>JAIVEN010000007.1:20005000-30005000 GCA_026686845.1 Adenanthera pavonina | reverse complement strand
GTCACTACATGTCAAATGTCTGATTTTCGTCTTTTTCTCATCTTGTTTCTCATATGATAAGGGGATCAAGCCAGTTTTCCTCAAACGACTGATCCGCGTAATTAATTACATAAAATCAATATATACATATATATATTAAAAATTTTGGAAAATCACATTATTATTATTATTATTATTATTATTATTATTTAAAAAGCATTGTTCCTGTGCTTATATGATGAGATATCCACTTAAAACTAAGTAATTGACTTTAATAATCTTAGTATTTGCAGGGTTCTATACCACATAAGATACTTGTGAACTACTAAATATAATTGGATATATGTGAGTTGCAATACACAACCGGATCATGGTAATTCAAATCTTTTCAATTGAATTAATCGTATTATTTGAACCATTCAAATTTGATATCAAATTTGAATTGGATTGCCTATATTTTTCTATATATATTATAGTTTTTTTAAAATCAGATTTGATTTTATAATTGATTCAATTGAATCCAGATTAAGATCACACATATTTGATTCAGATTGTAGTCACCAAGATGCTTCAAAGAACAAGCTCAGATAATCTATTAAGACAACTTTTTATGGTAATTAATTAATTTATTAATTACAATTGAGTTATATCTCCATGATTCCTTCAAATATCAATTTGGAAAGTGGAATAGGGTATGCAGGTGCTCAAACAATAGGCTGAGCCAGCAGGGTGTTGAATAGTGGTCCTCCTTATCTTCTTCAATTCAATCACATGCCTCTCCCAACATCAAGCTCAAGCAAGGCCATGCCTGCATTACGAAGCTTACAAAGCAAGGCCTCTCAGTTCATAAATGCAAACTTCTAACCATTCATGTACCATACGAAGCATGGGGATCTTTTAAATTTGTTTTATTGTAAAGTCGAAGGAGTTGTATGCAATATAAAATTAATGATGCAGGATGGGTTTATTTCCAAGAAAAAAAAATTGCCAAGGCAACTAATTTCATAGAACTTAAAAGAAGCAAACTTCAGGAGATATGAACCAATATAAGATGACATAAATACTCAGGATCTATCCTAGCTAAATTCAAATGTTGAAGTAGTTTTGACATATATCAAAGTTTTTATGGTCAAACAGTAAAAGGTCCGATTCTTTAAGACTTAAAACAATTTCTATTTTGATCCTACCTTATCGGGTGCTACATGCCTATTCCTACAAAATTAGATTTTATATATAGTTGACTTCTGAGTGTAAAAGAACTGAAAGCACATTAGTTAACAACCAGACGTGGATTCTGTGCTTTCAAGATAACCCATTCTAAGAGGAGTGATATTGTTTATAACTTGTGAATAATATAAATTTTTAGAATTTTTAAAATATATTGATATATTGATGCAAAAAGAGTATAAAAGATAAAGATATACATAAATAATTAAACATGGCACCCCAACGGACTCGTGGAAAATCTTACAAGAATGAGAAAAGCAAAGGTACAGAACATCATAAAACTAGTGGGTTCGCCCATGTGAACTGATAAGAGTAGATCAATGGAAAGAGGTCTTCTGATATGAAGCAGTAAGATTGGTTCCATTTTTGTAAACTGAAGACAAGACCAGATCTTTAGGACAAGAAAACCACAGGTGGATGCACCTCTAGCATGTTATGAGGCTGGAAAGAAACAAGACAAACATGAATGAGTGGACGCATCTTGACTCGTGACAACTTATTGCACACTCAACATCTTCCAGAGTAATCTTGAACTGTTTAGTTTTTCATATCAGAAAGTTTCAGTAACCAGATATTTTAAACTATATATTGATATCAAAGGAGCATAACTGAATAATTCCTCCCTCAACGTCAATCATATTTGTTGGTTAAAAAGAAAAAAAGAAAAACTTCAATCGTATTTAGCCATACACTTATGGATCAATCTCAGTCTGTTCTCCCGCGTTTCAAAATCTGTATCGAATACAATTTTTTTTTTGTTATTAAATTGTTTAGACTGAAAATTTAATAGAGCATATCAGATACTTCCTTATAGATTGGAACGTCATTTTGGATTTACTAAAAAGGCAAATAAATGTGCCAACCAACTTGTCAGAGCAACACATAGACTTAACGATTCCTATTATTTAAATATTGATCCACTGCCTGCATGTAGGCAGCTGAATAATTCAGATAAACATGGACACTTAGTTGGCAGTAGGCCCTCCTTTGTTTAGCATGGTGTCCTATTTGTATTATTCCTTTTATTTTTTTAAAATACTTTACTAATGCATTCAGTGACATTGCATCAACGTCAAATGACAACCAAATGTGTTTTTTTGCCACGGTACTCAAATTTGTGTATCATTCCATCCAAGGTACTAAAATCTGATGAATCCTTTTAGGTAGGTCTACTTGAGCTCCCTTTAATTTTTAGCATTTTATCAAAACTAGAATTTAAAAGAAGCACCAGATCTCAAGTTTGAGAAAATTTCAGGTGGGCTATAAATCACTTGCATTTGCTCATGTAAATGCAGGCAAAGTTATCTTTAATGAACCAATGGACATTGGTTCTAATAGAAAAAAATAAAGTCCCTTAAGTATAATGTTTCATGTTTAAAATTATGTAAATGCAGAAAATACTTTTAAGAGAGTTTTCACCCATTTGGGGTCTGATATGACTTAATCCAATTAGTTGGAGCTCAAAGTGATAATTAGATACCAGATGATTTTATAAGAGAAAAAAAAAGAAAAAAGTTACCCTCAAGGAACACTTGTATATGGCAATTCCTCATGCTCATATGTAAATGCAAATTTTTTTTTTTTTGTGAACACTAAATGCAAAGTTATCCTAAGCACCATGAATTTGGGACAGCTATAAGCCATAAGAGTTGCAAAGGCAAAACTACTTTTTCGTCCCAAAAGTTTGGACACAGTTTCAAATCCTCCTTACATATTTGCTAAAAAATCTTAAATATCTTCCTGAAAGCTATTAGTATTCAATTGCTGAACAGAATTAGATGTATATACAAGCGGTTATTGGAGGATGCAAACCTGGATATGACACTTCCCCCATTAATATTACACGACCAAATCGTATCACCCAAGCCCTGTAGCCCATGAATGTCATTTTAATTTTTCTATCCCTAACCTAACCTAATTAAGACTTGCTTCCTAACCACATCTGTCTTTTTCATAGCATTCCTAAATGGATTAATCAGTGTAGGTGCATTTGCAAGGCCATGTATTTGATAGGTCAGCTAATTCCGTTAAGCAATAAGATGATACTAGCATTTTGAAAGACAACGAGAATTTTTGCAAATATATATGACGAAATTGACACAAAATAAACATTTGGGGCAAAATTGAAACATATCCTAAACTTATGGTATAAAAAAAAGGCATTTTGCCAATTTTTTATACTATCATTTAGCTTTGTGCTAAAAATTCACAAGTCCATGTCCATCTTTTGTCTAACATATAATCAAATATGTCACAGCTCAAATTAATCCTTAACGGCATTACGGAGGCGGAGCAACAACTTCCAATTTACAGAATAGTGATATAACTTCCTCAGTACCAGAATGTTATAAGTTCATTAAACTGAACAGATTCAACAATCATATGTTAAATGCTAATAGCTATTCCAGTTCACAACTTATCAATACTCTTCTGTAATTGTACAATAGATTCCCATTGGAATTCTATAAAAGTGAGCAAGTATGTGGAAAATTTTATTCCTCATTGAATATGAACCCTTACCAGTATATAAAGTGGAGGCATAGAGGTGCAATGGAGCGAAGGCGAGGTTACATAAATTATTTCATGAGATGTGATGATTCATTATTAGAACATCACTATTCTTTCTTCACTGACTATCATCTAAAGTACCTACAAGGCACTTCTCCAACAAGAAATCTGCGTTAACCCAAGCATGGTATTTATCTTGATTAAACAGTTAAGGATGAATCTGTGAGCAGTCTTTAAACAGCAGAAACTGTGCACAACATAGAAGTATCGAGAGAAAGTAATCCTCAAAAGATGAGCAAGCCTAGTGTGCCTATGACTTCAATTATAGGCTCTCATGCATGGTATATGCGTGAACACAAATATAGGAATAATCAAAGTTGAACTTTGCGAATACTCCTTAGGCAAGGTTGAGTATTTGAACATTTTCAAAGGAAAAAATTATGTTTGAAGAGCTACCTCCATTTGAGCTTGATAATACTTAAATTTATATTAGTGAGTAATACCAGATACCAAATAATTGTTACCAAACAAATATATAAAGGAATAATCAATATACTAGATGGAGCCAGATTTCTGAAGTACTTAGGTCTGCCTCTTGAAAATTGTGCTTGCTTCTACTTCAGGCGATTTTGGATCATAAAAAACAATTGTGCTTCCCAAACTCCTATTCCTCAAAAAATAAAAATACAAAGTAATATGTTGACTTAATTCAGAAAACAAAACAACACTGCAATTTTCCATGCTCTATTCAACAGTTAAAGCTTTAACATCTTGCAAGCAAGAAGCATTTATCGAGGTTGGATAATGTTCACAGAGGAAGCTCCAAATTTGACTCAGCAAAATAATGTATCCACCAAATTGATATAACAATAGATTCATAGAAATACAACTCACAACCTTAAATTACTTCACATTGGAAAAACTGCAAAAAGGATACTGAACAGAGAGGTACAATCTTTTCCCACTGCCTTCATCAACATATCAACACCTGAGAAATGAATTTTGTTAATATAAACATTCTTCTTAAGCAAATAAAATATACTCTTCTGTAGAAGACAGGCACAGCTTCATGAGTTCACTAACAAGAACTGAAAAAAGAAAAAAAAAACTGAACCCAAAACTTGCAAAATGAGCTAATAACCATACCACCAGGGTGAAACTTCATATATGGGGATATATTGTAAATACGGCCTTTTAAAACAGTCCACATTTGCCCTTCTGTTTGGTGTTGTCTAACTTCATCCATAGAAATAAGTCTCCTGTTTGACTGTCCCTTCAAACCTGAAATCAGGTGGCTAAGATTAATACATAACTTCTTAAACGATGTAAAGGGCATTCATTTATCAGAACAGAATGAAGTGGTGGGATGGTAGCTAAAAAGCTTTGAGGTGAATTATATTATTATACATATAAACTGTTGGTCAATAACGTAATTGAAAAGTTAAATAAAATGAGTAATTGGGAATCCAGGTGATCCTGTTTGCTCCAGCAAAAGGGTGCACATATAGCTTACTCAATTTTCTTTGGACAGACATATTCTATTTACAGTAAGGAATTACAGCCAGAGGCACTTAAATGGGCAATAACTTAGAGAAAAAATTGCATATGAAAAAATTCCTATGCAAAAAACAATATGTAGGAATAATTAACAATCTTCCACACTTAACCCTCCAATCTCATTACAAGAAACCAAGACAATACAGGAAACAAACACTTTGAAAGCCCAAAATTGGAGTCAAGTGATGGAGATACCAAATGTTATAATGTCTATAGCATTTAGCTTTATTCCAACCCATTGACATAACCTACCAACTTATTTTGATGCCTAAGTAGTAGAAGGGGCAGGACACTAAGTGACAACAATAAGAAAAAATTGAGAGTATTTATGTGGGTAATTCAACTATAATGACCAATTATTGACTTTTCTTTTTAATTACTTTCTTGCAAGGCACTAATAAGTAATTTTAAGAAACTTTCCAAAACAACCAAATGAATAATTGCATTAAAAAAATTTCAACGAGAACCTGCAAGGTCAGGATGTGTTCGAGTAAGCTTTAGCCAGTCCATTTGGCTATAGCCCTTTTCAAAAGGAACTTTGACCCGAGATGTCGACTTTTTCATAGGTTTCTTTTGTTCTGATAACTTCTGAAGTGAATTCTCAACATCACTTGATACTGCTTTTGTGTTCAATTCATGTGCCTGATTTGATGGTGTAGTGTCAATCACACTGTAAGACAAAGAACCAACTGAAGCCTGCTTCTTAGTGGTGGAATTATCTGGTAACCCATTCATCCATAGAATGCCACTATTCTGACTATGACTACTAGTACTTGCATTGGAGGATTCTTCTTTAATGGAAATATCACTCATATCTGAAGCAAGCTTGTTTGTATCAAGACCATCCTGATTGATGGGAGAACTGACCTATACAATCATGACACCAAAATTAGAAGGAAATGTACAAAGCAAGGTTATAAAATCAAGCAAATTTGCATTGCAAAGTGTATATCAGGATAAAAAAATTTCAAAACACGAAAGGAAAAGAAAGAAATATAATATTACTGTCTAGAAAAAGCATTGATCTTACCTGACAGAATGTAAAATCGTTATCATTATCCATCATACACCCACACCACAGTTACAGATAAGATTTTGATACTGACTCCACTTCACCAGCTGCAATGAATTCTCAATAATGAAAACAACGTTTTTATGCAAGCATTTCCTTCATAAAAAACGATAAAAAGTTTCTATGAAAAATTCAACTTGGTACAATGAAATGAAAATTTTAATCATACTCTGGAAAGAATAAATTTATAAATTTGCCGGAAATACATTTATCTATATATTTCAAGAATTCTCAAAGCCAAGGATGCAGGGCCACAATTTTTTGCGCCTAGATGGTTTTGGCACACCAGTAAACATATAAGAATCAGAAGAAACTCTTCCTGATTCAAATTATACTGATAACATAGCTGATGGAAAACAGTTTCCAAGCTAAAAGCGGCCATTCATTATAGCAGCATTGTCACTGAGCGGCGCATAATCAAGGAAGATAATACTTTAACCTAAAATTTTTTTCCAGAGTCAGGTAAATGGACTCAGACTTGCGAAAGAGATAGACAATAATTGGCCAGAACCAACCCAGAGTAAAGAATAACGGGCCAAAACCCAGTAGTAAAAGGGAAGACAGTAGACAAACTATAGCCCATCGTATTGACCCCTAAAAATTGCAGAAACAAAATTTTCCTTCAATTGAACCCAAACACAAATTCTCTAAATTTTCCCATCAACCAAGCAAACAATCAAATTCAAGAATTCACCTCTTCATCAATACTTGAAGAAATTTTCAACGAATTAAGAAAGATTCGAGAAAGAGAGAGGAACTCACTGTCAAATTTGGCTGCTGCAAGCACGAATATCACCGGCGTGATAGCACGATGGAAAGGAATGGTATTTTTCAATTTTCACATTTCAGCTGGTACGAGTACGTACGATTCTAGCGCGTCAAGGTACTCTTGCTGGCGCGTCAGTCAAACCGCATACCACTCCATTAGGACTTTATAGATACCTGCACGCGCGCGCACACATATATAACTTTTATATATATATATATATATATAATACTCATTCTGTTCAATAAATTCTCAATCAATTACATATATATTAAAAAAAATTTAAATTAAAAAATATCTATTTTTTTATTTTATTATCATTAAATATAATATTCTATTATTATTATAGGTCTATAAATAAAAAAAAAAAGTATTAAAAATATGGATAAAATAGAAATAAAAATATCTAATGCCCTATATTTTAGACAAAAAACTTATGATATAAAATATTTTATAATATAAATTTGAGGAAGTATATTTATGAGATTTACTTATAATGATCTTATAATATGAAGTTGAGGGAGTATATTTATGAGATTTACTTATAATCTAGCACTGGTAATCCAAATTATTATTTTTTATTTATAACTAGGATTCGAATTTGAGATTGTGTTAAATCTTTTATTACTCAATCCAACTATTATTGATATTCTATTAGTACCTTATATATATACACTAGGAAAAAGATATTTTAGGTCCCAAACGAAAAATATTTACTAGGAAAAAAATATTTTAAGGTCCAAAAAGAAAAATATTAATAAAAAGGGACCTCTAATTTTTTAAGTCCCCTAAAAGAAACTGTTTCTAAAAGGAAAAATAATAAGAATAATAATAATAATAACATTAGTCTTATCCTACTAAATAGGGACGACTATATTGATTATACGACATTAATGGACTCTATCAAATACAATCTCTTCAGATAAATCATTAATCAAGATATCACACTTTATAACTTTTCTCAGTGTCATACTTGGTATTCTTCTACACCTTTTGATAGAACTCCAAGCCATTTAATCAACTCTCTTTACTGGTTCCTCTTGTCCCCTTCTTTGTACATGCCCAAACCGCCTTAAACGATTTTTCACTATTTTTTCTTCGATAGGTGTTATTTTGATTTTCTCTCATATACAACCATTTCTTATCTTATTCATTCTTTTATGACCACATATTCATCTCAATGTTTTCATCTTTGCTACTCTTATCTTATGCTCTTTGTGCCCTTTCAAAGTCTAATATTCACCGCTATATAGCATCGCTGGCCTTATAACAGTTCGATAAAATTTCTCTTTAAGTTTTGTAGGTACCTTACGGTCACAAATAACCCCTGAAACTTTTCTCTACTTTAACCACCTAACTTGTATCATATACATAACATTCACATAAATTCCACTATCACTTTGTAAAATTGATTTCAAATATTTGAACTTTGATACTTCTGGAATGGTTTACTCTCTAATTTCTACCTCTGAATCATTTCTAACTAGCCTCTTATTAAATTTATAATGCATAATTCCATTTTACTTCTACTCAAATGGAAACCTTTTGATTTCAAAGTGTGTTTCTATGACTCTAGTTTAGAGTTGACATCTTCTCTTAAATCCTCAATTAAGACTATATCATCTACAAAAAGCATACATTTAGGAATTTCCTCGTATATATGTTCTGTTAGAAGATCCAAAACCAAATCAAATAAGTATGGACTCAAGGGAAATTCTTGATGTAAATCTATCCTTACAGGAAAGTTCTTTGTTTCACCTCCAAGAGTTCTCGCGCGTGTTGTTGCCCCCTTATACATATCTTTTATGGCTTGAATATAAGTGACACGAACACATTCTTCTCAATTACTTTTCACAATACATCTCTTAGTACTCTATCATATGATTTTTCCAAATCAATGAAAACTATATGCAAATCTCCCTCTTTATTTCAGTATCTTTCAATCAAACCCCTTAATAAATAAATAGCCTCTGCTGTAGACAGTTCTGTCATAAATCCAAATTGATTTTCTGAAATATGAAACTCTTTTCTTAATCTATGATCGATCATTCTCTCCCAAAGTTTCATGGCATGACTCATGAGTTTTATCCCCCCCGACAATTAACACAATTCTGAATATCCCCCTTATCCTTGTATATGGGCACAAAAGTGCTCTTTTTCAATTCCTCTGACATTTTCTTTGACCTTAAAATCTCGTTAAAAAGCTTAGTGAGTCACAAATCCCCCTTATCTCCTAAGCACTTCCAAATTTTGATAGGAATACGCTATCGGGGCCAATAGTCTTACCATTATCCATTCTTTTAAGAGTTTATTTTACCTTTCTAACTTGAATCCTACGATAGAAACTTAAATTCAGTTCATCTTCATGAGTTGTTAAACCTTTTGTATCACTAGCCATACTCAATCCATCATTGAAGTGCTTATAGAAGCAGTTCTCACATCTTTCTTTGATATCATCATTAGTAATCAAAACTTCTCCCTCCTCATCCTTAATGCATTTTACTTGATTTAAATCTCTTGACTTTCTTTTCCTATTTTTGACAATTTTGTGTATCTTGCATTCACCATTAATTGTTCCTAAATCTTGGTAAAATTTCTCAAAAGCTTTAGATCGAGCCTCACTCACTGCTTTCTTAGTCTCCTTTCTAGCTAAGTGATAACTCTTCCAATTTTTCTCATTATTGCACAAGTGTAAGACTTTAAAACACTCTTTTTTATGCTTAACTTTCTCTTATATACTCTCATTCCAGCACCAAGATTCTTTATTTCTAGATTCAAAACCTTTGGATTCACTCAAGACTGCTTTAGCGGTATCTCTGATCCTTTTAGTCATCTCATCCCACATAATGTTAGTACTTTCTTGGGAGTCCCAATTACGTTCCTCCAATACTTTTCTCGTAAAGATCAATTATTGCTCACCCTTTAGTTGCCACTGATGTGTCTATTTTATACATGTAAAATACCCATATTTAAGCCCCAAATTGCATCTAAATATGTTTACATTAGTATATTTTAGCATGATTTTCCATATGTTTGTATTTCATAGCATTATAGGCTCATTTGAAAGCATTCAGAGCAAAGACGTTACAAATCGTTTATGCTGAAAAGTTTTGACATCAATCAGTATTTTGACTATAACTCTCACATATGAACTCCAATTGAGGTGATTCAAGATGTATTAGAAAAATAAGACATAGATTGAGTTTTCCAAATTCCAACGTTATCATGGTGAAAATCAAATCAAAATGTCAATACAAGCTGGTGACTTGTTTGAAACTGAACGAAGGAGTTTTCTATGCTAGATATCCACCCGGCGCCGAGTCAAACTTAGCCGGTGTCGGGTTAATGCTTTTTTCACGTATTTTTGCCTTTTGGAACCACGCGGCACCTATTTTGATGATCTTATGGCCACCCAGCGCTAGGTCAAACTATAGAAGTCCGTAAAAACATGTTTTTGACCTGTTTTCATGATATTATGGGCTTTTATAGACTTTTAAACTTTTTCTACATAAAGAGATATGGTAAAAATAAAATGGGAGCTTCAGAAATGCACCGAGAGGCCAAAGAACACGGTTCAAAATGAATCTGGGAGCAACTAGGAGCATTTTATAGAGAAAGAGTGAGGAGATCAAGGGAGTATTAGAGATAGATTTATTCTCTTATACTATAACTCTTTCTTCTTGTTATTTTCACTATGATTTGGGATTTTAGTTTTGATTTGATTTTTATTTCCATGTGTGACTAAATTTTCCAGTCAGGGGTAAGAATGTAGCCTGACTGGGATGGATTAGATTTATTTTCTTTAGTTATGACTCTGTAGATTTGTTCTTCAAGTTATATTTAATTTTTCTTTTTATTATATTTGTCTCTCTTGTTCATTCATGTGGATTTTATGCTTGATCACCATAGAATCTAATTAATGGATAAATTTTATAGAATGAGAGGTGAAGAGTAAATCTAGATCTAGAGAGATAAACATAGATAACTAATCTAGAGAAAAAATTAGGAATTCGTAGTGATATACGTTATAGTTTTCAAGGTTTAATTAGGAATTTTAGTTGCGCGATAGCGAATTAAATCTTAATTAAATAAGGACTAATTGACTTAGAGGTAATTATGACATTTTAGAAATAATAGTCACTATAATTATGCAGAGTTTAACTAAGGAATAAAATCTAATTATCTTGTAAAGTAAAACTCAATCCTCTTACGCTTCTTGTGATTGAATTAAACTCGTATTAATTGTGTTTGCTTGTTTTTTTTCTTATTTATCTTTTCAATTTAATTGTTATTTGCTTTTTGGACTAAAACTTTGGACTGGTGAATTTACTATATCCTTTGGGTTCGACCTTTGGAATACTCCAGAGATTTTTTATTACTGAAATCGACCCTGTATACTTGCAGGATCCCGATCAGCCATCACTTGATCCTAAGATTTAAGGCTTTTTGACTTTTAAGTTTACAACTCTTAACCAATATATCAAGAACCAAAACCCTATGTTGTGAAGTTAAGCTCTCACCAAAGATCATTTTGCAGTCTTTACATGCTTTTTTATCCGAATTCCTTATAAAAAAGAAGTCAATTTACGACCTTTAGACTCCACTCTTATATGTGACTAAATGCTCTTCTCATTTCTTGAAACAAGTGCTCACAATCATGAGGTTATAAGCCATTGAGAAATGGAATGTGATCGCAGTAATAAAAAGTCTCCAGAGCATTCCAGATGTCAAACCCAAGGGAGATAGTAGATTTATCAGTCCAAACTTTTTATCCCAAAATCAAGTGATAATCAAATTGAGAATTCAAATTTAAAAGGAAAGAATAGAAAACAAAATGAAGTCTGAGTTTGATTCAGTTCTAGAAGCGTCAAGGGATCAGGATTTACCTTATGAGATAATTCAATTTTATTTCTTAGTTAGACTTTACATAATTATAGTGATTGTTGTTTCTAAAGCGTCCTAATTACCTCTCGGTCAATTAGTCCTTATTTAATTAGGATTCAATTTGCTCTCGCGCAACTAAATTTTTTAATTAAACCTTGAAAACTACAATATATATCACCATGAATTTCTAATTACTCCCTCTGTTCCTTAATATAAGGGACAATTGGGGGAGTTTCCGTATTTCAAAATATAAGGGACACATGAGGTTTATCTGGTGTATTTAATAACTTTTTTCAAAAATACCCCTATTTAAGATGGTATATTTTCAATATAATTTATTTATATTAATTATATAATGGAAGAGTTATTAACATTAAATGAGGGTATTTTTGAAAACTACTTTATATTTTAGACAAATTTATTGCTTTTCTTGGTCTGTATGCTTTTATCTCCTGTCCCTTATATTAAGGAACGGAGGGAGTATATCTTTAGATTAGTTATTTATGCTTATCTCTCTAAATCTATATTCACTCTTCATCTTTCAGTCCATCAAATTTACCCATTAATTATATTATATGGTGATCAAGCATAAAATCCATATGAACGAATAAAAGAGATAAATATAATAAAAAGATAAATTAAATATAACCTGAAGAAAAAATCAACAGAGTCTTAACTAGAGAAAATAAATCCAATTCATCCCAATCAGGCTACTTCCCTACCCCCGACTGGAAAATTTAGCTACTCATGGAAATAAAAATTAAATCAAAACTAAAATCCCAAATCATAGTGAAAATAATAAGAAAATAGAGTTATATTAGAGAAGAATGAATCTATCACTAATACTCCATAAATCTCCTTGCTCTCTCTCTATAAGAGGCTCCTAGTTACTCCCAGATGCATTTAGAACTGTGTTATCTGATTTCTGAGTGCGTTTTTGAATCCCCCCTTATGTTTCTATCGTGCTCCTTATATAGAAAAAATTTAGAAGCCCATAAAAGTCCAAAATATCACAAAAATGTGTCAAAAACGTGTTTTTATAGACCTCTTATGCTTGACCCCGCATTGGGTGGATGCCTGGCGCATATTCCTCCTTCGTTCAGCTTCAGAAGTTAACAGCTCATATTGACACTTCGTGTTCAATTTTAACTATAATAACATCATAATTTGAAAAAACTAAAAACATGAAAGTTTTATATCTATGTCTTAGCTTTCCAAAACATCTTAAATCACTTTAATCAGAGTTCATATGTGATAGTTATGATCAAAATATCAAAGTGTGTCAAAACTTTTCAGCATGAACAATTTGTAACGTTTTTGCTCTGAATACTTTCAAATGAGTTTATAACTCCATGAAACACAAAAATATACCAAATATGCTAAAAATATATCAATGTAAACATATTTAAATACAATTTAGAGCTTAAATATGGGTATTTTATATGTATAAAATGGACACATCAGATTGCCTCTCCTCATTTAATTCTCCAAAACAAAAATTGTCATGAGCTCTCACATATTGTCTCGTCTCTTTCCCCACATGACTATTAAGGTTCCCACCAATGAAAATCTTTTCCTTTTGTGGGATCTCTTGAATCAAACCTTCCAAATCTTTCCAAAATTTATCCTTAATATGTGTTTCTGGTACGTAAGCACTGACGTTGAAAGTATTGTACCCAATAGTCAATTTTAAGGATAAGATCCTATATCCAATCCTTCTGAGTCTCACTACATTCTTTTTCCAACTTTGTCTACAATAATACTAATTTAATTCCTTATTTTGACTTTCTCTACATACCAAAGTTTGAAACCAGTGGTGTCTAACTCTTTAACATTTTCTCCTACCCATTTAGTCTTTTGAAAATATAGGATGTTAATTCTTCTTCTAATCATAGCGTCCACCACCTCCATAGATTTACCTGTTAAGGTACAAATATTCCAAGAATCAAAATGAATCTTACTTTCCTGGGCTAACTTCTTTATCCACATCCATCTAGAATGATATGAGAATCCTTACTTATTTAACATTACACCTAGGCACCGATGTAGCAGCTCTATCTTATTTAACACTGCATGTGAGCCATATAGTGCGTTACTAAAAAACATCCTTAATTCATGTTATGAAGATTTCACAAAATTTTATGTTGGCTGTCAAGAACCTAACATAACCCTTCTTCTTTACCGGGCTTGGAACCGGTTATAACACTACATAGGTGGAGTTAGGAAAAATAATAAGAATGAGTAGAAAAAATTACCATTATAATTTTTTTAAATAGAATGAATTAAATTTCTGAGTGAATTAAACTAATTTTTTAAATTAATTTTTTAAGTGGTTTGAACTAATTTTCGAAGTGGATTAAACTAAATTTTCAAGTAAATTGAACTAATTTTTCAACTAAATTGAACTAAATTTTCAAGTGGATTGAATTAAATTTCTAAGTAAAGTAAATTAATTTTTTAAATAAAATAAAATAATTTTGCAAGTGGATTTTTAGTACATTTTCTTATATAGTCTTAATTGTTTTGATAGAGTTAAAGTTAAGGTTATATGAGTCTTGGACTTACCAAATCAAGACAAATCTCAAAATTTAAAAAATACTTATAAATATAATTATAAATTATCTATTAACAAGGTAGTCATATAAATAACTTATGTATATTTGGATTCAAATCTACGCGCTTCTAAAGTATCACTCGTGCTTTTACCTGAATATGTCCCCTTTATTTTCCTATTTGCCTGTCTCAAATATCAAATAAATAAATCAATAAATATATTTAGGGGTCAAAATTTTGGACACACAAGACGGGTTTGTTATCCAGTGGTAAGCGATCAGGTCGTCCACATTGATTTTCGATTCATAATTGCAAGCAACGCTACAGACAGCAAGGATCCAATTTGGGCCCTTCAATTATGCCATCAGATGGGCAAAAGGACAAGGTCAGAAAACATTTACTTCCTCCATTCCTTAATATAAGAGATAATTTAGGGAGTTTCCGTATTTCAAAATATAAGGGACATATGAGATTTATCTGGTGTATTTAATGACTTTTTCCCAAAATACCCCTCGTTAAGATAGTATGTTTTTAATATAATTCATTTGTATTAATTGCATGATGGAAGAGTTATTAACATTAAATGAGGGTATTTTTGGAAACTACTTTATATTCCTAACAAATTTATTGCTTTTCTTGATCTGTGTGATTTTATCTTTTATTTCTTATATTAAGGAACGGAGGGAGTATACTATTACAGTCATTACTCATCAGTGGTACCACGAAAAATCATTCATGATGAGTTGATGACTTCCCAGCATTTATTGATTTGCAAATATTGTCTTCATCTTACATTTTATTTCTTTAATTTTTTTTAAATGAGAGCTGATTTTAATTAATGAATGGTTGGGATGATTTGCATGACATACGATTTGGAACAAGAATTACAATGGGACTTATGCTTTTGCATGAAGCTTGAAATATACTTCAATGTTTACAGCTTATAAACTATGTAACTCTTTATACCTTTTGTATGTTACATTGAATCGAATCTTTTTTATTGCATTAAACATGTGGAATTGGATATTGATTTTCTAATTAATAATTTACTTGAATTGAATAGAGATAAAAAAAAAAGTAAAAAAAACAGAGATAGCATAACTTTGGAGTTGTTATTCTTAAAAGTATTAATCTCATTTCTTTTCATTATTTTGCTCGAATCAAATTTGAAAAATCCCCATTGTAGACATCTATGTCTTACAAAATATGAGTTTATTGCTATATTAGATTTTATAAATATGTTAAATAGTCGTTGGGGAACTTTGTCACCTTTGTAGTTTTTTCAGTTTAACTTGAATTAGTTATAATCAATGTAACTTTCGGGTATCGAGTGGTTTCATAAAAAAAATTCTATATTACACCCTAAAAAAGAGATTCTCTAATACAAACATCTATTTAATTTAAATTATTAGCAACTCTTTCTATATATTTATTTGATTTATTAAATATAGGCAAATAGCCACTATAAGGAGAAGACGATGACAGGGTGAAGCCAACAGGCAAAAGAAATATTAGTCTTACACCATATGAGCCTGCGTTTAAAGTTAAGAGTATTGGCCATTTATACTTGGACAATTGTTTGCACACATAATTATTATTGATAATAACTTAATAAGCCGTCGGAATTTGTTTATTATTATATTTTTTTTATCTGATCTATTTATTCAACGAAAAAAATATAATAGATTCCACGTGTTCTTAAATATTTTCTATTGCTAGGTCGCTCCTGGCCAAAATTGCAGGCTAGTTTGAGCTTTATTTGCGTCTATTTGCTGAAAATTGGCATTTTAATTATTTTTATTCAATTTAAATTAAATGGTTTAATTCCAATTCTTCCAATAATTTAGAATAATCAGTCCTTGATTGAAATGTTCTTCCCCTTAATTTATTGAATAATTTTGTCAAATTATGAATTTCATTTTTCTTTTAATTTTTTCTTTTGTCCCTTATAAAATGATGCTTTTATTTATTGTAGTGAAATAAAATTTTTTCACTTATAATATAAATTAATTTTTCTCAAGATACAGAGTATAAATAAGAAATCAATCCCAATTAGATTTGCTAAATACACAAAGGTTACAAATGAAACTCTTATATACATGCTTGATAATAGCTTTTACTAGTCATGCAATCTAAATTAGTATTTTTTTTATTTATTTTATTAAAAAATAAATATTCCAGTTCTTCCAGGAATTTAGAATAATCAGTCCTTGATTGGAAAGTTCTTCCTCTTAATTTATTGAATAATTTTGTCAAATTATGAATTTCATTTTTCTTTTGTCCCTTACAAAGTGATAGTTTTTTTTATTGTAGTGAAAGGAAAATTTCACATACAGGGTCTAAAGATACAAAGGATAAATAATAAACTCCTCTCAATTGGATTTGCTAGATATACCAACATTACAAATCAAACTCCTAACTAGTTGCTTAATTAATGATAGTTTTTATTACTCAAACTAATTTAAATTAGCATTTTTATTTATTTTATTAAACAATAAATATTTTCTTACATAACAGTGTTTTGCTCAATTCTTTTATTTTAACCCTTTTTATAAGCATTTCAAATTTTCAACCCCTTTTTTTCAGTTTTGTAAAAAAAAAAAGTTATTTTTTTTATCACTCTCTTGTTAGCAGTTACTCCCTCTGGTCTTATATATAATATCACTTTAATCGAATCACGCAAATTAAGAAAAAGAGTTAAAACTAATTAACTACCTCGATTTCTCCAAAAATTTCAATATTTTTTCAAAACTATACTTATTTAATCTCTCTCTTTTTCTTTTTGAATACATTAAATAGGGACATTTTTTTGGAAATGCATAATAAATATCACCTCGTATATTGTAAAGGATCTTATATTTATGATCAAGGCAAAATGTCCTATATATAAGACCGGAGGTAGTATCAATTATCATCGAAATTCGAAGCCACTCGTACATAAATTGTGCAACCAAAAGATGTGTATTAGTGTACACACATTCAAAGAATGGGTGCACGAATTACAAATTCAAGTGAAGCAACAAGCTGTTACTTCTAAATAAACGTGTATTTCACCAAAGAAATATAAATAAGTAAATAAATAAACAAACGTATATTTGCAACAGCAAATAAAAACAAAAACAAAAACATGCATGCAGTCGGTCATCCCAGATAGAGCTGTCACACTCTCCTCGTGACTTTTCAAGTTCTCACAATGACAAAGACAAAACGGTCCACGTGACAGCCCTCATGAGTCACCCTCACTCCCTCTCGGGCGTGGATCCTGTGCACTTGAGGAAGTGCACCACATACACTGCTTTTTTTAATTAGTTTCTTCATCATTACTGTGCGTTTCTTTCTTTCTTTCCTTTCTTTTCTTTTTTTAATTTTTTTTCTCTTTGATACAATAACGGTATACTCTCACTGTTTGAAAATGGAGACACTTTCAAATATAGTTTATTTTAAAATATAAAAAATTATTTTTATATGATAAATTAATATAATTTTTTTTAATTTTATCTTTAATTAAAATAAATTTATTACTACAAAACATGAGTTAAAACAGAGTTAAGTGACAACATTAAATGATGTCATTTGTAAAAAAATTTCTTTTATGACATATTTAAGATATTTGACTATTTTCTTAATTTTGATAATTAGTTGTTTATTTTTTACATTTTGAAAGGGAGAAAATATATTTTTGCTTCCTACCTAAAAAATTATCAACACTTTAAACCATCATTAATTATAAAATAAAATTTGTTGGTTAAAAATAAAAATTATTTTTTATACAACTATGTGGTATTTGATATTATCAAGTTACATTTATGCATTGTTGAGTTTAAATGGAATAATTCTCCCATTATAATTAAACTTTTAAATTTCCCTTAAAAGAATTGAGCCCCTTTCATTTAACTAGCCTGATGTAAAATAAAAAATTATTACTAGTTATATTAATTCATATAATTTAGATACATTTTGTTAGCTATTTAAAAAAATATGTTATTAATTTCTAAAGCAAGAGGAAGTTTACCTTTTTTTTAATAAAAAACTTTGAGGAGTATAAAAAAAATCAAATTCTTATAACAAACTTTGAGGAACATAAAAAAAATCATCAAGTTCTTATGACAAATTTTGAGAAATATTTAAAAAAAATCAAGTTCTTATATTCCTTCCAAGTTTGTTATAAGGAAAAAAAATAAGGTCCTTTTATTTAGGAAAATAAAAACATATTTTTTGAGAACAACAAACACAATGTATTTAAATTTTGTATTTTAATATTCTTAGTAATAATTTTTTATTTTATACTAATATGATTGATTAAGTGAAAAGGGACTCAATTCTCTAAGATCAAAAGTTTGAATTATATTGAGAAAGATATCCCAATTAAACTCATAATACCTAAATATAACACGATAATACTTAGATATCACATAGTTCTAATTTTTAAAAATAATTTATTTTTTATTTTTTACCAATAATTTTTTATTTTATAATTAATGATTGTTTAAAGAAATGATAGTAATTTTTTTAGATAGGAGGCAACAAAATATATTAACCAGTAGGTAAGAAGAAATTAATTAAAAAAGAAGTGCATGTGTCTGAGGAAGTGCACCGGATCCGCTCCCCTGCCTCCCTCTCATTCCGCCTCTAATGCAATTTAGCCGCTTTCTTTTCTACATACATACGTACACGGTACACGCTCCCTCCCTCCCTCTCTCTATATATACACAATTCTCTCAGTTGTTTCTTCTCTCATTAATTCTCTCTCTACCTTTTCCAGCTCCAGATTCACATTCTTCTTTCTTTGTAAGATAAATCCTGCATTCTCTTGAACCATTTACTTCTTTGCAATTTAAATCATCGATGATTCTGATGCACTTTGTTCTGTCTTTGCAAGTTTCTGCTAAATTCTGCCAGAGATGTCGAAAGCTGGAGCCATAGATCTCGCATTGGGTGTGGGCGGAAAGATTGAGAAGGCAGAAGTTCTGTCTGCTGTTGAAAAGTATAAATCTCTTTTTTCTTTACCTCGGATTCTGCTTTTAGCTCTATATGTTATGATTTCATCTTGTAATGTTTAAAGAAAAAAAGGAGTTAAATCAGTGGAAATGCTGATTATCAGTCTGAATGATAATTGAAGATGCTCTGGTTCTGAATTGATATCGAATGGTTATTTGTCTGAATTTGTAACATACTGATCAGTGTTTAGCTATAAACAACTCTTGTAATAAGTCATTTGGATGTCAATTTTCAGTTATTTGTGCTTATACTGACATCAAACAAATGATTTGTTATTTTGTTCTTTCTCTTTGAATTTATCATTGTTCAGTTTAAAACTAGTTTGAGTTTTGACTTTTTTATGCGTTGCAACGAGGTTGGTGTTTGCTATAAGATTCTTGAATAATAAGTAATAACATGGCACAAGTTCATTCTTTCCCATTCAACACTACATCCTTGACAAATTCGAAAAAGCTTCTCTACATGTCATGATTTTATTGGACACGGTAACAAACCTGTAAAAGATGTACTTAAGTTTTGTTCGGTCTTAGTTCCCTGCCATTTTATTGGTAGTAAATAGTGATCTGTGAAAAATGATTATATACTCCTAAATCTAGTTGGCTATCTATGGGCAAATTATTATATTTCTTTGTGTCATGTATATAATACTAATGCTATGTCAAGGAAAATGATAAAACTGTTGCTATCTGAAAATACATCAAGGCCGGTTTGTTGGATATTATAGTTGTTCACGTTGCATGATAAACTGTTTTCATCGTATGATTCAGGTATGAGAAGTATCATGTCTGTTATGGAGGTGAAGAGGAAGAGAGGAAGTCTAACTACACTGATATGGTGAGAGATTTTTACATTTAGGAAACAGTTTCTGTTTTCCACCAATGGCCTATAGCTCACATGGCACATATTTGTCTATAATATTTGGATGAGCTTGACGTATGTCCAAACTACAAATTTGGACATTTAGGTAGTTAAATTGGTTGTCAGACAAGTACATCTTGGGAAATGGAAATTATGATGAATAACTCAACAAGTTCATTGTACTATTGGTTAATTTTTCCCTTATTAATGAATTATTGCAGTCTGTGTTTTCTGCTATCAGTTTTAACCACTCATCTGATGCCAGTTGATAACTTTTAATTTATGAAGTTGAATTATTTAATTTAACTGCAGGCTAATTGATTATATGCAGAAACAGAAAAGTGACATTTACATTTTCAGGTTAATAAATACTATGATCTTGTCACTAGCTTTTATGAGTTTGGCTGGGGAGAATCTTTCCATTTTGCGCCAAGGTGTTCATTTGCTTCATTTCTACACTTGTAAAAAGAAGAATTTGCTATTGAGTCTTCGACTCATGCATTCTATTAATTTTCTCTGAATTTAGATGGAAAGGGGAATCACTTCGAGAGAGCATCAAGCGCCATGAGCACTTTCTTGCTTTGCAACTTGGCCTGAAGCCAGGACAAAAGGTTTTTCATCTCTGATGGAGCAAATTAATAGCTGTTTCACTTTTTTTTTAAAAAACTCATGATCTTTTCATTTGATCTTAGGTTTTAGATGTTGGATGTGGAATTGGGGGACCACTGAGAGAAATTTCTCGATTCAGGTGAATAGGACTTATGACTTGAAATTCTTAACTGGATTGCTCTACGAAGAATTGTTAAACCAAATTAGTCATTGATGAATGTATAAGCATCTTAGAGGTAGCTGTTGATGCCTTGATGGTTGGTGTGTTTTACCAATTTTTCATTGACTAAGCCTTCTTCTCCTTTGATTGGCTAACAAAAATTATTATTTTATTCCAGTCACTTTCTCTTACTTTGATATTTATGTTATATGCATACATATACAAATAAATACATACATATATACAAACACACACAATTTTGACGAACTGAGTTTTATTTTGCGGTTCCCCTCAGTTCAGCTCCCTTGTTGAGTTTCAAGGGAATCATATTCAATAAACTCACATTACATGTAGTTGTAAACTTAAAGGGACAGAATATAACTTTAGATTTAAAAGATTAAAATTTTTATACTGTCCATAGAATTTCTAATGTGATTGAGAGTTTACATTATCTGGGAAGGTGCAGTACTTGAAGTACAGGAATTTATCCTGTTCTGCTCCATGGATCTAAATTTTCCTCTGCGGATAATGCTATAGTGTTGGTTTTGTACAAAAACTATTATGGCATTGGGTATTGCATGAATATTTATCTTAGAAACTTTTCTCTCGAAGCAGAAAGTGGTTAAGTCTAGAAATTAAATGGTATCTGTGCAGCTTGACATCAATTACGGGGTTGAACAACAATGAGTATCAAATAACCAGGGGAAAGGTGCGTGTTTAATTCCCACTGGCTAACATGAAGATATGATTCATTGACACAATAACTTTGACATTTTTATTTGATCATTAAATCTAGTTTTCTTGAACAGTGGTTAGTATTGTGTCCTTATTTTATCTTATCATTAATAGATTGGTTTGAGCGTCAAGTAATTATGTAATTAGGTAATTAAGTAATAAGTATATACTTGTAATGAAGCATTGAAGTAAGTAAGCAGGTGTGCTCTCGGGGTGAGGGATGTGGATAGTTATAGTAAATCTTAGGTTCTGACCTTTCCTCGTTCATATATTAAAAAAATGCAGTTTGACCACATAGAAGCATTTCTGGCTTACAGGAACTCAATCGCATTGCTGGCGTGAACAAGTCTTGCAACTTTGTGAAGGTTTATCTTTTGAATCAATTTTTTCCTTTTGCCTTTTATAGTGTTCTGTCTGTTTTCAAGCATATACGGGCTCATTTCTGTATGCTATTGTTTTACTCTGATTATTCATGTTTTGTGGATAGGCTTTTCATTATTTCAAATGAAACTCTTCTATTGCTCTAAATTTAATGATTAAATTGTGCAATATAAGCTCATGGCTGACGCGATCGTAAAAAAAAAAAAAATTCTCATTGCAGGCTGACTTTATGAAAATGCCATTCCCAGACAATTCTTTTGATGCAGTATATGCAATTGAAGCCACCTGCCATGCACCAGATGCTGTATGTGACATTTTATCATATTATACTGTTTTTTGGTTCAGAAGGAACGGAGTGTCTAGACCTCTTATCTCTCTTAACTACATATTAGCCCATGGAATATTGACACTTCAAAAAGGAGGCGTGCTTGTGTTTGGCATGTGTCAAGCACTCAGACACAACACAGACCTTGAATTGTTCCTGGATATTTCAGGTTTTGCCATGTGACGTTTTTTGTGTCAATGGCCATGCTTCCTGGGCATAAGCTTTTTACAGATGCTGATGCTGTAGGGACCAACTTTTAACATGGTCATTCAAAAGCATGAGGCACATTATGAATTTTAGAATCTTTTTTTTTTAATTTTTGGTTTTGTATTGGTCTAACACTTATTTCTGATTTGCATAGTATGGATGCTATAAAGAGATTTTTAGAGTGCTGAAGCCTGGTCAATTTTTTGCTGCATACGAATGGTGCATGACTAGTTCCTTTGATCCTAGTAACCAGGAGCATCAAAAGATAAAGGTATAATATAGAGGCATTGAAAGAATTTAGATTCACATTACATATTCATTCTCTTAAAGCAAAAAATTATTCGGTGGATCCACTGAAGGAAAGATAGGTAGATCAAGTTAGACACGTAGGACACATAAGCATGTCAGATACATTTTTTTTTATGAAATCCGCTTCTGACATGTTTATGTGTCTCTTTATGATTTGCTTGGTCTTTCTATCTTTATATACTGGATCTATCTATGAATATCTCCTATTGAAGCTCCATGATGAGTTGTAATTCTATAGATTAAATTCATTGGTACAGGCAGAAATTGAGCTTGGCGATGGGCTCCCTGACATTAGATTGACCACAAAGTGTCTTGAAGCTCTGAAGCAAGCAGGTTTTGAGGTTAACATCAATCTCTGTTCACCTTTCCCTGGTTTATTTTTTTTTTTTTGAGCTTTTAGAGAAGAACAACCTAATTGGCTAAGGGGAGATTCATTTATTTTATGTACAAAGGTCATATGGGACAAAGATCTGGCAGAGGACTCTCCTATTCCTTGGTATTTGCCTTTGGATAAAAGTCACTTCTCACTGAGTAGTTTCCGTCTAACAGCTGTTGGTCGACTTTTCACAAGAAACATGGTAATGTTATTGAATATCATGGCTATTATTCATATTTCAAGTACTTTTTCATGACTTCATCTCAAAAATTTAAAATTTTAGGTGACGATGATGAATACTTTTATTATAATCTTTAACAATAATTTTATTATAATTTTCGTAGAAACTATGGGTTACGTCAAATGATTGTTTTAATTCAAAAGCTTAATCTTATGAATAATGATTTTATTGTAATCTTCAACATTATGAACTCTATTAATACTCAGAATATTAGTATTCGTTGACTGGCTCCAAATTGTAGGTTAAGGCTCTTGAGTATATTGGACTGGCACCCAAGGGAAGTGTCAGGGTTCAAGATTTTCTAGAAAAGGCTGCAGAGGGACTAGTTGAAGGTGGAAAGTAAGATTTCCTTCTATCTGTTTTTCTTTTTAAATACAATCAAAAGTGTAATTTTACTTTTGAACAAAATGCTCTTACTCAAAAATAAAAAATTATGTATTATCCAACCTTATCCTTCTTCTGAAAATATCTTTTCTAATAATTTATAGATGAATGTACCTTTTTGAAAGATGGGCCAAACACATGATATAACCAAGAATGTGAAATATTGTCAAACAGGCACTAATTCCCCAAACAAATTGGAATGAATTACGTATAGTGTAGCATAGACAGGCTTATAAATTGTTTTGTCTCAGGCACTGGTGACAAGACTGTCAGAAACTTAACTTGATTATATATAACTGTTTCAGGAAAGAGATCTTCACACCAATGTATTTCTTTTTGGCAAGGAAGCCTGATTCAGACAATCACTAAGCCAGTAGTGTTCACTGCTTCTATAGTCAAGAGTTTTTCTGATTCTGGGGAGGTAGAATTGTATTTTACAATTGCCTTATTAATGACCCTTTGCCAATTTGAGTTTGGCTGTAGATTTGAATTGCCTTGTGTGTGTCTAGTGCTAAGAGTTTACTCACATCTTGTTTGCTTGAGCATGGTGGTAGTCTTCATCATCTGCTACAGCTTACTATCCCATCTAATGGATGAATATTCTTTCGCCATCTCATTTCCATCCATATATTTGCCTTATAAGCGTATAATTTGCCTTATAATGTTGTACAGGTGAAAATATAAAAGTTCAAGTTTGTTTGTTTAACCAAATTAATATTTAATGTACGGCGGGAGGTATGTACACAGACTTTAGTGAGTTCAGTTACAATGTCTTTTTTTGTCCCCCTATTTTTTTGGTGCACTCATTCACCATTTTCGGCAATAAATGTAAGGAAATGTACGTTCTCTGTCTACCAAAAAAATGTACGTTCTATATTTGAGTTATAACCGAATCACGTTATTTATATATAAAATAAAGTATAACACTTCATTATTTTGGGTCAAATGAAATAACTAGCTAAATCTCATATTCGGTGTTTAATAAGTACGTGATTAATATAAATTTAATTTTCAGCCCATGAAAGTTGACTTGCACTATTTATTTTTGAAAAAAAAAGTGTCATTTACTTTAAAAAATATATTTAAAACTGTAATTTGGCATCAAGAATTTTTCTTGCAATAGATAATACTCCCTTCGTTTCATATTATTAGATATTTAAAAAAAAAATACATAGATTAAAGAAGATGATTAAAATTAGTTTAAAGTCTTAATTTTGTTAAAAAAAATCATTACCTTTCCCAAAATGTATTTAATTTATTTCATTGACATTTTTTTTTAAATAAAAAAGTTGGGTTAGTTGAAGAATTGATTTATGAAGGGTATTTTGGAATAAGAGAAAATGTGCAAAACGTTTTGGGATTGATGGAGTATTAAGTTAACTTTAAAAGATTTGAAAGTTAACTTCTACTATTATTTACTATCTATTAACTCTGAATTTCAATTACTAATGTTGTGATTGGAATGTAATTTAAGGAGATAAGGTATAGTGATAAATATAATAAAAAGGCCCAAAGAAACACAAGCTACATCTAGGTATAGCTATTGAAGAGAGATTGATATTAGATTCAAATGTTCAATAGTGTATTATCGGGAAAAAAAAAATGTTCAATGGTGTAAATTACTCAGGGAAGGTTTCATGTGGTGGCATGGTACAAGACTCACAGGTGTATCAAGGGCTACTAATTCTTCTTCTTCTTCCTTGCGAAAGGGCTACGAATTCTGTTGAGGCAATAAAACTCATCAACACAAATTTCATTCTAGATGTAACCAAAGAAATTTCATTGTAGGGCGATCAATGGGTTTCTTGACAAAGGAAATAAGAGGGCTTATTTGGAAGAGAGTGGAATATCACCTTAAACCTTGTTTGTTTGGAGATATACTAACTAGTTAGCTATGGCTCAGGATTATGTTCAGTTTATGTTTATTTACAGATTTGGATCAATAGAGTATCTAAGTTTTCTCTTTTTATGCTGCTTCTATTATAGGATTTTCCATAGCCTTTCACTCAAGAGGAAAAAAAAGGAAGAAGAAATTTCTATGCAGATTTTGTATTCGAACCAAAATGAAATTCAACCTGGATGTTCAAACATCAAACAAAAGTTTAAATCAAAAACCAACAAAATTTCAAACTCGTCCTGTGGGTTTTAAAGTTAATAAAAAATTAAAAACATTGTCCCAGCACCTCGACGGGCAAGCACCTGTGGCCTAATGGATAAGGCGTCTGACTTCTAATCAGACGATTGTGGGTTCGAGGCCCACCAGGTGTGCCAAGTACCATTTTCTTGCAAACTGAAGAATATGGCTCTAGAAATAAACCATGTTCTCCTTCTTTAATGGGCCCAAGTCCAAAAAATTCAGGAGAAAAAGTTACACACTTTTTTCCCCATCATAATCACACACTCTTCTTAATTTGTTTTCAATGATACTATGTACTATTAATATTTTATGATTGCCATTCTTTCAAGTAAGGAAGAGACTAGATCATTTAAAATAATTTTAGTAATGGGATATGGATAGTAGTCCAACTCCAAGTTCATCATTTAAATCTTCATAATGTAACAAAAAATTAATAAACTTTAGAAAAAAAATAGAAAGAGAAATAGAAGATGACAGAGTGGAAGAGCAATCACACTCCACACTCCCATTTTGAGAGAAAGACTTAAAATATCTTATGTTAGATGTATAGATAGAAATAGAAAAAGAATGGTGGCTTTAATCTCCTACAAAGTTATTTTCTTTAGTCCATATTATAAGAAATTTTTAACTATTTCATACTTATTAAAAAAAATAGTTATACATTTTAAAATTTTAAAAAAAACCCAACATTCCAATTTTATCTTTATTAATTGTCAATAAAAGTTATTTTGAAAATTCATCACCTATTGCTTTCTTCTTTTTTCAATTTATAAAACGATAATCAATAGAGGTTAAAAAGGTAAATCTCTATTAAAAATTATATAACCCCTTATATTTTGAACCAAATAATGATTCTAAAAGAACTCTAAAAATATGGATAAGAGGGAGTAAACCTCAATCATTATTTCTTAATATTGTAGAAAATTTGATTCTTCTTTCATTTTAAAATTTTATAAGAGTTTTAGTTTGAATTCATGTATAGTATATCTATACAAAGATCCTAAGTCACATAAAATATATAAAAATAAAATCAAGAGTCCTTGTTTCTTACAAACATTTGATTGCATACAACCTAAATCATAAAGTGATTACCCCAGGCCGCCAGTTATCCCCTCCAATGGTTTCATATTATTTTTATATTTTAAAAATAAGGGATCTAGTTTCCAAATGATTTTTATTTATTGACAATAAGAGAAAAGTATAAAACCATTTTATATTTCTCCCTTAATGGGCCGGAGCCCCAATTAAAAATATCAAACAATCCTTCCGTGACCCCGTGACCCGTGACCCAGACTGAAACCGAGATATTGTGATCCAGTGTACACTGTACACGATCTCAAACAGCTATGCTCAGCCCGTTATCGTCTTCCCCAACTGCAATGGAGCTTCTTCTCCTCGAGAATCCCAATTACTTGCGCCGGTCATCTTTCTTCCACTCAACGCCCGCAACACGTTCGGCGAATATCCTGGATGAAAGACCCTACAACACTTCAAAGCTACGTCGTTTATACGTTCAGGCATCTAAGCGATGCTCCGATCCCGTATCCTCGGGGCTCCTGAAGGACCCCAAGAAGGACTTATCTCGGATTCTCAGAACGGAAGCTGCTATTAGAGGGGTTGAGAACAAGGTTAATTCTAGGAATTGCAAACAGCTAGGGCCCAAGGCCGTTCTGGAAGCTTTGGATGAAGCTATCAAAGAAATTCGATGGGAAGCTGCTCTTAAGGTTGGTGCGCTTCTTTGAGTTTCAGTTGTTATTATAACTTCTTGGTGATACCATTGGTTTGTTGCACGGATTGGTTTCACAGTCTGTTAGTTTTTTTATATTGTTTCTGTTACTGTCAGATCAAGTCTATGTTATCAGAAATGGGTGCAGAATGTGATTCATGAATACGAATATTGTTTAGTGTGTAATTGGGAATTTAGGAACCTCTGATACAAAATGGTTCAGTGAACTCTGACTGGGTACAAAGTTCCTTTTATTTGGGCAATGAATTTTTTTTTAAATGCCATATTAGAAGCATAAATGGTTCCAAATCCTCATTTGTATGTATTTTGCTTTGATACTCATTAGCCCTGAGAAATATTTATTGAAAGTGTTCATGTCATAATAATTTACTTTACGAGAAATTGCTCATATTCTGATACAAAAATCTAAGTCATTAAATTTGTATTGGATACAGTTTGGAATTTTTGGTACATTAGAAAATTCTTAAATTTGTGAGAAAGAGTAGACCTTTATCTAAATGTCATAGGCTTTAGTCCGCCCACATCCGATCTCTTTCTTTCTCCTCCTTGATTCACCCGGTGCTTCTTTCCACTCTTTTTTTTTTCATTTCATTTCATTTTTAATTTTGATGTGATAATTGATGCAACAGTGATATTCACTGCATCTGTTGAATTTTAATTGATCTATATCTACTGTATCGCATCATTCTTTTTCTTGTGATTGGCTGTTCAGAGTAATAAGAATGAAAATTTTGACCAAAAAGACGAAGAAGAATAAAGAAACATGCTTATTTTTAATGGTTCAATTGCCTATTTCTTTGTTTCTTTATTTATTTTTTATATTTATTTTGATCATGATTCCTGCTCCCTGTCGGATTTTGTTTTTTTAGTTTGTTAGAGGATGTTGAAATTGCTTGGCTTCTTGTAAATGATTCACTTCGGATAAAACCATCCACTACATGATTGGACATAACTTTTTGTCTAACCCTCTTGTTTGCACTCACCTTGGTTTGTGTTATCAATAATTTCTTCTCAGTTGAAAATCTTCTGTCACTACTCACGTGGGAGCTCTTCAAGCTATAACCAGTCTGTCTCTCTGTAACTTTATACCTTCATTTGCTAACCTCCATTAGTATGTAGTTAAGAACCTTTATTGATTAGGTGACTTAATCCTCGATCCCCTATCAAATGAGCTATAATATTAGTTCATTGTTAATTTTGAAAATATGTAGTCTATTTATATCCAAAAAGAATAGAAATTTTTTATGTTACATTCCTTAGTATTTTGTTAACTAACAAGAACCGCTTCACTACGTTGTAATTCCCTTTTTTTTTTTTTTTGACTTTGGATCACTACACTAATTGTCAGCAATTTAGCATTGCTGCCATCATATGAGGCGCAGATGTGAAGATTACTTCTAGGCTATAAAATCTAGGATGAGATGATCTTAAGTCTTCAGATGTGTCTGAAATGAAGAGAATTCCCTTTTGCAGATTTTTGCACTTCTTCGTAAGCAACTTTGGTATAAACCAAGATGCCAAACATACACAAAATTATTGATGATGCTTGGCAAGTGCAGGAAACCAGAGGAGGCCAGCCTGCTTTTTGAGGTCATGTTGTCTGAAGGGCTTAAACCTACTGTTGATGTCTACACTGCTCTTGTAAGTGCTTATGCTCAAAGTGGTCTCCTTCACAAGGCATTTGATGTAGTTGAAGATATGAAATCAGTCACTAACTGCAAACCTGATATTTATACATATTCCATTCTTCTCAGTGGTTGCATAAAACTCCATCGGTTTGATTTGATTGAGCACATTCTTGCTGAAATGTCATATCTGGGCATTGAAACTAATAATGTGCTATACAATACCATTATAGATGGATATGGGAAGGCTGGTATGTTTGAACACATGGAGAATTCTCTTACAAATATGATTGAAATTGACAACTGCCAACCAGATGTTTTTACATTGAATTCTTTAGTAGGAGTGTATGGAAATAGTGGACAAATTGAGAAGATGGAGAGGTGGTATGAGGAATTTCAGCTAATGGGAATAAAACCGGACATCAAGACATTCAATATCATGATAAGGTCCTATGGTAAAGCAGGCCTCCATGATAAGATGAAGTCTGTCATGGATTTCATGGAAAGGAGGTTTTTCTCTCCAACAATTGTAACCTATAATACAATAATTGAGGTGTTTGGAAAAGCTGGAGAAATTGAGAAGATGGATAGATGCTTAAAGAAAATGAAGCATCTAGGAGTGAAGCCTAATTCTATAACTTATTGCTCTCTTGTCAATGCATACAGTAAAGCTGGGCGAATAGAAAAAGTTGACTCAATCATGAGGCAAGCAGAAAATTCTGATGTAGTACTAGACACTCCCTTCTTCAATTGCATAATTAGTGCTTATGGTCAGGCTGGTGACTTAAATAAAATGGGTGAGTTGTTCTTGGAAATGAAAGAAAGAAAATGTGAGCCCGATAGCATCACTTTTACTAGCATGATCCAGGTTTATAATAGACAAGGCATGACAGACGCTGCTCAAAAGTTAGAAAACATGATGATTACTGCCAAAGATAGCTTAGGTATGTTGCATTTTATGCTACTTTCCATTGCTTCACTTATGTTCTCTTTCTTTATTTTTCCTTCCGTCTATCATTTAGGGAGAATGTGTCTCATATATTTAACCAATCTCTCTCTTCCATGCATGAGCTTGTTCATCTCTCCGTGCTGGACAAGAGTTGGTATCTATTCCTTTTAACAATTTCCTTGTGAGGTCCTGTAGTACAAGCAACCCTTGCCATTATGTAGACAGTAGACAATAGGAGATGCTGTCAGTTCCTTAGTGTGGCCTTCTTTCCAGGGTTTTGTTGATTATCTAATAAGGTTTTAATTTCATTTATATGAATACTTACCAATTTTATCTTTTAAATAATCATGAGATTCTCTATAAAAAACCATGGAATAATATTTTTCTTATATTTGTTAATATTGCTCTCGTATTTAATACAGATTCTGAATTTCTCCTTGCAAAATGTTTATCAGGCACTAAGTTGATCAGAGGCTAACATGTTCAATTTGATGGAAGAATTATTTTACAATTCTATCGCACCCATGTTCCATGACAACCCAAACTGGAAAAAACTTGAGACTCCTGGCAGGTAAACATAGAAATTTCATAACTATACGGTTATTTTGGAAGAAAAGCTTTCCAGTCTGTCATATTAATCATTTTTACTACATTAGTTGAGAGTTCGGCACAGACTTTGAGTGTGACTGGTTTTAATATGATTGAAACCAAAAGGATATATTTTAGCCCAAAAAAAAAATTAAGGATGTAGCCTCTTGTTTTTGGACATTATGGTAAACAGTGGGAATTCTTATAAATTTGTTCACCATAAATTATAAATCCCTAAATTTTGAAGCCATTATTCTTCCACTCCTTTCATGAGTTTTTATACAAATTAGAATTTTTAATGATTTCTTTAAAAGTAAAAAGTTTCCATCAGTGAACTCTTTTGTGAAATTGTAATGGCATTTTATGACCATCTATGTGAACAGGACTTAACTTGGAACTCTCTTTTTCCTTCCTGTAGTGGCTTGCATTCTACTTTTCCCAGAAGTCATGTAAGGTGAAAACTTGTACCAACTGAATTTGAAAAGTATAAAGCAATACCTTAAGGGTAAAAAGATCGTGATGGTCATTTAATAGGGTTTTCTTCAGCTGAAGCAACTTTTTGTGGGATGCTTAATTTGTTTAGATTTTTAGAGTTGTTCTGTTTTTTGTTATTAGCTTGGTATTACCTGCTGAAATCATATGTTTCAGTTTTATATTATTTCTTGACTGTTCCACTGTGTTATTTGAATAGGTGAATCTGTCCAGAAATGGGCAAGAGTTTGGTATCCACATGGCACCAGATTTTGCTGCTAATGTATGTAAATACCTTCATGTTTCAGTGCGTATCTGTAATACAACAACAACAACAAGATCTTTAGTGCATATCTATAGTACAATGCCTGAAAATAGAACCTGGAAGACTACAAGTTTTGTTGATGCGAATGGCTGCATCATTGCTTTTCCTGAAGATAATCCTTGCTCCCACTGAGTACTGCTGTCCCTGGTTTTAGCAAGATCATTTATTTTCCCATAAACAAAATGCATATGCACTTCCAGTGTGCCTTTTGACTAGATATAGTTTTGCCCGTCCGCTTCATCCGTCGGCTTAATATCTACTTCATGGAACCAGATTTTGTCACCAATGTACAAAATGTTTCCTTCATGCTTGAGCACCTTGTAATGATGTTGCCTCAAAAATGATCCTGGAAGACTAAGAGCCCATTTGGTTTGTGCTAGAGAAAGGTATTCTTTTAATCTTTTTAACTTGCACATAGATGAAGACATAATATTTATTATTTTCTTGTTATCATTATATAACCGTAATTGTTTCTTTTTGTTAAATTTTTTTTTTAAAGTTCAGGAGGATTTCTTATCTTCAAATTCATCCTTGCATTCCATTCCATTCAATTCTGTGTATCAAACAAGTTATAAGTTTTGTTGATGATAAATGGCTCACCAATTTTGTCAACTGAACTTCTTGGTTACTATTTCATATCCTGAAGGTAAATCCTTCTTGCTCCCACAGAGTACTTCGTCCCTCATTTAGCAAGATCAATTATTTTCCTGTAACTAAAATGCATATGCATTTTCAATGTGCCATTTGACTAAATTTATGTAGTTTTGAGCTCTATACCGGGCAGAGCCATCTGCCTCATCCATCGACTCGATTTGTCAAAAATTGAACTACTGATATTATTTCTGCAGGGAATCCCTATCTTACAACAACTTTGAAGGAATATTAAACTCGTATAACTTCAACCAGAAACCATTTAAGTTCTTCCAACTGCTGCTCATACTGTTATCAGATCTCAGTTCAGGAAGAGCTTTGACTAAAAATCTCTTTAGCAGTGCGTCATTATTATGTTCAAGGCATCACAGAAAGCTGATGAAATCATCTTCTACAACAGAAGACGTATATATACAGAAAATTGCAGCTTTTTTTCTATAAATGCAGAGGGAATTCAGGAGCCTAAGTTGTTAATAAGAGAAGATTCAGAAGAATCACTGTGTCTCATTTTTTCTCTTTATTCTTCTGGGGGCATTGATTCATCTCTGTACTTATTGCACGTAGCAATTTGGTTTATTTGGGAAAAAAAATCAACAGAACTGGGGACAGGAAAGGTAGTCCAAATTCTTTTGAAAATTAGAGCCCATGATGGTTAAAAGTCTGTCAGAATCTTTTGATATTGGTTCTGTTGGGCCTTGAGTTGGACTTCATGCAAGACAAGTTCCCACCTACAAAGAAAAAAAAAAAAACTCCTTTTGAAGGCGGATTTAAGAACCTCGTGTCTTCTTAAACTGAATCTTCGGAATTCATGCAGTTATGCATACTCAAGGGTCAAGAGTAACACAAAGAAGGGGACTATGATATGTATATGTAATATGTATAGAACTTATTTCCCCTCGTCGTGTTCATATGTTTTTTTCCCCTCTATCTTTTATAATATACAGTCTATTTATATCAATAAAGAATCTGCGTTGGTGTCTTATTTATGAACCTGTTTGGTTGTTTTGACAAGGATGACCCAATGAGGGAGATGATAACACCAATTTGGATCATTTCAATTTTTATTTCTTTTCATTTATCTCAATTTTAATTTTTGAATGTTAAATTGACATTGAATGGATCTGATTGATTACTGAAAAATGTTATTCAAAATTCATTTTTTCATTTAATGAATATGATCGATTTGGACCATTACATATCAATATAGTGGTTATAAAAATTAGAATTGAGACAAATTGAGAGAAATAAAAATCGGAAGGATCAACACTGGATATTCATAGGAAATCGATTTGTTTATGCTCAGATGCTTATATATCATGAAAATTATTAAATAAGGGTTTGAAGTTTGAACTTGAAAGATCTCCTATATATCCACCACTCTTGCTATGCCTAGCGTGCTCATTACACAACTATGAATACGTGATTTCTGAGTCATGGGAACTTATTTTAACTTACAAGAGTGGTTTTTTGAAGTTGGCTAACATAATTAAAAGGTTTCATTATAATTTCATTCTTGGTCTTTTTCCTATTTGTGAGGAGAAAGGTCATTTCTTGTTAACACGTGGTATGACATTTTGTATTTTCATAATTGAAAGAACTCTAACACAAATGTTGTGTCTGTGAAGTCTTTAGTCCCCAGTATGGGACTTTCATTCTCTTCACACTGGGGAATATTGTGATACCAATATGAATATGAAATCAGGGAGTTTTATTATTGTTTATTTCTAACGAAAGATTGCTAAATTACGTCCTATTTGATAATAAGGGAAATGCATTCTTTTTTTTTTAATAAAAATTGAAAAACATTGTTTATTATACTCCTATATCACTACTTAACAATAATGGTTTTTTATTTAGAAATACAAATAATATATTTCATTTATAAAATGATTTTTATTTAATTTTTTGTTTTATTTCATTTTTTTTATGCTAGATAGCTTTGAGAGTACCTATTTCAGTTACTACAGTTAAGATTTTGCCAAACTATTTTCTCAAACTTTTTCACATTAACCTAATAGATTGAGCAAATTAGATGTGGATCCTATGTTTTACTGAGAGTCAAAAAATGATTGAGCAAGAAACCACACAGTTAATAATTTATAAGAGTGCGACTTGTTAGAGTTTGTAATATATATTAATTGATTTGAAAATAATGATTTTCGTTTTGCCCCCATTTCAGTCAAAATGAGTCCAAGTTCCAAATGTTATAGATTTCTGCTATTATTTATGGAAGAATTTAGGTGAAGAAGTTGCATGGAAATTGCCAGAATTTGAATTGATGGAGTGAAAGGAATCAAATGAAAGCAGAAAGAAGCTTGCGTGAAACTATGAATGGACTTAGGAAAGTGGGTCGTTAAAGTAACAGTGTCCCACCAAATCATTGGGTTCAGTTAATCTGAGTGAAGGACCTGAGCTGGTCCAAACTCAAAAGTTTAATAGCACTATGAGCTAATTGAGAGTTAACCCTTAAGTAGGTGAGATAATGTCTTCTTCTCATCAGTTGAAATTTGATTCTTCTAGACCATATTATAAGAAAATAAATTTTGAATATGCTAAATTGATATAGGACAATGCATTAAAACTTTTTTGATTAAAGAATTTAAGTTTTGACAATATGTTTTTAGTTATATTTGGGGGTTGAACTCTAAATCTCTATTCACACTTCACCTTAACGTCATCATAAATTCTAACAACATTTAATTGTTAGGAGTATACATAGGTTAGATTGGAGATATTACCTAATATTTGGCTTTAAATACTCCCAAGCCAATTTTTTTACCTGCAAATCTAGCTTTGCCTGAGTTAGCTTACTGCCCCTCCAAGTTAGATAAATTTTTGTGTGGTTGGACCATTCAACCCGCTGCCGAGTACATTGGCCTGGCCTTGCTTCATCCTTTTCTATTTGTTGCTCGGTTCAACTCAAAGTGACTAGGCTCCTATGACTCTCAAAATAATATCTCTTTCTCTCTTGAGCCTCTCCGTTCAATGAGAGTTTTTGACCCTTGACGTCTTCTTGTGTTCAAGCTTTGTGACTCTTGGCAACTCTCTCCCCAGCATTCACTGAGTGAGAGAGGGTCCATGGTGGGTGCATGTGTTAGAGTCTGCGTCCATTTTGATTGCTAGCAATGGCTTCATGCAGATCTATGATGTGGTGGGGTTTTCAATAGTGGCTTGTGCAGATTTGACTTCCTTGAAGCGTGACGAGGATGAGTTGAGTTGGATTCTTCTGATTGTGTGTAATATTGGGACTTTGGTTCAGATCTGTATTAGCAGAGCAATCATATAATGGTGGAAGGTTTGTTGCAGGTTGATAACGTCCGTTTGGGAGGGCTGGAGGCGCTTTTTTGTGGTTGTACCGCCAAGTGATTTGAAGGATTCCAAGGTGAAACCTTTCCTTGCATGGATTTTGTGTGAACTACCATGACTAGCGTAATCTTGTTGATGTTGGGGATAGGACCAAAAGGATGGCTCTGTGAGCCCCAATATCCTTGTGGAAGAAGTTCGTTTGGTGGCAGAATCTAGAAGATCTTTGATGGCTAATCTTTGTGGAGTTGAGAGCAAGGGTTGCTTGTCCTTTGTTTATGATTCTTGTTTTATATTTTTCTCGTTCTTTTGGTTGGATTTGATTTGTTCTAGTTGTTTTCGGTAGTGGTTTTGTCGTCAGCAGAGTGCAGAATTTGTTTGGTGGTGTCTGTGTTGATTTTGTTGAGTCTCGTTTCGGGTCTTTTTTAGGTAGGGTTTGTTTTTTCGAGTCTTGGTTTTGTACTATTGCTTTTGATTAATAAATTTCTTTGTTAAAAAAAAAACTCAAAGTAACCCAATTGGATTAGGTTCATTAGATTAATTAGACCTCTGTACACCTTAATTAACAGTACTTATAAATGCAATAAAAAATTATCATCTTGGTCTCGAGGAATTATGCAATTTCAATTGGCTGATTTTTTTTTGCCAATTTAGTATTTACAGGTTCAAATATTTTATGGGGTTGAAATATTAGAAGCTCTAAGATCAAGATCATATAATTTTCTTAAGAAAATTGATACTAAAATGATTTGTAAAATATCAAAATACGCTCTTCATTTCAAAACAATTGACATCTTGAGCCTCTTTTCTTATTTCAAAACAATTGTTATTTTATACTCCCCTGATTCTTAATATAAGACCTTTTTAACTGAATCACGCAGATTAAGAATTAGAATTAAAACTAATTAACTATCTCGATTTCTCCAAAAATTTCAACATTTTTCTAAAACTACCATTGTTTAATCTCTCTCTCTTTTTCTTTGGATACATTAAATAGGGACATTTTTCTGAAAATGTATAATAAATACTACCTCGTATATTGTAAAGAATCTTATATTTAGGATCAGTGCAAAAGCTCTTATATATAGGATCGGAGGTAGTAATTTTTAAGATGACATTAATTGTTTTTTGGTAAATTTACCCTTAATAATGTAATATTAGTGAATGCTTTAGATATTCATAAATAAGAATATTATGATAAAATATGTTCATATTTTACTAATATTAGATTATTTATTAACTTTAAATGTATAATCCCAAAGTCACAATTAATTGTTTTGAAATAGGAAGTAGAATATTCAGTCCCCAGTAAAAAAAGGTAACCATATGAAAGACTTGACCATCTTTGACCACTAACCTAATTCGGTAAGTGCAGGAAGCTTCTAAAGGAGTACTCAACATTGAGAATGACAAAAAGAGGTACTATGTGTATGCTTCTTTAACCAAGAAGCTTTGGAATCATCATTTCATCACTCAGGAAGACCGACCCACCGACCGACCATTGAGAGAAAACCGCAAAGTCTATAGTGCTTCGTGCCTTTCACGTGACAACATATTATCCCAAAATGCGTTGCTGAATTATCCACTTCTCCTTAGTCCAATACTTTTGGATGGTGATCCTTTAATGGAAAGCCAAGAAAAGAAGCCACTCAGCTGACACAAAGTTGGGTCTCATGACGAACAACTCAATATTTTTAAAAATAAGATATCAAAGCCAAGTTTTATAAATAGACAACAAAATTATTTTAGGAGAGCTTTCCTCTTTTAATATATGACTAGAAACTTTGGATCATTTGACGTAAAAATGAAAAATTATAAATTTGAAATTTAGGAATTTACATTAGTAGATTTAAATTTAAAAATATTTGAAAAATGTTTTAACCAAAAGTTTCAACCGCACAAAAGTTACTATTAATATATCAAGTTAAGGTTCTAAAATTATTCTCACATCCTTTAAGTTTTGTTAATATTACATGAATTTCTCTTTTATTTTAAAAATGGATACAAATTAATATATATATATATATATATAGAACTCTTTCAAATTTTTTAAAATTACATAGATCTCATACTTTATTTAAAGCCTACACAAATTTTTAAATAAATAATAAATTACAAGTATTTTCTCCAACCTTTGCTAAAAGTACACAGAAATCCTTTTTGTTCTCTTAAAAAATTGTGTATATTTTAATAACAGACAAAAGTATTTGTAATTTCAACAAAACTTACGAGAGTTTTGTATAATTTTCTCTTTATTTCAAAAGCTTAAAAATAGAAAAGAGATGTATATAAAATTTGATAATATTTAAGGAAAGTTCGTTTTGGTTTTGAAAATAGAGAAAATACACACATAGTTTTAGTAAAATTCAGGAGAAGTTTGCATAATTTATTTCAATTTTTTTAATCTTACTTTCTAATAAATAATTTAAAAATTTAAAAATGAGTATAAATATTTTTAAATTAAAATTATTAGTTATACTTTTTAATAAAACAAAAAGGCTGATTTTGACAGGAATCCTTATCTTTTTAATTTTTTTTCTGGGTTTTGCGGCTGATAATCAATTTGCATTTGATAATATTAGCTGGTAGTGCTAATTGTGGCGTCAGTCAAAGGAAGGAACTTGAAACTATAATTCATGAATCATTACCAAATGTCATATCCAACAATGGGTCATGCCTATCATGCATTTTTTATTTTTCAGGACAAGTGAGTTTTATTGCTTTGATAATACTTTATATTTAATGGGTTACATTTCAATTATCTTACATGGTAAATTTATAAATTTTAAAATCATTTTTAAATAAAAATACAAATTATTCACGACGAACTATTTTAATATTTTATAGAGAGAAATGGCCAACACAAATAGAAGACCAAATTGGTTTTCCTGCCGCTCTTTCTGTCCATTTTTTTCTGTTTCTTTTCTTTTGTATTGTTCAAATTAAATTTTAGTAATTTAAGTTTAATATTTTAATTAATATTTTAAAATTTAAAAATAAATACTCCCTCCGGTCCTATATATAGGACCTTTTGTCCTAGTCCTGAATATAAGACATTTTACAATATACGAGATAATATTTATTATACATTTCTAAAAATACCCATATTTAATATATCTAAAGAGAAAGAGAAAGAGATTAAATAAGGGTAGTTTTAGAAAAATATTAGTAAGATTTTTGGAGAAATTGAGGTAGTTAATTAGTTTTAACTCCTATTCTTAATTCGTGTGATTCGATTAAAATGATCTTATATTAAAAACTAGAGGGAGTAGATAATTTAAAACCTTAAAATTTAATTTAAACTGCTAAAAATAATAAATAAGAGAAAGAGGAGATAAGATAAGATAAGAAAAGAAAAACTGAACTCTTTTTTTTTTTTTTCGGGACCTGAAACTGAACTGTTTGATTACTAACAAATGTTGAAAAAAATATACTATAAACTAATTCTAATAAGGCTAACCCAACATGTAAACAAGCCCATTCTTCCGTACTTTTCACTTCTCTTGAAAAAAATATTTTTATCCACAAAAAATTACATTTTTTTGGATTATTAAATTACTTAGTTCTATAAAAAATATCTAAATTAAAAAAAATCAAATGGTAACTCTTTTTGGACCATCAGATTAAATTAATTGTAACTTTAACGACCATGATGACTTTAGAAAATATTCATGTTAAATTATTTTTATCTTTAAAAAAATTATTTTTAAAGGGACTCATTAAGGTTAGTATAAGATTACTTGCTAGTAAGATCTTTATATTGGTAGTGAGATTTAAACTCATATCTTAAAGATATGAATCGCATCCTTACTAATTTGACTAATTTTCATTGGCTCCTCATGTGTAACTTTTTTTATTATGCAAATTATTATTATTTGTTCCTCAAATTCAGGTGAAATGCAAAAATGGTGTGGTAATTGACAAAAGCTCCTTAAAACCTATATAATGGCATCATGCTAGAACAAAAGTTAAATCAATTGTACCTCGTTTCAATGATATCCCATGTTCTTGTTCTTTTTGTATTTTTTCAACAGAAGCTTCAAGGCAGTGTTAGAACTTTCCATTAGAAAAAGTCCAAGTCACTGTAATTTGTTCATTATTTTCAAATGCCATGATGGCTATAGGAAATTAATAATAAGATATACTGTGTGAACCGAACACGGTTTAGCATAATTTACATCACTTTCACTTGTAGAACAAGCACTCCCATGTTCTTCACGAATCACTATCCAAATTGTTGGAAAGAAACACGGTTTAGCATCATCATTAATTTCGCTTTCACTTGAAGCATAATTAAGCACTTCAAATTATTTTTTGTCACAATCCTCAGATTGTGTGAAAGGAACACGGCTTTGAACAATACTGTTTTGTTTTCACACAATTAATTAATATATCAGAGTCATTTTTGGGCCGGGTAAAATATATTTTAGGTATTTTTCAGAGTTAAATTAAACCTAGCTAATAAAAAATGATATTGCTTTTACTTCAAGAATAAGAACTTGAGTTTTCTTCACGAATGTGACTCAAGATTTTAAGATGCTGCATATGTGGAAGCTCACTTGGCAGCTTTGGAACAACGAAAGCTATAGCGTGAAGCAATATATTCAGGAGAAGCATTTTAGTTTCACAAAGTTAGTGCTTCTAATAAGTAACCAAAGAAAAAACGCTAATGCTTCTTAATTATGAGTGTATATATTATATAGCATATGAGTAATATATTAAATCCTTATGGAAGAGTTTCACAAATTTATGGTCTAACTTAACTCAATTCAAATTAAGAGTAATTTAATGCAACATTGTATTTCTTCCAATTCATAAAAAATGTTACTTTAGAACTTTTGAGGTTTTTTACATAATTTGTTATTTTAGAATTTCAATGAAACATTAATGGATTGTTTTACTGTTTTTTCTTTATTAATATTAAATAAATCATTTAATAGAACATTTAAATTAAGAATATTTTGATAAAATATTATTAAATTTTGCACTGTCCTAAATTATTTAATAATTTCTTTGATTTGCATAAAAAGGTTTAAAACGACAAATTTTAGGAAGTGGAGGGAGTGAATTGCCGGAAGAGCATTGGGTGGGTGATTGATTTGTGATGGATGGAAAGGGAGGATGGTCAGATTCTCTACAAAACATTCACTTTCCCTTTTGTGTCAATTTGAAATCTGAAGCGTTACCAATCCACTTTTCTAGCTTCCCCCCTTATTTTCAAGGCAACACATCACTTCTCCCAACTTGTATTTGGAATTTCAGGCAACTCAAAAAAGAAGAATGAAATTTCTACAAGTTTAATTATATAACAATGGACTTTGTGCCCAAAAAAATAATTGTACTAACAATAGATTCATCACACAATTAATTCGGATTAGTTAATAAAAACGTGACTAGTTAACTAAACTTCGAATTGTTAAAAAATTATATAAATAAAAAAGATTCATACATTTTTTTTTCGCAGTTAAGATTCATACACTTAATATTTTAAGGTTTTACATTAAAAATAATATGAACTTATTTAAATTGCACCCCGGAAGTTTAGATAATCAGACCTACAAGTTACAACACCCCCTTTTCATAGATGTCTGGCCAAAATAAATAATATGCAACAGATACACCTACTTGGAATAGATTATATATGATGCATGATAAGATTAATTGACTATTATCTTGTTAAATCAATCAATAATCAATGATAAATATGTAAAAACTAATGGAAACAGATAGTTCATAAGGAACTGTAAACTGTGCAGCTTCTGATCAGTTCAGGCTTCGACTTCTGTTCAATCTAATTGTATCTTAAAATTAATTGGTGTTAAAGAGCTTTCATTTAGATATTTAAAATATCGTCAGTAAATTATAATATTGACGAAATCAAAATTACAACATCCTCGACGTTTAACCGAGAAGACCAAGTAGTTGGCCAAACAAAAAAAAAAAACCCGAAAAGACCTAATAAATCTCTCTCTTATTCTTACATGAAGCTATCCAACCCCAGCAATAATTACCAACCTTCAAATTCATACTAATTCGATCAGCGAAATCCGAGCGTAAATCCCACTCCAATGTTCTACCTCCTTTGATCCTAAATATATAGTCTTTCATCCTAATTCTAAATATAGGACCTTTACAATATAAGAGATACTCCATCTAGTTTAATATATAGGGTCTTTTATCTTGATCATAAATATAAAACTCTTTACAACATACGAGATAATATTTACTATACATTTATAAAAAATATCCCTATTTAATATATTCAAAGAGAAAGAGAAAGAGAAAGAGATTAAATAAGGGTAGTTTTGAAAAAAATGTTGAGATTTTTGAAAAAATTGAAATAGTTAATTAACTTTAACTCTCATTCCTAAGTTACGTGATTCATTTAAAAGAGTCTTATATTGAGAATCAGAGGAAGTAATATTTATTATATATTTCTAAAAAAATGTTTCTATTTAATGTATTCCAAAAAGAGAGTGAGAAAGAGATTAAATAAGAATAGTTTTGAAAAAAAATTGAATTTTTGAAGAAATCGAGATAACTAATTAATTTTGACTCATATTCTTAATCCGCATGATTCAGTTAAAAGTCTTATACTAAAGATCGGAAGGACTATGTTGGTTAGTACTATCCTAATTAATTATATAGTTTTATGTCTAATTGATTCCTCTCTTGGTTTCAACATGGAATTAATTGCATAAGGTTAAGATTCCAAAATGGTCAGAAAAGTGAGCAAGTGTTATAGGAAAGCACATGGATTTGCTGTAACTCTTTCATCCAAGTCTTTGCAGCACAATAGTGAAGAACAATATGCCTCACAATGTGTGTGCTTTTCACTTTTGCATCTTTCAACTTGTCATGAGCATTCTTTACTTTCCCGTGTGAAATACCTTATCCTAAATAGTCCTTTCTTGCCCAAATATATGCTTCAAGTGGATTCCAAATAGCAAGCAACTTGTAACAAATTGCAATAGAGCCACACACCACAAATGTCAATAAATACATCTCTTATGGCAGCTCCTGGTTCAAAATAGAAATGGGAAAGAGAATAAGAAAACTTTCTTCCATAAATATGAGAAAATCTCTCTTCAATAAAATCATATTACCACGTACCAAATATACTTTTTATTTCTTCATGTACCAAACATAATTTTTATTTCTTACACATTTTTCCTTTTCTTAAATTCTTTTTCCATATACCAAATGTAATTCTAGTTTAGTTTGGTTTGGTTTACATGGGAAAATTTATTACTTTTATAATGTTTATTATGCTTTATTTCCGTCACCACTAGTTGCTTCTTGATTCTGGGCAGTACCACACCACCATGCTTCAATGAGAGAGATGTCAAGCGGGACCCATCTCTGTGTCTATCTCTCTTATTGGAGCATGGTGCTGGCCATTAGTAGAGCATCTCCATTTAGTCTCACCAAACTTTGCTTTAGATTCTCTCTTGAAAGGATTACTTTTTTAGTAACAACTTATAGGATGCTTGACACTATTAGGATATTTGATGCATTGCATGGAGTGTAAAAAATAAGTTATATTATTTATAACTTATAAATCATGCGATTTGCTTTAGAATTTATAGCTTATTTTGATTAATTATAAAAATATAAATTAAGTTATTCTTTTTTTGTTTACATTTTTACAAATCTAACAATCTACTCATTTAATTATTTAGCCATAAGTGTTTAATCTAAAAAAAAAGATTATACATCTTAGTTCTACCAATCAAATTTTTGCTGCGTATTTAGCAGAGTTGAATATGATCCAGTTTAGTTTTAATTTTGTTTATTTTAAATGCATTTTTTATATAAAATAAAGCAAAAAATTGAACTGTAATAAATTTAATCTTAATCATATTCTATTAGATAGCACACGAACAAGACATTGATCATTCTATTGAAAAAAAAGATATATGATAAAAGATGTGGGCCTAATATATAAGATAATATCAGAATCTAGTTTAATATTAATAATTAAGCTTGATATGTCTAATTTGTTTTCACATATATAGTCATAGAAATATAATGGTAGTGATTTCAGGAAAATGTGTGGCCTCAAAATAAAGGGCAATAATGAATGGTTCATTGTTCAATAGATCTAATCTTTCATTGCCCATTGGCTTATATAGATTCATTCAAATTATGTCATTTCAAGTCCTCTCTTTGATTTAATAAATAAATAATTTCCTATTGGCTTTATCAAGGATTTGGATCCAGTAATCACTCACTGATCTAATTTTAATTTGTTGGATACACAAAGGCACAAAATTTCATTTAAAATATAGGAGATTCAGAAACATGAGCCAGACCATGTTGTTGATAGGGAAAATTACAACTAAAGATTTGATGCTAACATTTTGATATTAAAGGAACTGAAACATTATAACCATTTTTGAAGCACTAAATTATTATCATATTTTTCAAAAATTTAAATTTTAAAAATTACTACAAAATTATTAAAATTTATAATTTTTCTTAAACAAGATCCTAACTTATTCAAAACTCAATGATGAATCATCTTTAAAAATAATTTCAATTTTAAATTTTTTTAATCTAAATATTCTAATATTGAAGTGTTTACATAACTAATCTTAATTTAGGACAAAAGATAAATCTTTTCTAATTAAATTTACTCCATATATAAAAATTAAAAATTAAACTATAAATCACTTACTTAAATAATGAAAGTTCCTATTTCTTACGCTTAGTTGAGTTGGTAAGATTAGTTGTTGTTGTTATTATTATTATTATAAAATAAAAAAGTAAACTAAAATAATTATAAATTATAAATATTTTTGGTAAATAAATTATAAATGTTGTAGATATGGTTCCATTGAAGTATTGTTAAGTTGACGTAGGTCCGTTTGGTTTTTAATTTTATAAAAATAAGTTAAAATAAATAAAATTTAGTAAAAATAAGTTTATTGTAAGAGTTAAAATACTTTTAGATACATAATATAAAATCAGTATCATCTTTTTTTCTAAAACTATAATAATTTTGGAAAAGGAAAAGTAACTATTTTCTTCTTTTTCCAAAATTATAATTTAACTCATTTTTTTAAAATTATAATTTAACTCACTTTTCAATTTTTTAAAAAATAATTTATATTTTATTAAGTATATTTTAAAAGATAAACCAAGCCCGGAGAGAGAAGTTGAGGTAGAAACAATTTTTATTGAAAAATCTTTTTTTTAAATAATGTCATTTCACTTAAATTTATGATACTGTAGAGAGGATGGAAACATTTAAAAGACTTTGACATGACCTCCAAAATAACATATTGAATGGAAATTGACTGTACATTGATGATTAGAATTCTAAGTGCAGACAATATCAGTGAAGATGGATGATCTAAAAAGAAGATTGGACAGAGAGTAAATTTTGGTCGAATTTATTCATGCATGCAAAGTTAAACTTTTCTTATCCGAGAAATTGAATATTTGTTAAAAGGAAAAAGAAATATATAGGATAAATTTTCCTAAGACTCACTCATAAATATCATGTAACTTAATTTTTTTTCTACAGAATTATCTCATAATATAATTTTTGTAGACAATTTCAAAATTAAACATGAATAGGGGGGAAAAAGACATACAATTAGTGATATAAAAAATTGGTATTGGCTAATAAAAGTCTATAACATCTATTCAGTTGGTGATGAGTCATTTTAAACAATAATGGCACACTTTAGGACTACCTTCCATATTTAAATATATAATTAAAATAGGCTTCCGTTTCAACTATATATCAACTATAGTAAAAAACTTGCTAATTATATGATTTAAATATTAATAACCAGATTTATATCACATGATTTACATATTGATAACTGTCACATACTTTTATTTTATTTGATTTATCTTTTGTGTTATTAGTCAGAATAGTTAATCAAAGTTGATGTTCTCCCGTACGTTCGTAAATCAAATCTTTGTCATTATGAATAAAGCTGATAAAATAGTGCTGATGAAACCTTTTGCACATAAAAAGTCATCTGGAGAGATGATAAGGCATATCCAAAATAATTAATATTGTATATATGAGTGATATGAAACCTAGATATAAAAAGTTTTCTTTAAATAATTTGAAATTCCTTAAATCTTTGGAGATTGTGCATCTTGCTCATTGTTTTTTTTTTGGGTTAAAATTAGAGTATTAGATATATTTTTAGGTACATTCCACGACATATGAGAAAAGATTTCAATATCCATAAATTATGAATAATATTGTTTGTTATAAACTTTGTATTTTATATTAATGCATGATACTAATATTGAATTGATATTAATTAAAAATATGTCAAAATTAAAAAAACTAAAAGGAAATGAGAAGAAAATAGATTGATGTATGGTATCAAACTCAAAACTAGCAAATGTGTTTCATTTATATATTAAAAATATGAAATTCATAATAATTTATGAGCAATGTGAATTTCAAAATATAAAATATATAATTATGGTAAAATGCACAATTTGCAAGCTATAAATAATACGACTGATTCCTTAGACTTTATGCAATATAAAGATCCCACTTAATTAAAAAGTGTATTACGTTGCAACCTGAAAATATGATCCAATGTTAAATAAATTTAAATGAAAAAAGTCAAATTAAAATATTCATAACATTAAGGAGAACAAAATGTATATATTTATTTTCCATAAGAAAGATTTTAATCTTGAATATCTACTAACCCCCCGTTCCACCCTGACTACTTGATTAAAATATATTTGAACCTTACAAATGTTGAAAATAAAACTACATGACTAAGCTTGTGTTGTTTGACATGAAGGAGTTTATATATTTTTAACCAAAGTATTCCCAACATTTAATAGAGATGAATCAATGACATATCTTGTCAAGCTACATTTTTTTGTAAGCAATCTTGTGTGCAACAACAACAATTTCGTTGATGTTGTCTTGTGCGTCCTTTATCAAACATCATGCAAAATTAACGTTTTGAAAAAGACACAATGAATCTCTTTCAAATAAAAAACATATGAGTTTAATAATTCCTGGTGGTTGTATTAATCTCATAAAATTCTTATAACTTTTTTTGGGATGGGACATTTAGCAATTCCAATTAATTCATTGCAAGTTAATTGTTTTCGTAATTTTATAATTTTTTAAACCATGCACGATGTACAGGTGATCTTTAGCATTTAGCATTGTTTTATAAATTAGATTAGATTAATAATAACTCAGACATCTTTTGATGGAAGCATATATTAATTTGATCAAAATTTTAAATTCAAAATTCAAATTCAAATTCAAATAATAAAACAAGTTCCAAAACATCTATAACTACCAGATTTATTTGGTTCAATGCATAAGATTTTTCTTCTTGTTTTTTGCCACCAAGAAGATTGTTTTCTTCAAAATATTTCATTCTTACGTTACAATGAGATTGGCAATTAATGTTTTCGTTGGTTATATAATCCCTCTATTTTTTATTATAAGTTACATTTTAAAAGATTTTTATATTTCTAAATATAAGTCACTTTGTAGGTAGTTAGAGTATTTAATACTTTTTTTACAAATATTCTTTATTTATTTACATTTAGTTAAGATGACTTAGAAATAGTTATTGTATTTAATTAAAAGTAATTTAGGAAGAGAGACGTAACTTTTGACAAATTTAATAACAAAAGATCCTTTTAACTAATTTTTTTAATTTATATGAAATAGTGGAGAATGACTTATACTACAGAGGGAGTATTATATACATCATTTATTGCCAAAATTAGTTATATATATATATAATTTATTTAAATTTCATTTCAATCTTTTTACAACTATCTCTTTATCTGTTATTATCATGTTAAATTTGAGCACTGTGGATCCAACTAAACATAATTTTTTCAATATGATTTTTTCTTTTATACAATGAGGATTACGTATACAACTAGAGGGATAGCAATCCTATTTTATCTTTCAACACGACTTCTAACTTCTTCCAACATTATTTTTTATTCCCAAAATTCAAACTTATGATTTTAAAGAGATTTAGAGAGGTTTGAGTTCCTTGTACTTGATCACACTTAATTACTCACGAGTGAGATTAATCCCCTTCACGAGTTTGGCCCAAAAAGAAGTCCTCTTGACTAATTCTTTGATGCAACTGAAAAAAACGGGTTTGAACTTTTTTCTAGGCCTGAAGAAACTATATAAACTTACTCCCGCTAGTTCTGCTTATACTGCCAAGATATTCGCATTCTCTAAGATCCTCTCTAATATATAGATATTGTCAAATCTCTCGCTCTCTCTCTCTCTGCCTCACTTCCTTACCTTTATGGATTGTCACTCTCGCTCCTCCGTCATAATCGTCGGAGCCGGTGTCTCCGGTGAGTACTGCCACACCAATAGTTCTTTGATTCTATTCATATCTGAATATGTACTTCTGCGAAGCTCTCATCACGTAATTCTGATTTTTTTTGGTTTTTTCATTTTGCGTAAAAATTAAGGTATCACTGCGGCGAAGGTCTTGGCCGAGAATGGCATAAAGGACCTGGTGATCTTGGAGGCTTCCGACCGTATTGGCGGTAGGATCCGAAAGGAAAATTTCGCAGGATTGTCGGCTGAGCTTGGAGCCGGTTGGATTGCCGGAGTCGGAGGCAGGGAGTCGAATCCTGTTTGGGAACTCGCCTCCAAATTAGGCCTCCGAACCTTCTTCTCTGACTATAGCAATGCGCGCTACAACATCTATGATCGCAGGTCTCTGAAACATGTCTTTCTATTTTCTGATTTTATACCGTTTTCCATCGGTGGTGGAGTCGGAACAATATGCCACTGTCGTGCGGGTTTTTGTCTATCATTCGTCGTGGCGATAGGCAAATTGAGCACGCATTGCGCGGTGGAGCAATTTGGCACCGTCGTGTCGGATTGTTTGTAACGCCGCATGCTCTTCGGTGTCGCCACGCTTACTTCGAGTACGATTGCTACGTACGGTGGCGAATTTGAGCACCAGCGTCGCTTCGGTTAAGATATTGTATTTGAGTAGATATTTTTTTCTCTAGAAAACTATATATTTATTAATTTAATTTACTATGCATAAATTAGTACCTTCAGTATAGAATGGTTCAGCAAAAGAGGCTGACGAGTTTTAAATTTTCGGAGATTAAAATACAAGTTATGTATTTACTTGAAATAAATATTTTCTATTGCTATTTGGTGTTTTGGCCTAAATTATTCTTTTGGTGAATTTAATCTGAGTTTGCCATAGCGAGTTGCAGTGGGAAGATCATTCCGAGCGGAATCGCTGCTGACTCGTACAAAAGGGCGGTGGACTCGGCAATTCAAAGTTTGAGGAATCAGGAACTTGGTGGCGATGAACCTCCCACCGGTTCTTCGTAAGTTCGTCATTTTCAGCCGCAAAATCAGTGAAATCTGCGTGTGATGTCATCATGGAGCTATTTATTTTTTCATTTTCAAGTTTTTGATTGTTATGTTTTCCTATCACTTTCTGGCTCCTTGTTAGGATACCGAAGACGCCCATAGAGCTAGCCATTGATTTCATCCTCCATGATTTTGAAATGGCCGGTAAGTTCACATCACAACTTATTACTGAATTTTCATCACTGTTCCTTTTCTTTTCGTCCAAAAATCACTATTGCTTTTTTCATGAAATAAAAAGGAAATTCATAGTCATACTCATATCCAGCTCAGCGGATTTTCTTAAAATAATAATATTTGGAATGATTTTATAGAGAATGAATTCAGACTTTTTAGAAAAAGTGAGTATATTTGGACATTACTATCTTGATAAATAATTAATTAAATAAAGTAAATAATTTTTAATATAGAATATTTTGTTCTTTACTTTTTAATTTCTTTTAAAAGCTAAACGCGCCTCTTAGAAATAGTCATGTTTCCTCTCCTTGTCCCTCCCCTGTTTCAATTCGCATTTTTTCTCTTCTAGATTTAGAAACTTACAGAGTAAAATGAAATTTTGAATGTAGAGGTGGAGCCGATATCTACATTCGTAGACTTTGGGGAGAGAGAATTTTTAGTTGCAGATGAGAGAGGATTTGAGTATTTGCTATACAAATTGGCCGAAGATTTTCTCCATACTTCGGAGGGTAAAATCTTGGATGATCGTCTCCAACTTAACAAGGTAGTGTTCTGTACTCAGCTCTCTCTCCTCAAATTTCTTTACGAAGGCAAATAGTGCTATTTGTGGCATGTGTTATTAATTATGTATATGTGGCAAAATTTTGTGTACTAAATTAATTACTAATATTGAAATGATCTTTTATTATTAATTCAATGAACAAAATTTCGTGCATAAACATGAGCACATTCCATAGATGATACCATAAAATTGTCTTTATGAAAGAACTGCAAGCTTCCCAGCTTACTCGACGCGTCCAGTACGGAGCCACAGGATAGTGTTAATTCTCAAATCTCAATAGTTGCCACATCCACATTCATGTAGGGGAAACAGAATTAGATAGATAATACGCCATCGGGGAAATATAATGATGATCTTAAGTTTGGTTGCATGCGTTTGCACTCATTTCTTTTTGTTATTTGGTTACTGTTCGATTGCCCCACCTCTCAACAGTTTACAGATAATGACTTTTCAAAGGTGATCCACTTTTGTTATTATATTTGCGATGTTTCTCACACTCTCGCTATGGTCTCAACTCACACTCTTCAAGTTTTTTTTTTAAAGCTATTTTAACTTCCAAATAGTAACTGAAATGAAAAATATATTCTGTAATAGATATATTCGCCACAGTTAATTTTTTATATATTTGTAGGTGATGGCATATTTACGGTATACCTTGATGCTCATTAAAAAAAAGAAAAAAAAGGAAAAAGATCTTTTTGCATTTTCTAGAAAAAAGGGATAGTTCTATGATTTTATTTTTCATTTCTTTTCTCTAGCAATCCAAGTATACATTACGCATATTTTGATTAAGGATTAATCAAGCAATTGTCAAGCAATACTGGGACAAATCGTTTAAAAGTTTGTTTGATAAAATTATTTTTTGAAAAATAATAGAATAGTTTGAAAGATATCACTATATCAAACATATGACAGAATTCTGGTTAAAAAAAAAAGATTATATAGAGAGGTAAATAAAACCCAAAAAGAGGCTTTTGATAAAGATAAATAGACTAAATATCTATATTAATAGATTATGAAATAAGAAATATTTTACTTGTTTAGTCATGTGTAATAAATACAATACAATACGTTATTATACACATGTAAAATTGGCTAACTGCATTTGAAAGTTTCACTTTTCATCCAGATAAAATCTCGCATGGGAATTTTCAAGAGTTCGGCCATCAATTTTTATTTTTTTTAAGTGCTACTCCTCAACATTTACACATTTCCTTTATATTTTTATTATTATTACTATTACTACATTCACCTTTTCTCTTTGGAAGGGGGAGAACTGAGAAGTTAGCATTTTTGGGTGCCTTATCTTTGCTTCTCATGAGAGACATGCATATATATATATATATATATATGTATGTATGTATGTTCTTCCCAGGGCGAAACCTTCAGGGGACCCATGATCCAGGCTAATTTGTTCGGCAAATAACTAAATTGAGCTCTAGTACCATCTTTTAAAACCTTCATAAATTAGTAGGCCCCATAGTCCCAGTTTAAATTTGTTACCATGAACACTGTTCGAATTGACCCAATAGCAATAACTTGGCGTCAAGTGACCCAAGTCATTTCATATCTGATAACATGAGGGGAGGCAGTCTTGTCAGCATCTCCATTTATTATGCTTACCTCACTTGTTCAAGGATCAGAAACCTATGGACATAGTGACAGATCTTATGTGATATTTGGGAGAAGGAAAATGGTTTTAAAGAAAGAAAATGAGAAAACATTTACCATAACATATTTAGTAACTAATTATAAAATTTTAATATTTTTGGTAATTAATAATATTTTTTATTAAAAACTAAGTATATTAACATAAATTTTTTTTTTCCTTTTTTTTATCTTGATTTTCTTTTTTTACCATACATGATATTAAGAGTCTGTTCAGATTCCTCTGTAATGAATCCTTCCCGAATTCATTTCCTAAACTTCACTTTTCGAAATCGCGTCGTGGTGGTGGTCTATTATTATTATTATTATTATTATTATTAAATTCAATTTATTGGGAATATTTTGAAGTACTGTAGTGTTGATAATTTTTACATGGTTTCGTACAGGTCGTTCGGGAATTACATCATTCGAGAAGTGGCGTTACGGTGTTAACGGAGGATGGTTGCATTTATGAAGCAGATTACCTGATTCTCTCTGTCAGCATCGGCGTTCTCCAGAGCGATCTCATTGCTTTTCATCCGCCCTTGCCCGTATGTCTCCTCTTTATTTATTTGCTTGCCTCTCCCTTTCACGTCTTTTTGGGGACAAGTAGACATAAATAATCCTTATACAAAAATGCTTCGATTACAAATTAGTATGTTTTATTTGGAAGTACTACACACACAACACAACTCTGCCTATTTCAACTCTGGCAAAAGGGGGAAAAACTCTACCCAATTCAACCATATAAAACAGAGATCTCTACAAAATTATTCTTATTATTGGTGCCAAACTTCTCATTTCTAGATATTCTATATTAATATAATTATGTATTCAATAAAAATGACGCAAAAATATATTTGTATAAAGTTCGCATACCATTTTTATACATGTAACATTTTTTGTCTTTCTTTAAATATATTATATTTTATTTTTATAAATCTAGAGGTTTCAAACTGACGGCTTAGGGAGTGCTTGAATTTTTAATTGTCAATGTTTTAAAACTTGTGTTAAACTTAATATTGTATTATTATATATAAATAAATGTTAAATTTAATAGCTAAGATATACTGGACTTCAAAGCTTTGAAGCTCTCCCTATCAAAACCCCCTCCCCGTCAAGAATCTAGCCATTCTAAGACGTACCAACAAGGTAGTATTTCTCACAAGGGTTTTATTTTGGTATGAAATTTATGGGGGGATCACAGTCTCAAATATCATTGGTTGAGAAAGTCAAAATATAGGGATAGCAAGTCTTATATTTATATATATTAATTAAATTGAGCTCCCTGGTTGATGACGCTAGTAGAAGACAGATTTTTGAGGCGTCTTCATGTGCATAAACCAGGGGTTGCATGATCCACGGTATTGCTCATCTGCAGTCTCATCAGTGATGATTTATTGGTGGTCCTATTGATTGGGTCACCACGTGGTCGGAGGAGGGTTCCAACTTGCATTTTTAGTCGGTAATAGCGATAGGTGCATCATGTACTCATTTATATTTACTGTCATGAAATATGTGGGGTTCTGCATTTGGAATAAAATTTGAAAAGGTTAAAGGGTAGCAGAGAGCGAGTTTCTGTAATGGACACCACAGGAAACTTCGTCGGTCTAAACTTGCAGTAATAGTATTTCCAGATATGATCGTCAGAATCCATAAGGTGGACGGAAGAACCGTGCAGTACGTAGTGGAAAAAAATTAGCGGAGATTTTAAGAAATTTTTACTCGTTTAAAGATAAATAAGTTAAGTTAATCATTAAAAAACAATGAACACAAATATAGTAAAAGTAAATTTTATTAAAATAATAAATATTATTAAATATTCATCAGAATTGAATTTGATCAACTTGTAAGTTTAATTTATTTAGAAAATTTTAGCGGGATTAATTTCTCTGAATAGGATTATGAGTGCATTATTAGGGTACCCTTGCTAACTTATGTTAGTTGGATGGATTTTACGTAACCTGTATAAATAAATCCATGTGGTACGTCTCCCGAGTTTGCTATGCTTGAATCATACGCAATAAATTTATTATCATCAGTCTAACGGTTGATGAGTTTTCACTTAAAAACTTAACCAAGTATGAACTATATTTAATTTAAAGGATGTTGTCATTGAGATACTTTTGTCTGTCCCCTGAGCTAAGCTGATCGTCAAATATTATATTCTACCATGTGAATAATAGTTGATATATTTTTTTCCCTTTGCCAAGTAGTATTAATTAGTCACTATTTGTCTGTTTCAATATGACCGAAATGAGTAATATAATGAAGCAGAGGTGGAAATCGGAAGCCATAGAGAAATTGGATCTGATCGTGTACACCAAAATCTTTCTCAAGTTTCCGTATAAGTTTTGGCCAAGTGGACCCGAAAAGGAATTCTTCATCTATGCTCATGATCGGAGAGGTTACTACACATTTTGGCAGGTGCGCTTGAAATTTTCAACCAACTCTCCATCATTTTCATCCTCTGTTTTATATTATCATTTTCATTCTGTGTTTTATATTATATGCGTGATCTCTTCCATTGAATATAAATTTTGTTTCTCATGTCAAAGTGGCCAAAAAGCCTGCTCTCTTAACACCAAGAAAGAACCAACTCTACTGAAATTTGCCAATTTACTATTAAAAAATAGTTCAGGTTGAATTTTAACCATACAGCTTAAATATTACTTTAGGCTTGTGCCCTTCAATATGCACAATTCTGGCTGTTCTTTCGATCCATCCCCCAGCGAGTATGTGCGTGCGAAGATATGTATATATATATATATATATGTAGAGTCCAGTTCAATTTTAAATAAATATAATTATAATGATGAACTCAATGCAAGGGGTACATAATCCTCACATTTTGTGAAATCAACTTTGTATAAATTGTAATTTGCTCATTGGATCTCATTAACTTCCGTACTTTCTAATTTCCTAGCCTTGAGTAATTTCAAACTAAACTACGCAATATTGAGTTTAAAGTTTGCACGAAGCTTCTTTTACCATATTTTTTTATTCCTCTTACCCTGTAATTCAACAAACTAAATCCAAAGGCAATAATTGATTATTAGTTCTTTTGTCTGGTATGGAAAAATAGCTTGGTACCTGTTTCTTTAATTTCAAGTTGTAACTTTGACCTTCTATAAGAAGACAATTATAAATACTTTGGCTGTAACTCTTTAGTTAAACTTATTATTTCCGTATACGACAGATATATATCATTTTCATTTCCGTTAAATGGTTCAATATACCTCTAAAATGTAATGTTGATCTGAGTTATATGTTACTTGAGTTTCGTAACGGGAACTAATAGCTTTTCCTAGCTAACATTGGTTTCTTACTCCTGTAGAATACTACATAATATGTCATAAAAAATTTCAAATTATGAAATTCCATATTAATAGGAGAAAACTGAATCTGTCTGATGACCCAAAAATTTTGACCTTTCGAGGCATCATATCATTCCAGTATAGTTAATCTGTTTCGATTAATGTCGATATTTATGCATTGACTTTTGAACTTTAGATGAATGCACAATTTGGATGCGGGATCAGACCACTTTGCTCTAATTTTGGCCAGTTGATTGTCTCTTACTCTCTTTGTTTACTCATCACAACCTTTCAAGATGTCTGCTGACTTGTTTCTTTGATAAGCAGAACATGGAGAACGCATACCCTGGCTCTAATATCTTGGTGGTGACACTAACAAATGAGGAATCAAAACGTGTGGAAGCCCAATCTGATGAAGAGACCTTGAAAGAAGCTATGGAAGTACTCAGGGATATGTTTGGACCACACATACCAGATGCCATTGATATACTTGTTCCCCGCTGGTGGAATAACAGGTTCCAGCGTTGCAGCTACAGCAATTATCCCATTGTCTCTAATAATAATCAACTTTTCCATAATATTAAGGTTTGTTTCTATGTTACATTTTCACTTACATATTTTACTTGTCATGGTAATGTTGCTTCTGGATGTATTTCTGCTAAAACTGTCGTGGTATGCTGTCATACTTGTTTAATATTCTGCTCTAAAGCGCATGTAAAGACAAACTAGAGATGACCACCACCCCAGGAAATTACAGCTGGCCATAGGGTTAAATAATCAACCCTCAGTTTGTCTTCCTTGTGGTCCAAGTGACAAGTTGCTTGACATGAGGAATATGACAAGATATGAGTGTAATTATACTGTGAATTTAATAAAATATTTGTGTCGTTGGTTTCATTCCAGAAAAATCGTCCCATAAGAAAATTGAAAATGAAGAGGTGAGGTACCAGGCAAAAGTAGGAAAGCAATGGCATACTTTAATTTCCCATCTGATGATTTAATTTTTTTATTTAATGTTTGAACATTGTGTGTGATGTTTACTAATGATGGTTTTTTCCTCCGGTTCTCTTATAGTCATTATGTGTTACTTGTCTAGTTTGAGTCAATGAATGAGTAATGAGGCTTTTGGTACAATGGGAATGGCGTGTGTTAGAGAAGTCATAAAATATTTTCTAACTTCGGTTTTCACATCTATAACACCATCCCCAGTATAGGCACTATGAATTTTTCTGGTTCTTTATATGTTTTATATGGCTCTGCTTTTCAGCTAAGAAAAAGGTACAGTTCTCTATGTATATATTTAAATATCTGTTGTATTCTGAGAGCAACAAGAATTAGGAAAACCGCATTTAAGTTTGCAAAATGAAAAACTGCTTAATTTTTTGTCCTTCATTTTGGGTTCATTCGTCTATTGATATGGTTCAGGCACCAGTGGATCGCATTTGGTTTACTGGAGAGCACACAAGTGAAAAATTTAATGGTTATGTCCATGGTGCTTACCTTGCAGGTACGTATTTCGTTGTTTTATTTCAAGTTTTGCATTGCTAATTACACAATCAATAACCCTTGCAGCAATATGGACTGCAAGATCTCACTTGTGGCATGTTTGCAACTTAAATGTCGAACAGGTATCGACACCGGCAAATCATTACTAGAAGATATGAGGAAGGAGATTGTGGAAAGAAAAAGTGAGAGCCAAACTCAACTGTTAGAACCCTTTATGGCATGTACTGAGACACTAACTAATTTATCACAGCCAGACACAGTTTCTAGTACCCACAAATGCGATATTCCCACGCAACAATACCTTAGAGGCAAGGTTGGGTTCCCAGAGGCCATATTATGACTACATGGACCTGTAAAAAAGTCTCATGTAGCCGATGAAGACGATGAATCAACATGGTCTGGAGGATCTTAGACGAAACATGATGACTAATGAGACTCATCATGGCATGGTAGGTCTTGATCGACAGTAAATTCAATTGAAAGGTTCAATTTGAATTTTGATTATAAAAGATAGATAAATTAAGTCAAATACGAATAGATATGTAAATACGTCTATGACAAGCCTCATTAAAAAATGTCTGATTAGATTACATATTTATTTATAGTTGGCTTAATTTGATTCATCTTTTGTCCGTTTAACAATTTTTCCAATTCAAGCAGTGCTGCCATTGGTAATAAAAGATTGAGCGAGAAATAAGTGATGCTGAGCGTGATGGCATGCCAGAAAAAGTGCCCCGTCTATTCACACTTTAGACCTAGTCATTGCTTATGGAAGCTCACTTTTAAGTTATGATTTTCTTAAGGAAATTAACGGTTGGAGGGATGCTGCCAGTAGTCATTGATATCCATTCAAATCCAAAGAAATGAACTCTACTTACATTTGGGGCTAAAATATAATTTATAACTAGCATAACCCTCACAATTCTATCATGCATTGTACAAGAATATTTAAATGTAACAAAAAATACAAAAATTCAGTGGTGCATTGTAGAGGAGTTTAAACTTCAAAAACATTTGCTCCAAAAATATTTCACAAAAGAGAACAAAAAAGTTAAAGTAACAATAACAATTGCACAATAAATAACTAGGTGTCTATGAGGGAGTGAGTAATTTTTAAAAGATATTATATTAATACAAATAGCGTTGATAACAATTTCTAATTTAATTTTGTTTATAAAGAATTAAAATGCAGGGGCCAATTTTAAGAGGAACGAATAAAATTTAAAGATAAGTAATATATTACAAATTTTATAACACAAGAAGAACATGTAAGATGCATGAAAATGAGGAGTATTTTTGAAAATTAAATCAAAATCAAATAGATACGCAGAATATACGACATATTTGAATTAATATAAATATTCAGTTAAATGAATTGTTGGAGACTGAATGCCATAACTTCATCCAACAAACCTAGGCAAAATAATTGCATAAATCACAGAAACACAATAAACAGCTCGAAAATATACAAGATTTGGTATTATTTTGAATATGAATAATCTGAAAGTGCAAATGGTTCATTGAATTGATAATCTGTAATTCTGTGATCCAGCCACTAACTTATTACGCACAATATTTTTCATACAATGCCTTAGAGATGGCAAGAGCATCTCCTTTGGCCTTTACAGGGTAAAGCTCATTACCTTCTAGCCATGTGTTTGACTGTAAAATCCATTCTCTTCGCCACTCTTGCAAATTGAACTTCTCATTCTGCCTCAAGCTTCTTGACAAATGACTGAAATAGGTTGAAGCTCGAGGCAGATAGTAGCCTTCTAGAAGCCCACTCCAAAATTTGTTAGCTGATCATGGAACAAGAGGAAAACAGAAAATCAGCCAAAACTAAAGAATGAGAGAGGCACTATAAAGCATTATTATAATGCATTTTACCATAGTCATGAAGCTTGCTTTGAGCAGTTTGATTGGTGTCAAACCACATTGTAACTTGCGTCCTAGCGTTCCATTCATACTGGAGGAGAAAAGGAAAATATGAGTTCGTTTGGTACACATAATGAAATAAAATGACAAGAGGAAATGGAATAAAAAAGTGACTTTTTATGCAATGTCTTCAATGCCCTTAAAATTAAAAAAAATATTAAGGATTAGACAGTTACTGTAGTAATAATGATGGAAATATAATAGATATTTCATATCTCGATTTGCATGCAATGGAAAAAGGAATTCTTCTCCAATGATCATACCAAATGAAGCCTAAGTTTACACATTAATTGGTGCTAATCACTAAATAATGAGTTTCATTTACTGGTGTTTAATTTAGGCAAAAGGCTGGGAGAAAAAAACTTCTTCAAAAATTACAAGAGCATGCATCTTAGTTCTTAGTGTCGTATATTTCATTTTCTCATGATATCACCTTTTTTTTTCATCGGGTATAACTATAAATACACACCCACCCACCCACCTACGCACATACCTAAGATGACAATTTATCATCGGTGGGACTTGATCCCATGACCTTCCTCCATTTAGGAAGGGTTGGTGCCATTAAGTTATTAGGCCATTGGCATGATGTCACCTTTTATTAATGTTTCTTCTTATCCAGATGTCTGTTATGGTCAAATAAATTCAAAATATATAATATTTACAAAGTCCATCACAATCTAACTAGTCCTAAATTAACAATCTGGCTCCTAAATTATTCCTATTTAACTTTAGTCCTTAAAAATTAGCATGTAAACAAATGTAATCCCTCATAATAACCAATTCTTGTCACGAGTCCTACTGTCAAGTGGCCTAAAGGAGCCGGAAGGAGTAGCCTGTTTGTTATTTTCACGTGGACTTGCAATTTTCAGTGACTAAAGCTAAATAAATCTAACAATCCAAGTATTAAATTGTTAGTTTAGTCATAATTTTTTACTTGTAATGTTTAGAGATAATTAACATTAAATTAGTATTTATGTATAGTGAGATAGATTTAGGGGCCGTTTAATATCTAAAAGAAGAGCACCAACAATAAATTTACAGAGGCTTTTTGGCATTCCTTGGAATGACTTTTCAGTGGTAGTGAATCAAACATGTTAAACAAAATTTGAATGAACCTTTTTAAATATATGCATCCCTTTGGCTGCCCAAAAATTACCGCATGTTCTCAATCAGCAGGCCAAAGCTTTGTCAAAATCAGTCTCGCTATAAACTAATGGTTAACAAGAAAAAAACATTATGCTCACCTGTTTCATCTCATTTGGATTTACTGCCAGTCCCTTGGCACTCTCAAGCCAAGTTCCAAGTAGGAAGTTATCATCAGAGGCAAGCAGTAAATCAATATCCTTTATCAAATCAAGGAACTTATTGCTATAATAGTGCAAAGCATTGATATCCTTTTTCTGAAAAGATGTAATTGCCTTAATGTATGCTTGGTTTGCCAACTTTGACAATACTTGCCGTGATAAGTCAACCAAGTCATACCTGTCAAGAAGAAATGACTGATTTCAATAAACAGCTTCAAGATGTTTTTCATATTTCAGACATCCACCAATCTTGCTGTTATATGTCGCTGGTTCATATTATATGCTTGTTTCTTTTATTGCAAGACGTGAGGCTATGGTTACCTATATGTGAGGCTTCCAGCATAATCCTTCCCAGTACCAAGGAATAGTTGTAAAGCTTTGGTTACCTCTTCAGTAGGATACCACAAATGAGCCTGTGGCATATCAGACTTTGTTTCCTGGGACAAGAATCTTCTATTTCTGGAGGGTAAGAGATTAATCTTATGGAGGTTTGACATGCTGGATTCAGAATCTATTGAAGGGTCCCAGTCAGGAAGCATTACAATAAAATCATGGTTATGGTCCTGTGACAAATTAAAGAGCAGTGTAAATCAGTAGTCATGCCCTGATGACACATCTCAACTTAAGAAAATGCAACTTGTGTTCATGCAACTTGGATGTGTTTGAGTGTGTGTGTGTGTGTGCGTATCTTGGCAAAAAGCTTATTCTAACTAGTTATACAATGCCCAAAACCTGTTTCAAACATCCACAATTCATTTCTTGAAGAAAAAGAACCTGGCATATCTGCCTAGAAACCCACTCTCACACACTTGAACTTGTGATGTAAAAGTTTTGAGTTTGTATCTTCAAACCGAAGAACAAATACAAAAATGTGTCAGGTAAAGTGTGATAGATAAGAATCTAAAGGGTGCAAAAGCAAATTTAACAACTAGTATGATAGACAATGCATCTCCAAGTAGAGCAATACATAAGACATACAGCAATGCCATCAGTACAGTTGTAAACTGTACGATAAAGAATCTCCCAAGCTGTCTCAACTTCATTATTTGCTTTACCATATCGTCTCTGGGAATAGGTCTTGAGCCAATCCTGCAAAAGCATTAACTTTCAACCCCACACACAAACTTTTTAACGAAAACTACATCTGTAAATGAACACATGGTCATCTTGAGCATGTTTGCAAGGGTGCATAATAAAAACTTAATTCTATTATTTAGCTTATTCACACAACTCAACATGCATAGTAAGAGGAAAAGGGAGAAATAAGATCACAGACATCCCAGAGTGAGTAATTACCAACTCATACTCTTGTATTCTGTGGGATTAAAATTATTCTTCTAACCTTATCTAGAAGATAAAAATCAAATCATCTAAGTGTAATCCAATTGCCATTCCATGCTACCTAAATTCAAGTTATTGCTGAGCTTCAAATTCAAAATTTTCAGTGTACATAATTTTAGCATTACACCAGGAGTATTTTTATGGAGGTGTGTCAATTCATGTTCTTGGGGACTAGATATAATTAGTTAAAAATTCGTATTAAAAATAGAAGGCCTGCATCTGGGCTAGAATAAGAAATTGTAAACTTGTATCAATGCATATCACATAATCAATGAATAAGTAATCAAATCATATCACATAGATAATGCCATAGCCCCCAAGCACACGTGTTATGAAGTTATTAAGTGTACCTGTAATTCTGTCACACGCCTAGTGTCCTAGACTCAAATGACATATGAAGGGAAAACAAATAATAATCAGATCTATGAGAGGGAATAGAGGTACAGGACAGTGAGGGAAACTTTAAGGGGAAGAAGGAATCACTAACCCAAAAAAGAGAAGAATAAATAATCAGAATGATCAGAAAGTTCACAAAGAAGAATAATGGGGGAAGAATGGCAGAAGAGGCAAACCTGAAACTTTGGTGCAGCAAGAGGATGAGCAACAGAATGGGATAAAACTAAGGGTGGCTATGTGAATGAGACAAAATGACTAAACTTTCACAATTTTTTTAATCAGAAATTCCATAATTCAAATTGCCGCAATTGCCCATGCCACAACTGCACCAAATGAAATTGGCATTGGTGTTGTCCAACTGTTCATGGCACAGGGTAACAAGCAATGGCCTTCAGAATAGCACGTCATTAACATCTATAGATTGGATTACACATATAAACTCACACATTCAACAACAACAACATTAGTCTTATCTCATTAAGTGGGGTCAGCTACATGGATCACACGACGTCAATGAGCTCTATCGAACAATATCTCTTCAAATAAATTATTTATCAAGAGATCACACCTTATAACTTCTCTTAGTGTCATTTTTTGTCTCCCTTTACGCCTTTTAATAAGGCTCCAAGCAATTTAATCAACTTTCTTTATTAGCTTCTCTTGTCTTCTTCTTTGTACATGCTCAAACTACCTTAAACAATTTTTCACCATTTTTTTCTCGATAGGTGCTACTCCAATTTTCCTTCATATATAGTTATTTCATATCTTATCAATTCTTGTATGATCACACATCCATCTCAATATTCTTATCTCTGCTACTCCCATTTTATACTCTTGCTGCCTTTTTAGAGCCCAACATTCACTACTATATAATATCGCTAGCCTTATAGTAGTTTGACAAAATTTCTATTTAAGCTTAGTACGTACCTTACAGTCACAAATAACTTCTCAAACTTTTCTCCACTTTAACCACCCAACTTGTATTTTATGTATAACATCCCCATCAATTCATCATTATTCTGTAAAATCGACCCCAAATACTTGAACTTTGACATTTCTTGAATGGTTTGCTCTCCAATTTTTACCTCTAAATCATTTCTAACTGGTCTCTTATTAAATTTGTAATGCATATATTCCGTTTTACTTCTATTAAAGCGGAAACCTTTTGATTCCAAAGTATGTCTCCATAATTCAAGTTTAGAGTTGACATCTTCTCTTGAGTCCTCAATTAAGACCATATCATCTGCGAAAAGCATACACTTAGGAATTTTCCCCTATAAATGTTTTGTTAGAATATTCAAAACCAAATCAAATAAGTATGGACTCAAGAATTATTTTTGATGTAAACCTATCCTTACAGGAAAGTCCTCTCTCTCATTTTCAGGAGTTCTCGCACTTGTTGTGCTCTCATACACATCCTTTATGGCTCGAATATTAAGCACACGAATACCTTTCTTTTCCATTGCTTTTCACAATACATCTCTTGGTATCTATCATAGACTTTTTTCAAATCAATGAAAACTATATGCAAGTCTCTCTCTTTACTCCGATATCTTTCAATCAAACTCTTAATAAACTCACATTCAAATTAAATGAATCATTTTTTTTATTATTCAGTGTCTAAAACTCTACCCTAAGAAAAGCAGAACAAATTGCAAAAATCAAAAGGACAAGAAGCCCTAGTTCCCTGTTCAAAATCAGAAGTAGAAATATTTTCTGTAACTCATTATTCTAATTCTAAAGGTCTGAGAATAAATAGGACCCAGTAAGAAATTCTCAGTAAAATATATCATGTCATCAGTATATCAGATATTGTCATGCCAGTGGAGAAATTTATATTAAATGTTTATAATGCACAGCAAAATCTTTTCGCCTCTAACAATCTATTTGAAAGCTCATCCAAGTAAGTCTTACCCTGATGAAGGTCAAGGTAGTATGGGATGGCTAGTCTCATATAGAATAGTATGAGCTACTCGATGGAGTACTTAAGTAGGTTGATTTTCTCACCTCAATATTAATTGCTGAGCAAGGATTCCTCATGATACTTGGGTGCCCATCAATTAGTATTAAACCTTGTGGTTGACAGGTCTGAAATGGGTTATCTGTAGAGGAATCTAACTGGCAAGGAAGCTAATGGAGTGTGCAAAGGTAATGTGGGATGCCTAGTCCTGCATTGAGTAATATGAGCTACTCTATAGGGTACAGAAATGGGTTGGTTCTCCTACCTACTACCTAGCTTAGATTTTCCTGTTCCACTTGGGTGCCCATCACACCTTCTAAAGCCATATAAATTTGGTCCACATTGAAGTTCATTAGATGAAACATAGTTCCAACCACATTGCAAAGCAATTAAGGAAGTTTTCTTGGAGCTAGTTCCTATGCTGGCATTAATATGTCATTTTCCTATCTAAATAGCAAAATCTATATACCGGGTATTATGATAAACAATTAGAAGAATATCAAACAAACCGGTAGATACTAATCTCATTGTGTGTAGTTCAAGTAAAGAGAGCTTAAGAACAACATTACCAGAACTTGAACTTTATCATCTCGAAATGCCATCTCTGACATCAGCTCATAGACAACAGGGTTTTGCTCTATTCCTTCCATGCACATACCAACTCCTACCTACAGAAATATTAGTAATTTAAGTAAAACTGCTCAGAATGTACAAGATACCAGAGAGAGAGATAATTACCGAACATTTTTCAACTCTAAATCTGAATATCTACTCAGAATGATACCATAGAGAGAGATAATTACTGAACATTTTTCAACTCTAAATCTGAATATCTTCTAGTTTTTTTCTAATTACTTTTAGTTAAATGAAATGAAGAGTAGATAGAACATAAGCTACAAGATATGTCCATAAAACAACATTGGATATAGAATTTCATATCTGCATTACTTGCGTCATTTAGGCCTCTAACGACAAAAGAAAAAAAGAAAAACTATTGCTGAAAACCGAATCAATAATATGCCCACATAAAATAGTAGGAATGCTGGCTTTACCATGGTTGAGTTTTCACTGACACGAGCATCAATAGGTCCTGAAGATATTGAATCCAAAATGCCATACATTTCAATATTACCACCAAAATTATGTAACAGACACCTGAAACAGAGTAAGATTCAGGAAGCATAACTATTATTGATACTGAACTGCATAAAGGTTTCAGTGAAAAGTATAAAACATCTTACTTGGATTAGCTACTAGAGAGTTAATTACCAAATATAAGGAGTACCATAAAACTGAAATGAAGTTTTCCATATTGGTTTGACATCAGCAAATAGATCAAGAACAATCATCTTCCCAAATGGTACGGAATGTAACAGTGCCTGCAAATATCATCATGCCAATCAACGAAAGTATTCATGAAATGAAGAAGCATTAGCAACCAGATTGTGGTAAAACAGAAGATGTTAAGCAAAAATTCATAATGCATAAACAGTTTATCAATTTGGGATCTTAAGATCAGCAGCACATATCCTGAAATTAGAAAGCTAAATTATCACAGATCATTTTGCAAAACTACCAGAGCAACCATAGAAGAAATATCTTTCCACAGGAGGAAATTCAACAACAACAATACCAACATTAGCCTTATTCCACTAAGTAGAGTCGGTTACACGGATCATACAACGCCAATGGGCTCTATCAAACACCATCTCTTTAGATAAATCATTCATCAAGAGGCCACGCTTTATAAGTTCTCCTAGTATCCTTCTTGGGTTTCCTCTACGCCTTTTAATAGAGCTCCAAGATCAACTCTCCTTACTAGTTTCTCTTGTCCTCTTCTTCGTATGTACGCAAACCACTTTAAATGATTTTCCACCATTTTCTCCTCAATAGGTGTTACTCCGATTTTCCCTCATATACAGTTATTTCATATCTTATCCATTCTTGTATAACCACACATCCATCTCAATATTCTCATCTCTGCTACTCCCATCTTATACTCTTGTTGCCCTTTCAAAGCCTAACATTTACTACCATATAGCATTACTGGCCTTATAGCAGTTTGATAAAATTTCCTTTTAAGCTTAGTGAGTACCTTACGGTCATAAATAACTCCCGAAACTTTTCTCCACTTTAATCACTCAGCTTGTATCCTATGCATAACATCCCCATCAATCAACATTCTTATCTCTGCTACTCCCATCTTATACTCTTGTTGCCCTTTCAGAGCCCAACATTCACTACCATATAGCATTGCTGGTTTTATAGCAGTTTGATAAAATTTCCATATAGCATTGCTGGTCTTATAGCAGTTTGAAAAAAATTCCTTTTAAGCTTAGTAGGTAGCTTACGGTTACAAATAACTCCTAAAACTTTTCTCCACTTTAACCACTCAGTTTGTATCCTATGCATAACATCCCCATCAATTTCACTATCATTCTATAAAATTGACCCCAAATACTTTAAATTTAATACTTCTGGAATGGTTTACTTTTCAATTTTTACCTCTAAATTATTTCTAACTGATCTCTTGTTAAATTTGCAATGCATATATTCCATTTTATTTCTACTAAAGTAGAAGTTCTTTGATTTCAAAGTATGTCTCCATAACTCAAGTTTAGAGTTGACCTTTTCTCTCGAGTTCTCAATTAAAACTATATCATCCACAAAAAGCATACACTTAGAAATTTTCTCCTGTATATGTTCTGTTAAACCATCCAAAATCAAATCAAACAAGTATGGACTCAAGAAAGATCCTTGATGTAAACATATCCTTATAGGAAAATGTTGAATCAGAAGTTTTGATAATTTAAAAAAACTAGCGCTTGGAAAAGAGAATATCAAAGGAGAATGAAATGATAAAGTGCAGAAATCCAATAAAGAACATGTGAAGATTTAGTTGTTAGGATTTCTTACTATGTGCACTAGATAAAAAGCTTTAATTCTTACTTATTCATGTTAACACAGCACTTAAATGAGTAATTTTACAGCTATCCTATGTTAGCATATGTTAAATTTGAAAAATACTGACTAACAGACGAATTTTGTTATTGATTCATTTGTATTTCATGCAAAATTCGAACTTTGTTTGGTGAAATTCGAATATACAGAGATTTCATCTCAGACAGACGAATTTCAATTATCAAATTTGAATTTCAGGCTAAGCATTGTTAGTGAATGTATGCAAAATTCATATGAAATTTAGTCAAAATTTGAATGTTGGTGAAGTTTAGAGAGAGCTCAAAATCACCTCCTCCGACAGACGAACTCTCGAAATACGAATTTCGAAATGAGAACTTGTGAATCTTATTAGAACATGGCTCTGGCAGAGGAATTTCAGCTTTTGAAATTCAAATTTCGATTGCATTATGAAAACGCGAGATAACTGTTCAAACTTAATAGGTGCACTTTTGATATGAAAATTCGAATGTTCTAACATGAGATATCTTTAACAAACTCAAAATTCGAATGTCACATTTGAACAGATGACTGTTGAAGTTCAACGTTGATATTCTTAACCTTCTGTCTCTACGAAATTCGTCCGTTGAATCCCAAAATTCGAATTTGGCATGTCAGAGGCATTAAATACGGTTGGTGAATGGCTATTTTTGTAGAGTAACTGTTGATTAAAGTTTCTAACGGCTAGATCTTGCGTCTAACGACTAGTTAATTCACAAATCTATAAATAGAACTTTATTTGAGTTTATCTTTACAATACCTCTGCTAGATTTATGTGTCAAAGCTTTTTCACCCACATACAGCATTTATTGTACCTTAACTTTCATATACACTCTAAAAGAGAGAGTATTCAATCTGTATATAATCTTTTCTTCATCTGGAAAAAAGATTTTTTATTAGGAGAATCGCAAAGGGTATTGGGAAATATTTGTAAGAGTGTTGAGTGTAAAATTTGAAAGTTCTAAGAACAGAGCACAAGTCTATACTGAGTCATTACAAGGAGCTGGTTGAATTCTTACCAATAATGAAAATCTTAAGTGATGGTTTAACGACTAGACGTAGATTATGTGGATCAGACCAAACCAGAATTAATTTCTGAGTCCTCACTTCCCTAATCTTGCATTTATATTCATTTTTATTACACTATTTTTTTGCAAGTTTTTGCTTTCACCATGAACTTACATTTTTGCATAAAAATTTTGAACTTCCCAATTCACCCATCTTTTTGGGAAGCCAGCAATCCTAATAGAAAGTACTTTGTCTCACCTCCAGAAGTTCTCATACTTATTGTTGCCGCCTCTTCCATAGAAGGAAATTAAAAGAAAGAAAACTAAAGAAGAAATGTCCTGCCAGCTCCCCAGGAAAATCTTCCCCATCTAGAGTTTTCCTGTTCATCTATTATAATCTGACAAAACCATAGCCTTTCTAGTTATTTTAGAGAGCAGGTACAAGGCTCTTCAAATTTTCAGGCACATTATCATTTGAAATTAGTTACAATTGTGGAAAAAAACCTTTTTAAAATGAAAAAAAATTCAAGTCTTCACCTACTATTGTGACCAAGGATATAATATAAAACATATAGGGAAAATACAAGGAAGACACACAGCAACAGAGACCTTTACAGAAATAAAAACCCAGGATAAGAATAGACTTTTGTTTCCTGGAACCAGAGTGCTAAAAGAAGGAACTATTAACACGTTGAGATTATTTTCATTGTAGAAGCATCTGTCCACTAAGAAAGTAATATCAACCAATTGTTTTTGATCAACTGCATACTGCACACGTGATATCCTATAATTGTCAAATTTATTAAGCAAGGTTAGAGCCTTGTGAATTGACATCAGTTATCTTATTCAATAAATGGGCAAGATCCATTTGGTGCTGCTAATCTAATTTTTGACAGAAAATTCATAAATAATCAAGAAATAGCAGCTTATGAACTCCGTACTTTCATTTGAGGAGGCTTCCAAAAGGCTGAATCAGAGTAGAAGAGCCAACCCTGCAAATTTAATGAAATTTTTTAGCCATAAATCACTTGGTATATTATAGATGGTACCAAAATATTAATTAAAAAATGATAATGATCCCATTCATCAGTTAATCCATAACAAGAACTGTGACAAAGAAAACTCTTCTTAGTTGTAGGTTGTGTTTGATGAAATTGAAAATGCTAGCCCAGATAATTAGGTACTAAATCATCAGTGATGGAAACATCAAGCGCTGAATGTTTTTTCAATTTATGAGAAGAATTATTTTAAGTCCTGTATATGTATTGAAGGAAAGTACGAAACGAAACTATTTTCATACAACTAATTTAAAGCAAGAAGAGTTGCTTCTGATGATATTCAGTATGTAGTGAATGTTTCAGCAATTTTGGTTTTCTTTTCATTATAGGCATTAATCAAACTCCGCTTATGTAGTGTCATAGCCGGTCTCAAGCCCGGGTAAAGAAGGAGAGTTGTGTTAGGCCCTCGACAGCCAACGTAAAAATCTGTCGAATCTCATGACATGGATCAAAGACGTATATGTGCTAAGGCTAGGTCGTTGCCCAGAAGTAACGCGTTGTATGGCTCAAATGCAGTGTCAAATGAGCTAAAGCCGTTACATCGGCGTCCGGGTGTAGTGTTAAATGAGCAAGGGTTCTCACATCATGCTGGACGGACGTGGGCAAAGAAGCTAGCCCAGAAAAGTAAGATTAGATTTGGTTCTTGGAATATTGGTACGTTAAAAGGTAAATCTATGGAGGTGGTGGATGCTATGATTTGAAGGAGAATTAACATCTTATGTCTTCAATAAACTAAATGGGTGGGAGAAAAGGCTAAGAAGTTAGACACCACTGGTTATAAACTTTGATATGTAGGGAAGGTTAGAGCAAGGAATGGAGTTGGTATTATTGTGGATAAAGATTGGAAAAAAAATGTGGTAGGAGTCAGAAAGATTGGAGATAAGATCCTATCCTTAAAATTAACTATTGGGCATGATACACTCAATGTTATTAGTACTTATGCACCTCAAGTAGATTCAGAGGCACATATTAAGGAAAAGTTTTGGGAAGATCTGGAGGGCTTGGTTCAAGATATCCTACAAGAGGAAAAGATCCTCATTGGGGGGACCTTAATGGTCATGTTGGAAAAGAGACAAGGCAATATATGGGAGATCACGATGGTTATGGCTTTGGAGAAGTAAATGAGGAGGGACATTACATTCTTGATTTTTCAATGGCTTACAACCTTACGATTGTAAACACCAGTTTCAAGAAGCGGAGGAACATTTAATTACATAAAAGAATGGAGTCCAAAGGTCGCAAATTGACTTCTTTTTGGTAAGGAACTCAGATAGATCAACTTGTAAAGACTGCAAAGTAATCCCTGGTGAGAGTTTAACTTCACAGCATAGTGTCTTGGTCCTTGATGTGATAGTTAAAAACCGTAAACTGAAAAGTCGAAAAGCTTTAAATCCTAGGATTAAGTGGTGGCAACTAAAAGGTGAGAAACAAGTGATCTTTACGAGGAAAGTTATGGAGGAAGGTAATTGGGACTTGCAAGGAGGTGCTAACATCTTGTGGGATGAGATGGCTAAAAGAATCAAGGATACCGCTAAAACAGTATTAGGTGAATCCAAAGGTTTTGGACCTAAGGATAAAGAATCTTGGTGGTGAAATGAGCGTGTGCAGGAGAAGGTCAAATATAAGAAAGAGTGTTTCAAAACCTTGCATCTATGCAATAACGATGAAAATTGGAAATATTATCGGTTGGCTAAAAAGGAGACTAAGAAAGCAGTGAGCGAGGCTAGATCTAAAGCTTTTGAGGAATTCTACCAGGATTTAAGAATAAAGAATGCTAAACACAAGATTTACAAAATTGCCAAGAGAAGGGAAAGAAAGTCAAGAGATTTGAACCAAGTAAGATGCATTAAGGATGAAGAAGGAAAAATTTTAGTTGCAGATGATGATATCAAAGAAAGATGGGAGAGCTACTTTTATAAGCTTTTCAATAATGGATTGGGTATGACTATTGATAATGAAGGATTAACAACCCATGAAGATGATCTCAATTTGAATTTCTATGTTAGAATTCGGGTTGGAGAAGTGAAAGAAGCTCTTAAGAGAATAGATAATGGTAAAATCATTAGTCTTGATAGTATTCCTATCGAAGTTTGGAAGTGCTTAGGAGAGAAAGGGGTTTGTTGGCTCATTAAGTTATTTAACAAGGTTTTAAGGTTAAAAAAAAATGCTAGAGGATTGGAGAAAGAGCACTCTAGTGCCCATATACAAGAACAAGGGAGATATTCAAAATTGTGCTAATTATCGGGGGATAAAACTCATGAATCACACCATGAAACTTTGAGAAAGAGTGATTGAGTATAGACTCGGAAAGGAGTCTCATATTTCAGAAAACCAATTTGGATTTATGCCAGGACGGTCTATAACAGAGGCTATTTATTTATTAAGGGGTTTGATTGAAAGATACTGGAGTAAAGAGAGGGACTTGCATATGGTTTTTATTGATTTGGAAAAAGTCTATGATAGAGTACCAAGAGATGTATTGTGAAAAGCAATGGAGAAGAAAGGTGTCCGTGTGACTTATATTCGAACCATAAAGGATATGTATGAGGGGGCAACAACAAGTGTGAGAACCTCTGGAGGTGTGACAAAGAACTTCCCTATAATAATAGGCTTACATCAAGGATCTTCTTTGAGTCCATACCTGTTTGATCTGGTTTTGGATGTTCTTACAGAACATATACAAAAAGAAATTCCAAAATGTATGCTCTTCGCGGATGATATAATTTTAATTAAAGACTCAAGAGAAGATGTCAACTCTAAACTTAAATTATGGAGACATACTTTAGAATCAAAAGGTTTCCGTCTGAGTAGAAGCAAGACAAAATATATGCATTACAAATTTAATAAGAGGCCAATTAGAAATGATTCAGAGGTAAAAATTGGAGAGCAAATCATCCCTAAGGTGTCAAAGTTTAAATATTTGGGGTCGATTTTACAGAATAATGGTGAAATTGATGGGGATGTTATGCATAGGATACAAGCTGGGTGGTTAAAGTGGAGGAAAACAACAGGAGTTATTTGTGACCGCAAGGTACCTATTAAACTTAAAAGAAAATTTTACAGAACAGCTATAAGGCTAGCAATGCTATATGGTAGTGAATGTTGGGCTTTGAAAGGACAACAAGAGCATAAGATGGGAGTAGCAGAGATGAGAATGTTAAGATGGATGTGTGGTCATACAAAATTGGATAAGATACAAAATGACTGTATACAAAGGAAAGTTGGGGTAGCACTTATCGAGGAGAAAATGGTGGAAAATTGTTTAAGGTGGTTTGGGCATGTACAAAGAAGAGGGTAAGAGGAGCCAGTAAAGAGAGTTGATCAAATGGCCTGGAGCCCAATCAAAAGGCGTAGAGGAAGACCAAAAAGGACATTAAGGGAAATTATAAGGAATGACCTTTTGAGAAATGATTTATCTAAGGAAATGGCGTTTGATAAAGCTTATTGACGTCGTTTGATCCATGTAGCCGACCCCACATAGTGGAATAAGGTTAATGTTGTTGTTGTTGTTGTATAGGCATTAATCAAACACTACTAAATCATTTTTGGTGCCTTCCTTTTCAAAACATATATATATATATATATCAGCACAGAATTGAGCTTTCAAACAGGCCCTAAGATGAAGAAAATGATAGCAAATTAGCAACACCAAAAAGGATGAAGATAAAAACGTTCATAACATATAACGGATACAATCATCTGACTAGACATATAAATCCACAGCAAGAGGTTAAAAGTTAAAAGTCAAGGGCTGACTCCATGGGTCAAAAGTTACTTGGCTAGAAAAGACAAGCAAGAACTTTCTGGTTCACTCCATCATATTCTATATGACCTCTTATATTATTTTCCAGAATTTCTTAAATAATAAATGGACTTGGAATGTACAATATCAATCAAGAATTGCAAAAAAAATGTATCATTATATCACATGTCAAGCAAAATTTACCAACTACTGTGAAGAAGGATATTGTCTTAGGCAATTGAAACATCTGCTCTACCTAACTTCAGAAAAGATGCTTATTATGATAGGAAATAATTTTAGGTAATATACTGTGGCAGATGGGAGAATAGAGGAAAAGGTGAGATCCTGTGTTATTTGATGCATACTTGCATTAACCACACAGCATCCTTATCAGCTTTGGACATTGCTTCATATACAGCAGCTCCAAGATCTGAGATATATGTTACATTACTGGTTGGTGGAGAGTTCTCATTAAATGTATCACTGCAGCCAATGATAATATATATGTCAACAATCATCTGTAAGAAAGCATGGATCTCAAAATTGTAACAAGTGTCTACTTCAATCCAATAAAGCTCAGCTACAAGTGAATAAGCCAACTAATTTTTAACCATTTCATTTCATCGATCATTAAACAGAAAACCCTAATTGCAAAAAGAAAAGGATTTTTAGATCAACATTTGATGGATTGCCTGGTTCAAATGAAATTCTCAAAGAAAAAACCAAAAAACCAGAATGCAATATATAGATAAGAGAATCTACCAGTTGTAGATGTCTGTTACATCCCCATATTCTGTTAAAAAAAAAAAAACAGAGAGAGAGAAATGTAAAACTGACAGACAGTGGAGAGAGAAATGAAAATAACATAAAAGATTAGGGACAAATGAATGCCCAAGGTGTAACATTCTTAACTACCATGACATGCAGCAAATAAAGAAGAAAGGAACCAGGACATCAGACACACCTTTGATTTGTTGCCTGATAAAAGCCTCCCCAATTTTAACAAATAGAGGATCAGAGGGATTGAGAAGGTAAGTACAACACCAGCGAGGGTCACCATCAACGGTGTTCCTGAAAAGATTTGAGAAATGAAAATTTGAAAAACTTCAGATGATAAATTCATATACATTTGACATAGTCTACTTATATGGAATTCTGTATCTAGTTCAGACAAAGTGACAAACGCATGCTGTATGACAGTAGCAAAAACTATATGACATTTCCAAGTAATGAACATTACCAGTCACCAAGTCTGGTTATTTTTGCTGAGGGAAATATCTTCGTCAAAGCAGCTGGAACATTACCAGAGAATGATGGCAACACTAGAAAAGATAAGCTCAATATTAATACTCAGCATTGAATTTAGAAAATGTGGTAGAGAAAATTGAGGATGTTAATCTTATTCCCCTGTTTAACTTTAGATGCACCAAAGAAAAAAATACAAAATATATGTAATAAGAATATAGAAAAAGATTCTCTAAAGTACAGGGTGAAATTTAAAGAGGAAAGTGTATGTGGCTTACTGTTGGCTTTCTTATCAATGGTTCAAACATGATAACTAGAAATGAAAGTGTGAAAATTGATTCCCTCAATTTTCCATCAATAGTTACAAATGGCGACCAAGATAGCATGAGATGCCTAGTCTCACATTGAGTATAGCATGAACATTCTATAGAATATTTAAGTGAGTTGGTCCTTTCATCTGAATAGGGTTCCCCCCTCCGCTTGGATACCTATTAAATGTTATTAGAGTTGGTAGTCAGGGACTCCAAAAAAGGCCACCAGCAGAGGGTTTTGATTGGCATGTTAGCTGACTGATGTGTTGCAAAGTATAGCCTCTGGGATGCCAGCTCTCCAAGGATAGCCAATTGATAAAGAACAAAGTAGTATGGGATCCCACATTGAGTAGCATAGGCAATACTACATAGGGCGCATAAGTGGGTTCGTTTTCTCACTCCAATAGCTAGTTTTTGTTGAAGGATTACCCACCCCACTAGGGTAACTGTTAGTTACTCACTTGTATTTTATTCATTGCAATGAGCCAAATCTCAGGTACATGCATTTTAGGCCACGTATGGGGTCCACTTATATGTATTAATTCTCTCATCTCAATGGTTAGCTTTTGAGGAAAGATTCTCCACCGCATCAGGGTACCCATTTACTCAGCACCATGTGAAGGAGTTGTATCCTAGGTACATGTACTGCTAAAACAACATAAAATGAAGACAATTTTTTATGCAAATGCAAGTATACCTGGAGTCATGCCCAAATCCAGCATTCGAGAGATTATCTGTTTCTGTAAGGCCAATTGTTGATCTAGCCAATTTTGTGATAAAGGCCCACCCCACCTATAATAAGATAAGTGCATTTAAAATCAAAGCACATGTTATAGATAACAATCATTAATCATTCTACATACTCAGAAAGAACTGGTATCCAGGACATAACTTATAATATGGATAGAGGAAGAATACTGAATAACGGGTAGAGTGATAGATGCATTTGCTAGTTCACCAGACCTCGATAATAAAAGTCATGAAGAATTGAAAGAAAAAAAATAAAAATTGCAGTCAAGAAAAAAGGTTACAAGGAAAGAACAACTAATCCTCATAGATAAAGCATAATATGCCATTTCTAGCTAGCATTGGAATGGGACAGTAACTGGACCAAAGAACATTGGAGCAATTATATAACCTTTATATAACCTTAAACTATAGTAACTCTTTAAGCCTTTCCTTTTCTCCAGTGAACATTATAATTTTTTGAATACTGTATGCCATTATATTACATGTTATATATGAATAATTTCCACTGTTATATAAAAATAGTGAGCAAGATACACTTGATTACTCTATTCACTAGACCTAGTTCTGGAATGTATACACAAATTAAAGAAAAGTAGACAAAATTTCCATATCACCTTCACCTACCCATGTAAATTGCCCATGCGAGCCCAAGCAAGGAAAGCAGATCCACCAAAAAAATTATTTAAATCTTCAGAACTAATGTTAAAATCCTACAGTTAGAAGATACAAATCAAATTGCAGCCAGCAGAGAAAACATATATCTGTATATATATATATATGTAATTTATAGGTATAAATGACATCAACTAGAATAAAATCTCAGGAGAATCAGAACAAAGAACAAACTTGCAGTAATTAATTTAAAAAATGATCCATTGGAAACTAGTTTGATTAATCAGTTCATCAAAGGGTTAGCCATACTAGTAGTTAATTGGGTCCTATTTGTAAAATGTGAATGAAGCACAGGTTAGCCCTTGCTTATAATTCTCTCAAAAATTAACATACATAAATAGTTGACTTTTTTTTTTTTTTTTACCAAATACATAAATAGTTGATCAGGAAAAGATTCCGATACTACTCATTACTATCATATGCACTCGTATCATTTCAGACACAATATGCTTACCTATATTGGTGCTACATAGATTATGGGTTTTTCAGATGGTCAAAGATGTACCCAAAGAGAAATGCTTTCTAAATCATGAAAACAGAGTAGCAGACAACCTTAGTTAAAACATGCACTGTACATAGGATAATATAGTCAATAAGAACTTGACTTTCTGATTTGCCAACATAATTATGTGTAACTATTACAGCTTTGAAGATCTAACTATCAATAAATAGTAAACATGATGAAATGTTACTTTAACCACAGTTTTATTGTAATAGACTCGGATGTTGAGATTTAGCAATCTGAAATGTAGTATCCCTAGTTTATTTGAACAAATTTCAACACAGTTGACGTCCTAAACTAAGAACTCCTTTTTCTCATAACAAATTTCATCCATATATGCAGAAAACATATAGACAGCAATTTCACCTTAAAAGTTTTTTGCCAGATTGCCTCCTGCCCAGTAAATGCCAAGGGTAGGTTTACTCCCTGAAGTGCCATCCAGTCTATCTCTTTCTCCCACCTCTCCCAGTCCCACCAAACATAGGAATCTGAAGAAGTAAAAATTGTGATATTATATCACCTTACAAGAATGAAGAACAGAATGTATGCCAAATATGTGAGGCAACTAAAATTAAACTAATGACTTTTAAATCTAATTCCACGTATATTTTTACCAATAGAAAAGCATGTCAAGTTGTCAATCACTACTGAGAATGCAGTATTTTTTTTTCCCTCTCGGTGACAGAATGCAGTATTTCTTCAAGAGCATAATGGAGTTGGGAGGCAGACTTCAGAACAACAGATCACCGCACTTGATAATATGACATGTAGCAGTAGTAAGAGATGGGCTAACATTTGGATAAAAGAAGGTCTAGGGTCATGATTTGGTAAGTCTGTAGCTTCATATCTGACATTAGTGGAGATAAAAATGTGCTGGAATTTTTTATGACAATATCAGGTAAGTTACTTTCCCCTTCAAATCAAGCACAAGAGCTACTAAATTCATATTTTCCCACTTAGAGATGTCAAAAATTCAACTTCTCCAAATAATTACTACTGTCTACATCAGTTAAAATTCCTAATCTTTGTTGCTAGATAGAAACATGCGATAGAGATGTTCACTTGTGAAAGCTCATGTATAGATAGATAGCATAAAATTTCGGTGATCGAAGGTATTAACAATTCAACAATAATAACCTATAGCTATCATATTGACTTCATCTGCCGAGCGAGTGATAAGGATATCACCTTTTTCTTAATCAAGAAAATAATTATCCAGAGAAAGAAAAGAATACTAAGATGAATGATGTGAAATCCCCTTAAAACTAGCATAGAATACTAAAATGAATGATGTGAAATCCTCTTAAAACTAGCATACGATGAAAAAAAGTTGGGGGGAAAAACAAAGCTCCAGGAGCTTCCCAATTTCTTTGTGAACCCAAGATATCTCATTTATTGATGCAGCAACGTCTGAAATTTAACTTCTTATGAAGTTTCACTTTTTTCTCTGTATATTTTTGTAAGTAAAAGGTTATCAGGAATAGCCAAAAGAATAAAACCAGGAAAACCGAACAATATTTTCTCATGAAAAGGAAACAAAGATTTAGTACTCACAGCTAGATGTCACAACATTCTGGTAATAGTTCCATGGAACTGGGCGTTTAATCATCAGACCCTCATCTTTCAAAGGGGGTAGTGACCCTGGCTTAGGGATTGAGGCTGTCTGAATGCCACCAGTCTTGTCCCATGAAACATGCGCACCACACCAATATTTTAGATACCAATGAAGGCCAGATGCAATTTCAACTGCAGTGGTTCCCCTAATCCTGGGAATTGCGAAAAAACTTTCATTTCCTTATGGTATGTTAAAATATTCTTTATTTCAGTTTTGGTTTATATAGCATAATACAAGAGAAACTTGCTGTTTATGAAAGTTCAAAGAAAGTGATAACATGGCATATTTTAATTAAGCTGCAATCTTGGTTTATTTCAAAATCATATGCTTCAGGTAAGAGGGGGCACTCAGTAGTGTGTGTTGTTTGAATTCTATCTAGTGACAAAATTGAGCATATAACACATCCACAAGAAGTCAGAAGGTCCGTTAAATTACAAATATCATTAGAAATGGAAAGACAGCTAGGCATACATGGAACTGAAAGAGATAAAAGTAAAATTCAACTTAATTCAATGAATTTTATATTGATCTAAAGTTTTGAAAATCATATCCAGCTGTACAGCCATTCCTGCTTCTCATTAGTGGAGTCGACCAATTTAAGATGTCCCATAGACATTGTCAAGGATAAAGTCTAAATTCATGAACAGAGAGAAAATGAGCCGGACCATTTTAAAATTTGCAGAGAAGAAAAACAAGAAATATTAACCATAGTCTTGAGTGAAAATCAGATCTAACATACATAATCTCAGGCTCATTCAGGCTGGACTGGTTGTGATTGTTAATCAGAAAGCAACTGTCTCCCCCACAAGCATCCTGAATATTTGAGAGAGCATGAGAGCATATTTTATGTTCTTGATAGAAATGCTACATGCAAAGTATAGTTTGGTAATACAGATAATGTTAATCAGTACTGGTAGGAATAGTCAATTCTGCTTCTAACAAATTTAGCATGTTCAATGACTATCACTGGAAATCCACATTGATCACTGTATTAGACAATGCAACTTAGGGCAATGGAAAATCATATAAAATATCTGCCAAAGTATGAGGTTTCATTCTTAACCCCATCCCAAAACCAAACACACACCCCCCCCCCCCAAAAAGAAAAAAGAACAACAAAAAAACCAAACACACACCACAAAACAAAGGGGACATCTTACCACACGTAACTAAACATATTATAGTTATAATACCACTTATTGAACCATCAAGAACAGATAAGTCTGAAGGTTGACCAGATGGACAGATGAAACAACCCATCTCAGCTTTCAATGAGAGCATAGTGAAACAGCATCATTGAGAGGACAGTCAAGAACTTAAAACTAAAACATTAAAAAAGGAAATAGAAAACCAAGAAAAAGGAAATTCAATACTGATAACCATGTTCAACCTACTTTAAGAATGAAATTTCAAAGTCCACATCCCACCCTTTAATTTTCAAGCAGAGAAACAAGAGATAAGCTGGTTCCTCTTTTTCCCATCTTTATTAGGGACCAAAACATAGCACAATTGACCAGCCCACAAAGTCAAAAATAAAATTCGAAAGATTCACTAAGTTAAAAGAGGAATAAAAGCAAACACCTTAGAGACTATTTTGAACTCAAAACTGGATAAATGGGAAGGAAGCAATCTTCCCAGAAGATCCCTAGCTGCAGCTTCTTGCCCTGATGCAGGTACCCGTTTGGAATCCAACCGCTGGAGCAAAGTTTCTATAGCTTCATGCTTAGAGAAAGCCACAGGTAGGAGCGTTGGGATCAGAATCAGAAAAAGAAACTCAAGCTTGAGCATATTTCTACAGTGGATCGATTTTTGCATAATCGAACAGAAGAACATGATCATCTGTCAGTCCAGTATGAGCTTCTTTTCTTTTCTCTCATCCTTCTGAATTTTATTAGTAATTAATTAAATTAATTTAATCATTTCCTTTTCGCACCGTGACCAACAGCTACTCGTTCGGGGACAGCTCTGTTGTCACCTTCGCTGCTTAACACAGTACGACAAGTAAAACGGCAGCCTGATTTAAAACCTTCCACATACGACAAATTAATTTTTTCACATAAAAAAATTGCTTGGATTCCATGACTGACTGACTGACAAGTCAAATTAGGCCTTGAAATCAAATTATTTATTAATAAAATTTAGGAAAAATGGGGAATAAATACATAAAGAAGAAATATTTGGCATATGATGTCAAAGTTTTTCTTATTTTTAAGATATGGTAAATTTTTTTCAATTGAATTTAAAAAATTTTTAAGTTATGATAAAAAAAATTTCTATTCTTATTTAGTATAAAAAAAATTCTATCTTGAAAACTTTCTAAGTTCGTTGAAAAAATTCTAACTTATCTTAAAAATAGAATAAATTTTATTCTTATTTCTTAAATATTTTTTATTTTAATATTTTTTTCGTAATTCTCCCTAAAATTTATAGTAATTAAAATTTTAAAAATTGTCTATCGAATTGGGATTAAATTCTTCTATGTGCATTTTTTTTAAACGACAAAAAAAAATCATCAATTCTTCTTTTAACAAGGAAAAATCATCAATTCTTTTAGGTAACAAAAAATTATCCATTTTAATTTTAATAATAAAATATGTACTAAAAAAAAAGAGACATAGCTTATCCTCTACTTTAGCTTTGACATGACTCATTATTGGATACCGGGTAGTTTTCATGATTCTATTATGCCAATGTGCCACATTGAAGGGAAAAAGATAAATAAGCACCCCGTAACAAAAATTTCTCACAAAGAATCCCACTTGGGCATGGTAGAAAGCCTACTTGGACATGCTCAAGTAGGGGTTCTGTATGAGGAATGTCTTTTTTTATCCTCATTTGTCTTCTTTCCCAATTAAAGTAATTTATGAAAGAATTTAATAATTTTTTTAAAAAAAGAAGATGCAAATGGAAGAAATTGTCAGATTTCCAACTCACAAACCAGTGTGTTTAACTCATTAAAATAATATTAAAACATGACTTTATATTTTTGGTGTAAATGAATTTTTTCTCTTTACTCCTGTCACAATATAAAGTGAGACACAATTGTGGACCAGTAGTAGGTTTCTTTTTTTTTTCGGATCCAAAAACAAAAGTGAGCCACATAATCTAATATTTTCAAGGCCAGCAGTAGATCCATGATTAAGTTAACAAAGGTCCAGGTATTATTATAAAGATGACAACGGATTAAATGACTCCAAGGAATCTTCTGTGTTTTTGGAAATCTTCAGTAACAATGCCCAAAAAACAAGTATCTTGATTGTGTTTGTTATAATTCTATGATGCTTGATTCAATTGATAAAAATATGACTTATTCCTTATAAAATCTTAGATTCAAATCATGTTACCAGTAAGTGTAGCTCATTGATTGATAAATAGTCTGCAAGTACCTCTAAAAGCTGAGTTATCCAACCTATTTTAATCATGATGAGTCATGAAGCCAATTCATTTAAACTTAAAAAAGAATATCTATTACAACATGATGACCGCAAAAACCAGCATAGGGTATCTTACTTACGAGTTCACTAAGCTCACTCCATAACAAATAGAACTGACAAAATGAGCTAGCTTACCACAAGTCAGGACGAAAAGCCAGTTTTACTAAATGGGCTCAACTTTATAAGCTCGAGCCCATATCAAGTAGGCTCCCGGCCCTATTTTTTTAAAAAGTTTTTTTTAATTTTTTATATAATTATTTAAATTAATAGTTTAATACAACTAATCATCACCATTATTCACAAAAAATAATATAATATTTAAATTTTACAATTTATATATCACTAATTAATAAAATATATTTTTAATATTTTTAACCAAAAAAAAAACTAAATAGGTTGCCCGTGGCTCTGCTTGGACAGTCCAGCCACGAGCCGAGTCTAAAAAACCTATTTTCTATTCGGTCTCTCATTTTCAAAGTCTGGTCTACCCGTTTTAATGGACTATACATGCTGACCTGTCAAACATGACCCATATTGCTGGCTGCAGTAACAAACCACACGTTATTGATTACCTTATTGAAAAAAAAAAAAAAACTGGAAGGCTCTGGCAAGAGCCATACAAAAATAGGATTTAAATAAAAAATAGATAGTCATCCCCTTCTGGCTAGATCAAGAAAACTACTAAAATCCCCAGGATATTGATTACCTTCTTCAGAATACATATAAGACAAGTCATGACAAAACTGCAGAGTAAAAATAAAACGCAAGATTGTACCCAAAAAAATAAAATAAAACGCAACAAACCATTAAACAAAGAGACAAGACATGAAACATAATAAAAGACATAATCCCTGTCGAATCCTAGCCAAATCATACTGCCAATGATTTCTGACAGCATGGTTGATCATGGGACGGCATAATCAGCTGGCTAATGTGGGGTTTTTCCTATCTCTGTTTGTTTGCCTCATTGCAACATTATTCTTTCTCTGGTGGTGCCATCTACACTTCTTGCTGCTCTCTTGATTCGCAAGTCTCAGATGAATCAAACTGCTTGCTCCCAAACTTGTTAAAAACTCAGAAGTGAATGAAACCCAGTATATTTCCAAAACTCTGTATAATTTGAGAGCATGTATAGAGTTTATTTGCCATATTTTCCAAAGAAATGCTAAAGTTCCTTATTAACCACGAAACATATTCATATTAAAGGACATACAAAAAGAACTTTCACACAACGAGCAAAATTGCACAGTGAGATATAACTGCATATCAATGAGCAGTGCTTGACCAACTAATATATGAGATTCCCAACAGAATCAGGAAATATTTGCATTCCGCAATGACTGGCATGCCACAGCACCGGCAGATGTCCGCACTAAATGCTCCCCAAGCATTGCTATACATGAAGCATCTGTCTTAAGATGAGGCTGCACCAATTCCCAGGTCTTCTTTTTTTGAATCTATAGATATAGATGAAACAAATAGATGTTATAGAATAAGGATCAACCATGCTGAAAATTTTCAGAGCAACGATCAATTTTTAATTTCTTTCAAATGAATACTTTGCAGAAGTAGGAGAGATACAAGCCCAATGATAGGTTACCATTGGGGGCCTCATTCAGAACCAAATACGGTCTAATGCTAATGAAGCCGTCCAATAGATAAAACACTAACCAAAAATCATAAAAAAAGATCAAACAATTATTGTGTCTCAAAGTAAATGCATAAGCAGATTTGCTTAGCAGATACCCTGCCCTCAGGTCACATGGTACATTGACCTTCATAACATACTCCAAGATTGTATCTGTCACTTTCTTTTGAATTCTTAATTTTTATGCCTATGTTAGTCCATGCCAAAAATTCATTCAATGGAATTGATGTTACTAATTTCTTTCTTCGCTCCCTTGTTATTCAGATTTCCATATCTCCATTCCTAAACTCTAGTGTAAGACTGAATTCTTTGTGGCCTTATCCAGACCACTTCCAAATGGTTACAGATCTCTTTTGATCACTGCAACCCAGAAAGAGAGGTTCATTGAACAATAAAATTCAGTGATTAAATAGAAAAAATCTCCCAATATGTAAGATGACAAAGAATACGAATGCAAGCATCATATCTAACACAATGAGGAAGTACAAAAGAAAAAATGTGAAAAGCATTCAGTATCAGGTAATGTTCTATGAGTGTCTGCAGAAAAAAAAACAACAAAAGGTCAACAGCTAATATCCAGAGTTTCTGCAGAGAAAGAACAAAAAAAAAAAAAAAAAGAATCTGCTTAATCCCAGTGAAAAATTATAGCATATCAAAGATCCAGGCTATTCCTTCTTGCTACCTTTCCTTTCACTGTGGCCGTACTTCCTAATTTAAATACCAAACGTACTCCTATTGACCTTAAAAATTCTAATCTTTATTGTCACCGCAAAAAAAGAAAAAAATATAATCTTTTTCTGGTAATTAAAAAAATTCTAATCTTTTATAAATCCAAGTTGTCACCCATCTAATAGTCTTCAAGATAGCAGAAGCATACTTGTACCCATTATTAAGATATTTTTCAGAACCTTAATGAGTTTAAAAGAAAGATTGCCTTCTTCATCACTAGCTGTTACTAAAGTTTTGGTGCTACTAGTTCCTTCTCTATTACGCAAAAAGTGAGAACTATTCTTGGACACAAATACGGTGAGGTGTCTCAACAAAAGTTGTCCATAACTGACAAGAGTAAACTTAACCCCAATTTTTGAGCAATAAAAAAAAATCACTGCCCTAAATTCTAGAACTTCTCTGCATTTGATAAAGCTATCGTATAATTATTCAAGTAGAGCTATTGCCTGGTTAGGAGTGGCAGCAGCAGGTTGATTTTCCTTTTCATCTTCTAATCCAAACCATATTCTTTCCCCAGGGGCAGCTTCCTCAGGAGGAAAGAGAAGTTCAACATTCTCATGCTTTGCATCAGAAGCAGCCATAAGCATTCCAGAAGACTTGACACCACGCATGTTCCTTGGCTTCAGATTGGAAAGAACAATAACTTTTTTGCCCTGCATACGTGAATTATTTATTATGTTGAACAAAGTCATACAACCATGATACTAAAAGCACAACCTCAAATCCATTTCTGCAACCTCATTTTATTATTAAAAACATTTACTCCAGCACTAAAAAATTCTGTCTATGTAATCTTATCAATACATACATTATTTACAGAACATAAAGTGTCTTGCCGAAAAAATCTCATTTCAATAAGAAACAAGTGACCCGCCATGAAAGTTAAGGTAGAAACTAATTGTTCTTCTCAGTAGGACCTTATTAAATCCAAGAAGACAAATTCACATGGAAGAACAATGCATGATGCATCTCACAGTTTTTTCATTATTATTAAAACTTCAAAAACATAAATGAATCTTGATATATATATTTTCTCATTCATATGTCTTGTTAATTCCTTTATTACACTTGTAGGAATGTCAGATCAAATCCCATTTTTCCAGTGTAGAGAAATTAGAAAGGCACCCACCAAATACATTTAGCATGCATCAAAGTATTCTTTTTTGTATTGCCGAAGTATCAACTTTAAACAAGAATAGCTCATTAATCAAAATATGAATGGGGGTTTGTAAAGCCTCAGTAAATTAACCCCATATAGAAATTGCTTAAAAAGTCCGTGGAAAAAACTGCAAATACCACAGCAAAGGGCCGAAATTAATCAAGCTGAATTCGAGTAAATCACCTGAAGGTTTTCGAGAGGTATGTAGTTGACAAGGCCACTGCATATAATTCTGGGCTCTGGCTCCCCAATATCGACCTCTTCCACATAAAGAGAATCAGCCTCCTCGTGTTTCCACGCCCTGAGAATTTGCCCAACCCTTATGTCAAGCAAGCCGGCTGAGTCCTTAACATTGAGCTCCCCGCTACCAGAAGCATCATCGGGAGTGGTCGCGACGGATTCCGTCAATACCTCATTTGTAGAAGCCGTGCAAAACGAAGTGAAGGCAGACGGTATTCTTCCTCCTCCTCGAGATGGTGATGAGGGTGCAGATACTGAGATGGAGGAAATGGGGAATTTGGAATGAGAAAAGAGGGAGGAGCGAGTTGCGAAGGTAGAAAGGGAGCGATTAGCCCTACTTCTCCATAAGGAAGAAAGCGAGAGCATTGTAGCGCTTCCCTTTATAGCATTTGTAGCGATGGAGCTTGTCGCCATTGCCATTGTAATCTAATCCCCTTGTGATAAGAAGTTGGTTTCCGGAAGTGAAGAAAACACATCCGGGCTTGATTGAATGAATATTAAAAAAATAAGAATGAAATATGTCTTTTAATTGAAAGCAAAATTTGGCACTATATTCTCATGGGAGTGTGTATGGCAATATATATTTCAATATATATAAGTTATATTTTAAATTTTTTTAAATATTCGTTTAATTCAGGCCAAACAAAATTCATTGTTGAAATACTCCATTCCATATAAGTTATATTTTAAATTTTTTAAAATATAAGTTTTATTCAATAATTTTTAGGATATTAAATTTTTTTAATTTTATTCTTATCTATAATTAAATATAAAAAAGATAATGGGTATTATAATTAACATTATCTTAGATTTTAATAGTAATAATACTGGGAAATAATGTATTTTTTAACAAATTTAATAAATAAAACTATATTTTTTTAGTTCCTATATAATTAGTGAAAGAATTATATTTTGAACCAAAAGTGTAATTTGATATGATATTGATAATAAAATAATCTCCATACTTATCTTTTTCATTTGGGATTTGGCCCTATTTATAAATTTTATTTTAAAATAAAAAATTTACACCATGCAATTTCTATTTCAAGTTTCAATAATCAATAAATAAATATTAAAAAATGTAAGAAGACATGCTATTGATAAGTCATAGACATTCGGGGATTAGATTTCCTCCCACAGATCTTTTCTTTTGGAATTCAAATAAGGAAGTTCATATTTTGTAATATTGAAGCAATAAATGATTTCACTTCATTGGTCCTTTTTATAAGACGTCAATTAGAAGATTTTTTTAATTTTTTTTATAAGATATCTTATAATATTAAGTAATATTATTTTATTTTTATTCTTAATTATTTACTTCTTAATCTTGTAAATTGTTATTTAAAAGTGTAGAGTCTTTACTAAGAAAAAAACACGTGGCATTTTTTAGTTGGTTTTACAAAATTTCCCATGCAATAATGATTGATAATCTAATTTAATGAAAATTGCATTATTTTAATTAATAAGGGTAAAAAAAGAAATATTTTTTAAGATTTTAAGAATGTAATTAATTTCCTTAATTTATGTGAGGTAGTTGAAAATGTCTTATAAAAAGAATAGGATAGAGCACATTCTCATATAAATTACTCTCTTTGTTTTAAAATAATTATCACTTTTGGCTTTTTTCCATATTTAAAAATATTTGTTATTTTACAATTTTCAAGATAAAATTGATGATTTTTTATAAATTTACCATTTAGTAATAAAGAATTAAGATATAAGTATTAAAAAGTAATATCTAATTAATACAGGTATTATAGTAAAATATATTTAAATTTTATTAAATTTTTAGATTATTTATTAGTTTTCTCAATCTATACTCATGACTCCAGATAAAAAAACTCTAAAGTGATAATCATTTCGAGACCAAGAGAGAATGGTTTAATTGACTTATAAATGTTGAACGATATTGTCTTATCTATCACAATATGAATGGGAGTTGTAAAGGCTCACTTATCAAATTCCATGTAGAAATGGCTTAAAAAGTAAAGCTACCCTTTATAGTATTTATGGCGATGGTGCTTGTCGCCGTTGCCATTGTGATCTAATGAATCTCCTTTGATCTTTTGCTGCTTTCTGGGTATGATATAAGTCCCTTATATTGGAAGCGAACCATACATAAGACTAAGGTTTAAGAGTGAATAAGTTGGCCCGGTATCCGGTTGGCCTGATCCAGCTCGATCACTTTCAGGCCAATCGGGCTGGCCCAACTTTCAGGCCGGGTCGGGGCTAGGGTTAGACACCTTAACCCCGGCCCGGCCCGAACTATATATATATATATATAATTTTTTTAATTATTTTATATATCCTTATTGATTTTGTAAAATTTTTATTTTTCATTTATCTAATATAATACATTTACTATGTAAATATTATAAAAACATTTTAAGATTTTAATGTTTCAAATTTTTTTTAAATTTTGAATTAGTTTTTTATCTTAATATTTATGTAAAAATAATGTATAATGGTTAAATATTCATATATTTTAAAAAAAAATTATTTTTTTCTAAGATTATATTTTAAGAAAATCTATTTTTAAGTATAAATAAGTATATTTTTTATTATTAAATAATTTTTTTTATTTTTCAATTTTTAAAAAATATATATATAATATCGGGTCAGCCCGATATTGGCTTGAAAAACATTAGGCCGGACATCGGGTAGGGGTCAAACTCGACCCGACTCGACCCATGTTCACCCCTACATAAGACATCTGGGCTTGACTGAATATAAAATAAAAAAATAAACCAATAAAATTGTAGGGCGATACAAACTCTCAAGAAAATATATTAGGAAATATTGCTTTCAATTTCAGATGATATACAATATCCATTGTCAGTTTTTGGATTATTATAATTAAAAGATCATATATAGAGCATATTCGGCCCATAAAATTTGTCTTTTTGATCTTTATTATTTTATTTTAGAATTAAAAATGTACATTATATAATTTCAAATATCAATCAATATATGAATATCAATATAGCATTATATATAATAAAATTTATAATAAATTGCACTATAAAAATTAATAATAATGACGCTCATTCTTTAAATTGCAAACAATGCATACAAGGAAAGGTACAAGTTAATGTGTCTATTTCGCAATAATATGAAGGAATCAAGCATTATTTGTCTTTTGCAAATGAAATTTATTCATCATTTCTCATTGAGAATAGCAAGAAAATAGCACAATTTATAATTTTGATTGATTTTAGATTTCTTAATACTCGATTGGTTTGTCGATAGACTAGAAATTCAGTTCTCAATTTCTGAAAAGAATGCTTACAATTTATAAGAAGTATTTTATTAAAAGATTTATAAAACAATTAATTAAAGTGGAAATGAGGTGTGTAACATACATTCAAAACACAAACCCAACTAATCCAGACATTCCTATTCATAAAATCAGCAAAACTTGATGAACGATAATAGAGAATCAAAAGACGATTCTTATTTCTCATTACATCGTACAAGAAAATATTCAATATTTATTTTCTAAATTTATTTATATTTTCTTTTATCTAAAATATAAGTTTTCTTTTATAAATATTTTTAAATATAAGTTCCATTTGATAATTTTTAGAGTATTAAATATTTTTTCTATTTTACTCTTATTTACAATTAAATATAAGAGAAAAAGTAAACTTTAATTATACTGCATTAGATAAGGGTACTATAAAAAAATAATGTACTTTTTTATAAATTTAATAAGTAAAATTACTTTTCTTAATTTCTATAAATTAATTAAATAAAATTTATAAATTTAATAAGTAAAACTATCTTTCTCCCCAAATTCCCCGACTTGCAATGAACTTTGAGAAGGTATTTCTCCAATGAATGCATTGGACCTTTAAGAATGGTAAGATATGGAAATCCATCTCCAACCGAGCAGGAATTTCACCTGAAAGTTCATTGTTTCCAAGATCCATGGTCTTCAACAAGTATAAATTGATCAAAGATGATGGCAAATTCCCTGATAGATGGTTGTTGTTCAGGTGCAGTACTTGAACGCTTGCAACTGACCCAAGGAATATGGAATACGACCAGACAAATTGTTGTTTCTAAGGTATAATGTCCTCAAGAAAAAACTGTTTGAAAGGTTGAAAGGGATACTTCCAGTGAAATTGTTACTTGAAAGATCAATGAAGATATAAGAACAGTTTGAAAGGTTTAAAGAGATACTTCCAGACAAGTGATTATTAGAAAGAGATAAGTAATTCATGTGAGGCATGGCATTCCAAAACCAATTTGGCAGAGAACCTGAAATGTTAGCATTTGAGAGGTCTAAAAAGATGAGATCGTGTTGTGATCTGAGCCAATTTGGAAATGAAGGTCCCAAAGCGCATGAACCCATTCCAAGTTTCGAGAGTTGAAATGGAGTTATCCAATTGTATCTGACATTCAGAACCAACAAATTGTAAGACAAGTCTAACCATTTCAAATTGGTTAGGTTCGAAAAGACAACTTCGAAGATGATGCCGGTAAATTGATTGAAAGAAACATCGAAGGTTATCAAGGAAGAAAGTTGTGGTAAACATTCTGGAAGTGTACCATTGAGTTTATTCATTGCAAGTTGCAAGGTGGTGAGATATCGCATTGACCCGAAAGAACTAGGGATTGGACCTTTAAACATACTATAGGTAAGGTCAATTATAACAAGACTTTCTAGTTGATCAAACCAATATGGAATTTTACCAACCAGTTGAGTGTCGCTCAAATCCAATTGTTGCAGATTAGGCAGAGGATTCCTAATAGTGCAACTTTCGGCTGGTTCGAGAAATTCATGTAGGCTTTCTCTCATGTTATTTCTTGATAAATCAAAATAATTCAAGCTGCAAAGTTTTCCGATGGAACTTGGAATACTACCCTCTATGGCATTGGAATCAAGTTGAAGAAGAATGAGAGAAGTCATATTTCCAAAAGATGCGGAAGTTTACCATGTAACTGATTGTCAGTTAATTCATGAACTTGTGTTTTTTCCCATCTTTTTCTAAATAGTTGAGAGCAACTTGCTGTAAGATTATAATTGCCACCTAAACTCAACAACAATAAATTTGGCAACTCACCTAGACCAAGTGGTATTCTTCCATGTAGGCTACTTCCACTCATATCAACGTATTGCACACTGCTTATGTTTACAAGCCAATCAGGTATCTTAGGATGGAAGCTATTTAAGCTAAGGTCTATGACAGAAAGTGAACTGAAATTTAAAGACACAGGAGATAGAATATAACCAAACAAGTTACATTGAGAAAGATGCAATTCAACTATAGAAGACAGCTGATTTAATGCACCAACCCAATCATTCACCAATGAAAGGTTAACCATTCATAGAAAGATATTCTAAAGAGATAAGACTAGTAATCCATTGAAAATTGTCATCATATAACCCAAAATTTAATTCAACAGTATGAAGATCAAGAACTTCCAATTGAGATAGGTTTCCTCAAATGTGTTGGAATGGTGCTGCTAAAGCCTGAATTTGACAAGTTCAAATATTGCAGATTCACCAGTGATCCGAAAAAACTCAAGTCCAAATAACTTAGTGACTTGAGCTTCATAAAAGATGGTCTTATCTTACCGCTCAAATGTAAATTTCCGAGATCAACTGCAACAACTGCTCCCGTATGGTTGTCACACTGTATTCCCAGCCATCGACAGCAATTTCTGTCCTTCCATGAAGATAACACATTATGAAAATCTTGAAGCCCAATTTTGAAGTCCATGAGAGCTTCTCGATCGGAGGCTAAGCAATTCGTCAAGTGGGCATTGCTGCTGCAAAACCACTGCTATAAAACTGGGTTAATAAGCAAGCTATACTATTAATAAGGAAAAGATGTGCAATAACCACTCAATTATAGGTAATCTTTCCATTGATGGACGTGGTTCTATCTCTCTCCCCAGCAAGCTATTGTTTGTATGGCACTAGGGATGTACCTCATTAGCATATATGTAGTCATGGAGCTTGGCTTACCCCTCATTTCCATGTTACAGAGTACACTCTACTTTTTCTTTCTCGTGGAATGGTTCAGAGACCTGAGCCTTCTCAGAGAAGACCAAACAAGAAAATAACGAATAAAATTTTTCAAAAAAAGAATTTTTTTTTTTCTAATTTCCTCTGCTTCCTTCTTGCATTTCCAAAAAAAAAATATATATATATATACACACACACAAAGCTTGGCCAAATGCTTCAAAATTTTAAGAAGTAAATATGAATATTGAAGCAACTCAAGGCTCGTAGGTTCTCTGTGATAATCCTCACAGGTTTGAGTTGCGAAAACCATGAATGGATAATTCCTCCGAACATGAACTTTGTATTGAAAGGTATTGTTTTGTTTTTAACTTCCTCGCCAAATTAATTTCTGTAAGGAATAAACGTTTTAAGGATGGGAAACTCAGAGAAACCCACTCGCCAACTGAATCATCAGTTTCAATAGATTCCATAGAAAGAGTCTCTCAAGAGAAGCAAGTTTCATTTCAGGAAGCTTCATTAGGATGGAGTGGACCATATTTAGTTTCAAAACTTTCAAGGTCTGAAATCTGGGGAGGCTTCTGAAGATCGAAGGTAGATGGTAATCAAGAGAGAGTTCATGGACAGGGAAAGATTGAAATAATTTACCGATCCACTGCTTGTGAAGTTGACGGTGTTAATGTTTCTTGCAAAACGATGAGAAAGTCTTTCAATGCTAATGGGTCGAAATTGATGACAGGCAACCATGCATAACACATCATTGCTATACTCTCCGGTTGTTTTGCTTCATATCACAGTTGGGCTATTTTTTCCTTTCTTCGTTCTTTTTGTTCTTTATATATATATATATATACACATTTTTCTCTCTCTTTATCTTTCATTGAAAGTCTTTCTCTATCAACCAGTTGAATTTTTGCAAGACAATCACGGAGCGTCTGTCGTCTAATTCAGAGTTTCCTTCTTTTCTCATAGGGTTTGGAACCTTGGAAATATCCTTTCGTGGCCTTTGACATTAGAAATAAAATAAATCCGAGATTTTTGCATTACAAATCTACAATTAATTCAAATATCCTTTCCATGTTTTGTTGGATGCAGGCATAATATATATATATATACATACATATATAGCTGTTGAGAAATTAGACGTTGAAAAATCATCGAAGCGTGTTCTTGTTTGAGAGTTAAAGCTTCAGTGAAGAATGGCATCTGGTAAACCGTAAATCACTCAGTGAATCTAAAGGACACGTATGAAAGAGGTAAAGCTGGCGGTTACAATCAGGACTGAAATAACATACTTAGAAAATATAAATAATTTCCTTTGTCACTGCTGAACTGTATTTTTGGGATGACGTGTAGGCTCTAACAGAATGAAACACAAGCCTTTGGAATTTTGTCCCAACATAACCCTCATTGAAGGCGAGAAAGCTTAATGTCCATCATGCATTTATAATCAGTAACAGAAACAAGCACATCAAAAAAATGTACTCCATCGTGACTGCAGCATATCAAACAGATACGGGCTGATATACAAGTCACTACGAAAAAAACAACAATTTATTGACGGATTTTAAAACAGTTTGATTCCATCTCTAATTGAGACAAAATTTAATAGAGACAGACTTCAATTTTTTTGACAAATTAAATATCTTTTATTCAAAAATGATAAAAGAAAATTTTAGAGATGGATTTTTATCATTTTTTTATGATAAGAAAACCTCAATTGACGGAACCCAATCACTCATAAGGGCAATTTAACCTGGTACTTTGACTTTATCCCTTCAAACAAGTTCCATTAACTAGATCAAGCTACCAAGTGGGCTCAAACCCGGGCTCAAACCCATTATACTTTGCCTACAAGGAGACATCCTAACCACTAGAGTAGTGCCCAATAAAGCAAATAATATGGGTTAAATCCAATGGGTCAATCCATTTAGTCTAATAAAATAGGTAAATTGAGTTTTAAAAAATAAAAGTCTAAATGGAAAACAAGCTTTTTGGGGTCGGCTCATTTAGCCCGTTTTCCCCGTTTTCATTTTTTGTTTTATTTAAAATATTAAAAATACATATTATTTTATTAATTAGTAATATATAAATAATAAAATTTAAATATTATGTTATTTTTAGTAAATAATGATAATGATTATTTGTATTAATTTAAATAATTATATTGAAAAATTTTAAAAACATAAAAAAATATTTGAAAAAAAAAGCCCGTGAACTAGCCTGTTTGGCATTCGGACTTTTTGGCCCGGTAGCAGGCTAGCCTAGATTGCCAACATTGTTCGATGAGCATTAACATTTATTAATCTTTAGCAAAAGATGTAAAAATAGAACAAAGGAGAGAGATGAAGTGTGCAAAAATTCACTTATCATAATTTGTAAGTGAATGTACACGATTTAAAACTCAATTAATCATTATTTATCAACACCGACCAAAATTCACAATCAATTTAGTCGAATAATTTATGAAATACATAAAAATGGAATCTAGGATTATCATTTATCAGTGAACATGCACAATTTACAACTCAATTGATCATTATTTACAACTAGCCCTACAAAAATTCTCAAACAATCTAGTTGATTAATTTATGGCGAATATATAGAAATGGATTATATGATTATTATTTACAAGGTGATTGAACTCAATTTATTACTCAATTGATCATTATTTATAATGGACTCTATAGAAATTCACAATCAATTTAGTTAGTTAATTTATGGAAAATATATGAAAATACGTTTTGTGATGAACATTTAGAAGTGAACATACACAATTTACAACTCAATTGATTTTTATTTATGGTTAATCATGCTAGCAACTTTGCAGAAATTTTGTTAGTAGCAACCTTACCACCTACAGCTGACTACTAGTGACCAATGTTTTTGGAACTAGACCAGACCAATTGGACTATTGCCTGGATACATTGATGGCTTATTTTGCAGTTTTAAAATCATTTTAAGGGTTGGATTGGGATATAATATTTTTTTAATGAAAATATGCTTCATTAAGAGACAAGAAGAAAATACATATAGCAAGTATTTACATCACCCTTTCATCATCCGCCACCTCCTTACAATGAGGTGGTGGTTGATCAATGCTGCAAAAATCAAGGTTTCTATCAGAGTCAAACCTAGTTAACGTATACATGAGATTAATTGAAACATTCCAATTTTGTTAGGTTGGCTGGTCACCCAAGAGGGGGGTGAATTGGGTGATGCAAGATTTTTGCTCTTTTTGGATCACAACCCAATTTCACTACGAGTGCAGCAAAACAAGGATAAACAAAGAGAGTTGTGTGCAGCAACTGAATAGAGAAAATGAAGAACAATACACAACAATTTATATTGGTTCAGCCCAACCACTTGGCCTACATCAAGTCCCCAAGTCACCACTTGAGATTTTCCACTATATCCCACAGGTTTGATCCGGGCACCTGTGAAGCCACAGTACATTCCCACAAGTTTCAGTAGGCACTTGTAAAGCCACTCTTCTCACACCCTTACAAGATATGTAAATCCCTTAGTGTTTCTTCACACTAAGATTCTACTCAGAATATGTAGAAAGAAATGTTTACAGAATGAAAACTTTTTTAAAGAGTAAATAATACATTGAAAGCTCACTCTATTGAGGTGGGTTTTTCAAACAATACTGTGATAGAAAGATTTTACAAAATACTGCAGCATTTTCGCATAAACACTTTTAAAATTGCTACCCATAAGTTCAAATGATGTTCTATTTATAGTTTTATGGTGTAATTAGACTTTAGACACAAGATTTAGCCATTAGAGACGTTATCCAACGGTTACTCCATAAAACTAACTGTTCACCAACCACATTTAATATATCTGACACTCTGAAATTTAAATTTTGGATGTCAACAGACGAATTTCGCAGAGACCATAAGTTAAAGTCTTTAGTGTTGAATTTCGAAGTTCGTCTGTTCAAAGCTGAAATTCGAATTTTTATCTTGACAAATATTTCCCATGTTGGAACATACAAATTTTCAAGTTTAAAGTTATTCTATTAAGTGTGAATAGTTATTTCATATTACTACAGTGCTCTCGAAATTTGAATTTTGGTGCTCAAAATTCATCTATCAGAGTTCAGCTCAATATGACACAAGTTCTTCCTTTCGAAATTTGAATTTTGGATGTGGAAATTCATCTGTTGGCTATTCCAGAGGTATTTTTCACATTCTGGAGTTGCGAAATTCGAATTTTGAAAGCCAAAATTCATCTGTTAGACTTGAAGTTCAAATTTCAAAAGCCAAAATTCGTCTGCCATTGGCAAGCTCAACTTAGCATAAAGGTTCTCTTCGAAATTTGAATTTCGAAAGCCCAAAATTCGTCTATCAGACGCAGAACCTCCGTAACTTCAAATTTTACACTGTTGATAATTTTGTAGAAGCTATAACTCTCTCATTTTAACTCCAAATTAAGCAAATGACCTATGGTTGGAAAGCTCTCAATGTCTACTTTCAAATGAAATAAGTTTCACTTCAAAAGCAAACATATTCTATGAGATATGATTAAAATAATGATAAGAGGTCAAAACTAAAAATTCATATCCCATTACTTAACTTTAAATGACCATAACTTTTTCATATAACCATTGTTTTGAATGAAATAACCTTCTTTGAAAAACTCATTAAGTCTAGTTTCATATGAAATAAGTTTACATCAAAGTCATATGTATTTTGAGAGATGTATTAAAAATACTAATCAAATGTCAAACTCTAGATTTTTGAAAACAAGATTTTACTATGTTTAAAAGCAAGAATGTATTACTTTGATAACCAAAACTTCTTGAGCTAGTCAAATGCAATTGTAAATCATTGAGTTTCATTTTAAAGTTCAAATTTTAAATTCCAAATTCATCTATCAGAGGGAATGTTTTTAAACCTTTTTAGTGCTTAAATATCAGACGAACTTTGTCATGACTTCAGACGAATTTTGCACATTTCACTAACTATACTTAACTCGAAATTCGAATTTCAACACTTGAAATTCGTCTGTCAAAGGTGATATCTCTAGAACTTCAAATTTCAGTCAGCAAAGTTTGTATTTTCACAAAGTATATGAAGTTTAACTTCTCAAAATTCATCTGTCATCAGAGTTTTTCAAATCTAAACTATGCTAACATCAGATTTACTTAATTTAACTCATTTAAAACATATGATAACAAGATTAAGTAATTTTCAAAAATTAGTCCTACCTCAAGACCTAAGTGAAAATAAAATATACCTAGTGATTTGGTCTTCAAATGTTGAATTTCACTTCCACTTGCTCATTTCCTTCTTGGTATGCTCCCTTCTGATCTTTCATTTTTGAAGTATCATTTCTCTTCTTCTTTCATGAGTGAAGCATGATATTGATTTCTATTTCTGTATTCCAATGCTCACTCTTCTTACTTGGATCATCCTACATTTAATATATTACACTTACAAACCAAGTAGTTAGTCCAGTTTATATATCCAACTTATATTATTCATTGTAAAAGTACAGTGGATATATTTGCACATAGCATGATATATGCATTATAACCATAATTAAATACATGCTAATGCATATTTTACTTCTATAAGAAACATTATATATGTTAGACACATATGATACTTTTGTTCTATATTTCTTTATATTTGTCATCATTAAAACTTATGTTATACTAAACTTCACAAATTTCTCAATAACAAAAACTTAACTTGATCAACCAATGATTGTTGCATATAGCCCTTGCTTTGCCATCTAGTAAGAAGGTTTACCAACTCAACATTTTCAGTGAAAACTTGAATGTTTTTCAAACTTTTTCCCAGCCAATATTCAAACTTGAAATGATGCTTTTAAAATCTGCAATTAGTTGTGGCATTTCACCATGAATTTCAGTGAATCCCACTACCTATTCAGCTTTACAATCCCAGATGACCCCCGCAGTAAGGGAGTTTTCTCCCCATTTTGTGGAGTCATAGACATCTAATCTAAATGAGTCCTTGCTTGGCAGATACCCTTTACTTGAGCACAACACCTTCAATTTCCTTAAGGTGCAAGAGGAGTTGTATATTCTTAAATCATTATGAGCTTTTTCTAAACTTTGAGAAGCACTAGCATTTCTAACTTGATCTTCATGAGCAAAAATTCTATCACATCTTGAATTCCATATATACCAGCAAACATAGGCAAACAGTGTGTTCCAAGGTACCTTCTTTGTGAATCCATAACCTGTATCCATTTTATAATTCCATTTTAGCCATGCAATTCTGTTTAGATTCCTGAAGGTTTGCCATAAATCTAGTTGAATGAGGTCCTTCTATCTTTGAATAGCATTTTGGCAATCATGCAATAGGTGCATTATGTCTTCAGTTACTCCACATCCAAAGGGTAAAAGATTTGATTGTGACAGATGCCTTCCTACCCTTAGTGTAGCAGTGTGTATTCTATCATGCATAGCTAGCCACAAGAAGGACTTGACTTTTTTCTTGAGCTAGCCACTCCCATATCCTCCTCCATATTGTCCTATGATTAGAAGATCTACCTATAAGTGCAAAATCATAAGTAGATTTAACAAAAAAGTAGCCATTAGAAGATGGCATCCAACAAAAAGTATCCTCTCCTCTCATAGGATTGAGTGGTTAAATGCTAGCGATTTGTTTCACAATAAAAATTGGCAATAAGGTTCCCAATGTAACACAGTCCCATTCACCTTCAACAGTTGCAAAATCCCTTACTTTTTCATTAATATCAATCCTTGGGTATTGGTAGGTTGTAGTGTGAATAAGTGGCTCTTTGAAACCACATCACTTCTCTATCTGAAACATGGTTCTATCCCTTTTCCCAATCTTCCTTCCTAAACTTTCCTTGAAATGATTCCACACTTTGGTGATGCTCCTTTAAGTTAGAGAAGAATTTTCTTTTCTAGTGACATTTGGTATTGAGTCCTCACTACGCTTGTATTTAGCCCTTAATTTTTTAACCCGGTTTTTGTAGTTAAATTCCAACAAAGCTCCATAACGTAAGCTTCATTTTGTCTTCACAGGTCTTTGAGCCCCAAGCTGCTCTCTTTCTTACTTCTAATCACTTGTCTCCAATTCATGAGATGAACTTTTCTTTCTTCACTACTAGTTCCCCATAGAAAACTGTGGCTAGCTTTTTCTAACTCATTTAAAAGTTTTATTGGGAGGATCATTGTTTGCATGTATTAACTAGCAAAGCGTCTAACACATATTTGATTAAAGTAGATCTGCCAGCAAAGCTTAAGAATTTGCACTTCCATCCTGATAATCTTTTTCTTGTTTTCTCTAAAATAGGAGCAAATAGGGCAAAGGAAGCTCTTTTATGGATTAATGGGATGCCCAAGTATTTGCCAAGATCAACCGTGATACCCATGCCTAATTTGTTGCTCAAATCTAGAGCCCTAAAAAAGTTGGCATTTGCTAAGACACATATTTGTTTTATTTCTATTTAATTTCTACCTCCAGAACTTACAAAAGGCTTCAAAGCAGTTATTAATAACTTCCACTTGATTTATTGACACTTCAGCAAAGAGAACGAGATCGTTTGCAAAAAATAGTTGAGTGATTTCAAAAGCCCTTTTTCCATATCTAAGTGGAATCCACAACTTATCCTTCACTTTATCCTTGATGACGTAAATGAGTCTTTCAATACATAGGGTAAAAATGTAAGGTGATGTGGGGTCATCTTGACGAATACCCCTAGTTGGTTTGAAGCTTTGTGAAGGTACCCCATTCCACAATACTTGCATTTTAGAGGTACTGATGCATGTCATGATAATCTTTCTTAATTTTTCATTAAGATATGCCAACTTAAATGTATCATCAATGAACTGCCATTCTAAGTGGTCATAAGCTTTCTCAAGGTCAACTTTGACAGCCATCATACCCTTAAATCCCTTTTTACTTTTCATAGAATGGATCACTTCTTGTGCCACAATGATGTTATCACTACTTTGCCTCTCCGGTATAAAGCCACATTGGTGGTATCCAATCAATTTATTCATCACGTTTCTCATTCTATTTGCAATGATTTTAGAGACAATCTTGTAACTCATATTGCACAGGGAGATTGGTCTAAAACCTTTCATTGTCTCTGGCTTGTCCACTTTAGGAATAAGAGCTAGGTGAGTTTGATTCACTTTCTTAACCAAAAGTTCAAAAATACCTTTCACTATTTTACAAACCGTATCTCCTATTACAGGTCAATTTCCAACACAACTTTTTGAATCTCTTCATTTGTTACTTCAACATGGAGACAAGTTAACTCATTATCGAATAGAGCTAGGAAGCACGTATCAGTGATTATAGCTTGAGTCAAGTGGCATTTAGTCTTGAATAACTCTTTATAAAAGTCAGTGGCCATTCTCTGTAAAGTCAGTTGGTCAAGAACCCATTCACCTTCACTATTGCAAAAGGCTTCAATTTTACATTTTTTCCTCTTGTCAATTGATGTTGCATGGAAGAGACTGCTATTTTTGTCTCCCCATTTTAGCCAGCTATATTGAGCCGTCTGGTACCACAGCAACTCTTCCTGAGTTAGAGCTTTTTCATATGAACAAGGAATTGGTTATACCTTTTAGATCTTGCTTTGTCTACACCCACCAACCTACGCACCAAATTTCTCTTGTTTTGCACAATATTGCCTACTCCATTAGAGTTCCACTCTCTAGCTTCTCTTTCAAAAAAGTTAAGTCCTTCAAGCCATTCTTTACCATTCCAAGCTTTTTCTCACCACGTCCACAAAATCTGGTTCAAGAGCTCAAGCTGCTTGGCATATAAAAAGAGAGTACTTTTTGTGATTATCTCCATTACTACCATACCTAACCAGTAAGGGTCTATGATCTGACCCAAATTTAACTAGGGGGTGGACCTTCGCATGAGGAAACTCCATGCTCCATTGTATATTGCTAAAAGCCCAATCAATCCTTTCTTTAATATGATTTTTCTGCCAAGGAATCTATCCCCCATCACATCTAATTCCAAAAGGTAATCTCTCTCTGTGCAGTCTCTGAAACCTTACAGTGAAGCAAGCTTAGGTGACACACCCCTACTTTTATCACTAGCTTCTAGATAAGAATTAAAATCTCCCACAACAAGCTAAGGCTCATTCATAGATTTGCTGATAGTAATAAGATCCCTCCATAAGGATTTTCGTAGCTGTAGGTTTGGTTCTCCATAAACACATGTAATCCACATTATTTTCCCATTTGTAATATTCACAACTCTACAGTGAAGTAATTGGGTAAAAGAGAGAACATATTCAATCTCAAGATTAAAGGCATTCCATAGAAACCAAATCCCCCCAGCATAACCTGTAGCTTCAACTTTAATCCAATTGGAAAGTCCCAATCAACTAATAACCCTGTTGGCTTTTGCACGACTGACCTTGCTTTCTAAGAGGATAAGCGTATCAACCTTACATAACTTAAGCAAATCTTTTATATGTTTAGGGAGCGTTTTGGCAGCCACCCCCTAGCAATTCCAAGAGATCACATCCATAAAATAAATTTAAGATTACGATCAAAAGGCATCTTTTTCTTTGCAATCTTCAAAGCATTCTTCATCAGCGAGGTCCACTGTGGGAACTAATACGGGATCATTACTACTATTCAAATCCATGGCCAAATTCTTCTCTGCATTCGTCCCATCTAGCTCCTGTGGCTTTGTTGGATGAAGGATTTTATTTTGATACATTAAAGGATTATATTTTTGCATCGTGTCAAAATCCTCTTTAGAGGGGCCATCATTTTTAGTAATATTATGAATAGAGTTTTCACCATTATCTTGATTTAACAAGCCAAGATTTAAGTGGCCTTTCTTCATTGAGCCCATGATCACAAGATGTGATTGAGAAGTTCATTTTCCTTTCTGTATAGGCGAAATGATTTTGGGCAGAGTTGCTTGCCCTCTTTTTGTCCCATTGGTTTACTTTTTCTCCACTAGTACTTCACTATTTCGCCAATTTGGGCTTGAGCCAATCCCTTACTTTTAGAGGTTTTCTTAGAATTGGCGGTAAAAGTGAATGGATTCATGCCTTTGTTAGCTTCCTCTGTCCTCACATCTTTTTCCTTTCCTTTCACAATTCTGTTTCTGTCAGCCTTATCCTTCCATTCTTCATGTTTAGATTGTATGCTGTCAACATCTTCATTATGCTTTGTAGGCTCTTCTTCAAGGTCTACTAGAGTAGAAAATCTAGAAGAGGAAGGATTTGTTGTACCTTTCTGCTTAGACTTTCTCTCCTTGCTCTGATTGGGATTTTGACCTCCCTCTCCTTCTATCCTTTGTATTCTTGGTCTTTAGTACCTTTTCGCTAGCATCCAAGGACCAGATTCTTCTTCTAAAGGGATGTTAGTTTTCTTCTCCACTAGAGTTTTACTCCTGTTTTCGGATTGCTAAGGACATGATGAAGATGTCGAGACATGGGCTTGATGCACATTCAGAATACAATCTTCCAACTTGTGGCCAAATTTACCACACTTAAAACATATGACATTTTAACTCTCAAACTCAACATTAAAAACATGCCCTCTAATGACCACTTGAGGATTCAGACGTTTACAAAAATCTATTTCAACACTTGCTCTTGGGAAACTTCCCCATTCCATCTTAGGCTCTATTTGGTTCAACTAAGGGATTAGAGAGATTTTAAGGAAGGAGATTGGAAGGAAAGGGATTGGAGGGATTTTAAATTTTCTTATTTGGTGGAATTGGAGGGAAGATGATTGGATTTAATGAAATCTTGTTTGGTTCAGGAGGGAATTGGAGAGAATTGAGTTATAATTACTCAATCCCCTCCGAAAAACCTCAATTTGGGGTGTTTTAAAATGGCGATAGGGGAGGAAATTGAAGGGGATTAAATTCCTCCCAATCCCCTCCCCTTGTTTGGCTAAAAAATTGGAGGGGATTTAATTCCCTCCAATCCCCTTTAAAATCCTCATACCAAACAGAGCCTTAGAGTTAGCATTCTGATCTGTAACTAGTATGTTGAGGTCGACTTTTAGAGTCTTGACTGTAAAGTTTCCCAGCTCTGTCAGAAATTCTTCGTCGTAGCATTGTAAAGGGAGATTGGGGACTCTTACCCATATAGCCAACTTCCTTACAATGTTATTTCTTCGATTAAAATTTAGGCTCCACCTCTTAACAACAAGATAATGCCCCTGAATTACCCAAGGTTCTCCATTAAGAACCTTTGAGCATAGAGAACTATCTTTGAATCGAACTACATAGTAGTTATTCTCGACATCAATGAGATCGAAATTAGAAGTGCCCTAAATCTAAGATATTCTATCACTCAATACCTATCATATCTTACTTTCTTATATTATTTTCCATGTATGATAGCATATATAATGCTAAATGAGCTAATTTAGAAGCTTGAATTATTAGAAAATTGAATGAAAAAAATTCAAATTTTCAAAATACTATTCATTTGGTAATTTGATTTTCCCAACTAAACTTTGAAAAATCATAACTAAATCTAGGAAAATCGTATGATGATGATTCAAGTCTCTAAAATAGCTAAAAATATTTCCTACATGGAAAAAATATATAACTGGAACTTAATTGAGCTAATTCGTTCAAAAAATTCGTTGAACTATACTATTCATTTGGTTAAAACTACCTTTCCAGATTTTCTGAGCCATCTTCAAAAATTCATAACAATTTGTATACTTATCCAAATCAAGTGATCTTTGGCTCTTTGGAAAGATCTCTATGTCTACTTTCCAAGAATATATAACACTCATATAGGAAACTGAACTTCGAATGAACAGTAAATGTATAATTGATCAATGCGCATAATGGACAGATTTACATACCAACTTCCAAAAACTAAATACATAACGTACTTACATGATTCAAACTCTTCCAAAATATATTCTTATCATCACAATAACTCTAAAGGAACATTATAGCAGTAAAACACAGCTTCATGAAAATACATATAATTTCATATATAATTACAAGAAAACAGGCAACCAAGGTGGCTATAAATCTAATCATCATTAATCTTCTCCTTGCCTCTTGTCTTCTTGGAGGTCTTGCCATCACTTGAACCTATCATGTTAGTGCTTGGGGGTGAGATTTGGGAAAATCTCAGTAGCTAGTTTATCTCTTGCAAATATATTATCTAAGTTTCACAAATATTTGACATATAAACGCATAAATCATTAAAATACCATATTGTCAAGTAAAAATTTCGGCAGAGTTTTTCCTTAGAAAATGGACATCCCGAGGAATAAAAACCCTCATTTTACAGCCAAAACCAGTCACAGAACAACACAAACACAATATGGCAACAAATTATAATCATGGAAACAACAAAGAATAACATATTACAATAAAATAATGTTTTCCTTTACTTTTGCACTTGAAACCAAAACTTCCACTAGTTTTCTTGAACTCCCACAAGTCCTAAAACATCATTCAATATCAACTTAATCAACTCAAAACAAAGGTTGCTTTACAAAGTCTCACTAAAGCCCTAAAAATCCAAATTCTTTATCTCTTGATTTTCTTTGAATCCAATACTTGTTTTTAGCTAATTTGGACCCAAGGAATCCATTTTTAGCATTAAAACAATTGAAATCCAACTCTTTCCCATCATAATAAGCTCACCAAAATCTAACTTATAGGAAGAGAAATTGATTTTTCTCAAAACTTGCTTAAATCATGCTATACTTGATTCCTCTTGCAAAATCTCATACCAAATCATGATTTTATGACTTTAAAACAACTCCCCATACTTAAACAAACTTAGACCGAAATTGTAGAGAGATGGGAAAGAAAATATTTCATGGGAACTTAAGTCAAACAACCAAGAAAATACACTAGAACACTTGTAAGTCATAAGAGAAACACTTACAAATTTTCTTGGATTTTTCTCCAATTTTTTCCTATTTTTCTTCCTCCCTTATGTGGCTGCCCTTCCTTTCTCCAATTGCAGACTTCTCTTCCTCATTTCCTTGCCAAATGGTCGGCCAAAACATGGGAAAGAAGGGAGTATATATAAATTGCACCAACCAATGAAAATTTGCCACTTAATGTCTTGATTTTTCTTGCTTTTTTCATGAAAAATAATAAACTAAGGATATTTTGACATGTGCAGCTTGTGGAGCACGAAATGGGGAGTATTTTGGTCCAAAAATTTCAAATATTTACTTATCCAGATATGTCATGAACCGGTCTGGACAAATAAAGTTACTTTAGCAATATATTCTACTATTGTTGGAATACTAATTATAATTATATTGGGATATCAAATTATCATAATATACTTATCCCAATTAGTCCAAATATAAAATTCACACCTTTTTCTTGAATGAATACTGCCTCTTTCTGTAGTTCAGACTGACCTTTATCGGGTAAGACATTAATATTAAATCCTACATACCCAATAAATATTATTTTGATCTTAATAAATTTCATACTAAATTCCATTGGTCTTAACTCAATGAGAGCTTCATTTTGACTATAATTTTTCATATTTACAAAAATACCCTTAATCCGAGACATATTTATAACTTTTAAAATTTCCGGATCATTAGGTGTAATTTCCCCAAAATTCATAAAATTTGTTTCAACCTCACTTCCACCCCTTTCTTCTCATTCCTCTTTTTTTTTTCCTTCCCTTTTTTTCTTTTTTTTTTTCAAGGACAAAATGATTATTTTCTCATCTTTCCTTTTGACCGAGATAATTGACCTCTTTATCTTATATCATACAAAACGGCATATATCCATTTTTACAAATTTCTTATAAATTTTAAAATATTGAATCTTTAAACATTTAAGAAAATTTTCAGGATATTACAATACCATCCTGTTAAGCCTCTTCCCTAATAGGGTTATGACCAGAGAATTCATCCATGGCATACATAGCTTCATCCACCTTTCATCTAAAACATTCATGGTGGGGAGGGTGCTGATAATTTTTAGTTGCTCTTGTGTATACTTTGGACCCAATTATTGTTCTTCCAAGAGCCATTCTCTCATAATACCTTGGACATCACGATCTTCTACCATTACCTTATTACCCACAAGTGAAGCCTTATATGACAAAGGAGTAGGTGATTTGCTTGGAAATCCACCAGATCCTGACAGTTGCTCCATACACAGCCTTTAATCCATCCATGTTCTTCACATTTAAAAACCCCTTCACTAGAAGTCTTGCTCGCGTCTTCCATGACTAACTCAGAAGGCCCATCTAACTTCTTTTTGCTTTTACTAATAACATTTTGAACCAATTTTTAAGTTAAAAATTGGAATATAGTTGGGAATTGAAGCAGGTTTTAGAATGAGCCGATTTTTAAATTAAGTAAAATTTAACATAAATTTAATTTTTTACCAAAATTATTAATTGTAAAAACTATTGGAGAGTGAAAAATACTATTTTCCCCTCTATTTAAAAATTATTAATTATAAGAATAAAAAATTTAATTGCATTATGTTGACATTTTATAACATTATAGTAATGTAGTATTATTATGTTGACTTATTAGTATAACTTTTAATTATGTGACCTATATTATTATTATTATTATTATTATTATTATTATTATTATTATTATTATGTGAGCTTGTTAATTCATTATAATACTGAACTACTTAAGTTTATTTCTTTAACAATTTAATATTTTATTTTTTATACATATATTATTATATATAAAATATTATTTTTATTTAATTATTATATTACTGGTTCGATTGCCAACCCAATGATATTTCTGATGGGGAAAAAGACACTTTAGAATCCTTAAATATAAATAATAACACTTTAGGATCTCTAATTTATGTAATGACTCAAAAGTACCCAAATTATTTTTAGGGAATATGAAAATAATTAAGTGACAAAAATACCCATGAGCTAATTAATAAAAAATAGCCAAATTTTTAAGTGCTTACAACTAAATTTCTAATTGAATATAACTGAATTCCCAGTAGTTCAAACTAATTTTCCAAGTGCATAGATTTAAATTCTCAACTGAGTATAACTGAATTTTCAAGTTAATAAAACTATATTTCTAAGTGCTTACTACTATATTCCCAATTAAGTATAATTAAATTCTCAAGTGCTGACAGTTAAATTTCCAAGTGTTTATAACTAAATTCCCAACTTAATATAATTAAATTTCCGAGTTGTTGAAACTAATTTTCTAAGTGTTTATATCTAAATTTTCAACTAAATATTATTGAATTACCAAGTTGTGAAAATTATATTTCCAAGTATCTACTACTATATTCCCAATTGAATATAATTAAATTCTCAAGTGTTGACAGTTAAATTTCCAAGTGCTTATAACTAAATTCCCAACTTAATATAATTAAATTTCCGAGTTGTTGAAACTAATTTTCTAAGTGTTTATATCTAAATTTCCAACTAAATATTATTAAATTACCAAGTTGTGAAAATTATATTTCCAAGTATCTACTACTATATTCCCAATTGAATATAATTAAATTTTCAAGTGTTGATAACCGAATTTCTAAGTACTTACAACTAAATTTTCAACTGAACATAATTAAATTTCCAAGTGATTGAAACTAATTTTTCAAGTGTTTAAATCTAAATTTCCATTGGTATTTTTGTCACTTAGTTATTTTTATGATCCCTGAAAAGGATTTGGATACTTATGGGTCATTACACAAATTGGGAGTTTTAAAGTGTCATTATTTATATTTGAGGGTCCTAAAGTATCTTTTCCCCCCCAATTTGTGTAATGGCCTAGAAGTATCCAAGCCTTTTTTTTTAGGGAATATAAAAATAACTAAGTGATAAAAATACTCGTGGAAATTTAGATTTAAACACTTGAAAAATTAATTTCAATCACTTGGAAATTCAATTATATACAGTTGGGAATTTAGTTGCAAATACTTGAAAATTTGGTTATCAAAACACTTAGGAATTTAGTTACGCTTAGTTAGGAATATAATAGTAAGCATTTGGAAATATAGTTTTAACAACTTGAGAATTCAGTAATATTTAATTAGGAATTTAGATCTAAGTACTTGGAAAATTAATTTCAACCACTAGAAAATTTAGTTATACTTAATTGAGAATTTAGTTATAAGTACTTGGAAATTTAACTATCAGTACGTAAGAATTTTTTATACTCAGTTGAGAATATAATAGTAAGCACTTGGAAATATGGCTTTATTAACTTGAGAATTTAGTTATACTCAGTTGAGAATTTAAATATATACACTTGAAAAATTAGTTTAAACCACTTAGAATTCAGTTATATTCAATTAGGAATTTAGTTATAAATATTTGAAAATTTTGCTATTTTTAATTAATTAACTCAGAGGTATTTTTGTTACTGAATTATTTTCATATTCCCCAAAAATAACTTGGGTACTTCTAAGTTATTACATAAATTAAAAATCCTAAAATATTATCATTTATATTTAAGGATCCTAAAGTGTCTTTTCCCCTTTTTGGTGAAGGATAAAGAAAGGAATGGACGTTTTGGAATATTAGAATTTTTTTCACATAAAAACCTAGATCCTTTTGAGTATTTTTCAAAATTTTGGGCCCTTACCATATTTAATACTTTTTTCCAGGTCTTCGTATGGTGATTTCCGAAGATAAAATTCTTTTTTCTTTCTTTCAATAAAATTCTTTTTTTTTGCCAGAACCTAAAATAAAATTCTTGCCCAAACGAACAGCTGTTCTTCTTCTTCTTCTTCGAGATCGCAGGTTCAACGTGCAGATTGCGCGATACTCAATTTTTTTTTCCTTACGAAACATGGTCTACAATTGCTTCAATCAAGAGCCCAAAAACACGATCCAGAAAACACTGTAGAGCTGTAGAATTAAACAACCAAAAAACTCAATAAACGTGATAAATTAATTCATCTTTCCAAAACATTTTTTTTGTTTTTGAAAAAAAAAGCTTGTTTTATAAATTAATTTTTTATAAAATGTTCTGAACAATAAAAAACTTAAAGAACAGAAAATTTATAATATTTTTAAAATTTTCTATATTTTTTATTTTAAAAAAATAAAAAAAATAAAAAATATTCACCTTATTAATAATAAAATTATAAATTTTAATAACTTATTTAACACTTCCTAATTATAATTTTCATAATAATTATTTAAATAGATTTTTTTATTTTCTTATTTTTAAAACTTATTCTAAAAAATAATTATACAAAATTATTTTAAGAAAAATAAAATACGTCTTATAATATCTTTTAAGCATCAATAATTTATGCATTGAAACACCATGAAGTCTGGAGACTCTGATTCCCGCTGAACAGAGACACACCCCAAAGCTCAGCACGCGCGATCGAACACGAACACACACCAAGGTTCATGCCAAAAGCCCCTACACCAAAGTCCGGCACTGCCACGTACGACTGACCCATCCACATCGCCCACCCTTCCTCAGGGCCACTCCAGTTAATAGTAAGGTACAAGCCCTCTTGGTAGCTGGTTCCTTAACACCTAGCCCATATGGCATAGCAAAATTCAATTCGGTCCAGGGGCAATTTTAGAAGAATTGTTATTTCTTTTTCACGGATAAGAACCAAGGTTCATCATTGTGCTTTGCTCTCTGTGCAGTTTTGTTAGTTCAAATGTCATTCTCCCCAATCTTCTTTATATATGTATATATATATATATATACTCACTCTATTTTTAGAGTGTTACTATTTATTACACAAATATTAAAGAGATCTAATTATACTATTAAATTTATAAAAAGTTAGGATAAATTTTTAATTTTATCCCTATTGATTAAAAACTGGAATAATTTATAAGATAAAAAAATTATTAAAAGAAGGATAAGAAAGAAAATTCAGATAAAAAAATAACACAACACTTCATAAATAGAATCAAACAAATTTTCAAGATAACATTTTATATATGGGTACGGAGAGATTGTATATGGGTGCAGAGGGACTATATATATATATATATATAGTTAGACAGACAGTTAAGTCACCCCTTATACTTCCTTCATATTGGTATAACAGACGCAAATTACTCCCTGGATGGTTATCTATCAGGTGTAGTTACTTGACAACTTCACTTTGAATCACCAGGTGGGACCTCTCCCTGAATGTTGATAATCATTGCTTCCTTCCGCCGTAGGTGAACATGAGTTGTTGCCCAGAAGGCCCCAATGGTACCTTTTCAATTTATAGAGCATTTAATCAACTAATTTAAGAGACAGCATATACCTCATTATCAACAGTTTTAAGTTCTAACATGTGGAGTAAAAGCCTAAGCTTTTCCCAAACAACAATCAACAATAAAAATATAAAAAAAATGTATTAGAGAGAGAGAGAGAGAGAGAGAGATTAAAAACGTAACATGGCCTTTTATTTGTATTACCTATTTTGAAACTTACAAAACTATTTTTCCTTATCCCCATGAATCGAAAAATACCATGTTAATTTCTATGCTTGTATCAATACTACTTGCTTTGTTCATTGGGATCAGGAATTTCATAACTAGGTTTGGACATACTATCAAAAATTTTTAAATCCGTCTATGGATCTTTTACAGCCAAATTCAAGTAACTAGATTTGGATATACTGTGTCACGACTGCAACTTTCACGATCGCTTCTTTTTTATCCTTGTTGCTGGACTTGACATCTCTTTCCTTCCTTTTCTTGCTGGACTTGACATTTATTTCCTTCCTTTTCTTACTTGTCGATCCTTTTTTCTCTTCATTCACTTCCTGCACAGCAAGTATAACCTTTACAACATATTTTTAAACATATAAAAATAAGAAGAAAATAATCATAAAAACTTACATCTGCAGGCATCCCAAATGGTGGCTTGAAAATCAATTCCCCATCGTCCCCATCATATACAATAGAGACATTAGAAACCTACAGGTAAACTAATCAACTTTAGAATTCAAATTTTAATAAAAAATAAATAAATAACTAAAAGGAAGGGGGAAAACCTCTTCAAAGAGTTTCCAAAGATCTGGATCTTGCGATAAAAGAAAAAAGAATTTCAACTGCTTCTTCTCCACATAGCGCTTAAAACATAGACCAACAGCTAGTCTGCCTTTATGTGTACAACTGCAAATAGATACCGTGACACGAAGGTCAAAGAATACAAACAAAACCACAATTCTAATTTCTCTCAAAAGAATCCTAATATGCAATAAATCACAGCTGCAACGAAAGCAGGCAATAACATCTTGCGAACGAAATTGGAAAACAGGTAACCAAAAATAAAACGTATTAGCAAGCTGGAGAATGTGAGAATGTAAGTGGAAAACAGCTAACCAAATACGAAGTCCATTTTCCAAGTTCTTGACTGAACAACTTGCAATATTCAGAAAGTGAAAATTCTCCATTTCCAAACTATTCATTTGCACAAATCAAATCCATCCATTACTAAAATAAAATCTGTTATTAATGTTTCCTTTTTGCAAGAGCAAACCATGTGTATTATTATTATTACTACTTTATTATGTTAATATTATTATACCAAGACAGGCAATAACGTTAGCATAACTAAAATCAATTCAATTTAAACATCAATATTTTTCAATTGGATTATCTTTCGCATATTAAAATAAAATAACAAATTCATGAAAGGTAGAGATCTTGTTTGGAGCTAGCATATGTACGACTTATGGATCCCAAATATTCCAGAATGCCTTTTCAATAATAGCAGAATCAAGTGCACCAAACCAAAAAACCCAAACCAAAAAAAAAAAAAAGACAATGTAAACTTTAAATGAAGTCATATCAATCATGTTGATGTTGAGAAAACCATACCATTGTGCGGTGAATTTTATATTGTTTGGTATTATCCTATGAGCAGCTGTGAAAAGAAATGACACGCAATAAAAAAAAAAAAGTTGTGATTTCGTAGACAGTGTTATCTCGTCTTTTTGGCCTCAAGATAGTGCAACCAGAATGAGAAAAATAATAATAAAAGTAGGCATTTATAGTAACAAAATTATATAGCAGAGGATGAAAATGACAGCATGCAATTTCTTAAAAAAAAAAATTATAGAGTTATAAGACCTAAATCTATAAATAGGATGACTAAACGTTAGAACAGGATTTGAGCAACTGAATATCTATTTTCAACAAAAACTTTTTTATTTTCAAATAGCCAAAGAACAGAAATTTTTAAGCAAAAAGTTCAACACTATACCTAAATTGCTAGCACCTACACACACCACCAAAAACTCATAAATACTTATATATATATATATATATCAGCACCATAAACCAAACATGCCGACTAAAACATTTCAAGTAGCTGCAAATAGACAATTAACAAATGCTGGAAACAGATCATTAAAAAATTGAATTCCTTATATCTTATTTCAACATTATTTCAATTATTATTATTTCAATCGCAATGTACTACTTCCTCTGGTCCCATTTATAAGATGTTGTTTTAAAAATTTGTTTGGTCCTATTTATAAGTTGTTGTGTTATTTCTTTATTTGAATTTCCTTCATTACCCTTCATTTAATAATTTTTTTTGTCTCATAAATTATTCCGGTCTTTAATTAGTAGGGGTAAGATTAGAAGTTTATACTATTTTTTTATAAATTTAAGAGCATAATTATGTCATCTTAATACTCATGCAATAAAAAACAACATCTTATAAATGGGACCGGAGGGAGTACATTAGAACTATTATTTATACGATGCAAATACTTTAGATGAAATTTAAACATAACAACATATGGACAAACACACATATATAGCAATTCATTAACTTGGAAAATAAGCTCATAGTTTCCAAATTATAAAGCCATCCAGACTAATTATCTCATTATGTGTGTGCGTGCGCATGTGTGTGTATAATCAGTCTATTTTATCAAAGGAGATCAGACATTGAATAAAACTATATCTATTTTCATCCTACTTCCTAGAAAAAAAGTGCAAACTAAAAAATAATAATGATAAAAAAAAAATCTTTGCAAAAATAATGAATTATATGTTGCTGTTTGAGTAAGGGGAAAAATAGTAATAAACATGTTGTATGTCATTGAATTTCCCAACTGAAATGAAGAATAAATTTATCATATGATCCACCTAAATTTGAATATATAAAAGAAAACAAATATGAGTAAAAGGAATAAATATTTAAAAAGGTTACCAAAAAAAAAGTAACAACAGGATAACAAATTTAAGAAGCACTACTTTATTTGAAAATCACAAATGAGAAGAATTTAGAATCACAAATTACGCAGGGGAGTAATTTTTGGTAATATATATAGAGTGTTCATTTGCTATCTTTCTCAGTACAATATGTGCTCCTCTACATTTTTTTATTCCCCATTCTTTAACGTGAAATTATTGCTTTGGCTTCAACTTCAAGAGGCCATCCCATCTAACCTTGCGGCTTATGTAATTGGCTATACAATGGAGTTCATCATCATAACTAGCCTAAAAGACAAAAAGTTATGAGGCCAACTCTTCTATTCCTAACTTCCTATCTAATTATAATAAATTTTGTCAGCACAAAGTTGTCTGAAGGCCTGTTTTATACAAATCACTCTATTTATCTACAGATCAACTAAGTGATAATAACAGTCCAAAGGCCTGTTATAATTCAGAAGTATTTAATATGAAGAAAACACCAAGAAGTAAGTGCATGTTTGGTTCTTTGTTTACAAAACATAACCATGGTTTTTAACCATGGTTTTGTAAAAGATGTGTTTGGCCAAATACAAACCAACTACAAATTGACATTTTAAAAAATGAAAAGTGGGTTAAACAGTGATTTTGGAAAAGGAGGGAGAAAGTTATTTTTTCTTTAACAAAATGTGGGTTTTAAAAAGGGAGAAACAAATTTACTCTATATTATACATTTAAAAGTACTTTTAACCCCTATCATCCAAACAGATTTTTTGTCAAACTTACTTTTACAAAAAGAATATCCAAACATAACAACTTTTAACAAACTTACTTTATCTAAACTTCATTTTTATAAACTTCATTTATCTTAACTTAATTTTACAAAACGGAGAACCAAACGGGCCCTAAATATAATTTTAGTAGTAAATCACAATCAAATAGCATATCAATGATAAATGTTCAATTATAATGATACAATTTTTGTTTGTTCACATTAGATTTTTATCATCCATCATAAAACTTACTAGTGTATCTTCAGATCCCTCTTTGCCAGAGCACGTGCAGGTCTGGTATTAAAAGGTTGTTTATCAAGAAACTTCAGTGCACATCTACAGAACCAGGGGGAAAAAAAAAGAATGAAAAAGAATTAAATCAGAGCCAAGAATATTAAGTGCGCATCTATATAACCGAAAAAGAAAAGAAAAGAAAAGAAAAGAATGAGAAAAAATGAAATCAAAGCCAAAAATCTTCAGTACACATCTACACGACCAAAAAACAAAATAGAATGAGGAGAGTCAAATCAAAACAAAGGAATAAAAAGAAAGGACACAGACGATGTGGTCTTAGGACGCTCAATCTTTCCCTTTAAAACTTTCAGTTTCTCATGGATTCTTGCATTCAAAGCAGCCATGTGGAGGATGAACCTTGCATCAACCAACACTCCATAACGAGAACTGAAACCTCCATTTTCGTATAAGGCGAAAATACGCTCCTTGACACCTACAGCGACACGATCGAGAGACATTCTAGTAAATGGTTTAAAGAAGCTCAGAGAATCACAGGATGAAGAAGAAAGGTTAAAAGAAGCTTAGAGAATCACAAAGGATTATGAGAGAAGAAATGGCTCAGAAACAGAGAGAAGACGGTTTTAACTGGATGTGCACTCTCAATTGAACCAGAGCTTGCGCCTTTGCATTTTTTATTTTTTTATTTTTCAATATTTCAAAAGGGCCATGCCCAAAAGTACTCTTATACGAATTCGACATCATGAACCTGGCCCGGTAAGTCGAGCCGGAGTTGTCATCAACTGGAACAGACCCCGACGCAGGCCGGGTCACACAATTTAGATGAGGCTCACCACGGCACAGTGGTAGAAGGGAGAACGGGCTCACGCGATGTCTCTGGCATCAGGCGAACACCCCAAACTTTGCCGACGAGACGACGAGAAGGGAAAAGTAGGTCAAACGATGACTGAAGCTTTTGGACTCATCGGACCTCAGGACCAAGCTTCTGGACTTCGAACTTGATGGCTGAAGCGTGCCAGGAATGTTGAGGTAATGATGCGAAACTCACCGGACCTCAGGACGAAGCTTCTAGACTTCGAAATGGCCAAGCATCCGGCATGATATTAGGAACACAGGTATAAAAATAATACTATAGTATATACATATAGATATATATACATCATCATCATCATCAATCAATTATACAATACATATTTTCTAAACTTCTACTTCCCTTTCTCGAAATTCTGAAATAATCATATCTTATTCTTATCTGGCTCAGATTCAAGTATGCTCAACACTTGCCTCACATGAGGAGCCTGTGTATCAGAAAGAATCTTAACAAGATCCACCTCAGTAACTTTTTAGTAAGACATGTTTCTGATATCCATACTTCAGGGCTACTATAGTGTGGTGTGATAATCCTAACGTGTCCCTTGAGTTCTTGATGCCCAAGAGAGGCTGTTTATACTCGAGAGTAAATTGGATTATCATATCTGCTGTATTTGCTCTAATAGATGGAGGTTTATTCCTGTGTTACTAAGAGGGGACGACGAGATGGTATCAGAGCATATTAATTACTCCATGATCACGGGTTCTCACGATGTGAGGAAGATAGTGGTGAAGCATTAGCTCTTACCCTGACGTGGCCACAAAAAGAAGGTGGTTTCCCTAGTCGAGAGGCTGAGAGTAAAATGCGTCCTAAGGTACCCGCTATCGCCATGAAACCGAATTGCCGATAGCGACCCATGAATGGTATCAGAGAAAAGACAAGAGGCTAGATCCGAATGACTTAACTCTTCTAATAGTTCATGAAAAGTAGTAGGCTCGGGTGGAGGAGGTTTATGGAAAGCAATCCATTTCTTTTTTCTGGATATGGTTTGTTTTGGACCATGATCAGTATCATTGTCCTGGTTTGGTTTTTTGTGGTGACAGGAAGGCTTCTGGAGTAAATCTCCATTGAGAAACAAAAGATTTTCCTCTGGTCCTGTCCAGTTATCCCAATCATAGCAGCCACAACCAGGATCACATTCCTTCAGGGCATGATCCCAAACAAAGTGACCATGTACCTTTTTAACAAAACACGGCTTGTCTCTGGCATCAACAGAATGAAGGGGAATCTTTTCTTTATGTTTGTAGGCTAAGATTGATTGTCAAGATTTGTCCTTGATAAGAAGGAGGACGCCTATTAAAAGTGGACTTAATAGTGCCATCAGAGAGTCTTTCCAGAACATGGGGTTTCATGACACTACAACAAGATAAGATTTTTTTGACCAAAGGTCGGATTGATTAGCAAGATTTATCCTTGGTAAGAAGGAGGACCTTGGCCTGGCTTATTGAAAGTGGACTTAACAGTGCCATCAAAGAGTCTTTCCACAACAGGAGCTTCTGTAGTATGAACATCTTTTCTAGAAGAGTGGAACTCCCTTTCATAGTTGTTTATCTATTCCAGGAGCATGATTTGGGCCAATTCTTCTTTAGAAATTCTTCTTGGTATTTGGATCATAGAGGTGTCAGACTGATTCGATACTATGTACAGGCATCAGTAGTTGAGTTGGGAAACTCAAAATTCATTGCATGATCTTGAAGCCGATAGATCATTTGGTGATGAGGAGTAGCCATAGTTGCTCTTGGATCTTGCTCTGCTCCATGAATCTGAATTTGGACTTTCAAATGATGTGAAAGAGTTTCATCATCGAGTTTGATGTTGAAGTCAGGAGCTATTGTCATCATAATATTTCCATTGCTGCAGATGGTGAAAAGTGCACCAATCATGGCATTTCCATAAGAAGTGTATGTGGAATCAAGAACAGCTATTCTGGTAGTCGCAGGTATCCCCTTCCGACCATGAAGGGTAAGTATCAATTGGATAGCACCAACATGTAGGTGAGTATATCCTTGTTGCTTCCATGAGTTGATTAAGGATAGAGGAATTTCTAGAGTCATATATTGTTCAACTATGGTAGCTTTCAGTCCGCACTGTTCTAAACAAGAACTTTGGACATATTCTTTAACATGTGGTCTAGAAGTATGGAGAATCTGTTGAATTCTTTGTTTAAAGGATCTGGCATAAGCTTGATCCTGAGAGAAAATAGCATAAGGACTTAACAGAGAAATCAATACGGAAATTTTCTGGGATATAGATGATTTCTACAAGGTTATCTATCTTGTTGGTTAAAGTTTTTTTTTATAGATGAGGGAAAATTCTCAAGAGAGAAGACTGAAGATAAACGAACAGGTTCTAGAGAGGTAGAGGTTGGGTGTTCAGAGGTTTCAGTCATGATTGTAAAAGTTCTCTCCCTAATTTTCTTCTATAATCATATCAGATTCTGTCTAGAGTAATTAGGCTCTGATACCATTCATGGGTCGCTATCGGCAATCCGGTTTCGTGGCGACAATGGGTACCTCAGAACGCATTTTACTCCCAGCCTCTCGACTAGGGAAACCACCTTCTTTTTGTGGCCATGTCAGGGTAAGAGCCAATGCTTCACCACTATCTTCCTCACACCGTGAGAACCCCTGATCATGGAGTAATTAATATGCTCTGATACCATCTCGTCGTCCCCTCTTAGTAACACAGGAATAGACCTCCATCTATCAGAGAAAATACAGCAGATATGATAATCCAATTTACTCTCAAGTATAAACAGTCTCTCTTGGGCATCAAGAACTCAAGGGACACGTTAGGATTATCACACCACACTATAGTATCCCTGAAGTATGGATATCAGAAACATGTCTTACTAAAAAGTTACTGAGGTGGATCTTGTTAAGATTCTTTCTCATACACAGGCTCCTCATGTGAGGCAAGTATAAAGCATACTTGAATCTGGGTCAGACAAGAATAAGATATGATTATTTCAGAATTTCGGGAAAGAGAAGTAGAAGTTTGGAAAATATGCATTGTATATCATAAAAGAAGGTTTTTCGGATGATTCCGCGCTTCCTTCTTATTACAAACCATGCTCCTCTTATAGACTCAGAGCTTCACTCCCTTTCCTTACAATTCTTACAAACAAACAAAAGTAGGTGTACCTAATAGACACTCATGGCAGATACACAACTATTACAACAAACAAAAGTAGATGTACCTAATAGACACTTATGACAGACACACAATTATTACAACTTTGTCTAATTTTTCATAAAGTCAACAAACTAGACATTTCACCGACTGCTTTATGTCTTTTTATTCTTTATATCCCCATCAAGCTTCTTTTTCTTTTTCTTTGCAGCCTTTAGTTGTATCTTATCCAGCTCGATGTCAATGTCAAATTCTTCAATAGAAGTAGATGATCCAAGTGTTGATGAGAGAAAATTTTGCAGGAACTGTGGATCTATCTCGTAAGGATCTTGAGATTCAAGATACTGTAATGGGTCTTGATCTTCAGAGAGGTCTGTCATTGGCAAGTCTTGACTGGATGAAGTGTGTTCAACTGAGGGTGTCAAAGAGAGTGCAGGCCATTCAAAGGGAATGGCGTGTCCTGTTGTCATTACTTCCTTTGGGTAAAAAAATTCTCCTGGGAGTGGTCCAAAAGAGGTGCATATATGATCTATTGCATTTCTTGTAAAATTATTAAGACTTAAAAGAAAATCTTTTAATTCATTAATAACTTGTTCTTCACGGAGTGGCTAATGCAAAGCAGTTCCCCATAGATGGGTCTAAACAGGAGTATACAGGTTTCCTTCAACCTCATATGGATGATGAATCACAAAGATGGTGTAAACCTTCAATTGGTATGAGGGAATATTCCACAGATCATGTTTTTCTATTTCTCTGTAAAGATGTCCTCTCCAAACTGGTAGTGGTGCGTACCAAGACAAAAAAGTGGCCAGGTTAGAATGAGTGTTTTTCTTATCAGTCAAATACTGATAAATTGTTTTGGCGGTAGTGCTAGAGCACAAGCAAACAAAGTGGAGAGAGACCATACATACCACATAAACTCAAAGGTGATGGGACCTCGTATGAAAGAAATAACCAGGTATGGAAGCAGGGGATCAAAAAACTCTGGTTTTAGTGAAATCCCTGTGGCTTGAAGGAAAAGGTGAAGGTAAAAGAAAAGAGTTTTCCTGGCAACAACATTAATTTCAGTGACAGTGGTTGGGTACTGAGTTGGAGGAAAAACCAGTTGACGACTCAAGTGAGAGTAATGACTAGATTGGTGTTTAAGCATGATTGAGATAGTGAGGATAAAGAGAGGTATTTTTTTTAGAGTAGTTATCTAACGATTTTTTGAAAGAGGCCTTGAAAGCAAGTCTGCTAGCACATTGTACTTTCCTTTGATATGTTTCACCATGAATTTATAGCGCGAAAACTAGTCTTTTTAGTGAAGTAATTGCTTTTCAGGTAATATCTTCTTTTTTCTGGTCTAGAATGACTGGAAAAGAGGTATTATCCATTTCAACAGTGAATTGATTGAAACTGAGATAGAAGTTGAATTTCTCGATTCCTCTTTTGACAGCAAGAATCTCTTTGTAGATAACATGATAATGTTTTTCAGCTTCTTTGAATTGTCCACTGGCGTGTGCACAATAATATCTTTTCCCTTTGTCTTCTTCGATAAGATCAGCTCCCTAAAAGTCTTCACTAACATCTATCTGCATGATAAGATTTCCCTTGTCGAGAATCTTTAAAGGCGGTGGATGCTGAGCAATTATTTTCAACTTTTTTACTGCTTCTGTCTGCTTGTCAGACCATAATGGAGAATTCTTTTTCAAAAGTTTAGACAGTTAGCTGGTGTACTGCGTGACACGTGGAATGAAATCTCGGATATAATTAATGATACCCAAGAAACTTTGAATCTGTTTAGTGGTCAATTTATTGGGAAAATCTAGTAATTGTTGTGCAATGTGTGGACCTAGTTGAAAATGTCCTTCAAAAAAGGTCATGCCCAAAAAGTTGAATTTGGGCCAGTCCTATTTGGCTTTTAGTGGCAGATAACATAATTCCATAAGTTTGAACAATCTGATGGAATTGGGCCAGTAAGTTTTGATGGGCTTTTTCCGTTTTAGAATACAGAAGTATATCATCAATGTAAATGAGGGCTGAATGAAGGATGGGTTCAAAAATTTTTATCATGGTCTTTTGGAATAAAGATGGGGCCGGTTTAAGCCCAAATAGCATTACCTTCCATTGGTATTGGGCATTGGGAATACAAAATGCAGTCTTATACCTGTCTTCCAGATGGATCCCAAGTTGTCAAAATCCTGCTTTAAGATTAAACTTTGAAAATACTTTGGCATTCTTCAGATGAACAGCCTGAGTATTAATCTTTGGAAGAGGGAACTTCTCATCTTGTAAAAAATGATTAAGAGGTTTATCATCAACAACGAACCTCTTTTTCCCCATCTTTTTTTTGCATCTTTTTCAACATAAAAAGCTTGACATGCCTAGGCTGAGTTTGTTGGTTCGATTAATCCTTGTCTTAATAGACCTGTACATTCTTCTCGGCAAGAGAGAGATCTTCAGGAGACATTCCTGGATGAGAGGCCTTGGTAGGATTAATATCTTCATTCTTCTTGAAAGGAAGTCGAATATAGAACTCTTTATTCTTCCAAAGAGGAAAAGGATGAGTGAACTGCTCATGATTTTCTGAGCAAAGTGGCAGTAGTTTGTCTCTGATAGAATAATAACTAGGTGGTATATGTTGGAGCTCAAAAAGATTTCGAACTGTTTCCCATGGAGAAAAAGAGGATTTAAACCGTATCCCCTTGGGAAGAATCTGCAATCCTTCTGCGAGATGATAAATATCCATGCCAATCAACAAATCTTTGTTTGGCAGTTTACTCCCAAGTATTCTTGTCCAAACTGTGTAGTTAGGAAAGCATTGAATTCCCACATTTCTTTTGGAAATGAGGTTGATCAGAAAAAGATTTCCATCAGCAGTGGTAAAATATTCTTCATGAGGAATCCATTCTTCTGGTGGCAGAACATGAGGTTTCATGACACTACAACAAGATCTTGTGTCGATAAAACCAATAGCCTGTTTAGGTTTATTATACTTATCAGCAAGCACCTTGATCTTAACATTGGGAAGTGGCACCAAAGATGGTGGATTGTTGACCAGATTTATGTTGCATAATTGATGATCTGAACATAACTATTGACAAGGACGATTTTCCTTAGGAAAAGGAAAAATGTTGAGAATTCTGTCATAATTAGAGATATCTGAATTTGTGTCTTGTGGAATCACAAAACTGATATTTTCATCCTAAAGTTCCTGTTCTTCTAAAACTGATTCAAAGTCATCATCTTCAGATAAGGATAATGCCTTGTGAATCATGTTGAGCATCTTAATGTCCTTGGATTTATTTAGACATCTCTTTGCAAAATGTCCCTTTTGCCCACAAATGTAACACTTGTCAGATTTTTCCGAGATTGAAGTCCTACGTTTGAAGAATCGGAAAGGTTTTCGTTTTCTTCCTGTGTATTTCTTCAAACCTTTTTCTTCCTGTGTATTTCTTCTTCTGAGGGAGTCTGAAGGAATGAGATTTCTTCTTTGGAGGACACAAACAAGTATTCTTCTCTTTACACTTGATCTTCAAATAAGGTATCTTACAGACTTTGTATAAATGAGCCTTATTTTTGAGAATATTCTTGACGAATTTCTGTTGCTCATAGAGTCTATCTAAAGAGGCTAAAGCCAGTTGATAAATTTCTCCTAAAGTGATCTGTGTCATTTCTCTGTGGACAGAGTTGATAGACTTTTATAATTCTGATTGAAATTCATCAGGCAAAGAGGCAATAAAGATATGCCTGAGATTAACATCATTGACTCCTTCTAACATGTAATATTTTGCTGACATCCTTTTGAAATGCTTTTGTAAATCACTGCGTTCCTACAAACAACACTTCATTTCAAAGTATTCTTGTCGAGCTCTCTTATCAATAACACTAAAATCTCCAATAAATTCTCGATGTAGAACTCCCAAGAATGTTGGAATATCATACTGAGCCATCTGGAGTTTTTGATACTCATTTAAACTAGTAAATCATTCTCTGAGATTACCAATCATTCGTGAGAGGAAGCTGCTTAAAACATCTTGAAGCTGAGCTTCTGGCTCATTCATTTGAACACCTATCTATGCACCAAATTCATGCATCTTTTCTGTCTATCTATGATGAGGGAGATCATCAAATGTGAAATAAGGACCATTTGCCGGTTTATGATGATGCATATTCATTCCATGTACTCAATCAACGGGGTCTTAATTGGTGTTGAAGATTCTTGTTGTTCTGTTGATCTGTATTCTGGAGGATTTGGTGTTACCATAAACATGGATGGAATTTCATGGGATTGAGCAAATGAGTCTGATAACTCTAATTTCGAATTATATTCCTCATTAGAATTATGACAATCAGTAGAGGGTTCAGATATCTGGTGAATTGTGCCTATAGACTTGTCTTTTGAACAGGAAAAAGAAGTTGTTTGCTGTTTAGGTGTGGGTGGAGGAGTCTTAATTTGCAAGGGTTTTTGTGGTGGTAATGGTTACGAGGTGTAGGATGTAGAAGGAGTAGTGACTTGGATATCTTGGGTACAGGAAGGTTGTACTAGATGGGGTTTTTGTTTTCTGGATTGTCTAAGTTGTTGAAAGATAGGGTAATTCATTTGAAAAGGTTCTCTGGTTGTTTGATGGTATGAGGGTAAAGAAGCTACAATTGGTGGTGAATACATGGGTGTTTGGTAAAACGGGTCTTGAGGATAGGATGGCAATGGTCTGGAGAGATCTGTCTCAATTCTTTTTAACTTTTTCTTTATCTGCTTCAACTCTTGTTCCTTTTTGAAAAATTGTGGACCTGAATATCGAGTATCTATATATTCACGAAGCTCTTTGTCAAGCTGCTGAGCTTTCATGGAATAATTGATATAGAGTTGTTTCACACGTTCATCAAAAGAATCCAATCTGCTTGAAAACCCATCTGTCTTATCATGAAGTTGTTCCAGCCGGGTATTGATCCTGTGTAGGACCTTGTTCTAGCTGACTGAATTTTCAGTTTGCCAATTCAAAACTTCTTCAGACTGAGATATAATTTTAGGACCTTAAGGAGTCATTTGTTCTGTTTGGATAAAAGGTCGGTATGAATATCTAGATGATTCATTGACTTTTCTTTGAAGAGGAGGAAAGTCTTCCTCATAAGTGGGTCGAATCATGGCTATGCAAGGTAGGGTGTTTGAAGGGTTGTTTGGGACGGATTGGATTATTGGTTCAGGGGAAGAAAAACATGTGTCTTAGGTATGTTCAGAGAAAAGACAAGAGGCTAGATCCGAATGACCTAACTCTTTTAATAGTTTATGAAAAATAGTAGGCTTGGGTGAAGGTGGTTTATGGAAAGCAATCCATTTTTTTTTTCTAGATATGGTTTGTTTTGGACCATGATCAGTATCATTGTCCTGGTTTGGTTTTTTGTGGTGACAGGAAGGCTTCTGGAGTAAATCTCCATTGAGAAACAAAAGATTTTCCTCTGGTCCTGTCCAGTTATCCCAATCATAGCAGCCACAACCAGGATCACATTCCTTCAGGGCATGATCCCAAACAAAGTGACCATGTACCTTTTTAACAAAACACGGCTTGTCTCTGGCATCAACAGAATGAAGGGGAATCTTTTCTTTATGTTTGTAGGCTAAGATTGATTGTCAAGATTTGTCCTTGATAAGAAGGAGGACGCCTATTAAAAGTGGACTTAATAGTGCCATCAGAGAGTCTTTCCAGAACATGGGGTTTCATGACACTACAACAAGATAAGATTTTTTTGACCAAAGGCAAGAGACGCTTAGAGAGAGAGAGAGCTTTAAACGCGTTGCGACGGTACTTGCTCCAAAAAAAAAGTTCCTTTTTAGAAAAATAAAATACTATATATACATCACACACAGCCAATGCAAACAAGTAATCTTACTTAAGGTGGTCTTAGCATAAGACTAATTATATAAAGTTATATGAAAAATAGATGTGTTTGTAAATGCACAATGACCAAGTAAAATCACTAGACGGGCAGCAAATTTTGTTTTCTGGGACCAACGACGGGTAGCAAATTATACCGATCCATGGATGAAATGATAATCCCAATTCAATTCAAGGGTGTAAAATGAACAATCGAAAAACAAAATCAGCGAGGGATAATGACCATTATCATTTTCCTTTTCTGCCCATTTGCACACCTCAACCACAACTTTGGACCCTCCCATATTATGGGCTATTTGCCCCGGATCCAACAGAATATAAGAACATAATAGGAAACAAAATGAAGTCATAATAATAAATTACTAAAAACACTAAATAAATCTTTCATAATTTTCTTAAAATCAAGATTCAACTAATCGTAAGATAACACCAATCCCATTTCCCATCACACTTACCAGTATTATTCTCTTTATAGCTCCGACGAGATGAAAGTCCCGATGCTCTCTCCATACCCTTGACTCGCATGGAGCAATACTGTGAATGCCCAATTGAAGAGGACCCAGTAAATCATTCTCAATGCACTCTTACCTGCATAAATGATCAGAAATTCACAATCATCAGGGTCATAAAACAGATGTATTAAAAGATTCATTAAATAATCACTCAAATTTGCTGGCACAGATTGTCAATAATGGTTGACAGGTTAATGACTTCAATCCTTATCCCCATAACTTTATCATCTGTAAACTGGTCAAAGGGTTCCTCCAGAATTTTGGAGAGTTATTCAAAATTTGCCTCAAAATGCCGCTGCCAATAAGTGTTGTTTTTTTTTCCCTTAGCTCCTCCGACATTTCATCCTTAAATAGCTCATCCCCAAACATAAAATGTAATCAGATAGGACACGCCTAGATCTGAAAAGTCTGGAGAGTCCATTATTACCCAGCTATAATCTCAGTGTAGAATGCCTCTCCTCTAAAATAGCAATCTTGCCTTGTATAGTCTCTTTCGATTTACTTTCAAGCTTAAAGGAGTCTGTCTGAGCTTTATAGTGATTATGATGATGCATATATCGATAGAGGACTCTCTTCGCCCGTTCAGCTGTTTTCTCTAACCGTTTGTAGCAACCACAGCTATGACTAGCTATGCTTGCCCAAGTATGTTGTCGCACAGTGGCTCCACCACACTGCCAACTGCACCAAAGGGGGGAAATTTAGTGAAAACATAACTTATATTATTACCATTTTAAATATTTATAAATGGCTGAAATTTTAAGTTAGATGACAAAATGCAAAGAAGGAGGAATATGCTAGGTGAGGGAATGCTTGTTGCTTACCAAAATGCTGGACTGCAGATACAGTTAACCAAGTTGCAAGCACCATTCTTCTACATTGGTTTGTGACATTTTGGACAAGGCTTTGTATGAACTGCTATCCAATTAACAGTTTCTGAATCATCTTGACACTTCTTAGCCCAGAGCTCCCACATTAAACAAGAACATGGGGAATGCATCCATGACAAGCACTAAAACAAAACTGTTGGCCGCATGAACACTCTACATCACATAATTCGTCATCCTTAACACGTATTGCATTCCCACAATGAGGAGTTTCCATATGAGTCTTTTATTGTCTTCAATGTAAGATTCAGGAAGAAACCAATCAAATTTCTCTTCCATATCAGGGTGCTTTTTGCTGACTAGATTTCTCAGCTTCATCACAAATAGCATTTTATTTGTGTGCCCCCTAATGTGACTACTTTGACCCTCATTTATGTTGACAATGAAGTGTGCTAATGTGCTCTCCAACCTGTAAAATTATACAGAATATGAAAAACACCTAAAGATGAAGCTTGTATGATTTTCCATCGTGGTGCAAAATGGATCATGAATAAAAAAGTAAAATTTTCTGATAATTCCTTTAATACTGTCTTAAAAGTCAAGCAGGTGCAACAGCTAAATAATTATAATCATAATATCAGAAGGCTGACACTACCCAAATGAAATGCACCATCGGCCTTGAAATCCATGTAGCAACTGATAATATTGTTAAAAAGCTAAATATTTTTAAAGGTGCAATACAAAACACACACACACAAACAAGCTCACAGCCGTTGCAAAAACAGTGTCAATTCTTGTTGCTTCATGACTGGGAACATCCTCTATGCAGATTTCACAAATGACTGAAGAAGGAACTGATGGGTCAGGATCACATTGTTCATCCACACTAAGCACCAGCTTCAGCGAACAAGGCAGCTTTTCCATTGTCTACATACACTGCAAACAGCTTCTCCACATCCCAACGATGATAAATAAGCAGAGTATGTGCATGCTGCTCTCTGAATGATTGCATTTCATTTAATTGGCACAAATCTTCTTTCTACATGAATGTGCATCAAGTACTCTCAGTAAAACCTAAAAGTAAAATTTATCTAAATAATAAATGCTGCAGCAATTCAGCCATTTTGTGTATTTTCTTTCGTCTCATTTTCCCTGCGCAGCTAGAAGTGATTCCCTTGTAATCACCTGAAACCAGCACAGTATTTCAGAAAAACAGTATCAGCACAAGAAAAATACATAAGGAATCCACCTTTACATAGCAGTCGAGAATGAAATATACTTCTATTTTATCAGTCACCCTATAGCTACTATAATATAAATTATGTTAATTACTCAAACGGGGGCTTTCCATCAGACCGAAAATTTTCATTGTGCCCAGCTGCCACATAAAAATCAACAACAAATCAATCACAAAAGCAGCAATACTCAGTTTCCAGCGTTCTCATAGTCCAAAGATTAATCCAGGTATCATTTGTACCAAAAACCAAAAAACTTATGAATCGCAATACCGGTAGATTTCAAGGAAAAAAATAAGCTTTAGTTATGGCACTATCATAATTCCAGCCGTGGACAAAAACTGTTATTAAAAAACTCACAATGTACTTCACAAAAATATGCAACCAAGACAATAGAGAGAAATCCAAGAAATAACAACCCCAACCCCTGTTGAAACGAGTAAAACATTGAGAATAGCATATAAAATAAAGCCCAAAGCAAGCCACAACCCAAACGTTTGATGTTTCACATCAAGAAGAAGAAGAAGAAGAAGAAGAAGAAAGCGATTAAACCAAATATAAACAATAATTTTCTCCTACTATATAAGACCAAAGAAAAAAAAAATGGACCAACGTAATTGAATACCAGAGTTGTGGGACACATGGAAGTAACTAACTGAATGTCGGGTTCGTCGTTTATGATGCCTTCGACGGAGCGCTGATCGGAGTAATGATAATCGCCATTGCTGCTCACCTAGGCGTCCATCCCTCACAACCAAATTATATATCAAAGATTATAGAACTAGTGTAAAACGGTAAAATCAATGGGCCTTGGGGGTGTTGATACGTTTGAGTCGACAAAGAATAAATCAAATCCGGTTGATAAGTAAATGGAATAGGGAATTCGAAGGAGGGTGCGGCGATGATATTGTTTTTGGCCGAAGGCGATGAGATTGAAGAGGACGGATAGAGAGGCAGCCAAGGAAACGATTTCGTTGGCCGTTAAGGTTTATTTTTTCATTGGTCGTGGAGGTTTATCTTTAAAAAAAAAATCATGTATATATTTTTCCGGCATTAAAAAAATGTATATAATTTTTTTCCATTTTATATTGTAAACATAATTACACGAGGTAAATTCTCATTGTTACAGAAAAATTTTCATTCTCTTTTTGTACCAAACTAGATATACAGATGGCCCAGCTACTTTGGAGTCATGCTATTTATCATTAATTTTTTCATATGCAGAAATTATTGTTTTAGTTCTTAAAATTTACATCATCGACTAGGAAAAAAAGTTCTTATAATTTACATCATTTTTTAAATTAAAGTCGGCCGAACTTTAGGATTATAAAAAATTAAAATAATAATTAGATAATGATTAATAACTAAGTAACAAATATTAATATATTCTCTATTCTTTAATATAAATTATTTTTAATTGTTTTACATATATTAAAAAAATTACTAAAAATATTTAAAATTTCTTAACTTTATAAAATTTACTATAACTTTTCAATGTTATCATTATTAAATTATAACACATTATAATTATATATTTTTAACCTGTTCACCATAATTATTTAATAAAAAGTAAATATACAAATAAAAATAGTTAATACTTATATTTATATACTTAAATCATTCACTTATAATAAGGAACAAAACAAACGGAGTACTAATATTTAAGTAATAATTATGAATAAATAATTGAGTAATCATTAACTATTTTTTACGCCAATAATTAACCAATTTTCATAATTATTTAATAAAGATACACTCCCTCCCTTGCCCCTTTTATAAAACCCTTTCCAAAATGTTTTCTTGTCTCTTTATAGGATATAGTGAAGTATTATGAGTTTTTTCCAACAAATATTCTTCATAAATTTACTCCACTTATAACACTTTTTTTTCTCTTTAAAAGAAGAATCAATGAAATAAATGAATGTTATTTTTGGAATAATAGTATTTTTCGGTGAAAATAAGACTTTGCATTTTACACTAACACTACAATCTGTGTGAGTTTTTTTTTTATTAAATGGTCTTATAAATGGAGATGGAAGGAGTAAAAGAGATAATTATGTTCTTTTAGCACCATTAGGATTTTACATTAGTCGTGTACAACTCCTTGATAATCTCCTAGTCATCATTTGCACAAGGTTTTGAATACTATGTAAACAATTTATATCAACCTCAAATTAATAATAAGATATTAGATAATAACACTATTCATGTAAACAAAACAAAGACAATGTATTAGATACTTACAACAAAACTAGTTGCATCACTAGCAAGGTGGATCTAAGGTAAGTGTATCTTAATATCATTGCATGTACTTGAATATGCTATCTAATCCCTCATGTAAATTTTACTTATAAATTTACATATGCTATATTCTTTTTTTATAAATTTTAAAGTAAAATATTCTAACCTTCCTTATATTTTAACCTCCCTTGTATTGAAGGACATTAATGTATTTTAATCTTCTATTTATATATATTTTTTTAAGTTCAAGATAACATTAATTATTACTTTTTCAATTATACCTTTATTTTTATTAATTATTTAACACATATATCATAAAATTAAATTGTAATAAATTAAGGATATATTAGAAAATTTTAAAAATCATAACATCTTAATTATATTTTTTTATCTAAATGCTAAAACCTTAAAAAACTTACATAAAGAAACCGATGGAACATAAATTTAAATTTCAAGCTGGATAGATAACTCTATTTTATAAGACATGATCTTTTTCTAAGATATGAATCTCTTTTTTAAGTTATGATTTGAGTTTGCACTAATTGATCACCAATAAATGTTTTTTTTAATTTATTTCACGGTAATGTATTGTTTTGTGTTTTTTTCGTTAATTATTCTTCATAAAGTATTGAATGCAAATCTTTTAACTTATTTGCTTGATAAATTCATATGTCGATATGCCTTCAATCTTGCTTTGAAGGCAAGAAGAAAGGCAAGATATCTATTGGTCTTCATCATGTCTAGATTTGCTTCCCTCATCAATTTCTCATCATTAATTTACCAAATCACCTGCACATTATATAATTGCAAATCATGTCAATTACTGAATACTCCTAAATTAAATTAACAAGAATTTCTCAAATAAAGAAGTTAGGAATAAATAGATCATCATAAGTTTCTTTTTTTATTTTTTTGACTTATTTAACCAAGTTAATTAATTATTTTTATATTAAAAAATCTATTTGGAATTTGAAAAATCATTGTCATTAATTTTGAAAATATTTATTTAAAAGATAATAATTAAAATTCAATTTTAGAATCATCAAAATCAATTTCCCAAAACGTTGGCCAATAAACTATAATCATATTTTAATAATTCTTAATTTTCTCACTTCATTAATCCTCAAACATTAAGGAGGCTGTTCAAATTGAGCTATTAGTTTTGATGTGAGAGATTGATCGAATTTTTATTTAGAAAAAAGCCAAATACTTTAATATTTTTTCATTGAATTACATCTAAAGTTTAGATCAACGGCAAAAGAGATCAAGGATTTGAAGACACAAGTTAGAGGAACATGAAAAATAATAATTATAGATAAGAGAAAACAAAAGGAAACCGAAAAAGACAAAAGATAAAGAGATCCAGAAATCTAAACAAAACAAAACACTAAAAGAAAACCAAGAGAAAACTCGCCAATGCCTTCACAAACTGTAGTGACACCAACACACCCAAATCGAGTGGAATTAGAGGACGAACCAGCCACAAACTCAGCCTAAAAAATTGTCTCAAAAGAAGAGGGGGTGGTGAGTCAAAAACCCACCCCCTTTGCAAAGGCAGCTGCCAACCAATCAGCACCCAATATATATCACATAAAAAACCACTATTCCCTTATGTAAATGCGACAATCTTTTGAACTGTTGGGGAGCTTTATTAACTCCATGTACAACTTGTTTCTTTTGTCCTCAGTCACAAACTCTGAAAATCCAATTGCCATCTCTACTAAGACCATTGCATTTTTTAGTAAAATCTTTACTCCCTCCAAGTTCTTGGCATCTTCATCCATACATACAAAAATGAAACCTAGGTGGCTGAGGAAACATGGAGGCATAGGGTCCAATAGTCCATCCTTAATTGGAACTGAAGGAACTTTGATTCCCTTTTCGACAATGAATTCAAATGTTAGCCATTATTGCTGCAATTAATAAATATGGTTAATTACTTGGATGTGAAAAGTTACATACCTCTGAAAAGTGTAGGGATTCAAGATAGGGAATGTTTTCAAGTATCTTCAACAAGCCTACATTTGAAAGATCTGATGATTCATAACCTAGATCCAGATATCGAACACCAGTGAACATAGGTATGTCAAACACTAGTTCTGGCATGTCAATAAGAACCTGAATATCGGAAATTGATGTTGATTAAAAGAGAGAGAAATTTAGTTGTGCAAAATATATTGCTCATTGAAGGTAACTATGGGAAAAATAGTCAATAGTAAACATACCAAGGAATTCCCTAACGTCAGATTTGGGACCTTAGATGCGCATCTTAGAAGTGTTAACAAGCGGTAGAAAACAAGTATCGAGTGATTTTCAACTGAAGAAGAATCAATATGAACCACTTCTAATAGCTCAGAATTCAGAATGTTATAATTGAAATAAAATTCCCCATCATAATGGAAGGATTTTAAGCCATCACCATGAATCACAAACTCATTGCCATCTCTGTCATCTGTATGACATTCAAACATGGTGAAACACTGGAGCCTAGGAGATGTCACGCTAATAGTCTTTACGTTACCCCAAATACATTGTTGTAGTTTCAAATCTTCAAGTACAGGACAACTTGAAAATAGTTGTTGAGTGGAATACTCGTTGGAGAATGTAACAAGGGATAGTTCTAACTTCCTTAGATTGGGCAAACTAATGGAAGAAGGGAATTCAAGCATCCCAAGCAGGTCGAGTGTGAAACTCGTCAATGTTCCACAGTTAACAAAACTAAGAGGTAGAGTCAAAGGTTTATCATCGTATGCAAGACCCAATTCTAAATTTTGGATATTAAATCTCACAATAGAAGAGATCCATGCTTCTACACGAGACTTATGCAACACGTAGTAGAGAGAAAAGTTAGTTATGTCGAATGATCCACGAAGTCGTAGTGCTCTCTCAATAATATTCACCAAATCCATTGGTTTTAACATTCCTTCATCAAAGTTAAGTTTAGGAATGGACGTCCATATGAATTCCCATCTTTTAGACAATATGCTTGTTCGCACAGCCTCCTTCGTTGACAAAAATGAAACAATATGTGAAAGGATATTATCAGGTAAGTCAGTCAACCTTCTACCTGTATTGTTTATGCCTTCCCCATTGTTTTGCTTCGTCCTTCGGTATTTCTTTGTCTGAGCACTTGCATCCATGATCTAAATTGCAAAACAAACTTAACATAAAGAAGCTCAAGAACAAATACAGAATTAAAAAAAATAAATAAAAGTGAACAAGTCAAAAGATCAGCAATGAAAAATCATAGGTAAGCCTAAGCCTATAGGAGAAAACTGGGAGGGCAAGTAAAGGGATCAAAACACCATAACAGCAATTATAATGGAGAAAAATTGAAATCTTTGATTCCTAAAAAAATGGGGAAAAAAAATCTTCGAAAGAAAACCTGCTAAGGTACCACCAATAGTTGGGGAGGAAGGAATGCAAATCCACAGGTTTACTTCAAAGTTCGAGCTTTATCCCTGGCTACTTCAATTATAATTTCACTTCCAAATAGAATGCTATATATTTGATTGATTTGTTTTGAGGATTATAATTAAATTTTATTTGAGCTTAGAGATGTTATTAGGATTAGGATTACATTTGTTAAGAAAGTGTACTTATTATCATTATATTGTTGTTGTTGTAATTAATTGGTAGATTTTATATATAGACATTTTTTTGTCAACGAATTTCACAAGGAAATAAGTTTGGGAATTCAAATTTGGAAATATAATAATTACCGGAACTTTTTTGAAATGTATATATTGGGATAAAAATCTTATAATTGAGTTTATCATTAAAAAAAATCTTATAAATTGTTTGATCATATACTGAATAAATTAATTGACAAGTAGAAAAGATATAAATTTAAATTTGAAGTTAGATGGATGGCACTATTTTTCTAAGATAACTTATTCTTTAAGAGGTTTGGCCGAAAACAACTATTATTCTCCAAAAAGGCTAAATAAACTCCTTCATTCATTTAAAATGAGCAATATATCAAGTGAAAAAAATTATCAATATATATATTAAAATTTATAGAAAGTTATATTATCATCTAATCCTATTTAAGTAATAATCATGTGGCAAAAAAAGTAATATGACATAAATTACAAATCTCATATAGGTATGATAATATTCAAATTTAACCTAATAAAATAATTATATAAAAAGAAAAGTAATATCACATACAAAATTACATAATTAGGATTATATTATATGACAGATTATTAAAAAATCTGTTTTAATTGACTAATTAAAACACACTTATATTAATTTTTTATTAATTATCTCTTACGGGCGTATTCATTCTCTCATGAAATTAAAAGTTAATAAGAGATAGCATTGTAAAAAAAAATTAATATTTTGTTAGAAAATATTCATTTGCTAATCCTAATCCTAATTACTTGTCTATCTATTGTTGAGAAAGGAGGGTGGCTGGTGAGAAAAAAAGTGGTGATGATGGTTGTGAGAAGGAGAAAGGAGGAAGGAAGAAGTTTTTTTTTAATAAATTTGGGGCATTTAAGTCACTTCTTAATTTTTTTATCTCTATTTTTTTTCTATTTCCATAATTTTTCTCTGACATGTCAAATGTATATTCAAAGTCTATTGTCATGTCCAAATCTATTCCAATTCCATAAAAAATCATTATGTGTACTAAATGGAGCCTAGAAAATTCAATTTTTTATGGCTCTTGGCACTTAATTTATTATCCTTTTCATCTAAGTTTATAATAGCATATCAAAATTGTTTTTAGCTTCTAACTCTCCGGAATTAAAAAATATGTCAAAATTGAATGGAGATAATGACAGGAGTTGAGTGTAGCAAAGGTTTTGCTGAAAATTGTTTTGGTCTAAACAAATATGTATGGGGATTAGCTTTTGTGAGGATTTGAATTGAAGGATGACATGAAAAAATAGTTATAAATTATTAAAACTCCCAAGAGGTTCAGCAGATCGTGACATCCTCGTAGAGTAACTTGATAAATCCAATTATTCACTTCTAATTAGGTTTTCTAGGCTTGTGAAACTATCATTGTTACACCTAAAGTTTAGAAATAGAAATTCTGGGTTCTTGGTATGCAGTACTGCATGGATATTATGTTTTCGTTTGCTAATTATAGTGGTTGTTGAACAAGGGCCCGTTTGGTTCTCCGTTTTGTAAAATTAAGTTAAGATAAATGAAATTTGTAAAAATAAAGTTTAGATAAAGTAAGTTTGTTGGAAGTTGTTATGTTTGGATATTTTTTTTGTAAAAGTAAGTTTAATAAAAAATCTGTTTGGATAATAGGGGTTAAAAGTACTTTTAGATGTATAATATAGAGTAAATTTATTTCTCCTTTTTCAAAACTCACGTTTTGTTAAAGGAAAAGTAATTTTTCCCCTCCTTTTCCAAAACCACAGTTTAATCCACTTTTTATTTTTCAAAAAGTCAGTTTATGTTTTATCTGTATTTAGTCAAACATATCTTTTAGAAAACCATGATTAAAAATCATAGTTATGTTTACAAAATAATGAACCAAACATGCACTAAATTTCCCACAAGCTTTGAATTGAATAACCTAATAAATATGATTCCGTGTGTCACTAGTCATGACGTTGCAGCTTTAACGTTTTCTCACTTCTAAACGGCATTACGGATTTTTTTTTTCTTTGGCCAAAATTACGGATTTCGATCATTGCATATCCTCAAGTGTAGAAGTTTGGTATTTGTTATAAATAAAACAAAAATATATATAAAAATGGCATAATTGTTATATACTACTACATTTGAGCGCTTGAGGAATATAAGCAAGGCAGGAGATCAACAATTCCCATGGACACTACTACACTTACATGTTCACCCTTAGGTTTCTCCAGATTTGCATGATATATGCATATTATGCTTTACGGATCAAATGCAAATTAAAATAAAAGATTTTTATTTTTACAAATTTGAAATTAAAATTCCTCTCCTTGTCACAAGTAATAAACACATACTAATCTTTCAAGGGATTTGTTGGTTTTGCTTAGACTAAATAGAAAGGTTAAAAACATACCTGTGGCGAATTCAAAACTCTGTCATGCCTTTATGTTTCTCCCTCACTCCCTCTCTATGTGGTGTGTAGAATAAAAAATAGAATAAGTAGTAAGTGGAATGAAGTATAAAGTTGGTAGTATCTTGGAGACTTTTAGTCTTTTCTATTTATGGAGGGAAGTGATTTACTTTCCAAGCCAGTTATATTTAATTTAAATACATTATTTAAATTAAATATTGATTTATCTCTAAACTAATTTAAATTAAATGAATTCAAATATTAATTTAAATATTTTATCTAAATTGATCTTTACTTGCTAAATTATCAAGTAAGTTTGAATTAATATTAATTTAAATATTTTATTTAAATTAATTTATCCACTAACTTATCTATTAATTTAATATCTATAATTCAAATTAGATCATATCTAATTTATATATATATAATTTAAATTAATCCATATATCTATTTAATTTAACATTTAAATTAAATCAAACATTATCTTTATTTAATTTAAATACATTATTTAAATCAAATGACATAAATATATATATATATATATCTCATTCATTAATTTAAATATATATTTTGAATTTAATCATATTTAAGTAAAATATATTATTTAAATTAGTTCCAATATTTTTTTAATTCAAATCTACCATTTAAATTAAATCAAACATTATCTTCATTTAATTTAAAAAATAGTTATTTGAACTATAAGATATATATATATATATTAATTTTTCCTACCATCTTCTAAAATTCTAAAAGAGAGATAAATTATTATTTTCTTAAATAATATTTTTTTAATCAAATTAAAAATTTTTTTAGAGTATTCCTATTACTAATAGAATATTATTCTTTTATTCTAAATAAGAAAATTTTTAGAATATTCAATTCTAAAATAGAAAAATTTTCAAAGTAGAAAAATACGTCAGATGAGGACATTTTTTCTCGAGGTCCAAGAGAATGAAAGGCTAAAGAGGACGTGATTTGAAGAAGGCGAAGGGAGGGCTCTAAAAGACGTGATCTGTGGATTTGACCTAACTCGTTATCGAAGAAGCCTAGGAGGGAGCACTGGGTACGCTTTCTCTCCTCTCTGATCTACACTTCAATTTCTTAATTTGATTATTGTAGTAATGATTTTTATTGGGAGATATTATTGAAACGAAGATCGTTATGATTTTTTTTTTGTTATTCATATTTACAAATTCAAGTTATTTTGGAAGATCATATATGTTCTTTTTCTTTAAAAAAATTATGATAGATTTATTCCCTTTATTTCAGGGAGGACTATGTTCCTGACGAAAATGATTATGACCTTCTAGAGGACAATTATATTAATATTCAGCACCAGAAGGTTGTGAATTGTGGACTCTTTTAATTAATTTTTATATTTTTCTACTGGCCTTGCCTGCTAGATGATACAATTATTTGGTTTCGTGCATAATTAATATTTGTATCAAAAGTGGTTTTGGGTATTTCAAGTGCATGTTTGGTTCTCCTTTTTAGAAATCAAACTGTACTTTCTAATTATTATTTTCTTTTTTTTTATCTAAATAGCTTTCCAGTAAACTTTTCTACTTTTATCTAAATTTCATTTTTATAAACTGTGGTTATTCTAAAAGTACTTTTACAAAAAAACAAACCAAACGGGCACCAAGACTTGGACCAAAAGTGGTTGCTGCTTCAAAAATCCGAAAAGTGCTCTCCAAGCCTGCTGTAATTGAATATATCATGAAGACATGAACGAACCCAATTTTCAATTTCAAATTGATTTTATGGGAAGCCATTGCTTCATCTTATATTATATATTAAAAACAATTATAATCATAACTATGCAGCATAATTGTGGATAAAGGGATTTCTGCTCCAAATTAATATTGTTTCCTTACGTAGTTATGGGTGATCAATAGTGATTCTTCCTCTTCCTCCAATTTTTGTCATGAAATTCATAGTCTTTATTATCTTGCTTCTCTTGAAGCTTTTTTTCCCCAAGGGACAACATTCATATAGCTGGTGCTATCTTTTTTTCGCTATCTCTTTCATAGGTAGAGATTATGGGCTTGTTTTACAGCGTCTTCTGTTTTATTGTTCTCAAAACAGTTTTATAAAACTATTTTTGAGAATAAATTTTGAAAATAAGAAAATAAAAAAATTTATTTGAATAATTGTTCTCAAAATCATAACTAGTGAGTGATAGATGAGTTATTTAAAATTTATAACTTTACTATTAATGAGGTGGGTATTTTTCACATTTTCTTATGTTTTTCAGAATAAAAACTACAAAATACCTTAAAGTTGTTCTGAGTTTTCTATTCTTTTATTTTTTTTGTTTTTCATATTAGTTTATTAAAAACAGGTTTACCAAATAAGTTTTTTTATTTTTTTATTTTTAAAAATAAAAAAATTATTTTTAAAAATAAAATCAAATAGGCTATATGTACTTTTGATAATTTCCTATTTAATTTGTTACACATAGATATGTCATGATGGCAAAAGTCCTTTTCCTACAACACAACAAGCTTCTTGTTCGCTGGATGATGTAAGAACAGTGGCTATGACTCAGCATCAAGCATCCTTTGTTACCAACCAATGTGGATCCTACGCACCTGCAATTACTTCTTGTTATTGTCTTTGAAGCTATTTGACAATCTGAACATATATATATATATATATATGAACAGTAAAAAATAGTGTAGCTTAAAATTTTAACTTATGCTAGACATTTATTTCAGTACTTAAAGATTTAGAAACTTAGCAACAGTGATAGAAAATTCTTCTGTGAGCAACTGTTGTCAAAGATGTGCCCGTTTGGTTTGTCTTTTTATACAAGTACTTTTAGAATAACCACAGTTTACAAAAATGAAGTTTGGATAAAAGTAGAGAAGTTTACTTAAAAGCTGTTTGGATGAAAAAGGAGAAAATGGTGGTTAGAAAGTACAGTTTGATTTGCATTTTTACAAACCAAACAAGCCCTAAGGTTATGTGTAGTCTTGATGGAAATTTTGCTGGTACGTGGCTTAACCCTTATAAAGCCAATTTTGAATCAGTATGAACATCTAAGTAATTAGTTATAGTTAGTTTAATCTATCACCATTGTAATGTTAGAAAACAATTTATTCTTATAGTACCAAAGATCAAATTGTAGAAATCTATTCCAGTATAAATTTATTCATATAGTATTAAATATCAAATTATAGGAATAAAATTTGTGTACAACCTTTGCATCGCGCGGCGAAATCAATTTAGTTATTTATTAAAAAGTAAGCATAGAAATATGAATATTTAATAATCACAAAATGAATTATATTTACATCCTTAAATCCTTCACTTATAATAGGGAACAAAACAAAGGGGCACTAATACTTAAGTAATTATTATGAATAAATAATTGAGTAATGATTTGCCATTTTTTATACCAATGATTAACCAATTTTCATAAGTATTTAATAATGATACAATCCCCCCCGCCACCCCCCGGGGGCTCTTTTCCTTTCCAAAAGAAGAATCAATGAAATGAATGAATGTAATTTTTTATGAAAAATAAGACTTTACACTAACACTATAATCTGTGTGATTTTTTTTTTTGAAATGGTCTTATAAATGGAGATGGAAAGAGTAAAAGAGATAATCATGTTCTTTTAGCACCGTTGTGATATTACATTGATCCTATACAACTCTTTCTTGGTAATCCTCTAGTCATCATTTGCTGAGAGTTTTGAATACTAATTAGTGTAATCATTTTATATCAACCTCAAATTAATAATAAAATATTAGGTAATGACAACATTCATATAAACAAAGCAAATACAATGTGTCGGATACTTACTATAAAACTGATTGCATAACTAGAAATAAAATATTAGGTAATGACAACATTTTTATAAACAAAACAAAGACAATGTGTCGGATATATACTTATTGTAAAACTAATTGTATAATTAGAAAGGTGAATCCATTATTGAATGTACCTCCAATACCATTGCATGTACTTAAATGTGCAATCTAATCCCTCATGTAAATTTTATTTATAAATTTACATGTGCTATATTCTTTATTTATATGTTTTAAAGTAAAATACTTACTGTATTTACAGTGGGTTTTATAAATAGAAGATTAGAATACATTAACCTCATTCAGTCCAACGGAGGTTAAAATACAAGAAAAGTGAGAGCACACTAATTAGTATTATATATAATTCAAAATATAACTTTCAGAAGAAAATGAGAAAATGCCATTAAAAAAAGGGGGAAAAAATTTAGAAGTTAAGCTTTTCGGGTAATTTAATCTAATCAAATCAAGACCAGTGAAATTTTGTCATGTAGTTCCTCTGGTCATTTTTGCTAGAACTTTATAATGAAAATTATGTGAATTTAGGCAGGTAGTTAAAATTAGTTAAAAGTTTTAATTTTATAAAAAATTGATAAAAATCATTAAATTCTATCCCATATTAATACATATATAGAGATAATTAAAACTATCAAGGACATTTATGAAATTCATATATGAATGCTTTATGAAATTTTACAAAGTTCCTCATATAAAATACTATAAATACCTTCTGAAAAAATCCTTATATTAAGGATCGAACATAATATTATTTATTCCATAACCAACTTTTCTTATTTTTATTCTTAATTTATTTTTAAATTTAAAATCCAGTTACTTTGATTCCATTTGATATAAATACTGTTAATTCATAAATTTAAGTACACAAGTCTATTAAAAAAACTAAAGAACAATGTTAGTTAACCAAAACAAGCTATGAACATTTACCGAAAAGAAAAAAAAATGCTATACAAGGTTAAATGAAAAGAGTTTTTTATTTTTTGTTTTTTTTTTTGGCTTTTGTAAGGGAGCAGAGATTTTTAACACTAAATAAATATTATTATTATATAGTTAACAGTTACTTGTAAGAGCCAAGTGAATGCACTGGATCATCTCCTTGAAAAGGAGTTTGAGCTCGGGGCCTTTCCTGAACAGATCCGTCCTATCCCGTTTTGTCGTGGCAGGTTTTTGTTATTATTTTTGCTTTTTTTCAAATTAAATATTAGAAGCAAAAAAATATACTTTTCGAAGTTCTGAAGTCACGATGATGCAGTTTTTTATCCTATTACCAAATATAATTTCTTTTTTACCAGTATTACCAAATAGAATTGAGTCTTTCCGGTTATATTGCAGACATACAATATACAGTAATGGAGAAAAAGACAATAAGTAAATAAAAATTGCATAAATATATGATTTTATAACTCTAAAAAAATGTATTTTTTATTTATAATATTTAATTTAAAAAAATATAAAAAGCTGAACACCTGCCACAGTTCTCCCCCGTACCCGAAGTCCTTTTGGGCTCAATTATTGCAACTGCTGTGTGTGAATTGCGTCACGTCAGTCTCAGAGTCTCACTGACAGTTTTTGGCAAAATTCAAACCAAATCGATAAAAGCTTCGATCACTTGATCAGGTTCAGCTTGCCATTACAAAAGTAATATTTTAAAATTTAGACGGGCCATAGGATCCAAAATGTCTCCAAATCACAATTTGTATGGTCTAACTGAGTAATAATTAAATTAGTGGTATAATAATTAAGTAAAATAATATTATATATAATAATATGTGTATAAAAATAAAATATTAAATTATTTAAAAAAATAAATTTAAGTAGTTTAAATTTATAACAAGTTAGTAAATTTAAATTTAAGTAATAATATATGTTAAATCATTAAAAGTAATATTAAAATATTTTAACATGATAATATTACATGATTATAATATTATAAAATGATTATACTCTTTTCATTCTTAATTATAAAAAATAAATAATTACTTTAACTGTATCGAGAAAAAAAATAATTTTGATAGTTAAACCCATTAATTGTGTTATAATTTCAATTTTTTTCTAAAATTGTCCATATTAAAAGTTTGGTGTAAGACCAATTAATTATTAATAATTATCAATACAACATTAATTACTTAAGAGTATAAAAGGAAAATGATATTAATTACTCTATAAAATTTATCCATGTCCCTTATATTTTGCGATAAATGAAGAATCTTAAAATTCTCTTATAATTATAATTTGATATGGAGATAATATAATACAATAAAATATTTCATTTTTATAATTAGTAATTTTAAAATAAAAATAAAAATAGTGTTTTACTTTCTAATAATTTTGGTAAAAAAAATTAAATTTAAGTTAAATTTTACACCATTTAAAAAATCATGTGATTCTCTAAAAATTACTCTGGTTTCTGGCTTAAAAGCCGGTTCAAGATGGTTCAATCCGGTCCAACTCCTAAAACAATCTAAAGCTAAAAATCAAGCCGTTTTTCTTTGCGAGTGACAGTCCAACCGGTCCGACCTTTCGGTCCGGTCTGGTTCTCAAAACATTGTATAAAAGTAAAATAAAATGATCTTTTTACTTATGAAATTTAAAAAATACTTCCTTTAACTCTGAATACAAACCACTTTCAATTAGTTCACCGAAAAATTTGTTAAAATATTAAAATTATCTTAAAATTGATATTATTTCCATTTTTATCCTTTATAAATATACTATAAATTTAAATAATTTGTTCTTTCTCATACTTATAAATTGGGACATTTTAAAAATAAAACAATTAGTATTCTAAAAATTTACGAAAAATGATCTATATCAACCATAAAAATTTTTAAAATATGACCAATAAAAAAATTAAAGGAAGTATTAATAATAATATTTTTATTTAAAATTTTTTTTTCTTGCCACAAGGAAAACTTTCACTAATAAAACCAGAAGTTCAACAAGGTTCAAAAGTACGCCATATCTAATGAGATATGGAGTACTTTCAATAGTTAAAATTTACAAATATCAAGAGTTCAAAATTTCAAAAATAGTTGCATTTATCTCTGAACGACACCAAGTATTCAAATGACTGTTGATCGTATACTTAATTTGAAGTTCCAAGTTCGTTCTTAATACTTAAATGCTTTTTTTTTTAACAACACTTCTCTATTTTTTTATGAAATGCCTTTTTTGGGGTTATATATTTTTATTTAAATGTATGATGTATATTAAAAAAGGTCTAATTAATAATTGTGTCTAAGGTTTTCTTTTTATTCTTTTTAATTGTAGAATAACTACTTAAAACAATATCCAAATAATTGTAGCAGAGCTTTAAAAAAAAACAATTGTAGAATAACGATGAAGATCACTGAGATTTATTATATTCATGTGGAATTCATTGTCAATATTGTATATGAATTTATAATTAATTTTCAATAAGAAAAAGTTGAATGCTAAATCCTAGTTATTAGAACATAATCATATGATGCTTCCTCCGGAACGCGCTTCCGTGAGTGGAGGCTAAATCCATGCATTGAATGTGTGGATTCTTGTAAAAGAGGGAGAGAGTTTTTTTTTTAATTTACAAAAAAAAGAGGAACGCACGAAAACATGCAACATTTTTTTTATCTTTTCAAGAGAATTTCTTTCCCTTTTAAAGATTATCAATGTGATAACCACTTATATAAATACTGCATAACATGCATTAACAAAGAAATACAAATAGGCGCGGTCGCCGGTGGCCGTCGACAGGACTTGCCCCAGGCGGATGGTTGCCGATACCTAACCTAAAAGAAATACAAATACCAAAGCTACTATTTGTGAGGAGGCTTCATCCTGCGGACATGATTAATTGCATCTTCTTTTATGTATAAACACAAGAAATCTGACAATAACTTCTTCGGCAAAATCGAAGTATGCATCAATCCAAGATCTCTTCATTGCCAACGCTAGAAAGGGCACTAAAAGCCCTACTGCAAACCCCACACCAAGACTCAAGTAAAACCACTGGTCAATGAATCCATCGTCATCATCATTTGTTTCATCATTACTTGCTTCCTTGTTTGAACCATAACCAGGATCATCACCGTTATGTTGGCATCTCAAAGGAAGGGGACAACCATAGAGATTAGGGTTCCTGGCAAATGAAGGTGCTTCAAAAGTTGTCAATTGACCTGTGTAAGGGATGGCACCTGAGAGGTTGTTGTAGGACAAATTCAAGAAGCTCAAAAATGACAGGGAAGACAAGCTTTGAGGAATGGAACCGCTAAATTGATTTCTTGAGAGATCAAGGGACGATAGCTGATGCATGTTTGATATGTTTTCAGGGATGTTGCCAGTTATGTGGTTTCTTGACAAGTTCAGAATCTGTAACCCAGCCAGCTTTGTTATTTCTTTGGGAAATATTCCAAACAAGTTGTTTCCAGAAAGGTCTATGCTCGTGACGAGGGAAAGAGTTTTGGTGAACATCAGCGACTGGCCTTTTGTATGCACAACCAACTTATCTTGATATTGATAATGCTCATCTATAATTCGCACAACTAAACTATCCACAAGCTGCTCTATTGGATACAATACTTCTTTTTTCTTTCTCTTCTCATGAGCCATCGCTTTAAGATCACCAAAGCTGATTGGAATGCTACCACTCAAGTTATTCTCCCCAAGGTCTAGGACTTGCAATGAACTTAGATTTGAGAGTTGAGAAGGTATTTCTCCAAATAATGCATTGGACCTCAAGTTAAGAATGGTAAGATATGAAAATCCTTGCCCAATCCAAGTAGGAATTTCTCCTGAAAGTCTGTTGTTTCCAAGATCCATGCTTTTCAAATAGGATAAATTGGTAAAAGATGACGGCAAATTTCCAGAGAGCTGGTTATCACTCAGATGCAATACTTCGAGCCAGTGCAATTGACCCAAGGAATTTGGAATTGGCTCAGTCAAATTGTTGCTTCTAAGGTCTAGTGCACTCAAGCTAGAACAGTTGGCAATGCTTGAAGGGATTCTTCCGGTGAAGTTGTTGCTTGAAAGATCAATGACTGCAAGGTCAGAATTACATATCTCTCCAATAGACTCTGGTATTTGTCCAGAAAAGTGATTTTGAGAAAGAGATAAGAAAGTCATGTGATGCATGCCCTTCCAAAACCAATTTGGTATAGAATCTGAAATGCTAGCCTTTGAGAGGTCTAAAAATTCTAGCTTTGCTTGTGATTGGAGCCAAGCTGGAAACGAGGGTCCCAAAATGCATGAACTTATTGCAAGTACTGTGACTTGGAACGGAGGCTTCCAATTGGTGCTGACATTCATAGTCAATGAATTGGAGGATAAGTCTAAGAAATCCAACTTGTTCAACTTCAAAAAATGGATTTCAGAAATTATACCTCTCAATTGATTAGAAGAAACATCAAACATTGATAGGGTAGAAAGTTGGCCTAAACTTTCTGGAAGAGTCCCATTGAGTTTATTCTTTGCAAGATGCAGGGTAGTAAGATTTTGCAATGACCATAAAGGAGGGATTGGACCTTCAAGGGAATTATAGCTAAGGTCAAGACGAACAAGATTTTCTATTTGACCTAACCAATGTGGGATTTTACCAGTCAGTTGATTTTCGCTCAAATACAATTCTTGCAAAGCAGGGAGAGGATTCATAAAGGGGCAGGTTTCTGTTCCTTCTAGAAATTCAGGTAAAGTTCCCGTCATGTTATTACTAAATAAATAAAAGAAATTCAAGTTGCAAAGTTTTCCAATTGAAGGTGGAATGCCACCCTCAACAGCATTAAAACCAAGATGAAAATCAATGAGAGAAGTCATGTTTCCCAAAGATGTGGGAAGTTTGCCATATACCTTATTGCTCTTTAAACTAAGGAATTGTATCTTTTCCCATCTTTTTCTAAAGAGTTGGAAGCAATTTGCTGTAAGATTGAAATTCGTAGATAAATCCAACGACAATAAATCTGGGAGCTCACCTAGACCAAGTGGTATTCATCCATATAGGTCATTTTCACTCATATCAATATATTAGGCTGCTGGCATTTACAATCCAATCAGGTATCTTTGAATGGAGGCCATTAGAGTTGAGATCTAAGACAGTGAGTGAAGTAAAATTTAGAAACGCAAAAGATGGAATATAACCTAACAAATTACAACCATTTAGATGCAATTCAGCTATGGAACGCAGCTGATTCAATGCATCAACCCAATCTTTCACCAATGACAGGTTTACTGTTCTCATAGAAAGATGCTTTAAGGAGGTAAGACCAGTTATCCATTGAAAATTGTCAACGCGCAAAGGGATAGAGTCAAGATCAAGAACTTCCAAGCGAGATAGGTTTCCTAAGTTTGAAGGAATGATGCCGCCAAAACTAGCAGTTGACAAGTTCAGATATTCCAAATTCTTCATTGATCCAAAGAATGAAGGTATGGGTATGCCATCAAATGCGTTAAAACTCAAGTCCAAATGCCTCAGTGAATTGAGCTTCATCAAAGACGGTCTTATCTCACCACTCAGATCCCCAACTACATACCTGTCCAGAGTAAGCCACGATGGATGTGGGTTGTGGAGATCTACTACAACAACTGCTCCTGTACTGTTGTCACACTGTATTCCATGCCATTCACAGCAGTTGTTGCCCCTCCATGAAGATAGCACATCGTGAGGATCATGAAGCCCAGCTTTGAAGTCCATGAGAGCTTCTCGATCAGAAGATAAGCAATTCGTCAAGTGTGCATTGCTGCTGCAAACAGAAACTAAGGTTAATAAGCAAAAAATGTGTAATAACCACTCGATTACAGGTGATCTTTCCATTTGATGGAGCTCTGTGTCTTTGTCTCTCTCTCGCAAGCTATGGGCTGTGGCTCTAACTTGTCAGGCACAAGTGACGTACCTCACCGGCAGACACATTTATATATATGTACCATACATTTCTCGTTACACGGTAGTGTTACATAATTATGCGTACTGACCAAGTCCTGAACGTAGTAGTCTTTTTAGTGCTTTTTTCTTTTTTCTTTTAAAGCAAGTTACCCTCACTGCGTGTAAGTGATTCATGTATGGTCACACGGAGACGTCTCACCATATATATATATATATACACACACAAACATACACGAACAGTTTAAAATTTATCAAAAATATTTTCATTTCAATCAAATGAATCAATATATCATTAAAAGTATAGTAGAGTCGCGACTAATGCATAGTGCGGTTTCATTCTACTTGAACTTGGTGCCCTTCTTTTTCTTTTCCCCTACTTTTTCTTTTCTATTTAAATCACCCCATTTTTCCTTATTTATTTTTTATTTCTTTTACGGGGGGAGTTTATCTTTTCTTTTTCTTTTTAGGTAGACCCCTTGTTTTTTCTTTTTTTTAGGGCTAAATTCAATTTTTTTTAATTCTAATTTTTTTATTATTTTTCACTAATTAATTAGCTTTGATTTTATTTTTTAAATCTATATTAATTTTAATTAATATCATTTGATATCAATTTTTTTGGATAGAGAAAACATTAGTAATGAAATTCATTTTAAATTCAATATATTTTAGAATTAAATAAAACATATCCCACATCCCCATGCATTTGTGTCCCTACGTGAGTGGGGAGAAAAATCTAGTTTATATAATATATGCATCTAAAATAAATATATAAAATTTTCTTCCGACTTATAAATATATATAACTATAAATACTAAAAAGATAATTGGTAATATATGATAACTAAGAATTTTAAGTAAAAGTATATTTGTTCTACAATAAATGATTTTTTGTTTGTACTTTTTAATTTTGAGGGGAAAAGTCTAAACCATGGAGGGTCATTGTTACATGAGCATCCGCTTTTAAAAGGCCGAGGAAGAAATTCAGTGAAACCAATGTTTTTAAACTTCATCTTTTCAAAAAGGCTTTAACATTTCGACAAAAAAAAGGCCTTTAACTTTTTTTTCAAAAAAGGAAAGCCGATCTTTTTAAGAAGTGTTTTTTAGCCAACAATCTTTTAAAAAAGCTGTAAATTAACAAAAAGACCATGAAGAATTTGTGATTCGTTAATTATTGGTTATTTACAATATGTATAAAGAAATGTAATGCAATGTAATGATTATATTATGTTAATTTGGTTCAGTATATCATGAATCTATTTTTATTTTTAAATTATAAAAATAGAGTAAATACTCTAATCACTCTTCTGTTTTACCTTAATTACAAAGGTCTCCCCTCTATTTTAAAAACATACACTTTAGTGATCCATTAACACCATTAGGAGTATTTTTAAAAGATTCTACATTTAATATTTACTAATTAAAATTTATATTAAATTAAATTTTATTTACTAATTTTCCCTCAATCATAAATTTTATACCCTTAAAATAATATTGACTAATTTATATTCTTAATTTTTATTTAGCTTAAATGAGTTTTACTTAAAGAAAACATAAAAAAAAACTTGATTAAAATTTTTCTGTAATTTTTCACAAATATACCTTTAACTAAGTAGGTTAAAAACGTATAAGTTAAAATACAAACTTATATTATTTTTATAATTTGATAAAAAATTTAAAATATACTTGTTTAAAAGATTTTTAATCCAACGGTGTATTTAGAACAAGTTATTAAATAAATAAGTTTAAATAGATGTGTTAAAAATTTTAAGATCACAAAATAAATCAACTTTATAATATGATCCAAATTAATAAAATGTATAATATAATAAAATTCTAAAAATAAAAATATATGTATTTTTTTTGCTAACAAAAGTATTTAAACGATTCTTAAATATTATTTCTTTAAGAGGAGGTCTCTGTATGTTTTCAAAATAGAAGGGATATATCTATAATTATGGTAAAATAGAAGGAATGTCCTTGTGTTTTATTCTAAAAAATATTAAAAATATGGGAACACTCTTGTTGGCCAATGGTGGGCTGATGTTTTAAAAATCGAACCGGATGTTGAATAAAAAATGCTACCGGCTCATATTTTTATGATTCAATCGGTTAAACTGGTAACGTAATAATTAAATAAAAATAATATTATATATAATAATATATGTATAAAAATAAAATATTAAATTATTAAGAAAATAAATTTAAATAATCCAAATTCATAATAAGTTAAGAAGTTCACATGCCAATAATATATGTTAAATTATTACAAGTAATATTAAAATATTTCAACATAGTAACCCTATATAACCATAACATTATAAAATGACTATATAATACAATAAAAATTTTCTTTTTTATAATTAGTAATTTTAAAATAGAAAGAGAAATAGTGTTTTCACTCTTTAATAATTTTTGTAATTAATAATTTTGGCTAAAAAAATTAAATTTAGATTAAATTTTTCACAAATTAAAAAACCGTTTGGTTATCTAAAAATTACTCTGGTTCCAGGCTCAAAAGTCGGTTTAAAGAGGTCTAATCCCTAAAATGGTCTAAAACTGAAAAATGAGCCATTATTGTCTTTGGATGATGGTCCGACTTGTCTGACCGCTCAATGCGGTCCGATTCTCAAAACATTGGTTAGTGCCTAGTGGACGATAATCAACATCCGACAAAATTGGAGCAAGGGCATTTTAGTCTTTTGGCAAGTACTATATTGATGTGACAACCTTTTATACTCTTTTCCGTCCCATTTATAAAGAAAAATTTTTCTCTTTTGATGGTCCTATTTATAAAGAAATAAAAGAGAGTTAATGTTACATTAATTTTCTTTTACCAAAATTATCCCCCTTCATTAATACTATTGATAGTTATGAGATATATCTTTGGAAGGAATTAAAAGAGAAAAATTAATTAAATAGGGGTAATTTTGGAAGAAATTGAAAATGTGAGATAAATTAATTATTTTTAATTAACTTTAACCCTCTTTTTTAATATATATGAAGTATTTTTTTCTTTTATATATGGGATCGGAGGGAGTACCAATGTTAGATGTAAAGGGAATTACAAAATTTGATGTACTAAGGTTTTACAATTAATTTACAACTGAATTCCGAGAAGAAGAAAAAAGCAACCAATTGCGCTTAATGTAGTAAAGTAAAAAATTTTACATTACGTTACCTCTGGATGCATGCCACCAAACATGCCCTTATGCCCCATTTGGTGCATAGGCATGGAATCGGAATTAGAAATAGAATCCATATGTATACATGTTAATTTAAAACTTTTTTGGACATTTACGCCCTTAAATATCCTCTAATAATTTCGCCCCTTCACCAATTTGAGCTCTAGTTCCCATACTTCATCCACATCGACAACGAAGAAGAGGTAGTCGAGAGAGGAGTTTTTATGGCTCGACAGGATCAAAGCCCCTAAAAATGTATTACACTGGTAAACACCTTGCAGATCATCAACAAACGAGCTTTTGTAGAAATCTGCACAGCTGATATTCTCTCTAGGTGTATATTACAAGGAAATGTTCCAGTCCCTTCCAATAATTTCCCTGGTGGCTTGTACGATTTTCCTGTAATTAAGGATGACAGGGAGGCAATGGCTTGACAATTAGTTTCAAAGCTCCAAAGGAATCACATAACGGGACAACAGACTTGCAATTAACAGACTTGCATCTTTGTCCTTTCACATCACTCTCCAGAATTTGCTTCATCAAGGCCCATTTCGTTTATCTTTTTATAAACCAAACTATATTTATAAGTATTATTTTTTTTCTTTGCCAAGTAGGTTTGTGACAAATTTAACTTTTTTTATTTAAATTTTATTTTTATAAACTGTAATTATTCTAACTTACTTTTTACAAAATTAAAAACTAAACGGGTACCAGATGATTGTCGTAACAGGTAGCAAAATCAATCATGGCTACTGCTGGCAAGGGAGGAAAGTTTCTTGACCGGCTGTGCTGTCTCGAGAGGCGAAGTTGTGAGTTGTTGGGTTCAACATATCATTCTTTCCGTTTATTTTTTAATTAGCAACGATATTTGGGACTCTCAATAATATAAATTACACTAAGTAAAAATTATATACGAATTTCTACATCCATATCAAACATGTTTTTAAAACCCAACTTTATTATTTTTCTTTTTTCGTTTCCATTCCTTTGTTATTCTAATTTTATCGAAAAAATCTTCCGTCTACCAATAAGCAAAAAATGTGTAGTAAACCACTCAATTACAGGTAATCTTTCCATTATGTAGCTCTCTCTCTCTCAAAAGCTACAAATGCGTTGCATAATTATGCTTATCGACCAAGTGGTGTACGAAATAGTCTTTTTTATGCTTTTTTTTTTCTTTTCAAAAGCAAGTTACACTCTCACTGCGTGTAAATGATTCATGCATGGTCCCACGGAGACGTCTCACGTACATTGGAAAATTGGACATACATGTACGGACAGTTCAAAATTTATCGGAAAATATTTTTATTTCAATCAAAATAAATTTATATAATATATACATATCAAAAAGACTATAAATAATAAAAAAGATAATTGGTGATATATGATAACTAAGACTTCTAAGTGAAAGTATATTTGTTTTACAATAATAAATGATTTTTTGTTTGTACTTTTTATTTTGAAAGGGAAAAGTTTAAACCATGAAGGGTCAATGTTATTGAGCATCAACTTTTAAAAAGGCCGCGAGAGCAACAAATTCAGTGAAACCAATGTTTCCGAGCTTTATCTTCTTGAAAAAAGCTTTAACTTTAAAAAAAAAAGCTTTAACAAAAGAGCCGATCTTTTTAAAAAGCTTTTTTGGCTAATAATCTTTTGAAAAGCTTTAAATTAGAAAAAATAAAAAGACGATGAAGAAATTGGGATTCGTTTGGTTATTTACAATCTGTATAAAGAAATATAATGCAATGCAATGATTATATTACCTTATTTGGTTTGGTATATCATGAACCTATTTTTATTTCTAAATTATAAAAAATATGAAAAATACTAAAACACTCTTGTTGGCCCATAATGGCTAATGGACGATGGTCAAAAGCCAACAGCAATAAAACTGGAGTATGGATATTTTAGTCTTTTTGGCAAGAACCTTTGAGATTAAAAATGCCCATTGATCAAAAGTACAATCTTCATCCGTGAACACTTAACAAAATTAAATTCATTTTGCGAAGACTTAGAAGAGATCATTAGCATAACTGAACAGGGGTACACATTTTCATATTAAAAGATAGGATAAACCATAACGGCAAACAGGGAAAAGTTCCCAGACTTGCTATTATAATATGGATTACCAAGACACTACAGCATTACGAGCATTCCTTCAGCGTTTCCAGTTTTTTTTTTTTTTTAAAGAGCAATCCTAATGGCAATCAGTGAAAAATGCTCAAGTCTGCTATAACAGGAATCACCTAAACCTTACAGTGTTGAAGGGTCTTACTACAGCTTAGCAAAAGGCTCTAAGCCTCTAACAGAGATGATCCAGAAAATAGAAGAGTATTGGACAGAATATAAACCAAATGCAAACCAACTATACATTATTTTCACATCATGTTAAATTAAGAAATCAATTTAAAATTTTAAATAAAATTAAAATATCAAAATTTTAAAAAGTTTTTCATAGTAATTATATAATAAATGTATTACATAAAATATATAGACAAAAAAATCTTATAAAATTAATTAATATATATAAAATAATAGAATTTTTTTTGAAAAGAATATATATATTATGGGTTGAGATGGACAAACATAGCTAGCTCGAAGCCCGACCCGGCCCGAATTATAACATGGCCTAGTTAGCTCAATAAAACCAGGTTGGAATGAGCCGACCAAGCTATGAGTTTATATGCACAACTTTGTGTAATAGTCAGAGTAGTTAGTTGAATGAAAACAAATTAGGCAAAGTAATCAAATGATCACAGATTTTTTAAACTAAATAACTACTATTATTTTTTGTTTGGGGGAGGGTAGGATAGCAAATCCCCTCCTTTTCCATCCAAAAGCCCTCCAAATCTTAACCCCCAAAATTGGGGTTTTTCTAGAGGAAAAGCTCTCCCCTTCATAAAATTTCTTCCTTCCCTTCTCTTCCCCTTCATCAATCCCACTACTTCACTCCCTCCCCTCCAACGAAACAGAGACGAACTAAGTCAATGAAGTGACATCTTGTTGAAATGGAAGCTTAATTAGCCCCTTTTAGGGGCTCAAATATGGGAGTTCACATTTTGTAATCCTGGAGCAATCAATTTAATATCACTTCATACATTCCCATCAAATCTAATTTGTTTTTTCGTCAAAGAATGAATACAATTTTGAATTGTGCTTAAATTGACATGTAAATTTTCAACAAGAATTGCATTTTTATCTGTTAATATTTGACATATCCTTCTATTTATTATAGGATATTATTATGATATTATTCGATTTGATTTGATTTGATTTTGTAATTATTAGATAGATTTACTTTTGTGTATATATGTAACCCAAGTTATTCAGTAATACACACAGTAATTTTCAGAATTACTTCTTCTTGGTACCAGAGCTAGGTTAATGTCATAGGGATATTTTTTTCATTGGCGTCCGTACGTTCTTCCTCAGATCCGTCATTGTTCAGTGGTCCACCGGTGACACGCACCTCACCACCGTGTTCAGCGTCTCGAGTTCGGCCGGTCCACCAATTCCGGCAGCCATCCTCTGCCGCACGCTCTCCCACGCTCGCCACGCGCCGACGGTCCAGTTTTCTTTCTCCGGCGCGTGAGGGCGCGTCCGGTGTCAGTTCTCGCTGGCGTTCTGCTCGTCGTCATCTTCTACTTCTTCTTGTGTGGTTGGTTTGTTGATTAGTCAACTCTTTGAAATTCGCTATTTTTCAAATTTATTTGGGAATTTCATTTTCTCCTGGGTGCTTTTTCTCTTTTGGAATTAGTTTGTTTCATCATGGATAAATCTGACATTGCTCAACCTATATCTGTTATTTTGAATGGATCCAATTATCGTCTCTGGTTGGAAAGCCTGCGTGGTTTTCTTAAAGGCAGAAAATTATGGCGGTATGTTACTGGTGACATTAAATTTCCTACTCGTGTGTCTGAAGAGACAGAGGTTAAGTTTAATGAACGATTAGAGGAATGGGATAGCAAAAATAATCAGATCATTACATGGTTTCGTAATACTTCTATTGCTAGTATTCATCAACAGTATGGTAGATTTGAAACTGCTAAAGAAGTCTGGGATCATCTTGCTAGTCGTTATACATCATCAGATTTATCTAATCAGTTTCAGTTGCAAAAGGATCTCAGTATTCTCAGACAAGAACGTGGCCAACCTCTTTATGAGTTTCTTGCTAAGATTGAGTCTGTTTGGGATCAATTGGCTTCTTCAGACCCTATTTTCAAATGTGAAGTAGATGCTCAAGCCTTTTTGAAGTATCGTGATCAACTCCGACTTATTCAGTTCCTCATGGCTCTTACAAATAATTTTGAGCCTGTTCGTGCCTCTTTATTGCATCAAAGTCCACTTCCTACTCTTGAAGATGCTCTTCCTCGTCTTAGATCTGAAAAAAACTCGCTTGGGTCTTCTGCATCGTAATCCAGAGATGGTTTTTGCTGTATCTGACAAGAATTCTAAGTCTTGTCGGCGCTGTCCTCAGTCCAATCACTCCTTTGCTGAGTGTCCCTTCATTGAATGTCGTGCATGTCAGAAGAAAGGTCATATAGCTGCTAATTGTCCCACCTTATATTGCAGATATTGTAAGAAGACCGGGCATCTCATTGATCAATGTCCCATTCGTCCACCTAGAACTGATCAGAGGAAATTCTCACGACCTGGGCATTCAACCAAGCCTGCTCTTTCTGCCACTGATGCTGTCAATAGCGAGTCACCTTCTGAATCCACTTCAACATCCTCTACTTCTGATCTCAAAGTGTTACTTCGGAAACTTATCTCCAGTTCTTCTAGTCCACCGACTGCTTTAGCTACTCCTTCAGGTATATCTTCTTGGTTTTTTGATTCTGCCTGTTGTAATCATATGACTGGACAATTTGATTTCTTTTATTCCATGACACCTAACTCTACTGCTCCTTCTATCCATACTGCTGATAATTCCCAAATGCCTGTTAGTCATGTTGGTACTGTTTCCTCACCTTCTTTATCTCTTTGTGATACTTATTTTGTTCCTGCCATTAGTTTCAATCTTATTTCTGTTGGTCAGCTTGTTGACATGGGCTATGATGTATTATTTAACAAACATGGTTGTGTTGTGATGGATTCTCAGACAGGACAGATCATCGGGACTGGGCGTAAAGTCGGACGTATATTTAAACTCACTTCTATGCATCTTCCTGATGTCACTCCGTCATCCAGATTGTGTGCTGCCACTACCTCTTCATCTCTTGATTTGTGGCATCGTCGACTTACTCATACTTCTTTGAATAAATTACAACTTTTGATTTCTAATAGTTTCCTAGGTTCTGTTAGTGAAAAATCCTTACATTGTATTTCTTGTCATACTGCAAAACAACCTGCTTTACCTTTTAATAAAAGTGATTTTATTTCTGATTCTCCATTTGATTTGATTTACTCTGACATTTGGGGACATTCTCCTACTCCCTCCATGGGAGGATCACGATATTTTATACTTTTTATTGATGATTTTTCACACTTTACTTGGATCTATATGATGAAAAATCGTTCAGAATTATCCCAAATTTATATTAAATTTGCTACTATGGTTCGTACTCAGTTTTCCAAGATAATTAAAGTCTTCCGTCGTGATAATGCTTTAGAGTATTGTGACTCCAAATTACTTAATTTTCTTGATGAACAGGGTACTATCTCTCAATATTCTTGTCCTTACACCTCTCAACAAAATGGTCGTGCAGAACGAAAACATCGTCATATTCTTAACTCTGTCCGAGCTCTGCTCATTTCCGCTTCTTGTCCAAAGCGTTTTTAGGGTGAAGCAGCCATGACTGCTGTCTACTGTATCAATCGTGTTCCATCCTCTGTTCTTGGTAACATCTCTCCTTTTGAGTGTCTTCATGGTACTTCTCCAAATTATTCTATGTTAAAAGTTTTTGGTTGTGCTTGTTTTATTCTTCTTCCCTCTCATGAGACCACCAAATTACAAGCACGTGCCCGTGTCTGTTGCTTCCTTGGGTATGATTCTGAGCATAAGGGATATCGTTGCTGAGATCCTTTATCCCATCGTATACGAATCTCTCGTCATGTTGTATTCTGGGAAAATGTCCAGTTTTCTTCTTTGACCGATTTCTCTTCGATTCCTTCCACTTCCTCTCCTATCTTTACAAATCCTTCTATTGATCTTTTTCCTAGTGACTCAGGTACAGGTTCAGTTGATGAGCTCACCACTACGTCTGATGTTGCACCTTCTCCAGATGGTTCTGTTACTTCTAATTCTCCCTCACAAGTCATGTCTACAGAGCCTTTGTCCTCTGAATCCAATCGGCCTACTCGTGAAAGAAACCCTCCTTCTTACCTTCGAGATTACCACTGCTTCTCTACTATTCTTCAGCTAAAGGAACCTCAGTCCTATAAGGAAGCTTCTCGTGACTCTCATTAGCAGCAGGCTATGCAAGCAGAATTGCAGGCATTGGAAAAAATGCACACTTGAGATCTTGTTGATCTTCCTCCTGATAAGACTCTAGTTGGATGTCGATGGGTATATAAAATTAAGACTCATTCTGATGGTTCTTTAGAACGGCGTAAGGCTCGCTTGGTGGCTCAGGGCTTTACTCAGGAGTATGGGATTGACTATGAGGAGACCTTTGCTCCGGTTGCTCGAATTACTTCTGTTAGAAGTCTTCTTGCTATTGCTGCAGCCAAGTGTTGGACTCTTCATCAAATGGATGTCAAAAATGCCTTTCTGAATGGAAATTTAGAAGAAGAAGTTTATATGAAGCCCCCTCCAGGATATCCTAATCCGGCAAACAAGGTTTGTCATCTCCGACGTGCTCTTTATAGTCTTAAACAGGCTCCTCGTGCTTGGTTTGCTAAGTTTAGCACTACCATCAATCAGCTTGGTTTCTCTTGCAGTCCTCACGATTCTGCATTGTTTATTCGTACTACGGATCGTGGTATAGTCTTGCTTCTGTTGTATGTTGATGACATGATTATCACAGGTGATGATTCCATCAGAGTTCAAGAACTCAAGTCTTTTCCCGGGAATCACTTTGAAATGAAAGATCTTGGGAATCTCAGTTACTTTCTTAGTCTTGAGGTACTTTATGTGAAAAATGGTATATCTCTCTCTCATGTCAAGTATGCCTCTGACTTGATTTCTCGAGCTCAACTCACTGACGACACAGTCGAGGCTACTCCTATTGAACCTATCGCTCGGTTCACTCCTCTGATGGCACATTGTTGAAAGATCCTACCTTTTATCGTCAGTTAGTTGGAAGTCTCATCTATTTCACAGTGACTAGACCTGATATTGCTTATGCAGTGTACATTGTCAACAAGTTTATGTCTGCTCCCCGTACTACTCACTATGCTGCAGTACTTCGCATTATTCGTTATGTTAAAGGAACCTTATCTCATGGTTTGTATTTCTCTGCCAGTTCTTCGCTTGTTCTACGAGCTTATTCTGATGCAGATTGGGGAGGTGATCATTCTGATCGTAGATCTACCACTGGCTTCTGCATTTTTCTTGGTGATTCTCTGATTTCATGGCGAAGTAAGAAGCAGACGTTGGCTTCTCGCTCAAGTGCTGAATCCGAGTATCGTCCTTTAGCTGACACTACTTCTGAAATACTTTGGTTTCGATGGCTTCTTACTGATATGGGGGTGGCCCAAGACTCTTCTATTGACCTTTATTGTGATAGTCAGAGTACCAGACAAATTGCTCATAATGATGTATTTCATGAACGGACTAAACATATTGAGATTGATTGTCACTTTACTCGACAGCATGTTGTTCGAGGAACTCTCAGACTCCTTCCTATCCGGACTACTGATCAACCAGCTAATTTATTTACTAAGTCACACAATCTAGGCCGGTTTAATATATTAGTAAACAAACTCAAGATGTTCGTTATTGAACCATCTTGAGTTTGAAAGGGGGTGTTAATATTTGACATATCCTTCTATTTATTATAGGATATTATTAGGATATTATTCGATTTGATTTGATTCGATTTTGTAATTATTAGATAGATTTGCTTTTGTGTATATATGTAACCCAAGTTATTCAGTAATACACACAGTAATTTTCCAAAATTATTTCTTCTATCGAAATCTGAATGGGAGTTGTAAATTAAAGGCTCCGTAATCAGACCCCGTAAAGAAATTGCTGAAAATAAAAAAATAAAATAAAAATAAAACAGCATTAATTATTTGCCTGTCTAAATAGAATTTCTTATCATTGATTATTGAGAAAAACAAAAAATTAAAAACATAATTTACATAATTTATAGTTATCTTGATTGATTCTATATATATTTGTTAAAACTTGATTGCTCAGTGTTGTGTCAAATAGAAAATCAATTCTTAATTTGTTTTTGAAAAATGCTTATATTTTCTTATGGAGCCTATATTTTAATTTTTAAACACCAAGAAGTATTCATGAATCAAGAAATCAGCAAAACTTGATACATCCGAAACGATTAATTATAAAGATTCAAAAAACAATTCGAAATTTTCATCACATCATTCACGAAGATATTTGACCAATACTCTCTAGAATAATTTATAATTATTTTTTAGTCAAAAAAATAAAGTTAAATATGAAAGTATACATAATTTCCTGATTTTCTCTCAACATTTTGGAAAAAGAAATAAAGTTAAAAAGAATAATATTTAGAGTTTGTTCTCATAAGCCACTGATAGTTTTCACGTATTACAAACACGTAACATTTTCAGATCTTCCAAAAGAGAATTTCTTAATTGTAAATCCACTTATCAGTGAACTCGTTTTCATCATCGTTTGTTTCATCCTTACTTGCTCCCATATCAGAACCACAACCAGAAGCATCCAGCAAATGAAGATGCTTCGAAAGTTGTCATGTGACCTGTGTAAGGGATGGCACCTGAAAGATTATTGTGTGACAAATTCAAGTAAAATTTGATATACATATACGGACAGTTTAAAATTAATCGAAAAAGATTTTTATTTCAATCAAAATAAATTTAAATATATATAAAAAAGATTATAAGTAATAAAAAGATAATTGGTGATGTATGATGACTAAGAATTTTAAGTAAAATTATATTGGTTTTACAATAATAAATGATTTTTTCTTTATACTTTTTATTTTGAAAGGGAAAAGTTTAAACCATGAAGGGTCAATGTTATTGAGCATCAACTTTTAAAAGGCCGAGCAAGAAATTTAGTGAAACCAATGTCTCTAACCTCTTTCTTTTTTAAAAAAAAAAAGCTTTAACTTTAACTTTTAAAAAAGCCGTAACTTTAAAAAAAATAAAAGAGCCAGTCTTTTTAAAGTTTTTTTAGCTAATAATCTTTTAAAAATTGCTTTAAATTGGGGGGGGGGGGGAAGAGATCATGAAGAATATGGGATCCGTTATTGGTTTTTTAATCAGTATAAAGAAATGTAATGTAATGTAATGCAATTATCATATTTTCTTAATTTGGTTTGGTATATCATGAGCCTATTTTTATTTTTAAATTATAAAAGATATTAAAAACACTGAAACACTGTTGTTGGCCAATGGTGGCTAGTGCCTAGTGGACGATAGTCAACGAACGATGGTCAACAGCTAGTAGCAACAAAATAGGAGCAAGGGCATTTTAGTGTTTTGGCAATGATGTTATAATCTTTTATATCTATTTTGGTTGCAAAGAGAATTACAAAATTTGATCTAATAAGGTTTTACAATAAATGACAATAAATGCATAATTGATTACCACAAAAAAGAAATGCAACCAACCACGTTCGATGTGATAATGTAAAAACTTTTACATTATATTACTTCTTGGTACATGTAGTTGTTTTGCCCCATTTGGTGCATAGGCATGGAATTGGAATTGGAATTGGAAATAGAATCCATATGTATACATGTGAATTTGGAACAATTGAATCAATATTATTGGGAATATAAATTCAAGCAATACAAGCTGGAATTAACTTCTTTGGGTGTATATATGGAATTAGGAGAATTACATGGAATAAAAAAATTTTGCACATTTATGCCCTTAACCAAAATATTCTCTTATCACTTTGAATCATGAATCTCACCCTAGGACACCATACCTATGATCCATAGATATGGATATGATTAAAGGGTATAGCACAATATAATACGTTGTATGCAATAAATTTTAAAATTTTAGGATGTAAGTAAAAATATATATATTGAATATATAGATTATTAATGAGATACGTAAAGACATCTAAAATAAAAAAATTAAAAGTTAAGTTTTTTTTTACAAGATCTTATATATGGAATTTTTTGAAAAAATATATATGGAATTTTTTGAAAAAGAAAAACTAAAAATATACATCATGAAATATAGTATGTGTATTGTATCTCATACATATTGGATGTGAATATATCTTTCTTTTTGAAATATTAGTATAATAAATCACCACACACTTGCCTAAGCTAATGTGTGCTACTTTTAGGATAAAAGTATACTTTTAGTTATTTAACTTTAGGAAAGTTTTACTTCGATTCTTTAATTTTATTAAGTTTCATTAAAATTTTTTAACATTAAATATAATTAAAAATTCCTAATTATTAACATTTTTAAATAACGGGAAAATGATGACATGGCATACTCTAAGCATAGCTCACCAATATTATTATATATCTATTAATCTTACAATTATAATCATGTGCAAAAATCTTATAATTAGAATTGAAATCATTTTAAAGTGTTAGAATAAATAATTATAACCTTAAAGTAAAACCTAAATTATATTGTCAAGCTTCTCTATCTCTTCTGTTACATAAGCAGTTAGGTATATTATCTCCTTCGATTTTGGTGCCTGGTGAGGAAGAAGTGCATGCAGTGCACTCAGTTAAAACGGCATCGTTTTGAGTGATTAATTCTGATTGTTTCCGCAATTAATAGACATTATGATTATGATCAATGTCATTTTCGGATTAATAAAATGCTACATTTTGACAATAAAGTTCAACTGTGTGGAGTTCGACTCTTTAGATGAACCATGACAATTTTGAATTGTGCATGCAGTATGTAAGACAATTAGTGTATGTTAGGCTTGCACCTAAGAAAAAGTGAATTGGGTATTATAAATTTTTCACGTATATTGCAGTAAAACAATAAAATAGTAAAAGTACCAAGAAACAGAGCTAAACAAATGATATAATCTTATAATAAATGAAGCCGCTTAAAATAAAAAACAAGGAAAGCAAAGAGAGAATGGGTATAAGAAATTTATCTTGATTCAGTTTAATTACTTAATTTACATTTAGTTTCTAAGTCATCTTGAGATTTTTTTCCTGCTAAATTCACAAGTTTGATCTCGAGACATTTGTGAGACACAATACCATGCCTTGCTCAACGAGATAAGTCTTTGATGTTAGCCGCTATATTCCTAGTGAAAAAAACATCAGTTGTATGTTGGCTGAAAAAATAACCAGTTGTACAATTTCAAGTATTGGTAATAAATCAAACGAGATCAGGCATTACTTGCTTTGTATAGATAGGATTACTTAATAATTTATTGTGAACAATAGGGAAAATAATAACATAAATTACAATCATGATTGATTCTTTTTTATTTTGGGTGAAAATTGATTCTATATTTACTAATATTTCCTTGATTGTTTGCATCAAATAGAAATTTAGTTTTTAATTTTTGGGACAAAAAAGCTCATATCTACGTTTTTTTTAAAGACTAATTAATTAAGAAGCAACTTAAGGGATTTTGGAAACAATCATAGTAATTATGGTGGAAATGAAGTGCTTCCTTTGTCCCATTTCATCTCTTGTGTTAATGTTATTTATACATATCAATAAAATCATTGAATGACCTAAATCATGGTAAAATTTAATAATATTTTATCAAAATATCTTTAACTTAAATTCTAAAAAATGACTTGTGCTTCACCTATCATTATTTTTAATGAAGGGCAAAACAATAAAAAAGATAATTAATATTTCATTGATAATGAAAAATGAAAAATAATTTAAAATATTTAAAATTATCTAAAATGATATATAAAATGAGATGAAAGAGAGTATGTTTCCAATCCAAACTTAATGTAGTCAATCAAATTCATAAAATCGTTAAGACTCGATATAATAAAGGACTATAAAGATTCCCCAAAAAAAAAGTCAAATAATTACAAGTTGGCACTTAGAATACTTTAATTGTTTTCACCAGACTTTTCTAAAATTTTATGTGTTTGTTCAGCAGTTTTTCCTTCACATATATATATCTTTATTGAAAAGCAGGTACGACAGCAAAGATCTAATAATTTTACTTGTATTTACTATTTAAAAACGTAAAATAATTGTAAAAGTCATTCATATTCATTATGTTCCTATAGAATTCATTGCCAATATTTTTTTACCAACATCATTCCACGTACACAAAACTAGCATATCACAAGTTTAAATATTCCAAATTCTCCAATGACATTCAAAAAATTGAGGTATTGGTGGAATGTCATTGAAAGTGTTACCTCTCGAGTCTAAATGCCTTAGTGCCTGGATATGAGTTATGTCTTCCCATAAGTGTCATCAGCCATCAATAGTTTTCAAGTACTATAAAACATGCAACATTTTCAGACCTTCTAAAGAGAATTTCTTTCCCTTTGAAGATTTCAAAGTGATAAGCCACTTATACATAAATATTACATAAGATTGCATAAAACTGGAAATGCAAATATCAAAACTACTGTCTCAGACGAGGCTTGATCCTGCAACGCCCATGATTGCTTCTTCTTTTACGCATCCACACAAGAAATCTAACAATAACTGCCTCCACAAAATCAAAGTAAGCATCACTCCAAGATCTTTTCATTGCCAATATGAAGAACGGCACCAAAAGCCCTGCTGCAAACCCTACACCAGGACTCAAGTAAAACCACTTATCAATGAACCCATCATCATCGTCATTTGTTTCAACATTACCTGCTCCCTTGTTAGAACCATAACTAGGATTATCACCATCATGTAGGCGGCAGCTCACAGGAAGGGGACAACCATAGAGATCAGGGTTCCCAGCAAATGAAGATGCTTCGAAGGTTGTCATGTGACCTGTATAAGGGATTGCACCAGAAAGATTGTTGTAGGACAAATTCAAGTAGCCCAAAAATGATAAGGAAGACAAGCTTTCAGGAATGGATCCTGTAAGTTGATTTTTGGAGAGATCAAGGGATGATAGCTGATGTATATTCGAAATGCTTTCAGGAATGTTGCCAATTATGTGGTTTCTTGACAAGTTCAAAACCACTAAACCAGACAGCCTTGTTATTTCTTTGGGAAGTACTCCGGACAAGTTGTTTCCAGAAAGGTCTATGCTAGTGACGAGAAAAAGGGTCTTGGTGTACATGAGTGATTGACCTTTTGTATTCACAACCAACCTATCTTGATAGTAGTCACCTGGAAATATCCCATACATTATGTTTGTGTTCATTCTTTTCTCTTGAGCCATCGCGTGAAGATCACTGAAGCTGGTTGGAACGCTGCCACTCAAGTTATTTTCCCCAAGGTCCAGGACTTGTAATGAACTTAGTCTTGAAAGCTGAGAAGGTATTTCTCCAAAGAATGCATTCCTGAAGTTAAGAATGGTAAGATACGAGAATCCATCTCCAATCCAAGCAGGAATTTCACCTGAAAGTTCATTGTTTCCAAGATCCATGGTCATCAAAATTGATAAATTGATCAAAGAAGATGGCAATTTCCCTGATAGCTTGTTGTTGTTTAGGTGTAGTACTTGGAGCGATAGCAATTGACCTATGGAATACGGAATAACACCAGACAAACTATTGTAGCTAAGGTCTAAGGTCCGCAAGAAAAAACATTTTGAAAGGTTGGAAGGGATATTTCCAGTGAAATTGTTGCTTGAAAGATCAATGACGAAAAGAGCCTGACAAATCTCTCCTATAGACTCTGGAATTTGTCCAGACGAGTGATTATGAGAAAGAGATAAATAAATGCTAGGCATGGCGTACCAAAACCAATTTGGCACGGAATCTGAAATGTTAGCATTTGACAGGTCTAAAAAGATGAGATTTTGTGATTTGAGCCAAGACGGAAATGAGGTCCTAAAGCACATGAACCCATTCCGAGTTTCGACAGATTGAATGGAGGCATCCAATTGGAGCTGACATTCAGAACCAACGAATTGTTAGACAAGTCTAACAATGCCAACTTGGTTAGCTTTGAAAAGACGGCTTCGGAGACTATGCCGGTTAGTTGATTGGAAGAAACATCAAAGGTTGACAAGTTTGAAAGTTGTCCCAATCTTTCTAGAAGAGTCCCGTTGAGTTTATTCGTTGCAAGTTGTAAGGTAGTGAGATTTTGCAATGACCCTAAAGAACTTGGAATCGAACCTTCAAACAAATTATAGCTAAGGTCAAGATCAACAAGACTTTCTAGTTGACCTAACCAATATGGGATTTTACCATCCAATTGATTGTGGCTCAAATCCAAATATTGCATATTAGGCAGAGGATTGTTAAAAGAGCAGCTTTCTGTTCCTTCAAGAAATTCGGGCAAACTTCCCCTCATGTTATTTGTTGATAGAGAAAGAGAATTCAAGTTGCAAAGTCTTCCGATGGAACTTGGAATACCACCTTTCACAGCATTTGAATCAAGTTCAAGAAGAATGAGAGAAGTCATGTTTCCCAGAGATGAGGGAAGTTGACCATGTACCTTTGTCATTTAAACAAAGAACTTGTATCTTTTCCCATCTTTTTCTAAAGAGTTGGGAGCTATTTGCAGCAAGATTGAAATTGCGATGTAAATCCAATGACAGTAAATTTGGCAACTCACCTAGACCAAGTGGTATACTTCCATATAGGCTACTTTCAGTCATATCAATATACTGTAGGCTGCTTACATTTACAAGCCAATCAGGTATCCTTGAATGGAAGCTATTAAAGCTAAGATCTATGACAGCAAGTGAAGTGAAATTTAGAGACACAAGAGATGGAACATAACCAAACAAGTTACAACTAGACAGATGCAATTAAACTATAGAAGGGAGTCGATTTAATGCCTCAACCCAGTCTTTCACCAATGAAAGGTTAAGCCCAGTCATAGCAAGATATTCTAAAGAAAAAAGACCAGTTGGCCATTGAGAATTGTCAACATATAAGTCAAATACCTGCACATCTTCATGATATCTACTCAAATCGGAAAACTCAAGATCAAGAACTTCCAAGAGAGATAAGTTTCCCAAACTTAGAGGAATGACACCACCAAAACCAGCATGTGACAAGTTCAAATATTGCAAATTCTCCAATGATCCAAAGAATTCGGGTATTGTTATGCCATTGAATGTGTTAAAACTCAAGTCTAGATGCCTTAGTGACTTGAGCTTTTTCAAAGATGATCTTATCTCACCACTTAGATTCCAGAATACATACCTGCCAGATAAAGATTCAAAGTTAGAGTCTGGATATGGGTTGTGGAGATCAACTGCAACAACTGCCGCTGTATTGTTGTCACATTGTATCCCGTGCCATTCACAACAATTGCTGCCCCTCCACGAAGATAGAACATTTCCAGGATCTTGAAGCCCAGTTTTGAAGTCCATAAGAGCTTCTCGATCAGAGGCCGAGCAATTAATTAAGTGACCATTACTGCTTCCCACAGAAACTAAGATTAACAAGCAGAGAAAGTGCAATAACAACACTAATTTTTCCATTTACGTAGCCTTCTCTCTCGCAAGCTATGGTTGTAGACAAAAGCTATACATCTCAGCAGCACACACACATATATATAGATTATAGAGGCCCATCATACCCTTCACTTCCGCGTAAGACCATAAACTTGCTTTTTTATTCCGTGCTAAATGGTCCAGAACTAACTTTCCTTGAGACAAAATGAGAAAACGCAGTAACGTATAAAATCAACCATGTAGCTACCGGTCATAACTCGTGGATTAGAGTTTAGCTTCCATTACATGTAGCCTACTTTTATTAGCGCGAAAAGTAGGTTTGTGTATAAAACAAAAAAAAAGATTTTTTTTTTTACGAAATAATTCAGATTGGATAAATATTTCTCCTTTTTATTCTAAATATAAGATATTTTACTTTAATTCTAAATATAGAAACTCCATAATTTAAGATAGTATTTATTACATATTAAAAAATATCTTTATTTAATTAAAGATAGAAGTTAGAGAAGAAAAGATTATTCAATAAGAGTAATTTTAAAAAATATTATAATATTTAAAAAATTAATATAGTTAATTAATTTTAACTTCATTCCTTAATTCATTAGTTTCTAAATATAGAAACTTCAGAATATAAGATAATATTTATTATATATTATTAAAAAATATTTTTATTTAATTAAATATAGAACTAGTCAGATAAAGATAGAGTATTCCATAAGAACCATTTTAAAGAGAACAAAACTTACGTCCATTTATTTAGATCCATTAGAACCAATTATCCCATTAGAACTTGTTAGATGGATTAATGCTTCCACCTCATCAGTTAAACCTCGTCAGTATGACGCTTGGTGTTGAAAAAAGGAAAAAATAAAAACTAATCACGTTGATGCTCTTTGGCGGTGGCATTCTTCGTACATCATCTCTCTCCCATTCCTTTCATAGATATTAGATAAGGTCATAAGGATGTCAGTTTTTGCAATTAACACGAAGAAATTCAAAACAAAGTTAGTATATTTGTAAAAATCAAAACAAGTAATTAGGCATCAGAGGATAAGATTAGCATTAAATAAGAAGAAAAAAAGTCCTGATCTGTGTCATGTTATACATTCCACTAATTGAATACTCTTTTATAATAAAGCTGCTCTTCATAGTGCAAGGGAGTTAACCAATGATATCAGAACCAGATCAAACATGGAACTGATTCAGACTGAACATGGAACTGATTCAACGGTTCAACCATGATTTAACAATACAAGTTTAAATAAATTTTATGACTTAATTAAAGTTTCAAACTAAATAATATTAAATTATCAATATATTATTCATTACAAACAAAGTATTAATAAGTTTTATAATTCAATATTTAAATATAAATAAATTAATATTCATCCATAATCATATTTTAAATTCAAAATAATAAATTAAAAATTTATTATTATATTATTTATTAAGTAAATATACAATTTTTAATAATTAAATATCATGATAATGCATATATAATATTATAATATATAAAAAAAAAATATTTCGTACTAAAAATAATGTCATTTTATCTTAAAAACTAAAAAAATATTTTTAAAAAATTAAAAAAATCAATATAGGACTGGTTCCAGACTGATTCTACCAGCTTATGACCGGTTCCACAGGTTCTGAACCCTCCCAGTCTTTTATCTTAATCGGATCAAACCAGGCACCGTTTTCCAGTTTAACTGGTCAGACCGATCGGTGCGGTCTGGTTTTGACAATAGTGGAGTGGACAGAATTTCATAATTATAACACACTTGCACTTGATCTTGAGGTTGCTGATGCAGCTTCAGGTTGATGGGTTGTTAAATTTACTATGAGGAAGGCACGGATTTTTGAAAGATGAAATCCATCATCTTTTCTGTTTTCTTCAGTACCAAATGCACGAAGAATGCCACCACCAAAGAGCATCAAGGTGATTCGGTTTTTATTTTTTTCCCCTTTTAGGGTTTAACGGGGTTTAATTGATGGGGTGGTAATATTAATCCATATGACAGGTTCTAATTGGATAATTGGAACTAATAAACCTAAATAAATGGTCCTAAGTTTTGTCCTTTTAAAATATATTATGATTTTTAAAAAATTAATGAAATCAATTAATTGTAACTTTATTCCTTAATTCACGTAATTCCATTAAAGAGTGCGTGAGAAGTATTAATTTTTTTATATGTTATGGTCGATGGTCACTTTAGGAATCAAGTCAATGAACAGTCATCTTGAAACTCAGGGAAGTTTAACCACCCCTTCTTTTGTGTAATATTCAACCCCAAGATAGAAATGCTCCAATCAGCGTGAGTCTGACTATCAGATTTTTCTTCAGGCCAAAAAAAAAATTAACGAACACCTATAATAAATATAAGACTAGGCCAATAATTAACAAACACCTATCCTGCAAGACTATGCTACGCGTTATGGTAATCTAATTAGGTAAAAGACTTTACAAATTAGCAAGTAGGTCCCGTGTAGGACATATAATAAAGATAAGCATCACCCACTTCTTTGGACCCACGAGAGAGAACAAAATATAACTAAGCAAGCAACAAAGAAATCACCAATTTCAGCCAGAAGACAATCGCTAAATCAGTAGCAAAATTGTTGACACAGCCAAGGCAAATGAATTTTTTTATTTAATCCCAAACACCAATTACAGTAAAAGCAAAACACATTTTGGAAAAGAATCGAAACCAACCAAGAAATGGTTCTCAATTCATTGTTTCGATTTTTAAATCAATAAAAACAGCTGGGCATCCATGAAAATAACTGGAGATAAAAACTTCTAAAAAGAATTGAAAAAACGCACACTGTTCTGGTCAATGGCATCAACAATCACCACTAGCTTCCCATAATCTTTGCTGTAGTTGATTGAAGCAACCCTCCCGATATTGACGTATCTTTTGAAAGGCTGCACAAAAGAGGAATATAAGGTTTAAGAAAAACCAAAACATGGAAAGAGCAACGGAAGAAGTGCATCAGTATGGGAAAAGAGAGCTAACCATTCTCCACTGCTAAGCTCTGACACTGCGGAACCACAAATATAAGAAATACCGAAATCAAACAGCCAACAAAGGGGAAACACCAAAAATATAACCAAAACGCAGAATATTTACACAAAATTGAAAAGGAACAAACGAGGAAAAAAACAGACTACAAACTCGAACCCTAACCTCCTAAGAAGATGAAATGATGAAACAGGGAAAAAAATGCTTACCTGCTACTTAAAAAAAAGTGATGATACTATTCAAAATTTACTGCAAGGGAAGAGAATGCCAATCGGAGTGAAGACACAGATCTGTAACTCACATAAATTTTGATAGAAAGCATACGAAAAACAAAACAAAAACACACGCAGATCTCTGAGACCTTAAATTCCTAGATCTGTCCGCCATTGACTATGGTCCGTGGAGACTTTGAGAAACGCATTGAGTCAGATGAGATGGCACTCGACAGCTAGAGGCGTGGGTGTGGCGCCAGACGTGGGTCGTCGCTGGTGGAAGAAGGAGACTTGAGAGAAGGAAGATTGCGAGGAGACAGTTAGAGATTGCCACGATCCAAGACTTGAGCGTGGGTCGAAGCTGCAAGTACAAGATCGACGGGAGTTCGATGTGCGTCTGCAGGAAGATTGCGAGTGCGAGGAAAGGGTAGAGATTCGGGATTTTGACCGAAATACTGCAATAAAAAAATTTATATCCCAAAATCCTATAAAAATAAAATATATTAGTAGCCGTAACATTTTCGGTATCTTTAGAATGTTTTAAAAATTTGACCGGATATCAAACTGAAAATTTCATCGGGTCACAATTTTTATGGTTCAACCGGTTGAACCGGCGGTCAAACCAATAACATAATAATTAAGTAAAAATAATATTATATATAAAAATATATATATAAAAATAAAACATCAAATTGTTAAGAAAATAAATTTAAGTAATTTAAGTTTATAATAAGTTAATAAACTCACATAGTAATAATATATATTAAATCATTAAAAGTAATGTTAAAACACTTTAACATGATAACACTATATGACCATAATATTATAAAATGACTATACTCCCTCCTTTCCCAATTATTAAAAACAAATAATTACTTCATCTGTAGTAAGGAAACAATAGTTTTGATAGTTAAATTTATTAATTATACTACAATTTTAATTCTTTTCCAAAATTACCCATATTAAAAGTCTGAAGTAAGACTAATTCATTATTAGTAATTATCAATATAGCCTTAATTATTCAAGGGTGTAAAACAAAAATGATATTAATTACTCCACAAATTTTATTCATGTCTCTTATATTTTATGATAAATAAAGAGTCTCAAAATTCTCTTATAATTTGGGACGGAGAGAGTATAATATAATAAAATTTTTTATTTTTATAACTATTAATTTTAAAATAAAATGAAAAACAGTGTTTTACTCTCTAATAATTTTTATAATTAACAATTTTGGTAAAAAAAATTAAATTTAAGTTAAATTTTACCCAATTTAAAAAACCGTCCGGTTCTCTAAAAACTGCTTCGGTTCCCGGCTCAACTCCGGTTTCCGACTCAAAAGCCGGTTCAAAGCGGTTCAATCCGGTTCAACCCCTAAAACGATCCAAAGCTGAAAACCGAGCCGTTCTTCACACTGGGTGATGGTCCAACCGGTCTGACCGTCCGGTCCGGTCTGGGTTTCAAACCATTGGTCTCTTAAACCAAAATTTATATCCTTTCAATTTTGTTTTTCTTAAAAAACACTACTACCCTGCGTCCCTAGTCCCTCATCCCCAATCCCATCACCCTACCCTTTCCTCTGGTAGCATCTCGGCCCCTTCCCACAGAGAAATCGTTGAACAATTATATATGTAATTTATTATTTTAATATTAATTAAAATATATAAAAAATAATATATCAAAAGACATGTATAAATATAATTTTTAATTAAAATATTAATCATTAAAAAAATATAATTATATCTATAAATGTTTAATTTTATTATTTTTTAATATATTTATAATGTATTCATATATGTTAATTTAATTAGTATATATGTAATATATTATATATTTTTGTAAGAGATATATAGTATAATCAAAATATTTTAACTCTTATATACTCCCCCATGTCTCATATATAAAAAATTTTTTAGTAAGATTGTGTTGTTCCAAAATATAAAAAGAAAATGTAAATATTTAATACAATAAATGAGATATTCTAATATTATTCCTATTAATTTCAGAAAAATTACACTTTTCAATGATCATTAATTGATTTTAAAAAGATCATTAATTGAGAATAATTTTTTAAAAAAATAGGACTTGCTACAAATTAAATTAGGTTAGGTAACTTTAATTAACAATGATGGTATATATGAAGTAATTTTTTTCTTATATTTAAAATTAGAGAAAATATATATTTATATACAATTTTATAAGAGCAGTACACATATATATATATGAATATAGTATGAATATATTCTAAAACATGAATAAAATTATCTATAAAATATATATTACAAATAAAGAATGAATTAAAATACTTTATCAACTTATATATGATATATGCATTTATATATATATACTTACTTATATTTATATACTTTTTTATATATATTTAATAAAATTAGACTTTTAAAGAAATGAAATGATAATATATATTAATTAGAAAACAATAAATCATTAAAGCATAATACAGTAAAAAAAACTCATACTATTTTCTTATGTGGGCATTTGGTATCTAGTACATTTTCCAATTAATTCAAATTGAACAAGGTAGGACCATTTTCGGGTGGCAAGTTTTACCACCCAACTCATAACATTGCCATATATTAGAGATCTTAAGTTCAAACTCTGAGAATGCAATAATATTAAAATTTGGTTGTAAACCTTGCCGCCTGAAATGATTCTACCTTGCTCAATTTGAATTAATTGGGATAGGCTTAGAATACCGAATGCATATATATAAAAATAATGAGTTTTTTTTACCACAATAGTATATGTTAATAATTTATTGTTTTGTAATTAATATATATATATGATTATTTCTTTTCTTTAAAAGTTTAAAGTTATTAAATATATATAAAAAGGTATATAAATATATATACATATATCATATATAAGTTGATAAAGTATTTTAATTCATTCTTTATCTGTAATATATATTTTATAGATAATTTTATTCATATTTTAGAATATATTCATACTATATTCATATATATGTGTGTGTGTATTTCTCTTATAAAATTGTGTGTGTGTATATATATACTCTCTCTAGTTTTAAATATTTCCCATATGATATTGAAAAGTACAGTTTTTCTAAAATTAATAGAGATAATATTAAAATATCTCATTTATTGAATTAAATATCTACATTTTTCTTTTTATATTTTGGAACAGAACAATCTTTCTAAAATTTTTTATATATGAAACATGAGGGAGTATATAAGATTTAAAATATTTTGATTATAATATGTATCTCTTATAAAAATATATAATATATTACATATATACTAATTAAATTAAAATGTATGAATACATTATAAATATTTAAAAAAAAAGTGGATAAAATTAAACATTTAAGCTATAATGATTTATTTTTAATTAAAAATTATATTTATAAATGCCTTTGGATATATGATTTTTTATATATTTTAACTAAGATTAAAATAATAAATTACATGTATAATTGTTCAATGATTTTTTTTGGAGATGGGGCTGAGATGCTGGGGGAGGGTAGGGTGGTGGGATTGGGGATTAGGGGCGCAAGCTAGTTGTGTTTTTCAAGAAAAAAAAATTGAAAGGATTTTGAATGGATACAAATTTCGGCTTAAGAGATACCGAAATTGGTACGGTTATAATATTTCAATAATATGGTTCATTTTTATAGCATTTTGGTATTTCGGTCAAAATCCCTAGAAATTCAATGGCTGCAAGAGTCACTAAGCAAATAAAAAATTAGTACTCAACTTTTTAAATCGGGCAAACTTCTAGCACATCTAGAAAAGGATTTCTAGATCAAGTACCTTTTCACCGGATCTAATTGTCACCTGTCACACTATTTACACCAATCTCTTTTTAACCATCTGAGGCTCTGTTTGGAAACCAGTTTGTAACTCCGTTTGGGCCTTAAACTAAGTTTGATGGCCCATTATGAGTGTTTGGCTATTTTTTTCATAATCAGTTCTGAACTCATTCTTGTCCTAAAATGAGTTATCTAAGAAGCAGCTTTACCTTTGCTTCTCCGTCTCATTCTCATTCTCAGTTGCCAACAGATCTGTGTTTATTACTGACCGTTGGAGGATATTAAAATTTGCAGTAATAAGCTCAACGTCCCCATCTATCCTTTCTTTGCTCAACACACCCGATCTAGAGCCTTGAACACTGCAGATCCAGTCTCAAATTCGGACTCCCAACATCGCCTTCCTTCTCCTCACCAGAACCACACAAATCAGCAGCTTCTGACCCATCTCCGGCGTCTCTGTCATTGAGTTGCAGCAGATCTGAAAACTGAACAGGCTGAGTTTGAGGAGCTCCTTTGCCGCCGGAAAATGCTCGTAGATCCGGTCCAGTTCACGGATCTAACCCATTTATGCAGCAGTTCGTGTGCCAAGGCTCACTATCTCGCCATCTCGCCTCCTCGGTCTTCCTCTGTTCAGGTATGCTTCGTCTCTCCTTCTCCTCTGTTCAGTCACAAGTTTAATGGCCATGAAGTATGCATCTGTTCGGTCTCTCCTTAGTTTTTGTTTCCTCTCCGTGGTTGACTTCCCTCTCCTCTTCTCGCCCGTGAACCATTTGTTCTGCCAGTAGCCATTCACGCCCCCTGTTTCTCATCCCCTGGCTCCGACCTTATTTTTAGTGAGATAAGTGTGTTTAATGAAACACATTTATCCCTTGTCCGTTAAAATTAGGGGATTTGCATTGTCCATATGAGAAGCTTGATTTTGCATAACAGATTGTAGTGAATTTTAACACTATAATGTGAAAAAATTCATTAAAGGCAAAAACGTATTGGTATTATTTTTTATTAGTGCAATTCACAGGACATATAACCTGCATATGAAGTCACTGATCCACCATATTGGCTTATGGATTGATACTTGCATCATTAACATCTTGAAAAACCTCTGAGCTCCATATTCAATAAATGTGTTCTTGATGTTTGAGACTTAGATGCGTTTGACCTAGGTCTAACTCTTCTATATACAGAACAATATATAAATGTTAAGTTGATTTGTGTTATTAGCTGGTGGATTGGAAACCTACAACCTGAAAATTTAAACTTTCTTTTTGGATTGTGATTCTAGAGAAATTCTATTAGAGGTGTTTTATCTTTGAAAATGATGAGTTTGCAAGTGTATATTTGACATTGAACTGAGTTTCTGCTTATAATACATGCTTACTAGTTACTAGTAAATACAAATACAAATACAAATACAAATAATAATAATAATAATAATAATCATAATCATAATAATAGCAATATAGTACATTTGACGTTGAGTTGATTTTGATGTTTTATTGCATAAATAGTATACATTTTAAGATACTTGAATTCTTATGCTTAAACATTTCTGGAGCTTCCTAAATAGGTTACTAAGTTAAGTGAAATACTCAGTTTCTCATTGACAAATGAATCTAATCTCATATGCTGGTGAGCTATTTCATTTATTTATGCCTACTAACTGGAAGATAATAAATAAGCTTAGTGTATTTACATAGTTTAATTGAAGCAAAAGTTTTTCAGTCAAACCTATATCTACTAAAGTATAAGGTGATGCTTTGACAGTTTTCATATATAATTGATCTGGAGTTGCAGGTTAAAGAAACTTTAGTTTGCTAAATTGATTATTCATGTTTACTGGCGTACCAGTGAGCGGCCTTTAGCTCTCCAGCAATGAATAGCTTCTTCTTGCACTATTGATATGAGATTATGCCACTGCTTTCTTATAAGATTGTTTTTTGAGATGTCTTATGCAAATTATCTTGGACATACTCTCTTGAAACCTTATTCTGAGTTGAAAATGAAAATGGAGAATTCTCTATGAGTTAGAAATAAAAACACTCAATAAGTGATGTTGATCATATAAGGAAATATTAATATATGAAATGTTTGGGATTAATTTTTTTTAATAATATTATAATTATAATTAATATCATGGAAGGAAAAAGAATATTAGTTCTTGCCTTTGGGTAATGCCAAGCCTTAAAAAGTACAAGCTTGGCCTATTTTACAAACTGGGCTTTTCTAAACAGGTCCAATTTTTTATTGAGCTTATATATATATATATATATATATATAAGCTCAATAAAAAAGCTTATAGGGCTAAGTGGGCTTTCAGACTCGTGATCAGTTCTAGTAAGAAATTTTGATGGTTCTCCTCACTCTTCTCACCCACCACCACAAGTGAAATATACAGGAATTATGTTTGAGCTATGGAAAGTTTGTTGTCAAGTTTGTTGGTTGTTGATATGATTTCTTTCTGATTTTAATATAGGGACTTCGATTTTATGCTCTCTTCCTCAAAGTAAAGTCATGACTTGTGCTATTTTGTCATTTCATCAAATTTTTGAGATATTCTATTAAGGTCAGTCTCTCTGATTGATTGTATAGTCCATACTATGATTTTGGTGAAAGTGAATCCCTCATCTTTCAGACAGAATAGAGCTTTTCCTAATTTAGAATTATATTTCCTCCTGGTAATACATTGTTAGAATTGTATGATTTTCAGAGATGGATATTTCCAATGATTACCTTACTATATATTGTTGTATTCTTGTATAATTTTCATAAGAAGCATGATGAGTAACGACAAGTCCAAAACTATATGGGATAGAAATGCAACTAAGATTTTCATTGACCAGTGCTTGGAACAATTTTTGAAAAAACAAAGGTGTGACATCACCTTTACAAGAAATGGGTGAAATGCTATCACCAATGGATTCAATGAGAAAACTGGTAGGGTATATAACAAGACTCATTTGAAAAACAAGTGGGACAATCTTAAAAAAGAATGGCAAGTGTGGAATAGATGTTTTGGTAAAGAGACAGGCTTGGGATGGGATCCTGATAAGCAAACATACAACGCTACTAATGACTGATGGGAGAGAAAGCTCAAGGTATGCAATAATATGCTAAGCAATTATTTTGTTTTTATGATGTATATTATCCAATATTGATTAATTGCTTAAATGCAAGAAAATCCATTATATAAAAAATTCTGAGAGAAAGGACTCCCCTTCTCCTGAGAATTAGATTCTTTGTTCATGGATGTGTCTGCCACAGGAACTCATGCATATGGACCATCATCTGGAAGACTACCTACCAACACAGATGACGATGATGTGTATCGTCCATCATTTGAAGATATGGAAGAAGGATCTGGAGATAGTGATGAAGTCTTAAGGGGGGCTAGTACCGGCCTTACTGCTGAGTTGCAACAAACTGTTTATTTAAACACTTCTCAAGCAACCACTAGTGGAGCCAATAGAAAGAGGGAGAGGAAGAGAGGCAACAAAAAGTCAAACACTCTGATGCTAGTTGATGCAATAAGTAGAATAGCTGATGTATCTGAGTCAGATCAGCAAGGGGATCCTTCAACATTCCTTAGTAAAGCAATCGCTAATTTACTAAAAATTGAGGCAATCAACAATAATATTGATTTCCATTCCCGATGCTGTCAATTTCTTACATCCTCTCGAGATGCAAGAGTTACATTTATGGCCTTGAAAGAACACAAGGAGAAATTGGTGGCATGGTTGAGGCTTGAAGTTTACAAACTATAGATTGTCTTGAGATGGATTCTGTCTAACTATTAAACTTTAGATTATGTCTGTTTGGTTAAACTATTAATTTTGTCTTACTATTAAACTCTAGATTGTGTCTCACTAGTGAATTTATGTCTCACTAGTGAATTTATGTCAGACTATTCTGTTTGACTAGTGAACTTTAAAAAGCTGGGTATGATTTAATTGAGGTTGTATTTCTTGATTACAGGTTGTGTTTGTTCTAATGGAAGGGTCTTGTAAAAAATATCTTAAAAGGGCTCAAAAGGTTTGTGCATTGGTTGGTTTATATGTAGCAAAACATTTGTGTAAAGAGCCACGAAGAACTTGTGAGTACACAGGCCATGCATGGGTGGAAGAAATTTTAGATGAATATCCTATTCATTGTTATGAAATATTTCGAATGGAGAAGCATATATTCCATGTTCTTTGCATGGCATTGGAATAGCGTGGATTGAAAGGAACTAATCAAATAGGGGTGCATGAAAAGGTTACAATATTTTTACATTCGGTCGGACATGGGGTAGGAAATAGGATGTTACAAGAAAGATTTCAACACTCAGGAGAAAAGATTAGCAGAAATTTCCATAATGTCTTACATGCTTGCCTTTTACTCTCAATGGACTACATCCAGCCACAAGATAGAACATTTCGTTCCATACCCCAAAAAATCCAAAATGATCCCCGATATTGGCCATTTTTCAAAGATGCTATAGAAGCAATTGACGGCACTCATATCCCATGTGTGGTTCCTACTAGTGAACAAGTTAAATTTATTGGAAGAAAAGGAATTGTAATGCAAAATGTGATAGCTGTATATGATTGGGACATGTGCTTCATTTTTACATTGTGTGGATGGGAAGGCACTGCACAAGATGCTCGGGTATTTCAACATGCTTTGACAACTCCGTCCATGAACTTCCCACATCTACCTCAAGGTATGTTTCTCATTTAAACAATGATGTTTTATTTTAGTTTAAATAACAAATAATTTACTACATTCTGAATTATTATTTGGTAAATATTATTTGGTTTATGCGGGTTATCCAACACCAATTGGTTATCTTGGTCCATATAAAAGTGAACGTTATCACTTTCCAGATTTTTGACCTTTTTTTCATTTCGAGACACACAATGAGTACTTCAACTACTATCATTCAAGTTTGAGGTGCACGATAGAAAGGACTTATGGAGTTTGGAAGAATAGATTTGTCATTTCACGGCATATGCCCAACTTCAAGTATCAAACACAAGTTCAAATAGTTTATGCAACAATGGCCATCCACAACTTTATTAGAAGGCATTTTGAAACTGATTCTGACTTTATGCATTTCGAAAATGAAGATATAAGTATTAAACATGAGGATCTAACTCAAGATGTTGAGAATCCTTCTATACATACAACCGTGACCTCTTCAAGAGAGATGGATCATATTCGTGATATAATTAGAGATCAAATTGTACTATCTATACAACATAATTAGTTATGTAACATTATCAATCTTATTTATAATATTTTAATTTTTGAACTTTTTTTTATTCAAAAATACACACCCATATTGATTTATTAAATAGGTATTAAAAAAATTTATCTATTAAAAATTGGAAAAAAATTATACAACCAGAACTGCTTTTATGTAAAATCATCCAAACATAATCACTTTTATCAAAACCAATTTTCAAAGAAATCATCCAAATACAAACACGTTTGTCAAAAACTAATTTTTTTCATAACCACGTTACAAAACCAATTCTATCAAAACTCATTTTCACTTAACTGAAAACCAAACAAGCCCTAAATTGTAGATGTTAAAACTTCTTTCATCCTTTTCATAAGATACTTTATTAAATATTTTTTTTGTCTAGGGTATTTTTAAAATTATTTAAATCATTAATTTTTTAACCAAAATACTCTTTAATTGAAGTTAGTAATGGATATTAATATGAATAATTACATCAATAGTTATAATGATATATTAAATCTCATTTTCTTAATAAAAGAAAGAGTACTATTAATGAATTTCATTAAATGAAGATAATTTTAGAAAATAATTAAAAGTTTATATAAATTTGATAAGATTATCCATTTTTAACTAAATTTTTTTAATATAATGTCGCCTCCAATTGAAGCATATTAGATATTTCAAGAAATTTAAAAGAGTGAAACGCACAATTGATAGGATATGAAAAGTGAAATTTATTATAAATTTTATGTTTTCATATTGATATTAATGATTTATCACAATGAAATGTATGACATTTTTTAAATCAAATTACTTTTTCTAGTTCATAAAAATTATTTTTTAGAGTTTTTTATAGATAAAAGAATTATTAAATAATCTAAAATATTATAAATTGTAATAGTATTTTACTAAAATATTTTTAATTTAAATACTTATTTAAATAATATATTTAAAATTAATAACATATAAAATAATAAAATAAACATATAATACTATATTAAAATTTTAAAGCAGTAAATATTATGGGACACCTAAAACAATTTAAAGATAACTATTACGAACAGGAAGAAGTATACGAAGTCCTCTACTACAGGTAGCATACCATTCTTTTCTGCGTTACACGGTAGCGTTGCATAATTACGCTCACTGAACGGAATAGCATTTTTAATGCTTTTTTTTCTTTTAAGCAAGTTACCCTCACTCTGTGTAAGGGCCGTTTAGTTTTCAGTTGGTTAAAAATGAGTTTTGATAGAATTGATTTTATAATATAATTATAATAAAAATTGATTTTGAACTAACGTGTTTATGTTTGGATACTTTATTTAAAAATTAGTTTTAACAAAACTCATAATTTTTTTTTAAATTGAGCTTAAACTCTATTTAATGAATAATTTAATTTATTTGAAATAAAATTTAATCTGCATTAATTTAATTGAGAACATAATATATCTGATATAATATTTTCTTACAGGTCATGATCTATAATAGTTAAAATTTTAAAGGGATATTTTAGTTAATAAATAGGAGATCTTTTATGAAAATTTTATTTTCTTAATTTTTTTATTTTTTATCATTTTTATTGATCTATTTTTATCTAATTTTAAAATAATTATAAATAAAAATAAAGAAGCAAAGGGAAAAGCCGGTATGGAACTACTTCTTCCCAAAACTCGTTTAGGGGGAGAAATGATTTTCAGATGAAAAAGTGAAAACTTGTCAAACATACCTAAAAATACTCTAAACTTATTTTGACCCTCAAACGTGATTTTAAACAAGATACCAAACAGAGCCGAAGCATGGTCCCACGGAGACGTCTCACTCTCACCATATGTTGGAAAATTGGATATACATATACGGACAGTTTAAAATTGATCCAAAAAGATTTTTATTTCAATCAAAATAAATTTTCTGGCAAAAAAAATCATAATAAATTTATATAATATATCCATTTACAAGACAATAAATAATAAAAATATAATTGGTGATATGTGATAACTAAGAATTTTAAGTAAAAGTATATTTGTTTTACAATAATAAGTGATTTTTTGTTTGTACTTTCTGTTTTGAAAGGGAAAGGTTTAAAGTTTAAATCATGAAGGGTTAATGTTACTTAACATCAACTTTTAAAAGGCTGAACAAGAAATGTAAAAGAATAGTTGTGAGCAGATGAAGTGGCAGGTATATATGAAGAACCTCCAATCATACCAGTATTTGCGCATAATTGGTTTCTTTCCTTTAATTTTAACTCTCATTTTTAAGTTATACTAATTGATGGAGATGTGTATTTAATGGGTAGAAAGATGACCAATTTATATCTAATTTACTTTAATTTGGTACGTCCATCAAGTATCTAAATAAATGGATTAGATTTAATATATTATTTAAATAAATCTTTAAATTTAAATGTAGATAATTATAAATATTATAAAATCAACTTAATTAGGGAAATTTATCTATTATTTTATCCATAATTTATCCCATTATGAGGCCACATAATTTGAAATATTTCTAACATTTTTCCACTCGATCTGATAATTAGATAGCATTAATATGCTTAACAACACCATCATACATGCGCATAAGGGAACTAATTCATTCATTCATCATTAATATCTAATTTCAATATATTGCAAATGCAAGTTATGGCGATCATACACTATATATTTCAGCATACTCTCTTTCATATATCACAACATTTGCAGTCTATTAAAATAAGTCTTTTAAGTGATATGAATTCCATCATGGTCTACATAAGTTTTCTTGTTATAGTAAAGAGATCATCATGTGTACACTAAGACAATTAAGGGGAAAATATTATCATGAGTCAAAAACATGTAATTAAGCTTAGAGTGTCAAAATTATAAACGTCATAAAGCATCATAAACATTATTCATTATTGCCAACACCTATTCAGTGCACATGTTCTTTGAATGTCTCCGGCAATGAACCCTTCATCAAGGGGATCAGCTATCATCAAGTCATTCCTGATGTGCTGAGTAGACACTCTTTGTTTCTAAAGTCCTCCTTAATGATAAAATACTTTAACTCCATGTGCTCGGCACCTATGACTATTTGTTATTGTTACAGAATAAACTAATGTAGAATTGTTACACTATACTTTCAGCGACTTAGGAACAATGTTTTCCCAAGTCTTGAGATAATAATCTACAAACATAGTGCGTTAATTATGATTTCAATCATACCATACATTTTGCTTTTATTGTGAATAAAACAATGACAAATTTCTTGGCACTTATCCATAAATTGTTTCTTCAGATAAAGAAACAGATAGCCAGGACATCTACCAAAATCCAAATCTAAATATTCAATTGCTTCATATTGATTGAATTTCTCATACATGAATGAGTATTTAATATTGGTACCTTTGCAAATATCTTCATACTTTCTTTGTAATTTTTCATTTCTTTTTCATCCTACATAATTCTTTAGACATTATATTATACTAAAATTATTCTTGCGAAATCTCTCAAGAATTTTCATGATATAAACTTTCTGACACAATCCCAACAATTCATGTAATCTATTATAAAATATTTCATTTTTATCACACATGGTGCCTCTCTTATATCTTTCCTTTCAAATTCTTAAAGAGGAAATCTTTAGTCTCCATTTAGATGCCTAAATCATTAGCAGCAAGTAAAATATCATCAATATACAGGACTAAGAATATCAACTTACTCCCACTGATCTTTTGGTTTATAAATCTGTTTATGGTATTTCCTTCAAAATGAAAAGATGTTATGGTATCATTGAACTCCATATACCATTGCCAGGAAACATTCTTAAGTCTATATATTGACTTTTCAAATTTATATATCATGTTGCCTTTTTCCATTAGTTGGGAAACTTTATATTTTGTTCATATAAACTTCCTCCTAAAGATCTCATTAAGAAAGGCAATTTTCATATCATTTTGGTGCAACTGTAAATATACTCAGCCACTAAAACCATAATTATGCTTAACGAGTCTTCTTTGATATTAGAGAAAAGGTCTCTTCATGATGAATATCATTCTTTTGAGTATAATCCTTGGAAACAAGTCTAACTTTATATTATTATGTTGTCATTTGAGTCATGCTTTGATCTTGATGATCCACTTATAGCTGAGTCAATTGGCAACTCAATAAGATCCCAGATTTCATTCCATTCCATCGATTTTAACTCAACATTCAATGGCATCAATCTACTTATTAGACTCAATGCTTTCTATGGCTTTAAAAAGGTAACCGAATCTTTATTGATTCTTGTATCAAAATCATGTTCCTGCAAATAAACCACAAAATCATTTAACATAAAAGTAAGTTTGCATGTGTTTAAGACTTGTGGAATGGAGAAGTATCCTTAATTTCGTCAGTCACACCCAGATTTTTGGGATATGACAAGATAAGTCTTTGCTATCAATGGCAATATTCCTTGACACTATAAGGAAATAACAACATCAATTGTATGTTAGCTAGGAAACTAACATCAGAAATTGTCCAATTTCAAGTATCTATTCTTATCTATTGAAAACAAGTGGATTTTGTTACTATTCAAAGTTCTGTGTTGAGACATTTTATAAAGTTCATGGCTTTTATCTTTTTATTATTATATATTTTTAATATATTTTTTTATTTAAGACAATTATTTACTGTTCAAAGAATTGGCTGGATTTTTGCCCTCACCATTCTGATTTTAATCATTTTGAATTTGAATTTCAAAATCACACTCACGATTTTGATTTATAATTATAATATAATAGATAATGGAAAAAATTTACAAGCTTCCTCTTTCTCCAGACCCATTTATTTCTTCATCTTTCTTTCTTTCTCTCACCTCTTTAACTAGTCTCCTCTCTCATCTTCACATCTCAAGGTAAATCTCTCAAACTCGCCTATTCTTGCTCTTCTCAATTTGTCAATTTGTCAAGGGTAAAACTCTTAAAGTTGCTTATCCTTCTTGTTCAATTTGTGATTTGTGTTTTGATTTTTTGATGGCTCTTTCTATTGAAAATTATTTGAAGCTAGGTGGGGGTATTTAGTAATGTTGACAAAGGCCGTGGGTGAAGCTTTGGCAGAGATGTTGGAGGGAAGTCTCGGGGAAACCATGCCATGAATAGTTAGTATTTTAAAGAGAAATGAGATATACCATGTATATTGATGACATGTTCTTTCTTAAGATTCGTTTCATCCCTGTTCTTACACACAATAGATAACTTGGAAAACTTTGCTTCTTTATTGTTCTGAGAAAACCACCAATTTTTCTATGAACCTACTTTCTCCCTTTTCATCTCAAAGAATATGAACTTGCTCAAAAGATAGAACTTACTTTCTCTGTGTTGCCAATGAATTAGAGAGACAAACACAGAAGAAGTAGAAAAATAGCAGTAGAAAAATCGAAGTCCGTCAGGTAGTAGAAAAACAAAAAGGAAAATTAAAAATTTTGAAAGATCAATCATTATTACTTCATATACGTTTAAATATAGTTTTTCCTTTTGGTGTATAGGAGTAGTAGTTATTATTACTTGCAGATTGGACTCTCATAGAGAACTTTCTCTATTTAAAGGTCATTGTGGTTATCATCTCTATTCGAATTGTTCTGTATGTCACATTATGCCTTAATTTAGATGATGGAACATAACAGAGACCTTGTTTCATGACTCAAGACTTATTAGCATTTGATCTCCCAGAGACGATAAGGATCGGACTCACGTGTTGCAATATTAAGATCTTTCTATTATTTCATCGAAGCACCCATAATTTAATGATAAGACTAATTGTTGAAAGCAAGGGCATTGGAGACTTAATCTCTCTCCACCATAACTCTTTTGTATATTCCCAAGAATGGTAAAAATGGAAAACAAATATTAAATGCTCCATAAATTTTATAAAATGACTTATATTTTGAAACCTTAATTCTCCAAAAATATGTCTTGTAATAGGAATAGAGGGAGTATTTAGCAATAAGTGAAGTTTTTGCTTAATTTCTTTAGGCATTCTCTTTGCCTATTGAGAATGTTATAGTATAGTTTCTTGATTTTGCTCCACAGGTGGGCTTACTATAAAGTCAGCACCACAGCAAAATAAAACTGAAAAAGAAAAAGGGTATTTTTTTGTTGTGAAGAAAAATTGAAATGTAGGCTAATATATATGCTAACAATTAGCAAATGTTGCTGTCAGCTTGGAACTAAGATTAAGATTATGGGATTCAACTCAGCCTTCAAGGAATCTATATGGAAGTGTTACCATATTCATCATAAAAGTTTTCTACGTAAAGAGTTTCCTCATAAGCATAAAGGTGCATAGGAAATTGGTTATCCTGGTTATGGTAGCATCAATCTCATTTAACCCTAACTCATAGCATGGGAGAATTACCTATAAATCCATGATGAACAAATATATTAATCATTTAACTATAAGCAGAGGATTTAGTGTTGTTTTTGACTAAAATACACTTTTAAATAAAAATGTCATATTTCGTATAGCTTGATTTCTTATTAATTAAAAGCTTAATAATGTGTTTTTCATTTTCTCCTCTTATCAAATGTCATCGGAAAAAAGGAAATTGTGAATTTTCTTTCTTATCAAAAGACGTATCTAACATAACAATTTTTTTTTTTAGATCTTTGAAAAGGAGATAATAGTACTAATAAGTAACAACAAAAGAAAGAACAATAATAGTAAAATTATTTGTAATGTGTCCAATTAATTAGTTATATAATATTTATTTATTTTAGAGTTGGAAATAATTCATAAAAATTTATGAACTATTTAATTGAAAAACTCATGCAATGTGGGAGTGTTCCATTATTGTAGGTGGGAGTGTAGCAAGGGACAAACGTTCTTTCTTTTCTTTTTATCTTTTTGGTGTGTGTGGGTTTTTTTTTTTGGGGGGGGGGGGGACTTTTTTAAAAAAATTAGTATTAATTTTAACATAAGAATTGTAAAAATAATGCTTTTTTTATAATTATTGGCTAATAATGTTCATATAATCACTTCAATATATATATTTTTTCAATTTGAAAGATTTTATCCACCAAATTTATATTACAAAAAATTGTGTTTCTCTATTTTTTTTATGTAATATATATGATAATCACAATATTTTTGTCCACTCCGTGTAATGCGCGGTGAGAAAAGTCTAGTAAAGTTCAATTATCATTGAAGCATGGTTGAAATTTATGGTTTTGTTGAATAAATTATATCATATGTAATTACAATTTTTTAATATTCATGTTATTGTCATGCGCAAGTGCAATTTTTGACTCAAATGTGTGCGATTAACATGTCAGGTATATTGTCGCTGCAACACTAAGTTTAACATTCCTACATTTTACGATTTATCAACAAAATTTAATATCTATAGAAGTAGGCTTATGAAAAGGCTTCAACCTATCCATTCTGTACATGAGGTAATTTTGATAATTTTCTATTTGATTTATTGATATATATGGATGTCTTCTCCCTTCTTTATTCATATTTTTGTGATTATACATTCAATTAAATGTGTTATTCTCTGTTTTATTTTTCGTATTTTCCATTCAATTTATATAATTTGGTTGCTTTTGCTTTCTGATAGGAGCTTGCTGCTAGATTTAGTACTGTTGTAGAAGTAAAATGACGGGCTGATGACCTATCTAGCCAATCAAAGATCATCCACTAACTTACATTTCAATGGACATATGTATAGAATCATATGCATAGGAAGCAGTGATTATAACATCTCAATAAAGCTAAAATATGTAGAAATATATAGAAATTTTACAAAAACGGACAGACACTGTTTTGTGTAAAAAAGGATAAAGAAGTCATTTTTTCCAGTTGAATGAAAAAATAAAAAAATTATATTTTTGCCCCCAAAGAATTATAAAATGTACATCCATGTCCCAAAAGCATTGAAATGTAGGCGGAGAAAGAAATAAAAAGTTTTAGAAAAAATTACACCTAATGACCCGAAAGTTTCAAAAATTATAATTTAATCCTGGGTTAAGGGTAGTTTTGTAAATATATAAAATTACTGTCAAAATGAAGCTCTCGATGAGAGAAGTCCAATGGTATATGGCACTGAGGGTTAATGTTTATGAATAAAGAAATAATCAGTGCCGAGGGTCCAAAAGTAATAGTAAATCGATAAAGTAAACTGTGGGCCCTACCGATGGTTAAAAAGAAATTTGGTCTGGATATGGGTCATACACAGATACCATTTGGGACAGGATAATTATGAAAATATAAAAATAAAATTAGAATAGTCCTGTATCCCAAAAATATTAAATTACTGTAAAGACGATTTTATCGATACGATTAAAAAATATCCGGATTGAGGTATATCTGGATCAGGAAAATTGGACAATTTTTGGACACCTTTTTCTCTTTCTCATGCGTGAATTGCTGCAGCCAATTGTCCAAATTATTTAATGATTTTTGAAGGCAAACTTCTTGAAGAAGGAGACCAAAAAGTAATCATGGTTACTTTTGTTAATTAACCATGATTAGCTATATTAGTAACCACATGATTAAGTCATTTAATTGCCTTCTTTCCTCTGCATTTTCACGCATGAACCAGTAGCTAAAACAGAGGAAGAAAACGCAAGAAAAGGAAGGAGAAAAAGAGGAAGAAAAGGAAGAGGTGTCAAAGCAAAATTGAAGCACAAATCGGTAAGCTTTTATGTTACAACCCTAAGCTTACTATCCATGATTTTCAAAGCATGATTTATGGTTTAGTTTTCTTCCTTTACACCTTAGGGTTTCAGCCAAATTGGATTTTAGCATAGGAATGAGTTTTGGACCATGAAACTTAAGGGAAAGCATAGACTAGACACTAGAAGCATGAATCCATGGAAGGTTTGAAGTGATTTAAAAAAATTTTTTTTTAATCACTATGAGATAATTTCGGCCAGAACAGGGGAGATATTTAGAGTTGGAATTTCATGATTTTGATCTCAAAAATGGATTCCCCATGGTCCAAAACCTTAGGAACAAGTATGTTGTACAAAGAAAAAGCAAAGGAAAACAAAGTGTAAAATTTGGGTTTTAGTGTATAAAGTATTGTGTAATTCCGAAAAACCAATGGATAAATTAGTTCAATGATGATGTGGATAGGTTCAAGAAGGTTGTGGAAAGCTCAAAAAGTGGTGAACTAAGTTTGGAAAGCAAGAGAGTATCATAAGGTAGTTAATTTCTCATACTAGCATTATGTTATCATGTTTGTTTCAATGTGTTTTATGCCTTGTCATATGATTGCAATGATGTTTTGAGATGATTTATGTGTATTGGCTGAGTTGTTGGAGGGACATTGAGACCCTGGGATGTCCATTTGTCAAAACAAAACACTGCCGAAATTTTTATGAATTCATATGACATAAATGTGATAATGCATTCAAAGTGTGTTAAGGTATGCAAAATGTGTTATCTTGATATTTTTATGTTTAATGTGATGATGTGATGGCATGTTGGGTGTTAACTACTGAGATTCTTTGAATCTCAGCCTCCCAAATATTAACCATGAATAGGTAGTAACAATGGCAAGTCCACCAAGGAAGAGAAGGGAAAGGAGAAAGACTTTGGCCATTAATGTGATAATAAAAGTATCAGCCATGAGTTTTGATCTATTGCATAAATTGGTAAATGTGATGATAAATAAGTTTCTTCCATATTTTAATATTCCTTTAAGTTCTAGCTAAGGTGTGGCATGATATGAAGATGAATTATGGTCATGTAAATATCTTACAATTTTTGTATTGTAAGTATAAGGATAACGGTCATTTTGATCACTACCAAACAAATGTGCTACAGTATGGGCTTGTTGATGTATAAAGTATGAATGTTATCTATGTCTAAGAACTAGATAGAAAGAGCTTTCATGTGGTCCAAAGATCACTCAAATAGGATGAGTGTAAGATTTATAGTGAATTTTTAAAGTTAGCCCAGAAAATTGAAATTTTTGAAATTGACCATATGAATGGTAGAAATTCACGAAATTTACTGTACAAATTGGCCAAGTAATTGCTCTGATTGATATGTTTCCCGTGTAAATAATGTTTTAAGCTATGCATAGAGACTTGAATCACTTTCATATGATTTTTATTGAATTAGTTATGATTTTTCAAAATTCAGTCGGGGAAAAAGAAATTTGATTTAATGAATAGTGCCAAGTTGTAAAAATTTTGTTATGACATTTATTGTGATTCAAGATCCTACTATGATATAAATAGACTTTAGCATGGTTAAATACGTGGAAAATGGGCATATAAAGGAGGTGTTACAGTGATGGTGTAATTTTTCATTGGAGTGCAATGATACCCACAGTGATGTATTCCCATACATAAATATAATTTTCAGAATTGTTTACCACCAATTGTAGTTATCCGTTTAGTAATATAAATTTTCTTTTAGATTATTTAAAATTGAATGGCATTTTATCAATCATTATTTCTCTCATAATGATTAAGAGAAATGCTCATAGACCCATGCTTGCAAAAGAAAAAATCTTCTTGCAACACACTTAAATTTAGAATTGGCCCAATTCTAACAAATGTTAAATGAATGAATACTTTCTGCTTCAATGGCCATATTACACTAACATAACCAAAAGATAAAAGTGTGGCTGTTTGGTGTAATAAATAAGATATTTTAATATTACCTCTTATTAATTTAGGGAAAGTTGTGTTTTTTAATAATCATTGATTGATTTGCTAAAAACAAAATCATTAATTGAGATCAATTTTGAACAAATTGCTTTCTTTGCAATGTGTGGGGTTACATCATTAATACAACAAGACTTAAACAACTTTTCCATAAAAAAAAAACCATAAAAAACTTAACAATTTTTGGCGGCCGATTCCATAGAAAAACATATTACAACCCAAAATCTTTTCTCACAAGATAAACCCAACTTACCTAATCCAATGGCCAAAAAATACAATCCACACGATCAAATTTTTTTTAAAAAAAAAATTGCTCCAATTTAAAAAAAAACATACTATTCCAGCCACCTAAAAACCCTATAAAATATTACTCCTTCCGTTTCGCTATATAGTGCATTTTTTTGAGAAATTAATGTTTCATAATATAGTGCACTTTATGGATTACGTAGAATAATTTTTTTCTCTTTCCAAGATTGCCCCTAATTAATAAACCCAAATATTTGTTTATTATTAAAATATTTCATTCCCAAAGCATTTAATGAGGGTAATTTGAGAAAAGATGAAAATTTTTTTTAGTTATTAATTATTGTCTTGATCTATGTGCAGTAGTTAAAAGTGTATTATAAACTGGAATGGAGAGAGTAATATTGTATTAAGTGTTGTACACAATAGTCAACTTTTTACCAACCTAACTACTTGCAATCCCGCACATCATCGCGGGGTTATTCTAGCTGGTAATAAATCAAATAAAATTACCACTTATATTAGATAGTTTTATCTAGTCTCATTTAATTAGTAAAAATATAAAAAAAAATAACATAAATTAAAATCATGATTGATTCCTCTGTTTTTTTTTTTAATGTGTGTAAGTTGATTCTATATTTATTAATATTTGCTTGATTGGTTGCATCAAATAGAAATTTAGTTTTTAATTTTTGGGATAAAAAATCTTATATTTTCGTTTTCTTTTAAAGACTAAGAAGCCAATTAAGAAATTTGGAAAACAATCACAGTAATTAAGGTGGAAATGAAGTATGTTCCGATCCAAACTTGAATGCAGACTATCAAATTCATAAAATCCGCAAGCCTTGATATAATGAAGGACTATAAAGATTAAAAAAATAAATAAATAATTACAAGTTAGTTTGGTATAGAATACATTAATTTGTTTTCACCGGACTTTTCTAAACTCTTATAAGTGTTTTTTTTTTTTGCCAGAAAATTTTGTAAGTGTTTGTTCAGTAGTTTTTCCTTCACATTTATACATCTTTATTGAAAATCACAATAGCAGAGATCTAATAACTTTACATGTATTTCCTATTTAAAAAGGTAAAATAATTGTAAAAGTCTGTCACATTCATTTTGTTCCTATAGAATTCATTGACAGTATTTTTTTACCAACATCATCCCACGTACATTCAGATTTTCCATTACATTGCTCAAAACAATATTTAATCTCTATATTAAAATCTAATTAGTTTTCAATAAAAAATAAAGTTGGATATGAAATCCTTGTTATTTAGAGGTTGTTTTCATAACCATGGGGCCTCGTCCTTGATCCTTCACTAGTTTCAAGTATTAGAAAACATATATCTTCTAAAGATAATTTATTTCCCTTTGAAAATTACAAAGTGAATAAGCCACTTGCATAAATATTACATAAGATGCATAAAACTAGAAATGCAAATACCAAAACTAATGTCTGTGACCAGGCTTCAACCTGCGGCCATGATTGATTCTTCTTCTACTTATCAACACAAGAAATCTAACGACAACTACATCCACAAAATCAAAGTAAGCATCACTCCAAGATCTCTTCATTGCTAATAAGAAGTAAGGGACCAACAGCCCTGCTGCAAGCCCCACACCAAGGCTCAAGTAAAACCACTTGTCAATAAATCCATCATCATCACCATCATTTGTTTCATCATTACTTGCTCCCTTATCAGAACCATAACCAGGATCATCATTATCACGTAGGCACCTCACAGGAAGGGGACAACCATAGAGACCAGGATTCCCAGCAAATGAAGATGCTTCGAAAGTTGTTGCGTGACCTGTGTAAGGGATGGCACCTGAAAGGTTGTTGTGGGACAAATTCAAGTAGCCCAAAAATGATAAGGAAGACAAGCTTCGAGGAATGGAACCAGTAAGTTGATTGCTTGAGAGATCAAGCGACATTAGCTGATGTATATATGAAATGCTTTCAGGAATGTTGCCAGTTATGTGGTTTCTTGACAAGTTCAAAACCACTAAACCCGATAGTTTTGTTATTTCTTGAGGAAATCTTCCGGACAAGTTGTTTCCAGAAAGGTCTATGCTAGTGACTAGGAAAAGAGTTTTGGTGTACATCAGTGACTGGCCTTTTGTATTCACAACCAAACTGTCTTGATAGTTCTCAAAATGGTAGTACACAAATTTATTGTACATATCTTGATATACCATCTCCACTAAATTTTTGTCCACTCTTTTCTCTTGAGCAATCGCTTTAAGATCACCTAAGCTGGCTGGAATGCTGCCACTCAAGTCATTCTCCCCAAGGTCCAGGACTTGCAATGAACTTAGTTTTGAGAGCTCAGAAGGTATTTCTCCAAAGAATGCATTGGATCGTAAGTTAAGAATTGTAAGATTTAAAAGTCCATCTCCAATCCAAGTAGGAATTCCACCTGAAAGTTCATTGTTTCCAAGATTCATGGTTTGCAAACTGGATAAATTAATAAAAGATGATGGCAACTTCCCTGAGAGCTGGTTGTCACTTAGGTGCAATAGTTGGAGCCGTTGCAGTTGACCTAAGGAATTTGGAATAGCTCCAGACAAATAGTTGCTGCTAAGGTCTAGTGCATTCAAGCTAGAACAGTTTGCAAGGCTTGAAGGGATCTTTCCAATGAAGCTGTTGTTTGAAAGATCAATGGTCAAAAGAGAATCGCACATCTCTCCTATAGACTCTGGTATTTGTCCAAAAAAGTGATTATGAGAAAGAGATAAGAAATTCATGCGAGGCATGCCCTTCCAAAACCAATTTGGTATAGAATCTGAAATGCTAGCATTTGATAGGTCTAAAAGGTTTATCTCTTTTTGTGATTGGAGCCAAGGTCGAAATGAAGGTCCCAAAATGCATGAACTCATTACAAGTTCTCTAACTTGGAATGGAGGTATCCAATTGGAGCTGATATTCACAATGAATGAATTGGAGGATAAGTCTAAGAATGTTAACTTGGTCAACTTCAAAAAATGGATTTCAGAGATTATGCCTGTTAATTGATTGGAAGAAACATCAAATCCTGATAGGGCAGAAAGTTGTCCTAAACTTTTTGGAAGAGCCCCGTTGAGTTTATTCTTTCTAAGTTGTAAAATATTAAGATTTTGCAATGACCCTAAAGAAGTAGGGATAAGACCTTCAAACAAATTATAGCTGAGGTCAAGTCCAACAAGATTTTCAAGTTGACCTAACCAATATGAGATTTTACCATCCAGTTGATTGTGACTCAAAACCAAATAATGCATATTTGGTAGAGTATTCCTAAATGGGCAAGTTTCTATTCCTTCAAGAAATTCAGGTAGACTTCTTGTCATGTGATTTTTTGATAAAGACAAACTATACAAGTTGCAAAGCTTTCCAATAGAGCTTGGAATACCACCCTCAACAGCATTGGAATCAAGATAAAGACGAATGAGAGAAGTCATGTTCCCTAAAGAAGAGGGGAGTTTTCCATATACCTTGTTGTCATTTAAACGAAGAACCTGTATCTTTTCCCAACTTCTAAAGAGTTGAGAGCAACTTGCTGTAAGATTGAAATTGCGACTTAAATTCAATGACAATAAATTTGGCAACTCACCAAGACCAATTGGTATTCTTCCATATAGGCTACTTTCACTCATATCAATATACTGCAGGCTGCTTACATTTACTAGCCAATCAGGTATCCTTGAATGGAAGCTATTAAAGCTAAGATCTATGACAGAAAGTGAAGTAAAATTTAGAGCCATAAGAGATGGAAAATAACCAAACAAGTTACAACTAGATAGATGCAATTCAACTATAGAAGGAAGCTGATTCAGTGCACCAACCCAGTCTTTCACCGACGAAAGGTTAACCCCATTCATCGCCAGATGTTCTAAAGAGATAAAACCTGTTATCCACTGACAATTGTCAACATATACTTCCAGAAACTCAAGATCAAGAACTTCCAATCGAGATAGGTTTCCTAAATGTGGAGGAATGGTGCCACTAAAGCCGGCATATGACAAGCTTAAATATTGCAAATTCTCCAGTGATCCAAGAAATTTGGGAATTGGTACGCCATCAAATGTGTTAAAACTCAAGTCAAGATGCCTTAGGGACTTAAGCTTCATCAAAGATGGTCTTATCTCACCACTCAGGTTCCAGAATACATACCTGCCAGATAAAGATTCAAAGTTAGGATCTGGATATGGGTTGTGGAGATCGACTGCAACAACTGCCCCTGTATTGTTGTCACACTGTATTCCGTGCCATTGACAACAGTTGCTGCCTCTCCACGAAGATAGCACATTTCCAGGATCTTGAAGCCCATTTTTGAAGTCCAAAAGAGCTTCTCGATCAGAGGCCAAGCAATTAATCAAGTGACCATTACTGCTCCCAACAGAAACTAAGATTAACAAACAGAGAAAGTGAAATAACAACTCAATTACTAGTAATTTTTCCATTGACGTAGATTTCTCTCTCGCAAGCTATGGATGTAGACAAAAGCTATACATCTCAGCAGCATAAATATACAAGCCCCGCATACCCTTCATTTCCGTGTAAGACTATAAACTTGCTTTTTGTTCCGGGTGAAATTGTCCAGAACTAAACTTTCATTGTCGAAATGAGAAAATCAGTAACGTATAAAATCAACTATATGTAGCTACCGTCATAACACGTGATTTAGAATTGAGCTTTCATTAACATAGTACATGTGGCCTACTTTCATTGGCGCGTATAGTAGATATTTTTGGACAAAATAGTTCAGAACGGAGCTTCCACACAGAAGAAAATGAGAAAATGACATTTGAGAAATGCTTAAAAAAATATTGCAGTCGGAATAGTTAGCTGATCACTGGAACAAGCTATGCATATTGTTAAATGAATTTAGCTTTTTTTATACTAAATAATAAATATTATTATTTTACGCGCAATAAGTCAATGAACTGTCATCTTCTTGGAAGGAAAGTTTACACCCCCCCCCCTTTCTATTATGTAAGATAATATTCAACCCAGACAGAGAAATGCTTCAGTCAGCGTCAGTGTCAGACTATCAGATCTAACGGTCTGTTTGGTATCTGAGAATTGGAATCTGTCTTCTGTACACGCCACTGATTCTGCAATTTACCGAATTGAGTTTTCTTTTATTCAAAAGCATACAAATTAGTTTTACAGGACACACAATCAGCACTTATAACCAGCCCGAATCAGCTTTTTTTAAAATCAAATGAATCAATCATAACGCTTCGATGCATCCACGTACTTGTTACATCCATCAACCAGAACAAAGTATGTTTTCTCCTTCTGTTTGAGTGTAGGCTGAGGAAGAAGGGCACGTCGTGCCCACAGTCAAAACGGTGTCGTTTTAAGCTACTAATCCTGGTTGATTGTGCATTCAACCGATATCGTGAAGCCACGCTGCTCCTCAAATAGTCAAAATGAGCATTTGGATTAATAAAATGCTACAGATTAACAATGAAAGTTTGCCATTGGAGACAGGGTCTGATCTCCAATTAAAGCAAGCTAAATATTTCACAAATTAAAGCAAGCTAAATATTTAACAAAATGAGACACGCAATTCATAGCATACGAAAAAAGTATTATAGATTTCATATTTTTATATTGATATTGATGATTTACGGTAATGAAATGCACAACGTTTTTCAAACCAACTTGTCTCTGTAGTCCCTCATTTCATAGTCTTCTCCTCCTCCTCAAGCAACAGGGGCTGTTCCGGGTCCTAAAGTTTAGAAGAGGTTGGATTTTTATATTCTGTATTCCTTTTTGAACATAAAATATTAAAGTCAGAATAAAAATAAAGATACTAAAATCATAAAAATGATCCAACGAAGAAAACATAAATTTTAGATATATTACGAAATTTTGCTTTCAAAACAGAACAATGTTTCAGACCCAACCCCAGTCCAGACTATCCAATTCATAAATTCAGCAAGACTTGATATATTCAGAAGGGCTATATTATGAAGATTCAAAAGGCAATTCAAATAATTAATTCCCATTTGGTACTTGATATTTAAAAAAAAATTCATTTTACAAGACTTCTCTAAAATGTTCACAAGTGGTTTTTTCTTGTTATATTTTTATTGAAAAGTACGATAACAGAGATGCAATAATTGTACTTGTTTTTCTAAATTGTATAATTACAATAAAAGTCACTGATATATATACATATTGGTTATATTTCAGTGGAATTCTTGCCAATAATTTTCTCTTTTGATAAACATCGTGAAACGTACATAAAAATGTTGTCGAGAAAATATTTAATTCCTATAATAATTTATAGAGTAATTAATCTTCAATCTAAACATAAAGTTTAATATGAAATCCTATAGGTATTTAGAGGTTGTTCCCCATAACCTTCTTCAATAGTTTTCAAGTATTACCAAAAAAAAAATCTAAGCTTCACATGAAAATTTCAAAGTGACAAGCCCCTTAATTATCTAAATATTACATAAGATGCATAAAATTAAAAATGCAAATACCGAAAACACCGTCTAAGATGAGGCTTGATCCAACGTACGGCCATGATTGATTATTCTTCTACGCATCAACACAAGAAATCTAACAATAACCACGTCCACGAAATCAAAGTAAGCATAACTCCAAGATCTTTTCATTGATAACATGAAAAAAGGTACCAAAAGCCCCGATGCAAACCCTACACCAAGACTCAAGTAAAACCACTTATCAATGAGCCCATCATCATCACAATCATCTGGTTCATCATTACTTGCTCCCTTATCAGAACCATAACTAGGATCATCATTATCACGCAGGCACCTCACAGGAAGGGGACAACCATAGAGACTAGGATTCCCAGCAAATGAAGATGCTTCGAAGGTTGTCATGTGACCTGTGTAAGGGATGGCACCTGAAAGGTTGTTCGTAGACAAATTCAAGTAGCCCAAGAATGATAAGGAAGACAAGCTTCGAGGAATGGAACCAGTAAGTTGATTGCTTGAGAGATCAAGGGATGATAGCTGATGTATATTTGATATGCTTTCAGGAATGTTGCCAGCTAAGTGGTTTCTTGACAAGTTCAAAACCACTAAACCAAATAGTTTTGTTATTTCTTGGGGAAATCTTCCGGACAAGTTGTTTCCAGAAAGGTCTATGCTAGTGACAAGGGAAAGGGTCTTGGTGTACGTAAGTGATTGGCCTTTTGTATTCACAACCAACCTATCCTGATAGTACTGACCTCGAAACATCCCATACATTATATTTATATTCATTCTTTTCTCTTGAGCCATTGCTTTGAAATCACCAAAGCTGGCTGGTATGCTCCCACTCAAGTAATTCTCCCCAAGGTCCAAGACTTGCAATGAACATAGTTTTGAAAGCTGAAAAGGTATTTCTCCAGAGAATGCATTGGACCTTAAGTTAAGAATGGTAAGATGCCAAAATCTATCTCCAATCCAATCAGGAATTTTACCTGAAAGTTCATTGTGTCCGAGATCCATGGTCACCAAAGAGGATAAATTGATGAAAGATGATGGCATATTCCCCGAGAGCTGGTTGTTGCTCAAGTGCAATACTTGGAGCCCATGCAACTGACCTAAGGAATTTGGAATAGCCCCAAACAAATTGTTGCCACTGAGGTCTATTGCATTCAAGATAGAACAATTCGCAAGGCTCGAGGGGATTCTTCCAGTGAAGTTGTTGCTTGAAAGATCAATCATTGAAAGAGAATTGCACATCTCTCCTATTAACTCTGGTATTTCTCCAGAAAATTGATTATGAGAAAGAGATAAGAAAGCCAAGTGAGGCATGCCCTTCCAAAACCAATTTGGTATAGAATCTGAAATGCTAGCATTTGAGAGGTCTAAAAGTTTTACCTCATTTTGTGATTGGAGCCAAGCTGGAAATGAAGGTCCCAAAACACATGATCTCATTACAAGTTCTGTGACTTGGAATGGTGGCATCCAATTGGAGCTGATATTCACAATGATTGAATTGGAGGACAAGTCTAAAAATGTCAACTTGGACAACTTTGAGAAATGGATTTCAGAGATTGTGCCAGTCAATTGATTGGAAGAAACATCAAACCATGATAGGGCAGAAAGTTGTCCTAAACTCTTCGGAACAGTCCCATTGAATTTATTATTTGCAAGTTGTAGGGTAGTGAGATTTCGCAATGACCCTAAAAAAGTAGAAATAAAACCTTCAAACAAATTATGGCTAGGGTCAAGGTTAACAAGATTTTTTAGTTGGCCTAACCAAAATGGGATTTTACCACTCAGTTGATTGTTGATCAAATCCAAATGTATCATATTAGGCAAAGGATACCTAAAAGGGCAACTTTCTGTTCCTTTAAGAATTTCTGGTAGACTTCCTATCATTTTGTTTCCTGATAAAGAAAAATAATTCAAGTTGCAAAGTTTTCCAATAGAGCTTGGAATACTTCCCTCAATAGCATTGCAATCCAGATAAAGACTAATGAGAGAAGTCACGTTTCCTAAAGATGAGGGGAGTTTTCCGTGTACCTTATTTTCTCTTAAATTAAGAAATTGTATCTTTTCCCATCTTTTTCTAAAAAGTTGTGAGCAACTTGCTGTAAGATTGGAATTGCCATCTAAATTCAACCACAATAAATTTGGCATCTCACCTAGATCAAGTGGAATTCTTCCATATAGGTTAGCTCCAATCATATCAATATACTGCAGGCTGCTCACATTTACAAGCCAATTAGGTATTTCTGAATGTAAGTTATTATAGCTAAGATTTATGACAGCAAGTGAAGTAAAATTTAGAGATGCAAGAGATGGATTATAACCAAACAAGTCACAACTAGATAGATTCAATTCAACTATAGAAGGCAGGTGATTTAATGCACTGACCCAGTCTTTTACCAATGAAAGGTTAACCCCAACCATAGCAAGATGTTTTAAAGAGATAAGACCAGTTGTCCATTGAAAATTGTCAACATATAATTCCAAATGTTGACCATCATTTAATTCAAAAGTCTTGAGATCAAGAACTTCCAAACGAGATAGGTTTCCAAAATGTGGAGGAATGAGGCCACTAAAACCAGCATGTGACAAGTTAAGGTATTCCAAATTCTCCAGTGATCCAAAGAATTGAGGTATTGGTATGCCTTTGAAAGTGTTAAAACTGAAGTCTAAATGCCTTAGTGACTTGAGCTTCATCAAAGATGGTCTTATCTCACCACTCAGGTTCCAGAATCCATACCTGCTAGATGAAGGTTTCAACTCCTGATTTGGATATGGGTTGTGGAGATCAACTGCAACAACTGCTCCTGTATTGTTGTCACAGTGTATTCCATGCCATTGGCAACAGTTGCTGCCCCTCCATGAAGATAGCACACTGTGAGGATCTGAAAGCCCAGTTTTGAAGTTCATGAGAGCTTCTCTATCAGAAGCTAAACAATTCGTCAATTGGGCATTGCTGCTGCAAACAAAAACTATGATTAATATGCGAAAAATGTGTAATAACAACTCAGTGACAGGTAATCTTTCCATTGATGTAGCTCTCTCTCTCTCTCTCTCTCTCTCTCTCGCAAACTATGGTTTCAATTTCAGGCACAAGCAATGTATCTCAGCAGCAGCATATATATATATATATATTGTATATATACATGTAGTATATACCCTCCATTTCCACGTCACACAGTTGCTTTGCTTCTTCTTTCGTGAAAAATGGTTCAGATTCCGAGACCTGAGCTTTCATAGGAAAGACAACATGAGAAAACAGTGAATCAAACTAAAGTAAAAACTAAACGCCGATAGTTCATATTCCATTATAGGTGAGTAAGGTTGGAAGTGGGATTTCACCTACCAGCAAATTTCGAGAATGCGTAGAATGACTAAAGAAAATTAGAAGTGGGATTTCACCGAGACCAACAAAGTTCCATAATAGGTGTGCTAAGTGTGAAGTAGTGGGATTTCACGACAGTGCTATTATTATTATTTTATGTATTTCATATATGATTAAAGAAAATTATATAATAAAATTTTAAATTCAAGTTTAAATTTAAGACATTTATATTTAAAAATAAATATGTAATTGAACTAAGTTGCACTCCCACTCAAATTTTTATTTGATTTTGGTTGGACATGAAAATGTGTCTTCGAAATCCATGGGTTGGACAGAATAATATTGGGTCAGATGAGACTAATTTTTCTAGTTGATTAGGCCTATATTCATCAAGTTGGCTTCTTCAAATCCTGCACATCAAGCAACGCCACTAAGAAAAGCATTACAAATTTTCTCTGTGTTGTGTTCCCTCTTCCTAGAACAACACTCTGCACCATGGTTTTTCCAAATTACCTCCCTCTCATGTCTCTTTTCACTCTAATTTTGCTTCCCACTATGTGATAAGAATATTTTATACTAAATTAGCTTTATTTTGAGGTTAAAATTAATATAATTTATCAATCTTATATATCTATTTTAGTTGATTTTACATATTTACCCCTCTATATATATATATATATTTAGTTGCGGAACCAAAGGATAAAGTAGGATTTTAACACTACTTGATCTAGGAGGAATATCTATAAATTAGGATACAAGGGCTTTTCGAAGGGAATCCATTCTTGAGGAAGATGCATGCCCAGGAGAAGGTTAATGGGGAAGCCAATATATTGATCCATATAGTTTGTTTTTTCTTTTCTTTGGTTTGATGTTCTAGCAGGATTATACCATTGTGTCTCTATTGTTATTCATGTATCGTTAAATCTCCAAGTTTAACTAGCCACGATATAATATAATCTTAGGAATTAGATGAATTACCAATAAGTAAAACTTGATTCTGGAACTAGGGAGATGATCAAATAACATCAACTAGACAGATATCTAACTGTTTGTAATGACATAGAATAGCGTAATGGATCTAATTAAATATTATGATAATTTATCGATAAATAATTTTAGTTAATTAATCAGGTTCGACATATATATTAAGTTGACTGATTAATAAGATATTTTAGTAATGACTGTCACTATAATTAAAAAATTAAACCTTAGAGTTATAATTAGTCTCATATAACAGATGAACGCCAATCGTCAAGCATTATTGGATTAAACTTAATTTGTTAATCACTTAGTTATAACTTAACTCTTGTTAATTGTTTGTTTTAGTCAAATTAATTATAATAGTTATTAAATTTTCATGTGGGTTTTATCTTGAAATACTCTAGATATTGTGATCGACCCTATAAACATTTAAAGGATTTAGTCTAATCACCATCCAAATTCTCCAATGATCCAAAGAATGGAGGCATCGGTATGACATTGGATGTGTTAAAACTCAAAGCTAAATTAATGAGCCTAATTAGTGACTTGACCTTCATCAAAGATTGTCTTATCTCACCACTCAGGTTCAAGAATCCATACCTGAAGGTCCTAACTCCATGAAGATAGCACATTTTCCTGGATCTTGTACGTAGCCCAGTTTTGAAGTCCATGTGAGCTTCTCCAACGCAGGCTAAACATGATTTGTCAAATGGGCAATGCTGCATCAAACAAAACTACGGTAAATATATGCAATATATATATATATATGTAACGACAATATTAATTACAATAATCTTTCCATCGATGTAGCGCTTTCTCTCTCTCTCTCAAGCTATGGTTGTAAGGCACAAGCGATGTAGCTCGGCAGCATATATATATATATATTAGACGAGGGATTTCACAGACCAAGAAAGTTTGATATAATGCAATGAATGACTCAGATTTTCTTACAATACTATTATTTTATGCTTACCAACCAAGTCGTAGTCTTTTAATGTTAGTGTTTTTCCTTAAAAAAAGATCTTCCGAAGAATTTTTAGTGAAACCAATTGTCACGGGTCAATTTTCTTAAGCTTTAACTTTCAAAAATCTAAACGCCGGGGAAGAAATTTAGTGAAAGTGTGAAACACGGGTTAGCGTTCTTAAGCTTCAAACTTCTAAAACGCCGAGGATAACGGTAATTTTACAATAGTGCTATGGTTTTACGTATCTCCTTAATTAACATCCTTAATTAGCTCCTTCATTCTGTATCTCCTTTCCCGTCATCGAATATGAAACAAGTATTATGTTCAACACACGCTCACACACACACACATGTAGAGCATCAATATATGTTGAGATAATGCTTAAAAGCTGTGAAATGAACCAAGTCTTTAAAAATAAAATAAATAAAGATATTAGTAGATTATTGTTTGATTATTTCAAATATTTGATTAGAAAGTTGTTATGCCATAATTTTAGGAGTTTATTTGAATTTATGTTACATTCAAACTCTATTTAAATAGCAGCATAATGAATAAAATATTATTCTTCTGAGCAATATTTCCTTTGTTATATTATTTCCTTCTACGTGTTTATGCTGCATCAAACAAAACTATCTTTAATATATGCAAGTGGACCAATTCTGGTGCTTTTTTATTGTTGTTCGAGGTTTTGGTTTTCTGAGAGTTAATGTTGGAGTGGTTTGAATATTGTATTTGGATATTTTGAAGTAATTAGAGGTTTTAATTTGGTAGGGTGTTACAATCAAGGGAGTGAAAGAACCAAGAACATGTAAGTGCTCAACTTGATCAGAAAATTTGAAATGCAGAAGATGAAAGCATTTGGGACTTCCTTAAATCACAATATCAAGGGAGTGAAAGAACCAAGAACATGCAAGTGCTCAACTTGATCAGAGAATTTGAAATACAAAAGATGAAAGAGTCAAAAATCATCAAAGACTACTCTGAGAGATTACTAAGCATAGTAAACAATGTGAGATTGCTTGGTAAGTATTTTCCTGATGAATGAATTGTACAAAAAATTCTTGTAGCTGTACCTGAAAAATATGAATCTAAAATATTTTTCTTGGAAGAATCAAAGGATTTATCAATTATATCATGAGAAGAATTAGTGAGTGTATTGCAGGTACATGAGCAAAGGAGAATGTTAAGGTAGGATGGAACTATAGAAGGTGCTTTTCATGCAAAAGCACAAAACTCAAGAAGGCAAGAAGAATGATAACAAAGATGAGATCTTTCCACTTTATCAACACTACAACAAGACAAACCATCCACAAAGAAGGTGTTGGTGGAGACCCAACATCAAATGCAAAAAATGTGGATAAATGGGACATGTGGAAAGAATATGCAAGTCACAACAACAAATGAATGTTGCTGCAAAAGAAGATCAAGAAGAGCAATTGTTTGTTGCAATCAATATTGTCATAAGCAACAACTCAAGTGATTCATGGCTAGTAGACAATGGATGAACACACCATATGACATATGATCATACGCTTTTCAAGAAGCTGGATAGAACTTTAATTTCCAAAGTCAAAATTGGAAATGGTGAATATATATCAGTCAGAGACAAATAAATTGTGATCATAGAAAGTCTATCAGGTTTAAAATATATTTATGACATTTTGTATGTGCCTGATATTAATCAAAGTTTACTTGTGGTCATAGGAAGCCTATCAGGTTTAAAATACATTTTTGACGTTTTGTATGTTTCTGATATTAATCAAAGTTTACTTAGTGTTGGACAGCTTATTGAAAAAGGCCGCAAAGTAATATTTGAAGATAGATGGTGTACAACAAAGAGGTATTTAAAATGAAGATGAAAGCAAATGGTTTTGCTCTAAATCTGAAGAAGGAGGAGCAAATGGTCTTTTATGATGATTATCCACATTCAATTGCTACATCTTCAAGCAATAAATCAAAAGTTCTTGATTTGGCTTCTAGTCATAGCAATGTAGAGGAGAAGAAATGTGGAAGGAAAAAGAAGAAAAGCAAAAACAAGAAGGCTAAAAGGAAAGCTCGTTAGAAGAAATCTGAATCATATGAAGAAGAAGCAAGACCCAGGAAGAAATCAAATGGTGAGAACAACGATGTGGCAAGTAACCATAACTAAAGTTGCATAAATGAACAAGAAGCCTTTGCAACTATTAAGGCAAGGAAGACTGTTGAGATAATGCTTAAAAGCTGTAAAGTGGATCAAGTCTTTAAAAATAAAAATAAATAAAGATATTAGTAAATTATGGTTTGATTATTTCAAATATTTGATTAGGAAGTTGTTATGCCCTGATTTTAGGAGTTTATTTGAATTTATGTTACATTCAAGCTCTATTTAAATAGCAATATGATAAATAAAATATTATTCTTCTGAGCAATATTTCATCTGCTATATTTTTTCCTTCTATGTGTTTGTGCTCTAAAACCAACAATATACAAGACGACCAGGATAATTTGTGGTGTCATGTCTGTGTATCTATGCCATCCGTATTAGCTAGTATGCCAGAGATTCTCTTACCAATAACAACTTTAACATCCGTAATCAGCATTCCCCTTCGTTTTTCTTTATCTTCTTGTCTTGTCCGAGCAGAACAGAACTCATATTGTGTTGTGTGTGTGTGTGTGTATGGTATCTGTATTAGTATGCAGTGCATGGTTTCTTTAATTTGTTTTCTTGTCAAACAGAACAATATTTTCTTCTCCAGACACACACACACACGGACGACAAGACACTAGATAATTTCTGGTGTGCATGGTGTGTGTGTATGCATGGCATGTGCATTATAGCGTGCATGCAGTAATAACCAGCTTTTAAAGATCCTTGTAATTCAAATAAATTATTAAAAAAAAGTTACTACAACTGCAACTCATGTATATGAGTGCCCTTAGAATTGAGAAAAGTAGATAGTAATTAAGAAATATATCTGAAACTTGGGAATAACAAATCCCTTGCAATTCAAAGATCGTAACTTGGTCAAATTATAACTTCCAAGTGACTTTGAAATTGAGAAGCAATGGTAAGACGTAATAATAATAATAATAATAATAATAATAATAATAATAATAATAACGTTAAAAATTTCTTGTAATTCATGGAAGCCTTGGCGGTAACTCACTGAAGTTGTAACTTGGGTATGCAAGTGCCTTCTGGTTTGAAAAATAAATCAGTGAGAAACACCCTATTAATAATAACCTTGCTTTTGTTAATATTAATAATGACTTCTACAAATCCTTTGTAACTCTTTTTTTTATCTTTTGCCAAAAAATCCTTTGTAACTCTAAATAACTAACTGACGCTTGCTAAATGTGGATTTTTTTTCTTTTTTACTTTTACTTTTGTCTCTTAAATAATTATTTTATATACTAAATTTTAAGTATGCTTTTTGAAATAGTTTAGTTATAAAATTAATATTTGATACTTTATGTTTACAAGTAATTACATTAAAAATAAAATAAAAATATTTAAAATTACTAGATATTTATCAATTAAAAAAAACTAGTTTTGAATTTCTCACGTGCAGAAGAATATATCTAAAATGGTAAAGATACTAATTTAAAAAATGTGTGGAATTGCAAATACACTCTCACCTCAAGGGTGAAAAGAATCGTAAAATAATATTTAATATTAAAATTTTAAATTTTTTATTTTTATAAAAATATTTCTATTAAAAATAATAAAGTAAAAAACTACCAAAAAGTTTAACTATCGAAAAAAAGACTAGTTTTTTTATTTCTCACATGCAAAAGAACATAAGCAAAATTGTAAAGATGGTACTACTAATTCAGGGAAATTACAGAAAATTTTTAAAATATTAAAATAATTATTATAAAGCCTCAAAATCCTAAAATAAATACACGTAAGTCTCAAATTCTAAAAATGAATATAAAAAATTTTATTATTGAGTATAAAATTATATTTTTTATATTAACTAATGAAGTTTTTTTATAGTCATTTTTAGTAGAGGTGCATAAATATCGAATAAGATCGAATTGATAGTTAACCCAATACCCAGCTTTTATAAGATTAGGTGAGATCGAGCCAACCCGGTATATGAGACCAGGGTTGGCCCGATCTTAAAAAATATTTAAAAATAAAAAATAAATTAATTTTATTTATTAATAAAAACATAATAATTACATTCATCCAAAATATATTTTCTCAAAAAAATAATATTATAATAAAAAATAACATTTATTAAAATTATAAATATTTAACAATAATCCATTATTTTTATACAATATTAAGAAATCAATCTAAAATTTTAAATTAAATTCTTAAAAATATTCACATAATGATATAACCAATCTATTTCATATATTGTATCAAGAAAAATATCATAGAAATTTTTTAAAAAACATATAAAATTATATATATACATACTGAGACTAGGGAAGATCGAATTTGTTCTCAACCTGATGTCCAACTTGACTTAGCCTCCAAGACTAACCAATATACCTAGGACTGAGTTTACTGGGCTATCGAGTTCGTTGAACACCCATAATTTTTAGTATTTTACACTAATAAAATTTGAGTGTAATTTTAGTGTTTTAAGACTTTATAATAATTATTTTAGTATTTTGGAATTTGTCTGTTATTTTTCCTACTAATTTTAAAATGTGTAGTTGGCCATGAAAAAAAATTAAAATGTGTGGAAATTGGAATCTGGAAATACACCGTCAGGGGTATAATATCTTGCCATTATTATGATATTTCAAGCTAAAAAATCCAACGCGTCACACTCAATCATTTCACCACGTGTCATATTGCGACAAACATCTGGTCACTCTTATCACGTGTGTGGGACTCTGGATCGCTTCGTCTTAACACCATTGGCCCCACTATGCTCCTTCCACGAGCGTAACCCACGCAGCGTTTATTGGCCTGTTCCAGCAAATCGTAGTTACCAGCCTACCACCCCGCCATGTAACGACGATGATAAGACGATGAGTAGTACGACTATACAGTACTTCCATTACGTTGGTAATATATTTTTAACAAACACACCTAATAATTAATAATTTAAATATTTTTTTTTATTTTTTAAATTATTCTTATTTAATAATATTATTTATATTAATAAATTATAGTTATTTTTTTATTTTTTATTTACGTTCTCATGAATTATTTATAATTATAAAAAAATTATTTATTCATTTATTTATGATTTTGATCAAATTATTAAAATAATCATAAAATATATAAATTTATTTATTAAATTCAATACTTAAAAAATAATAAAAAAAATATAATATAATATCCGAGGGAGTGTATACTATATGGAGCTTGAACTCTCATTCTCGTTCGTTCTCTTCTTCTTCCATGGCTTCCTATACCTTAATCTCTAGCTCACCACCCTCAATCCGACTACCCAATCGGAGTCCCTTGCAATTTCGGCGTCGAATTTCCATTTTACGTGCTTCGCTAAGTTCTTCTTCGCCGTCATCCCCTGAATCGAGAACAACATCCCCTGGTGTTTCGTCGGCTACTTCTTCTTCGTTGAAGCCTTTTGTTGAATCCAGTTCAACCGAACCGAACTTGAACTACGCGATCGCAAATCCCAATGGAAGCCCTGTTGTTCAGATTCTTGGATCTACTGAATCTTCCCTTGAAAAGTTAAGTTGATTGGATTTTGGCTTTTGCTTTGTTATAGTTGTTGCTGAAGATTTACGCTTCACGCTCCCTTCTGGCTTCTGAGTAATGTTTTCTTGTTTGTTAACCGGTGGGTGAATATTTTATTTTAAAGGTAAAAAAAAATTGTGATGTATCATTGGTCTACTTAGTTTGTATAATCTTCAAATTTTAAGAAGAGCACTAATTAGTCGTTAGAAGTGACAAATTTCATTGGTTTGTTTTTCGACATCTGAGTCACATGATAAAATGATTGTTCAAGGAGTTTATTACTATCAAAAGCTAACCTTATACTCTCACTAACTTTTCAGAATGAAAGATTAGCTCAATTAAACTGTTAAGTTTCCTAAAAACTAGAACTTCACGATCAGAACTATCTGGTTAGACCAATGAAGCCTTTCTAGGAATTTTTGTTAAGCATTCTGTCTCCAGGTTTGACTTGCAACTGACGAGTTTGACTGACTGAAGTTTTAAGTTATATATCTTTCTTTTACATTAAAAGAACACATAATATCGAGTTTGAGCCTAGGGTATGTAGCTATTGGATGCACTGGTGGTTTGATACCAAAACAAGAAGACATAGCAGACATAGCAAAGAGTGAATAGAAAAGAAACAATGTATTTGTAAGGCTCTAGAACATTGTGAACTGTCTGTGAGGTTGACCGTTGGAGCAAGAGTACCTGGCCTATGGGATCTTCAGAAACAATCACTAAAATATTGGACACTGAAAAACAAGATGAATGTTACTAAAAGTTACATGATCACAGTATTCATAAGCACTCCAGTCTTTTGTGCTATTTTATTCCTCTAAGTGTTCTACCTACTTCAAGGAATGGTATGCTTTTGCTCCATACATCATTGTGAAGATAGCTAAATAGTTATAGTTGTAATTTCTTCTCTGATAAAAAGCTTTTTGTTTTCTCCCCTGTTGAGCAGGTTATTTTCGACTTCCGTTTCTTGGCACTCTTTGCTATTGGAGGCTCCTTGGCTGGTTCGATATTGTGCTTTCTAAATGTATAGTCTCAAAACACCCTCGATTTGTTAAATTTTGTTGAAGAATTATTAGTATCCTATGGAATTAGAGTGAAAGTTCTTTATTTTATTCCCTGTCTATAATATTTATTCTCCTCATTGTGAATCCCAATTCCCTATGAATGTTTTTGTAAAATATATGTGGACAATAGTTGGCATCCTGTTAATACAGTTTAAGTTCATATCATGGATTTGGCTACATACAATCTGACTGTCCTTACTCGTTTTAGGGTTGTATATATATTGTGGAAGCATACAAAGTCTATTGGACAAGCTGTGTTAAAGGCGTTCACACTGGACAAATGGTTTTAAAACTGGTTGAAGCAATTGGTAATATATCATACATACTCCAGCTAAAATCTTTTGTTTCGTCAATATTTGTTTACACTCTGCTCAAATTAGGAAGGGATTTAACAAAAATGGTTCTAAGAAGTGAAAAAAGTAATTATTATACGGTTCTTTCACGTGAGGAAGTTTTGAATTTTATTTAGTCCCTTTATGTAAGGTTCTCAATTCTTTTTTTCTCTAAAGCATTTTCTCCATCATCTGTAACCTACGAATTTTTAATACATGTTACATAATGAGGAGGCCTTATGCAAGTAGCGTATTAGTATTTATCTTTTCATGTATAAGAACTCAATCTTTACTTTTATTTTGGGACCCAAGTGCTGAAAATTCGTGTCTACTTACTACTTCTATTTAGTCTATTATTTCCTTATAGAATGCATGAATCTCACTGCTGCAGATGTTTATCTTGCTGGAACTGTTATGTTGATATTTGGTATGGGCTTATATGGATTATTTATAAGCAACGTACCTCCTGATTCACCACCTGCTGCTGATCGTGCCCTTAAAGGATCTTCTTTGTTTGGAATGTTTGCCTTAAAGGTAATCTTAAATGCATTGGTCTAAATGACAAGTATTTCTCTCTCTTCATAATATATGAGTATCAAGTTGCAGCATTTGACACATGAAAGAATAGCTCACTTTGATCTTTTGCATGTGACATAGTAACTGGAAAGTTCATGTTACATACAAGTTAATCAAACTTTTCCACTTAGTTCAATAGAAGAGATTGTCTTCATATAATATATGATTATCATAAAAAATATGAGTATTTAGTTGCAATAAATTATTATTTTCTTATAAGATGTGATTACGAACTTTGTTAACTTGCACCTATTCAGATTTGTCCTGGGAACTTTTTTGCACGGCAATGACAATCTGGCAAGTGCAGGGTGCTTGTTAGCTAATAAAGGCATAATTATATGATTGCCAAAGATGTATTCATAAAGGGATGTTCTTTATTTCTCCTTCGCAAACATACATAAATGATGCTGCCCTGTTCACTGTATATAAACTGCAAAACCTACACAGACAAAGCAACCAATTTTTTTATTTTCCCTGTTTGATCACCAAACAACCTTTAATAAACATGGAAGCAGAGCTTAGTTCTTTGCTATTTCTGCTTTTGAATTTCGTGTATTAGCTGTCTATCAGTTACTATTCATCTGCTCATACTGTTCTCTGATAAGTTATCTAAATCTAGATATTTGAATCACGATCTGTCTAACCTCCGCACCAAACTTATTTGGAAGAGAAGGACAAGACTGCTTGAGTAATGAACTTAGTGCTGGCCATGTTGCTTCCCAAATTTCTTTTCTGATTATAATCTATGACAAGCATACATTTTATAGACTAAAATCCCGCTTGGGTCCTTCAAAGATGGAGTAAATTTCAGGTTGGTCCCTAATAAATTTTCATTCTCATTTTTATTTTTGGTCCCTCACATTTTATCCCTTCTTTAGTGAAGCAGCAAGTATTTGGTGACATGGTGCTCTTTTCAATGACATGTCATCGTTAAGTGCCGATCAAAGTTAGAGATTCATCAACAGAGTTAATATTGGATGGATTTCAAAATGCAAGGGACTAAAATAAGAATAAAAATTTGTCAGAGATCAGTTTACCCCCAAAAAACAAATGTTGTCAGGCACCAAGATGAGAATTGGCTTACTCTTCCTTCTCTAGCATCATTCCATTTTCTTTCACCTTTATCAGGACTTCATGTTATGTTTGAGTTCTCACTTGGGTGCACAGCTCAAAAAGTGACAACTTTTCCTGCCTTTTCAGGAGAGACCTAAATGGATGAAAATAAGCTCACTTGATGAGTTGAAGACCAAGGTGGGGCATGTTATTGTCATGATCCTTCTGGTGAAAATGTTTGAGAGGAGCAAGATGGTAAACATAGCCACAGGATTGGATCTGCTAAGTTATTCAGTCTGTATTTTGTTATCATCTGCTTCGTTGTATATCCTCCATAACTTGCATAAGGGAGAATAGAATGTTACGCAGATATGGTAAACATTTGTATTGCATTTGGTTTATACCTGTAATTTTATGCTCGTCATCCGGAAAAATCACTCCTGGAAGTATTTAGAAAGATGATCAAGGATTAATATGATATCCCTGTGATTAAGGGATCTGGCTTCTCTCTATTGTTGTGCACTGTGTTTAAACTAAACGCCTCATTTTAAGAAGGCTGATTCAATTTTTTGACTTCTATGGCCCTGTGGGATTCATTGAGGATACAGAAGCAATATATGAAGTACACAAAAAAGGAAGTAAACTGTATTAATGTCACAGCAATATGAATTGCGTTTGGACCTCATTTTATGAAGGTTGACTCAGTGTACTTGACTTCTTTGGCCTTGTGGGATTCATTGAGGATACAGAAACCATATACCTTCACGTTTTGAAGTACCCATTAAAAAAGAATGTGGATTGTTTTAATGTGAACTACAATGCCAAATTGCGTTTGCCGGGAGTCGAACCCGGGTCTATTGCTTGGAAGGCAATTATCCTAACCGTTGGACTACAAACGCTTTTTAGGGCAGGGGCCAACTTATCCAAACAGACAACCACTAATATTTTGGGTTTCTTTGGGGCCAAACATTTGGGGTACATATACTATTTGTTTAATTATGGATCATTCATTCCTTTATATTATACCAATTTTTTAAAAAAAGAAGAGAAAGTAATGCCATTTCTTTCCCTTTCCCCCAATCTTTTCATGCTTCGTATTTCGTATCTATTCTTGATCGACTTATATTAAATCAATCGGAAAAAGTAAAATGTAAACATGATATGAAACTTAGAGTAGTGAAAATATCATTTTTTTCCTTAATCTGGAGTACTGATTCATCGTTGCATTATACCCGAAAAAGAAAAACTTTATTATCATTTTTACAATATTTTCGCTCGGGACAATTATAGGAATATGATCATCAATGCATCGGTTCTTTATGGAGTCATGACTGCCTTGTTTAACTCATCATCACCATTGACCCCAAAAAAATAAATTAAAAAAAAAAACTCATAATCCTCAAGCCTTCTATTTATTTATTTTTTTTTAATTTCTGTTATTACTATTCAACAAAGTATTTTAGACTGTTGACAATACTGGAATGTTTCAATTTTGACAATGCATCGCCATTAATCTGTCTGACTCTCTCCCTTGATAGCTTCATCAACCTTCCTATCTCCTCAAAAGAAAGAGGAGTCATTCCACTGAGTCCATAGTACAATCTCACTACCTCTGCTTCCCTCTTGGTCAGTGTCTCTAGAAGCTTCTCCACTCCTTGGTTCATCATCTTCCTCTCCAACATCTTCTCTGGAACCAGTTCATCTGGCCCAGCTATTATCTCCTGCGTTATTTCCAGAACACTATTATCAATACCTCATGAAACGAGCAATGCATTATCTTTGAGAAGGACAAAGAACTGATATAGAGCAAATTACATTTTGTTCTCGTGTGGTTTGATATAAATTTTTTCTATGGAAGTTGTCATGTGAAAGTGGAGAGTCCCAATTTTCAAATGCTAGTAGTGGAACAAAACACTTCCAATAATGAAATTATTTGTCATTTTTATCATTCACTTGATCATTTATGTTACTTAGAAGCCTGAACCAAAAATTGGAGCTTTAAGGGGTAACATATGAATAACTGAGATAGGATGAAACACTTCAAATTAATCACATTGTTCATACAACATAAAAATGAAGCTCAAAAAGAACCTGAAGTGTCATGTGTCCTTGATCGGTCACAGTTTTGTCCAGTGAAATGGAGGCTTTGCTACTTTCAGAAACAAGCCTGACAGTAGAAGCATTCACATTGAGCAACTCAGCAGTTTCATCATAGGTAGGCATTCTCCTCAGTTTATTGCTCAAGATGTTGTTGGCTTCTGCAACTTTTGCAACCAACTCATACTTGCTTCCCTATAAATGACAAACTAACCAGGCATTGACAATTACCAACCTCAGAAGTTGAATAAGTTTAATATTGCAATTGCTTCTCAATAAGCAAACGGCAAAAGAAAAAATAGTAGCATTCTCTTGAAAAGTGACTTGGAAAGAAATCTTGCAAGTTGCAGCCTCAAACTTAGTAAGTTTCAAGGGAAGCTAAGTAGCTAACTAAAAACTGTAATAACCATACTAGTTGAGGAAAAAGCCATTCATTGCATGAATAAATAAAGGGAAAATCACTTAAGTAGACAAGTCAATCATGACGATCACACTTTTCAGTAGAACCTAATTTTGAGTTGTGACATATTCACTTGTCTCTTTATAATTGATGGAGTCTAATTATTTTTTATAGATGGGATCTTCTTAGAAGTCTCTCAATTGAAGGAGGGCCTTACCGGTAATCTGACTAATCTGGACTTGCTGGCCACAGCTTTAACGATAGCTTGTCTTATCCACCAGTAAACATAAGTGGACAGTTTAAATCCTCTATCAGGATCAAATTTTTGTGCCCCTCGAAGAAGCCCAATGGTGCCTTCCTGGAAAAATGATAGAGAACAGCATAAGCAAGGCATAAGAATGAGCTGTAAAGAGTAAAACACATGGGAACCTGCATGAGGTCTTGAAGGCTTAATCCTTTGCCTTGGTAGCTAGCAGCAATGGAGGCAACTAGTCCCTGGTAAGCGCGAGCTATTCTTTCTCTCGACTCTCTTGTATTACACAATACCTTGTCCAGATTCCTCTCCCTTACACCTACACTTCGAGCATTCTTTCTTGAGATTGCAGGATTGTCTTCAGATTCTGTGATTCTTAGCATGGCATCTTCAATCCTTGCTCCCTCCTGATAATAGTAATCAAAACAGTTTAGCAAGAGGATCTGTATTATATTTGAAAAATTCTTAGCTGAAATAATAAAAGTGGGTACACTGCAAAGTGTTTCATGATTATTCAGCTAAAATTATAGAAGGTATAATATAGGCATATAGAACCGCTAGTAAGGTATTTTGAACTCAGAACAAACAGATGGAAGACATAATTCTAAAGCAAATTGTAATTCAAACAAATATCCCCAGGTAGCAAGTGTTATTATGAATAAACTTTATTCTCCAAGAAATCATATATATATATATATATAACCAATGCTATTACCTTGAGACACAAACAAAGCTCAGCCTCTTCTCTTGAGCTCAAACACCAAGATCTCCCAGACCCAACCAAAATCCTCTGCTCTGAGCAGTTTCTCTTATGCTCTTCTTCATCATAAAATCCCAACCCTTTTCTCCTTTTCCTCCTCTTCTTCCTCCTCACTTCCAACCCTACACTCCCATCTCGAAGCCCACCATTCTCACCCTCCCCAAAATGCTCAACCTTACCAATTCCGGAAGCTACAGACCCAGCATCTCTGGCTGCCTCCACAGCTGCATCGGTCAAAGCAATCACCTCTGCTGCTTCAGCAATATGCAATGAATCACCAGAAACCAAATTCCCGCCGAATTTGGAGGAAGATGAGGAAGTAGGCAAAGTGGGTTGGAGAGAATGGTGGGCTTTGGATGAGGAGAAGGTTGGAAATGAAGGTAGAGAAATGGTGGGGAGAGTTGGGGAGGGGTTTGGGGATGAGCATATGCTAGCTATAGCCATAAAAGAATTGAACACTTGAGCAAAAAAACTCTTGCAGATTTTGCTAAATGTGAAGATGTTTCCGTTTTGATGGTTAGTGTGAAGATATTTTTTTAACATACAATGTGAGAACTGGAAAACTATACATACGTTTCACAGATAGGATAGTAAAGGATAGAGTGGGGTGGAATACTCCTTTTGTGTGGATGTGATTGAAGGTATTTTGGCATTTTGTATGACTAAAGTTTTATTTTACAACGATTTTAAGATACAATGATGCATTATCTTTTGGTATAATAAAAAAGATACAATAAAGGTTGTCTTGTGTATCCTGTCACAAGTTGATTCTAGCATAGGTTTATTGTTTATAATATAAATCGACTATTTTCTTGGCAAGTCATTAAGTAACAAATAAATTTAACTCGAGAAATTAGAATATACTAACATTGTAAATTATTTCTAATTGGCGCCAACTTGATGTCTTTACTTCTTTCCTACTATCCACATTCCCTCGCTATTTCTCTCCAAACAAGTGAAACTACAAGAATTTAAAATTAAAAACCTACTCAGCCCCTAAAATATAAACATAGTGCTCTGTAGAATAATATCCTCAATTTTAATTACAACATTCAATATTCTTTAATTCAAAACTATTCCAATAATCTTCCACAGACAATCAAAAGTTTTATTCATTTCTATGACTTTTGAAAATTTAACTATTGAATAAGAATATCAATTATAAATATATTTTCACTAAAAAATAAAAAGATAAAACCATAGGTTGATGAGCAATGATTGGTGCCTTTAGAATTTTTCTTTTTTGTTCATTTATACATATGGTAATTACTGTTATCAAGACACCACAGGCCACAATGCAACTTGCTGATACCATGCTGGAGGTACAATATTAACCAAGATAGCAGAAGCACCTCAACTATCAAAGCCACAAATCAGACATGAAAATCTAAAATATGTAACAGAAAAACAAATACAAATCATTAAATTAGCGTCGTTTTATTACAACAGCAACACAAGAAGTCTATCCTCAGCCAGCGTCATAGACCACGTAATGTGTAATGTCCCTTACTTTTGGAGCAGACTATAACCAGAGATAAAACCGCCAGAGCATTTCCCTGTTCATCCCTATATGTAAGTAACTTCACTACCATCTTTGAGGCACCCCGAAAGCTAATTAATGAATCAAAACAAACATTTACAGTGTAATATGTTCTTCATAGATTTGAGGGAAGCCTATAATCCAGCATCTCCTTGATATTTAATCTGATAGAAGGCCCCATTGCTGAGCATATGTGCGCACTTTTCCAGTACACACCTTTAGCACCTGATGGTTTATTTGCCTCTACTGATTTCTGTAAAAGCATCACAGTTAAATGTAACTGAGTATCTGAGTGAGATGGGTTTATAGAGTCAACTTGGGGAAGAAGAACGTACTACAGCAGCAAGCAAGTTTATGAGAAGGTCCTCCTCAGAGAAATCAACTTTTCCAAAAGGTAAGTGGACAATTCCAGTTTTATCTGCCCTGTATTCCACCTTGCCCGCCTTGAATTCCGCTATAGCCTGCATAGACGGAAATTTACAGCGTTTCACTCAGTCAAGAGCATTTGTAGAACAAAGGACTTGCTGTTTTGTCACAAGTGTAACAATTTCAAAGCTGTTAAAACCAAGAAGAAAATCGAATATTTTAATCTCAGAATCCTGCAATATTGTACATATTTTGCAAGAAAAGGATTGACCAAAAAGATGCTCATTAAATTTCAGATTCAAAAAGAATAAGTATACACCACCCATAGCATGAACTGGAAAGAAACAAGTTGATAATACACCTGAGGAATATTAGCTGTCACGGTGCCAGCTTTTGGATTTGGCATCAGTCCTCTTGGCCCCAAAATTTTCCCTAGGCTTGCAACCTGATACCATCAATATCAACAATTAGGAGTTTAGTGGCCAGCGCTAATGAAATCTTAAATGAATTACACTTATGGATGGACAAGTGATCAAGCCAAAATATGTAAAGAATTAGCCACAGCAACATCCAAGAGCAAGAAAAACCACCTCATATCTTGAGGCACAATTGACATACACTCAAATGCATTAAAATAAAATGTGGAGCAGAAAAGTGCACCGTAATAAAAGCTCTTCAATGTGTAAAGCAAGAACCACTTGGATTGCATCTAGTATCATGCCATCAAAGTGTAGATTACGTCCAAAAGAGTTTAACACCCAAAAAGTTTGTACAAGCATACATTCAGCATGCATTAATGCCGCATACATAAGAAAGATAATAATGAACAAAATCGTCTCTACTTTATTGGTAAGTACTAGATTCACTAACCAAATAAATGATTATTTTCAATTTACATTGGAGAACCTGATTTAAAAATAATTGTAGTGACCAACTCTTTAGATCACTCACTGAGGTTGAAAATTATGTGAGTTTATGGGCTCTTTTAATACACACACACAGAGAGAAAACTTAAACAGTCATTAGAACCAGATAATCAGAGCTACACCTTAGGCATCATATCTGGAGAAGCAATTAATTTATCAAAGTCCATGAATCCTCCTTTTATCTGTTCTATCAAGTCCTCTCCACCCACCAAATCAGCTCCTGCATTTTTTGCTTCATCGAACTTCTCACCTACGGAAATGATAGAATTAGAACAATCAAAGCAACAATAATTGATGATTAAACTACTGGTAGTAATTAGGCTGGTTGGAGAGAAGATATTTTTGGTGTCTCATGTAACTTGCATGGAACCAAGACTCCTTAACATTTAATTTTCACGGAGAGAAGATATATGCACATGCTGTAAATCTGTAACTCATGGTAGGGTTGATCTAGACCAGGCAGACCTGCCCATGTTATAAAGTCGACGAATTGGACTTTTCTTTTTTAATGATATATGTAGGGTACTATACATTTAGAGAAGAAAGAGAACACATTGTTGGAGGACAAGATATCCCCAGAACAGGAACAGACCCAATTCACTGACAGGTAAATAGAAGCATAGGATCTCCTAGTGAATGATATATTTGAAGACTTAATTTTTGATAAATCCCATTGGCGTCATGTAATCCATGTAATCGGCCCTTTTTAGTGGAATAAGAGTTGTTGCTGTTGAATTCGCAAAAACTTCTAGAAATGCAAAATCAGAGAGTGGACCATACTGCTTTCCTTGGATTATTACTATAACAAACAGTAAATAAATCTTAAGAAGTTTGATGAAAGTAGACGTCTCCAACAATACCATGTCAGTGAGTTTAACAGACAAAAAAGTAATTATTAATTAATACATAAATACTCAAATGACAAACAATTTATTACATTAAGGAAGCAAATGAAAAAAATTACGAATGGCCAATCCTGGAGCTACCTATTTTCTTGGGCACAACCCATTCACAAATTAATTCATTCCAAAAGAAAAATGGAGAATACAGAAACCTCCTAAAATTTTGTACCAAGTACAGAATCAAAATCAAATGACCCATCACCCACATAGGAGCACCTTTTGACTTTACACACAAGTACACAACCATATCAACTTAGTTCATTTAGGCATGAAGTAGTTTCAACTTCCACATCTCAACCATTTAATGCAAGAAACAATTAGGTTGCTCAATGTATGTTCTTCCTGCAAATGTTCTGCGGAAATTATCAAATATTGATCAACTAGAAAAAATAAATAAAAAAAATCATGATCTTTCCTGGTATACAATGACACAGAAATTTCTGGTTACTTCCTGCACAACACAATATCCACCATTCCAAGACAGAGAACCTATATTTTGCCCAAATTTGTTGAGAGTTTACACCATAGAAACATTTCTTTCTTTTTTTTTTCACAATTTCTTTCTCATAATTCTGATTGATGTAGAGATTTGGAATAATTTAAAAGTGAGAATAATGATTAAGAAACAAAAGTACCTTGAGTAAGAACAGCCACTTTAATAGTCTTTCCAGTTCCTTTGGGCAGACTTACCTGTTTGGAAGGAGCAGATGAAGGTAATACACCTTTGCATTACAAAATCATGAGTACAGTTTCCATACTAGTATATGGCAAAAAGATAGAAACTCACCGTTGCTCTTAACTGTTGATCATTATATTTAGGGTCAATGTTGAGGCGGAAATGAGCTTCCACTGTTTCGACAAATTTTGTATTTGCTGTTGCTTGAAGTAAAGATATTGCTGTCTTTAAGTCATACTCTTTTTTATTCTCCCTCAACTTTTGAATTTCCAAGAACCTCTTAGATCTCGTCTGATGAGGTATAAAAACAACAATTAACCTTAAAATAAAGCAAAGAAAAACATAAAAGCAAGTAAGAAAAAATTATATGACTGAAAAAATACCTCAACCTCAAAAAAAAAAATGGTCTTTCTTATAAATTTTAGATTGTCACTACAGGAAGAAAATCATTAAGCACATAAATTTTAAACAGCCAAATTAAAGGCATAAACACAGTGACCATATTACTGGATTTGAACCTTAGCTTAGTTTAGCACTCCCCATTGTCATTGTTAGGAAGATATTATTATCTAATCTCAGTTCTCCTTTACAGACCTGCAAGCCTTGCTAATGTAAGAGAAAGTGACCCACAAGATCGTTTATTCATCTAAAACTTCCCATTACTGGCTTCAGGAAACTATCTGTGTACACTGATAACCTTCGATATAAAAGGTTGACTATGAGTGGGGGGAAATGGAAATACATGAGTTATACAATTACAATTACAAATTTTCTATATAGAGGCAATGAAATCCTACAGGATTTTTTTTTACCATCTAATCCTATAGAGTTAATTAAAACTTACACTGAAAAAGAATCAAACAATTAAGTCACTCATTCAATACATATTTACATCAAGAGAATGATTTACACTTACCCTGTCCCTCTTGAGAGGCAATGCGGCCTTGCCTTTCTTAGGCTTGGGCGTGACAACAGTATTTTCTGGGGACCCATCACCACCATCCACTCCCTCCTCACCCGCAGTCTCAGCAACCTCAACCTCGGCCTGGGCAGCTAAAGCAGCCACAACTATACGATGATCCCTTGACTTAGCTTCTATCTGCGAATTCGCATCGACACACTTGCCGGGGTTTCTCGCTGTGGACTTTAGAACCAAAGGACAGAGAGAGAAAGCCCGAAAGAGTGGGTTAGGATTGAAGCAACGAAGCGAGGGATAGAGGTCTTGAGGGTGCGCGGAGGAGGCAGCATGCGTAAGCATGAGAGATGAAGGCGAGGTACAAGTAGCCATGGCCGAACGAATAGGGAGCTTCAGGAAGCTGAGCTTGTTGCTACTTTCAGGCTATCCATATAAAAGAGAAGATAAGGAGCCTTATCGAAGCCCATTTGGATTATGCAATATAAAAAAATTACAATTTAAAAAGTTTCTATTGTAAAAAAATAAATAATAACAATAAAAAAACTTTTTTTTTCTATAGTGCATACTCCCTCTTGGTTAAAACATAACTTCTTTTTTAGGATATTTTTGTGAATTAAAATATAAATTTTTTTAGATAAAGTTAAAAGTATTAATAAGTTTTTTTAATTTATTTTTATCATTAATTAGCTCATAAGAGATAAAATTATTTTAAAAATTATATTTATTAAGAGTAATGTTGAAAAAAAATATAAATTTTTGTTAAATTTAAATATTATAACTTCCTTCCTTGATTTATGTATACTTTATCAAATAGAACTTATATTTTGGATCGGAGGGAGTACATTTTATAATGAACCATACGGCATATAAGTGATACTATTTATTATAGATTTTACATTTAAAATAAATATATTTCTATCTGCATGCCATGAAATTTAAAATTTTAGTCAATATTTATAGGTTTTATTTTATATACTTCCTTTATTTTTAAATATATGTCATTAAAAAAATTTCATAACTAAAATATAAGTTATATCTAGATAATTAAATAATTTTTTCTTAAATATTCCTCATTAAATATGTCAAACAAAAACAATGCAATTTACTATTAGAAAAATATAACATTTAGTTAATGATAAATGTAGAAAATAAATTAAATTTAAAACAAATTTAATAAGTATAACAATTTTTTCTATTATGCGTGAAATTTGTAGAGAGTATATATGGATTAAATACATTTTCCGTGAATTGACTATTTGAGAATAAGTGGTATTGATTATGGTTTATAAATATTTTAATTTATTATAGGTTTTATGTTAATATATTAATATCAATTAAAAAAATAAGAAATATGAGCCTGATAGTGATAAATATGAAATTTTTATACATTAAAATTAGATAATTTTATAATTAAATGATTATTGAAAAATCTATGTAATCAAATATTTGGATATCAACATTGCCACGTGTAGCTTAAAGCAAACAAATGTAGGAACTAACTAATCAATTATAGTCCCACTCTCTCTCTAGGCTTAACGCCTTATTCTATGTTTTTTTTTCTACGCTACTGAAATTCAATTCATTAAATTATTATCTCATCCATTAGAAAACAAATAGGGAAAATGATAAGTCTAAATCAGATAATATCAAATTAAGAAAGGGGGATGGGATATCAATTTCCCAAATTACAGGGCACATCCTCCTGTAATTAGACTTAACAAGCCAATTTGCTATCTTGTCTGGCGACCTCAATATCCAACAGAAATTGAATGCAGGCATTAAGTCTCTGAATGTCGTCCACAATATTTGAACTTTGCCAATCTGGACAAGTGCATATTATTTTCAGCATTAATTAATTCACAGGTATCTGATTCAATCAGGACGTTCCTCCATTCCCTTTGACAGGCAAGCTGAACCCCCTTAAGTAATGCATATGCCTCAGCCATGAAACTAGAAGTGGCACAACCTGAATAATTCGCTAATGCGCTACATACCACCCCGACACCCATTCGATCTCCATTAGTATAACTATCATCTACATTAATCTTTAACCATCTTGGTTGGGGCTTTGTCCATATAGTAGTATTTCCATTCATGTGACCACTAGAAGAACTAGGTAGGCTCTGTACAGACCAAAATTCTTGAAGCAAAGCATTTGTTTGTTCAATAACCCAAATCAGGTTTGGTTCCTTTTGTTCAAAAACCCATCCATTCCTTGCTTTCCAAACAAACCAAGCAAATGTAACTACCTTAGCCTTATCCCTATCTTGCAACCAATCCTTATTCAGAATTTCAGCCAGGCACAAATCAAATCTAGAACAATTGTTTTCATTAATGAGCAATAAAAGGTCACAGCCAAACCAGACGCTTTTTGTCCATTCACAGTGCAAAAGTAAATGTTCAATGGATTCATCATACCTACAACAGATTGGACAAACTGGGGAAGAAGAAGCACATCACTTTTTACGTAAGTTTTGTTTGGTTGCAAGAATGTCTTTACATGCCCACCACGTAAAGTGTAAGTTTTGGAGGAACCTGAAGTTTCCAAATCTCTTTTCACAAGTATTTTCGAACCATCAGTGACGTACCTGGGTCCTCATTGCTCCTCTGACTTGCAGCTCATGATTTGAAAAGATGATAAGCCTTTTTCACTGTGAAAACACCATTACTGTTGCCCGTCCAGATCAGCACGTCCTTGGAACTGGGGACTAATGGGATCTTGAGTATTTCTTTCTTCTCTTCAGGGGTTAGCCATTGTTCCACCTCTTCGAAGTTCCACCGATTATGCCTTACACAATCTGCCACCACCATATTTTGAAGGTCAGAGCCTAGTAGAGCACCAGATATGCACCTATTTAGAAGATTTGGCACCCATGGAGCTCTCCAGAAAAGAATATCATTCCCGTTTCCCACTCTCTAGCAAAGATCCTGCTTGATGACATCTCTACTAGCAAGCAAACTTGTCCATGCCTAGGAAACTCCTTCTTCTATGTTAAATCTTGATTTTAAATTTGATTACAGTGAGACCATCTTGGCCTTGATTGATATAATGAAAAGGAAATGAAAAATTGGACCTTCCTTTGATAGGATAATAGAAAGGAAAAAGCGTGGAAATCCAATGAAAGATAGAAAATCAAAGCCTTTAATCTTTTTATTGAAAAAATGATGGAATAGTACCTTTACCAAAAAAAAACGATGGAATAGTACTCTTCACTATGAAATGGGGGTGAAAAAATTAAAAAAAAAATTCATACTTTTTGAGCTTTTATTTTTTTATGAGGGTATTTATATCATTTATATTTTATTTATCTCCATTATTTCTTTTATTTTTATCATATTAAACATCACTTCATATCATAATTCTATTTATTTTTCTAACACATCAAATAATACTTTATCATTTATATTCCAATTCTTATTCTTATTCTCATTCTAATTCCCTTAAAAATATTTCGATTGTACTAAAGGGGGAGTTAGTATTGTTTCTTGAATGGGTCAAAGGTACAAGTAGATACCGTCCTTATTCTTTTAGGCCTTCATTTTGCATCCCTATCTTCGTTATACTTCTTACCATCTTCTCTTTTTCCCCCCTAGAGTCAGATAAACAACTTAACTAAATTCCTGTCTATTTAATAAATGAAAAATTAAATTACATTTAAAAAAATTGCAAGGACAAAAAATATAATTATCCCTTCTTTTTTCTATAATTATCCCTTCTAAACATACGTAGGTGGGTTTTCTTATGAGTTGTCTTCTGTTTTATCTTTTCTCTTAGAACTCATTATGCTTGTTAGTTGACCTTAATCAATAAATTAGATTTGAGACCTCCGTGCGATGCGTCATCGGTGAAATTACTTGTTTTCTCTTCATTTCAAAATAATTGTTATTTTAGGATTTTTTTTCTTATTTCAAAACAATTATTATTTTACAATTTTCAAAAGAATATTAATTATAGTTGAGCAAATTTACCATTTAATAATAATAAAAAAAATATTAAGAAGTATTATATAATTAATATGGGTATAATAGTAAAATACAATCAAAAGTTATTTATTAGTTTTCTTAATCTATGTGTATAACTCTAAAGTGACAATTGTTTCAAAATAAAGGGAGTAGATTAGTACATCATAGTCAATAACAACCCGTTTCGTTCAATTACAAGTTGGCCATATAATGTAATGTAACATGATGTAATGTAATGTGATGGAACGATGATTACATGTAAATTTATTTGGTATGATATTGGGGATATGAGGAAAAAATTTATTTTGTATATTTAATTAAATATGAATAAATAGAAAATGACTAAAATGTGCCTAATTATTAAAAAAAAAAGTCATATTCATATTTAGTCTTTTTATTTCCATTACGTGCATGTAATACTCAATACTCAGCTTTTGGAGAGTATTATTGATTACATGAAGTGAGGTAATCAGGATTACACATGTAATCCTCACGCCTCCAACCAAACGCAACTAATCATGTAATATAAAGCTAATTACCTTTATATGGCCTCCCTATGATTGAACCAAATGGGCAGTAAGTGTTTGGCATTGGGTTGTCATTCTGTTTTCATTTTTTATTTCTTGTTTATTCTTGTATTTGAAATAGTAGAGGCATTTACTCTTTCCAATCTTAAATATAAAACATTTTTCTAAAAGTAATATTTAATCTAAAATATAAGACACATTACAAAATTACCAAGTATATTAATTATTTTTCTATTCATATATCAGGCCTAGATTCACAAGAATCGACTAACTAATTTTTCAATACAAAGTGAAGCATTTGGGTATTAAAATTTTAGCCCATTCTATTTTGGTTTAGTAGTTTAGTTCCATCGTGGAATTTCTTTTTTGTATTTCCGAAATATGAGTGTATGACTTGTTATAATTGATCCTACTGTTAGTACAGCGAGTGACTCTCTCATCATGATAGAGATGATTTTACCCCATCAGATATTTATTTTAGTATCTGACACATTAAATATATAAAATAGATTCTAAAATATTAGAACTATGATTCACACTTAATATTTAGATTCCGCAACCCAACTTAAAAGATTTTTTTTAGTTAGATTAATAGATATGTGAAATAATTAAAAATATCTTATATTTAGAATCATAAAAAGTAGTTATCTAGAATAAGAAAAACTCAATTATTCTAGTTAATTAGTAGTAATGTAGGATAGGAATGCGCTTTATTAGTTTGTTATGATGTAGAAATACTCCATCAATCTTAAATAGTAAAATATTTTTAACTACCTCACATATTTTAAGAAAAAAAAATTTTATTAAATTTATCAAGTAATTTTAATATTTTTTTATCATGTATTTTTATTAATTATATTATCTCTCATTATTCTTATAATATTTATTTCTCAACTATTAATTATATATTAAAGATATAAATAAAAAAAATATCAAATAACCCCATAAAATATTTTATACCTGGGCTTAAACATTTTTTATAAAAAATATTTTATATTTAAAACTCGAGGATGTAATTGCTACTAAACAAGATAGTTGGTTTCGGGGGTATACTGTCAAGAGCATTGGGAAGATTTATGATTGTCTTGATTCAATGTGGTCTACTCTTCTTTTCCCCAAGGGGTCTATTGTTAATTTCGTAGTTACTCCCTCTGGTCCTATATATAAGACCATTTTAACCGAATCACGTGAATTAAGAAAGGGAATTAAAACTAATTAACTACCTCGATTTCTCCAAAAATTTCAACGTTTTTCCAAAACTACCCTTATTTAATATCTCTCTTTTTCTCTTTGAATACATTAAATAGGGGCTTTTTTTGGAAATGCATAATAAATACCACCTCGTATATTGTAAAGGATCTTATATTTAGGACCAAGACAAAAGGTCCTATATATAGGACCGGAAGGAGTATTAGTAATCGATAGTTTTGAGTGCACGTCTTTTAAGAAAGTCTATTTAGAATTATAAATACTAAAAAAATAAAATATTTTCAAAAAGTAACGTAAATTTAACAAACTTCCTAAAACAATTTAGATTTATAATTAAAATTAAAATTAGAATATAAAAAATAAAAATGTTCTTTCTTTACAAGTGATATCATTATTACTTACAAAAGTGATATCATTATTACTTACAAATGAATATGCATTACTTATAAATAAATATCTGTCAATTACAAATATATTATTATTACTTATAAATGAGCTTTTATCATTTATAAATGGGTTTAATATACATAAAGAGTATTTTTATCTTTCACCTACTAATTACAAATTTTTTTACTTTTAAGAAATTAGGTGAATTTTGGGTTATTTTTCTAAAATATTTTATTTTTTTATATTTATTTGAAATATTTCCTACTCTTTTCCTAGTTTAGATAGATGGAATATGTTGGTAAAAAAAATTAGATAGATATCATAAATGGAGTTTTTTAAGGCGGGAAAAAATTTAGTATAAAGTTAATTACTCACTGTAGTCTCATAAGGTATTTTATATAAAATGTATATATATTAAGAAAAATATTTTAACATTTGAAATTTTTTAAAATCAAAATTCTTATTTTTAACCTTATTAAATGATCTATTATCATGCCCATTAAATATATGGATTAAGAAGTAATAATAAGGGTACAAATAAAAAAATTATACCTAACATCTTATAATGTGGAAAAAAATTTGTTTTACAAAATAGCATATATATATATATATATATGACATCGGAGGGAATAGTTTTTATCTGGGTGATTAGAATTTTTCTTTTAGGGCTGCAAGTCTGAAATGAAATGAATGTGGAACCAAACAAATGTTGGGTTGTTCATTTTAACTCGATTAATTACACATTATACTGTATAGCTCACTATAATTTGACCAGTACATTTCAGTATTTGTCATCTATAAGGTGTTTAACTTGCCAAGTAAATATTTTTATTTTTCACTCAATAGTCTTTTTTTTTCCTACCCTTTTAGCGCTTGTTCCTATTTATAATATACTTTTAATTATCACATACCAATCAAAATAATAGTTAGTGACTAAAAAAGTTTTTCCTCCTTTTTTAACTATTCTCATTAATTACATTGGGAAGAAAGCATTTTAGTAATTGAGAATATTTGGGCATACTAGTAAGAGATAATCTTGAAAAGAAAAAAAAAATACACTTCTCCGCAAAATATACTACTCTCTCCGATCCACATTATAAAATATTTTATATCAATTACACGTATATTAAGAAAATCATTTGTTATTTGAAATCAATGCAAAAGGTACCCATATTTTCTATTTTACCCTTATTAAATATAACATTCTATTATCATTGTAGTGTTATAAATGAGAAATATTAAAACATTAAAGAAAGGGGTAAAATGAGAAAAAAATATTCAATACCCTACATTTTGAACCAAAAACTTGTTATACAAAATATCTTATAATATGAATCGGAAGAAGTAAATTATAAAACATAAATTTTTTTAAAAAAATGTAATATATAGCATTATGGAGGGAGTATTTTGTTAGTACCGGAGTTTGCAATAGTGCATTAGTGAATTTGTGTGTTTTCTTTTTGAAAAAAAAATGAGATGGTGGCGTTGCCGTGATGTGCAATGGTGTTTTTTCTTTTTTTAATTTGTTAATTACTTTGCTTAATAGGTTGAACTTTGTTTGCCTATTCGGTTTTTTATGTGTTCTACATATTTCCGTGCTAAGATATAGATATATATTAGTCTTTCACGCCAAAAAGAAAACAAATCCCAGAGATACGAAGAGAACGAGCCAACCAGCTTTGTTTTCGATTAAATACACATCAAAATCATCAGAAGGCAGGAAGGTCCAGAGCAGTAGAAGCGTCAGATACAGAGCATGTAACTCAGAACGAACCGAAAAAAAAAGTAAAAGACCAAAATATTACTAGCACTTATGGAGATGGACACCAGCACAGTCCACACTCTTCAAACTCCAAGATGCCCTCACCACCATCATGACTTGGATAATCACGATCTTCTATCATGTCACTGATCCTGAATTGCCATGCCATTTCTTCAAGTAAATCTACGGACTCGATTTCCTTTTCCTGCCATTCATTGCCTCCGTCATAGAAGTCCGCTACAAGCGGACCCATAACCATCAGTTCTGGATATCTCTGCTTCCGAAAAATGTCTCCAAGGTCAACAGCAAAACAGCCAAACAGATCCAAAGATTTAAGCTTTGGACAACCACTCAGTATTTGGCGAACCCCTTCAGTGGTTATCCGATTGTAAGCCATTTCAAGGCACCTGAGATTAGGCATCGTGGAAGCTATTGCCTTTGCTTCATCGTCTTGGAAAGGCTTGTCTGCAATATCAGATGGTTTCATGTTCCTGCACAGCACTTCCAGCAGCTTGCAATTCTTTCCTATCACTTCAAGCCCACGAGCACTCATCTTTACACAATAGCTCACGTCTAAGAAAGTAATCATTGAAAGCCTTCCTGCAATCTGTTCCAACAGGGGATCCCTCATGTTGCACTTTGGCAGTACCAATTTCTGGAGACACCCCGCACTAGAAAAGCCAAAAAGTGGATCCGTATGAAAATAAACAAGTAGAATCAATTGATTCCCTTACAGGTAGGGACAATTAAACAATGTTAAAGATTGTGCGGTGCAGTTTAATCTGTGATCTTAGATAAGAATCAAAGTTAAATATGTAAATCTAGACAACGATCAATATCGAGAAATGGGTAAGAAGAAATTAAAAAACAAATATGCGTACTTTTCAGCAATGAAAGTGAAAATGGAATCAGATTTGAGACCAGAAACACAGAGTGTGCGGAGGGAACCAGAACTTCTGGCGATAAGCATCTCCAGCATCTTCACCATTCGGTGTAGTTGGTCAGGCTGGCAATGATTGCTCCATTTCAGAAGGTTTATCTCTTGCCAGCAAATAGGTCGACTCACTGCTTTGGCCCACGATTTGCAGACCCTGGGGATCACAGTCACTCTATCGTGGACAGAAATCTTGCTAAAGATTAGCCCTAGTGCGTCCGCTACTAATTCATCCCAGCGTCGATATTGCGATGCCGCTTCCATCCTATCTGTTTTCTCAACAAAAATGGAAAAATTTTGCGTGGTCAAGTCTTATATCGAGAAGAACTTCACACGAGGGTAAAAACAAATCATCATATCGGGAGAAATTAGAATGGCTATCACAGATTATCCAAGGGCAGAAGGAAACAGAGATAGACCTACTAAAAGAGCGATAGGTAGAGCGAAATCGTCAAAGAGAAACACAACACAAGACGTACAATTTCAGATGATAAAACTTTTCTTCGTTTTCTATTGTAGTTTACTGATTTAAATGGTAGGAAGTAAAATAAAGGATGAAAAGCCAAAAGAAGTGCTCTAAAACGAGGAGAGGATTACCTGGAAATTAACTGTTTCCAGAAATGTGGAGGAATCACCGATGAGTCAGCCGCTCCGTTTGGTTTGGAATTTTTTAAGGGGAGGGGATGGAATTGGAGGAAATTGAATCCCCTCTCCTTGTTTGGTTAAAATATTGAAGGGGATTGGGGGAAATTTAATCCCCTTCAATCCCCTTTCCCCTCCCCATTTTAAATTCCCCTAAATTGGGGTTTTTTGAAGGGGAGAGAGTATTTATTACTTAATCCCCTCCAATCCCTTCCAATTCCTTCCTGAACCAAATAAGATTTCATTAAAATTCCTCCAATCCCCTTTCCTCTAATTTCACCAAACAAGGGAATTTTAAAATCCCTCTAATCCCTTCCCCTCCAATTCTCTTCATTAAAATTTTTCCAATTTTCTCGCCTCCAATCCCCTTAATTGAACCAAAGAGACCCGTAGGGGATTAACGAAGAGAGGAGAAGGAGATTAGAGGGAAAGGGAAGGATTTTGAATATTTATAAGAAAAAAGGAGGCGAGTGGAGGTAGAGAATGGAGGGAAAGGAAGTATTTTTATTTTTTATTTTTTTATCATTAATATTTTGAATTTTCAAAAAAAAATGGTAACTAAAAAAATTTTTATTAGTGTTTTAAAAATCCAACCAAACGTTGAAATGAAAATATTATTGGATTACAAATTTTACATAATAATTAAATAAAAATAATATTATATAATAATATATATATAATACTAAATTATTAAAAAATAAATTTAAATAGTCAACATTTATAATGAGTTAAGAATCTTATATAACAATAACATATATTAAATCATTAAAAGTAATATTAAAATATTTTAATATGGTAACAATATATCATTATAACGTTATAAAATGAATATACTTCCTTCATCTCGAATTATAAGAAATAAATAACTACTTTAATAGTATAAAAAAATAGTTTTAGTAATTAAACTCATTAATTGTACTATAATTTTATCTTTTTTTATGAGTTACTCATATTAAAAGTCTGAAGTGAGACTGATTAATTACTAATTATTGTCAACATAATCTTAATTATTTAAAGATATAAAAGAAAAATAATATTAATTACTCCACAAATTTTATCTATATCTCTTATATTTTGGAACAAATAAAGAGTCTCAAAATTCTTTTATAATTGGGAATAAAAGAAATATAATACAATGAAAATTTTTATTTTTATAATTAATAATTTTAAAATAGAACGAGAAATAGTATTTTTACTCTTCAATAATTTTTATGATTAATAATTTTGGTAAAAAAAATTACATTTGGGTTACATTTTACACAATTTAAAAAATCATCTAGCTCTTTGAAAATCACTCCGGTTTCTAGCTCAAAAGCTAGTTCAAAATGATCAAATCTGATTTGACCCTCAAAATAAGCTAAATTTAAAAAATGAGTCATTTTTATTTTCAGGTGATAATCCAATTAGTCCAATCTGATCAGTTCGATTTTCAAAACACCGACTTTATTAGAAAAACTGAAAAAGGGCTAAAGGAGGCCAAACTCTAGCCATGGTTGTGCAGTGCTTCCAAGTTCCAAAATTGTTTCGGTGATTAGGCATGTCTATTCCATTAAACCAATTAAGATCAATCAAAATTAATTAATGAGAGTAATAAAATATATATAATCAAAATTAATTAAGTTGATTCTCTTGTTTAATGAATGATACTGAGTCCAAACTTTTCTTTGTTGATTAATTTTATTTTATTTTAATATAAACACTATATTTATTTGCAATATTTCTAATGGAAATTTTATGATAGAGATTGTCTTTTTTTTTTTTAAAGGGGTGAAAGGTGCTCATTTTGTCTAGTTGGGGCTCTCTTCTATTTTCCTGATTAATAATATTCCTTTTTCAAAAAAAAAAAAAAAGAAGGAGCGAGTCACAAATATCTGTTTGAGATTAAATACTTTAACTTTTATTTTTTAAAATTTTTAATGGTTTTCTCCAAAATAACAATAGAATTCAGCTTTGACATATAATTATAATTAAATTAATCAGATTCATCATTCATTCTTTTTTTTTTTTTTGGGCTCAAAGTAATTCAAAGGAGGGCCAATACATTGCGGAATCTTCAATTCCTACGTATGTGCATTCAATTTTTTTTATTCAGTTTATCTAAGAACCGAATAAATCAAAAATCAAAATAATGATTAAAAAAATAACTGAACCAAAATCCTTGAGAGAATCGGACTGAACTGAATCGAAATATTTTGGTTAAGTTCGATTTGGAATTTTGATTAAAGTAAAATAACACAAATTTATGAAAAAAATCCAAAAACTTTCAAAACATTAAAAAGATATATACAAAAGCTTATAAAACATTTTAAAAAATTTTAGAATTATATACATTCAAATATTTCATCCAAATGACATTAAAAAATATTCATATATAAAAAATACAAAAAAAATAATATTAATCTCAATAACAAAATCATTCATAATAAGACTTTGTGACCCAAATACATCAACTAAAAAAATAATTTCTTAAAATACTATAAGTTAAAAATTATTTACTAGCATACTATAAGTTATACCATCTTGATCTAACAAAAACCAAGATGTCCACATTTAAAAATATCTCGGTTCCCATCAAAATGAGATATAAGATTTTTATACAGGATATAATCTCGATTTGGTATAAATCGAGATATTATTTTCTTTTAAAAAAAACACACAATGATATCAGTTTACAGGAAACCCGAGATCCTCAGGTTAAAGATCTCAGGAAAAAGTTTCCTAAAAACCAAGATCCCATTTTAGGAAAAAAGAAAAAGGAAGATTGTGCTTTGTCGAAGAATCTCGGTTTTATAAATAAACGACACATGCTCTAAGACCCATTAACTTCTGACTTATGAAGTAAATAGCTTTTTTTAAGTTTTATATATTCTCTCTAATTTTAAATATAAAATATTTTTAACTATTTTATATATTTTAAAAAATAAGTTAAATTATTAAATTTATTAAAAAAATTTAATATCTTACCCTTATTAATTATATTATCTTTCATACTTCTCATATTATTTACCTCTTACCTGTTAATTATAAACAAGAGGTATATAAAAAATAATTAATATATTAGATAATATTATAAATTATCTTATATTTGGCTCCAAATAATGCTTTCAAAAAACATCTCTTATTTAGAATCGGATGAAATATAGAGCTAGCTATATATTTTATTTTAAATTTCTATCATGCTCAAATTTTTTTTTAATTCACACTTTTAAAAAATTTTATTTTTTAAACTTTATTTCACTTTAAAAAATAAATGACAAGATGCAGTGTTGTGTCTTGTGTTAAAAAAAGAATCGAAAGATCTTGATCTCTGAGAAACCTAGATCTTTAATTAATTTTTTCCTTTTAATGACAAGATGCGGCAACAAAGGGAGGGAATACGTCTCACAACAATAGAGATTTTTAATTAATTTTATTTTTAATTTTTTTTATGAGAATGGGAAAGGAACATAGGGAGGGAATAGTTTCGTATCCAAAGCATTCCATTGTTGACTAAGGAACCCGAAAGCCCCAGTAGAGACTTCATCCTAGTGTGATAAGATGCAATACTGTCATAATGGAATGTTGCGGATTATGAAGTTCAAAATTTAAAAAAAAAATGAGTTTTTTTTTAAGATTTTGGTTTTTTCAAAAATCGAGATCTTCAATTTTTTTTAAAAAAATAATCTTTAGTTATATATATATATATATATTTTTTTCAGAAGCTAAAATAATTCCACGTACTAAATTTCAATTTTAGCCAAACCAAGATTTGATTATATACTTAAAAAAAAACACTGTAGTACTACATCTTATTTGATTAGGTTGAGTCTAATCAGCCTAGTCTCAGCGTGACCAAATGTAAAATTCTTTAAATATTCATCATTCTCGTGTTTTTTTTTTGTTTACTCATTCTCGTTCATTTCATACTTGATAAAAAGTTGTTTGAGTATGTGTTTTGTTCATTCTTGTTCATTTCAAGTTTCAGAGGAAGCTTAGAGTCGAGCTCTTCAAAATCTTCCTCCTACACCCTGTATTTCTATCTCAAATATGTCTTCATAGTAAATCTTATTATATATCACTCTCAACCTTACCTCAATTTAACTCATCCAATTTTGAGTCATCATTTATGTCTTTATTTGAAAATTTGATAATTTTTGCAACAGAATATAATAACTACACGTTTGATATTAGTGGGCTATCAAATAAAGCATTCATGACTTCGCAGCAGCTAATTTCTCCTGTTGAGTCTCCTATATTTGATTTGAAAAGTCCACCAACTGCATATCCCACAAAGTCACCTAAATCTCAATATGAGAAGCTGATAAAACAAGAACAGACATAACGTGTTAGAAGGAGACCAAGATGTAACATATAAAGTCATTATGCATAGGATTTCCACAAATTTTTCTTGTGAAAGAAAAATTTTATCTTTAATTATTGTAACAAATTCTAATATTAATTACTTGCTATTAATTATTATTTGTTTGCTTATTATCAATTAATATAGTCAATTATTAATTAATAAAAAAATTTTCCTCAACTAATTAATATTTCTAGTATTTAATTAAAAATTATTAATTTTAATAATATTTGTTCATTTTTTTACTAAAACATGATTTTTTAATCATTACTTAATCATCATTTTACCATTATTCCATAATTATTAAATTTAATTAATCATTACACAATTATTCCCTCCGGTCCATATTATAGGATATTTTGTATGACAAGTTTTTGGTCTAAAATATAGAATATTGAATATTTTTCTTTTCATTTTATCCCTATTTTTTTATTATTTTCTATCACTTATTTATAACCCTAAAATGATAATAGAATGAGGTATTTAATAAGGATAAAATAGAAAATGTTAGTACTTTTTGCATTGATTACAAATAAAAAAGTGATTTCCTTAATATGCATATAATTGATATAAAATGTATAATAATGTAAATTGGAAGGAGTATCTATTTTCAATCATTACTTAATTATTATATCTGTTACCCAATTATTATTCATTATTACATATTTATTGCAACAATTTTTGTTAATTTTTTTACCAACCGGACAATACACATATTGGTTTGCTGAAAACCGAGTTTTGCTCATGCTTTTAAGAAAAATACAAATCGGTTTCTCTGGAGCCAAGATCACTTATAGTATTTTGAGAAAATGTTTCTTACTTATAGTGTATGGAGAAAAACTTGTTTTATATGTTGTATTGTGGTAAATTTTCCTCATAATAATATTCATGACATTAAATTGAAAATTAACATTAAAAAGTTCAAATATAAATCTATTATTGAAAAAGACAAAAAAATTATGAAAAAATAAAAATACTATATTTTGATCTTACATAACCTCCAAAACTATAGCATTATAATGAATTAATCAATCAATAAAAATAAAAAATAGAAAATCCAGTTAGTTCAGTTTTTTAAAATTAAGACCAAATCAAACTAATATAACTAAAATTTTAAGAAAATTAACTAAACTAAACTAGACAGCCAAATAAATTGAATTTAATTTGGTTCAATTCGATATTTGGTTTTAATTCAGTTTTGCACACCCTACTCATGGTAAGCCAAGTATGAAAACTAGACCAGACCGGCTGATTTAACCAATTGTATCAAGAATGATGCCAAGTCCAGTCCAAAAAAAGAGCAAAATTGGCAAATTATAGAACTAGTGAAAACCAATCAAGAAACGGCTAAAATGGCCTTAAACCAATGAAAACTGATTATGAACCGGTCTAGAACTAATTAGAATTTTTTTATTTTTTTAAAAAATTTTTAGTTTTAAAAATAAAATAACATTATTTTTAGTATTAGATAGCATTATTTTTGTGTAATATTTTTTCTTTTAACATTATAATATTGTATAAGTATTATCTTGAGACATAATTATTAATAATAATAAATTTACTTAACAAATAATATAAAAATATAATATTAGCTGACTATTTTATATTCAAATATGAATATAGATGAATATTAACTTATTTATATTTTAATATTAGGTTATCAAACTTATTAATAATATTTTTTAATAATATATAATATATAAAATTAAAAAAATAATTAATTTTATTACTACCGGTTTAATTATAATTCAATCCTAATTGAACCATTAAACCTTAAATTATTATCTTGACCGGTTCAATAACCAATTCTATTTTTAATACCTTGATAGGGAGTATTAAATGGATGTGCTGAAGTGAGGCATGCCTGGAACTTACAGATGAACCGTGTAGATGAAAGGAAAGGAGAATGACGCAAAATTTATTAATCAACATTAGAACGGGGGAAGAGTTTAGAGAAAAAAATAAAAAATATGGACCAAGAAGAAAAAGAAACTTAGCATGAATGAATATTATTTTTTAAGCCTAATTTTTATGTTAAATTAATTCCAGATACATAGGTGGGATACCATTCACATCTCAGCATGGGTTGTTTAAATTTTATTTGTGGTATAAACGACCATAGATTTTCAATCATAAAACGGAAGTAAAAAAAAAAAAACAAAGAAAGTCTTGATCAGTCAAATAAATTTTAGAGTTATCACCAAAGTTGATCAAATTAACAGAATTTTGATGCAAAAATAAGAACTCTTCCTTTTTTCTCCGCGTGCAAGAATTTCAAAATAGATGAATGTTGAATTGGCACCAAAGAAAAAAAAGGGAAATATATGAAATGAAAGAGATTAAAATTATCTATATTAAATTCCAATGTACGATAATTTAGAATGCTGTGACGGTGACTTTTTTTGTGTGCCACAACAGCGACTTGTTAATAGACTTTTAATCCGGTTTCTGACCCAAAATAACAAAATACATGTATACATAAAAAGAAATAAATAAAAATATAATTAGCCATTCCAAAAATTTGCAAGTGTGTATCCTGAAGAACACAATGATACCCTTTTCCAAGAGAGCAAGCCAAACACATTTGTTTTTGATTAAATACGGATCAAAAGATGCATTAAAGTCGGAAGTAGATGCGCTAGTTACAGAGAATGTAACTTAAACCAAAAAAAAAAAAAAGCGCGATATATATTAGAGCCCATGGAGAAAAAAGACTAAAACGTAAACAAGTTCTCATAATCATCACTCAGATAATCATCATAATCTTCCCTCATGTCAACGCCCATGTAACATCATCATTTCCATAATCTTCATAACAATCCAAAATTTCATAAAAATCAAAATCATCGTAAAATCCGTGAGGTCCCAGAACCGTAAGTTTCTGAAATTTCTGCTTCCGAACCCAGTTTCCAAGTCCAGCATCCTTACACCCCCTCACATCCAAAACCTCAAGCTTTGGACAACCACACAGTACTTGACGAACCCCTTCCGTGGTTATCACATGGTATGCCATTTCAAGATGCTTCAGATTAGGCATCGTGGAAGCAATCGCCGTTGCTTCATCGTCTCGTAAAGGCAGGTCTCCGGTGTCTCATTGCTTCATGTTCCTGCACAACCCTTCCAGCAGCTTGCAGTTCTTTCCGATGACCTCAAGCCGACGCGCACTCATCTTCATACAATAGCTCACGTCTAAGAAACAAATCATCGAAAGCCTTCCTGCAATCTGTTCCATTATGGAATCACTGATGTTGCTCTGAGGTATTTTCAAAGTCTGGAGACCCCCCGCACTTAGCGTAACACCAAAAAACCATATATGAAACTCAAGGTTAAGTATGTAAATCTAGACAGCAATTGAACTCAAGAAATGGGAAAGTAAAATATGCGTACTTTTCTGCAATGAAAGTGAAAATGGAATCAGATTGGAGTCTAGAAACAGAGCTTTCGGAGGGAACCAGAGCTTCTGGCGATGAGCTTCTCCACCATCCTGTCTAGTTGGTCAGGCTAGAAACTATCGCTCCATTTCAGAAGGTCTATCTCTTGCCAGCAATTAGGTCTACACACTGCTTTCGCCCACGATTTGCAAACCCTAGGGATCACACTTACTCTCTCACGAACACAAACTTTGCTAAAGATTAGCCGAAGTACGTCCGGTATTAATTCATCCCAACTTCGATGTTCCGACGCTGCTTCCATACTTTCTGTTTAGTGTATTAACTACCAAGCTAGAAAATTTCGTATGGTTGAGTTTCTGATGAAGGTTTAATTTTTAGCCTATTTATATTAGAGGTCAGAAGCCCTTGAAGTCATTATATTAGATGGTACTAATAATTCCGAAAAGATCACAGACTTTACTAAAAGCCACACTTAATCTTTCGTTCATTACAATTATTTGGGATTTGTCTTTGCGATCGATTGAATCGTCATGTACATGCGGTATATCGTCGATTGGTCATGGAGTGGGGGGTTTTGGAATGCATTTCAGAGTGTTTGAAGAGTCAAAATGTCATATGGTTTCATTGATTTCAAGAGGTAAAATTTTAAGGCCCATTGGAAATGTAGTCCCTAGATTCTTATTGTAAATCACTTTTAACTACCCTACAGAAATCAAGAAATATCAGTTATATTAATAAAATTATCTAACATTTGCTTTAATTTTCATCCTTATCCCTAATTAATACTCATATATTTGAACTTTCTAAAACAATTAATGTTCCATAAAACAATTTTTAAGAAAAATATTTTTTAATAAAGTAACTAATACTTCACAAACTTTTACAAAGTTACTTATATTTTAAACTATAGAATTCTTCTATATTGTGACTTATATAAAAGACCGGAGAGAATATCTAGAAATTTGCTTCGCGTTTGAACAAAAAAAAACAAAAATGCCATAAGTAATCTTAAAAGACACATACTCCCTCTCATGCTTAGGAATCACTTTCAACTAATTTACTAGAATAAAAAAAATTGTTATTCTTTCTATTTTCTTATTATAAAGTATATTTTTTTAAAATTATAAGATTTCAAAATATAACTCATTTTATGAAATCTTTTTAACATTTAATATTTGATTTTTATTTTTACCCTTCTTGAGAATATTTAAAAGAGTTACGGTAGAGAGAAATTAAGAGAGATACAATTAAGATGAGTTATAATTTTATTAGGGTAATTTTGGAAAGCTATGATACTTTTTGAAAATATCAAGACTTTCAACTAATTTACTAAATATATGTGAAGTAAATAAATATAATTTATAATAGGGAATAGAGGGAGTATAACATTAAAATTATTTTCAAATTGATGTGATTTTCATCTTTATCCTTAATAAATATTATAATTAAATTCAAATAATTTACTTTCTCTTATACTCATAAATAAGGATATTTTGAAAATGAAATAATTAATGCTCTAGAAACTTATGAAATGTGACAAAATAATTTTATAATATAACTAATAAAAAAGACTTGAAAAATTATTCATATTATGTTAATACTCCCTCCGTCCCATTATATTTGTCGTTTAAGGTTTCGGCACAAAGATTAAGAAAGATAATAAATATCATAATGAATAATATAATTTTATTAAATTACCCTTAATTATTACTCCTATATGGAATATTAAATTATAACTAAAAGTTATATACTATTAATTGCTCAAGGTTACAATTGAAAAAAAGTCATTAATTATTTATTGGCTTTTTAAAACGACTGATAAAATGAAAAATTTAAAAATCTCTAAAATGTCATTTTCAAAAAAACAAAGTACTCCCTCATTTTCAAAACAGTTAATTGTTACTTTCAAGTTATGCACACTTGTTAAGAAAACTAATAAATAGTCTAAAAATTAATAAAGTTTGATTATATTTTACTTTAATATCTTTATTAATTAAGTGGTGCTTCTTAATATTTTTTCCATCTTTATTTTGAAGGGAAAATTTGTCTAAATATAATTAATATTCTATTAAAAATTATAAAATGAGAATTATTTTGAAACAAAAAACCCCTTAAAATGATAACTATTTTGAAATGGAAGGAATATTTTGAACAACTAAAATTGCATTTTAGAGTGTTTGAAGGGTCAAAATAAATGTCATATGGTTTCATTGATTTCAAGAGGTAAAAACTTTGAGGCCCCAATGAAAGGGTCCCTAGAACTTTGCTCCGGGTGAAAGAAAAAAGCCACACATAATCCTAAAAAACACGTATATTTGTATATATTAACAGAAATCTAAGACAAACTAGTTTCAACAACGAAAATTGCATGCATCTCGTTAGTTTAATTAATTGTTTTCTTTTTTTTCCCCAAAAAAATAACCACTTGTTTTTCTATCATAGAAAATAAAGTTAAACTTTAACAAAATGTCATTGGTAAGAAACAACTTTAAAAAATTTATTTATTATTTTCCTATTCTAAAAGATTTTATTAATTTTATTTTTATTTTTAAATTTTATTTAATTTCAATATAATGATAAAATTTATTTCAAATTTTTTTTAATTTTATTTAATATTTAAACTTACAAAAATTTCGTAAATATTCTTCTTCTTTTGACATTGCAGGCCGTTAACCAAAAACTTGTATATGTATCCTGAATTTTTTCTTTTTTATCCACCGTATATGAATCCTGGATAAGTACAATAACTTCTTGCCAACTTAATTTTACTTGTCATGCTAGTAATATTCATTTTTATTGCCATTTAATATTGTTGATTTCTGATCTTATTTAATATTTAAGATCTTAATTATTCCTGTCTTAAATACATAACATTTTCACTTAATCCTAATTCTTTTCAAAATACTTTCTTCATCCCATATTATAAGAGATTTTATAAAAATCACACATAAAGGTAGTTAAAGCTAGTAGAGAGTCTTGATTTTTATGAAAAAATTATTGTCATTCCAAAAATAACCTTCATTTACATTAATCAAAACATTAAAAAAGAAAGAAGATGTTTATATAATGAATTTTTTTTGCCTTGATATTTATATAATGAATTTATGAAAGATGTTTTCAGGAAAATCTCATAAATGTTTCATTAAATCTATAAAATGTCCTATATTATGGGACAAGATAAATTTTATCAAGTGTTTTATAACATGTGATGAAGAGAATATGATGTAATATTTATTATGCATTGCAAAAAAATATTTTTTATATAATTCATCCCAAAGTGTTTTAAAAAATAGAGGATACTCACTCTTTTGTACTGTAAGCATTAAATAAAATGATACAATTCCCTTTTTTCATATAAAATTCAATAACGATAATATTGAGAACACTATGATTTTTTAAAAACTTAATGTTGTTACCTAATTTTAATTCTTTACCTTAATCCATATCATCATTTGGTTTAAAAGGATTCTATATTAAGAATTAGAATGAGTAATTAATGTATTGAAAGAATTTTCACTTTGAGTTCTTTAAATTTAGGTTTTGCACCAAAAGTTTGGAAGTATATTTTCATTTTGAGAAAAAAAAAAGTTTGGAAGTATTTATGCATGTGGCTACAGGCAGCTAGTACATCTTATACTTCGTTCCATACACCACACATATCCATCTTTCCTTCCTTCCATTCTCTCTGTTCCTCTTTCTTCTTTACCCTCTTCCTTTGCTATATAATCTGTTTCTTCTTTGCCATGTATTATCACAATTCACAACCTTCCGTTTCAGACCTGCTCTTCGGTTCTTCGTCTTCGTACAGGTCTTCCAAGGTGCTCCAAAGAAATATTCCAGCCACAAAGAAGAAACTCAAGTAGATGAGTCACCCATCATGGAGGAAGAACCCAAAGTAGATGAAAAATTTATCAACTTTGCAAATTTTTCGAGTTGGGTTTGCTATTTTGCTTAGTTATAATGATTCCAGCTCAGTATTTCTTGGTGGTTTACATTTGCATATATGTTATGTGTAAGTGTGTTTAGTTGATTTGATTATTAAAGCTTTAAATTGGATTATTGAATCTTACCCTTATGCTATAGTGAATCACTACTCTATAAATAGTATTATCACTGGTTGTGTTTTATTATTTGAGTGACTTATTTGTTTAAATTTAATTTTTTTAAAATTAAATGGTAGAGAATTATTCTCATTTGTGATAATGCTTGAATATAACTTAATAGTATCAAAGTATTAGATACCAAATAATCATATAAAAAATTAAGATCCATGTATGTGATTATTTATGTAGCCACCTCCTCATATCTTATTTTCCCTTCTTTTAATCTGAAAAAGATTTGCACTTTTAAGTTTTTACTAGAAATCTACCATGTGCAACACGGGAATATCATGAAAAAAATTATAATACACAGGTGTAGTCATAGTGTCATATAATTAATAGGAATTACTTTTGGAATCAAAATAACAATTTATTATAAAGTAGAATTTATTACTATTTATTTTCCTAGTTTTATTATTTAGATTTTCAGTTTTTATCACATTTTATTTGTTAAAAGACTTTCTTTATTATTAATTTTTTTACTGGTCTTTAAATGTAATTCTCCCTAAGAAAAATATATGCAACTAATTAAAGATTTATTAAAAGAAAAGGTAATATTGCTGTTGCGATTTTACATCAGTATGTGAGTCTCTCTCTCTCTCTCTATATATATACACACACATCTATTTTCTCCTGCCACAACCATACATATTGAAGTAGCTTTGTCATTTGCTAAACACCGAAAGCTTTTTTTTTTTTTTGAGAAACAATTATAAAATCTAGAAAATGAAAAATTATCTAAAAAATAAGATACTTACTAAAAAAAGGTGTGGGAATGAGGGGAACAAAAAGTGGTGGGACAAATGCAATGGCACTTGCAATTCAAAATCACCATACACCAGTCAATAAAAAAAACCACGTGTATGTTCTAATAATATATTTAATGTTTATTTAAATTAATTTTAAAGCATCGTCAGCCTCAATCTAAATTTAAAGTTGACATTATATTAGAGTCAATCTATGTCATGCCTAAGAGACGCTTTGATAGTGTTGATTCCATTGTTCGCCTTTATATTATGAGAGGCTCAGCCTGTTTTCGTTTTCAAAGGAAAAAAAAAATATATATATATATATATATATACACATATATATAAGATTATCAATTATCTATAAATAAAAATTTCAAAAATTAATATGATATCAATTATAGAAATTACAATAATTAATAGAGAATCAAATAAAAATTGCAACGAAATAGTAATAAATGCATTAAATATAATTGATGGTCACTCAAAAAATGCTAACATGACATAGTACTCCACATTTATTTTCAGATACCAAAATGTGAAATAATAAATTAAAAAAAAAGTATTCTACGCATCAATGACTAAATTAAATAATTAATGAAACAAGTATTTATCATACCTTTGTCCCTCCGTTAATGTTTTAAAAATCAGATCAAATATCAAACCAGAAAAGTCACTGGTTACGATTTTTATGATTTAACCGGTTGGACCGGCGGTCAAAGCGGTGACGTAATAATCATTATTGTAAAAACCGGACCGGATCGGCCGGTTCGACCGGTCGGACTGGGAACCGGTCCCTAGTCCGGTCCGGTCATAGGTTTCAACCGGTATTGTTCAGAACCGGTTCTACCGGTTCAAGGCCGGTTTCACCGGTTTTGGACCGGTTCTCACCGGTTCTGAACTGGTCCTGAACTGGTTTGAACTGGTTCTGATTTATTTTTTTTTTCAAATTTTTTAAAAAATTATTTTTGATTTTTAAGATAAAATAGCATCATTTTTAGTATAAAATATATTTTTTTATATATTATAATATTATATAAGCATTATTATGATATATAACTATTAAAAATTATATATTTACTTAATAAATTATTAATTTATTATTTTAAACTCAAAATATGATTATAGATGAATATTAGTTTATTTAAATTAAAATATTGAGTTATGAAACTCATTAATAATTTGTTTGTAGTGAATAATATATTGATAATTGAATATTATTTAGTTTGAGACTTTAATTAAGTTATAAAGTTTATTTAAACTTATATTATTTATTTTAAATATATTATTTTAATCACTACCGGTCCGACCCCGGTTCGACCTCGGTCGAACCATTGAACTTTGAACCAGTGACTTGTCCGGTTCAATGTCTGGTCCGGATCTGACAACATTGGTAATAATTATATAAAAAATTATATTATATATAATAAAAAAATATAACAAATAAAATCATATCTTTTATTATATAACCACATCAATTAATTAAAATTATACAAAATTTTGATATATAAAAAAATTATAATGTATAAACTTATACATTACATTAAATTTGTCAAATACCTCATAAGTTCATAATGAATTATATTAATTTATACTTTCTCAATCCCATATTATAAGATAATTAGTAAAAAAAATTTTATCTCATATTATAAGATAACACAAACTTATTTATTATTTTTGTTCCTTATTAATTTAATTTCTAAAAAAGTTTTTTTAAGTAATGAAAATGAGGAGTATTAATAATGTTTAATAGGGATAAAAAAAGAAATTTTTTTAATATCTAAAAATATAAATTATGTTTAAGTAATGAAAATGAGGAATATTAATAATATTTAATAAGGATAAAAAAATTCATTTTTAACATTTTTAATCTTGTAAAATAATAATATTTAATTAATTTATAAGTTAATATATATATATATATAAAGAATTGTCTCATTCTTAGAAAATCATTTCAGTTTCCGGCTCAAAACTGGTTTCCGACTTAATTACCAGTTCGATCTGATCCAATCCAGTTCAACCACAAAAACGGTTCAAACTATCAAAATGAGGTAGTGTAGTCTCCGAGTGGCGGTCCGACTAGTCCGACCATCCGATCCGGTCAGGGGTTTGAAAACATTGCCCTCCATGTATAAGAATTATCTTCAAGTACTTATTAAAACCAGACGTTATAATGAGTAAATTTGTGATTTCTTTGCTGCTTCCTTTTTTAAAGTCAGATAAACAACGTATCTAAATTCCTATCAATTTAATAAAAGAAAACTCAAATTACATTTCTTTAATAAAAATATTGTACGGACGAAAAATATATTTAGTCGTTCCACGTGTATGCAGGTGGGTGGGTTTCGCGAAAAAGCACAAAGATACGAATAGAACAAGCCAACCAGCTTTGTTTTGGATTAAATACACACATCAAAATCAAAAGAAGGCATCAAAGTCCAGAGTAGTACAAGCGTCAGTGAGAGAGCCGCTGAAAGTCATGTAACTCAGAATAAATCAAAACACCAAAAAAACAAAAGATTAGAGCTTTATGGAGATGGGGGGCAAACAATTGCAGAATGTTCCACGAACCACATGCTCTCATCATCAGAATCACTACGAAAATAACGATATTCTCCCATGTCAGCGAACATGCGTTGCCCAGCCAAATCATCAAGTGGATCTGCGCCTTCCATTTGCATTTCCTCACACCCATTGCCTCCTCCATTATAATAGTCCAAAACACGAGGCCCCATGATCACCAGTTCTGGATATTTCTTCTTTCGAACAATGTCTTCAAGTAGAACATCCCAGCACCCCGTCAGATCCAAAACTTCCAGCTTTGGACAACCACGCAGTATCTGGCGAGCCCCCTCTGTGGTTATCCGATGGTACGCCATTTCAAGATGCTTGAGGTTGGGCATCGTGGAAGCAATCGCCATTGCTTCATCGTCTTTGAAAGGCTTTGTTGCTGTATACCATGGCTTCATGTTCATGCACAGCACTTTCAGCAGCTTTCAATTCTTAGCCCGCGAGGACTCATGTTCATACAATAGCTCACGTCTAAGTAAGTAATCATCGAAAGCCTTCCAATCTGTTTCATTATGGAATCCCTCATGTTGCACTTTGGCAGTGTCAAAGTCTGGAGAGACCCCGCATTTGCATCACACAAAAACCATGTAAGAAACAATTGATTCCCTTAAAGGTAGGGACAATAAAACAATGTTGAAAGAATGTGGGTCGAGTTTAATCCGGGATTTTAGAGAAGAGCATAAGAATATGTAAATCTAGACAGTGATCAATCTCAAGAAATAGGAAAGGAGAATTTAGGGGGAAAATGTGTAAAATAAGCATACTTTTCAGCAATGAAAGTGAAAATGGAATCAGATTGGAGACCAGAAACACAGAGCTTTCGGAGGGAACCAGAGCTTCTGGCGATGAGCATCTCCACCATTCTGTCTAGTTGGTCTGCTTGGCGATTCTTGCTCCATTTCAGAAGGTCTATCTCTTGCCAGCAAATAGGTCCTCTCACTGCTTTGGCCCACGATTTGCAGACCCTGGGGATCACACTCACTCTCTCATGGACAGTAACTTTGCTAATGATTAGCCCTAGTGCTTCCGGTGCTAATTCATCCCATCTTCGATATTCCGATGCTGTTTTCTCAACAAAAATGGAAAATTCTATATGGTTAGGTGTCGTATCGAGAAGAACTTCGCAAAATAGGGCAAAAACAAATCTTCATATCGAGAAGAAATTAGAATGGCTATCACAGATTCTCCGGGGGGCAAAAGGGAACAGAAATAGACCTAACCAAAGAGCTATAGGTAGAGCAAAATTGTCAAAGAGAAACACAATTTAAGACGTAGAATTTAAGATGATACTATAACTTTTCTTCTTTTTCTATTGTCAGTTTACTGGGTGGAGGAATGAAAATGATAGGAACAAGAAGAGAAGAAAAGCTAAAAGAAGTGCTCCACAACGAGGAGAGGTTTACCTGGAAAAGTTGTGTTTCCAGAATTGTGAAGGAGTGACCGATGAATCAGCGACGTGGGGCGGGACAGAGAGGAGAAAGAGATTAGAGAGAAAACGGAAGGATTTTGAATATTTCTAAGAGGCAATAGGAGCGAGAGATTAGAGGGAAAGGAAGTATTTTGAATCTTTATCGAAAATGGAAAAAAGGAGGTAACACCATAGGCGCTTGATTTTTCAGACGAGATTTGCGTAGTTGTTTTTTCTTTTTTTAGCTACGAATGAATCAAATTTTATTTAGAAAGATTTTAAGTTTTAATTTCTTTTAAGTAACAATTGTATTTTTATAAAAATAATAGTTAAGAATTTTTTTTCTGGTAAGTACCAAGATATCCTGTCAACTACGATCGGAGACTAATTCCTTTAAAGTGTAGAAATTATCGAAGTAGATTTTATCCTTCTTAATAAAACTTTTTCAACACATACAGTTATAAATTAAACCATTAGAAATTATTTTTATTTCATATTCTACATATTTAAAATATAAAACGTTGAAAATATAAAAATAGAATAAAAGTAAGTCTAAGTAGATTTTTTTGTCAAAAAATCTAAGCATTCAGTTTTAATCTAAATGATTAAGTTAAAAAAAATCAGGAAAAATAAAAGACACATCCTTATTCCTCCCACTAATTAACCTCGGTTGAGCAGTGCTTCCGTGAACGCTTCCGTGATTCGGTATATCAATTCCATTTTAAGTTGATTGAATAGAATTAAGAGAAATCAAAATTAATTAATGAGATTAATGAAATATATCTAAATCATTAATCAAAATCAATTATAAGTTGACTATATTGTTAAGGGTGTTTTTGGATTGAATTATATATAAGTGATTATGAGGATGAGTGCTTATTCATAATAGATTATGAGAATAAATGATTAATCAAAAGTGATTTGTGTTTAAATATTTTTACCCCATAAGTAATTTTGAGAAAAGAAATATGTTTGAATATTAAGGTTAAAGTGATTATTGGGTGAATAATGAGAAAAAAAAAATGAAATAAGTGATTATGGGAGGATAAGTAATTATCATAAGCTGAAAAAAGTAGCTTATAAAAATAATCACTTAAATGACCATAAGTAATCATTTTGATCTGGGTTGTGTTTAGAAACTGGCAATATAATCACTTTCTTACTCCATAAATACTTAAGTATTTGATCCAAGCACTAAATGATGATAATAAATACTTAATGAGGCCAAACTTATTGTTAATTATTTTTAATTTAATTTAAATATTATTTATTTGAGATGAATAAAATATATTTCTACTGGAATTTAAAAATTGTCTTTTGAAAGGTGCGCAAACATTAGAAGTTAGAAAATAGAACAAGTCACAGATATCTATTTGAGATCTTCTTGTTTTTTTTTTGGCCACCTATTTGAGATAACATACTTACTTGATCAAACAAAAGAATGTGTAAAAAATTATCTATATTAAATTTTATCAATTTCTAATGCTGAATAATTTATAACTTTCTCATTAATTATATGGGTATTTTTTTACTTTTTTTTATATTTTCTATAAAAAAAATACATAACACCTTCAAGATATACCCTGCAATTACCCAATCCAAAATAAAAAAAATTCTTTGCACTCTGCAATTAGCTTTTTTGTTTTTTTTGGTATATCACTCTGAATTACTTTATCCGAACGCTTAAGCGTATATAAATCCCTAACTCAGATTTAGGAAGCCACACTACCAGCAGATCTGTTTCCCAGAAAAATCACACCATTCATCGAAAACTGAGTGTCTTTCCAGAGCTATCGAAGATGATTTTGAAATAAGAATATTTCTTCGTCGCGATATATATCTAAAAATTATAATAACTCTAAGAACGTTCGTATAAAAGATTATCTATAGTGAATGATCGGTAATTTAGAATGCAGTAATAGTGACAAGGTTAACAGACGCAGAATCCGGTTCCTAATGACCCAAAATAACAGAATATTACTGGATTAACTTAAGGTAACTGAAAAGTACCAAAAACAAAAACAAAATACTATTAGATTAGAGCTTTCGGAGATGAAGACCGTTAATACATTCCAGCATTATAAGCATCCCACCGCTTGTCCTCATCTAAAGCATCACTCGGATAATCACAGTAGTAGTGAACCATATATTGCCAGGCAATATCATCATCATAGAAATCTTCCATGTCATGGGCCAAATATAAATATTCTGAGGCAATATCATCATCATCATCATATAAATAATCTGAGATTTCCAATTCTGGTTTCTCCCATCCATCGGCTCCTCCGCCGTAATAGTCCGAAAAAGGCGGTATTAATTCTTCCCAACTTCCATATTCCCTTTCTGCTTCTGCTTCCATCCTTTCTGATTCTCCACAAATATCGTGTGGTTATGTTTCTGACATGAAGGTTCAAGTTTTAACCTATTTATTCTCACAAACCCTTCACAATTCATTTTACGTTCCCTCATAATTCTCAATACATGAACCACACGACTTCACGAAAAATCACACATTACCCTAAAAGACATGTATTTATAAATTAGTCACACAAATCTAAAATCTAAAAGATAATATAGTACTACCTCTGGTCCTATATATAGGATCTTTTATCCTGATCCTAAATATAAAACCCTTTATAATATACGAGGTAGTATTTATTATATATTTTCAAAAAAAGTCCCTATTTAATGTATTCAAAGGGAAAGAGAGAGAGATTAAATAAAGGTAGTTTTGAAAAAATGTTGGGATTTTCGGAGAAATTGAGGTAATTAATTAGTTTTAATTTAAATTCTTAATCCACGTGATTTGATTAAAAGGGTCTTATATTAAAAAGTAGAGGGAGTATTCTTTTAGCCAAAGTAAAAGACAAAATTTAAGTTTATTAATTTCAACAATTGAAAATATTGAATCTAATTACTCACTCTCTCCGTTCCTTTTTGCATCTAATTACAAAATTTAAGATATAAGGCGGATGCGTTTTTTTTTTGGCCCAAAAAATAAGTACATATTTGGGTGTATGGTGCATTTATTTTTTTTAACCAATTTTACCATTGACATTAAACCCTTCATTTCCCCATGTTATGGCACATCATTAATTTTTTTTACATGATAAAATTTTCAAATTTTCATGAATGTTGGTGGATGGGTTTCGTGATGAAGCCCAAAGTTACGAAGAGAACAGAACAACCAGCTTTGTTTTTGATAAAATACACATCAAAAGAGAACAGAACAAAAAAAAGGAAATTAACAAAATATTAGAGCTTATCGAGATGGAGACCAATACATTATCTTCAACATCCCTCAGTTTTGTTTTTTTCAAAAAAAAATCCCTCAGTTTTGGCAATTTCTAGTGGAAATTTTATTATAGAAATTGCCTTTTTTGAAGAGACAGGCGCGCAAACGTTAAAATAGAACAAGTCGCAAATATCTGTTTTGAGATTAAATACTTTAATGTTGATTTTTTTTAATTTTTAAATAGTTTTCTCCAAAATAACAATATAACTCGGTTTTGAAATATAATAATTATAATCAAATTAACTAGGTTGACTCAATTTTTTTTGTCAAAATAGCTGAAGGAGAAAAACAATATTTTTATCAATTAATTTTTAGAACTGAAAAAAAAACACCTAACATGGGTGTAAAAAAAAAGAACTAGCTTAAACCTCATCCTGACCATCAAGCATATGAACTGAAGTGCGGCCTCCATAACTGGTTTGACGTTATTGGAAATTTTTTAGGTCAACCGAAGGGAAAGGAGGGAGGAATTTTAATGGAGGGGATTGGAGGGGAGGAGATTAGACAGATTTTAAAATTTCATTGTTTGGTAGAATTTGAGGGAAGGAGATTGGAGGGATTTTAATAAAACCTTATTTGGTTCAGGAATGGATTGGAGGGGATTGAGTAATCTCCAAAAAATCCCAAATTGGAGGGGAATGAAAAAGGGATGGGAGAGGGGATTGGGGGGAATTAAATCCCCTCCAAAAAAACAGATCCAAACAAATCCCCTCCCCTTAAAAAAACCTCAACCAAACAGGGCCTAAGAGAATGGGAGGGGATTTGACTCCCTTGTTTGAATGAAAAAATTAGAGGGGATTGGCAGAAATTTAGGGCCTGTTTGGTGGAGTTCTGTAAAATAGTTTTCTTGTTTTCAGAAACAAAAAACTCAGAAAACTTGTTTAGTAAACCTGTTTTTTAAAAACTGTTTTGGAAAACAGAAAACAGTTTTGTACAGAAAACTCAGAACACCTTTTAGGTGTTTTGTAGTTTTTGTTCTGGAAAACACAAGGAAAGATGAGAAACATCCACCTCATTAATGGTAAAGTTATAAATTTTGAATAACTCATCTATTACTCACTAGTTATAATTTTGAGAACAATTATTCAAACAGATTTTTTTGTTTTCTTGTTTTCAAAACAGTTTTACAAAACTGTTTTTGAGAACAGAAAACAGGAAACACTATCAAACAGGCCCTTAATCCCCTACCCCCATCCCTTTATAAATTTCCTCAAATTAGGATTTTTTTTAAGGGGAGAGAGTATTTATTACTTAATTCCTTCCAATCTCCTACTGAACCAACTAATATTTCATTAAAATCTCTTCAATCTCACCAAATAAGAAAATTTTAAAACCCCTCTAATAACTTTCTCTTCAATCCCCTCTATTAAAAATCTATTCAATCCCCTCAATTGGACTAAAAAGGCCTTAAATGTTTCTTTTTCTTTTTTTTGGTTGTTTTAAGCAAGCCTTAAATGTTTCTTTTTCTTTTTTTTGGTTGTTTTAAGCAACGCCCCTAAAGTTGGAACTTATAGATGCACCAACTCGTGCCACGTGTGCAAACTGCTGCAGCTCCTTTGGCGATGAACAGTGTAGATGAAAGTATGAGGGAATGAATGACTCTATTTATTAAATCAATTCTAGGTACGTGGATACGAATTGGAGAATGACTCTATAATTATATTAATGAGTGCCATCTCACCGAAGTTTATCGTAGAATTTTTATTTTCTCTTTCGGGATATGATCTAAAAGTAATGCAACCCCAAGATTTTAACGTGATTAAACAAAAGAAAAAAAAACCAAAAACAAAATATTATAGCTAATCGAGATGAAGACCAGCTACATTCCAGAATCTTCAACGTCCCACCACATGTTGAGAATTATTCACATTTGAATGTAATAATACACAAATCTAATCATTTGGGAGAATTAGATACCAAATAATTATATATAAAAAATAATAAGATGCTTGTATGACTGTATGAGGTTAAATATGTAGCCAGCTCTTCATATTTTAGTTTCCCTTATTTTGATCCCAAAAATTTGTCCTTGCAAGTTGTAACTAGATACAGTCTAACTTGTGCTGGTGATTATATAAGAAAACTAAAATCAAACATTATAATCACTAAATTCTTTTTTTTTTTTGTTGCTACTTTCTTTTTTAAAGTCAGATAAGCAAACTGAACTAATTTCCTGTCAATTTAATAAATGAAAACTTAAATTTTCTTAACAAAATTTGGTAAGAACGAAAAATATAACTAGCCCTCCCATATGAAGGTGGGTGGGTTTCGTAAAGAAGCACAATGATACGAAGAGAACAATACAACCAGCTTTGATTTTGATCAAATAAACACCAGAAGAATGATATTTTTTTAATCAGGGGCATTTGAGTCATTTTGTTTTTTTTTTTGTGTATCTTTCTTTTTTTATTTCCATTATATTTCCTTAACATACCAAATATCCATTTAAGACACATTCTCAATCTCAATCCCATTTTTATTCCAATTTTCATTTCCTCCAAAATTATTCTGTGTATCAAACAAGGCCTCAATGGTTATCACATAGTAAGCCATTGCAAAACGCTTTAGATTAGGTATCATGGAAGCAATAGCCACTACTTCCCATATTTTTCTTGTGAGTATGAAAGTAAAAAATCATTATGTGTACCAAATAAGGTCTCAATAGTTATCACATGGTAAGCCATTGCAAGACATTGCAGATTAGGTATCATGGAATTAATAGCCACTGCTTCCCATATTTTTCTTGTGAGTATCAAAATATCCCTAGTCAATAATTAAAAATTAATCACTTTGAGGCATAAAGATTATCAAAGTGAGTTTTATCTCTCTCTCTCCGCAAAACCTTTTCCATAACTTCTTCCCATATTTTAATAAAAAAACTTGTTTTTATTTTTTAGAAATTAATGCCTAATTACTTGTTTTTCTCGGATATACCAAAAATATTATCTTGAGTTTCAAATACATAGGATGAATAACTAATTTATACAGATAAAAAATGGTTATTAGAAATAGTTAATTCTCTTAAATATATCTTAAATTGAAAAAATTTTCCCAAAATATCCCTCTCTAAATTAATGTATATACAACTAAATTTCTCTATCATAGAAAAATGTTAACTCAAAAAAATGTTAACTTACATTTAATAAGAGATATAATTGAAAATAAATAAATAAATACAGAAATAATTCATATTTATTCCTTATATTTTAGACTAAAAACTCATATTTTTTCCTTTTATTTGAGACCTTTGTGGCGGGAGGGAGTAAGTCTTAAGCCTTAATAACGCATTTATTATTTTTCATTTCTAAAAGATTTTATTTTAGTTTTTTAAACTTCATTTAATTTTAATATAATCATCAACTCTTTTTGGTCATGAACCATGGATTTCATAATATTCGTCAGAGATTCTATTCATAACTTCTCCTCTAAAAGAGACCAATGGCATGGACTAATTTCATCGTATTTCTAAGAGAAAAATGTAGATTCCTTCAATCCTTCCAACCATCTATGCTTTGTGTTAAGGAGTTGATGATCTTTATTTTAATTTTTAATTTAATTTTTTTTGCCATTATCGACCCTCGTCTTTTAAATATTTTACATTTCAACTTACATAAAGTTCTTAAATATCCTTCTTCATTTGACATTAACATTATCATGTTAACTAAAAACTTTCATATGAATCCTGGTTAATTATAATAACTTATTGCCAACTTAATTTTTATTGGCACTTAATTCAACTTGTAGCACAATTTCATCTTCCATCTGAATTCAGACCCAAAATATATAAATATACTCACGCTTGTGTGTGTACAAAGTAATAAATAAATGAAAAACTATCAATGGATGTTGATTACAGTGGAAAGAACTAGAGTTACTTAAATACTATTTGAATGCAAAGAATACCTCCATGTGAATGTAGAAAATTTTGGAGACCTTTCCCTTACATAGGATTGGACTGTAGTTTAATTTGGATTAGTTTGAGTCTAAAGTGAATATAAGATATTGAACCGTTATTACTAAAAACAATAAATCAAACAACTAAATCTTGATTTACTTTTCCCTACATTGTTTTTCAAAATCAGATAAGCAACTTGATAAATTTAAAATCAAATTACATTTTAGGAAAAAAGAAAAAAACATGCAGGGGTGTTTCGGGAAGAACAAGCCAACCAGCTTTGTCTTTCATTAAATACAAATCAAAATTAAAATGAGGGCATTAAAGTCTAGTATAATAGAAGCGCTGAATCGTCTTATACAGATCAGAGCTCGGAAAGTTACCCAAAAAGAAATAAATAAATAAAACATTAGAGCTTATGGATATGGAGACTAATACATAAATTCCACAATCTTCAACGTCCCACATGCCCTCCTAAGCAACATCTGGATAATGACGATATTCTCTCATGTCCCTGACCATGACAGCCAAAGCCATTTCATTAAGATCACCTGAGCTTTCTAATTTTTCCAATTCCACTTCACGATATTCTTCTCCGTCATAATAGTCCGAAACTAGCGGCCCCATAACCACCAGTTCTGCATATTTCTGATTCCCAACAATGTCTCCGAGTTTAACACCACCATCTCCAAATTTAACACCCCAACAGATCCAAAAACTGAAGCTTTGAACAGCCACAGTATTTGGCGAACCCCCTCTGTGGTTATCCGATTGAAAGCCATTTCAAGACGCTTCAGATTGGGCATCGTGGAAGCAATCGCCATTGCTTCATCGTCTTGGAAAGGCTTGTGTTCAGTGTCCCGTGCCTTAATGTTCCTGCACAGAACTTCCAGCAGGTTGCAATTCTTCCCAATTACTTCAAGCCCACGAGCACTCACTTTCATACAATAACTCAGGTCTAAGAAAGTAATCATCGAAAGCCTTCCTGCAATCTGTTCCATTATGGAATCGCTGATGTCGCACTCTGGCAGTATCAGCATCTGGAGACACCCCGCACTTGCATAACACATAAACCATATAAGAAACACTATTAGCATTCCCTTACTTAAAGTTATAAACAACAAAAAAAGGTTAATTAAAAGAATGTACATCGAGTTCAATCTGTGACTTTAGATAAGAGCATAACAATCGAAGTTAAATATATAAATCTAGACACAGCGATCAATCTCAAGAATAGCGCAAGGAGAATTTTTTTTTTCTTAAAAAAAAAGTGAAAATATGCGTACTTTTGAGCAATGAAATTGAAAATGGAATCAGATTGGAGACTTGAAACACAGAGCTTTCGGAGGAAATTACCAGAGCTTCTGGCGATGATTTCCTCCACAATTCTGTCTAGCTGGTCATCAGGCTGGCAATGGTTGGTCCAGTTCAGAAGGTTTATCTTTTCCCAGCAATTAGGTGCATTCACTGCTTTGGCCCACGATTTGCAGACCCTGGGGATCACACTCTCTTATGGACGTAAACTTTGCTATAGAATAAGGATAGTGGTTCCGGTATTAATTCATCCCATCTTCGATATTCGGATGCTGCATCCATCGTTTCTGTTCTCTCAACAAAAATGGAAAAATTCGTGTGCCCCTCTGTGGTTAGGTGAGGTCTATGATGGCGGTTTATGTTTTATCTTATTTATTCTAAACTCCCTTAAGTATTTTCGATAGAGGAGAAAAGTGAGAAGGAGAAAAAAACTGACAGAAAGAAGTAGTATTATTTTGATGATTAAAAACTTATATTATATTTTCAAAATAATATAATTAATACTTTTATTTTTAGAAGAGAAAATCACTTCCCCATTTTTCTTTTTTTTTCTAATTTTTTTCCTTTTATTTTTTCTCTCCTCATTTTTTCTAGTTAGCTAAATGGAGGGTTAAAGTCATATATTAAATAACATATATTTATAATTATAATTCACACAACTTTCAGTGTACTCTCAAAATTTTCAAAAACAAGAATCGCACATTTGACTAAAAGTCTCACATAATCTTAAAAAAACACATATCTATAGTCTATTTACATAAATCTAAAAGACAATATTTAATTTTATTACTCCCAACAATTAAAAATTGCATCTTTAATTTATTTTAATTACTCATTTTTCTTTTTCTATTTTATGAAAACTATTTTTTCTATTTTTTATGCACACTTGTTTTTCTATTTTTGTATAGTAGTACATAATTACTTGTTTTTCTCTTATACTCCATTCATTTCAAATTACAAGACATTTTATAAATTTTCTTATGCCATAATATAAAATATTTTGTATGATTTAGTGAAACATTTATGAGAAATTGGAAATCCTGCTCCTATGGAAGATACCATCAATATCAACCTCAGATATGAATATCTCGGCTGCAATTGTGGCATCTCAGACACTGCCATTACAAAAGACTCAACCAAATCTGGCTTCTACATCTGCTGCCCCTCGTGAGAACTGGGGGGAGTCCAACATTGCAGATGCAAGCCCGAGGACTGATACTTCAACAGAGGACACAGATTCTAAAAATCAAAGGGTGATTCTTTTGCTTTCATTATACTACATCTGGAACTTAATTCGTGCGTCAATTCAATGCCTTTTGGTGATGCTACCCTGGAGTTATGATTTTATGCTGCTTGAACAAACATTTTTGGCTAATGGTCCCACATAATTAAGCTGACAAAAATATGCTTCTATGAAATAAGGTGTTTCAATTTTGTTTTGCAGCCTGAAAAGGGTCAATCTGTTATTGCAGTCTCTGATTCCAATGATAGATCCAAAGATAAAGCAGATCAAAAGGTCCTATATATTAATTGTATTCTCATAACCTAAGCTTGTCATTACTATGGACTAATTTAACAACAATGCAGACGCTGCGATGGCTAGCTCAAACTTGTGAGGCAGACAGAAAAAGCAGACTAAGGAAAAAGGTAGGCTCTTTTTGTTTTAATTGCAAATGTTCTAGTAATTAACATTATTCTTTCTGTTGCAAATTTAATGAAGTAATTAGCTAGTTGCTGAATGGAGCATTGTCAAAATGTTAGTGAAGACAGTAACTTGTGTATTCTTCTTCCCCTCCTTGTCATTTCATTCCTTTCAATCCATTCAGGCATATGTACAACAATTAGAAAGTAGCAGGTGAAACTGACTCAACTTGAGCAGGAACTACAGCGTGCTCGCCAACAGGTTTAGTTATCTTTTCTTACTGTCTCTTCTCAAATTTGGCACTTTTCTTCTTTGAAGCCACATTTTTTAAGGCTAACTTAATCTGATTATTATTATATTCATCTTAATTAGGTTTTTGTGAACACTGTATTTTGTCCGGGTAATTTTAAAAATATATATAAATATAATAATAATAATAATAAATAATAGTAAAAAATAATAATAAATGAATAAATAAATAATAGAAAATGCCAAAAAAGAAAGAAAGAAGAGATAAAAAAAAGAAGAAAAAGGAAAAAAAACAAAAAAAATAAAAAAAAAAAGAAGAAGAGGGGTTTTAACCTTGGGCTGAAATTGTTTCAGCCCAAGGTGGACCTGAGCCCATTTGGGGGCTCAGGTCCGAGCTCACCCTGAGCCCTAATAGAGGGCTCAGGCGTGAGACACAAGGAGGTGAAAAGAAAAAGAGAGGAGGGGAGCTCGGGTGAGTGAGCTCTGAGCTGGCCGCGAAGGGAGGGTGTGAGTGAGACTGAGAGATGGAGAAGCGTGAAGAGGAGCCGCGAGAAAAAAGAAAGGGCGGAGAGAGCTAGGGTTTGAGAGAGGAAAGGGAAGAGAGCCGCGAGAGGAAGACAGAAATGGAGAGGGCTGCGAGAGGAAAAAAACAAACAGAGGGAGACACGGTGAGGAACTGAGAGCGAAATAGAGGGAGTCGCAGTGAAAAGGAAAAAACAGAGCGAGGAAAAAGAAAAACAGAGAGAGCCACAGAGGGACTGCAAGGAAGAGAGAAAGGGGCGCCGTAAAACCCTAACCAAGAGGGAAGCAGAGTATCATTGGAGACACCGAAAGAGTCTGAGTACGAAGCTGCGAAGAGAAACCCCAAGAAGCAAAGGAAGAGCATAGCTAAGGAAGAGGGAAGGAGACCTCGGTCTTCAACTAAAAGGTGATCACGAGAGGAGTCCGAGCGATTGAAGAAGAGAAGAGATCAGCTTTCGAAGATTCAAAAGCAAGACGAAAGAGAGCGCCAAGTCACAAGCTTCACCTTCGGCGGTTCTATGATTCTCATTCCCATCTTCATCATAACCTCGTAATGCCGCAGCTCCATTGTCCCAATGTTACTCACAGCTGTGTCCACCATCTCTCTGATTCGTCTTCATCGTCTCACTCGGGGAAGGTGCAGATTTGGAGAAGGGAAGGAACTGAGGGAGTGAGACCAAGAAACAATTGGTGCATTCGGCTATTAGGGCACCCAAACAGGTGATGTTTTCGCTTCCTTAGTCTTGTTTTCCCCTTCAGATGTTATTGAATGAATCCGCACTTGGCTATTACTTTTCTCCTTTGTAAATTGTTGGGCTTTAATGCTTTTAGAGCTTGGTGGTGTTTGACCTATTATGTTTAATTTTGGTGTATAATGCTGGCTGTTGTTTTAGAATGTACAACATTAATGATACAGAAAATAAATAGGACAACTTTCTGCTCCTTACACTTTCGGATAGTATGCTTGCCATGTGTTTGATCAAATACTTGAAAAAGAGTATATTAGCTACGGTGGGTCTCCTTTTTATAGACTTGAGAGTTAGTAGTACCTGAGTTGATTTGTTTGTTTTTTTTCTTTTGTCATTTCCATCACAAAATCCAATGTTGTGAAGATGTATTTGAGCGTCCCTGGATGTTCTATTTTACTGTAACTTTTGAAAGCTTGATTTTAGTGCCTATGTTCGTCTGATCAAGAGTTCGGTATATTATTCGATAAAATATGGGGGCTGTTGTTAATGGTTTGAGATACCAATTCTTATTGCTACTTGTGTGGGGATGGTGTGTGATGTTTATATCAATAAGGGTTTTTCCTCGGATCCTATCTTGACTATTTTTTTTTTTTGAGTAGTGATTATCAACTGAAATCTTTTGTTTTCATATGAGTTTATTTTAATGAAGCTTGATGTTTGAGATGAAGTCAGATTGCTCACACTCCTGCACTGTAGAAAATGAATATAGTCTCATACTGATAGGAAAACATGTCTAACCTATAAGCTTATGACTCAATCCTTGTATTTACTATGCCGTGTTACTATATGACCATGAGTGTTGATTTGGGTCATCTCTAAAAAAAGGAAGAAAACCCCATACCCCATACCCCATTTTTGGAAAAAAAGAAAATGCCTGCAGAATGTTCAATGAAATGCTTGAAAAAGATGTGCTTCAAATAGTATAGATGTTTTTCTGGACATAAAATTTAACCAGGGTCTTCATTATTAAGGGGCCTTGCATTTTTGTTTGTGTAGCACCTGCCACTTGGAAGGAAATCATTGTCTGCCATATTAATATATGTGTGTGTAAGCTATTTGACTTAGGCTCTTACTCTAAAGGGTAGACCTTGCATCTTGTACAAACCTGATTATATGAGTTTCGATTCAGTGCATGATTGGAATTATTGGGCTATGGGAGCATTTTGTAGGCTTAATATCTTGATGGGAGTCTTAGAAGGCTTCCTATTAGATTAATCTTCATTCTCACAATCTCCCAATGCTTTAAAAGGTCCTATATGTGATGATTTTGTGGCCTTGTACGTTAGACTCTTGTGGAGTTTGGTTGTCAATTTGAATATCATTTGGTATATTATTAAGCCATTCATGTTTCGTGTGATAGTGCAAGAATATGGGGACCAATACTAATCAAACTTGTTTACTGAACCTTATTAAGACTTAATGATATAGGAAGTTCTTTATCTGGCTTTTTTTTAATGCATTAAGAAGTTGTTAAATTAAGTTGGCTCTCAAGGGAATTATCATCACAACAACTACTGTTTTCTTTGCTCTTTCATTGGCATTCCTGTACATGTGAGCCGTATGGATGGGTGAGCTAGAATTTAGGAAGAGCAAAACCGAGGAAAAGGGAAGAAGATTTGAAAGGAAGGCTGAGCTGCAAGGTACTGAGATCGCCGTCTGATCATCATGGGAGCATGAAGTCAAGCTGGAAAAGAATGAATCACCTTCATCAAAGCAACGACCAATCAAAAGGAGAAAACAGTTTGATTTTTCTCTCTTTATCTCTTGTAATTTTATGTTGAAATAAATTATTATTTAAGCATGCACACACACACATTGATAAATTATATTTGATTTTTGTTTTTATTTCTGATTTTGGTTTTTATTTGATTATGGGTTTTTCTTCCTTTCGCCTTTAGAGTTTGCCACGATGGACCAAGTCTCCATGTGTTCATAGGGCGTCGGTCAAGTGTATCATGAGTGAGGAGTTACCATGGTACAAACGTTGGCTAAATTTTATTTTTTTAATATTTATGAGTATCAATGATTTTTTTTATTTATTAAAAGTAAAAATAAATGATTCAATGAGAGCTCTTTATTTCAAATTTTTATTTTTACTTTTATGTTCCGAGTGGTAACACCGTGGGCATTTAGGTGTTAATTAATGAGCTGTGAGTGATAAAGTCACCATAGATCCTGATTGATTCTTTTTCTAAAAAAAATAAAAATATATATATAAATAAAACAAATAAACGAATAAAAATATATACATAAAAGTCATTTTTAAATTCTTTTTACCGCTTTTCTTTTTATAAAATAACCATAATCGTATTTATTTTTATAATTTAATATAAAAATGATTTCATTTTTTTTCAATTTTATCCTTTAAGTCTTTTTTGCCTTTTGCCTCAAGTGGTAACACCATGGGTATTTAAGTATTAATTAGCAAATTATGAGTGATCAAGTCACCATATATGCTGTTTGATTTTCATTTAAAATTTTTCTTCTGGTATTTTCTACTCCGAGTGGTAACACCGCGAGCATGTAAACGTAAATCAGTAACTTGTGAGTGATAAAGTCACCACATATGCTGATTATTATTTTTCGAAACATACGTAATGATCACATTTTTTAATTCCTTTTTTGTAAATAAATATGTGTTAAAAAGATTTTATTTAATAAAAAGAAAATAATTTGTACAAAAAAAAAATTTATTATTTGTTTTCTTTCGAACCTTTTTATGCCTTTTTGTTTTGAGTGGCACCACCCTTGACATGTAGGTATCAATTGTATATTATGAGTGATAAAGTCACCACATGAGTCAATTGATTTTATTTTGTGAAAATAAAATTATTTTCAAATATTTCCTTGTCAAATCAAAATAAAATGTTCAAAACCACACGTAATTTTAATCATATTTTTTAAATTGAGAAAAAATATATATTCTCTTTTAGGAATTAATTAAACCAAAAATAAATAAATAAATAAATGAAAAGAGCAAATAATGGAAATTAATCTGTCTTTTACAAATTAAAACACACCAATCAATTCTAAAAATTGTTTTCTTCGTGGAAAGACAAATTATTTTCTATAAATCTCTCTTTTGAAGGAATATATATAATAAAAAATATCAACCCAGTGACACGCATTTTTAGCTCGAACTACGTCGACTTTGATCCCTATTGCAGGATACATAAGCCCCAGACTCTAATTCTGGGTCAAGTCCACTTTTGTAAATAAATAACATTTTTCTCTTATTTTATTTTTCCCAACTTCTCATATTTTCATTTTATTCTTTATTTTTATTTTCCTTTTTCCTCATTTTTACATTTATTTTTGCATGTGAATAGTTAAAGAGCAACCAAAATAATTTTTTAAAAGTTATAAAAATTGTATGATCAACTTAAGGTAACTGTTCTTTGAAACGGATGTTGTGGGGGTGCCTAATACCTTCCCCACTTACAATCGTACTCCCGAACCTAACTCTGATTCGCAGACCATCCTTGTCCTTTTTGTTTCGATTTTCCAAAATTTCCCTCAAAATTTTGGTGGCGGCTTCTCCGAAATCGGCCCCTGACTTGTGGGCTGGTTTCCCCCTTTTTATTCATTCTCCGCGCCATCCGCGTCGCATTTCTGGATGTGACATTTTTCAATTTTTTTCATTTTGTAGGGCATTTTCATTTCAAGCACAGGAGACCAATCCCATTCATTGAGTGCAAATGGTATTAACCATGCACCTTAAACTTGGGAACTTTATTATTAATGTTCCCTCTAGGTGGAACAGTTTTTTGAGATGTTTTGGATATTGGGTGCGTTGATATCAAATTCAAGTTTGTAAATATTGTCAAAACAAAAGTCATTAATACTTCCCTTGACATAAAATTAAGAATAGGCTGCAATGAAATTAGCTTATCCATACATGTTTACATTGACTGCCAGCAGATCTGATGCTACTATTAATTTTGTGATGTGAATTTCTAAACAAGCCTAGCAGTTCATTCTTCATTCATTATTCCCCTTATTTATAATTTAGGCTCTAGACCAGGCTCTGGAGCTCCCTCCTAAAACTTATTTTGAAGGAATTTAAATTTTGCTACATGTTCTTTTCAGTGTTCCTCTTCTCTCCCCCACAACCCACACAACCCCCCCCCCCGGGGCGGCGGAGAGAGTGCTCCATAAAGTATTCCATGATGTGGTTTTTCATGAAACAAACCAAAGTTTTCAGATTAGAGGATATGGAGCCTACCCCACTTGGATTGATTTTAGAGTGATTACTATTTGGATTGACAAACATATCCACTGGGTGCAATGCACTCTAATTGGATTGTATTGTATGTGCTTAGGGAAGTGCATGTCTTTTATTTGCTTTTGCACTTGGCAGCCGTAAGGTCAAGTGGAAGTTAGTTGCTGTTATGTAATTCAGATACTAAATTGTAAATGACTGTGTTAATTGACTCGCTGTGTAGGTGCCATGGCATTTGATGTAGAGTATGCACGATGGTTAGAAGAGTATAATGAACAAATGAATGAGCCAAGGGCTCCAGTCAATTCCCATGATGGAGATATTGATATGCTTTTGAAGATTATATGAGACATGTTGAGGAGTTTCCTATGGATATTTTGTTAATCCTTTTAACCTGTATTATTATTATAGAAGGTAGAAACTACTCTAACTAAACTTTTCTTGGTCATTATTTCATTCACACTTGAAGATTGCCTCAAACTGAATTGACATGTTTCACTAGTTGATGAGAATCAAAAATTGACATTTTTTATCTTGATATTGTTCTCAAGTACCTATCGTTTCATAATGTGCTATCTAACTTTTGAAACTGAATTGACATTGGTGGAGCAACTTGTCAGTCAATTGAAGCCTTTAACCAAGCAACAAATGATGGGCATCTACAACTTGCAGCAGTTTTCACAGCAAGCTGAAGATGCTCTGTCCCAAGGAATGGGTTGCAATCACTGGCCGAGACACTTGCTGGTATCTCAAAAACTTGATTCCTCAAGACTCATCATATTATCAACATGAACATACACTCTTGAGCACCAGAATGAGTTCCTCTAGAAGCTTTAGATGTGGTGTTGTAAAGGTTAGATCTGATCAAGTCTCCACCTTTAAAATAATCTATCTCTTAAAATGTACTGCTGGGATGCTACACCTTTCTTTTATTTTTTTATTTTTTTCACCTTTATTTTGAAAATAGTCTCAAATAAATAGTTGTTTATGTAGATATGTGATAGATAGGGATGAGAAGAAAAGAAATGTGATATCATTTGTAATTTAGGCTAAGGGACCGTTTGGATTTCAGCTTTGTAAAAGTAAGTTAGAATAAATAAAATTTGTAAAATTGAAGTTTAGAAAAAGTAAGTTTATTATAAGTTGTTATGTTTGGATATTCTTTTTACAAAATCATAATTTGACAAAATGTCTGTTTGGATGATAAGAGTTAAAAATACTTTTAGATGTATAATATAAAGTCAGTATCCACCTCCTTTAAAGAAAAAGTAACTATTTTTCTCCTTTTCCAAAATCATAGTTTAACTTACTTTTTATTTTTCAAAAAGGCAGTTTATGTTTGGTCAAATTTATCTTGTTGGAAAACCATAATTAAAAACTATAATTTTTTTTTTAAAAGATCAACCAAACAAGTTCTAAGTCTGTTGACTATATTCCATAAATCATATTATATGGAGGAGAAAAGCCTCTTCCCTTTCATTTCTTATGTATTTTAATGGTTTGTGGTTGCAAAAGTATAAATTGCTTGTACTTCTGCATTCATATTTTTGCCCTGCCATTGAAGCTTATACTTATGTTAAGTACAAGAAAATTAAGCATGAAAAGAAAAAGTAAATGAAATTGAATTTTTTAAAAAAATAGTCTTTTTATTCAAAAAATCATAAAATAGTATATATTATATAAGAAATAAATTTTATATAATTACACTCCTCTTTTCAACCCCAAAACGAATATTGTTTTAAGTATAATGAAGATTGAATGATAATGATGCAGCACATTATGTTTATATCTAAAAATCACATTCTATCCCTTATTGGCACACCTGTCATCCACTATGACCACTAATTTATTTTTAAATCAACCTAATCGTAAAAACGGACCCAGAAAAAAAAAGGGCGAAGAGTAATTATAGTGAGTCTTCTCATTATCCATGATTTAGAAATTACACATCTTGGTGTCTCCACTTGACGGCTTAAATATAGTCGAAATTGATATTAGTGTGATATCATATTATATTTAATGCATTGCTTGCGTTTAGTGTATTCGATGGTCTGAAATGGCAGCTTCAAACCCATATGTGTAGCCAATGATCCATACAAATCTAAGAAAAGTGATAAGAACAGTATCAATGGCCATGCAATAAAAACACATGACATTAAATATGCTTAAAAGCAAGTCTTTTACACCATTACATGGCAATTTATAGGACAAAACATTCAAAATCCAAGATCTTCAGCCATATGTCTAATGAAAGTTGGAAAAAAGAAATAGCTATCCTACTGGAAAGATCAGTTTATTTCCTTAATCAAGCAAATCGGAAACTGCCGTCTTCTTAAACGCATCAACTTGAGCCAACATGCTTGCCACACTCTTATTTGGGAATACTTCATCAGCTTTCATCCTCTCCCTCATCCCATACGCTGGTTGCTTGGCATTTATATAGGCCTGGATTAGAGCTTGGTAATGGCTCAAGCGAGAGTTATAACCAGCTTGTCTCAGTCTATAGAAAACCTTTTCTGAATTATGGATGTCACCCCTCCGTGCATATTGATTTAAAATAAGCATGTAAGTACAAAACATTGGCTTCATGTGGTTCTGCTGGACCGCCTTCTGCAAAACAGAGTCTGCCTTCTCCACCTCCCCTGCTTGCACATAAAGTTTCACAATTGCATCCCAGGTCAATGGGCCTATTCGGCACCCACTATCTGCCATTTGCTTAATCAGATCCTTACCCTTCATTAGCATCTTGTTATTGGCATAAACCTTCAGGAGTACCGAATAGTACCTGGAAGAAAGTTTCTTCCATTTATTCACCATTATCTCAAAAACTTTCTCTGCTTCTTCAATTTTCTTCAACCTTCCCCAAGCTTCAATTGCAGCCAGACACTCATCAACCCGAGGATTTGACTCACAGACTTCCCAAATCCTTCCAACTTCATCAGTCTTTCCCAGGCCTGCATAGAGGGGAAGCAAAAACCGGCATACCCACCTATTTTTTGTTAAATCCTCGCCTTCCATCTCTCTCAATACATCTTCAGCTTTTTCTGTAAGCCCAGCTGAGGCATAATGCTTAGCCAAGATTGCCTTTGTTTGGGTGTCTGGTTCAATGCCTTCAGCCTTCATTGTATCAACAATTTGATCCATCCCGGCTATATCATTAGCGTGGCCTTTGGCAGTTATCAAGATTTGATAAGTGAAAGGAGTAGGTTTAACATTCTCTTTTTCCATTAACAATAACACATCAGCAATTTTCTTCTTGTCAATCCTCTGATACAAGAGAAGCAATTGATTGCACGCAAATGCTGAAAGAGGGAACTCTAAATCCTTCATTTTATTGAATATTTGTTCTGCTTTTTTCACGTTGGTCTGACTAACGCAGTTAGCCAGTAAAGTTCGGTATATAACCTCACCTCTAAAAGATTCTGGAATATTTTCTATGTAGCTCTCTGCTTTAGGAAGGCCATGCAATTTGGCAATCAAATCAAGTCGAGATGCATAATCTCTCTCAGTAAATTCCAAGATCTTTTTCTGCTCAAGCCACTCTGAGAGCTATAGAACCAACAATGAATTAATATAAACCAAGTTATACGAACAAAACATCCACTTGTAAAGCAGGAACTTAAACAAGACCAATATATGCTTCTACTGCAAATCAGTAACATAATTAAATATTCATAGCTCTTCAACATGCACATAATGCCTTTCTAGAACAATAACAGATTCGAGACATGTTAAATCAAGTAAATGATGAACACATGCTCGAACATATGCATGCTTTTACATGTCAAGGAAAACTTCATCCCAAAAAGGCATAGACTGTTAGGTTAAAGTTCAGGTTTTTTTTAATAACTAACACACCTATTTACATGAAAGCTTTGAAGCATTGATAAACCACAATCCCATCATACTGTGATAAAATTCAAACTAATTATTAATAACGGAGGTAGCAATGATCTAACTTCTAGCCACTAGGTGGTCGAAGTTCCAATACCATATCAAGGGCCACTTCATCCCAAAATATTAAATGTTAGATGAATGCCTAATATTTCTGCGATTAATAACTCTTACCACAATGGAATAACTATTCCCGCTCATTAAGCATTTGTACCTGATCACTATGCCACAAACGCCTGTCCCTAATCCCCTTTCAGCCCCAGATGCCAATAATATGATAATGAGTCCAAATAAGAAAATTTGACACGGCATTATTTTGCTCTAGAGTGACAGTTCCAGATAAAAGATGTTATTAAAGGAACAAAAGCAATCGAATGCATGGCTTCACAAATTAGTAAAATGACATCAAACAGCAACAATGTGAAGCAATAGATTTAAAACTAATTAATTTAAAAAATTACTCAAAAATAAAATCTGATCCATTTACCTGCAAAGCCTTCCCATACAATCGACGCTTGCGAAGCATAAGCGTGACCAAGGAAATCTCTGACCTACTTACTTCTTTCCCTTCTTCAACCCACTTTTCCATAGTAGAATGGATAGACACACCTGGGGCATCTAAGATTGCCTTGAGCAGTTCTGATCGAGCCTTCCTCTGCTTTTGTGACTTTTCCTCAGTTGGTTCATTCTCAGTATCAGATAGCTCCAGCTCATTTTGTGGTTCGTCAACATCCTCATCATCATCAGACAGATCTGATTTAGAAACTAATTCATCATTATTTTCCCCCCTAGGTGTTTCCAATTCAGAAAATGCATCTTCCAAATCATCTTCCTCTTTCGTGTTTGTCACATCAGCTTGTGAAGAAAGTTCACGTTTACTCACAATAAAATTCAGGGAAGCATATCCTGAGTGGTATTGAACAGTGTTCAATGATAGAGATCTACTACAGCTTATTGGAGAACACTCGAAGACACCAGCCTCATCTTCCACACAAGTAGTTGGTGTTGACTTGAGACAAGCACGAGCAGTTCCTACTTTGAGTCCTCGGCTTCTGCAAACATATTGCAATAAATTACCACCACAGACTGCTACATATAAGCAAACCAAATATGAAATGCCAAATGTAAATAATAGTCTCTCTAGATTCTGCAAAAATTACAACATTGCATAGAGGAGATATTTATAGATAACCAACATTGTAGTACTCGATATGAGAAAGCAGTGCAATATTAATTACGACGGGAATGAGTTGATATAAACCACAAATGATAAATAAAACAGCAACAACAAAAAAATCTATATCCCTTAGTAGTATTAATTACTAAATCACTGTAAGTATTCTCTATTAGCCCACTCGGCAGTGTTATGGGAAGAGACAGAATGCATCCATCATTATCGTGACCGAAGAAGAAGTCGTAACGCAGAAGTATGTCAACAACTATATAGGAGGAAACAGGGGAACCGCACGCATTTAATTAGCGTTCAATTTCGCCCAGCTTCCTCAACGAACACTAAAGAAATGAAAAATATGGACTTCATTTTAAACAGAACACGGGTGACCCGTGCCTAAACAGCATTCAACTTTTTCTCCATTTCCAGAAGGAACAGTTACTATGGAGACTTACCTAAGAGGAATCGAAGCTCGTCGAAGAGCCCACATGTTACCAGACCGCTGGTTGAGAAATCGAAACAGCGTTGAAATGATGGGAAGCTGCGCGCTTAAACCCTAAAAATGTAAAACCCTTCGATCGTCCTAGTGAAGAAACCCCGAATAAGATATATACCCTCGTGCCCCTGATTTATATAACTAAAATGAACATAATTTTGAAAAGCAAGTCGGCCGAAACCAAGGCCCGATTCGGCAATGACAGGGTGATGTCCGGGCTAGGCCAGGTTTTCTAGTGGGTTAGCCCGGTTTCAACTCCTTCCTTCAAATACAAGGATAAGGCCCCTTAAGAGTCCAAAATTGTTTTCTCATTCACATAATGCACCATTACAGTGAATACGGGTAGGAAAAAACACCCGATCTAGATAAACCCGGTCTGACCCGAGGAGTCCCAACCCGATCTAAACAACCCGAGATAAAAATCTTATGTTCGGGTCGGGTTGACTGACCGGGTCAAACTAGGTTCCGGTCTGACCCTTCAGACCAAGTGATCTTGCCCGACCTGAGATTTAATATTTTTTACATGATAATATCTTAAACTACGCCGTTATTATCCCACCATTTTTTTTGCCACCTCACCATATATATTAACTAAATCTTCAGAACTCTTGAACCCTAAACTCATTTCTCCATCTCATTTCATCTTTGACGGCTACTACTTCTCTCTATCCTCTCCATCTCATCTCATTTTCTCCATCCCTTTTATCCACATCTCATCTCCTCTCCTCTCCTCTCCTTTTCGGCAAACAATGATTGCTTCTCTCATCTCCTTCCTCTAAGTTTGTTGGGGTGAGTGTGTTTGGCTACTCTATCTTGTTGCAAAGCAGAAGAAATACATAAGGTGATGTCTACAATGTAATTTCAACCACACTAAAATATCTAAGGCTGCTTGTCTCATCTCCTCCCTCTTTGAAGAATTTTGGCTATCATCTTTCCAGGCTGAGCATATTTTTCCAATTAGTTTTTCTCATTGACGTTGGGTGTGTAGATTATTTTGGGGTTTTTGTTACTTGGGATTTCTTAAATGATGGAGATGTATTTTGGGGCTTTTGTTAGTTGGGATTTCTTGAATAACACAAATATATTTTGGGGTTTTCATTATTTGGGATTTCTTGAATGATACAGATATTGAGATATATATTAGGGTTTTTGTGAGCTAGTTTGAAATTTAATTTCCAAATCCGATATTGCTGTTGGAATGTTCATTTCTTATTACCAAAAGTTGGAAAATTTCATTCCCAGATCTGATATTGTTGGAGTGCTAGATTTGCACGTTGATAATTGGAAATGATGCAGATTTATTTTTGCATGGTATATAAATTTGATGGGTGTTGTTGGCAGTTTAGAAATTTGATGGATGTTACAAATATTTTCTATCTCCTCGTCCTCCAGGAACTGCTTTTTTAGACATGAAAAAAAAAAAGTCTAGCACTAGCAGTTTTGGACCCGGTCCAACCCAAGGTGGACTACTTTGACCTAGTCTAATTTATAAACTCGGCCAAACCAGATAGACCATGGGTTCATAGACTGAACCCAATCTCCTCACTAGATCAGGCCTTGGGTTGATAATCAACCTGGTCTATCCCCACCCCTAACAGTGAATGGTTAAAGTCCAAATTCACTGATATCCTAATTTTTTTTGGCACAAAATTATCTTGTTTCAAAATCATAGCAATTTTACCATATCTTAACTAGTCAATGACATTAACGATGAAGTTTGCCAAATGTACTAAATCTATAAGACATGATAGTCTATGTGGCATTTTAATTGAAAAAAATCCTAAAAGAAATTATAAAAATGCAAGAAAAATAGAAAAAAAAAAGCTAAATAAAGGAATTTGACTGAAATACATTGATTCTAATTCCATAGAGTATTAAGTTTTAATCAAACACCATAAACAAATTAAAAATCATTTCATAAAAATTTTACATGATAGTTTACGTGGCATCAAAGTGGGAATACAATGCATCAACTTGACCCAATTGATTTTGACCTCAGTCTGGAAACTAAAACCTTAATTATTGGAACCCTAATTAAAAATCTCAAAACTTAATAAAATCAACAAATAAATATAAATAAATAAACAAATAACAAAAATCATGTGTATATTTATGAAAAAAAATAAACTGAAAAAATTCCTAAAAAATAGAAAAATTTTGAAAAATTTGCAAAAATGCAAGAAAAATAAAAAAAAAAGTCGAAAGGAAGGAATTTGACTAAAATACATTGGTTATAATATTAATAGGTATTAATTTTTAATTAGAAATCCCAAAAACTATTAAAAATTTCCATAAAAATCATATGTAACAATCTCTGTATCATCCAAGTGGGAATATAATGTACCAAATTAAAATACATTAACTCAACCCAATTAATTTTGGCTTTAGGCCGGAAACCAAAACCCTAATTATCAAAATTTTAATTAAAAAGTTCAAAACCTAATAAAATTAACTAATAAACACAAATGAACAAACAAATAACAAAATGATACGTAGATTGATAGGGGAAAAAATAAACTAAAAAATGTTCAAGAAATTGATAAAATCTTGAAAAATTTGCAAAAATACAAGAAAAAAAAGTGGATAAAATGAAAGAATTTGATTAAATTACCGAAACCCTAATTAGACTTTACTTAAGGGTATTGACTCCCTTAAATTAATATAGTGTGAATAGTCAAAATTTTAACATAAAGTTTAACATATCTAGTTTAGGGATTTAAATCTTCTCTATACTTCTCTTCATATATAATCTTATTTATTGATTTTGATTTGAATAGTAGAAATCACTTATTGTTACTATAAATAAAATATATTATCCATTTTAAGAAAATTTTATAGATAAGTATTAGAGATTGTTTTTAAGAAAATTTTACTTATAATAATAATGCGAACTATTAAATCAAATATATTATTCATTTATAGACTATTTTTTCAATCATTCAATTACAATTAATAAAGGAGATTGTGTATGGAAAGAGGTATAGAGAGAAAAGATGAAGAGGATTCAGATCTCTAATTTAATTAGATTGACATTGGTGATGTAGACGAAAAATTAATGGGTTTATCAGCAAGGATTGTTTAAATTTAGTTTTTATTCTTTAATTTATATATGTAAAAATGAGCATAAAGATTTAATCATAAAAAGAAAGGCAAAATATAGTAAGTTTAAAATTTTAATCAGCGAAAACTCCTCGGGTTAAAAAATAAGTGCTATCTCACCAAAGTTTATTAGAGAGAATTTTGATTAAGAATTAACAAAACTAAGAATTTCGAAATATATGAAATAAAAATTTTGAAATGGATGAATGGTTATCTTTTTTGGGCCAAGTAAACGGATGAATGTTAAAATATATGAAACTAAATAGATCTTACTCCATGATTCGATAATTTAAAATGCTGCTATAGTGACTTGATTAATAAACTTCTAATCCTGTTTCTAACCCAAAGTAACAAGATACCTGGTATGATTTAAAATGAAACACTAATGATCACATTCGGGAATAGAACTAGCCACTCCAAATACCTACCATATAAGCAGGTGTTTTTCAAGAAGAAAAACATAAAGATACCGAGAACAAGCCATGGCTTTTAATCCGACCAACCATGTTTTTTTGTATAGCTACACATCAACAGGGTATTAAAGTTGAGAGTAGAAGCATCAGTTACAAAGCATGTATTCCAATTCGAGGATCCCAACAATCCTTCAAATCCAAAAATTCCAGCTTTGGACAACCACTCAGTATTTGACGAACACCCTCTAGTTATCACATGGTTAACCATTTCAAGATGCTTGAGGTTAGTCATCGTGGAAGCAATTGTTATTGCTTCATCGTCTTGTAAAGGCTTCTCTGCAGTATCCAATGGCTTCATGTTCCTGCACAGCTATCCCTTGTTAGGAATAGTATATGAAAACAACTAGTGCCCAGAAACGTATGATAACACACTGTCGTTAAGGTGTTATTCGCCCCCACTAGGTTTGCTGCAGGGATCCGACGAATCACCCCTAGGAGTTATTCTAAGCACCAAAGATATCTGATAGCAACTTCAGATACCTTGAAACACAGAACGAAACAGAGAGATTGTAAGCAAGAGAAGAGAATGTGAGGTGTACTTTTAGTCTCTAGTCTGATCCTTTTATAATAGTAGAAAACAGAAAATTGAAACGTTGTTTATGAACCTGTTTGTTTCTGAACATTGTATTTTAAACGTTGTTCATGAACCTGTTTATTTCTGAACTTTGTATTTGAAACGTTATTGTCAAGTTGAAACAGAATATCAAATGACATGTTGTTTCAGAATGTACTGTTTCAGAACGTTGTTATTTGAAATTCTGTTTCTGAAAGAAAAATGATTAATTAAAATATTAATCTGAAATTCATACCAGACCAGATCTCCACCATTAGATCAATCCAATGATCACGACGCGCCACGTGCCAAGTGCTAAGTGCTAAGTGCTTTAAATATTAAATAAATAATATTTAAATCCACTTAACATTTTGTTCAGTAATTATTTTAATATGCTTTGTCTTCTCTCTCTTATATACATTTCATAAACCTTACTCTCATCCAATGTGGGACTTTAGTTTTTTTCAAACTATCTCTAACAATTTCCCACTTAGTTTTAAAAAACTAAATGTTCTCTCTAAACATAAGAATATGCATAATAGCAGGTGTCTCTTGACTTAAACCTGTTAATAGTGTAAGTACTTCAAAGTATTAACAAGTAGATAGTTGCTTAACTGTATTGAACCACAACTTTAGTGTTAGTACCGGAAATACCACACACATAATCTTATATTGATTTCATTCTGCATAGACTTCCCGCACTTTTATGGCCATGTGCTCATCCTAGGCTTTTCATGAATATTTCAAGAATTACCCCTGAATTCTTGTAAGAAGCGGCACCACTTCTTATGTTCATATAGGTGGATTTTCATTAAGCCTTAATTGCTCAGGCTTCCTTGAATCCATTAAGAGTTTAACTCACCCTGAACACTTAAGTTCTTCTTCTAATGCACTCGTCACGGAATGGTTAAATGTCTACTCTAGTGCCCAGTCACTTATTAATAACTTGTTATTATCCATTGAACCTTTAAACCAGATTTGGTCTAGTTAAAGGTTGGGTTTCCATTACTGGTGACTAATGTTTACAGGGTTCAATCCATTCCTCTTGATGTTTTATTAACCAATTCTTTATTGAGTCCTTTTGCAAAAGGATCAGCCAAGTTTTCACTTGTTTTTACATATTGAATTGTAATTACTCCATCAGAAATTAATTGCCTCACATATTCATGCCTTAGGCTTATATGTCTAGATTTACCATTATAAATTTTGTTAAATGCCCTAGACATTGTAGCCTCACTGTCACAATGTAAAGAGATGGCTGGCATCGGCTGTGGCCACAGCTTTATTTACAATAATAAATTCCTCAACCATTCTCCCTCTTTACATGCAGATGCCAACGCAATAAATTCTGATTCCATCGTAGAATGACTTATACAAGTCTGTTTCTTTGATGCCCAGGAGATTGCTCCTCCTACCAGGGTAAATATCCACCATGAAGTTGACTTACTATCACCTGCACCAGTTATCCAACTAGCATCCATGTAACCTTCCAAAACTACTGGAAATTTATTATAAAGCAGTCCTAGATTAATTGTTTTCTTTAGATATCCTAGAACCCTTGTAATTCCTTTCCAGTGTTCTATTCCTGGATTACTAGTATATCTCGAAAGTTTGCATACTGCAAAAGCTATATCAGGTCTAGTACAATGCATTGCATACATCAAACTCCCAATAGCACTAGCATATTCTAATTGAGCCACTGATATATTATTATTTTCTATTAAATGATGTGATGAATCAAAGGGGGTATTTGCCTCTTTTATATTTAAATGTTGAAACTTGTTCAAAATTTTACTAACATAGTGAGATTGATCTAGAGAAAAACATCCACTATGCCTCTTAACTTTGATCCCTAAAATAGTATCCACTTCTCCAAGATCTTTGATCCTAAATTGTGAGGATAAAAACTTTTAGTCTCATTTATTGCAAACATACTAGTTCCAAAGATAAGCATGTCATCTGCATATAAACAAATAATAACTCCATACTCACCAGTGAACTTTAGATAAACACACTTATCTGCATTATTATGTTTAAAACCATGAGACAACACAACATAATCAAACTTTTCATGCCATTGCTCAGGAGCCTGTTTTAAACCATACAAAGATCTAGTTAATTTGCAAACTTTCTTTTCATTTCCAGGAAGTACAAAACCTTCTGGTTGTTCCATATAAACTTCTTCTTCTAATTCACCATTTAAAAATGCTGTTTTAACATCCATTTGATGCACAAACAAATTATTAATAGATGCTAAAGCAAATAAAACTCTAATAGAAGTAATTCTAGCAACTGGTGCATATGTATCAAAATAATCAATTCCTTTTTTTTGTTTAAAACCTTTAGCAACCAACCTAGCTTTAAATGTTTGAATAGAGCCATTAGTATTATATTTCCGTCTAAAAACCCATTTGCAACCAATAGGTTTTGACCCTTCAGGCAAATCAACTATTCCCAAGTTTTATTAGACAACAATGAATCCATTTCATCATTTATAGCTTCCTTCCAGAAACTTGAGTCTCTAGACATCAATGCTTCCGTATATGTTTTAGGATCTTCTTCAATACTTAAAAGAATAGGAATTTGTCTTAACACTGATTCTCTATCACCTTCAACTAAGAAGACTATTGCTTGAGAATTAATAAAACCAGAATCTAAATATTTTCCTTTCCTTGCTCTCTGACTTCTTCTAGGTTCAAATTCAGAATAAGGTTCTACTAATTCATTTCTTACAGATGTAGACTCTTCATGCTCTTTATTTCGAAACAAATCAATTTGTACTAGATCAGAAACAAATTTTCCTTCAAAAAATTCAACATCTCGTGATTCAACAATTACATTAGAATCAATATCTAAGAGTATATAGGATTTTGAATTTTCTGCATATCCTACAAATATACTTTTCAAAGCTCTTGGTCCTAATTTAGTTCTTTTATGTTCTGGAACTTTGTAAAATGCAAGACATCCCCAAACTCTTAAATAATTTAAATTCGGTTTTCTACCTTTCCATAACTCATAAGGAGTGCATTTTATTGATTTTGAAATAACTCTATTAAGAATATGGTTAGCAGTTAATAACGCCTCACCCCACAAATTCATGGGAGTTTTTGCATTCAGAATCATTACATTTACCATTTCTACTAAAATTCTATTTTTTCTTTCTGCTAAACCATTTTGTTGAGGTGTATAAGGAGCACTCATTTGGTGAATAATGCCATTATTTTCACAAAATTGTGAAGAATCTGTAGAAAAATATTCTCCTCCTCTATCACTTCTTAAAACCTTTATCTTTTTTTTTTTTTGGTTTTCTATAACATTCTTAAAGTTTAAAAACATCTCAAGAGCTTGATCTTTTGTCTTCATCAAATAAACATAAGTAAATCTTGAAAAATCATCTATAAAAGTTATAAAATATTTATTTCCTCCTCTTGTTAAAATACTATTTAACTCACAGATATCAGAATGAATAAGTTCTAAAATTTTTGAACTTCTTTGAATAGAAGGAAAATGTTTTCTTACTGTTTTAGCTTGTACACAAATTTCACATTTGTTATTCTTATTATTTTCACAGGAGATTAATCCATTTTTAGACATATGTGCTATTGTTTTATAATTAACATGTCCTAATCTATCATGCCATAAAGTAAAAGATTGATCAAGCATATAAACAGAAACTGAATCATTCTTATTAATGCTTAACTTGAACATTCCATCAGAAACATAACCCTTTCCTACAAATACCCCATTCTTAGAGATAATAATCTTATCAGCCTCTAAGACAGCTTTCAGCCCCTTTCCAAACAAAACACTTGCAGACACAAGATTCTTTCTAATTTCTGGAACATGAAGTACATTATGCAGAATCATCTTCTTTCCAGAAGTAAATTGTAACTCAACACTGCCTCTTCCAAGTACATTTGATGTGCTTCCATTGCCCACAATCACATGCTGCTCTTGTTGAGCAATTTCATAATTCTTGAATAGATTCCTGTCATGACATACATGAACTGTTGCTCCAGAATCATACCACCAGTCAAATGACTTTACAGCAGCAGCCATATTTAATTCTGAAATCATACCAATGTGCATGTTAGAAACCATGGCAATAATTTCATCACATTCTGTATGTACCATGTTTGCACTATTGGTAGTTTCATTCCTTAGCTTTTTCTTATATCTGCAATCCTTTTTAAGATGTCCTTTCTTTCCACAAACAAAACAAGATTTTTGAGTCTTGAATTGTTTTCCATAATTGAAACCAGTGGGCTCGGGGTTCTTCCTCTTGTTGTTGTTATTTCCAGGAAAATTCTGCTTTTTATGACCTGCAGCAGCCACATAGTTAACTTTGGTTTGAGATTTTGAATGCTTCTTTTGTAAGACACGAGTTTCTTGTTCAATCCTTAAATGTTTCAGAATCTGATCCAAAGTAAAACTTTCTGTGGTGTGCAACAACTTTTTCCTGAATTCATGCCAAGTAGGAGGTAATTTTGCAATAATGGCACCTACTTGCACTGACTCTGGAATGTCCACCTTCATATCTTTCAGTTTAGAAACTATAATCTGTAAATCATGAACTTGATCTAAAATGTTAACAGCAACTTGCAGTTTGTAATCAAAATACTGCATAATCAGAAACTTATCTGTTCCTTGCTTTTATGTGTTGTATTTGGCCTCCAATGCATCCCAGATCTCTTTTGGTGATGAGAAGGATGAGTAGAGATCATACAATCGGTTTGACAGTGTGTTCAGAATATGGCCACGACACAGCACTTCATCTTCTGCCCTCTTCTTGCGTCTAGCCTTAACTTCTTCACTTTTATCATCACTTGGTTCAACAAGAGGCTCCAGACCAGGATCAAGCAGATACGAAATTTTCATGGCAGTCAACAAAAACATCATTTTGTCCTTCCACCTATTGAAATTCGTTCCATCAAAACGATCCAATTTGATGAAGTCCTGGTTCATGACCTTGAATGCTGATTCCTGGGTGGTCTCCATGATCAATCAAAATAAAGATAACACCTTAAGATTGTTAGGAACAGTATATGAAAGCAACCGGTGCCCAGAAACGTATGATAACACACTGTCCTTAAGGTGTTATTCGCCCCCACTAGGTTTGCTGCAGGGATCCGACGAATCACCCCTAGGAGTTATTTTAAGCACCAAAGATATCTGACAGCAACTTCAGATACCTTGAAACACAGAACGAAACAGAGAGATTGTAAGTAAGAGAAGAGAATGTGAGGTGTACTTTTAGTCTCTAGTCTGATCCTTTTATAATAGTAGAAAACAAAAAATTGAAACGTTGTTTATGAACCTGTTTGTTTCTGAACATTGTATTTGAAACGTTGTTCATGAACCTGTTTGTTTCTGAACATTGTATTTGAAACGTTGTTCATGAACCTGTTCATTTCTGAACTTTGTATTTGAAATGTTGTTGTCAAATTGAAACAGAATATCAAATGACATGTTGTTTCAGAATGTACTGTTTCAGAACGTTGTTATTTGAAATTCTGTTTCTGAAAAAAAATGATTAATTAAAATATTAATCTGAAATTCATACCAGACCAGATCTCCACCGTTAGATCAATCCAATGATCACTGCACCTCCCATTTTGTTCAGTAATTAAAATATGTGCTAAGTGCTAGGTGCTTTAAATATTAAATAAATAATATTTAAATCTACTTAACATTTTGTTCAGTAATTATTTTAATATGCTTTGTCTTCTCTCTCTTATATACATTTCATAAACCTTACTCTCATCCAATGTGGGACTTTAGTTTTTTTCAAACTATCTCTAACATCCCTTCCAGCAGTTTCAGTTCTTTCCAATTACCTCAAGCACTTGCGCATTCATCTTCATACAAAAGCTGACGTCTAAGAAACAAAGCAACGAGAGCCTTCCTCCAATTTGTTCCACCATAGAATCGCTCATGTTGCTCCTCGGCATGTTCAATGTCTGTAGACACCTTGAACTTACATAATACAAAAACCATATAAGAAACACCGATAAGGTCCGTACAAAATAAAACGAAGTTAAATATATGGGTTGACTTTAGTCTGTGCTCTTAGAGAAGAGCGTAAGAATCAAAGTTAAATATGTAAATCTAGACAGCAATTAATGTCAAGAAATGGGTGTGTAAAATATGCATACTTTTGAGCAATGAAAGTGAAAATGGAATCAGATTGCAGACCATAAAATACAGAGCCTGCGGAAGGAAAAACAATTTCTGCCTTCTGGCAATGAATCTCCACCATTCTGTCTAGTTGGTCAGGCTGGTAAAGGATGTCCATTTCAAAAGGTCTATCTCTTGCCAACAACTCACTACTTTGGCCCACGATTTGCAGACCCTAGGGATCACAGTCACTCTTTCATGGACACAAACTTTACTAAATATTAGGCCTAGAGTGCGTCTGGTCATCCCAACTTCTATATTCCGATGCTGCTGCTGCTTCCATCCTTTCTGTTTTCTCAACAAAAATGGAAAATTTTGAGTGTGGTTAGGTGAATGGAGGTTGAATTTTTATCTTATTTATGCTAAACTCTTGAACTCTTTAAAGTCATTATATTATTCCCTCATCATTTTATTTGTGATTCAAGATTTTAGCATGCATTGCTCTCATATTTGCTCTCTATGTATTATTGTAGTGTATGCTTATGTTCTTATTTGCTTACTTTTTTTGTTCAAATTTGGTTGGTATTTGTAATTTCTGTTCTTGTTCAAACTTGCTTGCAGTTGTTGTTTGTCTAAGTATTTTCTTCATTTAGTCCATGTTCTGATAATGTTGTGTAAGTGAGGATATTTGTGTCCTTTAGGCATTTTTTTTTATGTAAATAACATGATTCCATATTCCTTTCCCGATCATACCAAGCATGTTTTGAATTTAAATTCCTGATACCTTTTCCTCTCACTCTCTCCTTTTCATTCCCATTTTCTACTAAATGGGGTCATAACTCTAATATTTTCTTCCAACTCCTCAATCTTACATTTGATTAATAGAGAACACATAGTTGAGTATTGAAGTTCTATCTAGATTTCTAAGTGATAAATCCTCAAACCACATTGCTACTACTAAAGAAAGGCAGCCAAACCAAAGGGGTAAAGTAAACAAGTTTAAAAATTTTATTCTTCGTTTACAAAATACTATCTGTCAACTTTGCCTGTTGGTAAATTATTTTTTATCTTATGGCAAATTTGTTTATTGGTTTATCACAAGGGCAATTCTCTCTTTTTATTAATTGCGGTTGGTACCTTCGATCATCACTATCATTTTGAAATCCTATGGTTACAAATGCGGGATCTTATGATATGACAAAATAATGAATGATCCCTATAAATCATATTTTTGGCTGTAAAATGGGCCAATTGACTTGTTGATGAATTGCATTAGCTTACTCGATTTGGATAGATTAAACTGAGCTTTAATTCCTTTTGTATTATGCATGCTCATGGCCTTTTGATCGTAGCCTCTTTTTTTTAAATAAAAAAAAAAAGAAAATCCTAGTGTGACGCCAAATAAAAAAAAAAGAAACAAGAAATCTTAGTGTGGGATTAATAACTGTGTAGCCAGCTCTTCTTAAACATGCCATTTTCCCTGATCCCAAAAGAAATTGCCCTTTTGAACTGTAGTATGACAGAGTAGAGTGTGGACACTTTTTTTGGTCATGTTGACTTTGCAAAATGTATATATATTTTTAATTAGATAAGAACCAAGAAGAGTTTCCATAATTGATATTTGTTCTCTTAGTTGTAATTTGTTTGTCTTTTCAGTCATTATTTATTTTCAAAACTAGATCTTGGATTCATGTTCTGTTCAAAATTTGAAGTCGAAACTTGTAAATACTGTAATTTAGTATAAATTTTGTATTTTGAATAGATATAAAAATTCAAATTTTTTGTACTTGGTGTTGGACTTGTTCCTTAAAAAAACAAAAATCTTGCACTTACATCCCATTTTTTTTCTCTTTCCTACGTATGGCTTACCTTTCTCCGACTTCATATTAGCCACTAATTTATCTTATCATTCTATCATTTAGTGAGAACTAAGAGGCACTCGTATTAGATATCTCATTATTATTAATTGTTAATTATATAAAGTGATCATAGGCTATGAAAGGGGGAATGATTTCGAAATTTTTGTAAAATTGATGTGGTGCAAATTATTTAGACTTTTTATAAATAAAAAAATACTCTTCTCATGGAACCATTATCTTTCTTTCTTTCTCTTTTTTTATTTCTCTTAAAATGTCTTATTCCTGCTAAATATAGCATATTAAGCCCATAAATAATTCACATTTTCTATAATTAAACTCTTACTTTCTTTTTAATCTATATTTAATGTTTAGTTTGTTTTAATTAATTGTTTATTTTCACTTGGTTTAATCTTGAAAACAAATCCTCCAATAGTGATAGTTTTGTTTAGATAGATCACTCAGATAAAATAATTAGGATTAATTAATATTGCTCTAGTGTCATCGATCTAAAGTGGCATCACTATACCATGTTTATAATTGAATCCTAATTAATTGAGGCATATACGACTCAGGCTCATCCATTGCTGATAACCTAAGCAAATCCTCCACTAAACTTAATATATACTTTTACTAACTGAAAAATGATAGAGGTGGGACCCTAAGCTAATATGCTAATAAATAATTAATAATTAATAACTAATAAATATTTTAAATTGATACTAGCATTTTATTCTTTCTGAAAATTATATTTATAAAATCTAAATGAAATTCTTTTCCTCAAATCTGATGTCCATTTTCTCCTTAATAGTTTTCCTATACCATATTCAAAAAATTCCTTTTTTATAATAATTATAACACAATCAATATCTAGCTACAATTCAAAAATTACCAATTACCTTAACAACTTAGCATTCAAGATTAAATTACTGTAATCGAGTAAAGCTAAGAATTTAAAGAAAAAATAAAAGAGAAATAAAGAAGGAAAAAATAGTAAAAAATAAAATTCAACAAATACATTTTTCACAAATTGAAGGAGCGGAAATAGGCAAATAGCTTTACCCTCTGCCTTACATGTCAGAAGGACACTCTAATTTTCATCAGTTTACCATACGCGCTTGAATGGTCGCCACCTACGTCCAGGGCCTCCACCACCAAACAAGGGTTCATACCAAACAGAAAACGAAAAGCTGACCAACTCTGGTTTCTCTCTCTCTTCACTTTTAACAGTCAATTCAATACTCAATAGATTATTCTGCACCTCCGAATCTACGACTACTATCACCTTCGCTTCTTCCTCACTCTGAAATGGCCGTCGCTTCCTTCTCCAACCTCTCCTCCCTCTCTTTCTCTCTTCCCTCCCAGAACGATTGCTCCTACCACACCCACTCTCCTCTTCCGAGCCTCACCCTCATCACCCACCGCGCAAAACCATCTTCTCACCTCCTCACTCCCAATCTCACATGCTCCACTCCTATGTTCACGCCCACCCAGTTGCTCCGTTCGCCCGCGACCGCCATTTTTGCAGCCGGGGACGGAGGAGGAAGGACTGGAAATGGAGGCAGGGGTGGTGGCGGCGGCGGCGGTGAAGGTGACGGTGAAGCGGAGGACAGAGAACACAATAAGGAAGAGGCTATGTTGCTGCTTGCGCAGGTTGGTAGATCGCTGGACAGTTTTCCGGCAGATTTAGCGGCGGCGATCAAGGCGGGGCGCGTCCCGGGATCGATTGTGCGGAGGTTCTTCGATTTGGAGAAGTCCACTGTGTTCCGCTGGTTGCTGAATTTTGGAGGGTTTAAAGAGCGGTTGTTGGCGGATGATTTGTTTTTGGCTAAGGTTGCTATGGAGTGTGGTGTTGGGATCTTTACTAAGGTTTGTTTCTCTGAATTTTATCAATTCAATTCAGCTATTTAGGCGCATTTATGTTTGATGTTTGACATGCTTAGAACTGGCAGCTTTTATGTTTAGCTGAACTCAATCTCCCTTCTTTTGATCTTCCTTTTTTATTCTTATGCTGTTAGACGTTACTTTTAAATTTATTCTGTGGACAGATATTATCAATTGCCATGTTTATATTTTATTAGTTACCACTGTAAGAATGCTGTGTCTGTCTGAAGGATTAAGAGTTTTCTAGGTGACTCAAGTAATAATTAAAGAATCAGCCATGCCATGGGACACATACTTGTCAAAGTCAAAAAAATGACCGAAAGAGTATTCATACTGACCACAATTTTTCACACTTCATATATGGTGACTATTTTACTTAGTCATATTATACTCGCATTTTCAAGTGAGGCAATTCACTATGTTATGTGTTCACTTTTGTGTGTTCCCTGCAGGTTTGAGGCTACCATTTCTGTTAATTTGATATTTTATTTTATTGTAAAATTTATTTAAAACAAGACCTATTTACTTAAGAGAGAAACCAAGTTTTTGTCATGGCACCACTGATTAAATAATTAATATATAGTAATTTTATCGATGCACTCAACAGAAGATAGAGTATGCCAAAGTGAAAGAATGTCAAGAACCAAAGCCTCTGATACAATAAATTGAAGTTTTGCTCCTACTATCTAGCAAATCAATATAATTTTCTCAGTTCTTGTTATTGTCATCAAAACAGTGGGAAGCTCAAAGTTGTTTCTTGTCTTCTCTTGGAGCTTATGTGCTTCTGAGTGCAGCATTTATCAGACATATTGTCCATCTATAATGAAAATCCTGCTTGCCTTTCAGACTGCTGCAGAGTTGGAGCGGCGCAAAGAAAATTTTTCCAAAGAGCTGGATTTTGTTCTTGCTGATGTGGTATGCCATTAAACAATATATGTTTATTTTTTCTTTATGTTATACAGTGTTTAGTTGATTAATGCAACTATATTTCCCAACAAGATGGAATTTTAGAAATTTCTCAGCCCACTTCTTCCCAGGGTTGGTATTCAGACGTGTTTTTTTCTTTTGGATGATAAATTGAAAACTAAGAATGAGTTGCCCATTAATCCTTAGTTTCATCAGAAGATTTTGTCAAGGTGCTTTTCCAGAAGAGAATTAAAAAAACTGTGAAAGACAATGTGCTCTCTAGAATTGTTTATAGTTGTAAAATGAACTGCTTGTAGCATGTCAACAAATCTTCACTTTGTGTTTTATGATACAAATCATAATAGGAAGGGATTAGTTAGGTTGTTTGTAGTTGTAGGCTGTTAGTACAGTGAAGTGCAGTAAGGATCTGTTATCCTGTGTGTCTTGACTGTATATAAGGGCCAATTAGAAATGTAAACGGTGTGAAAATAATAATAGAGTTTGTGGGGAACTCTGTATCAGTGTGTGAATTGAGTTGTATTTGTGAACAAACAGTCTGGGGTTACAAACATGTAAATATAGATGCAACAAAATGGAAGAAAAGTATTGTTTTAGTTATTCCTCTTAATAGCTCTTTTCTTTTTGCCCAACAACATATTGTAATAGAGAATAATATGAGCAATTTGTGCCTGCTTGATTAGAAGCCAATCTACATTATTTAATTTGAATCTGCTTAGGATCATGTTTCTCTTTGTACTAATCAGCTTTCTTTTACCCTTTAGCACCAAGTTCTCTAAAGAATTCAGTCTGATCTTTCCCTTTATGAAACAGATTAGCCACCATCTAATCTGTTTATTTAATCCACAATAGGTAATGGCTATTGTAGCAGATTTTATGCTTGTATGGCTTCCAGCTCCCACCGTTTCTCTCCGACCACCTCTTGCAGTTAGTGCTGGACCTATTGCTAAATTCTTCTATGGCTGTCCTGAAAATGCTTTTCAGGTTGGCACTGTTTGCAAAGCGTTCCACTTTTTTTTTCTTCTCAATTTTGTAGTTTTGATGAGCAGTTTGAGTGCAGATACTTGATTTGATATGAAAATGTCACATTGTTTCAACAGGTGGCTTTGGCTGGAACATCTTATTCTCTTTTACAGAGAATAGGTGCTATTGTGGTATGTTTTGGATCATATAAAGAAAGTCATAAAATTACTGTGTCATAAGTGAGGGTTTTTATCATCTTCATGTCCTATGCAGCGTAACGGAGCAAAGCTATTTGCAGTTGGGACTGGTGCATCTCTGGTAATTTAACACTTTACATGCGTGCAAATACCTTTTTTAGTTTTGTCCAAGTGTTCATCCACTTAGCATAACATTAAATCTTCCTGTCGCTGAAAACCTTGCTCCTGGTTTGTGGCCACTACTATTCTGATCTTCAAAACAATAGAAACAGTCATGTTTAACATTTTTTTGTCTTGTAAAAGCATAAGTTGGTGCCATATTTCTCCTTTGTTACGTTATAAAAGAAAAGTTGGCAGCTATTGCACTATTTTTGTTTCTTTGATTTCATTGCATAGATTTTAATGGGTAATGAAAAATTAAGACAGGAACATTGTCATTTCAAGTTGAAACTTACTGCTGCTCTCTACTTCATACTGTTTATTGTGTTAATACTAGTGTGTGCATGGTACTTATATCAAAAGTATAAAGCTAGAATGCTAGATTCTCCTTGGAAAATGAGAAGAAAAAAGAAATAGTTTAGTTAGGTCAACAAATTGAATCGAGAACATAAATTAAATGATGAGATCTTATCACAGAGACATCTTTTTTGGGGACTCTTGCCCCTCTGGAGTCTGGACCATATCATTCATATGAATGATACAGGTATACTGCTTTCTAAAGGAACAGCTCCCTTGCTGACTGTTGGATGTCATCCACAATTCCAGATCTTATTACTCTTTTTCCTGCTTGGCTGATTTTGTTTGTTTGATTTTACAGTATGACATTCTTCATACAGTTTCATAGATTTTTGCTAGAAAGATTTTATAGGCATATCTTGTGATGAACTTCAAGTTGAGGCATGTATCACTTTGTTGGCTGTAGGTCTATTTTGTTTTGTTTGTGCTGGGGATATATTATAGCATATATGAATCAGTGTGAGCATGAAGAATGTGTAATGTATGTGTGATGGTATCATGACTGTAACAGTACCATTTCAGGTTGGTACAGGTGTGACAAATGCACTGATCAATGCACGAAAGGTTGTTGATAAATCTTTTGCTGCTGAGGCTGAGGATGTACCAGTAGTGTCAACCAGTGTTGCATATGGGGTTTACATGGCAGTATCTAGCAACTTGAGGTATGCCATTATTTAAAACATAGTACTGTAAATTTGTTTGCTCTAGTTTTTAACTAATTTTTTAGGTAAAAAACTAAATCCTATTCAAGGAAATCACATCAAGCTGTGAATGGATGACTTACCTTGCGAGTTAATGGAGGGCATAATACATACCATAATTTTGGCTAAGGAGATCATACATGAAATATTGCGGTAATTCTGATTTTCTAGGAGACAAATTCGCTGTCCCATTGTATAGTGTTGATTTTGGCTAATTTGATGTGGATATGCTAGCCTGCTCAAATACCATTCTAGGTTTGTCATGATTCTTAGGGTGCTAGTGTACAGGGTAAAAGACTATCTCTGCTATTGTTTCACTGCAGAAAGAATGCAAAATATAATAAGCTTGAATGGCATGCTGTTTTTTTTGTCTCTTCACCCCTCTTTGATGAATGGGAATTTTTTTCCGTATAAGTTCAGCTGCCTGTATAATCATGCTCTATTACTGACATTGAAATTCAGTTATTACAATGAAACCTATTCAAGTGAGCATCTGAATTCTACGTAAAGAATCATTCAACACACATCTTCAAAAGGGCACTCTATTATGCTTTGCGATTTGACTTCTCTGTATGCAGTTTATATAAAGCATGATAAAAAGCACTATAATGGTTATATTAGGGCTATTAGTGGTATTTCACCCAAAAAAAATGTAATATTAGTGCTTTAATCAGTTCAGAGTTTTAGTTTGGGAACCACAAATGATGCTGGCAGAATGAGGACTCCTGAATCAAGGAAGACTTTGAATCAGCATATATGATCTAGTATATGTTCAGGAATACAAAAGGGAATGTAAAAGAATATCTTTTGAAGTAATTGTTTTATATTTTCATTCACATCTTGGAACTAATATTTTGCCGCTGTGCAGCTAATGTAGTGTGTGGGAAAATTTGTCATGATAAAATGATCTGATCATTATATTTGCGTCTGTACCTAAAAAAGAGGGGAAAAAAGAATGATGTCTTGGAATTAATATTGATGTGCAACAAATACATATTTTTCTACGAAAGGTTTTCTACATTCAGTGTCGGTGACAAAAATTATGTCATTATGAAAAAGAGTACTTTATAAGGATGATTCACTAAGGTTGGATGAAGGAGCCCTTCTTCTCTAACTTATCATGACCTAAGACAATCTCCAGTAATGTAAACAGCAATGCTTTACTGTTAAGTTACTCTTGAGAAAATCAAAAGTAATAAGGCCCTACTTTCCCCTGAAGATGAAAGGGATTTGACAGCTATAACACCACATGCTTGCAAAGATGAAGTGAGCAATATTTGATTCCTGCGTGTATATGCATAATTTAACTGAGGCTTAATCTTTGTTGTTGTCTGCCAGGTACCAAGTACTTGCAGGAATTATTGAACAACGGATTCTGGAACCTTTGCTGCATCAACATAAGCTTATACTAAGTGCAATTTGCTTTGCTGTTAGAACTGGCAATACTTTCTTGGGCTCATTATTGTAAGATTTTTTTTACCAAACAGATTATCTTCATATGATTTTCTGCATTCCCTCATTTTTTTTAATAAAAAATTTGTTACATATATTCTGTGAATAGGTGGGTCGATTATGCTCGATGGGTTGGAGTCCAGAAAATACGAGATTAAGCATACTGGTTTTTCAACTGTGAAGTACAGTATGTGACAAGATATCATCATGAGAGACGAATTCAGCTAAATCTGTGTGTGATTGATTCATTGATGGAATTCCAAATAATCAGAGGTTAAATTTGTTCCATGCATGTTGTTGAATTGATTTTTCCTTCCTTGGTGAACTTAATGTACAATAATCAATAAGGAAGATTGATGAGTGCGTGAGTCTGTAGATGCCACCATTACTGGTGGTCAGTGACAACATTTTAATCCTCCATAAACTAGCAGAAGTTGCTACATGGAGTTTAGTTACATTTTGTTAGTTAGACAACTGTGGCAATGCCCCTCAATTGATGTTCGATTGTGTTAGTGTGTATGTCTCTTGTATTGAAACTGAATGGGAAGAGATTTGTGACCATTTGATCTCTCATGCTTCCCCTCCTTCCTCTTCCCATGACTCGTTTGCTAAGAAGCATGGACACAGGTGTAGATATGCGATACAATAGAGACTATGAAGTATTTTGGTATGGATCTATCTGTATTTTCCACTCCATTTCATGCAAGAAAGGAATAAAGTGAGAAGCTTTGGAATTGTGCAAAGCTGTTTTACATATCAACAGGACATTACTGAAGGAAATCCTACCATGCATATTGTACACCAACACGGGATTTCATCATTTCTAGAAAGCATGAGATTAGGATTACGTGGTACTTGAGATTATAGAACTGGGAAATGGGTCAGTCCACCCTAAAACAAGCGGGCCCGTTGCGGGCCACCAGAAAATGGGCTGGGGGCCAGCTAGTCCATTTTCTGGTGGGCTGGGAAAATTTCAGCCCAGGACTGCCAAGGTGGGTTGGCAGGACCCACCAGATATTATATATATATATATATTTTTTTTTTTTTTCAATTTTTTTATATTTAAATAATAACTTAAATCATCAATATAAATAATAAAAAAAATAACATGATTGATTCATAATTAAATTAGAAATAGAAATCATATAAACCATTAATTTATTAAAATATATTATCACATACTAGTCATCATTTATGTAAGTATCATAATTCAACAACATTAAATACGAAATATGAGAAAATTTCAACTTCAAGTATAAAGCAATTCCAGTTTTAAGTTTCAATATTAAATAATATATATATATATATATATAAAAGTAGAAAAAAGGTCATTTGAAAGAAAAAATTTAAAAATAAAAAAAGCGGGCTAAACGGGCTAACCCACGAGTTTAAATAATAACTTAAATCACCAATATAAATAATAAAAAAATAACATGATTAATTCATAATTAAATTAAAAATAGAAATCACAAAAACTATTAATTTATCAAAATATATTAACACATACTAATCATCATTTATGCAAGTATCATAATTCAACAACATTAAATATTAAATATAGGAAAATTTCAACTCCAAATATAAAACAATTCTAATTTTAAGTTTCAATATTAAACAATATATATATATAAAGAAATAGAAACAAGGTAATTTGAAAAAAATTAAAAAAAAAAAGTGGGCTAAATGGGCTAACCCGTGGGTTTGGCGGGTTAGCCCACTTAATATGGGTTAGAAAAAGACCGCCTCAATATGGGCTCTATTTTTTCCAACTCAGGACAGCCATAAAGCAGGCTAAAACGGGCCAACCTGTGGATTGAAACCCGTTTTCCCAACTCTACTTGAGAAGTATGCAAATTTTCTTTGGCTAACTTTTATTCTTCAATTAAAAAAAAAAAAAAGAATGAGCTGCACACAGTTGGTAATTTTATGCCATTTATATATGTTTCTTAAATGGATAATTTTTTTGTTGACATAAGGTACTTGAATAGTTTCAACTTATGGTAAACTAAATGAGCATGAAATAGTCGAAATTAACAAGAAATAGTTGTAAACATATCAAATAGTATAAACGAAAAATTTTCACAACTATTATACTGCAAATGGAATAATAATCCATATGCTCAGATTCATAATTTGCGTTAAAGAGTTAATGATCCGTTTCATATTTAAATTTAAAATTTTTATTTAATAGGTGATAAATTTTAAAATTTTTATTTAAAATATAACATTCAAAACATATCAAATATTTTAAATACAATATCTAATATTAAAAATATTTATATTTAACAAATAAAAATGGAATATGTGTGGGTGTGTGAGACTAAAAAAGAAGCATTTCGACTTCCACATGAGGAAATAACAAATAAGGCCTGTTTGATCTGTAGAAACTAAACTGGGGGAAAGAAAATGAGAAGAGGTACGAAAAGGAAAGGAGAGGAAATGAGAGATATGATTATAAAAAATGTTTGATATGCTTAGGAAAGGAGAGATGTTTAATGGGAGAAAAATTGTCTGGTTTGTATGAAAAATAGATGGGAAAGGAGTAAAAATATAAAATTCCCAAAATGCTTCTCCTTTTTAATAATGGATTTATGTAAAATACAGTCCCTAATTATTATTAGTAACAAAATATGATAAAATAATTATTTTTAATTACCGTTATCAATTAGTAAGAACTATTATTAATAACAAAATATAAGAAATAATAATTTTTAATTATTATTAAAAATAAAATGTTTGAAATTAATTAATTTTTAATAATCATTATTAATAAAATATATCAAAATAAATAATTTTAGCAATCAATACAAATTTCACATTTCATTAATAAAAAAATATAATAAAATAATATTTTTATTTTAAAATTTAATATTTTTAATTTAATTAAAAATTATTCAAATGATGTTTTCGTAAAAAAAATTAATGATATGGAAAATTTATTAATAAAATAGGTGCTTTAATTATCAATTATAAAAAATAGAAATAAGTTTTTAATTTTTTTAAAAAATTCATTTTTATTTCCTTAACTAAAAATTTCGAATCCATCATCTATAATATGAAACTAAGTAGTTGGTAAAAAAAAAAAAACTAATGACTTGTTTGATTCATTTCTTGGGTGTCCATGAAGTGAGAATCCAAATTCTATTCCCACACTTGAACTGTTTTGTTGGACATAAGAGTGAGAATTTGGACTCTCATTGGAATGAAGATGGCCAGAGATTTGAGAGTTAATTTTCCTACCTTGAATCCTGACTTTGCTTATTCTTACCACTGGGAATGGGGAACGAATGATAGAAATGACCTTAATTATGAAATATTATTCTTAAAATACTCTTTACAGATTATGTACCTTCACAGATTATGTACCCCATTTTCTCTTGAAAATTCTTCAATAATTCCTACAAGTTATTTAGTATAATGTTTTCTATATGATTTTTTTCTCTAAAAATATTTAATTTAAAAAATTTAAAATAAAAAAATAATAAGAATTGAAATATACGTAAGTTTCCCTTTTACTTTTTATATTTCGATTTATGCTTAGATATTTTTTATTTAATAAAAATAAAAATATTTAAAAATTTAAAATATGAGGTTATTGTTTAAACAAAAAACAAAGATGTCACTTATTTGTAACTAAAAAAAAGAAAAAAAAACAAGTCACGTTACGAACACAATATTAGAGCAATTGATGTTAGGCTAAATTTTTACTTAGGTGCAATTCTGACTTTTTGTATATTATTCACATTCCATTCCATCATTTTCTTATGTCAAACCAAACAAATTCAATTTATTACCTATGTATTTCCCATGATGAACCAAACAAAATTTTGATTTACAAGATTTCATTCCATTAAATTTCCAACCATTTCATTCTATTAAATTCCCAACCATTCCATTCCAATGATTCCCAATAATTTTGCAAAGCAAACGGGCCCTAAGTAAAATATACACTACTCTCTCGGTTACGCTATATAGTGCACTATTTTGATAAATTCATATTTCAAAATATAGTGCATTGCACGGATTACATTGTATTTTTTTATTGTCTTTTCAATATTGCTCATAATAAGTAAGCTTATATATTCTACGGTTATCAATGCATTTAATAAAAATTCTTTAATGGTTTGGTCAAACCATAAATGAATGAAGGAGAATTTTTTCTAAAAGTTTCACTCTTCACAATTGCCAATAACCCATGGAAACTCGGAAAAAAGAATAAAGGAGAGAATTCTGCAATTTATTAAGTATGAAGTATTATTAAATAAGGGTAATTTGAGAAATAATAAAAAAAAATTTGATTACTAATCATTATCTTGATATGAATGTGGTAATTAAAAATACACTATAAACTAAGGAGCATTAACTATCAGCAACTAAATTATTTTGTAACGTATCGATGTCCCCTTATGCCTCATACACGTCTCGCAAATTACCATTTGGCATTTGCTGACAAAAAAGAAATGAGTCACTGATGTAGGGTATTTTTGACTTTTCTCACTCCCTCTCCCTCGCCACCCCAGCTCTCCGTCCAATATGCGAAGCAAAGATCTCTCCCACGTAGAGATGAAAGATCTCTCCTCGTTAGAAGCTAATTTGCCAACCAAACGTGCAAGGCCCTGGAGACTTGTCTCCTTTCCCTTACTTTCCCTCATGATTCAGCTAACCAAACGGGCTCTAATATAGTTAAATTGGTTTGGTCTTTCCCGCTTCGTCGATCCATGGAATGGCCTACCACTTCGACTCGCTGTTACAGAAATGCTCTTCTCTGTTTCACATTAAGCAACTTCAAGCTCATCTTATTACCACCGGCCGATTCCAATTCCACCCTTCCCGCACCAAGCTCCTTGAGCTTTGCGCAGTTTCTCCCTCCGCCAACCTTTCTTTGGCCACCGAACTTTTCCGGCAAATCCAAACACCTTCCACCAATGATTGGAATGCCATTGTTCGAGGCCTGGCGCAGAGCTCCCAGCCCACACAAGCCATCTCATGGTACTGCACCATGTTGCGGAGGTCACAAAGGGTGGATGCTCTAACATGCTCGTTTGTCCTGAAGGCGTGCGCGCGTGCTTTGGCTCTCTCTGAAGCCTCTCAGATACATTCTCAGATTGTGCGGTTTGGGGTCGAAGCTGATGTTTTGTTGCAGACCACTTTGCTGGATGTGTACGCCAAATCTGGTGATCTGGATGGTGCAAAGAAGGTGTTTGATGAAATGATTATGCGTGATATTGCTTCGTGGAATGCATTGATTTCTGGGTTAGCACAGGGGAATCGACCCAATGAAGCCATGGCTTTGTTTGACAGAATGAAGGAGGAGGGCTGGAAGCCCAATGAGGTCACTGTTCTTGGTGCACTCTCTGCTTGTTCACAATTGGGTGCTTTAAAACAAGGTGAAAATATTCAGGGGTATATAGTGAATGAGAAACTAGACATGAATGTGATTGTTTGTAATGCTGTTATTGATATGTATGCAAAATGTGGGTTTCTTGATAAAGCTTATTCGGTCTTCAATAACATGAGTTGTAGGAAAAATATCATAACATGGAATACGATGATCATGGCATTGGCAATGAATGGCGAGGGACATAAGGCATTGGATCTTTTGGGTCAAATGGCTCTAAATGGAGTGCATCCAGATGCTGTATCATATCTTGCTGCATTGTGTGCATGCAACCATGCTGGTTTGGTGGAAGAGGGTGTTAGCTTGTTTGATTCAATGATGAGGTCAGGGGTGAAACCCGACATTAAGCACTATGGAAGTGTGGTTGATTTATTGGGTCGAGCAGGAAGGCTCAAAGAAGCTTGTGATATTATATACTCTATGCCCATGTTCCCTGATGGAGTACTTTGGCAGACGTTGCTTGGGGCCAGCAAGACTTATGGGGATGTGGAAATGGCAGAGATGGCGTCAAAGAAACTGGTGGAGATGGGATCTATCAGTTGTGGGGATTTTGTGTTGTTATCAAACATTTATGCAGCTCAAAAGAGATGGGATGATGTAGGGAGGGTGAGGCAGGCCATGAAAAGTAGGGATGTGAAGAAGGTGCCTGGATTTAGTTACATGGAAGTAGAAGGTGAGTTACTCATGTTTGTAAATGGTGATCAGAGTCACCCGAACTCCCGCGAGATTTATGCAAAGCTGGATGAGATTAAGTTCAGGATTAAAGCCTATGGATATGCAGCTGAGACTAATCTTGTATTGCATGATATAGGGGAGGAGGACAAGGAGAATGCTTTGAATTATCACAGTGAGAAGTTAGCTGTGGCATTTGGTTTAATTAGTACAATCGATGGGACCCCAATTCGAGTTATAAAAACCCTTAGAATATGTATGGACTGTCATGTCGTGATCAAAATTATATCAAAGATTTATAATAGGGAGATTATTGTGCGAGATAGAGCACGGTTTCACAGATTTAATGGAGGTCTATGTTCTTGCAAAGATTATTGGTAAAATTGATGTTTATGATTGCAAGCAGTTTCAATGGAGATTGGAAGTAAATACTATAAGCATTCATCTGATTGTTTAAAGAAAATGGAACAGCCATTTTCTTAAAATTGCATCTCAATCTCTGTATGATAAGCAGAATAGATGGGGCAGAAGTATTAGCAATTGAGTCCAGTATATTTCTGGTAATTCAGCACCTTGTCTTTTATGAAAGTTATTTTAGCTTCTACTATCGTTCGACTTTTGATGTACTGTCTACCTAACCTAAGTCTTTCGGGTACTTTGGAACGAACTTTTGGTCCAGTAAATGGAAATGTCACATTTACCATACTGCCACAGTGGTGTTATCTAGCGTAAAAGTTTATGCTGACAGTTTTTTACCTTTCCTATAGTTTTTCCAGTATTGATGCCCTATGTCTGTTATTACCTTCTATCTTGCTTTCTTTTTCTATATATATATTTTTTTCGATGCATTTTTCTTTTCTATATGTTTTTGATAGAAATTTGATTATCAAAAGTCAAAACTAGTCACTAATGGGTCAGCACATAACACACACATGGGCCTAGTCCAGCCCACTGATCTGGCCAACATGTTACCTGATCCTGGACCTATTATAAACATTAATATTGGGCCTGGCAGGCCCATCAGTTTTACTTATCAATGAAAGAAAAAAGAAGTAATACTATTGCTACTTCATTGTGTTCACATTTTTTTTTGGGGGTGATAATTGTGTTCACAATATGTAAAGCTAAAAATGGTTACTGGATGAATATGAGGAAACTACTTATTTTCATAGGAGGTGAACCACAGCTCTTCCATACAGCACGAGACATACTAATTTTAAACTGATTAAATTGTGTACTTAAACGTATAGTATTCAACCAAATGCCTTGAGAAGTCTTATCAACTAATACCTGAAAATGGAAAATATAGATATAGTAATACAAGAAGGAGGAAAGTTTAAATAAGATGTAATATTCTAATTATTAAATTAAAATCTTCTACTCCTTCAAAGGCACACTTTTGTCTCCCTTGAACACCATATCAAGCAAAGAGGTTTCCAAATAAATACTACTGCAGTCCTTATTGAATTGCCTGTTGCACAGTAGCATCTGGACTGATGTTAAGGTATTCCATAGCATAATAACCTTTTATTAGTTAACTATTCCAATTTATTTGATTCTCCCTGTTTAATTTTGTCTCATTTTTCATCTTCACAGATAGATATTAATAGAGATTTGCTGCTGGGATATATTTTAACAGATTTCATAGTGTTTCATAAGATCAGGTTGTAACTTGTAAATTCATACTTCTCATGTGTTAAGTTTGCATTTTATGCATATAAACATATATATACATTGGCGGCACGGCCAATACCTATACCTTTCTTCAGGTTGTTCCAGGTGTAACAAATGCATTGAACTGCATTGAATCAATGAACAACCAATGTGGTTTTTGTCTTTGCATACACCTGGAGATTAGTCTTCTAACAGGAGGTCCACATGAAGGTGTTGAGTGTTGCTGAGCTATTTTTCTGTATCTGTCTTTTTATTTTATAACTAGAGGCCTGCCATGTGCACTACATCAAATCTAAAATAAGTCATATTATTTATGGTTCATATTCTTATAAATTTATATATACATACATACATATATATATATATTGATTGTGACCCGCTTTTGTTGAATGACATGGTTAAAAGTACTGGCAAGACTAGCTCTGTTTGATTCATTTGAGGGAATTAGAGGGATTTTAATGAAGGGGATTGGAGGGGAAGAAATTGGAAAGGTTTTAAAATTTCCTTGTTTGGTGGGATTGGAGAAGAAGGGATTGCAGAGATTTTAATGAAATCTTATTTGGTTCAAAAAAGAATTGGAGGGAATTGAGTAATAAATACTCTTCCCTTAAAAAAAAATCCCAATTTAGGAGAAATTTATAAAGAGGTGGGGGAAGGGATCCTTTCAATTTTTTAGCCAAATAAAGAGAGAGGATTTAATCCCCTCCAATCCCCTCTCATTCCCTTAAAAAACCTCAAACCACATAAAGTGAAGGAGCTAGTTTTGAGGCTTAGTGTATTTTTTCCCCAATTGACCATGGCTTCGTGATGTATTTATAGACTCAGAGATGTCTCTTTATGCTCAACATAAAGAAGTTATTTATCTTGTATACTATGACTTGTAAAATTGAAAATATTTGGAATGAAATTAGTTTTTCTTTGAGGTGAATGGGATGGGGACTGTTATGCATATTATCTAGATAAAGTTTAAATCATACCAAACTTGTACTGAAGAGTAATCCATTCTCTTAATTACCAGAGACCACAAGAAGGAGATAGCAAGGAGAAGAAGAGATTAGGCATATGTAACAACTCACAGAATGATTAAAATATAGCAAGTTGTCTTAAAATCAATTAATGCTAATGCACACAATCCATAAATTGATGTTTTTCAACTTATCATGGTATGGTTTCATGGGTCATCAAACTTTGGAACAGTAGTGTAGCTGCTGTTTTTGAAAACTTGGTGGAAACCAGAGAAAATAGTTGGTGAGCATTAATTGTTAAGTGGGAGTTCAAAATTAACGCAGCAAATTTCAAAAGGCATGTTGAATATCAAGTTGATTTGAACTCAACATCTGGGGTCCCACATGTAAAAATTCCTCATGGCTCAAGTTGAACCACTCTTTCCTTCTGTACTACGTTCTATTGTAATTTCTGGGAAGAAACGTATTGAAGTCATAGTAAAAATTGTTCGTCATACTCATACATATTGATGATTTCATTATTACAAGCTTTACAAAACATATAATACATATATATATATATATTCGTCTATTAGACTTTAACTCTGCATGCAAGATTATTAATCAATGGGATTGTTTATAAAAATAAGCTAGAATAGTGATTTTTTTTTTTACTCAAACTGTTACAAGTTTTAAAAATTTGACTTTTAAATTCTAAAAAGAACACAAATCAATCCCAAAAAATATTTATAATTCAACTATCCAATCTTTTAATCTTAAAAAAATAAATACATTTTTCACTTTTAAAAATTTTAAAGCTTACGACTAGTTGGGTTCTAAAATTGATAATGACACACATACTAGTAAATAGTGAATAAATTTTTTTACAGTAGAATTATATATGTTTAAAGTAAACAATCAAAGTAGATTTCTTATGAGCTAAGTTATTTAAACGTGCAATGCAATAACTTAAAGTTTTTTTGTTGGTAAAAAGATTTTAAAAAAAAATTAATATTGTACTCACCTTTCTAACATTTGAATTCTATGAAAAATATATATGTGGAGAAATATTAAAGAAATAAAAAAGAAGTTGCTTAAATATCAATGAAATGCGTGTTAAAAAAATTTAAAAAATAAAACAAAATTATATATAACCCAAAAAATTTGAATTATTCATCAATTGTGAATATAGTAGTAGTTAGTACTACACCAGAGTACTGTTGTCTATATAAATATAAATATATATATATATATTTATATTGATATATAAAATTACAAACCAAAAAAAAATAAAAATAAAAGACAAGAATGTTTGTGTCTCGAGAAAATTGGCTGGTTGGAAGATGGAAATGGTGGAAATGACAGAATGAGTAGGATCCAAGTCACCAAATATGACTTTTATCTGTCGTTTCTCACTTCAAGTTTCAACTGAGCTTTTCCCATAAAAGGAACACAGCACTTCGATTCTAGAGAAAGTAACTTTAATTTGTGTCCTCTAACACTTGGAAAATTAAAAAAAAAATAGGTAAAGAAAGAGGTAAAAAATGTGATTTAGAGATAAATAACAAATAACTAAATTACTCTATCCAATTCATAAAAGCTGTTTCTCGATGATTTATTAAATTTTTATAATATTTATCATTTTAAAATTTAAATAAAATATTATTTATTTATTTTACTATTTTATTTTTCATTAATATCAAATTTATCATCTAAAAGAGCATTTAAATTGAGGATATTTTGGTAAAATATTATTAAAATTTATAATATTATAAATCATTTAATAACTTTCTACGTAAAAATATTAAAAAGATAATTTTTATAAATATGATTAAGTATTAAAAATAAGCAAATAATCAAATATCTTAAATATATCATAAAGGAATTTTTTTTTCATAAATGCTCCTAATTTAATGTTCACATTTAATTTTTTTTAACACATATATTGTGATAATAAATCTACGTTAATTAAAAGTAAAATTAAAAAAATACACTAACTTATTGGACAAAAATAATTTATTCTTATATTTCGAAATAAAACATGTATTAAAAATTTTTCAAAATATTTTGGAATTGAGGAAATATATCATAATTGGATTAAATGATATAGGACTCTATTTTTTTTAAACATATTACAATACGAGAGCTTTCACCAAATTAGAACTTCATTGGTAGAATTTAGATTAATTGAAAGTAGTATTGAACACATAAATATTGGTGAAAATAAATAAAGACGGGGGTCATGAATGTAATGATACATTTCAAAATAAGCCTTGAATGTATTTTGTGAGATTTGTGTTCACATTTTGAATTGGAGAATGGTGGCTAACAATGGTGACTTGTTTGGTTCGACCCACGTGGAGAGTGCACGTACATAAATTTGGGCTGCCACACCATATCATTATTTGCTCACTTTTCAAGCAATTACTCCTCCGATCTGTAGTGCACTTTTAGCAAGATAATAATTAATAATTAAAATTTTTTTTATTATTTTTAAATTATTCTTATTTAATAATATTTTTACATTAATAAATTACAGTCATTCTCTTTTTTATTTATTTTTTCAAGTTTCCATAGGTCAACGGTAATTGTGAAGAGTGAAGCTTTTAGAAAAACTCTCCTTTATTCATTTATAATTTGACCAAACCATTAAAAAATTTTCATTAAATATATTGATATTCGTAAAATATATAAACTTACTTATTATGGGTAATACTGAAAAGATAATAAAAAAATATAATGTAATCCGTATAATACACTATATTTTGAAACATAAATTTTTTATAATAGTACATTATATAGCATGACAGAAGAAGTATAAATTAGTTGGAGTACCAAGAATATTGACTATATTCCTTAAGCATGTTATCTTGACTTTGATTCTTAATTATATATATATATAATACTCTATTATTAGGAGAGACAAAACAACTTCAATAACCTTCACGTCTTAAATGAATTAATTTTCAATTGTCTCCCAAGTGAGGATATTACAAGAAGTATTAGTAAATTCAATTAATTAATGTTTATCACGTGCAGAGATTTTATTTTAAAAAAGCGAAAAATAAGAAACATTAGATTTTATACATGGACACTCTGGTCTGTACTCTTCCACCTTCAATAAGAAATCGTTTTTTTTTTGGCCAACGAATAAAAGATCCTTTTTGGTTGTCCATCTTCTCTTCTTGTCTTAAAAAGCTTGAACTATTGAAACTTTATCATTAACTACTTTGTAATCGCTTTTGGTTGCTCAATAGAAAGAAAGATATTTTCTTATCGTATCTTTATTATTATTACTTAATGATATTTATTTTGTATTACCATTCTGCACCCATAACATAATAATCTTCCAAATTTGGAATAAGAGATGCAGCCCTGTTGAAGAGTCACAGCTAATGACGTGTACCCCGATTGTGTTCCTTTATAAATTAAAAAAAATAGAAGAAGAATTAAAAATAATTTTATTAACTGAAAATGTCTTTTCTCTTTTGTATCTCAATCAATATATTTATCTCTATATCCAAAAAAAAATAACTTAAAAAAATTATATAATTTTCCTTATATATATATATATATATATTTCGTGATGTATTTCAATTCAAATTTGATATGTAAACTTTTTTAAATTTTGTTAAGTTTAAAATGTTAACACTTTCAGTATATGGTTTATAATTAAATATATGATTATTAAAAATCCATATTTTAATTTTTAATTAAAAATAATACAAAAAATATATGAGAAAAAGTATGTAAGCTTGTTTATCTCCAAAAAAAAAAAGTATGTAAGTTTTTTTTTCCATCAAATTATTCATAAATAATTAACAGTATGACTCACTTTCAAAGAACAAGACCCATATTCTAATTAATTAAAATATAAATGAAGAAAACTAACATATTTATCAAACTTATATAGGTAAGAAACTTTTTTCCAATCAAATTAGAATAAGTCCATTTTAAATTTAGCAATAAGCTAGAAGTATTGATAACAAGATTTAATAGTATGATAATTTATGAAAAAAAAAACCCTTTATCCTAATTTGATTGAAAAACAACATTTTAAATATATAAGCTTAATTACTTAATTTTTTGACAAAAATAAATCCTCCTCAATGCTATCCTGTTCAGTGTTCAATACTTCAATGCATCTCATGGTGATACCTGACCCCTGTTTTCACATTCTCATCTTCTTCTACCAAACAGATCCCATCATGAGCTAAGTTTTGTTTCATATGTACATTATATAAATAAAAAATAACATTAAACATATTTTTAAAAATAAATAAAAAAATTAAAAAAAATAAATTATAAAGTTTTATTTTGACAATAATCAATTACAATAATCATTTATTTTAGTTTGTATTGGAATTATATTTTAGTTTGTCAAAGATAAATAAATGTTTACTAAAAAAATTATTACTTTAAAAGCTAAATCAATAGTTTCTTCTAAATTTTACTTTTAAAGATAATATGAAACATAAAACAAGTAAGAGAAAAACCAATTCAAATATTTTTCATTTACTAAAATAAATGTACATAATGTATTCGGAAAGGGACAAAAGAGTGAACTAGCATAATGATAAAATATGAACCGCATACATAATTATATCATAATGGTATAAAAAAAAATATCATAATATGTCATCCTCTCTCTTAAACATAAATAAATGAAGATAAGTTTTTAAGGGCCATCAAATGAAGATCAGTTTAGGGGGAAAAATCTATAAAACAGCTACAAAGATATCTATTCTCCTAGAAGAGACCCATTTAACACACGTGAAGAATTCATTGAACTAAAATTTTTATTTCTCAAATAATTTTTTTGAAAAGTCAAAAAATACTTAATGTTTAAAAAAATATACTTATTGGTATGAAATGATATTTATTATGTATTTTTAAAAAATACTCTATTTAATTCATCATAAAATGAGAAAAAATTAAGTAAAAATATTTTTTTAAAAATTAAAATATTTAATTAATTTTAATTCATATATTTAATTCATATCATTAAGCTAAACATAGTTTCAGAAAAATAATATTAATACTTATTATATATTTGTACCAAAAAATCAGATAAGCAAAGTGGTGGCCATGTGGGGTCCATTTAGTTCTTGCGTCTGTCTTTTTCATACGGAATCTAATCATTATTCTTCGTCATCATACCCATTAGTCAATCTCAACCGTTGAATTCATCATCATAACCTTGTTTGCCAACATAGATGATAGAACAATCCTCTTACCCTGAACCTCACGCACCCAAATCCCAGCGTACACGCTTCATTAAACTACATTTATTTTTTGAAAGCCTATAAGAAATTAGATCCAATATTATTTACTTCACTTTATATGTTTTACAAATAATTTTATCTAATCTATTTTAAATTAATAAAATTAATAAAATTAATTTTATGTTTTTCTTAAGGTTATAATTTTATATATAATAAATGCAATCAAGTTCATATCATGACATGGTGTGAGATTATAATTTTATGTTTATAATTGCTGGCCAAAAATGTTTATAATTAAAAACTTTACATAGATAAATTATTTTCATTTTCTTTGAGAGATTCCAAATAAAATGTTACAAAATATATGTTACAACGAATCATACATTACACTAAATTCCTTCTCAATAAAAGATAGGTTACAATCACATTTATTTTGGCCCAAAACATATTCATAATTATTTATGTAATATATATTGAATATTTTATATGTATGTCACTAATTTAAAAAATAATCAATTTTTATTAATAATTTATGACAAAATAAATGATATTGAAATAAGTATATTTTAAAATATATTAATTTAATAAATTTATAAATAAAAAATTTCATATTATTCTTGAAATTTTTATATTTTAACTTTGAATAGTTATAATAAAAGAAACAACATATAATTTAGGTACTTCTTTATGAAAATATAGACTGATTTATCTTAATTTTATAACACATCTCTAATATCAATATTTATATTTATATCAAATATAAAATATAAAATTTATAGCAACTTAATTATTTATTAATCATAAATATTGCCATTTGTGGACCGTGCATGACCACATAATAGTTTGTAAATTAGATACGTAATATTTTAAAACAAATGGCATAAGATGTAATTTAGCTGAAATTCATGAAAAGATAAATAATTTGCTCATCCATGTCTGGTATAGTTTCGTAATGAAAAAGGGTCTCACATACTCTGATACTATGGGGTATGGTGTGAAAAGGCCAAGTGAAAAATAACGGGCATAACAAATAACGTCATCTACCGCAGAATCCTCACCTCAGAGAAAAATAAAACATTCTAGACAGACACCGTCAGCGACGCCGTATCCGCTGCCTCCGTAGTCCATCAACACCGTCACAGCCACCGGAGGACACTTCAACGTGTGAATGGGTGCTGAAGAACCCGTGAGCTAAAGATTCTGCTTTCATGTTCTTTCTGTCTCAGTGGTTTTGCCATTTATGTGAAGTTTTATTTTTATTTTTTCTTTTTGTTCGTCGTGTTGTGGTAGGTGGTTGAGGGAGGAAATGAAGCAGAAGCTGAAGTGAGAGAAGGAAATGGAAACAAGAAGGAGGAAAAGGAAGGAGAGACTGAGGATTTGGAAAAAGGTGAAGTGGGTTTTGAGCAGAGAGTCGTCCAGACCAATTATAATAATGCTGAAAATCGCCATGACCATGAAGAATTTCAGCTCTCGATGTTCCATAGATTGAACCCCACCAACCCTTTGAGGATTGTAATTAATAGCGGTACGAGAGTTGCAACTCCGTCGCCGCCTCCTCCTCCTCAGCCTCAACCTCAACCTCAACCTCATCCTCCTTCTCCTCCTCCTTCTGAATCTCAGCCTTCCGAGCCTCGCTCTGCACCAATCCCACAGCAACAAGTAAGCTTTTCTTTTACATTTTCAGAGAATTACTTTTCTGAAATTGACATATTTTTTGTTGCAGAGAACCTGGTATGCTTGAATCTTTCTCAAAAACCTCGTTCGTGTATGCTAATTTATCGGTAGATTCTTGAAGGGCTAATCTTACCTTTTCAAGGATTCTGTTTTCTTTTTTATGTTTTATTACAGAGACCTGTGACATTGAATTCGAGAAGATATACCAACAGAATATCCCTGTTTCTCTTCCTCCTCCACTTGTTTGTGGCTGTTGGTCTGGTTTGCTTTCTTGTTTTCAAGGGAATCCAAGGGCTGATCCAAGCATCAGATTCTGTCAAAAGGAAAGAGAAAAGGGTTTTAAAGTACTTTCTGCCACAAGTGGAAGCTGCATGTCTTATGAGCATCACTCTTGCATTTATATGGCAGAAAGCAATCAGGAAATGGCCTACATTTATGGTTCATTTCATCCTATGGTGCTCTTTTGTGATGTCTCTTGCTGCTGGAGTCCTTCTTCTTTGCTTTCAGAGACCTTCCACTAATGGGGTTGGAGTTTGTTTAATTGCTTTTGCAATAGGCAATGGCTTGTATGCTTGTTGGGTAGGTCACAGAATTAAGTTTTGTTGTAAGATCCTGAGTCTATCGCTTAAACCAGTATCGAAATTCCCAGATTTGAATCATCCCACTTATTGTGTGCTTGGTGCTTCATTCCTCTGGATGTCTCTGTGGACTGTAGCTGTGATTGGGGCCTTGAATTTTTACTTTCCTCCATTGATCATAATTGCATTGGTGTTGAGCTTGGCTTGGACTACAGAGGTCATGAGGAATGTTGTTAACATCACTGTTAGTAGGGTCATTGCTTTGTATTATCTCAGAGGGATGCAATCAAGCACTCAGTTTTGCCTTCTCAGAGCAGTAACCAGGAATCTTGGAAGTGCTTGTTTGGGGTCTCTCTTCGTTCCAACAATTGAGGCTCTAAGGATCGTTGCCCGGGGTTTAAATTTGCTCGAGGGAGAAGATGAGTTCATGTTCTGTTGTGCTCGTTGTTGTCTCCGAGTCATGGAGTCCATTTTCAGAAATGGTAATGGCTGGGCCTATGTGCAGGTAACTACGTAACTGAATCCCCTCCTTGAGCAAACCATACGACTCACTCTCCCTCGCTGGCCTGCCGCATTTAATATTTTATTCCTAGAGTGTTTCTTAAAAAATTTGAGCCTGGAGGATAAAAAAACATATGCTAGCCTTACCAACAAATTACATGTTAAGATGTTTTAGCAGTTAAAAACCTTTAGTTATGCATATGATCTTGTTTTTTTGTTTAAACTTATCTGCATAAATTTTTTCTTTAAGTTTTATGAATACTTATTTGGGCTGCTTGTTCTCTGGTCCCCCTTGACCTGTCAAAATTTGTTGGCATTAGAGAGCCATCACTATCTGAAAGCTACATATTATTATTGCGGTCCTCCCCACTTTCCTATAAACATATTTAACGTGACTAATTTAGATTTTAAACCCAATTAACAATCACTTGTGTGATTTCTGATCTGGGTTAATTGATATCTGCAGATAGCAGCCTATGGGAAAGGATTTGTGATGGCATCTCAAGATACGTGGGCCCTCTTCCAGAGAGAAAAAATGGAACAACTTGTGGACTCTGATATCACAAGCTCAATCTGCTTCCTCACAGGAGTTTGCAGTGGCTCTATTTGTGTCATTGTGGTGGCTGCTTGGACTGCCAAAGTTCACCAAAGTTTCACAGCCACCCTTTCCCTCCTCACTTTCTTCATTGGATACCTTCTGGTTAGTACCCCTTGTTTGACCAATATATATATATATATATATAGTTTACTTCGTTATGAGTAATTTGCATGTGATCAACTTTTATTTGTTAAATCAGAAAATTCTGAAGTAGGTCCAGTTTATGAAAGGTAGGTAGATGGAGTCAATTATGAACAAAAAAATAAGCATATTATAGATACCTAAATTTTAGTATGACCCACTTTGGTATGTTCTTTACTTCATTATGAGTAATTAACATGTGATCGATTCTCATATGTTAATCATGCAGAAAAAATTTTAGATTTTCCGGGTTTACAAAAGATTAATAAACCAGGTTAATTATGAAGAGACAAATAAGTATATCAGGTGTATACTTTTCCATGGGACCTACCTTTGATATGCTCAAATGACTCTTGATGATTTACTTGATTTTGCTGATCTTTTACTTCTTTGATCTACTTCAGAATCTCTGATTAATTAATTAATCAGATTATGTAACTGACATAATTTAAAATATTGACCCTGCAGACAAGGATTGCCATGGCAGTGCCTCATGCTTGTGTGAGTTGTTACTATGTCTGCTATGCCGAGAACCCAGAGAACAGGCTGTTTGATAAAACAATCAAGGACCGTCTTGCCTTGTTAGAAACCGGCAAGGATGTCACCGTGCCTACACCGCGAGTAGCATACCAGAGCAGGAGGACTTAACGCGCGTATATGGGTCAAGAAGGAGGGTTGAAGATGGGGCATGATTTTGACCTAATCCAACTTGGTTTGGAGTCAAAGGAATCCTTGATGGCTTGGGAGGTGGTTATGGTGGGGATGATCTGATAAATGGAAAAGGGTTGAGCCATTATTGGAGTTTTGAGTTGGAAGGAATGTGATGAGCAATGAAATTTCAAATTTTCAATCAAAAAGGCCACTAAGGCAAAGTGCCTTTGTGGGGCTGGCCATGTATTATTTTGTATATTCTGTTTATACTTTTAGGATATTATTCGATAGGGGAAGTCTTATAATTATTTTATTCTCAGAAATCAGTGGAAGCCTCTTTTTTGTTTAAGTATTCATGCAACTTTGCAATAATCCCCATGAATTCATTAATGAGAAATTCTCATCTCATTTGAAGAACTATGACTTTTTATCTTCCACCATAAGTGGAAGGCTGGAAGCATCTCTTAATATTGATTGTTTTTCCGTGAGAAGCTTGAGTAATTTCAAATATATATATATATGTTTATAATTCCTTGATTAATGCTTCTCACACATACACATATTTTTGTGTGAAACACTCATTTCACATTGAGTTCCCGCCAAAGTGAGAATTTTTTTTTCATAATAACTTTTAGTATCCGATTATCGTATTGAATTTTGACTAATTCAGATAGAGATAAGTTAGACCCATTTGGGAGAATTCTTCCAAAAAAATATTTTTTTTTCATTCACATGGTGTGCCAAAGTATGAATTTTATTAATAAATAATTTATAAGTGGCTTTGTAAATATGCCCTGACCTTGAACCATAAAACCTTATTTTGACTATGATAAGCATTTAAAACTCAACTCATCTAAGTTCTTTTTACCAAAAAACAAACCTCTGATTTTAAAATTGAAAAAAGTGAAAAAAGTATAACTTTAATATATATAGACCCCCATTCACTGTTAAACCAAATATTTTTTAATTAAGTTACCAAAGGGTTTTCATAAAAAAAATGACTAATAATGTAATTTGTTTATACTCCCTCCATGCAATTTTATGTGTTGTTTTAAAGTTTTTACATAGATCAATAAAAATATTAAATAACTTAAATTATAGTAAAGTTTAATGATATTTTACTAAAATGTCTAATACTTAAATGTTGAAAATAACTTGTATTCTATTTATTACTATTTTTAATGAAGGGTAAAATAATAAATAAGATCATTAATATTTTATTGATAATATAAAATAATAAATAATGTGAGACTTTATAGTTTTTTAAAATGATAGATAAAATGGGATAGATGGAATATTTTATATGATAATAGTCACTTTGGATGTATTTAACTGGTGAGACAACATTTTCACATTACTTTCCTAAACCATGTTGTCTGCAAACAAAGACGTATTGTTTTCACTTCGAATGTGATGGCATTTATTTAATTTTTTAAAAAGTCTTAATTTTTGCTTTTGATTATTTGTTGTGTTTGAGATATTCCATTGGTTATTAAGGGATCATAAAATGACAGGGAAAAGACTGAAAAGGAAAGGCACCAACAAGAGTGGCGCACTCATCGTTCCCTCTTCAAATTTTCTACCGAGAAAACGAAGGGAACGGCCCAGAAAATTAATATTCCATTTTGGAATATCTCTTTCATTATATCCAACGTAAGGATCATTTCAACTATGTTTAAATAAGATTCATCTCATGGGTCATCATTTGAAGACTTTCGATACCTTCTTCGTCTCTCTTTTCAACAATAAGAAAATATATGTATAAAAAAGAAAACTATATATAATTGCAAAAGAAAAAAAGTGAATATCTTTTATAGTATTGTGTCACACCTGCAGAATTTTTTTTCTTTAAAATATTATACATTTCAAGGTGAATAATAAAAAACAGTATATATATATATATATATATTATTTTAATTTTATATATTATATATTATATTGATTCACATATCATAAAATTCTTTTGAAGAAATTTTTATTTTACCATATTTGAAGAAATCATTTCAAAAAATGATAAAACTTTGCTTAAATTTCGCAGTTGAATACAACTTAAACCTGTATTATAGTAGTTTTAATTAGCAACATTTAATTTCATAGTTAATTTATTGTCCAGAAAATTTTGATATACACTTATTAATCTATATATGTTTCCTTTTTGGAATTTTTTAACTTAGAAGTTTCAAGTAACTTAAGTTTTTTCCGATATCATATTAATCAATATATGTTAAACTGTCTAAATTGATAAAAATAAATAGATTACAAAAATTTTCCCTAAATTTTTTTTAAATAGAACGAACTTTTAACTTACTTTTAAAATATGTACAAATTTTTAAAATAAAATATGATACATTTTAGTTCAATTTTAATTGAAAATTTAAAATTTAACAAAACTGTAACATTTCATTTCGAAAGAGTTTTGAAACTGAGGAAGTAATACGTAGTAATGGAAAATAATAGTCATAATTAATAATAACCACCACACCACCATCATCGAATCACTTGTTCCTCAATTGGATGGCTCAGATTCTAAGCAAGCAAATAGTGTAGCCGAACTAACATATTTTTCCTTCTTGGCTTACTTTAAAACTGAATTTGGAGGGTTCAAGTTCAAAGGCTGGGATTCCGTCCCTCATCAATCTATTTCTATTACTTCTAATTTTTTATATATAAGTTGTTTTTAATTAATTTATTTATATAAAAAATTTTGTTAAAATTAGTTAATGACATTAATTTTTTTAAAAAAATTATCATAACATTTTAAAATTATCCTTACTTGAACGTTCATTAAATTCTAATCCATCTTAATTACTCTTTTTTAGTTACTCTCTACCTAACTGTTGTGATTATTCCCTCTCATGATTATAAGGGCAAATTTGGAAACAAATATTTAATGCTTCATTAATTCTCTAAAATAACTTATATTAGGGATCAACAATTACTTATATAATATGACTTAATATAGAACTAGAGGCTGTATTGTTTTTTGTTGTGGCATATAAATTTAATTAACATAAAATTACACTATATAATAACTAAAATATCCTGAAGTCTTGGAATTTGATTTCCAATGGAACAAATTAAAAGAAGGGTAAGTGGTAGATAAGAGAAAAGAAAAAAAGGAATCAATAAATGGGGCTATTATTGAAAAAAAAAACCATGCATTTGATTTGTAAAACAATAATATTTTTGAAACAAAATAGAAAATTTAAGAAATAACAATAGATATAGGACATGAGTATTTGGGGAAAAAAAGGTATATACAAGGCGAATGCATTTTGTAAATATATATAATATATCATATATTACATATGCATCAATATATGCAATATTTAAATACAACTAGCATTATAGGTTGGCCTTGGATAAGGCCCAATAAGGTGCATTTGTATACTTTTTCATTGAATGATTTTTAGAACAATGAATACCAGTAGCATTATAGGTTGGGGCCAAGGTCCAATAAGTTGGGTTAACAGAGTAGAGACCTACGAGCACTTGAATCCCACTAAGAGAATCCATGATTTGGTGGTGATGGCCATAGCCAGGTACTGGCTGGGTTTCTCTCTCAAATATTAAAAGCTTAGTTCCAGCTGGATCCTGATCCTTGGATCCTCTGCTGCTTTGCTACATCAACACAAATCAAGATGGTCCATATCTCTCTTATGCATAAATTTTTAGAAAATTCTATTTTTTTTATTTTATAAAATACATTATACAAAATTAACTTTTTTATTCTGACTTTTAAAAATTTAACAATTAACAATTAAAAATTCTAAAAAGAAAGTTTGGACCATCCTAATAGAATTTAGGCGGTTCAAATACTGCTGTTGAACAATAGCACCACCATATTGCATTTGCAATTACAATATAATAGCCATATATATGTTCTATAATATATATAGTTTGCCAAATATATATATATATAATGAATAGAATATATACTTCTCTTCCCTTGATTGCTAAAGGGTTTGTTTGGTGGGGGTAGAGGGGGTGCGAAATTCTTCCTACACTTAAATTTGTTGAATTAAATAAGAAAAAATCTCAATTTTTTTCCCATACTCTCTAAATTCCTCAGACCAAACAGATCATAAGGGGTGCGTATAATTTTGTGGTGAATTGGTGTTGGTAACAAAAGAAAAATTGGAGTTTCATTTCAACTTTTTCCTTTTTTTTATGGAAGTTTCATTTCAACTTTACCGAAAAAAAGGTGACCAGAATAAGGCCCACAGTCCTTTTGGGCTGCTCTTGGGTAAGCTCAAGTTAGCTTTTATAAATTATTTTAAATTGATCTTTAAACATATTTTATAACATCTTATCTTGAAAACAATATTATCAAGATTAAAGTCAAGTAAAACTATATCTTTAAAAGAATATATTTAGGAAACTCTTTAAAACATTTGTCAGAACTTTTAAAGCTTCAACCATTTTTTAAGGTATGAGAGTCCCTATCTTGAGTTGGTTATATACATGCCGAACTTTCGAATGGACATGTGTGTATATATTTAAAAAAATGTCAAAGAGTGAAACTATATATAATTTAATTTGTTAACAATTATTTTCTTTCTTGCTATATATAATTGTATTATATGCATTAATAAACAAGATTTTTAAAATCATTTTAGCTCAAGTGAGAGAAGTAAGTCTATCTGCCCACTTCATTTTCTCTCTTCAGTTTACTTCATCTAAACTAATGCATTACGCAGAATACATGAGATGCATGATTCTCTCTTTAATTAGTTTATTCTTTATTTTGGTACAATTAATTAATTTATTCATTTCACTTCTTTTTCAACCTTATGAGAACCAGGCCCATAATATTATGGGCTGAGCTGAGGTACGATCAAGCCCAAATCGAGTGCAGCTTGGTGATCTAAGTCTTACTTCTGGAAGAAATGGGTGCAGACTTATAAGTTTAGACAGGGGAGCATTTTGCCCATTCATGTTTTGAGAACTCTTCCTGTATATTCAGCAAATATATGTATATGTCTATATATATATATATATATTTTTTTTTTTAATTTAACCAATGTCCTTATAGTTTGGTCAAAAGAACCAACTTTAACTGAATCAAAAAAAGATATGAACCAACTTCTTATCAATTGCTCAATTTTTATTGGTAGTAAATAAAAATTTAATAAATTTTACATCTTTTAGACCAAAGTAATTTCATTTTAGGTTCTGTTTGGTTCAAGAGAATATAATAGATATGATAGGAAAATAGTGTCTCTCCTCTGTTTGGTGCAATGGAAAGGAATTCAGAATCCATGCATGGAATCTAGCCCAAAAATTGATTCCCGAGCTATATCGATGGAAAGGTAGTATTAACTTAGGAATCATAAATAAAATGTCCAAAATGCTCCAAAGGGATAATCTTTTTACCTGATGATCAATGCTGTTCGGTTGGCTATCTTCATCTTCACACACACCACCCATAGATCTTACGCTCCCAGTTGCAAAGCCCAAACTTCAAGCTAGCAAGCGTCGGCAGACCCATATAAGTCGCCTAAGATCTCATCCTCATAGTATTAATTCTACCATGGACGACGGATCGTTCTGGCACTTCATCAATTCTTGGTCTGAAATTTCATGTAGCTTAAACCAAATTACACTGGTCACGGACACCACCCATCGTTTTGGCATTTCACACCGGTTTCCTCCACATCTATGTGTCTTGATTTTTTTTATTTGAAAAAAAAAACTGAATCTGGTCAGAGGGTTTGAATCTGATAAACGCCGGCCATGGCTTCTGGTGTGTTGTGATGGTTTGCTCAGCAGATGATGAGGAAAGGATCGAGAGGATTTTTTTTTTTTTAATACCATACTATTTGGTATCAGAAATAATCTGAAACAGATCCATGTCACAGTAACTATTCTGTAACCCTGATCAAAGGCTCATATGGTCAGATTATTCATGGATGAAAGTGATAATCCTAAGGTGTCCCTTGAGTTCTTGATGCCTAGGAGAGACTGTTTATACTGGGGAGTAAATTGGATTATCATAATCACTATGCATAACTTATCCTCTGAATAGCTGATCTTGTGTTACTAGGAAGGGACTCCCAACTTGATATCAGAGCCTAAAGCTATTAGTCGAGAAGCTGATATATGTATGAAAGAAGAGTAGGGAAGAAATTTTCAATATGAGTGAAACCTCTGATCAATCTACCTCCTTAGAACCAGTACGTTTATCTTCAGCCTTTTCTTTAGAAAATCTTCCTCCTTTTGTAAAGAAAACTTTAACCAGTAAGATAGATAATCTTGTAGAAATCACCCATATTCCAGAGAATTTCCGTATAGACAATACTGAAATTCTTCTCCTTAGCCCTTATGCTATCTTCTCACAAGATAAAGCCTATGCCCGGTCCTTTAAACAAAGGATCAGACAAATCCTTCATACCTCTAGACCATATACAAAAGAATATGTCCACAGTTCTCATCTTGAGCAGTGCTGACTCAAAGCCACTACTGCCGAACAATATGTGATCCTAGAGATCCCTCAACCCTTGATCAATGCCTGGAGACAATAAGGGTATACACACTTTCATGTTGGTGCCATCAGACTAGTTCTCACCTTACACGGACGAAAAGACATACCAGCCACTGCCAAAATTACTATTCTGGATTCCACATATACCTCATATGGTAATGTCATAATAGGTGCTCTGCTCACTACATGCAGTAATGAAAGTGTAGTGATGACCATTGCTCCTGACTTCAATATCAAACTTAATGATGAAACCCTTTTGCATCATCTAAAGGTACAGATTCAAATCCATGGTGCAGATCAGGACCCTCGAGCTACCATGGCCACGCGTCATCACCAAATGATCTACAGACTTCAGGATCATGCGGTGAATCTAGAGTTTCCCAACTCTACAACTGATGCTTTATACATGGTGTCAAACCAATCTTATACATCAGTAATTCAGATTCCCAGAAGAATTCCCAAAAAAGAACTGGCTCAGATTATGCCCCCTGAATGGATCAATAATTATGAAGCAGCATTCCATTCCTCCCGAAGAGACGTTCATACTACAGAAGCTCCTGTGTTAGAAAGGCTCTCAGACGGAACTGTCAAGTCTACCTTCAACAGATCAGGACAAGGTCTTCCTTCGTACAAAGGACAGATTCTGACCATCATTCCTGCTTACAAACATAAGGAGAAAATTCCTATCCATCTTGTTGATTCCAGAGCTAAGCCATGTTTTGTGGCAAAAGTTCATGGTTACTTTGTATGGGACCATGCTCCTAAAGAGTGTGACCCTGGTTGTGGATGTTATGACCGGGATAATTGGACAGAACCTGAAGAAAACCTTTTTCCTATAGCTGAAGATCTTCCACAAAAGCCTTCCTGTCACCATAGAAAACCAAATCATGATGATGACAATGATCATGGACCAAAACAGTCTCTACCCAGAAGAAAAAAGTGGGTAGCTTTCCATAAACCACCTCCACCCAAACCAACAACCTTCCATGAGTTATTAAAAGAACTAGGCCATTCTGATCTAGCTTCATGCCTTTTTCATGAGCAAACTCAATCCTCACAAACCTCTACCCCAGAACCAGTAATTAAACCCATTCCTGAAAGCCCAGTACAATCTCTTCCCTGTATAGCCATGATCCGACCAACCTATGAAGAAGACTTTCCTCCCCTGGAAAGACGAATCAATGAAACCTCTAGATACTCTTCCCGACCCTTTGTCCAACTGAAGAAGTTTTGAATTGGCATACTGAAAATTCAGTTAGCCAAAATAGAGTCCGTCACAGGATCAATACCAGATTGAAACAACTCCATGATAAAACAGATGGTTTCTCAAGCCGTCTGGATCCTCTTGATGAAAGAATAAAAAGTCTTTATATCAATTATTCTGCTAAGGCTTAACAATTGATAAAGAGCTTAGGGAATATATTGATTCTAGACACACTGGCCCTCAGTTTTTCAAGAAAGAACAAGAGTTGAAACAGGTGAAAGAACAATTAAGGAGAATTGAGGCAGATATTCACAAACCCTCACCGATTACCCCCAAGATCCTTTTTACCAAACACCTTTATACTCACCATCTATGGTATCCTCCTTACCTTCGTATCCTTAGTCATCCAAAGAACCTTTCCAAATGAATTACCCAATTTTCCAACAACTCAGAAATGCCAGAAAACAGTCAAGCCAAAAGCCTCAACTTACACCAAATCCACCATCTTATACCCAACAAGTTCAGGCTACTCTCCCATGAACATCATATGTGACAGAACCAATACCCTCTCTGAAACCTTTGCAGATCAAAACCCCTCTGCCTTCACACAAAAGACAACAACCATCTACATCTTTCTCGAAAGATAAATCCATAGCCACTGTTCGCCAAATGTCTGAACCTTCTACTGATTACGGTATTTCTGATGAAGAATATAATTCAGAATTAGATTTATCAGAATCTTCCCCTTCATCCCTAGAAAAACCACCCATGTTTATGGTTACTCCTCATCCTCCTGAACCTACAACAACTGATCAACAGAATCTTCCACTTCTATCATTGAAGACCCTGCTGACTCTGTGCATGGGGTCAATGCTCATTCTCATAGACCAACCAATGGTCCTTACTTCACATTTGATGATCTCCCTCATCATTGATGGAGAGAACAACTACATGAGTTTGGAGCATGGATAGTTATCCAGATGAATGAACCAGATGCAAACCGTCATGATGTTCTGAGCAGTTTTCTTTCACAAATAACTGGAAATCTCAGGGAATGGTTTACCAGTCTGAGTAAATATCAGAAACTTCAAATGGCCCAACATGATATTCCTACTTTTCTAGGAATCCTCCATCAGGAATTCATTGGAGATTTTGGTATAATTGATAAAAGAGCCAGGCAAGAATACTTTGAAATGAAGTGTTGTTCATTAGAGCGAGCTAATTTACAGAGACATTTTAAAAGGATGTCTGAAAAGTATTACATGCTTGGAAGAGTAAATGATGTTAATCTCAGGTATGTTTTCGTTGCTTCTTTGCCTGAAGAGCTACAGCCAGAATTACAAAAGTCAATTAATTCTCTTCACAGAGAGATGTCTCAAATATCTCTTGGAGAGATTTATCAGATAGCTTTAGCTTCATTAGATCAATTATGTGAACAACAAAAATTTGTCAAAAGTGTTCTGAAGAACAAGACTCGTCTTTACAAGGTCTGCAAGCAGTCAGATTTGAAAATCAAGTGTAAGGATAAAACTGATTGTTCGTGTTCTTCAAAGAAGAAAACTCATTTCTTCAGATTTCCCAGAAAGGAAAAGGGGTATTCAAACAGAAGATGAAAACCTTTCCGGTTTTTCAAACGAAGAACCTCAACCAATAGGAAATCTGACAGGTGTTACATTTGTGGATAGAAAGGACATTTTGCAAAAAGATGCCCGAATAAGTCCAAGAAAGATATCAAGATGCTCAACATGATCCATAAGGTATTAGCTTTATCTCCTGATGATGATATTGAATCTGTCATTGAAGAACATGATTCACAAGATGAAAATACCAGTTTTATCATTCCCCAAGAAGAGAGTTCCAGCTCGGATGATGATGACAGGATTCTTAGCATTCAAAGTCCTTGTCAACACTCTCATAGCCAAATATGCAATATCAATTTGGCTAACAGCCCATCATCCTCATCACTACCTCTTCCTAATGTCAAAATCACTGTGCTTGCTAATAAGTATGCAAAGCCTACTCAGGCTATTGGTTTTATTGACACAGGATCTTGCTGCAGTGTTATGAAACCTCATGTTTTACCTGCTGATCAATGGATGCCACATGAAGAATACTTCACTACTGCAGATGGAAGTCCTTTTGTGATTAATATGATTTCCGAAAGAAAAATTGGGATTCAATTCTTCCCGAATTGCACAGTCTGGACCAAGGTACTTGGAAGCAAATTGCCCAATAAAGATTTACTAATAGGCATGGACATATATCATATGGTGAAAGGATTACAAATTCTTCCTAAGGGAATAAGGTTTAAGTCCTCCTTTTCCCCATGGGAGACAGTCAGAAACCTTTTTGAACTCCAGCATGTTCCTTTAGCCTATGGTACCCTCAGAGACAAACTATTACCTTTATGTCCAGAAAGCCATGACCAGTTCAATCATCCTAATCCTCTCTGGAAAATAAAGAATTCTTCATTCGAATTCCTTTCAAAAAGAATGAAGATATCAATCCTACTAAGGCTTCACATCCTGGAATGTCCCCAGAAGACTTAGCTCTTGCAAAAGATGAATGTGCTAAACTATTAAGCCAAGGATTGATTGAGCCTACTAACTTATCATGGGCTTGTCAAGAATTCTATGTGGAAAAGGATGCAGAGAAAAGAAGAGGAAAAAAGAGGTTTGTTGTTGATTATAAGCCTCTTAACCATTTCCTACAGGATGATAAATTTTTCCTTCCAAAAATCAATACCCAAACAGTCCACTTGAAAAAAGTAAAGATCTTTTCCAAATTTGATCTTAAGGCGGGATTCTGGCAACTCGGAATTCACCCTGAAGACAGATACAAAACTACTTTCTGCATACCTAATGCCCAATACCAATGGAAAGTGATGTCATTCGGGCTCAAACTTGCTCCATCCTTATTTCAAAAAGCCATGGTTAAAATCTTTGAACCCATCCTTCATTCAGCCTTAATTTACATTGATGACATTCTCCATTATTCTGAAATGGAAGAAGCCCACAAAACCCTCCTGACCCAATTTCAACAAATAGTCCAAAAATATGGGATTATGTTGTCAGCAACCAAAAGTCAGATGGGCTTGGCCCAAATCTAGTTTTTAGGTATGACCTTCTCTGAAGGCCATTTTCAGCCCAATCCACACATAGCAACCCAACTTTTAGACTTCCCTGACAAATTGACCACCAAACAGATTCAAAGTTTCTTAGGTATAATCAATTATATTCAAGATTTCATCCCATGTGTCTCCCAATATACCAGCCAACTGTCCAAACTTCTCAAAAAGAATCCACCACCCTGGACTGACAAGCAGACAGAAGCTGTGAAAAAATTAAAGTAGATTGCTCAACATCCACCACCTTTAAAGATTCCTGATAAAGGTAACCTGATCTTATAGACCAATGCTAGTGAGCATTATTGAGGAGCTGTCCTCATTGAAGAAGAAGCTGACAAAAGATATTATTGTGCATATGCTAGCGGACAGTTCAGAGAAGCTGAAAAGCATTATCATGCTATCTACAAAAAGATCCTCGTTGTCAAAAGAGAAATAGAGAAATTCAGCTTTTACCTCAATTTCAGTCACTTCACTGTAGAAATGGATAACACATCATTTCTAGCCATCCTTGATCAGAAAAAGAAAATTCTCCTAAAAAAACAATTATTTCGTTGGAAAGATTGGTTCTCACGCTATAAATTCATAGTGAAACACATTCAAGGAAAACATAATCTGTTAGCAGATTTGTTATCCAGACCCCTCAGAAAAAATTCTCAAGTTTCCACCATCAGAAAAACACCTTTGTTCATCCTCACCATTTCCGCCATGCCTAAACATCCTCCCCTCCAATATTCTCACCATAGCAGACAGTTAGTTTTTCCACCCAACCAGTATCCCACTACTGTTGAAGAAACAAATGCTGTCGCCAGAAGATCCCTTTTTCATTATCTCCACTTCTTCCTACAAGCCACAAGTATATCACCCAAACCACAATAATTTGGCCCTCTGTTGCTATACTTAGTTATCCCTTTCATCAAAGGACCTATTACTTCTGAGTTCATGTGGTATGGTTCATATCAACCCTCTTTGCCTGTGCTTTTACATTACCACCCAAACAGACTTATCAGTATCTGACTGATAAGAAAAATACTCACTCGAACCTATCCACCTTCCTTTCATGGTATTCTCTACTTCCAACCTAGAGAGGTAAGCTTTACAATGTCATTAATAAAAATGATCTATGGAATGTTCCCTCCTGGAAGTAAAAGTTCTACTCCTTTTTTGTGGTTCATCATCCATATGAAGCTGGTCATCAAGGACAACTGTATACTCTTGTTCAAACTCACTTATGGGGCACAGCCATACACTGGCCACTCCGTGAAAATGAAGTTATTGGTGAATTAAAAGAATTTCTTTTAAAACTTAATAATTTCATAGGAAATGTCACTGAACAGGTGTGCACTTCACTCGGACCACTTTCTGGAGAGTTTTTTGATCCTGATGAAGTCATGACCATATGACAAGTGATTCCCTTTGAATGGTCTCATCTTTCGTTAGCTCCACCAGAAGAAGCTACTACCAGTCAAGACCAACCCATGACTGACCTTGCAGATGATAAAGACCCTAAATGGTACCCGTTCCAAGACCCTTGGCAAGAATCTCAAGACCCATATAAGATAGACCCGCAATTTCTGCAGGACTTTTTATCTCAGACCCTTAAGCATTTTACCCCTGATGATGACATTAACGGGGTGTATGACAAAAGACAGTGGAAAATCCTGAAGAAAAAGAAAAAGAAAATGGAAGATGATTACAAGAATAAGGATAAGCTTTAGTGTGTTTTTCGTTCATGCCGACAGTCTATTGTAATAAGTGTGCTGACAGTCTTTTCAAAAGTGTGAAAAGTGTGTTTGTTGTTTATGCCAACAGTTTTTTGTAATAAGCGTGCCGACAGTTTTATGTAAAAAGGATGTTGTCAGTCTGAGTACGTGACAGGACCACTAGGATCTGTCTGTTACGAGTGTACCTTTATTTGTAATAATTGAGTGGGATGAGTGTGAGGCTCTAGGTCTATAAGAAGAGCCTGGTTTGTAACTAGAGGGTAAGAGCGGAATCATCTGACTATCCTCCTTTGTGAAATGCAATGCTCAGTTTCTAAACTTCTCTTTCTCTTCCTGAAATTCTGACATAAACATATCTTCTTATTGACTACCATAGATTCAAGTATGCTCTACACTTGCCTCATATGAGGAACCTCAGAAAGAATATGTAACAAATCCATGTCCCAGTAACTATTCTGTAACCCTGATCAGAGGTTCATATGATCAGATTATTCATGGATGAAAATGATAATCCTAAGGCATCCCTTGAGTCCTTGATGCCTAGGAGAAGTTGTTTATACTTGGGAGTAAATTGGATTATCATAATCACCATGCATTACTTATCCTCTGAATAGCTGATATTGTGTTACTGGGAAGGAAATCCCGACTTGGTATCAGAATTCCATCTATTTTTTCTCTATACTAAATATTATTTTATTATTTTTATTCTCATTTTTATTCCTATTTTTATTTTATTAAAAATGTTTTTTACTGTGGTAATGATAACCTAATTTATTGGCAAAAATATATTTTTAGTCTCTTAACTTTACACTAAATTTTATTTTGGTTCCTTAACTTTATTATGTTTCTTTTTAATTTTTTAACTTTCAAAATATAATCAAAATATTTCCTATAATTAATACAGTTAACTGTATTAGTAAAAAATACTAATCAATCATTTCTAAATGCTAATAAAATTTTTTTAAATGCTTATATTTTTATCCAACTCATTTTTTATGTTTAAAAAAATCTAAAATTAAGATTTTGTTTAGAAGTTTTTATTTGTAATTATTTATTTTTAATCTTTTAATTTAATTAAAAAATATTTTAAACTCAAGATTAATTAGAAATATTGATGATTTGACAATAAAAATTGATATGTCAATGTTGAATAATATTTTATTAGTATTTCTATTAATAAAATTAATGATGTTAGTAATAGAAAAATATTTGATTATATTTTAAAAATTAAAAAATAAAAAAAAATTAAGGAACCAAGACAAAATTTAATGCAAAATCATACGAAAAGTGCGCTTTCGCCTAATTTATTTCTTGAGAGAGAATCTTTTCTTAATACACCACAGGAAGCGTAATGAATCCATGGAGTATGTGGACCAGCCCCTGATTCCCATAATTGTACGGAGAAATGTAGTCAATACTTTTAATTTAAGTGCGAATATAAAAATTAAATCAAATTATATAAATGTATTTTAAATTTTCTTAAAATCATATAAAATTAAATTTAAAAAAAAAAAAAAATATATATATATACAACCTTTCTTTATCTTAATAATGAGAAGTACAGAGCTTTTTTTTCTTAAAAATATTATAAATAATAAATATAAAAAATAGGGTTTTCTGATAAATTTTATTAACATGGTAACAATTTCCTTTTATGTTTGGTATTTATACAACTTTTTAAATTTTTTATGTAAACTACGGAGCTTATTTTTTAATATATATATATATATATAATAAATTAATTTGACGTAGAGAAAGTAGGATGAGTGGAAAGTACGAAAAAATTGAAAGGAAGTGAAAACTCACTGTCAAATGTCAAGACTCAAGAGAGAGGGACCACAATGACAGCAGAAAGCATTTACCTGTCAGGAACTTTTGATGTGAGTGGCCATTGAGGTGGGCTCCGAGTCCATGGGAGACATCACAGTTACTAATTAAACTATTTGATAGTATATATAATATATGACGGTAAGGCCACCAATAACAAAACAACTACGCTAACAATTATTCACCTTTTTAGTAAGAAATTTATGTGTTTGCTTAATATTAGATCATTTCAATTTAATTGTATAAATTAAAAATAAAAATTAAAATTAATTAAATATTTTAAAAATTATAATATTTTTTTAAAAATTCCTATCTCTCTATTCTATCTTTAATTAAATAGAATATTTTTTTAGTAATATATAATAAATACTGTATTATACTTTATAAAAAATTATATATTTAAGATCAAGATAAAAAATAATATGTTCAGAATCGGAGAAAAATATTTGAATCTTATCTTCCAGACTTACACAGGCAAGCTTAAAAACCTATTTTGGTGGATAATTTATAAATTTATAAAAAAAAATTTATATTTTCTTCGAGTTGAGAATTATGCTGCGACAGACTTCTTACACTCTACTTTCTCCGCCCAAAATATAAATCTTGTTTAAATAATTACATATTGACCAAGAAAAGCAGTTAAATTATTTAAATTTATAAAAAATTTATATTATTTTCTAATGTTACTACTAATGAAATAATTTTTAAGATAATTTTTATTTCATAAGCTAATTAAAGATAATGATAAATTAAAAAATAATTAGTATTTTGAAATTTATGTAAATAGGATTTATATTTTAAATAATTTTTTTTAAAAACTTATATTTTGAATCTTTATTTAAATTTTCGCTGGTATTAATTAATTATTTGAGCAACTTGATGCCCCTTGTCGTTATCTGACAGCTTTGCGTGTTCTGAAAGGACACGGAATCTCCAAGAATTTTCAATCATGAATTTACACTATTACCCCAATTTGGGACATTGGATTCCACATGGTCGCACCCGGCTTTTGCTTGATTCTTTCCAAGATTCTAAATTTATTTTATATGTTTATTCTCTCTCCTTTTTATCAAACACTTTACCACATATTTTGACATTTTCCTCCAGTCCGGATCGGTCTTCACATCAATTTTTAAGTATTTATTCATTTAAATATTTCATTTCCAAATTACTGGTTCACATGGGTTCGAGAGCTGGTAGGTCTTTAACTGTTAATCTACCAAAAAAAAGATGTCCAACCATTTTGTTATTCAAAATATGAATATTGCTTTTAGTAGTACTAGTATTAGAACCCAGAGCCATAAGGTTTGGCCTTTATAGGCTTTCAATAGGACCAAAGTTGCTGGTAAAATATGAAATTTCCAATTATCGTACAATATATGCTAAGAATTTTAAAAATTCTTTCCAATTGAACTAAGTGTGATTAACTCATCAGTAAATGTGATTGAAGAATTAACAATATATCTTCAAATTATTTCGCTATTTTAAATTACCAAAAATTCACTATTTTAATATTCATGAGTTTAATTATAAGTTAAAAGATTATAAGCTAAATCATAATTTTTCATTAAATATTTAATGGTGTGAAGAGTTAGGAAAATTTTTTTATAATTTAAAAATTAAGAGATTATAATGAAACTTTTTATAATTAGAGGACTAAAAAGAAAACTGGCCCAAAATTAAAGGACTAAATGTGCATTTTTGCCACTGAAAAATGAAAAATGTATTAAGATCCAAATAATACAAATATAACTTAAAGTATTTAAAAAAAAATTTTGGCATCACGAAAATTTGGACTTTAGGTACTATTCACATCACATCTCACACTTGTTCTTTAAGCCAAAAAAGGACCAAGTAGTCCACGGGAAAATGGATGATACTATCTTGTTAGATACATATAAAGACAGAGTATGGAATCTAACATTGAAAGAGAAAGTGAATAGTGACTGGATATAAATTTTTAAATTTTATATAAATATTAACTATTACTTATTACTGATATTAATTAATATGTATATATATATATGTTTCCGGCCAAAAAAATTAGTATATAAAAAAATTAATATATATGTATGGTTGAAAGGCAAAACTAACTATTTAGGTTCCTATTAAAAACGTGGTTTGAGGGCTATAATGAGGTTGATATGATTAAAATTGTGTTTGACTTTCTTTTAATGATTCTATTGGCAACTCATTGTGGCTTTAAAATGGGTTCCTCATAAGTAAATCAATCCTTGCTTTTCCATTTTATTTTTTTATTTTTATTTATGTTTATTTTAAAGTCAGATAAAAATAAATCAATAAAAATGAGAAAAAATAGAAAAATTAAGAAAATGAAATTTTCATTAAATTTCTCTTATTTATTGATTAAAATGTCCTTTTAAAATTTTAATTTTCATAGATCATGATCTGTAAGAAAATATTATATCAGATATACTTTATTTTCAATTAAATAAATACAGATTAACTTTTAGTCTAAGTAAATTAAATTAATCATGGAATAGATTTTAAACTCAATTTAAAGAAAAATTATGAGTTTATCAAAATTAATTTTTAAATTAATTATCTAAACATAAATACATTAGTCCAAAACCAATTTTTATCATAACTACATTATAAAATTAATTCTATCAAAACTTATTTTTAAGTAAGTGAAAACCAAACGGGGTCCTTAGCGTTCAATTCTCTACTCTATTTACATGCTTAGTTTTAGGATCAATCTATTTAAGCGCTTAAAGTGGAAGATAACGCTGTGAGGTAAGCTTATCCGAAAGCAATGGCAGAGAGAAACCTCACATCTTCTTCTTCTTCTTCACTGAACCATTTCTTCTCGCTGCAACTGATTTTCTTGACTATAATACTATCGTCGTCATCTCTAAACTCTCACGCATTCCAGTTCAGAGAAGCCACCGTCGACGACATACGACTCTCCGTCGCACGTGGCCATGTCTCCTCCGCGCAGCTCGTTAACTTCTACAAGCACCAAATCCGACGGTACAACCCAGTGGTGGGCGGAGTGACGGAGGTGAACCCCGACGCTGAAGCTCAGGCTCGCCGCGCAGACAAGGAGCGGTTGGCTGGAAAGCGAGGGACCAGATTGAGTGGAGTTCCGGTGCTGATAAAGGATAATATCGCCACCAAGGACCGCATGAACACCACGGCTGGCTCCTTCGCCTTGGTCGGCTCCGTCGTGGCCCAAGACGCCTTTGTGGTGAAGAAGCTGAGAGACGCGGGTGCCATCATCCTCGGAAAAGCTAGCTTGAAGGAGTGGTCTGGCTTCCGGTCGTCGAGTATGCCCGGAGGTTGGTCCGCAAGAAGTGGCCAGGCAAAGGTAAAAACGTAAATTATAATTAGAAGTTAGTTATTAATTATATATATATATATATGTTGTCAAAAAGTACTCCTTCCGTTTCACAGTGAATTTTTTTAAGAAATTTATATTTTATAATATAATATATTTTACAGATTACATGCTATATTTTTTTTTCTAAGATTGCTCTTAACCAATAGGTCCAAATGCATTTAATATTTCATTCTCAATGTATTTAATAAGAGTAATTTAAAAAAAAATAAATTTTTTTTAATTATTAATTATCTTGATCCGTGTGCGATAGTTAATAATATTTATTTGAGTGGGAAATTAATATTTAATAATGTGAGTGAGTTGAAAAAAAGAAGAAGGAAGAATTATATTTTGAGAGTAAAATAATAAATTTATTACTCTAAATAAGACATATTATTATTTATTTTTTTAATTTTATTATTTAATATTTCAGATTTTAACTTATTATCAATCGAAGTACTTCTTATAATTAATTCACCTTATTAGTGTCTAATTGTCATTTAAAAAAAGATGTGTGCAGAATCCATATAATTTAAGCAAAGAAGTATGTGGGTCAAGCAGTGGGTCAGCAATATCAGTGGCAGCAAATTTTGCAGGGGCAGCACTTGGGACTGAAACAGACGGATCCATTATTTGCCCTTCTTCTTGTAACTCAGTTGTGGGAATCAAACCCACTGTGAACCTCACTAGCAGAGATGGAGTGGTACCTATTTCCATGAGACAAGACTCTGTTGGGTACGTACGTCATGCTTCATCATACACCAACTCAAAAAAATAATTCTCAACATAATCAAAAATATAAAATATACAAAAAGTCACATTCTACACTTGATCTGAGCCAAAAGGCCTATAAAGGAATCAAAAAGTCACATTCTTCTTCGTCTTGCTAAAAAGTCACATTGTTCATTTGATCTATGCAAATATATAGAGTTGTTATAATTGTTTTTCTCCTAATTAGGTTTTTTTTCCCTATACATAAAGTTATAAATTGAACTTATCAAATCCCTACAACTTGTGTAAGGGATGAAAGATCTTATTATTTACCCCAGCCTGTATTAGTGATTTTAAAAACATATTGACTACATATCATATACGTCTAAAATAATAAATAGCCACTAATAAAAGTTGATTCAATTGGTAAAGATATCGCACAAGGGCTTAACTTATATGAAGATATTGTTCGTAAGTAATATGTAAATATTTTGTTAGTTCTAAAGCTTACCTTGATTTTGGGACTCTCATGGACCTAATTCAATTAAACTTTTTTTTTTAAAAAAAGATAAGTAGTGTCGTGCTATTATTATTCTTCAAAAAATTTCATAATTTTTTAAAAAAAATGGGATTAAAGAATTTTTTTACTGATTTAGTTAGATCTTGGTCAATTCAATTAATTTTTGCCTAATTTTTCCGGCCAACCAAATTTTTGAGCCATGCATCCAGATTGAACAAAAACCAATTAAATCGGTTCTTCCTCTTTTTTCCCTGGTCCAGCCAGCTAATTTGGTCCCACTCTCATCACATGACATATTCTTCCATAAAAATGCTTCATTAGATCAATTAATATTGTAAAGAACAAAAAGAAAGTAGAAAAAAGAAGAAGAAGATATATAATTCAGCTATAGTGAATTAATTCTGTGGGCGTGTTGAATTGAAATTAACAGAAGCATAGCAAGGAGTGTGGCAGATGCAGTTCATGTTCTTGACGTAATTGTCGGAAGAGATGAGAACGATGAAGGAACCATTGAAGCATCCAGACACATCCCAAGAGGTGGCTATGCTCAGTTCCTCAACACTGAAGGACTAAAGGGGAAGAGACTTGGAATCTTGAGATTCCCTAATTACTTCAACTTCCCTGAAAGCTCCATTGAGAATACGACTTATCAACAGCTCTTCCAAATACTGAGGTGAACTTTTTTTAAAAAAAAAAAAAATTCATAGTGACGTCTATGATTCACTTACAATATTTTATATTAGATAAGTACCATAATAAGCATTAAGCATAGGATAATATTGGTTTTTAGATACATATAAAGATATATACAAACATATAGATTGATGAGAAGTCAATGAGTATGTTTCTCTTCACTACGGCACTACCTATATTTTATATATATTATTTTCCCTCTACTTTATCTCCACTTCAGACATGAGTTGTCAAATTAAATTTGGATGGATTAAATTTATTTTTTTTATAAAAAATATTATTGAAATATTAAAATAGGAAAAATAAAACAAAAAATGTTTATAAAAAATTCAAAATGAATTTGTGCTGTTGAAATTTGATGTGAACAATCTAGAACTGTGGTACAGAAAAATGAAGAGAATTGACTTCATAAAATACTAAATCTGAACATTCAAATTGGATGGCTCATTTTTTTTTTGGTCAAGAATGATAGTGTTTACGTTGCATTGAAGAATTAGGACTATTCTTCAACTTTGAGATTGACATTGAAGGTTTATTCCAACGTACGTAATCTTATCCCCACTTTGTGAGAACCATATTTTATACTATAGAAGAGAAAATATAGAAAAATAAACAAATAAATAAGAAGAACCACTTGATACTTTTGTTCTCTCTCATTGTCCTTGTCTTACTTTATTGGGGGAATTATAGCTATAGAGTATAAACCCATTCGGCCATTTTTTATGGGCAGCACTACAGACCTATCACTTAAAAATTTTATATTAAATAATATTTTAAAATCATAATTATTTTTAAAGATTAAGTTTATTATCAAATTTTACAAAATTTATTAATTGTTATCATGTTCTATTAAGCTTTTAATTAGAAAAGTCATAGTTAATAATAAGAACAATAACAATTTTCTTAAAATTATAGAGCTTTAAAATTGTTTATTTTTACATCTAAAATTATAATTATAAGAATATTAAAAGCATGGTAGTGACAGCCACCAAAAAAGTAAGTGTGCTAGTGACAACAACACTTAATATCCGAAGTGTAAATCAGTAATTAAGTTGAGGTTTGAAGTCCAAAACTTATATCAAATGATTTAATAAAGATAAGTATTTTATAGATGACCATACCCTATCTTATTCTTAATATAAGTCAATCTTAACTATCTTACCAAAACAAACAAAATTTGTTATATCATTAAAATTATCTTAAAAATAATATAATTTTTATCTTTATCCTCTAAAAAATACTATAAATTTAAACAATCAACTTTTTCTCTCATAATTAAATAAGGACATTTTTTAAATAAATCAATGAATACTTCAAAAACCTATAAAATATGACTTACATATAGAATCACAAAAAACTTCTAGAATGACTTACAAAAAAGACCAGAGGGAGTAAGTATTTTATAGAGAGAGTCTTCATGACTAAATATAATGGAAATTACTTGCATGAATATAATATATGAGATTCTTGGTGATATTTAAAGACAAGTAATTTATTATTAACAGTGATTGGTCTGATTGGAATAAATTTGATGCTCCTTAAATACGGTCATGAATTTAAATATATTAGAAGAGTTAGCTTATCAGTTGGATTTGATAATACTCCAATCTTACTTGATGAAGTTTAAATTGTAGGGACAAGGGTGCAACGGTGGTGGATGATGTGGTGATTGAGCACAACGATGAAATATACGAGAACGAAATGATAGCCCTGTTGGCTGAGATTAAACGAGACATGAACTCTTACCTCTCAAAGCTTGAGTTTTCTCCGGCAAGATCCATGGCTGATCTCATTTTATTCAACACAGACCACAAAAAACTTGTGAGTATTCTTCAACCTTTTTCAATTAACTGAAGGGTCCCATAATGATTTGCAATTTTAGACATGTTTATGATCAACAACAATGATAATATTAACCTTATCTCATTAATATAAGGTCGGCAGACATGGTTATGATCAATAACTTAAATTTCACAAAATAATATTAAAATTCGTATCGTCCGTTTGGCAGGAGAGTATTGAGGAATATCCACAGGACATGTTCATGATAGCCAACCAAACAAACGGCATCAACGAGACAGTTCAAGAAGCCCTAGCGAGGCTCGAAAGCTTTTCAAAGGACGGTTTCGAGAAGACGATGAAGGAGAAGAACCTCGATGCTGTAATATACATAGGACAGAAATATGTTCCCTTTCTGGGTGTTGGAGGGTACCCTGCAATTACTATTCCTGTAGGGTATACCCAAGAAAACATGCCCTTAGGTATTGCCTTTGGAGGACTCAAATACTCAGAACCCAAACTCATAGAGATCGCTTATTCTCTTGAACAGACCATCAAGAGAAGAAAACCTCCTCCTCTTGATGATTTGCTGCTCAGTCCAGTGGAAACAGAAAGGTACAAAGCTCAAAGTTCTTGAACAGATTAATGGCACGATATTTAATTATAGCCAGTGAAGATTATGTAATCTAGGGCAGAATTTTCATCTCGCAATTCTGAGATGAAAATGAGTATGTTGGTGTGCATGTGCATGTGTGTGTGTGATTGTGCACACAGATTCGTTGTGTAATTATTTGTGGCCAGAAAAAAAAAATTCGTTGGAGATATGTTTGTGGATGGTAGGTTTGGAGTTAATTGAGTGGATAAAAAATTGAGGAAATGTATCATATGGTGTGTGATGTTATTATATTTGATGAAAATGAAGGAATGCTTCTTTTTGTTTTACTTTTTTATTTTTAAATTATATTTATATAAAATAAAATCACACTTTTCATAAATAAAAAAAAGAAGGAATTACATTTTGAGATCAAGATAATAAATTAATTATAAAATAGGATCTGTTACTACTTATTCTTTTAATTTTACTACATAGTATTTTAGATTTTAACACCTTTTTTCAGGTAAAATTTTTCTTTTTAATTAATTTGTTTTACCTATTTCTGTATGTAATTCTCCCAAAAATGAGGCCGTGTTTGATGCTGTTCTGCAAAACAGTTTTTTTGTTTTCAAAAACAGAAAACTCAGAAAACTTGTTTGGTAAACATGTTTTCTAAAAACTGTTTTGAAAAACAGAAAACAGTTTTGTACAGAAAACTCAGAACACCTTTTAGGTGTTTTGTAGTTTTTGTTCTGGAAAACACAAGGAAAGATGAGAAACATCCACCTCATTAATGGTAAAATTATAAATTTTGAATAACTCATCTATTACTCACTAGTTATAATTTTGAAAACAATTATTCAAACAGATTTTTTTGTTTTCTTGTTTTCAAAACAGTTTCTTGAAAACAGTTTTACAAAACTGTTTTTAAAAACAGAAAACAGGAAACACTATCAAACAGGCCCTAAATATTTCATCTCCGGCAACTACCTTAAGAATAGTAGGATTCATCAACAACTCATGTTCCAAATACTGTGGTGACATTTTTTTTCTGCGACATTTGACATGATAATAATATTTCATATATCAAACAAGTACCATAATAAAGATATGAAAGTATTAATTTTAAAATATAAAATCTGTTATAATATAAATCCTATAAAAATCCAACTTAGAAAAATGGCTTATAAACGATATTATAATCTTACTTATATAGTTTATCCTAGCCTAGAGTACAGCTAGACTCCATGTTTAGTCTGTTCGACTTTAATTTCCGTGCATGGTAGGGTAAAAATCTTACTTCATGACCAGTGAAGATTGTGTAATTTAGGGCGAAATTTTCATCTCTCAATTCCGAGATGAAAATAAATGTGTGTGTGTGATTGCACAGACAGATTCGATTCGTTGTAAATGTTTGTGGCCATAAAAAAATATTCGTTGAAAATATGTTTGTGGATATGATAGGGAGGTTTATTTGTAGTTGGGTGGATAGAAATTTGAGTAATGATAATTATGGTGTGTTATTATTGTATTTGTTGAAAATGCAGGGACGTTTTTTTTAGTTTTATTTTTTTTCATGTGGTTTTATTTCAATTTATATCTATAAAAAGTTAAAGTCGCATTATTCATCTTAGTCAAACCTTGCAATCTACATATAAAATTTTGACTATTAACATTTCAGCCAAACAATTTTTTAATATGAGGGATAGAGGATTTATATTTCACACTTCACACCAAAATAGATGACTACGTACTATGGTATCATATAGTTGTATATTTTGAAATGAAGGGACATTTTTTTGTTGTTTTATTTCAATTATTGAAATTTGACTAATCTTCTGGGCCAATCAATTTTGAAACATAGTTTAATTGAAACATAAGTATATATAGCTCAATTAAATTAATTAATAATTTCTTAGCGTGTTTAATTGGAACATAATATAGCAAGGAGTGTGGCAGATGTAGTTCTTGTTCTTAACGTAATCTATCTTCCATAATTTAAACAACTAATTGTCAACATCTCCCTTGGTAATACGACTTATCAACTACTGATCTTCCAAATAGACGTGCCATTTTTTTTTCTGCGACTTCAAACATGTTAATAATATTTTCTATCAAGCAAGTACCACAATAAAGATATATATTAAAATATAAAATTTATAATAAAATATACTATTTATAATTACAGTTTATAAGTACTATGAATCATTTTTCAAATTTCATATAATATATGACAAAAATTGTCTTTTACTCATTATATATATTAAATTTATATAATAAGTCATAATATCAATTACAAATTATATACGAATAATAATAAAAAATACGACGCATTCTTCTTCATACTTGTAATACATTTCCAAATATGACTCTCTTTTGGCCACAACGTCTATTTTTTTTTTCTTTTTCTTGCAGACGGCTAGCTAAAAGCTAGAAAAGAAACAAAATAAGATCACACAAAGCAAAATCAAGACAACTAACTCATGGGCATGTCCTCCAAATAAGGGTCAGTGGGCACACTTCACTAAATATAATTTTGTCAACGATTTTTCCAAATATTGAGGGGACTTTTTTTTTTGGGACCTCCGAGTGATAATAATATTTAATTTGTATCAAACATTTAAAAAAAGATTTTATATCATACAAGTACCATAAAAAAGATATAAAAATATTGGTTTTTTAATTATTATCTAATCAATCAAATTTGAGCATTATTAAGCCTAAATTAAGTAGCTCTCTCAATATAATTCTTTGTATACACAAGATTTGAATTTGAAACATTATAGATGAGTGAGCCCATTATCACTTAACATAAACATTAATTGATGATAAAATAAACAGTATTGGTTTTTAAATTATAAAAGTATATAGCGAGGGCACTATTCCTCCTTGGGCCTCAACTTTTATCATATCCCCACGCCCCCACCTTGTGTGAACCATATTAGAGAAGAGAAAATGTGGCAATAATTTGAACAATATGTAGGATCATCTTTGTTTTGGTGATATATGAAGGACCGTTTAAAACTTTTGTTCTTTCATTGTTATAATATATAGGGAAAATTCTATATACAAACATATAGCTTAAATTTATATTAAATCATCTTTAAAATTACTATTTTTCAAAAATCATGAATATATATTAATATTGTTGCGGCTGGGCGAAAGGTGAAATTAACAGAGGTGAGGATCGATGAAATATACTGAAAACGACAGCGAGACTTGAACTCTTTTAAGGTCCATGCATGGCTGAACTCATTTTATTCAACCCAGAAAATTAATAAAAGACTTGTGAGTATACTTCAATTTTCATTCATTCTTCACAATCTATATATTTATGTATAATATAAAAATTTTAATGAGTTCTTAAGATATGAAGAGTGTGACTCGTTCCTCAAATTTCACTCAATGCGAAACCGATCCTAGTTCAACTTAAAAAGCTCTTAAAACGATATATTAGTTGTCACAAAAATTAAAATAGAACAAAATCAAAACTAAGAAGAAGAAATAATCAATATATATATCAATAATAAAATTTATAACAAGTTACAATATCATAAGTCATGAATAATGTGACACATCACTTAGACTCAATGTAATAATGCAATGTAATAGGAAAACATATCTAGTTTTGGAAAAAAAAGAAAATTTTCATGTTTATACTTTAAAAATTAATAAAATGAAATAAAAATTAAGTAATAATTACAATGACATAAAAAAATGTTATAAAGAAAATGAAACAAAAGGAATTCCTTTCTTTCCCTTATCCGAATGGGATTTTAGAATTTTTTAGAATTCAAATTGAAGACAATACTCGAATCGAGTTTAAAATAGAAATGCTTTTCTCTTATGCATGATACCAAACATGCCTTTAGCAATTTGAAATCTAAAGAAAAGTGAAGTCATGAAAACTGAGTCATATATTATCATTCTTTCGAGAAGTGTATATATAAAACTGATGCCTTTATCGTGATTCCATAAAATCCTATATACAAGATTACGATATATTCCTGTCTCAACAAATAACAAGAAAATAATATTATAACAATGATGTGGGGTCCACAAGCATATTACGTATCTGTTGGTTGCATGACTTGGTTAACGCACTATGCATGATTTACGTATCATCGTGATTTCCTCAGATTTCATCACTCCCCCTCAAGGCGGCGCATGAAGATTCGTAATGCCCGTCTTGCTTAACAGAAGTACTAACCGTTCTGCTCCAAGAGCCTTTGTGAACATATCTGCTAATTGGTCTCTTGTCCAAACCTTACATGGTGAAATTTCCTTTGATTGAACCCTTTCCCTTACAAAGTAGCAATCCATCTCAACATGCTTAGTGCGTTCATGAAAGACCGGATTCGCTACAGTGTGTAATGCTGCTTAGTTGTCACAGTATGATGAAGTTGCTTCCTTTTGCACCACTCCCAACTCTAACAAAAGCCATCGAAGCCATACAACTTCACTAACTGTTGTTGCCATGGCTCTATATTCTGCTTCGGCTGAAGATCTTGCCACAACGGTTTGCTTCTTTTGTCCTCTAGGAAACTGGTGAGTTACCAAGAATGATAAAATAACTAGTGCAAGAGTGTCTGGTCATAGGGCAACCCCCCCAATCAGCATCACAGTATGCAGTCAAATTTAATGACTCTGACTTCGAAAGAAGGATACCTTGTCCATGTGCTCCTTTTAAGTATCTCAATACACGCTCCACAGCTACCATATGTGATTGACGTGGTGATGCCACAAACTGGCTTAAGATATTCACAGCATAAATGATGTCCGGTCTTGTGACAGTAAGATATAACAACCGTCCTATAAGTCTTCTGTAACGTGTCGCATCTGCCAATGGTTCATTTTCATCAGATATTGCCTTTTAGTTTTGCTCCATGGGAAATTTGCTAGGTTTGCAAGCTTCCATTCCTATCTCCTTCAATATGTCAAGTGTATATTTGCATTGACTAAATGCAAAACCTTTAGGGGATCGAGCACCTTCTATACCCAAAAAATATTTCAAAGGACCAAGATCCTTTATACTGAACTTGTCATTAAGATACACTTTGACCTCCTGTATTTTCTTAGCATCATTTCTAGCTAATATTACATCATCAACATATATTAAACTCACAAAAAATATATCCCCTTCTCTAAAATAAAATAATGAATGATCATCCTTTGATTGCTGAAAGCCTATGGATATTAACGCACCTGTAAACTTGTGGTACCAGTTTCTAGATGCTTGTCGTAAACTATACAATGACTTTCTCAACCTACAAACCCTTGTCTCCCTTCTTTTTAGCAAATCCTTCTGGTATACGCATGTAGACTTCCTCTTGTAAGTCATCGTGCAAAAATGCATTATTAACATTAAGTGTGGCAACTACCATTCTCTACATCATATAATCTATAACCCTTCTGTCCATGTGGATACCCAATGAATACGTATGCTCTCCCCCTCTCATCGAACTTGTCACTTCTTTTCAAGTTATATCCATATGCTAAACATCCAAAATTTCACAAATGATCGTATTTTGGCTTCTTTTTAAACAAAGTTTCATATGGAGTTTGATTCTTAATTGCCCTTGAAGGTAACCTATTTATGAGGTATACAGCTGTAAGCACACACTCTCCCCAAAACTCTAAGGGAAGCCCAACATGAAATCTAAGTGCCCTTACCATCTCAAGAATGTACCTATGTTTTTGTTCAACAACCCCATTTTGTTGGGGCGTATAGGGACAAGTCGTTTGTACTAAAATGCCTTTCTCATGATATAAATTAAGCAACATGTTACTTTGGAATTCCATGCCATTATCTACTCTTATTTTCATAACTCGCTTACCAAATTGCTTTTCAACCATGTTAAGAAAGCTAGGTAAATAATGAACAACTTCTGATTTATTTTTCATTAAATAAACCCAAATTGCTCTACTAAAATTGTCTACAATAGTAAGAAAATAATGAGCTCCAGAGAGTGATACAACCTTGTATTCTTCCGAAATGTCACAATGAATTAAGTCAAAACATGCAATAGACTTAATTGAACTTTCAGGAAAAGAGAGTCTTGTTTGCTTAGCCCTAATGCAAGAGTTACAAAAATCTATACTTTTATTCTTCAAGATTCTGGAATGTAGAACTACTTCCTTTATTTTCTCTACCGGTGCATGACCCAATATCCAATGCCAAAGATCCATACTTTCTGCCTTCTGAATTGCCATAGCCACACCCTCTTGTCTTACTGCTTCAAGAAGGTACAGCCTGCCACTTTCTCTACCCACTCCAATCAGGTTCCTCATCCGTAGGTCCTGTATCACACAAAAATTTGCCACAAAAATCACAGCACAATCAAGATCTTTTGTTAGTCTTCTAATGGAAATTAAATTAAATTCAAGATCTTGCACATATAACACATTATATATAGTCATTCCACTTGGTAAATCAACGTCACCAATTCCCTTGACAGATACATTCTCCCTATTTGGTATTTTGACTAGTGTCATTGCAATGTCTCTTCTCCTTTTTAGACATTCTTTTGTATGCATTACATGCTCATTTGCTCTAGAGTCCAAGATCCAAACCTCACTATATGTCTTACCTATCATGTTAATTATGGGCTGACCATGTTGCGCTGCTTTGTGGGCTTCTTCACCACGATTAAGATACTGCATCAGCTTACCATACTGCTCTGGAATAGGACTTAATTCTGACGTGACTTGCGCTGCTCTTGGCCCTTGCCTTTTATCACTCCACCGCTCTCTCTTGTCACAACCTCCTTTCTTCCAATCAGATGGATAACCTATCAGCTCGTAACACTTGTCTTCGGTGTGTCCAAGCTTTTCCAGTGTCTGCACCGTGGTTTCTCTTTCCTTAGTAACGTGATGGCATTTCTTAGTTCATAAGCTCGGGGTGCACTACCCTTCCCAAATCTCTCTTCAAGATCTATCCAAATTTCTCGTGCCGTCTTCGAGTCATATATTATCATTCTTTCGAGAAGTGTATATATACAACTGATGCCTTTATCGTGATCCCATAAAATCGAATATACAAGATTACGATATATCCTTATCTCAACAAATAACAAGAAAATAATATTATAACAATGATGTGGGGTTCACAAGCATATTACATATCTGTTGGTTGCATGACTTGGTTAACGCACTATGCATGATTTACGTATCATCGTGATTTCCTCAGATTTCATCAAAATCTAGTTTAAAAAAAAAATTAAAAGACTTAACCAAATTGCAACGAGACTTTCCATTCAAAAACTTAAACAGTTGATTTGTGTAAAAGATTCACGAATGATGTTTATGATAATCAACAAAAAATCTATCTTGATTTTGGCAGGAATATCCACAAGACAAGTTTATGATTGCCAACCAAACAACTGGCATCCAAGGACGAAACCAAGAAATTTAATTGAGGGGTTGAAATATATATCAAACATAAATATTAATATTTTAAATATTGTTTTTTAATATTTATTAAATTTAATTTGGACCAAAATAGTTATTATATTAATCTAAAATAAAATTTATTCAAATTATTTTTTCATATAAAAAATTATTAAAATTAAATACTCATGAAAGAATAAAAAATTATAAAATTATAATAACATAAAAATTCTCAAAATAAGAAAATTTTATATTAAAAGTAATGGAATAAATATTAACCATTAGAATTGGTTTCTTTTATATGAATATGAGTTATGTTAAGTGATAAGAAACTCAATACCTCTTAAATAAAATATTAAATTTTAGCAAAATAATTTAAGAAAGATATTCTTTATTTTATAACAAAGTGTTATATTATTAATAAATTGAAAATATGGTCAAGGAAGCCCCAAAAAAAAACATAATTTTTAATTTATAATAAAAATTTTTATTATATTTTATTTGTTTTATAATATTCATTTTTATAATAAAAAATTATGCTTTTAATTATTTAAATTTAAAAAATTAGTCTTATTTTCTCCTTTTTTTTTTTTTTATCTTTCTCTTTTATTCTTCCTATTTACATCATTAACGGAATTAGAAATTTGACTAAAATGTAAATTTTGAAAAAAAAAGGAGATTTATATAATTTTAATAATATTGAAGGAATGATAATATATTCTACTGTTATAGTTATTTATTATATTAATATAAATTTTAATTAATAAAAAATGTACTTTCTGTGTTAAAAGTTTGACTAAAATTTATGTTTTGAAAATATAGATCTATATGATTTTAGAAATATTAAAAAATATAATTTGCTGAATAATTAATTTATATTATTTAGTATATATTATTTATATTTATTTATTTATTTTGGTATGATTTGGAAAATAGGAAAAATAGTAACAAAAGTTGGGAAATAAAAATTAATAAAAAAAATAATAAAAAATAAAACAATGGAGTGATAGGGGTAGGGGTCAGGCGTATCTGACCCTGCACAATTAGGGTGAGAGGATCTAGGTGCCTGAGGCAGTGAGATCTTCTCACCAAATAATAAAAAAAAAAGATTAAAAAGGACATATTGGTGTTTTAAGCACCCAGATGTAATTTTTCTAACATTTTAAAAATTATTTCTCAACTTGTAGTATATTAAAAAATTTTTTTTTTTTAGCATCATGGTCAAAAAACCATAGAATCATGAAGAAAAATTTTGAGGATATATATATATATATTGTTTATCTCTCTATATGTAATTAAATAATGTTTGTGATTTTGTCCCATTTAATTTATATTTAATAATTATTTGTTATATACAGCATTAATTAATTTTCAATAAATATTCATTTTTTTAATTTACAATATTATTTTTTAATTGATTAATATATAAAACATAAAAAACTGAATATTAAAATTTTAATTTATTAATTCATTAAAATTTCATAAATATTAAAATAAAAATTAATTTAAAAATCAAAAGTGAAAGTAAATATTAAATGTATTATTTCTAAATTGTTTGGATTATAATTATGGTTTTAGAAGAGAACTACCGTGTTTTCTTGTGACAAATGTTGTAAAAATGATGATAAATTTTGAAATTTAAATTTCAAATTTTGGAGTTTAGTGGTGTGGTGGTTATAATAAAACCGCCTTCTTTAGCAGCAATTTTAAAACTTACGCCAAAACCATAAAAATTATTGGGTGAAAGTATATATTTTATTCCTTAATTTTGAAGCAGATTTCATTTTAGTTCTTTAACTTTTAAAAGTTTGATTATAATCTTGTAATTTTAAAAATGCAGTAAAAAACTTCCTGAATTTAGCACTATTAAATAAGTTAACAGAAAATTTACTTAAATACATCTAATCACTATTATTATATATTAATTACTATGATAATTATAATTATCATTTTTAGACTCAAAATAAATAATTAGTACGTTAGAAAAATAAAAAATAAAAAAATATGTTAATTTAAGGCATTAAAAATTATAACTTTAGAATAAATTATTTTTAAATTATTGTGGTAAAATTTTTAAAATTATTATATGAAAATGAATAATTTTTATTTATTTTAGACAAGTTTACAAGTTGAAAAATTTAGCTTGAGAATGTAAAGTATAAAAAATAAATATTTATTTTTTATAATAAAAATATTTTAATGTCTCAAAATAAATATTTAAAACCTAAAAATAAAACTTTTGATTTTAAGGATGTAATCTTTAACTTCTTCCATTAATATATTTTTAAAGTAGTATTTATTTTTTATAATAAAAATATTTTAATGTCTCAAAATAAATATTTAAAACCTAAAAATAAAACTTTTGATTTTAAGGATGTAATCTTTAACTTCTTCCATTAATATATTTTTAAAGTAGTAAATATTTAAGCCTTAAAATTATTTTTGTTTTAATTTTTATATTAATTAATACATAATAATATTAATGATGTGACTTTTAAATAGGTAAATTATCACTTTTCGTTAGTTTATTGAACGGTGTTAAGAATTAGGAAGTTTTTAGTTATATGTTAATAGTTAAAGGATTAATATGAAACATAATAAAATTAAAGGATTAAATTGAAACTTACTTCAAAATTAAAGGATAAAAAGTATACTTTAGCCAAAATTATTGTTTTAACTACCAAAGCATAAAGGGAAAAAGACACTTTGGAGTCTGCCAAGATAAATAATGACTAATAAGAATCCCCAATTTTTATAAATACCCAGAAGTACCCAGATCATTTTTAAAGAATATATAATTGACAAAAATACCCCTAAGTTAATTAATAAAAATACACACACGCCTCTTAGAATCAATATGCCCTAATGTCATTTTCTCATAAGCCAAAATCAACTACTCCATTGTCTTCGATTCTTCGATTTCACAAGTTCTTTTTTCCAGTTCCCATTGAAAATCATCTGCCCCATCAGCTTCAAGTCTCTGAGTTCATGAGTTTTCTACACCAATTGGTGTTCATTTGGTCAGGGTTGTGAGTTTACAGGTTCCGAGTTTTTTAGTTCTCTGCTCCATCGTCTTTGAGTTCATGAGTTCTGTACTCCAGTTCACGTTAATTTGGTCGGGGTTATGAGTTTGCAGGTTCCGAGTTTCCAAGTTCTTTGCTCCATCATCTTCGAGTCTTCAAGTTTCCAAGTCCATTTGGTCGGGGTTGAATTCATAGCTTTGTCGCCAAACTTCATCCTCTACGGTGATCCCCCTGTATGACTATTCTTCAACCACTTCTTTTGGTTGTATTATGTTATATTCCTTTGAGGGATTTAGCAAACCCCATTGAAGGCATCGTGCTTTATTTTTGGGAATACACTTTATTTCTTGTTGGTAATTGCAACTATTAAATAGGCTATATTTGTTTGAGAAGTAAAACTACATTTTGATCTAAAATGGTCAGTAGCCTCTGTACTCTCAAAAAAATTAGTTGTCAAGAGAGAGAAGATGTTACTAAACATAAGCAATTATAAGGAGATTACAAGGGTTCCAAAAGTGGAATTATGAACATGATGTTAATATTAATTAAGCATACTCAATGATTAAGGATTTATATATGGCATTGCACCTACCGCTACTATAAGAATAGAAATAAGGTTGGTTGGTGAACCATGTACTATACTTGAATCTCCTTACTTCGCCTTATGTTAGATAATAATATTAATCTTCATCTTTATTACAGAGCAAATGCTCAATTGAAATTTTAAGCCTTAAATCCTGAAATTTGTTATTTCTAGTTTGAAAAAGGCAAAGGGGAAGATTTATTTTGGAATAGGTAAGTATCATTCAAGACTTCAAATTTGAAAGATGAGGAAAATTTGTTATATTTATTATAACTTTTATATCAAATTGTTTTAAAATTTCCATGTAACTGCTATGTTTTGAGAGTCTAAATGGGGAACTAAAGCAATACTAATTATGCATAAATGGCAGGTTGGGCATTCTTGTTTATGAGTTGACTGTATTTTCTTTCTTTTTCTCATATAAGGGGTAGCCAAATTTAGTGACTAAATTTGAACAAGTTTATAATCATCCATGCATAAACTCTATAGATTGGAAACATATTTTTCTTTTAAAAATTTGACAAAATTAAATTTTGTTTTAATATGACTTAATTGCCAAATGTGACAATCAATAAAGAACACGTATTTTTTTATTATTTATATCTTTTTTGTATGTAATGATGGTTGTGTTCTATCAAGTTGAAGTATATTAACCTGATAAAAAGATGCAAAATTTTCTAAGTAGGTAAAAATTAGTAAAGGAAAAGGGAAAAAAAATAGCATCAGGATATTATGAGGTATGTTATTTGTGACTTCAAGTAAAGTGGATTTCCTGATTTGAAATAATATTGCTAACGTATTCTCTTTTTTAATGAACATGTTTCTTTTGAAGGGAGATGATCACCCAAACAACTTCAGAAAGTTTTCAAGCACATAAAGAGTAGAAAGACATTGGTGGAAAGGGTGGCAAAAATTGGTTTTGCCACCCTATTAGACATTGAATGTTTTGTTCTTCATAGAGACCTGTGTGAGGAGGTGATCAACTTAGAAATTTAGTTCATTCAATTTAGAAATTTAGTTAGATCAATTTAAAAATTTAGTTTACTCAATTTGAGATTTTAGTTCACATGACTTGAAAATTTAGTTTTCATCACTTGGAAATTAAATTTTCACCGCTTAGGAATTTAATTATGTTCAGTTGGGATTTAGTTGTAAACACTAGAAAATTTAGTTTTCAACACTTCGGAATTCAACTATACTTAGTTGGGAAAATATTTGTTAGCATTTAAAAATTTAGGTGCACCCACTTAAAAATTCAGGTATAATCAGTTGGGAATTTCATTGTAAGCACTTGGAAATTTATTTTTCACTACTTGGAAAATTCAATTATATTGAGTTGGAAAAATAACTGTCAGTATTTGAAAATTTAGGTGTGCCTATTAGGAAATTTGGTTTTCTCCACTTGGTAATATAGTAATATCCACTTGGAAATTTGTACAAATATGAGTCAATAATTGTCAGTCCACTTGGCAAATTTGTACAAATATAAACATCATCCAACATATGCAATGAATTATCACAAATGACTTGCACATGTTCAACTTACATAAATGCTACTTGCATATACATCTTCCTTACATATATGTTACTTACCTAAACATCATTCCTACATCAAAGGTACTCCTAGCAATTTACAAGTTATCATTTCCACATATTCAGTACCCATTTCCCTAAAAAATATTCCTATCACCTATCTATGTGCAATGCCCATTTCCAAAAAATATATATATGGACTGCATAACAGCTTTTGCCAACCCTAAGCACAAAATATTCATATGGGGTATGTATCTATACAGAAAAGCTTATCCAAACCACTAAAAGAACTAAGATAAAAACCAGCTGCATTTCAGTGGTGAACCAGTTGATATACTGTTGGCTTTCATCTTCCACATGTATAGCAAATCTACATGGGATTAGGAATGTTGCAACTAGAGCGATTATAGCTAGGTTGGTGACAAAATAAACACATGTACACCTTTTTGTTTTGAAATTGAGACTCCATCGCCTAGTCCGCAGTCTACCAGGAACACATGTGGTAATATAGGTGGCTGCAAAAAGGCCTGTGATTCATAATCACTGAGTGTTAGTTCATCCAATTGTGGCATGTCATTAGTTTCTACCATAATCATGGTGCTGCTGTATATTTTCTCTTATGCACTTATCTTGTAACAATCTTCAATATTACCATGAACTAATCTAATTGCCGTATGTGCATGTAGACATGTATTCGAACCATTTGCTATGCTTGACAGGTGCATTCCTGAGTTGTAAGATTGATCATCAAATCTGTGGATGCAATGCAGACTAATATCCTACTCAAGCTATAATGTTCAGTTACCATAGTTTTAGCCCTTGCCACATTCTCTTGTAGCTGCTCTTCCACTTTTTGACACATCTCATTTGTCCATTTTGACATAGCCATCTTGCAACTATACAATTTCTTTGTCAATTTGGATCAATGCTCATTTATCAAACCATATATATTGTGCTTCCACTCTTTTACCAACCAAGCATTGAATGACTTGGCTAGATTTGTTGTTATATAATCCCACCTCAGATGTTAAAATCGTGATAAAGCCCAATGATCAATGTTACCATTTGTTTCAAGCTATTATGTCACCTCTAGGGAGAAACCCTCAAATTGTCTATTGCTTTATCAAAATCACACTCCAAACTTGCATATACAACAACATCCAACAATTTAAGTGCATCATCCTTTCTCTTTCTCCTTCTAGTGCCTGTGGTAATTTTCATAAACTCAGAACTAAAATTTTCCTTCACATGGCAATAGTAGCATACATGTCGATCACTCCTAAAAATATCTCACATTGCACTAATAATTGCATTATGCCTACATGAAACTATGGTTATTTGCACTAAACCAGTAACATCTCTCACATTCTGAAGAAACCATACCTAATTATAATATGTCTTTCCACCTATAATTGCATAAACCAGAGGGATGAAGTCATCATTTGCATCATATACTAAGACTAACAGCAAGGTCCACTTATATGAGCCACTCAAATGGGAGCCATTTATAGATAGTATTGGTCAGACCCCAAGCAAAAATCCATTTATGCAACATCCATAAGCAATAACTAGTCTCTCAAATGTGTTGTTTCCTGAAGCTTCCCATTTTACAATTGTATCGAGATCTGTATCTATCAATATATCACAAAACCATGGAATTAACATATGTGAATTATCTAGAGGACTATGAATTTCCTCTAAGACTTTTTCTCTTGCCCTGTATGCTTGCTTGTAAGTAAGGATCAGGCCATAATCCCTCAATAAGTCTTGTATTATCTCATTTGGCATTTTGTTTGAATTACCCATCAAAACATCAACAATTATAGATGCTACTAGTGTTGATCTGACCCTACAAGGAATAACATGGTAGTCTTGTGCACTATGTGTGTGTTCATTGCAGAAATGATGTACATACAGGAAGGGAGTTCTTTTTCCAACAGCATATGCCGTTATCTTTCATTAACACCCAACAACCATGTACTTTGCGATCATCTTCTTCCGACTATTCTTTGCATAGGTTTATCCAAATTTGTGAGCAACATTATATTACTTTTCTAAATGTCTTTGTATTTGGAAATGTCCATCTTACTCCAAGAAATAAGTTCTTCCATTTGATAGAATTCAACATTGGTCATGATATAGGCATACTTTATGTTGCATAAGGTAAAATATTCACTTCCTCTCAAGAAAGATTCCCACCCTCCACAAAAGTATTCCCTTTCTCCCAAGAAGGAAAATCGTCCAATGAAAATCCTGTCATAACCTCTATGCTGCATTCACAAATGATTACAGTACATTAAAACAAATTATTGAAAAAAGTTAACTTAGAAAAAATTCCAAGTTCATATAACTAAATTGCAATGAGAGAAATTCAGAATTTCTAGTTCAATATAATTATTTTCATCATTTCATGTCTTATTTAATCAGCTTTGAAAAAATGTTCCAAGTAAAATTAACTAAATTCCTAAGTGAGGAATTCAACATTTTCAACTTGTTTTTCCTATTTTTAGTAGTCTAAATATTATTCACTATTTTCATGTTATTTCAAAACTAAATTTACATATGACTAAACATCTAATGAAGACAACTTACCCTTGTGAATATTCCATCAATATCTTTACACTTTCATTTGCGTTTCCATCAATGTACACATTCAAATTTATCATTGAACCTTATCAATTTTTGAACTCCTTCATTGTTTAAAAAATCTACAAATAATAATAAATTTATTATAAAATAAATTTTATTATTTTTTAAAAAATTTATTACTCAATCTTCCAATTTTTATCACTTTTTTAATAAAATTTTTTTCTCTATAATTAATTCTCGATCTTTAATTTTTATTTCATTTTTTTCTCAATGACACTTTACCCACCATCAATATTAAGAGATCACAAAAAGTTGAAGGCATTGCATCATATTAGCCTGATCAATCAATGGTGACAGCAACTTTTAATTCTTGCTCTGTTCAATATTCCTCCTTTTTCTCATATGACATTTACATCTCTCTACATCAACGTTTTTCATTTTTTACAACTCTCTCTATCAACTTATTATTAAGCAAGGCGCTAAAAACTTATTAAGCAAAGAGAATGGGAAAAAAACGACTTTCATATATATATATATATATATATATATATCAAGGTATTAAAAATTGGATCGGCCATTGAACCGGATAAAACAACGATTCAAGGTTCAATAAATAGACCGGGGTCAGACTAGTTGTGAATAAATTAATATATTTTAAATAATATAAATAAAAAATATGAAAAATATTTATCCATAATCTTAAAATTAACATTCAATCTAGAACGAAAAATAAACTTAATAATATATGAAAAATTAAAAATATTATTAATAAGTTTTACAACCAAATATTAAAATCTAAACAAATTAATATTTATCTATAATTGTATTTTGAATTCAAAATAGTCAATTGATATTATATTTTTATATTATTTATTAAGTAAATTTATCATTATTTATAATTATATATCATAATAATACTTATATCATATTATAATATAGAAAAAAAATTATATAAAAAATAATACTATTTAGTATTAAAAATAATATTATTTTATCTTAAAAATTGAAAAAATATTTTAAAAAATTAAAAAAAAAAAAGAGGCCAAAGCGGTTCAAATCTGTTTTGTACCAATTTTTGGTCGGTTCTTAACCTGTTTGACTCATTTTGCTCCGGTTCACACCGATTCTGAAGAACTCCGATCTTCATTTATGATCGAATCAAACTAGGAACTGATTTCCGATTAGACCAATTGAACTAATCGGTCCGATCTAATTTTTAATACATTGATATATATATATATATATATTTCATGCAATACTGTTTCGTACTTTTTATTGTTTTCTCTCTCTTTTTTCTTTTAATTAATAAAGCCAAAAGTCAATAAACTAATCGAGCAAGATGGCTTCTGCAAAATGAAAGCGAAATGATGGAGGCCTTAACGTGACATTGACTGTACTCAACTTTTCTCATCCAAGTGCAAGCCTTATGTCATTGTACGGATCTCATAAATAAAATATTTTATTCTGATTATAAATATAATAAATATAAAATTATTTATAATATTTAAAATAATATTTATTATTTATTTTTTAAAAATATTATTATTTAATATATCTAAAGAAAAAAAAATTAAAAAATTTTTTAAAAAGATATTAAAATTTTTTAAAAAATTAAAATAATTAATTAATTTTAATTTTAATTATTAATTCATATAATTTAATCAAAATAATCTTATATTAAACAGAAGAAAATATTGTATATAACAAGTTAATTTGGGACCGTTGATACATGCAATCCTATAAGTATATATAGGGTGATAAATTATCTAAAGTATTATAGGGTCCAGGTTATAACAACTAATATATATAATTAATTTTAATCTAGAGAACAAATTTTAAGAACAATGGGCGAACAATAAGTTAAACATAGGGGAAATTACATATTTGGTGCGGATATGTAATTTCAGCATTTTTAATTTTGTTTTAAAATATTGGACCTCTTAATATAATTAAATGTAAAATACATCCTAATTTATAATGAACACCCTTTTTTGGTACTGATACGTAATTCGCCCGTAAAGTCAAACATGGACTAGTAGGCAGGTTTGCGGACATGTGTGCAATGTTTCAAAAGCCCGGCTGGACGTCAAATCAGAAACTTGACTGGGTCATAGTTTTTATAGTTCAATCGGTTAGACTGATGGTCAAACTGGTGATATAATAATTAAGTAAAAATAATATTATATATAATAATATATATATAAAAATAAAATATTAAATTGTTAAGAGAATAAATTTAAGTAATTTAAGTTCATAATAAGTTAATAAGCTCACATAGTAATAATATATATTAAATCATTAAAAGTATTGTTAAAATACTTTAACATGATAACACTATATGACCATAATATTATAAAATGACTATACTCCCTTCATCCCCAATTATAAAAAATAAATAATTACTTCATCTGTATTAAGAAAAAAATAGTTTTGGTAGTTAAATTCATTAATTGTACTACAATTTTAATTTTTTTTCCAAAGTTGTCCACATTAAAAGTTTAAAGTAAGACTAATTCATTATTAATAATTTTCAATACAACCTTAATTACTCAATGGTGTAAAAGAAAAATGATATTAATTACCCCATAAATTTTATCCACGTCTCTTATATTTTATGATAAATAAAGAGTCAAAATTCTTTTATAATTTGGAATGGAGAGAGTATAATATAGTGAAAATTTTCATTTTTATAATTAGTAATTTTAAAATAAAATGAAAAATAGTGTTTTACTCTCTAATAATTTTTATAATTAATAATTTTGGTAAAAAAAATTAAATTTAAGTTAAATTTTACCCAATTTAAAAAATCGTCCGATTCTCTAAAAATCGCTACGATTCCCGGCTCAACTCTGATTTCCGGCTTAAAAGTCGGTTCAAAGCGGTTGAATTCGGTTCAACCCCTAAAATGATCCAAAACTAAAAACTGAGCCGTTCTTCACACTGAGTGACGGTCTGACTGGTCCAATCATCCGATCCTATCTGATTTTCAAATCATTGCATGCGTGTTAGCGTGTGTTGGGGTAGGCCACCAGGTTTTTAAATAATATTATTTAATATTAATACTGGAGGTCTTCAATTATAATTTTTGCTTCTTCCATCTAATCTTTCATTTTCTTTTTAATTTTATTTAAAATTAAAAAACATGCGGTCACCGCATGAGGAGGAGGACTGAACATTTTTCTTGGATCAAACTGTGCAATGAATTAATTAAAAAGAGTTACATATTCCAGTCCTGCACGAAATAGTTAGGGAAGTAATATAAGAATCTGATGATTAAATTAATCCAAAGTCACCCTAAGGGGTAATGCATCATTTCTTCGTCTAAAATTAATGGCAAATTGTACTGCAGAAAAATACGGAATATATAAATATATATATTCCCATTCAATCATACGGTTTTAAATTAAATAAATAAATAATTTGGAGCTGGGGTATTAAAAGGCAGTAATAAATATGAAACGTATAAATGGTCCACATACATGATTCTTGATAGTCTGGGGTACCGCTAGTGTCACGTGTGAGCTTGTCCAAAATAGTAATAACTCTGTCTCTATGTTTTTGTTATAACATTCAAAGGCTTCCATTTCTGTTTGACAGAAAAAACTGACAAGTCGTGTGAATGTCAATGCATTGGCACAAGTGATTTTTGGATATACATCTCTTCGGGTGTGAGTAAGTCCCTTTTTTAATCTTTTTTTTTCCCCATAACTCCCCCATAATCATTAAAGTTTGGGACAAATTGAATTTTTGGAAAAAAAATATTAAATTTTTGGGACCAAATTAATTTTTTTTAAAAAATTGATTCTAAATTCAAAAAAATCAATTACACGTATATTAAAAAATTATTTTTTAATTAAAATTAATGTAAAAAATATTTATATTTCCTATTTTATTCTTATTAAGTACCACATTCTATTATCATTATATGCTCATAAATAAAAAGAAAGAAATCATTAAAGACAAAAATAAAATGAAAAAAAAATATCAAATATCCTATATTTTGAATAAAAAATTTATCATATAAAATATCTTATAATATGAATTGAAGGGAATATACATGATTATGCATGATTTGTTATCTAAAATGCTTGTATCTTATATTATAAAATCATTATAAAAATAAAGAATTACATATATAAATATATTGGTATGGAAAAAATTGGTCCCCCACTATTGTTACTTCCTGGATCTCCGGTCCTCACTACTAGCACCCTGCGTGATAATTTTGGGAGTGCCTTTCTCTAATCACCAATTTTTTATACAAAAGAAGAAAGAAAAGTCCTAAGTTCTCTGTTTTTTTTTTTTGGACGGGAAAAGTCCTAAGTTCTAATCTTACATTTTATATAATACAATACATTAGACACACACGCGTCCAAATCAGTTGCGTGAAAAGAAATGGTGCCGATACATAAGGATGTTCTTCCTTTCACGAAACACTTAACACTCTGTTTTCTGCTTAAAATAAAATAAAAACTCCAATGTCAAATGGCCGTCAAGGTTGAAGAGTGCTTTATATTTAATTATTTGTAGTCATCAACATCTCTCTGGATAAAACCTTCCACTTCATTTTACGTAAGTTGACTCTATTATCCTCAAAAAGGTTGACTATTATCCTTGCTGAAACTAAATTTACTCAAATTAAAAAGTTGACCATTTCACTTGCGTGTAGCTTTTGGTAGATTGTAAGTACTTTTGTTGCTCCAAAATTAATTATGACTAAAATAAGCCAAACAAAAAATTATGCAGAATCAATTAAGCGCTAAAAACGTCCTTTTAGTGAAAAGTAATATTTTTCAACTTTTACTTTTTTAAAAGTGCTTCTACTTTTAAGATTATATATTGAAATGTGCTTTTAATTAAAATTTTTCAAATATAATATCATTTCTAAGGTAAAAGCATCCAAATAAGTCACATTATAATAAACTCAATTTTAACTAAAATCAATTTTAATGATAATTAATTTTATAAACTCTAATCCAAACATATATAGCTTTATTACCAACTTGGGTTGGCGCAGGTTATAGGGTCTCATTCTTAAATAAATGGTTAGAAATTTAATTTATATTTTTTATGTATAAAATAAATTTAATTGTGAGGTATTTATCTTTTATTTTTAATATTTTAAAAGAAATTAATCCTTACATACCTATGGTTAATGTTAAACAAAAAAATTCAACTTTATTGTTACTGATAATGTTATTGTTGTCCTTGTTAACAGTAGCTTCGCCAAAAACGAAATGGACTAGAATGCTCCTTTGGAATCGAATCCAAATAATGGGATGAATTGATGCTTCAAAAGAGTCTAAAAAGTGCATTTTTCCTTGGTGCTTTCAACTTCATTCACGGATGAACTATGGACAGTGGAGCACCACCAGTCCAGAGCGAACGTGGCACATAAGCAATAGCCTATCTTCTATAAAGTGAGCAGAATTTTAATTTAAACCAAATACCGAGGTACATAAAATTCAATTTTTCCACCAACTTCTGCTGATTCAAGTTTTTCCACCAACTTCTGCTGATTCAGGTGACACAAATTTATTATTTTTTAAATAAGATTTCGTATTTGAATCTCATCAGTACATAAAAATAAGCCTCCAAATGAATTTTGTGTCCCAAGCTCAATTTGATTTAGCTGAAGTGTTGTATAATTTTGAAAGATCCAGCACTAAATATTACAATAAAAAACAAAGTACAGTCTTCCTCAATAATCAATATATATAAATTTAGACGGCGTCATTATTTATATATATTTATAAGTTGTGAATAGTATAATTTTTTTTTATAATTTGTTTTTAAAAAATCCTGTACAAGATTTCGGAGCCCAAGTCTAGTTGTGTCTAATTTGAACAAGAAGAGTATGTACTACAGTCAGTGGGATATATAAAGCAGAATTCAATTACCAAAACAATATTGATCTTGAAAATTTGCCAATTTCATTGAGTGTGGGTTGAAGATGATTGTTTTGGCTAAAAAAAAAAAGTTGAAACGAGAGTAAATAAATATAATTTTATATTTAAAAATAAATAAATTCATGACACCCATTTAAAATATATTTATTTATGCTTGATTTTAATTTATCTAATTTTGATAAAAGAAGTATCTTTTTTTTGGGTAAAAAATAAATCAAGTCTGCGGACCCTAAGTTGTAGTATTCAACCCGGCTTTTAAGCTATATTATGCCGATACATCACTTGTCAAAACCGAAACTTCGTCTCTGCTCCACTCTTCGGTCATGGAGATTTCTGCTGCCAAATCTTCGGTATTGCTGCTGCTTCTTCTGTTGCATGTCACGCTGATAGAACTATCATCGTCATCACGTGATGATTCTCACACCACCGCTAGTAACCATGGATTTGAGTTGCAGGAAGCCACCATTGAAGCTACCCAAAGAGCTTTCGCGCGAGGTGAGATCACATCGGAGGAACTGGTGAGGTTGTACAAGGATCGAATCAGAAGACTGAACCCAGTTCTGGGCGGTGTCACAGAAGTGAACCCAGATGCAGAAAGTGAAGCGAGAAGAGCTGATAGAGAGAGAATCGAAGGGAAAAGAGGGACCATGCTTAGTGGGATTCCTATTCTGATAAAGGATAACATAGAAACGAAGGACAAGATGAACAATACTGCAGGTTCTTATGCACTGCTTGGGTCTGTGTTTCCAAGAGAGGCTTTTGTAGTGAAGAAGTTGAGGGAAGCAGGAGCTGTTATTCTGGGAAAAGCTAGCTTGAAAGAGTGGTCTGGTTTGAGGTCTCAGAATATGCCTGGCGGTTGGTCTGCTAGAAGTGGCCAAGCTAGGGTCAGTTCTATTTAATATTATTTTTGGATAACAATACAGTTTGATTATAATATTATTTGTTTGTTAATTGGATTACTGAGGTTTACAAGTTAAAATTCTACCACTTTGAGTTTGAAATTTGCTTGTCTAGCACGTCTTGACCTTATGACTGAGTTCTGTAAAGTCTGGTATGGTAAATTTTGAAATCATTGATTTACTTCAATCATTGAATTTTTGTTCAACTGTTCTGTTTGAAGTCAATAAAAGTGTTCTCAGATTCTCTATTGAAAGTGTTTTAACAGATGAAATAGGAAAAGAGGTTGACCAAATCAGATGATTTTCCAGAGAATTCCACTCAAGATTTAACAGAACAAACATCCCAATCAGGATGAAAGAAGAAGTATATACCAGTGTGCTTTTACTGTGTGTTTTGAATGCTGAGCAGACTCTATGATTTCTTGTTATTCATAATTATTTGTAAATTGAAGAACATACAAAAATACTCAGCTCTGTGATCTGGCAAGTATAATACCAGTATACCATGAATAAGAGCCTTGCATCACAAAATATGCAGAAATAAAATGGTATTTGGTTGCTGTTGCTGATCTCTGTTTTATTTTTCTGTGTTATTTCTAAATGGACTGAAACAAGTTATCTCAATGAATTGAATACAGAATCCATATAATCTGAGTCATGATGTGTGTGGGTCAAGTAGTGGCTCAGCAATATCAGCAGCAGCAAATTTTGCAGCAGCAACACTGGGAACAGAAACAGATGGCTCCATCGTTTGCCCTTCCAGCTATAACTCTGTGGTTGGAATCAAGCCCACTGTTAACCTCACCAGCAGAGATGGAGTCATTCCTATATCCTTAAGACAAGACTCTGTTGGGTGGGTCCTGTTCTCATTTATTTACAATTCACTCAGCAAAAGCATTACATTTCTGTTCTCTTAAATTACTACTGTTCATTACAGTAGAGTTACTTTCACTCGATTCAACTGCAGTTGGTGTTTTATGTATTATCTTTACAACCAATATCATTTTAAATCTCCTTTTAAATATATTATATATAGAGTATCAGATTCTCGATGGTCTTTTTGATGAAAGATTCTTGATGAAAATATTGATGTATTGTGTTGATGGAACAGGCCAATAGCAAGGACAGTGGCAGATGCGGTTCATGTGCTTGATGTAATTGTAGGGAGGGATGATAAGGACCCAGGAACCATTGAAGCTGCCTCGCACATTCCAAATGGAGGGTATGCCCAATTTCTTAAATCAAGTGGGCTTCATGGAAAGAGATTGGGAATATGGAGAAGCCCAGATTCCTTCAACTTTACTCCAGATTCTGTCGAGAACACTACATTTCAGCATCTTTTCCAATTAATGAGGTGACATGAAATCTATCAATATATTAATATATTCCCAACCCTTACTAACTTTCTATAAAAATATATTGTCTATTGGTGCAACTCAGATGCTGGACATACTGGGTGGCTTCCCAATCGTAGGGACCTCTCAACTCTCAACTACTTATCCCATTATAATATTTGAAGGGGGAATCACAGTATAAAGGCCAAATTAGCACCTTAATTATAATTTAGGATTGAAATGTTTTAAAATTAGAGTAAGAGGCCGAAGATCTTGGAGTAATCAAAATTTTATTGACAAAGTACTAAATTACCTTGGTTTCCTCAATTTGCAACTTATTCATGAATAATTACTCACTCTCCAGTTTTTTATTAGGAAAGAATCAAATTTAACTTTTTAAATGGATCTTGTTCCAAGAATTTGCAAGTTGGATTCATAGATTTGCAACTCATTTTCCACTTTTATTAGAGAAGATTCAAATTCAACTTTTTAGACTAATAAGAGTTCTAGGAATTTGCAACTTAAATTCCTAGATTTGCAATTTCCTCACTCATAATTTATAACTCACTCTCAACTTTTTACTAGGAAAGATTGGGAATTAACTTTCTAAAGTGACATATATTTTTTTGGAGCTTTGATTCCTAAATTTTTAATTTCTTTACCTGTAATTTGCAATTCACTATTTTTTAATGGAAGTTATTGCACATGAGGCTATTTTTGTAATTTAACCTTTTAAATTTTGTTGACTTTATGACCATTAGTCTTGTGTTCTAATTTTAAAATGTTTTGGTTTTAAATTATAATTAAGTTGCTATTTTAGTCGTTAACTATGATTCCCCCGTATTTGAATAATTTACATGATATGAAGTCATGGTACTTATCTTTTAAATGTATATAGAAATCGAATGTATATAGTCTTGGATGAAAGAAAATCTTATCAAAATTATGAGTAATAATATAACAATTTTTTCTGAATAACCAAAAATATATTAAATTGTAAAGAAGAAAAGGCCAACACCCATGTATGGATGTAAGTAAATTTTCTTGGGTTTCATATTCTTTGTTCACTGACAAATAGAGACTTGGGATACAGCAATATGTTCAAGTGGTTATTTTATATCTTGACACACTTGCTCGGAAATTCGAAATTTCAGGGACATGGGTTCAACACTGATAGATGATTTGGTAATTGACAATGAGGAAATTCACCAGAGCGAGATGATAGTCCTATTAGCCGAGTTGAAACGAGATTTGAATACCTACCTCGCAGAGCTTGAGTCTTCTCCAATGAGGTCCGTGGCAGATCTCATAACATTCAACAAAGAATATACACACCTTGTAAGTAATTATAATGTGTCCAAAATTCCATTAGTCCTACGTTTCAAATTGACACTTTCAATGACAACTATGGAACCTCATTTTCCAGGAGAAGGTCGATGAATTTCCACAAGACTTGTTTATTCAAGCCAATCTGACAAATGGAATCGATGAGACAGTTCAAGTTGCATTGGCAAAGATGGAAAGACTTTCCAAGAACGGGTTTGAGAAGTTGATGATAGAGAACCAGCTTGATGCTTTGATATATACTGGACAGAAATATGTTCCTTTTCTTGGGGTTGGAGGGTACCCTGCAATCACTGTACCTGCTGGATATAACAGTGAGAATAAGCCATTTGGCATTTGCTTTGGAGGGCTCAAGTATACAGAGCCAACTCTGATTGAGATAGCATATGCCTATGAACAAGCCACCATGAAGCGCAAGCCTCCTCCAGATATGATTATGGACGTGACAGCGGGATACACATACACAAGTTGGGCATTAGGGTCCGATAATTTCTAGCGAGCACATAGAAACTTTCATAGTCATTGTAAAAGTGTTCAAACTGTACTCCTTGTTAAGGTAAGTGATGTCTTGAGAATGTGAAATTAAATTAAAAGTTATCATGAAATCATTCCAATTAAATAGTACAAAATAAATTTTCTAAACCAATTCACGCAATAGGAAGGACAAACATGCTGAACTTGTTATCCAGTGTATAAAAAACCAGCAGAAGTGAACCAGAAGTCCAATCCGAACTTAGCCAAAACCGGCGAACGGGTTAGCAACCAGATGAACCAACTTGAACTGAATGAGTTATAAGTAATCCGATTTAAAGATTTAACTTCGACCGCAGAATCATCCTTGCCTCAAAGCCTATGTTGTAGGAGTCTATTTTTCAGATGCAACCGAAAGTCACCGTGACCACGTCTTTATAAAAGCAAAGTTCCCCAACCCCCTCAAAATTTCCAGCGACGTGGGACTTTGATCACACAGTGTAGCTTATTCTCCTTTTACTTATTTTCTGTTGATCTCTGTCTTTTGTTTGGGTTAATCCCCCTTAATATTTTTCTTTATATGTTGGCATCTATTTCATTTTCTATATTTTTTTCAAACAATATCATTTTAATTTAGTTTGAATTCGCATCTGAAAAATGCTTGGTGACCATATCCAACAAGAGCAATATAAATAGCTTTTTTTTTTATTTGGGGTTGATATTTGTCCATTTTTTTGGCTAATGCCCTGAACATGTTTTCCTCGTATGTGGACACCTCTTTTATTTTCATACTTCCAATTATTTATCCATATTTTTTTCAAACAATATCATTTTAGGTAATTTTATTTTACCTCTAAAAGGTGCTTGGTAGCCATCTTCAACAAGAACAATAAAGATTTTGAGACACCAAAGTTTTATATTATACATTGTCATTTGCTTTCTTTGTAGTCTATATATACATGATGCTCAATAAAATTAAAACATATTAATTTAATAGCAATCTATTCGACCGCGGATAAACCCGGTGTGAACAATAAACTAAAAACCGGTGTAATGGCCAGTTCAGTTACCGGTTCAGATCTAATAACTTCTTGTTACAGCTATTTATTTATGGCATAGATAACATAGTGCTCTAACATTCAGCAGGGCTCCGCCAGAAAATAGAACAGTTGATAACAGATTAAGGGGTTTAGTGAATCAGGTTGTTACTAGAGTAAGAAAAGTGATGCATCAACATTGCAGAACCCAATGTGGAATAAGTATTAACCATAAATGGAGTTCACTATGGCGGAGCAATCATGGCGATAACAGAAGGCTTACTAAATTTTGCAGTGGTCAACACAAGATCAGAATATGTTACCTTGTTGATAGTAATGAACCTCCATGCATAAGTAATTTTAGAATCAACGATAAAATAAGTAACTATGCTTGTTTTCATCTAATGCCAAAAACTGGAGTCACAATATTTTTTCTAAATATATTATTGCAAATTGCACACAGAACTCAAGTCTTGAGCTAACTTCGTATGACTTAGAGAAAGCAATAAATCCAGTCAGAGCAGTAAAAAGCTTCTGCCCTATCCTTTCCCGAACAGTGGTAGCTATAGCCCATTCCAATTCCATCAATTGGAACGAACCCTCTTAGATGCCTCAGCTTTATATTCATATTTGAATATAAAGGTATGGAACCTCAATATATCATATAGAGCTGAGGACAACCAACAGGAAGGGGAGTAGCTCTTGTTTTTCCTGAACCCTAGGTCTTCCTCTCTCACCATCTGACTGCCAAACTATTTACTGTCAAAATGCCTAATGCCCATCCAGTTTTCAACTACTCACTTCAATCTTCTTGTTTGTACTGTTTCTCATAAAATTAAGGAAGAAAAGTACATGAGCCATATACAAATGATATTCAAGCCATATAACTAGGGAATTACATATCCTCCATTATGAGTATCAGTGTCTTATATGCACGTAACACTTGTATTTCCTCCCTTTTGTCGTATCCGTGATTTACAGATGCAACTAAAGCAGCAAACGGGAAAATAATCAACCTAAAGAATTATTTTACTTCCTTAGGTAGAATGATTAAATCTCTCTAGAGACAATGCAGGTAAAGAGTCTACAATTCACACACCCTCTCCAATTTTACCAATCTGCATTAATATCACCAATATCACACTCATCTATTTAAAGCAAATAAAATTCAGGAATGAAGAATTCAACAAGGTATGCAGCGTTAAATTGAACTCTTGCATTGACTAATTCCATCAAACTTTAAAATTTCTTTCCCAGAACATGCTAATAAAAGCTACAAACAAATTGAGCATACTATGCCAGTGGATTAACACTAGCAACACTAAAAACAAATTCCATTTGAGGTTGTAACTGAACAAATTTACTTAACCAGTTTTTCATCCATACAAATACCGATCCTCACCATTCATCTTCATTAAGAAGAGCAACTATAATTAATTATTTGATACCATAAATCGTCATTCAATATTCTAGCAACAACCTCATAATGTAAATCATAAAAGGGAAGTGAAAGGATTAAGTCCACAAAACCATTACAAGGCCAAATCTTTAACCAACGTAAATCAACGTAATAGTGTACGTTCATGCATCCTGAAATACAGGCATGTTTGTTCACCTTTTATAGCAGAACAGAATGTGAACAAAACCATTGCAGCAATTTAAAGCTAGAGAATAAAGATTAACGCCCGTTTTAATCTCAACGGTCTCGTTGATGGCGAAAATGAGAATCTTCAAGGAAATTGGAAAAATACACAAGGCACCAATATTACATGTCTAACTTGTCTAGATTCTAGACCCATTATAGTAGACAACAAAGATCAACATCCATTATCAATCCAATTGTCTCATCCAAGGGGAAAATGAGAAGCTTTAGAAAACTGGGGAAAATACCAACCAAGGCACAAATAATATATGTCTAACTTGTCAAGAAACATGCTTGCATTCATAATTAGGCTGCTTTCGTACTCCCTTTCGACTCTGCCTTGGTACTCCCCTTCGTCTCTGTCTTCTCCGCCTTTGCCTCACCGGAACAACAGCCACCACCGTGGTGGTGGTGGTGGTGATGGTGGTGATGATGACCACCACCACCATGATGATGCAGCTGCTTCCCCTTCAGTTGCTTTCTCATATCATAAGCATCCTCCCCATCGGCATAATACTTAGCCTCCACATCGTGAATCTTATATCCCAAAGTCTCGGTGTACAAATTAAAGGCTGCCCGATTACTCTTCCTCACGTGAAGCGAAACATACTCAGCCCCAAACACTTGCTCCATAGCGTTCTGAGCAGCGTTCATGAGCTTGGTAGCCAAACCGAGCTTGCGGTGGGTTCGAAGGACGGCAAGGGAGGTGATGTGGCCATGGCACTCGTTGGTTTCTTCTTCCATTTTGGCGAGAACGTAACCGACGATTTTGCCGTTGTAATCTTCGGCGACGTAGAGAAGCTGAGGCCAGGAGAGGATGTGGTAGAGATAGTACTTCATCTGGTAATTTTCAGGAAGACAGAACAGATTGCAGGCTTGCATAGCCAATAGATCATCGACTGTGGCCTTCCTTATGCACACCATGATTGCTTCGTCGATTCAGAGCTGCTTCCGGGTTCTCTAGGGTTTTCAAAGGGATCTGGCTCTCAGTGCCGGAGACTTGTTTTTGGGCAACGAGTCTGGTTCCTGGAAATGTTCACGAAATGAAAGTATCAGCCAATAATATACTAGTATACTTCCTCCAATATCTAATATACTTTTAAACATTTTACACATTTTTTATAAAAAATTTTTAAAATTATTCTCATTAAATTATAAATCCATATTAATTTCTTCCCATCATAAAAAAGGATATCATAAAGAAGGTTAAATCTTAAAAATAATGAATATAGTATATACTTTATAAAATAACATATTATAAATATTCAATTTTTTCTAAAATATGGCTTATGTATCTAGATATGAGATAGTAACATAAAAGCAGAATAAGAAAATTCTAAATCCTCATTTTACTTCCAGGACAAATTCTCAAGTTCTCATTATAATCTCTTATAAAATTATATTTTTTGTATTTGACTTTTAGGTGAAATATTTTTTGAGTTAATTATTTATAATTTTTTCCAATGTTATTTCATACATATATCTATATTCAATTCAATTGTCATAAACTAAAATAATCATTAATAATATTCTAATACTAATATATTATATGTAAAAAAATTAATAAACATAATGACATTTTTTTAACAAATTATAGATTAGACATCATTGCCCAATATATAGATTGACTATTAATCATAAATAATAAATTATCATAAAATCATTATTGATAATGATTTCATCTGTAAGAAATTAATTTAAAAATACAATATAAAAGATATCAAATTTAAAAAAAAAATTTTGAGGTACCAAAGTAAAAAAAAAAAAACCATGGGATTAAATTAAAAATAATAAATTCATTACATAAGAGAGTAAATTTTTTACCTTTACTCTCTCCCCTCAATGCCTCTCTTCTACAACTAACTCCCATCTCATTTTTTTTTAATGAGAAGAGATGGCACCACCAAACAAAAAGACAAAGAAAGGAGCACCTAAGTGCTCTGTTTATCTAAATAAGCTAACCGCCTAAACTGAATTTCCACATTCTAATATCTCTACTAGCGTGTGTGGTGACAATCTTCTTCATTCCAACGGCCAAGCATGTGATAGGTGGTCGAGAAATCCTTGGGATGTTGTCAATAATGGCGTCTTCATGTATCCTTCTTCCCTTCATTCTCTGAATGGCTCCAGAAGGACTTTGATGTGTTGATATGAGACTGTCCTTTGTTATACAACGACAAATAACGTTGCCATTATTCTGATCCAAGATTCGTAAGATGCCATCTATTCCCCCAACAGCTAACGTTGATGTGTCATCTTGCAGGTGTTGTAAAGAGTACACGACGTTAGGACTCACCCGTCTCTCCCACAATGGTCTCCTTGTCCTGCATTATATCAACAAACAACATCGTACATGTGATTATTCAAAACGATGATACTTTGTAGTGGATGGATAATAAAAATTGTCACAAAATAAGTTTTAGCTTACCTAAGGTCCCAACAGTACACATACCCAGCAGTTGATCCAGCAAACACAAACTCAGAAGAGGGATTAAGACATAAGGTCGTTATGCCTACAACAAAAAGTTGAAATCCAACTTTCATCACATCATTATGCTAAAATGCTGGTCAAAACGGATTCAGGTTGTCTATAGGTCCCAAGATCGTATCCCCTCCAGATGCATACAAAAGGCTGTCGACTTTTTGCGCATCTGGAAGAGACAGAACCAAACAATTTGAAGACAAACCATATAAAAGTAATAACGCTCAACCAATAGAAAAAGATCTGTATAACATTGTATCGGCTAACTTATGACCACTTTATGTGGGCCAAAAAATATATTTATTTTTGACAGTTCTGACTCAAAAGAACTGGTTCGGCACATTCCTTCAAATAACAGCCAGCATAAAAAAACCAATCCAAAGAAATAAACTGCTACCTCTTCCATCCATTGATTTAAGTTTTGTTACTTGCTTAAGAGTGGAAGGATCTGATATTGTGATACTCCCGAGTGAGGAACCACTCAGTATCAGTTGATCATCACTCAGACATAAACTACTTATAGGCGAAGGATGCATCCTGCAAATAGCAAGTAGTAAACATCATGAATGTCATCTCTTCAAAGTTAGTCTTCAAATGACTGGGACAAATTAACGACTAAATAATGAGCTTTATTGATTTATGGCAAACAGAAAGGCAAAATTTATATTTTAGCATCAGGTAATCCATATTCTTTTCATGTAAACCAAATTTTTTGGACCCACAATAGATCATTTTTGGAAAGAGAGAAGAATTCTAGAAATCACAACACCTTATTATTCGAGAGCATCTCCTACTGTACATGTCAAAAACACGAGCTTTCCCATCCTCACATCCAACCACAGCCTCTGGATCAAAGTAACTGTAAGCACAGAATATTAGGTAGAATATCAACTTTCAAGGATGGGGTTTTATAATTCATGACTTATTGATAGAATATTAGGTAGAAAACCTCAGCATGAAGGAAAGTAGCTAGAAAAGAAACACGATAGCAAATAATTATTCACTTAAAAATAATATGGATCGTGCCCACGAAATATATTGAAAATTTGAAATAGTAGCAACAAAGAATACTCAATGGTAGAGTAAGTCCTTCACACAATAATTCCCTGCATTCTTCATCACATAAAACTTCTTTTTGAAAGGTTAAATCTCACTCAGAGGTTGAACCTTTCGTTTGGGTTCCAATACTTTAATAAGATTAGTTCTAATTCTTTTTTCTTTGGTATCAAACCATCCAGTCTCTGGAGCCGCATTGGAATCCAACTAATCTAGATTAAGTAGTGTCGGGCTTCAAATAGAGGGTAGCTCTCCCAAAGGCATTTTCTGCATACACACGATCTCAAACTCGAGATATTATGCTTAAACAGAACTTAATCCCTTTTACTAGGACCAACATTGATTAGTTCTAATTCTAATGTTTGTTTCTAGTGTACTGTACATGTCTCATAAGGCAGTAATCCTCAATATAGACTTGCAGTTACCACTTGAGGATTGTAGTTAAAACTGTTGGTAAATTTAGGAAAGTATTAAGTAATTGAGAAAGTGTTATTATTTTAAGATAAACAATTGTCAAGTACCAAAGCATAGGATATACTTGTCATTCTGTAGGCATAATATTAAAAAAGATACAGCCTTGGAGGTAAATAATATATACATAGTTCAACAGTCTTTCAGTCCATATATTTGTCTTCTCCTTCACTATTTCCTGTACCTGCCACACTCCCCATTTTCTGAATATCATCAGCAATGACTAAATAAAAATTTCTATAGGCCAATAATATCCCCTAAACTGCCACTTTCACACTGTACCTAAAATCACATTCTCACATTCTCTCCAATCTGCAATTAAATCCTGTATAGGTCCCAGTTCCATAAACCTTCAAAATTCAGAGGATAAAATCTCAAGCCAGCTTCACAATTAACATCAAACAATTCACAAACCCCACACTCTACAAGAATTTAGAGCTTCCTGATCTGAACAGGTTTAAATTCCAGAAGTTATTAATTCTTACTCAGAATCTTGCCGAGAATTTAGTTGGAAACTTATTTATGGCTCCTCCAAAAATCCTCAAAGCAATGTTAATTGATCATTTTAACCCTCTTGAGATAGACTAGAGACAATTTTACAAGTGGGGTAATGTTGCATTCAACAGAGTGTCACATACAACTCTGCTTATGTATTAAATTTTACACTTCATATCATGGCTCCACACCATGCATATAAGAACAAGATCTACCGAGCTGTAGCACAGTTTGAATATATGCCAGAAAAATAGACCATTTGCATTTTTTACCGCATGCATAAACCTTTTGGAAAAGTTCCTTCTTGTGAAGGAAATATACTTCTTGTTTTCCCATTCCGCCTCCAAATGCATATACGCGTTCCAACAAGACCAACAATCTAAAAAACAATAATAATAATAATGAAAGTATATCAGAAATGGAAAAGCATACAGAATTTTAGCTTAATGCTGACCAACAGATGATTGACAGCAGATGTAATACCAGAAGAAAATTGAAATATAAAACAAGAGAAAAGATCGTGAAGAAACAGATCAACTTTAGCTTCCAAGGGACACAAATGACTGTCTAAAATGTATCCTGCTAATTGATTAGAGGCTAAAGTTCTGCTTGAAACCTGAACTTGTGAGCTAGTCTGATAAGGATAATTAAATAATTATTAGATTATTTAGATTTAATTTATTTTGAATTTATTTTATCTTTTAGAATTTGATTATTTTGTTTAGATTTACCTTTTTCTTATATTTTAGGATATAGTTTAGTTTATTACTTATCTTTTGTTTATATTTAAATTATTTTATCCTTTTAGGATCCTTGAATTGACTAAGATTTAAGACTCAATAAATAAACCCTAGGACCTCTTATTGTAGATCATATTTTTTTCCTATTGATTGAATATTATTGAGATTTATTCAGTAAATTTCCTCTCCTTTTAAATTTTCTACTCTTCTCATCTATCTTCTTTCCTTCCCTTACCCTATCCTACATCATCATCCTTTCATCTTAAATGAGTTTCACAATTTCAACTCTAGGAACCTCTAAGCTCCCTAAAGTTCAACAGTAGTTGCTTTGCAAATGTGGAGCTGCTGTGAGGATGTGAAATCCACCAAAAACAAGGTTGCATTTCATTTTTGGATAAGCAATGGGATTTAAATTAAGCAAAAAAATACTCAAAACACATATCCATTTAACTTGGACGCAATACTAAATCTACTCCTCTTATACTTTCAAGGGCAACATAGGTCGAAACTCAAATATAATTGCACACTCATACACAAGGATTGGCCAGGAAAATGAAGACAACGACAATAATTCATTCAAGCCTAACACACATGAAAACCTAATAATTAATCATTTCTTCAAGCACCTCACCTTGCTCTCATCGAAATCAAAGTCAACAAGAGAGACTATATCAGGTATTGAGTATTCTTCTATGCATTTGTAGCTGTCCAATGACCACAGACGCATAACCTGTGCTAATGCCATGAAAATATTAGTAGAGCAAGGGCTCAAACCTTGTAAAAAAAAATTCCACAGAGAAAGACCAAATAGAAATTGAAGTAAACTAAATTCACATAAAGTTTAATATACTCCAGTTAGCTTTTACAAGTACAAAGCATGTATGCAGGGAATTATGTCAGGTTAATCCACTTTCCAAGATATAATACAAAAAATAAAAAAATTGAAACTATGGATTGAACCTTTTACTGTGAAATGAACTAAGAAACATCACATTACCAAAACCTCTGCTTGCAATTTATTTCCATACAACTAGTAACAGAAGCTTGTGTACAAACAGCTATGAAGAGCCAGTAAACATCTAGTCCTGAGTGGCATTGATGAAAAATGGATACTTCTAGAGAATTAAGATTTTAAATAAAATTATTTTATTATGATATTTTAGATTATATTTTATATTTAATTATATTTCATAATATCTTTTAGGATTATTATGATCTATATTATTTTGTATTTATTTCCTATTTTATGATTTCTTTTTCTTTAAATTTAGGTTAGAATGTTTTAGTCTTATAGAAATTTTTAAAATAAATGAGATTTTGTAATCTCTCAAGATTTTTTCATTAGATTAAATAATTTCCTATTTTATTAGATTATGTTAATCTTCTAAAATGTTCCATTGAATCCTATAAATAGCTATCATTGTAATTTCAATTGTAGAAGACAAAATTGAGTTAAATTGAGTCGAGTTTAAGTTATCTTCTCTCTCCCTAAACTCTTCTATTTTCCCTTCCCTTGTTTTATCCTGTCTACCCTCTCTCTCCTTCTCGCAGAAGATATCATGGTCCATTTTCTGGAGCTTGAAAGGTGTTTAAACAAAATTAGTGCAGAAATTGAAGACTTTCACCCAACCATGAATAATATGTTTGACTCCTCCAATAAACATGCGAACAAGCCACCCATTGTTAGCTCTGAGGATTCTAAGTCTTCTAACATACTCAACTTAATTCCAGCAGTGACTGGAAGGTGAAAACTTGAAGAATGAACGAGCTTTGAAACATTCTCTCAGTTTCATCTCATTCATGTGTTACGCTACCTATTATAGAGAAGTAGAATATTCTCTCAATTGGTGATTTCCTTCTTTTAGATCTCATCTTTCGCTATCTTGCTTGCTGAAAAAGTTTCCTAAATCTAGATGTCACATGGAGTTTTAACTCTCCGTAGGAGAGTTCTTTCTGACGCGGGAGAATGATGGAGAATGGATAGTTATAGAGAATTAGGATTTTAAATAAAATTATTTTATTAGGATATTTTAGATTATATTTCATATTTAATTAGATTTCATAATATCTTTTAGGATAATTAGGATACATATTATCTTTTATTCATTTCCTATTTTATGATTTCTTTTTCTTTAAATTTAGGTTAGAATGTTCTAGAATGTTTTAATCTTTTAAAAACTTTTAAAATAAATGAGATTCTTGTAATCTCCCTAAATTTAGTCATTAGATTAAATAATTTTCTATTTTATTAGATTATGTCAATCTTCTAAAATGTTCCATTGAATCCTATAAATAGCTATTATTGTAATTCCTATTGCAGAAGACAAGATTGAGTTAAATTGAGTTTGAGTTTAAGTTCTTTTCTTTCTCCCTAAACGTTACATTACTTGATAGTAATGGATTAGTCTTTCTGAATTTAGATAGTAGACTCTATGGCTGTATGATATCTCCTAGTATTTCCAAATGTATAAACAGCAATGAAGAGCCAGGAAGACATCAAGTCTAGACTGCCACACAAAGCACAAAATGTCTTCACAAAACTTCACCCTAATTTCCTCCCAACTTTAAAGAGGGCATCACATAAGACAGATAGCATCCAAGCTAAATGGTATTACTTTATTTTATAGCAATGGATTAGTCTTTCTAAATTTAGATAGTAGATTCTCTGGCCATATGAGACCTCCTATTATTTCCAAATGACTACATGACAGACCACCAAATTTTTAGTTTTAAGATCATTCAAATCATCATCGATACTAGGTATTCTCTTGTTTAATTTTTTTTCTTCAAAGGAGATACAAGGCTTAAGAGTAGACAGTAAGAAAAGAAGCATGGGTAGGATTGATCCGTACAGCATCAAAAGACAGAGGCTGGTGCCATATGAACTACGAGCTTATGCTCCAAACCAGCTCTTCAGGAAAGGAAGCCTTGAGGTTGGAAATGTAGGTAATGAATCAGTAAGAAACTAAGAATATTGCCTTACCTTATCTCCAACACCAGTAAGAATCATGCCCATCTTCATGCGGCACTGTTCAACCCTAAATTGGAATGCAATGGTAAATCATTAATATGAACCATACCTATAGATGTCCTCGTGCAGATCATACAGACAAAAGAAACTAGAAAAAGTCATGCAATCGAAAAATCCATTCTTGGATGCATCAAAAGCATCAGCATTCAGAATTTCGTCATGATTCATAGGAGGAAAACCATGCTTTTCAGCATATATATGACAATCTATTAGAAATTACACTGGTCTAACAGAATTTAAATGTGTGTGTGTTATGAGGGGAATGATGGCTGCAATGGAATTAGGGGCAGTAATGTAAACAGGTAAAGGTAGAATTTTCCATATGAAAACAGGCATTGAAGCAGTGAAAGCAAGAAAGCTAGCCTTCACAATGACCATCTTGGTGGCTGGCTGTGTTCTGAAGAGAAAGTTAGAATAATGATGCCAAATGCCCATGTCACTATCATTTGCTTCAATAACATTTGATATTCCCCACACTATCACATTAACAAAATAATGAACTCAGTAATATAATATTCATTATGTACTAAACTACTAATCCATAATATTGCACCTAGGTTTACTTCTATAATGATAGCTAGATAAAACCTAAAACATCTCTGGCTAAGAAAAAGAATCTGCCTTGGCCAATATGAAGATATATACAGAGAACAAAAATTAATAATTTCAAAAAAAAAAATCCTATTCAGTCCTTTTAAAGAAAAAGTGCCATACAATCCATAATCCTAATGATTCCCAAATAAATCCTGAAGATACTGAACACCATGTAATTGTCTCAATAACAAATATTTGAAACCTGGCACACATAAATGTTCACTTTTAAGTCATTCACTAAAATTTCTATAATGTAGCCAATCGGCATCACCCATCAAATTTAAAAAAAAAAAAAACCATTAAAACAACATAAAGATAAAAGAAACAACAAACGTTTAACTAAGCTATTCAATAGGTAGACGCAAAAAGTCATAAAACAAGCAATTACCTTACTGAATGACCTCTCCACTGATCAATATGAATGCCACCTTCTTGAAACGCTAATCTATGCTGCTCCATAGCTAGTTCCCGTAGAATTATTCTCAGTGGCTTTTCGCGTGATGCAGACGTACCGGGAGTAACGGGATAACCAATATGCTTCTTATAATAATATTTTTGAAGCAATCTAGAGTCGTTGATGATTGAATTCCTTGATGAAAGTCAGGAAACAGGCACATTTGATCAAATATAAGAAGTTCAAAGCTTCCAATAAAAAGAAGAGTTATGACAAGAACGTCATCTATATTTCAATGGCTTTGAAATTAGATGGCGCCCAGCCAAAAGTGTAATTGATAACCCTCGAAGCATTCAAGTTCAAGAATAAGAGGACGAGACGAGTACCAAAATTTGCAAACAGCAGAGCAGCGAACGAGGTCGAACGAGTCGAGGTAAGCGAATAGCATACAGAGGATATCATGGTCGAGGCAGAGGATCGTGGTCAGAGCTCCAGAAGAATTTCTTCTCTTGTCCGACCTGTCGGCAGTGGCCGGAGCGGAAGCCATTTTTCCATCCGCCGCTGTGAAACTCCGACGATGTCTTTCCATTGGTTTTTTATTCACCCGGAAACCGCAGTACATGCCAATTGGATGGGCAGGGTGTGAAGTATTAATTCCAGACCCAGGAGATTCCAGGACGATCTTGAAAGGATAAGAGGACGAGAAGAGTGGACCTTATTATATACCTTGAAAGGATATATTTTTTTTTTGTGACTGAAAGGATATAAATTTTATTATATATATTGTCTTTCCATTGTTTGTTTTTCTTTTTTACCAACGAAAGGATGATTTTGTAAAGAACATGAAAAAAATAAAATTTTTGTTAACAACATGAAAAAAAATAATACATTACCTTGCCTTATTATTAAAAAAAAAGAAAATTCAGAAAACTAATGAACTATTTGATTATCCGAAGCCTTTATACTTATAAAAATAATACATATAATATATTTAAAGTAAAGCATATAAAAATAAAAAATGAATTTTATTATTCAGCTACTAAAATAGCAAAAGTCAAAAGTCAAAACTTAAACCTTGTTAGGCTCCCAAGAAAAAACCTTGAGTTTGATTAGAATAGAGGCCGAGTAATTCTGTTCAGGTTAAAATCATGCTGACCCCCTCCCAGGAAAAAAAAAACAGAGAGAGAGAGAGAGAGTCCAGCCCAGATAATGCCCAACCCGACCCATAATGACTTGTTTTTGGGCCAACAACCCATAATCAAATTTAATAACAAACCGGAGTATTATTTTTATTTTATTTGTTTGGCACTCAACCATGAGGACCCCAGTTCGATCCGCCATTTGGAAGAAACAGAAAAGTATCAGAGAGAATTCATTCACTATCTAGCAACCAGTGTTGATTTTGTGAAGAAAACGGAGAGATGAAACTTTTCTCTGACATAATATTAAATTAAAAGTTGACCTTATGCATTGCATAAAATTCAAGATGAGTTGTAGTATTCACTACTACCATATGAAATAATGTGACTTTTTATAAATTTTATATTATATATTAATAATTGAGGAAGGGGCTTGATAACACAATCTAATGAATTTACAATTCTTGAACATTAAGCAACCGAAACAACTTAAGAAATGAAATTAGGAGCGTGTTGTTGTTGAAGTGGTATTAGGAAGAGGAATGCCTTGCAAGAAGTGATTGACCAAAGAAAGGGCTCTCGCAGGCTGGTAGGTTGGGACCTGATGGCCTGCTTCTCTCACCGTTGCAAATGTAAGGTCCCCCTCATACACTTGTGCGTACCCTCCTACCTGTGATTGTGAACCACATATATATATATATATATATATTATTTTATTTTTAATTTATTTAAAAAAAATTTAGTGTAAAGTTGTGTAATATATATGTATTGTGAAAGTAAAAATTTAAATACCTCTCCGTTAACGAACCAAGGATGCCAAACAGTCTTAACAGAGAGATTCATTTTGTCAATGGAATACTTGGTTGAAGTTACCGGCACTCTCCCATCTATGTCACCACTGCATTATTTTATTTTCCAAATCTTAACTCCGCCAAAATTTCAAAATCATATTATTCATATATAAATAATATATATGGCTCATTTTTTAAACTCTATGAGATCTGAGTTTAATAACTAAGTATGATCGGGCCAACTAGGCCACTAGAGATAATGGACATCAATCCCACATAGGGAAAGTAAATATAGATGTACCTGAAAATCCAAACCCGAAGGCTGTGATTGAGGAACTCTTGTAGGAGGGGAAGCACAGTGGAAGGGCTATCAACCCACTTGGAGATGACATCACTACAGGGTTCCCAGTCATGTGTGAGTTGTGTGACATTAGCATGTAGTGCCTCTTGCACATCACCCCGGTTCAGATATGCATACACATAATAATCAATACATGGGTCTGCCACGACCTGCAATAACATTAACAATATCTTTACTATTAATATTTACTTCCTTTAAAAATAATCACATCAAAATGAAGAATACATACAGATGGGGGCTTAGGGAGGGAAGTGAGGTTGGAATTATGGCACTCAGGAGCATAGATGTTGTAGATATTAATGAAGTCGATGTCCTTCTCTATCTCATCCGATACTGCTCTGCACTCACTACTTTGATTTGAGACAACCTGTGAGAAATCGCACAATCTGGAGACAACATGCGCTGCTTTGTCTGATATTATGGCATGGCTCGCCAAGAAATCCCACATTCCTTTGTTGTCTGTCTCGTCGTTCACCACTGCGTTTCCTATCTGCACAATTCATTTACCCCCTCACACACATCATATATATATCCATCTTAATCCTTCATTAGTTATTATCTTCTAACATTATGTTCTGTGTTAATTTATTCATCTCCTTCATCAACCTACTTCTATTCACTCATTTTTTCCCCTATGAATTTTGTTGAAGATATATAGGTCTCTTCTTCATTTTCAAAATTTCTCCAACAAGATAAGTATATGTAATTTCAACAAAACTTATCAGAGTTCTGTAAAGTTTATTCTTTGTTTGTAAAAAGGTTTATTTTCTATTTTAAGAATAAATTTGTGTAACTTTTAAAAATAAAAATGATTTTCACAAAATTAAAAAAGTTCATGTAATTTACTTAATTCTACTAATGATCTTAAAAATTTAGTTTAGTTACACTTATGACTTAACATCTTTGTTATTTAAAAAATATAGGTGATTCATCTAATATTTTTATATATATTAACAAATTTTCTTTAATGTATGAATTTCCATGAATCAATATTAAAATTTTTATTTTTCAATTAAAATGAAATATACTAGAAAATAATAGAATGATATGTTGGATAAGAATCAAAATCCACCCCAACAATGCGGGACCAACTGAACTCAAGTCTCACCACCCATGGTGGGCAGAGAGACCCAACTATCCATACATATGGTCCAGCCCACCAGAATTATTTATATTCCATTATTGGATTACCTAATCATGACTCATGACAATCAAGCAAACAGCTCATTGGACCCACAAAACCATGATGAAATTAACAAGATTCTTTTTTTCTCTGGGTTAATCTTTTCTTGTGAAAAGTTATTTTGTCTTCTCTTTTTCTATTATTCTTTGTTGGACTAATTTAATGATGAATGAAGAGAAGATTGGTTCAAATATCGTTCAGCAAATTACATGTTAGCCGTCAGATCAAACCTTTTTTTTTTCCAAAACATTGGATTAAATCAGTGGACTACATTTTAAATATAAACGAAGATAGCACAATTTTTAGAAAAATCATCTCTTAGAATGACTTTAGATGAAATAAAGAGATATATATAGAGAGAGAGAGAGAGAGAGAGAGATGGTGGCCTACTTTTGACAAATCTGAATGCCGTAAGAGACAGATTCAGTAGGAAACGGTGAAAATCAATCTTAATCATCTGAGACTTATATGTTGTAAAAGGGGCGTCTGGGTTATTGATCTAATTAATTATATAAAGTTGCCTCTCATTGAATTCAAATTCACTTCTGACACATGAATCTCACTATTTTCTTCTTTATCTCTTTTCATTTAAGCAAAAGTCAGCTTAGAGGAGCTCATCTCAAAGTTTTTGTAGGAGGTGATACAGACAAATCCATATTCAGCAAATTATGGATTGGTGGACCCACACGCCATGATGAAAGTGCCAAGAATATTCTATTCTAGGAGAATCTATGAACACCAATGATGATTTGTGAAGAAAGAGAGGACATACCATGATGCCTTTGAGGTTGATGGAGAAGGTGGAGTTGGGGTGGAGGTTGCGGTGGAGAATGGTGTGAGCAAGCTGAGGAACATAGTGGCCGGCGTAGCTTTCGCCCGCGATGTAGAAATCGGAGGACTTGTACTCAGGAAACCTCTCCAACCAGTTCCTCAAGAACACGTAGTTGTCTGAAGCAGTTCTTCTGTCCCCACCATTGTCATAATCTGATGACCTGTTTGAGTATGAATATCCCACCCCTGCTGGTGATTCCAGAAAAACTACATTTGCAGCTTCATCACCCACCAACCCCATAGAAATAATATATATATCACAGTCAATTAATCACTGAGAAATTATATATATATGAATTAATTAATAATACAATAATTTAGGATAATATTAATGATAATGTGATATATATATGTGGTACCATGGTTCCATGCGTATTTGTTTGTCTGAAGTGTTTTGCCGTCACTGTTGACTCGGAAGGGTCCCAGCTCTTGCATTGCTCCGTACCCAAGTGATGAACATCCTGGACCTGCAAATAGACCACCATGTATGAATCTTTTGAGTGATGACATGGGGCTTCTAATCAATATATAAACTGGATATAGTAAGTCTCTAGATATTTTATTATAGGTGTATATATCTTTTATTTAATTACTTTTATAATTAACATTTTTTAAAACTAGATAAAGTTTTATTTACCACACAAAATTTAACATGAAGTTCACTCTTCATGATTAAAAAATAATGAAATTTTCTATAAATTTTAAAATAAATATAGATTGATATTTTGATGATTTTACTAAAATCATTATTTTTTTCAATAGTTATCTGGTATCTAATTGTCACTTTGAGTTCCGACTAGCTAATTCAGATCAAATTGCGGTGGGCTCTTTAAATATCACATACTATAATATGAGGCAGAGCTCATTAATAAAGTTGTGTATACATAATCATGTCAAGTATACCGCTATGAATAAATAATGTAAATTAACTAGGCTAGGACTTATTATTTAATCACTTGGTCTTCATTCACATAATAAAAAGGATTATTTGCAAAAGCAGATCACAGCATGCACGCCACGAAATCCTCAAGATGATGAAATTAAGGGATTTCATTTCTACAATAAGCTTTTTTTATTTTGTAACAATATTTTCTTAAATAAGACGCCACAGAAAACTCCTTTGAACTCAAAACACTTCTAAATTAATAAACCCCTTGAATTTCTAAAATTAATAATTAAATTTCTAAACTCATACACTCCAACAAAATAAGATGTCGTTCTATCTATTGAGTATATCTTTTGGTTTAAGAAATTAAGTACATTATTGGAACCTCCTGATGACATTTCCTATCCCCAATCAACACATTACGTATAAGAAAACCGAAATTTCCATAAAAAAAACAAGAAAATCAAAATCATTGATAACTACAAAACAGATCAAACAAAAGAGATAGATAATTGACTCTTATAATTCAAAAAGATAAAAAGGGAAAAAAAAAAGGAAAATTGAGGAAACAGGAAAGAGAAATATTTCACTACACGATGAATTCAACAACTTTTGGAGCTAGGTCCCTTGTATATATGTATGTATGTATCAAGCAATTTTTTATTTAAAATGCGATATTGAAGGAAAAAGTAAACTATGCATATTTTCTAATTTTCATGTACCTACCATACCATATAACACGGCGTTAGTTAGAAGCACACATCCATTTTTAATTATTAATTATTAATTTGCGGGACACTTTTTGTCCTTTTGGCGCAAATCCATTATTAATTATTAAATATATATTTGTGGGACTCCTGTTCATTGTTTTGATGTGTTTTGATTCGACATGCATTATGCTTTTGATGCAGACTTGAACAAAAGAAAAATATCATACAAAAATGACAGAATTTACAAGCTATGAAAAAGGGCAGAATTTACATACAGCTTATAGTTTAAAAATTTATAATTATGTCCTTCTTGTTTAAATAAATTTTAATTTATTTATTATTATTATTTTTGTCAATATTTGTCATATACATTATATGAGTTAATTTGATTTTATTATCTATAAGTTTATTCTTTTATTAACGTAAATAGTACATATTTAAAGTATTAAGACATTATATGTCAAAAAAATATCAATAAATACTTTCAAAATTTTAACAATAAGACTATATAAATATTTTATAAATTGCAGGCTTCAATTAAAAATTCTAAATCAAACTAAATTAAAAATTAAATAAAATTATGAGAATGAAAAAAATATAACTTTTCCCCATTCATATGGAATCATGGGTTTAATAAACGCTATTATAACTATCCAACAAAAATAGCATCATATTTTGGTGACATGACATATCATTAGCAATTAATCAACATACATGATGACAAACACCATACACCTAATTAAAAACTACGTGACAGCTAGGAAAAAAAATCTCACTCATAATTATTAGTGTGTTTAACAAGCACCACTACTATAAGATCCATTATTTCCTCTTTTCCATGTGAGCTATACGGTGGCCACAAATGTCAATTGTAAGCAAAATTAAACAATTAATTGGCTACATTATAAGCAAGTGATTAATTACTTAATCCGAAATATAATTAAAATTGTTCAATCATACAGTTTATATAATTAGAGAGAGTCATAATAAATGAGACCTACCATATATATATATATATCTCAAGTTATACGTTTACATCAACGGTAGGGTTAAAGGACACCTGATTGATTAAATAGTAATATTATACGTACCTCCATTGAGCCAAAGAAGAAGAGGCAATTTGTGCCTGTTGGGTTGTTGAGCTTCAACAAAATAATAATAAAAAGCTCGTCCTGCAATCTTATCCACAGTGACATACCCTCCATACTGGGAGAAGCTCACACCTTCAGGCTGCCCTGGAAGTCTCTCTATCCTATCTTTCTCTTTCAATCCCTCTTGAGGATAATAGTAACGAGGAGCCTTATCATCATCTTCACCGCCAAACACAACCTTATCTACCTCGAACATCGTCTTACTGCTTCTGTCAATGGACCCTTCTCTGTACTTGAGCTTGTTCAGATTCTTGAGAGCTTGTTCTTGCTTATTTCTGCTTCCATGGATCTCACCCACGAAGAGAAATGTTGATACAAGGAAAAGGACCCACCAGGTTTCTCTGCCCATTGCGTGCTTTTTTCTCGGGAAAATTTTCAGTATTTAAAAACCTAGCAGAGAAAGGTGATGAGAAAGAAAAAGAGAGGTAGGAAGTGAGGGAGGATGGCGTGGGATGAGATAGCAAACTAGCTAGCTGTGTGGGAATTTATAATGTGAATAGAAGAGAAGGAGAATATTTGTTGCAGAAAAGAGTCACAACAACCCAGATATTTTAAAATTGGACTCTTTATTAAACTGAAAGACATATTTATTTCAAAATTTATTTATTCAATCATAGTTGATTAAATTTTAGAAAGTTTATAATCTTGAGGTGTTCCCGACAAAATTAGAATTTGATTTGTCAGTTTACCGATAGAAGTGACCAATCCAAATTATTGATTTTTATAACATTGACAACAACTGGCTATAAAATTAATATTGGATACGATAACTTTAAAAAATTAGTGAATATTACTATATATATATATATATATTATTGTATGATAAGGATGTGGACCAAAATGATCGTTAATTAGAAGTTTTGGTGTTGGCATGCCAATCATGCATGTTCCGCCCATGTGAGTGCTGCTTTTAGAAATAGAAAGAAAGGTCATTGAACAAAACAAATGAAAAGTTTGAGAAAAGGGAAAGAGTAAATATTATTAAAAATATATACATATTTACTGGATTGAAGTTTGAACATTTTCAAACTTTGTGATCTCAAGAATTGATTTAAAGGAGGGAAGGTAGGTTTGAAGAGTGACTGAAATTAATTAATACTCTAACACATATTTTCTTTGAATGAAAAGTAATTAAGAAAATTAGACATGCTTCCCTTGCATTACATTGCATAGAGACTGAAGTGAAAGTTATACTATTTATGGCCTATAAATGGGTGACTTCTTATAAATTGATACTGATCCCAACTCCCAAGTGGTTTCATACGAATAATTTTTTGTTAAAATTTAGATCCATTTTTCAATCAGTTAATAATTGTAACCTTAGCCATAAGTTTAGATTTGGAAGATTGATAGTTATGGACTTTCTTAAGCAAGATAATATAATAGTGAAGAATTATAAAATTCACCCCAAAAAATATATGGACCAAAATGCCCCTATTGACTTAATTGAAAACTACGTTAATGGTTGAGCAGTAAAAACTAGAGGCTAAATTAGAAATATTTTATAAACAATAAATTGAAAATCGTTGAAGTTCAATTTAAAGAGTTTTCAATAAAGCATTTTTGGCAAACTTCACTGTGAAAAATGAAAAGCTCTGTTAGAAAAACTATATATATATATATATATATATTATATTAAAAATCGTGAAAGTTTGGTTAAAAGTGTTTTCAATTGAGCATTTTTTATCAATAGGGATATTTGGTTCCATAAAGATTTTTAGGATCAGCGAAGAATCTTGGTTCTTAATTAAAACTTTTAAATTTTGAAATTTTTTACTATAATTATCTTGCTAAAAATGTCACTAACCATCATTTTCCTTCAGTTTTCTTCTACGCATGCACTCTTCCATAGGAGAGAAAAAGAGAAGATTGGGAGATCCACGGATATATGTTAGCCCCACACTTCTCCCTCTTTCTAGTCTGATTAATAGCAGTAAACAATTATGAAAAAAAATTAAATAATATAAACTCCTGCATATTGATTTATATTTTAACAAATAAATAATTTATGAAATAACAGAAAATAATCTACAGCCATTTGATGTTTTAATATTTTAATATAATGACTCACTAAAATTTATTATCCAAAAGCATCCGGTTTAGATTTTTTTTTCATATTTGTTAGATTTATATGATTTGTCTATTTGTCTGAGGTCATGAAAATCATGAAAGGATCTAATGGATTCGTATGCTTATCCGTAAAAACTTCATGGCACGAGGAAAAATCAAATGGATAGCTACATATGCTTTCCTGAAGTTTAAAAGTAAGTCATACTATTCATAATTTATATAAGAATATGCTTAAGGTTATAATGTGATATATTGATAATTCTTTTTTTAGAGATTACAAAATCCCATGATAGTTCCTTTCTTTACATATATTATTTATAATTTAATAAATACTCCTTCCGGTTTCAAATATTTCTCATGCATGAATTAGTTAAGAACAAGTCAGTTCTTTAAGAGAAAGGTAAAAATAAAAAATATAAAAATTTAGGGCTTTATGGTTCTTTATAAGTTGGCTCTATGAACTAAATGATTTAGTAAATATTTAATAATATATTAGGGTTTGGAAAGGCTCAAAAAAGCTATTGAAAAGGGTGAAAGCAAGTGGTATAGCAAAAGGATTCAAGAGGTTGCAAATTTACATGTATTACTTTATATTATCTTGTTATGTTTCTATGATGATATATGATTGTTATATTATTGTTTTGATGTTTTGTGACTAGTTTTGGTAAAGGAATATTGGATGAGAGATTTGATCCAAAATATAAGGAAAAAAATGTAGATTTTTATAGTAATAAATGTTGTATTACAAAAATACCCCTTAATCATTGAAAATTTCAATAAGTACTAATTAATTTAGTATAAAGGAAAAGACCATTAATTGAGCACAATTTTGGAAAAAATGCTTTACTATAAATTAAATGATCTTAAACTAATTCATTAATATGCGTAAATTAGTTTTTTTTCAGACCTTAGGAAGAATTAAATATGTGTGTTTAACCAATATAGAAATAACAAATTTTTTAAATTTTGGATAAATTAAATCTATGATTTTCAGCGTAAAAGAATTTAAAAGTATACCTTTCAGTAAGTGACATTTTAATGAAAAGTCAATATTATTATTTAAAGGATTATAAAAAAATATATATTATTCTTTAAAGCACTTTTGTGATATTTCAGTTTGGTGTATCTTTTTATAATAAAAAAAAAACTTGTGTTACTTTAGATCTTTCAAATAAAAGAGCAGTTTATCCAAAATAAAGTGGAACACAAAGTAATACGAAAAATGATCAAAAGGTAAAGAAGAAGAGAGAATTTTTTTTCTTAATGATAGCTAGTGGCAGCTCAGGTTAGCTTCAATTGATGATGATTTTCATTCGTTGACCTTTAACTATATACTATAGCCATCAAACATGGCTAATAATTATAATTATTCCATTAAATTATTATTGTTGTAATTTGTAAATAAAAAGAAGAGAATAATGATGAGAGGAGGAGGCAAAGAAGGAAGGTTCGTTCATAGTTGGATCATTGTTAGTCACGTGAACTGAATCTCATTGGAGATTCCCTCCACGACGACGACAATAATAATAATAATAATAGAACATTTCTTTCATTTTAGGATTCACCCTATCTCTTTATCATTCTTCATTTTTTTTTCACAGAATAAATATTTTCATAATTTTTATTATAAAAAAAATTTTCAATTCCTTCTATTTTCAAATATTTTTAAAAAAATTTAAGGTGAAATCATTAATATCAATATAAAATATAAAAAATATAAGTAATCAAACTATTCATGACCCCAAAAAAAAAATAACTATTCACTGGCACAGGTACTTACAATGGGCGATCAAAATATAGAGCTAGTGGTTTTAACTTTTGAAAACATCAAATTCTAACAAATCGTCACATAAAATTCTGTACTTAAATTTTGAACTTTTTAGCAAGGGAATTCAAATCACAAGTATACTTCAAAATCAACAGTGAAAAAAACCCTAAATAAATAGTATAAAAACCAAAAAATACCAAATTAATTGATTGAAGTGCCTCTTGCACAAAAATCAAAAGGTAAAACAAAACGGCATTTTGACCCTAATATAATAAAAAATTAAAAAGGCCAAAAATGAAGAATTATTGAAGTAGGTAGATCTTGGATTACTCTCTTTGATTTATATTATAAGAGATTTTGGACTGTTTCACCTTTATTAAGAAAAGTTGGTTACATACCTTAAAATTTAAAAAAAATCTCAACATCTTAATTTTATCATTATTAATTATCAATAAAAATTATTTTAAAAATTTATCCTTCTTTCTTTTTTTCCAACTTACAAGACGATAATTAATAGGGTTATAAAAGGTAAACTCCTACTAAAAACTATATAATCTCTTGTATTTTAAATTAAATAAAAGTTCTAAAAGAATTCTTATAATATGCATAGAAGAGAATAATTTGAAGTGGTAGGTAATGCAATCTACCAATAAAATGTGACCCCCTTTCTCATAAATGGTCCAATTAGTGAGTTTCATATTCAGTAAAGAGATTGTTGGTATTTGGTAATGCAATCCACCAATAAAATGTAACCTTTTTTTTTCAGGAATGGACCAATTAGTGTGAGGCTCTTATTCAAGAAAGAGATTGGTGGGTATACTCATTCTTTTATTTTCTTTTTTAAGCTTCTCAATTGGCATTTTTCAAAATTAGGATTGTAACATATACAAACCAAATTCCTTTTTCTTTTAAATAATTATCTTATATTTGGTACTAAGGATGTTTAAATGTTTGGTTTGATTCGGTTTTTAAGTAAAACCAAACCAAACCAAACTATAATCGGGTTCTAAAAATTGATATATTTTTCAATTTTTGTAAGAAGTCTTTTTTGTCAGTTTAGATGGTTCGGATTGATTTGGATCAAGTTTAAATTTTTTAATTAACAACAATAATTCTTTTGGCTTTTGACACTGAGGGCTGCTAAGTTGGGCTCATTATGGACTTAGCAAATTAGAGATAACTTAATGGTGGCAATGGATATTAATTGGGTCTAGACATCTAGTAAATAATGTGTTAAATTAGTATAGTTATTTTGTATTTATTTTTTTAAAAAAAGACAATCGATTTGATTTAGATTTGGTTCGATTCTGAGCCACTAAAATCGAACTTAAACCTAGTCGAGTCAATTTTTGAGTGGCGAAAACCAAAATTTTGTTTTAAAATGCGACGAAAGGAAAAAAAAAGAACAAATCTGGTCTTTTAGCGAAAACCGACTTGTGAAGAGTCACAACCAACATTTTGAGGAAAATCTTGGAAAGCAAATTAAAGATGAAAGGATGGTCTGGGTAATCAGAATTGAATTCGAGAATCGATTGTGTGTGGGGAAGGTGTTAGACACCCCACAACACCCGTTCCTAGGAACGGTTACCTTACGTTCATTGTGCAAATTAGTATGGCTTTAAAAGTATTTTGGTTTTCCTTTTATCATTCACATGCGAGAATAAGGGTAGAGAAGAAATTAAGAAATTTTGAGAAATTTGGAAAACAAAAATAAGGAAATAAATTCCATTAGAAATTAAGGAGATTTAAGAAAAAAAAAAGAAAAGGAATTGGGAAAATAAATTAGAAAATATTTATTTATTTACAAAGGCGGACTTGACCCAAGATCAGAGTCTGGGGCCTACGTACCCTGCGATGGAGATCAAAGTCCACGTAGTTCATGACCATAAATGCGTGTCTATTGGTGGGTATTTTTTTATTATAATTTTTATAGTCAGAGAAAACTAATTGAGAATAATTTATCTTTTTGCAAACAAAACAATTTCCTGAGATTGAGTTGGTGTGTTTTAATTTGCAAAAAATAATTTAATTCCACTTCACTTACTCCGATTCTATTTTAATCGAAAACACATTTTTTTCTTTAATTCTTGAAAATGCTTTCATTTGATCATTTTTTGTATTTTTGAAAATTCTTCTTTTAAAGAAGATGGAAACCGATCCACCTGTTACAGTCTCGCGGTTATGTCTAATAGATCGATTTCTTAATTACCTGCAGAAGTTCTAAACCTCGCAACATTAAGACTTTATTATAATTTTAAGGCGATAATTTAAAAAATACTATTATCATTAAAAATTTGAGAATTGGTTATATTATTATTATTATTATTATTATTATTATTATTATTATTATTATTATTATTATTATTATTATTATTCATTCTTTATAAAGTATAATTATTTTCTCAAAAGAAAGTTCAACTAGTACGTCTGCGTGGACTCGCAATCTTACGTGATAACACAGTTAACCAGAATATCTGCGTGGGTTCTGGAAACCTCACATGATGTGGTTACTAAATCAATTATTTCTATTATTCATTTTATTATTTTTTATTTTATTTATTTTTTCATGAGAAAATAAAATTTTGGAAGGAAAGGTCATTGCGACCTATTATACATATACCTTCGTGATACACTCGTATAGCCCCGTAGGCTCATACGGTGTAATTATTTTAGGGGTCTGCGAAAGCTCTAAAAACCTTCGTGACCAATTATAAAACCAAGCAAAAAGAATATATATTATGACAAGTATTTACAAACATGTAGGATTTTGTGATGGTGTATGTTAGAGTGTATTCTACAATCAAATTCCAGACAAATACCACTGTTCAATCCCGGAATTTAATGGTGTATACTCCCCCTTGAAGTCCCATCACTCCCTACTCGAATATCGCCATGAGATAGCCTCCTCCACTCACTCAAGCGATTTCCATTGTCCGAGCAATATGCCAATACAAAAAGAAATAAGAGGCTTAGAACCATATTTATGGAAATGACATCTCACAAGCTAAGTTCATGTAATGTTCCTGTGCATAAGGGAGGGATTATTCTACTTGTACAAGAAAAACTAACTTTCAAACCTTACAAACATTGACACATAACATCATAGAAACTACCAATAGGACAGATCTCACACGCCAAAAGACAGACTTCATGCAAACAAATTCTAATATTCTTTCTCATTCATGCCATTTATCATGATGCAAGTAATGAACCTACACCAAAAGGATCACTAAATGTAATATTTTGAAAGTTATGAGGAATGATAAACTCAATCAAAGACTGACCATCCTTCATGATTGATAGTCAAAAACAGTACATATAAAACATCAGGCCCTTTGACTTTTGCCAACAGGCAACAAGAAAGAGCTAATAATGGAGTAAATTTAGCCATGAGAAAAAAAAAAGGTCATCAAGCCGCAATATGTTTTGCTGTCTCAACCAAGGTAACAAAGTGTAAGACTTTGGTTATTCCTGGCACAAACTAGTGCCTATGGGCAAGGCAATTTCAAATAACCACGCACATATAACAATTCTGAACTTCCAGGGATCACGTGAAACATATCATCAAATCATTAGAGGGCACTTCACGGGGAACAGCTTAATGACAATAATGACAATGCATATGAGGACTGAGGAAAGGAAGGATGAAAATAATAGACATATCACTAGGATCATCTATGAAACCAAAAAAAAACAATCCATGATCTCTCCACCAGATTTCATCAAAGCACATTTATTGACCTCAGAGCAAACGCAACTGAACAACAACTGAGCCCAACAGCAATTTTCAAACCACCAGAAACAAAATAGAGTATTTAATCGAACCCAGCATTCACTAAATAGTCACTCACGTTAGCAGATTCACAAAGAGGCAAGGACCATCAAACAAAGCACAGAACAACTAAAAGCGAAGTTTCTGAACTGTACTTCTAAGCTCAATGATATTTAAATCTCAACCAAACTATTTTTCATACAGTTTCTTAGCACCAGATCAATGTCTCCCGCAAGCACAGGACGTGACATTTTAGTATGGAACAACAAAAAAACAAAGCAAGAATGAGTAATCGGTTTTTTCTTAAAACAGCAGCATATCACAGTTCGAGCAAATTGCAATAAGAAAGAGCATAGCAGCTACACCAGAGACAAAAGAGAATCAACATTCAGGATTGATTTTCACATTCCTAAGTTTAATTAGATATTTCTTCATCTAAACCGAGTTTTCAAAGCGAAATTAGCAGTTAAAGATCGCGTTTTATACCTCACCACTCCATTCCTTCGAGTTCTTCCTATGCTTTTCCCCTTCGTTTCTCGCATCTCCACCTCCATGGCATTCTCTGGCTCCATCTCCAGCTCCCTCTTTCCGTCTCAAGCACGCTCTGTCTCCGGTGCCTATCCCTGAGTCAGTGCCTCCCTCTCAATTTCTCGCATGGCCATGCTCCCTGTCTCCGGGGCCTCCCATCTGGATCATGGCTCATCTTTCCCTGTCTCTCTTGCTCAGGCTTCCCTGCGGCTCTCAAATTTTTCTCAGATTTTTAGCCCCCCAAATTTCTAGGGCTTCCTCTCCTCTTTTTCTTGATTCCCCTCCAATTTTAACCGAGCGTGCTCCCTCTGTTTTTTCTTCCGTGCACGCCTCCACCACGTTCCTGCGGCTCCCTTCATTTCCTTTCTGTTATTTGCTCCCTTTCCAGTCTAGCGTCCTGAGTGCTCTGCCTTCCCTCTCTCAAACTCCCCCTGTTAATGCGGCTCCCTCCATTCTTTTTCAGCCTTTCGTGCCTGACTCCCTCAGTCTCCCGTGTTCCCTCTGTTTCTTTCTTTTTTGTGTACGCCTCCAGTCTCTCAGTCATGTGGCTCCCTCTGCTTCCTTTTTTCTTTCTCTGCTTCTCACTTCTCTTCAATTCTCGCGTGCCTGAGCCCTAATTTTAGGGCTCAGGCTACTTTTGGGGCTAAAACACAGCATTTCAGCCCCTTCTCTCCCTCTTTTTTTTTTCTACTTAATTAATACTTTTTTTTTGCAAAATTTTTTTTATTTTTTAATTATTTTTATTATATATATATATATTTTGTTTTATGTTTTTATTGTTTATTTTTCTCCTCCTTCAAGATCCCATTGAAGGATTTATACTCAATTTAAAAGAACTTCAATTGAATTAATTTTTTAGTTTTTATTATTTATTTTTTTATTTATATTATTTTGTTTTTAAAGAAAATTTGCATCAATTTTTAATTAAACATTTTTTACCCTTTTTTTTTATATAAGACCAGACAAAATGGGGTGTTCACACCCTCATTTGATACTACTTGATTAATTTAAATACAAATATTGTTAAACCTAAATGGAGGAAGCTTTTCATTATAGTTTTTTTCCCTATCCATTAGATTCCAACACTTGACTTTGTTTAAGGGGAGTTGCTTCTATTTGACCCGATTATTATTGATAGACATACCAGATTTTTTTTTGTGTGTTATAAACATTTTCCCCATCTTATACATCTCTATTTTTCCACATATATAAACTTTAGAAATTACGATTTTATATTGCTATTGAGTTGGATTTGTTTTTACAAGTTTGTGTGGGAGGAGAATCTTCAATTAAATGTTGGCTTAACAATTTGTGTAACAGATAGTGTATATATTTTGATAAAAAAAATATATGAATTACGCTTTATCATTTACATGTGTAAACTACTGATAGTCATTCTTAACGTGTGAATATTTTTGAAAAAAAATCAATAATGTCAAGATGCGTATATCTTCATTTAACAAATTATATATTTGTCTTATTACTAAAATAATCATATATTTATTATCTTTCATAATTTATCAAGCAACAGCTAGCATTCCAAGCACACAACACTGATTACTAGATATTAATACAATAAATAATTCACGAATTGAGTTTTCTAATAAAAGGAACCTTATAACAAGGGATTGACTCGGCCTTACGGAGATAATTTTTCTGACATAATGTATTACTCATTTAAATATTATATTTATTAAAAGAGAACTTTCACTTCACTCGGTGTGCATTAATTTGAACGCATCTATGAAGTGATCCAAAAGTCTAGTTTGATGGGCATATTTTTCTAAAATGATCCCCGCCGTTGAATGAATAAGTACGTAGTAGCCACAATCAAATAAAACTATCTGCGATTTAGATCTGTGTAGTAATTTTTTTGAGTTGTATCTCGTTTGATATCCCTAACATGCTGCCAATACACTCTACTTGTAGGTATGTCAAAAAAAAATATTACATTGACCATTAAGTTTTTCAGTTAGATCATATATAGTGATTAAAAAAATAGCCCTAGTCTTGTTATTGTAGTTTTAACTTCTCTCTCTCCATATATTTTGGTTTGTTAAGATGGATGTGTGGTCATATAAAAATGGATAAGATACGAAATGAATATTTATGAGAAAAAATTAGAGTAGTACCTATCAAAAAGAAAATAGTTACAAATTGTTTAAAGTGGTTTTGACGTGTGAACTAGAGAAGTCAAAAAAAAAAAAGAGTTGAGGGAGACCAAGAAGGATATTGAGAAAAGTTATAAAATATGATTTATTGATAAATAATTTATTTAAAAAGATAATTTTTTTATAGAGTTTAGTAATGTATATGAACCATGTAGCCAAGATCACTTAATGAAATAAAGTTGTTGTACTTGTTATGTCAGGTGGTGGTGGTGATATCATTATAATGGAATATTTTGTGTTACAACTCAACCACTTTGAAAAAGTACCATGAAGTTGTAGAACACTAGATTAGGAAGGGTATGGGCCTGTTTTATTTGTGTTTTTAGAATAATTTTTTTATTTTTGAAAATAGAAAAACAGAAAAATTTGTTTGATAAATCTGTTTTTTATAAATTATTCTGAAAAATAAAAAAATAAAAAACTCAAAATATTTTTAAAGTATTTTATAATTTTTATTTTGGAAAACACAAGAAAATATGAAAAATACCCACCTTATTAATGATAAAGTTATAAATTTTAAATAATTCATTTAACACTTAATAGTTATAATTTTAATAATAATTATTTAAATAAATTTTTAAATTTTTTTATTTCTAAAATTTGTTCTGGAAAACAATTTTTTAAAACTATTGTGAAAACAATAAAAGAGAGAACCTTGTCAATCAGTCCCTATAATATTCAAATGGAACAAATTAAAACTTCACTAAGCTGGTAAATAAGTTAGGATTTAAGTTGACTGTATTAATTTGTCATCATGGACGGATCCAAGATATCTTCGAAACCTTGAGTTGGACTTAATTAGAGCTTCACTTAAATGTATTAAACTCATATTGGGCCTTTTTTTTTTCAAAAACCCAAATAATGCCAAATCCAATACATCAGTATCTAACTAGATTCTCATTTTTCTATTGCTTTTGTAAATAGTAAGGTGGAATTCGTCATGATAGGAGTTTCATATACTTTTTCCAATCCTTTTTATTAGTCACATCCTAAAAATTTTTTATGGTCCTAAATATGAGTCATTTTCTATAAATTTTTGGAGTATTAATTACTTTATTTTCGAAATGTCCTTATTTAATTATGAGAGAGAAGTGAATTGTTTGAATTTGTAATATTTACTATAGGGTAAATATGGAAAACACATTAATTTTAATGATGTAACAAATTTTTCTTGGTTTCAATGAGACAGTTAGAAGTAATTTATATTAAGGACCGGCGGAGTAGTAAATTAAACTATACTTCTTATAATTCATAAATAGTGTGTAGCTTCCCTAAGATTTATTAGATATATATAGGGATGTTCAATATAGCCCGTGACCCAGTGTGACCCGATCATTTCAAGCTAGATCGAAAAGGAAAAATTTTGAAATGAAAGGAAATCGGGCCACAAAGAGGGCTGGTCCAGACCACGAGCAAGTCACTGGCCCAGTCTGATATAAATTATTTTTCAATTTTCTCATTTTTTTAATTTGTTAATTATATTAAATAATTTTATATAACTATTTTTCCTTCATATGCCGCATGTAATAAATTAATTTTATAATTATAGTTGAGGCATTTTATTATTCCAATCTTTAATTTTACTTCAAATTTTAAATTCATTTCTTAACTTAATATTATATAAAAATAAATAATATATAATTGTTGAGTATTTATAATTTTGATAAATATTATTGTTTAGTCTAATATTATTTCCTATAAAAATATTTTTTAAATGAAACTAATTATATTTTTTATTAGAAATTAAATTAACTTATTTTTTATTGTATATATTTTATTGGGCCAAACCCAACCCGGTATTAGTCTTATATCAACCCGGTGAAGGATCGAGTCATCTCGGACCAGGCCACAAGCCAATTTTTCTTGACCCATGGGTGTTCTGAGCCGGACATCAGGCCACCATGATGTTCAGCCCGTGAACACCCCTAGATACATAGATGTAGATATGGTGCTAATTTGTAATCTTAGCCCTTCATATAAGAGGGATCAAGAGATTTTGATATATCTTTGTTACTTTTCCTAAACATATGAAAAAAGTATACGAAAACATGAAACTTTTCTTTGATATAAACTGAACTTCAAACATCATGCATTACATAGAATAAGAAGAAAGAAGTCGCACTCTCCAGACTTAGCGAACAGTGCAGTTTTCATTAAGTTTTACATCACTTGACCATTATCCAACTAAAACAACTTATCAAATTAGAGATTTGTGGGATGAGGAAGAGGGATGCCTTGTAAGAAGTGAGTGACCAGAGAAAGGGCTCTTGCAGGCTGGTAGCTTGGGACCTCATGCCCTGCTCCTCTCACTGTTGCAAATGTAAGGCCTCCCTTGTACACTTGTGTGTACCCTCCTACCTGTCAACCACATAATAATATTCCTATTTCATTTTTTTTTACCTAGTTTTTCCATTAATCTAAAAAAAAAAAAAGATAGATCTTGTGGGTTAGATTTTATTGTTTTCAGTTTATGTACTTCGGTTTAAATATTGGAATTAATGTTTAGAAAAATTTGTTCTTTTATTTAAGTCAATGTGAGAAATGATATGCTTAAGATGGTTCGGGGAAATATTAAACCTCAATTGATGCACAAAATAATCCAAGAATATGAATTTGGATTCTTTCATACATGGTATATAAAAAGCATGATTGAGGATATATTTCAAAGGAAAAAAGTTTATATAAAATTTATTATATCTTTATAATCTGATGCTATAGTTTTTTAAAATATTCACTTCAGGGTATTGTATATAAAATTTAAAATTATACTAAATAAAGTTGCTAGAATAAATTTAAAATATAAATTCGTTCAGTTTAAAATAATTTTTAATTTTAATTTAGAGTTGCGTAATATTTTGAAGGCATAATTTAAAATTACCTCTCTATTGACGAGCCAAGGATGCCAAGCCGTGCTGACGGGGAGATTCAACTTCTCAATGGAATACTTGGTTGAAGTTACTGGTACCATCCCATCTACGTCACCACTGCATATTTTCCACATATTTGGTCAGACTTTCAAACACAGAGTGGGCCCCACTTGACTTGTAAATAGTGGGACTGCTTAAATTTATATTTTATATTAATATTGTGTATTGATTTGTTTTTTAGTGATATAAGCTATACATAATTTAATAAATAAAAATAATAACATTATCTTATCTTATATTTTCCATTTTACAAATAACTAAAGGTGGGCTTTTGTGCTTTGTATAAAAGTTAAGGAATGAGTCATTTTATTTACGTCTTTTTCCGATCTACAACTTATATTTTGAATAATCCAAAATATAAGTCTACCGGGCGGGGGAGTATAATACACGCATAAATTTGTCTTGTTATATAGTAAATGGGGAAGATGGAGGGGCCAGTTAGAGAATTACCTGTAAATCCAAACCCTAAGGCTATGATTGAGGAACTCATGCAAGAGAGGAAGCACAGTGGAAGAGCTATCGACCCAGTTGGTAAGGGCCCCACCACAAAGTTCCCACTCATATGTTAGCTTTGTGACATTGGCATGTAGTGCCTCTTGTACCTCAGCTCGATTCAAATATGCCCTCACATAATAATCAATACATGGGTCTGTCACTGCCTGCAATAAATTTTACAGTCAATATTAATTTGTCATGCGACTCATTTCTTAAATTTCGTGTAATATATACGAAAAATGTACTGTCAAGTTACATTGTAAATTACATTAATTAGCAGAGAAATATAAAGAAGAATATATATATATATATATATACATACAGAGGGTGGCTTAGGGAGGGAAGTGAGGTTGGAATGGTGGCACTGAGGAGCATAGATATTATAGATATCAATGAAGTCAAGGTCACTTTCTATTTCATCCGATGCTGCTCTACACTCATTGCTTTGATTTGTGGCAGCCTCTGAGAAATCACACAATTTGAAGACATCATGTGCTGCTTTGTCTGATATTATGGCATGACTCGCCAAGTAATCCCACCTTCCTATGTTGTCTGTCTCGTCGTTTACCACTGCATTCCCTATCTGCACAATTCAAAATTTCTCAACATTTTCGCAACAAAACGCCATGGTTTTTTAAAATCACTCAAAATTGTTATTTGAAAACTCTTACTCAAATCTTCCTCATATATGTCATAAATTACACACATACCTCCTTAATTATTTGTCATCTAATTTAATATTGTTCCAGCTGTTACTATTTGAACTTTCAATTAAAATTAAAGCAAATAATAAAAATATAACAGAATGATGTTGGATAAGAATCAATCTAACTTAGACAGTGGGTGACCAATCCAAGTCAAGCAGTAGTGGGCAATGGTCCAACCCACCAGCTCATTGGACCCACAAAGCATGATCAGACTAACATGTATTTTGGGATACGTTATGAATACAATGATGATTTGCGGAGAAAAGAGGAGAGCATGGAAGTACCATCATTCATTTGCGATTAATCTTCTCTTAATAGAAATTATGTTGTTTCTCTCTTGTTTGTTTATTGGATTAATTTAACAATTGAAGAGAAATTTGATTCAATAACTGTAATACATTATAAGTTAGTTGTCAGATCAGTTAGATCGGATCAACGAACTAGATTTCAAATAAAAAGAGACAACACAATTTTTGGAAAAAAGAAAATCTCTTCAACTAACTTTAGGTGAAGCCAAGAGAACGACACAGTGATGGTGGTCCCACTTTCGACATGTGAATCTCAACCAGGTACAGGTATAACAATGATGATTTAAGAGAAACAAAATAGAGAAGAGGGGACATGGACATACCAAGATGCCTTTGAGTTTGATGGAGAAGGTGGAGTTAGGGCGGAGGTTGTGGCGGAGAATGGTGTGAGCAAGCTGAGGAACATAGTGGCCGGCGTAGCTTTCGCCCGCGATGTAGAAATCGGAGGACTTGTACTCAGGAAACCTTTCCAACCAGTTCCTCAAGAACACATAGTTGTCTGAAGCAGTTCTTCTGTCCCCACCATTGTCATAATCGGATGACCTGTTTGAGTATGAAAATCCCACTCCTGCTGGTGATTCCACAAACAATACATTTGCAGCTTCATCACCCACCAACCCCATAGAAATAATATATATATCAGAGTCAATTAATCACTGAGAAATTATATATATATAAAAATATATATAAATTAATTAATAATAAAATAATTTAGGATAATATTAATGATAATGTGATATATAGATATGTGTGTGTGTGTGTGTGTGTGTGTGGTACCATGGTTCCATGCGTATTTGTTTGTCTGAAGTGTTTTGCCGTCACTGTTGACTCGGAAGGGTCCCAGCTCTTGCATTGCTCCAAACCCAAGTGATGAACATCCTGGACCTGTAAAAACACACCACCATTCACATGTGGCTTCTAATTCCTGTATATAAACTTGATACGTTCATTAATTGCATGGAGTATGAGATTGTTAAGTTGCATCATTCTCGATTTAGAAATAGTGCAGCTTATAGAGTTTGTATTTGATGATGATGATTTTATAGATCTAGGAACCTATTAGAAATGCACATGTCTAGCTAATTTCATATAAATATAATCAAGTTAAATAATTTTTCTTAATTATTATACTCTCTCTTGAGACAAAGTCTAAATTAACTTGTACCTCTTTGGAATTTTATCAAAATTACATCACTTGGTGTTCATTACAGATCTTCGCATAATAAATGGATTATTTGGAAAAACAGAACATAGCATGACCTTTGATAAATCTTGATCAATAACGATTGAATTGAGTGAAATGAACTCAATAATCCTTAAATGAGATTATGAGTTTAAACCTTATGAATGGAAAATAAAAAAAATTACATTGAAAAAATTACTTTAGTTTAAATTTGATAATACTCAAATCTAACTTGATAATACTTCATATTAAATACTTGTACCAAATGAGAAAAAAAAATACTCAAGTTGAGGATATTGAGGGATTTCATTTTTACAAAGAACTTTAAGAAAATAAAATAAACATCTATTAAGCTTAAAAAAATCCTCCCCATTTGGAGCATTTCTCAAATCCAAGTAACCTCTTGAATTTTTAAAATTAATAATTAAATTTCTAAACATTTACATTGCAACAAAAATGCCGTTGTCTTTATCAAGATGAGTATCTTTTGGTTTAAAATTATATATATAATCAATCAATTGCATGATTGAAACCTCCTGATAACAATTTTCCTCAATCAATTAGCTTACGTATAAGAAAATCAAATCCATCGATAACTACAGAACATATCAAACAAAAAAGATAATTGTGGAAACAAAAGAGAAAACCATCTTTTTCTTGGACCAGAGTAAAACACCTCACTACACGATGAATTTTCAAGAGTCAAGACGCTTTAGAGCCAGGTTCTTTAATTATGTCACTAGTTTTCTATGGAATATTTTAGTCTCCATCAATCAACGTTTGACTTCAAATGTGAAATTAAGAAAAATTACACCTAGATGAATACTTTATTAGTGGAAAATTAATATGTAAATATGTCTATAAATACTCTTTGAACTGTGAAGCTGGCTTGCTCAGCTCTAGCTTAATGAGTTTTCTCACCCAACTTACTTAAACTTAATTGTATTAAAATAATATTTTAAATTAATTGGACTCTTTCAATTTTTAGACGTGTTTGATTCCGTGACACACGTTGGGCTCTTGACGCAGACTTGGACAAAAGAAAAATACCATACAGAATGGAAAGAATTTACAAATAGTTTATTACTAAGATCTCTAGTAAGAATATCACCCGCGAGAATGCAGGTTCACCGCGTACTGGATTATTATAACTAATTTTTCGGGGAAAACATATAATGGCATTATAAAATTTCTCCAACATAATTTGGAGTCATTTGGTACGCTACTCTACCACACTATTTCTTGCATTTAAAAAAAATCTAATTTTAGTCCCCATAGGTTCACTAAATTTTTAATTTGGTTTCATATAGTTTTAAAAAAATATAATTAATTCCTCATAATTTAAATAATTTTAATTTAGTCATTCATTATTATACTTTTATTGAGGTATCATCACATATTTGAATTATTTTTACTTCATTATCTATATATTTATTATTTTCATTATTATGAATTATGCATATTTAGAATATTAAGACAACATATAGTTGGTTATATCAACAAAAATTTTTTAATACTTCCCAAATTTTAAAAATAGTGACTAAGTTAAAAATTAAACAAAATTATAGAGACCAAAAGTAAAAAAGATCAAAAGGAAGAATTATCATAAAAACTTGCTCTTTATATTAATAAATCAATTTTTGGATATATCATATATGTATATATATATATATATATATATGAAAAATTTATAACAGACTCCACAATTCATGAATCATAAATAAATAATGAAACTCATTTTTTACCATCTTTAAGAAAATATCTTTTTTTTATAAATGAAAATACATCTAATAATTATATGACAAAAAATAGCATCATATTTTGGTGATATGACAAGCTAGCACCAAATTAAAACTACGTGACAACCAATAAGCACCACTACAAAATGCATTAATTCCTCTTTTCTGTGTGGGCTACGGTGGCCACAAATGTCATTGTGAGGAAAATTAAACAATTAATAATGAGCTACACAATAAGTAAGTTTAATTACTTAATTAGTAATATAATAAAGATTTTCTTCTACTATACAGTTCGTATAATTATAATTGGAGGGAGATAATCACAATTATAGGTTTGAGCAGTCAGATGAGACATACCATAGTATATATATATTTCTATCAAGTTATGCATGGTCAGAAAATTCGAATTAATTAAATAATAAAATAATATTCATACCTCCATTGAGCCAAAGAAGAAGAGGCAATTTGTGCCTATTATTGGATTGTTGAGCTTCAACAAAATAATAATAAAAAGCTCGTCCTGCAATCTTATCCACAGTGACATACCCTCCATACTGAGAGAAGCTCACACCTTCAGGCTGCCCTGGAAGTCTCTCTATCGTATCTTTCTCTTTCAATCCCTCTTGAGGATAATAGTAACGACGACGAGCCTTATCGTCATCTTCACCACCAAACACAACCTTATCGACCTCGAAGATCGTTTTACTGCTTCTGTCAATCGAACCTCCCCTGAACTTGAGCTTGTTCAGATTCCTGAGAGCTTGTTCTTGGTTTCTGCTTCCATGGATTTCTCCCACAAAGAGTTGTCCTGTGAGAACGAAAAGCACCCACCAGGTTTCTCTGCCCATTGCGTGTTTGTTTCTTGGGAAAATATCAGAATTCAAGAATCTAGCAGAGAAAGGTGGTGAGAAAGGAAAACAGAGGGAGGAAGTGAAGGAGGACGGTATGGGATGGACGGATGGGATAGCTAGCTAGCTAGCTAGCTGTGTGAATTTATAATGTGGATAGGAGAGAAGAGAATATTTAATGCAGAAAAATGTGGAATTGGAAGAAAAAGCAATGTTAGGAGAACTTTCCTTTAGTTAAGACTCAAAATTAAATTAGTCGGATACCGAATTTGGAGTGCTTGTTACTTAAAAAACAAAAAAAAAAGTGGCAAAAGCCAAAGATTTTACAAAATTAAATCTATTCAACTTATAGAGATATTTTTTCAATCATGGTTGAACTAAAATCAAATCAATTATATTTAATTAATATTTATTAATTTTATATTTAAAAAATAAAATTAATATTTTTATCAATTATTAACCAATATTTGTCTTGTTTTGATTAATTATGATTTGTCAAATTATTGGTTAAAGTGACCAATCCGATTTGATTTTTATAACACTGACAACAACTATAAATTTAAATTCTTTTGTTGATATATTATTATATGATAAGGATTTTGCCCATGTGAGTGCTGCCTTTAGAGAGTGAATGGATGGTCATTTATTAACAAAACACATGAAAAGTTTGGGGAAAAAAGGAAAAAGAAAACATTATTATAAAAATATTTACTCTATTGATCATTTCAAATTTTGTGTTCTCTTTCTTGATTTGATTTAGTGGGGGGAAAGGTATGTTTGGAGAATGCTTGAAATGAATAAAATGCTTGCAACAGATATTCTATTTGGATGATAATTAAATAAACAATTTTAATTAATTTAATTAAGAAATAATTGTTTTGTTAAAATACAATTTAACTAAAACTATACATAAGCCCTATATATTATATGGCCTTTAAGAGTTGAGTTTTAATGTTCATTTCATGAACACTGCGATTAATTATAGATTTTATTTGATATATTGAACAATAATGTAACAAGAAATAGAGGATAAGTGGAAAGCTATTAAGTACCAATATTTTAAAAAAAGTAAAGATACATGTACCTAATATTTGATATAATACGATACATGTTCTATACGTAAATATATGTATCTATGCATACTACTTTGCAACTATATGTATTGTTTCAAATTTTGATTGTAAAATAAAAATATTTTGAAATTTTAAGGTGAGACCAAAATAATCTCATAAATCTTTGTAAAAATGTGTTGTTTTTTTTTTGTCAAATGATGTTTCATTGTTGAAAAGAAAAAAAAACAGAAATTTTATTCATAAGTTGTTATAAACATTTTTTCCATGCATATAATTTATTTTAATATTTGTACTATAATTTTAAGAAAATTTAATACACATTTTTTCTTTTAACAAGTTGATTTATCAGTTATATACAAATAATTACAAAAATAATTATATTTAAGTGTATATATGTCCCGTATCTATATCATAAAAATTTTAAACAGTATAACATCCTCCATTGCATATTGTGTCGTATGTGTTAATCATTGTTTCACAGGTGGACAGGAAAATTGCATCTCGTGTAGTCAAAAGTCAAAATTCATCAAAAGTGATGTTCATAATTTCCATTATACTTCAGTCAAAGCATAATTTAAGGGATGTGGGCCCAATTCAAAGTCCAATTTCATCACGAGCGTAGTCTTGATAGGTTCGATTTTGACGATTGATGAATGATGATAGCAATAAAAAAACTTCTATGAACAAATTAAATAGTATAAATTCATTTATATTTTTTGAAGATAAATTCATTTATATTGATCTATATATATTGAACAGATAGATAGTTATGAAATAATGGAAATTGAATTACAGCAACTCAAAACTTTATAATTTTAATGTTAATATTATTAATTCTTTTGATTCCTCATCTAAGACTAAAGTCGTTTGAGAGAATTAACTTTTAATAACAATGACTAAATTGATTGGAAGAGATTTAATGGCCCTCACATAAAGAGGTTCAAATCTGAATTAATTAGTAACGAGATAACTGTACATAAAAAAGTTGTATGAGATTATTTTTCTGTCATACTGTTATGATTTGTCTATTTGTATGGATAAAACAAAGAGGCTTTTTGACCCGAAGAACTATAAAGTGGGAGAAATTAATGAAGGATTAGGTAGCTTTTGCAATTGAAATGACAGGAAAATGCAATTCACAAAAGGTGTTTTAGGAACGGACCAATCAATCAATATAAAATACAAAAAATTTATAGGAAGGTGCAAGATTCAGAGCTTTCTGATGATTCATGAAAAAAAAATACTCCATTCTTTTTCTTTTTAAACTTAATTTCAAGTGGTTTCGATTTAATTTATTTATATATCAACTGGAGAATAATGTCATACCGAAACTTTTTTAATTTTATTTTTGTATAAAAGTTATTTATTAGTTTGTTTTCTATCTTTGAATATATACATATAAATGAAGGAACAAATAAGATTAGGTTTAATTAATAAATGAATGGTTGAGATTGAGTTTAAGGAAAACTACAATAATGCTTTCCATCGTAACAAAGCATGAAACCAATTCGCACAATTTATGGAATTTTGAGCTGCCTACTCTTATTTTTGTAAGTTTCATCCAAAAAAGAGAGAGGTGAGTATTCTAATTCTTTGGGCTCCTTTTTCTTTTTCTGGAAGAATCTCTATTGGCATTTTCCAAAATTGGTATTACAATTTAAAAGTTTGTTTGGTTTAAAAAATTTGGAGCAAGGAATTTTTTTTTATTTTAAAAGAAAATAAGTAGACGAAGAACTTTTCCTTCCTTTCTTAAATAAGAGAGGGGAGGTAAAAGTAAATACTCTCTTCTTCTTATTTAGTTTTAAAAAAATAAAATATAAAATTTTTCCTCCCCTCCTAAATTCTTAAACCAAATAAGGGGCAAATGAATAATAGATATATTTTTTTATTTTTTTTAGCAGTATTGCATACTATGAAAGTGGGAAAGAAAAGTGAGAAGGTAAGAAAATTGAAAGAAAAAATGATGTAGGGATCCCACTTATTTTTCTCCAACATTTCTCTCCAAAAGTTGAGAAATTTTGGAAAGAAAAATCTCTATTCAAAATTACCCAAATTTTTTTACACTCAACTCTTTTCGTATTTCCTGCAATTACTTTCTCTTTCTTTCTTCTTTTAACCCTCCTCATCTCAATTCTATTACCCACTACTCTCTTTTTGTCAAAGCTCCGTTAGTTATACTGATATACTATATATTTTAAATTTAGAATTATTTGATAATTTTTTAAATAAAAGTTAAAATTAAATAAAATAATTATATATTAAAATTAAAAATTATAATTATAATTTAATTTCATTCAATGGCATATTATGAAAATTATAAAAATAATATGATAAAATAATAAGTATTATTATATGTAAATATTTTCTTAAATAGAGTAGTGGTATTATTATCATGGTGAAATTAATTATATTTTCATTATCTTTATTTTTATCCATTCATCCAAGTATAAAGATAAAAAATCTCCTCCCCGCCTCCACTTTTCTCTTCTCCATTTTTTCTCCCTCTTATTTTCTTTTCTCATCCAAGTGAAGGGTTGCATTTTTCCTTTTCTCAATTTTTAGATTAACTGTCTCAAATTTATTTTCCTTATACTAAACACAAGGTGAATGTTTCACAGTTGGCCAAAAAATATTAAATGTACCACTTTTTATTTTTAGTTAGGTCTTAAAAGATATGGAGGGGAAAAAAAGATGAGAGCACTATTACTTTTTTGTTTGATATCATGTGTCCGTTAGAACGGAATATTTTTTTCTGTGACAACTAACAACCCACCCACCACTTTAAAAAATGCTATCAACTTTTTGTTTTCTTAGTCTTCCTTTGAATTATTTTTTTTTAAATAGTATGTTAAAATAATCATAATTTATAAAAATAAAATTTTAATAAAAATAGAGAAATTTATTATAAATTTATTTAAATAAAAAAATAATAATTAAAAATAATAATTTAATTTATAAAAATGTAAATCAAACAGGTTTTTACCTAGAAATAAAAATCAGTGATATTAAACAAATTAACATAACAAATTTCTAACTATCTTATGATAAAAATTGCAAATCTAATATTAAATTTTAAATTTTACATAATTTAGATTTTTAATATAAATATCATTTTATTGTGAACTTTTTTTAACTGTTATGTTATGATTGAGAGATTCATTAGCATATTCTTTCAAAATTCAAAGTAAGACGGCTTCTTTTTGAATCCATGGAAATAATAAAATTATGATGCAGAAAGCAGCCGCCTGTTATTGACAAATTTGTTCACGACATTGTAAAGCTGACGTGTCTCACAAATTAATTAAAATCACAATATGATCCCACAAAAGTATAATTAAAAATTTGACTCATTATTTTAGGAACCGTAGGGCAATAGATTAGGAAGAATATAATATATGAATGGAGAAAAGTTTAACAATTAAGCTATTTAATAGGTTAGAATTTAGCATTTTAATTTATAGGTGGAGTGGAAAGAATTGGATGTCCCATAAATGAGATTATAAGTTTAAATATTGTGATAAAATCAAAACTAATTCGATACTGTTCTATCCTAGGACACACGCATATACAAAATGATAGAGCTGTCAATTTTAGTGCATAAGTGCAGGGAATATTAGGATAAAAATAAAAAAGAATAACAATAATATATGAAACTATACTTTTTGTCTTGTCTTTCTCTAAAAAAACATAAAAACGTAATAAATATTCCATAAAAACAATTTATTTGTCATAATTGCTTTCTCCTCTATTTTTTTAAATAAAAAGAGGATATCATTCAATAAAGAATACAAAAGAATATTCCAAGAGATAAACTAGACACACAAACGTCATGGTCAAAAGATAAGTATCCACAAAACAAAATAGAATAAAACATTTCTTTCTTTGGTGTCAACACCTAATTCACATATCCCAATACATACAAGATTGTTCATATTTTTAAAAATAATTTAATTACTTCACATTTTTCAAGGCACATTAAATTATTTCTAAAGGTAAAAAAAATTAACTTATTCTTATACATCTCAATAATATCATTAAATATTTTTTTCATTAAATATATTTCATCCAATTTTAAATATAAGATATTTTTAACTATTTCACGCTATTAAGAAAATGAGTTGATCACTAAATTTGTTAAGAAATTTTAATATTTTTCTCTATTTTTTTATTAATTATATTATTTAACATACTTTCCATAATATTTATCTCTCTCATATTAATTATATACTAGGCATGAATGAAAAAAAAATAAGAAATACTCTAGATAACTCTACAAGATATCCTATATTTTGAATCAAACATTCCTTTTGCAAGATATTATACATTTAGGAATGGAAAAAATATTTTACAAAGTTGATTTATTATAATATTTTGTATAAACTGTGTATTGCACGGGTACAATGCTAGTTCACAAAAAATATAGACAGGGAGGTAGATATTTCAATGGCTTTATGTGTATGTAGTCATGGCATGAACATTCTAAACAATATTATTAATTGTTTACTAGTAAACAGCCTTCTGTTTCTAACATTCCAGAGCCTCCAACACATGAGGCCAAAAGTGATTTGCCAATTTATATTTATTAATATTGGACAATATCCATTTATCAAAAGGCATAAAAAAAATAATCAAGCACCATATTACTTTGAGCAATTTGGTTCCACCTAGAACAAGTAACAGAGCGCTTGCGAAAGATATGATCAATATCCTTAATGGAAAAAGATCTTTATATTTTCTTCTGTAATAAAAGACAAATTAAAAAATGAATCATTTTAATATTGTCAAATTATTTTTCGTTTTGAGTCATTGATGGGATCAAGCAGACATTTGACATCACCCAAGTAATTTTTATATATTAAAAACATGCCCGAAGAAATTCCGTATCGTTTTGGAATTATAAACCATACCCACTTTTTATATTAAGTTATGAGTAATTGACTTCTTTATTTTTTTTATGGAAGTAATTAACTTCTTTATGTTTAGATCAAATATTTGATCGATTGACATGAATTCCTGTGCATCTTTAATTACACAACTAATTTTACTCTAAAAATCTGTTAGTCCATAATTAAAAAATTATTATTTTGTGTCATATCAAAAGATTCAAATTTTGGTTAGTCCGTGTCAAATGAGTTAGCTCCAATTGACAAAATTATTGTTGGCCGAAAACAATTGACTAAATTATTACTAATTAATTTAGATAGGCATTATCTACACCTTTTGTGCCCATCACGTCAGATGCATCAAAATGTTGGGCTTCATTTTGATCTCACCTCACTAACCAAGCGACTTCTGTCATACATGGGATTTCCTGAACTCTAGTTTCCATAAATGGGCCTCAACTCATTGTATTAGCCATTGGTTTATCGCCCAAAATTTTTTTAAACCAAAAAGGCTTTGATTTGATGGAATTTATTGATGTTTAGGAATTTAGGGGGGGGGGGGAAGATGTTCAACAATAATCTAGAAAGGACAAGATTTTGTTTGGAAATATGTTATCTTTTTTTCAATTATTGTTATTTTTGTAACAATTTAAAATATATTTTCAAAGTATATTCTCTAAAATAGCAGCTAAACATGTCATAAGGTGTTGTTTCCTCTATTCAATGTTAAAGCTATCCATTTTCTATTCTCTAATTTAAAGAATTAATCCATTCAACCTTCGACTTTTGAAGGTTCAGCTTCATTTTTATTCATTACATGTAATCTAAAATATAAGTCTAATTTGACTAATTATACAGAATAAAGAAGATAATTTTACTTATTAAATTTGTTAAAAAATATATTATATTATAATATTATTCATATTTAATGCATTATATTTAAAATCTGCACAATTCTCATATTATTTACTATTTTTTAAAAATTTAATTATAAATAAGGGTAAAATTAGGGAATAAAACATTTAGTACCTTATAAATTACTAAATAAAATTTATATTTTTTAATTAAAAAAAATTCAAAAATATGACTTAGAGTAAAGGAGGTAAACAAGAATTGAGAAAATGAGAGGGTGTGTGCGTGAGAGAAATGGTTGGATTTCTTGCATTTTAAGAAAGGCACACAAAAAGGAAAAAAGTGAAAATACATGAAAAAATCATGTGTACGCGTGTTGCTGTCTGCTTACTTGGTGTGGAGGCACCAACACGAATTCTGCTACGGCCTTGTTGACCGTGTTTTGAACGGTCTTATATTTCTTTTGATCAACATTTTATTTCCTTTTCATATTACCAATTGGTTTCCAAAATTACATTATACTCCACTAAGTTAAATATAATCTAAGTTAGATCATCTGGGTATAGAGTAATCTCAATAATCCTTTAGTGTGTATAAAAAAAAAAAAGTAATCTCAATGACAATTTTTTTTAATACACAAAACTGAAACTCAAAACAGCAATGGTTACTGCTTTATAATGTGATATAAACTAATAAATGTTATGTTATACGAAGCCCGAACTCTTTTTTTTATTGAGATTACTACAACATAAATTCTACTACTTTGGGTTACAACTAGTTTTGATGGATTTATAGTCAGACCCCATTCAGGAGGAAATCTTCCAACTACCTTTTTTATATTCATATGGTCTTAAATTTAAGAAATTATATTTAAGCAATCATAAATCATTTCACTAAGAACAACACCCTTTAGTTGAGCTACCTCTTTTATTACTCAAATAGTACTTATAAAATCAATGTGATTAGAACCGGACCGGACATTGAATCGGACATGTCACTGGTTCAAAGTTTGATAGTTCGACCGAGGTCAAACCGGGGTCGGACCAGTAGTGATTAGAATAATATATTTAAAATAAATAATATAAGTTTAAACAAATTTTATAACTTAATTAAAGTCTTAAACTAAATAATATTGAATTATCAATCTATTATTTATCACAAACAAATTATTAATAAGTTTCATAACTCAATATTTTAATTTAAATAAGTTAATATTCATCTATAATCATATTTTGAATTAAAAATAATAAATTAATAATCTATTATTTATTATTTATTATTTATTAAGTAAATATATAATTTTTAGTAGTTATATATCATAATAATATTTATATAATATTATAATATATAAAAAAACATATTTTGTATTAAAAATGATGTTATTTTATCGTAAAAATAAAAAAGAATTTTTTAAAAATACTTGAAAAAATAAATAATGTAGAATTGGTTCAAACCAATTCAGGACCGATTCTACCAGTTTAAGGCCGGTTTCACCGGTTTTGAACAGTACCGGTCGTGTGCTATGATAGGACTAGACCGGATTGGCCGGTCCGATTCGACCGGTCGAATCAGCCGGTCCAATCCGATTTTAATAATAATGTATAAAATCAACTCAAATTGATGTAAGTGATAAAATCTCTTGTATCTTAAACAAATGGTTATAGGTTTGATTTCTAATATTTATGTATCAAACAGGTTTAGTTAGGAGGGGCATATTCTTTGCCGTCATTGCTAAAGGAAAATTAGTTCTACGGCCAATAATGTGAGATGCTCCTAGTCTATGACTTGAAAAAAAAAATTTAGATATATTCTTACAAGTCATTTAGTAATGAGATTTTTGCATTGGTAGAAAATTCTAAATCCATTAAAATATGAACAGTATATTTATATACTTATTAATTATTTAGCAACGAAATATTTACATTGGCATTAAAATTCAAATTCATATCTTTATAAAGTATGAATTGTATCTTTATGAACTAAAATAATTTTTGTGGTTACTTTCTATTTCTACATATATTATTTGATTGATTAAATAATGAGTATCTTGTTTTGGTTAGGCGACAATGAAATAGGGGTTTATCTAAAAGTGTGGAGCTTATCTTGGGTATGTGCCAAACATAAGTTTGCCAATTCAACTCTTTTTTGGTAAACAAAGGGGGCCTAAACACCCAACAAAACAAAACAAAAAACTATACAACAATCAATCTAGGCTAAGAAATGCCTATCTTATCTCTATGTATCAGTTCACATAAACCTGGAGGAGGCTCATCAAACTGATGTATGACAAAATTTTGAGAAAAACCCTTAGAAGCAATCTAGTCTGCACATCTATTACTCTCCCTATAACAGTGACAAGCTTTCAAAAACCATTGCCCCTGCAATTCATTTTGGATAATTTTAATGATTCTTGAATCCATGACATCCCCATTTAATACTCTCTCAATGAGAGAAATTACAGCCTTCGAGTCACCTTTAATAACAACTCTATCATACCTCAACTTCTTCAAAAGTTGCGATCCAAAAATCACACCCGATAATTCAACTTTGTAAATAGAGCACCTTCCAATTCTTTTCTTATAGCCTCCTAAAAACTCCCCACCACTATTTCTGACTAATCCACATAGCTAGCCTCGCCATCTAGACTCCTGACTGCCCCATCTAAATTTAGTTTGCACCATCCTACATCTGGCTTAATCCAAGAAACATCTCTCTATATTTTAGAGCACATTACCCCACTATTCTCAAAAGCTTTTTTAATATCTCTTGCAGAATTAATAACGATCCTATCTGGTTCTGGAGGCAAGAGGAAATGTTGTTCAAACGAAAAATTGTTACGCCAATTCCATAGCATCCACATGATAACCCCAAACACAATACACTACTTAATTTCATGATGATAAATTGAGTGATCTCCTAGATTAATATACCACCAATCCTTTTCATTCATCCTAAAGAAATTAGCTGCTTGGAGATTAGTTAACAAATCCAGCTAAACATCATGTGCCAAACTAGAGTCATATAATACATGCAACACATCCTCCTTATTCACTCCACACCTATAGCACATAGGGGAAATATTAGTAGACTTACTAATTCGACTAGAAGTTAACAAGTTCCTACCAATAGCCAACCATAGGAAAACTTGTATCCTTCTAGTACCCTTCCATCTCCATACTATGTCCCATTAAAAGGAGCTCATATGTAGTTGTCTCTCTTAAGATTCTATACATGTCAGCAACATTAAATGCTTTTCTTGAATTTCCAAACCATGAAATCCTATCATCTCCCTTCATCATAGAAGAAGGAGGTCTTGCACGTTTGCAAAGTAATTCCCCATCAAACAACAAGGCTCCAAGTTTATTATAATCCCAATCATCCATTTCAGTCACAAAATCACCTACACAAACCTTATCAAAATTCTGATCTTGCTGCTTGGCTCTATACATTTGAGGAGGACCTCCATCAAGCCATCTATCTTTCCAGAAATCAACTTTTAGGCCATTATTTACCTCCCATACAATATTTTTCAATATAATAGGTCATAAACTCCCCAACTTCTTCCACAAAATAGAATCACCATTTCTAACAACATATTCATTCCTCAAATTACAGTTTCTACCATACTTCCCAGATAAAACCTGAGAAGAGAGTTTTTCAAGTTTTGCGTTATATTTCCCAACCAATTTTACATGAAAGGGCATCATTCATAGATTTCATATCTTTCAATCCATATCCTCCTGGACTCTTATTTGTACATAAACGCTTCCACCCCAGAGTATGATACTTCCTCCTCTTCTCCTGACTCATCCCCTAAATAAAATTTCTTTCCAACTTCTCCACTCCTTTATAAAACCCACTAGAAATATGATCATGTAACATATGGTAAACATGAATGTGTTGTATAATAGATTGTACAAGCGTTAGTCTACCTGCCAAAGAAAGACACTTGCTTTTCCAGCCACTTAATCTTTTTTTAATTTTATCAAGAATAGACTAAAACTTAGATCTTGACCTCTTGCCATTAATAATATAAGAACCCAAGTATCGACCCAATTTTCAAGAAATAATGAACCCACTTCTCAAAGAAATTTCCTCCTTTATATTTGTGCCAACATTCCTAGAAAACATAATAGAAGTTTTTTGTGGATTAATGACTTGTCTAAACATGCTGCTGAAATTATTGAAGCATTGAAGAACAACCTCCAATTGCTGTAAATCAGTTTCACAAAAAAGTAATAAATCATCTGCAAAAAGCATATGTGAAATCCGAATTCCTTGCTTGCCCATACAAATAGTTTTCCGTTTGTTTTTATCAACTACATTAGCTATTAGGTGAGACAAGTTTTCCATTCCCAATACAAATAGATAGGGTGAAAGAGGATCACTCTATCTCAAGCCATGTTCAAGTATGAACTTAGAGGATTTTGCACCATTCCACACAATTCCTGGAAACCCACTAGGAACAAGTCATTCTCAATGTCTACTACTTTTACTTGTCCCTTCTTCCCCCACATTTGTGATAATTTTCTACTTAGAAAACCATAACTCACATGCTTTCCCAGCAGCTTCACAATCAGGGTTCTTCGAAAAGGCTTTCTCAAATGATCCATCTCAACTTCATTGAGAATAAAATTAGGGCACATTGGATTCCAAAAATCCATAGTGATATCTTGTGTAACATTAAGCACATCATCAAAACGATGTCCTCATCTTCCTTATCCATCTAACTCTCAGAATTTTCTTCTCACCAGCCAGCATATCACGATAAGACTTCATCTCTTCCATCGGAGTCTCTTTAATGAACTCATCCTCCATCTAGTCCTCAACATGAGGACATAGCAAAACATCTTTAGAGAACTCTTGTCCAACCTTACAAACTTTCTTCTTTCTATGTGCAGATGAATTCGCCTCTTCTGTCGCGACCACACCATTAAAACCTCCGTTGTTCGAAACTTGTGAAGTGAGCATTATCCATTCACCAATTCAATAATTGAATCAAATTTCATTTTAATATTTTAATTTTTAAAAATCTTATTATAATTATTTAACTTTAAAGACGTGGTTAAACACTTCTTGTACTTAATATCATTAAACAATTTAATAGAAAATTTATTTAAATTTATCTAATCATTATTATTATATATTAATTAATATAATAATTATAATTATCATTTTTTAAACTCAAAATAAATAATTAGTACCTTAGAAAAATAAAAAAATTGAAAAATATGTTAATTTAAGACTTTAAAATTTATAACCTTAGAATAAATTATTTTTAAAATATTGTGGTAAAATATTTAAAATTATTATATTAAAATTAATAATTTTTATTTATTTTTCACCAGTTGACAAGTTAAAAAATTTAACTTAAAAAGGTAAATATAAAAAATAAGTAATAAAAATATTTTAATATCTTAAAAAATATTTAAAATTTAAAAATAAAACTTTTAATTTTAAGATTGTAATCTTTAACCTCTTCCGTTAATATATTTTTAAAATAGTAAATATTTAAGCCTTAAAATTATTTTTGTTACCATTTTTATATTAATTAATATATAATAATATTAATAATGTGACTTTTAAATAGATAAATTATTATTTTTATTAATTTATTTAATATTAAAAAATTTTAATTATATATTAATAGTTAAAAAATTAATATAAAAAATAATAAAAATGAAAAATTAAAATAAAACATACATTAAAATTAAAGAATAGAAAGTATATTTTATATATTTAAAAAAAAAACTTGTGAATTGGAACGTTTCACAAACGTTCTATATCTGAAATTCCTTTTTTTTCTTAATTGATTGGACAGTTCACACGCGCAATATGTTGATCCCATTGACCTGGCCTCCTAAAGCAACCGCCCTAATCACTATTTTACCCCTTACTTTTATTCCCCCTTATCTGCGCTTCTTCCCCCTTGTCTGCGCTTCCTCATGACATCTATAGTACGCTTTTGTCCTTATCTGATCTGCTACCCGCTGGGTCCTTCGAAATGTTCGCTCGGAGTTTTTTCATTTCTTTTATACCATAATTAACATTGGAAAAAATATCTATTTGATTATTCCATTTTATTTTAAAAATGAGATTTCATTTAGTTCTATCAGAATTTAATACTTCAAGTTCAACCAGTATTATATTAGATTCAAACTATTTATAAGTATACACACTCACACACACATGTATAAACTATTTTATAACAAAAGCAAAATATACATGCTGCTTAAAATTCTTTGAAATTAAAAATTAATTGAAATATTTTATCTACGATTGTAAAAAAACTAATATTTTAGTACAATTAAATATAATTTGATTACAATTGATTTGGAGTGATTTGGGATTTTCTATTAAATTAAATCAGGACACAATTTATTTTCAACTTTACCTCTTGTTCTCATCTCTTTGTGGTGTGTTTACATGAGGATTTATGTATAACAAGAATGGAAAACCCTAACAAATCCAAAATCAATTTATAATAATTATAATAATCAAATAATTAATGACATGAAGTTAACCTAAACAAAACAGGAAACGACACTTAATAAAAGAAAAATAATATCACTCCAAAATAATCAAATCAAATTACATTTAATTACACTAACAATGTTAAAGTTTTTACACAAAAATGCAACTAAACGTGGCCAAGATTACATTTTTGTGTGCAATCAATTTTACATTGTAAAACATGATTAGATCAAATTTTATAATTCTTTTTACATCCAAAAATTTGTTTGAAAGAGGTTACATCAATATAATCTTCATTAGAAGATTAAAATACCCTTCTCGCTAACAGCCAACCATTATTCATTGACGAGAGCATTTTAGTCTTTTTAATCCTTTTTCGTAATTTTAAAAATAAATAAGTTTACATGGTGTATCAGATAAAATTAAGATAATAATTATTATATTACATATTGATGGAAACATCTACAATTCTCTAGAGGTACTTTAATTTCATTTGTTATGTTATCTTTTTTCTGTTTATTGTGAAAGATATTTTTTAATCTTTCGGCTGTACATGAAAAAATCTAATTTATTAATCTGTTACGTGACCAAACATCATCTCCCTCTAGAGAGATCGTTCCATTTCACATTCTTCTTCCTGGAACCAGCAGGGTTCTGCAAGTGGGTCCGACCCACTTGTACGATACCATCAAGAACAACGTGTCGTACATTTTAACGCTAAACCGAGTCGATTGATTTGATTTGACTGCCACCCCACCACCCAAACCGCACCCCATGTTTCTGACTTTTCCGTTTTCCTTTTTATACATAACCCAATCTTCCTCCTTCATTTCCAGCCTTGCGAACCAAACCCTTCAAACTTTCTCCACTTTTCTCTCTCTTTAATCTTCGCTTTGTGATGGCACTGTTACTTCAGAAATTCACAAAATTCCACAAGCAAAACCCGCCTCATCGTCATGAATCACAAGAGGAACAATCTCTCTCCGCTTCTCTGCAGGATTTTCGATCCCAGATTTCTAAGTTGGTTGCTCAATTAGGCTTTGGATTGGAACATTCCACCTCTCAGAATCTGTCCTTGTCTTGGATCAACAAGTGCTTTGGGCTGTTACCTGTCGCTCACAAGGCCTTCGCGAATCTGGTTGTGGATATAGATCACCCGATTAGCAACTGGAGCTCCGATTCCATTGAAGGATATCTCAACTATTGCTTGGGTTTGCTTCAGCTTTTCAACGCAGTTTCTTCTAATCTCTCTGGTATTGGTCAGTCTAGGCTTTCTCTGTCTTTTGGCTTGATTAAGTTCAAGAAGTCGGCTTCCTCCGCGAAGAATTATCTGAAAGGAATTGAAGTTGTGTCTGGTAAAATTAGCCCCAATTTTGGGGATGAATTTTGTAGTGGAAGTGAGAAATCAAAGGATTTCAAGGGGAAAGAAAGGGTTCTCCGAGAAGCTATTCAGGAATTAAGAACTATCGGATTTTGGGTATGTGGAGTTGTTCTCTCAGCTTTATCCGGTGATGCTGGTTCATATAGGGAGATCAGGAAAAAGTCAAGCGGATTTCCAGGTACTGGCTCGGTTCTTCATCCACTTGATTCCAAAATCGGTGAGAAAATCCGTGTGTTGAAGGAGGTGAAGGAGATCAACGACGCTGTGGGAGATGTTGTTGGTGCTTCTGAATCTAATGACGCCGGGAAAGATGATGCGGCCATGGTGTTGCAGAAGAAGGTGGATTCGTTTCAGAAGGGATTGGACGATCTGAGCAAGGAGGTGGATGATCTGTTCAACAAGGTTATGACCCAAAGAAATGAGTTGATTGACTGCTTCAGATTTAGAGATCGATCGCCCAGGAAATCCGTTGTTTGATTTGAATATTATTGCCAATATTGATAGGTTTATGTTTTTTCAAGTTTTTTTTTCCTTCTTGGTTTTAGGGGGTGTTAGTTAGGGTGTTTGATCCTTAGTGATATATGTAAATATTCAGTAATTTTATTTCACACCGTGATTTTGTACCTATCTTTGGAAAAAAATTTCCAAAAAATTAAAGGAATGATTTTTTTTTTTGGGGATAAATCAGGATATTCTATATCGGTAACCGTGAGTAATCCCTTCGCCCCATTGCCCTGAGGATCTCTCTGGAAAATGGTTGGCCACAAGATGTGTTTGGTTTTCATGAATTGAGGATTGAAGCCCCAATGGTTAAGGGGGATCTCATGAATCAAGGATTGAACCCATCAGAGGTTACCACCATGATTGATGAAATGATCTTTCAAAAGATGTTAATAATTTCTGCATATTAGGTTAGGTGCTGATCATGAATAGCTTCGATGACCGAGACTTGTAGCCCTACTGGATTAGCACGCCCAGACCTTTTTGTTCTTCTATAGTCTGAAATTGACTCCGTTTAGGATAGAAAATAATTGTTATAATTAATTCTTGAAAATATTTACTTCATATAAATGAGAAATAAGAAAAAAAATTAGAGATAAGATAAAATAAAAAAAATATTTGATATCTTACATTTAATTAAAAAAAATTTAATATTTTATATTTTAAATCAGAAATTTATCATATAGAATATGGTGGAGATAATTTTCTTTTCATAAAACGGTCATACACTTTTTTCTTTTTTTTCGGGTGAACAAAGATTGAAGAGTGAAATGAATACATTTAAATTATTAATTGCCCGTTAATCTTTAATTACGGATAAGAAGTTTATGAGACGCGCTAATATATTAAACAATTTTGATGTTTCAGCGTTAAATAACTTCTTTAAAAATTTAAGAATGTTCCCTTCACTCTTGAGAGGAAGTTCAAATTAATTAATACAAAATATAAAGCACAAAAAAAATTAATGTAATTTAATTTTAAATCAAGATTTAATTAAATTGTAACAAAATATTAATTGTTAGTTGAGATATAATTGAGTAAATATTTCTCACATTTTCACCCTATCACTATAAATAACTTTTTTCTTTATGGATTATTTCCTGATTCACGCTGCTAATTTGAATATTGAAGTATTATACCCAAATCATCTCCACATGAAACAGTGTTGACTTTTTTTTGCCTGGGTACCGTAGATAACAGTTTTTTTTAAAAAAAATAAAATTAGATAAGAGCTATGAAACACTAATATTTAAAAAAAAAACACTCATATCTAATACATAATATAATACGATATAATACGTGTACTGTACTTATATATATATATATATATATGTATCTATCTGTATCATTTCAAATTTTTACATTAAAATAAAACTATTTAAAATTGTTATAAATATTTTATAGTTTATTTAATTATTTTAACATTTTTAATATAATTTTTAGAATATTTAATACCAATTTTTTTATCTTAATAGATAGATTTATTAATATATATATATATAAATAATTTTATAAATAATATTATATATGTATAAATAACTCTTGCACCTATATTCTAAAATTTTAAAAATTATCATATTTTTTTATATGATGACGTATCGTATCTAATACACATACATTTTCGATGCTATATAGGATAAGAGGTTATGTTCTTATGTCTTATGTTACTCTATCATTTTTTTTCATATTTTCTTTTTCTCGTGCATTAATTTTTCCAATATTAGTGTGTGCAAATTCTTTTTTTCTTTATCAAACCATAAAAAGGTCATATTGGACTCTGATTGAACTAATAATGTGACAAACAGTGTATGGGAATTCTACTCCAGTAAATTGTTGGGCTTCAAACAAAAAAGCCAAAAAAATGAGAAAAGTATTTGAAATCAACATTGGATGATAAAAACAAGCCTTACGCTCATCTTCTTCCTGAAATCTTTCAAAACAAGGTTCATGATTTTCATTTTTCCCAGCCCATTACACCGAAATTTGGTAAAACTGGAAAAAAAGAATTCCTGCTTCCTGCAAATTTTCTACGAGAGCCAAAATCTACTTTTATGAGTTGAAGGGGTCACCTAGGGATCCTACCTTTCCTCTGTAATCTAAACTCTTTACTGTGCACAACTATAACTGCACTAAATTAGTCTCATGTTCTATTTTTGAAACAAGGTGGTTAGAGAATTGGATCAGAGTAGAGCCATTTGAGATTCAGAGTCATTGCAGAATGTTTCTTTCTCAGGTGCCTTCCTCTTGTGATGAACATCAGTGGGCAACCTACAATGCAGGAACCATAAATGAGACTAATAATTTGACCACTTAATATGAGACTATAATGAACCTATGAAAGTACTAAAATTCTAAGGTAGACCAGTTCAATCACGAATAGACATGTCAGGTACACCAACTACGAACATCATTATATGTCTATTTATCATTGGCCTGATTGATTTTCGAAGACCATGGTTACCTTAGAATCTCCAGTGTAAGTAAAGATGCCAGATTTCAAGTAAAGACAAGACCATTCAAACATCATTATCTATTTGCACTCATGCATGATGGTGTTGTGCTGCAAAAGAATATCAACATGTCATGTTCTTGTTGGAAAACCCAATAGCTAAACATCTAATGAAAATTCACTTAAAGTTCTATCCTATACAAACCAGTTATTATAATGTTGATCATTAAGCAGCTGTGACCACCATAAACTTAAATCATATATAGGGCATTGTTTACATAACAATCAACAACAATCAACAAAAGATATTGATGATTTCTCACAGAGACATTGCAGCACAACAGGATCTAAAGCAATTTAGTTGTAAGTTTGGTGATAGAAAAGTGGAATACCCTAAATGCAAAGTAGTGTCTGAATCCCCATGCTCATTTTCACAGTTACTGGCCAAGTTGGAACATATGACACCATTATTTACGGGGGCGTCCCTTCTTTCCACATGGTGGTATTGAAGAAAAGATGGGACCACGCGATCAGTTAATGGAAACAAACAACGAAGCTCCTCCACCTGTAACACATTTCAGGAAAAAGAGTCATGAGCTATACATCTTTCCAGTTCACGCATTTTTTGTACAATTAACTTTGAATTAGGTAGAGAAACGTTTGCCTGTCTGCGCAAAGTTTCATTCTCCAACATGGCCCTTTGTTCCTGGAATGAATAAATTAAACACATTACTAGAAGAAAGAGATAAGTTTTCACCTCTTTTAACTTTCGAGAAGATATAAGGGCGCTGTGAAGCTATACAAAATCCACAAGTTGATACAGATTTAAATTTATCCATAAACTGGTGGCCATTTGAGAGATTGTGACAGATTGGGATGCAAGCCCAGTAACCAGATGAATTCCTTATACATATTCGCTAGAGAACTTTGTAGGCAATCCTTGCATATAGGAATAATTAAGGAAACTGCTATATTCCATTTCAGAAGTAAAAAACAAGTCATTAAAAGGAACTTGATTTCTTTCAGGCTTGCTTGGTAATGACTCATGATCAAGTACTTTAGGGGTGATCTCAAATCTTGCAATAAGCTATTGTGGGCAAAAATCCCAAACTTTTTACATACAAAAGACTAGTAAGATCCCCTTAATTTGAAGGTTAATTTATCTTATTTTCAGAAAAGTTTGCATGTTAAGGGCAGATTCCAATTTACCTGTACTCTTGACTGCTCCAGTTGCTCCATAAGCAATTCCTCCTGTAAGAATAAACGTTAAGGCTCATAGCAATCACTACATCATATTCTATTAGAGGAATAAAAACGCATCTAAAACTAAGGAAGAGAGAAGATGAGAAGGCAGAAATGAAAAACTGAGAAAGACCTTCTTCTCCTTGACAGACAATAATGCTTCATTAAGTTGCTGCTCGAGATGTTGCAGGTCTTTCAAACCTAATCCTGTCAGGTCCTTAGCCAACAACCGTCTGTAGAATTGGAAGAAGTAAATATACATAAGAAATATGGAAATGAAAGTAATACATCATGCAAGAACAAAACACATTGATTAACACTCACTGTTGCTTCTTTTCTAGCTTCGCAATTTCATCTTTCAGAATTTCCAGAGTCTTAGGATCTTCCTTCTGAAATAAAACAGTGTTAGATAACAATCCCATAAATGAATAAAAGGGCAAATGACAATGAGGAATCACCTAATGCAGAATCCCAACTGTCTTAAGAAGGCAAACAATTTGTAATTGCTAGACATTGCCAATTGCACTCAAGAAGAGCATTTTGCTTCTTTTTCTATGTTTTATAAACTCTCACCTGAGGTACACAATTGCTTACGTTAAATATTCTCAGAAAAAGAATCTCAGATCATTTTTCCTAATTTCATCTGTGATCCTTAAATAATGGAGTTTTAGTACAAAATATTAATACCAGAGTACTTCAAATAGTGCTAGCGCTGACTATTTAAAAAAACAAAAAACAATGCTAGCGCATTTCAACATTTCCCATCTCTAGAAGCAGAAGATGAAGTATCATATACAATATACCACAATTTTGTATCAATACCAAGATTGCGCGCGCATGCATATTCACACACATATATAGACATCAATTGCAAGCCTCCCCCAGGAGACTAGCCTCTTATGTGAAGCTTGCTAGGGAAATACTCAATGAAGTCCATTCTTCATAGCAACTATAATGACTATTTATTAAGGTCGATAAAATAATTACTTATACGTAAGTAGTAAGTAGAGTCCACAGGCACATAAAACATGCAAATTAGAGTAACATTGCAGTTCCAAAAGCAAAAGTTTTGTAGCTAGGAGAATGAGTGAACTGTGCATGATTTAAATCAAGGAATTGAAATTGAGACGTCCTCAATATTTAGCTACCATGACAAAACAATTTGCTTTGTGCCATTGTCAGCCAACTCAGGGTGGGGCTGAAGCACTCTTTGGAGCTAGATGGACAAGGAACCATGCACTATCTTAAACCAGGAAAAAGATTATGAATTTTACTATGCTAATTGCTAATGGCTACAGAGTACCTCTGTCTTACATTCCACCGCAGCAGCCTCTGAAGAATCAAAGCATTTATTGTATCTTGAAAGTGTTCGCTTCATACTGCAAGAGTGAATTGCAAGTATTAAGACACATATTTAGTTGATGGGAAATGCAGTCTATCAGTTACTTAGCCATGGTCGAATGTATAGAAGTATATATGAGATCCAGTTTTTGACTATCATTCATACTGCTAATATAATGAAAATTAGCAAATTTGCAGTATAAACTGTCTGGAGTGGGAAAAATTAACATGGCAATGGGAAATTTTAAAGACATCCAGTTAGAATGAAACAGTGCATGCCATCTTATTGCTGAACCTAAGTTCAATGGACAATCTATGTTCATAACATGAGAGATATATCAGATGAACGATATCTAAAAGCACAAAAAATAAGAAGAAAAGTTCAAGTTTTTATATGGTCTAAATTTACTTCAGGAAGCTTACTATGAGATGATCAGGTTGAAGAGGTCAACTACCTATTATACAAGATATTTAAACAGTGAAAAGAACTAATTTAAGACTATCTTCTGAAAAATGAAGGGAAATGCGTTGAGATACACTAGAAAAGAAGGAAATCATACTTGTAAAAGCCACGCTCAGGGTTGAACAAGGAATAGTATATTCAAAATAGATCAAAGTAAAATTTTTAAGAAAGTAAAAAATGAAGAAAAAATTGCATGCAAATAATGTAAATATATAAAAGAGTAAAACATTTGGCACAATTCGAGTCCATCAAACTCACCTTCGTACTCTGAAATCTATCGGCCAACCTCATAAAAACAATCGATGGTATAATAAAAAAGAACATGCAATCAAATCGAAACTTGGGAAAAATTCAAAAGCATACCCAGAACTGGAGAACTCGAAAAGCTTCCCAGTATTAGAGAAGATGATCACAGCAACCTCCGCGTCACAGAGAATTGCAAGTTCCTGAGCCTTCTTGAGCAATCCATTACGCCTTTTGGAGAATGTGACTTGCCTGCTATTCGCATTCTCGATCCTTTTGATCTCAATCTTCCCTCGACCCATTCCTCTACTCCAAGAGAATCACAGAGACCCAACTGATCAAAACCCAGAAGCAGAATCAAAATCAACCCGGGGTTCAATCCAGAGATCTTTGTTTCGAGAAATTGATCGAGCTCCCTTCCTTCCTCTCTAGCAACCCATAAAGGAGCTTCCTTTCTGGTTTTCTAAAGCCCCCTTTGTTGTTTTGAAGGGGTTTTTGAGGGAAAGAGGCTAAATTTAGAGAACAAGAAGAGAGATAGAGAGAGAGAAAGAGAGAGCGTTTTAACCCCAAATGGCGAGAGACTGGAAACGGCAACTTTCTTTGCATGGCTCTGTATCTATCTATTTAGAGTAGTGCATGACTCCTTTTTGCCACATTTAGTGTTTTCGTGCCATTGGGTCTCTCGTGGGTCCCACTTCCTTCCTTTTTTCATAGGTTGTTTCTAATTTTATGTATCTTTTTCTTGGGAAGTTATATTTTTCTTCTTTTATTATTACCTATTTTACTCACCCAATATAAATTTAAATTGATAAAATCCTCCAAATCATGACCTTTACTTAGTTAGGATTATGAGTTCATAACAATTAAAATTTTAAATTAAGACTAAATCGAAATTAGAGACTAGTATGACAGTTTTTTTTAACTTTTGACTAATAATTAATTATAAAATTGATATGTGAATTGAAAAAAGAAAAAATAATTTTAAAATGAATCAAATATCATCATCACAATAAGAAAATACTGATTTTTTATTTTAATTCAAAATTTAGAGAGATGTTTTCATTAAATATTAATTTATTAATTATTAAGTATTAATCTCTTGTACAATTAGATCTTAATTGGGAGTGAAAATTTCTATTAGTATGTTAGGTTTTTCTGTTTCTTGGTTTGTTCCTATCTCTGTCTCGTTTGCCACTTATGGTAACTACATTTAATAGCGTAGGCACTACCATATTTAGGATAAATGCACTGCCATATTTAGGTTAAATGTAGTGGTATTATCTAAGGTGTTCAAAAGTTTAATTTGCTTCGATTTTTGGCAAAAATCAAATCGAACTAAACCAATCGGTTTGGCATATATTGAAAACTATTTTTAATTGGTTTGGATCGGTTTCAATTTCTGTTTAATTCGATTCGGTTTGATTTGGTTTTGATCATACTAAAATAAATTTTTTTTTAAAAAAAAGGTAGCATCCTTTTCCAAAAATGAAATTAAATTATATAGATAATTTATGAACACAAATTATATCTAAATAATTTACTAAAATATTAATTTTTTATGTAAAAATTTTATGCATATTTTTTCACATGATTATTTATAAGAACACACTAATTTATATTCTTTTTCATTATCTAATAGATGTCTTATAGTCTTGTTCATGAGCTTATGACCTAAGAGATATATAGTAGAATATAAATATAAAATGTATCAAATAAAAAAAGTAAAATCTATTAAATAAATATATTATAATTGTATAAAAAAGTATTAATAGGTTTTGTTTAGATTTCAAATGTCTAAAATTGAAACAAATCAAAGCAAATTGGTTTAAAAAATGAGAAGACTAAAATAGACTTCATTTAAATTTGATTTGATTCGGTTCGGTTTGATTTAATCAATTTTGAACATCCTTAGCATTATTATGATTATTTAGTCTTTTGGAAAGTATAAGAAATAAAAAAGGAACACCTCATAATGCTTTTAAAGCTAAAAAAAAGGCACTACCATATTTGGAGTAATTTTTTTCTTAAAAAAAAATTGCAATGGTTTAACTCTGTGCGTGAGAGAGGGAGAGATTGCAATTGAAGACTCTGAACTAATGTATTTGCACACTTCCACCCATAGCAATAATTAAAAAGTTTCCTTTTGGCCACTGAAATTCAAATTAAGGTTAGATGAGTGACTAGTTGATTTGTTTATCCACAATGAATTTTTTTTATTTGATAATTAGTAAATTATGATGAAATAAAATCTCACTAGCATCTAATGAGATAATTTAGATCCTCTTACTTGTTTTTCGAAATAATGTATGGCTCCCCTTGTAGTTATATGAATATTTTGTTGCTTGACAAAAGTTTCGGACATTCTAAATTATTTATTTTGATTTTCATATTAATTTTATTATTTAACAAATACAAAGGATGTAACAGCGTGGGAAACTGGGAACTGACCTTATTTCAACAATGAATCTCATTCAAATGTCTGTGAAACCACAGGAGTAATAATATCTACATATACTACATTTTATTTTTCAAAAAAATTGATATTGTTACTTTTAAAAAAAATGGAAAGGATCTATATTTCTAGGTACATTGAGTAAATTCGAATAAAAAATTCAAAAAGTAAGTGCTTCTATATTTGAAGAGCTTAGGCTTGAGAGGAGAGGAAGGTATTGAAAAAGAGTAAATAGGAGGAGTGGCAAAAGAGTAAATAGAGAGGGAAGTTGAAAATTCAAAAGAAAGTTTTCCAAAACAAGAGAAGTAGAACAGTTCACTTTAAGGGATTGTGTTTTTGCCATTTTTATGTGAAGATGATATACATTTGCTGCTTCCATCCCTATCTCTCCACTCCATCACTTCTATTCTATGTGTACTTACGCTGCCTATTCTTTTTCCTCAAATTGGCAAAAGTGGAACCGTCAATTCATTGCATGTATTGGTTTTGGTTATTTTCAGGGTTTTTCCAAATCATATTCAATGCAGTTTATCCCTTCTTGGTAGGAAGAATTGAAGGAGGAAGCAAAAATGAAATTATGCATGGATTTTCAATTTTTTTATTTCTTTGTTAAAAAAAAATTACGCAACTTGGATTTTAAAGGCTCACAAGAGTAAGTCTCTTATTCAAAAAGTGCTCACAAAAATACTAAAAATGAGATGCTCACATTGGTAATGGATTTGATTTCTACTTTTTTTTTTTATAACTTAAAGTAAGGGTAGGATTTTTACCGACTAAATCATCATCTACATAGTTTTTTGTTCTGTCCAAAAAAATCATTATCTACCTTTTTTTTCTGCTATTGTTAAGTATTGACGGCCTTTTGGTTAAGGTCAAGGGTAGGAAATTACATGTAGGCTTAGATCCAAACTTGAGCCCATCTTACTTATGCCCCATTTCATGGTCTAGGCAACCGCTCAGGCCCATGAGCTAAGCCTGTGATTGGCCCATTACACTAACATTCTTACCAACAAAAAAATATAAGATTCTTCTTATTAAAAAAATTATATAAATTTCTTTTAGCAAATATATATAAATTTCTCTTAGCAAATATTCCCTCTGATCTAAAATATAAGTCCTCTTTGAATAATTTCATCGGAACCAAAAAAAGTAGTTTTACTTATTAAATTTATAAAAAAATATTATTTTTAATAATATCCCTATTTAATGCATTGTATTTAAAATTTGTTATTTTCCTTACTTTTAATTGTAGATAAGAGTAAAATAAGAAAAAGAACATTTAACGCCCTAGAAATTATTAAATAAAACTTATATTTTGTACAAAAAAAAATTTAAAACATGATTGATCCGGAGAAAAAATAAATTTAAAGTATGACATATTTAAGTTGAACACATTACTTCAATAAAAATTTTTTAATGATGAACAGAATCGTCCATTGATTAACACAATGAGTTTTCCCTCTATATAAGTTATGGAAATATTCTTGTGCGCACATTCTTGTAAATTACTATAATGTTGTATTTGTGTGTAAAAATTGCATAAATAAATTATAGTAGGTAATTCTAGATGTTTTTAATAACTTTTTAATTTTCATATTACCAAAAATAAAACATTAAATTACTTACAATTTCACACAAAACAAAGTAAAAAAATACTGCCAAAAGAAAAGTAGTATCTCTTGCGTTGATTAGAACAATATGAATCTTATTTGCTTCAATATATTAAATTTAATCCTGTTCTTATTTTAGAAGCTTGGATGTTATTAGCAATAAATAAGTATTAAGGCTATGAGGTATGAACCAGATGAGATTATGGCCTACCTTAACTTATGAATGGATCTCAATTCATAGCTTATGAATGAATCCCAATTCAGTGTTCATCCTTGAGATGAGATGTCAATTATTCATATATAATTTGGATCCCAATTCAATATTCATCCTTGAGATGAGATATCAATCATCCAAATATAATTTGAATCGTTCGTAAAATTTAATTTGAATGGTATATATTAAATTATATTTTAAAATAGAGTAAAAATTTCAATTTTCTTTTAAATTTAGTGTTTTAAAAATTATTTTTATTTTACATTTTAAACCTATTAAAATTTAAGAATAAAACCTAATAAAAATATATACCATCCGATTTTGCAATGGATGATCCAAATCTAAAAATAAGAACCCCACGCTCATCTCCAATCCTCCCAAGTAACAGGCAGTAGTGAAATCGTTCATAGGATTAGTAAAAGAAAAATATAATTAACTCATAAAAATCAAACTATTTGTTCTAAAAAAATAATATTTTAAAATATTTACGGACTTATTTTGTTAATTATGATAACATAAATGCCTTCTTACACATACACACACACACACACACACACACACACACACACATAACGTGGATGATATAATTTTAAGAGGATGCTCAGGACAACACGCATGTGAAGCATCATCCAACCAAATAATGCTTCCTGAAGGACCAAACACGTTTTCCAGCTTATCAAAATTTATTAGACAAACATGCTTTCCAGCATAACCAAACATGTTTGCATTTGTTGCCTAACCCTCCTCTTCTTGTTCTTTCATGTCTGACGTTTCTAGGACCCTATTCCTAGAGCCCCTTTTTCTGACGAAACAAAACTATTACACAAACGTCTCACCAAAAAACGAATTATTAGACAAAACGAACTAAAAACAACCTAAAATTACTAAAAAATTACAACGTAATTAAGACAACACACACACACAAACGCATCCCTCATTTTCATTCCTTAGAGAAGCATGTTTAGAGGAAAATTCAAGCTGAAAGATGACAAACATCCTTTTTATGATTCTACAAAATCCATATAAACTGATATAAAAGCAATATAACACAAGAATGGGTGTAACAATCTGTATAACCTTTTGGTGATCATAATAATTTTATCATCTACAATCTAAACACCGTTGGTTTCATTCAAGAGAACTGATTGTTGATACAAAACATCCCATTGAGATGGTGAAACCTAGTTTTTTCAGTCTTCGAACAATAAAAGAAAACACCATATATATGTCTCTGGTGGACATCAAAGCGTTTGAACAAGGTGGAAGATACCTTCATCCATTGCTTCAATGCAGGTCAGCCCTATAAAAATCGGCTGTTAGTTGGTATGTCGGTTGATCATCCATCTCCACATCGTCCATCTTTCTACAAACGTATATGTAGTGAGAATCTGGATCTTCCAAAACCCAATCTTTAGGAATTAATCCCCTTTCGTCAAGAGGAATCGGCTCCAAATATGATTTCCTTGAAGAACCACAACTTTCTGGCCTTTGAAAGCCAGGTCTAGCTGCAGGAATTTTTAAGTATTTGCTATAAGATTATTAAAAAGAAACTAACAAATAGATATTTTGTATAACTCAACACTACATGATTAGATTTTTCAGTTTGCCTCAAATCAAATAAATTGTATACATCCAGAAAGATATGAAAAGAAAAATCGTCTGATGATGCTCTTATTGTGAACATTATGCAATGTGAGACCTGGGTGAGTTCAATTGCTTCATTCTTAAGCAAACATGAATTTATAATGATGGAAATATGCTAGGCAATAATTAAACTTCAACCCGTTTGGGGTTTCGGTCCTACCAACAGCTCAAAATCTAGATTGTCAATTCAACCATGAAAATTTTATGCAAACCATATTAATAATTTCAGACTACCAAAGATATTTTTTCCAGTTAAATGAGAAAGGTAAAAAAACTTACGGATATTATACAATGCAATTTTCCAATTATACATAGGTCGTCTCAGATGAGGCATCCTTACTGTTGGATCACCATATGTAATCTGTAAAAGGCAATTAAATCATAAATTGGGTTCTCTTAGCTTTTAGAATACGCAATAATAAAGTAATAAAAATAAAAGCTTCATCCATGAAAATGAGATTACCAACATGTAAGTCCCTCCTGGTTTTAGAAGTCTACAAAGAAGAAAGCAGTTATAGAGAGAAATTGAAAACGAAGCAAATCTATTAAATAAATTTTTTGCTCAAATCTCAAGAAATTAGTCTCACTATAGTCTACAACCTACACACTTCTGCAAGCATCTGAGCAGCACTAATTGGAGCATCAGTACCACACTAAAGATGACAAAGCAAATCCGAGGATTAGAGCACGCAAATATTGTATCAAACAGTTTACAAGAATCAAAAGTAAAGCACATACCATCAATGAATCAAGAGTTCCTAGACCAAGCACCAACAGAGAACAAGTGCAATTGTACAGCAAGAGTAAAGTATCATCAGCATATGAAGTATGTCATTAATTTTAAATATTATAAAAAACTTTGATAAGGTTTGCACTAAAAGGAGCAAATAACTAAGCAAATAACTAATACCTTTGTCAATTATACCATCAAATGAATCATCAGCAAAGAAGCTCATATCTCTGACATCCATCTGCCTGTCTATTGAGATTCATTAAGGAAACTTAGCTTGTGTTGTGTCAACAAATGAAGAATATAAAAATAATAATGTAATATCATTGATGTGATACATTTCAGCTGAGGAATGTACTCATATTTTCTTATCATCATGTCAATAGCAACTGCTGAAATATCAATATTCATGATGTCCTCATAACCATCTTCGACCATATCCTCTGACATAACTACAAAGAACAACAGTATTCTCCTTGTAAGCTTCTTCAGAAGGGACAAATTCAGCACAAATAAATCTCATTCTGTCATTTATACAAAACAGCAGATGGAAAGATATGACTAATTATAATGTGCATTCCTCTCAACAAAACTTGTTTCTAGCATATTAAATACTCAGGTTTGACGAAAGACAAATTTTACAAAACAGTCAATTAAATATATTTTTACACGGAAATGCAGGGACTGATTCTGTTCATAATTGTCACGTCTATACCAGAACGTATCACCAATTCAAAGATTTGGCGTTAAAAGTAAAGGTAAGAAGTATGACTGAATAAGTACATAAGTTAAACAATGAATAGAAATAGAAGCTTGGCAGGCAAATTGAGAAATTCTTATGTGAATGAGAATGGATTGGGAAATTGGAGTCACAAAATTAAGATGTGTTTGATCCACAACTATCTCCAATTACTTAAATTATTTCAAATTCCTCAGTCACGTAAAACCTCATTCTTTCATGGAGCAGAAACGTTCTTCCTGAAATATAAACTGACAATCAACCAATGACTGCCGGTACAACACTGCTATTCATTTGCAAAATGCAATGAGGCTTCAAATCAATGAACTACTACTCCATTCTGTTGTGCGTAAAATTACAGGATCTTCATGTGATTTCCAGGTGTGTGTGTGTGTGTGTATGTATATATATATATATATATATTTGTAATATCAACTAGTTTCCAAAAGTTACATTAAACCCCAACTAATCCACATTGAGTCAAGTCAAACCATATGGATGCAAAACTCTTTCAGTGATAATTTTTTACCGTACCTAAGACTCGAATTTAAGACTTTGCTTAAGAGAAGTAAGCACCAAACCATTTGAACTAACAACATTTGGTGATAGGGCCACGTTTCTAAGGCGCATACTAACAAATATAAACAGGGCGGTAGGAAAAAGACAGTAGTGGTGGCAGCTATGCAACTGATTCTACAAAAAAAGGATGGGATATGTGGATAACACACAGAAGAAGCAAATACAAACAGGTTAAGTATGTTTGGCAGCTAGGAAGAAAGGGAAAGTAAGAAAACTGAAAAAATAAAATGCAAAAGAAGGGATCGTTAAGTTCCCTTGCTTGAAAAACCTTTCTCCTCCAAAATCCCCAAATTGGGGGAACTTATAATTATAAAATATGGAGGACTTTGAAGAAGTTGGGAGGATTAGTTAAAAATCTTCCAGTCTACCACTCCTTGCAACAAGCTTCCAAATGAAATATTCCCAACCCTTCCCTTTCACTCCATTTTTCCTCTACTAAAAAAACCTTTGAGTCTGTTGTGGGGAACAAAAGGGGAGAAAAAGCCAAGGAAATTCTGGAGAGTCTTGAAGGGCAATGGCTTGTATTTTCTTTACTGCACTTTCTCTTTACTAGTTCTGCTGTTTGTTGCACTCAGTTCAGTGTTTTCATTCACCAGTTTCTCAATTGAGAGCCTTTTCATATAGAACCATTCTACTTTCCAGGCAGAATAGGAGAAATATAGAAGTCTATATCTTTTGCTGGGGTCTCCAATAAATAATAAACACAGACGTACATGTACAAATGCACAAACACACATTTGGGAGCAGTTAAACAGAGTTACAGAATTCAGTTCATTTATATGAACACATTCCAGCAAAGCTCCAGCAAATTAACATATTTAGACATTTTGGAATAAGATTTTTTTTAACTCATGTATTCAAATTGTATTATGACTTCCATCTGCATTCTTTGCTGTTGCATGTTTTACTAACAACATCCAACAAGAATGCAACAACAACAAGTCTTATCTCACTAACTGAAATTGGCTACATGGTTCACATGACGCTATTGTTTTTTATCAAAAACCAACTGTTTTACTAATAACATCCACCCTTGATAAATGTAATTACTAAATTTATTGAGGTGCCTCTGCCCTTTAATTGCAGGTCAGGGGCTAGTCTTACTGTTTTCAACTTTTCTTCTTTATTTTCAACTTTTTATTAAATAAATGAATTGTCAGCTTCTTTCTCTCTCCTCCTTATCTCAGTAATAAATAATAACACACAGATTAAAAGTTTGAAAACATAAATCTAGTTCATAATAGTGGAGCACTTCTGAAGTAACAAACCAAGTTTTAAACTTCAGTTTGGGAACAAAGAGAATAATCAAAAGGAGAAGGGGAAAAGTAGTTCTTCCCAACTACCAGTGCAGTTTTTTTTTTCCCCACCAGAAAACTACCAGCGCAGTTGGAATACCACTTTTTTCCTTGAAAGAAATGAAGATTAAAAGGAGGTGTACGCAAATAGAGTCAACTAATTCAAATTCTCCGAATAATCGAATTGAGTTGAGACAACATTCTGTGTTCTTTTAACCCCCTCAAACAATGAAACAGTACCCTTATTAATAAAGTACCAGATAGACTATCACATATTGGCCACGAGTCACAGGCACAGTTACTGCATACGTACAGTGTAGGAAAAAGAAAATCAGAACAGCCCTGAATCTGGGAAGTGGAAAATAAGCTTGAATTTGCATACTCACAAGACCAAACTAGAAACTAAATTAGCATTTACTCATGAAAAAGTAAATTCTTCAGAGAAAAAAAGAGAACCCTAAACTTTAAATCAAAAGTAAAACCAGAAAAGGTTCTTTACTTTTCTCCCCAATTCTCAACAACCAACCAGTGACCGACCAGCCAAAACCCCATCTCAAGACAATACAAAATAAGCCAATCGAGAAAACCAGAAACCAAAAGGATATATATCAAAAGTTAAACCAGGAAAAAACACCCCAAGTTCTCTTCTTTTCTCTCAATTCACCAAAGCCAAACAGACTGCCCGAGCAGCTAATACCCCATATCAGGACAATACAACAAAAGCTAATCGAGAAAACGAAAAACCCAGAAAGGGGTAAGAGTGAGTCAGGATAAATTACCGGCATTGCCACAACCAACCATGAGGACCCGAGAAGAGGTAGGCATGTATTTACGAACGAAAGGCCTAAGAGCAGTATAACGCTGGTACCAGTCGAATGAGCGTCCCTCTTGCATATAGCGAGCGTCCCAATAGACCGCGTCGCCGTAGTTGTAGGTGTTGCAGCTAGACACGTCCCTGTACATATTTCCACTGAAGAAGAAGAAGAAGAAGAAGAAGAGAAAGAAGACGATGATATGACAAAGTTTTCGCTATAAATCTCAGTGGGTTGGGAGGCGGGGATGGTGGGGGCTACACTATTACTGGCTATGGTGGTGACGGGTGGTGAAGAGGGGGTAGTTGTTTGTTGCTGTTGTTAAGTGGGTTGGGTTATGTGGTTTATATCTGTGGTAGAAGGAGTAGTAGAATAAACTTGACAAAAAAGAATGAAGCAAAGCTTTCAATTTTGCTTCCAATTTGTCGCTTTGCGTAGCGTTTGGACTTGGGTTGGGACGTTGTCGAGGGGGTGTTCTTGCCTCGAAACATAAGAGCGTGGGTGGGTCTAGACATTTTGCTGGCTGCCTGGCTCCTGTATGGTGAAACCAGAAGGAATGAATTTATGATCCCCATAAGAGCGTGGCTGGGTCTAGACATTTTGCTGGCTGCCTGGCTCCTGTATGGTGAAATCAGAAGGAATGAATTTATGATCCCTTGAGGACACCGTACTGCTCGTTGGTACGATAGATGGAAATAAGAATTAAGGGGAGTTATTCATTTATACTCCGGTGCTATTTATACGAGAATTTGGAGAGTACTTCTCCTGTGGTCCTGTCATCCTATTTATAACAAATATAATCCTTCTGCCTTTAATTTTAAATATAAATATCATATACATATTAAAAAAATAAGTTAAATTATTAAATTTATTAAAAAATTTTAATATTTTCTATTTATCTTTATTAATTATATTATCTCTCCTACTTCCCATATTATTTATCTCTTACATATTAATTATAAATTAGGGGTATGAAAGGAAAAAAAATTAATGCACTAGATAATACTATATTATATTTGGGATCAAATAATATTTTTAAAAAAAATCTTATATTTAGGATAAAAAAGAGTATTTATTAGTTTATTTCATTTATACCTTGATTCATGAGGAATTGGGTGAGTGATTGGTTCTCATGTAAAATGAGTTTATTAAGTATGTGGCATTGAAGTTTGGTACCAAAAAAAGTATGTGGATTTGAAGTAGTTATAAGGTTATAACACTAAATATGAGCACTTTTTGAAAAAAGAAATTTAAATATGTAACATATTAATTAAATTTAATTAATTTAATTATTTTTATTAATCTTGATAAAATAATTATTCATTTTTTTATAAAAAAAAATCTAATGGAGTAATAAAATAAACAAAATTTTATATAAATTGCATAGGGTTTGAGAAATAATTCATATTATTTTATATTTTATAAATAATGTAACTTATTATAAAATTTTACTTAAGAAAAGTTTGCTATAGATTTTACCAAATACTACTTCTATTTCAAAAAGATTGCACTTTTTATTTTATTTTAAAATACTTGTTATTTTAGAATTTCAGTAAAGTACTATTAATTACCTTTTTATAAACTTATCATTATTAACTTTTAATTTTATGAGAAGCAAGAATATGTAAAAAAAAATAATTACAGAATTACTATGAGGGGTATTTTAATCAAATAAAATTATATTTCATGATAATTGAAAGAATTTAATAACTTTTTTTAATATGTATGTGTTACCATAACATTCAAACATTTTGAAACGGATACAGTATATAAGTAATTTAAAAAATAATGAGTATTATTTATGATTTGTCAACAAGAAAAGTAGTCCCCTGCAAGTATGAATCACATTATTCACAACATAGAATGAGGAATTATTCACGGCTTCAATCATTGAATCTAATTCAACATAGAATCTTAATTAATACTTGTTATCAATTGTGTTAAAAATCATGCTAAACAAGTAAACATGTTCCATCAAATGTGCAAATTTTTTTAATGATCAATCTAGACTCTCAATCTACATATAATGACTAAAATTTTTTAATGGAGATGAATGGAAAGGTTATCAAGTAGAAAGGATATAAATTTGGTTACACTTTATATGATGTTATAGCTTGAATTATAAATTTAGTATTTAATGTTAATATATTAATATTAATATTGATTTTGATTTTAATTGATATTGAGATTGAGTATTACCTTTTACATTTGTTGGGCTTCCAAAATTTGAAGGCCTTCTGTATTTGATCCTCTACTTTTTTCTTTTTCTTTTTTTGCCAATCTCTTCTAACAATTTGTAACGTAAGGCAATATATGATGTGAAATTGATGCCCCTTAAAATTCACGTTTAATCTCAAAAAGCGACATATATATATATAACAAATAATTTAGTAATACATTTTGTAAATATTCAAATATTTAATATCAAGCTTAATAATTAGGCAAGCATTTAATTGCTACGCTTGCTAGCTATTTTCTCCTGAGGCTTAATATGCATGAGATGAATTTTTATATAAAAATAAATTCTTTAGTTAGAGAAAATATTCCATTAAAAGCTCAGTGTGTTGTTGGGAGAAAACATGTTATGAGAGCTTATTTTGAATCAGAGTTCCACTCAATTCAAATTGGAGGATTTGTGAAGAAATAAAAAGTACAGTTAAGTTTGTTAAAGTATATATCTTTAGTAAACTAAAATATTAATTTACTTTAGATATCATTATCCAAAGATACAATTTGGTAGATGTAATGTGAATTAGTTTTGAAGCTCAAACGCGGGTCTTTAACTGCCCCGTCTTTGGTTGCTACAAATATGAGTTTCAACAACATGAATTTTTCCACAAAACCACATTTCAGTGAAAGCAACTTCAGAACTACTGCTCTGTTTAACGTTCAGCGCTGCAAATTTAAGGTTCAAATCCAAACATATTAAATAGTGGTTTATGATTCAAACCATTTATGATGTGACAAAAAAAATTTATTCACTAAGAAATTCCTCTAGAAAAGGTTGAAAAAACAAGAAAATTATTTGTATTTTTATTATCATGTTCTCTAATTAAAATATACACAATTCTTAATAATAATATAATAAATATTTAATTTTTGGATAAATAATATAATTCTTACAGTTCAGTATTATTATTAACATCCTAATATTTATAGATTTCAATTAAAAGATTTGACTTATTTTTTACTCACTAATTATTAAAAAATTGTTTGACTTTAAATAACTACGAAAAACATAACAATAAATTATAATCTTACTGCCACATGTTCAAGTGATAAAAGGATAGAGTGGATGTGAGTAGTTACCAGTAGATGTGAGTAGTTACCAATGTTCAGACATTCCTAATATAATTAAAAAAATAAATCATAATACTGTCAAATTTTTCTTCCCTACATGTACATATAAACTTTTTTTTTTTTTACTCATTTTGGTTTTGATTGAAGACTCTTATTATTCACTTCCTACCTCTATCCTTGACTTTCTAGAACAAAAATCATTAATGTATGATAAATATTTTTTTACTAAATAAATTTATGAAACTAGACATAATCACCCAATACGAATGCATAATGCATGACGAATATTTTTTTGACTAAATAAACTTACAGAAGTGGACATAACCACTTAACATAGGTGACTAATATATCATAATATTAATCACACAAATTCCTACAATGACATAGATCGTACATTACCTCTAACTCATTAAGCGCACTAATTCCTCAGCTCTTCACAACCGCAAATTCATCTCTTAAAATCAAGGACCACATAGCTAGGATGTTTTAACATTTAAAAACTACAAAATAATAAATCACAATATTTAATTTAAATTCTCAATTTCATAAATTCCAATTAATCAAAATATTAACATATTCCATCTTCTTCTTCTATATTTTTGGTAAAAGATATTTGGTATTTTCTCTAATGTGTATGTTATTTCATTTTGCTAGATTTTCTTCTTCTAAATGTTTTTTTTTCCCTTTTCTCTTCATCAGTTCCAGATGGCTGCAATTGCAATTTAAATTGATTCCGGCTTACAGGTTTGTTAAGATTTGGATGAGTTTGAAATATTTGCTGTAACATTTTTATAAATTGATTATTTTTATTTTGACAATTTAATTTCAAGAGAGAATTTATTATCTCTGTTTGAATTTTTTTTATCCATGGATAGTGGATACTTCAATTGATAATTAATATTCTGCTGTAATATATATGATTTAATTTTCTAAATATATTATAATATAATTTTATTGAAAAATCTGGTTATGAACATATAATAAAATACATCTAGCTCTTGGTAGTAAAGCTGGAGTGTTGTCCGTTTGAACAGTTTAAATATTATATATAATTTCTGTAATATCCTAAATTTTTATATGCATTGAATAATTAGATGATGTTGAGAAATTATATGAAATTATTCTGGAATGATATATAATGTTTAGGGATGTATGAAAGTATAATTAAAAAATTTAAGGACTTAATAGAGAATAAAAAGATAACAAATTAAGCTAAAAAAAGCAAAATAGTCATTTTGCTAAAGGTAAAGATAAAATGGTCATTTTAGAAAAGTAAAGAAAGAAAATAATATTATAATACTCCGATCCAGAATAGAAGTACAATGGATACATGATATGTGGATTTAGAGAGAAAAAAGTATAAGTACCACATTATGCGGGTCTCACGTGAATAGTAAATTCCAACCAAATAGAATGAATAGTAAAAATTAAATACCAGTATATTTTTACCACAATAAAAAGAATTAGTAAGTACAGTAAAAAGTATTTACTAAGTGCAGTAAAAATTCAATAAAAAAGAGTACACAACTTAAAAAGTATTGTACCAGGTAAAAGTCAAATAGATAGTAAGCAGTTAAATGTTCTCCTCTCTCTCTCTTTAAGGGGTGAAATTTATCTTTGGTAAATAGGAAAGTTAACCATTTATCAAAGCTTCTCAAGGAAGCCACATAAAACTTGGCCACCAAGTTTTAATATTGACCCTGGGATCAAATATTAATCTAATGGCTCATGTTCCTTCCTACCCTCTATAAATAGGCTCATTCCCCTTTCATTTTCCCACCCCAAAGCTGAAGCAACAGAGAGAAGGAAGAGAGGGAGTAGGCATGAAGTGAGAGGGAGAGACCAAGAGAGAAGGAGAGGAAGACGAAGGGAGAAATTTAAGGAGAAGAGGAAGGTCTGGGAGCAAGGATTCAAGCTAGTTTTTGAGGTACGCTTCTTTCTTCAATCCTCTAAGTTTGTAGAGTTTTATGTTGGTAAAACAAAGAAGTTCTCCTCTCCTCTTGTGGCTAAGATGTTTCGTCCAAGACAAGTACCATAGGAAGAGTTGTGTTTTTCTTTTATGTCTTATTGGCATGCAATGGCTAGATCAATTGGTGTTTGTATGATTTTATTGATGAAACAAGAAAAAAGTTATTGTCTTGAGGGTTTATGTTTAGGTCTATATACCCATATAAGGAAGGCAAGCTTTTATCAATGATTTAATGATGGAATAATGTATGGTAAAGACTAGGAATCATGCTTGGTATGAGTTTGATTGATTGGAAACAAAATTCTTGCTTGGTTCTCTATGAGGAGGTCAAGGCCTCAAGGCTTTGAGAAGGAAAGAAGTTATTTTTCATGAAACCAATGCTTCCAATGAGTTCCTCATACCCAAAATAGTAAAGAATGATCAAGGGATTCAAGTAGAAAACTAGTTTGCAATAAGTGATGTTCCTAGGACCAAGTATGCGTTATATGTCCAGCTTGTAATGGTAAGTGATATAGCATGATTTTATGATGTTCTTAGGCTCTAATAGAGGTCAAGGAAGTGACCTAAAGAGGTGAGAATCAAGTTCTCCAAGCTAGGGAAGGAAATCTTTCAAGTAGTAATCTTAGCTCTATGCTTTTACATTGCGACATTGTGCTATGTGTTTCAAACTATGTTACTATGATGTTTCTTATGGTTTGTGATTGGTTTGGTTGAGTATTTTGATAAGGGCTTGACCCGGGATGTCCATTTTCTAAAATAGAACTCTACCAAAATTTTTACTGTAACATAGTATTTTGATTGCTTTCTTAAAACATGTTAAGAGAGCATGAAGTTTTTACACTGTTTTTGCAATGTAAATTGCTAATGTGATAATGTATTATGCTTGAGTTGTGTTACTAATGAGATTTCCTAATTTCACCTCCTAATGTACCAATGTAAGGGCCAAATACTTCTAAGGGAGTGCTCAAAGGCAAGGCAAAGGTTATGGAAGATTGATATTATTTTTGTTTTGTTTTGTCATTAATTTGGTTATGTGTTAAAAATTTGTGTAACTAGCCTAAAATTATGGTGACTATGTGGATACTTTCTATTATATGTATTAGGGGTGTGCAGAGAGACTCGTGGCCCGGTCCAACTCGATCCTATTGGGCCAACCGGGCCTGGCTTCGGACACACTCTGGTGTGTCCGAAGCCCTGCCCGTACTATATATATGTTTTTTTTTGTAAAAAATCTATTATTTTGTATATATTAATTAATTTTATAAGATTTTTTTTCTATATATCTTATATAATATACTTATTATTTGATTACTATGAAAACCTTTTTAAAACTTTGATATTTTAATTTTATTTAAAATTTTAAGTTGACTTTTTAATTGAATATTATATGAAAATAATGTAATGTTGTAAATATTTATAACTTTTAAGAAAATTAATTTTAATCATAACATTATTTTTTTAAAGAAATCTACTTTTACATTAATAATTAAAATTTTTTTGTTAATACATGAAGTTAGTTTTTTAATTTATTTTTAATCTTTTAAAAAACTATTTGGTACCGAGCCGGCCCGACCTCGGTCCGGTACCAAGTCTGGTTTGGCCTGAGTGTGCATGGGTCGGACATCGGGTGGGGGTGAGGCCCGGCACAACCCGGCTCGTGCACACCCCTAATATGTATAATGTTGTCTTGAATTTTATTGTGCAAAATTTATGTCATTTGAATGGTGTAATTAAGCTATTTTCCAATGTAAGTTCAAACATGTCTTGTTTTGTATCCTGAATAGTTGACCACGTGGTTTTTGTAAGATGGATTATTAAACCTGTAACGAATTTTATATGTGTTTAAAGTAGACAAATAGAGCTTCTAAACAAGTCTAAGATCAAGAAAATTCGCTAAGTATAAAAAGAGTTATGGTTAGAATTTATTATTCACGTGAGACTTGCATATTGTGGTACTTGTACTTTTTCTCTCTGAGTCCACATATCTTGTATCTATTGTACTTCTATCTTGGACAGGAGTATTATAATATTATTTTTCTCTCTACTTGTCACAAATTACCATTTTGCCCTAATCTTTAGCAAAATAACTATTTTGCCTTTTTTAGCTTCTTTTTTTTTTCTCTATTAAGCCCTTAACCTATTTAATTATACTTTTATATATCCCTAAACATTACTTATCAATCTAGAATAATTTTATATCATTTCTTAACATTATCTAATTATTCAATGATAGGGGTAAGGGAAAAAACCCAAACCTAGTCCAATATGAAGAAGCTCGACCCGAACCTGGTCTTTTCAACCTAATAACAAAACCCGATGTTCAGGCCAGGCCACTTGATCGGGTAAGGTTGAGCTTCAAACAACCACATCAAACTGGTCTTGCCCAGCCCAAGGGTGCATATAATTTTTTTATATAATAAAGCAACATCATTTTATAATATCTTATATGTGTGCAAACCCAAAGTTCTTTTCTTCAACCTTTACTTTTCAGACACATCCTCTTCCTCTCTCAATGGCCATCTCTCTCACACCTCCAATCTAGTCCTCTCTCTCTCTCTCTCACAGCAAGGTTTAGCTTCCATTCTAGTCATCTCTCTCTCTCACACATCACCGATCAAGCAACAACTTCCATTCTTGCCGTGTTTGTCTCGCTTCTCATCGAGGAGGAGGAGGCTAGGGTTAACCTTTATGATTGTGGTGATTTTCTTCATGTTGGTTGGAAACATATTCTCATCTTGACCAGCAAAATCTCCATCTTCTCCAAATCCTATTGCCCATATGTTTGTTTTCCTCTATCTTCTCCTTCTCAAATTGTTTTTTTTTTTTAAGAACAGTTAGTTAAGCTTATTTTCAAAGCTTGATTTCTTTTCCGAGCTTAATTGTCATCTTGCTTCATAACTCTTATTCTCAAAATGGGGTCCAAAGGGGGACCAAAAGTTATCACAACTTGCTAGTAGAAAAAGTAATAAGGCCGAAAACTTTGACTTCTTGAAAAAGGATATTCTTTTCTGAAGGAAAAGACAACATATATATATATAAGCTTGATTGTATTTTATTTATGGTTTTAATGTAGAATCTTGAGCTGTGGATGGGTTTATTTTTTGTAGTAGATAATTTAAGTAGCCAACTTGATATTATTGATTTTAGTTTTAATTACTTTTACTCTTATATTATATCTCTGTAAGATTTGTGCATTTTATGTCTGTTAGCATGAAATTTAGGTTTGGTGACTAAAATGTGCATTATATGACTATGGTGGTGATGTTTAAAGAGTATAGGTATCTCAATGAATGTATGGTATGATTTGTCATGAGTATAATTTTTTTTATGCATTGGTCTAACATAATACATCTCATGTTCAACTTTTATAGTTGTAACTATTTCCTGTTTCTTAATGATATAAAGGTGCGACATAGATTATGCTATTTTACGGTAAGCAATCAATCTATAGGCCCAACTAAAGCATAGTATCTAATGGTGACAATGTTTATTTGCTATTCATATTTTAGTTCATTTTTACTAGTATGGTTTCTTATTTTAATATTTGATGGAGGTATATTGAGGTTATGGGCTGCACATTGGATGTACTTGCATAACCAAACATTTGAGACTACTCTTTAATTCTTTATTCTTTTGTTGTACATTCAATGCCCTTGTGCTCTGCTTTATACTTAAAATTTCCATATGTGTATTTTAACATGTTATCATTACTCAATTTAATTTATGTACTCTCATTATTTGCTTTAATTTGATTACTAGTTGTATGCTTTAAATGGCAGATCAATCGTCTACTAGAGAAGTGAATCAATTGTGAATCAACCTCATACTGGTGAGAATGCAACACCAACCACGACCTTGACCCCCTTCCATATTGCACCATCTACTTTTGCTCCTCCTTAAAGTACATAAGCTACAAATAAAGAGGAAAACAAAGTAAAGCGAAAAGAAATGAATAAGCAATCAAAGGTCTGGGATCATTTTGACAAATTAAACTTCAAACAAACAAATGGTGAACATTGTGCTGCTTGCAAATATTGTAAGAAAACTTATTTATGTCATCCGATTAAGCATGGAACAACATCCCTTAAAAGGCACATGGGAAAGTGTAAAAAGAACCCTAATATGGCTACAATGGACAAAAAGCAATCTATGTTGAAATTATGTGGTGCCTACTAACTTGGTTTCTTATATCTATAGTTCACAGCGATGTAGGAGAGCATTTGCTGAGTTCATCATTTGCAATGAGCTTGCCTTTAGTATTATGGAGAGGAAAGGCTTTCAAAAATTTATGCATGAGTTACAACCACACTTTTCTATACCTTCAAGAGAACTATTAATGATGATTGTTGGAAATTGTATTTAGGGGAAGTTAAGATATTGAAGAAATTTGCTCATTGGGTTTGTTTAACAACTGATTGTTGGACTTCTAATTAGAATTATCACTACTTGTGCTAGATTGCTCACTTCATTGATCCTGAATGGTTTTTGCATAAGAGGATTCTTAATTTTGTTCAAGTTGAAAATTATAAGGGTGAGACATTAGGGAAGACAATCAAGAAATGTTTATTGGATTAGGGCATATATAGGGTTTTCACAATAATTGTAGATATGTCACAGCTAATGATTCAACACTATTATATATGAAAAAAAAAAAGGCTAACGAGTTGGAAGGGATTAGTATGTGGGGGTGATTATTTGCATATGAGGTGTTGTGCGCAAGTTTTAAATTTGGTGGTTAAGGAAGGGTTGACAAACTTGAAATTCGCAATCCCATTATATATGTGCGTTCTTCTCCTTCTTGGTTCTAGAAATTTAAAGCTCTTACTGCTGCTGAAAAGTTGGAACCAAAAGGTTTTGTGTGTTTAGATGTTATGACAAGATGAAATTAAACATACTTGATGTCGGAGTCTACCTTAAAGTTTTAAAAGATGTTTGATAGATTACAAGATGAAGATGAGAACTACCGCACATATTTTGGGGGAGAGGAGGGACGTGAGGGCCCTCTAGTGCATATGATTGGACTCATGTCAGCATATTTGTAAAGTTCTTGAAAGTCTTTTATGAAGCAACCTTGAAATTCTTTAACTCTCTAGATATAACATCTAATAAATATTTTAATCAAATTGTTAAAACAGGGATTGTTGCATAAGTGTGCTAAAGAATTTTTTCCTCTTCTTAGCAAATACACAAAGGAAATATGATAAATATTGGGGGTCTACTAAAAATATAAATCCTTTGCTAATAGTAGCTGTGATCTTGGACCCACGCTATAAGCTTGAATATGTCAAGAATGTTTATAGCAACCTCTTTCCTGATGATAGAGTATCCAGGGAAATGATGACAAGGAGAGCTAGATATGTCATCTACTAGTTGTTTGATGAATATTCTATGGGGGTTGCTAGTTCCTCAAGCAATACCTCTACATCTTCCCGTGCATCTATTGTGGAGTCATCACAAGTTGAACTTTTTGATGATGATACTAATTCGGCTAAGGAATGGTTGGCAGCTATGAAACAGAAGGTTATGACAGATCAACAATCTGAATTAGATAAGTATTTTATTAGATGACATCCCCAGTGATTTTGATATCTTATCATGGTGAAAGAACAATGCTGCAAAGTATAAAGTGCTCTCTCTCATTGCACATGATGTGTTTGCTATACCAATGCCAATGGTTGCATCTGAGTCAGCATTTAGAATAGGGGGTGTGCAATTGATTCCTATAGGAGTTCACTCACATCTAAGATGACTCAAGCTTTAATTTGTGCCCAAAATTGGCTTCTTCCCGGGGAAGCAATATCAGCATTCATCTCTAGATTCATTGAGTGTAATAACTTTGAAGATTGCAAAAAAGTAGTTCAATCTGGTAAAGTTTTTAATTATTTGTCATATTTGTAATTGTATGATGTTTACTATATATATATATATGATGATATAATTGATTGTTGAACTTGACATATTTTTCAGTTGTTTCAATTGTAATTGAGATTGGAGGGGATGATTATATGTCCATTGATTGACTTTCAATGGTGCCCTTCCATTTATGATTTTATAGAAATTCATACTTTTTGATGTTTTTGAATGGCCTCTTTTATTTGAAAGTTCTTTATATGTGATGGAATGGAAAGTCCTTTTTTGGTACAAAGTTTTTGGTTTCAAGAAACCCAAGTTCTTTATGTGTGATGGATTATGCAACTTCAAGTTCAAAGTTTCAGGTTTATAACTTTACTTTTCTTTATACTTTGTTAATTCATTATATTTTATTGGTTTTGATATTTGTTTATTCATTATGGTGATTTTGTTTTTTTTCTTTTTCAGGTTGAATGGCTGGCTTCTAAAGTGATTTTGAACTTTGGGTTACTTGTATTTGGTAAATGGCCATCTTCAATATTATCTACCCAATTGTTAATATAAAGTTGTAGTTGCTGACTTATATTGATGATATAAATGTACTAACATATTTGTAATTTCTTATTTGATTATATAAATCTGCTAGTTGATTTATTATATATGCTAGAACAAATCTAGAGCTGCAAATCTCTTATATTAATTAGTATAATAGTCAGCTTATATGAAGTTAGTGATTTGTTGGAAATGAAATAGAATGAGCACTTGGACTTATATGAATTTAGTGACTTGTTGGGTGGCTAGCTGTTATGTCATTCTTTTTTTTTTTTTGTCTATTTGCTATAATTGAAATTAAACTAGAGCAAGCACTTTATAAAATTAATTTAGTTGCACTTGAAGTGTTCCTTCTCAGTGTTTGTATTATATTAGTGTTTCCTTCTTTAATTATCATAAGTGCTTATGCTAGATAAGTACTTTTTGGGCTGCTAGTTAATGTAAGTACCTTATACACTTGATTGTTGTTCAATTGTTTTGGCTTCTAGATTGAGTTCAGATATGTAGGATATCAATTTCTTATTGTCATTGTTACTGTCATGTGGTAGCAATATTTGTCCTTTTGTTTTATTTTCTCTTTTTCTTTTGCTAGTTTTAGTTTATGGCTTTTTCAGCCTTTATTTTCTTATGAATTCAAACCATTCTTTGCTAGAAGATGTCGTGATTATAGAAGGTTTTTCAAGATGATAATGTTGATATGATTTTTTTCTGAAAAAAAGGGTTAGAACCCAATTCAACTCAAACTGAACCAATTTGACTTGATCTGGTCCATTACCCGGCAAGATTAGACTAGATCATGGGCAATGAGACCAAATCCAACCCCCTCACAAGACCAGATCACGGGCTAATAAAAAATCTGATCCAACCTAGTCTACCTCCACCCCTAAATGCATATAAAAATTCAAGAATATTACAATTTCTCAAAAATTTTAAGATATTTTATTTTAAAATAAGTAAGATATGATAATAAATTAATTCAATAATTATAAATTGATGTTTAAATATAAAACAGAAAATGTATAAAATTTAAATTATACAAATCTGTAAATAATAATAATAATAATCTAAATCTGTAAAATGACAATAAACAAAAACGAAATGGTGCACACGTGTGGATTCATCTCGGCAAGAGCAGCTGCACACCGCCTTTGTGTAATCTCGTCAGTACTCACCACACACACAAAACGACGTGTCGTTTACAGACTCACCCACGTACCACTTTCTCTCGCGCTGACGCGTCCACCAAACTCGCATGCAAGCTCTTCATTCCCCCAGTACTGTTCATCATCATCGCCTTCATCTAAACCCCCCAGAAACCTATCTCAGACGACCGAGAAAGATGGAGACGCAAGAGGTGAGAGAAACGAAAAGAAGCGCCGATGAAGCAAGAGACGATGATGAGAAGAAAGCAGAAGAATTAGGGGATGATCATGAGGAGAAGGCGCCTCCATTGATGGCTCTGAATCACGTGTCGAGGGTTTGCAAAAACGTGAAGGAATCAATAGAGTTTTACACCAAGGTGCTGGGTTTCGTGCTGATTGAGAGGCCTCAGGTTCTTGATTTTGAAGGTGCTTGGCTGTTTAATTATGGGGTTAGTATTCACTTGGTGCAGTCACAGGATGATGACAAATTGCCTTCCAATACTGAGCACTTGGATCCCCAGGACAATCACATCTCATTCCAGGTCATTTTTATTATATCCTTTTCTTCTTCATAAGGCTTCAACAAACTTTCCAATTTAATTATTTTTTCTGGTTTGAAAGTGTGTATTTATATATATATATATATATATACGACATCCAAAACTTTTCATATCTTGTTTCGATATGTGTGCTATAGTGTTAATTCCATTAAAATATTATGCTTAACTTTATAAAATTATAATTTAGTACTTTTATTAATTAATAATTTTGGAGTCTTCTACATTTCATAAAATGCTTTTCTTGTTTTCAAAATTACTTAAAATTTAATAAGATATTAATTTAGAAGTTAAATTTGAATAAGAATTAATAATCTTCAATAAAAAAATAATATGAAGAATAATCAAATTGTTAAAATTAATATTAAATTTTGTATAAATTAGAATATATATATATATAGTTACATACAAATATATATAGGGATAATTTTAGAAAATATAGAAAATAATAATATTCCTTTTCAAATTAGAGAAATTAAATTAAAAGTTTTATAAGCTATAAATTTGCCTTCATCTAAATGGGTTACTTAGTTATTCAAATAGCAAAATTAATGTGTAACACAAACTTGAGAGGTCTCTCATTACAATTGGTAGATAAACTAGTAGTGTGTATATGGAATATACTTTCCCCTTGTATTTCCTTTCTGAGATTTATTATATATTTCAAGATAAACAAAAAGTATAAACTAGTAGTGTGTACATGGAATGAAGGTAAGAATTAAAACTTGGTCATTATATATGTAAGTGTGATCATCTTCTGATGACATCTTTTTTGTTTTTATTTTGGAATGAAATATGCATGGGGCCGGTGTTTCACTTCCAGTGTGAGGACATTGAAGGAATGGAGGAGAGGTTGAAGAAGATGAATGTGAAGTACATGAAGAAGACGATGGAGACAGAAGGTGAGGCCACAATGGATCAGCTATTCTTCAACGATCCTGATGGATTCATGGTCGAAATCTGCAACTGTGAGCATCTCAAGCTTGTTCCTGCTTCTCCTGCTTCTCTCCGCAACGTCAGGCTTCCTTCTCATCGCCACAATCCACCTCTCCAAACAAACCATGGCGATACCAAATGAGTCTCTCATAACGCTTTTTGTCTTCTTCATTCACTTTAATCATATTTTTTTCTTTGTTCTATTGTGTTTGTTAATGTTGTTTGTTATTGCCATATACTATGTATTCAGAAGAATCTCTCTTTCATTCAAAGGAAGGCGAGGAAGAGTTTTTCAGGAGGCACATATGTTGTTTTTGCAAGGAAAAATAAGCATCAAAACAAATAAAATGAGCATTTGAATGGGAAGAATATGATAGTATAGTTTGTCTTTTATTTCCGTTTAGTGACAGATGTGTGTAAGTTGTAAACTTAATTAGGTTTGGTTTTATTAGGAATAGTTTAATCTTGTGTTTTGATCAGATCTTATTGTAATCTTAATCTATATGTTTTTTAATTTTTTTATTATGTTTTGGATTTGTAAATACAAATTTTCTTTGGCCAATGTCAAGTGAAGGTTTATGAATAAAATATAAGAGTTTATTGATACCCAAAAAAAAACAGATTTTATTAATAATATATATTATGAGGTTTTATGTTTACAAATTAAAAAGGGGAAAATATAATCTGTGGGTCCCACAAAAATTGAGTTACGGACCTACACCAACCCATTAATTTTCCACCAAACCAAAACAGTCTGTCTTTAGCCTGATCGGATAGGAGGCAAGTGGCTCAACTGTTTGGATATAGCTTACCTCATATACATAATATATATATATATATATATTTAGCATCTTGCTTTTCATTTCTTGTTTGGAGCATTTTGCGTGTTCAGGAATATATATATATATATAGCATAAAGTCATATATAAACTAGCTCCCAAGGCTGCTCAAAATTAACGATTTTTTTTATTATACTATGGATTTGGACAGTAATAAAAGCACTTTCAAAATCTCCATTCATTAAATTAAATTACACATAAATAAACAAGAAAAACTGTATGCGCGAGCAACAGCAAAAACAAAAACAACTAAAATTTTGATATAAAGTTGGATCAATCGTAGACTCGGGCGGGATTCTCTCACATATAACGAAAAGTTTCCAAACTCAAATGAGAGAATATAACCCCAACAGATTCCATCCGCTTAGCTTTTTCCCTTCCTTTTTTCTCTTCGTATAATCTGACGTTGTTTCTGAATTCATCAGGAAGGACATTGAAGGTTCAAAGGACGGCTCAAACTGGGCAATCCTTAAGCTCAGCATCACCATTCACATTCACATTCACATTCAAATTCTCAAGAACCAGTCCCAGTGGGTCTGGAACCACCTCACTATTCCCTTTCTGGCTCACTCCCACCACTACCTCTTTCACTGCCTCCATCCCTACCTCTTTCCCCACTTCCTCCTTCTTCCCATCCCTGTATATTGCATACACCACCATCTGAATCATCCCCAGTGCGAAACCCAGCACATTTGGCACCTACACAAACCACACATACATTCATATTTTCAATCAAACTCTTCTATACACACACACATTCAATAATTTCTAAGTCATAGAAATATTAATTATATGTATATACACATATATGTATACTTACAGCAATGCATATGTCCCTCAAGAAGAGACCATAAGCAAACCACATTACAGCACTCAATGTCAGTGTGAACGTAAGCATGAATGGCATATACTCTACACTCTTTGTTCTGATAACTTGTGCCTGCACACCCAGTCATCCATATATATATCAATATCTCAATATATAATAACCGAATTTATAACAGACTGTACTGTATTTACACGTATGAATTAATTTGAACTATACTAACGAGAAAGAGATTATATATGTATATATATATATATAAGTGTGATAGATACGTGTAAGTGGTGTGTTAATTACTGACCAGAATGCTGAGAGGAGCAGCAAACACACCGACAGCAATGGAAACGCAAATCCATCCCAGCACATGAACACGAAGGGAAGCATCACGCACTGCGAACTGCGTCACCAACATGATCAAACCGAACGATCCCAAGTTCATCGCTCCAAATAGTTTCATCGTCAACTTCTGCACAACCCAAAATTAATTAATATATATTCATTTATTTGAAGTAATTAAGTAGGATAATTAATACATGTATATATTAATTGATTGATTACCCTGGCGTCGCTGGAGGCATAGAGGATGAACAAGACGATGTAGATGATCTCTATGACGCAGCCGAATGAGTTGATGGTGATGAGCAAAACGGCGTTGGTTTTGAGTAAGGCATAGTAGAGCCATAGCATGCAGCTGAATAATGCCACCAGATATGGAATTGACTGGAATCCTTCCGTTGACTTCTTTTTGTAAATTCGGTAAAATGTTGGCCTGCTCGGTTGTTATTTTTCCAATTTAATATAACGCAAAATGAATACTTTACTTGCGAGAAAATTAAAAAAAAAAAAAAAAAGAATTATACTTACAACGGAGCCAAGAATACCAGGAAGGAAATGACGTTTCCTGCGCATCCAGAAGAAGAATAAACCAATGATAAATTATTTATTCCTTCTGATGTGCTATAACAGAAAAACTAAATGTGCTATATTAAACAAGTTGATTTAATACTAGGTAGGTGGGGGTCATGCATATATACACGATTTAAGTAAAAAAAAAGTGATAAAAAAGAAAGATGATTTAGAGTTTGACACGGCACAAAATCAGAGTTCAAACGATTATCATTTGTGCACAGTGAAGTCATCAGACCGACACAGCATCATTAATGTGCAATAAAAGATCTAATTTTTGTTTTATGAGTACTTCTATTTAATTTTCATTTTAAATTCACATTTCTAGAAATCATTTTTATAGCGTGTACAGCCTTCTTTAAAATGAATAGTTTTTTAAGAAAATAAATTTGAGCAGTCTATTACATTTGCTGCAAAACAGCAACATTAATTACCGTGTATTATTTATTGTCTTTAATTTATAACAGCAGAGAAACCCTTCTAATAAATCTCTTTCAAATATACATACATATTAGAGGTTGACATGGTTTGGGAATTTACTGAGAGCTAGCAATGCGTCAACCTGTATGTGACTGGGCTAGAAGTTTTCTTCCAAAACTACTCATGAATTATGCAAACAAATAAGTATAACGAATAGGTCAATTGGCAAGGGAATGTGGTAGCTTTTTCAGATTCTGCATGAGTTGATTCAGAAAAATAAAACACACACACACACACATACCTAGAATGCCGAATACGAAGGCCAAATGAGTGATCGTGATGGCCATTTTAGATCTAACTAGGTATTGGGGACTCGATGGATGGATGGATGGATGGAGCAACTAGTTCTTGAATAATAAATCTGAAGCGATCGAGCACTGAAGCTGATGGAGATGGCTATTCCCAAACCCAACTCTTATATATACACACAAAAAGCGAAACGTAAGAGAGAGAGAAAGCACAAGAAAAAGAAGGGGAACGTGAAGGAGGGTCCATCTTACATCAAAGTGTAACGAATTGGTCATTCCTTTCAACAAGTGGGCAGCCATTTTTGTGACGTTACTAGGATAATAGGGTGTGGGTACAAGGGTTGCAGTTATTGGGTTCACGTGACCTAACCAAACACTCACTTTGCCGTTTCCATTTCACATCCAGACGGAACTCCTCCCCCTGAAAGATTCGCAGTGCACTAACTATCGCCGCGTTGGGTTGGTTGGCAGAATCCTGAGGGAGACCGAAGGAAAGGAGACATATTTCAGGGGTTACGTCGTTTGGTTGGCATGGGAAGGGAAGGAAGGAACAGTGGCAAGCTCAAGGTGGGAGACATCTTTCCCGCGAACACTGGAGAGATGTTTCATCGATCCCACATACGGCTGTAGAGTTTGTTAAAATTTCAAAAATGCCCGCTAGTGACCTTTCCTTCTACCTTTGTAAGTGCTGCATCATCTTCTTTCTTCTTCCTTCGTCACACGATGCATCTTCTTCCAGCATCTTTCCTTTTTCTGCATCTTCGTTGATTATGCATTTTTGCTTATTCACGAAAATGAATCCGGCAACACCACCGAACTCCACCATGGATGACATTAATTGTTGTCTTCTCTGTCAAGTTCCCTTTTCTCTGGCGATAATTTGTTTAAAATTGACTTTCATTAATTTTCTTCAATCTATGCGATTTCAGATCTATGGTTGCTCAAGTCGGCGATGGGGATGCAGGGGAAGGATGAATTTTTTTTTTCATTTGAATAATTATTATTAAAATATTAATTATTAATCATTTATGATTCTTTCTTTTAACAATTATGTTAAATTAATTGCAATAATTACTTTACAACATTAATAATAATAACAATAAAAATATGTTTTATTTATTTTAATGATAGGTAATTTAAAAATTATTATTATTTTAATATATTTTATTATTTAAATATTTAAAAACAATTATTTTTATTGGAGTGTTTTTTTTAAATACGGACATTATGGAGATTTCATGTTCTTATTTTCTTTTCTTTTCCTTCTCTTACCAAAACCAAACAATTTTTCTCCCATCAAGTATCTCTTATTTTCTTAGTGTTCTTAGTGTACCAAACATTTTTTTTAATTACATAGCTCAATTTAAATTAGTTAGAACTCAGAATAACAACCGGATACCCAATAGTTATTACAAAAGAAAAAACATCTTTTTCAATCATACTTCTCCTTTCCTTTCTTTTTCTCAATTTAGGTTTTGTGAACCAAACAATATATCATTATTATAAAAATTATATAAAAGCTGGTTGGGGCCGGGGGCTATCAAGTCCTAAATATACAACTATGTTAAATATTTGTTGGGATAACTTTACTACCCTTATAATCTTAGCAGTGATTTAATCCGAATTAGTCAAAATATAATATAGCTATTGGATATTGAATGGTTTAATTAAAAAATTATAAAAAAAATTATAGTATTTATAAGTTATAAATAGTGAAGCTCATTTCATAAATTGGCTAAATACCTCGCGTCATGCCCCCGGCAACAATCTCATATGAATACAAAATCCATATTATATTGTTATTGTTATCATAATAATATATTCATATTTATGGGGATAAGATGGCATAGGGGATAAAAACTCTTTTTTTTGTTTTCTGATAAAATTGGTACATAAGAAAAGCTTTTCCAAGCTTAGGATAAGTTAGGATAAGATGGCATTAGTATATTTGAGATTGGAGACATATACCAATACAGGCCAACCTAGAGAAATTATGGGAGGGTTTAAATTGCAAATAATAATATTTTTATCCAATCACAATTACTCAACTAACCTTTGAATGTCAGGAAGATTAATCCAAACTCACACTTGAGAATTTATGAGTGAGGCAAGAGATCTCTTTCGAATCTTGGACAATTTGTGCCACTTGGTATTTACGCTGCAATTTTCATAGAAGAGTTAAAAAATAATGAGTTATATCAGGATCCTCGTAATGTGATTAAAAAAGTATCTATTTAAATTCTCCTGTAAGCGTTATATATGAAAAGGACATAAAGTATATTTACAATTTGTTTTTCACTGCTTCTTATATCCTCTTTTTATTTTTCTTCAATTAAAAAATAGCGTCACATTCACAAAAGAGTATCGAAACTGAAAAAAGAAAAAGGAAAGTACTGAATTATGGAATATTTGTGCACCGTTTTCTCGTGAGAAGATGAAGTTTGAATGGCAAAAGCCAGGCTTGTAGAATATGCAGCCGGTTAAGTTTGTCAGCTTCAAATATTATTTCGCTTTAAAACAAAAATATTAGGTTTGGATCTGCCTATACAAATAAAAATTAGTTTCAACGATATTAACTCATGTAGACATAAATGACAAAGATTTTTATTCTCTAAATGAATAATTAGGAGTTCAATTTTTAGTTTTTATATATAAAATAAACCTAGTTGAGAAGATTATATATTTTTTACTCTTAGTATATATCTTAAGGGAGATTAGTTTTTATGATCAGTGTTGGTGAATTATTCCTAATCCACAACCAAATAAAAATTTAGTGCCAACGAATATTCATGATCAGTTTTTGTGCAAATTATGAATGTGATTATGATGTTCCTTTTCTTTTTTCTTTTCAGTACTCATGAGTTACGCCATGTCCTTTTCAGTTTTAATTTCTAAATTAAAAAACGTATTGTTTTAAGAAAATAGCATTCAAAATTCAGATTAAATTCCAATACACTTTTTAAATATTTTTAACATCAAAATTTTAAAAAAATAATAATAAATTTATTATTTTTAGTTAAAACATGTAAATGATAATTTAATTTAATTAAGTAACTATATATACACATCGTACATTGAAAAATCATATATTTATTACTATATTTTGAAGAAGTTTTCTCGTGGGAAGATCAAGTTTGAATTAATGGCGTAAGCCAGGTATTTGGAATATAGAAGTTTTCTCGTGGGAAGATGAAGTTTGAATGGCGTAAGCCAGATAACTGGAATATAGAAGTTTTCTCGTGGGAAGAAGTTTGAATAGCGTAAGCCAGGTATGTAGAATATGCAGTCCGTTAAGTTCGACAGTTTCGAATTTATTTCGCATATAGTTAGGTTTTGATCCGTTTCTTAATAAATAAAAATTCGTTTCAATGGTGCCAACTCAGGTGTGTCTAAATGGTAGGAACTTTCATTTTTTAAACAAATTAGTAAAACATCCGTGTATCACACGGATCATTTATGTACTTGCTTCTAAATAAATTAAAATCTATATAAATGTCAAAAAGAGACATACTATAATTTATGTTAGATAAATTATTGAAAATTAATCTATACATAAGATTGATAGTAGTGTTTATTGGCCTTTCAGCCATGGGCATAAAGAATAAAAAGACTATTTTTGCTATATAACGTGTGATTATACATTTATAAGGATAGTAGTATTAGTCTATTTTAATGAGCAATTAATATGAGGTTAATGTTGGCAGAAAAAAATGAAGTTAATGCTAATCTTAATCTATTTTTTTACATGGTATATATGATAAATATTAGGATTTAGTTTATTTGGCATATCAAACAAGGAGAAAAGTTTAGTTAAAGTTGATAAAAATTAATTTCAATATTTCAATAATTTAAATTGTAAATTAAAGCAAATTGAATTTTTTTACGATCAAACAAATTGAGTTATTAATCAATAAGATCAAGTATATGAAATATGTTTTCTTTTGGCCACACAATTTTACTAACTTTTGATTGCTCTGTAAAATTATTTAATATATGAAAAATACAATCAATAAATCTCAAATATTTACATATCTAAAATTTTTTAGTTATTATAAAGATTAATTTTTATATAATTCAATATAATCAAACTAAATCTTAAATATGTAATAAATTGTTGGCATAGTTAAAAATTTAATTACGTAATTAATTTTTTAATTCAATTTTTTCCAAAAATTATTTATTACTCACATCAAAATTTAAATTTAAAATTCAGTCAAATTAATTATATATTCCCATTACAGTAACTAACTCACATTTATGATTTTGATTTGAGTGTCACTGTTGGAAGTAATACATTGAAACATAAATAACATTATCAAAATTTAAATAATCAAAACAAAATATAAATTTTATTCCAGCTACAATCAAATAGTATCATATGAGAATCAATTCTCAACTTTTACTCATTTTGATTTGATACATTGCCATATTACCAATACGCATATTTCAGCAGTCATCAATATATTAAACTAAAAAAATGTCTTTAAAAAAAAACAAAACACTTGGTATGAAAAACGTTTACAAACATCATATGAAATTTTAATGTAATAAAGGTACTTTCAATATGCTACTACTATTATTTACATTCATCTTTCAACGCCCCTTACAATGCGATTTTAGCGAAAAGTATAAGTAAAACACCATCAAAACAATCCAAACAAATTCATGGATAGCAAGAGAAGCAGAGAGGAATTGAAAACCTTAAGAAAGATTAGTATTAAAAAATGAGAACTATCCAGGTCATTAAATATGAATGGAAGCTATAAAAAAAATCAAAATGATTACAATTTAAAATAATTAAACATCTTACTTATTCTTATTTACCAAAATGTCTTAGTCCATAGTTGACGCATAGTAATAAATACACCATTCTTCATCTTTAATAACATTAAAAAAAGTAGAATCAATATTAAAAATGTGCCATAACAATATTTTAAAAAAGGAATAGAATATATGATAAGCATTAGATTTTAAGACTTGGAACTAAACATTTATTATATATTATGGATATTTTTATTAAATACATATTATACATTAATTGTCATATTGGAGAATTTTAAACTTGTGTTCATTCGGGACATTTGGGTTGATGTAATTGAGCTTGTTGAGATGGATGGAGCTTGGATTCGAACTAAGTATATTCACTATCGTGTTAAGTTTGTAATACAAAAGAGACATAAATTCACTATATATAACAAATTATGAGAATATTGATTTAAAACAAACCAATAATATGCTATATCTAAATATAGATAGAGAGTGCAATCAGCTGAAAATGAAAACATCATATATAAGAAATGTGCATATGCATAGTAATTAGTATGTATATATATAACTGAAATAATACAACTAATCAAATTAGTTATTAGGTAATGCAATTATTTAGAAATGATTATCCATTAAAACTATTTTAAAAATTGTTTAAATAGGATAACTCATTACATCAAGTCAAAATCATTCATCAAGGTATTAGTCAAATTCAGTGGATTTCCATTAATACATATTAAAGAGAAAAAAAACTAATTGAATCATTTAACACCAAAATAAAAGTAAATTGATGGGAAATCCTTGATGATGTGGTGCTTCATAATTCCTTACTGACGTGACACTCCAAATTTCCCTCAAATCCACTTATCTTTATATATATAATAGATATTAAGTAGTTACATTTTCAATTATTATATATGAAACAAATTTACAGTCCATTTGATTTGATTGCAAGGGTGTAAGATGATATAAATGACATTTTATTATATGAGTAGCTGTTTTTTTGTTGGACAAATTTCATTATACTCATGAAACTTATTACATCCATAGCTATAAATGGCTTTACACCCCAAAAGTCATGTATTGGAGATTACATGCCAGTAATTGAGATGAAATTACCAAATTATTCCTTACAAACATGAAAAGGGTTTTCCTCCCATACCACCACTGTTGCCGCTCACCGGCCATCGACTGCCCCTGCCAGCTGTCTCCATTGGTCACCAATCACCCTTGACCACCACCGCCACTGGTTATTAGCCACCAATTGCCACCGCAACTACAAGTCATTGACCTCCAACAATCACTAGAGCCACTGGTCATTGATAGTCGGTTGTCGCTATCAATCATTAGCCGCTAGCGGCCACCACTACTATCCGTTACTACTACTAATAGTCACTAGCCAATAGTTGCCATCGTTGCCATCAATTATTGGCTGCCATTGCTAGTACCAATGGAGCAACACCACCGGCCATTGACGTTTCCACCACCACCAATCTCAACCACTTTAAGGTTAATTTAGACTTCCCAAATTATTTATATTTAATTAAATATTAAAAAATCTATTTTTGCATCTCAATATCATACCAAATAAATGTCACCACATTTTATTTGCATTATATCTCATTATGGCATTACGTCCCCCTCATTTCCTTGTAATTCAACCAAACAGACTTATAGTTGAGAGATGTTTAGTTTTAATTCAAAATACTTTGAAGGAGATTAATCTTTAATGTTAACAAAAATATTGTAGTCTACGACTAAATAAAAAATAGTCAAAACCATTATTCATGATAAGCTTTTGTGTGAATTATGAATTTATGATTGTGATTATGCTGTTCCGTTTTTTTTTTTCTTTTCAATACTCATGACGGCATGTCTTTTTCTAAATTAAAAAACGTATGGTTTGTTTTTTCCAGTTATTTTTTTAATGCAAGTTTGATTTTTGCGCCTGGTTGTTCTTTCTCTTTTACTCGTTTGAGGACACTTCTCCCTTTGGTAATTAAGGTATCCTCTCTTTGGTAATTAAGGTGTCCCCTCTGTCTTGTATTTGTTTTCTTAGTAATAAAGTCCACATTTCACCCAAAAAAAAATGTATTGTTTAATACGGATACCTTTCAGATAAAATTTCAATACATTTCTTCTTTTTAAAATATTTTTATCATCACAATTTTTTAAAAAACATAATAGATCTTTATATTTTGATGATATCGAAATACCAGTAAAGATACAATAAGCTGTACATAATTTGAAATTATTTATAATTTTTCTTATTTTTTACACAAATGAAAACAGAAAGAGACTATTACAGTGTTATATATAATACTCTGCTTATTCTGCAATGGCAATATCACTTTTAAATAAATAGGTCAAATCTCCTTTAAATCACCTAATTTAGAAATTATATTTGTTGGCTGAAACCTAATTTAGTAATTATTTTTTTTGGCCAACTAATTTAGTAATTATGAAGTTATTGAAGTTGTATGCTTTTATTTTTTTTAATCATTCCTTAAAAGTTTATAAAACACACACAGGATCCATATAAGGCATAAAACGGTGAAGTACAACTTTATTTTAATCAAATCCAAAAATAATACTAAACTTCAAGTAATTTGAATTGAACTATGCGCTTGTTATTTATATGACGGTGAAGCACAACTTCACCAAAACAATTTGTAAGCTTAATTGACATTTATTTCTTGTTGATATATAAAGATCCATTTGACTTTATAAAAGAACACAATAGCTCATTTTCCTAAAAGAAAAAAAAATACTCCTTCCATTCTTTAATACAAGAGACATATTGGGGATCTACTATCTTATTGTAAAATGTAATAGATAAATAAGCGTTATTTAGTGCATTTAATTTTTTTTTTAAAATATCTTTAATTTTAATTTATTCTTATTAATTACATGAATTAAAAGTTATTAATATTAAATGAGGATATTTTATTTTAAATATTTTATACTTTTAATAAATTTGATGATTCTAGATACTTATATTAATTTATTTAATTTAGTTATTTATCCTTTATATTAAAAAATGAAAGTAGTATAAAGCTCATCTACAATAATTACTTGTAGGGGAGCATACTGGCATGCTCACATCCTCAGAAAACTACCTAGGCACATGGATGACTATAGTATGTCGTATTGTAGTTAGAGAATTTAATAACAACAAATATGAAGACCTACATATCTAAATCTAATTATCCTTTTATAATCAACTCACCTGTTCACACAGGCAACAAACCCTATCCTTTTTGGCTTATGCTATCACACCGAAACATAGTAATGTGTCTTTTTTTGGCATGTTCCATCTCCTGCACCACATGTGTTTTGGTCATGTTAATGATTTTCTAAGTGCGTGACCTTTTGGGCCAAAAAAAAAAAGAAAACGAAAAGAAGTACGTAGCCTCATTTCTCCGAAGGAAGTTCTTTAGAAATAGACATCTTCGTATATTATACTCCCTCAATTTTAAAATATAGGAGATATTTTTAAATATATTTTATTTTAAAATATAAGGGATAAATAATTTTTATATGATAAATTAATATATTTTTTAATTTTATTCTTAATTAAGATAAACTTATTATTATGAGGTATGAGTTAAAAAAGAGTTAAATAAAAATGTTAAATGAAGACATTTGTGAAAAAAAATACTTTGTAATATATTTAAAATGTTTGAATGTTTTCTTAGTTTTGATGGTTTAGTGCCTGTTTTTACAAACTAAATCATGATTTTTAATCATTATTTTTTTCTTTTTTATTTAAACATGTTTATAGTATACTTCTATACTTTTATCTAAATTTCATTTTTATAAAATATGGTTATTTTAAAAGATTTTTTATAAAAAGGTAATTCAAACGGCCACTTAGTTACTCATTCTACTCCCTATTATAAGTGACTTCTTTCCATTTTACACATGTTGAGAAAAATAGTTAAAAATAATTAAAATTCTTGAACTTTCTAAAATTTACTATAATTTTTTAATATTATTCTTATTAAATTATAACATATCATAATTATATTTTTTTTTATCTCTCTCCATCATAACTATTTAATGATATATGAAAATGAATATTTAATACCAACAAAGTGATTTATATTTTACATATATATTCAATTCTTCTAGAATATAACTTATAATAAAGAATGGATAGAGTATTTATTTCTTACATTTTGGAATGGAGATAGTATGATATTAAAGATATGCGTTATATTATTTATATTTATGAACCGTACATCTTGCTATAAATTTTAATTATATTAAATACATTTTTCTGTGTATTAATTATGCATATATGAAATTTGAAATGATGTGCATTATTCTATATTTATAAAAAGTATGGATTGCCATGGTTGATAAATATATTTTAAATATAATTTTTCATTGTAAATTTTTCTTTCCACTTTCCTTTTATTTAATGACAAAACCTGGGAATGAATGATGTAAATGACAAAACTTGGTGAAGTTGACAATTCAGTGTCTGTTTGAGTTACTTTTGTATAAAATGGATGATAAAATAATCATAATTTATAAAAATAAAATTTAAATAAAAAAAAATTTTATTATAAATATATTTGGATGAAAAAGAAAAAAATAATAATTAAAAATCATAATTTAATTTATAAAAATATAAACCAAACAGGGTTCAATCTCTTTAAAAAATAAAGTTAAACTTTTTGAGAGGAGATGAATTATTGTAGCTAAGTATTTTAATTTTGAAGAAAAAATAACTCTCCAAGAAGTTGGACTTGCCTATAAAGATAGGTGTACCGTATATCTGTGGTGCTTGCTCGATCCCTCTCGCTACGTTTGTTTTGGCGCATTTGTGTTAATGAACCAATCGATGACATTTGAAATTATATTCCATCCTCACACCCAACATGGCTATAATTGATATATTGATTACACATAAAATAAAAAGTACAATTTACATAATTAATTATATTTTAAATTTGATTTTTTATCATAAATTATCTTTTCCATTTTCCTGTATTTTAATCATAAAACCTGGGAATGAATGATGTGGTAATTAACAAAACTCGGTGAAGTTGACAATTCTATCTCTTTTCAGTCTTTCTGCAAATTCATCCGTTTGTATAATTAATTATATTTTAAATTTGATTTTTTTATCATAAATTATCTTTTCCATTTTCCTGTATTTTAATCATAAAACCTGGGAATGAATGATGTGGTAATTAACAAAACTCGGTGAAGTTGACAATTCTATCTCTTTTCAGTCTTTCTGCAAATTCATCCGTTTGTATAATTAATTATATTTTAAATTTGATTTTTTTATCATAAATTATCTTTTCCATTTTCCTGTATTTTAATCATAAAACCTGGGAATGAATGATGTGGTAATTAACAAAACTCGGTGAAGTTGACAATTCTATCTCTTTTCAGTCTTTCTGCAAATTCATCCGTTTGTATAATTAATTATATTTTAAATTTGATTTTTTTATCATAAATTATCTTTTCCATTTTCCTGTATTTTAATCATAAAACCTGGGAATGAATGATGTGGTAATTAACAAAACTCGGTGAAGTTGACAATTCTATCTCTTTTCAGTCTTTCTGCAAATTCATCCGTTTGCTTCCTTAATCACTTATTAAAACCTTACACGTCAAGCTATAATTGGTGCATCTAACGATCCATGTGGAAGCAGGATCTCGTGCGGCGTCTCTACCGTACACCTCTTGCACACCACCTTTGACAGTTGTACATCGAGGACAAAGTTACCCTTCCCTTTGCGATACAAAGCCTCAACTTATCTCTCACAACGAGTATAGAAATTACTAACACAGAAAATAAGCTCAAACCCTCTTCCATTACCCTCGGTAATGCAAAATTCGATATTGAAACGCATAAACGAAAGCGGAGGGTAAGAAGAAGACGAAGACAAAGAAGAAGAAGAAGGGCGAAGCATAAGAGAGAGAGAGAGAGAGGGAGAGAGTTTTTGCACTCTCACACATTTCACAGATCAGATCGAAATCTTCCCCAATTCTTGTTTCGCGGTTTTCCATTTCTGAGATCCAATTTTTCTTTTTCTCTATAAGCACTTGAATTTGTGTTTAGTTTGGGGAGATTTTATTTTGCCCAATCCAATGGCGTGCATAAAAGGGGTGAATCGATCGGCGTGTGTGGCTCTGGCGCCGGACTCGCCCTACATGGCGGCCGGAACCATGGCGGGGGCAGTTGATCTGTCATTTAGCTCCTCTGCTAGTCTCGAAATATTTAAGCTTGATTTCCAGTCGGATGATCAGGAACTGCCTTTGGTGACCGAGGTTCCCAGCTCGGAGCGGTTTAATCGTCTGTCTTGGGGGAAGAACAGTTCTGGGTCTGAAGGCTTCGGTCTGGGCCTTGTTGCTGGTGGGCTGGTCGATGGGAACATTCACTTATGGAATCCTCTTACTCTGATCCAGTAATTGAGTTTTGCTTTAGAGCCTTGTCTTTGTGTTGATCTTTGAAATTGAATGTCTTCAGGGTGTTTCTTTCCTTTCGTTTTTTTAATGAGGGGACCTGCTATAAATGTGGTTCAACCGAGAGGATATGAAACTGTGTGTGTCTGTGTGTTAACGGATGCACGCTGAATGGCTCCCGAGGATTGTGAACTGATTATTATTACGCCTCTAGATGCATGAATTGGAGATTTATTAGAAGTTAAGTAATTCCGGAAATGGAGTAGGATAAAGATATATTGCATAATATGCTCTTCATGCTAATTAAATTCAACTTGAAATTTTGGCAATTTTGATGTATTATAATGTTTCTGCGTAGTGCACTGATTTTTTTTAATAATTAATTGAATACTTGATGTCATGTTATTTTCAGTTACAATAGGAATTTTGTTTGATATTGTATTGGCGCTAGTTGTATACCCTGCATTTTCTCTTTGTAGTTCTTTCTAGTTTCTTGTGCTTTTGTGTCTTTTTAATGGTTTATGTTATAAAAAAATCCTTTATCTTTAAAGAGTAGGTAAGAAAATATAGAAGAAGAGGAGATGATGGTTAGCAGATTATTGTTATGAACAATGATTTATTTTTGAAGTCTTGTACCCTTGTTTGCAAATCGTTCTAAATTTGTTTTGTTCTGAATTGAATGCCATTTGTTTTCCCTTTTTTGCTGGGCAATTAGATGGATGATTGTCTTTTGTCGGTTGATGCAGGTGAAAGTTGATTTAAATACTGACTATTTTACTTCTATTAATTGATTAATTGATGCTAACTCAAAAATGACTTAATTTCAAATTGTAATGGATTTTATGTTTGGCTGAAAATATAGGACCGCTATTGACATTTTGGAAACTAACTTCTGGAGAATTGCTAGTTTGAAGATTCTCTTTGATTTGATTTAAATTATTGATTCAACGATTAGTAAACCTAAATTTTGAGCTTTGTCATGTTTTGATTTGAAGAAAGTACACAAATTTTCTCCTGTCTTTCCGATGAATTTACTTTCTTGATGGATTTTCTCAGTTCGGAGGCGAATGAAAATGCTACTTTTGGACCCCTTTCTAGGCATAAAGGACCTGTAAGTTTCCCCTTTTTTTGGAGCCGCCCCGAATTTTGTAAATGTTCTCTCTCATCCAGAATATGTATTTTTTTAATTGTTAAATTCTTTCTCTGAATTTATATATTAGGTTCGAGGTCTTGAATTTAATTCTATTGCACCAAATCTTCTTGCATCTGGGGCTGATGATGGTGAAATTTGCATATGGGATTTAGCCAATCCTTCAGAGCCCACTCATTTTCCGCCACTCAAGGTCAGATTTCCTTCCCCTGAGTGTGTTTATATCTTTGAAATGCCCTCTTTTTAAATGATATATCTGTTCTTTATCTTTCAATATCTGTCTTTATTTTTCTTGTAAAGTTTTAAGGATATGTAACTCAGCGTATATAATTATTGTGCAGGGAAGTGGATCTGCTAGCCAGGGGGAGATTTCATTCTTATCTTGGAATAGTAAAGTCCAGCACATTTTAGCATCAACATCTTATAATGGGACTACAGGTGAGCATGGAGTATATGAATTTTCCTTACGTTGTTCCTAACGATGTGTAGGTCAGAATACTAGATGTTTATTTTACCTTTTAAATTTGTTTTCAGTGGTCTGGGACCTAAAGAAGCAAAAGCCAGTGATTAGGTAACTTGATGGCTAATAATTGATTGGCCATCTTTTGCTTTTGTTTTTTAACAGGAAAATGAAATTCTTGATAACCTGGTGTATCATATTTGAACTGACAGCTTTTCAGATTCAGTTAGAAGACGGTCCTCAGTTTTACAGTGGCATCCTGATATTGCTACACAGCTTGTTGTTGCATCAGATGAAGATGGTTCTCCTACTTTGAGGGTATAGACTTCACAGATGAAGTAACTATCTATTTTGTTGATTGATAAGGGTTGACCGTGTGAAATATTGATGCAGCTTTGGGATATGAGGAACATAATGACCCCACTAAAGGAGTTTGTGGGACACAGTAGAGGTATTGACAACTGCCCTTAGTCAATTTATGTATAATTCATTGTGAATATTCAATAGGCATCATTTGTTTGCTTCTTAATTTATGTACACCAAACCATCAATGGTACAATCTCTTGGTTGCATTTTGCTCTGTCCTTCACTTGCAAACACAATGAAAAAACCAAAAGGGAAACAAATGGATGAGAGCTCTAAGCTGAAAAACAGGTCACGATAGCTAGTTAAAATTTTTATGGTTGTCTTCTCTTGACATGATTTTACCTCTTGACAGGAAATGAATAAACCTGTGATTATGCTGTTAGATAGGCCTGGATAGATGGTGAAATTTTTATCAGTGCACTGGGTCATGATTTTTAATTCTTGCCTCCTTCAATAGTGAAACAACTGAGGGAGTTATAAACTACTAAGTTATGACAGATAATTGAATTTTCGTGATTGCATTGCTTCTTAATATAATTTTAAATTCTTTTCTTGGTGCTTTGGCAGATGCATCTATTTTGTGTTCACTTGGCTGCACTACATACACTATTTATTTGTTGTTTAGGAAATATATATTCTAGCATTGCGTTTCAATTTGATTAAGTTGACTGCTGCTCAATTTAGAATTATGTGATTATTATCTGCAAACTTGCATGATAGGATTGGACTACTTTCACTTTAGTAAGCTGACTGACTTAGCTGATTTGTGACTTGCTAATCTTACTTAAATGAGTCGTGTTTTCAATTTTCACCTTTGCTAGTTCCACTATAATATGTTTACCTTGAGTGCATACAGAATAGATAGTAAAGCCTTTATTTGGTTTCTTTGGGGACATAAATGTTTTTTTTTTTTGTGTATCCAAAAATTCATTGCTCTTAATTGTTTGTAGATCCTTGTGTTCTCTTGTCCTTGTACAAATTCATGTCCATGTGATCCAGAGACAGAGATGGGGAGGGAGGGTGAAATCATTGTAATTGACTCCTTTCTTGTTGCAAGTTTGGGTAACTTTCCAGAATGCATTCGGGAGAGGAACCTAACAAGAACGTAGTCTGATTTATCCCTTTTTTATTTTCTGTATTATTATTGGGGTCAAAGTAGATACTGTGACAGCCCCTTGGGCAGCTATGCATACTGTGGAGAAGTCTGGCCAAGATCTAAGTCATGTTTATTGTTTGGTGCTTTCTCAACAACCTGATCTTAGTGATAATCTCTTTTGGCACTTTGAGTCCGATATGAACCTTTGAGAATACAACACCCCCAAAAAGTTACTGATGAGGTTGTAGAGCCAAAGTCCAAATAAATCTGATATTAGAGTCCCATACTTCCTATGTGGGACTCAAGTCCTCCACTTTCCCATTGGGTTCTAACATTCCATCATTCTAGCACCTATGCAAACTGCTCTGTCCTAATATTCTAACCCTAGGCTAAAATTTCTATATTGGTATCACCACCTATGTTGCACGATTGCAACTAGTATGTAATGTGTTAACTTTTGTATATGGGTTATGTGCTTGGATTTGTCCATATCACCAAAGTAGCTTAAGCTACTTGTTTAGGATTGACACAAGCTTATATACGCTTCATCTTTCTTATTACTATTAGATGTGGGACTTCTATTCTCCAATATTCTCCCACTTACTCTTTTTTTTTTTTTTTAAGTTTTTCTGTTTGTCAAGGCTTGTGTTCTTTAAGTCTCAGAGGCACAACTTTCATTTGCTGTTTGGCTTGAGCTTGTACTCTTGAACCTTAGAGGTTTCAAGTCCATCATTTTCTTTTTTAAATTTTCAAGCGGACTGTTAGACTCTGATATCATGTTAACTTTAGTATATGGGCTATGTGCTTGGATTTATCTATATCACCATAATAGTTTAAACTACTTGGTTAGGATTACCACGAGCTTATATATTCTTCAACTTTCTTATTACTTGATAGAGATGAGCCTACATTCTTCCCAAAAATCTATGGCAGGCGACAAAAAGGAGTAAAAGAGCAATGGCAGCTGTATCTTCTGGTCACGAAGAATATACCAAAGTTTATAACTGAAGAAGCAGGGGTGGGGGGAGAATAGGTGAGGTTAGGTACAGCCAAAAGGATAGACAGTAGTAGGGAGCGGTTGGGTGACCTTTTTATAGAATTCTCAGCTCCAGTTTGTGTGTAGGGAGTCTTCTGGAGAAATAGTAGCTTGTGGAGAGTTCTGGCCTCTCGAATGCCAGTTTGTTTTGTTCATTTTGTTGCTGTTACTGTGTTGTTTTACTTGTGTTATTTTCTTGTATTTCTTCTACCAAGGGTGTAAGGGGAATTGGGTCTTGGCTGATATCGGTCACAAGTGTCTGTTCTGGCCTCTAGATTTGTTCTCTCTCTGTGTCTGATTCTGAACTGGTTCAAGGAGCTATTATGTGGTTGAGTCACTGTTACAAGGTTCCTTACATTACTATTAGATGTGGGACTTCTATTCTCCAATGCAGTGGAAGGCTTTGCTTCCAATCGACAGGAATGTTTAGGAGTACCACCCCCCAAAAGCTATCTCATCAGACTGGGGAGCCCAAGGTCCAATGTAAAATTCCACATTAGAATCCCATATTTCCAATGTAAGAATCAAGTTCAACATAACCTGCGATTGTTTCAACAAAATCTGAAAATTTCCAGCTGTTGCAAGTTGTCTGTGAGTGGATCCATTAGTTTTAGGGTCTTCAAGCTTTGTGGTGATCTTATTATTTTTTTAATTTTTGCTATGATTCTCTCTACCCTGCTGCCTTGTTTCCTTTTGATATTTTCAACACAAGTTTATAATAGCGTGAGATGATGTCTTTCTTCTGGTTCAATGTTATAGTTAGAATGTTAGATGGTAGCACATCTGATATTTTGTATATTTTGGGAATGTTTCTTTGTAGTCTGTTTTGCTTTTGCTGTGTAGCTTCCTGGTACACCTTTTAGTTTAGCTGACAAGTCTATGATGCCTGAATTTTCTAATCAGGTGTAATTGCAATGTCATGGTGTCCAAATGATAGTTCTTATTTGCTTACCTGTGGCAAAGATAGTCGCACTATATGCTGGGACACCATTACTGGAGAGGTGGTGTTTGGTCCTCTTTTCCCCTGTTCAAGATTGGTTTGACTGATTTTATTTATGGATTATTTTTGATAGTGACACTGTTTATTTTTATTTTTATTATTATTTTGGTGAAGATTGTCTGCGAATTGCCAGCTGGGACCAACTGGAATTTTGACATTCACTGGTATCCGAAGATACCTGGAGTGATATCAGCATCTTCCTTTGATGGAAAAATTGGCATCTACAATATTGAGGTTCATAGTACATGCTTGTAATAGTTATGGTTTTTTCATATTAGTTTTGCTTTGCAAGTGAGAAGTATGATTGAACTCTGAAGTTATCTTGGGATGGGATGAAGTAACATGGAAATTGAATAACTAGATTAGTGATGTGCCTGCATTTTACATGCTCTAATATCATTGTTCACTCAGTAGATTGTAGCAGCCATGATGTGCTAAATCAATATCTTATGTATCAAATGCTTTTCTTTCTTTTCTATACCACTATTAGTGCTAATTTTATAACAATCATTTTCATAGTTTTTATAATAAAATTGTGTATAAAAAATTGAGTAACTAAATTACTTGTTTCGTGTGTCTTTGTCATTTAGTTCTCCATCTTAATTCTTCATGACTTCAAATCTTTTATAAATAGTATGAGATTGAGTTTTCTTTGAATTAATGTTGTGAACATGGAATTGAGCAAAAAGTCATAAATGACATTTTTTATACATTTGTTATTTGGCTCCTCAATTTCTTGATCTTTTCTTTCAACCACTTTAAATGTCCTTATGCAACTGAGCATTATCCAATTATCGAATTGTTGGCCATAAAGTAGACTTTCATTTTAACTAGCCTATTGTTCATTGAAAGTATTATTTTCCACATATCAGCATAGCCTAATTGGGCTTATTTATAGCATTTTGTATGGTTTGATCTTTCTTTTTAATCATATATTTATTGGACCTTGTACAGCTCGTATAGAGAAGAGAAGAGATCTATCATCTATTCATTACATGTTCATGCATACACATATATATAAAGCAATTAAATGAGCTTATTTCTAATACCAACGTATGATTTAGTTTCAGATTAATAACTAAAATTAAAGAAAAAAATTAGTGATGTATATTTTTAATTTCTTTTTACATTATAGATGTAATCTCATTTTCCAGATTTTCATCCTGGATATCCCTTTATCGGCCATGTTACTAATTGTGTATATATAATTGTTTGCAGGGTTGCAGTAGATATGGTGTTGGGGAAAATGATTTTGGTGCAGGTGATTCTTTTATTTTTCTAACTATGTTGATTAAACTTTTCTGTGGAGTAAACTAGTAACTGTTATCTGTGTTTTGTTTTTTGGTTTATAGTCATCTGCATTAGACATGCTCACGTTTTTTCTATGCAACATATATATATATATATATATATTTATTTTTGAATTTTTGGGGTTGGGGAGGGTTATGCAGGTCGTACACATCTTGTTATGTTATCTCAGATTTTGACTTGGGGAATTGGGACTTCTTTATGAATAACACCAATTGGGACTTCTTTATGTATAACACCTTTTCTTTGCAGTATCTTTGAGAGCCCCAAAATGGTATAAACGTCCTGTTGGAGTCTCATTTGGCTTTGGGGGCAAGCTTGTAACATTTCATTCCAAGTCATCTGCTGCAGGTTCTTCAGCTGGGGCTTGTGAGGTGAAATATTATTACTACAATGTCCTTGTATTTGTTCTGCTCAGCTGTTAAACTTTCAGTTGAATATATCTTTTTTGTAATTTTCCAGGTTTGTGTGCATAACTTGGTTGCTGAAGACAGTCTAGTGAGTAGAACCTCTGAATTTGAAGCTGCCATACAAAATGGGGAAAGGACTTTGTTGAGGGGTTTGTGTGATAAAAAATTTCAGGAATCTGAGTATGTTTTTTCATTGAAGAGCCACATTCTTTCATATTGTTTAGTTTTATGCTTGGGTTGATCTGCTATTGCTTCTGTTCATTTTGACAGATCTGAGGAGGAAAGGGAAACCTGGGGCTTCTTAAAGGTTATGTTTGAAGATGATGGGACTGCACGAACAAAACTACTCACGCACCTTGGTTTCAGTGTACCTAGTGAAAGAAAAGACACAGTTCCTGATGGTCTTACCCAAGAAGTAAGTGGTCTTGGACTTGAGGACACATCTGTCGATAAAGTAGGACTTGGGGCTACCAATGAATCCACTGTTTTCCCATCTGATAAAGGGGAAGATTTCTTTAACAATCTTCCTAGTCCCAAAACTGATACTCCTGTATCTACTTCTGGTGGCAACTTTATTGCGGATGATGCCAATGGTTCGGAGAAAATCCAAGAGTTGGAAATGGAGGAGAGTGCTGACTCTTCATTTGATGACAGTGTTCAACGTGCCCTAGTTCTTGGAGACTACAAGGGGGCAGCTGTGCAATGCATTTCTGCAAATAAGTGGGCTGATGCTTTAGTTATTGCTCATGTTGGTAGTGCTTCCTTGTGGGAAACTACACGGGATCAATACTTGAAGTCAAGCCGATCCCCATACTTAAAGGTAGCTGCTAATCAAAATCGTATATTCTATATATATTATATATCTGACTTATATAAGTTCTATTCTTAAACCTACCACATATCTGTCATTTATGGGTTATTTTCACTTTCAGATTGTATCAGCGATGGTGAGCAATGACCTCTTGAGCCTTGTGAAATCTAGGCCTCTGAAGTTTTGGAAGGAAACTCTTGCCCTTCTGTGCAGTGTAGGTCTCTTTGCTTCTTGTCTGACCTAGTTTTTAATTTTTAGTAAGTGTTCATTATATTTTTAATGTACAAATGTTCAATAAATCAATTTTAAATTGATTAAGTTACTTAATCATGTTTTATCTGGCATCCCAGGCTCATTGGTTCTCCTATATTTACCCTACGTTTTAGCTGGTATATCTCCTATATACTACTGGAAAGGATGCTTGAGTTCTACTTTAAATTTCACCATTTGACTATGTTATCTGTACTTTGTTGCTTCTATGGGTTTATATTGTGGCAGTGGAACCTAGTTGTCTGATGCTGGATGAGGACCTTTGCTCTCTTCCTTTGGCTTACCATCAGCTTAAATTCTCAAACTGGAATTTTATAATTGTATAAAATTTTAAATAAGAATTACATACAAGATATAAGTTCTATTGATCCTGAGTTATTTTATTTGTTGCATGAACTCATATTCTTTGGTTATGACCTATTAACAGTTTGCACAGAGAGATGAATGGACAATGCTTTGTGACACACTTGCTTCAAAACTCATGGTGGCTGGCAATACATTAGCCGCAACACTTTGTTTTATATGTGCTGGAAATATTGATAAAACTGTTGAAATTTGGTCAAGGAGACTGCAGAGTGAGCACGGAGGAAAATCTTATGTTCAGCTTCTACAGGTAATGCTGATAGTCATCAATAACTGAGTTTGATTTAAATTTTACCAAACAAAATGACTGATATAAAAATAGTTATAGATAAAGGCGGATAATTGACAAAATCTTATATTTTGATAGGATTTGATGGAAAAGACTATTATTCTTGCTTTAGCAACCGGGCATAAGAGGTTTAGTGTATCTCTGTGCAAGCTTGTTGAGAAATATGCTGAAATTTTAGTAAGTCAAGGGTTGTTAACTTCTGCAATGGAGTATTTGAAACTTTTGGGATCTGATGAACTTCCAACTGAACTTGCGATCTTAAAGGATAGAATTGCTCTTTATACAGAACCTGGTAAGCATTTTGCTTGGACTGTTATATTTTTCGAATTGATTAGCATGTTACCTTTCAACTGGTTTTATTGTTCGATGAGTATCTTGATTAATAGCATTCATATCATTTATGGCGTGAAATATAGTTCCTATTTTAAAATTTTTCACATAATAAAAAGGAAGAAAGACATTTAAGGACCTCCATACAAAAATATTGACAAATGAACAGTACAAGTGCTGAATTCAGTTGATTCGAATTGGGAATTCAGTTTATGGGAGTACTGAATTTTTAATCTGGGTCCTTGGAAGGGAATATCTTCATATGGGGTCCTTAAATGTCTTTCTCCCTAATAAAAATGCAGGATATAGTATGATGTCCCTAGGAAAGCTTTATGCAAGTTGCCTCTGAACTGACTGCATAATAGATTGATAAATTCTTCTCTGATTTTTAGGAATAAACTTTTCTTGTATGGGGAAAGGGTCCCTCTGTTCTGTCTACTTTTAATTTTTCTTTCATGATGAAAGATGATGGTGAAACTTCCATTACGATGTAATTCTGAATTATAGCTGTCTAGCTAGTGACTGTAGGACAAAGATAGCAGTATCAATACAATACATGAAATAATGAGCTTGATAGTGTTCCTTTTCATGGACAAGGTTCAATATTGCATATGCTTCACCTTGTTTGTTGAATAAGTTCTCTTATATGAGTGGGTGTTGGAAGAATGTGTCTGTCTATATGTGATGTGGTTGCTGGTTTGAGAAGTTTAACATGATGTTTCAGTGGTTAGTTTTACCCTCCCAATCATACCAGGACACTTCTGTAAAATGAAGTCTATGGGAATCATATTTAGTATTTACCTTGTTATTGCTTGGAAAAAATTTTCATTGGTGGAGTAAGGCTTGTTATTTTAATCTCTAGTATTCTGGATTGTGAAGCTCTTTTTTTATGTTATTTAAACTAATTGTAATGTAATTGTGTTATATTTTCCTGCTCTTATTTCACCTTGTTTGTTGAAATATTTGAAAAAACAAAAATAAAGGCCTGTACTTGTTCCTTATTTACTTCTCAAACTGTGGTTGCAGAGAAAGACTTAAAGACTACTGGTTTTGAAAATCCTCAATCACAGAGCAGATCTTTTTATGGTGCTGATAGTTCTGTATATGGTGGAAATTATCAGGTATTTTATCTTTGTTCTTTGACATTTTATTTTTGGGGCAAAACATTATCCAAATGCAATTAAATCTTTTTTCCAATTTTTGTTTCTTAGGAGCCAGCATCTGCACAAGTGCAGCAAAGTGTTCCTGGAATTGCATATAATGAAAACTATCAACAGTTTGATCCTTCATATGGAAGAGGGTTTGCAGTTCCTGCTCCATATCAGCAACCTCAGCCTAGTTTATTTGTTCCATCACAGCCCCCTCAAGTTCCTCAGGTATATTTTGTTGCACATAATTAGAAGGAACAGTGGTCACTGGATGATCTTTTAGATTTATTTATCAAATCTCCAGTTTGTGTGAAGATAAAGCAATAATCAATCACTTGTAGTAGCTTTTTTTTTTTTTAGAAAAAAAAATTGTGCGCCTCCATGGCATTTATATGAAAATACATTCATCTACAATTCATAATAGATACTACTAGATTTTGATTGGAGTGGTATGGTTTCTTCAAATGGATAATTTTTTCTGAAACACCTAATCTTTTGCCAAATTGACTTTGAAATGCCACAACCTTTTTTTTTTCCCAGTTTGTTAATGTTGCCTAACAGAATGTGAACATATCACATTTGATCAGAATTACATTCTGATTTTCCTCATAAGCTATTTCTGGGTCAAGTGGGTGCTAAATTGCACAAAATATGGTATATTTAGCAGCATTGTTTTGACAAGCAGACTGCGAGTCCAATATTGCACTCTAGACTTGGAATCAAATATAGTTAGAGTTCTTTGTTTTTATTTTGAGTATATTTTTTCTTTTGCCTTTTATTCTAAATTGTCTTCTTTCTTGTAGTCAAGCTTCTCTCCTGCTGGCATCACACAGCCTCCTTTGAGATCTTTTGATCCTCAAACTCCTCCTGGTCTAAGCAATGCAGCACAATATCAGCAGCCGACGCAGCCCACATTGGGTTCTCAGTTGTATTCTGTCAGTTGATTTTTTATTTTTTCAAGTCTTTCAATATCATCAAGTTATTGTGGGTGGCTACTGGAAGATTAAACATGGCTTTCTGTGTTTCAGACACCTGCCAATCCACCTTACCAACCTCCAAGCCCTGTTCATGGCCAGAAATTACCACATGTCGTGGCACCAACCCCTAATTCAAGGGGATTAATGCCAGTTCCCAATTCTGGTGTTGTCCAAAGACCTGGGATGGGATCAATGCAATCCATCAGGAACCCTCAGGCAGGACCTATACAACCACCTACTCCATCAACAGTTCCGCCTCCTACGGTGCAGACAGCTGATACTTCAAATGTTCCTGGTAAGTTGTTTACATTTGTATTTTTTATGCTGATAAAGTCATTTGTCTTCCTATGGTAACTTTGTCGCAATTCCCATTTAGCTTTAGCTTGCTTTGTTTATGTCTCTGCCAGTGCACCAAAGGCCTATTGTCACAACATTGACAAGGCTTTTTAACGAGACATCTGAAGCACTGGGAGGTTCACGTGCAAATCCAGCTAAAAAGCGGGAGATAGAAGACAACTCAAAGAAACTTGGTGGGTTGTTTGCCAAATTGAACAGTGGGGACATCTCTAAAAATGCTGCTGATAAGCTGCTTCAGCTCTGTCAGGCATTAGACAATGGTGATTTTGGTCTAGCCTTGCAAATTCAGGTAATGCAATTGCAGATTGAACTCTTGATACAATTGTGCTATAATACCAATCAAATTTACATTCTAGCTGTTATTGTTTTGCGTTGCAGGTACTTCTTACTACTACCGAGTGGGATGAATGCCAGTCCTGGTTAGGTTCACTCAAGCGAATGATCAAAACAAGGCAGGGTGTGAGACCAAGTTAAAAAGATGCAGATCCTCTTCACATCTCTCTGATTTTGGGAAATTTTTATGGGATCAGATTCTTGCAGTGCTGACCATTTCATAGATGTACACAAGAGTCAAGACTACCTCTAGATTTTGCAGCTGCAGGGTTTTGGTTATTTGCTCTTCTACAATTTCTTGCTGTGCCTGCTTCTTTCACATCTATTATTATTAAAAAGCAGATGGTAAAGGTATTGTCGGTACATGATCGGAGAAGTTTTAGCAGATTGTTTTTCATTCATTCTGTGTAACATGGAGAAGAGTCTTGTTTGTTTTTGGCCCCTTTCAGAGACTCCTAGATGGTTTTTTCATCCCGCCCCTGTGATATTCCTGGCTTGCTGAAAGTTATGTCGAGATGATGTCACACTTATAGATTGATGGCTTTTCTTTTTAAATTTGTAGTACCATAGTTATATAATTATTGATTTATCCTCAAAAGATTGAATAATATAACCTTTGTTTAGATTAATCTTCCTTGTTTTCTTTCCCTCTTCATATAGTTTTTCATGCTTGTGGAACCTTCACAGAAGCTGGGAATCAAAACCTGTTTGCCATTTTACTGTGCAAAAAGGCTAGAGTGATGGGGAAAAATTACTTGTTGGGTTAGCAGTTTGACAGAGGTTATGAGGAAAATCTGCTTTTGGTCTTGAATACACATTCTAATTGTTATTTGGATTTGGAGATACAAATGTAACAGCAGCTCTTGCAAGTCTAATCTACCCATTTGTGATGAGCTATTGACATTTTTGTATAGGTGCAGTTCAGAAAGCTCCATCAGTGTTGCTTGAATCTTCTGAAATGAAAAGCTTATAAAGCAAGTGAGACAATTGTAAAGGAAAAATGGATAAACCGAGAGTAGGTTGGTCTTAGAAATATATTTTTTTATGTTAAAAGTATTTATCTTTAAAAAGATTTAAATTCAAATTATTTGTCATACCTTTGTGTGACGGAGAAGGTATAATTTGATTGTATCATAGTAATTTGCAATTTCGTTATTATTTTATTATGAATTCTATGACTCACACACGCAGCACAGCCTGATTTGTATAACTTACATATCATAGAAGCATATGACTGACTTCCAGTTCTAAATGGGAAAAGAAACTAGTAAAAACATGTTCATAATTTATATCCCTCGGATTCACACACACACACACACACGTAGCACAGCCTGATTTGTATAATTTACATATCACAGAAATATATGACTGACTTCCAGTTCTAAATGGGAAAGGAAACTAGTAAAAACATGTTCATAATTTATATCCCTCGGATTCTTCTTTCAGGGATAAGATGCCCATGCGCAACATTCTTCTATCTTATTCAAAAGTTTTAATTTTTATTAGTTTATTTTATTTAATCATTTTATCCTGAGCTTCCATCAAATTTGTCCTACCACTAGGACATATGGTGCAAATCTCGAGATTGATGTATACTATCCATTTGCATTGGAAGATCTTAGAAAGTCGATTCAATTCATAATTTCCAGTAAAAAGATGCCATTTAAGGTACAGACACAAAAGAAGTGGCTCTTGATGTAATTAGTGCCTTTTGACCTTATTCTTCTTGGCTTCCCAAAGCCATAGCTTTCAATCTTTTCATTCTATCACTCCCCCTTTTCCCTCCATAATATAAATTGATTACTACTGTTTTTCTTAAAGAAAAAAAAATCAATAATAGTATAAAATTTATTTTGTTTTTATACTAGTGTATCCCCGTGAATGGCCCTCACAATATACTCTATCTCAATTTTCATTTCAGTAACTTTTAACTAATTTATAAAAAAAATTGTTAGAATTAGTTGATGATATTAAATTTTTCAAAAATTCAGATTTTTTTTAAATTACCCACACTTAAACTTATTAAATTCTAACCCCATCTTGAAGTATCTCTCTTAATCCCCCTTTTCACCATGAAATTTTCAAATTTTTTCTAGTTGTTTTGGCTTATTAATGATTCACAATAATTGTTTTGATTATTCCTTCTTTCTTGATTAAGAAAGCAAATTTGGATATAAATCATTAATACTTTATTAATTTTCTAAAATGACTTATACTATTAAGGACCAACAATTAGATTTAAAATGTAACTTATATATAGGACAAAAAGGAGTGTTTGTGTGTATACATATATATCAAAGTATTCCTAATGTACTAATACTGTGCTTAATTGGGAGTGTTATTCATCACACCAATATGTATTGTGAATAGTATAGCTATCTTTAAACTACATATTTTATATTTTATATTAATATTAATAACTAACATTGATATTGAAGATTTCAATGTGCTCATATTATTGGCTGAAATAGAGAATTCTTTATATATATATATATATATCCAGAACTAGAGCATATGAAGCTTCAGAAATTCAAACCAAGAGTGAAAGATACAAGAGGAAGGAAAGGAAAAGGAAGTTTCTGAGAAAGCTGTAAAGCCGTGATCCATGGAAAAGGAATGTAGAATTTCTCACTTACTGCTACAAAGTAAAAGACGTTTTTTCTTTATTGGAGTTTCTGTTGCAGTTTGGAATAAACGACGCCACTTTGGGTATCGTCTTCTTCTTTGTCTTTGTCTCCTCCATACTTCTTCCCACTTTGTCTATACCAAACAAACTTTCGCTTCACCAAGCACTTGGTGATTCTCTGTGTTGTCCTTTTCAAACTTGAATTTCGGACTATGAAAAAAAAAAAAAAGCTTCTTTCCCAATATGAAGGTTACCTCCAACAAGAGGAGGTCCAAATCGAATGCTATTTATGTTATTGTTGCTCTCAATACACTGTAGGTTACGCCAATTTATAAGAAAGAAAGTAAAAGAAAAAGAAATACCTTTCCATTCCTTAGCAAATCATGTTTGGATGGTTGAATAATAATACTGCTGAAAGCGTCTACCGAAGCCCCAATTAGCTATAGATTTATTCTTGCTATATACACTCATCCATCTAAAATATAAGGTTTTTTTTAGAAATTTTTTTATAAAAAATATAAGTTTCATTTGATAATTTTTAAAATATTAAATGTTCTTTTTTCATATTTTACCTTTATTTATAATTAAATATAAGACAGATAGCAAAGTTTAAAAGCAATGCATTAAATAAAGGTACTATTAGAAAATACTCCCTCTGGTCTTATATATAAGACCATTTTAACCGAATCACGCGAATTAAGAAAGGGAGTTAAAACTAATTAACTACCTCGATTTCTCCAAAAATTTCAACCTTTTTCCAAAACTACCATTATTTAATCTCTCTCTTTTTCTCTTTGAATACATCAAATAGGGGCATTTTTTTGTAAATGCATAATAAATACCACCTCGTATATTGTAAAGGATCTTATATTTAGGATCAAGACAAAATGTCCTATATATAGGACCGGAGGGAGTAATATGTTTTTTTATAAATTTAATGAGTAAAACTATATTTATTGATTTCCGTGCAATTGGTTAAATATAACTAATATTTTATGAAGTATTTTTTCTTTTTGTATGGCTTTGTTATAGTCTTTTACTAAAAAAAAAACATTGATTTATTGTGTAAAGATACTTTAATTTATTTATTTACATGGCTAAAAGGAGACTCATATCATTGCATAGAAAATTGTTTACAGTGAAGGAAATTATATGGAGAAAAAAACCAAACTTCTTCTATTTTTTACTAACTATTGATGAACAAAAAACAAAGGAACTAAATTTAATTTTAAGATCAGAATCATTAGTTATTATTATATTTTTCTACATAACAGTAATTCAAACATTTCACTCTTTTTTTCCCTACTCATTTAAATATATTTAAAGAAAAACTTTACACTATATTACACATTTCTTTATACAAAATAAAAAAATTCAAACATTTCACAACTTGTCATTATTATTTTTGTTTTTTTTTCCTTTTCTTTCCATTGAATTGAATATTTTTTCCGTGTGTTGTGTATGGAAGATAATAGCTTAAAACTTTATTAAAGATTATACTATTTTTTAATATTTTAACTTTTGAAAAATATGTGAAAAATATTGAAGGAATAAAAAACACAATTGTACAGAACCAATTAAATGTGTGGAGACAGAATAAAAAAGGTGTGTAGATTCTGAGAGGTGCCATATTATTCATGACCTATAAATAATTACACTTTTTATATCGTAATATTATATTTTATATTGAACATTGATTTGTTTCAAATAAGCCTTATATATAAAAGTCAACACAATAAAAAGTGCATTTTCATTTCTAGAACATCTGTGTTCATTTTTCCTGATCTTCTTTTTTTATAAGTATTTTTCCTGATCTTATGGGATGTAGATAATCAGTGTCACTTCCACTTTAAACTTTTTTATAATGTCTAACCCCATAGCGAAAGAGAAGGAAGGATTTTTGTTTATACAAAGCTGAAGCTGAACCTAATTGTTATTTTTTTTTTTGGCCAACAACCTAATTGTTAAATTGAAGCAAAAGATGTTTGGGTTTTGCATAAGATTTTGCTTTATTAATACTAAAGGCATGATGGGATTGTAATTAAGATATAATCCACTTTGTGGTCATTAACAAAAGAGCATATTTAGGCGCATTCATTGGACTTTCATGTCTTGTCATGTTTAGCTATGGCGTTTACTTTCAGTGTTCATTAATTAATTTAATTAACATTATAAAATGGACTAGTATATATATTGCATATCCTATTCTGTCTTGCTAAAAGTTAAATGTTTTAATTATCAAATTGCTCATTTCTTTACTATAACAATTAACAAGTGGCTCATGGTTTACCATTCAATTATAATCAAATCACTGTTTAACATAGCTGTCGTTTGTTATATATATATACACACACACACACACACACACACACTTTAAGAAGAAAATCATGATATTTATTGTATAAGAGAATTTTATATTGCCATTGATAGAATATCCTTTTTTTACTAATTTAGGTTAGTGTGAATAATAGGATTATAGTCTCTTAAATAAATGATTAGAAATTTGATTTCTAACTTTTATGTATACAATAAACCTAATTATAAGGGTTTTATCTTTTATCCTTAGTATTATAAATGAGATTAGTCTTTATTATTAGCCAAAATACTCCTAATCTAGAACAAAAAAAAGTATTTTTTTTATAAACACTTCAATTAATCACTAATGATCAAATTTAATTACTCCTATTTGGTTTGAGAGATTTGAGAAAAGGAAAAAAATTTTCATCTTATTTTTTTCCAAAACAAATCTGAGGAGGTGAGTGATTTTCATCCCCTGCTTTCTTCTCCCTCGCGTTTGACTAAGAAGGAGTGGAAAATTGCTTTCATTTAGTTTGGAAAAAAATATAATGAAGAATTTTCTTTTCCCCGAAATGTTATTTTCAATGGACTGAGCAACAATAAACTAATTTCAACGTTTGAATCCTAAAATTTCTTGTTTGAAGGAATCTTCCATGTTATATTTAATCGTCAACCATCTCTAATGGCGGATAAGAGCCTATGGTCCGCCAATGATGAGTAAAAGATAGCCAAAAAAGTTGTCAGGAAAAATAATGAAAAAATTGCAGTTGAGATCCTCAACTAAAAAATAATTATAATAAAAAATTTTTAATTTCCATATTATTTTAAAAACTTTAAAAGACTAAAAATTGCCTTTAAATTCTAAACTATATTAGTATATTATTTTTTGCGCAATTGAAATTTATTGTCTTTAATTCTTTAATAAAAATATTTTAGAATTAAAATTTTAATTAGTATAAAATATAAAATTTATAATAAGTTGTGTTATTTATAAGTTATGAAGTATGCTTATTATTTTAAAATTCCATACAATATAAAAAAAAATCTTGTCCAGTGGTAATTTTAAAAAGTAAAAGAAGAGAGTCCTTCAGGTGGATGATGCATCATGCAGCACAAAACATATAGACATGATGGGAAATGGTTGGTCCTTCGTCGAAATGGTGAAACCAAATGAATGAACATTTCACCAACAAGTTGGTATAGAACCTCCTGACCAATTCAATGCCACTAGCTACAAGAAAAGTAAATAATAATAATAATAATAATGTTACATTTTATATGCAAATGGAAAAGAATAAAAAATAGAAAACGCATTAAAAATATTAAAATGGTTTTATTAAAAAAATATTAATTGTTTAATATTGCAATTTTTTTAAACATTTTTTTGTATTTGCTCTTTCTCTTTTTTAGTGTACTATTAGTTATGATTGGTACATAATAACAACAAAAATGGGAATGAAAATATAAAAAATGGGAATGAAAATATAAATGAGAATGAGAAGAGATCTTTTTAGAATGTAACTTTACAATCCAAATATATGTTTGGTACATTAATAGGAAAATAAAGACGTTTTAAAATAAAGAATAAAAGAAATAACTAAATAACAAATATTTTTTTTAAAAAGTGTTTAAAAAAATAAATTTCTCTTAAATTTTGATTCCAAATGACCACTTTCCTCATCTTTTTTTTTTTTTTGAGAAAAGTTGATTTTCACAAAATAGGTAAACTAACTTTTCTAGGAATCTCCCTTCCCACATATTAAACTCGTTTAAGTAGGATCTTTTTTTCCCATTCCTTTTTCAGAAAGCGAATTCCGACGTACCAAACTTAACCTACATCAAGCATGACCTAAAGTATAGTATTAGCCTAATTTTCTTTCATTAATTAGCAACAAAAAAATAAAGATAATTTCTGACATATTTTCTCTATTTTCTAACATAAACCATTTTACTGGTTTCATCTGTAAATTTTTATGTAAAACTATCCCTCCTGGTGAGGTGAGAAAATATTAAAAAGAAAAAAAAAGAAAAGAAATAAGTAGACAGGTATGCTGGTTTGAAAAAGTTTTGTTGCCTTGTTCACCAACTAGAAGAGTCCTATATTCTAAAGAATATTCTGATTTTTTAAATTAATATTAAAGTAATAAGATAAGCAAACCCTTTTTTCTAACTAAATTATGATTATGATTTTGGAAGAAGGTTGCTTCTTTATGGTTTCGGTAGGAGGAAAAAATTGGATGCTAGCTAGGGAAAAGAACAGAAGTAGAAACTTGAAAATATTTACTCTTCCAGCGTTGCCAGCCTTTCTGCACTTCAATTCATCAACAACCCTTATTCATTTACTCTTCTTACTCTCTTATTTTGTGATCCTTTATCTGATAAAGCTTCCACTTCCTTTTTATGTTTTTTTTGCCCTTTTTCCTTCCAAATAAAATAATTGTTTAAAAAATTATGTCAGGATAGACACAGGTAGATGACTTCTCTTTGAATCATGAGTTATTTTATTATTCAATCAATTAATTAATAAAAATGAGTACCAAAACTGACTAATTTATATTAATATTTTCATCTTGAACATGATTTTCTACATGTTAGATAATAATCAAAGCGCTAATTATAGAAATAATTGAAGTAATATTTTGAGTAACTGTTAAGATACATCATGAAAAGGTTGGTTTGAGAATTGCAATGATGAATATAAAACTAACACAATAAAAGCAATAATAAAAAAGAAAGAAGGCCATAAATATTATATATATATATATAACATATATATAAAGATATGATTGTCTAATATGAGGAACAAACATTGGTTACCAACCTGACTTTATGTCATATTAGCATTTAAGAAGAACATGTTAATTAGCCAGCCAATGCATAGGCCAAATGAACAACTTTTAAAATTAATTAAATAAAGAACTTTTAAAATTGATTAAATAAATAAAATATTAAGTAACATGACTTAATTTCATTTGTCTTCAACTACCTTGGCCTCATTACCTGGATGTAAGGTGCCAAAAGAACCCAACATTTCAAAGCTTGCTATTTCTCTCCTCTTATTCCAATCATATAGTTAAATTGAATTACTTTTCATCTCATTTGAAATATGACTTAACTATATTAATTTTTTATAAAAATTACTCATCTCTCTTTACACTTGTTATATAACCAGGTGGGACTAGGTTTAGTTAATTGTTAAAGAGTTTTTTTTTTCTTTTTGACTAATATCAAATGAAAAAACCACTTAAGCCCGGTAGTTCTCCAAGTGTTGGAATATGTTATTTATTTATACTCATACTTGCACATCCTACTACAGCTATTAATATGGGACAGGCTTGACAGGTCAATCTGATTAGCCCGACAAAAATAGGCGGGCTAGGCTTTAAAATTTGGAAACCGAAGGGAAAACAGGTTTTTTGGGCTCGACCCGTGGTGGGTCGGCCCGATTGGCCTGTTTTCTTTTTTCTTTTTATTTAAAATATTAAAAAATATATTATTTTATTAATTAATGATGTTGTAAAATTTAAATATTATGTTATTTTTTGTGAATAATAATGATAATTAGTTATATTAATTTAAAAAATTATATGAAAAATAAAAAAAACATGAAATTCTTTTTTTTTTTAAAATACGAGTCCGCCGTCCAGCCATACGAGCTCGAGCTTTACAAGCTCGAGCTCGTTTGACAATCCGAGCTTTTTGGCCTGGCCCGGATTCCTAACTATCTTGCAAATGTTTGTTTTAAATCAATAAAAAAATCACCTAATGCAAGTGATAGCTTAAATGATGAAATGCCCTACAGTCACACACTTACAAAAAAAAGTTTAATGGTAACTTTTTGTGAAATTTTTTTAATATAATTTATTTAAAAAACAGTGATGTAATTTAACTTTGAAAGGTAACTTTCCAGTTTCCACCCCATTGTTTGGAAACTCCAATTTCTGAGGCAATTGGCACGTGAAGTGAGAACAGAAAAACAGACATAAAGACATCAAACTTCAACTTTATAATAATATTCTCTCTCTCTCTCTCTCTCTCTCTCTCTGTCTGTGTGATATTGCAAAATATTATTGTTAACCACACAACATGACGATTCCAAACTTTGCTAGCACTCTATGGGAGCCACTAGACTCCATTAATATGGAAATGGAGCTCTTTATCACTTGTCACTTTCTATTTTGGCTTATTCTAATTTATCATTATATGGCCAAATTGCCACATTATTCTACACCACACTTTCTGATGATATTAGTGAGCAATTGTTTCTTTTAAAACAAACCATTTGTCATCAAATTGATTAATTAATAAGTAGCCAAATCAATATGTCATGAGGCTTCACAAATTGTATGAATTATGCTGTAGGCTTCCCTTTTCATGCTAATAATATATGTCAAATTGTCTTAATGATTAATTCAGGCTTCTCATGGTACATAGAGTTCCTTATTTCAGTTAACATGACATTTGTTTTTTGTTTTTTAATTATAGACATGTAATATTGACATTAACTTGCATGTAAAAAAATTTCTATAGTCCAATCAAAGCTAAGACATTCTGTACTAGGCTAATAGATTTACTAGATCATTCCTTATAACTCAAACACTAAATATTACTTCCTTCAGTTTTAAATATAAGACCTTTTATCCTAATCTTAAATATAAGATACTTTACAGTATACGAGGTAGTATTTATTATATATTTTCAAAAAATGCTCATATTTAATGTATTTAAAAATAAAGAGATTATATAAGGGTAGTTTTTGAAACATGTTGAAATTTTTGGAGAAATCGAATTAGTTAATTCACTCTAACTTTCATTCTTAATCCATGTGATTTGATTAAAATGGTCTCATATTAAAGATTAAAGAGAGTAATATCTTTAGTATTGGTAGAATTCAAACGATTAATATTAGTATTATATTTTTTATGAATATTACTCCTTTAATCTTAAATATAGAGTTTTTTTACTTTAATTTTTAATATAAAATCATTTTCAGAATACAAAGTAATATTTATTACACATTTTTTAAAAAATCTCTATTTAATTCAATCTAAAAAGAGAGAAAGATATTAAATAAGAGTAATTTTAAAAAAAATACTTTAATTTTCAAAAAAATAAGATAATTACTTAACCGTTATCTTTAATCTGCGTGATTTAATTAAAATAATCTTATATTATATTAAAATCGGGAGAGCAGTATTATATTTAATTAAGCGTGCTTAGGTCACAAGACTGAGTTATATGTACGCTAGGCATAATTTATTTTCTTCGCTGAAAAATTTCTTTTTGCTATTATTTTTTAATAATTTTTTTAATCTGGAATCACAAATGTCATTTCTTATCTTAATTTTTTAAAATTTTAATTTTTAATTATATTACATTCCCGGTACAAAAAGAAGCCTAAAGCTTGTCATAACTATTAACCATTGATGGAAGAAAATGGAGTCAAGGATTTATAATCAACATCAGAGAAACAAAAATCTTCAACTTCAGACAAGTATTAAGATCACATAAATCCATTTATTGAAAGTTTTATTTGAATTGTGAACTACAAACAAGAAATTGATTCCATAAACAAGCAGAAGATGAATTTTTACAGTTCTGCAACACTTGTTCTGGAATCAAACATGGCCTTTTTTTTTTTTTTTGAGGAGAAAAACCAAAACAAAACCGGAAAAAAAAACATCTAAGAAAGTTTATAGAAGAGCTTCAAGGGGACATCAGCAATGTGCCCTTCAATCCCAAAACATACCAAATGAACAATGAAGAGGTCATTTCTGAAATCCACAAACAATAAGATACCATACCAACAAGTCTGCATATGGCTATTATGTGCAAGCAAGGAAAGCTAACAACTCTAAGCAACACTCCAAAACAACCACATCTTTCTGCAATTAACTAGAATTAGCTTCAGTTGCCTGAGAATTCAAATCTGAACCAGAATTACCTTTTTGTTTTGAACACAAATTTGAGCTCCCATCACCAACAATTTGGCTTTCACTCAAACCAAAAGCATCTTTATCTGTACCACATCCCCTGTAAAGATTTATGCCTCTTGTGAAATATCTTCCACTACCAAACCTTGAGCTAGAAACTCTATAGCCAGATTTATCTGGCTCCTCAGAGTCAGCCATAAGGTCCATCAAGTTGCTTCTGAACCCCAGATCAGAATACACTCTCCTTGAATATCTAGCTGTAGATTTAGACAATCTAGCATCTAAAGCATAGAAATTTCCACCTTCTAAACCATCTCCTTGTCTCGGACTCAAATGGACCTGTCTTGCCTCAACTGGGCGTCCCACAGTCTCAATCATCATACATGGATTGTTAAAACTATTCCAAGAATGAAGAGGCACCAGTTTACACAACCCAGTAAGCCAACCAACTATATCCTTCATTGAAGGCCTTCTTTCCCTGCAAGACCTTACACATTTTCCAGCAATCACGGCTAATTGCTTCCTAACAACTGGATCCTTAGGAGGTGATATCCTAGGATCATAAACAGCCAATAGCTTCCCTTTCTTTATGAGAGGAATAGCCCAATCGACAATGGAAGGAGGTGAATATGCAACATCAATGGCTTTTCTACCACTAATTATCTCTAACAGCAAAATCCCAAAACTAAAAACATCAGTTTTTGTACTCAAGTTATCTGGGGTCACATAGCAAGGATCAAGGTACCCCATAGTACCTGCTGGTGGAGTAGACCTGAGTCGATAATCATCTTCATGACCTCGCAAGGCTAACCCAAAATCTCCCAATCGAGCATTGTAGTTTCGATCTATTAGAACATTCGCAGATTTGATGTCTCGGTGAATTACAGGTGGGGTTGAGGAGTGAAGAGTATCGATGGCCTTAGCAGTTTGCAAAGCCAATCGAATTCTCCGACCCCAATTGGGTGGTCGTGCAGAGGAATGAAGAACATCATAAAGGGTTCCATTGCTCATGAACTCCACAACCAGAAGTCTATCTTTCGAATCGTTCGTGAACCCCACCAAATTGACCAATCTGGGGCTCTGAATTTTCGACAGGATGTCGATCTCATTGTCCACCTCGTTCGTCATTTCCGGCGCCGACGAAGAAGATAACGAACTGGGTCGCCGAAGAACAGAACCTTGAGCTCTCGACGGCCTCTTGACGGCGACGGGACGGCCACGAAGAACGGCTTTGTAGACATAGCCATGGCTACCTTTGCCCAGGAGCTTCCGGTCGGAGAAGCCATTAGTGGCGGCTTCGAGGTCACTGTAGTCGAAATGTTGGATCTTGATGGGTTTCTCAGGTTTGTGAGCAGAGGAGGGTTTAGAGGATGAAGATGGTGAAACAGAATTGGAGGTTGAAACGGCAGATTCAGCTCTACAAGAGAAGTACCCCATCAAAGATTACCGGTTTGGGTTTGAGGGAAGAGGAGTGGGAGTAAAGAGAAAGGACGTGAATCAGATGAAGATGGATATGAATGGAAAGTGAAGAGCATTTATGGGGTGGGCGTGTCTGAAGAAGGAGGAGGTGGATGACAGAGAGAAAGAGACACTGCGCCCACATCTACGAAGAAGTCACGAGGATGAAGGATGAAGACGATAATACAAGAAAAATCAAAGCTTTGTATTGTATTGCGTAATGTATGGATAATTGTCTTTCCAATTCTGGTCAAAGTTAATTTAATTTTGATTACTTTTTTCCTCTCAACTCTTTTCCTTTTCCTTTTTAAGTTTTTATTTCTTTTTCTTTTGGAGAACCTTACAATTCAGAATAGATTGATTTTTCAATTTTTCTCGGGTATAAATGCTCCATTTGTTTTTATTTACACTTTTAATTTATTCAAAATATAAATCATCTTATAACCTTATAATATTTAAAAATTATTAAATTTTATTTTTTATTTTTATCTAAAATATTTATAATAGATAGAGAAATAAAGAAAAATATAATTATGATAAAAAGAGGAATTAAGAGAGATATAATTATGAATGAGTTAATCTCTCCTTCATTTAAAGTAAAGGCTATTTTTTTATTCATCAAAACTTGAATAATTTGTAGCAAACAGCTAGCAAAAAAATTATACCAAATATATTTTATAAAATTTTTTATATTTTTTCTTTCATAAAACTTCTGTACCCTAAATTTAGCCAATGGCCAATAATTTACCCCACTGCCATTAATTATTACTCCCAACTTTTTAAGTGCTCACCCTCATTTATTATTAGCAGGGTACTCCTTCCATTGGTATTAGTAAGGTTGGTTAATTAAATCCTCCATTGTTAACACATCATCCTTCGTGAGTTATTAAGAACAAAATAAGAAAAAAAAAATTCTTCTTTGAAATTTGAAACTGTTAATTATATTGAAATTTTTGCAATTCTCCAAAATGTCACTTGATAAGGAATGAAGGAAATACAATTCAATAAGGGTAATATTGAAATGTTTTGATAATTTTTGAAAATTTTAAAAATTCTAACTAATTTTTCTTGATAAATTATTTCAAAATTTTATGAATAATAAATATAAATTCTTAAAAAATAAATTTTTATAAAAATTAGTTTTTTTATAAAACAATGTATTTTTATTGGCTACCCAGCCTACCTCTTTACCCTTACTTTTTGAAAAAGAAAAAAAATTAATTTTGAGATATATTTTATAAGAAATGAAACAAAACAAACACTCTCTTCTATTCTTCTTTGGGAAGGTAGCTTAAGAGTGAGGGTAAGAATCATATTCTTTACGTTGCATGTGATTTCATTCTTCATTATAAAAAGTGTGATTTATATTAATATATAAATATATACATAAATGGTTTAGTGATTTCACTTATTTTAATTTGAAATATATAAATAAACTCTAAAACCATTGTTGCTGAGATGTACTTCTGTTCATGTTGCCAAAAACGTCTATTATGGTGTTGTTGATGAGATCTTCAGGAAGATTTGTGGAGGGTGAAGGAATGAACATAGAAGATTGATAGCCAAGGCAAGAAATGAAGAAGCACATATTATTCCTATCTCATGAGATTGTTCTCCCTTAACAAAATTCTTGATTTATAACTATTCAGTTCAATATATAATACTAGTATAAAATTTATAATAAATTATATTATTTATATGTAAAGAATAATGTCACTCATTGTCAAGAATTCATATGATATATAGAAAGCCTACATAAATATTGAGTTTTGAGTATTTGATAATAATTTGCAACAAAATTTCATTTGACACAAAATTATCCCCTCTCTGCTTGATTGAAATCATAAATTCAACACACACAACACAATATTCTCAAAATCTGCATCAAATTCAACACACAACACACAACACACAACACACAGCACAATATATATATATATATATATTTTAAAAATCACTACATATAAATAGTACAATTTATTATAAATTTTACATTTTATATTTTCAAAGAATTCTTGATTTTTCGTGCATACTAAGGATATCTTTATGTGACAGTCAAAAACCAATCCCATTAAAATATAAAAATTATGAAAATAAAATTAATTTATCTCTCCTAACAAGATTTTTTATATAGTAAAAAATAGAATTCTTTTAAGTAATCAAAATTTCAAATTAGACACACATATACAACGAAATGTCTTTAATTGATTGGCCTGAATTTTGTCCAAATGCCTAATTTTTTTTATAAAATCTTTAACTCCATATAAAAGAGTGTGGGACAGTGGGAGTTATATTTTTCCAAATTTGATTGATGCTCTTGCTATAATTTTTTTCCCTTTTAGTTTGGTATGTTTGGTGCAAGATGTAATTTTTGTTCTTGACATCCAATCATGTTTGTCTGAAGATAAGAATGAATGTGGCATTTGTATGCATACAAAGCTATTGGGTGTAAGAATCTATGACCAGTCCTTCTCAATTCTTGTATTGCCACGTTGTAAGATTGGGACAGCTTGTTTTCATTTAAAAAGCCTGGAAATATTTTTTTGGAGATCAATGGTCTGTTTTTTTTTTTTTCGGAAAATTATTAGCTGTAATATCAATGCGGGTGCACAATAATTGTTGGTTTTATCATTTTTTATGTCAAGAACTTAATTATTGGCTAAAAAAATGTCAAGAACTAAACTACGTGCCCTTCCATTAAATATTACCAGCCTCCTGTTCTACCATTCATACTTTTCTGACTCACGGATCTTCAGTTGTCTATTTTCCGGCTAAAACTTCATTTGTCTTAAAAACTTGGAAAAATGAACCAATATAAAATAATAAATTATGCAGATTTTTCTTGAATTTTGTTGAAATAATATATCTCTTTTTTTTTAATGTTAAAACAATTTTTTGTGAATTTCACTAAAATTACACACATATTGTTTCAATTTCATTGAAATTCTACAAATTATAGACTTACTGGTTTATTTGTAAAATCTCTTTTAACATAAAGAGTAAATTACACAAATTTTTTTAATAATTTTTGCTTAAATTGTACACAAATCCCATATATTTTTAGGGAAATTTGTGCATAATTTGAAAAAAAATATATATATATATTTATATAATTTCAATGGAATTCAAAGAAAATTTTATATAATTTATGTGATTTCACAAAATTCATGAAAAATTTTGCGTTAATTTTAAAAATAGGAAAGCTTAAAATTTAAAAGAAAAAGTTGAGAATGTTTATATAATTTATTCAGAAAAAACTTTATCAAAACAAGAATTTACTTATCAGTTTTTTTTTCCATAAGCAGAATTTACTTATCATAAAAAGCTCAAATAGTGTTGTCCTTTTCTTTGTTTTTGGTAAGCATAGTGTTGGCTTTTTGAAAACCTTACTTGTAGCAAGTAGGGTTTGGACTTCATCACTCTCATTCTTCTTTTTGGGCCAATACTAGCTTCCCTCTATTTCTTTTTGGGCCACGGAGGTACCTCTATTTCCTATTTCGGCCCGAATAGAGGTACCCACATCTCTCTCTCTCTCTCCTGTTTTCCCCCTAACCAGCCTCTTTATTTCAACATTCTCATTTGTTGCAGAAAAAATAAAATTCTCTATTGAGTGGTTAACATACCGTGCCATCAAGACATTTAAATCTGATCTACCCTTTGATTCATCTCCAAAGGAAAAAGAAAGAAAACAGAAAAAAGAAGCAATAAATTTTGACTCCTCGATTTATCTATTTTTTTCTCTATTTCTCTTCAAATACACGATATAGATTCATTTTGGTGAAATTAAAGAATCTGGATAGATAAACATGTTGCAATAGGTAATAATAATGATAATCCTCAAATGAATCTCATTTGTGTAAAATAATAGCAGTGAACTTCAGGATTAGTGGTAATTTTCAGGTCCAGAAGCTGAAGGTATATTCAAGAGAGATAAAAGGAGAAAGAAAGAAGAACTGTTCTATTGATTTTGCAATTTTAGAAAATAATAACGAATATAACAATCAAGGATTGCTCTATACCACCAAAACACCTAAATGAACGAATGAAGAATTCTAGAAAATAATTAATCAATAATAAAGAAAAAAGTTCAGTCATTCTCCTCCACTTTTTATTCTAAAACCAAGAAGTCTCATTCAGACGTTTGCTTTCCCCTCTCCTATTATTAGCAAACTCTGAAACTGATAGTTATCTTCCTCCGAAAAAAGCTAACACTATCCAGAGAGATCATCGCAGGGAAGGAACTATGTTTCCCACAAAGGTCATCAGAAATCTCCATTCCAACCACCACAGTTTCATCACAAACCTCTTGGATCATGCACCAAAGGAAGAAGGAGAATGATGTATTCACAGTAAAACTCTATCCCGTCTATGTCACTGGTCTTCATCTTCATCAAGATCGGAATCTGGAAAAAGAAGAAAAAGGAAGAGGGATATATCTAAGTGTTCACATTCACATACATCCCTACTGAACATTTCAGTGCATTCATACTTGATACTTTTTCATTCCCTTCCTTGCTGGTCAAGTTATTCTAGAAATTTGTCAGGACTAGACTTTCTCAGCATTTGCCAGGAGCAATTTCTTCTTTTCTTTGTTTGAATGGGTAGGTGGGTGGATTTTGGTCAAGTCCACCAGCCAATCAGCAACTTGTAATGTGGTCTTTCCAATCAACAAGGTCAAATCTACCAACGAGTCTTCAAGTGCGGAAAAGAATTTAATTCCCTCCGCCTTCCACTGGACTATCTATAACCCCATCACTGCTTCTCTTCATTAGTATCAGTATAAAAAGTCGCAGACATTGCCAAGATCAGACAGATTTCATTACTTTGAGCAGTTATGGAGGGTGGGAATGAGATCATGAACCTCGGCAAGGTATGGCTCACAATAGGCATATCTTTGTGCTATTGCTATTGGATCAGCAAAATTATCCCAAAAGGCATAATAAGGCTTGTCTGTGTGCTTCCCATTGTCCTTCTCTTCCTCTTCCTCCCTCTCAGCATTTCCTCTGTGCATTTCACAGGCATCACTGGCTTCTTCGTCTCATGGCTCGCCAATTTCAAGCTCTTGCTCTTTGCTTTTGGCAAAGGCCCTCTCAACTCCGACGGCCCATCAATCTCCTTGGGGCGTTTCGTGGCTCTCGCTTGCCTTCCCATCAAGATGGTTCAACAACATAACCCAGTTTCAAAAGAAGCTAAAAGATCCAATTTTTCTCAGATCCCATCAAAATTAACCTCGAAACGTTTCGATCAGAATGTTAAAAACGAAAACCCACATCCACAGGAACCCAAAAGATCCCAGATTGAAAGAAACCTAGGTTCCATTATGCCCAGAAAATCGTACTTGACCCTTTTACAGTATTCCATAAAGGGAATACTTGTGGCCATTATGGTGAAGATCTATGATTATAGTGACTCAATTCACCCAAAGCTCATCTTAGGTCTATACGCTTTTCACATATACTTTCTCCTTGAGCTGAGCCTAGCCGTAGCCGCAGCCATGGCTCGAGCCGTTCTCGGCATGGAGCTGGAGCCGCAGTTCAACAACCCATTCCTGTCCTCGTCGCTGCAAGACTTCTGGAGTCGGAGATGGAACCTCATGGTAACCAGCATCCTGCGACCCACAGTCTACGAACCCACGCTCAACGTCGTCAGGCGTCTCGCCGGCCCGAAGTGGGCGCCGCTACCGGCGGTAATGGGGACGTTTGTGGTGTCGGCGGCCATGCACGAGCTGATCATGTATTACATAGGGCGGGTTGAGCCGTCGTTCAGGATGACGTGGTTCTTCGTCCTCCATGGATTCAGTTTGATGGTGGAGATAGCGCTGAAGAAAGCGCTGAACGACAGCTGGCAGCTGCCGAGGATGGTGTCGGGACCGTTGACCGTTGTGTTCGTTATGGTCACCAGCTTTTGGCTGTTCCTGCCGGAGTTAATCCGGTGTAAGGTGGACGTTCGGGCGTTTGAAGAGTACGCGGCTTTGGGCGCGTTCGTGAAGAATGCGAGTCACGTATTACAGCTCTGAGTTGAGGCAACTCCGCAATTGGTTGACAAAAGTAAAAAAAAAAACAAAAAAAAAACAGTTGAGGCAATTGTGGGTCCATTTTGTTTTGATCAATAGGTTTTTTTTTTGGGTTTTGTTTTTGGGTCTATAGAGGTTTAGTTAATTTTTTTATTATTTTTAGAATACATTTTCAGTTTAAAATATTATAAATGAATCTTTTTCTAAGTTTATATCATTATAACATGTTGGCAAAAAAATCATTATAACATAATCCTTTGATATTGTGAACATTGATGATTAGAAATCATATCTCACAAAGTGATAGAATCGCATATAGGTAAAGAGAATATAATGGAATAATTTTTACTAGATAAAATATGAGCAAGAATCTTACACCAGAGAATCTTAACTGATAAAACTAATAAAGCCAAAAATATTATTAGAGCATAGGTGCAAGAATTTTAAACATATAATACTCTAATAATCTATAGGAGGAGAATCCCCAGGTTTAATATAAAATATAACTCATGGTCTACTCATACAGTACATTCCTAATAATAATAATAATAATAATAATAATAATAATAAATCACTTAATGGAAATAAAATAAATTAAATTCTACCCACGAACAGGGGTGGACACACATAGAAGGTGGGAGGGGCTGTGGCCCCTCAGCCACTGGTCCCATCCCTTATATATGTGTATATATATTTATTATACATTACACACATACAAAATAATATAATATATACACGCACAGCCTGACACACTTGGCCCTCTCCTCTCCCTCCCCCTCACATATGTATTCACACACACACACTCGTTATATATTCATTCACTCACACACACATATATAATATAATATAAATTGCACACACATAATTAATAAACAAATATAATATATATATATACACACTGTATAGACTATTGATATATTTAAAATAAAATAAAATATATATTTTATTAGTTTATTAAAATACATTTGTTATTGACTAATATTAACTTTTAATAAAAAAAATGATACTCAATATTTTTTTATAAGTTAATCTTTTTTTTATAAAAATATTTGGATTTAGTTATCATAAAAATATATTTACATAAATATAGATTTAATTTGTTATTTAATTTACATACAATATTAATTAAGAGTTCTTTAGTACGTTAAACATATAATTTCTAAAATATCTATATATTGATTTATTTTTATGAAGTTTGATGATTTATCCTAATTTTTTATTGAGATCATCAATATACAAGCGATATGTAAATGTATTACAAATATAAGCTTTTAATATATTTTTACAATTTTTTTCATAAAATTAATATATTAGATATATGGTTTAATTATATATATATATTTAATTTTTTGAAAAATATTATATAATTATACATAATTTATCTTTTCATAACTTTTTTAAATTATACAGTTATTCTGAAAAATTAATTATGATAAATATTAAAAATTAAATTAATAATACAAAATATATATTATTTTAAAAAATCCAAACCCCCCCCCCCCCCCCCCCCCGGGCCCCCCCCCCCAAAACACAAAAAAGAACATCTTCATGCTGTGTCCGCCCCCTGCGCACGAACATAACAAACTACCATCCATCCCCTATCATAATGTACTACGTGCTTACCCACTCCTTTGTCCTTTCAATGCCTTATATTACACTGATATTTTAAAGAAGATGTATTAGTATACGATATATGTTGGATATATATTAGATTTGATATATCTATCATATTTTATGATACAATATAGTTTGTTTTCCTTTTGTAAAAAAGTTTTAAAATGATTTAAGAGTTTATAGGAAAAATCAGTTTTTTGTTTTAGATATCTTTATATTGCTTTTTAAAATGCTTATTTAAAACATAATATTTATATTTATATATTAATTTGTTATATATATAAATATATATAATTTTATATGCATATATCTTATATCATTTATACTCATATATTAAAATTTTGAAATTTATCTTATTATGCCATACTGATACCTAAAGACGTATTTGTGCATCATAATCAACACCTCATTCCCCCACTTCACCCATTATCCTATGATCACTTATCAATAAGGCGCTCAATCACAAAGAAGATGCAGTTTGATAAAATTTGGATAGTAGGCAGTATTATTTTTTTTTGAAAATATATCATAGTGTACAAGATAATATTATTATATATTAATGATGCACGAGATTGATAAAAGCTAATTTTTTATAGAAATATTTTTATTTAAAGATAATTTGTGTCTAGAATCTAGATCACCTCTAAATAGTGGCGTTTGAGATGCAATTAATATATCCCAACTCAATAATACATGAAATAGATAAACTTCTTTGGCTTCTTTTTAGGGAAAATTCTAGATAAATATCAAGAAAGGAAGATTATTCTAAAAAGTTACCCCAATTTACCCGAATCCTAAAAAGCAACTAGAGTATTTATTTGGAGATAACTTGATAGATAAAATGCCATCTTTGCCCCTCACTAAACTTACTAGAGAAGATCAAATTCCTTTCCCTTTCACTATATCGCTTGTATGCCCTCTCTCTCTCTCTCATCTTCAGCATCGTTGTGCTCTCTCTCTCTCTCTCTCTCTCTTTGAGCATGAACCCACCACAACACACAAACTCCCTCTCGCCTTTGATCACCCAAGCTAGCCAGCGGTTGGTTGAGTTGTAGCCTACATCTTGGCCTTGAGATTTTATCAGTGAAGGTGAGTTCTATCACCCAATCTCTTATCTCCCTTGATTGATTTGCCCAAATTGTGATTGTTTGTGAATTAAGTGTAGTTTGTGTCGTTATCTTCATTCTCATTGTCATCTACTATGATTTCCTTCAGTTTGTCATTGTAGTCATTTAAGTAAGTGGAAATATTGATTCTCTGAAACCTTAGTTGATATTGTATAGTTGGTGTAAATGAAAATGGAGTTAGCTGATAATGATGTATCAAAAAATGAACATATAGAATTTCTGGATAGTAGTTATCCAGTGTTGATCTTGTATTTGCAACTAATACTTGAATATTTGCTAGTGAATTTTGAACATTTTAGTTATCGTGACTAAATGGGACTGTGGATGATTAGGGTATAATATTCAATTGCAATTGTTGCTCGGGCATTTGCAACTTGTTGTTGGCTATTTACAAGTATAAGATAGGTATAGATAGAGTTCTTGGATAAGTGATTTGCAAGCATTGATCATGTATTTGCAATTGATATTAGAATATTTGCAAGTAAATTTTGAGCATTTTGATTAGCTTGATTAAATGAATAAATGCTTGAGTACGTGTATTGTACTATCATTGTCATTAGATGAAATATCATTTAATGAATTGTAGTGATGAGTTTTGATTGAGTTTGGTTAATTATGAAATGTTCAAGTGGAAACTATGGAGAAAGAAAAAGATAAAGAAATTGAGAAGAAGAGGGGGAGATATTCAAGAAGGAAAATTTTCAAGGAAGAATTTGAGACGGTACATAAAGAAAAGTTTAAAAGGAAATTTATAGGCTTTTCAGCTTTGGACGCTACAGAAATATTTGAATGTAATTGGCAAGTTTATGTTCATTTACTATACCTATTATATATATATTACATTTGGTAAGGAGTTTAAGAGATATTTGATCTTAATAAATGCGGGAAAATAGTGGTTTCCCAAGCAAAATAGTCACAAATTGAAAATGGTGATATATAATGTTACCTTCGAAAAAACTAAAGATACGTTGGAAAGGTTGTTGTCATTAATGTGTCTCATAATAGTGGTAACTGCAGCCAAAAAGCAAATTGCAAGGAAAATTAGTCAATGGAGAGAATTAAAGCTAGAACTGTCAATTCGGCCGGTCCACCTTGGGCCGGGCCCAAATCGGGCTGGGTGAAAAAGCCCGAATTGAAAAACGGGCTTGGTTTTTCAAGCCCGAGCCAGTGAAATCGGGCCTACGGGCCGACCCGCGGACTTTTTTTTTTAATTTTTTAATATTTTTTTTATGTTTTTTTAATAAATTTTTTTATACAATTATTTAAATTAATACAACTAATTATCATTATAATTTAAATTAATACAACCAATTATTATCATAATTCATCAAAAACTAACATAATATTTCAATTTTACAATTTATATATCACTAATTAATAAAATAATATGTATTTTTTAATATTTTAAACCAAAAATAAAAGAAAAAAAAAAGTCTCGGGCTTTCGGGCCGGCCTGTGGCCCGCTCGGGCAGGCCCACCATGAGCCGGGCCTAAACGGGCCGGGCTCAAAAAGCCCGGATTATATATTTACTCCTGAAATTGAGGCTCAAGCCCGTTCATTTTTTCGAGCTTTTCGGGCCGGTCCGTCGGGCTTGACCCATTTTGACGGCTCTAATCAAAGCAAATTACAAGCATATGATGGAAATGTCGAAGAAGAAGCAAATGTCGAAGAAGAAGCAGAAGTTCTTTGTAATTGTTTAAAATTTTTTCCTTTTATAGGAAATGGTTATTGTATTTTTGTTTTCTTTGAGACTAGTTGATATATTTTTTTATTCTTTTTTAATAAAATGGACTTGCTTTTGGTATTATTTGAAATTTAAATGTGAAAATATCAATTATAAATCCATATGGATTACATGTAAACACACGATGATTAGTTGTAAATATATAATTATCAGTTGTAAATACATAAGGATCACTTGCAAATAATATGATATCATTTGAATCTATGCACCATCCTTGTAACTTAAAGTCACCATATATCACTTGTAAATACACAATTATTAGTTGTAAATATATGGGAACCACTTGTAAATGATATGATATTATCTTGATCTATGCACCACACCTGTAACTTGTAAATCATTGTGTATCACTTGTAAACACATGATTATCAGTTGTAAATACATATGGATTACTTATAATGATATCATCTAGATCTAATGAGTTGCCCTCATTTTGGAGTCTCATGTGGTTTAAGTGGGTATCTATTTTATTTTTGTTTTCTTAATTTTCTAATCATGATAGTATTCTTTCTAATGAATTCATGATGACTGCTTGTTTTTTTTATGCTCATAATAAGTTAATAATAACTCATTCATGTTCATTTACAATTAATTTTCACACATTTATATTTGATCCATGCTAATTTACAAGTAAGAAACACTAAATTTTTTAACTAAAAGCAAGTCCATTTTATTAAAATAAAATATACCGACTAGTTTCAAAGTAAAAAAAAAAGGAAAAAATATAATAACCAGTTCCAAAAAAGGGGGAAAACCTAGACAATTAAAAAACAAAAATACAATAACTAATTCAAAAAACTAGTTTAATGTCACTGTAAAATTACAGTAGATGTTTCTTCTTGAGACCTTTCTTTATCTCTATTGTCTTCAAAATGAGACATCTAACTTTCCTATTAGTTTGGATTTAAGAATCTGGATTGATTGATGGATATGAAGCCGGACTTTACATAGGAGTGAAGTTCATCAAGTGTTAACTGAAGAAAATGACTACAATGACAATCTGAAGAAAATCATAGTAGATAAGAATGAGAATGACGATGATAACACAAAACTACATCTAATTCACAAAGAATCATAGTTTAGGTGAATCGATCAAGGGAGATAAGAGATTGGGTGACAAAATTTACTTTCATTGATGAAACCCCATGGCAACAACATGGGTTACAATGCAACCGATCGTCAGTGAGCATGGTGAGTAGAGGAGAGAGGGAGTTCATCATGTGTTATGGTAGGTTCATGCCAAGAGGAAGAGAGAGAGGGTGAGGGATGCCGAAGACTAGAGGAAGTGAGAGAAAGTGTACAAATTATATAGTGATAGGGAAAGAAATTTGATCTTCTCTAGTAAGGTTAGTGAGAGGTAAAGATGACATTTCACCCGTGAAGTTATTTTCAAATAAATACTTTGGTTGCTTTTTAGGATCAGGGTAAATTAGTGTATCTTTTTGGAATAACTTTCCTTTCTTGGTATTTATTTGGAATTTTTTCTTTTTTTGTTTTATAAAGAAGCATGCCACTATTAAATGAATTTGTTTGGGTGGGCCAAAAAAAAAAGAATTGTTTGGGTAAATAATAAACTTAATTCATGATAAATTAATTATGAATAATTTGACTTTTTTGCAATAACATCAAAGTATATCTGAAAAATATCTCGATAAAAATTTGATAACTATTTATACTAATTTTAATAATATATAATTTTTGCATGAAGAAGATGTATAACTATCAATTGCCTTTTGTTTATTTTTGCATTTGTCTTGACATCATATTCTACCATCAGGGATTCAGCATGCCTATTTTTTATTACTATAGGAATTATATCATATATTTTACCTAGTAGTTTGACACTATATTCAAGTTAATAATCTTACAAGTGATTTGGATGGCTAAAAAAAAGTTTGCCAGTTATTACTCATATAATATAACATAACAATAAATTTTAAAATTAATTTACTTTTTATATCAAAATTTTAAATGTTCTATTCTTCTGAGAATGTTCTTTATGAGCTTGCGATTGTAATAGCTATGTTCCTTATCATTATAATGATAACATGATATTAGACCAAATATTAAGGTCCACTAATTTTGTGCAAAGAGAAAAGCCAAAGCCAGGAAGAAGAGTCCCGTTTATTTTTACAGAAAAGTCTCTTTTTTAATTAAGAAAATAGAAGTGCATTTTTTTTAGTTAAAAGATAACCGCTCAACTAATAATATCTTGAGAAAATTAGATTTTAGAACCAAAAAATTTAATTAATATCATTTTAGGATCAAAATATTTTAAAATAATAAAAAGAGATCATGCTCTTAAACTAATCAAATTTTTAAATAAAAAATAATCTAAATACCCTTATTAAAATGTTTGATACTTAGCTTCTACTTTTTACTATTCAGATTTCATGATTTGATACTGAATTATCCCAATTTTACATTGGACACATTATCATCACTAAAAAATTAATTGAGGAAGCTCATTATCAAATAGAGGAAATAGAGTGTTAAATACTGAGACATATCAATTAAATTCTTCAGTGAATATAATTTGTTCAGTGTAAAATCACGGTAGTTCAATGTCAAATAATAGAACTTGAGTAGTAAATAGCGGGAGTTGAGTATCACACTCTAGAATTGATTAGTTGAATTTTTTTGTAATTATAATGTGTCCAGTGTAAAATTGGGGTAACTCAATGTCAAATCGTAGAACTTGAATAATAAATAGTAGGAGCATAATGTCAAACTCAAGGACTAATTAGTTGAATTGTTTGATGATATTATGTTTTCAGTGTAAATCGGGGTAACTCAGTGTCAAATCGTGAAACCTGCGTAATAAATAGTAAGAGCTGAGTGTCAAATTTTAGAACTAATCAGTTGAATTTTTTTGTGATCATAATGTATTCAGTCTAAAATCAGGGTAGTTCAATGTCAAATCATGGAATATGAGTAATAAATAGTAGAAGTTAAGTGTCAAATTTTTTAACAAGGGTATTTAGGTTATTTTTTATTTAAAATTTTGATCAGTTTAAGACCATGGTCTTTTTCTCTCATTTTGAAATATTTTAATTATAAAATAATATTAATTGAATGTTTTGGTCATAAAATATCATCTTTCTAAAATCTTCCATTAATTATCTTGAATTATGATAGCATAAAGGTAATCTAAAGGTTTAAGAGTAGAAACACAAATTTTTTTTTTTGAAAGATAAGAATTTGATTATAAAATTTTAAATTATATAACATTAAAAATTAAGTAAATTTATTGGAGTAAATTAAGAGTTACATATACAAAAATTTAAATAACGTTCAAATTCAAGTGCTGTGGGAGGTTCATCAAACCCAACCACATAGAATGAGCCATATCCGTTTTTTTTTTTATATAAGAAAATGAGCCATATTCTTTGCGTAACATGATATAAATATTATATTTTCATTGTAATGACTAAGAGCATCCCTTACCACATGAGCTGGATTAATTTCCTTTAGGGGTGTCTAGAGTAAAGAATTTAACAAACAGCAAATTTTTTCCAATTAAGTTTACCTCACATGTAAAGGTTGAAATCAAATGCCAAATCCCTCTTTGTATTAAAAAAAAAAAAGCCAATCATTACTACATGAGTGGGCAAATATTATAGTTGGCCAAAAAATAATGGTGGGCAAATATTATATTTTATTTTATGGATGGTATTGATTTAGTTGGAAAAAAAAAAAAGAGAAAACCATAACATGCCATTCGTAGACAGAAGTCCAAAACAAAGGTGGGAGTGGGAGGGTAGTTGGTGATGACAAAACCATTTCACCTTCACCAACCCCGCCAGCAACCAAATTTGCTGGTCTCACCAACCTTCATTTCCATCACTTTTAAAATCCATAAAAGGGCTCCGCAATTTCTGAAAAATTTCAACTTCTTCATCCTTCTTAGGGGTCTCTTCTTGAGCTATAATGGGTGGGGAGCGTAAGTTCTACACTTTGGCTGAGGTCTCCAAGCACAACCACCGCCAAGACTGCTGGCTTCTCATCGGCGGCAAGGTATCTGACCAATGTATATGCAAAGTAGGTCTAGTGTGATTGGATTTACGTTTCTATGGGTTTTAATTTTATTTTGATGTTTTAGAGAATCTGTCTATCTGGAATAAGATTGAAAGATTCACTGGGAATCGAGTCATGTAACGAACCAGTTGGATCTTGTGACATTCAGGTTGAATCGGTTGCATCTGGCTTGAATGCAGTTGTTTTTTTGGTATTTTTTTTAAATTTATTTTTTATTTTTAAATATGAACTTTTGGTTGATTTGCTATGCTTTGATGCTATGAATCACTGATACTGTATCATGTCCATATGACGACATAACACTGCATTTAGGCACTATATATTTTGACTGTGTTGTGGTCTCCTGTTTTAATATCGACGCTTCCAAGCTTGTACATGGTCTCGAGATCCATAGTTTCTCCCTAATTTGCTTTTTGGGTGTTTGCTTGGTTGGTTACTTCTACTGCTTGTTATCATCTTCTTGGTAATTGGAATTGGCGGTACTGTAAAGGTGAGCATGCCTTGAACGCCAGGCTGGAAATTTAAAAAAAAGAAAAAGATTGATTTGTTTGGTAGATACACAATTTGTCATTTATTCTCCAACTACCCTTTCTTTCATTTTGAATAACATTCCCTTAAGATAGATGACTTTTCCCTTTCACCAAGCGTAGTAGATCATTTTGCATAAAATTAAGATCACTTGAAAGAAGCTAGGTGTTGTTATTAGCTTGAATTTTCAGTATCTTTTTAATATAAATGGTCATGAAAAGATCACTTGGATAATAATTAGAAGGATTATGTTGTTATTAGCTTGAATTTTCAGTATCTTTTTAATAAGAAAATTACTATGTTATGCAGATACACAGTTAAATTTAATTTGATTTGCCTTTGATGGATGAATCAAAACTAAGCAGTGTCATTCTTGTGAGTTTTGTCAAGTGGATGTCAGAGTTTTGTAATCTTGCTAGCTGGGATTTTATATTTCTCTTCCATATGTCTATCATCCTTAGAAGTGTACTGCAAGGGTCCATCTCCTTGTAGCTAGGGATGTTATGATCAGATTAGAAATTTTTTGTTTTCCAATTTAAGCGGTCCATCCTATATTCTTGAGCCATTGAAGAAACGTGTGACTTTGTGGAATTCTAAGATATTGTGGCTTTGGGGTGGTTCTTTTGTTCACTTTTGCATTGTGTCCATGATTCTAATTTTAGTGCGTAAGAGCTTTTGTTATTAATGGCACGGTAAACCTTATGTAACTGGAGTCTTCCCATTTTTCCTTTGTCCTGCCTTGTCAAAACAGGTCCTGTCAAAAGTCTTGTTTTGACTTAAAAAAAAAAATTCAATGTTTTTGCTTGTTTGGTACATAAGTCTAAAATGTCACGTTTGATGTGCGTTTATATAATATTGTTTTTGAAGTCTTTTGAGAGAAAATATTGTTGTAGTCTCACATGTTTGGAAGTACACAATAGACATCTTAAATATAGCTGCTGTTTTCTTTTTCTTCTTTTCTGTGGTTATAAAGAAATCTATATTCTTTTTTTCTTTTTATTATTAGAAGTAATTAACATGAAAAGTGTATTTCTACAAGTTCTTTGTTTCTGAGATTGCTTCTTTCTAAATGTTTGTTTACATTATCCTAATATAATCAGAGAATGTCATGAATTGATTATCAATGGGATGGATTTGGCTTAGCGTAAACTTTAGTCTTGGAATCCCTTCGAGAAGCATACAAAGTGCTTCTCAAAAGCACCAAGTGGTTTTTTCCATAGGCAGATGAAGAAGCACGTACGTTGAGCCCGTTGAAGTCCACTAAACTACTGATCGACACAGTTTTTAATAGCCAAAGGCAATTCAATAAATTGTGTCAAACGTTTCAGAAACAAGCTCCTTGCATGATTTGTTTCAAAGTGAACTAATTGATATACTGTCATTGACAGTCATGATTCGTTTAACCTCACCAGAGTAAAATATCAGGCATTTAACATACTCAAGTAATTTTTTTAAATTCATATCTTTAACAAAGGACTCATGCTTAGTGATTAAATATGTCAATCATGCTTTCACACTATATTATGTAACTGATTATCTTGGAGGCTTGAGGTGTTAAAAATGTTGGAAAGTTGATTTTAATATCTAAGAGGGAAGTTTCAAACCTTCAGCTTGAGTTTCTTGCCTCCTTTGCTGGTTTGTAGCTCTGAAAATAAGGAAAACTTGAAGTTACTCAGAAATCTTCCTACTAAGCCTCTCTCAAGCCACACTTGCTGTAAACCATACTCTATGGATGTATTTTAGTTATCCAATATTGACATCTTGGTCATAATATGTACAAGACATGTTTTTCCATATGTTGCACAGAGTTCGATAAATGAGTCATACTATTCATGATTTGTGAATAGTGCAGCTCGTTATAAATATTATTATATATATTGATTGATTCCTAAGGTCGAGCATGACTCGGTCTCATACATGTTAATCATAGCTGCATCTTTTGAGTTTATGCTAGGGAGTAGTAATGTGCTTATGGGGTGACTAGCAGGCCTTTAGTCTATTAGTTAAGTAGTGTATCAACGTTGGGATATATTTCATAAAATATCTTTCATTACCTTGACATAATTCCTTGGTACAGGTTTATAATGTCACGAAATTCTTGGAGGACCATCCAGGTGGAGATGAGGTCTTGTTGTCAGCCACAGGTACAAAGATATCAACTATCAAGCATTGTTTATGAATGCACATGGGTGCTCGTGCATTATACAACGTTTGATAAATAAGTTGCACTATTCATAACTTATGAATAATGTGGCATGTTATAAATTTTATGTTTTATACTAATAGTGATAACATGTTATTCTTGATTTCACCAATGCAGTGTTTGTAATGCCATTTGATAATCCAAATGCCTCTGACCTGCAGGCAAAGATGCAACTGATGATTTTGAGGATATTGGTCACAGTACCACTGCAAAAGCAATGTTGGATGAGTTCTATGTTGGAGATGTCGATTCATCAACCATCCCCACCAAGTTTAAGTACACACCTTCAAAACAGCCTCACTATAATCAGGACAAGACAGCAGAGTTCGTCATCAGGATCCTTCAGTTTCTAGTTCCCCTGATGATCTTGGGTGTGGCGGTTGGTATTCGTTTCTACACCAAATCGACATAACCATCGAAACTGCAGAAAATTACAGGACTATATATGTTAGTGTTGAAAGATTCCTGCCTATTTTGTGCTTTGGACATTGAACTGCAATTGCTAGTGATGCCAAATAACATGTTCATGTTTGCCCTGTCAGTGTATTTTGCAGTCAGATATTCCAATCTTCTTTATCGTCCTTAATGCTGAATTGTCTTTTGGAGTTTAAATTTTGGTGGCTTTATAAACTTCATGACAATTTCTTCTTTTAGAAGCTGAAGGGGTTTTCATTTTCTGGGTTAAACTGGTGATTCTAAGACATGTGTCTCAGACAAAAAAGTGCGTGTGGGTGAGAGATGTGTGTGTGTATGTGTGAGTAAATTAATACTTAACACGATGTATAAATAGTATCTTTTTATACTATGGATCGTTTCTTTTCTTTTTTTTCTTTTTAATTGAACGATTGTTGGGTTGAATAAAAGAAAATAAATTCTTTTGAGTGAAATTTCATATAATGGTTTTGTGTATGAAAAAAATAAAAAAGAAGAGCTATTTCATTTGCATATGACAATAATATTAGGAGAACTGTATCTAATCTCTATTAATACCAATGCATAATATAAGATTGGGCATATTTTTTAATAAGTCTCATTGTATTTTATGATATTTTATATTTAATATGATAAAATTAATTCATAATTTGATAACTATAATTAAAGAGAGCAATTTATCAAATCTATATGTGAAAAGGGATAGGAGAGTTAAGTGACATATAAAAGGCAAGTTAAAAAATATTGAACGCCAAAAGGAAAAAAGTCATCGAATTGATAAAATATCTTGTTAATTATAATGAGAAGGTTATAAGTAATAGTGATGCTTATTTGTTGATTTTATCAATTATTATTTATATTTTTTGTTTCCTAATATTACTTTTTTTTTGGGTTTTTTTTTTTGGTTTGGGGCGGGGGGAGTGGCATGGGGGAATAGCTAAAATTATATCCTATTGAGCAATGTTATGAGAACTGGACTGGACGGTCGGACTGTCACCCAGAGTGAAGAATGACTTGATTTTTAACTTTAGATCGTTTTAGGGGTTGGATCGAATTGGACTGCTTTGAATCAGTTTTTGAGCCGGAAATTGGAATTGAGTCGGAACCCGAAGCGGTTTTTAGAGAAACGGACAGTTGTTAAAATTGAGTAAAATTTAACTTAAATTTATTTTTTTTGCCAAAATTATTAATTATAAAAATTATTAGAGAGTAAAACATTATTTTCTATTTTATTTTAAAATTATTAATTATAAAAATGAAAAATTTCATTGTATTATTTCCCCTCCGTCTCAAATTATAAGAGAATTTTGAGACTCTTTATTTATCCTAAAATATAAGAGACATGAATAAAATTTGTAGAGTAATTAATATCGTTTTCCTTCTATACTCTTGAATAATTAAGGTTGTATTGATAATTACTAATAATTAATTAGTTTTACTCAAGATTTTTAATGTGGGCAATTCTAGGAAAAAATTAAAATTGTAATACAATTAATGAATTAACCACCAAAACTATTTTTTCCTTTATACAGATGAAATAATTATTTATTTTTTATAATTGGGGATGGGGGAAGTATAATCATTTTATAATATTATAGTCATGTAGTATTATCATGTTAAAATGTTTTAACATTACTTTTAATGATTTAGCATATATGTGAGCTTATTAACTTATTATAAACTTAAACCACTTAAATTTATTCTCTTAACAATTTGATATTTTATTTTTATACATATATTATTATATATAATATTATTTTTACTTAATTATTACGTCACTGGTTCGACTGTCGATCTAACCGGTTAAACCATAAAAACCGTGACCCGGTGACATTTCCGATTCTCGTCCCGTGTATAAACCATGTGAATATGCACAGCATTATGAGTTTTGGCACATGCAATAAAATGAGCCATCTTTCTGAATTGATCCACAACAACATAGATACTATCCTTTCTTGTGGAGGATCTAGGCAATTCAAGCACAAAATCCATAGAAGTGTCCACCCAAAGATGGGAAGGAATAGGTAATGAAGTGTATAAATCATGTGGATGCACTCTGGACTTAGCATGCTTGCACACAATGCACTTATCACAAACAGAAATGACATCCTTTCTCATATATGGCCAATAGAAATGCTCTTTCAAAATAGTTAAAGTCTTTTCAATCCCAAAATGTCCCATTAAACCACCCCTATGGGACTCAAGAACCAACAATTCACGCATAGAACAAATAGGCACACAGTTTATTTCTCTTAAACAGGAAGCCATCAAAACAAAAATAGTCATCAATATCATGCTTCTCACAAAGTTTCCAAACATTAGTGAAGTCAACATTACATTCATACATGCTTTTCAAAGATTCAAAATCAATCAACTTAACTTGCATAGATGTAATGAGACTATACCTCCTAGAGAATGCAACAGCAACAACATTCTCTTTTCCATGCTTGTGTTTCAAAATGTAAGAAAATGGTTCAATAAATTCAAGCCATACAGCATGCCTCTTATTGAGCTTATTTTGGATCTTAAGGTATTTCAAGCTTTCATGATCAGAATGCAAAATAAATTCCCTAGACCACAAATAAAGTTGCAAATGTTCTAAGGTTCTTTTAAGTACATACAACTCTTTATCATAGGTAGAATAATTCAAACATGTACTACTCAACTTTTCACTAAAGTATGCAATCGGTTTAGCCTGTTGCATCAAGACAGCATCAATTCCAATTCCAGATGTATCACATTCTACCTCAAAAACCTTAGAAAAGTCAGGAAGAACAAGTAAAGGGGCATTGGTTAACTTTGTTAGCTCAGCTAGCTTCCCAAGAGGGGGGTGAATTGGGAAGATTGAAATTTTTCTGCAAATTAGAAAAACAGTAGTGATACTAAAAAGATAACTGAAAACAGAGTATAAAAAATAAAGAGCAGAAGGAAGAGAACTCAGTAGTTTATCCTAGTTCGGTCTATTCCACTTGACCTATGTCCAGTCCCCAAGCCATCACTTAGGATTTTTTCACTATCTCTTGCAAGATTTGAATGGGTTCTTGCAATGACTGCAATACAACACCACCAACCCGAACTTCAAACTTAAACAAGTTTTCTCACTCAAGAGTAAGACTATCTCCCTTAGTGTAATCTCACACTAAGTACTCTCTATAAGTGTTTAGATGTATTGCAAAATGAAAACTCTCTCAAAAGAGTAGATATGAAATTTGAGATACAATGAATGAGCAAAACAGAGGGTAGTTGAGCTTTGAATGAATTAATAAAAGAATCAGCAGAGTTTTGACGTGTAAATTGTTTTCTTATTACCTAATAACTTAAATGAGGTCCTATTGATAGTCTTGGGGCAGAACTATCCGTTGGAAACAAAGATTAGCCATTACTCTTAATAAAATAGTCTTTCATCTACCGTATTAAATGCATCTGACAGAGGTTATGCGGATAACCCCCTCAGGTTATGCGAATAATGTGTAACTATTTGCTTTTGTTTTCAACGTAGAGCTTTTCATTATGCGGATAACGTACTAACCAAAATGACTAAATTTTAGCTCAGAATCATTTTCCTGAAAACCCACTTAGTTATTAGGATAACGTTAAGTTTTTATCAAACTAAGTTTTCATGAAACTTAGGTTATCAGGACAACCTCCCAAGGTTATGCAGATAACCTATTTTATCCAAGGAAAGTTCAAGTATTCTGAAATATAGGTTATGCGGATAACCTCCCTTGGTTATACGGATAACTTGTTTTACCAGAGAAAAGTTCAAGTATTCTGAAATATAGGTTATGCGGATAACCTCCCTTGGTTATGCGGATAACCTGTTTTACCCGAGAAATGTTCAAGTATTCTGAAATATAAGTTATGCAGATAACCTCGCTTGGTTATGCAGATAACCTGTTTTACCCGAGGGGTGCAAGTGCTCCGTGACACACGTTATGCGGATAACCTACCTAGGTTATACGAATAACAGGCTACATAGAACCACTTTTGTCACACCTGAAAATGCGACGCGGATGGTGCGGAGATGAAGACAAAGAGAGAAACCAGCCCACATGACAAAGGCTGATTTCAGAGGAGTTGCCACCAAAATTTTAAGAAAAATTTAAAAATTTTAAGGAAAATTTTGGAAAACCAAATAAAAGGGAAATGATGGTCTGCGAATCAGAGTTGGATTTGGGAGTACGATTGTGAATGGAGAAGGTGTTAGGCACCCCCACAACATCCGTTCCTAAGAACAGTTACCTTAAGTTGATCATGCAATTTTTATGACTTTTAAAAATTATTTTGATTGCCCTTTAACCATTCACATGCAAAAATAAATATAAAAATAAGCAAAATATAAAAATGAAAATAAAGAATAAAATGAAAATATGAGAAGTAGGGAAAAATAAAATAAGAGGAAAATCTTATTTATTTACAAAAGCGGACTTGTCCCAGAATCAGAATCTGGGGCCTACGTACCTTACGATAGGGATCAAAATCCACGTAGTTCGGACTAAAAATGTGTGTCACTGGGTTGATATATATATATATATATATTTTATTATGTATATATATATATTGAAAAGAGAAGTTTGGAAAACGAATTATCATTTCACAAATGAAACGGTTGTCAGAATTAGTAGTGACGTTTTAATTTGCAAAAGATAGTTTATTTTCCATGCCTTACTCTTATCATCACTTTTTCATTTTTCAATTTAAAAAAAAAAAATAAAATAAAATATGAAAACAATTTTATAAAATCAACTAGGTTATGTGGTGACTTTATCACTCACATTCCGTCGGTTAGTACCTAAATACTTACGATGTTACTACTAGAGATGGATAGGCATAAAGAAAAAAAAATTTGAAGAAAAACAAATAATTTTTATACAAATAATTTTTTATTCTCTTTTTATTATAAAAATAGAAATAGATAGGACCCTTTTAACTCACATTTATTTATTTAAGAGAAAAACATGAAGAATTCAAAATGTGATTATTACATTTATTTTTGAAAAGAAATAATCAGCATATGTGGTGACTTTATCACTCACAAATTATTTATCAATACTTAAATATCCACGATATTACCACTCGGGGCATATGGGTGAAAATGATGAAAGCTTGGAGAGAAATAACTAATTTTTATTTAAACTATTTTTATTCTTATTTTTTTAGAATAAAAATGAAAATAAATAGGACTATAGGAGCACATTTTTATTTCAAAAAGCATGATTATTACATGTATTTTCAAAGAGAACCAGCTAGCATCTGTGATGACTTTACCACTCACAGTTTGCTGATTGATACCTAAATGCTCATGGTGTTACCACCCGGAGCATAAAGGTAAAAAAGGAAAAAGTTTGAAGTAGAGGGCTTTTATTTTAATTATTTTTATCATTTATATATATATATATTTTACTTTTAATAAAGAAAAAGCCATTAGCACCCAAAAGTATTAAGAATCAAAACATAGCCAACATAGACACCATGACAACTCCTTACTCATGGTACAATTGACTGACACTCTATGCGCACATGGAGATTTAGTCCCTCACGATAGTAGATTGATTAATTAAAAGAATAAGAAATTAACCACCCATTAATACTTAAAGAAGCCTAAACAATTTTAATTATCAACTCAAGTATCAAATAAAGTATGCATAAGAGAAAATGATCATTTTACTAATTACTTTAACACGTGAACTAATATTTAAGAAAGTGCATTCATAGTAAATATTATAGGTTACCACAAAAAACAAAGCAAGTCACCATGCATAAACTGGGCACGTAATAATCATTGTTAGAGAGAGAAAGACACTTCATGGCACATGTACACCAAAAATTGTGATCGTCTTTCAATCACCTCTTAACGTTATTATCGATACAAAAAGGAATACACTCATTCAGCCCACCATATTAGTAGTAACGTATGAGCAGAAGAAAGGCATCCCAGCTTATCGAAAATGAAAGTAAAATGATTCTAACCGCGAGCTGATGCCTCATCAAACACATTGATCTATAATAAGATGAGGACTTTTTCTTATAAGAGAACTGAGACTGTCATATTCGATAACCATTCAAAACAGAGTAGGATGTTGTCAGCCCACATCCAAGATTTTATCCTTTAAGATTTCACCAATGAACAAGTAGACTTTTCAATTAGCGAAATAAAACCAACATGATAACAAACTTCATCGGTAGCAAACAAGGTATCTAAGTGAAGCTGAACAAAACTAACTCTGGTCTTGATATTGAGCTAAATGCCTAACAATCACAGTAGACAGATCCATAACTTGACATAGGCTTAAGCAGAGATTTATTACCAGTAGAGGTTTTGTTGACAAGATTAACTACAGACTCCGCCTCCTCCCTCTAGATCTTGCCGTCCTTCTTTGTCTCTCCCTTCAAACGTTCTCCTCCCTCTATTCCTTCTCCCTCTCCTCTCTTCCTTCTTCACTACCTCTGCCCTCTCTTCTTTTTTCAGCCTCCGAACCCTCCCTCTTTCCAACTTCACAACCTCTACCCTCTCTTCTTTTTCCAGGCTCCGAACCCCCCTCTTTCCAACTTTGCCTCTCTATTTATAGCCCCAAATCGTTGACCTTTAAGAGGAGGATGATTAAGAATACTCCATATTTTCTAACTTAAAATTTACCTACTTGGTCCTCCCGTTTCTAGCTAGCTCTCCATTTTCGTGATTCATAGTCATGATGCCCTGCTCTCCTTTCTGCCTTGCTCTGCTATGCTTTTGTATTATCCCTTGTAAGAACCGATGTGGGAAAGTGACTTGAGAAAGCAGTTGTTCAACGGGCTCCTGCGACTTCATAATTGATTTGTGAATCTCATTCATTTTTTCGATTTCGTGTAACACTACTTCTCTTTTATCCCACCATAACATGTCCTCTGTTTCTGATACAAAGAAGGGGATAGAAGAGATGCTCCGAGATAGACGTCCTCCTTGTTCTGATCCGCTAGACAACGATGGGATAGAGGCTTGGAGAGTGGGTCACTTGTTGGCTGCGTCCAATTTACACTGTAATGTTACTACGACTGAACCTTACGCCTCTCCTGCCTCTCCGTGACTTATCATGAAAAAGGAAAATGGGTTGGGGTACTTACAAGGTCAAGCACGTGATTGTTAGCTCGGGGAAGACCCCCTCTCTTTTTTTTGTAATTAACTTTTATATATATATATATTTTAAACTTTTTAGAGGTTAATGAATATTAATCTTTGAGAAAGAGATTCCTCTTCTTTATTTAAAAGCAATTTGAAATTAGTTAAGAAAGGGATAGGATTTGAGTGAAAATTCTAAAAGAAAGGGTTGGATTTGGATAAGAATCCTAAAAAAAGATTAGGATTTTTTCTTTTGAAGGCTAAAAGGTAGGATTTTTATTTTTAAGAATCCTAAAAGAAATGAAACTTTTTTGTTTTTTTTTTGGAAATCCTAAAGAAGAGGGATTGGATTTGGATGAGAATCTTAAAAGAAAGGAATAATATTTTTCTTTTTTTTTCTTTTAGAGACTAAAAGGTAGGATTTTTATTTTTAAGAATCCTAAAAAAAAGGAAATTAATTTTTCTTTTCGTTTTTTTTAGAGTCCTAAAGAAGAGGGATTGGACTTGGAGAATAATTTTTTGGATTTTTCTTTAATTTCAGAAAATTTGTATTCGAATTTAAAAGGAAATTTGTGTCATTTTTTTTTATGTTTAATTTTTTGTAAATGCTCAGACAAAATACGGTGTTTACAACTTTTATTCACTGTTCACCTTGTTATGCAAATAAGGTGCCTACCTTATTAGGATAACCTCCTGGACAGACTTGAGAACATGATCCCCAAGCTGTGTTATATAGATAACCTTAATCCATTTTTATGAAATTGAGGGATGGACTTTGGAAAAGCTTTGAGATTGAGTCTTTATCCCCATAACCTCAAATGGTTATACGTATAAGGTAAGATATTATTTTGAAAACAAAGTAAACACTTAGAAACATCTTTGAAATTGAGATCTTATTCCCATAAGCTAAAACATTTTTATGAAAACCAATTGAGCACTTAGAATCAGTTTGAGATTGAACCTTTATCCTCATTAGATAGCTCTTTTCTTGAAAATCATTTTGAAATCATGAGTTAAGAACTAATCACTCAATTAGTCATCTAATTCAATATTGGGTTAATTGATATTCAAATCTCAACTACCTTCTTTTACAGATAAGTTCCTTAAGTATGTGTGAAACAATTCTTTAATTAACAGGAAGCTCCAACTTTGTTCTTCATTTCACTTGTGTTCATTTGATATTAGATTTTCCAAACTTATTTGTTTTAGAATCATCAAAACATCTGAATTAACAAACTTATCTTTCAAAGTTTGAAAAGCCCGGTCTTGTGCCTCTCCCCATTTAAACATCACATTGTTCTTTACTAGCTCGTTTAGAGGTGTAGCAATGGTTGAGAAGTAAATCTACGGTAGAAACTAGCTAACATATGGAAACTTCTCGCTTCATTTGCATTCCTCGGTATAGGCCATTCATGGATTGCTTTGACCTTCTCTTCATCCACGCGAACACCATCAGCACCTACAATAAAACCAAGGAAAATAACATAATCCAAATAGAAAGAACACTTCTCTAGATTCACAAAGAGTTTATTCTCACGTAAAATCACAAAAAAAGCACGCAAATCCCCAATATGCTCATCTAGACTCTTGGAAAACACAAGGATATCATCAAAGTAAACTACAACAAATTTTTCTATGTAGGGTCAAAACACATGATTCATAAGACACATAAAGGTACTTAGGGCATTAGTCAAGCCAAAGGGCATAACCAACCACTTATACAACTCATATTTGGACTTAAAAGCAGTCTTCTACTCATCCCCCTTATTCATTCAAATATGGTAATAATCATTCATAAGATCTATTTTAGAAAAGATACATGCACCATGCAACTCATCTAACATGTCATCAAGTCTAGGAATGAGATATCTATATTTAACTGTGATTTTGTTGATGGCTCGGCAATCCACACACATTTGTCATTTGCCATCCTTTTTGGGCACAAGAATTACTGGAATAGCACATGGACTAAGGCTTTCCCTTATAAACCCCCTTTTCATCAACTCCTCAACTTGCCTTTGAATCTCCTTAGTCTCCTCAGGATTTGCCCTATATGAAGGTCGATTGGGAATTGCTGCTTCGGGAATGAAATCAATTCTATGCTCAATACCTTAAATGGGAGGCAACCCATCTGGTATTTCCTCCGGGAACAAGTCATTGTATTCCTGCAACCGACTTAGGACACTAGATAGAAGAGAGTTATCAAGGTTAGAAATAGTTAAATACACATCCTTATACATCAATACAAAGGATGTCTCATAAAACAATGCTCTCTTAATCTCTCCTTTTCCTGCAAACAATGTTACCTTACTCTCAACACTTTCTTTCTTTTTCTCACTTTCTCTCTTTTCTTTTCTTTTCATCTCACTCTCTTTTCTCTCTTTATCACGATCTTTCTTTTCTTTCTCTCTCACACTATATTCTTGCATGATTCTTCTTTGATCTTCGAGAGCCTGCACTGGACTAAGAGGTGTTAGTACAATGGTCTTGTTATTATGCATAAAAGAATATCTGTTAGTGTGCCCATCATACTTAATCCTCCTATCAAATTACCAAGGCCTACCAAGTAACAAATGACCAGCATTTATAGGTGCAACATCACACAATACTTCATCATTAAAATTACCTATTGAAAATGCTACCTTCACTTGTCTAGTTACCTTAGCATCCCCACTTTCATTAAACCATAATAAATTATAAGGTGTGGGGTGTTTCACAGTCGACAAACCTAGCTTTTCAACTAACAAGGTACTAGCTAAGTTGGTGCAACTACCATTATCAATGATGAAAGTACATATCTTGTTGTTGATTAAACACCTGGTGTGGAACAGGTTCTCACGTTGCTGTTTTTCTTGATCCTCCTTTGGATGTATGTTAAGAGCTCGTCTAGAAACTAGCACTTCGCCAATGACAGCATCAGCTATCTCCACATCAAAACTATAATCTCTATGAGAGCTCCTTTTGACCTTATCTTCCTCTCCACTGCTGCTTTCACTAGTCACACAACCATTCTCAAGAACCATCATAGTACTCTTATTGGGACATTGTGCAATAATATGACCAAAGCCTTAACATTTAAAACACTTAATTTTAGAGGAATTAGAAGAGGAAGGTTTAGAAAACTTACCTGTAAATGCCTTTGACTTGTTGTCCTCCTTTGGCTTGGTCTTACTTTTGGACTTGAAAGGCATCTTATACTCTTTGTTAGATCCAGCAAATGATTTCAGTTTTTGCTTTTCCTTCAAGTGCCTCTATACTTTAATAGCCTTATGCAATAACTCATCCACATCGAGGTAGTTTTGCATATCAAACTTAGCAACAGTCTCTGTATTTAATCCTCTAAGGAATCTAGCTATTGTTTGCTCAGAATCTTCATCCACATTGGCTTTTATCATAGAAATCTCCATCTCCTAGTAATACTCCTCCACACTCATAGATCCTTGCTTGAGTTGTTGAAGCTTCATGTGTACATCCCTATGGTAATGATTAGGCACATATCGTTTCCTCATAATTGTCTTCATCTTGTGCCATGTCCTAATCGGACCCTCTCCAGTTCTGCTCCTAGTAGTAGACAACTGATTCCACCAAATACTAGCATAATCAGTAAACTCAACAGCAACCAATCTTATCTTACTTTCCTCAGGGTATGAATTACATTCAAACACAAGCTCCACACGCCTTGCCCACTCTAAATAGGCATCAGGATCAGTTTTCCCCTAGAAAGAGGGAATCTTCATTTTTATATTGGCAAAGGGATCTTTCTAATGCTCTTGATTATTTCTAGTTGCATGTCGATTTTGTCTAGTTTTTCTTGGTTGTATCTCTTCCTCCTTAAATTCAGTTCCTACTTCTTCTTCACCATCATCAGAATATATCACATGGTTCTTTCCTCGGCTTGACTTAGAATAAGAAGGGGATACTTCAATCACATCTAATCTGTTGAATCAAGTGTTTTGATGATTCCAAACTAACCTTCAAGAGCTTGGAATAAAGATATCAAAGGTGCACAAAAGGTTTCAAGTGAAGGAATTCTGGAGAAATCAGTGCAAGAATAGATGCAGAATATTTAGTAATGTTTTAATTTGAGTAAAAGACTTTGATTTGGTGAAAAGATGTTTTAAAACCTTGATTCTGTATTAATTCATGGAATATTTGAAAAACACCCACCAACAGACAAAGTTTGAAAGGTTTATACTGATCTGCTGTTTTGAAAATTTGAACTTTGGCTTTGGAAATTCAAATTTCGTATTAAAAATGAACAAGTCTGAAAAGAGGCTTCTCTGACAGACAAATTTTGACTTGAGAAATTCAAATTTTGATACGTGTCTGAAAAGAGCTTTCTCTGACAGATGAACTTTGAACTTGAAAATTCGAATTTCAGATAAGATGTAACTTATGAAAATTGAAAAATTTATCTGAGAATATGTCAAAGTTCATCTGAAAATAAGTTTAAAAAGAGTTTTAAAATTGCTCACTGACAGACGAACTTTGAACTTGAAAATTTGAATTTCAGACACAAAGCTTGTGAGTCTGTTGTGTTGATATGTTGACATACGAATGACAAAATTCAAAAATTTGAACTTTAAAGTAAGTCCGAAAAGAAGTCTCTCTGACAGACGAACTTCGCCATTTGAAAATTCAAATTTTGAATTGATGAACTATTATGCCTCATTAAACCAGCTTCTGACAGACGAATTTTAGGGTTCTAAAATTCGAATTTCGAAGGCACTGTAGCAAATTGAAATTACTGTTCACACCTAACATAACGACTTTAAACATGAAAATTCATATGTTCCAACATAAAATCATTTTCTAAAGATGAAAATTCGAATTTTGCTTCATGACAGACGAACTTCGAGAGTTCAACGTTAAAGGCTGTAACCTTCAGTTTCTGTGAAATTTGTCCGTTGAGCAACTGAAATTCAAACTTTGAGTGTCAGAAGCATTAAATACGGTTGGTGAATGGATAGTTTCTCAGTGTAACCGTTGGGTAACGTCTCTAACGGTTAGATCTTATCTCTAACGTATAGTTGAGGCAGAAATCTATAAATAGAACTTCATTTGAAGATATGGGTAACAAAAAATATTTTGTATATACTGAAACTTTGCCAAATCATCTATTCAAAGTCTCTTATTCTCACATATTTCAAACTTTGTACTCCAACTTTCATATTCACTCTGATTAAGAGAGTTTATTTGTTGTACACAATCTTATCTACATCTGGAAGAAAGATTTTCTTGTGAGGGAATATCACAAGGGATTGGGGAAGCACTTAGTGAGAGTGCAAAGAGTAAAAGTGTGAGCTCTAGAAACAGAGCATCAACTTTGTACTGAGGCATTTGCAAGAAGCCCACTGAATTCTTGCAGAATAGTGAAAAATCTCAAGTGCGATTTGAGGACTGGATGTAGGTTAAGTTGAGAGACCGAACCAGGATAAATATTTGAGTCTTCTCTTCCCTACTACTATATTTATTGTTTATTCATTTATACTCTGTTTTACTATCACCCTTTGCTTTATTCACTTGACGTTTTGCAGAAAAAATTTTAATCTTCCTAATTCACCCCCCTCTTGGGAAGCCGGCTTATCTAACAAGTGGTATTAGAGACCGGATTCCCAATCAAAGGATTTTACAGTCAAGGAATTACAATGGCCGGCTTTGGAGAAAGCATACTACCAGAGGGAAGCAACACAAATAGATCACCTGGCTTCAGTGGAGAGCACTATGGTTACTGGAAGATATGGATGCAAATCTATCTCCAATCCATTAATCTGGACATCTGGTCCATCATCCAAAAAGGAGATTTTGTCTCAATGGTATTGTAGGATGTTGGGAAGTACAGAGAGAAGCCAGAAGCTGAATGGAACGAGGAAGATAAAAGAAGAGTCTTGTTGAACTTCAAGGCAAAACACTGCCTGGTCAGTGCTCTGAATCAAGACAAATTCTACAGGATCTCACAATACTCTACTGCCAAGGAAATGTGGGACACCTTGCAAATTGCTCATGAAGGAACAACTGGAGTAAGAGAAAACAAACTGAACACCTGCATAGGTGAATATGAAAGCTTCAGGATGGGAGAAGGAGAAAGTGTAAAAGTGCTATAGAAGAGATTCACTCTCATTGTGAATCAACTGAAGAGTTTGGGAAAGGAGTACACTCAAACAGAAAATATCAGAAAGATCCTCAGAGCTCTCCCTCTAGAATGGCAACCCAAAGTAACAGCAATAGAGGAAGCCAGAGGAGAATCAATGGCCTCTGTCACAGCTCTTTTTGGTAGCCTCGAGGAGTATGAAGGTAAAATGAAGGCTCTCAAGGAGGCAGGACAAGACAGAAAGAAGAAAGGTCTTGCTCTGAAAGCTGCTGAGGAGAAAGAAGAAGAATTTGATGATGGAGATGAGCTGGATGAAGAAACTCTAGCTATGATGGTCTGAAAATTTGGAAGATTCTACAACAAGAAGAGAAACAAGAAAATCTTCAAAAAAGGAGTAACTGGAGATAGCAAGAGAGAAGTAAAAGAACCTGTCACCTGCTACGAGTGTAAAAAGCAGGGACACATCAAATGGGATTATCCACAATTCCCCAAGAAGCAAGAGAAAGAAAAGAAAGTTGCAGACAAAGGCAAGAAAAAAAGAGCTTACATCTCATCAATATGAGGCAACAGCTCAGAAGAGGAAGAAGATGAAGAAGATGAAATTGCAAATATCTGTCTGATGGCACTTGCCTTTAAAGAAGCTGAAATCCCATGCAACAGTGATCAAGAAGATGAGGTATATGAATCTGAACCTTCATATTCTGAATTACTGGATGCATTTCATGAGTTGCATGATGAGTTTGTCAAGGTTGCCAAAGAATTGAAGCAAGCTAAGAAAAAGATTAACAAACTAGAATCTCAATGCAACATCTCTGAAATTACTTCCCTGCCTATTGCTGAATCTGCTTGCTGTAAATCATGTACTGAATTAAAGCAAACCAATGACTATCTAGTGAAAAGCATGTCTAGACTTACTAAAGGTAAAGATATGTTGTTTGCTTTAATGGGAAGCCAAAGAATATCACAAGGAAAGGCTGGACTTGGCTATGATCCTTGTGTAGTCAAAGAAAAGATTAAGAAAAAGAATCAGAATGTATATATGAGATATTTTGTGCATGCTAGTGTCACTAAAAAGAAAGAACATATTTCACGGCACATTGAATCTTATGATCAACCAAGACATGCAAAACAAAAATATTATCTGCATTGTTTTCTTCCTGCATCTCAATCCAGCAGTCCCTTCACCACCTGTCACTTCTGTAACAAGAAGGGACATATTTCTAGTTCATGTGTTTTAAAGAAAAATTGACTTGACATGAAGGTTAAATGGGTTCCCAAAGGTACATCTGTATCTAAGGAAAACACTACTGACTGAAAAGTACCCAAGCAAATTTGGGTACCTAAAAAGAAAATATGAACTTTGTCTTGCAAGTTTATCTTAAAGTTAGAAAGAGCAATAAATGGTATATGGACAGTGCCTGCTCAAGTCATATGACTGGTGATAAGGAGAAGTTCATCATCCTTAGAGACAAGAAAGGAGGAAAGGTGACCTTTGGAGGTGATCAGTATGGCAAAATAGTTGGCATTGGCATTGTGGGGAAGAATCCTGAAACATCCATTGAAGAGGTACTGTTTGTAATTGGCCTCAACCACAATCTGCTAAGTGTGAGTCAGACATGTGACAAAGGAAACTGGGTACTGTTTGACTCAAAGTTCTGCCTGGTCATCAGAAAAAGTGATCACAAAATAATTCTCAAAGCTCAAAGGGATGGTAACTGCTATACTATTGATCTTGATGAACTTCCTCCCTTAGATTCTGTCTGTTTGATTAGCCAGGATAATGATAATTGGTTGTGGCATAAGAGATTAGCTCATGTTAACATGAATCAACTATCAAAACTGGTTAAAAATGAGTTAGTCACTGTCCTACCAAAAATCACTTTTGAAAAAGACAAAGAATGTGATGCATGCCTAAAAGGAAAACAAATCAAATCTTCTTTTAAATCTAAAAACGTAGTCACCACAACTAGACCACTAGAACTATTGCATATGGATATGATTGGTCCTTCTAGGGTAAAAAGCATTGGTGGAAATCTGTATGTGCTTGTAATTGTGGATGATTACTCTAGATTTACCTGGACATTATTTCTTTCTTCTAAGAGTGATACATTTGATGCATTTGTAACCTTAGCCAAGAAAGTGCAAAATGATAAGGGTATTTCTATTGTGTCTATCAGGTCAGATCATGGAGGAAAGTTTGAGAATTCATACTTCCTGGAGTATTGTGATGAGCATGGAATTGATCACAACTTCTCAGCTCTAAAAACTCCTCAACAAAATGGAGTAGTGGAAAGGAAGAACAGAATAATTGGAGAGATGGCTAGAGCAATGCTGAATAAAAAGGAACTCTCTCAAGTATTCTGGGCTGATGCAGTAAACACAGTAAGCTACATTATAAATAGAGCCTACATCAGACCAATCCTTGGGAAGACTCCTTATGAGCTGTACAAAGGAAGAAAGCCAAATCTCTTATATCCATATGTGTTCGGCTGCAAGTGCTTCATCTGCAATAATGGAAAGGAGAATCTGGGTAAGTTTGATGTCAAATCTGATGAAGGTATATTTCTGGGCTATTCTAGTAGAAGTAAGGCATATAGAGTTTTTAATAAGAAGTCTAAATTAGTAGAAGAATCTGTGCATGTAGTATTTATTGAAAATGAAACTGTTTCCAAACATGTCACTAATGAGGATGATCTTATTTCAAACTTTAAAAACTTAGATCTTTCTAATAAAAATAAAATTGAACCTCCAAAAGTATCTGAATCTATTGACATAGAAGAAGATATTCAGGAGAAAGATTTTGAGAATGAAAATAATGAAGAAATGTCTCAAGAACTCTCTAGAGCTTGGAGATATCAAAGGAATTATCCTATTGATTAAGTGATTGGGGATGTTCAAGAGAGTGTTAAAACCAGAAAACAGTTAAGGGATCAAATGATAAATTGTGCTTTCATTTCTCAAATTGAACCTAAATGTACTGAGGAAGCCTTAACTGATGAATACTGGATTTTAGCTATGCAAGATGAGTTAAATCAATTTGAAAGAAATCAAGTTTGGGATTTAGTGCCCAGACTCAAAAATCATCTTGTCATTGGCACTAAATGGGTTTTTAGAAATAAACTTGATGAATCTGGATTGATAATCAGAAATAAAGCTAGACTGGTTGCCAAAGGTTATAATCAAGAAGAAGTAATTGATTTTGAAGAAACCTTTGCTCCAGTGGCTAGATTAGAAGCAATTAGAATTCTGTTAGCATATGCATGCATGAAAAATATTATGTTATATCAAATGGATGTGAAGAGTGCTTTTCTTAATGGATATATCATGGAAGAAGTTTATGTAGACCAACCTCCAGGCTTCGAGGACTCTACAAAACCAAACCATGTTTATAAACTGAAGAAAGCCCTTTACGGTTTAAAGCAAGCCCCTAGAGCATGGTATAAAAGATTAAGTAATTTTTTAACTGAAAAGGGGTTCAACAAAGGAAAAGTAGATACAACTTTATTCACTAAGAAAGAAAATAAAGATTTACTTATTGTTCAAATCTATGTTGATGATATTATATTTGGTGCTACTAATGAATCTCTTTGCAAGAATTTTTCTAAGCTAATGCAGGGAGAATTTGAAATGTCCATGATGGGTGAGCTCAACTTCTTCCTTGGATTGCAAATCAAGCAGCGTGATGATGGTATGGTATCTTTCTCAATCAATCCAAGTATCTGAAAGAATTGCTAAAGAAGTTTGGGATGGAGAATACCAAGCCAATGGGAACACCTATGGCTACTGCAGCCAAACTGGATATGGATGAAGGGGGAAAAATGTTTGACATAACCCAGTATGGAAGAATAATTGGATCTCTACTATACTTGACTGCCAGCAGACCTGATATCATGTTTAGTGTCTGTATGTGTGCAAGGTTCCAGTCATGTCCCAAGGAAACCCATGCAACTGCTATGAAGCGTTCTTCAGATATCTTATTGGAACATCACAGATGGGTCTTTGGTATCCAAAGGGTAATGGAGAAGATCTCAAAGGATACACTGATGCTGACTTTGCAGGATCCAAAACTGACAGAAAAAACACAAGTGGAATATGTCAGTTTCTTGGAGGATCCTTGGTCTCGTGGTTTAGTAAGAAGCAAAATAGTGTAGCCTTATCCATGGCAGAAGCTGAATATGTTGCTGCTGGAAGCTGTTGTGCCCAAATCATCTGGATAAAACGGTAACTTGAAGATCTTGAGATTGAGATGAAGGAAATACTAATAATGTGTGACAATCAAAGTGTCATTAACATCACAAAGAATCCTGTCATGCATTCAAGGACAAAACATATTGAAGTTAGGTACCACTTCATAAGGGATCATGTTCTGAAAGGAGAAATCATATTAGAATACATCCCAATAGAAGATCAAGTTGCTGACATCTTGACAAAGCCTCTGTCAGAAGATAGACATTGCAAAATCAGGAGAGAATTGTGTATGGTAAATCTCAATGAACTATGAGTAAATCCTTGTGTAAATCTGTTTTCAGAATTTCTGACATTGATTCTAACTTTAGCATTGGAGTAAGTTTAATGTAAGTTGCAGGTACTCCTTATGAGTTTAAATGACAATAGATCTGAAAAATGGAGCAAATCAGAATGGAACAGTCAAAAGGTGAAAGAGACAGCAAGAGATCTGAGTTGTGGATCCATTCTGTAAGCTTTTAAATTTGAAATTCGCATTTTAGTTGTGTGTTAGACGAATTTCCTTGATAAATTGTGTTTTTGAACAAGTCAACATGCTCAACATTCGAATTTAGATGCCCATCAGACAAACTTCAGCTTGGTTTACATTGTAACAGTTCTCGGTGGTCCCTCGAAATTCATCTGTTGGTCTATGAAAATTCAAATTTTCAAAAATAAAAGTTTCCATGTTATCTTTGTCCAACATGATGATTATACAAATTTCTATTTCTTAACATATGCATGTTGAAAAACCTTTACAAAGTATAAAAATTCAAATTTCTGATTCAAAATTCGTCTGTTGAAACATGCTCACAATGTTGAATCTATGAAAGACGAATTTCCATAAGCATAATTCGTCTGTTGTTTGCTGCATTGATTATTACCTAATGCTTGTTCTTCAAAATTCAAACTTTGTTGAAACAAAGTTCATCTGTTCATCCTGTGCTGCTTGGACCAAGCCTCTATCAGATGAACTTTCAGAAGAAAATTCGTCTTTCAGTAAGCTTTGCTGAATGGTTTAACTTTTAACTGCTCAAAGTTCAAATTTTGACCCTTCAAAATTCATCTGTCCTGCGGTTACCCATGTTAAAACCAACGGTTATCCACTGAACAGACGCAACCCTATTCATCTCTTCTCTGAGTCTGTTCAAATTCTCTCTTCAATGCTCTTCAATTTTGACCGTATATCTTCATTTCCCACCGTTTAAACTCCTTTTCGCATCCTATAAACTCATTCTCAGCTTCATTATGAAATATTCATCCACGTAAATGGCAAGAGTAAAGAATCCAGAAGTTAGAAAGGGAGAGGCACGACCAAAGAGAACGGTCAAATCCTAATATGCCTCAAAGGAGGGTGAAAAACTGAAGAGAAAAGCCGAATCAAGCAAGGCAACTCCCTCCAAACGGCAAAAATCAACTCCAAAGGCTGAATCAAAGAAAGCTGGACCTTCTTCACCGAAGAAAGCAGAGCCTTCGGTTCCTGTTCCTGTTGCTGCTACTGTTGCTTCTACTTCCTCCTCCAGTACTGAATCTGGAGAATACCAACTCACAACAATGCCATTATGGAGCACTCCTCAGATTCAAGAGGAATACTCGACCAAATTTGTGAGTAAAAAGGTAACCAAGCCTCATTGTGTGAACATGGAAGATTTCTTAGTCTCTAACAATTTTGATGCTGGAATATAGATGCTGAGATATAAGAATCTGTTAGAGATACTGGAAAGGTATGATGATGAAGTGGTTAAGACATGGTATGCCTCCCTGAAGTACAACAGCAAGAAGAAGAAGTGGGAGGTCAATCTGAGATCAAGGATCATCTGGCTCACAGATGAAACTTTTAACGAGGTATTAGAAATACCAGGGCAAGATGACCTTAAGATTGACATCACTGCTTCTGGGTATATGGATGAGGCAGAGACTACTGATGAAGAAGGTGGACCATTCCTAAACTACAAGGAGAGCACAATTCTGAACACTTTGTTCAGAAGAAAGGAGAATAGACCACCCATATGTTTGCTGAAGCCCACTGACCTCAGTGCTCAAGTGAGGATCCTACACTACATAGTGTCTAGGATTATCTTTAACAAAGGAGGTAGCTTTAATCTGATCACAAGGGCAGAGACACATGTAATGGCAGTAATCATGCGTGGGAAGCTTATCAACCTGGGACATATCATTCTCCAACGCATGATCAAGGAAAGGGATCAGAGGAAAGACTCTACACTCCCCTATGCAATAATCATTTCGAAGATTCTACAATATGCTAGAATTCAGCACCTTGAAAAGGGAAAAAGGAAGCCCACTAAGATTTTCAAGGAAGAGGAGCTACAAAGAATGAGGATTGAGAGAAAAGATGGAAGATGGATTGGGAAGGGAGCAGGAAAATCTGAAGATCTCTTCTTTGATGAAGATGCCTCCCTACAGCAAGAAGGTACCTCTGAGGCTCCTGCAAGACCTACACCTCAGCCTTCTCAGCCTGTCCCATCTCCATCTCTGCCTACTCACATTCCATCTACTCCTTCCTCTCGTGCCAAGCCAACCAAGATCACTAAGTTGTATGATAGTTTGTCTACACTCATTCTAAGCATCAGGGATGAGCAAAATGCCAAGTCTGCTCATCTGCAAGATCAGATCCACCAGTTGGCCAAAAATATGAAAGTGGTTGCTGATACATATGAAGACATTCGGAATGTCATTCCTGCCACATCAGCTCCACCTCAGCCAGGATTCTCTGAGCCTGCTAAGTCTCCAACTCCTGAGCCTCCAAGCCCTTTCGTGCTAGCCTCTCCTGAGCATGATGATGCTGTAGATGATACTGAGGTTACTGGCACACTGAGCACACCAAGTCCTGGTCCTCCCTTGGACTATGGTATGGAAGAAGAAGGCCCTCAGGATTCAAGATCTCATGACCCCATTCCAGCAGATGCTCAAGAGTCAATCCTGTCCCAGCAAGAATCTGAGTAAGTAGAAAGATTAGTGGCAGCCATATCCAATTCACCATTCATGCAGGCTACCCTAAATGAAGAAAGGACCATTATGCATTTTGTTGATTTGGAAGCCATTGCACACAATGCTCTCTTGCAAGCTCAGAGAAGAAGGCTTGAAGAAATGTTTCGTCCTCATGTTCCCTCATCTATTATATATTATGGTTTCTCGAAGGAAAGAAGGGCACAATTGGCAGTTACAAGGCAAGAAATTTCTGAACTTCTTGAGATTTCTGATGATGAAGATAAGGACACAAGTTCTGAAGTTTCTGGGTCCTTGCTAAAGCTCAATCCAGAAATGTCATTTGTCCCTGTGCCTCTTCAAGCTATTCCAGTGTCTCAGATCCCTCCTCCTGCTGATTTTGTTCACCTTCCTGATGATGCCAAAAAGGGGGAGAAGAGTGAGCAAACTGGAAAGTCTGCTGCAGAGCCTTCTGGAAAAACTTACAGCAAGAAGACCAAGCCAAAGAAAAAGTGATTAGAACTTATGCTTGGGTCCTCTTGTAGTGCTATATTATGTTTCTGTTGTTTGTGTATTATGTTTTGCATTGTTGTTTCTTGTAAAGTGACATTTGATAAAATGAAAGAATTCCTTGGTTGCAATGAACTGTTCTTGTTGGACTTTGAATGAGTTAATAAATCTCTTTACTTAATCTACTATACATGATATCTTTTGGATTATAATGTATATGTTGAGGGGGAGCTTGTTAAAGCAAACCCAAGTATTAATCCAGTTTGTAAGTTGTTTTGTCATCATCAAAAGGGGGAGAATGTTGAATCAAGTGTTTTGATGATTCTAAACTAACCTTCAAGAGCTTGGAATAAAGATATCAAAGGTGCACAAAAGGTTTCAAGTGAAGAAATTCTGGAGAAATCAGTGCAAGCATAGATGCAGAATGTTTAGTAATGTTTTAATTTGAGTAAAAGACTTTGATTTGGTGAAAAGATGTTTTGAAACCTTGATTCTGTGTTAATTCATGGAATATTTGAAAAACACCACCAACAGACGAAGTTTGAAAGGTTTATACTGATCTGCTGTTTTGAAAATTTGAACTTTGGCTTTGGAAATTCAAATTTCGTATTGAAAATGAACAAGTCTGAAAAGAGACTTCTCTGACAGACGAATTTTGACTTGAGAAATTCAAATTTTGATACGTGTCTGAAAAGAGCTTTCTCTGACAGATGAACTTTGAACTTGAAAATTCGAATTTCAGATAAGATGCAACTTATGAAAATTGAAAAATTTGTCTAAGAATATGTCAAAGTTCATCTGAAAATAAGTTTAAAAAGAGTTTTAAAATTACTCACTGACAGACGAACTTTGAACTTGAAAATTCAAATTTCAGACACAAAACTTGTGAGTCTGTTGTGTTGATATGTTGACATACGAATGACAAAATTTTCTTATGAACTTTAAAGTAAGTCTGAAAAGAGGTCTCTCTGACAGACGAACTTTGCCATTTGAAAATTTGAATTTTGAATTAATAAACTATTGTGCCTCATTGAACTAGCTTTTGACAGACGAATTTTGGGGTTTCAAAATTTGAATTTCGAAGGCACTATAGCAAATTGAAATTACTGTTCACACTTAACAAAACGACTTTAAACATGAAAATTTGTATGTTCCAACATAGAATCATTTTCTAAAGATGAAAATTCAAATTTTGCTTCATGACAGACGAACTTTGAGAGTTCAACATTAAAGGCTATAACCTTCAGTTTCTGTGAAATTCATCTGTTGACCAACTGAAATTCGAACTTTGAGTGTTAGAAGCATTAAATACGGTTGGTAAATGGATAGTTTCTCAGTGTAACCGTTGGATAACGTCTCTAACGGTTAGATCTTGTCTCTAACATATAGTTGAGGAAGAAATCTATAAATAGAACTTCATTTGAAGATATGAGTAAAAAAAAATACTTTGTATATACTGAAACTCTGCCAAATCATCTATTCAAAGTCTCTTATTCTCACATACTTTAAACTTTGTATTCCAACTTTCATATTCACTCTGATTAAGAGAGTTTATTTGTTGTACACAATCTTATCTTCATTTGGAAGAAAGATTTTCTTGTGAGGGGATATCACAAGGGATTGGGGAAGCACTTAGTGAGAGTGCAAAGAGTGAAAGTGTGAGCTCTAGAAACAGAGCATCAACTTTGTACTGAGGCATTTGCAAGAAGCCCACTGAATTCTTGCAGAATAGTGGAAAATCTCAAGTGCGATTTGAGGACTGGATGTAGGTCAAGTTGAGAGATCGAACCAGGATAAATATCTGAGTCTTCTCTTCCCTACTACTATATTTATTGTTTATTCATTTATACTCTGTTTTACTATCACCCTTTGCTTTCTTCACTTTCTTGACGTTTTGTAAAACAAATTTTAATCTTCCTAATTCACCCCCCTCTTGGGAAGCCAGCTTATCTAACATAATTTTGTACTCAATTTCTTGAATTGATCATTTATTGAGTCCATGAAGAGCTTCGAATTAGGAGTTTGAGGTTCGCTACCACCAAACATGTTTTGAGGATCTAAAATGTTAGTAAAAATCAAGGAGAAAATGGATCTCACCACTCCCTCACATGTTTCACTCAAAATAATGCGACTGCACTCGTGTTTCACACTAAATCAAGGCTTTTTCAAATATAATGTAATTTCTCTTTTGCCTTTTCCACTTAAAGCTTGCTTTCTTTTGAGAGTGTTAAATGAAAACCACAACTTCAATCAAAAGGAAATCAGTTTTTAAAGAAGTGACAATCATAGAAAACAAAAGTTCAAAATTAAAGTTCTCAAAGATCCTAATTTAATTAAACAATAACCAACACAAAATGAGTACAAAGGAACTAAAATTTCCAACAAGAGGAAAGAAATTTAGGTGCTGGAAATCAAAGAAAAATAATAGCAAATAGAATAAAGAAGGATGAAAATTAGAAAAGAAATTGATAAGAAAAGAAAGAAATTTTTTTTAGTACCCTCTGTTTTTTTTTGCTATATTCTTCTTTTTTTTGCAGCAATCAATCTCCTTTTTTTTTTTTTTTGCCGCTATTTTTTTTTCCAACAAATAAATTTTTTTTTATTTGGATGATGACAGTGAAATGAAAACAGTGATCAGAATAGTATGATAAACAGTAACAAAATAGTGCTGGTGAACAGCGACTGGAACAGTATGAAATAGTGCCAGAACAATATGGTGAATAGTGTAAAATAGTATCGGTGAACAGTGCAACTGTACGGTGTGAACAGTGATGCGAAATTTTTCTGTTAGCAACAAAAATAAAATGAAATAAGGAAAGAAGTAAAACAGAGAACACACCTTGATTTGCAAACCTAAGCTCTGATGTCAAGTTATAGGTGAACCTTTATGGAATCAATCTAAAGAATCTACTTAAAGCGAATGACACTCGAATCGTTGTAATTACAAGGAACATGAAAACAGAAAAATAGAAAACAGCAAGAAGAAAACACAAAAGATATGTTGATCTAGGTGAATTAGAACCCTAGTTCCGGTGACGCCACAAGGATTGACCAATTCCTTGATAAGTCATAGTATTCTCTTTAGCACTCAAAGAATCGTAAGAAGAAAACTCACAAAACTGAAATTTTCATTCATCTAAATCTGAAAAGCGCACATAAAAGTTAACTTTAAATAGGTAAGGTAAAATCTACCCTAATAAGCCTAGAAAATCTAATTAATTTAGGTTTAAGTAATCTAACAGAATTAGAAAACTTTAGACTTAAATAACAGTCCTATTGAACCTAGGAAACTAGTAAAATAAATCCCTAAAATAAAATAACAAAAATTCATAAGAAAATAATAAGAATAAGACCTAAACCCTTATAAACATGCCACCACATTAATGAAATCACATGTTTGGCACATGACATACTTATTTACAATGTGAGCTATCAAAAAGACTACTAATTAACTAATTGGGTTTTATTAATTAACAAAGTTCATCCCACAATTAATAAAAAATGAAATTAATACTAATTAGGCCCATTAATCCCCAAGTCACATGCTCTTTAAGAGAGTTACATGCCTTTTTAAGTGAGCTTTTTATGTTGTGCTTGATTTTGGGCTTAAAAACAAGATTATATAATTATATATTAATTATGCACTATATTAATAAAATAATTTTTATAGAAATATTTTTATTTAAAAAATAATTTGTGTCACGTGTGTATGTAAAAAAGAGTAAAAGAAAATTAAAAATTTATAAAAATTATTACTGCTTCGTAACTTAAAAATAATTGAAAATAAAAATATTAATGAATATCAATAACAAAAACAAAATAAATGTTTACAAACAAGGCAGAGGATATTTCTTGGGCCAAAATCAAAACTATAAAAATTTCTGTTTTCTTAGCATAATAAGTACAAAAAGAAAAATAAAAATGTGAAAGGACAAGGAGAATGATTTAACTTAAGAACTGTTATTATATTTTTATAATTTATCTAATTTTTTATATAATTTATTTGTGTATTTTAATTTTTTCAAATTAAAAATTTTCTGAGTTCAATTGGTTTAAGGCCTATTATTATATTTTATAATTTAAGATTATATTTTTTAGATCTATTTCGCTTAATTATAATATTTATTTATATATTTTTATCATCATTTATTTATGTGGTTTAATATTTTTCTTTAACCAATTATATCTCTTTTATTTAAATTACATGTAATTTGTATATAATTTATTTTTGTGTTTTAATATTTTCTTTAAAAATATCCATAAAAGCCTAAAATATAATCAATTATATTTATTTCGTTTAAATTGAGAAAAATTATATAGATTTTTATGATATTACACATTAATATCAATAAGAAAATTTTTCTTTTTCCTTTTTAAAACTCAGGCATTGCAATTTTGTACTTTAAAATCTCTATTTTGAAGATGAGACCTATTATTTTATTTCATATTTTGAAATTAAAAATATTAAATCTAATAAGATTCTTTTAATCATAATCAATATTTATCTTTTTTAAATCTTATGTGTTTTAAATTTTTACAAAAAAAAATATTCTCAAACAATATTTTTCAATAAGATAGTATTTGATTTTATAATTTAAAATTAAAACACTAAGAGATTGTTTTACTCATAACCAATTATTTATATTTTTTATCTTTTTTGATTATTTATATGTTTATAAGCTTCAATATTTTAAAAAAAATATTAAAAATCTTTTAAATTCACATATTATTATTTGAGTTTATAATTTAAAATTATAATAACTTGATCTTATTACATGCCATTAATTGTAACTAATTCATATTTTTTATTTTATTATTATTTATACATTGAGGAGTTTCAGATTTTTTTAATTTTAGTTCAATTTTTTCTTTGTGAAAAAAAAATTTAATTTTTTTCTTCAAAATATTCTGTCTCCTTGTCTCTAGTCTTTTTTTAAATGAATAGATTTTTTTATTTTTATCTTTATCTTTTCTAAGCATCATTCTTTTATAATTTCTATATTTTCTTTCAATCTTAGATATGAAAAATTCGAGTAAAAGATGCAGAAGAGAAGCTCTTTCCTTTTTTTTTATCCTTTTGTAATTCAAATTGTAAATTTTATTCTTAAAATTGATTATATATAATATTCTCTCTGATTCCATTTATAGGAGAAAAAAAATTATTTCACGGGCATTAAAAAAGTAGTTTTAGTTAGTTAATGTTAATTAAATTATTTCATATTTTAAATTTATTTTAAAATTACCCATACTTTATTTAATACTAATTTAAATCACTAATGTATTTAATTTCTCTATAACATAATTAATGAAAGATAATTTTTGGAAAAGACAAATATAATGCACAATTAACTCATTTTTTCCCTTATATTTAATATCATCAAAGGAAGAAATTTTCCCTCATAAATAGGATTGGAGGGAGTATTTAAGATTTACTCTGAACAATGAGATTTTTATATTGTCTTCATAATTTTTTAGCATTCATCATTAAGTTGATAGAAAATATGTAATGAGATTGATAAGATCTTAAACCAAATTTAGCCATGATTAAAAAGTTGTGAAGGAAGAAGAAACTTTTGCTTATCTTACAAATCTATAAAATTACTGCTAATATTAATTGTACCAATAGTTTGGTTGAGTTTGGAATCATAAAATGAAGCCAAATATAGATACAACTATAAGCTTAATCTCAGGGAATCAACAATTGAAATTAATTAGGCAATGAGAGTCGTGATGAGATTTATAAGTGACAAAAGGATCAAGATATGATTCAATCAAAAGAGAAAAAAAGTCTTATCACTTTATTATAAACTTCACTTCTAAATTTATTAATCGAGTTTACAATTTCTCATTTAATTAATCAAGAATTTTTTTTATCAATAGTAGATCTCACAACTCACATTTATTATTTGATTTTGTAATTTAAAGTTGTAAGTACTAAATTTTATGAGATGCCATTAAGCATAACTCATTAGTTTTAAAACACACACACACACATATATATAATCCATATACATATTGGCCATAATATATATTTATATTATATATATACCTATTTAAAATTTTAAATATTAATTTTTTTACATTGAGACCTACATATTTAATAATTTGGCCCATAAAAATTTCTTGAATAGTTTTCAATTAAAATCTAAGTATTTAACAATTTTAATATTAAAATCAAATACTATGAATAATATGAGCTCCAATATATTATTCATAAACTAATATTAAGTTTAATATAATATTGGTATAAATATATAATATATATATATATAGCAGAAAAAAAAACAAAAAAAATAATTTAATAATGTAAAATCTTCTTGATTATTATTTATAAATCAAATATCTCTGGTAAAAAGTTATTTATTTGAAATCATATTGATTTTAAATTTCTATAATAAAATTTAATGAGCATATTGAAATTTTTTTTATTTGATATCAATGTGATTTTTACTTCGTAATATATATTCATACATATAAATATTATATTATATATGGTAGGATAAATTTTTCCCTTATAATAGATGACAATCAATTAATATTAAATCTATTTTAATCCAAGCTTGACTTGACTATATATACTAAAAAATTAAATATAATATACATTTTAATATACAAAACTATTAATCTTGTTAACATGAGTCACCTAATTGTTTTCTAAAATTTTATATATAAGATCAATATAATAATTATATATAATTTTATGATTGAATTAGTAAATTTTATTTGCTACATTTAGTTAATAAATCATTCTTTATAGCAACAAGATGTGGCAAAAATAAAAAATTATTGATTAAAATAAGAACGAATCCAAAATAAAAACTATCCAAAGCTAAATTTCTTCCTTAAAAAATTAATATATATTTATATAAATATATATATTATTTCAAATTTTATATCCTTAAGATCTATCATAATTTTTTAAAATAATTATACAAGGTGACAAAGATAATTAAATAACAAATTATGTATAATAATATTAAAATTTTAAAATAATTGAAAATTTGATTTTAAATTATAATAAATTTCTTATTTTGGTCCTAGCGTGTAATTCCCCCAATAAGAAAAGTATAGGAAACAAAAAAATCACATGGAATTGTTAACAAGGCTGACTTCCCAAGGGGGGGTGAATTGGGAAGATTGAAATTTTTCTGCACAAAGTGAAGTGGGTGAATATATCACAGTATAATGAAAGTAATGAGTAAAACAGAGTAAGCTGATAAGTAAGGATAAGGAGAAGAAAACTCAGTGATTTATCCTGGTTCGGTCTATCCACTTGACCTACGTCCAGTCCCCAAGACAACTCTTGAGATTTATCCACTATACAACAAGAATTTCAACGGGCTTCTTGCTAATGCCACAGTACATGAGTATGCTCTGTTTCTGAGCTCTCTCAAACTCTCCAAGCACTTTCTCTATGTGCTTCCCAATCTCCTTGTGAATTTCCCTCACAAGTAAATCTATCTTCCAGATGAAGAGTAGATTGTTTACAAAGATACAACTCTCTTGAATAGAGTAGATAAGAAGGTTAAAGTACAGATAATGAAGTTGAGAGGGTAAAAGTTTTTGAGATGAAGATTCAGCAGAAATTCGGTATATACAAGTTTAATTCGTTACCCATAACTTCAAATGATGTTATATTTATAGTTTTAGTTCTCAAATATCCGTTAGAGACTAAATCTATCCGTTGGGGAAGTTATCCAACGGTTACTCTAAAAAACTATCCGTTTACCAACCGTATTTAATGTTTTTGACACACTGAAATTCGAATTTTGGTTGGTCAACAGATGAATTTCAAAGGAACCGAAGGTTAAAACTTCCAATGTTAAAATACGAAGTTCGTCTGTCCATAGAGTGAAATTCAAATTTTGAAATTTATAAAATATTTTCACAATGTGACATACGAATTTTCAAGAAGAAAGTTTTTCTGTAAATCGTGAACAGTGTTTTCAATTTGCTACAGTACCCTCGAAATTCGAATTTTGGATGCCCAAAATTCGTCTGTCCATTGAACGTTCAAAGAGGCATAGTAGTTTACTTTCTTCGAAATTCAAATTTTGACAGAGTGAAATTCGTCTGTCAGAGACCAATTTTGAAACTTAATTTCTTCTTGATTTTAGATGAACTTTAACATAGTTTCAGATGAATTTCTTCTGTTTTCTCAAGTTGTGTTTTGTCTGAAATTCGAATTTTGAAAGAGTGAAATTCGAATGTCACAAAGAAGCTCCTTTCAGACTTACATGAAAATTCGAATGTTGCTAAGTCAAAGTTCGTCTGTCAGAGAGCATTTTTCAAACTCAATTTCTTCTTGATTTTAGATGAACTTTAACGTAGTTTCAGACGAATTTCTTTGGTTTTCACAAATTGCATTTTGTCTGAAATTCGAATTTTGAAACTGTGAAGTTCGTCTGTCACTAAAAGGCTTCTTTCAGACTTGATGAAAATTCAAATTTTGAATGGCCAAAATTCGTCTGACAGAGAGACACCTCTTCAGACTTATTCAGTTTTAGCTCGAAATTCGAATGTCCAAAGGCAAAATTCAAATTTCCAACTTGACAGTTCAGTTAAACTTTCAAACTTCGTCTGTTTGAGAGTGCTTTTCAAATAAGTAAAGATTTAATTTCAAATCAAGGTTTGAAAACATCTTTTTCTTAAATCAAAATCTTTTACCCAATCACAACTTAAACTAAAGAGATCTAACAGCAAATACTCAGAAAATCTTCACTTGAAACAACTTTGATCTCCTTTGATATCTTCAATCCAAGCTCTTGAGTGTTGGTTTGGAATCATCAAAACTCTTGATTCAACATTCTCCCCCTTTTTGATGATGACAAAACAACTCACAAACTGGATTAGTATTTGGGTTTGCTTACACAAGCTCCCCCTCAACATATGCATTACAGTTCATAAGATATCATTTCCAACAGATTAAGTGAAGAGATTCAAAGCCCAAAACATTGCAACCAAGAACATAATTCATTGAATCAAATTGTTTCAATACATATTTCAATTTAAGATCAGTTCTCAAAATATAAGGAATAATCATTAAACAAGATACAATCAAACAACTAAAACAAGATACAATAAGAAGATTCAGCCTAAGATCTAAAACAATCACTTCTTCTTTGGCTTAGACTTCTTGCTGTATGTCTTTCCTTTCCCAAAAGACTCAGCAGATTTTCCAGCTTGCTTAGTCCCAGTTTGCTTTATCTTCTCCCCCTTTTTGGCACCATCAGAAAGCCCAACAAAATCCATTGGAGGAGGAATCTGAGAAATAGGGACAGCACGAAGAGGGACAGGAGCAAAAGGAATCTCTGGCTGAATTGGTGCATGAGGCTCAAGGCTAGGTTCTTCATCATCATCAGAGACCTCAAGCAGCTCTTGCATTTCCTGCCTGGAAAGAGCCAGTCGAGCTCTCTGTTCCTCTGAAAGCCCATAAGCAGCAAGAGAAGGAGAGGCTGGTTGAGCAGGAGGAAACATTTCTTCAAGCCTTCGCCTTTGAGCTTGTAGGAGAGCATTGTGAGCAATAGCTTCAAAATCAATAACAGGCACAATGCTCCTTTCCTCATTGAGTGCAGCTTGCAGAAATGGTGAAGCAGAAATGGATGCTACTAGCTGCTCAACTTGCTCAGATTCTTGGGTGGAAAGGATAGAGTCTTGAGCAACTGCTTCACTAGGCTCAAGAGGGCTAGATTCCTGCAGACCCTCTTCCTCTATGCCATAGTCCAAGGGTGGACCAGGACTTGCCTCATTGCTGGAGGCCTTTGGAGTGCCAGCCGGTTCAGTCTCTTGTACACCAACACCAGGGATAGGAGAATCCAACTCAAACGGACTTGGAGGCACAGGAGATGGAGACAGAGTTGGCTCAGGAACACTAGGCTGAGGTGGAGCTGAAGTGGTAGGAATTGCATTTCTGATTTCTTCATAAGCATTAGCTACCACCTTCATATTTACAGCCAACTGATGGATCTGATCTTGTAGATGAGCAAATTTGGCATTTTGCTCATCCCTGATGCTGAGAATGAGTGTTGACAGACTGTCAAACAACTCAGTGATCTTTGTTGGCTTGACCCATGAGGAGGGAGTGGAAGGAGGGTGTGTAGGCCTGGATGGAGATGGAATAGGCTGAGAAGGCTGAGGTACAGATCTGCCAGGAGCCTCAGAAGTGCCTTCTTGTTGGAGGGAAGCATCAGCAACAAAGAACAAGTCTTCAGATTTCCCTGCTCCCTTTCCAACCCAATGTCCTTCATCTCTTTCAATGCCCATCCTTTGCAATTTCTCTTCTTTGAAGGCCTCAGTGAGTTTCCCTTTCCCCTTTTCAATGTGTTGAATCTTAGCATGCTGCAGGATTCTTGAAATAATTGCTGCATAGGGGAGTGTGGAATCCTTCCTCTGATCCCTTGCCTTTATCATTCGCTGGAGGATGATATGACCCATGTTAATTAGCTTCCCACGAATGATAGCAGTCATCACATGAGCCTCTGCCCTTGTTATCAAATTGAAGCTTCCACCTTTATTGAAAATGATCCTGGACACAATGTAGTGCAGGATCCTTACTTGTACACTTAGGTCTGTGGGCTTCAACAGATTTATTATGGGCCTATTCTCCCTTCTTCTGAATAAGGTGTCCAAGATGGTGCTTTCTTTGTAATTCAGAAAGGAGCCACCTTCTTCATCAGCTGTGCTAGCCTCATCCATATATCCAAAGGCTGTAATGTCAACTTTCAGCCCATCTTGACCTGGGATCTCCAACACCTCATTGAAGGTTTCATCAGCAAGCCAAATGGTCCTTGATCTCAAGGTGACCTCCCATTTCCTTTTCTTGCTGTTATATTGAAGAGAGGCATACCAAGTTTTCACTACCTCATTGTCATATTTTTCAGCAATTTCCAACAGATTCTTATATCTTAACAACCATATTCCAGCATCAAAGTTGTTAGATATCAAGAATTGTTCCATATTCACACAGTGAGGCTTTATTACCTTCTTGCTGGAAAACTTGGTAGAATACTCTTCTTGAATCTCAGGAGTGCTCCAAAGTGGCAGAGTAGTAAGCTCATATTCTCCAGATTGAGTAGAAGAAGAGGAAGCCACAGCAGCAGTATCAGCCGAAGGAACTGCAGATTTTGATGATGAGGGCCCAGCTTTCTAAGATTCTAACTTGGATGATGATTTTTGGCGTTTAGAAGGAGTAGCTTTACTGGGTTCGGCCTTTCTCTTGGATTTTTCTCCTTCCTTTGTAGCATATTGAGATTTGACCGTTCTTTTTGGCCGAGTTCTAGCTTGTCCTGCTCCAGGATTTTTCACTCTCGCCATTTTTCGATTGAATGATGCAGAATGTGGTTTAGAAAAGATTTAAGGGATGCGAAAGGAAGTTTAAACGGTGAAGAATGACGGTTTTTGGTCAGGAGTTAAGAGGATTGAAGAGAGAATCAGAACAGACTTGGAGAATTTACAAATAGGGTTGCGTCTATTCTTCTGGAAAATCGTTGGTTTTAACGTATGTAACCGTCTGACAGACGAATTTTGAGGGGTCAAAATTTGAACTTCGGGCAGTTACAAGTTAAACCGTTTAGCAAAGCTTATTGACAGACGAATTTTCATCTGAAAGTTCATCTTACAGAGGCTTGGAACAAGCAGTATACGCACAACAGACGAATTTTGTTTCAACAAAGTTCGAATGTTGAAGAGAAAACAGCATCAACAATCAAAATTACAACCAATAGATGAATTAAGCATGCAGAGCATCATCTTTCAAGCATTCAGCATGAAGAACATGATTCAACAGACGAATTTTGAATTGTAAATTCGAATTTTTCATCTTTTGTAAAGGTTGTCCAACAATCGTATGTCAAGAAGTGATAATTCGTATAACAGTGATGGACAAACATATCTTTGAAAATTTTGTTCTTGAAAATTTGAACTTCCATACTCAACAGACGAATTTCGAGGCATCAGTGAGAACTATTCCCAAGTATAACAGGTCGAAGTTCGTCTGTTAGTCACTTAAAATTTGAATGTTGACCACGTTGACCAGTATAAAAACACAGTTTATGAAGAAACATACGTTTAACACCATCTCAAATATAAGCATCATCATTAAGAACTTACAGAATGGATCCAGAACATAGAATTTTCGTTATTTACTTTACTTTCTGGTTGTTCCATTCTGATATGCTCCAATCTTCAAAAGTATAGTCATTTAGTCTTATGAGGAGCACCTGCAACTTAAATTAAACACTCTCCGATGCTGAAGTTAGAATTGATTTTAAGATTTAAAATTCTAAAAAGAGAATTTTATAAGAATAACTTACAATTCATTGGGATTTACCATTCCCAATTCTCTTCTTATTTTGCAATGCCTGTCTTCTGGTAGAGGTTTGGTGAGTATATCAGCTACTTGATCCTCTGTTGAGATGTATTCCAGCTTAACTTCTTCTTTCAGAATGTGATCCTTTATGAAGTGGTGCTTAACCTCAATATGTTTCGTCCTTGAGTGCATGACAGGATTCTTAGTGATATTTATGGCACTTTGACTATCACACATGATGGGTATCTTCTTCATTTTAACCTCAAGATCCTCTAGCTGCTGCTTCATCCAGATGACTTAGGCACAACAGCTTCCAGCTGCAACATACTCAGCTTCTGCAGTGGATAGAGCCACACTGTTTTGCTTTTTGCTGAACCATGACACCAGGGATCCTCCAAGAAACTGACAAGTTCCACTTGTGCTTTTTCTGTCAGTTTTGGATCCTGCAAAATCAGCATCAGTGTATCCTTTGAGATCTTCTCCATTGCCTTTTGGATACCAAAGACCCATCTGTGATGTTCCAATGAGATATCTGAAAATTCTTTTCACAGCTGTTGCATGGGTCTCTTTGGGGCATGATTGGAACCTTGCACACATACAGACACTGAACATAATGTCAGGTCTGCTGGCAGTTAAGTACAGCAGGGATCCAATCATTCTTCTGTACTGAGTAATGTCAAACATCTTCCAATTCTCATCCATGTCCAGTTTGGTTGCAGTAGCCATAGGTGTTCCCATTGGCTTGGCATTCTCCATTCCAAACTTCTTTAGCAGCTCTTTTAGATACTTGGATTGGTTGAGGAAGATGCCATCATCTCGCTGTCTGATTTGCAGTCCAAGGAAGAAATTGAGTTCACCCATCATAGACATCTCGAATTCTCCCTGCATTAACTTAGAAAATTTCTTGCAAAGAGCCTCATTAGTAGCACCGAAAATAATATCATCAACATAAATTTGAACAATTAGTAAATCTTTATTTTCTTTCTTAGTAAATAAGGTTGTGTCAACTTTGCCTCTATTGAATCCTTTTTCACTTAGAAAATTGCTCAGTCTCTCATACCATGCTCTAGGGGCTTGTTTTAAACCATAAAGAGCTTTCTTCAGTTTATAGACATGGTTTGGTTTTGTAGAATCCTCAAAGCCTAGAGGTTAATCTACATAGACTTCTTCCATGATATATCCATTCAGAAAGGCACTCTTTACATCCATTTGATATAGTAAAATGTTTTTCATGCATGCATATGCCAGCAGTATTCTTATAGCCTCTAGTCTAGCTACTGGTGCAAAGGTTTCTTCAAAATCAATGCCTTCTTCCTGATTATACCCTTTAGCAACCAGTCTAGCTTTATTTCTAATTATTGTTCCAGATTCATCAAGTTTATTTCTGAAAACCCATTTGGTACCAATAACAGGATGATTTCTGGGCCTTGGTACTAAATCCCAAACTTGATTTCTTTCAAACTGATTTAGTTCATCTTGCATGGCCAAAATCCAGTAATCATCAGTTAAGGCTTCTTCAGCACATTTGGGTTCAATTTGAGAAATGAAAGCACAGTTTAGCATTTGATCCCTTAACTGTTTTCTGGTTTTGACTTTCTCTTGAACATCCCCTATCACTTGATCAACATGGTGATTCCTTTGATATCTCCAAACTCTAGGGAGTTCTTGAGATGTTTCTTCATTTTCATCAAACTCTTGCTCCTGGATATCTTTCTCTGTGTTAACAGATTCAGGTATCTTTGGAGATTTTGTTTTATTTTTATCAGAAATCCCCAGTTTTTCAAAGTTGAAAGCAAGATCTTCCTCATTGGCAATATGTTTTGAAACAGTTTCATTTTCAATGAAAACCACATGCACAGATTCTTCTATCATATTTGATCTTTTGTTATAAACTCTATATGCCTTACTCCTACTAGAATAGCCCAGAAATATACCTTCATCGGATTTGGCATCAAACTTACCCAGATTTTCTTTTCCGTTGTTATGGACGAAGCATTTGCATCCGAACACATGGAGATGGGACAGATTTGGCTTTCTCCCCTTGTACAGCTCGTATGGAGTCTTTCCAAGGATGGGTCTGATGTATGCTCTGTTGATGATGTAACTTACTGTGTTCACTGCATCAGCCCAAAACACTTGAGAAAGTTCCTTCTCATTTAGCATTTGCTGTGTTCTGTTCTTCCTTTCTACTACTCCATTATGTTAAGGAGTCTTAGGAGCTGAGAAGTTGTGGTCAATTCCATGCTCACTGCAGTACTCCAGGAAGTATGCATTTTCAAATTCTTCTCCATGATCTGACCTGATAGACACAATAGAAATACCTTTCTCATTTTGCACTTTCTTAGCTAAGGTTACAAATGCATCAAAGGTATCACTTTTAGAGGAAAGAAATAATGTCCAAGTGAATCTAGAATAATCATCTACAATTACAAGCACATACAGATTACCACCAAGACTCTTTACCCTAGAAGGTCCAATTAAGTCCATATGCAGCAACTCAAGTGGTCTAGTTGTGGTAACTATGTTCTTAGATTTGAAGGATGATTTAATTTGTTTTCCTTTTAAGCATGCATCACATTCTTTATCCTTTTCAAAAGATATTTTTGGCAAACCCGTAACTAGCTCATTTTTAACCAGTTTAGACAATTGATTCATATTAACATGAGCTAATCTCCTATGCCATAACTAACTATCGTTATTTTGACTAATTAAGCACACAGAATCTAAGGGAGGAAGTTCATCAAGATCAATAGTATAATAGTTACCATCCCTTTGAGCTTTTAAGATTACTTTGTGATCACTTTTTCTGATGACCAGGTAAAACTTTGAGTCAAACAGCACCCAGTTTCCTCTATCACAGGTCTGACTCACGTTCAGCAGATTGTGGTTGAGGCCAATTACAAACAGCACTTCTTCAATGGATGTTTCTGGATTTTTCCCCACAATGTCAATGCCAATGATTTTACCATATTGATCACCTCCAAATGTCACCTTTCCTCCTTTCTTGTCTCTAAGGGTGATGAACTTCTCCTTATCACCAGTCATGTGGCTTGAGCAGGCACTGTCCATATACCATTTGTTGCTCTTCTTAGCTTTAAGACAGACCTGCAAGTCAATATTCATGTTTTCCTTTTAGGTACCCAAATTTGCTTGGGTCCTTTTTGGTTAGTAGATCTTTCCCTAGATGCAGATGCAACTCTGGGAACCCATTCAACTTTCCTGCTAAGTCCATTTTTCTTTAAAATACAGGAACTCGAAATGTGTCCCTTTTTGTTGCAGAAATGGCAGGTAGTGAAGGGACTACTAGATTGAGAGGCAGGAAGAAAACAATGCAGATAATACTTCTGTTTAGCATGCCTTGGTTGGTTATATGTCTCAATATGAGGTGATGCACTATTTTTCTTCTTATTACTCTCAGCATGTATAAAATGTCTTCTGTATGCATTTTGGTTTTTCTTCCTAATTTTTTCTTTGACAGCACATGGATCATAGCCAAGACCAGCTTTTCCTTGTGAAATTATTTGGCTCCCCATCAAGGCAAACAACATATCTTTACCTCTAGTGAGCCTAGACATGCTTTTAACTAAGTAATCATTAGTTTGCTTAAGTTCAGTGCATGAAGTACAGCAAACAGATTCAACAGTAGATAAAGAAGTAATTTCAAAGATTGTGCTTTGTGATTCTAGCTTGTTTATCTTCTTCTTTGCCAGTTTTAGTTCTTTAGCAACTTTAATGAAATCATCATGAAGCTCATGAAATGCATTCAGTAATTCAGAATAGGAAGGTTCAGATTCATATACCTCTTCTTCTTGATCACTACTGCATGAGGGAGTGGTTTCTTCAGAAGCAAGTGCCATCAGACAAATGTTGGCAATCTCATCTTCATCTTCTTCTTCCTCATCTGAGCTGTTGCCCCATATGGATGAGATGTAGGCTTTTTTCCTCTTCCTTTTGTCAGCAACTTTCTTTTCTTTTTCTTGCTTCCTGAGGAATTGGGGGCAGTCCCACTTTATGTGTCCCTGCTTCTTGCACTCATAGCAAGTCACAGGTTCTTTTGCCTCTTTCTTGCTTTCTCCAGCAGCTCCCTTCTTGAAGAATCTCTTGTTCTTCTTCTTGCTGTAGAATCTTCTGAATTTTCTGACCATTATAGCCAGAGTTTCCTCATCCAGCCCATCCTCTTCGTCAGATTCTTCTTCCTTTTCATCAGTAGCTTTGAGGGCAAGGCTTTTCTTCTTTCTGTCCATCCCAGCTTCTTTGAGAGCTTTGATTTTTCCTTCATACTCTTCAAGGCTGCCAAAGAGAGCTGTGACAGAGGCCATTAATTCTCCTCTGGCTTCTTCTATTGCTATCACCTTGGGCTGCCATTCCAGAGGGAGTGCTCTGAGAATTTTTCTCACTTTCTCTGATTGAGTGTATTCCTTTCCTAGGCTCTTTAGTTGATTCACAATGAGAGTGAATCTCTTTTGGAGCTCTTTTATAGTTTCTCCTTCAGCCATCTTGAAGCTCTCATACTCTCCAATGCATGTATTGAGTCTGTTCTCCCTGACCCCAGATGTCCCTTCATGTGCAATCTGCAGAGTGTCCCACATCCCTTTTGCAGTGGTGCATTGTGAGACCCTGTAGAATTCGTCCTGGTTCAGGGCACTGACTAGACAATGCTTTGCTTTAAAATTCAGTAGGACTCTCCTTCTGTCTTCATCATTCCACTCTGCTTCCAGCTTCTCTTTGTGTCTTCCATCTTCAAGTAGAGCCATTGGGACAAAATCTCCTTTATCAATGACTGACCAGATGTCAAGATCAATTGATTGGAGGTAGATTTGCATCCTCATCTTCCAGTACCCATAATGTTCTCCACTGAAGCCTGGTGGTCTGTTAGTGTTGTTTCCTTCAGGAAGTATACTCTCTCCAAAGCCAGCCATCTTTGTTCCCGGACTGTAAAATCCTTTGAATGGGAATCCGGGCTCTGATACCACTTGTTAACAAGGCTGACTTCCCAAGAGGGGGGTGAATTGGGAAGATTGAAATTTTTCTGCACAAAGTGAAGTGGGTGAAGATATCACAGTATAATGAAAGCAATGAGTAAAACAGAGTAAGCTGATAAGTAAGGATAAGGAGAAGAAAACTCAGTGATTTATCCTGGTTCGGTCTATCCACTTGACCTACGTCCAGTCTCCAAGACAACTCTTGAGATTTATCCACTATACAGCAAGAATTTCAACGGGCTTCTTGCTAATGCCACAGTACATGAGTATGCTCTGTTTCTGAGCTCTCTCAAACTCTCCAAGCACTTTCTCTATGTGCTTCCCAATCCCCTTGTGAATTTTCCTCACAAGTAAATCTATCTTCCAGATGAAGAGTAGATTGTTTACAAAGATACAACTCTCTTGAATAGAGTAGATAAGAAGGTTAAAGTACAGATAATGAAGTTAAGAGGGTAAAAGTTTTTGAGATGAAGATTCAGCAGAAATTCGGTATATACAAGTTTAATTCGTTACCCATAACTTCAAATGATGTTATATTTATAGTTTTAGTTCTCAAATATCCGTTAGAGACTAAATCTATCCGTTGGGGAAGTTATCCAACGGTTACTCTGAAAAACTATCCGTTTACCAACCGTATTTAATGTTTCTGACACACTGAAATTCGAATTTTGGTTGGTCAACAGACGAATTTCGAAGGAACCGAAGGTTAAAACTTCCAATGTTAAAATACGAAGTTCGTCTGTCCATAGAGTGAAATTCGAATTTTGAAATTTATAAAATATTTTCACAATGTGACATACGAATTTTCAAGAAGAAAGTTTTTCTGTAAATCGTGAACAGTGTTTTCAATTTGCTACAGTACCCTCGAAATTCAAATTTTGGATGCCCAAAATTCGTCTGTCCATTGAACGTTCAAAGAGGCATAGTAGTTTACTTTCTTCGAAATTCGAATTTTGACAGAATGAAATTCGTCTGTCAGAGACCAATTTTGAAACTTAATTTCTTCTTGATTTCAGATGAACTTTAACATAGTTTCAGACGAATTTCTTCTGTTTTCTCAAGTTGTGTTTTGTCTGAAATTTGAATTTTGAAAGAGTGAAATTCGAATGTCACAAAGAAGCTCCTTTCAGACTTACATGAAAATTCGAATGTTGCTAAGTCAAAGTTCGTCTGTCAGAGAGCATTTTTCAAACTCAATTTCTTCTTGATTTTAGATGAACTTTAACGTAGTTTCAGATGAATTTCTTTGGTTTTCACAAATTGCATTTTGTCTGAAATTCAAATTTTGAAACTGTGAAGTTCGTCTGTCACTAAAAGGCTTCTTTCAGACTTGATGAAAATTCAAATTTTGAATGGCCAAAATTCGTCTGACAGAGAGACACCTCTTCAGACTTATTCAATTTTAGCTCGAAATTCGAATGTCCAAAGGTAAAATTCGAATTTCCAACTTGACAGTTTAGTTAAACTTTCAAACTTCGTCTGTTTGAGAGTGCTTTTCAAATAAGTAAAGATTTAATTTCAAATCAAGGTTTAAAAACATCTTTTTCTTAAATCAAAATCTTTTACCCAATCACAACTTAAACTAAAGAGATCTAACAGCAAATACTCAGAAAATCTTCACTTGAAACAACTTTGATCTCCTTTGATATATTCAATCCAAGCTCTTGAGTGTTGGTTTGGAATCATCAAAACTCTTGATTCAACAGGAATATCAAGATAAATGTTAGTTATACATATAAGAAACATTTAGTTAGTAGTAAATATTTTAAGTAATTGGGTTTTTTTTCCATTGTTTCACAATTTTTTTTTTAAAATATGTTGTGAGAGTTATATATGATTAAGCATCTGAATTAATTTGAGCACAAAATGTTAACCGGATATTAGATGGTTTTACAAAAGAAATATTAGTAAAACATGTTGTGTAGTATTGGATAATACTTATTCTGCCTTGACTTGTATCAATACATGGTCAACTTTATGTTGCTATGTCACGTGTACAAAGTAAACATAACTTAAAGATATTAATTATAATTGAATTGTTGATGGTTTGAGTTATTATTTTGAAATAAATTTATCATGATTTATGTCAATAAATTTATTAGCTTGCAATGAGTACTTAGGATTTTATCTAAGAAATTAGTTGTTTTAATAGGTCCTCTTGTATATATGGAGAGAGTGACAATACTTGTAACTTTCTTTTTAGAAATTAATAAATTACAAGTCTTTTGAATCTATATTATGACTTAAATTTATTTAAAATTATTTTTTAATTTTAGTTTTTTAATTTTTTTAATCTAATCTAATACTTAAATTTATTTGTGTCATATATTTTCTTATATTTATTTATTTTTTAAATATGGATTTTTTAGGCATATAATCAAATGAACCCGTGTATCACAATAATTGTATTAAATGGTTAAATTTCAAATTTACAGAAAAGAAGGTTCAATTTCAAGTGATGTGTTTTCCATTAATTACATATAATTAATTGATTATTAATCACTCAATTTTAAAAATAATAACCATAAAAAAGTCTTACAAAGATAGGAACTTAGGAAGTATTAGACGTTAGGAGTTAAGTCCCCATCGTTTTCCTTTCTTCTGTTTTCTTTCATTTATCTCATTATTATTAATTTTTTTTGGCATTAATGTGTCTACTTATTAAGGGATTGATAACTACCAATAAAGAATAAATTTGAACAAAAAATAAAGGTTTTTGTTATCAAAATTTTAGTCCCATCGTTTTCTTTGAAAAGGTATCACAAGCAATGACAAACAAATTGACAATCTCAATTCATTTTATTATACTACGAGAACCCTTTGTTTTCTATGGTACGGTTGCACATAAATATTTAAGTCATGTCATGGCATCTGGATAGATTACAATTACAGAATTACAGAGTCATATCACTTAAAATCTTGCAAGGTGAATCACAATGGATACAAAAGCCAGTTGATTTGTAAGTGATTGCAGTCAAGTGAACCTCTCACTCTATCTAGAGCTTCTTGCCTGTGTTGCAGCAATGGAAGTGATGCATCATCAACATCCTCATTTTGCTTTTTCCGGGGAACTCTTCTCGAGAAAGCTTTCCATTTTGATTCAAACACACAAGCTACAATGGGGATGAAACAAGCAAACATTCAATCACCACAAAAACTACACGTACCTTGAACGCTGCTAGTAATACAAAGGTTAAACATAAAATACGACAATAATATCTATACGTTTGTAGATGCCAAAATAGCTGGATAAGAATTTTCAGAAAGGACCTGACTAAGTCTCTCAGGTGTTATTTGGTTTTCAATAAACATAAGGAGTTTTTCGGAAACATTCGAACATGTGATGCAGAGCTGCAAAAAAAAAAAATCTTTAATTGGAGAAGTAAACAACTAAGAACTATAATGAATTTTTTCAGTGATAACTATATTGAAATTTTTGTTGTTTGAAGCATTATGGTCTCAAGGTTTTGCAAAAGATGTAAGGGGAAAAAAAAACGGAATTAAGGCCAGAAACTGTAGGCTAATATGCATGCCAGATACAATGAAACTGAATAGTTGCTCAAAGGTTGGAAATATCCCCTTCAACAATGTGAAACATTACTGAAACTCACAAAAATTTTTGCATCATTCAATTGTTACCATCACCATAAGAACAGGAAATAAAAAAAAAAAAAGACCAAGTTACTCTTTGCTTCCCTTTTCAAATGTCACGACTGAAAGTCATGTTGATCAGTGAAAAAAACCAATGGAATGAATCTAACAGCAACTAAATAGCATTCAGCTCAATAATTAATATTAACAAAGTACAGAGTTCACAATTGACAACTATAGCTATTAGCAATCTTGTTGACTACGTGACTTAACTCCGCCTATGTAGTGTCATAGCCGGTCCCAAGCCCGGGTATAGGAGGAGGATTATGTTAGGCCCTCGACAGCCAACGTAAAAATTTCTCGAATCTTTATGACATGGATCAGAGACATATATGTGCTAAGGCTGGGTAGTTGCCTAAAAGTAACGGGCTGTACGGCTCGAACGCAATGTCAAATGAGCTAAAACCGTTATATCAGTACCCGGGTGTAGTGTTAAATGAGTAAGGGTTCCCACATAATTTTGGACAGATGTGGGTAAAGAAGTTAGTTCAGGAGAGCAAGATTCAATTTGATTCTTTGAATATTGGTACGTTAACAGGTAAATCTATGGAGGTGATGGATGCTATGATTTGAAGGAGAATTAACATTTTATGTCTTCAAGAAACTAAATGGGTGAGAAAAAAGGTTAAGGAGTTAAACACTACTGGTTTTAAATTTTGGTACGTAGGGAAAGTTAGAGGAAAGAATGGAGTTGGTATTATTATAGACAAATATTGTAAAAAGAATGTGATTGGAGTCAGAAGGATTGAAGATGAGATCTTATCCTTAAAATTGACTATTGGACACGATACTCTCAATGTTATTAGTGCTTATACACCTCAAATAGAGTCAGAAACACTTATTAAGGAAAAGTTTTGGGAAGATTTAGGGGGTTTGGTTCGAAATATCCCACAAGAGAAAAAGATCCTCATTAGGAGGGACCTTAATGGTCATGTAGAAAAAGAGACAAGGCAATATATGAGAGTTCATGGTGGTTATCGTTTTGGAGAAGTAAATGAGGAAGGGCATTCCATTCTTGATTTTTCAATGGCTTACAACCTCACAATTGTAAACACCTGATTCAAGAAGTGGGAGGAGCATTTAATCACATATAACACGGGAGTCCAAAGGTCGCAAATTAACTTCTTTTTTGTAAGAAACTTAGATAAAAGAATTTGTAAAGACTATAAAGTAATCCCTAGTGAGAGCTTAACTTCACAACATAGGGTTTTTGTCCTTGATTATTGGTTAAAAATCATAAACTGAAAAGACCAAAAGGCTTAAATCTTAGAATTAAGTGGTGACAACTAAAAGGTGAGAAACAAGTGATCTTTACAAAAAAAGTTATGGAGAAAGGTAATTGGGACTCACAAGGAAGTGTTAACATCTTGTGGGATGAGATGACCAAAAGAATCAGGGATACAGCTAAAGCAGTATTGGGTGAATCCAAAGATTTTGGACTTAAAGATAAAGAATCTTAGTGGTGGAATAAGAGTGTATAGGAGAAAGTCAAACATAAGAAAGAGTGTTTTAAAGCCTTGCATTTATGCAATAACAATGAAAATTAGAAATATTATCGATTGGCTAAAAAGGAGACTAAGAAAGTAGTGAACGAGGCTAGATTTAAAGTTTTTAAGGAATTCTATCAGGATTTAGGAACGAAGAATGGTGAACGTAAGATTTACAAAATTACCAAGAGAAAGGATAGAAAGTCAAGAAATTTGGACCAAATAAGATGCATTAAGGTTGAGGAAAGAAAAATTTTGGTTACAGATGATGATATTAAAGAAAAATGGAAAATCTACTTTTATAAGCTTTTCAATGATGGATTGGGTATAACTATTGATACCGAATAATTAATAACTCATGAAGATGAACTCAATTTGAACTTCTATTGTCGGATTTCAGTTGGAGAGGTAAAAGAAGTTCTTAAGAGAATAGAAAATAATAAAACTATTGGTTCTGATGGTATTCCTATCGAAGTTTGGAAGTGTTTAGGAGAGAAGGAGATTTTGTGACTCATTAAGTTATTTAACGAGATTTTAATGTCTAACAAAATGCCAGAGGAATAGAGAAAGAGCACTTTAGTGCCTATATACAAGAACAAGGGAGATATTTAGAATTATGCAAATTATCGGGGGATAAAACTCATGAGTCACACCATGAAACTTTGAGAAAAAGTGATTGAGCATAGACTCAGAAAAAAGTCTTATATTTTAGAAAACCAATTTGGATTTATGTTAGGACAGTCTACAACACAGGCTATTTATTTATTAAGGGATTTAATTGAAAGATACCAGAATAAAGAGAAAGACCTGCATATGATTTTCATTGATTTGGAGAAAGTCTATGATAGAGTACCAAGAAATGCATTGTGGAAAGTAATGGAGAAAAAATGTATTCATGTAGCTTATATTCGAGCCATAAAGAATATGTATGAGGGAGTAACAACAAGTGTGCAAACCCCTAGAGGTGTGACAAAGGATATTTCTATAAGAATAGACTTATATCAAGGATCTTCCTTGAGTCCATACCTGTTTGATCCGGTTTTGGATGTTTTAATAGAACATATACAAGAAGAAATTCCAAAGTGTATGCTCTTCGCGAATGATATAGTTTTAATTAAGGAATCAAGAGAAGAGGTCAACTCTAAACTTGAGTTATGGAAACACACTTTGGAATCAAAAGATTTTTACTTGAATAGAAGTAAGACGAAATATATGCATTGCAAATTTAATAAAAGACCAATTAGAAATGATTTAGAGGTAAAAATTGGAGAGCAAACCATTCCAGAAGTGTCAAAGTTTAGATATTTGGGGTCGATTTTACAGAGTGATGGTGAAATTGATGGGGATGTTATGCATAGGATACAAGTTGGGTGGTTAAAGTGAAGGAAAACATTAGGAGTTATTTGTGACCACAAGGTACCTACTAAGTTTAAAAGAAAATTTTATCGAACAGCTATAAGGCCAGCGATATTATATGGTAGTGAACGTTGGACTTTAAAAGGACAACAAGAATATAAGATGGAAGTAGCAGAGATGAGAATGTTGAAATTGATCTGTAATCTTATAAATTGGATAAGATACGAAATGACTACACCTATCGAGAAGAAAATGATTGAAAATCGTTTCAGGTGGTTTGGGCATGTATAAAAAAGAGGACAAGAGGAGCCAGTGAAGAGAGTTGATCAAATGGCTTGAAACCCTATTAAAAGACGTAGAGGAAGACCAAAAAGGATACTAAGAGAAGTTATATGGAATGACCTTTTGAAAAATGATTTATCTAAGGATATGGTATTTAATAGAGCCCATTGGCGTTGTATAATCCATGTAACCGACCTCATATAGTAGGATAAGACTAATGTTGTTGTTGTTGTTGATGACTACAACATGTATATGGACAAACATCAAAAGTTTTTATATAAGCTACAAGAATGTAAGCAAAGCAACATTTTCTTTTCTCAAGAGAAGTTGTGGGTTAAAAATACTTGCAACAAACATGTAAAATTATAGATGCAAATAAAAAGGAAAAGCAAAGTAGAAACATACCTTCACTTTTGTCTGTAAAACCGTTGATGATGCACGCACAAATCCATGGCCTTCCTGCACGGGATGCTTTTGCACCACCTTTGAGCTCACCGTTATGTTGCTTCAGACTACATTAATTAACATATGTACATCAAACATATATTTCTTTAACTCCAGGGCATATGGTAGTATCATCATTTCAAAATTCTTAAAAAAAAAAAAAAGAATTAGCAACAACAAAAGAAACATAAATCTGTTAGCCTTCAAGGAAAGTGGTAATTCACTTGTACATCAGCTAACTTGATCTGCTGACAGCTAAAGCAATGAGTAAAAGGATACCTTCATCACTTTAAAGCTCACAATTCCATATACCCTAATAAATTCCATATCCCAATCATAGAAGCAAGAGTCAATCCAACAATTTAAAGCTCACAATTCTGGTCCTGTGAGAAAATGAGAGACCGAAAGAGATAACATCATGTCTTTCAGTCCATAAGAATTAGCTAAATGCTATCCTAATTATATATCACGCATCTAAAGCATCTTTATTGGTACTAGTCCTTCTTCAGTCTATAATTATTGCTCTAGTTTGCTCAGCTCCTTTCAGCATTAACACAAGCCTTCTATTCTCCATAACACTTTTCAAATTGGAGCTGCTTCTGTTTCCTATATTATGTATTTAGACAATCTCCATGAATGACTTAAGAAACAGTCTTCAGCCGACATACAATGCTAACAATTTGAATTTTATAGACTTACTAAGGATGTAAGTTAATCCTGGTACTCAATTCCACCGGTAACAAGGTAGAGTTGCAAATAAGAACATGTGCCTGGCACTGTTCAATGCTAACTAAATTTGCGAATCCTGTATTCTCTGTTCTCTTGCATTGTTAAACAGCTCAACTCAAATAAGCCCCTTCCAGATCTCACCATAAAGGTGTAGGCTCTCGGTCATTCTCAGTCCTATAGCTGAAGTATGTGGTGATAGACTGATTGTTACTAGAGTAAACTGTGGAACCTAGCTTGATCCTGGCCTTATAACTAACTCTAAGGATAATTGTTCTAAATAAGCAGTTTTCTTCAGCACGCATAGCACCGTAGAAAGTTTACAACAAAAAGAAAAATCCTCTCAAGAAATAACGTATATCAATGAGCACGGGGAAATCCATTAGAGTTTGTGGCTACTCCCTAGAACATAGGAACTCCTATAAACTCAGCTAAAGCTTTAGAAATTATTATACTACTAGCCAGCAAAGAGTGAATTTGTATAACTAAAATGTAGACCAGGTAGCATGCCATAAATTACTACAAATAATCAGGACCATAAATTTCAATGAGAAAAGGCACCATAAAAGTCTCTTAATTTTTGAATGAAAAGAAAATTTGAACCAACTATTCAAAAGCAGCAAATATAAGCAACATCCAATTGTACAACATTTTAAATAATGGTAGGGATATGAGTATCTACCCAATTGATGCATGTTCTCCCATTGGTGTCAAAAACTGCTGTTTCTTTAGCCTAACATAATTTTTAACCATGCTAAGCATATCCTAGCAAATTTCCAATTTTCAGTGATAAGGAATCGTATTTTCTTTGTTGCATACTCAAACAAAAAATAGTTATTTAATGGGATCTGAACCTCAGCAATTCATTCCTAAATTCTTGATATCAGTTCAAAGCCCCAAAACAATTTGATTGTCAAATAGACAAAACGTGCTTATACAAGCTTCTTTTTTTTTATTTTAATTTGTGGAGAAATTATACAAGCATGAGTTGTTTCATGACAGATATATCCAAAATTCAACACACACACAAACAAAATTCGGACCTAAGCTTAAGGGCTGAATCCAAATCTAATTATAATTCACAAATTGTAAATATTACAATGCTTATTGAATCTCGAGAGAATCCGAGCTAAATGCATATTGAGCATAACAAGCAGTAATCAAATCGACCAGCACATCATAAAATTAAGAGACTTGAATTTGAACATACCGGCGAGTGAAATTGGTTGTGACGCCAACATAGGTTTTGATGGGGTGGTTAGTGGCAATGATGAGATAAACACACAAGGACCCTGACTTGGAATTGGGGCTCAATTTGGGATGTGAAATTGGAACAAGAGATGGGGATGATGATGGGGAAGAGAGTTTGGGTAAATTAGGGTGAGCGATTGGGCGTTTAACAGAGCGAAATGTCCTAGACAACGCCCTCATCATAGAGATCAACCACCTTGTATGGGTTACATTCCCAATCATCGGGTAAAATTACTTTCTCCGCTCGTTAACTCCCCCCACCCCCACCCACACCCACACCCCCGCAGCGGCGCACCCTTTTCTGTCTTCTCTCTCTCTCTGTTTTTTTAATTAGTCTTTTTTATTTAAATATAGCACACATCAAATTATAATATGTATTGAACTCAGACATTTTTGGCCAAAAAAAAATAATAATAAAATAAAATCCACATCAAATTATTATTGTTGTTGCAATATTGATTATTTTTGTCCCAAATACAAGATTTTATATATTTGTAATCTTAAAAAGATCAACATAATAATAGAATGAAATTGCATTTTTTTAATTTGTATATTTAGGAAATATTTGATCCTAGCTTAGTTAGTCTATATAGGGGGGAAATGAGATGAACTATTCAAGTAATTCTATTAATATTGATTGGTTGAGCTTCAAAGAATTGCTTGAGTGTTTACTCCCCACCCCACCTCCCCCCGCTTGAGTGTTTAAAATCTAATTTGGAATGGGTATTATTGTTTTAGTTTGACATGAGGAGTGGATAGAAAAAAAATATTCTCTTTCTTATATATTTCCAAATTAAATAGATAAAGAGGAGCATTTTGATAACTTAGAATAGACGAACTAGCACTCAAAGACACTAATGATTTGTTTTGCATTTACAAAATTCATTTTAGGGGCTAGATTGTATTGAATTAATTTGAATCGACTTTTGAGTCAGAAACTAAAATTAAATTGGGAACGAGTTTTAGAAAACTAGTCAGGTCTAGTTTTATATTGAATAAAATTGAACCTAAATTATATTTTTATTCAAAATTATTGATTATAAAAATTATTAGAGAGTGAATATCCTATTTCCCTTGCTATTAAAAATTATTAATTATAAGAATAAAAAATAGCATCATATTATGTGGATATTTTATAATGTTGTAGTTATATGATATTATTATGTTGACTTGTTAGTATATTACGTTCAACAATTTAATATATATTATTATTATGTAAATGATATTTTATTTCTTATACATATATTATTATATATATAATATTATGTTTAATTAAGTATTATATTATCAATTCAAATTCTATGTTAACTAGTTAAACTAGTATAATTCAATGACATTTACCGTCGGAGTTTTAAAACATTGCTCCCAACCTACCGAATATTCAATCGACCCTTAGATTTTTCAACCCAAATGAGGTAGGTTTTCTTTTTAAAGGTTGGGTTGAAATTGCTATTCCTAGTCACAACAATGAAGATTTTGCTATTTGTTTATTTTTTCATATAAGTAAAATAAAATTTCATGCACGTTACCCAAAAATAAGCACATTTTTTCATATATATTATATGAAGTCTCATTATTCAAAAATTACCAACATGATTATATGAATATTATTCGTTATAAATTTTATATTATATATATTGATAATATTGGTAAATAAAATTGATAATATTTGAAAGGAGATTTAGAGTTGCAACACTGCACAGTGAATTGTTTAATTTTGTTTTCTTTTAGTTGGTCAATTTTTTTGTTTTCTTTTCATTTGCATCTCTGATTTATCTGTTATTTGCATTAAAAGAAAACAACTTTAAAATGGTTATTTTATTATATTTTTCATTGTCATACAAAAGATTTGGCACAACAAACGGGCCTTGGACCATCTTAAGAAATTATGCAGACTTGTACAGTGATATAGTCCAAAGGCCGCAGCCTGATTCCATATTCAATGGCATAATGCCAATGGACGGACCCACCAAAGTGATGCTGAAGAACGATGCTTGCTCTATTTCTATTTTTCTACCAAAGCGAAGAATAAATCCTTATTCTAACCAAACTTCATCAGACTCAATAAATAGACAATAATAATAATCGTATGGGGCTTCTCAGGCTAATTATTATTATTATTATTATTATTAAAGAATGGAATTTGAAGAAAAAGCAAGAATGAAAAAAGCAACAAAATAATGGAATAAAGACAACGTGGCGTTGAGCTTAGGCAAAGCATGTGTACGTTGTAGGGAATGATCCAAGACAGCCGCTAATATTTTCATCAGTTTGGTTGGTAACTGGTGTGCTTTCGTTTCACAATCGATTTCTTACTGAAATTTCTTCTCTGCGAAAAACACAGTCCATCATCCATGGCTCTTGAATTGGTTGGTGGTGCTATTCTCTCTTCTTTCCTCCAGGTGGCTTTCGAAAAGCTGGCTTCTCGTGATGTTCGGGATTTCTTCCAGAAGAGAAGATTGAATGAGACTTTGCTGAACAAGTTTAACATCTGCCTGTTATCCATCAACAAGGTTATTGATGATGCAGAGCAAAAGGAGATCACTGATCCAAATGTGAAAGCTTGGCTTCTTCAGGTCAAAGATGCCGTTTATGATGCTGAGGATGTCCTAGATGAGATTGCCTATGAAGAGACCAAGCTCAAGGTGGAAGTTGAACCCGAATGTGGTCCTGTCACCTGCAAGGTACGAAACTTCCTCACTGGTTCTGGTACTTCATTTCACAAGGAAATCGAATCAAGGATGAAACAAGTCCTTGAAATCCTAGACTATCTCGAAAGTAGTAAAGATATACTAGGATTGAAAGAAGTAGGATGTGTTGGCTTGGGATCAGTGAGAAAGTTGCCAACAACATCTTTGGTAGACCAAGCTGGAATTTATGGAAGAAATGATGACAAAGACATAATGATTGACTGGTTACTATCAACAAATGATAATACCAGTAAGCTATCTATTATTTCTATCGTTGGTATGGGTGGTTTGGGTAAAACCGCTCTTGCCCAACTTGTTTACAATGATGCAAGGGTACATGATGGATTTGACCTCAAATTTTGGGTATGTCTTTATGATGACTTTGATGTCATGAGGGTAACTAGAGCAATTATTGAGGCAATGTATTCCTCTAGTGATGACAGTAGAGATCTAAATGTGCTTCAAATTAAATTGAAAGGGATGTTAACTGGGAAGAAGTTTCTTCTTGTCTTGGATGACCTCTGGAATGAAGATTATATTCAATGGGAGGCCTTACAAACACCTTTTAATTATGGGGCTTCTGGAAGTAAAATTATTGTAACCACCCGCAGTGACAAAGTTGCTTCAACTGTGCGATCAACTAAAATACATTCGTTGATGTATTTAACAGAAGAAGATAGTTGGTTGTTGTTCAAAAAATATGCTTTGCGTGATGGAGATGCGCCTTTTTCAAATTCTGATTTTGAAGCAATTGGCAGAAAATTTGTCAAAAAATGTAAGGGGTTGCCTTTAGCCTTAAAAGCAATTGGAAGTCTTTTGTACACCAAGTTATCTATGGAGGAATGGAATGACATCTTGGAAAGTGAGATATGGGAGGAGCGGAGCGATATTCTCGCACCTTTAAGATTGAGCTATTATCACCTTCCCTCGGTTCTCAAGAGATGCTTTGCTTATTGCTCCATATTCCCCAAAGATTATGAATTTAGCAAGGAGCATCTAGTTCAATTGTGGATGGCTGAGAATTTTTTTAGTGCACAGCAAAAAAGAAACTTGAAGGATGTAGGAGGTCGGTTGTTTCAAGATCTATTGTTGAGATCATTTTTTCAGCAATCAAGTCAAGATAAAACACTCTATGCCATGCATGATTTGATTAATGATTTGGCAAAGAATGCATCTGGAGACTTTTGTTTCAGGATGAAGGTTGACAGAACACAAAATGTCTCAAAAATCACCCGCCACTTTTCATATGTACCTGACACTATTGATTCTGCTAGACGATTTGAAGTTATAAACAAAGCTAATAGATTGCACACATTCTCACTTATTTGGGATGATTATCACATGATGTCCAACAAGATGGTACAAGAATTGTTGCTCAAGTTTGAGTGTTTACATGTCTTATCTTTGTTAGGCTATTGGAACATTGTTGAGCTGCCTAGTTCAGTGGGCAATCTTAAACATTTACGATATTTGAATCTTTCAAGAACTGGAATAAAAAGATTACCAGATTCGTTATGTTTACTTTATAACTTGCAAACACTAAAGTTGGAGTTTTGCAAGGATTTGGAAGAATTGCCCAAAGATATGCATAAACTCATAAATTTGTGTCATCTTGATTTTCGTGAAACTAAGGTGAGAAAGATGCCAAAAAAATTGGGGGAATTGAAAGATCTTCAAGTTTTGTCTTCATTTTATGTGGGGGATTGTGATGAGACCAACATCAAACAACTGGGAGATCTTGATCTTGCAGGAACATTATCCATTTTAGATTTGCAGAATGTATTGCATCCCATGGATTCCTTAGTTGCCAATTTGAAAAATAAAATAAACCTTGGGGAGTTAACGCTAGGGTGGAGTATGAAGAAAAAGGAATTTGGTAATGAAAGGGAGGTACTGGAGAACCTTCTTCCTCATCAGAATTTGAAAAAGCTGTCAATTGGCAACTATGGCGATGCCCTGTTTCCGTATTGGTTTTTTGATGATGCATTGTCCAATGTAGTGTCCCTTGAGTTGAGCAACTGTAAATATTGTTTGTCTTTACCACCATTGGGCCTCCTACCATCTCTCAAGTCACTCTCAATTATAGGGCTTGATCGTATAGTGGCCATTGGTATTGAATTTTATGGGAACAGTTCTTGTAGTACTACTCCCTTTGTATGCCTTGAAATCTTGAGATTTGAGAAAATGAAGGGATGGGAGGAATGGAAATGTGAAAATATCAATGGTGCTTTCCCATGTTTGCGTGAGTTTTACGTAGAAGAATGTCCCAAGTTGAAAGAGCACATTCCTACACAATTTCCTTCGATAAAGAAGCTAGTTATTGACAAGTGTGAGCAGCTTGTGGCTTCACTTTTGAGGGCTCCAGCTATTCATGAGTTAGTTCTAAGAAATTGTGGAAAGGTGCAATTGGAATGTCTTCCCTCGGATCTAAAAGTTCTCCGCATTAGTGAACCCTTCACAAAATGCTTTTTGGTTGAAAATTTTGAGAGTATGATTGCCAATACTCGCCTTGAAGAATTGGACATTTCTAACTCTGCTTCTCTTGAATCCCCATTGCTTCATGGTCATAACTTCCTTCAACAAATGCAGATAGTATGGAGTTGTGGCTCTCTGAGGACCTTTCCGCTTGATTTATTCCCTAAGCTTCAGTCACTGAAATTAAGAGGATGTAATAATCTTGAAAGTTTATCTGTTGGTGAGGGACACGATCATCATCTCACTTCACTTACAAATTTGGAAATCAGTTCCTGCCCTAAATTTGTATCCTTTCCGACAGGAGGATTTACGGCCCCCAAATTGGAACGGTGTTGGATTGAAGATATGGAGAGTTTGAAATCGCTGCCTGAGCGTATGGACGTCCTCTTTCCCTCATTGATATTTCTACATATAATGGGATGTCCACAATTGGAATCACTTCCTAAAGGGGGCTTGCCAACAAATCTAAGGTTACTTAGGATCTGGAGTAGCTCGAAAGTGGTGGCCTCTCGAATGGAGTGGGATTTACACAATCATACTTCCCTACAATACTTGTCCATTTATGATGTAGATGCGGAGTGTCTTCCTGATGTGGGCTTATTGCCATCCACTCTTACTCATCTTCATTTACGTTGGTGTTGGAATCTCAGAACCCTGGATTATAGGGGTCTTTGCTACGCGTCCGCTTTAACAGAGTTGGTACTGGATCAGTGTCCTAAACTGCAATGCTTCCCAAGGGAGGGTTTGCCCACTTCCCTTCATACTCTAGCAATTGATGGATGTCCGATGCTTAAAAGGAGGTGCCAAAAGAGAAAAGGGAAACAGTGGTCCAAGATTGCTCACATCCCCTGCGTCGTTTTGGATCGTCACGATGTCCTCACTTGAACTTGTTTGAATGAAATGACAAGCTCGATCCTTAAACATCATATTGCCTCGCTACTCATTTGGTATGATCCATCTACGTCTTCTCTTTGAATTCCTTTTTTTTTTATGAGCATTTATTAATTCATTTACAAAATTACACTTTTATTACAAAATTGGTTTTTTAGTACACAGCAAGGGTAGCAGCAACGCCTAAAATTAAGCTACACTAAAACTAAACAAACGTGTGACTCATTTTCTTCCTTAATTATCTCAACAATTAGCTTCCAATAATCAATGTAGTGTTAATTCAACGCTTCCAATTGAAAATAAACTAATGCATATATATAAAATATCAAATATACAGGGAGTTGGAACTTTTTTCATTCTCTCAATCTTTCTGTATATTTTTTACTGAACTCCGTACAACTTTTTTTTTTAATAATTATATTAGCTTTTCTTCACAATTTTTTTAGGGTTTGAATGATAAGAAAATGGACAAATTCTAAAAAAAATATCAATATAAAATATAAAATTTATAGAAAATTACACAATTCATAAATAATGAATAGTTCGGGCTTCTTTCTTTATTATTTTAACTTGTCTCCACATATATTGCTAGGTTTGAATGTTAAAAGAATAGATATATTCTTAAAAAAAATACTATAACTCAACAGGAAAAGAATTTTCTAGGTTTGTAAACGAAATTCAGGAAAATCTTTTATCCCAAATCTTATTGACTTCTGATAAATAATTGTGCTCTGTGATTTAATAAATTATTATTTGTCATATTGAAATCCGTAAATGTATGATACATATTTAAATTCATAAATGTATGATACGCATAACGATCTAGTTACATGTGGCATGACACTTCTTCTTGCACACCCAATTTCTTTTAGAGATCTGCAATTTGAATATTATGATTTGCCGAATTGATAGGATTGTTCGAGATTCCATACTCTTCAAGAAGGATCTACCTATTCCCCCTTAGAAGCTTCCTTCCTTTAAGCCTGAGCAGAAGTCCCAAATTCAGAAGACAGGGAAAAGCTCACATCCCATATGCATGGAGAGTACTGATGATGACATGAGGTACTCTCGCATGTTCGTTTCCAATCCAAGATGTCTTTGGTGGTGCATTTCAAGTTGCTCTGTTAAACGCCCAATCGCTAACCCTAATTTACTTAAAATCAGATTGCAATCTAGTTTCCCTATTTTGCTTTAAACGTTTCAATATCTAGTCTTGGTTTAGGAGATGCCAACTGAGTTTATTATTCCATTCTTTTATGTTTTACAAAAGCCCAATTACCTTTACTTTATACTGTACAAATATACAGGAGCCAAACGCCAAAAGGCAATATATGTCTTTTCTAAGTTGTCACATATTCAAACGGGTAGTCTTTTTTTTTTTTTGGCATTAGGTCCATATTTCTTATTAAAACCTCATCTCAAAAGGGGCAGAGCATGAGTGCAGACTTAATATGCCCTGAAGGAAAATACATTTCTGCTTTAGGTGTGGGACCAAAGCAACCAAAATGTACTGGCTGGTGATGAAATTCAAATAGTAGATGGTTGCAGCATGGTAAGAATTCAAATGGTAGAAGCCAAGGTCTGAGATTCATCCAAAAATACAACTCTCATGGATTCTGATATTTTGAAAATTATTACAGGATCAATTCAGTGCTTTATCTCATTTTATAACCGGAAATGTTCCTTTTTGTGGCTTGCAGTAATGGCAATATTATGTTGGTGCACTGAAACTGATTATAAATTTGTAAGGGATCAAAATTAAGGTGATTCACTCATTTTAAGTGTGATTTATATATCATTATTTGAATATTTAATTTTTGACATGTTTACACTTCATTGTTCTTCATTGTTTCTTCCTAGTTTTTTCATCCAAATCTTAATATTAGGAGCCTTATCATACATTATCCATCTCTAAATTTGGTTCAGATTTTGAGAATCACACCAACTAGTCGTCTATTTTTCTCCATATTGGTGATAACATGAATGCCCACCTAACCATAAATGGAATGTACAGAAGTGTAAGAATGTTTGTCATTATTGAATGTCACTCTTACACCAATATGTGGTAAAAATATATTCTATCCATGTTATTATTGTGTACCCACAATAACATTTTAAAATGTGATTGGAATTCATTAGTCATTTCTTTGTCTTATCACAATTACAAAGTGGCGTGTTAAAAGCTTCTACAAGACCTGCTTCCTCAAGGGCAATCTCAAACAAGTTTGTTATTCGAGCCTATCAGGCACTAGCTAGAGTTAAAAGATTAAAGATTTGTAGCTTCCATATGTTTATTTTCTGAACGAACAATGTTATAAGGAACCACGTGTTTTCAAAAAAGACTATCCAAATTCTCCATTGATTCACACATATATGAAGTTATATATTTTTTGAAAATTTAACATATAAGATAATATAGTGGAATTATTCACTAACTTCTACTTGAAATCATTGAGCAGGAGCAGGGGACAACCCAACCTCTTCAGAAACAACCTTAGTCAACTTTCTTTTCCTTGACAAGCTCTCGTAAGTTCTGCAATGAACATAGAAGACTATTATGATACAGAACTCATATTGGAAAAATAGAGATGCACAATGTTTCCCTTTCACCGTTGAGATCATGGAGACTGAAAAGCTTTGCTAAGGAAGGTCTACTCATTTCCCCTTGTGGTCTTCATATTTGATGCTATCATTCTTTGCTTGTATATGGGAGCACAGGGGAAGAAATCATGCTTACTGATTTGTCATGATCTGAGTCACAAACCATCAATGAGATTATCACTATTTCTAATTGCCTAGCAAAATATCAGGTACCTTCTACAGCACATGAATTGCGAATCCAAAATGTTGTGCTTGCTGCATTAATGCGTTTGAACATGCTTTTAGTATATTGCTATCTCATTTGATAATTTGGAAACCTTGCTTTATGTAGCTGGCAAGGTTGGAAAAGTTTGCTGGTGGACTGCAATAGATGAACAGCTGAAGGAAACTACGGGGAATTGCTTAGCTTAAAGGTGACATCTATTTTCTCAGCCTGAACATCCATTTTTGCATATATCACCATACACTAATCCAGAATAATGTTGAATCCAAACCTCAACGAATGATGAGGCTCACAACACACGACATACATTCTTGCTGAGCAAAACCAGAATGCATGACATTCAGTCTTGGTTTTGGAGATGCCAACTGAGATTAATTATTTCATTCTTATGTGTTTTACAAAGCCCACTTAACTTCTGTTTATACAGCACAAAAGTACAGTAGACAAATGTGTTTTGTTAGTTGTCACGTATTCTAACAAGTAATCTTTTTACATAAGGTCCATATTTCTTGTTGAAACCACAAAACCAAGAGGAGACGAGAAGGTGCAGAACGTGAGTGCAGACCTAATGTGTTATGAAGGAAAATAAAACCAGACTGTGCAGCTAGCCTAGAGATGAAATAACAAAAGAAGTTAGTTGCTGCATGGCAAGAACGCAAAGGGTGGAAGCCAAGCACAAAAGCCATGAATGCTCTGAAAATATGAACGTTGGGAGGTTGGTGAGAGATTAAAGCTCTTCAATACCTCCAAATTCATCCCTTCCTACAACTCCCAATGGGGACAGAATTGACTTGTTTATAAGTTGCATGTAAAAATGCATCACAGATGGATGCAACTGATGACTCTAATTGTCACCTTATTCATTAATGCTTCGCGGTTATGTACTTATTAGCTCATCAATCAATTTCTATTTCTATTCAGAAAACCAGGGAGGAGTCTCTGCTTTCCAAGTGGAAAGAGTGACCAATTTTTCATTATAAGGTGGGTTACGGTACGTACGTTGCAGAATTTAATGATTGAGTTGTATTATTTACTATTAGCTCCCATGTTTACAAGACTCTTTCAATTAAATTATAAGGATTAAAAATAGGTTTTAAAATTTGTTAGTTATCTCAATTTTTCTTAAAATCACAATAATTTTTTAAAATTACTTTTATTTAATTTTTTTCTCTTTCTTTAAGATATATTAAATAGGAACATTTTTTTTAAATGTATAATAAATATTGTCTTATATACGGTAAATGATCCTATATTTTGAATCAGATCAAAAGGCATTAAAGCCCTATATTTAGGACTAAAGGGAATATTTATTAATAATATAACTATTTAATAAATTTTATACTCCCTCTAGCCTTGAAATAAGGGACATTTAAGGGATTTTTCTTGGTCTAAAATATAAAGTATACTTCCTCCAATCCTTTTTATAAAGTCCAGAAGGTTTCTCTAGTTCTTTTTTTATGAGTCACCTTGTAATATTAAGCAATACTATTTTATTTTTACTTCGGGTCATTTACTTCTCAATCTCATAAATTGTTATTTAGAGGAGTAGAGTTTTTTTGTGAGAAAAAACATGTAGCATTTTTTAATTAGTTTTACACTATTTCCCATATAATAATGATTGGCAGCCTAAATTAATGAAGATTACATTATTTTAATTAATAGAAATAATTTTTTTAAAATTTTAAGAATGTAGCTAACTTCCTTAATTTATGTAAAATAGTTGAAAGTATATAAAAATAACCGAATGGAGAATATGGGGATTATTTGGTGCATTTAATATATTATCCTTTATTAATTACACATGTAATGAGAAAATATATTCTTTATAAGTGACATTTAAGGTTTTTTCACACAGATTAAAAAATCAATTAATATGTTAGAATTTTTCTTAAATTTATTAACATTCTCCTCAATAAATTAATAGATAAAAAAGAATTATTAATGTTATTTTTTGACTTTTGAAAGAATAGATAATGGTATAAACGGAAAAATAGTAATTAATGAAACATTAGAATTTGAATGTGTCCAATAAATGGAAACAATTTTTTTCTTTAAATGGGACAATTAAAAAGAAACAGAGGAAGTAATAATGAATAATTAATTACATTATATGAGTTTTAGGTATTAAATAGGTGTATTTATAGAAAAAATTTCATTTGTAACAAATTTAATAATTCTAACTACTTTTAACTTATTTCCTTCATTTGTGTAGATTAGTTATTGAAAAATAAAACTGAAGCAAAAAATAAGATTGTGTTTTAGGTTGGCTTTTTTTATTTAGTGCTCATTTATTTTTCTTCTATTAATTTGTGTTGGCCAAAAAATGCAATTAATTTGTAATTACAGAAAATCTGAATTCAAAGACTAGTTAGAAATCACGGATATGTATCATATAGCATATGCTTTTTGGTCTGCAAATGGTGTTAGGTATGGCAATCACACTGAAGAGGGGGAGTAAGAGATTTTACAAAAAATTCGGTTATTTAGGAAATTCATTTTCTCAAAATATTATTTACCAAACATTACTTTGAAAATTGTTGAGCAATGCAGCAACTATAACAACCAATGAAAGCTTTAAGTATTACTTTAGAAGATGAAGAGCAAAGTTTTTGTACCAAAAACAGAGCACACCACAAAGGAAAGATTAACTTGATTTACAAACTTGTTTTCAATCAAGTAAAAGCAACAATTCAACCTCTTCAAAAAATACATATCATTAAAGCACATATTAGAGAATGTATCGAGCAAAGAATAAGAAATTCTTTAAGCAAGAATATGAACACAAAAAACTGAGCATGAACTAACTTTACTTGGAAAGTAAAAAGAACTAGTTATTGAATCAAATGTTTTGATGATTCCAAACTAACCTTCAAGAGCTTGGAAGTAAAGATATCAAAGGTGCATAAAAGGTTTCAAGTGAAGAAATTTGGAGAAATCAGTACAAGAATAGATGTAGAATGTTTAGTTATGTTTTAATTTGAGTAAAAAACTTTAATTTGGTGAAAAGATGTTTTAAAACCTTGATTCTATGTTAATTCATGGAATATTTGAAAAACACCCACCAACAGACGAAGTTTGAAAGGTTTACACTGATCTGCTGTTTTGAAAATTTGAACTTTGCCTCTGGAAATTCAAATTTCGTATTGAAAATGAACAAGTCTAAAGAGAGGTTTCTCTGACAGACGAATTTTGTATTCCGAAATTCGAACTTTGAAAAGAGTCTGAAAAGAGCCCTTCTCTGATAGACGAACTTTGGTGATGAAAATTCGAATTTCATACAAAATGTAACTTATGAAAATTGAAAAATTCGTCTGAAAATATATCAAAGTTCATTTGAAAACAAGTTTAGAAAGAGCTTTAAATTTGCCCACTGACAGACGAACTTTGAACATGAAAATTCGAATTTTAAAAATAAAGCTTGTGAGTCTGTTATAATGATATGTTGATATACGAATGACAGTATTCATAAATTCGAATTCTGAAGCAAGTCTGAAAGAGGTCTCTCTGACAGACGAACTTTACCCTTTCAAAATTCAAATTTTGAATTGATGAACTATTGTGCCTCAATGAACCAGCTTCTGATAGACGAATTTTGGGTTCCAAAATTCGAATTTTAAAGGCACTGTAGCAAATTGAAATTACTATTCACACTTAACAGAATAACTTTAAACATGGAAATTCGTATGTTCCAATATAGAATCATTTTTTAAAGATGAGAATTCGAACTTTGCCTCATGACAGATGAACTTCGAGAGTTCAACATTAAAGGCTGTAACTTTCGGTTTATGCGAAATTCGTCTGTTGACCAACTGAAATTTGAACTTTGAGTGTCAGAAGCATTAAATGCGGTTGGTGAACGGATAGTTTCTCAATATAACCATTGGGTAACGTCTCTAACGTATAGTTGAGGCAGAAATCTATAAATAGAACTTCATTTGAAGATGTGAAAAAAAAAATATTTTGTATATACTGAAACTCTACGAAATCATCTACTCAAAGTCTCTTACTCTTACATACTTCATTCTTTGTACCTTAACTTTGTGAGGGGATATCACAAGGGTTTGGGGAAGCACTTAGTGAGAGTACAAAGAGAGAAAGTGTAAGCTCTAGGAACAGAGCATCAACTTTGTATTGAGGCATTTGCAAGAAGCCCACTGAATTCTTGCAGAATAGTGGAAAATCTCAAGTGGTGACTTGGGGACTGGACGTAGGTCAAGTTGAGAGACCGAACCAGGATAAATATTTGAGTTTTCTCTTCCCTACTATTACTTTTACTGTTTATCCATTTATACTCTATTTTACCATCACCCTTTGCTTTCTTCACTTTCTTGGTATTTTGCAGAAAATTTTAATCTTCCCAATTCACCCCCCTCTTGGGAAGCGAGCTTATCTAACACTAGTAAGGGTAGAGAAAATGCAAATTCAAGATTTATCATAATTCAATCCAACTATTTAGCTTACATCTAGTTTTCAAACTATATATTTAAGATTTTTTACTATATCCCACAAGTTCGATCTGAGTATTTATAAAACCACAATATAATCCATTACTCCTCTTAAATCTTAAACTCATAGGTTTGCTTTTCTCTTAAAAGAGTAATCCAAATCTCCTCAAGGATACCTCACCGAGAATCAAAAGTTAATTGTTTTTGGGCTCTCTAAGTAAAAAATAAATTCCCTTTAGTTATTATAACCATTATATTATGGTCAAATTCCTTCATTTAGACCACTTTTTCTTTTTTCTTTTGCAAATTTTTAGGATTTTCCCATTTTCTTAGAAATTTTTGAGTTTATTTTTTACCATGAATCTACACATGATTTTTTTTAATTTCTTTGTTCCTTTGCATTTATTAGTTGATTTTATTGAGTTTTGAGATTTTAATTAGGATTTCAGCAATTAGGGTTTTAGTTTTCGGTCCAGGGTCAAAATTAAGATTATTTTTTAACATTTTTATTTTAGTTTACTTAGATACTGCATAGATTGTCATGTAGGATTTTTTTTTTCAATTAAGATGCCATGTAGACTATCAACCAGGATGAGTTGATAAAAAAAATTACAATTGACACATTACTGGTCAATTTTAATGGATCCATTAGTCTAATTTTAAGATTGCCACTATTTTGAAATGTAGAGTATAACATTGCACTAAAAAATAATTTAGGATGTCAATAGTAATTTCTGAATGCTTTTAAAGAGCATATTTGCATATTAATCCTAATTATTAATATTTAATCATCAACAAAAATCCTTGAAAAAATCTAATCATAAGCAATTCTAGCTAGTTAACCATTTTATTGTGAACATTAAGAATATCTCCTAACCAGTAATCCAAAATTAGATTATTTGGCATACTTTCTCGAAAGTAGCTCTTCAAAAACTATATTTATGAGGAAGTTCACTTCTAACTTACTTGTTTCATTTTTTATTTCCCTAAGAGTTTAATTTATTTTTTAAATAAATATATTATATTTTAAGGTTAATAATGTAATTAATATTTTTCTTAAAAATTATTAAGATAATGATATATTTGAAAAATTACTATAAAAGCTTAACTTTTTGGAAACTTATATTTTTTATTGTAACTAAACAAAAATAATTAATTATTTTTTAGGAAGTTGAACTTTGCATTTATACTTTCCCATATAAGTGACCTCTAATTCCTTTGAGATATAGAGTAAGTATTTTTTATTTATCACAAGAAGACATTTTTTATTCAGACCTTACACATGAACGTGCATTCAAAAGCTAGCTAAAAATACCAGACTTTTTCCGAGCATGTGTACGGAGCATGTGTATTTTTTGGTCTGCATATGGGCATCAACAGCTTGTTCTCGTGTGATTCCGCTTTGTTATTTTTTGTCTCCATTTGGGAGAACCAGAGAACGGTTCAAATAAAATTGACCAAGATGCTTTCAAAACAAAAACATAATATTAAAATACTACAAAAGCCAACTCTTACCAAAATACTAGTACAAGTCAATTTGGTTTGGGAGAAACCGGTTTGAATTAATCATGTTTTATTTATTATTAAATAAAATAATGGAAACTGGTTTTAACAAAACCGAATTCCATTAAAATTCATGAATCTCATGGCCTACGTTTATGATAGGGAAGAGTTAAAGTAATACTAATAATTAGGTATTGATCAATAATTGAGTAACGGATACAATATCTCAATAATCATTGAAAATAAATATTCCCTGTTTTAAAATATATGGCATATTTTTAAAAGATTAATATTTTAAAATATAAGTTATTTTGTAACAAATAAGGATTATTTAATATTTTTTTCATTTTTATCCCTATTTAATGATAGTTCTCAATTATAAGAAAGAATAAACAAAAAAATTATAATAGAAAGAGAAAAATTAATTGTTATCCATATTTAATAAGTGTAATTTTCATAAGTTATGAAAATTTTTCAAAAAATAAAACTTATAACTAATTTTAACTAATCTCCTTAATTTATGTGAAATAAGTAAATATGACTTATAGTAATTAGAAATAGAGGAGTAATTGAGTAATGATTAACCAATTTTCATGATTGTTGAAATAATGATAAAAAATAAATGATTAAATAATGATTAATTAATAAATTTTAATTAAAAAAGAACACTACTATATAAATGAGCTTTCTAAGTGATTTTTTTTTTTTGCTTTTCTTAGTCATTTTAAATTGCCTACTATTTGAGTATCAAGAAAAGGGGTGACTTCTTTTTTTTTTTGGTAATAATGTAATAAATTTCATTACTTTCAAAATAAGGCTTTACAAAGAACTATGTATAGCCAAGAAGTATAATTAAAAGTCGAAGGGTTCCCTTAATTAATCCTTGGCATCCAAAAGGCAAAACCTGTAAAGAACCTATTTAGCATCAACACCAATTTTAATCAAGAAATTCTTCTCTTCCCTTTTTGTTTATGTCCAATACAACTACTACATTTGGCTCTTAATTCTAATTTAAAAGTCCTTAAGACAGAGTGGACAGAGGAGCATTCATTTCTATGCAAGCGAGCATTCCTTTCCCTCCAGACATGGTACACAACAACTACAAATCCTGCATACAACATATTCCTGAAGCATGATTGTCTTTGAAAACGCATTGTAAGCCATTCTTTCCATCTACTGAATTGCGTGGGTACCCTAGTAATTCCCAATCATTCACAGACCTCTCCTAACAAGGTGCAAGCCCAAGGACATTGAAAAAATAAATGTTCAATAGATTCAAAGTCATTGCCACATATAATGCAATTCAAATCCACCATAAGAAAATGGAGGTCATTTAATCTAGACTTAGTAATAAGTCTTTTTTGTAATGTCAGCCATAAAATAAAAGAGTGTCTGGGGACATTTTATCTAGATTGAACAATTTTGTCAAACCGGTATCTTTTGTGCTCTCCTTGAAGCCACTTAAAACCACTGCGAGTGGTGTATGTCCCTGAATGAGAACCAATCCACATCCCATTATCATAACCATAGGCAATTTTAGCCTTAACCTTGTTGAGTTTTTTCCAATACCATCCAGCATCTATGGGATAAACATAACTCCAGATATTCTCACCTTTTAAGTATACCCCATCAATCCATTTTACCCATAGGTTGTTAGCCTTAGAAGCAATGTCCCAAATCTGTTTAGCAATAGCAGCCTCATTCCACACACTACATTTCTTTATACCTATGCCTCCATATTTTTTAGCAAGGCATATTTTATCCCAATTAACATGTGCCATAATTTTCCCATTTGTCTTCCGACCCTAAAGAAATGCTCTACAAACAGCTTCAACACCTTTGGAGATGCTTTTTGGAAAGATAAAAATATTAGCCCAATAGACTTGTTGAAAAGGGGTGACTTTTCTAATACTTGAAATATTCAAACACAATTCTCAAAACAAATTGTTGATTTCAGGGACTCTAAAGGAAATTCATAAGAGTCATCTAAAACACAATTCTCATAACAAATTATCGATCTCAGGGACTCGAAAGGAAATTCATACGACTATAAGAGTCATCACTCAAGTAAATACGAATTGTGTTTGAATCTTTAAGGTACTAATGCTTCAGTTAGCAACAATACTTCTGCCTATATATTATTTTCTGTTCCAACTAACCATATGAGGTGATGTCAAACTTCTTCTCTGCGAAAAACACAGTCCATCATCCATGGTTGTCTCATATTTTGTCATGTGAACGTATTGAAATTCATGGTTGTCTTAGAAAAAAAAAAGGTTGAAATTGTCCTGTGAATTTCAAAATACATTTGGAATGAACACAGATGTTCCACAACCATGTCAGTACATAACAAGTATAAACATTTCCAAGCACATAGTAGTACTGGAGATCTGATGTTTGAAATTATAACAAGATGGATTATCAATAGAGGTAATGAAGCTTAAATTGGTGAACCTTGATATATATCTTAATCAATCATTCGTGTCCCCAGTTGTAGACCTATACTAAGTCAATATGCAAAAATAGAAGACAATATTATTACCCAGAAAAGATATTAGAGACTAAACACATGATTTGCATAAAAAGCAAGATGCAATTTATATTTGCAATTAAATAACCATTAATCAACATGCCATAACTCGTTTGATCGTATGAATATACCAAGTTCATACAAATATACCACACAAACTTATTAAAGTGTTCACAATACTGAGATATTGTGTGTGTGTGTGTGTGTGTGTGTGTGTGTGTGTTTTATGGGCTTCAAATTTCGGTGAAGATTTTTATATGCAGGACTAGTGAGTGCAATAAGCAGACCGTGATCTGTTCGCAATTTTATAGGCAAATCAGTTAGTGGTAAAAAAAACATATAAACAAGACAGTGACATATCTAGACAAATCGGCTTTTTGATTCATACATAATAAATGGAAAAAGAAAATACCAATATACTACATATTCAAAAACATTTGCCTGAATACTACAAATTTGATTTTCTTAAAGCAAGTTGAAATGTGTTTGACCAATTTTATGCAAATTGGTTTGACACCTTATGAATTTTTTTTAATATTTTTTGAAGTCACACTGTGTAAATCCGACTTCAAGTAAAAAACTAACATAGTGTCAGTCAATTTTTTTTATATTTAAATTTATATTTAACATTTAAAGTGTGCTTGTTTGTTATAATATCATTATTGGGTATAGTAAGTGTTGCTATGTGCGCAAAGCAATTCTTTGGCATCAAAGATACTTTTTTAGAGTGACAAATTATAAACGAGAGGATTTAAGGGTATGTTAAACAGTGTTTTCTATTTTATTATTTTGAAAATAGTTTTGTAAAACTGTTTTTGAAAATAAGTTTTGAAAACAAGAAAATAAAAAAATCTGTTTGAATAATTGTTCTCAAAATCATAACTAGTGAGTAATAAATGAGTTATTCAAAATTTATAACTTTACCATTAATGAGGTGGATGTTTTTTCACATTTTCTTTTGTTTTCCAGAACAAAAACTATAAAATATTTTAAAGGTGTTCTGAGTTTTATGTTCTTTTATTTTTCTATTTTTCAGAACAGTTTATAAAAAATAGGTTTACCAAACAAGTTTTCTGAATTTTCTGTTTCAAAAAACAGTTAATCAAATAAGCTCTAAGTAATTAAATTTCTAACATCAAAGATAGTCTTCGAGAGAATAAGATGTTTATATACATTACAGGGTTTAAAAAAAATTAATATTAACCTTATCTCATCTTCAAACTATCTGTAGGTGAAGAAAACAAGATATTGTAGTTTTGGGATATTGGGATATTGGGTGGTTTTATTATAAAAAATAAAATATATTTATTTTTTTATAAACAAATAAAAGATATGTAACCATGAACTGATTCTATAAAATTTGGTTGGTTATAAGATGATACCATTATTAATGTAATACTTCATTAATTTATATTATTCAGAAAATTCTATATTTAGATACTATATAATGATATTTCAAATAATGAAACCATAATAAACACAGAAAATAAAATATTTGAATAATATTTTTTTAAATTAAATATTTATCAATAAGATAGTCAGATAATAAAGTTTTTATGAACACACATATTTTTAGAATATATATTTTAGTTAACTTTTATTTTAAATTTCAAGACCCTTTGCAAATGTCAACTAAGAAATATCAATAAAGGATTATGCGGGATCAACCAAACATCAAAATGACATTAAGAGAATAACATTACAACATGGTCTCTCAAGTTGCTCTCCTTGCAATTGATCTATTTATTAGTTCAGCTGGCTTCCCCAAAGGAGGGTGAATTAGGAAGATTGAAATTTTTTTGCAAAGATGAAATATAATAGTGATACTAAAAGATTACTGAAAATAAAGTATAAGAAATAAAGAGTAAAGGGAAGAAGACTTAGTAGTTTATCCTGGTTCGATCTATTCCACTTGACCTATATTCAGTCCACAAGCCACCACTTGCAAGATTTGAATAGGTTTTTGCAATGACCGCAGTATAATATTAGCTTCGAACTTTGAGCTGAGACAAACTCCCTTACTCTTTTCACTCAAGAGTAAGTAATCTCCCTTAGTATATTCTTACACTAAGCACTCTCTACAAGTGTGTAAATGTATATAGAATGAAAACTCTCTCAAAAGAGAGGATATACAAGTTAAGATACAATAAATGAGCAAAATAGAGGGTAGGTAAGCTTAGAATGAATCAAAAATCGAATCAGCAGAGTTTTGACGTATATATTGTTTTTCTCATTGCTCAACAACTTCAATGAGGTTCTATTTATAGTTTTGATGTAAAACTATCCGTTAGAAACAAAGATTAGCCGTTATTCTTAGTAAAATAACAATTCACCAACCGTATTAAATGCATCTGACAAAGGTTATGCGGATAACCTCCTTGTATTATGCGAATAATGAGTAACTATTTACCTTTGTTTTCAACATAAAGCTTTCTTTATGCAGATAACCTAGCTAGATTATGCGGATAACGTGTTACCCAGAATTACTAAGTTTTAGCTCAAAATCATTTTCATGAAAACCCACTCAGTTATTAGGATAACGTTAAGTTTTTCTCAAACTGAGTCTTTGTAAAACTTAGGTTATCAGGATAACCTCCCAAGGTTATGCGGATAACCTATTTTGCTGAAGAAGAGCTATGAGTTCTGTAACATAGGTTATACGGATAACCTCCTTAGGTTATGCGGATAACCTGTTTTCCCAAGGAAGGTTCAAGTACTATGAATTATAGGTTATGCGGATAATCTCCCTAGGTTATGCGGATAACTTTTTAACAAAGAAAAGTCCAAGTGCTCTGTAACATATGTTATGCGGACAATCTACCTAGGTTATGCAAATAATGGGCTGTACAGTACCACTTGCTTTCATTGTTCACTTCCTTATGCGGATAAGATGTCTATCTTATTAGGATAGCCACTTGGATAGATTTGAGAACTTGATTCTCAAGCTGTGTTATGCGAATAACCTCAATCCCTTTTCATGAAATTGAATAATGAACTTTGGAAAAACTTTGAGATTGAGTTTTTATCCCCATAATCTTCAATGGTTATAAATATAAGATAAAATATTTACTTGAAAATAGGGTAAACACTTAGAAACATCTTTGAAATTGAGACCTTATCCCCATAAACTAAAACATGTTTATGAAAACCAATTGAGCACTTAGAGTTATTTTGATATTAAAGCTTTATCCTCATAAGATAGCTCTTTTCTTGAAAACTATTTTGAAATCATGAACTAATAATTAATCATTCAATTAGTTATCTCATTTAATATTGGGTTAATTAAAGTTCAAAAATCAACTACTTTTTTTTACAAATAATTTCTTAAGGCATGTAAAACAGCTCTTCAATCTTCATGAAACTTCAAATTTGTTCTTTATTTCTCTTGTGTTCCTTTGATATTGGATCTCCAAACTCATTTATTTTAGAATCATCAAAACATCTGAATTAACACTACTATGTCCAGTGATTGCTCAAGGTAAACCAAGTAAGTGATGTGGTGACTATTTATCAACTCAACCATCGGTTGTTGTTGAAGAAGAAGAGGAACAAAATCAAGATGCGGTGGAAGATGTAAAGGAACAAAATCAAGAAATCACTTCTTCTTCAGATATTTTTACTCAATATCATTATATGCCACCATCATTCTTATTCCAGTTTAGCTTGTCCAATTTAGATCAATTTGGGTTATCCATGTCTTTTTTGAAGAATTCAACACTTTTTGAACTCGAGTATAACAATTACTCATTTGAAGTAGGCGGGTCATCAAATAAAGCATTTATGACCCTCTAGCAGTTGATTCCTCTAATGAGTCTCCTGTATTTATTTTAAACACCCCACCAACTGCAGTTGCCACATAGTCACTTGAATTTCAATATAAAGAGCCTATAAGACAGGGATAACCACAATGTGTTTGAAAGAAATCAAGATGTGACATCAGAAATCATTATGCCTAGGGTCAACAATTTTTTCCTGTGAAAGAAAATTTTTTATCTCTAATTGTTGTAAAAATTTGCCTTTATTAATTAAAATTTAATAATTACTAATTAATTCATTAAAATAGTTTATGTTTAAAAATTAATTTCTTTTTTTTTGACAATTTTTAATTATTATATTTATTACTCAATTATTAATCATTACCTAATAATAATAATTATTCATTAACAATTATTATAATCATCATCTAATAATTACCTAATAATTATAATTATATCTATTACCTACTAATTGATTGACCAATTTACATTATTAAAAAAATAACACATCCGATAGGCTTTCCGTGGTGTCTCGTCCGATTTGTAATTAAAAAAATGCAAAACGTATTTGTACATTGCGATTTCCATCATTTTATTAAAAAAAAAACCAACATAATGAAAAAAGTGGTGGAAGCTTACAATTTACTCCATTGGTCCCTTATTGGAAAGTAATATTTAAGGTTTCACGGATGTTAAAAAATAAAAATAATATTATTAAATATTTTTAAAAAAATTTAGATATTTATATTTTATCTCTATTAAAAACTCATTTTTATTATTATTCTAACATAATTTATAATATTATATATTACATTAATGAGAGGTAAAACTAATAAATAAGACTATATTAAAATTCCACTAGTTATTTTATAATATGGGATGAAGGAAGCACATAATTTTTAAATAATTATAAAAATGGGTTAATTATATTAAAATCATTATTTAATAGTTATATCTATTACTCCATTATTAATTATCACCTAATAATTATTACTATAATTATTCTTTTCTTACCAATCATCTACATATAATTGATTGATTTTATATTATTCTATTAAAAAAAGTCAGAAAGCGTTGTGGCGGAGAGGGAGTACACGGTTTACATTATTTTATTTTAAAAAACAAAACATGCTACAAGTCGTGGTTGGAGCTCACGATTTGTATCATGTATCATTTTGGGTACAAAGTTTGGTTGGATTTTACGATTTCTGCTATTTTATTTAAAAAAAAATTCAAAATGTATCATTTTTTAATAGTTATATCTATTACTCAATTATTAATTATTATCTAATAATTATTACTATAATTATTCTTTTCTAACCAATCATCTACATATAATTGATTGATTTTATATTAAAAAATAAAAATAATATCATTAAATTCTTTTAAAAAAATTTAGATATCTATATTTTACCTCTATTAAATACTCATTTTTGTTATTATTCTAACATAATTTATAATATTATATATTACATTAATGAGGGATAAAACTAATAAATAAGGCTATATTAAAACTCCACTACTTATTTTATAATATGGGATAAAAGAAGTACATAATTTTTAAATAATTATAAAAGTGGGTCAATTATATTGAAATCATTATTTAATAGTTATATCTATTACTCCATTATTAATTATTATCTAATAATTATTTGATTGATTTTATATTATTTTATTAAAAAAAGTCAGAAAGCGTTGTGGCGGAGAGGGAGTACACGGTTTACATTATTTTATTTAAAAAAAAAACATGCCACAAGTAGTGGTTGGAGCTCACGACTTGTATCATGTATCATTTTGAGTACAAAGTTTGGTTGGATTTTACGATTTCTGCTATTTTATTTAAAAAAAATTCAAAATGTATCATAACATTATGATTTCAAATGTAGTATTTAGATATATATATATTTTTAATTGTTGCATGTCCCTCAATGTTCCAAACAAATCCTAGCAGCAAACAGAACAAAGTCAAGCACTTATGCCATAACGAAAAATTGGTCCACAGTAGTGGACTACCATCCAGAAATCAAAGATGCAAGATTTCATTTCGGTCACTAATGTGTCACTAGTTAAAAATTTTATTGACAAATGTTAGTGACAAAAAGGTTTCCGTCAGAAATTATGTGATTGGGGGAAAATTTGACAACTTTTAGTGGTCGTCACTAATTCGTCATAAATTAAAATTTTTATTTGTGATAGATATTTGTCCGTCACTCAGGTTGGAGGTTTTGTAAAAAAAGTGACGATTTTTTCAAGTCATCACTAAGTGGTCACTAATATAAAAAATTAGTGATGGATGTTGGTTCCTCACAAATAATTCATCACTAATTTTAGTTTTTCTAGTAGTGTACGAAAAGAAAGTATCTTACTGTTATCAAGTTTCTACTTATTTTCTACAAAATGAGCAGTCAAACATATATAACCTTTTGAAGTAACAGCAGTTCAACAGTCAGAAATTAAGCAAATTCTACGGGGACATTTTGACATGGCTTGCTTTAAATTTTCTTTTTATTCCTCATAAAACTTCCTAACATCAAGCACAACAATTTTTCTATAGACAATCTTCATATCAGAATTCATATACTTTAGTAAATCCCTAATCCATCTATATTCCATAAAAGAATATAACAGATCATGTTCAATTATTGCCATGGAAATGAGTTCACGTACATGCTTTTGATCAACTTAAATCTTAGTTTTGTAGCTTGATCTAACATCTCACCATCACTATGATACTTAGGGAGATCTTTACACTTCTCAATATGACAAAAAAGAGTTGAAGTCCCATTTTGACTACACACTATATATGGTCTTCTACAACCATTATAGGTAGCCTTTTCTTTCCCATCAACTATGCCAGTTTTAGTAAAATAATTCCATATATCAAAAGTGCAAGTTTTTTTGCTTCTTCTTCCTTTTTTTATCTTGACTTTCTTTGGCAAAACTAGAACCAAAAGAAGGAGGAGCACTAGAATTGACATTAGTAATATTATCAACATTTGTGTTCTTCTCAATGCTTGACATGTTATATACTAGTACTGCAAGTGTAAAAAAAAAACGTGTATAATGATCAAAACCATCACCAGAAAAAAAATGACAAACAGCAAACTCATAGAGTCACAGTCACCAGCAAAAGGAGCAACACATAAGAGATGTCCAGAAGGGAGGGAAATTCCATTCTCTATCCAATGCTAACAAGACAAGATGAAGCATAAGCATAACTAACTTACAGAGAGGGCGGAGCAAAACACAATTACACTTGACTGTAGGAAGAGAAATCTCGAAACTCCCAATCGCACACTCTAATTCTTGAAGTCAAAGACGATCAGAAATTGATGATTAGAAAGTCGACACAGCTACTCTTGGGTTGATCGATTTGCACCATGAGAGCTTGGGAGGTGGGGGCTTGCTGTCACTAATCAGAAATTGATGAAAAATAAGAAATTGAAAACCTTTGCACCCAATTGCACTATTGCTTGCTACCTTGCTTTGCTAGTTATTTTGCTAGACACCAGTCCACCTTCTTTATTCTACTTCAACCTTGACCAAATGGACTCTTGATCGTGAATCGTGATTAAGAAAGCCAAAAACCCTTGTAAAGAGAAATGGATAATTGGTGTGGTAGGGTGGTGTGGACCATGTGGTGTGCGCGCGCAATTGTGCGTGATACTAATTTCAATTTTCTAGTTCTTAATGGCATGGCATCATTTTCTGGCTGAAAAAATGAGTCTCCTGTTTCCACTAAAAAGTAAGGCGCCTTATCTTAAAAGGGGTAGGCCAACCCGTATAACTCGTAGGTTATTTGGTTTGAGTTGATTTTGGCCTGTTTTAAATGGGTTGCATTTTTTGCAATCCAACCTTTACCTTTTCACGGGTTAAACTGGTTAACTCGTGGATTGTATCCCCATATTCCCCAACTCTAAATGATATGTTGCTTTGTTGTTAGTTTGTTTCTAGTTGTTTGAGCATGTTTCTCCCTTTTCCATAAAAAAGGGAGAAACTAATGTCATTTAATTTATGACAATTTTTTTTTTAAATTGTCCTCAATTAATGATTTTTTTTACTAGATTCATTAATAATCATTGAAAATCACAAATTTCCCCAAATACTATACTAGATCAATTAACAAGGGGGTATTCTTAGAATAAAAATATTTATTATACCAAATATTTATTTTTATTTCTTATATTTTAAACCAAAACAACTCTCCTAAAATTTTCTTATATTTAAAACTAAAAGGAGCACATATTTATATCTAGAAAGTCCTCACAATATTCTTGCTTATGATTCAAATTCCAAGTTAATAATGTTTTAAAAAAATAAATTATATATATTACTTTAGTTTTATTGAAATTTTATTCATTTTATTTCATTTCTAAAATCAACATAATTTTTTAAGTTTATTAAAATTATACATTTTTTGTTGTTTAAAAATACCTAATATTTCTTTAAAATTAAAAATAATTTATATTTTTTTAATTTTTGAAATCATATAAATTTTTTATTTTTAAAATTTACTCAAACATCTCTTAAAAATAGATAGGAAATCTAAATAATTTTAGCAAAACTTAAAAAAATTTGTATCATTTACTTTTAATTTGAGAAAATATTTATATATGTTTTAAAAATAAAACATCCACATAATCTAATAAATAAAAGATTTTATAACTTACTTTTTATTTTCTTAAAAAATATATACATAATTTCAAGATAATAAAAACTCATATAATTTAATAAAAATAAAGTTTACTGAGAGACATTAAATTTTCCTCCTCATCCTTCATATTGGTGTTATTATAATCTCCCTCATCCAATTTTTTTTCACCCCTCCTTCTTAATTTACTATTTGTACCTCCTTTACATTTTAGATATAATTTTTATGATAAAAATTCATGTATAATTTTTTTTCTTTTTTAAAAAATCATGCTGATACGAGGAAAATCAGAATAACACATATAGATGAGAAAATGGTGGAAAATCTTTTAGGTGATTTGGGCATGTACAAAGAAGAGGACAAGAAGAGCTAGTAAAAAGAGTTGATCAAATGGCGTGAAACTATTAAAAGGCGTAGAGGAAGACCAAGAAAGACACTAAAAAAGTTATAAGATGTAATTTCTTAATAAATGATTTATCTAAAGAGATGGTGTTTAATATAGTCCGTTGATATTATATGATTCATGTAACTGACTCTACTTAATAAGTCAAAACTAATTTTGTTGTTGTAAAAAATCATACTGCTGAATTCCATTTCAAATTTCTAGCCTTTCTCCCTTTTCTCACTTTCAGGTTATGAAAGTTCTTCTTACCATCTAAGACCTTGTTTTGTTCATAAATTTGGAGGCGATTGGAGGAGATTTAATTTCCCTCAATCCCCTCCCCCATCCCTTTATTGATTCCCCCAAATTTGGGGTTTTTTTTGGAGAGGATTGAGTTTTATTATTCAATTCCCTCCAATCCTTTCCTGAACCAAATAAGATTTCATTAAAATTTCTCCAATTCCCTCCCCTTCAATCCCCTTCATTAAAATCTCTCCAATCCCCTCAGTTGAACCAAACAACTATAAGAAAAGAATTATTATTGGTGTAGCATGTGGAAGAAGACGAAGAACTGGAGCAGAGTCTCTGTCCTTCTGCGAATGTGCTAGCTGGCCTTCCTCAAATTGGGTGAGTGGTAAACAAATGCATCTATTAAGTGTGTTTGGATTAGATTATATATAAGTGATTATTCATAATAGATTATGAAAATAAGTGATTATATCAAAAGTGAATTGTGTTTGGATATTTTTAACCCATAAGTGATTTTGAGAAAAGAAATATGTTTAGATATTGGGGTTTAAGTGATTATTGGGTGGATAATGAAAAGAAAAAGTAAAATAAGTGATTATGAGAGAAAAGTGATTATCATAAGCTGAAAAAAGTAGCTTATAGAAATATTCACTTAATCATAAGTGATTATTTTGATATAGATTATATTTATTTACTGGCTGCATAATCACTTTTCTCTATACCATAACATACTCTAAGCGGTTAACACACATTGACCTTGTCCGCTTTTGATTATGCTATTACTATCACTTCCTTTCTCTCAAATTTCTTCTCTGCAGAAGAAAAAAACACGTACGGCCCATCATCCATAGCTCGACTTGGTTGACGAAGCTATTCTCTCTTCATTCTTCCAGGTGGCTATTGAAAAGCTGGCTTCTCGTGATGTTCGGGATTTCTTCCAGAAGAGAAGACTGAATGAGACATAGCTGAACAAGTTGAACATCTGTTTGTTATCCATGAACAAGGTTATTGACGATGCAGAGCAAAAGGAGATCACTGATCCAAATGTGAAAGCTTGGCTCCATCAAGTCAAAGATGCTGTGTATGATGCTGAGGATGTCCTAGATGAGATTGCCTATGAAGAGACTAAGCTCAAGGTAGAAGCTAAATCTGGATGTGATCCTGTCACCTGCAAGGTAAGAAACTTTCTCACTGGTTCTGGTTGTTCATTTCACAAGGAAATCAAATCAAGGATGAAACAAGTCCTTGAAATCCTAGAAAATCTTGAAAGCAGAAAAGATATACTAGGATTGAAAGAAGTCAGGTGTATTGGCGTGGGATCAGTGAGAAAGTTGTCAACAACATCTTTGGTAGACCAAACTGGAATCTATGGTAGAAATGATGACAAAGACATGATCATTTAGTGGTTGTTGTCAGAAAATGATAATAGCAACCAACTATCTATCATTTCTATTGTTGGTATGGGTGGATTAGGTAAGACAACTCTTGCCAAGTTTATTTTCAATTATGCAAGGTGCAAGATGGATTTGACCTCAAAGCTTGGGTGTATGTTTAAGATGACTTTGATGTCACCAAGATAACTAAGGCAATTATTGAGGCAATAACTATGTCCACTGTTTATATTAAAGATCTAAATATGCTACAAAAAATATTGAAGGGGATGTTAACTGGGAAGAGGTTTCTTCTAGTTTTGGATGACCTCTGGAATGAAATTTATATTCCGTGGGAGGCCTTTCAAAAGCCTTTCAATTTTGGGGCTTTTGGAAGTAAAATTATTGTAGCCACCCGCAATGACGTTGAAGCTTCAACTGTGTGCTCAACCAAAATATATTCACTAATGTATTTATCAGAACAAGATAGTTGGTTCAAACAATATGCTTTCCATGATGGGGACGCCCATTGTCTAAATGCTGAATTTGAAGTAATGGGTAAAAAAATTATTAAAAAATGTAAGGGGTTGCCTTTAGCTTTGAAAGCAATTGGGAGTCTATTGTATATGAGGTCATCTATGGAGGAATGGAATGACATTTTGGAAAGTGAGATTTGGGAAGAGGATAGCAATATCCTCCCAGCTTTAAGATTGAGCTGTCATTATCTTCCTTCTCTTCTCAAGTGATGCTTTGCTTGTTGTTCTGTATTTCCTAAAGATTATGAATTTAGCAAGGAGCATCTAGTTCAACTATGGATGGCTAAGGATCTTTTCAGTGCATGACAAAGGAAGGATTTGAAGGTTGTAGGAGATCAGTTGTTTCATGATCAATTGTCGAGATCCTTTTTTAAGCAATCGAGTGGAGATAAAACACGCTATGTCATGCATGATTTGATTAATGATTTGGCAAAGAATACATCTCAAGAGTTTTGTTTCAGGATGACAGTAGATAAATCACAAAATGTGTCAAAAATTACACGCTACTTTTCATATTTGACTGAGTATGATGATAATGCTAGACGATTTGATCCTATACTCAAAGCTAACAAATTGCATACTTTCTTGGATTTATGTAACGATGAATCATATTTGTACTTGGGTGTGTCTCGCAAGATGATAAAATTTTTGTTGCTCAAGTTTAGATGCTTACATGTCTTATCTTTGTCAGGCAACAACAACATATTTGAGTTGCCTAAGTCAGTGAGCAATCTTCAACATTTACGATATTTGAATCTTTCAAGAATGAGGATAAAAAGACTACCAAATTCATTGTGCTTACTTTATAACTTGCAAACACTAAAGTTGGAGTTTTGCAAGGATTTGGAAGAATTGCCCAAAGATATGCGTAAACTCATAAATCTACGTCATCTTGATTTTCGTGAAACCAAGGAGAGAGATGCCAAAAAAATCAGGGGAATTAAAAGATCTTCAAGTTTTATCTTCATTTTATATGGGAGATTGTGATGAGACCAACATCAAACAACTAGGAGATCTTCATCTTGGAGGAACACTGTCCATTTTAGATTTGCAAAATGTATTGCATCCCATGGATTCCTTAGCTACCAATTTGAAAAATAAAATAAACCTTGAGGAGTTAACAATGGGGTGCAGTATGAAGAATGAGGAATTTGGTAATGAAAGGGAGGTGCTAGAGAATCTTCATCATCATCGGAATTCAAAAAAGGTATCAATTAGCAACTATGGTGATGCTGAGTTTCCATATTGATATTTTGATAATGCATTGTCTAATATAGTATCCCTTGAGTTGAGCAACTGTAAATATTGCTTGTCTTTACCACCATTAGGCCTCCTATCATCTCTCAAGTCACTCTCACTTATAGGACTTGATCGTTTGGTGGCTATTGGTCCTGAATTTTATGGGAAGTTCTTGTACTACCCCATTTGTATCCCTTGAGATCTTACTATTTAAGCAAATGAAAGGATGGAAGGAATGGAAATTTGAAAATGGATGTGGTGCTTTCCCATGTTTGCCCAAGTTTTATGTAGAAGAATGTCCCAAGTTGAAAGAGCACATTCCTACACAACTCTCTTCTTTAAAGAAGCTAGTTATTGACAATTGTAAGCGGCTTATGGCTTCACTTTTGGAGGCTCCAGCTATTCATGAATTGGTTCAAAGAAATTGTAGGAAAGTGCAATTGGAATATCTCCCGTCAAATCTAAAAGTTCTCCGCATCAGTGAACCCTTCACAAAATGTTTTTCCGTTGAAAAAATTGAGCAGATGATTGCAATACTTGCCTTGAAGAATTGGAGATTTCTTACTCTGCTTCTCTTGAATTCCCATTGCTTCGTGGTCATAACTTCCTTCAAAAAATACGAATAAGTAGTTGTGACTCTCTAAGGACCTTTCCACTTGATTTATTCCCTAAGCTTCTTCACTGGAGTTAATGGAGTGCGGTAATCTTGAATCTTTTTCTGCCGTTGAGGGACAAGATCATCATCTCACTTCTCTTACAGATCTGGAAATCAGTTCCTGCCCTAAATTTGTATCATTTCCGACTGGAGGATTTTGGGCCCCAAAATTGGAAAGGTGTTGGATTTCAGAGATGGAGAGTTTGAAATCACTGCATGAGCATATGGACGTCCTCTTTCCCTCATTGAAAGTACTGCATATAAAGCAATGTCCACAAGTGGAATCATTTCCTGGAGGGGGCTTGCCAACAAATCTGGAGGATCTTTATATCCACAGTTGCCTGAAACTGGTGGACTCTCGAATGGAGTGGGATTTACATAATCATACATTCCTACACCGCTTGATCATTTCAGAGGCAGATGTGGAGTGTCTTCCTGATGTAGGCTTATTGCCACCTACTATTACTCGGCTTTGTTTAGCTAACTGTTCAAATCTTAGAAGCCTGGATTATTGGGGTCTTTGCCACTTGTCTGCTGATGTGTCCATTTTATACATATAAAATACCCATATTTAAGCTCTAAATTATATTTAAATATGTTTACATTGGTATATTTTAGCATGATTTGACATATTTTTGTATTTCATGATTTTATAGGCTCATTTGGAAGCATTTGGAGCAAAAACATTACAAATTGTTCATGCTGAAAAGTTATAATATTGTTCGGTATTTTGATCATAACTCTCACATATGAACTCCGATTGAGGTGATTTAAGATTCATTGGAAAGCTAAGACAAATCTCTACAACTTTCATGTTTTGAGTTTTCCCAAATTTCAACGTTATCATGGTAAAAATTGAACTCAAAGTGTCAACACGAGCTGATGACGTAATGGAAGCACTGTCCGTACAACAGTGACCACCCGGCGCCGGTCAAGTCCGTATGGCGCCGGGTCAACTCGGATTTTCACGTTTTTCAGCAATTTAAAAGTATCCGGCGCCGTATGAGTTAATTTTATGGTTACCCGGCGCCGGGTCATGCAACAGGGGTCCGTACAAACACGTTTTTAACGTGTTTTCATGATATTTTGGGTTTTTATGGGCTTCTAAAATTTTCCTATATAAAGATACACGATTGAAACATAAAGGGGGACTCAGAAACGCACTCAGAATTCAGAGAACACGGTTCCAAACGCATCTGGGAGCAACTAGGAGCATCTTATAGAGAAAGAACAAGGAGATTTGGGGAGTATTAGTGCTAGATTCATTCTTCTCTAATATAACTCTATTTTCTTATTATTTTCACTATGATTTGGGATTTTAGTTGTGATTTAATTTATATTTCTATGAGTAGCTAAATTTCCCAGTTGGGGGTAGGGATGTAGCCTGACTGGGATTGATTGGATTCGTTTCTCTAGTTAAGACTCTTTGATTTGTTCTTCAAGTTATATTTAATTTATCTTTTTATTATATTTATCTCTTTTGTTCATTCATGTGGATTTTATGCTTGATCACCATAGAATCTAATTAATGGGTAAACTTGATGGACTGAGAGGTGAAGAGTGAACCTAGATTTAGAGAGATAAACATGAATAACTAATCTAGAGATAGAATTAGGAATTCATGGTGATATATGTTGTAGTTTTCAAGGTTTAATTAGAAAATTTAGTTGCGCGAGAGCTAATTGAATCCTAATTAAATAAGGACTAATTGACTGAGAGGTAATTAGGACGCTTTAGAAACAACAGTCACTATAATTATATAGAGTCTAACTAAGAAATAAAATTTAGTTATCTCATAAGGTAAATCCTGATCCCCTGACGCTTCTAAAACTAAATCAAAACTCAGACATCGTTTTATTTCCTAGTTTTTTTTAATCTTTTTAATTTGAATTATTAATTTGATTATCAATTAATTTTTGGGATTAAAAGTTTGAACTATAAATTTACTACCTCCCTTGGGTTCGACCTCTGGAATACTCCGGAGATATTTTTATTACTGCGATCGACCCTGTACACTTGCAGGATTTACCGATCATCTGCTTTGCGCTCATTGGCACTGCAACACAGTCCTAAACTGAAATGCGTCCCAAAGTAGGGTTTGCCCACTTCCCTTCATACTCTAGAAATTTGTCACTGTCCGATGCTTAAAAAGAGGTGCCAAAAGAAGAAAGGGAAAGAGTGGTCCAAGATTGCTCACATCCCCTGCGTCAGCTTTGATGGCCAGATACTGACTTGAACTTTTCCTGTGAATGACAATGTCCTTAAACATCATATTGCCTCCCCACTCTATCAGGTATGGTCTAAGCCTTCTCTATGAATTCCAATTTTTTTTAATGTGCATTTATATATTCATTTACAAAATTGCACTTTTATTATAACATTAGGTCTTTTTTGTTGATTGCAAGGGTAGCAAATAGCAACTGGTAAAAGCCGCACATCAAAACTATTATAAAAGTTTGATTCATTTCCTTCCTTATGTATTATCTTGTGAATAATTACAAAAACTTAAAAAAAAAGTGTTTTTCTAATATTCAATGTAGTGTTAAATTCTAAGCTTCATAGTAAAAATAAACTAATAAAAAATATCAAATTTATGAGGATTTGCATTATTCAAAAGTTATGAATAGTATTGTATCTCTTAAATTTCTTGCAACTTTTTTTTCTTTTATTCTATTAGTCTTCTTTTCTTTTCTTTTTTCCCAAGATTCTATCTGTCTTTTTATATGTATTTTATTAAACTCCGTACAATTTTTTAAAAATTTTTAACTCTTCTTCAATTATATTAGTAGGGTTTAAATGTTAAAAGAATGAATAGATTCTTCAGGAAATCATGAATATAAAATATAAAATCTATAAAGAATTACATTATTCATAAATTACTAATAGTTCCCTACAATTTTTCTTTTAATTATTTCATTTTGCCTTCACACATATTACTAGAGTTTGAATGTGAAAAAAACAGATAGATTCTCCAAAAAAAAAATTATTAGTTCACTGAATAAAAATTATCTAAGCATCTGAAAGAAATTTAGGAAATCTTCCCATCCCAGATCTTATTGACTTTTGATAAATAATTGTGCTTTGTGATGTAATAGACTAGTATTTTTCATACATATTTAAATCCATAAATGTATGATAAGCATAATGAGTCAGTTACACGTGACATGACATAATACTGCTTCCTGTGGATCCAATTTCTTTGAAAGAATTGTTATTTCTCTCTTTGCAATTTGAATATTATGCGGTTTGCTGAATTGACAGGGATGATCAAGATTCCAATACTTGTCAAGAAGGAACTATTCAGTCCCCCTTTTACTCTGGACATTTGAAGCGACATTCCACTGCTTGTGCAGGAGTCTCGAATTCAGAAGACAGGGAAAAGCTCACATCCCAGGCATGGAGATCCGATCATATGAACTACTCTTGCTTATAAGATTAAGGAAGTAATGTTGCTCCATTCCTGATTGCTATAGCTTTTACTTTAGGGGTAACTTCTTGATCCTCATCTTGTCGGTTGTGGACTGTTCAATCTGTTATCTCAACGGGCAATCTCATTTGATAAATTTGAAAATCTCCCTTGATGTGGGGTTGGCAAGTTTGGGATTGCTCTGCTTATAGGTGACTTATCATACATTTTCCATCTCTGAATTTGGTCCAGTTTATGAGAATCACATCAATTTGGTCATCTGTTTTTCTCCATATGTATTGGTGATAGCAGGAATGTCTATCTGACCATGAATAGAATGTATAAAGTGTGAGAAAGTTTCTCAGTATTGAATGTCACTCTTATATACACTAGAATGTGGTAAAAATATATTTCTGTCCATGTCTAAAAATATATTGTAGTGGGATAAGATTAATGTTGTTGTGTAAAAATATGTTGTGTAGCCTTGATAACATTTTAAAATGTGATTGGGAATTCATTAGTCACTCGTTTGTCTTATCATTATTAGAAAGTGGCATGCTGGAAACTTCTACGAGACTTGCTTCCTCAAACGCAATCTCGAACATGTATGTAATTGGAGCCTATCAGGCACTAGAATTAAAAGATTTCTAGTTTCCATATATTTACTTTCTGAACAAGCATTATGAGAGTTGAGGAGCTATGTGTCTTCGAAAAAGACTATCAAAATTTCCCTTTGATTCACACATATATGAAGTTATATATTTTGAAAATGTAATATATAAGATATACTGGTATTTTTTTTTTTTTTGGTAAAATACCGGTAATGTTTATTCACTTACTTGAAATCATTGAGCAGGAGCAGGAGACAACCCAACCTCTTCGGAAATAACCTTGCTCACCTCTCTTTCCCTTGACGAGCTTCCATAAGCTGGACAATGAACATAGATGACTATTCATATTGGAAAATGCAGTAAAAGCTTTGCTAAGGATGTCTCCTCATTTCCCCTTGTTCTCTTCACATTTGGGGCTATCATCCTTTGCTTATTGATCACGAGGTGGGAGCAGAGGGGTAGAAATCACATTCGCTGCTTAATGATTGGTCATGATCTGAGTCACAAACCATGGATGAGATTATCACCATCTCTAATTGCCTATATAATGCATTTTGAATCCGAGATGTTGTGCATGCTGCATATGGTTATGGATTGTTCAATTTGTTATCTTGGTCCTGGAAAACAAAGATTGAGGAAATAATGTTGCATCATTTCTAGCTACTCGAGCTTTTACTTTAGGGGTAGGTTCTTGATCTTTCAGCTTTTTGGTTATGGATTGTTTAATTTGTTATCTTGTTGAATAATTTGAAATCATATCTGTCAACAGCAATGGTGGCTCAAGTTTGTTGGTGCTAGCTGTGGAACCTTTTAAAGGCAATCACTTGGCTTAAAGGTGACTTCCAGTTTATTCTCTCAACATATATCCTTGTTCACATATATAACTTCATATTTCATGATAGCATTTTTACATCCAGATCTCAATAAAAACAAAATGGCATGATTTAGGAAGATTGCTTACATGCCTTGCTGAAATATTGATGATGAAATACTAAAATGAGCTTTTGAATGACAAACTGTTAATTAGAAATCTTCTTTTATTTAAACAGCAACAGTAGCATAAGCTGCAACAGAACTGAACAGTTAAAACGTGTCGATGTCTATTCTTGGTTTTGGAGATGCCAACTAAGTTTATTATTCTATTCTTATATGTTTTACTAAAGCCAAGTTACCTTCTGTTTTTACTGTACAAAATTGCAAGAGCCAAGCACTGAAAGGCAATATATTGTCTTTTCTAAGTCGTCATATATTCTAACAAGTAATCTTTTTTGCATTAGGTCCATATTTCTTATTGAAACTTCAAACCCCAAAAGGGGCAGAACATGAGTGCAGACTTGATGTGCTCTGAAGGAAAATAAAATTCTTCTTGAAGGGAGGGAGCTAAGCCACCAAAATGTACTGCCTTGTGAAGAAATTTATAAAGCAGACAGTTACAGCATGGCCAAAATGCAAAGGATAGAAGCCAAGGTCAAAAGCCATTACTCCTCTGCATATGAACGTTGGGACGTTGGTGAGTAAATTTACAGCTCTCCAACAAGACACAGATTCATCCAAAAATAAACCTCTAATGGAAGTGCATTCAGATTCAGAGCTGCTAAAATCCATTTTCTTCTTGACAATCTCTCTGAGATTTTGTTCTTTGTGTACTGTCATTAGTTTCATACACTCAGTTGTTGACTAATACAGTTGTTTGAGTTTGCCTTTGGATAAGGTTGTCAAGACGTTAGTGTCCTCCATGTGCTTGTAGTCTTTTTGTGATCTTCATTGAGAAAGATGGCTGTGCATGCTGCATTTGAGGATGGTTTTTGGATCAGGATGCTTCAATTTGCTATCTCATTTGATAATTTGGAAAGCTTCTTTTATGTGGCTGCCTGGCTGGCAAGGTTGGAAAAGTGTGCTGGTGGACTGTAAGAGATTAACAGCTTCTAGGAAACTAGAGGGAATTGTTCAGCTTAAAGGTAACGTCTATTTTCTCACCCGAACGTCCAACTTTGCATATATCACCATACATTGATTCATAATAACATTGAATCCAAACCTCAACAAAAGACGAAGCTCACAACACACAACATGCATTCTTGTTGAGCAAAACCAGATTGCATAACATTTAATATTGGTTTTGGAGATGCCAACTGATCGGGTTTATTATTTCATTCTTATGCGTTTTACAAAGCCCACTTAACTTCTGTTTACAGAGCACAAAAGTACAGGAGACAAATGCGGATGGCAATAAATGTGTTTTCTTATATAGTTGTCATGTATTCGAACAAGTAATCCTTTTTTTTTTTTTGGCATTAGGTCCATATTTCTTATAGAAAAAGCAAAACCAAGAGAAGAGAACGGGCAGAACATGAGTTTCTGCTTAAAGTGAGGGAGCCGAGCCACCAAACTGTACAGCTAACCTAGTGATGAACTTTCAAAAGAAGGTAGTTGCAGCATGGCAAGAATGCAAAGCGTAGAAAGCCAAGATCAAAGAGCCATGATTGCTCTGAAAATATGAACGTGTTGGGAGGTTGGTGAGAGAATTTAAAGCTCTGTAAATATAGAGCGGCATGTAAAAAATGCACGATAAATAGATGCTATATTTTCATTAATGTTACTCGGCTAAATACAATCCTTATTGGCCCATCAACCAATTTCTATTCAGACAACCAACCATACAATGTGCATGCTTTGCAAGTGGAGAAAATTCTCCACCAGGGTTTACCAGGATGAAAAAATTCCAACATAAAGAAATAATAAAAACAATTGCCTTCCTCAAAAATTGCAAAAAAAAACATGCATTTTTTTAAACATAACACCTCACAACTCTAAAATTAAGAATCTATTTATCAAAATCTCAACAAAAACAAACTTCTATTCTTTACAAAATATGCTTTGTTGGGAAAGGAATATACCTCAAAGATATTAGATTTTGACTGTATAATCTGTTTTTTATTTTAAACAAAATTTATATAAAATTTAAAAATAAAAATTGACATGATTTTTGTAAAAATTAAAAAAATAAATAAAGAAACATGTATAATTTGGATTGATTTGAATTTCTAACCTTCTCTCTTTTCTCACGTTAAGTTATAAAAATTCTTGGAGGAGAAAATCACTTCTTTTTTCTTCTTTGGCAATTTATTAATTATTAAAGGCCCAGCAAGTGGACAAAAGCGATTGCCGCCAATGTGGACCGAAGCAGAGTCAAGAGTCTCTTGTCCCGTTGCGCATTGAGTCGCTGGCCTCCATCAAATTGGGTGAAATCTAAACTGATGTATCTGCACTTTTTCTTATTCTGCCATCACTCTCTCAAGTTTCTTCTCAGCAAAAAAAAAAAAAAACACACTCCATCATCCATGGCTCTCGAATTGGTTGGTGGTGCCATTTTCTCTTCTTTCCTCCAGGTGACTTTCGACAGGTTGATTTCTCGTGAACTTCTTGACTTCTTCCGAGGCAAAAGACTGGATGAGACGTTGCTGAACAAGTTAAACATCAGTCTTTTATCCATCAACAGGGTTATTGATGACGCAGAGCAAAAGCAGATCAGCGATCCACACGTGAAAGCCTGGCTCGATAAGGTCAAAGATGCTGCGTATGATGCTGAGGATGTCTTAGATGAGATTGACTACGAAGTGACCAAGCGCAAGGTGGAAGCTGAATCCCGATCTAGCTCTGTGACAGCTAAGGTACGAAACGTCTTCGCTGGTTCTGGTAGTTCATTTGACAAGGAAATCGAATCAAGGATGAAACAAGTCCTTGACAACCTGGAATATCTTAAAAGTGAAAAAGATGTACTGGGATTGAAAGAAGAGAGATGTGTTGGTGTGGGATCAGTGAGAAAGTTGCCAACAACTTCTTTGGTGGTCGACGAAGCTGGAACGTATGGTAGAAATGATGACAAAGACATGATCATTGAGTGGTTGCTATCAGAAAATAACAATGGCAGCCGGCCATCTATCATTTCAATCGTTGGCATGGGTGGGCTGGGTAAGACCACTCTTGCCCAGCTTGTTTACAATGATGCAAGGGTGCAAGATGGATTTGAGCTCAAAGCTTGGGTATGTATTTCAGATGACTTTGATGTCACCAAGGTTACCAAGGCAATTATTGAGGCAATAACAATGGCCAATGTTGACAGCACAGATCTAAATGTGCTTCAAATTAAATTGAAGGGGATGTTAACTGGGAAGAGGTTCCTTCTGTAACACCAGATGGAACTTTGAAGTGTAGAAGAAAAAGAGATTGGAGAAAAAGTTATACACAAGTCTTCAAGGCGTGGGCAACACTTTCCTTTAGGCTTAATTCGCCCCCACCAATTTCCAAATCTTGGGTACAACTTGGGTTAGTGACGAATTTCCTGCAGGATACAATGAAGACCCTTGAGTAGGTGCTGTACTTCCAAAACTCAAGCCTAGACAACAATGGCTTTTACAAAGTGGTAATTTGCTTTTTATCCTTTGTGCACTAAAGATAAAAGCAAGTGAGTTTGTGTATGTTGAAACAAGTGTGGATAAAATAAATTTGAATCCTCAAATGATGAAAGATTGTGGACTATTTATAGGGAATGAGAAGGCACCTCTTGAAGCAACATAACTCTTTCAATAAAAGGACACATACATTAATCATGTATGTACATTGTAATGATTCATGAATTTAGACAAAAGTCACATCCTTTCATATGATTAATGTATATATATATTGTAATGATTCATGAATCTGGTAAAATTCCATGAATCATCTCAAGAGTCATCATTAGTTCATGAATCCTTTAAGAGATACCTTTTTATTTTGAAAATTTTCTCACACCTTCTAGTTTTGGATGACCTCTGGAACGAAGAACATATTCTATGGGAGTCATTACAGACACCTTTCAATTATGGGGCCTTCGGAAGTAAAATTCTTGTAACCACTCGTAGTGATATTGTTGCTTCAACTGTGCGATCAACTAAAACACGTTCACTGATGTATTTAACCGAAGAAGATAGTTGGTTGTTGTTCAAAAAATATGCTTTGCGTGATGGAGATGCTCCTTTTTCAAATTCTGATTCTGAAGCAATTGGCAGAAAAATTGTCCAAAAATGTAAGGGGTTGCCTTTAGCCTTAAAAGCAATTGGAAGTCTATTGTACACCAAGTTATCTATGCAGGAATGGAATGACATCTTGGAAAGTGAGATATGGGAGGAGCAGAGCAATATTCTCGCACCATTAAGATTGAGCTATTATCACCTTCCCTCGGTTCTCAAGAGATGCTTTGCTTATTGTTCCATATTCCCCAAAGATTATGAATTTAGCAAGGAGCATCTAGTTCAGTTATGGATGGCTGAGAATTTTTTCAGTGCACAGCCAAGAAGAAACTTGAAGGATGTAGGAGATCGGTTGTTTCATGATCTACTATTGAGGTCATTTTTCCAAAAATCAAGTCGAGACAAAATACTCTATGTTATGCATGATCTAATTAATGATTTGGCAAAGAATGCATCTGAACACTTCTGTTTCAGGTTGAAGGTTGACAAAGATCAAAATGTCTCCAAAATCACCCGCCACTTTTCATATTTACATGAGGTTCGTGATTATGCTAGACGATTTGAAGTTATAAACAAAGCTAATAGATTGCGCACATTCTCACGTATTTGGGATGATCATCGCATGCGGATGTCCAACAAGATGGTAGAAGATTTGTTGCTCAAGTTTAGATGCTTACATGTCTTATCTTTGTCAGGCTATTTCAACATTATTGAGCTGCCTAAGTCTGTGGGCAATCTTAAGCATCTACGTTATTTGAATCTTTCAAGAACTGGAATAAAAAGATTACCAGATTCATTATGCTTACTTTATAACTTGCAAACATTAAAGTTGGAGTTTTGCAAGGATTTGGAAGAATTACCCAAAGATTTACATAAACTCATGAATCTGTGTCATCTTGATTTTCGTGAAACCAAGGTGAGAAAGATGCCAAAGAAATTGGGGGAATTAAAATATCTACAGGTTTTGTCATCATTTTATGTGGGCAAATGTGATGAGACCAGCATCAAACAATTAGGGGATCTTCATCTTGAAGGAACACTATCCATTCTCGATTTGCAGAATGTAATGCATCCAATGGATTCCTTGGTCGTCAATTTGAAAAATAAAATGCACCTTGAGGAGCTAATGTTGGGGTGGAGTATGAAGCATAACGAACCTCATAATGAAAAGGGGGTACTAGAGAATCTTCAACCTAATCGAAACTTGAAAAAGTTATCAATTAGCAACTATGGTGATCCTAAGTTTCCATCTTGGTTTTATGATAATACATATTGTCCAATATAGTGTCCTTAGAGTTGATCAACTGCATATCTCATTTATCCTTGCCGCCATTGGGTGTCCTGTCATGTCTCAAGTCACTTTCAATTATAGGGCTTGATAGTATAGTGGGTATTGGTCCTGAATTTTATGGCAATAGTTCTTGTACCACTCCTTTTGTATTTCTTGAAATCTTGAGATTTGAGAAGATGAAGGGATGGGAGGAATGGAAATGTGAAAATGCACATGGTGCTTTCCCATGTTTACGTGAGTTTTATTTAATAGAATGTCCCAAGTTGAAAGGCCACATCCCTGCACAGCTTCCTTCTTTAACGAAACTAGTTATTGACAAGTGCGAGCAACTTGTGGCTTCACTTTTGCTAGCTCCAGCTATTCATGAATTGGTTCTTAGAAATTGTGGAAAGGTGCAAATGAAACATCTTCCGACAAGTCTGAGAGTTCTCCGCATTTGTGACCCCTTCACAGAATGCTTATCGGTTGAAATTTTTGAGACTGTGTTTGCCGACACATGCCTTGAAGAATTGGACATTTCTAACTCTGCTTCTCTGGAATTCCCATTGCTCCACGGGCATAATGTCCTTCAAATAATGTGCATAAAAAGCAGCTGTGACTCTCTAAGGACTTTTCCACTTGATTTATTCCCTAAGCTTCAGTCACTGGAAATAGATGGATGTAGTAATCTTGAAAGTTTATCTATTGTTGAGGGACACGATCATCATCTCACTTCACTTACATATTTGGAAATCACTTCCTGCCCCAAATTTGTATCATTTCCAACAGGAGGATTTACGGCCCCCAAATTGGAAGGGTGTTGGATTGAAGATATGGAGAGTTTGAAATTATTGCCTGACCGTATGGACGTCCTCTTTCCCTCGTTGTTATCTCTATCTATAATCAGATGTCCACAATTGGAATCACTTCCTAAAGGGGGCTTGCCAACAAATCTGAAGGAACTTAGGATCAAGAGTTGCCCAAAAGTGGTGGCCTCTCGAATGGGGTGGAATTTACATAATCATACTTCCCTACGAAGGTTGGTCATTTATGGTGCAGATGCGGAGTGTCTTCCGGATGTGGGCTTATTGCCACCTACTCTTACTCAACTTGAGTTATATGAGTGTTGGAATCTTAAAACCTTGGATTATAAGGGTCTTTGCCACTTGTCCGCTTTGACAAACTTGGCATTGGGTGAGTGTCCTAAACTGCAATGCTTCCCAAAGGAGGGTTTGCCCACTTCCCTTCATAAACTATCAATTAGTGAAAGTCCGATGCTTAAAAAGAGGTGCCAAAAGAAAAAAGGGAAAGAGTGGTCCAAGATTGCGCACATCCCCTGCGTCAGTTTTGATGGTGAGATACTAACTTGAACTTGTTGGGAATGACAAAGTCCTTAAACATCATGTTGTCTCCCCACTGATCAGGTATGATCCATCAACGCCTTCTATATCTTATGAATTCCAACTTTCTTTTCTTTATGTGGATTTATTCATTCAGAAAATTACACTTTTATTATAAAATTGGTCTATTTAGTCAACATGTACAGCAAGGGTATAGCAACAGGTAAAAGCTACACTAAAACTAAACAAAGTTTGATTCATTTCCTCCCTTAGCTATCTCAACATTTATCTTCTAATAATGAAGGTAGCTTCAATTATTCAAAGCTTCAAAGTGAAAATACACTAATGGATACAAAATATTAGATATATGAGGAGTTGTACTATTGGTAAACTATGAGTGATTTCTCTTAAATTTTGTGCAACTTTTTTTTAAAAAAAAATTATATCAACTTATCGTCACAAATATTTTTTTTTGGTTTGAATGTCAGAATGGAAAGATTCTTCAAGAAATCATCAATATAAAACATAAAATCTGTAAGATATTGCACAATTCATACTATACGTGCAATTTTTTTTAAAAAATTATTATTTCAACTTTTCTTCACGTATATTAGTAGGTTTGAACATTGAAAAAATAGATATTTTCTTTTAAAAAAAACAACATATAAGTCAGCGGGAAAAAATTATCTAGGTCCCTGTAAGAGTAATTCAGGAAAATTTTTTATTCCAAATCTTATTCACTTCTGATGAGTAATTGTGCTAGCTTTGTGATTTAAAAACCATTATTTGTCATACATTTTTGAATCCATACCTAAATGTTTTGTATGATACGCTTAACTAGTCAATTACCCGTGTCATGATACTTTTTCTTACATATCCAATTTTTTTAAAAAAAATATGCAATTTAAATATTATGGTTTGCTGAATTGACAGTGTTGTTCAAGATTCCAATAGTTGTCAAGAAGGGTCTACCCATTCCATTTTTATTATGGACATTTGAAGCTACATACCTCTGCCTCAGCAAGAGCCCAAATTCAGAACATAGGGAAAAGCTAACATCCCATGCATGGAGATCCACGATGATATCTCTGGGTTCACTTCTAGAGGCTTGTACTACCCCTGCATCATTCTTGATGACGACATGCTAACTTGAACTTCTTACGAACGACAAGCTCCTTAAACATCATATATATATATATATATATTGTCTCCCTGCTCATCAGGTAAGATCCATCTACGCCTTCTCGTGAATCCCAAAATTTTTTTATATGTGTGCAATATTTATTCATTCACAAAATTACACTTTTGTTGTCCCCCAAAAAAAAATTATACTTTTATTACAAAATTGGTCTTTTTAGTACACAACAATGGTGGCAACGCGTAAAAGCTGCACTAAAACTAAACAAAGTGTGACTCATTTTCTTTCTTAATTATCTCAACAATTAGCTTCTAATAATCAATATAGTGTTAATTCAACGCTTCCAAGTGAAAAATAAACTAATGAATATAAAGTATCTAATATATAACGAATTGCAATTTTTTTTCCCGTTCTGTCAATCTTTAATATATTTTTTATTGAACTCCGTACAATTCTTTTTTAGATTATATCAACTTTTCTTCGCAATTATTTGTAGGGTTTGAATGTCAAAAAATGGACAAATTCTTCAAAATATCATCAACATAAAATATAAAATTTATAGAAAATTACACAATTCATAAATAATAAATAGTTTGGTACAACTTTTTTTTCCTCATTATTTTAACTGGTCTCCACATATATTTTAGTAGGTTTGAATGTTAAAAAAATAGATATATTCTTAAAAAAAAATAATAAGTTAACAGGAAAAAAATTATCTAGGCTTGTAAAAGATATTCAGGAAAATTTTTTACCCCAAATCTTATTGACTTCTAATAAATTATTGTACTTTGTCATTTAATAAACTATTTTTTATCACGCATATTTAAATCCATAAATGTATGATGCGCGTAACGAGCCAGTTACACGATGATGGCGCTTCTTCTTGCATATCCATTTTCTTTGGAGATTTGCAATTTGAATATTATGGTTTGCTGAATTGACAGGGTTGCTTAAGAATCCAATACTCGTCAATAAGGGCCTACCGATTCCCCCTTTTATTATGATCATATTCGAAGCTGCCTTCCTTTAAGCTTGGGAAAGAGTCCGAAATTCAGAAGACAGGGAAAAGCTCACATCCCATGCACGGGGACTGATGATGATATCAGCTACTCTCGCATGTTTGATTTCAATCCAAAATCAATGATCAACTGTTTATGGCTCGTGTATATATATATATATATATCGCTGGTGCAACTCTTTATGCCCAATGAGGTTCTGAAAAAACTAAGATGAAGGAAGTAAGGTTGCATCGTTCCTGGCTGCTCGATCTTTTACTTCAGGGGTAGGTTCTTGATCCTTCATCCTGTTGATAAATTTTGAAAATCTTCCTTTATGTGGCTTGCAAGGTTGGGAATTGCTCTGCTTGAAGGTGACTTCTATTTGCTCACTTGAAGGTTCATGTTTGTTTGCATATAGCACCATACATACATACATATATATATATTGATTCATAATATGTTGTATCCAAACCTCAACAAAAGATATGGCTCATGACACGCATGATTGCAGTAAAATATATATAGAATAAAATCAGATTGCAATCTAGTTTCCCTACTGAATATCTAATCTTTGTTTAGGAGAAGCCACGTAAGTTTATTATTCTATTCTTATGTGTTATACAAACCCCACTGGACTGTTTATACTGCACAAGATCATAGGAGTCAAACGCCAAAAGCAATATATGTTTTTTCTTAGTTGTCGCGTCCATATCTATTTCTTAAAAATGTAACCCAGAAGGGGCAGAACTTGAATGCAGACTTATTGTGCTCTGAAGGAGAATAAATGTCGGCTTGAAGTGAAAGAGCCTACCCATCAAAATGTTCTGCCCAGTGAAGAAATTCAAGAAGCAGATAGTTGCAGTCTGTGAAAAATTGCAGAGGGTAGAAGCCAAGGTCAGAAGCCATCAATGCTCTGAATATGAACGTTGGGAGGTTGGTGAGTGAATTTAAAGCTCTCCATCAACTCAGAGATTCATCCAAAAATACAACTCTAATGGATTCTGATGTTTGAAAATTCTTTCAGGACTGTTCAATACTTTAGCTCATTTTATAATCGGAATTCTTCATTTCTGTGGCTTCCAGTGGTGGCAATTTTATGTTGGTTCACTGAAACTGATCATACATTTGTAAGGGACTAAATTAAGCCGATGCACTCAATTTAAAAGGTGACTTATATTTTATTATTTGAATATTTAATTTTTGACATGTTTACTCTTCATAGTTTCTTCCTATTTTTTTATCCAACTCTTAATTTCAAGAGACTTATCATGCACTTACATTTTCCACCTCTAAATTTGGACCAGATTATGAGAATCGCATCAATTGGTGGTCAAGTTTTCTCCATATTGGTGATAGCAAGAATGTCCTTCTGACCATAGATAGAATGATGTCCAGAAGTGTAAGAATGTTTGTTAGTATTGGGAATTCATCAGTCACTTGATTCTGTCTTATCACAATTACAAAGTCGCATATATTAAAAGCTTCTAGGAGACTTGCTTCCTCAAGGGCAATCTCAAACATGTATGTTGTTCAAGCCAATCATGGCACTGGAATTAAAAGATTTTATATAGCTTCCATATGTTTAGTTTCTCCAAATACAATATTATAGTTGAGGAACTATGTGTTTTTGAAAAAGACTATCAAAATTTCCCTCTGGTTCACACATGCATGAAGTTATATATTTTGAAAATATTTTATTATATAAGATATAGTGGGATGTTTACTCATTGACATCTACCTGAAACCATTGAGCAGGAGCATGGGACAACCCAACCTCTTCAGACACAACCTTAGTCACCTTTCTTTCCAATGATGTGCTCTCATAAGTTGTGCAATGAACAGTGGAAACTCTTCTGATATAGACTTCAAATTGGAAACATGGAAATGCACTACTGTTTCTCTTTCACCGTTGAGATCATGAGACTTCGTTGCTGTGCTAAGGAAGGTCTAGTCCTTTCCCTTTGTTCTCTTCACGTTTGGGGCTATCATCCTTTGCTTATTGATCGTGATGTGGGATCAGAGAGGAAGAAATCACATGCCCTGCTTTCTGATTGGCCATGATCTGAGTCACATACCTTCAATGAGATTATCACCATCTCTAATTTCCTAGCAAAATATCACATGCCCCGCTTTCTCCAGCATATGAATTTCCAATCCAAAATGCTGTGCATGCTGCACTTGAAGATGGGTTTTTGGATCTTGATGCTTCAATTTGCTATCTTATTTGATAATTGAAGATGGTTTCTGTGGCTGGCCAGATTGGAAAAGTATGCCGGTCGACTTCAACATGTGGACAGCTGTAGGAAACTACAGGGAATTGCTCAGCTTGAAGGTGACAGCTATTTTCTCACCTGAACGTCCGTTTTTGGATGTATCATCATACATTGATTCATAATAATATTGAATTGAAACCTAAACAAAAGATGAGGCTCACAACAGACGACTTACTTTCTTACTGAGCAAAACCAGAATGCATCACATTTAGTCTTGTTTTTGGAGATGCTAACTGAGTTTATTATTTCATTCTCGTGTGTTTTACAAAGCCCACTTAACTTCTGTTTATACAGTGTAAAAGTACAGGAGATTAATGCAAAAGGCAATAAATGTGTTTTCTTAGTTGTCATGCATTCTAACAAGTAATCTTTTTGCATTAGGTCCATATCTCTTATCAAAAAAGCAAAACCAAGAGAAGAGCAGGGGCAGAAGATGAGAACCGACCTAATGTGTTATGATGGAAAATAAATTTCTGCTTAAAATGAGAGAGTCGAGCCACCAAACTGTACAGCTGACCTAGTGATGAAATTCCAAAAGAAGGTAGCTGCAGCATGGCAAGAATGCAAAGGGCAGAGAGCCAAGATCAAAAAGCCATGAATGCTCTGAAAATACGAATGTTGGGAGGTTGATGAGAGAATTTAAAGCTCTGTAAATATGAAGTTGCATGTACAAATGCATGATGAATAGATGAAACCAATGACTTTAATCGTCTATATTTTCATTAATGTTACTCGGCTAACACAATACTGATTGGCCCACCAACCAATTTCTATTCAAACAACCATATAGGAGTCTATGTTATTAGTGTTCCTAAATATAACTTTTAATTCGATTTCTAAGTTATTAGTCTTCTTAAAGGAATAAATTACATAAATATGACTTAATTTTTACTGAAATTAAATTGAATTTATTCCTTTTTTTAAATCAATACCTTTATATTTACTAAATTGATTACACATTTTTTATTTTTATAAAACACCTCATATCTCTTTGAAAGAAATAATAAATTACATAAATTTTTCTTAATTTTGTTGAAATTATATTATTTTTACTTTTGAAATATACTCAAACTATTTGGGAAGATCTATAAAATTTTTAAAAATTTTGAAAAATGTCTGTCATTGTGGTTTTTATTTTAAAAAATATTTATATATATTTGAAAATATAAAAAAAATAAATAAAGATTGTATAATCTATTTTTCATTTTTAAACAAAAACTATATCAAATTTTTTAAAAAAAATTGACATGATTTTCGCAAAAATTAAAAAAAAAAATTCATCCCTGCCTGCCCTCAACTCCCAATGGGGACAGAATTGCATGTAAAAATGCATGATATATAGATGCAACTAATAACTCTAATCGTACCCATATTTCATTAATATTAGTCGGTTATATACTTATTAGCCCGTCAACCAATTTCTATTCAGTGAACCATAGACGTGTCTGTGTTCATGCATTTCTTGCATGCACAGGATAATTCCACTTATTTAACTACTTGCCTTTTATTATTATTTAAAAAAAAAAACTACTTGCCAAATGTTGGGATGTTCCACAGCATCTTTGTTAAAGAATAGAAGTTCATTTTTGTTGAGATTTTGTTGCATTGCCATTTTTCATTTCTCACAATATTTCTAAATATAACTTTTGATTCAAATTCTAAGGTACTCCCCCGTATCCTTTTTCTTTTATAAGAAACTTTTTTTAATTTCTTTTAATCCTTAATATAAAATACTTTTAGAATTATCCAAATCATTAAATTTTTTATCCAAAATATCATTTGCTTGAAGTTAGCAATTAATATTAATGTGGATAATTACACCAATAGGTAGTGATATATTAAATTTGATTCTCTAGCTATTAATAAACTTCATTGAATTGGGATAATTTTGAAAAATAATTAAAATTTTATATAAATTTAATATAAATAATCACCTTTTAACTAAATTTTTTAATACATGTGAAATTGATTAACAATTTTTAAGAGGAACAGAGGGAGTATTAATATTCTTAAAGGAATAAATTACATAAATATAACTTAAATTTTATTAAAACTATATTGATTTAATACATTTTTTAAATCAATATTTTTTATTTATTAAAATTAAAAAATTTTAATTTAATTTTTTTATTTTTAAAACATACTGAAATATTTTTTGGGAGATCTATATAATTTTAATACAATTTTAAAAATGAGTATCATTTAGTTTTTATTTAAATAAACATTTGTATATGTTTTGAAAATAAAAAATTTGTGTAATTTAAATAATTAAACGATTATATATTTTTATTTTTAAACAAAATTTATATAAAATTTTAAAATAGAAATTGAATATAATTTTAGTAAAATTTAAAAAAATTATATTTTTGGATTCGATTTTAGTTTCCAACCTTCTCTCTACTCACTTTAAGATTTTGCTTAACACGGGTGAAAAGAGGAGGAAAAAGAAAAGTAAGGAAGAAAACTGAGGAGATAACTATATTTTCTAAAGAAGAAAACTGAGGAGAAAACTATATTTTTTAAAGAAGAAAACTGAGGAGAAAACTATATTTTCTTTTACTTGATTAAGGAGAGAAAAGTGAGAGGGAGAGAAAAATGAAGAGAAAATAATGTGTGGGTTCCACATAATTTTCCTCCCAACTTTTCTCCTCAAAATGGAGAGATTTTGGAGAGAAAACTCCTCTTCTAAAATTACCCACAAATTTTTTTTCATTGTCCTCCTATCATTTCACGCTTCTTCCTCTAGTTTAACTTTTTCTTGTTCCTCCCATCTTCCTCTCACTTTCTTTCAAAGCTCAAAGTTCTGGTAACAAATAATTTTTATATGTTACATTTTTCTGCAAATCAAGTTAGATAAATGCATTAAATTTTGAGTTTAGTTATCACTTTAGTACTCTAATTAGACTATCTTTAATTATATTTGTTGTATCAAAATTTGTTTCCCTTGTCTTTATTATTATGTTGCATTGCTTCTAAATGTAATGTTATGCTATTTTTTAGAGAAAAATACCTATATTATTTTTAGATCTAAATATTGATATGTTATAAACTTTTAATTTTAGCATTATTTTAAATTTTTTGAAATCAATGTATAAAAAAATGATTTTAAAAATTTAATAAAATTAAGATTGAATAAAATAATTTTAAATTAAGATTAAAATTAAAATTAAAATTAAATTTATATTTTAATGTCTTTTTTTAATATAATATGGAAATTATGTAAATAATATAGTATAATAACAAGTTTTATTATATGTAAATATATTTTTAAAAATAATAAAGATATTATTATCAATATAAAATTATTTATTTTTCTCTCCTCCATGTTTTTTTCTATTTAACCAAACATATGGAAAAAAAATTACTCTCACCACTTTTCTCTCCCCTCCATTTTCTCTCCCCTCATTTTCTCTCCTCCTTATTTTCTCTCTTTAGCCTAGCGGAGGATAAGTTATGAAAATTCTTTGAGAAAATTTACTCTTTTTTTTGTCAATTTTAGAAAAGGAATTATTTATTATTATTGGCGCAACAAGCACAAAACCAGAAAGGACATTTTTTTTTTGGGTCTGAAGCCAAAAATGAGATGACGCCACTGTTGACCGGAGCAGAGTCAAAGTCTTTGCCTTGTGAATTAGATATCTAGCCTCCATCAAAATAGGTGAACACTGATGTGTTTGCTACCACACATTGGCCTTGGTTCGTTTTTTCTTCTTCTGCTATCACTCCCTCAAGTTTCTTCTCAGAAAAAAAACACACTCCATCATCCATGGCTGTCGAATTCGGTGCTGCTATTCTCTCTTCTTTCCTCTCGGTGGCTTTTGATAGGTTGGCTTCTCGTGAAGTTCTTGACTTCTTCCGGGGCAGAAGACTAGACGAGACGTTGCTGAACAAGTTAAACATCAGTCTTTTATCCATCAACAAGGTTATTGATGACGCAGAGCAAAAGCAGATCAGCGATCCACATGTGAGAGCCTGGCTCGATAAGGTCAAAGATGCTGCGTATGATGCTGAGGATGTCTTAGATGAGATTGACTACGAAGTCACCAAGCACATGGTGGAAGCTGAATCCCAATCTAGCTCTGTGACAGCTAAGGTACGAAACTTCTTCGCTGGTTCTGGTAGTTCATTTGACAAGGAAATCGAATCAAGGATGAAACAAGTCCTTGACAACCTGGAATATCTTAAAAGTGAAAAAGATGTACTGGGATTGAAAGAAGACAGATGTGTTGGTGTGGGATCAGTGAGAAAGTTGCCAACAACATCTTTGCTGGTCGACGAAGCTGGAACGTATGGTAGAAATGATGACAAAGACATGATCTTTGAGTGGTTGCTATCAGAAAATAACAATGGCAGCCGGCCATCTATCATTTCAATCGTTGGCATGGGTGGGCTGGGTAAGACCACTCTTGCCCAGCTTGTTTACAATGATGCAAGGGTGCAAGATGGATTTGACCTCAAAGCTTGGGTATGTATTTCAGATGACTTTGATGTCGCGAAGGTTACCAAGGCAATTATTGAGGCAATAACAATGTCCAATGTTGACAGTACAGATCTAAATGTGCTTCAAATTAAATTGAAGGGGATGTTAATTGGGAAGAGGTTTCTTCTAGTTTTGGATGACCTCTGGAACGAAGAACATATTCTATGGGAGGCATTACAGACACCTTTCAATTATGGGGCCTTCGGAAGTAAAATTCTTGTAACCACCCGCAGTGACATTGTTGCTTCAACTGTGCAGTCAACTAAAATACATTCACTGATGTATTTAACAGAAGAAGATTGTTGGTTGTTGTTCAAAAAATATGCTTTACGTGATGGAGATGCTCCTTTTTCAAATTCTGGTTTTGAAGCAATTGCCAGAAAAATTGTCAAAAAATGTAAGGGATTACCTTTAGCCTTAAAAGCAATTGGAAGTCTACTGTACACCACGTTATCTATGGACGAATGGAATGACATCTTGGAAAGTGAGATATGGGAGGAGCAGAGCAATATTCTCGCACCATTAAGATTGAGCTATTATCACCTTCCCTCGGTTCTCAAGAGATGCTTTGCTTATTGTTCCATATTCCCCAAAGATTATGAATTTAGCAAGGAGCATCTAGTTCAATTGTGGATGGCTGAGAATTTTTTTAGTGCACAGCAAAAAAGAAACTTGAAGGATGTAGGAGATCGGTTGTTTCAAGATCTGTTGTTGAGATCATTTTTTCAGCAATCAAGCCGAGATAAAACACTCTATGTCATGCATGATTTGATTAATGATTTGGCAAAGAATGCATCTGGAGACTTTTGTTTCAGGTTGAAGGTTGACAGAACACAAAATGTCCCAAAAATCACCCGCCACTTTTCATATTTAACTAACATTGTTGATTCTGCTAGACAATTTGAAGTTATAAACAAAGCTAATAGATTGCGCACATTCTCACGTATTTGGGATGATTACCACCTATGGACGTCCAACAAGATGGTAGACGATTTGTTGTCCAAGTTTAGGTGCTTACATGTCTTATCTTTGTCAGGCTATTTCAACATTATTGAGCTGCCTAGTTCAGTGGGCAATCTTAAGCATCTACGTTATTTGAATCTCTCAAGAACTGGAATAAAAAGACTACCAGATTCATTATGCTTGCTTTATAACTTGCAAACATTAAAGTTGGAGTTTTGCAAGGATTTGGAAGAATTACCCAAAGATTTGCATAAACTCATGAATCTGTGTCATCTTGATTTTCGTGAAACCAAGGTGAGAAAGATGCCAAAGAAATTGGGGGAATTAAAATATCTACAGGTTTTGTCATCATTTTATGTGGGCAAATGTGATTATGAGACCAGCATCAAACAATTAGGGGATCTTCATCTTGAAGGAACACTATCCATTCTCGATTTGCAGAATGTAATGCATCCGATGGATTCCTTGGTTGCCAATTTGAAAAATAAAATGCACCTTGAGGAGTTAATCTTAGGATGGAGTATGGAGCATAACGAACCTCATAATGAAAAGGGGGTACTAGAGAATCTTCAACCTCATCAGAACTTGAAAAAGTTATCAATTAGCAACTATGGTGATCCCGAATTTCCGTATTGGTTTTATGATAATACATTGTCCAATATAGTGTCCTTAGAGTTGATGAACTGCATATCTCATTTGTCCTTGCCGCCGTTGGGACTCTTGTTGTCTCTCAAGTCACTCTCAATTATAGGGCTTCATAGTATAGTGGGTATTGGTCCTGAATTTTATGGGAATGGTTCTTGTAGTAACCCTTTTGGGTGCCTTGAAATCTTGAGATTTGAGAAGATGAAGGGATGGGAGGAATGGAAATGTGAAAATATACACGGTGCTTTCGCATGTTTACGTGAGTTTTATTTAATAGAATGTCCCAAGTTGAAAGGCAACATTCCTGCACAGCTTCCTTCTTTAACGAGGCTAGTTATTGACAAGTGCGAGCAACTTGTGGCTTCACTTTTGCAAGCTCCAGCTATTCATGAATTGGTTCTTGGAAATTGTGGAAAGGTGCAATTAAAACATCTTCCGACAAGTCTGAAAGTTCTCCGCATTTGTGACCCCTTCACAGAATGCTTATCAGTGGAAATTTTTGAGAATATGGTTGCCAACACATGCCTTGAAGAATTGGACATTTCTAACTCTGCTTCTCTGGAATTCCCATTGCTCCATGATCATAATGTCCTTCGAAAAATGCGGATAAAAAGTAGCTGTGACTCTCTAAGGACTTTTCCGCTTGATTTATTCCCTAAGCTTCAGTCATTGGAAATAGATGGATGTAGTAATCTTGAAAGTTTATCTGTTGTTGAGGGACACGATCATCATCTCACTTCACTTACAAATTTGGACATCAGTTGCTGCCCTAAATTTGTATCATTTCCGACAGGAGGATTTACAGCCCCCAAATTGGAAGAGTGTTGGATTGAAGATATGGAGAGTTTGAAATCGCTGCCTGAGCGTATGGACACCCTCTTTCCCTCATTGATATCTCTAACTATAATGGGATGTCCACAATTGGAATCACTTCCTAAAGGGGGCTTGCCAACAAATCTGAAGAAGCTTCGAATCAGCAATAGCCCGAAAGTGGTGGCCTCCCGAATGGAGTGGGATTTACATAATCATACTTCCCTGCGAAAGTTGGTCATTTATGGTGCAGATGCGGAGTGTCTTCCGGATGTGGGCTTATTGCCACGTACTCTTACTCATCTTCATTTATATGAGTGTTGGAATCTTAGGACCCTGGATTATAGGGGTCTTTGCCACTTGTCCGCTTTGACACACTTGGCATTGCGTCAGTGTCCTAAACTGCAATGCTTTCCAAAGGAGGGTTTGCCAACTTCCCTTCATTATCTATCAATTAGTGAAAATCCGATGCTTAAAAAGAGGTGCCAAAAGAAAAAGGGGAAAGAGTGGTCCAAGATTGCTCACATCCCCTGTGTCAGTTTTGATGATGAGATACTAACTTGAACTTGTTGGGAATGACAAAGTCCTTAGACATCATATTGTCTCCCCACTCATCAGGTATGATCCATCAGCGCCTTCTATATCTATGAATTCCAACTTTCTTTTCTTTATGGGGATTTATTCATTCAGAAAATTACACTTTTATTATAAAATTGGTCTTTTTAGGAAACAGCAAGGGTATAGCAACGGGTAAAAGCTACACTGAAACTAAACAAAGCTTGATTAATTTCCTTCTTTAGCTATCTCAACATTTATCTTCTAATAATGAATGTATAGCGTTAATTCAACGCTTCCTAGTGAAAAATAAACTAATGCATATAAAATATCAAGTATATAAGGAGTTGCAACTTTTTTCATTCTCTCAATCTTTCTATATTTTTTTATTGGACTCCGTACAACTTCTTTTTTTAATTACATTAACCTTTCTTCATAATTTGTTTTAGGGTTTGAATGATAAAAGGTGGGCAAATTCTTAAAAAAAAATCATCAATATAAAATATATTAAAAATTACACAATTCATAAATATTCAATAGTTCGGGTACAACTTTTTTCTCTTTATTATTTTAATTTGTCTGCACATTTATTGCTAGGTTTGAATGTTAAAAAAATAGATACATTCTTAAAAAAAATTATAACTCAACAGGAAAAAATTATCTAGGTTTGTAAACGAAATTCAGGAAAAGTTTTTATCCCAACTCTTATTGACTTCTGATAAATAATTATGTTTTATGATTTAATAAACTATTATATGTCATACATATTTAAATCCATAAATGTATGATACATATTTAAATTCATAAATGTATGATACACTTAACAAACTAGTTAAACGTGACATAACACTTATTCTTGCATGCCCAATTTCTTTGACAGGTTTGCAATTTGAATATTATGGTTTGCTGAATTGACAGGATTGTTCACGATTCCAATACTCTTCAAGAAGTATCTACCCACTCCCCTCTTTTATGCTAGACATTAGAAGCTTCCCTGTTCCTTCCATTAAGCTTAATTGAGCAAGAGTCCCAAATTCAGAAGACAGGGAAAAGCTCGCATCCCGTTCATGGAGACTGATGATGACATGAGGTACTCTCGCATGTTCGTTTCCAATTCAAAATGTCTTGGTGGTGCATTTCGAGTTGCTTGTGTTGGCTTTCTTTGATCAATGTCTCCCCGAAATTATTGGGCTCAACATCTGTAAATTTGAAAATCTTGAAGGGTAGGTTCTTCATCGTTTAGCTTATTAGTTATGGAGTATTCAATTTGTTATCTCAGCGTCTATCTCATTTGATAAATTTGAAATGTGGCTGCCAAGGTTGGGAAATGCTCCGCTTAATGGTGACTTGTATTTTCTCACCTGTAAGAGACGAGAGGAAATTGCTCTGCATCGAAGGTGATTTATATTTTCTCACCTGAACGTCCATGTTTGCAACTTTGCATATATTACCATACATTGATTCACAATATATTGCATCCAAACCTCAACAAACGATGTGGTTCATCACACACAACATACTTATTTGCTGAATCATGCTGTAGGAAAATAAATTTCTACTTGAGCTGAGGGAGCCTAGCCACCAAAATAAAATGCTCAGAATATGAATGTTGGGAGGTTGGTGAGTAAATTTAAAGCTCTCCAACAACTCAGAGATTCATCCAAAAATACAACGCTAATGGATTCTGATATTTGAAAATTCTTTCAGGACTATTCAATACTTCGTCTCATTTTATAATCGGAAATCTTCATTTCTGTGGCTGCCGGTAGTAGCATTATCATGTTGGTGCACTGAAACAGATCATACATTTGTAATGGATTCAATTAAGGAGATGCACTCAATTTAAAAGGTGACTTATATTTTATTATTTGAATATTGAATTTTTGACATGTTTACTCTTAGTTTCTTCCTAGTTTTTTCATCCAAATCTTAAGTTCAGGAGACTTATCATACACTTACATTTTCCTTCTATAAATTTCGACCAGATTATGAGAATAGCATCAATTGGTTGTCAATTTTTATCCATATTGGTGATAGCAAGAATGTCCATCTCACCATAAATAAAATGATGTCCAGAAGTGTAAGAATGTTTGTCAGTATTGAATGTCATTCTTATACTGGTATGAGGTAAAAATATATTTCTATCCATGTTATTATTGTGTACCTACTATAACATTTTAGAATGTGATTGAGAATTCATTAGTCATTTCTTTGTCTTTATCACAACCACAAGGTGGCATATATTAAAAGTTTCTAGGAGACTTGCTTCCTCAAAAGCAATCTCAAACATGTATGTTATTCGAGCCAATCATGGCACCGAAGTTGAAAGATTTATAGCTTCCATATGTTTACTTTCTGAACAAACATTATTTTAGAGTTGAGGAACTATGTGTTTTTGAAAGAGACCATCAAAATTTCCCTCTGATTCACACATATATGAAGTTGTATATTTTGAAAAATTAACATATAAGATAATATAGTGGAATGTTTATTCACTGACTTTTACTTGAAAACATCGAGCAGGAGCAGGGGACAATTCAACCTCTTCCGACACAACCGTAGTCACCTTTCTTTCCCTTGACGAGCTCTCATAAGTTGTGCAATGAACATAAGAGACTATTCTGCTCTAGGATTCAGATTGGAAACATAGAGATGCCCTACTGTTTCTCTTTCACCATTGAGATCATGAAACTCCAATGCTTTGCTCAGGAAGGACTACTCATTTCCCCTTGTTCTCTTCACATTTGGGGCTATCATCATTTGCTTTTTCGATCACGATAGGGGAAGAAATCACATTCCCTGCTTACTGATTGGTCATGATCGATCTGAGTCACAAAGCAGCAATGTGATAATCACCATTTCTAATTGCCTAGCAAAATGTTAGGTACCTTCTCCAGCATATGAATTTCCAATTCAAAATGCTGCGCATGCTGCATTTGAAGATGATTTTTGGATCTTCTTGCTTCAATTTGTTATCTCATTTGATAATTTGTAAAATGGCAATATATATGTGTCTCTCTTATTTGTCATGTATTCTTACAAGTAATATATTTTTGCATTAGGCCCATATTTCTTATTAGAAACGCAAAACAGAGGAGAAGGGGCAGAACATGAGAGCAGACATCAATGTGATTTGAAGGAAAATAAAGTTCTGAGTGAGGAAGCCAACCCATAAGGATTGAAGATCAAGATGAAAAAGTGCATTAATTCAACGATGCTGAAATCTATGATTTATATCGTGTTGGGATATTCTTACTTTCTTGTGCTCTTTAATTTTTAAAAGGTTGCTTGTTCACTTCTGATGTTGATAAGAACTTTCTTTGAGATTTATATTTATTGATTACAATTTATTAATGTTAATACATATGATAATAGAAAATCATCTATTATCATAAAGAAAAATTTCATAGTGAGGACTATTTTGAGTAACCCCAAATCTCTTATTATTATGAGCAGATTCTACTTTTTCTTCATCCTGTCCTATAAGCTGCCAGTCTTTCTAACTAATCAAGTTTTACTCATTTGTTATTGACTTATTGGTATTACCGTATTACTATATAAAAAGTGTTGATTTGAATGCAATTATATTGATTTAGGACTTGTTCCATAGGGGAGACAACTGAAGCCATTTATTGAAGTTACAATAATTTTACTAAACAAATGTTGTGAAGGATTTCATGTAAAGATTTTATAAGACTAAGCTTGAGTGGACTACTCTCTATAACTTGTTTTTATCTACAATATTACTCATTGAAATTATATATATATATATATATTATTTCTTGAAATATGCTCGAACTTTCATTAAAAAGAAAGACTAAATTTACCGAATTTCATCAAAATTTAAAATGTGTATAATTCACTCTCAATTTTAAAAAAAAAATTATATATTCTTTAAAAATAAAATAAAACTCTGCATAATTTAATTTAATTAATTAAAATATTGCATCTTTTTTAAAAAATTATATAAAATTTAAAGTTAAAAATTAGGAAAATTTTTATAAAATAAAAAATTAATTCATATTTTTTTCTTTTTTAAAAGATACTGTTAGATTGGATTTCAATTGTGAAACCTTTTTGCTCTTCAAGTCATGAAAAATCATCTACTCTAAGAAAAGAAAAGAAAAGAAATTAGGAAAAAATAATCATTTAGTCCTTAATTTGCACTAATTTTATGGTGAATCTTTACGGATTAAAACTTTTAAATCCATCCTTGTAATTTAAAAAATTTCAAATCTGTCATTATAATCAATTATATATACAAAGATAGGTGGATTTGGGAAAAATTTAGTGTCATATCAGCAAGAAATTCCAGAGCATAATATCATCAAGGATTTCCCATCAACTTATTTTCATTTTGGTATTAAATGATTCAATCAGTTTTTTTGTTCTTTAATATGTATTAATGGTAGTCCATTGAATTTGAATAATAACTTTGTGGATGATTTTAACTTGATATAATGAGTTATCTTATTTAAATCATTTTTAAAATGGTTTTAATGGGTAATCGTTTCTAAATAATTGCATTATCCAATAACTAATTCAATGTATTATTTCCGGCAATAACCAAAATCATAAATGTGAGTTAGTTACTGTAATGGGAATTTTATGTCTTATTTTACCGAAAATACCACAAATTACTTTTCCTTTTTTTACTAGATTGCACATTATTAGTAACTCTCAAACATAAAAATGTTTTATTATTTTTAATAAATTTTATTTCCTTGAAATTATTAATACTTGAAAACTAAAAAATTATTATCGCTCAACTAAATTATATTCACTGAACATCAATTTTTCCCTAGCCAAAGATTTATCTAATTGTTTTGAAAATTAAAAAAATAGGTCAATTTTTAGTAATTAATTTTGAATTAAAGTTAATTTATATATGTGTCTAAGCTACCTACACATATAGTTCATTATATCAAATTAAAGAAAATAAATTTAAACTCATTAATTGTAAACTTTTCAAATTAAATCAATAAAAATTAAGTAGCATTTTTTTGAACAAAATTAAATAGAATTTCAATTATAATTAACAGATACGTCAACAATAAAATCGAAATTTAAGTAGAACTTCTTATAGTTTTCTCTAAAAATTTAATTTTCAATATTATTTTGAATAAATTTGAGTAAAGGGGAAACTAAGTAATAAATAATAATTAATGTAATAAGCTTCATAATTTTAAACGTATTTAATTACTTTATCTGAATTTTAAATTTAAATTTTGATGTGAGTAACAAATAAGTTTTTGAAAAAATTAAATTAAAAAATTAGTTGCATAACTAAATTTTTAACTACGCGGACAATTTATTACATATTTAAGATTTAATTTGATTATATTGTACTACCTAAACCTTAATCTTTACAATAATTATGAAATTTTGGATATGTAAATATTTGAGATTTATTGATTGTATTTTTTATATATTGAATAATTTTACAGAACAATTAAAAGTTAGTCAGGCGTAGCAAAGAAAAGATATTTCATATACTTGATATTATTGATTAGTAATTCAATGTCCTTGATTGTCAAAAACATTTCAATTTGTTTTAATTTACAATTTACATTTATTGAAATTAATTTTTATCAATTTTAACTAAGCGTTTCTCCCAGTATGATGTGTGAGATAAACAAAATCCTAATGTTTATCACATGTACCGTATAAAAAAATAAATTGAAATTGCCATTAACTTCGCGGACCAAAAAAGAAAAAAGAAAATAGCATTAACTTCTTTGTTTTTTTTGGCCAACATTAATTTTATATCAATTGCTTATTGAAAGAGACTAATATTATTCTACTTAAATGTATAATCACACATTATGCAGAAAAAATGGTCTCTTTATTCTTGATATCCGCAGGGAGGCCAATAAACACTACTATCAATATTATGTGTAGATTAATTTTCAATAATTTATCTAATATAGACCATAATATCAATGTTGTCAGAACCGGACCGGACATTGAACCGGACAAGTCACTGGTTCAAGATTCAATGGTTCGACCGAGGTCGAACCGGGGTCGAACCGGTAGTGATTAAAATAATATATTTAAAATAAATAATACAAGTTTAAATAAATTTTATAACTTAATTAAAGTCTCAAACTAAATAATATTCAATTATCAATATATTATTCACTACAAAAAAATTATTAATGAGTTTCATAACTCAATATTTTAATTTAAATAAACTAATATTCATCTATAATCATATTTTGAGTTCAAAATAATAAATTAATAATTTATTATTTATTATTTATTAAGTAAACATATAATTTTTAATAGTTATATATCATAATAATGCTTTTATAATATTATAATATATAAAAATATATATTTTATACTAAAAATGATGCTATTTTATCTTAAAAATCAAAAAGAAATTTTTAAAAAAATTAAAAAAATAAATAAATCAGAACCGGTTCAAACCGGTTCAGGATCGGTTCAGAACCGGTTCAAACCGGTTCCGGACTGGTTCAGAACCGGTCAGAACCAGTTCTACCGGTTCAAGGCCGGTTTCACCGGTTTTGGACCAGTTCTCACCGGTTCTGAACAGTACCGGTTGAGTACTATGACCGGACCGAACCAGGGACCGATTCCCGGTCCGACCGGTCGAACTGGCCGGTCCGGTCCGATTTTTACAACAATGCATAAAATACCTTTTTTGGCATTTATGTAGAATTTAATTTATTTGGAAGTGTCTACAGAAATGATCCGTGCATTGTTAGTTTAAAAAAAGCTTGGAAGGCTTATCCCTATTTGTTCTTGCCCTTAATTAGTGGCTAGTTCTCAAAACGCACACTTGGTATAAAAATGTGAGTTAAATGCTGAGGTGTTGAGAAAAGGGACACGTGTTTGCCATGTAAGCAGTTTTAATGTTGCGTGAGCAGCTGACGTGGAGGAAAGAAATATGAAACAAACATTAATTGGTACATTTTGGACAGTAGCAAAGTCAACGCCTTTGTCTTCTTGTGAATTTGCTAGCCGGCCATCATCAGATTGGGCGAAGAAACATATCTATGAAACCATTACAACACGTTGATCTTGGGAGTTTTCTTTAGCTATCACTTCCTCTCTCAAATTTCTTCTCCACAGAAAACACAGTCCGTCATCCATGGCTCTTGAATTGGCTGGTGGTGCTATTCTCTCTTCCTTCATCCCAGTGGCTTTCGACAGGTTAGCTTCACGTGAAGTTCTTGACTTCTTTCAGGGCAGAAGACTGGACGAGACGTTGCTGATCATTTTGCTGAGATCATTTTTTCAGCAATCAAGTTGAGACAAAACACTATGTTATGCATGATCAGATTAATGATTTGGCAAAGAATGCATCTAGAGACTTTTGTTTCAGGTTGAAGGTTGACAAATCACAAAATGTCTCAAAAATTACTTGCCACATTTCATATTTTGATGAGATTACTGATTATGCTAGACAATTTGAAGTTATGTACAAAACTAATAGATTACACGCATTCTCACATATTTGGGATGATTATTTCATGCTAGACTTTAGATTTGCTGCCCAAGTTTAGGTGCTTATGTGTCCTATCTTTGTCAGGCTATCAGAACATTAAGGAGTTGCTTGAGTTTGTAGGCAATCTTAAACATCTACGCTATTTGAATCTTTCAAGAACTGGAATGAAAAGACTTCCAGATTTTTTATGCTTACTTTATAACTTGCAAACATTAAAGTTGGACTTTTGTAAGGATTTGGAAGAATTACTCAAAGATTTGCATAAACTCATAAATCTATGTCATCTTGATTTTTGTGAAACAAAAGTGAGAAAGATGCCAAAGAAATTGGGGGAATTAAAATATCTTCAGGTTTTGTCATCATTTTATGTGGCAAATGTGATGAGACCAATATCAAACAATTAGGAGATCTTAATCTTGAAGGAACACTATCCATCCATGATTTGCAGAATGTAATACGTCCCCTGGATTCCTTGGCAGCTGCCAATTTGAAAAATAAAAAACGCCTTGAGGAGTTAACGTTGGGGTGCATTATGAAAAATATAGAACCTAGTAATAAAAGGGAGGTGCAAGAGAATTTTCACTACCAGAAAAACTAAATAGCGAGAAAATTAGTGAGGAATTGTAAGTTCATAGCCATTATTAAATTTAACGAGAGAATTAATCAAGAATATTCTTTACCTTGCAATATTAGCAGGGAATTAGCGAGACATTTTTTATTTCTCGCTAAATTATTATCAATAGCGAGGGATTTGTCTCTCGCTAAATTTTTCTAAATTAATTTTAATAGATTAAAATTATTTTATTAAAAATTTAATTTTAATGAATTAAAATTTATTTAATAATTAAGTTATAAAATTATTTTTATTAAATGATTATTTTAAATTAAAAAAATAGTTAAATTAATTTTTATAACTTGTTAGCAAAAAATGAAATTAAAACTTCATTTATTACAAAATTCAAAATATAAAATATTTTATGATATTAATAATTGAAAATATAATATATTTGTATGTTTTAAAAATATATTAATTTATAAATATATATGTATATTAGTGTGTAGATAAATAATATATATTTAACATTTCACACAAAGACTGCAAATACATTATAGTTTAACTGACAAAAATGTGAATACAAAAACACTGGCAATGAGAGGTCATGAGTTCGAATCTAAGCAGAGGCATATTTGAAATCATTATATGACATGGCGGTGATGTGGCATGGGGTGGATGAGGTGGCGCGGTCCCAGCAATGACATGGCAGTATTGAACTAAATTTAGAGAGGAATTAGATCCCTTGCTAATTCCTTCCCTAATTTAGTGAGGGAATCAATTCATCCCTCGTTAAATTTAGCGATGTGATTTATAGCGACTAGGGATTTTATCCCTCGTTATTTTCATTTTAACAAGGAAAAAAGGGTATTTAGCGAGGAATTTATCCCTCGCTAAATTTGATTTTTCTAGTAGTGCTTCGACCATATCCCAACTTAAAAAAGATATCAATTAGTCACTATAGTAATCCTAAGTTTCCATTTTGTTTTCTGATAGTACATTGTCCAATATAGTGTCCTTAGAGCTCATCAATTGCATATCTCGTTTGTCCTTGCCTACATTTGGTGTCCTGTCATCTCTAAAGTAACTCTCAATTATAGGGCTTAATAGTATAGTGGCTAATGATCTTCGGAGTAATTTTTGTACTACTCCTTTTGTATGCCTTAAAATCTTGAGAATTGAGAAGATAAAGGGATGGGAGGAATGGAAATGTGAAAATGTACATGATGCTTTCCCATGTTTGCGTGAATTTTATGTAGAAGAATGTCCCAAGTTGAAAGCGCACATTCCTACATGACTTCCTTCTTTAAAGAAGCTAGTTATTGAAAAGTGTGAGCTAACTTGTGGCTTCACTTTTGTGGGCTACAACTATTCATGAATTGGCTTTAAGAAATTATGGAAAAGTGCAATTGGAATATCTACCGTCGAATGTAAAAGTTCTCCACATCAGTGTACCCTTCACAAAATACTTTTTGGTTGAAAATTTTGAGAATATGATTGCCAACACTTTCCTTGAAGAACTGGACATTTCTAACTCTGCTTCTCTGGAATTTCCACTGCTTTGTGGTCACAATGTCCTTCGAAAAATGCCGATAGAAAGTAGCTGTGATTCTCTAAGGACTTTTCCGTTTGATTTATTCCCTAAGCTTTAATCACTAGAATTAAAAGGATGCAATAATGTTGAAAGTTTATCTATTAGTGAGGGACACAATCATCATCTCACTTCTCTTAGAAATTTGGAAATCGAGAATTGCCCTAAATTTGTATCATTTATGATAGGAGGATTTTCAGCCCCGAAACTGGAAGAGAGTTGGATTTCAGATATGGTGAGTTTGAAATTGCTGCCTGAGCGTATGGACGTCCTCTTTCCCTCATTGATATCTCTAGGAATAATCAGATGGCCACAAGTGGAATCATTTCCATAAGGGGGCTTGCCAATAAATCTGGAGTGTCTTGGGATCTGGAGGAGCCCAAAATTGGTGGCCTCTCGAATGGAGTGGGATTTACATAATCATACTTCCTTGTGAACATTGATCATTTTTTACATAGATGCTGAGTGTCTTCCTGATGTGGGGTTATTGCCACCTACTCTTACTCATTTTGAGTTAGGTAAGTGTCGGAATCTTAGAACTCTGGATTATAGGGTTCTCTGCCACTTGTCTGCTTTGAGAACGTTGTCATTATATTACTATGATAGACTGCAATGCTTCCCGAAGGAGGGTTTGCCCACTTCCCTTCATACTCTACAAACTGAGGAGTGTCTGGTGTTTAAAAAGAGATGCCAAAAGAAAAAACGGAAAGAGTGATCCAAGATTACTCACATCCTCTGCGTCGTTTTTGATAATAGGGTCCTCACTTGAACTTGTTGTGAATGAAATGATACAAGGTCTCTGCTGTGCAGTGTGCTGCGCAGAGAAATGGAGAGAGAGCCCGGAGAGAGAAGGGAGGGGTGGGTGGGTCCCACCCTGTGTGCGGCCCACATGAGGTGGGACCCACCACCCCTTCCTTCTCTCTGTCTCTCTCTGCGCATCACTGCTGCATACGGTGATGCGCAGCAGAGAAACAGAGTTCATAAACATCACCCCACTCATCAGGTATGATCCACGCCTTCTCTATGAATTTCAAATTTTTTATGTGCATTTATTCATTTACAAAATTACACTTTTATTATAAAATTGGTCTTTTTAGTAAATATCAAGGGCACCCATGGGTAAAAGCTACACTAAAACTTAACAAAGTTTGATTCATTTCCTTCATTAATTATCTCAACATTTATCTTCTGATAATCGGTGTACTTCAAAGTGAAAATACACTAATGGATACAAAATATCAAGTGTATAAGAAGTTGCATTATTCATAATCTATGCTGATTTCTCTTAAATTTTGTGTAATTTTTTTTTAAATTATATATGAACTTTTCTCAACAAATATTTTTTTTCTAGTTTGAATGTCAAAATGATAGATTCTTCAAGAAATCATCATTATAAAACATACAATCTATAAGATATTGCACAATTCATACTATCTGTACAACTTTTTTTTTTCTTTAAAAAAAACAACATATGAGTCAACGGGAAAAACTTATCTAGGTTTGTAAGAGAAATTTAGGAAAATTATTTATCACAGGCCTTATTGACTTCTGATGAGTTATTGTGTTTTATGATTTAAAAATTTATTATTTGTCATACATTTTTAAATCCATACCTAAATGTTTTGTATGATACGGATAACGAGTCAATTACATGTGACATGATACTTCTTCTTACATATCCAATTTTTTTAAAAGATTTGCAATTTGAATATTATGGTTTGCTGAATTAACAGTATTGCTCAAGATTCCACTATTGTCAAGAAGGATCCACCCATTCCCTTTCTATTATGGACATTTGAAGCTGCATACCTCTACCTAAGCAGGAGCCTAAATTCAGAAGATAGGGAAAAGCAAACATCCCACGCATGGAGATCGACGATGATATGAACATATCTGTGTTCATTTCTAGATGCCTATGTTGGCCATGTTAGACCAATGTCTCCCTTAAATTATTGGGCTCAACATCTGTGTTTGTGGCTCCTATATATCACGGGTTCAATTCTTAATGCCCACTGAGGTTCTGGAAAACTAAGATCTAGGAAGTAATGTTCCACCATTCTCCTGCTCGAGCTTTTACTTTAGGGGTAGGTTTTTGATTCTTCAGCTTGTTAGGTATGGACTGCTCATTTTGTTATCTCTAGGGCAAACTCATTTGATAAATTTGAAATTTTCTTTATGTGGCTGGCAAGGTTGGGAGTTGCTCTGCTTAAAGGTGACTCTTATTTTCTTACCTCAACAGCTCAACATCCATGTTTGCATATATCACCATATATTGATTCATTATATGCTGTATCCAAACCTCAACAAAAGATATGATTCATGACACACAAGATACATATTTGTTAAACCATGCTATGTATAGAAGAAAATCAGATTGCAATCTAGTTTCCCAATTTTGCTTAAACCTTTTAATATCTAATCTTTGTTTAGGAGATGCCAACTAAGTTTATTATTCTATTCTTATGTGTTATACAAGCCACTTAACTTCTGTTTATACTGCACAATATCATAGGAGCCAAACGCCAAAAGGCAATATATGTCTTTTTTTAGTTGTCGCATATTCTAACAAGTATTTTTTTTTTTTTGGCATTAGGTCCATATTTTTTTTTTCTCAAAATACACCCCAGAAGGGGCAGAACTTGAATGCAGACTTATTGTGCTCTGAAGGAGAATAAATTTCTGCTTGAAGTAGAGGAGCCTACCCACCAAAATGTACTGCCTAGTGAAGAAATTCAAGAAGGCATGGCAAAAATTGCAGGGGGTAGAAGCCATGGTCAGAAGCCATCAATGCTCTGAATATGAAAGTTGGGAGGTTGGTGAGTGAATTTAAAGCTCTCCTACAATTCAGAATCATCCAGGAATACAACTCTCATGGAAGTGCATTCAGATTCAGAGCAGCTAAAATTCATTTTCTTCTTGACAATCTCTCACATTTTGTTCTTCATGTAATATACTGTCATTGGTTTCATACACTCATAGTTGTTGACCTCGTGAGGTTCTGTTTTGAGCCTTAACATCCCTTCTTTTTTGAGTAAAAGAATACAATTGTTTGAGTCTGCCTTTAGATAAGGTTGTAAAGTACGCCAGTGGCCTCCATGCATGTTGGGATCTTCATCGAGAAAAACTCTGAGTGTATGGTTATGAGAAATTTTCCTTCAGCTTGGGTTGTGGAAAGTAATGGCCAGTCAATTTGTTGTGCAAATGTGTACCGTGGGGTTAGTTTGCTTGAATGCCGTCTTGATTGTACTGTGATTACCCATTACTTGTAAAAAGTCTTTTGCTTTGTGTTTGAGGACATAATGTAAGATTCAATTGAATCTGAACCTTATATTGTGATGTGATATTCTTACCTTTGTGTTCTTTAGAGGTTGCCTGTTTAATTTTGATGGACAAAAGAACTTCGTTTTGAGGTTGATATTGATTCATTACATATTAATGTTAAACCATGCGAATAATAAAACATAATCTAATATCAAAAAGAAAAAAAATTCACAGAAAGGGTTTAAGTAAAAACACTCAAAGTCCTCTGACAGATATTAAGAGTAGATTCTGCTTTTTCTCCAATTTTTCATATTGGCTGCCAGTCTTTTTTTATATCATTTATCAAGTTTTACTCATTTCCTATACTATATATGTTTTACTATTTTTAAAACTATGGATTTAATGATTGTAATTGTACTGAGTAAAAAATTGTTTCCTGAGTGAGGCAACTGAAACCTTTTTAATTCAATATGTTCTTTATGCGGCTGCTAATGCTAAAATAGGCATGCAATCAGAGTCTTGAACTGATCTGTAACACTTGCTTTTTTGCTTGTAATTAAATGCACTCATGATCCTTCATATATTCTCGTTATTAGTATATATAGCATGTGAATAAGAGCTGAATATTACTGCACAAAAGTCACATATGCTCTTTTTTTTTTTATTACCATTTTAAAACTATGGATTTTCTATAAGGTAAAAGCCATTAATTTGTTTATGTAGAGGTTTCACCACATTCATAATAACGTGGGAGTTGGATTATTGGGCTGCATTTAGCGGCTTGAATGAAAAGTAGAGTTGATTGTTGCATTTTGTTATTCAAACAAAATAATTTATTTCAACCCAAAAAAAAAGTCTCCCTTCGAGGACATCCAAAAAATTACAAACAAAATAGTCAATCAATATTAATATTAAAATATAAAAAAATATAGAAAATCACATTGTTTATAAGCTGTTAATCGTGCAATGTAGACTTCATACAAATACATACAACAAAATTCATTTTTAAAATTGTAGAATACTTTCTAATATTATAATACAATAATGATAGTCTTTAATTACTTTTTATTTTCTTTGGCAGAATTCAATATGAAATTAGATCTTTTGAAATTACACTGTCATAAAAGTCGAGAAAGAACAAAGTAAATAATAATCGTTTTTAAGTTATGTTGAAATTATACAATTTTTTATTTTTAACTTTTAAAATGCATAATTTTTATAAAAATGTAGAAAAATTGATATAATTTTAACAAAACTTGAAGAACTATGTAATTTATTGATTGCACTTATGAAATATTTATATACATTTTAAACATGGGAAAATTTGCGTAATTTATATCAATAGAATGTCAATTTTTAAGAAAATATCTATAAAATTAAAAAAATTGAAATTAAAATAATTTTAATAAGATTAAAAAAGATTGTATAATTTTCCTTTTTTAAAAAAGAAAATCATATTACTGGGTTTGATTCCAATTTCCAGCCCATCCACCTTTTTTCGTTAACAAGTCATGAAGTGGAAATCTCCTCCATAGAAAGGGAAGAAAAATTACTGTTGGGGCAGCAACCGGATAAAGGAGCCAACCATGAAACCTTGACCACACATATGATGATAAGTCTATGTCCAAGTCTCTGTCTTTTGTCTTCTTGCGAATTTGCTAGCTGGCTTCCATCAACATGACAGAAGAAACACATTTACAAAGCCGTTACACACACTGGCCTAAGTCGCTTTTTCCTTCTTCTGCTATCACTGCCACTCTCAAATTTCTTCTTCCCTGCACAAAACACTCTCCATCATCCATGGCTCTTGAATTGGTTGGTGGTTCTATTCTGTCTTCTTTCCTCCAGGTGGCTTTTGAAAAGCTGGCTTCTTCTGATGTTCTGGATTTCTTCCACAAAAGAAGATTGAACGAGGCCTTGCTGAAAAAGTTGAAAATCTGCTTATTATCCATCAATGCTGTCATTGACGATGCAGAGCAAAGGGAGATCACCAATCCAAATGTGAAAGCTTGGCTTGATATGGTCAAAGATGCTCTGTATGATTCTGAGGATATCCTAGATGAGATTGAATACGAAGAGATCAAGCTCAAGGTGGAAGCTGAATCCGAATTTGGTCCTGTCACATGCAAGGTACGAAACTTCTTCACTAGTTCTGGCAGTTCATTTGACAAGGAAATCGAATCAAGGGTGAAACAAGTCCTTGAAGTCCTAGAATTTCTTGAAAGTAGAAAAGATATACTAGGATTGAAAGAAGTCGGATGTAATGGCGTGGGATCAGTGAGAAAGTGGCCAACAAATTATTTGGTGGACGAAGCTGGAATTTATGGTCGAAATGATGACAAGGACACGATCATTGATGGGTTGCGATCAATAAATGATAATAGTAGTCAGCTATCTATCATTTCTATTGTTGGTATGGGTGGGTTGGGAAAGACTACTCTTGCCAAGCTTGTCTACAATGATGCGAGGGTGCAGGATGGATTTGACCTCAAAGCCTGGATATGTGTTTCAGATGACTTTGATGTCAAGAGGGTAACTAGAGCAATTATGGAGGCAATAATTCCCTCTAATGACAATAGTGAAGATCTAAATACGCTTCAAATTAAATTAAAGGGGATGTTAACTGGAAAGAGGTTTCTTCTTGTCTTGGATGACATCTGGAATGAAGATGATATTCAATGGGAGACTTTACAAACACCTTTCAATTATGGGGCTTGTGGTAGTAAAATTCTTGTAACCACCCGCAGTACTATTGTTGCTGAAAAGACTCTGCGCTCAACTAAAATATATTCATTGGAGTGTTTAACAGAAGAATATAGTTGGTTGTTGTTCAAAAAATATGCTTTGCATGATGGAGATGCTTCTTTTTCAAATTCTGATTTTGAAAAAATTGGCAGAAAAATTATGGAAAAATGCAAGGGGTTGCCTTTAGCCTTAAAAACAATAGGGAGTTTATTGTACACAAAGTTATCTATGAAGGAATGGAATGATGTCTTGGAAAGTGAGATATGGGAGGAGCAAAGCGATATTCTCGCACCTTTGAGATTGAGCTATTATCACCTTCCCTCTCTTCTCAAGAGATGCTTTAGTTTTTGTTCCATATTCCCTAAAGATTATGAATTTAGCAAGGAGCACCTAGTTCAATTGTGGATGGCTGAGAATTTTTTTAGTGCACAGCAAAGAAAAGACTTGAAGGATGTAGGAAATCAGTTGTTTCATGATCTATTGTTGAGATCATTTTTTCAGCAATCAACTGGAGATAAAACACGCTTCGTCATGCATGATCTGATTAATGACTTGGCAAAGAATGTATCTAGAGACTTTTATTTCAGGTTGAAGGTAGACAAAGCACAGAATGTCTCAAAAATTACCCGCCACTTTTCATATTTAACTAAGATTAATGATTCTTCTAGACAATTTGAAGTTGTATTCAAGGCCGATAGACTACGCACATTCTCACGTATTTGGTCAGCTCGTTCTTTTTTGAGGGTGTCCAACAAGATGATACAAAATTTGTTGCTCAAGTTTAGGTGTTTACGTGTCTTATCTTTGTCAGGCTACTGCAATATTACTGAATTGCCCACTTCTGTGGGCTATCTTAAACATCTATGTTATTTGAATCTTTCAAGAACTAAAATAAAAAGACTACCAGATTCATTATGTTTACTTTATTACTTGCAAACACTAAAGTTGGAGTTTTGCAGGGATTTGGAAGAATTGCCCAAAAACATGCATAAACTCATAAATCTACGTCATCTTGATTTTCGTGAAACCAGGGTGAGAAAGATGCCAAAAAAATTGGGGGAATTAAAAGATCTTCAAGTTTTGTCTTCATTTTATGTGGGGGGTTGTGATGAGACCAACATCAAACAACTAGGAGATCTTGATCTTCAAGGAACACTATCCATCTTAGATTTGCAGAATGTATTGCATCCCATGGATTGCTTAGCTGCCAATTTAAAAAATAAAATAAACCTTGAGGAGTTAACGCTGGGGTGGAGTATGAAGAATGACAAATTTTGTAATGAAAGGGAGGTGCTGGAGAATCTTCATCCTCATGAGAATTTGAAAAATCTATCAATTAGCAACTATAATAATGCCGAGTTTCCGTATTGGTTTTTTGATCAGACATTATCCAATGTAGTGTTTCTTGAGTTGAACAACTGTAAATACTGTGTGTCTTTACCACCATTGGGCCTCCTACCATCTCTCAAGTCACTCTCAATTATAGGACTTAATTGTATAGTGGCTATTGGTCCTGAATTTTATGGGAATAGTTCTTGTAGTACTACTGCTCCCTTTGTATGCCTTGAAATCTTGAGATTTGAGAAAATGAAGGGATGGGAGGAATGGAAATGTGAAAATGTAAATGGTGCTTTCCCATGTTTGCGTGAGTTTTATGTAGAAGAGTGTCCCAAGTTGAAAGAGCACATTCCTGCACAGTTTCCTTCGTTAAAGAAGCTAGTTATTGACAAGTGTGAGCAACTTGTGGCTTCACTTTTGCGGGCTCCATCTATTCATGAATTGGTGCTCGGAAATTGTGGAAAAGCGCAATTGGAATATCTGCCGTCGAATCTAAAAGTTCTCCACATCAGTAAACCCTTCACAGAATGCTTTTCGGTTGAAAATTTTGAGAATATGATTGCCAACACATGCCTTGAAGAATTGAAGATTTCTAACTCTGCTTCTCTGGAATTCCCATTGCTGCATGGTCATAACTTGCTTCAAAAAATGTGGATAGAAAAGAGTTGTGACTCTCTGAGGACCCTTCCACTTGATTTATTCCCTAAGCTTCAGTTACTGGAAATAGATGGATGTAGTAATCTTGAAAGTTTATCTGTTGTTGAGGGACACGATCATCATGTCACTTCTCTTACAGAATTGATCATCAGGTTCTGCCCTAAATTTGTATCATTTCCGACAGGAGGATTTTCGGCCCCCAAATTGGAATATTGTTTTATTTCAATGATGGAGAGTTTGAAATTGCTGCCTGAGCATATGGATGACCTCTTTCCCTCATTGACAACACTATGGATAACGGGATGTCCACAATTGGAATCATTTCCTAAAGGGGGCTTGCCAACAAATCTGCAGTATCTTGGGATCAGGAGGTGCCCGAAAGTGGTGGCCTCGCGAATGGAGTGGGAATTACATAATCATACTTCCCTGCAAAGGTTGGTCATTTATGGTGCAGATGCGGAGTGTCTTCCTGATGTGGGCTTATTGCCACCTGCTCTTACTCATCTTACGTTAGGTGAGTGTCAGAATCTTAGAACCCTGGATGATAGGGGTCTTTGCCACTTGTCTACTTTGACACTCTTGGCATTGGAACGGTGTCCTAAACTGCAATGCTTTCCAAAGGAGGGTTTGCCCACTTCCCTTCATACTCTAGCAATTGATGGATGTCCGATGCTTAAAAAGAGGTGCCAAAAGCAGAAAGGGAAAGAGTGGTCCAAGATTGCTCACATCCCGTGTGTCGTTTTTGATGATGAGATACTAACCTGAACTACTTGTGAATGACAAGCTCCTTGAACATCATGATGTCTCCCCACTCATCAGGTATCATCTCCACCTTCTCTATCTATGAATTCCAAGTTTTTTTTTTCTTTTATGTGGATTTATTCATTTATAAGATTAAACTTCTATTATAAAATTGGTCGCTCTAGGAGACAGCGAGGGTATGGGTAAAAGTTACACTAAAACCAAATAAAGTTTGATTCATTTCCTTCCTTAACTCTCTCAACATTTAGCTACTAATAATCAATGTAATGTTAATTCGAAACTTCAAAATGAAAATAAATTAATGAATATAAAATATCAAATTTATAAGGAGCCGCACTATTATCAACAACTATAAGTAATTTCTCTTAACTTTTTTTATTCTATCAATCTTTCTATATGCATTTTATTGAACTCCATACAACATTTTTTAAATTATATAAACTTTTCTTCACAAACATATGTAGGGTTTGAATGTTAAAAAATGGTTAGATGCTTCTAGAAATCATTAATATAAAATATATAATCTATAGGAAATTACACATTTCATAAATAATAAATCATTCCATCCACATTTATTAATAATTTCAACTTTTCTCCACATATATTTGTCGGTTTCAATATTACAAAGCGTAGATAAATTCTTCATTCAAAAAAAAAACTTATAAGTCAACGGGAAAAAATTATCTAGTTTTAAAAAGAAATTTCAGAAAATTTTTTATCCCGGATCTTGTTGACTTCTAATAAATAATTGTGCTTTGTGATTTAATAAACTATTATTTGATATGCATATTTAAATCCATAAATCTATGATACGCATAACTTGGACGTGGCATTATACTTCTTCTTATATACATATATCCAATTTCTTTGAAAAATTTGCAATTTGAATATTGTGTTTTGCTGAATTAATTGACAAGGTTCTCAAGATTCCAATACTTGTAAAGAAGGATCTACACATTCCCCTTTTTATTCTGGAAACATTCAAAGCTACATTCCTTTGCTTGAGCTGGATTTCCAAATTCAGAAGACAGGCATCGAGATTGACAATCATATGAGCTACTCTTGCATGTTTGTTTTCAACACAAAAATGCCTATAAGTGTATTTCAAGATGCTTGTGTTGCCTTTGTTAGACCAGTGTCACCCTGAAATTATCGGGCTCAACATCAGTGTTTGTGGCTCCTATCAGGGGTTCAATTCTTTATGCCCAATGAGGTTCTGGAAAAACTAAGATGAAGGAAGTAATTTTGCCCCGTTCCTGACTGCTCCAGCTTTTCCTTTAGGGGTAGGTTCTTGATCCTTCATCCTTCATCCTTCAACGGCAATTTCATTTGGTAAGTTTGAAAATCTTGCTTGATGTGTCTGGCAAGGTTGGGAATTACCCTGCTTAAAGGTGCCTTCTTTTCTCACCTGTTAAGGGATGACACAGGGAGTTGTTCTGCATAAAGGTGACTTCTATTTTCTCACCTGAACGTCCATGTTTGCATATATCACCATACATTGATTCATAATATGTTGTATCCAAACGTCAACAGAAGATATGGCTCACGACACACAAGATTGCAGTAAAATATAGAGAATGAAATCAGATTGCAATCTAGTCTCCTTGTTTTGCTTGAAACTTTTTAATATCTAATCTTTGCTTAGGAGATGCCAACTAAGTTCATTATTTTATTCTTAGTGTTTTACCAACCCCACTTAACTTACACTGCACTTGATCATAGGAGCCAAACGCCAAAAGGCAATATATGGCTTTTCTTAGTTGTTGCATATTCTAACAAGTAATCTTTTTGCATTAGGTCCATATTTATTTCTTAAAAATGCACCCCAGATGGGGCAGAACTTGAATCCAGACTTATTGTGCTCTGAAGGAGAATAAATTTCTGGATGAAGTGGAGGAGCCTACCCACCAAAATGTACTGCCTAGTGAAGAAATTCAAGAAGCAGATAGTTGCAACATGGCAAAAATTGCAGAGGGTAGAAGCCATGGTCAGAAGCCATTAATGCTCTGAATATGAACGTTGGGAGGTTGGTGAGTGAGTTTCAAGCTCTCCTACAACTCAGATTCATCCAAGAATACAACTCTCATGGAAGTGCATTCAGATTCAGAGCTGCTAAAATCCATTTCCTTCTTAACATGTAAAAATCTCTCAGATTTTGTTCTTCATGTACTGTACTGCATTGGTTTCATACACTCATAGTTGTTGACCTGGTGAGGTTCTGTTTCGAGCCTTAATATCCCTTCTTTTTTGAGTAAACGAATACAATTGTTTGAGTCTGCCTTTAGATAAGGTTGTAATTAAAGACGCTAGTGGCCGCCATGCATGTTGGGATCTTCATTGAGAAAAAGTCGAGTGTAAGTTTTATACTTGTTATGAGAAATTTTCCTTCAGCTTGGGTTGTGGAAACTGGAAAGTAATGGCCAGTCAATTTGTTAAGCCTAATGTGTATCGTGGGGTTAGTTTGCTTGAATGCCTTCTTGATTGTATTGTGATCACCCATTGCTTGTAGAGAGTCTCTTGCTTCGTGTTTGAGGAGATAATATCAGATTCAATTGAATCAAATCAGAACCTTCACATATTGTGATGTGATGCATTCTTACCCTTGTGCTCTTTAGAGATTGCTTGTTTAATTTTGATGGTCAAAAGAACTTTGTTTTGAGGATGATATTTATATCACTTATCAAGTTCTACTCAATTCCTATAGGCATGTTTTACTATTTTCAAAAACTATGGATTTGATTGTAATTATACTAGTTTAGGAGTTGTTTCCTGAGTGAGGCAATTGGAACCATTCATTTGTTATGTTTATTGCAGACATTCAAATTATATTTATACAAGATTTGAATTCGATCTCATAAATTATGCCTTAAACATGGAAGACTCATATGAAATAGCAGATCTTAAGACACAAAAATGTCCCTCCATCTCTAATTTTATTTCACATCAATTCGGGGGATTTGTAAATATATAATACAGTGATGATCATTCTCAAACTTCTATTAATTAATTTTTTTCTAATGCAAGAGTGGTTTTGACTAGATATTAAGTTTTAATAATTACATAATTTGAAATATTAACATGCTCCAAAGTCCTAATAATCCAAGTGTTAAACATGCAGACACAAACCACAAAAACCAAAACAAAATCAACATGATAAAACTTAAAATGAATTATCAATAATTTAAAAAAAATATTTAGTATAATAAATTTAATATATTTAAACCTAACATCAAACCTAAAAATAACACTAGTGTAAGACCCAGTTATTAAAAAAAAAACTGAATGAATGCGATGCGACAAATAGAAGTTTGTTTATATTCCTTCTCTTAGATATGGAATCTAGGGATCTAATTATGGGATCTAACTCTCAAATATTAACCCTTTTTTTCTGGAAAAGAAAACTTTAACCAATAACTGCGAGAATTATTAAGTTAAAATAAAATATCGTTAATGGAGCGTTATAATTAGCCCAATGGCAGTTAAGTGGATAGTCTTAGTCAGCACATTTATCTCCTTTGACAAATAAGTTCAGAAGAATCCGGTAATGAAGAACAGAGGCCAATTCATATTTCTGGAGGTGCTTATTTGCTCCTTTGGGCCAAAACTAGCGGATTTCGAAGTTATCATGATTCAAGACTATGGTTCTGCTTCAAATTTCCAGCTTATTCAATAGTTTGTATCTATACTGGCTCTTTTCTCTTATTATGATTCTAATTTTCGACTCTTATAATCTGTCTGTCTTCTCACCCCAATTTTAGCCTGGATTCTCTCCCCCAAATTATTATTTCAACATCAAAATTGACCTTTATACTCGATTCTGTATCACTGTGGAGAGAGTCCATCTGGGGTAATCTATGAATTGTTCAATAAGCTGATTTTGAAATTTTAGTTAATGAGCATCGAGATTGGGCAAGGTATTTCGCTTTACTTCTAGAGATAGTGGCTTGGTTGCATGTATTCTTTGATCAGGACTGGCCAATGAATTTGGTGAAGTTTTTGTTCAAGGTCTGTGCTTCTTTAAATATTATTCTTGAATTATGTCATCTGAAGGCAATAATTAATTCCTGCTTTTAGGTATAATATCTGAATATGACGTCAAAAACATTTTCAAGTTATCTTACATATTGTGTATTCAATTGCAACAATTGGATGTTGCAGGTATGTTCTATTGATAAACCACCAGTAAGTACTAAGTAGAATCATTCAAAGTCAAGAAAGAAAATATGGATGATGGAGATGTTGAGCTTTCAGCAAGTTTCTTATTGTCGAATCCAGAGTCATCTGGCAATGTTCAGACTTCAACATCCGTGAATAAAATCAATGAATTCTCGAGGAACACCCGAACATGCACCCATACTCACGCTTGCAACCCTCCTGGCCCAGATGCAACGCATACCCATACATGCTACCACACACACACCCAAGTCATTGCATCTGAAGACCATGATCACCCAGGTGATAAGGTGCATGCTAACTCAAAACTAAAACGGCCTTCGGGTAATAGAGATGCCGTTCGAAAGTATAGGGAGAAGAAGAAGGCTCAGACAGCTTACCTGGAGGAGGAAGTTAAGAAATTGCGTCTGCTGAATCAGCAATTAGTTAGGAAACTACAAGGGAATGCAGTTCTTGAAGCTGAGGTTTTGAGGTTGAGGAGCATTCTGGGAGACATCAATGGGAAAATTGACAGTGAGTTGGGTGTTTTCCCCTATCAAAAGCAGTGTAATAACTCTTCTTCAATCTTCAAGGAGGGACATCCCAATATGCTCCCCACAGGCCATGGAACTGGTCTTCAGTGTCAGACCGATTTTCAATGTTTTGATCACCAAGCAGGATCATCATCTCAGGTTGATATTTGTGGAAATGAAAATTTTATGATTCCATGTGAAGGAAACTGTCAATCTCTAGTTGTAAATTGTCAAGTTAACGCAAATAACATGTCAAATACTGAAGGGCAAGTTGTTGACTTGGTGGATAACTTGATGTCATCTGCATCTCAAGCTGAGTAATTATCCAGGCACATCTTCTGTGAGTCCTTTCCTGTTAGATTCTTGCCGTTACCTTTTTATCTGTGGTTTGAGGTGGGGTGAGGCATAGCAGATAATAATTAGTGTAATCATAAAAGCATGTTAGGGGAATTACCCAAAATAGTTTGATGAAGCAATAGTTTGATGTCTATAGATTCTCGTATCTAAGAGCAAAGTAGTTGTAAATTTTGTATATTATATCTGACAGCATCACAAAAGGAAATAGTTTTTTTTAAAAGAAAAAAGAAAAACGAAAAGACCCTCATGAGGGCGTCAAGTTTCTGTTGACGAAGAAACTTGTACTCTTGCACAGTTGCAACTGCAACATGCTGTAATGATGCGCCCTTATTAACCTTGTCCTAAAGCATTACTTGGTATTATGTTCACCTACACTATACGGTTATAATACTTGTTTGTCATTATTCAAAGATCATGTTCTGCATATTACTGAGATCCTCTCAGCTCAGTTTCTAATTAAGATGATTTAAAAGCAAATTGCATGAAAGTGCACCATCAGTACAGTATATAGATATTGTAGTATAAAGTGAACTAAATGGGGTTCTTTGTTACTAGCTTTACCTCCTAGGAGTTGCTTTTTCCTTTGCCTCGTCTCCAAAATATGTCATTTTTTTGCCACAATCAAATCAGATAGGAAGTAAGCCTAGGAATAACTAAGTTACATCTGAGAGATTTTAGGCCTAAAATGTGATCAGCGTAAAAGAGTTGCGCATCCGAGAATGTGTTTTGATCCATATTTCTTCGTGTCTTGCACATATTATCAATATATAGTAAGTGGCTGGATAGGTTCTATGATTTGCTATGTGTTAAATGTTTAATGATATGTTTCAATTCCAACTCTAAGATGACAGCATGGCATATGACAAGGATCTAAATTTCCTTTTTAGTGAAAAGCCACTTGAAGAAACTCTGTGGATTCAATACTACTATGCTCTCTTTGATATGTAGATATCTGGGAAGATCTACTAATAAAAATATTGGTTGATTTTGTTACCCTATAATTACTTTCTTGTTACTCTTAAAAAGAGGCATAAAGAGAAACTAAAAAGGACATTAAAGGGGGTTATAAGACAGGATTTTTTGATAAATGATTTTTTGGAAGAAATGGTTTTTTACATAGCCCTATGATGCTGAATGATTCATATAACCGATCTCACTTAGTAGAATAAAAAATTGTCTTGAATTAACTTTGTTAATAGAAATTTCTCAACTTAGATTGACTGATACATTTTACAGGAAAATGATCTATCCTAATATTATATTCATGTCATGCTGTAAGATTTACTTGGCATTTTTGACATGTAAGAAATCATAAGCACAAGGAAGCAATCTATTATACAGTAACATTGATTTGAAAAGAAAGAGTAGATTTGATGATATGTTTATCAATGTTTTCAGTTTGACATCAGTTACCCACCTGTTAAAACTGACTTTCATTTGCATCCTTCATCCGTTTGGCCAGTTTGCTGTCTCAGCCATTTCTCCCATCTATGATATGATTCATTCTCATCCAAAATCACTTGTGTTGCCAATTTCAATTCGATTGTCTTAGGCTCAATTCTTGTTGGTAATCCTTTGTTGGTAGTATGCATCCACTTATTGCTTATTGTAGCATGTCCAACCATGGAGCTGAAGCAATCACACTGCCTCTTAAAAATTTTTTGGTAACCAAAAAAATGACCCACCGCAGCTGTTAAAACTAGCGTTAACTTCAAATCTTTAATCAGAATTGTAATGGGTATGAATGCAATAAGCTGGAAATTGAATTGATGAGAACACCGTCTCTATCTTCTAGGGTTCTAGTTAAGATGTGGAGCACAAAGTTCCGTCTTAGTCTTATAGCCACAATCTGCAAATTCTGGTCAAAGTGTTAGGCTGTAGATTGCAGATTTTCTTGCTCTTACGCACATCTCATGGTGAATGATATATCTTAAGATTTAGTTTTAGATAGAGCTTAAGGGTGTCATGCCATTCATATAGCTGACTTGACTTGGTAGAATAAGGTGTATTGTTGTTATTGTACACATGAAATCTAGCCTATCAGGTATATTGCAGTTTTATTCTGGTTAGACAACGTGCATATCTGTAGATTTACAAAAGTTGGGTAAAAATTCTAAGGTGCTGTCGAGCTTTTTAATGAAATATAACAAATGTGCATTATTTATAATTCAATACCACATGATTAATTATTAAACCTGATAATGAATATGAATGATACCTGTAAGTGATCTTACAGTCTCCAAATTGATGCAAATTGCAAAACCATGAACTGGGAAATGAGTGTGAGTCTAGTTTGCGGCTATAACTTGTTGCAAATGCTTATGCCATGCTTTTGAGGAGAAAGGACCACAGGACCCAGAAATTCACTAAGCTAAATTTTACTTGAAATTTCAAGGATTTTCTTGAAAAGGTTAAAAAAAAAAAACCTTTCTTATATTGAACTATGAGGAGTATTCTCTTGTAGTTGTATAGAGTTCAAGGTAAGTACATAGCTTATTTTAGCTTCCTATAGAGTTTTGTAATTTTTTAATGTATTGATTGATATTGATATTAATTGATTGCTGTTAGTTTATCCAACATGGACATGGTGGCCCCAAAAACGTATTCTTGAAATTGAGCTAACCTTGGGCATGGATCTTGAAGCTTTGAACATTTTTATTCGGCCTACTTTTTCTTGAGCTAAAAAAAAAAGTTAGTTTATTGTCTGTTGCAAGTTTGGGCCCAAACAGATTTTGGAAAGAGAACTTTGTTATGATGGAACCCAAATTTAGTTATCATCCAAGTCCAACTACTATCCTATATGATCAAATCTATTTGCCATTGGTATCACCTTCAAGAGGTCATCTCGAAATACAAAATAGAATAAAAAATTTTTAAAAAAGAAAAATATTTTGTGCTATTATTTTAAAAATAATAATTACAAAAAATAATTGACATTATAAAAGGACACTAGATATAATTACTTTTCTTGGGTGGCAGAACTGTCTAGCGTCCAACCATCATTGCCTACCGTTGTAATTAATTCATTATCCGTTTGCTTTATTATTATTTCCATCTTCGAATGAAAGTGTACATTTATATTCATGTGCGAGTTAATAACAAACAGTATCAATTCATTTTGACCACCAAAGAAATGTCTTTGCAGGTAATAATTGAGTCATAATATGATAAAATTAAAATGTGATTATTCAAAGTAAGCATTATGCGAACAATTGCTCAGCTAGCTAACTGATTGAAGGTTATGCTAATTTTACCCGTAGTTTTGTAATTACATTTATTTATTTTTGTGAATATAGAGAATCCAAACGGAATTAAAAACAATGTCTCACATTGATGTCCATATAAATAATGAGTGGTTGACTGCTCAATGTACATATGGGGGGGCACATGGTGAGACATTTTGATGTGAAGATAGATCACATGGGGGTTTCCTACCAGTCTCACATATTCTCAACTCTTTCTCTCTACCTCACCTTTTTTTGTCCTTTCTATCTCTACATTACAAACATGATATTTTGGTCTCCTCCTTATTCATTAATATCTCTCTCTCTCTCTCTCTCTCTCTCTCTCTCTCTCTCTCTCTCTCTCTCTCTCTCTCTCTCTCTCTCTCTCTCTCTCTCTGTGGCTGTGTTTTTTGATTGCAAAGTCCAAACTAATCTGAAAAGGCTAGTCCTATAGTGAGAATGATTAATATGCATTATACTTTCTCTACTCCTTAATATAAGATCATTTTAATTGAATCATGCGAATTAAGAAATGGAGTTAAAACTAATTAATTACCTTGATTTTTTTAAAAATTGTAACATTTTTCCAAAACTACCCTTATTTAATCTCTCTCTTTTTCTCTTTAAATACATTAAATAGGAACATTTTTTGGAAATGTATAATAAATATCATCTCATATATTGTAAAGGATCTTATATTTATGATCAAAATAAAAAATCATATATATATATAGAGGATCGGAGGGAGTATTTAACTATGCATAGTGCTATAGGTTTGGAATTTTAACTGACCAAATCTCTTGAATTTTTTTTTTTTTTGACGTAGCTTGGTAATCTAACACAACATGAAAAATTTTGTTGTGAAGTTTCTTGTTTCCACGCAAATCGATAGATTAAAAATATAAGACAAAAGCATACTAATCTCTATGTAGTTTGATTGGATTTTTCATTTAGTTCTTATAATCTACAAATTTTATACTAAGCCCTTGTAATTTTAATAATTTTTAATTTAATTTTTGTTTTATTATTTTTATCATCATTAAATTTAGAATGTTAAGATAATAGATAATTAGTTAATTGTATCAGAAAACTTAATAAATAGTCAAAAAAAATTAACAATAGAGAATCAATTTTTTTAAGAAAAAAAACTTACAAACGATAAGGATTTAACAATGTAAATTTTTTAAATTATAAAGATTTTAAACTAAAACTAGCAAATTAAAACCGTAAAGAATTTAATTCAGTTTTAATTGATGTGGATAGACATGAAGTTCACCTGATAGCAATTAAAACAAAAGGTTTGCTTCCACTAATAAAAATGGAATTTTATCATATTAATACAAAAATCTGTAAATATTAATGCAGATGTAAGGCTTTCATTAATTAATTAATTTTGGTCAGAAATGTAAGTGAAGCTATTATTGCGATGAGGAATATGATGTAAAAGGAGATGCAAAAATGATAAGATCCAACACCCATGATCTGTATGTGTACTATCTCAGTCTCTCACTTTTTCAATTATTAGATATCATCACACAAATCTCTCTGCAACAAGTTTTGATATTAAAAAACAAAAAATCATGGACTTGAGCATCCCATGTTAAGATCCATATTAACTAGTAATTAATAAATGAACCATTACCAAAAAGGTTGTCTCTATCATCTATTCTTCTAATTAATTCAGAAATACGAAAAACAAAAATGCTTTATGAACATTCTCTTTCAGTTTTCCAAAATTTGATAAAAATATTTTTTAAGATTTTTTTATATTTATAAAAAATATTAATTTATATACTATTATTATTTAAACAAAAAAAAAGTAAAAGTTACATCTAGAGGACTTACAGCTTAAAGAAATTAAGTTAAAAAGTCTTGAAGAAAGTTAAAAAAATATTACAATTTTATTTTTGCTTACATTGTTGTTGTTGTTCTTACTACCACTATTATTATTTTTTTTTTAATTCTGACAGTGAGTCTAGTAAAATTTAATAATAACTTTTTAAATAAATTTTAGAATAGTATACTATTACTTAATTTTTATCAGAATGAGTCTTTGAATATAATATTTTATAAAAAATTATAATTAATCCCTTGAATTTCATGGGTCTAAATTATTGGCCCACTTATAGCAGCTTTAAGCTTTAACTAAATTTGTGTCATGTGCTTTGCATAGAATTAAAAAAGAAAATTTGTGAGAAAAATTGTACTATTTACCGCTTATAAATAGTAAAATGTCTTAAAGGTTTTAATATAATATATATATATATATATTGATGATTGGCAGGGGTAATCAAAATTAAAATTATAATTCCTTTCACACGCTAAAATTATTATAAAATTTTACAAGAGATTTTTTTAAAAAGTTACCATTAAGTTTTAAGAATTTTATTTAATATTATATTTTTTAATAAAATTGATATTAAATTTCTAAAAGTCGTTGATAAATCTGAAAAAAAAAATTATGGTGATTTTTGTTCTTGAAAATAATTAAAATTTTTAATCTAGTTGTATAAGATTTAGGTCCTGAAATATAACTTTTTATTGAAAAAAATTATAATTATATTATTGGATGAGTCTTAATTATTTCGCCACTCACAGCAGCTTTAAGCTTTAATTGGTGGGTGTGGTCAAAATTAAAGTGTGAGGAAAAAAATAAAAATAAATAATTAAAAGAAGTGGGTGAGTAGGATGAGACATAAGACCATACAAGGGAGCTATCATTGTCCCATTTGTAATGATTTGTAATTAAAGAAATTGGGGCAGATATTAATATGTTTTACCAATTATACCAAGTCATTTGGCATCTCTGTGACTTAACAGTGATGTTGACACTTGTATAATTACAGTGTGTGCAGAAAACGACCCCTTAATTAAGGAATACTTTAGTGCATTAATCACCCATTAAGAAAATGACTTCGTCTTTAACTTTTTATTATATTTTCTTATGGCTCTTCCATTTTGAATCTTTGATTTCTTAATCAAAATTAAGTGCCACCTAAGTAATGTATATTATTTCTATATAGATATTTATTATGTAATTCATAAATTAATTTACAAACAAATAAATGAGAATTCAGCCTAAAAATATAAAATTTAAATTGATTATATTATATCTAAGAACTTAACATTGTAAACTTTAAGTTGCAGAATCTTTAAAATATAATTGCTTCCAAAAATCTTAAGTTATTATTATATTTTAAGGAAATGATTATTATATATTTAAAAATTATAATTTTAAATAACCGATATATTACACCCGCTCCATATAATGCGCAGGTCCACTATCTAGTTTTCCTAACAATCAATATAAGTCGTTTAATTTAAGCATTTGACTCACATGTTAATATTTATGTTACTCATGGAAAGTCATGAACACAAGGACTAAACAATTTAAGGATCTATCTTTCAAAGAATCAAATTGCTAAAATAATCATTGTAATAAATTTAAATTTTCCTAAATCATGCAAATTATATGTGACGAATATTAATCAATTAGTGTCTTTATGTAAGGATTTAGCCAACACAAAAATATCTCACAAAAAATAGCTAATATTATTGAGGGAGATAAAGTGGATGACATGATAAAACACAAAGATAGAAACACAGATATGCTCTTCAATTATATTTTCATGTAGGGTTGGTAGGTTTAGCCATTTGAGGTGAAAGATGAAAAGGAGCCTCAATCATCTAATCAAATAGCTATTGATACTTTCTTTTTTTTTTTTTGGGGGGGGGGGGTGTGCTGGGGGTAATAATAGCTATAGATAATTAGATACTTAAACCTGAGGGTATTAGAAAGTCTGCATGCAAAAATTTAGCTAAATGGTTGGCAAAAAAATAATTGAGAAAAAGGACCAACAACTGTGTTTAAGTAGTTCAACAATTGTTCTTTTTAAGTTAAATCTCAAACTTTAATATTGTATATTCTTTTTCATTTAAAATATAAATTCTATTTCACTAATGGTACAGGAACCAAAAATGATAATTTTACTTATTAAATTTATATAAAAATACATTATTTTTTATTAATACTTCTATTTAATATATTTTATTTAAATTTTATTATATATTTTTTATTTAATTATAGATAAGGTTAAAATAAAAAAAATATTTAATACCCTAAAAATTATCAAATGAGACTTATATTTTAGATTAAAAAATTTTGTAAAAGAATACTTATATTTTGAATAAAAAAATATAAAAAAATTATCATTGGGAGACTTTATGCCCATATAATCAAACAGAAACTTTTCTTGCACCAAATGCATCCTCCTATTAACAATTAAAAACTAATTTTATTAAGTTCGTAGAGATCAATTTCATTTCAGAAACTTTTCTACCTAAACCCTAAACTTTTCAACCTTAACCCTTGATCACAATGTTCCGAAGTACGTTTCAGAGACCAAATTATATATTCGTCCGAGGAAACACATAATCTAGATTCTAGACCACCATGCGATTACAAAATTTAAAATAACTAACGTACGTGTGCTTGGAGGAATAAATTGAAAGACACAATGTTATGAGAGTATAAATTTCAGAAACTAAATTATATATTTATTTCATAAAAAGGTTCTTGTGGTTTTTTTTTTAAAGAGAAAAAGTAAGGTTAAAAGGACCATGAACAGTTGGGAGGACAAACGGAAGAATGGATAGTCACATCGAAGAAAGACGCTATACTTTCATGAGATGTTTGATAGTGATAATGGAAAAGTATTTTTCTTCCTATGTATATAATATTTATTAATATTATTTTTTAACATTAGTTGTCTTTTTAATTATTATTTTTATTTAAAAAATAAAAACATTTTAAAATTATGAAACTATTTTTATTTTATTTTAGGTACAAAGAAGGGCATTGATGTGATTTAACATAGTGCCAATTTGGCCTCACAAATTGAAATGGACTGAGCACTTGAGGGAAGTGCAAGGCACATGGGCATTCAGCCTATTTTTGTTTCTAAGTACGCTTTTTTCAGATGCTCCCTTTGTTTTCCTATTAACTTTACCTTTGTCATGTCCTTCTCACCATCCTTACTTTTCACTTTTAACATTCCTCCACTTTTTTTCTTCTTTTTAACTAACTAATAGAGTGTTTAGTTTTTATTTTACAAACTTAAATCAGAATAAAATAAAATTTATCAAAATAAAAATTGAATAAAAATAAGTTTATTGTAACATGATTTATATTTGAATACTTTTTATTATAAAAGTAAATTTGATAAAATAATTATGAGATAAAAAAATATTTATAAATTAAAAAATAACTTTTTCAATTTGTCAGATAAAAGTACGTCTAGATATAAGAATAAATTTACATGATGACTTTTTAAAATATATCAAACACAGGATTAGTTAAAAGTATATTTACATACATTTTATCAATCCCAAAAATTTTCTAAACAAGCTCTTAATAGACACATTCACTAATTAATTATCCAAAATTTTAGACAAACAACACTTGTCATGAGCTATGAATAGCATGTTTTGTTATAAATTTTGGTATAATATATTGATATATTAATTTTTACCAATTAATTAGACATTTTCTATATGCATTATCCAACGTCTAGGATGAGTTGGTGTCACTGTCACACCATTTATTATTTTTAAACAATATAGCTTATTGTAAATTTCATATTATATATTATAGTATTGATTTGTCAATTCAACTTGTCTAAAAATGAGAGCTGATGAAGAGAAATTGTTTGTGCATGTTTGCTTCGTCGTATATTTATGAATACAATTAACAGTTTTCAAAATTAGATCCCTTGATTTCATAAATAAAAAAAAAACCTTGGATCCTTTGAAATGGTAGAGATGCTAGTTTACAAATAAAATGTAATTATATGTCATATAATTAACTAGTTATAAATAAAAAGGTCAAAGATACATACACATAGTTTTAAGTTTAAAAAATTATCAATATAAAATTTACATCACATTATTCACAAGTTATTAATAGTGTTTCTTATATTTAGATTCCATGCAAAAGTATGGCCTATTATAGTTTTTTACACACAAAAAAATGGAACTTAAAGGAGTTTATTGTCATTCATTTATCACACCTTGTTAATGAAATAATGAAACAAACTAATTTTATGAAGATTATTTACACAAATTCAAAAAATTAATAATTTACTATCAAGTTTTAGCTATCATAATATCATTAAGACAAATTTAAAGTTTGAGAAGATTTTGTATAATTAATGGTAGCTAGCCAGTTTATATATGTAGTTAATTTGGTACTTGATTCTCTTAACAAAGGTCTTTGGTTGAAAGAGCTTCCATCCATGTAGTTTGACTTAGTTCATATTAGTTTGTTCAAGTATAATTTTGGGAAACTAGACAACATACTAAAAAGTACGAAAACTTTGTATCATCGTATAAATGAGAACTCTGTTCACGCAATAATTCAAATGGGTCTATTGACATAATAGAAATATTGAGTATATATCACTCTCACAAAAATAAATAAATAAATAATTTTTTACGATTGCAACAGGTATCCTAGATTTATCCCATTTCAATTGAAAAATTTATTAGAATTCAAATTATCTAAGATTACCCATTTCAGTTGGAAGATTTATTAGGATTCAAATTATCCAAGATTAAGTTGGATACGACTTTTTCAGATGATAAACTCTGTCACTAAATATTTATAACTGCATTTATAAGATTCGAAGTTATGGTTTTTGATTAAATTTGGATAACCATTTTGCCCAATAAAAAAAATAGTAATGCAAACAATTATTATATTCCCTCCTATTCAAAATGATTGTTATTTTGAAGTTGTGCATACAAATTAAAAAAATTAATAAATAGTATAAAAGTTAACAAAACTGTAATTATATTTTATTATAATATTTTTATTAGTTATATACTCCCTCTGGTCCTATATATAAGACCATTTTAATCGAATCACGCGAATTAAGAAAAGAAGTTAAAACTAATTAACTACCTCGATTTCTCCGAAAATTTTAACATTTTTCCAAAACTACCCTTATTTAATCTCTCTTTTTTTCTTTTTGAATGCATTAAATAGGGGCATTTTTTTGAAAATGTATAATAAATACCACCTCGTACACTGTAAAGGATCTTATATTTAGGACCAAGGTAAAAGATCCTATATATAGGACCGGAGGGAGTAATATTTTTTAATACTTCTCTTTTTTTTATTATTATTAAAGGATAAATTTATCAAAATATAATTAAGATTATATTAAAAATTGTAAAGTAAGATAAGAAAAAATATCCAAAGTAATAATTATTTTAAAAAGAACTATCAATATTATAATTTATTAAAAATTGTACTTTTATTAATTATAAGCCGTACAATTTACAGCTACTATCTTATTAAAAATGTGAAATACATATGTCAGGTAATTATTTTTTTATTTATATAAAAAATTTTCTTTTGATAGTCTTAAATATAATGAATAAAAAAAGAACTAATAATATATTAAATTTTTATTTTTAAAAAAATTATTCTTTATTAATTATGTGAGAGAGTGATGAAATATATTAGTTATTTAAATTAATATTAAATTAAGTATAAATTTTTTTAAAAAAATTGAAAATATGAGATAATTTAAATAGTTTTAATTAATTAAAATTACTTTTATTACTATTTATAAAATAATTTTTTATAAATATTACACACAGCTCTTTTACTTTATGACATTGACGTAACTATTTTTTTTTTTTTACGTGAGTTTAGAAGCAAAATAGACGTCAGGAGAGCACCCTCCAATTGTTTAGGTATTGTGTTATGTTGCGTAGAAACGATGGACATTATTATTATTATTATTATTATTGATATGATCAGCAATAGCCTGTAGCAAAACAGGGCTACGGGGTCGGGGTCTCGTAAGACAGTAATGTCATGGCCGTTCCTTTTTTTCTTTAATTAAAAATTATGAATAAAAAGTAAAATTTTTAAAAACCATATAAATATATATTATATAATTTTTATTTTTTTTAATATTTTTTATTAATTACTAAAAAATTACATAAAATTGAAAATGATAAAAATTCAATTTTTACAGTATAATATTATTTTAACATTAAAAAATTTAAAACCACACAATCTATATCTATATGATCCATGAAAAAATTAATTTTTATCTATAATTTATAACAAAAAAAAATCTGCCACAACAGCATTGTGGCAGGAGGGGGTCTGGCGGGGAGACACTCCCTGTGCCAGGGCTACACAAGTTGGCAAGAGGGGATCTCACAGGAGAGATCTCCAGCAATGAGGTACACAAGATGTTCCCACCTCGCAATTAATTTCAATTAACATATATTACAATGAATATATACATACCAAGGATACGTATAGAAGCTTAAACACTTTTTAAGTAAAATTTTAAATTTAAATATTATAAATAAAAAATATATTAGAAAAGCTATCTTTATTTAATTAAAAATAAAAATAATCAAATTTAATTACTGAAGAATACCAGATAACTATATCAAAATATATATATATATATATTTATAGAAACATTTGTAAGTCAAGTGTTACGGGGTGTTGAGTCTTGTCCCATCAATGCTAGGTGAGGGCACATGCTGAAATTGCCCCAAAATAATACAACTGCTTCCACTTCAATTGTTCGTACATTTCTGAAAGACACTAATGATTCTATGCAAGCCCATCCAGTCAGGCAAGAATAGTAGTTGGAATTTTAAATTATATATATAATACAAGATTCCCATTTATGTCAACCACTTAAATTTTATTGTTTTTATTTTAAAACTAACACACATATAATATATATATTCACGAAATATATGATAATAATTAGTTTATGATGACATTTTAGATTAGAAAATTATTTTTTATTTTAATTAGTATATTTTTCATCTCATTTCATCTACCAAAAAAACTCAAGTTAGTAGGTTATTAGGTCCTGAATATATAAATGCAGTGTTGCACCAGTGTTATATATTGCCAGCAAATTGCTCAAAAAACCACCATCATTTGAATCATTACTTTTAACTTTTAAAAGTTTAAAGTTGATCCCATGAAGCTGCATTGTCATTGGTTTCTTTCTCACCTCCATTTTCTTTTCTTTTCTATTTTTTTTGGAGATATTTTAAATAAATCTTTCAATATATAAAATTATTAACTAATTATATTCAAATTAAATTGAATTCAATTCTAGATAAGAAAAACATGATTTTTTTATTTATAAAACTCAAATTTAATATCATATTTAAAAAAATATTGAGTTCTTTATCGTTGGCTTCAACTACAATAGTCTATAACTTTCTTTCCTCTTCATAGATTCAATGCTTAGAATTTTGGTCAATTTTTATTATTTTTGCTGGTTCAAATTATCTAGGTGAGACTAAGTTTATAGGAACAAATGAGTTAATATTTTGCCTTAGTATATAATAATTCAAATTATGACTAATATTTCTCAAGATACCAAGGACACAAGGTGGATTCTTCTTAACTAGTTTTGTATCATGCATAATAGTTAGAAATCGAATCTCAACCATTTATTTAAAGAAAAATAAAAGCTCATATTACTCACACCAACCTGAATTGATATCAAACTTGAATTTAATCATCAATATAATATAAAAATTATAAGGAGTTGCAATTTTTACAAACTATAAATAATACTACTCATTTCAAGGCTCCATGCAAATAGGGCCACTCTAATTTTAATAAAAACAAAACTAAAGCCTAATCTCTCTTGTGCTATCTTTGCTCATGCAACTTCAATCTCAGTCAAGTTTTTGACATATATATTGATGATGATGATAATAAGAATATATAACCCAATTTTGATCTACTTAAGCTTAACTAAATCGTGTCTTTAACGACTTAAAAATACTACGAATCTGTTGAAGGTTATGAATATTTCATCATATGATCTCCTTAATTTAATATTCCAAGTTTGAAAGTACAACTTTTGATGAAATCTCTATATATAGTTCAAGGTTTTTAATATTTCAAGGAATTTGACCCCTTTATAATTTCGATGATGACATGGTATATATTAATATGAATATTGTGTGTGTGTGTGTATAATTTAGTACTACATGCTTCAATTAAGATTACTTTCAGTCCCCATTTGTATCATTGTTTATATTTGGATCCAAACCCAGTTGTGTTTGTCATGCTTATCCTTTATTACATATTTTATTATTTACCGGGTGTATATGTATACATCATTATCATTATCACATCACATCAGAAATTGACAAAGAAAAATTAATTTACAGAAAAGTTAAACTTTTTAAAACATGTATAATTGTTGGCGCCGAAATCAATATTCAATACTATTAACATATCATATAAAAATTATATAAAACCATATTATTTATAAATTAAAAATAGTGGCACTACTAGATACTAGAGATTATTAAAATGAAAATTGTCACACTAGACCTAGAGTTTATTTAATAGAGAAGAAGCTTTTTTTTTTTTTACCTGTATAGAGAAAAAATATAAATTTATAATAAATAATACTATTTATAAATTATAAATAGTGCAACTTATTTCTTAAATTTCATGTAATACATATAAAAAACATATTAAATTTTCATCAAAATCTTGTAAAAATAATTGAAACTTATAGGAAAAAGAAATTTATGTATGGACATAGCATTTAAATGGAATGAGCCAAAAAAAAGGGGGAATTACATTTTGAAATTAAAATAATAAATTAATTATAAAATAGAACATATTACTACTTATTCTCCAAATTTTACTATTCAATATCCCAGATTTTAATAACTTTTTTCAATTGAAGTCTTCCTTTATAATTAATTTATTTTATGGATCCTTATATGTAATTTCCTAAAAAAATGTATTGTGAATTAGAAAGAGTGAATGGAAATGTACAAAAAAAAAAAGAGAATCGGGCCAAATAATAAAATAAGGGATGTGATGTAATTAAAAGGTATAATAATATATTGTAAGTAATGAAGTGGTGGATACATAATAATTAACATGCGAGTTGGTGGAGCCAGGCTCGTGGATGTCTGGATCTGTGAACAGTTTAAGAAATAAATATAAAGATAAAGTCAGATTTAAAAATGGATGTCTGAATTTGGATATTATTTGTAGTCGCTACCAGACAAAGCATGTCTTCGTCTTCAACATGATCTTCACTTATTCATGTACGCCTCACGGCATCCCATTGCAATTTCTCTCTCAACCGTTCCTTGTCTTCCTTCTAATCACTGTGTGGTCAATTACGAACAGAAATACAACAGATCCATGGTGAAACCCACGGCTGAATTTTATGGTTGTTTTCATTCAGATCTTAATTCTCTCTCTCTTTTTTCAATAGAAAAGTTTAAATAAATCGGATTTTAGAAATTCATCATAATCAAAATATGCTTTATAATATATATATATATAAAGATATTTACAAGTTATCCATTAATAAAATCTTTTTATTGATACTGAAATTTAAACCCATATTATTATGGAATATGGGTAAATTTCTTACCAATTGAACTAATTTTTGTGAACATAAAAAATATTTTTCAATTAATAATAAAAAATTAATTTATTTAAGGTGTGAAAATCACCGAAATAAATTTTTTCTCTTTCAATAAAATCTTTTTTCATACATATAGATAGAAATTGAACTCAGAATATCTATCTATTATATTATGTCGGGACCTTGTTGGTTAACTAGAGTAACCGTTGTTGGCATGTATTGTATGGATTTAGTTGAAGACACTCTATATAGAGTGCATCTTTTTGAGTTTTGGGAAGTTTGTGTATGCACACCATCAACTATATATATGATTACAGAGCACTAAATTGTTTGTCAATTTTTTTAAGTAGTTGTGTACTTCACAAATATATTGACTTGGCCACAATGAATTCATTATTTTTAAGATTAGTTTTCTTAGTTACCCCTCAGCATATATATATATATGGAGTATCTTTAAGATTTGAGAGACTACTCCACCTCTTTTATTTTGAGAATTGACTTTAATTTCATTAATTTAACTGTTGATTACACTATTAATTATATATGCTGATATCTTTCACGTCAAGTTTTATTACAATCAAACAGCTATAAAAAAATCAGTGTAATTGATACTTATATGCAAGATTTATGAATATTACAACTTGTCATGAATTTTATTTTTTATATTGATTATATTAGAATAATAAAACAAAACCAAATATCACTTAATTAACTACCTGTGATATAACATGCATGCACTCTTCATGTAAATTAAATACTAAATTTCAAAATCGTACGAGTTTGAGAAAATAAGGTTCGAATATTAAATTTGACAATTTTATATACGTAAGCCAAATCTCCAAATTTGACCTGCTTCGTTTAAGATCTGCTGTACGAAACCAAGTTTAACAGAAAATTGCCCCCAAAAGAAAAAAAAAACAGCAAATTGCGCGCCCACACACACAGATGTATATATATATATATATATATGTATGTATGTATGTATATTGCCAGATTATTCACATGCAGGTAGCTAGCACCTGCAGGGCTCGGATAATAATAGAGCCATAATGATAGTGTGTTTTAGAGTCAGCAAAGGCTATCCATGATTGTACATTAAGCTTCCTGAAATCATTTTCTAAAGATTAAATTTTATTTTTGATTGGATTTATAAAGTATTCAAGCAAAAATTAAGGTTTCTCGTCAGAAGAAAATAATAAGATGAGGGTTATGCAAGTGAACTTATTTATAAATCTAACCTCACAAAGTTTTTGAGTTAAAATGTAGTGCAGTATAGATGTAATTTATTTCGTAAGATCCAATTAAAAAAAAGAAAAACTTCCCCAATATTTCAAGCTTTTCAATCCTGACTTTAATATATCATAATTGATACTTTTATAAGGAACATACAAATCTAATATCACCATTGATAATTTGATAATATTTAAGCTTTAAATTAATAATTAGTAAGCTATTATAATGAGATTTAGACTCCATTAATACTGTGTGAAGCTATAAATTAAGGTGCTGAGAGGATTAAAAATACTAATTAGGTAAATGAAACAGGAGTTATTTTGTATCTTTTAGATTGTATTTATTCTAATAATGAAATAGTATCTGCACCTTTAATTATTAACAAAGTAATAAAAAAAATTAACTTCTTGGTTTTTGGGGTAGGCACAGTACATGAGCTGAAATTAATATATACTGCGACTATGTCAAAACGACTACTTAATTAATTGATTAATTAATAATTAATACTAATCTTCCTGTTATTAGTTAATTAATTTTTTGGGGATCATTGGGGTTTTGTGCTGCAACAGGTAAATATTTGTTTAATATCTTTATCAATATTAATAATTTGTGGGGCATAAGGGACCACAAATAGGCATGATGAACTTATTTTAATGACTATATATACTATTTATTATTTTATGAGAGAATCATTTTGATTTGATTTAAAGTTATAAAAATTAATTACTTAAACTGTAACTGCATGTGGGAGTGTGTCACTGTCTCGTCTTGTATCATCTCAAAGTGTTATTAATCCAATTTATAAGATTAATTATAATGTCAGTTTCTTTCATGTTTAAGAGCTCCCAAGAATTTGCAACAATAATTAATGCAATTAATAGACTCGAGTAAAATGATTCCTCGCACATTTTAAAAGCTAATGTGATCCTTCATATAAAATTGAGGGAGTTCATATTTAATTTGTTTTATCTTTATATTTTTCAATTATTCACTATTCTAAAATACAAATTTCTCATTTAAAGAAAAATTAAAAACTTTAAAATTCGTATCATTCAAATTAAATTTTGGATTTGAATCTTCAAATTTTATCTTACACCCCGTTTGATTCATTTATATGTATAAAGATGTAAATAAGCTTACATCACAAGATTTACTTTGTTTAGTTTGCTAAAATATATATAATCCAGAATATATGTGTGAAACTAATTACAGACTAACATGTAAATAGCTTCATATCCGAAAATTATGTAATCCAAATTATATATCTGTAAATAAAGTAAAAATACCACAATACCCCTTATAAAAAATATAAAAAATAAATTTATTTCACACCTCCCTCAATATTATATCAAACAAATTTTTTTATATTTTATTTATATCCCTTCCTTTAACATCCTTTTCCATTACATCTTATAATCTATTACATCTTATAATCTTATAGTAATTGAGCCAAACTGCCTACGATGGGCATGCATATGATTCCAATGGTTGCAATAAGCAACAAATTAAATCCCGTTGTCCCTCAAAGATGCATTACTTCTCTTCAAAAGAATGAATAGTATTTCTTTTTTGTTGGCAAAAAAGTATTTCTTTTTATTAATTTACATTCAACTGTTTCGGATGTTATTAATATGTTTAGAAGGAAAAATTTTTCTTGCGGCCAAATAAAAAAAGCCTTAAAATACAGTTGTGAAACAACATGGGAAAGTGTTTCATATGATTTTTCAGGAAGAGAATTTAGTTTGGAGATAATATTTTGATCTTTCAGAAACTTTTAAATTTATACAAATAATTATTTATCATTAATTAATTTTTTGTTTTATTAAGAAACCATGACATATTAAAGGACTATTTCAAATTATAAAAGATTACTTACATGAATAAATAGAAGTAAAGAATTCATTTAGGTAAATAAAAACTTAAGAATTTAATTGTTAGTAAACATATATCATATTCTTTGACTGAAATAATGAATTAATTTAAAAATTGATGATAATTCAATATTAACTGTAAAAATGACAATATAATTATTGTAAGTATTAGATTGACACGGCTATAAAATTTATAATATATTAGCAATAATGATTTGACGAGCTTAATCATAATTTAAAGCCTTACGTATAGAAGCACATGACCTAATACAAAGCACCTAATCTGGGGACTTAATAATTAATATCAACCTAAAGCAAAAGCGAAAAGAAATCTCAAATGCTTTTAATAATAATAATGTTAAAAAAATAAATGGATTGGATTAGAGTTAATGGGTAAACAATAAAGAGAAGTGTTGGGTGGATTTGTTTATGAAATAATCTGTTTTGAGAAAGGAAAAGCAGACAGGAAAGCTTAGAATTTCAAAGTGTACAGAACCACTTATGAGTAACGCCAAAGCAAATGGCCTCCCTAGTTTTGTCCAAATGCCTCCTTCTCTCCCATTATTATTTCTTTAAACAACGTTGTCCCCCCTCTTCTTTTCCTTTTTTTTTTCATATTTGAATTCTGTGGCTCAAGATACATATACTATATAGTATACATACATACATATATATATATATATATCAAAAGGTGTGTATATATGTATGTGTGTCTATATATATTATATATGAAAGAATATTATTTTTAATTTATGATACCAACTGTTTTTGAAAGTTATATTGAACTCTAACTAATATGATAGAGTTAGATTAAACTGCATAGATGTAATCTGAGAGACAATAATCTCCATACATAAGATTTGAATATAAAATCTTACTTAAGAGAAACAAGCATCAAATGACGTAGAATAATTGTTGTAAAATGAATACTGGTTATCCTAAACATACTAGATGTGTCATTAGTTTTTTTTAAAGGATAATTTTAAACTAATTTGGTTAACCTTATTTAAGTATATTAAACTCTGTTCGTTACTCACATTTTAGTTTATTTTTATTGCCTACCTACATTTTATTTCATTTTTTATCATCTGAGCTACTTTAGTTAATTTTTATTAATATTTTGCTTAACATCCTCACCTTGAATCTAATGAAAACTATGACCGATTTATTAATTTGTTGTCCAATTAGCGGTTTGGTTTGATTTTCTCAATCATACTTCGAATTATACTTCATCTTTTTTATATGCACTTGTAAAAGTTATTTTCCAATAGAATTTGGATCAAGTTTTTAAGCTTGTTTCAGTCCATCCAAAGGATGCTATATATAAAATGTAGTGGCCAAAAAACAGTGCTCTAATTTTTTTTCTCACAAAAAAAGAGTACTATAAATTATGAGTAGCAATTATATCATATGAAAAGAATTTGATGTCCCTTAAACAATACTTTACGTTTAAAGTCTTTAAAAAAAAACTGAGGGAGTTTATTTCACTCGGAGCCTGGCACATTTCAAATGCGAATTATTCTGTTATATCTAGTTTTAAAAAATTAAAAAAGACTGCTATAAAATAACATCTTAGATATGCATTAAGATAAATGAGAGAAATTATATTCTTAAAAAATATTTTCTTAAATTAAGATGTACGTATTTATGTTGAGCAAAAAAGGAAAGATGAATGTATTTATTATTATTAACATAAAATATTCATAAAGTTGTAATGTTCGTACATTTTTTCCATCAGAGAAAAGCTTGCCTTAGGTACACAAGACGGGGAGAAAGAGATGTACACAGTATGTGCATGTTTAAATTGGTTGTATATCGGGCAAAAAAAAAATAGTTGTATAATTATATTGCATGGCATGTTTGGAAATGCCTTTACAAAAAGGAAGAAAGTTACGTTAAAAAATTTCAAGTTAAAAAATTTTATATTAAAAAAATTTCGAAGTTGTTTTCTATTTAACATAAATGAGTTTAATTTAAAATTCTCAGTTATAATTTTTTTTTTAAAAAAAAAACACCCACGTGGGAAGCATCATGAGGAAACTGTTTATTCTCTTTCACTCTTGCACCCCCCCACTTATTTATTTACGTGATAAAAAAGAAGCACATATAGTACACAAGTGAAGATAACAGCATAAAAATGAAAACTAATATTGGAAAAATTAAATTAATATTTTGATCCCTCAAATTAATTTACTGATCAGTCTGTCCAAATCCCATCTTATGTCATATGTATTATAATTTTTTGTCTTCAAATTTTAGAATAATTTTAATTCTAAATGTATGGTTTTAGTTTAAGTATTTTTAATTTAAGGTTTTTAACTATTTTTTTTTATATTTATGTGTGGGTCAACCAAAAACGATTGAGGAGAAAAAAATTGCAGTCACCATACCTCCCGAATATATATTTTATTTATACAATTCCCAAACTTTTTTGTGATAAGCACATTAATTATATTATCATATATTTGCAAAATTTGCAAAAGGACCCATAAAAGAATAAAAAGAATGTACCAAGAATGGTAAAATTAAATGGTAAAGAACTTAATACTTTTTTTTAATAAAGTCTCAAGCTGATTTAGAATTCATATATTAATTAGTAGTATTAAATGTGTGATAGTTTGTTTAAAAGAAAAAAGATGGAGCATTAATGACAAGAAATTTGAATTATCTATACATATTTACCCCTCTTTCGTAGGGGGTTTGAGAGGGGAGGAAATCATAAAATTTACAGATTCCAAATAAGGGGAGGAGAAATAGGGAGAGGGGAGCCCTCTCCAATTTGGATAGGAAATTTTAGAGAGAGGGAGGGGAGGGGGCCCCTCCCCTCTGAAATTGGGGGCCGAGGTGATAATTATTTTTTCTGTTCTTAACCCTTTTTTTAAATAAAAAATATTTTTAAAAATAAAAAAAAGTTACTAAAAATTTTCAAAACATAAAATATTTACTTGAAGGTCCAAATATAAAAAAATATTACACTCAAGTCCTATGTCCTAAAAAATGAGTATAAAAAATTTCAATATTAAGTATAAAATTATGAATTATGAGTATAAATAAGTAATAAAGGTGATCAAATTATTATTAACTTCCCTCCCCTTTCCTCCTGAACCAAATAACAAATTATTAAAATTTCTCCTCTCTCCTCCTCTCAATCCCCTTCCCTTCCTTCTCCTCCCTTTCCCTCCATATCCCATCTCTCCTCCTCTCTCATCCCCCCATTAAAATTTCTTCTTTCTTTTTCCCTCCCATCCATTCTACCAAACACACCCTTAAAAGATGTGTGATGTTTATAAGGAGGGTTTGAATTTTTAAAAATAAAAATATTAATATAAGAAAAAAGCTAACATTTAGACCCTTTAAATTGAATAGAATTGTAGAAGTGATCCGAATCAGATGTATACCTACTACAGGGAATTCAATCCATGTGGCACAGCATAACCAAAATACGATCCAAAAGGCAAATTATGTGTGTGACTAAACTAGTAAATATTTATTAGAATTTAAATATTTATTATAATGAAATTGTTTTTAAGAGAAGTTTTTCAATATTTTTTCAAAAAATAGATGAGTTTTAATTACCTAATGTTAAATGCATAGAATATAATATTCGAGGCATGTGATGGTTTATCTTTATTTGCATGTTTTAGAAAGGAACGAGGATCTTGCATTGATAAATTCTTAATTCTTAATTTTGCTAATTTTATGAATATTAATTATATCATTTGTTATTGATATTTTTTAACATTATACTAAAATAAAAAATCTTCAATATAATTCCATATACATTACTAAGAACTTTTCTATAAAAACATGTTTATATTATGAATCATCCAATCATTTTTGAGTTTCTACTTATTTAATTTGGTTTGGGACATTTTGATTGAGTATATATAAGAGAAAATCTCTCCTCGTAATTGAGTCATCAGGAAAATTAAAAAAAAATGGATCCATAAAATGGTAAATAATAATTTTTGGCATATATAAATGTTACTAAATATTATAGTTCTTTTTTTCGGTCAATACTAAATGTTATTGTTGGTCTGTAATCATTGGTAAAATTGAAAGAGAATATTATTCATAATTAAACCATGTTTAACAATATCGTGGCAAAAAGAAACCATGTTTAACAATATCAAATATTTTTAAATCCGAATATTTTTACTGTGAAATGTTTAACGGATGCTTTTTTTAATTTTCTCAATTACTTTTTTTTTACCAAATAAGGTTAACTAATTAGCAAATGTGAAGAAGTTGGGGAAAAAACTAATAGAAAAGGATAAACTGATGAGTCGAAATTTCAAATTGGTCAAAATATCAAGTTACATTATAGGTAACATATATATACTTGAGTCAAAGTAAGTTTCATCTTTCTTTTTTCATTTATTCTGCCATTTTTTAATTTTTTGCTGGAAATTCTCTCATTTTTTATTAATTTAGAGATATTCTAGAATATTGAACCTCTATGTATTTAAAACTGCAACATTTTTTTTTGGACCAAATTATACATACTTATAGACAATAAAAATTAAGAAATTATATACGTTATGTACTCATGTTTTTCTCATTAAAATAAATATCTCAATACAAATATAAAATATAAAAGGTATATAAATTTATATTATTGATATGTCATGAACAATTCGAAATTTATACAAATGTTTTCTAATTTCAATAAATACACTTACATGCATATGTACATACATATATATATATATATTTGTTTTTCATAACAAACCATTAGGCATTGTATATGAATTAATTTAGATTTGAGTTTCGTCACTCACAGAAGCTTTTTGAACTATTTGATTGATTGGCAAAAAACTTATCGCCCTATTGGTTTTTGGAACTTTTAGAATAATAAATAGCTGGGAATTGAATGATGATTACTATAAGTTTATTTAGTATGATATTAAGAAAATATAATTTTTTTAAAAATAAAATTGATTAAAAAAATAAATATAAATAAACTAAAAGGATTTATTTCATTAAAATCCTAAAAAATTTGTGAATGAGATTCCAGATATTATTTCGAATGTTAAATTGTTTGGCTTTACAATAACGTGATAATTTAGACTCTATACAGAATGAGGATACCCAAAAAATAAAGAATATAAATTACCGCGTTGACTCTTATCTTTTCTTATTCCCACTTCTAAGAATTATTTTCTAAACCAAATTATCCTTTTCCACCAACCTCATCTTTTTCACATTTTTTCCTCTCTATCACTCCCGACTTCCTCTCTTCAACTAATCTCCTCTCCTCCTCCACTGACACCATGGTCAAAACCGACAACATCTAGTTTTATTTTCAATTTTAACGGCTGATCTATTCCATACCATTCCATTCTTGATTATTTTAGGAACCAAAGGGGCTCTAAATATTTTTGTGTAATAAATATTCTCTCACATCCTAAATATATGTTATTTTTAGTTATCTCACATATTTTTATAAAATAATTTTTTTGGGGCCACTTTTTAAAAAAAGAATTTAATTATTAAATTTATTAAGAAATTATGATATTTTTTAATATTTGCTCTTATTTATTATTCCCTCCGTTTCGCTATATAGTGCACTTTTTTGAGAAATTAATGTTTCATAATATAGTGCACTTTACGGATTACGTAGTATAATTTTTTCTCTTTCCAAGATTGCCCCTAATTAATGAACCCAAATATTTATTTATTAATAAAATATTTTATTCCCAAAGCATTTAATGAGGGTAATTTGAGAAAAGATTGAAAATTTTGTTAGTTATTAATTATTACCTTGGTCTGTGTGCGGTAGTTAAAAGTGCACTATAAACTGGAATGGAGGGAGTATTACATTATTTTTTATACTTTTTATAATATTTATTTTTCACCTATTAATTATATGAACTAAAGGTATGAATAAAAAATAATTAATACACATGAAAGAAAAAGATAATTAATGAAAAAAATAATTAAACGCCCTGCATTTTCAACTAAATATTGTTAGTATTTCTGGAAGATACCTACGAGGTAGTGTACAGTTATATTTACGTGGGATGAATTTATTTTTTAAAATATTTTAAAAAGTTGACGGTTAAAAAAATGCCAGTTACGGGTTTAAAACATGGGAGGAAGTTTGACAAGAGCGGCATTGACCGGGCCACATGATGAGCCAATCAAGCTTAAAACCTCAGTGCGTGCACTTCACTCTCCAATCACTAATCATCATGATGTCGTGTCTTGTGGGTCCCACCATATTCATCAGAGATTCCGTTGGAGCGTGCGCTTCAAACTCCAATACAGGCGTTGTACTACTAAATACTACTGATATACTCCATCTCATCAATTTTGTGACCGTCTCGTAAGTATTTTAGATAGGTTAAGAAAATTACTTATTTTTTCAAAATTCTAAATAAAAATTAAATATTTTTTTATTATTATTAATTATAATAATGTAATTCACATTAAATAAAATTTTTAATTATTATTAATTGAAAAATGTGAGATCAATCAATTAAAAGAAGGGTAAATATTATCAATTGACTAATTAAAAAATATTTTTTATATAAAAAGTCCAATAACATTTTATGATAAAAATAAATGAAAAAGAATAAAAAATAAAGAATTTTACTATACATTATAAGTTCTTTTATAAAAAGAATAAGAAAAAACATTTGGAAAGTCTAATAAAAAATATTAGGGGAAGTGACATACATATTATAAAGCAAAAAATGCAGCATGAAACGCGGCACGATAGAGCATTTGATTTAAGTTATACTCTCTTAACTAAAGTTTTTGGATTTGAATTTTAGGAATGCATCATTATTAAATATTTTGTAGTAGAAATTGTTAATTGAAAATATCCTATTCAACTTGATGCAGATTAATTCAAGTTTGGGATATGAATAGATATGAGAGAAAAAGTAAAAAATAAAAAGCAAAATATTTGGGAAAGAAAGACAAACAAAAAAAAAAATTAAAATAGAGAGGGGTGAGGACAGAGGGGAAAGTGAAGCACACATCTAGATCCACTCAACGCCCACCCAAACTTCACTTTATGATATATGAATATAAATATAATTTTTCTAAACATTTTTCCCCTTTACTGAAATTTGCAACTATATTCAAGTTTTCAATTTTCAATTCACTTTTCTCTATGTTATTTATTTCTCTCTCTCTAATATAATTAATTAATTCTTTAAGTAAAAATGCATGAAGAATGTGTCTAATTCAAGTTAATGAAACAAAATGTTTATTTTTATCTACTTGATATATACTTATAGTTTTATTTTTAGAATGTAGTTAAAAAAATTAAGTTACGAAATGAAATATAAACGAATATTAATTATTCTCATACAACCAAAAAAATTATAGTAGTATTTAATGCATTGCATAGGTATAGAATATGAAGAATGAGTCATACTATTCTCAATTTGAAAATAATAAGACTTGATTTGATTAACATATAAAATCAGTGGCCAATAAAAGAGTAACATATAAAATCTGAATCTTACTTGCAAAGTATGCAATTGGAAGAAAGTAAATAAAAACATAAGACTATATCATATGAGATTATGAAAAAAATAATAGAAATGTAAGATGGAATAAGCCACTTCTATTTTTCTTGATGGAATAACAAATCCAAATTCTTACTTTTGGACTCTAGAAAATCTTTCCTATCAAGACTTTATAGACTGTAAATAATATGGTTCATTATTAGACTACATGAAATATATGGGAGGCTGACCTAATGTTGTTTCATGGGAGGAGAATGACTTATATTCAATGTTGTTTATTTATGAAATTAATTTTTATTAGCTTAAATTTTATTATTTTAATTGAAATCTTAAAAATAAAGTTATAATTTTTATAGTAAAAATAGAATAATATTAATTATTTTATTCATTCCCGTACACTAGATGCTAAATATTTACAATTTTTTTTACGTATTGTACAAAATCCAATGAATAAGTTATAAATAATATGATCTGATGTAGATTCATGATATCTATATATATGATTGAGATTTTATGCTTTTGAAATGTTTTAAAATGTTGAATATACTTAAAACATTCTAAACAAATAAAATCTTAATGTTAAATGTGTAAAATTAATAAGGAAGAGTTTTCTATTAATCTTGTGTAGACTATAAGTTTGTTTGGTTTACCAAAAGTAAATCTAATCATGATTTTTAATTATTATTTTTTTATCTAAACATATTTATTATAAATTTTTTAACTTTTAACCAAATTTTATTTTTATAAATTATGATTATTCTAATAAATTTTTAAAAAAAAAATAATTCAAATGAACACTATATTACATTTTTCTTTGAATTTTTTTTTGGTATTAAAGTTGGTGTATGTGTGTGGGGATATAAACTCTATGCATCATAAGGTTTTACATCACGAAATCTATATTAGTTTAAAATGGATAATGTGTGGGGATATTTTGATGATAAAATATAAACAAAAATATATAAAGTGTGTGAATTCTAAGACTAATATGTTAACATGAAAACACAAGCCTTTTCTTGCTGTTGGTGCCCGTCCTACCGGTCTTTGTGTTTTAAGTTTCAAAGGACAGAGAAAGTGGTAAGTGTATATTTAGTAGTAGTAGGCAGTGACTAATGCGAGTAGAAAATCTTCGGATTTAGAGAGAGGAGATAGAAGTAGAGAGAGATAGGGCGAGAGCGAGAGCGAGAGCGAGAGAGGAGAGAGAAAGAAGCTTTCAACTTCAGTTGCCCAGAACCCCATAAAACACACAGCAGGAGCAGTGAAGCAATTGATGGTTCTTCTGCCGCTCCTGCTCCTCTGCTCCTGCTGCTGCTTTCACTGTTATAAAGAAGGCGGTGGTTTGGCTTTTCTGGTAAGTTGACGACTTCTTTCAACAACACGAAGAAGAAGAAGATTATCGTCTTTCTCATGGGTATGCTCCTACTCTCTTCTACGACTCTCTCTCCTTGATTTCAATTTCATCCAGATTTACCAGCTGCTTTCATAGTGAGTAGGGATAAAGATTTCATTTTGTTGCTGTTTCTTTCACTTTCTCCTTTTTTTTCTCTTTTTAAATTTTTAATATTGGAGAAACTCAACCACTATCTCTCATGTCTCTTCTCTCTCTTCTTCCTTTTATCAAAGGCATCCTCCATTTGTATCCTCCCCTTTTAATCATCCACACGAGAATGCTACTTTTGCCACTTCACTTTCTTATTTCTCTTCTCTTCTTTAACTTCCTTTTCTTGGCCTTTGCAGGAAGAATATGAGAAACAGAAACACCATTTAGGACTCAAATATAGCAGACAGAGAGAGACAGATCTCAGTGAAAAAAATTATTTTTTTTTCTTTTTGTTTTTTCAAAAAAGGTTTTTTTCTTCTTCGAATTTCGGCTGCCATGGATGGGTATGAAGCAACGAGAATAGTGTTCTCGAGGATCCAAAACTTGGACCCCGAGAATGCTTCCAAAATCATGGGTTTACTTCTGATTCAAGACCACGGCGAGAAGGAGATGATTCGGTTAGCGTTTGGTCCTGAAGCTTTGGTTCACTCTGTGATAGTCAAAGCTCGAAACGACTTGGGATTACTACCCTCGAACTCTCCGTCCACCCCTTCGACTCCTTCTTCGCCGTCCCCTTTTCTTCCGACGACCAACCCAGTCGCTATTCCCAGACAAAGTTCTGCTTCTTCCAAACTCCTCAACTGCACTAGTGCTACTACTAGTACTCCAACTCTCTCTGAACTACAGTCCCCGAGTGATTTGATTTCTTCGTCTTCCTCGTTACCCTTTTATGGAAACGGAGGATCCGACCCGATTGACGAGTTCCAGCTCCAAGACCAGCTTTCTTTCCTCAATGATGGGACTACTCCGACCCTTGGGCCAAAAAGCCCGGATTTGTTCTACCCTTCTCAGTCAGATTTGTCCTCTAGTCCCACCGGCGCCGCCTTAGGCGGGGGTGGCTTTGGTTGGGGAGGGTCAGCGCACCACCGCCGGAGCTGCTCGGTGAACGATGCCTGCTTGGGGTCGGAGGAGTTGAATTCTGGGTTGGGGTGGAAGCCTTGTCTTTACTTTGCAAGAGGGTACTGCAAGAATGGGAATACTTGCAGATTTCTTCATGGTGGGCTTGGAGATGCTGATGGTGCTGCAATGGTGGTGGGTTCTCCAAACAAGATGGAGATGATGGACCAGTGTCATGAGCTTCTCAGATCTAAGAGCGTTCAGCAGCACAGATTGGCTGCTGCTTCACAGCTCATGGCTTCTTCTTTCCCATATTCCCCCAAGTGTATGAATCTTCTGCTACAGCAGCAACAAAATGATAGCCAAAGGTACAATACCGTAAATTTTGCAGTTTTCAATCGAGTGTTTCAAGTTATTATTATGTTCAGATTTTTTAACGTTGTGCTGGATGTTTCAAACAGAGCTGCAGCTGCACTCATGATGACCGAGGATTTGCACAAGTTTGGACGATCCAGGCTAGAAAGAAGTGAGTTTTCGTTGAATGGAGGTCCTGGAATGGTGAACCCAGCTTCTAGGCAGATTTACTTGACCTTCCCAGCAGATAGCACTTTCAGAGAGGAAGATGTTTCAAATTACTTCAGGTTGTTCTTGTTCTATTAGCTGTGAACTTTGAACTGAGATTTTTTTCTTTTCTTTGATTCCATTGTTTGCTAAACTTTATTATTTCATAATGTTGTTGAAGCATTTATGGGCCTGTTCAAGACGTGAGGATCCCTTACCAGCAGAAGCGAATGTTTGGGTTTGTGACCTTCGTTTATCCAGAGACTGTGAAGCTCATTCTGTCCAAAGGAAACCCTCATTTCGTTTGTGATGCTCGAGTTCTCGTCAAGCCTTACAAGGAAAAAGGCAAAGTTCCAGACAAGTACAGGCACTCTCTCCTTCTTTCTTCTTCCTTGTCTTCATCTTTCATCTTCATCAGCACGCATGCTTACTTCGTGCATCTTCGTCATTTGCAGGAAGCAACAGCAGCAGCAACAGGTGGATAGGGGGGATTTCTCACCTTGTGGTACTCCTACAGGACTTGATGCAAGAGACCCATTTGATCTCCAGCTTGGTGAATTAATGCTTTGACCTTTCAATATTCTTTCTTCAAGAGACTGTGCATTCTTACTTCGTATTCTGAGCATCTTTTGTACGAATTTAGGTGGGAGAATGTACTATAATACTCAAGACATGCTGTGGAGGAGGAAGCTGGAGGAGCAGGCTGATTTCCAGCAAGCTCTGGAGCTCCAAAGTAGGAGATTGATGGGTCTGCAACTTCTTGACATCAAGAAGCAACACCACCGAGCACTTTCTACAGGAAGTCCAATTCCTTCCCCGACCCACTCTCCCAATATGTTCACTCCGAATCTTGTTCTTCCTCCATTTCACAGTAGCACTGAGGCCCCAGAAGGTATATACATCTACACTATTTCCAAATGCAGTTTGGTTTCCACTTGAAGATGAACTTAGTAGTACTTTTTGTTTGATTCCAGAGAGTGTTACTAGCTCGGCTCCTGCTAGCACGGCATCAATTCCTGTTGGTCAGCAGCCATTGCAGCCAGCAATCAACGTTTCTGTTGGCAAAGAAGTGACAGTGAATGGAGAAAATGGAAATACTGAAGGAGGCAATGGCAAGCAGAGTTCTCCTGGTCATGAAGACCGTGATTTGCAGGAATGGTATGCAACTTTTTTATCACTTGGAATAATCTAAAGGCTACCAGAATAGCAAAATTCCTCTTTTAGTTCGTGCTGAAAGTGATGCGCATTTATTCCAGAATTTGAATTTTTCTAAATTTGATTCCCTTTTAGAGTTCATATATCTAATTGGGAAAATGAATTAATGCAGTTTGGACCATAATCTTCCTGATAGCCCTTTTGCTTCTCCCACAAAAGCTGCTGGAGACTACATGGCTGCCTTCTCCTGTGGACCTAATGAGGCCATTGGTTCAGATGCCTCAGTTTCATCTGCTAACTCTAAATTTGGAAAAAGTTCATTGCTTCCAGCAGCATCTGCTCTGGAGATGGGATCTTTTAAATCTTTCAATTGCCAGTTGCCCAGGTACCATTATTATAATTGTAATTCTGGCATTCACATTTAATTCTAAGTTTTTTTCCCATACCCCTACCCCCATGAGTTTCAGTGTTAATAAAGTTTTAAACTTTTGCTGATCTGGGATTCAAACCAGGTTCTCTTCCGGCCATGGAACCATCGGAATGTTTGCTGCCGGCACTGGTAGTGGCGTTTAGTTTCCTGAGCTCAGGTAAATTAGCTTTTTGAGCGGATCTTTTTCTTTCATGAGCTCATTTGCTGCTTTGTTGTCTTCAACGTGCACACCATTTGTGATTTTGGTTTATACAATTGAAGGTGGGTTTGGTCTTAATTTGGCTATTTTGTGCTTTGTCCACAGGAAGAGAAGCAAGCTTGACCAACCAGACAAACCCTCCACATCAAACAAATATGTAGAGAAATCATCACCACCACCACCATGGCCATCACCATCATCATCAATACTATACTACTTACTACCATACAAAATGCATACGTAAAAGGCAGTTCAGTACGGGAAGTGGGGTCCAGCCATTCCCCTCTTCCGCTTGTTGTTATTGTACCATTTTAATCTTCCTTCTCATTTTCTGTAGTAGCTGAACCACAGGTAAAAAATAACAGAGAGAATCAGAGTGTAGTAGAAAAAAAAAACTCCTGGCACTGTAATTTCTTCCCCTTTTACTTAACCCGTGGTGGGTGGATTTAGTGTAGTTATGTTAGTCTTATTGTTGTTAGAGGTATAATTTAAGAGTCTTTGTACAGCTGAAGCACAAGCCAGAGAAAAAGAGCATGAAGACGAAGAAGAAGAGGAAAAAGTGGTAAAAAGCAGAGACACACTACAAGGCTGATTCAACAAATCCCATGATGGGTAATCACTAATTTGAGTTTGAAAGAAAGTGAATGAGGAGTAGGAGGGGAAGAAGGTATAATAGCTAAAAAAGAGAGATTTCTAGCTTGGCTCAAAGCTCAAAAGTGGAGATTTCTTCTTCCATCTATTCATCTTCTGTTGTTGAAGTTTGTTTGTACTTCTGCTTAGTTGATGTTGTACACAAATTGTCAACCTCATCCCCCTCTACTTAGACAGAAAAGAGAAAGATTTAGAAAGGAAAATCAGAAAGCAAAAGTGAGTTTTTTTTTTTTTGAGACTGCGTAATTGCTCTCCTCTTTGCCTCCCCCTCCTTCCAAGGAGGGTTTTGTCTCTTTGGCTCTTCCTTTCTCCCCTTCAATTATTTTTCACTTTTGAAGCTATGTAAATTGGTGGGGGCCTTGTCTTTTTTCTGATGCCATTATTGGAGGGGGTGGGCCCCACAGGGGCTGGGCACACCACCAGCACATGGGGGACTGCTGACACTGCAAGTGGGTCCTACACATTTATATAATGCCAGGTTGTGCATGGGTCCTACCCACCAACACCCAGCCATGTGAGGGATGCTACTTTCTCTGCCTTACACAAACACAAATAAATATTAACATGATATAATATAATATAAATATGATGTATGGATGGATCCCTGCAATGTCCTTTAGTTTGTGAAATGGGAAAAAGATAACTGAGAACTTATAGAAAAAATGTTTTTAAATTAGGATTTTTGGTCTACATTGAAAAATTAGTTTATGGAACTTGAAACAATTAGTTTATTGTACTTACAAATTATTAAGTGGGATTCTGATTAAAAAAATATATAATTTTTTCCTTATTCTCACTTGTCTTTCTCCCTCCCTTGTGAAATATGAATGGAAAGGACATACAGAGATGGAGATCTAAAAGAAGATGGAGATGCCCACACGTATGACAAAAGTGCACGGTGTTTCTGGGAATCTTTGGGGGTCTGTGACTGTGAATGTGAACATGAAAATATTATATGGGCCAGTGCCCGTGTGTGAGTTACAGTGCGTTTTTTAACTGTCCTACGCCTAGGTGTCTGTGCGGAAGAAAGACTCAAATCAAATGGGGTTCATATATATATATATATAATATATTTGTGTAAATAATAAGGGTAAACAGGCTGGCTTGTGGCGATCTTGTTGATAAGCACGTGCCATGATGAAGCTGGTGATTGCCATGTTGGCTCCCCTCTCAAGGAAACGCCATAGGCTGCAAGTTTCTGCAATGGCAGTGCAGTGACTGCACTGGTGGTGAAAATGGTGAGATTTTCTGTGACAGTGAAGGGCTACGCTTGGCTTCCTTCATCTTCACCAACTAGATTTTTTTTTTTCATAAAAAGGAGAATATATCCAAACAAATAACGAATCCAAGAGTTCAAACAAGATTGTACAACATAAACAACTTCACGAACTAGATTTGTTTTGGGTAAAAGGGGTGATCATCCAAGCATCGATATCCATGTAATATCTTTAAAATTATCGATGTTTATTTAATATTTAATGTAAAATTTATAGAGTGATGTTATTTCCAAATTTAATGTGAAAAATGGGACCCATAATCTTTGAAGGGAAAGTTAGAAAATTATCTTGTTAACAAGTTATAAATATTATGGTTCATATCTCATGTCATTTAAAGTGCATATGTCTACATCTAGTTAAGAAAGCTTCTATTTCTCATTTCATATTTATGATTATAATAATTAATAATATATTATATTAAATTGGATAAGTTTTCATACATTTTAAAGTCTAAAAAAAAGTTACATTGTTCATAATTTATAAATAGTGTGATTGGCTACAACTTTCATTATATATAATCACGTATTAATATATTGATAAGTAAACAAATATTTAGTGTATTTGATTTTCTTTTAAAAATGGTAATATACTAATACTTAAAATAAAACATTTGTTTATTGGTATTTAAGATGTATATTTTTTGGTAAAGGTATTTAAGATATGTTGGTTAAACTATTTATCAACATAACAATAAGAATATAATGTTTTACCAATAAGATTTTGATGCAGTTGGTATGTTATTTTGAGTTTGATTTTTGTCTGTATATATAAAAAAAACTTTGTTGAGTAAAGCAAAACCAATTTAAATGATCTCTACATTTTGAATGGATTAATTCACTATAAGCTGAGGTGTTTCAACATTTTTTCCCTTAAGTAAGATTTTAAATTCAAATTTTATGTATTAAAAAAATTATCACTATGAGAATTTTACATCCATGTGATCTGATTTATCTCCGCCTAGATTAGCTGACTCCCAATGTTACTTACAAAAATCGGTTAATATTAAAATTAAAAAATCTTATTAAAATAAATTACAAAGAAATATAGGTGTGCATACGTTTCTTCTACGGTGGGTTTGTATTTTTGCGTAGGAGGATTCTAGAAACATAGAAGGTGGTATCATCGGAGAACAGAGACAGTTCTTTTCAGAGTGCAATGTGGGAGACTTGAGAAAGGTATCTTGTGTTTTTCACACCGTTTTTATTATATTATTATTAACAGAAAAAAAGGAAAGGGAATGCTTTTTTCCTGCTTTTGTGACAAAGATTTCAAAGAAATCATTTGGTTTTATTATTATGGAGTGCTGATTTTTTCGTTTGTCTTCTCAAAGTCTATTATAGGGTTAGACTCAAATGCATCCCGCTGTTTCCTATTGTTGTTATTTTTTTTTATTTCTCCCTAATGAATTGAAATGATTAGTATGAAGAAAATTGGCGCTTGTAAGTCTTCGCATTGCATGCATAAGAATTTTTTTAAGATGACTTGGGTGTCGACATCTTATCAGGCCAAAATAAACCTCACGACTTACAAATCAAGAGTTTACTTATAGGTTTAGGTGAATTCTTTTAATTTAGTATATAATAAAAATAATTCTTTAGTAAGAAGAAAATGACGTACAAGGTAGCCCAAATAGAAGGGACATGGTAATATTTCAGCAAGATTTTGGACTTAAATATTGTAGATAAAATTTAAACTTGTTGATAATAATGAAAATACCATATGATTATCAAAAAAAGAGAGAATGGCATAAGCTAGAATATTGTATATGAGATTTTTTTATTTATTTTTGTTTTTCTCTTTATCTATCATGGATACATTATCATTCATTAACCTGAGTATTTAAATTTATTTTTCATATGAAAAATTTCTTGATATTTAATATAGGCTATACTCTATAAGGTTTTCATAATTCTAAATATGAGTCACATTACAAGATGTCTAAAGCATTATTTTGTTCACAAATACCATTGAAAGTTTATTTGTTCACTTTAATTTCAAGATTTAAAATCTAAAAAGTAGATTCATCAAATAAGAGAAATTACTTTTAATGGATTCAATAATGGCAGTCTTGGAAAGTAATCGTAATTTTTAAACAATTTAAAAATATAAACTATTTTTAGCTAGTTTCTATGAAATAGTTATAAATGATTTATAATAAGGAAGTGAGGTAGTTTTATTCTAGTAAAAAAATTGATGGATAAAAAAGGTTAATGTAGTTGGTAAAAATTTAGGTCATACCATGTAAAGATACTTTTATAAGATCTTTTTAAGCTGTAAAAGATGTCCTAATCTTGATGAATTAATGTTATTCAACTCACCTAGATTTTATTTATAAAAGAATATATAACAAGCAATTAATTGGCGTCGAAATGTAACAAGGGATCAATTGGTAAGGTGAATGACCTAGAAATTGACTTTGCATTTCAAATTTTGAGTCTCTAAAGGACTCAAACTATCCTTTGGTCGTCAAAGGACTCTTGCATGAACGTTCAGCGAATAAATCTGAAAATTTAACAGCTTATATACCTGATATATATATATATATATAAATTGCATATTAGGTCTCTTGGAAAGAGTTAAAAAAAATTCAAGTGATATTCTATTTTTACGAAAATAATGTAACTTTACATGGAGATAATTCAATCATGGTTTTATTTTCTGCTATTTCATTTACCTTGTCATCCTCAAACTCCATGGGATGTTCTCTTCCATGCATAAAGCGCACTAGCTTTTGCTGAGGATGCAGGGAAAAAATAAGGTTAATTTTTTTCTCTGGATTTTCTGTCTTTTCTCTTTTTTTAAGTATTCGAGAATTTCTTTTTGAGAAAAAGATGTATGTCATATTAAAAAAAAAAAAATGTAAAGAACGAAAAAGAAGTGTGTCTGTACTGTAGAACAGAGAGAGAAAGTACAAATGAACTAAATATCTGAAAAAAAGAAAGTAATATTGTTTGGAGAATGTAAAGTGGGGAGTAATTTGCAAACCTTTTCTTCAAGAAGTTGATTCTAACCCACAGGGTGATAGTTGAATCACTGACATTTGGATTCCACTGAAAAAAGTGACCAATCTTCATTTATATATAGTGTTCATGGATGCCCATGAACCCACAAACTGATTAACTTCTTTGAGTTGAGTTTAAATTTCAAATAAAAAGAAATAACCAAATCAAGTAATTTCATTTATTTAAATAATATTAGTTAATGAGTTGCTCTTTGGGCTTTGGCTACGCCATCCATGTGGACCAATTTTTCCGACAGAGAAGAAGGAAGCGATTAATGACAATCAACTGTTACTTTGGTATGGAATTATCTCTCTGCCAGCAGTAGAGATTAATTTTTGTTCCCTATTCAAATCCACTGCTACCGTGTAAATTTTGTTCACCTTGGGCTGTTGATTTTTTTTTTTGGTCATATTCCCTCATTGTTTCCAATATGTTTTTCTGATCACCCTAAAAAATTCAAACCCTGTCGCTTTTATTTGCAAAGGCGTTGTTTCTAATTAAAAATAATAACTTTGAATGAATTGATGGAATGGAGAAGCGGGAAGGATAAGCTGAATTCCTCTCTAAACCCTTTTGCGTGATCTCCAATCCAACTACAGAATAACCAACAGTAATCAAGCATTAAGAATCATCAAGCTTCATACCGATTGTCTCTTTTGATTCCCGTTTTGAATTTCTCAAATAGATTTGTTCAGCTGATGGAAATAGGATAGAAGATAGAAAATTGAAAGAAATTAGAAATCCGACCAAGGATTCTGGTTCTGTTTCTTCTTGAATATTTCAAGGCCATTTTTTTTTTCCTTTGCCAAATTTCAAGGCTTCATTCAGGAGCTTGTGTGAGCTAAGAACTGCATGGTCATCTTATCCTATAGTTGTTAATAAAAAAAACTTCATCTTAAAGTTGATTATGAGAATCTGCCAAAAAAAAGTTAACGGCCGATTGAAACTCTTTGTTTTTGTTTTTTCTTAAACTGTTCTTACGTAAATATTTTGACTTTGGATCACTTCCTTTTATTGAGCCTGGTTATTTCTTAATTCTTATCTTCTCTTTTTCTCTGCATGCGAAATTTCAGAGCCCCATAAGGTAGAGGGTTAGTGCCTTGTCCATGTTTTGTGGGCTTTGATTTTCAAAGAAAAAGAATATCATTTGATTTTTCGAACTATCTCCAAGAGACATCTTTCAAAATTGAAGAAATTAATGGTACTTGTTCAAACATAGCCATCTAATTTCACCCTCACATACTATTCTATCTCTACAAAAGCAATACATTTTTATGAACCCAAAAAGGAAAAAACAAATTAAAAAATGAGGCATATAAACCTGTACTGTCCTACTCAAAAGAATGATTCTGCACCTAGGAAATGGGATTTGGAATGGTAGTAAATGGCAGATGGAAGAAAAATCTGGAGGCAATTTTGTGGAAACAAGTAGCAGCAAAAGAAGGTAAAAAATATTGACTTTGACGGATGTTCATGCACATCCATAGTCAGGCGACAGGAAGTAAGACTTGGAACAATATAAAAGTGGAAGCAGGTAAGAACTGGTAAGGAGGAAGGAAGAGCGTTATTTACCGAAGTTGTGAACTGCTGCATCTTTTTTTCATGCCAGCTCTGGGCCACTGGGGATGGGTTCGTAATCGTCATGATGGTGTCTGTCGACGTAATGAGCCACTGGCACGGGAATGCATTTGACAATCGCAGCTAAGGGTAAGCTCACTGCACCGATCAAGACGCTGGCTAGCCATAACTCCCAGCTCAGTGGCACTGTTTGAGCAAAAGTACCGAGAAATTCAACAAGAATAGCTTGGAAACATATCGTCGTGGCCATCACCCCAAGGAAGATCCAGCTGCTGAAAATGCCTCGGAAAACATTGATCTTCTCCATGTCACGGCTGTTGATCTCGTTGAATACCTGATCATTTACAGTTCGAAAAGAAAATTGCATGACAGAAGACTATAGTTTTTAAATGCTAATGGGAATTTCTTGAGATGAAGTTTTCTTTGGTGTTTGTTGTATGAGTTCTTTAATAAATATATAAAATGTCAATGGTTTTTAGAATATCCTTCTATTGACAATAATCACTGGCAAACACTTAAACAAAAAGCATATGAAGTTTTGCTGCTAGAAAATACCATTTATTTCTCACAAAATCGCGATCGTAACAAGAAATAGAATGAGCAAAATCTACAGTATATTAGACGGGTTTCTTTATAAGCCATATAGGAATTTAAAGGCCATATACAGCAAGGAACACAGTATAAGAATAATCAGAAGACCAATTTGTAGAAGCTAACGAATGGTTTTTACGCAAAGCATATTTGTGGTCTACGACGGAAAAAATACAACGAAGATCTAAAGAATAAGTGAATTGGTACCTGGCAAAATACAAAGGCGTTGAATATGAAAGTATTCAGAACAGAGGTGGCATCAGGACCATTAAGCTTCAAAATCTGTTTACCACGAAATGTGAGAACCAAAAGGACAGATATTTGATAGAGGCTCTGACCAATTATATTCCTCCACATGACCCCGGTAATGAGTTTGACATTCTTTCCAACAGGTGGCCTTTTCATCAGCCCATCATGGGGAGGTTCTGTAGCGAGTGCCAAAGCACCAAGAGTGTCCATGATCATGTTTACCCAAAGCATTTGAACAGCAGTAAGAGGAGCAGTGCCTGAAAATGGAATTCTAGCATTAATTGATCATCCGAATAGAACAAAGATAGCTATAGGTGAGACTAAACGGATGCATGGTGGAAGATTGTTTCAGAAGTTAGCTGATGTAATACCTGACACGCATGCGGAAACAAAATTAAGGATAAGAGCCACAACATTAACTGTTAATTGGAACTGAACAAACTTCTGAACATTGATGTAGACAGAACGGCCCCATCTGGCAACACTCAGTATGGTTGCGAAGTTATCATCCATTACAATGACATCCGCATTTTCTTTTGCAACCTGCAGGAAGATAAAAGGAGCTTAGCAAACAATTTAACGGGTAAAGTGAAATGAATTGATAAGGCAACCTATCGAAGCTTGCAGATTAATTGATACAAATTGTCGTCGGCCATATCAAGCATCTACCATTTATATATGCATGACATTGCATTTGTTGTTTTAAAAATATGGGAAGTGCGAGCGGGGAATTTCAGCTTCATGCGAAAACCGGTAGTATAATAACAGAAGTAAACAACTAAGGAGGCCTAATAAATTTACTTCTGTGATGCTTCATAAGAAATATGAATGTCGAATACAACAAACTGGATGACCAGCGGTGCGTCGGAGCAGAACATTGCTTTCGAACCAAAACAATTATTCAACAAGGACAAAGTGCTCTAAACGACAGTAAGGTTCTGGTTTATGAAATAAAGGAGAACAAACAGATAATGACACATAAAATAAATGAATATTTGATGATAAGTGGGCTGAGTTTAATAGCAAATATAGATTACGTCTCACAAACCTCTGTTCCTGCTATGCCCATAGCAAGTCCAATATCAGCCTCCCGCAATGCTGGAGCATCGTTGGTCCCATCACCAGTTACTGCAACAACTTCGTCGAAGTCCTTCCTCAAATGGGTCACTAAGGTGTGCTTGTCTAGAGGCAAAGATCGAGCCATTACCTATTTACATTAATCAACCCAATTTATTAATTACTGTCGTATTGACATACATCAATATAGAGTTATCCATGAAACAGTGGGAAAACCTGTATTTTTGGTAATATATCCTCCATTTCCTGCTGAGTCTTCTGGCGAAAGTCAGGCCCTTCGACAGCTATCCCATCTGTCAAGATACCGCATTCTCTAGCTATTGCTTTAGCAGTAATGATGTTATCACCAGTTACCATCTTCACTGAAATACCAGCTGCTTTACAAGTTCTTACAGCTTCTTTTACTCCGGGCCTCACTGGATCCTTGATTCCAATGATAGCTAACAAAGTAAAATTCTCCTCAGGAATAGCATCACCATCAGAAGTTCCTTCGATGTCTTTAAAGGCGATAGAGAGAGTTCTCAGAGCTTCAGAAGCAAAATCATTGATAACTTTCACGATGTTCTTTCTTTGTTCTTCGAACAGGCGAACGATTTTGCCATCTGTGTTCACAACTTTGTCGCACATTTCCAGAACTATTTCTGATGCTCCTTTACAGAATGCTCTTGACCTATTGGCAGCACCAGGAAGTGCCACAAGCACCGACATCCTTTTTCTGTTCGAATTGAATGGTTCAATCTTTATGATCTTGTACTTCTCATTATAAGCCTCAGAATCACCTCCAAAAAGCAACCCAAATTCCAGCAATGCCTTCTCTGTCGGAGTACCCATTACCTTGTTTTTTCCATTTTCACCTTTGACTACTTCTGAGCCAGTATTCTGAAATATTGACTGCAAAAAGAGGTCAAATATTTGTTGAGAAATCGACGACTTTAACAAATTCTCAGTGTTATTGCTTTTTATTTCCTTAATTTGTTCGCAAATCCATATTTTATGTACAACCATGTGATTTGTTGTCAAAGTTCCTGTTTTGTCTGTGCAAATACAACCAGCTGAGCCCATCGTCTCGCATGCAGACAGGTGCCTGACAAGGGCCTTGTCGTTCATTAATTTTTTCATTGCAAATGCAAGGCTTAAAGTCACTGCCAAAGGAAGCCCCTCTGGAACTGCCACAACTATTATAATTACAGCAGTCGCAAAGAAATTGAGAAGCTCAGATGCATCGTGTAAAGACCAATGCGTGATTTCATGATGAACTATTTTACGCACTAAAAACCTGCCAGTTAGAACCAAGAACGTCAGCACAGCAAAACCCAAGCCAATCTTTCCAATAATGGTCGCAACCCCATTTAATTTGACCTGCAACGGCGTCTCATCATCTCCCACTTCGTTCAGTGTATCCATCAATCTTCCCCATTCAGTCCTCATGCCAACAGAAGTCACTAGCATCTTAGCAGATCCATCTTGCACTTTGGTCCCAGCTAGAAGAAAAGGCATTTTTTGGTCTACATTCACAGCCTCACTCTCGCCTGATAAGCTTGATTCATCAACTGATAAGCTATAACCTAATATGAATAGCCCATCTGCAGGAATTATGTCTCCAATTGACAAATGAACAATATCTCCTACCACTAACTCATAGATTGAAATCTTTTGTCTGTTCCCATCTCTAGTGACTTGAATGGTAATATTTTTCTTCTCATTTTCCAAATCTTTAAATTGCAATGATTGTTTATAGTCACTAACTGAAGTGACGAAGACAACTAAAAGAATAGAGAGCGTGATTCCCACTCCATCATATACGCCTTTTGGCCAACCTTCAGTTGGGATTCCAACCCCTATTGAAACTAGAGCACATAACATAAGGATAATGAGAGTCAAGTCTTGCATTGCATCCCAAAAGAACAACCAAAATCCTCTTGAGGGCTTTTCAGCAAAGCTGTTAAAACCGAATATATTTTGTCTATGAGGAACATCACTTGAACTAACACCGTCTTTCAATGACACATTAACTGCTGTTGCCAATCCTGCTACTCCTCCATTATGTTCTAAGCCTTTGCTATCATGCGATCGGCATATAGAGGCTAAATCATCGGGCTCAATTCCAAAACCTGATTCTTTGACCTCTCTGGAGAGTATGGGAGCACCACGCTGCCCAGCTGTGTGAGGAGAAGAAAAGAAAATAAGTTAATTTTTTTACATTTGTTTAAAAAAATTCTGATACAAATGAATATAGTTGTCAAATTAAAAAAAAAATAAAAAGGTGACTGAATCTACTCGAGATTAAATATAAAATACCGTCAATAAACTGCAATGCTGCCTTTTGCACATAGAGAGCTACTCGTACTTTTTCCTGTTCAAGATAGTCCAAACATAAGCCAGGTACATGTGATATAGAACAGATTATATGGATTTCATGCAACTTTAAGAGAAGGCACGTCGAAATACTATGCAGACAGTGCATTCGCGAGCGGATATAAGGAATCCAACAGCCTTACGGCAGAGTTCTTGAGGAATATGAGCTACAGAAATAGCTTGGAGAAAGGGGCATAAAGCCACAAAGAAAGGCTGGACAGAGTTAAATTCATGACATATTTTAATACAAATATTGTTCTTAAAATTAAACTTATTTATAAATTATAAATTTGAAAAACTATTTTGTGAATATTTATTTGTTAAATTTTGAGTATTTTTATTAAATCATTTTTTAATTTGTTAAAATTTATAAAATTTTCTATTTTATACCTGTCAAATACACACACATGTAATACTTGATAATTATATTATATGAGTAGTAATAGATATAAGGGGATTTTAGTCAAAATAAATATAATTGTTGTTTATTTTCTATTGTAAGGAAGATAAAATATTCATTCTTAAAAAGAATGTAATTTTAACATATAAAAAAGTTTTACCCCAATTAACTAGATGCAGAGTAAAATTTGGCATAAGCCGAAAGATAGTTTGGTATCAGTATCACCCCCTAAGGGGGGATATACTTGGAAATACTCTAATCGCAAGGCCGTAAAAATATTAGTCAACTTCACCATCAAATAAGAAAGACTAAAAGAAATTGTATTCGGGATATCAAGTGGCAATATGGCACGTTGTAACATGCAATTTTACCCAAAGGAAATTTGTGGACGCCAAATCAGGCAGGGAAGAAAAAAAAACAATGCATTAGGTATTTAGGTCCGTCGGTCGTATTTTATCCAGAATGTCGAATTACAGAATGTGGCTTAGTTAGTGGATCAATATCATCAATATATCATTATATATATAGTACAAAAAGTGCATAGAGACACGATAATTATAATTCATGAATAACACAACTCCATACAAATACACTCTACCCACAGTTAGTCATACAACTATACTAAATGATGGCCATGCTAACTGACAAAAAAGGATGACCTATAAAATTTTTTTCTGTAGTACTTAGTGTATAATTTTCCTGATAGAATTATTTTGTTTTATAATTCAGTCCGAGTGAAGTTGATTTCCACAGTCTGAACCGGAAGAAGCACTACTAAATAAAGAACACTCTCGAATTGATGGGGGACAACAGTGAAAGAAGAGAATGACATGAAGTAGAGGAAATACCAACCACGAATATATACGTACATATACATGCATCAGCTTAAAAATTCTCAGCAAAGGGATGCATCTCTTCATAGAAAAGCTAGGCCACCTTAATTTTAAGGAATTCGAAAGCATTCTAAGTTACAGGTGCGGTTCCGATATTTTTACTTGCACCATTAAATATGGTCAACCCTATTACCTCTCGCAAACTCAAATTATTGGCACGTCGGCAAGCCGTTTGACTAAAGCAAAATTGGTTCAAATTCTTACTTATCTTAATTACCTGAGGTATCATTAAAAGAAGAAGAAGATGAAGAAATACTACCTCCGGTCCTATATATAGGATCTTTTGGCTTGGTCCTAAATATAAGACCATTTACAATATACGAGGTGGTATTTATTATATATTTTCAAAAAATGTCCCTATTTAATGTATTTAAAGGGAAAAAGAGAGAGATTAAATAAGGGTACTTTAGGAAAAATATTGAGATTTTTGGAGAAATCGAGATAGTTAATTAGTTTTAACTCTCATTCTTAATTCGCATGATTCGGTTAAAATAGTCTTATATTAAGGACAAGAGGGAGTAAATACTTTTAGATGCAGAAACTTTATTTCCGCGTCAAATGAGAAAGTTCACCGTTCACCGGAAAAGTACATATATAGAAAAGTACATATACATAGTGGTATTCCATCCGTTACAGTTTATAATACATTTTTAACTATCATACATATATTAAAATAATTAGTAACCAAAATTTTTTTTCATTATTTCTCAAATTATCCTTATTTAATAATATGTCATACATTAATAAATTATAATTATTTTTTCTTTTTTTTTCAAGTTTCTATGGATCATTGGCAATTATAAAAAGTGAAATTTTTAGAAAAAATTCTCTTTCATTCATTTATAATTTGATCAAATCATTAAGAATTTTCATTAAATGCATTGATAACTGTAAAATATATAAACTTAATTATTAAAAAATTAATAAAAAAATATAATGTAATCACGTAACCTATTATATTTTAAAATATGAATTTTTAATATAGCGAGAAAGTACTATGTCATTATACTGAAAATGATGCCTAAGACTGCTAGTAAGAATCGCCAAAAAAGTTGACAGATGATGTGCAAAAGTGTGAATTATCAAGGCAATGGCCAACACAACACGTTAACACATTGACTGAGTCGGCGGCACGCTTCTCTTTGCTTCTGTTAGAGTAAATTCTTGTGGTTTACGATAATAATTAATAAGCACGCATCGTGAACCAGCAATTCTCCCATCTGTATTTGTTTGACGAGAAAATTTTAAACGCGAACAAGGAGGTTCATCTCATAACGATGAAATCCAGATGTCATAACTAGACACTTGAGGTTTATCACTTTGATTGTGAAAATACCGATCACGATATCCACACTAATCACTAAATCACATTTCACTGAGAACAGAGCAATCCGTTTCGATTCAGGGAAACATAAAGAAAAAAAGACAAATCAACGTCATGTTGTTTCTCAATCAGTCATGAAGCATGCAAATAAATCAGTCTCAACGAAACAAAGAGAAAGAAAAGGATCCAGATGCAAACGCAGTTATGCAACAGCAAAGGAAGAGAAAACAGAGCAATCTCAAACCTGGAGTTTCTTGCGCTTCTTTTCTGCCTCAGCGCGCTTGGCGAGATCGGCGACCATGCGGAAGCGGCGGCGGGGATTCTTGACGACGGAGACGGCGGATCTCCATCGGCGGAGGGCGGCCTCCGACGGCCGCTTGGGCGAGAGGTCGAAGTTTTCTCGGAGGTACTGCTCCATCAGTACGGCCCACTCAATGCGCTCCTTCCTCGGTCAGAAAGCTAAAAGCGATGGATTTGTTAGAGAATAACAGACAGGAAGTAATAGTGTTAGTTTTGGAGAGAGAGGTTCAAACATCGCCGGAATTGGCGCGAATCAAAAGTGATTCACTGCATGTCTGAGAGAATATCAAAATACTCTCTTCGCTTCTTCCTTTTCATTTTGGATTTCCATTTTCGTTATTTGTTTTGTATTAGTATGTCGTCAAGCACATCAATTGGCTCTGAATTTTCTGCACCTTGTAATTGACAAATTCTTATACGTAAATTTCTAGGAATTTTCTTTTTTTTCTTTTTATAAAAAACACATTACTCTTTCTAGTCCTTAATATAAGACCTTTTAACCGAATTACGAAAATTAAGAATTGAAATTAAAATTAATTAACTATCTTAATTTTTCCAAAAATCTCAACATTTTTTCAAAACTAACCTTATTTAATCTCTTTTTCTTTCTCTTTAGATATATTAAGTAGGAACATTTTTTTTGGAAATGTATAATAAATACTACCTCGTATATTGTAAAGGGTCTTATACTCCCTCCGTTCCTTAATATAAGAGACAATTGAGGGAGTTTCCGTATTTCAAAATATAAGAGACACATAGGATTTGTCTGGTGTATTTAATGATATTTTCCCAAAATACCCCTAATTAAGATAATATATTTTTAATATAATTCATTTGCATTAATTGAATAATGGAAGAGTTATTAACATTAAATGAGAATATATTTAAAAACTATTTTATATTCCTGACAAATTTATTGATTTTCTTGGTCTGTTTGATTTTATCTCTTGCTCCTTATATTAAAAAATGGAGGAAGTATTTAGGATCAGAATAAAAAATTCTATATATAAGACCGGAGATAGTATTATTATTATTATTATTATTATTAAGTAGTCTATTTCCTTTGAAATACCGTGCAAGATCCATATGGGCGGTGACTCTTCTCGCAAAGCTCCATTCAACATCAAGATTTTTATTTTTTTTAAGTTAAGTTAATTTCCCTTAAATTTAAATAAGTCAAATAAATTTTATTGAGAAAGAAGTCAAATTTACTTCTTACCTTTAAAATTACATTTGAATTCCATAACATTTGAAATATATTAGGAGAACTTTTTTTTTTTTTGCAAGGCTAGACTATTACGAGAACTTTTTATCCACCAATAGTCTATCATATAGTGAAGAGATCAGTGGGGACCATGGAGGTTTGCTTCTTTTAGATTTTTCTTTATTTGCTTTCTGTTGGGATGGCTCTGACCCTTCTTTGTACAAAAAAAAAATGAAATTTAAAATTATATCAAGTATAACTTAACATAATATAATTTTTATTTTATAATTTATCTTAAGCACATGGTTTAATTTTTTTTTTAATAATATCATGTGTTTTCCTTGGTTTGGGTATGACTTTATGTATTGTGGTTAGATTATGTCAAATGTTTACTTACGCTACATGGAAAATGTGATGGAGCTGACGTGGCTACCACACGCATCACGTCACATGCTCCTCACGTGATGCAAAAGCAGTTGGAAAGAGAAAGATTGAAAATACGGGGGAAAAAAATTGTGCATGGCCTAAAAAAGATTCATATTGTTCTTTTGGGTGAGCAACAAATGATATCCGCCAACTGAAAATTAAAAACTAATTCATTCTAAGTATAAAAATTATTTAATTAAGTTTTATCTTTTTAAATAAGACATTTTTTATACATATAACTAAATATCAAACCTTAGACAATATATTTAAAGAATTTAGCCACCTAACAATTGTATCAAAAACTTATTAATAAAAATGAAACTTATCCGTTAATGTGTTTCATGTGAGTTTTTACCCGTCTTTTTTTTTCCTCTCACTTAGAACAATTGAGTAATCCAAATCTTATATGGCAATGTAAACTGTCTCTTTCTTTTATCATTGTTCCCTTCAGTCATTAAAAAGAATCCAAGTTAAAGCCACCCAGATATATTATGAAAGCAAAGCTTTATCCCAGAAAGGTTAGAAATAGTTTGAGAGCTGGTGGAATTGTTGGCATTGTGTTTGGTGTTGTTTTGCCCTGCATTTTGTTATGGTGATGTGGGTGCCTACCATGTCAAGGAAACATGAGTCCAACCGATTCTATTCTGATTAACTTGAATCCCCTACAAATAATTAGTTGAACATAATATTTACCAATAATTTTGACTAAAACGGACCAAGAGATTTCAAACCAAAATCACTGTAACATTCTACCGCTTGTCTCGAAAAAGTATCAGTTCTAAGGCCCACCATAATGGAAATTTCTCCATCACTTTGGATTACCTCCATTGCAGAATCATTCCAAGAACACACATTCCAACATTTTTACACCTAAAAAATGTCAAAATAACACGCCAAACTAAACCCATACAAGAGAACAAAGATTCAAGGCTGTTGACCAAGGAGAGAAGGCCTGTAAAAGACATGGCTTTGAGCAATCTCGATACGGTCACGGGGATCATTCATGGTCTCATCTCTTAGTGCTTCAAGAATGGCCTGAGGAGGAGATTCCCTGAAAGATTCAAGGTCAATAAATCCATAGAAAATGTTGGTTCCATTCCAAAAGATCCATGAAGGGATTATATACTTTCAAGCATATTTGTTCTTGGGCTAGGTCAGGCTTCGGCTAGAACCCAGTAGCCCACCTCAAGCATTAAGCCGAAGCCTACTTTAGGTGACGTTAATTCAACATATTTTACTAATAGCCACATTTTTACCATGCTTGATTTATTAGAGAAAAAATTGAACTTAATAAAGTTAAAATTCAAAAATTAAATATGATAAAAGAGAAAATAAAGAATAAGAATAAATAATGCCACCGAATGGGGTCAAACCATAAGAGTCCAAATTGGCGACTGACACTGAATGGTTATTACAAATACACCCACACACACTATAATGCCAAATTTAGGGTGTGACAAAAATTGAACTTGTTAGGTCAGTTCAAGCTAGACCTGGGCCATAAGTGCATAAGCCTAATAAGATGAGATTTTGAATTTAGGCTCATTATCCCAAATGTCAGGCCCACAAAACTAGGTCCACTATGTTGGGCCAAGCATATCCATGAGCCAGCCGAGTCCTCAAACAGCTCTACTCTCAAGCCACAGCAGGTCAAGTCCCATGACCCATCATTTTCTTCAGAATTGAGAGAGGAGAGATAGAGAGGGGGGAAAATGCACATTATGGTGGCAAAGTTTATTACCTTATTATGAGTATTTTATGCAACATCTTCAAGATGGGGCAAAGCTCCACTGGGGCAACAAGCTTGTTTTCTTCAGGATTTAGAACATTTAAGCAGGACTGACTAAGTAATTCGTAGAATGCTTTAACTGCAGATACTCCCTACAATATGCAAATCAGAATAAACATTATTGACAAGCACCAACAGTAGAACCTTAGAATGGTGTTTTTCATGAACCTTAAAATGGTTTTTTTCACGTGAGTATTCCAGTTTTGGATGGTTATGTGGTAAGTCAATAAGCAACACTTTAAACCAAAGGGAGATAAATTGATTTTTGAACTAATCCACAGGAGCTAAAATGTAATTTATGTAAAAATATTTTAAAATTTTCTTTTTTTACTATGCTCAAACATCTTATAAAATATTTCCAAGTGCTTGGAAAACTAAAATTTCCACATACCAAACACCACCTAAAGAATTCCATTCCATTTTCTCTATAACTTTCTAATCAGACTACAAGATGCATCAACTTTCCCGTGCCAAAAGTATCTTTAATAAAAAGAAGAAACCAAAAAAAAAAAAAATCTGTACCTGAATCATCCCCTTGCCTCTGATGTTATCACCCATTTCAAGGCTCAATTCCCCCTTGGCCAGCTTTTGTCCATACCAAGCATTACGACCTTTCAACAAGGTTACATAAGTATCAGCCAACAGAGGTCCTGCAAGTTTCTCTGGCTCTTCTGCCAACAGGTGAGTGATAAAAACCATCTCTGATGTACAGTGAGCAAAGTAGACTGATTTGCTGGTGGCACTTTCATTAGTTAAAGCAGCTACCATTCCTGTTTTTATTAAATTTGTGTTTTGGTCAAACTGTTTCATTCAAATTGAAATTTATGAATATATATATATTGCAATATTTAAAAAATTATTTTCAAAACAAGAAAGCATTTTTGCATTGTGCCATCCAAAGACAACATACAGAACAGAACAGAACAGAACAGTCTCCAATGTGAAAAGCGCATATTAACCTTTCAACTGACAAATGAGTCAATGTCATATGGTGCCAGATGTTATATTTAAAGTCTTATTTACAGAACAATGTTATCCGACCAAAAAACAAAAAAAAGATTTCTGTCATCAATTGCTTAAGTTAGAGAAACAGAATAACGCCTTCAGTATGTTTCTAAATAAAAAACCGTTTTCCCATATGTGCTGAGATCTTCAAATAATCAAATATATTCTTTGATACATTTTCTCAATTCTAATCACTTCTACACAAGTGCTATAGTGTAGCCAATTTCTAACAGTAGGTGTTAAGCTTAATTAGTTTATCACTAATAAAGAAATAGAACTTGTGTTAAAAAAGCCATGTTCCAGATACGTCATACATATAAACTCTACACAACAATGAAAATTTCATACACAAAACATGAAGAGCAATACCATGGAAAAGATCCTGAATGGCCACTATCTATTTCATGCTTCAACAAATATGCATTGATTGGCTCCTTCCAGGTTGTTTCTGTATGTAACTAAGAAAATAATCTAAAATATACCTGCTCCAATAGCATAGACATTCTTCAGTCCACCCATAACTTCATGAGTAACAAGATCACCATTATCCCACACTATGAAGTGGGGCTGCCTCAAAAATTTTGCCAATGGTTTCCTCCATTTTTCTGCTCCACATATCCGAGCATTTGCATATTCCCTGTTGTAAATCTCTGAAGCTATGTTAGGTCCTCCAAGATAAAGAATGTTCTCCAAGGGAACTTCAGCTGCCAAGCATGATATCAGACAGTGAAGGGAGAGGAAACTAATAAATATAGTACAAGGACACATATGCCATTATCATATGAACATAAGAACATAACAAAGTACATCAGGATTCACCCATTTAAACAGGGAACACTTAATTTATGCATATGTTTTCTTTTCCAGGAAAAGATAACTCTTAATATAAGGTTCAATAATATGAGCTTGTATTGGATGCCAAACAAGTTAAAACAAATGTGGAACTGAAGTAATGTACACAATACCAGTGACATACATTACACACTTGGGATGCTTCTGATTATTAAACTGAGATATTCACATATACAAAGTTCTTACCCATTTTATCATTATCTTGACATTCACACATTGCAATGATACTCCATATTTAAAAATAGGCCAGTTAATCCATCAAAAGATTAAAATGGGTATGAGCTAGTATAATTCTATAAGGCAAAACAACATGGTATGTAAGTATGGCAAAGATAGCCCCATACTGTATTTTGAAAAATAAAAGAAATTTGAACAATTAATTCAGTCTCTATACATACTAGAATTCCATTTCAAGGAACTAAGGCACAGCACCCATGTACGCCAAAAATAAACAGGCTTCAAAAGAGCATGTGCACTACGCTGAAAAAGATGCCATCAAGATCTTAAATTTTGGATAACCATAAGAAGAAATTGTGTCTGGTAAACAAATGGAAAGATTTCACCCCAAGCAATCATGGAAACTCAAAACCTTCCAAATTGACACCCATCAGTAAAAGGAAAATTTACCAGAATTTAATTTACTGTTTTCTTTCAGCCATTTTACATCATACTCATTGGGACAACTTTCCATACAATCTAACTACTTGTAAACCCCAGCTTTCCACACAATGAGATGTGTCAAGCAATTTTTTTGACTTTGCCAGGGAAAATTCGTTTTAAAATGGGGTAGAAAGAATGAAAAATGAAAACCAAAACCATTTAACGAGTGTAAAGACTGCAACAGGTCTGGAGGCTCCTACTTCATAAACGAATTGAAAATTCAGATTGCTTGCAATGGTGAGAAACCAGAAAAGGAAAAAAAAAAAAAAAAGTTTTTGAAGAACTTAAACAAGGCTGATTGTGAACATAGTCAGAGCATTTCCTATCAATTATGTTATGGGCTTAATTGGTACTTTACATAGATACCAGCTCCTGAGGTTATCATTGGGTGAATTCTTAATGACAACCTTTTCAATGATTGTTTATTTTTTTTCAATAACATGTCTTAGCTGTGTATCTTTATGCATAAGAAATAAACAGAAGATTATCATCATTTAAGGGTTGATAATAGTTAGTCCAGTCTCCATTAATAGACAAAGCTTTTGTGAATTTGGTAATCTAATATAGAAACCAAAATTCAAAAAAAAGAAAGAAAGCATGAATGAAATGTAGCTAAGCCATAATTTAAAAACGAAAAATGTTAAAAAATGACACTGGCAGATGGCCAACTTAGCAGTAAAGATGCATTCAAAGGTTCAAGGGAAAATAAGGACAGCAAAACAGGAAACATTAGAGAGTAGATCACTCTATGAGCATTTACCAATACTGCATACTGAAATAAATGTAAATGAAACTTACTTGCTCGATTGATCATGAGAGTGGGAGTTATTATTCGTGGCTCGATACCCAATTCAGCCTCTACACCTTTTGCCAAGGAAATGATAACAGGAACCGTGATCCTCTCTTTCCAGTACTTACTAATTTCTTCAAATACCTCACGGGTTTCTGTTGATGGCAAACCATTAATCACAATATCAGCATCCCATACAGCCTCCTGCAAATTTGTCACAACCTTCAGAGGACATAGTGGGGTATCAATCATATTCAAGCAAAACCCATCTTTCAAAATCTCATCTGCATAAAGTGTTCGATCACCTAATCTTGCCTCAACATATTTCAAATATGCACACCGCCTAATTAGCCTCCTCAGTACATCCTCCCTCGAATTAATCACCTCAAACAAGTGCTCAGCTGTGGCTCTGTCAACAGTTCTCCCAGGTCTTCTCCATATCCTTATGAGAACCTTTTCTCTTAAACTACCATAAGCCTCCTGCAACATAGCAGTAAATACACTACCCCAAGCACCAGCTCCAACACCAACAATTCTTAAGGGATCACCCTCCACTTTGCCCATAAGCCGCCGAAGCTCATCCACCTTCTCTTCCAAACCTCCATTTCCATTTTTAAGAGAACCATTTGGATATACATTTTGGCTCATACCTCCAGTGGTTCCAACCATTCTCGTTCCAAATGATACTTCAAAAGCCTAACGTTTAGAGGAAAAATGCTGAGAGATATTAGCTAACAATCCGGAATACCCTGAAATCTTATTGGTAATTATCATCCAAGCTGCAGCCTTTTAAGAACAATTTCACACCAAAGCATCCATAAATCTCTAAAACATCAGAAGAAGTTGATCATATTGGTAGGTCTTCCGAATTCTAACTAAAACAAACAACCCCTTTCAATCAAAGAAAATACAGAATACGATATGAAGAACCAGTTTCAGGAATATTCAGCAATTCCCAATCGGGCTTTTCAATGGCTATAAGGTTTATCAACATGCAGAGATAAACACCCAAGAAAAAAAAAAAGACAAAAACTCAAATCTGCAAGTTTGGTGATCTAAACCCAACAAACCAGTCAACAAGAAAGAACGGCGGAACAAACAATGTATGTCGGCGGATCATCCAACGAGGCAAGTTGAACTTTTCAGCCACAAGGGAAGTTTCCTTCTGTTTCCGGCATTTCCAAGTAAGAACTCATTCATTGAAAATTCCTCATATATGAAACCAATCTCGGGAAATTTCCAGCAAACAAAAACCGGCTTTTCCCAATTGGGATTGAGGGAAATGTAGGGATTAAAATATTGCGGGCGAATGCGTGTGAATATAAGAGAGAAAGCTACACAAAATTTGAAGTCCCTTTCTTAGAAGAAGAAGGAGTTCGTCCCTCCGTCGTCACCCTCGGAGAGCAACGCGCAGTGATTGCTCTGTACCTCCGTGTCGCCTTGCACAAGCGCCGTGTCCCGTTGGTGACGTCATCACTTTCGTGATTATCCACGAGCCACTGCTGATTTGCTGGGTAAAATCGTAAAACAATGAATAATCTGCCCGTCCGTTATTTGTTAAGTTATTTTAAGTTATTTTTAATTAATTTATATACTTTTTAAATTTTATAAAATTTATTATAATTTTTTAATGTTATTCCCATTAATTATAATATATTTTATTTATATTTTAAAAATTTTTTATTATAATTTTTAATAAGAGATAAATATAAAAAATATTATTTAATACTCAAAATATGACTTATATTTTACACATATAACCTCATAATAAAAAATAAATAGAGTATAATTACACTGTTAAAGTGCTAATGAGGATGGAATGCACAAATAAGTGAAATAACGTTTTTTTATAAAAAATAAAAAATGGAAATAAAAATACCATTTCCACCCTTTAACTTTGAGTCTCATTTAGTTTTCTAATTTTATAAATTTTCATTTTTATCCTTTAATTTTTAAAATATGACTAAATTTTTCTTAAATTTTAACACAATTAATTATTTAACAGAATATGCCAACATATCATTTTTTTTCTCCTCCAATTCATTATTTTTCTTGAACCAACTCATTAATCTCTTATTAAACTCTTTTTCTCCAACCCCTCAACTTTAAACTTGTTCCACTTCAAACTTGCTACAAAGGTATCAATTAATTAAGCAATAGAAGAAATACCTTTTTTATGAAATTAGCAGCGGAAATTAAAAATTGAGTTACATTCCACTTTGTTACTATCAAGCAAAAGTCACTCCAAACAATTATAGTTAGTCCACTTTCTTCATTATGAACAATAGTTTTTAAAACCTCAAAAAAGAAAGGGGAATTGAGTTGAAAAAGAAATGCAAAGGGCAGTTTTTTTTTTAATTTGTGATTAATGAATTTAAGCTTTATTAAAGAACTAGTTTAATTTCTTCTAAGCCATAATTTATATATATATAAATATATATTTTACAAGTAAGATTAATGAGTAGATAACAATCATGATGAGCTGACTTTAAAAATCGCATGTCATCATTATCCATTAAATAAGTTACTGGTGTTAAAAATAAGATAAATTTTGTCTATACTTTGAATAAAATTTGATTAAAAAGGAACTTAAGAAAGTAAAAAATGATTAAATTGGATTCTATAACAAAGTTAAAGGATTCAAATGGTATTTTTCTCCAAAAAAAAATAAAAATCGAGACACCATACTTGAAGGCATAGTTATATAAGAATCATATTTAAAGAATTTATATCATTTAAGCCTTTGGACTAGCTTAGATTATAAAAATGAGATGGGATGTTTGGTGGTAATAATGCTTTCGATTTTAACTCATCTCTGCTTTTAATTTTGGAAAATCACAGACAAATCCAAAACACAAAAATAATTATTAAAAATTTCATAATCCTAAAAAATTACATAGTTTTATTAGTGTAAAATCTTGAAAAATAAATATAAAAAAATTTCATTGTTAAGTATAAAATTATATTATAATATTTTATACTTATACTTTATGATTTTATATTAATAATGAAGTTTTTTATATTCATTTTTCAGAATTTTATACTAACGGAATTTGAGTGTAGTTTAATATTGACGTATAATTCTATATTCAACAGCGAAAATTTTTTACGCTTATTTTTTGAAATTTTACACTGATTTTACACCAATGGAACTTGGATATAATTTTTAGGATTTTGATATTGTTTAATAATTATTTTCATGTGTTGAGATTTTTTTTGTGGTTTTAAATGAAGAATTTAGAATCTAAATTAATCTAGATTAAGTTGGATAGGACCACAAATGACAAAAAGTATTCGTAAAGCTCAAACTTAAAACCTTTAATTAAATTAGCACATCATTCAGCCAGATGAATAAAGTACTTTACTTATTAAAAAAAGGGAAAAGAAACAATTCAATTCTCTTTGAAAATTGGGATAGTTGACAATCTAATTTAAAAATAGCCATTGTGGATAAAGTTTTTAGCTTGGCGCCATCTGTCTTGGAAATTTTTTCGAGTAGGTTGATTTTGATTCAGTTTAAATTCAAAGAATCACTAAATAAGCCCCTGAAATGATACTTAGGTCCGATATTTTGTAATGGTATTTTGGGTAGAATATGCTAGTTTAGGTTTATGTTTTGAGAAAAAGTAAAAACAAAACAAAACAAAAAATCTCATAAAAGGAGGGGGGTTATCTCTTTTAAATAATTAAGAAAGCAAAGTGGAAAGAAAAAATTTGCATAAAAAGGCACACATCCCCTATTTACAATAAAATAACAGTCGTAAAAAATGCTCCTTCATATGTAGTTAGTCCACTATATTCTAGATTAATTGTCATATGGTATAAATTTAATTGTTGCATTTTACATAATAGACATAATTAATTTTTTATATGTTTAAATTAATTTAAAAATTAGTATTCAGTATTCAAGCCAAAAAAAATTACGATTTAGTATGAAGTATAGAAGAAACAATTATATTGAAAATGTTGATACTCATACATCAAGTTTGTTATTTAGAAATTGGTAAGAGATTCCTCATATATAAGCATATTTGGTACGATTGAATAAAATTTCCTAAAAAATCCAATTCCAGCCAAAAAGGTAGAATTGGTTTCCTTAGCTATTACCATGGAATTAGAGTGATTCCCTGGAAAGCAAACTTTTGAGACACTCCCACCCTTACTTTTTCTGGCCACTGTGGTGATTCTGCTCAATCAACAAAGAAGAGTTGCCCATTGTCTATGATGGCGAGAGCAAGGTAGAGAGCAACAGCTGTATGATAACAACTTGACTAATGAACCATAAAAATGGGCTTCATTTTATGCTTCTTCTCATATCTCGCGGTGTGCTTAGAGTGGCATCAAAGGAACTTTATTTGATTCTCAAATCTCATGGTTTGCTATGGTGTGCTCGAACAGGCATTTACCACCTCCGTGCCTAGGATTTGATGGTGATGTCGTGCATTGGTGGGTTTGATTCTTCTTCGTTCTTGTTGCCAATAGTTTTTGTTTCTAAATAATGGGTTTTGTTATTTTGTGGTTTTGTGATCTTTCTTCTGTTTCTTTGTTCCCGTCATTACTAGCTTCTAATTCTTCTTCGATATGGTGTTTCTTCATTTGGATCTTGTGGTTTTGCTCAATCTATGGCATGGTTCTGGGTGGGTTGTGAAATGGGTGTCTTTTTTTTTGCTTTAATTGAAATGGATGGTTGAGCTTGTCTTTGGTTCTTGGGTGTGAAATTAGAAGGGAGCTTTGGTTTTGGTGATCATCGATAGCACTATGGCTGTTGTTAATGGGTCGGTGGCTCTGGTGGTCATTAGATTATGCTAGGGGTCCGGATTCTCAGCACAATGAGTTTCTACGCGTCCTAGCGCATCTCTTAATCTGAGCCGTCCATGCAATCCAACAATCCACATAGCGCCACATCATTCAAAGCATAAGGTCTTATCTGATCCGTAGATACCCTTATTTCCATCGACACCCATTTGCTTCAAATCAGATTCGGAGCCAAACGCAAAGATGGAGGCACAGCATGTGGGCTTCTTCCTCTGCGTTGACTGAAGCATTTGTCTGAAGAGATGGAGATAAGTGTAATTCATGATTTTCTCATTACTCTTCCTTGACCATCAAATTGCTGTTATTATCATTTTCACGAGGTGGGTTTTCCTTTATTACCTTGCCATTGTTAAAGTCTCTGTTTATAATTTAGATTATAGGGTTAGATTATAGGGTGAACTCTCAATTCTACCCATGAATTTATTATTTTGTACATAGAATAGTCGCTATCATTAACATTGGAGAGATGAAATTATAGGTATGGATGTCCCTTTCACCCTTACCATGTTCATCAAAAAAGGATATCTCAGGATGCAGAGGACCTTTCATATTTTTGACCCAAACCCATTTGGAGATGAAGAAATTATCTTTGTGTCTGTGCACAGAGAATAAATATTGATGCTCATCCTCTTTTGCTTGAAACTCCATAACATATAATATTCTTGTGTTAATTAAGTACTGAAGTAACAATTGAAGAAGCACTTTTGTTAATTATGCTCTTAATAGTTTAAGCAAATTGAATTTTGTCGAAGAATTTGTGGTTATCACATTTTGGAGTTCTCAACTGCTACAAGCATCTCTAAATATAGGTCCTCAAAGTTCATTTATATATATGTGTGTGTATTTATTAAAGGAAACACACATTTTGGTCAGCAAAATACACTCTACTTGCCCAAGTAAACAAGTCCCATAAACCAATTGAAATAAGCAACGTTCGAAACATAAATGAAAGCATCCATAAGAAATGCAACATTTTGAAAGCATCCATAAGAAAGAATAAGTCCCACAAATTTCAGATTCTTTTAGAAAAAACAAAAAATTTACATGACTCACACACAAAAGTGAATATTCATCCATAAAGTGAGCGAAAGAGATAACAGAGGGTATGAACAAAACAGAAAATGAAGTTTCAAGGGTAATCATCCATAACACACACCCCTAAATAACCACAAAGAGGCTAATGAAACTATGTGAGTAACAAAGGCATCCAGATGAGTTTATCTAATTGATAATGTTCTATTAACATAAAATCTATAATGTCCAACAACTGCAAGATGCTATCTTTCCTTAGCTTTATCAAAAGAAATATCTTGCACTAAACATTGAAACAGAAAGAAGTTTGGGTTTCAAAAATGCCTAGGATAGAGATTTTGTGTGAGATTATTAATGGAAATATCAAAAAGATGTCATCTTTGTTGAAAAAAGTTCATGTTCTTTCTTACCTTGTCCCTTGAAGCATTTCCCACCAATGCAAGCTTCCAAAACGTGCAGAGCATTGAATGTCTTTTGAGCAGAGGAGCTTTTGATATGTGTTTTATTGACTCAAAAATTGGATGATTGGGATTAAGTTCAAACCGATGGTCCATATCCATTTTTAAAAGCTCAATGATGTGGTACTTTATAGATGTTTGGATCAAATAAACGGCTCAGAGTAAGAGACGTGCAGGGATGTGTAGAAACTCAATGGATTGAGAATCTTAGTCCATTATGCTGGGTTGAGGAACATTTTTTTAATGGAAAAGGGTATTTTGGTCTTTTTCTATTTTAAATACATATTATGAATAAAAATTATACAAAATTCTGTATTCATACCAAACTTACTTTTTAAAACCTAATTATGTTCTTATTTCCTTTCCTATTCTAATTCTTTAAAAAGATATTTTAATTCTCTAAAAAATCTTTTTAAGATACAAAACATAGCAATGTTTTTAAAATTTTCTTATTCCCTTAATGCTTTTGTGCATGCTTAAAAATCTAAACTATTTATTTTGACTCATATTGGATCAAGTTAATGAAAAATAATAATTCAATAAAAAATTTATTATTTGATGAAGTTATTGAAAATATCCTATATAAATATTTAACAATCAAATAAATATTTTTATTGGAAAAAAATAAATATTTGTAAAGTTCATTTTTTGTTGTTTTTATAAATCTCTTTTAATTATTTCATATTTTATTTATTATTGCAATAATCTTATAAATTCATAATTTAATATTAAAAATATTTTTTATCATTAGCATTCACTAAAATATTTTATTGCATTTCACATGTACCACATTCATTTATTGAAATTTATCTTATATATATATATATATATGTATGTATATATAAACAAAGCCCTTTACAATTTTTTTAGATAAAAAATCTAAATAAATTAAATCCAACTATTTAGAATTTTTCATGACCAATATGTGCTTGGGTGAATAGAATGAATTTATGCATTGCCAATTGTTACTAATTTAGAGGGTTACATGTCACATATTTAGAAAAATATTGTAACAAAATTATTGTTTCAAACTTGAAAAATTATAAATTTAGAACATATGTATTGCCACTGTAATTAATATAGATCTTTATTTGTCATAAACTATGAACATTACTTGTAATATTGTAATAAGGTTATTCATTCTATAAATAAAATAAAATGGAAGATAATTCATATCTAAAATTTTAGTATCTTCAAATGTATTTATTTAAATTTCAATACATTTGTTAAAAGTAGTTGTAAATATTTTTATATTAAATATACCGATGCAATTGTATTGCTAGTTAGAGATAAAAAACTAAACTGCACCTTAGGCAAAAATAAAAATAAAAAAAATGAGGAGCGAAATTGAATTGATATTGGATAAGAGCAGTTCTGCAAAATCAAAACAAATAATTATTTCAATACATGTCAGAGCATAAACTCAATAATAAGATATTTTGTTAATCATATTCTATATGCAAACTTAAATTACAGATTCCCCACACTTATTATCTATCTTACTATTCTCAATAGGATAAAAAAATGGCTGGACAATGAAAGTAGATAAGAGTGTTCAACAATTTGCTGTTTACTTTGTGTATCAATTTTCATTTCATTACATTATCCCTTCTTTCTTAACCATAGCCACCATAATAAAAGACCTTGTGATTTTTGTGAAGCATTGGACCCATTAGCGGTAAAGAGCTTAGATAGTTGTCAAGACTATGGAAAAGGAGCCTAGTAGGAAGGATTTAGGGATAAACACAAGCTTTTAGCAAAATCATTTTTAACTAAATGATGGGGTACCTAGTCTTCCCACTAAGGTATATGCAGAGTTATTAGATGCATCAGGATATCTATACAACTTGAGTATCATTTGCTTTTTGCTAAAAATTTTAGGGCGAATTAAAAAACTTAAGATCCTCCTATTGTGTTCTAGCTCTCCCTAGACATGTTGTTGAATATATTACTTGCACTAGAATTTGATTTGAACTTTCCTGAGTCTTCAGTATTGCTAAAGAGGCTACTAGATGAGAAGAAGGATTATAAATTCATACGTCAATGGGAGCATACTTTACAAAATTGAGCATGCACTACATTGTTTGGCATTACTGTATCCGGAGGTTTTGTGATACTTAAGTATATTTTAGGAATTGATCTTATTATACTTTAAAAAGTGGTATTCTGTATTTTTTGAATTTGATGAAAAATTCAAAAAATACAGAATTTAAGAAGTTGAAGAGACATTTGTATTGAAGGATTTAAATACTTAACTTACTCACCCGATCAAAAATTGACTTTTGATGTGATTTGTGAGTACTTCCTTCCTCTTCTTCTTCGCAATTAATTTGTCTTTATATAGTTTGGCTTTTGCCTCTAGGTATTCATAATTCTATTTTCTTGTTGATTATAAATGAAACATCTAATACTCTAGGTATTCATAATTCTATTTTCTTGCTGATTATAAATGAAACATCTAATACCTTAATAGTAGGTAGGATTTTTCACTGTTCATAACACTGTTCACAAGTGTCAAGTTGGATCTTGTGCGGGTCGGGTTTCCAATTCATTTTCCCCTGCCTGCCTATTCTCTATCAACTTGGTCCTGGCTTTTTTCTCCCTTTCTCTCATTGCCTTCATTTTTCCCCTTTTCTCTTGGTGCTTATGTTTTCTCCTTCCTTTGCATTCCTGTTTGCTTCAATTGTCTGGGTTATTTGCTCGGATCTTCCTCCATTAAGCACATCATTGTTGTATTGAATTTCTGCTCTATTTTTCACTTATTTTCTTCATCAACTGTGGTTGACTCTTGGTGGTTAGATCTCTAAGCATTCTATGAATATGAGTAGCACTGATCTATGCGAAGGTGATTATCTTTCTTTTTTCTTTTTTGCATGTTATTTTTAGTGTTCTCCTTTGTCATTAGCGTTTTCGAAATGGTGTTTTCTTTGATGATTTTCGTCCAAGGAGGATGAGCCGGAGGTTGATTGCTATGAATTCGTTGTTGGAATCTACTGAATTAGGGGATAGTGAAAAGTAGGTGTTGATTCATTGGTTGTGAGTTTTTTTTCCCTCGGTTTATTTCTTTTCTCTGTTAATGTTAATTTTTTGTTGGTCTAGGCATGATCATGGCAATTCATATCAGATCCTTGATGTTCTAGGTAATCTATCCATGATGATTCATATATAGTTTAAGTTTTTACAAGTCTGTTACAATTTCTAATAAATCATAGTCTGTCAAAATTTATAATATATACTTAAAAGGTGAATCCCTGAATATTGTTCCGAGTGGGAAGCCAAGCTTTGAATTGAAGGCTTTGACAGAAAGCCAAGTTGACGGCTTCATCAACATGCTTTCCCTTGACTTGCTCCAGAAGGGCACCTAGGAATTTTAACTTGGTGAACACATCTTTTTCTCTTCTTTTTGTTGAAAATTTTGGAAATTTTCCTTCTCTTTTCTCCTCTATCTTTCTCTCATCACTTTGCAGAATCACGACCATTCTTGCTTTCTTAATGATTCCTCACTTTGCTGAATCATGACCCAGTGATGATGGATGGTGTCAACTGTAAGTGTGGGTTGTAGACTTCACTAGCTTTGGTCTCAACCTTCAATGATGATGGTGGCTTCCGCTGCTCCACTATTCTCCAAGCTTACTTTACACTTCTTCTCTTATCTTTCTTGATTCTTCTCCAAGGATATGCTTCCTTTATTCACTTCTCCACAGGAGGAGATTTTTGCATCGTGATTGGGTTTTCTTTCTTTTTTTTTTCTTTTTTACTTTGATCCCTTTTTTAGATTGAGGATCAATAAGGATCATTTGATTTTGTATGTTGACCATTTTGTGCGACCAGCGAACACTGACCTGGTGACAAAACCCTTCTTTAAAGTTCTTTAATGGAAGCGTAAGAGAGGATAGATTGGTGAGAATTGCTTTTTCCCTTTTACTTTTCTTTCACATTTACATTACTTTTTAAGTGGCCAAGCCTAATTTGTCTCCCATAACTTCATTGCACAATTTATTATTGTTCCTAGAAGTAAATTAATAAAATATTCATTGGGTTTGGAGGGAAATGACTTATCATGGCTCTTCTGATTATTTTTTAATTGTTGTATGTATTCATGTCTTAGGAAAATTGGAGAAGGAGTCCGGGATGATGTTAAAGAAATATCTTGAAAGCATTTGCATTTGAAGGATGTATCCAAATACCATAACTTCTGTTATAGTTCAGATCAGTTTTGTTTTTCTCTTAGGACTAAGATACTTATGATGATGGTGCTCTATCCTACTGCAATATATAATTATATTATGGTGCAATTGCTGACTATTTCTTTTGGATTGTTATATAACAAACAGAAAGCTTCTTTTGTTGGTGTATAAATTTTAGTTTCTCTAAAGTTAATCAAATGTATTGCAGTTTTGGATGAATTTGATCTATTTATTAGGTCCATTTAAAACTGAAATGGCAGTAGTGAGTTTTGGATTTCTTTGATATTTATTACTTGCAAATTTTGGTATCTTGCATTTGCCTTATATGAATGCGGAATTTTGATATTTTGCATTTGCCTTATATGAATGTGGTGGTGCATACATGCTTATTGGTGAATTGTTATGTTTCCAGGAGGGTTATTCCACTTTTCGTGGGGGCTTTTGGACCTGCTTTAGCACGAGTAAGGAGTAAGGAACTCAAGTATATTTTGAAAGTTCAAATTATATGCTTGATACAGAAGTTGGATAACTATTTTATTTGCTCTGGCAAGATGTCTATGGAAGATCTAAGTAGAAATTGGAAATTATTAGATTAATGAAATCCAACTTCGGTTTTGATAACTTTCTCTTGATACCCACTTTGTTAACTTCATCTGATTTGCTATTTACTCAAGTTTGACCACTTTTTAAACTGAATGGCGTTGACCTCTTCTGTAGTTAAGCCATTTTTTAACCATTCAGTTACTTATGCTGCTCAAGTGGTTATGAATCAATTTTTTTTAATTTTTTTCACTAAAAAATTTGGGCTTATTTGAGTGAATTGTGCTTGGGCTTATATAAAATAGTCTGGGAGTGTTAAGCATGAATACCATGTATTTCAATTGCTTATTTTTACATTTGTTGTCTAAACGAAGTCTTGTATATATATATATATTATACACATATTACTTGTGAACACTGTATTTTGTCCGGGTAATTTTAAAAAAATATATAAATATAATGATAATAATAAAAATAATAGTAAAAATATAATAATAAATAAATAATAGAAAGTGTAAAAAAAAAGGGGGAATGAAAGAAAGAAAAGATTAAAAAAAAAGGGAAGCAAAAAAAAAAAAAAAGAAAAGCCCAAAAAAAATATATATATATATATACACACGTTTGGGCTGCAGCACTTCAGCCCAAAAACATGTTTGGGCTGAAGTGCTTCAACCCAAACACACATGGGTTCATGGAGGGTTTAAGGGCTGTAGCCCTAGAGACCAGAGGGGGGGTTGCCCTGAAAGAAAAAAGAAAAGAGAGGAGCACGGGGAGAGGGAGGCCGGAGAAGAAAAAAGAAGAGAGGAGAGAGTGAGCAGAGAAGGAAAGGGGGGGCGCCGCGGAAGAGAGGAGGGAAGAGAGAACCACGAAGGCATGCCAGAGGAAGACCGCAGTTGAAGAAAGAGGGGGAGCTCGGGTGGAGGAGCTCGGCCGTGGAGCTCCGGAAGCCGAGAGTTGGGATCTGAAACGAGGGAGCCATGGAGACCGAGAGTTGAGCTCAGACCAGAGGGAGCCGGAAACTCGGAGCAGTGAGACCGAGAAAGGAGGGGGCTTGGCCGCGGAGAACGGAGGCAGACCACGAGAGATGAACTGGGAGGAGCTGGCCGCGAGCGGAAAAAAGAAAAAGATCGGAGAGAGAGAGCACAAGAAACCGAGGGTGAAGCCGCGAGAGCAAAAAAAGAAAAGCCGAGAGAGGAGGACCAGAGAGCGGTGAAGTGGGGAAGGCACGCAGAAGCAAGGGGGAGCTCCGACGAAGAAAAATAGAGAAAGAAAGGGAGGCAGAGCGATGGGAGAGGCCGCAAAAGAGAAAAGAAAAGCAGAGAGAAAAAGGGAGGAGGGAGTCTGAACCGCAAGGAGGGAGCCACCGGAGTGTCCGTCAAGGGAAAAAGGAGGGGGCTTGGCTGCGGAGAACGAAGGCAGACCACGAGAGATGAATTGGGAGGAGCTGGCCGTGAGTGTGAGAAAAAGGAGAGATAAGGAGAGAGAGAGCAGCGGAGGATGCGAGGAAGAGCCTTAGGGCTCGGCCACGCTGTTCTGAGAGAGAGAGAGGACAGGGAGCCACGAAGATGACAAACAGAGGAGGGTCCGAGAGACAGAAGGGGAGGCCGTGGGAGTGAGATCTGGAGGGAGAGAGAGCAGGCAGCCGCGGGGTGGAAGCGTGAGTGAGACTAAGAGAAGGAGTAAGCACGAGACCGAGGGAGCCACAGTGATGAACCGGAAGCATGAAACAGAGGGAGTCTGTGAAGCTAAAGGAAGGAGAGTGCGAGTCAAGCTCGAGTCATTGATCCCCCTGTTGCAGTGATACTCAGACGCAGGAACAGAAGCTTCAGCTTGGTAAATTTTGTTAAGTTTGAATTATACTATTCCCTTTTGAATAATACCCCATTCCCTTCCATTTCTTGGATCTTATTGTACAAGTGCTAAGATTCTGGTTGCTTTGTCTATACCCTATTTCTGAATTGGTTGAATTGGTTGGGCTCTGTCAAAGAGTGCTCCCTCTAGATTTTGGTATGTTCAGGCTTGTTCCTTAGAGGATTTTTTTAGTGCCACTGATGAAATGTTAGACCTCAGAATGTGTATGCGTCTTGCTTAGTCTAACTATTGTTAGAATCTGTATTGGCTATACTAGCTCTAAATTAGATTGTGTATGCACCTCGGTTTGTTCAAAATTAGCACTAACATGCCATTTGCGAGGGGGAGTTCTTGTTTAATTGTTCCCCTAGGTCCTTGAGATGGCCTGATAGTTTGCTCAATCATTTCTGGTTTGCAAGAACATAGGTCTTGGATGGTGTGTACTGAATGGCCTTTGTATGCCTTTGATTGATAGATCTCTATTATTAAAGTTAGGAAATGTCATGCTCATTACACCTCACTTTGATATTCTAAACTTGTCTTCACTGTTACAAACTCATTGGTGCTACTTCATGTGTCAGAAAGATGATCACAGGCCATGTTCCTTACATTTGATGATTGGACTATACTATGGTACATGTCTATTTGGTTTTAGGCTTCAAGTGATCACATGATCTCGTGTTTCTATACCTAAGTATTGATTGGACTGCTGTATGATTATGTGCTGTTATAACTGTAGGAAAGGGATATACCTCCACGATTCTACAGGCCCAACAACCAGTTTAGTGTGCTGTCCTGTTTTATGCCCATAAATAAGCCATTTCCCCATGTCCTTGTTAAAGGCTGGATGATGCTGCTGCACATGACTGTTCGATTTTAGTCATTTGAAATACTTATGTTTGCATGATAAAAATCGCAGTTTGATTGCTGTATGTGTGTATGGCATTTTGAGCTTTTTTACATTAAACCATGACCCATGGAGAATTCTTAGATTGGTTGATTGCTGTGTGTGTATGGTTCTATTTGGGTTTTAAGAGTGACTAGGAGATTTTCTTTAAGTGGAAAATCTTGATCTTGCTTGCCTCATGGATATGTCATGGTTCAAACCTGAACGTGCCTTGGGTCCTGCCTTATATGAAGTTTGTTTTTAAAGGGTTATATCCATTTGGGTTGTTTTTTGACTTTTGCATTATGAGATACCTAAGTGATCGTGTTTATGTATTGGTTGTACATTTAAATTCCCTAACTTATGTAACTTGTTCTAAAGTCAAATTAATTCACAATCATATCTGTGGGTGGGTGAGGTTAGCGTGTAGATTAAGGCCCTTATAATGATTGTTTGCTTTGGTTGAGAGAATTGATTGTGCATGATCACTGTGGCTTCATTTGTAATGTTAGTGGGCAGATGGGCATTTATAATCGACATGAACTATTTCTAGATTCCATTTTAGAAATAAGTGGTTAAAGTTCATATGATGGCAAGATATTGTAGTAAATAAATACTAATTGACCTCCACGTTTTCTTTTGAGCACTATGGGAAGGTGAGATCAAGCTTGAAAAGAGTCAATTTTCTTCGTCAAGGCCAAAAGAGGGAACATCAATGCGAAAGATGGAAAGGAAGCAAAAGAGTTTGATCTTCTTTCTTATCTGTGTAGTTTTCATTGTAGTGGAATGAAGTTATTACCTAAATTTGCACATTTAGCACACACGCATTGACAAATCGTATTTAATTTCATTTTTATTTGTAGTCTTGACGTTTATTTGGTCATTTGGTTTTTCTTCTTTACTTTAGAGTCGGCCACTAGGGACCAACTCCCCGTGTGCCTACAAAGAGTCAGTCAATTGTACCATGAGTGAGGAGTTGCCATGGTATAAACATTGGCTAAATTTTATTTTATTTTTATTTTATTTCATTTCATTTTTATTTACTAGTACCAATGTTTTTATTTATTTATTAAAAGTAAAAATAAATAATTCAATGAGAGCTCTTTATTTCAAATTTTTGTGTTGGCCTTTATGTTCCGAGTGGTAACAACGTGGGCATTTAGGTGTTAATTAGTAAGCTGTGAGTGATAAAGTCACCACAGATCCTAATTAACTCTTTTTCTAAAAAAAAAAGGATAAATAAAATAAAATAAAAGAAATAAAAAAATAAAAATAAATAATATAATGAATATATATATATATATAAAAGTCATATTCTTAAATTCCTTTTATCACTTTTCTTTTTATAAAATAACCTTAATCATAAAAATGATTTCATTTCCCCAATTTCATCTTTTAAGTCCTTTGCCCTTTGCCACGAGTGATATCACCGTGAGCATACAAGCGAAAATCAGTAACTTGTGAGTGATAAAGTCACCACATATGTTAATTATTTTTCTTCAAAAATTTATGTAATGATCATATTTGAAATTATTCTTAATATTTTCATTTTAAATAAATAAATATGCGTTAAAAGGATCTTATGCATTTTTATTTTTATAATAAAAATAAAATAAAAATAATTTGTACAAAGAATTGTTTGTTTTCTTTCGAATTCTTCTTGTGCCTTTTTGTCTCGAGTGATACCACCGTGGACACTTAGGTATCAATGGGTAAATGTGAGTGATAAAGTCACCACATAAGCCAATTGATTTTATTTTGTGAAAATAAATTGTTTTCAAATATTTCCTTTTCAAATCAAATAAAATATTCAAAATCACAAATAACTTTAATCCTATTTTTTAAAATTGAGGAAAATATATTTCCTCTTTTTGAAATTGATTAAACAAAAAATATATAATAAAAAATGAAAAGAGCGAATAATGGAAAGTAATCTGTCTTTTACAAATTAAAATACACCAACCAATTCTAAAAAATTGTTTTCTTTGTGGAAAGATAAATTATTTTCTATAAACCTCTCTTTTCAAAGAATAGATAGAATAAAAGATACCAACCCAATGACACGTTTTTCTAATCCGAACTACGTCGACTTTGATCCCTATCGCAGGGTACGTAGGCCCCAGATTCTCATTCTGGGTCAAGTCCGTCTTTGTAAATAAATAAATATTTTCTGATTTATTTGATATTTTTTTCTCTTAATTTAATAAATATTTACCAATATATTTTCTTGAGTCCACCTTTGTAGATAAATAAATATCTTCTGATTTATTTGTTATTTTTCTCTTAATTTAATGAAAATTTACCAATTTATTTCAAGTCCACTCTTGTAAATAAATAATATTTTCCTCTTAATTTATTTTTCTCACCTTCTCATATTTTCATTTTATTCTTTATCTTCGTTTTTTTTATATTTATTTTTGCATGTGAATGGTAAAAGGGCAATCAAAATAATTTTTAAAAAGCCATAAAAATTGCATAATCAACCTAAGGTAACCGTTCTTAGGAACAGGTGTAGTGGGGGTGCCTAACACCTTCCCCACTCACAATCGTACTCCCGAACCCGACTCTAATTCGCAGACCAATCCTTATCCACTTTTTTTTGTTTTTTATTCCGGTTTCCCAAAATTTCCCTCAAAATTTTGGTGGCGACTCCCTCCGAGGCCGGCCCCCCACCGTGCGGGTCGGTTTCACGTTTTTCTTCGTTTCCCGCGCCCATCCACGTCGCATTTTCGGGTGTGACATTACTACTATTGCTTGCTTTATTTGTTTATCCATTATAGGTAGACCTCCGTGATAGAGCTGCATTTTTGGTTCCGCATAGTAAGGGCTAGGGATTATGATAGAAGATTCTGGTAAAAATGATTTTTTTTGTTCTACTTGATGCATAGTGTTTGTTTATACTTTTCTCTTATCACCAATAACTGTTTATTATTTCCATCTATGTAGATTTCTATCTATTGATTTTTATATCTATGAAGTTTGATGTATCCTCCCACCCCCGCTCCCCTACTAAAAAAAAAGATACTTGCACACACACAAAGGGAACTGTGCTCTATTCTATTACAAAGGAAGAGAGACAACAACAAAAATTTAGGGGAGTGGTGCTACAAAGAGTTCTCAAAAAGTTGTAACCATTAAGCTTGGTTGGGAAAACATTCTTATTAATTCCACAATAAATCACTAACCTGTCAATCACATTCTGTTACCTTTATATTTTTTTATATTTTATAAATTTGACATTTATTTTACTTTAATATAATTTGGTTTTGTTAAAAAATTGAGTAATGTAAGCCATTGAACCCTATCTAAGAATTTCATGTAACATGATTATTGACCTGTTTTATTCCTATAGTTTGCCCAATTATGAGGTTTCATAAATATATCATTTAGTTTAAATTAAATTATTTTAATTTAATTCCTATAGTTTGATCATTCCAAGACTCTCAGTCATTATTCAACATTACACTTTGGTAGGGTTGAAAGATGACTATTTTAAGTGTAATATTGAACCAAATCATTGAGGCTTAAGTTAAAGTATAAATGCAAAAAATGTCATTTTTCTTCCTTAAAGAAAAGGGTGCCTGAAGTTCCTTTTTTTTAAAAAAAATTGACAGAGGCATATTTCAACCAAATCAAAGTAAATAATTAAATTAATTCTATTCAAATTATACTCAAAATATCCCATGCATTAGCACAAGTCGCACTTCTAATAATAGAATATAATCGAATGAAATTTAATAAAATATTCTATTATTTGAGAGTTTTATAGAGATAGAGTGACTTCATTTAGCAATTATTTGAGAGTTATTATAAAATAAATGAAACATACTATATTATAATTTTTCTACTTTTAGTATTATCCTTATAAACAAATTTAGAAGAAAAAGAGTGAATAAATTCTTATTGCTTTTACTTTATAATAATAATAATAATAATAATAATAATAATAATAATTTCTACTATAAAACAAGAGGTTAATGTTGAATAGAGTAATTTTGTTCAAAACTCAGAAAACAAGAGAATATATAAGAGGCCAGGAAAAAGAAAAAAGGCCAAATCGATATTTGTTGATAATGTTGATTTTCTAAGGGAATTAGAGTGACAGTAGCATAATATTAGATTAAACACCTTTTCACTGAAAGCAGGGTTTGTTCGTTTAATCATGGTCTAATACTGACATCTCTCCATCTTCAGAATCAACTGCCAACAAACAAAGGCCAACCAATGATAGAGAGACAACACAAGAGAGCGAAGCTGCAAACTTGGATTCAATGGAGAAATAGCAAGAAAGTGAAGGAGTACGTAGGAAACACATCTATTATGGGAAAATGTGTGCAGATAAGAGTATGTGTTTTATTGGGTTTGGGCAATTTTATAATTGATAAAGTTATTTCTAATCATTCTATTCTTGACCTCCAATTTAAATAAAACACAAGGGTTTATGATGTTTAAGGATAACTTAAGAGGTAATCTATTATCTTCTACTCTCTCTTAAAAAAAATCTTCTAAAAAAATGGTCCAATTCATATAGATCTTCCACTCCCCCAAAATAAACTCCTAGACATATAATAAATAAAGAACACTTAAAATAAAGAATACTTTAAAACACAAAAACTATCTAATCTTGCATATTCTGATTATGTGTTAAAATAACCCTTCGAGCAAAATGCTAAGCAAAGCCAAAGCTCAAAAGATTCCGTTCAAACTCCTAATTGAAATCTAATTTCCAAGTAAAAACACTTTATTAACGAAATCAAATTGAGTACTTATTTGATAAGACATTTGCATCAAAGATGGAGTTAAACTATAAAGAATAACGTTATGGGGTTTATGAACTAAATTTTAACCAGTGCCTCTTACTTGGTTATCTGTTGATGCGATGCATTGGATCCAACGATCATTCTTCGGGGGATGAAATAGGCCGTTTGATTTTTAATTTTGTAAAAATAAATTAAAATAAATAAAATTTATAAGAATAAAATTTAATAAAAATAAATTTATTATAAGTTTTCATGTTTAATATTATTTTTATAAAATAATGGTTTGGTAAAAAAATTTATTTAATTAATAAAAGTTAAAAATACTTTTATATATAATATAAAGTAAGTATTTATCTCATTTTTCAAAAGTAATTATCTCCTTCCTTTTTTTAAATCATAATTTAATCCAGTCGTCACAGTATATGCATAGGAAATGACTTTATTACCCTTCACTGAAAATTACCATATCAATCTTTCCTTCCTTGTCTCCTTCGAACTGGACCCTGTTCTTCTTCTTCCATCCATGCCGGTGTTGACGCCACCGGAGGGAGAGATTGTCACCGACATCGGAGTTCGACTCTTCACCACTGTATTCCACCACACCCACGCTCGTTCCAGATCCCGATCCTTAGTGTAAGCTTCATCGTTCCAGATCTCAAACAAGGGCCGTCATAGATCTCGTTCTCCCACCTTGGTTAGCCGAAATCATTGAGGGTGGTCACAAATCTCATTCTCCCACCTACTAGGTTTGCTGAAATCGCTGAAATCACCACCACCTTCGCTGAAATTTCTGTGCATTCCCTTCACCGAAATCACAGCTCACTCTACAACCTTTGATCTTTTTTCGGGTTTGGCTTGTCTGTTTGGAAATTTTTGTGCTTTAATTGTTGAGAGGAGAGGAGTTGTCGGAGGAAGTAGTGGCTGGAAAATGGCGGTGGTGGCCGATTGAGATGAATGAATAAAGGAGGGGAATTTATTTTTAGTTTCGAGTATTTTAGTCATTTCCATATATTTGTATTTAGTTAAATATAAAAATAGATTTATTTTTCTTCGTGTTACAGCAAATAAACCCACTTAAAAAAGTGATTTGTAATCATCATTCTATTTCATCTCTTTACATGTCAGAACTCAGAAGAGATGTAGGGATTTCAATTGCAACGCACTGGTGCATTATTTGTATCTAATACATATATATATATATATATATATGATATACATATTATATTTCAACACAACTATGATTATTTTTTTTAAGAAAATTCAAAATAATTCAAAAGCATTGAAAAAAACTCAGTTTTACCTTCTTATTTTAAATATTTTTATTGCTTTAAAATACATGTTTAAAACTCAAAATTTTTATATTTTTTATTTTTGATATATTAATTTATTAAATATATATAATTATATATAAATATCTAATACTTATATTATAAAATTTTAAAATTTATAGCACCCATTGTATGGTGTCTCTCGTAGCTTTTTATACGCCCATGTGTATCTACATATCATATAGTATATTCAATCAAATCTATAATATTGGTGAATCATGTTTATCCTTCTCTCTTTCATATTTATTTATTTTGGCTAAAGTATGCATATTTCTCTTAATTTTTATATCAGTTGTACATAACTCCCTAACTTTTTGCAATTTAAAATCAACCCACTGAATTTTTGTTTATTAACAAAGAACTTCTTATCGTTACTAATTCCATTATCTCACAGACTGGAAATTGCCATTGTAGATTAATTAAAAGACAGATGGCACATTTTACATGGAAAACATTATATTTTAATAATTTTCCTTCTCACATGGGAGGGCTAAGATTGCCCTATTTATATGATATTGTTAGTATTAAAAAGAATTAATTATATTATCAAAATTATAAAAAATTAGTATAAATTTTTAATTTTATTTTTATTAATTAAAAACTGAAGTAATATATGAAATAATAAAGTCATTAAAAAAATATTTTTGGAGAAAATTTTGATAAAAAAAATCACACAACTCACCTCGTAAATACGACCATGGATATCACCTTATAAACGCAACTGGAGTAGTGTTACGTTTCTATTGCCTGGTCTTCTCTTCCCTGCCCTTTGACATCCGTGGTATACAGAAAGACCAACAATGACGGAGAACCAAAAAAAAACGAAAAAAAAAACCTCGGGCTTGTTTCATCTCTTACCTTGTTTACATCCTAGTTCCTGGAAGAAGCAGAAGAGAGGGGGACCACAAATGGGCGAACCATGGAATGGACTTGACATTATGAAATTGAAGAGAAAGAAGATGCGAAAACGAATAAGAGAATCAAAAGATGAGAGATCTCTCATGCCTCTATTTGCAAGTCAGCAAAGTGTTTTACTTATTTATTTATTTCTCTGATTGGAAGTGTTTGCTGTATTTGTAGAAGTGGTTGATAGATCATACTTGTTAAGGAGGCGAGAAGTATTCTGCCGATATGAAGAAAAGCTTAACCTTTCAGTGAATGATTTCAGTCAATTGACAAATTCTTCTTTACTTGAGAGAAATTTGATGAGGCCATTCCACGATTAGGTTGACTTCTACTATTCCTATCAGAACTTAGTAGAAACACTTAGTTTTCAAGATTAACGATTTAGGTTTGGAAGCTACTCTAATGTAATAAGTCAAATTCAATTTTAAATATGATTTTGCGCATCTCTGTAAGTTGCTCTCCAGTCTTGTTCAGAGCGTATTTATTGGCATAGTGATAGCAAAACATACACTCTCAGATGCATCAAGAACATGACTTAGGGAAAATTTATGCCTTTTTAGATAATTTCTTGAAATTGATAATGCCAAAATACAGCAGACTAGACAAGCTTGAAACTTTAAAAACTCAGTTCTGTGAGCATTTAACTGGAATTTATTAGTGGGATAAGCATTAAGTCTTGTGTCATAAAATAATAAATAATTATAGTTGTTAGAGATTATAATAAAACCGTTCATGGGTTTTAACTTAAAAGTTTAAGCTTTGAGTTAAAATGATCCTTTACATAGTATCAAATTTTCTATGAACTTGTGATTAAGAGTTTAATTCTTGCCACCCCCATTCTCTTAAACGTAAATAAGTTTTAATAAACATATAGTGGGTCTGTGCTTTGTCCACACTTTAAATCCAAAACAGTTTGTGTGAAGGGGGTGTTTTATACATTATAATAAAATTATTTATGATCCTTGACATACAAAGTTTAAGCTTTTGAGTTGATGTTGTCCTTGACAGTGATAATAACCAAACTATTACTTGTGGTGAGCGCATTATAACTAGTTTCCTGGTAAAGAATCCATAAATAACATTTTATAAGGTTTCAAATGGTCAACCATTTGCTGTTTAAGATCATCTGTCATGTCCTATGATGATTCTGTGGTTCATGTCCTTTCATTTATAATTTCACCCATTTTTTTAATCTCTTATTAGTTATTTTTTACAACTGTAATTTATGGTTGGGGACGGGATTGCCATGATGCACTCATATACCAAAGTTAGTTCATCAAGAGGCAGAAAATTTATCCGGTCCAGGATTTATGTGTATCTTAGCATTGCTTCTCTTTTGCTTTCAATCAGCAAGATTTTGTTGGACATTTCACTAGTCAATACTCATATTTTTTTTCTTATGTCTCTTTTGCCTTCATTTAATAAAATCACGCTGGATTCCTCCTGCAGGATTAACTTCACAGTGAATGTTGGCAAGGGTATTCATTTCTGACAAAAAAGTTATTCGATTAGTGTATTAAATGTTCCCTGCTGAAAAAATTGTAAGAAGTGTGGCCTATCACACTCTTACCACCTTCTTGTGCAATATATGGCTGCAATTTCTGAGTTTGTTGTTACCACTCCTCTGTGTACTTTACCAGCTTGAACTTCTTAACACATGTCTGTAGTTTGTCTAACCCTAGCTGATGTATATGTTAGTGTACTGGCGATATGCAAATAAATATTTCTGTTACTTATATAATGGTATTTGTATGTATATCTCTTTGCACTTGCTGGAAATTTGTGCCTACATAACTTTAAAAATAGCAAAACCTCATCAGGCCTTGCATACCTTTAAAATATACAGATTTCCAGTCACTATTTGAGAAGATTCTTTATTCACAGTTAAATCATTAATAAAAAATTGTTTGAGTTGCAAATGAATTATAAAAAAATTTTATGTCAATTGCAGCAGTGATGTTTGATGAGTTTTCTTGCACTTCATTATTGTTGTCTATGACATTACCTGTCATAAGTCAACTATAAATAATATCAATTTGAAATGATGCAATACTAATCATTAAACTATTATAAGGTGTTTCCCTCAAAAGAGGAATGCTTCTTGAATGCGCCTGGGGGATGTAGATGGTGTTTTGAGCCCTGGCCATTTTTTTGGGTCTATGCTGCCATTACTGTCTCTGCTTTTCAATTTTTTTATAATATATATTTCTTTTCATATTAAGTTTTGCTATGTGTTGAAACATGAGGGTGAGCTTATATTTGTTTTCATCCTTTTGAATAGTTTTGTTATGGCATAAAGTCCACTAAGCCACTCACTGCACACTTTGTTAACATCTGACTCTTGTACAATGAAATTCCCATGTACTCGCCATAGGAATCTAAATACAGTAATCTCTCCAGTCTTAGATATAAGGGAAAAAAACTACTTCACATATACCAATATTGTCAGTTGAAGTAAGTTTAACCTTATTTAATTTGTAGTAAAAGTGTAAAACATACACCTTTTTTTTTTCAAAATTACTTTCAATTAGTGGAACTCTCTCACTCTTGTGTAGGAAAAAGAGGTGCATCGTGAATCGTACATTATTTGCTTAATGAGGGGTATTATTGGAATATCTCATTTATTGCATTGAACATCTGCATTTTCTTTCTATATTTTGGACTAACATGACCCTCCCAAAATTTTCTTATGTTTGAGACTGGAGGGAGTATAACATTCTTTTTAGGGCAACTTCTTTTCTGTATCTTATGCTCAAAAGTCTCTCAGCGTACATGCCAATCATCATAAGATTTTTTTTGTGTCTTTCATTGTGGTAATCTTTGCTCCTTGACCATTCTGAGGAGAGTTGTTAGAATATACGGTGCTTTTGGGTGTTAGATTCTTGTTATGGATAAATATCAATGCTGTGCTAGTCAATCTGGCACTGATTTGTATTTAATTATAGTTTCCTTTGACAGGAGATGGACCCCTCTGGTTCTCTGTCCTGATCCTCCAGTAGCTGTTGCTATTGTCAGCAGCAAAGCAACACAATAATTAGCATTATCATTATGCAAGAAACTATTTGCTATATTAAGTAAATGCATTTTGTCGCATTTAAAAGTTTAGTCTATAGTGGTTATTTGCAACAAAAAGATCATGCTACTAATTTAGTATTCATGTAGATGAAATAATGCCTCTCAAAGGATAAAAACCACTCAGGTTTTCATACAAGTTCTTTGGGCTAGATTTACTACTATGTAAGAGATTATAGAACTTCATAGCTTCCATGAATGATTTGGGTTGCATTTAATTTCAAAATAATTCACATGCATATCTTATCTTATGTAGTCTCCTTTTTCAGTACTACAACCATCTATCTGTAATTTTTTGTTGAGTGGTTTCAAACCATAAGGAATTCTCTGAAGGTATGCATTCTTGTCTCATAATTGTGAATGTTGGTGCTTTACTATGTGTTTGTTGAGAGGTTTTAAAACCAGAATCCAGGAGTCTTCAAAACAAAAGCATTATGAGGTAGTGAAGGTGGTCACATGTGTTGTAAATTTCATTGGGTGATATGTATGGCACTGATTAATGGAAATTGTCTAGAAGCTACTGAACACCATTTCCCACTATTTCTGATGCAGATGCTGGAATCTCTTGAACAGTAGCATATTTCTCTTCTTTCAGTTTCCTTTTGATCTTATACTTTATAGTGAATGGTGATGCTGAACAAAAATGAATTTATAACGAGAAAAAAAAAGATAAGATATATCCCACTGAAAGTAAGTAAAGCAGGGAGAAGAAAACCGTAAAAAGTAAAATATTTCCCAGGATTTTTATGGCATGAACACGGACAGATTGACAATTAACATAGAATTGGGTTTGAGAAAGTAAATGAGCTTTTAGCAGTTGAAACGTTTGACCCTTCATCTTACTTGAAAAACAATAAACAGTTTTCCAGTTATGTCAACATATCTATATTAATAATATGGCTTTGTAAGCTTTTGGTCTCCAGTCTTCTCTTCTCACCATAAAAATGAGAAAGTTATAGATTAAAGCTAGTTAATTTGTTTATCTTATTTTTATTTTTTTAAATCATTATATAAATATAAAGCATAAACACACATATCCCAACTTTGAAGGTCTTATAACTGTTCCAAACCATCTCTTACCTTTTAGAAAGCTATATATATGAATTCAGTGATAAAATGATGTTCCACAGAAAGATAAAAAGTATGTCAGAGGATTAGCAAAACTAAAAACTGAATGATTCTGGCAGATGTCGAGCTGTGTGCTTAGTGTAAAAGTTGTTTTTAATGTTGTTATTTTGACAAAAAATGATATTATGGACGTAATAAAAAAGGTTGAAAACAAGAAAGATATGTTGATATTACCCTGTTATTTGAATAGTCCGTGGTAATGTAAATTAAGGGTCTATCGCCTCATCCTTGCTACAGTTGTTGACGTGCCTCAACTTCTACATTTAAATTTTCCCAGCTTTTGTATTATCCACTTTTGCTACATTTGCCCCAGTGATATGGTGGTAGAATATTTTTTTATTGCTCTAATGCATTGTCACTATAAGTGGTTATGAATTGCTGTAGATTAATAGACTGATATCATTTTCCGCATTTTGATGAGGAGTAATATTTTTAGTGAGCATTCATTATCTTCTTATCTGTGTTATCTGCTGTTGTGTTATTAAATAGATTTGTTTTTATGATTGATGCATACATTTTCATATACATATGTGATTCTATTTCTTGTTCTTGCTCCGTTAAAGAATATACAAGAGTTGATATGTTTACAAACTTAATATATACATTCAGTCTAGTGATGATAATGTTTATGGATCCTTTGGCAACTCTATAATAATTCATGTCTGAAATGTTTGATCCCTTTTGTTGACCAAATATCAGCCAGACCTTCTAGCTCTTAGCAAATAAGACATATTTCGAATATGATATGCGGGCCTCTTCTTTATCATATTTAATAAAATGTGGCTGTCGTCATGAGAAGGTTGTTGCTTTCTGAAATATTCGTTGGCCAGGAGTGAGTATTGCCAATGGGTCAAAAACAGATTTTCTCTTCAGGAAAAGCTCCCACTTGGGACCAAAGTGGCCCCTCCATTCTTCTCGTGTAGTGTAGTGGGGAAGATATTGCTTTACCCCAATAAGGGCTCTTTCACAGTATTCTAAAATTCTTTTATTCTGAGTTAAAATGTGTTCTAGGCCATCACGTCCATTAGAAGAGGGGACCGCAGAGGTAAGGAATGCCACCAAGTAGAAAATGTCTTCCTCCGGAATAACAACAGAAGTTCTATTGTCCCACCTGTAAGCAACATCAAATGTTAATGCCATATTAGGTCTAAAAGATAGGCAGAGATATCTTGTTTTATGAACCATTACTTCGATTTATTTACTGGGTAGATCAGGACGGGGCCGTTGCTTGTTTCTGTTAGAATATTTCCAAAGACAACTTCTGCAAAGTTGTGTATTTGGCTTTTAGGTATAAAAAGATTGAGCCATGGGTGTGGAACATCCCACAAGCCTTTTGACCGCAATTTGACCTCAGAGACGTGAACTCTGTCTAAGAAATCTAGATATGTGACCTCTGTTTGAAAAAGTGTTGATGGGATATAGTTCAGGTGGGACAAATGCTTCTCAACTTCCTGCATAAAAAAGAGAATAATAAAATAAATAGTGAGGGACAGTGTATCTAGATTTTTTTTAAAGCAAAAAATTTATCGACTTATTCATTTATGTTGTATGCATGAAAGCATTCTTCTGGTTGAGCTGTTGCTTTCCTCACCTGATTTGCTTCATCATTATCTTCTGGGTCAAAGTATTTGGCCAATTCTAGGCAGTAGAGAGTTCTTCCATCTGATTTGAACTTACTAGCTTGAACTGGGTCTTGTGGGTTGAAGGATGATCTCCAGTTATTTAGCAGACCAGTTCTGTTTATTATCACAAACCCTTCAATGTAATCAAATGCGTTTTCTGCAGATATTAATAGCTCTTGATCTCTTGTGAACGCTGTGAAATCTGCATATAGAACTCTGATCCATTTAACCTGTTAAAGATAGAAATTTCCTATGGTGACAACTGATACTTTCAAAATTTTAAATTAAATTAGAAGACTTTGTTTCTGGTATGGTCACTGATGCATTACCATTGTTGGTGCTGGTTCCAGGGAAATTCTCGCCCGTGTTATTATGCCAAACTGACCAAGGCCCCCAAGTACACTGTGAAAGAGTTCTCCATTCTGCTTCAGAGAACAGTTTATCACCTCTCCTTTTCCTGCAATTGTTCATTCACCTCTTGTAATCATAAAAAACGAAGTAGTTCTTTCTTGTTGTGTTTTTTGAAAAAATTTATTTCTGATCATCTAAGGCTCTCCTATGTCACCAAGGTCAAGTTACCAAATGTATAACAAGGAATCTTGTGAAGCTATTACTTCAGTTTCAAGTGAATTATTAGTTCAGAAGGGACAAAACAGTAACTGCGTGACTATTTTTGTCCCCTCTTTCCCCTGACCTTGATTTTAGTTTTGTTACAAGTTACAAACCTGTTACAATCTCGAGCTCCTGAGCATTGCTTATCTGGGGACCATGACGAAATGCTTGCCCACTGATTCCAGCGTTGGACAGAGTGCCTCCAACAGTCAGGTGTAAGTAGTCTGTCCATGATTTTGGTGCTAACCCATATCTTAGACTTTCATGCAGGACGTTTATCCACAACTCACCTCCTGAGACATCCACATATGGATGATTTCCAGTATATACATGCATTTCTGGGACCTTGATAGATTCCATGTTGATCACAACTCCCCCATGAGCTTGTGCCTGGCCCTGGAGGGAGTGACCGTGGCCTCTAGCTGCAATTGTGAGCTGCGAGCGAGGACCCATCTGCCGGATATGCTGTATGGTGACTGCAATATCAGAAACTGATTTTGGATGTAGCACTGCCATCGGATGATGTTGATACCTGTTACCAAAATCTCGGGCTGCATGGCTGACATCATCAAAATTGAGGTGTCCTTCAAGAGGAAGTGTTCTTAATGAAGAAGGGATGCTGGAAATGCAGAAGTTAAGCTGTATGGTTATACAGCTAAGGAACAAGATCATGAAGCCTCTGATGAATAAAATGTTATGATCTTTGAAAAGGCCCAGTTTTGGGAATCTCATTTTCCTGTTGGAAGTTTAAGGGAGAAGAAACAGAAGGATAAGAAGTGATGGAGAATGAAGGAGGTTCAAGGGGTTGGGCCAGAATTTATAGAAGTTGTGGGTGGCTGAGTCTGAGTCAACACATCTTCAGTTATGAGAATCCGTATGAAGACCGCCTACTTGGTAGAAAGAGTTTTATAAGTTTTTCTTTTGGTTCTCCTTTTTGGGTTCGTTTGTTTTAAAAGAGAAGCCGAAGCTATTTTACATAAGCCAAGTTGAAGAGGGAAAGTGACAACAAAGAAAGATTTCTCAAATCTTCTCACTTTACCAAACAGTTGCAACCACAACACCATCTTTCCATCAAGGACAGACATGTTTCTAACTTATGCTCATTAACCAATTTTAGGATGCCTTTTCCCAATTTAGAAAGAAGTCCATGCCTTTTTTTCCCCACAGTGCAGTATTTCTCAACCTCTAAGGACAGGTATGCCATACTCCTCCCGTCTACCTTACACCCACGTATGTTGAGGGTGGTATTGAATCCATTGTCGTCAGAATGTAAACATCGCGAATCCAGCCATTAGATTGTATGAGAAGGACTCTCAGGGCCGGACTTGATTCATTCTTGAGGTGAGGGAGAAATGAACTGGTGGGGTCTGCGTTGGACCATGAGGCACGTGAAGTCTTCAGTCATGTATGCTTGATTAGGACTATGGCCATGATTGAACCCATGTAGGGACCTTTGCTTGGGCCACTCATGTAGGGTAGGGTAGAAGAGGAAGAAGAACAATGAGAAGAAATGGAACTGTGAGTGGCAGCTTCGGGGAACACATGGAAAGACTGGTGCCTGCACATCTGCTTCTGTGCTGCACTACCACCACTGCACTGCTGCTGATGTTTCAATTCAAATCCTCATTACCATGCTGCTATTGGACAACTTTGGAGTGATTCGCTTGTCTTTTTCTTATTTTATTGGGTGGTAATAATTTACTTTGGTATTACCATTGACCCTTCTGAAAAATGACAAAACTTTGGTGCTTTTACACGATGGTTATCACATTTTTTTTAATAATAACAATAGTATAATTCGCGGACAAACTTTTTTAACTCAGGAAATCGTGTAATGCTAAATAATAACATTCTCTCATGTGATATGTAATACTAATTCGAGTTTTTCTTCTTCTGAAAACTTTATAAAAAGACATAAATTTCTGTTGTTCACTGAGATTTACCTCTTAACATGTTGACATGTCATTAGAAATCTTTCTGATCTGTTTCCTTTTCGATGCTAGTTGCAAGTAGTAGCCAATGAAAAATTACCCTGGTGATACATACTAACGAGACAAATATGTCAGGTATATCTTTTAAGTAAGACACTTATATATATATATATATATATCTATTCATGGTCATCAATTTTTTTTCTATATATCAAGTTTATCTGAAAGTCTCAATTTCCCTGCAAGTTGTATACAATAAGGAATGATAAATTTAGCAGCTTCCAAGAGCAGCATGCCCTTTCCCTATAAAATGGGAAAAATGAAATCCATTTGGGAAGAAAACGAAAAAGGCTTTCGTTATCTATGGTCTGTAATTGAAGTATTGGGAGGTTCATAGAATAGTTCCATTTTCATGTGGTCCTGGAAAACCTGCTTTGGTGTGTGCAGGAATCACACATCAATGGGCAAATAAACGGCTTGTGGGTTGAAGCGTCTGTCTCATGGCTTCACATTCACGATAAACATGAACACAATAATTGATGGGTTGTGCAGATCCCTCTTTTTTCTCTCCTTAACAAGTTGGATTATCACTGTTTATATATTCCATTCAATTAAACTGCACCGTCAGTGCAGGATATGCTCTTGGATTCCATACAATACTGACATGGATTTCTCACACTTGACCTCGAATCGTTTAGATTTGATTAAAATATTTCATTTTTTATTTTTTATTTTAAAAATATAGATAATACAAAATAAATATATTTTTCAACTTGATCATTCAAATCAGATCTAACAGTTTTAGAGAAATATGCAAATTGTGCAAATCTCACCCAAAGTGGATAGGTTTTGCACTTGGATTTTTCTTACTCTGTTTGTCTTTCTTCTTTATTTCTAAGTTCAAATTTTGATTACACTGATCTAGAAAATGTTCAAATAATGAATAATTTTTTTATTAAAAGTTTAATTTATTTATATTTTTAACAGTTTCATTATGTGCTGAGTGAAAAATATTAGTTTTTGAATGTTATTCCAATCCCATTAATAACCTTAAAAAATTGTACAATGGTTTAAGGAGTATGTAAAATATACCTTTAACATTCATGTAATTATTTATACAAAATAATAAGTAAAATTATCATAGGATAATTAAGGACTCAGAACAAACCACAAATTAGTCGGACTAAATATTTCCCTAATATTTCTCCAATTGCAATTGGATTGAGTAATAAAATGACTTAACATTCTTTAAGTAAAATACCAAGTTTAAATTTTGTGAATAAAAAAATTATTTTGAGAGAGCTTTTCTTCAATTGGAACCCAATGTGATTCGAATCCGGATTAATTAGTTCCTAATTTAACTTCTATTCATTCACAAAATTTGGACCTAAGACCTTATTTAAGAGGCATATAAACTCCTTCTTACTAAACCCAACTGGTATTTATAGTTTATTTTATGTTCCAACTACTAGAAAACAAACAATTTTCAAAATCAATGACATGAGTAAATAATGCACTCCTCCTTTATTTTCTTTCATCCTACCTCAGCCCATCGATGTGATTTATGTCCTCATTTTACCAGACCACTCAATTGCACCTCCAACTTCAAATCTTTGTGTGTGATAAAGAGGACAATCAAATTCACACTCCTTTATTCAAACAAGCACAAATGGGGTCCTCCCAAATGGGTCCAATGCATGCTCAATTCTGAACCTGCCACAGCTAAATCATTCTGAAAGTGATACAAAGATTCTGAGACTGATTCACTCTGATCTGTATATCTGTTAATGTTAACCTCTCTTTTTCTCATGATAGATGCATTTCATAGGCTATACTAAATAGACTGAATACAACATTGGTATTTGGAAGGTTCTGGGAAGAACAGTCAAGAAAGAGAGTGATGACTCTTATTTTAGCTTATTCAAATTCAAAGTATGACTCTTATTTTAGCTTGTTCAAATGTGTGTGTGTATACGTATATATAGAATGTATGAAAGACTTGCCATGGAAGTAATTTAATCATCAACGTGGGATGACTCATTTGAAATTAAATATGTCAAAATGAATTGAATTTGTTAAGATGGTTTGGGAAAAAAATTTAATCTTTTAGACGCCTCGTGTTTTCTTCTTACAAGGATCATTTCACAAAGATTTGTCATAATAAGAAAGGTGCAATAAGTATGCTATGTTTTTTAAGAATGAAATATTACTTCCAACAATTATTAAATTGTTGATTTCAAGCACATAGATCAATTCTGATCTAATCAAAATCCAGAGAATATATTCCAAATCAATTCTCATGAATAAGTAGAGGAAACGAAAATTCATAGTTGGGAAAAGTTTCAGGCTTCCAGATCCAGAACTTTTAGGGGAGGGAGATAAATGAGTTATGTCAATAATAATCTCGGCACTATATATCAAGGTTCAAAAAAGCGGACTGACTATTGAACTGAATGAGATAACGGTTCAAGGTTCAGTGATCGGACCGGGGTCGGACCAGTTATGAATAAATTAATATATTTTTAATAATATAGATAAAAAATATAAGAGATATTTATCTATGATTATAAGATTAACATTTATTCTAGAATAAAAAGTAAATTTAATAATATACGAAAAATTAAAAATATTATTAATAAGTTTTACAACATAATATTAAAATCTAAACAAGTTAATATTCATCTATAATTATATTTTGAATTCAAAATAATCAATTGATATTCTATTTTTATCTTATTTGTTAAGTAAATTTATCATTATTAATAATTATGTATTATAATAATATTTATAACATATTATAATATAGAAAAAAAAATTTATATTAAAAATAATGCTACTTAGTACTAAAAATAATATTATTTTATTTTAAAAAATATTTAAAAAATTAAAAAATTTATAAAAAAAATGGGCAAACCGGTTTTGTACCGATTTTTGACCGGTTTGATTAATTTTTGACCGGTTCCCACCGGTTTTGAGATCTTCCGATTGTCAGCTATTACCGGACCGAACCAGGGGCCGGTTTCCTGTCGGACCGGTCAAACCATTCAGTCCGGTTTTTGGAACCATGCTATATATAACCCCTATTTATAAATATAATCAGTGATGATTTCTAATTTATCTCTATATCAAATTAGAAATTTTACTTTTGATCTCTACACATTAATTTCATACCAATTATATCTTTAAGTTTTAAAACTTTAATTTTAAATTAGATAACTTTATTTAGGTTTAATTAAATAATGGTCATATATAAGCTTGTAGCAATTCTAATAAACTATGTGATATTAGCATTAGTAAATTTTTAGGACCTAACTTACCTAAAATTTTTTTGTGAAAAATTGGCCACTTATTTTTAATATTTACTTGTATGGCCCCACTGGTTAAATTTTATTTCAACATAAATTTCTCCCAATTCTTTGAATCTTTAGATGTGATTAGATCATGGTGTTTATGAGTTGAGTCGTTTTACATTATAGCCAGATCCGGTGTCTAACTCAATCAATATATCAATATTATATATAACAAATTTTATTATTTATAAATCATAAATAATGTGATTTATTCCTTAAATTTTATGTAATACATGAGTAAACATGTAAATAAATTACAAAGCCTATAGTAAGCACATTATTTGTAAAATATAAATAGTGGACTCACTTATCAAATTTTGTATAAGACAGAGAGCCTAATATCTAGTTTGATTTAATATTGAGTTAGATTAAATTAGCTTCTTGGACTTATTATGTCACTTATTTTAAAGTAACTCTATCCTAGAGACTATAATCTTTTCTCACCATTGTAATAATCAAGCATGGCTAAAGTTTGATTTGATAACATGGTTATATAGTAGTGGTGAATAAAATGTTGGCCAAAATAATAATAATAAAAAAAGTAGTGGTAAAAATGTGAAAGCAAGAAAAGTTAGTACTAGTGTTGTCATATGTTGTGTAAAACGGAATCTCTTTTTATTTGTGAGTTGGTGTCTATAGGAGAGGAACAAAGAATAATAAAGAAATGAAGATGAAGGAGAAGATTACTGCTTAGGAAAGTAATTATGATTATTATGTGGGAATACTCCTTAACACTCACAATTAATTAATTAATTATGGGACCCTCTTATGTTCACATTGTGGACAGCACAATTGCCTTTTAAGCACCCAATATTATCTCATTTAACTATGAAGGGGCGGCGTGACGACTAGAGTCCTGTTACATCATTTGAATAATAATAATACTACAGCACATATCTTTTATTTTTATGTAGATTCGATTTACCAAGACATTAATCAATAGATCAAATCAATCATTCATAGACGTGTAATTAAATATATTGATATGAAAAAATTATACGTGATTCTTTATATTAGCATTACATATGTATAATTTCTTCTACACAACTGTGTTATTTTTAATTAAATTATATATTTCTTATATTATTTATAAATGATTATACACTTATATTTTGTTTGGAAAACTTAATAATAAAAATACAAAATGTTGGATTATATTTTTATTATTAAGTTCTCTAACAAAGCAAAGACACCAATGCTAATTAAGTTGGGTGAAAAAAACTTAATTTCCAAGATCGAGAATTTGAGTCTTATAGATAAAAAAAATCATATTAAAAAGGTTACTCTATTTAGACTTATTTTTTATACATTGTAAGGAATCTAATATAAATTTTACTGTTTATTATTTATAAATAGTGTAATTATATATATATATATTATAAATTAAATATTGATATTTTTAGAATTTTTAGTTTTTTTAAAGAAATAAAAATGATCATTGCCAAAGATTTTTATATATTAATAATAAGACAAAAGCAAAGAGCCATGTATGCATCAAAAGATTGGGGAGGACAAATTGCCACGTCAGGAGAATCCATAGCACTGATCATCATCATAACAATAGAGACTAAAAGAATTGTGCAGAGAAGGGTTGCTTTGGTAGGGCACAAAATTGATTTTAAAATTACAAAAAAAAATAATAATAATTAATGATTCTGGTCTTTAATTTAATTATCCCACTTTTTTATTTTTAATATTTGCTTTAATCGATGTGTCCCTTGTTTGTGTAGCTTGTCTTCACTATGTTTCTCATCATCCACAACATTTTACACCTCGCCTGTCTTTCATTGCCCTTTCCTTCATTAAATCAAACAAAATACCCACTCCGTCTTGTTTCCAACACATTCCCACATTTTCACACAACATTTCAATCTTCCTATACTAAATATAATTTGTCTAAATTATGTTTTTTGTTGCACTTCAACTCTCTTTGATTTTATTATAAGAGCTCTTCTAGAATATTTTCATAATTTTTAATATAAAGATTTTTACAAAATTTCGTGAAGTAATAATGTATGACTTTCATAAATTCTATTGATAATTTTAACACCACTAGAAAAATTAAAATTAGTGATGGACATTTAATGATGTATTTTCAATCTGTCACTAATTATAGGTATTAGTGACAACTCAAAATTCGTCATTAAAAGCAGAAGTTAGTGACAGATTTCAAAAAGCGTCACTATTTTGCCATAAATTACATATTTAGTGATGGATTAGTAACAGATTTATGTCCATAACTAATTTTTGTCATTAAATAATATATATTAAATTGCATAATAAAATTACAGGTACATTTCAGCTCAACTGGTAAAAATGAGAACACAAAAGAGGAGCTATAGGTTGCGGGTTCGAATCGGGTGAAGACATTTCTGAAATGAAAATAAACAAGGGTGACGTGTCATAGGTGGCACGCGTGGTGATAACATGCCACTGGTGTGGTGATGATGTGGCATTGATGGTATGCGTGTCATTGTCCTAGATGGGACACATGGCAAGTGATGTGGTGAGACACACGTGGCGGTGGTGACATGACAGATGACATGAAAGGGACACGTGGCAAGTGATGTGACACTAGAAGTATATGAATATGTGGCAGATGATGTGGAGGGAAGATGATAAGACTCACAAAATAACTAATATATATAAAATAAATTAGTGACGGAAAGTTAATAAATTAGTGACAGAATTTATCATCACAAAATTAGTAACAGATATATATTCGTCACTAAATTAGTGGCCCCAAATTTTTGACTAATTTAGTAGCGGAAAATTTTGTCATTTAGTGATGAATTTATCAGTCACTAATTTCATTTTTTTTTTACTAGTGTAACTCTCTTTCTTCAAGCATTAATGTGGGAGGAATAATGGTTAATGACTTTTATTAAGAAAATTTTAGAATTAAAGTTTTTAACTAATTATTTGCTTTAATTAGGTGATTTGGTTAAAGAACCTTTATAATAACGATGTGAGAAAGTATTTTTCTTAAATTATATTTGGTATTCAAATCTCATGAAAAAAAAAAGTAAAGTGTTGTAAAGAAAGTTTTACATTTATGTAGTTTGACGATTTGAATAAGTTGAGATCTGATATAATTTTTAAAATTAGTTGATGTATCAAAGAAAGAGTGATATAGAGTTGAGACTTGACCGTACATGAGATGTGTTTCTTTTCTTTATCTTTATTTTCCATTTTTTATTTTTTGTTTATTATATACAATTTATTTGTCATTGTATAAAAAATAAATTGAGTGTATATATGCTAAAAGTGATTACTTTTTTAAAGAATATTTTAAGAATAAATTTTTAATTAAATATATTTGACTAATGTGACAGAACATTCTCCTTTTCTTTTATAAAATGAAATGGTGAGAGAATGTTCTATAAATTATATGACAAAAATATTTTTAATCTCTTAACTCCATCTCATTCAATATTAAAGTGTAAAAATCATATCTTTATAATAAAGATTCTTGAGTTTTCTTGTTCAAAGAATATTTTAAGAATAAAATTTCAATGGAATATATATATATATATATATGAATAATGTGACAATATTATCTATCTCTTTTGTCTAATTTGAGATCGATTAGGATAGAATGTTCCCCATGGCAAAAAAAAAAAAAAAAGAAAGGGAGAGGATGTTCCCCTAAAATTTTATAAGCAAAATCATAAAAATACTTGGATCATAATACAGAAAAAGCAAATCAAAGTATTTGCCTTTCTTTGAATAGCTCTATATATAATTAATGTTAATTAGGTCAAATTCATTGAATGAGACTAGCACTCACGTTTTTTTTTCCTTTTCTCATAACATTGACGATTATGGATTGCATCATGCTTTAACTTTTATTTATTTATTTATTTATTTATTTTTTAACATTGACGATTATGGCTAGGTATAGATAAGAGTCACCTTATATTATTAAAGTTATTGAAGATGACCATCTTTCCAAGTAAGATGATTCTTACCTATAACTAGCCAAATATGTTTGTCTCCAAAAATCAATAATTTATTGATTTATTTTGTACGGAAATAATTTATAATTTATTTATTAACATACTCAAAAGCACAATAATCTATCAACAATATTTAATTCAAGTAGTTTGACACTTGATTCATTTAAATAAGATCTCAAATTCAAATATTGTGTGCGTAGAAAATTACCACTAAGAGAGTTTTATATTATGTTATCTAACTTAGTTTGATTTGGATTAATCTGACCCTAATGTGGCTTCTGAAAATTTGTCGGTACTAAAAAGAATAATTTGAATCTAAAACCATTTTGAAAAGAATGTAAATTTTTTTCGTGGCCACAATAAAAGATCCAAAATAGAAGTGAACACAAAATTCCAGACTTTTTTAGTGACTAGGAGTATCTAGCTCTTGTCAATAGTAAAACCTATACTCTGGGGTATGAAGGGCAAAAAGTAGATTTCTCCCTACTAGGTTTGCTGACTTGCTCCATTTACAAGAAATATAAATTAAACCCAACAACCAGCTTAAAAGAAGAAAGCTTCTACCATAAATGTCAATTTAAGATAATAAATCTTGACATTTTTTTTAAGTAAAAGATGCACACACATATATATACTCCCTCCGGTCCTATATGTTAGTCATATTTTAGAAGGAATTCATGGTCCTATATATAAGTCATTTTGCATGGTTCAATGAATTATTTAATACTTTATTTCAAATTTATCCTCCTACCACATTCTAATAAATAATTTTTATTGTTAGTGGTGTTTGCTATTAGTGGTAAAAATGAAAAATGTTTCAAATTTAAAACAACATTATTGTTTTAATTAACTTACCTTGATTTTGGTAAGTTAGTTAGAAGTGACTTATATATAGGACCGGATGTAGTATACCATTTAGACCTAATTTGAATGGTTTACATTTTTTGTCAGAATAAACGTTAATAAAATTTGAATCGATTTGAGTTCAAATCAAATCCATATATGCTGCACATCATATTTAAAAGATGTGCAACACATCACGTGACAATAAAAGAGATAAAGGACAACAAACCTTACCAACATCAATATATGACCCACAACACCTACTCAAAGGATAAAATGTAGTACGAAGGATTGATTCTAAAGCAACAAATTTTATCTCTAACCAAAGAAAGTCTAAATAGAAGTGAACTCGAATCTCTTGTACATTCTCAAAATCTTGACACATCTTTTCATTTGTTGTACTTAATCTTAGAACTGAGTCATATTGTTCACATTTAAATTTTAAATTGATGAACAAAAGGTGCAAGTATTTAGATTCAATTTAAACTTTTAGAATAAAAACTATTAAAAAAATTAACAAAATATATATGGTCTAGATTTAATATAGAAAGATCAAATCAAATATATATATACACACACACACATAGATAGATATATATCCTACAAATATTAAAGATGTGGGAGATCACGTGAAGATAGAAGTAGATATTGGATAGTCATCATAGGACCACAAACCTTAGCAATATATGACTCACGACACGAATTGAAAGGATAAAATGTCGGGTAAAGAATTGATTCTGAATCAAAACTCCATGGTCCAGATGAGATCAATGCCTTTGATAAGATTAAAGTTAGTCTATAACAATTTTTAAATTTCTCACATGTTACTTTTTATCCCTATCGTATCGTGCTCCTTGTCTTTAAAAAGTTGGTTTCAGATCTGTTTTTTTCTTTCTTGTTTTTCTCATGAAATAAGATGCCCTAATGACTCTCATCTAACGATAGTGATGTAATATTATTGTCTTGTTCATTTGAGTTCTTCACTAACAATGAATACGTATCATCAGAGATTCATATATCTAATATTTTGACAATAATGAAAAATCTGAATCCTCTCCTGTTGCTCTTCCCAAAATTTAGTTTATTTACTTGATTCGACACTAACAATTTTTAATACCAATTGGTTTTCAAAAGTCTAACTAATTTGACTTTAATTGGGTTATAAACTTGGGACTTCACTTAAAAAACAAATATGAAATCACTTGAACAAAATATGATTGGTCAACAGTAATATTTTTGTTTACACCATGTTTATGCATGGACATTTTGTTGTTGTTGATGTGTTTGTTTGTTTGTTTGTTTCTGGAAAATCATGTGGTAGCTATATTAAAAAGAACTAGGTTGGTTAGGTGTAAGTCCATAAAGGAGCAAAGTTGAATTTGAAGGCAGTGTTGAAAATTCAGCCACTGAAGCTTTCACGTATCATATTAGTGCAATCGTGCAAATTTAGAACTGATAACTATTTACACTAAAATGAAAACAACTAAGAAATTATTTCAAGTTTGAACCTTTCTTTTACGGCTAAATGAAACCAGATGGTCAAACTTAAGAAACTGCCAAACAAATGGTCAAACATTAATTGAGTTCATATCATGTTTCCAATCATTTATTGTGTACTTAGGCATCATTTTCGTTATTTCTTGTACACCTTACCAATTCTTAATATGTTTCGTGTTGTAATAAGTTTCTGAATTGTTGGCCCCCAAAAAGGAAAAAGTTTCCTTTTTTTTTTTTTAATAATCAAATATTCTTGATTGTGCAGACAAGGATAAATTTTCTCAATTGAAGAGTTTTTTGTTAGATTCCTTTTTTTTTTGGGCCAATAAACATCTGTTAATGTAAACTAAACATCATTGAGTATAGAGTTTAAAGAATGGTTGGCAAAAAATAAAGAGTTTAAAGAATGAATGGCTCTGTTTACAACTTGTAAATAAAATAGTTTAGTATAGATTTTATATTTCATATTGATTTGTTTAACTTTTAACTCATTTATTAAAAAAATTAGATGATTAATTTTACAATCCCGACTCATAATTAAATCTATTGTCAAAGTATTGGGCATTGATTCCTTTATTTTAAAAAAATATGAGACAATAATGTGATTCATTGTAACCCGTGGGCAACCATTATGCATTTTGAGAATCAAGGGATTCAAGCACGCAACAATAATATGGTTTAGCATACATTTTCAAGCCCACAGTGGAAAACCCAAGTTATGATATCCAAGTTTGCTTCTTGGATCTTTATATGGAAAAAAACTAGGTCTTCCAAATTTTTTAATAAAATTTCAAAATCATGTGTCCCAAGAAAAAAAAATCAGAATCATATCATTCATGCATAATCGATCACAATATCAAAGAATATATCAGTTGTTCATTGATCAAATTTTAGGTTAACAAACACAATATACTTTCCCCCTTTTTTTTGGGTCTTTTCATAATCAGTCTGCGTTTCTCTCCTCATATAATCATCACACCACAGCAAAGGATCCAAATGACATTTAGTATTGACCAGAGCCCCTGGATTGATTCACTTGGCTAGAAAATGAAGGTGATTATATAATCCTAGTGCTACCACAAGTAACTACCTGAACTTGATTAACCCCAAGAACATAAAATAGAAAGGATGACAGAGGCCAGTGACAAAACGAAGTTTACATCCTCAAGGATAAAGCTTATGCCTCCAATTTCTTGCTGTATTTCTTGCATAACTTACTGGGTATCCATCTGATAGTGAATTAGAATACAGATGGTGGGGAAAGATTACAATGACAAATTTTCAGCTATATTGATTTGTATGAGAAACCACCTTCAGAAAATCCAGATACAGGGATATTGATAATGACCAATAAATATAGAGATCTCATGCCCATAACAAAAAACAAGGCACAGCATTTTCTAATGGCTATTCACAGGCAAAACTGACCCTCTTCTTTGAGTTTTCCCTCCTCCAGTAATGATCTGTTTGATGATCATCCCTTTGAGATCGATAACTGTTATAACCTACGTTAGATTGATGATAGCTTTCCCTCTTCTGGAAACTTTGGTTCCTGGCAGTCCAATCTCCACTTTTTCTTCTAAACTGCAAATCACCTGAAAGGTTAGCATTTCTCTGCTGTTTCCATCCAGGGCTGTTTTCTTCACAGTTTCTCCACCCTCTGCCCATTGGAGCCCTATTATGCTTATTAGATTTGCATTCCCAAGGTCTTTCAATGTTAGACAAATTATTTGATTGCTCTGGGTTCCAAGAACTATCCCAAGCTTTACCCCATCCTTTATTATCCTGTTGTGAGGGAATGCCAAGACAATCATTCTGCCAAGGATTATATCCAAAGCCCCAGTCCCCAAAGTGATTGTTATGGCCACTCACTTGATTCCAACCCCATACCTTAGCACCACCGCCTTCCCATGCATTGTCAGTTAATCCTCGACTTTCATGAGTCACACTATACTCCCAAGGGTTATTGGCATTCTCTAAATTGCTAGGAATATCTTTGCGATTATCCCATTCACACTGATTCCACCCCTGTACTTTATTTTCAAACGCTTTATTGAGCTCTGTACAGTCACACTCCTGTGAATTTTCACCATTTGCTGAAATTTTTGTTCTCTTGTAATTTACAGTATTCCTTTCTTCCTCATCAGGGGGAGCAAAGTAAACATGATCCAGGTCCTTCATCAGTTCATGATCAATATTAGGGTTCCAATCTATCTGATCAATGTAAGCATCTGAATCAGGAAGAGAAATATCACAAGAGATGTTGTTGATCTTTGCCCAATATTGTCTTTTGGCATTCTGAAATGCTTCTTCAGCAGCTGAATCATTCCAATTTAGCACATTGTTATGGCAGTTCAAAAACTTCTTAGAATCAACTATCTTCTGCCAAGGTACCAATCCAATCAAAGTGCAAAATTTCTTCTCCCATAAAGCTATACCATCCTGCCAAAACCCTATTAAGATTGGAAGGGAAAAACAAAGTCAGCTGAGAAGAATGAGATATGGAAATTATATTAACAAGAAACAAAAATTAAATAATACAATCATCACCATCATCAATTTATCATATTGCAATCACTTTAGCAGAAGGACAATAAATACTTATCCAGTATAAAGTAATGCAGTTCAAGAAACAGCCAACTGTTTTGGGTTCTCATATCACATGTTTCAATAACCAAACATGATATATGGAGTAAGTAACAATACTAGAAAAATTATTTAATGGTCTCAATGAATTGCGAAAAACCAGCAAGAAGATGAACAGAATTAAAGACAAAAGGTAGTAACAGAAGGATATCTGAAAAGCAATATGAATATAAAAAGGCCTTTGGTGTATTTGAAACAGCCTAAGTAGCTCTTCTAAGCATGAAGGCAATGCTAGACTGTAGAAATCTGGTCAATACATACAAGCCAGTTCCAAATTTTAATGTTAAAGAATAGAGAAGCACATGCCAGTATCACAGTGACAGATAGAAGATTAAAAGTTTCAAAATCAATTCATAAAAACTAAGAATGCAAGAATAAAAAAATAAATAGAAAAACATATAACAAGCAACCTAAATAACAGTATATGTACTTGAATGTTCAAAGAAAAGTCAGAAATAGCATCGCATGGATAGACATGATGACTCTATCCATACTTGACCATCTATGCATGTCATTCTGAATTCAAAGCAATCTTCATGGTTGCAGAAAGGAATCTTGCAGAATATAGTCATGGTATAGCAAATTAAAACTACACAAGTTACAATGCACTAATTTAAGAATCTCAAACTTTCGACAATATCCTTTTAACACAATACTGGATATAGATCTTATTAATATTAATCAAGAAGAAGCCTTACAGAGTGAGAGAACTACTTCCTCTAACATCTGACATCTAAACTGTCCAGTCAAATATGCTATACACACCCCTTCAGTTCAGTTAATAACTGTAATCATTTCAAGAAAAACCCCAACGCATTTCCGCTTTGCAGGGCCTAACAAAACTTCTTACAGATTGATCATTTATGAAACCCACCATTAACCAATGCACAATTGTTACAATGCCCATAGCTATTTCAAAAAAAAAAAAAAACTAGACTTAGGTATTAGGTAGTGTTCTAATAAGATCCTGAGAGAAATTTGAAAAACCCATTCATGTGTACTGAGCTGTAAAAGACGTCCACATGGGAACTCTGACAGTGAATATAAAAATGAAATCCCCAAGTTTACACCAAGAAATAACGAACGATGAATAACAAAAATAACAAGACAACATTTTTCTTCTCATTTATTTAACCAATCATTTCAATAAATACGACCAATGTTTACCCGTCGAACTCAAGTATACCACTCTCATGGTAATTCGAAATAGAAGATTGAAGATATCAGAATATTAAAGGGGCAAAAATTATTCACGTTTATAACAAAACCCAAACCAAAAGAAAACCCCTAAAAAGGAGAGATAAGAAATTACCAGGGAGAGGAGCTTGAAGGTCATAGAATATGGTGGGAGGCCTGGGGGATCTTCGTTGACGAAAGATTCTCCGGTTCCTCCACTTTCCCATAAAAAAAACTTTAAATCCGAAATCTTTGTAGACTGTACTTAGACAGAAAAATGGGATGAGGGTTTCAGATTTCAGAAAAAAACACGTAAGAAGCGAAACAAGCAGGAGCACCGGAAAAGGAAAATATTGCAGGTACGTAATCTGAGAGTGTACTTGCCACCAGAGTTCGAAATCGAGGTTTCGACGATGAGTCTTAACTTGAGAAAGAAGGAAATGCCCAAAAATAGGAAATTAAGAAGCGTAAAACGTTTTCGACGTTTCGTTGTTTTTAAGTTTTCATCTTTTGGGTCTGAACTATTCATTTCGTTGTTTGCAAATTGCATTCAAAGACTTAAATAAAAGCCCAATAACCTTATTTGGGCTGGGCTGGGAAGTGAAAAATTGGGTTTAGTCTACTTCTATTGAAGACTAAATTTTTGGGCCTACAAAGAATAAAGTTTTCGTCTACAAAAAAGAGAGGATTCGAGCTTTCACTTTCAAACGCAACTTTAAAATAAAAAAAAGGTTTACAATTTCATTTAGAATTTGATTTTTGTTTAAGAAAATTTAGAATCCAAGTTAGATCTAGCTCCATTTCATGATGCTATATTATTTTTTCGTTTATTTACACACTTGATTGAACATATTTGGTTTCCTTATTTTCTTAACAATATCAAAGTTCATTGAAGATGTGTTTTGGCATAATTTAAATTTAAATTAAAAATAAAAAATTAATCATTAAATTTTAATTTTTAATTTAATCTCTATAAACATTTTCTAATCGACGTCTATAGTCTGTCCAATCTTTTCCATTAAAACATCAAAGTCTAATTTTCATAAAAGATTAACTCTGGTCTCGAAAGTTAAAGAATCATGACCAATGTTCCAAAGAATAGAGTCTTTGAATAATTATTTAATAATATGTTATTTTAATTTAGGACTTACTTATATATGTTGGTCCTAGAAAATATCATATCAATGAAATATGATCATTGTTTTTTTTTTTGTAAAAAAAATCTTACAAGTTCATCTCACTCCTATAGTTATTGAAAAAAAAAAGCCAACTTGCCAAAATTCGATTTAATGGGACCAAGCCAAGGAATTATCCCTATCATGAGTCATTTCAGGCAAGATCAAAAGTCTAAACATATTACCTTATAATTTTTTTTAAGGGAAATGAACCTAATAAAATTAGATGTTCTGAGTTAAAATTATAGTTTAACTGTTTTTCTTAGGCTCTGAATTATTATTATTATTATTATTATTGTTATTATTATTATTACTATCAGTCAACATAAAATATGAAATCATTAACAAACTATATAACTCTGGAAGACCATCATATAACTTTCGAAACAACAAGCAATAATTTTGAAAAATACTTAGTTATATTTGTGCTTTCTAAGATTTGTTTTACATAACATCAATTACATCAATCATTTGCCACCTTGGCATCATAAAGTTATAAAACTTATAAGTGAATTTCAGGATTCTTGCTACTCTTTAACGGGTTTACTCTCTTACTTATGAACTCTGATGTCACCATGCTTAATTACAATTTAGACATTCAAAATTACAATTATCATAAGTTTACTCTTATTACAAGTTACAATTGAGGATTTTTTATCTTTTCAAGTCTATCATTCCATCCTAGTAAATAATTTTAATGTTTGAAATGTGTATCATAAACATTATAAATTTGGTGGGTTTCATCTAACGGCATGGAATCCAAGATTTTAACAACTTATAAACGGTGCGATCCTATAAATATGATATCAAGATATCAATATCTATAATAAAATATATAATGTTGCATTATTTACAAATTGTGAATTAGACAGCTCACCTTACTTAATACATGCAAGGATAAACATGTTAAATTGATATTAATATTAAATATAAAACTTATAACAAGTCATCATATTTGAAGTCACTGATCCTTTAAATTTTGCAACAATGCACATGAAAAACTTCTAAGTATTTGAACATCATTTTCACACCAAAAAAAAAATTACTGCTATGAACATTGATTAAAGTATTCATTATCCACTGGCCAAAAAACAATCCTTATCCAAAGACAAAAGGAAAAGTAAAATCAAGCGACAAACTCTGCTTTTTTGTGTTTTTTCACTGCTTTTGACAAAGACAAGGATGTATTATAGCAATTCCTCTGTTTAGGGGATAACAGCTGTCTTCACTTCACTCTTCACTCCAAAAAATCCAAATCTTATTTAGTTTTCATGCCCCACATTCTCTGGCCCTATCACTGGTGTCCACGCTCCTCAATTATACAGTCTCCTACAGTACTACCTCTTCCCCTTCCTCTTTGTAAAAATGTCTCAATAGTACCAATCTTTGCTTCCCTTTGCCTATGGAACAGAAACTTCTGTGTGTGGCCATTGTCATATCAGATCAGGAGCTGGCCCAAGTACATGCCAAAGAGACTCAGACACACACTCAAATATAAACATGTCAAGGTGAATATTTTATATAGGTGAGTACAACGTTGTTGGATTTGTCAACTATATTCTCATGTTATGCTTTTTGGCCTGGAAGGAGACTACAGGAAGTTCATGATTCTTATGTCCATGGAAGGTACAGCTTAGCCACAACTTTTGGACGCTACAGCTCTAGCTACATGTTATGTTTTTATTAGTGTTCAAAAGAGCCCAGTTACAAACAACCAAAATAGTAGTATTATGTAAGAGCTAACTCAAGGTAAGGACGAGCAGTAGGGGTTTTGGTCCCTTAAACAGTAGTTGAACCTTTAATTTCCAATTTGGTCCCTTAAACAAGTAGTTGAACGTTTAAATTCCAATCTTTATATATAAAGCATACCCAGTTGAGTGAAGTTGATCAACATATGAATCAGCAGACTAGAGATGAAGATTTAAGGCTACTAATAATGTTGTTTCCTTTGTCCGTTATTTCTTGGTTGATGATGGTTTTGTAAATTTAAACCAAAGAGACACATGAGCATGTATTCTTAGGTTAGGCAAATGAGATTAAAAAAAAGAAAGAAAAAGAGAGGACCCATCAAGCTGAGAGGCTATCGTTGATGAAATTAAAAACCATAGTGTGTATTTAGGGTGGCTGTGGATCATTTCAAAATCTATATTTTTGCTTTAAAAAGTAAAAGTAAGAAAACCTTTAGCCAAAACTTAGGTTTTTGGGTGGTGAATAGACTTGTAGTGGCATCGGCTTTTGATATTCTGCGCAGTGCTTTCTCTTGAAGGCCCGCATTTTGAACAGAGGCATCTCATCATGAGGAAGATAAAAATCAAGAAATTTCGGGTGCATTGCATCTTCAGAAAAATCATCATAATCATACCACTTCACAAAAATTTCATGTGAGTGGAATTACATCTTTTGGAAGAGGGGACCAAAAAAAGAAAAAGAAATCTCGATATATATCATATCTGATGTAAATGTTGAACATGTATTGAATATGATTCATTTTTTAAGTGTCTCTTTTTCATAAGAAAATATTTAACCACATGTAACGTAAAGTAGATATAAGCGATGAGATCCCTTAATTCACTCCAATAATTTTCTATTAATTTACGGTGTGTATAGTACTTAAATACTACTACTATTTTTCACTAATTTCCAGCGTGCGTTTATTGATGAGATTATGAAAAGTTCCACGTTCTTGGGCATCTGATATTATAAAGGATGTTTGCTGATTCCAAGGCTATTCCTTCTTCACTTGTTCCAAAGCACCGAGCTCTCTGAAACGGTGATTCTTGTCCTTTTTAACGAATTTACGGATTTCCAGAACATGGGTAAGACTTGCAAGCTTGGATCTCTCATTTATTTTTGTTTTTTCCACTATCTTGACTAATAAGCTTCAAAGGGTAATTTACTCTAACATCAAGGTTATGGTCAATGTCCATGGCTCTGCAAATTGTTCCTTCTTTTATGGACATGTCTGACGATCTGTACAGCTTTTTTACTTATAATGCCCATTTACCAACCAATTGTACGTTTCACCCCTATCTGCTCATTTAATGCTGAACTGAGAGATTTATATGACCATTTTCAGATCGCAGAAATCGCCATTGCAGTAGACAGTAGTTGCTTCTTGTGATGTTGTTAGAATGGGCAAGAAGAGCTGGTTTACTCTGATTATGAGGCTCTTTAAATGGGACACACAGTCTGAACAATGCAAGGTAAAATCTTCTGCTTCTTTGGGAAAAATCTGTCAGTTTTAGATTCTGATAGTTATGTTATGATGGAAAGTTCTGTTTTTTTTTTTTTTTTACCACAAGGTGGAGAGAAGGAAATGGGTGTTTGGTAGGCTGAAGATTAAGAGATTAACTCCAATTACTGGTCCATCAAAAGAAACAACACCACCAAGTGGTGAAGCAGAGGAAGAACAGAGGAGGAATGCTTTATCAGTGAAAGAGAATTCTGCAGCCATTAAAATCCAAGCTGCATTTAGGGGTTACCTAGTGAGTGTAATTTATCCAAGCTCTTAATCTTCTTTATCTGTGCCAGTTTAAATGCTTGTTCCATCATGTTTCTTGATTTTTCTCATCAATGCTCGTTGACAAGATCAGATTAGTTTGAAAATTCTAAGTTAAATTAAGCATAAAGAAATTGTTAAGACTGCAGAATTTGAAGATTACTTTCACCAGTTAAGGACTTTCCAAGGATGAATAAGATTGTGTAAGAAACGAAACTAGATCTCTCCAACAACCTACACTATCAAATTTAAACCTACAGAAGAAAATATTGAAGAAAAGGAGTAGTGATTGATTATTTCAGTAATAAGAATTCCAAGTAATCAAACTGATGGTCATATCAATTTAGTCTGTTTTACTTAATTTTTAATCTGATCATCTCATTTTTAAGAAATTTTAATGAGCTGATTCTCATTAAACTTTCATTATAATACTGTTAAATTTTATTAATATAATTAATTATATATGATCTTTACATTTTAAATATTCATAATTCATGTTAGTTACTTAATCTATATTGCATAGCTTAATATTTGTGAGTGGACTGCATTCTTTGAAGAGGAAACATCAAGATTGTCAGCCACATTAACAAATAGTCAGTTCCAAAATCAAATCATTAAACTATATAAGAAAAATACAATCTCTTAGACAAAATGCTAAATTAAAAATCATCCATCAATATCAATATTAAAAATTCTGAAAAGTCACAATATTTAAAAATTATGAACAACACAGCTTCTTTTACAAACACTTTGTTTTGAACTCCATACAAAGTACTTGAACAACCCACATCTAATTGTGGAAAGATTTAGGCATTAACAAAGTAACTTGGCCATTATTTTTCTTCATAAATTTATATCCAGTCATGTCGGAAAGATCGAACACTAATTAGTACTACATTACAGGCAAGGAAGGCTTTAAGGGCGTTGAAGGGAATAGTGAAGCTTCAAGCTCTTATTCGAGGCAGAGCAGTAAGACGCCAAACTTTGAGTACTCTGAAGTGTTTGCAGTCACTTGTAAATATCCAATCACAGGTCTCTGCATCAAGGAGACTTCAAATGCTTGAAAGGAGATCTCACTCTGACAAAGACCAAGGCATGCATGCTTCAAGGGACAAGATAATAAGGGTGGGCATATTTACAATACAAAGCAAGAGTAATGTTAACTCTATATCTTCTTTATGTACGTACAACTTGAATTTGTGATACAGTTTCTATATTTCAGATGGATTCAAACAGTGGAAGAAGGTGGGATGACAGCCTTTTGCTGAAGGAAGAGTTAGAGACATCATGCATGAGCAAGAAAGATGCTCTTCTTAAAAGAGAAAGAATAAAACAATACTCATTTAACCATCGAGTAAGTACCCCAGCTTTCTTTTACTTTCAAGTTCATATTATTTTGAGGTAATTTTTCATTTTTTTGGTGCATTTACATAAAATGAGTTATGTTATAAATAGCTTATGAATAGTAAGTTTTTTATAAATCTTATAATTTATTTTGATATATTGATGATTTTAATTTGTCTCTTTTGTATACTTGCTAAATTAGTAGATAAATTTTGAAATATAACAAGACATCTTTTTATATGTTACACTGCATTAGGCTATGTAATCCTTACATGGCACTCTTATATCAGTATTTTAATTCTAACTCAATGCTTGTACAGGAATATTGTTGAAGTAAGGAAGAAGCATCTTGTCTTTAATTTTAATTGAGATTTGATGTTTTCATTTAAATCCAAAATTTATTGAGATGATTTGTTGCATTCTAAAGTTTATAATTAAGCCTCAGTATTATTGTATCTCAGATGTCTGCAGAAGCAGAAAGAAACAGAGTCAATGGAAGATGGAGGTACTGCCTAGAGCAATGGGTAGATACCCAACTTTCCAAGAGCAAAGAGCTTGAAGATTTAGACACAGCTCTCAGCTCTCATTACAAAGGTGGGGAAGAAGATGGAGGAAAATCCCTTAAGCTGAGAAACATTCAGAGCCAAAATCAGATTGAAGCATTGAATTATAACAGCAGGCGATGTTCAGTGGTAAGAGAAGATCACTCATTCACAAGCTCCCCTGTGATACCCACATACATGGCAGCAACAGAATCAGCAAAGGCCAAAGCAAGATCAATTAGCTCCCCAAGATTAAGGACATGGAGTTTGGAGACTAATTCTGATCATAGCTTTTCACCATGCAAGAAAAAGCTACCTCTTGTGACTTCTGTTAATATTACTAGAGAAGTTCCTGGGGGTGATAGGATGGAGAAGCTAAGTGGTATTAATTACAAGCAAATATCTCCTAGGTTAAAGGGAACTACACCTCAGTGATGAATAAGGTTTAATAAGTGTTTGCTATCAAGTTTCTGAATAAAAACATGGCATGTGAAGGAAATTTTTTATAAGGTTCAATAGCATATAGTGTTTTGGTACAAAACAAATTTTCACTTCATCATAAATTGGTCATAAGTTTTGCGTTTTTCAGTCAATCTTCATGGAGAAGGATCTCAGATTAGTTAAGATTGTTGATTAGCTTATTGAGATCCACAAAGTGCATTAGTTCCTGATGTAGAAACTGTTGTAGAATTAAGTATGATGTGCACATATGTAAGCAGGATCCGCAAGAATCGATCAATAATGGAATGGAGATAGGACGACACAAGTGAAATGGGCTACAACCAATCCAATCATGTTAGATCAGATTTAATTAGGTCAAAAGGAGGGGGGGAAAGGCTGCTTTGATCGGTGCAACCAGACAAATTTTTTGCCATAAAATTTTGTACTAAGAAAACTCAATTTATGTAGAATTTCTTTTGTTTTTAAGTTAATGATATCAATGGATTGCAAGTATTTTGGCGAGATTATTTTTTTTTAGGATATTGAAAATAAAAGGTAAACTGATCAGTACAGTGACTTAATTAAAAGAAGGACTTTAATTAATAAAAAATATTAAAATTTAAAATTCTAAATAATAAAATGAGAAAAATAAATAATATTAGATTTTATTTTGTAATAAACTTATTATTTTGGTTCATAACTGTAATTTCCTCTTATTTTAACTATTAGGTTTGCATCCTATGGAATTAAACCCCACCCATTTTCTTTAGATTTGTTCAACCAAATAACTTGTGACCCCAAAGTAAAATAAATTTCTAATTTTCATAATAAAAGAATAAATGTAAAATCCGGCAAAAGGGGGAAAAACCTTGTTTTGATAGGTGCAAGTGCAACTAGGCAAGTATTAATATATTGATTAATATTACTTTTTTTTATATAGATATTTTAATAAATATATTAATTAATAATAAGAGAGATATAAAATATAATTTTTTTTTGCTTAGAGATGTCAAATACTCCTCCAATCTTTTTTTCTATAAGAGTATTTTAACTAAAATCATATAAATTAAGATAATTAGTTAAAATTAATTAGGAATATTAAATTTATAAAAAATATTATAATATTTTAAAAATATTTTTAATAAAAATTATTTGGACAGATAAAGTTAAAATTACCAAACACATGTTTAAGAAATCATCCATTAATACAAAATTTTGAAATGATTACAAAGGACATAGGAGGAGGAGGACATGACATAAGAGCTCTATGCAAGCAATCCCACGGTCCGTTTATTCACTTTCCTTTGCAATCCCACGGTGCGTTTATTCACTTTCCTTTCCTAAAAATTAGATTGAATATTGAATTGGGTGGGACACTAATTTAAAGTTTAATAATTAGATTGGGATTAGATTTGTTATAAATAAATTGATTATTTTAAATAATGTAAATAAAAAAATATAAAAAATATTTATTTATGATTATAAAATTAATATTTAATTTAAAATAAAAAATAAATTTATTAATTTAATAATTTTATATATTATATAGAAAATTAAAAATATTATTTATAAGTCTTACAAATAAATATTAAAATCTAAATAAGTTAATATTCATTTATAATTATAATTTAAATTTAAAATAATTAATTAATATTTTAATTTTATATTATTTTATTAAATAAATTTATTATTATTAATAATAATGTATTATAATAATATTTATATAATATTATATTATAAAAAAATTTATAAAAAAATAATATTATTTTATATTAAAAATAAAAAAATATTTAAAAAAAAGACTAATTGAAATAAATTTTATATCGGCTTTTGATCAAAAACTGGCTGATCATTAATCATGATTCATGATTGGATTGAACCTGGACCGGTTCCGGTCGGACTGGTGGATCCGGTTTTTTCCACCTTGCTTCCCTGAGTTCCTCCCAGGGACCCATCGACCCCTTCCTCCATTTCCCACTACAGCGTCCGAATGGGTAAATCTGGGCCGGAGCTCGTCGCCTTCATTACCATATTACAGCAACTGGAAGTTTGATTACGGCCCAAGGTGTGTTCTTTAGCTTCACTGTCCACTTTGTGGTTGATTGACTTTATGAATTGGTTTTGCGTTTTGCTGATTGAAAATGTGGAGTGCATCTCTGTTTTTAATTGTTGAATGTACTCGATTACAGCTTCGACTTCGAAGGTTATTCTTAATTTAGGATATTCATGTTCAGAATCTCGTTAAACTCTGCTAGGACTAATGGATAAGGTCGTATCAAGCTTAATTTCATGTTTGCTCTTTGGAGCAATAGATTGATGGGAGTTTAATTATTTCTGGCCCTTCTCAGTTTATTTATAAAATTAAATGTATAAAAAGAGAGCATCGAAGGGAAAAGGGAATTGAGAGAGATAGAAGAACGGCAGAGAGAAGCGAGAGAGAGAACAGAGAGTGGGAGAGACGACGGATGTAAGCGGAGGAGGGCAGAAACGAGAAGACGGAGAGAGGTCGAAGAGCATTTGTGAAATGCGAGTTGCTTACGAAAATGCGTAATCTTGTGCAAGATTTCGGGTGAATTCATGGATGGGTTTAAGTTTTGCTCACTTGGTTATTTTGCACGAAATCCTCTTGGATTAAATCACTGATATTCTGATTGCATTATAAAATTTTGGTTAAAGAAGCATTCTCAGTTTGATCCCCCCACTGATTTGATTTGTTATTGCACGTAAAAAATCCGGGCTGTGTTTGGTCCTTCCGGGATGAAAAGCTTTGAATGAAATTTAAAGTCATTTGACTGTCATGGTTTTATTTTGTATGGAAGTGTTGATGATTTCTGGAGTTGCATCTAGCAATTTTTTCTCACTCTGTTTTGATTGTAAAATTGGAGAGGATGTTGGATTGATGTCTTCATGAGGTTGAAGATTTCTGTTGTCAATAGAAGTCACCTCTAGTTTTGTCTAATTCATCTTGCAAGTGATATTGATTGAGATTGATTGTCCCTTTTGTATAGATGCATATTGCGTTGTGCTATTTGCTTTAACTCAAGCTTAAAGGTTAATTTGTTGATAATTTTGTGTTTTAGATTGTTGTCAGTACCTATCGCTCTGATGGTAGCTCGGCACCGAATTCTGGGATTTAGTTCTCCTTAACCTTATATTTGTGGGCCATTTTCTGTGCTAAATTTCCCATTTAACTCTGATTTACTATGATGCTTTAACTTGTATGATAAATTAGAATATATATAAATTTCGATTGCCATCACTTGCTTAGATGAGAATGTCTGGAAAACCATGAACTTGTGCATAAGAATTCTGAATTACAATCACAAATAAAAAAAAATTGTTGAGCATTTATGAACAGTGTGTTGATTTCCTTTAGTTCCTTTAATATAAATTGGTTTTTCCATCATCATCTATTCGAGAGCTTTTTTTTCCCCTTTTTGTTTTGGGTTGCAGAACATCAGGCATTTTACAAGCTTTCAAGTGATGACCACACAGGGGATACTACTGCATCTGGGTGTGCTTTTGACTGAAAGGGATAGTTCACTTTGGTTTTGTGAGTAAACTAAGATCTTCTGTGTTGTAACCTGTAACTAGCCAAGACAGAGTTTATCCACAAGATTTTCAACAAGAAGAAGATTTCATACTGAAAGAATTGGAGAAATATTCTTTTTAACTTCAAATAATACAAAGATCAAGGGGCATCTAAAAACCTGCAAATGCCTCCGCAGTCACCTCCACCATCCAAAGCCAATAAACTTTATTTCTTCTATGGTCATCGCAAGCCTTCCCGAAACCATCCAACTGTCCGTGGTGGTCTTTTCTCCAATCGCCTGATCATTAACCCCAACAAACCCAAAAATACTGAATCCCAGCCCTTTGATATTGAGAAATGGGACCCTCACTTCCTTTCCCAGTCTCCATCATCTTCAGCACTAGCACCATCACCAGAATCCTCATTCTCTATTTCCCTCCGTTTATCTCCGATTGCCCGATTCATTATTGATGCCTTCCGCAAGAACCAGAACAGGTGGGGCCCTTCTGTGGTGGCAGAGCTTAGCAAGCTCCGTAGGGTGACACCTAACCTGGTTGTTGAAGTGCTTAAAGTCCAAAATAATCCCACCCTTGCCTCCAAGTTCTTCCACTGGACAGGAAAGCAGAAGGGTTACAATCACAATTTTTCCTCCTATAATGCTTTTGCTTATTGCTTGAATCGTAACAATCAGTTTCGGGCAGCAGATCAGCTGCCTGAACTGATGGATTCGCAAGGGAAGCCACCTAGTGAGAAGCAGTTTGAGATCTTAATTAGAATGCATTCAGATGCCAATAGGGGTCTTAGAGTCTATTATATTTATGAGAAAATGAAGAAATTTGGTGTTAAACCGAGGGTTTTTCTGTATAATAGGATTATGGATGCATTAGTCAAGACAGATCACTTGGATTTGGCATTATCAGTTTATGATGATTTTAGAGAAGATGGATTGGTTGAAGAGTCGGTTACCTTTATGATTTTGATAAAAGGGTTGTGTAAGGCGGGGAGGATCAATGAAATGTCAGAGATTTTGAGTCGAATGAGGACTAACCTTTGTAAGCCAGATGTGTTTGCATACACTGCTATGGTTCGGGTGCTGGTTCCAGAGGGGAATTTAGATGGATGTTTGAGGATTTGGGAGGAAATGAAGAGAGATGGGGTTGAGCCTGATGTCATGGCTTATGCAACGTTAATTACAGGTTTATCTAAAGGGGGCAGAACTGAAGAGAGTTATGAATTTTTCAAGGAGATGAAGAAAAAGGGTTATTTGATCGATAGAGCAATATATGGATCACTAATCAAATCTTTTGTGGCAAAGAGGAAGGTTGGCTCTGCTTGTGATTTGTTGAAGGATTTGATTGCTTCAGGATACAGGGCTGATTTGGGGATATATAATTCCCTTATTGAAGGCTTGTGTAATGAGAATCAAGTTGAGAAGGCTTGCAGGATTTTCCAACTCACTATACAGGAAGATCTTGAACCTGACTTTGTATCTGTAAAACCCTTATTGATGTCTTATGCTGAAGCAGGACTAATGCAAGATTTTTGCCAGTTGCTCAAGCAAATGCAGAACTTGGGTTTTCCAGTTCTTGATGACTTATCCAAATTCTTTGCCTTTCTGGTAGAGAAGAAAGGACCAATAATGGCATTAGAGACATTTAAGGATCTGAAAGCAAAAGGTTACTTTAGTGTTAAAATATACAACATTCTGATGGATTCACTCCAAAAGATTGGTCAGGCGAAGCAGGCATTATCACTCTTTGATGAAATGAATGGTTCAACATGTACACCTGAATCATCTACATACAGTATAGCAATTGCATGTTATGTTGATCTTGGGGAAATTCAAGAGGCATGTGGATGTCACAATAAGATCATTGAGATGTCTTCTATTCCCTCTGTTTCTGCTTATAGTTGTCTTTCAAAAGGGCTTTGCAAAATTGGAGAGATTGATGCAGCCATGATGCTTGTTCGTGATTGCTTAGCTAATGTTACTAGTGGACCGATGGAGTTTAAGTATACTCTTACCATTCTTCATGCATGCAAGTCAAATGATGCTGAGAAGGTGACTGAAGTATTAAATGAGATGATGCAAGAAGGTTTCCGTCCCGGTGATGTCATTTACTCTGCAATCATATCTGGCATGTGTAAACATGGAACGATTGAAGAGGCCAGGAAGGTTTTCGCAAACATGAGGGACCGCAAATTATTGACTGAAGCCAATGCAATTGTGTATGATGAAATGCTAATTGATCACATGAAGGAAAAGACAGCACAGTTGGTGATGTCGGGATTGAAGTTCTTTGGTCTAGAGTCAAAGTTAAAATCGAAAGGTTGTAAGTTCCTACCCAGTTGAAACCAGTAATGGAAGGTGAAGATGATTTATTTGCTCCTCAAGTAATTGTTTGAGCTGGACCATGTATGATATATCCAAAGTATGTTGGGGTGAGCAATTCTCTGACAAGACGTCTGAGTTTCAGACTCATTGAAGGTTATTGTTAGTCGTATATCACATAACATTAGAATTTTAGACTACGGAGATCATTGGTTCTTCTTGCTTGCTCTGAATGATCCTATAAAATATCCAACAGATCACTTTCACTTGGAAGTGTCTGACCTAAGCTGACTTTTGCTCTTTTTTGAGGGGGATTCAGAATTCTGAACATGTAATTTTATTGTTTTTATATATAATAGAAAAAAAATAGTGACCTTCCAAGTATTACTGTTTTGCAAAAATTAAATCAGTGTCTGTCCCTCTGCTGATACCTTAAAATATCATTTTCAGGCGAAATTAGCATTTAGATACTAAGAACTTGCTTTATTTTTTAACTTCTGTTATTTGATCCATCAGAGAGCAGATAATGTGAGAACATTTTCAATTATATTACCAGATATGGTGTTCACTGATGGGGTTATGTTCCTTAAGCTGCTGGTAATTATTAATTCCTTAGTAACCTTCTCTCCTGCAGGATAAAAGAGAAGTAATAGGGAAAGTATAATATATATGCTTTGTTTTAAACAGGGGGAAAAGAAAAACAAGAGTTGTATAAAATTAATTTTTAAAATTAAATGCCCGGAGTACTTATAAATCGCTTACCAAAGGATTTACTCAATCACAAATTGCTTCATACTTACACTGTTGTTTATAAAACTTAATTTCAAAAGGGGAAGTTTCAAAAGCAGAAATTTACAGTAATCCCAAATAGGCTCTTCTAAGAACCAAATAATCCTACACTAAAGTTTTCCAATGCACAGAATTCAGGATAATTACTCCATGCCTCCCAAAGTTAAATGAAATTAACATTTTCTGCTGAATATATTGCGTATCTAACTGCACCTGAAGAAATCACAATACACCATACAGCTATGAACCTTTCAGGTGTTCACTGCTTCCTTTGGAGTAGAGAGGATGGTGTCTAGACTTTAGAAGACCTATATTGCATGAATCTGTGATGAAATTTTAAGCTGTTAGAGGACATACCTTCCTCCCTCCTTCCACAATCTTAATTCTGCAGGTCTAAATACTATTCAAGAGCATCCTGGAATAAAATTATAATGACTCAGAAACACATTAAATGCAACTCTAAGCTTCCCGTTTTGGCCTGTTGCGAGCACGAGGAAGGGCAGGTTCTGCTTGTTTATAAGTTTCAATGTCATCGTTGTCGTCATCATCATCATCATTTGCTTCCATGATGGCTTCATTCATTGCCATCTGGTGTTGATAAGATATTTGTCAGGAGAAACAGATTTAGAAAAAAAAAAAAAAATCCTCCACTAAAACCAAAACTGCAAATTGAGAATGTGTGTGTCTGTGTATCTTCATTCCATATATGCTACTGGTTAGAAACTTGAAATTTGCATGGCTAGGCTCAATTGGCTTTGGTGTAACTAATTTAGATGATAAATAGAATCAGATTGTCATCAGAAACAATGCAGACATAGCATTTGGGATGTGCACACAAGATTTTCTTGTCAATGGTACAATCAAAATATTGTTCCCTCACCAACTCGGGAAAGAAATTAATTACCAAATGCAACATAAGCTACAATTGAACATTTTGATATCATCAAAAGCAAGAAGAAAGACCTTCATCCTGGTTATAAGAAATATGAGAAACCAAAAATGCGATATTCTGCCATCAAATGCAAAAATAGATTAAGGTCAAATGAGTTAAGCACATAGTAAGAAAATCTCATGTGCAGTGAAATTTTATAGCTATTGAGACAGCTTAAACACAGCTCTCCTACAAGTTGAAGTGAAATTGAGAAGAAGAGGGAAAAAGAAATTATCTCTCTAGCAGAAGAACGACAAACGATCTTTTGCTTGAGAGCTGGTTTGGCCCTACATGGCAATCAATATATTCCAAGATTATAGAAACTCACTTATAGTAATCTACGGAAAAAAGCTTTTTAATGAGGCATCAGGAATTTATTGAGTGACACGAAAAAATCGGCTTCGCCCCCACAAAATTTTCTGACTTTAGTTACTTTCCGTTTTCAATTATTCAATATCATAACCAACTGGATAATTCTTCAACTATATTCCACTGCTCCTGTGAATCAGTGTAAATTAGGACAGAGACTTTCCTCAAACAAGTGAAAGGCAAGGCACAAATTTCCACATTGCCAAATCATGACTCCCATAAACAGTTGAGGAAAGCAAACACAAATAACTTCTACATAACCCACAAATTTCCACATATGTTGTCTCTACTAACAATTATATACAGATTCAACATCCAAAAACAGTTGAGCTGTCAATAAGCACCACACAACCCAGCTGTAAGAAATCAAAGCCAATGGAAGAATACCAAAAACCATATCCACACACATAAAAATGTTCCCATTACCTCCTCGAAAAATTCTGTGTCAAGCCTATCTGCTATTCTCAACGAAGCGAATATGGTGATAACGAGAAGCGAAAATGGGAGTGCAAAAGCGAAGACGTAGCTGCTGGTGCTGGGACCCGCACGAGTCACCACCGTCAAGCCCCTCAGTTTCCGGCGTAGGCATGAGTCGCCGGCGAAGCGAATCGCCGTAGAGTTGGACAACGGTGGAGGCTTGAAGGAAACGCGCGCAGCGTATGTGAAAGGAAGAGAGTGTGAATTGGATACGAGAAGGGCCGCCATGGCTCGTCGACGTGATTCACTGCCAGTGAGTCTGAGATATTCTGATTCGCCTTGGAGATAGAAATCACCTCCGGTTCCTTCTCATGATAAGAAATGGGAAGAAAATAAATTTTGAATCACTCAAATTGAATAATCAACAAAAATTTATTTGAATAATTGTGACATCAGAAGTTACATTAGGTTTCAATTAATATAATCATGTCGAATTGAACTACAAGTGTAAATGCTTTTTAAAATAAAAAGAATATATAATGTAAATTATACTTATAAATTTATAATCATATTAATAACAATTATAACCCTCAAAAGTTAAATTTTTGGGCTCGCAAATACAAATTACCACTTGTACTCCCTCATCTAAAATATACTCCCGGTTCTTATTTAAAATATATTCCCTTCATTTCTTAATGTAAATAACTTTTAATTACCATGTCAAAACAAAAAAAAATTATTATATTATTAAAATTATTTTTAAATTATTATGTTTTTCATCTTTACTCTCCAATAAATATTATAAATTCAAACAATCCACATTCTTTCTCATAATTAAATAAAAAATATTTTAAAAACAAAATAATTAATATTCCAAAAACTCATAGAAGATAACTTATATTTAAGATCATAAAAAATTTGTAAAATATAATTAATAAAAAAATTGGAGAGAATATGTTTTGTATTATTTTTTTTAAATATAAGTCACATTTAATAATTTCTATAACATTAAATATTTCTTTTTAATTTTACCTATGTTTACAATTTAACAGAGAAAGAGAAATAGTAAATAGTATGAAAATTGCATAGAATTTGAACGGAATGAATTAAATATGAGTAATATTAAAAAATAATATTTTTTTAAAAAATTAATGAGTAAAACTATTTTTTTATTCCAATTTTAAATCAGAGGGAATTTTTTTTCAAATTATTTTTCTTCATTTCTAAAATTATTTTATCTTTTTAGTGCTACAAGAATATTTTAAATTTGTTAATTAACTTTGAATAAAACACCCTTATAATATTTAAAAAATTAGATTGTAATGTCACCATCTATAAATGATAACTTTAAAAAAATATCAAATAATAACTTGCTTTTATAATTATTAAAAAATTATTTTTCAAATAAGAATCATTGTCACTATCCCTAACATAGTCAAGTACGGTAAATAGACCTATTGAAATCATACTTTCATCAATTTCACTTCAGCAGGTGGGACATGAAATCATTGAAAAGAACTCACATTGTCATTTGAGTTTCTATACACAAGGCTAAAACAAGACCGACCAACCTCTTTCTTTACACAATGAATCTTCAACTGCATGTATAACAGGGCAACCTACCAACCATCATGGAAATAGAAGAATAAAGGATTCTCTAATAAAATTACAGAATTAAACATTTTCTATTGGATGATAGAAAAAATTTAAAATCTGCACTCAAGTTCTTTCCAAAAATAAATGCTATTGGATTGATCAAGCAAGAGAACTTAGGTCAATGTCTTCTATTCCAGGGGGAGACAATGGTGGTACAGCTACTTCATGAAATGCAGCAGATTCTATGTCCAAGATCTTCCTTGTAGCTGCTTGGTGCTCTTTGCCTCTTCTAGAATTTCTAGAAGGAAGCGATTCCCAGGCAGCAGTTCTTGATGAGTTACTACTATCAATTGACATCAAGAACTTCTCTTTGGAAAGTTTTGGGGCAGATGCAATGACAGAACTGAATACCCCAGATTCCCTCAAACCTTGTATTATGGCCTTTAGACGAACACATCAGAAAATGAATTTCAAGTTAAGATCATAAGTACCAGAGGATACATACATACATACATACATACAATCAAATGGTAAAAACTCAAAAAGATCTGGATGTCCAAGGAAAAATTTTTTTACGCAAGCCTTACGAGATGCATTATTGCTTTAACAAGTCGAGCCATTGCTCCATTTGATGTGACTCTATTTTGTCATGTGGTTCCAGAAAAAGGCAAGAGGCATAAAGATACTAAAATTAAGGATAAGTTACATTCACTCAAATTTTAGAAACTACATTCACATGGCTCTGTTTTCAGTTTATATACTCCTCTCTTGAGATTATAAAACATAATCTCAACCACGTCTAAGTTTTAAAAAATATTGCACTAACCTCCCAAAATTAAGGTTTTTATAAGCATTTAATTGGCCTTTTGGCAATTTGTACTGCATTGAATTAGGCTATTGAGGGTTTCTAGAAGACAACTGAATAAGTTATAAGATCTAGTACCGATTACATTAGTAAAATTGGAGGTTTCCGTATAAATTGAAACCCAAAGGGTGTGTGAATGTACAAGATATATACTTAAGGGAACTGAAAGTAATTTGGTAAAAAATTACTAACATAAATTCTTTCCTACAACCAAATTGGGTTCCTTTTGCACAAATTTTTCTTCATGCAGAATGTTAACATCTTTGAAAGCCATTTTCCTATAAATGCGTCAGTCTCTGAATAGTTAAATATGCTTACCATGGGAGTATATACACGAGTCAATATGCCCTTCCTTAACAGTTTCATTTTTACGTCTTTATCATCCCACACAACATGTTCATGGTACCTGGAAAGATAAGAAAGGCCAAATGTTTTCGTTAATCAATGGAACTCAGAAAAGTGGCAGTTAAAAACATAGCAGACGCAGGGACAACAAATAAAGACAAGGAATGGGACTCAGCATACCACTTCAGCATTTCCTCTTCAGTTGCAGTTGAAGCAATGATAAATGCCTGCAATTAATAATGTCTGCTTAGCTGACTGAATACTGGTCAGGAGAAAAGCCTTTCTAAAACAAACAAAAGAAACCCTCCACCCTCCATAAAAAAAAAAAAACCTTCACCCAGACCAGAAAGAAGAAATTCCAAAAAAAAGAAAAAGGAATAGAATAGCCAAGTATCAAAGGACATTGCTGGTAGCAGAAATGGAGTTTTCTACAGTGCGAACCATGTGGTTAATTGTGACATAAGGATAGAGAATAACATATGGGCATGTGTGTGTGTGTGTGTGTGTGTGACTGAAACCCTGAACTCACAGCTCTGTCAAAGTCCAGCATGAAGCATCTTTTGACATCTTCCTTTGTAGGTTTGCAGCCACAGCGATCACGTCTAGAAGTTAGGTCTGAGAATTTCGCATATGTGTAATGAAAAACAGCAGCCTCTTCCAACTTGATTTCACTAGCGTAATTCAGAATGATTACTATCATGACATTCAAAATAAAACAAGATGCGTCAACTGTAAATTATTATACAGTAAATAATTATACTTTGGAGTTTTCATATAATTGTGCCATCTATGTGCACCATTAGGACGAAGATGATCTTGTATTCGAGCTGCTGATTTTCCATTTCCATAAGTCAGGAAGTAGTTTGGATTACCACGAGTAGACTCTTTGTACATGCCAAAGTATGTATCTTTTGGAAGATGGTCGTAATTCCTCTTAAACATTGATACCTGCTTCCACAGATTAAAAACTGTCAATGACAGAATATGCCTGCCCCAAAGCTGCAAAGTTGAGTCAAGTACAAAGCACATAAATAAAATCTTACAGAAAATATCCCATATGATTTCCATCCATAAATTCTGGCTGGGTGAGGTAAGAATGATATAATGACCATTGATATTCTGACTCTAGCACATAAAATATCTGCTGAAGCTATATAAATGACAAAGGCAGAGAAAACCTTGTGTTGTTGCCAAGTATGCACTTGGACAAGAAAAATTGGGAGGCTCAAGTACATTGTCAAAGTGATGTGTTAACCTCCTAAAATCTAAACACCACGTTAATATTGGCCCAAGCTTTGATACTGATAATGTATAAACATCTCTTAATTTTTATCTGTGTAATTAATACATTTTTGGTTAACATATTCTATCAGTAAGGGAACATCAACAAACCCTTAACTGTGGGCTAATGACAATGTAACACAACTAAATCATGAGAATGGCTCCATATAGATGAAAGAACTTCTTAAGTCCTTCAGCTTCCGATGCAATGGCAAATAAAATTATATATATGCTACTAATTCAGATGCTCCAACAAAAACCAGCTCTCCAGTTATCTTTGAGTACAAATGAGATTATCAACTAGTTATGCAGCTATAAGGTGCCTAAAATAATTATATTATTGCCAAATTGATAATCCAGGTTCTTCACAAGTGAATAAACTATAACATATGAAAAACGGATAATGAAAAATTTCTGGTACTTACCTCACTAAAAGGCTCTTTGATATCATCTCGCTCAACACTGCTTTCCTAAACAACATAGATATCAGCTTAGTTACAAGGTTCAAGCTGATGTGTGATCCATCTCTTCTCTAAATTCTTATGAAACAATTACACATAAAAACTAAAATATTGAAGATTTGAAGATTCTACTCACATAATTTGGAAATATGACCATATCAACATTTCCTGGAACATCAAGCAGCAACTGTCTCAAAGAATACTCCCGTGCACCAGCCGGGTGTATTAACTCATCAGTATCAAGATGAAGAATCCAGTCCATACCAGCATCCTAAGGTTTTAATATGCAAGAAAAAGTATTGGTCAAAGAAATAGGACACCTAACCATTATTTAAAAAATAAAAAAATCCCTACCCTTGCCATAACAATAGCCATCTCCATATTGAGGGATTGCTTCACAAATAGTTCATAATTGCATGGTTTATAAAAGAAACCTGCCAGCCAAGTCTCATTCCAAATACGGCTGATACAACCAACAACATGAAAAATTAGCAGCAATTCTAAGTATATTGAAGAGTCAAAGACAGAGATGATGAGTATGCCACAATAGAATACACAGTTGAAAGAAAGTGGGCAAGAAAAATAATATAATTTTATGGCACTGAGCTTTTAAAAGAATATAAACAAGAATCATGAAATAAATTAGATGAAGACTGAATATTGGTCACTGAATCTCTCAATTTAGAATGCTGAAAAGTTCCCTGCATATAGAAATGCAAATTGAGATATCTGCAGATCACCATTATCATTGTAATATTTAAATTAAAAAAAGTAGAGTCCATAAGAAATGGTAAAATTAATTAACCTTTTAGCCTGTCGTTCTTCCAGCTCTCTTGTTCTATATATAACCTTTACGCCCTAATTATATGACATAAAGCAAAGTAGAGATATATTATTGGGGGAGAAAGGAGGAGAGCAAAACAGATAAAAAGAAGTAAATCATGAATAGGATTAAAAAAATAACAAAATTTCTCAACTTACAGGAATAGATTCCAGGACCTTTGATACTTCAGGAGAAGCAGCCTTCCCCTCCACAAAAAGAAAGAAGTTTGACGCTCCCATAACTTTGTGATAAAACATCCAAGGCAGAATCTGATCTAGTCCTGCCGATGTACTAGTTGTAATACAGATCTACAGATCAAGAAGAAAAATCAATAATGATTCTTCAACTGTATATTTTCAAGATAAGATTGCTGAAACATAGTAATAGTAGGCCAATTGGATATTTATAAAATGCTTCATATTTCCCATCAAGTGTAACAATTCAAATACCAAAGTAACTCAATTTACAAAAAATTAATTATTCATCAAACAAAGATCATTAAAAAGTTTTCCTCCGCTTAGATCAAAGATGAACCATTTCTATAGTTCAACCAGGAAAATAATCGCAACAATTTACCTAGCTTCTAACTTTCAACATCTGAGTCAAGAGTGAAAGAACTATGAAATACTTAAGTTCATAATTTTAACAAATTAGCATCATAATGACCTTCATCTAGCTAAATTTCAAATCCCATGCCAAGCTCAACAAATGATCAGATATATTTATATTTTCTTCGATCTGTTTCTCCAAAAGGCAAACGTGAAAATACACTTCACATGGTATTATGCACCAGCAATAGCTGAATTTATTGAAATTAAGAACTTAGAAGACAACTAAACATGAATGGATCCAAAAATAAGAATAACAATGAACCCAATTTTCGGAATCAAATGTAATCAAATATTCCCCAAAACCGATCCATAAAGTATACCAATCTCCACATTGAAATCGAAGAACAAACCTTAGGCTTCAGATTAGTCCCGTAATCGAACTTCCAGTTGTTGTAATAGGGGAAGGAAGGAGCGGAGCTGCGACCAAGATTGACACAATCGGACGTTGAAGAGTGGGAAATGGAGGAAAGGGGAGATGGGTCCATGCCAGGGAAGTGATGGGAGCCGGGAGGGGTTAAGAGGGTGGCGGGATCGTTGATGCCGCCACGCCATTGAAGGACGAAAGCTATGGCCGCCAATGACACGGGAAGAAGAGTGAGGAGGAGGAGGATCTTCGAGGCGAAAGATTGCGAGGAAGAGGAAGAAGGGGTGGGGCGAAGAGGAGCGTGAAGTTGGTGGATGGGCATGGTGATGTATGGTGGATTATGTCTTGCAGAAAGACTTCGCATTCACAACCAACTAAAGAAGTCGAGAGGAGCAGAGGACTCTCTCACAGAGCGACCTCTCTCTCTTCCCTTAACTTCAAATTTCGGCCTCCGTTTTGGTGTTTTGGTCGGAAGGTGCCCATTGTCTGGACGATTGAAATTTAATATTTTACAAAAATATATTTTTTTAATTTTTATATTATGATTCTGAACTAATCAAATTAAAATTTAACCTTCTAAATTTATTTATTAATATTCTAATAATATTTTATAAAATATTAAATATAAATTGAATAATCCAGATATAAAATAGAGGTAGTGAAATGATAAAAAAAATTATGCAGAACAAAAATTAAAAAGAGAATGGAATAAAAAAATAATTTTTAAACATAAATGTCATATCTATTTATGGATGAAATTAACAATAACAATAGGTGTTGTTAAATAATGATTTCAAAATATAATAGAAGTGCAATAAAAAAATGCTTTTATGGTTCAAAATATTATTTTTTTGTGGTAGTATTTTGATCCAAAATATAAGTGTATATATATTATTTAAAATGTATCAAATTGAACATGCAAATTTATGATGCACATATATAGGTATAAATATCGGATATGACACGATATGATATATTAAATATGATAAATTTTAAAATTTTTAGATATAAATATAAGAAATATATATAAATTTATGTATATATTTAATCAATTAATGTATCAAAAGATTAAATTATATTTAAAAATTTGGGTTTTAAACAACTATATTAAAAATAATATAAAAACATCTAAAATAAGAAATAAAAAAATAATTTTTTTTATAATTTTTTAAGCCATTTAAAAAAAATTTTAAAAAGGAAAAACTAAAAGTACGAATAATATATATATATATATCATGGACTATTATGGGAACGTATTTTTTGAAATATGCAAATTTAATATATATATATATATATATATTAAAACCTTCTCAGGCCAATATATATATATATATATATTAAAACCTTCCTAATTGTAAAAACTGAATTTCTTACTGCGATTTCAATTTGTTGTTAGTCTACGTCAACACTGATACTCAATCATACTTTCCTGTCCCACCGAATGGCTGTTATATTAGCGTCAACAGTTCTTTTTTTTTTTTATTACCACAAATGAGAGTTTTTGTATTAAAATCACAGGATCTTAATCTCGTCACTTGATTCTAATTTTTTTCCATGATAAATTTTTTATTTCTTTTTTTTTTCCAGATAAAATTTTCATATATTTTTTTTATCATCCTTTTTTTTATTTTTTTTACCATCCAATTTTTCATTTAATGAAATATAGGTGAGTTGTACTTTTCATATGATAAGGTGCGCCGACCAACTTCACATGTGATGGGACATTCCTCTTCATCCGTGAATATTAAGGGACATTCTTACATTCTTTCATTTAAAAAACACAGTTTAGATATTATTTATAGGAAAAATTGGCTTTTGGCATGGGAAAAACAATATATTTGGCTTTTCGGAGTACATGTAAATTTAATTGGCTTTTGGATAGATGAAAGGAATAAAAGATGCAATGTTTTGACCAAAATGCCCTTAATTTAATAAGCAAGGGAAAAATGGCTGGCCAAACAAAAGCGTGTGAGGGAAAATTTGAAGCAAAACAAAGAAGGAAATCTCATGCTTGAAATTTCCTTGCGGTGGTCATGACGGAGACGATGGCGCTTGCAATGGTCTGTTGAAGGTGGCATCTTCCACGGTAGGAAGCAAGTAGAGTTCGAGGTTCATCTTGTCTAACTGCCAGAAGTTCATCTTCAGTGGTGGGTAGTAAGTAGGGTGTTCGAAGCCTTTCAGGTGGAGGTAAGTTTCTCAACACTCGATTTTGTACTTGTTGACCACAGTGGGTAGTGATTATATGTCATGATTAAATTGTTTGTCTGAATGAATGTGGTAAATTTGATATATCTCAAAGAAATCAGCTAAAGGGTTTATGAAATTAAAACAATGACCTGAAAACTTTTGCAATAGAGATAATAACCTTGAACGATTTTAGCTGTTATCATTGGTTTAGATTTAGAGATAATCCAAAACTAGTCCTTGAGTACCTCTTTGCTAGGTGGTTCGACTTTAGTAAAGAGAAAGAATATCATTATGCTAAGTACTCTCATATATTCGTTTCTCTCATTCCTTTCACGAACAAATGAAATGTTAACCCAATTAGCCAAGAATATCATTGCTTAATTGACTGAGCAAAACAGTTTACAAGACTGTTAGCTACACAAACACGATGAAAATGAAACTGTATGCGAGCATACATTTGAGAAGTATATATTTGATTCTTATATTTTTTTTTTATCTTTTAATTGATTCCTTTAAGAAGCGATGATAGTGGTGCTAGTAAAAAGGGAAAAAGAAATTATAGTGTTTAATGGACTTGAACTTGAGCAGCATAGGGGGAATTCTAAGCCCACAAAGTGTATGGAAGCAATGATATGCTTCTCAGTTACCTCTGCTTTGTTAGGGAGAACAGGGGGATTTTGCAAGGTTGGTTTCGATAGGAAGGAAAGAGTGACACCGTGATGCACTTGCATAGGAAGGAAAGCTATAACAAATTGCAAAGAACTAGTTTTTTTTTCAAAAAAAAAGTAAATTACAGCACCAAATGAAAGAAATAAACAAATTGTAAGTACTAAATATGTATTTTTGGTTTGATTTTCTTTTTTGTCAAACTTACTTATTACTAAATATGAATATACTACAGCTTAATTTTATTGTCAATTGATTCGTTTGGAATGACATATCATGTATATTTCTTATTTTGTTTATATTCATGCAATTGAACCTTAAGCACATGATATTGTGCAATTGAAAATGTCATTTTTCTTTGTATGTTATAGTGGAATAAGTTTGTGATCATATTAATAAGGTAAATTGTGGTATGCTTATTAAGTATAAGTATAATTTGTCATAGGAAAGGAATGGTGAAGGATAAAGAAGGTAGAGGAATGAGTCCTTGCATTTTTCATGTCAAGGCTGGAATGAGAGATATGCACATTAACCTAGTGTGGTGGTTGGTAAATTATCCAAATAACAAGTTTGTGACACATTTATATCAATGATACCACACTCACAACCAAAGAAGTGGGGAAAGAAGACATTGAGTTAAATTGTAATATTCATGTTGTTGTTGCATGAAATTTTAAGGGAGTCCAAATCTTGATGTATATGATTTAGGAAATGGTTGATATATGACCTTTTAGCTTATGGATATGATCATATGATTTAGTAAATGGTTGTATAAGATGTGCATTTAGTAAATGTACACTTTTAGTGTATAGTAAATGAATATTGAAGTATACTATATAATGTGCATTTAGTAAATAGTGTTATATGCAAGTTTTGAAAGAAATTGGTTGACAAGTGGACTTAAGTAATAGGGGAATCTAGTTTTGTTGATCAATCATTTTATATGGATTTCTTGCATTCCAAGCTTCCTTTTTTCAATATCAATGTCGTGTGGAAGTCTTGTAGGAAATTGGTTGACCAATAAACTAAAATAACAAGAAAATCTAAGTTTGGTGGCTGACCATTTTATATTAACTTCATGCATTCCAAGCTTCCTCCCTCGATGCAAATTTTTTTAAAGTCTTATGGGAAATTGGTTAACCAGTGAATTAAAATAACAAGAAAATATAATTCTGGTGGTCAACCATAATGATTTCCAAAGGAGCCTCTACTATGTGCAAGTGAGACTAAAAAATACGCAACTCAAACTGTATAATAAGAAGTAAAATTATTTCTAAAGAAGACTCTAACATGTGCAAGAGAGACTTCACAACATGCATATGAGAATTCAACATATTCAAGTGAGAGTCAAGAAAAACTCCACAATATGTGGGTGAGACTTCAAATAACAAGTGAGATTATTTTCAAGGAAGACTCCACTATATGTAAGAGATATTATTTTCAAGAAAGACTCCACTATATGCAAGAGATACTTCATGATATGCAAGTTAGAATCCATCATATTCAAGTTAAATTGTAAGAAATAAGAACTCGAGGAGTCTCCAAATACAATTCTAATAAATAACAAGTGAGATTATTTTAAAGGGTGACTTTACTTTGTGCAAAAGAAACTCCACAATATACATGTCAAACTTTATAATATGTAAGTGATATTATTTTCAAGAGAAATTCTACAATATGCAAGTGAGATTATTTTCAAGAGATACTCTACTATGTGTAAGAGAAATTCTACAATATGCATAAGAGAGTTCAACAAATCCAAGTGAGATTATCTTCAAGAGAAACTTCACAATATACAGGTGAGACTCCAAATAACAAGTGAAATTGTTTCTAAGAAAAACTTCACCACGTGTAAGAGATGCTCCATGATATGTAAGTCAGATTCTATCATATCCAAGTTAAATTGTAAGAAATAAGAAGTCTAAAAGTCTCCAAGTAAAATTCTAACAAATAACAAGTAAGATTATTTATAAGGGAGACTCCACTTAATGCAAGAGAAACTTCACAATATGCAAGTTAAACTCTATAATATGCAAGTGAGATTATTTAAAAAAAAAAACTCCACAATATGCAAGTGAGGCTCCAAATAACAATTAACTAGTGAGTTTATTTCTAAGGAAGATTCCATTATGTACAAGAGAGACTCCACAATATGCATATGAAAATCCAACATATCCAAGTGAGATAATTTTCAAGACAGACTCCACAATATGCAAGTGAGACTTCAAATAACAAGTGAGATCATTTCTAAGAAAAACTTTATCATATGCAAGAGAAATTACAAGAAATAAGAAATCAAAAAGTCTCCAAGTAAAATTCTAATAAATAACAAATGAGATTATTTTCAAGGGAGACTCCACTTTATGTAAAAGAGACTCCATAATATGTAAGTCAAACTCTAAAATATGCAAGTGAAATTATTTTTAAGAGAAACTCCACAATATACAAGTAAGACTCCAAAAAACAAGTGAAATTATTTCCAATATCAATCTTTTTTTTCCTTTGGCTAAGTGAGCATCAAATTCCTAAGCCATCATTTTAAAAATGTGGTCAACCAACAGAATAGTTTCTTTTAATTTCAATTGGGGTCTGGTCGACCCTTTTTTTTTACCTTTGACCAAGTGTAAATAAAACTCCTAAACCCTGAACCATTATTTTAAAAAATTTGGCCAACCAACAAAATGTTTTATTTTAGTTTTAATAGGGTTCTAGTCGACCTTTTTTTCACCTTGGTCCAAGTGTTCATCAAAGTCATGAACCAGCATTGTAAAATATGTGGTTAACCTACAGATTGGCTTTTCTTAGTTGACATTAAGATGTGGTAGACCGTTTTTGACTTATTCACTAGCTAGGTACGCATAGCACTCCTGATCCATTGTACTTAAACATAATGCCTTCTTTTTAATTTAAATTGTGGTCGATCGCTTTTGAACAAAATGATAGCACATCGAAACATGCACAACAGCTAACAAAGTCCATAAAAAAGATACATCAACATAGGTACAACAGCAATCAAGTAACATTTAATCATTTTATCAACATAGATTATTTACATATTCATTTAACCAATACAAACAGATCCATTAAAACATCCACAACGTCCAACAACAAGTATCTAGATGCTAAATAAAAATATTCAAAATAGGCAACAAAATCCACCTATCACTAAAGTAGTCATCACTAAATCTTGAACTGAAAAATTAGCCATCGCTATGCTTGAGGCACCAAAAACTTCAATAAAGCAAGAGGCACGACATTCTTCATGCGAAATTTCTCTTTTCCTTTAAGCATCGTGGTTGAGCTTGGGTGGCAATAAAGACAATGGAGAGACGAGGGTTTGGTTGCGGAGAGATAGGTGAAGCGAGGGCTTGATGGTGGACATATGAGGGTTTGATGGTGGAGAGACAAGAGGTTAAGCCAAGCTTGGTTATAGATTTCAAATGATGCAGATTGAACTATCTACCACCAGTGGCAGATGCATATTACTCTTGGGGGGTTGTAGCGCCCCTCAATTTTTTTGAAGTTATGAATGATAAACCAAAACATAAATATACACTAACAATAACTTGGCCTCTCTAAAGAATCGAATTCAGAACCAAAGAAACAATTTAACAGCGTTGAGATAACTCATATTAAACCTTCAACTTGTTTTATTATTGTAGATTTATATATATTATATACATATATATATATATATATATAAAAGTTGTTACAAGGATCTCATTTAAAACAGAATCATAGTAATACTTTAAAAATTATATGAATTATTTATTGATTAATTATATGATACATTATTAGTATTGGTTATTTATACTAATACCTATTATTAATATGAAAAGAAAATTTAGTACATATAAAGTTATCATTATTAATAAATTTCTAAAAATAAAAATATATTTATTTTTTTAAAAAAAATTGGCCTCCCAAGCCCATTGACGCTGCATCTACCCCTGCCTATCATGGAAGATGTTGCCCATCATGGACAATGCTCCCTTCAGTGGACCATCGCAAGCGTCATCGCCTTCATTGTTTCCTTCACTTGATTTTGAGTTTGAAGGGTGGATTGGGGGTTGGAGAAGGAGAAGGCTTTCCAACGTGAGAGAGAAGGGTTGGAGAAGGAGAAGGCTTTCCTACGGATGATGCTCCCTTCAATTTTTTTTTTCTTCTTACTAAAATAGAAGGGTATTTTGGTCAAATCAATACTTCACTTTTTATTCTTAAAATATCCTTGGTTCTAAAATCCAAATAACTTTCTTTCACATCCCAAAAATCAAACATCTTCATATTCCAATACCAAAAGCCAATTTTCCCTTATTTATATTGTAAAGATAAAAAAAATATAAGTTTTAACCACCAGAATCATTGGAGCACCAAAAAATAAAATGAATTATTATAATTCCTAACATAAAGAGAGCGTGTGTATATATAATTTATAAGAAAATAACCACAAGTTTTTATGCCAACTTACAGCCTTTCACATCCAATAATAGAATAAATTTTATTTTGCAAAAATTAAAAGTTTATAAAATGTTACCCAGTGATCTTTAATAACTTTAAAGCATAATAATAAAAATATTTATTTTATTTTAAAATGATTATAATAGAATAATATAAATAATAAAATTGTATAAACAACAACATTAACCATGTCCTACTAAATGAGATTGATTATATGAATCATATGGCATTATTGAACTCTAATTAAAAAAGCCAACTCTTCATATATATTATTTACCAAGAGATCATATTTTATAACTTTTTTGAGTATTCTTCTTAGTCTCCCTTTACCTCTTCCTATAAGGGTAAAAATGATTTGATCCACTTTCCTCACATCTCCTCTAACAACCTTTTTTATATATGTTCAAACCACTTTATTTGATTTACTACTATTTTCTTTTCGATAAGTGTTGTGCCTACTTTTCTTTGTATAAAATCATTACAAATCTTGTCCTTTATTATATAGTCATATATACATCTTAACATTATCATATATATTTGATTTTGTGTGACTAGAGTAATGTAAATCATATACTATTTAGAGAAACTATTATTATAATATATGTCGTATATGAAGCCATTTGGACAAAAAAAAAAGACTTATGAATAGTATTATAACTAGAATTTGAAACCCATGAAATGCATGGGAAGCTCCAGATATATTTAATCAAATAGTATAAATGTGTATATAATAGTATAAGTATGAATAGGATATGATAATTTAATTATTTTGAAAAAAACATAATATTTGAATTAACAATTCAAGAAAAATGATTAAATACCTGTAGGCACTCAATTAATATATAACAAAAGAAAGTATAAATAATTACTAAATAAATCAATGTGAATACAAAGTTAGGTAAAAAACAAATGAATTTCAACTAATATTACAATGAATTTTAAAAATAAATGTTATTAAATAGTGATTATCTATTAATTGTCGATGAGACGTTTTAAATTAATATTGGAGCACAGGCATTATAAGAATAGACACAATAACATCAAATAAGATTAAAGTCGTATAAAGAGTACAACACATTGATATGTAGTTTAAGGATTGCCACTGAATTTTCTATGGACGAAGCTCCAGTACACACATCATAGTAATATTATTAACATATGTATCTATAGAGGCAATATAAAAAATTTATTAGCACCACCAAAGCATGTCATCATACAAAATAATTTCAAAAATTTATTATGAGAAAAAATGTAATAGATGATTGAATCTAGCACATAAATTACAATAAAGGATAAGAGATTATTTAGTTTCCCACAACAACAAAAATGATATTTTAAAGTTTGAAATTGATGTATCAAATATCTATCAACGTAATAACAAAATGTTTTCACATGCGAAGCTTAATATGATATTTTAAAGTTTGAAATCAATCTATCAAATGCTATTATAGCAATGTTACTATATGATATAGATCAAATAAAGTAAGCACACATGAAGGATTTGTATCAAAATTGAAGGAGAGAATGAATGGACCTTCTGAAAATAATTGAAAGTATAATTGAGAGTGAAGAAGAGTTTACAGACATATAAAGGCTGTTAGGAGGCAAGAGGAAGGAGGCTAGGACAGGCAATGTCCCCTCTACTGCACCTTCAGACTCCATTGAGAAATTGATCTCAAATCGGTACAATAAAACTCTCACAATATGGAATCATGTAAAAAATCCTATCAAAAATCATGGATACTTTAAATTGATCATTATATGTTACCACCACCAATGTCTTATTTAAGTTAGCTAGTGAGGGTATATTGATATATACAAATTGGTAATACACCATATAATGATATTTAGGAAGATGATTTGCAGGCTAAAAGCTGACTTCTCGAAAATATGGATTTAACTCGTGCCTATATAATATATTTTAAATGATTAAATTATATTTGTATATCAATAATATATGTCTGATTTCATTTCCATAATTATTATCAGATCAAATTAGTTAGCAATTAAAAACAAATAAATATAAAAAGAAATAAATATTATGTGAAATATGTGGAGTTAGATTTTTTCATATTCAACATAATGATTTGAAAGTCTAAAATTACTACACATTGTGCTTTCAACCTACACTTTATAATATATAATAATAGACATTACTTATATGACCTATCTTAAATTTTTTTTATCTATTTGTGCTTTTGTTTTATCAATTAGTGTCTTCCCTGCATCGTAGAGTCAAAAATCTTGTTTAATAGAATGTTATGAGTTAAATAACTTACAAAAAAATTATTTAAAATAAATTATTAGTAAGAGTGTTCAAAATCAATTCAAACCAATTTAACTAAACTAAACTAAACCAAACCAAACTAACAAAAACCTATCAAAACCAAATTGAGATAAGGTTTGCTTCAGTTTTTATTTTTATAGTTGTAGAACCGACTCAATTTGATTTGGTTTGGTTTTAAACCTTTAAAATATGAACAAAACTAAGTCAAACCTCTTATACTTTTTTTATTCTTTTTAATACAAATACTATATTTAATTAATACATTTTCTTTTTTGACTATCCATTAACATAAATTTCTTAACACATAATGAGTAAAAAAACCCATAACCAAATTACAAGATATTTATTGCTTTGTGAAAAAGAATTTAGATAAGTATGTTATTATAATTAATTATGTAAATCTATAAAAAAATAATTATGTGAAAAAATTCATAGATATTTTTACACAAAATATCCATATTTTAGTAAAACATTTAAATATAATTTATATTCATAAAGTATCTATATAGAACCTATTTGATTTGATTTTTGAAGAAGGATTTTTTTAAAAAAAAAATAATTTAACATAATTCAAATTGACAAAAAATGAACCAAAATGATTTTTTATAAAAACTGAAAAGATTTCAATTTCTAGAAACTGACCATGTTTAGTTTGATTTGGTTTTGTCTAAAATAAGATCAAACCAGACCTTTGAACATCCTTAATGAGTTATTCTACAATGTCATAATATAATTCTTTATAAACTTCACTATAATTTAGAATAACAAATCTATCATATTGATAGCAAGTCTAACTATTCATCTATCTCATATAAATGAAATAAAAAAAATTATTACTATATTATATTGATTCTTGCCCCCAATCAGAAAAGAGTTATCACAACTTAGCTAATCAAATTAACCAATCATTTAGCCTAACGAACTTGTGGCTTATTGGTGAAATATTCTAGCTTTCACGCATAAATCAACACTACATTAATCATTTAGTTGACTAACTTTCTTTATAGCATTTAATAAATCTGTGGGTGGCAAATGAAGGTTGATATATTTTAATCGTTAATTTTTTTGTTCTTCTCTTAATGGTACAATTACATATAAGATACTTTTGGATGGAAAAATTAACTCTTTTAGAACAAATATGCAAATTCAACTTTCAAGTACTAATCAAATGATGGATGGTGAAATATTGGACTCCTCTTAGTCATAAAGCCTGGTAAAGAGAGTGTAAAACAGGTGGCTCAATGGCTAAAATTGTGTTGTCCTTTATAGTTTGAAATTTGATGTGAAAATTGTGCTTTGTATCGTGATATCAGAGGCTAATAGTGGATTATGGTATCAGAGCCAAACATTGGATCATAGCAAAAGAATCCAATAGGAGCTTAACAATTGTAGAATTTAAGACTTTATATAAGGGATGGTGAATTCCTTACAACTCAATTAAACTACTGTTAGTACTTGGTAGTTTATGAAATTAAAAGTGGTAGTTATATAATAAGTAATGCAAAAGTTAACTAGTGAAGAGATTTGCTTCAACCAAGGCAAAAAGACTTTGAGGCATAAAAGCCATCTCAGTAGTTCGGAATAGATGCATAAGGGATTCCAAATCTGCTTATAGAACTCAAACATTAGATTTTCTTTTATCTATTTTCATGAGAGAGTTTGCCTGCTTAGCTTTTATGGTGATGAGCTCAATATTCTCAAATCTTGGCAAACTAAAGGAGTCATCTTCATAATCTAGTTGATTGCTAATCTGAGTTCCTCAAGAAAGAAGGTATGTTGTTTTTGTCTTTTCTTTCTTGTGTTGCTTCTTAAATTTTTGATATGCAGTTGTGACAGACTACAATATTTTTTACCAAAGAATAGGATGTCCTTGATTTACTTTTAGCAATATCAATCAAGATGGTCCCTCCCTTCTTAGACATGATCTCCTTATTTTGTTTGTTACCAATTCCATTTTGTTTCCTTTCCTGCAACGATCCAACCCATTCTAGTGAATAGAAATTAATTAAACAATTAATTTGAGAAAGAACTTGAATTGGAGAAATCTTTAGGTTCTAATGCTTCCTTTCATTCCTGCAATCCCAAATAGCTTGAGTAATTGTCATGATTAATCCTAAGTCATCAACATTCCTTTCATTAAACAAGTTGACCCAATAGCTTAGCCAGATCCTAAAATCTTGAATATTACTTGATTTTTTTGATAGCTGGGACCCAAACCAAATAACTCTAGAGAAGTGATAGTGAAGAAAGGCATAATTTACTTTCTCCTTTGAATCAAGGCAATAAGGGCAAACTTCCATAGTAGTGATATGATGTTGCTGAAGATTATCCATTAAAGGCATACACATCCATTCAAAATTTTCTAGATTAAAAGAATAGTTCTCAAAGGGAGATTAATCTTCCAGAGAGCTAGTCAATCAATACAAGAGAAGGAGTGCCAATTATGATTAATGAGGGAAAAGGATCTTAGCCTATTGTAGCCTGCTTTTGTAGTGTAGCATCTTTTGTTGTGAGACTTCCAAATGAGCCTATCCTCCTAGTCAAAAATAGAGAGAGGCAAATCTATAATAATAGTTGAAATAGCTTGATGGTTATAAGGAGAGAAAATTAATTGCTCATTCCAAGCATATTTGTCTTGATACATAAGATCTGAAACATTGTTAATTGTTGCACTTGCAGAAGAGGAATCTTAATTGTTGCACTTGCAGAAGAGGAATCATTCACATGATTCAGTGGGATGGATTTTCCCGAGCCAACCTGCCATTCCAGGTTATTAGAAAAGACCAAAGGAGCTGCCTTTAACACACCTTTTATAACCTAGGAATAATTAGATTTAGATTTCAAGTCACTCAAAAGAATACAATTAAGATACTTCCTTTTTAAAGTTATTCCAATCAAAGAATCATTTTTACACAAGATAATCCTCTAAATCTATTTTGTAAGAAAAGATTTATTAAAAAGGTGAAAAGATCTAACCCAAGTCCTCCTGCTTCTTACTCTTAGATAATTTTTTCCAAGCCATTATATGAACCCCGCTGGTCCCTTGGAATTTGCTCCCAAAAAAAAATTAGCACAAATCACATCCAGCCAGCCTTTTCGCAACACCCTTGGGAAGAAGAAAGCAAGAAAGCTGATATGTAGAAGAGATGCTAATGACAGATTTGACCGAAGTCATTCTGGTAGCCTGAGAAAGTGGCCTATCCTTCCATCCACTAAGTTTTCCTTCAACCTTCTTGAAAAGATCCTGAAAAATAAACTTCCTATCACCTCCAGCATCAATGATAACTCCAAGATACCTTCCCAACCTTAGCGAAAATCTAATGTCAAGAATTTTAGCCCAAGAGACTTTGTTTGCACCCTTGGGACCAAGACTAGAAATTAATTTAGACTTATTTCTATTCACTTATTGACTAGAAAGCCAACAATACTAACCAATCACTGATTTAGCAGTGACACACTGATCATATTCTCATTGGAAAAAATGATAGTATCATTTATATAAGCCAAGTGAGAAACAGGTTCAGTTTCCTAACAAATTTTAATACCCTTCAAATTATTCCCCTTTTCCTCTTGAAGAATAAGCAAAAGGAGAATATTGGAACATAAGATAAAGAGCTAGGGAGACAATGGGTCTCCTTTCCTAATGCCTCTTCTTGGAACAAAAGGAAAGGAGAGATTACCATTGATGAGAAGTTGACAAGAGATACTGAATACACATTGCATAATCATCTAAACCCATATTAACGAAATCCCATCTCAACAAGAATCATCATTCAATCATCAATAATCAATAGTCAATATCAATCAATAAATCATCTATCAATATCAATAATCAATAATCACCATCAATATCAATAATCAATATCAATCAATAAATATGATAAAGCCAAATCCGTGCGCTTTTACTGTACATCAAGACACATTTCACTGTTAAATGTGCTGTATATTTAATGATCGAGAAGAACCAAATTGATAGATAGAATAACGCTAAAAGACTAAGCTTGGTTGAAAAAAATAGACACAAAAAGGCCAAACAATCTTTTCCAATGCTGTGGACCCTATAATGATGTCATCGATTATCCTCCCCCTCTCTCCGAGAACTTCGGCTCTTCTTGGTTACTTTTTCCATATATCAATTTTTTTCCAATAAATGTCAAATTCCTTTTTTTGGAAAGTATATTTATAATTCTTTACATGATTGTTACAAGCATAATTATATATATAGATATTTTATGCTATAGAATTATGATATTATCTATATTTTTTTGTTACTTATTATATACATATATATATAGACATATCTTTTAAAAGAATATTTAAAAATAAATTTATAAGAAAAACATTTAAAATAATTTAAAAAATCATAATCCATGATTGTTCATATGTATATATATTTTATACTTTAAATTTATGGTATTGTCTTATATCTTTTTATTCTTACGGCTTGTCAGGAAAGTATGGAACATTGACTTGCTGAATAAGCCAACTTGATCGACATCCTATAGAAGCTAAAAAACTTTTTTTTGCCGGAATATATCAGATTATATATGATACATGTATAGCCTCTTTTTTTTAGTATAATAAAAGTTTTAATTTAAAACATAAATTTCACATTTTTTGAGATATCTGGAAAATAGATACAAAAATTTGTTAATTTGCTAAGCAGCTTCCTGCGTACTCCGAGCATAAGCTTCCTACGGAAGCCTCTTCAAGCTTCCTCCCCACACCTCTTCCTTCCTCTTCTGCTTCATTTTTCTCTTCTGCAGGCAAGCAGAACAGCAGAAAAAGCATAGATAAAGAGAGGAGGAAGAGAGAACAGCTCGAATGTTGTCCGTAGCTGTGGTATGTTGAACCCAGTGATCGATCTTGGTATTTATAGGTACCAGAGCGACAGGACGTTGAACCACACTTAATGACGTTAATGAGGATGTTTCTGAATGTTGGGCAGTTTCCGACATAAGAACTAACAAAAATTAAACTGTAGAAAATAGATCAGTAATGACAAGGAAACGAATGATCAATGTTCAGAAATTTTAATAGTATGAACCTCATAACTGAAGCCTTAAAACCATGGATCCTCAGGAAAGCTATTTGAAAAAATTAATTTCTGGCAACGGCAAAAAAAATGTCCAACCTGGGGTATATTTTCGCGCATAGGGGGGAAATCGACGGATTTCAACTGAGTTGGCCTAGTTTTGTCCAATTTTTGTGCGCGCGAGCCCATTCTCTTCCTAGGCCTATTTTACTCCACCATAATCACATTTTAATATTTATACTCTTTAGTCTTCATTTATTTGAGCAATGTGGGACCTCTTTTTCTCTCTTTTCCTTTTGACACACACACACGTATTCTCTAACAATCCCTCACATGTGTGTCAAAAGATCACTATTATTTGAATGAGTATAAGCATTTTGAATATGGTGTCTTACGGACTATGAACCATATCTAGACTAATAAAGCTTAGTACACAGAGTTGTTAGTGAAGCTTATTGCTTCTATGAACTAACAATTCTTTGTTGTATACTAGCGGCCTTAAGAACCAGCTTATACCCCCACAATTTCCACTGTTATCGCAGTTTTGCGCTTTAAACTATGGCCGTGCGTGTGCCTGGTTTTAATGAATGCTCTAGAGATTTTTGCCATGATCTCATAGGAGCGGCCTCACTCCACATTCATATAGGTGATTTCATCAAGTATGTCTGCAATGAACACACCATCCATAAGGAATATGAAATCATTAAGAATTTTTACTCAGCCTCGCCAACAATGCATCCTAACACTTTTCTCATATCATAGGAAGGGACCAAAAATAATAAAGTGTTAGTAGAACTAACAAATGACTTGTTTTTACCCATATGAACCTCCTTCATGGGATCACCAATCACAGAAGTTGGGTTACCATCATTATTAATTTTCAAATTGGCTTAAGTCTTATTCCCCTTGATCTTTCCAAAATTTGTTTCTTCCCTAAAGGTTTGGTTAGGGGGTCTGCTAGATTTAATTCTGACCTTACAAAATCGATCGATATAACTCCATTTTTCAACAGTTATCTTATAATATTATGTCTCAAACGAATGTACCTACTTTTGCCATTGTAGGTCTTATTTTTAGCAACTGCTATTGCCGATTGACCATCATAATGTAATGACACTGATGGTGTTGGTTTTTCATCTAATGGGATATTTACTAAGAAGTTTTTCAACCACTCAACCTCATTACTAGCCAGTTCTAGAGCAATGAACTCTGAATCCATAGTGGATCTTGCTATATATTTTGTTGAGCTGATTTCCAGGTTACTGCACCACCACCAAGAGTGAATGCATAACCACTAGTGGATTTGGTCTCTTCTGAATTTGAGATCCAGTTAGCATCACTATATCCTTCTGATACAACGGGAAATCCATTATAAAATATACCATAGTTTATGGTACCTTTCAAATAACTCATTAATCTTTCCAGAGCTAACCAATGTTCAGTACTTGGACAATGAGTATATCTACTCAATCTACACACATCATATACTATATTAGGTCGGGTGTAATTCATTAAATGTAATAGACTCCCAATAATCTGTGCATATATAGTTTGAGCTACCGGATTACCTTTATTTTTAACTAATTTGGTGCTAGCATTATAAGGAGTGCTCATAGGTATTTTTTCAAAGAATTCAAATTTTTTAAGGATCTTTTCAACATAATGTTCTTGAGATAGTAAAATGTCATATTCAGTCCTTATGATCTTAACACCTAATATCACTATTGCTTCACCCATATCCTTCATATCAAACTTTGAAGAAAGAAACCTTTTAGTTTTAATCACTACATTTATGCTTGTACCAAAAATGAGCATATCATCAACATATAAACAGATAATCACATAACCATCATTCACAACTTTTGTGTAAACACATCTTTCTACTTCAACAGTAGAAAAACCATCACTCGTTAAGATTTGGTCAAGTTTTTCATGCCATCGTTTAGGTGCTTGTTTCAATCCATACAATGATTTAACAAGTTTACAAACTTTATTTTCTTGTCCAGGAGCAATACACTCTTCAGGTTGTACCATATAAATTTGCTCTTCTAAATCACCATTTAAGAAAGCTGTTTTAACATCCATTTGATAAATAAATAATTTATAAATTGAGGCTAGAGCAATCAAAATTTTAATAGAAGAAATTCTTATCACTGGAGAAAAAGTATCAAAATAATCAACATTTTGTTTTTGAGTAAATCTCTTAACTACTAGCCTCGCTTTATATTTGTTAATGGATCCATCAGGATTATATTTCTTTCTAAAGACCAATTTACAACCAATAGGCTTTGCTCCTAGAGGCAAGTCTACTAAAATCTAAGTTTTATTTTAATTAAGAGAATCAATTTCAGTTTTAATAGCTTCTATCCAAAAATGAGCATCAGAAAATGAAATAGCTTCAGAAAATTTTGATGGCTCATTTTGTACCAAATAAGTATAAAAGTCATTTATAAAAGAAGTTTATTTCCTTTGTATTTTACTTCTCTTCAAATTTTTGACAGAATTTTCATTTTAATTTGATGAAGGAAGTAAATTTTCTACGATTTGAGAAATATGTTGAACTTTCAATGGAAAAATATGCTCAAAAAATTCTGCATCTTTAGTTTCAATAATAGTGTTCTGATTAAGAACATCATTTTTTAAAACTAGAAATCTATAAGACACACTATGTTCAACATATCCAATAAACATGTAATCAGAAATTTTAGAACCAATTTTTCTTTTCTTAGGATCAGGTAATAAAACTTTTGCAAGACACCCCCACACTTTCAAATATGTTAAATTTGGTGTATGTCCTTTCCATAATTGATAAGGTGTTTTATTTGTTTTCTTATAAAGTATTCTATTTTGTAAAAACATGCAGATAACAAAGCTTCACCCCATAAATTATCTGGTACAGAAGAACTTATAAGCATAGCATTCATCATTTATTTTAAAGTTCTATTTTTCCTTTCTGCTACTCCATTTGACTCAGGTGAATATGGAGAGGTTACTTCATGAATTATTCCTTTATTTTCACAAAAATTATTAAATAAAACAAATTCTCCTCCTCTATCTGATCTAACTCTTTTAATCTTTTTATTTAATTAAATTTCTACCTCAGCTTTATATAAAAGAAATTTATTAAAAGTTTCATCTTTATTTCTCAATAAATATACTTTAGTATATCTTAAAAAAATCATCAATAAAAGTTACATAATACTTTTTGCCACCTCTTGTCATAGTTTGTTTCAAATCACCCAAATCAGTATATATTAAACTAAGTAATTCAGTTTCTCTTTGTACAAAAAAATGAGATTTTTTAGTTAACTTAACTTCTGCATAAATTTCACATTTATTTAGAAAATTTTTGTTAATTTTAGAAATTAAACCAAGTTTTTGCATTTTCTTTAAATATGACTCACTAACATGTCCTAATCGAGCATGCCATATATCAAAAGAATTAATCATGAACACATACAAGTAAGCAGAAGATAATGCATTTTCATTCATGTTAGAAATGTTAAGTACAAACAGCCCCTGAGTACAATAACCCTTCCCAACAAACACATTATTCTTTGTCATTACGATCTTATCAGATTCGAATGACACCTTAACCCCAGCTTTACTCAATAGAGCTACAGAAATTAAATTAGCTCTAACATCAGGCACATGAAAAACATCATTGAGTGATAAAGTCTTTCCAGATGTAAGCTTCAGTTCAACCTTTCCTTTTCCCAAAACTTTTGTAGTTCGGGAATCAGCAAGGTAAATACGATCTTCTCCTTCCTTGATAAGACTATAGGAGGAAAACAGCTCATTATTTGCACAAAAGTGCCTGGTAGCCCCAGAGTCTACCACCCATTTCTTCACATCGAATACCAAGAGAGCTTGAGAAATGACCGCTGCAATGATTTCATCTTCTTCATCTCCTTGAACCATATTGGCCTTAGGAGGATTGTCATTTCTAGCCCTCTTCCTACATTGAGCAGCATGTTGGCCTGGTTTTTTACAAACAAAGCAACTACCTTTCTTTTTGAACTTAGGGTTAGAACTCTTGGGCTTGTAGTCAGGTTTTGTTTTGGAGTCATACCTCTTGCCATGCTGCTTTGTCTCTATCAGATTTGCTTTTGAGACAATCTCCTTGCCTTTTGCAGCTTGCATTTCCTTCCGGTTAGTGTCCTCGATTATGATGTGAGTAATCAGATCTGATAGTGACAATTGTTTTTGTTTGTGCTTCAGCTGTTGCTTGTAGTCTTTCCATGATTCTGGTAGTTTCTCGATTAGAACTCCAGCAACGAACTCATCAGGTAGGTTGATTTTTTTAGCACACAACTCCTTTAGTAGCTTGTGATACTCATTAATTTGCAGCTTGATATCTTTGTCCTCGGTCATCTCCCATTTGTAGTAATTTCCGACAACAAACTTTTGCTTCCCGACGTCCTCAGCGGTATACTTTGCAATTAGTGATTCCTAAATTTTGCTTGCCTCTTTGTACACATAGTACACATTGAAAATATCATTAGATAAGGAGTTAATGATGGTATTCAGGCATACCTTGTTGGCATAATCCTAAACAGTCATTTGACTTTGGTCAGCATCTGATGAAGGTTCAGATTGAGTGAGCACAACGATAACTCCATGCATGTCAAGAACAGAGTAGACACGTTCTTGCCACCTTCTGAAATTTTTACCATCAAAGACTTCAATTTTTGAAACATCTGGTGGTAGCCTAGATAGCGGCATCGGAGGCAGTGCTAGTGGAACGAAGGATGTAGCACTCATACCAGCACTGGTAGGATGATCGAAAACAGCAACATTGATCTGTTGTGACTCCATAACTCTCAAGATTGTAGGTTGTAAATTAAAAATTTGTTAGAGTAAAACAATCTGAGCCGTGCAAAAGGACATGTCCTTGAGAGTTATTCCGCCACAAGACGGTACTCCCCAGGATTAAATGGATTCTTCTGCGGAGTCGCAGGCAAGCAGAACAACAGAAAAAGCACAGATGAAGAGAGGAGGAAGAGAGAACAGCTTGAATGTTGTCCGTAGCTGTGGTGTGTTGAACCCGGTGATCGACCTTGGTATTTATAGGTACCAGAGCGACAGGATGTTAAACCACACTTAATGACGTTAATGAGGATGTTTCTGAATGTTGGGCGATTTTCGACATAAGAATTAACAAAAATTAAACTGTAGAAGATGGATCAGTAATGACAAGGAAACAAATGATCAACGTTCAGAAACATTAATGGTATGAACCTCATAACCGAAGCCTTAAAACCATGGATCTTCAGGAAAGTTATTTGAAAAAATTAATTTCTGGCAATGGCAAAAAAGTGTCCAACCCTGGGTATATTTTCGTGTGCAGGGGGGAAATCGACAGATTTCAACTGAGTTGGCCCAGTTTTTGTGCGCGCGAGCCCATTCTCTTCCTAGGCCCATTTTGCTCCTCCATAATCACATGTTAGTATTTATACTCTTTGGTCTTCATTTTTTTGAGCAATGTGGGACCTCTTTTTTTTTTTTTTCCTTTTGACACACACACACACACATGTATTCTCCAACAACCCATAACTCTAGATCTACTCTGAACAGTAATGAGAGCACAACAACAACTTTTTTTCTCTTTAATATGTGATTTTGTTTGAATTTGTGTCGTTTCCCTTTTCCTTTTGTTTTCTCCACTTTTGTTGTTGTTGTTGTGAAGTTTGATTTTTCATTGGGTGGAATTTTTTTGCAATAAGATTGAAGGTACTAAAGAAGCCTGCATCACCGGTTGTGGTAGCTAATCAGATGTGCTAACCATCGTGTGCCGTGGTCTTCTTTCGCAAGTAATATTTATTCATTAACTAACTGACTTTTTTTTTTGGGAATTCAATATGGTTTATGCTATATTATCACTATTCACTATAATTGATATTTTGAGATTGATAGGGAAGTGGAACTATCTAAATGTCAGCAGTTGTCTCCCAAATTCAAAGGCATGTACAATTATTAAACTTACTTTTGAACTTCATTTCCTGGGTGGGTTGAGTTTTGTGAAACTTCTTTTTATTTCAAATATGGAAAATATTTCTTTGTTGTAAGAGATGATGGAAAGTATTTCTACCCTTGGCGTTTGGTTGTAAGAGATGATGGAAAGTATTTCTTCATCTCATTGGCACATAATTTATAGTTTACCTATTGTCGCAGTTTGAAATATTTAGGGGATTTACAGTGAAAGATGAGATCAAAACTCATTAAATTATTGATGGTAGTTGATATGAATGCAATAAACTAACCAAGACAATGCAATGAAAAATTAAATGGAGCGTTAGTAAAGCAAGAATATGATTCTCTTTTGCTATTTGATTTTTATATTGTGGTTTTAAGTTAGCTTTTCATTTCCAAACTTTATTGTGCAGACATGGAAATCCTACATTTAAACTATACTTGAACTGCAAGTAATTTTTTTTTAAAAAAAAAAGTCTTTCAAGACTAAAGGATGCAGATTATGAGCTTTCTTTGATTATCGGGGTTCATTTTATTGCTAATAACTCTTTTTAATGTCTATTCATTTTATCAGGATTCATTTTATTTGTATGAATAAATTCTCTTTGCACAAGGTTCTATTTTTTTTTAATTCCTAGTGTCTAATTTTTTCCCCTTTTCTATAAAGTGCCATTTAATCCTCTAGGTTTTCATAATTGGCTCTTATTGTTGTATAAGTATATTGGTTCCAAAGATTAGTGAATTTGTGTTTCATTGTATAGCAAAATTAGCATGCAAAACTTGACAAGTGATTGATATTGTTCCTTTTATGCACTTAATCTTGACTCATGTTAGATTCAATTGATATGGTGCAAAATTCAATGTAACTTATGACAATATACTTGAATACAAAGTGATTTACTCTCATTGGTTATAATGATGGAATCGATGTTGCAAAGCATTTTGTAATGACATTGCTCCATGCTAAAATTACATTCCTCTATATCAAGCCAATTTACTATTATGGTATTCAAATGCTAGCCTTTTGTTTTGACTTAACTATTCATTTAGTGGACATTATGAATGTTGAATGAATTATAGTATTACGTGCTGTTTTTACTCTGAATAAATTGACCAATTGACAACATTGTTCATAAGACATCTTCATTGTTGTACTACTTTGATATCACTCTTTAATTTCTTAATCGCCTCATTGGACATTGACACATTAAACAAATAGTCTTCAAGTGCATTGCGCGGGGTTGAAAGTCTAGTTGCTTCAATGAAATTCCAAGAGATTTTATCATAAGCCTTTGAAAAATCAATTTTGAGAGCGCCCTAGCATCTTTTACCTTTCTTTGTATTATGAATATAATGCATGATTTCTGCAGCCGTTAGAATGTTGTTAGAAATGAGTCTTCCTCTAATGAAAGAACTTTAATTAGACACAATGTAATCATCGAGAATGACACGAAGTCTGTTTGAAAGAACCTTCAAAATGGTCTCGTAGGAAACATTGCAAAGGCTTATGGGTCTAAAATCTTTAAATGTCTATGGACAATCACATTTAGGAATGAAATAGATGAGGGATTTGTTAAGACTTTTCAGCATAAAATCTCTATCCCCGAATTACTTAGGCATGATGCATGATTTACGCATGCATAATTTAAGAATATTTGATGTTAATGATTAAGATATTATTTGTATATATTTAAATCAAAATGATACTATCATCCATAATTAAATTAAATGAATAAGGATTTAAAAAAATGAACTTCCACAATGCAAAGAAAATCATTTTTTAATCAATAGTATTTGAATTTTTTTTTCCAACAACATTTGAATTGAATATAAGAAATTTGATATCTTTTAAAAATATTTTAAATTTGAATATTATGGATAAAAAGATCATGTTAAGAAGCCAATCTCTAATTTGGACATGATAATCTTAGCATTAATAAATATAATATCAAGGGAATATCCTATTTAAATACCAAGGAATAAAGTTAATTTAAAAAACATTACACAATTGTGTCAAAATCCAATTAGGTACCATGGTTACAAATAGGAAATAAAAATTTAAGTTGAAAAGTCTGATTTACTCCTACTTTAATCAAAGAATTCCTCTCGCATACTCACTCACTCTTTCCCTTAGGCTCACCTTCGTTGTCGCCTCTTTCTTCTCCAATATCATTGTCATATTCCCTCCCTCCTCTCTGCATTGAATGACCCAACGTCTATGACGGTGGCGAGATCAACGACTTCATCCTCCAAGCACCTTTAAGAATGCCGTGTCCAAACCAATGACTCTGAGTAGAGGAAGAAGAGCAGTGGTGAGAGTGACGAAGAGGTGAATGATGATAGATGATGCCACATCAATCGTGCTTGAGATTTGCCATCAATTGAAGACACCAAAGTTTTTTTGGGCTCTTATTTTTTGTCAAAGACACCGATGGTTCTAATTCTTTGCCAATCACATCACATCTTTAGATCTCTGTCATTCTCTATCATCACTTTTCTTCCTCTTCATGCTCAGATGATGAAGATCTATCTCCTTCATTATCCATAATTTTTGGTTGTGGTTTTTACAATTTTCCTTCTCTCTTTGCAATTTCTAGATTTGGCTACCATTGTTCTTTCTCACTTAGGAACTAGTTGTGATTTGCTTCTGGTTTTGATGTTGAAGGTGCCATGGTGGTTGATGATGGCATTTCCTTGATGTGGTGCGGTAGTTCTAGATGGTGGTGGTCAACAGTGGCTTCCTTGTGCTGTGGTGGTCAATGGTCGATGGTAGCTTCCCTGACCAAGTGGCACTTGTGAATCGGCTTGTATGACATGCAAATACATGATAGGAAGATGCAAATTCATGATTGTCACTTGTAACTACATGATAATTACTTATGAAAACATGATTATTACATGTAAATGGACATGTATTAGTTAGACATGATAATTGATGCACTGATGGTCGACCATTAAGACACTAGCACCAGATCCAAAAAACACTTGCAAATAGGCCACAGTCACTTGCAGATACGCAATATATACTTATAAATAAATGATTATCACATGTAAATGACATAGTATCAGTTTAAGAACACTTATAACTTGTAAATAGCCCATAACATTTTTAAATACATGATTTTAACTTATGAGTACACGATTATTATATGTTAATGCACTTTAACCTCTAAATGGAGTTATTTAGACATGTTAAATTAAGATTTGTAATTTCCAATAAATAAAATGAATTTCCAACTGATACTAGTGGATTTCCAAGTGATTCTAAGAAATTCACAACTACATAATAATCATAAGGAACACATCTAAATTTACTAAGATTACTTATAAATAAAATGATTTAGATATATTAAATTAAGACTTGTCATTTTCAACTAATGCAGGTAAATTTTCAATTCATCCTAGTGGATTTCTAAATCATAATAGAGAAATTACAATTTTAACATCACCAGTAAAATTGCTTAGAAAAAAAAATAGCCACTCTTTCTCTTCAAGTGAATTTTCAACTAATGTTAATAGATTTCTAAGTTATATAAGAAAATCAATAGTAAATGTGCAGAAATTAGTTGCACATGAACATCTAAATAAGTGAGATTTACTGTAAATTCACGAGGATTAATTGCAAATTAGCGAGAATAAGTTGTTAATATATGAAAATCAATTGCAAATGAACATGTTAAAACTAAAATGAAGATCCATTGTAAATAAGCAATGATTAAATGAAAATCTTTTTTTTTTTTTTTTTGCATGTGCTATTGAATTATTTATAAGTTATAAGTTTGGTCAATTTACCATAATTAAATACCAAGTCATTTACATATGATAATTATATATCTACAAGTGAAATTCATATTTATACATGTTTTATTGGGTTATTTATAAGTCAGAACCGTGGTCCATTTATCATATAATTGATACTTGCCATTTACATGTGATAACCATATATTCACAAGTTAAAATCATGTATTTGCAAGTGACTATCATATATTTGAAAGGGACTTTGAGTTATTTGCAAGTGCATTAATTATTATGTGTAACTGATAAAATATTATTTAATGTGATAATCGTATATTTACAAATAAATATCTTGTATTTACAATTGACTTTAAACTATTTGCAAGTAAGTGCAACTAGTTACTAGAAAATTTACTCTTGAAAGTCACAGGAGGAAGTTACTGTCGCCAATCACCTCCACTTAAAAGGTCACAAGCACTGAAAACAGCCACTAAAAAGTTGGTGTTGATAATCTTTGTTGGAAAAGTCAACCATATCGGTAATCTTCACTGGGAAAGTTATTGGAAGGAGGAAAGGGAATGTGGAAGAAAGAAATAAAGGAAGAACAAATTTATCATTTCTATTCAATTTCATAATTCCATTTTAATACTATGGTGCAAATTGGAAATAGGACAAATTATGTAATCAGATTAGAATTAATTTTATTTCTTGGTATTTAAATGAGATTTTCTGTAATACTAAATACTAGTATACAGTTAATTTTTTTTATTTTATAGTTATTTTAATTTTTTTTTTATCTTCCTCTAGCCAATGATAGAGGCGGCCGGAGCCAAACTGCAGCTAAATGCGTGAGAGTCAGTGAGCTATTGTTGATCATCCTCACCCTTTGAAAAATCATTCGTGTAACCCTAGACTAAATCGACTTATCATCCCTCCTTCGCCTTCTCTCTTTTTTTCTCTCTTCTCTTGTCAATGCTCCGTCCAGCTACCAAGGTCCTAAACGAGAGGGTTCCTCTGTTAAATGCTCTCTCTCTTCATCCCTTGCCCTGCTCTTTCCCCTTTCATGTCTTCAATTACCGTTTCTCTCCCCTCTGCAACCTCAGGGTCCAAAAAAACCCTACTTTCTGATTTTGTTCCCTCCTTTATGCTCAACCCTTTGATTGTTCCTTATACTGGCCAATTAAGATTCAATTTGGGGTTTCCGGGTTTGCAAAATTCGGTCTCGTTAGCAGCATGAGTGATCCTAAGGTGTGCTTTTGTATTTTTTAACCTTTTTGAAAATATGTTTCACTAGCATGATTGGGAAATTCGCATTCTTTCGTCGCTTATGGTGTAGGGGTGTATCTTTGGCGGAGTAGGGGATGAAAATTGAATTTGTTGTTTGATTGTAGAGATAGCACTGCCATTACATCATTAACGTTGATTAATTTGCACCTGGTTTCTGAAGTTAATGGTGTTTCCGATTTACCTGTTTTCTTGTTCTATCCCGTAATAGTGGTTTTAAAATTTTTTTTGTAGTTTCCATTTTGATTAGGTGATGTTCACGTAGTTTAACCTTTTGGACATCCATTTTCATTTGTTGGGGTAAATTATTATGTATCTTATAATGATTATGATAAATGCAGAAAGAATTATTTATTGGGTTACGAGCTTGCATAGCTTACGGAAACATCAAATATGCAGTCAAGCTTCCTGTTCATCTATTTCAGTGTAGATAATTAACTGTGTTTCGATTTTCGTGCTAACTTCTTATATGGTCATATATGTTCAATATGTAATTCGAATTTTTCAAACTTACAATTGTTGACATTTTTAATTTTTTTGCCCGGTTTTGGGCTTCTCTTCCTTAGAAAGTGTTGCTATTTGGATCATTCTCTGAGGATGAAACCAAGGCATTGCTGCTAAAACAGACTTCTGGGGGAAATAAAAAGCCTGTAAAGCTGCAATTTGGTTCTCTGAATTTTGCAACTGAAGGATCTTCAGTTGTTATTACTGGTGAATCAAGCAACTTGCCAGAACACCCCAAAATATCAGATAGTGTTCTTACCCCTGGTTCTCACAAGTGCGATGAAGTGAACAAAGTTAACACGGTCAGTGATAATTTATCTGGAGTATCATCAAAAGCACCAGAGAGTATTTTACCCTCTGACTCTTATAAATGCAATGGAATGAATAATGTTGATACGGTCGGTAATAATTTACCTGGAGTATCAGGAACTATAAAAGAAAATGGAAGCACTGCCAATCTCTTCTGTGGTCCTTCATATACAGTTGATGTAAATGAAGTTAAAAAGGATAATGTCTTTTATGCTACGCCCTCTGACGATGATGGCCCCTTGAATCTGTTTGCAAATTTGAAAGTGGATGATTCTGAAACTGGAAGCCTGAAGCATGTAGACGAAAATGGGAGTCTTGACCAAGACTCTAAGAAGGCATCAAATGGGCATGTTACACTCTCTAAAGACCTCCTACCTCGAGGTCTAATTAACTCTGGGAACTTATGCTTTCTAAATGCAACTGTACAAGCTCTCTTGTCTTGCATGCATTTTGTTCAGCTTTTGCAGGAATTAAGAACTCGCAAGATTCCTAAGGTTAGCATCACTTCAACTCAAAAGCTTAAGTTATTAGGCAGAGACTCATGAATAGTTTTATGTTTTGCATGGTTTAAAGAAAGAGAGGTTTGAAAGCTGGATTGGAAAATGATATTTGGTGTTGATATTTTGGACTTGTTGCTTAATTATTTGACTTCTCTACGTTGAAGAAAAAGAAAAATAGAATCATTTAATTGACTTATTAGGTCAAGTGCTAACTGTGGCTTCTTTTCTGTCTTTACTCTTTGTTAGGCTGGCTATCCAACATTGACCGCATTTGTTGAGTTTATTGCTCAATTTGACATGCCAGATAGCACTAATTTGAAGAAGAAAGATGCTACTCTTGAGACAGGAAAGCCATTCTGCCCTGTCATGTTTGAAGGGGTTCTGAAAAATTTTACTCCAGATGTGCCAAATAGCATATCAGGAAGACCAAGGTTCGTGAGAGTTGGGTTTTGTGGTTTTCCCCCCTCCTAGAATCATTTCCTTGTTCTTCATCATTCCTCTGATAAGTTTACTGCTATACTTAAGTTATATTACTGAAGATACTAATAAATAGGATTGTTTCTCGCCTGCTCTTGTCATGAAGAACTATCACCTTAACAAGCATTTATAGCATGAAAATGGCTATGAAATGGACATTCGCTATAATCTATGGACTGAGAGTAGAAATATATATTGTAGACATGTTGAAATACAATCTTACATGGCTTTAGTTGTTAACCCTCTCGTCTGCCTCCTTATTTTTAATTTCCTTATATTTTTTTGTTACTTATTATAAATTTATCTGGTTTCTGTCTTCCCAATATTTAAGACTTAAGTTAGGTATTTCATTAGTAATCTAAAAGTGTGGAAATCACATGGCTGAGCATGAAATAATCAGTTTTTGTATTCTAAAGCTGTACTAAAATCTTTGGTCTTGGATGCTCCTTTCAGGCAGGAAGATGCTCAGGAATTTCTGAGCTTTGTCATGGATCAAATGCACGATGAATTACTGAAGCTTGAAGGACAGTCAAGTACTAATGGGGGCAACTCATCCCTAGTTTGTTCTGTTGAAGATGATGAGTGGGAGACAGTGGGACGAAAGAACAAGTCTGCTGTTACAAGGACTCAAAGCTTTCGTCCTTCAGAATTAAGTGAAATTTTTGGAGGGCAATTAAAAAGTTTGGTGAGAGCTAGAGGTAGGAAATATCTTGAAAGGAGATATATATATATATATAATTAGTGAAGCCTTTTTTTTTTTGTTGACTGTACTTTTTATTGAGTTTTGACATAGCTGGAAGTCTGACTGTTGAATTCTTAATAGGATTGATATGAACCATTAGTAGTTACTAATATATAGCAAGAAAATGCATGTCCTAAACGGTTGACATGTTTTCTATCGAATTTAATTCAATAGGAGAATTAAATAGGGAAGCATGCTTCATCTGGTTTGCTTGTTACATCATTTTGTATAGTTCTTGTAGTTCTGTAACTCTTCTTTTTGCTCTTTCCAATGGCCTATTACGCTACCATTTCTCACTTATAAATAGGAAAACAAAGTTTTAATCCACATTCTTCACTGTTGTTTAATGTCAAAACTTAGCAAGGAGAAAAAGTATTGGGTATTTTATAACTATGGAGGATTCTTTCCCATTGCACACAAAACGAGAAATGCTATACTTATTATGCCCTTTTTATTATTACTTAATAGTAACTGTTTTTTTCCATTATTTTTTTCAATTGAAGGATATAAAGGACATTTTGTGAGCCAAATAGCCCTGAAGAAAAAAATGTATTGTCTTGTCTTATTTTTGTCAGTTTATTGTTCAGGAAACCGACCTTCTGCCACCATTCAACCTTATCTCTTGCTCCACCTTGACATTTACCCTGATGATGTCAAGACCATTGAGGATGCACTTCACTTGTTTTCTGCATCTGAAACTCTCGAAGGTTTTCGAACTTCACTTACTGGAAAGGTATAAAACATTTTGTATTAATGTAATGTTCCTAGCAGTTAGCACTGTATGCTGTTTCTTTTTCTGCTGCATTGATAGTTCCTCGTTATTCTACTTATTGATCTTGTTAGTAATTTATTCCCTTTTCTTTTATTAGTTTGGTTTGGTGAAGTTTTCTAGACTTCTGCTTTCCTGGATATGGTATCAGTTTTAGATGGAAACCATATAATTTCGTGCTCTGTTTTTCTATTTTGCCTGTTAGGGTAGTGATTCATCCTATATTAATGTTTGATATCATTTATGTCTTTATTTTAAAGTAAAATGAATTGGGTTCATTGTGAAAATACTTTTGAGAACTAGATTGATTATGATGGGCCTGGCACTTTCATGGGCCAAGCTTAAAGCATTACAGAGTTCCATCAGATTATTTTCTTTCCGTGCCAATTTACATTTCTAGGATAGTCAGTTTGGTTTAGTCAAGTTTTCAAGACTTCTTTCCTAGGTATGTTATCAGTTTTAAATCAATACCATTTAATATTTTATCTTTGTTTATATTATTTTTTCTAAAAATTGTCTGTTAAGGTAGGTTCTCGTCCTATATTAATGTTTGATATCATTTGTGTCCTTATTTAGTTTAAAGAAAGATGAATTGGGTTCATTATTTAGAGACATCTAGAACTATATTGTTATTCTCTTTCTGTTTCACTTTACATTTCACGGCTTCCTGTTGATCGGGATTTTTTCATATTCAGTTTTCCAGAAGGGTGATTTGATGCTGCTGAATTGTGCCTTTGTATCCACTCTCTTTCTTTGGGCTGACAAATTACCACTTAAGCATGTTAGTGTGTATCTTTTGGTGGCCTTACACTTAGCCCTAAGTATAATTGATATTGCTTGGACATGTTGGAACTTATTGACCCTCCTATATTAAGACAGCCTTTGTATAACAATAATGGCATCGTGACCTTTTGTTGGGTGGGTCATATAACATGCTTTCTACTTCTATCGATAATATTTTGATAATTACACATATCTTTCAGGCTGGCGTTGTGGCTGCAAGAAAATCTGTACAGATACAGACACTTTCCAAGATAATGATATTGCATCTAATGCGTTTTAGTTATGGAAGCCAGGGAAGCGCTAAGTTGCATAAGCCAGTGCATTTTCCTCTTGAGTTGATATTGGGCCGTGATTTGCTGGTTTCACCAGCTACTGAGGTAACGTGATATTTCTCTGAATCCCTTTCCTTTTGTTTTGCACATAAGTGATCTTGCAATTTATTGTTCTATGTGATGCTTTTTCATATTCTTAAGGAAACAACTACTTTGCAGCTTTCAAGTTTCATGATTTCCTTCTTCTTTTTTCCCCCTTGTAAATTTTGTCTCGTACTTCAACATTCCTCTTTGTTCTATTGTAATAAGACTATCTTTAGCAACCTTTTAAACTCAATACATTACCACATTTAATCATTGCCTATGGGAGACTCCACTTCGAATTCCCTTGCTCTTCTAATCCAAAACAGTCTAGTTTGAAACACAAACATAGATGGATAGCTTCTAGCCATATTTATCTAATGTACATTTTTGTGGGAGACTGCTTTTCTTCATTGCACTCAAGAGTAATCAGAAACCCCAAAATATGAATTGACATCTGATTTCTTGTACATTTGTCTCTAGTAATTTTCTTTGGGAGAATGCTATCATAATCTTCCCTTCCCCCTTGTGCACCCTAAATTTTCCTCATTACAAACACTAAAATATGAATGAGTTGCTAATTTTCTAGTCTGTTCATCTTAAATTAATTTCTATCGAATTAGTTCAGAGTCCAAGATTTTTTTAATCAAGTTTTTTATATAACTACTATTAATACTATTAATATTAGTGGCTTTTGAGAGCAAGTTCACTGTCCATGAGAGTCTTATTTATAGTGGGTATTTAAGGTAATTGGAAAGGGCAAATTGGCTGACTAACTTTTATGCTTATGCAGGGTCGAAGATATGAGCTTGTTGCTACAATAACTCACCATGGAAGGGAGCCTTCAAAGGGGCACTACACGGCTGATGCTCGATACTCCAATGGTCAATGGCTAAGATTTGATGATGCATCGGTCTTTGCCATTGCAGAAAACAAGGTGTTGCATGATCAGGCATACGTCCTTTTCTACAAACAGGTGTGAGCCGTAATCACGGTATTGCTAGTATTACACCCCTAAGAGAGGATTGCTGCTATCTGATTGATTGCTGCTGAAGCACATTTAGCAGATTTCAATGATTATTTATGAACTGGTCAAGGTCCATGTCCATGTATTGGGTCTCTCATTTGTGTTGGGGTATGATGATTGACTATTTTAAATGGGAATAATCTTTAACTTGTGGAAAAATTCTGTAGTCCTTTAGCAATGGCCAAAGGATGTATCCTGACGATACTCATCTGTTGTAATAGGTTATTAAGGAATGCTGCATATAATCCGGAGTCTTTAAGAGATGGGTTCTAACTTTTATGTTTATCAAGCTTCAGCCTTGCTTGTATCTATTGATTTGATGCTATATTGGAGTTCCTGCAGTTTTTTGATCTGACATATATTTTGTTTGTAACCCCTTCTTGACTGTGCGATATGCTTATTATGTTTTTCACTATTATGATTCTTAGGCACTGACTGCCCCATAGTTGACTTGTTCTAGGATATAGAATGTTTTTAGCAGAGCTTGTAAGCATCTGTCCTAAATTTTAGATACAGGCTCACAGTATGTAGTGTGAAGATAATAATTGGAAAAAGGAGCAAGTTATGAATCATCTTTACTTTGAATTTAATTTGGTCTAGCGGAAACACCATACCATTTTGATTGAGAAAAAATGTCAAGATTTTAGAATGAGATTCATTCTTAAAAAATCATATCAAAAAGAGTAATCCGTCAAAACTTTACTTTTTCTAATGTCAAAGCTTTAGTAGAGCTCCAATTTCTGTAGTTGAACTAGCATTATTTTGTTATAATTTATTCTTGTGAACATCACAGCTAAAATTTAGGCTAGTAATTCAAGAATGGTTCATGTTCCTTTTGTTAGAAGTTAGAACAAATCGAGCTTCAAGTTTTAGTCTTTTTGATAAATCAATATCTAGCTTGTGTTTTGTCTACCTGTATTCATCTCTTTTTTTTTCTCTAAATTTAAAAAGAAGGCCCTAACATTCCTTACCTGAATAAACAAAAAGCAATTATTGGTTGTTAATTTTCTGTATGGATTTTCATGTGGCCTTTTCTTCATCAAAATAACTCAAGCTATTTAGCTGTGATTCTCACGGCCAATACGCCCTTCATTTTTTTTCTTATTATTTTTGGATGTGGGACTTCTATTATCTAACATTGATTGAAGCTGCTAATTTTTCGGTCCACATATCAATATGATTTCCGGGCTAAACAGCCATTAAACATGTCAAAATACAAGTTAAATAAACATCCACTTTACTTTTTGAGTGGCCTTTGTTTCTGACTACTCTTTTTCATTCAAATTTTGAAGCTGAAAAATGTTGTTAATGTACATGTTTCTCTCATTCAGTCCGCAATTCTTATTATAATCCCCAAAGTGCAGCTCTTTAATGAAGAACATCCCCACCCAACATTCAAAAGTCTTACTTTTTTTTCTTTGGCCTTCTCTAAAAGTGTTACTTTTGATACACTTACTTCTTAATAATTTTTAAATATGAGTGTGACTTTCAAGTTTGGGACTTCCATTAGGTGAAGTTTTCTTCTTGTTGCTTTAAATCATTACTTCAATTCTTGCATGCATATGTGAGAACTTGCTTCCTTCATCTCTCTCTCAAAAGCAAAGGTTGGTCCAAATTTGAGCAATCTCACTTTTCCCCCCACTCTTCCTCCTTTGTTGCTTAATTTCTGGACTGTTCAAACAGTTTAGATTTATTTTTTTATTTTAATATCTTAATTAAAATATTAAATTTAAATAATTGAAATTAGCATCAGGCAGAAGAACATGAGAGAAAGGAAAGAAAAAGGGGAAAAGATCTGATTTCTCTATTGCACCGATATTTCAAAAAAAAAAAAATCCATATTTGATATGTATTAGATATGATACTTATATCATACCTATCATATATATATATATATATATTCTTAATATTTATTTCTTGAAAAGTTCTAGAATAACTTAAGATCGTATAGGAAAACTTAGTTTTTGGTTTCTTATTTTTTATATCTTTATATTATTTTTAAAATACTTGTTTAAATCTCATATTTTTTTATAGTTTTTTATCTTTGAAACATTAATTTATTAAATACATACATAAATTATATATATATCTCATATTTATACATTAAAATTTTAAAATTTATCATATTCGATGTATTGGATTATGTTGTACCCAACACCCATACCCTGTGCATCATAGAATACGACGTTTTCAAATGAGAGAACATACATCATCTTTACAAAAGCTTAAAATCAACATCATTCAGAAGAATATAGTCGGAGAGTTGGTAAGAATGAGCTAATGAATAAAAAGATAAATAAACTTAATTGATCATGAAGATATTTATTAATATAGTGGATAATTCTTTTTAATAATTGACTTTGTCTATCCATCTATAATGGAATACATATAATTAACACACATAATACACGTTATCCAGGTCCAGTCTTACACAGAATACATTTAAAAGAAGCATTTCATTGTCAACGAGTAACCTAGTCAATATAATTAGGTTGCGAACTAACTCTAGAATTAAATTTGTGAAAAGAACAAGATATTTTTTTTTCTTTTTTTAAATTTTAAGAGGTTGTTGCTTCACATAATAATAGCTTGCCTTCATTTACATGATTTAAACATAGAATTGATTTGTTATTGGTGGTCCAATTCCAGCACACACAAGTTCTACAGTTTTCATGAGAGCCAAAGGAATTAGGTTGTCTCTTTTCCAGGTGCGGAAGGTGAATAGTTTATATGGTGGCTTTATGCATAATTTAAAGGAACAGTTCCCCTTGTTTCAAGACTTCTATGTGGTCCTATGAAACTGTCTGTGTGTGTGTGTGTGTGTGTGTGTGTGTGTGTATAGACACTTTTAGTTTCTTTGTACCAAATGGACGGTGGAGCAACATAAAGAAAAGAATATTCTACATACACTTTTGATTTGATGACCACACTTTTTATTTAACAAAATACATTTATACTCTCAAGGTTTCTTTTTTTAACTACTTTTGTAAATAATGAAAGAAAATCTAACTTCACTCTTCATTATTTTAGCAGCACTAGTTAACAAATTCTTTAAGGATGAATTATTATATGCATTAAGGTGACACAAATGTCTAGTAACAGATAAAGTTTTTGTTCTTAGCAATCCAAAATACATAGCATGAATCTTTCTTACTTCTGTTGTTTGTGTGACAAAGAAATTGGCTTTTGTGGCAAATGATTTTTATCTTCTTGCATTTGGCCTCATTTGGAAGTTAGAACTAATCCTCATTAGCCACTAATGTCTTTTATGATATGTAAAATTCATCTTCCCTAACAAACTACACCAATCAGCACATATATACTTTGTTTTTTCTTCCAATGACATTAGTGTGATATTTGATATTATTGATTAATTCATATTTAAACATTATTAGGGTCAAATTAAAAGTAATCTTTTTCAACGTGTTTTTTTTATCCACATATCGAAGCCAAAATGTTGTTTAAGAAATATATCAAATTCCTAGTACTCGTATAATTTGATTGTTATAATTGCTGTTGGTAGCAGCACATATGTACTGATAAACATGTTAAGTAAAGAATTTATGAGGTTATTAAAAAGGGACAAGATTCCTTAGCTTAAAATACAACAGAGCAGTTTGTTGGGAGAATCTTTGTTGTTTTAAAAACAATATTTTATTTTTATTCCGGTTGGTGAAGAGCTTCAATGATACCTACCCAGGAAACATAGTAAGCTCTTTTCAATGCCAAGTGTCATGTTCTTCTTTGTAAACGCCATATTCTGCTATAATAATTACAAATGGTTGTACCATAGTCAATCATACACCCATGAGAAACAATTTTTCTTAAAAAAGAAAAAAATTTCCATCAATTGAATCAATCCTTCAAATGCATAATTACAATTACAACAATCACAATAAAAGAATACGGAATAAAGAAATTAACAATGTATAATCACACCTCGTTGCTATCTATCTTAGGTCACTCCCAATTTCTGTACTAAAATAAGAAATCAAGAAACCCCCCCTTAATTTAGTCCTACAAAATATCATACATTGAACAACACGAAAAGAGACAGAAAAGCATAAATGCAATTCGGAGACAATAAAAAGGGGGAAAAATAAAACTTTGTCCTTGTATTTTGTGTGTTACTCCAATCAAAGAAGAAGAAAACACAGCAGACGTAGTAAAAATATGAATCTGCTGCTTCATGACAGAACGGTGCAAACTTTCCCAAGAAATGATGACTGATAAGAATCAAACCAAAAACTCCGTAGTCAACAAAAGGTTTGATTCTACCAGTTCAAACAACCTTAGCCAACAATGGATTTGTTGAGAGAGCTTGGTGGTATTGTTGTTGAGTTGTCTTGTGATTGATCACCGTAGTTGGGAACCCACCAAACCCTCAAGCTTTTATCAAGGCTTCCACTGTACAGCAAAAACCCACCTCCAATTCTATCAAAACTTGCCTGCAAGCACTTCACTGGTCCTTCATGGCCATTTATGATCCCAACATTACAAAGCTTCCCAAAAGCTTCTCTCCTCCAAACCACAATACTCTTATCTGCTGATCCACTGCACAGAAACTCCCCCATTAAACACATACACAATACAGCCATTTCATGTGCCTTTGTTTCAGAAACCAAACTCCAACTCTTAGCAGAAGAATTCCCGGTACTGATGTTACTGTTATTATTACTATTGTTATTCTCCCATCCCATTATATAGCCATCTGATCCTCCTCCGAAAACCCACTTTCCATCATCAGAAACAACCACAGAATTGAATGAAACATCTTTGTGACCATCTAAAATCCCTTTTAAGGAATGTGTGGATTTCTCCTTCCCTTGTGTCCAAGCCTTGATTTTTCCATCTGCTGATGCAGAATATACAACACCTTTACAAGAAACTAAGCTGTTGATGGCATCATCATGAGCTCTAATTGATTCCAAGCACTTCAAATCTGAGAGCCTCCACACCTTTAAGGTCTTGTCCCACGAACCAGAATAGATGAACCCGTTAGAAACTGTCAAGCATGAGATGCTGTCAGCATGCTCAATCCATAGTTTCTTGTGGTGCCTTCGAGTTTGGACGTAGTTGCTCTGCTTCATGAATTTCCCCAAATAGTCCTTCGTTGTGGGCAACGAATCGACCAGCCTGAACACATTCTCCGAGCTTCTGGAAACCTTCCAGACTCTGATTCTGCTATCCTGATGCGCGGTGAAAACCTTGTCGCCGACAGAGACAAGGGCCTTGACAGATCCATCTCCGTGTCCGAACTTCGTGAAAACCCTCAAATCAGGCTGTTGCCATACGATGATGTCCTTGCCCTGAGAAGCACTGAGGATGAACTCGCCGCACAAGGCCAAGCAAGAAACAGAGCCGATGTGACCGGAGAGAACAGCCAAGGATCGATGCGAGGAAAACCCAGAAATGGGAATTGAAGAAAGTTGAAACTTTTTCACGTCAAGGGCATCGAATCGATCCGACGAAAGAGGGCTAGAGCTGCTACTATCGTCGGCATCACTGATGCTGCTACTAGTACTGCTAGTAGATGATGAAGGAGGAGGAGGAAGTAATGGGGTAGAAAGACTGGATTTTGAAACAGAGGAAACCATAGTGGAAGAAGACGAAGAAGAAGAAGGTGTTGTGGGAGATGGAAAAGTGAAGAAGAGGATGGACGAAGGAATTTAAAGCAGAGGAGGAGCGGAGGTGTGAAGAGAGAGAACGATTGCTTGGTGACAAAGGAATAATACATGTGTGTGTGTGTCTGTGTTCGGGTATGTAATATGTATCGTATTTTTTGGGGAGGGTCTAACGGCTACCTTGACAAAGGGGATTTGCCGTATGATTGATAGATTGGCGATGTAAAGAAAACGGATTATTAACCAATGACTTTTTGTGTCGTTGGATGTTTGAGCTGTCACCATTTTCTGATGCGTCTTTTTAATGTTCCTCCAATTATTATTTGCCACGTGTTCAGAATTAAAATGTCAACAGCATTCTATGATCCGAAGAATAGTTTTTTTTTTAGAGGTAAAAAAAGAATTTTTTTTGGGATGATGATGATAATAATAATAATAAGCGCAGAGAAAATTGTTTTTAATTAGTCTATTTAATTATAACTTGATTAATTAGATTCCAATAATATTCAGAGATATCAAAAAAATCAATTTAAAAATTTTAATTTAAATATTTTTTTGAAAAAATAAGGACATGTTTGATAGTGTTTCCTGTTTTCTGTTCTTAAAAACAGTTTTATAAAATTGTTTTCAAGAAACTGTTTTGAAAACAAGAAAACAAAAAAATCTGTTTAAATAATTGTTCTCAAAATCATAACTAGTGAGTAATAGATGAATTATTCAAAATTTATAACTTTACCATTAATGAGGTGGATGTTTCTCATCTTTCCTTGTGTTTTCCAGAACAAAAACTACAAAACACCTAAAAGGTGTTCTGAGTTTTCTGTACAAAACTATTTTCTATTTTTCAAAACAGTTTTTAGAAAACAGGTTTACCAAACAAGTTTTCTGAGTTTTCTGTTTCTGAAAACAAAAAAACTGTTTTGCAGAACAGCATCAAACAGGGCCTAAGTTACTCATTCATTTTTCAAGAGATGGTGAATGTAAAATAATTAAAATTATTTATTTGACTTGTGGTTGAATCTTTCACATTCCTTTGTGAGAGTAATTATGTAGAGCAATATTATCAAAATCAAATTGGTTAAAGTATTGATTTAAGGTTTAATAGTTCAATCATGGTTAAATTGTAATCAAACTGGTAGTAATAAAATTAGTATATTTTTAATTTTATATGTTATATATTATATAGAAAGAAAAAATTATATAAAAAATAATATTATTTAGTACTAAAAATAATGTTATTTTATCTTAAAACCTATAAAAAATTCAAAATAATTTGACCGGCTCGCAATCTGTTCGTACCAGTATATATGATTGTTTCGACCAGTTTTGGCAAGTTCTTGCCTTTGTTCCAACTGAACCTGACACTTATTCCCAATTTAACTAGTTGAACTAACTGGTCCAGTCTAATTCTAACAACACTTATATAGAGAGTATATTTAAAGAATATAGAGGGAAAATGGATTAACGTCACTGTGAATATAAAGAATCCAATATGCCTATGTTCTTATTAAATTCATGAGATGCTTTACTTTTAAAACTTCAAAGATACCTATTTTTCTCATTTAAAAAAAGTCTTATTTTACTTTCAAAATTTAAAGTAATATAAATGGGTATAGAGTACATCAAATAGGTGCGTATCTACAAGTACATAAATGTATAGTGTATCTAATGTGTGTATGTATATATATATATACACACTTTTAAATATCAATGTATTTTAAGTTACATGTAGTATTTATTCTTCTTTGTTTTGGCTTTCTATTTCATAAAAAGAAAAGTCCTTCCATCTTATTTTTAGCATCCTATCATAATAAAAATTTGAGTTTAATAACTCAAGTTGGTCTAGGTGGTATATGCTCTCATCTTTTAAAGTAAATGATTAGGAGTTTGATTCTCAACTTTTATATATGGAACAAGTTTAGTTGAAAAGCGAACAAACTTAGTTGGAAAGTATTCTACCCATTATTGAGAAAGATTAGTTCTTGTTATCAATGAAAGATACTCTTAGTTTACTAAAAAAATTGAGTTTATAACAAGCCAAGTCTCATAAAATTTAGTTGTGCTTATAATAAATTAATATCTTAAAAATTCTATCTAGATGGTGAATAATTTAGGTTGATTGACCTTATCAAATTGGTTCATATAAGAGTTAATTCCCTGTTCAAATATTCGTTATACATTGAGAATTATTATTATTTTTTTATCGTCACCCACCTAACATCCTAATTAATAAAAATGCTGTTAGTAGACTTCATAGATTCCTAATTAAGTTGGCCAAAAACAAAATTATAGCTCCTATTGTTGACAAAGTTGCGAAGTGTGTCTACAAAAGAAGAATATTAAACAAGAGACTGAAATGGTCGGCTTCTAGGCATTCATTACTTTGTTATATAATACCGAGTTAATATGATTTAATATTTCCTCCTTTTAGTTATAAAATATATATTTCCTTACCCGGCCAGAAAAAAAAAGATTTAATATCATAGTGGCAATTAAACCGTTTTTGTTAGGATCAGCTCGCATGAATGAATCACATCAACCCAACAAACTTGACTCGTGTTTTCTTGTTCAAAAAATAAAGTTAATTTCTTGGAAAGAGGTAGGGATAAAGATGTATAGTATTTTAATGTCTCATAAACTGGACCACAGGCTCCTGTATTTGACAGTTTGGCACCTTCATGTTTTAGCAAACATTAATAAAAAGAATTGACTCAAAGTGGTCAGCTGCAAGGGATTCTATTCTTTGCTTGTAATGTATGTAACATGGAATACTGTATATGAAGACAGATCTTGTACAAAGGAGCTGTTTGTTTCCCAAGAAATTGGGCGGAAAAGTTACAAGTAAAGAATTGTTATCAGGTTAATATATTATCATGCATGTTCAAAAGTTAAAAAGAGCAGTAATGATTTCTTCTCGTGTTTATGTTAAACTAATCAAAGGCCAACAACTACATATCTTCGTAAGTAACTTCATAGGAAAATGTTGAACCTAAAAATGTTTTCATTTGTAGGGGTAGCAACAAGTTAAGTTAGATTAGATTTTAACTAAATGGATCAGGTCTATATTATAAATTTAAAGCCTGATCTCTCTTAAAACCTATTAAAAGTAAAGTAAAAAAAAAAAAACTATCAACTTTAATTTAGAAAAAAAGTTTCAAACTTTAAACTTCTAGTCATTAAATACATTGTCTATATATATTTATCTTATAACTTATATATTTAAGTAATATAATAGAAAAGTAGCTAACATTTTTACTTTTATAAACTTCACTCACTTCTCTTTTCTTAGAATTTTGTCGATGCAGGACTTCTCACATATTAATACACTTACTCTTATCCACAAAAAGGTGGCAAAACAAACACAACAAGAAATGATGTCATAGCAAATATAACACATGTTCTTATACCTATTTCAAACTATCAAAGAAATAAAGACATTTATAAAACTAATTTATGTTAATTATATTATATATATATATTAAATAATAATAATAACAATAAAAATAATTTAAATAGGTCTAGTCTGATAGATTTTAAGTTAAATCTTATTTAAATAGGTCATATCTATTTAACTAAATAAACTTGTCTGTAAACCTGAATCTAACCTATTTAGATAAGATTATATGCCCCTCTTACGGGCCTAATTTATTCTCACTCCTATTCATTTGTATTAAACATATATGCAAATGCATGTGCCTTGGTGGCATGATTGATTTGTTCTAACCTAATCACTTTGGATAAGTTAGGCCAAAACCAAAAAAAGAAATAAAATAAAAGTTATACTATGTTAGGCTAAGCACAAGATTAGGATGTTGGCTAACCGGGTCTAATATAAATGCACACATATATTTATGTATTTTTTCATCTTCCATGATTATTGGTTATTTTATAAGATTTCTTTTTTTTAATGCATTTCATATAATAAATTGATTTCATAATTATTATAAAGACTTTTTATTGTTTCAATCATTTAAAATTTGAAGTTAATTTTTTAACTTCATATTATGTAAAAATAATGTAAAATTGTTGATTATTTATAATTTAAAAAAATACTTTTTGATCCAAATATTTATTTTCAACAAAAAAAATATTTTGAATGAAGGTAATTATAATTTTTAATTTCAGTACAAGCCCAACCATGCTCAAAATGGGCACTAAACCATCATGCATTGCATACCCCTACTTATGTGCCCGAATTTCTCACACACACGTTAACCACAAGTGACTGCATTAATTGTATGTGGGGGGCATAACTATTAAAAAAGGACGCAATATTTTTGTCTCATGTTACGCGAGGTGACAATATATCTACTCCCTTGGTCATTAATGCAAACTACTTCTAGTTACCTTATCAAAATTAAAAAAATTTATTATATTATTAAAATTATTTTAAAATTTATATTTATCTTTACCCTCTAATAAATATTACAAATTCAAATGATTCATTTCCTTTTTCATAATTAAATAAGAGCATTATGAAAATAAAGTAATTCATACTATAAAAGTTCATAGAAAATAACTTATATCTAGAACTATACAAAACTTATAAAATGTAACTAATAAAAAGGACAAGGCAAACTAATGACTTATCCAAAAGTGTGTTGTGCTTTCGGAGTAGGATTTGGTGGGTCAATTGCTTGTTTGGTTTACATTTTTGTAAACAAAGCAATAGTTTCTAATTATTATTTTTTTTATCTAAACAGATTTGTGGTAAACTTCTCTATTTTTATTTAAACTTCATTTTTATAAATTAAGATTATTTTAACAGATATTTTATAAAAATATAATACAAATGGGCGCTTACTTATTTGACTGCCACTCAAAACAAAATTGATGCGCACCTGGCTTGCCTATATTATTATAAGTCTAAAAACAATATAATTCAAGAGAGAATAATATTTAAAGACAAATAAATTTATGATGTTTAATATTTTTAAAATTAAAATTCTTATAAAGAACTAAATTTACCATTAAAATTTTTTTACAATCATCACTAATTCTTAACCTTGCAACATGATTTTTTAAATATTACAAAACACCTTTAGAATTTACAAATTTAAGAAGTATGGGTAACAATTAAAAAAATCAGTAACAATTTTCAGAAATTAACTTCTGTCACTGATATTTAACAAAAATTTTAAACTCTTATTAATGTTGAATTAAGTATTTTGTTGATTTCAAACCAACTGGAGCTTGGAAGGAAGATATCAAAGGTGTATAAAAGATCTCAAATGAAGAAATTCAAGATAAAATGAGTATAAAATTAGTTGAAAGATTTCTCATTAAATTCACATGAGTAAAAATCTTTGATCTTGCACACAAATATTTTTAAAATGTGTTTTTATGTCAACTCATGATGTATTTGAAAAATACCCACTAACAGACGAATTTTGAGATGTTAAACTTCATATATTACCTTGAAAATTTGAACTTTGAAGGCTGAAATTCGAACTTACAAAGTTATTACCTCTGACAGACGAATTTCAGACTATGAAAATTTGAATTTCAGGTAAAACACAAGTTATGAAAATTGTAAAATTCGTCTGTAGATATGTCAAAGTTCATCTGAAAGTGAAGTTCAAAAAGAGTTTCAAATTAGTTCTCTGACAGACGAACTTTAGTTTTGAAAATTTAAACTTTTGAAGAACAATGTGTAAGTCTGTTCAAGTGTCCCTCTGACAAACGAACTTTGGTCTTCTAAAATTTGAACTTTGGTATAAGTCTGATAAAAGTTACTCTCTGACAGACGAACTTTGATTTTTGCAAATTCAAATTTTGAAAAAGAACTTTTGTGTCATATTGAGTTACTCACTGACAGATGAATTTTGGGCACCAAAATTCAAATTTTGAAGGCATTGTAGAAATATGGAATAACTGTTTACACTTATCAGAAGAACTTTAAACTTGAAAATTCATATGTTCCAACATGAAAATACTTGTTAAAGATGAATATTCGAATTTTGCTTTAGAACAGACGAACTTTGAACTTCAACGTTAAAGTCTTTAACTTACGGTCTCTGCGAAAATTCGTCTGTTGACACTCCAAAGTTCAAACTTTGGATGTTAGATGCATTAAATGCAATTAGTGAACAGATAGTTTTACAGAGTAACCGTTGGGTAACGTTTCTAACAGCTAGATCTTGTCTTTAACTATAGTTAAGACATAAATCTATAAATAGAATTTCATTTGAAGATATGGGTAATGTTTTTACATTGTATATACTGAAACTCTGTCAAAATCTTCTATCAAAGCCTTCTACTCTTTTCTACTTCAAAAACTGCACTTCAACTGTTAAATATACACTACATTATAGAGTTCATTCACTGTAAATAATCTTATCTTCATCTAGAAAAAAAATTTTCTTGAGAGAACTTCACAAAGGGTTTAGAAAGCACTTAACTAGAGTGCAGAAAGAGAAATTGTAAACTCTTGGAATAGAGCACAAAGTTGTACTGTGGCATTGTAAGGAGCCCACTGAATTCTTGTAAGATAGTGGAAAATCTCAAGTGGTAGCTTAAGGACTGGACGTAGTTCAAGAGAAAGAGACCGAACCAGGATAAATTCTTGTGTTCTTCTTCTTATACCTTGCTTATTATCTCACTACATTTTGCACTTTATTTTTCTGCATATTTTACTTTCATTGCTCTATTATGCTTTTGCAGAAAAAATTCAAGCTTCCCAATTCACCCCCTCTTGGGAAGCTAGTAAAACTAACAAGTGGTATCAGAGCCCGATTTTCCAAGCAAAGGATCTAACAATTCAGGAAAATCAATGGCTAGCTTTGGAGAGAGTATCCTTCTATAGGGAAACAACACAAATAGACCTCTTGGCTTCAGTGGAAAGCATTATCGATACTGGAAGATGAGAATACAAATCTATCTCCAGTCCATTGATCTGCACATCTGGTCAATTATCCAAAAGGGGGATTTTGTCCCAATAAAGTTGCAGGATGATGGCAAATACAAGGAGAAGCCAGAAGATGAGTGGAATGAGGACAATAAGAGAAGAGTTCTGCTGAATTTTAAGACAAAACACTGCCTGGTCAGTGCATTCCACCAGGACAAATTCTATAGAGTGTCACAATGTACCACTACCAAAGGTATGTGGGACACTCTAGAAATTGCTCACGAAAGAACCACTAGAGTAAGGGAGAATGTCACACCTGAAAATGCGACGCGGCGCGGGAAAAGAAAGAAAAGGGGTGAAACCAGCCCGCACGGCGGGGAGCCGATTTTGGAGGGAGTCGCCACCAAAATTTTGAGGAAAATTTTGGAAAACCAAAATAAAAACAAAAAGGATAAGGATGGTTTGCGAATCAGAATTAGGTTCGGGAGTACGTTTGTGAGTGGGAAAAGTATTAGGCACCCCCATAACACCCGTTCCTAAGAACGGCTACCTTAGGTTGATCATGCAATTTTTATGGCTTTTAAAAATTATTTTGATTGCTTTTTTACCATTCACATGCAAAAATAAATAAGAAAAATGAGGAAAAACAAAAACAAAAATAAAGAAACGAAAACATGAGAAGTTGAGAAAAATAAAATAAGAGAAAAATATTATTTATTTACAAAAGTGGACTTGAAAAATAAATTGGTAAATATTTATTAAATTAAGAGAAAAAATACTAAATAAATCAGAAAATATTTATTTATTTACAAAAGTTGACTTGAAAAATAAATTGGTAAATATTTATTAAATTAAGAGAAAAAACACCAAATAAATAAGAAAATATTTATTTATTTACAAAGGCGGACTTGGAAAAATAAATTGGTAAATATTTATTAAATTAAGAGAAAAAACACCAAATAAATCAGAAAATATTTATATATTTACAAAAGTGGACTTGACCCAGAATTAGAGTCTGGGGCCTACGTACCCTGTGATAGGGATCAAAGTCGACGTAGTTCGGACTAAAAATGTGTGTCACTGGGTTGATATTTTTTATTATATATATTCTTTGAAAAGAGAGGTTTATAGAAAATAATTCATCATTCCACAAAGAAAACAATCTTAAAATTGGTTTGTGTGTTTTAATTTGTAAAAGACAGATTAATTTCCATTATTTACACTTTTCATTTATTTATTTTTGGTTTAATCAACTTCTAAAAGAGAAGATGTGTTTTTCCTCAATTTAGAAAATATGATTAAAATTATGTGCGATTTTAAACATTTTTATTTTGATTTAAAAAGGGAAATATTTGAAAACGATTTTATTTTTACAAAATAAAATCAATTGACTTATGTGGCGACTTTATCACTCACAATATACCCATTGATACCTAAATATCCACGATGGTGTCACTCGAGACAAAAGGCATAAGAAGAGTTTGGAAGAAAACTAGTAAATTTTTTTTTGTACAAATAATTTTTTTTATTATCATGAGAATAAACAACACATTTATTTAAAAGAAAAATGAGTAAAAAAAATGTGATTATAACATATATTTTGAGAAAAGATAATCAGCATATGTGGTGACTTTATCACTCACAAGTTACTGATTTACGCTTACATGCTCACGGTGTTACCACTCGGAGTAGAAAATACCAGAAGGAAAATTTTAAATAAAAATCAAACAGCATACATGGTGACTTGATCACTCATGACTTGCTGATTTACGCTTATATGCTCACGGTGATGCCACTCGAGGTAAAAGGCAAAAAAGACTTAAAAAATTAAAAAAATGAAATCATTTTTGTATTAAATTATAAATACAATTATGGTTGTTTTATAAAAAGAAAAGCGGTAAAAGGAATTTAACAATATGACTTTTATGTATATATTCATATATTATTTATTTTTTATTTGTTTATTTATTTTATTTATATATTATTTTTTTTTAGAAAAAGAATCAATCAGGATCTGTGGTGACTTTATCACTCACATCTCACTAATTAACGCCTAAATACTCACGGTGAAGCCACTCGAGGCAAAGGGTGTAATAATAATAATAAAATAGAAAATACATAAATAAATAAAGACTCGAAGGACAAAATCGAGAAACATAAGTTTTTTCGCATAAATCATTTCTATTTTCTTGTCTTATTATAACAATAAACAAAGCCATAGTAATACATTCTTATTTAAAAAGAAAAGTCACAAAAAAGAGTTTGGAGTATGACCATTATATATGTATTACTATTACCTTATTATATTATTTATCTATGCATTTTTAAACAAATCAATCAGGATATATAGTGATTTATCACTCATAACTCGCTGATTGAAACCTAAATACTAACAACGTTATTACTCGAAGCATAAAGGCAAAGGAGAATTTGCAATAGAGGTTTTTTTTTTTATTCATCATCTTATTTTATTTATTATTATTATTATTATTATTATTTATATTATTATTATTAAAAAAAAAGAGAAGCCATTTGAGCCCAAAACAATTAAAAGTCGACCAATGCAAGTATCATGGCAACTCCTTGCTCATGATACCCTTACCCGACACTCTATGTGTACACAGAGACTTAGTCACTCGTGACAAGACTTAAAAGCCAATTATAAAAAGAGGTATTTATTTCAATTTAAAGGACAGAAATTTATGTTTAACCATATTAGCATATGAAGGTTTAGGATATTTAGGATCAAAAAGTGAGATTGTTATGTTTATTGAAAACACAACCCGATTTTATAGCATAAAAGAGATCTCCCAACACGTTACATACACCTCCAACTAATATTATTAACCAGCTACCATCCAGAAATCATGATTATTAGAGGAATTCACAACTCCAATGGCTATCACGCACAACATTCACTAAACTAATCACAACTCTTTTACCATAGAACAGAGCTCATTTGGGAGAAAGGTCTTCTAAGGGTTAGTCTTTAAAACCCATATCATAGCATTCCTTATTGATCGATTGCCACAGTGAAACCTGACTCAAAAGCGTCTTTAGAATCACTGGACATTCCTTTAGATTTTCAAATAGTAACAATCAGCAAACAAACACATATATATGTATATCTATTCGTTTTTTGTTTCGTTTGGTGACTAGCTAAACTGGCTTGGCCCATTGAATTTTCAGCACCACCTCAAGGTAAATGATAGACAGGAAAAGCAAATCCCAATATGGAGGCTGCAACATTAACTAACGGTGATTCGTGGTATAATCCCCTCAAAATGCACCTACTTCCTAAATGAAAACTTCTTGTATCCCTTTAAGTAAAAAGAATCATTTACAACATAAGGTGTATACATTTATGTGCAACAAATGATCTTGATCATGGTGCCTAATTAGGGTGATTGAACATTTAGTATGATGTTCCATGGGGTACTAAGACTTCCTAGGCAAATCAAATATGCAAAGTAGGCACCTAGACATTTTCCCATATGAAATTATAAACACCAAAACATGCTTTCACGAACAAGAACTTTGGGTTCATCTATTAGCACGCTGGACAGTCGGGGAACGCATATAGACATGCTTAGCAAACTGACCTTACAGATACTACACTGAAGCTTGTCCAATCCAACCAAAGACTAAGGGATACAACTAAAGATAACACATTACCATTACAACTCCTACATCACAGCAGAGAGTGGGACATTGAAATAGCTAAATAAATCTGTGCTTTGCCAAGAACCAACTAATCAGTCATCACATTAGCTCCAAAACCAGATTCATACCATGGTTCCTAATGCCCTACTAAAGGATTCATTCCATGAACCGAGAAGCTCCTTATGTCATGCTTAAACAAGAGTTATCGCAGCATACTATATAACAATCAGATCAATGCCTAGGCTAAGAAAGTCATGACCATAGACCCCCTTTAGAAACACCTCGTGGCATACTTGACAAGCATATTATAGAATATTACAACCTTTGAAAAAAGGAGAAATTCAGGACTATTAGACTTGAAATACAACTGTAAGCTACATTTTGAAGTGAATGATGTTTCTTTCCTAATTAAACAACTCAATTCGAACACAACACTGGCACCACACAGACATTTAGCATCATGACAGTATCTTCTAAAAGGATAGAAATTCCAAAACTACACAGAGCGCGTGCCCAGCAAGAATCACAATTAGATAAGAGAAATTACATGGATACTAAGATGAAATTCTCATCACTCAACCTACTAGCATGTTTCGGCCAGCCATAAGCAACACAGAGGATTCAATCCAAATCCCATGGAGACAGTAAATATCATTCCTAGACTATACCATCCATTGCTTTAAAATTGAAAATTTAAGAGACAGATTATTTGTAAAACCACCCGATACCTTGCACCGAATACTCCACTGCCTCTTCCACTCGGATTCTCGGCTTCCTCTTTGTGCGAATTTGCCCTGCAATTCTTCGTGGTACCCTTCTGTGAGTTCACCCAAGTCTTCCTTCGGTTTTTCTCCCCTCGTGCTCTCGGCTCCGTTTGTTCCCTTGCCCGAACCTCCCCTGTTTTTCTTAGGGTTCTTCCGCGTCCAGAAAAGTCCCCCCTCCTCCTCTGAAGTTTCCTCGGCTCTCTTTTATAGTAGCTTCACGAGTGCAGGAGAGAGGATTTCAAGCGCGTGATTGCCCATTTCCTTGCTTCCATGCGCCGGTCCCTTTTGCTCCCCTGTTCCGGTTGCTTGCAACCGCGAGCCTTCTTTGCCTGCTCTACTCTGCCATGGCCGGTATAGGGTGATGAGCCTAACATCGTCTTGTCGCATCCTAGCTTTCTCTCTTGACTTCTTCCTCCACGCCTGTGACCCCCTCTGTTCTTTGCTTTCTCTGGTGCCAGACCTTCCCTTTTCTTCTCGCTTTTCAGTCTTGCGTGTTCAGACCCCGCGGCTCCCTCTGACTCACTCTGCTCTGCCTTTATCTTTCCTTCCTCCGCGGTCATCCCTCTAACTCACTCTGCTCAGCTTTCTTCGCGGCCATCCCTCTCTGTTTCCTGCTCCCGCGACTCCTTCCAGTGTACTCCTTCGGCCTCTGTTCCTAGGGCTATGCCCTTTACTCATCCACGAGCCCTCACTTGGGCTCGTGGCGTGTTTGGGCTGAAGCATTTCAGCCCAAATATATTTTGTTATTATTTTTTTTTTGAGTTTTCTTTTTTTTTTAAAAAAAAAGAATTTCAGTTTTAATTAAATTTTTTTTTTATTTCTTTTTCTCGTCTCCTTTTTCTTCTTCTTTTTCTTTATTTGAAACTTCGGGTGTCAAATTCTAGAAAGGTGAACTTGGATCTTGAAATTAAATTACAATTATTAATTTCCCTACTTAAAAGAGGATTTTGTTTTATTTCTTTTATTTCTCATTTTTCATACTCTTTTATATATATATATATATATTTTTAAATGCCTGGATAAAATAGGGTGTTCACAGAGAACAAATTGAACTACTGCATCGGTGAGTATAAGAGCTTCAGAATAGTGGAAGGGGAAAGCATCACAGAAATCCAAAAGAGATTCACTCTTATTGTGAATCAACTAAAGAGTCTTGGCAAGGAGTACACACAACCAGAAAAGGTCAGAAAAATCCTCAGAGCTCTTCCTCTAGAATGACAACAAAAAATGATAGTGATTGAAGAAGCCAAAGGAGAGTCAATGACTTCTATCATAACACTCTTCGGTAGTCTTGAGAAGTATGAGGGTAAAATGAAGGCTCTCAAAGAAGCTGGTCAAGACAAGAAGAAAAATGGCCTTGCATTGAAAGCTGCAGAAGAAAAAGAAAAAGAGTCTGATAATGAAGAAGACCTGGATGAAGAGACTTTGGCTATGTTGGTTAGAAAATTCGGAAAGTTCTACAACAAGAAATGAAATAAAAGATTCTTTAAGAAAGGAGTAGCTGCAAACAACAAGAAAGAAAGTAAAGACCTTATCACCTGCTATGAATGCAAAAAAGCAAGGGCACATCAAATAGGATTGTCCTCAATTTCTGAAAAAGCAAGAAAAAGAAAAAAAAGCTGCTGACAAGGGCAAAAAAGAAAAAGGCATACATATCATCAATCTGGGGCAATAGCTGAGATGAAGAAGATGAAGATGAGGAAGAAATTGCCAACATGTGCCTGATGGCACTCGCATTTGAAGAGACTCCAAGTACATCCATCAGTGATCATGAAGATGAGGTATATGAATCTGAACCTTCCTATTCTGAATTGCTTGATGCATTCCATGATCTGCATGATGAGTTTATTAAGACTGCAAAAGAACTAAAACTGGCTAAGAAAAGGATTAGCAAGTTAGAATCTGATTGCAAATTATCTGACACTACATCTCTGCATGGAACTGAATCTGTTTGCTGCACATAATGTACTAAACTAAAGAAAAACAATGAATATCTTTTAAAAACCATGGCTAAACTCACTAAGGGTAAAGATATGTTATTTGCTTTATTAGAAAGTCAAAGAATTACACAAGGAAAAGCTGGACTTGGCTATGATCCATGTGCAGTTAAGGAAAAGAATAAAAAGAAAAATCAAAATCTGTATATAAGACATTTTATGCATGCTGATGGACATAAAAAGAAAAGTCACTCTTTAAAACGTATTGAATCTTATGGCCAACCAAAATATGTGAAACAAAAGTATTATCTGCATTGCTTTCTTCTTGCATCACAATCTAGCAGTCTCTTTACCACCTGTCACTTTTGTAACAAGAAGGAACATGTTTCCAGTTCATGTTTATTGAAGAAAAATGGACTTAACAGAAAGGTAGAATGGGTTCCCAAAGATATATCTGTATCTAGAAAAAACGTCACTGACAGAAAAGGACCCAAGCAGATTTGGGTACCTAAAAAAAAAAAACTTAACCTTGTTTTGCAGGTTTGGCTAAGAGCAAGAAAAATTAACAAATGGTATATGAATAGTGCTTGTTCAAGTCATATGACTGGTGATAAGGAGAAGTTCATCACCCTTAGAGACAAGAAAGGAGGAAAGGTGACCTTTGGAGGTGACCAACATGGTAGAATAGTTGGCATTGGTATTGTGGACAAGAATCTTAAAACATCTATAGAAGATGTGTTGTTTGTAGTTGGACTCAATCACAACCTACTGAGTGTGAGTCAGACATGTGACAAAGGAAATTGCGTACTATTTGACTCAAAGTTCTGCCTGGTCATCCAAAAAAGTGATCGTAAAGTGATCCTCAAAGCTCAAAGGGATGGTAACTGCTATACCATTGATCTTGATGAACTTCCCTCCTTAGATTTTGTATGTTTAATTAGTAAGGATAATGATAGTTGGTTGTGGCATAGAAGACTGGCATATGTTAACATGAACCAATTGACAAAATTGATTAACAATGATTTAATCACTGGATTATCAAAAATTTCTTTTGAAAATGATAAAGAATGTGATGCATGCCTCAAAGGGAAACAAATTAAATCGTTATTCAAATTTAAAAATGTAATCACCACATCTAGACCACTATAATTGTTGCATATGGATTTGATAGGTCTATCTAGAGTAAAAAACATTGGTGGAAACTTTTTATATACTTGTGATTGTAAATGATTACTCTAGATTTACTTGGATTTTATTTCTTTCTTCCAAAAGTGAAACATTTGATGCATTTGTAACTTTCGCTAAGAAATTGTAAAATGAGAGAGGTATTTCCATTGTGTCTATTAGGTCTGATCATGGAGGAGAATTTGAAAACTCAAACTTTCTGGAGTATTGTGAAAAGCATGGAATTGATCACAACTTTTCAGCACCAAGGACTCCTTAGCAAAATGGAGTGGTGGAAAAGGAAGAACAGAACAATTAGAGAAATGACAAGAGCAATGCTGAACGAAAAGGAGTTTCCTCAAGTTTTTTGGGTTGATGCAGTAAACACAGCTAGCTATATCATTAATTGAGCCTACATCAGACCAATTTTGGGGAAGACACCTTATGAGCTGTATAAAGAAAGAAAGCCAAACCTCTCATACCTGCATGTTTTCGGCTGCAAATGCTTCATTCACAACAATGAAAAAAAGAATTTGGCTAAGTTTGATGCCAAATCAGATGAAAATATATTTCTTGGCTATTCAAGTAGAAGTAAAGCATATAGAGTTTTCAATAAAAAAGACTAAAACTATAGAAGAATCTGTGTATGTTGTGTTTAATGAAAATGAAACTGTTTCCAAGTATGTCATTGATGAAGATGATCTTATTTCCAACTTTAAGAACTTGAATCTTTTTGAAGAAGATAAAATTAAACCTTCAAAAATATCTGAATCTACTAATATAGAGGGAGATATTTAGGAGAGAGATTTTGAATTTGAAAACAATAAAGGAATGTTTCAAGAACTTCCTAGAGCTTGGAGATATCAAAGGAATCATCCAGTTGATCAAGTGATTGCGGATGTCCAGGAGAAAGTTAAAACCAGAAGACAACTTAGGGATCAAATAAACAACTGTACATTCATTTCTCAAATTGAACCTAAGTGTGCTGAAGAAGCCTTAATTGATGATTTTTGGATACTTGCTATGCAAGATGAACCTAAGTTTGGAATTTAGTGCCTAGACCTAAAGATCATCCTATTATTGGAACTAAATGTGTTTTTAGAAATAAACTTGATGAATCAGGAACAATCATTACAAATAAAGTAAGATTAGTTGCCAAATGATATAATTAAGAAGAAGGTATTGACTATGAGAAAACTTTTGCTCCAGTTGCTGGACTAAAAGCTATAAGAATCCTCTTGGCTTATACATGCATGAAAAATATAATGTTATATTAAATGGATGTAAAAAGTGCTTTTCTGAATGGATATATCATGGAAGAGGTTTATGTTGATCAACCTCCAGGTTTTAAGGACTCAACAAAACCAAACCATGTTTATAAACTAAAGAAAGCTCTTTGTGGATTAAAACAAGCTCCTAGAGCATAGTATGAAAGGCTAAGTAATTTTCTAACTAAAAAGGAATTTAATAGAGAAAAAGTAGATACAACTCTGTTCACCAAGAAAGAAAATAAAGACTTACTTATTGTTCAAATTTATGTTGATGACATTATATTTGGTGCTACTAATAAATCTCTTTGCAAGAATTTCTCTAAACTAATGTAGAGTGAATTCGAAATGTCAATGATGAGTGAGCTCAACTTCTTCCCTGGATTGCAAATTAAGCAATGTGATGATGACATCTTTCTTAATTAATCAAAATATTTGAAAGAATTGTTGAAAAAGTCTGGCATGGAAAACGCCAAGTCGATGGGGACTCATATGGCTATTGCAACAAAGCTTGATATGGATGAAGAAGGAAAGACCTTTGACATAATTCAGTATAGGAGAATGATTGGATCCCTACTGTATCTAACAGCTAGCAAACCTGACATTATGTTCAGTGTTTGCATGTGTACAAGGTTCCAATCATGTCCCAAAGAGTCCCATGCAACAGCTGTGAAAAGAATTTTCAAGTATCTAATTGGAACATCACATATGAGACTCTGGTATCCCAAAGGCAATGGAGAAGAGCTCACGGGATTTTTGAAACTCTTTACAAAATATTGAAATTTAAATTTTGGAATCAAAATTTTCGTCTATTGAAATTTGCTCTGTTGATTAAGTCTCTGGAAGACAAACTTTCAAAGGCAAAATTCTTCTGTTGCCTGTATTGTTCATATTTGTTTGCTGTGTGAATTCGTGAAATTCAAACTTTGATGACTCAAAGTTCGTTTGTTGCTTCTTGTGCATTAATCTCAGCCTCTGTCAGACGAACTTCAAGATGAAAATTCGTCTATCAATAAGTCTCTCCTTGTGGGATAACTCATAACTGCTTGAAATTCGAACAGTTACAGAAGTTAAAACCAAATGTCTTCCTCTGAACAAACGCAACCCTATTCATCTCTCTCTCAAGTCTGTTCACATCTTTTCTTAAATTCCCATTAACTCCGTTCACGAATCCTCTTTTTCCACCGATTAAACTTCTTTTTGCACCTTATAAACACATTCCTTGTATCTTTTTGCATCATTCATCTACGAGAATGGCAAGAGAAGAATTCGGAAGTTGGAAAATGGGAGTTAAGGCCAAAGAGAGCAGTTAAATCTCAATATGCCTCGAAAAAAGGTGAAACTCAGAAAAGGAAGGGTGAATCTAGCAAAGGAACTCCTTGTAAGAAACAGAAAATAACTCCCAAGGTAGATTCGAAGAAAATTGCTCCTACTCCCTTGAAGAAACCTGAGCCTGCTGCTCCTGTTCCTCCTGCTTCTTCTTCCTCCTCCAGCACTGAGTCTGGAGAATACCAGTTGACCACGCAGCCATTGTAGAGCAATGCTTATATTCTGGGAAAGTATACCACCAAGTTTGTCAGTAAAAAAGTAATTAAGCCTCACTGTATAAATATGGAAGAATTCCTTATTTCTAACACTTTTGATGCTAGGCTATGGATGATGAGATACAAAAACTTGTTAGAAATTATGGAAAGATATGATGATGAAGTTGTTAAGACTTGGTATGCTGCCTTGAGGTACAATGGGAAGAAAGAAAAATGGGAAGTAAATTTAAGGTCTAGAACCATCTGGTTAACTGATGAGACTTTCAATGAGGTGTTGGAAATCCCCAGACAAGATGGATTGAAAATTGACATTACCACCTCAAAGTACATGGATGAGGATGAAGCTGCAAATAAGGAAGGTGGTGCCTTCTTGAACTATAAAGAAAGTACTGTGCTGAATACTTTGTTCAAAAGGCATCAAAACAGACCTCCTTTGAGTTTGTTGAAGCCCACTGATCTTAGCGCCCAAGTCAAAATCCTACACTACATTGTGTTTAGGACTATATTCAACAAAAGGGGAAGTTTCAATCTAATCACGAGGGCTAAAGCACATGTAATGACTGCTATCATGCGTGGGAAACTATTAAACATTGGGCATATCATTCTTCAACGCATGATCAAAGTAAGAGATCAGACGAGAGACTCCACTCTGCCTTATGCCTCAATCATCTCCAAAATTCTTCAGTATGCCAGAATTTAACACCTGAAAAAAGTAAAGGGCAAACCTACTGAAGTTTTTAAGGAGGAAGAACTGCAGAGAATGACCATTGAAAAGAAAGATGGCAGATGGATTGGCAAAGGAGTTGCGAAGTCTGAAGATTTGTTCTAAGCAAGGGGGCTCACTCCAGCAAGCAAGAACCTCTAAGGCTGCTCCACCTTTTCAGCCCACACCTCAACCTTCTCAGCCTATTTCTCCACCATCTTAGACTTATGTGTCATCCACTCCGTCCACCAGAGCCAAGCCAACCAAGATCCCTGAGTTGTATGACAATCTATCTACACTCATGCTGAGTATCAGAGATGAGCAAAATGCTAAGTTTGCCCATCTATAGAATCAGATTTTCCAGTTGGCAAAGAATATGAAAGTGGTTGCTAATGCATATGAGGACATCATAAGTGCTTTTCCATCTACATCAGCTCCACCTCAGCCAAGACCCTGTAAGCCTATCAGATCTCCCACTCCTTATCCTCCAAGCCCATTTGAGCTGGCCTCTCTTGAACCAGATGATGATGCACATGCTGCTGCTGAGGCTGCTGACACTCTGAACACTCCACAGGCCTCCATCAATGAGGCAAGCCTTGGTCTACCCTTGGACTATGGCATGGAGGAAGAGGCTCCTTAAGAACCAAGCTCCCATGAGCTTATTGTTGAAGATGTTCAGGATTCAATTCTTTCTACTCAAGAATCTGAGCAAATGGAGAAACTTGTAGCAGCCATAACTACTACACCAAGTTTTCAAGCTGCTCTGAATAAAGAGAAAAGCAATGTACCATACGTGGATCTGGTGGCTATTGCACATGATGCTATTTTGAAAGCCTAAAGACTGAGGGTTGAAGAAATGTTTTATCCTCCTGCTCCTGCTCCCTTACCACTTTCTGCCTATAGTCTCTCAGAGGAAAGAATGACTCAACTAGCTCTTTCTAGACAAGAGATGCAAGAGCTTCTTGAGGTGTCTGATGATGAGGAAGCAAGCCTTGAAGCTTCTGCACCTCTTCCTCAGTTTGATCCTGAACTGCATTTTGTCCCTATTTCTTTTTCGAGCTATTCCAGTATCCCAAATACCTCCTCCTGCTATACATGTTCAAGTTCCTGATGATGCCAAAAGGGGGAGAAGTCATCTGAGCAAAATGGGAAAATTGTTGCAGAATCATCTGGCAAGACCTACAGCAAGAAATCCAAGCCCAAAAAGAAGTGATTAGATCTTAGGATTGCTTGGTCTTTCTTATATTGCTGTTCATATTTCTTGTTTCTCTTTTATAATGAATGACAATCTTACCATTGAATTCTGTGTTTGCAATGTCATATACCTGTACTAAAACTTTGGATGAATTCAATGAGATTATCTGTTTTTCTTTCTGATCTATTGTATATGCTATGTTAAGGGAGAGCTCTTAGAAGCTAACCCAAGTACTAATTGTTGAATCAAGTGTTTTGATGAGTCCAAACCAACATTCAAGAGCTTGGAGTAAATATATCAAAGGTGTACAAAAAGTTTCAAGTGAAGGAATTCTGGAGAAATCAGTGCGAGAATAGATGTAGAATGTTTAGTAATGTTTTAATTTGAGTAAAAGACTTTGATTTGGTGAAAAGATGTTTTAAAAACCTTAATTCTATGTTAAATCATGGAATATTTGAAAAACACCCACCAACAGATGAAGTTTGAAAGGTTTATACAGATCTGCCATTTTGAAAATTCGAACTTTGGCTTTGAAAATTCGAATTTCGTATTGAAAATGGATAAGTCTGAAAAGAGACTTCTCTGACAGACGAATTTTGTATTCCGAAATTTGAACTTTGACCTGTGTCTGAAAAGAGTCTGAAAAGAGCCCTTCTATGACAGACGAATTTTGATGTTGAAAATTTGAATTTCAAACAAAATACAACTTATGAAAATTGAAAAATTCGTCTGAGAATATGTCAAAGTTCATTTGAAAACAAGTTTAAAAAGAGCTTTAAAATTGTCCACTGACAGACAAACTTTGAACATGAAAATTTGAATTTCAGAAACAAAGCTTGTGAGTCTGTTGTGTTGATATGTTGACATACGAATGACAATATTCAGAAATTCGAACTTTAAAGTAAGTCTGAAAAGAGGTCTCTCTGACAGAAGAACTTTGCCCTTTGAAAATTCAAATTTCGAATTTATGAACTACTGTGCCTCATTGAACCAGCTTCTGACAGACAAATTTTGGGATTCCAAAATTTGAATTTCGAAGGCATTGTAGCAAATTGAATTTACTGTTCACACTTAACAGAACAACTTTAAACATGGAAATTCGTATGTTCCAACATAGAATCATTTTTTAAAGATGAAAATTTGAATTTTGATTTATAACAAACGAACTTCGGAAGTTCAACGTTAAAGGCTATAACTTTCGGTTTCTGTGAAATTTGTCTGTTGACCAACTGAAATTCGAACTTTGAGTGTCAGAAGCATTAAATGCAGTTGGTGAACGGATAGTTTCTCAGTATAACCATTGGGTAACGTCTATAACGGCTAGATCTTGTCTCTAACGTATAGTTGAGGCAGAAATCTATAAATAGAACTTCATTTGAAGATGTGGGTAATGAAATTACTTTGTATATACTGAAACTCTGTCAAATCATCTACTCAAAGTCTCTTACTCTTACATACTTCATTCTTTGTACATTAACTTTCATATTCACTCTGATTAAGAGAGTTTATTCATTGTAAAAAATCTTATCTTCATTTGGAAGAAAAATTTTCTTGTGAGGAAATATCACAAGGGATTGGGGAAGCATTTAGTGAGAGTGCAAAGAGAGAAAGTGTGAGCTCTAGAAACAGAGCATCAACTTTCTACTGAGACATTTGCAAGATGTAATATCCTGAAAATTCTCTTAAATGTTTAAAGCTCAATATTTCAAAATCTATAAGGAATTTACAAAAACGGGCAGACACCATTTTGCATAATATAAGATAAAGAGGTCAATTATCTCGGTTAGAAGAAAAAATGAGAAAATGACCATTTTGCCCCTGAGAAGAAAAAAAAAAGAAAAGAAGAAGATTGAAAAAAAAAAGAGGAAAAGAGGATGAGAAGGTCGAAGAGAAGAGGCGGTGGACTCGTACTCGTATTGAGGTAAATTTTATGAATTTTGGGAAAAATTATATCTAATGACCTGAAAGTTTTAAAAATTATAGATTTATCCCGAGTCAAGGGCATTTTTGTAAATATGAAAAATTATTGTCAAAATGAAGCTCTCAATGAGTTAAGACCATTGGAATATAGTATGAAATTTATTAAGATCAAAATAATATTTATTGGGTAATTATGATTTAATATTAATGTCTTACCCGATAAATGTCAGTCTGGACTGCAGGAAGAAGCAATATTCATTCAAGAAAAATGTGTGGGTCTTATATTTGGACCAATTGGGATAATTATATTATGATAATTTTATGATTATAATTAGTATCCCAATAATAGTAAAATATACTGCTAAAGTAGCTTTAATTGTCCAGACCGGTCTAAGATATATCGGATAAGTAAATATTTAAAATTTTCGGACCAACATACCCTCCATTTTGTGCTGACCAAGCTGCACATGATAGAATTATATTATTCAATTAATTATGTCATTTTCAAGAAAAATCAAGAAGCTTAGGTGGTATAAATTGATTGGTTGACAAAGTTTATAAATACTCCCTCCTTGGCTCATGTGTGCCTCATATTTGGGCAAGAAAAGAAGGGGAGAAGCTGCAGCAAAGTGATGAAGAAAGGAAGCCACGTGATGAAGGAAAAAAAAGAGGAGAACAAGGAAAGGAAAATCCCAAATAAATTGGTAACCAAGTTCCTTTCAATTTGTAAGTGTTCTAGCCTAGTTTCTAAGTAATTTGAGTTGGTTTTCTTGGATTTTCTCCTTCTCCCTTTGCTGTTCTAATCTTGGCCTAAGCATGATAAGAAGAGGGAAGGAGTTTTTAAGCCATAAATTTACAAGAAAGCATGAGATTTTTCAAGAAAAGTAAACTAGGTGTGTTTTAAAGCAAGTTTTTGTGAAAAACCAATTTCTTCCTCTTAAGAGCAGATTTTGGTCAAACTAATAAGGTGGGAAGGAGCTGGATTTTCATGTATTTGATGGAAAAAAATGAGTTCCCCATGATGAAACACCTTAAAGACAAACATTGGCTCAAAGATTAGGCTTTAGATAAAGAAATTGAGTCTTTAGGGTTTAAATGAGACTTTATGAAGTAGCTACTTATTCTAGTTGATTGAGAAAGTGTTTAATGATGTTAAGGGACTTGAGGAAGCCTAAGGAGGCTAGTGGAAGCATTAGATTCAAGAGGAAGAGCCAAAGGAATGCTTCAAGGTAGCTAAGTTTCATATTCTTGCTTTATGTTCTTTCATTGTCTTTCTATGATTAAATTGTGTTACCATATTGAAATTGTGATTTCTTTGATTGGTCTTGGCTGTAAAATGAGGGGTTTTATTCCCCGGGATGCCCATTTTTTTAGCCGTTATGCTGTCGAATTTTTTATGACCAATGTTGCAATTTATTGTTTAAAGGTGATTGATGTGATTAAATGTGATCAAATGTGAGTTATTTGACATGATTGACATAATTGTATGAAATGTAACTTGCTACTAAGATTATCCCCAATCTCATCCTCTCAAGGATCCCAAATGACTAGGCACAAGCTATGACAAAGGAGTCCAAAAAGCTAAGGATAATGAAGAAGAGGAAGATGCTTAATGATGTCTTTAAGTTATAAGTGTATATTTTGAAATTATGTATAAAATCATGTATATGCTTTTAGATCTGTGCCCTTGTACTATTATGTTCTTATGAGCATTATGAAATGTTTAGCATAGATTTGAAACATGGAATGATCATGTGAGCTTGTTATGAAGTCTTCTTTGCCATGTTATATTGCAAGAAGTTCATTTTGTAGCCATGAAAGTAAAGTCAACACTGTTTGACTGAAACAGAGAAATTAAGTCAAGTGTTATATATTATCTAAAATTATAGAGAACAAGCTTTCCAATGAACTAAAGAACACTCAATTTGGATATGTGTACAATTTATACTATATTTTTGAAGTTAAAGGTTAAAACTGGACAGTAAAGTAAAAGTTGCGAATTTCACTGTAAGTATCACTTATTTTGAAAGGAAGTATAAAATTGTACAGAGCTCCAACAATTCATAAATTTACATTTTTGAAACGATCTGTGTTTTTAGTTCAACATGCCACTGGTTTGAATTCAATTGGAGTTGTACAATGAGAGATATACAAGTTTTCCCAAGACTGCTCCAATAAGAGTGAGGTTCTGACCCTTAGTAATTTAGGTTGAAATTATGCCCTATCTAGACTAAATAAATGTATAAGAAAAATATGAAGGAAAGTAGACATATATATATCTTTCCAAGGGCATATAGAATACATGATTTGGCTCAGTATAGAGTTAGATATGAATTTTTAAAGTTATGGCCAAAATCCTAAAAAGAGAGAAATGACCATTTGTACAGTATAAGTTTGAGCAATAAACTGTACTAATTGGTCACGTTAAAAGAAGTTTTCATATTTTTATATTGTATATCATGTTTCTAGCTTCATTTAGAGACTTGAACCACATTGATACGATTTTTCTGGATTAAGTTATGATTTTTCAAAGTTCATCCAGAAAACTTGAGAACCAAATGAATACTACCACGTTTTGTTTATTCAAATCTTTTGGTTCTATTAATGGTTCAAACTCTTAATATGAGCTATTTGGACATTGTACATACTATAATATATGAGAAAATATAGATAAAAGTACGGTGTTACACAAGAAGCCCACCGAATTCTTGCAGAATAGAGGAAAATCTCAAGTGGTGACTTGGGGACTGGACGTAGGTCAAGTGGAGAGACCGAACCAGGATAAATATCTGAGCCTTCTCTTCCCTACTGCTACTTTTACTGTTTATTCATTTATACTATGTTTTACCATCATACTTTGCTTTCTTCACTTTCTTGACGTTTTACAGAAAAATTTTTAATCTTCCCAATTCATCCCCCCTCTTGAGAAGCCAGCTTATTCAACAAGTGGTATCAGAGCCCGGATTCCCAATCAAAGGATTTTACAGTCCGGGAATTAAAATGGCTGGCTTTCGAGAAAGCATACTACCAGAGGGGAACAACACAAATAGACCACCTGGCTTCAATGGAGAACACTATGGTTATTGGAAGATGAGGATGCAAATCTATCTCCAGTCCATTGATCTGGACATCTGGTCTGTTATCCAGAAGGGAGATTTTGTCCCAATGGCATTGGAGGATGATGGGAAATACAGAGAGAAGCCAGAAACTGAATGGAACGAGGAAGATAGAAGAAGAGTCTGTTAGGTTGACTGGTCACCCAAGAGGGGGGGGTGAATTGGGTGATGCAAGATTTTCGCTCTTTTGGATCACAACCCAATTTCACTAAGAGTGCAGCAAAACAGGGATAAACAGAGGTGGTTGTGTGCAGCAGCTGAGTAGAGAAGATAAAGAATAATACACAATGATTTATACTGGTTCAGCCTAACCACTTGGCCTACATCCAGTCCCCAAGCCACCACTTGAGATTCTCCACTATATCTCACAGGTTTGATCCGGGCACCTGTGAAGCCTCAGTACATTCCCACAAGTTTCAGTAGGCACTTGTGAAGCCACTCTCCTCACACCCTTACAAGATGTGTAAATCCCTTAGTGTTTCCCCACACTAAGATTCTACCCAGAATATATAGAAAGAAATATTTACAGAATGAAAACTCTCTTGAGGAGTAGATAATACATTGAAAGTTCACTCTATTGAGGTGGGTTTTTCAAACAATGCTGAGATAAAAGGATTTTACAAGTTGTGGCAGCATTTTCGCATAAACTCTCTTGAGATTGTTACCCATAAGTACAAATGATGTTATATTTATAGTTTTGTAGTGTAATTAGACGTTAGATACAAGATCTAGCCGTTAGAGATGTTACCCAACGGTTTACTCTGCAAAACTAGCCGTTACCAACTTTATTTAATGTTGCTGACATACTGAAATTCGAATTTTGGATGTTAACAGACGAATTTCGAAGGAACCGAAGGTTAAAGCTTTTAACGTTGAAATAGCGAAGTTCGTCTGTTCATAAAGTGAAATTCGAATTTTGAAACTTAGAAAACATTTCCACGTTGTTACATATGAATTTTCAAGAAGAAAGTTTTTCTGTTAAGTGTGAACAGTGTTTTCAATTTGCTACAGTGCCCTCGAAATTCGAATTTTGGATGCCCAAAATTCGTCTGTCCACTGAACGTTTAAAGAGGCACAGTAGTTCACTTTCTTTGAAATTCGAATTTTGAAAGGGTGAAGTTCGTCTGTCAGAGAGCAGTTTTGAAACTTAAATTATTCTTGATCTCAGATGAACTTTAACATTGTTCCAGAAGTGTTTTCTTGTTTCTGGAATTGTGGAATTCGAATTTTGAAAGTGGAAAGTTGTTTGTTGGTTGTTTCAGAAGTATTTCCATGTTTCTGCAATCGCGAAATTCGAATTTTCAAAGTGGAAATTCGTCTATTGGACCTGAAGTTCGAATTTTGCAAGTTAAAATTCGTCTGTCAGTGGCAAGCTCAATTCTGCACGAAGGTTCTCTTCGAAATTCGAATTTCGGAGGCCCGAAATTCGTCTGTCGCAACGGAACCTACGTAACTTCGAATTTTGCACTGTAGACAATTTTGCAGAAGCTATAACTCTCTCATTTTAACTCCAAATTAAGTAAATGACTTATGGTTGGAAAGCTCTGAATGTCTACTTTCAAATGAAATAAGTTTTACTTCAAAAACAAACGTTTTTTGTGAGATATGATCGAAATAGTGATAAGAGATCAAAACTGAAAATTCATATCTCACTACTCAACTTTAAATAACCATAGCTTTTTCATATGATCTTTATTTTGAGTGAAATAACCTTCTTTGAAAAGCTTATTAAGTCTAGTTTCATATGAAATAATTTTTACAACAAAGCCATATGTATTTTGAGAGATATATCAAAAATACTGATCAAAGGTCAAACTCTGAATTTTTGAAAACCAGATTTCACTAACTGTGCTTGACTTGAAATTCGAATTTCAACACCTGAAATTCGTCTGTCAGAGGTAAGATCTCTGGACCTTCAAGTTTCAGTCAGCAAAGTTCATATTTTCACAAAGTATATGAAGTTTAACTTCTCAAAATTCGTCTGGCATCAGAGTTTTTCAAATCTAACTTATGCTAACATCATATTTACTTAATCTAACTCATTTAAAGCATATGGTAACAAGATTAAGTGATTTTCAAAGATTAATCCCACCTCAAGACCCAAGTGAAAATAAAATATACCTAGTGACTAGGTCTTCAAATGTTGAGTTCCACTTTCACTTGGACATTTTCTTCTTGTCATGCTCCCTTCTGATCTTCCATTTTTGGAGCATCCTTTCTTTTCTTCTTTCTTGAGTGAATGCTCACTCTTCTTACTTGGACCAACCTATATTTAATATATTACACTTACAAACCAAGTAGTTAGTCCAGTTTATATATCCAACTTATATTATTCATTGTAAAAGTACAGTGGATATATTTACACATAGCATGATATATGTATTATAATCATAATTAAATACATGCTAATATGTATTTTACTTCTTTAAGGAATATTATATATGTCAGATACATATAATGCATTTATTCCTTATTACTCTATATTTGTCATCATCAAAACTTATATTATACTAAACCTTACAGAGTCTTGCTGAACTTCAAGGCAAAACACTGCTTGGTCAGTGCATTGAATCAAGACGAATTCTACAGGGTCTCATAGTGCTCCACTGCCAAGGAAATGTGGGACACCTTGCAAATTGCTCACAAAGGAACAATTGGAGTAAGAGAAAACAAATTGAACACTTGTGATGTGTCTATTTTATACCTATAAAATACCTATATTTGATATTATTTTGCTTGAAAAATATTAAGTTTTGATATCAAATGTGCATGATTCTATTTAAATTGAGACATATTTGCATTTCAGGAAAATTTGAAGGATAAATGAGGATTTTAAAGTGAAAAAGAAGACAAGAAGGCACCAAAAAAAATTCATCCGGTCCCCATTTGTTTTCCTCACCCGGCCGCGGGTGAGGAGGCATGAAGCTCCAGAAATGCGAGTTGACCCGGCGCCGGGTCAACCACAGCATTAATCCACTCGGCGCCGGGTGGATCAAGGACATGCAATTCAACATTACTCACCCGGCGCCGAATGAAAAAAAATAGCATGATACGGCGCCGGGTGAAGATTTAAATGAATTTTAAATCATTCGAGGATCGTACGAGATGGAGAGATATATAAGTTTGAAAAGAAAGAAAAAGGAGTACGATCACAAGCCCTAGAAGATTTATTCCAAATTCTCTGGAGCTAAGGGAGAGCATTTTGAAGACAAACCTGAGAGGACTGAAGGCGTAGTGAGGCTAACTCTTTCTATTCTTCCACTACTTTTCTTCCTTTAGATTTTGTTTGAATGATTTGGGAGATTATTCTTATGTTGAATTTAAGAACCATGTTTATATGTAGCTAATCTTCCCAGTTAGGGATAGGGATGTAGTCTAACTGGGATTGATTAGAGTTTACTCTGGATTATGACTCTTGTTTATGATTGAATTTTTCCAATATATGTATGTTTGATTATATCTATCTCTTTTGTGCTTTATTGGGAATTTTGTGATTGGCCACCATAAAATTCATTCTGTGGGTAAACTTGATAGACTGAAAGGTGAAGAGTGAACCTAAACCTAGAGAAATAGATATAAACAATAATTCTAGAGATAGAATTAGAGGTTTATGGTGACTTTAATTATAACTTCAAGATTTAATTAGGGATTTTAGTTGCACGAGAGTGAATTAAAACCTGATTAAATACAGACTAATTGACTGAAAGGTAATTAGGATAATTTAAAAATAACTGTCACTATAATTATAAGGAGTCAAGTTAAGAGTAACTTTAGTTGTTCCAGGAAGATGAAACCCAATTCCCTAACGCTTTCAGTGATTGAATTAAACTCAAACCCTTGCTTTTATTGTTAATTTCTCTTAGTTTAAAATTTGATTAACGTTTCACAAATTGTTTGTCCTGACTGAAATTATTTAATTGAGTAAATCATAACCTCCCTTGGATTCGACCTCTGGAATACTCCGGAGATATTTTTATTACTGCGATCGACCTTGTATACTTGCAGGATATCCCGATCACACCTGCATAGGTGAATATGAAAGCTTCAGGATGGCAGAAGGAGAAAACGTAAAAGAGCTACAGAAGAGATTCACCCTCATTGTGAATCAACTGAATAGTCTGAGCAACGACTACACTCAGACAGAAAAAGTCAGAAAGATCCTCGGAGCTCTTCCTCTGGAGTGGCAAACCCAAATTAACAGCAATAGAGGAAGCCAGAGGAGAATCAATGGCGTCTGTTACAGCTCTCTTTGGTAGCCTCGAGGAATACGAAGGAAAGATAAAGGCTCTCAAAGAGGCTAGACAAGACAGAAAGAAGAAGGGTCTTGCCCTGAAAGCTGCTGGGGAGAAAGAAGAAGAGTCCGACGATGGAGATGAGTTAGATGAAGAAACTCTGGCTATGATGATCAGAAAATTTGGAAGATTTTACAACAGGAAAAGAAGCAAGAAATTCTTCAAGAAAGGAGCAGCTGGAGATAGTAAGAGAGAAGGAAAAGAACCAGTAACCTGCTACGAGTGCAAGAAGCAGGGACACATTAAATGGGATTGCCCACAATTCCTTAAGAAGCAGGAAAAAGAAAAGAAAGCTGCAGACAAAGTCAAGAAGAAAAGAGCTTACATCTCATCAATCTGGGGCAACAGCTCAAATGAGGAAGAAGATGATGAAGAAAAGATTGCCAACATCTGTCTGATGGCTCTTGAATCTGAAGAAGCTGAAATCCCATGCAACAGTGATCAAGAAGATGAGGTATATGAATATGAACCTTCCTATTCTGAATTACTGGATGCATTTTATGAGTTGCATGATGAGTTTGTTAAGGTTGCCAAAGAATTGAAGCAAGCAAAGAAAAAGATTAACAAACTAGAATCTCAATGCAACATCTCTGAAATTACCTCTCTACATACTGAATCTACTTGCTGTATATCATGCATTGAGTTAAAACAAACTAATGACTATCTGGTAAAAAGCATGTCTAGACTCATTAAAGGAAAAGACATGTTGTTTGCTTTAAGGGGAAGTCAGAGAATATCACAGGGAAAGGCTGGACTTGGCTATGATCCTTGTGCTGTAAAAGAAAAGATCAAGAATAAAAATCAAAATGTGTACATGAGACATTTTGTGCATGCTAGTACCAATAAAAAAAAAGATCATACTTCATGTCACATTGAATCTTATGATTAACCAAAGCATGCAAAATAAAAATATTATCTACATTGTTTTCTTCCTGCATCTCAATCCAGCAGTCCCTTCACCACCTGTCACTTCTGTAACAAGAAGGGACATATTTCTAGTTCATGTACTTTAAAGAAAAATGGACTTGATAGGAAGGTTAAGTGGGTTCCCAAAGGTACATTTGTATCTAGGGAAAAGACTACTGACAGAAAAGGACCCAAGCAAATTTGGGTACCTAAAAAGAAATTATGAATCTTGTTGTGCAGGTTTGTCTTAAAGCTAAAAGGAGCAACAAATGGTACATGGACAGTGCCTGCTCAAGCCATATGACTGGTGATAAGGAAAAGTTCATCACCCTTAGAGATAAGAAAGGAGGAAAGGTGACCTTTGGAGGTGATCAATATGGCAAAATAGTTGGCATTGGCATTGTGGGGAAGAATCCTGAAACATCCATTGAAGAGGTGCTGTTTGTAATTGGCCTCAACCACAATCTGCTAAGTGTGAGTCAGACATGTGCCAAAGGAAACTGGGTACTATTTGACTCAAAGTTTTGCCTGGTCATCAGAAAAAGTGATCACAAAATAATCATCAAAGCTCAAAGGGATGGTAACTGCTATACTATTGATATTGATGAACTTCCTCCCTTAGATTCTGTCTGTTTGATTAGCGAGGATAATAATAGTTGGTTGTGGCATAGAAGATTAGCTCATGTTAACATGAATCAACTATCAAAACTGGTTAAAAATGAGTTAGTTACTGGCTTACCAAAAATCACTTTTGAAAAAGATAAAGAATGTAATACATGCCTAAAAGGAAAACAAATCAAATCTTCTTTCAAATCTAAAAACGTAGTCACCACAACTAGACCACTAGAACTACTGCATATGTAGTCACCACAACTAGACCACTAGAACTACTGCATATGGATCTGATTGGTCCATCTAAGGTAAAAAGCATTGGTGAAAATCTGTATATGCTTGTAATTGTGGATGATTACTCTAGATTTACCTGGACACTATTTTTTTCCTCTAAGAGTGATACGTTTGATGCATTTGTAACCTTAGCTAAGAAAGTGCAAAATGAGAAAGGTATTTCTATTGTGTCTATCAGGTCAAATCATGGAGGAGAGTTTGAGAATTCATACTTCCTGGAGTACTGTGATAAGCATGGAATTGATAATAACTTCTCAGCTCCAAGAACTCCTCAACAAAATGGAGTAGTGGAAAGGAAGAACAGAATAATTGGAGAGATGGCTAGAGCAATGCTGAATGAAAAGGAACTTTCTCAAGTATTCTGGGCTGATGCAGTAAACACAGCAAGCTACATCATAAATAGAGCCTACATCAGACCAATCCTTGGGAAGACTCCTTATGAGCTGTACAAAGGAATAAAGCCAAATCTCTCACATCTACATGTGTTCGGCTGCAAGTGCTTCATCCACAACAATGGCAAGGAGAATCTGGGTAAGTTTGATGCCAAATCTGATGAAGGTATATTTCTGGGTTATTCTAGTAGAAGTAAGGCATATAGAGTTTTTAATAAAAAGTCTAAATTAGTAGAAGAATCTGTGCATGTAGTATTCATTGAAAATGAAACTGTTTCCAAACATGTCACTGATGAGGATGATCTTATTTCAAACCTTAAAAATTTAGATCTTTCTGATGAAGGTAAAATTGAACCTCTAAAAATTTCTGAATCTATTAACATAGATGAAGATATTCAGGAGAAAGACTTTGAGGATGAATATAATGAAGACATGTCTCAAGAACTCCCTAGAGCTTGGAGATATCAAAGGAATCATCCTGTTGATCAAGTGATAGGGGATATTCAAAAGAAAGTTAAAACCAAAAAATAGTTAAGGGATCAAATGATAAACTGTGATTTTATTTCTCAAATTGAACCTAAATGTACTAAAGAAGCCTTAACTTATGAATACTGGATTTTAGCTATGCAAGATGAGTTGAATCAGTTTGAAAGAAATCAAGTTTGGGATTTAGTGCCCAGACCCAAAGATCATCCTGTCATTGGCACCAAATGGGGTTTTAGAAATAAGCTTGATGAATCTGAATTAATAATCAGAAATAAAGCTAGACTGGTTGCCAAAGGGTATAATCAAGAAGAAAGAATTGATTTTGAAGAAACCTTTACTTCAGTGGCTAGATTAGAAGAAATTAGAATTCTGTTAGCATATGCATGCATGAAAAATATTATGTTATATCAAATGGATGTGAAGAGTGCTTTTCTTAATGGATATATTATGGAAGAAGTTTATGTAGACCATCCTCCAGGTTTTGAGGACTCTACAAAACCAAACCATGTTTATAAACTGAAAAAAGCCTTTTACAGTTTAAAGCAAGCCCCTAGAGCATGATATGAAGGATTAAGTAATTTTCTAACTGAAAAGGGGTTCAATAGAGGAAAAGTAGATACAACTTTATTCACTAAGAAAGAAAGTAAAGATTTACTTATTGTTCAAATCTATGTTGATAATATTATATTTGGTGCTACTAATGAATCTCTTTGCAAGAATTTTTCTAAGCTAATGCAGGGAGAATTCGAAATGTCCATGATGGGTGAACTCAACTTCTTCCTTGGATTGCAAATCAAGCAGTGTAATGATGGTATCTTTCTCAATCAATCCAAGTATCTGAAAGAATTGCTGAAAAAGTTTGGAATGGAAAATGCTAAGCCAATGGGAACACTTATGGCTACTGCAACCAAATTGGATATGGATGAAGAGGGTAAAATGTTTGACATAACTCAATATAGAAGAATGATTGGATCTCTGCTATACCTAACTGCCAGCAGACCTGACATTATGTTCAGTGTCTGCATGTGTGCAAGATTCCAATCATGCCGTAAACAAACCCATGCAACTGCTGTGAAATGTATTTTCAGATATCTAATTGGAACATCACAGATGGGTCTTTGGTATCCTAAAGGCAATGGAGAGGATTTGAAAGGATACACTGATACTGACTTTGCAGGATCCAAAACTGACAGAAAAAGCACAAGTGGAACATGTCAGTTTCTTGGAGGATCCTTGGTTTCATGGTTTAGCAGGAAGCAAAGCAGTGTAGCCTTATCCACAGCAGAAGCTGAATATGTTGCAGCTAGAAGCTATTGTGCCCAAGTCATCTGGATGATGCAGCAGCTTGAAGATCTTGAGATTGAGATAAAAGAAGTACCTATAATGTGTGACAACCAAAGTGCCATTAACATCACAAAGAATTCAGTCATGCATTCAAGGACGAAGCATATTAAAGTTAGGCACTATTGCATAAGAGATCATGTTCTGAAAGGAGAAATCAGATTAAGAATACATCTCTACAGGAGATCAAGTTGCTGACATAGAAATTCGTATGATCCAACATCTAATCATTTTCTAAAGATGAAAATTCGAATTTTGGTTTATAACAGACGAACTTCGGAAGTTCAATGTTAAAGGCTGTAACTTTCGGTTTCTGCGAAATTCGTCTGTTGACCAACTGAAATTTGAACTTTGAGTGTCAGAAGCATTAAATGCAGTTGGTGAACGGATAGTTTTTCAGTATAACCATTGGGTAACGTCTATAACGGCTAGATCTTGTCTCTAACGTATAGTTGAGGCAGAAATCTATAAATAGAACTTCATTTGAAGATTTGGGTAATGAAATTACTTTGTATATACTGAAACTCTGCCAAATCATCTACTCAAAGTCTCTTACTCTTACATACTTCATTTTTTGTACCTTAACTTTCATATTCACTCTAATTAAGAGAGTTTATTCATTGTAAACAATCTTATCTTCATCTGGAAGAAAGATTTTCTTGTGAGGGAATATCACAAGGGATTGGGGAAGCACTTAGTGAGAGTGCAAAGAGAGAAAGTGTGAGCTTTAGAAACAGAGCATCAACTTTGTACTGAGATATTTACACGAAGCCCACCGAATTCTTGTAGAATAGAGGAAAATCTCAAGTGGTGACTTGGGGACTGGACGTAGGTCAAGTTGAGAGACCGAAACAGAATAAATATCTGAGTCCTCTCTTCCCTACTGCTACTTTTACTGTTTATTCATTTATACTCTATTTTACCATCATACTTTGCTTTCTTCACTTTCTTGATGTTTTGCAGAAAAATTTTTTATCTTCACAATTCACCCCCCTCTTGGGAAGCCAGCTTATCCAACACTAATTCAGTTTGCAAGTTGTTTTGTCATCATAAAAAGGGGGAGAATGTTGAATCAAGTGTTTTGTTGATTTTAAACCAAGATAAAATGAGTATAAGATTAGTTGTAGGATTTCTCACTGAATTCACATGAGTAAAATGTTTTGATCTTGCACACAAATATTTTTAAAATGTGTTTTTATGTTAACTCATGATGTATTTGAAAAATACCTATTAACAGATGAATTTTGAGGTGTTAAACCATATATTATCTTAAAAATTTGAACTTTGAAAGCTGAAATTCGAACTTACAAAGTTATTACCTCTGACAGACGAATTTCAGACTATGAAAATTCGAATTTCAGGTAAAACACAAGTTATGAAAATTGTAACATTTGTCTATAGATATGTCAAAGTTAATTTGAAAGTGAAGTTTAAAAAGAGTTTTAAATCATTTCTCTGACAGATGAACTTTAGTTTTGAAAATTTGAACTTTAGAAGAACAATGTGTAAGTCTGTTCAGGTGTCCCTCTGACAAACGAACTTCGGTCTTCGGAAATTTGAACTTTGGTATAAGTCTAATAAAAGTTATTCTCTGACAGACAAACTTTGATTTTTGCAAATTCGAATTTTGAAAAAGAAGAACTTTTGTGCCCTATTGAGTTGCTCACTGATAGATAAATTTTGGGCACCAAAATTCAAATTTTGAAGGAACTGTAGAAATATGGAACAACTGTTCACACTTAATAGAAAAACTTTAAACTTGAAAATTCATATGTTCCAACATGAAAATATTTGTCAAAGATGAAAATTCGAATTTTGTTTTAGAACAGACGAACTTCAAAGTTCAACATTAAAGTTTTTAACTTATGGTCTCCACTAAATTCATCTGTTAATACTCCAAAGTTCAAACTATGGATATTAGACGTGTGAACGGATAATTTTATAGAGTAGCCGTTAGATAACGTCTCTAACGTATAGTTAAGACATAAATTTATAAATAGAACTTCATTTGAAGATATGAGTAATGTTTTTACATTGTATATACTGAAACTCTGTCAAAATCTTCTATCAAAGCCTTCTACTCTTTCCCACTTCAGAAACTACACTTCATCTGTCAAATATACTCTACATTAGAAAGTTCATTCACTGTAAACAATCTTATCTTCATCTGGAAAAAAAATTTTTTAATGAAAGAACTTCACAAATGGTTTGGAAAGCACTTAGTTAGAGAGCAGAAATAGAAATTGTAAACTTTTAGAACAAAACACAAAGTTGTACTATGACATTACAAAAAATCCACTAAATTTTTATAAAATAATAAAAAATCTCAAGTGATAACTTGATAACTGAACATAAATTAAAAAAAAGAGACCAAATCAAAATAAATTCTCATGCACTTCTTTTTATACCTTACTTATTATCTCATTACATTTTACACTATTTTTCTACATATTTTACTTTCACTAATCTATTATACTTTTCCAGAAAAAATTTAACCTTCCCAATTCTTCATCCTCTTGGGAAACCAAGAGATCTAACAATTAATAGCTCGTAGGAATCCCTTAAATGTCATTTTCGGTATATCAAATTGCTAACCTCCTTTACCTCGGCCATGTGCTTGTTATTAAAAGCATAAGGGTCCAACCAAGCTATTTCCATTCCAAAGTCAAATCACAAGGCTTGAGAAGCTCAGCCTGATTGCCATATTAAATATGATACTCCAGATTCAATTTTAAAACGGGTGGAAATATGATTAACCAACCATTGATAATGCAAGATTTCATCAGGTCATGCTTGAGGTTTTACCTGAAGTACAAGGACTACTTCAAATATACAAGAAGAAGAAGAAGAAGAAGAAGAAGTAGAAATACAACGACCCTGAACTGCACTATCTACAGAAGTTACTTCTACGGAGAACTCATCCCTGGTGAGCAGCTTGCAATTCTAGCAAGCATCCACTATGACCTTGAAAATTTCTTCAACGAGGCTGGTGAATTCGTTGTTGAGGAGCACATTTTAAGTTCACATACTGTGATGGCTTATCAAGGTGCTTAGCAGGCCCAACAGGGGACTTGAGACCCTTTGGTGACTTTGGTGTCGTCAGGTTCTTCAGAAGAATTTTAGTATCCACGTTCAGACCTGAGTAAGAAACAATAAGGGAATATGTGATGAATATATTTAACCTATCTCAAGGAAAATTCGTCAATTAATGGATGCAGGATCATGGAAAGAGCCAAATCCATCTGAGGTAATAAGCCTATAACTCGAATGCAACCATTTTATTCACCTAAAAATGTGATTTGTGGACGAGTATTATGCTCTGAACTATACTCAATCTTTATTCCCCACATTTATGTACTAGCAATGAAGGTGCACACAAGGGGAAATATAAATCTAATACTAAGTCATTCAAATTTCTTCATCTCCTCTTAGATATCATAGTTTTCTCACTCACAAAATTCTATACTGTAATAGCTAAGTCCTAGCTAAAACTGAAACAAAATCACTTTTTCAATTGGCACTTCAAGAATCACAACCTCAAGGCCAAAAACTATCATCAATGCTTACCGTTATGAGGCCTTCTTCCAGCATTAGGATCGGTCCAAGTTGGAGAATCTTTAGCTTCAGAGAACAGCACAAACTGCTCAAACTCATTTTCTAAATCAAGAAAGTCTTCTTCGATACCCAGATCAAACATTTCTGATAGCGTATTCTCAATCTCGACAACTGTTGTGTCATTGGCAGTTTCTCCAAGATACTCGTCCTTGTGCTGGCTCAGCCAGTAGTCACGAAACCATGTTGAAGTTTTCACCAGGTCCCACCATCGAGGTGAAAAATCCTCCACCTGATGAAGAGCAGCAGGAATGAAGAGAGGAGCATTTGGGTTCAATCCAGAACTTCTTCCAGATACTACAGCCATCCCAACTTGTCACTCAACGATTACCTGATTGTTGAAGATCACTATCTAAAAAATCAGCTTACTTGTGAATGTGGGGTAAAATATAATTTATAACCAATATCTAAAGTTACCAATATTAAATCAATGGAGATCAAATTCCCTACGTGGAGAAACAAAAAAAAGACAAAGTGCATATTTAGGTGCTAATTTGATCGATGTGATATGTTTCTTTATTATAACCTAAGCAAGCACCTAAAATACTAAACATAAGTCAGAAAATGTTGAGAGTCTACAGTGAATATCCCTGCGCAATTAGTAGAAAAGAGCAACATGGAAAAATGATGTTGAGTATTTTAACATAGTACTACAGGCAACAAAAACTTGGTCTCATAGCCAAGCACAACAGGCTACAGCTATCCTGAGATTGACACAGTTGATTCAGATCAATTCCTTTATTATCCATCACAGAAGCTGAAATTTCAATACCGGAACTTCAGTCACTTAAACATCAAAATAAAATAATAGATCATGAAATACACAACCCAGACAACTAGTAAAAGATCCAGTGTCCAATAAGTAGTTATAGACTACCAGTAAATAGTATTAAACACACAAGCCGTCAGAGAAAAGCAAAAGAAATAAGATCAAACCACAATCATCATCTATGCATCCAATCGGGTAAGGGAATCAAAACCAAATGCAGATCAGAGCATGACGGGAGAAGCAACGAAAGTCGATGCAAACAGTAGCAAAAGTCTTTCTCCTTTTGCTCTTTTCTTCAATTTCCAATTTTGAGAACTCCAATTTCGCACCCAGAAAAATGGACAACCAACTGATCACTATAGATCGTCTAAGAAATATTAATCACATGAACGAGACAAGAGGCTACTCCATTCTTGTTCTGAATCAGTATTCTCGTATACATGCTGAAATCCAAAAGTAGAAAAACCAATACTCATGCCACAAACTCAAAACCACGATCCAACCATTAAAATTCCAAAAGATCATGGAGATCACAATTGACAAAGATTCAAATTCGACAAATCACAGCTAGAAAATTAACACACCTTGAAGAAAAACCATTAATCAAACACAGAGTGAAGATGAAGCTACAGTTACCGTTCTAAGAGAGACTAGTAGAGTTTGCAGTTTCAACTTCGCAGTGATGTGAGAGCTTCGTTGCGAGATCCCAAAGGCAGAATGATGGAGAAAGAAGCTAAGGAAAGAAATAGATAAAGGGGAAAAGGACAACCCTTCAGCTGCGGGATGCCAAAGCTAAGGTTCGGAAAGAAAATCGATGTGTGTGTTGTAGACGTGGCATGAAGAGACAGCAAGAGATAAGAATGGTGGACGGTGGAGAGCAAAAGGAAAGATCGGACGGTAGGGATGAATTTTCTCTGTAGGAGATATTTTTGATAATGGGTCAAAATGTAGATAAGATCGGGTCGGCTAGGGAGACAAAATCACGTGGAGGAGGGTGCATAGATATGCGAGATTAGATTGTTGTCATTAACCGAATTCAGATCCGGAGGCGCTGCTTCAAAATTCTGACCTTTAGATTGATCTTACAGCTACTATAATGTCACACATTAGTTTTTTTATTTGGATTTTAATTCCCTATTTAAATTTTCTTTTCTATTTTTTATTTAATAATTTTTTTATTTCATAAATTATTTCAATATTTAATCAAAGTAAAATTGAAAGTTTATACTATTTTTTATAAATTTAAGAGTATAATTATATTTTCTTAATATTCGTGTAATAAAAAATAACATCTTATAAATGGGATCGAAGGGAGTATAGATTAAGAACGAGACAAATCTGAACCGTTGATGGAAAAATAAATCTTTGCCATCCATAAACCCTATTGATTCAATTCCTTCCCAGTCAGAATGCATTATAATGTAACTGGCGTGACTTTAAAGAGAAAAATTGTATTATATAGTACATATTATTAATATTAATATTAATCGATACATGGGATAATGGATCTCTTGTCTGATTGTAGTTTTTGGAAAACTATTTTTTCTTTTAAAAATAAAAAATGAAAAACTATTTGGCGACATGTTTTAGTAAGTTGTTCTTAAAACAAAAAAGAAGATGCTCTTTCTTTTTTTGTTAAAAAAAAAAAGAGGATGTATTTTAAAAAAATGATAACTACTTTTACATGGTGTTAACCTTGTGTTTTAGAGAACAATAGAAAAGCTGGAAAACACCAAACTTCATGCATCAATGACATTGTTGTAAATATTTAAAAAATAATTTTGCCCTAACATCATGAGTAAGAAAGTATTTACAATCAATAGGGGTCTCCCTAAGGGCCATCTAGCCAATCAGCCACGTAATATAGTTAGTTTTTCTGTAACCCAAGAATTTCGTTGACAATATCCACAAGTAGACGTTGGTAGTTGCAATCCCACTTTTTTAGGATGAGGGATTGAAATCCCAACTTCTAAATTAACCCCTTGACACTTGCTCTTTTCTTTTTTTCTTTTTTTGATAAAATAAGATAGGTAAAACCTATAAGTCAACAATTATAGTTAGTTTTTAACACTTGCTCTTTGCTTTGCTTGAGGCAACCTATGTCATTGGGAGTTCTTCTCACTTTTATGTTTCACCCAATTTTCATATTGGTATATGTAGTTTTATTAGAAAGTCACTAATCCTTAGAATAATCTTAGAACCTTATAGATTTAATCCCTATATCATTTAATGTGGCATTACTTCTGTTAGCCAAGTTGGATGTATATACATCGATGAAATGAAGTCGACTTGGGTTTTTTTTTTTTCAACAGCCTACAAGAGTTAAAATGCAATGCACCCAAAACTCCTAAAGGTACTCAAATTGCACAGCACAGCAGAATAGAAGCTAGGACACGAATCAGAGGATGCTTTGCATCTCGTAGCGTTCAGCTCAGGCTGTAAATAAAAATATCTTTTATGCCTTTGAATAAAAATAATTATTTATAAATAAGAATAATAAGAATATGATAAGTATTAAATAATAATAATAATAATAATTATTATTATTAGCAGGAAGATCCGTGAAAAGGTTTTGCATGATGATAGACATGTAACAATCTCTTGGTTAGCTTATACTTCCTTTTTGAAAATAAAAAAAGAAAGAAAAACTTCAAAATCCATGCAAATTCAAATTACATGGCCAATAAAATTTTTTTCAGTTGACAAGGATCTGATACATACTTTATAAGATCATGGGATCAAATCCTGCGTCAGAGTAGATACTTTTTAAATCCTGCATCAGAGTAGGTATTCTTCATATCCTACGTCAGAGTAGGTACTTTTCAAATCCTGTGTCAGAGTAGGTATTCTTCAAATCCTGCGTCAGAGTAGGTATTCTTCAAATCCTGCGTCAAAGTAAGTACTTTTCAAATCCTGCATCAGAGTAAGTACTTTTCAAATCATGTGTCAGAGTAGGTACTTTTCAAATTTAAGTACTTTTCAAATCCTGCGTCAGAGTAGGTACTTTTCAAATCCCACGTCAATGTAGGTACTTTTCAAATTCTGCGTCAGATGCCGGTATTTCTCAAGTCTCGCATCATGACAAGCATTCAAAGCCCTGTAACATCGGCACTCACCAAAGCCCTATGATATAGGCACATCACTACCACCACAGCCCAATTCTGGCTGGCATTTTTCAAAGCCCTGTAACATCGGCACTCACCAAAGCCCTATGATATAGGCACATCACTACCACCATAGCCCAATTCTGGCTGGCGTTATTCAAAGCCCTGTAACATCGGCACTCACCAAAGCCCTATAATAGGCACATCATTACCACCACAGCCCAATTCTGGCTGGTATTTTTCAAAGCCCTGTAACATCGGCACTCACCAAAGCCCTATGATATAGGCATTTCGCATACCATCAAAGTCCAATTCCGACTGGCACCATTCAAAGCCTTGTAACGGTAGGCATTCACCAAAACCCTATGATATAGGCACTTCACTACCATCAAAGCCCAGTTCCGGCTGAAAGCCCAGTTCCGGCTGGCACCATTCAAAGCCCTGTAACGGCAGGTACTCACCAAAGCCCTATGACATAGGCACATCATTACCACCACAACCCAATTTCAACTGCATTTTCCAAAGCCCTGTAACATCGGCACTCATCAAAGTTCTATGATATAGGCACTTCACTACCATCAAAGCCCAATTTTGGGTGGCATTTTTCAAAGCCCTGTAACATCGGCACTCACCAAAGCCCTATGATATAGGCACATCACTACCATCACAGCCCAATTCCGGCTGGCATTTTTCAAAACCCTGTAACATTAGGCACTCATCGAAGCCCTCTAATATAGGCACCTCACTCCCATGTAGCCTTAACTCTAATGTTTTAGGTTTTTCATTTTGTTGTTGTTGTTCATGCATCTTGCCCCCCCAAACAAAATACATGTTTTCTTCTTCATTTGTTTCTAAAGCGTGAATATCATTTCATGATCTTCTCCCTTAGAAAACAAATGAAGAGGGGCTTAGCTTATCAACATGGTATTTTGTTTGGATCTTGCTTTCACATTTGTTTTAGTCACATCATCGCTTACTGCATCCATTTTAGTCTAGTGGCGTCATATCATTGCATGTTGCATCAGTTCGATCTCAACCAGAGTTGGCCATTCGTTTGTGCATCTGTTAGGGCTGTGTTCTAATCTTTATTTAGTCATGCCTTAGTCTACCCTTGTTGTTGCATGCCTTCATTCACCCTTTTCTTTTCAAATTAAATCATTCATACTAAAAATAAAATCTCGTACGCTTTAAATTCACGTTATATTGCATCTCTTTGTGTCAGGGGTAAATACGTCTTCATGTGTTTTGCACGGACAAAATTCGTGTTCTAATCTTTACTTGTTTCTTATGCGAGAACTCCAAAATTACATTTTCCTTATTCTCACATAAGAAATTAGTAAAGAGGGGCAACTGTGAACACCCCATTTTGTCCGATCTTTATACAAAAAAAAAAGATAAAAAATGTTTAATTAAAAATTGATGCAAATTTTCTTTAAAAACAAAATAATATAAATAAATAAAATAATAAAAACTAAAAAATTAATTCAATTGAAGTTCTTTTAAATTAAGTACAAATCCTCTAATGGGATCTTGAAGAAGAAGAAAAATAAACAACAAAAACATAAAATATATATATATAATAAAAATTTAAAATTTTTACGAAAAAAAAGTATTAATTAATTAAAAAAAAGAGAGGGAAAGAAGGGGTTGAAACACTGTGTTTCAGCCCCAAGTAGCATGAGCCCTAATTTTAGGGTTCAGGCACGCGAGACCGGTAGAGAGAGGCCAGAAGCAGCCTGAGCAGGAATAGAGGGAGCCACTGATGAAGGAGAAAGGGGAGCCGAGCACAGAGGGCAGAGAGACAGAGAGAAAAAGCAGACGGGGTGGAGGCGTGCACGAAAGGAAAAAACAAAGGGAGCATGCATGAAGAAAAGCTGAGCACAATGGAGAAGACGGGAGGAGCATGCGAGAGAGAAAAGCGAGGAAGGATGGGTGGCAGTCTGAACACAGAGAAAGGCGGGAGTCAGAAGGAGAGGGAGCCGCGGGATGAAGAAGAGAACAGAGGAAGAGGGGAGAGCACGAGATTAAGGGAGCAACCGGAGGAGGAGGCCGAGAGAGTTAAAGGCGGAGTGCGAGAGAGAAAAGAGGGAAGACGGGGAGAAAAATGGAGGAAGCCGTGCGTGGTGAGAGACACCGAGCAATAGTAGCGTAGATAGAGGAGGCCGAACGGAGGAGAAAACACGGAGGCTTGGTTGAAATTGCAGGGTAATCACGAGGAATAAGCCTTAGAAATTTGGGGGCTGAAAATCTGAGAGAAAAATTTCAAAACCGTGGGAGGAAGCCTGAGCAAGAGAGACAGGGAGAGATGAGCCATGATCCAGATGGAAGGCACCGGAGACAGGGAGCATGGCCATGAGAGAAATTAAGAGGGAGGCACTAACTCGGGATAGGAGCAACAAGAGGGACCGAGCACAAAGACAAGGGTGGTCTGAGCAAAGGAACAGGGGAGGCTTAGGGCGAAGCCATACGTAAGAGATGAAGGAGCAGACCATCCAGGAAGAAATTTGAAGTTTATTGGGTCGTTTGGGTTAGTAGCTTGCTGTGATTTTTTCTTTTTTACTATGGGTTTACTATCTCCGGTTGTTCCCCACATTTTGCTCTGTTGCTGTTATCATGATTTTACAAATTCTAATAGTTAATTTGTTTAAATTAACTACTTGTTCTTAGATCTCATTTCTAGGAACTTGGATGGTGCATACTTCAAATGTTGGCTTGATTAGGTGCTCTGTTTCCTTTTCTGTCGCATGGCTGAAGGCCATTGATCATTATTGTGTTGTGATTGTTGAGTTTTGAAATTACTGGCTGATCATGCATTTAGAAGTAGCTAAGTTTGCTCTGGACTCCTGTTTTTATATACTCCTCCTTCAGGGCATTGATGGTCAGGGGAGCTTAATTGAATGCCAAGTCAATTTGCTAATCTTGCCCCTATGTGATAAGTGTAATGACTCATACATAAGTTGATTATGTATTGCGTTCTAGGCTTATTCTTAGCACTTTATCATTTGATAAGCCTCACGGGACAAAATCATGGCTGCTGTTTGACATGAATTAGGGTGCTTAGAGCATGGGTTTGTTTTCAACATTTTTGCATGCTTAGGTATCACGGTTCAGAAGTGTTATAGTGCATTGGTTTGTAATAAGTTTCAATTTGTGAAAAAAGAAAAGCTTACCCCATGATTAGTTCTCATTAATGATTTACAAATGAGCTTGCATCACCATTGAAGGCTAATGAGAATACTTGACTCTTAAAACATGAAATAGAGTATCAGGTGTTTACTGTTTTAATGTCACGGTCTTAGTTTCAGCCAAGCAATTTACTATAATGTGGTGGATCTTTTCATGGTTCTGTGATAAATAATAAAATGAGTAGAGAACATAAGTGAGGCTCACTTTCTTTTGTTGCTCATGTTTGAGGTGGTTCTACGGGCAGTCTAGGCTAGCTATTCCCTAAAAGAAAATAAACAATGCACACGTATGCCCTTAGTTGTTACTATTTGAAATGGCCAATGATTTTATTAGTGTTTTTGCTTTCAATTTTAATGAAAGCTTTTTACAGGTGTTTGAAAGAATACTTTTATTTTCAAAATTCTATCAGCCCACACTGTTTGCAGCCATTATATTTTAATAATTACTCAGACCACCATACCCCGAAGATTTTAGAGTTTTTGCAGGTATTTTAGTTGAATGTTATCATGTGAGACTGCAAGTCCACGCAGATATATCAGTTAAATAGATCAAAAAACAAATAATAACTATATTTCAAAAAATGAATTATGATAATATAACAAGCTCTTCCAGTTTCCTTTAAAAATGTATAATGAAATTGTCATTTGAAAATCGAATAATAATAGCACTTCCTGTATTATCACTTTAAAATAAAACATTTATACCGCAAGGTTTAGAACTTTCACAGGTATTTGAGGAATTGGTCTATCGGCATAACTGCGAGTCTATAACAGGTAGATTGATTTCTTTTTAAGAAAAAAGGAAAAATTCCCAAAAGTACAAAAATACATTATTTCAAAAGTCAAAAATCAAATAAAAGAATTTTGTAAAATAAAAGAAATATTCTCAAAACAAAATAGAATAAGAGTAAGTAAACGGAATTAAATATCTTTTGCAAATTAAAACACACCAACTCAATCTCAAAAAATCATTTTGATTGCAAAAAGGTAAACTATTTTCAATCAACTTTCTCTTATTACGAAATTACACAAAAAAAAATTAAAAAATGTCCACCAACAGACATGTATTTCTAGCCCAAACTACGTGAACTTTGATCCTCATCGCAGGGTACGTAGGCCCCAAGCTCTAATCCTGGGTCAAGTCCGCCTTTTGTAAATAAATAAATATTTTTCAATTTATTTTCCCAATTCCTTCTCCTCATTTTTAAATCTCCTTAATTTCTAATTTAATTTATTTTCTTTTCCAAATTTCTCAAATTCTTCTTTACCCTTATTCTTGTATATGAATAATAAAAGGAAAATTAAAATATTTAAAGCCATATTAATTTACACAATTAATGCAAGGTAACCGTTCCTAGGAACTGGTGTCGTGGAGTGCCTAACACCTTCCCAATGCACAATCCATTCCTGAATCCAACTTCAATTACGTAGACCATCCTTTTCCTCTTTAATTCGGTTTTCCAAGATTTTTCCTCAAAATTTTGGTTGTGACTCCTCACTCCTCACAAGTCAGTTTTCACTAGAAAATTTAATTTGTTCTTATTTTTTCCTTTCATCGCATTTTTTCGAGTGCGACACCTATAATTTAAAAATTTTCATCCCTCTCCTTATTGTTTGCACCGTTACCTCAGTAAGTCCTCATAGTTACGCATAACCTAAAAAGGAATTCCTTCAAGTGCAACATATGCAAACTCTGTCAGTTTTTTTATGACCTGGCAAAGGGTAATCGTATGTCGTGGACACGTAAGATACATGCAAGCATGGGTGGCATCTACAGGCACAATTTAGACATGTTGGAGCTCTTCTTGTCTGCATAGACATGTATAATGACATTTGGATGGTCTCCTAAGTGAGTCGCATTTCAGAGTGAATTTGACATGAGCCAACACTAATAAACAATAAAATAAACTAAAGAAGCTTCATTATAATAATTTTACCCAATCTTTCAACACTGTTTTAGATAGAAATAGCAATTAATAGCTAACCTCTAGCCTCTAGTGCGAAATGAAACCTCTGATTTTTCGGTTTGAAAATAGAGCATGGTGAGAACATGTCACTGTTGCTGTCCACAAGTTCATAGCCACATAATTCAGAACCTTAACTAATCTGGGATGCGGTTTAAACTTTAAATTGTAGCTATGGAACTTAAAGATGTGTTTGAACTTGTGCTTTTGTTCATTGTTAATATAAAATCATGTAAAAGCTTAAAATGAATTTATGTAGTTAAGTTTCATTTGTAACAGGTTGTGATGTATATGTTATTTTTTCTTCCCAGAAATCATCCGCCTATTATTTATAAATAATGAATTTTTTGTTTTGAGATACTTATATTTCTTTTTTTTAATCCGTGTCAGCTTATATCACTGCAATTTGCTACTTTGGTTGTCGTTTTTATCATGAAAAAATTGGACCAAAAGCAACTTGCAATTAATTTAAGATGCAATATTCCCACATGTAATTCTTTCTGCCCCTTGGAATTATAAGAGATTTGTACACAGATTCGTGCTAAATCTCCGAACTCCTTTTGCTACCTAGCGCTTTTTGTTCTCTTATGCTTCTCCACAGACTTGTCGACTCCTTCGTCTTCAAAGCCAACTTTAGGTAAGACTCCATCGATTCCACTGCCCTACGTTGTCTGCTTTGTTGCATCCTTTGCTCTTTTGGTTTGGTTATGGCTTACACAGGTACGCACCACCTTCTTGCAAGTCCTCATTCTTAGGTCCGAGGTCGGAGGTCGAACAGATTGTGAAAACTGAAAAATAAATCCAGTTAAACTTTTTTTTTTTAATTTATTCATTTTGCACACATGGCTGCCATGTGTGCTTTTGATCCTCATCAGCATGCCACTAAGCATCTCCATTAGCCATGTCACCCATTTCGTTACATCTGTTAGGCCACACCGGCATATCAGAGATTGTGATACAAACTTTCAAAATCTCGACAATTAACCCTGTAACCACAAGAAACTAGAAGGAGGGGCTTGCAAAGTTTTGAATTATGGGGATCTATTTAAAAGTTGATGCAATTTATAAGGAGTTATAGATTATTTTTTCCTAAATTTTAAGCGTATTTGCTGTTTGTTTTCAAAGTTTAAAAAGAATTTTTAATTTTCATAAATACATATACTTTATAATAAAAATAAGGGTATATAGGAAATTAGAATACATAAAACTTTGCACTATCTTCTCTTAAATTTTTACTCTGAACTATTCAATAGAAAGGTTATACAAGCTATTGTCATTAAATCTCTGAGAGTTTAATTTTTAGGGATGATTTGTCACATCAATCCCCAATAACAAATATAAAGCAAATATTGTGCATATATAAAAATACATAACATGCAGTACTATACAGACTATACAGCTTCTTTCAATATAATATCATGCATATATTTCCTACACCAAAAATAACTTTTTTTAGCGGTTATATTTGATTTTTCTTGACGGTTCCTAACCACAAAAAATTTGAGTGCCAAAAAAATTTCATTTGCGGTTAATATAGTTTTTTTGTGTGGTTATTTACAACAACAACAAAGAAGGTCATTCATTTTTTTTTATAAAAAAAAAAGAAAGAAAAAACAATGAAGATGATGGATTCATATGTTATCCGATCCACACTTTCACCACCACACTAATATTTGAAATAAGAACAAGTAATCTAGAAAGCATCTTATTTATTATTTTTAATCTATTAGCAAATTTTCAATATACAAAATCAATTCAAATCTATAGTGTAAAGAGTCACAAATCTACAAAATGAAATGAAATCTCTAATATCAACGTAGTAAAAAATCCAAATAAAAAAGTACAAGCGCAGATTCAATGAAATTGAACATCTACATCTTGGCTCCATTGTGGCGTGGACATGGAGCTTTGATTGATGGCGCTCCAAATCTAATAACTCATGGTAGCTTAAGAGATTTGGCCTCGATGCAGAGGCAATGTAGCTAGGGAATGGGGATGATGAAGGGGTCTGGGCTTGAAACTCATCGTGGATAAAGAAGGGCATCGTAGTCATCGTTGAAGGAGGATGCCATCATTGTTGTTCTGAGTCTCTTACTTGAGATGAGAGATGAGAGGAGGAAGAAATGAGAAGCATTGCAGATAATGACGAGAGATGAGAGAAAGAAGATATGAGAAAGAAAAAAATAGAAAAGTAAGAATAAGGTTCAGAAGCAATAATGTCTGCTGATTTTCTTTTCATCAATGCCTAGGAATAATGATCCGTGTAATGTGTTTCTTATAAAATAAAATATTGAAGTTTCCTTTGCGGTTCTTTAAAGTAAAATCTCAATTTTTCTTCGCATTTCTTTTAATAACCACAAAGGAAACCTTGCCTACATCTCCATCTCATTTTTCTTGGCTTTGTTTGTATAACTACCGACATTTATACTTCAAGGAAAGCCATTTTTGGTGTAATTACTGATGAGTTTGGTGAGCCATAAAGGAGTTTGTGAGTGTTTTGATGTGCTTTCCTAACAATGAAAATGACAAAATCAATAATGATTCTACGGATTTTGCGCAAAACTTATCGTCTTCTCCCACAAACATTCATCATTGCAAATCTTGCTCTTCCATGGTTAACTTCGTTGGGTCTTTTCCCATTGTGTTTCTTTATGAAAGTACAGAGAGACCAAAAGATGGACGGGAATAAGGGGTGAACTTTATGGTCATTTGTTTGCCTGCATGAAGGCCGTCTTCCAAGAAGTTGGTATAGAGATATTGTGTATCTTCAATTTCTCCATTGTTTACATTGAATTTGGATCTCTCCATACTTTTATATCTCTCTTCATACACAATTTCATCCATTGATTTTGATTTGAATGATAGATATCACTAATCATTACTTTAAACAAAATATATTATTCATTTTAATAACAACTATAAATAAGCATTATAGATTATTTTTAAGAAAATTTTACTCATAATAATAATGCAAATCATTAAATCAGATATATTATCTATTTATAAACTATTTTTTCAATCATTCAATCACAATCAATGGAAGAGATTGTGTATAAAAAAAAGGTATGAAGACAAATTATAAAGAGAATTTAAATCCATTCAAGCCTTTGATTATTTCCCATACATGGTATTTGTTAATTAATTAAGAATATGATACATATATATACACACACACACACACACACATACATATAAAAACAATGCATTGTAAATGGTGGGAAAAGGAGGATCTAGAATTGACGAGACCGCGTTTGGACATATTCACGTATAATTGTAAAATATTATGTGCTATATTTGAAGGTGATGCGCTAGATACACAAACAAGATATTTGATTTTTAATGTTTTTATTTGATAATTATACTAGCTTATTTAATAATTTTTTTTCTTCATATATGGTATCATTTAGCATGGATACTTTTTCACATATATATAATAATAATAATAAATGGCAAGGAATAATTTTTATATTAATATTATAGAAAACAAGGTACAGCAATGAAAAGTCAAGAAGCATGAAGAAATTGAAACAACTAAGCATAAAAGAGGAGATTCCTAATATAAAAAACAACAGGACTTAGAATCCATCTTAAAGCAAGTTGATAGTACTGCATTTCATCCGCATCTTACAGCAGAGATGACGTGAAAAGGATCCGCTTAATTTCTTTCCTTTATGAACGTGTTCATTATGTTTTTTCCAAATATAATATAGGATATGAGAAGAATATCAAAGAATTCGAAGTCTTGCTGATTATGATTCCTCATAGTGGTGATCCAATCATGAAAAGTGTTCCGTCAGAAAATCGAGAACTATTCCCTTCTTCCTGTGTGCAGTGCAAAAAATAATGTCCCCCTCTACACTTATCTTTTTTCCTTTTATTGACCTTCTCCTGACCGTTAAGATTTATCCATCTTCTCCCTGTAATCCCTAATTTATCAGGATATTTCATAAATGATTATTATGGAGTATCGCGCTCTTTTTGCATGATCCCTGATTTTTCGTCCTACAGTTATGATTCCATAACTGTCATGATCCCATAACTGTTACTCCTAACCGGGTGTTTTTGGGGCAATACAGTTTTTATGGAGAAACCCATAGTCGGCCACATGGCAGAGATATTGTTCAGTCGGACGGTCATTTGGCCTTATGATTACTCGGCCTTATCGTTCGATAACCGATATATTACTCAGCTATTCGTAATTAAGCTCGGCCTCCGAATCATAGCTCGGTGTATATGAGCCCGGAAAGTGGAGCTTCAAAGGGGCATCCATCCACCTCGGACTTTTAATCTCGGCACGCTTATTTCGGCCCGTACAAAAAGAATAACCATCTGCACCTGAAAGAGATCTATAACCCAATGAAGATCCAAACCAGACGGCCCGTGCAAAGTCACATTGAAGAATTAAATGCTCCCTCGTTTCAGCTTGAAGCCCACAAAGTTGACATAACTGAGATGATTCTCTAAAAGTTTTGATTTGAGAGGAAGCGCATTACAAATAAGCCTCTCCAAGAAAACATCAAAATTATTTCGGGCAATTTGGTGTTCCAAGATTCTTCCAATTAAAAGATGGAGGCCGATATCATAAGCCTCGGCGACATGAAAATCTTCCGTTAGATCCTGGCAGGACTGATCCAAAGAGAAGGGTAGGGTAGCAATGGCTGTATACAATATTTAAATTTCATCATTATACTCAATCTACTTTTTCTATTCTTGATTAAAAAAATATACTTTTCTCGCCCCTCAAGGGATCCAGAGTTTTTTTATTTTGCTGAACCTTTACATACATGCATTGTTTTAAAAATCGGACCGGATCGACCAGTTTAACTGGTTAAGCGGGAATCGATCAACAGTCCGGTCCCGAATAAGAGAGTAATCGGAGAGTTTGAAAATCGGTCAAGAACCGATCAACTCGGCATTAAATCGGTGAAACCGGCAGGTTGACCGGTTTAGCCAATTGATGGGAAAACAACACCGAACTTCTGAGAAGAAGCGTAGTTGAGAAAAGTGAATGAGCAAAAAAAAAAAGATGAAGAAGGGGAGAAAAAAAAAGAAAGAAGAACAGGACATTGAGGAAAGGAAGAAGAAAAAGAAAATAGAATAATTAAATAAGAAATAAAAGGATGAAAGGGACCTTTAGATATGCAAAGATGGAAAGAGCATGGACTGGTTTGTAGTTTTTCAAATGGAGAATGAAGAGGACCTACTTTCACTAGGATCTACATTAGCTTTTCAGATCTGCAAGAGAGGAATGAACGTTGGGAAGAGATGGAGTTATTTTGCCGTACAGAACGATAGTGGAGCATTTTCATCAAAAAAAATGAAAAGGGACGAAACTCTGGAGCAAACAAGATGCTTTCTTTTTTGTTTCTGTTGTTGTTTCTTGATTGATGTTACCGTGCGGTGGACTTTTCAACTCTAGTGGGAAAAGTTAATAAAAAATGTGACATTTTATTAGAGAGAGTGCCATAATATAAAGATATCAATTAATAAAGTTATTAATGATTAATTGATTTATTTAATTAATACAAAGATACCAATGAGTAAATCTTAGATAGCATAATAGTGGGGAAATAATTCAAATTTCAAAATTCAAGCGATTTTCACATACCATTTTTTCAAAGCTTTCTATTAAAAAAATTAAAAGATAACATAATCTCAAATAAAATTAAATTTTAAACTAATGTCAGCATAATATCCAGAATTGGATGAAAATTATAAAATGAGCTATTTATAATTTTATATAATTATGAATTTAAATGAAAGCTTAATTACTTTGTAGATGTATCTTCTAATGCATTATCTTTTCTTATTGTATGTTATTTAAAGATATTACTTTCTTTGAAATTAGTAAATCTTTCTTTTTTGACTTTAGCTAGTAATTTTTTTATCTTTTTTGTATATATTATTTGATCTATATATTGATTTAATTACAACCGATCCGATCTCGATCCGATCATTAAACCTTGAACCATTGTTTCATACGATTCAATAGCCGGTCCGGTTTTTAATACCTTACATACATGAGTTAAGATTAGCAATATATTTTCCTAACTTTTTAAATTTAAAAGAAAACATAGATAAATGTTCCGAAACATGCATGGAAAGAAACGAACATAACTTACACATAACAGAGCTAAAAGAGCAAGACGTGGAATAAACTCCATTTTATTTCAGATTGAAGTGAGGAAAGAGTAAGTAAGCTCAAAAAGTGGCCCTATATGTTGTCTTCATGGTTGGGAGAAGCGGTTATAATTGAAAAATCTGTGCTTTTGGTTATATTTATGTGATGTGGCCTTAGTCTTCAAGTTCTCTTTTTTTTGAGTAAACCTACATCATATTAAAAATTTCAAACAACGTTCGAAGTTGCTTTTTTAAAGTATGCTGGGAGATGAACAACAAATGCAGATCACCATGACAACAAACTCCATCAAACAAAAGGAGCAGGATACAACATATATATATATGTTACATAACACACAGCATTATACAGATAGTAGTAGCTTCATCAAGAACACAGCACTACAACACATAGCATTACAGAGTAATGCTTTTATTTAAAAGTCACACAACACTAGCTTATCTTAATTAATAGGCTTCCTTGTTCTCTCTTGGAACCCAAGCAATAGCTCCATTGCCGATAAAGTGGCAAACAGGGACAGTTCCCGGCATGACTTTGAGTTCATGGAACAACATATCAGGATCCAAACCTCTTGTATCATGGTGGCAAACAGCTACTAGGGTTGTTCTTGCGCCATCAGCGGCTTCCATGGGAACGGTGTAAGCAATCGAGGCATTCACTTGATGACAGTAAAACACTGGCTTCTCGAAATTAAGTTTATGACACATTACCCCTTCACTTGAAACTCTTTGCACTCCCTCCAATATCTTGTATTGTGTTTGGTGAGGCACGAAGGAGCTTGTGAGCGCTTCGATGTCCTTGCCCAACTTCGAAATGACGAAATCGAGTAATGATTCTATTGATTCCGCGCAAATCTTATCTTTTTCACCCACAAACTTTTCCCCATCGCAGATTTCTTCCATGGTTAAGTACTTCTCCACGTCTTTTTCCATTGCGTTTCTTTTCCATGAAAGGGCTCCATAAGGTTGAGTGAAGGGTGACTTCTCCATGTCTTTTTCCATTGTGTTTCTTTTCCATGAAAGGGCTCCATAAGGCTGAGTGAAGGGTGACTTCTCCATGTCTTCCTTCATTGTGTTTCTTTTCCATGAAAGGGCTCCATAAGGTTGAGTGAAGGGTGACTTCTCCATGTCTTTTTCCATTGTGTTTCTTTTCCATGAAAGGGCTCCATAAGGTTGAGTGAAGGGTGACTTCTCCATGTCTTCCTTCATTGTGCTTCTTTTCCATGAAAGGGCTCCATAAGGTTGAGTGAAGGGTGACTTCTCCATGTCTTTTTCCATTGCGTTTCTTTTCCATGAAAGGGCTCCATAAGGTTGAGTGAAGGGTGACTTCTCCGTGTCTTCCTTCATTGTGTTTCTTTTCCATGAAAGGGCTCCATAAGGTTGAGTGAAGGGTGACTTCTCCATGTCTTCCTTCACTGTGCTTCTTTTCCATGAAAGGGCTCCATAAGGTTGAGTGAAGGGTGACTTCTCCGTGTCTTCCTTTCTTTTCCATGAAAGGGCTCCATAAGGTTGAGTGAAGGGTGACTTCTCCATGTCTTTTTCCATTGCGTTTCTTTTCCATGAAAGGGCTCCATAAGGTTGAGTGAAGGGTGACTTCTCCATGTCTTCCTTCATTGTGTTTCTTTTCCATGAAAGGGCTCCATAAGGTTGAGTGAAGGGTGACTTCTCCATGTCTTCCTTCATTGTGCTTCTTTTCCATGAAAGGGCTCCATAAGGTTGAGTGAAGGGTGACTTCTCCGTGTCTTCCTTTCTTTTCCATGAAAGGGCTCCATAAGGTTGAGTGAAGGGTGACTTCTCCATGTCTTTTTCCATTGCGTTTCTTTTCCATGAAAGGGCTCCATAAGGTTGAGTGAAGGGTGACTTCTCCATATCTTCCTTCATTGTGTTTCTTTTCCATGAAAGGGCTCCATAAGGTTGAGTGAAGGGTGACTTCTCCGTGTCTTCCTTTCTTTTCCATGAAAGGGCTCCATAAGGTTGAGTGAAGGTTGACTTCTCCATGTCTTTTTCCATTGTGTTTCTTTTCCATGAAAGGGCTCCATAAGGTTGAGAAGAGTAAGGGCTCTTAAACTTTATGTTCATTTGTTTGCCTGCATGGAGGTCATCTTCGAAGAAGCTGGTATAGGGAAATTGTAATTCTTCGGTTTCTCCATCGTTCACACCTTTAACAGATTTCCCAGATGGCATTTGTTAATTGACGATATCGTACATGCATTAAAACAATGTATTAAAAATTGTGGGAAAAGATTTTATCCAAAAAAAAAATTGTGGGAGAAGATGTGGAAATGAGAACGTGTTTGATGGAGCAATTAAGGGGTCTCTTATGTGCTTTCTCATGTTAAGCTATGTTTTATATTTGTTATTTCCTTCCAAGATCACAGGTCACAGATAATAAAATAAACTTTTTGGAGTCATGCAACTGTATAAGTTTTTTTTTCCTTGTGCATATTTTTTTAAAATTTTACAGATTTTCCTTTTTAATCTATTAGGGAAAATAGGTATGAGAAAAGAAAAAAAAAACTACACAGTTACGTGACCATATGACTCTCTAAAGTGTCTATTTTATTACTTGTGACATCTGTTTCATTAAAAAAAAAAAAAGCAAAAAATGGCTGCTCATGAGGAATGTGCGCATGAGAGAATGCATAGACATCAATGGCGATTGACTTAAGTAGCAAGTGACTTAACAATCCTAAAGTAAGATCTCAAATTCAAAAATTATGAATAAAAAAAATGTTAGAAAATTATCTCATTTAAATTTGATAATACTTAAATTTAACTTACGTATTTTGATATTCATGTACAATTATAAAATATTGTCTGGGGCCAAAAAATTAGAAAACATTAGATACACATATATATAGAGATGTGATTAGCATCTTTTTTAAAAATAATTTATTGTAAAATAAAAAAAGGACTTAAAGGAGCATATAATAACTTTTTTTTTCTTTCTCTTTTTTTTTTCTTTGTTAGAATGCTACAAGAACTGATATAAATACGTTAAAAATAGGGAAATAAAATAAATATGCATTTGGTAATTTTAAGTACTAACCAGACCCCAGAAGATAGTACAAATTCTGAGGCATAGAAGAGTGTGGCCAAATTGAATGCCAGTGTTCTTCAGCCGAACGCATCGACGTCGCATCACTCCCTCCAAGAGCAAGCTGCGAAATACATCCAAAGCCAATCATGCTTAACCATGCAAGTCCTTCTCATTCGATTTTTATGCAATGAAGCATATTTAAAACTGAAGAGAAAGTATCCATATATAAAAGTTTCGAAACATATGGAAGAAAGAAAGGAGAAAAAAAGAAGAAAACTTACACATAGCAGAAGAGCTAAAACAGCAAGACGTGGAAACTCCATTATTGCTGATAGATAGTGACGTGATGAAGAAAGAGTTAAGTGAAGTTACACAGTGTGACTGATCCTAGGTGGTTCCTTTATATAAAGAGTGGAAAGGGACGGCCTCTGAGCTTCGGCTTCGGAAAGAAGATCATTTTGCATGGCATATACGTACGTACGTACATGTGTATGATGGTGGCGATATTTTCTTCCCGCAAGTGACACCTATGGTGATGATTAAGCAGAGATACACAGAAGGAGCTCATGCAAGCTAGCCTTCTTTCTCAGCAAGTACCCATGCCATGCATTGGAAATTGATGCTGCAATTAATGTCGAAGTCGCTATTATTTTACTAATTTTTATGAAGTTGATTTTTGATAGATCTGATAATCACATGTGATCTAATAATCGCTATTATTTAAAAAAAAAAAAAAGAACTCATATTAATGTAATTAATAGAAATTATGAAATTTATAGAGAATATTTATAATTCATAGACAATATAGAATTGCCTTATCATTTACTCCCTTCGATTTTTTTTATAAAGAATTTTTTAGAAATTTTTTCTAATCCTTTTTATAAGAAATTTTATAATATTTAATAAAAATTTTTTTATTTTATCCTTATCATTTATTTTTTTTCATAAATTATTATTTGATTTTTTAGATAAAAGAGATACTCTCAATTAGCCAAATAGTATTTAATGTGAATTGTATTATTATATTAAATAGGGGTAAAAATAAAATATTTGAATTTTTTTTATAATTTTAAGAAGATAACTAATTTTTTTAATTTATATAAAGTAATTGAAAGTCACTTATAAAAAAAATCGAAGAGAGTAGTTTTTATTTTTGGGGTAAGAGCCTTATATCATGTAATTTACGTACCCACCAAATTTCTAATGGTGTGGTATGCTTCTTATTAAAGACTGAGCCCCACACTTTGCATTGGCATGCCAACATTACATAAATATCGCCCTCACAAATGATTCTTACTCATAAAGCCATATCTACATATTGTCCCGTATTCATACGAGAAAATATTTAATAAAAATGATAAGAACAACAAAACTTAAATAAGCCAGTACTCATATTCTTGTTATTAAAAATATTTATTTTTAATTATTTTAAAAATAAAAATTCATATGAGTCTTTCTTTAATTTTTATGCAAAACAAATATGTTTGCTTAATTGACACATTTCTAAAGTTTACATTAGGACTAGGAACAGTGCATCCTTACTTGAAACCAACTGATCTACCTACTTTTATACAATTTTCGTGCTAGAAAAAATCAAGTTAGCTAGGCGAATTATTTATTCCTCTTTCAGCTTTTACTTTCTACCAATTTTAGTTTTATTCCTCTCTCAGCTTTTACTTCCTACTTATTCTGCCAGCAAGTGATACCCGTGGTGCTGATTAAGCCCAGAGAAACGGGTGAAAGTGGAAAACAAGCGAGGCTTCAATGTGAAACTTGTTGGCTTTTTTCCCCCCTTTTCCCTTTTAAAATGGAGGTATATTGAGCTCCTGTATTGTGAACACCTTATTTTGCTTAGGTTTTCTACCAAAAATTAGAAAATTGGAAAAATTAAAAAAAGATGCAAATTTCCTTTTAATTTCTAAAATTAAGGAAAAATGTAAAAAATATTCTCCAAATCCATTTCCTTTCTTTTAGGATTTTTCAAAGAAAAATTTTTAAAAAAATCCTCTTTAGAATTTCTCTTTAATTTCAATTTGATTGTAAATTCTCTAAAATTGAAAATTCCAAGAAAAAAAACCATCCAATTCCAATTAATTCCTTTCTTTTGGGATTTTTAAATTATAATTTAAATTTAGGAAATTCCTTTTATGAGTAAATTAGTTAAATTTCAAGAAAAATTTTCTAACTTGCTTTTTAAAGAAAAGAAAAGGAAAAAGAAAACTCTTTTCCAAATAAAACAGATAGCAATTAAATAAAAGGAGAGAAAAGCTAAATAAAAAAAAAAAAGAAAATAGAGGAGGGGCCAAAACGCTTAGGTGATTGGAGTCCCTAATCATCTCTCACGTCAGCATCATTGTTTCTTCACAAAAAGACAGGTTTCAACTCTCCCTTCCTCTTTCACGATACAATGGCATCAGAGCAGCAGAAAGGACAATATGCAAGGCAGAACGAACAGAGATATGGAGCGGTGAAGACTTATCTCATCCTACCTCTCTATTGTCGCTATCGTATACAGGCAGAGCAGAGGTGGGGAAGCAGAGCTGTAGAAGGTGGCAGTGATGCATTGGAAAAGGGACATCAAGAACTCAATTATTTTATAAGGTATGTACTATCTTACTACTAATATAACTAATTATATTATATAAATAAAAATAATTCATATAAATTATATTTTTAAATAATTTATTTTATTTAATAAGGTGGTGGTATGTGATTGTAGTGGTTGGTGACAGATAATTGATGATTGGACTGGAGATTGTCGGCTGATCACTAGCGACTGATGGCAGTGCCAGTGACCAGCAACCAAAAGGGGCATTAGTCGATGACTAGCAGCTTGTGACTGAAGGCGACGGTTGGTGGAGGGTGGTGGCTAGCAGAGGCGTTGATGGCAAAAGATTGTTATTTATGATAATAAACAACATAAATATATATAAACTATTCTATACGGGTAATTTTGAAAAATAAGTCTTCTTTCCAAAATTTTTCTACTTTTAAAGAGAAAATTTGGGAAAAAAAACACGTGGGCTCCAGATTTTTTTCCCCTCATATTTTTCCTACCTCCCTATTTTTCTTTACCATCTAAGGGAAAATATGTTTTCTCCTCTATTGTTCCCCCTACTTTTTTTCTTTCTCCTATTTTCCTCTCTATCGAAACAAGGGGTAAAAGCCAATGTTAAAATAAAAAATCTAATCAATATCATTATAAATTATAAAATATATAATATATAATAAATCATAAAGTGTATACAACATAAACAATTTGGAGGTAAAATTGAATAAAATAGTACTCCATTCATATGCATATAAACAATACAATTCACCTAGACTCTATGCAACATATATGGAGATATTAAATGTGTACTCTAATTTGGAGGTAAAATTGAATAAGTATTTAATAAAAATAGACTGTATAAATGATAAATATATTGCATCAGATAATTTCTCTTATTAAAGACACGGTCACATGAAGATCATTTTTTATTTTAATGTTCTTAAATTTAGAAAAATTAAACTATTAGTTCTTATAATTTAAAATCAATCATTTAAACATTTACTTGAAAGAAAAATAGAGCTATTACCACTTATGTTAACATAAGTTGGTAAATGAAGACTGCATTTATTATACTAATTAGAAGGAAATTGGACAGTAGATGCCACATAAGCAAAGCAATCAAAGGCTTTAACCAAAACATGTCATAGCTAATAGTGGCTCACCTTATCATGAAAGTTGGACATCCCACGAGATATACATGGTTCCTAGACACCAATTTCACCTCAATTCAATTTTGTATAGAGATTTTGGACACCCAACATTGTTTTGATCACTTTTTGATCAAAATTCACCATAAACCTCCTCCATTTACCATCAAAGGCAATTTGACACTCAAAGGCCATTCACAGGTCCTAATTGGCTCGACCAACTTATCCTAGGAGATTTCACTTTGAAAAAACCGTTTCTCCAAGATTTGACTTCCTTGAACCCCGAACTCATATATTGGGCTATATATCCAAAATTCACATACAAGACCCAAAATCCACTTTGGGTTCACATACATGGCCAATACGGCTCATAGACACATACTCCATCCATACACCACCCATATCATCACCATCATCATTATACAGTTGTCATATATCATTCATCAACATCCATGTCATCACATCAAATATAATTATAATCATCCATAACATCACATGTCATTCATCATCACAATACCACTGTTCTCATATTGATTGCAAACATACTATCCTACTTAATGCATACATAGACAATACACATACACTACCGTGGCTTGAATATTCCTACATCGAAGAGATTATAACTCCTTTATCTTCTCCAGACTAATGTCAGAGCTTTCACCTGAAATATTAGTCATGAGAAGGGGGTGTGAGACAAAGTCTCAATAACCGGGACAATTACAGGCAACATATATAATAATTCACACAATCATGCATATGGTGCAATGAATGTAAAATGATATGGTATACATGTTCTCCCTTGTACACGACTAGAACCATATGCTAGCGTCATAACAGGACATTTTCAATAGGTGATTCCCTTCCAACAGCCTGTGAAGACTGATTCTGGGACATCACCAAGCTCACCTCACAATAATGCAACCCGGCCAAAGGTTACACTAGCAATTGGACCGTGGTTCTTCTTCTCTTGAACTACCCAAATTAGTAGTGATTTAAGGAAGGTACAGTCCACTGTCGCCTGACTCTCTCAGGCCATGGAAGAGGATTTAGCGGCAGAGATCCTTCTCCAAGTCATCATATCATATTATCATTGTCATTCTCATATCATCATCATATTACAACTCATCATCACCTCAACATCCATCCCACAATATGCATCAATGGTGATGATGTCAATGCCATGCAACATGCCTCTAAATATGTATATATATCATCATCATAAACATCATCATGGTCATGCTAGCATGCAATGGCGTGAAAATGCTACAATCACAAATACACATCATCATCATATATAATTATCACATCAAAAATAATCATGTGCATACCACGATATATAGAAAATCATACACATACACAAATCATTTCGTGGTATGAAAAGGAACATTTATATATATACATACATATATATATATATACCAACATATAATACATAAATCACAAACACCTGGTTACCTTAAGTTGTCAATACCATACTCACACGAATTCCACAAGCTCCTCGAATTTCCAACCATGACTTGCACTCCTTCGATCAACCAAACAACCACTACAATACCATAATATCTTTAATTAACATATACCATAATTATCCAAAATTCATAATTCAACCATTCACGCTTAACTCAAGGTTGGAGTACCATTTTCATGTATCAATGAGCTCTCAATAACCATTCAAATCATAACCCATCCTATCAATTTCAGATTTCATGCTCCCTCTACAATTTCCAACCTAAGGTTAGGCATAAATCACACATACTCCATCTAAAACTCATAGCCACGTATCATTAACACTAAATAACACCTCATTTATCCCATTGGATCCATTTTAATTGATAAGATTCTGCTAAAACTAGAACTCAACATATATATATATATCCAAAAACCCAACTCAAAAACTGAAGAAAAATGGAAAGGGAGGATCAAGAATCACTTACCAACAATTTATCAAGCTCTGAGAGGTCGAAAATCACTCCCAAGGGTTGGAAATCTCGAACCCTAACATAGCTCGTCCGTTCTCCCTCCGGTTTTCTCTACTTTGTTTGTCTCATATGCTTTAGATTTATAAAAATCCAAAGTTTGACGCCACGGTGGCAGGTAAGTTTACTACAGCATGAGATGCTACCGTTTGAAAATTTTTTCAAAGTTGAAGCTCGCTCGCCATAGCAGCCTTATGTCTTGTCCATGTATGAAGCTTTTTACCTCCACTTTAATCTTCTTCTATCCTGATTCCTCTGGTCCTGCACACATCATTAATTATATTTCGTTAGCTAGAGACTAGGTTTAGGATAATATAGTGAGGGTTGTTACACTAACTAGGTTCTGAATGACGATTTCATTTAGTGCAAATTAAGGTAAGTCTTTTGGTTATATGATAGATTCAAAATTTCCATTGCCTACATATTTAGGAGTAAAGATAAAAAAATTAAATATATAAATTCAATTTAGGGAGTTAAGATAATGTGATAGGAAAGTTACAGAAGTTTGGGGGAATTACTATTTAGGACCAGAATCATAATTTAATTATAAAATGGTATTTTCTATTCATTTAATTACAAAAAGGGATAAACATTTTTAAATTAAATATAAAAATATAAAATTACTAAAATACCCTTAAGTTTTATTTCCCTCTCTACTATCGCCGATCAACAATCGTGAGTGTGGACCTTTTCCATATCGTGGCATGTGCACGACTAGCAAAGGTATATGAATCTTAATCTTTGATACTTGTATGTGATGATGATAAATATGTTGTTATATGTATGATTCTTTAACATCCCCACATGATAGTATGCTAACATGATATTGATATGATGATGATTGCATATTGGTATATACCTGTTAGCATGACATCAAGCATTATCACCACATTGGGCATACTGAGACATGGTTGAGTGGGTGATGATGATGATATAAGATATGAGATACCAAGTGGTATATCGAACCACTAGTGGTGAGATTGATGATTATACATCCCTCTCATTGAATCCTCTTCGATGGCCAAGAAAGCTAGGTGGTAGTGGATTTAAGGGTGCACCTTTCATAAATCACCACCAGTTCAGGTGGTCCAAAGGAAGGAGAACCACAATCCAATTATTAGTGAGGCCTTTGGTAGGGTCATACTAGTGTACAGTGAACTTGATAATGTCCCGGAATCAGTCTTCATTGATTATTGAAAGGGAGTCACCTATCAAGTATGTTGTGTGATGGTACTAGCCCGTGATTCTAGCCGTGTACGAAGGAGAACAAACATACCATGACATTTGCATTGCTTTGTATCATATGCATTCATTAAGAATACCCTATTGTATGTATATATTGTCTTATGTTGTGTGTGTGATTCCCAGTTACAAAGACTCTGTCGCATACCCTCTATGGTTGACATTTCAGGAGAAAATTCTAGCACTAGCCCAGAGAGGACTAAGGATTCTTGGCTCTCCTTCACACGAGAATATGCAAGTGGCACAGGGGGACGTAGATGGAAGTATCGACGAGGCGGAGTGACTAATGAGAGAATGAGGAAAGTGGTAGCTATCTTACCTCTCTACTCCTTTCTATCATCACCGTCGGTGGGAGCAGAAAGCAGAAGGACACAGTGATACAGAGAACCCTAGAGATGCACAAACAAAGAAGAAATCAGAGGCTCAAGGCTCAAGGCTCAAGGCTCAAGGGGCCAAATTGCAGCAAGGGAAGCAGTGATTTAGACGATTAGAGGCATAGGAATAAAGAAATGGTCAACAATTTACAAGCCTGAGTCTGCGATCAGTTGCACGAAAGAGGAAGAACCCGTTGACTTGCCAAAGGGTCATCCCTACTAAGGTATGAGGCGTTTGGTTATAAAAGGAGTGGTGAGTTTGAGAGTGAGGGGGGAGGTAGCAAAGTTGAAGGAAGAGAGCTGCTGTGGACTTGGGAGGAGAGAAGCTTAGGAATTCTTCACTATTATCGCTACTGAAAATTCTCCTCAGTAGGTTTGAATTCATTTGGTACTTAATTTATTTCTGAGTCTAGTCTTTATTCCTGTATGGTTGCAAGCTATGGTAGACTTGGATAGACCTCTTGCCAGTTATCGGTTCAATCTGTGATTTTGATGGACTTTGCAATAAGAGTTTAAGCTTCCTAACTGTATTCTGTTCATAATTTTACGATTAGCTGAAAAGAATAGTCATTATTTTGTTTGTTATGTGAAACTGTCCATCTACATGTGTGAATGATGTTGGTGTTGAATTGTTCCTCTCTCATTTGAAATATAGCTCGGTTGAGGTCTGGTTGAGCATCAGTTTGGATAGCAACAAAGGTTTCGCATTATCATTCTGCTTAAAAAAAAAAAAGATTTGGTCTTAGGGACAGATGGCATGAAAGGTGTATGCGTGCAAACGGTGATGGGATGCTACCGTGATTGTGCACATGATTATTAACACATAGGTGAAGAGTAAGTATATGAATAATAAAATTAGAGAAAGGTTGAATGCTAAGTTCTGAACTGGTATGTTTTCGTGGGGCTAGTCCAGTAGATGTATAAGCATCTTGGGTTCACCTTTTCCCTTGAGTTAGAGACTTTCCTTTGATTAAATGATAATATAAAGGAACCTGCCCATATGTATTATTTTGTCTCTTAATGGGCCCTGTTCTTGTTTTATACCTCACGGTTAGTAGCTAAAAAAAATATGTATATATATAATAATAAAATAAAAATCTTTTAGGTACTGTTCTGCAAATTAAATTATGTGGCAAATTGTTATGGTTACGGTTTTTTTTTTTTTTAGATTCTCCCTAGCAAAGTCCTTGTTAATCCCTCGGCTATAAACCATGGAGGATATATTTAAGGACATGAGAATGGGTCTAACATGTGAATTCTTTGGGTTTTCTCTTAATTTCAAGTCCCATACTTGTGATCTTGCGCGCATTACTATTCATCTTTGTTGCCATGCAATTGGATTATAAGATCGCTCATGCTTTTATAGAATTATCTATGGTTAGAAGCTCAAGAAAATTTTAGTTCGTGGTATTGAAATTGGGTCACGCCAACCACTTCATTTGTCCACTAAAGCAATTAGCAAAATGATCATTTGTCCTTATGCATACTCTATTGAATATTAGAGTTGATAATTAAAATTATTTAGGCTCCTTTAAGTATTAATCAGTGGTTAATTTCTTATTCTTTTAATTAATCTATCTATTTTAGAGTTTGCCGTGAGGGATTATATCTTCGTGTGCGCATAGAGTGTCGATCAATTGTACCATGAGTAAGGAGTTGTTATTGTATCTATGTTGGCTATGTTTTGATTTTTAATATTTTTTGGTGCTAATGCCTTTTTCTTTATTAAAAGTAAAAAAAAATATAAATGAATGATAAAAATAATTAAAATAAAAGCCCTTTACTTCAAACTTTTTCATTTTACCTTTATACTTCGAATGGTAACACCATGAGCATTTTAGTTGTTAATTAGTAAATTATGAGTATAAAGTTACCATATATGCTATTTCTTTGAAGTTGATGTAACAGTTCTACCTAAAATTCTTTTTCTATACTATTTCAAGTTTAAAAGAAAAAAAAAGAAAGAATTTAATTGCTAAAAAAAAGAGGGGATTCTCTAATTGTATTTTTTATCTCATAATTTGAAATAATGAAATAAAAATAATTTAAACAAAAATTATTCATTTTTCTCCAAGCTTTTATCATTTTCTCTTATTTGCCTCGAGTGGTAACATCGTGAGTATTTAGGTATCGATCAGCAACTTGTGAGTGATAAATGCATCATTTATAATGGTTATTTCTTTTTGAAAATTTATGTAATAATCATATTTTAGATTCTTCTTAATACTTTTCTTTTAAATAAATAAATATGTGTTGAGGGAACCCTATTTATTTTCATAATAAAAACAAAAGAAAGTAAAAATATTTTATACAAAATTATTTGTTTTCCTTCAAACTTTTTTATTACGCCTATCTGCCTCGAGTGCTATCACCGTGAGCATTTAGGTATCAATGAATGAATTGTGAGTGATAAAGTTACCACATGAGTTAGTTGATTTTATTTTGTAAAAAAAAAGTTCTTTCAAATTTTCCTTTTCAAATTAAAAATAAAATTATTCAAAATCATATAATTGAGGAAAAACATATATTCTTTTTTTAGGAATTGATTTTTTTTTAAAAATGATGAAAAATGAAAAATGAGTAATAAGAGAATGTAATCGAAATTAATCTATCTTTTACAAATTAAAACATACCAACTAATTTTGAAAACTGCTTTCTTTGTGGAAAGATAATTATTTTTTATTAACTTCTCTTTTCAAAAAATATATATGATAAAACATACCGACTCAATGACAAGCATTTATATCTTAAACTATGTCGACTGTGATCTTATCGCAGGGTACGTAGGTCTTAGACTCTGATTCTGGGTCAAGTCCGCTCTTATGGATAAATAATATTTTGCTCTTATTTTATTTTTCCCAATTTCTCATATTTTCATTTTGTTCCTTATTTTCATTTTTACTTTTTCTTTTATTTTTACATTTATTTTTATTTTTGCATGTGAATAATAAAGGGGCAATCAAAATAATTTTTTTAAAAACCATAAAAATTGTATGATCAACTTAAGGTAACCGTTCTTAGGAATGGGTGTTGTGGGGGTGCTTAACACATTCCCCGCTCACAATCAAATTCTTGAATCCAACTCTAATTCGCAAACCATCATTTTCTTTTTATTTGGTTTTCTAAAATTTTCCTGAAAATTTTGGTATCGACTCCTTAAAAATTAGCTTCCGTCGTGAAGACCGATTTTTTTTTCTTTTTTTTTTTCTTATTTTTATTTTCCGCGCCATCCGCACTGCGTTGCGTTTCCAAGTGTGACAATTGTCACTCCCTCCATTCTATTTCTTTGTTTAAAGTTGTTTTATACAGATAAAAAAATCATAGATTTTGTTAAATTTTTTATGGATTTAACTAAAATACCTTTGTTCAATGTTGTCAAACTCGCGAGTCCATGTTTTTACACCTCACAAATGAGCCCACTCGCTGCCAAACTCAGATGTCATTCTAACTCGGTCAGTTAAGCACAAAACTCGCTCAAACTCGTGGAATCAGGTTGGCTAAACGTGTAAGGACAAGTTAGGAATTACACATGGAAAGCTGGCAAAACTAACTAAAGCTTGGATTTGATCAGGCTCAAGCATGGATAACTGAAAAACAATTTCCCCATCGAACTTAGAAAAACGATACAACAATGAAGGCCACTGTTTAATATATATATATATATAATATGATTTATTTTTAATCAACTTCACCCTTTTTTTTCCTGATAAAACACCTCAACCATTAAAACACCTAACTTTTCTATTAATCAAATTCCATGATTGTAACTAATTATCTTGAGGTAAAACTTTAATATAATATAAAAACGTAATGATAAATTTACATGTGATTTTTGTTTTTATTATTTATGTCTAAATTATTTTCATTTACAATTTTTTATTAAATATTATTGGTTGTAAAACTCAATAATTTTTAAAATTAGTATAAGCTTAAATATATATAAATATTTTTTTGATATATATATTTTATGCTTTTAGAATACATTTTATTATTTATAAAAAATTTTATTAGGACATCAGAGTTTAAACTATAATTTTTATTTGCAATCTATTAAATTTTTATCATCTAGAATACCCTTTCAAATTATCAATAACTATGTATTAATAAAAATAAAATCTTCCATTTTTACGATACAAGTTTACGTCACGAGTTTATTTTAGCTTTACAAATTTGTTTAAACTTACAAGTTTGACAACCTTACTCTTATTTAATTACTTGCATTAGATTAAATGACCTGCATGTTAATTCAAATGATTTTGATGATTCTAAATAACAATGAGTTTGGAAATCCAATATTAAAGGAGCACAAGTCATGTGAAGACCAAAGTCAGAGATTTCTGATGTTTGAAGAGTATTTACACACATTTTTAGGAATTCATTTGTAAAAGAAGGTAGTTAAGCTTTAAATACCACTTGTTCTGTTGATCCTAAAATTAAATGAGGTATCTATCTTTAATAATTAATGATTAGCTCATGTTTTCAAAATAGTTTTTATGAAAAGGTTTACCTTATGCATATAACACTTAGAAGTTATGGGGACAAAATCTCAACTTCAATGTTTTTCTAAGTGTTCACTCTTCGTTTTCATGAAAAGGGTTGAGGTTATCTGCATAACCAAGGTGTGCACCATATCCTCAGTTCTATCTAGCATGTTATCCTGATAAGGAGGTGCTTACCTTATTCGCATAACAGAGTGAACAGTAAAGGCCACTTATACTTTGTTGCTCATTATTCGCATAACTTAGGAAGGTTATCCGCATAATGTATGTTACAGAACTCTTTGACCTCTTCTGTTGAATTGGTTATTCACATAACCTAGAGAGGTTATCCACATAACGTATATCACATAACTCTTAAACCTTCCTCTGTTAAAAGGGTTATCCACATAACCTTGGGAGGTTATCCTGATAACCTATGATTTTCAAAAACTCAATTTGTGGAGATTTAATGTTATCCGAACAAGGAATAACATCCTAAGAGGTTATTCTAATAATTAATCATCAAAGGTATCCAAGTTTGTGAGACGTTTTTCGAACAACTGAGTAGGTTTTCATGAAAATGTTCTTGAGCTAAAACTTAGTCATTCTGGAATAAACGTTATCTGCATAATCTAGCTAGGTTATCTGCATAACGACAGTCTGACATTGAAACTAAGAGCCAACGGTCACCTATTATTCGCATAACCTATGGAGGTTATCCATATAACCTCCATCAAATGTATTTAATGCGGTAGGTGAACGGCTATTTTTCTGAGAGTAACGAATAATTCTTGCTTTAAACAGACAGTTTTACTCTAAAACTATAAATAAGACCTCATTTAATTGGTTGGGTAATGAGAAAAAAACATATAAATGTCAAAACTCTGCAGAATTGATTACTGATTCATTCAAATCTTAAACTTTCATATTCACTCTTTTGAGAAAGAGTTTCATATCTTGATTTGTATATTTTTACACGCTTGTAGATAACACTTAATATGAGAAAACACTAAGAGATTTGTTCTTACTCATGAGTTTTCTGTAAGGCTCAAAATTTGAGCTAGAGTTGTACTGCGATTTTTACAATAACCCATTTGAATCTTGCAAAATATAGTGAAGAAATCTCAAGTGGTGGATTGAGGACTTGAAGTAGGTCAAGTGGAGTGGAGTGGATCGAATCAGGATAAATCTCTATGTCATCTTCTCATTTACTTTATAATTATTCTTTATATTCTATACTCTGTTTTCATCAACTTTTATTATCACAACTGGATTTCAATTTTGCAAAAAATTTTAAACTTCCTAATTCATCCCCCTCTTGGGAAGTCAGCTAAATCTAACATTGCATTGATCTAAGTGAGATGAGGGTATAAATAAAAAAAATAATTGATGATGCATTGAAATTCTAAAGTGACAATAGACTTGAAATAATTAAAATCAAAACTTTAAAACTATAATAATGAAATGGAACCGACGGACTGATATATATGTTTGCGCAATAAAAAAAAACCTCCCATGCATAATATTAGAGGAAATATTGAAAAAAAGTCGATGAAGAATAAGTAGATCTTATCTATATTTTGTTCTTGATACTTTTTTGTATACTCGCACCGGTCCATATCATAAAGTGTTAGGACCATTATCATGTATCTTAAAAAATTTTTATTACATTCTTAAACTTTTACCAAAAAAGGTTAAAATTTTCAATTTTAACCTCTCTCGATTTCACTCCTTTAATTAAATATACATAAGTTACAATATTAGTAATATAATAAATGAAAAAAATAATAAATCACTAACACATTATATTATAACTAAAAAAACTTTAAAACATCTTATAATATGATCAAGAGGGAGCATGCAATTAAGGTGTTTTTTCAGGTGTTTTTTCCCAACATGACGTAGATAGAAATTAATTGAAACTCAAAATGGTAATAAGATATTAAACGATTTTGCCCAAAAAAATAAGTTCAATTAAGACATGTGACAATTGAGGCACATGGTATGACCTCAATTATGTTAATGGGTTAAATGAGAATAAATCATAGAATATTTTTCACATAAAATAATCTTCTCTTCTTATCTTATACTATCCTATCCTATATCTATAAAAGTTGAAAGTAATCACGCCATTCACTATTCACCAAAACACAAAATACTGTCTGTAGCACTGTTTCATTGGTCCTCAATGCTAGTTAGTAACTTCTGGTTAATATTAGATGGAGTTTGTGCTTGGGTGAGTAACTTATCGTTAGAGTTTAGTGGGGTTTGCAATTGGAATAATAAGGTTTTGGTTCAATTAGAACTCCATTAGACTTTTACGTCATACCTGAAGCTTGTTGTTGAAGCTACATGTGGGTGACACTTGTGCTGGAAGCCAAGAGTTCCTTTTGTGTGGAGGAAATTTTAGCACATGATCAATTGACTTTTGTGGCATACTATAGGCTTCTCATGGAAGCTAGGTGTGGGTGAGGCTTGGAGTTCAAGACAGATTTTGGGACATGCTTACACACCTTCACCTTCTTCGTTGTGACCTTCAGACACCACAAGAAAGTGCTGTGTAAACACGGGCTTGGTTGTGATATGCTTAATCCATACATTCACGTAGCAGAGGGTGTCCAGGTACTAGCTATTCGGTGTCTTCACTGTTACAAATCCTACCTTGGAACTAGATGCGGCACTGCGAATTATCTCAACAAGATTGCTGTCCTCTTGTAGCTGGAACTGGTGATATCTTACATTTATGTTGTTCCCCTTGAGAATTGTTTGGGGGGGGGGGGGGGAGGGGGGGGGGCATGCATGTATCATACATTTAAGAATGAAATTTACATTCATCTCAATGAAACTACATACCATCGAGATCATGAATATGATTAAGTGATTTTTTGTATATATATAGGTGGTTATTGGATGATTGCGCATGAGAAATTAAGTGATATTAATCAAACATTGTCCCATTCATGCATGGAATCTAGTATCTATATGTACTAAAGCTTATTGGTCAAAAGTGTTTAATTCATGCTTGCCTCAGGCTGAACATAGTTCTCTTCTTGATAAAACATGATAGTGTCATCTCCAACTATGTGAATTGGAATACTACCACTAAATCTGGCAATTTCCTATACATACTCATGCACTTGGCCAGGTTTACAAGGCTTGCATATGACTTTAACAGTCTCATGTTTCTTCCAATGCATATGCATATTAAGAATAACAACTCTAAATAATCATCTTCTGCTGATGATCGCTTTATAAATTCTGAATGAGTGGCCTATTTCTCATTTAGCCTTCATGCTAGGGCAAAAGAAGTGGCCCAAGGCAACTGCCATGGCAGAGCTGCATCTCTTCTTTCCCATTATCTTCTTCGAATTCATTGTTTGCAATAGCTTCATTCGTCACACACCATTGATTTTCAATTTTTTTTATTTCCTTTTTCTTAGGTGAAGTCCTCCATAGAAATTGACAATCCTACTAAGTGTAAATACAATTTTGTTTTCCAAATTCCTTAACATTGTAGAATCCTGTACTCCTTTTTTTTTTCCACTGAAGGTTCAGTAAATGATGGAACATGTCTTTTAGTTGCACTCATCCACAAAATCCCTTCTATGTTACATTGAGGACGTCATATTAATTATTGAAGGAAACATGAGTCTGTCTAAATTAGGGTGAAATGATTACTTTCCTCATCTATTTATTTTTTATAGTTGACCTCTGAAATAACGTTGACTTGCGGAAGTAATGTCTATTTTGTTTACTTTTATGCTTTAAAACCTATACAGCCCTTCCTAACATATCTTGCATCCATCATATCTATGTTCAATTTGTTATTTTGTGAACCTTTTTCTTTATTTGTAAACTTAGTGATTGATGGAGCTTAAACAAGTAATACTAAATAGCATGTGCTATTCACCAAATTGTTTTTGCCACATATATAACATCTCTTTACAGATCGCTAGGGAGGTGTTGTTTGCCATGAGGAAATTGCCCATGGCAAAGGCACAAAGGTTCTGTGGCGATGTTGGAAGGACAACCCAGACAAAGAACAGATATTCTGATGGACATGGATGCTGGCCTGTGAAATCAGCTAAATTCATTATTGATTTGCTTAAGAATGCTAAAAGTACTGCTGAAGTACATCATATTAATATTTTTTTATGTTTTGTAACACCAAATAATGTCGGCATTTGTGTACCCATTCAACTATTTAAATATTATCAACAATGACTCACCTTACTGTACAAAGTAACAAGCCTAAACAAGACTTGGGCTTCATTTGATCCTTTTGTTTTGTTTGTGTGCAGTGCTATATTGGCACAGAAAAAATCCTATTTCACCCAAGTGAACAAATTAACAAAAACAAAAATAATTTCATTTCAATTTTAGGGTAGTGAAATGGGATAACACAAAAGAACCCCCGCAATAAAGCCTCTAGTTTTAGTTTTAATAAAATTAAAGTTATGTGTTGGCATGATGGGTATGGAGTCTCATTTTTTAAAGGATAGGGAGGGACGACATCTCAGCTTTGGCATGCGGAACCTGAGGTTCGGAAAGAAGATCATTTTGCATGGTACGTACATGTGTACGATGATGGTGATATTTTCTTCCTACAAGTGACACCCATGATGATGATTAAGCAGAAACAGTCACAGGAGGCCCTCATGCAAGCCTTCTTTCTCAGCAAGTACCCATGCCATGCATTAATTCTTTAATGTGGAAGTCGCTATCATTTTACTAATTCTTTTTTTGAAGTTGATTTTGGATAGATCTAATTATCATGTTTGATGTATGAAGTGGACCTAATGGGACGAAGCTTCTTCTTGTTGTATTGTAATGTATAAGAAGTCATAACGCATAAACTTATACAATATATGTTGTGTACACCAAACGGGTAATAAACTGATAATGTATTATTTTAGTATATACTATTAGATTTTATACAATATGCATGCCAAATAGACCTTTAATGAATAGCTAAAATATTATAATATATATATATATATATATTCTCTTGTGCTATATGTTCCAAAAAGGATTAATCTATGATTAAGATTGCATTTCATCATTTTTGGAATATATCCAAGTTAATATATATGGACTCATTTAGATACCATATGGATCTTTACAAAATTAGGGTTAAATCTTTTTAAAATGAATTTTTACGGACGTAAGTTTATTAAATATATTTGCATGGTGTTCGGCCCAAAAAAAAAATAACAAGATGACGGGGCCTATAAATTATACACATCTCCTTTTTTTTCACATGACAAATATAACCTCTATGTATTGGTAAGTAGCACCGTTTGGAGCTAATAAATAATTACATATAAATTTATTAGATATATAAATATAGATTTTACAAAACAGCAAGCTTGCAAATACATCTAAATTGTTCCTTTGGGTTCAGACCAGAAAAAATAGTTTGTTCGGGGAAAATATAAGGTAAATTGGAAATTTTTTTAATTATAATTAAATCTTCTGAAAATTAGAAATAGATTGTGACGTCGCATCACTCCCACCAAGAGCAAGCTGCAAATATATCTAAAGCAAAACAATATGCATAAGTAATAATCACTCCGTTTGGAATCTACATTTTCTGCCAGCAAGTGACAACCATGATGCTTATTAAACCCAGAGACACAGGTGGAACTTAAGCGAGGCTTCAATGTGAAAATTGTTGCTTTTTGTTTTTTCCTAAAAAAATAATTGGGGTGTATTGGGTTCTTCAAATCACTGGACCACAATAGGATAAGTTTTGCACACAACAAATGTTTGTAAGATATTTACATGTAACCATCAAAGTCTTGTACCAAAAACCCAAAAAAAAATCCAAAGTCATGGTATTGTTAATAGATTTTTAGGTTCCTTAAATATAAATGTGTGATGGGTTTGACCCCTCGTTAAAAAAGCGCTGGGTGTGTGTGGATATTCTCCACACACATTGGAAACAATTCCTTTGCATTACGTGAAAAAAATGGTACAGTAGAATTCTCTAAATTAAAAAAAGAAACTCATATTAATGTAATTAATATAAATTATAAAATCTATAGAGAATATTTTCAATTCATAAACAGTATTTCCTTACCATGTATTTTTTTTTTAATTTTGGGGTAAAAGCCTTTACGTACCCCATCTAATTTCCAAATGATGTTGTAAGCTACTTATTTATTTAATTTTTTAAAAAAACAGTTAAATGATTACTTTGATTTAAATTATATAATTTAAAAAAGAATAAAATATACGTATTCAACACAAGATATGCTCATTTCAAATAAACGACGAACACCAAATGCAGATCCTCATGAACATAATTCTAGAAGTGGACACTATGAAAGAAAAGAAACAAGATAACACATACATTAATTTTACATTACATGCTACAATATTATCCCCAAAGTAGCTTCATCAAGCACGCAACACTAGAACACATATCATAACAGAGAGTACTGATGCTTTTATTTAGAAGTGATAACCCAAGAGACCAGGCCAGCATCTTAACTAGTAGGTGGCCTTACTGTTTCTTGGAACCCAAGAAATAGCTCCTGAGCCCAGAAAATGGCAAACAGGCACAGTCCCTGGCATAACTTTGAGGTCACGGAACAACATATGAGGTTCCAAACCTCTCGTGTCATGGTGGCAAAGAGCCACGACGCTTGTTCTTCTCCCGTCGACAGCTTCCATGGGAACTGAATAAGTGATCGTTGCATTCACTTGATGACAGTAAAATCCAGGCTTCTCGAAATTCATATTGTGACACATTACCCCTTCACTTGAAACTCTTTGCACTCCCTCCAGTATCTTGTATTGAGTTTGGTGAGGTATGAAGGAGCTTGTGAGTGCTACGATGTCCTTTCCCAGCTTTGAAATGACGAAATCAACTATTGACTCCACTGATTCTGCACAAAACTTATCATCCTCTCCCACAAAGTTTTTCCCATTGCAGATCTCTTCCATGGTTACCTTCTTTGGGATATACGAGTCTTCATCCATTCTGTTTCTTTTCCATCCATTGACCCAATAAGGTTGACTCTTTTGGTCTTCATCCCTTATGCTTCTTTTCCATCCATTGACCCAGTAAGGTTGACTCTTTTGGTCTTCACCCCTTATGCTTCTTTTCCATCCATTGACCCAGTAAGGTTGAATCTTTTGGTCTTCATCCATTGTGTTTCTTTTCCATCCATTGACCCAGTAAGGTTGAATCTTTTGGTCTTCATCCATTGTGTTTCTTTTCCATCCATTGACCCAGTAAGGTTGAATCTTTTGGTTTTCATCCATTGTGTTTCTTTTCCATCCATTGACCCAGTAAGGTTGAATCTTTTGGTCTTCATCCATTGTGGTTCTTTTCCATCCATTGACCCAGTAAGGTTGACTCTTTTGGTCTTCATCCATTGTGGTTCTTTTCCATCCATTGACCCAGTAAGGTTGAATCTTTTGGTTTTCATCCATTGTGTTTCTTTTCCATCCATTGACCCAGTAAGGCTGACTCTTTTGATCTTCATCCATTATATTTCTTTTCCATCCATTGACCCAATAAGGTTGAGTGGAGGCTAACTTCTCTTGATTGGTAGAGTGATGGTTCTTGAACTTTATGTTCATTTGTTTGCCTGCATGAAGGTCGTCTTCCAAGAAGGTGGTATCGGGATATTGTGTATCTTCAATTTCTCCATTGTTCACACCTATGATTCGATCTCAGATGGTATTTATTAATTAAAGATATCGTACATACGTTAAAAACAATTAATGCATTAATTATAAATGGTGGGAAAAGATTTGGAATTATTAGTATCGTGTTTCGTTTTGTTAAAATTAATATTTTATGTGTGTTTTATTTGAGGGTGATGCTATATTCACACATGATCTATAATTTAAAATTTAAAACATTTTTATTCTTTTATTGAAAGATAAACTAATTACAGAGGGGTAATGACTTTCTTTTCTCCAAGATCATTAGCATATGAATAATTAAATGTTTCTTTCGTTAGGTTCGCGTCACAAAGGATATTGTAAAAGGAGGAATAAAGTATATTGTGGACTGGGAAGATCTGTCTGTTGGGAACAAGCTTTTCTGCTGAGTAGCATTTAAAAGTCTACAATCAAATTATAATCCTCACACTTAGTATATCTTTAAATTTAAAAATATCACTTTCTCTCTTATTTATTATTATATATATATATATATATAAAGAGATAGACACATCTGGAGGTTTGGAGAGAAGCCAAATCATATTAATTTACTGTGATGTTTTTTACTCTAGTACGTACATATTCTTGTATTTAGAAAAAGTGAATAATAATATTAATATATTTAGAGAGAGAGATTGATAAAAGAAAAAGAAAAAGTAGCTAGGTATATATTAGTCTCCATATCTCATCATTATGTGTACGTACTCTTTCTTTTCTCTGTCTCTTTAAATAAATAGTTAAATACTATATATGCACTTTTTCTAAGGACACGGCCGGACTAGGGATTGGCTTAAACCTGCAGATTAGACGCTATACCATGGTGTTTACTGGGCAGTTCAACTTCTCTGCAAATCACACTTTAATCAAACAAAAAGATGTTATTTTTGCTATTTTTGACTCTCTCTCTCTCTCTCTCTCTCTCTCAGCATTTTTAGTTATAGTTATTATATTCTATCATGAATAAATAAATATAAAATAAACCAAATTGAGTGGTAAAAAGCTCAAAATAATTTTTTTAATGCCTTAAATGTTACATTTTAAAAAATAAAAACCTATATTTCATGGATATTGTTGTTTGGTGAATTAACACAGATGTCAAAAATACTTAATACAGATCCCTCTAACCTTTACAATTGAAGGTTTTTCTTCTTTTTGTTTTTTTAATGACAATTACCCAGATTTTATTTTATATTTTTGTTGGAAAATTAGTGTAAAATTAAAAAAAAGAAACACACACAAAATAGAAGGGTCTACAATATTTGCTTTTTTTTCCTTTTAATTTTTTCCCTTTGATAACTCTCTCTCTCTCTCTCTCTCTCTCTCTCTCTCTCTCTCTCTGTGTGTGAGCATTTTTAGTTATAGTTATTGTATTCTATCATGAACAAATAAATATAAGATAAATCAAATTGAGTGGTAAAAAGCTCAATACCTCTTAAGAATAATTTTTTTAATGCCTTAAATATAACATTTTAAAAAATAAAAATCTGTATTTCATCGATATTGTTGTTTGGTAAATTAACACAGATGTCAAAAATACTTAGTACAGATCCCTCCAACCTTTACAATTGAAGGTTTTTCTTGTTTTTGTTTTTTTAATGACGATTACCCAGATTTTATTTTATATTTTTGTTGGAAAATTCGTGTAAAATTAAAAAAAAGAAACACACACAAAATAGAAGGGTCTACAATATTTGCTTTTTTTTCCTTTTAATTTTTTCCCTTTGATAACTGATTGTATTTTTTTTAATTGCCGTAATACGTTTAAAAGTTGGGAATAAGATCAAGGATTTGATATTAATTCCAAGTACTAACCTTCTAGAAGATAGTGCAAATTCAGAGGCATATCAGTGTGTGGCCAAATGGAATGCCAGTATTCTTCAGCCGAACGGGACGACGTTGCATCACTTCGGACTACAGCAAGCTGCATACACATCCAAAGCAAAACAGGCATGCCAAAGTCCACAATTTAGGGGAAATCACATCTTGAGATTAAAATAAAAATTCAATCATAATTCAAGACCAACGGTTAAATTAATTATATTAAAAGATAAGATGTTTTTAAGTAAAATTTAGAGATGAGTTATAAATTTAGAGTAAGTCAAAATTTTGAAAAATAAAATTATATACTGCTTGAATAATTTAAGACAATTAAATTGCATCTTTAAGCACATTAAAATTATAGAAAAGTCTGAGTTTGAATTGTAATAAAATCTTAATTTTGGTCCTACAATGTGATCTTAAATAAAACAAAAGTATGGAATCATGGAAAAGAAAAAGAACTTACAAATAACAAAGCTGAGAAAACAGCAATGGGAGGAATCTCCATTTCAGAGACTCTGAAGTGCAGAAAGAGTGTGTGAACCCGGACACTGAACCACTTGACTAAGGTGCTTAATTTATAGAGAGATGGGTTGTCCTTTTCAGGAATAATACAATAATTAAACGTACCACGTGAACGATCATTAAAATTTTTATGTTTATTGTATGAGAGACATACTTCCTTTGTTTGGATAGAGGAATTTAAATGGGATGAGAGGAAAAATTAAAATATTTTTCATTTGATTTAATAAGTAAGAGAAGAGTAGAGGAAAAATTAATATTTTCTGTTATTTGGGTTTAATGGAAAGAAAATGAAAGAGGATGAGAGGAATTTTAAAATTTCTTCATTTAGATTTGTCTAAAGGTAGGTAGACACAAGGGTAATGGTTTGTAGGAGCAAATTATTTGAAAAATATTTATATATTAATTCTAAATTTTTATTACACATATTAGACTTAGAAGTAATGATTCTATTGATGGTGACATATTTGATTTGATCCAGAATTGGGGTCCAGATTGTATAATATTTCACTTTCTCATTTAAAATACGCAAAATTTGAAAAAAATAACTTGGAGAATAGAGCCCCAAATAATAACGTGAATTTGGTTTATTGGAGGGTATGAGATAGAAAAATTTTAATATTATTTTATTTGATTCAAAAATAAAAGTGACAGAAAACTGTATCTATATATACATATTATAAATATACATGAGCTGTTTCAGTAAATCCACGCATTATGGATGTTGTGACGTGGAGGAATTCCAATCATTCATCTATTTTTTTTTTGCCATTTGTATTAGTTTACTAAATTTTTATTTAATTTGTATTTTTATAAATCAATACATAATTTTTATTTATTATTTTTTTTATCCAAATAAATTTGTGATAAATTTTTCTATTTTTATCTAAATTTTATTTTTGTAAACTGTAGTTATTGTAACAGACTTTTTACATAAAAGTAATCCAAACGAACACTAAGTACTTCAATACAACGAATCTCCACCACTTTTTATTTCAAAGAAAAATTGTAATTTTATAATAGAGGTAATTTATATTTTCATGACATGGAAATTTTTAATTTGGATATAAAAAATTTCAACTAAAATGTGAAAATGTTCAATAAAAACTCAAAAAAATTTATGTAAACTCAAAATTTTCAAAATCAACATTTTAGTCATAAAATTTCATTTCTAATGAAATTTTTTTTATTGAAATTTTTATGTTTTAGTTGGAATTTTTTAGATTCAAATTAAAATTTTTTAAGTCATGAAATATAAATACTTATCTACTTCCATGGAATTGCAATTTCTCCCTTTTTAATATATTTTTCATCACATTTTTAGTTGAATATATTTTTTATCTAATTAACTTTATTTAACATTGCACAGTTATCATTCTTAACTAACCATATTCAAAAAATTTAATCTTATAAATTTATTTAGCAAATTTTTGTAATCAAATTCTAATATATATTTTTATTGAACTAGAATATTTGTTTATCAAAATATTTACTTGATAAAATTTTGTATTTGAGTTAATTTTTCTATAAAAATTATGTTAGTCAATTTCTTTATAACATAGTATCTTTGAATTTGGACAAGAAAAATTCTAATTGAAACGTGAAAATATATAATAAAGATACAAAAAATTTCATTGTGAATGAAATTTCATGTATGAAATTTTGAGTTTGAAAATGAAATTTTTCAAGGACCTGTTTGGTTCTCAATTTTGTAAAATTAAGTTAAGATAAATGAAATTTGTAAAAATGAAGTTTTAGATAAAATAAGTTTATTGTAAATTGTTATATTTGAATATTATTTTTGGAAAAGTAAGTTTGACAAAAAAATATGTTTGGATGATAAGGGTTAAAAGTATTTTTAGATATATAATATAGAGTAAATTTATTTTTCTTTTCCGAAAACCTATGTTTTGTTAAAGAAAAAGCAACTTTTTCTCTCATTTTTTAAAATCATAGTTTAACTTATTTTTTATTTTTCTAAAAAATAGTTTATGTTTGACTAAATATATCTTCTTAAAAAATTATGACTCAAAACCATGTTTTTTTTTTGTTAAAGATAAACCAAACAGACACTAAGTCTTTATTAGATATTTTCATGTTTCAATTGAAATTTTTTATATTCAAATTAGAACTTTTCATGTTATAGAAATATAAATATTTCACCCCTACCATCAAAATTGCTATTTTTTTAAAAAAAATAATGATTATTTATTATATTGTTTCACTTAATATGATAGCATAAATGATAAAAATAAAATAAAATAAAATGAATGATTGGAATTCGGCTAGGTCACAAGAAGCACATCGTGCGTGGATTACTCTCCAGTCTCCACCTACCGACACGGCTCCCATATATGCGCACTGCCATAATAATGATCATTACAATTTTTATATTTATGTGTGTGTGAGACAGATTTTTCAAGGATTTGTCCCCCTCAATTTATTTAGACAGCAGCCCTGAATTAAGCGTACCTCTATATTATAACATATTTTCAAGGATCAGGCCCCCCTCCTCAAATGCCGCACCTTGATGGCCAAAAAAAAAAAGAATTATAATATATAGTCTGTATATATATATATGCACACACAATATATATATCTCTTTGATTGACATATTTAAATAGCTATGAAAATAAATATTTTATTAATTTATTTAAAATATTTTTCTTATAGATTAGTATTAACTTCTTATTAATAAAAAAGAATTATACTTATATTTGTATTATACATGTTAATCCATTTTTAATTAAATTATTTGGAATCATTTATAATAAAAGTTGAGCATTTGCATGCATTTAGATTTATTTTTGTTATTTAATTTGAATATAATACTAATTAAGAGTAGTTTGAGTATGTCAAACATATAATTTTTCAAGTATATATTTAATAATTTATTTTTATAAAATTTGGAGATTTATCACAATTTTTTGTACAAATCATTAATATATAATAACACATTTATGATATATAAAAAATCAAAGGGTGGCCAAAAATATGTGTATATATATATAATGTGTGAAGTGAGACATTAAATCATTTCAAAAAATTTTGAAACTCCTTAAGCGAAGTTGAGAATTGAATCTTATTAATTGAAAAATCCATATTGGTAGAGTTACTTTTTTTTTTTAGCTTTTAAATTTGATCCATTAGAATTGGATACTAGATAGTTAAATATATAAAAAAGAAATATAATTATACTGAAATCCAATATTAAAAATATAATCAATAATTAATGTCAATATGAATTATAAAATATATAATAAAGCAGTAACAACATAAACAATTGGAGGTAAAATCGAATAAAATTTTATGCATACGAAAAAACTTATCGAGTTGAATGCCCAACTTCCTGGGAAAAAAAAAAAAGCAGTAACAATATGGATCAGGATCCTCTCCATACTCTCTCTCCATACCTCTCTCCATACACAATCTCATTTGTTAATTTTGATCAAATAATTAAAAAAAATAATCTACAAATAGATAATAAATTAGATTTAATGATTGTATTTATTATTATAAGTATAATTTTCTTTTAAAAAATTTAATAATGCTTGATTCTAATTATTATTAAAATAAATAATATATTTTGTTTGAAGTAACAATAAGTGATCTCTACCATTCAAATCAAAATCAATGGATGAGATTATATATAGAGAGAAATATGGAAAGAGAGTATGGAGAGGATCCTTATCCGTAACAATATGTGCCCAACTATATATTGTTCTTTTATGTGCTATATATTAAATATAGATTGAATGAAAAAAAATAAAAAATAAAAACATGTAATAGTGGTTCACGTGATCATCAAGGTGAGCCGTTCCTTGAGAGATGTGGGTCATTTGCAAGCTGTCCAGGTGGGCTCCGACGGAGACACCCCCTGCGGTCATCCTGCCACCCTTTCTTTTTAATTTTTTAATTTTTCAATTTTTGTTTTTTAAAAATTTAAGTTTAGAGATAAAAAATAATTTTTTTAAAGTCATACAGTCCTGATTGCACGTAGTTTTTATCCTCCTATATGCAGTTTTATAGAAATAAAAAAATAAAAAAAATGAATAATGACTTTAAAATGCATATATTTTATTTATAATATTTATTAATTTATAAAAATAAAATCAAAGCTGCATGGCAGCACCATTGCAGTACTATGACAGCATGGGGGCTCAGAGGAGACACCCAATTCCTATCCAAGCACGTGTAAACTAAAAGTTATGTAAAAGTAGAAAGAAAACAAAACTTATAATAATGAGGGGGTCCTTGTATGTCAGTGTGAAATGTGAATCATTGCACGGGGCACGGAAGATTTTGGAAGATTTTGTTGCTAAAAATGTGTTTCTATCATAATTATTAAGGACCGTAAATGAAAATATTTTTTTTCAAAAATTTAGTTTAAAAATTTAATATTTTTATAAATTAAATTTTTAATTTGAATCAACTGAATTCAGTATTGATATTATTTATTTATCAATATTTTTATATAAAGGTCCTAACCTATCTTTTTTCCTTATCAAAACCACACTAAACTATACATAAATATATGTAATATATATATAGTATATTTATTACTTCTTTAAAAAATAAATATAGAATATATTTTAAAAATAATATTTAGTCTAAAATATAAGATATTCTATAAAATTATTTAATATATTAATTATTTTTTATATTTTAATTATAATTAGTAGATAAAAAATAAATATTATGAAAAATAATATAATTAATAAAAATAAATTTAATAATAGTTTAGAAATGACAATTTAGGAGAAAACCAACTGACATTTTCATCATATCCACCCACGTCCGTTTTGTTTCATGATTCCTATTCAAATGCTTAGATGATGGTATGTGGATTATCAGTATATTTTAATGTGCATATCTCTTAAATCAAGATTCATTCATAAAACCTTAAAAAAATGGCTTACAAATTTTTATTAAGATTTTGTAACTTATTTATTATGAATTTATAATTTAATTTTTAAATTTTTATTTTATAATTTTTTTAGAACTTGCAGTTGCTTCATTCTAAATTTATAACTTTTTTTTTGTAAGTTTTCACTATGATTTATTTCACTATTTTTATAATTTTTTTTTTAGATTTTACAATTTGATTACTCTAGATTTGTAAATTATTTTCCAGATTTTAATTATGAATTTTTTAAATATTTTATAATTTATTTTCTAAAATTTACAACTTACTCACCCTAAATTTATAATTTATTTTTCAAATTTTTATTTTGAATTATTTTAATCTCTTATAACATGTTTTACATATTTTACAACTTATTTACTTTAAATTTACAACTCATTTTCTAAATTTTTACTATAAATTTTTTTGGTACTTTTATAACTTTTTTTACGTATTTTGTAACTTATCTACTCTTAATTTGTAATTTATTTTTCAAATTTGACTATGAATTGCTTTAGTATTTTAAAATTTCTTTTCTAAAATTTGTAATTTATCTACTCTAAATTTACAATTTATTTTCTAAATCTTTGTCACGAATTGTTCCAAATTAAAAAATTTTGGAATAAAAATTAAAAAGTGATGAAAAAATTTATAGTAAAAATTTAGAAAATGAGTTATAAATTTTTTTTTATATATATCATGAGGGTTTGAACCCTTAACCTCTACCCAGACCCCACCTCACTCTTACCACTTGAACTAATCTCATGTGGCCAAACGAGTTGTCAATTCTTGAAAAGAAATTACAAAGCATTAAAACAATTGATAGTAAAAATTTAAAAAATGAGTTACAAATTCAAAGTACACAAATTATAAAATATGTAAAATAAGTTGTTATAATATTGAAATAATTCATAGTAAAAATTTAGAAAATAAGTTATAAATTCAAAGTAAATAAATTATAAATTCTAGAAATGAAGTTATAAAACATCATAACTATTCATAATAAAAGTTTGAAAAATAAGTTGTAAATTCATAATAAGTAACTTGCAAAATATGAAAAAGAAATTATAAATGCATTGAAACAATTCATAATAAAAATATAAAAAATAAATTACAAATTTAAAGTGAAGAAATTGTACATTTTGGAAAAAATTGCAAAGTAAAAATTGAAAAATTAAATTATAAATTCATAACAAACAAGTTGTAAAATCTTCAAAAAAAGTTATAAGTTATTTTTTTCCAATGAGTGTTGATCCATCACCGGCGATGTTGGTTAGTGTTGAACAGTTGATGACGACTATTGATCAGTGATGGTTTATGGAGAAATAAAATTTGAGGATATTTTGATAATTTTATATTTTTAATATTTTATTTAAAAAGTTGGTATTTTTTATAATTAAATGAATAATAGATCTCATTTTATAATTAAATTGTGATTATGATCCTCAATAGTAATTTCCTCTAAATGTTTTTAAAAATTAAAAATTTTAAATTAAATTAAAAATAAAAAATAAAATAAAATATGGGAATGTAAAGATAAAAAACAATTTACAAACACTGTTGAGAAATTTAAAATTGACACAATAATTATAAGTACATTAAAAAAAAAGGTAAAATACTATAGTAATTTTTGTTGGTTAAGGGCACAAAGCCATAAAAAACAGAAAAGAAAAAACAAAGAGAGAGACAACAGATATTAAGGATAAGCCTCTGAAGACCCCCTGAAGATCTTCAGGATAAGCATCGTACACCTTGGGACCACATCATTCCGTACATATGATTTTGATGTGGGCTGCCTGCTAAATTTTGCAGTTAGGTCAGCACAGTGACTCTTTTTTTACCAATAAAAAGAAAAAAGAATAATTGTGGAGCCACAATGGTTCCTACACAATGATTCGTCTACTAAAAAAAAATTAAAAAGGGAAAATTATTATTCAAAATTAAAATCACAATTTAATTATAAAAAAAGACTTATTATTAATTTAATTATAAAAAGAGATTAACTTTTTAAAATTAAATATACTGTGAATTTACTAAAATATCCTCAAGTCTTAGTTCTCCATCTAACATTGGTGGTCAACATCTGCCTGTCACAATATCACGTGAGAGTATTGGTTAACTTGCCCATCAAAGAGAATGTATAGTTGCCTGTCTCTATTGATGATGCGGCCACGGTAGGATAGGCAATGGGTGAATATGTGGCATGGCTTGCTCATCTTGTTACTTCAACTCCAACAAAATAGGTATGTCAATTCGCAAGTTAACCAACTTTGTTTCATAGTTTAAGGGGAAGTCTAGTATTTCAATGATTAAGCAATTAAAGGAGTCAATCATTGCACCAATGAAGGAATTACCAGGACCGCAAGTTTCAAAGGCAAGTGATAATCAAACCTTCCTTGCCAACATTGTGAAGATAAAGCTATGGGAATTACTAACATTCCCATTTTATGCGAGGATCGTCAACAAGGAAGTATCTAAAATGACCACCCATCCCAAGCTCACAGACAGATTTACGTTCATCCACCACTCGCTAACATTGTGGGTCATCAATGGCTTCGGGTACAAAATGTAACCACATTTATCAAGTATAAAAATTACAACAAATTTGCTTTCCACTTGACTACCTTTCATTTCCTTATGCAATATTAATGAATTACTTATTTTATTATTTTTAGTTATCTATATGAAAAGTTTATAGTCCTTGCCAAGCTCACGAACAGATTTACATTTATCCACCCTAAGACATCTTAGCTTTTATATTCAGCCGGATGCCCTAGGTGAAAATTACTGAATAGTCATGAGATGTTGCCAATGCAATGAGGGTGGATACAAATGGTGAGATGTTATATTTGACTGTTCATAGACATTAACTGATCACCGGCGACTATTGATATGTTGCCGTGACCATTGACTAGGTCGTCAGCTGTTGACCGGCAATGGTAAGGAGAGAAATAAAATTTTAGGGTATTTGGGTAATTTTATATTTTTATATTTAATTTAAAAAATTCGGTCCTTTTTTATAATTAAATGAATAATAGACCCTATTTTATAATTAAATTATGATTCTGGTCTTGAATAGTAATTCCCCCAACTAAAAAAGCAAATAAAAATGAGAGGTTAAATAAATAAATAAGATGGTAGAGAGAGACTTGAAGAAAAGATGTAAAATAGAAAAAAGAAAGATTATTAAAAAAAAGAAAAAAAAAACCTACTTTGTTCTAACACCTCTGCATTAGTAATCAAATTCCATGTTGCCTCTACTGGATTTGTTAATGGATTCTCAATAAAGCATTAACACCGTGGGTGAAAAAAAAAATTTGGACAAATGAGATGTTAAGAAAATAGAGGGAAGGGAAGTTTAAAAATTAGGAAATATTCGAACATGGGAAAGAAATCAAGATATGAAAGTTAGATAAAAAAATTTAAATTAAAATTAAAATTTAAAATATTGGACATAGAGGGAAGTTAAGAATCTGTTATAATTTTAAAAATAAAAAAATCTAAATTTAAATAATGAGGAAGATTTAAAAATTCTAAAAAGAAAGTATTTATAATTTATAAATTATAAATTTTCAAAATGTAAAATTTAAAAAAATGGCAAGGGAAATTAACTCAAGACTAAAATTATTTACTTTTGCATTAAAATTATATAATTATGAGAAAGTTTAAGAGAGAGAAAAGATGGGGTCAAGCAAAAGAGAAATATAAGTTATGAATGAGTTCATAGAGAATTACACTTTACTCTCTCCACAGTCTGAGGAAGACGTTTTAACTGCCGAGGTAATACAACTTTGCATACCTATTTTTTCTTTTAACATTATAACATTTCGTTATGTCTCTTGGTTTGATTTACTTGGATTGTAATCAAACCAATATATGTTTTTCAATGGATGAGGATGCTCACCTATCATCATATCATATTTCGTCATCATATTTCTCATCTCATCATTATCATCCAATCCATCATATATCACTATGTTTATGTGGTAATGATATTCATGCCATGTCACTATGCAATAATCATTATTATCATATCACAAACATCAATGTCATGCTAGTATGCTATGAAATCATATGTACTATAATGTCCATCATCATCACATATCGATGTCAGAGATCTAGACTCATACCTCATCTAATCATATGTACACCATGATATGTAGAAAAACTATATACACATAACAATATCATGGTATAAACAAAAAAATGCATATATACATACATATATATATATGTACAAATCAATAATTAACACACAAACATAAACATCCGGTTACCTAAAATCGCTGACACCACACACACGGGTTAAACGCACCGTCTTAATACTAAGCATAAGCCAAACACCTTTGGTCAACCAAACAACATCTACAATACTATAATATCTTCAATTAACATAAGACATAATTATTCAAAATCCATAATTCAACCATTAAAGCTTAACCCAAGATTTCAACAACATTTTCATGCATCAATGAGCCCTATACAACCATTCAAATCATAATCAATCATATACATTTCGGATTCGAGCTTCCATATACAATCCAAAGCTAGGGTTCCACTCAAACCTATCACAATTCAACCAAAACTTATATCCAAAATTTCCTAGCACTACATAACACCTCTATAACACCAATACAATCATTTTAATTAGTTGAAACCTCGACTAATCCAAAATATAACACACTCTCATGGATTCCAAATGAAATTCATAGAGAAAAGAGAGGAAAGGAGATTAGAGATCACTTACCAACTAAGATTGAAGCTCCTCAAGGCCAGAAATCACCCCCAAAGGTCATACTTCTCAGACCCTAACATAGCTCATTTATTTCTCCCTCTAATTCCTTCTGTTTCGTGGAATGAAACTCGTCTGATTTAAGCAAATTTTTGGTCTGGTGCCACGGCGTGGAGCCTGTGACATCCGGGCACTGATGAGGACAGAGAGTGATCACTGATGCAAGAAAAGGGGGTGAGATAAAATAATGAGGCACGGACAAGGAGTGGCTCTTGGCAGGCTTCTAAGTGGGAGGGACATATAAATAAATTGAATATATACCGGAATAAGAGGGATTCGGAGACTGTATAAGTATGAGACTATACGGTTAAAGGATAATTTAAAGGAATTGATAGGTACTACCTATACCAATAAGGTGCACATACCTTTTTAGTAACATATCCCTTAAGAACTCCTCAGTTAAGTGTGCTTGACTTGGAGCAATTCTAGGATGGGTGATCTTCTGGGAAGGAGGTGTGTGAGTGAGGACAAAGCACATAAAAAAGGTTTGTGTTAGTTTGTAGGGACAGTCACAATCTGATAAAGCGGACAGACATTACAGTTGGTATCATAGCCCAACCTCTCTTAGTATAATATGGTTCGGGGACGAACCAAGTGGAAGCTGGTGGGCATGTGACATTCGGGCGCTGATGAAGGCGGGGAGTGATCACTGATGCAAGAAAAGGGGGTGAGATAAAGTGATAAGGCACAGACAAGGAGCGGCTCCTAATAGGCTTCTAAGCAGGAAGGGCATATGAATGAATTGAATATATATCAGAATAAGAGGGATTCGGAGACTGTATAAATATGAGACTATACGGTTAAAGGATAGGTTAAAGGAATTGATAGGTACTACATATACCAACAAGGTACACCTACCTTTTTGGTAACTTATCCCTTAAGAACTCCTTAGTTAAGTGTGCTTGACCTGGAGCAATTCTGGGATGGGTGACCTGCTGGGAAGGAGATGTGTGAGTGAGGACAAAGTACACCAAAAAGGCTTGTGTTGGCTTGTGGGGATAGTTATTAATCCGATAAAGCGACCGGACGTTACAGGGCCCTTTTGTTTCTAAAAAATTTATCCTAGTTTTAGCTCGTTTGCCGTGGTGGCCTTACTTCTTGCCGCAATGTGGAGCTCTTCTGACTCCTCTTTGTTCTTCCTCTTTCTCGATTCCTCTGGTTCTACATACATCATCAATTGTACTTCCTATTAGCTAGAGACTAAGTTTGAGATAGTGTGATGAGGGTTGTTACATTCTCCTCTCATTATAAAAATTTCATCATCGAAATTTCAAATTCCTACATCAATAAAAAAGCTTAGGAAACCTCCTTTGCATGGATTCTTCTATCTCCCACATGACGTCATTGGATATCAAGCCGCTCCACAGCACCTTCACTAATTTGATAGTCTTATTCATCAGTTGTTTAACCTTTACATTGATAATTTGCAACGGTATGATCTCAAATGTCAGATCCTCTCACAATTGAACTTCCTCATAATCGATTATATGAGACATATTATGATGATATTTCTTAAGTTGAGACACATGGAATATATCATGTAATCCTGTGAGATTAGGCGGTAGCACCACTCGATATGCTACTGGCCTAATTTTCTTCAAAATTTCGTATGGACCCATATATCGAGGAGTAAGCTTCTTCACTCGAATTGATCTTCCCATACCGGTATTAGGAGTAACCTTCAAAAATACATTATCTCTGGCATCAAATTTTAATGGTCTCCTCCTTCTATCTATATAGCTCTTTTGCCGACTCTGGGCAGTCAAAAGCTTTTGTTGAATGCTATTTATTTGTTGAGAGGTTTGGTCCACGATATCCAAGCCCAATAGACTTCGCTCATCAAGTTCAACGCAACACAGTGGTGATATATACTTTCAGCCACACAATGCTTTATAAGGAGCCATTGTAATTGTTATTATAGGGAAATTGAACCAATGAAGTATATTAATCCCAATTACCTTTGTTCTTCATAGCACAAGCTTGCAACATGTTTTTTAGAGTTTCTATTGTTATTTCAGTTTGCCCATCGGATTGAGGATGATAAATTGTACTGAAATTCAATCTCGTCCCCATAGCCTTCTGAAGGGACTTCTAGAACCTAGATGTAAACCTAGGATCTCTATCTGACATAATAGTCATTGGAACTCCATGCAGTCTAACAATTTCATTCACATATAACTGGGCCAACTTTTCCATGGTAATGGTCTCCTTGATCGAAAGAAAATGGGCTGACTTCTTTTAATTTATCTACAATCACCTATATTGCATTGTACCCCGAAAAGATCCTTGGTAATCTTATCACAAAATCCATAGAGATACTATTCCTTTTCCAATCCGAAATCTCCAGAGGTTGCAGTGAACCTGCTAGCAATTGGTGTTCAATTTTCACTCTCTGACAAACTAGACATCTTGCTACATATTCTGTGATGACCTTTTTAATTCCTGGTCACTAGTACACTTACTTCAGATCTTGGTACATCTTAGTGGTACATGGGTAAATAGTGTACCTGCTCTTATGAGTTTCTTCCAGAATAGTTTCTCGCAACCCAACAACATTTGACATACAAATTAAACCACGATATCGAATAATACCATATGCTAATATATCAAAATCTTGAGTTTCTGCCATTTCAATTCGTTCCTGAATGCCTAAACGATAGCTATCCTCCAGCTGTGCAAAACAAATATTCCTCAACAAGTCACTTGATACATTAATAGACCTTACTATTAGAACTCCATGGTGCACATTGATGAATAACTTTAGATCTCTCAGACTTTCTAGCAATTGTTGTTCTCTCATTATCATGGTAGCTATATGCATTGACTTCCTGCTCAACGCATCTGCCACTATATTGGCTTAGTTTAAGATGATACTTGAAAGCAAATTCATATTCTTTCAAGAATTCTACTGATTGCCTTTGCCTTATATTCAACACTTTCTGATCAAAAAAAATTTCAAGCTATTGTGATCACTGAACACCTCAAACTGAGTGCTATGTAGATGATACCTCCATAACTTTAAGGTAAACGCTACAACTGCTAGCTCAAGGTCATGAGTTGGACAGTTCTTCTCATTAGACTTCAACTACCTTGATGCGTAGGCCACAACTCTTCCTTGTTGCATTACCACGCACCCTAAACCCTTTTTAGAGGCATCCGTATGAACTGTGAACAACTTGAATAGGTTAGGGATGATCAGCACTAGAGTAGACATCAAACGAACCTTCAGTTCTTGGAAAGCTCTCTCACACCTCTCATCCCAAATGAAAAGTTTATCCTTTGTGAGTTAATCTAGTCAATGGCATAACAAGTTGAGAGAATCCTTTAATAAACATTTCGTGGTAACTAACCAATCCTAGAAAGCTACAAATTTTGGTCATTGATTGCGGTCCTTCCCAATTTAAACTTGGTTCTACTTTGTTAGGGTTCACCACTACACCTTCTTCAGAAATCACATGACCCAGTAAGCTACTTAGAGTAGCATCTAAAAAATAGTAATTGCAATATATGAGAGAGAAAAAAAGTAAAGGTTGATTCAACTAACTTTAAAATTTTTTAAAAATAAAAATATTTGACATCATGGAAATATTGTAATATCCCAAAATTTCTCTTTCATGTTTAAGGCCTAATATTTTAAAATCTATAAGAAATTTACAAAAATGGATATACATCATTTTATATAATATAAGGTAAAGAGGGCAATTATCTTGGTCAGAAAAAAAAAATAAAAAAATGACCATTTTACCCTTAAGAATTATGTAAATGACGATTTTGCTCTAGCAAAAAAAAAAGAGAGAGAAGGCGGTGAATGAGATGGTGGACTTACGCAAGAATTGAAGGAAATTTTATAAATTTTGGGATAAATTACATTTAATGACCCGAAAGTTTTAAAAAATAATAAAAATATCCCGGGTCAAAGACATTTTTTGTAAATATGAAAAATTATAGTCAAAATGAAGTTCTCAATGAGCTTAGACCATTGGAATATATTATGGAATTTATTAAGATCAAAATAATATTTATTGGGTAATTATGATTTAATATTAATGTCTTACTCGATAAATGTCAGTCTGGACTGCAGGAAGAAGTAGTATTCATTCAAGAAAAATGTGTGGGTCTTATATTTGGACCAATTGGGATAATTATATTATGGTAATTTTATGATTATAATTAGTATCCCAATAATAGTGAAATATATTGCTAAAGTAGCTTTAATTATCCAGACTGGTCCAGGATATATCTGGATAAGTAAATAACTAAAATTTTTGGACCAAAATACCCTCCATTTCGTGATGACCAAGCTGCCCATGATAGAATTATATTATTCAAGTAATTATGTCATTTTCAAGAAAAATCAATAAGCTTAGGTGGCATAAATTGATTGGTTAGCAAAGTTTATATATACTCCCTCCTTGGCTCATGTGTGCGTCATATTTGGGCAAAAGAAGAAAGGGAGAAGCTACAGCAAAGTGATGAAGAAAGAAAGCCACGTGAGGAAGGAGAAGAAAAAGAAAAAGGAGAAGGAAATTCAAGAAAAAAATTGGTAAGCTTCTACTTGTAATTTCTATGGTTTCTAGCTTAGTTCTTGGGTAGTTTAAGATGGTTTCTTTGAACTTTTCTCCTCTCCTCTTACTATTTAGTTTTTGTTTTAATGTAGATTTAGGAAAGAAAGTGGTTTTGTGCCATTACTTAAGGAGAAAGCATGAGATTAAGCAAAAGAAAGCAAGTATAGTATGATTTAAGCAAGTTTTGTGAAAAACCAATTTCTTCCTCCTAAGAACAGATTTTGGTCAGACTAATAAGGTGGGAAGGAGCTGAATTTTCATGTATTTGATGGCAAAAATGAGTTCCCCCATGATGAAAAATCTTAAAGACAAGCATTGGCTCAAAGATAGAGCTTAAGATAAAGAGTTTGGGAATTTAAAGATTTCCAGAGTTTTATGAGAGCTTTTTGTGATTAGCCATGAAATGAATGGCTTGAGCATGTGTTGAATGATGTTTAGGGACTTGAGGAAGCTTGGTAAAACTAGAGGAAGCTTTGGTTTAAAGAGAAAAGTCAAGTGCAAGCACCAAAGGTAGCTAAGTTTCATATTCTTGCTTTATGTTCTTTCATTGTCTTTCTATGATTAAATTGTGTTGCCATATTGCAATTGTGATTGCTTTGATTGGTTTTGGCTGTAAAATGTGGGGTTTTATTCCCCAGAATGTCCATTTTCTAAGCCGTTATACTGCCGAATTTTTTATGACCAATGTGGCAATTTATTGTTTAAATATGATTGATGTGATTATATGTGATCAAATGTGAGTTTATTTGACATGATTGACATAATTGCATAAAATGTAACTTGCTACTGAGATTGCCCCCAATCTCATCCCATCAAGTATCCCAAATGACTAGGCACAATCTATGGCAAAGGAGTCCAAAGAAAAGGCAAGGAGAATGAAGAAGAGAATGATGCTTAATGATAATTTCAAGCTATGATTCCATATTTTGAAATAATGTATAAAATCATGTATATGCTTTTATATCTATGCCATTGTGCTATTATGTTCTTATGAGCATTATGAAATGTTTGGCATAGATTTGAAACATGGAATGATCATGTGAGCTTATTATGAAGTCTACTTTGCCATGTTATATTGTTAGAAGTTCATTTTGTAGCAATGAAAATAAATTTGACACTGTTTGACTGAGACAGGGCAAGTAAGTCAAGTGTTATATATTATCTGAAACTAGAGAGAACAAGCTTTCCAATGAGCTAAAGAACACTCAATTTGGATATATGTACAATTTATAGTATATTTTTGAAGTTAAGGGCCAAAACTGGACAGTAAAGTAAAAATCGTGAATTTCACTGTAAGTATCACTTATTTTGAAAAGTGATATAAAATCGTATAGAGCTCCAAAAATTTAGTGGTTTACATTTTTAAAACGATCTGTGTTTTCAATTTAACATTCCACTGGTTTGAATTCAATTGGAGCTGTACACTGAGAGATATACAAGTTTTCCCAAGACTGTTCCAATAAGAGTGAGGTTCTAACCCTTAGTAATTTAAGTTGAAATCATGCCCTGTATGGACTAAATAAATGTATAAGAAAAATATGAAGGCAAGTATACATATATATCTTTCCAAGGGCATATAGAATACATGATTTGGCTCAGTATATAGTTAGATATGAATTTTCAAAGTTATGGCCAAAATCCTGAAAAAAGAGAAATGACCATTTATATAGTATAAGTTTAAGTAATAAACTATACTAATTGATCAGGTTAAAGGAGGTTTTCATATTTTTATCTTCTATATCATGTTTCTAACTTCATTTAGAGACTTGAACCATATTGATACGATTTTTCTGGATTAAGTTATGATTTTTCAAAGTTCATCCAGAAAACTGGAGAACCAAATAAATAGTACCATATTTTTTTTATTTAAATATTTTGGTTCTATTAATGGTTTAAGCTCTTAATATGAGCTAATTGGATATTGTATATATTATAATATATGAGAAAATATAGATAAAAATAAGGTGTTACAAATATCATAATATAAATACTTACATTTCTCTTTAATTGCTAAATAATTTAAAAAGTGTTTTTTTATTCTAACAAAACCCAAATAATTTCTACTCTTCAAAAAATCTATAAGTAATTAATCACTTTTTTAAATAATTTGAAAATCACGTTTTTAAAAAGTTTAAATAAACAGGCACTAAACAATGGAATAAATTAAATCTACACCCTCCAATTGTATAAACAAATGGTTCAAATTTAGAAATTAGCACTCCCTACTTATTCTTGAAATTATGAGTACTTACAAACTTAGTTAGCATAGGATTCACTCTAGCTTGAGACCCCTCTTGATGAAAGCATTGGGTTGAACCTAGGCCCTGTAAGTCAAGCCAGGTTTCACTAGTACGAAACAAGTTTAATGAAAATTTTTTGAAGTTATTAAAAATGTAACAAAATAATTTTATTTATCAACAAAATATATAATTCTTTTAATTTAAATATTTTTTCAAATAATAATCTTGGGATCAAAAGTAACTTTTTAAAATTATAAATATTTAACGATTATCCATTATTTTTACATGATATTTAGTTAAAAAAGTAATTCAAAATTTCAAGTAAAATTAAAAAATTGAAATCATAAAAGTCAGATGATAATCATAAAATTAATTTATTATATGAAAAAATATCAACAAAATATTACTATAAAACAACTCATATTTCAAAAAATAAATAAAGAAAGAAAGTGTGCATATGCCAAACCCAAAAAGTAACTCCGCAGGACTGGGCCACCCCGACTAGCATTGCATATGCCCACCTCTACTTGGATGAGTTTAGAAGATCTAGATTTGCTTAAGAAAAAAAAAGGAAGATCTAGATTTGGAAAATAGAACACATGAAATCTATCTATATCTTTATATTTATATAATATATTTATTTATATATAATAAAATATATAAATTGCGTAGGAAGTTGAATTGATGTATTAACTTGACTTAAGAATAGTACTATAATTTGAGATGTTTGACTTGTATTAAGTTGCATGTTTTGTTATTTTATGATATAATATTTGAATTTTTTTGTAATTTAAAATTAGGGAATCCGATTAAATGAATTTGTAATAAACATCTCTTCCCATAAACACACCTAACCAATTTCTAATTAAACTAAATTACACGAAGAATCTCACCACACATATATGTATATACTCCCTCTTGTACTAACAAGGCATTTGCATAGTCGATAGGTAACTAGATTATTTTATTTTTGGGTTTGACATCTGATTTTGTGTATGGAAAAGGCTTTACTATAAGAGGGAAAACTCACATCAATAATTTCTAAGTTTAGAGAGGATTAATCTTTGACTGTCGGTAGAAAATATTATTGATGCTCACAAAAAAAAATCCCTTTGATGTTTTATGTAAGTTATCTTCCAAAAGAATTTTATAGTCTTAAATATAAGTCACTTTAAAGGAGTTTGTGGAATATTAATTGTTTTATTCTAAAATTACCCATGCTATCAATTGCTTTATGAAAAATTAATTTTTTTAAAGAGTATATGTTTTATAAATTTAAGATATTTATTAAGGGTAAACATGAAAAATAAAATAATTTTTAAACAAATTATTAATGCAACTAATTCTTGTTAGTCCTGATGAGGTAAATTTTTTTTTGGGCCAATGATGAGGTTGTTAAAAGTAAGGATTGGAGTAAATATAAATGTATATTTTTTTTCACTTAAACAAATAAAAAGGGTGCCCCATATACGAGAATCTACATTCGGTGTTCATCAGGTTAATAAGCACCGAATGCTTATCATAGAGCTGGGCCATCCAGATCAAAACTGGATGATCCAAATTTAATTTAATTTTAATATTATATTTTAATATATTTCTATTTTAATAAATATAGAATATAAAATAAAAATAATTTTATAACTATTACTTTTTCTTAAAAAAGTAATGTTACCGTTAAAAAAATAAAATAAAAATTGTAAATTTAAATCTTTAAATTAAAATTTAACAATACAGATTTTATTTAGTTAGATAAATATGAGAGATATCACACTAATAAGTGTCCAATGAAAATTTCATTTATAGGGTGGGCCTATTCTATCATATCGTATCCTAATATTAATATAAAGGAGAATTACAGTGTATTATGCGTTGGCCATATTTCAGCCTGCTCAATTATTGGGTTATGTGCATACGAATTCTCATCATACCAAATGTTTCTATGCTTCCTTTGATTCTTGCCACATGTCCGCAGTTTGTCATTTTTTCTCCTTTCAGCAGTGGGGCATATTTTTTTGTTGCTTTTCTTGTGGGTCTGATTTGTGTCAGAAATTAATTTTTTCTAAAACTTATGTGATCTATCCTGTTATCTTTTGTATATTTTTTTCTTTTGGACCTTATGTTTTTCTGGTTAAAATATTCGCTGGCAATCTTTTCTGATCAAAATTTTATGATTATTACTAGACAGGATAGGATAGGATAGGTCCGCTATGATTAATCCACAGGACCTCATGATACAGCCCACTCTGATTTAAAAAACTTCATGTTGAGATCATGTTAATTAATTTTCTTATTTAAAAATATTTTTATTTTATTAAAAATAAAACAGGATTTTAATATATTATTTAAATAAAATGCAAGTTTTTTAACCAGTATTAAATGGGAAAATCATTTAGGGTGTATTTGGATTGAATTATATATAAGTAATTATGAGGATAGGGATTTATTCATAATAGATTATAAGAATAACTGATTATATCACAAGTAATTTGTGTTTGGATATTTTTATTTCATAAATGATTTTAAGAAAAAAAATATGTTTGGATATTAGAATTTTAAGTGATTATTTGATAAATAATGAAAAAAAAAGTTAAAATAAGTAATCATGAGAGGATAAGTGATTATCATAAATTAAAAAAATTAACTTATTCCATAAGTACTTATTAAATTTAGTATTATGTGTTGGAAAGTTCGAAGAATAAACATATTTTACCTCTTATAAGTGTTTATTTGGACAATTCAAACAGTCAATTAATGGGTGGTACCCAAGTGGTGGAACAGATGATGTGGTTTAATTCCTACGTTGTTAAAAAGTGTACATGTGTGTGGTGTGAATAAAATACAAAAAGTTGAAATTATAGATTTAATTTTATTACTTTTATATTGGCATTAGATAATGTGCCATGACTAATGTATATTTGATGAGTTAACAGCATAGCATTTAAATTAAGTTATCTAATTATATTTGGCCAAGACCTAATTCACTTAATATTAAGAGGAAATTATATTTTAAGATTAAAATAATAAATTTATTACAAAATAAAATCGGTTACTACTTATTTTCTCAATATTATTATTCAGTATTATAGATTTTAATACTTTTTATTAGTTAAAATTTTTTTTATAATTAATTTACTTTAGTGTTCTCTAATTGTAATTCCTTTTAATTTTTTTTAATCAGAGTGGGCCTATGCATTTGATTAGAGACCAATACTTTTAATTCTATATTTTAAAAATAAAAACTATACTAGATGTGGATAGTTGCACTACTTAATAAATAGCATAATTGTTATAATTTTATTTTATATTGATTTTAATTTTATATTAATATTGATGATGTTAATATCAATATATATACTTCTTCCTTCTAAAATATAAACCATGTTTTATTTTTTGTAAAACAAAACTTATATTTTGGAATGGGCTCTTTTAACAAATATTTTATATTGAGCCCTATACAAGGTACAAGACCTGCGCATGTGTAGTTGTTGATTAATATATATACTCTCTCTCTCTCTCTCTCATCTTTTTTATTAGTTATATTTTAAAAATTTTTTATAGTCCTATATATAAGTCATTTTTTATAAATTTTTAAAGTATTAATTACTATATTTTAAAAATATTCTTATTTAATTATAAAAAAAATAAATTATTTAAATTTATAATATTTATTAGAAGTAAAGATGAAAAATATATTATTTTTAAAATAATTTTAATGATATAATAAATTTTTCTTGGTTTCAGTAAAATAATTGAAAGTAACTTATATTAAGAAGTGGGATGAGTATAGATAATCTATACAAAGTTATTGTACTATTTATTAGACATAAATAATATAGTTTCTTTTTTGTTTATAATACTACAATAGAGCCTGTTTGACAGCAGTTTCCAAAATTATTTTTTTATTTTTGAAAATAGAAAAATAAAAAAATTTGTTTGATAAAGTTATTTTCTATAAAATGTTATGAAGAATCGAAAAAATAAAAAAATATAAAACTCAGAATATATTTAAGGTATTTTATAATTTTTTTTAAAACACAAGAAAAAATGAAAAATACCTATCTCATTAATGGTAAAATTATAAATTTTGAATAACTCATTTAATACTTACTAATTATGATTTTGATAATAATTATTTAAATAAATTTTTTTATTATTTTATTTTCAAAACTTGTTCATAAAAATAATTTTATAAAATTATTTTAATAATAATAAAATAAAAAATACTCTCAAACAAGCACATAGTTTCTTTTGTGCAATCCATGACTTCACTTTTTTTTAACTGTTTAAAAAAGAAATAATCAAATAAGATATCTTAGATATTATTTGTCAGGTTCCGCCAAAGCGCAAACTGTGATGGATGGCTCTGCCTCCCAACACACATAATATTTTATATTATAATTGATATCATATCAATATCAGCATCAAATTAAAAATAAGTGTAAGAGTGACTAACCACTCACAAAGTTGATTTTAATTTTTAAACTAGAGTAGTCTTTGGGAAAAAAAAGGAAAAAAACTAGACCGTGCAAATACGCAAAACTCAAAACAATATAAGATTTATTATATTTTTTTATTTTATATGGATTAAAACACACAATGACAGTACAACACAACAATAATAATTGCAGATAATCTTTTTTCTGGATGTCGCAAACTTTGAAATCACTGCAGAAAATTTATTTGATAAAGTGTATATATATATATAATATTATATATTTTCTTGAATCAGAATATTAAATATTTTCTTCCGAAATAGTAGCCATCTCAAATCTTTAGTCTTTACTTAGGTGGTGGTCCTGGTGGAACGGTGAAATCTGCAGAACATTCCAAAAGTCATTTGTGAATAACAATAGTATTAATATGAAAATAAAATTTATGACGAGTAGTATAATTTTCAAACCATAAACAATGCGTGCTTCATTCTTTTTTTTTATATGTTCTGTATGTTAGTCCGCCATTTTTTTTAACATGGGGCAAAAGCCCAAAATCTGTAGCCCACCTAATTTATTATGAAAATTAAAATAATAATTAATAGTTAATCAGGGCTAAAATTGAAAAAGAGGGAGGACAAAGAGCCTTACGTCCACACTTGAAGCCAGGAGTAAGAGGCTTCCCACAGAAGTGGAAGCAGTGCAACACTTTCTTCCAATCAAGCAAATCTTCTATTGTTGCGTTTGGTGGGATCGCTGTTCATAATGCCGCCACATCCAAATACATATATATTAGTGTAAGATTCTTTTTTTTTTTTTTCCAATCGAGCATGAAATTTTGATGTAAAATTATGTTTTCTAAAGTAATTAATGATAGTTAGATTGAATAGTAAGGGATATAAGACTCTTTAAACATGATCTAAAGTTCATGCTTTGTAATTAGAAAATTAAAAAAATAGGGAAAATTAGGTTTTGGGACCAAAAAATGAAAATAGTGCATTTTTTTAAACGCATCGTTTGATTTCATGTGAAACAGTGCATTTTTTTTTAATAATACAAATTTGAATCCTTTGACAATTGTTGGATGTGGTAGACGGCTGAGATGTAGGTTGAAGAAATCTTTATATTTTGAACTAAGAGGACATGATTTATTCTCTCACATGAATCTTCTCAACACGAGAATCTGAACCAAACATAGTACATATATTGATAATTTATGTGCTAAAATCTTAAACAATATATAAATGAAATAGAGGGAGTAATGTGGTGTCTATTTGTGTGTGTGTGTATAAATATATATATATATATATATTACATTTTAGTATGAAATGAATCATTGATATATTCAAGATGTTACATAGATTGAAATGAATAGATGATTAATATCACTTTCACACAATCAAACAAACAAACGAATAACCATCATGACACCAAAAAATGGCTGAACATTTTTCTTTTAGGTTGCAGAGCTTCAATAAGAAAAGACACAGCAACATCTTCAAGAAACATGGCAACAAACAAGAGAAAGAAAAAGAGACAAACGAAATTCAGATCCTTTCCAACAACAGGAGAGAGAGAGAAACACATGAGTTTCGTAAGAGCCACTTGTAAGGTGGGGCCTGCCTTTTTTTTTTTTTGGGTCTTTCTCTCTTCTGTACGAAGATACAAGGAGAGAGTCTTAAGGGAAAAAAAAAAGATCATAAAATCAATATATATAGTTTTGAATTTATAATTTATAACACGTACTAATGTGCCGCGAGAGTTTGGAGCAAACGCATGGTACATTGGTGGCCTTAATTTCTTTGCAACATCGATCATTAGGGTCTTGTATTGGAGGGTCTCCCTTGTGCATGAAAATCAGACACTCTATTTGTAACCCTAGAAGATCACGTTCACAATCTTCACCTTCTGCTACTCCACCAAATATTCCTATCAATCCTATAATTCCCGCAACACATATCAAAAAGTTGATCCTCTTGTTTAAACGATCCATGGGTCGATCTTCAATGATCTCCTTTTTGCCCCTTTCGGTTATAATCTCTCTGTGTTAATCTGTGTGGTTCAATGGGTGTTTATATAATTGGTAGGGTTTAAATGTTCGTATTGGTTGAGGAGGGAGGGCGTGCTCATGGTTTTATGAGGGTGCTTTTATTGTATCAGATTTTATGCATATAATATAGGAGTATATATATTAATTTTTTGGATTTGGTTTTAATGGAATATCCACACAATTAATGAGGAAAATCACTTGTATTGGGACAAAAAAATGATGAAAATTATTCAATGCGTTTCTTGGCCTTTACAGAAAATTATTAAGAAAGATAAATTGAGAGTTTTAATTGTTTTTAAAGTATTCTTTACATAGATAAATATTATAAGTGGAATGTATTTATACTATTTATTTACTCTTATTTTGTGTTATATGTCTGTATACATATCGTTTCTACCTCTATACATTGTTTTTTTTTTTTGGGTTCCATTTTTTTTTATAAGACGGAAATAAGTTCCATGTTTTTTATTAACTATTGAGCGATTCATCATTTTAATCTATGCATTAATTGGGAAATATTCGCTAGTATTACCTTATTATTCTAAATAATTAAGTTTTAAGATTATTTGAAGAATTTAATTATCTGATACACGAAGGATATATTCTCTTATCTTGAGAGATTCGGGTAGTGGGAAACACATGAACCATCTAATTAATGTGTTTCTCCTCAGGCCCAAAAAAAAAAAAAAGAATGTGTTCCCCCTCCTTGATGAAGATGCTCATGGAGACTGGAGTATTAAGTCTCAGATTATACATGTGCTACTTTAACTGGATGTGCATCTATTTTCTACCTTGTTTGTTGTTGACTTTTTCTGGTTAATTCTTTATTTCCCTTTTATGACCAAAAAATGTGTTTTAAGAGGAATTTAATGATAAGAAGAAAATAAATGCAAAATTGGTTTCATTTTCTACCTCTACATATTACTCCCTCCGATCTCAAATATAAATTGCTAAGAGAAGAGTTTTCATGGTCCAAAATATAAGTCATGTCTCAATTATTAAATATAATTTTCCCTAATACCCCTTATTAAGTATGTTGCACAAAAACAGTGCAAGTTATGATTGGAAATGTATAGATTTAATTAGAAATAAATCTAGAAAATAAATGAAATTTGAGATAAATTTAATGAGTTTAATAACTTTTTTAATATATATATATGAGATAGTTAAAAGTGACTTATATTTGAGATGAGAGTAATAAGATTGATTGAATAGATGCATATGATAAAAGGAAAATAATGTGATCTCGTGCTCCCAATTTCAGATATTGTTCTTGACTAGATTGTGATAAATAATTGGTATGATTTTAATAAAAAATACTTTTAAATGTATAAATGTTTCCCAATAGAGGAGCAAAATAGAAAAGCGAAAGAGATGCTTTTGGAAGTACTAGGTTTTGAACCCAAAATGAGTTTCCACTGCACTACAAAAAAACAACTAAACACATCCTAAAATGCATCAAACTCAATTTTGGCTCTAAACTTGGTTTCTAACGGGTTGCTAAACAGGGCCTTTATCATTGAAGCAAATTGGTGTCTCAGATATCACGGTTAGATGTATTCAGAATCTTTGATTTCTTTGAAAAAGATCTGATCACAAGTATCATACAACTATATAATATTCTACGGAAATTAAATTATAATCTTGGTTCATCACCAATCCATTCTGTACCAATAAATATCAAGGATTTATCAAATTGAACAATTTGATCACATTACATCATAAGGTGGATATATATATATGTGTCATTTTTGTGAGTTCATAAGAAGTAGCTGCTTCTACCATATACATTATAAATATAATAGTAAATATCTTCAACCAAGATCACAGCCAACCTTCCAATTCCTCACTTGGGTGGTGGTCTTGCAGGTGGAACCGTGAAATCTGTAAAACATAAAATAAAATCCTTAATTTGTGAATAATATGCAATTAAAATTCATTATTAATATATACATCATGTTTGAATTTCGGATATTTTTTTGGCCAGTGATTAAACAGTAAATACATTAGTACAGTACAAACAACTTATTCCTTGCCTAGCACCAATACCAGTATTTAGAATTACACTTCTACTGCAGAAGGGGAAAGGATATAATTAGAATTTCGGCTATTAATTTAATTAATTGTACACACATATTGACTTATTTTTAAAAAAATAGTCAAAATATTCACACTTAATTAATAAATGGGTGTAAAACTTTTTCAAATCATGAAATCTTTTTACTAATTTGAAAATTTGTGTTGTGTTTCCTCTTGTTGGTAAAAAGTGTCATTTTAAAGTTTTTACATTAACCAAGAAAGCCATTAAAAATTTAAATTGTTGTAAATTTTAATATTATTTTACTAAAATATCTTTAACTTAAATGTTCTGACAAATGTTTCATTTCATATTAATAAAAGATAAAATAGTAAAAAAAGTAATTATTACTTTATTGAAATTTTAAAATGATAAATATTTTGGAAAATTACATAATCTCTAAAATGACAATTTTTATGAATAAAAGAGAGTTATTTATTTGTTAAATGATTAAGAGTATAAAAAAGAGGGACTTGGTACTTACGTCCACACTTGAAGCCATGAGGAAGAGGTTTGCCACAGAAGTTCAGACAGTGCAAGACTTTCTGCCAGTCAAGCATATCTCCTACGGTATAACCTGGTGGGATTACTGTTCACAATGCCACAACATCCAAATACATGTATGTTAGTACAGAGTCAAGATTTTTTAGAATTTTTTATTAAATTTTTATGATCTATATGTATATTCTAGAACAAATCATATTACTTACAGGCCACGCATAATATAACTTACATAATCAATCTAGTTTAAAAAGAAAACAGATGAGAAGAAAATAGAAGTGTTTTTAATTTAACAGTCCAATCAGTATAATTCTATTGAGAAAATCTCCACTGTATATTTTGATTTGTCTTTTAGCTACATTACATTAATTCATTGCACTAAATGGAATATATAACAAGCAACAATCAAAATAAATGGTAAAAATTTTCTTGAAAGACTTTAATTAAGTTAAAAAATCAATAACTGTACCAAATCATATATAATCATAAATAATACAGCTCATTTTTTGGTCTTTGAACAATACATGGAGCCACCTAGTTAGTATATCTACATGGATTTATCTATCTATATCTAATTAAATTCAAGCTCATATTAAGAGGAGAAAAAATGTCAACTACAAATATATTTGAGTTATCAATAAACAACATATCATTTAAATGGTCCTCATAAGTAAATTTTCTTTTCTTCTTTTTTAAGAAGAAATTAACCATTATCATTATTCTGTGTGCTCAGATTCGCTAGCTCAATTAAAAAAATGTATACTTATTAGATAATTCATTTTGCATATAATACATTCATAATTAATATTGGGCAACAACGTAGTTACAAGGATATTTATACAGCGACCTTCAATTTAGAGAGGAGTGAAAGTTGATGATTTTTCAATATCTATTTATCCCCGAAAGCATGTGATGGCAAAGCATATATATATATATATATATATATCATACCTCCCAAAATAGCCGTATATATTATATATACACTATTTGGATGTTTTATAATGACATTTAAATCATATTTTAACTTCATTATTTTTTTGGTGTAGTTTTAACTTCATATTTTAATTTTCAATATTCGTTGCCAAACTTAAGAGAGAGGACAATATTGAAAGCAAATTAATTTTTGAAGGAGTATAATAAATAAAGTTTGCAAATTCTTAGGGATCAAACTAAAATAGAGTGTATTTTACTTAATTTCCCCGCCAAAATATCGATTCATAATAAAAACTATACTTATTATCTAAAATGCATATATAATCTTACACTTCACAAATTCCAAAATTTTATTGCCTTCTTGCTCGTTTTAAAAGAATTTTCAATATAAAAAATCACTACTACATATAATATATATATTATTTTGCATATGCTAGCTAAAATGAATAATATCACTTTCAGGCAATCAAACAACAAAGGAATAACCATCATGACACAGAAAAATCACCAAACATTGTTATCTTTTAGGTTAAAGAGTTTAAATAGGATAAGATACAGCAACCATCTTCAAGAAACATGGCACCAAACAAAAGAGAAAGAAAAAGAAAGAAACAGAACCACGAAAACAACAGTCTTGAGTTTTAACTTATACGTACTGATTTTCTGGGAGAGTTTGGTGCAGACGCATGGTATATTCGCCACCCGAATCACTCTGCAACATCGGCCATTAGGGTTCTGCATTGGAGGCACTCCCTTGTGCATGTAGTACAGACACTCTATTTCTAACCCTAGCAGATCACTCTGACAATCTTCACCTTCTGCTACACCTGCAATAACTGCTACCATTCCCAGAACACATAACAGAACTTTCTCGTATGAGTTGATTCTCGTGTTTGATCGATCCATGGGTCGGTCGATCTGCAATCTTGATCTCTCTGAGTTGATCTGTGGTTTTAGTTGGTGCTAATGCATGATCAGTTCGGTTTAATTGTTTGTATTAATGGAGGAGGAAAGAGGGTGCATGGTTATATGAGAGTGCTTTTATGATATGAGGTTTTTGTGCATTTAAGTTTTGGATGAGCTTTTAATGGAATATCGACAGAATGAGGAAGACTATTAAGCGTGTTTCTTAGCTTTTACGGAACGTTAATTGCTACTACCACAAGTTTGGATAAGAAAGACAAATTAAGAGTTTTGCTTTCAAAGTATTGCTTTCATGCTACAAAATGGATTTAGGGTACATTTTTACTTTTAATTACAAATATGTGTATCATGTACATTCATTTGGACTGTCCAAACAAGATTATTATTTAAAATAAATTATTACTTCCTTCAATCCTACCAAATCATGTAGAATAAGGTGAGGAGTTAAAAATTAAAATTAATTACTCCCTTAGATTCACAAAAGTTGTTGTTTTAGGATTTTCATGCGGAGTAAGAAAATTATTAAGTGATCTATATTGTTGTCAAATTTAATAATATTTTAATAAAATATTCTCTTAAATGCTCCATTTCATACTAATTAAGTGTATAAAATAGTAAAAAAGTTAATTAATACTTCATTTAAATTTTAAATCGACAAATATTTTGAAAAATCACAAAACCTTCAAAATGACTATTTTTATGAATTGGAGGGAGTAACCGCCTTAGTTTTTTTTTTTTAAATCACAATGTCTTTTAAAAGCTACTCCTTTTCAAAGTCAATCATCATAATGATATGCCGCATAAAAGAGTAGAATGGCTCTATTTTCTAAAGCATTTGGGATGAATAATTAAATATGGATTTTTTTGTAAAGTATAATAAATACTATATTATATTTTGAAAGAATCTTTTTTGAATCAAGTGACAAGGTCTCATATTTAAGATTGGAGCAAATGGTTTGAACATTTTATCTTATGTAAGAGCTGAGAAGGATATACATTTGGTGTTAGCAGATTTGTGTAGTAGCAAAACACATTAAACTATAACCTAGCAGCTTGGTGTAGTTGGTAAGTGAATTGTGAATGTTGAGGCGGGGTCACGGGTCATGATTTCAATTCTTGCCTACAACATCATGTTAAAGAATTTTGGGTCAGGCCTTCGCTCTCGAGTATATAAGTCAAATTCTACAAGCACTCCCCCAAATTGAACTTGGATTAGTCAGGATCCAATGTGACTTTCAGATACTAGGTGTGCAAGCAAAAAAAAAAAACACATTAAACTATCTAAAGTGATGTGTTTGATATGGGATTTATTCATAGAAAGACAACAAATGCATAATTGTTTTTATTTTTGCCTGCCTATATACAGTTATGCACGAATAAAAGAAAATAATGTAACAAATAACGTGCAAATGTCAATGAATTTAATGCGACCATAGGTTTGTCGTCACTCACCTTTATATGCTCTTCAAAATTTTAGATTTTCCTTATTTTACTGGATTTATCTATTTTTAGGAAAGAATGATCCAATGTGAATAATATCAAATTTTATTATTGTCATAGATTAACACATCTAGAAAAAGAGTGACACTAAAAAAATATACCTGAATGTGGAATTCAATTTTCATAATTATATTCATCTATACTTATTTTCTTTTAATTTTCTCCAAATATATATTCTATATATTTATTTTTATGAATGTTGAGAGTTGGAACTCAACCTACAGTATTGGCACATGGAACAAGGTGATAGAGTAACACTGTTTCAAGAGGATTTTTCGATGTATAAAAATCGAATCAATTAGGCGCTTATTTAAGGTTTAATGGTTCAAATGTGGCTGAACTACAATAAAATCGATAATAATAAAAGTAATAACTTTTTAGTTTTATATGTCATATATTATTAAAAAAATATTATTAATAAGTTTTATAACATAATATTAGAGTCTAAATAGGTTAGTATTCTTCTATAATTATTTTTGAAATTCATAATAATTAAATAATGTTATCTTTTCATATTATTTATTAAGTAAATTTATCATTATTAATAATTATATATTATAATAATACTTATACAATATTATAATCTTGAAAAAAAATTATATAAAAGATAATAATATTTAGTACAAAAAGTAATGCTATTTTATCTCAAAAACTAAAAAAAAATATGATCTATTTTGGACCAATTTACAATTGGTTCCCATCGGTTCAAGCCTAGTTCCACTGATTTTTTATTAATTCTCATGGTTCTAAAATCTTTCAGTCCAGCTCTTCTTTTGAATCGGACTTGACACTAGTTCCTGGTCCAATTGACTGGCTCAGTCCGATTTTAATGGATTGGGGTTTTATATGAATTTCTTTGCTTGCATGTATACCTTATCATTTGCCAAGAGTTTAGACTTGTCAAATTTATTCTATAATATTGAATGACCTAATATTTGATAGTTATATTAAATATTGGCTAATTTGGATTAAGTTGGGCTGGAGTTGTGCCGTGTTTTTTTTTTGGGCCAGCCAAGTTCATTTACATGTAATCAATTTATTTTTAAATATATAAATATAGTTGTCCTCAAGTGAATTTTTTTTGGTGAGCTTTCTCAGATAGGCTTGATCATTAGGACCGTGTGTAAATATAATTTTTGTATAACATGTTCTGAAATATAACTAGTCTTTACACTATGCAACGGAATGAAATGGTTTGATATATCAAAGTCTCAACCATAATTTAAAAAAGATAATTTTTTTTTAAAAAATTTATCATTTTCTATTGCTCATATTTCTGTACTAATTCGGAATACTTTGATCAAGCCAATAATTACAAAGTTATGAGAAATTAAATTAAAAAAATTAAATTATGCTAAAGATTAAAAAATGACAATAAAAGATAATTTTAAATTACAGTGAGTAGTAACAAGTTTGAGATTATAATCTTTTTTGGTGGTAATTGTTGAATCAAATATTTTGATGATTCCAAACTAACCTTCAAGAGTTTGGAATAAATATATCAAAGGTGCATAAAGGGTTTCAAGTGAAGAAATTATGGAGAAATAGGTGCAAAAATAGATGTAGGATGTTGAGTAATATTTTGATTTGAGTAAAAGACTTTGATTTGGTGAAAAGATGTTTTAAAACCTCAATTCTATGTTAAATCATGGAATATTTGAAAAACACCCACCAACATATGAAGCTTGAAAGGTTTATGCTAATTTGTCATCTTGGAAATTCGAACTTTGGTTTTGAAAATTCGAATTTTGTATTAAAAATGAACAAGTTTGAAAAAAGATTTCTCTGACAGACGAATTTTGACTTGAGAAAATTTGAATTTTGATAAGTGTCTGAAAGGAGCTTTCAGTAACAGACGAACTTTGAGTTTTGAAAATTCAAATTTCAGACAAAATGTAACTTATGAAAGTTAAAGAAATTCGTCTGAAATTATGTCAAAGTTCATCTGAAATCAAGTTTAGATTGAGTTTCAAAATTGCTCACTGATAGACGAACTTTGAACATGAAAATTCGAATTTCAGAAATAAAACTTGTGAATCTGATATAATGATATGTTGACATACGAATGACAGTATTTATAAATTCGAATTTTGAAGTAAGTCTGAAAAGAGGTCTCTCTGACAGACGAACTTTGCCCTTTGAAAATTCGAATTTTGAATTAGATAAACTACTATGCCTTATAAACCAGCTACGGATAGACGAATTTTGGGGTTCCAAAATTTGAATTTTGAAGGTACTGTTACAAATTGAAAATACTGTTCACACTTAACAGAACGTCTTCAAACATGAAAATTTGTATGTCACAACATAGAAACATTTTTCAAAGATCAAAATTTGAACTTTGCTTCATGACAGACGAACTTCGGATATTCAACGTTGAAGTCTTTAGCCTTCGGTTTCTGTGAAATTCGTCTGTTGACCAGCTGAAATTCGAATTTCAGAATGTCAGAACTCAGAAGCATTAAATGCTGTTGGTTAACGGATAGTTTTTTAGAGTAACCATTGGATAACTTCTCCAATGGATAGATTTTGTCTCTAACGTATAGTTGAGACCTAAATCTATAAATATAATATCATTTGAAGTTGTGGGTAACGATTTTAACTTTGTATATATTGAAACTCTGTCAAATCATCTACTCAAAGTCTCTTACTCTGACACTTCAATATTTGTACTCCAATTTTTATATTTACTCTGTTTAAGAGAGTTTATTCATTGTAAACAATCTTATCTTCATCTGGAAGAAAGATTTTCTTGTGAGGGGATATCACAAGGGATTGGGGAAGCACTTAGTAAGAGTGCATAGAGTGAAAGAGTGAGCTCTAGAAACAGAGCATCAACTTTGTACTGAGACATTTGCAAGAAGTCCACTGAATTTTTGCAGAATAGTGAAAAATCTCAAGTGGTGACTTGAGGACTGGACGTAGGTCAAGTGGAGAGATCGAACCAGGATAAATATATGAGTCTTCTCTTTCCTACTGCTACTTTTACAGTTTATTCATTTATACTCTGTTTTATCATCATACTTTGCTTTTTTCACTTTCTTAACATTTTGGAGAAAATTTTTAACCTTTTCAATTCACCCCCCTCTTGAGAAGCCAGCTTATCTAGCAGTAATCGTCTCATATTAAGTATGACCGATAAATTTAAATTCAAAGTTAGTCGAATTCTAAATAGGAGTAACTTTCCTATAGTTTATTTAATCTACATGCAACCATTGAAGATATCAAGTCTCTTTCATTTAACTAACCACCATTAACTAAAATTATAATTTCTTCTAACATTTCATAAGATACCAATTAATGTCTCTCTACAATTCTTATAATAAAAATATTTGTTTACAAACAATTTTCAAAATATCTATAGACGATTTCCTAATTCAAAATCAATATATTAATATATATATATTCATACTTATAGAAAGTTATACTATTCATTGATAATAAATAGTGTGACTCATCTAAGCCTCTGTGTAAGACAGAGGGCTTACTTCTAATTCCTTATGTATTTGACTAACATATTCAGTTAAAAACTTATCGTAATAATTATATTACGTAACATTAGTAAATATATTTCTATACTATATTAAATCATTCCATCAAATAATATTATTAAAAATTTTATAAATCAACTTTACCTAATCTACAATGTAGTTCTCAAATAACTTTTCTTTGCTTGTTTAGAGTATCATATTCATCTAATATAATTGTTCCCATCCAAGTGTGATAAAAATTTCAAATATGGTGGGGGAAATTCTTCTTTGTATTTATTTTGGGGTACATTCATCTTTGTAGTTTTAGACGTCTCAGGGCCTAAACAAAAGTATTTTTAGGCAACGGCAATGAATTGGGCCAAATTCGGGCCTGGATTTTATAAATTCAGGAAACAAAGGGCCCAACTCCCAACCCTCTCAATCCGGCCCACATCGTCCACTTCCGCAAGGGGCAATGAAAGTGAGAGTGTGACCGAGTTTGACTCAGCGAGCCTCCGAGTCACCAGGTCACAATTTCAAAAATTCCTCTCCAGTTTGAACCCCAGCAAAGCTGGCGCGGTACGGTTAATCCTGCGATCACTTCAGGATGGTCTCTTAAAAACGGCAAAGCCTAACAAAACCCACTAATCTTCCTGAAACATTCCAATTTTAACTCGATTTGAACGGAGAGATCTTGCAGGCACCAAATGGAGAAGCATGCTCGGGTACGATGCTCGGAGAATGAAGAGCTTGCAGCTTACTTGTCCAATAAATGGAAAGAGTTGGCAGAGAAACCAAAGGGGATTTCTGAAAACATTGAAAAGACTCTGTCTAAAGCCTACTATAATATCTGTAACTCAATAACCCCCATTCAAACCATCAAGGACCTTTCTGAGGTCAAGTATGTGTGCATGTTATCAGCATTTTGTTATTTAGTGATTGGAAGTTATCTAGTTTTTAGAAATTTTCCCCTTTTTTGTTCAGTGTTGCTATTGATTGACATTTTTGGATTTTGAGAGCGGAAACTTAACTGTAAATATAGTTGTTGGCTCTTTGCTGATTGGTATTTGATATCTTTCTATTGGGTTGGCAAAGCAATGAGGATCAAGGGTTTTATATGTCAGTGAAATTTGATTGCTTACACCTTTAATGAGATTCTTTTGTCACTTTTGGAATTGTAATGAAGGGGCGTGGGAAAATGGATTTTAAAGCTCATGCAAGGATTTTTTGGGACCGGTTCAGTAGGTTCTGAAGCCGAAGACTTGACCAAAAAGGGTATGTCTCATACTGTTTAATTTTTGTGTCTGACTGGCCTTACGTTATATCTCCATCAATCTTTATTGATAAATGATTCGTAGTTCTGCTTAATTCGTCCTTTGTTTTATAGGAAAGAAAACTAATGGAAGCAGACGATATATGCCTCAAAAAAATTCTGTGGCATATGCATTATTGATAACACTTTACAGGTATTTATTTTTGGGCATATACGTACGTAAGTTATATATTTGTTAGGCTTTATGAAGTATGGGCATTTCATATATAGAAGTGAAACCGTGCAGTGTTCATTCCCAGGTGATATATCTTGTCTGTTTTTGCTTTCTAGGGTAGGTTACACAACTGACCATGGTAAATTTTCTTGAAGTTCTAAATTGAGCATATATTCATTCTAGGGGAACTTCAAATGGGAATGAGTTTATGCGTAAACAGGAACTTATTGATGCTGCTGAAGCTAGTGGGTTATCTCGAGTGCCAATTGCGTATGTACATATAATTTCTCTACTTCTAGTTTTGCTTTGTTGACCAGGATGCTAAAAGCTATACTTCTGACCAAACTGATCCTGAATGTTCAGGCCAGAAAAAGGAAGAGGAAAACCTGGACATTTCGGTAGTTCTCCAAGGGATTGGTATAGTGGATGGAACTGCATGAAGACACTGATAACAAAGAGTATAGTTGTAAAATCAAGCTGTCCTGCAAAGTATGGTTTCCCTTTGGCCTGTCTTCTTTCACAATATGCACATTTTAGTTAGCTTTGTACTCAAATATTTCTCCTATGGTTTTCTATATTTTTTATTTGTTAAAATGTAGTGCTGAAGAGAATACTGCTTGTGTGAATTGAATTGATAATTATTTCTTGAATCAAATCATCCTTTTTTTGTTATTATTATTTACAATCAGGCATGCCAAGTGGTTCTGACTAAGCAAAGTTTAAATTCTGTCATATCATTTTCACATTAGATACAGTTAAAGTAGTTTTGAGCTGTTATTTGATATGTTCTCATGGTTTCAGGTACTAAGTACTTGTACTGGATTTGTCAACAATTCTTCATATCCATGTGGATGATTTTTGTTTTTCTTTTTCAGGTACATGCTTACTGAAGAAGGTAAGGAAGCAGCACGTGAATGTCTCAGAAGATCTGGAATGGAAGATTCCCAAGAGAACTCAATTACTAGAGAATGTGTTTCTGATATGGACAAGCAGAACACTTTAGATATGGAACACAGTGATCATGGCTTCGATACAGAAGTGATATCACCATTGACCCAGCAAAACAAGCTAATGAATGTTCCTCTTGATTTCCTAGAGAGGGTATTTTGTTTTGGCTATCAATTATAGCTACTCTTTATCTCCACACATCGATCAGTAGGATTTTCTTATTTATTTTTACTTCTCATTTCAAATTCTTTTTACTTCTTTAGTTGTTTGTTTTACATGAACAGCATCTGCTCATGTCTACCCCTTCTTTCTTGGCAGTTGCAGAAATGTTTCCTGACACTGTTCTATATGGCATCAAACGCCATGTCATCTGTATTTATGATGCGCCAAAAAAAAAGTGTCATGTCATCTTTTGTTCTTTTGTATCATTCAATTTGATGCTGTGTCTCAAAATAATATCATCAAATGTCTAGACAACAATTGTTTTCTTATTTTTCTTTTCCATGGTTTATCAAAGTTGGTTAGTTTAAACAACCTTAGAAAGTGATATGTGTTTTACAAAAAACATGGCTTTATCTTCTATCAGTATTGCTTTTTTAGTTCATTCATGGTTTAGTTCATTGACTTCTTTGCATTTCTATGTCTAAACCTGTGGTAAAAGATGGAGCACATTTTCATGGTTCTCCTTGTGGCCTTCTTACCTACCTTTCTTCCCACAGCTAATCTATGAGTTTTATGCATTTGAATATTAGTTGATGTTATTTATTTTCTTGTCATGTCACTTTACTTGCAGAAAATCATTTTTATTTAGACTGATAATTTATACACATCTGCTGATCTCCCTTTGTAGTTTACACGGATGGGTTACTCCAAGGAACAAGTTATTAGTGCATTAACTGATGTTTCTCAAAGCCATCCAAATAAGGATGTTTCATTATTGTGGCCAGCCGTTTTATGTCATCTTCGAGAGGAGCAAGTCTATGGTTTACAGCCAGAATCTCAAATCATGAGAAATAATTTCCGTGTGACAAGTACTGTTGCTGTCTCAAGTGATATTCCATTTCTCCTTTCTCACTCTGTTTGTCAATTAGATTAATAAACAACATCACTTCATTCCGGTAAACCACTCTATAATGTCCAGGTTCAATAGATCTCACTGAAAATGAGAGCAGATCTGCCAGCGCATCATGTGGGAATATGCCAAACTTTGGGTCTCCTGATACAGCTCCTTTTGCCTTGAGGGCTTGCTCATCATCTGTGCGGTTTGATCTATTTGATTAAATGGATATAGTTCCTTTCTTTCAATTATACAGTAGGGATCCTTAATTTGATGGGATTTAGGGGATTTAATGAGTAGTGTTCTCTTTTAGTGTATTAATTAAGAAAAGCTTGAGCATTGATAAGGAGTTTTTGGAATGGGTAAACACTAGTTAGCATCATTCATGTTTAAATTTCACAGTAGAAATGCCTCCCAAGTTCGACATTGCATTGAAAGTTACTATCAATAACTGCATTTTTTTGGGGGTACATTTTCTTACCAATCTTGCAATTTTATGCATAACTTGTAGGACATTTCGTCTTACATATATGATTGAGAAACTGGATATACATGACTTTTGCTTGAAGTTCATAATTTCTGGAACTATTTTGAAAGTTGTGCTTGCCATGTTGAAAATCTTAGGACCATGCCATGCCAAAATCAATTGGAGAAGAGCCTAAATCAATGGTGAGCATTTTAAGTCTGCCGCCACTGAGCTTGGGGGAGAGATTTGAAGATGCCTATGAAGTGATTTTAATACTGGATGATCGGGAGCAGTTTGCCACTCAGGGGTGAGTAATGTGATTCTAAATCTACTATTTTCTTTTGTTGCTCTCTTCATTTAAATTATTTGAGGATAAGATATCAATTTTTCTTTTTTCTTTCTTTTCATTTTGGATGTTAGGATAATGATGTCATGTAATTTTTTATTCCTTCTTTTAGAATTTGTGATATTTACATAAAGTCATCTGCTAACTGTGAATGAATATTTTGCCTTGTCTAGTGATCTAATGAATTTGATAAACCTTTTAATTTTGTTACTTTCAGATCAAGATCCAGGAGAATTATTGAGAATATCCACAATCAATTTAAAATCCAAATAGATGTGAGTTTTGATGATTCTGCTATTTGAAAGCAATTCCCATTTTTTTTTAAATGTACTATATGTACTATTTTATTCTTGGACATCTTAATTACCATTTGTTTTGGAAGCCTGATGTTGGCCAATAACCAGAAAATTGTATTGGAAGTTTTATCCACTCTTCAATCTAAACCCAATACCTTTGTTTTGCGTTTTTTAATGGAATCTTCAAATTTGAGCTTGTTAACAGTTAACAGTATTGTAAAACACATTAGAAGTGATGTTAGTCATACTTGGATGGAACTAAAATTAAAATATAACATATCTCTGTCCTGAATTTGGTAACAGTGGCTGGCATATTGGTTTATTTCCAGGTTCGGCGATTGCCTGTTGGAGATGGGATTTGGATAGCTCACCATAAAACTCTTGACACTGAATATGTGCTGGATTTTATTGTTGAGAGGAAGAACGTTGAGGATCTGCGCTCTTCTATCAGGGATAACCGCTATAAGGATCAAAAATTAAGACTTTTGGTACATAATCCTTCTTAGAGATCAGAACTGATTCTTTCCTTTTGTTTTTCTGAAAAGTTATTTGCCCATATGGAGGATAAGTTTATATGTGAACTGGTTATATTTCTTGATGATGGAGGTTGTTGGCAGCTGCCTTTGATGGTTTATAATTGTCCTCAAATCAATTCTGGTTCTCTAGCATTGGTTTGTCACACACCTATTGATGGGACCCTTTTGGGACCTTCATGGGAACGTGGTGCTTTGTATAATTTTATATGTTAAATTTTGTAGTATTGTTTTTTATTGGTTGACCAGGCATGGGGCTTTTCTTGGGCTTGATTTTATGTTATTTAGGTGTTTTAAAATCTTACTTCACTGTTTAGGCAATTTGTTTTTTCAAGTTAAATCTCTAAATCCATAAAGAAGGTCTATTTTAAATAGTTGCTTTGCTTTCTGTTAAACTCAATGTTTAATTTTATGCATAAATTGCTGTCTACTTGGTTGTGTGATGCTATCAACCCTTGGTTTAATTGTATCTTCTTAGCTATTATTCTATTTATAAAGTCTATGCTACCCAGGCTTGATTTCTTGGTGAACAGCATTAGTAATTCTGCCCATCAAATCTTCAACTGTTCCTTCCTTCAGTTTGTGCCAAAACTCATCAAATCCAAAACCCTATTCTGGCAAGTATTGTTCACAGTATCTATACAGCCACTAAAATGATTATAAAATTCCGTTCTAATGGCTTCCATCTTCTAATTGCTCTTCTATTAACTTACAAACAGCAATACTTCTGTCCATAATATTTTCCAACCTTAGTTCACCCTAGAAATTGTAATTCAGGTTCTGCTATCTCATAATCCCTTGTAATATTTGGATCCATACGTGCTTGATGTTTCAAGAAAATACACTAACATTATTAACGTATACATGCTTGTTAAGATTTTGGTTCAGGATCATTAGTGTAATGGATCGTCTGTTTTCTTTTTATATCAAATAAGATGATGCCTGTTTAGCAGGAAAGAGTTCAAATGAATAACATCTTCATCAGGATGCCCTAGTTGTTCTTAGTATTATGTTGAGGGATTTAATTGATATTACTGAACACCCATGAGCTTTATGGTTGTATGTTTATTGCTTGGTTGAATCATATTTATAACTAGCTGGATAGTTGTTACGGATGACAAGGTAGATATGCAGATTATAATCTTTTTAGAAGTTCTATATCTTCATCATCTTAATAAAAATTATAAGCATAGCATAATAATGTCTTGCCCCATCAAATTGCATATTGGAAGAGGTGTGGATTGAAGAAGCTGATATATCTTGTGGAAGGTGACCCAAATTCTTCTGAAGCTGCTGAAAGCATAAAAACTGCGTATGCATCATTACTCTATCTTTTTGTTGAATTATTAGTTAATTCATATTCTGTAGTTCAGAATGCGGGGATGGATCAATTATCAGATCTATTTGCATTATCATTATCAAAACTGCTTTTATCACATTTACAATAAATGAAACTGTGTTGAATTGTGCTACGATATGATTGAGTGGTGTTCATTGACTATTTAAAATTGTGTAGCAGTTGCAATGCTGGTAGTTAAATTAACACTATTCCTGTTTCTTAATTCTTCATTTCCAGTGCTAGACATTTCTCGTAATTTTTTTGGTTAAAAACATTTATTGTAATTTCATCATTGGTAATTGGAAAAAAAGATTCTAGACATGCTTTTGATTGGTGTAAGATAATGAATAACAGTTTGTTAAGGAAATTTCTGAGTTGCAAAATGTCCATTTATTTGGTAAAAGGACCTCTTATGTTTAGTTGGAATATTATTTTAATTGTTTTATCTTCAAATCAATATGGTTCGTTGAATCTATTTTGCATGAGGCTTTTGTATGTGCCTGTAGGAATAGTTGGGTTGCTAATCTGGTTTAGTAATGATTAATTATGTGCATTTGTTGGATGGTTATTGATTACATAGTTACATGTTCTGCTAATCATTCTGGCCTGCTCTGCTGTCAAATTATATGCTTTTGAAAAACTTTTTGAGTATCATTGTGTGCAGCTGTTTTACGACAGAGATTTTGGAGGGTTTTGATGTGCAGAGAACAAGTGGTTTGGCTGATACATTAAAGAAGTATGGTTATCTTACCCAAGCAATTTCTCAATATTACAAGACAAGAGTTCTGGATGATCATGTGAAGTGCTCTGGAACATGTCCTCCTTTTGATGAATTTATCAAAAGATGCCAAGACCTTGACAAAATGACAGTCAGTGATGTATTTGCCATCCAACTTATGCAGGTACTCATTGTTACAAAATTAAGAGGCAGTGGTGTTTTTCTTGTGGTTATTTCTTTGATTCAGATTTGTTAAGTATGAATATTTGATGGACTTAGGTAGTATGGGATGTCTAAATCTCACATTAAGTAGCATGGAATGCTCTATGAGGTAACTTTTCGGGTTAGGTTCCCCATTTTACTTGAGTTCCTATTAAGTTGGTATGAGATGTTCTATGGGATATTTAATTGAGTTGGTTCTTCCACCTTAATTGCTAACTTTTGGGGAGGGTTTCTCATCTCATATCAATACCCATGAATATTCTTCTTTACAACACATAAGCAGCTCCGCTGTGAATGTTATTGCTTTCACTTGTTGTATCCATGAAATATTCAGAAAACATGAGCTGCCTATCAGTTTTGGCTTTTATTTACTCTCCTGGGTTCGTAATTGAATAATATACTTGTTAGCAGGAAGATGGTAATATTATAAATTTTGTTCGAGGTTTACTGGCTCCACATTTCATCTTTCTACTTTCGTTTTAATTGCATGGTTTAGTCTTCTCAAAATTTTTGTATCAGGAACTGCATTCCCTTGTAACTTGTGTTAGAGATCATAATAAAGCTGCTAGTGGACCTTCACTTGACATTATAAGCTGAGTTACAGTAGTTGTTGACATGGGATCATAGTCTCCATGACTTTTTTATTTTTTTTAATTTTTGGACCAACATTAGATAATGAATTCATTCAAAAAATAGTCTCCATGACTTTACAGTTTGATTCTTGGTGCCTCCTATTCTTCATTATTCAATGAAATTTCAGCGCAAGGTAAGCGGAAGCTGGTGTTGGCAGTTCAAGCCCAAAGGATTTTTGTGTGAGAGCGCACACATTAGAGATTACAGTAAACCTACTTATTGCCTTTTATTTAGTAGTTTAAGCTTTTGAGTTAGAAATGGTTATTGACAAATTAGATGAATGAATATGGTGCCACTCCCTTTCAACTGATACATCAGTTAAATGCCTCTGATTTAGACTCTTAAAAATGCAGGTCCCTCAGGTTACAGAGGAGGTTGCCCTGGCTGTGCTGGACTTGTACCCCACACTTCTCTCTCTTGCCAATGCCTACTCTCTTCTTGTAAGTCTATCTTTTCTTTAAGAACCCAATATTTACTCCGTTGGTTAATGTGTTTGGAATAATATGCTTGCTGAGAACGTTAGGGTATTGAACTAGATTTGAGAGGCAGCTCAGGGCTCCTTTAGGGCAAGATGTTTTTTAACTAGTCATTTAGCTTTTGTTCGACAAAATATAGTGTTTCAATATAATTTGAAGTGTGGTGTCATGTTTGTTACTAGTGTCGGACCTATACCAAACATTATATGATTATGTTTCTAAAGTATCAGTCCTCCATAGCCTATTGATTATGCTTCAATTAATAAATCTTGGTTGGGATGCCTAGCTGTTAGACTTAGCTGACTTTTTGCATGCCGCTCCCCCTCTCCTAATTTTGACTCATCCCAAGTGCTCGGTTCTATTAGGATGGCGATGTTTGTGCGCAAGAGGACATGCTTAGAAGACAGAGTAATAATATGATCAATGCAGTTGCCAGTAGGAACATTTTCCAGTTAGTTTGGGGCAAATGACTGCTGCATTTTCTACCCATTCATTTCTGGTTTTTGAATCTTGAACCCATATAAAGGTAATGCCAGCATTATAAGTTGTTAAGCAGCAATCTGTATATTTTGTTAAGGAAATGTCTTGATTTTCCTTCCGTTTCCTTCACCGATTGATCTGGCACACAAGATTTTAACATGAGAATTTGATGAGAACTGGTTCCTGGTTACAAATGTAGGCTAAAAATTGTGGTCACAGCTATGATCTGTAAATAAGCTTGTGGCGTGAATAGCAAAATGCTCTTTTGTTTTATGTAAATTGTACATTATTGAATCTATTTATGCTTGTTGGATTAAAAAGATCTAGCTTATTGATTATTGTCATCTTCAGTTAAGCTTAGAGGTGAAGTTTGCTTAACTATTTCTTAGGTTAATGTTAAAATCTCCTTTCACTTTTAAGTGTTATAAAGGAGATTGTTAAAGTTGATTCAATTCACAGAAGTTATGTAAATTAACTTGCCATCTAAACCCAGAATACAGATTTTTATTTTTTAATTAAATTATCTTTCATTCAAAAAAATTGTTTTTGAGTTACTAGAGAAATTTTAGTAAAAAGTTTAAAAATAAATTAAACTTTAATGTAATCCTTTTATTTTTTAGATTTTTTTATGCATTACAAAAATAAAAGAGAAACCTACATTTCTTAACAAGAATTTTTTTAAAAATACCTGTATAATTTACTTAATTAAAGGAAAAATTGGATTAGGATCATATTTTATAAGACTCCGAAGGTGATGAAAGATTCCACAAATACATTGGAAGATGGTTGAGTTTCATTGATTTCTCCCTTTTGTGAAGAAATTAAGTCCCTATTTGGTACAGGAGGGGAGCAAATTTGCTCCCCTCCCCTCCACTATTCATGTTCATTCCAAACAGTTACCTGTTTGGATAAACATTTTAAGCCTCAAATTGATCCCCCCGAAATTGGGGGAATCAAATTATTTTTTTTTATTCCTTTTTTTTATAAATAAAAAAATATTTTTAAAAAATAAAAAAATTGTTAAAAAATCCTAAAAACATAAAAATATTTACCTGAAGATTTCTAATACCAAAAAATATTATATCTATGTCTCATATCTCAAAAAGTGAATATAAAAAATTTCAATATTGAATATAAAATCATGAGTATCAGTATAAAATATTAAAGAATAATTTTATACTCAACATTGAAATTTTTTATACTAAAAAAAGTTAATAGAAAATTTTTTAATTTTAAGGATAAACTGATCAAATTATTATTAACTTCCCTCCCCTCACCTCCCCTCCTGAACCAAATAACAAATTATTAAAGTTCCTCTTATTCCCTTCCTTTCCCTCCCATTCTCTCCATATTTCATCTCTTCTTCCCTCCATTAAAATCTCTCCATTCCCTTCCCATCCCTCATACCAAACACATCCTAAAGGGATGAGCATCGAACACTTAGTTTTGATGAGAGGAAAATATGAGGGAGAGAAAAATTCAGGTAGAAAATAAGAAGGAACTTAAATATTTTATTGTCTAGATTTATCCTTATTTTTTCCTAGTATTTCTCTTCCTCTATTTCCTCGCATTTCAAATAAAGTCTAAAGAAAGCATCCCACCTTGATGTCCCTTCTTTTTGTTTTTTATTTTGGCTTTTAATTTAATCTTAGAAATTAGTGTTCCTCATAGTGAAATCTTTTTATTGTAAACACCCCACTCACTCTTTATCTATGAAAACTGGGCTATCACAATGGTTTTGACTGCCTTTCCTACCTTTTCCCCTTGAATGTTTTGGTTTAGCTAATTGACATGGAAGAAAAACAAGTATATTTCATGAAAAATTGCTCTAATTAATAAGAATATGACTCATATTTTATAAGAATATTAATTTGAAATCGAATGTCAATGTGGAGATCACATTGAAAGATAATTTTTAAACATTTTTATAATTACTTTTTGAGTTGTGGGCTTATCAAATTCTAAAAAATATTAGGATTCATCCCATTTAAACTTTTTTATTTGGAAAAAAATTGATATATTTAATTTTTATCGAACTTGTTTAAGATTGTAACCGTCCCGTGTGGCCTCCTGCCATTTTGTCCTGAAACACACTAGGGTGGGTCCTTGGTTTTGTTTGGATAGGGAGAAAGTCCAACAGAAAGCTACAGAATGTGAGTGAGGCAAAAATCCACGTTTGCATTGGTCTGACCGATCCCAAAGATTACGACAACATGCTTTTTTTCAAAGCAAAGACCACAATTTTGGCAATTATATATCATGAGGCATTCAATATTTTGTACTATTATTGTTTTTACTTTACTAATATTGTATTGTGAACGAGTTGGGATCCTATGCTTTAGGTGAAACTAACCAAATGACAACATATGAACCGACAATATTGAATTCTCCCGTACTACGACTAAAAGAGTAATTTTCTGCACATATTTGTTCGATTACGTCGCATAGACACCTAGAGAAAGTTGACTGATTCTCATCAGTAGCGTAGAATATACTCCCTGTGCTTCGTTTTAGAAAAAAAAAAAATTTAGTACCTACAAAAAATTTTTTTTCAACAAGAATCCAATTTAAAAATTTAATACTCATATAAATTGAATTATCAACTGATCTAAACTGAATTTTCAACTGATATTATTTATTTATAAATATTTTTCTATACAAGTCCCAAAATATTTTTTTCCCTTCATTTTATAATACCTTTTAAATTTCAACCAATCATGTGATTTTAATTTAATCAACTCATAACAAGTAAAATTTGTACGTATTATTTATTTTATGATTAACTTTTGTTATTTGTAATGTTAATTTATTTTTAAATTCAAAATTCACTTATTTTGATTTAATATAATTTGATACAAGTACTTTAAGTATACAAGTTTAAGTACTTAAGTCTTCGTTTAGTTAAAATTAGTCAAAAAACTTAATTTTGTGAGAAGAAGATGTTGCTTGAAACTACTAGTTCGCATGTGAGACTCAGAATCTATACAAACAACTACGTTTGTCTGTTTTGCCTTTATTTAAGGACAAGTCACCAAGTGGATGGCCTTGCCTGTATACATCAAACTCTTGTTTTGGAGGTAGTTCCTAGGACTTCCTTGCCTTTCTTCTTCATCATCTTCCACATAGCACCAACAAAAACGAAATTTCTTACTAAACAGCACTTGTTTGTACCAAAAACACTTATCTTGATGGGTTTCTGTTAATTCCATGTGCTTATTAATTGTGCAGTATGTGATTTCTTAGTATTTTTATGAAACATAAACATGTCAAATATGATGCGAAATATTTTTTTTTATTCTAAAATGAACAAAATAAGAATCAAATTCCTAAAAAAAAAGAATTAAAATAATTTTCAGATGTGATTTTTAAAAAAAATATAAATTAGTTTTAAAAATAAAAAATGGATTGATTTGGATCATTCCGACCAAACAGGTCCTTTTTTTTTTTAATAAAAGTTTTCTAGCATTTTTTTTTTAACAGCAAGCAAAAATGTGCATAATAACAATAATTTTTAATTACAAATTAAAAAATATATAATGTTAATAAAAATAATAAATTCAATTTAAACATCCAAATAAAAATTGAAATTTTGAACCTACGTATACATTCACTATTCATATTCGCTAAATGTGCAAAAATGTTGTTTAGTATTTAAATCTTACTAAAATGTGCAAAGAGAGATTAAAAGAATTAAGCTACATAAAATCTAATAATAAAGAATATAAAAGAAGCCGTTCAGGTTTATGAATAGTTTACTTGAAAGCCTCGTGAAAGGAAACCTCGTTAGCTTGTTGGGTTGCTGTTGTATTTGACTATGATACCCAATTTGGCCAGCAGAAACCTCTCTCTCCTCCGCAGAGTGACAATTATGGTAAGAAAGGACTCTTCAGAAATTCCATATTCCTCTCTGCTCAATATCCCAAAAGACAAGATCACAAGAAACCAGTGGTGACAAAATCAACCTCTTTGTGTTGTCTTCATCTTCCCAAGCCTTCCAAGACAAAGAAATTGCTTCAATATTTTCATCAGGCTCGGCCTTTGTTCTATATAACACCCTCACCCTTTAATACTGTACACCTTAGTTCCCATTTACTTTCAGGGGCCTTCAGAACCTATTGGTTTGGTTTCTCTCCAAGGTTTCTGGGGAAATTTCTCAAGTTGATCATCTTGTTCTTCATCATCACTTGTTCAGGAAGAGCAACTTATGGACTCTGGTAATACTTTCACTACATGTTTTCTCTGTTTACTTCTTGAAATTTGTTTCATATCCTATTCTTTTTTCCTTCTTTATCCCATGGTTCAAGATTGATTTAATTCACACCCATATTAACGATCCCTTTCTGCACACGCGCGTGCCCACACACACATATACACATAGAGAGAGAGAGAGAGAAGGAGGGAGGGAGTGACCAACACATGACATACATGGGGAGAGAAAATTTCATGAATACTGATAAGCCATCCCCTGTAACTGTTAGATATTTCTTATTTCTAATATTTCAATCTGAATCAATATCTGAAAGACTGCAGATCATGAAAAGGAAAAGCAAGTAGACCTATAAAGTATTTCACATAAGTTAAACAAAATCATACACTCAAGTATTAAAAGGATATGACAAATTTTTAGGGAGCCATTGCATACTAAAATCATGCTTGATCTGAATGGGAAGTTCATTTCCTGCTTCATTTCTTTCCTTGTAGTTCCTATACTAACACTGATTCTTCTATACTGATTACAGGTTCACCATACCAGTGGCTGAAAGAGCTGACATGGGACAATGGAGGCTTAAACCCAATCTCTCTCCTCCTCGACTGTGCAAAATGTGTAGCATCTGGAAGCATAAAAAACGCAGACTTAGTCCTAGAATACATCTCCCACTTAGCCTCTCCTGATGGTGATGCAGTTCAGAGAATGGTCACTTATTTCAGTGAAGCCCTTGCTTACAGAATCGTCAAAAACCTCCCAGGTGTCTATAAAACCCTCAATTCCACCAAAACCTCACCACCCTCAGAACAAATGTTAGTCCAAAAGTACTTCTTCGAGCTCTGTCCTTTCTTGAAACTCGCTTACTTGACCACAAACCAGGCCATAGTTGAAGCCATGGAAGGTGAAAGGCTAGTTCACATCATAGACCTTCATTCTTCAGAGCCTGCACAATGGATTGACCTTCTGATGACTCTCAGGAAACGTCCTGAAGGTCCCCCTCATTTGAAGATCACGGGGATTCATGAGAAGAAAGAGGTTTTGGATCAAATGGGGTTTCATTTGACCACTGAAGCAGGGAAACTGGACTTCCCTTTACAGTTTAATCCAATTGTGAGCAAGTTGGAAGATCTTGATGTGGAGAGCTTGCCTGTAAAGTCAGGAGAAGCTCTTGCCATAAGCTCTGTGCTTCAGCTTCATTCTCTTCTTTCAAGTGATGATGAAGTGGCTGCAAGAAACTCACCAGCCACACCCATGAATCTGCAGAGAGTTGTGCAGCAGCACATGAGCCAGAGAACTTTTGCAGAATGGTTAGAGAAGGACATGATCAATGCTTATATCTCAAGTCCAGACTCAGCACTATCACCACTTTCTCTCAGTGCTTCTCCTAAAATGGGGATTTTTCTGAGCTCGCTAAGGAAACTCCAACCCAAACTGATGGTTATCACAGAGCAAGAATCAAACCTTAATGGGTCTAACCTAATGGAGAGGATAGAGAAGGCACTGTACTTCTACAGTCCATTGTTTGATTGCTTGGACTCTACTGTTTCAAGGATTTCATTGGAAAGACAGAAGCTGGAGAGTGAAATGCTTGGGGAACAGATCAAGAGGATCATTGCATGTGAAGGTTTTGAGAGGAAGGAAAGGTATGAGAAGCTTGAGAAGTGGATCCCAAGGCTGGAAATGGCTGGGTTTAGGAGGGTACCATTGAGCTACTTTGGGATGTTGCAGGCAAAGAGGTTGTTGCAGAGCTATGGATATAAGTACAAGATTAAAGAAGAGAAAGATTGTTTGCTTTTATGCTGGAGTGATAGGCCACTTTTCTCTGTATCAGCTTGGAGTTATAGAAGATGAATGTGTGATTGATATTGCTGGAATGTGGAGGGCCCTTTGTATTATTATAGGGCCATGGGTTTTGGATATATATAGTTGAATAATCTTTACGGATTCAGTTTGCATCGGTTTGGGCACATGTTTCATAATTAGGATAATCTCTAATTGTGTAGTTCCTATAACTGTGCCACAATTCTCAATCTAAACTAGAGAAAAAGAAAGAAAAAGAGAAGACTGAGAGAAAGTGCATTGCTATGTATTTTCCTTCTCAAGCGTAACAAGTACAATTTTTGTTTTGGGCTGGTGTAATGATAGGGCCAAATGTTTAGCTCATAACTTTGCAAGTGCACGGACCGTTTCAAGTAATAATGTAATTAAAGATGAAAATCATTACCCACTAATTCATAATCAAGTTATAATAATTCAAAGTAAACGTTTAGCTACACAGTACACATATTACTATAGATAAAATTCGTAGCAAACTAGTCACAAAAACCTCATGCATCCCTTAAATGCACTCTTGGCCATGCTTTCCCATGCCTCTCTGTCAAGCAATGGCAAAATTTAATATATATATATATATATATAGATTAAATATTAAATATTTGTGGAAAATTCTTCTTCCAAAATGGCACAGCGGATTCAAACCTTGCACTTCTTTAAAGAAAAGAGACCTTTCTGCCGCTTTTGCCAACCTTTCTATTGAATATAAGAAACAAAATATTATATATATACATATAATTTCTCAAATAAAATATATACTTTAAATATATTTAGTTATTACCGATTCAATCACGTACTATATCTCACACAAATAAATTCTGAAAAGAAAAAAAATCAGAATACAGTGTTGGTGATTGTCCAAGATTAAATATATATCACTTCAAACTAATTATAACTACACGGCCATGACAAATAATTTGAGCCAAAAGTAAACGAGTTCTCCCTTCTGTTATCCCTCTAACCTGTGATACTTCCATTAATTCTTGGGTTGTCTTCTATAATCATGATTTGATGCTAATTAACAAAGTAACACTATAACGGTTGTATTTAAAAAGTTTGGATCAATGCCATTGCACACATAAACCTTGAAGCGGCTCCACCATTACATCCATCTTCCAATTTTATAATAATAAAAAATAAACTTAATATTTCTTAAGTAAGGTTTTAAATTCGAGTCTTATGAATAGAAAAAAAAATCATATTAGAAGAGCTATTTATATTTGAATCTAACAACACTCGAATATGATCCAGTTTCCCAAAGGCCCCAAATGGGTTGGGGGAGCTCTCCCAAAAGTTTCTTCTGTATTTACTCAGTTGCAAATTTAAAATACCATACTTAAGTAACTCTAACCTTTCCACTGAGACTAATATCCGTTGGTTTCCAGTGCTAGCCTTGCAGGCAAAAAAATTAGGATAGACACGCCCATGTAAGGCTTGGTCCCCTTCTATTTAGATCCATATCTGGCCCATTTCTAACCCAATCCAATTTGGGTCCTGACATTATTATAATTCTATAACTATTCTTCATCATCCAGGGCATGCTTCTTCTTGTCATTTTAATACCCTATGCAACTTATCTTAATGTTTTCGGTTCTATCATCAGAAGTTTCAATAAGATCCATTCATTCTAGACCAAGCAAATATTTAACTTTCTTCTTGGCCTGAAGCAAATATTAATTTTCAAGCTTAGGTTTTATCCAATTTCGCAATTCATTACGTTCATATCCTTTACTCTTGCTTCATCTATATCCATATCATAAATTTTTTTTCTTTAACTCTTCCTAATAATTATACGTAGTATAGATATAGTCGACAGAATCAACTAACTATTATAGTTTTCTACGTAGCTAAAGATATATTCTACGAAAATTTGCGTGTCCGAGTACAAAGCCACAAAATGTAAGCCCTTGTAAAATCCCACAACAAAATCTTGTTACTTAGGATCGATCCATTCTTGAAGTTAATGACAATAAGTCTCTTTTCAGCTAAACATTAAAAACAAAATTAATTTGATTGAATATTATGTCCCACAAGGTTATACACACACACACACACGAGCACCTTAGAGACTCGAATGAACAAATTTAGGGCATTTTTTTTTTAAATTTTCACATGTACAAAAAAGAAATTCAAGATTAAATTATTGAAAATTAACAAGAAAAGTTGACATGTTAATATCTATAAAAATCAATCCATATATATAGTTCTATATATATTTCATATAAATCATGAATCTTGTAGCTTATGTGACTTTGTACATTGCATGGATTCACAATCTAGTCATAAAAAATATAGGAAATTATACTATTCAAAAATTATAAAAAGTATTCAGTCTTTGATATAAAATCTTTTTAATCGAATTACACAAATTAATGATAAGAATTAAATTTATTTAATTATTTTAATTTTTTAAAAAATCAAGGTATTTTTCAAAACTATCTTTATTTAATTTCTTTTTCTCTCTCTTTAGGATTAATTAATTAAATAGGGATATTTTTTAAAAATATATAATAAATATTGTCTCATATTGTAAAAATAACCTTATATTTATCATCAAAGCAAAATGAAAAAAACTCAATTCAGTTTAAATGTTCTATATATATATATATAATTTATTGAAGTTAGAACTGTCAAATGTCCTATGTGAAAGAAAGTAACAGCTCATAAACTATCCTAAAAGATCATCTCTATATATATCCGTCGATGTTCAGAGACATGAAAAGGCAAGACGTGCATCTATCTACCTGACTCGTCTCTTGACTTCATAATGTAGCCAATTTTGAAGCTATCCTTTCGTACGTGATGGTGATCCATTGCAGAGTGTAACTACTTGGCTCAATATATATATATATATATATATATGAGGGGTTAGGATCTGAATATCTGAATATTATAAAGAAAGAAGTAAAAAGGCCGAGACCTTATTTCTGCACTATTGAGTCTCAGAAATGTAGGTTATATCCCTTTTTCTCTTCCCTTCTGGTTCCTTGACCCGAATTCATTCTACGGGATTCAATTCACTGGCCTTCAGTTCCAGGCTGCCTGAAACCCTACATTTGACAAATCCCTCTTAACAACATTGATTTTCCAGCGATTGATAATATTAAAGTCTTAACTTGCTTGATAATTCTCATTCGTTGATTGATAATATAGTTATAAAATTAAAAACTGTAACTCATCTTTTACTATTCCTTCACAATGTGTGCTTCACCTAAAATGAGTGATGGCTGCTCTTGGGCATACTCCAACCTAGATTTAGAGCCTGTTTGCTTTAATTTTTTTAAATGAAAAAATTACTTTTTTTAAAAAAGCACTTTTAAAAAATTTAGAATGTTTGTTTATACTTTTAAAAATAATATTGCAAAAATATATTTCTGACTGTAGTTTTATAACAAAAGCATCTTTTTTATCCAAACATTCTATTTTAGGAATTGCTTTTTCATGTCCTCTGTTATAATTTCATAACAGACAAAAAGAAAAACAAAACACTTCTATATTATTGCATTCGAGCAAGCTAAAATCACTTTTCAAGTAAAAGTGCTTTTTATAATCATAACCAAATATACAAAATAATTTCTATTTTTCATAACATCTTTAAATAATAAATTACTTCTTTAGACAATATATATAAAAATTACTCCTTTTGAAGCTTAAACAAGCGAGCCCCAAATTGTCATTACAGAAAAAAAATCGAATGCCAACGGGTCTATTCTGACGAGAACGGGCTTGAAAATGACTGAAAATTAAAATTTTATTCAACGAAAATTTGCATGTCTCATAAGCAAGTGCAAAACTATAAAATGTCATCCTTACACACTAACAGGATCTCCTTAAGGTTAACATATCAAGAAATCTTTCTTTTAGAGAAGAAAGCCAATCTAAATTGATTGAATACACACAAAATAATAATCATATACCATGTTACATTTTGAAAACTTTCAGTAAATAATTAAATTAGGTTTTGAACTCAGAATCAAGTACAAAATGAAAACAGCAGTTTTTTAATTTCATTATTTGAAATATGCATGTAAATAGATAGAAACTTAAATGGTAAATAGGTTTGTCCATGCACCAAGACAACTTTATTAATAATAAATGTTTACCTTAACTTAAGGACATCCATATGATAAACAATATTTATTACATACGGTTATAAAATTACTCCAAAGGCATCTCGTCTCTTAGTTTCTCCCTCTATGCATGTGGACTAATCAAGGAGAAATGAGAGAATATTTCTGCGTCATTGTCACAAAACAAAAATAACTTTTTCTGCTTGCCTTTTTTGCTTCTTGGTGCCACAACATTTGAGCCGGGACCTCCAAGGTAAGCCTTTATGGGCTTAACGTGAAGACAAAATTTGCCAATAATAAAAATATCAATAAAAAAAAATCCTTCATGACTATAAATGAATAGGCCATATCAATGTACGATATTTCTACTCTCTCACTTCTCATCAAACTCCCTTTTACACTGTTCTTTTTTTTCTCCCTTTTAGTGTAATCTTTACACCAGCTTTTTGCTCTCTCTTTGGAGATCCAACAATTTGAATCTCTGGTGTATCAATCTTCATAATGAATGCCGGTATAGACTCTCATATTTGAGCTTCCTTTGAAGTCTTAGAATTAAATGGTTTCAGAGGATAAGAAAATAGGAAGAAAAAAAATGAAGATGTTCTAAGAAAGCATATTTATATTTTCCTACTCAGTATCACGATTTCTTCGTCGATATTATATCAGTTTTTCTGAGTACTTATTTCCATGAACAGAACTATTTGTGGAAATGTCGATATGTCAAGAGTCGTTTGTTATTTAACGTACTCTATACTTGATAAAATAAATAAATAATCTTGTGTTAAGTCCTTCATGCATTATACATATTTGATCTTGTGAAATCCTTCTAGGTGTAGAATTAGTTAAAGAGTAACATATCCATCTATCATTTTCTTTACAGACATAACCACACACGTGTTTGGATTATCTTCTGACCTTTCTCTTCAATTAATCCTCTTGAGATGTTAACAAAGTAATAGTACTTTGTGAAAACAGCCTTTGAAGTTTGTGCATATAAAAATAAAGTTTAACACACAAAGTATATATATATATATATATATATTTATATTTATATACTAGCTAGCACTTTGTCTTATTCAATAGCATCTGGAAGACTGGAGAGAAAGGATCAAGATAATCTAAATGAGGGTGCACACATACTCACACATATATAATATTTTAGGTGATAGTATAGCTGAAGCTTTAGGAAGCTTGAATGGCTACATGTACTTCAGGGATCACATTTTAATCACATGGAAGTATAAATATTAGCCCTAAATGTTTGTAAATTACAGGGAGTTATTTGAAAAATTTAAACTATAAAGACTATGGGCCTGTTTTGTCCCTTGCGAGGAGGAATGTAACTAATATAATGTAATGACTATTACCTAATTTTGTTTGGTTGATCATGTAAACCAATTTATTTTCATTTTTAAATTAAAAAAAAAAGATTAAAGAGGTTAAAATGCTCAATGGATGTGGTGTCAGATGATGATGGTAGGTGATGGTGAATGGCAAGCAGTATAGCGGATAATAGCCAATGACAAACGCTGGTGGAGGAGGAAAGATAAGAGAAAAGGGCACTTTAGTCTTTTGATGAAAATTATATTGATGTAATCATTTTTCATCCTAATTTTGGATGCAACGAGGATTACAAGATTTGATGTGATAAACTTTACAATGTAAAGCTGATGACCACATATGTAATACTGCAACCAAACATATGTAAAAGTGCAACCAAAAGTGCTTAGTGTTATGCATGAAATCAAACAGGTCCTAAATTGAAAATAATATATTATATAGACTGAATGATTTTCTTTATATATATATATATATTGTTTTTGTTGGTTGCCCTATAAACTTATCCCTTTTCCTTAATCTTGAATGACAAGAGACATATTGAAAACTACCAAATATAAGTATTAATTTTTTTTAGGCCGGTGCCAAACATAAGTATTTTGAATGTCTCCCAACAATTATGGAATATTAAGGTTAAAATGACAGTCAACCAAACACCTCCTGGATTATTGAATAATATTTCAAATTTTATCGTGTTTGTTTGTATCTCATGTCATTGCTAGTGCTTCTTAGTTCCTAATTCATCTCTATTTGTTTCTCATTGAATAGGTTCATCAAGGCAATACCTCAAAGGCCTGAAAGGGGAAGAGAGGGGTTTGTTCCTAGCTCGTCTACTGTCAACCTGTGCTAGATATATTGAAAATGGCGACTTCAAGAATGCATGCATTGGACTCAAGAACATTAATCGTGTCGCCTCCCCTGATGGAGATCAAATGCAGAGACTAGCCACTCACTTCAGTCAGGCGCTTAGATACAAGCTGGTCAATAATAATAGCAACGTGCATGAAGTCCTACATTCAACAAATCCCTGGTCACCCTTAGAACAACAACATGCCCACAAGCTGTTCTTTGAATTTCTCCCATTCTTGAAGTTCGCTTATCTGATCACCAATCAGGCTATTGCTAATACCATGGAAAGCGAACAAGGGTTTCATATTATTGATCTCCATGCCTGTGATGCTGCTCAATGGATACATCTTCTTCGTACTATGAAAGAAAAACGTCAAGGAAATCCACTATCTTATATGAAGATCACAGGGATTAATAAGAACAAAGAGGTTTTGGAACAAGTGAGAATCCAATTAACTCAAGAAGCTGAGAAAATGAACATTCCCTTCTACTTCCATCCCGTTGAAAGTACATTGGAGAAACTTTGCTTCGAGAATTTGCCTGTGAAGCCAGGAGAGCCCCTTGCTGTAAGTTGCGTTCTTCATCTCCATTCTCTTCAAGCATTGGATGATGAAATCTCTCCTGACTCAGTCTCGCCACGTAATCCTCCGCAAAGTTTTTCGCCTAAGATGAGGTTGTTTCTAAGCAGCATTTGGAAGCTCCGACCTCGGCTAATGATCATTACCGAACAAGAGTTAGATACTGATGGGCCTACTTTAACAGACAGGCTTGATAAGGCGCTTAACTTCTATGCTGCAATGCTAGACTGCTTAGAAGCTAATGTTTCAAAAGCAAGAGCAGTAGAGAGAATCATGCTGGAGCGGATACTTTTTGGGGAGCAGATAAAGAACATTATTGCTTGCGATGGAGTTTATAGGAAAGAGAGGTACGGGAAATTTACGAAGACATGGAGTCCATTACTGGAATTAACTGGGTTCATGAGGATGCCTATCAGCTATGAGAGAATGGTGCAGGCAACAAGACCATTGCAGAGCTATGGACCAGGATACACGTTACTAGAGAACAATCAATGCCTTTTTATATGCTGGCACGATCTTCCACTCTATTCTATATCTGCTTGGATGTTCTAAGAAGTCAAAGTTTTTTCTTCACTCCATAAGGTTCTGATTTGCTGTTAGTAGCTGCTGATGGCAACAAAATAGAGATTTATTTTCGATTTTCTAGTTGCTTGTAAGCGATCATTTGGTTCTGAAATAAATGAGCAGAGAAGCACCTAGCTTGAATATTTAGCATTTTTCTGTTTTTTTTTACTGCTGCTTTTCCGTCGCAGTTTTTTGTTTGTTGTTGTCCTCTTCATATTACTCTTTAACTCCCTGCCTTCATTCTCTAGCTCTCATATCTGAGCTTGGTTCATTTGTAACTGTGCATTCAACTCGGGGTGACCAACAGCAGTGTCGTGAATGTGTCTCAATTCTCGGTTCCAGTCTTCAAGGCAGAATGCTATGATTTTGGAGCATCAAAATAAAGACTTTGTTTGAGTCCGATCAAGGAGTTGGGAGACTTAGTTGAGAACGGGTATGCTAAGACAGATGAGGACCTAGTTGAAAACAAGAAAAAAGGATTTGAAGGCACTATTCTTAACATGCAACAAGCAGTACATGAGGCAATTTTCTCAAAAATTGCAGCAGCATGCACGGCAAAGGAAGCCTGGACATTTCTGCAGAAGCTGTAGGCTCTACGATAGTAAGACCTCTGTCTCTTTGTAGTGATTTTGAAACTTTGTATATGAAAAATGGGGAATCTGTATGTGTGATTTTCTTTCATGAGTTTCTGGAATTGTAAATGAAATGATTCTTTTGGAGAAGATATTTCTGATTGAACTATAGTTACTAGAGTCTTGCTCCAAAGTTTGATTATGTAGTGGAAACAATCGAAAGAATGAACAAGCAAGATGAGAATGAAGCATTAAAGAAAGGAATTTCAAGTGATGGGGGGTCATTAACAAAGAAAAGAAGCTGGTATAATAGGAAACAAAAGAGGTGGATTCCGTGGCTGAGGTGATCGAGGTTGAAGCGATCGATCACTATAGATAAAAACAACAAACTAATAATCAGCAGAAAAACAAGAGCAGCATTCAATGTTTTCATTGCAAACATTCTGGGCATGTAAAGGAAGAAGGTTGGAAGAGAGACAAGCAATCAAACTATGTTTCACTAGGCCACTAATGCATTCCCATTATATTGTGCAACATTAAATATATAATATAATATATATATATATATATAATATAGTTTTTAAAAATTAATGAAAATTAAAATTAAATACTTCAGTATCTCTTCTGAATACATGACTTCACACCAATGATGTGATCAGTGCATCTGCTATATATATATTGTGCACCATCTTTAATGTTGCACAGTATATCGACTTTCATACACAAAGCCATTCAAATACAAGAGAAAAGGAGAAAATGGTGAAGAAAACTCATTCTAGATGCTATAAGCCTCAATCCAGATCTCTGGTACTCAAGTAGTGCTCGCTCTCCTCCAGTCTACCTCTATGAAGCACCTTTACCGCTATTCGCAGTAAACTCCTCAAAATTGCTGGGATTTGTCTTAAAAAAAAGAAAACAATTGCTGGAGTTTAATGTCAAGCCGTAGCTAAGCAAGTGACGCTGCGATTTTGGGTATCAGGCCACAGCTTTGTGATGGTGCGGCTTTTTATGCTAAAAACCTTAATTCGACGATGTCTTGTCCTGGCGCACTGCGACTTCGCATTAATTTCCTAAGCTGTGGTTTTATTTTTCATGTCCTTGAACTTGACTTTTGCATGCCATAGCTTGTTTTCGTCACTTTTCTAGAATCTTCAGGTTGATTCCTTAGCCTTTTTCCTCTTTCATCGAACCCTGCCATGCAAACATATACACATACAGATCATGTCAAGACACAAATCTGACGAAATTCGTGTTAATTAGATTAAAAAAAAAACCACAATGTTTCACATTGTCTCCAAACTTGCCCATGCATACTAATGCATTTTCCTTTGTTTCCTAAGTTAATTCATCCCAAAACCCATCAAAGTACCCTGGGAAAATGGCAAAATGCAAATAAAAGCATAAATATTTGAGAATTAGGTAACAACAAGATGCCATTGAGAGTAATGAAGAAAGCAATTTGCTGGTGTGTGAATGTATTTTTGAAATGGTGAATAAGAGGAGAAAGCTATGAAAGAAGTTTTCAAAATGTAGGGCAACACTTTCATTTAAATTTAATTAGATTTTTCTCCCCTCAGGATACACATATGGACACGAGGATATTTTATTTAATTTTAAAATATATTGAATAAAAAAAGAACCTTATCATTAACTCCTCTTATCTAAAAAAAATGATATCAAATGACATTAACTAAAATTAACATAGATTGAAAAAATTAAAAAAAAAGTGGATTCCACTTAAAATAATGGAAAAAGATAAATCCTACCTGTAAAAGAAAAAATGAATGAATGAGAAAAAAATTAAACTCACCTAGAAAAAAAAAGAAAAAAAAAGAAAGAGGGTATGGAGCCCAATGAATGAAGCCGCACTGTTCATAACTAATACATGACTCCATTTTACTTTTAATTATATATAGATTTGCCTAAAGTAATTTCCAAATATTGGATATAAAACTTGAGTTAATTGTAAATTTCTTAGAAAATATAATAAAAACTCTTGAGTAAATGTTGCACTTCCAAAACTCAAGTCTTGACAATAATGATGGATAATAACGGTGTTTACAAAAACATAATTTGCTTTATACTTTACGCATTGAAAGATAAATGTTAATAAGTTTATATAAATAGATTAAAATTAAAAAAATGATAGAAAGGTTGAAATTGTGTTGTTTATGAGTGATTGATATGTGAATGAGTGAGTGAATAATGGAAGATTGTGGGATTATTTATAGACCTATATCATTTGAAATAATATAACACTTCAATAAAGAGACACAATCATGAATTAATATATTATATTATAATGATTCATAAATCATCGTATACACATTAAATCTAGACAAAGAAACACTTCTTTTCATGAACCCAATGACGTACGAATCTTGTGAATTTTTATGGACTGTCTTTTTAAATAATTTACGAACCATTTCAAGAGATATAATTGATTTATGAATCCTTTTATGAATTAATATAACTACTCATTAGTAGTCATTAAAACTAGCCATCTCATCAAGAATAACGTCCTTTAATTAAGAATATAATCAAGAGGTACACCTCTGAGGGATAACAATTCATCCACACTGCGTAGAATTGAAAATATTCCCACATCAAGCCTTCCATAAGATAGTATATGGATTAACTCTTAAATGTTTGTAAAGTATAAGGACTTCAAAAAAAAAATCAACGGCTAAGTTAAAAATTGAGGCAAAAACTATAAGAATTAAAAAAAAATTCTAAATCTTAAATAAAACTTAAATAATTAATCAAATAATATAAATATGTGTGTTTGTATACTATAAATATTTTTAATAAAAATACCCAAATCATATTATATGGGTCATACCAAGAAAAGGACCCTACAACCTGCATTGCAAGGGCATCAAAATTTTTATACACAATCTAGTCCCAAAAATTTAATTCAAAAAACTAAAATCAACGGTAATTTTACAGTAAACATATTGTATCAACACATTCTATTTTATTATTTGAGGCTTTATTTGTGATTAAATATGAATATGTTTTAATTAAGTTTTGAGTTGTGAAAAACTTATTCATCACAAAATTTTTCTAAATAAATAAATCAATGTCTAAAAATTCAATATACTATCTCTGGACTTTTTTATAAGAAATAAATAAGTACTTTATTAAAATTAAGAAAAATAGTTAAAATTAATTAAGTGTAACTAATATGTTACAAATTCATTTTTTTCCAAAAATACCTATTCAGTGCTACAACTTTTTAACTATTTTAAACCCACATGTTTAATAGATTTCTTTTGCATGGAAAACAATCACTATCTCATTCCATATAAATGAGGAGTAGAAATGAAATAAACTAATAAAAATACAAGATAAAATGGAGTTATACTTCTTATAAATAGGGAAAAAAAAAACTACTTCCTAAATTCTTTTATAAAATGGACAAGATGAACTAATGACCTATTGGCCAAAAAAAAAAAACAGGATTAGTAATTAATGACCTTATTCCATTGGCCCTCCGGGATTTCTAGGTGTATCCGATACTCAATTCTTGGACAACACGCAGAATCTTGGGGCCTGTTTGATAGTGTTTCCTATTTTTTGTTCTTAAAAACAGTTTTATAAAACTGTTTTTAAGAAACTGTTTTGAAAACAAGAAAACAAAAAAATCTGTTTAAATAATTGTTCTCAAAACCATAACTAGTGAGTAATAGATGAGTTATTCAAAATTTATAACTTTACCATTAATGAGGTGGATGTTTCTCATCTTTCCTTTTGTTTTTCAGAACAAAAACTACAAAACACCTAAAAGGTGTTCTGAGTTTTCTGTACAAAACTGTTTTCTGTTTTTCAAAACAGTTTTTAGAAAACAGGTTTACCAAACAAGTTTTCTGAGTTTTCTGTTTCTGAAAATAAAAAAACTGTTTTACAGAACAGCATCAAACAGGGCCTTGGTTCCTGCTTCATCTGTCTTCTTCACAGTGGAATTCTCCTTGGGCGGGACTTTCCATCCTGCTTTTGTTCTTAACTATTGCTCCAAGTCCTAATTATATTGCTTTTGTTTGTATATATATATTTATACAAAAAAATTTGAGCATACATCTCATTTATTTATGATTTCCTTTTTCTTTTTTAAAACAAGACTCCGACTCAAAAGGCGAAACATTATTTATAAAGAATAGGTATCGAACCACTTAAATGAACTGTCTTCGGTAGGGTACACATACAATAACGCAGAGCAACAATTAAAAACTTTTCTAGGCTATATATATTAATTAGTTTTTGACCAGACAATCATGTCTCACAAGTAACATGTTGAAAACTTTTTGAACGTTCATTGGGTTTTCAACTCAGAAGCAAGTAAAAAGAAATAGGAGTTTTTCACTATAAGAAAACTCCAGATATAAAATTGGTAAATGGTTTTGTCCACGAAGACACTAATTCAATTATAAATTAATCATATACTATAATAAATGTGTTTACCAAAACTTAAGGACATATTATCACCAATATTTATCACAAAGGGTTCTCAAATTATTTTATACTTCCAAAGGCATCCTAAGATTTCTATTGTTTTTGTTTTTTTTTTATAAGTGGCATCCGAAGATATCTGTCCACATTTGTTTTAGAAAGATTCAATTATTTTGTCTCATTTTGCCTCATGTGGACTAATCAAGGAGAAATTAATGAGAGAATGAGATATATTTGTCATTCTCCTTGCAGAAGTAAGCCATTTGTTTTGAGTCTGTGGTTGGTGCCACGTCATCTGTTTGTGTCGGCCATCTCATCAGCAGATTATTTGCCATATCATCAGTTTGTTAACATTGAAGCCATGTTATCAATATAAGGAATTAAAATACTGAAACTTTAATGAATTTAATATTTTAAACTATAAAGACATTAATAAAAATCACGATGTTCTCTTGTTTTTTTTTCTTTTCTTCCTAGGTGTGGATCAGGAGTATTTCCACCGGTAACAAGAGTAACAAAAATTAATCCCTCTCAAAATATTAAGAGCAAATGATAAACTCTTGATGAGGTTTACTTTTTCTATAAGGTTTTGTTTAAAATTGGAAGAAAATAGGGGAAGAGAAATATTAAGAGGAAAAATAAGAAAAAACCTATATAAAAAAATGTCTAGATTCTTTCTTATTTTTTTTTAATTTTTTTTTTCTATTTTCCCCTCATACAAACGGAGGGTAAAGATTGAAGATCAAATCTCTAACTATTTGCCTAAGGAATGTATACCTTTACCAGTCATGCTAATTTATGAGTTATTATTATTATTATTATTATTATTGCTTTAAGAAAAAAAAGTAAGAGAACCTAGATTAGAATTCTCTCTAGTCAATTTCCTCAATATCCCACTACAACCAAATTTGAGCGGTTCAATATAATCTAATGGCAACTAGAAAAAAAATAGTAGAATTTATTTCTTTAAATGCAACACTTCTTTAGGTTTCACATGATGTACTTACTTTTACTTTTCACTGTTGAAAATATGATTGACTTTATTTCCCATCCCATCCATCAATAAATAATTGTGATAAAAAAGATCATATAATAGGTAAATCTAAACCCTTGAATATGCTCCTTTTTATCTATATTTTATATCAATTACACGTATATTAAAGAAATTATTTTTCAATTGAAATTCATGTAAAAAATATCCACATTTCCTATTTTATCCTTATTAAATACTCTATTTTACTCCCTCCGGTCCTTAATGTAAGTCACTCCTAACTAACTCATCAAAATCAAAAAAAGTTTGTTACATCATTAAAATTATATTAAAATTAATGTGTTTTCCATCTTTACCCTATAATAAATACTACAAATTTAAACAATTCACATTCTCTCTCATGATTAAATAAGGGTATTTAGGAAACAAAGTAATTAATGTTCCAAAAACTCATAGAAAGTGACTTATATTTATGACTATAAAAAGCTTCTAGAATGTAACTAATAAAAAGGACCAGAGAGAGTATTATCATTGTAGTGTTATAAATGACGAGAGATGAAGCATTAAAGATAGAGATAAAATGGAAAGAAAAATATTCAATGTCCTATATTTTGGATAAAAAATTTATCATATAAAATATCTTATAATATAAATTATAAATTAGAGAAAGTATTGTTAAATGGCTCAGATGTAGCTGTAGGGAGATATTGAGAAAATTGCTGTACAGAGGATCATGATCCAAGAGAACCTTTCAATAAATCCGAATAATTAAATGAAGAAAACAAGGTGCCCTTCACGACAATAAATACACATACCAAATTACAATTTCTCCTCCCGCCCTTCTAATCAAACCCAAAAACCCTTTTCTCCAGCTTTTGCTCTTTCTTTGGAGATCCAACCATTTGAATCTCCGGTGTATTCTTCAAATGGATGCAGGTGTATACTCTCTTGCCCCTCCAAATTTCAGATATTGCTCAATAAATTTGTGTGCCAGGGATATAAGCAAAACTTTTTTTGAGCTTCCCTTGAAGTTTTAGAATGAAATGGTTATAGAAGATGCTGAGAATTTTTTTTAAAAAAAATGAAGATATTATATTCAAATGGAAGAAAGAATATTTATTTTTTCCTATTCAATGTGGCGTTCTTTTTTCCACCGTACACTATTCTTCATTGATATTATTTCCATGAATAGGAACCGTTTGTGAAAATGTCAATGTGAGCGCATAGAATCAGTAGGTACCTGCAAAAGTAGTTAGTTGTTGTATATATGTCCAAATGAGATTTATTGTACTTGTGGGTATATTTACATGTTTTGGTTTTCGAAAAATCAGTAAGATTGTATGAATACGTGAATGCAGCTCATTTGTTTTGACTATCCAGAGCAGAATCTTTCTGAATTCCCTTTGTATTTTAAACTGTTTGGAACCTCTTATCTGCCTTGGAACCTGTATTGTTCTAACCCTTGAGAGACTGTAATAGACAGCTGAATTGTTTTTTTTTAGTTTGTATCAAAATCTACACTTTCTTCATTTTTGGTAGTAGCATCTGGTTTCCGAAAATCATATTGGGCCTGTCTAATTCGGATCGAGTCAGGTCGAAAGTCTACATTTTCTAAAATGAAAAAGAATGTGTTAAAAACTACCATTTCATCATGCGTCACACATATTTGATCTTGTAAATCACTTCAAATCTAGTTTGTGAAGTGGAATTTGCTCAAGGGAAACATATCCATCTATGATTTTCTTTACTGACTTTTTTTCTTGATGTATAAAGCATGAATACTTTCAGAACAAAAAATTTAAAACCTTGTCGATGAACAAATCAAAGAATAGACCTACTTAGGGGCAACTGCCAGCCAGCCACTTATCCACATGGACATATATTTCATCCTTAGTAAATCAGCCTACATACACAAACAATTTTTTTTTATTTGTCCTATTTAATTTTTAGAAGTCTCTAACACATGCTGTAATCTATTCTCAGAAATTTCAACTTCCCCATCACATATTTTCTGGTTCCTTCCCTAAATAACTCTTCAAGAAGACGCTTGGAATACTACCTCACGTTTTGTCATCTAGAGGACACTGATACTATAAAAGTTAAAAGCTGTCAAAATGAACAAAATTGAAATTTATAAAAGCTAGCAAAGGTAATAAAGCTGTGAGTCCCAAACGATACATTCATACATATTTTGAATGCTTGAAGACTCTGCTTACCCCCAAGTGAGTAAGAGTATTCTTATTTACCGACAGTGAATGATATCCGTTGCTTTATTTCTCTGTCACCCAATCATAAGTTCATTTTGCTTCTGCCAGTTGGCAAGCCTAATGAACTCAAACATTTTCCTTGCAATCTTAACAAGAGACATATTAATACTATATCAAACAGTCTTTTGAATGTCTCCTAAGTCCTAACACTTGATATCAAGGTAGCCAAACACTTTCCAAATTATTGATAAATACTTCAAATGAAAGTGGGCCTGTACATTTGAACGGAGTCCAAAATGAACACTGATAACAACTAACAACTTGTAAATAGTGTAACTCTCCAATTTTTATATAATAATATTGATTTTGTCGTGTTAATATGTATTTCTTGTTTGTGTTATTGCTTCTTAGTTCTTAATTCGTGTCTCTCTGTCTCTCTCCTTGAATAGATTCTTCGCCAAGGCAGTACCTCAGTGGTATGAAAGGGGAAGACCGGGGCATATACCTGATTCGGCTACTATCGACCTGTGCGAAGTATACTGAAAAAGGTGACTTCAAGAAAGCAAGCGCTGGAATCACCAACATTGCTAGTGTTGCCTCCCCTGATGGTGATCCAATGCAGAGGCTAGCTACTTACTTAAATGACGGACTTGCTTATAGGCTGGTCAAGAATATTAATGGTGTTCCTGAAGGCCTACATTTGACAAATCGCTTATCAACCTTAGAACAACAACATGCCAGAAAGTTGTTCTTTGAGTTTTGCCCATTCTTGAAGTTCGCTTATCTGATCACCAATAAGGCCATTGCTGAAGCCATGGAAAGAGAACAAGTGTTCCATATTATCGATCTCAATGCCTGTGATGCTGAACAATGGATATGTTTTCTTCATACTTTGAAAAAACAACGGCAAGGAAACCCCCTACCTTATCTGAAGATCACTGGGATTCATGAGAATAAAGAGGTTTTGGAACAAATGGGGTTTCAACTGATTCAAGAAGCTGAGAAAATGAACATTCCCTTCAATTTCTACCCCATTGAGAGCCAATTGGAGAAACTTTGCTTTGAGAATTTGCCTTTGGAGACAGGAGAGCCCCTTGCTATAAGTTCTATTCTTCAGCTACATTCTCTTCTGGCAGTTGATGATCGTATCAGTCCTAATTCAGTCTTGCCAACTAATCCATCACAATGTGTTTCACCTAAGATGGGGTGCTTTCTAAGTGGCATTTCGAAACTCGAACCTAGGTTGATGGTCATTACAGAACAAGAATCCGATAGCAATGGGCCTACTTTGACAGACATGCTTGATAGGGCACTGATCTTCTACGGTGCTCTGTTTGATTGTTTGGAAGCTAATGTTCCAAAAGCAAGAGCAGTGGAGAGAATCATGCTGGAGAGGATGCTTCTTGGCGAAGAGATAAAGAACATTATTGCTTGTGATGGAGTTGATAGAATAGAGAGGCATGGGAAGTTTTTGAACACATGGCGTCCATGGCTTGAATGGGCTGGGTTTAAGAGAGTGCCTCTTGACTATAATAAAATGTTGCGGGAAACAAGGCCATTGCAGAGCTATGGGCGTGGATACAAGTTGATAGACAACCATCAATGTTTGTTTACTTGCTGGAATGATCTTCCACTCTATTCTATATCAGCCTGGAGGTTCTAAGGGAAAATTTCAAGGTAGACCTGGTCAATAAACTAAATCAGGATGAAACTTGTAAGAGCAGTATAGGAAGCTCAGCTTTATGTTAGGCATGATTAAGTATCAGTGGCATGATCTGATTTGGGTTTGTCAACTATATCCACGTGCAAGTAAATTTGAGTCCGATGGTGAAGAATTATATGTATATGTATGCTTGTATAACAGAACAATAAATTCAAAAGTATTTTCAGTACATTATTATTGTGACTCATTTCTTTCATTCAGTTTGTTTAAGCTATTTACTATGGTATTAGAGTTATGATTCGTATCATTCATTGAGAATTTATTGCAATTAAGTAGAGAAACAGAGAGAAGTAGTTCAAAGTTTACTCTCTTGACCTTCTCAAATCCAATATTGATCAAACTTGAGAAAAAAATTCCTACCATGGTGGCAAAAGCCCTAGCTGTAAGAGCTGAAAATCCGTGGTATTGTAATTTCATTACATTTCTCTTATTCTGAGTTTGGAGAGTGGATGTTGGATCCCTTTTATCAGAATCACTATAAATTTCGTGTGTGCTTCTTCAACTCTCTCTCTCTCTCTACTTTCCATCTTTGAATTAAGCTAGCACTTCAGAGAATTTTATCATGATGTTTTATAGAATTTGACATATTTTAGAAAATCACTTTTCACTGATCATATTAGCATTTTGGGCCTAATATCGTTTTTTTGGTGAATCTAGGGTATCCCCACGACCGGAAGCCATGAGACTAATCCCTCAAAGAATTTGAGAACCATTTAAGGGGTTGTCTTATCCCAAGCGATGCTCGCCATTTGGGGCCTAATATCTGGACCAGTGAGATTTAACCTAACTTTATTTGTTTTATTGTGAAAACCGTTTTAAATAAAATAATGTGAGAAAAATTTGTAGGGATCCCAATTTAACTCCCTTGGTGATCTTTTGAGCTAAAAGACTGAACCTATACTGGAAATAAAACAGAGGCCTCAGTCATGGCTCTACTCTAACTTCTAGTGTTGCATATGTTGGATTTGGTTCAAATCAATCACAAGCAAATAACAAGAAAGTGTCACATCAAAACTATCAGAATAATCCTGGTAGAGGAGGTTCTAGTAACAACAACAATTTCAACAGAAGCAATTTTCTGGTAGAGCTTTGGGAAAGATAAAACTGGTCTTACAAGCCTCAGCTTAAGTGTGGTAGGAATAAGGTCATGAGGCCTTGCAATGTTACCACAGGTTCTATGAAATGTATACTAGCCCCCGTCCACTTCAATTTCACAATCAAAACAATCCAAGATCAAAGGAGCAAATGATGACAAAACTTAATCAATCTAGTAATAGGTACAGATTGAAGTTTGTTTCTGTGAAGAAAGATGTTATAATACTCATAAATCCAATTTAATTTCTCTCTTTAGTTCCACACTTCCACTTATGTTTACTTCTTAGATATTTGAAATCTAGATTGATTGAGTTCTAAATGGTGGCATTAACCATATCAATATATTTAATCTATAGCAAGTCATATTATTTATAAGTCATAAATAGTATAATTCATTTTTTTGTACTCTATACAATACATGAGGAAATGTTTCTAGTTTATAGTTTATCGAATTAATAGTGAATTATGAAGACATTACCAAACCACAATAAAAGCTAAAATCTATGAACTAATCTATAGAATAAAGCAAATACAGTGATTTTTTTTTTGGCAAACTATCTAGTATTCGATGCCTTTGAACTAATTTAAATTCAAGTCAAGTCAGACCCTAATTGGTGGGAAGCTCTCTCAACATGGTTTTTCCATCCATTAAGTTTGAACTCAAAACCTAGTTTAAGGATTTCTAAATCCCTTGCTACTCAATTTAACTATTGTTGAATCTTGCTTAAGGCTCTCAACCTTACATTTCCAGCAATTTTCAAGTATATGTATCACCACAATTTGCACTTTTAATTGCCATATTTTTCCCTTTGTTCATGAAATTTATTTAACACAAGTCATGCGTAAACTTTGTATCACTGTAACTTTTGCGTTTTCTTGTTTTATCATCGAAAAGTTTCCACGTGATTAATTTATTCCAGACCAAACACATAATGATCATATTCCAAAGGTCTCACTTGATCTTCGAGCTTTCGGTTCCTCCAATTTGACAATTCTTTAATAATCTCATACTAATAGGATAAAAGCAAGAGAGGTGACCATTAATCTCATACGTACATATATTGTCCGTCGAGATTTTATGCTTTGTTTTAACTCTTCCTATTAATTGTATATATGTGTTTTTTTTTTTACCGGAATGTATATATGTATTACAGATATATTCGACAGAATAAATTAATCATTATAGTTTTCTACGTAGCTAAATATATATTCTATGAAAATTTGCGTGTTCGAATCCGAAGCCACATTGATAGTCTGTCATGACAACTTCAAGCTGGCACTATATTTGTATTTGCAAGCTTGTATAGGAAAACATATGAAGTTTAATTAGAATCTATGGACATATTACTGTGCAAGTTGATCATATATTTGTTAATTTCATTCAGATCTGTTGAGGTTTGTAGTATCGAATCAGAGTTGTGATCCGTAATTTCATCCAATCGTTGGATAATTCAATGCAATGAAGTGGAGAATTTTACTTACTTTAAAAACATGCAACTTAAATGTCTATATATACAACAGCTAGGTTTATCAATAAAAAAAACTAAATTAAAAACTAGCAAAGAATGTCATAATTAACACATAGTTGGATCTCTTAAGCATGTTCAAAATTTGATAATTACTAGTAGTTTGTATGAAAAATATATGGTTGGGAAAGATAAAGCACACTTTGGTGATCTTTACACTTAAAAAGGATTAGTTGTCAATTGAGAGATACTTTTGATACTAAAAAAAACACTAAATTGAACTCCTTATTAAAAAATCTCTTACACGCACACTTCAAGGATTAGGGTCTAGTTAGTGTATAAACATGCCAATAGATTAGTCAACATAATATAAAGAAAATATAAAAATGCCATTTATCAACATTAAGTGAATTTTAAATTATATTTATGACTATATAAGGCATTTTATTTTATTTTATCTTTTGTATGAATATATTTTATTTAAGTGATTCTCAACTCGTGAAAAATATTGTACTCACTGAAACATGATTCGTTACAAATGGATTATTGACCTGATTCCATTGGCCTCACTCGATTGTCTAGGTTTATCCAATTCACAATTCTTCAATACCTATGCTCTTATGCAAAAATGTCATTGGTTCCGCTTCATCTATCATAGTGTAATTCTCCTTGGGTGGGATTATGCATCTTTGGATCCTATGCAAGGAAATTGATTTTATCCAAGTGATTCATAATCTGGTAATACCCACTTAACCCGTGCGCACATATAGGTATGTGTGTGTATGAATCTTACTAGTCTCTTTAGTGTTAGACCGTGTAATCCTTGGGGAGTGTTTTGTGCTTTTTCCCCTAATTACTTTATAGAGTTGGCAAAATTATTTAAGCACAACACAACAGTGTTTGTCTTAGTGCAGGTAAGCAAAATTTTAATTAATGATGATTGAATTAACTGATAAGAGATTCAACACTTCTTAATCAAGGTCTCGAGTTTGAATCTTGTAAGTGGAAAAAAAAATCACATTGAAAGGGTTGTTTATTTAAATCCAATAATACTTAAATCTAATTGAATATTATATAACTATGTTAAAAAAAAATTTCATGAAAATCTGCAAGTCTCATGATTGAACACAAACCTACATAAATATTGACCCTAATAAACGGAAACATAATCTCCTTATTAACATAACAATATATATTTCTTAAGAGAAGAATGTCAATCTAAATTGATTGAATACACCACACGAACCCACACAAATAATCATTTATCAAGTTACATTTTGAAAACTTCCCGTAAATAAATTAGGCTTTGAACACAAAAGCAAGTACAACAAAAAGTGTCAATTTTTCACTAATATTGGAAATATATAACAAGAGTGATTGGATTGAATGAAAAGTATTCAGTATTTGTTAACTAAAGTTGTAAATTCAAACCTTATAAATGGAAAAAAGAAATATTCCAAGATTGTAGATTCAAATATTGTGGATATAAAAAAATTATATTAGAAGAATTGCCCCCATTTAGACTTAATAATATTTGAATTTGAATTAATATATACACCAAGTCACCAAATACTAAACAGTCATACCAGGGGAAAAAAAGAAAGAAAGAAAGAAATGCATACATGTAATTTTGCATGCGCATGGACGCGTGTGTGTAAACTTAATTTTTTTTAATGAAAAGATGAAATTGATTCAAATAAGAAAGAATATAAAATCAAAAGCCTCAAAGAAGGCTAGGCAACAAAGGCAAGAAAACAGCAGATAAAGAGTGCGGCAGCCTTAGAAATATATAATATAGTACGATCAACTAAGCTACGAACAGCTGTAAGAATTCCTTTCGGAGAAAAGGACTCGGTCTCAAAAATCCATTTGTTCTGAACAAACCAGAATTTTCAGCACAAGAAACCAAAGATGAGACACCAGTTCTTGTCCACTTTTTTATGATGAATATTACCAAGCAACCATTGCTGAAAAGGCTTGCTGAAAAAATTGGTGTAAAACTGTTCTTAATTGGTAAATAGGTTTGTACACTAATTAAGATAACTTAATTATTAATAACCATATATTGTAATCATTGTTTGCACAAAACTTAAGGACATCTATAATAAAAAGATATTTACTACATGGGGTTCCCAAATTACTCCAAAGGCATCCTAAGCTTTTAGGATGTTTTTGCCCAAATTTTGTTTAGAGATTTACTTTGATTCCTTCTCCCTCCACATACAAACGAACCAAATTGCTGAGACATATTTCTACCTCATTCTCCTTACACAAAACAAAAATTATCTGTGTCATTCTCTCTCTCTCTGTTTTTTTTTAAAGGAAAAAGGCAAGAGAGCCTTTTACATAAACTCAAATAATGAAGAAAACAAGGTGCCTTTCATGAATAGAAAAACGCATATCAATTTACAATTCCTGCTCCTTCACGTCTCGTTCAACCCAAAAGCCCTTTGCACCAGCTTTTGTTCTTTCTTTGGAGATCCAACAATTTGAATCTCTGGTGCATTAATCTTCATCATGGATGCAGGTATACACTCTCGGATTTGAGCTTCTTTTGAGAAGTTTTAGAATGGAACAACATCTCAAGTATCGTAATATTGTACAAAGCCTAAGGGAGTAAAGCACACTGTTCATATATTTTTGTGAATAATGCAAATTGCTGTGTGTGCATCTGTGTGTGTGGGCATGCGCGCGTCTATATGTATAGGAGTAGGAGTTTTGAATAAGAGGAAATAGAAAAGAATAAAGATGTTGTGTCAAGCATATTTATCTTTTCCTACTCGGTATAACAAGTTTCCACCGTAAATTATGAGGTACTCTCTCCGGTTCTTAATGTAAGTCATCTTTAACTATCTCATTAAAACTAAGAAAAATTTATTATATTATTAAAATTGTCTTAAAATTATTATATTTTTTATTTTTACCATATAATAAATACTATAAATTCAAACAATTCACATTCTCTCTTATGATTAAATAAGAATATTTTGAAAATAAAGTAATTAATACTCCAAAAACTCATAAAAAATGACTTATATTTATGATTATAAAAAATTTTTAAAATGTAAATAATAAAAAGAATCAGGAGTATTGGTGTAGAACTTTCTTTTTTCTTTTTTTTTTATTTTTCTTTCGTTGATATTGAATCTTTTTTCTGAATACTTATTTTCAGGAATGCCCTTTGTGAAAATGTCATTGTGAGCACATAAAATCAGGAGTGTCAAAAGAGTAGTTTGTTATTTGTTTGCATCAAAATGCGTCAATACTTAAAATAAAAAAGAAAAAAAAATCTGCTGTTTAGTCCTTCACGGGTCATACGTATTTGATCTTGTGAAACACCTCAGTTTGTGAAATCCTCTGCTACGAGTAGAATTAGTTCATGAGGTACATGTAAGAATTTGAAATCTTATCTGTGAACAAATCCAAGAACAGACCTATTTAGTGGGACATAGGGGCAACTACAACTAACCCCAACTGGACATCTATTTCATCCTTAAAAAAAAAAAACCAAGGAGAGAGGGGGGTAAAAGAAAAGAAAAAATCACAAACACGTACACGTACACACAATACAAACACACATTAAATTTTTTATTTGTTCCATTTAATTTTTAGAAGTCTCCCACACATGCTTAAACCTATCCACTGAAATTACGCATCCTCCGTGCCATATTTTCTGGTTCCTTCCCTGAATAATTCTTTAAGAATATAATATCTCACACTTTGTTATCTGGATGCCATTCATCAGCATACTATGAAAGATGGAAGTTTTAAGAAAGAACATTATTGAAATTTATAAAAGTCAGCAGAAGTAATGATGATGGAAATTAAATTTAGATAAATTTTAGATATGAGTACCGCCCAAAACTATACCTTATGCTTCATATGCTTGAAGGCTCTGCTTACATGAAATAATCCGGTAAGATTCTTCTCTATCGGTAGTGATCACTCAGTCTCTATATTGCATCATAATATCTTATTTTGGCCAAATTCTTACTCTTATTTTGATTCTTCTTGTCGTCAAGCCTAATAAACTCAGCCCCTGCCCCTTCAATCATGAATGACAAGAGGCAGATTGAATAATAATATAAACCACCTTTTTCTCTGCATTTTTAAATGATAATAGACACATTGAATACCGGTATAAAAAATGATATTCAGGTGAAGATAACAGTCAACCAAACACCTCCCAAATTATTATTAAACAACACTTCAAATTTTGTCGTGTTCGCTTGTATCTCATATGTGTGTTAGTGCTTCTTAATTCATCTCTCTCCTTGAATAGATTCACCAATCCAATACCTCAGAAGCATGAAAGGGGAAGACACGGGCTTATATTTAACTCGTCACCTGGCGATCTGCGCTAGGTATATTGAAAATCGTGAGTTTGATAATGCAAGTGCTGCACTCGAGAAGATTGCCAGTGTTGCCTCGCCTGATGGTGATCCAATGCAGAGGGTAGCTAACTACTTAAATAAGGGGTTTGCTTACAGGCTGGTCACGCATATTCGTGGTGTACCTGAAGCCCTACATGTATCAAATCCTTGTCAACCTTAGAACAACAGTATGCCAGAAAGTTGTTCTTTGACTTTTGCCTGTTCTTGAAGTTTGCTTATCTGATCACCAATCAGGCCATTCTTGACGCCATGGAAAGAGAACAAGTGTTTCATATTATCGATCTCAATGCCTGTGATGCTACTCAATGGATATTTCTTATTCATAGTATGAAAGAACAACGGCAAGGAAACCTGATACCTTTTCTGAAGATCACTGGGATTCATGAGAATAAAGAGGTTTTGGAACATATGGGGTTTCAATTAATTCAAGAAGCTGAGAAAATGAAGATCCCCTTCCACTTCTACCCCGCTGTGAGCCGATTGGAGAAACTTTGATTTGAGAATTTGCCTTTGAAGCCAGGAGAACCCCTTTGAAGCTTTGAGAATTTGCTTTGAGAAAATGAAGTTCTGTTCTTCAGCTACATTCTCTTCTGGCAGTTGATGATCGAATCAGTCCTGATTCAGTTTTGCCACCCAATGTTTCACAATGTGTTTCACCTAAGATGAGACGGTTTCTAAGTAGCATTTGGAAACTCCAACCTATGTTGATGCTGATTACAGAACAAGAATCAGATAATAATGGGTTCTCTTTGATTGACAGGCTTGATAAGGCACTGAACTTCTATGCTGCTCAGTTTGATTGCTTGGAAGCTAATGTTCCAAAAGAAAGAGCAGTAGAGAGAATCATGCTGGAGAGAATGCTTCTTGGGGAGGAGATAAAGAACATTATTGCTTGTGATGGAGTTGACAGAAAAGAGAGGCATGGGAAGTTTCTTAAGACATGGCATCCATCCCTTGAATTGGCTGGCTTCATGAAGGTGCCTATGGACTATGAGAGAATGTTGCAGGCAACGAGGCCATTGCAGAGCTATGGGCGTGGATACAAGTTGATAGACAACAATCAACGTCTGTTTACATGCTGGAACGATCTTCCACTCTATTCTACATCAGCCTGAAGGGTCTGAGGAAAAATTTCATGTTAGACCTGGTCAATAAAATATAATAAGATAAAATTTGCAAGAGCATTATGCAGAACAATATTTTATGTTAAGCACGATTCAATATCAGTGGCATTGTTTAATTTGTGTTTGTTGACTATCTATACATGTAAATTAATTTGAGTCCCTTAAGTAAATGGTTAGAAGTTCGATTCCTAGCTTGTGTATGGAACAAACCTAATTGGGAGAGGCTTACCCTTTATCTTCAGTATCCCAATGGAGATTAGTCAGTGTTGTTGGCAAGGATACTCTTCATCCAGAACCAAAAGAATAATTTGAGTTTGACAGTGAAGAATGAGCTGTCATAACAACCCCAAGGCACTATATTTGTATGTGTAATATTGCATAACAGAAAAATAAATTCAGAAGCATTTTCACCCCATTATTGCAACTAATTTCTTTCATTCAGTTTTAAGCTTTGGACTATGGTATTGGAACTGCGATTCATGTCTTTAATCGAGGATTCAATGCAATTAAGTGAAGAAACAGACATTAGTTCACAAGTATACTCTCTTGACCTTCTCAAATCCAAATATGGATCAGACTTGGAAAAGGGGGAAAGAAAATATCCTGCCATGGTGGCAACAACTCAAAGCTATTGTGATTTCATTAGATAAAAATTCTTTCCTTATTCTGTGTTTGGAGAGTGGACACAGAATCTCCTTGATCTGAATCACTGTAAATTTTCAGAACAAAAAAAAAAAAACAAAGAGAATCGCTGTAAATTTGATGTGTCCTACTTCTACTCTCACTAGATCTTGTTTAACTAGCACTTCACGGAAATCCATATATCTTTTAGAAATCCACTTTCCACATATTACTTTGCTTCATCACAATCTTCAATGTGTGTGCGTGCACATGCATGTGTGCAAGAGTGTGTGTGTGTGTGTAAATCCTACTTCATCTGTTTGCATAGAGTAATTCTCCTTGGGTGGGGCAATGCATCATGCTTTTGTTTTCAACCCTTCCTTTTAATTGCACAATAGATTTGGAAGAATACATTAAAAATTTTAGTTTTTCTTCTTAATTAAGCTACTAGATAATTTGAGATTTTTCTTTCTTTTTTCTTAACCAAAGTACACATCTCTGAACACAAAGCTACAAAAATCTTGGCCCTAGTTTGTAAAAAAAAAAAAAAAATTTGGCCCTAGTAAACACCAACAGAATCACCTTGTTAAGGCTAAGATAACAAGAAATCTCTCTTTCAAAAACGAAAGCCAACTTAAATTGATTGACTAATTTGGTCATTTAGAGTAATTAATGTCTACATCCACACTAATTATGTGAAACTTATAGTAATTAATGTCTGCATTTTTATTCTAGACCAAAGAGGTTTATTACTTCTTTTATTTTATTATATCACAAAATAATTAACTACATGTGCATTCAAGCTTTTTTTTTTTAGCAAATACATAATTACCATAAATAGAGATATTTAGGTCATTTCTAAATTCATAATAACTTCAAGAATATGAAAAGAAATTAGACACATTTTCTTGTGCATTGCAGAGAGTTTGAGGAATAAACTTACTATATACTAGTATTTTATTGTATATATTAAATTAATAAAATATTGGGGAACAAAACTAATATGGGGATTAATATATTAAACAAATGAAGACTTTTGGACAAAAAATGTAAAGATAATTTTGTTTTTCACCAGAATAATTCTCTACATGACTAATATGGGGATTAGCATGGTAAACATTTAATTATTTTAACTTTGTCTTCGTAGTGTGTCCAAATCCAAACCCATTTACTAATTTAGTTTCTATCGACGTATTTGCTCATAAATTAAGTTTTGAACCAGAAGATAAAGACTGTAAAAGGAAAATAGGAGTTTCCATCTACATCTTTAACTTTTGGTTCAAAACCTAATTTATCGACAAATATGTAGATAGAAACTACTATGTTACAACTTACAAGACAGGTTTGTTTCTCACTACTAAGACAACTTTACTATATACTATCTAAACGGCAAGATCACTATGCTCAGAAAAGAATCCTATGACAAATAATATCTTATGACATAGGGTTCTGAAATTATTCTTGCGACATCCAAGGACTCTTGGGAGAAACGTTTCTGTGCAAACATAATGGTTTGGAAAAAAGAACTTTGTTTGTAGCTATCTATTTCCATAGATTAGAAGAAAAAAAGATGTTTATGCCTCATTGTTCATATATAACAAAGAAAAATTTACCATTGTTTCACGCTCCTAAATTTTTTTATTCCTTGGCAAGAAGCATGCAACAATATAAATGGCGAAAACATCAAACTTGCGTTTTGTCAGCAAATGAAAGCAGGATTCCTTCATCTCAAATTCTATAAAACAAACCCCTTTAATCCAGTTTTTGCTCCCCTGGACTAAACAATTTCAAGTCTCTCTGCTGTATTATTATTCACAATGGATGCAGGTATATTCTATCTATTTCTCCCCTCCAGATATTAGTTTATATACATTGCTTAATACATTTGTGTGTTAGGGATATTAATTAATAAAACTACATATCTGTGAGCTTATAAGGAGGATATAAAATAAAGAAATTGTTCTGTTCAAGAGAATATTATACTGAAAAGTCAGTAAATCCAAATCCCAAGTTACACACATGACATCCAGCCTCTACACAAACCAAAAGAGAATTTGACTCTTATTTTCCTAATTAATCTGTGTGTTGCTTGATTACTGATTAGGTTCAAGTTCAAGTTCAAGCTCAACATACCAGTGGCTCGCAGACATGGAATGGGAAGCGAAGGGGATACTGATTAGCCGTCTTCTCCCCAACTGTGTTAAGCTTGCCGAAGCCGGCGACATCATGACCGCACTATCTACCCTCCAGAAAATCGCCACTCTCGCCGCCCCCAACGGCGACGCCCTTCAACGCGTCGCCACTTACGCCAACGAGGGCCTCGCTCACCGGATGCTCAATAAGTACATCCCCGGTCTGTCGAAATCACTCCGTATGACGAATCGCTTGTCGGCGTCGGAGCAAGTGCTTGCGAGGAAGCTGTTCGGGGAGATGTGTCCCTTCTTGATGTTCTCATACTGGATCTCGAATTACGCCATCGCTGAAGCCATGAGAGGCGAATCGGTGATTCATGTGATTGACTTAAATGCTTCAGATCCAGAACAGTGGATCCATCTTCTTAATACCTTGAAGGAGCAGTATCAAGCGAGCAATCAGCCTCTGCCGTTTCTGAAAATCACTGGGATTCATGAGAAGAAGGAGGTTCTGGAACAGACTGGGTTTCTTTTGATGGTAGAAGCTGAGAAATTGAGCTTCCCTTTTCGATTTTATCCATTGGCGTGCAAATTGGAGAATCTGACGTTTGATAAATTGAATTTGAAGCACGGAGAGCCTCTTGCTATCGTTTCTGTGCTTCAGCTTCATTCTCTTCTCGCTGCTGATAATAAAACGATCACAAGTGCGATTAATTCTCCTGCAGGTAGGGCTGTTTCACGTTGATTTCATCTAGTAATATACAATCGATCTTTCGAATCATATTTATTTGGTTCACGCTGTTGTTGATTATTGAGCATATTGTAGGATGGAATGAACAAAAGGGAACGTGATTAAAAAAGTGATTTTGTGGATAATAAATAGACAATTTAGGAATCTAAACATCATTTTATCCCAAGTATATAATAGTGTATGATTTTATTTGAAAAAAATTTATATAATTTTTCTTATATATGTTTTATATTATTTTTTATTTAAAAGTTATCATGTAGATTTTTTTAACACATTATAAATCTGGTCATTATAATGTATGATTAAGCACTAAATTTATGCTGGTTAGAAATGTCTACATATTAAATTTTAATTAAAAAATAATACAAAAAATATATAAGAAAAGCATATAAGTTTTTTTCTTTTTTTTTTCATAAACAATAATTAATGAATTTTGACATCAATTTTTTTTTCCTTCTAATTGGTAGTTGCCAATCATTCCTCTACTTTCCGTTTAATAGTATAAACTTTTTTTTAGAAAAAAAAAATTTGAGATATATTACAAGACTTGTTTTAACTTTTGTGAAGAAAGCTGATTATACAGTTCAATGTATACAAACTATGGTTGGAATATTATATTTATTTGCTAGGTCATGGTCACTTGTTTGATCAAATGGAGGGACAAAACCTAGGTATTAGGAAATAGGGTTCAAAAATTTGAATCTTGTATGATGAAAAATATTTTGTCTGATTTAAGAATTTAAATTTTCATTATTATATATTGGATCCAACTCCCTCTTTATAAGAAAAAAATTATTTGAATTTAGATCTTCAAAAATTTAATATTTAAATTAATCTTAAAAATTTTAATTATTTTTAAGAATACCAAATGATCAATCGGCAGGGTTTTGCAAAATTGCTTGAGAAACATAGGATCAGACCTAGTCTTGACAGCTATTTCTCATTGTGCTTCTCCTAAGATGGAGAATTTTCTCAATCGAAAAAATAAAAAGGTGGTAGTACTTTCTAAATGCAATATGAAAACTCAAACCCATTTTTAGATCTAATCCTTTGATATAATTTTCTTAATTTTTTTGGTTCATCTCGATCAATCGAGGGTATTTTAGCCAACCCATTTAATCAACTGAGTTAGATTAGGTGTCTAAAAACCATTATTTGTGTGCATGAATGCCAAACTAGAATAGGTTTTATGCATTAATATAAATCCTGCGAATTCTGAGTCATATTATTCAAGGCTTACAACTCTTTATTCTTTTTATATTTTATACTGATGATCAATAGGTTTTTGTTGCAGGGTTGTTGGAGAAACTTAAGATCAGAGCTAGTCCTGATTCAACTCTTTCTCCATGTGCTTCCCCAAAGATGGAGAATTTTCTACATGCAATATGGAACCTAAAACCCAGGTTGATGGTAATCACTGAGCAAGAATCAAACACCAATGACCCTAACCTCATGAAGAGGCTCGAGAATGCACTGCTCTTCTACGGTGCACTGTTTGATTGCTTGGAAGCCAATGTTCCGAAAGCAAGAGAAGCAGAGAGAACCATAATGGAGAGGATGCTTCTGGGAGAAGAAATCAAGAACATCATTGCCTGTGAGGGAGGTGAGAGAAAAGAGAGGCACGAGAAAGCGGAGACGTGGGTCAAAAGGCTTGAACTAGCTGGGTTTCAGAGAAGAGCTTTGTGTTATGCAAGGATGTTGCAGGCAACGAGGCCATTGCAGAGTTATGGAAGAGGATACAAGCTTATAGAGCATGATCATTGTCTGTTTGTTTGCTGGAATGATCGACCGCTCTATTCTATATCAGCCTATTCTGTATTAGCATAGAAGTTCTGGAGACTTTGGTCTTCAATGATCTATTGATGAGAGAGACACAGAGATGGTGGTGGAACCTATATATGTCCTGCTGGTCTTACTATTTGATGTCCCTCTCCTCAATTGACGACATGGACATCGAAGGAAATATTGGTCCAAACTATGATGCAGCCATTGCCATGTACATTTTCCTTTTTTCTTATAATTGGTTTGATCTATATATATGTATCATAATTCAAACCTATTTAACTATTTGATCAGATTCCCTATAAAGTGTATTGTTGTTAAAGTACAGAGAGAGAGAGAGAGAATTATGAGTCCAATCTTTATCCATGTGATTCAGTGATTGGCACATAGAGGTTAGAACTCACATTTTCCTCTCCCTAGCCTTTTTACTTTATCAACCTTATACATTTGGTATGCTAGAAGTATTTTAATAGAATAGAAATAGGAAAGGAAATGAAAATGGGAGAAAAAAATTAACAGAATTAGACTTTTAAAAACATGTTTAGTATGTTGGCAAAATAAATGGAATCTTTGTATAATTTTTTTTTTGGTATGTAAATGGAAAAAAAAAATTCCCTCCACTAACCCCTCTCACTTCCAGAGTCTTTGTGTGTGTGTGTGTGTTGGGGGAAGGAAGGATGGTAAGTTTCAGAAAAAAAATTATTAATGTGCTTCCCATGTCAGACAGAGATAATATACTAAAGATTTATATTTTATATAATGTAAATATAAATATAATCCCATTAATATTTTTAAATGTTGTAATATCTTTCAAAAATAAAAGTGTAAACTTGATACTTTTGGTTTTGGTTGGCGAAAAAAAACTTATACTCTTGGTAAGACTTTTTGGTATTTATATTTTTTTTATCCTTTCAAATCTCCACCTTTTTCTCTCTTTGTGGTCTACGTGCTCTCTTTGAATATTCTTCAACTTTATTCTTCTTTTGCTTTTTAAACTTTATTTATATTTTTGTTTACTAATGTATACTCTTTAATTTGCTAATATAGCTTAAATTAATTTTAGAGTACTGTTTATTTATCGTTTGATTAATTATGTTTTTTTCCTTATGAGCACCAAGAGTATCTTTAGTTGGTAATTAAAGATAAATTCTAAACAACATACTTAAGAACACAGTTATCTGCCAATCAAACTAATAAAATTAATGAAACAGCTCATTTTCATTTATTGTTAGCTGGGTTGATCAATAATAAACAACCTCAAATTAGAGTGTCAAGAGTGCAAAAGGAAAAATTTGATATTAATTTATTAGAAATAGATCCATTCAAATGCATTTTAATTGGGAATTTTTTTTAAAGGATGTGATAACATTCATCATACCTATATTAACAGCCTACTTGGATAAAGAGAAGAAGCACCTATGAGGAGTATAATTACTTATTTTGTAAAGTTGTTAAACATATCAACTTTTTAATAAGCACTTATATTTCAAATAAATTATTATAGGAGAAATTAATTTATTTTTTACTTATGATAATCACTTATCGTCCTATAATCACTTATTTCCTTTCTTCTTTTCATTATCCATCCAACAATCACTTAAACTCCCAAAATCCAAACAAATTTATTTTCTTAAAATTTGGACTCATTTGGTACATAGCTAGATCTCCCCATTTCATGACTTTATCCATCAAACATAAAAACATAGTAGTAGAACAATTATGTCAAAGTTCCAAATAAAAAATTCATGTGAATTAAGGCTCATTTGATACATAGAATAATTTTTTATGAAATGAGAATGAGAATAAAAAAGAGAATGGGAATGACATTAGGAATAATAATAAGTTTTCAATGTATGTTTGATATATGAAAAAAAATTATAGGAATAACAAAAAAGAGAGACAAAAAAAATTTGGACATGACTCAAATGCTCCCATATTAAAAAAAAATCACTTCCTTCCTCATTTCTTCTTCTCTCACTGGCCAGCCATCACCACCACCACCATCTTCCTCATTGGCCACCCCTTCTTCCTTCGTCTACACCTCTTAACAATAGACAACAAGCCAATTTGAAAAGAAAATTAAAAAGAATATGATATCCTTATTTAGATCTGGATTATTGAATTACGGCTCGGCGAGGAAAGGAGAATGAAGAGGGAGAAGCTACCGACCTGCTACGGCCATTTCATCATCAATTGAACTGTGAAGGAGAACAAAGAGGGAGATGCTACCGGTGGTGGACTGCCATCTACAAGCTTCACCGTCAATGTGGAGAGTGGGGTTGAGACAAGAACAACACAGATTGAGATTGTGAGATGGAGATGTTGCTGTTGATTTCATTTAGATGGTGAGATTAAGACAAGAACGAAGGAGATTAGGATTGTAAGCACAAGTCGAGGTTGTGATTGTGAGCTTTAGGTCAGAGATGAAGCTCTAAGATGATGAGTTATAGGTCAGCGATAGAGTTCTACGAAACACTGGTGATGATTGATGTAGATTTGAAAGGGGAAAAACTGTAACTAGGGTTTAGTTACCTATAGGAATCGACCATTCCCCCGGGGGGGTGGTGGGGTGGGGGGAGGGGAGGACAGGTTTTAGGATTCCCACGTATAAAGCAATCATCCATTCCTGGGAGTCAACATTGATGCATACCAAACACAAGGTTTCACTGAAACCATGTGTTTGGTATGCATCCATTTCACTTATTCCCTTACCCATTCCCATTCTCTCACCCCTTTTCCTCCTTACTAAATGAAGCCCAAGTGTTTCCTTTGTTAATTCAGATGTTTTGATGATTCCAAAAGTGAGCTTGGTAGATTCAATATCAAAGGAATACAAGTGAAGTGAAGAACAAAGCTGAAACTTCCTGAAGAATTGATTTACAATCCTAGAGAATTCATTTGTAAAAGAAGGTAGTGAGCTTTGAATCTGAATTAATCCAATACTATAAGATGACTAATGGAATGACTAACTGTTAACTCACAATTTCAAAATAGGTTTTCAAGAAATAGCTACCTAATGAGGGTAAAACCCCAATCTTAAATTGATCAATTTGGTTTTCAGTGATAATGCTTTGCCTTATGGGGATCAGATCAATTTCAAATACTGTTTTCAAAAGTGCTTACTTTGTTTTCAAGATAATGGTTCACATTATACGCATAACCATTGAAGATTATGGGAATAAAGACTCAATCTCAAAGGTTTTTCAGTGTTTATTCTTCGATTTCATGAAAAGTGATTGAGGTTATCCGCATAACACAGGTTGAGAATCAAGTTCTCAAGTCTGTCCAAGTGGTTATCCTGATAAGGTAGGCACCTTATACGTATAACACAGTGAATAGTGTAGAAAAGTGGTACTGTACAGATCGATATTCATATAACCTAGTGAGATTATCCGCATAACGAATGCCATAGAGCACTTGGACTCCTCGGGTAAACACGTTATTCGCATAACCAAGGGGCGTTATCCGGATAACATGTATTTCAGAATTCTTAAACCATTCTCGAGCAAATAGCTTGTTCACATAATCCTATGAGGTTGTCCTGATAATCCAATTTTGACAAAGGCTCAGTTTTGAGAAAAACTTGATATTATCCTGATAACTAAGTGGTTTTCATGAAAATGATTTTGAACTAAAACTTAGTCGTTCTAGGAAATTCATTATCCGCATAACCTAGATAGGTTATCCGAATAACGAAGAGCTCTATGTTGAAAATAGAGGGAAACAGTCACCCGTTATCCGTATAACATAAGGAGATTATCTACATAACCTCTGTCAGATGCATTTAATGCGGTAGGTGAACAACTACTTTATTATGAGTAACGGCTAATCTTTGGTTTCAACGGATAGTTTTACCCCAAGACTATAAATAGAATTTCATTTAAAATATTGGGTAATGAGAATAATGATTTACACGCTGAAAATTTACTATTTTATTTATTGATTCATTCAAAGCTCACTTACCCTCTGTTTAGTTCATTTATTGCACTTTAACTTTTATATCCACTCTTTTGAGAGAGATTACAATTTGTACACATCTACACACTTGTAGATTATTCTTAGTGTGAGAATACACTAAGGGAGATACACTTACTTTTAAGTGAGAAGAGTGAGAGAGTAGGTTATAGCTCAAACGCTTGGGCTATTTGTGTACTGCGGTTTTTGCAAGAACTCATTGAAATCTTGCAAGAGATAGTGGAAAAATCCCGAGTGATGACTTGGGGATTGACGTAGGTCAAGAGGATTAGACCGAACCAGGATAAACTGCTGAATCCCCTTCCTTTTTCCTTTTATTGCTTATACTCTGTTTTATGTTATCTCGTTTGTATCACTACTGTTGTTTGCCTTTGCAAAAAAATTTTAATCTTCACAATTCACTCCCCCCTCTTGAGAAGCCAGCTTAGCTAACATCCTTTTCCATTTTCAAAGTCAAAATTTCTTTATACCAGGCTGGTCATCTACTTCAAGAAAACATACGCAACAAATACATATCTTGGGAAAATTCTTTTGATGGTCTAGCTATTAGTCTTTTTACATATTGGGCTTTATGTATTTTTCCTTTTTTTTTAATAATAACCTCTAGTATCTAGTCACAACTTTGAACTTTGACTAATGCAAATTGAGTTATAGTCGGGTCCATGCGGGGAGAGCTCTCCCAAAGATATTTTCTACATTTACACGGTCTCGAATCCAAGATATTATATTTAAGCGTCCCTAACTCCTTTCACTAGGACTAACACTTATTGGTTATTATATTATTAAGTTTAGCATTAATATTTAGATTAGTAGGAAGAAAGGTTGATGCCAGAAAAATGAGATAGGGAAAGCTGGAAAAGGAAAGTTATTTATTAAAACTTGTCTCCTAGTACTCCTTTTAATCCTTTTTTAGTGATATAAAAAGGTTCTTCATGATAATCTACTTTTTTTTGCATGGATAAATTTATGAGTAAAGTATTTTGGCCTTCATGTGATTTTTTAATGACGAGGACTTCCTCTATATTTTATAATCCTACATTGTATTTCAAATTTTTTATAATATTAAGAATATTCTTAAATAACATATTTTAAAATGCTATTTATTAATTAAAACTTATATTAAAATAATTCTTCTTTACTGATTTTCCCTTATCATACTAAATTTCTAATTTTTCTAATTTCATAGAGTAATTCTCCTTAGGAGGGGTAATGCATCATGATTTTATTTTTAAATCTTCCTCTTAATTGCATAATAGATTCAGCAAAGTTCATTAACACTACAAAAAAATAGCAAATTAACGATGGAAAAGAATTCCGTCTCTCACCCGTCACTAACTTCATCACTAAATTTAGTGACAGAATTAGTGACTGCAACTATCTGTCAGATTCGTCGGAAAAATTTTTAGTGACAAATAATTCCATTGATAAAATGATGATAGCTCATTCCAATTTTGTGACAGATTTAGTGTAGGAATTTTCCATCGCAAACATATTTGTCACTAATTCCGCTGGATGTTATTATAAAATATTGACATATTTCAATTCAAATTAGTTATATATTAAAATTAAAGTATAAGTAGAAAATAAAGTAAAATTTAAAATTATAATAATGTTAACTACTAATAATCAGGAAGACAAGCTAATCCCTAATTATCTAATGCAATTAACCCTGTATTTGGAGAAATTTTTATTAGGCTAAGTTAATTGCTAATATATTTAACATATAAATTAATATTAATGCTATGATTGATACTCTCAGTCCAAACTTCTATGGGTATTGGTAGTGTAAATATTTTCACATGCAATAATGTCATGTTGAAGAAGAAGCCTTATGGGTTGTTAATCTATTTTCTTTAAAAATAAGTTATGACAATATTTAGGTAAGTACAACTAATTTTCTCTCTCACACTCTCACTCTTTTTAATCTTCTTTATTTTTTCAACTATAATAGATTGAGCTTGTCGTATTTTCTTCTCAATCTTATGATGATTAAAATTACAATATTTGTTTTAATAATTTTTTTACCAAATTCCTATTATATTATATATATTAAGCACATATATAATATAATTTTTTAAATAATATAATATATGATATATATTATTATATGATATAATGAAAAATAACATAAAATAATATAATATTAATACATATGGATAATAAACATTATATACGTAATTATTGTTATTTAAAAATAAAAATCAAATTTAAAAGTTGGCTAGGAAAGCAATTTTTGTCTTGCATAAGAAAAACAATATATTTATAGGAAAATTGTTTAAGATTTAAAAATAAAAAATTATAATATCAATATTCATATAAATATAAATATATATAAATAAAATATTTTATGATGTTAATAATTGAAAATAATATATATATATATATTTTTTAATAACATATTTGATTTATAAATATATATATATATATGTGTGTATATAAACAATATATATTTAACATCTCATATAAAGATTATAGATACATTTCAGTTCAATTGGCAAAAAGGTCAATATAAAGGCACTTGAAGTAAGAGGTCATGCCTTCGAACTTAGGAGAAAGTACATTTCAAATGGTTATATGACGTGGTGTGGGCTTGTGGTGACATGGCACAGGCTCAATGGTGATGTGGCAGTGATGTATGGTGGTCATGTGGTGTTGGCCTGGTGGTGATGTGGCATGGGTGATGGGTAATGTCCCAGTGATATGTGAATTTAAAGTATAAGAAGCAATTAAGTTATTTTTAGTGATAAAAAATTTTGTCACCAATCCGTCACAAAGTTGAAATAATATTAACCCAACAATTCTATCACTATATCCGTAGCTAATTAGCAACCAAATTTTACATTCCGTCACTAACAAATTAGCCATGGATATACTAACAACCGAATGATTCTATCATTACTTTCATCACTAAATCATTAGTAACAATCTTATCTACGTTTAGCAATGGATTAGCAATAAAAATTTCCATTGCTAATCTGATTTTTTTTTTGTAACAACGATAGTTTTTTCTTTCTTAACTAAGCGAGCTGATTAAACTATCAATTTGCATGTCTAAATTCGAAGCTACAAAATCTTTGACCTAGTAATAGACACCAACAGAATCACCATGTTATGGTTAACATAACAAATCTCTCCTTCAGATAGAAAGCCAACTTAAATTTATATTGATATACAGATGATATATTGATATAGTATCCTGTCTTGAGATAAAAAATGAAAACTTTTGGTGAAAAAAATGCAAAGATGATTTTCTTTTCACCGAGATAATTCTCTACGTAACTAATTAATATTGGGATTAGCATGGTAAACATTAATTAATCATTTTAACGGTCTTAGTTGTACAAACCCAGTTGCTAATTTAGTGTCTATCCACATGTACATAAATGAAGTTTGAACCCACAAGATAAAATGAGTAAAATGAAAAGAGTTTAATGATAGGGAATATGTAGATATAAACTAAATTAGTAAACACATAGGTCTGTTCCCCATTACTAAGACAACTTTTTTATATAACCAAAAAAAGATAAATATCTTCATGAAAAAAGAATCCTAAGATAAATACTCCCTCCGATCTTATTTACAAGGTAAAATTTTTTCCTTTTAATAGTCCTATTTATAAGGAAGAAAAAAAAAGAATTAATATTGTATTAATTTCTTTTTATCAAAATTACCCTCCTTCATTTAATACTATTGAGAGTCACAAGGTGCATTTGTAGAAAGAATTGAGAGAAATTAATTAAATAGGAATAATTTTAGAAAAAATTGAAAATGTGAGACAAATTATTTATCTTTAACTAACTTTAATTTCATTATTTAATACTAGTAAATTGATTTATTTTCCCTTATAAATGGAATCAAAGAGACTAATATTTTATGACATAGTTGAAATTATTCCCGGGAAATCCTAAGCCTCTAAGGAGAAACGTTTCTACATGTGCATACATAACGGTTTAGAATTAAGTTGTTTGTCCCTAGCTATCTCTTTCCATAGACGAGGAAATGAGAAAGATATTTTATGTTTCATTCTATAACCAACAAAAAAAAACCATAATAATAATTCTCCATTGTTTTTTTTAGTTCCTCGGCAAGAAGTGTACGAGTGTACGACAATATAAATGGCGAAAACATCAAACTAGCGTTTTGTCTTCCAATGAAAATATATGCAAGATTCCCATGCATGTCATGAAACTATAACTAGCCTACCCCTTTAATCCAGTTTTTGCTCCCGGATTCCAAGAATTTCAAGTCTCTCTTGCTGTATTATTTTCCATAATGCATCCAGGTATATACACTCTCTGTTTCTTCCCACCAAATATGAGTTTTTCTTTTGGGCCAGCAAATATGAGTTTTTATATGTTGAGGAGAAATTACAGAAATCGTTCTGTTCAATCAAAAGAAGAGCTTATTATATTTTTTCCTCTTGTCGAAAAATAATGATTCTTTATATTATGAGGTTGTATTGGGATCATAGGCTTCGACTTCTCTTTAGATGTGTTGGTGTTTTACAATCTAAAATCTCATAGAAGATATACTATAGCCATGTGCAACATACGGGATATTTCATAGTTTTTATTATATTTGATAAATGGTAAAATAATTATCTTGGAAAGACAACTTCCCCATTTTCCATTTACTTTCTCATGCACCAAAAGGGTCCGAGTGTACACAAAAATGGAATCCCAAATTACATTGATCATTTGGAACATCACAACTTCTAAAGAAACAAAAATATTACTTGACCCGTGATTTCATAATTCATCTGTGTTGATTGATTACTGGCTAGGTTCAAGCTCAAGTTCAACAGACATGGGATGGGAAGCGAAGGGCACATTGCTTGCCCGTCTTCTTCACCAGTGTGCTCCGCTCGTCGAAGTCAGCAGCGACTTCATAATCGCACAATCTGCCCTCCTGAAAATCGCCAATCTCACCGCCTCCGACGGCAAAGCCCTTCAACGTGTTGCCAATTACGCCAATGAGGGCCTCACTCTCCGGATGCTCAATAATTTCTTTCCCGGTCTTTCGGAATCTCTCCGTCTGACGAATCGCCCGTCGACGTGGGAGCAAGTGTTTGTCAGGCAGCTGTTTCGAGCCTTGTGTCCCTTCTTGTGGTTCTCATACTGTATCTCCAATTCTGCCATCGCTGACGCCATGAGAGGCGAATCAGTGATTCAGCTGATTGACTTCAATGCTTCTGATCCTGAACAGCATACCCATCTTCTTCATACCTTGAAGGATATGTATGAAGCGGATAATCGGCCTCTGCCGCTTCTGAAAATCACTGCGATTCATGAGGAGAAGGAGGTCCTCGATCAGACGGGGTTTCTGTTGATGAGAGAAGCTGAGAAATTAGGCTTCCCCTTTCTCTTTTACCCATTTGCGTGCAAATTAGAGAATCTCAAGTTTGACAAGCTGAATTTGAAGCCAGAAGAACCTCTTGCCATCGTTTCTGTTCTTCAGCTTCATACCCTTCTCGCTGACGATGATCAAACTGTCACAAGTGGGATTAATTCTTCTGCCGGTAGGGCCATTTTTTATTATTTCATCTACATAGTCCATATTTCGCATCATATTAACTTGAATCCTATTAATTAAAATGCATGCATGAAGCTGGAGATGAACTACACACTGTTATGAACAATTTGTTTTCATATAATTTTTATATTTTATATTGGTATTTATAACCCTTTAAGATAATTGCCTTTATTTTTTCTGGTTCGTCTCAATCAAATGGGGATATTAATTTTAGTCAACTCATTTCATTGATTGGGTTAGTAAGGCGTTTAAACCTTTATTTGTGTGTAGTTGAATAGGTTCCATACATTAATATGGAATTTATAAAGAGTTATTTATGACTTATAGATACAACTCCTTATATACCTTTTATATTTTATGTTGATGATCAACGGGTTTTTGCAGATTTATTTAAGAAGCTTGGGATCAGACCTAGTCCTAATTCAACTCTTTCTCCATGTGCTTCCCCTAAGATGGAGCATTTTCTAAGAGAAATTTGGAACCTCAAACCTAGGTTGATGGTCATCACTGAGCAAAATTCAAGCGCTAATGAGCCTAACCTTAAGAATAGGCTTGAGAATGCACTAAGCTTCTATGGTCCACTGTTTAATTCCCTGGAAGCCAATGTTCCAAAAGCAAGAGAAGGAGAGAGAATAATCATGGAGAGGATGCTTCTGGGTGAGCAAATCAAGAACATCATTGCTTATGAGGGAATTCAAAGAAAAGAGAGATACGAGAAAGCTGAGACTTGGGTCAAATGGCTCCAGCTTTCTGGGTTTCAAAGAAGACCTTTGTGCTATGAGAGGATATTGCAAGCAACGAGGCCATTACAGAGATATGGAACCGGATACAAACTTATAGAGCGTGATCAATCTATGTTTATTTGCTGGTATGATCAGCCGCTCTATTCCGTATCAGCATGGAAGTTCTAGAGACATGGATCTTCAATCGACTATTGAGGAGAGAGATAGAAATATACAGTGATAGAAACTATATGTTGTGTGGAGTTTTTCTGCTCTCTATATCTGTCTCTTCAATAGTCGATGAAGCCATTATTGGAAGCCCTTGAGAAAACATTGGTCCACAATGACCATGTAGCCATTGAAGAGAGAGAATATTGGTCCACGATGTAGCCATTGAGACAGGAATGGTCTAAATTATAAAGATAGGTAATTAAATCAGTCAAGTATAGAAAAACATAAGCATGTTGATACATTTTAACGATGTTGCCATTGGCATGCTTATATGTTTTATTTATAATTGGTTTGATCCATATATCTTCTATAATTCAAACCTAATCAAGGATTTGATCAGAGTTCCTGAAGTGCACAGTACTGCTGCGCAATTGGGAGATAGAGAGAGAACGATGAATCGTACATTTTGAGGGATCTGTTTCAAGAAGACATGCCACAAACTTGCAGGAATTTAGCATCAACAAATTGGAATATCGTTCGAGATGAAAAGGTTGATGAAAGAAAAATAAGATAGGGAAAGGGTGATTTATTTATTTATTGAAATTTATCTTCTTGTATCCCTTTTCATCTTTTCCAGTGCAAAGGATTGTTTGTAATAGTGGACTTTTATGTCCCTAATATACACGCATGAATATTATTTGTAGTATATTCTTCAGCTGCGAGACTATTCTTGGTTGAATTTTTGTGTTATATATATTTTTTGAGTGAAGTATGTGTTACATGTACTATTGTATTTCTCTTTTCTCTCTTCCGAGATTTGGGAACTTCCACTGTTGAATGAAGTGGAATTTCATTCAAGTTTTTTATTCCAGAACATGAGTAATTATTTGAATTTGAAAATTGCAGTTAAATATTTTATTATAAAGTGTGGATACTTTAAAAAGCTAGACATATTCGTATCATATATATGTTCATCATTATACATACATATCCATCGTATCATTTTTGCTCCTATTTGTTAGTATAAAATAAGAATTATTTTGGATTTTTGAGGTCAGCTAGACAGAAAGAAGTAGCTTTACAAATGTTTGTAAAAATGTGATGATTTTTGTTTTTGTAAAAATGTTTCTGTGTTGAGAAAAAGCAAAAAAAAATATTTATAAGTTATTACAAACATTTAATTCATGTATGTGGTTTGCTTTTTATAATTTTTAAAATATTTAATACTCATTTTATTCTTTTTAAATTATTGATTATACATATAAAGAATTTCATAAATTATATATATATATATATATATTCTGTTTTTGTATCCTAAGATTTAAAAATTGTCATATCATCTATATCTTATTATCTTATATCCCATACACATATCTACATCGGTCATACATAGAATCAGATTTCTAAATTTAAAGATTCAAATTAAGAGAGTCACAAGACAAAAATGATTAATTTTCTGTGAGATTCATATATATATATATATATTTCATCTTTTTCTTTATCTTCTTATGTCTTCTTAAATATATTTTAATATTTTAATCTCTACTGCTGCACGGATACTTCAAAAGAAGTATTGATTGAATTAAATGTAAATTTCAATCTCTTTTTATTAAGTTTTTTCCTTTTCAATAATGCTGATTTATTAATATTCTTGCTATAACTCTTATCATCAAAATCAAAGTTAAATTTAAAGTTTAAACACAGGCACTACAAAAAATTTGACTTTCGGCGAGGACAAAAGTGGTTGCTGAAAGAAGAAATGTCGCCGTCAAAAGTTTTCAACGGCGACATTTTTGTCGCCACCACAAACCTCGTTGCCGAAAGTTTAGCGACGATAAAAACGTCGCCACCAAAAGTAGACATTTAGTGATGAAAAGAGTTGTCGCTGAAAATATAAATTGTCGGTGCAAAAAATTTCTCATTTGGCGACAACATTTAGTCGCCGCTGAAAATTTATCATTTGGTGACAACATTAGTCGCCGCTGAAAGTCATTGCCCATGACCTCTTGCTTGCAATGTCTTTATGTTTACTCTCTTGCCAGTTGAGTTAAAATGCACCTGCAGTCTTTATATGAGATATTAAATATATATTGTTTATCTACACACTAATACACACACACATATATATATTTATAAATCAATATTATTATTAAAAAATAAACATATATTTTATTTTCAATTATTAATATCGTTAAATATTTTATTTATATACATATATATTTATATTTATATGAATATTTATATTATATTTTTTAATTTTATGTTATGTCATATCATATAATATATCATATATTATATTATTTAATAAGTTATATTATATATATATATAATATAATGTAATAGAAAATTGTTAAAAAATCATTAAAATAAATATTATAATTTTGATTGTCATATGATTTAAAAAAATGCAATAAATTTAATACATTATAATTCAGATAATAAAAAATAATTAAAAAGAGTGAAAGGATGAGAAAGAGAGAATTAGCCAATATTTATTTTTTAAATATTATTGTTACTTATTTTTTAGGAAAATATATTAACAACACATAATCATTCTTTCTCTACGTGACATTACTTTATTAGACTTTTACATTATGAGAAAATATCCACACTACCAACACCTATAAGAGTTTGGGCTGAGAGTCTCAATCATAGTATGACAGATTATTTTCCTAGACTAACTATTAATAATTGCCTTAATACATTATTACTTCATCAAAATTATTATTGGTAATAAATAACATTAATATTAATTTATATGTTAAAAATATTAGAAATTAAATTAACCTAATAAGAATTCCTCCAAATATAGGGTTGATCACATTAGATAATTAGGGATTAGTTTGTCTTCCTAATTTTTTTTTTGGAGTTATCAATCCCTTCATGAATTAAAAAAAATTATCCTAATAAGAATAACATATTTCATTAATTAGGATAAGGAAAAGTAAAAATAAATTTAGATTGAATTCAATATTCAACATTTTAAATCTTTAATCTCCGGTAGCGATAAAACACTTTCAAAATGTTCAGAATATTTTACATGAAAAAATAGTAAAATACTTTATCTTTAAATAAAGATACTAGATAATATTTATAATATAAAATATATATTAAATATCTAATTACTTATAATAAAAATGTATAAATAAAACACAATTATTATTTTAATATGTTATTTATTAATTTTTAAAATAAAATTAGTAAAAATTCACAAAATTAACTTTGGCGGCGACATTAAAAAGACGCCACCGAAAGTCTTACTTTCAGTGGCGACATCAGTCAGTCTTACTTTCGGCGGTGACTAAAAACAATCGTTGCTGAAAGTATAACTTTTGGCGGCGCTAAAGAAAAAACGTCGCTGAAAGTCTAACTTTCAACAACGATTTTTTTAGTCGCCACTGAAAAATGAACTTTCAGCGGTGACTTTTTTTAGTCGCCGCTGAAAAATGAACTTTCAGCAGTAACTTGTTCAATTGCAGCCAAAAGTCTGACTTTCAGCGGCGACTTTTTTTAGTCACCGCTGAAAGTACCGCCGCTGAAAGTGTACTTTCAGCAGCAACTTTTTTTAGTCGCCGCCGAAAATCATCACTGAAAGTCTATTTTTTTGTAGTGAGGTGCATTGTCATTTGTCAGCATGATAGTAACCTAATCTGTTGAATCAGGTTAAAAGAGAGCTTTTGCACCATCCACTAAATTAGGGAGAGACATGTGCAATGCAAATGTAATATAATTAATATATATATATATATTGATTTAAAATACCTTTGTAATGTTAATGTGTCTATTTTATACATATAAAATACATATATTTAAACTCTAAATTGCATATAAATATGGTTATATTAATATATTTTAGCATGATTTTATATATTTTTGTGTTTCATGGTGTTATATGCTCATTTGGAAGCATTCAGAAAAAAAAATTGTTACAAATCATTCATGCTGGAAAGTTCCAACACTCATCAGTATTTTGACCATAAAAGCTAAGACATAATGCTACAACTTTCATGTTTTGAGTTTTTCCAAATTCCAACATTATCATGTTCAAAATGTTAACACGAGCTAGTGATTTGTCTAAAGTTGAATGAAGCAGTTATCCGTACCAAGCATTCATCCGACCCCGAGTCAAACTTAGCCAGCATTAGGTCAACTCATATTTCATGTTTTTACACATTTCGGAACCACCCAGTGCTGTATTTTATGATCTAATGGCCACCCGGTGCCGGGTCAAATAATAAAAGTCCATAAAAACATGTTTTTGACATGTAAATTGAGCTAGAAATCAAGTATTTTTGCTATATTATAAATAGGACACAAAGAAAACACAAGAGAAGATTTAGAAGAACACCCGAAGGCTAGAGAACATGGTTCAAAATACATCTGGGAGCAACTATGAGTAATATGTAGAGAGATAGTAAGGAGATCTTAGGAGTATTAGAGATAAATTTATTTTCTTCTACTATAACTCTTCATTTTTATTATTTTCATTATGATTTGGGATTTTAACTCTTGTTTGATTTCTATTTTCATGTATGGCTAAATTTCTCAGTTAGAGGTAGGGATGTAGCATAACTAGGATTGATTGGATTTATCCTATTTAGTTATGACTCTTTGAAAATGTTCTTCAAGTTATACTTAATTTGTTTATTTATTATATTTATCTCTCTTATTTATTCATGTAAATTTTATGCTCAATCATCATAGAGTCTAATTCATGGGTAAACTTGATGGATTGAAAGGTGAAGAATAAACCTAGATATAGAGAGATAAACACAGATAACTAATCTAGAGATAGAATTAGGAATTCGTGGTAATATATGTTGTAGTTTTCAAGTTTTAATTAGGAACTTTAATTATGCGAGAGTTAATTGAATGCTAATTAAATAAGGACTAATTGACCAAGAGGTAATGAGGAGACTTTAGGAAAAACGATTACTATAATTGTGTAGAGTCTAATTAAAAAATATAATCTAGTTATCTCATAAAGTGAACCTCGATCTCTTGACACTTGTAGTACTTGAATAAAAAATCAGACATTATTTTGGTTTTCTATTTCTTTTTTTTTTCATTCAAGTTTTTCAGTTTGATTATTACTTGCTTTTGAGATTAAAATTTTGGACTAGTAAATTTACTACTTTTTTTGGGTTCAACATCTGAAATACTCTAAAAAATTTTCTACTACTGCGATTGACTCTATGTACTTACAAGATCCTAATCAATTATGCAGATTTTTTTTCTCATGCAGCTGCACGAAAATATATAGGTCTAATTTAATAACTTCTAATTTACATGCGTGCTCAAGTTACATGTATGAAAGGAAATTGCATCGATGCTCATAGATCAGAAGTGAAATGTAATCTTTTTTATCAATTAGATGGATGTTACGACGGGGGGAAAAAGGATTTTTCTTCTAAAAATGAATTCAAGTATCATATTTTTGTAGCAGAATCTTATATATAACATGTTAAAAAATAAAAGTTGGGTCCTTTGTAAACATGTTGATTTATAGGATTTTTTTCTCAAAATCATTGGAAGACCTCCTACATTAATTCAAAGAGAATCACATTTCAACCATAGGCGCCACGCAAACATTTTCTTGTATGCAATTATTTTGAATCTTATCTTTTTTTCGTATGTTTTTATATTTATCTTAAAGGTTTTATCTATATTACCCTCATTTTTTGCTCATATAGTCCCTTTAATTCACAGCATTCACAATCATATATAATATTGCTGTTTATGATCATTTGGTAGAACTTTCCATTAAGCTAGATGAATACATTTCGATCACCAATGGCTCCTAAGATTTTTTTTCAATTTAACTACTCATCTTGGATTTTATGTATAATATTTTCATCAATTTTCCTATCACTTCGTAATATTGATCTCAGATATTTACTAATTAAAAATTATATTAAAATATTCTTATGTTTTAGAAACCTACACTTTTAGTTTAATAATTACTAACACCATTAAAATATTCTTAAAATATTTTTAAATGATATTTACTAATTAAAAATTATATTAAAATAATTCTTCTTTACCAGTTTTCCCCTTATCGTTAAATTTCTAATTTTTGTAATTCCTCCATCTCTTGCGAAAATTCAGCATTTCGCACAGAATGAAATTTGCCAGCACGGATTTTGATAAACTCCATCTCGGCTAACTAGTGATACTCAAATTTTTACCTAAAAAATGTGTGAAAATTTAATTGAAAATTTGAGTATTTTTTTTAACAAAAAATAAATGTATTTAAAATTTAAAATTATAAAATTAATTAATTTACATTATTGAAGCATATCATTTTTATAATATGATCATCAAATTTTAAATTCCTATCATGAGAGCAACAATTCAAAGCTATACAAGCAGACACTCTGTTTTGTAATGTAATTTCATTAGATAAAAATTCCCATATTTTGTGTTTTAGAGGGGATCTAGAATCTCCTTGATCTGGATCACTGTAAATTTGGTTTGCCCTTCTTCTCTACTCTCACTAGCTTGTTCACATTTCTGAATGAAGCTAGCACTTCACAGAAATTCATCATATTAATTGTTTTATAGAATTTGATATTTTTAGAAATTCACTTTCCACACTAATTATGTTCTCATGATCGTCATAAAATGTGTGCTCGCGTGGCATGTGTGTGTGAAACTACTGCTTCATTTGCGTTTTGCATAGAGTAATTCTCTTTGGAAAGGGGTGATGCAACATGTTTTTTATTTTAATCATTTTTCTCCAGGATGAGAGGAAAAAAAATTTAAAAAGAAAATAAGAGAAATCTAGATACCTTTTTATTTAGTTTTTTTTTAGTTTTCTTCTTAATATTTTTTTCTTTATTTTCTCCTCATTCCAAATAAATCCTTTAAAAAAATCCTCTTAATTGCATAGTAGAATCAGCAGAATTCGTTAAAAACTAAGGGTTTTTTCTTCTTAATTAAGCAAGCTGATTAAAGCTTTATTCTATGAAGATTTGCATGTCTGAACCCAAAGCTACAAAATCTTGGACCTAGTAGACACCAACAGAACCACCTTGTTAAGGTTAACATAACAAGAAATATCTCCTTTGGGCTTCGGAGAAGAAAGCCGAAACTTAAATTTATTGAGTAATTGGGTAGTTTAGAGTAATTGATATCTAGATCCCCACCAATTTTGTCAAACTTATTGTAATTGATTGATATCTACGTTTTTATTCTGGACCAAAGAGGTTTGTTACTTTTTTTATTACATTACAAAATAATTAAGTACATATGTGTTGTTTTAAGCCTTTTTTTTTCCCGCAAACAATTAATACAGCGATATTTAAGTGATGCATAAATTCATAATAAGTCCAAAAATATGAGAAAACTAGATACTTTTTCTCTATGCATTAGTTAAATAAATAGAATTTGATAAATGAGTCATATATATTATTTACCACTTATGAATATATTATATAACTTATTATAATTTTTATTATATTGATATACTGATATATTATTTTGTCTTGTCATTAAAAACTGAAGACTTTTGGTCAAAAAATGCAAAGATGATTTTTTTTTCACCGAAATAATTCTCTACATAGCTAACATATATTGGGATTAACCTGGCAAACATTAATTAATTATTTTAACTTTGTCTAAGTGGTGGCGTACAAACCCATTTGCTAATTTTGTTTCTATCTACCATATATTAGGACATAAATTAGTTTTGAACCCACAAAATAAAACAAGTGAAAAGAAAAGAGTTTGCAAAGGTAGGGAATTTGTAGATATAAACTATATTAGTAAACATAGGTTTTGTTCTCCACTACAAAGACAACTTTATTATATATACTATATAACCAGAGAAAGATAAATCTTCTTCAGAAAAAGGAAACTTTATTATATACAATACAACCAAAGAAAGATATCGTCGTAAGAAAAGAATATCCTATGATAAATAATAATTTATGACATGGAATTATGAAATTATTCCTGGGAAATCCTAAGTCTCTGGGAAGAAACGTTTTTGTGCAGACATTATGGTTTGAAGAATTAGCTGTTTGTCTCTAGCTGCCTATTTCCACTAGGAGAAATAAGAGAGATTTATGTCTCATTAACCATATATACCAAAGAAAATATCTTTGTTTCATTCTCCTAATTTTTTTTATTCCTAGGCAAGAAGCATACAACCATATAAAGGGCCGAAAGATCAAACTTCTTGCGTTTTGTCGTCAAATGAATCCAAGATTCCTTCATCTCATCAAACTACATAAAATCGACCCCTTCAATCCTGTTTTTGCTCCCGGCCTCCAAGAATTTCAAGTCTCCCTGCTCTATTATTCTTCATAATGGATGGTATACTCTCGCTCTATTTCTTCTCTCCAAATATTAATTTTCTTATACTATTTAATACGTTAGTGCGTTAGGGATTTCAATAAAACTACGTATATGTGAGTTTTCTTTTTTTTTTTTGGTTTTTGGCCAAAGTATATTGAGTTTATTAGGAGGAGAAATCACTGAAATCTTCCGTTCATAAGAGTTTGTTATGGGGTCCTATTGGGCCCATCTGTCATGGGCTTCTCTCCGGGAATATTGATATTGGCCTGTTTAGATGCACTAGACGGGCCAGTACCATTTATGTCTAAAACAATGCTATATGCCATATTTGGTAAGATGGAAAGGAAACTTGGGAAAAGGAGAAGGGTGAGGTAAAATAATTTTTTTTTTCCCTATTTAGTATGATTTGGGGGAGGGGCTTTCCTCCAATAAACGAGTGGAGACTCTCTATTCTCAATGGAAATTATGATTTTTTACCAAATCATCCTTGAATTAGACTTGGATGTTTTGATGGTCAGGATATTTGTGTCTTTTAAGCATTTTATTAGCAAGAAACAAAATTTTATCTTCCTATCTTAATCATACCAAACATGATTTGGATCTAAACCCCTTTTACCTTTCCTTCTCATCTTCTTTTTCTCAATTAATTTGTACCAAATGAGAATCTTATTCGTAACATTAGACAAAATAACTAGCTTGGATTAGATGGTACAATGACAAATATACAAAAAGACAAACAACAAGATTCTAATACAGTTAATAAATAATTTGATTGCTTAAACATATTATTTTGGGTTCGACCACTATTTGTGTGTATAGAAAATATTTTATTGAGAAAGACAAAACTTATTTCAATATTCTTTATTTTGAAGAAATTAGTTTTGGATAATCGGTTAGGAATAGCATTGATGCTAATAAAAAAATACAAATAAACAAAACTAGATTGCAAACTCAGCTAAATTGCATCTTTTAATTGGTAAAAAAAAAATGGACCCTCCGAAGTAACTTTACATAAATTAAAGATTTTTTTTTTGGGGTTTTGGCTTTACTCTTGTTTCTTTGGTTTGCGCTAATTAAACTGGATCTTTTAATTGGTAAAAAAAAAAAACCCTCTAAAGTAACTTTACCTAAATTAAAGAGTTTTTTTTTTTTTGGTTTTAGCTTTACTCTTGTTTCTTTGATTTTCGTTTGCTTTTGTTCTCTTTTGTGGATTTGTTTTGTTCTGTGTTTCGGTTGTTAGAACTTAATTTTGTCTGGTTGTTTCCTTTTGTTTAATAGAAGTATCGTCACTCTTTGGGGAAAAAACAAAGTAGATCTCACTTTTGTTAGTAGTGAGGTCACCATTATGTATAATTGATTTTTTTTTTCACTTCGAAAAATTTGAGGATATCAGGCTTTCATATATATATATATATATATATATATCCATGTTTCTAAAATCGAATTGGGATCTTTTAGTTTGTTGGAATATCTCTATCTTTGTTGATATTTTAATCCATGAACGTTGGATCAATTTTAATAAAAGATCAATCAATCCTCAATACTACATACATCATTTCCAACAACACCCAACTTGTACAGAAGCCAAAATAGTATACATGACTCTTGACTTCCTAATTCATCTATATGTTGATTGATTACTGATTAGGTTCAAGTTCAAGCTCAGGCTCAGGCTCAAGCTCAACGTACCAGTGGCCCGCAGACATGGAATGGGAAGCAAAGGGCATATTAATTGCCCGTCTTCTTCCCCACTGTGCCAACCTTATCGAAGCAGGCGACATCATGACTGCACTATCTATCCTCCGGAAAATCGCCAGCCTAGCCGCCCCTGACGGTGAAGCCCTTCAACGCGTTGCCACTTACGCCAACGAGGGCCTCGCTCACCGCATACTGAATAAGTACTTACCCGGTCTATCAGAATCAGTCAGCCTCACATCAGCGCAGGAGCAAGTTCTTGTCAGGAGGCTATTTCGAGAGCTGTGTCCCTTCTTGATGTTCTCATACTGGATCTCGAATTACGCCATCGCTGAAGCCATGAGAGGTGAACCAGTGATTCAGGTTGTTGACCTTAACGCTTCTGATCATGAACAGCATGTCCATCTTCTTCTTACCTTGAAGGAAATGTATCAAGCGGATAATCTGTCTCTGCCGTTACTGAAAATCACTGGGATTCATGAGAAGAAAGAGGTTGTAGAACAGACGGCGTTTCTGTTGAGGAGAGAAGCTGAGAAACTGGGCTTCCCATTTCTCTTTTATCCATTTGTATACAAATTGGAGAATTTCATGTTTGACAAGCTGAATTTGAAGCGAGACGAGCCTCTTGCTATAGTTTCTGTGCTTCAGCTTCATTCTCTTCTCGCTGCTGATGATCAAACGGTCCAAAGTGGGATTAATTCTCCAGCAGGTGGGGCCGTACATTTCAAATTGAACTACAATGGATGGATTCCGATATGAATTGCAATTTTATATTGATATATTAATATTAATTTATTTGGGCAATGCCTATATTTCATTTTTATAACATTTAACTTTTGAGATATATAATAGAACTAGAGATAGCTATGGTTTGATGAAATGAGAGGATCAAACTTGCGATCTCCCCGCTAGTGGGAACCTTCATGTCATTGTGCCACAAGGGTATTAACAAAAATGTAGTTATTATACTTAACCAATTTAATCAATTGGGTTAGATATTATGTCTAAATTAACTCTTATTTTGTGGGTAGGAATACCAAATTTGAATGGGTTCTCTATATTAATACAAAGTCTATGAAAAATCATATTATTCATAGCTTGTAAACATACTACTTCTTATATATACTTTATATATTTTATGTTGATGATTAATTGGTTTTTGCAGAATTGTTTGAGAGACTTAAGATCAGACCTAGTCCTAATTCAGCTCTATCTCCATGTCCTTCCCCTAAGATGGAGTATTTTCTAACTGCACTATGGAACCTCAAACCCAGATTGATGGTCATCACTGAGCAAGAATCAAACGCCAACGAGCCTACCCTTGAGAAAAGACTCGAGAATGCACTGATCTTCTATGGTGCATTGTTTGATTGCTTGGAAGACAATGTTCCTAAAGCAAAAGAAGCAGAGAGAACCATCATGGAGAGGATGCTTCTGGGAGAAGAAATCAAGAACATCATTGCTTGTGAGGGAGTTCAGAGGAAAGAGAGGCACGAAAATGCTGAGACATGGGTCCGAAGGCTTGAACTAGCTGGATTTGAAAGAAGGCCTTTGTGCTATGCAAGGATGTTGCAGGCAACAAGGCCCTTACAAAGTTATGGAAGAGGATACAAACTCATAGAGCATAATCATAATCTGTTTGTTTGCTGGAATGATCAACCACTTTATTCGATATCAGCATGGAAGTTCTAGAGATTTGGATCTTCAATTGTCTATTAAGGAAAGAGATAGAAGCATATAGTGATAGAAACTATATGTTTTGCAGAGTTTTACTGCTCTTTATATCTGTTTATGATAGAACATATAGTTTTTATCACTATTTCTATCTCTTTCCATAATAGACGATTGAAGATCCAACAAGGTCCTAACACAGTTGATAGATAGCTGAATCCCTTAAATATATGGTCTTGAGTTCAATCATTGACTGTGTATATGGAAAAAGTTTTATTGGGAGAGACAAAACGTATCTTAATAATCTCTATGTCTCGAAGGAATTAGTTTTCAACTGTGAGTTAGGGATATCTGATTTGTCCACAATTGAGATGTAGCCATTGAGGGGAGCATTGGTCCACAATTGAGAGGTAGCCATTAGCGGGAATATTGGGCCACAATTGACGATGAAGCCATTAAGGGGAATATTGGTCCATAATTAACGATGAAGCCATTGACCAGGATATTGGTCCACAATTGACGATGTAGCCATTGAGGGGAATATTGTTTCAAATTATGAAAGATAGGCAAGTCAATTAAGAATAGAAAAATACATAAGCATGTCAACATACTTTTTAATGATGCGGCCATTGACATGCTTATGCGAATTTTATTATTGGCTTGGTGTATCTTTTATAATTCAAGCCTAATTAAGAATATGATCAGAGATCTCCTGAAGTGTACACTGTCGCTTAAGTGATCAAGAAATATAGAGAGAGAGAGAGAGAATGATGAGCCCAATCTCTATATATCTATGCTACAATTTGAGGGATCTGTTTGAACTTTGAAGAAGACAGTACACACGACGTACTTGCATGTCTTTTGAGGATTCTTTTGGTCTGTCATAGTCTTTTACAGATTGGGTCTACCTGATATATTTAAAAAATTTTTCTAATTCTTATACTAAGAAGTGTATATTTAGCATCAATCAACTAAAATATCAAGAAGGTTGATGCCAGAAAAATAAGATAAAAAAAGGTGATTTATTTGTATTGAAATTTATATACTTGTACCCCTTTTCATCTTTTCAGGCTAAACGGTTTTTGTAACATCCATAAATTTCCATACGGTTTATGTTTAGAATATGAGGAATGAAGATATACACTGAATAAAGATATACAATGAATTATGATTTCAATAAGTTACATTGAATTCTAATGAGTATACACTGAATGAAGATATACAATGAATAGTGGTTTCAATGAGTTACATTGAATTCTGATGAGTATACAATGAATAAAGGTATATAATAAATAGTAGTTCCAATGAGTTACATTGAATTCTGATCAGTATACACTGAATGAATGTATATAATAAATAGTGATTTCAATGAGTTACATTGAATTCTGATGAGAATTCACTGAATGAAGGTATACAATAAATAGTGGTTTCAATGAGTTACATTGAATTCTTATGAGTATATACTGAATGAATGTATACAATAAATAGTAGTTTCAATGAGTTACATTGAATTCTTATGAGTATACATTGAATGAAGATCTACAATTAATAGTGGTTTTAATGAGTTACATTGAATTATGATGAATTGATGTCACTTGTTGGTCAAGACATCAACACTATAAATACCCCTCTCATTTCTTCATTTCAGCACATCACTAGTTGAGAGTGAGAGTTGGGAGTATGTGAGAGAAAGAGAAAGCCGAGGGAGAGAAAGAGAGTGTAAGTGAAAGAGAAGGAAAAGAAAGGAAGGTTAGCTTCAAGTAAGGTACTTAAAAAAATTCAAGAAGGAAGGCAAGCTGCTTAGCTCAGAATACTTTTCGGTGGAGGTAATATATTATTTATTTCATACCTTTTCTGTGAATTAATTATGGATGTTATGTGATATTATTGGATAAGTTGTTTCAATATAAATGTTTTGAAATGCTATGGATGTCTAGTATTAAGAGGAAACTCTGTTGAGATTTTTATAAATGCATGAAATATAAGTCATTTGGTTGTTTGCATAATTACCTGATTATGAGCATGATTTGTATGAATAAATATATATACTACTGAGATTTCCCAAAATCTCACACCAAATGACTAACAATGTTAGGGTCAAACACAAGTAAAGGCAAAGGCAAGGAGGTGGTTAAGTAAGAGGAAGCAGGCTGAAAGATATTAGTTTATATTAGAATAAATGTATTGAATTATGCTGATATGTTCTGGAACAACAGTCAGATAATTACAGTATGATTGGCTTGATTTTTATTAATTAAAGTAAACTTTTAGTTAAGTTATTATCTTTTGAGTAACCAAATTGTGAAAAGTTTAAAAGTTTAATTGTTCTAAGTTTTTAATTCTTTCCGCTAGATATATAAAATATGATTAAAAGCCTAGTAAGTTAGGGTGTTACATTTTTTGTATCAGAGCAAAGATCTGGGCAAATCTTTACAATGAGAGAGGATAATAATCCTCTTAGTTAGAGGTTTCCCTTGAATATAAGATATATTTCCTTTAAGAAATATGGCCTAAGATTAGTTATGAAAAGAATCAATGGGGGAAACTAATGTATAAAAGAAGATAAGTTAAAAAAAAAAAGATGAGTATTACCCAAAGTGCAGGAATTTGACCTGAGTCTAATCAAGATCCTATAAGGGATGACATAGGATCCAACAAAATTTTCCAGTAATAACAGCCATATAGTAGTCATTAAATGAAAAGATTGCCTGAATCTAGGAAGCGACCCATAGTACTAGTCCCTTCAAGTATAGTCCTACTAAGAGTAAGAAAGCACACCTCTAGGGAAGAGGTAGGTCAGTTCATGAATTATAATAAGCAAGTTTGAGCTAACTGTATTATTTGGATTAAGCAGGTAGTTTCTCGAACTAAACCAAGGACTCCAAATCCAAAGGATTGTTAAAGCTATGTACAATAAATATCATGATGGATATGAGAAGATATGTTTAATTCTAGATGTCCTTGGTATGGTACTAGAAGTCAAAGAGATTCTTAGAAGGGCATTAGGATTATAAGCTCCCTGCAAGTGAATGAGTTGAGCTAGTACTTGATGCCATATCGGGTCAAGAGTTCTGAAACCGTATCAAGAATTTTCCCTTAAGGTTGAGTGTTTCACACTCTGAAAGACTGTGTCATTGCCTAAACACTCCAAGCAGAATGCTATCATGAAAAAAAGGTTGAGATAGTAGAAGTCTCTGATAAGGATCTCAAGGAAGATCCGATAGAGATAATTAATAGCAATACTAGATTTGACAATAGTAATTGATCCCTATAAGCTAGTGTCATGAAAATAAGCATGAATAAAGTATAATAGTGTATATGTAGCAAGATGTTGACTTAAGGATAGTAAAAGAAAGAGACTAGGGGTCGAGGCATGATGATGTATCATGACCAGTAAGGATATAATGAAAGTAGTAGTTAATGTAATTATGGAGTTCAAGTTGTTATCAATTGCAATTATTAATTGCAAGGTAAGAGTTATTAAGATACGAAGAGGTGTTCAACAAAGGCTGACAGTACAAGTATAATCCTCTCAAATGACTCTAGTAATAGTAAATGAATGTACTCTTAGTCTAGATCCCTTGCAAGTGATCCTTTATCATCTAGATTAACAATAGAGGATTATTGAGTAACTACAAGAGATAGTTAATGTTCCAAGACAATAAGGGAAATGCTAAAGCCCTTAAGGTTTCTGCCTATACCACAACAACCTCAAGTAAATTAGTAGGTTCTACAGGATAAGCTGGAAGGCAATCAGATGAGTTCACTAACCATCAACATGTGATTGCACAGTTTAGAAAGTATTAGCTTCCATCCGTTAATGCTAAGTTGGACATGCAAGTTTCCAAAAAGTAGATTGTGAGCCCTGAAAAGATTTCCAAGATAATAGGCTACACATCGAAAATGGAAGCCTAGTGCTAAAAGAGGCTGACCAATGGTGGCAGAACATGGAATAAGTTGATCAGATAAAAGGCACTCTATTGACTGGGGAAGTATTATAAAATAATTTTATGAAAAGTATTTTCCCTAGTTTGTAAGAGAAAAAGAAATTATAAAGATCCGTTAAGATGTGAATGAGTCAGTCATTGAATATGTAGCAAGGTACAATCAATTGGCTTGATACCCAATCTTCCTTCAATAGTATGTTGATAAGTGACGGAGGATAGAGAAGCTGGAAAAGGGCTTGAAGCTAGCCATAAGATAAGAGTTGTCTCAATGCAGCTTCAGACTTTTAGTTTAGTAATTGAAGTGAATCGAATTACTAAAAAATAGTCTGAGTCACAAGTATGTACTCTAACACATCCGATCAATATGATAAGAAGCCATGGAATATCATGGGATTCAAGAAGCAAGGCAATAAGCACAGAGGAGACAATTGAGTAAGCCAGCTCTTGTTTTTAAGAATGCGGAAAGGCTCATTGCAAAAGGCTATGCTTAGCAATGAAAAATGTGTGCTTCAAGTGTAAAGAGTCAGGATATTATACCTGTGACAGTACTATGGAGGTGGCCAACTCCAGACCATACATACAAGATAAAGTCCTTGTGCTAATCTCAGTATAAGGCCTATAAGTCACTTGATCTTAGTAAAGGTATGATTTAGGTGCAAGCCGAATCCTGTAGCTATGCTAAGAAGTTGGGTCTGGAAGCTACTATTACATAAGTTATATGGGTATGTCTTGATGAGAAATAAGGCTATAATCTTCATTATCTATCTAAATAAGCACTGTAGGAATAAAAATAAGTTGTATGCCTTTTCCTAGTAGTAATGTAAGCATTGGCATCAATTAGGTTTTTATAGATAATCTCCTTCCAGATTGTAAGAACAAGATGATAATATTGCCTACCCCTTAAAGATGTTCCATGTGTTGAGATTAAGTTACATGTTATTTTGGATAGCTCAAGCTAAGAAATGCTTGAAAGAGGATGTAAAGAACAGACATGAAAGTTTGATAAGGATTCAATGATTCAATGCCTCTATAATGAAAAGTTAGTAATGGATTTGTGATGTTTAAGACATGAGGTATAAATCTAAGGTATAAAGTATTAGCCCAAGGTGAAAATAGTAGCAAGCAGTTAGAGAACTATGAAACCTTGAGATAGTGGATTGCTGAGCTTAGTTTGAAATCTAGCAAAAAGAAAGTTCTTGGCCAAAAGATCTCACAATGAATGAAATCTTCCATTAGTTGCCAAGGAGATGAAAAAGGGAGGTAGCTCTTGGGAAGAAACCCAATTGAGCAAAGAGATGAAATCCTCCATATGATAAAAGCAGCCGAGGCAAGGCAAATGGGAGGTAGCTCTTGGGGAGAAGCCTAATTGAGTAAAGAGATGAAATCCTCCATCAGATAAGTTACTAAGGCAAAGTAATGGAAAGTGGCTATTGGGGTGATGCCCAATTGAGTAAGAATGAGTAATGGTGAGAGGTCGAGACTAGATCCTAACTAGGCTAGCAAAAGACTTTCGAAAGGTAGAAAAGTTTTCCTTAACCTGCTAAACTACTGATTGACCTTGGCTGAATAGCTAAGAAAATTTATGTATGAGAATAGACAGAGTAGTAATGTTGAAGAGCAAAGAGTGAATAACTATTGCCTTAATATTATTTAGACCCCGACTCATAAAGAACCAAATGATCTTAAAGGCTATGATAGGAGGAGTAGAGTACAAGGTTCGAGGGTATGTTTATATATAAAAGTACAATGGTAAGATGAATCTCTAAATTAGCAAAGCCTAGAGTAAAAAGAAGCAGTATGAGTATAGGGATTGAATGCCCTAGAGTTAAAAGCTGTAAGTTATCTAAAGGTCACACAGATGAGTTATGGCTTAAAAGGAAACTCAATGCCGCATTCTCTAAAGAATGGCAAGAGTGCAGCAGAACCCCTCAACACTTTACAGTTAAGCATTCACTGGTGAGGGAAATTTTATGATGAGTGACCTGCTGGGAAGCATGTGAAAGATGTAAAAGTAAGAAAGATATGGTGAAAGTTAAAAATTAGGCATTATGAATCAGGATAATACCAATTAGTCATACTAAGGCACCTGTTAGGCTACATGAATAAAAGTATGAGCAATTTATTGTGATTCTCTGGGATGATGTGTTAAAGTACTCTGAATCTTTAGAAGAGCATGAAAGGCAACAGAGAATTTTTGAAATGTAATTAAAGAAAAAGCTTGCTAAACTTAGTAAATGGGAGCTGGGCTCCAAGAAGTACGGTTAATAGGTTACAAAATCTCCCATATGAATCGTAGTAGATCATAGTAAAGCAAGTAAAGTTATGAAATGGGAGAGACCGAACACTATAGTAGAGACGAAAGGTCTCTCAGCTTAGCAAAAAGTTTTAAAAAATTCTCATAAGTTGCCTTGCCGCTTAGTTAGAAGAGAAAGCTTTTGTGGGAAATGGATTATGAAATGAGTTATTATAAGCTAAAGAAGTTAAACCTCCTCCATTGAGATAATTAATCATGATCCAATAATGACCCTAAGGGTCTATAATAATGAAAGTAAGTGTTGGATCAGGGTACGAGTAATGTGACAGGGTTGAGTGGTAGGTAATAGCCAAAGTTTTATATGATAATTTTTATGAAAAGCCTGTTTCCACTTATAGCAGCGGTAAGTAATACTCTCAAGAAGTAGAGTGACTAAAAGTTGTTATAGCTAGTATAAGTTATCTATGGTATTACCATAGAATTGTCTGAGATCACAATATCCTCAAGTAATTATGAGATAAGAGAAAAGTTGAACTTGAGGCACAGAAAGTAGAATAAAAAGAAAGATGCGATGACTTTGTAAGTGTCATCTAGACAAAGCTGATGAGATGAGCTTATGCCTTAGTAGAAAGATTATTCATATAGATAGCCTAAAGTTATGAAAGAAGAGAAATGAATGATGTCTGGTGCCAATGAAGAGAGTATAGTATGAACAAGATAAGAGAAAATTATGGAAGTAAGAATAAGGATATTATGAATAGAAATTTACTATACCCTTAAAGTAAAGATAGTTTATGATGTCCTCATAATTCCCAGTTCAAAAAGTATGAATCAGACCTTTCAAATACCATAAATAAGTAAGATACCAGAGTAAAATATTGACTAATAAGTCAAACAAGTAAGAAGTAAAAGTATTTCTCTGGTAAAAAAAAATGGCATGGAAAATTGGGAAATAAGAGGTACTAAGATATGTTTTAAATTTCGAGAATGAAATTTTGTTCAAGGGGGATAGAAATGTAACATCCATAAATTTCCATACGGTTTATGTTTAGAATATGAGGAATGAAGATATACACTGAATAAAGATATACAATGAATTATGATTTCAATAAGTTACATTGAATTCTAATGAGTATACACTGAATGAAGATATACAATGAATAGTGGTTTCAATGAGTTACATTGAATTCTGATGAGTATACAATGAATAAAGGTATATAATAAATAGTAGTTCCAATGAGTTACATTGAATTCTGATGAGTATACACTGAATGAATGTATATAATAAATAGTGATTTCAATGAGTTACATTGAATTCTGATGAGAATTCACTGAATGAAGGTATACAATAAATAGTGGTTTCAATGAGTTACATTGAATTCTTATGAGTATATACTGAATGAATGTATACAATAAATAGTAGTTTCAATGAGTTACATTGAATTCTTATGAATATACATTGAATGAAGATATACAATTAATAGTGGTTTTAATGAGTTACATTAAATTATGATGAATTGATGTCACTTGTTGGTCAAGACATCAACACTATAAATACCCCTCCTATTTCTTCATTTCAGCACATCACTAGTTGAGAGTGAGAGTTGGGAGTAAGTGAGAGAAAGAGAAAGCCGAGGGAGAGAAAGAGAGTGTAAGTGAAAGAGAAGGAAAAGAAAGGAAGGTTTGCTTCAAGTAAGGTACTTAAAAAAATTCAAGAAGGAAGGCAAGCTGCTTAGCTCAGAATACTTTTCGGTGGAGGTAATATATTATTTATTTCATGCATTTTCTGTGAATTAATTATGGATGTTATGTGATATTATTGGATAAGTTGTTTCAATATAAATGTTTTGAAATGTTATGGATGTCTAGTATTAAGAGGAAACTCTGTTGAGATTTTTATAAATGCATGAAATATAAGTCATTTGGTTGTTTGCATAACTATCTGATTATGAGCATGATTTGTATGAATGAATATATATACTACTGAGATTTTCCCAAATCTCACACCAAATGATTAACAATGTTAGGGCCAAACACAAGCAAAGGCAAAGACAAAGGCAATGAGGTGGTTAAGTAAGAGGAAGCAGGCTGAAAGATATTATTTTATATTAGAATAAATGTATTGAATTATGCTGATATGTTCTGGAACAACAATCAGATAATTACAGTATGATTGGCTTGATTTTTATTAATTAAAGTAAACTTTTAGTTAAGTTATTGTCTTTTGAGCAACCAAATTATGAAAAATTTAAAAGTTTAATTGTTTTAGGTTTTTAATTCTTTCCGCTAGATATATAAAATATTATTAAAAGCCTAATAAGTTAGGGTGTTACAGTTTTTCTGTAATAATCGACCGAATATGCATGCATGAATAATTTATTTGTAGTATATTTTTCAGCTGAGTCTATATTCTCGGTTGATTTTGTATATATTATATGACATGTTAATGTCTCTCTTAGTCTGTCTTTTTTTTTTTTTTTGGAGATTTGGTGGTGGTCATCCTCCTCCGTTGGAATTTTGTTTTTATTCCATAAACTGTTAATCGAATGTACAGTTTAATATCTGATAACGATTACATAATACAAGTTCATATGTAGAAATTACATTTCTAAATCTATTATATATACATTCAAAAGGAGAAAGAATGACATAAAAAATATTATTAAAGCGATTCTATGCCACTGTTACCTATTGTCTTTGGCAATAAATTTTTAGACTTTATAGATATAGATGACAAAACTAGAGAAATCAACACTCATAATCACGAACACTAAAAACAAAAAAGAAAATAAAAAAATAAATGACAGATCAGCACTCATAATCAATAGTTACAGATCAACAGATAATCAATCACTACGAAAAAAAAAATATGACAAAACAAAGCAGAAACAAAATACTTAGAAATGAATGACAGAAACATTGTATTCGACGACAGCATTTCCTGATTTAGAATCAAACCAAACAGTATGAGCCAAAGCATAACCTCTTGCAAATCGAAACACCCCACTTCCTCCAACAATAGGCATCTCTCTAACCTCCTCCATAACAGGGTTCCTCCCTAGAACACTCAGCGTGCTGCCTCTGTAAATCCCCTCTGTGAAGGCATAGTTCATGACCATGAGCAATCCGAGGTCGTGTTGAGACGCTATGGCATAGATTCCCTGAGCTCTTCCCACGAGCTTTGAGGTTGGTTCTGGTCCTTCGGTTAGAGGGTCGTCCGCCATTAAAGTGGTTCCAAAAGTAGGGCTTTTTGAAGGGCTTATGATTCTAACAGCACTAGGGTTTTTCCCATCAAGGGTGTCGTGGAAGTAGAAGTGAAGATGAGTGGTCTTTTCCATGCGTTTTGTGGTTAAGGTGATAGGGGATTGTTCTGAGAAAGCTCCATTGATGGTGGAGATGTAGATAGAGAAGATGGTGACAGAGAAGAGAATGAGGAAGTTGAGAGGGATAGTCATAACTCTAATTAGGAGAAGGTCTCTGCTCATGCATTAATTTGGTTACCGTGAAAGGACTTACATATATATATATATATATATATATGTATATATATAGGAGATGGCATAAGTGGGGATTGATAATTGAAAAGTAAAAAGTTGAATTTTTAAAATAAGACTCAGTTAAAATCACCTAACGCCCATGATAATCAAATAATTATTTGAATATCTACTTACATGCACACAATTTTTCAATGTAAGACTCTTGAAGTTTCACTTTCCAAAGGTGTGAATCAAATATGTAATTAGCACTTCCATAACAAAATTTAGGAGAGTGCATAATACTAATTCATGCTTAAGAAAAATCAAAGATTGAAGGTCAAAATTACCTAATGTAAGTGGTAACCATATGTTTCAGATTCTTATTGAAATGTTGAAAGGTTTGTTATTCAAATTTGTGGATCAAAATATAATATGTGAAAAAAAATTATAATAATAGTTCATATGATTATAAATACCAAAAAACTTATTTATGTAATATGTACGTGTTTTTATTGAAATATTTGATTGATAGTAAACCTCTTTAAAATAGGTATATGCATCTGCCAAATAAAATGCGAGTATGGCACTCGATCGATGAATATTGAGGCAAAAAGAATTCTAAGGAAAACAGAATAGAGAAAAATATATGGTAACTAGAAAAGGATGCTCTCTCCTAAGAATAACTTACGATGATAATAATCAAGAAGAGCAGCAACCTGAGATCATTTATTCCTTTGAGCCTCGTTTGCATTAATTAATGGGAGATTTTTTTGAGCTGGTTTAAGGATATAAAAATGATTAGTAGAGGGGTTTATAATTAAACGGTACTTACAATTTATGTGAACTGGGATTCAAAGAATATAAAATGGTGGCAATCATAATAGGATTAGGATCCATTATCTGGTGATTGGTCAGCTTTTGTAAGGCATGCTTGCTTTCCTTACAAACAATGCCTCTGTTACCTCCTTTTTTCTGTGACAGCTAACCCCCATTGTGCTCCCACTGTCGCATCCATTTTTTTTTTTGGTATTCCTGTCGCATCCAAGTTTGGGAGAAAGACACTTTGGGACCCTGGAAGGAGAATAATGACAAATTAAGACCTATAAAATTAAAAACCCCTCAAAAGGACCTAGGTCCTTATATGTCATTAAAAAAAAGCCTGTTTACCAGATTATCCCTTCCCTCCCAACCTACTGTCGCCGGCGCCGGCGACGGTGACGTCGCCGGAGGTCCGATCACCGGCGACGTCGCCGGTGATCCGGTCATCGGAGCTCCAGCCGCCGGAGCTCCGGTCACCGGTGATAGCGCCGGAATAGTGAAATGTTTTCAGTTGGAAAAATAGTTTTTGTCACTTGGAAATTTAGTTATCCCCACTTGGAAATTTAGTTATCGCCAGTTGGAAATTTAGTTATTTCCACTTGAGAGATTTGTTATCCATACTTGGAAATTTAGTTATCTCCACTTGGAAAATTAATTATCGTTAGTTGGAAATTTAGTTATTCTCACTTGGAAATTTGTTATAATAACTAAATTTCTGAAGTAAAAATAACTAAATTTTCCAAGTGGAGATAACTAAATTTTTAAGTGTAGATAACAAATTTCTCAAGTGAGAATAACTAAATTTCAAAGTGAGAATAACTAAATTTCCAAATGGAGATAACTAAATTTCTAAATGTAAATAACAAATTTCCCAAGTGGGAATAACTAAATTTCTGACTGGTGATAACTAATTTTCCAAGTAGGGATAACTAAATTTCCAACTGGTGATCACTAATTTTCCAAGTGAAGATAACTAAATTTCCAACTGAAAATAACTAAATTTCTAAGTGTGGATAACAAATTTCCCAAGTGAGAATAACTAAATTTCCAACTAACGATAACTAATTTCTCAAGTGGAGATAACTAAATTTCCAAGTATGGATAACAAATCTCTCAAGTGGAAATAACTAAATTTCCAACTGGCGATAACTAAATTTCCAAGTGGCAAAAACTATTTTTCCAACTGAAAACATTTCACTATTCCGGCGCTATCACCGGTGACCAGAGCTCCGGCGACCGGAGCTCCGATGACCGGATCACCGGCGACGTCGCCGGTGATCGGACCTCTGGTGACGTCACCGGTGATCGGACCTCCGGCGACGTCACCGTCGCCGGCGCCGGCGACAGTAGGTTGGGAGGGAAGGGATAATCTGGTAAACAGGCTTTTTTTTAATGACATATAAGGACCTAGGTCCTTTTGAGGGGTTTTTAATTTTATAGGTCTTAATTTGTCATTATTCTCCTTCCAGGGTCCCAAAGTGTCTTTTTCCCTCCAAGTTTTATTTGTTGATGGCAAAACATATATATATAATTTTTTTATTATTGTCATCACTTAACAGTAATCTATTATTATTATTATTATTATATATATGTTTTTTTTTTAAGAATTATCCAGTATTCAGTACTCTTAATTAGCTTGGATTCAAATTATGTAGGCTGCAAATAAAAGTTCTCCCAAAATAATTTTTTTATCCATAAAGCTTGAATTTGAAAATTTAACAATATGAAGTCCACTCAATCCAATTAACTAGTGTTGGTTTTTTTCTTTTTTAATCCAATGATACAAGGGACATTTTTCATCTTATATTTCTTTTATTCTTTTTTCCATATCAAAGTATTAGTTTGGATTAGAGTTGGATAAAAATGATTTTGAATAAAGATTTTGAAAGTTGTTTTTGATTTAAAGTAATTTTGATTGGTCCTGATTTCTGTTTGGAAATTTTTTCTAAAAATAATTTTGAGAGAATTGATTTGTTTGGCTATTATTTATCCAAATGACTTTTGTATTTAAAATATTTAGAATAAAATCACCTTTGGAAAAGAAGATGCTCTAATTAACTACTTAAAATTAGCAAATGTGATTTTCTAAATGGAGAAGCAAATAATTTTTGTTTCTATAAAAATATGGTATAAATATAAAATCCTAGTACACCATAATTTTCTAATGATTATCCAAATAGTTTATTAATGTTGCAAATGTGATTATAACTACATAAAAGTACTTTTCAAGGCTTTTAACACTTATCCAAACAAGTACAAACAATGCTCGTGTTCACCCTAGCTAATCCTTATGATAAGCTACGGACTCGAACAATATTTTTGTGGCGGCAAGAAATTCGAGCCATTATTGTTGAAAATTTTATGAAACTTTGGATCTAGTTAACTTTACAAATAAGAAATTTCTTAATTAAGGGTTTTTCTATTTTCTAAGAGGTGTCTTGACGGTGTAGAAATATGATGATGAAGTTATTAATTATAGAGGTTTTTTTTCTCGCCTGAATTATAGAGTGAACAAACATTTGTGCTTTTTACATAAAATATAAGATCTTATTCACTTAATAATACATACTCTTTTCTACATTATGTTTAGTTTACGGTATTTCTGATTTCTGTCTAAAATCAAATTCCTTCTTAGGATGCACTTTCCTACGTCAATGTAATGCATGTATTTATAAGTCTACTCTTTGAAAAAAAAAAACAGCTACATTGATAAATTAATATGTCAATATATCTAATAAAATCTATAAGTATGTATGTATGCATGTGTGTGTGTCTTTATAAGTTTTGAGAAATTGTTCATGTCAATTTTGGTAGTATATATGTCCACATTTGCAGCCCACGAATCAAATCTTGAATAACATTTGTGGCATTTCAAAATTGGTAGATTTTATTTTTGGATTAGCACCAAAATAAAACCAATCAGATTATATTATGAATAGAAAATTGTCCAAGATTTTCCAAACGGTGCGTCGTTCACCACAGAATTCAAATGATAGAAGAAGCCGGCAGCACGCTCAAAAAGCTTTCCCTGCATGCTTGCTAGTGCTTCCCACAAACACAAGCCTTGATGATAATGATGACGACAGAAAATTGAATACTTCCTTTGCTTTTCTCACTTCATTTACAATATCAGAGAGTTCTTTCTTTGCTACCAGAGAATAGCTCATGAGCTGCTAAGGATGAAGGTCGGGTGTGGATAATATTCAGATTCAAACCCTGACATAAGAAAAAGCAAATTCTTTTCTTTTTCTTTTTCAGTAATGCTGATTTATTAATTAATATCCTTATTGCAATACCTCTTATCATCGAAATATACTAAAGGGAGAGACATGTGAAATGCAAATGTAATCCAATCAATATATTAATTTAAAATCATTTTTGTAATGTTAATTTATTATGCATTTATTAGTTATTTATGATCATGCAAATTTTTGTTTTTGTTTTTTTTTTCTCGTGTAGCTGCACGGAAACTGGTCTAATTTAATAAAATTTAACATCTATGTCGCGCACGAACAAGTTGCATATATGAAAAAAAAAATTGCATCAATAATAATAGATCAGAAAGCAAAATGGAATCTTTTTATCAGTTAGATGGATGTTACGATTGGAAAAAGATTAATATTAAAAAAAAAAAAGAATCCAAGTATCATATTTTTTTTCTAACAGAACTTGACAAATAACATACTAAAATTCAAAGTAAGTTAGGTCCTTTGTGAACTCGTTGATTTATAGGTTTCTTTTAATGCAAGATCTCCGACATCAATTCAAAGAGAATCAGATTTCAACCATACATGAGCTGTGTATTGATGGAAATTGCAAGAGCATCAATTACACAAAATGATGCTTAGTTGACTCAATGGTCAGGTTCGTCATCAAGTAGGAAGAACATCAATTAGACAAATGAATCAGTATTCTCATCATCGTAGTGGCAATCTGCAAATTCATGCTATCAGTATATACTAATAAAAACAACGATGATTTATTTCAACTACAAGAAAAATTGAATTTAGTGATGAAAGAATTGGTCACTAAACTTCAAAATCCGTCGTTAATGTTGGATTCAGTGGAGGAAATTTCTGACCTACAACGAGTCAGGGAGCAATCACATACTGCAGATTCTAGGAGGATCCTATGAGTATGGCAGCCTAGCTGCAATGCACAGAACAGAGTAAAAAATTTATCTGAATACTATGCACCTGCCAAACTAACTTCTTTGGTGGATTCCACTTCTAACATATATACGTGGTTATTCATTAGAAAAAAAAATCTACCAATTTTTAGTAGACTAAGTCTATACAAAAGAGCTTTCTCATGAAGTATAGTGCTGATACTAAATCATCAATTGGATCAGCTAAGATGAAACTTCATAAATATGAATTATTAACATAAATAAGAACAAAACCTCCAAGCAGAAATGGATATCACTGAATTAAACTTGAAGAAGGTCCATCAAAGCAAACGTACCATTAAAAAGATCAAAGTAATAGATTTAAGGGGCTTAAATATGGATTGCAATTTCAGACCAAATGAATAGCAACTAGCAGTTTTTTTAATTTTCAAATCTAACCATTCACTGAAACTTGGTGGCTAGCAAGGAGCAATCTTGCAAGTGTCTGAACAGGGATAGAAACATTTCTTGAGTATGAAGTTTATTCATATCTGATTAATCTGCTGTTGATCCGTATGCAGGGAATATGAGCAATTTTGGGCCAATCTTCAGATTTTTCCCCATTGCCTCGTTGTTCAAGCAATGGACAATTCCAGATATGCAGGGCAGAAAGTGAGGCAGGTAGTTTTTCTGGCATGTACTGAAGTTCTGGACATTCTCCTATCCCCAAAGTCTCGAGAGAGGTCAATTTCTGAATGCCATCTCCATTCACACACTTAAAATTCTGAAGTTTACGTATATAGAGGGAAGTAAGGGAAGATGGAAGCAACCATTCTTCTGGAAAGGATTCCCCATCTTTGCATGTACCTTTGATACCAAAGCTTCTAAGAGAAGGGAGTTTTTGCAAATCCCAGTTCTTTCTTTTAGCAAAGAGTTCGTCGCAATGACTGATCTCTAGTTTTGTCAAGATGGCTCAGTTTTGGAAAGAAACTTAAGATGAAGGACTTCAGAGAACCACAGCTAAATTTTATGCTTAAACTCTCAAGAATTGCAAAACATTGGTTCATTGAAGCTCCATTAACCCACAGTCTGCAACATTGAGTGACTTCAAAGTGTTTGCAAGGTCAAGTCCAGGAAGCCAACAAGTCAGATAACAGCTTATGATGCTTAACTTTACAATAGAACAATTCCTGTTGTCAACACCCCCAAATGAAAATTCAAATGCATCATATCCACCAATTGACAGATCCAACAAATGAGGTGGCAATTCCTTCATTGATACCATTCTACAATCTTCCAAATGCAATTCACTGATTGTCATGGGGACTGAAGCTACAAATTACTCACACTTCGTAATCACCAGTTTGGCTAGAAAAGGTAGCCTTTCACGCAAGCCTTGTCCCAGTTTTGGGCAATTTTTTATATAAAGCTGTCTCAGACAGGGAAATGCTCCATCTGCATCTTCATCCATTACTTTGAAAGGAAGCCATTCTTGCCACTGTGGCATGTTCTCAAAGCACAAAGTTTGAAGAGACCTAAATGGTCTAACCCCATTTCTGTGAGATTGCTCCACGTGATCAGAAGGAATGTAATAAAAAGAATCACAATAGAAACTACATGCGAAAGCCCTGTTAATGAGAGGGCTTTGAGGGAAGGCAATTGCCCAAATGGTGGCAAGAGAACACAATTTCTACAGTCAGCAAGACATAAAGATGTTAAATTCAAAAATTGACATCCTCCTAACCAGTCTGGGAATGATGTGCTCCAATAATCTTTGATGGTAAGTTTTGTCAAGGCTTTAGGAGGTTGCAAGTGCTTGAGTACAGTTCTTACTTCTTCTGAGAAAAGGAGGCTAAATATGTGATCCAAAAATTGAAGACGATTGATCCATTACAAGACATGGGAGGCCCAATAACGAGATAAAAAACTAAGGCAATGAAAGAGGCCTTGAATGGTGTGGGCAACAAGCAACTTGAGATGGAGCCTTTGCGCTTAAGTCAATTTGAAACCCAAGAGCACAACAATGACATGATTATGTTATCATATATAGAAGTTCATATTTAAGCTCAAAATCAAGCCCAACATGTGAATCTCTTAAAGAGCATGTGACTTAAGGATTAATAGGTCTAATTAGTATTAATTTCATTTTTATTTATTATGGGCTGAACTTTGTTAATTAATAAAACTTAACTTAATTAGTAGTCTTTTTGATAGCTCACCTTATAAATAAGCATGTCATGTGCCAAACATGTGATTTCATTAATGTGGTGGCATGTTTATAAGGGCTTAGGTCTTATTTTATTATTTTCTTATGAATTTTCGTTATTTTATTTTAGGACTTTATTTTACTAGTTTCCTAGATCCAATAGGAGTATTGTTTGTACCTAAAGTCTTCTAATCATATTAAGTTTACTTAAACCCAAATTAATTAGGGTTTCTAGGCTTATTAGGTTAGATTTTACCTTGCCTATTGAAGGCTAACTTTCATGTATATTTTTCAGATTTGAATGATTAAAGTTTCAGACTTTGTGAGTTTCTCTTGCGTTCTTTGAGTGCTAGAGTGAACTGCGACTAATCAAGGAATTGGTCCTTCCTTGTGGCATCATCGGAACTAGGGTTCAAGGGATCGGTTCTCTTGGGTTCTACTTCTCAAGACCAACATCTATCGTTCTTATCTTCTCTATTATTATTTTCTTTTGCTATTATTTTTGTTTGTTTTGTCCATTTTCTTTGCGTCTAGTCTTTGTGTTTCTTATTTCGCAAAGATCCGGGTGTCTACATATCAAAGTGGGTTCTTTGGATGGGTTCCAAAAGGGTTCACTTATCATTTGGTATCAGAGCTTAGGTTTGCAAATCAAGGTGTATTCTCTATTTTATTTCTTTCCTTGTTTTTGGTTACTTCCAGAAAAATTTTGACTGTTCATCTGTATGATTTGTCACTGTTTCATCGGTACTTTTCACACTGTTCACCGTACTGTTCCGGTCACTGTTCACTGGTACTATTCACACTGTTCCAGTCACTGTTCCCCAGTACTATTCAGGGATACTGTTCATCCGTATTGTCCGTTCGCTAATTTGTTTCTGTTATTCATCTCCATAAAAAAAATTATTTGCTGAAAAAAAAATTAGCAGCAAAAAAAATATATTAAAAAAATAAAAAAGAAATTGATTGCTGAAAAAAAAATTATATATATATAGCAAAAAAAAAAAGAGAGAGTAGTAAGAAAAAAAAGTTTATCAATTTCCTTCCTAATTTTCATCCTTCTTTGTTCTATTTACTTCTATTATTTTTTGATTCCCAACACCTAAATTTATTTCCTCTTATTAGAAATTTTAGTTCTTTTGTGCTCATTTTGTGTTGGTTATTATGTAATTAAATTATATCTTTAAGAACTTTAATTTTGAGCTTTGGTTTTCTGTGATTGCCACTACTTTAAAAACTGATTTTCTTTTGATTAAAGTTGTGGTTTTAATTTAGCATTATCATAAGAAAGCAAACTTTGAGTGGGAAAAGGCAAGAGAAAAATTACATCATATTTAAAAAAAATCTTAATTTAGTGTGAAATACGAGTGCATTTACATTATTTTGAGTGAAACACGTAAGGGAATGGTGAGGTCCATTTTCTCCTTTATTTTCACTAACATTTCAGATCCTCAAAATATGTCTAGTGGTAGCAAACCTCAAATTCCATATTGGAAGCTCTTCATGAACTCAATAAATGATCAATTCAAGAAGTTGAGCACAAGATTAGATGTGATTGAAGTTTCTCCTTCTTATTCTAAGACAAGTCGAAGAGGAAAGAACCATGTGATATATTCTGATGATGGTGAAGAAGAAGTTGGAACTGAATTTGAGGAGAAAGAGATACAACCAAGAAGAACTAGACAAAACCGACATGCAACTAGAAATAATCAAGAGTACCAGAAGGATCCTCTTGCCAATATAAAAATGAAGATTCCCTCTTTCCAAGGGAAAACTGATCCTGATGCCTACTTAGAGTGGGAAAGGCGTGTGGAGCTTGTGTTTGAATGCAATTTATATTCTGAGGAAAGCAAGGTAAGATTGGCTGTTGTTGAGTTTACTGATTATGCTAGTATTTGGTGGAATCAATTATGTACTACTAGGAGGAGAACTAAAGAGGGTCCAGTTAGGACATGGCACGAGATGAAAACAATTATGAGGAAACGATATGTGCCTAACCATTACCATAGGGATGTACACATGAAGCTTCAGAAACTCATGCAAGGATCCATGAGTGTGGAGGAGTATTACCAGGAGATGGAGATTTCTATGATAAAAGCCAATATGGATGAAGATCCTGAACAAACAATGGCAAGATTCTTAAGGGGATTAAATCCCGAGATTGCTGCTAAGGTTAAGATGCAAAACTATCTTGATATGGAAGAGTTATTGCATAAGGCTATTAAAGTAGAGAGGCACTTGAAGGCAAAGCAGAAAGTGAAATCATTTGCTGAATCCAACAAAGAGTATAAAATGTTGAATCAAGAATTTTGATGATTCCAAACCAACCTTCAAGAGCTTGGAATAAAAATATCAAAGGTGCACAAAAGGTTTCAAATGAAGAAATTCTAGAGAAATAGGTACAAGAATAGATGTAGGATGTTTAGTAATATTTTGATTTGAGTAAAAGACTTTGATTTAGTGAAAAGATGTTTTAAAACTTTGATTCTATGTTAAATCTTTGAATATTTGAAAAACACTCACTAACAGACGAAGTTTGAAAGGTTTATATTGATCTGTCATCTTGGAAATTCAAACTTTGGCTTTGGAAATTCGAATTTCTTATTGAAACTGAACAAGTTTGAAGAGAAACTTCTCTGACAGATAAATTTTGACTTGAGAAAATTCAAATTTTGATAAGTGTCTGAAAGGAGCTTTTAGTAACAGACGAACTATGGGTTTTGAACATTCGAATTTCAGACAAAATATAACTTATGAAAACTAAAGAAATTCGTCGGAAATCATGTCAAAGTTCATCTGAAACAAAGTTTAGATTGGGCTTCAAAATTGCTTACTGACAGACGAACTTTGAGCATAAAAATTCAAATTTCAGAAACAAAGTTTTTGAGTCTGATATAATGATATGTTGACATACAAATGATAGTATTTATAAATTCAAATTTTGAAGTAAGTCTGAAAAAAGGTCTCTCTGACAGACAAACTTTGCCCTTTGAAAATTTGAATTTTAAATTAGATGAACTATTGTGCCTTATAAGCCAGCTACGGACAGACGAATTTTGGGTTCGAAAATTCGAATTTTGAAAGCACTGTAGTAAATTGAAAATACTGTTCACACTTAACAGAAGGTCTTCAAACATGAAAATTCGTATGTCACAATATAGAAACATTTTCTAAAGATCAAAATTTGAACTTTGTTTCATGACAGACAAACTTCGGATATTCAACATTGAAGTCTTTAGCCTTCGATTTCTGTGAAATTCGTCTATTAACCAACCGGAGTTCAAATTTTAGAGTGTCAGAAGCATTAAATGTGGTTAGCTAACGGATAGTTTTTCAGAGTAACCGTTGAATAACTTCTCCAACGGATAGATTTTGTCTCTAACGTATAGTTGAGACCTAAATCTATAAATACAACATCATTTGAAGTTATGGGTAACGATTTTAACTTTGTATATACTGAAACTCTGTCAAATCATCTACTCAAAGTCTCTTATTCTCTCACTTTTATATTTATACTTCAACTTTCATATTCACTCTGTCTAAGAGAGTTTATTCATTGTAAATAATCTTATCTTCATCTGAAAGAAAGATTTTCTTGTGAGGAGATATCACAATGGATTGGGGAAGCACTTAGTAAGAGTGCATATTGTGAAAGAGTGAGCTCTAAAAATAGAGCATCAACTTTGTACTGAGGCATTTGCAAGAAATCCGCTAAATTCTTGCAGAATAGTGAAAAATCTCAAGTGGTGACTTGAAGACTGGACGTATGTCAAGTGGAGAGACCGAACTAGAATAAATATCTGAGTTTTCTCTTCCCTACTGCTACTTTTACAGTTTATTCAGTCATACTCTATTTTACCATCATACTTTACTTTCTTCACTTTCTTGACATTTTGCAGAAAATTTTCAATCTTCCCAATTCACCCCCTCTTCGGAAGCCAGCTTATCTAACAAGTGGTATTAGAGCTGGATTCCCAATCAAAGGATTTCACAGTCCGGGAATTAAAATGGCTGATTTTGGAGAAAGCATACTACCAGAGGGTAACAACACAAATAGACCACCTGGCTTCAATGGAGAACACTATGGTTACTGGAAGATGATGATGTATATCTATCTCCAGTCAATTGATCTGGACATCTAATCAATCATTCAAAAGGAAGATTTTGTCCCAATGGCTTTGAAAGATGATGGGAAGTACAGAGAGAAGCCAGAAGTTGAATGGAATGAGGAAGATAGAAGAAGAGTCTTGCTGAACTTCAAGGCAAAACACTGTTTGGTCAGTGCTTTGAATCAAGATAAATTCTACAGGGTCTCACAATACTCCACTGCCAAGGAAATGTGAGACACCTTGCAAATTGCTCATGAAGAAACAACTGGAGTCAGGGAAAACAAACTGAATACATGCATAGGTGAATATGAAAGCTTTTGAATGGCTGAAGGAGAGAATGTAAAAGAGCTAAAGAAGAGATTCACCCTCATTGTGAATTAACTAAAGAGTCTGGGAAAGGAGTACACTCAAACAGAAAAGGTCAAAAAGATTCTCAGAGACAAGTTGAGATTCTCCAAATTATGTTATCATATATAGAAGTTCAAATTTAAGTCCAAAATCAAGCCCAACATGTGAATCTCTTAAAGAGCATGTGACTTGAGGATTAATAGGCCTAATTAGTATTAATTTCATTTTTATTAATTATGGGCTGAACTTTGTTAATTAATAAAGCCAAAGTTAATTAGTAGTCTTTTTAATAACCCACTTTGTAAATAAGCATGTTATGTGCCAAACATGTGATTTCATTAATGTGGTGGTATGTTTATAAGAGCTTAGGTCTTATTTTATTATTTTCTTATGAATTTTCATTATTTTATTTTATGATTTTATTTTACTAGTTTCCTAGGTCCAATAGGAGTATTGTTTGGGCCTAAAGTCTCCTAATCATATTAGGATTATTTAAGCCCAAATTAATTAGGGTTTCTGGCCTTATTAGGTTAGATTTTACCTTACCTATTTAAGGCTAACTTTCATGTATGTTTTTCAGATTTGAATGATTAAAGTTTCAGACTTTGTGAGTTTCTCTTGTGTTCTTTGAGTGCTATAGCGAACTGCGACTATCAAGGAATTGGTCCTTTCTTGTGGCATCACCGGAACTAGGGTTTAAGAGACCAGTTCTCTTGGGTTTTACTTCTCAAGACCAACATCTATCCTTCTTATCTTCTCTATTATTATTTTCTTTTACTATTATTTTTGTTCGTTTTGTCCATTTTCTTTGCGTTTGGTCTTTATATTCCTTATTTCGCAAAGATCCGGGTGTCTACGTATCAAAGTGGGTTCTTTGGACGGGTTCCAAAATGGTTCACTTATCAACCAGGAATAGTCTTGAATCACATAATACTCGATTAGACTTTTATAATATAATCAGTTAACTCGGTAACAGCTAATTCAATGGTTATTTCTTCAAAGTAGTGACTATTTAATTATGTCTAACAGTTAATTAATTACTTCCACATATAAATAGAGCCTTATTTAAGTTGAGAGTAGAGAGAATGATATTTTGAAACTATTTTATTAAATCAACGATTTATTTTTCAATCAAACACTCTCAACTACGCTCTATTAGTTTCGATTTATTTATTTACTCTTTGAGAGAATTTTTTTTTTTGTATTGATATTTTCTCTGTGAGAGAATTCTCTAGGTAATCTAGAGAGATTGCTCAAGGAAGGTTTCCTTGGAGGGAGTTTGTAATCACACTAGGAAAGGTGTATGAGAGAGATAAACTCAGGAAATAAGTCTTAGATGTACTATTGCTTCACAAGTGCCTTGATCGAACTTGTGGTTATAGTGAAAAATCTCAAGTAGATTACTTGTGCACTAGATGTAGGCCAAGTGGTTAGCCAAAATTAGGATAAATCTTTGTATCTTACTCTTCATCTATTATTTCTCTCACTTTCACATTAAGTGTTCTATTTGCCCCTATTTTTAATGTTTCTCTGCAATATTGAGTTATGCTTCAAAAGGATAAAAAATTTGTAATATCCAATTCGCCCTCTGTTGGGTGACAAGGCTACTCAACAATTCTTTTCCTTTCTCTCCTTCCTATCCTCATTTGTCAACTAAATTAACATATATTATAGAAAAATTTTGATCTTATAGAATATATCTAACATTAAGTTTATAAAAAGACAATGATACAAAATTTATGAAATTTGGGTAAAAAATAAGCAAAAAATAGAACTAAAAGATTTAAAATTTAAATAGGAAAAATACATTTATGTTATTTGAGAGGGAATGATAGAAGAAAAAATAGTCTTCAATTGAAAGTGCAAAGTGTTTTTTTGTTGCACATTTGATATAATTTGATATAATCAAATAAGGGAAAGAAGTTAAATTAATAATAAGGGTATGAATAGAGAGAAAATAAAAATATGGGGAAAGAATTTAAAAAACATATACAAAATGAGGTAATTAAAGGAAAGAGAGAGAATAGAAAATAAAAGAAAAAATATATGAAGAAATATTTTATAATATTTGATACAATATAGAAAATTTAAATAAATAAAAATTAAAAGTTAAAAGTAAAAAATGTTAAAATGTTTTTTTTTTGAAAGAGAGAATGTTAAAGAGAGTGGGAATTAAAAGTTTAAAATAAAAAATGTTAAAATAATTTAATAAAATAAAATATTAAAGAAAATGAAGAAAGTGAGGAAAATACTATTCATAACAATACTCATGAATAGTTTTTTGTTCTTTAGAAATATTAATGTATATAGATATAGATTTATTTTATTTAATGAGGTGGAGGTTGTTGATTAACAATTGACAGTGGCGACTGATGACCAGAGATTGGTGGCGGTGGCCAGTTACCAGTATTGGTGACCAGCGATGTTAGCTAGTGACCAAAGGCGGCTGATGACCATTTGTGACAGTAGCCAGTGACTAGCAATCGGTGGTAGAGGCGATTGGTAACTGGTGATCGGTAGCGGCAGAGCCCAATGACCAGTAGTGGAAGGAGTTAATGATTAGGGACAACTGGCGGTAGCGGCTGATGACAAGTGGTGGCAGTGGCCGATGATCAATAATGGCAGTGGCAACTGATGGACAATGGAGAGTGGCAGCTATCGGGCGCTGATAACAATTGTGATAATATGCAATATCAATATATGCAAAGCATTCTATACGTGTAATGTTGAAAAATAAGTTTTCTTACCAAAATCTTTTTACTTTGGAGGAGAAAATTTTGAGGAAAAAACATGTGAGCCCCATATATTTTTTCTGCTTACTTTTCATTCCTCTCCCAAAGTGGAAAATATGTTTTTTTTTCATTATTTTCTCATTACTTTTCTTTTTCTTTTATTTTTCCTACCATTCAAACCAGGGGTAAAGGAGGAGGGAAACATAAAAAGGGTTAAAATTGAAATTACAATTAGAAATGAAGAAAAGGATCCCCCAAAGTCTAAAGGTTCAAGGAATTACAACTTCTTGAACTTGCATGCTTTCTTTCAAAAATACGTCGCGATCTCCAGGCAAGAGAGTCAGCAATAACAAGAGTCAAGTAACAATGGACTATAGAAAGATCAATGCTGCTTCTTCTTCTTATATCCCAATAACAACTCCCAACAATTCTGAAATTGTGCACTGACTGAAAGACTATGGACAGAAGGATTAGAGTCCACCCTGCAACTGTGAGTTTTAAGATAGAGGAACAGGGTTGAATCATGTACATTTTTCAATCTTTTTCAACAAAAACCACATGTAAAGGATTCTAAGACTTTCTTTGATGAGCAACTTTATTTCTTTCTTTCCAAATATAATAAAGTATTAGTGTAATGAATTCAAAGCTAGTTAATTTTTGGACTGCCACCCACATTAAATGATTTTGTCTAGTTAAATTCAATTAGCCAAAAGAAAAAGAAAAAAAAAAGCTAAGTTTTGGCGTAAATCCATGGAGAAATTTGTAAATCCAATTACTGAAATCAACAAAATTGTAGTCATCCACTCTTTAGCCAATATTTGCTTTAAACCATATTGCACTAGCAAATGGGCAATTCAAAAGAGATGCTCTCTTGTTTCATCCAGTTCATTACAGAAAGTGCAACTCTATTCTATATGAAGATGATGAAGAACAAGAGCATCCTTTAGAGGAAGACCATTGCTCAAAAGCTCCCAAGCAAAGAGAACAACTCTTTTGATAACCAAAGCCTCCAGATCATTCTCCAAAAAAATAGGGCCATTATCAAATTGAACTTCATTTTTACAAGGTATTTATATTCGTTAGAAACTGAGTAAACACCATCATGACTAAGATTCCAAGCAAGTTTGTCTTGACTGTTAGGATTAACGGAGAAAGGAAGCCTGGAGATGAGAAGGGCAATTTAAGGAGAATAAAGTTCAGACAAAAGATTGTTATTCTAAAAGCAAGTATAAGATCGCCTTCCGGCTGCAAGGTCACTGAACAATATCAATGCTCCAACTAAGGTTATTAAGGACTGAATCCTTCATCTAATAATGCCCTTCCAATGCCAAGAAATTGCTGTGATTCGAAACTTGTCCTTAAATTGTAGAAGGATAGTGTTTATATTTTTATTTTATAGTTTCAAATATAATATATATTTTATATTTACTAACAAGTACGTAACTTAGTTGATAAAGAGCTATGCCGATTTTAACCAATGGAATCTGCAAATTCCATTAGAATTAATTGGAATATAATATTACCACTAAATAATATGTTATCAATTAATTAATTTCTATTTCACATTCTTCTCACCACGTCGCTTTGATTGATTGTAAATGACTATGACATTTTAGCACAGCATTACGAGTACGCTGTTGATTGTGTGTGTGTGTGAGAATTTTCTTTTGTTTTGTAGCATTTCCCCCTAGCCTTGAAAAGTTATCCCTCTAATTATTAGGTAATCTTTTTTTTTTTAATCCCTGAAATTTGCTTGTTATCATCTGAGGATAGGAACATCATAATCATCATTAGATACATTAATCAATTTTTTTTTTGAGTAAATATGGCCTATCTCTGTTGCAAAATATTTTGGAATTTAAATAAAAACAAGAGATTGAGGGCTATGATAATAAGAATAAATTAGACAAATATTCTCGAATTTTTGCTAAAACTACACAAGTATCTTATATTTTTAAAATATATACAAACATCTCCTCGAAGAAATAATTACTCTACACCTAAGTTTAATTTTTAATTTTTAATCTAAAATATTTTTCATTTGAATGTTTCGAATAAACTAATTATACAATTTTGTTGAAATTACATATGCTTCTTTTAATTTTAAAACATATACACTTCTTTTTTTTTTGGGGAAAATAGCCTCTATTTAGGTTTTGTTGTTTGAATGTGTGTGTGTGTGTGTGTGTGTGTGTGTGTGAGAGAGAGAGAGAGAGAGAGAGAGAGAGAGAGAGTTAAAGTTGGATGTGTCTCAGTAACAAATTTTGAAACTAAACTAAAGTGTGGAAGTAATTTAAAAATATAATATATATATATATATACACACACACACATATAATTTCAAAAACTAAACAAATTTAGTGGTAACTCTTTGTTTTTTTTTTGGTCCAATGGATTTATGGGACTTAGAGGCAACAAAAAAAAAAGAAAAATTGGCAGATTTTTTTTTTTGTTGTAATTCACTCTAATAATTATTCATCAATCGCCATAATTAAGCTACAAATAAAGGTTCCCCTACTTTTTTTTTTCTTTTAACATAAGAATTCCAAACCTTTCACGCTATGTTAAGCCTATTGTTCACTTAAACTCATTATTGTCATCAAATTCAAATAATTAGCATAATGGACCATTGTCATTGACCTTTAATGCCATGTATATTCACATTAAATACAAAGGATAGAAGCATGGCCCTTTCAATTATCGACCTGTTCCTTGAGAATTAATCCATTCTTTAAAAAGACATAATAAAAAATGAAATAAAATCCGATATGATTAACCATATGGGTCCTATCGTATCCTCTCACCACATTGATTGAACAGTCACGCTATCTTCTCTTTAAATATGTCACAAATTCCACCTCCGTGCTACAAACATCAGAATCAAACCATTCACAAAATGGCAAAGCAATCGCTTGTTGCTCTCACTTTTCTCACCCTTCTCCTCTTAGGCAAGTTCCCATTTCCTTCTTTGTTATTAGAGATGGTACTTTAAACTTGATTTGTAGATGCTTAAATTGTCTTGTGATGTTTAGATCGAATAAGTCAATGTCATTTCTCTAGTTTGGGTTTGAAATAAAGTAAAGTAGTTCCATTTGTGTCTTATTTAAACCAATTTTGGGTAATCTAAAACTATGTAATCATTGCCAACAAAAGTAGAAGTTGGTTCAGTTGGTAAGAAATTTGCTCATATCCAATAAAAATATGGGTTCAAATCTTATTTTTCTAGTTCTGGTAAACTCTCGGGATTCATCTTATTTAAACTGCATATTACCTAAAAAAACTATACAATTATAAATAATAAGATTCAAACTTAAGATTAAAGAGATTTATTTTCAAACTAATGCGTTGTGTTGTATATCAATTTCTTGATAAATATAGGCATTTTTTTTTGGTGTTATTCAGGATGAAGTAAGGTAGGATGGAATAGGACAATAGAATACTAACTAGTTTGGATATGGGATAGAAACATAGAGTGAAAAATCCAATTTATGTTGTTCTATTGTCATTCCTATCTGTTATACCCCTCTTGTTCCTTCATAACTTCACAAACTAAAAGCTTTCATTCATTTTCGTGACCTCAGGGGCTAAAGCAGCAACATTCACCTTCAAAAACAACTGTCCTTTCACAATCTGGCCAGGCACTCTCACAGGAGGAGGCCTCCCACAGTTACCTTCAACAGGCTTTGTACTCTCCCCATCTGAGTCCTTCATCCTCTCCATCCCCCCTCCCTGGTCCGGCCGGTTTTGGGCCCGAACCAGCTGCTCAACGGACCCTTCTGGGAAATTCACCTGTGAAACTGGTGACTGTGGCTCAGGTCTAATACCGTGCAATGGTGCTGGTGCTATCCCACCAGTTTCTCTAGCAGAATTCACCTTGGCCAACAATGGAGGCCTCGACTTCTACGACATCAGCCTTGTCGATGGGTTCAATCTACCGGTGTCTGTGACCCCAGAAGCAGGATTATCATCATATTCAAGAGGATGCAATACAACAAGCTGTCCTGCAAATGTGAACAGCGTTTGTCCTCCAAGTTTTGCAGTGAGAGATTCAGAAGGAAGTGTGATTGCTTGCAAGAGTGCATGTGTGGCTTTGAATGAGCCAAAGTATTGTTGTACAGGTGAGTTTGATACACCTGAGAAGTGCCCACCAAGTAATTATTCAAACATATTTAAGGAACAGTGTCCTCAAGCTTATAGCTATGCTTATGATGATAAAAGCAGTACTTTTACTTGTTCTGGTGGGGTGAAATACACCATTGAATTTTGCCCATGAACTATAACTGAAGTAATTTAAGAATTAGGCTGGCATTTTGTGTACAAGTTTATAAAGAAAACCATGTGTTTAGTTGGAAAATTTGTTGATTATGGCAGATTCTGCTTTTGGGTTTTGTGGAGTGATTAGTTGATTTGGTTATGTGGTTGTGATGTCATGAAGTATCAATTAGGAGAATAGTTATGAAGGGGAAGGGCGTCACTTGCTTTTTGGCGCTTCAGATTTTATTGCACCATAAAAGAAGTTACAAAAAAGCTTCAGAATATGCATCAGTTATTATAGTTACAATATTCTTATACGTCATATTCTACAAACAACTTTAATTTTGTCAAGACACAAATCTGGGGCAATAATTTTATCTTAGTTTTATTATCAAACCATCTAAGTATCCGGAAGTCATGGGGCTTAATGGTTTTACCTTAATTTGTTTATGCCTATAAATGCTTTTTTAGCAGAAAAAATTGTGACAAGTTCGCAGCACTTTTAAAACCACGAACAATTTTAGTGCCAGAAATCTTTCAAATAAAAAGAAAAAGAGAATGTGATTTGAAAAAACTCTCGTGTTCTTATATTAGAAAAAACAGTAAAGGACTCAAATATTATTGAATATTAATATTATTATTATTACATATAAAAATTATCTCATTTTTCGTACAGAACTTCTATCTTCCAATATGCAACCAAGAATACCATAGATAATAATATGAAGATTTTAAAGGAATTGTTTCGTTTCTCATACGATTTACTGAATCGTCTCAATTAATTAATGGCATCCAAATTGGTTAATTTCAAATTTATTTTACAAATGGATTTTCAAAGTCACAAAGAAAAAGTAGAGGCACCGCATTCTTTTGTGCTGACAACTGCATTCTTTGAAATTGCATCTTTAATGGCAAGAAAAAATACCCATGAACAAACTAAATGACACATTAGGCTGGCATCATTAGAGAAAAATCATTCTCTTTTTATTGCATAAAAAATAAAATACATAATATCTATTATATTATTCATATTACCATTACTTAATCCTAACAGTCACCTTTTATTACATAATTTTCAAGTCTTTCATTCACCATCCATTCAATTTTCCTTTTCATTCTTAACATTCTGCATACCAAACTACTCTAAGAAAATGTCAGAAGAGAACAACAAACTTATCCTTCTAATTGAGGTCAATTATATGGATGGATCACACGATATATTGGACTATATAAAAAATCAACCTTATGGTAGAGGAAAATAGAATCAAGGGACTTCCATTCATATATTGTAGTCTCTTCAATACGTTAAGTATCAACTAAGTTACTATTGTAAACCTTACCTTGTAGGGCTTCTTCCTGTTATCTTTCTTATGAGAACTAGAACTTTTCAGACACGATTTCAGAGGAGTAGGTTGTTCACTTGCTGATGGAGACATGGGAGCACAACAATAAACAGAAGATCCTCCTCTCTTGTTCTCGAATGGGTCAAGCCAGAACCGGACATTTGCGCCACCAAAACTGACCTTCTTCCTTTTGGCATAAAAATAAGCGGTTGCTGCATCAGCTTCTCGGAGGAATACCACCTGAGCTGAGCCCGTGAAGCTAAAGATTTTTGTGTTTAGACAATCTACAGAACCAAATACTCTAAACTTCTTTATCAACTCTGACTTGGATGGCAGGTTGAAATTCCTGGGAAACTTCATGTGCAAGCATTTTGAACAAGCATCGGAAACTTGTGTTTTCAATTGCTCTCCAACTTTTGAATTGATATTTGTGCAAGAAGTATTAGATTGATTGGGATTCTCTTTTTTTTTCAAGCAGCCACTTGGAGACAGCTTTATTCTAGCTGATTTTTTTGATGTACTGATTTGCAGCCTCTTCTTGTCAAGTGTAGAGTCAGATCCTTTTAACCCTTTGTTTGATGCTTCATTAGCTTCAACTTCATAATTATTGGAATTTGGAGCACCAAGCACAAAGTTAGACGATGATTCTGAGTTAACCTGATCAGTAAATTCCGCTGCAGGTTCATGAAAGCATATGCTGCTCTGATTATGCTTCAGGATACTTTTGTCTGGATCGAACATTTCAGTTTGTGATATCCAGGGCCTCGAATATTTTGAGATTTGATTGTTTCCTTCAGTTTCTTGAAACTTTTCATTTGGAGGCAAAGCTACATGACAAGGTGTGTCATTCCAAAAAGGCATGCAACAAGATAAACTGTTAGGAAAGTTCATCCAACTGCATCCACCTATGTATGTCACTCTTGAATTGAGGTCAGAAAGCTTTACAGGGGACTGTAAAAAGGAAGCAAGATATGAATCCATCTCCATTCTATAACTAAGGAAACAATCAGTTAAGGTGGATGGTAGAACGAAAACACCATCATCGTCTTCCGTGTTTCCTGATTTGATCATCTTCAAAGATGAAGATGCTTCATTTGTTGAGGAAAGGGATGAAGGTTTCTGAAGCTTGAAAGAACAACCACATAGAACAGGATGATCGAGTTGCTTCCTTTTCTTGGTAAGGTAAGCAGTAGTTTTGATGTCAGGTGATGTGTAATAATGCTCAATTGCAGTGTCTTTTCTTCTACCGAAAACTTCACTCAACTTAGAACAGTCTTTGAAGTAGGGATCAACATTGTTCTGCTCCAAAATATTTTTACTTCTTAGAAGCCTCACCGTGCCAGATGGATCAAAGGTAAGAGAATGCAAGTGAAGTGACATCTCAGGTAAAAATTCAGCCTTCCTATTCCTAGTGTGAGTCTGTGGAATAATATGAAGTTGATTCTTGTACAAGGGTTTAACAATTTCTTTCACCACAGGGTTTTTTGAGTTCAATCCCTGTATAGCATCCATACTCAAGGATTTTTCCACCGGTTTGGATAGAATCTGACATTCATACTGGGGTTCCAAAGCAGCTGATACTTGACTAACTGAGCACATTTCCTTACCGAAAGATGAAGAATGAAGCAGCTTCACATCATTACCTATCATAATACAAATAATAATTTCATAGCATAGAAACATCAATATATGGCATCTTTAGTTTAGTAACAGGATACAGTATTTGGGACAGTATGTAATTTGATGGGTCAGGCATAATAAAGTGACACGAGCACAGGCAGTTTATGCATATCAAGTCAACAACAAGCTACAGGTTTTAATTCAAAATACCGCCTCATTGCATAAAGTCATATTAGAATATTTTCCCCTAAAGACAGCCATCCATATAGTAAGAACACTTTCTTTGAAATGATTGCAGATTTACAAGACACTGCATCCTTGTTTTGCATTCAATAAAAACCAGATGGGGTGACGTAGATGGATGAACTACAATTATATCAACTAGACCCAAAACAAAGTGTTTGTTAAAAGGAGTTACACTATTCATGACTTGTGAATCGTGTTACTTTCTAAAGGTTTTCATATATATATATATATATATATTGATTTGAAGTCCATTTGGCTCACCAGGTCAGGCTTAATAGATTTACACCGAAAGAGACAAGGAACTTGGCAAACGTGTTTGTAATCAAAACCTAAGATTAGGAGAAGTAATTTTTTCATTTCAATCTAACCTTTCAAAATTACAGTATCTCGCGGTCTCCAAACCACAATACAATGTTAACCCATGCAATAATCAAAACCAATAAATCAAAATGTTTTAACAAGGACCTGACATGTTAGCTCAAATGGGATAAAAAACAGTATTTCTCTCTATCAACCTCATTTAAATTCCTCTAAAAATAATCTCAACTAAAATCCTACATGTAACAAGCGGACGTAGATCCTCAAGGTCACTATGTAATCAATAATGAGGACTATCATCCCTCATTTCAACAAGTACATCAAATGCATTATTCATACCTCTTTCTAGGGTATTTTCGTAAACCATTTTCTGCTTGATTGAACAATAGCCACGAAAAGCCTGAACCTGGGCAACAGCTTTAACAGCATCAACAAAATCCAATTCATCAACCCAAGGCAAAACAGCAACTCTCAAAACAAAACCCAAAACCCCATTTGTCTGAAAACAGGTGTTCGATTTCAAACCATGAAATCTTTCTCTCCCATCATTCCCACCATCACCATCATCATCATAATTCCTCTGGGGCTTCTTTTGACACCCGCATTTCAGACTCGAAACTGTCCTCTGACCCATCAATTTCAGGGCAGAATCAAGCAGCTTATAGAACGTCTCACATTTTCTCACACCCTTGTGATGACCCATTATCCACCAGAAGTTTTCCTCAAACGGGATAACCTCAGATCCGATGACGTACCTGGGGGAGAGGTTATGGTTGAAGAAGGAGACGCATACGCCGAGAGAGTCAGTGTAGAGAACCAGAGCAGGCCAAAACTGGTAGGGGAATCGAACCCTTGCCCACACTATATCGCCTTTTGTGACACTGCAGTTCTGCCGCTGCATGGTGGATATATGCTTCTTCAGAAATGAAGAAAGAACACTCAAGAGTTGAATGAAGTAAAAGGAAAAGGATTATCGAATCGATCTATGATTCTTGCCCACACTATATCACCGATGGACCATTAATTTTCCCGCTAAATAGAGAGTCCATGTTTTTTCCCGCGAAATCGTTATTCTTCATTTATATCTTTATTATTCTCATTTTTTTAATTAAAATTTGGATCTCAACGGAACTCTTAGGATCACCCTTCTCTTCCTCTTTTCACTCACAGATTGAACCTTTGAAACAAATGTTACAGAGATGTTACTGAGTAATGGATCTGGTTCCGTTTCTTTCTGATACTCAAGATCCTCATATGAGGCGAGAGTAGAGCATACTCGAGAACTAAGATAGACAGGTTAGAGATATATCTAATTTGGAATTCTAGAGAGAGACGAGAGAGTTTAGAACTCACACATTGTTATTTCACAAAGGGATTTCTGATTCAGCTTCAGCTTCAGCTTATCCCCATATTACAAACTATGTCCCTTATATAGAGTGAGGGACTCATAAACTGACAAATGACTCGTGAACCATGACTCATGATCCACTTACATACTTTAAGTACAATCATTACACACTTTCATACTTTTCGTACAATTATGGCCGACAAAGTGGCCGACATACTTTTACACACTTTTTGACTTTTAAATAAAGCAACTGAGTCACCAAACATATTTAACATGTGACTGTCGGCAAACCACATAGCTGTACATAACGACAAAGTAGGCGTCCTGACAAAGTAGGCATCCTGTCTAATCTCCTTTACAGATGGGTTCATGGCTTGGAGACTTATTCATGATTTCGTAATCACTATCTTCTTCAGTATCCATATCACTTTCAGCTCTATACTTTCCCTTTCTGATAAGCATATCCTGCTGATATTTGATCAATTCCAAGCTTTCTTTGACTGTCTTCTTTTTCTTTGAAGTCTGTGGGTATTGCTCCCACTCTGGAGTTGGTTGAAGGAACTGCTGAAGGAACTGGGGATCTATCTCATTTGGATCCTGGGAATCCATGAAATAGGATGGATCTTGAGTAGTGTAAGGACTCTGACTGGAGGGTGCTTCTTCCGTTGCTTTTGCTGGAGTAAGAATGAGCTGTGGCCATTCAAATGAAAGAGCTTTGCCTGTAGTGATCGGTTCATCTGGGTCATAAAATTCTCCTGGCATTGGTCCAAGAGAAGTGCACACTTGATCCTGCTTGTTACCTGCAAAATTATTTAAACCTAAAATAAAATCACGCAAACTGTTAATCACATGTTCCTGGCGCAAAGGCCAGTGTAGGGCAGTGCCCCAAAGATAGGTTTGTACAGGGGTATAGATAAGGCCTTGATAATCCGTCTGATACGGTTTGTGAACAACAAAGAAAGAGTAAGTTTTTGACTTGGACAATGGAGTGTTCCAGAGATTATACTCGTCAATGACGTTGTATAACCGTCCTCTCCAAACTGACAAGGGGGCAAACCATGACAAGAAAATACTCAAATTGGATCCCTCATTTTTTACATCACACAGGTAATGGTAGGTCTGTTTGGGTGGTAAAGCAAATGCACACGCATACAAGGTAGACATAGACCAAAGGTACCACATGAATTCTGGAGTTATGGGACCTTTCACAAAAGGGATTACTAGGTATGGTAGGATGGGATCAAAGTACTCCGGCTTTGGAGTAATACCAGTATCATTCAGAAAGAGGTGTAGATAAAAGAACAAAGTCTTTCTGGCAAGACTGTTGATTTGGGTGATGGTAGTAGGATGGTGAGAAGGTGGGAAAACCAAATCATAATTCAGGTGGGTTTGAGTAGGAGGATGGTTCTTAGGCATTTCTGAGAGTGTCAGAATGAACAAAGGATTATGCCTGATGTGTTGAATCTGCTGGTTCTTTGGAAAGGGTCTCGAGAGTAAATCTGCGAGAATGTTGTGTTTCCCTTGAATATGCTTCACCGTAAACTTATAGCGGGAAAACCAATCTTTCCACCTCAGCAATTGTTTCTCTGGCAGAATCTTTTTCTTCTGATTCAAGATAGCTGGAAAGGATGTGTTATCCATTTCCACTGTAAAAGGCTTAAAGCTGAGATAAAAACTCATTTTTTCAATGCCACGTTTTACTGCCAGTATCTCCTTATAGATTGCATGATAGTGCTTTTCTGAATCCTTGAATTCTCCACTAGCATGCGCACAATAATTTCTCTTGTCTCCTTCTTGCTCAATCAGCACTGCTCCCCAGTAATTTTCACTTGCATCTGTCTGTAGTATCAAATCACCTTTATCGGGGATCTTTAATGGTGGAGGATTTTGAGCCACTTGTTTCAACTTTTGTACTGCCACTGTTTGCTTTTCTGTCCACGGTGGTGGATTCTTTTTTAGCAATCTTGACAGCTGGCTGGTATATTTGCTGACGTGTGGAATGAAATCTCTGATGTAATTAATCAATCCAAGAAAACTCTGGATTTGCTTATGTGTCAGCTTATCAGGAAAGTCCAATAGCTTTGTAGCTATATGCGGACTGGGCTGGTACTGTCCTGGTGAAAATGTCATGCCCAAGAATTCTATTTGGGCCAAACCCATTTGGCTCTTTGAGGCCGAGAGCATAATCCCGTACTTCTAGACTATATTGTAAAATTGGTCCAGTAGGGTTTTATGGGCTTCCTCCGTTTCTGAAAACAAGAGGATATCATCCAGGTAAATCAAGACTGAATGCATAATGGGTTCAAATATACGGACCATGGCTTTTTGGAATAAGGATGGTGCTGGTTTAAGCCCAAAGGGCATCACGGTCCATTGGTATTGTGCATTAGGTATACAGAATGCTGTTTTGTGTCTATCATCTAGATGGACTCCCAACTGCCAATAGCCTGCTTTAAGGTCAAACTTTGAAAAGATCTTTGCCTTTTTCAAATGAACTGTTTGTGTTTTAATCTTTGGCAAAGGGAACTTGTCATCCTGTAGAAAATAATTCAATGGCGTGTAATCAACCACGAACCTTTTCTTTTTTCTTCTTTTCTCTGCATCCTTCTCTACATAGAAGGCATAGCAAGCCCACTGAGATGTTGTGGGTTCAATAAATCCTTGATTTAGCAAGTCTGCACATTCTGCTCTGGCAAGCTTTAAATCCTCAGGAGACATTCCTGGGTGTGAAGCTTTTATAGGATTGACATCTTCATTCTTCTTGAAGGGAAGCTTAATAAAGAAATCAGCATTTTTCCACAATGGATAAGGATGATTGAAACTCTGATGATTTTCTGGACATAACGTAACTAATTTATCCCTGAGAGGAATAAATCCTTGAGGAACTTGTTGAAGTTCAAACAGATTGTTGATTAATTCCCATGGCTGAAATTGTGACTTATAACGAACTCTATTGGGAAGAATTTGCAACTTCCTCGCCTTATGATACACGTCCATTCCAATCAACAAATCCTTGGTTGGTAAATTGCTTCCTAGTACTCTGGTCCAGACGATACAATTTGGGAAAAATTGTATCCCTATTTTCCTCTTGGAAATAAGATCAATAGAGAAATATTTTCCTTCTGCCGAAGCAAAGAATTCTTCATGTGACTTCCATTCTTCTGCTGGCAGAATCTTAGGATTCATAACAGTTCTGCATGATCCCGTATCTAGAAAACCAATAACTGAAATTGGCTTATCATATTTCTCTGGGAAGACTTTAACTTTCACATTGGGAGCTGGAATCTCCTTGGGAACAGATTTGGATCTAACCAGATTTATGCAACAAATCTGGTGATTGCATCTATAATCTGATTCTTCATCTTCCTCTGAACTGGATTCCTCTGATTGAGGAATAGCAATGACTGTCTGTTCATCTTTTTCATCTTGTTCTTCATATATTTCTTTAAAATCATCTTGTGGAGATAGAAGAAACATCTCCTGCAGCTTTCTGAGCATCTTCATGCCTTTCTTTGTTTTGTTAGGACATTATTTTGCATAATGTCCTTTCTGCCCACAAATGTAACATCTGTCTGAAGATTTACTAGCTGAGGATGATCTTCTCTTGAAGAACCTGAAGAATTTCTTCTTTCTTTTTGGATAAAATTTCTTCTTCTTTGGATACTTGAAAAAGTGAGTTTTCTTCTTTGATGGACATACACAAGATTCTTTGTCTTTGCATTTAATCTTTAAATCTGGCCTCTTGCACACCTTATAGAGATGGGCTTTCTCCTTTAGCACATTCTTGACAAACTTCTGCTGCTCACATAATCTGTCTAGTGCTCCTAGGGCCATCTGATAGATTTCTCCAAGAGATATATGGGTCATATCTCTTTGTAATGCATTGATTGACTTCTGTATCTCTGGCAACAATTCTTCTGGTAATGAAGCAATAAACACATGTCTGAGATTAACATCATTTGCTCCTCCCAACATATAATACTTCTCTGCCATTCTCTTGTAATGTCTTTGCAAATCATGTCGTTCTAATGAACAACATTTCATCTCAAAATATTCTTGCCTGGCTCTTCTATCAATGATGCCAAAATCACCAATGAATTCCTTATGTAAAATACCTAGAAAGGTAGGAATATCATGCTGAGCCATCTGAATCCGTTGATACTCACTGAGACTGGTAAACCATTCTCGTAAGTTTCCTGTTAATCTGGATAGAAAACTGGTCAGCACTTCCTGTCTGTTAGCTTCTGGGTTATTTATCTGAACATCTAACCATGCGCCAAACTGATGGAGTTTTTCCCTCCAACGATGATGAGGCAAATCATCGAATGTGAAATATGGACCATTTGAAGGCTTATGGAAACCTTCATTATTCTGACTATGAACTGATTCAGTTGTTTCTTGAACCATTGGGTCTGGTTCTTCTACTGCTGAAGTGGCTGGTGGATCCTCAAATGGAGTAGGATTAGTATCTACCATGAAGATATGAGGTTGTTCCTCTGGTATTGAGGTTATGGTAGTTTCTGTGGTAGAAACAGATTCTGATTCTGAGAAGGATAATTCTCCTTCAAAATCTGTAGAGGGTTCTGACATGGGTTCAATAGTGGCTATGGTCTTATTTTTGGCAAAGTCTTTAGGTTGAAGAGACTGTCTTGGTGGTGATGATGGAGGTGTTTTTATCTGTAAGGGTTTTTGTGGAGGAATGAATTCTGAAGCATATGAGGTTGAAGGGAGAGATACTTGGGTTGATGGAGGAGTTGATGGAATAGGTTGACTAATTGGAGGTATTGGTTGAGGTTTCTGGGTTTGTTTTCTTTCTTTTCTCAACTGTTGAAAGATAGGATAATTCATCCTGAAAGGTGTATTGGTATTGGTGGTCGAGGGAAACTGAGATATGGAGGACACAAATGGTAGAGTGTATAAGGGTGTTTGGAACAAAGTTTCTTGTTGTCGAAGGTTTGATTGTCTAGCAATATCAGCCTTAATTCTTTGAAGTTCTTCCTTCACCTGTTTCAGTTCTTTTTCTTTCTGAAAGAATAATGGTCCTGAATACCTAGCATCAATGTAGCTTCTGAGCTCCTTGTCTAACTGCTGAGCTCTCTGAGAATATTTCTCATAAAGATTTCTGACCGTTTGGTCTAGAATATCTATCTTGGCTGAGAATACATCTGTCTTGTCATGTAATTGTTCCAGTCTTGTATTGATCCTGTGAAGGACCCTATTCTGGCTTACTGAGTTCTCAGTTTGCCAGTTTAAAACTTCTTCTGACTGGGTAGCAGGTCTAGAACCTTGGGGTGTCATTTGATCAGGTTGGACAAATGGTCGGGAAGTGTATCTGGATGTTTCATTTGTTCTTCTTTCTAGAGGAGGAAAATCCTCTTCGTAAGAAGGTCTCATCATTGCAATACAGGGTAGGCTTTGAACTGGAGCTGGAGGAACTGAAGGTATAAATGGTTCTGGCTTATAAGCTGAAAAGGTAAAATCTTCATTTGGGAAGATTGAAGAGACTATGTCCGAATGACCTAACTCTTTCAACATCTGATGGAAAGTGGTTGGCTTAGGTGTTTCCTTGGGTATCTCTACCCATTTCTTTTTCTTGTGAGGAATCTGTTTTGGGCCATGATCAAAATCATGATCCCGGCTTGGTTTGAAGGATTTACAGGATGGTTTCTGTTTAAGATATGGGGTAGGCTTTGGCTGTGAATCTTGGTATAGGTTCTGTTCTGGTCCATGCCAATGATCCCAATCATAACAACCGCAATCTGGGTCGCATTCTTCTGGAGCTGCGTCCCACACAAAGTGTCCATGCACCTTTGAAACAAAGCATGGCTTTGCTTCTGCGTCTACTGAATGGATAGGAACTTTCTCCTTGTGCTTATAGGCTGGTTTGATCATCAAGATCTGTCCAGAATAAGATGCTGGAGGTTGTCCTGGCCTCTTGAAAGTGGATTTGACCATTCCATTCTCTAGGCGTTCTAGGACTGGAGCATCTATGGTATGTACATCTTGTCGAGAAGAGTGAAATTCCTTCTTGTAGTTGTTAATCCATTCCAGGGGCATAATCTGTGCTAATTCTTCCTTTGGAATCCTCCTGGGGATCTGTATGACTGAGGTGTCTGACTGGTTTGACACCATGTAGAGTGCATCTGTCGTGGAGTTTGGGAACTCCAGATTTATCGCATGATCTTGTAAACGGTAAATCATTTGGTGATGGAGGGTAGCCATAACCGGCTAGACAGGAAGGAAGATATATTTATGAGTGAATTATAGAGAGAGAACCCAGAAACATTATGAGTGAACTTTCAGAAACTGCTTCTACTTCTAACCCAGTTAGATTATCTTCAGCCTTCTCCTTAGATAAACTCCCTTCTTCAGTTAAACGTATCCTCTCCAACAAGATAGATAATCTTGTTGAAGTCACCCATATCCCAGAAGAAGTACGCATTGACAACACTGAGTTACCTCTACTCAGTCCTTATGCCATCTTCTCCCAAGATAGAACCTATGCTAGATCTCTTCGTCAGAGAATAGCAAGGATAGTCCATACTCCCAGGCCACAAGTAAAGGAATATGTTCAAAGTTCCAAACTAGAACAGTGTGGGCTTAAAGCCACAACAGCAGAGCAGTATGTCACGTTAGAAATCCCTCAACTCCTTATCAACACTTGGAGACAGCAGGGATACAGCCATATCCATATTGGGGCTATCATATTAGTCCTAACACTTCATGGAAGAAAAGGTATCCCAGCAACAGCTAGAGTTGCAATTTTGGATTCAACCTATAAATCCTACTCCAATGCTATGATTGGTGCTCTTCTCACCACATGTAGCAATGGAAGCGTGGTAATGACGATTGCTCCTGATTTCAATATTAAGTTGGATGATCCGACTCTACCATACCGTCTGAAGGTACAGATCCAAATCCATAATTTTTTTAAAAATTATAATTTTTTTTAAAATTACTCTTATTTAATCTCTTTTTCTCTTTATGGAATACATTAAATTAGGAGTATTTTTTTTTAAAATATATAATAAATACTATCTTGTATATTCTAAAAAATCATATATTTAGGATTAAGATAAAAAACCCTATATTTAGGATGGTAAAGAGAATATGATTTTAATATTAAAATAATTTAAGTAAAATATAGTATAATAAAAATTAAATCAGGCAAGTTTAATCTAGATAATTTAGATAAAATATATACTTCCCTTCCATGTTTATCATATCATTTTAACTTATTTAAGATTAATATATTATTAAATTGAAATTAATGAAATTTATAAAATAATGTTCCAGGTTGATATGCAAAATGAAACAGAATAAAAAAAAATCAACTAAAAAAGTCTTTTAATTCTTGAATAAAAATGATTAAAAATTATAGTTATTATAAAATAATGAGATAGGATATAATAACTATTGCATACATAGAATTCTTTTATATCATTAATTTTTATCATTTACAGGTTATATTTGAATATTGTTAAATTTAAATAGAAATGATATATATTAAATTTTATGCAATAAATTTTATGTTCATTTTCATTCAGATAGCCAAATTAGGCTATTCTTAACCAATGAAAATTGATCCAATTATTAAAAAACTAGTCATATCCAATAATAATTGGATTCAAATCTTATTGTTCATATAATAATCTTATTGACGGATATATGTAAATATTTTTAGAAGTACTTTTTATATTATAAGTTCTATTTATTTAATCTCATGTGTTAAAACAAATGAGTCCCTGGTTTGTCATTTTTGTTTTTTACTTTTATTTTTTGGGCTATCACCCTTATGATTGGTCTCGTTCCCTCCTGATTCATTGTGAAATGTGAATTGTGATTGTGAACTTTATGAGGAGTTAGAAATGATACTTTGGTGAATTTTGATTATGTTGTAAATTGTGATTATTGAAAAATTATATTTTAACAATTTATTTTTGTGAATAGTAAATTATGATTGTGGATATGGAAATTTTAATTTGTTTAAAAAATAGCATCAATTTATTTATTTATTTTTTTAAGAAAATGGACTAGCCCGTTTGGATGGTGCTGACACGTGTATTGGAAACCTGATGCAAGAGGGGTTCATGCGAATTTTTCTTGCTATTTTTTTTTTTCCTTGGTGAAATTTTACAATCCCAACTTTACCCTTATAGCCCTAAAGTCTTGAGCCAGTAGTCAAAATATTGTGGAGGAGCAGCTTGCGAGGAAGACGGGTGCGACGGAAGAGCTGTGACCGACGAGACCCACTCACTCGGAAGACGTGTGCGACGGAAGGTTGTGTTTTCTTAAATTTTTTTGTTCAAATTCGTCTTGTGTGAATCGCTTCCATAGATGATATTTTTATTTGAAATGTCCTTGTCTGATTCTAGCTTTTCTGAAATTGTCTCAATTCATGGTGCCTTTTCTCCATCTCAGAAGATTTCCGTAGCCCAGCCAAGTATGTTCACTAAGTCTACTAAGTCACTGTACGAGTTGAAGCTTTCAGATTATTCGATACTTTTCTTTTCATTTCTTCTCTTCAGATCCACCTCTTCTAATGATCGGATTGGTTATATAGAAGCAACTCCTGCAAATCTATGCATTTTTCTGTCCTCTTTCCTCTGTTTTTGTTGCGGTTCTGTGATTTTGCATTTCGCTTTATCAGTCTTCTGTTGCAATAAAAAATTGCCAATTGCTTCAAAACTTGCTAAAAGTCTATTATCATGGAATACTGCGTTAGGGTGGTGACTAATCAATAGGGTATCTGAAAGTGATAAATTGTTTAATGGAACGTCAACAACAACACAAAATTCACGCCCATATGTTAATACCTTCAATAACTGTATAAGCTTTATGATCTCAGTTTGAATTTGCCATCAGCAATTCAGCATTATGGCTGCCCTAATGCAGTTATTTAAATCAATCACTGATGATCAATAAATGACTTGTTTTTGCATGGTTGTGATTTCTGAGACTATGACTATGTTGCACGTGGGTGGGCTTTTTATATCTTCATCTTGTGGTAGTGTTTCCTGTGTATGCCCACCATTTGTTCAACCACTCTCTTTGTCTAATGATCTTACTTCTGTAATTCCTTGAGGTTTATGTTCTGTAAATAATCCATGATGCGGGTATTTTACATTATTCATGAACTTAGATGCCTATTTTCTTTCATAAAGTATGGTGTTTTGCTATTATTGGTTACTTGAAATCCCCAACCTCCAAAGGCATACCCAAATCCAAGTCAAACTAATCTTCTTAAAAAAAAAATTGAGGAACCATATTTATTTGCAAATTGAAGGGGAGGAAGCCTTGGAGAGGAGGAGGATTGGAAATCTACCAGAGAATGTTGAGGCTGGTTTCAAAGAGAGTTTTGGGAGCTGCGTCACTGGAGGTGCCATCACCAGCACTCCGGGTTTTGCCCCGATTCTCCCATGAGAAGGCTGTTGATCACTACAGTAACCCACATAATGTTGGATCCTTCAATAAGAATGACCCCGCCATTGGTATGGGCTTGGTTAGGGCACCCACTTGTGGGGATGACTTGAAACTCCATACTAAGGGTGATGAAAAGACTGGAAAGATTGCTGATGCTTTCAAGACCTTTGGCTATGGCTCAGCTATTGCCTCTTCGTCTGTGGGTATGTGGTCCTGTCAATTCCCTTTTTCTCCTTTGCCTTCCTCTTTTGTTGATTGAGATAGAGACAAATTGGGATGAATTTGTGGTTTGGACGTTTTGCTGCAAAATTTTGCTTGAGTTTCTCCATTCGTGTATAGGGGCATTGGAGTTTGAACAAATTACTTTTCTAAATGTTTTTATCTTGGAATTTCTAAATTTCTATTTAACTTAATGGAAGGCATTTTTATTAACATGCTATTTTCGATTTCCCATAATGGAAGATGAACAAGCATGAGTTGGATTCTTAGAATATGATTGGATTGATGGACTAAGGCTTGTTTCTTTTCTTTTGTTTTTGTGATAAATGTTTTCAGCTGACCAACTTATAGAGCACTATGAAATAGATAATTCCGTATTAAACTGGACAGGTGCTTATGATTATCAATCAATTTTGATGAGTTTTGTTCAGGAGAGTCCATTCTTCTCTTGTCTTTTCATTCCTGACCCTTTTGTTTGGCCTGGCTGTGTGAGGCTGTAGTTGATCTTGTATATCTAATTGCTTTAGATCATTAACATTATAGGCAGCTCATAGATTGACACTGATTCAGGTAACATGATTTTAGCATATGGAGGTGTGACATGAATCCCGTTAAATGAAAATTTCATAGCTGTTGAATTTGGTCTGTATTTTATTTTATTTTTTTGTGTTATAGTCTACTCAAGGATACCTTATCCTCATTAAATATGTTATTGACTTTTTTGTTTCACTTTTCAGCTACTGAATGGGTAAAAGGAAAGCAAATGGAGAAAGCTTTATCCATCAAAAACACGTAAGCATTCTCAACTCTAGGAAGCATATGATTCAGATGTATGTCATTGTCCTGAGCGACTTAAAGTTCTCTTTATATGAAGCATAATTGGTCAGGGTAGTGATCCTCATTTGAGAGATGCATATTCTATTTATATGATTCACTTGCTGGTTGTAACCACATATTAATTTACTTTCCCCACCACCTGTAGGGAACAATAATAGTCTATTTGTGACAACTATTAAAACAGTGCCGACCTGTATCGTTTAAATTAGGCAAGCAGGGTATGTTAGGCCCAGATTTGTAGTTCAATGCACTCCAAATAAGAGCCCTGCTTGGGACAAGACATTTGAGCATCAAACTGGGGGAAGTAATGCCGCAGCTCCACTATTTGGATTACTTGCTGTACCCAGAATGAAACATTTTGTTCCCATCTGTGGAGTGAAAGTATACAAGTAGTCTGGCACAATCCCTCCCTCCCTTTCTCTCTCTTCCTGGAATATATATACAATCCCTCATTCTTTGGAAACATAGGAAGAAAGGATGTAAATAAGCCATAGTTAATAGTGAATGAATTGTCCTAGCTAAGAAAAGGGAGGCCATATTTACATCTGTTGCACTTCTGAAAAATGGAATTACAACTGATGTAAATATGGTTTCACATTGTTGGCCAAAGAACTGGTCTCCCCGTTCTTTAGTTGATGAGATGTAATTCATTTATTGTTAACTATTGCTCATCTATATTATTGCTTGCTTTCTTTCCAAAGAAAGAGGATTGTGCTAGACTGCTAGTGAACTTCTACTCTCCGGCTGGGCTTGGAAAGCTTCAGGTTGTGTAAAGGAATTACATGCTTCCTAATAGAGAAGCCATGGCATTACTCTGACTAGCTGCGTTGATGTTCCATAAGATATATCTTCTGGTTTTCATGTCCTTCCTGGATGCTGATCGCTCTGATTCCTGCTTAATTAATATTAATAATATTACATGTAGGAAACTATTTAAATCAGCTGCTGGCCAGTTTTGGACCTTTTGGGTGTTGGATATGCTTTTATGGTTCTTTGTTCTGGTCTGCCTTCCTGAGTTTTTTAGATAACAGCCTTCCTCAGTTTTTTAAATGACTCAAATAATTGATAACGGATATCCCGCAGTGAAATTGCAAAGCATCTATCACTTGGTCCAATTAGGCTTCACTGCAGCATGTTTGCTGAGAATGCCATCAAAGCAGGTGTTAAAGGCTATGAAGCTAAGCGTGCCTTGGCAACAGCCGCTGAGGCAACATCTGGAGAGAAGGCTGCCACTTCAGCCGAACAGATTGTGGCACCTATGAAAAATACACTTCGCCCGTTATCTCCTCATCTTTCTATTTATAAGCCACAGTCCTCATCAATGTCTTCAATTTTTAATAGAATCGCTGGGGTTTATCTAGCCGCCATGGTCTTGGGCTTTTATCTTCTTTGTCTGAAAATGCCATTGATTTGCTTCTCCTATGCTAATTTCTACCAATTATTCCTTTTCTCATCAAAGTTCAGCCTAATCTGCGCTGAGATTTCTGCCTTAGCCCTGTCCTATCATGTGTTTGAGGGGATTAAGAGATTACTGCATTAGCCTTGTCCTATCATCTGTATCCTTGGGTTAATGATGAAGAAAACGGCCATGGTTTTGGTTTTCAAATGTCAAGTTAAAGATCAATGAGTTGATCAGTTTGAGCTTATGTAATAAAGGTGACATTGCGTTGGACGGTATCATGTGTTAAATGTAATAACTTTTGAACAGTGCATTTTTTGGTTTCCTTTTAATTCCATGCTTTTATACTTTTTTTGTTTCCCTCACAATTCTTTCTTATTTTTTACGTAACATATTAATCATTCAATTTATTTTTTAAAAATATTTTACCTAATTTTTTTTTGGCTTTCTTATATTTTATATTTTATTTTCCTTTTCTGTTCAAAGTTTTTATGTTATTGTTGAATGATAACTGATATTAACATCATTTATGAATCTTGATAAGCCATTAACCAATAAGCAAGCATATGAGGATGGAGGTAACAAGATGGCTGGCTAGTTTTAGGTTACACATTTATGGAGCTTGTCTAGTGCAGAAGATTGTAGGTCAAAGGTATCTATAATTATTAACGCAAGGTTGTTCAGTGGAACCAATATTGTCTCCGTTGGAAAGTTGTCTCTTTTGCTTTTTTTTTTTTTAAATTATTTCAAGTGCCAACGCTTTTGTTATAACGCTAACACAATATATGATTAGATTGGAATCAGGGGATAAATAATCATTTAAAATTATAGTATTCAGGATTTGTATGGTTTAAAAATAATTTTATTCCGAAAAAGTAAGCTTTTTGAATTTTTTTACCTGGAGCTTTTTAGTTTTCAGTATAAACTTTTTTTTTTTGCTAATGATACGTTCAGGAGCTTTTTTTGTATGAACTTTTTTTTTTTAATTAAAAATGATCATTTGCTGATTTCTAGACATATTTAAATTCTCATGGCCATCGGTGTTTGATTAAGGGAACAAGAAATAGGAAAATAAAAGAACAAAAAACTCATAATATATTTAAAGTGTTTTATAGTTTTTGTTATAGAAAACACAAGGTGAAAAATACTCATTTTATTAGTGACAAAGTTATAAGTTTTGAATAATTCATTTAATACTTACTAGTTATAATTTTGGTAACAATTATTCAATCATATTTTTTAATTTTTTTATTTTTAAAACTTATTTTGAAAAACAGTTTTTCAAAACTATTTTTAGAACAATAAAACAGAGAACACTGCACCTTTATATTTTCTTGCATCATAATTTTTTATTAGTACTTTAATCAATCAGGCCTATCTATATTTTCTCGCTCCCAGTCAGTGAAGGCATAATATAAAAATATAATATTAACATAAAGTTACTTTTATTAAAATCAAATTAAAAATGCTTATTATATATACAAATTTTAATGTGGAGGATTATAAATTATGAAAGGTCGATAAATTTACTTTAAATTAATATAATTTGGATTTTATATAAATAAATATATTACTATACATTGTATTTCAATTATATAATTATATATTTTAATAATTATTTATTGATATAAGTATAAATTTTTATGTTACGAGTTTGTATCAGCATTACAAGTTTACTTAAACACAGGTTTGACAACCTTGGGTAGGAGGCTATCTTGAGTAATATGGACAAAAAACAAGCTACTTAGATAAATAAGTTTTTCAATATGCTAAATATAAGCCACTTTATAAAATGTTTGAAGCATTTATATTTTTTTCGGGATATGCCTTCCATTAATTAAGTTGGGTAGAGGGATAAAAGTGATAGTATATAATTAAGATAGATATAGAGTTTAATGGTTTTAATTAAGGGTAACTTTGGAATATTAATTATGATAATTTTTTTAAAAAGTAAAATTCATCAACTTTTAACATCTTTTCTTAATTTGAATTTGCTTAAAAGAATCTTATAAATAGAACTGGAAGGATCATGAAAAATGCAAGTGGTATATGGAGTGTCACCTATTAAAATTGTCCCTCTTATGATTAGTCTTGATGACCTGAGACATCAAATTTGTTTGTAAGTGTTTATAAAAATATTTACAAATTATTTATTAACAATGCACTTATATCGGTAGTAGGATTTGAAAATTACGTTTTTGTGGGATATGAACTAATTACCTACTAACTGAACTAACTTTTATTGTTCCTTATAATTAGACAACAACATTATGTTAACCCCACCTTCTCCTCTTTTCATCTAAAAATAAATTAACCCCTGGCCCCCTCTGTTTTCAAGACACATTACTAAAAGAAATTAAGTTAAAATTTAAACGTAAATTTAATAATAAAAAAGTTTGACCTTTCTTTTCTTTAAAAAAAATAAAATAACTAATAGGATTATCCAAAAATTCTATACTATGGATTATTCCTATCGAACACACTCAACGGAGTCATGTTAATCTTCTCAATGGAGCAACGCCTTTCCTTGTTGGTTTTGTTTTCTAGCGCAGACACATAATGGACGCGTGCTTAGAAAAGAATCAAATTCTTGCTCCTTAGAACTTCATTATAAATTAAAATATCCAGCCATGCATTGCAAACTACTCCCTTCGGTCGGTTCTTAATTATAAGAAAATTCTAACACTTTTTTTTGTCTCTAAATATAAGAGAAATGGAGTAAATTTTTTGAGTAATTAATGTGATTTTTTTGTGTCCTTCACTAATAACCTGTAATTATTAAATTGTAGTCATTTTTATATCCTCCACTTCAAACTTTTAGTATGGGTATTTCTGAAAATAAAATTCAGATTGTAATATAATTAATGAATTTAACTAATAAAATTATTTTTAAAATAATTATTTATTCCTTATATTATTTAAGAAGGGAAAGAGTAAGTTATATATCCTGCTCCTCTCCTACTTTAATATATATATATATATTAACTCGAGTGTATAAATGGTGAGCCTTGTTTGTGTTTTAGGAATATATATATAGGAATTACTTCAAACGTAACGTAACTCAAAACTGAACATAAACACGAGCATACAACGTGGGTGGTCTGGTTGGCATGTGGTGTCCAATAATAATGAAAGTCCACGTGTGAATTTGGACTTCATATATGTATATGTATATGTATATGTATATGTATATGCACACACCTATGCGGCCGTTGACTGCATGACACGTTGACGACATCTCAACGTGTGAATTCACGCCTCTACGGCTGTTGACTGCATGACACATTAATCACATCTCATCTACCCAATACCCGATACCCAATACCCAGTTAGAGCTTGCAAAACACGCTGCCCGGCTCACATGGGTCTACCTGCAACGGACTGCCCCCCAAAAGTCCCTTTGTCAAAATGGGTTCGGCTTTATAAGCCCTTGCATTCGTATTTTTTTAAATATTTTTTATATTTTTAAATTAATATAATTAATTATTATTATTATTAATTATAAAAAATTAATATAATATCTAAATTTTATAATTTATATATATATATATATTACTAATTAATAAAATAATATATATTTTTTAATATTAAAAAAAAAATGATTCACTAGAGTTAGTCCATTCAGGCTATGGACTTTATGGACTCCAGCCCTAAAAAATTATTTTTTATTTAAATTTTTATTTTTAAAGTTGAATCCATCTATTTTATGAGAGCACCTGGGTTGTCCATTGAACTTAACCATATTTCTCGCTTTAGTACCCACCATGCTTAAGGCCCCCACTTAAGTACATGATAGTAAAATTAGTGTGGGAAATCCCATATCAGGACCCTCGAAAAAAAGTATTTCTCACTAGGACTCAATTTTATCAATCTTCCAAAAGGACCTGGATCCCTTGTTGAGTAAAGAAAAAATTAGAGCTGACAAAAACACCCCGAAAATTAAAAGAATAAAATTTAGATGGTTGAAATTAGTTACAAAGAGTTAGAAATTCTAATTTTATCACTTATAAATTTAGTTCATTCAACTTGAAATTTTTTTTAAGTTTATCTTTTAAAATAAAATTTGGAATACTAACAAATATTATATTGAATTCGAAATTCTGACTTTATTATTTGAAGATTTAATTTATTCTATTTAAAAAAAATTTTCAAGCTTACCTAGCTTTTCGAATAAAATTTGGACTACTAAAAAAAGTTATATTGGGTTAGAAATTATAACTTTGTCACTTGAAAATTTAATTCATTTCACATGACAAATTTTTTTAAATTTACCTTCTAAAATAAAATTCAAATTACTGAAAAATATTATATTGAGTTAGAAATTTTTACATATACTCTCATTTAAAAATTTAGTTCCTTTTACTTCAATTTTTTTTTTCAAGTCATTGGGGTAAGTTTGTCCCGTCAATCTTTTCTCTTCTCTACCAACAACGCAAGTCCTTCTCGGAGAACAAATTAAACATCCAATAATGTGGTGTTTTTCTTTTGGGCAGAAGAAAAGTGCCAACATATCGGTCTTCCATATAATGAGTGTACAAACATTCAATCATAAGTGTACAAACTTGCTTTGCCTCTACCATATTTTGAAAGCTCATCACTTCCCTTTCTCTCCTACCTCGACACGTGTTTCTCTTATTCCTTTGCTTTCACTTTCTCCTCAAATTATACTCTCCGACCCTAGCTACTCTTCTTTTCCTTCCATGTATTGTCTACTCTTCCTATAAATCCGACCCTTCACTTCCCCTTCTCTCCCATCTTTCTCTCTCCACTGGGTCTTGTGTTTCATTGTCTTCAGCCGTTGGGTTTTGTGTTTGCACTTACAGTGATCATGACGCAACAGAATGTGATAGTTTCAGATGCAAATCCGGGATTCAACATGGGTATTCCCAAGAGGAAGAGGCTGCTTAAGAACCTTGAAATCAATGCTTGGGTTGACACCATGAGAGCCTCTTCCCCCACCCATGTCAAATCCACGCCTTCTCTTGCCGAAGAACATAGCTCTTGGATTGTTAGTATCGCTCTCCTCTCTAGCTCAACCCCTCCCTTTTATTGTTTGAACGTTGGATTGACATTATTGTTTACCAAACAGCTTCACCACCCCTCAGCATTAGACATGTTTAAGCAAATCATGGATGCCTCAAAAGGCAAGCAAATCGTCATGTTTCTGGACTACGACGGCACGCTGTCGCCCATCGTCGATGACCCTGACCGAGCTTTCATGTCCTATGAAGTAAGTTCTTAGCTCAAAACTACGTGTCCTATTCCTTTTCCTGGTTCTCTACTGGATTTCCTACTAATATTAGATTTCATGATGTATATATATATCAGATGAGAAAAACAGTGAGAGAACTTGCGAGGTGTTTTCTAACTGCCATAGTAAGCGGTAGATGTAGAGACAAGGTACTGGTCTCACGAAGTTGTCTACTATAATTCAATGGTTTCCATCTTTTTTTATGTCTTGACCCCCCATTAACTTCCCTTTTGCTTTGGCAACAATAGCTGTACAACTTTGTTCACTTGGCAGAGCTATATTATGCTGGAAGCCATGGCATGGATATCAAGGTCCCGACCAAATGCTCCAAATACAATAAAGTGAGCAAACCAGAGGCAATTCCTTTTCAACCCGCCAGTGAGTTTCTTCCCATGATAAATAAGGTTTGTCTTTTCTCTCACCTTCCCTCTTATTCTACTTGGTTTTATGCCAGTTTACAATGTTCATTAATAAAATTGTTTATGGTATCAACTTTCAGGTGTACCGAGCGTTAGTTGAGAAAACCAAATCAATACCAGGAGTGATGGTGGAGAACAACAAGTTCTGCGTCTCCGTTCATTTCCGTTGTGTTGATGAGAAGGTATACTTGTAAACCCTTACGTGGTGTAGTTTCTCATGTGGGTATTGCTTTGTTCTAGAAAAAGTCTAAACTTGTGCACAATACACAGAAATGGAGTACACTAGCACACCTAGTGAGATCGGTGCTAAAGAAGTACTCGAAGCTTCTTCTTACCCAAGGAAGGAAGGTAGGCTGGCCATAATTATGTTTTACTCATTTACTTTTTGTGGGGTATTTGATTTATCTTAAAGCTGCCTATCAAAGCGAAAAAAAAAAATAACAAGAGAAATGTCTCACTTTCACTTCTGGTTTGTCTAATACAGGTATTTGAGATTCGTCCCACTATTAAATGGGACAAAGGGAAAGCCGTAGAATTTTTGCTAGAGTCATTTGGTGAGTTCAAAATCGCTTGCAACAATGAGTGCCATATTACCTTCTTATAAGGTGTACTTCAATCTGAATAATGAATTATTTTCAATAGGATTCGCCAATTGCACTGATGCCTTCCCTGTCTACATTGGGGATGATCGAACCGATGAGGATGCCTTTAAGGTATCTAATACATGTTTATTTGTTTTTCAAGAGGTCTTAATTAAAAAATACTAAGAAATTCCTTAAATTGGGAAAATTCAAACTAAATTTTTTAAACTTTTAATGGTGAGAATAGAAACTGAGAGACAAAGGACAAGGTGTTGGCATTCTGGTGTCCAAATTTCCAAGGGACACAAGTGCATCTTACTCTTTACAAGAACCCAAGGAGGCAAGTGCAACTTAATTATCATTTGTTACATTATATGCTTCTAGGCATGCTTACAATATTGAGAATTATTTACATGCATGCAGGTTAAAGAATTTCTTCAACGTTTGGTGGAGTATTGGAAGGAAACAAGTATCTCAGCGTGCACGCTCTAAAGCGTAAATGATTCTTGAGATGAGATCGATACACATCCATATACCTTGTCCTTGCCATTTATATTGAGTTTGGGGCTGGGTTATATTTATATATAAGGCCTTTTGTAATTTTGGTTTGGTTTAGTTTCAGAAGGAAAACACAAAAATGTAAGGAAAAGAAATGACAAAAGTGTCATTCCTATATATCCAAGCTGGTCTACACATTGATGTAACCATATTTAACTAGAGAGCAAATATCTGTAACTTTCTAGGCACATGTAAATGCATTCAACTAGTAGTACTGTTTTCCCTATATCTTTTGACTAATTCCACATCATATTCTTAATAATAATAATTATTATGTAGTTTTGAAGCCCCAAACTATATATGTACAACTGAATGCATGAATACATACCTTCAATATTTTATTTGCTTACTTGATATTGAGACTTACTATTTAATGTTGTTGTGAAATTAAAGTATTTACAAGACCTTATACATTGAAATTTAAAAACCTAATCTTACATTCAAAGCACGATTAAGTTATGTATGTATAAGAGGACTTGACACAAATATTTATATAATTGATCATTATGTACGCTAATTAAGTGATAAACTTATTATCATGTATATATTGTTTTAGTTTATATAATTATGCCTTAAAAATATGCCAAACATGCCCTAAGAGAGTCTAAGAACCGACAAAGGCACAAATTATGTCTCAATTTAATCAAAGTTCAAGCATTAAAACTATCTTGGATTTTGCATGATATAATTGCTCGTCGTATGTTCAGTATAAGTCAAACAAGGACCAATGTTTCGAATTTGTATGTCAAGAAGAAAAAGGAAAAACTGGCCACGCACTTATTTTGGCATAAGTAGTTTATTGTGAACAGTTTTATTATTTGATTAATTACTTTGTATCATATATTAATATCTAAGAGAGGCTAAGAAACATGAACGAAACATGACACTAAAAACTCGGTAGATTTCAATTCTTATATTTGAAGTGGTGTGTTTTGAGACTAAGGGCCTGTGTAGTTTATCTTTTTCAAAAAAAAAGAAATCATGATTTTCTAAAAGGATGTGTTTGGTCAAATATAAACTATTATTTTAAAAAATAAAAAATGGGTTAACCTATGGTTTTGGAAAATGAGAGAGAGTTATTTTTCCTCTTCCAAAACCATGGTTTTGAAAAAAGAGGTGGATGCTGATTTTATATTATACATCTAAAAGTACTTTTAACTCTTATCGTCTAAATAAGTTTTTTTATCAAACAATGATTTTACAAAAAGAATATCCACACATAACAACTTATAACAAACTTACTTTTACTAAATTTTATTTTTATAAACTTCATTTATTCTTACTTATTTTTACAAAACTAAAAATCAGATGGGCCCTAAGTGTTTGACTTAATGCATTTGGTATGAATTTAATTAAGTCGTAGCAAAAAAAATTAGATGGATATGAAATTTTACAAAATTTAATTTGTAATTGGCACAAGCATGCATGAATATGAATGTCATTTGATTGAGCGGATCGTTAAAGAGGTTTCTAGAAGGATTAATCACAGGCCTTTGCATGTGACTAAATGCCCAGTTGGAGTTGAGTCTAAAAGTTAAGTCTCCTATGGATGTTGAATCGTACTATTGTGTAGTTACAAAGGGAATTGAATGCATGCATGTAGGAAGCTTGCGTTTTGGGGTGTACTGGAACCACGTTTTGCTTCATTATTGGCTACAATGTAGAACCACGTCCAGTATAATAAATATTGGCTACAATGTAAATGTACGTAGAACCATGTTCAGTATAATAAATAAAAGCCTATAAATCTACAATCCAGAGACGGTGGGTCATTACTTAGGACCACAGGTAAGTAAGGACATGTGCACTAACCACAAGTTATACGAAATCAGTAAGATATCCTAACGGTGGAGATAAGATAATCATAAGTATTAATAATTGGATTTTTGGAGATTCAGATTAACAGTCTTATAAGCTTTTGATATGGTGTATCCGTAGATGACTGAAACAGTGGTAGTTGTGACTTGGAAGTAAGACTTTTTGGTGGTGCTCGATCCAACAATGTTGTACCATATGCCTCTTTATTCAACGTTTGTATTAGTGTTCCTTAATTTGTCTCATTATAGGCTTTTTCACCTCCCATTATCACCACCAAAATATCTGTATTCTATATATATATATATATATATGTAGTAAAAGCTGCTGGATTCTAGGTGGATCAATTATTGGTGCTTAAGGAGGAAAATTATTTAAGTGATAATTGTTTTGACAGAGCATTTGAAGTCTTGATCTTTTGTTTTAAAATCAGTTCTGGTCAACATGAAAATTGCTCTTGTTTGTTATTAAAATTGAGCATATATATGAGCAGGCTTGAATTAGTTAGAGATACTAATTATGTTGGATATATATATATATATATGTAGGTTGGGTAATAATATGCAGGTAGGTTGATCATAAATTAAGAATGAAAATTTCATGTCCCATTTAAAAGGCACTTTGTTTTTAATATATCCAGTGGATAGTCTTTATTTGAAATAACAATTGAAAAAGACCAAGTGGTGGGGGTCACCCGGGGAGTTAGAGATGTCTTGGCCATGGGGAGCAAAGTGCGTCGCCTCTCTGGTCTCTGAATGCTTATGTTTTATATGTAGTGTGAATATACTCCCTCCAATCCTAATCCTATTTACAAGTAAAAATTTTTCTTTTTTAATAGTCTTACTTATAAGAAAAAAAAGAGAGCTAATATTATATTATTTTTTTATTAAAATTACCCTCATTTATTAATATTATTAAAAGTTATGAGGTGATTTTTTAAAGGAATTAAGAGAGAAAGAGATTAATTAAGAATAATATTGGAAGTAATTGAAAATATGAGATAAATTAATTATTTTTCACTAATTTCAACTCTCTTTCTTAATATTAGTAAATTATTTTTTCTTATATGAAATGATTGTATAAAAAATAATTAGAGTAGCACCTATCAAGTAAAAAATGGTGAAAAATTGTTTAAGGTGGTTTGAACATATACAAAGAAGAGAATAAGAGGAGCTGGTAAGAATAGTTAATCAAATGACTTAGAGTTCTATTAAGAAGAGTAAAAAAAGACCAAAAAAAATATTAAGAAAAGTTATAAGACATGACATCTTGATAAATAATTTATCTAAAAAAATAATATTTAATAGATTCTATTAATATTATATAATCCATCCAGCCCCTCCACCTGACAAGAGAAGGTTAATTTTGTTGCTCTATAAAAAGGATATGAAATGTATGGTGCAGCTCACGCAAATCCCCTCCCTCTATCTGATATGTTTTATTTGTCAGAGTACCGCATGATCGTGTGAGTTGCTCTGTCATTGGTTGCAAGATCGTGTGTGTTGCTCTGTCATTGGTTGCGAGATTGTGTGTGTTGCTTCCTCATTGGTTTTCTCGCACTTCATGAGCGTTTGTGTTGCTTTCTCATTGATCTTCTCTCAGTTACTTTTTATACATCTTCATTCTTTATCACGTCTCACCATATTATGATCTCCAATATATAATTCTTTTAATTTATATTACAAGATATTTTATATTAATTATATATTTTTATATAAATTAAAAAATTTAATTATTTTTTTAAAATTTAAAAAAAACTAAATATTTTTTTATCCATATTTAATAAACTAATACAATCCACATTAAATATAATTTAACCAATTAAAAATATCTCTTTCATCCAAAAATACTAATAACAATTTATGAGAAAAAATAAATGATGAGGGTAAAATAGGAAAAATCTTATTAAACATTACAAGGTCCCTTATAAAAAGGACCAGAAAAAAATTCTAGAAGATTCCTTATAAAAAAGATCGGAGAGAGTATTAAGAAAATCATTTTTCACCTGAAATCAATATAAAAAGCACTAATATTTTCTATTTTATCCTAATTAAATACTCTATTATATTATTATTGTATGGTTATAAATGAAGAGAGAGAAATAATTAAAGATAGGGGCAAAATGGGAAGAAAAATATCCAACACTCCATATTTTGGACTAAAAACTTATCATACAAAATATCATATAATATGGATCAGAAAAGAATATAACTATGGATAGATATATGTATATTTTATTTATATTCTTTCCTCTATTTCTCAAAGCCAACAAGATCCTAATGTTGAATCAAGTGTTTTGATGATTCCAAACTAATCAATTAGAGTTTGGAAAGAAGATATCAAAGGTGTACAAAAGATCTCAGGTGGAGAAACCCAAGAAAAACCAACATAAGATTAGATATAGGATTTCTTACTGTATTTAAATTGAGTAAAAGACTTTGAACTTGCAAAAAAATGTTTTAAAAATATGATTCTACAATAATTCATGAAATATTTGAAACATACTCACTAACAGAAGAACATTGAAGTGTTAAAATTAATTTATTGCTTTGGAAATTCAAACTTCGGATTGAAAATATTTTAGTTAGAAAAGAGTTTCCTCTGACAGACGAACTTTGATTTCAGAAATTCGAATTTTAAATTAAGTCTGATAAGAGCTCTCTCTGACAGACAAACTTTGACTTTTGAAAATTCAAATTTCAAAAAGAAGAACTATTGTATCTTATTAAGCTGCCCACTGACAGACGAATTTTGGGCACCAAAATTCAAACTTTGAAGGCACTGTAGCAATATAGAACAACTATTCACACTTACTAGAAGTACTTTAAACTTGAAAATTCGTATAGTCCAACATAGAAACATTTTTCAAAGATGAAAATTCGAACTTTGCTTCATAATAAACGAACTTTAAGGTTCAACGTTAAAGTCTTTAGCTTTCAATTTCTACGAAATTCGTCTATTGACACTCCAAAATTCGAATTTTGAGAGTCAGACACATTAAATGCAGTTGATGAATGGATAATTTTTCAGAGTAACCATTGGGTAACGTCTCTAACGGCTAGATCTTGTCTCTAATGTATAGTTAAGATATAAATCTATAAATAGAACTTCATTTGAAAATGTCGATAATGATTTTACATTGTATATACAGAAACTCTGCTAAATTTTTGAGTCAAAGTCTTCTACTCACACATACTTCATATTCTGTACTTCAACTTTCATATACACTCTAAATTATAGAGTTCAATCACTGTAATTAATCTTATCTTCATTTGGAAGAAAGATTTTCTTGTGAGGGGATATCACAAGAGATTTGTGAATCACCTAGTTAGAGTACAAAGAGTGAGATTGTAAGCTATTGGAACAGAACATCAAGTTGTACTGAGGCAATTACAAGAATTTCACTGAATTTTTGCAAGATAATGGAAAATCTCAAGTGGTAGCTTGAGGACTGGATGTAGGTTAAGATAAAGAGACCGAACCAGGATAACATCCGTTTCTTCTCTTCCCTTATACTGTTTTTACCTTGTTATTCTTTTATACTATATTTTTACTGTCACTTTTACTTTTATCACTCTCTTGACTTTAGTAGAAAATTTTAATCTTCTCAATTCACCCCCCTCTTGGGAAGCCAGCATATCTAACACCTAATACCCAACATAAAACAAAGCCACAAAATATATGTATTCACTTTTTTTTTAAGTTTTAGAAATATATAATTGAGTTTTTAAAATTGGACTTAACAAACATGTGTATTTTTCTTTTGCCCACTTAACGAAAAATTAATGAATAGTTCAAATATATTTTTAAAACAAAAAATAAAATAATTCAAGTATATATGTAACTTGTATTCAATGATAAAGTAAATTTTCATATAAAGAAAACATTTTTTTCAACAAAACAATATGAAGTGATTATGATATACTCCCTCCGTTTCGCTATATAGTGCACTTTTTTGAGAAATTAATGTTTCATAATATAGTGCACTTTACGGATTACGTAGTATAATTTTTTTCTCTTTCCAAGATTACCCCTAATTAATAAACCCAAATATTTGTTTATTATTAAAATATTTCATTCCCAAAGCATTTAATAAGAGTAATTTGAGAAAAGATGAAAAATTTTGTTAGTTATTAATTATTATCTTGTTCTGTGTGCGGTAGTTAAAAGTACACTATAAACTGGAATAGAGAGAGTATAAGGTGACATTAATTGCATTAAACAGTAGTATCATGTATGTTAAATGTAATAAATTTTGAACAGTGTTTGGTTGGTTTGCATTGAACTCCTTGGTTCCTCTTGTGGGTACCTTGTCCTTTTTATATTACCATGAATTTGTTAATAAATGTCATTGTCCGGACTTTTTCATGTATTTTTTACCAACAAGGTATCCATCTAAAAATCTTGAATATGCCATATTTTTAAAATGTAAATGTATTGGTAGTTAATTCAAAATTGTTTATTAAGTTTCAACTCCGCTGTCAATTTTTAGAGATAATTTAAATTGATTTACAAGTGGGGTAATAGAGTTAGAAAGCGCATCACTTTTTTAAAATTTTGAGAATTATCATTTTAAATATAATACTTTTATTTGGCCTCTTCAAAAAATAAAAATTGAAGTAATCCCATAAAAAGAAAAAGTAAGGCTATCACCTTAAAAACAAAGTTTCAGGATAAATTAAAAGATGAGTTTGAGATGGTATAAATAGAGCATTTCTGTTTCAAATCCACAGTAATATATTTTGATAAGAAATTAACATTATACTATTCATGGCATTTGATAGTACAATGCCTTACAACTTAATCCATATGCAACCATCATAAAGCTTGCTAGAAAAACACCGGACCCCTCCAGACTTCATCTAGAAGTGAATCCTATGCAGTTGGCTAGAAATTCATATTAATTAGACATATGAATTTAAAGAAGAGAATTGGAAAATTTAAAAAAAAGAAAGGAAGAAAAAAGAAAAGAAACAACGTGCAACTTTAGATGAAATCACATTGTTGATGGCTTAAGAATAACAGCTAGAATAGCCTATGCTTGTTGTCGTGTAATAATACAATGTTTTGTTTATCTCTTAGGTGGTTTTGTTACGTCTTGATGAACTATTGAGCACATCTAAGATGTTAAGCAATCATCAATTATCTGGAGATAGATTCCTCAGCCTTGGAAATTCCAAGCAATTTAAGCTCCCGTTCAATTAATGATAATGAGCTGCATTGTTGCACATTTTGTTGGCTGTCAATGTTGCAGAAGATTTAAGGCTATGTTTGGTAGATCTTTATTTAATATGTTTGGTAGATATTATTCAAGTTTTTTAGGAACAAAAATAGTCTTTTTATGGATCTCTTCAGCTTCTTGTTCTTATTATCTCTTTCTATTTCCCTTAAAAATACCCATTTCTATCAAACATGGCTTAAGCGGCCATAATCGTTGAATATGCCAATGAAGCATACTACTCTGTTACCGGAATTCATTGATGAAGGTTGAAAGTGAGTGAAATTTCCCTAATCTCAAATGTGCTTTTTCTTGGATCGTACTTAAAATTGCTCCCTAACTCTGTTTGGTTCGAGAGATTTTAGAGAAGAAGATGCCAACGAAGAATACTACTCTGTTAAGCGGCCACAATCGTTGAAGATGCCAACGAAATATACTACTCTGATACCGGCATTCATTGATGAAGGTTGGAAGTGAGTGAAATTTTCCTAGTCTCAACTGATGCTATTTCTTGGATCGTGTTTATTATTGCTCTCTAGCTCCGTTTGGTTCAAGGGATTTTAGAGTGAAGGGAAGGGAAAATTTTTCATCATGTTTTTTTCTCAAACTAAATAAGTCAATGAGTACTTTTCCTCCCGTATTTATACAGGAAGAAGAGGAAGAAATATGAATAAATACTCATTTTTCTTTATTTAGTTTGAAAAAAAAAAAGAAATAAAAAATTTTCCCTCCCCTCTCCTTCCCTCCCCTCCAAAATCCCTCAAACCAAGTAGATAAAAGTTTGTTTACTTCATAACATGGATTAAAACAATTGAATTAATTTACATTGTGGCTTTTGGCATGTGACTATGGTTACAAAAATTCCAAATTGAACCAGATTGATTAATATTTAGTACAAGTGAAAAAAGTAGAATCAAATTATTTCTTTTTTGGCAGGATTAATCTAGTTAAAATTGAATCGAACTAGGGGAATGAATTTTTTCCACAACCCCCAAGCCTTAAGGGTGCATTTCACTTGGTATAGGGAATCAATTTGAGTAAGTGGAAGAACTGCAAACTTTTTCAGAAGTCAATATACAACATAAAAGTTGCAGCAAGCTACATTATCTAGAGTCTCACGACTCATTTCAAATTTCATGTATTGTATAAAATTAAGTGTCTAATTTTTGTTAAAATTACTTATGAATATCTTTGGTTTGATTATCGTATTCCAAAGAGCCAAAAATGGAGAGTACAACTGGATGCAGGTATAAATATTTATTAGATAAGAATGTGAAGATGTCTAAATATTCATGGAAAATTGGAAATATATGGATGACTATGCACCTATAATAGATATTTTTCTAAGTTAGATAACAACTTTATTATTGCAAAACGATCTCCTATCTATAAAAACCTGAACCAATCAAAATCATTTTAAACTGATTTCATTTTCTTAAAAATTTTGAAGGCTTTTTACCTTTGCAATCATGGCCACCGTGTGTGTGTGTGTGTGTGTGTGTTCATTTTGATACATCTTTACAAAATGTCCCTTCAAAATTTTTTTCTTTTTCTTTTAGTGAATATATTTTTAACAGTAAGTGAAATTTGTAACATAAGTTAAAAATAATTGGTACTTGTTCAATCACATCATGATCAAGCAAATAAACTATAAATTTTATATTGATTCAATAATCAATGTGATTTTAAAAATGTTCAGTATGACACATCCTTCAGAAGCAAACTCATAAAGATTAACAATAACGAAAAAATGTACTAGAGTTATGAAATTTAATCTTCAAATTAGCAAGTTAAGTGAGCCAAATTATTGAAAACATGATATCATAAAATAGCAACACAAAAAAAAAAAACATTTCAAGTAATACAAATATATACATCCACCTAACTATCACAAGATTAATTATTTATTCAGAACCACATATGATGAGAATTATACTCATATTATCTATTAACATGAAATAAATCAAGCATCTAATTCTTGGCCATAATATCCTTCAAATATAGTGCAATCAACCAGACAAGATCACCCTCATCATGGTTGGGTTTTAATCCTCACATAAGTGAGAAGTGTGCACATGATTATAGATACATATAACATTTCACTACTTAGGTACCACTCACGTTAAGTAGTTCTCTCATATAGTGTTGTCTTAAAAAAGACAAGATAAAAAATATAAAAATAAAATAAAGTGATGAGTATAATGCACAAGGGATATGAGCTCCATACAAAATTACATTTTTCATGTCACTCCCTAAGAAATGCATATACCGAGATGATTCAATTTAGTCCGATAAAATCCTGGATGCATGTCATTGACAAATTTATTCTAATCTTCTTATGTTAGATGATCAGACGAGCCAAAATATAAATTCAAAAAGGCAGGCATAAATAGTTTCTTTTCCTTACTTCCCAGGCCAACTTACAAACATCAGTTGCAGAGACATCACTAAACTACAGTACAGTGAAATCCAACTATACACACTACATAGCTCATCAACATAACAACTTCATGAACTTCTTTTTCTCATCAGTAAAGAGCTTAGCATTACTTTTCAGTTAAACATACCTAAGTTTGACAACATATAAAAGCATGCATCCACAAAAATTGGAACTTGATCTGGTTCTCCATATGATCTACAGAATCCTCACCTGTCGGTTAATTCAAAATGATAGAGCATGTAAGATAAAAAGGATAATAAACCCCAACAAGCTAAACAAAGAAACGAAGAAGTTAGATGCAATTTTTAAATATTTGTTATCTGATTCTTTAATAGAATTATGGCATGCATTTTTTTTTTATGTGACAACAATTTGGTATTAGGTACTCTTAATTAATCCAGATTTGAGCATAGTTGAGTTCAAATAGAGGTAATGTTCCCAACGTGATTTTTTTTTCCATTCATAAAGTTTGAATCCCCAACCTTATTTAAAGAGTATCAAATCCATTTCACTCAACCTAGGTATGATGTGTGATTTTTATTCAAAGAAGTCAATAAAGAGATGCTAAGTTGTAAACACCGTGACTAGATTTTTAACTAGAAAACCTACTAGCAAAAACTTATTAAGAACTTTCCGAAGTCTTGTTCATATTGAAAAGCATTAACATTATGCTTGGATAAAAATATTCACAAAACAACAGCAAAACAAGTGTACTTGTTATCATCACTAAAATTTACAGCAATCATGAGAATTTTTTACAAACCACATTTGACATGAGCGACTGAAAAACATGCACTTGAAACTAAAGTAGAAAGTTAAAACTTTTAACTAGAATGAAATGTCAGAAAAGTGACATTATTAGTTGACATTTATATAATATTAAAATATTCAATAATAGTGAAATCAAATGGTATCTGAAGTAAATAAGTTTGTGAGCTTAGACACCTAGATGAATGGAACATAATCAGGAATGTCAAGATCTTGTACATTTGCAGTAAACAGCCACAAAATATTATTTATTATTGATTGTCAAGTATGAATGTGACAAACTTAAAAAATAAAACAGAAAATGAAAAGAGTCATTAAACAATGGCTGCATTTATTTTAGAGATCATATATGAAAAGCTAAGAAAATTTCAATACGTGGAAAAAAAGGGGGGGGAGGGGGGGGGGTGGGGTGGGTGTTGGGCGCATTCAAACCTTAGTCATGAATACATTTCCATACACCATGCCTGTGTGTAAGCAACTGCAACAAAAACTATCAACCAAAAGAACCACGGCACTTTGATGATCCACACAAGCATTTTCTTCTCCCTTTGGGTATGCTACTACCCTCAGTATGATCAGAACGGGAAATCCCATAATCATATGTCAACTCTGTCATTGGGGGAATGTGTCTGAGAGAGAAAAATGCAATATGAAGGAAGGATTGATTGTTTTCTTCATAAACAACAGGCTGCCAGAAAACATTTGGGAAGCAGCTATGATTCATGAATCTAGCCACATTTCCAAACATTTCGGCACTTATAATTAGAGGAGACGGAATATCATAATCCTCACTAGAGTCATTAAAATTCACTTCTTCCAATAACTGAGGCGTATAATTCCACTTAAATGGATGATAAATATGGTTTGTATTAAAAACATACTCATCATTAATTGCTACCTCCTCGTTTTGATTAAACTTTCCTTTGTCAATAACTTCTCCAGCATACTCACAAATAAAAGTACCAGCACGAATAGGATCCAATGATCGAAGACCCCATCCTCTATCCCTTGTTTTGAATACTTCCAGGTGGTGCTTTAAACCTGTTTGGGATACTCGATTTTTGCAGTTAGGAAAACAACGACATGTGGGGCCACATTCATGAATTAATGGCTTACGACTCACTAGAATGCCATTGCCAGTGTATGGAAAATCACCTTCATTTCTCCGAATACAAGAGCAATTCAAATCACCAGGGACACATGATTTAGTACAGTTGCATCCATAAGAAGACTGCATTAAGCTGAAGGATTTTGGATATCTAAGGGAATGAAAATAAGTAAAACCACCAGGCATTCTCTCATGGTCAACTTCATTAACAAGTGATACAGGAATACTCTCAGCTCCTGAAGAGAAATCTGAAAGAATAAATCCAGTCCTTGAAGAAAAGTCCATCTTCCACTTCTGAACTGATTTCCAAACAGAAAAGGCACTGAGCTGTCCAGGCATTCTCACCAACTTGTACTTGAATATACCACTACCATATTTCCCCTTTTCTATCCATGAATCTTGAATTTTGAACAGACCATCATAGACATAGATTTTTGCATTTGGGTTAACAGCATCTTTCATGCCCCGGATGACTCTTACTTCATTGTGTCGTCGTGAACTTCTTTCCAGAGCAAGATTACCCCTTTGAAGCTTCTGATCAGCCACCAGCTTTTCTTTCTTGCCAAAGTTCCCACTCTGTCCACTATAAATTAAAATATCATCATCTTCTACATTGTCATCATATTCTGCCGATGAAACAATGCTTAAAGCCACAGGTTCTTCCTCAAAGTCACCCTTTATAGTCATGTAGTCAATCCCACCCATAGACTGAGCATGTAACCCTACAACACATAATTCTATTCTGAAAAAGAAAATGTCCCCAATCTCAACCCCAGGAACCACACCTACTCTCCTTGTCATGTTTGTTCGAACACCTTTGGTCATCAATGTATTGCCAGCTTTTAAGTCTGCACGCTTGGTTAACCCTGAAACTAATTCCTTGGCATCTTCAAGTTGGCTAATTCTTCTTCGAAGCGCATCAAACTCCATGAGTACAAGATTAACCACTTCCCGGTTACCATCAGCTTTTTGGGCTGGGCTAATACCAACTACAGAACTTAAATCCACCTGTGATTCTTGGGTTTTCTTGGTTTTCTTTTGGGATGATTTGGAGCTGCTCCCATGTGGTGCTCCATGCTTTGTTGAAGTAGAGCCTAAAGGGCTTCTGAATGAACGGATTGGAGTAGGCATTGGACCACCTGGTGTCACTCCAGAAAGAGGAGTATGCTCATTGAGATCAGTCCATGCATGAGATCCTTGAGGTCCACCAAAGGGGAAAAAAGGAAAGAACCCAGAAGGCCACTGACCGGAGGAGGGAGCCTGAGACGACATTGGGAACACCGGTAGAAGGCAACGCAGAGGCTTGACATCCAAAATCATGGACTTGTCAAAAGAACCTGAAGAAGGAACAGAGTTTTGGCCTAAACCTCCTTCCATTACAGACCCCTTCAAACTAAGCTTCAAAACCACCCTTTTCCCTTAAGAAACTACCCAATTTCTTGTTTTCCCCCTTTCGTATAGAGGTGTGAGCTTCGAGACAAGGACCATTTGCAGCAGATACAACCAAATGCGTCACGATATTTTCATCCTGGAAGATTATTCTAAGAGATTATCAGTACAAATCCCACGAAAATGAGACCAAGCATGACATTTACTGAACAATTAATAGATAAATGGACAAAAATTCGTCAAAAATCTTAAAAGGATTAACAAATCAGTGAAGTAACTGATTCTAATAAGTCAAGTTAGACGAGAAGAAACCTTCACCTTATGAGATTGCCCGATGATCGCAGAAGCTTTCTTTCGAGCAGAGACATGGGGAGGGGAGGAGTCGAACCTGAAACTGAGAGAGAGGGAGAGTAGAAAAATGGGCGTGCGATAAAATGAGGCGAACTTGAAACTGACGTGAATAGGGAATGGTGTCCCCCCTGATATCAGCAGCACCACGGTGGTGCTTCTGACAATTTGCAACCGTGAGATTAATCTGACGCCATGCAATAATCTCAGTCCTTTATTGTGAAATAACTAGATAATTCTGTAATAAATGACTTGAATTATTCAATAATACAATATGTAGAATTATTGATGTCAGCCCTCCATTAAATCCAAGGCCTTTAAACCTCTTTTGCTGACTTTGTGCCATTGCGAGGGAAGAAATGTTACTTTACTAATATAATTATAAATTAAAAAAAAATAATATATTATATATACTCTCCCATTTTATATTATAAGATATTTTATATCATAAATTTTTTATTTAAAATATAAAATATTAAATATTTTTCTTTCAATTTTAACCCCATTTTTAACACTTTATCTCTTTTCATTTATAGACCTATAATAATAATAGAATATAATATTTAATAAAAATAAAATAGAAAATATAAATATATTTTATATTAATTTCAGTTAAAAAATAATTTATTTAATATACATATAATTAATATAAAAGATTGTATAATGTAAATGAAAGAAAATATATATTAATATACTTTTTATTTGTACCATTATACCTTCCCTTTCCTTGGTTTCTTTGCTCCATTTCGCTGTCCTCGAGTGGTGTGGTGAAAAGAAACAAAAATAGTGGCGCCGTACCAAGATATTTTAGTATGGAAATTTGAATGCAAGAGTCCTTGAAATTATCACCTTTAGAACTTTCTTGTTCCCCTCAATTATTGCCAATTTACATCCTACACTTTGTTACGAGAATTTATCCAAAATTTGATCAGAAAGTACGCCAAAATCTGAACCAAATTTTGGAATGCCGAAAGAAAAATCTCACCACAATGCACAAACACATTTCTCCTTCAACCTTGTGCCAAGCTTCAAATTTGTGAAGCTTACCTTAAGTTTTATAGTTATTTTACCCTCTAAATTTTTCAGGTCTGAGGAGGAATCATGATCCACAGTTTTGTGACCAGGGCTTGCATCTTCATTCTCATTTAGTATTGCTGCTTGTCTTTGATTAATCAAGATCACTGCAAGTTAGTAAACCATCTCAAAGCTGCTCCGATCTCTTCCAATATATAAAAGCTTACCAATATCTTTGTTCCTTGAATTGGATCTAACATTAAGTATAACTAAATCTAAAATTATTGTCACCTTATGACTTGTTATATAAAGGCCACCTAGTTAGATATTTTTCAGAAGAGGAAATGATTAAAATTGCACTTTTTATTCATTCATGTGGAACAAATATTAATAAATATATATATATATATAATAAAATTTGTAGAAAACTACATTGTGAATTAGCTAACAATAATATGACCTATTTTAAATTTCGTGCACCACATAAAGCCGCTTCTACTCTTAGTTAGAATGGAAAAGGCTTCGGATTGCATTTGTAACTTGGTTAAAACCTAACGTTTGAAAAATTGGGAAGAAATATTACTAATATAAATTAACGGAAATAGTATGTGCACCAATTAATTGGTTTATCAAGCCCATATATGCCATGCCTAGCAATGATGCGGAGCTTATAGTTATCATACATGGTATGAAACTATATTGAATTAATGACTTTAAAAGGACCCAAATTTACAGTGACTCATTAGATGCCATCAATCTTATTACTTATGGTAATTCAAGTGATCACATTTTTCGATTTATTATCGTTGAGATCAAAGAGTTTATTATGAGGAACTCAACCATCACAATGGAGCATGCCTTTAGGAAAACAAATCAATGTACTAATTAGTTGACTCAACAAACACAATTGAGAGTGATTTAATAGTTCTTGGACAACCTTATGTAGGATGTAGAAGCATTCTTAATTATGATAGAGGGAATGAGAGTAGTTTTCTGTACTACATTGTCTAATCTCCTACTTGTTGTACTAGCCTTGTCTTCCGACCAAAAAGTTGTTACATTTTGACATTCATGGGTATCATTTCTTATGAGTAGTGGTGGTGAGTATTTTTCATGTATGGTTTTTGCTACAGCCATGTACTTAAAAAAATTAAGGAAAAAGTTACGACTTGTTTCAATGTGATATTTATTTTAATGTTTTTAAAATAGTTTTGTGAAAATATTTTTTAAAATAATTTTTGAAAATAAGAAAATAAAAAAATTTATTTGAATAATTATTATCAAAATTATAACTAATAAGTGTTAAATAGGTTGTTCAAAATTTATAATTTTACCATTAATGAAATGGATATTCTTCATCTTTTCTTATGTTTTCCAACTAAGGGCGTATTTGAATATGTTATCTGTTCTAATATTCTCAAAATAATTTTATAGAATTATTTTCCAAAACAAGTTTTTAAAACAAAAAAATTAAAAAAATCCATTTGAATAATTATTATCAAAATCATATTCCATCTGTTTCCTATTATAAGTCATATCTACCCATCTCATGCATATTTAGGAAATTAGTTGAAAGTCTTAATATTTTTAAAAAATCACCATAATTTTTCAAAATTACCCTCCTTAAATTATAACTTATCTTTGATGTATCTTTTTTAATTTCTCTCTACTATAACTGTTTTGAGTATTTTCAAGAAAGATAAAAATAAAAAACAAATATTAAATGATATATAGATATCATAAAATGACTTATATTTTAAAAGTTTAATCCTTAAAAAATATGTCTTATAATAGGGAATATGAGAAATAATTAACAAGTGTTAAATGAGTTATTAAAAATTTATAATTTTATCATTAATGATATGGGTATCTTCTGCCTTTTTTCTTGTCTTTTATAGAATAAAAAATATAGAACACCTTAAAAATATTTTGAGTTTTCTATTCTTTTATTTTTTTATGATAAAAATATATATTTAGTCCCTTAATTTTGAAATAGATTTCATTTTAATCTTTTAACTTTTTAAAATCTTATTATAATCCTTTTACTTTTAAGATGTTGTAAAAAAACTTCTTAAATTTAACAGCATTAAACAAGTTAACGAAAAATTTGCTTAAAATTCATCTAATCACTACTATTATGTATTAATTAATATAATAATTATAATTAGCATTTTTTATGCTTAAAACAAATAATTAGTACCTAAAAAAATAAAAAGTCAAAAATATTTTAATTTAAGGCATTAAAAATTATAACCTTAGAATAAATTATTTTTAAAATATTGTGGTAAAATGTTTAAAATAATTACATTAAAATGGATAATTTTTTATTTATTTTGGATAAGTTGACAAGTTGAAAAATTTAACTTGACAATGTAAAATATAAAAACTAAATATTTATTTTTTATAATTAAAATATTACAATGTCTTAAAATAAATGTTTGAAACCTAAAAATAAATTTTTTTATTTTAAGGTTGTAATTTTTAATTTCTTCCATTAAAATATTTTGAGGTAGTAATTATTTAAACCTTGAAAATATTTTTATTATATTTTTTAGATTAATTAATATATAATAATATTAATTATGTGATTTTAAATATATAAATTATCATTTTCTGTTAGTTTATTTAATAATAATTAAGAATTTTTTTGTTACATATTAATTGTTAATGGATTAATATGAAATTTAATAAAGTTAAATTACTAAAATGAAACCTACGTGAAAATTAAAGAATTAAAGATATATTTTTATTTTTTTTTTATTTTTTAAAATATTTTATAAAAAATTGGTTTATTAAACAAATTTTTTTACTTTTTTTTAAACTATTATAAAAATATGAATTGAATGTTATAAATTTTATATTTTTTTAATTTTTTAATGATATTTTATAAAAAAATTTAGTTTATCAATTTTTTTATTTTTCTATTTTTAAAAATAAAAAATTTGAAATAATTGATAACCTGATTGCAAAAGTTGAAATAATTCTCTAGTCCCTTTACCCTGGCACTTCGAAACAACTTTTAATTAGATCTTTTAACGTACAGAGGATTAAACTTTTGTCCTTTTGATAGGAAAAATTAGTTACTCCAATGATCAAATATTCCAATGAAACCATAGAACCAATCAACCAACTATGTAGGAACGATCAAAAGTATCAAACGGAATTCCTCACAAAAGCCAAACGAGCTTCTAATGATTTGTTCGACAATGGCCCACCTCCCCCGGAATTTCCCGAGTAAGGGTTTACACTATACAAGGATAAGCGTCGGCGTCATGAATGAGGGAAATCTGGGCGTTTGTTTGATGAGTTGCCCTAGGATAAAACGAAGAAAAGCTTGCTATTTCAGCAATGAGAGTGCCGCTAATAATGATTGATTTTTTATGCGAAGAGAATCTGGGCATACTCGAACTGATCTATTGAAGGTATGGCGTGATTTCTGATATTGTCTATGGTAGTGTATTTATGAGTTGAGCTTGAAATTGAAATCCTGTTTGATAAAATTATGCAATTGGAGATTTGATATGGGCTATATCACTGTGAAGGTGCTTGTTTATGAGAACTGAAGAAATTATTGTGCATAATGAATCTACCAGAGAAATCTTATGTTTATATTCCCTTTGCTGACACAATCTCCATCTTAGAATTTAGCAGAAGTAGCATTTGTAGTGTTTCATCCGCCTGCACCTACTATGCTTCAATCGTCAATTTAGTCTGCTTCTTCATTTTAGAAACGGTAATGCAAGAAGCAAATAGTTGAACGGTCTTTTTAAAATTAGAGGGAAATAGGGAATTTTATCCTCTCGTTTAGAATGGGATATTTGAACCAAATGCTCATTTTGATATGGTTAGAATAGTATTTTGGTCTCTTAACTATATTTATCATTTCAAATTCATTCCTGAGTTTGAACTTTGAAGTGTTTGGTTCGTGCAATTTTAAATGTCTCAAATTAATGGTTATTTGCTGTCATGCCATACACAATGCATTAGGGACGAGTTTGAGATGAATTTGAAATGTTTCAAACTTAAGAGGCTAATTTGATATGATCAATAAAGTTAAGAGACCAAAATACTATTTTAATCTTTATTTTATTTTGTTGGGTTTCAGTTCCTTTCTTCTCTTTTTTTTCTTTTTTCCGGAGATGGGAGGGGGATGATTCTTGACTGTTATGCACTTGGACTGATACTGTGATCCCTCCCACAAACTTATATGGTTCCTACCTGTTTCTTGTTGTTAACTTCTGATATCCAGTGGCATCCTTCTTTCACACACACACACACAAAACCTTTCCTTGAACATCCACTCTGGCACCATTTCCCGAGTTTACATTAGCAATAAGCTACAATGTTCGTAGATGCTGAAACATGTGATCACACTGTAGTCCATGCTGGGTTCATTGCAGTCAGCTCTCTGCCTCCAAAAAATAGTTTCTGCTTCTTCACTACAGAACCTTGAGATATCTGAATCCTGAGTTTGACTGATGCCACTGAATCTGACTCCAATACCATATCACTATTTAGAATCATAGCCTCATCCATATTAAGGTAAGTTAACATGGATGCACCCCAGTGACTTCCCACTTTCCCTTTCCAATATATTGACTTTTCCAGGATTGAACTCAAACTAGCATCAATAATTGACAACTTTCGTTTTATTTTTTTAGTTGGTTAGAAAAGTATGTTGGTTCTTAATTTTATTTATCATTTCAAATTGGCATTTTAAGTGTGAAGCATTTTAAAATAGTTCCCAAAGCTCCTGAATTTTCTCAAAGTTGGTCATTTTCCTGGTCATATACAATGTGTGGGGACAGATTTGAAATTTAAGGATTATTTTGAAAAGCTTTGAATAAAAGGGATCAATTTGAGACAATAAAGTTAAGGAACCATAATACTATTTAAACCTAGTATTATTTATTCATTATTCTGCTTGATATCATCTTATACTCAACCCCATCATAGAAGTTTTCTTATAAAAGGAATTGTATTTAGGAGAGGAGCGTACAGAAATTTGGTGGATAAGAAATTCTTAAACAAAGAAACCAATTACAAACTCAAACAGATAACTTAAAAGGACCATGCACAGAGCACAAAAGAGAAGCCATGAACACGTTCTATCCCATTACATATTTAAATGTGAAGAAATTCCCTTGAAGATGCAGGCATCCCTCTCTAACAAACAAACCGTAGAATTCCATAAACTTACCAAACCCTTCAAAATGAATTTTGAGGAACTGATGCAAGGTAGCGGTACACTCTCAACCCTCTCCAAAAGTACCAAAGAGCCTATTCCAAAGGTTGCTTGTTAAAAAAATACCCTGAGAAATTAAATAGCTTAGCTCTGAGAGTCTTTGTGAATACTGAATGGAAAAAGCTTGTTCCCATCCATAACATAGCTGGAGAAAAAATCAACACATTTTATGTATATTTATGAATTTGATCAATATCCTGTATGTGTGTTTGTATGTATGTCCATCCACTAAGATAACTTGCACTAGACAACAGTGCCAAGTTATTGAACATTGACTGCGAATACTGTATGAACATAATGTCGACCGTCAAGCCATGTTAGAGATCCAAAATTGTAGCCTATATGGGCCTCCTTCCCATAGAATGAGACTTCATAGGACAGCTTCTTTACACTCTCAGAGAAGACAAGTTTATTTGGAAGCACCTTGACAATTAGTCCCACTGGTGCACGTACCTTTACTATATAAGTGGCATTAAGGGGTCCCACATTGGTAACTGTTCTGATTACTTTGGCTTTCTGGTTCTTGCTAAGCTTTTTTATGGAGATTGATGCGTAGTTTATGTTAGAGATAAGGTCTTTCGTGGAGTTCTTTGGGCAGCTAAAATTAGTCTTAGACATTGACCTTATGTTTTTCGGTGAATAGCCATAATAACAAAGGAATCGGAGGTAGTCTTCCACATCTGATTCAAAGACTAAACCAGGATAGAGAGCTTTGAGTGGGTTAATTTCCCCAACTCCCATTTCATGTGGGTTGGCAAAGTAGTTTGAGCTGTTGGTCAAAGACTTCCTCATGTTGTTGTAGGTTGTTGCTGAAAATGAGAAAAGTGAACAGAGCTGAGTGTCACTTCTCAACTTTAGACCTTATCACAGAATGAACATTTTGAAAAAGCTGCACTTGATCAGGTCGAGCAGGCTACTCGGTTTGTGATCAAGTCCAATTCCCATTTTCTGTGGAGCATAACCACTTGTATTTCTTTCCTTTTTCACCTTTTTTTATCCAATCCTGCATAATCTTCAACATCTTTCTCTTTTCTTTCTCTGAGAGAGAGATGTTTCAAGATTAAAGAATAAAAAGGGCATTAGTTATTGAACCTGTTGTCATTAGGGCTGACTTGACCATCGAAGGACTCCATCTTTCATGTACTGATTTGATGAATGCTGCAGCACCTGTCACATGTGGGCAAGCCATAGATGTACCAGACCTTATGCCAAATTGGGATGGTTTGTTCCCAGCTGGAACACTTCCTGGTTCAGTGCTCTTGGGTATCATGGCAGCTAAAATGCCAATTCCTGGAGCCATAACATCTGGCTGAACAACACATTTGCCTCAATTAGTGTGTAAGAAATTTGAGAGCATTTTGCTCCAGATGCTAGGCTTATAAGATTGTGTTTCCTTGTATAAATTTCATGGAGGACCTGGGGGCAGAAATATACCTTGAGTATGTTTTCTGTAAAAATTGAAGGACCTCTAGATGAGAAAGATGCAACAATTGGTGAAGGTTTATATCTAGCAACTTCTGCTGTTGGAAGAATTGTTGTAGTTGGGTTCCTGTCATGGAGGCAGGAAAGATTGAGCATTTTTACGTAAGTCTTTTTTTTTTTTCTCATTATTGGAAGGCTTATTTTATTTTTTTTTTAAATGATGCAGAAGAATGTATGGCTGAAAAGATGGAGCCACATGAAGCATAAGCATTGGCACTAGTCAGAATTTTGAAATTGGGAGTGCTTACTTGGTAGAGTTAATGTACTTTAGAATCTGATTCCCTTCAAGATCACCAACATTTGTGTAGGGAAAGACGCCTGCATCAAAAGGAACATCCTTCTTGTCCTCATCAATTAGTATCATCCCCATGGCCTTTGCATCTTGTAAGACTAGCTTCTTGATTCGTCTTGAAACAGTTGGATCATCAGCAACACAAATCACAATCTTGCCAGCAACTTTACTATAATCCAGTGATCCAGGATAACAATTCCTGCATTTCATGGAAAAAAGAATGTGTTTCCTTATGTTGGAATTACTGTATTATTGCTTTCTAGAATTTGGGACTTATAAAACCTAAGATATGATATTTAGAACAACTACTTCTGTGTTACTCGTATTAGTGTTACTACTTTCTTGTATATTAGCAACATGTACAAATAGGAACAATAGTATTTGCTGATGTGTACCCTTGTTTGAGTTAGCTATGAATTATTTTGAGAAGCTCTGGACACGGTAACACTTGACTAGCAAAAATTTGAGATATTAGGCAACATTTACAACTTTATGCTAAATGTCGTATAAGGATGACAATAATGCGATGAGGATTTTTCAATTGAAAAAGGTGGAATTATTTTGTCTTTGTTATCAATTTTTTTTAGTAGTAGTATTACATGTGGAAGAATTTTTTTTTTATGAGGTAATGATGTAATACTGAGTTGTAAAAAATGTACAGGTGTTATATTTTAAAAAAAAAATTATTAGAGAGCCTGGTAGCAAAACCTAAACTTTGCCCAAATCTTATCATTTCAAAGTTACGTACCTTGCTTCTGATACAGGGGTAAATCTAGCAGCCACATTCTCTCCAAAAACAAGAGGATGCATCTTTGAACGAGTGAGGTTTGAGAAGTTTATACCTGAGCCCTACCAGCATGATCACAGGGAAAAATTAGATTTGCTATACATGAAAACTATGCTAAGAAATTTACCACGCTTTTCTTTCTGCTTGGTATCAGAAATCAAGAAACCCACTTGAAAAGCTTTTCCATTTCCGAGGACAACAGTTGATTGGAAGCTCCTATCGATATTAGATGCTGCAACTGTGAATACCCATGGAGCTGTGTTTACAACTGTGTAAGGATCAGGACCATCATTCCCTGCTGAGCACACTACCATGACCCCCATGTCTTCTGCATGAAATGCTCCAATGGCTATGGGGTCATTCAGAAAGTCTGATTGAAACAACGAGCTGAGTCCAATGGAGATTGAGATTATGTCTACTCCATCTCTAACAGCATCATCAATAGCTTTCAATATAGTGGCACCTGAACAACCTTCATCTGAGCAGGCCTTGTAGGCAGCAATTCTAGTAGAAGGTGAGCCACCTCTTGCTGTTCCTTGTGCTAATCCATAATAACTAGCATTGTTGACTGGGGATCCAGCTGCTGTTGATGCAGTGTGAGTCCCATGGCCAACAGAGTCTCTTGGTGAGCCTTTGGCTCCTCTACTATGAGTCTTGTTGCCACCTAATGTGGTTTGGAGATTATAGTATCTTGCACCTATCAATTTCCTGCAATTTTACTGAGATAATTAAGTTTTTACCATACCAGTTTGCATATTTGTTGATGTCAAAATAATTTTTTTGAATTGTTTTAAACTAGATATAAACTTCTTATTGAAAACATTATAGGAGAAGGAATGATCACCTGTTGCAATTGGATTTCTTGAAATCATGACTCTGCATGCAAACACCTTTCCATCTAGAAGGAATTTCCCCAATACCCTCATCATTAAAACTTGGAGACACTGGCCATATCCCTTTGGAACAGAATAGATATAAACTTGAATGAATAATCTTTAAGCAGCTCGTCTATAATATATCACATACAATTGTTTTCTAATTAAGGTCAAGGTCATTATTAAAATAAGTGAAAGTTGTAGTTCTCGGAGTTTCCGAGTGAGGAAACTTGTTATGATGATTAAACATGAAGGCTGGGTTCTAATTACATATTTTCATTACGGTATTTTTGATATTTTTAATTGTAAACTACGTAAAAACTAGTAGCACTTGGTTCAGACTTCTACTCAGTTGGCCTTTACTATTTTGCAGACAATGAGATTGGGAAGAACACGAGGGATGACATGGTTTGGTTACAAAAATTATGCTGGAACTAATGTGGGGTGTATGCAACATCCATCACCAGTAACAGATTCTGCATGGGGCACACATATCACTCATGGCAAAAGTATTGAAGAAGCCATCCTTGATCAATTAGCCAGATTAAATTCCATTTACTAAAATATGTCTTGGTTTTGACTTTAGCTGGTAATCCCTAGTTAGTAGTAGGCCTCCACAAATTGTGATATATGTTGCCTTTGTGCTGGGACAATCTATCTGTCTCCTAATTATTTTCTTACCAAAGGGAAGGTATTGAGAAACTTCATCTCTTATGTGAATTTATGGTTTAGCTCTTGCATTTAACCTTGGTATGAAAACAATAAAAACTAGAACATGTGTTAAGTAAGTTAATAACCACTTTATTGCCATCTCTGGGTTAGGTAGTTCCAACCTCACTATCTTGTCTGTGTCCCTAAGATAGTGGGGCTCTTAAACAGATCGAAATTGGGCCATGTGGAATCCTCATTCCACATGCTTTCCCAGGCCCCAAGAGGTATTCTGTCTGTGTCAACTAGAAAATTCTTTTCACTGTCGGTTCTCTTTTCATCCACAATATCAGGCATGATTAGTTGATTCTTCTTCTTTTTGTGTATAAATTTTTGGAAGAAGAGGAAGGTTTATGGCAGGCACTAATTTAATGTTCCGATCGCTACTCATGATCTGTATTTTATTATTCCCTCTACAATTCCAATACACTAATACTAGTATCTCCATAATTTTTCTTATTTTTGTTGTGATCTTCTGGTTTCAATTAGCTTCATAACTTTATTATGTATATGATGCTTAAAGATAACATATGATATAATGTTAATGCTTCACCATTTCCCTTCCATTCCCCATCTAATACCTCCTAATCTCACCATTCAGCATCACTAAAGAGGAAAGGAGGGATGAGGCTTGAAGACTTCGTGAACAGGAAGCAGATAATAAGGGAAGGAAAGGTAAGAATTGGGGGCCAAACTCAATAATGGATCTCAATCTTAAAACTTGAAGCTGATAACACCTTATCATATATGAGTTATAGAATTTTCTTTTGCTATAAATTTAATCTATCATGTTCCTTATGTACTCTCAGAAATTTTCTAAATCAAGGGAACCGAAGAATGATTGATAAAAACAGAGGAGGTTAGCAATCAAAACAGCTGGAAGAGGACCACAATGAAAGCCATTAATTGTTTACTTGCATGGCCATTGTTAGTACCATGTGGGTCGTATTCTATTCTACTAGAACTGTCATTGTTGCTAGATGGAGATGCCCTAGCTGCCAATGTCTCTTACCCCTACAATTTTACAAGTTAGTGACACATTGACCTTCACCATCACATGAAGTGTCCACAAAAAACCCTTGAGGCCATTTATGAGAAATGCATTGACATGTGAAATGCATCCCCACTAACTCCTTTTTCTCCTCTGCAAAATCACACTCCTATGACTACCCCTATGAAGCCTTTCATGCTGTCATTTTTATTATGTATCAAAAGTTAATTGAATAGTTGCTATCAAGTAATGAGGTAGTAGTTCATGTCAAGAGTGTTTAAGTTTTAATCTTAACTCCTGAAAAAAGAATTTAGCTATTGTGAATAATTGTTTTTACTCTTTATTCTATTTGTTGGATTGTTGAATTCTGGGATAATACAATCTTTTGGTTAGATTATTTTGTGGGGTTTACACCGTATGGATTTTGGAGGTTTTGATTATATTAAGAAAAAAAAACTACAGTTTTAGGTTTTGTATGAAGTCTTACTTTTTTACAGAAGAAATTTATTGACAAATTTGAGTATAATTTAACCAAATTTAAAAGAAAATGAACACAATTTACTCTACTAATTAGGTGGTACTAGAGGAGCACTTACCAGTGTCTATAAAACCAATAATAACATCAGCTGAATAGTGTTGGTGTGGGATAATGACACGTGGCATCATACCCAAGTCTGATTCCAAAAAGTCCCAGGATCTTGTTGTGTGTAGCTGAAGAACTGGATCTGGAAACACTGACACTATTCCATGGTGCTCTGTTCACAAATTACTCAGCTACTGTTAGTTCATCAAAATACAAAATCATAAATCTTCTGTATACATGTGTCATAATAAATTAAGGACCTCAAAGAAGAAGAAAATGATTAACAATGCCTTAACGACAAAACATTATTGGAAAAGTGAAAGAATGATGAAGTGATATTTAAGAAATTGGAAGAATACAAAAGAGGAAAAAGTGGAAGCAGAAGGGACAAGATGAGTACCAGACAATGCAGAGGCTTCACTCTCTGTAAGCATGGCAGAGAATCCACTAAAAGCATGACTATAATGGTGGATTAGAGCTACCCTCTCACTCTCTCTTCTGTGAAAAGTTAAAGTAAAGCGAAATGGATTATGTGAACTAATTTTTCAACAGTAATTATAATTAATTTAAGGTTTTCTTGAGTAAATTATATAAAAAGATCTGAGATTATATCTTTTTTGAAAAATAGAAATAAGGTTTTCAAGAATTTTGTAGATCAAAACAATGGACTTCGATTTTCTGCTTATGTTTTGAATGAGTGTACTGTGTTTTTATAATAAGGTTCAAATTTTTTATTCTTTACTTTAAATTATTATTTTTTGAAATTAATAATAAAAATATTTTTTTATTTATATTGTAAGTTTTAAATAACAAAATAAAATTTAAATAATTTAGATTAAGTTTCACCGGTTAACAAGGGTTAACTCTAACGTCCTCATCTCTTCTTTTTAGTAAACAATCTAAGGTGAAAAATTAATAATAAATGAATATGTTATAACATAAGAAACACTTCTAAGTATGACCCACTTTTATTAAGTTAATTTATATATGTGTATTTAATTCTTTTAAATTTTGAACATTCCATTTTAGTTGTTCCAGGTACCTACTTACCATGAATGACCAATAAACATTGCTATACTAAAACGAAGTGACATTTCAATTATTGAGTGGTGTGGTGTAATGCTTTATCATTATGTGTTTTTAGTGATAGGTAGATATTTATTTGGACACATCAATCTTATGTCAAAATATGTCATCAAAGTTAATTATGTGTTAACAGTCTTAAGATTTTTTTTAAAAAAAAAATTATCTTACCTGTAAAGAAATTTTTAAACTTTTGAGAACTGAAATTGAGATGAAAAAGACTAAATTATTATTAATTCATTTTAAAACAAGTTGCAAATAGAGTCTAAGAATTACTTGTAAGGTAAATGAAAAACCTTGGAATAATGGAAGAGAGGAGCTGCAAATGAGCAGATTCTGCAGCTTTTGATTCTAATCCAATGTTGTTTGATGATGAACTTCCCATGTAAACAACATAATGCTGCAGAAAACACAGTAAAAAAAGAAACGTTTTCAGTAAGCTTAATTAGAGTAAGAAATAATGGTGAAGACGGACCATTTAACAGGAGAGAGATAGAAAGAGTAGGTGCATCCCACCTAACAGGTGAAATTTATCTTCTTTTTCTTTCTCTCTCTTGCATGATGGTACTAAATGCAAGGAATAATCAAACTGTGAGAGGGAGAGAGAGAGGGGGAGGGACCTTGGGAATTTGATGTGAGAAGGCTATTGAAGAGATGAGGACAAAAAAGAGAGAGAGGAAATGAAGGAATTGCAGAAGGGAAGCCATTGAAGATGTTGAGAGGATGAGGGAGTGCTTCTGCAAGCGATGAAGAGAGGTGATGGTGTTGTCATCAATTTATAGGGTAAGTGAGAGTGAGATTCTTCAGTATAATTAATTAATTCAGAAGGTTGATGTTTCAAGCATGAACCATGTGAAAGTATACTTGTTATTACAATGGATGCTCCTTCTCACTACAAGAATAATTAAGACTGACAAAAGTGAATCCATCAATATATTTATATATAATAAGTGCTATTCATCAAGAGTATGATTTGTTATATATATATATATATATAAATGTATAGTTTAATAAAAAAATAGCTAAGGTCATTTAAAAATTGTGAAATTTAATTAAAAAAAAAACGATGCATTTACAGTGAATTGGTTAAAAGCTAGTTTTTTTTTTCCCCAAATTAGAGTTTTAGTATTTTGCAATAGTGGTTTTTTTATATTCATTGACGATTGATTTCTACCCAACTTATTTTATATATACATTTGTCGTTATGTGTGAAATATTTAAATTAATTTATATTTTTTATTATGAATATTTACTTCAAAAATATTATTTTATTATACGTGTATTGATTTGATCATGAAATATTATACAATATACATATATATATATCTATTTTAAAAATTGATTTGATTTTAATTCAATCATCATTATCAATATAATAAAATATAAAAACAATATAGGAAGGGGCTCACTCTGAGTCAATAAGTGAGTCTTTTTTTTTTTTCTAGATATGTCAATTCATTCTCATAAAAAAAAAAGATATGTCAATTTATTAACAAATCTGGTTTTAAAACATTGATTACGACATATTATCTTCATAATTTTGTTAAGGAATAATTTACTTACTTATTTATCACGTTTTTGAACCTTTTTGGTATGAACTACTATTGGTTTATTTTTGTGTGATAAAAGGGGTCCCAAGAGCCTAAATGTAGGACTATTGCCACACACCTTTGGTTATTTATGACCCCACATGTTAATAAATTATTATGTAAGTCACATTCTAATTTCATCAAGCTCTTCAAAATTTTCCTCAAGTTTATAGAATTTACACTCACGTCTTTTTTTTTAAATAAAAACTATATGGTTTAGGTTGAAGCATTGACTAGGTTTCTTGATGAAATTTGTGATAAAAAATGCAACTAGTGTTAGGAAGGGACAAGGGTATATTATCTTTGTTATTATTTATGCTTACAGAGGAGGTTCTTGTATCAATAGTGTGAATTTCACTAGCTTGTGTGTGTGTGTATGATTTATTGATTATTTAAAATGATATATAAGTGTAAGTTGGAAAACCCTCGTGGAAGATAAATTTTGATCCCTTTAATTGAAAGATTTGATCAAAATGTTCAATCAGAAATTGATGGTGTAGATTAATTTGGATAATCAATATTTCAAATTCGTTTGTTTTCTTAAATTAAAAGAACATAGAATGATTATAGCAAAAAAAAGAACATAGAATGAAACTACTATTTGAACTGTAAAATTAATAAAATAGATTTTAAAAAAATTTGAAATCTTGAAAATTAAAATTTCTCAATTTAAGTAATTGATTGGATTGTTTAATTGAGAACACCTTAATTAAATCATGAAAGATATAGAGGAATATAATATTGATATTTTATTCATAAGGCACTTTTATTATCTTTCGATTAAATAATAGGATTATACAATCGAATATATACGAATTAGTGGAAGATGAATGTAATTTGTGTTATTACATTATGATCACAAACGCAACTTTTTTATTCACAATGAAGAAACTGAAAATCTTGATCAAAGAGTATCGAATCCCTTTCACTAGAACGAATCACAGTTGGTTATCTAGCATTTACATTAGGCAACGTGTTATCCCAACACATAAATAAATATAAATCTGAAAATATTATATATTATGTTGTTTGGCATTAGCTAAATTTCTAATAATAAAAAAGAAAAGAAGAACAAGGAAAAGCAGCAAGAATCCAGTTCCTTGTACAGGCGAACTGTCATTAAAGAGAGGATTTTCATAAAAGAAGAAGATCATATGCTTCAAGTGGAAGCATCTTAATCCCTTTTCTAATGCAGAACAGTGTTGAGAAAGAAGTCGTATTATTGTATCCCTCAATGGCCTTTGTGAAATTTCCTTCTTTATTTCCTTTTTCTTCTCTTTATCTCTTTCCCATCAGTCTCCTTCTTCTTCTTTACGTGTTCTTAGTTGTATCAGCATCTTCTTTTCTTTTTTAAATTGGATTTATCTTTTGTCTTTAGCTCTATATATGAGTAATACTATACTAAATGTGCAGGCTTAATTTCACAGAGACTTCAAGATCTGGGCAAGTTCTTATCTGTGTCTCAGGAAACTAAAACAGATATATATTGCAACACTCTAAATCACATTAATTAATTGCGTATAATCCAAAAGGTTAACCCTGTAAGAGATAATAATTTTTCTCATTAAATTGGATTCAATGTTTTCTTAGTAAGAGATACTAATGTTTTTCGAAGCTTTTCTTGGAGTGAAATCTTAAATACACTAAATTACTCTTAGAGGCTCGTAAGTTGGAAAATTTAGACCTAAAGAAAGCTTGACATAATCTTAATATTTAATAAATGGTATAATGTGTTCACCAAAAAAGGTATAATGTAATTTTGTATAAACTTCTATTAGTTGCGGACGGAGGTAATATGTGGGAGGGGCCTAGCACCCCTCCCCTCAAGATTTTTTTATTTTTTTAAACTTTTTATTATTATCAATCATTTATAAAAGTAAAACCTATCTACTTGGGCCCTCTCAATATTTCTCTCTAATACAGTTATTGACTCATATTTTCTTCTCCAGTTCTTTAATATTGTATGTTTTAAATTTTAAATTTTACCATTTGCTTTATTTTTCTTCTTCTTCTATGTTATCTCACTCAATTCTATCTTACTTTGTATTGAAAAGCTTTAAAAATAAATTTATCTAAGTTTGGTTTTACTAACTAATTTGACCTAATGCTAGTTGATGAGTTTGGCTAAACATGAATGATATTTGTATGCGAAATAACTTGCTAACATTTAATGCAAAATGTCAAAACTATACGAGTATTTGGAATGTTCTATCATTTTGTAATGAAAATTTTCATAATATTTATTATGAAAAATGTTGTCACCGGTATGGCAAAATTTTTCGTAATATTTATTATCATAATAGTGCAGAACATGTTATTTTAAAAATTTATTGTTAATAAATATTGAAAATAAAAATTATATTAAATCAATCTTTTTAAAAGATGGCCCCCCTTAATCTTCTTGGCTGCGTCCTTCTATATATGGCATGTCTTAGAAAATGAGCTATATTATTTGCAACTCATAAAATATACGACTGGCTAATTGATAATATGTTCTTCAATCATGTGATTGAAACACACTTGATCTTAGCTATTTTAGTCTTTTAAAATAAACTTCAAAGTTTGGCTAGATAAGTTATTATTGGGAGAATTCATACTCAAACATGGCTTGTATACCAGTATATTACATCCCTTTAGGAATATTCAATCACTACAAGAAAATTGGGAATTTGGGTCTGTCTCAAAATTCGTCACAAATCCGTCACAAAAATTTTATGATGGATTTTGTGGCAGAAATTTTATAAATTAGTCGTAAATCCTTTACAAAATCCATCATAAAAAATTTATGATGAGCTAAAATGTGACGAATGCGACCCATCACAAAACTAAAATCCATTGCAAATTTTGCTTAATTAGTCTCAAATTTCCCGTTTATTTGTAGTGGATAAAATTGGAATAAGAATACCAGTATATTAGATCCCTTTAGGAATATTCGATAAAACTGAACAATACCAGTGCTTTTGAGGCATAGCCTCCCATCCAATCCTAGAGATAATAAGTGGATTATCCAAAGGACGCACCACTAATTGCAACTATTTTTTTTTTGGGGGTTGGGGGGGGGGGGTGCATATGACAAAACTTCTTCCATAAACAAATTTTGCTGCATATACCAATCCAAAATCACAATATATATTAAGATAATGCTCAAGGAAACCTGAAAAGCAATCCTGCATAACTGCATTTTAAGAGTGAAGAGCAGCATAATTACTAGCATTTTATAAGTTTAATTTCACTGTTTCTTACTACAGAAGGTATCTACTAAGTTCAAAAGCTAACTACATACTTTACTTTATTCTACCTTTTCTTTATATATATATAATTTGTTAGACATCATAGTCATTCTCCTGCAACCATAATTAATTATAGGTAGTTTCTATATATAATTAATGTGTGGTGTCTCAGCTAAGCTGTCCTTATACTCGTAGAAGAAGACAATGAAAATAGTGAAAACAAAAAAATATAGTGTGTGAATACTATACAGTTTTTACTGACAAAAGGGTTTGCTAAAGAATCTTGGGTTTTGAAAGCTAAGCTAATTGTACAAACTGATCAGTGGTGGTGTGGCACTGAGGAACAAAAGTAAGTATTGGAGTACTACTGGAATATTGATGCCTCCCTTCCTATTCATCAAACACATATTACAGACCTTTAACTCAGATTGGTCTTCTTTATTCCCACATCTAAAATGGACCTAACTTCTCTCTCTCTCTCTCTCTCTCTCTCTCTCTATATATATATATATATATATGGTCATAAGCTTTGACAAATTAAGTAGGGAAATTAAGCATACTAGTTACTCAAGCCGACTGGTGTGAAATTCCAACAAATTTATGGCTTCTTGAAATCCTTCAATGCCCAGATTTAATCGTCATTTTCCCAATGAAATGTAATAACATAATAAACGATTTATCAACAAATAAATTAAGTTTAGGGGTTATTTAATTACATATAATTAATTCAAAGTTTTCAGGGGATTATCTGTAAAGAAAAAAGAGTTTAAACAGACATACTATGATCAATAACTTATTATTTTTCATTACTGAAATAATTGACTAATTAATTACAAAGATTTATCCATTAAAAAGTCATATGAACCAGTAAGGATTATCACACCAAATTGTTGACCAAAAAAAAAATCCAACACCAAATTAACTTAAATTACATGATCAATAGGCAAAAATGAATTTTACAAATTTTACTCAGATCAACGGTTATAAAAAAAAAAACTAAGAAATGAGCAAAACATTTCGAGCCAGCAACAGATCTATATTATTTTAATCATTTTCACTGTTTATTAACAAAAAAGAACAAAAATATAATAAAGGGAATTTGAAAATAAATACTAAATACAAGTTCCTAAAATTCTACTATACTATAAGTCTATAACGAAAATTTGTGTTTCTGGTACCCATGTTGGGCTTCGTATCACAGTGAACACTGGAAATTAACAGATCGTCAACTAAGGGCTCTTCTACTTCAAGAAATTGGATCATCAGCCTAATGAAGACATTATCATGTGTATATATATTAAAATTTTAGAAAGTGTCATAAAATAATATATATATATATATATATATAAAACTTTAAAATATATAGTATCATACCAAACAACTATATTAAAAATATATATAAATTACTATTACTAATAACTAATAAATTAAAAATGATACAAGAAATTATATATTTAAATATCAAATGAAATATGACTATCAATATTTGATTTAAGAATCTAAAAATAAAATATTATTTTAAAAATTTAGTACATCATTTCTTTATTAAAAACTGTAACTAGCAGTTAATGAGTGAGGATAAGAGAGAGACGGGGGGAGAGAATGACAGAAGATGAAGACAATCCTAGGTTGAGGAATAAATCACTGTAGATGTGAGTTCTTAGCGTAATTAAGAATTAATAATAAAAATTTAATACTCAATAATTAAGAAACAATACAAAATTATAAAAAGTAAGTTGAAATATTGAATAAATTGAAAACTTAAAATAAATTGAGAATAACAAAGGTAAATTTTAAAAATAGGAAGGAGTTAAGAAAATAATAAAAAATTAATATTAATAATAATATTAAAAAAACCAGAAACTCATAATATTTAATTTAAAGAAATTAATAATCAATAATTAAGAAATAATAAAAATTGAAGAAAAATAACAAAATTAATAAAAATTTTGGAAAAAGTTAAAATACTAAAAAATTTGAAAATATGAAAATAATATGTAATAAAACTTTAAATAAGAAATAAATCTACCATGTATGGGAAGTTATTAAGATAAAATTATAAAGACAACAAATAGAGTAAAGAGGGAAATTAAAGAGAAAAAATAGGAAAATGAGACAGTAAGAGAGAGAAAATATAAGTTTATAAAATAAAAAAAGTTATTATTTGAAATAATTAAAAAAATAGGAATATTACTGTTCATAAGACACTATCATGAACAGTAAATCTCCTTAAAAAAATATTATAATGTAAGGGATTGATAAGCAATAGAATGGAGGAAGGCAATAAAACAACAACGGGAACACGTAAGAAAAGGGGGAGAAACATTTTTGGAGCATCTCTTTTTTGCCCAATTGGACTATGTATAATAAAAATACTTAATTATATGGATGCAAACGTATAGTATACGTATCCATATACAATTTTCCTTTGGGTAAAAAAAAAATAATGCTGATATAGCTCCTGTTTTGACGTAGTGGTGGTGTTTTCTTGGTGATACAGTAATATGTAATATGTTTTTTAAATAAAAGAAGATGTATATATTTATATGGATATATAAATAAAGAATGAATACAAGAAGGTCAAGCAATACAGTAATATGTAATATGTTTGAAGGTATGAAATGAATGGTTCTTTTCCTTTCATTTCATTGATAGAATATAAATTAAAATTAAGAAAAATATCAAACCATTGCATTTTTCAATATTTATAAAGCATTTATTTACTTCTTAATTGTTTGATAATTCAGCTATATATATATATATTACATTAAATATATGAAAATATTAAACATATTAACAATATAAATCACAATATTTAACATCACATGTATTAAATGGCTCTATAGCTATATTCCTTGTGTTGGTGTGGATAATTATTAACCTTTTCATTAACATTTAGATTTTGTTTTTAACTCAACCATACATAGTTAGCTCTCACAGAAATGCTCACGCACATAGCTGTTTTGTATTTAAGAATTTAAGATTTAAATGCTACCAGTAAAAGAAAAAAAACCTTGGTTTCTTCATATGCAAGTAACATACAAAACACCAAAAAATTAGTTGGACATCAACTTCAAAGAAAATGAAATAAATTGAACATCAACTACAAAGAAACTGAAATAAATATGAAAATGTTATAAAATTTTATAACATCTTAAAATTTTCTTAAGAGTGTTTTTAAAAAAAAATCTTAAACAAACAGGCCTTAAATGCCTAATCTAGAGTATTATTGCAAGTAAGCATATTCAAAATCAAATCAAACCAACTAGACCGAGCTAAACTGACCAAAACTAAATTGAAATGAAGTCTATTTCAATTTTTACCCTATTGAAACCAATTCGGTTTGATTCAAGTTCGGTTTCAGTTCAGTGAGACCTGAATCGAATCGAATTGAATTACACCTATTAGCTATATTATAATAAATTTTAATATAAAAACATATTCAATTACCTATAATCACACATATTTTATTTTATTTTTCTAAGGGTATGTTTGGTTGGGGGAAAATGGGGAGAAGGGAAAGGAATGGGAGGAATTTTGTTCTCCTCCCCTTGTTCGGCAATCAAATAATTGGAGGAGGGGAGGGAAAATGTTATTAAAATTTTCCCTCCCCTCCCCTTATATATTTTCCCCCCAAATTGGGGTAATTTGGGAGGAGAAATGTGTTATTGTGTCCAATATGACCAAAATACCCTTCACTTTTTCATTACTCAATCACACAATATACTGGTTAGTCTTGTCGCGTCTCTTTTTGGTCTCACTCATAAAATATGAAATATCTTAATGACATATATGTATAAAGTCACGAATACATACAAACACATTCGTATATTAACATATATAATCATGGTTAAAGTTGAGGAAAAAAATAAGATACATACAATCATGGTTGAAGTTGAGAAAAAAAAGAGTATTTCCTTCTGATTAAGAACTTTGTCTAATATTAAAAAAAAACTTTTTTTTAATATAGAAAGGTTGGAGGGAAATGGGGGGAAGGGAAAGGAAGGGGAGGGAAAATGTTATTAAAATTTTCCCTCCCCTTGTTTGCAATCAGGAGGGGAGGGAAAATATTATTAAAATTTTCCCTCCCCTCCCCTAATATATTTTCCCCCCAAATTGGGGTAATTTGGGGGAAAAATATGTTATTGTGTTCAAAATGACCAAAATACTCTTTATTTTTTTCATTACTCGGTCACACAATGTACTGGTTAGTCTTGTCCTTATATTAACTTAAATAAATTAAGGGTATAATAGTCAAATTATAATTATTTTCCCTCCTTTCCCCTCCTAACCCAAACGAGGTAAAATTAAAATCCTTCTACTAAAATCCCTCCTTTTCCTTCCAAACGAGGTAAAATTAAAATCCCTTCTTTTTCCTCCCCTTCCTTTCTCTCCATTAAAATACCTTCCCTCCCTTTCCCTCCTTTGAACCAAACAGACCATTAAATAAACTAAGGGTATAATAGTCAAATTATAATTATTTTCCCTCCCTTCCCCTCATAACCCAAATAAGATAACATTAAAACCCCTCCATTAAAATTCCTCATTTTCCCTCCAAACGAGGTAAAATTAAAATCCCTTCTTTTCCCTTCCCTTCCTTTTTCTCCATTAAAATCTCTTCCCTCCCTTGAAACAAACGGACCCTAATGTTCATAAGGCATATTAGTTAGTAAATTATTTAGATATAATATTTGTATTCATAAATTATCAATATATAACCTATTTAATTTAATTTTTTAAGAGAGATACTATTTTTAAAAATAATCTAAAAAAATGTTACAATCCTCAACCAAACTGATATCTGAATAAAACCAAATCAATTACCTCTCAAACTGATAAGGTCCCATAAAAAGCCAAATTAATTGATTTGATTTAATTTGATTTTTATCCAAAAATAGATTAAATCGCACCCGTAAACACTCTTTTTAAACAACAAGTAGTTTTGCTTATATGCAATTATTCACTAGCCCCAGTACACTAGAAGAACTTCTCGAGCATAGGCCCACCAACCACGATTTAGATTATTGCTTCTGGAGATTTGTATTCATACCCTTGCATTTGCATGAGGTAAGATTATTTTTTTCCTCCAAATCATTGACCATTGTGCCAACTAAGATCGGCCTCTAACTGGATCCTTATCAAGAGCAAATGAACAAAATGTAGAGAATTAAGTATATTTGTTATTAAATTTTACCAACATTATAAAATGTAAAAAATATTTTTAAATATGTTTTATTCTAAAATGTAAGAGATAAATGACTTTTATTTGGTACATTAAATTTTTTTTAGTTAAAGTAGATTTATTATTATGAAATAAATTAAAGAAGAATTAAGTAAAAATGTATAATGAGAATATCTATGGAAAAAAAGATTTTTTTTATGATATATTTAAGACATCTAAGTTTTATCCGTTATGATGATTTAATTATTTGTTTGTTACATTTTGAAATAGAAGGAGCATTTGATTTTTGGACTAATTATTAAGCTTTTCAAAACACTCAGATTTTTTCTTTAACTCAACCATACATAGCTCTCAAAGAAATGCTCACGCACGTAGCTGGTTTATATTTAAGAATTTAAGATTTAGATGCTACCAGTCAAAGAACCTTGGTTTCTTCATATACAAGTAACATGCAAAACACCAAAAAATTAATTGAACGTCAACTTCAAAGAAAACGAAGGGAAAGTGTATTGGAAGCTAATCTGAACATCAACTTCAAAGAAAATGAAATTAATTGAACATTAACTATAAAGAAATTGAAGGGAAAGTGTGTTAGAAGCTAAACTTATACAACCAAGATTAATGTGAGTAATAGAGGTTCTTATGGCTTAAATAAATGACTGGAGATTTAATTTTCTATCAGAGTACATTAAAAAAAACTTAATTGAAGGAATCTATCATTTATCTTCTGTATCCCAAAAAAATTAACTTTTGCTGTTAGCGGGTTATACTCTTGAAAACTGGAGAATCTAAACTAATACGCTTTCCCTTGAAATACATGGACATTTAATTTTTGTGTCTAGATTGATTCCAGCATATTCTCATCATCAATTAATCTAGTTGAAATAAGTTGCTATGGAATTTGAATAATATAAAATAATAATTTTATAACAAAAATTAAAAAGAGACAAAATACAAAATAAATGGAAACGGGCATGAGTTTGTTGTCTCTATTTTCACATTTTTTTTTATGTTTTAACTTCAAAATATTTTTTAACTTTTCACTTCATATGATCTAAATCAGTTTTTATCAATTTATCAAAGAAAAAAAATATCAGTTTTTATCAAATATCCATATGATACAATCATCATCCGAATTTGTTTTAGTAACCAAGGGTCCAATCATCTCTTTTTTTTTTGGATAAAAGAAAAAAGGGAATCTTTATCATTATATATTTGGCCGGCAAGATTTGATAATTTCTTAATTATAATTTTTATGCTAAATTAAAAATTGTTTCAACCGATAAATGAAATACATCCTGTTATGAATAGATATAATAATTAGCCATCCGCTCTCATTAACTTTATTTTGATGACAATTTCTTGTCAAAAGTATCCTTTTGATCCTTCAATTTTACACTAGATTTCATCTTAGTCACCTAACTTTATTTTATTTCTTTTTAATTATTTAATTTTTAAAATATAATCAAAAGTTTTCCTATTATTAGCACCATTTATTTTATTAACAGAAAATGTTAATATATTCAATGTTGATATGTCAATCTTTACTAACCAATTATCAATATTTTTATTAATATTAGGTTTAAAATATTTTTTAATTAAATTTAAAGATTAAAAATAAATAATTACAAATAGACTTCTAAATAAAACCTTAATACTAGATATTTTTTGTCATAATAAATAAGTTGGATAAATATATAAGAATTTAGAAAATGCTTTATCAGCATTTAACAATGATTTGTCAGTATTTTTTATTAATATAATTAACTATGTTAGTTATAAGAAAAATTTTGATTATATTTTAAAAGATAAAGAATTAAAAAAAAATAAAATAAAATTAAAGAATTAAAATAAAACTTAGTGTAACGTTTAAAGACTAAAATTATATCTTTGCCTACATCTAAATAACTAAATATCTCATTCAGTCAACAATGACAAAATAAAAAATGTGAATTTGATGATGCAATCCTTTATAAAAAATTTAAAATTATACTCCTTCCGTTTCGCTATATAGTACATTTTTTTGAGAAATTTATGATTTATAATATAGTGCACTTCACGGATTACGTATTATACTTTTTTTTTCTTTTTAAGATTGTCCCTAATTAATAGGCTCAAATATTTATTTATTATTAAAATATTTCATTTCCAATATATTTAATGAGGATAATTTGAGAAAAGGTAAAAATTTTTTTAGTTACTAATTATTATTTTGGTTCATATGCGATAGTTAAAAGTATACTAAAAACTGAAACGGATGGAGTACATCACTAGTTGTTCACTCGTTCTCATTAATCTCATTCATATATATATATATATATATACACACATATATAATTGATTGATCATTAACGTATGAAATTTGAAATAAGGGCTTATTATTAAATGCCAAAATGAAATCAAATACCATACAAAATGCCACTAAACTGTCAGAAACTTCTCTTTTTCTGGCAAAAAAAAAAACTTCTATTTTAATTTTTTTTAAAAAGGCACTTTAACAATTTATCTGACCATAGAAAAGTATAGAAAATATTTATTTTGATATAATTTTTTTATTATTTTTTGGTAAAATATACGTAATTTTGTTAAAATTACTCATTTTATTTTTAACATGCTCATTTTTCCTAAAAATAAAAAATAAATTACACAAACTTTTTTTAGTTCTGTTAAAATTACTTTTTTTTTGTTTTCAAAATTCTTAAATATTCTCAAAAACAGAAAAAAATTTGGCTGATTTTTATGGAAAGTTCGATATCTTTTAAAAATTAATCTTGATTAAATATGTATAATTTCAGTAGAACTCAAGAAAAGTACGTAAATTATTCATTATTTTAGAAGAGATTGGTGTAAACTTTAAAATAGATGAAAGATATTTATAATTTTAACAAATTAAATTGATTTCATAATTAAATAAAATATGCATATGATTTTAATATAATCTAAGGAAGATGTATGCAATATATTTTGAATTTTTAGAATAAGCAATTTTTATCGTCCTTAGCACAAGGATTTTTTTATTTCGTAATAATATTAAATGACACATAAATTTGGCCAAAAAATGATTCAGGATTGTTGACATATTCATGTAGAAAAATATATACTAAAAAATATATGTCAATATTATGACAACATTTCACTTATTTCTTCTGTAACAATGTGGATAGAAAATCAATATAATATATATAGATATATATGTTAATAGTAAAAAGTGCGGCTCGTCAGTCCTCCCTCATTTATTCTGTTTGAACTCAGTGCAAAGTAAACGGCCCACCTCTAATTTGTGTATAATCATCTCACAATAAAAAACTATGTATGCCACTCTTAACAATGAACTTTTATAACTTTCTAAATTTATACACATAACCTGCTGGCAGTTAATAATTTTGTAGCTTCACTATTGAAAATGAGTTATTTACCCACGATTCTACAATTCAAAAAGACAATCTACAATTAACTCATAATTTAAGAAAATTATTGATACAAAAAAAATGACATTCATGGAGTTCATTGTCACCAATATCACACTTTGTTAATAAAATTCCATACAACAACAATGTGGTCAGGTTGTATGTGCTAATTTAATACTCCTTCCGTCTCTTTTTTAAGTCTCTTTTTAACTGTTATTTTTAAAAATCTTTATTTCATTTTATCTTTCATCTTCAAATTTCAAGAAATCATTAAGTAATGTTTTTCCAATTATAACTTCATCTATCATTTTAAAAGTCAAAGATAATATTAATTACTTTTTTTTATTTATCCATTTCTATAAGAAAAAATTTGAAAATTCAAAATAAATTATAACATATTAATTGCATTTCTTAATCTTTGTGCAAAAACCTTACTCACTCTGGTCTTTTATATAAGGCACTTCCAATTATTTTACATAAATTAAGGAAGTTAATTATATTCTCAAAATCCTAAAGAAAAAATAAATATTCCTTTTTTACCTATATTTATTATAATAATGCAATCTTCATTAAATAAGACTTTCAATTATTATTAAGTGGAAATACGTGAAATCAATTAAAACAAGGTTAAGAACATTATTATTGATCAATCATATAAAAACTCCAATGATAATTTACGAGGTCAAAAAATAAATAATTAGTGGTAAAGCAGGAACAATATTACTAAATATTACAAGGTGTCTTATAAAAAGGATCATAAAAAATTTCATGAAGATGCCTTATAAAATGAAATGGAGCGAGAAAATATTTTATATAAAGAAATGGAGGGAGTAGTTAAGAAAGGTTGAATATCAAAATTTCAAGATTACGGGAATTATTTAAAAACTTAAAATTTACTTCCTCCAATTCAAAATATAAGGAGTTTTCTAGAATTTTTTTTTGTCCATAATATAAGGTGTTATGTAATCTTTAATACTCCCTCTGGTCTTTAATATAAGACTATTTTAACCGAATCACGCGGATTAAGAATTGAAATTAAAATTAATTAACCACCTCGATTTCTCCAAAAATCCCAACATTTTTTCAAAACTACCCTTAATTTAATCTCATTCTCTTCCTCTTTGAATACATTAAATAGGGGTATTTTTTGGAAATATATAATAAATACTACCTCATATATTGTTAAAGGGTCTTATATTTAGGATCAGAACAAAAAATCCTATATATAGGATCAGAGGGAGTAATATTTTGCCTTTTTTGCCTCTATTCATTAATGATCAGTCTCGTAACTTGTAATGGAAAATAATGTAAACAACTTTAATTATTAGTAATTAATAGGGGTAAAAATAGGATGTTGAGTTTTTTTTTAGAAGTTTAAGAGTATAACTAACTTACTTTAATATGTGTGAAGTAGTTGAAAATCTCTTATATTTTGGATCAGTAGTTGCTACCAAATAAAAAAGCCCTAGTTTTATCATATGAAAATAACATACTTGTAGATTAACCAACCAATCCATGCAGTTCTAATACCACAGAAATTGAAGTTGCTGAGAAGTTTCAAAGTTCAATGTGTTAGAAATCGAACTCACATCCAACTTTCCTTTGAATTTAATTGCCATTTAATGTTTTCAGATAATTCCAAGCATATTCCAATCTTTCAATTACTTCTGTTGAATAACCATGTTTCTTTCAAACATCAGTGTGAAATAGTCGAGAGCACATTCCGTGCTCATCATGTGTCTGGGCCGTCCAGATCAAATCTGGACGGTCCAGATCAAATTATATTTTATAATTAAATTTTTAATATTATTTTAATTTTATTAAATATAAAATAAAAATAATTTTATAATTGATCTTTTTAAAAAAAATATTATTATTATATAAAAAAATTAAAATAAAAAACTGTAAATCTGAACCGTCCAGATTAAATCTGGATGGCCCAAATCCTCTATAGCTGATGAGCACACCGTGCTCATCACAGATGATGAGTACAAAATGTGCTCTCGAAATAGTCATTCATCATCCAGGTTGTCAGAAATTTAAGGTTTAGTCCTATTTTTTTAAAAAAGATAAAAAAATGAAAGGCAATCTTTGGCCCGCATGATCTTATAAATTTTTTGAATTAATTTTTTATACTAAATTAAATACAGCCTATTATGATCAATAGAAACAATATAGATAATTAAAGACCTGACAGTATTTTTTATTTTATTGTTCTCAAAATAGTTTTGTAAAACTATTTTCAATAATAAGTTTTGGAAACAAGAAAATAAAAAAATCTATTTGAATAATTATTTTTAAAATTATAACTAATAAGTGTTAGATAAGTTATTCAAAATTTATAATTTTACCATTAATGAAGTGGGTATTTTTCACCATTTCTTATATTTTCCAGAACAAAAACTATAAAACACTTTAAAAGATATTCTGAGTTTTTTATTCTTTTATTTTTTTATTTTTCAGAACAACTTATAAAAACAGGTTTAGTTTTTTTATTTTTCTATTTTCAAAAATAAAAAAACCATTTTCGAAACATCTACTAAGCAGGTCCTAAGTCTTTCATTTTACAGCCAACAATTATTCAATGACCAATATGATGGTATAATTATTTGAAAACACAAGTTGTATTGCAAAGATTATAATATAAGTAAATAATTTTTTCATAAATTTATATAGCTTATAATATGTATATACACATTGCAGTTAATTGGATGATTGACTTATGAAATTTGATAGTAAAAAGGCTCATTATTAAGTGCCGGACATGAAGGCAAATATACAAATATTCTATAAGGCTTTATTTGGTTCAATTGAGGAAATTGGAGAGGAGGGGATTTGAGAGTTTTTAAATAAGGAGATTGGAGGGATTTTAAAATTTCCTTATTTGGTGGGATTAGAGGGGAGGGGATTGAAGGGATTTTAATGAAATCTTGTTTGATTCAGGAGAGAATTGGAGGGGATTGAGTTATAATTACTTAATTCCCTCTAAAAACCCCCAATTTGGGATGTTTTAAAATGGGGAAGGGGAAGGGGATTGGAAGGAATTAAATTCTTCCCAATCTTCTCTAATTTGTTAGCCAAACAAGGAGAGAGGATTCAATTCTCTCCCCTCCGCTTAAAAACACCGAAACCAAACAGAGTCTAACGGTCAGACACCTACCTACGGACTAAGAAGCATAGGGAAAAAAAGGATATTAATCTGGTTTAATTATCATTAAACTAAAGGGGAAAAAAAGATCCCTTCCAAGATCTTCTTTGGAATAAATTTTTAGAATAAACAATATTGAAGCATCTTAACCCTTAGATTTTCTTGTTTGTTTTTGTTAGTAAGATTAAATGACACAGTGATACACAATTCTTGGCATGTTCATGCATACAAATATATATTCATAGATAAATGCAAATATTAAAACAAATTTCTGCTCTTATGTAACTAATTAGACAGCAGATTTATCTACCATTTTAGAACCAGACAACCATTCCAAACATTGCTAGTCAAAATAAGGGAAAAACCTGAAAATATTTTTGTTTCCTAGATCATTTGGGCTTGATTATCCTTCCTCCGATCATCATCTTCAAGCTAGTTCTCAGCAACCATGGGTGTCGGCGATTCATTTTTGTCTGCTTTCCTTCAGGTTTTGTTTGATAGGCTGGCCTCAAAGAGCATACTAGACGTTCTATATGCAATTGGAGACCCTGAGAAAGATTTGAAGAAGTTGAAGAAGACCATTCCGCTAATTAAAGGAGTGCTGAATGATGCAGAGGACAAGCAAGTGAAAAATGAAGCTGTTAGAATGTGGCTTGATGAACTTAAGGATGTAGCCTACGATGCGGAAGATGAACTAGATGGAATTTCCACTGAAATTCTGATGAAAAAGTTGGAATCAACACTTCAAACCAGCTCAAGTCAAGTTTGGAAGAATCTTTCAACTTCTCTGTATCAAAGTACTTTCATATTTAAGATAAAGGGCATAGCTGAAAGGCTAGAATACCTTGCAAATGAAAGGCAGAAGCTCGGTTTAGGTAAAGTTGCTGAGGGATCTTCATGCAAACTCAGGGAAACAAGTTCCATAGTCGATGAGCCTTGTGTCTTCGGAAGAAATAAGGAAAAAGAGAAGATTCTCAAGCTGATGATGGAGAATTTTTCAAGCTGTGACAATGGATTCTCAGTTATTCCCATCGTGGGAATGGCTGGGATTGGAAAAACAACACCAGCTAAGGTTGTGTTCAACAATGATAGAGTGAATAAGCATTTTGACCACAAGGCATGGGTATGGGTATCTGATGATTTCAATGTCAAGATTGTAACTATGAAGATTCTGGAGTCAGCCACCTGCAGAAGCTACCATTTCAATAGCTTAAATCAACTTCAAGTCAGCCTCAAAAAAGCCTTGAGGGGTAAGAAATTTCTTATTGTTTTAGATGATGTGTGGAATAAGAATTACGATGATTGGATTGATCTAAAAGGCTCCTTCAAAGGAGGAGCACCAGGGAGCATAGTGATAGTAACAACAAGAAGTACAGAAGTTGCCAGAACGATGGGAACTGTTGAACCTCTTTTTCTTGCCAATTTATCCGATGAAGAGTGTTTATCAGTGTTTGTTCACCATGCTTGTAAGAGTAATAATAATACTGATGTGAATCTAACTCTAGCAAAGTTTGGCAAGATCATTGTTGAGAAATGCAAAGGCTTGCCACTGGCAGCAACAACACTAGGAGGTGTCTTGTGCTCTAAGAAAGATGAAAATGAGTGGGAGAATGTATTGAATTGTGATTTATGGGGTCTAAAAGAGGAGGAAAGTGGTATCTTCCAATCATTGAGATCAAGTCATAATCATCTTCCTTCACATCTAAAGCGATGTTTTGCATACTGCTCCATTCTACCAAAAGGCTATGAATTTGAAGAGAAAGAGATAGTCTTGCTGTGGATGGCTGAAGGCTTTCTAGAGCAAAGAGGACAGAAGCAAATGGAAGATATAGGCCATGAGTACTTTCAAGATCTAGTCTCAATGTCACTTTTCCAAAAGTCAACAAGCAATGACTCATTATATGTAATGCATGACCTTATCAATGATCTAGCCCAGTGGATCTCTGGAGAAACATGTTCTAAATTGGACAGAAGGTTGCAGGGCCACACAAAACAGAAAATTTCAAAAAGGACTCGATACTTGTCCTACGCTAGTAGTGAATATGATGGTATTCAAATGTTTGAGGGTTTTGAAGAAGCCAATTCTCTAAGAACATTCCTCCTTATGAAGCATCAAAGCCAAGAATGGACCTTCATATCAAATTATATTCCTTCTGAGTTGCTGCCTAAGTTTACCTGCTTACGAGTTTTATCAATGACGGGATATTTCATCAGTAAACTGCCAGATTCAATCGGCAATTTGAAGCATCTTCGCTGCCTAAACCTTTCTTGGACTGACATCAGAAAGGTTCCTGAATCAGTAAGTAATCTTTGCAACTTACAAACATTGTTATTAAGAGGGTGCTTCAATCTTGAGCAGTTGCCTTCAAACTTTGCAAATGTGATCAACCTACGCCATCTTGATATTACTAAAGCACATTCTTTAGAGGGCATGCCTCAAAATATTGGTAAGTTGATCCATCTTCAAACACTGTCAAATTTCATTCTTGGCAAAAGTGGAATTGGAGAGCTGATGAAATTGTCAAATCTCCAAGGAGTACTTTCTGTGTCCAAATTAGAGCATGTGGTTGACACAAGGGAAGCAAGTGAAGCTGTGTTAAATAAGAAGGTAGGAATTAATATGCTCAAATTGAAATGGAGTACCCATACAATGGATCAATCACAGACTGGGAGAGTTGAAGATGTGCTTCACATGCTGGAACCTCACAAGACTCTTAAAAAGCTTAGTGTTGAGTGCTATGGTGGTAGCTATTTCCAAAAATGGGTAGGAGATTCATCCTTTGAAAATCTGGTTTTCTTGAAGTTGAAAAACTGTGCCCATTATACATCTTTGCCAGCACTTGGATGCCTTCGAGCTCTGAAAGAGCTTCAAATCATTGGAATGAAAGAAGTACCCTGCATCGATGGTGGATTCTATGGTGAAGGTTGCTTAAGACCATTTCCATCCCTGGAGAGACTATACTTCAAGAATATGGAAAAATGGAAAAATTGGTTCCCCTCTGGCACTGATGACCAACTCGATGCCTTTTCTTGTTTGCAGGAACTTTCTATAGCAAGATGTCCCAAACTTTTGGGCAAACTACCTACCAATCTTCCTTCTCTGCAACATTTATTGATCCATGAATGTAAACAACTGATCATTACTATTTCAAACTTCCCACTTCTCTGCAAACTAGAAATTGATGGATGTAAAGGCTTGGTGTTCAGCAGTACAACTGAATCTAGCTCCTTAAATTCCATGGTTCTTTCAAGAATTTTTGAGTTCACATATCCAACAGAGGGGATTTTGCCGAGTTTTAGAAGAGTGGAAGAACTTAAAGTCATCAATTGTAATCAAGAACTGTTTGCAGCTGTGTGGGGAAGTGAAGTTTGTCTCATGCAGCATCCACATGATTTGTCATCCACTCTCAAAGCACTTGAGATTAGACATTGTGGTGTCGCAAAGTATATACCTAAAGCACTCATGTTCCACAGCAGTTGCCTAGAGCGCTTGTACATATTTAAATGTGATTCCCTACTTTTTGTCACAAGAGACCAAATGCCACAGACTCTAAAATCATTGGGGATATCAAATTGTAAGAACATATGCTCTTTACTGGAAAATGGAGAATGTTCTTCTTCAACTGGCACAGACATTTCTCTCCTTGAGTATATATATATATCGAATGGTGTCCATCGCTTACCTGCTTATCTTCAAGTGGTGAGTTACCTGGGGCGATCAAACGCTTGTTTATTTGGAACTGTTCAAAGTTAACTTGCTTGTCACTGAAAGGTGAGTTACCTAGTACTCTCATTAAATTGGAGGTTCAATCTTGTCCAAATCTAGAGTCCATAGCAAAGAATTTGCACAGAAACACCTCACTAGAATCTATTCAGATATGGAACTGTGAAAATCTCAAATCCCTCCCAGAAGGCATACATTGCCTCAAGCACCTTGAGGAAATCAAAATTATTGGTTGTCCAAAACTTGTTTCATTCCCAGAAGAAGGCTTACCTACCTCTAGCTTAAAAGAACTCAGCATCATGAGTTGTGAGAGACTTGAGGCCCTCCCAAACTGCATGAGCAACCTCACCTCCCTTCAAGAGCTCAAGATAGGATGTTGTCCTGGCATCAAGAATTTTGCTGAAGTATGCTTACCTTCTAGCTTGACATCACTATGGATCAATGATCGTAATGTCTGTGAAGCACTTTTCAAGTGGGGTTTGTACAGACTCACTTCTCTTTCGGATCTCACCATCATAGGTGATGGAAGTTTGCATATGCCACTTGAGGAACTAGGGACAATACTTCCTTCCACCACTCTAAAAAGCCTCACTCTTCAAGGCTTTCCACACCTAAAGTATTTTTCATCAAAGGGCTTTCAAAATTTGACCTCCCTATCAAACCTCACCCTTAGAGATCTCACAAATCTGTCATCACTATCATCAGTGGGGTTTCAGTACCTTACCTCTCTTGAGGAACTCTCCATCTATAACTGTCCCAAGCTTTTTTGTCTGCCTATGAGTGGTCTCCCTGTAGAAACAAATTTATAAATACGAATCTATAAGTATAAATAAATCTCCCACAAACTTGCAGCAAAATAAATAATAATCATAAATATCTCTTGCTATAGCTATAGAAGATCTGATTGAGTAATTCTACTCGAATTAGAAATAAATCAAAAAAATCTACAAACACAGAAATTAGTCAGAAGAAATTAGATGAGAAGAGGTTCTTCTAACTAGTGTTTGGGCTTAGTGATGGTAGCTGGGAATTAGCCGTCACTAATCAGGGAACCTTTATATGAGCGTAGAATGAATGATTGGTATCTCTGACACTCTACTCAGTCTCCTATTAAATAGCCTAGCCATTATAGGTTATCTAATAGTTATTCTATCTTTTAATTTAAATCTCAAATTCAAATAAAGATAACACAATATCAACTGAGTTATCCCTTATCTTCTAAAATCATTCAACTGATATTATCTTTATTAAAGATAAGGACCACACTTAGATAAGATATATTTAATTAAGTAAACAAGATAAATATAATTTAAATAAATTCAAATATATATTATTATTAATTAAATATATCTAACATTCTCCCACTTGGTCTGATCATAATATGTCAGTTAATATATCAAGAGATATTTTAGCAATACTACATGAATCATAGTGATAGGTCCTCTAAATGTGAGTATTACCTTCTATGTATCACAAGTAGTATCATTACTTTATGGAATATCAACATTATGAATAAATCAGAATGTTTATTCGGTTTCCAAATCAATGTTTATTTATTTCAACAAAAATGTATACTATATAAACATGAGATAATAAACCATAAATTGAAATTTCATTACTTTACATATCTTGATTAGACCAGTGAAAGTCTAATACCCATATGAGGCACATGATTCTTAAACTCCTTTGGATGCATCCCTTTAGTAAATAGATTAGCTAACATTTCTTTCGTCCGAATGTGCTCAATGATTATTTGACCTTCTTTAATTCTATCTTTCAAGGCTAAGTACTTGATGTCGATAAATTTGCTTCGACTTCCACTTTTATTATTCTTAGCCATGAACACAGCAACCGTATTATCACAGAATACTTTAATTGACCTAGAGATTGGATCCGCAATCTTAAGCCCAGCAATGAAATTTCTAATCCATATTCCCTGTGAGATTGCCTCAAAACACGATATAAACTCAGCTTCCATAGTAGAGGTGGCTATTAATGTTTGTTTGGTACTTTTCCAGGATATAGCTCCCTCTGCTAAGAAAAAGATATAGTCGGATGTTGATTTTCTTGTGTCAATGCATTCTGCTAAGTCTGAGTTTGAATACCCAACAACTTCTAGGTTGTTGGATCTCCTATATGTAAGCATGTATTGTTTAGTACCCTTTAGATACCTCAAAACTTTCTTTGTAGCCTTCCAATGATCCATTCCTGGATTACTCTGCTATCTTCCTAACATACCCACAACAAAAGCTATATCAGGTCTTGTGCAAACCTGTGCATACATCAAGCTTCCAACTGCTGAGGCATAAGGAATATTCTCCATCTCCTTCTTTTCAAAATCATTATTGGGACACTGTAACTGGCTAAATTTATCCCCTTTCATAATAGGTACTGGGGTAGATGAATAATTCTTCATCTTGAATCGTTCAAGAATTTTATTGATATAAGTTTCTTGAGATAATCCCAAGATACCTTGAGATCTATCTCTATGTATCCTAATGCCAATGACATAGGATGCCTCACCTATATCCTTCATTTCAAAATTCTTGGACAGAAATTGTTTCACCTCATACAGCAACCCCAAATCTTTAGTGGCAAGCAGTATGTCATCCACATATAAGATCAAGAATATGATCTTACTCCCACTGACCTTGTGATATATACATTGATCCATGATGTTCTCAACAAAACCAAAAGATGTGATTACCTCATGAAATTTTAAATACCACTGTTGTAAAGCTTGTTTGAGACCATATATTGACTTCTTCAACTTGCAAACTTTATGTTAATTTCCTTCAGAAATGAATCCTTCAGGCTGTTTCATATAGACTTCTTCCTCAAGATCCCCATTGAGGAATGCAATCTTAACATCTATCTAATGTAACTCTAAATCAAAGTGAGCTACCAATGCCATGATGATACGGAAAGAATCTTTCTTGGACACGGGTGAGAAAGTCTCCCTGTAATCAATTCCCTCCTTTTGAGTGAATCCCTTGGCAACCAACCTAACCTTGTAGCGCTCTATGTTACCTTGTGAGTCCCTTTTGATCTTAAAGACCTATTTACAGCCAATGGTCTTAGCCTCACTAGGTAACTCTACAAGTTCCCAAACTTTATTGTTTGCCATGGATTACATTTCATCAGTCATAGCATCATACCATAATTTAGAGTTTGCATCCTGCATAGCATGAGTAAATGTGAGTGGATCATCTTCAACACTTATATCATAGTCAGATTCAGTAAGGTACACCACATAGTCACTAGGAAGTGCTGACTTTCTTTCTTTAGTTGATCTCCTCACCTCCACTTGTTGAGTGGGTTGATGTTATTCTTCAGAAACATTCTCTATCACTTCCAGTGGTTGTTCTTCATGAGTGATAGGTTCATTAGTTTGTTCCTGATTTCCAACATTATCAATTTGAGTTTCAGGAACTACATCACATTCCATATTTACTCCAACAGGATGAGTGTTATATATTAGTGATATTCCTTCATGATTAGTGGTTTCTTGTATATGATCCTCTTTAGTGACTAAGCCACGTACTTGATCACTCCCACTGATCACATCATTCTCAAGAAATTTAGTATTCCTAGATTCCACAAATCTCATTGAATATGAAGGACAATAAAATCTATAGCCCTTGGACCTTTCCGCATAGCCTATGAAATAGGCACTAATGGTCCTAGGATCCAGTTTCGTTTCTTAAGGTTATACACTCTTACTTCCGCAGGACAGCCCTATACATGCATATGATTCAAACTGGATTTCCAACCTTTCCAGATTTCAAAGGGAGTTTTGGGAACTACCTTTGATGGAATCATGTTTAAAATATATACTGATGTCTTAAGTGCATTTCTCCATAATGAAACTGGAAGTTTGGAGTTGCTTATCATACTCCTCACCATGTCCAGTAGCATCCTGTTCCTTCTTTCAGCTACACCATCCATATTAGGTGAGTCAGGCATGGTGTATTGAGCTATTATACCATGCTCTTGAAGAAACTCAGCAAATGGACTAGGTGCTTGTCCATCATTAGTGTACCTTCCATAATATTCACCTCCTATATCAGATCTAACAATTTTAATTTGCTTACCTGTTTGTTTCTCTACTTCCACTTTATATTCCTTAAAAGCATTTAATACCTCACTTTTATTATAAAGCAAGTAGATATACATATACGGAGAATAATCATCTATAAAGGAGATAAAATATTTTTTACCATGAGAAGATAAATCAGGGCAACAAATATCTATGTGAATAATCTCTAAAATTTCAAAACTTCTCTTAGCCCCTTTATGTGACTTGTTGGTCTGCTTACTCTTAATGCAGTCCACACATTGATCAATTTCTGTATGGTCTAAAGATGGGAGGATCCGATCTTTAGTTAACATTTTGATCCTCTCTATGGAGATATGTCCTAATCTCCTATACCACAAGCTAAGAGAATTCTCATTCATGACACTTCGCTTAATATCATGCGTAACAACATGAGATTGAGGTAAATCAGTATGTAATTTAAATAAACCATTACATAAGGAAATATCACCAAAAGGTGAAGAATCTTTATTCAATCTCATCAAATTTGAAGAAAGAAACAATTTAAATCCCAAAGGAATTAATTTGTAAATTGAAACTAAATTTTTAGAAAAATCTAGAATATAAAAGCAATTTTCTAAATCTAAAATTGATTTATTTGATAAAATGATCCTACATGTTCCAACTACTTCCACATGGGTCCTCATCCCATTACCCCAGTAGACATTTTTCTCATTAGGATGTGGGCGCCTACTGTTGAAAAACCCTTGCATGGTCTTAGCAATGTGAATTGTAGTTCCACAATCAATCCACCAAGTGTCATAATTAATACCAACTAAATGAGATTCATAAGCCACACAAGAAATGTAAATTCCGTTACCTATACCCTTCTTGGCGAGCCATGCCTTCCTCTTAGGACATTCATTCTGCATATGTCCTTTCTTCCTATAGAAGAAGCAAGTGGCCTTATCTTTATTCTCAGCAGAAGCTGGAGGAATGGACTTATTCTTTTTGTCTTTCTTGTTCTTCCTCCTAGAATTGGAGCTTTCTACCAAATGCACTTCCTTAGATGCATCTCTTCTGCTCCTCATCAGTCTAGCCTCTTCTTGAACACACATGGCCAACAATTCATCTACTGACCATTATTCTTTATGTGTATTGTAAAAGACATAAGAAGCTTCATACTGATGAGGAAGGGAGCTCAGATTGAGCTGCACAAGGAATTGCTCAGGAGGCTCCATTTTAAAATGCCTCAGCTGTGATGTCAAGTCTCTCATTTTCATAATGTGTTCTCGAACACCAACCACACCTGCAAATTTCATATCAACAAGTTCTCTCATAATAGCCCCTCCTAGTTGTTTATCTGCAAGGGGTATAGTGCTTGTCAATAGCCTCTAAGTATTTTTTGGCTGTTCGGCAATTCGGAATAGCACCTCGAATGCTTCTCTTAATACAAGCCTTAATCAACATTAAGGCAAGGCGATTGGATCGATCCTAATGATCATATGTGGTTTGCGCATCCTTATCACCTTCTTTGAGCACTAGAGGTTCTTTAATCCTTAAGGCATAATCAAGTTCCGTATAGCCAAGATGAAGGAGAATATCTTTCTTCCACTCAGCATGATTTGTGCCATCAAGAGTGATCTTATCGCCAATTTCAGATAGAATGTGAGATGAAGGAGCTGCAATGGAAATAATTATTAAACACACTTACAATAATAAGTTTTTAGACAATCAATCATCACCTTAACAATTATGTATGTTTATTAATATAACACATACTTATATAAATATTGTATCACTAATATCTACCTGTGGGCAAAGACATTAGCATAGTATATATTTATGTCTAACAAATGATGAAACTAAAATGCATTCATGCTTCCTAATACCTGTGGGCTACTTAGAAAACACAATGTCATATTTATTTCATCCTAATAAAATATGCAATTATAATTATCTACCTGTGGATAAAGATAAATTAGAATCACACATTCTATTAGAATATGATATTCTATATCCATGTGTGATTTATATTATGCATGCAACTTTACAAAGATGCTGTGGTTATTCCTTAAAACAAAAGTATGTTAATCACAAATATTATATGTGCAATTAAAATCATATATATGCACTACATTATGAGAATTTAAATAATTAATTTAATCAACTAAATAATCATGTGATTAAATAATTAAATAAATTCTCCCACTACTTTATTTATTTAAAATGCCAAACATTGTTTAAAATTAATTTTGGGTTGATAAATAACTCAATTATTTTGAAAAATAATTTTAGGAACCAAAATAATTATCCATATTTTTAAACAAAACAAAAAAAATGGCATAATAAATAAATAAATATAAGCTGAAATCAATTTCCAGAAAAAGTATCATGAAAAATTGGCTCAAAACGCAAGGCCAATCCGTTACAAAATAATAAAAGGCACTGGCCTAAAATATAAACCCAACACTTAAACAAAAACACAGAAAAATAACAAGTCCAGAAATATAAGCCCAGAATGCTAAGGCCGAAAATAAAACAAAACGAGCCCAATCGCTCTCATCAGAAAAGAAAAAAAAATATTAGACAAGCCCAGAAACCGTGAAGGCCCAAACTCGCATCAACAACGTTAACCCTCTTAGCATCAAACACATTAAAAAATATTTTGAATGCGCATAAAAAAAAAAGATGTCTTGCGCCTATAATCATATCATTATCGATTTGTCCAAGCAAATTTTTTTTTTAATCAATCATCTACAAATATGGATTTAAAAACAAGTCCCTCATATGCGACGTTGGTGTGTGAATGACGCAAGAACAAAAGGACAACAAGGTAATACAAACCATTGGCTCTAATACCACACGTAGAAACAGATTTATAGATATGAATCTATAAGTATAAATAAATCTCCCACAAACTCGCAGCGAAATAAATAATAATCATAAATACCTCTTACCATAGTTATAGAAGATCTGATTGAGTAATTATACTAGAATTAGAAATAAATCAAAAAAATCTACAAACATAGAAATTAGTCAGAAGAAATTAGATGAGAAGAGGTTTTTCTAACTAGTGTTTGGGCTCAGTGATGGTAGCTGGGAATTAGCCGTCACTAGTCAAGGAACCTCTATATGAGTATAGAATGAATGATTGGTATCTTTGACGCTCTACTCAGCCTTCTATTAAATAGTCTAGCTATCATAGATTATCTAATAGTTATTCTATCTTTTAATTTAAATCTCAAATTCAAATAAAGATAACACAATATCAACTGAATTATTCCTTATCTCCTAAAATCACCCAACTGATATTATCTTTATTAAATATAAGGACTACACTTAGATAAGATATATCTAATTAAGTAAACAAGATAAATATAATTTAAATAAATTCAAATATATATTATTATTAATTAAATATATCTAACACTCCCTTCCTCGCTTTTGTAGCTATGAATAGAAGACTATCAACTGCTGAAACAAAATTGCAGGAGAGGTAAAGGAAAAGACTGGTTCAAGATTGCCAATATCCCTTATATAGAGATCGATGGAACATTCATCTGTGACTCAGATGAAGAGGATTGATTTTGCCTGTATCTTGTACAAGGTAGAATACAGAAACAGATGTATCACATTTCCATCAAATTATTTGGAATTAATATATTATTATTCATTGGACACCCCCTGAATTTATTTCGTAGATTATTACAAAACTACCAGCTGCGAAATTTTGAAGTGTTCGTAGCGCTACCAAGTCTAGGAGAGTTTAAAGAGAACTATAACAAATATGTCATTATTTTTTGGCTTCTCCAGCATTCTTGCCCATATGTTGGCCATGACATTGGTGGATAGGACTGACCTAAAAGCTCACAACATGATTCTCTCGTGTACTGGTTTATTGGAGTGGCTTAGTCTCAAATATGAATCGGCATCAAAGAAATGCTTATCAAGTAACAATCAACCAATAGAAGCTTGGAGAAGTGGGTGTTTTAGGTTGTGGGATCTATTAACATAACCATTGACTGCCTGTTTTGAAAATTTTTTAGGCAAATAAAATTACGTTTGCAAACTTGGTTAACTTTATGTTTATCTCATTTAAAAAGTTCTTTCTGAAAATTTATTTTTATTTTTAAACATATTTTTAGTCAATAAATTAAGGAAGTTATTCTCAATTTGTAAACATATTTTTCTCTTTCTATCCAAAGAAAAAATAAAATTTTTTCTTCTATGTCCCCCTCCACTTTTCTATAGCAATAATATATTAACTGTAATTGAGTTAAATGGAAGAAACTTGAATCTCTTTAAAATCTCATGTTAGAAAACTTGTAAATGGAAAAAATATATATATTGGTGGATAGTACATTAAAAATAGGGGGGAAATAGAGAAAGAAGATGAAATGGACAAGATGTTCTGGTTTGAAAATTTTAAAAATATAAAGGGACTTCCCATTTTAGTTTTAAAAATATTTCTTAAAGGTATAATAGGTAACTAAATATTCTTTGGTCATTCAATCAAGTTATAAATTTTATAAATACTTGACAATAAATATGAACTGTTATAAGTTCTTCAATATAATTTTCGCTTCAATTTTTTGTTGGGATTTTGTGCCCATCAATTACTTTGCAGCAAACAAATTATTAAAATACTATCATATAAATTTTTAAAATTGCTTTTTTTCTAACATTGAGAAGCATTTTTCTGCTTTTACTGTATATTGATATTGATTTTGTGATATGCGTTTCAAAAAACAAAAAAAAATGTAAAAAAAAAGCTATAGATGAAATTATTATTAAACAGTAAAGAACGATATTAGTTTTTTCAAAAAAAAAATATTACTGATATTATCCGCATGCTTCATTCAAGATCTTTCAGAAATTTTTGCTTAAAAGATACCAAATACCTTTTTTTGCCAAAAAATAATAAATAAATTATTCATTTCAAAAGCCCCGATAGTTTCTGCTGGACAAGTGGAGTGTCTAAATGTTATAAATGAAGACAGCCCAATATCAATGCAAGGTCCACAAGGAGAAGGCACAACCATATTTTAACACTCAGGCCCATATGGACCAAAAACAATTTACAAATTGAAGGCTTCAAATAAATGCTCCAAAAATCATCGTTGCCCCACTAAATGAACATACCTGAATTCAACAGATTTGGAGAGAGTTTGATTTTCAATTTGCAAATTTAAATTAGAATAAAATTGAAGTTTATCAAAATAAAGTTTAGATAAAAATAATTTTATAATAACATGATATATGTTTAAATATTTTTTTATTATAAAAGTAAGTTTAACAAAATAATAAAAAAAACAAAAATGTTTACAAATTGAAGAGTAACTTTTTTTAGTTCGATGGCTAAAAATACATTTTGAAATTTACATAATAATTTTTTAAAATGAATCAAACACAAAGTTAGCTTAAAATATATTTATAAATGTAAGTTTACTCAACTGTAGAAACCAAACAGCCTCTTTGTCTTTTACAAGATGCATAATATGGGTGGTATAAGCAATATTTTAAAGGCCTAAAAATCTAAAACACTGGGATATGAATATGAGTGGTATAAAATGATTAGGTTGATTGATTGGTGATTAAACGTTGTCTAAGTAAGGTTTTAAGTTCAAGAAATTTGAAGAGAAATAATTATGTCTATTCCATTTAAGCTTTGAAAGAGATAATTATAAAAAAAAGAGTAATAAACAATGGTCTTTAAGTTTTCCCCAATAAAAACAAAAACCTTCCGATCCTTGGTCAATTTTCCACTTCAGCATGTAGGGCTCATTTGGCCTAGAATACGAATGAGGAAAAAAAACAAAAATGGGAAAGCTTTTTCCGTCAAACATGGAAGCTTTTTTTTTCCCAATTAAATTATCTTGTAATCTACATTTTTATACTATTTTTCACGTTTTCCCTTTTATTAAATTCATTCTCCAGATACTAAATATATAGCATAAAAGTACAAAGTTAATTGAAAAGAGTACGCTAAAATGGATGGCTCAAATTATCATAGACAAAATTCAGAACTCCAAAAATATCCCTGATGATGATATCCACAATAAGCAAGTCATATTTTTTTCTGGCAAAAAAAAAAAAGAAAGAAAGAAAGTTTTGTTTCTTAAAATCAAAGTATTGTAGCCTTCCTAACCTCTTTTTTTTTCTTTTTTGGCTAGAAATAAAATTATATTAATAGTTAAACATGATATTACAACACTAATGGGGAATGATAAAATAAGCCCTCGAATCAAGTCTAACGCAATAAGCAATGAAAGTGGGATGGGGGGATCCAATTGGTAAAAAAATATCGACATTATTGAATATAGTTATTGCATTATTAAAAAAAAAATCAACATTATTGAATAGCATATTATTTCCGCTAAAAAATTATAAAAGAACTTTATAAACCAAGAAAACAAAACATACAGCGATTTTGAAGATCGGTTCCATCATTTTGTTTCCAAGTAGGGATGGATTTGGACAAGTATTATATTTGAGACATGAATTCTCATTAGAAGTGATGGATAATGTGATCATTACATTTGAGTCGTCCAAATTAGATTTAAATAACCTAAATTTAAAGATTTTAATTTATTTTTATATTTTTAATTTTTTTATGTTATTTGATGTAAAATCTAAAATAGAGATAATTTTATAATTATCACTTTTTTAAAAATATAATTTTATTATTAAAAAAATAAAAAATTTAAATCTAGATCGTTAAAATTTAATTTGGATAGTTCAAATATAATAAGTACATGGTGGTCTTTAAAATGATGAGCATCAAATGAGGATTCACATAAGAGTGAGAGTTCAAATTTAAGTTTCCAATATGAGCATAAGCACTCTGTAAATTAAAATTAAAGGTGCACAAAAATTAGATAAAATTAAATTGATGTTCAACTCAATACCTAACTTTTGTGATATTAGCTTGGATTGGGCTGCCTTGATATATGAGATTGAGTTTGTACAATCTTAAAAATTATTTAAAGATAAAAGAGAATTTAATAAATTAAATTTATTTATTAACAAAAATATAATTATATTTAAAAAATATACTTTCTTAAACATAATATTAGATAAAAATAGCATTTTTTAAAATTATAAATTCTCAATAATCATGTATTATTTTTGTATAATATTAAAAATTAATTTAAATTTTAAATAAAATTAAAAGATTAAATTTAAAAATATTCATGATAATGAAAAAATAATTTTATTATATGTAATGTATTAAGAAAAATAATCATATAAAATTAATTAATATTTATAAAAATTTAAAAAAATTATACATAAATGAGCGAGAATTGAGACGGGTTTAACCGCAACCCATTATCCAATTCCACCTAATTTCTTATTTTCGGGTTAATTTGATATACTGGGTTTGATGGAGCCTAGTCAGCCCTTTCTTTGAACTCACCTCAATTTAAATTTGTTTATTTTAATTATTTTTAAAATAGTTTCAAAATCTAAATCGATATATTGTGATAAAAAACGAAGTGTATCTTGAACACGTGACCCACTCTGACTATTTTTTTTTACCAGCACCCACTCTGATTATTTAATGGAAAAAACATTTTTACGCTTCCCTTCCTTTCCTATTTTCTTGTTTCCTGGTTCATTGCATGTCAGAGTTGAGTTCATGCACTCCGCATCTCAAGGGCTTCGATACTATATATGTATATTTTATGGAAACGTTGGTGAGGATTTTTTTTTATTTAATTTAAATAATAAAAAATAAATTTGATAACTGATGTAATTATATTTATATATTATATAATGGACACCTGCTCCATATTTTTAAAAGATTGAATTTTTTTCATTGTCATATGTTTTCTAATTTCTGGTTTCCTTTTTCTTTATATATCGTACTCGTAGTATACCTACTACACATTTGTACTTTGTAGTGCTTTTATATACTGATATAGTTTTTTTTAAGAATACCAGTAACTTTTTTTTAAAAAAAATGGAATTGAAGGTGATACTCATAACTTTTAATTATTAAATTTAAAGGATAAAAATAAATTTATTTTATTAGTTGATATAAATATGTAATATGTTAAATATATTTAGTCACCATTGGTTTAATTTATCTATTTATTTACTCATGAAAGGAGAAACTTCCCTCTACCCTGCCATCTCATGGGTTTTGTCAATTGAGAGAAAAATATGAAGTGTGTCTCCTCTATTATTATAACATAACAACATAGCACTATTTTTTTAAAAATAATTTTTTCAATTATTTATATTTAATTAATTTTATTTATTCTTTTGGTATGAATTATTTGTTTATTTTAAATAAATATATAATATAGCGAAAAAATGGGAGACGTTTATGTAATATGCATGCGTATGGAGTTGTTGATGGGACTTTGCAAATATGAATTTTAAATCTGGATTGTTCAAATTTAATTTGGATAGTCCAAATCTAATGAGTACATGGTGATCTTTAGAATGATGAGCACCAAATGAGGATTATGAGAGTTCAAATTTAAGTTCCAATATGAGGATAAGCACTCTCTAAATTAAAAGTGAGCAAAAATTAGATAAAATTAAATTGACGTTCAACTCGATAGCTAACTTTTGTGATATTATCTTGGATTTGGTGGCTTGATGTATGAGATTGAGTTTGTACAATCTTAAAAATTATTTAAAAATACAAAAGAATTTATTAAATTAAATTTATTTATTAACAAAAATATAATTACATTATAAAAATATATTTTCTTAACAATAATATTAGATAAAAATAACATTTTTTAAAATTATAAATTCTCAATAATCATGTATTATTTTTATATAATATTAAAAATCAATTTAAATTTTAAATAAAATTAAAAGATTGAATTTAAAAATATTCGTGATAATGAAAAATAATTTTATTATATGTAAATTTATTAAGAAAAATAATCATATAAAATTAATTAATATTTATAAAAATTTAAAAAAAAATTATACATAAAGCAGCGAGAATTGAGACAGGTTTAACCGCAACCCATTATCCAATTCCACCTAATTTCTTATTTTCGGGTTAATTTGATATACTGGGTTTGATGGAGCCTAGTCAGCCCTTTCTTTGAACTGGATCACCTCAATTTAAATTTGTTTATTTTAATTATTTTTAAAATAGTTTCAAAATCTAAATCGATATATTGTGATAAAAACTAAAAAGTATAAAAAATCACAATATTTATAAATGACGAAGTGTACCTTGAACATTGCCCAGAAGAAGTGTATCTTGAACACGTGACCCACTCTGACTATTTGTTTTTTTTGGGAATCACATTTTGGAATCAAGATCTCAAATTAATTATAAAATAAATTTTTTTACTACTTATTCTTCCAATTTTACAACTTAATTTTCTATTTTTACCACTAAATTTTAGTTAAAAATTCTTCTTTATGATTAATTTGAAATCTTGGTCCCAAAATGTGATTCGCCCTATTTTTTTTACCAGCACCCACTCTGATTATTTAATGAAAATAACTTTTTTTATACAAATGAAAATAATATTTTTACCCTTCCCTTCCTTTCCTATTTTCTTGTTTCCTGGTTCATTGTATGTCAGAGTTGAGTTCATGCACTCCGCATACCGCATCTCAAGGGCTTCGATACTATATATGTATATTTTATGGAAACGTTGATGAGGACTTTTTTTTTATTTAATTTAAATAATAAAAAATAAATTTGACAACTGATGTAATTATATTTATATATTATATAATGGACAACTGCTCCATATTTTTAAAAGATTGAATTGAATTTTTAAGAATACCAGTAACTTTTTTTTAAAAAAATGGAATTGAAGGTGATACTCATAACTTTTAATTATTAAATTTAAAGGATAAAAATAAATTTATTTTATTAGTTGATATAAATATGTAATATGTTAAATATATTTAGTCACCATTGGTTTAATTTATCTATTTATTTACTCATGAAAGGAGAAACTTCCCTCTACCCTGCCATCTCATGGGTTTTGTCAATTGAGAGAAAAATATGAAGTGTGCGTGCCTCCTCTATTATTATAACATAACAACATAGCACTATTTTTTTAAAAATAATTTTTTCAATTATTTATATTTAATTAATTTTATTTATTCTTTTGGTATGAATTATTTGTTTATTTTAAATAAATATATAATATAGCGAAAAAATGGGAGACGTTTATGTAATATGCATGCGTGTCGAGTTGTTGATGGGACTCCGCAAATATGATTTCAACGGATCAATACAGACTGCTTCAAATCAAATCAAAATATTATATTATATTATTATAGTGTTGAAAGACAATTTAACCCTCATGATTTGGAATTTTTCTGGGCAAGGAAGATTCTGGTACCCTTGCCCTGATAATATTTGCATAAAAACATTCTTAGTCAAAAGTGAATTCAAACCCATTAGAGATTTTGTCAAGAAGAAAAGTACAAGATTAAGGTCAGCTATACATCAATATTTTATATAAAATGTAAATTTTATAACAAGTGATATTATTTACAAATTTTAAATAATGTAATTTATTTTTTAAACGCGGTACTTGTAATTTTATTTTTTATTGAACCACAAGATCTAGACCTTCAAATATTTGGGGGGGGGGGTTTATTAAATATATGGGGCTACAATTAATTTTGACAATTTTTTACAAATAAAATTAAAACACTTTTAAAAGGAAGTTGGAACTTGGAAGTATGGTTTTTTTAACTCTGATTAATTCAAGTTGAGTCAGATAAAACTATAAGACTATGTTTGGTAAAAAGAAAGTCAGTTTTAAGAAAGGAAAAATGAAAAAAAAAATTCATATTAATATATTTGGTTTCCAATGAAAGAGATATTATTGGCTACATAAAGCATTGAGATTTTTAATAAAAGAGCTATAATTAACTATTAAACATATTAAGATGAATTTTTTCTCTTATTGTTTCTTTTTTAAAACCAAATTTCTTTCTACCAAATATTATAACATTGACAAAGTTAAAACCACAATAGTAGCAAAGCTAAGACCTACTTTTAATTCTACTATTAAGATGAAAACAAAGTGATAAGGTGGCTTGTAAATCAAGTAGACAATATGAAAAGACTTATTGTCATATTATTATTATTATTTTATATAATTCAAAAAGCCTCCACAAGATTAGAAATCAATGATTTTTTTTTCAATTGACTTTTTTATATTATACTATTATTAAAAAATTATAGCCAGAAAAATTGGACTCACTTATCTTAGGAATGAGGAAAAGTGACAGGAAGTCCAACAAAAGTTGTCTAAAAATTGTTTGCTGAAAAAGAGAAAGATTTAAAAAGGAAAGAAAAAAGAGGGAGAGGAATGAGACAAATACAGAATGGCATATCTTTGTACGTATAACTTGATTTCAGAAGAAAGCGACCATTATGGGGCATGATATGATATGAATGACCTCATTGCCATAACCCAAGTTGGTAAAGATGGGGACACAAATAGCGTGTTATTGTCCAAACAAGATAGAGACACACACACAACACCACCACGTTGCCTTTGGCTGCTTCCTATCAATAATGAGGTTGATGATGCACATAAACCTTCCCTTACACAAACCCTACAAAATTTCTTCCCACCCTTAGGAATCATCAATTTACAACATAAAATTGTTGTATTTTTTAAAATAATGAATAGCATATGGTTTTCGTATCATTAGTAAATAGTTCAATCATTTAATCATGTTATCCGTCTTCTCACGAGAAACAAAACCCATTTCACTTATTTCTAAGTTTCGAAGGGATTAGTCTATATCATTGACTGAAAGATACTTTTTTATGCTAAAAAAAATGAATAGTATAATTCATTTTTTAAATTTCGTATAATGTGTTTTTTTTCTTGTTTGTATTTTGTGCATGTTTTTTATAATTACTTGGTGTCTTTTTTTCTTCTTTTCACTCCCACTTGCACTAAAAAAACTCATGTTTTTAAAAATCTTGAATTTCGATCATTTTAAAGGTAGTTTGGCCCAAAAAGAATCTTTTTAAAGTTGAATTGTATTTAAAATAAAGGATTAATATGACCAATTTAGATTGATATAAGTTTTTGGGGCAATCATTCCTCAAGCAATGAGTGATATAAGATCTCAGGCGAACAAAAAAAGAGTGATATAAGAATGAGATTAATCTTTATTATTAGCCGCCTCATCACATTTCAAAAAATAAAGAATGAGTGATATTAGAATAATATAGTTGTATATAATATTTCTTGAATTTTTCCTTCTTGCTAGCTGCAATCTAATTGGAAGAAATCAAAGTACACTACTTTATTTATTTATTTATTTAGTGCCTCTTTGGTTCCCTTTTCCAAAAAGAAACCATGATTTTTAACCATAATTTTCTAAAGATATGTTTGACCATACATAAACTGACTGTTTAAAAAATAAAAAGTGGGTTAAACTGTGATTTTGAAAAAGGAAGGGAAAAGTTACTTTTGCTTTAACAAAACGTGAATTTTAAAAAAGGAAAAACAAATTTATTCTATATTATACATGTAAAAATACTTTTAACCCTTATTATTTAATCAGATTTTTTGTTAAACTTACTTTTATAAAAAGAATATCCAAACATAATAACTTACAATAAATTTACTTTATCTAAACTTTATTTTTATAAACTTTATTTATCTTCACTTAATTTTACAAAACAGAAAACTAAAGTGCCCTTATTTATTGTGGTCATCTTGTCAATTTCATTCTTGGGGGATATAGTACAATGTTTCAGATATAGATGTTGGTATCTTCCCAAGTATGTGCCATGCACATAACTAATTAACTTCTAAAACTAGTGTTAATTCATAAGTGCATATTGTATTTTTTTTATCTAGAATTTAAGCACGTTTCCCCTTACTTTCTTAGACTTTTTATTTTTTATTTTACCAAAACACTTCTTTAGACTTAAAAATTAAAATCATATCGTAATATATGAAATCTCCATAAGTCATCCTTTTTTTTTATTAAATTGATGTGACAAATTGGTCAAATGTCAAATTTCAACGTAATTATTTATTCTTGATTTCAAACTCAAGATTTAGTTCACAATATTTAACATTCTATTTAAAGATAAGGAAAGAGATTATGATAGATACCCTATTATATATATATATATAACATTTTTATTAAATATTCTCTTATAATTTTTTATGATAATTTGTATAGTTAAATTCTTTGTCTACCGTGATATTTAACACATCTAATGAGTTGAGTTTAAAATTCTAATTCATGAATCATGCAATAATAATCATTTTATAGATACTATTCATTCCTAAAACATAATTCCAGAGAAATCCAAATTAATTATTCCACTTATTTTTATTCTATTTTCAGATCATTTTAAAATAAGGGATTATAAACTTTCGTAATGTGTTAAAACTGGGATTATCAAATTTGATATTGAAAATGACTTGGTATTTTTTAAGCAAAATTTTCAATTCAAACTTTGCTCATAAAAAAACAAACTTAGGAAGGAATAACTATCCCATTTAAGGCTTTGGCAAAAAAAAAAAAATCCCATTTAAGGCTTCACAATACTAAATTAGTTGTAGTAATAATATCAAAAACATAAAGTTACTTTGGGTCAAATAACTTACATTAGATTTCATTTTAATCTCTTAATTTTATTTTATTTTTTTTTAATCATTTAATTTTTAAAATATAATCAAAATTTTCCTTATTACTAACATCATCAACTATATTAATAGAAAATATTGATTAAGCATTTTCTCATATTAACAAAATATTATTTAATATTGACATGTCAATTTTATGACCAAGTGATTAATATTATTATTATATTCATTAATATTAGGTTTAAAACATTTTAAATTGAATTGAAAAATTAAAATAAGTAATTGCAAATAACCTGCTCATAAATAAAACATTAGTTATAGTATTATTTTTTCATAAAAAATGGGTTGAATGAATGTATCAGCATTAAAAAATATTTTATCAATATTTGAGAATATATTGTCGGCCTAGTCTATTAATGGGATCAGTGATAAGGAAAATTTTTATTATATTTTAAAAATTAAAAGAGTAAAAAGAAATAAAATAAAATTAAAGAATTAGAATAAAATTTAATATAAAGTTAAGAGATCAAAAATATACTTTCACTTAATATCAAATGCTAAGTATTTTTTAGGAAAAAATTATAAAATAGAAATTATAAGCCCATGAATTATTATGAGGCTGAATCAATAAATGCATTTATGATATTTAAAGATTATTATTTGACACGTGGTAATATCCTGACATTTTACCCATAATCTTAATTCCAAAAAACTGTATAAATGTTGGAAAAAAAAACTTTGTAAATCACTTGCTAGGGGTTGAGTTGCATTTATCATCCATCCAAAGACACTGAAACATAATTTTTATGTTAGTAATGCAACTCAATTTAAAAATACTAAAATAAATAAAAATATCAGTTTAATCATAATCAGTTTGACTCAGACTAATAAAATTTAAATGAATATTTTTATCAGATTTATAATTGGCTTGATTGGATTTTAAAAATATTTAGATATTTTTTATCAATTAAAAATATTGGATATGATTGAATCTTTCAAGAAAATATTTTAAGCATATCATATTTGAATTGAAAAATCTCATACAAAAACACATAAATAATCACACTAAGCTTGTCCAAAATATAAAAATACATTTATTTAAAGTTCTCATATTTTCTCAATATTAATGTTAATGTTAATAATTTATTATTAATAATAAACAATTAATATTGATCTAAGTTGAATTGAATATTAATAAAATCCAGAGATTGAAGGTGGCGTCCCTGCCAGCTCTCTCTCCCCTACTTCCTCTCTTCATTTGCCATTTCTCTTCTCAATCCTCACACCCACATCCACTCTCACTCTCTGCAAATTCCTCGTCTTCTCTCTCTCTATCATCTCTCTTATTGTCTCCATTTGTCACTCTTCTTGTGAGTGGTGCGTTCGGATCTTCGTGGTCTGTCTCTCTTCGCTCGGATCCTCTTCCAGAAGTTACGGTTAGATCCCAATCTCAATCCCCATCACGGAATTCCAACATTTTTTTGTTCCATTTTCGTCTCTGGCTTTTAGTTTCACTTTCAACTTGTTCTTCCGTGCTCCTTTGCTTTTCTGCTCTGCTATTGTACAATCTCGTTAAAGCTTGATTTCTGCTAGCAATTTCGTAGATTAGGGTCAAAACTCTTACTTACGGAGTTTTCGCTGTTAATTTCCAATTCCTTAGCTAGCTTCGTTAGCATTGTAACTCGGCTTTTGTAATATTGGTGTGGATGCTGCGTATAATTTGAGTAGTTTGTGCGGTGTTATTAATTCTCTTTCGTTTCTTGTTTTGGGTCGAATTTAGTTATTCGCCTCATTTAATAGCTCATTGAGTCGCTACGGTCGAGAATTCAGTTCCAGTTGAGTTTATCTGCCTGCAAAAGAAGTCGTCTTTAAAGGAAATTTGCAGCTTGAATACTAGTATCTTGGTAGGTATCTTCTTGTTTTGTTGTTTGATTTCCTTTTTAATGCTTGGGATGCTATTAAATTTTGTCGAAATTTGGATCTATTGAGCTGGGGATTTCGGTTTGTAAACATAGTGACACTGAATTTTGTTAAATTTAGAAGCTGCGCTTAACTCAGGTTATTAAAAACGTAATAAATGCGTACTATTCTGTAATAAACACCATGAGGCTCTTGGGTTGGTGGGAAAAATGAATTCTGTGTTATGGGTATGCTTGACTTTCATGACTCTGGGGATGCAATTATTTTCCGTCTCCTATTATACGGATGTTCTTTATTTATTTTCTTCCGGGTTGGGTAATCATAATTTAATTTGATTCTATAATATTATACTTAGTTTCTCTTTTTGGGGTCTGGACAATCCGTGCTTTCCTGATCACAGGAGATCATCATTAATTACTCATATTGTTTGCTGAAGTGTAAAACTCGGCTATTAAATTCATATGCTTGCTGTTTTTCTTGCCTTCTGTTATTTTCACTTTTTAAAAGGATTTCTAGAAGGATAAAGGAGGTTGGCTTTTATGATGCTTCCAATTGTTCTTCTTTCCATATGAGGGCTCTAGCAATCCTCTTTATCTTTTTCATTATCTGAATATCATTCTGCCTGTATCTTGACGTGGTCTGCACCCTTTTCCCTACCATAAAAGAAAGAACCAAAAAATTAAGAGCAAAAAGAAATTTACCATCTGGAAAAGCAAAATTAGGACCTTTATGGCCTTCTCCTGTTTGCTTTGACATCTTATGAGGCTTTGTGGTTTTGAAGTTTTTGGCAGAGATTACATAGTATGAGTCGGATTATACATGACATTGAAGATGGGGAGCTCCCCAGTGATCAGACTGGGCCACAGTTGAATGATGAGGGTAATGGAGGAAGTGCCAGTGGAGTTATTCTGAAGAAAGGTCCATGGACATCTGGTGAAGATGCCATTTTGGTGGAATATGTTAAGAAGCATGGGGAAGGGAATTGGAATGCTGTTCAGAAGTACTCAGGCCTGTCCCGTTGCGGTAAGAGCTGCCGTCTGCGGTGGGCAAATCACCTGAGGCCGAACTTAAAGAAAGGGGCTTTTACCCCTGAAGAAGAGCGGTTGATTGCTGAACTCCATGCAAAGATGGGAAACAAATGGGCACGGATGGCTGCACATGTAAGCATGTTGTATATTTGTCTTACCATACTATTTAGTTATCATACTTTTTGTAGATTTGTCTTACCATACTATTTAGTTATCATACCTTTTGTAGATTTGTCTTACCATACTATTTAGTTATCATACTTTCTTTTTCTTTTCTAATTTTGGAAAATATGTTTTCTATTTGCCATGAATGATGTCAGTTTTCCTACGTCTTCCTTGTATCTTTTTGCATGAAACTTCTATTAGATTACTTTCTTTTTATTTTGTCCCCAACAATACGGAACAAGTTAGCTAGATTCTGTATCTTTTGATGCCAAACAAGTAGCATATGAATATTCAGGAAAACAGATAGTTTGAAAAATCTGCACATGGATGATTATTTTATGATAGCTGATGTGGAGGCCCACACTTACCAGTGAGATACAGCACTTGTCATCTTGTAATACCTTAATGATTATTTTTTGTTGCTACATTTTTGTGTGACACATTCTATAGAAACAAGACCTTTAAATATTTCATTTATTTTTTGGATGTCTTTATGTGTGTTCACAGAGTTATAATCAGTACTATGGCCTGATGCTCCAGAAGATGTGCATTTCAGGGCATCCCTTAAATTCTGTTTCAGCATATGCAACAGTTTGTCATTTCTGTTTTGGGACTTGAACATTGATCCATATTGCTTTAATTGTTCATTTCATGTGTTATATAATGAAAGGATCGTAGAAACTGTTCATGCGTGACTGAAGTCATACTTAACATGTTTTTTAAATAATGTTAGTAAGGTTGCCATGTCACATTGCCATTGGAGTTTCTGGAGTAGAGATACTTGAAAAGGAAAAATACCTAATATTTTTAGTTAAATTGTTTTAGGTATGTTAGTCATGTGTTGTATATCACCCATGATTTTGAAATTGCAGTGATTAGTTTCTATTGCAAACATGCTTTTGGTTTCAGTGTGTATTCTTTTTCTTAATATTTTAAATTAATTAATTTCTTTTACTTTTAGCTGCCTGGTCGTACTGATAATGAGATAAAGAACTACTGGAATACACGTATAAAGAGGCGTCAGCGGGCTGGCTTGCCCCTATATCCTCCTGAAGTGTGTTTACCAGAATTGCAAGAGAATCAACGAGGCCAAAGTACTGTTGGAAAAAATGGAGATAGAGGTCATGATGATTTTCTGCAGGAAAACAGTTATCAGATACATGATACTGTATTTGACAGTCTGAATGCAAGTCAGGGAGGCTTACCTTATGTGCCAGAGTTTCCTGACATTTCTGCTAATAACTTTCTACTGAAAGGTCTTGGTTCTTCCCAGCACTACAATTTTTTGCCATCGACATTACCTTACCATGAGCGACTTCATGATTCAACGATGCCATTTCTTAGTTCAATTGATGTGAACAAAGATGGGTTTTATCCTTTTCACCATATGCAGGACAAAACCTATGATAACATTGCACAAACATTTGGATACCAATCTCCCCTTGATCCTGGTCCCTCCTCTCAGATGTCACTGTGTCACAGCCATTTGCTTTCAAATGGCAATTACTCTACTTCTAAGCCAACTTTTGAGGCTGTGAAGCTAGAGCTCCCTTCACTCCAATATCCAGAAACTGATTTAGGCAGCTGGAGGACATCTCCCCCACCACCTTTGCTAGAATCAGTTGATGTTCTCACAGACACTCCCCTGCCAATTAGTTTACTGGAGTCAGATTCTTCTTCACCATATAACAGTGGCCTTCTGGATGCTTTACTTTATCAGTCCAAGAATCTGAGCAGTTCAAAGAACCATTGTTCTGATAAGAGTTCAAATTCATCTACTGCTACCCCTGGTGATAGAGCCGACAGTTCCACTTTGCATATGTATGAGACAGAATGTGAAGACTATGCTGACTGTGTTTCTACATTTGGTGCAACTTCAATCTTGAACGAATGTCATGGTGTTAGTGCCAAAGGAAATTTGTTAGATGAACTGCAATCTGTGCAGACCTTTAATGGTTAGTACTCAGAATGTAATACACATTCAAACACCATGTTATTGTGCACACACATGTTTGGCACCATTGAAGAATTAGATCAACTATAAGAAATTTTTTTATCTAGTTTATTGAATTGAATTAAGTGCCATATATATTGTTAAAATCTGTCTCCAAACAATTGGTGAAACTGGCTTTTACTTCATACTGCAGTGTTCCTGCACATGCTGGATCTTGAGGACATTTTCTTTGCCAATGGGTAGATTAAGGCTAATGATGAATTTTCTTTTCTACGTTGTAGCTGGTCTTACTACAATTTCTATTAGTGGTTTTTATGGAGATACGTGCTATATTTCCCACTTAGTTCTTGTATTATGCATGTGGATTGGATTAATTTTCTATTTTTGCAGAAGTTGTGAGACTGGACTTAAATTTTGTGCAGGAAATACTCTGAAATCAGAATCTGCTTACCAGGCTTTGACCCCCAACAATGAAGATCAAGACATGTCGATATTTAATATACCCCGACCAGATGTTTTGCTTAATTCAGATTGGTTCGAGCTGGGCTCTGCATTTGTGAAGAACCAGGCTGACATGAACAATTCCATAGCAACCTTCCTTGGTGACGATATAGCCACTGACTACAAGTATGAATTTGCAGAAATTTCGACATCTAGTCAAGTATGGGGTCGTGATTCTTGCACGTGGGATAACATGCCTGCTGTTTGTCAAACGTCTGATCTTCCTGGAGATTGTCTGAATTGAAACCTTCCGTTGATTATATACCCTTGTTGATTTGTTAACATAGGTAGTCAGGCCTTGGCGCCTCCTGATTCAGAAAGACCTAGAATGAGTGTGATTTATGGCTTTGAATTCTTTGATAAGGGACTTGTGCCTTACATGTGGCTTCATGCATTCTTTCTGCGGTGGCTGTATTGTATACTGGCATGAAACACTGGGTGAACTCAATTGTTTTGGAAGCATTTGAGTAGTTTGTAAAATAACATTGAACAGGATCAGGCCTTGCATTTCTTTGCCTATGACTGCAGGTTGAATTTGTTAGTAACTTTGATGTGATTCTTTAGCCAAACCATTAGCATGAAGATCTTAATAATATTTCTGATAGTTCCATCATTTTTCTTTTCGGCCAGCTGATAGTTCCATCATTAATTTATAGGGTAAATGCTATTTTGCACAAAAGCCATCAAGACTTTTTTTTTTTTTTTTTTAAAAAATTACATCCATAATTGCGTTTAATTTTGTTGTTGTTATTACACAGGAGAACTTGCATTTTACTTGAATTAAATTTTAATTATAAAACTGATAAATGAATTTCGTAATATTAAAAAATTCCCTTACTCAACTTTGGGTTAACATTATAGTTAATTTTTGGAACGAAGAAGCTTCTTAAGTTCCTATAATTCATTTCAATCTGAATGTCTCGTTTTTATTATAGTCTAAAGTTTATTTTAAAGAAGTGTTTCAGGCCATAAAAAAAAAGTTTAAAGAAGTGTTTGGTTAATTTTAAAATTTTATAATTTTTTATTTGAAAATCGAATTATTTAATTTAATTGAAGCTTCATAAACAATTGTTTCTCATGTACAAATTTCATTGGGTAAGAGCAACTACGGAGATGATAGTTTAACAGGACGTGAAATTAAAAATTATAATTATAAAAGTAATATAATTTTCCATAAAAATTTAATATTTTGAATATGAAATTCAAGTCTCATGCTTTCCAATTAAAACATTAGGAATAGGAATGTAAGGCACCATCATATCTTAAATATAATTCTATTTTATTCCATGGTTTTTTCTTGAAACACTAACAAACCACAAATGTAAGATAACAAAATTAAATTTTAAACGATTTATTCTTTAATTTTGTTGGTATAATTACATAAGTCTTTTTTTTTGTGTGCTCTCAACCGCATATGCAATGAACTAAAATTTTGAAAGGTTTTAAGCATGTTTGGTAGGAATGAATCATTTTAAAGGAAATGAAAAGGCAGAAAAAAATAGAGAGAAGTATTCCATGAAAATACTATATGTCATTCATAGAAAATTTGAATGATACGTACCAAATAGATTTTACAATAATTTTTCTCTCATTCTCCTTTTCAAAAAACTCCTTTTATCTGTACCAAACTTAACCTAAGTTTTTGGAAAATCTGAATTTCATACAATATGATGGAAGTGTGATCCACAGTCTCAATCTAATCAAAGGAAACACAAAGCCTCTATATCACATTTTGTTCTCATTTTTATTATCTTCAACAACAACAGATTATTAGACAAGAGTTGTTAATTTCATGAAAATTAAAAGATAGTATTCATCTTATATTTCATTTATTTCTTAAAATGTTTAAAATGAAAGGGATGACACATCACGAAGATATTCATCAAATCAAAACATGTGAACAATATTTCTTCAATAAAAAAAAAGCTTTTTTTTCTTTAAAAAAAATAATGGTATTCATTCGTGAAAAAATGTGATTTCTAATTTAAATTTTAATTAGATTATAACAAAAAATAAATTAAATTATTTATAATTATTGTTTCAACATTTCCCCATAAAAAACCATGAGTAAAAAATTGAAGATAGAGAGAATGCGTTGTGTATTACTTAATGGTGGCCATAGTGATACGCCTGTGAGGAGGATCTTTGGAAAGACAGGACTCAGCAAGACGACTCATCCAAAACAACTGCCGGCAATCATGTGATTCCATTATCCTCTTACCTATCACACTCCCACACTTCCTTTCTCTCAACAGTGGTCTTGCCTGCATCCAATCCCTCCCTTTCACTTCACAACAAATTCACAATAAATAAGAAAGGCCAAATTCAAAAGGGACAAAAAAAAAAACAAAAGAAATGAAAGTTCAAGTATGTGAATAATAAAGAAATTTGTACAGTAACAACTGAACACTTTGTTCAACTGATAAGAATTGTACCAGTTTAATCAGTTATTTTGAGTTTGAGTTCTGAAACGTAGAAGAGTTTGACTCGATATGAATTCTTTCTCCAAGTTTGTTTAGCATATTTTGGTGCTATGCATAGAGCTCCACATAGCTAGTTGCATTGTCTAAGGCTAGCGCCTTCCTATAGATTTAGAAATATAGATAGATTTACTCACTATATAGGCATGCTTTTTTGTGCATTATACAAAGTCTTAGGAATGAGTAGTATTGCACCTAACTTGTGAATACTTTGAATTTCATAAATCATCTGAATGTAAAATATAGAAGATCATATCTTTTTCCCTTACATGATAAATGCTAGTTGAGTAAACCATTGCAGACAAATTCATAGACAAGAAGCCTATGATTTCCTTCAGAGCAGGACCCCAACATGACAACAACATTCTCATGCATTGCTCTGCTGAGTGTATCAACCTCAGACTTGAATTCCTTGTCCCCTTGGAGGCTGCTTGCATTTCTGTGTTGTTTCACAGCAATCTTCATCCCATTAAGCTCCCCTTTGTACACTGCACCATACCCTCTTCTGATAGGAAGTTCTTCAAAGAAAACCCCTCTGTTGCTGCATGTAGCTCTGAATTTGTGAACTCCCTCCTCCACCCCATTTTTGGCCTTCTGTTCTTGCACCCTCCACAAATCCAGTTTTTGAACTGATCTACCGTCGTCACTTGACACCATTCGCTTTTGTTGTCGTCGATTCATTGTTCTTTGGGACAAAAAGATGAAAGAAAATAAACTAACTTGTTGAAAAATAATAAAACATGAGGACTTTCAAAGAAGTCACCCATCTTGATTAATTTGGATTTTATGTATTTTCAGTATCCTATTCATAGAAATCTTGTTCATCAATTTTGATTTGATGGTTATCATTGTGTCACATCATCTGCTGCAAGTTTTAAAACAACGTTGCTTCACTTAATACAGTAAATAACATAATGCGATAATAGTTGTTAGATCAAAATAGATGGATGAAATTCCACACAATACACTAAATCTGTTCATCATCTTGGTACAACAAATGTGTTGAAAATTTTATGAGATATGATGCATTATTGCTACAAATGAAGAACAGACCCATAATGTGACTTTTTCTGTTCTGGTTCTCTAATTTTGGCTTAACCTCGTTTATTCTACAGACACCACTATGACATGGGTTAATAAAACACTTCCAAAAGGCTTCATTCCAATTCCTAATTATCTCAAGTTATTTTGGTTGTCCAAATTGCTAGCCTGTAATGCTTTGATATTATTTTGATTGTTAATTAATAAAATGAACAAAAAAAAAAAAACCTTCTCATGGATATTGTATTATACCTGTTTGATTCATTTCTGTTTGGTCTTCCTCTTCAGTATCAAGAACACAAAATTCAGAATACTCCCTATCTTAGGGTTACTGATGATAGAACTAGAACCTAGTACTGCTAAATGTAAAAAGAGCCATAGAAAATTACTAAATGGAACCTAGTTAAAAGTTTTAAAATAATATAGAGCAAGATTATTGAACCAAAAATGCTGAACATAGAAACAACTTCTCAGGAGAGAGGATTCTTGCAATGTTTAATAATATATTATAGTCTTAGTAGAGGATTTTAAGTGTTGGAGACGTCAAGTTCAAAATGGTAAGAAGAATTGGGAATCACTCATGAGATGTTTTGTCCTGTATTATGGTCATCCACTATGAAAAGTTAGTCAATTTTAGGAATTTTAGTCAATTTGAAAGTTTAATCAATATAGTTAAGTTCACAATTTGGGAGTTTAGTCATTTTTTAATAATTATTTTTATAGCAAAAGGTTCCTGTGAGTTGGATCTAAAAACCCACCACTAAAATAAGTTATCTATATTTAAATTTTATATATAAATTTATATTTATATTAAATTTTGTACAAAACATGACCTTCATAATTAGTTATTATAAATTTAGAATAAAAAATTTATATATAAAATATATATATATAAGATAAGAAAGTTTTATTATAATAAAAAATATGAAAGCTTAATCTTTAAGATATTGGATAAGATTAGAATGTTTTCTAATTAAAAAGTTTCTCATTTAAAATATTATATAAGTTAATATTTATAGATAAAATATAAATATAAAATAGGAAAAGATTAAAATTTAAAAGATTAGATAAGGTAACAAGGTTTTATGTTTAAAATATTATATAAGTTAATAGTTTAAAAGATTTTGTAATGTAAACAAATATAAATAAATCAAAAGCCAAAGAGAAACCACTAGAGCAACAATTAGCAACGCACACGCGGAATCCAAAGTCCAAACACACAGAGACGTCCAGGTTTCAATTAGTTTATGCGTTTAGTTATATTTTCAAATTTTTTCCTGTTTGTGTGATATAATATTTATGAATTTTGTTTTGTCTTTCTCATCATGATCCTGTATTAGGTGTATGAATTATATTTCGTAGAAAAGTTGGTATGACATTCTTAGGGTTCCCCCCAGCTTTTTCATTTGTTTTAATAATTAGCAAGACAGGGAGTAATTAAGGTAGACAATGGCAACAAAAATCACATAACAAGAGAAAAGTACGAGTTGGAAGTATTAATTTGTTAAGCGATCATAAAGACACTAACGTTGTGATTAATTCACCTGTTTTGTGACAAAGTTATAAAAGAATGCATTCATAGAGCGAAGTTTCACCAATTTGAGAGTAATAAGAATGCTACAAAATGCTTAAAGGGTCATGAGCATACTAGGAAAGAGTTTAACGACCACATCGAACCTTGAGTATGGATGCTGCAATAAATCTAAATGATGATGATGTGGAGAAGGACGAGAAACTGGAATAATCTTGGTAAAAGGACAAAAAGCGTTATGTCACCGTAAAAAAAGGCTAGACAAAAGGGTCCTATAGATGCTGTTATGATAAAGCTAGAATAAGTTTTTCAATTAAGAAAATAAGGAAAGCCATAAGAAGGAAACATTATTGTCAAGTTTGATAAGAAGAGAAGAGTTATGGTATACCAATACATTGGTAGGTTTTTTTTCCCAGTTAGCATTTTATTCAGTGTTGCTTGCTTGGACTCATTTAAATGTATGGTTGAAGCTATTGGACAACATGATCCCAATTTAAGGCCTGTGATTGCCATGAGTTAAGGGTGACAATTTTAAAGAAAGAAGTTGAGTTTACAAATGATATGATGAAAAGTCACAAAGAGTTGTGAAAAAAAAATAGGGAGATTGTATTATGTTAGATGGGTGGACTAGCTGAATGAATGAATGAATAGAAGTTTGATAATTTTTTTTTGGTGAATTGCCCAGCTTACCCAATGTTTGTGAAATTTGTTGATGTGTTCTCTTATGTGAAAAGAAGAGAAAATTCATTCAATTTGATTGATGAGTTTGTGGATTTTGTTGGTGATAGGATATTGTCCAAATAGTGATTGATAATGAATCTTATGTTGTCAATAGATTATTAGAAATGAAAAGATCAAATCTTTATTGAATAGCATGTGCAGTGCGTTGCTTGAATTTTATATTAGACATTGGAAAAATTCTAAAGTGTCAAGGACTTTAGCAAGAGCAATTAACTTGACACTACAGGAATTCTTCCTATGTCTTCTAATATAAGAACCAAGCAATGTGTTACACATGGTATCAATGAAATTTTGAACTTTTCATTTCTGACAACCTGTTTGGTAGCCTTAAAGCCGAATCCATTGTTAGTCACTATTTACACGATATTCTCTTCTTTGACATAATCCACAAACTCATTGATAAAATTGAATAACTTTTCCATTATTTTCACATAAGAGAAAGCATCAACAGATTTGATCAACATTGTGCCAGCTCGGCAATTCACCAGAAAAATTATCAAACTTCTATTTGTTCGGCTAATCCACCCATTTAACATATTAGAATATCCTTGTTTTTTCCACAAGTCTTTGTGATTTTTCATTTTATCATTTGTCAGCTCAACCTTTTTCTTTAAAATTGGCACCCTCAACACTTAGTAACCAGGGGCCTTAAATTTGGATCATGTTGTCTAATGGCTTCAACCATACATTTAAAGGAGTCTAGGCAAGTAGCATTGAATAGAATGCCAGCTTCATATAAATACATACCAAAGTATTGTCATACCATAGCTTTTCTCTCCTTATCAAACTTGTGAGTGATGTTTCCTTCTTGTAGCTTCCCTTGTCTTAATTGGATAACTGTTCTGGTTTTCTCATAAAACAATCTATTTTGTCTAGGCTCATTTGATTGTGACATCAAACTTTTACCTTCTTTTCCCAGCCTTCTCATCCTCCTCCTTTGTTGTTTAAATTTGTGATAACATCCATACTTAAGGGTATATCATAGGTTGCTTTCTGTTGTTGTTTTCCCTCTATGTAGTCATTCAACTCTTTCCTAACATGCTTAGGACACTTTAAACATTTTGCAGCATTTTTAACAAGCCCAACTTAAAGCAACTTGGCTCTATGAATGCCTCCTTTTGTAACTTTGTTAGCATTGGTGTTTTAAGGAGTGCTTCAAAAATTACACTTCTACTTCTAGGCTATTAAAAAATCTATTTTTTTTTCCTTCAAAAACATGCAACTTACAGCATTGGTGTTCTATGATTCTTATTACCCACTTTCTGCCCTGCTAATTAAAAAAAATTAAAAAAAACTGAAACAGAAATGGGAAAAAAAAGCCTAAGAATCCCACACCAATTTTCTACAAGCTGCAACATAACATGTATTCATACACCTAATTACAAGAAAGACAAGAGCCGATAAACTAATTGGCATAAACAGGGAAAAAAACTGAAAATAAAACCAAACATAAACTAACTGTTAGAAGATATTAGAATATTTTAAGATATTATTTAGATTATATTGATTCTTTTCTATTCTTATCTTTCATAGAATCAGCATAAAATTAGGGATTATAATCCCTACATTTATTGTAAATATTCTGTATTTATTTTTTAGCTCCTAGGGTAGCATGTATATATACTCGTGTACTTCTCAATTGTAAATCATCGAATATTTTTCTGAACACTATTCGTGTCATGGTATCAGAACCAGACTCTATTTCTTCTCTGATCATATTTTTCCTTCTGCTTTAATTTTTTGTCCGTGCACTGTTCACTGTGTATGGCGGCACTGTTCACGGCCCGGGACTGTTCACAGGGGCACTGTTTGCTTCTGTGACTGTTCACTTTTGTGCGTCACTATTCACCGTCGTTAGTACTGTTCACGGGCACGGTTTGCTGCGTGACTGTTCACTTTGTGTGTCACTGTTCACCTTCGCGAGCACTGTTCACGCGTCACTATTCACTGTTTTGTGCGCGTCACTGTTCACACTCAATCTCCGACCGACGCATTCCCGTTGACCGCTTCCATTCTTTTCTGCACTTGTTTCAATCATGAGTGAGTCATCTACTACCGGTCCTAATGTTGAGACTTCCACTGTCAGTAATTACACTGGCATCGGTGGTGTCTCTGGGGAGTTGCAGGTTGTTCCAATAACTTATAGATTGAACGGGAAAATTTTTTTTGATTTGGTCTCAATTTGTTCGTACATTTCTGAAAGGATGTGGAAAACTCAGTCATCTATTGGGTATGGGTCCTAAACTAGGTGATCCAAAGTTTGATTCCTAGGATGAAGAAGACTCGTTGATTATGTCATGGCTGTGGCATTCTATGGATCCTGAAGTCAATAAATCATATTTGTTCCTAAGTTCTGCTAAAGATATTTGAGATTTTGTGCATCAGACCTATTCAAAAGTAAAGGATGCTGCTCAGATCTATGAGACTAAGACAAAAATCTCTTCTACTAAACAGGGAGAAGAAGGACGTAGGAATGTGATGATGGAGTCCAAAACAATTGAAACTTCTGCTTTGGTATCAAAGAGTAATAATCAAGCTTCTCAACCAAAGCATTCTAACAACTCCTTATGGTGTACTTATTGCAACAAGTCTCGTCACACCAATGATAGATATTGGAAGCTTCATGGTAAACCTCCGAATATGAAGAAGGGACAAGGGCAAGCTCATGTAGCAACGGAAGTTTCAAGTGGAGAGGAAAGCTTCAGCCATCCTGATCTTAAGGATGAGATTGGAAAATTAAGGAGTTTACTGGAATCACTGGAGAAGAATACTACCAGTACTTCAGGTACATGTTCTTTGGTGTTCTCAGGTATTTCTATTGAACCTTCATCTGTTATTACTCAATTGTCATCTGCTCTTACTGCCTCAAATAAGGTTTTTCTTGACTCATGGATTATGGATTCTGGAGCTAATAACCATATGACCAATTCTTCAAAAAAATTTATCTCTTATAATCCATGTCCTAGTACCAGAAAGGTTATAATAGCTGATGGTTCTGTTCTTACAGTTGCTGGTCAAGGTGATATCCGTTTAAGTCCATATCTCATCTTAAGAAATGTTTTGCACATTCCTAAGCTTTGTACCAATCTTATATCTGTCAAAAGACTTATCAGCGATTCTAATTGTTGTGCTTTATTCATTTCTACCTATTGTGAAATTCAGGAACTGAGCACGAGGCAGAAGATTGGACTTGCTAAAGAAAAAGATGGACTTTATTTCCTTGATGAGTGTAGTGGACGTGATGGATTTCAAAGTTTGTCTTCCTCTTCCTTTCATTCCAAAGAGTTCAGTTTGAATAAAGACCGCATTTGGCTTCATCATCGCCATTTTGGTCATCCTTCTTTTCATGTTATTAAAATGATGTTTCCTTCTTTATTTAAAGACCTAGCTATTGAGTCCTTTCATTGTGATGTTTGTGAATTTGTTAAACACAAACGATCTTCATTTCCCATTAGTAATAAAAGAACTTCTGTTCCTTTTAATTTAATTCATAGTGATATTTGGGGTCCTTCAAATATTCTTAATATTTCTGGATCTTGATGGTTTGTGTCCTTTATTGATGATTGCACTCGTGTAACTTGGATCTATATTTTGAAACAAAAATCTGATGTAAGCTCTATATTCCCATCCTTTTACAATATGATCAAAACTCAATTTGGGATTGGGATACAGAGATTTCGTTCTGACAATGCAAAAGATTTTTTCAATCAATCTTTATCAACCTTTTTTGATACTCAGGGAATTATTCATGAGTCTTCTTGTGTTAATACTCCACAACAAAATGGGGTTGCTGAAAGGAAAAATGGCCATCTCTTGACTACCACAAGAGCCTTGCTATTTCAAAATAATGTTCCTAAACAATATTGGGGGGAAGCAGTTTTAACTGCAAGTTATATAATCAACAGGCTTCCCACACAGACTCTTGGTTCAAAAAGTCCTATACAACTTCTCACTCATTTTTTCCCTGACTTCAAAGCTTCAAATAATCTCATCCCAAGAATATTTGGTTGTGTTGCGTTTATTCATGTGCATTCTCAAAATCGGACCAAACTTGATCCTCGAGCCCTAAAATGTGTGTTCATTGGTTATTCTCCTACTCAGAAAGGATACAAATGTTATCATCCTCCTTCAAAAAGATTCTATGTCTCAGCTAATGTGACTTTTTCTGAGAGTGAGTTTTATTTTTATAATATTCTTCCAGAGAGAACTGTCTTTCCTGATAACCAGAGTCAAGATCACTTCTTTCTTCAAATACCAAATGACTCCTTTGGACCTTTCAGTTCCTGTGATTCTCAACAGCCCCTACTCCCCACTTATCCTTTACAAGTTTACTCTCGCAGGAAAGAGACATCTCAACCAGAGCAAGTTCAATCTTTTGAATTGGCACCTGTTCCTGAAGGCACAGAGGTAACTCCTTCCCTTGAAAATATCCCTGAAAATATAGATGATGATCTTCCTATTGCCTTATGCAAAGGTACCCGTAGTTGCACAAAACGTCCATTATATCCTTTGTCATCTTTCATTTCCTATAACAATTTGTCTTGCAGCCATAGAACCTTTCTTGCAAATTTAAATGATATTTCCATTCCTAAAACTTTATTTGAGGCATTGGCAAATGAAAATTGGGTACAAGCAATGAAAGTGGAGATAGAAGCCCTAGAGAAAAACAAGACATGGGACCTGGTTCAGTTGCCAAGAGGTAAGAAACCAGTTGGGTGCCGCTAGGTCTTTGCAACTAAGGCACGGTTAGTTGCGAAACGATATACTCAAACCTATGGCATAGATTATGTGGAGACTTTTGCCCCTGTTGCAAAAATGAATACAGTTCGGATTTTACTGTCTATTGTTGCTATTCGAAATTGGCAATTACTGCAATTCGATGTTAAAAATGCCTTCTTACATGGTGATTTAGAAGAGGAGATCTATATGGAGGTTCCACCGGGATTTTATTCTCAGCTTACATCCGATACAGTTTGCAGACTTAAAAAGGCACTTTATGGGCTCAAACAATCTCCAAGAGCATGGTTTGGGAGATTTACAAAAGTCATGCTTAGTATGGGGTACAAGCAAAGTCAAGGTGATCACACTCTATTTATCAGACATTCGGCTTCAGGGGGAGTGACGGTGTTACTAGTCTATGTTGATGACATTATAGTCACAGGAGATGACATGGAAGGAATTAATTTCTTAAGGAAACAGTTGATGCAAGAGTTTGAAATTAAAGAATTAGGGAGGCTTAAGTACTTCCTAGGAATTGAAGTTGTTCATTCAAAACAAGGAATCTTTATATCACAGCAAAAATATACTCTTGATTTATTAACTGAGACAGATAAATTGGGATGTAAACCGATAGATACCCCAATAGAAATTAATCATAAACTTTGTGACTTCCCAGACGATACAACTGTTGATGTGGGATCATATCAGAGGCTTGTTGGCAAACTAATATATCTGTCTCATACTAGGCCTGACATAGCTTATGCTGTAAGTGTTGTGAGCCAATTTATGCATGCCCCTAAAGAATCACATCTTCGGGCTGTACATCGAATTTTACAATACTTGAAATGTACCCCAGGAAAAGGAATCTTATTCAAAAGAGGAAATAGATAAACTCTTGAAGTCTATACCGATGCAGATTATGCAGGTTCCATGGTTGATCGGAGGTCAACGACAGGTTATTGTACTTTTCTTGGTGGAAACCTTGTCACTTGGAGAAGCAACAAACAGAATATGGTTGCTAGATCTAGTGCAGAAGCTGAATTCAGAGCAATGGCCCTTGGAATCTGTGAGCTATTATGGATAAAGATAATCTTGGAAGATTTGAAGGTTAAATGGGACGGTACAATGAAGCTTTACTGTGATAATAAATCAGCAATTAATATTGCTCACAATCCAGTACAACATGACCGGACCAAGCATATTGAGGTAGATCGTCATTTTATAAAGGAGAAGCTGGATACTGGTTTAATTTGTACACCATTTGTTCCTACCGGAGAGTAACTTGCTGATATTCTCACAAAGGGATTGTCTAGTGTTCATTTTCAGAACTTGATCACCAAGTTGAGATTGGCGAATATCCACTCACCAGCTTGAGGGGGAGTGTTAGAAGATATTAGAATATTTTAGGATATTATTTAGATTATATTGATTCTTTTCTATTCTTATCTTTCATAGAATCAGCATAAAATTAGGGATTATAATCCCTACATTTATTGTAAATATTCTGTATTTATTTTTTAGCTCCTAGGCTAGCCTGTATATATACCCGTGTACTCCTCAATTGTAAATCATCAGAGAATATTTTTTTGACCACTATTCATGTCACTAACCTTATCGTTGCTCCTAATTGCTGCATTTGGATGTTGAACTCTACTTGTGTGTGCTAATTTTGCTGATCTAGTGGTTTCTCTTTGGCGCTTGATTTGTTTATATTACAAAATCCTTGAAAGTTTCCTATTTTTTATTAAAAAATTATTGTCTTCTTATCTAATATTTTAGATTTTAAACTTCTCTAATTTTTATTATTAAACTTTCCTATTTTTTATTCATATTTTATATATAAAATTTTCTTATTTGAATTTATAATAATTATCACCTAAACCTAATAAACTGCATAAAGAGGGAGGGACTTCTTCATAATAATGCAAACATCTAGCTAACGAAATTCAATTAATAAGGATGCGACTCATATCCCAATATTAAGTTTCTCAATGTGAGAAACCACTTAGACTTTTGAAGAAGCAGAGTTATTATTATTATTATTTTTTTATTATAACTAAATGATTACATTCTATGACAAAAGCAACTACTTTTTAGAATTCTAATGCGTTCATGGATAACTTATTTATAAAAGAAGGACTTCACTTTTTTCAGAGGAAGTAAGTAAAACTAGGATCAGTTGTAAACTATCTAGATTCCAAATTCTTTTTCATTTATCTACTCCTCCATCTCTGCAAATGTATTCCTCGAAATCATTCCATCTCTTTTATTGTGCTCTTCGGTGTCCATAGTTGATTGGTCATGCACCTGAACCGTACTTGACCAGCTAAGGGAAGTGGCATCCATTGGAGGAGATGGAGGGTTAGGGCGTCCTATAATCATCTGGCTCATGATGCTACTGGAATCTGTTCTGGGACTTTCTAACATGTCTTCTGCATCATTCATTTCATCTTCTGATAATTCTTCACCTGTGTCTGATGTGCTATAGAATGAATCTGATCTGAGAGGGTAATCTCTTCTTATGGTCCCACATATCTTGCCCTCCACTACGTGAGTCAGAGCATCAACCACCTGTAATGTCATCAATCCAACGAAGAATTTAGCTCATCAAAACTTGGTCTTGCTCTGTATGAAGAAAGTTGAGTGTGAATTTTTCAAGTAAGGCATAGTTGAATCATGCTCCATATTACACATATGTGGAACAAGTTCCTCTTCTGTAGTGAAAAAGGATATTTTAGAAGAGAGGGTATACGAGACTCACTGAGCTAAGTCCTACCTTATCTTTCTTTTCTCTCTTCATTTTAGATTGAGGTTATGCATTTTTTAGATACATCAATGGATTCCATTCTCATCTTGAAAGAAGAGCATGGAGAGCTCATCATTCATCCAAATCTTCCAGATTAAAATTGGATGGTTTATATTTAATTTGATTTTATTCTTATAATTTTTATATTTTGATAGATGTAGAATATAAAATAAAGATAATATTATAATTTACATTTTTTTAAAACAAAATGAAGTTATCACTTAAAAGATTAAGAATTAAAAATCTAATTTGGACAGTTCAGATTTCATCTTAAGGATGAACATGTGGTGCACCAAATCTAGACACATTTAGAGGCTAGCTGAATAGGACCCAGACTTCATTTATGTAGGCTACTTGGTATGATCTAGAGGTAAGAGATGTGCATGAACAAAGAAGAATTTTTACTAATGCTAGCCTTAATGATATAGTAATTAGTTGGTTTTATATCAAAACATCCAGTTCTAGAAGATTGATAATCCAAAATGGAAAAGCAGAAAAAATTAGTTTATTTAGAAGTTTATATATATATACGGTCAAGTGAGCCATGTGTGATACTTGGTCATACATTGAGAATTACACATCTTATATAGTACTCTTAAAGACTTTTAGAGTTACTGCACTAACTAAGCACTAATTCTGATCATTAGGAAGTGTCATATTTTGAGGAATTATGACTAGTAACTTATTTCTGGGATGTAGCATGTGATATTATACTTACATGGATGTAACACCTAGATTTGCAGATCATGTACCATGTCTTGATCATTTGACATGAACTTTAAACAATTGTGACTGTGTTCAGATAACTTGAAATAAATTTAATCGGGAAACTACTTATTGTCAAGAATGGATCCTCTGAAATTGAAGTTGGTGAGATTGAGGTACTAGTATTTTACATAGAGTATTAGTGTTTTGCATTCAACTTCACCAACTTCACACATTTGTAAGTTTAGAGGATCTGGATTCGCTTATTACCATATAATCAATTTTACTAATTTTCAACTGCTCTTCATCCAGTGTGGAATTTCTCTCCTTTAAATGGAAGAAAATGGATCGAAATGTTGGGTTGAGAACATGAACCAATGCTTTTTATTTCATTAACAACTTGAAAATGTAAGTAATATTTTGAAAATATTTCCTTGGGCAATTATATGCATCTCACATTTTTCTTCTTCTTGACACAATGGTTTTAACTTGAATGAAGTATATTTTGTATAAAATTCTTAGATATGTATAATGTAGACTTACATTAACCATGCTTAATCTCTTGTGAGGGTCTCTGCTTAGACATTTTTCCGCAATTCGAACCATCCAAAATAGTTGATGGAAATCATGAGAATTCATGATCCTTTCATCAATTAGGTCTGGATAATTCCTCTCTCTTAATAGTGGTCTTGCCTGCAAGAACAATCATCAGACCATTATACAGAGTCCTAGGAACATGAGACAACATGAGAGTAGACAGGAAGTTTGGATGTTATGATGCGTTCAAGTTGTACCAATACATTAAATATAAATGAATTAATAAAACTTCATGGTACTAATGTTGTTTACCCATCCCACAAGACTTCTGCCTTCAAGTCTTTGGTCTGTAATCCTCTTTCCAGTTATTAGCTGCAACAAGATGACCCCAAAGGAATACACATCTATCTTGGTTGACACTTTGCCATTTTCTGCATATTCTGGTGCCAAATATCCTAAAGTCCCAACAACCTCTGTCGAACGGATCGAGTCTTGATTTTGAATTCTCGCCAAACCAAAGTCTCCCAGCTAGTATATCCATCAAGAAACAAAGAAGATATGTTGAGTGATTCTTGAAGAAGAACCAACTCAGTGAGCATAGAGTTATTACTAGTCATCCCAATCTAAGTTTTCTATCTCATTTTCTTCAACAAGTAATGTTAATAATGTATAATATCTCAAATTTTCCCTAAAATTGAAAGTTTCATGTTTGCTTTCTTACGAGTGGCTGATGATCATGTGTTATGAGGATATTATTTGTTCTCATATCTCTGTGTATGATGTTATTCTCATGCAAGTATAGTAATCCTTTGGCAGATCCAATAGCTATTTTAATCCTATCTTCCCATCTTAGTGGAACTCGAGAGTGTTCTGCATCAATTTAGCAGAAGTTAGTCCTTAATAAACCATATCAAGAACATATAAGTGTCTACACAGTATTTTCAATTTAACAGTAAACTCTCATTCTGATCCTTGAAAGATGCTTGTTCCACCATTTTAGTTTTATAATTACCATCAAATCAGTCCAATACTCTTGAAAACTACATCAGTTTAATATTGTTGTGAGTTCTGGCAGTCTCATGTCATCAAAGTTGACCACAAAGTTCTGAAATGAATGGTTAGAAACATATGTGGAAGGTTAGCAGTAAAGAAGATTGCAATTTAAGTTTTGATTTCTCCAACTAACCATCCATATCAATCACTAATATTCCACATTAGAGAAAGTTGATGCACATGGACAATTATGTTAATAAAGCAGTTCTGTTAACATGAGGTTGACTAAACTCATGACAAGATGAAATTAGTGTATTTTTCAAAAGTCTTGATTGATTTGATGGTAATTATTTTTCAAGAGGGAAACAAGGGTCTTTTGGGGACCAAAATAACAGTTTAGGCTAAACTTAAGCCTATTATTCTTACGAGATAGATGTTGATCCAGCGAACCGTTGCATATATATTCATAAACAAGAAGCCTATGATTTCCTTCTGAGCATGATCCCAGAAGCATGACCACATTCTCATGTCTTGCTTTGCTAAGTAGGTTCACTTCAGATTTAAACTCCTTCTCCCCTTGAAGGCTGGCACATTTGTGCTGCTTAACAGCAATTGTCATTCCAGCTAACTGCCCTTTGTATACTAATCCAAATCCACCTTCCGAAAGAAAATTCTTCTGGGAAAATCCTTTTGTGGCTGTGTAAAGCTCAGAGTAGCTGAATTCCCTCATCCATCCAGTTTTTTGTCTTTTGTTCTTGCACACTGAACAAAGTGGATTCTCAAATTCTTCCTTTGTCTGAAAATGAGGTACTTCTGTTTGGCCTATCTCTTTACTCTCAGAAATGTAAAATACTGAATGTTTCCCTGCTGTTTGGCGTTCAGTCTTTGGAAGATTTTGTTCCTCTTTGTATTTTAGAGAATGAGTAGAAGTTGGGGCTTCGGTACTTTGAAGACCTGAAACTCCAGTTGCCATGAGTTTCTCACTTGATGATGATCTAGTTCCTGTTTGATTCACCATAGATTATCCTTAATGTACTGTGAACTTGTCAAAAATCATAGATTGTCGCTTAATTATACACCACATTAGGTATGCAGATTTGGATGAAGTACTGTGATTTATATAAGTTGTTCCATGTCATCACTTGGAGGCACTGACTTAATAAATGGGACAATAGGACTTAAAATGGTCATGACTTGGAGTTTCATAAACATGTCTGACTATTACTTTGTCTGAACTGTGTAACCCAGAGAATCTAAAATATAATCTGACATAAGAAATCATAGGAGATTGGAGGAGAAAAATTTTTTTATCTATGACCAAATCTTTATTTTTTTTTTATCTTTTGATTTTGGATGTTTAGTAAGGCTTTGACATGGACAAATTTGGCTCAGTTTGGAGAAATGTTTAAGATGGAACCTAAACCAGTATAAGGCACCTAGGTGTGTTCATTGGCCCTGTTGGCCTGCTAAACCCAGTCTGACTTGGTCACTTTTGAGCCCGGACAAAAATATGGCCAAACTAAACCAAATAGGGTTGGACCACTATACTAGGCTAGGCCGGGCACTAGGTTGAGGTGATGCCTGGCCTAGACCTGTGAAAATCCCTAAAGATACCCCCACTCTTAAGAAACCAGCTTGTAAGGACCACTATACTAGGCCAGGTTAGGCACTAGGTTGAGGTGATGCCTAACCCAGCTTGACCCATGAAAATCCCTAAAGATGCCCCCACTCTTAAAAAACCAGCTTGTAAGGACCACTATACTAGGCCAAGTTTGGCACTAGGTTGAGGTGATGCCTGGCCTAGTTTGACCTGTGAAAATCCCTAAAGATACCCCCACTCATAAAAAACCAGCTTGTAAGTTGTAAGATTGCGAAGGACTACCTAAATTCATAAGTTTAATTTGTGAAGTAAATGACTATAAATAGTTATATTATAATCTCTAAGAGAGGCATAGTGTATTGGCAATAATACTATGGCAAAAGAATATACTTACTCTTGTGAGAAAATTGTTCCTGTGAGCTTCCTGGTATCACTTCCATATTTCTTACTTGATCTGATCTTTCATCAAATGATCCGGGGTTCTCTTGTAGTTTTGGCTTTCTTAGCCTTTGAATGCTATAGTGATTCCGTACCCTATAAATTCCACAATGGAGATTGTCCATGAAGTACCTCTTATCTTTGCTCATCTGTCTGCATTATGTAGTTCACAGCATCATAAAGTTAGATGTAATTTGCTTGAGTCTGATATGTGAGTGCCTATGTTATCGATGAAGCAATGATAGAAGTCACAGGAAAACACTCATACTAAAGTTTTCCTTCAGGGGTGATACTATAATTGGAATTATTACACTCTCAATACTTTATTATGATTAATCACTTCAACTTAAAAAGCTTATACTATTCAGTGTAGGCCTTTGAGTGGTTTTTATTATAATTTCTAATGCGTCCTCTTACACAAAAGATCACCCTAAGCTCAATTGCTCAAAAGCTTAAACTCTTAAGTGTAGAACAGTTAGTTATTCATAGAAACTTTGATACCATGTCAACACAAAAGCGAAGCCTACTAAGTGGAGGCCTATGAATAATTTTCTAACAAAATCCGATCTTCATTTTTCTCTGCTAAATGTGGGATTTCTCAAAATTATGTGAGCAAATTTTCAATACTTATGCAAATCTATATAAACAAGTAGTTTATTTGCTTTGCTTTCACTTGCTATCAAGTTGTAGGCTAAGGAAAAGATATGGAAGCTGACCTATCAAGTATCAAGCATGTTGTCCTAAATCTCTTGACAGCATCACAAGTAACCTCTAGAGAAGGGTATGCAAATACTTGTATCTGGAATACAATCTGAGATGTACCAGAGCCGACAGTGATTTCACCGGCCATTACAGTAAAAGATGATAAATTAGTCAGTAATAGGGAAAAAAAAAAGAAGCATAACATTGGAGAACCTGAAACAAAAACATAGATGCAATTTTTATAGTGTTTGCTATCAGATTCTTCAATAAAAGCATAACATGAGGAGATGAGTTGTAAAAAGTGTCTGGGTTATTTTTTCATTGGAGAACCTGAAACAAACACTTAAGGAATTTAATGGAAGCCTTGTCCTTTGTAATCCCCTAAATCTTTTAATAGTGAGAATATTATCATGTTTACAGGTATAAAAATCATTAATCATGTTTAAAAGTTACATATTCCAAACAGATCTGGTTATAATTTGTATAGTTAATTTTCTTCCTTACTTGTGAAGTTTATGAAACTGCTTTGCAATCTATAGACCTATTTGATGTGTCAAAAAGTCTGGTAGTGTGATTTTTCAGTGAGTTACTTGATACAGGTCATGTAGTTATATTAGACTGAACTCACATTTTTTGCTTGACAATACCCGGAAAGTTTCATGACTAGTGGCCTCTTATGATATTCTTCCTTCATCTTGGCAACTTCTTCTTGAAGAATGTTCTGATCTGTTGCAATAACTGATCTTGAATCCAACTTCATGATTTTGTTCACTGATGAGCAAAAGGAAAAGAAGAACTTAGAAAGCCAGCAATATCAGACAGTAATAATAAATGATGCAGCTGAATATTCTAACTAAAAATTACATTTGTATAATGTAGACCAGTCTAATACAACCAAATACAAATTTATTCTTCCAAAGGTAGTAACGTAATATTTAACTTATATTTTAAAATAAATATGTAGGAGATTCTTTCATTGCAGAGATGACTGTAATACTGTTGAACCAAAGTTTATTCTCCTGTGAGAATCAATTATAGAATTTATAAAAGATGTACAAGCATATCGAATTTTAATCCTTTCCATTTTTAGAAAAAAAAAAATCATCTACTGTTCCTACGAAACATACCAAGTATTGCTAGAATTGTGAGTTCATCTCCATGCTTTAGAGATAGCTGTTTCAGAGCCTTTTTTATAGCACTTTTACTAACATCTCTTGATACATCCTGAATCACCACTATCCTCTGAGGCTCTAGGGACATTTTTAATCTGGTTTGGCATAGACACCCAAATTCTTATGTAAGATAAAAATGAATGATAATTAGTTAATTACACTTCACTCATAATGACTTTTTCTTTAACTTTCTTTTACTTTCCCTGCAAGTTTCTTTTTGTTTCTGATAAATGATCTATTTATGAAGGAAAGAAGAAGTAATCAGTAGCAATAGAAAAGAAAACAGAAAAACCGAAGAGCACCCAAAAGAAGTAATATATACATTTCTCTCTAACTATACTTCCAAAGGTCTCAAAACAAAACTGTGAAGAAGGAAAAGAAGGAAAAGGTTAATGATGAATCAATAAGAGAGCTTCTCAAGAGATAGCAGTATATTCGGATATTCAATGCGGGGGCATGAAGAAGCAAGTGGTTTTATGAGCCAATTCAAAGAATATTATATTTTTTTCTTTAATTTTTTATTCACCGATTGTTTTCATTCTGGTTCTTTCTGGCACTGTTTGCATCTAAGAAGCATCGATAAGAACTATGCTTTGAAACAAAGTGTGACATTGTTGGTAAGTTATTATTTTATTTATTTTCATGCCGTCTCTGAGGTGGTTTTTGCTGGTAATGGAGGTTAAAAGAATAAAATCATTGTCAATATGATTAGGTCATCACCATATTTTGCTCCAAAGACTTTTTGCCCAAAAAGAAAAAAAGAAAGATGAACGTGAAAAACCTATTCAGAAAGCATAAGAGGCGTGTGTTAGAATAGTGAACTGTCAATGATGTAATTGATCCAAATTCATAAAGAAAGTCATAATATGAATTTAATTTAATTTAATTATTAAATATTAAATAATTTAATTAAAATTCAAAATTTTAATTTTAATTTCAATATTTAAATTTCTACTCAGTTAATTATTAGAAAAAATTTTGAGAAAAAAAATTTACCAACAAAATTTAAACCTAGCAGTAATGTGTGAGAGTTCGAAAAATTGACGAAGAATTCTGTTCATGCTAAAAAAGAAACAAGCCTCAATTCTTCATGGATTGATCCTCTCTTCCACCGTGAACTTAAATTTAGCAGAACAACATGAATAATTATCAAGTATCCATGAAAAGTCTCACGTTAACTAAATAATGAATAGGACCATCTATTTTAATAATTAAAGTTTTGTTGCTCATTGCATTTTTAAAGAAAGAAAAAAAGAAGGGAAAGGGAATGCATGAATTAAAATGTTTCTTTATTCTTGTTTCTCTTTAGACTTTGATTGGAACAGAAGGAAAATAGAGAGAGGAAAATATTATGAGGGAAAATAAATAAAAAGATGTCTAAATTTTTTCTTATTTTTTTTAAAAATTTTTTCCTCCCTCCTATTTTTCCCACGGAGGGTTGTTGTTTTGGATTCAGACATACTTTGAGAATGTTTTATTATTTTTTAACAGTTGATCTTATGATTTTGCTTCGAAACCACCGCTAATTAGATGAGATGCTAAAACTTGTATACGTTTGAGAGAAACAAATCTAATTTTGTTATCATCAATATACGCACAACATAACATATCAATGTATATGTTAAAATTTTTAAAAAATTATATTATTTATAAATTATGAATAATGGAACTCATCAAATAAACATTTTATTTTAAATTCCTTGTCCAGAAGGGTCCTCAAACCTCAATCTATGCTACACATAAATCATGCAGCACAACCATGGCGTTGAGGAGGAGAATTCCCCACAGGAGTTGCCATGTGTGGACCCTGCACCTCATGCGAGGGGTGTCTGCTGCATGGTAAACAAGTCGAAGTCCTACAAATTATAGAGCTTATATTTAGTTACTTATTTCCTCCCAAATAATAAAATCATTAAATAATTTAAATTATAATAAAATTTAATAATATTTCATTAAAGTATTCTTAATTTAAATATTAATAGATGTTTTGTACTTCATTTATCATTATTTTTTTACTAACATTTACCATTGCTTTAATAAAAGGTAACATAGTAAAATAATAATTTATTTTTAATTGAGACATTTAAATTTTTTTAATATGAAAAATAAAATGGGATGGAGTGAATAGTTATCATTCAGTGTTTCTTGTAGCAAACAAGAAAAACTGCCGTCTGAACATGCTAATTGAAATTGGAGACAAGAAGAAGGAAACAAATGTGGCTTTGGAAAAGAGCCAGTTTGGGTCTCCTTTTTAAAAAAAAAAATCATGATTTTTAAGAAGATATGTTTAGTTAAATATAAACTTTCTTTTTAAAAAATAAAAAGTACGTTAAACTGTGATTTTAAAAAAAGAAGGAAAAAATTACTTTTATTTTAACAAAACCTACATTTTAAAAAATGAGAAGTAAAATTATTTTATATCATACATTTAAAAGTACTTTTAATCCTTATTATCTAAACAGATTTTTTATTAAATTTACTTTTACAAAAAGAACATCTAAACATAAATAACTTTCAATAAACTTACTTTATCTAAATTTCACTCTTATAAATTTTATTTATCTTAATTTTACAAAACTAATAACCAGATGACCAATATTGACTCTAGACGACGTGGTTACATTTTATTTGTGTCCAACAAAACGTAAACGTAATGACTGACGTGAGCAATCAATGGCTAATGAATACTGATTGTTTAAAATATTAATTTATTAATAAGAATTTTTATGAAATTAATAAATATTATTATGATGATACATATAAAAAAAAACAGCTCAAAATTTTTTTCTTTACTTTATAAAATTTAATAATTCATTATATCATAAAATTTATAACTCAACTATTATCTAAAAAATAATCAAGCGATGGAGTTTGTCGTTTTCAAATAACCACTCCATCATTTAGCTTTTGGCTAATATATTATTATCTTTTGAGGATTACAATATTAAGCATTAATCAAAATTCTTTCTTAATAAAATGATATCGCTTATGTGAGATAAATTAAAAGACTTGGTCTCAATTAATATATTATTAAAGTTAAATAATTCTAGAGATGTAAGTTTGTCACTCTCATTATATTTTTTTGTTGAATTTTACGTCCTATATTTAAAAAAGAGTATCATGCCCAGAACTATGAAACCTAATTAAGGAACCAATTAATTAATGATAAGGCCTCGAAATAAATAAAATATCACTTTCTGGTTATAAGATGTTAGGTAACTTCTTTTTGAAGCAAGCGATGGTGGCAGAGGAGCGAAGCTTGAAGACGCAGGGCCTGAAGATCTGTTTTCTGAAGTCGGAGAAGATGGCTTTATGGTTTGTTCGGACTTCCGACGCAAACTCAACCTTCAGAACAAAGGTATCAGTCTAGCTTGGTGTGTCTCTCTGTGTATATATATATGTGTGTATGTATATACATACATACATACATACATACATACATATATAGATATATTCCTCCAAGCATGTCATGAAAAGGGGTGAAGAACTTGATCGATTTGAAGATCGTTATTACAAGTTTAACTACACATTGTCATATACTTTGTCTGTGGGTTCTTGAATCTTCTGAATGAGTTCCATCATCATGATGAAAGCACTAATATGGTTAACCTCAAGAGTGTAAAGAATAACTGTGTTTTACTTTACAGGTTTTAAAACAGAGCATAGTGAGAACAAGCTTCTGAAAATCTGGTGCATTAGTGTACCCTTTCCACTATGACTTTCATCTTCAGCCTCTCATTCTTTCATGAACATGTAGGTGGAATTTTGAAGGAAATGTTACCCACTTAATGTTTAAAATTATAATATATATTTTTTTTACTAACTTGAAATTTCTTTTAGTGTAATTAATGGAACCATCACACTCTTGGTTAGATTTGGCTTACCGTTATGTCAGAAACAGAGAAGAGCAAAGACAGGATAGCAGATATATATATTTTGCATATGTATCTGGTATGATGAGCTTTTCAACGGGAGGATTTATCGGGATCTGATTAACCCGGATTGAGCGGGCAAATGCTTGGTGGTGGATAGCAGAGACGTTTTGTTGTTTCTTTACACACCTAACTCCAGTTAGCAATCATGCAAGCAAAATGTTATACATGTAAGCAACCTTAACACCATTTATGCCGTGGCTACCGTATTTGGACTTGTTCAGACATTATTATTCTTAAATGTAGGGAGTAGGGACTAAAGTCCCAAACTGGAAAAAGTCTAGGAGCATTTTACAAAAATTTAAACTATGCGGACCCATTTCAAAATAGGTATAAACTATGGGAACTAAATGTTTGATTTTCCCAAACTCTTTTAATGAGAATAGATAAATTTTAAAATTTAAAATTATATATATAAAAAATATTACATGACTTTATTCAAAGAATAAGGAATTGTATTAAGCCAGTTTTGAGTTTTGACCTGTTCTAAGAGAAATATATTCCTCTCACTTAAGCAGTTTTAATGAATGAATTTGTTTTTGTTTGGTGGCAAAAATAAAATTATTTTAATTCAATATTCTACCACTATTGCATCTATAAAAATTAATAATAAATACAAGGGCTGGCACTTGCCTTAATGAACTTGGGCTGAAACACAATGGGTATTCATTTAACGGCGAGGGGACAATTGTTGCTTTGATTTATTTGCCAAATATTGAAGGGGACAAAGTGGAAATTTTTGTTATGAGGGGGAGGCGAAACGTATAAAATACATATATTATCCATGCATACCTATTCGTCCCATTGCCCTTTTATCATTACACATGTTTTTGTCCCTGCTCCTAAGCCAAAACTTAAAAACTGTAAATATAGAAAGTTTTTTTTTTATCCAATAGCTCACGACCTTATACAAGCCACCATATATGTTTATTCTCTGCCGCAATAGAAATCACCATTATATATAGGAGCTCATTGCTCATTGTAGTTCATGAAAGCCACATTACCCTGCTCTAACACCTTATCTTAAATTACACAGTTACCACCTGTCAAATTATGGATAGGAACAATAACAAAATAATAAATATATAGTGGAAATAAATATCTCTTACTTACTAGAATCTATGAAAAACAATCAAATAAATATATTGTAAAAAATAAACACTACAAACACATTAAGAGAAGCCAAAATTTTTAACATGGAAAACCCGTCAAGATAAAGATAAAAACCACAGGTCGTCTATACCAATGAAAATAGTTTAATTATAATTAAAATAGCAGTATAATAGAGTGTCAATTAGTGCACAAATCAGTGCTAATAGTTCTTCCAACAATCAAAGTAAAATGCTTATAATAGAAAATCAAAATCAAGAAGATAAAAAATCCAAAAATTATTATTTCAGTGCGTACTAAATTTCTCTCAGATTAGGCCATAAAATGACGATCCAACCGTTGAAAATAGAGAATGAGATGTCTTGAAATGGTTAACAAATATGCAAATAAATTTTTTCGGTGACTACTATGCAAATATACGAAAATAATATTTTTTCTTTTTCTCTCTTAAAGGCAGTTGTTCTAATTTGAATATAACTTTACTCTCATACCTTAATATGACTCCTTTTTACTTAAATAAGTGAGATATATAATGAATTTTTAGATTTGAATCTTTCTCTACATAGGAAGGAAGTCTACACCCAACAATTATTCCTCTCCAGGTGGAGTGCTTCAATAAATCACATCACCAAGTTTCTTCTCATACTTTTGTTTGAAAACCTGATAGGTGAACCCTTATGAAACCCATCCAAAAAACCCATTTTGATGCGTAAGACACCCGAATTTTTGCGAAACATGGAACACAAAGATTAGACATCAAAGAAAAGAACAAAAATGTACAAGAACAGAAGCAAAAGAAAGCCAAAATAAAGAAATAAGATGAATATATGTTGGTCTTGATGAATTAGAACCCAAGAGAACTGGTCTTTTGAACTCTAGTTCAGGTGACGCCACAAGGATTGACCAATTCTTTGATAAGTTATAGTGTTCTCTCTAGCACTCAAAGAAACGTAAGAGGAAAACTCATAAAATCGAAATTCTCATTCGTCTAAATATGAAAAACGCATATCAAAGTTAGCATTAAATATGTAAGGTAAAATTTAACCTAATAAGCCTAGAAAACCTAATTAATTTGGGCTCAAGTAATTCTAATAGGATTATGAGACTTTGAGCTTAAATAACACTAGTATTGGACCTAAAAAACTAATAAAATAAAGCCCTAAAATAAAATAACGAAAATTCATAAAAAATAATAAAATAATACCTAAATCCTTATAAATATGCCAACACATTAATGAAATAACATATTTGGCACATGACATGTTTATTACAAGGTGGGCTATCAAAAAGACTACTATTTGACCAATTGGGCTTTATTACTCAACATAATTCAGCCCATAATTAATAAAAACGAAATTAAAATAAATTAAGCCCACTAATACCTAAGTTACATGCTTTTTTAGTGGAACATGTAATCTTTTAAGTAATCTCCTCCAATGGGCTTTTATTGGGCTTAAATCTTTTCAAGTGATAAAGCCTCCTACCATACTCCTAAATTTGTCCAAGTCATCCTCTATCATTTCCTCCCTCTTCGAAAAGATTAGCCTTCGAATCTCCATAATTTACATGGAAAGAAAGAGAACGATTAAACACATCAAATAAATTATATGGAGTATGCTTACCTTTCAAACTTGATTGATGCATCTTTTCTTTAATCCTTCCATGAACTTGAAGGACATCATTCTCCCTTGACTGTAAATTTGTTTTAAATATTCTTCTAAACTTAGGCAACCAATATCTACGATAAAAAATCTTCCAACCATTATGTCGAACAAGGGACTTATTTTCCAGCATTGGTGCACAAAATCTAAAATCTTTTTTCATATCATTTTCACCAATATCCTACCACAAAAAACTAGATACAAACTCGACACAACTAGACTAAAATGGAACCAAAGGATTAGGGAAAACATGAAGGATGAAATTATGACAAAACATGACACAAAAAGACTCAAAAAGGACTAAGTTGATATAATGATCATATGTGAAGAAATTTGGACAGATTTGGATGTAATTCATTAAATTTAAAATCTGGACAGATTTGACATATGTAAATGATGCATAATGATAGAACAAAGATGGAGAAGAAATAACTTGAAGATCATGAAACAAGATGAAAGATAACACATATGAAGAAATCAATTTGATAGAGGGATGAGAGAACAAAGATTGGATAGAAATCACATTGAACATATTATCATAAATATGGAGAAAATCAGGACATAAAAAGGAACACAATCCACAAAGATAGAACATGAAAGATTTGTGAAATGGAACAAACCACAAACAAAGAGACAAACAAACATATAACTCATGAGACTCACTCAACACATAACACATGTGATGACTTAGATAGATATAAGAAAAAAATGAAGGAAATAAAACACAATGACCATGAGATAGAATAGATGAAGCAATGGGTGAATATGATACTAAGTTATCACAATGCATCTCTTTCACAAGGGACTCATTCAATATGGACTCATGCAACAAAGATAGGTGACATAAATCAAAGAAATCATAATAATGAGAAGGAAGAAGAAAACATAATGAAGACACGTAAAAAAGATGAGATGAAGAAGGAAGGAGTTTTTTACAAACTACTTTAAGTTTACTTTCACTCTCATTCTTCCTCAAACTCTCTTTTTCTTTTCCTCTTTTTCTTCCCTTTTTTCACTCTTTTCTCACTTCTCTTCTCTCTTACTCTTTTTGCATTCTTTTCATTTTTTTGGACATTTTCTCTCTTACATCTCTTTTTTCTTCTCTCATTTCTACCACTTTCATTTTTCCACTCTAGCTCACTCTTCAAGTTCTGATTATTTTCACACAAATGAATACATGACAATGATTTATGAGCTTTATCGGAAACACAAGAACAATTTTTAATATGCCCATTAAAATCAACATGATCTAAATCTCCAATCACCATGTCAACATGCTCAATCTCACCATTACAATCATAAGAACCAATTTCTAATGAAATTTTATCATTAGCGCTACTAGGAACTAGTATACTACTATCCAAGAAATTTTCCATCAAATCATTAGTAATGTGTAAATCATGATTCTCATATAAAAGTTGCTCAAAATTAGGGTTAATCTTAACATCATGAAAATCACTTTCTAATTGTACTATATCTGCATCACAACTAGATTCAACAAAACTATTATCACTAACAACATCTAGCAAAATTTTCTCTTCATGAACTAGCAAGACACCATGTTCAATCAATTCAATGGAATTCTTTTGATAAACACATTCAGATTTTATTTCCAATTCAATTGATCTAACATAAGAAATATCATCAATGCAAGCAATATCATTCTTCTCACTAGAATTATCACATCTTAAATTACAAGAGATAATATCAGAGTTTTGAGGATTATGTATACCTGTAGTGGATTCTCTCATTCTATCATCAGTTGTTGAAGTGGTGGCAACATCATCATCCACTCGATCTACTTTCTGTAAGTAGGAATCACATGAATCTGGGATCACGAGCATTTGTATCTTCTTGGAATGTTCAACCACACTTTTACCTTTGGATGATATGTATTTTTGCCCCAAGTGTAATATCCCTATTTTTATGAGATGTTTTATAAAATGAATAAAAGATGAAAAAACGAAGCAAGATGAAATGTTATATATAATTGGGTTTTAAAAGAAATTAATTTCTACTAAAAACCTTATGGAAAATTAATTTCAATTAAAAATCAAACATAACTTCTCTTGAAAATTAGATGAGAAATTAATTCCTTTTAAAGCCCAATTATATATAGCCTTTTCGTCTTGCTTCGTTTTTCATCTTTTATTCATTTTATAATATCTCATAAAAATAAGGATATTACATCAAGACTGCTCTCATTTCATTCCATGTTATAATGGAAGGTTCTCCATTCGTAGCTTGTCTAATTTCCATCTGTTTTCACAAAGCAGCAACCTTTTTGCCCAATCGAAGGTAAGCATATTGTACCTTCTCTATTTCGGAGTAGTTGCAACATGCGAAGGCTTGTTCAACTTTTCTTTCCTAATCCAAGTAAACATCAGAATCTTTAGTTTGATGTTGCTAAGAACATCTGTGTGAGCAGAAACCTTTGGATTACGCCTTGCTTTGGTTTTAGAAGGAAACTCCAGGCAATCCAATTTTACATTCACTTCCTTAATTTGATTATTGAAAGTCCTTAATAAGACCTTAAAATCAACTTCTCTAATAGCCATATTTATAATATGAAATGTTAGTGTAAAATAAAGAGAAAAGAAATAGGAACCTCACACACTCTCTCACGTGTTTCACTCAAATAATGCAAATGCGCTCGTATTTCATACTAAATCAAGATTTTTTTTTTCTAAATATGATGCAATTTCTATCTTACTTTTTTCCACTCAAAGCTTGCTTTCTTATGAGAGTGTTAAATTAAAACCACAACTTCAATCAAAAGGAAATTAGTTTTTTAAAGAAGTGGCAATCACAGAAAATAAAGGTCTAAAATTAAAGTTTTCAAAGATCCTAATTTAATTAAGCAATAACCAGCACAAAATGAGTACAAAGGACCTGAAATTTCCAATAAGAGAAAAGAAATTTAGGTGCTGAAAATCAAAGAAGAATAGTAGCAAATAGAACAAATAAGAATGAAAATTAGGAAGGAAATTGATAAGAAAGAAATCTGAAGAAATGATAAATTATAGAGATTTAGACTCAACAAATTAGAAAATAATCCGAAATGATCAAATATATGATTTTTTTTAACAAGATTGATTTTAAGTAATGAAAAACTACTTGCGATTCAAGCTAAAATATTTTAGGAAAGTATAATCCTCAATCAAATCAGGAACTCAATCAAATCACAAAATTCTGAATTTAGCCCAACCAAATCTCTTTCTTTTTTTTTCCTCACTTTTTTTTTACTATTTTTTTGTTTATGCTATATTCTTTTTTTTTTTTATAACAAACAATCTCTCTTCTTTTTTTCAGATTTTTTTAATATTTTTTTCTGCTATTTTTTTTTTAAATCTGAGCAACTCATACTAGAATATAGGATGAATCTTTTTCTTAATTTGGATGATGAACAGTGGAACGAAACAGTGGTAAACAGTGAAAAAATAGTACCATGAATAGTGAACGAAAAAAGTGTTGTGAATAGTAAACCCATACGGATAAACAGTGACACAAATTTTCCATAAGCAATGAAAATAGAATGAAACGAAGAGAAAGAAGTAAAATAGAAAAAGAACATATTGGTTTGCAAATCTAAGCTCTGATACCAAATGATAGGTGAACCCTTGTGGAACCCGTTCAAAGAACCCATTTTTATGCGTAAGAAACTTGGATCTTTACGAAATATGGAACACAAGACTATACAGCAAAAAAAAGAATAAAAATGCACTAGAACAGAAGTAAAAGAAAGTCAAATAAAGAAATAAGATAGATAGATGTTGGTCTTAATGAATTAGAACCCAAGAGAACTGGTCTCTTGAACTCTAGTTCAGGTAACGTCACAAGGATTGACCAATTCCTTGATAAGTCATAGTGTTCTCTATAGCACTCAAAGAAACGCAAGAGGAAAACTTACAAAATTGAAATTCTCATTCGTCTAAATATGAAAAACGCACATAAAAGTTAGCCTTAAATGGATAAGGTAAAATTTAACCTAATAAGCTTAAAAAACCTAGTTAATTTGTGCTCAAGTAATCCTAATAGAATTAGGAGACTTTGAGCTCAAATAACATTTTTATTGGATCTAAAAAACTAATAAAATTAAGCCATAAAATAAAATAACGAAAATTCATAAAAAATAATAAAATAATACCTAGGCTCTTATAAATATGTTAACACATTAATGAAATAACATGTTTAGCATATTGCATATTTATTTATAAGGTAGGCTATCAAAAAGACTACTATTTGACCAATTGGGCTTTATTACTCAACATAGTTCAGCCCATAATTAATAAAAATGAAATTAAAATAAATTAAGCCCACTAATATCTAAGTTACATGCTCTTTTAGTGAAGCACATGATCTTTTAAGTAATCTTTTCTAATGAACTTCTCTTGAACTTGAATCTTTTCAAATGATAAAGCCTACTACAATGCTCTTGAATTTGTCCAAACCACCCTTTATCAAAACCCATTAAATCTCAGCATTTTTTTTTTCATCTTAGCCATGCTAAATACTGTTCATGCTAGAGTTCCGTTGCAAAAAATGTAAAAATTTAAGACCATTTTTTTGGTATTCTGCAGCTACGTTATCTTATAGTTAGCCACATCAGGAAAGTAACACCATTTTTATCACTTGGATGAGAGGACATTCGGTGCTCATCAGTTGTGATGAACACCGGTGCTCATTATGACTCAGAACCGTTCAGATCAAATCTGGACAGTTCTGATTTAATTATATTTAATTATTATATTTTTAATATATTTTTATTTCATTAAATAGGAAATCTAAAATAAATATAATTTTATAATTATTATTTTTTTAAAAAAATAATATTATTATGTAAAAAAATTAAAATAATAAACTGTAAATCTGGATCGTCCAGATTAAAATTGAATGGTTCAGATATGGCTTTGGTAATAAGCATTGGGTGCTCATCACACTAATGAGCACCCAATGTGGATCCGGATGAACTTGGGACCTATTCATAAAAAATGTAAAAATTAGTATTAATTCCTCAAATGTCAAAAAGTATAGACAGTGTTCTAAAAAATTTTTAACTGTAAGGGCTAGTTTCCAAATTGATGCAAACTAATTTTTCTTATTTTTATTATTTTACATATTCATATATTACAAATTATACTATTCATAAGTTAAAATAATATAAATTATTTATCAAATTTTATGTAATGCACGAGATCACTATCTAATTTGGAAAATAGAGAAATATTCCTACAATTATGGCATTAGAAAATAATGACGTTCTTTTTATTTTTTTCTTTAGCCTTGAGAAAATAATGATGTTCAAGTCTTGCTTTAGTTTTTTTTTCCTTTGGCTGATGAGTGATGACTAGAGCAGTATGTGCCTGCATGCCTTATCTTTTTCCATTGCACAATTTGAAAATTTTATATTTAATCTCAGCTTGAGGTTTTTTTTAATTGATATTAATATTTTTTTTAATTTGATTTTTTTTCAATAAAATGTTTGGTTTGAACATCACGAATATAATTTTTTTAATTAACATATGATGACTATAAAATACAATTAAAAATGTATCAATTATATTATTTTTAAACAATTAAATATTTATCATTTTAATAGACAATTAAACACATTTTCTATGCATTAAATTATTTATAATTTATGAATTATTTAGCATCTTAATTCTTATATTTTTGTTTTGAAAATCTTTCGATAAATTTTATTTTATATATATATTGATATATTGTCTCATTAATAACCAATATCATCAATAATAATATAAAATATATAGTTTATAATTGATCACATTATTCTCATACTATAATTATTATATATCCTTAAAAGTTAGATGTTAATTTCAAACTTGCAATGCATTGCATGCAAACTGTGGCAATAATTTTATACTAACAAATGATGCAACTTAACCTACATCAATGGTAGGGTGGAAATAAGGCAGTTAGATATTGATTTTGATTAAATAAAATATTCCTATGTAAAATAATCCTATATTATAGACATGAGGCCTCAGTCTGTCAGTCATATTTGTTAGCCTATACAAAGTTTATTTATTATGCTTAGACTTGAGCTGTATTGGTATGGCCTGAAACTTATTTTAAAGTTTATTCATAAATAATTTAATAAGAATCATTTAAACTATATTATATTATATTACATATAAATTATATGTATTAAACGCATAATACTATATTATATATAATAAAAATAATTTAAAGAAATCACCTAATATGTCTGCAGGTCAAACTTTGTGTAAACATATTGGGCCTACTTTTAAATAGGCTAGACGATGGATTTGAGTCTGAACTTTTTCTTAAATAAACCAAGCTTAAATTAGGCTCACACCCCAACTTCAGTATATAAAAATTTATTAAAGGCTAGAATGGTGTGGCTTTTGGAATGAATATATATATATATATATATGTATGTATATATATCCTCCGAGAGCTCACATCTTGTTTTTATATTATTTTGAGTTTTTGTTTGCCAATAAGAGAAATCAAATGAATATTTACATCTTAGAATGCTCATCCATATATTTCTCACACCAAATTTTGCAATTTGCATATTGCTGTTATCTCTTATGAGATTTTGGGGAAAAATAATAAAAAAAGAGAACTCTTTTAAGCTTGTCATCCCAATTCTTTGTTCAAGCTGTACTCTCAAGCTTCGTATTCTTCACGCGAATCCCTCTTCCAATGTCTCTTACTATCAAGCTTACTCACCACTCCATCTGGATACCCCCTTCGCGTCCCCATTCCCTGGTACTACTTCAATGCTTATGAATTCACCGATTTTATTCACTTCTTATCAAGGAGATTTTATGTATTATTTCCTTTTCTGTGGATTTTATCCTCTTGTTCTAATTTTTTTTTTCTTTATAGATGTGCGAATTCGGGTTAAAGGGAATACATGATAGCGTACTCATGCGCAGTTACTTCGCTAAGCGTTGCAATACTCGTCTTCATCACAGCCTCTGTAGAAGGCTTTGCTCGAGGAACAGCAACTACAATGTGAGTAATCTATCCTGAAATTCAACTAGATTTCTTCTTTCTGCCTTTTTTTTTATGTGTTTTCATGATTAATTTTGCAGGTAGTTTGATTTTAATCCGTTAGTGAATTTAGAATTATAATTTAATATTGCAAAAGCTGTTGCTTGCTCCTCATGACAATCCCTGCCCTCAAATACTTCTTTTCAAGCAAATTTTAATGCCAAGCTTTTTCCTTTTGATATCAACGAAATTGGAACCCATTTTGTAACCCCAAGTAAACTTCGTACGTAGAAATGCTTTAAGAGTAATTACCCCAGTATATATGCCTAAAAGGAAAACTATGCCAATGTAGCTGTTGCTTACCACTATCACTAGATTGCTGTCTAAAATAGCAATTTCCACTAAAATGCCTAACTTGTAAGAATAAATTATTTATGATTAGGAGTTTTTATTGAAACTTGACACACTTCCCATGCATTGCCTGGAGTTTTAGTGATTAGCTACACTATTCATGACTTGTAAATAGTGTGACTTACTATAAATTTTATGTTAATTACATTTCTCAATTATATCACTGGCTGCAATTTTCCCCATTACCAGTTCATTACTTGAGTTTGTTATTCAATGAAAGAGAAGTAAAATGATAGAACTTAATTGACAGTATGTAGTTAAATGAATGGTAGAATGTATAAGGATGTAAACATATATTATGAATGTGTGCTAATCCTCTCTATTTTCATTCCAATTTCTGAACTGTGGCAATTTAGTTTCTTCCTGAAGTTCCAATTTTCTGATTTCAGAAAAAAAAACATTAGAGGTTACTCTGTAAGACTACAAATTTAATACTGGAACTATGCCACACTTGAGATGATTATAACATGGCAATACTTTGTTGCCGTCTAGAGTTCATGCAAACCAAACAACATCAATTTCTTAGCTCTTGTTACTTTGTTCACTTTTACTTGGTATTGCCAACATCATGTAACTTCTATATTTAGAAACTATTTAGTCCCTTCAAGTTCAACAATAACTTTTGGGGACTTTAACCTTTGAAGCTGATTTCTTAAATCTTGGGAATGTCAGTCAATCGCAGAGTATTATTTGCTAGTGTATAAGGATATAGGAAGTTATGAAATGTCCCTACAACTATGAAGGGGCATCAAGGGATTCAAAAATGGTGTTCTGGATCTTAGTTTCAATGTTGATGACTAGAACTGTAATTCCCTCTACTTAAATTTCAAAGCAAATTATTACTTCCAACCATTGATTTAATATGTTCTTTTAGTTTGTGAAAAAAATATAAGCTTATGCTTGTTGGACTACAAGAGTTTCATATCTTCATTCTTTAATGGTATGATGCCTTGGTGGTTAAAGATTCTCATGGACACTGTATTTTGTTGTTAGTTATAATGACATAAACATCAAACGAATGGTAAAGAGTCTCCTGGAAACTATTATTTTGTTAACTAAGAAAAGGAAAAATGTGCAGAATGATAGGAAGAGTACTTTTCGCTGGAAGTCACTTAAAGATATAGATAAGTAGGTGATACTATCCTCTGTTAAAAGATAAACGAAATTTACCCTTATTATTTTTTGTTTTTTTTATACTTTCTTCCTCATGAAAAGTTGTATCAGTGCAATAAATTGTATAAACGGTTATGCTTCTTTTATTACTAATTGGATTATTGTATATCTGTTGTTGTTGTAAGGTCAGACACATGAGCTGTCAGATGTATGCAAGCATGAAGGTATATGACTACTAATGTTTATTGAAGTATGCAGTTGTTTGGATCTAGTTAAACTTTAAAAGTTACCATGTCGTTATCAATGCATAGATAGCACACGCCACTATTGGTTACTGGTTATTGAAATCCCTAATCCAATTGTTGGTTTCTGTTATTTTGTTAAAAGTGTGATAATAAGTACTGTATTTTGAAGTTTGAACACAGCGCATGTTTTCATATCAATGAAAAACTAAATTGGTGTCCACTTTACAGTGAATAATGAGGAGTAGAAATGCATGCGTATGTTTTTTTATTTGCTTGATGATTTGTTTTTCATTCTGTAGTGCAACCTGTTCACCTACATACTGAGTTGAATATATTTTTCTTCAAATGTTCAACTGTATGTTTACGTAGCAAAGATGCAAAGTTGTTGTCTTGGAAAAAATTCTTTTCATCATTACTTAAAAGATCATGAACATTTTTTATTAGATTTACATGAGATGACTTCTTTATGACTTGTGACAATTGATTTGGCATTTAAGGAACCTAATTGAATATGCTTAGAAAGAACAGAATAGATTAAATGCTGCATTATTGCAACTTGAACAGGAGAGGGAAAATGGTCAAGTCAATCAGTTCAAATTACATATCTATATATGCCAATGTCATCATTTTTCCTTAGCATGGTCCTCATGGTCTTCATTTTGATGTAAAGTTTCAAGAATATTAAGTCATAACCACCACAGGGTATTTTTAGGTTCATCAGAAAGAGAAGAGACTACAAAATCTGAGTCACTGTCAAGCAACGAGTATGTATTACCTGCCCTGTCTTGTTCTTTTATAAGTTGAATGAGGCTAGAGAATTTTTTATATGCTCTGTCTTGGATCTTATGGAATGAGGTGATGAAGTGTGATTGCTTCTTGATAAGCAACCTCATGGAATAAGTTGATGAATAACCAATAAAAATGAAGGAATAAGGATGCTCTCAATTTTTAAAAACACATTTTGTCGCCTCTAGTTTCTAGGTCTCGCATGAAATATGCGATTCCCTCACTTTATGCTAATTAGGAGGAATGAAGTAGAATCAGTGGAGGAACAGACGGATCATTTGTTTGGTGAGATAAAAAAATTAACGGGGAAGGCCAAAGGCAGGGAGGAATAAAGGTCCACTCTTTCCTCTATGCCCAAAGATGATGCAGAAAGAAAGGTTTAATGATACCCTAATTGAAACCTTTATCTCTCGTTGCCAATCAATAACGTATGGAAATTGTGATATGAATCTCTCTCTCTCTCTCTATTCCCCCTCTCTCCCACTCTGTTTTCTCATCTTCTACATTTAAGAAATTGTGCAAATTAGTAATGGAGCCAACTTTTCTTGTTCTGACGGTGATTTCTTTGGTTAAACAGTTTTAGCCAGCTCTCATTTGTTTAATATATCAGGATCCTGAAGAAACTGAAGAGATATGGAGTTTCTGGAATCCTTTCCTATGGACTACTGAACACGGCATACTATCTCACAACATTTCTTTTTGTGTGGTATGTGAATATGTGTAAGAAATTATTTATTTATCACTTGTTTTTAAGGTAATATACATTGGGTTATTATTGTACACCTTGAATGCCATTGGATAAAATACTATATCCACCATTAACTAGGAATTTGTTGTTTGTTTGTTAGGCTTTATATAGTTCCAACGCCAAAAAGGATGGGTTATCTTGCAGCTGCAGAACGGTAATAACAGCTATATTTCCCTATTTCTTGTGGTTTTCCTTTTTTGGTGTGTCAGTATTAAGGATAATAACTTCTACTCATGTCTAGATTTCTCAAAGTGATGGCCATGGTCTGGGCTGGTAGCCAAGTGACAAAACTTGTACGAGCTGGAGGGTGAGCTGCGTTCTTGAGCTCTTTAACATAACTAACTTCATAATTATCTTCTTTTGTGGCTTTAAGTTAGTCTAGAACTTTGTAAAATGCTTTGTTCACTGTTCTTCATCGTTTACAACTACTATTGACGGCAATTTTGTTTCAAACTTTTAGCTGGAAAGGTGAAATATTCATCTAGGTTGTTTGAGGAGCAACATTTAAGCTTTCCCGGTTGGAAAAAAAATATAGGTGCAATTTCTAGGCATTTACTATCAGGTTATGTGATGGAATTATGACATTTGGAGGATGTTTCTTTTGGAGCGAATAATGTGACACTGAGGATTATAGAAGTCCCATGATATAATTTTATTCGGAAATTTGACAATCAACATTCAAGAAAGTACCCAAGTCCTAACCTTTCTAATTTTTCACACATGTTAAGGACTGAGGCTGTGATAAACCAATGGATTATGGAGGCAGAGGGATTAGCTCTCATTGCACTCATTGTTATGATTGTTGATTGTGTTTCTGGGAATATTCACAATTGGGCAATGGCCTTTTGTTAATTGTGCAACACATAAATTTGGAGGTTAGTAAAATGACAGCCGTTTTATACAATGGAGTTTCTTCTTATGCAGAGCTTTGGCATTGGCGCCCTTTGTAGACAGAGGCTTGTCATGGTTTACTGTCAAGTTTAAGTTTCAGACTCAAGGGAAGGTAATCTCCTGAACAATTTTTATTACACCTGACCAATTCTTTTAAAAAAAACAATCTTTACTTCTTCTACATGTCATAATTCATTTAAAAATTTTGATAATAAATACTTAAAATTATATTTAAATTTTTTTTGTTAGACAAAAATGGATATTGATCCTTGTAGATAGTGTCATTAATTTTATCAATTTAATTCTTCAGCATTCTTCATAGATTTGTTATATCAATTAGTTGTTAGAAGGATGATTTTTTATTTTTGAAAGATCGTATATTATCATATTTGTAGTTCCGTATCGATGAAATGGAAATGCAATTACACTTTAGGGTACTTAGATTGATTATTGCATCACTTTTCAAGAAGTACAATAGGGTTTGTTTTTTAAGATACTTTTAATTACCTCACACATATTAAAGAAAAATTATTAAACTCATTAAATTTGTCTCAAATTTCATTTATTTACCAGATTTACCCCTAATTAAATGTTATATCTTTTCAATCATAAACTGCATTATTTTTATTCAACATACTTAATGAGGGTTTTTTGGAGAAATTTATTTAATAATTTAGACATGACATAATTTGGACCATAAAAACTTTTTTTTTTGAACAACTTATATTCAAGATTACAGGGAGTATTATTCTTAACTAATGTTTCTACCATTTATAGTCCAATCTCATCCTCCCAAGGTTTTTTTTAATAAAAACAATTTGCAGGCATTCTTGGCAATTGTGGTGTTCTGTTTTGGATTGGCCATCGTCTTATTTTTGGTGATCACACTGCTGTGGGCCTGATGATATTCTCTGGTTTATAAGGGAAGACCTCTAATTAGAGCCCGTCAACCCATACCACCTACAAATTTGCATCTAAGGATGTTCAATCATATCTCAAATTTGTGACAATGTTATGCTCCTTCATTTTTGTCAAGGAGCTTTGTTTTCCCCTACTTTTTGAAAAAAGAAAGTTATACTTAATCTCATGATCTTTCAGCATTCGTTTGGATGGGAGAGAAAATATGAGGGAAAGGATAGGGTCACCCGTATTTTTTTCCCAATTTTCCTCTCTTTCTATTTTCTTCCCTATCCAAACAAATGGATAGTCTCATTGTAATATATCTTAATGTTAAGCTTAGAGGTTGATTAAGTTACAGATGCTCATAACTATAAATTAGTTTGCGCCCTTTGCGATTCATAAGTAAATTGTGTATAATATAATTAAAGAGAGATCAAGAAAATAAGCTTAGAAACTATATTTTTGATATGCACTTATACCTTTTTGTTACATTTTTCCTTTTACTCCACGAATGCACAATTACAGGATATCCCATTTGTAACAGTAAAATGATAGACCAGGGTTTGCCAAGAAAATTTTTTTATGCAAGAAAAATCTGTTAATGCATGTTTTAATTTGAAATAATATGCAGGAACATCCAAAAATTGCCGTTCAGCTTTCATGGTGACCCACACTAGAAGATAATGAAAGTTTATGATATTAAGCATTAAAAATTTTAAATGTTAAAGCTTTTTTATAAATAATAAAAAAATTATTATTATATGTCACGTTAGATAAAGTTTGAAAAATGAGTAGTATTATTTAATTTTTTGAAAAAAATTATTTATGAAAAAGAAAAGACGAAGAAAGATCAAGTGAGGAAGACACATGAATATGCAGACATTGCATAGTGAATACTATGATGGCCAAAGAAAATATTTAAGGATGATATTTCGTACTGCTAAGGTATCAAATTTGAGTCAGAAAATTGGCCAAAATAAAAGGTTGAGTCACAAAACGGTGCTTATACATATCAAAACATATGCATAAAACACGTCAATTCAATGGACCATTAGGTCAGGCGAAAAAAGAAAAAGAAAAAAGAGCTAGGAAAGAAAATCAATTGAGCACATATTTGTTCAGAAATGCATGCAATTATTAAAGATTTCAAAAATCACAATTAATTCTGAAGATTTTTTTAGATGTAAGTTAGTTAGATTGTAGGGTTCAAAAAGTACTTACAAATATACTTATACATTACCTATCAATAGAATCCTTACATCCATAATCGATGTGGGATTTAAATTCGCATCTTTTGTAATGAACTTAAAAATAAATCATTGTCAAATTTTAAGTAAGTTACCATTTTAATTAATTTTGTAATATTTTTTAAACTCTATAGTGATTTTATTAAAATATTTTATAAAACTAGTTACGCCCCTTTCTCATGCAATGCAATGATTTTGTTCATTGTCCAAAAATTTGAGTAACATGAAAAGTGAAATAATAGTAGTTTTCATTTTACTTATCCATATTTATGATTTTATATAACTGATTTAGTAATAAAATTTAGTCTTTAGAAATAATTATGACTTTGAGAGTGAAAATTATCTAGTATCTATTATAACTAGCTAAATTGGATACCAGCAACATATATTATATCTTGAATGTGGAGAAGTTATACTAATATAATTTTTTCTTTTATTTATAAGATTTGAACTTAAAGTCTTATTTTTGGTTTAAAAAAAAACTTAAAGCCTTATTTAAATAACATTGAAAGATATTAGGCAATTCCTATATTAGAATAACATGAATACAACATAAGCTTAACTTGTAATATGAATGATAGAACCTAAACTTAAGCTCTTTAGAAAAGAACTTTCTAGAAATCTCAAATAAATGACACTTCGAGAGTAAGTCTTTTGATAAGTTGTAATTCTATATTTCAAGAATAACACTAACTTTAGCTTACTAATATTGTAGAGAAAACACTCAAGTAGTACTTTATTCAATTTGAATGAAAAAGTGGCCCTACTTGAGTATTAAATAATAAAAGAAATCCTAATCCTAATTCTACTAGAAATCCCTCAAAGATAAGAAATATCTGTAGATTTATTTTCTTAATCCTAACTGGTCTCATAGAATACAATTTGGAAAACACAAATATCATAATCTAGATTTAAGTCAAATCAAATCAAAATTCAATATAAATCAAAACAAATCTGAAAAGAATATTATCCTAAGTCACCTTACCAATTAATGAAGCACATGACATATAGTTACATGACTCATCGAACCACATGACCATATGAAGGTGGTGCCTAATATGTCTTGAGAAAATTAATCAAGTGACCTTTTTTAATGAGTCACATGATCAACATGACACATGACCTTTTTTTATATATTTCTTTGATTGTGTTAAATTTGAGTATTGTCGGATTCAAATAGGAATAACTCTTCTAACGTGATTTTTTCTATTTATAGAATTTGAACTTGAAATCTTACTCATGGGGGTGTTGAATCCCTTACCATTCAATTCAACCGTCATTAGTACATGACACATGATATTTTAATTGGACACATGACTCCTTTTAAGTAAGCTTTTTCAATTTGGATTTGATTTGGGCTTTCAGCAACACTAAATTGGGCCTCCAAATAAATTATTATTCTCCTTGGGCTAGAAGATGACATCACTTCTTCTAGATCCTCCAAATAAATGGGCTCTTTTTTTTACAGCTCTTAAACGGGTCATGACAAACCCTCTTCATAGCTCTTATCCTTACTCTGGTCATTGAGTTTCCTGTTCCTATTCCTTTAAGAGGATTTTTGGGAACATTAAACCTCCATGTTTGAGGTTGTCCTTGTTCTCTATCAAATATGTAGTTCCTTTTATTTGAATATTCAACCACGGATGTTATAGTTGAAATATCTTAACATCTGTCATGTGTTCTTAAATGTAACTTTTTCTATCACAAAATATAAATATCTAGCCAGGATAGATATTTCGAAGCGTTGGGCATGAAATAAGTCAGAATTAAACGACGGTTGCAACGTATACTATAATGTGGAGCCAAGAACGGACAAAATTTTAAGTTCAAACATTGAAATTCTTATAAATTAATATGGATACAATCAGAACTTATTCTCACACAAATCCATTACATAGAGAACATAGCTCAAGAGGGGCATTTTCATTTTCAGTATATAATAATAGGATAAGACGACGTCGGAAGGAAACAATGTCGTCTTTGGCGGCCATTTGGGACGACCATTTCATTCAGTATGCTTCAGAATCTTTGGTATTTCAGCCTTTCCTTTATTTCTCTTTTTCTTCTCCTTGAGCTTTATCGATTTGTCGTTCTATATCATAACTAGAATTCGAATCCTGCACTATACACAGAAAGTTTCAAGTATATCTAGTAGTACAGTATAGATATGGATGTTTAGATGTGCATACAACACAATAATAAGAAAGGCAGATTATTATGTTTTAGGTCTTTTATAATAGTATGATAACCATAATGAACATAATTATCATCAATTATATAAATGTATTAAATAATGTATCAGGTTTTTACTGATCACGTTAAATCCAATTTGAATTCCAAACAATAATTTCAATTTAATCTATTCATTCAAATTTTAAGTTGTCCTTCAAGCAAGTAGTTGGGGTTTAATTTCTAGCATTTGTATATGAAGCAAATCTAGCTCTTTGCCCTCTGTAGATTAATTTCTGTCAGTGGGGATACTCCTGTCTGTTACCAAAAAAAAATTTCAAATGTCATTTATCTTAATAACTTGATACACTTAAATTTTGAAATAGATTAAAGTGATAACCATATCAATTGTATTGGATGAATAATAAATTTAAACAAATCAAATTTCAAAATTTTCTTGTTTAAACATTAAGTATAAAGATAACTGAGTTGGTGTAAATATTTATATATATAAAGAAATAAATATTATTTGAGATATATGAGGTTAGGTTCTTTCATAGTTAGTTTAATGATATGCAGGTATAAAATTGCGATATGTCGTGTTTTCGACTTTTATTTTATAATATACTCCCTTTATCTTATATTATAAGGTAACATTTGAGGTTTCATACATATTAAGAAATAAAAATAACATCCTAAATTTTTTTAAAAAAAGTCCAAACATTCATATTTTACCCATATTAAATATTTATTTTTTATTATTCCAACACAATTTATGATACTATACATTACATTAATAAGAAGTAGAAGTGACAAATAAGACCATATTATCTTATATTGTAGGATAAAAAAAAAATATTTATTATTTTATAATATGGAACGAAGGGAATATAAGATAAGATATAATGCATGTAAGCATCCATACACAAAAAGGACAAAAAAAGGCTATCCATGTTTAATTACCATATATATATATATATATTGGGTTTGATACGTTGTGAGTAAATATTATCATCACCGCATGCCTAATGCTTTGTTTGGAGAGGAGAGAAAAATATTTTCTTTTTTTATATTTGAATGAATATGAGAGAACCAAAAGGAAAGAAAATTTTAAAAAGAAAATATGTGGATCATATGCCTCTTTTTCTTTCCAAAATATTTTTTCTCCAAATTTTTTCTACTTTTATAAAGAAAATATTGGAATAAAATATGTAGGTCCTATGCCTTTTTTTTTTTCTCTCCCATTTTTTAGTTCTTCATATTTTTTCTCATTATCCAAATAGCGAAAAAGTATTTTTCTTTTTGTTTTTTCTTCTAGTTTTCTTCCCCTACTTTTCTTTCCATCCAAACATAGGATAAAGAATGATCTTATTCATTGCTAGATACGAAAACTATAGTGTGTTTCTTTGAGGCAAAGGTCTTAAATGATAATATTATGTAACCTTGGGGGTAAAAACCATCATTAGAATGTGTTCTACTTGCCGTTAAATAGAGCCAGGACTATAAGTTGTAAGGGTTGGTCCGAATAACCCGTAAAAAAATATGGGTGTTGTTGCAAAAATTACAGCTCATTTTAAAACGGGTTGAAATTGGCTCTGACTATTTAACTTATGGATTAAATGAGTTAACTTGTTTAGCCCGCAGATTGACCCATTTTATTGTTTACTTATTTTTAATTTTGTTATTATTACTGATTAATGTGAATTTGTTCTATGGTCTGAAAATGTTTTATTATTAACAAAGATGCATAATGTATAATAGAGTGATAAAAAGTAAGGTTAATAAATGGTGTTATGTGGGTTGAATGTGTTTTTTGATAATTTAAATTCGTTTATAATCATTGATAGGTTGGGTTACGAAAATCTCAACCTGAAAAAAAATGGGTTGATCCAACCCAACTTTTTTTTTATTTACCTGTGATAGGCCTGAACATACGAGTTGCGCTGGCCCGTATTCATAGGTCTATGTTAAAATAACTCTCATTGAATGTCTTAACAATGGTTAAAAAGTCCTAGTTATGACATGTTCTAATTAGATTCGGAATTCTTTTTCTTTTTTTAATACTAATTAGATTCTGATTCTGATTCTGATTCTGAGCACAAAGTAAAACTTGTAGGAAACGATCAATAAAATGGAGGAGGAGATTAAAAAACGCGAAGAAGTGAAGAAGTTGCCGATCCTTCCAACTAAGAACCATATAGAGAAAATGCACTTGATCGATTTAATCCAACGTCTATGTGTGAACTATCATTTTGAACTTGAGATTGACGATATATTGCAGCAGATTCACAATAGCTACGTTGAAAATAAAGTACTAATAACTTTGGAAGAAGATCTACATACTCTTGCTCTTCTCTTTAGGTTACTGAGGCAACAAGGATATCCCATTTCACCTGGTCTGCACACCCTACTTTGAATTTTTCTTTTTTTCTGATTTCTTAATTAGCTACATGATCATATGCAGGGTTTTAGAAATAAAAGAGATCGATGTTTAATTAAGGAAATTAAATAAAAGTTGCCACACCACATACAGTCGAAAGAGATAGATAGGCTGAGGTTTGATTTAGGTTAATAAATAAGTAGTTGCGTCTTAACTAATAATATTAAGTTTGTGTAGGTTGATGGGCGCTTTTTCTTAAGGTATAGAACCTATGAAAATGGGAAAACTCTCTCTCATAAATGTGAGAAGCTTTCTTAGTCATTTTTAGATGTGAAACTTCTTTCAAGGGCTAATCTTTAACAACCAACAACTGTAACTTTTAGCCTAATAATAAGCATTCTCTCACTTAAAGTTCTAACATGATATACAATGAGTCTACTTATTATAAAACAACAGGTTTGATGTAAGAGAGAACATACTTCCTCCAATCTCAAATGTAAGGACAAATATGAGTTCTTTTTTAATCCAAAATGCAAGTGACAAATATGGTTTGTCTTATGCATTTATTTATTTTTTTAATCATACCCTTTATTAAATGTAGGTTAACGTTTTCCTATAAGAGAAGAATTTAGTAATGTATACATTGATTTAGGGGGATTGTGGGAAAATTTTTTCAATTTGGAACATTTTTAAGAAGATTAATTATTTTTAACTACCATTCTTAATTTGTATAAATTTGTTATTCATTCCTTATATTTGATATCGGAATAAGTATTAATTAGAGATTATATAAAATTATTCATGTATAAGATCTTCACTAAACAAATTTTAGATGTATTCAACAAATTCAGAGATGAGAAAGGAGATTTCAAGATGTGTTTGGTGGATGCGGAGGAGGGCATGCTAAGTTTGTAGGAGGCTGCAGATCTTGGAACTCATGGAGAAGACATTCTTGAACAAGCATTAGCATTCACAACCACTCACCTCCACTTAAGGTTGAGTGGCATGAAATCTCAAGTCAAAGAGAGTGATTCATACCCTGAATTATCCCATAAGAAAAAGTTTACAGAGATTAGATGCTACATTTCACATTTCCATATATGTGCTCAAGAGAGACTAGTTCTGGAATTGAACCAATACTCAACTTGGCTGTACTGGACTTCAACTGTGTCCAAGCTAAGCAGAAGGAGGAACTGCATCATCTCACAAAGTAAGTCCAACTTGATAAATACACACACATATACACAATGAAAAACAGAGAAAAATAATACACAAATTGAGCATAAATTGTTTTTGCTCTAAATAAATTTATACTCACAATCACACTAACAAAAGTTAATAATTCTTGTAATAACTGTCTGATATCTGATGCTACTAACTAATCCAAATTTAAACATTATTGTACTTCAATGCAATAACTTTTAATTTGATTTTTTTTTTCACAGGATTTGAACATTTGACCTAATTTAGAGGTTATTAAGTCTCTTTCACTCATATGGATTAAAAGTTAATAGTTGTGTCTCCTATGGTTGAAGCACTAGCAATTGAAAGCCATGTGATCAATATTGATGATTGTGCAGCATGGATGGTGCAGGTGGTGGAAAAAATCAGACTTTGTGACAAAGGTAGCTTATGCTAGAGATAGGGTAGTTGAAGCCTACATTTGGCCAGTGGGAGTGTACTTTGATCATTCATGGTTGAAGCCACGTGGTTCAACGAAGAATACATTCCAAGTTATGATGAGTACATTGTTAATGGAATTGTATCTTCCACGTACCCACTGCTTCAGATGGCTTGCTTTCTTTGTGTGGGATCTAATTTTGCAACCAAACAGATTTCTGATTGTATTTCCAATGATCTTCCAAATAGTTGTAATTAAGTCTTCATGACTTTGGTCATAACTGAGACATAGCATCCCTAGAGCTGCTAAAAGAGAGTGACAAGAGCCATGGGATTTTTAAACTTTTGTTTTCTGTTTTTTTTGGTTGGGTTCTGGTAGTGGGTGTGTTACTGATGAAAATTAGAATGCCCAATTTGAACAGAAAGAGGGATATGATGCATCGGCAGTAGAATATTGCATGAAATGAAACAATAAGGGATTGCAGAGGAAGAGGCGCTTGAAGTGCTTAGGAAGGAACTGAGAAATGCTTGGAAGGACATAAATGGAAAGTGCCTCAACCTCAAGGCAGGTGTCAGGTGGTGTCCCAAAGCTTGTGCTTGATTGTATTGTGAATTTCACCAGACTCAGACTCATTGAGGTTGTTTATGCAAACTTTGAAGATAGATACACTCATGGACACTTGCTCAAACATCACATAGCTCACCTGCTTGTGGATTCCATACACATCCATTAGATTTACATTTTATCTATGTGTCTATTTAGTTCACTTAAGAAATCCCCAATCTTTGGGTCGGTGTGAACAAATTGCTTCAAGTTTTTTTAAAATTACTGTAAAATGGTTTAAATTACTTTGAGATGTAGGAGATCATATCTTATTAGCTGTTAACCCAACTCAAAGGAAAATTGTTTCTTTGCTGTCGCTGTTTCGGTAGCAATTCTGGACCATCTAGAAAAAATGTTTAATAATAAAAATAAAATAAAATCTAGACCATATGGACGGTCCAAATCTGTTGTTCAAACCGCAACAGCAGAGAAACTGGATCCAACTCATAAAGGACTAATCACTATACGTTATGAAGTTGGCTAGTTTTGACCCATTTTATTAAATGGGTCAATATTTATTAAACATCAATAGTTAAAAAAAGAAAACACTTATATTTGATATACAATGCTATACGATATGCATATCATATTTATGTATACTTATCCATTCGTACAACTTTATATCTATTTATATCTTCAAATTTTTACAATAAAATAAAACCATTTGAAGTTATTATAAATATTTTTATGATTTATTTTAATATTTATATTATAATTTCAAAATATTTAATACAAATTTTTCAGTAGATTTAGCACTCTGAAATTTTAAAAATTACTGTATTTTTAATATTATACTACGTCATATCCGATATACGCATCCATATTAGTGCTACAGAGGTCATCATACAAGTGGCGAATCTATTTTCATAGAGGGCCAGATAAACAAAATCAAATATAATCTTCTCAAAAAAATTTAACAGGTGGGTCAACTCAAGCCTATGAAATCAGTTGACTAAACGAGTTAAATTAATTGAGATTGTCCATTTCGCCAATTCTATCAAACAGTTTCTCGTAAAAAACAGTATTTGCACTATAACGTAATTAGGAACACAGAGTAGACATTATAGTTTGCCTCACAAAGTTTCAAAGACTATTAAAGAACAAGCAGATAGAATTTTTCCCTTGTATTGGAAAACAACTCAGGAATTTCCTCAAAAGTTTAAGAGCCTGCATTCTAGTAATAGCTTCAACAAGCATAGGAGTCCCAGATTAGAGAAAGTGAATCAATTAATTTATTAATTTTAAAGCTAGATGAACCAATGAAGATAATTAGGAAAATTTCCTCAAAAGGGAAAAATGAAGAAAGAACATACAGTTGACAATATTTTCAAGAAAGAAGGGCGGATATAAATGGACAATATGAAGAATTAGAGGCATGAATACATAGCATCCAAATGTAAGATAGTATATCATTTTAACAGTAAATTGAGTTCTAGTTTTTAGTTAGAGAGGAAGCCAAAAAAGAAAACGTCAAATACCTTGTGGAATTGGATGTCTATTTACAGAGGTATTTGCATTGCAAAGAAACATGCTTCCGTTGCCCAAAAAGTCATAATCTAATATTGTAATTCTATTCGTCACTAGAGCTAGCAATGCTTATGTTCCTCCCAAACCATCATACCGACCCCCCATCTGGGTTTTTCTTGTTGCACCAATTGCCACCATCAGATCCTCCATAACCAGAAGAATTAGCATTAGCCCAACCACCACCACCACCATCACCATCACCAGAGTAATCATTTCCAGCTTTGCCCCATTGGCCACTGGAGCTTTTGTTGTCATGTTCACGTCTGCTTTCCCAGCCATCATCACCTTTACTCCATTCCCTCCCGCTTCCATGTCCTTGGCCACGATCCTCGTTCCAACTCTTTCCTTTGTCACGTCCCCTGCTACCCCAACCACCACTGTTCTCACTGCGTTCTTGGCTACTCTTATGGCTAAAATCAGTGGTTCTGCTGCCGTTGCCGTCGCCAAGAATACTCTCACTCCAACTCTTTCCTTCATTACTTCCCCAACCAGAAGAATTAGCATTAGTCCAGCCACCGCCACTGTGATCACTTCCAGTACTGCCCCATCGACCACCATTGTAGTTGCCATTATTACCTCCACGTCCTCGTCCTTGGCTATCATCTTGGCTCCCTCTACCTCTCCCTCCCCTTCCCCTTCCCCTTCCTCTTCCCCTTCCCCTTTCTGAAGAATTAGCATTAGTACTGCCTCCACCACTGCGATCACTTCCCCAACCCGAAGAATTAGCATTAGTCCAGCCACCACCACCGTGATCACCGTCAGTGCTGCCCCATCCGGCACCACTGTAATTGTTATTATTACCTTCCCATCCACGTCCTTGACTATCACCTTGGTTCCCTCCACCTCTCCTTCCCCTTCCCCTTCCTCTTCCCCTGCCTTGTCCTCGTCCTTGTCCCCAAACACCATCATCGGAGTCACCACGATTGTTACCAGCAGTATTCATCTCACTGTCATAATTACCCTGCTGCCAAGAATAAGTAGTTCCTCTGCCATTGCCATCACCAGGAACACTTTCACTCCAACTCTTGCCTGTATTACCTTTCCATCCAGAAGTCCTGGTATTAGCCCAACCTCCATCATTAGTGTTGTCAGTTTCAGTTCGAGCATTGCCCCATCCACCACTATGGTTGTCAGTTCCAGTTCCAGCCTTGCTCCATGCACCACTATTGTTGTTATTACGTTCACGGTCATCACCTCGACTCCATCCTATTCCCTTTCGTTGTCCTTTTCCCTGTTCCCAGCTACAATCATTAGAGACACCCTGATTGCCTCCAGAGGCATGCATCCCGCTTTCATTAGTGGGTTCAGAAACATGGCCCTTGTCACCCCCACTCTTGCCAGCCCAAACAGAGGAATTAGATTGAGACCAACCATCACCACCAGCAGTGTGGTCATTTTGAGCACTGCCCCATAAACTACTATTCTTTTCAGATTCGCGTCCGTCATAATCTTGCACCCCGCTTTCATGACTATGTTGATAACTGAAGGCATTGACTTCACCAGAACCACCAGCATCCCAACTCTTGCTAACGGCCATGGTACCATTAATTCCCCATTGTCTAGGTGGACTTTCATTGTTGGCACCACGTCCACGTCCACCACCACGTCTATGTCCGCGTCCACGGCCACGACCACGGCTATCTCCCCCATTGCGGTCTTAGAGACATAGATATGAAATGAGTGAAATTAAAATGTAGATTCAACTATTCAAGGAAAGGAGTAAGCGACAATAAAGGAGAAATTTTAATCTGAATTCTGGTTGCAGTTTAATTTTTCCAAGGATTTTGATCTATCCATAAGCCAAAATTCAGTTCAGTCTGACATTGACAATAGACAAGCAATATTACATCCATACATGTTTTTTTTTTTTTGCCAGAACATTCATAAATGTTTTTAACGACGATGTGATTAAACATTGACGTAATAGTAACAAAGTAGCCACGAGGATTATAATTATATATCGAAGTGCAAAAATACTTCTTTGAAATAAGGGGCTATAAGCTAAGTAAAATTTCAGACTAAAATACTTTAAAATTTTAATAATGGGCCTAACATCTTTAATTAGATAAAAAATGAAATTAAATTTTTTAATTCATTTTCATTATTCCGTGTAAAATCCTGTAAGATTAGTCAAAATTTTCAAATTGATCTTCCATGATTTTATACAGAACAACAAAAATGAACTAAAAATCTTACTTCCCACTTCCAAGGATTTTACACTAATCTTCCTAAATTTGACACATCCTTCTCAAAATTTACACATTGATCTTCGAAGATTTTACAAGAACAATGAAAATAAACTTAGACTTTACACTGACATTCTCGAATTTGACAATGATATACGAAAATTTTCACACTGTTTCCCAGGATTTTAACAACTTCAATTTCATTTTTTTTTATCACTTAAAGAAATTAGATCTATAATTAAAATTTTATACATAGTTATTTTTTATCACCTGGGAGGCTGCAAGTTTGACATTCACAGTCAGTTCATACATGTTTCGAAAAATATGCAGCTAATAGCACACTTATAATGATACCAATATATAGCCAGCCTATAAAGAGCGAATTCATTTTATCCCATGTATGTTGCTACCTAAAATTATCCCAAATGCAACAAATAGCAAGTGAATTCGTAATATATATCTATCTAGTGACACTTCTGTTATGCTGGATATGGTCCAAGACATCTGGCAAAACTGTTAGTTCAAATAACTGGTGGCTATGTTAGATCAAATAATTAAGAAATGAAGAAAATCCAGGATATACCTGTGGATTGCTTATTCTGGAATACATTGAATCTACGGTCCCCATCCATTGACTTCCCAAATGAACCATCTGTGATTGGTTTTCTTGCTGGTGCAATGCTATCATTGATATGATTCTGAAAGTATGCCACCAGCTGCTCAATGTTCTCAAATAATTGCTTCCTAAATTTGAATCCTTTAGGATGAATACCAATAAACTCATGATGCGGATTTGTACTTCTAATGTAACACAAGATGAAAGTGCCAGGATGCTCAAATGAAATTGCAAAGGAATACACGATCCTCTTTGGATATTTTTCCTTCTCCTGTTTTAATAACTCATCAACCTCAGCTTTTGAACCCTTAAATTTTTGGTAATTCAGCATCGCTTTCAGATGAACCACCAATGGATTGACAAAGCGTTCCATAACCTATTTACACATAGCAGGGAAAATAATATACTTATGTAAAAGAAGTCAAGACAAAAATTCAAAAGCGTTAATTGAGAATCACAAACACTAAAAAATCTAGTAAAATTGATTTACGTCTCAGGGCAGTGTCACTGAACTGAGAAAAATAATAATTTTTTCCCAGGTCAATGTCCATAAACCACTAGATCTTGGAATCAAGATTACTTTGCTTTACAGTATACAGCATACCAAAACTCTAAGGGTGTACATCATTATTTAGTTAGATACTCATACTCCAAATCTAAAATAAGGAAACCAAAATAACCCATGAGAAGTTTTGAAATTGAACCAATGATTCCAATTTAATTTGATTTTAACCCTTCATTCACAATTTTCACGTTTGTTAGTACTTTTTTTTTTTTGGAAAAAAAAACTGGATTCATGTGACCTACAGATTACATGTCTAGCAGTTATCTCCCCTCCTATCATCATCCACCACCTTGGCACAGCTAGTGGCCGACCCACCTTATTGTGAGTGGAGGCAAATGCCCCCTCTTTGAGGAAAATTATATATAGATATTGTGGATTTTGATAATTTGCCCCTATTAATTGTCAGATTTTGAAGCTACTCGAATCAAAGTTAAACATAATTGAATTTGAGGTTTTTTTTTTATATCTTTCATATTTTTATTTAAGCCCAATAAATTCGAAGTTAAGATTTTAAACCTATTAAACTCAAACTCTCACATAATTAAAGGTTTCTTTTTTATCTTTAATATTTTAAGGCCAATAAAATCAAGACTTTGAACACTAGACCCAAACTCTAATATAGTTGGATCTAAAAATTTGGTTGCATCTTTAATATTTCAAGTTTTAACCTAAACCTAATAAACTCAAAATTAATATTTTTAACTCACTACACCCAAACTCTCACATAATAGGATTTCAAATTTTTTTTTTATATCTATGATATTTTTAGTGGAATAAGGCTAATTTTGTTATTGTATATCTTTGATATTTTAACTTAATAAACTCAAAATCTTGAACTATGAAAATATGGATAATTTCATAACTTATTTTTTTGTTATGCTCTTAAAAATTTTATAAAGACATTTTTTTATTCATGTACTTTTTTTATTTTTTTCTCTTTTTCACATATGGATACCTTCATTTTTTTGTGACACTCTTAGATACTTTTAATTAATAAGTTTTCCCCACAGCTAAGAAAAATAAAAAATTATATAAGAAGATTTCATCCCTCTTGATTTAATAAATTCGACAACTTAGAATTATAATATAACTTATTTACAAAAAAATTACAACATAGACTTAAAATTTCTAGTAAATTATAATTTTAATGATTAAATTATAATTAATACATCTAACTACAAAATTCTTTCTTAAAGCAGTTACAAATAAAAAAATATTTTCAAACTCTTGATTTTGTATGATTAATCCTTGTATCTTAATGAAAACAACTTCTTGTATCAATTAAATTATTTGTCAATTAACGCACTTCCTTTATGGGTACAAATCCTCTTATGTTTATTTTTATAAATTTCAATATATTTCTAGATTTTAAATCGAGAAGTAAAAGTATTTAAATAATATGTTGAAAAAGTTTTAATAAAATAAAAAAATAATTTAAAAAACTATACCCCTACTACTAACCGAAGGTCCTGGATCCACTATTGGGCACAATAAGGTGAGGGCTTGCTAGTATTTTGCTATTAATTATAATGAATTTAATCAAAATACTTGAGAAGATAATGTGTATATATATGTATATATCAACACAACTATTATATAACTGATAATCAATAGTTTAACAATGCAATTGCAACAAAAGTCTAGTAGAAGTGTGTTCGTGTGTAAGGGTGAAAGTATAGTGGAGTGAAAAGCGAGATGGAAAAGCGTATCCTATGTGTAAAGTTGTGTTACAATATTTGATAAAGTTGCATGTATATGCTTCGAGTAGCATATTGCTGGAGTTTGTTTATGGGATCTTGTGTGGTAGTCTCATTTTTATTCTAAAAGGGTCACTTAGCACCTGACAGTTTGTTTGGTTCCTTGAACACTAACAAAAACAGAACTAAAAGTGTGATACATGAGATAAGAATGAGTTTGAAACAGAACAGCAATTTCATTCATCATAACACACAAAGAAAAGCATATAATATAATGAATCCCAAAAGAATTAAAGCCTTTCAGAGCATCTGAATGAAGGAAGCTGACCTTGTCTATGTCCTCAAAGATTTCCTCTCCTATCTTTAATGTCTTCCCAAGTCCAAGCATGCTTTTCATATCTGGAGTTTTTCCACATTCAGTGATGTGTTTGTGTACACAAAGTCCATAAAAAATTTTAATAGTTAAGGTTAATTTCCATGGGACACTACAGCTTGGGTGAAAAATGAAGTCGCCCACGATTTTATCTGCAAGGAACTATTCAAGAAAAAGATGCCAGTCAAAATATAAAAATTTTCAAACGCAGAAAACAAATTGGCCTCAACTATTAAGCAAAATGTAGAAAACTAACTAAACTACTAAGGAACAAAGCAATGTACCTCTTTTGCTTGATCAGTAGTTATATTTTGAAAATGGGGATGAAAAATCGTCCTAGGCATGAAATGTTTATTTTCAAGCTGCTCCTTGTTAGCGTTCCCTGACTGACTCGGTAAAATTTTTCCTTCACAATAATAAGGATCTATGTCATGGAAACTTTGATCTCTATCACTGTTCAATTCACTGGCTTTACATGTCAAATTCACCCGACATCTATTCTTGTCAATAAATTTGATCTTGCAACTAAGCACAACACCTTCGCACAATTTTTCTGTTAAAGATATATCATCAGTTTCGTCTGAAAAATCTTCCTTCAACAATACTCCAGCCAATCCAGAGTTAAGTACGCAAAATGCTTGCCTTGACTGCACATTACGAACTGTTGCCTGAACTCTTTTTCCCTCAATAGGTACATCCCCAGTTTCTCTAGTTATCATCAAGAACTCCTCATCCTGAGTAGGTTCCTTATAAGGTATCCGAGGATCTTTAAATCCATCAATCAGTTCTTCCTTTATATCATGGAGTGTCTCTCTTTTATATTCTCCTGTTTCTACCTCCAGTCTAGCAGTATAATCATTTACATCAACAGCTTGCAACAGTTTTGGTTCATCATGCATAATTTCAATTGCATTCACTTGGGTAGCATCAGCATCTGGATTATAGTGTCTATATACAGCTCTAGCAAATTCCTCAGCAAGATGATAAGATTCTGGATGAACTCTTGTACGATCCAGAATATTAGCAACAATGTCAGCAAAAAGTGGTTCATCACATGACACCTTCAAAAAGCCAACTGCATTCCAGAAAATCTTCATCGAGTTCAGACCACATTTACTCAAATACCTTCTATTTCCCACGGTTGTACCTCCAAGTAATTCTCTACACAAAATGTCAGCTTTTCTGGGTCCAAGACCAGAGATAAATTGCAATGGAGCAGAAAGCCAATTATGGCTGATAGCCAAATTTATGTCCACGCCTACTTGGTTGGTGATATCTGCCATGACCCATTCAATTATCTCTAACTTCTCATCACTAGTTAGAAACTGCTCCAGGGGGTTCAGCTTCCAAGACAAAATCTCCTTTTTGTCACCACAGAGTGTTGCAACCATCGCCAATGGGTTTAGAAGATAACGTCCAAGAGCCACAGCCCTCTTCACAATGCCTATATAATTTCAAGAACAACGGAAAAACGCATGATCCAAGGAACAGTTTATTTGGAAAAAAAGAAACAGAACAGAGTAAAGAAATGAAGGCAGAAGAAAAGAAAAAGATCAATTGCCTTGTTGTCTGGTAAACTGGTGCTCAGAAATTTCTGAATCTTCATAAAGGCGAGGCAAGCTTTCATCCCCTAAAACTGTTTTTAGTCCTTTCATCTCTTGACTGACATCTTGAAGATTTTCCTCCAGCATCATTGAAATAATCTGATTGACGATAATAATATTCCCGCGAATCATGAAGTGAACGTAAATACGCATCAAATCATATTTTAAATGAAATCAAAACAACAGCCACCATATGTAAGGAACACTAATAACAAAGAACACTTTCTGCTGTTACCAAAAAAGCTGCTAACATTAATAAAATTTCAGTGCAAAGAACAACAACATGAACCAACTCTATTTTCTTTGGTAAGATGAACCAACTCTATTTTAAATTAGACGTAAACACCTTAAATGCTGTTGTGTTACGGGTCCGTATCAGCATCATATTTCATGTCCATATCAGTATTCACGCCTCTTAGGATTTAATCCTTTTGCTTTTAATAGATAAATGTATGAGTTAATGATTCTATTTTATATTCACCATCTTTAAACTTTAGTTCCTTTTAACAGTAGGTTTATTGAGCTATAAATTTGGAGTTAACCACAGAGGCACCATATTAATATGTACCTATTACAAATATAACTTAAGAGGACAAGTAGTCTAAAATTGTAAACGCTTCCTGAACATAGGTTGTCGTGGAATTATAGATCGACTTGAATTTTAAAATTGCTAGTAACTTGGAATCAGAAAACAAATATTGAGCCATCTTCTTGTAAAAAGGAACAGACATTCTAATTAAGTTTGGCAGGTAATAAATTTAATGTTGACAGTACTAGAAAGAGAAGGCACAAAATGAAAGTCGCTAAATTTAAGTATTTACTGTACATGAAGAAATATTTAACTCCACTACTAGGTTGGCAACATTATAATTATACACAAAGTTCGAAATGTAATATTTTATGCTTCTTCTGGCAGCATCCACTTACCAAGTTTACAAGCACACGACACGACAATGATCAGGAGGAAAAGTAAATTTCAGAACAAAATCGAAGGGATCTCATTGGTAGACACATGGTAAGAGAACTTCTATCATTCCAAATGAAAAACTAATCGATTTTAAAGAAAAACTATTTTAGGGGGAAAGACTATCAGGAGAACTAATGGAGAAATCTAGGACATCAAGCTAGCCAAATATAGATAACGAATTAGTTTACCTCATTAATGTCATCTCTCAGACGTATACAGGATACATTAGCTCCGATAACAATTAAGTGTGGTTGATGATTCTTCAGGAACTTAAGAACTCGTTGTTGATCGTTTTTCCTCCGCTGCTGATCATTTATATTCTGTGATCGCAGAGTGAGTGACCCAGCATGCATCACATCAACCAATTCCCCTTTAGAGTCCAACATCACAAATGCGGTACCTGGCTTTCCAGTTTCCCAACAACAAGCCATGACTTTGGATGGAGCACCCCTCTTTTGTGGAGTGTCATTGTCCCTGAATTGATATGGTGCCAGGGAGACTCTGTTCCATAAATCCTTCCCATACTCCATCATTAACCAGTTTTTGGCCTTAGCAGTCAACAATTCTCGTGCTTCCTTCTCCATACATGGCAGAAGAAAATTTGAAATAGCATCCTGCAGGATTGACTTACGCTGTTCATTCCAAAGCTGAGCAGACGTTCGTTCACTGTGGTTGAGATAAACATCGTTGCAAGCATTTGTTAACTCAGATAAGACATGACCAGGCAACCTTATTTTAACTTGAAGAAGCTTCTCTTTCTCAGCCTCTTGAATGATGAGCCACTGGGCGTCCTTAAACTTCGTAAGGGGTTTGTCCTGCAGCCACTTGACGGTTGCAGATTGATGATATGTATCTATTGTCATATTTCCTTCCGGTGTAGGGCTGGTTGAAAGTAGAGCTCTATCCATATATATGCTGCGAACATATTTCCTTAAAGATAACTCACTGCTGATCTCCACTGCAGCCTAGAGAAAAGAAAATTATCCATTAACAAAGTTAGCTAGATTGACTTCGGAGTTAGCAAAAGTAGATAATGAAATCGATAGCAGACCATGTGCCTAGCGCCTTTGAGCACAGCTTCTGAAGTTTCAAATGTTGTGCACTTGTATATCGAAGCTAATTCCTCTGGTGATTCCTCTGGATCCTCTTGCTTCTCCATTCCCTATTGTACAATAATCCGTGAGTCACCGCTATAAACAAAGGCACGCACGCACGCACGCGCACACACACAAGTACACAAAATAAAAGGCAAAAGGTTACCACTTTCTCAGGAGTAATTAGCAACCCAAACTTCTCCGGGTTCCCGAATTTGCTTGCAAGTGGCCATAGTCCTGCGGTACTACATTTAGAATAATATGACTCCTTCACAAGCCTTTTATAACCGACATCAAGGAACCCCTCATCTGGAGGAAAATGTAAATTAAACTTAAATTCGATATCATCAATCTCTCTATCTGATTCAGCCGACTTGAGCATAGTGATGATAGACTCAGAAAGCCGCTGGTTGAAACTGGCCTTTTCATCAGAGAAAGTCGTTTGGCATTCTTCATGAAAGCGATTGTTATAGGATGTCATAAGAATGCTCTTTCGCTTCTGAAGGAGCAACCATTTTTTATCCAATTCCCTGATTATCCAGAGTACCTACACCCAAAAAAGTTTATTCTTCAATTTCATGGGCAATAATTTCTCCCAATGAATTGATTCGTTATTTCCAAAATCTACCTTTCTTCATGTGCAACACCTAATTCTCGTAGCTGAGACATTGAAGTAAACTAAGTGTTTAGGCCATACCATCCAATAATAAACACATTACATTAACAATCACCTTGTGCCATTTCAGCCGAGGCTTTCTCTCAATATCATTCACTATGCTCCCTGCTTCATCCTGCTCTGGATCTTCCAGGAGACTGAGGCACTGTTCCTTCCGGTACATTGCAATAAATGGTATCTAAAACATAAAGGGAAAAAAGTTCAAAAACTAGGAAAGGATCTCTGTTCACATAGATAACCAAAAGTGTAATTAAAAATACACTACCACTTACTTCATATTTCTTGGCATGATGCAATTCCAAGAACCTCACAATATCTTCCCTCTTTATTGTAGTATGTAGTCTGCAAGATTCACCCTCTTCTCGTTTCTCATTGAACAACGGATTTGAATCAAGTTGGCTACGAATCCAAGAACTTTCTTCTTCTATATTTGTTATGTCGATCGGAATAGAGCCCACCATGTCCTCAAATATCTGTTTGAAAAACTATTAACTGATTAAAAATAAATCACAACATTATGGTGACAATTGGCAAGTTGAAACTATAATAAATTTCAAAACAGGACCTGCATCCTCTCAGGTATGTCTGTATCATCTAAAGAGTTAGGCTTTACAGCTACAGTCACTTCTGTCAGGGCCAGAGACTCAGAATTGTAACACTCATCGGACTCCAATGGAACTTCCTTGCAATATTCTTGTAGCGGAACAGCCTCGCCAAAACGATATTTGGCTTCATTTAGCTTTAACGACCTGACCCAAAAAAAAAACTTTAACCACGAATGCTTGGATTCACTTAACATCCTTTGTCTATTACCATGAAGACAGTAAGTGAGTATTTAAATTATTAGTAAATTTAAATTAAATGCATTGATGTTAATTATAATATACCCGAACGTGTCTCTCTCCCCATAGGCAACCTCTTCATCCACAATGAAATCTGCCATGTCATCCTCTGCATCATCATCGGATAGGTGCTGCTCACCTTCGACAATATCACCATAAAGTGATCCTGGAAAACCAACATCTTGTGATTGATCAACAAAAGAATAGCCCCATGAACTGAAGTAAAAGGTCAACAGCGGGTGAATCGCTATTATAGATCATCATAGGACATTTGTTTAGAAAGAAAAAAAAGAAAAGAAAGACGAGTAAATATACTAAAGGCGTGTTCCCCCGTATCATTTTCTACGCCAGCCTTTTTGAGCCTCTTAAACTTTCCGTCACCCTAGGACAAAATCCATGAACAGAAATAAGTTATAAAAACAACCTGCAATTTCTTTATTTGTTTCTTGTAAATACACAGAGCAATAAATCACAAAGAAGCAAATGCAAATGCATACCGATTTTTCCTGATTAATGCCTAACATTTTGTTTTCACGAATTAGCTCAAGATCATCATCATCAAGAACAAGGCATTTCGATAATCTCCTGAAATGGTTAACAAAGAGCAATCAGTGTTGTGTAAGATATATAAAATTGCATTGCAGGGTAAGAGAGGAAATGAACCGCTTCATCTTTTTTTTCTTCTCTTGCATTTCTTTTGGATTGCCTTCTTCCTCTACTTCATCTTCATCAAAACCAACGATAAATCCATCATCCTCAAACTGATCCAAACCATCCTCTGCGTCACCAAGTGATAAAAAAAAATGACATTTAGATGATAAAAAATTTAAAGAATCATAAGTTCATCCGGGGCTTATCAGTACACTGACTTCATAGTAAGTGATAAGAAGGCATAGCGTAGGAGCAGAAGCATGTGAGAGTTACTAATGTGAAATTACAGCGAAGCCGAAAACCATCTGAGGGGGACAATTGAAAGAGAGGAAAATGAAAATCGCGGTGATATAAAATAAAACAAGTGAGCTAGAAATTGATTACATACATAGACTAAAACTTGAAAAAAACGAACAACGATAAAACTACATAGCGACAGCTTGAAAGCAGAAACAAAAAAAGGTTCAGAAAGCTGAGGGAGGAAAGAAATAAAACAAACACGCCGACGCCAGAGGTGAAAATAAAACAAACACGCCGACGCTAGAGGTGAAAAATAGAAGTCATTATCATTATTCCATATTAGGTTCTCAAATTTTGGGGGGGAAATACTGCGTTTCTAAATATTAAACTCGACCTTAAAACGATATTTCAAAATTAAAAAGAACGATTTCCTTAATCCAGTAAAAATGAAATGGGAACTTCCACTGATGTTACATGAAAGGACTCACTGCTTACCATACAAAGAGCCACAAATAAAACCCTAGATGAGAGAAAGAGGAGCAAGGAAAAGAAGAATGAAGCTCAAGTTTAGGAATAAAAATCTGCACAAGAGAACGCTGAGGAGGATTTCAGTTCATTACCATCTTCTGATTCTTCTTCGTCACCACTGTTATCATCTTCCACTGTGAGAGCTTGTTCTTTCATTTTCCCTTTCTGGATAACCCTCTCTGTAAAATGTAAACCCAAAAGAACCATCAAAACCCACAAAAATGCACACCGATTGAAAATACACACGATGAACAGAGAGGGATTTTTATCATATTGACCTCGTTCTTCATCGTCAAGCAATTTCCTTCTCCTTCCCATTGTAGTTTCTGCGAGTAGAAACACTAACCCTAAAGAGTACTGAACACTGCAAATATTGCGTGATCGAAAATGGTGGCTATGCAAAAATATCAAAGAGAGCAAATGAAGCGACCGACGCAAGCAAATGCAAAACCGAGAAAGTTAACAGATTATAGTGAGAGAGAATGTAGTAGGATTCTGATATGCCCTTTGGTATTCCATAAATTTACGGGAATGCCACCAACGCGTTGTTTTTTCGGTTCCACCGTTCGATTGCACCACGTCGAGTGTGGGTTGGGAGATTAGGTGTCTTTAGATTACGTGGCGTGATCTTGACGGGTTTAGGTAGGAAATGGGGGACTGAGGGATAGACGTGTCATTTGGGGAAAGATTGTGGTGAAAAGGTCATTTGGGAAGGGGCAGTGCATGGCATGCAAGATGTCATGGGCGTTTCACTTTCAAGCATGCAAATTTTAGTTATATGATTTATGAACTTTTCTGCAAGATAAATGATATATTACTTTTTGGTTAACAATATGATTATTTTAGAACTCTTTCTTTGACCAATAAATTCAAAAATTTTCAATCAATATTTTAAAAAATTCATGTATTGAGAATTTAATTTTTAAACTTTATATATAAAACAAATCTAATTAAAATAAGTATACTATTTGGCATTTGTTTTTCTTGTGAGGAAAATTAATCATTGCTTCATACGAGCGGGGCTTGATTATATTTAAAAAAAATACAATCTCTCAAATTAAAGCGTGGTAAATGAGGGGGGAGAAACATTCAGGGAATTTTTTCTCTCGGAGCCAAACCAAAAAACTCTTCCAACTAAAAACCTAGGTCCAGAAAAAAGGGCATGCTCCTCTTGCACATTAAATGTAACATAGGACCTGGAAACTACAAAAAAGTAGAGCACAAGTAGAGCTGATAAAATGGATCAGGGTCAACCTATTTAACTTGATAAAATAGGTGGACTGGATTTTAAATATATGAATCCGAATAGGAAACAAGTTTTTCGAGCCCGACCCAATTGGATCATTTTCTTCTTTTTCTTTTTTTATTTTTTGTTTAAAATATTTAAAAACATATTATTTTATTGATTAGTAATATATAAATTGTAAAATTTAAATATTATATTAATTTTTATTAAATAATGATAATAATTAGTTGTATTAATTTAGATAATAATATAAAAAAATTTAAAAAAATAAAAAAATATATTAAAAAAAACATAGGCCCGTGGTCCTATACCATATGGGCTCGGACTTCCTATCCCTAACTCTATTTGGCAATCCGAGTTTTTTGGCCTACCTATTTTAGGCCCGGCCCATGGTGGGCCGTTACATATTGCCAACCCTACTGAAAAAATTATAGGTCAGATTGGATATAAATACTTTTCGTGACATCACAAGAGAAGCTTCTTGCGAGGGTGTTATTAGGAACTACAATGGAGAGTGGATTTCTTGCTTTATGTCCAAGTTGACTTCCATGCCAAGTACAGCGGCAGAACTCCATGGCTATCATACATGGGTTGAATCTTTATTGGAACAAGAAACTCAAGAAGATAACTATTTACAGCGATTCTCTTGAGGCTGTTAATTTAATAACCCGCGATAATTCATTAGACCATCCATAAAAAAAACGTTATTAATGAAATTAATGAGCTTATCATGAGAGACTACACTATAACAATTGAGCAAATTTCTCAGAGAAGCTAATGAATGTGTAAATTGAATTGTGCACTAAGTCCATAAAATCTCCAGTGACCTTCTTGTCATGACACAAAAGCCTAAAGGTTGTAGTCATATTATGGACAATAACAAAGGGGGATAGTGTATCTCTCTTTCCTTCTCTTGTATTTTCCTAGGGTTATTCCTAACCTTTTATTTCCCAAAAAAAAAAATGCAACATAGGACCAATTTGGCTAAAAGATAGTATGTAGTAAGGCCAAAAGGTGAAAAACAAGAAAAAAGAGGTAGTACATTTTTAGAGATATTGGAATATGAAATTAAACCATCTTTTATTTTTAAATAGAATAAATCAAATTTATAGTTCTTATTGGATAAAATACTAATAACATTGATATAATAGTTTTTTTTTAAAATTATAGTTACATTTTATAAAGAAAAATCAAGTCTGTTGATTAAAGGGAATATAGTAGGCATAGGCATTCAAGTCAATCTAAATTGGATTAATCTTATATCAATGCTATTAATATTTTATCCAATAAAAACTACAAATTTGATTTATTCTATAGCTATTACTCATCAAGCTACATAAAAAAAATTAATAAAACAAATGATTAGTCATCTTAATCAAATGGTTTTTATAGTTTTACTGAACAACTTGGCTTAATTGTCATAATGAATGCATCGCATAGAAAATTTTACTTTGTTTTAAGTATTGTATCTCTCTCGAAAAAGGATAAAACAATACCTATTGTTGCCACTTTGATTTCTCATTCTTTTTCATTACTTTTTCTATTCTGAATCATAATCTCTCTAACCAAAATGTTGAACATATCAAACATGGGGCTTGTGAGAAGGCCTATGGTTTAAGAAAAAGTTGGAAACTGATGGCCAAAAAAAAGTTGGAAAACTTATGCTGCGTTTAAAATGTCGAAAATGAATTTGATAAAAGGAAAAAAAAATAAAAGAAAGTATAAAAATTATGTTTGGCTGATAGCAAATTGATTTTTTGGAAGAAAAAAAAAAAGCATCCTATATTTATGAGGAAAAGCTTTTCAATTCCCTTTTGTATCAAACGACAAAATAAAATATCATTCTAGGGTTTTCATACCACTCAAAGTTTAGATCTCTCTAGTAAAATATCTTTGACTTAAATATTTTCTTAAATACTCCATTTTATACTAATAAAAGGTAAAATAGTAAAAAAAGTAATTAATACTTTATTGAAATTTTAAAATAACAAGTATTTTAAAAAATCACAAAACCTCTAAAGTGACAATTTTTATGAATTGGAGAGAGTATTTATTATTAGCCACTTGTCATATTTGTCATATGAGAAGAAAAAACATACGATAATGTGCCTTCTCTTCTTTTCTTGGGTTGCTAGAAATTTTTTTTTGGCTGATGCTTATATTATTTTGAATGATAGAAGAGCTTGTTAAATCTTGAGAAATACGATTCTCCCTTAAATATATTATCCTTAAAGGCAATGATCTCATCATGCCTCATGCATATCTTCCTTTATTATTTTTTCAACAGTATTAAGCCCCTTGTAGATTACCTTTGAGATTGATAAACTGAATAATTGAGCCTCAAGTTGGGGGTTGCTTGTACCCATTTTGGTGATTGATCGCAATGTTGTTGTAAGCTTGAAAATTAGAACCTGAATAAATTTATTGCTTATTATTCTCCAAATCTAATTTAGTAGATATCCAACTCAACTACTTTCTTGAATCATTTAACTAACTTTCTTGAAGGGTTATATGTCCTAGTAACTCATGAGTAGTTTGTTTCATGCCATTGTCAAGCGGTGAACATTTAGGACTAAAATGGCTGAACTTGGATCCCAATAATAAGTATCTTGATACTCACATAAAGGATGTTCCATGTTAAAAGACATGGCTGGAAAATATTTGGAGTTAACAGAATTTTTGGTCTTGATAAAAGTTGTCCCGGATCAAGGAGTTTATTTTTTGGCCATGATCAAGGAGTTTACTTTGGTCATTGTTTTTATGATAACAAAATTAGATGAGTTGAGTCCTAAAAACTCATCAAGATCAGGGTGGGTTTCAACTCAAAGAACACTTACTTACAAAGATACTTACAAAATATCTACCAACAAGAATTTGACTTGTTCATATCTTTCTTTCCTCTGTCAACTAAAAGAATCTCTTGCTGATCTATTAAGAGACATGTTCATATCTATATTCATGATTGACATATTTTACCTACTTCAGTAAGTCCAAATCTACCTAAACTCTCTCATGAACTGATCAAAACTCCAAGGCCATCATTGATTCACCAATAATCTCCACAAGAACACTTTCCATCCTTGAAATGATGGAACCTACGCATATCACGCACAATAATTTCCCTCCCTGTCACAAGAGAAATGTACTTACTTACATTATGGCAATCACCACAGACTCTCAGATTCTTCCTTATGTGTATTGTTGTACCAGGCCTTGTGTTTAGGAGTCCAAATGCAATGGCAAGTCTCTCACTATGACTATTGAGCAATTGCTCCCTCACATCTTCTTCTACATCATGAATAGAGTTTGTGTCTGGCACATAACCAGCAGCTTTTATCTCATCTCCTAGAGTCTCAAGGAAAGCGTAGATTCTTTTGGATTGTGGGTGATTAGTACTTCCAGAGTAGAAAGTGTGAACTTCATTTCTCAGCTCCACCAAACTGCAGCCTGGAGTTTTCTGGATCCCTTCTTTTTCCATGGCTGTCCTTACCTTGGCCACTTTGTCCCACATTGAAGCAGATGCATACATGTTTGCAAGCAATACATGGTACCCACCATCATCCGGGTTTAACTCGAAAATTTTGTCAGCAACCTTCTCCCCTAGTTCTACATTTTTATGGATCTTGCAAGCACCAAGCATAGCACCTAGAACATTGATTCCTGGCTCGGTTGGCATCTTGTGAATGAAGTTCCAAGCATCATCAAGCTGTCCAGCTCGACCAAGGAGATCAACCATGGCACCGTAGTGATCCATGGAAGGCTCTAGGCCATATTCTTCCTTCATGAGTTCGAAGTAGTCAAGGCCTTCTTCCACAAAACCAGAGTGGCTGCAAGCTGAGATAATAGACAGATATGTAGTGCCATTTGGCCTAACAGATCCCTTCTGCATTTCATTGAATAGATCCAAAGCTTCTTTTCCAAGGCCATGTGTTCCGTACCCATCAATCATTGCATTCCATGTTATCACATGTCGCTCTTCCATCGCATCAAAAAGTTTTCTTGCTGTTTGGATGGCTCCACATTTTGCATACATGTCTACAAGAGCAGTGGCAACAAAGACATTCTTGTCCATACAAGTTCTTATGACAAGGCCATGGATCCACTTTGCTTGGCGGGTAACTGATAAATCTGCAAGAGCAGTAATGACACTCACAAATGTAAAGGAATCTGGTTTTATATCTTGAGATTGCATCTTACAGAACATATTTAAAGCTTCATTTACACGCCCATTTTGTGCATAACCTAATAAAATGGCATTCCATGAGACTTGTGATTTCTCTTGCATGCCATCAAATAGTGTGGCTGCAATATCTACTCTCTTACACTTTGAATACATGGATATTAAAGAGTTCATAACTGATACATTAGAATTGAACTTTAGTTCATCCAATAATTTATGAACAAATTTCCCACGTTCAAGATCATCTAAATCAGCACAGGCATGCAAAGCTCCCATTATGGTAACATTTGTAGGCTCCACCCCCTCATCTAACATCTTCAGAAAAGTCGCAAATGCTTCTTCAGGTTCACCATTTTGTCCATAGCCATCAATCATGGAATTCCATGAAACAACAGTCTTTCTATTCATGCCCTCAAAAATCAACCTTGCATCCTTCGCTGACCCACACTTGAAATACATATCCACAAGTGCTGTTGACACATTCACGAGAGATTCAAACCCGGATCTCAAAGCATAGCCATGAATAGACTTTCCAATTCTCAGAGACTTGATATCTGCAACAGCCGGCAAAACACTCACCAATGTGATGGAATCAGGCTTCTGACCACCCTCTTGCATTTGTGAAACTAAGTTTATAGCTGTCTTGGCCAAGCCATTCTGTGCAAACCCAGAAATTACTGTATTCCAAGAAACTAAGTCCTTCTGCGGCATTCTCTCAAACATCTTATATGATTCATTAATCTGTCTACATTTTGCATACAAATTCACAACCGCAGTCATGGCAAACAAATTCGATTCATACCCATTAGTTATTAACTGCCCATGAATCTCTTTACCCCTCTTGAGGTCCAATTTTTCACCACACAATTGCAACAAATAGGTGAAATCATAAACAACAGGTCTAACATCATCCCATTTCATTCTATGATAAAAAGACAAGGCATCATCTAAAGTTGAGTTTTTGGCATACCCTTTGAGCATAGTATGGTAAAGCACATCGATTTTGTGTTCAATGGGCTCAAAAACACGAGCAGCCTCACTGATGCTACGATAGTTACAGAACAAACTTACAAGCTTGGTCTGGAAAAGGTGTTCATGGTAGAAGCCATTCTTGATGATGAGAGGTAACATTTGGTGGAGTTCTTTAATGGAAGTGCAGAGTTCTAAGAGTACAGCAGACGGGTGTCTGTAGACATGAGAAGGGATGTAAATTCTTTGGTAAAGATTATGGGATGTGGAAGAAGGCGCTGAGGAATGAGATGAAGGGGATGAAATATTTCTGGAGATGGGTGGAGGCTGAAGAGTCAATAGCTGCGAGCTCATTCTTCACTGTTATGTCTCACTCTGGATTCGTTCTCCCATTTGCAGGTTCCTTCTTCGAATTCATAGGTCCCAAGGGGAGAGATTTTTAAGAAAACAATCCAAGAATCATGGTGTTCCTTTCTTGTCATTTACCTGTTTTTAACTTTTTATAATTTTTATTTAAGACACTGGATGTATATGATTAATTTTAATTTTTTTGTAAATAAATATAATTTATTTAATTATCTTTGTTATTACTATTTTATTTATTTAATTACCATTTCTAATAGTAAGTTTTTACTATCACCATTTATTTAAATTTATATTAACTTGCCTTCTAATTATCACTATTTTTAAACTTGATTTATACTCCATTCATTTTTTAATATAAAAAATAATTGGGGAGTTTCCATATTTTAAAATATAAGATACATATGGAGTTTGTCTGATCTATTTAATAACTTTTTTTTAAAATATTTCTAATTAAGATGATATGTCTTTAATATAATTTATTTGTATTAATTAGATAATGAAAGTGTTATTAACATTAAATAAGGATATTTTTAAAAAATTACTTTATATTTCAAACATATTTTAAATAAATTTATTACTTTTTTTTATCTATGTAATTTTATCTTTTATTTCTTATATTAAGAAATAGAGAAAATAATTTATAATTTAACATTTGTACAAATTCTGTTGTTCTATTTAATTACAAATTTTAAATAATAAAACACCAAATTAAAAAAAAATAGCAACTGAAATTAATAATTTGTCCTAAATATAATTTAATCAATTAAAAGAATAATAATTTGATCACTTAAAGCTAATTTAGGTGATAAGAATAGACTAAGATGTAGAAAAAAGATCTAGAGTTGAAATCCTATAATTAAAAACATTAAAAAAAAAAGCAAAATTTACTCAATTATAACTATGAACAACGCGTCAGCCAGTGATAAGAGAAGTTATGTTTAAATACCTTGTCAATTTTTGTTCCATTTTCTTTTCTTACCAAGGTACATTTTAATTAACACAAGCAAGGTCCATCCCCGTTATAACTTTCTGATTAGAGTTTCCTGTGACGAGTTTTTAACTCATCCCTTTTCAATTCCGACGAAAAAAAAAAAACATACATAAACCTAACGGTCACATTAAAAGAAACCATAACATTCTAACTTTACATCATAAATTATATACAGAAGCCTTGCAAAACAGGGCTTTATGCTGAAAAGAACCCATGCTAATAAAAAAAATGGGCAACGAAAAACTTTCAGCTTAGCATTCTCATCTGTGTTTGTGTGCATGTATGTGCATAAGCAAGCCCTGAGAAGATTGTGTTGCTTAAAGTAGAGCAAGCATGGTTACAGAGGAAATTGGCTGTAGCTTCAATGGATGTACATTAAAGCTCTTCTTTTCTCCTGCAAGTAACAAATAAAAAAATCAGGTAAGAACCCCACAAATTAAACAGACTAAGCTGCAAGACATCATTTTCCTAATCACAAATCCCTCACGGAATGTTTTCACAACAACACTGAACATATGTGCAAAAATCTAATCTAATACTTCCTCTGTTCCAAAACTTTTATTGTCTAAAGTTTTGGCACATAGATTAATAAATCATCAATTATTGTATATATTGACAAAAATGCCCTCTCATTTAATTAATCTATATTGTAACAATAGAGAGAAAGCGAAAAGAGAATAGTAATACATGAGGACAGAATTAAAAGATGAAGTCTTGAAATTTTAAAACAACAAAAGTTTTGAAATAAAATAAAAAGTTTAAAACACCAAAAATTTTGGAACAGAAGGGAGTACTTATTTGCAGCATTTCCAGTAACCTACAACATAGACAACATTCCAAGAATTGAAGCAAAGGCGGAATCCTGAGACTATGGTTCATCACAAGGAGTCGCAGATTTACTCACCACAAGTGCATGTGTTGGAAATCATTGTAAGGGTTAGCTAATAATTACATTAATTATAATGATTTCCAACAGCTTCCAACAATATTAGTTCCCAAATTGCAGCTTCATACTAGGGAAGAATAGGATTGCACTATTGAATTGAGACTTTATGAAGTAGAACAAGGATTTTGAGGCAAAAATGCTCGTAAGTCATAACTCCACCAAGCCCAAATTGCTGTAAAAAGGTTGATGACAGAAATCGGCCATCATTAAGCACAATGAAAGGATAAGTAGATGCAGAAGATGGTTGTGTCTTTTAAGATGACAAGTTGACATGGGGTGACGTAGAAAGAGCTGTTTAAGTTGAGAGAAGAGAAGCCTACCCACTGTTTTTGTTTTTTGGCCATACACCCATTGGATTAGAACATCATTCATCATCCACTATAATGATAAAGAAAAATGCAATAACCAAATTCACAATGTTTATGGCTAAATCTAATAAAGTAGCAGAAAGCCAGAAACTATGAAATTACAAAGTGTGAAGTCTCACCGTTTCACAGCATTGCTACCCAGCAGGGCTGCAGATTGAGCAAGTTTAAATATCTTTTCAAAATTATGTTGCGCAATTGCTTCTTTATCAAATATGGCATCTGATAGAACAACTGATGATGCTCCTTGCCTAATATATTCCCCAATTGAATCTACAACTAGTTCGAAAAGTCATCTGCATTACTCATTCATGGCACATGACAACAATTCAATCTACTTATTAAGATGCATACAAATGTTTCTGTTTACTTATAGATATTAGTCAAAATATGCTACAGAAAACTCTGCCTAAAAGGAACAACCGTAGTCTCCAGGAGGCAACTACTTATTGGTTTACTAACTGCCCAAAACTGCTACTTCTAGAAAAAATAAATAAATAGAAGAAAAAAAGATAAATATTTCCAAAGTCAGCCAAGTATGCTCATGTTATATTCCTAATTCACAGATTATTTAATACATAGAATGGCACTCTGAATACAAGTATGCTTTGCCATGAGTAACATTATTAAGATATGAATTGAAAAGCATATTATTAACTATGGTTTCCAGACAAGCTACAGCAAAATACAAGGGTTAAAATCTAAGTTTGATCTCTAGGCTATTGAATTAAGTCACAAGTAATCTGATTTGAAAAGAGACTCCCAACAAAAGTAACTGCAAAAGTAGCTAATCCACCAAGAAAAAAAATAAATGAATAACTGCAAAAGTACCTATTTTTATGCCCTGAGAAGCAACCAACGGGATATGAGCGAAGGGCTTCTTGAGTGCTGATATATACTGAATTCCTCCGAGTGCAGAAACTGGATAAACCTATTTCCACAGGGCAAGTGTCAGACTCACATGTCATGACTCTCTTTTAAAATATATAATATACAAGATTCTTTTCAATCAACGAGGGAATAGAATCATAGGATAGACCAATGACATTTGTTGATCTTCGTATGAACTGTTCATATGTTTACATATGACTAAATTACAAAACAAATATGAAAAAGAGAGTTCCTAAAAAAAGATGATGAGGTCAATTTGTGGTTGAGCCCAATAGATGGAGGCCACTCAAGTGGAGGATGGAAATTACAAAGGCAAACGTCTATCAAATGTATGCCTTGTGTCTGTATCACAATACGCTTTAGCTTAAGGAACAAAATAAATAAGACCATGAAAATGCCCACCTTCACTATTTTGGCACCAGCCTCATATGCAGACAATATCTGCAATACGTACACGGACAGTTAACGAGAGGAATATAGAATGCTTGATTCGAGCTAAAGGTGGACATTAAGGATGCAAGAATAAATCGTGTAAAGATTCATAAAAATGCATGAACCTAAAGCTGATTCTTACTTCAGTTGGAGTCATTGCACCAGGAATATATAAACTCTCACAACATTGAACATAATCCATAATGTCCTGAGAAAAAAACAAGCTTCAGAGGCATATAAAACATCCTGGTATATCCATTTACATTTTCCATTGAACAACAATGGTCAGCAATCTCCAAACATTCAGATCTAATAGGAACGTATAATCATGTCTGAGCGTATACATATTAAAATTCAAGACCTTTACAATTGCAGGACTCATGAGAAATTTGGCTCCAGCATTTATTGCAGATTTTGCATCCTCAACTCTGAGAACAGTCCCAACCTATGTGCAAAGAAAGAGATATCTTTGGTTCAGACAATACTAGAAAAGAAATATAATCTCAAGTAAATAACAGTGGTAATTGTATATAGTCTTGATCATCTACATACAAAACCAAATAGTAAGAATTTGAAATAGGATACCAAAAAAAAAAAAAAATCAATGGATGCACATCAATTAGAAAAATGTTAAGTTTATGAAATTTAATTTCAAGAAAACCCAATGTTCTTACACAGTTTCAAGACAGCACTGAGTCACACATAATTTCCAGGCTTTAGGGGAACTTTATTGAAACTATTTAGAAAGTAAAGTAGAACAGAAAGAGGAACCAAAGAAACTGATGAAAAAAATATTCAAATTCAATATATCAATTAATCATGAAAATCATAGTAACATACACGAAGTACTAATTGTATTCAATTAGGATTTGGCCTTTACTAATAAATAATGTAGGATTTAATTAGGAATTCTCAAATACCTTTATTAATAATTTCCAATTAAATCCTACATTATTTCTATTGTGTAATAATAAATCCAAAAAATTCCCAATACCGTTTAATCAATTAAATAGATAATAATTCTAAACCCCCCTCCCAAAAAATAAAAAAAATAAAAAAATACAGCATTATCAGGTTTGACCTTCCTCTTAAATTTTAAAGGACGCTAGGAAATTTTTAAATGTATCAATTTACATGCATAATGCATGAAGGGTGATTCCCTACAATGGACAAACTCTTTGAAATGACAAATGAGAGAATGAAAGGACAGTTTCTCTGCATTTATAAACTTCGTGCGTCAGCAGAAAACACTGATGGCGTGTGAGAAACCAGAAACTTCAAAGGATTGAAGCATACTCCTAAAGCAATTGTAGGATGCTCCTTTACCAACTGCTGTAGAACCTACAGAGTCAGACCACAAGCAGAGCATATTAACTCAAGTTCAGTACAAGTGCAGTAAATAACCAGAAAAGCTTAGGTAAACACCTTGAACACACCCGAGGTGGACATTACAACCTCCAGCTGCATATGCAGAGGGAGAAAAAGATGATAAGCAACTATTTACCAAATGAAAGAGTAGAGCACATTATATATAATGCAAATTTAGTTATAATCCTAGTTTTTCTCCAATATGTTGACGAAGAACAATTTTATTGCCACTTCTGAAGCTTCCAAACATCCCCAATTTTCATTAGATATTTTTTTTTCTTGGCAATTTACAGTTGAACTTCTACTCAATACTCCAAAGCAATTCATACCTAGGGAAATGCCACAAGGGCGGGTAACTTTTTACTAAATTCCCAAGAGAACTCTAGCTGATTCAAGTATTAAGATCAACTTGAAAATTAAGTAAAAATATTTTATTAGATGAAGCATGTCCATTTTGTATTTCTCTAAAAAATAATTTGGAGAGAAGAAAATCAGAAGTAAACTCACAACTGAAATGCCACCTGCAATTGCAGCATGTGCAGCTTCCAAGGCCACTTCTCCACTAGATTTCAGTGAAAAAGATAAAATAAACTGGATTAACCATGGTTTTGAAAGTTAGCTTTATACTAGCACTCTATTAAAATTTAAATTCCATACAAATACATGGTCATTATAGAAGAAAAACTATGCATCCTTGGAAATTAAACTAAATACACAACACAGATAATTAAGAGTGATCAGATCTGTACCACTTATTGTACTCGGGGAAGAAACTTACTTGCTTCATTCATTGGGCAAAAAAAAAAAAAATAAATAAATAAAAAGGAGAAAAAAAAAAAAAGATATGTAAATCTTTTCTCATCTCCTTGCCAAAGTCTTGACTCTGAAACGCAAGAAATCCCTTCAAACCTCGTTATAAAATAAGAGCATAACAAGTACACTTTCGTACTCAAACTTGGTCAGCAACGAGGCTATCTTCCCATCACAAGTCATAAGTTACATGCAGAACCTACTACCAAACCTAAAACCAGCACCACTGTAGTGAACTTTAACGTCTCTTAATCTCATATTCTCCTTTTTCATTATAATAAAGTTATTGATAAACACGATAGACAATAGTTTTTAGAGTTTAGAGTAGCTGACCTTTTATTCATGGAATTATCTGTGGAAGCACACTTATAATTGTTATTTACAAACGGTTTCAGTATTTTGTAGTCAAGCATATGGGCTGCATTACAGATACTACCACCCAAAGAAGATGGTCATCAAGAATTCAAACTCTAGACTAATTTTGCAACATACTTAATCTGTAAGTTCCAATGGCAGTAACATGGAAAGTAAACCATAGAAGAGCAGTGCTATGATGAGGTATCAATACACATATCATTCCACAAAAACAAGTTAGGAATAGTCAAATGCGATTTCAACCAACATACTGCAACAAATGGGAGGGAATTAAGAATTCCCCACCAAAGCGCCAAGCATTAAAGAAAATAAAACCCCAAAAATATACAAATGGACAGGGATATACTTCCTGCATCAAAGCCCAAAAATAGATACCAAAAAGTGTTACCCACCAAACACCAAACTTTGGGACAGAAGAAGATGAATTGAAAACAGAAAGTTGATTATCGGAAGTTAAAATTCAATCTGAACACCAAAAAAAAAAAAAACCGCGTTAAAGCACCGAAAATGCGGAAATTATGCAATAGAGAGATACCTGCTGGCCCGAAGGCAAGCTATGACACCAGAATTTTTGATATGGCTAAGGGTTTTGTCAACCGGAGATAAGGAAAGCTGAGAATGAGGACCAGAGCACGAAACCTGAACACAGGAAGATGGCGGCGGTGAAGACGACGAAGGGTAGACAAGCCTTAATGAAAGAGAAGAAGGCCGTCGAAAGCACAAGCTTGGAGCGAAAGTGCTCATTTCCACTGTATCTTCTTCCCTCTCGCTGCTCAGAACAGAGATTGTTTTAGCGGGAGAGTATTAACGGCTTATCTCATTCTCCAGGGGCCGGGAATCAATATAATAACCAAACACGTTTATCTTTTTAAAATTAATAATTAATAATAATTCAGTTCTCAAAATATTATTTTTTGTATTAATTATTTATTCATTTTTTAAAAAAATAAAGTTTCTGTATCTAAATTTAAAAAAATTATTTTATCTAAATTAATAATAATTCAGTACTTAAAATATGGTAATTTCATTTGGTCAAGCAAAAATGGGATCATACGTGATTGAAATTTGGAAACAAATAATATATAATTTCTTCAACTTTTATTTTAGGGATCAAGATATTATTAATACCAAAAATCCATATATCAATGTCATTAATAGATATGATAAAATTTATACCAAACTACACTATCCCAACAATGGGACTTATTCTTTAAATTGTGTGTAAATACATGAAATAATATACTAGTCTAATTAATTAATATTTTTAATAATACAACATATAAAATAGAATGATCTTTTTAATTGTTGTTATACTCTTTATTCAGTCATCTAAAATTTGCATCATTCATTGATCATTTTTGTGATTTTTGGACAGATACAACTAAGATGATGGAGGTATGGGATACACAATACGTTTTCTACGTTTCACATATTAGTATTTATATCCATCCAATTATTAATAGTCTTTCTGGAGTCTAATTAACTAGAGATCGCCGGTGAAGTTAACATAATCTTTAATCAGTTGAGTTACTTATTTATTGGTAACTTATTAGTATTAGTATCCATCCAATATCTAATAGTGATTTTGAACTCTGACTAACTTGAGACTAATGATTAAATTAACACAACCACCATCCAATTGAGTCATGTGCTCCGTTAGTAAATTGTTACACATACAGTATTATTAATGCTTTGTGTGTAAATAAACCTCACAAATTTTGACAAGTGGGACTCACCCCATCTCGCCTATTAGTCTCTCTTTCAGCTGTGGCAAGAAAAAATCCATATGAGACAATATCAAAATATAATATTTGAGTTGATAACAGTGACGGATGCATGGGGGGCAAGCAGCGGTGATCACCCCCATGCTTTCAAATTCTTTATAAATTTCTCTTGCTTCTATTTGTCAAAAAAGCTAAAATTACATCTAGTTCCCCTCATGTTTTATGTAATTTGAAATTTTACCCCCCTACATCAGACTCTAGATCCGTTTCTGGTTGATAACATTTTACACTTCAATATCTAACTTTTTCTGTCAAAAATTACACAAGATTTGATATGAAGTGATCAAGTCCCATGCTAAGCTTTGGCATGCCTTTCTCAAGATCCATGCAAACACTAGCCGGTAAGAGGTTTGCATGTAGTGTACTATTTGGGGAAGTGAGAGTCTTTTTGCTTTCCAGTTCAACTTCTGGTGTACTTTTTCCACAAGAAAGATGTACGTCTGCTTGGTGACTCTCCCATGGTTGACTTTTTTGTTGAAATAATTAATTGCTAAGATAATTATTTAATTTTTATCTTACAATGTTGAGATAGTTATTATGTGATAATCAATTTAGATCTTGAACTCGTTAAATTTAAAACGAGCTATCATATCCTATCAATTTAAAGATAAATTATTTACGTCGGTCATAAAATATATTCTATCTTGTTAATTCAATCTCTGCTCTGTGTGTGTGTGTGTGTGAGAGAGAGAGAGAGAGAGAAGAGGGAGAGATAGAGAATATATATATATCCACACACAATAATGTACTCGCAGAGATAGAAGACAGAATAAGAGAAAAGAAGATAATGATCTCACCTATCAGGATTTAAGTTTTTTTCTTGTAACAAAAGGGGCTGCACTTTCTCTGGCGATCAAGTTTTCCATGGTGATGAAGATTCAAATGGCATGGGGCATTAAAGGTAGAATATTCGCTTCCTCTGATTTATGTATTCAGACCCTTCACCCATATTAATTGTCGCCTTCAAAGATTTTTTGTATTACTTTGGTGTTTACAAGTACAGTTTTGTTCTAATTTCATGATTCTAGAAGTACAAATGTCACTGTACAATCTTTTGAGCATTATAACGATACAAAAGATCTGGAAGGCAATTCATACTCACTAATGCATCTACAGAGATCCAAATTGAGCCTTTTAAATCTGCCATATGCATAGCCTGCTACATCTTGCATCATCGCATAAGAGAGTAATCCCATGTTGGTGACTACTGAGCAAGTTCAAGTTCCTTCAACATGTCTCCCACCCTCCATATTTGGAGCTAAAGGTTCCACCACCAAGCTTCTGTGCATAATCACAGATTGCTTCTCTGGTACATTTTTCCCATGACATTGCTATATCCCCAATCGAGAAGGGATGCATCAGAGTTCGAAGAGAAGACTGGAGCTTCAATTTTGCTTTCGTTGACAGATCATCCGGGTCTTCTCTGTTCAAACCAAAACAATAACAGGTGCAGAGGAATTCTAAACTTAATCAAAGTTCAAAAGAAAGACTTAAAAGAACTCAATCATAATCAATAATAATCCTTCATCAACTAGGCATATTCTTGGACTAAGTTATTCAGATTCATTGACTGATCACAATCAAGCTGCTAAGGAGAAATAAGAAGTCAAAAAATTAATCACCCGTGAAAAAATTGCCATGTCAATATATTTTGTTTTGTTACTTTACAGGATAGTATGCAGAAGGGGCAGGCAACTGCTATTATCAGTTGAGGAGGGAAGAAAGAATTTGAATTTTTTCATCCTAGGGAATTCATTATGCTACCATCTGACTCCAAAAGTGAAGTTTCAAATGTTATCTCTGCCACGTGATGTTCGCCCACAAACATAAAATCAATTCTCCTGCGCTCCACCATGTTTTTTTTTTTATTTGATCATACTCAATTACCATTTGCAATTTATTCACATAAGAGATTAAAAGACTCGAAACTTTCTTTTCATATCTCGAAACCTTTACATGACAATTTAAAAGGATTTATTCAAAATGAAACTTCATGCAACTCTACAAAATATAATGTCCACGCAGAACAACTTAATTGTTATCATTAGTACCACAAAACCAACCCTGCACTTCATCACTCGTATCATGCATCACTTCCCAAAATTTTTTTGATACTAGCATTTGCTTTAGAATACATTCCTTGGTGTTGTTTGACAACACTGCAAGTAGGCAGAAAGCTGGGCTCATTATGTGAAAGCCCAAAAAGTGGCTGTTAAGTGACCTTGTTTAAAGTTTAGTTGTATTTTATTTTTAAACTTCTGTTTTGATAGATCCCAACTATAGGATTAGTATCAGATTCAATTTTTTATTTTATGGGATAAGATTGGCTAGAGTCTGTTGCCAACATCCCTATTTATGTGTACATTGAAGTTTCTTTTGAGAATAAGAGAAGTTGAACCAGAAGCTTAAAGCTTGCTTCTGTTCTTCACTTTCTGTTCTGCCTTCACACAGATTTACACAGTCGTCATGAGTCTTGCATGTGTAAATAGGGGGTGCAATAGTTAATGACTTCTTCAATAGTTATGTTTCAAAGACATCCATTTTCCTCTATCATTATAAACAATGGAACAAATATTCTGCTTGTAGATGCCAGAAATTAGTTATGTGGTCAAGCTCATATTCTATAAAGAACCACAATTCCATTATGCTGATATATGCTGACAGACATCAAAATCATTTTAATAGTTTGGCTTTCACTGCAGTGAAATATGATGGATATTGAAAGAGATTCTTAAGTTTTATGGCAGGGAGATAATATGAGATAAAAGAGTTTGAGTCTACTAACATACTCTACACAAGTAAATAGACTGTTCAAAATTATAAATGGGAGGAAACACAACCAGAATCTCGAACCTGAAGTCTGACGACATTTCATCTAAGAGAATAGGAGAGCAAATTGGATAACTTGCAGGAACGAGCAACCAAAGAGGTTTGACTATTGACTGCATGACCAAGATATGAAGTCAATAAAGGAAATGATAGAAACATTAAAAAGTTTAATTCAAACTAGAGTATAATAAACCTACCGTTTGATTGGAAACAAGGTGTGACATAGGGTCCAAACTCACAGTTGCCCCACTGAAATGCAATTTCACAATTAATCCTTCACCATGTTTAGCAGCTCCAGCAGCTACACTTGGAATGATCTCTACTTCATTTATAACTACCACAGTGTCCATCAATAACTTGTTTACCTCATTTATTTCTTCTAAAAGACCACGTTTTTCCTGCAGGTATTGCATACTCTTAAGCAGAAAATATTGAAACATTTCTTACCTACACTCGAGTTCTATAATGGAAACTGATTTTCAGAAGCAAGCACACTTTTAACATCAACAAGAGGGGCAATGTTGCACTGAGATTTCTTGGCAGTTGCAAAAAAGCAAACCTCTGGAACGTTAAATATAGGAAGAAGCTTTTCATAGACAAGGAGTAAGATGCATAGATTTGATATGTGGTCAGCGAAATAATGAGATTTTACTCAGTTCAAATCCAAATTATATATAATATAAACTAATCTGTTTGTTTTTTTGGGGGGGGGGGGGGTGTGGTGTTACGCTCCAAATCCCTCAGACCAAACCGACCAAGTGACTGATTGATTGTAAATTGATTTGTGACTTTCAAAACACATCATCAACATATGAAATTTTATGCTCGAAACTTATAACCAAAGTATTTAATAATTAGGGATGCAAAATTTTATACCATTAATAACAATAGTAGGGGTGATTATCAAGTCTTTCAGGATTCTTACAAAGGGACTAGCTCTTCAGTGAATTTCAATAAATACAGAATTGAATGGATACATATATATGGCATCTTCTTTAGTAGCTTGCAGCTTGACAAAAAGACCAGAACGTAGATGTATTACCTCATTCATAGGCCATTTGATTTCAGATCTGACTGAGTTTAGGTCAGATTTTCCAACATCAGTCAATGGTTTGAATGATTCAGTTGTATTTGCATATGATGCGGCAGTATACAAGGGCACTGTATTACTGTGGAATCTAATCCTCCTTTCTCCTGTTAGAAAATCACCAGAATTTGAATATCCTGCTTGTGAATCTGCACTAAGATCTACCACCAAATTTGAGCAAATTACATCCTCTGGTCCTTTGAATGGGGCCGATGACATATCAGAGAGACGGACTATGTCTCGAATTTCACTAATAGATTCATTTAATGACTTGGGTGACATGGACGACAACTGAAAGTTTATCATAATTATATCATTTGGTGTCATCTAAAAGAAATTTTTATGCATAAATTAAAAGGAATAAAAGAATAAGCACATCGTAAGTTTTAGACTAACCACCTTAACCAAGCCCTGGATTGCAGGACTCGGTTCATCAGAAATGACTGCAGGGTTATGAGAAATTTCATCCAGATTGTTGCATTCAAGTGAGAATGAAGGTGAGATTCCAGGAGTGCGCATGAGAAATGGTTCATCTGATTGTTGTGCACCATCTATTTGCCGTTGAACTGCAGCGTTCACAACACATGAGAATGACAGATTCTCAAAAGAATGCTTGCTAGTAACCACAGGCAAAGAGAACAAGAAAATGGTAATTGATGAATGTGTAATAGAATGAATTAGTGGATTGTAAAGGAAGCCTACCATTTGTTTCAGAGAGCTGAGTTTCACGCTTCTGTGAAATGCTGGATTCCTTTGCTACTTGCTTCATCAATTTCTGTGAGTTTACTTGTACTGAGTTAGCTGATTTTACCTGTGGATTCATCTTGTTTTGATTAGGAACTTGCTTTGACAAATGAGAACCCTGTAGGCTCATTGATGGCAATGTTAGTTGCTTTTCAGATAATTTCTCTTGAGAGACTCTAGATTGTGATGGGACAGCCTGTTGTATGGAGTGCTCATCAGCAGAATGTGGTCCTCGATGATGTGAAGAGGCATTTTTTGTGCGTAGAATGTAATTGATTGCCTTGTCCACCCAATCCAGTTTCTTGTTGAAATCAGGGCTAATCTGGCTTTTGGTCACATTTAAGGGCATCAAAATGTCCTCCAGTAGTCTTTTTACAAATTGGCATTTCTCTTTACTAATCTTCATGTTTTGAGGAGCAGAATCATGCTGGAGAAAATTAATGCGACACAACATGTTGATACCAGTATGAAGACAACATTTGAGTAATTGTCCAGAAAACTCATCAGTTGTATAAAATGATCATCTACCTGCTGAAGTTTGATAACTACACGCTGGTACAATTTATAAAGTTTCGAGAAATAGATGCTCCTCAAACTTTGAACCTGCAATGAGAAACTATAAAAAGCTAGAGTCCACCACTATCTTTTTCTGAAAACTGGCCAACATATTATTCTCAGATTTAATTACAAAGCAAGAGGGCGCAAGGATAGTGCTTTACCACCTGCCTAAACCTGTTGTACCAACCACAAAAACCACTTGACTATAAAGTCCAATCACGTAATTAATGCCTCAATCATTTGTAATTCTAACAAAATGAGCCTAATTGGACTCCCTGTAGCTTTTTTAATCATTGATGATTGACTTACACAACAGTATAACAAATAGTCAAGAGAAAAACATATTTTATTTATTATAACTAGAATTCCATCCCGTGCATTGCACGAGAAGGAATGCTAGGCCTCAGTCCACAAGGTGTACCAGAGAAGATTTGGATGTGAGGAGTTCCAGACATCCTGAATTGCCAACTAGGAATGTTTGAAACTCTTATCATTCCCATGCTTGCCAACGTACCAAGCCATTCACAGTAATCCATGGTTATATTTAGGGTCCTACCAGCGTTATTTGATCTTTGAATGAAGGAGATATACTTAGGGCATTAGATACGGATTTGTTTGAATAATTTTCACCCTAACCCCACGCTGATTGTAGTTGAAGAGGGATGAGAAGTTTCATATAAATAAACCCCCTTGCCATTGGTTTTTCCCATCCAATTAGTCCAATCATGGGATTACCAAAAGGGTATAATTGGGTTATTGGGTAAGTTGTGATCAGGTTGTTTTGCATTCAACTAGCCCAGTCATAAGATCTACAAGAGTGTAATCAGGCTACTAAATAATTGTGATCTACTGACATGTATCCCCAGGAATTCATGTAGGTTTTCCTATTCCATTGAGGAAAGCATCTGAGTTGTGCCACCAAAGGAGAGGGAGAGGAATTTTGCTCACTTAGTGATTCGGATTGGAAATTCATTTGTTATTTGATCTTTCTGAAATTTTAGAATGCTGTTCTCGGCACTACAGCATTTTATACACGTAGTCAGATTATCTTCTTTTACTCTACCGATTGAAGATTCTACTTCAGTGTTATGGGTTTCTGTATTGTTATTGTGTTGATTTTCACTTTGTAGATGATGAGTAAGAGCTATAAGCTACATTGAGTTCTTAATAGTCAGAGACTCTAAGATGTACCCATTAATTAGTTGATAGTAATTTTTTTTTTGGATTCAATCTCATAGTTTTTATCTCTTACATTGAAGAAATTTTCACGTTAAAAATCGATATTTTATTATTATTTTTGTTTTGTACATTTTAAATATCAAGTGTCAAAATTAGCTAGGAAAAAAATTTAGGTACTTTTTTTATCAAAAAAAAAAAAAGTTTAGGCACATAAGCTAATATACTTAAGATATTTTTTTCCAATCAAATTAGAGCAATTGAATTTTAAATTTAAAAAACAAATTAAAAGTATTAATAACAAGAGTTAGTTATTGAATAGATAATGCATAAAAAATGGAGAAATGACGATTAAACACCAAAAGTTTAAATTAAATACAGTAAAAAATTTTACAGTTTTTTCAGTTATAAATACAGAATAAAGTAATAGTAAATTCTCAATATTCAGTAATAAAAAAAACTGTAAGATCCTTTACTAAGTTTAATTCAAATTTTTGGTCCTTAATTGTTATTTCCCCTAAAAAAATTAATTAATCCTAATTTGATTGGAAAAATAATATTATAAGTATATAAGTTTCAGCATCTAAATTTGTCAACTTCAAATCTGATTCCCCATCCGATGGAATCATGGTTAATATGCTGATATCAAGAAATTTAAATGTAATTATGTGTGGTGTAATTAGTCTTTTATTGTAATTGTAACTGTTAGTATACCCTACGTGATATATATATATATATTCACACACTTTAGTGAGAAGCGTAAGTGTATGACAATTTGCCTTACTTCCCCTTATTGTATATTTTATTGTCTCAGTTTGTTTTGTCCCCATTCTTTTATATCTCAAAGTGTGATTGAGAGAGTAGGTAAGGCTTAATCGTTACTGTTCGCCTGGGTTGGAAGCCCATTGTTCTTCTGTGTTCGAACCATTCCCCTGTAGTTGTCCTTCGTTGTCGCATTGATCTGCGTATTCAAAACTGATCTACTACCATCGGATCCTTTTTTGAGAACTGTTTTCCCTTTGTCGTCAAATTAGAACCATCATCCTCCAAATCCATCCATCCCAAATCGCCCTTTTTCCGTATCTGCACTGATGTTTGTTCGGTGAACACAACTTTGTTCATCACTCTGCCCCTCATTTTCCATTTTTTCGTTTCATATCTCTGCTTCTATTCGTCCTTTTTCCAGCTTTCTTTCCCTTTCTCTGTTTCGAACCATCCCTGTATCTCTCAGCCACTCTGTTCGTCTGATTATGTGTGTCTTATAGGAACAATCTTCCTATCATCCAGTTGTGTTTTCAGTCACTAAAATTTCAGCCCAATTCCAAACTTTTTCACAGGTCGAAAACACTACTTGCAACTAGCGTAATAAGAGTGAAGCAAAAACATCGTCTAGGAAGAAATTAGGACGTTCAACTTCAAGTCTCTTCTTGAAGCTCGTGATAAAGTTTCTTCAGGTATCTTGTTCCGTGGCAACTCTAGGTGAATCTTTCTCATACTAATATCTAAAGTATTTCTTCACTTTTTTTTATCAAATATATGGGTTATTTACTTTGCAGCTGCAGACCCAAGACACATTCCTCACATCATTTCTTGCATATCAACCATGTCCTAGCTAGTAATAGGAAAAAAAAAATTATTGATGCTAATAGGAGACATTGTTTTTAACTGATTCATATCCCATAGGAATGTCGCATGTTCCTAAATTAACCACAAGTTTATCATGTTCATCAACTTTTAAAGGATTTAAATTTCTGTGTTTTGTTGTCATGACTCGTGTCTTTCAGAACACGAGGAATAGCAGGGTATGCTAAGAAAAAAAAAACATGGATTTTATTATCTTTAAGTTGCCTAATAACTCAACCAACAACATTTGTTCCTTCTATCTCAATCCAATAACTATGAAATCTGGTTCTATCACCTAATAGTTGGGCATCCTTCTTTTAATGTCTTTAGTTTCTTGTTTCCTGGGTTGCTCATAGATATTGACTTCAATGATTTTCATGAGCTCTGTGGGTTTGCTACATATTGCCGTGTTCCATTTCCTCTTATGTCAAAAAAGAGCTATTAATCCATTTTCTTTGATCTGTAGTGATTGTTGTTTGGGGTCCCTTCCCTCTCAAGTTTCAAATGTTTCAAGAGCTCAACGATTTATTCCATTCATCAATTACTAATGATTATACTCGGGTTACCTCGTTTTATTTAAGTAAACATTTTATGTTAGTAGAATCTTTTGCATCTATCACACAACCCCAATAATGCTACAGACTATTTCAATTAAGAGTGTTAACTTCCTTCCAAAATGAGGGAATTATTCATGAGTCATATCGTGCGCATGCTCCTCATTAAAATGCAGTTGAAAAAAAAAATGGTCATTTCTTAGCATCTATCCTAGTTCTCTTGTATGGACATAGTGTCCCTAAAACCTTTTTGGGAGGAGATGTTCTTCTTTTTGCTCACACACTTGATAGCTTTAGGATCGATTTTGCTTCAATGTGAGAATAAACATGAACAAATGATGGTAATTTGGAGAATACATTGAAAGTTAGAAACTATTGAGAGAAAAACATAGTAACTTAAAAGTAATTAAGAACTGTAAAATTTTAATAATTGAGAAAAATGTCTTCATCTTTCAAGATATCCAGGCAAATAGATCCACTTTGAGTGCTAATATTATGTGCAAGACTTTTGTTGCAAACTACATTCTGTGAGGTTTAAAAGGGTATCCATCTGGTGTTGTAATATCAATTTGGAAAATGCCTTCCTCATAAGGATTACCAAGAGGATTAGGAATGGTTCCAATCAAAAGTGTAAGATATTGTTGTTTTGATGATCACTTTGATGCTAGAGTCTTCAACATACTTGTCGCATTCGATGAACTCTTTATGGACTAGAGCAATATCAATCACATCCTAAAAGAGGATGTTGAATGCAGCAAGGATGTCGAATTCTTTGCCATCAAAGTCAACCTCAAAACTCAAAAGTGACAATCTTTCGCATGTGATCAAAACCATTCCCAACCCTTTTAATACTAAGAGGAGGGCATTTCCCAAATTGAAATTACAATACCAAATGGATACCTTTTTAAACCTCACAAAATATAGTTTGCGATAAAAGTGTTACATCCTAATATTGGCGGTCAGAATGGATCTATTTGCCTAGACATCTTGAAGGATCAAGTCTTTTCTCTCAATTATTGAAATTTTACAATTACTTGGTACAAAAGTTATATGTTCTCTCAATCTCAATAGTTTCTAGCTAGCAATGTATACTTCAAATTACTCCTAAAGCATTTGGTTGTGTCTCATTTGTTCATGTTCACTCTCAAGCTGTACAATTATAAAGTGTTTGTTTTGATTCTACCACTCAAAAGAGACTAGTGTTACAATTCCATCACTTGCAGAACCTATATACGTTTTGTTTGGAGGCCATATTGAAATAACTTAATTTTCGTAATAAACATAAAATATTGAAGAAAATCAAAGAAGAAAGGCTGTGATTGCGTACTTTATTCATGATGACAGACTCAAATTTGGAGAAGTAACAACAGGATTCTTTACTCAATCCCACAAAATCAGGAATAATTTTTTTTTAAAAAAAGAGATAATAATTAAATGAAATCCTACGAGAAACATAACAAGAATAATGAGGATGGGTTATCTGCTACTGCAGAATGATAACACAATGGAGATGTTCTACAATATATTTGAATTATTCAGATTTGATCTAGATTATTTAGATTTCGTATTTACATTTCTTTATTTTTGTAATAATTTTTTTAAAAAAATGTATATATAGTTTGAAGATTATGTTTATAAGGTGCACCTCAGTGAAGTTTTGCCAATTAGTTAAATTTTGCTAATCATAATCAGACTATCAGAGGTACTAAAAAACGAATCATGGAAATGAAGAAAAACAATTTTTGGACATTACCCTTTGATAGAGTTGCTCCTGCCAATCTATATTTGCAGCTCTTTCATTCGCTCCTGGATATAATTAATGTAAACATACAGGTGAGATTAAATCACATCCAATATAGAGAGGGGGGTTGCTTGATTCATACTTGAGAATAAAGTATGGAAAATAAAAAAAAATAAAAAAGGGAGAAAGAAGGTAGAAATGGCTAAGACCTGATTGATCAAATTAACAATAAAGTCTGGATGATAAAGTAAAATTAGTGGTCAACCATGTATCAATATTGCAATATCATATAAGCTTTCGACAATGACAAGTTCCCAAACAAGCATCCAATGCTTTCACATTTCTGTCAATATAAAAAAAAAAATCCTTGTTTAAATTAAATAGTTTTCTCCTTCATAGTAAAAGCCATATTTGCAATCAGCTGGTTGATGCTTGTTAGAATAGCGGGTATACGACGACTAGGTTAAAAATATGGGTTTTCACCACCAGTGGTTGGGCTAATACTATTATCAATATCCATGAATGAATAAGCAAACAGAGAATAACAAAACTCTGATTTTCTTCAACTTTGAAGTTCCAGACCTCATTACCATGGCTCAGAGTTTTTGTGCCAATTAAAACTAGTGGAATAAGAGATTAAATCTTAATTATGAAGTAGAACATATTTATGAACCGCCAAAGTTGCCCTGGGGGATTGACACAAGAAATCTTTAGTTCATTTCAATACCTGAAGCAGATGCGATTTCACTCGAACCAGAAGAGGTGGCCAAAGGCTTCAGTTCGGGAATCTGAGACGATGACTCTATTGACATTATCCTTCTTGAAATCTTTGCTTTGTAATCAGCCTTACATTAATGCCATAACAAAAATATTATTTAATGAATACAAATTCTTCTCGTGGAAGTTCATTCAAAATTGTTATGACAGAACCTAATTACTCATACAAAAACAGAATGAATAATAAAATGTACTTAGGAAAACTGAAGTTTAAGAACACCCACGATGCTTCATCTTAATAATTTTTTTCCTGTTGTAAAGCATTAAAATTGTTCTTACAAGACTTATCTAAATCCAGGTTTGGGATTGATGAGAAGGAGGCAAATGAAAAAGAATTCAAATTAAGGGGCATTTTAATAGTTGAGATCAGGATAAAATATAGTCACAAATTCTCAGGGAACAGAATTAGACCCTGAACAGTAAAGGGCATGACTTGTTCAGAAAGCAGGAATTTTTCTTTTTCCATATTATCTGCCATCTATAGCCACACAAAAGCATATTCTTAAAATAAAATATATACATATAAAAAAAGTAAAAATGTTTCATTTGAAAGAACTATCTAAAGAATGAAGTATTTCAAAAGCTTTAGGAGAAATATCACATTTGACTTGATTGTAGATACCTCATCTTTGGCGGAGGCATTCACCTCTTCCTCAAATCTTTCCGCCCAAGCTATAACGTCAGATATACTGTACATCACATTGGGAGAAGAACTCGCAATTACTGCATCTGTGCTGTAAAATAATATATTACATGTAAATGATACCGAATCAGATTAAAGAACTTGATTAAAAGTTAACAGATTCTATAACAGTAAAATTTTTTAAGGTAAAATGAAGCAAATCCTTAGAAACTTGTCACATGGGAATTAAGAGGTAGTTAGGGAATCAGCCATAGGGGTAGTTAAGGAATTTGGGACAGTAGGAAACTTGTCTAGTATAAATGGGCGAGGATACGTTGAGAATGGTGGGAATGAATTGATATTTGGCTATTTTGTGTATTTCATTTCTTTGAGGCTTTTGCCATGTATCAAAACTTGAATAATATCAGAGAAAAACACACATTAATTAAACTTTCAAACTATTAACATTCTAAACTTGTATTAAAGTAAGAAAAGCACTAAGCAGCTGAAACAGTTAAAAGAAAAAATAAATAAATACTCCGTAGTGAACCCCAAAAAACAGTACAACAATCTGCAAATCATTAAAGAAACCTGCCTAAAGAAGAAATGAGCTGAAACTCACAAAAGAAACAGAAAAACAACTCTTCCTAACAAAAATTCCAATGGTATAAATATGTGGATACTCTTGAATTTCCCTTGAGTTGGGCCACATGCACAGGGCCTTGCGGAAATATCTCATTTCTAAGACGAAAATAAATTTTATTTTATCACTAAGCTGGGGAATTTTATAAATGAATAAACATCTCTTTTTCTTAGATAAAGATAAGAGTTCTATCTTGTCTCAACCACTTGAGGATTTTTTTCATCTTTCCTTTATAAACAGAGGTTGAAAGCTTAGAAGGAAAAAAGTTTCTAAAGAGATCTGCAAGTAGAAAGAAAGTATTCTAGAGAGAAATCCTTCTGGAGAAATCAGACAGAGCCTCGAAGGAAGTTCAACTACATAAAAGGAGTTTGGGTGACAACATACATTCTGCTGTGGAATAGTAAACTTTTGAAGGACTCAAAGAGCCAGATACTTCTTTGAAGTTCTCAAGGTGAAATCCCTCTTCTTAACAGCAAAGATATATTCCATAATTTTACACTCTTTAACTTCATTTCTTAGCATGTTTCTGAGTCATCTCTTAATCTCAAAGTTTCTATTAAGTTGTAATTAATAGTTGAATCAATATATAATTTATAACAGACCGCATTATTTATAAATCATGAACAATGCAACTTTCCTCAAACTTCACGCAATACACAAAAAGATGTATTTGGTTTAGCTAAAGTGAAGTAGGATACCTCAAACATAAAATTTCAGCTATGAGATGGGGATAAGAGACATTGAATGATCTAGAGAAATTCAAATAACGAATTGGAAAACTGAACTTGATTATACATTGCTTTCCCAATGTCTTCTTGAACTACTATTTAGTTGTAAGCACCGACCACTATAGGGAAATAATTGAAAATAACTTTTTTTAAGAATAAGGATATTGTGCAGAGAATCAGAGATCAATGTCATAAGAAAGTTAAAGCCTTTTTTTAAGGAGGTAACAATGTACAGAGATTTCCAAATGATTGGCAGTGGTAATTATGGATGGAAATCTATGCAATCAAAGTAAGGATAATTATGGGTAATGCACTATAGTCCTCATTCTCCACCTCAAAATGAGCGAATAAAAAATTTCCCATCTCAATTGGATTCTTAAATCCATGAACCTTTACCATCTACTAAGAAAACTTAAAATAATAATAAAAAAAACTCTCATAAAAGAAACAATTTTGTCTCAGGTTGTGACACATTTGCAAAAAATTTGTTCAAATTGAATTACAATAAAAAATGTCTCAAACAACTGATAATAAAATTCAAAACCCATAAGATGCTATTTGGATGAGACTTTTTTATAATATATGATATTGAAATCTATCTACAAATATAAACAAATATGCATACACTGAAGTAAGGTTGGTATCATATTATCAAAAAAGAAAACAGACACGAAATATACCCATAAAAATCCCTATAACCAGACCTAAGTGGGTAAATTTCACAGGCATGCATAGAGCTTGGTTTCTTTTGCCCATCCCAGAGTGCAAGAGCAAGAAGACTGTGGTTGCACAATCCCATAAGGAGGTAGTATATATCTGACGGCTCAAACTGGGCATGAGCTGGGGTGTAGTATCTCTTTGTCTCTGATGTTATGGCACTGGATTGCCAAGCATATTTTGTCTGAAGTCTAAATCCAGGTTAGAGGAAAGAAAAAGTTTTAATAAAGTGGATTGTTACTTTGCCAGAGTGAAGGTTACAGAATCTGATTTCAACATCTTACGTTCACACAGGAGACCTACAGGCAGATTTATATACCATAGAACCAAATGAAACTAGAACTGAATTTTTATATAACAATATATATGTTTAGACTTTTAGCTTAAGAGGGAGTGTCAAGAGAATAAGCTGGGCTTAAATTTACGAAATTCTACTTAGCATTCTACAGGGAGCCTGTGTATAGTTGTTTGAGCACCAACACAAACTTTCTCTCTAATTAAGTTTAGCAAGACTTGTCTTAATGAGAAATAAGCATAGAAGTTCTGCAAGATAAACAACAATAACAACAACATTAGCCTTATCCCACCAATATGAGGTCGTGAAGTTTTGCAAGATATGAGGAATAAACTGAAGGTAACTTGACTTCCTTTTCCGGATGCATAATTTGCATCAGAGCTTCATAAATGCAACAGGGCAAAGCAAAAGTGAAGTAAGAAACAAAAACAATACCATAATAAAGAGAACCCGGATCACACTAGGATAATTCATCATGTTAAATGTTTAAGTTAATACAGAAAAGATTCCATCATTTCGGGTCTAACACTTGAGGTTATCTTATCAAGAAAACTACCTGTAAGAATTTATTAAAAGTAATTGATATCAAGATAACAATGTGATATACATGAATATGATAATTTTAAATAATATGAGCAATTATTAAAAAAAAATTGGCAAATATATGCCTCTTACATTTTCTTCTGAATCATTTTACGAAACTCTGCAGATTTCCATTCACTGGTCTCACTCTTGGCTTTGCCTTTAGCAGCTCTCAAGCTGTAGCTGTCCATCCAGTATGCAAGATACTCAATGTTTCCCTAAAATTCATAAAATATGAGATAATTGCAACAATAGTCCTAATGCAGTGCAGTTGTATTCTTTGCAGGAAGAAGTCTGCGTATTAGAAAAGCAACTATGACATTGAACTATCTAACAAAAAAGCAGGACTAAATAACTCATCAAATTTAACACCATACGTTGATTTTAGAAACTGATGTTTTCTTTACTGTTTCACCTTGGTTGAAATCTTTAAGACCTTTTTAATATTGTACAGAACAATCACTAGTTTTCACCCTAGATACAAAGTGTAAAATTCTTTAGTGAAACAATGGAAAAAGTTACATATGTTGGCTCCAATTAGGCAACAATTCGGAAAGGAGTACTACGAAAGGCCATATTTATTTGAAATTACAAAATAAGTAGCTATAGAAAGTACTTTCTCTTTTGGCAAGCTTTTGCCAATATCATCATTTCTCACGCCACACAGCACAGATTATTATCTATTTTAAAACTATAGTAACAAAAGCATATCTCGCAAGGTAGACAAATGATCACGTTGGTGCTGAGACAAGCAAAAAGAGCACTCACCTATGCACAAGACAAACTTGAACTTGATAAAACAAAACAAATAAATAATGTCAAAGCTCACTCATAGTCTTCGGTACCCGAGAAAGAAAAAAAGTCAGCTACCCCTGAAACTCGAGAGCGGTTCTTTTGATTTTGAGTATGGCAAAAAAGGCACAACCCGTAACACATTTACCAAGAAAACAAGAAAAATTATCAAACACTTCTCACGTTTTTGGCCCAACTCAAGAAAAGAACAATGTCCCTTACCTTCGCTCCTCCAATCACCTTGAAACAATCGAATTCCTGAACCCATTAATCGTACATTACAAAATACTAAACCCTTTCTATCATCCGGTGCCTGAATAAAGCAGCGAAACACAAACCGGCTCGCGTGAACCCACATTTAAGCTTAGACGCACGTAGATGATCAAGTAGCAATTAGCAAACGAGTCCTTAATTCCGTAGAGCCCAAGAATTTCAATCCCAAAATCTCCGTCGTTCCGACTCACCCTCTTATAATATATAAATGAAAGACCAAGATATTTAACAGAACAAAACTTAAGCAAAAACCACAAAGAAAACCATCAGACGCACTCATCAACGATAAGCGAAGTGATAAGCGAGAAAATTACGGGCCGAAAATGAAGGCAAGAACAAGAACACTCACAAGCTGTGGTTGGCACTATAAGTCGAGTGCTTGGGGGCCAAGGAACGCACGAGTTGTGAGAGAAAACGAAGGATTTTATTTATTTATATAGTTTTACAGTGTCGTCGCCAATGGCTCGTTCGGGCGCCATTGTGAAAGCAGTTTGACTTTATGCAGTGTGGGGACAGTGGACCCAGATACTGCTTGATCATTAGGGTAAAAGATATTTTTGCGTGTTGAGATGGACGCGGGAGGGAATCTCATCTCATCACAAAATTGGATCCCTGTGACTATACGGTATTGTTGACGTGTTACTGTTACTTTTTTACATTTGTCTTCTTCAGCTTTATTTGCTTACTTTACATTTTGGGGATATAAATTCTTTTTCTTTAAAAACAAATTATTCAATATTTGTTTACTTCAATGATGAATTTATTAGAATTTAAACTAATTAAACTCCAGATGATAGGACTCAAACTTGAGATCACTAATTAAGGAATACAACCCCTTATCAATTAAATTAAGTTCTTGGTGATTTTATTTTCAGAATCTAAAAATTTTCTAGTTAATATATATAGTATGTACAATGTTAAGGGCCTCTTCTTCCTCTTCTTATTATTATTATTTAAAAAATGATTAAATATGCACAGTATCTACCTTTCTTGCTAACACCTTATTTCTACCTCTTAATGACCCTCCCTAATTTTCTTTCAACAAAGAGTTTTTAATTATTGATATGGCATGTTGGCTAAAAAAAAAATTATTGATATGGCATTTTTCTTAATCATCATATTTATTATGTTTCATTGGGTCAATAAATAATTTCTCTTTCCGGTCCAAAATATAAGTTTTATTTGACTAATTTTATATCTATTAAGAAAAAAAAGTTAAACTAATTAAATTTGTAAACAAATTATATTATTTTCTAATATTATCCTTGATAAAAACAATTTTCAAGACAATTTTTTGCTTTCATAAGTGAATTAAAGACAATGGTATATTGAGAAAAAATAATTAATATTTTTTATTTTATCTAAATAAAACTTATATTTTGAATTAGAAAAAAATTAAAAAAAATTTATATTTTGAATTAAGTGAAGTATTATATTTCCAACTTAATAGGCCATCTTGTCAACCTTTCCAAACAGCAGAATCTCATCAATGTTGAGATCAATTTTTTTAGAAAATTTGAAAACAAATACTGAAATATGTATAAAGACTATCTAAGATTTTATAATATAAATTTTTAGCATAAAAATTAAAAATAAATATCAAGTCCAATTTTGACCTATTTTCCACCAAACTTTAATGTTTAATATAAAATATAAAATCTATAATAAATACACAATTTGATATTTATAAATCAGTCATGAAATTAACATTTTACTATTATCACACTGCTTTTTTTTTTTGTGGTGAAATCAATGCTTATATTATTAAAGCAGCTAGATATGGTTCCATGTATTGCTTGGAGCATGACAAATGACCTATTTAAGGACTTAGTGTAAGATTATAATTGTTTGTTTTGTATTTTTATGCATTTTGGTAGTCAATATTATGGATTATTATATTTTAATTTAATTAATTAGTTTTCAGATATTTTAATAAAATTAAGTATGGGTGATCTATTTGGGCTAACGTTGCATGAACTAAGAATTGGCCACAACTAGATCAGAGATTGAGAAGCCCAATAACAAGTGAAGATTAAGAAACGTGGCGGAACAAATATATCAAGGGCGTGTTTGATTTGTGTTTTTGAAATAGTTTTTTTATTTTTAAAAATAAAAAAATAAAAAATTCAGAACAACTTTAAGGTATTTTGTAGTTTTTATTCTGGAAAACATAAGAAAAGGTGAAAAACATCCACCTCACTAATGGTAAAGTTATAAATTTTGAATAACTCATCTATTACTCATTAGTTATGATTTTGAGAACAACTATTTAAACAGATTTTTTTGTTTTCTTGTTTTCAAAATTTATTCTCGAAAACAGTTTTACAAAACTATTTTGAGAATAAGAAAACAGAAAATACTATCAAATAGACTCCAGAACGCCTTAGATAATTGTACAAAAAAAAACGCCTTAGACAATGTACAAAAGAGTCTAGGTCCACTAGCGTTCTTGATTTATTTTTAATGTTTTTTATTAGAAAAAACAAGAAAGAAAGAAAAGACTAAGTGGGGACAAATGACCCAATGTAACTTCGGAAAATGACAATGAAAGAACCTGTTTGGTTGGCCTTTTTATAAAAAGGTCGTTTAGAATAACCACAATTTATAAAAGTGAAGTTTGGATAAAAATAAAGAAGTTTACTATAAACATATTTGGATAACTTTGAGAAAAATGATGGTTAAAAATCATGGTTTGATTTACCAAAAGATAAACCAACAGGGCCCTTAGTTATTCATCTAAACAATAAGATTAGATGCTTAAGTTAAGGCATGCATGTTTTCGTGTTAAACAGTTATAAAACCTTCACTGATGGTGAGAAATGTGCCCGTATGGGTATAGATAAATAAAACATTCAATCGTTTAGATACCATCCATATTAAGTAGTTTTTTGACGAAGGAGAAAAAGGTCGGTGAAATTACAAAAGAAAAAGAGGCAGGTTGGAGGTCGTACCTTTGTGTGAGCTGCGTAATTGAGCCTTCAAAGTTTGGGAAGAAGCAATAGTTTATAGTGGCTCGCTCATAAGCTTAAATAGCAAAAATTAGGGTAAAAAATAGGAAAGTACTCCAAAATCCTCAAAACCCAATTAAGGTAGAAAACAAATTATGAAATTAATGGTGGCCGGGTTAAGTAATAAGGAACCCAACACCTCTTAAATAAGGCCTTGAATTTATGTATTGTGAATAAAAAGAATCATATTGAAAGAGTTACCTCCGCATGGATCTAATAATGCTTGAATTTGACCTAATCAATTAGATAATAATATATTAAAAAAAAAACAGAATCACAATGCCTACCGTAAAGGTCCAAGGCAGACTTGTGTAGTATATATATATCATGGTGAATGGAAAGTAGGCGTGTACAGCAAAAATAATACCACATGCAAAAACAGCCCAACTAACAATGATTTTATTTTAATTTTAGAATTGAATTGATTTAATACACTGATTCAAAATTCATTAATTCAATAATAACTAAACCGTATTTGAATGATTAAAAATCAAAATTATCATTATAGGTTAAAATATTATATATAATGCAAAAGTAAAATACAAAAAATATTGTTATTTTAGTATTCATCAACTATTTATTTGTTTTGCTTTTTTTGAATTCTTGTGCATTTGCATGCCAGTAAAGGTTAATTAAAGATGTATGTTTTTGTTGTATATATTAAAATATTATATATAATGAAAAACACTATTAATAATTTTAAAAACTTATTTGGACAAAAAATTTTATAACTTAGTATTCAGATATAAATAAATTAATATTCATTCATCATTAGAAAATGAACTCAAAATAGAAAACAAATCTTCAATATGAATTAAGTAAATCTATAATTATTAATAATTATATACTAAAATAATAGCTATATAATAATATTATGATATAAGAACAAAAAATATTTAAAAAATGATGACATTCTGTAATTTGCACCACCAACAACAAAAATATTTTCAACAAAATGTTTTAAGTGGTCAAATCAGTAACATGATGGATTTTTGTTTTTGTTTTTTACCTCAAAATGTCATATCCGGAAAATGATTTTGACACTAATTCGCCACTTGATTGATTTAGGGCCAGTTTGGTATTGCTACTGAAACTGTGATTTAAGGGCAAAACTAAATTTTTTTTTTTTTTGAATTGCTCCCCCCAGTGTCCCACATCTTTTTTAGGTGCAGACTAATCCGGGGTCGCCCCCGGGATTAAGGGACTTCCCAGGGATCGAGCCCAGGAATGGAGGTACGCGGCGCCTTGCCTTCCCTTTATCAACCATCCGGACCAGCCCCCCTGGGCAGGGCAAAACTAAGTTTAACATAATGGGTCCGTTTGGCAAATTTTCACGTTTGCGTTAAAACTCATTTTTCCTCGTAAACCATGTTTTTGAAGAAGTAGATGGAGAGCCGCTTTTCCATTTGCTTCTTTAATTTTTATCTGTATTTATTTTAAAGTCAAATAAAAATAGACTAATAAAAATGAGAAAAAATAAAAAAATTGAGAAAATAAAATTTCCATAAATTTTTTCTATCTATTAACCAAAATTTTCCTTCAAAATTTAATTTTTATAGATCATGACCTGCAATAAAATATTATATTAGATATATTATGTTCTCAATTAAATAAATGTAGGTTAAATTTTAGTCCAAATAAATTAAATTAACCATGAGATAGAGTTTAAACTCAATTTAGAGGAAAATTATGAGTTTTGTCAAAACCAATTTTCAAATAAATCATTCAAACATAAATACGTTAGTGCAAAACCAATTTTTATCATAACTACGTTACAAAACCAATTCTACTAAAACTCATTATTCACTAACTGAAAACCAAACGGGCACTTAGTCTGATTCTGATAATATTGTCAACTAGATGTATTTATTATACATGCCAAAATTGAAAAACCGCAACATCCATGCACCATTTAATTTAATCATTCATACCGAATAATGTATGAACGAGTAAGGTAACACTGTAGGATTAACAATAATATATAGGAGGCCAAAAACACACATTAAAAATCACCTACAGCGAAGATAGACACGATATTGAGGAATGATAACATTCATGCACAATTTTTTTTTCCTTTTCTTGTTAATTCTACCAACCAAAAAATGTCTGAATGGATCAAATAAGACAATAAGAGTAACAATGTATATGTGCAGGCCATTGTAAAACATATACATTTAAAATTCACCAATAAAAAAAATTGGATCAAATCGGTTAGAAATTGACCAAAAATCGGTTAAATTACAAAATTAGTCGAAAAGAGAACTGTCAAGCAACGATCGAAAATTGGAACAACCATTAAAAATCAACCGAGTTACCGGTTTGAGCGGTTCAAACATTCTATTGTTTTTTTAAAAAAACTTTCTTGGCTTTTACTTCAAAATGGCGGCCTCATTCTTGAAATACATATTTTTCTTTCTTTTTTCTAATATTATTTAAGTGTTGTTCTTATATATAATTATTTTAGTTAATGAATACCATGATGATAAATTATTAGTTTATTTTGAGTTCAAAGTGTGATTATAGATGAACATTGCCTCTTAGATTGTAATATTTTTTTTTTTTTACCAAGGCCTCTTAGATTGTAATATTAAACTACTAAAGTTATTAATAATTAATAATTTCCCTAAATGTATGTACATTGATTTAATTACTATTGATTCTATCACAATTCAACTCCGATCAACTAGTAAACTTTGCACCAGTATCTTTGACCAACTCATGACCCATCCAATTTTCAAAGTTTTGTTAAAATCACTCAAAGAAAGTAAATTGAATATTGATGAAATTAAGGCAATATTCATGGATCAATTTTTCTTACCAAATAATGCATGAACAGACATGCTACAACTTTGGGTGAAAATGTACATACACGAGGCCAATGTAAAAATATTCCTTTAAAATCTGTTGGAGATAAGATAGCTTGGATATTAAGGAAAAGCAAAATCCATGCGCCATTTCTTTCTTTCCATTTTAACTCTGTCCTAATAAACAAATGCATGAATGGGCTGAGTAACACTTTATGAGGAAAAATGTACATGCACGCAACCAATATAACAAATATACCTTCTAAATTATTTGGAGATAAAGACAACTTAGATTTTTTTTTTTCATGTATACTCGGTGTTTTGAACTTTTCCTATTTTAATTGGACCAAACTTGAAGTATGATAAGCTTTACCACTTAGTTTTAACTTAGTTACATTTTTAAAACTCGAACTCGAGATTTCTGATTAAATTAGTATAAATTCTACTAGTTAAATTATGCACTTAATGGTAAAATAACTGGGATATTAAAAAAAAAATCCATTTAACATGTTTCGCATAATGCTTGAAGGGGAGTAACGTTTTATTTATGAGAAAAAATGTATATGCATGCTGCCATTGTAAATATTCATTTACCTTTTAAATCACTTGGAGATAAGATTACTCTATATTGGGAAAAAAAAAAGGCACATTCATTGAACATTTTTTCCCCTTCCTCTTCAATCCTACTTACCGCACAATGCATGTAGGATACGATACACCTTTGATTGAAAATGTAAATACACAAGGCCAATGGAAAAAAACATTTCTTTAAAATTACTTGAAGGAAACTGAATAATGCATGAACAGGTCGAGTAACATTTTATGAAGAAAAATGTACATGCATGCATGCAAGAAATTAAAAAAAAATCCTTTTAAATTACTTGGAGATAAAACGGCCAGCATATTGAGAAAAGGCAACATCCATATAAGACTTTTTTTTTCTTTTTTACTATAATCCTTCGTATCAAATAATGCGTGAATGAGCTAAATAACACTATGAGGAAAAATGTTATACATTCTGCCAGGGCAAAAAAAAAAAAACATCTTTAAAATCACTTGGAGAGAAGATAGCTCACATATTGAGAAAATACAATATCCATACACCATTTTTTCTCTTTTCTTTTTAATCCTTCCTACCAAACAATACACAAATAGGAAAGTAACACTCAGTGAGTGAAAATGTATATACATGATGCCAATGTATAATATGCCTTTCACATCACTTCTGTTTTATTTAGAATGAGGGAAAAATAAAGGGAAAGGAATACTAGAAGGAAAAAAAAGGAGGAACTTAGACAAGAGGATAAGTTCCTTTTTATTTTTTCTCCAAATTTGTTTCTTTCCCCTATTTTGTTCTCATTCAAACAAAGGGTTAGAGAACAAATTAATTGGATATTGGCAAAAGGCATGAAGTAGAAAATAATGTTAGGTTTAATATAATATAAATTTTGATGATAATAAATATAGAATAATAAGAAACAAATACATCATAATTGTCTAACATATACATTGTTCCTAAAAGAAGTAAAATATATATTAGTATGTGCTTAATTATGTTTATAATACATATATCATGCTATGTATATATAAATTGGACTAACTACTTGATTTGTAAGTGTAATATATTAAATGTAGGCTTATCCACATAAGAAAAGTAAGCATTGGAATAAAAAAAGAAAAATCAATATCATGAAGAAAAAGAGCAAGGATGCTTCAAAAATATAAGATCAAAATGGAGTATACCAAGAATGAGAATGATCAAGTGAAAGTAGGGTTCAATTTTTAAATACCTATCTATTAGGTATATTTTGTTTTCACTTAGATCTTAAGGTGGTTTAATCTTTGAAATTTATTTAATCTTATTATCATATGATTTAAATAAGTTAAATTAAGTAACTATGATATTAGCATGTGTTATAATTGAGAAATATTGGTTAATAAATGAATTTTATTTATGATTCATGTTTATTTTATGTAAAATTCAAACTTTTCTTGGTGAAATTTGAAATTATAGAGTTTTATTTCTGATAGATGAATTTCAGTTGTGAAATTCAAATTTCGGGCTAAGTATAATTAATAAAAGTGTACAAAAGTCACGAAGGTTTGAATATGACTTTAATAGATGAATTTCAGTATCTAAAATTTGAATTTCAACATTTGATAGACGAATTTTTATCTTTGAAATTCTAATTTCGAAATGTATTGTGAAAACTTTAAGATGCTTTGACAGACGAATTTCACTCTTTGAAATTCGAATTTTGGTATCTGGCAGATGAATTTCGTTGAAATTCGAATTTTAATTTCTGAAATTCTAATTTTAGTCTTTGAAATTCTAATTTTGCTTTTTGAAATTCTAATTTCGAAAGGCTATATGAAAATTTCATATAACTGTTCAAATCTCTTCAGATACACTTTCAATAAGAAAATTCGCATAAACTAACATGAGATATTTTTTACAAACTCGAAATTCGAACGTCAGTTTGTAACAGACGCATTTCAAGACTATGTTGACTTTGCAAAGTTCGTCTATTGAGCCTCAAAATTCAAATTTTGGTATGTCATATGCATTTAATGCGGTTGTTGAATGACTCTTTTACAGAGTAACGGCTAAAACTTATGTCTAATGGATAGATCTTGTGTCTAACGAACAGTTAAGTCACAAATCTATAAATAGAATCTCATTTGAACTTATGGGTAATGATTTTAAGTGAGTGCTAAAATACTGTTTTAATACATAAAATCTTGTTGTATCAGTATTCATAGTTAAACCCACCTCAATAGAGTGAGTTTTTAATGTATCATCTACTCTTAAAAAGAGTATCAATTATGTAAACATTTTTTTCTAAAATTTCTAGGTAGAATCTTAGTATGGATAAACACTAAGGGATTTACACATCATTGTAAGAGTATGGGGAGAGTGATTTCACAAGTGTCTATTGAAACTTATGAGATATACTGAAACTTCATAAGTGCTTAGATCAAACTTGTGGGATATAGTGAAAATCTCAAGTGGTGGTTTGATGACTAGACGTCGGTCAAGTGATTTAGGTTGAAGCAGTATAAATTCTTGTGTCTGATCCTTTATCTCCTCATTTCATCTATCTACTTCATCACACTCTGTTCATCCTTATTCTGCTGCAACATTTGGTAAAATTGAGCTATACTTCAAAAGGTAAAAAATCTTGCATTACTTAATTTGTCCCCCTTTTGGTAAACAGTCAAACCTTACAAATACAATATCCATACACTATTTTCTTGTTTATCCTTTTTATCAAACAAGCATGAACGTGCATGATAATATTTTGAGTGAAAAATTATATACACAAGGCCATTTTTTTAAAAAAAAATACTCCTTTAAGTTCACTTGAAAAGAAGATTTATTTTTTTGCCAACACTTGAATTGAAAAGAAGATAGTTGAATATTGAGAAAAGGCTCCATACATGCACTTTTTTTTTTAGTCCTTTCTATTATTAAACAAAGCATGAATGTACCAGGAGTAACATTTTGTGTTGGGCCTGTTGGACTGAATTGTTTCTCTTGTTTTAATGATATGAAGATTATTCAAGCCCAAAATAAAAAGTCCAATGAAAAGAAGAGAGATCAAATAATAACAATAGACTCTGTATATAAAATTTAGAGGGAATGACAATTCAGGACCGGTTAAATGAATGAGTAATAAATAAAGATTTTAACTGTTAAAAAAGTAGTTAAAACTGGAAGTTTGAGTAATACAATTGGAAAAATTAATAGTAATAAGATCCTATTTTATAATAAATTTGATATTTTGATTTTTAATTGTTATACCCCCTAAAATTTATGACAAGGTACATTATTTTGAACAGTTTGGTTCTTCTCACAGATTTTAAGCAATACAAGGAAAACATGTTTTTTTTTTAATTCTTCCTATCAAATAATGCATGCATAAGTCATGAAGAGAGTCGATAACACTTTTTTTTGTGAGGAAAAGTTGATAACACTTTTACGAGTAAAAAAGTGTGCACACAAGGTTAATGTAAATTACACTTTGAAATTGTTACTTGAGACTAACTCATGTGATGATAAAAGTGATGTGTGTGAGATGTGAATAATAATACAGGGTTTATGGAAGCGAAAACACACTTTCAAATTTACTAGGAAAGATGATAGTTTAAGGCTTTGTTTGGTTTGAGAGATTTTGAAAGGGAGGGGAGGGGAGAGAAAATTTTCTATCTTATTCTCAAACCAAATAAGGAGAGTGAGCACTTTTCTTCTGTCTTTAGATAGAAAGAAGAGGAAAGGACATGAATAAAAATACTCATTTTCTCCTATTTAGTTTGATAAAAAAATAAGATAAAATTTTTTTCCTTTCTCTCCAAAATCTCTCAAACCAAATAGAGCAATTTGGAGTAAAAGCAATACCAATACGCCATTTTTCTTTTGCTTAATCTCTACCAAACAACGCAAAAATGAGCCAATTAACACTTTTAAAGTAAAAAATGTACATACACGAGATCAATAAAAAAAGTTACACCTTTTAAATCATTTAGACAAAAGACAGCCTCAATATTGAAGGAATAAGATATCCAGCACCGATTTCAGGAGTAAAAATATATACACGCACCGTACAAATATGGCCAATGTAAGAAATTCATACCTAAAAAAGGGGCCAATAAAAATTAATCTAATTAATAGTTATGCGACTCATATTTCACATGAGCATAGGTTTGAATCTCAGGATACTAAGTTTGCTTTATATGATGAAATATATATATATATATATAAAATAATATGAAATAAATTGGTGTTTAGTGACAATTTTCTCAGTATATATTCAGCATTAATTATCTAGAGACTCTAGATACTGGGACATAGGATATGCTCTTCTAACTCAGTTTGCTTCATATATATATATATATATATATAAAGGTTAAAAATCAAACCCACAACCATTTTTTTAAAGGAAGAGAGCTCTTGTCACTCTTTGTTTGGTTGAAAGAAAATTAGTTTAAAAAAAAGAAAATAAAAAAGAAAATCTATCTTCATATGTTTGGTAGCTAATTATAGCTATTCTATTAGAAATCTCAATATTTTTTATAACCAATAATAGCTCTTCTATTAAAAATCAAACATATTAAGATAAATTTTCTCTCTTCCTTTTTCTTTCTTGAAACTAACTTTCTTTCTACCAAACATATTTTAATTTATAACTCAACTCTTATCTAAGGAGACCATATGCCCAATTATGATTAGTAATACTTCCTAGTTCTTATTGCTAATTTGATCCATTGTCTAATAAATTTGAAATCCAAATTATATATATATATATATATGAGAGAAGAAAACCAAAAACTTCACATTACACAAATCAAAGAGTAAACTTAAATATTGTTGCTAAAGTTCTTCAACAAAAATAAATAAACAAAAAAATTGTTAACTATAACAAATAATTCTTTCTGGACAACAAACTATTTTTTAAAAAAAATTACTTAAAGCCTAAGTGTCAAATCAAGACCCGAAGAATCAGTATTATCATCATCCTCTTTGGAAGCTTCTTTTGGAGTAAACTTGATATGTTGACCATCAGTAGCAGCAGTAACAGTAGTAGTTCTTGTTGGAGAAGAACTATGGCCAAATCGATGAATCAAAGGACTAATACTACTATTCTCTTCAACCCTCGAAGTTCCAGAACTTGTCCTAATTCCAAACCTATCTAGGGTTTGATTTTGCCTAAACCTAAAATTAGGGTTATAATAAGAAGGCTTGTGAATCATGGACTCCATTCTCACCCCAAACGGCCTATTATGACTGAAAGTCCCATAATTATTAATCAGAGGGTTAGGGTAATAATGAGGGTAATTACTGTAATTATAATAAGGAAAGTGAAGTGGAGAAGGGTGATGCCCTAGAGCTCCGAAGTGACATTGATCAGAAACAATCCCTGATTGTCGTTGTTTCACGATGGCGCGCTCTTGTTTATGCGCGTTTTGATGACCTCCTAGGGCTTGTGAGGAAGAAAACTCTCTCTTGCAGAAGTTGCAGCAGAAAGTCTTTTGTGGACTGTTCTGATGATGATCAAGAACATGTTCATGTTTATGTTCTTGTCGTTTTCTGTTAATGTTTGTCTTAGATGAAGAACCTGGGATGTTCATTATTCCAGATTTGAAAAAATCCAGCTCGATTATCTTGGACCCTCGGATAGAATCATCGTTGGTAAGCTTCATCAATTATATCAGTTAACATACAAGAGAGAGCTAATCAAATAGTAGACATTGTTATAAGTATACGATAATTTAGATCTTGGTGTTGAAATAATCTTGAGATTTTATTCTCTTTACATCTTCAAACTATTAAAGACAGAAAAAGTAATGGTTTAATAATGTTTCTGAAAAAAAAAATGTTAATCTTTAAGGAACATTGTAGAAAGTCTAAACACTCTATCTCATTGCCAGACTATATTTATAATCAAATCCTCTACAGAAGTGCAGTTTTATATTATTCAAAGAGAAACAGCACAATTTGGGACCTACACAGTTTATAAAAGTGATCGACTTCATATAATATATATTCAAAAAGAGATAAAAATATCATACGAATGTAAATTGAAAAAAAAAATAATAAATATCATACATAAACATTTTTCTGTATCACTCTTTTTACGAATATATGGTTATGTAAATTTTAACCTAATTCGAGAACATGCAATTGATACAAAGAGGTAAAATTGTGCATGAAACTTGCTCTTTCTTACTGCTTGTGATGAATTCAAACTCGACTATATATATATATATATATATTCATTATCTCATTATATAGCTGCAAACCTTTATGAAAGTAAAAAAAAAAAAAAAAGATTACGAATCCCTTTGGTTAGAGAAAATACCAACTATTGAAACTAAGTTTCTCTAGCATGAAATCCTAACATAGAAATAACAAAAACAAAACCAAAAACCAAAAAAACAAAAGAGGCTTTATAGATTCACTCACTTCAACCATCTTCATCTTCTGATTTTCGATAGTTTCTCTGGAGTCTCTTCCTTTGGAGCCTCCTGAGATGCTAGAAACTTCAGAGGGAGAAAGATCCACACCATGTTCTGCCATGGACGTACAACACGAAAGAGAGATTAAAGAACAAAAAGTTATAACCTTTCGAATCTGTGACTATAGGAAAGAAGAAGAAAGAAGGGTGTTTATATATTCAGCTAGAATAACCTTTAGTTAATGCAATAAATCTTTTATGAATCGGGAAAGAAATCTCATTTTGCTAGCTGTTATGATTTTCATTAGTAATGAATGATTGTTGTGATGGCGAAGCTTCCTCAAATTTAAACACATATTCCATAAATATGTTTAAATAATTTACTGCTAATTATTCCAATATAGTCAAACTTTTATAAGGAGAAAACGAGTGTGTGGTGTTAGTGCATCACAGTTTTTATGTAGTTTGTATATGATTTCAGCCCAGAAGTAAAACAGGAAACCATGAAATAATTACTTGTTTAAATAAATTGATTATTTGATCATATCTTTGAACTTGGCCTATCAAGAACTATTGAGGGAATGTAAGATATATAATTTTGGCTTGATTAATGGATATATTTATGGAGATGAATTTCGTGTACGATGAGTGAGTTTTTAGTTCAATCTTGTCAAAAAAAATCTTTACCATCTGTTTTGATCTGTCATTTATTATCATGCCACTCAATGAATGGCGTTTAATTTAAAGCATAGGATGGATGATATTGCACCATAACAAGATTAACAACAAATCAAAATGAATAATAGAGATCTTCTAAACATGTTTATACTAAATGCCCACATAATAGGGTGAATCTAACTCCATATTTATACCCAACAAAACCCTAGTTTAATATTTTTATTTGTTACTTGGATTCATCTCATAACAAGGATAATTTATATTTAACTTATATTTTATAGTTTCCATAAATTTAATACTTTATACATACATACGTGTCTATATATGATTACTAATTTGATATTTTGAAATATCTTAGAATAAGATTAATACTAGTCACATTGCTTTTACTTTTTATTATTTTATAAGGAATAACTTCAATGTCTCTTGAATAAATAATAAGCTAAAATATATATAACACCCTTGAATTTTGAGTCAATTGCATATAACCTCTATAAAGTTTATAACTTTACAATTAAGACCTTCACATTTCATATTTTTACTCCTGAACCCCCCTTGCCCTTAAAATTTCCATTAATTATAACTGTAGATGCCACATCACTAATTAAATACTCTTTTTCGGCCCTAAATATAAGGCATTTCTAACTAATTCATGCTTTTTAAGAAAATTTAGTTTTTTTTCCTTAATCTTTTAAAAAAAATGGTGTATGTTTCAAGTTTTATCTTTAACCACAACTAATATCCAAAATTACATTAATTACCTTTAAATAGCTTTGTTTGAAATTTTCAAAAATTGACCAATGAGTAGCCAATCCCTCTTTAGGTTAAAGATCACAGGGATAAAAGTTTAATTAATAGAACCACATTTCTCATAATATATTACTTAGCATACATATTAACCAATGCAAGGGTAGAGTTGGAAAAAAATAATTAATACTACAACATGTCCTACGTTTTGGACAAAAAAAATTTTCTAGAAGGTGTTCTACAATTAGGATCGGAGAGAGTAGTTGGAATTTGATATAGAATTTTGGATATTTTAATAATTTTATTTTAACTAAAAACGCCAAGGTTCATTTTGTCAATTTCCCAAGGAGTCCCTTCCTCTTAGTGCGGATATCTTCCACTCCTTCTTCATGCTGGGTCTTGATTCCTCCCTACAATCCCTAAATGCTTAAATGAATTGATCACCTCAAAAGTATTATTTTCAGTCTCAAATATAAGGGATAAATATGAGCTCTTTCTTAGTCCAATATATAAGGAATAGATATTGTTTGTCCTTTGAATGTATTTATTTATTTTTTTCAATTATACCCTTTATTAAATATGGCTTAATGTTTTCCTATGAGAGAGAAATTTAGTAATATATGCATTAATTTAGGGATATTTTGAAAAAAATCTTTCAATTTCATAATATATGCCCTTTCTTGGTCCAATATATAAGGAATAAATATTGTTTGTCCCGTGTATGTATTTATTCATTTTTTTCAATTATACCCTTATTAAATATGGCTTAACATTTTCCAACAAGAGAGAAATTTAGTGGTACATTCATTAATTTAGGGATATTTTGGAATGTTTTTTTAATTTGAGATATATTTAAAAAGACTAACTGTTTTTAACCATTATCTTTGATTTGTGTAAATTAGTTTTGAAAGTGTGTGGCAACTAGAGGTAACTAGGGAATAACTTTTATTTATCATATATGTTTGAAACTTGTCATTTCATGATATGCATTTTATATCACAGCTAATAAGTTTTCTCAAACCCTCTATTCCTTTGGAAATTATGATAAGAAAATAGAAATGGTTAGTTATATCTATGTGTATATATGTATATATGAATGTGAGTACAAAGAATTTGGCCTATGAATATTATGCACCCTCATTAATATTATGTGTAAAGACACTATGTTGATATATATGTTAGTAAAAATGTTTGTTAAAAAAAAAAGATATATATGTTAGCAAAAATGATGATATTGATGATATTGTTGATGATGGTGAGAATGGAAGTGGCTATAAATATACACACACACACACACACACACATATATATATATATATGTTTATGAGCATGATGGATATGGATATAGTTATGATTATTGTACATCCCCATGTGATATCTTGTATGATGATATTATGCTAGCATGGTGATGATGATGATGATTGTGTATGATAATGACATGTTAGCATGGCATATTGGTATTGTCACTCATAATTATGCATGTTTGAGCATATGTTGGTTGGGTGATAATATCGTTAAAATACCACATAGTATGTCAATCTACTAAATGGGACATGAGATCTTGTGTCTAGGTAGTGAGGTGTGATATATTTCTATTACTAAATTGTCGTCCTTTGGCCGGGAAACCTAGGTGGCTATGGAATAGGGATGTACCTTCTCTAAATCGCTACTAATTCGGGTGATCCAGAGAAAGGGGAACTATAGTCCAACCATTAGTGCAATGACCTTTGATTAGATCATAACTAGTGGATGTGAGCTTAGTAGTTGCCCCGAAATCGGCCTTCATCGATTATTGGAAGGGGGCTACTTATTAAGGTTATTTTATTATGGTAGCTAACTCATGATTCCCACCGTGATTGATGTGGGTTCTTCATATCAGGTGCATGACATTAAACATAATACATATTGCATTGTGTAATAATATACCAAATTCTCATATCTAACTTGTAAGGAACTATTGTGTTTGTAATCTTTTTATAATGAAATCTTTTGTTTTTTTATGTTGTCGCTAGTTACTAGGACATTTATCTCACCCCCTATTGATATCCCTTTTCAGTAGAGGATTTTAGCTCTAGTAAGATGATAACCGAGGTGGGTTTTCCCTTGGTTGGTGCTTATTCAAGTACCCATAATCTGTATGAATTTATTTGAGAACATATGTTATATGTTTGTATAGTATTATGCCAAGTGTAGATTTATGATTGGATGCCATGTATAATGCTGCTTTGCGAGTCCTCTGGGTTGTCTTTAGGTTCTTGTTTTTTATGCTTGTCTTATGTCACCTATGATTCCTAGGTTGGTTGAGGCTAGGATGTGTATGGATGTTTAAGTTAGTAAATTGTAAGGCTGTGCCCTTTATGGTAAGGGTAGCCTAAGCTATCCTGGTGTATGGTGATATGGTATGTGGTGGTTATCAGGCATATGCCCTGTTTATTGCTATTGAGAGTTTGGGTCTAGGGCATTGGTTGCCCATGTGTCTCTTGCTGAGTTTGAGTTGCGTATAAGGTCATTTGGGGATTTAGGTGTATTTAGTGGAAAATGGGTATGTTACCTAATAGGTAGGATAGGGGTTTAAGAGAGTCAAGATCTAAGAGAGTGGCTTTCTTGAGGTGTAACCTTCTTGAATAACGTCTTTTTGCTATTTGTGATTTGGTAGAAAAGATTTGGTGATCAAAAGGTTAATAGTTGGAAATTGGGAGGTATCGATGCCAAGTTTGGCTTAAAAGTGACCATTTTAATCTCAGAATATCCAAAATCTCCATATGAAGGAATTTTGAGACAATATTGGTGCCTATAGTTAGAGGATATGTTAAGTGACTAGAAGATTTTGGAATCATGTCAATCGGAGATCCGAGTAAGAAGTTATGTACGTCTGAAATTCGGCCAAAAAATTAATATTTTTGCTGTCATTTAACAGCTGATATTGGCACCGTAGCACTAGCTTCCCAGGCCACGGTGCTTGGCAAGCATGTTGTACCACTCCAATTAACTAGGTAAGAATGATTAATGCAATGTGGTAATATCTACCTAGGTCGTTTCTCACTGGAGGGAGTGATTGATGGATTAGATGCAATGAATCTAAGTTAAGATACAAAGAAAGAATAAATAATAAATATTTTAATATAATATTTTATTTTTTATTGAATTTTTTAATGATTGAAATATATACTTAAGAATAAAAGAAAACTAAATGAATATAAGATGGATGCAATGCAATCACTAACTAATGCAAGTTAACTAGATGCTATGGCTTAAGTAAATCCTAAATGCAAAGGAAGCTTAATTAATTATTAATTAACTAAATAAAATGATAAAAAAAAACTAGTGCAAATGTAACTATATATTTTTTTATCAAATGAGATACAATGCAAACTACTTCTATATGCAAATGTCAATTATAACTGAGAGTTTGGAGAGAGGATTTTGCTTTGCAAATAATTAAAATTAAATTTAAATTAAAGCAAATTAAAATAAACAATTAATTAAGACAAACTAAACACTAGTTAAGATTTAAAAAGAAAACTAGAAATTAATTATGGAAAGGTGGATTTGACATATTACTTGAGTCCAATCAAATTAATAATGGGGATGTGATTAATTAAGTTAATTATATAGTCATGACACTTGACTACCATAAGTTTAGTTTAAGTAACTAATTAAGTTTAGAAACCTTTAGTCATTAATCAACCACTTTAATCTTATTTTGTCTAATTAATTAACTTAATTTTAATGTTAATTTAACTTCTAAACAACTCTGAAAAAATTAGGCAAAATTATTTAATTATACCAAATTAGACAAGTAATCCCTTACTTAAGCATGATTACACTTAGTATTACCTAGATTACTTCTTAAACAATGAAGTAATCAAAGTAACACAAATATTGGGCAAAATACTGAATTTTTCAAATCTGAAAATAACATAAAACTAAGCTCAAATTAACATAAATTATCCAAAATCATGTATACAACTCAATCTAGTCAAATCTAATATCTAAACATCAATATTAACATAATTTTTCATCAATTCCAACTCTAAAACCAGACTAGAATCAATAAAAATTCTACAGATAACAAAATGAAAATAGAAAACAAACATTCCCATTTATTCCTTGAAATTCATCCTAAGCTCCATGTCTACTCCATAAATGATCCACCCAAGAGATTTAGTTCCTCATTTGGATGAAGATAGCACCAAGGGAAGACAAGAATGGTTCAGCCATGACAAGAGGACAAAAAGAATGATGATCCATGAACTCGATAAAGTAAAAATTTGTTGCTAAACCCACGGACTTGAATGAAACTCAATTTCCCATAAAAGCTAGCTTTGGTCAATTATTGGAAGGATGGTATGAAAATGGATGAAATAAGGTTGAAGAAAGATGGGAATGGTGGAGAGAAGCTCAAAATTGATGTGGGAATGGGAGGAAATGAAGAGATTTGGGATGGGGTTGAGAGAAATCAAGAACGAAGTAGAAGGAGTTGAGAGGCGAGAGAGAAAAGGTGAAAGAAAAATAGTAGCTGCCACTTTCATTCTGTGTGAGCATGATGGTTTTTGAGAAAAGAAAAAAAGGAAGGCTGAGGGTGTATTTTTTTTTTCGGCCGAAAAACTTGAATGCATTAGGAAACTAACAACTCCAAAGTCATGAAAGTTTTATATCCAGATTAAATGAAACTGAATCTAAACTTAGCAAATTTAAAAAGGGGGATGGGGGAGATAAATCCAAAATATCCAGGTACATCCTCCTATAAATAGACTTGGCTAGCTAATTTGCTGCATTGTTAGCTGAACGCAGTATTCAATTGAAGTAATAGTTTGAGAGCCCTACACTAAGTCACTACAAAATATTTGACTTTCGGTGGGGACAAAAGTCATCGCTGAAAGAAGGAATGTCGTCGCCAAAAGTTTTCAGCGGTGACATTTTTGTCGCCACCATGTCGCCGCCACAAACCTCGTTGCCGAAAGTTTGGCAAAGATAAAAATGTCGCCGCCAAAAGTAGACATTTAGTGGCGAAAAGAGTTGTCGCTGAAAATATAAATTGTCACCGCCAAAGATTTCTCATTTGGCGACAACATTTAGTCGCTGCTGAAAATTTATCATTTGGCGACAAACTTTAGTCACCGCTGAAAGCGTCATTTAGCGACGACATTTAGTCACCGCTGAAAGTCGTTTGGCCATAGCATCACCATGTCAGCCATTGGACCCCGCCACGTCACCACCGCCATCGAACCACCGCCGCCGGCCGACCGTCACGTCACCACCGCCGCCGGCCGACTGCCATGTCACCACCGCCGAATGGCTGCCACGTCACCACTCATTACCGCCGGACTACAGCCACATCACCACTCATCACCACCGCCACGTCATATATTTGTTTCAAATGTGCCTTCACCTAGGTTCGAACTCATGACCTCTTGCTTGCAATGCCTTTGTGTTTACTCTCTTGCCAGTTGAGCTGAAATGCAACTGCAATATTTATATGAGATATTAAATATATATTGTTTATCTACACACTAATACACACATATATATTTATAAATCAATATTATTATTAAAAAATACACATATATTTTTTTTTCAATTATTAATATCGTTAAATATTTTATTTATATACATATATATTTATATTTATATGAATATTTATATTATATTTTTTTTATTTTATGTTCTGTCATATCATATAATATATCATATATTATATTATTTAATAAGTTATATTATATATATATGCTTAATATATATATATATAATATAATGTAATAGAAAATTGTTAAAAAATTATTAAAATAAATATTATAATTTTGATTGTCATATGATTTAAAAAAAAATGCAATAAATTCAATATATTATAATTCAGATAATAAAAAATAATTAAAAAGAGTGAGAGGATGAGAAAGAGAGAATTAGCCAATATTTATTTTCTAAATATTGTTGTTACTTATTTTTTAGGAAAATATATTAACAACACATAATCCTTCTTTCTGTACGTGACATTACTTTATTAGATTTTTACATTATGAGAAAATATTCACACTACCAACACCTATAGGAGTTTGGACTGAGAGTCTCAATCATAGTATGACAGATTATTCTCTTGTACTAACTATTGATAATTACTTTAGTACATTATTACTTCATCAAAATTATTATTGGTAATAAATAACATTAATATTAATTTATATGTTAAAAATATTAGAAATTAAATTAACCTAATAAGAATTCCTCCAAATATAGGGTTGATCACATTAGATAATTAGGGATTAGTTTGTCTTTCTAATTTTTTTTTTGGAGTTATCAATCCCTTTATGAATTAAAAAAAATTATCCTAATAAGAATAACATATTTCATTAATTAGGATAAGGAAAAGTAAAAATAAATATAGATTAAATTCAATATTCAACATTTCAAATCTTTAATCTCCAGTAGAGATAAAATACTTTCAAAATGTTTAGAATATTTTACATGAAAAAATAGTAAAATACTTTATCTTTAAATAAAGATACTAGATAATATTTATAATATAAAATATATATTAAATATCTAATTACTTATAATAAAAATGTATAAATAAAACACAATTATTATTTTAATATGTTATTTATTAATTTTTAAAATGAAAATAGCAAAAATTCACAAAATTAACTTTGGCGGCGACATTAAAAAGTTGCTACCGAAAGTCTTGCTTTCAGTGGCGACATCAGTAAATCGCCGCCGAAAGTTTTACTTTTGGCGGTGACTAAAAACAATCGTTGCTAAAAGTATAACTTTTGGCGACGCTAAGGAAAAATCGTCGCTGAAAGTCTGGCCTTTGGCGGCGACAATGAAAGTCATCGCTGAAGGCTATTTTCAGTGACACCTTTTTTTGCCGTAGTTGAAAGATGGACTTTCAGCGACGCCTCTTTCAGTCGCCGCCAAAAAGTTACTTTCAGCGACGGTTTTTTTCAATCGGCGCTGAAAGTGTATTTTCAGCGGCAACTTTTTTTGGTCACCGCCGAAAGTCGCCACTGAAAGTCTATTTTTTTGTAGTGAGTCGAGAAATATATGCTAAAATACTAGTACTTTTCCATTCAGGGTAGACTCCATTATGCACGGCATTAATCAACTCCAAACAATCTGATTCAATGATAATATTACTCCAAGCTCATTGTACAACTACCTGGACTCCTTTTTGTAATGCTAATGTCCCTACCATAAAACTGGAGTTAGCTCGTCCCTAATAATTTATCACCTCTAACACTTTTCCCAAATTATTACGGCATATAATCCCTGCTCTCATATTATGATTATTAATGAAGCTACCATCAACATTTAGTTTCACATAGGGCACCAGTTATCATTAACTATAGGACTATTGTTCTTGGTACCCCCCACATTCATTATGCCAATTATTTGCAACCCAATAATCCCATAAAAAATTAGATGCTGTCTCAATCACAAATCTCAGATTCACTTCTCCACGCTCAAACACTAATATGTTCCTTTCTTTCAAATGTACCATATTAACATCACCACCATAGCTTTATGCCATTCATTTAATTCATAATCTAGCGTAATGTCCAGAAGCCATTTATCAATTCTAGAACAAAGCTGCTCATTGATGCACATTGTTAAACTACAACCAAACCAAATCCTTTTTGTCCATTCACAGTGCAAAATTAAATGTTCTATAGATTCAACCTATTTACCACAAATTGGACATAAAGAGGAAATGTTGCACCTTTTTCTCCATAGATTTTCCTTAGTTCCAAGAGCTCCTTTACGCAGCTGCCACACAAAATGTTTGATTTTGGGAGGGACCTTCAGCTTCTAGATTTCTTTTCGTAGCTGATTTGGCACCACATATGAAGTTCCAGGCTGCTTATTCATGCTCCTGTCTACCTTGGCCTTAAATTATCCGTTCTTATTACCTATCCAAACTAGTGTATCACGTGTTCCATTTTAAAAGAGGAATCTTCTGTATTTTGTTTTTCTTCTCCTCCATGAGCTATTCTTCCACTGCTTCTAACAACCATCTACCCTGGTGAATACAATCTGCAACTTTCCTATTTTGCAAGTCAGAATTTAGAGGGACACTTGACACACACCTATTAGGAAGGTTTGGCACCCATGGGGCCTTCCAAAACAAAATATCTTGCCCATCTCCAACTCTCTAGCATAAATGTACTTTTAGCACCTCTCTTTCAACCAATAAGCTCATCCAAGCCCATGAAAGTATCCCTTCATGTGATGCCCACAAGAAATCTACATTCTGAAAGTAAAGGCCTTTAAGCACCTACATCCACAAATCTTGAGGAGAATGTAGGACTCACCATGTTTGCTAAGAGAGTTAAGTTAAATCATTGAAAATCTTTGAAACCTAGCCCTCCATTACCATTAGGCATTGTTAAATTATTCGACGCAACCTAGTTAATCTTTCCCCCATTTTCCCCCTGATTCTAGTAGAAGTCTGCTAACAAACTATCTAACTCTTGACAAGTTTTCTTGGGAAATAAAAAACATGACATAGGAAAGGTAGGGATAGCATTTGCCACTACTTTAATCAATACTTCTTTTCTAGCAAGAGAAAGAAGCTTCACTTTCCACCCTTGTATTTTTTCTCTAACTCTATCCCTGACGAAGGCTAGGGCCTTTACCTTGGATCTCCCCCATAGAATTGACAGCCCTAAATATTTTCCTAGTGACACCACTGAACTCACTCTTAATAGTTCCCCAATTTGCTCTTGAGTGTCATCTAAAGTATTATAGGAAAAAACACACATGATTTAGCCAAGTTAATATATTATCCCAAGGTTTTACAATAAGCATCCTGAATATACTTTAAATTACTACAACTCCTCTCATCTGCTCGAATAAATATCATTGAATCGTCCACAAAAAACTATGCATCAGACTTAGGCAGTGTCTTACTAATTTAAGTCCTCTAATCTCCCCTGCTCTCTCTGCCTTAATAAGCCATCTAGAAAGAACATCTGCCACCATTATAAAAAGGCCAGGCAATAATGGATCCCCTTGATGCAACCCTCTATTTGGATTGAAGGAAGCTACATTTTTCCCAGATAGCACTAGATTAAAAGCTATAGATTTCATGCACTCAAGCACCATTTTAACCCACCTATATGCAAATCCTGTTTTTAGCAATACATGAGCTAGAAAGTCTCATTCCACTCTATCATATGCCTTACTCATGTCTAATTTAAGTGCTAATTCACACACCCCTCTACATTTTAACTTCATATGATGAAAAACTTCATGCACTATCAAGATATTATCAAAGATCATCCTCCCCTTAACAAAAACCTGCTGATTAGTAGTTATAATTTGAGGCAAGATTAACCTCAATCTATTAGATCAGATTTTGGATATCACCTTGTCACACCCGGAAATGTGACGCGGATGGCGCAAAAAAGAAAGAAAAGAGAGAAATCGACCTCCACGACAGAGGCCGATTTTGGAGGAGTCGCAATCAAAATTTTAAGGGAAACTTTGGAAAACCAAATAAAGAGGAAAAGGATGGTCTGCAAATCAGAGTTGGGTTCGAGAGTACGATTTTGAGTGGGGAAGGTGTTAAGCACCCTTACAACACCCATTCCTAAGAACGGTTACCTTAAGTTGATCATGTACTTTTTATGGCTTTTAAAAAATTTATTTTGATTGCCCTTTTATCATTCACATGCAAAAATAAATATATAAAATAAGAGAAAATGTAAAAAATAAAAATAAAGAATAAAATGAAAATATGAGAAGTTGGGAAAAATAAAATAAGAGGAAAGTATTATTTATTTACAAAAGCGGACTTGACTCAGAATTAGAGTCTGGGACCTACGTACCCTACAATAGGGATCAAAGTCGACGTAGTTCGGGCTATAAATGTGTGTCGCTGGGTTGATATTTTTTATTATATATATATTTTTTGAAAGAGAAGTTTGGAAAGTGAATTATCATTCCGCAAATAAAACGATTGTCTGAATTGGTAGTTGCGTTTTAATTTACAAAAAATAATTTAATTTCCATGCCTTACTCTTATCATCACTTTCTCATTTGTTTTTTTAAAAAAAATAAAATATGAAAACAATTTTATAAAATCAACTAACTTATGTGATGACTTTATCACTCACATTCCGCCAGCTGATACTTAAATGTCTTAAAAAGGTTCGAAAAGAAACTAATAATTTTGAATAAATTATTTTTTTATGAAATAAATAAGACCCTCTCAACGCATCTAATTATTGAAAATATGATTGTCACATGTATTTTTGAAGAGAAATAATTAGCATATGTGACAACTTTATCACTCACAAGTTGCTGATCAATACATAAATATCCACAGTGTTAACACTCGTGGCAGAAAGGTAAAAGGTTTAAGAGATAAAACTGGAAAAAATAAATTTTACATAAATCATTTTTATTTCATTATATTAAATTATAAAAATAAATACGACATGATAACACATTTTTATAAAATGAAAAGCAATAAAAGGAATTTTGAATATGACTTATACACACACACACACACACACACACACACACACACACATATATATTTAAAAAAAGAATCAACCAGGATTTGTGGTGACTTTATCACTCATAGCTCGCTAATTGACACCTAAATGGCCACGGTGAATCTACTCGAGGCAAAAGATATCAAAAAAAGACTTGAGGGATAAAATCGAAAAAAATAAGTTTTTTTTGCATGAATCATTTTTATTTTCTTGTCTTATTATAGAAATAAATAAAGCCATAGTAACACATTTTTATTTTAAAAAGAAAAGCGATAAAAGGAATTTAAAGTATGACTATTATATATATATATATATATTTTTTTTAACACAAATCAATCATGATCTATGGCGACTTATCATTCACAGCTCGCTGATTGGAACCTATATACCCACGGTGTTACCACTCGAAGCATAAAGGCAAAGAGAAATTTAAAATAAAGGGCTTTCATTTTAATCATTTATTTTAATTTAAAAAAAAATAAAAGAGATCATTCGAACCCAAAAATACTTAAGGCGTTGCCAATATGAATACCATGGTGACTCCTCACTCATGACACTCTTAACTGACATCTTAGCTATTTGCTCACAAGACTTAGTCCCTCGTGACAAATTCTAAATGCGAAAAGAAAAGAAACAAATAACCAATAAAAATCAAAATTATAAAAGAAACACCACCAAATATAATTTATCAATGTGTGTGCACCTACGTAAGCATACAAGTGCATGAGCCTATTTAACATAATCATCTCGTGGGTTAAATTATATAACAAATTTGAAAGAAATAAACTCTTCCCTTGTCTTCCTTTGGTACTAGTTCCATTGGAATTTGTAGCTTGCCTTTGTGTTCCTTTCTTGTCTTGATGAGGACAAGTCACTCTTTCCAAGCTTGACCTCTTACCCCCATGGTGCTCAAAAGAAAAGGAATGAGAATGGATTAGTATTCACTTTTAAATTAACCCAAAACATTAAGAATGACATTCTTTATAGAAGACAAAAACCATTATCGCTCAAGAAATGCAAATCATTATTCCACCATAAAGATATTGCCATAGGTCATGCTTTCAAGCCAAAGACAGAATAAGTAAGTTTACCACAACAAAAATGCAGGGAATTTGAGAGGAAACATGGATGAATATACCCCTTTCATATGAGAATAAACATGGGCCAAAAGGAAACACTTCAAAATTTAAACCAAGGACTATATATACAAATAGATTACCAGTAGCCTTTTTCATGAAAAACGTAGTCAAATGGATATTTTAAAGGTTTAAAATCATAATGTACCCCATAGTAATAAATCCAAGGTTTATGATAGGAAATCATGACATATGACCATTTCTCATTGTCAATAAAAGTATCCAAACACGCAGCAGCCAAATTAGAACTTCTAAGTGAGAAAAACAAGCTCATATAATCCTTTTAAATTCATAATGCTAAACAAATATTCAGCGGCCAACACTCATTTTTGAAAAAAAACAAATTATATACATATTTATGACCAAAACATTGTGTACATGTGTGGCAACCAAATCAGTGCTTACGCACAGAAGCACAAGGTCATATGTCCACTTGGTAAGCCTATAACTAAATAAGCAAGTGCCATAGCATAATTCGATCATTAGATGTGAGGAACAGGATCATTCTCTCTAAAGCATGACACAAAACTAATGAGCGACAGCAAAGACAAATTTAGAACATCAAAGCAAGGTGTAATGGGCAAGACTTGAAACTTACAATAGAAACAAGATTCAAATTCAGTATTTAATCGAATTCTTCTCATAAGCATAGGTCATGGCAGAGATGAGCCACAGAGATAGAAGCACAGAGCAAACCTTAAAACACAACTATGGGGCTAGATTTTTAACACATAACATTTCCATCTCATAGTCAAATCAACTCTAAATTACAGCACTTCATTCACAACAAACGAACGAGTCCCAAATGCATGAAATGTAACATAAACTTTTGGATAGCAAGAAACTCGTAAACTTTAACAAAATTGTGTATAAAGGAAAAGCAACCCCCTGTCCACCTCCAATGTCAACGAAAGGTGGGGGCACCATTATTCCAAAGAAATTATAACCAAATAAAGAAGAGCAAGACGGTTCCAAAAAGATATTCAAGTTCATTCACAGTTCATGTGATGAGCTAATAACACAGGCTTAATCGACACAGCCTAATACCAAATTTTGATCGACTAGCAGTAAACAGAGCACACAACCAAATCCTCAGGACAACTACTGGTAGTAAAATAGGGAACATGACCAAATCCTTAGGACAACCAACAACCTCATTCCTGGATTCAGTATAGCATTCTTGACCCATTGATTGAAAACTTTAAAATTTGAAATACATATTACCTGTTGAAGTTTTGTTGATCTCTTCCTATTTCTTTGGTCCCGCTCCCTCGTTCAAAGCTTCATTCACATCCTTTGTACGTCTCCTTCATCTCTCGTGCATGGAATGTAACTCGTCCCAATCTCTTGCCTCTGACTTACGCTTGCTCCCTCACTGTCTCTCTCTCTTAGCCTCCTCCGCCTACCTGAGCCCTAGCTCCCTCTTGGCTTTTCTTTTCTCACCCGAGCTCCCCCCTCTTTGTGTCTTTCCCTCATCCTCGCATGCTGCTGCTCTCCCCTAGCTTACTCTATTTCAGCTTCCTCACGGACACCCATGGCTCCCTCTGTTTCTGGTCTCCGCTCCTCCGGTTCCCTCTGTTTCTGATCTCAGCCTCTGAGTCTTGTCCGGTCTCCCCTTCCTCATGGACGGAACCTTAGATCCCTCTGTCCCTTTTCGCGGCTCCCTCTAGTTCGTCCCTCCTCTACTTCTCTACTTCGTGTATCAGTCTCCCTCGGTTTCCTTGCTTCCTCGCGGCTCCCTCTCGCTCGTCCTTCCTCCCCCTCTTTCTGGCTCCTTCACCCGCGGCTCCCTCTGGTTACTCTTACCTGAGCCCTCTATTAGGGCTCAGGGCTCAGGGTGAACTCGGGCTTGAGCCCCCAAATGGGGCTCAAGATAACCTTGGGCTGAAATCAGCCCAAGGTTAAAACCCTTTTTTTTTGTTTTTTTTTTGTCTTTTTTTTTGTTTTTTTTTGTTTTGTTTTGTTCTTCATTTTTTTGTATTTTGTATTTTAGGTCCAATCTTGCCCAAAGTTTTGTGTTTAGGAAAAGAGCTTGAGCTACCGGCAATCGCAATCCAACACTTCTTCTTCTCTCTTCATTTTTGGGTTCCTGAATTAATCAATTAACTAATTTTTATTTTATTTTATTTTTTTACTTGTTTTTTTATTTGTTTGTTTTTTTTCTTCTTTAATTTTATCATTCGTTATTATTATAATTTTTTAATCTATTTTAAATTTTTATGTATAAAACCTGGATAAAATACGGTGTTCACACACCTTATAAGGGAAATTACATAGGCTTATGGGTCTATAATTTCCAACTTGTGTAGCACTATTTCTTGTCAGGATTAGCCCAAAATTAGTTTCATTTATATTTCTAAGTGAACCCCTACCTTAAAAAAATTCACACATATATATTCATACACATGTTTTGCCACAATATCCCATGATTGGTAATAAAAGATACTTGAATAGCCATTTGGCCCTAGCGCCTTTAGACCTTCCAGATCAAAGGCTGCAAATTTTACTTCATGCTCTGTGACTAGGCTAAGCAATTGTTGATTATGTTCTACAATCACCACTGTATCCACCACTTGAAGGGCTTCATTAAAATCTCTAGCTTCACTAGCATGAAATAACTCCTTAAAGCAAGCTTCAAAGCGGCTTGCTATCTCTTGTGGCTGGTCTAACCATACCCCATCCTCCACTTTTAGTCTTACCACCCTATTTTGATTCCTTCATTGAATGGTTATGGTAAAGAACTGGGAGTTTTTATCTCTTGCTCGGAGCCATTGTATTCTTGATCATTGTGCCCAATACGTTTCTTCTCTATCCCAAATCTCTTCCATTTTTGCCTTCAATTCCCTTGACGCTTGCTGTTTTGCCTCATTCCACCCTTCTACATGACAGTTTTGGAATTCTTGCGTTAGCTTTTCAACCATAACTTTATTGTTTGGAAATTCTTCCTTGCTCCATTTGATGAGGTTACTCTTGACCCTTTCTAGTCCATAAAAAAATTTGCCTTGCCAAGTACCATCCACACTATTTCCCTCCCTCCATCCCCTCCTCACCACATCTAAAAAATTCTCATGTTTGAATCACATTTACTCAAATTTAAACCTCTTCTTTGCTCGCCCATCACAGTAATGAAAATCAATCCAAATGGGACTATGATCAAACCCCACTAGTTGAAGATTAAATAACTGCGCCCTAAAATAGCTCTGTCGCTAGATGAGATTTGAAATAGCATGTCTAGCCTTTCTTGACATGCTGATCAACCAATCTGTTGTTGCTCCATGTAAAATTTAAACCATTTGCCTCCAAATCCATGAGTGCACAATCATTTAAAAAACTATGAAACTTTTCAAAACTACTTAATGATCGAATCCTCCTTCCCTTTTTTTTCTGAATTATATAGTAGGCCATTGAAATCTCTTATTAAAATCTAGGGATGATCCAACCCAAGATTCAAATGTCTCAAAAGTCTCTACCATGATTCTTATTAAAATCTAGGGATGATCCAACCCAAGATTCAAACGTCTCAAAAGTCTCTGCCATGATTGTCGTTCCTACAATGTTTTAAAAGTTGGACTGGAAATGTCATCGAGTCACGATTTTCATGGTTGAACCGGTTCGACCTTAAACCAGTGGTCGAACCGGTAACATAATAATTAATAAAAAATAATATTATATACAACATAATATATTTATACGAAATAAAATATTAAATTGTTAAGTAATCTAAAAATAAACTTAAATAATATAATTTTATAATGAGTTAATAAGCCTATATGATAATAATATATGTTAAATCATTAAAAATAATATACTAATAAATCAATTATAATAACATCACATGACTAGAACATTATAAAATATCTACATAATTTAATGTAATTGTTCATCCTTAGGAAGATGGGGGATGACAATAGAGTTAAGTTAGAGGGTATAATGGTAGCTACGTAGAATCTCCAGTTACCTTCAATTATTTAGATTAATTAGTTTAGTTCTATTTTTTTTTTATTTTACTTTTTTATTTATAAATTATAATTATAATATTACAAATTATTATAAATTAAAAATAATGTGATTAAATTAATATTATAAACTCATTGATCAGTATAAAAAATAGTTTGTATAAAAAACTAGTCATATTATAAAATATAATACATGATAGATTATATATATTTATCGTTTGTATCTATTATTAGCCTAATAGTTCACTGGCTCTCTCTTATTTTTTTTATTCAATCAATGCACATGGACATGGCTGTACGCATCTGCCATAGGTCTCAAATCTCAACGGGAAATGTGAAGGATTGATGGGAGTAGACGAGCAGTAATGATGCTTGGGGAAATGAGACATTTTTTTTTTTCTTTGAATTTATGGAGTCCGAATTCCAAACGTTGTCCTTGTTCCCAACGCCATTATTTTACATATTTCCTAATCACTAGCTTTCTCTCATATTTTATCTGGGTTTCTTCTCTCCATCTTACCGGAAGTTTACGAACTCAAAAGATTCAGAACAATACGATTTTTATCAAGATAGAGATGAAGAACCATAAACAATGCTCTCTTTCTTTCTTCTCTTCTCTGTCTCACTTCCATTTTTCCTTGTAAGTTAACTATGATTTTAAGTTAGGTTTTTATCTAGTGAGATTTTCTTATCTGTTTTTCTTTATACTCTTGTTTCGGTTATGATATTTTATCTGGTTATTGGTAAAACTATGATTGCTAGCTAGATCTAATCTTCTCCTTTTTCTTTTCTTCTTCTAAAACATAGAGAACCATTCGGTTCTTTAAAATTGACCCCAGCTCCCCGTTTAAATTCGATTTTTGACTTAAAAGGCTGGTTCAAAACGGCTCAACTTGGTCCAACCACAAAACGGTCTAAATCTAAATCTCTAAAATGAGTCATTATTTATGCCAGGTAATGGCGGACTGGTTCAACCATTCAGTCTGGTTCAGTTTAAAAAACATTACGTTCCTGCTGCCTTGGCAGCCCATACACAAACAAAACAACTCCTCTCACATCATCAAATCCTTCTTTGATTTTCACATGAATTACATTTTTTGAACAAAGTTGAACATCCACATGGAAATCCTACTTCCACCACAAAGTCATATCGCTTGATAGCCCTTTAGGCTCAACGCTTACCCCATGCTGGAAATTCATCCTTCATTTTAGCCCTCTCAATCTAGCATTCTTCATTCGTGTCTCCATTAGAAACACAATTTGGGGATGGTACTTTTGACATAAATGCCTCAAATGTTTAATTGTTAGGGTTACTCTCAACCTTTGACAGTTCCAACTTAAAGCACTCATGGTGACCTTGTGGCTTTTGATGGCAAGCCACCAAGCCTCAACTTATTATTCACCTGCACAAACTGAAAGGCAATATTCTCAGGCAAGGGTTTCCTAACATTTTCACTACGTGTAACACCAATTTCAACATTAGAAGAAAGCAAATTTGCGTTTATTCGGTGTCGAACCTTAACCTTAGGAATCATTTACTATTCATATTTAGTGATTTTAGTTCTAATTAGATGTATTAGGAAACAAATTTAGACCAAATTCAAAAAAATTTCAAAAACTATCAAAAGTCACTATTTATTTAGTAACTATAATAATTTGGCTAAACTTTGAAAAATTATAATTAATTTTAGAAAAATCGTTTAAGGGTGATTCAAATTGCTAAATTTATCTCTTAAAATATTCTATGAAGAAAAAATATTAATTTGGAATTACATTGAGCAAATCACTACATATTATCTCTTAAAATATTCTATGAAGAAAATCCTAATAACATCATAATCTCATTCTTAGCATAATATTTAAAAATAATTGCAAGAAACATGATTTCATTTTGGCATGGTAGCATTTAAGATTAAAAGATATCTTTTAGCATGTTTATCATGTTTTTCACATATTCATGCTTGTTCATGTAAAATTTATAGCATGTTCATTATTCTTTCACCATTTTGATCCAACATCATCATCATATTCATAATATAAACATATTTTCTACCTACCAATCATAGAATTACAAGATCTAAACAACCATTTAGAAATAAAATGTAAGAAAAGGGAAAAGATGTTACCTTAAATTTGCAAACATTCCTCTCCTCTTTTCCTCTTTCTTTCTATAACTCACTCTCTCACTAATATATAATGAAATTTTCAAATTTGGTGTGAAAAATGGAGGGGAGGAATAGCTTATTTATAGGCAACAAGAAGCAACTCCATCCATTAGATTTAATTTTGATCTAAGGGCTAAAAATTGCACTACATCGCCTCTTTTCTCCTCCATACACATAATTTATTCACCTAATTGGTATCTAATTAATTTTTCCTCCCTTGTCATCGATTTTAACGCCACTTTCATCTCCAAATAAGACAAATATTGCTTCATTATGCTTACATGAGCTTACTTCATCCAAACTTCGAATTTTGACACCTAATCTTTTACATAGTATCATGCATGGTGATTTATTCTTCTCCACTCCTTTTTCTTCTTATGTCCACGTCACTTTGAGTCCAAGATCAGTCCAAGATGATGCCTTTAATTATTTTGGTTTAAATCATTTAATTTTTGACTCAATTTCAACATATACCGGGTTTTCGAGCTTCGATTATGTAAATTTTATCCGGTAAAATTTTTCATGCATAAATATATTTAAAATATGAATTTCAAACTCATTATAACCTTAATTAATCATTTTTAAGTCCATATAATTTATTTTAGAAAAATATTTTATCTTATTAAGCTCTAACCAAAAACACCGATAAAATTAATCTTGATCATTTAATTTTTTCTCTAAGACTTACACCAATAGACATTCTTGCACGTGTATAATAGCAAGCTCACCTCTCTATGCTGTTGAACCTTCATGCCCCTGTTCGTCATCATCTGACGGTGAATGCACCACATATGGCTGTGGGTCATGGTCAAATTGCTAGGGTCTGTCAGTGCACACTTTGGGTGGACTCCGCATCCTTATCCTCATATCTACATGATCATCACGTGACATAATAGGTCCATATCTCATCTCTCCTACTAGAGATGTCTTAGAAAGAGTTTGTGGCCCATTAACATGTGGCATAGTTGGCCTACAAGCCCCCTCACTAACCTCTTGAATTCTTACATGTGGAGAAAATTTCCTAACCCCATTACCTTTATAAAGCCCATTTATATTAGAGCCCAAATGCCCCATTTTAACCTCACTATCCCTTATCTCCCGATGTTCCCCAATGTGTTCACTAATGTGTGAAGTGGCATCATCAATGACCCGACATTCCTTAAGTTCATCCCATGCCTCTACCTCCATGCCATGCGCCTCTGAAGCTTGCATATCACACACCACCATCGAAGCCTTGCTGGTGCCTGCTTGATCTTCATGTGACACCATATTCAAATCCTCTTAGCTTATCATAATAATATCTGATATTGCTCTTGGTGGTGCCGCACCTAAACCTATATTGTATCTCCCTTTTGTTGGATCCAAAGCTGAGTGCTTCCTCTCATCCACACAAGCTCTTTGTTCATGCCCTAGACATCCATAATTGAAACAAATATCCTGTAACTTTTCATACTTCACCATAACCTATATGTTGGAAGGATGTGGTCTAGTAATCCAAAATCCGTCCATCAATGGTGCTATAATATCCACCTCAATTCGAACTCGAAAAAAGCCTCTAGTTACACCACCCCTTTGCCATGGATTCTCCTACACAAGAACTTTTCCAATGCAACTTCCCATTCATATAATATTCTTTTTCCCCATGGCTTCCCTTGGTAAGTTATGCAACTGTACCCAAAATAGGCAATGATCAAGGTCTACTTGTGCCATAGGGGTTAAAGGTGGCCGTTCTTTTACCACTAAAAGTGAACTGGAAATTGTCCACAGGCCATCTCTTAGTACTCAATCCATTAATTCTCTTGTTTCGAAATTGAAGAGGTAAAGATTAAAACCCTGTTTAGTGACTATAACTTCATTTTCTTTCAGACTCTAACTCCTCATCACAACCTGTAACATAGTAGCTCTTCCTATGCGCCATGGAGAGACTAACTCCCCTACTGCCTCATATGCTTATGCTGATCGTTACGCCTCCTTCGAGCAGTCTACCCTTATTAATAGGTTATCTTCCTTCGTCTTCATCTCACAAACCATCCCTAGCCTATCCTTGCTCCAAATCTTCCTAACTTCACCACCCAAAAGATCAATAGTACATACACATACCCAGTACTTTTAGTTCCACAAACTATTACTCCGCACACGTACCTTACACACTCGATGAACCAAAGCTCTCACCGCCTGAGAGGTTTCTCTCTCCTTGCATGAGATGTTTCCATAGGTTAAGGGCGTATTTGAATGAATGAAAATGGTGCAAAAAAGGTGAGGTATAACCGTTTAAAATAAAATCAGATACAAATAGACAAATAACAATAAGGAAAAATGGGAAAGTTAGAAAATAAAATTTTCATAAAACTCCTCTATTCTAATGACCAAAATACCTCTTCAAAATTTCAACCTCCATCACCATGAACCATGATTTACAAGAAAATATTACGTTAGATAGATTGTGTTCCTAACAAAATAAAATGTAACATAAATCAAATTAAATTCTGATTCAAGAAAATGAAATTAATTATGAAATAAAGTTTAAGTTCAATTTGAAGGAAAATTATGAGTTAGAATGATAAAAATAAAAGAAATAAAATATTAAAAAGAAATTTCCAAAACTTGACAATTTTACTTTTAAATGAGTCAATTCTAAATCATTTCCTTAATCACAATTAAACCACAAATGACCCAAAATCATATTGAGAATTATTAAATAGAATAAAATGAAAAAATCAAATTCTTGGAATAATTTGAAAAGTAAAAATAATTAAAATTAAACAAATTATTCCAAAATTCTCATTTATTACAAATTAAGACTAATTACTTTAATATCACATAAATCACACAAAATTAGCTAAAATTTAATATTAAAAATACTTAATTAAAAAAATAAAAATAATAAAAATTCATGATTATTAGTACTACAACTCAACTTTCACTTGAGTCTTTTCCTCCGCTTTTTCAGTATTTGGTCATTGGCTCTTGTTTTTCTCAATTTTTCTAACTCTTTCCCCTCCTGTTCATCATCCGTACATGTCCTTTCGAAGAAAATTTTGGTTAAGTCTTGGTCATTGATGATTGTTTTGATCTATTTTCTTAGGATATTACAATATCCTTCATCATCACTCTCGCAATACACACATCAAATATTCTTCTGTAGAGAGGTTTGGTCTCTCATGATGGAGAGATGATAGAAATATTTATTTAGATGTATATAAATATACTCATGAGAAAGCTACAGTTCATTCATCTTCATCTTGTTGGTTTCATCCACCATGCACATAAATTGAACAATTAAACACTTGATTTAACTGGTAAAAAATTATACTAATTTAATCAGAGATCTTAAGTCAAAATTGTGAGAATCCAAGACATATTAAATATTTGATAATAAACCTTACTATAAAAAAGAATTCTATCTAATTTGATTTGGATTATAAGAACATTACTAATTTCATTAGTATCAATTTCAACATACACATGTAATTTAAAAAGAGATAGATAAAGTAGTGAGATTCAGCTATCATGTTGGTCCCGTCTACCAAAAATATAGAAAATAAAAGAAATAAATAAATAGGTTGGTCAGCACTTTTTCTCCCACATTATCAATTATTAAAAAACTCAAATTTTGAGCTTGGTCAAAAGCAAAAGCCCTTTTAGGGTGGTGTGTGCGCTTAGATTTATTAGGCAAACCTTAATTGACAAGCTTGGGCGCTAATCTTCGTGGGATAATAAGGAGAGACGCAAAGAACGTCGCAATAGGAGTGATTCAATGTAACAATCAAATCAAACATATTCAGAAGCTTTCAACTTTGTTGTAGTCAAGCGTGAATAGAAGTAGAAAACAGTTTTATTGGAGATAAAACTTAAAAAGTAAAGAGACACACATATATGTCATAAAATTTTGAGTCCAAATAGTGTCATGTTTATGTACGTATTTCCTCACGATAATTTAAAAAGAAAATCCAAGATCAGTATTTGAGGCTCTGTAAACTCTAACAATCTTCATGGTGAAAATATCAAGTACCCTTTTCGTGGATATATTAGTGCATCAATGGACTTGTTACTCAATTTTTAATTCAAATAAAAACAATTATATAACTTTACATTAAAAAAACTAATGTGAATGTCATGTCATGTATCGCACAAAATTTGAAAAAAAATACAAATTGTTAGAATTTTTATATTTAAAAAAAATTTATAGAATTATCAAAGAAATATTAAAACATTAAGAGATATATTGTATATTTTTCTATCAAGAAAGAACGTTACGGCTTCAATCTACTTTGCGAAATAGAGTAGCAAATGCAATAAGCAAATACCTTCATTCAAGCAAAGACCAAAATATTCGTAGTCCTAAGAATGTATCATACAAAACTACGTGACATTTAACTAATTCGAAAGTCTAACCATTTCCAGCAATAGACCCAAATTCTGGGGGAAATAATACAGTCTGGTGTACAAACTCCACATGGAATTGAAGCCATAGCACCAGACTTTGGTTCTCCCCACGAGCTTGTGCTTATGTAATAGATTCTACCTACATGAACAGAGGCAAATCCTTCATTTGAAGCAAAGCGGAAAATATAACAGAAGAGGTCATTCGGTTCACAGAATATAAGAGAATAAAATTTGATAAAAAAGGTAATTTTATAAATGAAAAATCTATTGTATGCTTGGATAAAAAGAAAACTAGAAAGAGATAATTACTATTGAACAATGATAAGGAAAATAAAATATCACATATCTCGAATTTTGGTCAAGGAAAGGGAATCCTTTTTCTGCTGCACATCCCAATACCCCCTTAGAAGTCCAACCATTTCTGGTAATAGATACAAGTTCTAGGAGAAATAATGCCATCAGGGGTACAAGAGCTTATTCTTGGACAAACACCACATGGAATAGAAGCCATGGCACCAGTTTTTGTCTCCAACATAGGGCCACTCTTGCTGGTGCATTTATAACAAACTCTACCTACAGGAACAGATGCATAATCATCAAATCCAGTGCTCCTCTCTTCTTTGATCTGATTGTCCAAAAGCAGGGCTCGTACAATATCTTCAATTTGCTGTGTTGTAAGCTCATCACGAAAAGCCCCACTCTTTTTACACCCCTCCAGAATTCCATCAAGTGTGGCGACTTTTTGCCTGAAAATGTACTTCAGACAAAACCCCTTTACAAACTCTATGAATTCCATATCGAGATCGCCATCGTTATACCAATTACCACCACTGATTTCCTTGGATGGTTCAAACTCTGCAGCCATGTAGTGCTTTTTTCCTCTGTATTGGATATTGACAACCTCCTTTATTAGATTCTTGGCTTTAAGTAACTTAAGGGCCTTGGTAACCACACTGTCCGGTAGATTTGTTTCCCGTTTCATGTCTTGTGTCCAGATTGCCATGTCTCTTCTGCTTCGAATAATGTTGTAAAGGATACGCTCTGGGTCCGTGAGAGACCCTGATGAAGGACCTCCATCTTGTCGTTTTCTTTTAAGGGAGGAAGATCCTTGCATCCTTGCAAGAGAAAAAAGTTGGTACAATTTAAGAATTCAATATTACTTAAATGACTTACAGAATTCCAAAAGCAGTTCCAATTGTAGAGGTAATAGGTTTAAATAACGAGTGACTCAGAATAAATGGTACAAATTAGTGACTCAGTTTCCGTCAAAATTAATGGTAGATGGAAACATCGTAACATTTATTAATGATTAAAGAGAGGGTCAGATAAAAATTTCTAGACTCAATCAGTTAAATACCAATCAATCTTAAATATATTGAAAATCACTAAACTGTGCCAAAAGCACAAGTTAACTAACTGGACCTTTTTGAGAGACAAATATCTGCAAAGAAATGCACTGATAAAAAAATCTGAGATGCCTTCCTACTGCACCCCCACCCAGCCAAACCCAGCACGAATGTCCCTTAACCCTCTCCTTTTTCACTTCCTCATACTAGTACTCAAATCAGAGTCAGACAATTTGACATGCATTTTCAGCTCAAAAAACATTAAGCTTAAATTCATCACAACTGAAATAGTAATCATGCTATGATCAATATATATGAACAGATACAGTATGCACCACTAAAACTTCACACAAATGCTTTTCAAAGCTATAGCAGATACTCTGCGAATGTGTGAGCACACTCACATACGTGTGCAAACTGTTCATAAATATGCACCACTCTTCACATAAACGTCCATATCTAAAAAGTTCAGTTTCAGTAAACATGAACATCTGTTTCAGAAGCCACAACAATTAGATCTTAGAAGTCTTTAGGTCAGAGTTCAGGAAACCTCAAGAAAGTAGAAAAATAAAATGTAATCACAAAACATCCATCTTCTTTACTCATCCAAGCCAACCCAAACAAATTCCAACCTGATGTTTATTTATTTTCCAGACTAAAACAAAAGATTCTGATATTGTTATATTGGTCTTGACAAGTAACAACCACAATGCAAAGTGACTGACTTTCGCTTTTACAGTCTGCTGATGGTCCTGAAGAAGTTATCCTCAAGTATTAAAAACTGGATCAAACATTGAACCATTCAAGTAAGGGAGGAAACAGGCCAGGCCAGGTCTTGCTTAAACAGGTCAGGTCTGTGTGGCAAGCCTTAAGCCTGAGCCTAGCCTGTTGACCTACATCAGGCTCTGTTTTAGGCTTAGGCCTGGGCCTTCGAAAAGCTTGGCCTGGCCTGAAGCCTATTTAAAGACCTACCAAATTAATGGACCTTTAAATAGGCTTGAAAGCTTAGATCTTAAGAGCCTACATCAAGGAAAAAGCAAATAATTGAGGATGTGGTACTTTTAATATAGAGTTGATATTGTGTATGTGCGTGACTGTGGTATAGAGTCAAAAATTCACCCCTTGCTTTGCAATCATATGCCACAAAATAATAAAATACATAACTCTATATAAGCAAAATATCTCAAATCATAATATTATTTACAAACAAACATGTAACATAGAGACTTTAACAAGGACTATGGAAACCCAAACAAACATGAGATTCCAAGAAATTAAAGTCTGTTCATGTACGAGGCAGCACAACATATGTATAATCAATTAGGTTCTTACCCTCAATATTTATCATTTTGGCATATCAAAGTACATGAATGATTCTGACATTTCCTTCTTTGATTGTTCCTCTATTCTGGGGAGAATACTGATGATAAAGATAAAACTTACATGGTAGAGAATGGATTTGCGCCTGAACCAGCGTAGTGCTATATTGTTTCTTCCTTTGTCACTAGTAAAACTTACATGATGAATATCTCCCAGGAAGTGAGACAAGAACAAGGCCTCAGCCTCAATGATATTATCTGCACATATAGAATGAATGCATTTTAGAGCCAACTAGCAATGCACTAATTAGTAGGATACATAGTTTCAAACTTGAATTGAGCTTGTTCTGGACAAAAAGCAATGTGAAGCTTATTTCTTAATATAAGTTCAATCACAATCAATAGGCAGCCGAAGATGATACTACAGGCATCATACCATGATCTGCAGCTTTGGTTGTTGGTGTGAATATATTTTCAGACAGCTTTTGGTTTTTCACCAATCCTGTAACGTGTTAATAGCCTATAAATTAAACAGTTAAGCAGCTTTGAAAAGAAATCTGAAAGGCAAAGTTGAAAGAAAATTCACCATCTGGAAGAACATTGCCACAATATTCTCAGATGCCTTTACTGTAGACTGTCCATAGAGACGTATCAGTACTCCCAGTCACATATCCTGTAACTGCAAAACAGCCACATTGTTCTGAATCAGTGGCTGCTTGAATCCCCATGTCACTTCCCAGGAGATATAAATAAAGAAAACATGTAAAACAAGAGGAACAACAATAAAACATAAAGGAACAGAGCGTGCATATCTCTAGCTAAAATCCATTTAATCCATCATGAAACTGTGACAACAGATCTTTTGTCCTGATCCTTTTCTAATATCTGTGCTTTAGTCTTCCATAATTACAAAACTAAAGAAGCTATGTCAAGATTTTTCAAGGGCATAATACTTGCTAATTGTGTGTGTGTGACAGAAAAAAGTTCCATCATTTTACTATATAAAAACAATGTCTTTCAGGCTACCCAACTCCAAACACAATTTGGGTAAAACACAATCTAGGAAACTGAAATTGCATCAAGCAAAACATTAGATAAAAGGCAAATAACTCACCAACAAATTCAACTGGGAACACCGAACATTTCCTTGCAATTGTAACATTTTTATCAGGAGCTGATACAACAGCAGTGGAAGTTATGTGCTTAGTTGGTTTGGAAATTGGTTTATACTATCCTACTAATATACTAAATTGGTTTAGAAATTGGGTCAGGTCGTGACTCACAAGAAGGGGAGGGTTTGAAAAAACTTCCTCATCGCAGAAGGAAATTTTAAAGATGCCAAGAAGGGGAGGGTTTGGAAATAAAACACAGAAACAAAGCAAGAGAAATTATGGGGTTGAGAACACAGACCAGTTAAGAGATGAGATCTCCTAAGCAACACTACAAACAAATCTGAAAATAAAACACAAAGACAGAAATAAAGCAAAAGAGACGAGGGAGGGGTTGAGAACACGTACAGCAATCTTAGAGTCACAACTACAGTGGAGGGATGAGACGGAGGCAGCTCGCAGTCGCAACTATTGGAGACGTCGACGGGGAGAGGGAGGCAATAAATGGTGGCAGCTCGCAGAGTTATAGACTCGCAGCTGGGTTACAGACTCGCAACGGGGAGATTGAGGTGAAGGCTAGTCACGCGACTGGGAGATGGTGGCTAAGGCGACGCAGAGACAGAAGTGAAGGCGACGCAGAGGCGGAGGTGAAGGCGACGCGGAGGCGAAGGCGAAGACGATGGATGGAGGCTAGGGTTCTTGAGGCCGTCCCAATTAGACAAGGAGAGATAACAATGTAGGGCCTCTTTGGTTTCTGTTTTGTAAAATTAAGATATGATAAATAAAGTTTGTAAAAATAAAATTTAAATAAAGTAAGTTTGTTAAAAGTTGTTATGTTTGGATATTCTTTTAGTAAAAGTAAGTTTGATAAAAAATCTGTTTGGATGATAAGGGTTAAAAGTACTTTTAGATGTATAATATAAAGTAAATTTGTTTCTCTTTTTTCAAAACCCACGTTTTATTAAAGGAAAAGTAACTTTTCTCCTACTTTTCCAAAATCACAGTTTAACCCACTTTTCATTTTTCAAAAAGTCAATTTGTGGTTGATTTGTGTTTGGTTAAACATATCTTTTATAAAACTATGGTTATGTTTTGTAAATAATGAACCAAACATGCACTTAGTTTTGGTGATAATATTATATTTTATTAATAAATTAATAAAATAAATTTAAATTATATTATATTATAAATTATATATTATTATAATATTAAATATAGTATAATATATATATATATATGCACATATGTAAATAGGTCTGACCTAGTATGCTATGGGTTTACATAAAGAGGCCTTTCAAAAAGTCTTTACCTAGCCTATCTAAAAAATAAATGAGGCACCAAATAGATTAGGTCATAGGCCATCTGAAAGGACTCTGGCTTGTTTCCACCCCTATATTCAAAGTATTGGTTCAAAGTTTAATGGTTTAATCACATGTAATTAAATTAAAAGTAATAAAATTAATAGTTTTTTAATTTTATATGTTACATATTATATGAAAAATAAAAAAATAAATTTCATAATCTAATATTAAAATCTAAATAAGTTAATATTTATTTATAATCATATTTTAAATTTAAAATAGTCAACTCATTTTCTATTTTCATATTATTTATTAAGTAAATTTATCATTATTAATAATTATATATTATAATAATACTTATAAAATATTACTCCCTCCGTTCCTTAATATAAAAGACAAGAGACAAAATCACACAGACCAAGAAAAATAATAAATTTGTCTAGAATATAAAGTAGTTTTCAAAAATACCATCATTTAATATTAATAACTCTTCTATCATGCAATTAATACAAATGAATTATATTGAAAATATATCATATTAATTAGGGGTATTTTGGAAAAAAATCATTAAATACACCAGACAAACCCCATATGTTCTTTATATTTTGAAACACGGTAACTCCCCCAATTGTCCCTTATATTAAGGAATGGAGGGAGTATAATATAAAAAAAAGTTATATAAAAAATAATGTTATTTAGTATTAAGAATAATATTATTTTACCTTAAAAACTAAAAAATATAAAAAAAATTAAAAATTTGACCAGTTTAACTAATTTATAACTAGTTCATTACCGATTCGTGACCGGTTTAACTGGTTCTCACCGGTTTTAAGCTTGCGCAATTTCTCTCTACATCCATACCAGACTTAACACAGATTTCCAGTCCAACCGGTCGAATGGCCAATTCAATCTGGTTTTTAATACTCTGGTTATCCTTCACATATGGATTTAAACTGAGGGAAACAAGTTTTTGACTCAGAAAAGAGTATAGCAAACCTCAAGCATGATAAGATCATGCAGAAGCACATTTCAACATATGCTTTTGGACACAAACGTGCTTGTTATAAACTTTAAAATTCTTAATTAATTTTACAGAATTTTTAACAAATGGGATCAAGTTAATTATTAAGTTTCAATTAATAATTAATGACGATCAGGTTGTAAGTCAAACGACTAGTATAGAAACAGAGATCATTCTTAAATTTTTTTTTTAATTTTTACAAAATTTTAAACAAACGGGATCAACTTATTAAGTTTTAATTATCAGTTTACATGGTTGGGTAGGAATCCAAACAACTAGAACACAAACAAAGATCATATTACATGAAAGGCAAAGAAGCACAAATCCCACGGTTAAATCAAAATAAAATATTACCATAAGAGGTGAAATCAAGCTTCAAACATCTTACTCTCATACTGCTGTCAAAGTTATGAGTTTAAGTGAGCTCAAGAGGGAAGGTAAATAATCTCAAGTTTACATACTTCAATATCTAATGAAATATCTAAACCTAGGATTAAAAGTACACAAAATGCACATCATAAAAGGGGGGAAAGTAATGCATGCACACAAGTCACAATCCAAGTGTCAAGTAACAATTACTGAGATGACATGCTGTGGCAAAATCAAAACACAAATATGAAATATACAACACAAGAATAAGAGCAAAAACATTGAAATTTACTATTCCTCCAAAACAATCAATAGAACAAATTTGCACAAGTAGGAAGTGGAAACAAATAAAGAGGCTCGGGGGAACTACTTCAACTCAAGGAGGAGAAGGCAAAAGAAGCGGAAATTGCCTTCCCTCAATCCCAACCACACAACAATAAGCGGTTTTTTAGAATTTTGATCATGATACTACAAAAAAAAAATACAAAATTTCTAACATACTACAAGTACAAAAATATTTCTCTAGATATAATAAAAATTATATTTTGGTACCTTAAACACCCATATGTACTATTTTAATTTTTTTTTTTAAATTTTATGGATAGATCTCCGTGCCTTAGCACTGAGATCATCTATTAATTGTATAGAGGGTCTGGCTATGTCTAACCCCTACACTAGCCCCCCACCCCTACACTTTTTTTTTTCAGTTGTTTTTCTTAAATTTTTACTCTCCAAATTTTTGTTAATATCCATTTCTCTTTCTCAAAAAACACCAAAATAAATAAATATAAATTATATAAATAATATAAATTAATTAATTAATAGAGTATATTTTTTAACATTTCTAAAATAATATAGATTTATCTATATTTTCAAAATATAAATTTTAGTCAAACTTTTAATATAGAAAATACATTTTTATTAATAAAAGTTTATATTAATATACTGAATAATTATAAGGGAAGAATATATTACCTTTCTTTAATATTGCTAAAATTATAGAACAGAGAGAAATATCAATTAAAAAATATCTTATTTATAAAATTTAAATCTTAATTCTATTAGAATTTTAAAATAAGAAAACTCTTTCTAAATTATCTTAAATTTACAATATTAGTCTTATTTTCTTCTTCATATTTTTTTTATCTCTCTCCCTTATTTTTTCTATTTACATTATTAATAAAATTAAAAATTTATTTATATTTTGAAAATTGAGGAAAATTTATATAATTTTAATAATATTAAAGAAATGATAATATATTATATTCTTATAATTATTCAGCATATTAATATAAATTTTAGTTAATAAAATTGTTTTTCTGTATTAAAATTTTGACTAAAATTTATGTTTTAAAAATATAAATAAATCTATATAATTTTAGAAATAATAAAGAATATACTCTATTAATTAATTAATTTATATTATTTAGTGTATATAATTTATACTTATTTATTTATTTATTTTGGTATTTTTTGAGAAAGAGGAAAGGATATTAACAAAAATTTAAAGAATAAAAAGTTAAAAAAAATTGAAAAAAAGGTAGGGGAGGGGGTTAGTGTAGGGGTCAAGCTACCTGACCCTCTACATAATTAATGGATGATCTCGATGCCTTGGCACCAAGATCTATCCATGAAATTTAAAAAAAAAAATTAAATAGTACATCTCGGTGCTTAAGGTATAAAGATATAATTTTTATTGTATTTAGGGAAATATTTTTGTACTTGTAGTTTATCAGGAATTTTATATTTTTTTTATAGTATCATGGTCAAAATCCCCAATTTCTTCCTTATGCAATCTTTTTAATTTATAATGAATTGTATTTTATTGTTAACCTAACAAAATTTTGCGAACATCACATCAAATGCCGATTTCACTTACGCTAGGTTTGGTATACATAAAAAATATTTTATGAAAGAGAAAATGAAAAAGAAATCTTTATTTGATACACATCATTCAAACTTACTATAAATAAAAAATACCCTTCCCATATAACCCTTTTCTTCCTTTCCTTCTTTCTTTTCATTTTTCTTAAAATAATTCCTTCGTGTCAAATATAGCATTCATTTTTTTTTTCTACTCTGAACAACTACAATATACATATTTACATACCTAAAATGGCATCACGCTATAAGTGGGACTTAATTCCACAGCCTCCTCTCACTCAAAGGAGTACTCGGTGCTACTAGGCCATGCTACTATGCTATTAGACCATTGTCCTTGTTTCACTTAGTTGCTTATACAGAGTAGCTTTTTGCTATCTCCCGTATATTTTACAAGCACAGAAGTGTAAAAGAATGCCAAATTCATCCCAAGCAAGATGACCGCTCAACAATATCGACTTCCTAAATATAAATCTTCACTGGTTTCTCATAAATGCAACGACTATGAAACAAAATCCCATGAAATTACAAATGAAGCAAACCAAAACTGGTACTAAGAGCCATAATGACAGGCACTATGAGGTAGACATGAAGGTTACGAGCACTATGGCTCGACCAATAAAAAACAAACAATTCTGGGACCGAATACTGCAACCGCATCAAATTGGAAATGGGTCCATGAACAAACAACAAATCATCGAAATCTCTCGTAGCGTAATTATATTTTTCTCAGAAATGCAAACAAGGATAAAGTAAGAAAGACCTTATCGATTACACCGGGAAGAAAGTTTACTAAAGGCAAATAACTAGCCAAAACCACCAGGAAGCTCGACCTTACCTTACCTCTATGAAACTGTCGGAGCTGTACCTGCTGTGGTTGACGGTGGTGGTCAGTGTGCGGCTGTGCGAGGAGAATCAGGGGTGCGCGGTTTTGCTAGGACGAAGGAGAGGTGTTATCTGGAAATTGGAAAATCAAATTAACTGATTCTGGACTTGATTTTATCCTTCAATCATCATTTTAGGCCCAATTCATTATTCATTATTCAGGTAAAAAAAAAAGTGATGAACATTTTCACTTATATTGAGTTCACAAATATATGTGGTAAAAAAAAAATCACGAACATGCACATAATTTTGTCCTATTTTTATTTTTATTTTAATATAAAAAATATCCCCGTCAACCATCAAAAACTAGTCCCTAGAGATATTTTATCCTCTTTTTACTTACATTTTTTTTTATTTATCAATCACTTCTTTTTAATCTTTCAAGTTACGTTTGTTAAGCTTTATACAGTAATATTCTCTTCTCCTACTACTTCATTATTTAATATTTTTATTCTCAATTTATTTTTAATACAGGCACACTTATAACACCTATTTTCTAAATAGTTTAGTAAAATATAAGCAAATTAAAAAATCATTATATTATTTTTTGTTTGATCTATAAAACAATGGTCTTTGAAAGTATTATAAAAAATTTTAACATACCATGAACAAAGTAGTATTTATAGCTCTATATATAGGAGTTTTTTTGGCAAATTGATAGTCATATTTTTTCTATTAGATAAACTTCTTTGCCTTCGAAATGCAATTCTCAGCATTTAATTAAAATTTATGATAAGTTTTTGCTATGAGTTTGTTTAGTTTTGCTCTCTCTTGGGATACGTGTCCATTTCTTGTGCAATGAAACTCAAGGATTCCGGTAATCGGAAATAGCCGCCTAACCAGCCTTCTGATGTTTTAGTACTGGAAGGCAGGGTTAAAGAAAAACGAAGCTTCACAAAACTCAAAATCTCCCACGAAGGAGATTGATGATGCTACTATGGACAACAAGATGGAATATGATGAAGAAAATCCTACACAGGGTAACTTGGAATGGGACTTGTTGAGAGAACCCCATCCCTCAGTTGTCCATGAGCCTAGGCAAATTTCATACAAGGAGTCCTTAATGGGATTCAAAGGTATGGCGAACGGGTGTCAGCCCATGGAGGAAATAGAGGATGACCTTTTCGACGAAGATTAAGATGTCCCATGGAACTTACCTGAGCCATCATAAGAACTTAAGTGATTGATGGATGTTTACCCTATAGTCCCTATCTCAAATGAGGAGTTCAAAGACTGGTGCAAATTATGGAGATATGCTCTAGTTATCATTGTGCTTGGCAAAAGATTGCACCTTCGGTTGATAAAGAATTGGCGCAACAAAGTACAAGGCCTTTTCATCCAGATGCAGCAAAAAAAAAACAAAATACCAATATATTATATTTTTAAAAATATTTACCAGGATGCTATAATTTATTGAAGTCGTAATATGTCATTATGTTTTCCTCCCAATTTTAAATTGCTACTCATAAAAAACAAGACTTAAAGTGGCAATCCGACTTATGATATCAGACTATCACTTCACTCTTTTTTATCTTTATTTGAAAAAGGATCTGTCACCTGACAGACTTTAAGTCCATCAAGTGTTGTACCTCTGCAGCATGTAACGCTGCACACAACTAGTGTTACAATTTTTTTTAAATAAATTGTTTAATCATATATTAATTTATATAATAAATTAAATAAAACATTTAAAAGTGAAATAAATAATTATAATTTTGTAATATAATAAATAAATTTGACCTAATAAAACTATATAATAATAAATTATATAATTACATAAATAAAATACGTTACTTGCTTAGTATAATTTAAAAAAAAAATAAGTTTTTGAGAAGTGTACTTCCTAGAAAATATATTTTTTAAAAAGATTATAAATAATTTATTTGTTTCACTTTTTATTTTTTAAAAGATTCAAATTAATATTTTAAATAAAGATATCATATTATATTGTTAAAGATAAAAATATTATTTTTAATTTGAAAAGTGGTTAATAAATTAGGGATATATTTAGAAAACAATCATAAAAAATTAAAAAAAAGCTAAGGAAGTAAAACTTTTCTGGGTTTTAGTCAAAAAAGAAAACTTTTCAAGGTGAGACTCAACTTTCTGGGAAGTTAAAAATTTTTTGACACCAAACAAGATTGAATAATTTGCTTCCCAAGAAGATTAACTTCCCTCCCTTACTTCTTTAATATCAAGCGACCTCATAATTATGATTCATATAAAATGTTATTGTTCCTAACTATGACATTGTAATTACTTTAAGTCTGTCAAGTACTTGACAGACTTTAACTCTATCAAGTGACAGACCCCTTTTCAAATAAAGAAAAAAAAAGCGTGAAGTGGCACTCCAATTTTATAAGTCGGATTGCCACTTTATGTTTTGTTTTTCGTGAGCAACAGTTTAAAATTAGTAGAAAAACGTAATGACATATTACAATTTTAACAATTTATAGCATCCCGATAAATATTTTTGAAATTACAGTATATTGATATTTTATATTTTTTTTCTACTGCATCTGGATCAAAAAGCCAAAGTATAGGGTTTCATAGAGTTTGGGATCATTGATATCCCAAACAACTATTTCATTGTTCATTTCACAGACAATGATAAATGGAGAGAACATTACAGAAAAGTCCTATACGGGGAGCTATGGGTTATCATGCAACGCTGTGTGTCCATTGAACGATGGACGCCTTTTTTTGATCCCCTGAACAACAATCTGGGGCTTATGGTAGTATGGGTGAGAATCCCATACATTCTTATGCAGTGTGACACAAAAAAATTCATATGGAGACTAAGTGGTCGTATTGGTAGAACTCTCAGAGTAGATATAAGCACCCTTTTTGACTACCTTCCCGAAAATGCTAAAATAGAAAAAGGCCACTTTACTCATATCTATGTTGAATTTGACCTTCAGAAAAGGCTCATAACAAGGGTGATATCTATAAATTCCATCTTCAATGTAGAGTATGAGGGCTTGAGCCTTGTTTGCTTCTCCTGTGGTAGGTACATACACAAAAAGGAGAATTGTCCATGGAGATGTAGTCAAGTGCAGGATATCAAAACAGGACAAGAAGGCAAATCTCACAAGGAAGAAGCTCCAAAGTTACCAAAAAATAAACTCCCGATGGTAGGTGAAGAATTTGGCCCCGGGATGTTTGTCTCAGGGACAAAGAAAACTCGAACATCAAGGAGGGATACTTTGGGGATGGTACAAGGAGAACAGAGTAGGTATGCCAGAGAAAATCAGAGGAATGGAAGTCAAACTTCAATCAATGTACGCAACCATAACAGACATGGAGGATGAGGGGGCTACTCTGAAGGGCCCAAACCTTAACACAGAAAAGGCAAGCCCATACTCTGACATTAGAGAGATGTCTAGTCAGGTTGATGAGATTGGGTAGAAGCAAAACCAAGATACACAGGGATTTATCTCCTTGAGCAATGGAGTGAAATTCAAGGAGGCGGGTAACATCAAACCATCACTCAAAAACAAAGGGAAAGAAAATAAGAAGGCTCTAGGGTTCTCAGTGTCAGACAAAGCCCAAACCCATCCCTTGAGCCTGCTGAAGGCTACCACTAGTAGAAGCCTAGCCAAGCTGGATTCTTTAAAGACTAAGTCTAGTGGTAGAGTGCATATGGCAGTCAGTGGGAATTTAACACAAACGGGCCCTATCAACAAAAGCCTAATAAACATTGACAGATTAGAGAGACTTGGAAGAACCAAAATGTTGGAACACCTAACCAACAGTTCGGACTCCAACGCTCAAAGCTTGAATTCAAAGCGCTCTCGTCTAAGGCCCTGTTTGGTTGGGGTTTATTTGGGGGATTTTAAGGGGAGGGGAGGGGATTGAATCCCTCCCCTTGTTTGGTTCTTAAAATTGGAGGGGATTGGAGGAGATTTAATTCCCCCCAATCCCCTCCCCTATCCCTTTATTACTTCCCCCCAATTTAAGGTTTTTTTGGAGGGGAGGGGATTGAGTAATAAAGTTTTATTACTCAATCTCCTTCAATCCCTTCCTGAACCAAACAAGATTTTATTAAAATCCCTCAAATTCCCTTCCCTCGAATTCCACCAAACAAGGAAATTTTAAAATCACTCCAATCCCTTCCCCTTCAATCCCCTTCATTAAAATCCCTCCAGTCCCCTCAGTTAAACCAAACAAAGCCTAACCCTCAATCACAAAATCTTCCCCCGAAACCTCCTGATTTCAATTATAATAGGAGCCTGGTGAACAAGAATTCATACTTTGCCGAATCTCAGGATGATATGGCTGTTGTGCCCTGTGAAACTCAGCCAAAGCATGGGTTTAATCCCTAAGAACGGTAGGCATGTCTACTGCACTCTTCCTCGTTTCTTGTTTATTCCCATGATTGTTGCGTAATGGAATTGTCAGGGTCTGGGGGAAATCGTTTCCATTGGTTGTTAAAGAAATTGTGAACAAACAAAAAGTTAGTGTTTTGTGCCTCACCCAAACAAGGATGAGTGGGGCAAGGGCTGATATAGTAGTTAGACATATTAGGTTCAATAATTGGATCCGGGTGGAAGCAATGGGATACTCTGGTGGAATGTGGGTCTTATGGAATGAGTATGATGTTAACGTTGAGTATATATGCTCAAATGTGCAACTTTTTCACTGCCGAATTTCAGACAGAAATGCAAATAACCCACAGCTTATTTCCTTTGTCTATGGGGAAACCACCCTTGTTAAAAGAAGATTACTGTGGGAGTCAATTAAATCCATTGCTGAATCTATGAATGAAGAATGGTTGGTCATTGGGGATTTCAACACCTACCTTTCCCCTGGGGACAAATCAGGAGGTTCAAATGTAAATTGGCCGTCTATGTATGAATTCAATGATTGCATTAGGGAGTCATGTTTGATGGAGGTAGCTTTCATTGGGGACAAATTAGAAGCAGGGAATTGATTGGGTATTAAGCAACAATAGTTGGGCAGAAAATCATGCTCACACCAAAGCGTTCCATTTATTAAGATATAAATATGATCATAGAGTGGTAGTAATGATTGAGAGTGGTGCCGCTATGAACAAAAATTTCCAAAGTAAATTTAATTACACTACTACAGAAAAAACTTTCAAGAACGATAAAAATGGACTTTTAAGAACGATTCTAACATAGTGGTGGAAGTGACAGTGATAGAAAATATGACTTTCAAGGACGGTTCTATAACTGTCTTGGAAAGTGACTTTTAAGAACGGTTGCCAACCGTCCTTGAAAGTCAATTTTTTTTAAAAAAAAAAAGACTTTCTAGCACAGTTGTGCCACAACTGTTCTAGAAAGTTTGTTTTTCATTAAAAAAAATTGACTTTCCAGGAGAGTTGTTCTCACAACTATTCTAGGAAGTCTATTATTAAAGAAAAAAAATTAGCATTCAATTTTTTTATACAAACATTCAAAACTCAATAACTTAATCTGAATATTTCATATAATATAGCAAAACAAGCATTAAAAAATGAATAACTTAATCTACATATCTCACATGATATAGCAAAATAAATCAATCAATGAACAACAAACACATCACACTTGAAATTAATCAACAATCCTTGACTCAAGTGTTGTCACTTATCAAAGGAAGCAATTTTTTCACCTAAGATAGAAATGCAATTCACCACCTGAACCATATAGCCTAACTAACACTAAATCACGATAAGCAGTTTACATAAAGAATGACCTTGGTTTCAACTTTTAATCTAAGAAAGATATAACATGTGGAAAGTTGTTTTCATTTCATCATATACATAAGCACAAGTAGATGAGATTTCTTCTTTCCACATGAAGTTCATAATATATTAATTTCAAGTTTACAACCACAATGATTTGCATACATCACAAGGGCCTATATAACATTAGTTAAAATTTCAAATGCAAAAAATTCTGTCATACATTCCATACTTCAGCAATATTATGTACCACATACCTTACTCTTATATTTAAGGAAAGTGAATAATGCTTTTATTCCCATTTTTATTCACATACCTTACTGAGAATTAGCTTTAAAGTTCTACATGGACCACATGTTGGTGCTTTATATATTACACAAATAAGCCTTGGACTTTCATGGTACAATTTGTGCAGAGCATACGGCAAAAAGGATAAAAGGAAGAAAATACATTACAATACAAACCCAAAATTAAATGATAAAAGAAATTGAGTGACAATAACAAAAGCTAGATTTTATTCCCATTAGCTTAGGCACCATGCAAGGAAACACATACCTGCCCTTTATGCTTGGTAAGTGTGATATCAAAACCCTCTTGAACATCCTTGTATGTGAGTTCCTTCTTAACCTCTTCAGTTGCAGGCTGTTACAAGTAATTAGAAAGACTGAGAATATTACTGGAACAATTTGCTTCAAACCTCAACTTTACTACTAATAGTATGTTTGGATGAAGGACAGTGACAAAAAAGAAAAAGGTATCACTAAAAGAGAAACAAAACTTCTTCTGTCAAATTACTAAAACTGAAATGTTCTGAAAGCACAGAACATGAAGTATTAGGAGACTTTTAACAAATTCTCAACATTGTATGCATGAACACCCCAAAACATCCAAGAGAAAAATTAATAATTTAGCTTCTAACAAAGAGGTTTAGGTTACACAAAAATCACCTTTAAATCTACAATAATAACAAAGAGAATAATGCCTCATGACCAAGATTAAAAATGTAATGTACCTGTAAGATCATCAGCAATAATATCCACTTGAAGTGCTGGTCTGCCCAAAAACTGACTGGGAGCCAAATGGGCTTGTAGATGACTGCCCAAAAGCTGTTAAATGATATCCACTTATTAATGGGTTGTAGACACAGGCAGCAAGCAAAGAAGCAACATGCTCCATGCGTAAATGCAACATAAAAAAGATAAATAATAAATAATAAAACCATCATAGTCCAATAAATGATCACTTCAAGCAATTAATATCTAATTTATCACGTAAATAAAAAGCAGTAGTCTGACCAATTATAAGACCAAAAAGAACTTAAACAATTTTGGCAATCAAAAGCACTAACAGATGAGGGAGAAAGATGACCCATATCACCACAAGCATAATATCAGAAGGAACCAATGGAAAACTAAATACTTGAAGAGTAAGAGATCATAGGATGTAAAAACTAAATTCCTTATCTAAATTTTAGTGTTTCTCAAAAGGTAGGGTACCTTGTCTGATGAGAGAAGTTTTGAAGAGAGGAAGATATAAATATCGAGTTACTATTCTGATAAACTCTTATATGAAGAAATAGAATTAATTTTCCAAAAATTCTCTCTTGCTACATGATTTGATCCACTTCTCTCTCTAATCCTTCTCTACAAACTATCTACAATTTCATATTTAAATTGAAATTGAGAATTAAAATTGAAATATCACACACACACACACTCTATCATTTGATAATGACAAGAAAAGAAACGAGCATCTCAAACAGGGCAAAGGACACAATCATTGGATCAATTCATAATTGAAGGCACACACACTTCAGAATGGAAAGCCTGAAACACAGTCACATAACTGAAGATATAAGAGAAACAATTGAAAACCAACTGACTAGAAACCCGTATCCGGTTCCTACACCTTACCACAAAACGAACTGAGAGATATAATAGAATCCAGAGCCAGAGAATAAAGTAGGAAGACAATCTTATAACAATGGATGCCCAATAATGAGAAACAGAGAAATGCAAGAACTAAATGAGGGACCGGAAAAATGAGTTACCCGTTGTAGCTAATGACGACCGAAATCTTTTGGGGTCTCTTTCTCCCTCTTCCTTCTTTCATTGTTTCTCTGTCACTTGTTCTTCGTTTTAGTCTCTCCTCTTTTTACTCCGTCTTGTTTTCTCCTTCCTTCATCCTCCCTGTTCTTCGCCCCTCTGCTTCTCCCATTAAAGGTCTCCTTCGCACCATTCCTACTCTCACTCTCTGATATGTTGGACTAGAAATTTCTGACCTTGCTTGATCTTCTAAAATACGTCCATGTATTTCTCTCGCAAATAAAGAGCCACGAAATTGGAAGGCAATAGTCAAACAATATCATTCCAATCATGTAAGAAGATGACAAAACAAAAGGCTTCAATGAATTTATTGAGATTATTAAAGATAGATAGAGTACCCCAGGTCAAACCGCATCAACCGAACTCGAAGTCCAAAGAGAAGAGCAGGGAAGGGAAGGGCTGTTTACTGCTTTCTGAAAATAGAGTGAACTGTGAGACACAGATCTCACACAATATCTCCAAAGATGATCTGTAGCACGTTTTACGATTGACAAGGGGCGACAAGAGACGCGTGGTGAAGCTGGGTATGAAGTGGTGGAAGACGATCACTACTGGAGTCCGATGGTGGTGAGGAGAAGGCGAGGTTTGGTCATTGGCGCAATGAGAAAGTGTCACGCGCAAGTTGAGAGGTTAGGGCTTTAGTGCCCCGCGAAAGCGAAGCGAGGCAAAGAAGGGAGGCGAATAATATTTTTTTTATTATTTTATTTGAACTTAACAGCACGGTTGAGCAATTTACCGTTCTTGAAATGATTTTCCAGCATAGTTCTTATAGCAACCGTCATCTTAAATTAAAAAGTATTCATCTCACTTATAAAATTGTCACAGGTCACATTTTCCAGAACGGTTCCTTACACAACCGTCCTCTAATATCGTTCTAGAATAGCTTTTCTGTACTAGTGTTATCAAGTAGCATGGCTTCTTGAAGAGGGATTCCAAGATATGGTTGAAAATGCTTGGAGCGGGAAGAACTGGAATGAGGGGCTCACTGTGTTTTCTCATACAGTCACTAAATGGAACAATGAGCACCTTGGGAGCATTCCACAAAAGAGAAAGGCAATTATAAAAATGACTGGAAGGGATTGATAGAGCAAGAAGGGCAAATGATCGTAATGGTCTGAGACGTATTGAGAAAAAAAAAAACTCTGGCAAGATTATCATAAAATTACAGCCCATGAAGAGCTCATATGATTTCAAAAGGCCAGGTGTAAATGGCTTCAATTGGGGGATCAAAACACAAGATTTTTCCACACCTCTATCAAACTTTAGAGGAAGAAACAGTTCATTGATGCTCTTCAAAATGATGAAGGTCATTGGATCTTAGACCAAGCTGAACTCAAGAACATGGCGTGCGGTTTTTTCAAGAAGCTTTACACTAAAGATGTTAATCTGAACATGAATCAGGTCTCGCCTGCTAACTTTCCTTCACTGTCGCCCTTGGAGTTAAATGACATACAAAGGGAAGTTCCAAATTTGGAAATCAAAAACACTATTTTTGAACTAGTTGCATTCAAGGCTTCGGGTCCTAAAGGGATCCAAGCTCACTTTATTCAAATGCAGTGGTATGTTGTGGGCGAAAAAATATGTAGTTTGGTCCAGGAAGCTTTCTCTAATCCAGAAAGTATCATATCTCTCAACCAAACAAATATTGTCTTATTGCTAAAGACTGAGCACCCTTCTTCCTTGAAAGATATGAGGCCTATCTCACTTTGTAATGTTAGTTTTAAGATATGAGAAATTCAATTTAAATTAAGGCAAATTTAAAATAAATAATTAATTAAGACAACCTAAATACTAATTAAGATTTAAAAAGAAAATTAGAAATTAATTATGAAAAAGTGGGTCATTTGTGGGCTTGACATATTACTTGAGTCTAACCTAGTTTGAGTTTAATTAAATTAATAATAGGGATGTGATTAATTAAATTAATTAAATAATCAAGCCATTTAACTACCATAAATTTAGTTTAAGTAATCAATTAAACTTTGAAAATTCTAGTCATTAATCAATCACTTTAAACTTATCTTGTCTAATTATAGTTATATTCTTGCTTTTTTTTTGTCTCTCTCTCTTAACTATTCTTATCTCTTTGTAACAATCAATATAAATGTAAATGTAAAATATAAAGCAATATATATTATTTATTAGTTATAAACAATATGATTTACTTAAAAATTTATGCAATATATAGTACAACGTATATAATTTCATTTTAAAACCTATTAAAATATCTTAAAAATTACAATTTTTCATAACATCATAATAATTTATAATTTTAAATAGCATGAATAACAATTTGAAGAACCATTATGAAAGAATCTGGATTTATCTCAATATTATAATTGAAAGAAAATATAGCTAGGGTCAATTTCTTTTCACTTAAACAAGCAATCATCAAAACACATTATTACTTTAACATTAAATTTTCCATGTGTGCAATATTTAGTCAATATTTTTTATGATTGTTTACCATATCAATATCAATATTCATATATAAATTTTTTTTAACAAATTGACTATTTAGATTATAAACAATGCAATGTTTTTTAATTTTTTCCATGCATGAAAAAAGTCCATGTATTAAACAATGCTTTCATTAAAATAAAAAAAAGAAAATGGGGAGCATAGCATTTTTTTTACTAGAGAGCATGGCATAAATATCATGATAAAATATAATATTTATAGCACATTATACTGCTAAGAAGAAATTATAATTATGAACCAAAATAAAAAATTTATTACAAAATATGATTTGTTACACCTTGGTCTCTCAATTTTATTATTTAATATTCCAGATTTTAACACTTTTTATCATCTAAAATTTTTCTTTATAATTAATTTACTATATTGATTCCCAATTATAATTTCCAATATTATTAGTGAGATATAAATAATATGACCAATTATTAATATCCTGTACAATGCATGATACCTACATCTAATAGTAACATATAGTATAGTTTGAGAGCACATTTGACACTAATCACAATGATGGGCAAGTGTTCATCTCAAATTTAGATAGTCCGTTTTAAAACTGAACAGTTCAAATTTTATTTTATTTTATTATTATATTTTAAAGATATTTTTATTTATTAGATTAAAATATAAAATAAAGATAATTTTATAACCATCACTTTTTAAAAAAAATGATATTATTATTTGAAAAATCAAAATTAAAAACTTTAAAGTTGAATTATTCAAATTAAAATTGAATTATGTAGATTTCATCACAGCTATAAGCACATGGTGCTCATCCCAATAATGGTCTAGTATAATTTAACTATGACATAAAGAGAGAGGTATTGTTGAATTGATATTCTAATTCCACTTCTCATCTTTTTCTTTAGTTAACGGTGCCATCTTTATATTTGGTTAAATTATTTTGTTAATTCTCATACTTTTATTTAGTTTTTAAACTAATTTATTCTTGTAATTTAAATTTCACAGTTAAATTAAATTTTTAAATTTTTTTAAAAGTTAATTAAATCTCTATACTGAAAACTATATTAAAGACTAATGGTGATTAGATTATCATAAAAGGACTTCATGTCCTTTGAACAATTTTTTTTAAGGAAATTACGATAATAAAACTTTTTCACTTATACCATTTAAGGTCACTTGGCATACTTCTTGATAAATTAAAATTTACATATGATTATTAATAAGATCTTAGTACGGTTGATAAATAGTTAAATTTTTTAAGTATATTATCTTAAATTAAGTAAAACACCCTTGATATTCACCTAAAAAAAAGTTCATGTGTGATTTATTTGTTTAATTTTGCATTTCCTAGAAAGTTCAATTTATTTTTTTAAATAGATAAATTATTTTTAATGTTAAAGATATAAATGCCATCTTTATTTTATAATGTTTTAACAAATTCAGATTTTTTTTAAAAAATATTATAAAACAGTTGTGAAATAGAATGGATTTTACTAAAAAATTTCTATTTATCAAGTTAAGTTCAATTTACCCAAAACTTTTTTTAATCAAGCAATAAAAATTAATTAATTTACTTTTTTTAAAGTTTATTTCTCCTACTTACTTTTCCATACCAAGCAACATTTTTCAATTGGGTTTAGTTATTATTAGTAATATAAAATAAGAATAACTCTCAAAAGATGAAAAATATTAGAAAGTAGTAATTTCATTTCATATTTCTTATCTAACATAAAGATAACCTTATTGACATCATTTTTTTCAAAGCGTAGTTATTATTATTGCTTAACAAAACAAAGCAAAGAAGGGCCAATTCGCAAGAGAGAGAAAGGGGGAAAAAAAAGTAGAGAATAGCCAAAAGAAAAGAACAAAGCAGAGAGAACTTCATTCAGTCTTACCTTTAGTGCTAAACAAGATGAAGATTGGAACTTTGCGCAAATTAGAGAGAAGCCCAGTCATATCATTACACGTCAGCTTTCTTTCTCTCTCCTTTTTGGCCTTTTTCTTTACTTTTTCCACAACTATTTCCCTTCTGCCTCAATGTTCTACCACTATTGGCCTGTCATGAACCTTTCGTCACCGACTCGTCAGTTTCATCAACTATAATTTTCTCGCAATTTGTTGGGTTATTTTTTTTTCTTCGTCAAACTCGTACGGACGGATATTCCGCTGAATCACAAGCTCGTTGTTATTATCTCCGAGAGCACGTTCGGATCTGGGATGGGTTTCGTGGATTTTGTCTCGTAAATGATGGTAGAAATTGTTTTGTTCTGAAGTTTTGATCTTGTTCGGTCTCGTCCAAGTTGGTGCCCTAAATCGGATACTATGAGGAAGAAGCTGGATACTCGTTTCCCTGCTGTGAGTAATTTCTGCTTCGATTTATAATCTTTGTTTATCTTTTGTTAGTGTTATGTTGTTTTGTAGCTTGGAAACCCTTGGAAAGAGAGAGAAAATTTGCCGACTTCTACGTAGGATTCCGATTTTGGGCTGAATGTAATTAAACGTTTCTGAGTCTTGGTTTTGAATCGCAAGTACTGTTATAATTCGAATTTACTCTATTTTCTAGGGTTTCTTTGCTTAGCTCGATCGGAATTGATAATTGAAGTAGATGGGGGTGTCGTGTGATATTACGGAGCTGAGTGATGTTATTTTTACGTTTTTGGCTAGGTTTGGGTTCTGAGATGAGATTTGGCAATAAAATTAGTTTATGGTTCCATTACTTGAGACTTCCCTGTCAATTTTGAGCCAACCTTTGTTAGTTGTCCTCTCCTTGGAAAGTATCACTGAAAGTTAGTTTTAGGTATAAGAATTTTCTAATCTGTAAGAGTTTGGATTCCCATTTCTTGTGTGACTTCTTGTTATACTCTAGAGTTTAGATTGTTAAGAGCTAATGTCTTCAGTTTTCACTTAAGCTTGCTGGCTGATTTGGCAGCTTCATGTGACATCAGAGCGTTCGTATCGAATTACATTTCCCTTCGTCACTTTACTCATTTCAAACTAGGAAGATCCTGTGTTAATACCATTGCTTTGTTGCATAATCCATTTCTGATACATTATAGATATTTTGTATTCAGCAGTTATGGCCATGATACTTTCCCAGCGTACATAATGTCTATAGTTAACCAAATACTTCTGGTTACTTTGTTTTATAGCCTTCTTGTATGCTTACTTTATTCTGAGAGGATTATTGATTGATTTCTCCTTATTTCCTTAAGGGGACCGAAAGTAGGTTGGTAGGGAGAGATAGATAAATAGATTCTGTTAGATGTCAACTACATTTTCAGTTGAATACTGTAAACTCCTCCTCTGAAGTGCTAAAATATAGTTTAAACTTAACAGTATACTTCTTCTTGTCTTATAGTTATCTAAGGAATGAAATCTTGTAAAATAATGCTTTATCTGATGAATTGATGAAACATTAATTTGCAGGCTCGGATTAAAAAGATAATGCAAGCAGATGAAGATGTTGGGAAGATAGCATTAGCAGTGCCTGTTTTAGTTTGTGAGTTCATTCAACTACTGGCTAATTTACTTTAGGCCGCCGCTATATCTTATCTTTTATAAATTGGTGTTTTCTTTTCTTTTTTTCTTTTTGGTCTATCTCTTACATACTGATGATGACTTTTAATATTTTGCAGCTAAAGCTCTAGAACTGTTTTTGCAAGATCTTTGTGACCGTACATATGAAATAACTCTTCAGAGAGGAGCAAAGACCATGAGTGCATTGCATTTGTAAGTCTGGGACTATTGTGATCTGTGTTATTAATTTTTATTTTCCATGCTAGTGAATTTGAACTAAATAGCATAGCAGGGTCACTCTAATAGGATTCTGTTAATTTTCTTATCTTTGAATTTATTTTCTGGTGTTGATTATAGTTTTAGCTTATATATCTGATTTATGAATGGAAGGTAAAATAAAGCAGAGATGTTTTGATGCTGTATAGAACATTTTAAAGTCAAATCCTGTGTGATTGACCAATGTTGTTTTGGAGTTATATTTTATTATACTGTAGAAGTTTATGTGCTTCAAAATGCCTTTGCTTATTTGGGTGTAAAGTAGTTTGTAAACTTCCTTCTCCTGCTTTATTGTTTTGACTTATTTATCCTGACACTCTACCACTTATGTCTCAACCTTGATCTTTGTAATGAACTTAAATATATATTTATATCTTGTTCTTGGATTTGACTTCTGCTGCATTCAACAACAACAATAACAACCTTATACACTATGTAACTTCTGCTGCATTAATTGGATTAATTTGTAATAGCAATTAAAATGGAAAGTTAAGTCCAGCACATCAAAACAACATCATAAAATGGAGTAAAGAAAGACACTTGATAGCCATCTCCTCAATTAATTCCAATGAAGAAACCTGTCTGTACGACCTGCCTCAATCTTATTTTCTGTCTGGATGCTCCAGTATTCTGTAATTTTTTTTGGGTGCATGTTGTTTTAACAATGTTCTTCTGAACTCACTTTTCTTTCATTTGCTTGACCTTTGTTTGACGTATGTCCAAGCTTAATGCATGATAACATTGTTTGGGCTTCCATGAATCCAGATGGTCACATGAAATTCAACTTTATAATTTGCTTTTGCTTTTATTTTTTTTATTGGGACAACTACAAATACACACACACACACCCACTCACACACTCAAGATGGCAATTTGCCATCGGTGGGACTTGATCCCACGACTCCCTCCACTCAAGGGGTATTGATGTCACTAGGCCATTAGGCCATTGGCATTTACTTTTGCTTCATTATGCTCTTTTATAGTACATAAATGTTGAAAGTGCAATTTCTATTTAATATGCTGATTTGCATAACTGTCTTGTGATGGTTGGAGAGATGTGCACACCAAAAAGATCAAACTAGTACACACACATACACACATATAGAGTTTTCCGTGGTCTACTTACTAGATGATTTTATATGATTAATTGACATTGTAAAACTCTTCATGCTGACGGTAGTAGACCCAAATTGAGTCCTATTATATATATACACGAATATTTTACCCATTGAAGGAAGTCTTTCTTTACAAGAAGTATAATATTCAGGACACCTATACTTATGATATGATGTTGTTTCTCTTTTTTTCCTCCCCAACTCATTTTAACATATATTACAAAATCCATTATAACCAGTGGTATATCTGAATTGCAGAAAACATTGTGTGCAAAGCTATAATGTCTTTGATTTTCTGAAGGACGTTGTCAGCAGGGTTCCTGACTATGGCCATGGGCATGGGCATGGACATGGCCATTCTGAGACTGGTGCTGATGATCGTGTCATTCCAAGGAGAAGGTTCAAAACTGCTCACATTTTTCTCCTTAAAGTTATAATTGATTTATGCATATAAGTATTTGATGTGCTTAATAATGCTATTTTGAACCAGGAAAGCGGCAAATGATGATTGCCATGATAGTGATGATGACTCTAAGAGAAGCAAGATGGTAATTGCACTTTTCCTGATAGTTACATCCAAATGTTTACTTTATGCTAAAGGCTTTTTCTTTTTCTTTTTTCTTTTCTTTTTTGGTGTTGTGTGCATGCTATATATATATATGCATGCTTTTTTTTAGGTAAGATTCTCTAAATTTGTTGTTGAGACTTACCTTAGATTCATTATTAAACCTGCATTTTTGTTTATGACCAACTTTTGCCTTCCTTAACATAATGTGCTTGTATCCTACTTTGTTACGGAAAAAGAAGGTTCCTTTATTATTGCACATTTTTTTTTAATAAGAACTTGCCTATTCGTTTGCTTCGCACGATCTTTCACCTAATACAGTCAATATTTCACCTTTGACCTCATTCTTTCAAATTGTATCATGTCTGGCACCCCAAGTGTGCAGAAAGCAAAATTTCTTTATTTTGCTCAATAACTGTTGTTTTCAGTGTTTTTAGTCATTTTATGAACCACGAGACAGACCTAAAGTATAGAAGGACATGTCTTGCATGTAAATTGCTCAATGTTTAGGAGTCCCTTAATCTAGGACTTCAATATTTTCTTGGGGGTTAATCATGTTTTTCTTTTATTGCAGCTTGAGTTTGGCCATACTGGCAGTACTGGTAGGGGAAGAGGCCGAGGTAGAGGGAGAGGTCGTGGCCGAGGGGCTCGAAATGTTGAACGAGAAAGAGAGATCCATCGTCATGAGCTTGAAACCGAACCTTGTACTTCTGCTCTGAATAGCGGCAAAGATAATCCTGATACAAATGTGGCAATTGATAATGGTTCAGAGCCAAAGGAGTTACCAAAAGAGAATAATGCAACTCCTGTTGAAGGCGCTCAGTCTCTCCGTAACATTGATCTGAATGCCAACTTGAATGAAAACGAGGACAAAAATGCCAGCACGGTGGTAGCTGATGCCCCTTTGCCTGATCCTCCAAAATCTGAGACCAAGCATGAAGAAATCCCTGGCTGGTCTCTTTCTGATGTGGACAAGATGGTCATTGACTCTATGCAGCTTGGACACCTTGGTAGGCAAATAGAAGAGGATGAGGAAGAAGATTATGATGAAGAAGGGTAAATATTGAACTCCTATGGGGGATTTAGATCAAATGGAAAAGCGTATTAAGATTATGTCATTTCCAATGCTAGTATGACTATCCAGTAGATAGCAAAACATGCTCCTAGCTGTAGGTTCCAAAAAAGGTCCTAATCCCTTTTTTGTTCCTGGCTTGTCTCTATTTCCTATCATCTGTTGTAGCAAATATAGCTTTCTCTTAACCAAAATCTTAGATTTATGTACTTTTAGGCCCTGAATGAACGGAGCTGTGGGGACGACCTTGCTAATGCTGCTGGGTGAAACCCAAAACTCAACTCTGCAATATTGGAATGCAAATACCAGATAGTATTAACATTAACGGTTTGAAGGAGTTCTTTTAACAACAAAACTTGGATACAACGTTTGTGTGATATCAAGTTTTTCATTAAAACTGATTAGTGGAGACTTATTGATAACTTAATATGATGAAGTCTCTATATAATATATTGTGTGCCATGATTCGCTTTCTTGCTTAGCAAAGAAGAATTTAGTACCCAAGTCTTGATAGTCAGAGATATAGAAATAACACGAATTACATCAGTGGGGATAAAGATCCCATTCTATGTTGCTGCAAGCAGTGAACTAGCGTGATGTGATCTAGCTCCGTGTCCAGGAACCGAAAAGGATATCTGTATTATGTACGCCATTTAGCTAAAGCATCAACTACAGAGTAGAGTTGGCCTCACGTGGAACCCATTGAAGAATCACGTTCCAATCTTTCGCAAGCATTCTCTGAATTTCAATCATAACATTACCGAAGCCCCAAGTACATGCAGAATTCCTAGTTTAGGGTTAAGGTTATGTTGTAAGGACGAAAAACATAATCAGTCCTTCCCCATGTACGCAGGTGGGTGTGTTTCGTGAAGAAGCACAAAGACACGAATGGTGTGTTTGGTACGAGATATGGGAGGGGAGGAATTTTAATGGAAGGGAGGGGACAGGAAGAGAGATGAGATATGGAGAAAATGGGGGGAAAAGGAAGGAAAGGGGATTGAGGTGAGGAAAGGAATTTTAATAATTTGTTATTTGGTTTGGCAGTGGAGGGAAGTTAATAATAATTTGATCATTTTATTTTTGAAATTAAAGAAGTTTTCTATCATTTTTATTTTAGTAATTATTTTCTTTTTATAAAAATATTAAAACCTTATTTTTTAATCAAAAAATTTTTACATTCTATTTTTAAGGGAAAATTACTATTAAATCCCAAAACACTAAAATATTTTTTAAAATATTCCAACACTACAAAATATTACACTCAAGTCCCATGATCAAAATCAATATAAAATCCTGAAAAATAAGTATAAAATCATGAAAAATGAGTATAAAAAATTTCAGTGTTGAATATAAAATTATACTTTAATATTTTATACTCATACTCCACAATTTTATACTTAATACTAAAATTTTTTATACTTATTTTTTGGAACATGGATGTAATATTTTTTAATATTGGGACCTTTAAATAAATATTTTTATATTTTAAAATTTTTCTAATAATTTTTTTCTATTTTAAAAAATATTTTTTATTAAACATGTGGATAATTTTTGGTTTTGGGGGGGGGGGGGGGGGGGGGCGGGGGGAACCGCTTTGTTTTTTTATTGAATACACATTAAAATCAAAAGAGGGCATTAAAGTGGAGATGGAGAGTAGAATGTGTGTTTAGATTATATTATCTATAATTGATTATAAGAATAAGTAATTATATTAAAAGTGATTTGTATTTAGATATTTTTATCTTATAAATAATTTTAAATAAATGAATGTATTTAAATTTTAAAAATTTAAATGGATAAAAATAAATGAATGTATTTAAATTTTAAAAATTTAAATGGATAAATAATGAGAAGAAAAAATAAATAAATAATTATGAAAAAATAAATGATTAAGATATACAGACAAAAATAATTCCTCCGATAATTACTTATCTGAAATATAAATATTTATAGAAAAGATGTTTGTCAGCTTTTCCATGTAATTAATTATCAGTTTTCCATTACTGAGAATGCATCCAATCCAAACAAACTCAAAGACTAGTTACAGAGCATGAAACTCAGCATGAACCAAAGAGAGACAAAATATAGAGCTTATGGAGATGGAGACCAATACATTCCACTATCTTCAACGTCCCACTTGTCCTCATAAGCATCAATTTGATAACCACCATATTCTCCGATCTCACCCACCATGAATTGCCAGGCCAAATCATCAAGAAACTCTGCGCATACCATTTCCATTTCCTCCCATACAATTCCATCTCCGTCATAATGGTCCGAAGCGAGCGGCCCCACGACCCTCACTTCTGGCAACTTGTGCTTCCGAACAAAGTCTCCAAGTTGATCATCCCAACACCCCCAGATCCAAAAATTCAAGCTTTCGACAACCACTCAGTATTTGACGAAGCCCCTGTGTGGTTATCACATGGCAAGCCATTTCAAGGTACTTGAGATTGGGCATGGTGGAAGCAATCGCCACTGCCTCGTCGTCTTGGAAAGGCATGTCTCCAGTATCCCATGGCTTCATGTTCCTGCACAGCCCTTCCAGCAGCTTGCAATTCTTCCCAATTACTTCAAGCCCACGCGCACTCATCTTCATACAATAGCTCACGTCTAGAAAAGAAATCAACGAAAGCCTTCCTGCAATCTGTTCCATTATGGAATCACCCATGTTGCACTTCTGTAGTATCAATGTCTGGAGACACCCCGCACTTGCATAACAAAAAAATGCCATATAAGAAACCCCAATAGTATCAATTGATTCACTTAAAGGTGGCAACAATAAAACAATGTTTAAAGAATGCGGGTGAAGTTTAATCTGTGATTATAGATGAGGGCATAAGACTCAAGAGTTAAATATGTAAATCTAGACAGCGATCATCAATCTCACGAAATGGGTAAGGAGAATTTTAACAAAAATTGAGAAAAATATGCGTACTTGTCAGCAATGAAATTGATAATGGAATCATATTGGAGACGGGAAACAGAGAGCATGTTAAGTGAACCTGAGCTTCTGGAGATGAGTATCTCCACCATTCTATGTGGCTGGTCAGGCTGGCAATTGTCTCTCCATTTGAGAAGGTCTATCTCTTGCCAGAAAATTGGTCCACTCACTGCTTTGGCCCACGATTTGCAAACCCTGGAGATCACAGTCACTCTCTCATGGACTGAGACTTTGCTAAATATTAGCCCAAGTGCGTCCGGTATCGATTCATCCCAACTTGGATATTCCCATGCTGCTTCCATCATCCTTCCTATTTTCTCAACCACAATGGAAAATTTTGTTTGTGGTTACGTTTCATATCGTGAAGAACTAGGCACAATAGGGTAAAAATAAATCTTCATTTATATATATATATATATTGAGAAGAAATTTGGATGGCCATCATAGATTCTCCAAGAGTGATAGGTAGAAAGTAATCGTCGAAGAGAAACCCAGCAACATAAGACGTTCGATACAGCTTGCGTTGATATAACTTTTCTTCTTTTTCCATTGTCAGTTCGATGAGAGAGAAGAATAAATAAAAGCCAAGAGAAGTGCTCTAAAACGCGGAGAGGTAGTTTACCTGCTTCCCGAATTGTGTAGGAGTCTCCGATGAATCAGCGACGTGCGGCGGGACAAAGAGAGAACAGAGAAGAGATGATTAGAGGGAGACGGAAGGATTTTGAATCTTTATACAAGAAAAAAGAGGCGAGAGGAGAGAGAGATTGGAGGGAAAGGAAGCATTTTGAACTTTTTATATTTTATTTTATTTTATTATTATTATTATTTTATTGTGGAAGAAGAGAGGTGTGGGTAAACTCGGAGATGCTATTTCGCCGGATGAAATGGGGCTTTTTTTTGTTATGAAAAAACAAATTCTAACTTTAATGGATGGCTAGGATTTCATTATAGTAACAATGTAGATCATTCATGTCAGGTTTTTTTGAGTCAAATATAAAAAAAAATTACCAAAACATGTGCCAAAATATAATAGATAAAGTTAATTGGAAGCAATGTGATTTGTATCATATATAAGTCAACTTGTAATTACACGGCTTAATAATTATTTTTGTTTGATTTAATTTTTTTAGGAAAACAAATTCAATGTGAAAATATATTACACTACACACAAAAAAATATTGCAAAGTACATTAATAAAAAAATAAATATATTTACTAAAATTAATATTTTACATGAGACTTAATATGTTAAAAATTAAAAAAAGTGGGGACAATTGGGTTTTGGGACAAAAAAATGAAGATATTTGGTGTTTGGTACCAAAACTCAAATATCTTCATTTTCTAGTCCCAAAACCTAATTATCCAAAAAAATGGTGGCTTAAAAAATTTATATTTTAATTTTACTTGGTCAAATTGACCAAGAATTTGGTTAGAATTTCTGAACAAATTAGATGGTAAAAAAAAGTGACTCCATAAATATATAAAGTAAATAAGTCCGGTGAAAGGCCATTTGACTTTTTCACTTTTATTTTTCTTTTGAAAATAAAATATTAACTTAAAAAATTAAGTTAAAATTCAATAAATAATTATAAAAAATAAAAAAACTATAAATTATGATTAATTAAATTATATTAGACCAAGAATATTATATCAACAAAAAAAAATTATATTACAAATTGCATTACTAAAAAAATAAATATAGTTACTAAAATTAATATTTCATTTGAGATGGAAACTAAATGGAACTAGAGGGCTCACATAAAAGAAAAATAAAATAATGCTACACAAATTAAATATTATAATTATTTAGGTGTACAATTCAATTAAATTTACTTACGCAAAACTTGATGAAAATTAATTAAGAGGAAAATAAGTACTAACATAAGAAAAAAAATTCTAACATAAAATAAAGTTGTGGTAATAAAACTCAAAACACACAAAAAGTTAATGAAAATTAGAGAAGGATGATGGAAGTGTGAAAAGAAAAAACGCAACATCAATATAGAATTGAAGGCGTTGAAAAATTGAAACAAAAATAATAAGAAAACAATTTTAAAAAAAACTAAAGAAGTCGAATAGCTGTTTATTCGACTTCTTCACTTTACTTTTTTTAAAAAGTAAAGTCTAGGTATTCGAATTCTTTTCTCTCCTCTTAAAAAAAGTTTATTCAAGAAGCCGGATACTTCTTATTTGGCTTCTTCATTATTATTATTTTTTTTTAAATTTCAATTGCTCATATAGATTGGATGTTGCATGCAGAGATTATCTGCTTTTGTATGCAACTTCAATATGATGTTTGAATATTAAAAAAACAAAGCACGTGTATACAATATAAATGTAGGGAATAGGAAAATATGGGACAAGGCTTATGCAATTATAGTTAATTATTAATTAATATTTGTTAGACTTTTAATTAAATTCATGTCTTCTTAACGATTATTTAACAGAAAAAAGATAAATTGAGATCCTTACCAAAAAATATTTCCTACAAACTACAAAGTATCTTATTTGGAAATGGTAGAAACCTATTTAAACATGGTAGGAATTTCATTTGAGTATGGTATGAAACTCAGTTGGGCATGAGAATATTTTTTTATGGGGGTCCCAAATTGTCTTTTTCCTTGATTTAATAGTAATAATGGTCCAATATTCTTTATTTAATATTTTTAAAATTTTTTTTACTAATAACTATTTTTTAATAATATATCAATTATTAATAATTTACATTCTCTCCAGTTCCATTTATAAAATATTATAAAAAATATTTGCTTATTTCTATGTATAAGTTGTAGTGTCTGACTTTCATATGAATTTCTTACTTTATCCTCAATAACTTTTTTTCTTGTAAATTATTCTCCATTTTAACACACTCTCTTTCCCCACATAATTATTATTACTTGACTTAGGAGTAAGGGTAAAATTGAAAATTTATTTTAATTTTTTATAAATTTGAGAATATAACTAAATTTTTTTAATACTTGCACACTGGTCAATAACACTTTATAAATAGAACCGGAAGGAATATTTGTTATAATTTATTTGGGGGTAAAGGTTAGTTCAATTAATTAAAAAAAGAAAAAAAGAAGTGTCTTAGGATTAGGGCAGTGCAAAAAACCCGTGACCCGGTTGGCTCGGTCCAACCGGGCCGGGTTTCATTTCAGGTTGGGCCAGGCTTCGGGTTCGGTTGTTTTGTCCGGCCCAACCCGAACTATATATAGATATATATATTTTTTAAAGTATATTATTTTATATATATTAATTAATTTTATAAGATTTTTTCTATATATCTTATATAATACATTTATTATTTGATTACTATGAAAAACTTTGTAAGGTTTTGATATTTTAATTTTATTTAAAATTTTAAATTGATTTCTTAATTTAATATTATATGAAAATAATGTATACTTGTAAAAATTTATAATTTTTAAGAAAATTAATTTCTATCATAATATTATATTTTTATAAAAATCTACTTTTACATTAATAATTAAAAATTTTTCATTAATACATAAAGTTAGCTTTTATTTTACTTTTAATATTTTGAAAAATCATGTGGTACTGGGCCGAACCCGTCCCAACCTGATTGTGCACGGGCCGGATATTAGGCGGAGGTGAAACCCAACCCATGCACACCCCTACTTAGGATGCCACACCAAGAATTTCTTTTTTTAAAAAAGAAACAAATGCAAAATTGCATGGATGTCGGCTTTTGATAAAGCAAGTCAGCTAGTTTTTCTAAAAAAATAAAATAAAATAAAATAAAATAATTAACAAGTCATGTAACTAGCCGGTCAACTTATATATAAATGCATTGTCTCCAATCAACTTGTTTATCATATTTTGGTAAATAAAGTCTGATATATCATATTTTGATAATTTTTTTATATTTTTATTATATTTGGCTCAAAAAATATTTCATGTTTTGCTTGTTTTAATTTTTTTTTTAATTTTTTTGTCACTTTTCCTTTTTCTTTTAATAACAACTAGTAGTGCACTTGTGTGATACACATAATGCTTTAGAAATAAATTTTGTAAAATATATTTGATGTAAAACATCATTAATGATATTATTAGTATACATAACAAATAAGTTTTTATTTGGATTATAATGTATTTTTTAATAGATTTAATAAGTAAAACTATCATTCTTAGTTTCTATGTAATTAATTAAATATGACTTATATCTTTGATCAAATAAAATATTTTTTTAGTACGTCGAAAATCTTATAAGCATAGGAATATGTGGATTTGAATTCTTTAATTCAGAGATACTAATGTACCATCACCTGTGACAATTAATTAATTATTAAACTCTTGCATTTATCTTTCATTTTCTATTAACTGGATGGGAGTAGCTCTTTCTTTTTTTTGTGTCAAGAGCTTGTAATGCTTCTATATATCCAATAAGTTTAATTGTCACAAAAATTATATTTTTTCATACTTCTTGAGTACAATAGATAGCAATTGAAAGGAGTTTTTCCCACTTTCCCTTCAAATGGGAGATCTACAAAATTTGACTTATATAATTTGAAAGCATTTCTCAAGTGTTAATTAAGATATTTAAAGTAAAACTTACTTTCAATAACAATATCATCTCATATAAAAGTAATGAATAAACTAACGAGTTAGATAAATGATCAGAACTATCCTATTTCATGTTGCATATGGAATTTTCATTTATTGCCATAAGTTATTCAACCTGTAATTTATAATGTGTCATCCATAATTCATAATGTGTTTAGCTATTTAACCCTAATTCATAGTAGGTTGATTCATTCCACCCATTGCAATGAATTTATTATATATTAATTTATTTGTATGCTACTAAGAATTTGTAATGTTCAATATTTAAATAAAATTCTTAAGTTATTCAATTTGATTGTTGACAATGATTCAAACTTTAATTCAAAACTGAACAAAAAGTAAAATAAAATGATTTTCAATATAAGGTTACTCCAATTTAAAATTCATTATTTTAATTGAGCAAAGAATGTCCACTTCAATATAATATAATCAATTAAATAAACTTTTACATTTTAATACAAATAAAAGCTTATTTTATTAGTTTGGATATTAAACAAACAAATTCCATAATTAACATACGTATATAATTTTTTTGTTATCAATTTCAAATCAATTAAATAAATTTTGATATTAAATTTATTAAATAGTTTTCAATATTTTATAACCATTCAATGGTTGTGATTTTTAATTAGTTAAGATGATAATAATTTTTTATTAATTTTTTAGCTTGAAATTAATTCCCCATAATTTTGAAAGTTTCACCATTTTATAGTTGATGTGATTATGTTACATAAATTTTTTTTTGTTTTTAAAATGTCAATTTTGAAATTGATATGTTATAATTTTATAAATTTAATCTGCAACCTAATATCTCTCAAAATGTAAATTGAATTTTTGTTTGATGATCCCTCTCCCTCATCCACTTTATTTCCAAGATCCAGTTGTTCTTCTCTTCTTTATGATGGCATGCATTCTAATCAAGAGCATCTACTCCTTGGAAAGAATCAAAATCTAAAAACAAATGGGATTAAAAATTGCTGTTCAAATTGATATCGTGGCTACGTTTGCATTTGAGGATTCTTAGCTTATCATCATAAGTGTTAGAATAGAACCTTGGATTCTAGCAGCATTAGTCATTTAGATTAAAAACTTGAAAAAATCAAACACATAAATTTTTATCTACAATTTCAACAAAGAATTGTAAGGATAATTTCATGGTATAAATTTAATCACAAATAATTAATAAATATTGAGGTCAAACAAATAAATTTAATTAATCCCATTAAATAGAATCCCAAATTTGATTAAATAGATATCAATTTGAGAAACTAATAAGATGTCTACTATAGTCTAATTTATATAATAATGGAATACTTATAAAATTTCTGTGTAAAACGTAAGTCATTAATTTTATTAGCAATAGACAAGCAATAATTATTTTTTTCAAAATTAATGACTGTAATACAATATTAATTGATTAATTCAATACAATGGATTTGAAATTTGAAACATTGGTAAGCTGTATGAAATCAAATAATGAAAAGTAAAAAATTTAAAGCATTGATTTAATTGATATTGGATCAAAAGACAATGGAAACAATAAATAATAATTTGAAATCATATATGGGAATTAGATCAAAGTAAACATTAAAAAACTATATACAATTAAACAATATTGAAAATTTGTAATATTAAGAAGACTGACTTTTGGTTCCACCTATTAGTTAATTTTCTTCACATCGAATGATGAGTAATGAGCAACGGTTGCAAGAAAGAACACATGAGAGCAAAATCCATTCACCTTGTTTTCTTGCTAACTAGCTAATTGAAGCAAGAGATTATTTTTTTAATTGATAATGGATCAAAATTATGGATAATAAAATATGTATATTGGAAATCTTACAGTTATATATTTATGCCGTTTCTTTTTTTTAATGCCTTTTTTTTTATTACTGTCGTATATTTTTACCACTTATTTTTTTAATGCCTTTTTTTCTTTATTATTATATAATCGTATGACTGTAATATGATTGCAAAAATCCAATCCTCAGTATTAGAGGGATAAAAATTATACAAATACATAACCACATGAATCTAGAAAGTATATTTTTTCATGTATAATTTTCAATTTAAAAAAAAGGCTTCCCGTAGGATTGGGGGTGGCAGAAGACACCCCCACCCCCTATTCATCCTCTGTCGCACGTACGTGTGTGTGTATATATATATATATATATATATATTTTATATATTTTCGGTGCGTGCATGTGCCTATGTAAGATACCTATCTGGATAACTTTGTTGGAAGCTCGAGCAGAACAGAGAAAAAAGCTTGAGGAAAAATCACGTGTTTGTCTGCGTTAAACCCTGTGCTCTCATCCAATGATACTGATATCTGGTCAACGACTTTTCATATATATATATATATATATATGAATAATATAGAACATTCTGAAAGTAAAATGAAGAACACTGAGCTGTAACATACAAAGAACCAAAACACACTGGTCAAAAAACTAGAATTAGTTGCCACAGCACAATAGAAGACACCTAGAGAGAGACACGGATAAGGTATCACACCATTATTAATACACAGATCATAAGAGTGATGTTCGAGGACGTTTTGATTCTGGAGTATAGGACATAGCCATACATAACAGAATAAAGCAGAAGTGGAAACTTTTGGGGCCAAACGACCCTTTAACATTCCTTATACACACTGGTAGACTCAGCTTCAGATCAGGAGTGATCTTGCTCCATTTGCTTCAGATGGTACCCATCCTGATTGTTCTGGTGGACCTCCACCTTGAATTTCTCTTCCTTGTCTCCCCTCTTCACCTTCAGGAGCAAGTTGAACTTGGCAGAATCATCGATGACCTGTTTAAATGTTCAAAGACATCCATCAGCTATGATGCACCAGTGAGTGTTTTGCTACTGAAGAAATGAAGCACCCTGCTTTCAGAAAATGATTGTTCAGTTTAGCATCTGCGGCCGCCCCCCACACCCCCCCCCCCCCCCCCCGGCCGCACATCTTCCTCACCACAACGCGCCCCCCCCCTGCCCCCCCCCCCCAAAAAAAAAAACACACACACACACAAACAAAAAAAAAATCATCTGAAAATTAGAGAAGTGCAGCTTGCAAAGCTATCTTTAACAACTATAACAGAAGCTTGTTTAAAGTACAGCAGGCAGACTGCAGGTTTTCTCTTCCAAAAGGTGTGAATTTGATGCACCAAGTTTACTTCTTTTGAATAGCAGTAGCCATACGAGGCCTGAAATATATATATATATATAGCAATAGCCTTACATCTCGCACTTGTCAAAGTTTTTTTACTGAAAGTACCAATAAAGCTCAATAACAAGTGCTTAGTGCAACATTCTTGCCAGCAATCCAGCATTAATTACCCAGTTCTATCATTTGTTTTGCTGACAAGGTACAATTGTGTCATCATTAGGAATGATTACATGCAAAAGATATGGGTTAAAACCAGAGACAATAATCACCTTTCAACTGGCATCATATTAAAGAGCATAAAAGAAATTCTTATTGCTCTGAAAAATTTCTAAGTACTTTAATTTAGTAAATTCACTTTGTTATATAAGATGGAACTCTTTCTTACAATATATACTCATTATATTGATAAATTCTGCCTGGGTTACAAACAACTTACCGGTCGTCTCCGTTTAGTCTCATATATTTGCTAAGAGAATAACACTTAAGTATAATCTAAGCAGATTAACATAATGCCAAAAACAACATATGAAGAAAGAACTTGCATAAATGTTTTCAGTAAGGTTTCTACTAAGCAAGCACACAGCAACATGTCTAATATAAGGCCAAAGAAAATAAGCCATTGAGAACTTGCCCAAGATGAAAATTAAATCTAAAAGAGTGTTTGAAAACCAAAAGGCTGACAAATTCTGCTATGATATAACTCTGAGGAATATCAACAAAATTTCTATGCAACTTAAACTGCTTTCAACAAAATTTTATAACCTTGAATGCTAAGTATCTAATTGCACCCAATGGTACACTTCAACCCAACCACGTGACATGACATTCTAAAAGCAGTACAGCAGATAAGCAATACAAAGAAATTTCAAAGAATACATATAAAGGCACTGACCTCTGCCTTTGCATCAACAACCTCATGAAGCTCATAAGGCAGTAATGAGTTAGACCTCTGCTGGATGGTCTTGATAGCATGATTTGCTGCATCCTGAACTTGAGGATCATGCGCTGGCACTGTTTGCCATCCTGGTTTATGGCCATCTGATAACAAAAACAGGACAGCAGCTCAAGATATCAATTAAACTTGAGGTTCATATGCTCTATATGGGAATCATCAGAAGGTATCAACAACAAGGAGGGCAGACATTATAAAACTATATATCATAATTATGATACAAGCTTTCAATCTAGGATCGTCTACATGTCCAAGATGGTTTAATAGGACAAATCAGAGACCTTCATCCTATAAGCCTATTTCTGCATTTTCCATGGAGTTATCTTATGTTCAAATAACAGTCCACACAAATCCCCAAAATTTGATCTAATGTTTTTACATACAAGTGCTGCAATCAATATAAAATCATATATTCCAATAATTCATGAGAACATGTATCAATTTCATTTTCCTCACTTAAGGCTTCTCCAATGCAAACAACACTTCAACTTCCAAATATTAGTCCTCACTGTATTTAATCAAAACCAAGATCACTAAATCTTAAGCATCAGTGGCATATCCTGATACTGGGAAGAGGGGGTTTGAAATTTTGGGTCATGTTGGTGAAGGATGGCCAAGGTTGGCCAACTTTTAAGCCATGCAATGCAATAAATAGAAACATGGCTCCACTCTCCTTGGACTTTATATAAAATGCAAGAACCTTCGTCATATTACATATTCGGAATTACAAGTATATCATTTTTAACTTTCTGGTACCAAGGAGATATATCTTGCTTTCTACCGCATACATATAAAGGTAGGGTACAAATTACTACTGCATTTCATTGCACCGCCATTGTAAAATTATGGTTACACTAACAGCTTTTTTAAAATAGGAACATATCAAACACCAGTTTTAGATCGTTAGTCCCCTAATGTTGTTAAGATCTTATATGAATGATTTAGAAAATGGCATACCTCTTTTGACACCAAGGTCTGAACTGGTAAACGCGGGCACATCACCAGCATGCTTGAACTCTTGAAGTTCTTTAAAGTTCATCCAGGGTTTCACCCAGATCTTGGCTTCATAAAGCTTTCTCTTGCCAGCATCAACGGCCTCAAGAGTAAGATGATGCAGGGTACCAGCAACAACCTGTTCCTGTGCCTTCACTACCCTCGCAAACTCCAGCAGTGCGTTCTTCAATCAATACCATTCAAAACCATTACTAAATTCGGTACAAAAAACAAAAGTTTGCCTTTGGTAGAGAATAAATGACAGGAGAGTGAAAAGAGAGCTATTCAAGAAAAAATGTAAGACAACCACAGAGAGCACAGCAACCGCGCTAATAAGTACGTACATTAAAGCAAAGCGTTTTTTTTTTCTTTACAAAAAAAGCACAGACACCGGACCTCACTCACAGCCAACTATAATAGGTTCACTAATTCCTCATACTGATTAAGCATACATATACATGCAGGCCGGAAAACTAATACTTCAAGTTTAAGCCTCCAATTTTCCAAATTCACGACACATGAATTGAATTACTCAAGAATCAACCCCATCAAAGCGAACTAAAAATGAGACACTTTTCCTCCTATTCCTTAAAAAGAAATCAGGCTCATCAATCAAGAACCGAAACAGAGTGAAACCCCCACGGAAACTCAAGTAAAGGGACAACCAACCTCTTTCTTGTTGTGCTCCTCAACAGCGAAACGTCCAAGGCCCTCAATGTCGGCGCTGTTCTGAGCACCTCGTGAATCGTGAATACCTCCGGGCATGGCCATTTCTGAGCGATCGTAATCAGAGCAATCCGCGAGGGATGGTGGAACACAAAAGAGGACGAAGAAGACGAAGAGAAAAGACAAGGATGGAATCGAAGAAGAAGAGCAAAGAAGGGAGGGATTTGCTGCTCTCATTCGCTTTCTCACTTAACAAAGAAGGCTTCGGTTTACCGCAGTAACGCACACAGAGAATCATGCTCTTCTTGAACTTCCTAACGCTCTCTCTTTCTATCTCTACCGATTTGAGCGCCACGCGTAATTGGGTGTTGATACGCGTCGTGCATTTGCTTCAAGGCGAAACGGCATTGTCGTTTGGGAAACACGCAACGCAAACAAATACAGTTTCACGGGCGAAACGGAAATGTCGTACGGAATGACATATTTTGTGAAAAAAAAATGAAGCACATGTCAACTGTGACAAAAAATGCAAAACAAAAATTGTGAGAATAAGTGCTAAGTGGTTTTTAAAATATTAAATATTAAATAATTAATATTTAAACCCATTTAATACTTCCTTACAAACAAATTTGACATGTGGCATATCCTCCATCTTATATATGTTGTGGTATTTTTATTCTTATCGAATGTGAGACTTTGTTTTAAAACTATATCTAATATATGTGATGTGGTGGAATTTTTAGTGGTGGCTTACTTAGATTTGACTTCTCTTAGGTGCGATAAGAATGAATTGAGCCGAATTCAATCAAGTATATGTGTAAGATTGATACTCTAGTTCAAATATGTAATAGTAGAGCAAGTAGATCATGTGGAAGGTGCATTGCAGGTTAGTGATGTCCATTTGGGAAGGCTAGAGGTGCTTTTTGGTTGTTGTGCCTTCAAGTGATTTAAAGGATTTCAAGGTGAGTCCTTTCCTTGCATGGGTTTTGTAGGAGGGTTTTAGAATTGCCATGGTTGGTGCAGTCTCATTGAATGTTGCCGCTGGGATCAAAAGGATGGACTCCCCAACCTTGTGGAAGACGTTTGTTTGGTGACGGAATATGAAAGATATTCAATGGCTAATCTTTGTTGTGCTAATGGCAAGGGTCGCCGGTCCTTGGCTTGTGGTTCTTGTATTTTATTTTGCATGTTCTTTTGGTTAGATTTGGTTTGTTATGGTTGTTGTTGGTGGCTTTGTTGCCGGCAGGGTTTAGGGTTGGTTCAGCGATATTTGTGTTGGTTTTTGTTAGGTCACTTTAAGGGTAGGGTTTGTTTTTTAAGTATTAGTTTTTGTACTATTGCTTTTCATTAATAAATTTTTCTGTTGAAAAAAACGCAAAGATTGAGAAGAAATTAACAAGTCAAACTCAACTTGTTTGTTATCTTAAAAAATCCTCAAAAATCCCCATAAGATCATGATTCTAACACTTTCATTTTCATAGAAGGTACTTATAATCAATTACCTGAGAATTAAGAATGTGGTGAGGTGTAGATAGAGGTTAATAATTTAAACTCTTTTGATTAAAAAAATATAGTTACATCATTTTACTCTATATCTCTCTCTTTATATACTCAACCTTCACATGGTTCAAATTTTATGAATAAAACATTAACCTTATTTGTTATACCAGCATTAATGTTAACTGTGTTTTTTCTTTATTTCATGCACATGAAATTTTATTTGAAAATATTTAATACGGGTGGGCGTGGGGGTGGGAGCGGTGGGGAGACCAGGTTGGATCGAGTTTAATATAAGCCTGTGGTTTGGTCTATTTGGCCATGTTGGTTGGCCAGATTGGGCCTGCTCAGACTGGATTGGGTTTCTAGACTGCCTTGTTTTTGTTTTTTAATATCTAGACTTTTTTTTCCTAACAACATTGTATGGGCCTTTTTTTTTTTTACAAAATAACCAAATCAGACCCAAAATGACCAACCAACATCTGGACTATTTTATCAAAATTAACAGTCAAGTAACCAAGCCCAAAATGACCATTCTAAAATAAAAAATAAGGGACGTGGATATATAAAATTACCAACCAATGTAATAATTAATTCAAAATCAACATTCAAGCCCAAAATGACCATACAAGCCCAAAATGACCATTCAAAGTGTAATCCTACACTCACAAATTTTGTTTCCTTTCTGTAGAGTCTAGACTTACCAAAGATGCATATTGAATGCAGTATAAAATAACATAAAAGACTAAAAGACTTCTTGTGTAATATAAAAATTGAAGAATAGGACTCAGGGTTTGCATGTATATAAGCCATATTGTGTAATATGACGTCATTTCATTATGAAATATCTATATATATATATACATATAAATCCTCGGGTTGGATTAGACCAATTGATTTGAGAAGGCAGCTTGAAATCCAATCTAACCTAGTCAACTAACTTGACCCAAACATCGGATTTTGGATCCGAGCTAAAAAGACTTGGTTCATCCTAGATTGGGTTGCTTTAGGTTGGTTGGGTTCAGGTATTTTACCCACCTCTAAAATTTAAATATGTTAAATATGAAAATATTTCAAAATGTTTAATTTTGTAATGTTTTCTTTTTCAATTTCAAACATTGGTAAGCAAATATTATTCTATAGCAAGTAGTGATTAAAAAAGTTGATCTTCAAAAAAATTGAGAAAACAGACTTTTTGGGAAAAACAAATTATTTGTGTTGCTAGTCAAAACATATTTCATGATATGTATAATAAATGTATCCTTAGTTTTCTTTTTCACAAAATTTCAAAATGACTTAATCTTATAGGAAAATTCAATTTTTAGTTTCTTATTTTGAATATCTTCATATTACTTTTAAAATACTTGTTTAAAACTATTTTTTTTTATTTTTGATACATTGATTTGTTAGACATATATAAATTTTATTAGCATATCTCTCATACCCATATCACAAAATTTTAAAATTTATCATATCTAATATATTATATTATGTCTTACCTGATACTTGCACATGTATCTATACATCATAGATTTCAACATGGTTGGTTCAAAATCATAATTTTAGTAAAGGGATATTGGATCTCATCCATATGACCCAACTATTTTTGGTGTCAAAATATTCCAATTAAATTCTTTATTTAATTTTAGTAACACTATCTAAATATTACATAAAAAAATATAATTAATATTTATAAACAAAATTTAGCATGTTAATATTCATATAGCTCAATATTTTTATGTTGAAATATAAATACAAAAATCTTATGAAATAGCTAAATAACAATTGAGTGAATAATTACAAAAAAAAAATTGAATTTTCTACAAAGATGACATTTAAAAAGGTGGACCGCTTACTAGGTTTAGCTTGGGTCTTTTTTTTCTTTTTTAAATTTTGGCGTTGTTTCTTTTTTTTTTTTTCCTTTTTTGGCCACAAAAGAGTTGTTTCATTAAAATAAATTAATATAGCGTGTTGTAGAGCACTAAAGTAATAAACGGGTGAGATTTATTAATAGAAAATCCTCAAAACAGGCACTTTCTTTTTCTGTTAATGGATTATGAAAACACTGCGATCCTGGAAAGATTTTTAGGGGGGAGGTTGGATTTTTAATTGAGGGGATTGGAGGAGTTGTTTCATTAAAATGAAGTAATATAACGTGTTGTAGAGCACTAAAGTGATAAACAGGTGAGACATACTAGGTAGAGAATTCTCAAAACGCGCGCTTTTCTTTTTCTATTCATGGAATCTAAAAACACTGCGTTCCTTGAAAGATTTTTTTTTTTGGGCCCCGCCCCGGGGGGTGGGTGCAGGGGTGGTTGGATTTTTAATTGAAGGGATTAGAGGAGAAATGATTAAAAGGATTTTAAAATTTTCTGACTTGACTAGAATTAGAGAGAAGGAAATTTAGGGATTTTTAATAAAATTTTATTTGATTTAAAAGGGGATTGAAGAAAATTGAAGAGGATTGAATACCTTTAAAAATTTTAAAGAGGTGGGATCCCTTCCTCTCTTTCTAAAAAATCTCCAACCTAATACACCTTTAAAAATTTTACCCATCCTTTCTTTTAATCAATGTTGGCATTAGTGTTGACTAGGAAGTATTTGCTCTGGATAGAGACTAATATTTCTCATAATACAAAAAAGTAAAGAATGGATGTTTTTCTATGTATAGAAAAGACTTTATTAAAAAATATAAAATTTATTTTACTAATTTTTACGTCTGGAAGGAATTAATTTTTAACTATCAACGACATCTTTAGTATTTATTGAAAAAAAAAAGATCTTTCTAACTAAATTTTTTCTATACACAAAAAATTAATTAGCAATTAAATTCCTAATTACTTGTTCAAAGTATGAGAGCCCAACTACTTGTTCAAGGTTAGCTAGAAATTTATCATCCAAGAAAAAAAAAACACACACACACACATATAAATTAATATAAAATTTACTGTATATTTATTTTTATTCGATATATGTACAATTTAAAAAAAAAAGACGTTTACTTACCTAATTAAGCAGAGCCATGCTGTCTCCATGGGATGATGATGGGATTGATGAGCCTAGTTGTTACTTTTATAACATTAATTAACACACACATAGCTATATATATATATATATATAATATTATACTATCTCATTTCCTTAATATAAGACTCATTTAACTAAATTATACAGATTAAGAATGAAAGTTAAAGTTAATTAAATATTTTGATTTTACAAAAAATTATAATATTTTTCTAAAATTATCCTTATTTAATTTCTCTCTGTGATATATTAAATAGGAATATTTTTTTTGAAAATATATAATAAATACTATTTTGTATGCTATAAATGATCATATATTTAGAATTAAAGCAAAATGGGAGTGGAAAGAGTATTTATATGCATGATTATACTCCCTCTGGTTCTGTGCATGATTGTACTCCCTCCGATCCTTTATATAAATCACATTCTAGAAGGATTCCATAGTCTCAAATATAAATCATTTTACAAAAATTTGTGAAATATTAATTATTTTATTCAAAATATGTCATTATTAAAAATTATTTTATGAAATATTAATTATTTTAAAAAATTTAAATATATGATATTAATTAGGAGTAAGGATAGAAATCAAAATAAATATTAGATAATTTTATTAATGCAATAAAAATTTTTTTTGTTAGTGTGAGATACTTAAAAAAGTGAGTTAGATTAAATATTAGAGGGAGCAGGGTATAGTAATAATGATGAAATTCCAGCGTAGCTTCCTACGTCCACTTTTATATTTATGCAACCAATGTTGAGACCCATTCGCATTTGTCTAACTAAAAGTGTTGAGCTTGATCTTGTGAAACTCTTCACCACGAAACTTTGACTTGTTCTCTATTTTTTTAACTCTAAAGCCTAAAAGCTCTTCGATTACTCTCTCTCTCTCTCTCTCTTCTGTGAGCTCTTCATCTTCGCCGTCACTCACTGAGCTGCTGCAAATCGCCGTCCAAAAGGGCCGATGAGGCCCTCAGATGTCAGATTTTATCAGAATTTCAGGATAAGAGAAGATAGGAAGTGTTGCGCATGGACATGTTTGTGTACATGCCTCATATTCTTGCTGGGTGTGATTGCTTTGTCCCTATGGTTAGCCGCTAAGACTACCTCCAAACCCGAATGCTACATGGGTGCCTTTTACGTTCCCGCCCTCAACAAAACGTTGAATTCCACTTCCAACTCCACCATCATCTTCATGGTCGAGTTCGACAACCAAGACGGCGACCACGGGGTTCGGTATGATAACGTCAACCTCACCTTCGCTATTTTCCTCGATCGGAATACGACCACCACCATTGGGAATTCCACCATTGAAGGCTTCTATCATAAGTTCAACAAGAATACCAACAAGTGGGGCTCCGTCGAGACTCATGCCGGAGGACTTAACCGGACTCCGCCGGTGGTGGACGGGAAAACGTATTTCCGGGTGAATTTTACCACGTCGGTGAGGTATAAGTTTGGGTCGTGGTACGTGAAACGACAGAGTTTATGGGGAGGGGCAAATATTCCGGTGGATGATTCCGGACAGAAAGTTGGGCACAAAGGTATCAGACTCGGAGACTCCCTCCCCGTCATCGGGTTCGCTGCACCCAAGCTCGCCGGATGCCGTTCTTCGCTTCTGCTTCTGCCTCTTCTCCTCAATTGCTTATTTATGGGCTTCCCTCTCTGATTTCGCTGCCTATCTGAGTGTCTACATCTTTTCTTTTTTTTTGTGTGTGTGTCTTTCTTGTCCCTCTAGCTTTATTTTTACCAAATATCTATGTTGTGGTTTTATGAAGAAAAAGTAGCAAACCATGTATGTGTCAATGGCTTAAGCCTAGTTTGGTTGCCTGTACTATGCAGAATGGAATCCGGCCGACAAGGACTCCCAAACTGTGTATGTTTTGATTCAATCTTTAATTAGGAATGATAATTCTCTACTCCTTCAATGACTATTATTTCTTGAGCTCTTAGAATGCCCATTCCTTTCCAACAACAATGGAATGGATACCCATTCCAGGAAAGAGGAATAATAAAATGACTAAATTCCTTTTCTTACATTAATAAAAAATACAAATGAAATTAATATTTTATTTTACTTTAGGAAATTGCCGTTCTTATATTTTATTTTAGTGAATTGCCATTCTTAAAACGACATCCGAAGACCCCACTGTGATTGACTTGTTTATTGGGTCAGCGGAGACTTATCTCAATACTTAATTTTTGAGCGTGTTTTAACTTTTACTCTCAGTCTCTCTCATCTTTGATGGTGTGTTTTAACTTTTTTTCTGTTCCTCCTTCAATATCGGCTTCCACGCTCTCTCGAAGTTTCTTCACTTTCTTCCATTTGTCCTTTCTCTCTTCATTTTGCTCTCAAGTCTCCCAAATACTTCTCCCCCTCTCCCATCTGAACTGGTAATTACCCAAGTTTAAAACTGACAAAAGTCCCCTCTTTTGCGGCCTCATTGTGTTGGTTTAGGATCAATGTGGATTTTTTAGATATTATATGTGGATTTTTTACGTATTAATAGGTGCAAAATTAAAAGCTTAGGGTGGGCAATGCATGAGACCAATAATTACATATTATATGTAGTTTTCGAAAAGCTGAGCGGTGCTTCTACCAAAATATTCAAACTCATAATTTTAATAAAAGGGATATTGGATCTTATCCTCTCGATCCAACTATTTTTGTGTCAAAATATTCAAATTGAATTCTTTATTTAATTTTAGTAATAATATCAAAATATTACATAAAAATAAAAATGTAATTAATATTCATAAACAAAATTTCGCATGTTAATTTTTATACAGCTCTATATTTTTATATTGAAATATAAACACCAAAATATTATGAAATAGCTAAATAACAATTGAATGAATAATTACAAAAAATATTAAATTACTATTTGCGAAGATGAGATTAAAAAAAGCTTACCTCTTCTTACTAGCTTTAGCTTAGATCTATTTTATTTCCTTTTTATTAACAAGTTGTTTCATTAATAGAGTAATATAGCACCTTCTAGAACACTAAAATAATAAATCAGTGACATCTATTATTACAATTCTTAAAACACGCCCTTTCTTTTTTCTGAAGTACCGAGCTGTGGAGATCAGCAAGTAGGTTCTATCTTTTTTAAAAAGATTTTTTATACATATGATAAAAAATTGAATTTAAAATAATATACTTAAAAAATATATTTTTTTAATTCATTGAAAATACTGCGTTCCTGGAAACTTTCTCAAACCCAATTTAGTTTATTGATTTAAGAAATTGACCTGTCCATGTTTTATTACCAATGTCGCCATTAGCATTCACATTTCACTGTCACTTTTTTCCTTTTATTATTATTTTTTAATTGGCTCTACGATATCCCCGCATAGAGCTAGTATTGATCATCGCATTTTTAATTAGCATTCACATTTAACCCATGAGTATTGATCATCACTTCTTCTTTCTTTCTTTCTTTATTTTTTTCTTCCCTTGAAATTGGATTAGGAATATTCCTATTGATAGAAGAAAAATTATATATTCACCCTAAAAGTATGGAGGTAAAAAGTAGATCTCCCCCAATTAAGTTTACTTTAATGTCTTCCAACTAAATTTACTTTGTACAAAGGCTAGATATAAAACTTTTAACCGAATACTTAAAGGACCATATTCCCAACCCTTTTTTCTTTATTTTTCTGTGTTTTACAGGTTAAAGCCCATCACCCAGGAAAAATAAAAATAATGGTATGTGTATCTTTATATAATCGTTATATATATATATATGTATATATTAAAATCAAACTTACTGCACATGTACTTTTTTATTCTGTATATGTATTTATAAAAAAAAAGCAAAAACAAACACAGACTTTTACTTACTCAAGCAGAGCCAGGCTGTGTATATTTTTCCTTGACGAGAGCCTAGTCTCCTTTTTAAATAAAAAAAGACTTTTAACAAACATATCTCTTTGCATGACTGCAGGATATAATGCTGTGTCTATATTTTTCCTTGACGAGAGCCTAGTCTCCTTTTTAAATAAAAAAAGACTTTTAACAAACATATTTCTTATACAGAGCGATTTGTATCACTAAAGCTTAGATCATGTTAAACTCTTCCCTGCGAAACTTTGAATCATCCCCTCAACGTTTCTCTAAACAACCCTCAAAGCTCTTCAATTATTCTCTCTCTACTCTCTTACAGCTTTTCAAACAATTATATATAGAACTCCTCTCTGCCACTCACATACACTTCGCTGGCTCTCAAATCACCATCGGAAAATGCTGATGGCGCACTGGAAAATGCATGAGCTTCAGGCACTCAGAATAGATACTAGGAAGTTTATGATCCTCATGATAATTATGCTTGGTTTGTTGGCCTTCATCATTTGGCTGAGCTTCCAGCTCATCTACAAACCAGAATGCTACATCGGTGCCTTCTGTTGGCTGCAATAAAAAAATGTCAGTATAAATCAATCCTAGTCATGCCCGAGGACACTTTCTTTAAGAATTATTCCACCACAAGTCGGTAACTCTTCAGCATTAAACGGATTCTTTTTGCCTAAGCAAGGCTTCAGAACAGAAGAAAGGAGATGAAGAGAAGTTCAAGAGAGCAAAGAGGAAGAGAGGAGAAGCTCCGAAAGTTGTCCGTGAGCTCGGTGCATCAAACCCTTTGGTGGAGCTTGGTATTTATAGGCTCCAAAAGACATTTGAACGTTGGGCAGCAATTTCAAAAGTTGTTCGTGAGCTCGTTAGATTGAACCCTTTGGTGGAGCTTGGTATTTATAGGCTCCAAAAGGCACTTGAACGTTGGGCAGCAATCAAAGTCATTAATGGCAATTACATCGTCGGTTTTGAACGTTGGACATAAAATGGCAATCGGTTTTTGAATGTTGGAGGAATAACAAAATAATGGGGAAAAAAATTCAAACCAGTAAATTAAAACTGAAGAAAATCTCCAACGGTCCAGACATTAAATCCCAACGTTCTAGAAATTGAAGACTCCAAATCCAAAACTGTTAAAAATTAAGGTTTTTTTGGTAGGCTATTTTTGTATTAATTATTTTGTATTTTTGCAAAATTTTTCAGTAAAAAGTACCCAGTACTGCATTTACTTTGCACGCAGGGGGGTAAACAGACAGATTACAACTACGTTGGGCCGTTGTCTTGTGCATGGGAGCCTATCTCTTCTCTTAGCTCTTTTACTAGCCCATCAACATACCTTAGTATTTATACACTAAGGCTCTCATTTGTTTAAGCAATGTAGGACTTCTTTTAACACATACACACAAAAGATACACTAATGTTCTAACAATTCCCCACATGTGTGTTAAAATGATCACTATTATTTGAGCTTTGACATGAGTATAAACATTTCAAATTTGGTGTCTTCCGACTATGAACCAGACCTAGACCAATAATTTTATGAACTAACAAATCTTTGTTGTGTACTAGAGGCCTTATTAGTCAGAAATACCCCTATAGTTTCTACTGTTAACGGCGATTTTGTGCTTTAAACGACCATGTGTGCGCTTGGTGTTCAATGAATGCTCTAGAGGCTTTGCCACAGTCTCATAGAAGCGGGCCCACTTCACATTCATCTAGGTGATTTTATCAAGTGCATCTATAATAAACACACCGTTAATAAGGAATATAGAATCATTAAGAGCTTTGCTCAGCCTCTTCAACAATGCATTTTAGCACTTTCTCAAAATTATAGGAAGGGATAACAATTTTAGTGCTAGCAGAATTAACACATGACTTGTTCTTGTTGATGAAAGAGTTTTGATGATTTTAAACCAACACTCAAGATCTTGGATTGAAGATATCAAAGGAGATCAAAGCTGTTCCAAGTGAAGATTTTCTGAGTATTTGCTGATTAGATCTCTTGTAGGATCTTTAGTTTTTGTTATGATTGGGTAAAATGTTTTGATTTGAAGAAAAGATGTTTTCAAACTTTGATTTTATGTTAAATCCTTGAATATTTGAAAAACACCCACAAACAGACGAAGGTTAAAAGTTTAAACTAAACTGTCAAGTTAGAAATTCGAACTTTGCCTTTGGAAATTCGAATTTCGAGCTAAAACTGATTAAGTCTGAAGAGATGGCTCTCTGTCAGACGAATTTTGGTGGTTCAAAATTCGAATTTTCATCTAGTCTGAAAGAAGCCTTTCTGGTGACAGACGAACTTCACAGTTTCAAAATTCGAATTTCAGACAAAATGCAATTTATGAAAACCAAAGAAATTCGTCTGAAACTTTGCTAAAGTTTATCTGAAATCAAAAAGAAACTAAGTTTGAAAAATGCTCTCTGACAGACGAACTTTAACTTGGCAACATTCGAATTTTCATCTGAGTCAAAGAAGCTACTTTGTGACATTCAAATTTCACTCTTTAAAAATTCGAATTTCAGACAAAACAAAACTTGAGAAAATAGAAGAAATTCGTCTGAAAGTTTGATAAAGTTCATCTGAGATCAAGAATGATTTAAGTCTCAAAACTGGTCTCTGACAGACGAATTTCACTCTGTCAAAATTCGAATTTCAAAGAAAGTGAACTACTGTGCCTGTTTGGACGTTCTATGGACAGACGAATTTTGGACTTTCAAAATTCGAATTTCGAGGGCACTGTAGCAAATTGAAAACACTGTTCACACTTAACAGAAAAACTTTCTTCTTAAAAAATTCGTATGTCACATTGTGAAAATATTTTATAAGTTTCAAAATTCGAATTTCACTCTATGGACAGACGAACTTCGCATTTTAATGTTGGAAGCTTTAACCTTCGGTTCCCTCGAAATTCGTCTGTTGGCCAACCAAAATTCGAATTTCAGTATGTCAGAAACATTAAATGCGGTTGGTAAACGGATAGTTTTTCAGAGTAACCGTTGGATAACTTCCCCAACGGATAGATTTAGTCTCTAACGGATATTTGAGACCTAAATCTATAAATACAACATCATTTGAAGTTGTGGGTAACGAATCAAACTTGTATATACCGAATTTCTGCTAAATCTTCTTCTCAAAAGCTTTTACCCTCTCAACTTCTAAACTTGTACTTAAACTTTCATATCTACTCTTTTCAAGAGAGTTATTTCATTGTAATCAATCTACTCTTCATCTGGAAGATAGATTTACTTGTGAGGGGTATTCACAAGGGGATTGAGAAGCACACAGTGAAAGTGCTTGGAGAGTTTGAGAGAGCTCAGAAACAGAGCATACTCGTTGTACTGTGGCCTTAGCAAGAAGCCCATTGAAATTCTTGCTGTATAGTGGATAAATCTCAAGAGGTGTCTTGGGGACTGGATGTAGGTCAAGTGGAAAGACCAAACCAGGATAAATTACTGAGTTTTCTTCTCCCTATCTTCACTTTTCAGCTTGCTCTGTTTTACGCATTATTTTCATTATACTGTGATATCTCCACTTACCTCACCTTGTGCAGAAAATTTTCAATCTTCCCAATTCACCCCCCCTCTTGGGAAGTCAGCCTTGCTAACAAGTGGTATCAGAGCCCGGATTCCCATTCAAAGGAACTCACAGTCCGGGAATTAAAATGGCTGGCTTTGGAGAGAGTATACTTCCTGAAGGAAACAACACTAACAGACCACCAGGCTTCAGTGGAGAGCATTATGGATATTGGAAGATGAGGATGCAGATCTACCTTCAATCAATTGACCTTGACATCTGGTCAGTGATTGAAAAAGGAGATTTCGTTCCAATGGCTCAAACAGAAGATGGAAGACACAAAGAGAAGCTGGAAGCAGAGTGGAATGATGAAGACAGAAGGAGAGTTCTACTGAACTTCAAAGCAAAGCATTGTTTGGTCAGTGCCCTTAACCAGGATGAATTCTACAGAGTCTCACAATGCTCCACTGCAAAAGAAATATGGGATACTCTACAGATTGCACATGAAGGAACTTCTGGAGTCAGGGAAAACAAACTGAACACGTGCATTGGGGAGTATGAAAGCTTCAGAATGGCTGAAGGAGAAACTGTAAAGGAGCTCCAAAAGAGATTCACTCTTATTGTGAATCAACTGAAGAGCCTGGGAAAAGAATACACACAGTCTGAGAAAGTGAGAAAAATACTCAGAGCTTTACCTCTGGAATGGCAGCCCAAGGTGACAGCTATAGAAGAGGCCAGAGGAGAATCAATGGCTTCTGTCACAGCTCTCTTCGGCAGCCTTGAGGAATATGAAGGAAAGATCAAAGCACTCAAGGAAGCTGGGCTGGACAGAAAGAAGAAAGGCCTTGCCCTCAAAGCTGCTGATGAAAAGGAAGAAGAATCTGATGAAGGAGATGAGCTGAATGAGGAAACTCTGGCTATGATGGTCAGAAAATTCGGAAGATTCTACAGCAAGAAGAAGAGCAAGAGATTCTTCAAGAAAGGAGTAATTGGAGAAAGCAAGAAAGAGGCAAAAGAACCTGTAACTTGCTATGAGTGCAAGAAGCAGGGACACATTAAGTGGGACTGTCCCCAATTCATTAAGAAGCAGGAAAAAGAAAAGAAAGCTGCAGACAAAGGGAAGAAGAAGAAAGCCTATATCTCATCTATATGGGGCAACAGCTCAGATGAGGAAGAAGAAGATGAGGATGAGGTTGCCAACATTTGTTTAATGGCACTTGCCTCAGAAGAAGTCTTACCCTCATGCAGCAGTGATCAGGAAGAAGAGGTATATGAATCTGAACCTTCCTATTCTGAATTACAAGATGCATTTCATGAGCTTCATGATGAATTCATTAAAGTTGCTAAAGAACTGAAATTGGCAAAGAAAAGGATAAATAAGCTGGAATCCCAAAGCATAGTTTCTGAAATTGCCTCTTTGCCCACTACTGAATCTGTTTGTTGCACTTCATGCATTGAACTCAAGCAAACTAATGACTATTTAGTTAAAAGCATGTCTAGGCTCACTAGAGGCAAAGACATGTTGTTTGCATTAATGGGGAGCCAAAGAATATCACAAGGCAAAGCTGGTCTTGGCTATGATCCATGTGCTGTCAAGGAAAAGATTAGGAAGAAAAATCAGAATGCTTATATGAGACATTTTGTGCATGCTGATAACAATAAAAAGAAAACTAATGCATTACATCACATTGAAACATATGATCAACCAAGGCATGGTAGACAAAAGTATTATCTGCACTGTTTTCTTCCTGCATCTCAATCTAGCAGTCCTTTCACTACCTGTCATTTCTGCAACAAAAAGGGACATATTTCCAGTTCTTGTGCCTTGAAGAAAAATGGGCTTGGCAGGAAAGTTGAATGGGTTCCCAAAGTTGCATCTGCATCTAGGGAAAAATATACTGACCTAAAAGGACCCAAGCAAATTTGGGTACCTAAAAGGAAAACGTAAACATTGTTTTGCAGGTCTGTCTCAAAGCTAAGAAAAGCAACAAATGGTATATGGACAGTGCCTGCTCAAGTCACATGACAGGTGACAAGGAGAAGTTCATCACCCTGAGAGACAAGAAAGGAGGAAAGGTGACCTTTGGAGGTGACCAATATGGCAAAATCATTGGTATTGGAATTGTGGGTAAAAATCCAGAAACATCCATTGAAGAGGTGCTGTTTGTGATTGGACTCAACCACAACCTGCTAAGCGTGAGTCAGACCTGTGACAAAGGAAACTGGGTGCTGTTTGACTCAAAGTTTTGCCTGGTCATCAGAAAGAGTGATCACAAAGTTATCCTCAAAGCTCAAAGGGATGGTAACTGCTATACTATTGATCTTGATGAACTTCCTCCCTTAGATTCTGTATGCTTAATTAGTCAGAATAATGATAGTTGGCTATGGCATAGAAGATTAGCTCATGTGAACATGAATCAACTGTCTAAACTAATTAAAAATGAGCTAGTAATTGGTCTACCAAAAATATCTTTTGAAAAGGATAAAGAATGTGATGCATGCTTAAGAGGAAAACAAACCAAGTCATCATTTAAATCTAAAAATGTAGTTACCACAATTAGACCACTTGAATTGTTGCATATGGACTTAATTGGACCATCTAGGGTGAAAAGTCTTGGTGGTAATCTGTATGTGCTTGTAATTGTTGATTATTATTCTAGATTTACTTGGACATTATTTCTTTCCTCCAAAAGTGATACCTTTGATGCATTTGCAACCTTAGCCAAGAAAGTGCAAAATGAGAAAGGTATTTCTATTGTGTCTATCAGGTCAGACCATGGAGGAGAATTTGAAAATGCATACTTCCTGGAGTACTGCAATGAGCATGGGATTGATCACAACTTCTCAGCACCAAGGACTCCTCAACAAAATGGAGTAGTAGAAAGGAAGAATAGAACTATTGGGGAGATGGCCAGAGCTATGCTAAATGAGAAGGAACTCTCCCAAGTATTCTGGGCTGATGCAGTAAATACAGCAAGTTACATCATAAACAGAGCTTACATCAGACCAATCCTTGGGAAGACTCCATATGAGCTGTACAAGGAAAGAAAGCCAAATCTGTCACACCTCCATGTGTTCGGGTGCAAATGCTTCATTCACAACAATGGTAAAGAAAATCTAGGTAAATTTGATGCCAAATCCGATGAAGGTATATTTCTGGGTTATTCAAGTAGGAGTAAGGCATATAGAATTTATAATAAAAGATCAAATGTAATAGAAGAATCTGTACATGTGGTTTTCATTGAAAATGAAACTGTTTCAAAACATACTATCAATGAGGATGATCTTACTTTCAATTTTGAAAAACTAGGAATTTCTGATAAGAGTAAAACTGAACCTCCAAAGATATCTGAATCTGTTAATATAGAGGAAGATATCCAGGAGCAAGAGTTTGATGAAGAAAACAATGAGGAAACATCTCAAGAACTTCCTAGAGCTTGGAGATATCAAAGGAATCATCCTGTTGATCAAGTAATAGGGAATGTTCTAGAGAGAGTCAAAACCAGAAAACAGTTAAGAGAACAGATGCTCAACTGTGCTTTCATTTCACAAATAGAACCCAAATGTACTGAAGAGGCCTTAACTGATGATTACTGGATTTTGGCTATGCAAGATGAATTAAATCAATTTGAAAGAAATCAAGTTTGGGATTTAGTGTCTAGACCCAAAAATCATCCTGTTATTGGTACCAAATGGGTTTTCAGAAATAAACTTGATGAATCTGGAACAATAATCAGAAATAAAGCTAGACTAGTTGCTAAAGGGTATAATCAAGAAGAAGGTATTGATTTTGAAGAAACTTTTACACCAGTAGCTAGATTAGAAGCTATAAGAATACTACTGGCATATGCATGCATGAAAAATATTTTATTATATCAAATGGATGTAAAAAGTGCTTTTCTGAATGGATATATCATGGAAGAGGTTTATGTTGATCAACCTCCAGGTTTTGAGGACTCTACAAAACCAAACCATGTTTATAAACTGAAGAAAGCTCTCTATGGTTTAAAACAGGCCCCTAGAGCATGGTATGAGAGACTGAGCAATTTTCTAACTGAAAAGGGGTTTAACAGAGGCAAAGTTGACACAACCTTATTTACTAAGAAAGAAAATAAAGATTTACTAATTGTTCAAATCTATGTTGATGATATTATTTTTGGTGCTACTAATGAGGTTCTTTGCAAGGAATTTTCTAAGTTAATGCAGGGAGAATTCGAGATGTCTATGATGGGTGAACTCAATTTCTTCCTTGGATTGCAAATCAGACAGCTAAATGATGGTATCTTCCTCAGTCAATCCAAGTATCTAAAGGAGCTGTTAAAGAAGTTTGGTATGGAGAATGCCAAGCCAATGGGAACACCTATGGCTACTGCAACCAAACTGGACATGGATGAGAATGGGAAGATGTTTGACATTACTCAGTACAGAAGAATGATCGGATCTCTGCTGTACCTAACTGCCAGCAGACCTGACATTATGTTCAGTGTCTGCATGTGTGCAAGGTTCCAATCATGCCCCAAAGAAACCCATGCAACAGCTGTGAAAAGAATTTTTAGATATCTTATTGGAACATCACAGATGGGTCTTTGGTATCCAAAAGGCAATGGAGAAGATCTCAAAGGATATACTGATGCTGATTTTGCAGGATCCAAAACTGACAGAAAAAGCACAAGTGGAGCCTGTCAGTTTCTTGGAGGATCCCTGGTCTCATGGTTCAGCAAAAAGCAAAACAGTGTGGCCTTATCCACTGCAGAAGCTGAGTATGTTGCAGCTGGAAGCTGTTGTGCCCAAGTCATCTGGATGAAACAGCAGCTTGAAGATCTTGAGGTTAAAATGAAAGAGACACCAATCATGTGTGACAACCAAAGTGCTATAAATATCATCAAGAATCCTGTCATGCATTCGAGGACTAAACATATTGAAGTTAGGCACCACTTCATAAGAGATCACGTTCTGAAAGGAGAAGTTAGATTGGAGTACATCCCAACAGAGGATCAAGTTGCTGATATACTCACAAAGCCTCTATCAGAAGACAGACACTGCAAAATAAGGAGAGAATTGGGAATGGTAAATCCCAATGAATTGTAAGTCATTTCTGTGCAAGTCTGTCTTTAGAACTTTTAATATTAGAATAAATTCTAACTTGAGCATCGGAGTATGTTTTAGTATAGTTTCAGGTGCTCCTTGTGAAAATCAATGGCTAAAAGTTTGAAAGATTGAAGCACTCCAGATTTGAACAACCAGAAAATGAAGTGAATGATAATTATTCTAAGGTCTGGATCCATTCTGTAAGTTTTTAAAGTTGAAATTTGTATGATGTTTGATTGCTAGATGAATTTCATTGATAATCTGTGTTTTTGAACTGATCAACATGGTCAACATTCGAATTTTGGTTGATCAACAGACGAACTTTGGTCTGTTATGCCTTAAACAGTTCTCGGTAATGCCTCGAAATTCGTCTGTTGAAGCTTGAAAGTTCGAATTTTCAAAAACAATAATTTCAAAGTTATGATTGTCCATCACTGCTATACGAATTATTACTTCTTAACATACTAATGTTGGACAATATTTATAAAAGTTGAAAAATTCAAAGTTTCAGTTCAAAATTCGTCTGTTGACTTATGTTCTTGTTGGTTGTATCACTGAAAGATGAAGTTCTGAATGCTTAATTCGTCTATTGACTGTTGATTTGATTATTGTCTGCTTTTTTCTTTTCAACATTCGAATTTTGTTGGAACAAAATTCGTCTGATGTGCTTGTATTGTTTGTTTCAAGCCACTGTCAGATGAACTTTCAAGATGAAAATTCGTCTGTCAGTAAGCTGTGCTGAACGGTTTAACTTGTAACTGCCCGAAGTTCAAATTTTGACCTCTCAAAATTCGTCTGTCAGACGGTTACACACGTTAAATGCGTCAGTTTTCCACAGAACAGACGCAACCCTATTTGTAACCTCTCTAAGTCTGTTCTGATTCTCTCTTCAATCCTCTTAACTTCTGTCCAAAAACCGTCTTTTTCCACCGATTAAACTTCCTTTCGCATCATATAAACCCATTCTCAGCCACATTCTGCTTCATTCAACCGAGAAATGGCAAGAGTTAAAATTCCTGGAACAGGAAAAGCTGTGGCCCGTCCGAAAAGGAATGTTAAATCACAATATGCTACCAAAGAAGGAGAGAAATCAAAGAGAAAAGCCGAACCCAGTAAAGCTACTCCCTCTAAACGCCAGAAATCTTCATCCAAAGCAGAATCCCAGAAATCTGGCCCCTCCTCTTCAAAAAGTGCAGAACCGTCTGCTCCTGCTGCTGCCTCTTCTGTCTCTTCCAGTACTGAATCTGGAGAGTTTGAATTGACTACACTACCACTATGGAGCACTCCTGAGATTCAAGAAGAGTACACTACCAAGTTTTCCAACAAAAAGGTAATCAAGCCTCATTGTGTGAATGTGGAACAATTTCTGATTTCCAACAATTTTGATGCTGCTATATGGTTGTTAAGATATAAAAATTTGTTGGAAATTGCTGAAAGATATGATGATGAAGTAGTGAAGACTTGGTATGCGTCTCTTAAGTATAACAGCAAGAAGATGAAATGGGAGGTCACTTTGAGATCAAGGACCATTTGGCTTGCTGATGAAACATTCAATGAGGTGTTAGAAATCCCAGGACAAGATGGGCTAAAAGTTGACTTAACAGCCTCTGGGTATATGGATGAGGCAAGCACAGCAGATGAAGAAGGTGGATCCTTTCTGTACTACAAGGAGAGCACCATTTTGGACACCTTATTCAGGAGAAGGGAGAACAGGCCAACAATAAATCTGTTGAAGCCCACAGACCTAAGTGTACAAGTCAGAATCCTGCACTACATAGTGTCAAGGATCATTTTCAACAAGGGTGGTAGCTTCAATCTGATAACAAGGGCAGAGGCTCATGTGATGACTGCTATCATTCGTGGGAAGCTGATCAATATGGGTCATATCATCCTTCAGCGAATGATAAAGGCAAGGGATCAGAGGAAGGATTCCACACTCCCCTATGCTGCAATTGTTTCAAGAATCCTGCAGCATGCTAGGATTCAGCACATTGAGAAAGGGAAAGGGAAACTCACTGAGGCATTCAAGGAGGAGGAACTGCAAAGAATGGGCATTGAGAAAGATGAAGGACGATGGGTTGGAAAGGGAGCAGGAAAAACTGAAGACCTGTTCTTTGTCCCTGATGCATCCCTCCAACAAGAAGGCACTTCTGAGGCCCCTGAAAGATCCTTACCTCAGCCTTCCCAGACAATTCCATCTCCCTTCAGGCCTACTCACCCTCCTTCCACTCCCTCCTCACGAGCCAAGCCAACTAAGATCACTGAGTTGTTTGACAGTCTGTCAACACTCATTCTCAGCATTAAAGATGAGCAAAATGCCAAATTTGCTCATCTACAAGATCAGATCCATCAGTTGGCAGTGAATATGAAGGTGGTGGCTGATGCATATGAAGAGATAAGAAATGCAATTCCTACCACTTCAGCTCCACCTCAGCCTGGTGTCCCTGAGCCTACTCTGTCTCCATCCCCTATGCCTCCAAGTCCCTTTGAGATTGCCTCCTCTGACCATGATACTGATATGGATGGTGATGGTGCTATGAAAACACCAAGTCCTGGTCCACCCTTGGACTATGGCATGGAGGAAGAGGGTCTGCAGGAAACAAGCCCCATTGAGAAGAGTGAAGCAGTTGCTCAGGACTCTATTCTTTCCACCCAAGAGTCTGAGCAAGTTGAGCAGCTGGTGGCATCCATTTCTGCTTCACCATTTCTGCCATCTACACTCAATAAGGAAAGGAGCATTGTGCCTGTTATTGATTTTGCTGCTATTGCTCACAATGCCCTTCTGCTAGCTCAAAGGAGAAGGCTTGAAGAAATGTTTTCTCCTCCTGCACCAGCCTCTCCTTCTCTTGCTAATTATGGGCTGTCAGAAGAACAGAGAGCTCGGCTAGCTCTTTCCAGGCAGGAAATGCAAGAACTGCTTGAGGTCTCTGATGATTCTGATGAAGAGCCTGATGAGCCCCCTGCACCAGTTCAGCCAGAGATTCCTTTTGCTCCTGTCCCCCTTCGTGCTGTTCCTATCACTCAGATACCTCCTCCAATGGACTTTGTTAGACTTCCTGATGATGCCAAAAAGGGGGAGAAGATAAAGCAAACTGGGACCAAGCAAGCTGGAAAATCTGCTGAGCCATCTGGAAAAGGAAAGACTTACAGCAAGAAGCCAAAGAAGAAGTGATGACTTAGATCTTAGGCTGATTATTCTTGTTGTATCTTGTTTTATTTGGGTGTTTTGTATTTGGTTGTTTGATTTTAAGAACTACTCTTTAATTGGAATTTGTATTACAATAGTTTGGTGATATATAGTATGTTCTTGATTGCAATATTTTGGGCGTTAAATCTCTTCACTTAATCTGTTATTTTGATATCTTATGCATATGTTGAGGGGGAGCTTATGAAAGCAAACCCAAGTACTAATCCAGTTTGTGAGTTGTTTTGTCATCATCAAAAAGGGGGAGAATGTTGATGAAAGAGTTTTGATAATTTTAAACCAACACTCAAGATCTTGGATTGAAGATATCAAAGGAGATCAAAACTGTTCCAAGTGAAGATTTTCTGAGTATTTGCTGATTAGATCTCTTGTAGGATCTTTAGTTTTTGTTATGATTGGGTAAAAGGTTTTGATTTGAAGAAAAGATGTTTTCAAACTTTGATTTTATGTTAAATCCTTGAATATTTGAAAAACACCCACAAACAGACGAAGGTTAAAAGTTTAAACTAAACTGTCAAGTTAGAAATTCGAACTTTGCCTTTGGAAATTCGAATTTCGAGCTAAAACTGATTAAGTCTGAAGAGATGGCTCTCTGTCAGACGAATTTTGGTGGTTCAAAATTCGAATTTTCATCTAGTCTGAAAGAAGCCTTTCTGGTGACAGACGAACTTCACAGTTTCAAAATTCGAATTTCAGACAAAATGCAATTTATGAAAATCAAAGAAATTCGTCTGAAACTTTGCTAAAGTTTATCTGAAATCAAAAAGAAACTAAGTTTGAAAAATGCTCTCTGACAGACGAACTTTAACTTGGCAACATTCGAATTTTCATCTGAGTCAAAGAAGCTACTTTGTGACATTCGAATTTCACTCTTTAAAAATTCGAATTTCAGACAAAACAAAACTTGAGAAAATAGAAGAAATTCGTCTGAAAGTTTGATAAAGTTCATCTGAGATCAAGAATGATTTAAGTCTCAAAACTGGTCTCTGACAGACGAATTTCACTCTGTCAAAATTTGAATTTCAAAGAAAGTGAACTACTGTGCCTGTTTGGACGTTCTATGGACAGACGAATTTTGGACTTTCAAAATTCGAATTTCGAGGGCACTGTAGCAAATTGAAAACACTGTTCACACTTAACAGAAAAACTTTCTTCTTAAAAAATTCGTATGTCACATTGTGAAAATATTTTATAAGTTTCAAAATTCGAATTTCACTCTATGGACAGACGAACTTCGCATTTTAACGTTGGAAGCTTTAACCTTCGGTTCCCTCGAAATTCGTCTGTTGGCCAACCAAAATTCGAATTTCAGTATGTCAGAAACATTAAATGCGGTTGGTAAACGGATAGTTTTTCAGAGTAACCGTTGGATAACTTCCCCAACGGATAGATTTAGTCTCTAACGGATATTTGAGACCTAAATCTATAAATACAACATCATTTGAAGTTGTGGGTAACGAATCAAACTTGTATATACCGAATTTCTGCTAAATCTTCTTCTCAAAAGCTTTTACCCTCTCAACTTCTAAACTTGTACTTAAACTTTCATATCTACTCTTTTCAAGAGAGTTATTTCATTGTAATCAATCTACTCTTCATCTGGAAGATAGATTTACTTGTGAGGGGTATTCACAAGGGGATTGAGAAGCACACAGTGAAAGTGCTTGGAGAGTTTGAGAGAGCTCAGAAACAGAGCATACTCGTTGTACTGTGGCCTTAGCAAGAAGCCCATTGAAATTCTTGCTGTATAGTGGATAAATCTCAAGAGGTGTCTTGGGGACTGGATGTAGGTCAAGTGGAAAGACCGAACCAGGATAAATTACTGAGTTTTCTTCTCCCTATCTTCACTTTTCAGCTTGCTCTGTTTTACGCATTATTTTCATTATACTGTGATATCTCCACTTACCTCACCTTGTGCAGAAAATTTTCAATCTTCCCAATTCACCCCCCCTCTTGGGAAGTCAGCCTTGCTAACAGTTCTTACCCATATGAACCTCCTTTATGAGATCTCCAATCACAGAGGTTAGGTTATTATCACTGTTAATTTCAAATTAGCTTAAGTCTTATTTCCCTCGATGTTTCAATAACTTGTTTCTTCCCTAGGGGTTTTGTTAATGGATCCGCCAAATTTACTTCTAATCTCACATAAATGATTGAAATTACACAATTTTTCAGCAGCCACCTTATAATATTATGCCTCAATTGAATATGTATACTCTTGCCATTAAAGACCTTGTTTTTAGCCGTAACTATAACCGATTGACTATCACAATGTAAAGATATTGAAAGTGTTAGTTTTTCACCTAACAGAACGTCTACTAAGAAGTTTTTCAACCATTCAGCCTCATTACCAGCCAACTCCATTACAGTAAACTTAGAATCCCTAGAGAATTTTGTTGAGATAATTTACTTGGCTGATCTCCAGGTTACTGCACCACCACCATGGGTGAATATGTAACCACTAGTGGATTTGGTCTTATCTGAATCTTAGATCCAGTTGGTATGACTGTATCCTTCTAATACATCGGGAAATCCAATATAAAATATACCATAATTCATGGTACCTCTTAAATATTTTATAACTCTGACAAGAGCTAACCAATGGTCATCACCTGGACAGTGAGTATATCTGCTCAATGTACAAACATCATATGCTATATCAGGTCTAGTAAAATTCATCAAATACAACAGACTCCCAATAATCTGTGCATACTCAGAGTGAGCCATTGAATTACCTTTATGTTTTACTAATTTTGTGCTAGAATCATAAGGAGTGTTCAAAGAAGTATCATCAAAATATCCAAAGTTTCTAAGCATTTTTTCAACATAATGTTTTTGAGATAATAAGATGTCATTTTCACTCTTTATGATTTTAACACCTAAAATCACTTTTGCTTCACCCATATCTTTCATATCAAAATTTGATGCTAAGAAACATTTAGTTTCTTCCACTACATCCAGGTTAGTACCAAAGATAAGCATGTTATCCACATACAAATAGATAATTACACAATCATTATTTATTGTTTTTGTGTAAACACATCTTTCCAGTTCAACAGTAGAAAAGTCATTACTTAACAATACTTGATCAAGTTTCTCATGCCATTGTTTAGACGCTTGTTTCAAACCATACAAAGATTTAACAAGTTTGCACATTTTGTTTTCTTTCCCAGGAATAACACACCGTTCAGGTTGTTTCATATAAATCTCTTCTTCTAAATCACCATTTAGAAAAACTGTTTTAATATCCATTTGATGAATATATAGCTTATGAACTGAAGCCAAAGCAATCAAAATTCTTATTGAAGAAATCCTTGTAACAGGAGAAAAACTTTCAAAGTAATCAATATTTTGTTTTTGTGAAAAACCTTTGGCTACCAGTCTTGTTTTATATTTAACAATAGATATATCAAGATTGTACTTCTTTCAGAAAACCCATTTACACCCAATAGGTTTTACTCTTGGAGGCAAGTCTACTAAAACCCACATTTTGTTTTGATTAAGAGAATCAATTTCAGCTTCAATTGTCTCTTTCCAAAACTTAGCGTTAGGAGAAGAAATAGCTTCATAAAAATTTGAGGGTTCTTCTTGAACTAAATAAGTGTAAAAATCATTTCCAAAAGAAGTTTCTTTTATGTGTCTCTTTGAAAAGTATGCTGAACTTCTACAGGAAAAATATTTTCAAAAAATTTTGCATCTTTAGTCTCAATAAAAGTATTGTGATCCAAAACATCACTTTTCAAAACCAAAAATTTGTAAGCAACACCTTGTTCAGCATAACCAATAAACATATAATCAGAGGTTTTAGAACCAATCTTTCTCTTTTTAGGTTCAGGTAACAAAATCTTTGCAAGACACCCCCACACTCTTAAATAATTCAAGCTTGGTATAAAACCTTCCCACATTTCATACGGTGTCTTGTTTAATTTTCTATAAGGAATCCTATTTTGTAAAAAACAAGCAGATAATAAAGCTTCAGCCCACAAGTTATCTAGTGCAGACAAACTTACTATGAAAGCATTCATCATCTCTTTCAAAGTTCTATTTTTCCTTTTAGCGACACCATTGGATTCAGGTGAATATGAAGGAGATACTTCATGAATAATTCCCTCTTTTTCCCAAAAGTCATTAAATAAAACAAATTCTCATCCTCTATCCAACCTGACCCTTTTAATTTTTCTATTTAATTGGTTTTCAAACCCTGCCTTGTAAAAAAGAAATTTATCAAAAGCTTTATCTTTATTTCTCAACAAAGACACTTTAGTATATCTTGAAAAATCATCAATAAACATTACAAAAAATATTTTTCCACCTCTTGTCATAGTTTGTTTCAAAATCACCCAAATCAGTGTGTATTAAAGAAAGTAACTCAGTTTCTCTTTGGGTAGAAAAATGAGACTTTTTGGTTATTTTAGCCTCAATACAAATTTCACATTTATTTAAAAAATTATTTTTTGTCACAGTGATTAAATCAAGTTTGTGCATTTTCTTTAAATATTGTTTACTAGCATGTCCTAAACGTCCATACCATAAATCAAAAGAATCAAACATAAACACATGTGAATAAGCAGAAAATGATGCATTCACATTCATTTCAACATTAAGAACAAACAACCCCTGATTACAATAACCCTTCCCAACAAACACATTGTTCTTTATCAGTACAATCTTATTAGATTCGAATGACACTTTAACCCCAGCTTTTCCCAATAGAGCTACAGAGATTAAGTTTGCTCTAACATCGGGCACATGAAGAACATCATTCAGAGGCAAGGTCTTTCCAGATGTGAGCTTGAGTTCAACCTTTCCTTTCCCAAGAAATTTGGCAGTTCGAGAATCAGCAAGCCAAACATAATCTTCTCCTTCCTTAGCAGGATTGTAGGAGGTGAACATCTCTTTGTTAGCACAGATATGCCTGGTAGCCCCAGAGTCTACCACCCATTTCTTAACATTAGAAATAATGAGAGCTTGAGAAACAACTACAGCAATGATCTCATCATTACACTGTCAACTCCTTGAACCAAATTTACATTTGGCTTGGGAGGATTATCACCTTTAGCTCTCTTCCTGCACAGAGCATCATGATGACCTAGTTTTCCACAGACAAAACAGTTGCCTTTCTTCTTGAACTTGGGGTTAAAATCTTTGGGTTTGTAATTAAGCTTTTTCTTAGAATCATTCTTTGATGTAGAGCCATACCTTTTGTTGTGAGGCTTTGTCTCCTCCAGGTTTGCTTGGAAGCCAACTCCTTTCCTTTTGCAGCTTGACTTTCCCACCAGTTAGTATCCTCAATGATGATGTCAGAGATGAGATCTGATAGAGATAGTTGCTTTTATTTGTGTTTCAGTTGTTGTTTATAGTCGTTCCATGATTTTGGCAACTTCTCGATCAGTATCCCAGCAATGACCTCATCAGGGAGGTTGATTTTTTCAACACGCAGCTCTTCTAATAGCTTATGGTACTCATTGATTTGCATCTTGATGTCCTTGTCCTTGGTCATCTCCCACTTGTAGAAGTTTCCAATGATGAACATTTGTTTGCCAGGATCCTCAGCAGTATACTTAGCAACTAGTGAGTCCCAGATTGTGTTTGCTTCCTTATAGACACAGTATACATCAAACAGATCATTAGATAAAGTACTAATAATTGTGTGTCTATAGACCTTATTGGCATGTTCCCAAGCAGTTTTTCTGGTTTTGGTCAGCATCGAGAGCAGGTTGAGATTGGGTAAACGCCACTGCAACTCCATGCATGTCTAGGATAGAGAATATCCACTCCTACCACCTTTTGAAATTCTTTTCGTCAAACACCTCAATTTTGGATATGTCCAAAAACGACTTGGGCATTGACATGGCGGGAACAACAATGGGAATGTAGCCTCCAAAACTACCAGAACTTGCAGCCACAACGTTAGCATGATCAGCAGGGTATGACTCCATAATAACTCTTAATATTGTTGGCTGCAATAAACAAAATGTCAGTATAAATCAATCCAAGTCGTGCCTAAGGACACTATCCTTAAGAGTTATTCCACCACAAGTCGGCAACTTCCCATGGTTAAACAGATTCTTCTTGCCGAAGCAAGACTTCAAAATAGCAGAAAGAAGATGAAGAGAAGCTCAGGAGAGCAGAGAGGAAGAGAGGAGAAGCTCCGAAAGTTGTCTATGAACTCGGTGCATCGAACACTTTAGTAGAGCTTGGTATTTATAAGCTCTAAAAGGCACTTGAACGTTGGGCAGCAATCAAAGTCGTTAATGGCAATTACACCATCGGTTTTGAATGTTGGGAGACAAAGTGATTAAGCCGAATCCGTTTCTGAATGTTAGACATAAAATGGCAATCGGTTTTTGAATGTTGGAGGAACAATGAAATAATGGGGAAAAAAATCAAACCAATAAATTAAAACTGAAGAAAGGCTTCAACATTCCAGACACTAAATCCTAACATTCCAGAAATTGAAGGCTTCAAATCCGAAATTGTTAAAAATTAAGGTTTTTCTAGTAGGCTATTTTTATATTAATTATTTTGTATTTTTGCAAAATTTTTCAGTAAAAAGTATCCAGTACCACATTTACTTCGCGCGTAGGGGGCAAACAAACAGATTACAACTACGTTGGGTTGTCGTTGTGTACGCGCAAGCCCATCTCCTCTCTTGGCTCTTTTACTAGCCCACCAATATATCTTAGTATTTATACACTAAGACCCTCTTTTGTTTAAGTAATGTGGGACTTCTTTTAATACACACACACACACAAGATACACTTATGTTCTAACACCTTCTACGTTTCGGCCCTCAACAATGCCTTAAAGAGAAATACCACTTCCAACTCCACCATCGTCTTCGTGCTAGAGTTCGATAACATCAACACGAATGAGGGGATTCAGTATGATAACGTCAACCTCACCTTCACTATTTTCCTCGATCGGAATAGCACCAGCCCGATCAGGAATTCCACCATTGATGGCTTCTATCAGGGGTTCCATGAGAACACAAAGAAGTGGAGTTCCATTGAAACTCATGCCGGAGGACCTAACCGAATGTCGTTGGTGGATGGGAAAAAGTATTTTCGAATGAATTTTATGACGTCGGTGAAGTATAAGTTCCTATTTTGGGACATAAATTGACAGCGTTTATGGGGAGGGGCAAATATTCCGGTGGATGATTCTCGCTAGAAAGTTGGGCACAAAGGTATCTGACTTGGAGACTCCCTCCCCGTCATTGGGTTTGGTGCACCCAAGCTCGTCGACTGCTATTCTACGATTCTGCTTCTGCCTCTTCTCGTCAATTTCTTATTTTTTGGTTTCCCTCACTAATTTCACTGCACACTGAGCGTTGTAAGAGATCTGTGTGTGGATCATTTATAAATTGCGAATGTGTGTGTTTCTTCATATTTACACACACACACACACCTATATATATATAGTGTGTAATAATAAATTCGTATGATTGGTTGCTGGCTTATAAACTTAATTTATGAATAAATTGATTAAACATAAAATTTTTAGTTTCATCTACATATTGTATATAAATTTAGTCCGTATAGAGACTGAGTCCTTGTCCCTCTAGTTGTATTTTTTCTTAATATTTATAGTGTGGTTTTATGAAAAAAAAAGTAGTAAACCGATCATGCGTGGTAGGTCATTTGGATTTGCATTGTGTGTGTGTGTGTGTGTGTGTGTGTGTGTGTGTGTGTGTGTGTGTGTGTGTGAATGGGTTACCTCTCGTTTGGTTGCTCAAAACATTGTGCAGAAAGGAATCGAACAAGGATTGCCAAGCTATGCATGTTTGAAATCTTTAGGAATTGACTGATGATCATTGTCCCTAATTCACGAATGATTCCTCAAGCTCTTGGAATATTGTTTTTAAGTTTAAAATTAAATGATTTTCATATTATCTAAAAAAAGTGCTTTATTATTTAGGAGATTTTATGAAAAATAAAAATTATTTTACATTTGGTTATAATCATAAAAAAATACTTTTTACTTGAAAAGTGATTTTGAGTTACTTAATAATAATAAGGAATCTGCTTTTTTTTAATTTTATGATTATTTTTAAAAGCTTAAATAAATATTTTTAAAAATTTTAAAAATGCAATTTTTTTGAAAAAAAGTTTTTTTAATGAGAAAAGTTCAAACAAGAAGGCCTTGAATATGATCTAACTATTATTAATAGTACCAATTAAAGACCAATATCTCTGGTCTCAAAACCATACTTTTTGAAATTTTTGTTTGTTTTGTTTTGACAAGTGAATTTATGGATATGGATAAAACCACCTAACACGCGCATGTACCAGTTCAAAAGCCCTGCATTCCAACCTATATATATACTAAGAGCCTCCCATAGCTGTGATTTCCCATTTTCTTCATACCTTGCATATCTAACATGTTTGTGAATAAAAGCTACTCTAGTATATTCACCCACAAAAAACAAAGCCACTCTAGTATTATCGGTGGGTTTGTTATTATATGATATCATTACAAAATTTGGATCCCATAAAGTGTTATTTCTTAAAGTTTTTTTAAAGTAGTAATGATATAGCTACATTTTAATTTAAAACTTAAAGTATATTAGAGTCTTATGGTGGATCATGATTAATTCTGGAGATGGTTATCTTTATATCATCATTATTATTATTTATGACACACGTTTGAGAGTAAAAGTTACAATAGTAATAAGGGTGCCTTTGTTATGTCACTATTATTATACCTTTTTTATTTTGTTTTGAGGATATTGTGCACCTTAAGATCTTTATATTTAATACGTTAATTACACCTCCCTCTTGGCTGTTAACATATATAATTTTACAAATTTACTGCCCCAATTCAACTATTGAGTCTGTTTGGTTCTCAGTTTATAAACTTAAGTTACAATAAAATGAAGTTTATAAAAATAAAATTTTGATAAAAGCAAGTTTGTTGTACATGATTTATATTTGGATATTTTTTTATTATAAAAATAAGTTTAACAAAATTATTGTGAGACAAAAGTATGTTTGCAAATTGAAAAATAATTTCTTCAATTCATTGGTTAAAAGTACATTTTGAGGTAAAAATAAGTTTTTAGGATAACCTTTTTAAGTTAAGTCAAATACAAGATTAGCCCAAAATATATTTGTAAATATGAATTTACCAACCCAAAGATTTTCCAAAGAGACTATTAAAAGAAACTACTCCACATGGTAACATGTTGTGATATGTTAGCCAAAAAGATAAGAGTACCTAACATTGAACTACATGTCTTAATAATTTTTTTTCAATGTCGGAACATGATTCAATCGAACATGCACATATAATTTTGCTAAAAGAAGACAAGGATAATCCGGGCAAAAAATAAACGACAATTAAGTATAGAATTTTATGAACATGATGTTGGAAAAAGAAGTTTAAGGTTTCCTTAAACAAATGTGTAGTGAACCTGTCCGTAAAAATAAAGTCGGCTTGTCAGAAAAACTTATATATATATATATATATATATGAGATAGAATAACAAGCCATTAGTCATAATCATTTAGTTAAAATCAAGTATTATTCACCAGCCACTTTAAAATAATGGTTTCCTGAAAAGGAAAAATGTGTGTGTGTGTGTGTGTGATTAAATCAAATCACATTTAAGAGTCAAACTATAAATTAGAAACCAGTCAAACTCATTTTTTTTTCTTTTTTTATAGTAAAAAATCTCCAAAAGATCACCAATCTAACACTTCCATTTTCATAAAAAGTACTTACAACCTTTTACCCTACGTTTTTATATATCCAACCTTGACATGATTGAAGTTTTACAGCTAAAACCTTAATCATTTTGGATGTTCATTTACCCTCCATTTGGATAAAGAGAAAATAGGGAGAAAATAAAAATTCAGAGAGAAAATAAGAAAGAATCTAGATACCTTCTTGTCTATGGGCTTATTTGACAATATTTGCTATTTTATTATTTTCAAAACAGTTTACAAAACTGTTTTCGAGAACAAGTTTTGAAAATAAGAAAATAAAAAAATTTGTTTGAATAATTATTATCAAAATCATAACTAGTAAGTGTTAAATGAGTTATTCAAAATTTATAACTTTATCATTAATGAGATGGATATTTTTCACATTTTCTTATATTTTTTAAAACAAAAATTATAAAACACCTTAAAGATATTTTGAGTTTTTTTATTCTTTTATTTTTTTTATTTTTCAGAATATTTTATAAAAAAACAGGTTTACTAAACAGGTTTTTTTATTTTTCTATTTTCAAAAATAAAAAAAAACTGTTTTGAAAACAGCTGTCAAATAGACCCTACATTTCTCATTTTTCATTTTTCTTACGATTCCAAACAAAGCCTAGACATACAACAAGCATAAATATAAATTGCGGTTTTTCTTTTATTTCAATTAAGCACATGAAATTTTGTTTCAAAATATTTAAATATGCCAAATATGAAAATATTTCAAAACATTTAATTTTGTTGCATTTTTCATTTCTTTTTTCATTTTGAACATTGGTAAGCATATATTAGTTATAGCAAATAATTTGAAAATAGTTGATTTAGAAAAGTTGTGAAAACAAAGTTTCCAGTGGAAACAGACTATTGGCCTGTTGCTGCTTCACACACACAGATATATATATATATATATAGTCCTTGGCTAGAAGTGAGATTGATCTAAAGTACCATATGAACACGTAAAAATATATAAATATATAGCCCTTTGTGATAATGTGGATACAAGACCTTAAAACGACATGCGAAGACCACACTCAGCTTTGTTTATTAGTTACATATATATATATATATCGTTGTTTTGTCTTCTATAATCAATTATGATTCTATTCTCTATTAACCAAATAAACTCATTTGCTATATATATATGCTATGTCTTTTTTTTTTTAGCAAACTAACTCATTTAGCATGTTAGTCTAAATGTTGGTTTCTAAATCTTTTTATTAAGTCTTAATTTTTTTAAAAGAAATTTTGTTTTATATTGTTCTTTTCGTTACTATCCTTTATGCATCTTTTCTTCATATTTTCATTCTCCCATTTATGTCACATTCCGATCCTGAATAAGTTATATCTCACTTATTTACTTTTTACTTTTATTTTTTCTTTAGCCGTTCTACCACGTTTTTTAAAAAATTATAATAATTGAATGGCTTATCATATTTACCTTTTTTTAAAATGTGATATTCTATATTGCCATTATTTTTTTTGACAAAAAAAAATACTCCCTTCAATTCATAAAATTTATCTTTTTAATTAGGTTTCTCATATGTTTAACAACATTTATCACTTTAGAATTTCAATGCAATATTAATTGTCAGTTTTACTATTTTATCCTTCATTAATTTCGATAATATCATTTAAGAGACCACTTAAATTAATGATATTTAGGTAAAATATAATTAAATTTTATATATAATATTTTAAATTATTTAATAACTTCTTTAATCTTTATGAAAAATTTTAAAAAGACAATTTTTAGAAACTATTAATTTTAGATCCTGCGGCATTGGAATGGCAAATAATTATAATGTGTATATTTATGTTGTCACCACGGTTTATAATTTCTAGGTCGATCTAACACTTCATTTTCATAACATGTACTTACAACTTGCTGCCTGAAGCCAGGGACGGAGCCAGAACAAAAAATCGAGGGGCCAAGTTTTTTAAATTTATTTTTTAAAGGAAGGTGAAAAACAATATTCAGTTAAATTTTTTTTGAAGTTTTTGAAAAAGACAGTTTTTGAAAATTTTCTATGTATTGTTAATTTAAGTTTTTAAAATATTTACCATAATTAGTCTTTTAAATAATTTCACGGCTTCTTATCAAATGTATTCATTGTTAATAAAATATAGTTATAAAATCAAAGACAAAGAAGACAACTAATATTGTTGTGTTTCGTTATATTATAAAATGGAATGAATGTATTTGGTTTAATTCTTCTATAAATTGTATACACAGACAAGATAAACTATACAATGTATATATATATATATATAAATATATATATATATATATTGGAGTAGTTGAGATGGGGGGACCAAAAACTTTCAACGATGGGATGGGCGTGGATCGAGTTTAGGGTTTAAACCCTCTAGATGTTAGAAAAAAAAAAGAGTATTCACAGCCTTTTACCTTATGTTCCTCTTTACATATACAACCTTCACATGGTTGAAATTTTATCCTTAAACCCTTAACCTTGTCCCTTATACGAATATAAATACAAATCGCAGTTTTTCTTTATCACAAGCGTGTGAAATTTTATTTCAAAATATCTAAATATGGTAAATATGAAAATATTTCAAAATATTTAACTTTGTTATGTTTTATTGTTTTCCAATTTCAAATATTGGTGTCAAATATTATTCTATAGCAAATAATTAAAAAAGTTGATTTAAAAAAATTGAGAAAACAGAGTTTCCAGAGAAAAACAAATTATTACCGGGTGTTGCGCTTCATACATATTAGCCCTTTGTTTATTGGGTCAACAAAGACTTATCTCACTTTACGGTGCACTTTTGTTTTGTTTAAAATTTTGAGCGTCGACTTAGAATGCTGTGCACTGGTCCTTTGTATTTTAAATATCACACCCTCCATTTTCGTTTATAAAATATTTTTAATTATTACATAAAAATTAAGAAGAATAGTAAATAATTAAAAAATATTTTATTATTTTCTAGGTTACCTTAATTTAATATTATTTCATATAGATCTATGAATTGAACTTCTAACATTAATTAAATTCCATTCTTTCTAGAGAACATTTTAAGTAAAAAAAAATTAAATACACTATATGATCTGTAAAATATTTTATATTGTGAAATATAAATTTATCATAAATATATTTTATAAACTGAAATTAAGGAGGTAATACTATTTTGAAGGGATATTAAATCTTGTATATTTACTTGACCCAATAATTTTTGGAGTCAAAATATTTCACTTAAAAATTGTTTACTTAATTTTTATAACAGTATGAAAATATGAAACAAAATTACAGATGAAATTAATATTTATAAACACAATTTGTTATTTTTTTGTACTATTTACGTAACTCCATATTTTTGTAATAAAATATAAATACAAAAATATTATGAAATAGCTAAATAACAATTGAATGAATAATTACAAAAAAATTGAATAATTTGCAAAGGTGTGAATTAAAAAAGCGGACCGCTTACAAGATTTAGCTTAGATCTATTTTTAATTTTTAATTAAAGAGTGGTGTCGTTAAAAAAGAGTAATTTAACGCGTTATTTTAGACGGCTGAGATCTGTTATTAGAATTCTCAAAACGCGCGCTTTTCTTTTTTGTTTCATGGATTCTGAAAATAGTTCATTCCCAGAGACTTCCTCAACCTCAGCTTCTTTTATTATACATTCAAGAAATTGACCTTTCCTTTTTTTATTAGTACCAATGTCGCCACTAGCATTTACATTACTCTTCACCGTCACGTGTTTTTTTTCCGCACTTAGAATTGGCTTTGCTGTATCTAGTGAAGGCTAATTTTTCTGTAACTACCTAAAACTATCATTTTAAGATTTTTTTTAAAAGTTTTTTTATAATATTTTAAGATTTTTTTAATTGTTTTTATAATATTTGTCATTTTAAACAGAAATAAAAACCATGTTACGTCCATCTTTATGTCATTGTTATATATATAAATTAAAATCAAATTTACAGTATATTTACTTTTTTATTCCATATTTGTACATTTAAAAATACCAAAAAAAAAAAGACTTTTACTTAACCCAGCAGAGCCAGGCTGACTCTCTCTCTCTCTTTTTTTTTTTGTGTGATCAGAGCCTAGTCTTCTTTTTTAAATAATAAAACACACACACACACACATATATATCTTTGCGTGAGGATTTAGATTCTCTCCATATTTTCTCTTTATATCTCTCTCCATACGTAATCTTATTCATTGATTTTGATTTGAATAGTAGAGATCACTGATTGTTACTTTAAATAAAATATATTATTTATTTTAATAATAACCTTAAATAAGCATTATAAATTATTTTTAAGAAACTTCAATTCATAATAATAAATGTCAACTATTAAATAAAATATATTATTTATTTATAGATTATTTTTTTAATTATTATACCACACAATTAATAAAAAAAATTGTGTATGGAAAGAGGTATGGAGAGAAAGTATAAAGAGGATCCAAATCCAAGGATATAATAATGATCGCAGCGTAACTCGACTCATGTACCTGTATTTATATGCAGCCAGTGTACAGACTGATTTGTATCACTAAAAATTACAAGTTTAGATCTTGTGGAACTCTTCACTACCACGAAGCTCTGAATTATTCTCTCTTTTCAGCCCTCAAAGCTACTCGATTATTCTCTCTCATCTGTTTCAAATCGCTGCTCTAAAGGCACAGAATAAAGTGAAGAAATGGAAGCTTGTGGTTGCGCATGTTTGTGTATAGGCATCATATTATTCAAGATGGGTGTGATTGCCTTGGCCCTTTGGTTATCCGCTAAGCATACCTCCCAACCCGAATGCTACGTCGGTGCCTTCTACGTTCCCGCCCTTAACAAAACCCTAAATTCCACTTCCAACTCCACCATCGTCTTCAAGCTTGAGTTCGATAACAAAGACGACGTCCACGGGATTCGCTACGATAATGTCAACCTCACCTTCGCCATTTTCCTTGACCGGAATACGACCACCCCCATTGGGAATTCCACCATTGAAGGCTTCTATCAGGGGATCAACAAGAATGCCGACAAGTGGGGCTCCGTCGAATCTCATGCCGCAGGACCTAATCGGACGACGCCTGCTGTGGTGGACGGGAATACATATTTTCGGGTGAATTTCACAACGTCGGTGAGGTATAAGTACGGGAAGTGGTACGTAAAACGACAGAACTTATGGGGAGGGGCAAATATTCCGGTGGATGGCTCCGGACAGAAAGTTGGGCACGACGGTATCAGACTCGAAGACTCCCTCCCCATCATCGGGTCCGGTGCACCCAGGCTTGTCGGATGCTGTTCTATGCTTCTGGTTCTGCCTCTTCTTGCCAATTTCTTACTTTTGGGTTTCCCCCTGAGCATGTGATATTTTAGTCATTTTCATTTTTGTGTCTCTCTTTCTCGATGGAGTCTTTGTCCCTCTAGCTCTATTTTTTTCGAGATATTTATATTGTGGTTTTGTGAAGAAAATGTGGCAAACCATGTGTATGTTTTGATTCAATCTTTAGGAATGATGATTTTCTCTCCTCCATGACGTTGGAATATTTTTTTTTCTATTTTGATTAACATTGATCAATAGTCAAGTTTATATCCTTATTCAGAATCATTTAAATATTAAATAATTATTTGTGTACTTTTGGATCTTGATTATATATATATAGATTCAACAATTATATAAAATATTAGTATATATTTTAATAGTAACTATTAATAGAAATAATTTTTTTGCCGTAGAAATAGTTTTTTGTATTTATAACCAAATAGCAGGCCAAAAAATGAATAACAAAATATTTAATTTTGTTATGTTTTCTTTATTTTTTTCCTCTTTCAATTTCAAACATTAATTGGTACCCAAATGTTATTCTATTGCAAATAGTGATTAAAAAATTGAGAAAACAGTTTCTGGGCAAACCCAAAGTATTGGCGCGTTGCTACTTGATAATTATAGGGATCATTGAGTTTGGGGGCAAAAAAATTGAATATATTTGGTTTTTGAGACCAAAAATGATTTTTATGGGTGAGTATTGAATTTTTTAAATCAAAAAAATTAATTTAGAATAGAAAATTAAATATGTTATTTTTTGCTCCTAAAACATAATTTTTCCATAATTATAGCCCTTTTGTCGTAATGTGGATTCACGACCTTAAAACGACATGCGTAGACCGCACTGTGCCTTGTTTATTGGTATTGGACCTTGAGAATACGCCCTCTGACTCTCTTCAGATTTACTCTTCTCTACTTTTTTAAAATTTTTTTCCACTTTATTTCTTCATATATTTCACTACTTTTACATTAACATGACTTACTCCTATGTGCAAAGGTGAGATTAAAAAATGTGGACAGCCTACATTTTTTTAGCTTAGATTTTCTTCCTTTTTTTTTTTCAATTAAAGAGTTGTTTCATTAAAAAAGGGTAATATAACAGGTTCCAGGGCACTAAAATAATAAACGGCTGAGATCTATAATTAGAATTCTGAAAACGCGCGCTTTTCTTTTTTGTGGGCTGGGTTGGTGAGCAAGTTATTATATATATATATATATATATTTCTTTGCACAATTAAAAGATATATAAATAAATGGGAAGAGACTCATTTTTGTGAATGGGCAGACAAAATGAGTAGACAATAAATTATTAAATCCAGAAATGCAAGACTATCAGGATGGAAAGGAAAGCCATCCATATTATTATAAACGAGGAAAAAGGATATGCTGGTACTGTTTATAAGTTTAACTTATTCAACTCATTTTTGGGCTACGCTATGTGTTAAATATTTTCTTCCAAATCATATCTCAACTGTATTAAATTAAATATGTACTGTATTAAATAAAAATTATGTTTAAATGTAATTTGTGTTGACGCCAGATTTTCCATGTAATATTAATTAATCAGAAGAAGACCAATCTGAATTCCCATTGGACCCGTTTGAATCAAATTGAAAGGGATGTGCATATATCCAAAGTTGGACTGAACATAATTTACTCTCTCTGATGTTAAAAATAAAGAAAAAAATATTTTACTCATACTAATATAGTTAGTTAAACTTATCTAATTTGTTGTTAAACATATTAATTTTTCGAAGATTACCCTCAATTAATTTTTCTTTTACACTTGTTTAATTAATGATGAGGGTATCTTTTGGAATATTATTTTTATTACTCTAAAAATTCATTTTTTTTCTCTCATACTACCTCCATCTTAAAATGTAAGAGACAATTTTAAACATATTTTGTTTCAAAATATAAGAGACAAATGACTTTTATCTTATCAAATAAAGTATTTTTCTAATTGTGTCTTTAATTAAGATGGACTTATTATCACAAGGCATGAATTAAAGTAAACTCAAGTAAGAACATTAAATTAGGGTAATTTGTGAAAAAAAGAAAATTTCTGTCTGACTCTCTTTCATGCAGTATTTGTCCCTCTAGCTTTATTTTTTTTCGTGATATTTATATTGTGGTTTTATGAAGAAAATGTAGCAAACCATGTGTATGTTTCTATTCAATCTTTAGGGATGATTATTCTCTACTCCATGAACGATTTCTAGAGCTTATAGAATGCATATTCCATTCCAACAAGGATGGAATGGATACCCATTCCAGGAATATGTGAGTAATACAATGACTAAATTGCCATTCTTATTTTTTTCAATTAGTACAATGACTAAATTTATAACCTTTTTTGGGTAAAGTACTGAAAGCTTCACCAATATTTAAGTCTGTTATGTTTTCTTTATTTTTTCTTTTTAATTTTTAAACATTGGTTTGTAAATATTGAATTAAAAGAAAGTTGATTTAAAAAATTGAGAAAAGAGGTTCCGGGAAAAACAAATAATTGGCACGTTGCTACTTGATATATATGGCCCTTTGTCATAATGTGGATTCATGACCTTAAATAATACGACATCGGAAGACCCCATTGAGCTTTTGTTTATTGGGTCAACGAGGACTTCTCTCATATGTATTCTTGGGATTTAGATTTAAAATTTTGAGCGTGCACGCGTACGCACATGCATTGTGCTTGGTCATTTGTATTTTTAATATTTTGATACTTTTGTCAGAATAGTTGCAAAATAACAATTGAATGAATAATTACAAAAAATATTGAATTATCTGCGAAGGTGAGATTAAAAACAACGGACCGCCGACTAGCTTTAGCTTAGATCTTTTTTTTTGTATGTATAAATTCTAATTAAAGAGTTGTTTCATTAAAATAAATAGGGCAATATAACGCGTTCAAGTGCAGTAAAATAATAAGCGGCCGTGTTGACACCATTTTGACAGTTGGGCAAGTCAAACAGGTTTTTTCCAAACCTAACACAGTCGAGTAGGCCTAGAGTTCAGTGGATAAGCATAGAAATTTTGGCATCAAGCACTTACTACCCAACATGCGAGATTTTAGGACGTGCCTGCGGATATGATAGACAACATGGACATGAGGGGAAGCACACGGAGACATCTCCATGTATCCAGAATACGAGGGAATGACCACCTCTGCACCCACATTTAAATACGGACAGAGCTGCAGAAAAGAAACACACAGCGTCATCAACCTATCTTGAAAATCACTTCAAATATCTATCTCATATCTCCGGCGAGAACCACTGTCCACGGTGTTACTTTCATTGTATTTTAGTTTAGGTGTATTCAATCGGATCTCTGATATTTGAAGTGTGTCCAGGCTTGCTCGATGCCAAGAGATAGTTCTTCCTTAAGTTTATTTTTGAGTTGTTGCACTGTGACTATGTATTTTATTATGTTTTGTATCTTTATTCGACACTTGGAGAAATTATGGTAAAAGGCCCCAGGTTTCCACTATATTTAGTTAAGAAGTCAGTTTAGTTTCTATTACTTTAAGGTTTATTGCCTCTAATACGCCTAATCATCATGTTTGTTTGTTTTAGATTTCTTGAGAGCCAATAGGCTGAGATCTATTATTAGAATTAGAATTCTCAATACGAGCGCTTTTCATTTTCTATTCATGGAATTTGAGGGCTCCGATGGTTCAATTATCAGGGGATTAGTTTGGTTCAATTATAATGTCATCCTAACAAATCTAGAAGTTGTAACCAAATGCCCCCATCGTAGAAGTTCTTCAATGGAGAAGATCAAATCAATTCAATTGAAGTTTGGTTAGGAAGGAAGAGAATGCTACTCCCAAAACATGATTTCCAACTAGAAATCAAACGGGTCCTTGATATTTGAGAATTATTGTATAAGTTCTTTTTTTTTTTCTTTTGGTCTGGCCTCATAGACTCATTGTGTATATACATAAGTTGTACAAATCTGATGAAATTTTACGCACTGTGGAAGAAGAAAATTACCGAACTACATCTAGGGTCATTTTTAAATCTTGTGTGAATTTTAAATTTCATTGGATTTGTTAAATGAAAGCTAATGGGATGGAGAGAGAAGTAAACAATATTTTTTTGTATTTTTTTCCTTAAAAAATAGGACTGTCAAAAAGTGAGTAAAAGCTATGATATCATAAAAAAGGAATGGCGTGAGAGAAGTAGAAAGGGTACATACAAAGACAATATAGAAAACTTTGATTGATTTACTTGACAATGACAGTATATAAGGTGTGGAGGGCTAAATATTATTTTAATTTTTTTACAAATAATATATATATATATTAAACATTGTTTTCCAAATAATTAATCATTTTGGGAAAGAAAGAGAGAAGCAGAGCAGTGGTCATGCATGATAGGATTAAAGCGAATCTCTGCAGGGCACGACTGGTCATTATGGTCCTCGCAATGTGTTAAACTTCTTGTATTAGTGTGTGTGTAAAATACATTAATAGCACAAATGTTTTATATTCGGACCATTTGAAGTCTTCATTTTCTAATTCTAGATTTGAATTTTGAGTACTACTTGACAATTGCAATTATACATGCACACACATACTCCTCTGGTACTTTTTATAAAGAAATTTCAAGAAGTTTTTTCTAATCTTTTTTATAAGGGACCTTGTATTGTTAATTGAGATTTTTTCTATTTTACCCTCATCATTTATTTTTCTCATAAATTGTTATTAGATTTTTTGGATGAAAGAGACACTTTCATTGGTCAAATGATATTTAATGTGGATTGCATTAATATATTAAATAGGAGTAACAAAAGAATGTTTGATATTTTTTTTTAGGATTTGAAGAACATAACTAATTTTCTTAATCTACGTAAAGTAGTTGGAAGTCCTTTATAAAAAAGAACAGAGGTAGTATTTACATGTGGATTTGATCTCAAATTAATTACATATACTTCTTGATTTGTACGTATCTTGATATATATTCTTTCTATTTCTTATTATAAGGCATATTTTTGTAGGATTAAGATTTCAAAATATAAGTCATGTTATAAAATTTATGCATAATTTAATATTTGTTTTCCATTTTTATTCTTTTTGGAATTACCCAAAAAAGTTATAGTTGAGAGAGATTAAGAGAGATACATTTATGATGCATTATAATTCAATGAGGATAATTTTGAAAAATTAGAGTAATTTTTGAAAACATCAAGACTTTTAACTAATTTTCTAGATATATGTGAGGTAGGTAAATATGACTTATAATAGAAAATAAATGGAGTATTAAAGCAGTACACAAAAACCAAAAGTTCTATTTATAGGATATATGGAGAATACTTAACATTATAATAGCAAAAGAAAAGAGAAAGCTAAATGCCACTTATAACCCACAAGTATATGGATTCGAATTCTACTGCTAATGTCGTGATCTTATTCGTAAGTAATATGTAAGTATCTTCATAAGCACTTTTTAAGTCATAATATCTGCCTTAACCTATGTAAACCCCTGAGATTCAACTTATCAAATTTTTTCATTAAAAAAAAGAAAAGAAAGGGCTAATAATGAATAGATAGTACATTGTTACATGAAAATGGTGTCTATAAAAGTTGGTCAAGATCATCACAGCCAAACACTCATACAGCACGGATTGATATCATTTTCTAGGATGGCTAGAGTACAAGAAAAACCCATATAATAATACTAATCCTATTCAAACCCAGAATTATTTAGATGAGATGATCCAAAGGAGAGATGTAACACCCTTCATGACATCTTTCTTGGCATTGTGTGCAGAACCGGAGGAAACAGGATAGAGAAAGGTTCAAGTGGAGTCTAAAAGAGCTCCATGCCGTGGCGAGAAGCATGGCCGCCGCAACGAGAGCCATTTCCAGTGGTTCTTTTTGGCTGAAAACTGATGGAGCCGCGGTGAGATGTTCTAGAGTCATGGCGAGAGTCGGGTATCTAGTTTAAATCAGAAATATTTCAGTTAATCACACGTGAAGGAAAAGAAGGAAAACAGAGGGAAAACACGAGAGCTCTGCTAGGGTTCGAGATTTCCGATTTTTAGGAGTGATTTTCAGACCTTGAAAGTTTGGATTCAAGTTGGTAAGTGATTTTTACTCTTCCCTCTCCATTTTTCTTTGGTTGAATTTGGGATTTTTTGGTTATATGTTGGGTTTTCAGATTTGGGCCGAAATCTACCAATTAAAATGGATGAAATGGGATTAAGGAAGTGTGTTTTGGTGTTCTTGTTGCTTTGATATGAGTTTTGAAGGGTTTATGCATGATTTGAGTATAACTCTAGGTTGTTTTCGGTTTTTGTTCTTAGGAATCCGAAGTGTATGGGATTGTTTGATGTTTAAATGATTCTTAGGAGCTTAATAATGCACGAATGTGGTGTTGGAACCTTGGGTTAGGCTAAATTGGTTGAATTTTGATGTTTGGTTATATGGTATATGTTGTTAATTTAGGAATTCTGATATTGTAAAGGTTGTTTGGTAGCCTGAGAGGGATTCAAGTATGTTGGACGACTCGAGGAGTTCGTGGAATCCACGTATGTGGTAGTGACACTTGAGGTAACTGGGTGTTTGTTTTATGTGATTATATGTTGATATATATATATATATATGCATGTTCCTTTTCATACCATGATATTGATTGTGTATGTGTATGGTTTTCCTACATATCGTGGTATGCACGGCTAGTTGATATGTGATGATTGTATATGTTATGTAAGTATGATGTGTAGCATCCCCATACCATTGCATGCTAGCATATCCATATGATGCTTGTGATGATAATGATATATATGTGTGTGTAGAGGCATGTTGGCATGACATTGACATCATCACCATATGATTGCATAGTGAGAGATTAATGATGAGGTGATGATGATATGATATGAGTTGATGATATGATGAAGATCTCTGTCGCTAAATCCTTTCCATGGGAGAGCCAAGTGGCAGAGGATAATATGATATGATGAAATATCCATGTCACTAAATCCTCTCCTTGGGAGAACTAGGTGGCAGTGGATTTGGGAATGCACCTTCCCTAAGTCACCATTAATTTGTGATGGTCCAAGGGAAGGAGAGCCATGATCCGAGCTCTAGTGTAACCATTGGCCGGGTTGCATCAGGGTAAGGTGAGCTTGGTGGTGCCCCAAAATCAATCTTCACCGACTACTAGAAGAGAATCATCTATTGAAATGTCTTGTGATGACAACAACTCATGGTTCTAGCTACGTATAAAGGAGAACATGCATACCATTCATTAGCATTATTATTGCACGACTGTGTGGATCAGTATATATATATTGTATGTGGTTGTTCCCAGTTACTAAGACTTTGTCTCACACCTCTCTTCCATGAACTAGCATTTCAGGTGATGGTTCTGGCACTAGTCCGAAAAAGACAAGGGAGTAGTATCTGATGTGAGAATGCTAGGTCTATGTAGTTTTTGGTGTAATTTGGATTTGTAACTTATGCCAAGTAGGATAGAATGTTTTGTAATGGATGTATGACATGGATATGGACTATATAGATGGACGTTGTATGTATGGTTATGTATGTGGAATTGTGTTGTATGTGATATGTATGCTAGATGGTGGTGTATGTGTGATTCGGGGTGTTAAGGAGTCAGTGTGATAGTATTAATAAGTCAAAGGTGGAATTGGGCATTGATGGTGTATTTTAGGACCTGTAGTCCATTTTGTCAAGTAGAGTTCAAGGTGGTCAAATCTCATAGGAATGGTTCCTTTAAGGTGAAATCTCTTTGGACAAGTTGTTCAACGATTTTGGACCTGTGTGAATAGTCCTGAGGGTTGAATTGCCTTTGGTGGCAAATAGAAATGATGAGTTGTGAATTTTGGTCAAAAAGTGGTCAAAGCGGTGTTAGGTATCTAGAATCTCAATACGAAGTTGGATTGAGATGAAAGTGGTGTCTATGGATAGATTGGGACTAGATTGACTTGTAGAAATTGGATTCGGGTCAAACGGAGGTTGGAACATAAAATTATGTCCGTCGAAAGTTCGCCCTAGTATTGGATTTTTGTTGGTGTGGAAACCAGCAGGGGGCGCACCGTGCCAGGAAGCAGGCCGCGACGTCAGAGAGTCCAGTAGCGAGTAAAAATAGGGGAGGTTTGGAGCCGCGGTGGTACTGTAGTAGCTGCAATCCCAACCCACTTTCTGGTATTTTTGTGTTGTTTTTTTGCTGCCCGGTGGTTTTACAAAGTTCCTTTGAGATGTTTGCGTTGTGTTTGGTTGATTTTTGAAGTTTTGGTCAAATTTGAAGGTGTTTAGAGATATGTTGTTATAAGAGACCTAACAGTAAGGATATGGTTGGATGGCACATAATTATGCAACAAACTTGTTTAGTCTCCATGGTCGTCATAGATGGGTATCATTCATACTCATATGGAATTGAATGATATATATATATATATAGATCAAGAGAGAGGTGGAACAAAAGGAGAGAGACACAGTATGAAGAGAGAGAGGAACTACTCTACAAGAGAAGATTGGAGAAGGAAGAAGAAGATCAATAAGAGATAGAGAGGGAGCAAGAGCAGCTAAGAGCTTCCATTTTTATAATTCTCCTTGAACGTATATATGCTTCTATTTATAGGCGTGAGCCAAAGGTTATTTTACAAAGATGTCCTTATAACTAAGATAAATGTACAATAATATTCGTAACTGTTCACCTAGCTATTTACATCAACAAAAATAAAAATTTTATATTTTGTGAAAAAATTAAAATTTTAACCGAAAATATTTTTTTTAAAAAAAGGAGTAATTTTGTTATCTTTATAAAATATATTTTTATAGGACTTATTAATTATAGCACTCTCGTAATTTTTTCCCTATTTGTTATATATCAACCACTAATATATAAGCATTAACTGGTTAACAATGGAAAGAAGTCAAAGTAATTAAATCTGGAGACTTGGTCGTTTAAGGAGAGGAGACATTTGATTGCTAACACCTGCATGTGTTGAGATTATCAGTAAATTAACTAATTACAACATTTTTTCTTGGCCCAAATTAATTACAACGTTAAAGGAAAGTATTTTGCATTTTGGTTGGGGCTTTCCTCTCCTGCTTTTACTCCCTCTAATCTTAAATAATAGTCACTTCTAACTACCTCATCAAAATAAAAAAAAATTTATTATATGATTAAAGTTGTCTTAAAATTTAATGTACTTTCCATTTTTACCCTCTAATAAATACTATAAATTCAAACAATCAATATTCTCTCTCATGATTAAATAAGAGCATTTTGAAAATAAAGTAATTAGTGCTTCAAAAACTCATAAAATACGACTTATATTTAGAACTATGAAAAGCTTTTAGAATATAACTAATAAAAAGGACCAATCAAGTATTACTTACATCAATAATAGCTGGTCTCTCTCCGTTAAAGTGTTAATCCCTGATATTTATAGCAGTTCATAAATTAATCCTTGAACCTAACACATGGCAAGATAGAGTTAATGATTTGCTGATATGGAAAACGGAATTCTAACATGGCATCCTACTGACATGCTGATATAAAAATGAGGGTTATTCTCATAACTATCCACCCACCTAAAAACAGGACCTTGAAAACGTTGGCTTTAGGTTAGGAAAACAACACAGATTTTCTTCCTCATCTTCATCTCTTCTTATTTCAACTTTCATTTATTATTATCATTTAATGCCATTCTCTTTCATTTTCGTGTGATTCTATTTGCTGTGAAAGTTCATGTTTCTGAACTTTGGTTCTCAGCTCCTTGGTTCACTTTGTTGAATCAAGTGTTTTGATGATTCCAAACTAACCTTCAAGAGCTTAAAATAAAGATATCAAAGGTGCACAAAAAGCTTCAAGTGAAGAAATTATGGAGAAATATGTGCAAAAATAGATGTAGGATGTTTAGTAATGTTTTGATTTGAGTAAAAAACTTTGATTTGGTGAAAAGATGTTTTAAAACCTTAATTGTATGTTAAAATATGGAATATTTGAAAAACATCCACCAACAGACGAAGTTTAAAAGCTTTATACTAATCTGTCATATTAAAAATTCAAACTTTGATTTTGAAAATTCGAATTTCGTATTGAAAATGAACAAGTCTGAAAAGAGACTTCTCTGACAGACGAATTTTGAGTTGAAAAAATTTGAATTTTGATAAGTGTCTGAAAGGTGCTTTCAATAACAGACGAACTTTGGGTTTTGAAAATTCGAATTTCAGACAAAATGTAACCTATGAAAACTAAAGAAATTCGTCTGAAATTATGTCAAAGTTTATCTGAAATCAAGTTTAGATTGGACTTCAAAATTGCTCACTGACAGACAAACTTTGAACATGAAAATTCAAATTTCAGAAACAAAGCTTGTGAGTCTGATATAATGATATGTTGACATACGAATAACAGTATTTATAAATTTGAATTTAGAAGTAAGTCTGAAAAGAGGTCTTTCTGATAGATGAATTTTACCATTTGAAAATTCGAATTTCAAATTAGATGAACTACTGTGCCTTATAAACCAGCTACGGACAGATGAATTTTGGGATTCCAAAATTCGCATTTCGAAGGCATTGTAACAAATTGAAAATACTGTTCACACTTAACAGAACTCTTCAAACATGAAAATTCATATGTCACAATATAGAAACATTTTTCAAAGATCAAAATTCGAACTTTGCTTCATGACAGACAAACTTTGGATATTCAATGTTGAAGTCTTTAGCCTTCGGTTTCTATGAAATTCGTCTGTTGACCAACTGAAATTCGAATTTTAGAATGTCAGAAGCATTAAATGCGGTTGGTTAACGGATAGTTTTTCAGAGTAACCGTTGGATAACTTCTCCAACTGATAGATTTTGTCTCTAACGTATAGTTGAGACCTAAAACTATAAATATAATATCATTTGAAGTTGTGGGTAACGAATTTAACTTTGTATATACTGAAACTCTGTCAAATCATCTACTCAAAGTCTCTTACTCTTACACTTCAATATTTGTACTCCAATTTTCATATTTACTCTGTTTAAGAGAGTTTATTCATTGTAAACAATCTTATCTTCATCTGGAAGAAAGATTTTCTTGTGAGGGGATATCACAAGGGATTGGGGAAGCACTTAGTAAGAGTGCATAGAGTGAAAGAGTGAGCTCTAGAAACAGAGCATCAACTTTATACTGAGGCATTTGCAAGAAGTCCACTGAATTCTTGCAGAATAGTGGAAAATCTCAAGTGATGACTTGAGGACTGGACGTAGGTCAAGTGGAAAGACCGAACCAGGATAAATATCTGAGTCTTTTCTTCCCTACTGCTACTTTTAGAATTTATTCATTTATACTCTGTTTTACTATCATACTTTGCTTTCTTCACTTTCTTAATATTTTGCAGAAAATTTTCAAGCTTCCCAATTCACCCATCTCTTGGGAAGCCAGCTTATCTAACACACTTTGTGACAATGATGGGTTTCTGTAAAACTATCCATCTTTCTCTCTCTTCTTAGCTTAAACTTTTAACTCACTCCTCCATCCCTCAACTTTCATTTTGCTTGTATGCATTTTTTTGCTTTGCAATTAGCTGGGATTAATATGCAAAACTATTTCATGCCCTATAGTGACAACTTTGTTTATATGCAAAACTATTTTAATGAGTTTAAGACTTTTAACATATACTCTGTTTATATGATAATAAACAGAGTATATGTTAAACTTTCAAAACTATTTCATGCTCTGACAACCTTTTAAAAGAAAGTGATCAATATTATTTTGCTGTTCAAAATAAAAGGAGGGATTATGTGCATTGCTAGTGAAGAATGTGGCTCCCTATAAATGCTATATTCTATATTGAATAATATTAATATTAATATTGTATGATATCAATTAATATCAAAGATTACTTTTGTCTCAAATCAACTTGTTCTAGATTAAATTTCCTGTATTAATTCTTCATTTTAATTTTTTATACAGGCTTATGGATGCGAGATCAGTGTTGGAAGGAAGCTAAGCCATTATTGGGTAGCAAATCCCATCAAGTCTTTTTTTTTTTTCCTTTCATTAAAGTTCCTATACAAAACATGGATGATAGCAACTTATTCTATAAAAATAGTCTTATTCTTATCATGTATGTCTTTACTTATATACAATTTGATTTTTATTTTATTTATGGCCTATAAATAGTACTATTCACTATAAATTTTATATTTTTAATGTTATAGATCTTTTATATTTTATATTGATGATTAGTAACAATTTAATAATATTCATATTTGCTTTCATTGTATTATTAAAACTATAATACACCTGTGCATAAGTGATATCGATTTCATTCTATTATATTCGATCCAATCATTAATGACCATTAGTTCCCATGTCCTTCCTATTCACTTTTGCAATCAGAGTTGAAGCAGGTGTCGTTTGTTGTGTTGTAACGAAGCAAATGAACAATATTCTGATAAAAAGGGAAAAATACAGAAAACCAAAAAATAAAAAAATAAAGCAAGTCAACAATGTTCTTGAAGCGAAGCCTGATTGGGAACGAATGACTTGAATAATATATAAATTTGTTATTTTAAAAAATATACTTACAATTTGTAAAATTTTCAACAGATACCAAGGTATCAAACTGGTACTTAAACTTTAAAAATTCCATTTTCCATATCAGTAAATCACGAGCTCCGTCTTGCCATGTGTCAAGTTCAAGGATCAATTTATGAACGGCTACAAATATGATCGAAGGATTAACACTAGAGAGATTTTGAGGATTTGATGAAAAAAATATAATTCAGGACTAATTTTCAAATTGGTATAAAGTTCAGGAACTAAAAGATTAATTTTTTAACAAAAAATAAATTAAAAAATGTAATTTAGTTATCTTTATAAAATATTCTTAATATATAGGACTAATTAATTATAGCACTCTTGTAATTTTTCCCTATTTGTTATATATCAACCACTAATATATAAACATTAACTGTTTAATAATGGAAAGAAATCAAAGTAATTAAATATGGCGACTTCATGCCTTTTTTATTTTCAGTTTGGTTCTCCGAACCAACATTTTATAGCATGTTTGGTTCCACGTTTTGTAAACGTAACCATGGTTTTCAACCATGGTTTTCTAAAAGATGTGTTTGGCCAAACACCCACGTTTTGCAAACTGACTTTTTGAAAAATGAAAAGTGGGTTAAACTGTGGTTTTGGAAAAGGAGGGGAAAAGTTACTTTTCCTTTAACAAAACGTGGGTTTTGAAAAAGGAGAAACAAATTTACTCTATATTATACATCTAAAAGTACTTTTAACCTCTATCTTCCAAACAATTTTTTTGTCAAACTTACTTTTACAAAAAGAATATCCAAACATAATAACTTCCAACAAACTTACTTTATCTAAACTTCATTTTTACAAACTTCATTTATCTTAACTTAATTTTACAAAACGGAGAACCAAACGGACCCTTAGTTATATTTTTATTTGGCTCATTTGTGAATTTCACTTTGTAAATTTACTTGTACTTTTAAATCAAAATTTGGTTAGAAAATTGAGAAATATACTTTTGGGTTCACAAATATTTTAATCTCACAATCAATTTATTAAACTTACTTTAGCAAAAGAAAATATCCAAACATAAATCACATTATAACAAACTTACTTTTAACTAAATTTTATTTTGGTACACTTCATTCTCTTTATTCTAACTTAAATTTGCGAACTTACACATTTGCTGAGATGTGTAAATTAATTAATCACTATAACATTGGAGGAAACTATTTGGCATTTTGGTTGTGCCTGTCCTCTTGTACTTTTATTAGGCTCTTGCATCTCTATATTAAAAGATGCTGACTTGTGACAGCTCGATGCTCGGGGGAGATAGATTCCACTTTACGTACATACTTGGCAAGCAAATAAAATTGATATGTAAAAGTAATTCATTAGATAATGGATTGAAGAATATGTAATTAATTAAGCTATCACTTCTGAAAAGAAAAGATTGATTTTTAATTTAAAAAAAGATACTACTTACTTTTAAACAATTACAAAACTTTGAATTTTCTTCTGCAAAGTTTAAAGCATTGTTAAGAAAAAGTAGTCAAGAACAGCAAGCATCATCTTTGTGTGACTTTTATTCCTTCCTAAATGTATAATGCATGTATTCAACAACATGCATGATGACATTATATTAACGGGGAATTAAGGCGATTATTTATCAGGAATTAATACTAAAAAAAAATGAAGGTATAATCAATTAATCAGAAAAAATTCTAAGCGTAATAATTGAAAGAAATCACAATAATTAATCAGGAGATTGGTAGTTTGAGAGAAAACAACTTTAACTGCGGAGACCTGCATGTGCTGAGTAAATTAATTATGTAATGTGGAGATGTCAAACAAAATCAGTACACAGTTTGTAATAGTTTGTCTCAGTCAGTGTCTTTTCCTTCCGTTAAGCAAAGACCATAATTTAAAGATAAGGCGAATCATCAAGCGCTTAATATAACTGGTAAAAGAAATTGTACCAATTTAACCAGATGTATTGAGTTCGAGTCCTCGATTTGGATTGCTTTAAACCCTTTGGTGGTAGAGTTTGCACCACAAAGAGTTCTATTCAACTTGATCTGAGTTAGTTTAAACCCTAATAAATATTTCAATTGAAGTGACATACATATATAATACTAGATGCACACGAAAAAGAAAAAGGTGGGGTTGTACCTGAGAGTGAACCTTAAAAAAGACAATTTCATTCAATTATTGCCTTTTGTTCCACAACATTGAAATAATATAAACGCCAATAAATTCTTGATTTTGTACTTGAAGTAACACCAAACCAATGAACAATAAATTACTGATTTTTATATAAATGAAACTCCCAACTGAAGAACAATAATTATGATTCTTCACTTATCATGGTCAAATTAAAGTTCAAAGAATGGAAAATCAAACACTAAAAACGTTATGCTAATCACTCGAATCAGAATTTGCATGGCCGCAGTCAAATATTATTAATTCTTGACATAAATATTTTAGTGTGTTTGGCCTGAAAATCCTTGTGTATGTCCAACCCCAAGAAAATTTTCTTCGTAAACTAAACAACCAAAAGAAGAATAATCCCCCTTCTCCCTTTCTTTTCCCTTTAACTTTTTCTTTTTTGCAAAGTTTACCTCAGGTGCTGGGTGCTACCTCGTTTAGAAAAAGAGCAGCAACCACCTTTCCTATACATGTTCCACCATAAATATATAACTTAATTATATCATGCATTCAAAACATGGGCCCTCCTACAATAATATTAAACGGTGAGTTGAGTAGGTTCTGAATGAGATCGAAGAAAATAAATTTACAAGTTTAAGATAACATATATAGAGTGATGTAAAAGAGAATGTAGTCTATAAAAAAAAAAGAGAGAGAGAATGTAAATAGTGAAGTTTGGTTTGTTAATGATCGATGGAACTAAGCAGGATGGAAGAGAGTACATAAAAGGAATATAAAATTATGGTGATTCCATTGAAGCCTTAAATAACTACAGGTCAAAGTCAAATTTCTATGGGGAGGGACGAAAACAAACCAAATTCATGCGAAAGAAGGGTAAAGTATTAATTTAAATATTTATTAAATTAATAAATAATATATGTATGTTATTAAATTCAGAAACAAATTAATATAATTGCCTATACCTAGCTATATTAAAAATATATGTATTAGTTATTTATACCATTTAAATTTTTAGTTAAATAAAATTTATTTCTCATCGTCTCTATAATAAAATTATTTGTAAAATCTACTTCTTGATACAAATTGTTAAATTATATATAAAAAATCTTTTTTAGAAATTTTTGTGGAATCTTAATTTTTAGTCCAACTATCCGACGATCAAAAGTAAATTTTACAGAACAGATAAGATATATGACAAATTGACAATTATTCTTCAAAAAGTTTTTTATAGTTTTCCTTCAAAGATAACTAATAAATATGTTATGCACTCTTCTTCTTCTTTTTTTCCCACAAGATACTATTGGGCCTGCCTAATTAATTAATGAAGTCCCATCCCTAGCCTATGATAAAATCATGAATTGAACATTGTGTTGATTACTTAAAGGAATCGGGATTTCTCTTACATATACAGACTGCTTTCGTTAGTTTTAGAAGAATATCCCATGGCACAGCAACATCCCTCCCAATTTATTTATTCAAATTGAATATATATATATATATATATTCATGCATTGTAAAGCTTGACGAAGAGCAATTCGCGTCACAACCTCAACTTTGGCCTGATCTGCGGGTTGCATATGTAACATCCATAAATTTCCATATATGATTTTTAATACGGTTTATGTTTAGAATATGAGGAATGAAGATATACACTGAATAAAGATATACAATGAATTATGATTTCAATAAGTTACATTGAATTCTAATGAGCATACACTGAATGAAGATATACAATGAGTTACATTGAATTCTGATGAGTATACACTGAATGAAGGTATACAATAAATAGTGGTTTCAATGAGTTACATTGAATTCAGATCAGTATACACTGAATGAAGGTATACAATAAATAGTGGTTTCAATGAGTTACATTGAATTCTTATGAGTATACACTGAATGAATGTATACAATAAATAGTAGTTTCAATGAGTTACATTGAATTCTTATGAGTATCACTGAATGAAGGTATACAATAAATAGTGGTTTCAATGAGTTACATTGAATTCTTATGAGTATACACTGAATGAAGATATACAATAAATAGTAGTTTTAATGAGTATACATTGAATGAAGATATACAATGAATAGTAGTTTTAATGAGTTACATTGAATTATGATGAATTGATGTCACTTGTTGGTCAAGACATCAACACTATAAATACCCCTCCCATTTCTTCATTTCAACACATCACTAGTTGAGAGTGAGAGTTGGGAGTAAGAGAAAGCCGAGGGAAAGAAAGAGAGTGTGAGTGAAAGAAAAGGAAAAGAAAGGAAGGTTAGCTTCAAGTAAGGTACTTAAAAAAATTCAAGAAGGAGGGCAAGCTGCTTAGCTCAGGATACTTTTCGGTGGAGGTAGTATATTATTTATTTCATGCATTTTCTGTAAATTAATTATGGATGTTATGTGATATTATTGGATGAGTTGTTTCAATATAAATATTTTGAAATGCTATTGATGTCTAGTATTAAGATGAAACTCTGTTGAGATTTTTATAAATGCATGAAATATAAGTCATTTGGTTGTTTGCATAACTACCTGATTATGAGCATGATTTGTATGAATGAATATATATACTACTGAGATTTCCCCAAATCTCACACCAAATGACTAACAATGTTAGGGCCAAGCACAAGCAAAGGCAAAGGCAAGGAGGTGGTTAAGTAAGAGGAAGCAGGCTGGAAGATATTATTTTATATTAGAATAAATGTATTGAATTATGCTGATATGTTCTGGAACAACAGTCAGATAATTACAGTATGATTGGCTTGATTTTTATTAATTAAAGTAAACTTTTAGTTCAGTTATTGTCTTCTGAGCAACCAAATTGTGAAAAGTTTAAAAGTTTAATTGTTCTAGGTTTTTAATTCTTTCCACTAGATATATAAAATATGATTAAAAACCTAGTAAGTTAGGGTATTACAGCATATATAGCACCAGAATATATATCACTAGACATACATTGAAGTTCACAATATCAGTACGCCAAAAATAAGTTTTATTGATGCTTAATAGTTGATATTTATTTAAAAAATGCCATTAAAAAATATTTTAGTTGGCATTTATTTTACAAACGTCAATAAAAAAAGACTTTAGTTGGCGTTTGTATAATAAATGCCAACTAAAAATTTTACTTTAATTAGAGTTTATGTAAATAAATGCCGACTAAAATATTTAGTTGGTGTTTCTTAAATAAACACCATCTAAAGTAAGATTTTTAGGTGGCATTTTTAAACGCCAACTAAAAATCTTACTTTAGATTGCGCTTGAGAGAGAGAGAGAGAGAGAGAAGATGAATGGTAGTGAGTTTAGAAGCCACGTGATGAAAGTGATGTGGAGTGGGAAAAAGTAGAAGAAAAGAAAGAGAGACTAAGAACCGTCCAATTGTTTTTAATGAATGGTTATTACTCTCCATCTATGCCTTTTTTTTTAAGCGATGGTAGGTCATTGGCTTTCCCCCTCCTACCTGTGGCTCTAGCTTTGACTTTACCTACCCAACTCTCCATGTCCGATCTAACATATGTGAACCTAGCACACCTCCTTCATCGGCACCATCAGCACCAGTGACGAGTATGAACCTGCCTCTGCTTGGATCTAACCGATCCACCTCCTGTAACACCCTACCTCCAGACTTGCCCAAAACCTTCAAAATTTAACCAAACACAATCTCGATACCTCGAAACATTCTCCAAAACTTCAAACAGTGGAAACGACTCCCAAAAATACCAAAAATAGGGCTGGGGGCCACGGCCTCTACAATACCGCCGTGGCTCCAGCCTCCCCTGTTTCTCCATCGCTTCTGGATTCACTGGCGCCACGGCCTGGACTCTGGAGCCACGGCGCCCCATGCTGATATCCCATATCAGCAACTTTCATAATCCGAGGTGAACTTCCGACCTCCGATTGACTTGATTCCGACTCCTACAAGTCAATCTTGTCCCCCTTTATCCTAATACACCACTTTTACCTCAATCCGACCCCGTTTCGAAATTCTAGACCCTAGACACCGTTTTGACCACTTATTGACCAAAACTCATCACTAACAACCTCCAATCGCCACCAAAGGCAAATGGACACTCCCAGACCAATCATACAGGTTCAAAACCCCCAAACCAACCTGTACAACGAGGTTTCACCTCAAAGGAACCATTCTGAGCTCACCAACACTAATATACAGACTTCTCGACATCCAAAACCCTGCAACCGTACATACAACATACATAGCCATACCATACCACCATAATAATCCTTAACAATAACCATATGTTCATTACAAACCATTCTCTATCCTACTTGGCACATGATACATTATCCAAAATATACACACTACATAGACTATTCCCACGTACACAGCTACTCCCGAGTCTTCTCTTGACTAGTGCCAGAACCGTCACCTGAAAGGCTAGTCATGGGAGAGGGGTGTGAGATAATGTCTCAGTAACCAGGGACAAACACGTACATATATATATTCCATACAACTCATGAATGCAATGTGCAATGAATGGTATGCATGTCTCCCTCGCACACAGCTAGAACCACAAGTTATCGTCATGACAGGACATTTCTATAGGTAACTCCCTTCCAACAGTCGGTAAAGACTGATTCCGGGACATTACTAAGCTCACCTCCCATTGGCATACCCGGCCAAAGGTAAAGGTAATATTCAGACCGTGGCTCTCCTTCCCCTTTCCCACCACGAATTGGCAGCGATTTAGGGAAGGTGCAGTCCACTGCGCACCTTTCCCTCCTGGCCATCAGAGGAGATTTAGCTGCAGGGATCTCATCCTTATCCTGCCTAAGATATATATATTCCATCCTTATCCTCCCTAACATATATCATCATATATCATATTGTCATCACATCATCACCACCCAATCCGCCACATATCAAGGCCTCACAATGCCATGTGGTGATGCTCATGTATCATTATATAATCAACATCATCATGTCACAACCATATGCATGCATCATGTCATGTCATGCCAAAATCATCATCATAATCATAATCATAATCATAATCATCATCATCAGAAACATCATAGCTATCATCTAGTTATGTGCATACCACGATATATAGAAAACAGTACACACAATCACATCAGTATCGTGGTATGATAGAAACATGCATATATATATATAGACACAAATATACATACCAATATACAATACAATACAAATAAACAAACACCCGGTTACCTCAATTGTCGTTACCACACACACATGAGTTCCACAAGCTTCCTTGAACTGTCCAATACACGTGATCCCCTCTTGATTACCCAAACAACCTTAATAAAACCACAATTCCTCCATTAACACAATATACCAATAAACCAAACATCACAATTCAACCACATTAACCTATCCCAAGGTTCCAACACCCTTTTCATGCATCAGTAAGCTCTTAGGGATCATTCAAACACTACACAACCTTATACACTTCGGATTCCCAAGAGCTCTAACCGAAAACAACCTAGGGTTAAGCTCAAATCATACATACACCCTTCAAAACTCACATCCAAACAACAAGAATACCAAAACACACACCATTAACCTCAAATCATCTATTTCAATCGGTGGATTTCGCCCCAAACCGGAAATCCAACCTTAACACCGAAAATCCCAAATTCTAACCGAAGAAAATGGAGAGGGAGGAGTAGAGAACACTTACCAACTTGAATCCAAGCTCTTAAGGTCCGAAAATCACTCCTAGACACCGGAAATCTCGAACCCTAGCACTGCTCCTCACGGTCTCCCTTGGTTTCCTCCGTTTCTTTCTTTCCCAATCATTCGAAATGATCTGATTTTAAACAAAAATCCTGAATCTCGCCGCGACCTCAACATACCTCATCGCGGCTCCACCACGTTCAGCCGAACAATGCCACTGGAATTGCTTTTCGCCACGGCGTGGAGTGTTTCCAGACTCCACTTGAGCCTTCCTCTATCCTGTTTCCTCCAGTCCTGAACACAATACCAAGGAAGAAATCATGAGGGGTGTTACACCTCCGACATCATTGCAGTCACCACCTCTACCATCACCTTGGTCAACAAAAAAGAACGGCATCACATGAGGATATGGCATCGTTCGAGGACGCAGCATCAAGGGAGTTGAACATCTTCAATTTTTATGGTGGCTGCTGATCTTCGTGAAGCTTATATCAACTTTGATCTGCTTCTATGCACAAGGTGAACTTTTTCATCTGCTTCATTAGATTAGATCTATTTCCGTCTTAGGAGTACTCACTTGCGGATGGATGAGATTGGTTATTTGGTTCATTAGATTAGATCGCTTTTTAGATCTTCCTATTAAAATTGCTCTGTTCTCTTTTCAAATATGCTTGTAATCTATTTTTTATTTGGTGCTGTCTTTTAGTCTCAGATTGGTTGATGTTTGAATGATCAGTGGGTTCTTTCTTTTTTGTTGTCTTGTACTTGTTGACATGTAAAAAATTTTAGAATTCTCGAAGGAAGTGAAGCAGGTTAGGATCACGATTTTTGAAAGGAGCACATAGACAAATAATTTCTTTAAGCTATTTGATTTGTAAGCTGTTGGACTGATTGTATTTTCAAGTCAAATGTTGGAGCTGGAAATTTCTTTTTTGATCTTTTCTGCATTAATTTCTTCTATTGAATTTCTTGATCATTTTTTTCTAGTTCTTCTTCTTCTTCCAAGACTATTGATTTCTTGAACATGTTCGCCTGCAAATTGCCTGGAGAAAATGAGCTCCAGATGAATAATTTTTTAAAAAAAAAATTAGAAAACTTTGCATTTGTATACAAACGCTAACTAAACGGTGGATTTACTTGGCGTTTGTTACAAATGCCATCAAAAGACCTTCCCTTTTATTAGCACTCAAAAACATGTCGTTTAAGAAATGCCAATGAAAGGAGAGAACAAACACAAAAAAAGATCTTTTTTGTAGTAGTGTATATATAGCTTTGGAGTTGTACTTCAAACCTTGAGAATGCAGCTATATTAAAATTTGATAATAAAGCTTGTCACCCATTAATGGCTTCTATCTAATTTGATCCAGATCTCGGTATCATGCGAATCTAGGCACGCTCAAATCTCAAGGACTTTATAACCTAAACTAAACCTAAGATAAACACCGTGGGCACGGAGGTTCACTAGAGCGAGGAGACATAAATTATCTGTTGCAGCCAAGAAAAGCTTTGGGAGCTCTTGGTCAATGAGTATTCGGGTGTGTTGATGTCTGTTTTCAAGAGACCTTTCCTTCGTTGCTTGCCTCCTTAATAATTGTCAGAAGTCCGCCAAATCCCTATCCCAAGTGTGTGATCCCATGTCCCAGAAATCCTGCAATGCTTCCATGTTCTATGTCACGTACATGAGCATGTCCACCATTCTCACAACATGGATACTCGGTGCCAAAATGTCTCATTTGAAGTCTTATTCGCACCAAGCTAGACTTAAAACCCTATCGGACCTGACCCCCTAATAACATCTTGGTGCCTACAGGGTCACTTCATTTATTTATATATTTATATATCTAGTATTGTACCTGATTTTACTATATTATATATATTATATATATTATATATATATATATATTATATTCCCACTAGTGGAAAAAGGGTCATCTAAGACTAAAATTTAGAACGGTCAAAAAGAAATCCATTCTAAAAAACAAGGCCGGTGGCATTTTTGTAAATAAAATGTGTAGTTATGACTTTTTTAGAACGGTCCCTCAAAACACGGTCTTATATTTAATTTTTCAAGACGGTGGAGATTTGCTCGTTTTGAAAATTATAACTTTCCAGTACAGCTAAAAAAACCACCCGTCCTCTAAAAAGCTTTTATCTTTATAAAAATTTTTTGCGCTATTTTCACTCTCCACTTCCTATCTTAGGCACTCTCTCGCGCCAAACCCTTCTCTAAATTTTCAAAGCAGAGCCCTAATGAACCACACTCCCCAGCGGCATTCTCTCTGTCGACCATAACACTTGCCATCAGCACTCTCGCAGCCGTCGACACTCTAGGAAAGCCTTCACCATCGGCACTCTTCAACTCGGCTCGTTACCACTCACCTTCGGCCTCTCTCCACCACACCATTGCTCTCTCCATCATATCTCCTTATTTTTGGCCAAACCCTCCCGTTTTACCATTGTTCCCAAATTTTGAACCCTACTCTATGCCCTCGTGAAGCGGCTCACCAATACACCACACACCATCGGCGTTGTCTCCCCCAAATTTGGGTTTTGAAGATTTTGCGCTTCTGAAATTTTTTGGTAATTTCTTTGTTTTTTGCTATAATTTACAGGTATTCTGCCTTTTGAAATAGTGTTATTGTGCAATTTGCTGATAGGGGTCGTACTGCCGAAATATTTTTGTCCTCCTTTTTTAGCTTGCCTATATTATTATTCTCTTTTTGGTTTGCCTTTTAATATTTGTCGTTCTTTAGGTGTTCTCTTGCACTGTCCTCAATTTTCCCTTTCGTTTGATATTCACTTCCTTTTTCCTGGCTATATCAAAATATTCATATGGTATTTATGTTGTTGTTTTCTTACAAGTTCAAAATTCCAAACATGACTATGGCTTTCTGTGGAATCGAGCTTGAAGTCCTGTTAGTGTTACTTTTAAATTAAATTTTTGTTCTCTGATGTCCTTCAACTACATAATTCTTGGATTCTAAATTGTATTTCTTTTTTATTAGAGGCATTGTTGATAGACAAGCAATTTTTGTTCCCGTGGTTTCTGAACTTTGTTAGCTACAATACTTGACTCGATTTTGTTCTATTTCCTTTTATGCTGATTAGTACGCTTGTAGGTTGATCAGGTCTTGCATGCCTTTGCCACCGAAGGAGCACATTGTACTAAAGTGCAAGAAATATTAAATAGTTCTGATGTGAGTGTCATCTCTCTCTGTTTTTTTTTTCAGTAATTATGATCCCTTGTATTTGGGCACCTCAATACTTGTCACAGATTGTGATTGCTCGTTATATATATATATAATTATAGGTGGACTTTTGGTTGATTGGGAGACAGATATTCCAAACAGAGAATATTGAAATGAGATACTGAGAATTATTCTGAAGGGACATAATGTGATTGAAAGAAATTGGTTTGGGTCAAATGTGATGAGAGGAGTGGTTGCTTTGCTCCTACGTACATACACTTATCCTTATCTCTTTTGACTCACTATTTTATTATGTTAGATCACTCTATCTTCCCATTCTCATAATACATCATCCCTTGTTTGATTTATTAGCCACTACACGCACCCTGTTCCCTCTCTCTCTCTCTCTATTTTTTTTTTGGGTCAAAGACAAAAATATATTGAGGTTGACTATTTTTCTTAAATGTGTTAATAGAAGAGAACCGATTTCTGAGAAGACCCTTATTATTATTATGTGAGAGTGATAGAATAAGAAATGAGAATAGACTACACAAGAAATGAAGGACCATGAGAAGAATGAATCAAGCAAGATGTGCAAGTGCAGCAATTAATATTGGCAACAACACATTAAGGAAGAGACACAACTAATATATGAAGGAAAAAAGAAAGATTTTAGGGATTTCGGGATGACCAAGGTTTGCTTAGGTTAGGTTAGAGTTAGACAATACACACTACATACAAAAGAAGGAACAAATGACAAATTATACTTTGAGTTGAGAGTAGAAAATAAAAGAATTATGTACAGATATATAAATGTCCCTTTCTTTTTTTTTTTCTTTTTTCTTTTTCAATCTCAGTGGATTGTTAAAGTTATGGGTGGGCATCAATCATGTTCATAACACTATATAACAAACACCACAACCTACTCACTGTTGTTGTTCGTTCTGTTTTTTGTTTTATTTTTTGCTTTTCAAGAGAAGCTTTCTTGTTTTGTGTTAGTTACCTCCACATTGGGACAATTACACCAACCAGGCAACTAACGTATCTGAGTGAAATTGCCTTCATTAATTTGTTTGTTGTTTTATGAGTGTGTTTGTGCTGCTACTCTGTGCATGCTACTTCCAAATAATCATTTGAGAAAAGAAGAAGCTAGAGAGTTGGTTAATTGAGGATCACACAGTCTCTCTAATATATACCTCTTTGTCTGAAAGTAAGTGTGAGAGTAGGTGCTTATTCTGTTTCTTGTTTGCACGCAGATTTGGAGAAGAGCCATGATCACTCCTAGCTTTTGCTGAATTTCCTCACTTTACACACACATAAAAAGGTAAAGTTGTGTTTGGTTTTCACAACTACTTTGTCTTTTGTCTCTGCTTCTTCAATTAAATTCATTAAGCATTATGTTTATTTTAACTGGCAAAATTGTATAGGTTGGTGTTGCATTTCATACAACTAATCCGCATTGAAAAAAAAATCTATTCCAGAATAGTACTAAAGAATCAGCTATTTGTTTGACTAGTAAAATATAAGCAATATCGTTAATGAAATCAAAAGATTTTGAATGCCTGTTATTGAAAGAGTGACTTTCAAGACTCAATTAAGAATTCAGATATAACTAGGAATACATAGTATAAAATGAGTTTAATTTATGTTGAGCAAAGTCATATGATGGAATAAGTTAATTTATGACAATTGATCATGGTACATTTAACATGTTTAGGTCAAGGTAGAACTACCACATCTAGTATGTGAGTTGTGCTGTGCAACCTCATAAGGTATGATAATTTTACCTTCAAATTGGAATTGATATTACTTAAAATGCTTGAATGTACTGTTTGACAAAGTCCTTGAATGAAAGATCATGTGAGCTTTGTATAGTTTTGATTTGTTAGTTTGAATGCTTGATATTGGCCATATTTCTTTATGTTGGAAAGCTTTTTATTCTTCTTCTTGGTGGTGGTGTTTTTTTTTATAAGATTAAATATGCATGCAGTTATATGTTTTTACACTATTTACAACCAAATTGTATCTAAATGTTCTTATATTCTATGGTCATGCACTATGTTAAACTATTTCTTATCTTCAAGATAAATATCATTTGTATCACATATTCATTATTCTTATGACATTTTCTGCAGGGGTTTATACTAGGGGAAGGTGCACATATGGAAGATGAAGTATGATTAGTTTTTGTTTGACAAAATCTTTTTGATTTAGGTAGGCAGAACTATGATCCTTAGAGTCCATCTTTGTATAGTTGGGTTAGGGAAAAACATGATTTGCTTTTTGGATTTGATGTTGGGTTATGAAAAAACTTTATGATTGTTTTTTGAAGTTAGAATGCATATATATATATATATATTTGTTGAGTCCTAATTGGAAGTAGTTGCTGTATGTATAGAGTATTTTGGATAAATATAGTTACAGGAAAGATGGATGTCAAAATTGAGTACATTTATAAAAAACAAAAATTATTCTAGAACGGTTGGGTTAAGCACCGTTCTGAAAATTGGAACTTCTAGAACGGTGTCAAACAACAAACTGTGCTAGAAAATGTTATTCAGTTGTATTTTCTAGACCAGTTGCTTTTGTGAACCGTTCTAGAAATATCTTTCTAGAACGGTTAGCCAACCGTTCTAAAAAGTGTGACTTTTTATTACTCCCATTTCTACAACTATGGGATAACCGTTCTAGAAAGTCTATATTAACCGTTCTAAAAAGCCTTTTTTCCACTAGTGTCCTATGTTATCTTCCAAGTTTATTCCTATCTTAAGCAGCATCAATGTAACACGATCTACAGAACATCTTAGAGGTAATTATAAATAATTTAAAATTATGCTTAAAATAATTACACATTAGTAGTTTATATATGAAATCTAAAATAATCTGTTGCAATTTCTGTAAAAAGAAATTCCACTGAAATCTAAAATACGGAGCTGTAACCAAAGTTTTGTTTAATGCCCCCATCGTAGAAGTTCTTCAATTGATAAAGATCATATCAATCCCACTGAAGTTTGGTTAGGAAGTAAAGTTGTAATCTTGTAGAGCTTGTATCATTCATGGAAGTTTATGATCATCATCACTTAATATTCGAGAATCATTGTATAATTTTTTTTTGTCTGGCCTCATAGACTCATTGATGAAATTATAAGCTTAATCTGTGGAAGAAGAAAATTGCTAAATTACATCTATGGTCATTTTTTAATTTTGTGTGAATTTTAAATTTCATTGAATTTGTGAACTGAAAACAAATGGGATGGAGAGAGAATTAAACAATGTTCTTTTTCAATTTTTCCTAAGAAAATAGGACTGTTAAAAAAGTGATTAAAAGCACAAGATATCATAAAAAAGGAATGACGTGAGAGAGAAGTATAAAATGTGTAAGAATTATAGAGAACTTTGATTGATTTACTTGACAATAACAATAAACAGTATATGAGGTGTGGGGGGCTAAATATTATTTATTAAAAAAAATCCTTTTTTATAACATTGATATAAGTGGCATAAATCCAAGACTTCCCATGTGAGCAACGCAATAGAGTCCCAAAGATATGCAAATGGGTCCACAAAGGCACATAAAATAGCAATGTGACTTTAAATAATTCACATGCCCATATTGTAAAGAGTGTGCGTGTGTGTGTGTAAAATATATTAGGTTTTGTTAAAATATATAGCACTAATATTTCATGTTCGGACCATTATTTGTAATCTTCATTTTCCTTATTTTAGGTATGAATTTTGAGTACTTCAATTGTCAATGATACACACATTTTTATATGTGGATTTGATCTCAAATTAATTACATATACTTCATGATTTGTATGAATCATGATATGAAGCAGAACACAAAACTCAAAAATTCTATTTATAAGATATGTTCAAATTACATAACATTATAATAGCAGAAGAAAACAGAAGGCTAAATGCCACTCATACCCTATAGAAACGTGGGATTGAATCCTAAAAGTGATGTTAGAATTTCGTTGATAATTAATCTATAAATATATCTATGAGTACTTTAAGTCAAAATATACGTATGACTTCCCTTGCTTGCCCCGAGGACCTAACACACTTACGTAAATTTTTGTTTTTAAGAAAAAATAAAAGAAAAGAGGGGGCTAATATAATGAATAATAGTAAGATATTGCATGAAAATAATATACAGAAGCTAGTCAAGATTGTCACCGGCAAGACTCCTCGTATTTCCTCGGATGGCAAGAATACGAGAAAAATCCTTATCACCCTACCCAAAACCCTCCCAGAATTATTCAGATGGGACTTGTGGGGATTGACTGCTTCAAGTTCTAAATGCAGTGTGAATGATCCAAAGGAGAGACCTAACAATAAGGATACGACCAGATGGCACATCAATATGCAACAAACTTGTTTAGTCTCCATGGTCGTCATGGTTGGGTCACCTTCAGTTGCTGCAAGAAGAATACAAGAGCAACACCCAACGAAAGAGAAGAGAGAGAGAGAGTTGGAACAAAAAGAAGAGAGACAGAGTATGAAAAGAGAGAAAGGAAATAAGAGATAGATAATGGAGAAGGAAGAAGAGAGAGAAAGAGATGGAGAAGGCGTAGCCCAGCTAGGAGTTTCCTTTGTTTTCTCCTTGAAGGTATGTGGGTCTATTTATAGGCGCGAGCCAAAGATTATTTTACTAAAATGTCCCTAAAACTAACTGATGTGAACAGAAAGGGGGAAGGTAAGATAAAGAGATAGGGAAAGGAGAACTCAAGAAAAAGAAGGGAGAACTCAAGGAGGGAGAAAAGGAAGACTCAAGGGAGAAAGAGAATTCACTGAAATTATAACTCAAATCAATAATCAAAATCTCCATACAAATGAGTAGTAGAGCTCTTATTTATAGAGCTTTAATCTTAATCCTACTAGAATCCTAAAATAAGATATATCTTTTCAAAATATTTTAAATCTAAACAGAAGATAAATCATAATTTAAATAACTAAATCATATAAAAGAAAGATAAAATCTAAATCCTAATAAATTCTAAAAGATATAGTGAAATTTTATTAAATCTAAAAGATATTTTAAATATCCTAATTTTTTCTATCATTCCCCCTTTCTTTGAAAAGATTCGTCCTCGAATCTTTATCACCTTAGGGTTAAGGTGGATTTGTTTCCTTGATTTCAATCTGCACAGTTGCGTTTGCTTCATCCATTCAAAGTAATGTGATGCTAATCATTCCATCTAAGAAAGAACTCGAATCTAATAGTTCATCAAATTCAGGGGCTTCAATTTTGATCTTCTTGATTATGTCATCAGGAGGAATCCGCTTGTAAGCTTCTCGATGATCTCTTATATAGTCATTCTGGTGGTTGTCGGTCTTAGGAAGAGGACCCCTACCATTTTGGTTTCCGTTGCCATGTTCATATTGACCAGTCTCATAAGGTAGAACCTTAAATTGACTAGAGGAAAGTATCTCTTTGCAGCCATTTGGATTTCCAAGTATACTTTCTGATGTCTTACCTGAAAGTTGCTTGCTCATCATGTTTATGGACTGCCTCATCTCCTCGATCAATTGGTTTGTTTTCTCTCGATCTTGCTTTATCTCAACTCGTATTTTCTCTTGATCTTACTTTATCTCAATTCGAAGAGATTCAAGCGCTTGATCTACATACTCTTTGTAACTCTTTGTAATTTGGGAATTTTTGGTCATGGTGAAAATTAGTCTCTGATACCAAATGATGTGAACAGAGAGGGGGAAGGTAAGATAGAGAGATAGGGAAAGGAGAACTCAAGAAAAAGAAGGGAGAACTCAAGGAGGGAGAAAAGGAAGACTCAAGGGAGAAAGAGAATTCACTGAAACTATAACTCAAATCAATAATCAAAATCTCCATACAAATGAGTAGTAGAGCTCTTATTTATAGAGTTTTAATCTTAATCCTACTAGAATCCTAAAATAAGATATATCTTTTCAAAATATTTTAAATCTAAACAGAAGATAAATCATAATTTAAATAACTAAATCATATAAAAGAAAGATAAAATCTAAATCCTAATAAATTCTAAAAGATATAGTGAAATCTTATTAAATCTAAAAGATATTTTAAATATCCTAATTTTTTCTACCACTAACATTAATGTACAATAATATCCTCTAAGTGTTTACCTATTTACATCAACAAAATTAAAAATTTTACATTTTGTGAAAAAAAATTAAATTTTTAACAGAAAATAAATTTTAAAAAATAATTTACTTATCTATATAAAATATTTTTATAAGACGTCATATTACTTATAGCACTCTCGTAATTCTTTTCGCTATTTGTTATATATCAACCACTAATATATATAGTACTGGGAATTCGGGCTGGCCCGACCCATATGGGCCAGCCCGTCACGGGTCGGGCCTAATACGGGCTGGGCCTAAAAGCCCGTTTATTATATGTGCTATGTTTTTTTAAACCCAGTCCATATTCAACAGGCTACGGGTTAGCCCGTAGGCCCATATTTTTTTAAATTTTTTTAATTTTTAATCTAATTTAACATTTACAAAATAATAGAAACTTTTTTTTTCACATACATAATTATTTAAATCAAGACAATTAAAATTAACTATATATTAATTATCAACATCATCATTTATCATCACTATTAAAATCATTAACCAAGAAAAATATTTAAAAAAATACAAAAAAATAAGAAAATGGGCTAAATGGGCCGACCCACGTCCCATGCGGGCCAGTCCATTTTTTAACCAGCTCAAATGGGCTCGGGCTCAAAAGCCCTTTTCTTATGAAAGTTCCTAAATTTCTAGCCCAGCCCGTTATTTTTTTCGGGCTAAATGAGCTAGCCCATCGGGTTTGACCTATATTCCCAACTCTAAATATATATAAGCATAAACTGGTTCATAATAATGGACAGAAATCAAAATAAGATGTTTTTAAAAAAAATCACACAGATAAAGGAAGGTGCAGGGTTAAAGTTAATTGAAAGTATTAATTTTGTCAAAAAAATAATACTATACTTTTAAAAATATGCTACATTAATTTCATTAAATTTTCTTTTAAAAAGAAAGTTTGGTTAGTTGTAGAGTAAATTAATGAATATTATTATTAGAAAAAGCTTATAAAGACCACTTTATGAACTTTAGCTAACTTTAGCTAGTATTTATTTCAACAAATACGGGCTAAAATACTAATAAAATAAAAAAATAAACATCAATTATTCTTTTTTTTTCTTTTGCAGTGACTCCACTAAATCTTATAAATATCTTATATTATATTATGTGATAAGAGAAAATTTATAAAATATATACTCGCTCCGGTCCAAAATATAAGTCCTTTTTGAAAAGTTTTTTTTTTTCCAAAATATAAGTCATATTTAGTAATTTCTAAAGCATTAAATATTTTTTTTCATATTTTATTCATATCTACAATTAAATGTAAGAGAGATAATAAATTTCAAATATAATATATTAAATAGAGGTATTATAAAAAAATAATATATTTATTTGATAGATTTAATGAGAAAAATAACTTTCTTGATTTTTGTGTAATAATATAAATATAACTTATATTTAGGACTAGAAAAAATATTTTATAATATAGGAAGAAGAGAGTGATTAGATCCGGAGACTTGATGGTTCAAGGAGAGAATTAAGAGACCTTTGAATTTGATTGCTGACACCTACATGTGCTGATTGAGATGAGTAAATTATTTAGTTACTACAACATTAATTAAAGGAAAGTATTTCACATTTTTTGTTGTGCCTACTCTCTCATACTTTTATTAGACTCTTGCATTTTTTTATCAAATCTGTCTACTTTTGATAGCTGGATGCTCAGGGGACATCATGAAATAATTCCACTTTTTCTTTTTTATAACCTGAAATAATTCCACTTTACATACTTGGCCAGCAAACAAAATTGATATATGTAAATGTAATTGATTTGATAATGGATTGAAGAATATATGCATGTAATTGATAACGCTGGTTCTGTAAAGAAAAAAGTAATTTTTTTATTTTTTATTTAAAAAAATACTTACTTTCAAAAAATTACTGATTAATCATTTTGAATTAATTTTCTTCTGCAAAGTTGAAAGCTTGGTGGTACTGCACTGGGGGGCTACCTTACCTTTTTTCAGCAAAAGTAGAAAGGTCAGTAAAACATCATCTTTGTGGAGATGTTACTTCATAAATGTGTAACGTATTATTCAATCAACCACATGCATGCATGCATGCATGCGCCCTCTGACATGATGAGACATTATATTAACGGGCAATCAAGTTGATTATATTCAAGAGGAATATATTATATACTAAACAAAATAACGGTATAAATATAATCAGAGCGATTCTAAGCATAATAATGGAGCGAAATTAATCAAAATATAATTAAATCTGGAGATTGGTGGTTTAAGAGAAAAACACCTTTATCTGCTGAGAATAAGGTGAGGTTCTGAATGAGCTCACATGCAAGATCATCCTTATTACTTCAGTCATACAAGGAACCTACATATCGCTACTTTTGCAACAATGGGAAGTCAAAGTCAAATTTCTATAGGGAGGGACGAAAACAAACCAAACTCATAAGAAAGAAGCCTAAAATATATTTAATATAAGTATTAATTTAAATATCTATTAAATTAATAAATAATATATGTATGTTATTAAATTCAGAAACACATATAATTTCCTACCTAGCTATAAAAAATACATGTTATAAATTCATAAATATGTATTGCTTATTTATACCATTGGAATTTTAGTTAAATAGAATTTATTTCTCATCTTTTCTATGATAAAATTATTTGGAAAATCTAATTTTTAAAACGAATCGGTAAATTATCTATGAAAAATCTTTTTACAAATTGTTATGCAATCCTAATCTTTAGAACTATCCGACGATCAATAGTAAATTTTACAAAACAGGTAAGAGATATGACAAATTGACAATTATTTTTTAAAACGTTTCTTATAGTTTTTCTTCAAAAAATAATTAATAAATATATTATCCACTCTTTTTTTAAAAAATTTGTTTCATAAGATACTATTGGGCCTGCCTAATTAATTATAAAGTCCGATCCCTAGCCTATGATAAAATCATCTATTGAACATTGTGTTGATCACTTAAAGGAATCGAGATTTCGCCTCCCACATACATAAGCTGCTTTCGTTTGTTTTAGAAGCTAATATTCCATGCGCATGTTATGATTCAGCAAGATCCCTTTCAATTTATTTATTTAAATTTAATATATATATATATATATATTCATGCATTGTAAAGCTTGACGATGAGCAATTCGCGTCACAACTTCAAATTTGGCCTCATCTGCGGGATATAGCACCAGAATATATATCACCAGACATAAATTGAAGTTCAGTGACAAGTGTAATATGCACAGCTTTAAAGTTGTTTTTTTAGTGCTAAAATTACAGTTACGTTAAAACTTAGTGGTAGTGTCTGCCACCGGTTGATCTTACTTGACTCGATTAAGATTAATCTTTAACTAGCTAAATCCTCTAGAGTTGTATATACTGGGTATCTTAGTGTTAGGCCTCTCCTTTGGATCATCCAAAATGCTCTGAAGATCGCCTGCTTTTGCACTTTGGATAATCCAAAAGGGAGGCTAACAGTAAGGATATCAAATCCCAACTTAAGTACTCAACGATGCACAGGAGATTGAGTGATAAGAGATGGAAGAAAGGAGAGACATAGATATGAAAAGAAAGAGAGGAATAAGAGAAAGGTGGAAGAGATGAGATATGGAGAGGTGGCGAGGAATAATGTGTGTGTGTGTGTTCAGGTGGCCTCTATTTATAGGCATGAGACAAATATCATCTTACAGAAATGTCCCTAAAGCTAAAATTAATTTAATAATAATAATGCCATTAAGTCTGCTGATATATTAACAACATCCATAAAACTATGCATCGTCGTTAGTTTTTTAATAGTTGTAAGTAGGTAGGGAATTTTGCATCATCTGGACCCGGAAAAATTAGTTCATGGAGGCAAAGTTATTAATCTGTGATGAAGCTACTTCTGGAAAGAAAAGGGTAATTTTTAATTAAAGAAATACTTATACACACACACACACACACCACCTTCAAGTACATGATCCTTCATAAATAAAATTTGCAGTAGAAAGTTCCTTAAAGCTAAGACCTTTAAAGATAAGGTCTTCATATATAATGTACGTGTTTGAGCGTAACCTGTATCAATATATATGAAATATAAGGGCATAGGTGTAGAAGATACATATAGAAAATTAATGAACATCCTACTATAAATATTATTCAGATATATAGAAATTAGTCAGCATATAAAATAATGTGCTAAAAATTAACAGAGGAAAAATAGCAATATGAATATGATGGGGAAGACTAATACACGGATCACTCTCATCAGTAAAAGCCAAAAGCAAAAATCCATTAGCCACCTGTCCTCCTTTGCAAACACAAGGCCAACAAGGAGAAAGGTTAAGTTGACAACTTTTGTTATATATAGCATACATACATGCACATCATTCTAGGGTTTAGCTTTAACTTTATATCAGTGCCTTCACGTCTTGTTATTCCCTTCATTCACAATTTTTATTTTCCATTTTTTTTAATTACACAGCTATATATGAGGAAGTAATCAGTGCTCATGAGGACCCACCACCAACTTGTCAATTAAAACCCATCTATATATATATATATATATATATATGTAAAACTTTAAAGTCAAGCTTCAATTAATATATGCTTTTAATGACGCGCGCAAGACCAAAACTGAGCTCTTCTATGTATATGATTAATCTTCCATACTCTTTAACCACCTTCACCTAAACAACCAAAAATAAGGATAAACTTCCCTCCCACTCTTGCTTTCTTCTTTAAACAACTCACTTTGAAATAGGTTATGGGTGTGTTTGGTTTTAAGTTTGTCAAAACAAAATGTTTGGGTGAAATAAGTTTATCAAAGTGATGTTTGGATAAAAATAAGAAATAAGTAGTTTTATGTTAAAGCACAGCGTGTATAGAGTCCACATTATCCATTCAATTATTGGTTTTGTTTCACAAGTAACACCAAAATAAACACCCATGAATTCTTGATTTTGTTCTAGAATTGTAACACCAAAATGAAGAACAATAAATTATTGATTTTATTTTATATGAAGCTCCCAAGTGAAGAACACCAAAATAAGCGTCATAACTTCCCAAAGTCTAAATAAAATTCAAACAATAAAAAATAAAATAGAAGAAAGCTTATATACTCAAACTTAAGAATATCTAAGGTATTTTTTTAAAATCAAATTATATATAATAAACGGATTCTAAATTTAAAAATAAATTAACAATATTAGTAATAATGAGTTATTCACCGCATAAGTAATACGTAAAAAATTTACTCATACCAATTTAATTAGAATAAAGTATCATAAGTTTATCAAGTATATAAGTTAAAATATTGACTATTTTTAATAACATATATAACATAAAAATGTCGCGCCAATTACTTGAAATGGAATTTGCATGAAGCACTCAAAACAAATTGAAGTGCTTTGTCAGTACAGTAATACGTGGATTTCTATGTCACTAACACATATACATTTAATTGCTTAATTATAGCTTGATTGTTCCTAAAATATGGTTAACAAGGTGAGGAGAAATATTAGCACTGAGTTTTAATTTGTGTTTAAACATACAGAAATTATTAGTTTCCTCTTACTAACATATATTAAGAAGACGTCATCATTACTTTAAAAGATGTCATCAAAACTTGATTATAATATATTATTAATTAGCAATTAACAATGATTGATATAAATAGCAGTCTATTGTGGACTGGCATAGAATGAACGTGCCACCTATATACATATATATATATATAGCTAACTTTCTCTGTGATAGACTTTATCGATATTGGAGAAAACAGGGCAATATTCAAAATCCTACTTTCTTCTTTGTAACTTGTAAGAGGCTTTAATTAATTTTTTTCACGAAAAGGGAAATTTGAATTTTTGATAGACAGATATTAATTTTGGCAAAGAAAGATTACTTCGATTTTTTATTATTGTTTTTTTCATTCAATTTCAACATCAATTGCTAAGAAAAAGAAATTAAATTAATTGGTCAAAAGACCTGTTTGATTTTTCATTTTTTTTATTTTTAAAACATAGCTTCTCATAAAGAAGATTGACTTGGAAAATAATTTTATTTCAATTTTCTAAATGTTTTAAAATTTTTGGAAAATAATTTCACACAGGGGCTTTTGGAAAATTTTAATTAATTTTTTTATTTTTTTGTGTGTACATAAAATAAAAAAAATTAGATGTTAATAACAGAATTCAGTTGAAATTAAATAAGATAAAAAAAATTTTTGAGGATATAAATTGAAGCTAGTATACGTAGGAGGAGTTGTCATAAAAAAAAAAGTAAACGTAGGAGAAGTTGAAGGCTATTGGAATGTGTGTGAGGAGATATTGACTCAACCTGATGCATAAACATAATCACTTCTCATGAAGAGGAGGAGTGTTAATATGGCTTGGTTGATATATATAAATATATATATATATATATATATATGCATGAGACTAGATTAGTTTTAATTAGGATAGGTCAAGGGTAATAAAACTAATGGTGTGACTAAAATGGATAACTGATTCATGAATTAGTTAATTATTTGGTTAGGATTTCAGACGGGTAGTCAGCCAAAAAGACAATAGTACACGAATAAAACCATGTTATAAGTAGATATAGAAATAAGAATTTGTATTATCTTCATACTTTCCCTCAATACCTTTCTCCATGCACTTTTTAGAAGTTGATGGATCTACTTTATAGTTTTTATTTTTTTCACTTGTAAGAAGTAATGACTTTGATCAGGTTTTGATATGTTTTTTAAATTGTTAATCTATCCTAAGTATTTAATATAACTATATACCCAAATCTTAAAATCAAAACCGCTGATAAAGTTATCACACAACTCCAACTGGACAAGCCATTGGTGGTATTGTCTCGCAATCAACACCTTATAAAATGTTTTTAAAAATGAAGGCAGGCCCTCATTGTGGCCCAAAATTGAGATCCAAAATAGTTACCAGTTATAGAGAGAGAGAAAAAAAAAAAAGGTTGCTGTACCTAATCTCACGATATCGTGGCCCTCACACTTGTCTCTTAGAAATTGGACTTGACAAAGCTTCTACTTCAGCTTTCGTGTGGGTGGCTCCCAAAACTTGGGGTTCGAAAGAAACGAGAAACGATCGAGCGAAAATGCGCCCTCACCTCTTCGCCGCCAATCGTTGCTTACTTCGTCTTCCTGTTCTGTTTCGACCGTATAACTCCATATCTCTTCCACCATCTACACCTATTCTTTTCCGAAAATCCCTCACTTCTCTCTCGAATCCACAGATTCTCTCCCAAAACACTTTCTTCACCTCGCGCTTTGTTCGCAATCTTTGTGTCCGCGCCGCCGATGTCAACGATGCTGGCTCTATCGACTTGCCTCTCATGCAGTCCATGGAAAAGAAGGTGTTTTTTTTTTAATTCTTGTATAATTTCCCTTTTTTCTCTTCGTTATTTGATGGTTACTGAGAAGTTTTCTGGACAAAGATCTTAATTTCCGTTTTTACATGGTACTATTACTAATATTCTATCGCATTATGGATGGGAAGTTAGCCTGGGTGACAGTTCTCTAGCTGCTAACATTTTGGATTGTCAATTCCTGTTGACTTGCATTTGACCGAGAGTGGTAGGAATATGAAATGGAGTGCTGCATAATTGTGAAATAGCAAGGGAGGGAGAAAGTGACGTTTGGTTTGGGTGTGTGGTTCCCAGATTAGTTATGGAGGTGATTACTATTTACTAATAGTCATTAGCCTTTCTGTTGTTTGGTTTTGTTGGCACTCTTCTTTGTAAGGAATATTAGCCCTGTGGAGTGTATCTATATGGGAGTTTCTTCCTAACTAAAACAGGGGGGCTTTTCCGTTGTAATTCCACTGAGAGGCTTTGCCCACATTTTATTTTTGAAAAGTATGCTCCTGAGAATTAGTTTATGACACAGAGCCACAAGTTAATTGAATTGTTTTGTTCTTTTTCTCTCCCTGATTGGCAACTTAATTAAACAGATCAAGGATCATCTCAATGCAGAATCAGTCTCTGTGAAAGACGCTTATGGTGATGGTCGGCATGTTAGGTGAGCGTTAATGTTCTATCCTACTGTTTAAATGAAGTTTGAATTCATTTCGATTGCCTTCAGGTTCATTTTTTTGTTTATAAAACTCTAAGTTTAATAGAACTCATTAGTATCAATATATATAATAAAATTTTTAGGAAGACGCACTATTTATTAGCCATGAACCATGTGGCTCATCTTAGACTTTGTACGACGTATGGGGCGCACTTCTAGTTTTTTTTGGATAGCTACTAATTAATAGGTTCATAGGAAGTACACAGGAGGACTTGGGAAATGAAAAAGAAGACCAAAATTAGTAAAAGTAGAAGATGGAATATGGCAAGCCGGCAGCCTTTGACGTTGAAATTTTTAAAGGGGACAAATATTTAAAGAACTCTATGAAGGAAATCCCTACAAATTATAAAGAGACCAAGTATGTATTATTTGATACGAGCTTGCAAAACTTAACTGTTAAAGAATTGTGTCAAGGTTCATTTAATTAACCCTAAAATTCCCAATTGAAATTTATTTGGAGAAAAATGGTGGGGAACATTGACTCTCTATACACAAATATGAAAATTGTGTGACAAAATTTGGCCTATAGAAAAGTATGGAGCTTTCTGTGGGGTGCATGCATTTGGTATAATATTTGAGCAATTGTCAAGTAACTTAGCTAAGATGCCATGTTTTGTGTTGTCATTTGCAATTGGTAATTGGATTTGTATAACTTAGATATGATTTTACAACTCTAGTTCTTCATTACCATCTGCTCTAGCTCATAGGTTTTAAAATTATCTGATTCTTGACCAGAACTTACAATCACTAGTGCATGTGTTTTAATTGCATTGTATATCTTTGTAACCCCATTTTGTGGAATTTTAGGGTTGATTCTGTACTCCTATTCACCGCATAAACAGACTTTACTGTCAAAATACCCACTTGATTTTTTTTTTTTTTAAATTTCACTATTTTTTCTGGAAGTGAAATGGTGAGAAAGAAGCTCTAGGTATAAAATTTTGCAAATTTAGAGGCTTAAAGTGTATTTGCCTCCAGAAAAGTATGGAACTTTCTGTAGTTCTGTGGGATGCATGCATTTGGTATGTAATATCATATCAAAGCAATTGTGAAGTCATTTAGGTTAGGTGCCATGTTTTGTGATGTCAGTTGCAATCGACACTTGGCTTGGTATAAGCTTGGATAGGACAAGTTTCTAAGTTTGCGTTGTGTAGATCTTGATCTTGATTATCATACCTATTAAAATTTTGTGTCTTTTGCAAGTTACTGTTTGTGTTGTCAATGGTTGATAAGATTTTGATATATGCTTGATCATAGAATCCTTGATATGATCTAACGGTTCAATTCTTTCGATCCCTTGGCCAATCCTATCTAAAATCTCAATCTTAACAACTATCGGTGTTGAATTGCAGTATCGAGGTTGTGTCAGCAGCCTTTGAGGGACAATCAGCCGTAAATAGGCAAAGGATGGTGTACAAAGCCATATGGGAGGAGCTTCAGAGTACAGTTCATGCAGTTGATCAGATGAGTACCAGAACTCCTGCTGAAGCATCTCAACGAAATGATAATACATCATGAATACATTACACACTTACATGAGTTAGACACATTGTCCTTGGTCAAGTACTTGTGCTCTTCATGGATCATTGCGTTGCTGTTTCCTCAAAATGATTTTTGAATTTCAAATTATGGTTCTATGTAGCCGTCCATCACCCAGCATGTTTGTGGACAATAGTGCAAATAATTAATAATGCACTTGACGAGGATAGGCTTGTGGTTATTGCAGCTCATTTTTCTCATATCTTAAGCCATCTTAGAGCTCGTTTGGTTTTTAGTTTTGTAAAAGTTTACAGAACTAAGTTAGAATAAATAAAGTTGTTAAAAATGAGGTTTGATAAAAGTAAGTTTATTATAAGTTGTCATGTTTGAATATTTTTTTGATAAAATTATAATTTAACAAAAGATTTGTTTGAATGATAAAAATTAAAAGTATCTTTAGATGTATAATATAAAATCAGTATTCATCTCTTTTTTTAAAATTGTGATTTTAAAAAAGGAAAAGTGACTATCTTTTTTTTTTTTAAATTATAGTTTAATTCACTATTTATTTTTTAAAAAGACAGTTTGTATTTGATTAAATACATCTTCTTAAAATACTATGATTAAAAATTATGATTTTTTTTAAAAAAAAAATCAACCAAACAGGTCCATAGTCGTGACAATGGAAGGTGGAATAAACGACCATATGGGTCTACGAAAGATATTTGTTCTGTCAACAATGTCCTTAGAAAGATATTAATTTAAAGTTAACTCAAAGTATCTTTTACAATTAACCTTAATCCTATAATACATATTAATAAAGCTGTTGGCACAGACTTTTGAACACAAAAATAGATGGTGTTACCTTTTAATAGAATTTAAACTATTATTCACATAAAATTTAGACAGTTTAATGTTACTATAAAGAAACAATTGATGAGTCGCAAGTCACTCCATAGCCCTTGAATGATTGCCCATATGTTCTGGGGTTATATTTTATGATAATGTGAAATTGATTGTTTGGATAAGTAAAATGAAAGTAATACCAACACAATTAAGTAGACAAAAAATGATGAAAGACAATTTTTTTTGTGTACACTAAGAGTATTTTTAAGTAATGGTAGAAAACTAATTTTTTTAAGATAAAAATCAGGGTAGTGGGTTTTGTCTTTTCTAATAAAACATTTTTTATACATATATGCAAGAATTGAACCTAGAATTAAAAAATACTCCCTCTGGTCCTATATATAGGATCTTTTGCCTTGGTCCTGAATATAAGGCCCTTTACAATATACGATGTGGTATTTACTATACATTTCCAAAAAATATCCTTATTTAATGTATCCAAAAGAAAAAAGAAAGAGATTAAATAAGGGTAGTTTTAAAAAAATATTGAGATTTTTGTATAAATCGACTTCTTAATTTACGTGATTCGGTTAAAATGGTCTTATATTAAGAACCAGAGGGAGTAATTACAAGAAATATTAACAAAGATATATTGAAGTAAAACAGGACTTTAAATTGAAAATGAAGAGCAAAGAGTGAAACGAAAAACGGAGAAAAAGAAATTGAAGTGAGTTAAATGTCGTATGCTCCTTAGAATCAAAGATAATACTCTTTATAGCCAAATGGATCGGATTCTGTAACATGAAATCCACGCAATAGAACATGTAAAACATGCTGCAATTAATTCACACTCGATCTATGAATCATTTATTCTTCTACACGTTAAATAAATAGTTATATATTTACAAAATAATCGAGTTGTGAGTCTTTTATTTAATAATTAAATATATATTTACGCCAAATTTTGTGAAAATTCTCAGCTCAATTACACCTGGATGGAATCACGGAAACCTCGCCGGAATTCACAACTCATTTGATTATTATTTGTAACTTATCTTGCACGTTCTACAACTCAATTAACCATTATTTATAATTGATCCTATGAAATTCACAACTCAATTTTGCTTAATATATTTTTTCTAGTCCTAAATATAGGATATCTTTCTAGAAGTAATGCTTAGTTTAAAATATAGGATATCTCTAGTACATTAATTATTTTTCCTATTCATGTTCCTAGTTTATATAATTAACGGGTGAGAGATAAATATAGAAAGTATGAGAAATAATGTAATTAATAAAAATAAATAGTAGAAAATATTAGAATATTTTGAAAAATTTAATTATTCAACTCATTTTTTAATATACATAAGGATGAAATGTCTTATATTTAAGATCGAAACGACAATAGATTCTACAATTGTTATTTATCACTCATCTTACCTGATTTACAATTCAACTAATTATTATCTACGATTTATCCCATAGAAATTCACAATTTAATTACGCCTCGAATCTGGTTGGAGACCTCACCGCTGAAATCCTCTTTGAAGAAGGAAGGATGAAAGAAATAAAAAGGTATTTTTGGCATGTCAATTTTTTTTAGATAAAGTCCTAGGAACTTTTATGTAATTTTGAAAGTTTTAGGTTCAATGTTTTTTGCCCTAGGGTCACCCCAATATGATAGTTGTGTTTTTAAAAGCATAAACAACTTTTAGCTGTTTCTATCGAAATTATGGATTGGAAGTGACGATAAAAGACACCTTATGAATAATATGATTCCATATAGTTTTAATATTTTATATCAATGATTTTTATCATTACATCCTTTTTTTTTTTTGGAGATACCATTAGATCCAATTGAACAAACAAAATCATTAATATATAATATAAAATTTATAGAAAACCACACTATTAACAATTATGAATAATATGACTCATTTGTTGGATCCCATGTACTAAGAAACATGCCTAGTTTATGGATAGAAACACCCAAAAAAAAACGTGTATAAAGCTTCCATTAATTTGTATAGTTATCAAGTTCTAAATAAATATATAAACTACAAGCAACCTAATATCATTGATGAAATTTTATAGGTCAAGCATCAGGCCAAAAGACTAGGACATATATTATATAGATTCTGATTGAGTGTACAAAACAGATTCTCCTACAGGGAGTCAAAATGCAATAAACTGAAATTGTAGATACATAAAAACACATTAACTAAAGACCATGAAAATTTCATCATCTTCTATATCTGAAGCTCCTGAACCCTCTGCAAAATTAAACAGCAATAGAATATTAGAAAGTAGAAATCAGAAGACAGATACACACTATAGCCAATTTATTATTGAAGTATGAAGCTTATAGATGCAATAATACCTTCAGGCTCCTCCTTTTGGTCTAAGTCACGATCATTCAATTTGACCTCTTTAGCAGTTAGCCAATTTTTAGTGCACATAAGTGCTTCAACAATCCTTGCTGGTAAAAAACTCCTGTATTCCTCAAGCACACGCTCACTTGGTCTAAAAGCATATTCAGAGGTAGCAGATGCTGGCACGGCTAATACATCACGCGCAATTAGAGAAAGTACTTTATATTTTGCAGCATTATTTTTCCACCAAATCAAGATATCAAAAGAAGGATCATCATCAACTAAATCAGCTGTGAGATACTTCTCCAATTCTGTTTTTCGATCCCAAGTAACTCTCATTTTCTTTATCACTTTTTCCTTCACATTTGTATAAACAAAAGATGACCTCGTTGATCCCCTTGCATCAGTTCTACTCGATTCACCATTACCTTTCAGGAGGTTCATCACTGACTAAAACAGCATATTCTTTGTACAAGCGATACAAGGTGTCTTTCACCTTTTTCTTCATGGTTGCAGACACTTCAGTATCAAGATATATACGTTCAAAAATCAAGTTCACATAGTCAAATTTATATCTAGGATCCAACACCACCCCTATGACCAACAATGGATTCAAGTTGTCTGGTTTCCCCCAATAATTGTCATACTTACGTTTGATATTCTTTGCCATATCCCTAATAAGAGGATCTTCATGTGTGATATACTGTTGTAACATGTCTTGAATAAGAGTCATGTCATGGAAGAATTCATTTGATGTCACATGTGATGATTGAGAGAGTCTCAATGTAATGTCATAGAAGATCTTCAAAAACTGTACAAATGCAGAAACTTTACTCCAATCAGAAGTCGTAGGAGGACCAAGTTCATCCTCATCTTCCTTAAAGTATGCATTGTACTCATCTTCATTTTCCATTCTCTCAAACACTTTTTGAAACTTCAGGGCACGTTCCAACATCATGTAAGTAGTATTTCACCTAGATACAGTATCCAAACGCACAAGACCCTTGGACTCAATTTCTTCATTTTTAACATAACTTTTGAATGTTTGAAGTCCTTAAGAAGATATCCTGATATATCTAATTGAATTGCAAATAGCAGAAATAGGGTCACACAAATCCCTCAGCACATCATTTACCACCAAGTTTAAAATATGGGCTTAACACCTCACATGTAGAAAATCTCCATCGCATATTAACCCATTCCAATTTTTCAAATATGTCATGACATCACAGTTTGCATCATCTACAGTTAATGTGAAAAATTTTTTAATCCCTCATTTCAACAAACACTGCTTAATTGTCTTTCCTATGGTGTCACGTTTATGATCTTCAATCATACGAAAGTTAAGCATATGCTTTTGAAGTCTCCAGTGTTCATCAATGAAATGCGCTGAGAGAGACACATATTTAAAATCATGAATTAATGTCCAAGTTTCTGCAGTGAGGCAAATACCCAAACATGATTTTTGTAAAAGTTCTTTGAGCTACTTGGATTCTTCAAGGAAGAGACTGAAACAATCTTTAGCAATCATCATTCCTGATGGAACTTGGAATCCAGTATCTAGACAATGCCAAAACATCTGGAATCCAGGCCTTTTCATAACATGAAAAGGCATCTCCTCACATATCACACATTCTGCTAAAGCTCGTTGACATTCCTCTAGAGTGTTTTCACCCATACTTGAATCTGTAGCAGCATCAGAGTTTGAAGCATTACCATCATCTGAAGCATTGGTGTCTTCACAAGGAATAGAGCTAGGTTCAGGCTGGGGTTGCAATTGAGTTTGTTCAATACTTTGATCTGCTGCTTCAATATCATCATATGAAGCATTGGCGTCTTGAGAAGGAATAGTGCTTGGTTCAGGTTGAGGTTGCCCTTCATTTTGTTCAATACTTCGGTCTGCCATTTCAATTTGAACTGAAACAAGAACATGTTTACTCAAATTGAGTAACTAATAAACCTTTTTTACTTGGCTCTCAATAAAACTCTGGCCACCAAAGCCAAGGCTTACAGAAATAATCGAGGTCAAATCAACCAATGCCATCATGAAGACAAGGAAATCAAAATAGAATAACAATCGGCATGGAACTGAACAATAAATTCAGTAATTGAAAGAAAATAACATGAAAAAGAAAAAATATTAAAAAGAAAACAATTGCACTTTCTTCTCTTATTAAAAAGAAGAAAAAAACCTTAACAATAACATAAAAAAGAAAATATAAAAAATATGGTGGTAGTCTGCACATTTAAGAAATCCAGTAATTGAAAGAAAATAAAAAGTTCCTTGCATTAACAATTGGTCATATGGGTCTTGCTAGTCATTTGTCACAGGCCCCTGCCTCTCCCAGCACTGGTAACCACTGAGATGGTGGCAGTAGCAGATGTGGCTGGCCAATCTTCCCATGACAATAGAGAAGACAAAAGTGGGGTCCCTAAAGAGCCAGTGGCTAACAGCATTGTCAAGATTGCTAAAAAAACATTTCGAATGAGTTAGAAAAGACTGTCGATCATGAGAAATTTATTTCAGAGCTTCCCAATGACCAGGATCAGTTTTTGGCAGTGTTCCATCTGATTGAGCCAGACAAGCAGCTGATTGAGCCATCACAGCTTACATTAAATGAGAGCACTATATAATAAATATCATGCACATAACAGATTTAATAGATTTACAGCACACAATACCATAAAAGTAGTTTATATCATTTCAAAAAAGAGAGATTTCAAGTATTCATCTACAACTTAGCTCATATGAGCTGATGGTATCGGTAAGAAGGCCAGAATAAAATAAATATTTAAAATATTAAACTCCCATTTCCCCAGCATCAGCCAATTTAAATCATATTTTGCAATGAAGACAATTTTGTTCTGGTGCACGGTGATAGCCAGAAGCATTAGTAATGATGTGGAGACTAAATATTGAAAAAGCCAAAGAAATTCTGACCTTGCAAATAGGTCTTCTAAAGACAATGAAACAGGTACCCTCTTAGAAGAAGGTCGGGGACCATAGCGTACTAGAGTAAAAGGGATAACTAAATCTAAACATGCAGCAAAGTTATCTAATCCGTCTGTAAATCTAAAAGAGACACTGCCTTAAACAAGTCTTGAGCCTAGAGACACAAAGAATCTCCAAAAACATAATCCTTACGAATAGGTCTACTGAAGACAACGAAACAGCCCTAAAAATACAAAAAATATTTTCTCTCAAACCAAATATTTCAAACCCCAGTTAAAGTCTAAAACCATCCTATACTTCAACAAAACCAAGATAAACGAAAGAAGCAGAAGCAGTGGCCATAAGATATCATTCCAGTAAGCCCATGGGAAATGTCATGCACAACCAAACAATACCAACAAGGACAACGAATGCTAAAGTGAAATTTCAGACATGGGAGAAATCGAAGGTTAGTTCATATGGAATAGAATGAGGGAAGCTACCTGTTGCACGAAAATGCAAAAGAAACTTCGTACTTCTCACCAGTCCACTCCTTTCTTCGCTCAACGTCACCGACGTCGTCGTTAGCTGCCTGGAAAGGGGAGGAATACGAAAGGAACGTTTGAGTAATGGCCACGTTTGGGATGGGAGATAAAAATATTGCTGGCTCCTGTATAGAATATAAGGTTTTTTAACTTTGTATTAAATATAGGGTTATTTTTAAAATATGATGCAGTATTTATTATATATTTTTTAAAAAAATAAATTTAATTTTAGTAATTTTGTGAAAAGATTATAATTTTTTTAAAAATTAAGATAATTCAACTTTCATTATTAATTCACATAATTCAGTTAAAAATATTTTATATTTAAAAAAAATAAAATAAAATAAAATAAATATAATCAACATATTAATAATTAATATCAACATCAATATAACCTTTATACATATTTTTTAGTAGTTTGAAGTATCTTTCATCGAAAGTAAAGGCTTATTTCCCTTGAGATTGAGAGTTCTGGCACCTCCCAACTCATGTTTTATGTCCTCTGGGGAAATCCGATAAATTGCAGTGATACATTTACGTTTATATATTTTAATATATATTTATATATATTTTTAGCAGACAAAAGGTGCGGCTTACTCTTTGAATATTATGCAATCACAAGGCTAGATAGTGTGAAATATAAAATGAATTATAATAATCATAAGTAAAACAACATATTCAATATAAAATTTAAGTTGTATATGTAAAATTTATAGCAAATTGTATTACTTACTTAGATTTAGAAATAGTGTAACTTACTTTAATTACTTTAAATTTCAAGTAAAAATCAAAACTATCTTGAAAGAAGATAATTCTATAAAAAGCATTATAGTTTTAAGAAGTTAAATCTTTTTAGACTATTATCATTACACGTAATTTGAGGCTCTCATGACTTTTCATTTGTATACAACTATACAGAATTATGAGGTTATATTTAAGTATTATCAGATTCCATTAAGAGCAGCTCTCACAATTTAATTATTTCTATCCACAATGTTCAAATTATCAACCTGAATCAAATTTGTTCTACTTGACTCAACTACCATTAGTCTCACCAACTTTTTTTAGTTATTAACTACATAATTAATTAGAACGACCATGCAAGGAAGTTATTTAGGCAGAAGGACTTCACACAGGAAAATGACATAGGATCAATAGGGAATAATGTAATATGAGTAGGAAATGGTCCTTCTGCCTAAATAAGTTTCTTTCGTGGTCCCGCTCATTAATTCTCCCAAGAAAATATTAGAACTTTGCTTTTGGTACAGAAAATATTAGAAAGTTAAATAAGCGAGAAAGGTGTTCTTTAAAATGGGTTCGACTTGACGTTGATGGGCTTTTAGATTAGTTAGGGGAGGCTTCTTGCCGTGGTCCAATACGAGACCATCAGGGCGTTTGAATTGGGGATTCATGAGGAAGCAAGCTTGGTCCCACTGATATTGTCATTGCAAAATTGAGCAGTATTCTTGAGGAACTCAGGATATGCCGATGTTGGAATGAGGGGTTTCGAACTGTGAGGATTATTGTTGGACACCCTCTAGAGAATATGATGGATAAAATTTGGAAGCTCGTTGCATTGGATTGAAACATTAAATTGAATTATGTCTATTGGGAAGCCAATGAATATGCAAATTAGCTTGTTAGAACTGCTCATAGTCTTAAATCTCACTATTGATATACCTTCTCTTTTAGAGATCCTCTTCTTAATTGCAAGAGGTTGATAGGGCTAGATAAACGGATATGTAATAGGGAAAAAGACAAATTAGGATCCTCAAAAAAAAATATTCCCCACAAAAAACCCCAGTTGGACATTTGAGGGGAATATTTTTTTTTTGCAGGCCTTCATTTGTCTTCCTCTCTGTAACACCTTTAGTTTTTTTATGTGGCCTGGCCATAACCTTTGACATTTTTTTTTTAAAAAAAAAGCTAGAAAGCATTAGCTTTGTGAGAACCTCTATGACACTGGTCTCCAAATGGACCAAATAAATCCTCACAAATATCCCCAAATATGAAATTTCTTTGCCACTCCTATTGACAGCATGCTAAGGAAATTGAGCTCAATATATAATTTTTTTTATGGCAACAATGGGCCAGCCATTGAATGATTCAAAACTACTCAAGCACACAAGAAATCATAAAACATAGTCATTACTTATTACAATATGTAAGCAAGTTCATAGCATATTATAACAATATTGCGATACAGCAACAAACTCCCTTCAGGAGTGAAAAAGAAAGTTGGCAACATGAAATACAAGACAGACATCCATATCCAAAGGGAGAGGAGAATATAAGGCCCTGACGCAGCAATAAACCCAGAGTGCTTCAAAAACTAACTAAAAGATGTGTCATGGCCAAAAAGCCAGCACTAGGGCTATTTATGAAACTGGGGAGGAAAAAAACCTCGGTTTCTTATGAAACTCATGTTGCATCCTCCCAGCCGATGGCGATGAGCCACAAACACGAAGGAGAGCTTCCCCGTTCATCTCGGGAGAGAGGAAAAAGATGATGTGAAGTGAAGGTAGAACGTAAAACAGGTAAGGGAAACAGGTGTTTCAGAATTAACTGATAGTTACAATTTGTTCTACATCTACATGCGGAACACCCTTTCAGTTCATTTCTGTCAGCTGTGCCTTCTCTTGAATATAATTGGCGAATTAGGGAGCTGCTGAAGAAGATGATTCTTCAAGGTTAGCATCGGGTCACTTTCTGGTCCAGAGTGAAGCTCTATCTGCATATAAGGTTATACGTTCTCAAAAGATACAGTAGATTAAATCAATAAAGTTCTTCGTTTCATAAGAATACATCCTTCATAATCAAGTCTTCAGCCAGTACTATCAATGCTACAGAATAAATCAATAAAGTTCTTCGTTTCATAAGAATACATCCTTCATAATCAAGTCTTCAGCCAGTACTATCAATGCTACAGAACAAAATATGACCTAAGAAGTTCCTGACCTCATAATGTGTTATGATCATATAAAATGTGGTGAGTCTTATACGGTATACCAGTGAATATTTTCACTGGTATGATCATATAACGTGTTATGATCATATTTTCACTGTTGAAAATATGTTTCACCAATAGCCAGAATAGTCACAGTCCTTTAAGGTTTCCACCACCGCATACCACCACACCACACCCCCCCCCCCCAACAAAAAAAAAAAAAAAAGCTAATATTTTGAAAATGGAAACTGTCTTAATCTCAGCAATAGTCTCAAAGCACAAGGGTTAAAAAATATAAGTGAAACATACATTTAGCATGAAACTCATCATTGTTCTCAGGTTTGACATTCATGTGATTATTTCTATTAAATTTTGGTCAAATAGTAGAGGAGCAAACTACAGGGATATGACCTGAAAAACTTTAAACCACAAGAAGACAAACTAACTTTGAGCTAAACCACAGGGTTAAACTGCACTTCGCCCCAAAATTTCATAGACAATAATCTATAGTGTTGTGTCATGTTGAATATTCTTATTTTGCCACTATTAAATGTAACTGATGTTTTAGGTGGAAACATGCATCAATTACAATCCAGGAAAGTTTAGAGATTGCCTCATCTCTTGTAGTTGTAGAATAAGCCCCTTTAATAACTTGGACTTTCCAAACTCATTTATTCTACTACCCTTACTACAATTGCTGAGCAATCTCAATTTGGACAAGACTAGGGCAAAGTTTCCAAGTTATCATGCTCATTTAGCTTTTATCTTCCACGTGAGCATAACTAACAGATGTAAAAAACTTGTTTATAACACAAACCTAAATGAACAGAATTACAGAAGATTGAAACAAAAGAAATATTTGAAAAGGCACAAACCTCATATTTTTTGAGAATCAATGCAAACAATGTTGCAACTACTTGGATGGCAAATTTCTGGCCAATGCAGGCACGTGTACCAGATCCAAAAGGAAGAAATGCAGCATTTTCATTCGGATCATTTAATACCAAGAAGTCAGGATTTGTATGTTCTTCAGCAGAACCTGACAGAACAATCAAATATTGAAGATTAGTGACGGACAACCAATGCAGACACCCCCCCCCCCATCCCTCTTTTTTTTTCTCTTTTTCCTTTCCTTTTCTTTTTCTAGTATGTATGGATGGATAAGCAGCAAGGTAATCATGAAGTTCCACACTGCCACACAACTCCCAACCAAATTTATATGCAAACTTCATTTGAATGATACATTCAGAATTTGAATTGCTAGCATAATTATAACGATTTTCTTTCTCTCCAAACACAATAGAGCAAGCTACTAACATAACTTCAAGCCAAAATGAAATCAATATTGGTAAAAAGGTCAAGTACAAGCTCAGTCCAAGTCTATGTACTCAGAAAGAAGCAAGTTATAAAATTACTTTTACTTTAGTACATTACTGTAGGGTATGATCATTGAACTACAGACCACTAGCAGACTATTCAAAACTCTCACCCATAGACAATATATTGAAACCATTAAAATTAGATGAGTAATGACTAGTCTTGTCGAGTGCATGACTATAGTAAAACTTGTGCAAGAGATAAAAGAAAGGAATAATAGGTAAAAAAGATAGTACCATGAGATTGAAATTCAGAATTGCTGACTATCTTCACTTTGATTTTTTTCTATTTACCAAAAAAAAAAACCCAAAAACCTCAATATCACATATAAGGATAGAATAAAACCTGTGTTTGTAGTATCAGGAACCACCTTTGATCCCTTTCCAGCATTTGACAAAAACCGGTAGGGATTGAAATCCCTTGCGTTACTTCCCCAATTGGAGTCATCCATCTGTACCAACTGAATAGGTACAACCAGTACAGCTCCAGCAGGTATGGTTGCTCCATTTGCAAAGCTCAAGTCTAATACAGGAGGATGAAATTTAATAAACCAGAAGTAAAGAACAAAAATATTAACAGCACTATATATTTAGTGTGTAACAGATAAATATAAGTAGGTAATTAATAGAAACGTTACAAAGGAAAAGCCAAAAGGGATCCCAAGATGTTTAGAATACCTATTATATGATAAATAACACAATTAAAAATCATGCTTGCACATAAGCAATATTGCTTTAAAATGAAACTAAACTTTCTCTCATGTCATGCTATGCTTATTTACATCAATTTTAGAAGATTTGAACTTTAAAATCTATATTTGATGGCTAAATGCATTGCAGCAGAAAACAAATGGGAGCAAATTCAAAATCATTGTTGATGTAAGTATGTAAGCAGAGTAGCACAAATATAAAGCTTAAATAATTTAACAAGGGTATGCAAAATTCATTCTAATTCACAACCAAGCTAGTAAGACAGAGAGAACATCATCATCATATTGGGTTAAAATAAATCACCCTCTCTTTTGGGGATAAAGGAAACAACTTCATTAGAAGGAATATACAGGAAAGAGAGGATAAAAATATTCTTCTTAGACAAGGCAACAAAAATAAAAATGGGTGACAATACAAAAGAGCTCTGCAAACCCCCAGCACCTTTACAAAGAAGGCTCCATGAAAATCACACGCATCAAAATCAAGCGTTAAGAAAGCTAGTAAAGTAGCTCTTAATTTTGGATCTTCATTTATTTTGTCCATAAAATCTTTGAAATTAGTCATTTTCGTTCCTAAAGTTTAAATTTTTATTCAATTCTCCCCCCAAATTCTGATTCCGCTAGAAAAGATAATAAATTTTGATTTGTTCACTAACCATCCTACCTGTTTTATTTAAGTATAATCACATGCATATTATGAGAAATATCAAACCACTAATAATCAAATGCTATGACTAACTCCTCTCTATAAGAGGTCAAATGGTCATGCTTAAAACACTACTAATAAGCTTGTAAAAGTTCAGATACATGATACTAACTCTCAACTGCTATCTTTTTTCCCCCCTTTTCCCCCTCAGGCGACACTCTCAACTGTTATCTTCCCCTAACAATAACACTCCTTAATATAAAGGAAATCCACAAATAAGTAATTACACATACACAGTGCCCACAATTAGCCAGGAAATGTGCAGATTTTAATCCAGTTGGTTTTTGCATAAAAAATGCTCAAGGAAGTCACGCCATCACTAGATATATCGCAAATAGTGTTCATAGACTCATGCTTGCTAGAATAGGAAGCAGGATCTCACCATGTTTCAGAGAACACCTTTGCAGCAAGGGCCCTGTTGGCAGAAGACGTGCAGATTCATAAATTGTAGCCAATAGTAAAGGCATCCTGTAAATATCCTCCTGTTCATACTTAGATGGCTTCTTGCCCACAATGGTGATTTCTGAATAAACCTGTATGAACATGTATGAGCTTAACTCTACATAAGCTCAACTCTTTTTCCTTTTATGACTGAACCTAGAAATTACAGATAATGGTTTGCAAGCATCAAGGTAAAACAATCATACAAAAGAAGCAAAGCACAGCATCCCAAATCAAATCCATTTTTAGGAGGCCCTTGTGCATTTAAGTCAAATCCCGTCCTAGCAGTATCTATAATGATATCAACATAGAATACACACCACGACATCATGTTATTGTTAACAAGCATGCATGCACTGCTTAGAGAATTAAACTGCTAAAATTTGGTGCCTAAATAAGTAATGTTATGCAAATTGCAGAATAGTTCATAATTTACAAGGGTCCATTTTTATGAGCAACATGGGGCATGTTATGAATTTGAAGCACAAAAATACTAGCCAACCAAAAATTAGGATCACAATTTTCAGATGCAAAGCAATCCTAAATCAATTCAAATCTCATAATGAAAGTAAGAAATGAAAATGATGGCACACCAGATGAAGATCCAAGATTCACCACTGCATTAGCATGCTTTGATAGTGAAGACATTAAATGCTAGCCCATCTAGTGCATGGTAAACAAAACTGAAAAAAATTTAAGCACTAACTATTCAGTAGTGAAATTTGTATAGATGAAAAATCGAGCACTGAATTTATTATGTTTGAAAAACGTTTGATATCAAGTGCCAGAGATGTATTTACAGAAACTATTAGCATTTAACAACATTAATGAAGCTATGAAGCTGTTGTCATTTAACAACTTGAATAAGAATAGGGGCACCGCACTGATGAATGCATTCAGTGACCTTTGTTATGCTGAATGCTTTCATTTCACCTGAACTGAATTTTGTTAGGTATTAAACAAAGAGCATTTAAGCAATTTCTGCACAGAAATTTTTCAGTTTCATCAAGTGTAAGACCATATGCTATCTGTGAAAGTGTTCTGTCAAGCTATTTACTAGTATTATCAAAAGTATTTAGATATGAGATTGTTCTTCAAGTTAGTAAGTGCAGGGCCACATGCTAGCTATCAAAAGATAAAGTCAGTGTCCTATAAAGATATTCACTGATATTAACAACTAAAGTATTTAATGTTAATTCTTCAAGAAGATACCAGTATAATTGTTTGTTAGATGTGTTGACTGCAATCAGGTTAAAAAATTTAGTCTTTAAATTGGAAAAATGAAAAGAAAAGCTGTTTAGATCTCTTCCTGAGCAGGAACACAAAAACCCCAAAGCAGCAATATTCCCAGAAACAACTAATAGAAGTCAAATAAGCTGTAAGAAGCAAACACAATTGCGAACAAAGAGCATTCGTCCTGACAAAGGGATCAGAAGAATTCTATGTTTAAGTGCAACTTAGCCAACACTCTTTATTAAAAAGCAAACTGAATAGATCCATCCCAAATCTGGTAACCCTTACACGGAATTTTGGTATTTCAAGCTTGTGGCCTATGTTTGGAGCATTTGAGAGAGCAAATTTGAATTTAAGGATCCATGATCAATTCCATTCATCAATTGCATAATATAACTTAAGTATAAGCCTTACCTTATCCTGTATTTCTGGATGCATGACAAGCATAGTCAATACATTGGATATTAGAGCTGCTGTAGTTTGACATCCATGAAACATCACACCCATGATATTTCCACAAGGTTCTTCTTTTGCAGTATTATGATCACTATGCCCACGAAATAAATCGGGGAAGTCAACATCAGAATAGCACTGTGCACCTGGTGTTGTCCCCATTTCTGTGTTGGATCTGTCACCATGGACATTTTGTTCAATACGGTTAAAAAGCTTGCAGTTTTTTCTGCAGTGTTCAAGGATATCTTGAGTTAAGGATTTCAACTTCGTGCATAAGCATTGATATCTCCAAAATCCACGTTTCCAGAAGGGAGTCACATTATAGGATGCCCAAAAGCAAGCATCTTTAGCAATCTTCATAAGGAGTTCCTCATAAATTGCAGCCTTAGGCCATGCTAAGAAGCCATCTCCAAAGAACGTTGCTCCCATTATGCTGAAAGCCATACTCTGAGAAACCACTCTACAATCAATATTTCCTCCAATATTTTCTATTTTAAGCATGATGAAGTCAACAACTGTTGAAGGAATTAGATCAGCATTCTTGAGCAATCTATCATTCAGTTCGGTGGCCAAGAATTGCCTTCTCTTTTGCACCTGGTGATTTAAAATCAAATGCCAAGTTGCTATAATCAGAATGAGAACCACATACTTGAAGAATACAGGATTTGTAATTTCTGTAAGCAATATCAGATATGGATAATCATCAAGGGTGAACAAAAAAATAGTTTGATAATATCTCAAAACAGAAAGGCCCCAAATATATTGCAGCTGAGGAACAAGTCAATTATTGCATCTTGTGACTCCACTCATACTTTAATTCACATATCATGTGTTTTGATTAACATAAGTATCATGTAAAAAGGAAGTAACATATATTATTAGCTGTTGGTATCAAAATGGAAAAAATGTATTGCTCCGTTATTAGCTTCATTATGGTAAAATGACAAAATATGTACACAAGACTAATAGGAGATAAGTTTCACAAATGATTTCACATTCTCCAAATAAATTTTAGGAGAAATGAAATATTTTCAAGTAATTCTGTAGACATAAAAATGGTTTCCACTTTTACTGCTTGCCTACAGCTGTAGTGAACAAAATATTAGGTTACAACTTTTGTCAAGACAGTCATAAGCACAATATATAACAATATGAGAATAGAATGGGATAACAAGAAATAATCAGACAGTTAAGCACCTCTTCAAAGGAAGAAGCAAAGAGACTCGATTGCCCAAAGGCTAGACGAAAAGCTTTTCCCGTCAAAGGTAGCTTGTCTTCAGCCTTTACAAGCATCTCTTGAATTAGCACTGGATCCTTAACTGACACTAGAAGCTGAGTAGGACCTAGCCATAGCTTAACAACTGGTCCATACGTCTTATGAGATTCTGACAACAGATCTGAAGGTCCAACAGTAAAAGTTTACATTTAGTTTTTCAGATATAAAAATGAAAAATTCGACTCTAATGTTATCAGTAATTTTACTATTCCAACATTGAATTAACTTGAAATTTCCCTTTACAATCAATGCTAAAGGTGGTCACTTCAATCTTTTTTGAGCTGATAATATAAGTGCAAGCGGGTAATAAAAACAACAAACCGATTCCACAGTACCTGTTCTTACAAACCTGAATAGTTCTCCTTCATGGCTGAAAAAAAGTTTTGCCATGAGTTGTTTTCAATCTCAAAAACTTACTCAGTGTTATGTATCATACAATCTAATCAGCACGCACGCACAAACACAAACGCATCTAAAATTCTCAAATCTTTAATCTAAATTAAAAAAAAAGTAAATGAAACCGATATTAACACAGAAGCACACCGTAGAAGAACATCACGCAAAACCCATATCTACGCACCGCCTTACAAAGTGACGACATATTAACTAAATCCGAAATTGAATTAGCAGGAATCCATCGAGGAGATTGAGATAACAAATACCAATTCGACTGCTCGAAGGAGACAACAACAGAATTCAACAATTCAGAGAAATTAAGAGGCTGACCAGTGAGGTTTTCCCGGGAAACAAGCTTGCAGTGACCGTAGAAAGAGGAACTGGGAATCCCCGGAATCTTCCTCGCTTTATACCACAGTCGACACAGCTTAAGGATCTTCCTGAGCAAAAGCACAGTGACAACGATGAGAGCGAGCCACAGAAAAGCATTGACCTCTCGGGTGACCAGGTCCCTGAGGAGCTGGGAAGAGCCATCGCCGCCGCGATCGCAGGAGGCGGAGAGAGATTGGAGAAGAAGTCCCAAGAAAGTGGAAGGGTGAGAGTCACATGGTGAGTTCGAGCTCATTTTCTTGGCATGGGCGTATCGGAAGTCAGAGAGGGGAAGATCGATTGCGGCTTCGCTAATTGGTACAGGAGCTTGTGTTCTGAGACCTGTGCTTTCTTTTTCACCTTCTTGATCTTGCTCTGGTTCTGACTTTTTTGTTCTCTCACGGACTTCACTGACAGGTAAGACGACGACGTCACTGGTTGTTCGCGTCCGTGATTCTGCGACGGCTTGGTTGGTGACAGATGCAAAAATACGGTGCTGCGCGTGCCACGTGTTGCACATAATTTCGCATCGCTGTGGATATTTGCGGAAAATTAAATAGAAAATTTATAACTCGATGGCCATGAGTCAATTATTCGTTTGTAAAACTTCCACTCAAATACAACCAAAAAAAATTTAAAAAAAATATCCTAATTTATCCTAATTGTGAAAAACTATCAAGATTTTTTATTAAAATTAAAATTAAAAGCTAAAAAATGGAATGCCCTTATTGTAAAAATGACTTATTTATAAATAATAACAATATATCTGTAAATAAAACATGCATAGTTGCAACTAGTATTATTATAACTTGCAAATGAATCACTTATAAATATATTATTATTACTTATAAATTGATTATTTACATAAAAAGTTCATTTTCATTTTTTACCTTTTGATTTTAATTCAAATTATAAACTTTGGTATTTTTTGGAATTATGATAAATTGGGGTATTTTTTTAAATTATCTTATTTTCTTAGTATTTAATTGAAAATTTTTTATTCTATTTTTTTTAAAAAAAAAAAGGTAAATGCATCCTAGAAAGCCATATTAGGTATTTACATATTATTGATCAAATATTAGTGGTGTAAGTCGTATCATTATCAATTAGAGCATTCATTTCATTGGCTTTGATAAGTGAATTATTGTTTCTCAAACCAAACATGATGGGTATGGCTACTTTTAGAGTTCTAATTATTGAGCTTTATACTTAATCACTTTTTAATTAATATATATTCCTTTTCATTCATAATATAAGTTATGTTTTAGAAATTTCACACATATTTAAGGATGTTTATAGGTGCGGTTTGGTTTAGTTTGAGATAAAAATCAAAATCGAACCAAACTAATTGGTCTAGTATTTCCTTGAACTTTGTTGATTCAAAATGTAATTGATTTGATTCGGTTCAATAATTGGTTCAGTTCTGTTTGGTTCATGACTAGTTCATGCTTTTCAATTTTTTTTTAAAATAGCATCATTCTTCAAAATTTAAATTAAATATGTTACGTATAGATACTTTATAAACACAAATTATATCTAAATAATTTACTAACCAATATACTTTATGAATATTAGAAAAGTGAAACAAAATAAGTGTGGTCATGAGTTATTGGGTATATTTATATGTTATAATATAATTATTAGGTGTGGTTTGGTTTAACTCAGTTCTCACTGCATTAAAATCAAACAAAACCAAACTAAGTAGATTCTAGTAGGGAAAAAATTAAATTAGACCCATTTCAATTTGGTTTGGATCGATTTTTGTTGGTTTGGTTTTATCTGGTCCATTTGGTTTGTTTTTTAACACCTTTACACATATTAAGGAAAGAAGTTCAAAGTTGATTAATTCATTTTGTCAAAACATTAAGCTCTTTTCTACTATTACACCTATTAAATACATTAAATTCTAACATAGCATTAATTATAATGGAAATCAAAATCAAGGGAAAAATAGGGAAAAAAAATCATTAATGCACTATACAATATGTAATAACCCTAATTATTAATTTCAAGAAGAATATTACTAAATGGTACAGGATCGGAAAGACTAGTATTGGAGGAAGGATCAGAATTGAGCAAGTTGGAGAAAAATGGCAACAGAACTCACTCATGCCATGGTGAGATTTGTCAATTTTTGCATCTGGCTCGAGCCAGTGGGCTTTGGCGCCATGGTGAGCTTAACTAGCATCGCAGCGCTAGTCGCAAAGTCTAGCTTATATTAGACGTGACAAGGTTCATTGGAATAGTATTTTTGGTGAAAGATTTCGGTGCTCTGTGAGGGTTTAGCCGGTTTAGAGCTAGGGAATGCATTTTTGACCATGAGAAAGATTGATTTTTGTAGATCAGTTGGTTTCCTTCTTCTCCTTTTTGATTTCTTCAAGTTCTTCAGTAAATCTTCACCGATTAAATTCTATTTAAATGCCTTCTAGATGTGCTATTGGACGTTTCTAAGTGTTGGGTGTTGGTTTTATAGTGATTAAAGGGTGTTTTCATCAAACTCTAACCCCAAACTTGTGGTCTTGTTAAGAATCCAAAGTTGTCTGGGCTCAATTTTGATTTTATGAGTTGTTTTGGGTACTTTGGTGTATGGTTTGCTTGGGGAAACTTTGTTTTAGCTGGGTTGGCATTGAGTTGACAAGTTGTGTGTTTTGAGGATTGAGAAATTGTGTGGGTAATGAGAATTTGATGTTGTGTAGGTTGTATACTTTGCTCAAGTGGGATCTCTTGACTCCAGGGAGTATTTGGAAAGCTTCGAAGTGGTTAATAAGTGGTTAGGTTGATGTTTAATTTACAGATTCTTAGGTACATTGATTGAATTTGGTTGGATTGTTATGGATTACATTGTGTATATTTGTTTAGAACAGTGTGATAATATGATCTTGCATCCCTTTGTTGTATTGTAGTGGGTTTGGATGGTTGAGGTAATCGAGGTGTCTTTTCTATGTTTTCCAAATGGTTATGTGTGTGTGTAATCCTTCCATATCATGATATGCACATGTTATATATGTATATGTTTCACTCTTTCATACCATGACATGCATGGTCATTCTTTTTCATATCAAAATATGTACGGTCACACGGCCAGTGAGTTTTCTATCTCCACCTTGATTTATGATGAAAATGGTTATTGGCATTAGTGAATATGAAATGGTATGAGTATGATTGATATTGACATGTTAATGATTATGATGCACCTCATGATTTACTATGTATGTTCATATGGCATGCTAGCACAATAGAAAATAATATATGTTGATATGTTAGCATACATTGGGCATTGTCACACATTGTATGTTGTTGAGATTTATGGTTTAGGTGATAATGCTCTAAATACCATGTGGTATACTAATCCACTAAATAGCATATGAGACTTTGTGTTCAGCAAGTGCGCCTTATATTATTCTAATCACTAAATAGTCATCATATGGTTAGGAGATTCAAGTACATGTGAATTGAGGTGTACCTTATCTAAATAGCTACCAATGCAAGCGATTCAAGGGAAGGAAAGCCATGATCCAACCTTTAATTAGTACAGTGGTCTTTGACTAAGCCATGACTATTGAAGGGAGAACTTAGTGGTGACCTCGAAATTGGCTATCATGGGTCATTGGAAGGGGCCTGTTGGTTAAGATTACCTTATCATAATAATTAACTCATGGTTTTAGTCATGTATTGATTGGATTGGTGTCTACATATCATATGCATTGCATTCATGTTAAACATTATTCTTCATTCATGTTTTGAAGGCATGTTTATAGACATATGTATGTAAAACCCTAGTTACTATGATGTATGTCTTATCTTGTGACTAATAATTCTAGGTGAAGATCCAGTACTAGCAAGGAAAAGACCAGGGAAGGCATGAAAAGGAGGATTGAGAGTACCTATGGGTGTTGGGAATTATGTACCCCTTTTATTGTTGTTGTTATTATTCCTTTGGTAAAGTGTCATAAGTAATATTTGTAATACTAAGTGTATCATGTTGTGTATTCATGTGTCCTGTAGACTAAATTGATGTATAACCCTTTCTAAACTCGTTTGTACTCCTTGTATGGTTGATTTATAGTTCTAGACCTATGTTTATGCATGTGGATGTTGTATGCCAAGGGGGTTCTGTTGTGGTTTGTGATGTTCCAAATCCTAATGTCTAATTGTGTTGGCTGTGGGACGGGTGGTTCCATGTCCCTTTGGATATGTATGGTTGGTTAGTGAGTTTGGTCAAGTCCATGGGTCCTCATTATGCGATTTGGGTATATAGCCATCGGTGCAAATAGGGTTCAAAGGGGTCAAAATCTAGTGGGGTGGTTTCATTAGGGTAGTAACCTCTTAAACATGTTTTTTAGGTCATTTGTGACTTTTAGAATTGCTTTTGCAACGAAATGGTTGATGGTTTGTGTTTTGAGTTGCTTTGTAACTTGTTTTGGTCGAAAACTGATCATTTTGGTTCCAGGTGTCCAAAATCTCCATACGGAGGTATTTGGGGATGTGGTTAGTATTTATAGTTAGATTAGAAGTAGTATGACTTGTTGGTTTTGGAATCGGGTGAATCGGAGGTTGAAGTAAGATGTTATGCGTGTTAGAAGTTGGCTCGAAAAGTCACCAAATTGCTAATATAGTATCAACATGTGGAGTCACGGCGCTAGAATCCAGGTCATGGCATCGTGCCATTCTGTCTCAATTTGAGACTTGGGTAGTTTTTAGTCACACCACAGCATTATACGGCCTTGCCACAGCGCCATGTTGTTTTCTGGTCTTTTTCCCCTATTTTCTTGCTTCTATGTGTCTTGTGGGTTGTAGAAATTAGGATGTTACACAATATCTAAACATATATTTTTTACCAAAATGAATTTTAAAAACATGACTTATATTATGGACTGAAGGGACTATATTAAAAGTATTAAAAGCTATAATATTTAAGAAGCCACATTTTTTAAAAGCTGTAAATAGTATGACTTGTCTCTTACAATTTATTATAATTTTTTCACAAACAATCTAATAAATTTGTGTCAAGTAGTGACTCAACCAACTCAACTTTACCAAATAATCCTTATTACTTGACATGAAAATATGGACAAGCTTGTTTAGTAAAGAAAATATAGATAAAAAATAATTTTACAAACAAAAAGTTACTAACTTACAATTTTGTCCTTATTTTTGTTGGTAAGAATGTTATATTTTACATATTAAATAAAAATACAAACACAAATAAAAGGAAAAACATTAGTCTAGAGACATAGGATAGTACAAAACAAAAGAAAGAGAAACAAAATAATATGCTAAAACTTTATCAACTGGAGCGCGTAGCTTATTTAGGTTGGGAGAAGTAATAGTTTAATTAATGATTTTTAGACCCATAATTGTGTTAAATATTTATCGGGAGAATTTCACTGCCCTTTTAATTTAACCTTTTGTTGCATGATTGGGCCCCATCATCACTGAAAGTTGAGTTCAATCCTCATTGAGAAATATGTGTATGAGCCTATTTGGATTGACTACATAAGCATTTATGGGATGAAAAAAGTTATTATTGTGAGAAGTTTCCAAACACAACCTATTTCATAATAATCAATTGTCCTCTTTTAAGTGATTATTTAGTAAACTACTTCTAGCTACTTTTCATAATCAATTACAAGAGAAATATTACCATTGGAGCATTTAATGAGGGTTGTTAATTTTTTACCGACCACTTTTACCAAAAACACCCCATGCGACTTACCCCAGTTGTCCTTTCTTCCACACTCCTCTAGAACACCATTATTGTTTCTTTCTCCTTTCTTTTCTTTCTTTGTTTCTCTCAACCCCAGTTTGCCTTCTCCTTTCTTTCTCATCACCGTTGCAACTCTCCGTTGTTGCTCTCAGATATGGACTCTCGTCGGCGTCTAGAGAATCCTTCCACTGTGTGAAGATCAATCTTTGTTAGTGGACTTCGATCTATGTGTGTGAGAGTCTTGTGAGCTACTTCCAGTCACCATCACCGTTAGTCCCTTTTGTTGAATCAATTGTTTTTTATTATTCCAAACAACTAGAGCTTGGAAGGAAGATATCAAATGAGTACTAGAGATCTCAAGTGAAGAAATCCAAGAAGAAAAAAGTACAAGGTTAGTTTATAGGATTTCTCATAGTGTTCATAGAGTAAAAGGCTTTCATCTTACACCCAATAATTTTAAATAAGTGTTTTTCAACATTCCTATATTAACTTATGATATATTTGAAAGATATCTACTGACAAACGAATTTTGAACTGTTAAACTTCATATCTTACTTTGAAAATTTGAACTTTGATGACTGAAATTTGAAGTAACAGAGATGTTGCATCTGACAGATGAATTTCAGCCTATTGAAATTCGAATTTCAAGTCAAGCATAATTTGTGAAAAATGAAAAATTTCTCTAAAACTATGTCAAAGTTCATCTGAAATAAGAATGCAAAAAGAGTTCTAAATCAGTCCTTCTGATAGACGAACTTTGATTTTGAAAATTTAAACTTTGAAGTGAAAATGTACAAGTCTGATTAAATGTCCCTCTGACAGACGAACTTTTGTTTTGAAAATATAAACTTTGAAATGAAAATGTATATGTCTAATTAGAGGTCTCTCTGACAGACAAATTGTGAAGGCTCAAAATTCAAATTTTGAAAAGAAAAACTTTTGTCCCATATTAAGTTGCTCACTGACAGACGAATTTTGGTTCGCCAAAATTTGAATTTCGAGTGCATTGTAGCAATATGGAACAATTGTTCACACTTATCATAAGCACTTTAAACTTGAAAATTTGTATGTTCTTACATAGGAAATATTTGTCAAGATGAAAATTCGAATTTTACTTTTAAACATACGAGCTTTGAAGTTCAACGTTAAAGTCTTTAACTTATGGTCTCTGCGAAATTCGTCTGTTGACACCCTAAAATTTGAACTTTGGATGTCAGATGCATTAAATGCTGGTGGTGAACGGCTAGTTTTACAGAGTAACTGTTGGGTAATGTAACGTCCGGCTGCTTCTTTGGGATTGATGACTATCCCACAAACGAACACAAACCCTTTCGGTGTGCTTTGTCCTCACTCACACACCTCCTTCCTAGGAGATCACCCATCCCAGAATTGCTCCAAGTCAAGCACACTTAACTGAGGAGTTCTTAAGGGATATGCTATAGAAAAGGTAGGTGCACCTTGTTGGTATAGGTAGTACCTATCAATTTCTTTAAGATATCATTAACCGTATAGTCTCATACCTATACAGTCTATGGATCCCTCTCGTTTCGATATACATTCGATTCATTCATATGCCTTTCCTGCTTAGAAGTCTGCCAGGAGCTGCTCCTTGTCCATGCCTCATCACTTTTTATCTCACACCCCTTTTCTTGCACTGGCGATCATTCCCCACCCTCATCAGCACCCGAATGTCACATGCCCACCAACTTCCTTGTGGTTCGTCCTCGAACTATATCGTATTGAGAGAGACCGGGCTCTGATACCAACTATAACGTCTGGCCGCTTCTTTGGGATTGACGACTGTCCCCATAAACCAACATAAGCCCTTTCGGTGTACTTTGTCATCACTCACACATCTCCTTCCTAGGAGGTCACCTATCCCAGAATTGCTCCAAGTTAAGCACGCTTAACTGAGGAGTTCTTAAGGGATATGCTATCGAAAAGGTAGGTGCACTTTGTTGGTATAGGTAGTACCTATCAATTTCTTTAAGCTATCCTTAATCATATAGTCCCATACCTATACAATCTCTGGATCTCTCTCGTTTCAATATGCATTCGATTCATTCATATGCCCCTCCTGTTAGAAGTCTGCCAGGAGCTGCTCCTTGTCCATGCCTCATTACTTTTTATCCCACACCCCTTTTCTTGCACCAGTGATCACTCTCTATCCTTATCAAGGCCCGAATGTCACAGGTAACGTCTCTAACAGCTAGATCTTATTTCTAACGTATAGTTAAGATATAAATCTATAAATAGAATTTCATTTGAAGTTGTGGGTAACAATTTTACGTTATATATACTTAAACTCTGTCAAAATCTTTAGAAAAAGCCTTCTACTCTCTCACATTTCAACTGTCAAACACACTTTATATTAGAGAGTTTTTCTTATTGTAAACAATCTTATCTTCATCTAGAAGAAAGATTTTCTTGTGATGGGATTTTACAGGGAATTTGGGAAGCACTTAGATAAAGTGCAGAGTTAGAATCTGTAAGCTCTTGGAACATAGCACAAGATTGTACTATGGCATTGCAAGAAACCTACTGAATTCTTGCAAGATAGTGAAAAATTTCAAGTGGTAGCTTGAGGACTAAATGTAGGTCAAGAGAAAGAGACCGAACCAAGATAAATCTTTGTGTCTTTCTTTCCTCTACCTTGCTTACTGTCTTATTACATTTTGCACTCTATATTTCTGCAACTTTTACTTTCATTGCTTTATTATATTTTTGTAGAAATTTTCAAACTTCCCAATTCACCCCCCTCTTGGGAAGCCAGCAAACTTAATACTTTTGATTGCATCTAGCACATAAGGTTAGGTTTCACTTCTCCTATTGCTTGATCTATCGAATTGGATTTCGATCTATGCAATATTCGTCCTCCATATACTTTTTCATTCCCTTGATCTGATATCTCCCACACTCCATTATTGTAGGCTTACAGCTCTGTCATCTTCTGTGGTCATGCATGTTACCCCATCCTTTGTCTTCTACCTCTGTGGTTGTGCTTGTTCCCTCGGTACCTCTTTCTCGCACTCTGTTTTAGTTTTCACACATTTACACATAGATGAAAACTTGACAAATTAATTTGGTTCTCACACATTTAGATTTGACTCCCGCGCCCTTCAACATTTACATAGTTCAATGGCTTAGTCTGTTCTGTGATAGGGCTTACTTCAACTTTGGTCCATTTTGAAGTCCACTTTGGAGCGTGGGTCTATTTTGAAATCCAACCAGAAAGTGAAAGTATTTAAAAATATTTTTTTAACTAAACACCTTCATGTTCATCACTTGGAATTTCTGAAAGTACCTGTATTTTTAAATATCAAGTTATTTGGTTTATACTTGTATGAGAAAAAGGAAACCTCTAGTTTGATCTTTGATAGATAGGTTGAACTTGTTATTGATTCTTAATTTGTTAGCTGGTTCTTTATATATGTATATATTAAAAAAATTTAGTTCCTAAAATCTTTAAATGCTTGCAGCATTTTCCTTCTATCTTAGTGGACTGGTTTGTATTCTCATGTGTTCCATAGGTGTATCAGACATGATTGGACTGTTGAAATTACACATGGAGTCAAATTTTGTTGTGTCGCAGTATTCATGTTTGTATAAATTTGCCTTTTAGTGTTCCTGCCTGTGAATGCCTCTCAAGTTCATCAAAGTTGCTTGCTAATGTTGGAATGATGGAACGTTAACTTTGTGAAACCTTTGTTGAATATTTTTAGATACTTTAGTTTTAAATGTGACTTCTAGAATTTAGGATGTTGAACTTTATATGGTGGATCAAAGTAATCTTACAATAATATTCCTTTACTTTAGTTGGCACTTGGTAGGGAGAAGATACTCTTCTAACTTACAAGCTCATTGTCCATGCTCTGCTTTAAGTGAAAAGCAATTTGTTGGGGCCATTTGATAATAAAGGTTGAATCTATCAAATATCTAATTTAGATGTTAATTCAACTAAGTGCATGATTTCATCTCTAAATTAAAACTAAGGAGTAATGGAATAAAATTTGAATCTATTTTAATTGGGAATCTTCTTTATGTATTGATACATTGATTAGTGGCAAGTAACTCATGATATCTTTTTCTTCCTTTTAGAGATTCCATAATTTTTTGTGACAAATCATTTTAACATTTGTTGAGGACGATGCTGTATTTTTTAATGCAGGGAACATTGAGGGGATATTCTCTAAGCTGGAAAGCTATAATGCTTCAATTTTATGAATTGTTGTGATTTGTTACAATGGTATGCTATGATGACTAACTATAATCAATTATGCTGATAGATTATTTATGCTAACAAAATTTAAAACAAGTTCATTTCTTCATGTTTGAATATAGATATGCAAGAATGAGATAATAGTCCTCAACCCTTCAAGTTCTTCAATGTTGTATGTCTAAGCAAAAAGTTCTTAGGACTCAATTGAATAATATTTTTGAGCTCTAAATTATTGCGGGTATGACCTTTATTTGCTCTATTTGAAATCTTCACATTAACAAGGTAGCCTTATTTCTTTGTATGAAAGTCTTGGATTCCTTAGCTAAAACTTTATGTTTATAGATTTATGAGTAGTGAGAAGGTGAAAGCAACTTGAGACACAAATGGAACTGAAATTTTGATCAAACTACGTGGAACAAGTCGACAAAGGGCAATGACTGGGTGCTAGTCTAAATAAAACTAGATAAAGAGCTGTAATAGATGGGTTTAAGGAAAAAGATTGACAGGAACTACAATAAGGGACAACTTAAGAATAGGTTGGATGTCCTTGAAAGATATTAGATTTTATGGTGTAAGATGCTTGAGAAAGAGTCAAGTGTAGGGTGGCTTTCTGGACAACAAACTGTTGATGCATCTGATTTATGGTGGGAGAAAAAGATATTGGTATGTAGTTTAGTTTATTTGATGTTATAATATGCTTAGCTTAATGAACTTTTATGTAATATGTCATACTAATTATATGTAAATATGCAAGAAAATTCAAAATATAAGAAATTCATACTCAGAGAGCTTCAATTTGAGGATGAATTAATAATTTCATTTAGAAGTATGGTGGCAATGGGGGTGCATGCATGGACACCCTCATTTGGGACATTACCTAATAATGTTGGAGAAGACGATGATGTGTATCATCCATGTGTAGACCGACAAGAAGGATCAGGAGATAGTAAGGAAGATCTAGGTAATGAGACTACTAGACAAACTACTGGAGTGAGTTCTGAGCTTAGGGAATGAACTTAAACACTTCTCAGGGGTACTCTAGTGAAAGAAGCATCGGCAAGAGGAAGAGGGTGGGGCCTTTAGAAGGCAGGAAAAAAAAACAGAAAGCCACAAATGCAATGCTGATAGTTGATGCTATTAGTAGGATTGCTGATGAACAGAAGTCGCAAGGAAAATAGAAGGCTACAATAACTATGGGTGAAGTTATGGCCAAACTAAGTACAATAGAGGCTATCCATAACCCTACCAAAAGGGACATATTTGTATATTTAAGACATGATGAAGAAAGATTGTTGACATGGTTAAAGCTTGCAGCTTCTAGAATTTAGGATGTTGAACTTTAGTTTTAAATGTGACTTCTAGATTTGCCAATTTAGGATGTTCAACTTTGTTACCTTAGGTCTCTTTTGTAACTTTTATTAACTTTGTTCTAAATGTGACTTCCAGATTTGCCTACTTTATATTGAAGTTTAGTTTAGTTTAACACTTTTTTAAAGAATTATGAAGACTAAACTATTTTTTAAAGATTTACTTTCATCTTTCATCTTATAGGTTTAAAGAAGACTCAGACTCCTCTGAAGATGATTTTAATGAAGTTGCAAATGTCACTACATTAGTTGGGTTGCATGCAGTAAATTATATATATAAGGAGCCCTGAAGAACTAGTGAGTATACTGGTCATTCGTGGGTAAATGAAATTTTACAAGACCATCATATTCGTTGTTATGAGATGTTTCGCATGAAAAATGATGTATTTTATCACCTTTACACCGACTGATAGAAGAAAATGGATTAAAGGAAACTAGGAGAATAAGGGTACAAGAAATGCTTGCAATTTTTTTGAACATGGTTGGGCATGAGGTGGGAAATAGGATGCCACAAAAGAGATTTCAACACTCAGAAGAGACTATAAGCAGACATTTCCATCAAGTTTTAATGGCTTGCCTTAGACTATCAATTAAATATATCAAGCCAAAAGATGATAGATTTCATGATGTACCATTGAAAATACATTATGATAAACCGATATTAGCTATTTTTCAAGAATGCTATTGGAGCTATTGATAGTACTTATATCCTATGTGTTGTTAGATTTATTGGAAGAAAATGATATCCAACAAAAAATATAATGACTTAATGTGATTAGATATGTGCTTTACTTTTGTATTGCCTGGATAGGAAGGCACTGCACATGATGCTTATGTTTTTGACAATGTCCTTACAACTGCTTTTATGTTTTTTCCGCACCTACCTTCTGGTATGTTTCTTATTCATACCTTTATTTAATGTATGAGTTGCTATTACAAATTATTGACAATACTTTTATTGATTATTAGGTGAATATTATTTGGTGGACGCTGATTATCTAACACCAACTGGATATTTTGGCCCATATAAACGTGAACACTACCACTTTCCAGGTTTTTGGCAATCATCTGGATATGCAAACAACAATAAATGATTCAATTATTACTATTCAAGTTTAAGATGCAGAATGGAAAGGACTTTTGGGATTTGGAATAACAGATTTCCAATTTTACATCGAATACCTAACTTCAAATTTCAAACACACAAGTTCAAATAGTATGTACAATAATGTACACAACTTCATTAGAAGCAATTCTCAAACAGATTCTAAATTCTTATAGTATGAAACTAAAAATATAGTTGAGCATGAAGATAGTAATCATGGTAATGAGTATCAAGTCTCAACCGTAAGTTCAACTATGACATCTTCAAGAAAAAATGATTATATTCGTGATTTAATTAGAGATAAAATTGTATAATCTTTACAAGATAATTAGTTATGTAATATTATTTTTTAATATTGAATTTTTATATTTTTAATATAACATGTACAAGACCATTAATTATGTAATATTTTCATATTATTTATAAATTAGAATTTTAATTAAACAACTATTAAAATTTTATTTAGTTACATAATATTATTAGGTATAAATGATTCATTTAAAAAAATAGCATCATTTAAGAACCAAGGGCATTTTAAACATTTCAAATTATTATCTATCCAAAAGTGATTTTGATCAAACTATCCAAACACATTTCATTTTTCTCAAAATTACTTAGGAGGTAAAAAATCTAAACATATGTAAATCACTTTCAACATAATCACTTATCTTTTATAATTAATTATAAATAATTATTTATTTTTATAATTAATTATAAATAAGTTAACTCAAACACACAATATATCTGCACAGAGCCGAAGCATTAATTTGTTGCATGGATAGGCCCCACGCTTGAGGGTGACGTTTGGTCTCCATAAGGGCAAGAAAAGTGTATATGTGAGTATAGATAAGTAGCAGATTCCCCTATATCACCACTCACATTAGATATATTATTTTTCTATTTGGATTTGTTTTAAAAAAATATTTATATATTAATTAATGAAAATCATGAACTGATGTAAATTGTAATTTATTTAGTATCGATCAATGACTCTACCTTTTCTTTAAACAAAAAGGTAAAAAAAAACTTTACTATTAATTTATTATCAAGTTTAATTCATAATATTAATTGCTCTCAAGCTCGGAGCTTCAAACGGCTGACTTTTTGTTTTAATATAAATAATTGAGGGAATATGTTGCATGTTGAGGCATTTGATGATGGAAGGTGAGATTCTCTCAACAACTGAAAGAAAAATAAGAACCAAGAAAAGTCAATTGTCACTATCTAAGCTCAGTGGAATCTGAATCATACTATATCGCTTTTCTCCCATCATTAAAAACAGAAAAAAGTGAAAAAAATTCCATATATATATATACTAACTAACAATTTAAAGACCAAATTACACAGCTAGTTCCTCAATTTCATTTGAAGTTTTGTTTTTATTTTCGTCGATGAAGGTCTTTTGATTTCAATTGAGTATTTCTATTTTGTTTTAAATTTTATTCGAATAACATAATTTCATTTAATTTCAATTTAGTCATTTGATTTTATCTCATGTTCTTCTCTCGTTCCTCAATAATTAAGACTGAGATTCGTATGTTGTAAACTAAAAGCCAATAGGGACAGAGATGAACTTCAATACACGATTCTCATTGTTCTCATTGTGATAAATCAGTCAAAAGTTCTCAAATTAAAATCCTCACAAAATCATATACATATATAGCTTAATGAAAGAAAGAAAAGCATTCCTTATATAGAAGGAAAATTCTCAAGCTTTTGCTGGCTGATCATGGTTGGTTTTCATGGCTGGTTCAGGCAAAGGCATGCTGATTTTGGATCTGTAAATTTCTTATTAGTTGATTCTGTAATTTTCCCTGATTTTGGATCAGAAAATTGATCATCAGAATCTGCAGTGTTATTATTTGCTTCGATATGATGATGATGATAAGGAGGAGCCTTTAAAGGTAAAGCTGGTGGAATCTCTTGATCTGCCACTTTGTTCTCCATACTTTCTTTGTGTTTTCCCCATAGGACTGAATATAATCCTATCACTATCAATATGGAACCAATCACCCTGCATTCACAAATGGATATGTATTGTTTTTGTTAGCCAAATATAAAACCAAAATACAATTAGAAAAAAAGAAAAAAAAAGTGATGAATGGTTATGAAATAAATTGTTACTGCAATTAATTAATTATTACCATTTGTTTATTTAATATCGATATATATAAGTTATTGGAAGCCATACACTATTTATGAAAGGGCCATAAACAATGTGATTTGCAATTAGTTCGTACTTTGTGCAACGTCACGGGGCCCAAAATTAATTTAAGAGTAATTTACGTGAACTTTTATTAAATTTTATTGAAATTATACAATTTTTTCTTTTAATTAAAATTCATTCTTGAAAAATAAAAATAAATTAAATGGATTTTGTAATCTTCTAAAATTACAAAAAACTCCCTTCTAATTTAAAAAACTATACAAAATTTTCACAAAGAAATATAAAGAAAAAATTACTCAAACTTCTCATGAGTTCACTAAAATTACATGCACACTCCTTTTATTTTCAAGGAATATATATATATATATATTTAAATATAGAGAAGATATGTATATCTTCCAAAAATTAAAAAATAAAGTGATATTTATATGACTTATTTTTTAATAGATGAAGATTGAAGGGTCTATATAATTTCAACAACACTTATCGAAAGTCTTTAGTCTTTATCGAATTAGGCAAGGATTGATGCAAGCTACGTAAGTAGTGAAGGTGAAGGCTAGCTGTACTAACCGAAAGAGAATCATTTATGTGTGTGTGTGTGTGTGTGTATATATATATGTATATATTTTCTGGTAGAGTATGCATATCAATTTTTTTTTTAATATATATATATATGTATATTTTTTTATGAAATATATATATGTATATTTTATGCATGGTTAAACATTTAGTTAGTTTTTTTTTTCACATCTATGCATATTAAAAAAAATTAACGAATTACCCTCCAAGATAGATTTGCTCGGAAAGGATGAAGGAGCCCATGATGGCAACAATAATCATCATTAAAGGGCTAAAGGCAGTTGCAAACACAGGTCCTTTCTTCTTAATCACCAACCCTTGAACGTAGTATGATATGCTTGATGTCACTATCCCCTAGAATATGAAAATAGAAAAAAAAAGAGACTCAAAATTATTAATTTAATTAAAAAGAAAATAGTTAGGAATTAATTAATTAAAGGTATAATTAAGTAATTGGATTCTAGATTCTATATATACAGTGTAAAGCGTTTCAGTCTTATTAATCACATACTCTAAAGGTCAGAGTGACGTACATATGGAATAGACTGTTGAAATTTTGGATATATATGACAAGACTAGAACTCTTTGAACGGTAGTATAGATTCTAAAACCAAATAATTAAAGTAACATCTTACAGCATAAGCAGCAGCAAGCAAGCTCATATCCCAGCCAATTCTCCAAACAGAAGGGTTGTGTTCCACAACAAATGTAACAGCAATAGCCTGAAGAGTTCCTATGAAGCACACGAGTGATGTGAGGCTTAGTTGATGGTTCTTGTATGTCTCTAGGACTTTGGCCTGCACAATTGTCATTAATCAATCCACTCTAAAGCCAATGTTTCATAGTAAAAAAAAAACACACACACACACAACAAAAAAATTGTAAATTTGCCGTGAAAAATTTTTTGTTGTAAATCTGTCATAAAAATTTTGCAACAAACCATTATGTTGCAAAACCATCCTGTGATGGATTCTTCCCTTCCGTCACAAACACTACTAGAAAAAAGCAATTTAGTAAGAGAATCATTTTTCCCTCGCTAAATTGAAAATATCCCTCGCTAATTTGGTCGCTATAAATCGCGTCGCTAAATTTAGCGAGGGATAAGTTGATTCCCTCGCTAAATTAGCAAGGGATTTAATTCCTCTCTAAATTTAGCGAGGAACTCATTCCTCGCTATTTTCTCGCTAAACTATAAAAAAAATTTAATACTGCCACATCATTGTCATGTCACCCGCCACATCACTACCACACCACCGCCACATCACCATGATTGCGACACGTCACTGCCAAGTCATATAATGATTTCAAATATGCATTTACTTAGGTTCGAACCCATGACCTCCTACTCTTAGTGCCTTTATATTCAGACTTTTGCCAGTTGAACTGAAATGTATTTGCAGTATTTATATGAAATATTAAATATATATTATTTATCTACACACTATTACACATATATATTTATAAATTAATATATTGTTAAAAAATAAAAATATATTATAATTTTAATTATTAATATCATAAAATACTTTATATTTTGAATTTTGTAATAAATGAATTTTTATTTTCATTTTTTGCCAACAAATTATAAAAATTAATCTAACTATTTTTATTAATTTAAAATAATCAACTGATAAAAATAATTTTATAACTCAATTATTAAAAAAAATTAATCAATTAAAATTAAATTTTTAATAAAATAATTTTAATCTATTAAATTTAATTTTAAAAAATTTAGCGAGGGACAAATCCCTCGCTAGATTCCTCGCTATTCATAATAATTTAGCGAAGAATAAAAAATTCTTCGCTAATTCCCTTGCTTTAACAATAGCTACGAACTTACAATTCGTCACTAATTCCCTCACTATTTAGATTATTTAGCGAGGGATAAGTGATCCCTCACTAAATTTAATTTTTCTAGTAGTGAAATTTTGTGTATTAATGTTGTAGTATCTCTGTGTGTGTTTTTTTTTGGGGGGGGGGGGGAGGTGGGGGAGAAGATTGAGATGGTAAGAAGTCTTACTTGAAGAACAAAGAGGGAAGCCCAGGCAAGAGTGGCAATGATGAGGAAGATGGAGCCAATGAGCCAGTCTTTATCAGAGGAACTTGATGAAGAAGAAGAAGGATTATAGGGTTTGTGAGGAAGATGATGAAGATGTTTGGTCCACACCATTTCCACAATAGGACCTTTGTATAATGTCATCAACATGGCCCCAGCCACTGTCACTAATGTTCCCACTATCTTTGCTTGGCATCTCACCTTTTTCATGTTTATCTTTTCCATCCTACATATATATGTATATATATATATGTATATAGTAATCAACCATTAAATAAAAATACAGAAATAATATTGATATTGTTACGAAGAAAATCGAAGCTTAAGAGTATTGTTTTTGAGTTTAAGGTTGATTATTATCATTATTATATTTTTTCTGTAACAAAAAGTTTAAGTAATGAGTTAGGTCTCAAAAGATTACTAGGATAAAAATAATCCTCACAATTTAAAAAATGCTTATCGAAGTATTTACAAATTATTTATTAACGAAATAGAAAATTTACTGATTACTTATGGCACGAATATTCGTGGATTCTTTTTATTACCTGCATAAAACTGCCATAACAAAAGTCATTGCAGGAAGCATGTTGCTCATTGCACATGAGTAGGTTGGGGATGTGAATTTCAACCCAGCATAGTAGAAATTTTGATCTATCACTGGCCTGTTTGAAACAAATAAAACCCAGTAAAATTAATGTTAATTATTAATAAAAAATATTTTTTGGGCAAGAAAATAATCATCAACTGTTCAGTTAATTTGGACAGTACAAATTTTCTTAAAAATATTTTTTCATTCTTAATAAATAATCAGGACCATCCGGATAGATACTGCAAAATTTTTATTCAACATGAGTCTCCTTCCTTTCAAAAAAAAAAAAAAGGATTCCCATAAAGCTGAATGATGCATATAACGACAAAATTGAAGTGGAGAAATATCTTTAAACTAAATAATTAAGTGATATTCAGCTATTATGTTGTTGTTGAAAGAAACAGATAATGACAAATCTTTAAAAATGAAAACATATCGCCTTCGGCTTTTGACTAAACTAGATTTTCTACCTGTGCGATGCATGGGAAAGGTATAAATAGACCAAATATGGAGCTCAAAATAAATAACATCACAACAGTATTTATAAGCTATTTTTTTTAAAAGTGGCTCTCTATAAAATTTATATTATAATAAATTAAAGGGACCGACCCTAGGAGAGCAAGTAGGAAGATTTGCATGAAAACTCTGAACTTTATTCTTGGTTGAGCTTTCCTGGAAAAATATAGAACCAAAAGTATACACATATAGTATCAGTAACATATGATAAATAAACAGCTTGAATTAGTGTCAACTAATTAAATTAAGTTTGTGATATATATATGAACCTTTCAAAGATGAAGGCAAAAGGAGCAATAACAGCAGTGGCAAAGGCATGGCGATAAACGACAAGGACGTAGTGACTCATGCCTTGGTTGAGAGAAACCTTAGTGATAATGTTCATGCCTGCATACCCAAACTGTAAAGAGATCATAGCGAAGTAGGGTTTCGAGCTCTCCAGGAAGTTCCCGCAGCATCGAAGCTTCTGGGTCGCCATTTTCAGCGAAGAAGAAGGTGGAGGAGGATTGGTTTTGATGAGAGAAATAATATGAATGAGAGAAGAAGAAGAAAAAGGAAAGAGAGAGAGAAAGGAGGAAGATGAACACACTCTCAGAATTGAAGAAGAAATGTGTTAATTTCTTCCTAAGGGCTATGCTTGGGATAGCCCGTATTATTTATACCAACCTCCTATCAACTTTTCCTACGTCATCCTCTTGTCCATCTCCTGCATTTTCATTGATGTCCTCTCTCTCTCTCTCTGTCTCTCTCTCTCTCTCTACACACACGCACACACAAGTATGTGAAAGTGTGAGTGTGTGTGTGTGTAATGGTTCTTATTATTTGCAAGAGTGATGATTTTACAACTTCTAGAAATTAAATCAGTTATTCTCTAGTAATGGTATAATCTTATATTGGTATATTGGGTATTTTCTTAATCATATTTAACAGTTAATTGTCTCATAATTAAAACAAAAATATGATTCGCTCATTCAACAATTGTGTCACATGAGGGTTTTTATTGGCGGATCAGGAGATGAGGCTTGAGGAAAGCCGCCGTCAATTGCCTTGTCTAGGATTAGATAGTGGCGACATTGCGTGACACCCCGGACAGACATGTCTCTTTAAAAAGTGTGATATTTAATAAAACAATTTAAAGGTTCTGTCTTTCTCCTTTAAAATAGAATCTTAATTAAAAAAATACATATTTATGAGAATAAAAAGGAATTATTTTATTTTCAATGGTTTGACATATGATTATTCCTATGCATTAATTGCATATTGGCCAAAACAAATATTCAAATAAATCGCATATATGTGCAACATAAATTGCATATATCGGATCAGATTTCTCGTGCAAGAAGATAACATTATATTGTCATTTACTTTTAGTTACTCCATTCGGTTTACAATTATTTTGTATCAATTATGCACATATTAAAAAAATTATTTTTACCTAAAATTAATGCAAAAAATATTCATATTTCCTATTTTACCCTTATTAAATACCGTATTCTATTATCATTGTAGAATTATAAATAAGGAGTATGGAAGAATTAAAAATAGAAGCAAAATGAAAAGAAAAATATCCAATATTTTATATTTTGGATTAAAAACTTATCATACAAAATGTTCTATAATACAAACTGGAGGAAGTATATTTTAATTAATTTTTCCATTTCTTTTGGACATATATATCACATATAAAAGAAAATAAACAATAAATTAAAAATAAACTTGCAATTAAAATAACATGTAAACTCTCACCTCTCCAATTAAAAAAAAAAATCCATGCAATGCTCAAATCTAATGACGTATTTTTTTTGGCCAACACTCAAATACTTCCTCTGGTCTTTAATATAAGACCCTTTTAACTGAATCACGCAAATTAAGAATGACAGTTAAAATTAATTAATTACTTCAATTTTTCTGAAAATCCCAACATTTTTCCAAAATTACCCTTATTTAATCTCTTTTTCTTTCTCTTTGAATACATTAAATAGGGGTATTTTTTTTAAATATATAATAAATACTACCTCATATATTATAAAGAGTTTTATATTTAGAATCTAAATAAAATATCCCATATATAGGACCGGAGGGAGTATAATAATAAGATAAGATAAAAGGTTTTATACTATTTTCATAGTATTTTTATTTTCAACTGTAAGGATATTTTTATGAGAGAAAATTTATGTTTTAACATGTGATATTATATTCGTCATGGGAGGACTAGTTGTTTATTTGGATCCCACCACCCACTTTAGAGAGGTGGGTTTCAAGCCTCACATTATTGATGAGTTATTTGTGTGTGTGAATATATACGGATTTGGATCGAGTTCTCTCAATCACCTAAGTGTGGTATAAAAGAACAAACTGAACTCTGGTTGAAAAATATTCGATACTCTTCTTTATCCAATTGAGAGTAATTGTCATTTATAGACTCTGATCAATTTAATTTATGATTTTAAAAGGATAAATTTTTTATATAACATGTAACCCTTTAATTCCCATTAGCTCAAACTATATATCCCACTTCTTTCTATAATCATTAATTCCTATAATTATGCCAATTGAGACAATGATGAAAAGTGTGGTTTAGCTATTAACACCATATATTCTTATTCCTGATTATTAATACATTATTTAGCCACTACATATATTCTAGTGATGAATAGTGTTAGCCCAAAATTTTTCATCTCTTTATGTAATTAAAAAAATATAATTATGAATAAAGGTTGATTTAGTTGATAAAAAACTTGGTCTTATATTATAATAATCTCATTAGTAGATAATATGTAATTAAATATCTTTGTAAATGCTCTTTGAGTGATGGGGTTTGATCTGGCTCTAATAAATCCAACTCATCAAAACTTTTCAATCACTAAAAGGAAACATAATTACATGTTCTAAATATAAAACAAATAGGAGGATTCATTATTGTTGAAAAAATTATAATATACGATTCTATTCCATAGAAACCAAACATGTTGATTAGTGGCCGTTCTTCCAATGAATGCTTTCCTTAATTTGATGCGCATTTCTCAGCATAAGTAATTATCGTAATTATCCATTAATTAATTTGCTTGAAATATGTAATATTCCACTTGGAAGTACTATATATGAGATTGATAATGTAAAAGAATAGAAGTGGGATACACGTAGAGTAGCGTAATGTTGATTGGTGTGATTCTGAGTCACTAAACTGGAGAGGTATTTGACATATCCCAAACACTGTATAAAGGATTCATTTCAAGAAGTATTGTTCAACTCACAAGGATATGAGAGGCATGGGCTTCTGATCAGTAATTTGTCTCTTAGGTAGTTTTATCCAATCTTATAAATCCATTTAGTAAAAAGAATGTATTAGCAACCTTGTAATTTCAATGAGTTTTCGCACTTCAAAAAATTATTATTGGATGAACATTAATTCTACTATATCAACCTATTTAAAATTTTATATATAGAATAATTCTCAAGCATGGACTAGAAACTAGATAGATGTAAAATTGGGAAAATTAATTAAAAGGACCATGCAAGGAACTTAATTAAAGAAGGGGATCATTTTCTACACATTTTGTGTTATTCCCTACGGATCTTGTGTAATTTCCTGAAACAAGTCCCTTATTAACCTTTTAAATGTTACTTGAAAAATATTCGCATTATTTATAGTGGCAAGTTTTCATGGCAACTCCAACCGCCCAAATACCTTCAACAACGTTCAAAAAATGGCCACAGAACCATTCACAAGAGATTTAACAATAATCGCTGTCTCATACTTTGACAGTAACTGCTTACAGCGTAGACTTTTTTCTTCAGTTTTTCCCATAAATTTATATTATGCCACAGGCACATATTAAGAGTCAGTGCAACAATATATATATATATATGTGTGTGTGTGTGTGTGTGTGTGTGTGAAAATGTTCAATTTGCATGTATTAAGATTATCAAAAGGAAAAAATTTTTTCTTATAAATAGAAACAGAGAGAGTATTTTAAAAGATTTTAAGATAACAAGTAAAATGGAAAAAAAATTTAGTTCAGAATTTTAAGTTTGATTTTATGTCATAATTGAAATCTTTAAAAATAACATCAAAATTTAAAATTTTTAATATGAAAACGTTCAATTTGAATTCTTAAACTATAATTTTTCTTTTTTTTAAAAAAAATTTAAAACTCCTCAAGTGGAAAAGTTTAAAGTTGAATGTTAGGAAAGATTCATTCAAGTGGAGCACCAAACTAAATGGGCATCTAATCATCCTGCAATCATTGAATTCTCATCACGCCCCTATCTATAATATAAATGTGCATAAGACATCTAATCACCTAAAAAGCCATTTTGGGAACAAATATCAATTTGAAAAAGACAAATTAGGCTTAATTGACAGTGGGTTTTAACAGAAACTTTTTAGGACAAATGTTCAAATTTTTTGTGACTTATAAACTATGTGATCTATTATTTAAATTTTGCATAATACACAAGAAAACATGTTTAACTTGTAAAACAAAATAGTATATATGAAAAAACTAAACCATCCAGATTTAACTTGTGCGAACTAAATTTTTGTAGCAGTAGAAGAACCAATTTTGTAATATATGTATACTATGAACACTTCAATTATATTTTCTAATTAAGAGCAAATAATTAGCCAAAAACTAGTCAAATATAAATTAAAGCATGCAAACATATATAGGCTGCTAGCTCATCTGCTTTTGTCCCCCTCCAAGTTGAACTACAATAAGATTGGGGATTTGTGTGTGTGTGTGTGCGCGCGCGCGAGAGAGAGAGAGAGAGTTTGAAGCAACTTAAAGGGTTCAAAAAAGATTTGTACGAAAAGAGACTTGGAATTAATGTCATGCGTATGTATGTGGTTGTACACACAGAATTGACGTGTATAGCCACTACTCAAACCCTAGTGGCAGCAATAATAATAGTGGCTTTAACTGATATGACCATATTTTGTGTGGACGTGTTGGAACCCTAGGTGACATCTTCCCCAAACGAACAAAACAAAGCTTCTCTTGCCTTAGTCTTTGCCCACTCTTTCTCCTCTCAATTCATGCATATACATACATACATATATATACATATATACACACACAATCATGCATGATATTCGTCCATATATGAAGTCGCCGCAAATTAGTTCATGTATATATGGTCATTTAATCGTCTACAAAATGTGATGTATGTGTATGTATGTATGTATGTATCTGCCTGCACATACATGTCTACATAACTGTATGCGTATGACTTTGTATGTTGTGTGTGAGAGAACAAATTAGCTTACTCATATGACACCGTTTTATTCTCCAACGCTCACAAGTTTAATTTCTTTTTCATTTTTTCAGTGATAAACTATCAATTAATCTGAATTTAGCTAGGTTAGGCCACAGTTGGAAGAAGTTACATATATTAAGACGTGGTTTTTTATATTCGTAAGACTCAAATTAATTTGAGACCTTACTTATATCAATTCAACTGCAGTTACATTTTAGAGATAATTTTTATTAAATGAATGTTTTTATTATTATTAATTATTATTATTACTACTACTATACATATATATGTACCATGATATATCGAGACCTATAGTATAAGAGCGGTTATGAAGAGGAAATTTTCTTTTGTGTGTATTAGGCGTGAATACATGCAACGGTTCATATTTGCAAACACATTATTTACACAAGAATTGCTCAATGAAGAGTGTATTAATTTTAATCACGAACTTTTTTTAGTGAATGATTTTTTTTTAAAAAAGTCCCATTATTGTGTTTTTTAAAAATAATTTTAGAAATCACCACTTTTGAATTCTGGGATTTTATTCCACTAACCTCCATATATACAAAGAAACCTTTACGATAACCTTTTTTAAGTGTTTTTTTAATCTCTAAATATACATACATTTTTCTTTCAAAATATTCAAGGTCATAAGCCAAACACTTTTCGACACAGCATGATTTCGCTAGTACTATAATTGTCGTATCTTGCAACTACACAACACCATAAAAATTATACATGTACTGAGTCGGAGAAAAAGTAAATAGGAATATTAAATACTGACAATGATAAGTATAATATGATCAAAGAACATAAAGGATTCATCCATTTGCCACATCTTTAACATTTTTCCACATATAACTAAAATATATTCAATTGTCACCAAAGGCGAAGTCCACTCGGTAAGGATATGAGTCATACCTAATAAAAATAAAGGTTTGAATTTTGTTGTTGAGGTGAGGAATTTGTTGTTGCATGGAGAATTTATAAGCACCTCCTTAAGTATTTTTTTTTTTAGCCTATACTGACCTTGATAAACTTCCAAGTCTAATTGACTTGAACTTTTTCCTTATAAAAATTATGTATTCAATTAATTGGTAATTAAGTTGTGCTTTCCATTTGTCTATCACATCTCTCTGTGTCTCTCAATTATTCATGCATCACAAATTTGTTGCCTTCCAAGGCTCCAAAGAAACACAATAAAGTTCCTTTTATTAATTATCTTCCACAATCAATCCCACTTAATAATATGTATTATGATAAGTTTATATTACAAGTATAAATTTTAAAGTACATCACATAATATGTATGCTATTAGTGCTGGGTACCATTAAGGTTTTTGTGCTGTGCCTCATCGCGTTCTTTTAAGAGCCTAATTTTTTTGACCCAAAAGTGGTTCTATTATGGAACAATGTAATTAAAAACACAAAAGGACAAGAAAAATTCAAAGGTATCGGTCAAAGATTCGTTTTTCCACCTCCTACCAGGACATCAATTTATTGGGGGGACATTGATTCCTACCAGGACATCAATTTTTTTTTTTTTTGGGGGGGGGGGGGGATAAAAACGGCATACTCTTAGTTCTTTAACGTAAGTGACTTCTAACTAATTCATCAAAATCAAGAAAAATTTATTATATTATTAAAATTATCTTAAAATTAATATATTTTTCATGTTAACCCTCTAATAAATATTCAAATTCAAACAATCCACAATCTCTCTCATATTTGAATAAGAGTATTTTGGAAACTAAATAATTAATACTCCAAAAATTTATATAGAGTGACTTATATGACTATAAAAAACTTTTAGAATGTGACTAATAAAAAGAATCGGAGAAAGTACCTAGCTTCATAAATTTTCTTAGGTGGATTTTAAGGAAATGTATTATGATATAAATCTCGAAGTGCGCATCTTAAATAAAAGACTTTAATTATGTAAAAGTTGCGACGTCAATAATAATTTCTTTTGGTGTTCAATTTCGATTTTGGTTTAATCATTTGATAAATTACTAGTTAATGTTACAAAATAAAGTGCTAAATGGCAAGTTGGACTATTTACAACATTATAATTGTTGGCTCCCTCACAAATCTAGTTCGCATTAATTAAGGCAAATTAAAAAAAAAGGTTGAGAGGCGGGCTAGATGAATTGTTCTTCCAAGAGAAATGCAGAATTATACAAGAATCTGACACCTGAATCAAATGTGTGGGAACCCGAGATTCTTTACCACAATTTTTTTTGAATGTAAAAAGAACATGACACTGATAAAAATGAAACAAGTAAACTGGTACATAGCAAATAAATGTAAATGCAACAAGAATAGAGGAACCTGGGTTCCAACGTTATGTGAATGTTTGAGTACACTTAAACCTTTAGGACTCGAAGGATAATTACAACTCCAAAATAATAAAAATAAAGTCGCTAAATGAAACGGTGCACCTTGAAGTTGCTTTGGTTGAGTCAGAGGCCTATCACGTATGTCAGGCTGGAGCGTCACACAAGAAAGTATAATTACGAGATTTATTCTTTTCTTTATTTTGGCAATTACAGAGAATCAAATCTAAATTATATTAGCGGAGGACAAAACCTTATCATGATTGGTCTTGCTTTCTTTCCATTGGAACTAAATTGCTGAGTGTTGAATAACACGCACACATATAATATACTTTTGAAAATCTAAAGATGCAAATAAATAACTCATAGTTAATTAGGTACTTTTTTTTCTTGGTATGATGCACTATAGAGAGATAATTTAATAGTTTCTTGAAGATTGTACTCATCTTTCTAACATTTACTTTCTTCTGTCCATAATATAAATTATTACTAACAATGTCTTATATCTTAAAAATTTTTTATCACATTTTTAAATTTCTAAAAAAATCTAAAAATCCCATATGGGGACTAAACCTACTCTTAGTGAGATGGAATCCAGCCATGTAGTAGATGTTCCCACAAAACTACATTAAGTGATTTTGACCTTTAGCCATTGCTAAAAAAATATGAGCATGTGTATCAAAATGGTAGTTAAATTGAGTAGAATGGACTTAATTCCTTATAAATAAGGTCGAGGGTTCCAATTTTATAGATGAAAAAAATTATATTGGGAAAGCTAGCTCCAATTAGACTCAACAAATGTTCAAATCTAATTCAGTTGAATGAGATACCAATAACTATATGAATAAATGAGCATGTGTGCATTTTTCTCGTGAATTTCTCATTGGAACACTAGTTACGTACTTAGCAGACTTCATTCTCTTTGGAGAGTGAGACTCAGTCCCACATTAAAAAGTAACAAGTGTGTCTTATGAAAGAATTTTTTTTTTTTTAAAAAAAAAGGTAACGTGTGTAAATGTGTATAAGTAGAAAGTTGGCGTGCTTAGTTATCGTTCGTGTTAGATAAGTTTAACCTTTAACCTTCGATAAAATAATGCATAATGAATTTGTAGAGACAGAGATTATCCACAACCAAGCTTACTGGTAATTAAATTATAACATACGGAACTATAATTAAAGGCACTAATTAAGCTGATTACTGCATAAATGACATGGACCATATTGCATAAGTTTATTCATATTCGTACTCCATTACGAAGCTCAAAAGAAGTAAGAACTCAGCTATCACTACTGCATAAAAACCCGTTTACGTCTGTTATTTTAGTTAGGTATCGTTTAATTAGTAGCAGAAAAGTCACCGATACATATTTAGAAGTTTAGAAAAATTCACTAAAGTTTAAAGATTAAAAATTATTTATACATGATCCAAAATTCAAGTAAATTTTTGCTCTACTTAATCACAAATTTATACAATAATCAACTTACTCGTTCACAGGTATATGGAGGCTACATATGAAAAAAGATATTTTTCCAATTGCATATTTTCAAGAGAATGCTGTAAAAGAATATTAAGATTTAAATATTAAGTAATAGTGTGTGTACGTCGCGCACGCGCGTTCCTTAGATTCTTTGTCTTGGACGATTCCAATCAAGTGGATTAAGCACTGCTTGGAAGTTCAGAACGAGGCATAATATATTTGATCTATTGCAAACAAAAGGAAAAACACTATATATATTCAGAAGAAAATATTATTTTAAAAAATAACTTTTACTAGATTATGGTAAGTTTATTATATAGAATTCATAATCTGACAGTAACGTCCCCACTTCCTTGTCCAAATAGTTTTAATAATTAAACAAAATATCTTAACTTTATTAATTTAAAAATGCACTTCAAAAGTAATGTTATATTGATTAATTATGGAAGCCTTTTTCTTTTTTCTGGCCAATTAACTAACGAAAGCTTTCAGGCCAATAACCTATTGATCATACTATTACTATATATATAATCATACAATCTTTGTTGGAATATTTATTCATTTGTAAATTAGCATCTAATTAATTTCATATATAGCATTATATGCATGAATTTAGTTCACTTGTACTATAGGTAGTTTATAATAAGTTATATTATATATATAACAATCATTTACTTTAATTTTAGTTATTTTGTCATTTCTAAAATTTTAATTGTCCAATAGACTCAAATTACACAATTGATTCTCTTATATAGTTTAGGATGCACTTTTCTTTTTAGAACAAAATGATAGCTTGTTATTCATGATATGAAAATTTAAAGGGAAAAAACAAAACACTTGTTTCCTTCTGTATATTTATGAATTTTTATTCAATAGCCTATATCATTTGCAAATGTTTATCTATCATCTTTCATATGAATCAGACATGTTAGATTAGACAGTGTATACCATGTTTTATATTTTTCAACAATTGATATTTATTTTATTTAAAACATAGAACATAAAATTAAATAATTGCCTAACTGATAATTTAATAAATAACAAAAACTTTAATAAAATTAAATATTTGAAATTTAAATCATAATTAAACCATCTAAAATTTAGACGATTTAAAAGAAATGAGTTTGGTGCTCATGCATTTGCAAATATATACAAATTCATGAAGCCAAGTAAAATAATATCAATCAGTGACGTTATCAATATGTTCAATGACCACTAAAAGTATATATTATGATAACTTTCTTAAATTGTTAATAAATTAAATTATTTAAGATAAACATCAACTTCATAACTTTAATTTAGACGTAATTTGGTTTATATGAAAGAGCCAATCCTGTTTGGTAGTAACACCAATTGCAAAGTGGGTTTTATATAATCACAGCAGCCAAAGCCACTAACTACGATCAATATTTCTGAATATATAATTGGAAGACATAAAGGGACTGATTTGTCTTTCAACTTGGCTAACAATATAATTGGGGACTGGAATCAATAATGGTTTACATTGAAATTGATGGATCAAGAGCTTTTGAAATTCATTTAAGATAATTTTTTTTATCTTTAAAATATATTATCATGTTCTTGCTTTAAATATCTCTTTACAATTTCTAAAAAGATAAATACTCTCCCACATCCATATATGAAAGTCATATAACACAAGCACATAATTCAATTGGTTAGAGGTTATATTATTAAAATCAGTGGTATGGAGTTTGAACCCTAAGTATTTGTTAGAAGAGTTTTGTCACCATTGTGATCCTACCCACTCGACTCAGATTACTTAGAGTCTAATATGATTATTAAATACCAAGTTTTATTAAAATTGCACAGACATTTCCCCTATTTATAGATATTTTATGAAACAAAGGCAAAATTATGCAAATCTCTCTTAAAATTTGTTCAAATTGCAATTCTCTCTCTCTCTCTTCAAAATATAAACCTCCCTAAAGAATAAATTATTTATTTTTACGAAATGTTTGTGTAAGTTGACCTGTGTATAATTTCTTACACACACAAAACCCCCCTAATTAAAGAATAAAAGTATATACTTTATTAAATTATATTTTTAATTGGCATGAGCCACTTAAGAACTCAATAAATAGTACTCCTATTATATATAACCGATTTGGAGTTGATTTTCTCTTTTGTGGGACATAAATAGAGGAGGGTTCTTGTGTTAAGTATGAACCATGAGGGCATATTTTGATCATGTTTTGAAGGCATATATTTGAGGAATCTTGGAGTTTGGCAATAGCTAAAGGACCTTCCACTTTAGACTAAGGTAAACAAATTTTTATCTTTGTTCACCTAATAATATTGTAGTCAATTATGTTTTAAGATTTTATAATTCTTGTTTATAGGCTTTCCCTCTTATATATCCAAGTGATCAATCCTCTCATATAGTAAGGATATAATGATGATGGCTTCTCTCATTGCTATATATATTGCAAGAAATTCACTCTTTATTCTCACTCTTTTTAGTTTTTTCACTCTTTATATCAAAGAATAGTTAGATCACAACAAGAAAATTGAACTATAACGAGCTACATATATTTCGATGCATGTGCGGTGCGTGGCATCTGTAGAGGACTACAAAGAAATCCGAGCAGTTCATTAATGATACTGCATGGTTGGAGAGTGAACGGTTAAGATTACTTTAGAGCCTTGACACATGCCATGGACCGTGCACCACATCCACTTGATGCTGGCTTGGCCCTACTAGTTGGTCTGGCCTAGCCATGTAGCTAGTTTTTTTTTGTTTTTGTACTCATGCATGATAGCATCACATCATAAGTGAGACTTGATCCCCCAGTCTTCCTCCAATCAGAGAATACCAGTTGGCAATAAATGGCGGACCTACATGTAAGTAAGGGGGTCAATTGATCCTCTTCAACTTAAAAAAATTATATACTATAATCTTAAATTTTAACATTTTGACATCATTAATTTTGATATTTTAACCCTACTAAATTTAAATTTTATTTTTTTATTTTTAAACTCAAGTTTTGAGTATATTTTGGTTCAATTTTTTTTTGATACATAGTTCATAATTTTTGTGAGAATTTTATTAAGTTTAATAAATACAATATTGAAGTGATCTATAAGAGGAGAGACCAACTAATTTAAATCTCAAATAATTTTTATAACAGATGTTATTTTATTTTTCTAAAACCCAAATTATTAAGGAAAAGAGTTGAGAGACTATTAAATTAAATCTCCTTAAGATTATGTCAACCCCACTGACCTTAGGTCCTAGATCCGCCACTGTATGCAATTACAAATTGAGTGCATAAAATGCACTTAGAGGAAAATAGAGGTCAATGCCAAAAAGAAGAATAAAAGAAAATGGGTATAGGTGTAAAGATTAAAGGGAGAAAAATTACTCTACACATACTCTCATTCCTTTTTGTCACTTCCATTTGATGTGTGGAAGACACAACTTTCATTAGATGGAAATATAATGTTAATTAAAACGCTTAGATGCTGTCTTGAACAATATAAACTATTTAGAAAAAAAAAATGATGGGTGCTTACAAGTTACACATGCATGCATCAAGCAAATAACCAAGGGTACAAGAAACCATGCAATTAATATAAAAGGAGAAAGATTATATATATAAATATATGTATATATATATATATAAACAATTAATGTGGGTTAGTGGAATACCCATTAATTTTCACCTCTTTGATTAAAGCATAGATCTTGCATAGATAACTTTGGTGAAAGCATGAGGCTTCAGTCAATGGTGACCTAGCTGTATAGGAAAACGTATTGTTTTATAATGAGGAGGACCAAAACAAAAATAAATTTAATTAATTTAACTTTCCGCAGCAAAAGGAAGCCCAATGTGGCTATTTTGTTTCTCTTCTTGTTGGACAATAAAGAACACCATGGTGGAGATGATAGTTACTTATCAAATTTCATCTTTCGAATATGAAAATCACTTTCAATATAGATTTAAATTGAGAATTAATACAGGTTATAACATGCAAGTTGAGCCATATAATTTGCAAGAAAAATGTGTATTGTGAACGGGCTAATTCACATAACCCACAGAATAGCCCCTTTTCTAATGATTTCTTGTTTTAATTAATTTATTAATTTCCAAATAAATTGTGAACAATATTTTATATATTAATTAGTTCCTAGCGTATGATAATTTTTTAAATAAAATTTAAATATAATATTTTAAATATTTAGAATAACAAAAATAATTTATCACTATATCTTACACACATTTTAATTTTTTCTTAAATTATAATATATTCATATTTTTCTAAAAATATATTATTTTATTTTCTAAATGACTTGATTGATTGGATGTAAATGGGTTTATTTTTGTTTAATCCTTTACAAAATTCACTTGCTTGATTTAGATATTCTGAATATTGCTTTTGAATTAAAAATAAATCATCTAGAAAATTAAATTTTCTCATTAGAATCATTACACTTTTGTTAAGAAATTTATGTGCGTTATACGGGTTATTTCTTTTAACGAACTTATATCAATTTATAAAAAAAATCATATAATCAAAATCTCCTCCCATAAGAAAATGGGATTGCTCACCCCAGCTAGTTTTCTTCTCAACCCATGATGGATTAGTCTATATTCTCAGCTCTAAACATAATTACATTGATTAGTAAAGGACTCAATGCTCTAAAAGCAATATTCAAAGTTCGAGTATTTTTAGATGAAAAAAATATATTGGAAGAACTTCCCATTAATTGAAAATTGATCCAACTCAAATGCACATTAGTCAGAAGTACTAGATATTATATAATTTGTCAAAAAAGAAAATGAAAATCACTTAATCCACATTACTCACATCAAACAATCTAAAAGACCAGAAAAGAATGAGGAGAAAGAAAATATTGGTTTTTTATCATGCCCAAACGTAACTAATTAGCCATATTGGCCTGTGTTGGGTTGAGTAAAAAATTTAAGAGAAATCATATTTCGTGACCAAAATAATAAGTTTATTATAAAACATAATTTTTTACTACTTAATCTTTCAATTTTTATCACTTGTTATTAATTAATTAAAAATCTTTCTTTATAATTAATTTCTTTCACTGGTTCTCAACTGTGATTCCCTAAAAAATTTAGAGCTTTTGGCCAAAAAATCAGTTTTTGAGCTTGGCCTGGGCATCATCGAGGCGTCGGTGACCTGCTTTGACTTGGCATCTACCAATAAGAATTTTTTAATATATAGATTTATATAAAAAATTAATTTTTTAGAGCAGATGTTACAAATCCATTCAAAATGCCCATGTAAGTAGTACTTAAGTAATATAATCCCTTTTTTTAATATGAATTCATGATTATTGCTTGCTTTGAATAAGTGAATAATGTTGACGGAATAGTGTGTTTGAATAGTCTAAGTAAATATTAAAAGATGTTATCTTTAAGGATTATTTGTCACTTCATATTATCTCATTCAGTGGGAAAAAAAAGTGGACCTACACTGTATTAGGCCCAACTGGCCCAATGAGACACCATTGCATGAATTGGAAAATCACAAACAAAGACAAACACTTACTCGAAGAGGTTGGCCAATTAGGTTATGTTTAAATCTTACATAGTTAAACCATTACTAGTGTATGTGGTAAGGCTCCCTGAATTTTTTTAAAAATAAAATATTTTTTGTTTTTAAATATTAATGTTATCTTCAGTGAGATTGAAGAAATAGGCTTATTAATCTTGCCATCACTTCGCTACAACAACAAAAAAAGAAAAAAGAAAACCATGCATGGTATCTAAACCACAAGTTTCTGTGCCACGGATTATCATCTACAGCCCAATGGAAATGTTTACAATATGGGCCTACAGACTTACAAATATTTCGACGACGTAGCTATTTTATTATGGATTTAATGGGTTATGTCTATTCTATGGAATTAAAGAATAATAAGCCTCTTTCACCAAAAAAAAAAAACAAGAAGAAGAAGAAGACGAATAAGTCTCACCTTTTTCACCGAAAAAAAGAATAATAAGTCTCAATATTTATAATAATAATAATAAGAAGAAAAATACTTATATACTTTTTTTATGTGTTTTTTCGTACTATTTTCCAATTAAAAATTTACATGTGAATTATTTTTTAATACATTATGAATTTAGCCATTAATTATATATTAAAAGTGGTAACTTCTTAAACTTAAAAAAATTTAAAAGGTCTATATGTTAAATTTTAATTGGATAATGGCATGAAAAGTATATAAATTTAGTTCTAATAATAATTTGTAACAAATGTGATTTGTTATAAATTTTATATGTTATATTAGTTGATATTGATTTAGAAGAAAATGTATGGGGTTCAAATTATTCTTTTATATCTTTAACATGTAAATCAAATTTTGTTTTATTTCTATTTATTACTATTCATAAGCAACTAATTGGACTTGACTTACCCTATCAGCATAAATTCTTTTCAGATTTCTGTGATTTATATGGGAAATTATCTTTATATTTTCAAATAAGAATATAAATAAAAAATGAGAGTATTGAACAACAATAAAAAAAATATAATAGACATTACATAAATTATTTAATTTTCATTTTACGTAATTACTGTTTCATTCCATTTTTGTTTTATATTACCATGCAAAACATATTTACATAATGATTAAGTTATACTTGGTACATAGAAATTAGAATATCGTGAATAGAAAAAGAGATGACTGAGAAAAAGAAATATAAACCAAAAGAAAAAGAGATTAAATGAAAAAATATATATAAAAAACACTTATTGTTACATTAAAAAATTAAAAGTTTAAAATACCAACAAGTATTGGTTCTAGTAGAAAGAATTATGGTCGTTTAAGTACAATGTCTTAAGTTTGAAACTGTGCAAATACATAAAACCCCTTTTGGAGAGGAGTATTACACATTAAAATGTTTTTCATCCTATATCTTGTCCTTACCCTTTTTCTTTGCTTGGTCATACCAAAGGTTATCTTGGTTGGAGGGATTTAGAGGAAAAGAGAAACTTTTCTCTCGTTTGATTCAATAAGTAGGAGGGGAGGAGAGGCTCGTTCCATAAGTAGGAGGAGAGATGAGGGAAAATTTTAATCCTCTCCTCTCCTACTCCTTCTTCCAAAAGCAGGGGAATTTAGAGGGAAAGTGGGCAAAATCCTCCTCTCCTCTCTGATATACCTAAACAAGAAAATATTAAAATCCCTCCCTCCTCTCCCATCCCTACCCCCTTCCATTAAAATCCCTTCCTTCCCCTCTTCTCCCCTCCACTCCATGAAAATTTCTCCCTTTCCCCCTATTAAAATTTCTCTCATTTCCTCCCCTCCGTTGAAGCAAACAATGCCTTAGGCTATCTTTGTGAGTTTAGAATGGAACAGAATGGAATGGTTATTAATGAAATATAAAGGAATAGAATGGAATAGAACGAAGTGGAATGAAATGTTCCCTTATTTGGAAGTTCTATGGAGGGAAAGAAACGATTTCTTTTGATCATTATTTGAAAGTTATTATAAAATTGATGAAACGGAATGAATTATAATTATTTTTTTCAATATTACCATTATCCATGGTTTTGTGTATTACCTCTCAGCATAGTTATCCATATGATGATGTTGCCTCTTCTCAACATTGTATTTTCTTTTATTATTAATTAATTAATAATTATCTTTGAGTTTGCAGGATTCATTCCCCTTTCAAGCAAGTGATTGGATTATTTATAATAAATGCTTGTAGAAAAGCTAGAGGGCAGGAGTATTAGGATTTCCAATACTTTTATACCACAGACATGCACTAATTCTGATGTGTATTATCTTTTGTTCTTATCCAAAGGGTTAAGGTGTGTTATCATATAAAGGCATACTCCCAAGCACTTTTTATAGGATGTTTTCAACTATTACTCAGGTACTAACGAGAATTAGTTATACTCTTAAATTTATAAAAAAAAATAGTATAACATACCAATTTTACTCTTATTATTAAATTATTAATTATTATGTGGAAAGAGAGAGAATGTTAACAAAAAAAATTTGACCAATGAAAATAAATTTAGGGTAATAATTTACAAGGTGGACAGTAAAATAATTAAGGGAAGAAAAGAAAAAAAAGATCAAGATATGACACAACAACTTATAAAAAAAACTAAATAAATCTTCTAGATGATACCTTATAATAAGAAGCGGAGGGAGTATATGCAAAGAGAGGAGGTGTTGAAAGAATCTACACTACAACTCTGGAATGACTTACATTTGCATCATAATGGCTGCTAGATTCTAATCATAATCAGGTGGCAGTATGCAATGTATACTTCTACATTGGTTATTTCTTTGTTGGACCTGATTGTCTCTAACCGTAAAACACATCTTTCTTTTCTCTACTGTAATACTTAAAGTCATCAACATTTTTACTGATTATCGTTATGTCTTACATTGCTTCAACTTACAAACATTGGAGGGTCAAGTCATTTGGACCAATTTCCTCTCTTTTTCCCCTCATTTCCAGTTCTACATTCCAATATTGTGAGGCAAAAGTATCATACACCATAACACACAAAACTATGGATTATCAGCATCTCTTCCAATTGCATTCTCATTTTGATGACTTAGTTTAAATTAGAAACATGTACGATGATCAGATTAACCTACACTAATTGAGTAATTATTTAGAAGCACTAGCAGAGTTCAAGAGATTTTAAAACCTGTACTCACAAAAAAACTAGAACTCAGCCAGATTTTGAAGTATTTCTGATTTTGTCTCACCACCTCCACCTCATAAAAGTCCAATTCTCCAAGCTTTCCCCTAGATTCAATCTCTCTCTACTTAACCTACAAGAACATTGAATTACTTTACTAACATCAGAGAGGGAAGGAAAGACAAATAAGCATCACATGAAAGAAAATCACATTACGAAGAAAAAAAGTTCAAGAGGCATTTATATAACTGAGGAAACCATACCAAATAAGAAGTTCACAAATTCATGTTGGAAATCCAAGAAAACCATTTGAAAATTCTACAGCATAACTTTTACATCATTTAGTAAACCTCAGCACCTCAGGAGAAAATACAATTGACATAGTTGGCGGAAATGAGACAACTGAATGGGACTTGTAGAAAATAATCCTCAAGGCATCAAACTACACATTCTTTAAAATATCATATGCCAAGACAAGACCTAAAAAAAAAAAAAAGAGCATAATAAGGAAGAGTCCATATAAGTCTGTATTAGAATAGGAATAAATCATATTTAAACAAAACCTATCACACCATATAGAACCCATCAAACCAATCTAGTTTCTAATCTTCTGATCAAATAATAGTTCCATAACCCTCCATCTCACTCGTCCTTATCTTGTAAATTTGCCAAGTACAAAATTATTAAGGTTATGTTGACAAATTATTCAGATTCATTAAGGTATTAAAGAGTACTTACCGTCACAAAATAATTCTTCAACGCTATATCAAACTAACAACTGGTGAATTTCATAAGACTCAGTGTTACATAATTAAAGCATCCTCATACCTTGAATCTAATATCTTACTTTGATCAAGTTGCCAACATGTTAGGAAAAAAAAAACCATTTAATAATTTCCTTATATCTAACATGTAGTGAATCACCCAATATTGTATTCAATGTGACATAATCATTGACCAAAGAAATGGGAACAAAAAATATTAAATGAAGAAATTAAATGTTGGTCACACACCATCTTATTTGTGCAAAAACATGCTTCTTTAATGTCCACACAATGACAATCCATTTTCTCCAAAGGCCTTCTTGTGTCATGCATGTCTCAATAATTACATTAAATCCAAGAAATAAAAATGATAACACTCCCAGAAATGAGGCTTTAAATTTTCATCCACTAAAAAATATAGAAAACTATATCTAAAAGTCATCAATCTACATATTCCATAATCAAATGGGTTCATTGGACCTCTAGTCTATACAATATAGGCCATCATATGAGCAATTAGTTAAATTAAAATTATTCACTATTTAACAATTATTCAGCACTTACTTACCATTCACATACCATAAGAAATTGTTGTAAAATGACAATGAGAAATTTAGTGTAGAATAAGAGGCAAAAAGAACAATATCTGAATGTAGGCAAGAATCTATTGAAACTTGAATAACTTGTCTAGAGTCTAGACCATCATAAACTTGATACATTACAACAGCCACCATGGTCTAACAAAATAAGATAATATGAAAGAGATAAATTACATAATAGAGCAATTTAGAATGTAAAATATATGTAAAAAAATTGAACCTCAATTTATTAATAGCAGCCACCAAAGTCCTGATAGTTAATAGTAGAAAAATAATTAACACTAAAATTTATGACATAGTGAGCCCATTCTCTTCACACCTTTTCACAAAAAGTTGAAAGTTATTTATGCACTAACCTGACATATAACTTTGTATAATTAGACGTCTTTGTGCTTATGTTTTACATAGAAAAATATATGTTACATGTGTAAACTGGTTCAAAGACATCTTTGTTCTTATTTTAGAAGTGCAATAGATATCCCAATTCCCAAAGAACTTCCATAGTTCTCATGCAAGTATATCCATAATTTATTGATTTGCATTTAGATTCTCATGGATAAATGTGTATGTATGTTATTGAGTTTGTTAAGCTTACTAAAAATGTAATAGAGGCCAACCTTGAATCTTATACTCCCATATGCTGAATTGCTTTGTTTAGGGGAAGGCTCCTCTTTAACATCCTACATTAAAAATTACATCCTAAATGTTCGATGTCAAAAAATGAAATCTATAACACCCTAATAAAAAGAATCCCAAAATACACACAGAAATAGAGGGTGGCATTGTGACTGCTGCTGTACCACCGCGACATGGCCCAACATTGGACGAATATGAAATAGAGATAGAATGGTGTGGCATTGCTGCAACTTCACCCCTGGTGTTGTGACGACCATGATAGAAACCAGATCAGCAAATTGCTGGATTTTCGGGTGAACTTTCGACGTGTACAACTTTGTGCTCTGACATCTGATTGACCTAATTTCAACTCCTACAAGTCACTCTCATCTCAATTTATTAATAGACACTACTTTTACCTCAATCCATCTCTGTATGAGGATTTTGGACGCTTGTGACTAATTTGATCACTTTTTAGTCAAAACTCACAATTTACACTCTTCAATTGCCACTAAATTCAAATTGGCATCTCGGGACTATTCACACAGGTCCTAATTGACATAATCAGACTTGTCTAAAGAGGTTTCACCTTGGAGAAACTACTCTTCTGAGTTTTGACCCCCCTAAACCCCAAACCAATACAATGGACTAGATACCCAATTCACACATACAAGACCCAATAGCAGCATTGGGCTTACAAAAGAACACATTAGGCCTACATAAAACACCAATACAAACATCATCATAGCATGACCCACACTAGGATCCGTAATCCCATCACACCCACATAAACCACAAGCTTGACAAAAACCACACCTAAACATACCATTTATCATCATCTACACAATAACATCATCATCATATCACATACTATCAATACTCCCCAAGATACAACCTGTGGGCAGAACACACAATGCTACACTACTTGGCACAATCTAACACATAAACTGAATAACATACAGTTACAGGTACACTTGGATATTTCCATGAGAAGCAGAGCAACGACTTCTTAGTTCTCTCTAGGCTAGTACTAGAATCTTCTCCTAAAATGTTAACCACAAAGGGTATGAGATAGAGTCTCAGTAATCGAGAAAACACACAACATACAATAGATATTCACAAAACTATACACATATGCATATGGTGCAATGCAATGCAAAATGTCATGGTATGCATGTCTCCCTCATACATGACTAGAACCATATGCTAATGTCTTCACAAGACATTTTTAATAGTTGATTCTCTTCCAACAGCTGATGAAGACTGATTCCGAGATATTATCAAGTTCACCTCACACTAGTATAACCCGGCCAAAGGTCACACTAATGCTTAGATTGTGGCTCTCCTTCCCTTAAATCATCAGAATTGGTGGTGATTTAGTGAAAGTGCAATCCATTGCCACCTGACTCTCCTGGCCATATGTGACCTTTTAATGGTAGGGATATATCATCATATCATTTCATCATCCTATCTCATCTCATTATCATCACCCTGTCCACCATATCTCACTATGTTCAATAAAGTGATGATGTTCAATGCCATGCCACATGTCTATGTTACTATACAATCATCATCAATGTCATGCTAACATACTATCATGTAAGAATGCTTAAGAATCATACATGTATCTATATATAAATTCTCATCACATATAAGAACCAAAGATTGAAATACATATACCTCAACTAGCCGTGTACATACCACGATGTGAAAAGGGCCATGCATACATACAAACCACATCGTAGTTTGAAAAGAAACATGCATATATAAACATATAGCCAATAATTAACACATATACATATACACCTGATTACCTCAAATTGCCGACACAACTCATACAGGGGATTTGTCAAGCCTTCAAAGCACCAAATCACAGACCAATACTTCCAATCAACTGATTATATACTACAATATTGCAATATCCTCACTTAACACAACACACAGTATCAATTCATAACTCATAATTCAACCATCCAAACTTGACTCAGTGTTCCAATAGCATAATTGCACACCAATGAACCCCAGACTACCATTCAAATCATGAACATTCATCTATGGCTCGAATTTTAAGCTCAACCTTAGAATTCCAAGTTAGAGTTTGGGGCAAATCATGCATAATCCCTCAAAAACTTATACTCAAACCTCAAGGACACCCAACAACACCAACACAAGCATTTTAATCAGTAGAATCATCTATAAACTTGAAATCAAGCATACTTCCACATGTTTCATACCAGAAACGTATATAAAAGAGAGGAGATGGAGCAAAAATCCACTTACCAACCAAGATTGAAACTCCTAGAGTCCGAAAATTCCTCTCTAAGACCGAATCTTCCAAACGCTAGCACAACTTATCTTCTTCTTCCTCCATTTCTCTCATTCTTCCAACTAAATTGGCTTCTGATTTAAACAATTTTCATGACTCGCACCACGATGACATCAAAATCACCACAGCGTGAGACCTCTCAACCTGAAACTAATAAATTTCTCATGAGTATCTCGCCGCAGCTTGAAGTCTTTCTATTTCAACCTCTTTATGGCAGGCCAGCTTTGATGTATCATGTCCGTCTTCAAAGCTAGAAGCATGTATCCACACTTAAAGTTCTCTGAAGGAAATACAATGTCACATACTATCAAACTTATCACATTCATTCATATCATGTCGAAAACTGACATAATCACGTTTATAATCAGCCAAACGGAAGTAAGCTTTCTAATTGCAATTTTCACAACTTCCCGTCATGTTTTTCCTAGGAACTTAATTCATCTCAATGACAATCAGCAGCTAGCTATATTAGAAGGCTTGAAGCTTTTAATTTATGCTAATGTAGGTATCTAACAATTTCTTCATCATAATAACACAATATAATACTCACCAATATCAACAACAAATAAAGAGATTAAGATTAACAAGGACAAAACCTACCAAAGTTTTAGGAAGCAAGTCTTCTTACTCCATGATATAAAAGCCCTAAATATCTTCTTCATTTAAAGTATACAAGCACCAGAATTTAAGTATTCATTCATTAATATCATAAAGATTATAGTATATCTCTGACACAGGCCACTGTAATAAAAAGTAAGCACAACAGGGTAAAAGAAGAAGAATTTGAATTCTCTATAGGCATATAGCTATACATTTACAAAGAAACCCCATTGAAGCATTTAGTCAAAAATCTCCCATACATATGGAACACAACATGTTCTTGTTAGAGCACAACTTGCTAAGTCAACATCTGCTAGTGTAGGCATACATTAGATATAATGACATAATATTCTTGAACCCAAACATAGCAACTAAAAATTTGAGATTTATGTATATACCTCAACAGTATGAATTGTCACCATATATTGCAGAAAGCGTTAGCCAATACACCTATTTCCCAAGCATCCTTCTCTGCATGGCTATTACTTTTGCAAATCAAAATAGAAATAACACACCTAATACTCTTGAATGCAAACACAACAACTAAAAATCTGAGACTAATTCACATAAGCTCATTGTGACCATATAAAAAATACAAATTAATTTGGCCTTGAAATCAAAAGAGGGATAAACATGAATTAAATCCTTAAAAGAAACGATAAATACTTTAGTATGAAATATAAAACAAAACTGAAATGGACATGAAGAAATATGAACAAATCCATCACTGTTGACCTTGAACATCTACTTAAGGAAGCAATTTGTCATCCTTGAACATCTTGGGAAGTAACCACTAGAGAGATTGAACATAGGGATCCATCGAATGATTTGCGAAATAGGGTTTCTTTTATTTGGTGAGAGAATCCACAATCAGTAGATACTCTGTGTTCGACGTATTGTAGGCTCACCATTCCCTTTCTTTGTTCGAGTTTTAACGCCCTTAATCCTCTGCTTGAACTTTGTCTCCTGAATCGCCCTTAGATTTTCCTCTTGTTTGGTAGGGGGTTTTAGAGGGAACGGGAGGGGCCCCTCCCCCTATTTGGTTTCATATTTTTCATGGAGGGGAAGGAAGTTGCTTCCCTCCCCTCGTATGGATAAATATTTTTTCAAAGAGGGACGGGGAGTTGCTCCCCTCTCCTCCCCTTGTAACGTGTCCCCCCAAAATGGGGGGAATGGACTAGTGCCTCATTTTTCTTTTTCTTGTTTTACTAATATACCTTCTGCTTAATTTTTTGCTTGCATCTTCCTTTTCACATCTTCAAACTGAACTTATCTCTCCCTCCAGCTAGTTCGTGGCCGATCGTTGTGTCTCCTGCTGAGCAATCTTTGTCGCAACCTACGAACGAACCTCCATTGCAGCCGATTGAGCAATCGTTGTCGCTGCTGTCTCATAGGTTTCTCCTTCCTCGTTATTTTTCTTTTTTCAACGTTTGAAAACTTATTGCCTCAAATCTGGCCTATTTCTTATCATACCTTGTGAAATTAGCTGTATTTCTGCAATTTCATGCTTTATCATGACATATTTTCTAGATTTCGTCGAATCACTATTTTCTGGATTTGACTGAATCACTTCATACATTCTTTCAAGTATGGTTGCTTTATTTGTTGCTGTCTTTTTCTATTTTTCAATCCCCAATAGCCATGAATATGATGTCCAGACTTGGACCTTCCTCTATGCATATGTGCAGGGGTATCCAAATGCATATGATCTCTTCTATAACTAATGAAAAATCAACCAATAAATGAGTCTAATAACTAGATTTCATATGATTCAAAAGATCGATTTCTGTTTTGTGCTGTCCAAAATTAATTTTATAAAGTCACCCACTTTTGTGTATATAATATAAACCGAACCACTGATGCATGTGGACACCGACTATATATAGCATATCTAGAAGCAGTAACCCTGTAGAATGCTTTGCAGTAGTTCAGGTAGGAGCATACTCTAGATGGATGTTAGTTCTCACTCAAAAAGAAAAAGGGTAAAAATTATTTTAATTATTTTTAAAGTCGGCACTTGTGGCCGAACTTAATTTGTTGGAAGAGTGAATTTAAAGATAATGTCACTTAATGGGAATGTCTAAATCTTAGGTTCAGATTTGAATTTTGGATGCCTTGGACTTTGTGCGATGAATTTTCAGGACTCGGTTTCAATTTGATGAGAAGCTGGAAGTAGCTTATTTTCCTTGCCTTCATTTCTAAAATATGTGGTTTGCTGCTGTTGAATGTTGATATAAAGTCGCGTTATTCTGTTGAACTGATGAGTTTTTTGTGGTATATGCTTTTGAAAAGGGATATGAAAGGTTGTTTCCCATGATTGTATAGTTGATCACATACTTGAGATTCTGCTTGTTCTCAAGTGATTTTGTTGCTAAGTTTAGTAAATTAAAAATGAGGTAACCAAGATTACAGTCTTAGAGAATTATTTGGATTGAGCTTCTTGAAGCTATTGGGTCAAGAGAAAAACTGTCTTAGGGAATAATTTGGATTGATCTTCTTAAAGTTCATGCATAAGTCACAACCACATGATTCTATCCATTTAAAACTGGAATGAGTTGCTGTATACATTGAAGGTAGAGTTTTAATTTGGATGAAAATTCTATTTTGGCATGTCAGAAAGCCTGTTCATTTAAGACTTTGGATTGAAAATGACCCCTGTTTTTACTAAAGTCTAGTTTCAATTTGGAACTTATTTAACAGAAATTTAGTATATATCTTATAGTCAATGATGATTAACTTATTTATCTTATGTAAATTGATTTTCATTTCCATAGATTTACCTAACAGAAATTTGAATTTGCATAGAATCAGTTCAACTCAAAGGTTTGGAGATTTTCTTTGCTTTATTTTCTTTCTTGTTTTGTGTTTCTTGTAAATACTCCATGTACATGCCTTTTTGAGTTTCAAGAATTGATACTGATTAATATTTGAATTAGATATTACCAACTCTCATTAACAATTTTTTGCCTTTAGTTTCATTATTGACAACTTGTTTTTTCTAAATATGATGGGTCTTTATGATTAGGCATTGGATATGGTGGACCAAAGAATGAGGGCTTTTTTTCACTTCGTAGGCAATACACTTTAATCATTTGCCGATACTTGGATATGCGTCGAAGAGTTATAGCTCAACTAATATGTGTTCTTGTATACTACCACTTGAATGAGATGTCTCGAAGAAGACAAATAAGTTATACTATGAGTTCCAAGAGAGAAAGGGAACGTGCCCTAATAATGAATCGAATTACTTGTAGTAAAACCGGTTGAGATATTATTAGCATGGGTCCTCAAGCTTTCCTAACATTATGTGGTATGTTAGAAAGAGATGGTGGCTTAAAACCAACTAAATACTCTAGTGTGGAAGAACAAGTTGCCAAAACTCTTTACATATTAACACATAAAGTAAAAAATCATGAAATAAGCATTTGGTTTTAGTGTTCTGGAGAGACAACTAGTCGTCATCTCCATATGGTTTTGAGAGCTATCCTTGAATTAGAAGAAAAATTTCTCATACAACCTGATGGCTTGACAATCCCTCCTGAAATCCAGCGTAGTAGTCAATTATACCCATTTTTTAAAGATTGTGTTGGCGCCATAGACAAAACACACATACGTGCAAAAGTATCTCATGCGGATGCTCCTCGCTATCGTGGAAGGAAGGACTACCCAACACAAAATGTGTTAGCAACATGCACATTTGATTTAAGGTTTACTTATGTACTTCCTGGGTGGGAAGGCACTGCATCTGACTCAAGAATTTTGAAAAATGCATTAACACGAGAAGATAGGCTTAAAATTCCACCAGGTAACTCTTTTAGACATGATTAAAAGCTTATTGTAATATTCCTATTTTTATGGGATGTTATAAAATGAATAAAAGATGAGAAACGAAGCAAAATGAAAAGGCTATATATAATTGGGCTTTAGAAGGAATTAATTTCTCATCTAATTTTCTGAAGAAGTTATGTTCGGTCCTTAATTGAAATTAATTTTCCATAAGGCCCTAAGTAGAAATTAATTCCAGAACTCATCCTGAAAAATATGCAATATACCACTTGAATGAAAGCTCGCTCCAAACTGAGCGCAATGGTATAAGTATTGCATACCCGAGAGGTCTAGGTTCAGAGGCAGACCAATTTGAAAGTTAATGTAAATAGTGAAAAGGAAATAATAAAAAATTGGTTTTTGGGTGAAATTACAAGAAAGTGCCCGAAAGAATGGATAATTATATTTTTAACCCGGTTCAGGGGCAAAACGGTCATTTCCCATATTTGAAGTAAAATATGAATATTGCATTTAAACCTCAAGCAATAAATGTTGATATCATAAAATGCATGAGGAATTGGGAAAAATAGAGAGATACCGTTAAGCATAAAGAAGGGCAAAGATGTCATTTTTTTCGGTTGGACGGAAAAATGAGAAATTATATTTTTGCCCCCAAAGAATTATGAAAAGGACATCCATGTCCTTAAAGTCATAAAAATTACATGAATGAGTATGAGAAATATCTTGGGGAAAATTACACCTAAGGACCCGAAAGTTTCAAGAATTATAAATTAGCTTTGGGTCAAGGGCATTTTTGTAAATATGAGAAATTATAGTCAAAATGAAGCTTTTAATGAGTTAGACCCAATGAAATATAGTATGAAATTTATTAAGGTCAAAATAATATTTATTAGGTAATTAGGGTTTAATATTAATATTTTACCCGATAAAAGTCATTTAGGCTGCAGGAAAAGGCAGTACTGATTCAAGGACAATAATTGGACCTTAATAAAATATATTTTGGGTCTAGATAATGATGTTGGACCAAAAGTAATTTTTAGATAATCCTGTGCCAATTTAGTGACAATTTTGGCAAAAATACTTAATCGGTACGGGTAAATTTAATCGATAAATGGTATTTTGGTCCATAAAAATTATTGAAGCAATTTTTGACCAAAAAGGGAGTGAATTACGTGGGAATTCAGATTGGGATACAAATGGAATATGAGAAAAGCTTTTTAAAAGAAAGAGTAAATAAAAGTATATAGAAAAGTTAAGTAATTAATTATATGACATAATCATCATTTGAAACTTAACACTTCATCTCTCGCACGTCTCAACACGCTGAACCAGTGAAGAAAAGGAAGAAGAAGGCGTAGGAAAAGAAGTGAAAAAGAAGACCAAGTTAGAGGACTTGTTTGGACTTAAAACTCTCAAGGTAGATTTCTATGATTATCCTCTTATACATACTTGAGTATTATGATGTTTCATGGATTATTTCTTTCCATTTTCCCTCTGAAATTTTCTGCCTAGAGAGAGAGTAGAGAGAGAAAATGAAGCCATGAAGAAATTAAATCATGAAAAGTGATGTATTGGCTTCAAGGATTAAGGATATACCATTGGATTGCAAATTAATCGGGTAGTTATTTTTCTACAAATTTCTCAAATTTTCTGCCTATTTAGCGTTTGAAAAGGAAAGGGGATTTCATGATTTTGACCCCAAAAATAGATTCCTTGGGTCCAAAATAGGTAGATACAAGTATGTTGTACAAGAAAAAGCTTGAGATTAAGAAAGTGAAATTTTTAGGTTTATGAAGTTAATTCGGAATGAACAGTAACCGAGTTAGAAATGGAATTTGGTAATTCTGAGTCCATATTTGGATTCCTCATGAAAAATTACATGGAATAGAGGTATAATTCATCATTTTTGAGTTAGAAATGAATTTTTGGTGAATTTTTGAAGAATTAGGGTTTCATGAATACTTTTTGAAGAAAGTCATGGAACCATTAGCTTGAATAATTGTTTGATGGTGCATTAGGACTTGAAGAAGCCCAAGGAAGCTAGTGGGAGCATTGGTATCAAGTTGAAGAGTAAGAGAAAGCATGAAGGTAGCAATTTACCTATTCTTGCCTTATATTGTCATGTGATTTTCAATGAGTTTGATGACTTGCCTATTGTTTGCTATGATCAATTGTGATGCTTTGAGAATGTTGGCTGAGTTAATTGAGGGTTTTGAGGCCCCGGGATGTCCAAAATACAAAATGAAACTCTGCCGAAATTTTTGTAAAATATTATGGCATAAATGTTTAAAAGCATTTACTTGATGTTTTATGATGATTATATGCTTAATGTGATAATATGATTGCATGAATGGTGATTGCTACTGAGATTCTTTGAATCTCACCCCCCCTTTAATGACTAACCATGCTAGGAAGAACCAATGCAAAAGAGCTAAGGAAGGAGCAAAAGACATGAAGAAGGAAATGATGTTGCAAGCCATTGTGTTATAATGTGAATGGTTATTGGTGTCTTGTTTTATATGAAACCGTAAAATGGTGATTATTATGTTAATGTTGTGTAAAATGCATGATAATTTCCAGTTCTGGATATTGTGATGTTAAGTTATGTTCTACCAAGTTTCATGCCAAAATGAGTTCATTTACAAGGGTTTTGGTAAGCAAAGGGCAATATAGACTTAAACAGGGTATTTTCCAGACGTGTCTGTTTCATTCACCCTTATTCTGTACTTAATATGAGATTAGGTTTATGGTATTTTTATACCAGATATAGGGCATCTCAACCTTTAATATGACACCTAATTCACCCCATTTGGAGTTGTGTACAATTAATGGTGAATTTTCTAAGTTAGGGTTCAGAACAGAGAAAGATTGGGAAAACTGGAAACTGAAAGTTAGGTACTGGAAAATTAAAAAGATGATATAAATCTTGCAGAGCTCCAAAAATTCAGTGATTTGTATTTATTAAAATTTCTATGTTTTAAGTTTCATATGCCACTGATTTAGAGGTAATTGGAGCTATATGATAGAAGATATGGAGGTTTTCCCAAAACTGTTCCAGCAAAAGTGGAATTCTGACCCTTTATGATTTAAGTTAATATTATGCCCTTCACAAGTTGAATAAATGTACAATAAAAATATTTATAGAAATTAGATTCATAGATCTTTCCAATGACATAAGTAATGCATAAATTGGCTCAGGGTAGAGTGAGATATGAATTTTTAAATATAAGGCCAAAATCCTGGGGAAGAGAAAATGACCAAATGTACAGTAAATGTTTGAGGAATAAACTGTATAAATTGGTCAAGAGAATGCTCTGTTTTATATTTTTTTCCATGTTGTGAACACCGTATTTTGTCCGGGTAATTTAAAAAATATATATATATATAAAAAAAATGAATATAGAAATTATAATAAAGAAAAATAAATAAAAATTAGAAAAAAAAAAGAATTTTTAGAGGCCAGAAAACCAAAAATAATAAATAAATAAAACTCCAGAAAAAAAAAAAGGGGGAGGGGGTTTTATTGGGCTGAAGTTTCACTTCAGCCCAAAAGATCACGAGCCCAATTGAGGGCTCGTGATCTGATCCAAGGGGCTTTGCCCCGAGCAGAGAGGAGAGGTGAGCCTTTAGGGCTCCAAAGGAAAGAGGGGAGGTGAGGGCCGCGGCTGAGAGGAAGGAAAAGGAAGAGGAGCTGGCCGCGTGAAAGAGGAGAGAGCCGCGAGACCGAGAACCAGAGGGAGTGACGAGGAAAGAGCAGGGAGAGGCTTGGCCGTAGAAAAGGGAAGAGCTTGGCCGCGGAGATGGAGGCAGAGCAAGGCGCGAGGAGAGAAGGGAAAGAAACCGAGAGAGCAGGCCGTGAGCTTGGGTCCGGTGAAGCTGAGACCGGGAGCCGAGGGAGCTGCAGCGAGAAACCGGAGGGGACCCTTAGGGCTCGGCCGAAGGAGCCTCGGTGGAGGCTGAACTGGAGAGAAAACTCGGAGCAGAGGAGACCGAGAGTGAAATCTGGAGGGAACCAGAGCAGGGGAAGTCTGAAATGGAGACCGAGGGCACGAGGGAGAGATGGCCGCGAGCGAGGGAGGCTGAACCAGAGGGACTAAAGCTTGAGCCCGTGAGGCAGAGAAGCCGAGAACGGGCTACACGGTGAAGCAGGGCATATGGGCTTGGGGAAGGCTAATCCAGAGGCGCCCTCTAAGGCTCAAGGGGGGACCACGAGCGTGAGAACATGAGGATCAGAGAGACATGAGGAGGGTGGAGAGCATAGAGGGCAACAAAATCCCTCCACTACCCCGTACACAGTACTGCAGGGTAGTGGAGGTGAAGCCAGATTTAGCGCCGCGACAAAGATGAGCATGAAATGGGTGTGGAAGGGCATCTGGAGACGCACGGCACCTGAAATGGGACTAAAGCAGGCACGCGTTCGGCCTCGGGTAGAAGTCACTCGCGGGAACACTATAAGAGTTGGAAAGGAAAAAGGGAGTGAAAAAAAAAAAAGGAAAAAACGGAGAGGGGAGACAGAGAGAGAGCAGAGAATTTTTGGAGAAAAGCAAGGAGGCCGAGGGAGGCACGCCGAGAAGCAGAGGATGGCTGGAAAAAATTAAGAGGCCGAGGAGGTTGCAACTTGCGCTTGGTATAATTTTTCTCATTCTACCATGAACACTCCATTGTGTGAATCACTGAGTTTGGTGACCTTTTTTTTTGTCGTTGTTGTTATCATGTCAAATTGACAAAGAACATAGTACCATTGTCGTTTGAATCAGCTTAGTTTTCTCTTTTGGTTTTTATTATGTAGTATAGCCTACGGTCTCTTTGATGCTCTATGTTTCTGGGATGACTTTGGATTTATTGCTAGATGATGTTAGCCTTTAGTTATCAACTGTGTTATGGTTTTGCTGTGACCTCTTAGTGTTCTGTTCATAGGAAATCTAGTTTAGACTGTTATCGGTTAGCATTGGGTGCTCTGTCCCTAGGTTTAAAACACTCTAAAATGTTGTTCTGAAGGCTATACTTGAGATGACAAGTTCTTTTTATCGAATTTAACGATTTGGTGAAAAATCTCAAGCTAGAGCCAATTTATTAAAGCTTGCCAGTTTCTTTGTTCTTACACTGTTCAAGCTGTGAAGGGAAGGTGTGTTGATTATGATTCAAGTTCACTTCCTGTGATACTCTGTCCTTGGTTAACTGGGGTTTTATATTAAGCGGAGGTTGATTTACCTGTTCATTTTTTTCTCTCTGTCCCTTAAGACTACCATATGCACATTGGCAAATTTGAAAATAAGTTGCTCGCTTGAACTTTGACATATTTGGTGGAGTTATGATCTTTGTTTCATTTAGAAATTGATCGGTTTACCCCTTTTAATGTTTCATTTCTGGTTGTCCTACTGCAATAATGGTTATATAGAGTTTGAGGATGAAGCCTTTGATTTGGTTTGTTTAGTGGAGATATTGGATCATAAGGTCGGCATTCAGTTTCTATTGTCTTGAACATTTTACGTGAAAATGCAAGGGCCTGGTTTTTGGGGTCCAGAAAAATGGGTTGGGTAAAGATTGGGCTTACAATTTTGGGTTCAGTTTAGGTTTTAGTTGGAAAAGGAAGGAATTGGTTTGGCCTAAGTATGTTACCAGGCACTGTGATATGCTTTTGTGGGCTAGGAAATGGGAGTGTCAGTGAATTCAATATCAACGTGTTGTTCAGAAAGAGAAAAATAATAAATGAAGTAAATGAACATAACAAAAACATAATGTACATATATGTATATATAAATCATACTTTAAATTGTTTTTAAATTGTTTCCCATTTTAAAAAACGTGTCTATTTGTACCATGAGTTGTTTTTTTCTTTAATGCCAAATAAACAAAAAAAAAGGGGGTGTATATATATATAATAAAAAATTTCAATAGCCTTTTCTTTTTGAGGAAAAATTATGCAAAAGAAAATTTGATTTAAACCACTTATTTTTCTATCTCGAGTGGTAACACCGTGGGTATTTAAGTATTAATCAGCAACTTGTGAGTAACAAAATTGCCACATATGTTGATGACGTTTTAAATTTTTCTTAACTTTTCTTAATGCTTGCCTCTTAATAATCTCATTTGTTTTTATTTTTTATATTAAAATTATTTATTTTCCTTAAATGTTCATTCGTTTATTGTCTTCTATTTCGTGAAAATAAATAATAGTAATAATAGTAGTAATAGTAAAAAAAAAAAATTTCTTTTCATTTGAGTTCTTATCCCTTATTTGCCCCGAGCGGAAACATCGCGGGTAATTAAGTCGTAAATCAGCGAATTATGAGTGATCAAGTTCCTATATATGTCGTTTGATTTTCATTTAAAATTTTTCTTCTGGTATTTTCTACTCTGAGTGGTAACACCGTGAGCGTGTAAACTTAAATCAGTAATTTGTGAGTGATAAAGTCACCACATATGCTGATTATTACTTTTCAACTAGTAATGACCACATTTTTACTTTCGTCTTTCTAATAAATAAATAGGTGTTGAAATGATTTTTATAATAAAAGAAGAAAAATAATTTGTACAAAAAATTGAAGTTAACAAATTGTCTTCTTCCAATTTTTTATGCCTCTTTGTCTCGAGTGACACCACCGTGGACATTTAGGTATCAATCGGTGTATTGTGAGTGATAAAGTCACCACATAAGCCAATTGATTTCATGTAAAATAAATCCGTTTCCAAATATTTCCTTTTAAAATCAAATAAAACGTTCAAGATCACAAATAATTTTAATCCTATTCTTTTAAATAAAGGAAAAATATATTTCCTTTTTCAGAAATTGATTAAACAAAAAAATATATAATAAAAAGTGAAAAGAGTAAATAATGGGAATTAATCTGTCTTTTACAAATTAAACACACCAACCAATTCTAAAGATTGTTTTCTTTGTGGAAAGATAAATTATTTTCCATAAACCTCTCTTTTTTCAAAAATATATAAATCAACCCAGTGACACGCATTTTTAGTCCGAACTACGTCGACTTTGATCCCTATCGCAGGGTACGTAGGCCCCAGACTCTCATTCTGGATCAAGTCCGCCTTTGTAAATAAATAAATATTTTCTGATTTATTTGACGTTTTTTCCTTATTTTAGTAAATACTTACCAATTTATTTCTTTTTAAGTCCATTCTTGTAAATAAATAACATTTTCCTCTTAATTTATTTTTTCCAATTTTTAATATTTTTATTTTATTCTTTATTTTTATTTTTACATTTTTCTTATTTTTATATTTATTTTTGCATGTGAATGGTAAAAGGGCAACCAAAATAAACTTGTAAAAAGCCATAAAAATTGCATAGTCAACCTAAGGTAACCGTTCTCAGGAACGGGTGTTGTGGGGGTGCTTAACACCTTCCCCACTCACAATCGTACTCCCGAACCCAACTTTGATTCGCAGACCAATCCTTGTCCATTTTTTTTTTGTCCCGGTTTCCCAAAATTTCCCTCAAAATTTTGGTGGCGACTCCCTCCGAGGCCAATCTCCAGCCGTGTGGGCCGGTTTCACCCCTTTTTCCTCCTTACCTCCGCGCCATCCGCGTCGCATTTCCGGGTGTGACACATGTATATAAGGTTTTTATCTATTGTTAGAGACTTGAATCACTATGAAATTATTTTTCTAAAATTAGTTATGAATTTTCAAAATTCAGTCAGCAAAGTAGAAACTACCATATGAACAGTAATTGAAAATTTTGGAAATTCTGATTTTCATTCTTATGTGATTCAAGCTTAGGATCAAGTATAATCAGACATAAAAGGAGTCTAATTCATGGGAAATGATTCTAAAAGTAAGGTGTTACACTTATTCAAATGAAAAATGGTATTTTAGAACTATAGTAGTAATTACTTTCATTGGTTCTATAGGGAAATATTATCTTATGGATACTGGTTTCATGTTAACAAGTGGGTTCATTACACCTCATAGAGGAGTTCGGCATCATTTGAATGAATATTCAGCAAGAAATGCACCTGAAAATAATAGAGAATTATTAAATCTTTGGCATGTATCATTGCGTAATGCAATTGAACGAGCCTTTGGTGTATTGAAAAAGAGATTTGAAATTTTGTCCAGTTTAGCTGAGCCAACTTATGGAGTCAAAGCTCAAAAATTGATAATTGTTGCATGTTGTATTCTCCATAATTACTTGATGATCACAGACCTTGATGAAGATCTTATAGCTGAAGTAGATGCTGAACTTGCAACTCGAACTGAAACAAATGATAATAATCGTGGTCCAACCATTGACAATGCTGAGACTGCTCAGGGAGAGCTTATTAGAGATAATATAGCTAATCAAATGTGGATTGATTATGAAAATAATCAATCCACTGCAATTTGATGTACTATTTATTGATGTTGTCATTTTTACTTTGATTTAGTTACTTGAGTTTGAACTTTTCAGTTTGATATATTTAAAAGTACTTTGTTGTCGACTTCTGCAACTCCACCTTCATCTCCATTAGCGACCTTTGAAGATGAGAGGAGAGAAAGAAAGAGGGTGTGGTTTACGCAGATAAAGGGTGTGAACACCCTATTTTGTCCGGATAAAAACAAAAATAATAAAAATTGAAAAAACAAAATAAATAAAATAAAATCCCCTTTTATGTAAGAAAATTAGTAATTACCATCTAATTTCAAAAAAGAATGCAAATCTTCCAAAATTTAAAAAAAAACAAACAAAAAAATCAAATCACCATCCAAATCTAATTTCCTTTAAGATTTTCAAAAATCCTATCCTACCTCCAGTGTAAAAAAAATAAATAAATATATATATAAACAAAAATCAATCAATCAAACCATTTTCTTTCTAGAAAAAAATAAAAATGAAATCCTATCTTTTTTAAAAAAAACAAAAGAAAAATTCCATCCCCTTATTCCTATTTAAGATTAAAAAAAAACTCTTTATACATAGTGAAAATAATAAAACAAAAAAAAAGGTATTGAGTAAAAAAAAAAAAGAGAAAAGGGAAGGAGGGGCTGAAACGCAGTGTTTCAGCCCCAAGTAGCCTGAGCCCTAAATTAGGGCTCAGGCATGCGGGTGGCAGGAGAACAGAAAAGAAACAGGGGACACGAGAGACCGAGGGAGCGTGACACCGGTAGAAAAGAAGCTGAGGGAGTCAGGCGCCAGAAAAGAAGGACTGAGGAAGTAGAGGAGAAAGAGGAGCAGGCTGAAAAAGATAGAAAAGACGGAGGGAACACGGGAGGCAGAGAAGCACGCGAGACAGGAAAAGCTGAGAGGAAGGAGACGTGCACGGAACCGAAAAACAGGGGAGGCGTGAAGAAAAGCACGATGGAGGCCATAAAAATGGAAAAAGATGGAGGCTGCGGAGGTTGACCAAATCCGGGAGACGAGGGAGAGAGCAGAAAGAGAGGGAGCCCGAGAATGTGAAGCCGAGCACAAGGGAGCTCAAGGAGGGGGGACCGAGTCACCGAGGCCGGGAGTTCCCGCAAAGAACAAACTGAAAGCTGCGAGTCACTGGGATCGAGAGCCAAACAGAAAGCATCTTCGGGAAAGAGAGGGAGAGACCCGAGGCCAAGGGATCTAGAATACTCACGAGAACAAAACAGAGGGAGCCGTGAGACGGAGGCGAAGAACTGAGGCCGAAAAACCCTAGAGACCGAAAAGTGGGGGGCCGGAAAAAAAAAACTCTGGGAAATTGGTGCTGAAAATTTCAGAGTAGAGACACCAGAAGGAACACGAGGGACATAGAGACAATTGAAGAAGGCGTAACTGAGCATGACACCGAGGCAGGTGCTGCAGAGCGTTCAACACAGAGACTTGAGTGGCTGTTGCTGGTAAACATTACATTAGAATTTTGGCCAGTTGGTTGATTACATGTCTCATTTACATTCCTGATAGCGTGAAAACTGTACTTAGTTCTCGGATTTTGTGATCTGGTTATGGAGCCTCCATGCTATCCTTGTTCTAATTTTATCTTGGCATACTGCATCTGCAGTAAGGGGCAAGTGGTTAGGGATTCGATTTTGGGTATCTATGTTTCTTAAATATTCTGAATTTACTGCTTGTTGGGAGGGTGTTGAGTTCTGTTCCTTTGGGGTCTCCTTGCCTACGATCTTTGGCTCTCTGACTCTGTTTATCATGAGCAATCTGTTTTTCCAATTGTTGATTATATTTTCATTAGGTACTCCATTCTTATATGTGCATGGTACTCTGTTTGCTGTTTGGCTTAAATTTTGTACCAAGATATTGATAGGTTGTTTCGCTTGCTGTTCTCCTGACCTGTGTTCGGTGAACCTGTAGCTATTGATGGTTTATGATTTGTATTTTGTGAGTTTATTAAGCTTCTTTCCATTAAAGGAGGTAGTGCGTTCTTTGCTTTTGGGAAGTGCTAATCTGGTGTTGATAAAATACTCTAATCTCAAAGTGGATTAAGCTGTAAAGAATATCGTTGGCCTTGAAAGTCTGGTCCATAGCTACGCATCAAATGTGCCCTGATCAATGTTTGACAATGCTACTTGCTTTCGTCTCTTGAACCCATCATAGTTGCTTAAGTCCCCTTTAGTGAAGAAATGGTTTATAGGGTTTGATTTTGGATGAAAAACTCACTTTTGCTGATATTAATGGTCAGTATGTATCGTTTGATTTATAGTGTATTCTCATACCATTTAGCTTCTAAAGGGAACCATTAATTGCATATTTTAAGCCCGGAGGCCCATGGGTGTTGTTCATATCACTTTGGACTAGCATGATGTTGTCTGTGAACACTTTGGAGGGTAGAATGGTTGATGATGTGAATGCCTTGTTTGCCTTTATATTGGAATTAGAATGCTATCATGAACTTAAGAGTTTTAACCTCCCCTTTTGTTTCCTTGCGAGCACCATGGGAGCGTGAGATCAAGCTTGAGAAGAGTGAGTCGTCCTCATGAAGACAAGGGAGGAACGTCAAGGCAAGCACGGGAGCATCAAGCCAAGCATGGAAAATGGAAGCTATCAACTTCGAGACAAAAGGGAAGACATGAGAGTTTGCATCTAATCATCTTATGCTTGTGTCTAAGTTGTTTGAATTTGTACAAAACACACACCATCACAAAGCCCTACCTGTTCACAAATATTTATCATAATATATTCTTTGCTTTGCTTTTAAAAATTGGTCACGAAGGTTTTAGAGCATTCGCAGACCCCTAAAATAATTATACCGTACAAGCCTATGGGGCTACACGAGTGTATTATAGATGTATATGTATAATAGGTTCCAATGACCTTTCCTTCCAAAATTTCATTTTTCTCCATGAAAAAATAAATAAAATAAAAAATTAATAATAAAATGAATAATAAAAATAATCGATTTGGGTAACCATACCACGTAAGGTTTCCAGAACCCACGCAGGTATTCTGGTTAACTATGTCATCACGTTAGATTGCGAATCTACGCAGATGTACTAGTTAAACTTTCTTTTAAGAAAATAATTATATTTTATAAAGAATGGATGATAATAATAATATAACAAATGTTATAATAAGTAATAATAGTATTTTTTAAATTCTCACCTTAAAATTATAATAAAGTGTTTATACCGCGAGGTTTAAAACTCCCGCAGGTGATTCAGGGATTGGTTTATCGGGCATGACTGCGAGTCTGTAACAGATAAATTGATTTTCATATATATATATATATAAGAGTTTCCAAAAGAATAAAAATAAAAATACAATAGTTTTTCAAAAATTAAAAAATCAAATGAGTGCATTTTCAAAAAAAATAAAATAAAATAATAAAAGAAACATTTTCAAAGCTAAACCAAATAAGAGTAAGTAAAATGGAATTAAATTGTCTTTTGCAAATTAAAACACACCAACTCAATCTCATAAATTTATTTTGTTTGCAAAAAGTTAAATTATTTTTCATTAACTTTCTCTTATTGCAAAAATTAAAAAAAAAATATCAACCAATAGACACGCATTTCTAGTCCCGAACTACGTGGACTTTAATCCTCATCGCAGGGTACGTAGGCCCTAGACTCTGATCCTGGGTCAAGTCCGCCTTTGTAAATAAATAAATAGTTTCTGATTTATTTGGTGTTTTTTCCTTTAATTTAATAAAAATTTTCCAATTTATTTTCTTAAATTCCTTTTTCCACATTTTTTAATCTCCTTAATTTTTAAGTTAATTTATTTTCCTTATTCTATTTTTTTCAAACTTTCTTAGTTTCTTTTTTACCTATTTTCTCGCATGTGAATTATAAAAGGAAAACCAAAATATTTTTAAAACCATATTAATTTACACAATCAACGTAAGGTAACCGTTCTTAGGAACGGGTGTTGTGGGGTGCCTAACACCTTCCCCACGCACAATCGACTCCCGAATCCAACTCTGGATAAGCAGACCATCCTTTTCCTCTTTAATACGGTTTCCCAAGATTTTTCTCAAAATTTTGGTGGTGACTCCTCACAAGTCGGTTTTTGCTCGAAAACCAGATTTGTTCTCCTTTTTCCTTTCGTCGCATTTTTCCGGGTGCGACAAAGGGTGTTTCCTGCCACCCCCTCCTGCCACAGATAGAGGGAGCGTGGCAGAAAAAAAAATTTCTTTTTTTTTTAATTTTAAAAATTATAAATAATATAATATGTCCCCAAAAATCATACAACCATATATTTGTGCAATTTTATCCTGTTTTATATCTCTTTTACTCATACTATATAACTATATGACTGTAAAAATATTATTTTTACTATATAAAATTTAAATTAAAGGAAAAAATAAAAAAATATATAATTTTATAGTTGTATAATTGTAAAAAAATTATTTTTTATTTCTAAACCTAAATATTAAAAAACAAAAAATTAAAAAAAAAAATTAGAAAAAGAAATGGATGGCAGGAGAGACCCTGCCCTGGGTTTAAGCAAAAAGGAGAAGCAGGGGAGTCAGGCAATCTAGATCATAAGATGATATGTGACTATTTTTGAAATTTTAAAATTTAAAAGTGTTATCTGAAAAGGATCTCGTGGGTTGTGACGGGGTAAAAATTAAATGGGAGAGGAGGAAAATTTTCCGCCCAATGGATCTCAAAAGTTAACCGGATAAATTGGGACTAAAAGGGTCCCATAATGAAGGAAACAAAAAAAAAAAAAAGAATTACATGGCAGAAATTAAAGCCAGAAAAAGACACATGGCAAGGCTTGATTGCATCTTCATGGAGCCCAATTAAAGAAGCTATCGCTGAACATTAGACATTAGAATGGCTTGATTCTTCTTTTTAATGATATATTTGATGTGTATCTAACTTTATAAATGCACTTGTAATTGCTTAATTAAATGGTGGCCTTTTGTCCCATTAACTATAGGTATTTTTTGCAAATAAACAATTCACTTCTTCATACTCCTATTTTCCAAAAGGGGATTTATTTTCTAAATTTTGCAAATTATATATTAAATAACTTATTCAATAAATTCATTTTCCTCTTTTATCAGTTTATGGGTCCTTTCAGTTGTGTTATTTCCATTAAATTTTAAAAAATAAATATGAAATGGAAATGATTTTTTAATTTAGAAAATAATAAATAAACATTTTCAAGTATTTAATTTTCGCATATAATCAAAAAATATATACACCCTATATTTGAAAATATTAGCTGGATGGGAACTATACTAGCTCAAGCAGGTATTTTTTATTGGAGTCCTAGATGCATAGCTACATTAAATTCCCATTGAAAAAGCTTTGTCATTTTTATAGTTATATTCGACAAATCCAGATTTGTCAAGAATTTAAAGTAATTACTCGATGGTTTAATGAAAAAATATTTTAATAAATAGTAAATATTTGATGATAATAATAATAAATAATTTAATTCTATATAAAAATTTATTAATAAATAATTTTAATTTTTTATAATATATATATACTTTCTTCGATCTATATTATAAGATATTTTGTATTAATTATATGCATATTAAGAAAATTATTTTTTTAACTGAAATCAATGTAAAAAGTATCAATATTTTTTATTTTATCCTTATTAAATACCTCATTCTATTATTATTGTAAAATTATAAATAATAAAAAAATTATTAAATATATAAATAAAATAAAAAAAATATCTAATATTTTATATTTTAAATAAAAAAATTTTTATATAAAATGTCTAGGCGAAAATATATAGATTATAGAAACGAAAAAAGATATATGAAATCTAAAGGCTTTTGCTTCCGTGTCAACGACAGCTTTGTACAGTGGAGCACGTGGATGGGCCATTCTGACAAGCGATGGGCTGATGGCCCTCGTTTTCCCTAGAAAGGGTACAACTTTGACTCGTATTTTTCGCACCTATAATTTTATGCTATTTTTCATAAGTAATGAATAATTATTTTTTTAATATTTTATATAATTTTTTAATTTCACATATTTTGTTAAGTTTTGTGTAACTTTTTTTATTTACTGGATTTTTTACACATTTTAATAAGTTTTATATATTAAAAATAAGTATAATTTTAAAATTTTTTAATTTATTATTTATTTTGTGTTTTGCATAGAAAAAATTATTTTGTTTAGGTATATGTTTTAATAATTTATAAACAAAATGACATTATAAATTTTATAATTTACATTAATAATTTTATTTATTATACTTTTTTGTTATTTTTTTTATGTCAGGGTGAGCCCTATGCATTTAAATAATACAGTTCTCTTCACTTTTTTCATTTTATATACATTACATACAGTTTTAGATATGTTACACTGTTTATAACTTATATAGAAAGTGTGTCTTCTTAAAGATTTTATCTTATACACAAATAGATATATATATTAATAAATGAATTGTGCAAAAATATAACTTATGACTGAATAATCAAGCATATAGTAATATGCTTTTCATGATCGTCCTTTCTGTTTGCAAAATCCCAATTGTTATCTCTTGCTCCTCAAATCTACCACTCTTGATTAATCCAAGAGAATACAACAAAGTAGGAGAAAAGAAAATAAAAAAAAATCATGACATTTAGGCCCGTATAACACACTTTTATAAATTATAATTATATAAATTAATACAATTTTTTAAAGTTTATCACTTATTTAGCAATTGTATTATTTATAAATTTGTATGTCAAAAATTGTTCATGCATCGTAATAATCTATAAACAGAGAAGAAACCAAGAAAAGTTATTGAAGGGGAGGGGGCAAAAATTTACATTTAACTCTAATAATTATTATATATAAATTATGTTTATAAAAAAGGTTTTTAAGAAGATTTTGAGACATTGAACGCGGCAGAGAAAAAATTTTAAAGTAGAGGCAGGCTTGAAAAATGTTAAAAGAATAATATAATATGCATGCAAAATACAGACATAAATGCATACATGTTTATATAAACATATATATATACATATGCGTATATATATGCATACATACATATATATATATATAACAATTTTCAGGTGGTTGCCCCTTATTTTGGAAACCTGATTCCCTCCTTGTCCATAAACTTTAATTACCTTCCACTTGAGATCGTTAATTGTAATTTTGTTATTTTGATTTTTTGTTGATTAATAAAATGCATCAATGTACCAAATATAAAATACCAAAAATAAAAGCTGATGAAAAATAAGAGATGCGTTGTTCACAATTTGTACTCATATGACGTATCTTGAGTTATGTGCAAATGTATAGTGCCCATTTTTTTTAAATCCTAAGAATATTTTGATCATTAACTCTTTTTATTTTTTATACTATTTGTATTGTACTGTACATTAAAATAAAAATCACTTATTTATTTTTATATTATTTTAAACAAAATTGCATTCCATCGTTATTCGTTTTGTCAATCTTGTAATCTTCCACGTATCAACTGAGATGCTTGAAATGGACAACTCACCTAATGCTGTAAGTAGTTGATGTTTGTTTTCATATGAGAGAAAAAAAAGAAGTTGGGTTTTGTGACATAAAACGTCACGCATTATGAATATTATCACCCAATTTAATTAATTAGTCTCTAATTAGTTGTTGACATAACGCAGTGTGATTATCATGTATTATATGGAATCTTGATATACGTGAAATTTTCAAAATAAATCATATTATTAATAAGTTGCCAATAATATGACTTATTTTAAATTTTATTTTGATATAACAATAATGATAATAGTGATTATAAATAATAATTATGAAGGTATAATAAGTAATTAAATATTAGATATCTTTTTTACCCTGGAATAAATATTATTGTCACAACCCAAAATCTAGGTCATGACCAGCGCATAGACTCAGCTGGCACAAACCCACTTAGCCTAACAAGCTTAACAGAGAAACTTCTACAACCAATCAATTTAAATGAAAAAAAAATGAAATGTCAAAATGCTTCCAGCAATCCATTATAGTTCACGACTTATCTTAATCCTCATATCCAAAAATAAATAAAAGTAAAGAATCAATAAATAGATAAGACTATTTAAGTCAACAGGACTCGAACATAAACTCTACTCTGATAGCCACGTCACCACAGGATCTACATTATCATAAGACTAGAAATGTCCTACCTAATATTTAAGAAGTCCAATTTTCCTATAGTACTTTATTTTAACTACCTGTTGATATGAAAATATAGAAAATAGGAGGGGTGAGTCTACCACTAACTCAGTGAGAGTATAAATAACAAAGTGCACAGAAAGGAAGCAAAGGTCGCGCAAAAATTTTTCAAAACAGCCTTACAAGTATATTTGTCTATATTTAACTAATCATCCATATACAAAACACTTTTATACCAACAACAAGGGATCAACACAAAATATTATTTCACCCATTCAATAGAAAGGAAGATTCACTTAGAACGCTAAATGCTATCACACTAAGCACATAAAAAAATTTTTCATCTTCCACAGCCTATAACTAATGGTGGGAAATAACTGTCCCACATAATATAATATATCTTATATATCACGAGGAGAAATAGCTGTCTCACCTGATAATGTATATAATGTCATATCTCATATAAGTAAATGTGAGGAATAGTCATCTCACCTATTAAATATTCATATTGCAAATCAATTAAGTTTATACCCAAAATGAAGAAATTAGTAGAACAAAGAAAAAGAGAAAAGAAAGTGGAAAAATATGAAATTAAATATAAAATATTTAAAGTTAAAATGTCATAATTAAGATTTTATTTTTACAAGAAAATATGATAATTTGGAACTCATATGAATCAAAAATGGTTGAAGGAAAGAAAAAGAATTATAGTAAAATTATGGCAACAAAAACAAAATAAAAAAAATAGTAACAATAAACAAGATAATATATATGTATAACAGTAAAGTAGCATGTCCACAATACTAATTTTAGTGCTAATGACAATGATTTCCATCACCAATACTCATCTCGTTAAAATCATCATAAAATCATTAAGATTGATGAACTATAGGTAAATTATAAAAAGAATAAAATTTACTGTAATTGGAAATTAAACTCAGTTAGCCTTAAGATCTCGAATTGTAAAAAGGAAACGAAGGAAAACATGTTTTGGATTTGCTTTCCAAATAAGGCAAAGTACACAATAAGGAGAATAAGTAAAAGTTATTTGAGGCTAGGAGAAATAAAGAAGGTACAAAATGAATGGTGACACATTGCGATTCATATACTCATCAATTGGAATTGATAGTATAGATTCCCTTTTCCTTCCACTAAAATCCAACAACAGCCGTGCAAGTTTCACTAATACCACCTAAAATTATTATCACACAAGGATATTAATACATTTACTCAAATTTATTTTCTATCACTAATGAAATGCATCCTTCAATATTAATTCTAATTCTCTTTATTCTAAGTTTCTATGTTACTCACTAAAATAAAACTTCTAAAATTCTTAATTATCAATTGAGTATAAAAATTATCTTATGGAGTCATGGGATAAAATTAAATAAATGAATTTCAATAGTTATGAAACTTTTCTCTGAAAGAGTGAAGATAGGATTACATACTTATTTTCAGAAAAAAAAAGGGCCCATTTGGTTTTAGTTAGTAAAAAATGAGTTCTGATAAAATTGATTTTGTAACGTGGTTATGGTAAAAATTAGTTTTGAACTAACGTGTTTATGTTTGGATGATTTATTTAAAACTTGGTTTGGACAAAACTCATAATTTTCTTCTAAATTGAATTTAAACTTTATCTTATGATTAATTTAATTTTCTTGAACTAAAAATTAATCTGTAATTATTTAATTGGGAACAAAGTATATCTGATATAACATTTTTTTACAAGTCATGATCTATGAAAATTAAAATTTTGAAGCGATATTTTTGTCAATAGATAGAAAAAATTTTATGGAAATTTTATTTTCCTAATTTTTTTATTTTTTATCATTTTTATTAGTCTATTTTTATCTGATTTTAAAATAAATACAAATAAAAGTGAAGAAGCACAACGGAAAAGCAAGGATCCATCTGCTTCTTTGGAAACCGGGTTTAGGATGAGAAATGATTTTTCAACGGAAAAGTGAAATTCAACCAAATATATCTCAAACTTTATCAAACTTGATTTTGAGCTCAAACCTTGGTTGATGTAGTGAAACCAGACGGGTCTTAAATAAATAAATATTCCACCGTGGTATCCCTTATTGTCCAATGATACATGTGTTTATTATCAAATCTTATTTTGTATTGCTCAAAGGGAAGCAATAAAAAAATTTGACATAGGGTTTTATAACAATGAGATGGTGACATTAGATTGGATCATCAATCAAGAACATTACTAATCTGTAACATTGTTAGGAAGGGTGAAACAAAAGAAATTTAATATGATATATGTAAGAATAAGAGATAGTAAAGAAAGAAGCCATCTGTACTGAGTTGACATCAATAATGGTAATAAAAAAAAAGCATCAACTTAGTTTGTGATGGAGAAAAATAAGAAAAGAAATAATTAATATGATACTTTACTAATATAATAATTGAGAGAATGAAATAATAGAAGGAGATGCGCTTCCTTTTACCGATTTGGATGATAAGTTGATGGTGACGTAAGAGTGACTTAAACAAGATAGTGAAATTTTATGAAGAAAGGTTGAGAGCTTTTTTGGGTCAGAATGACACTGATTCTTGAGATATAAAGGGCAATAATAAAATAGTGATGCTAGAATTCTTTATTTATATTATATTTAGGATAAAATTTTACATTATTATCTTAGATACTTTAAAAAAATAATAATTAAAAAAATTATCCCAAAATTTAAACTTAATTTTTTTAAATATATTATTTTTTAATCTACTTAATATCAAAATATTAAGATTTTAAAAAAAATCCAAAATATATTTCAAAATGACTCCATAAAATAATTACTAAAATAAAAAAATAATTATATATTTATTTATAACTAATCTTTTTACTAAGGATATCACAATTATATATCTAATTTATTGAATAATAAAAAGTTCCACCTTTCTATTATTTTTACTAAATGCTCATTTTTACATACTCAAATGAAGTAGCTCCCTTAATATAATTTTTTTTTCATTTACAAAGTTTACGTCCTTTGAAGTTTGACCCTTCTTCCACTCTCCCTGACAACAATTGTTTTTTTTTTTTTGGTGGCCATATTCCCTTGTTATAATTTGATCAAAGAAGCCAAGCATTAGAATTTAGGTATAAAAGTAGCCAATATATATAGACAACAAAAATGGTCACAAGTTCCTTGTTAATATTACAATAGTCACGTGGTATGAATTAGTGAAATATAATGACAAAATGTGAAATTTGAAAAGAAAAGGCGAGAGAGTTTTTTTTTTTTTTTGGAAAAAAGTAAGCGAGTTAATTCAAGTGGTTTGATATTTATTATTTTCTAAAGATTTTGGATTATTTTGCCAGAAATAAGATTTTGGAATTAAATTTTACAAATGAAAAAAATTATCATTAAAAGAATTTTACACTGATATAATTTAAATTGATTAAATACGAAGTAGTCCTCATTAGGGTGTTTTATTTTAGTTTTTTTTTTCTTATGCCTCATTGTTTATTTGGTATTAAAACCATTTGGCACACAGAATGGAATTGAATAAAAAAAACCATTTTAGATGAGACATACATTTTTGTATCTCTAAATAAAAAATATTTATTATTAAATAATGATAATAAAAATATAATAAATATCTCATATTTCAAACTTCATGACAGGAAATTCTATTTGAAGAATTTCAGTTCCTTCAAGTAACCAAATGGAGCCTCATGATTGATGAGAGAGAAAAAAAAACACAATAGAAGGAAGCAAGAACAGATAAAATATAATCAACTATTGATACTTCCAGTTTTTAGTAAGGTTTGAAATTTCAACAAATGGAAATTTGTTTTGTACTTTCAGTATGTTAAGGACCTTGACACTTACGCCTTAGAAGTGGACTAATAACTAAATCACTAGTAGATATAGATAAGATCAAATTTATGATCCACTAGAAATGGAGGGTTCCCTACAAGGTATTACCATCAAACAGGATTTTAGTAGTATTGAAAGAATCAAGTCCACAATTCATAATTCAAAGGTTGTGGAATGGACCTCTTTCCACTTGATTTAGCCTACATTTTCCAAAAATAATGTATTTATGCAGTTTTTATTCTATTTTATATCTCTTTTACTTATACTATATAACTGTATCACTGAAAAATATTATTTTTACACTATAACATTTAAATTAAAAAAATGAAAATAATACAATTTTGTAGTTGTATAATTAAAAAATTATTTTTTATTTCTAAATCTAAATATTAAAAAATTAAAAAAAAAAGAAATGAATGGCAGAAGGGAGGTTGGATCTCTCTTGGCAGGATTTTTTATTTCTAAATCTAAATATTAAAAAATTAAAAAAAAAAAAGAAATGAATGGCAGAAGGGAGGTTGGATCTCTCTTGGCAGGAGAGACTCTGCCCCGGGTTTGAGCAGAAAGGAGAAGCAAGGGAGTCAGGAAATCTAGATCATAAGATGATATGTGACTATTTTTAAAATTTTAAAATTTTAAAATTATCTGAAAAGGATCTTGTGAGTTGTGACGGGGCAAAATTTAAATGGGAGGGATGGAAAATTTTCCACCCAATGGATCTCAAAAGTTAACCGAATAAATTGGGAGTAAAAGGGTCCCAAAATGAAGGGAAAAAAAAAGAATTACATGACAGAAATTAAAGCAAGAAAAAGACACATGGAAAAACCTGATTGCATCTACATATAGCCCAATTAAAGAAGCTATTACTGTAGTCATGAGTGCTTAAATTAAGTGGTAGAAGTTGTTTCAATTTAATTAAGAATCTCAAGTTCAAATCCTAGAAATGCAGCAATATAATTGGTCAAGAGCGCACACCCTTGTGATATTTATCATTTCTTGATTTAGATTAGTCTGGATCTTATTAAAGTTCTCACAGTTTGAGTGAGATAGGTCTATAATACCGGGTACTCATAGAAAAAAAAAAAAAAGATATCACTCTTCATTTGACATTAGAATGGCTTGATTCTTCTTTTTAATGATACATTTGATGTGTAACCGACTTTATAAATGCCCTTGTAATTGCTTAATTAAATGGTGGGCTTTTGTCCCATTACCTATAGATATTTTTGTAAATAAACAATTCACTTCATACTCCTATTTTCCGAAAGGGGATTTATTTTCTAAATTTTGCAAATTATATATTAAATAACTTATTCAATAAATTCATTTTCCTCTTTTATCAGTTTATGGGTCCTTTCAGTTGTGTTATTTTCATTAAATTTTAAAAAATAAATATAAAATGAAAATGATTTTTTAATTTAGAAAGTAATCAATAAACATTTTTAAGTATTTAATTTTTGCATATAATCAAAAAATATATACACCCTATATTTAAAAATATTAGCTGGATGGGAGCTATAATAGCTTAAGTAAGTATCTTTGATTGGAGTCCTAGATGCATACCTACATTAAGTTTCTATTGAAAGAGCTGTGTCATTCTTATAGTCATATTCGACTCAATCCATATTTGTCAAGAGCTTAAAATAATTACTAGATGATTTAGTAAAAAATCATTTTTAATAAACAGTAAATATTTGATGATAATAATAATAAATAATTTAATTCTATATAAAAATTTATTAATAAATAATTTTAATTTTATATAATACATATATATATATATCATAGAAACGACAAAAGATATATGAAATCGAAAGGCTTTTGCTTCCGTGTCAACGACAACTTTGTACAGTGGAGCACGTGGATGGGCCATTCTGACAAACGATGGGCTGATGGCCCTCGTTTTCCCTAGAAAGGGAACAACTTTGACTCGTATTTTGTCAAGTTTACGTCCTTTGAAGTTTGACCCTTCTTCCACTCTCCCTGACAACAATTGTTTTTTTTTGTGTGGCCATATTCCCTTGTTATAATTTGATCAAAGAAGCCAAGCATTGGAATTTAGGCATAAAAGTAGCCAATATATATAGACAAAAAAATGGTCACAAGTTCCTTGTTAATATTACAATAGTCACGTGGTATGAATTAGTGAAATATAATGACAAAATGTGAAATTTGAAAAGAAAAGGCGAGAGAGTTTTGTTTTTTTGGAAAAAAGTAAGAGAGTTCATTCAAGTGGTTTGATATTTATTATTTTTTTAAAATTTTGGATTATTTTTCCAAAAATGAGATTTTGGAATTAAATTTTACAAATGAAAAAAATTATCATTAAAAGAATTTTACACTTATATAATTTAAATTGATTAATACGAAGTAGTCCTCATTAGGGTGTTTTATTTTAGTGTTTTTTCCCCTTTTGCCTCATTGTTTGTTTGGTATTAAAACCATTTGGCACACAGAATGGAATTGAATAAAAAAAACCATTTTAGATGAGACATACATTTTTGTATCTCTAAATAAAAAATATTTATTATTAAATAATGATAATAAAAATATAATAAATATCTCATATTTCAAACTTCATGACAGGAAATTCTATTTGAAGAATTTCAGTTCCTTCAAGTAACCAAATGGAGCCTCATGATAGATGAGAGAGAAAAAAAAAACACTATAGAAGGAAGCAAGAAGAGAATATGAAATATAATCAACCCTAGTTTTCGGTAAGGTTCAAAATTTCAGTAGATGGAAATTTGTCTTCTACATTCAGTAGCTATTAAAAGCGTTGACACTTTAAAAGCATTAGAAGTAAGTTAATAACCAAATCACTAGTATGTACCGATAAGATCAAATTCATGACCCACTACGAATGGAGTGTCCCCTATAAGATATTATCATCAAACAGGATTTTAACCATATTGAACGAATCAAATCCATAATTCATAATTCAAACGTAATGGAATTGTCCTCTTACCACTTGATTTAGCCTATATTGTCCAAATATCTGATATTTTATTTGATGTGATAAGATGTGAAGAAGCAGAAAACATTAACAAAATTAAGCAGACAGTGCAATAAATGCATGAAAAGACAGAAAAAAATGGAAGAAATGATTGGTCCACAATAAGATATATTTAAAATATACAATAATTATTTATATAAAATATAAAATTTATAATAAATCATATTTTCAAGCTAGTAAATTATCTCTTATCATATTTGATATTATAAGATGCGGAGAAGTAGATAATATTAAACAAAATTAAGATAAAAAATGTTAAAAAATTGAAGAAATGATGGGTCCCATAATAAGAGATATTTAAAATATATTATGATTATTAATACCCTTAATATTAATATAAAATATAGAATTTACAATAAATTATATTTTCAGCCCAATAAATATAAATTATATTATTTATAAGTTATATAAATTATAAATAATAAAATTTATTTCTTATTTTACACGTAATATATATGTATAAAAGATTACCAAATTATATATATATATATATATATATATATCAAGGACAGTTCTCTTTTCCGTTGGGCCTCAATCAAATCAATCAGCTTAAAGAAAGGAAACACCGAAAAAAAAAAATAAAAATAATTTCTCAACTAAAAAATTAAAAAAAATGATATTTAATAGTAAAAATTAAAAAAAAATGTGAGATAAAATCTGGACCGTTCATATTTTGTATGAACGGTCCAGATCTGCTGTCAAAACAGCAGCACTTGGTGCTGCTGTTCTGACAACAGCAGAGAACCCAGACCCAACACTTTGGTAGGTCTCATTAATCGTTTCTTTCCTAACCCTATTTTATTTGGTAGTACCGTATGATGGAAGAAAAACTCTACCTATGTAATATCATAGTCGGTCTCAAATTCAGATAAAGGAGGAGAGTTATGTTAGACTTTCGACAGCTAACATAAAATTTTATCGAATCTCTATGACATGGATCAAGAATATTTTTGTGCCAAGGCTAAGTCACTACCTAGAAATAATGCGCTGTATGACTTAAATGCAGTATTAAATGAGTTAAAACCGCTACATCAATGCTTGGATATAGTGTTAAATGAATAAGGGTTTCCACATAATTCTAAACGGATGTGGGTAAAAAAATTAGCCCATGAGAGCAAGATTCAGTTCGGTTCTTGGAATATTCGAACTTTAATAGGCAAATCTACGAAGGTAGTGAACGATATGATTCGAAGAAGAATTAACATCATATATCTTTAAAAAACTAAATGGGTGGGAGAAAAGGTTAAAGAGTTAGACACTACTAGTTTTAAACTTTGGTACTTAGGGAATATCAAAGTAAGGAATGGAGTTGGTATTATTGCGGACAAAGTTTGGAAAAAGAATGTGGTGGGAGTTAGAAGGATTGAAAATAGGATCTTATCATTAAAATTGATTATTGGACACGATACTTTTAATGTTATTAATGCTTACGCATCTCAAATAAGGTCAGAATCACATATTAAGGATAAATTTTGGGAAGATTTGGAGGGTTTGGTTCGAGATATCTCACAAAAGAAAAAGAATTTTTTTTGTTGGGTGGTTGGGACCTGAATGGTCATGTGGGGGAAGAGACAATGCAATATGTGAGAGTTCATGGCAAGTTTGGTTTAAGAAAATTAAATGAGGAAGACATTCTATTCTTAATTTCTCAATGGCTTATAACCTCACGATTATAAACACTTGTTTCAAAAAACGGGAGAAGCATTTAGTCACATATAAGAGTGGAGCTCAAAGGTCGCAAATTGACTTCTTTTTTGTGATGAGGAATTCAGATAAAAGAACTTGTAAAGACTGCAAAGTGATTCCTGGTGAGAGCTTAACTTCACAACATAGGGCATTGGTCCTTGATGTGCTAGTTAAGAGTAGTAAACTGAAAAGTCGAAAAGTCTTAAATCCTAGGCTCAACTGGTGGCAACTAAAATGTGAGCAACGATTAACCTTTATGAGAAAAGTATTGGAGGAAGGTAATTGGGACTCGCAAGGAAGTGCTAACATCTTGTGGGATGAAATGACTAAAATGATCAAGGATACCGCTAAAGTAGTATTGGGTGAATCCAAAGGTTTTGGATCTAGAGATAAAGAGTCTTGGTAGTTGAATGAGAGTGTGTAAGAGAAGGTTAAATATAAAAAGGAATATTTCAAAATCTTACACTTGTGCAATAACGAGAAAAATTGGAAGAGTTATTGCTTAGCTAGAAAGGAGACTAAGAAAGCAGTGAGCGAGACTCAATTTAAAATTTTTGAGGAATTCTACTAAGATTTAGGAATAAAGAATGGTGAACGCAAGATTTACAAAATTACCAAGAATAGATAAAGAAGGTCAAGAGATTTCGATCAAATAAGATGCATTAAAAATAAGGAAAGAAAAATTTTGATTACTAATAATGATATCAAGGAAAGATAGGAGAATTACTTTTATAAGCTCTTCAATGATGAATTGGGTATGACTAGTGATACAGAAGGCTTAACAACTCATGAAGATGAATTGAATTTGAGTTTCTATTATAGTATTCGGGTTGGAGAGGTAAAAAATGTTCTTAAGAGAATGGATAATGGTAAAACTATTAACCTCGATAGTATTCCTATCAAAGTATGTAAGTGTTTAAGAGAGAAGGGAGTTTTGTAGCTAACTAAATTTTTTAACGAGATTTTAAGGTCAAAGAAAATGTCAGAGGAATGAAGAAGAACCACTTTGGTGCCCATATACAAGAACAAGGGGGATATTTAGAATTGTACTAATTATCGGGAAATAAAACTCATGAGTTATACCATGAAAGTTTGGGAAAGAGTGATTGAGCATAGGTTAAGAAAAGAGTTTCATATTTCAGAAAACCAATTTGAATTCATGCAAAGACAGTCTATAACAGAGACTATTTATTTATTAAGTAGTTTGATTGGAAGACACCGGAGTAAAGAGAAAAACTTGCATATGATTTTCATTGAGTTAGAAAAATCCTATGATAGAATACCAAGAGATGTGTTGTGAAAAGTAATTGAGAAGAAATGTGTTCATGTGATTTATATTCGAGCCATAAAGGATATGTATGAGGAGACAATAACAAGTGTAAAAACTCCTGGAGGTGAGACAAAAGACTTTTCTATAAAGATACGTTTACATCAAGTATCTTCCTTGAGTCCATATTTGTTTGATTTGATTTCAGATGTTCTAATAGAAAATATACAGAAGAAAATTCCTAAGTAAATGTTTTTCATAGATGATATAGTCTTAATTGAGAACTCAAGAGAAGAGATCTAACTCTAAACTTAAGTTATGGAGACACATTTTAGAATCAAAAGGTTTCCGTTTAAGTATAAGTAATATGAAATATATGCATTACAAATTCAATAAGAGGCTAGTTAGAAATTATTTAGAGGTAAAAATTAGAGAGCAAACCATTCCAAAAATGTTAAAGTTCAAGTATTTTAGGTCGATTTCACATAATGATGGTGAAATTGATGGGGATGTTATGCATAAGATACAAGATGTGTGGTTAAAGTGGAGAAAAACTTCAGGAGTTATTTATGACCGTAAGGTATCTATTAAGTTTAAAAGGAAATTTTATTGAACTGCTATAAAGTTAATGATACTATATGATAGTGAATGTTAGGTTTTGGATGGGCAACAATAGCATAAGATGAGAGTAGTAGATATGATAATATTGAGATGAATATGTGGTCATACAAGAATAGATAAGATATGAAATGATTGTATACGAAGAAAAATTGGAATAGTATCTATCGAGGAGAAAATAATGAAAAATCATTTAAGGTGGTTTAGACATGTATAAAGAAGATGACAAGAGGAGCCAGTAGGGATAGTTGATCAAATGATTTAGAGCCTTATTAAAAGGTGTAGATAAAGACTAAAAAGAATACTAAGAGAAGTTATAAGGCGTGATCTCTTGATAAATAATTTATCGGAAGATATGGTATTTGATTGAATCCATTAGCGTCATATGATGCATGTAGCTGATCCCACTTAGTGAGATAAGGCTAATGTTGTTTTCTGTATCGTGTGATAGAAGAAAAAGTAAAACGAATCATTAGAAATAAAACAAAAGAAAAAAATCTTAGGTATTGTATCCCTTTTTCTTTTTTTTTTAATTGAACCATAAGGTATTTAATAATTATTATATTAGATTTTGATTAATTCAGATTAAGTTGGATAGAACCACAAAAATAGTAAAATTCTTTCAATATACATTTAACATTACTGCATACCTAAAATTTGAATACGAGACTACTAATTAATTATTCAGGACTTTGACCAAAAGTTGGGTTTATTATTAGCATAACCCAAAACCCCCAATATATTGATTCAGCTGTAAATGTAAATACTTGTGTATGTTAACTTGGGTAGTTTTACTTTTAGGTTTTCAGCTTAAGAGTGAAAGGCCATAACGTTAACTATCAATTCGTTGATGGGTTAAAACTAATCTAATAAATATTATTAAATAAAAAAGAATATATATATATGAATAATTTATTAATTTACTGATTCATTTAAAAATTTATATCTTATATATCTGATTTATGTTTAGAGAGTTTGGAGTATTTAACTTAATCTTTCTTTTAAATGATTTATTATAATATGACTTTTTTCTAATATTATTGGACCCAAAAACGCACCTGTCTGCTTCGAGACCCGCCCCTAGGCATCAGTTAAAAGAAAAAAGGCAAAGTACTACCAAAAGTAGGCCAGACGATACATGTATAGTGAGATGACCCTTTTGGTTTTTTTCCTTGGCTAGACATTGTAAGATGACTTTAAAATAAAATGTATTAAAATGTGGAGAAAGAATTTAGGGATGAAAAATGCAATTCCCAGTCTTTTTTTTTTATCAGAATTCCCTTGGTCAAAGGTAACAAGAGAAATAGTGTATATATATTGTTACAATTATTTAATATTTGATATTATCAAATAAATTTAACTATTACCGAATTTAAATAGGAATAATTTTATCAAAGTAAATTTTTTTCATCTCTAAGATTTAAACTATCAATTTGGTTTTAGGGGAGTGAATCCATTTTACTTGATCCAACCATTATTGATCGAGAAGTATATATTTATGTGTGTTGTTGGCATTAAACCACCCCCATCCATATCCGAATGTCACCTTGGTTTTGAATTATCCGGATTGAGTGGAGAAAAATTATAAGATGACAAAATTCTCGTTTAAGGTTGCCATATAATCAGGGTTTAAATACAAGAGTACCATTGGTTAAAAATATGTATACACACACACACACACACACACACACACACACACACACACACACACACACACACACACACACACACTTAAAATAGGCATGTGGCGAGAATGGATTGGAAGATTAATCCCGCGGTCATGAAGGTTACTCCAAGCCACTTCTAATCTAATATACATACATACATATATATATATATATAAACAAAAAACTTGGTGGCCGTTCTTGCTAATATATTACAGATGACACGTAAGTCACGTATGAATCAGTAATGTAATATAACAATATGCGAAATTTGAAAATAAAAATGAGAACTAAAAGTAAAGAAAATAATTAATTTATTTTTCATTAATTCTTGTACCCCTATGTCATAAATTTTTTGCTATTTTAGGCTTTTAATTTTATTTAAAACTTTTATTATTTTAGAATTTTAAAATTTAATTTTCCAGTTATACTACTATTTTTTACTATTAATATTTTTCTCTCATTCTCTAGACTAATTCTCTAGACTAATTAAATGATGATATTTTTATCATATTAATTAATAATTTTTTATTTTATGTACGACAATCTTATCCAACAAAACTTTTGGGACCGTTCTATCAGAGAAAAAAAAAACTTTTGGAACCGAGGGAGTACAGAACCGCTTTTTAAATATATCTGATTATATAAAGAATTAAAGACTACTTCACTTGAATTTGAAGGCACACCAACCAATCACTCTTGAGCACAACACTACCAGTTTCCTCGATCAGTTGTGTCATGGACCCTCAAAGGAAGCTCATTGACGACGTCGCCGGTTTGCTGAGACTCTATGATGACGGCTCAGTAGACCGCACCTGGACCGGCCCTCCTCAATACAAATTCCTCACTGAACCGGTTCCTCCCCACCGTGAATTCCTCGACGGAGTTGCCACCGAAGACGTCGTCATCGACAACATTTCCGGCCGTCGTGTCCGGATTTATATACCGGAGACCAAACCCGATGATAAACTTCCCGTACTCCTTCATTTCCACGGTGGCGCTCTTTGCATGACCCAACCCGACTGGTACACGTACAGCTACACCTACAGTCGGATCACTCGAACCGCCCGGGTAATTTGCGTATCGGTTTATCTCCGGCTAGCACCAGAGAACCGCCTTCCTGCCGCCATTGACGACGCTTTCTCCGGCTTGCTCTGGCTCCAATCTATGGCAAAGAGCGAGACGAACCCGCCAGAATGCCTCGCCAGTCGCCCCGACTTCAATCGGGTTTTCCTAATCGGTGACAGCACCGGCGGGAACCTAGTCCATCAGATCGCCATACAAGCCGGGAACCAAGACCTAACGCCTTTGAGACTCGCAGGAGGGATAGTGCTCCACCCAGGATTTGTCCGGTCGCGGCGGAGCAAGTCTGAGAGAGAGAACCCCGAGTCGCTGTTCTTAAACCTAGACATAATAGACAAGATGCTGATCTTGGGGTTGCCGGAAGGGAGCAACAAGGACCACCCAATAACGTGTCCCATGGGGGAGGCGGCGCCGCCACTGGACGACGTGAAGGTGCCACCGTTGCTAGTGTGCGTGGCGGAGAAGGACTTGATGGTGGAGACGGAGATGGAGTACTGTGAAGCGATGAAGAAGGCGAAGAAGGAGGTGGAAGTGTTTGTGAGTAAAGGAATGGGTCATGGGTTTTATCTGAACCCTGTGGCGGTGGAGACGGACGCTGATACGGCGGAGCAAACGGCGTGTCTTGTTGCTAAGATCAAAGAGTTCATTGATAGCCACTGAAAATGAAAAGGCAGTTTCATGAATCGTTATGCTTATTATGTTCCGAATACTTCCAGGGTAGATTGTTCCGTGTGATTTTTTTTTTTGGACCTTTTTTTCATGTTAGTTCTAATCCTAAATGAATAATATTTTTTTTTTTGTAATTTGATGATTCTAAGATGAGAAGTACTTAATACTAACACGTGTTTTTTTTTTCGGATGCCTATTAAAAAAATTATTAACATGTGAACAATAAAATTACAGTAAATTTCATTTAACACACACAGTAATTTTATATTATATACTAATTAATATATTAATGTGTTTGGGGGGCATTATTTGTTTTTGTTTATTTTTAATTTTAAAAACACATAATATTTCTCGTCTCAAAAACTTATATTGGAGCTGATGTGGGAAGACTCTATAATATTAATTTAATATATTTTAAAAATTTTCTAATTTTGAGGCTTAAATTTGAATAATTAAAGTAAAAAAAATCTCTAAAATCACATTTGTTAAATCAATTAAATTTTTCTATAGTTTTTTTTCCATACTTTTTTTGACAGTTTAAATTAATTTAACATACAAAAAAGAATGACCTAGTACTATTTTATTGTTGTTGTTGTGGTTATAATTTTACCCATGATTTTCCCTTAATTATATATATTTTAAAAAATTGGGAGAATTACACTAAAGGACTTAAAAAAAAGTAATATTTATTGTGAAAGATCATAAAAAATGTTATTAGGCTAAATGACCAAAATATAAAAAATTAGAAGTCATTTGGCGCATATATATATATATACCCTTCATAATAAATCCATTTTTTTAACTCTCTAAAGCTTAGGCCTCTAGCATCCCTGTGACTTTATTTATCATTTGCTCAATTATTATCCCTTCCTTTGATAAATCACACAAGGCCCTTAATTTTGTCAGTGCAAAAATATTTGAAGGCATACTTATATCAGCCAAGGGAAGCTTGAGAAGGAAGTCATAGCATGCAGAGGACCCAAATGCACCCAATTCCCGTCATTTGTCTTTCTTTCTTTTTTTGGGTCGAACTCCACTAGTCATAGTCTTCATCGTCATGTTATTATTCTGGCAAAGATTGCTATTGGGTGCTCTTTCTTTGTCTGGCGTGAATTTAGCACAAAAAGTGTGACATGCATGCACAGGTCGAGAAATGGTCCAAACATGCACAAGTCGGAAAATGGTCCAAAATTGCTCCTATAAGGGACCCAATTAATGTTGTCATTTTTAATCTCATTTGCTGAAATCCACATCGAAACAAAACCAGTTTCTCCAAGGTGCCTCAAGACAAAAGTTAGAGAAAGATAAAAACAGAGCACTGGGTCACACCTTTATGTATGTGGGCCCCACCACAAAAATGGCCCCGGACACATTTTCTTATCTAACTTCACGGTGAAGCGCCATGGTAAATCCTCTTCACATCAAAGTAAAATTACTCTTTGGGTGTTTAATATAGGACATCATGAAGGTCACAAAATGGCGTTTCAAAATGATTTAATTGGCTGCAAATATTACTTATTCCTTGATTTTTATTTTCCAATGGTGCATGATTTTCTTCTCATCGTGCTCGATGATTCGGAGGGACGGGATGTGTTTTATTGATAGGCTTTTAAGGATTAATTTGTTTTATTGAGGATATATATGATGGTTAAGCGGTGTTCCACTTTTTATCATTCGACCCATTATTTTCATTATATTTTTATTATCCTTCACAATAAATATTGATTACCTTGTTTAGGTCCTCCTAATTAATTTTCCATTAAAATTTGTACTCCATTTTCTTCCCGTTCTTCTTATCCCACTAGGTTGCAAATATATTGGTAATTAGCTAAACAATACTTGCATATTTTACATAAAGTTTGAACAATGAGTCATATTATATATATATATATGTTTATAAACAGAAAAATTGGGTGAGTTGGATTCCAGGGGTTTTCTAGGATCAGAGCAAGCCTTAAAATTCAAAGAATATGAGATATAAATTGCATCCTTATCAACTAACCGACTTTTGTTGACAGAATAAGTCATAATATTTTTTTATCCTAAGGAGATTTATGAATAATAAGATATATATTTTATTATATATGTTAATACTAGACTCGTATTTTGTATAAAATTTGAAATAAATTATATTATTTATGACTTATGAATAATATGCGTTATATATATATATATGTATGTACCTATGGATGTATGTATATGTAAAGATTACTATGAGAGAAAAACGAAAAGAGAAGGCAAGGGCGTTGCAGGATGGCCAACAAAAATTGTATTATTTATAGTTGTGAACAACATGATTTGTTTTAAATTTTATATTGATATGGTTGGCCAACAAAAATTTTATATTGATGTAATAATATTGATAATAGTGATCACATTTTCGAAAAATTACACTTTTAGTGTTTTAACTTTATCCCAAGTTTTATTTTCATTTCTTAACTTTATTTACTTCCAATTTGATCATTTAGTGAACATTTGGATTGGAGCTCTACAAAAGTAATTTTGAATAAAAGGCAGTTTTGAAAATTGATTTTGATTAAAGAAAAGTTTGATGGATCATGCTTTATGTTTGAAATTTTTTTTCTAAAATGTGATTTTAGGAGAATTGATTTTGTTTGGATATTATTTATCAAAATCACTTTTGGATTTAAAATATTTGAAATTATATCACTTTTGAAAAAAAAATTAATTAAATATTTCAAATTTGACAAATATGATTCTCTCATAAGCAAGAAAATGTGACTTTTGCAAAAGCACAATAGTACTGTGGAACACCACGATTTTCGAACACTTATCCTATTAGTATATCAATATTACAAACATGATTATAACTAAATAAAAAACTCACTTTCCACTACATAATTTTATTTGATTTCAATTTGATTGCTTAGATTTATTATAAATTTTACTTTTGTCCCTTAATTTGATATAGTTTCAATTTAATCCTCCTATTTTACCTTCTATCAATTTAAATTTCATTTGATATATTGATATTGATGATAGTGATTATGTTCTGGCAAAAATGCACTTTTAGTGGTTTAACTTTATCTCAAGTTCTATTTTCGTTCCTTAACATTCCAGTTTGAGTATTCAATGCGCTTTCATCTCATAATTTTATTTGACTTCAAGTTGGTTGCTTAATCTTATTGTAAAGCTCACTTTGTCTCTTAATTTGATCTATTCTCAATTTAATTATCCTACTTTACCTCTCATTTTCTTTTGTTTCTTAGTTGTATTTTATTCTAAGTTCTTCATTAACTAAGAGTCTCTCTTGTATAAATGCACGAGCTATTTATTTAAAGTTTCTGTACTTAATTCGTATTTCAAGAAAAATATTAGACTAATAGTAAGAAGATAGTGTCAAATAATTTAACTTTTATATAATATATTGATTTGTTTTAAAAAGAACACTAAAATGTTTTTCTTTGCAACACTGTTAAATTAAAGTGTTTAAACAAAAAAAAAATCACATGGCTCATCAATAAAACAAAATAAAATCATAATTGATGAATTTTTCTATTTCATTTTATCTATGTGCCTGTGCGTGTGGTACTGTAATTCTTCCCAATTCGAACAAAATTAGTCAATATGAACAATTTAACAAGATGGAAACGAAAAACCAATATTAATAAAATTAATCAGGCAATGCATAAAATGCGTAAAAAACAGAAGAAGAAACACATGAAAGTACATATTATGATTTTTTTTGGACAGAAAACTATATGTGAATCGGAGTTAAAATACAATAAAAATACAATCTGCATTTTTCTTGATTCAAGAATAATGATTAGGTATGTAATAAAAAATATATTAATGATAAGGTATGAGTAGTAATCTGAATTCAAATGTTCTTACTATATATATATATATATATATGGAGGAGGCAAAAATGAAATTCTCCTTTTTATTTTGCCACAATGCAGAATAGAATTTTTCCAATCAAATTTAAAAATTTTTTAAGTAATGATAGAAAAATTTTCTATTCTCTAAGTTGATTCAGAAAAATTCTAACATGTCTTGGAATTAAATGGGGTGAATTTTGGCCCCATTTTTCACATATTTTTTTATTTTGGTATTTTCACAATTCTCCCCTTTTTAAAATACTCTCTCTAATATTTAATATAGAACCCTTTTAACTGAATCACGCAAATTAAGAATAAAAATTAAAATTAATTAATTACCTTACTTTTTTAAAAAATTATAATATTTTTTAAAATTACTCTTATTTAATTCTTTTCTCTCTGTTTGGGACGTATGAAATAAGATTTTTTTTTAAAAATATATAATAAATATTACTTCATATATTGTATAATATCATATACTTAGGATCAAGATAAGGACCCTATATTTAGAATAGGAAGATATTTTATAATATGAAATTGAGAGAATATAACAAGAAGTAAAATTTGAAAAAAAAAAAAACAGAGAGCTAAGGTAAGATTAAAGAAATAATTATTTTATTTTTCTTAATAATTACTCCGAGAAAAATGTCATTCCTCCGGTTATATAAAGACTACATCACATGAACTTGAAGGCACAACAGCCAATCACTCTTTAGCACAACACTACACTCTCCTCTTTCAGTTCTGTCATGGACCCTCAAAGGAAGCTCATTGACGAAGTCCCCGGTTGGCTCAGACTCTATGATGACGGCTCAGTAGACCGCACCTGGACCGGCCCTCCTCAATACAAATTCCTCACTGAACCGGTTCCTCCCTACAGTGAATTCGTCGATAAAGTTGCCACCGAAGACGTCGTCATCGACAACATTTCCGGCCGTCGTGTCCGGATTTATATACCGGAGACCAAACCCGATGATAAACTTCCCGTACTCGTTCATTTTCACGGTGGCGGGTTTTGCATAACCCAACCCGATTGGTACATGTACAACTATTTCTACAGTCGGATCACTCGAACCGCCCGGGTCTTTTGCGTCTCGGTTTATCTACGGCTCGCCCCAGAGAACCGCCTTCCTGCCGCCATTGACGACGCTTTCTCCGGCTTGCTCTGGCTCCAATCTATGGCAAAGAGCGAGACGAACCAGCCAGAATGCCTTGCCGGTCGCACTGACTTCAATCGGGTTTTCCTCATAGGTGACAGCACCGGTGGGACCCTAGTCCATCAGATCGCCGTACGAGCCGGGAAGCAGGATATAACGCCGCTGAGACTCGCAGGAGGGATAGTGCTCCACCCAGGATTTGTCCGGTCGCGGCGGAGCAAGTCGGAGACAGAGAACCCCGAGTCGCCGTTCTTCAACTTAGACATGATAGACAAGATGCTGATCTTGGGATTACCTGAAGGGAGCAACAAGGACCACCCCATAACGTGTCCCATGGGGGAGGCGGCGCAGCCACTAGACGACGTGACGGTGCCGCCGTTGCTGGTGTGCGTGGCGGAGAAGGACTTGATGGTGGAGACGGAGATGGAGTACTGTGAAGCGATGAAGAAGGCGAGGAAGGAAGTGGAGGTGTTTGTGAGTAAAGGAGTGGGTCATACGTTTTATCTGAACGCTGTGGCGGTAGAGACGGACGCTGATACGGCGGAGCAAAGCGCATGTCTTGTTGCTAAGATCAAAGAGTTCATTGATGGCCACGAAAATGAAAAGGCAGTTTCATGAATCGTTATGCTTATTGTGTTCCGAATACTTGCAGGGTAGTTTGTTATGCGTGGTCTTTTTTTTTTCCCATTTGTCATGTTAGGGCTGGCTTGCAATAATTATTGGGAATTTCATATATCCTCTACTTATTTTATTTTTTATTTCTTGATAAGATTAAATAATTTTTAAACAAATAATTTTTTTTTAATTTTAAAAACATAAGTATCCATCTATTTAAAAAATTAATTAAGAAATTGAAGATTTTTTTTGAAAAATATTATAAAATATTCGAGAAGTAGAACTTTTTTGAGTTTTGCTTCCAAATTAAGCTTAATTTCTCTGGAACTTTTAGGTTTTTTTTGAACCAAGCAAATATCATTCAATCTACTTCTGGTAAGTTTAACTTCCCTCCCTCATTTTTCCAATACCAAGCGAAACCCTAAGTAATTAATATCATGTGTTTTTTTTCTTTTATAAATTTGATGATTATTATAAGATGAGAAGTACTTAAAAATAACTCGTGTGCTTTATTTAGGATGCCCATAAAAAATTTATTAACATGCACAATCAAATTACAGTAAATTTCATTTAACACACACAGTAATTTTATATTATATATTAATTAATATATTAATGTGATTGGGATGTAATTTTTTGTTTTTGTTTATTTTTAATTTTAAAAACACATTATACTAGACTTCTCATTTCAAAAACTAATATTGGCTCTGATGTGAGAAGACACCCAATATTAATTTAATATATTTTAAAATTTTTCTAATTTAGAGATTTAAATTTGAATAATTAAAGAAAACATTTCTATAATGATATTTAATAAAGTCAATTATCTTTTTATATTTTTTTGTCATACATTTTTTATAGTTTAAAATAATTTAACATATATAAAAAAGAACGACCTAGAACTATTTTATTATTGTTGTTGTTATACTTTTACCATGATTTTACCTTAATTATATATATTTTAAAAAATATGGGACAATTGCACAGGACTTTAAAAAAAGTAATATTTATTGTGAAAGAAGATAAAAAATTGTAATCAGGCTAAAGGACCAACTATAAAAAAATTAATAGTTATTTGACACATATATCCTTTTATAATTCTTTAGAGCTCAGCCCTTTAGCATCTCTGACTCTAGCATGTTTGGATAGCTATTATAATAGCTTCTAAAAGATAATTATAACTTATTCTAATTAGTTTCCAAACACAACAAACTTTTCAATAAGTATTTATACCTCAAATAAATTATAAGTGCTTATAAAAGAAACTTTTTTTTTTAACTTACGATAATCACTTATTCTCCCATAATCACTTATTTCATTTCTTCTTCTCATTATTCATCCAATAATCACTTAAACTCCTAAAATCCAAATATATTTATTTTCTCAAATCCCTTATAAAATAAAAATATCTAAATATAAATTACTTCTAGCATAAGCACTTTTCCTCATAATTTATTAAGGATAAGCTAATTTAAACACACTCTATCTATGATTTGCTTATCCCTTCGTTTTACAACTCACACAAGGCCCAGAATTTTGTCGGTGCAAAAATATTTCAAGGCACACCTATATCATTTGTCTTTCTTTTTTTTTTTTTTTCTCTTCTTCGAACTCCACTATGACATAGTCATAGTATTCATCGTCATGTTCTTTCTTTGGAAAAAAATGCTTAACTGGCACAAGTCCTGAAATGGTCCAAAATTGCTCCTATAAGGGACCCAATTAATATTGTTGTTTTCAATCCCCATTTGTTGAAATCCACATCCAAGCAGAACCTGGATTTTGTGAAGTGCTTCAAGAGTTAGAGTTAGGGAGTGTAATTTATGCCCTTTCGGAGATATCCAATAAAATTGGAATGATATAGAGAATGAGTGTAATTTGTACAAAATCTAAGATGCACTACAATGTTCAACATCTATGTATATATATATATGTGTGTATATATATATATATATGCATGTCAAGATTATTAAGAGAGAAAATAAAAGAGAAAAGAAATGGAGTTAGCTCTAAATAGAAAACCTTATATACATAAAGCATGCCAGAATGGGATAGTGTAATTGACTACTCTCTCTCTCTCTCTCTCTCAATTTCTCTTTACAATGGGAGCCTTCCTTCTCGTCTGCATGTGAGTTTTTTTCTTGGCATCTCCTCTCTGGCGTCCACTAGTAGGGGGTGTCTAAGCTTATACTGCATGTTTGACTTTAAACTTGTCTTCATGTTGGTGAGAGTCACATTATACATTGCTTCTAATTAGGCCAGACAGACGTTGTCACGTGTGGGGACAGCTTCCCCCACTAAATTTTTTAAATCATTTAATAATATTTGTGTATATAGTATACAGTTCTCATTAATTGCCCCCATAGTTCAAATTTATTACTTCCATGCCATTCTTCTCTTCGTTCCATTTTGTATAATTGTGCTGTCACTTTCTTATTGACTCATTATGTTCTTTGAAAGAAAGAAAAAAAGCCAGTCTGTAGTCAATCCTATTTTTTGCCACCTCAATGCTTCACTTTCCCCTTTCTTCATCTTTTTTCATTTAATTTTCCTGGCCCCTTTAGTCTAGAAGCTTTGGACGAAAACTTGTGGAGTTGTAGTCTCATCTTCCCTTCTCATTCACAGTAGATGACATTGCCCTTCAACCTTCTTCAAGAATCAAGTTCGAGAGGAGCTTGCGAGTTGCGACCTGCGACCTCCCTTTTGTTGTGTTCTCTTGGTATATTGGCCCACAAACCCTTCCTTTCTTTTTCAAAGTTTGTATTGATAAATCATAATGGTCCTACCACTATAGAATTGAATCTTTTGTTGACTTGCTGTGTTGCTTGCTAATCTTGGGACCACGCCCACGCCATTCATTCTTTTTCCTTTTGATTATACAATATTGAATTAATATATCTATTGTCATTTTGGGATTAGGGACCATGGTTTTTTAAATTTTTGTGATTTTTTCTTTAATATAATTCTTCATTTATAATAAAGTTTTATATTTTTAAGGATCTTTTGTTTTGATTGTGAAATTAATTATGATTATTTTTATTTTAGTTTTAGGTTCCAACAATGGAAAAATTTCTCAAAAGAAAATTCACATCAAAACAATTAAATGATAGAGATGAAACATTAGATCCATCTATAAGAAAAAAGATTTTTGGACTTCAATTTCGAAAAGCTTCCTAATGATCTTGGTTTAAAGCCAAAAGTTTCATATTATCATCCAAATGATAGAGATGAAATTAGAAGATATTATCTACAAAAGGGTCCTTGTCAACCAAAAAAGGTCAGTTTTCCACAAAGGCAATTTGGAAATACCTCTCATAGAGTTAATCCAGATTAGTATTTAAAATATGACAATTGATTAGAATATAGCCAAAAGAAGGATGCTGCATTTTGCTTATGCTGTTATCTTATGAGATCAGATGTTGGAGAACATAAAGGTAGTGGTGATGCTTTTATAACAGAAGGTTTTACAAATTGGAAAAAAAGTGACAAGTTTCAAGTTCATACCGGGAGTCCAAATAGTTCTCATAATCAAGCCTTGAGAAAATGTGAAGCTTTAATGAAACAAAAGCAACATATTGAAGTTGCTATATGTAAACAGTCTAATTAAATCAAAGAAGAATATCAAATTCATTTGACTACGTTAGTTGATTGTATTCAATTTTTATTGCGCCAAGGATTCACTTTTCGTGGTCATGATGAGTCATTATCTTCAAGTAACTAGGGGAATTTTCTTGAGCTTCTAAATTTCCTTGTTGATCACAATGAAGCCATTTATAAAGTTTTGAAAAATTCTTGTGGAAATATCAAATTAACAGCTCCTAAAATACAAAACGACATTGTTAGAGCTACTGCTAGTGAGACTACTAAAGTTATACTTGATAATTTAGGAGATAATTTATTTGCTATATTGATTGATGGATCTAAAGATATCTAAGGAACAAAATGGTTATGGCTTTACATTATGTGGACAAGAAAGGACAAGTTATGGAGCACTTTCTTGGTATCGTTCATGTTGCCAACACTAATGCTCTATCATTAAAATAAGCTTTGGAGTCATTATTTGCAAAATATGGGTTAAGCTTGTCAAGATTAAGGGGACAAGGATACGATGGAGCAAGTAATATACAAGGTGAATTTAATGGTTTCAAAAGTTTGATATTAAAAGAGAATAATTTTGCATTCTATATTCATTGCTTTGCCCACCAACTCCAATTAGCTTTTGTTACAGTAGCAAAAAAAATGTTGAAATTGCATTGTCTTTTAATATAGTTGCTAATTTATCTAATGCTGTTGGAGCTTCATTTAAACACCATGATATTCTTCATGAAAGTCAAATTGCTAAGGTGAAAGAAGCATTGCAAAAGGGAGAAATCTCTAGTAGCCGTGGCTTGAATCAAGAAACCACAATCAAGATGACTGGAGATACAAGATGGGGCTCACATTATGGTACACTACTTAGCCTAGTTTCTTTGTTCTCTTCCATGGTTGATGTGTTTGAAGTTGTTGGGGAAGATGGCACAAGTTTGGAGCAAAGAGGTGAGGCATGTGCTCTATTAAATTCTATGTAATGTTTTGAATTTGTATTCATCTTGCACTTGATGAAAAACATTTCGGGGATTACTTTTGAGTTTTCTCAAGCATTACAAAGAAGTGATCAAGATATTGTAAATGCTATGAAATTAGTTATAGTGTCCGAGCAAAGGTTGCAAGATATGAGGGATGAAGATTATCATTCTTTACTTAGTGAAGTTTCATTGTTGTCCGAAAAGCATAATATTATCATTCCAAATATGAATGATACCTTTCAATCACAAGGAAGGTTAAGGCACAAAATAGAAAAAGTTTCTAACTTGCCTCATTTTCAAGTTGAATTATTCTATCACGTCATTGATAGACAACTTCAAGAGATGAATGATCATTTTACAGAAGTGAATACTAAGCTGCTTCTTTGTGTAGCATGCTTAAATCCAAGGGATTCATTTTTTGCATTTGATAAGAAGAAATTGATTCGTTTGACTCAGATTTATCCTTCAGAATTTTCTCCTGTAGAACTTTTGGCTTTCAATTGTCAACTTCAAAATTATTTCACAGATGTATGCTCTGACAATAGATTTTCAAAATTGGAAGGAATCAGTGATCTTTCTATAAAGTATGTAGAGACTAGGAAGCATATTGTGTATCCATTGATGTTTTCACTTCTTAAGTTATGTTTGATACTATCAGTGGCAATTGCAACAATTGAAAGTTCTGTAGAATTTATTAACTCGTTTTAGGGCTTGTTTGGTTTTTAGTTTTGTAAAATTAAGTTAAGAAAAAAGAAGTTTATAAAAATAAAGTTTAGATAAAATAGTTTGTTGTAAATTGTTATGTTTGGATATTCTTTTTGTAAAAGTAAGTTTAACAAAAATCTATTTGGATGATAAGGGTTAAAAGTACTTTTAGATGTATAACATAGAGTAAAGTTGTTTTTTCTTTTCCAAAACCTATGTTTTGTTAAATGAAAAGTAACTTTTCCCATTTTTTTCCAAAACTATACTTTAAGTCACTTTTTATTTTTTGAAAAGGCAGTTTTATTTGACCAAACACATCTTCTTAGAAAATCATGATTTCTTTTTCAAAAAGATGAACCAAATAGGCACTTAAAGGTGTGATCCATACCCTGTAAAATGGTGCATAAAAGTAAACTCTTGCTTGATAATGACTATAAAAATCAAACAAAATAAAAACATGATTTTTTTAACGAGAAAAAATTTTTTAGTTAAGTAATACATTCAAAGATATAATCGCCATTACATATATTTTCATGAAATCCTTTTCTATTTTATAATTTTTTTTTTCAAAAAAGATTTTGCATATATAATTCTCAGTTATTATCCCTTTAAATAAATTCTCAAATTCGAGCCTTATAAATTAAAAAAAAAAGCATGTTAAAATAGTTTTCTTTTAATTGAGATTATAATGTTTATTATTCTGTTTTAGTATAACCAGCTACATCTCTTCTATTATTATTTTGATAGTGCACAAGTAACATAGACCCCTCTTATTATTTTGTTTTCAATATTCTTTCCTTTTTCATATTTGCAAAATACTCCAACCTTGTAAAGGAAGAATGGTAGCTAGGAGGTCCTTATCCCTATTTATTTTGACACATTTTAAATGTCACTTAATTAATTATTTATTGTCAATCGAGATAGGACTTGTTTTCAATATTTTTCTCCTCTGTATTGTTAAGCGTGTTAGGTTTGTTGGCTTCCCAAGAGAGGGTGAACTAAGAAGTTTGAAATTTTCTGCAAAAGTATAAAAGAATAGTGAAAGTAAAAGTAGCTAAAAAACAAAGTGTAAAATATAACAAAGTAGTAAGTAAGGTAAAGGAAGAGAGGACACAGATATTTATTCTAATTCAGTCTCTTTCTCTTAACTTACGTCCAGTTCTCAAGTTACCACTTGAGATTTTCCTCTCTCTTGCAAGAATTCAGTGGGTTTCTTACAATGCCACAGTACAACTTTATACTCTGGTCTAAGAGTTTACAGTTTTACTCTCTGCATTCTGACTAAGTGCTTCCCAAATCTCCTATGAATTTCCTTAATAAGAAAATCTTTCTTCCAGATGAAGATAATATTATTTACAGTAAAATGAAACTCTCTAATTTAAAGTATATATAACAGTTGAAGTACAATATATGAAGTGTGTGAGAGTAAAAGGTTTTGACTGAAGAATTTGACAGAGTTTAAGTATATACAACGTAAATTTGTTACTCACACCTTGAAGCGAAGTTCTATTTATAGATTTTTATTTTAACTATACGTTAAAGACAAGATCTAGCCATTATAGATATTACTTAATGGTTACTCTGCAAAACTATCTGTTTGTTGATCACATTTAATGCGTCTGACATCTAAAGTTCCAGTTTTGAGGTGTCAACAGATGAATTTCATAAAGACCATAAGTTAGAGACTTTAACGTTAAACTTCAAAGTTCACCTATTTAAAGGCAAAATTCAAATTTTCATCTTGATAAATATTTCCTATGTTGGAACATATGAATTTTCAAGTTTAAAGTTCTTCTGATAAGTGTGAACAGTTGTTCCATATTACTATAGCGCATTCAAAATTAGAATTTTGGTGCCCAAAATTCATTTGTTAGTGAGCAACTCAATATGACACAAAAGTTCTTCTTTTTAAAATTTGAATTTTCAAAAATAAAAGTTCGTCTATCAAAAAGACCTCTTATCAGACTTATTCGAAAGTTCAAATTTCTGAAGACCAAAGTTCGTCTGTGAGAAGGACGTCTGATAAAACTTGTATACTTTCATTCTAAAGTTTAAATTTTTAAAACTGAAGTTCGTCTGTTAGAGGGACTGACTTAAAACTCTTTTTGCACTTCAATTTAAGATAAACTTTGACATATCTTCAGACTAATTTTTCAATTTTCACAAATTATGCCTTACCTGCAATTTGAATTTTCACAGGCTGAAATTTGTCTGTCAGAGGCAATAACTCTGTAAGTTCAAATTTTAGCTATCAAAGTTCAAATTTTCAAGGCATCATATGAATTTTAACGGTTCAAAATTTATCTGTTAGTGAGTATTTATCAAATATTTTGTAAGTTAACATAAAATTGTTTAAAAACATATTTTAAAAACATTTGGGCAAAAGATTAAAGCCTTTTAGTCATGTGAATACAGTGAGAAATCCTAAAAACTAATTTTGTACTCATTTTTCTTGGATTTCTTCACTTAAGATCTTTTGTACACCTTTGAAATCTTCCTTTCAAGCTCTAGTTGTTCGAAATCATAAAAAATAATTGATTCAACACTCTCCCTCTTTTTGATGATGATAAAACAACTTGCAAACTAGATTAGTACTTTGGTTTACTTCTAAGAGCTCCCCCTCAACAAATGTATTAAAATTCAAAGATAAGTGCAACATATACAACAGATCAGAAGGAAAATAGAGAATCTCATTGAATTAATTCATTTAAAGTTTCAATGCAAGCATATGACATTGCAAACACAGAATTTTTTAAGACAAGATTGTCATTCATTACAAAAGATACAGCAAATACAAATAAGCAATACAAGAAAGACCATGCAATTCTAAGATCTAATCACTTCTTGGGCTTGGATTTCTTGCTGTAGGTCTTGCCAGATGGTTCTGCAGCAGTCTTCCCAATTTGCTGCTTAGATGTCTTCTCCCCCTTTTTAGCATCATCAGGGACTTGAACATGTGTAGTTGGAGGAGGTATCTGGGATACTGGAATAACACAAAGAGAAATAGGGACAAAAGGCAGATCACGATTAATTTGAGGAAGAGGTGCAGAAGCTTTAGAACTTGCTTCCTCATCATCAAAAACATCAAGAAGCTCTTGTATCTCTTGTCTAGATAAAGCCAGTTGAGCCCTTCTTTCCTCTGTGAGACAATAGGAGAAAGAGGTGAAGGTTCAGGAGCAGGAGGAGGAAACATCTCTTCAAGCCTTAGTCTTTGAGCTTGTACAATAGCATCATGTGCAACAGCTGCAAGATCCATGTAAGGCACAAGGTTTTTTCTCTTTATTCAGAATAGCTTGAATGATTGGAGCACTAGTGATGGCTGCTACAAGTTGCTTCATTGGCTCAGATTCTTAAATAGAAAGAATTGAATCTTGAGCAATAGGCTCGTGTAAACTTGCTTCTTGAGGAGCCTCTTCCTCCATACTATAGTCTAAGGGTGGACTAGGGCTTGTCTTGTTGCTGGAGGCTTGTGGAGTAGCCAATGTTCCAGCAGCCTCAACAGCAGCATGCTCATCATCATCTGGTTCAGGAGAGGCTAGCTCAAATGGGCTTAGAAGCTCAGGAGTAGGAGACTTGATAGGCTCAGAAGGTCATGGTTGAGGTGGAGCTGATGTAGATGGAAAAAAACTTTTGATGTCCTCATACGCATTAGTAACCACTTTCATATTCTTTGCCAACTGGAAGATCTAATCTCGCAGATAAGCAAACTTAGTATTTTGCTCTTCTCTAATACTCAGTATAAGTGTAGACAGGCTGTCATACAACTCAGTAATCTTGGTTGGCTTGGCCCAGGTGGAAGGAGTATACGGCACAGGTATCTGAGTGGACTAAGCTAGAGGAGAAACAGGTTGAGAAGGCTGAGGTGTAGGCTGTGAAGGTGGAGTAGCCTTAGAAGTTCCTACTTGCTATTGTGAGCCACCTTCCTCATAGAATAAGTCTTCTGACTTCCTAGCTCATTTTCCAATCCATCTGCCATCTTTCCTTTCAATTGCCATTCTCAGCAATTCTTCTTCTTTAAATACTTCAGTAGGCTTGCCTTTTCCTTTTTCCAGATGTTGAATTATGGCATACTGAAGTATTTTGGAGATGATTGAGGCATAGGGCAGAGTGGAGTCTCTCCTTTGATCTCTTACTTTGATCATGCGTTGAAGGATGATATGTCCCATATTAATCAACTTGCCATGCATGAGAGCAATCATCACATGTGCTTCAGCCTTTGTGATCAGATTGAAACTTCCCCTTTTGTTGAATATAATTCTAGACACAATGTAGTGTAGGATTCTGACTTGGGCACTAAGATCAGTGGGCTTCAGTAAACTTAAAGGAGGCCTATTTTCACACCTTTTGAACAAGACATTAAGCACTGTACTTTCTTTGTAATTCAAGAAAGCACCACCTTCCTCATCTGTAGCTTTATCCTTATCCATGTAATTTGAGGTAGTGATGTCAATCTTTAGCCCATCTTGCTTGGGGATTTCTAGTACTTCATTGAAGGTCTCATCAGTCACCCAGATGGTTCTAGACCTTGGATTTATCTCCCATTTTTCTTTCTTACTGTTGTACCTTAGGGTAACATACCAAGTTTTAACAGCCTCATCATTATATCTCTCCATAATTTCAAACAAGTTTTTATATCTAATCATCCATAGCCTATCATCAAAATTGTTGGAAATAAGAAACTCTTCCATATTTGTACAGTAAGGTTTAATTACCTTCTTGCTGACAAACTTGGTGGTGTATTCTCCCAGAATATGAGCATTGCTCCGTAATGGCTACGTGATTAACTGGTATTCCCCTGACTCAGTGTTGGAAGAAGAAGAGGAGGCAGGAGGAACAGGGGCAGTAGGTATAGATTTCTTCGAGGGAGTAGGAACAGGTCTCTTTGAATCTGCCTTGAAAGTGGTTTTCTGTTTCTTGGAAGGTGTCACCTTGCTAGATTCGCCTTTCCTCTTCAGAGTCTAACCTTCCTTGAAGGCGTATTGAGACTTGACAGCTCTTTTCGGTCTTGACTCCCCTTTTCCAACTTCTGGATTCTTAACCCTTACCATTCTCATTGATGAATGTTGCAGAAAGATACAGGGAATATGTGTATAAGGTGCAAAAAGAAGTTTAATCAGTGGGAAATGAAGATTCGTGAACATAATTAATGGGAATTTAAGAAAGGATGTGAATAGACTTGAGAGAAAGACAAATAGGGTTGCATCTATTCAGAGTGAGATATTTGGTTTTAACGTTTGTAACTGTTTAACAGGTGAATTTTGAGGGATCAAAATTCAAATTTTGAGCAGTTACTATTAACCAACACAAGGAGACTTTCTGACAGATGAATTTTCTTCATAAAGTTTGTCTGACAGAAGCAAAGTTCATAGAACTAAAAGCAACAGATGAACTTTGATTCATCAAAATTCGAATTTCACAATTACAATCATTAAACGAACATGAACAAGACAAGCAACAAACGAATTTCACTTATGAAAGTTCATCTTACAGAGACTTAATATGAAAGCATATTTCAACAGACGAATTTAGAGATAAAAATTCGAATTTCAAAGTTTTGTAAGGAATTTCTAAAATTCGTATTTTGAGACATGGAATTTCGCACAAAAAGCATTTTGAGCAAAGTCATCATTCATATTGTATTTCAGAAATTCGAATTTCCATCATCCAATAGACAAACTTCGAGGGTTATGAAAGTACTATAACAATGTATAAGCTAAAGATATTCGTTAGATGAGCATCTAAGTTCAAATATTGAGCATGCTAATTCATTCAAAAACATAATTCAACATGAAAATTCATCTAATGACCTTTTCAAATACGAATTTCAAATTCTTGAACTTACAGATATGGCCTGAAAGTTTAAATTTTCAGCTTTCCTTTAGCATCCTTTTATTATGTAGGTCTGATTTACTCTGATAAACTGATTTGTTGTCATTTAAACTTATGTGGAGTACCTACAACACATCTTAAACACACTCTGATACTAAAGTTAGTATTAATTTAATGTCAGAAACTTTAAATAGATTCAAATAGAGGTTTGCTTGCAAGTGGCTTAGTCAGAATGTCTGTAATTTGATCTTCAATAGGGATGTATTCCAATTTGATGTCTCCTTTCAAAATATGATCCCTTATGAAGTAATGTCTTAGTTTAATGTGCTTTGTCCTTGAATGCATAATTGGATTTTTTGTGATGTTGATAGCACTTTGGTTATCACATTTTATTGGTATCTCCTTTATCTCGATCTCAAGATCTTCAAGTTGCTGCTTCATTCAAAGGACTTGAGCACAACAGCTGTTAGCTGCAACATACTCAGCTTCTTCTGTGGAGAGAACCACACTATTTTATTTCTTACTAAACCATAAAACCAGAGATCCACCAAGAAACTAACACATTCCACTTGTGCTTTTTCTGTCAATTTTGGATCCAGCAAAGTCAGCATCAATATATCCCGTGAGCTCTTCTCCATTGCCTTGAGGATACTAAAGTCCTATATGTGATATTCTAATTAAGTATTTGAAAATTCTTTTCACAGCTGTTGCATGAGACTCTTTAGGACAAGATTGGAACCTTGCACACATATAGACATTAAACATAATGTCTGGTCTACTAGCTATTAGATATAGCAAGGAACCAATCATTCTCCTATACTAAGTTATGTCAAAAAGTTTTCCTCCCTCATCCATATCAAGTTTTGTTACAATAGTCATAGGAGTCACCATTGAATTGGCATTTTCCATACCAAACTTTTTCAACAACTCCTTTAGATATTTTGATTGATCGAGGAAGATGCCATCATCATATTATTTAATTTGTGGTCCAAGAAAGAAGTTTGAGCTCACCTATCATTGACATTTCAAATTCACTCTGCATTAGTTTGGAGAAATTCTTGTAAAGAGATTCATTAGTAGCATCAAATATAATATCATCATCGTAAATTTGAACAATAAGTAAGTTTTTATTTTCTTTCTTGGTGAATAGAGTTGTATCTACTTTTCCTCTATTAAATCCTTTTTCAGTTAAAAAAATTACTTAGTTTTTCATACCATACTCTAGGAGCCTATTTTAAGCTATAAAAAGCATTCTTCAGTTTATAAACATGATTTAATTTTGTTGAGTTCTTAAAACTTAGAGGTTGGTCAACATAAACTTCTTCCATGATATATCCATTCAGAAAAGCACTCTTTACATCCATTTGATATAGCATTATGTCTTTTATGCATGCATAGGTTAAAAGGATCCTTATTGCTTTCAATCTTGCAACTGGAGCAAAAGTCTCCTTATAATCTATGCCTTCTTCCTAATTATATCCTTTGGCAACTAATCTTATTTTATTTCTAATAATTGTTCCTAATTCATCAAATTTATTTCTAAAAACTCATTTAGTTCAAATAATAGGGTGATCTTTGGGTCTAGGCATTAAATCCCAAACTTGATTTCTTCAAACTGATTTAGTTCATCTTGCATAGCTAGTATCCAATATTCATTAGGTAAGGCTTCTTCAGCACACTTAGATTTAATTTGAGAAATAAATGCACAGTTATTTATTTGATTCCTAAGTTGTCTTCTAGTTTCAATATTCCCTTGAACATCCCCAATCACTTGATCAACTAGGCGATTCCTTTGATATCTCCAAGCTCCAAGGTGTTCTTGAGAGATTTCTTCATTGTTTTCAAATTCAAGATCTTTCTCCTGAATATCTTCTTCTACAATAGTAGATTTAGATATTTTTAGAGGTTTAATTTTATCTTCTTCAGAAATGCATCAAGCAATTTAGAATAGGAAGGTTCAAATTCATATACCTCATCTTTATTATCATTGTTAGATGAGCTTAGAGTCTCTTCAGATGTAAGTACCATCAAGTAGATGTTAGCAATTTCTTCCTCATCTTTATCTTCTTCGTTTGAGTTGTTGCCCCCAAATTGATGAGATATATGCCTTTTTCTTTTTGCCCTTGTTAGCAGCTTTCTTTTTCTTTTTCCCTGCTTTTTCAGGAATTCTGGATAATCCCATTTGATGTGCCCTTACTTTTTACATTCATAACAGATGACAGACTATTTTCCTTCTTTCTTGTTGTCTGCAACTGCTCATTTCTTAAAGAATCTTTTATTTATTTTCTTATTGTAGAACCTTTAGAATTTTCTGACCAACATACCAGAGTTTCTTCATCCAGATCTTCTTCATCATCAGACTCTTCTTCTTTTTCTTCTGTAGCTTTTAATGCAAGGCCTTTTTTCTTCTTATCTTGATCAGCTTCCTTGAAAGCCTTCATTTCACCCTCATACTCCTCAAGGTTACCGAAGAGAGCTGTGACAAACGCCATTGACTCTCCTCTGACTTCTTCTATTACTGTTACTTTTGGTTACCATTCCAGAGGAAGAGCTTTAAGGATTTTTCTAACTTTCCCTAGCTATGTGTACTCCTTGCTAAGACTCTTCAGTTGATTCACAATGAGGGTGAATATCTTTTACAGCTCTTTGATACTTGCACTGTCCACCATTCTGAAGCTTTTATACTTATCGATGCAGGAGTTCAATTTGTTTTCCCCTACTCCAGAAGTTCCTCCATAAGCAATTTTTAGAGTATCCCACATTCCTTTGGTTATGGAACATTGAGACACCTTATAGAATTCATCTTGATTGAGTGCATTGACTAGGCAATATTTTGCTTTGTAGTTAAGTATGACTCTTCTCTTGTCTTTCTCTTTCCACTCATCTTCTAGCTTCTCTTTGTATTTGCCATAATCCTGCAACTTCATTGGGACAAAATCTCCTTTTTGGAAGACTAACCAGAGATCCAAATCAATGGATTGGAGATAGATTTGCATTCTCATCTTCCAGTATCCATAATGCTCTCCACCGAAGCCAGGAGGTCTATTTGTGTTGTTTTCCTTTAGAAGAATACTCTCTCCAAAATCAGCCATTAATTTTCCCGGATTGTTAGATCCTTTACTTGGGAGTCCAGGTTCTAATATCACTTGTTAGGTTTGTTAGCTTCCCAAGAAAGGGGTGAATTGGGTAGTTTGAAATTTTCTGCAAAAGTATAAAAGAATAGTGAAAGCAAAAATAGCAGAAAAATAGAGTGTAAAATATAACAAAGTAGTAAGCAAGGTAAAGAAAGAGAAGGCACAAATATTTATCTTGGTTCGATCTCTTTCTCTTGACCTACATCCAGTCCTCAAGCTACCGCTTGAGATTTTCCTTTCTCTTGCAAGAATTTGGTAGACTTCTTGCAATACTACAGTACAACTTTATACTATGTTCCAAGAGCTTACAATTTTACTCTTTGCACTCTAGTTAAATGCTTCCCAAATCTCTTGTGAATTCCCTTCACAAGAAAACTTTTTTTCCAGATGAAGATAAGATTATTTACAACAAAATGAAACTCTCTAATTTAGAGTATATATGACAGTTAAAGTACAATATATGAAGTGTGTGAGAGTAGAAGGCTTTGACTGAAGAATTTGATAGAGTTTCAATATATACAACATAAATTTGTTACCCACACCTTCAAACGAAGTTTTATTTATAGATTTTTATCTAAACTATACGTTAGAGACAAGATTTAGCCGTTAGAGACGTTACCTAACGGTTACTCTGCAAAACTATCTGTTCGCTAATCACATTTAATGCATCTGACATCCAAATTTCAAGTTTTGGTGTGTCAACAGACGAATTTCGTAGAGATCATAAGTTAACGACTTTAACGTTAAACTTTGAAATTTGCCTGTTTAAAGGCATAATCCAAATTTTCATCTTGACAAATATTTCCTATGTTGGAACATATGAATTTTCAAGTTTAAAGTTCTTCTGATAAGTGTGAATAGTTGTTCCATATTATTATAGTATATTCGAAATTTGAATTTTGGTGTCTAAAATTTATTTGTTAGTAAGCAACTCAATATGGTATAAAAGTTCTTCTCTTCGAAATTCGAATTTTCAAAAATTAAAGTTCGTCTGTCAGAGAGACCTCTTATCAGGATTATTTCAAAGTTCGAATTTCTGGAGACCAAAGTTCGTCTATGAGAAGGACGTCTGATTAGACTTGTATGCTTTCATTCTAAAGTTTGAATTTTCAAAACTGAAGTTCGTCTGTGAGAAGGACTGACTTAGAACTCTTTTTATACTTCACTTTCAGATGAACTTTGACATATCTTCAGACTAATTTTTCAATTTTCACAAATTATATTTTACCCGAAATTTGAATTTTCATAGGCTAAAATTCGTCTGTCAGAGGCAACAACTTTATAAGTTTGAATTTTAGCCATCAAAGTTCAAATTTTCTAGGTATCATATGAATTTGAACAGTTCAAAATTCGTCTGTTAGTGAGTATTTATCAAATATTTCATAAATTAACATAAGATTATTGAAAAACACATTTTAAAAACGTTTGGGTGAAAAATCAAAGCCTTTTAGTCATGTGAATACAGTGAAAAATCCTACAAACTAATTTTGTACTTATTTTTCTTGGATTTTTTCACTTAAGATCTTTTGTACACCTTTAATATCTTCCTTCAAATATCCAGTTGTTTAGAATAATAAAAAATACTTGATTCAACATAGTGTCCCATTCAATTTATAATGTTTATTTTTTATCCTTTTTATCTTATTTTTTATAATTTAAAAAAATAATTTAATCCTTACATCTAATTATTCCACTATAGTTGAAGTTTTAAAATCTTTAGTTAGTTTTAATTTCACCCATGTCTATTCCATGTAACGTCTATATTATTTTTGTTAATTTTTTACATTCAACTTCTCCCCCATTTACTAGTGTTAAAAATAGCAAGTTTAATGGTTTGAACCGTGTGAATGAAAAAAATTATATTAAGGGAACTACACTTAATTGAACTAGACAATACTTGAATCTAATCCAATCGTATTAGATATCAAATATTTGTATAAAAAATTATTGCAAGATATTTAATTTCTTTTATAAGAAGTTGTATTTCATTGAAATATTTAAAAAAAAAACTACTTCAGCACAATAGTTTGCTCTGCATCCATATCGTGTTCATGATATATACTAACGGTTCATTTGATTTGTGTGAGAGAAACAAAATATATTTTTAACGTAAAAAAAAAGATAAACAATATTCAATATATATTTATTATCATTATTTAAAAATGTCATAATTCTATTATTTCTTTAAACTAAATAAATGAATGTCACTCCTTATCCATTGATTTTTTATTTTACTTTTATTTAATTTTGGTAAGTTATGTGGTCCACACGGCTCAGCCAAGCGTCCTATATATTTCGTTTCTTTCTGCATGTCGGGTTACTATTCATCAAGTCTAAATAAAAGGGATCTTTTCTATTGATATATTGATGCATTAAAAATAGAATGGAATATTAATAAATGTAGAGAAATAAATATTTTTCATTGAAAATGATATATATTGCAAGTTTGCAACCAATTAAGAATCTGAATATGTCTAATGCTTATTTGGTCAGGAGGTTTTGGATGAAATGGGAAGATGGTTTGGAAAAGAATTAAAAATAGGAGGGGCCCTCCTTGTTTGGTTGTGAACCACAACCAAACAACCCTCCCCTCTGGAAGTGGAGGGTTTTTTCGAGGGGAAGGCAAGTTCGCTCCCCTTTATTAATCTCTCCCCTATCTTCATTTTTATCAATTGAACCAAACACATCATTACGAAAAATATCAAGAAAGACATCCCAAAAATTGATAATCCATCATATTCCAAAAATTGATGCTACGTGACCAAAAATTGAATTTGTTTTTACCCAAATGAGCACTTGTTAAGATGGGCAAAATAAAAATAATTGAAAGCCTCTTTAGTTAGAAGGCGGGGATTTTAGATTGCCACCCATGTTAAATAATTTTATCCGGATCCATAAATTCAATTGGCCTAAAAAAAAAGAACAAAAAAAGCACTTTTAGCATGATTTGTAAATACAAGTGGTGGAGATGAGACAAGAGACTATACACCCAAATAATATAAAAAAATACCAAAATAAATTTACACATATAGTGTCTAAACAAATCATTTATATTAGTTTGAAAAGTCCATGGTGCGTTGGTGAGGCCTAATGGCGTCACCTCAAATTCATAATGTTCTGAATGTTAATGAATTGCTGGCTTGTGAATATCTACAAGAAGTATACGAATCTCTGAGAAGTATGTATCTTTGTGCAAATCGTCCAAGAGTTCATCAACTTTTAGAACACTATACTTGTTAGTTGTTCGTCACAATAATTTGAGTGAAAGTTTAGGCCATATTTGATTAAAAAAAAGTAATTTTGAAAGAAAAAAAAAAGAAAAGGATTTCAAAAAAGACTATTTTTTTAATCTATATAAAATTTAAATAATGTGTACTAAATATATTTTTAAAAAAAAATTTCATTATTTCTTTCTTAAAACTTCTTTCATGCATACTAAATCTAGCATTAATAATTTACGCATACTAAATCTAGCATTAATAATTTATTTAGAATCACCATGTATCATCCTTCTTTTGTCGCTAGCAATATTTTATCAAAATATTTTTTCTTTTGTAATAAATTAGCAACATGTGCTTCAATCTCCGTTTTCTGACCATATGGGCATATATTGGGTGGTTTTGATCTGGGTAGTAAAGGACCAGCATGACAGTGGTCACAGAATGGCGGCAAATAACTGACATTTTCAAATTTTAGAGTTCTTAACTGTCATTATCTTGCAGAAATGGTCTCTTATAAAATATTTGTAAATATTGCTAGAGATATCAATATATAACAAAATGAAAAATAAATTGCACTATAACTCGTCTTAAACTCCATGAAATATACAGAAATTGTTTTATTATAATAAAAATAACATATCCTCCTCTAGATGGGAGAATATTTGCTCATGTCAAATTTATGTTCGATAGGTGTTTATTTTTCTAGAGAGTGAAAAATTGCTTATCTCATGTAGGTAAAACTTAGTTGCAAAAGGAAAATAAAAGATTGTGATTGTAAAAATAAATTTTTTTGCCAACGTAAAAATAAAATTTTTAGCTTGAAAAAAAATAACTCATTGAAAGTTATAACCATATGAAATTCAATATAAAATATAAACTTTATAAATAGTTTCACTCACATTAGACTTCGTAAAAAATTTTTTTAAAAAAAAAGGAAATACAATTTTAATCAAATTCAATGTCTTTCTTTGTGGGATTAAAATTTTTAATTTTAACTGAAATAAAAACAAAAACTTCACACTATTAAGCTTATAAGCCCTTTTATTGCTTAGCCATTTCTCCACATTCTTGTTTATTATTGTTCAAGAAATGATTCCTTATAGTTAAAAATTTTGGGGGAAAATACACTTTATGAATACAAGTTTCAAATATTCATTATAAATGATTTTAATTTAAAAGTTATTTTAAAATCTTAACAGACCAAAATTTTTGTACTCCTAGTTGAAATATGTGGAATGTAATTTTTTTCATAAGCTTCACAATTAAATTTTTTTTATCTCTATTAAAAAACAGAAAGAAAACTTGTCATATATACATTAGAATGCATACTCTATAACCACTAACGTAACTCATGACATTCCCTTAAGCATCCACTTCTGTCATGAACTTGCTCTTTCGCATCCAGATGATTTTTTTTTGGTAAATCAAATTTAATATGTGAAAACTCAATTTTAACTTATTTTATTTTGTTCAGCTTTGATTAATTTATTTTAATTTCGATCAATTCAATCAATTTAATTTGATTTTGAAAATTGTTTAATTTTCACTTAGTGCCTGTTTGGTTTGCCTTTTTATAAAAATACTTTTAGAATAACCACAGTTTACAAAAATAAAGTTTGGATAAAAGTAGAGAAGTTTATTAAAAAGCTGTTTGGATGAAAAAGGAAAAAATGATAGTTAAAAAATACAGTTTAGTTTAAAAAAATGAGAACTAAACAAGCACTTAATCAACAACATATACCAGCACATACGTCACAAACAATCCATTCATCAAATTCAAAATGCATTCTGATTCCTGTTCTATTTTCTGAGCATATTAATCATACGTCACAAACAATCCATTCATCAAATTCAAAATGCATTCTGATTCCTGTTCTATTTTCTGAGTATATTAATCATGCACACTTTTTTTTTTTTTATAATCATGAATAACCCATTTTTCCACCCGTTTTACTGTAACCAAAAGAGATGGGCCTTCCCTGGAAATGCTTCCAAGCTGCTCATCCATTCAAAGAGAATCAAAGCATACCATTAGCGATACTGACACAATGTGAAAGTCAGCCCTCATCAAAATTTCCTAGGCCAGTGCCTATGATGGAAACTAGTTTTCAAAGGCAAATTGGATCATGAAATATCACAGCATACAGATCTCAGGCACAAAGTGGCCATGCTTTGCAAAATCCAAATCTACAAATACCTTAAAAGTAAATCTTTTAAGACTCCTACATTGCTGTTAATATGACCGTCGCTGAATAGCAAGGATAATAATTTAACCTTCATGAAATCTTGACCAGGAGCAGAGATGCACATTCAATCTAACGATATGAATATGAAGGGCCAGCAAAAGAATAACGAGATGATACTGGGATTGGTGCATTGTCTGGCTTGGCTCCATTATAGTGCTGCGTCCTAGTATATTCTGACAAGGCTTCAGCAGCATATGTTGAGTATCGCCTATCTTGAACAGTTTCTCCGCTCCGAAAGTCCTCAGACCTGGCCAAGGTTCTTCTACCAGCCAAATAAGAACTTGAAGGGATTCCCTCTCTGTTCAAGGGTGGTACATATGATTCCCTTGATGAAGCACCACGGTGATAGCCATGATGATATGGATCATTTGCATAGTCATGTCTTGCACCATGACTATAGGCCTGATATTTAGTCTCATCCAAATAAGGAGGATCAGGGCGAAGAGGTTCTGCATGTGCAGGGACATTGTCCCTGTAGATAGGCCCCACATGATGAAGGTTCTCCCTTTCATAATCTCTCTCGTAAGGATCCAACATAGGATTAACACGAGATGAAGGGTTCACAACACTTCTATCTCCTTGCAAACCATAAGCCCGATAGTCCCTTTCAGTAAGAAACAAATCACGAGGAATTTCCTCTCTCCGTTCAATTCGGTGATCTCTGTCATCAGGAAGCACGTTATAACTATTCACATGGCTACTGGCATAATTATCTCTGGCAGATCTTTCCCTGTGAGAATGTGGCCTTGATCCCCTTACACCATCACGAACTTCCCTATCCCGAACTATCACCTTTGGAGGGGTGTGGACAGGGTGCAAAGTAGGATGAATTTCTACTGGTCGGAAAAGCTCTGTCAGCTTCCGAACCTGAAACATAATATTTGAGTATAATGAAAGATGAGAATTCAGCAAAATGGCAGTCACCAAAACAGAAGCAACATATGAGTCTCACTTGTCTGACAGTAAGTTCTGTTTTAAACTTGTTCTTTTCATTATAGTTTTCCTTGATTGCCATTTTGAAAATCCTCTCAGGTAGTGGATAACAATCATTGTGAATGGAGAACCGCACCTGAAGGTTTGAGCCATCAACATAAATCTCAATACAGTGAAGACAAGAATCTCAGCAACAACCAGATAAGAAAAGAAATATGGGAGGGTGAAAGTAACCTGAGCAGGAAAGGAACCCTCAAAAGCTCTTGGTTCAAGTTTCATGCCACCAGAAGATGTTGCCTTGTAAATCCCATACAACAGCTTAAGATCAAAATCATACAGAAAAAGCTTCAGCCCTGGCTTGACTCCAAAAACAACATCCTTTTTACCAGCTGAAACACCCATGACACGATAACGGAAACAATCAGGTTTCGTCTTTGCATTGCACATAAAGATTAAGCCACCAAGCTTTTCTCTGGTTTTCTCGTTTGATTGACTCTTTCCAATTCCACCTTGCCTATCTCTATTCTTTTTACTGGTTGCACCCACATTTAACTCTCCATGTTTTCCTTTATTCTTCTTGCTAAGCAGTTTGTTACCATTGCTCCTATTCTGCCTTTCCTCCTTATTCCTCTCATCCCTCTGGTTCTTCTCAGGCTGTTCATCAGTAGTTCTCTTCTGCTGGGTGTCTTGTGAAATTCTTTTCTCCAAGTTTCCCAACAATTTCTTATTCTTCCTCCTTTGTTTTTCCCAAATTTTTCGAGCACCTATATTCTTATTGATTTTAAATCTACTGGCTTGAGATTTCTTCACAATTTTAGAGTTGACCTTTAATGATCGCGGGGTATTCTTATCACTTGACTCAGGTTTACTAGATCCTTCAGGAGGATTCTCAGCATCCTTCTTCCCGTCCTTTTCTGATGACTCAGATTTAGAAGACACATTTGGGGGATACTCAGTGTCCTTGCTTTCTTCTTGCTCCTTATTCCCAGTGTCCCCTTGAACACCATTTGTCTTCTTGGCCATAAATCCACCAGCCTGAGACTTCTTCACAATTTTAGATTTGGCCTTTAATGATTGTGGGGTATTCTTCTCACTTGATTCTGGTTGACTAGATTCTCTGGGGGCATTCTCTGCATCCTTCATCTTATCTTTTTCTGATGACTTTGCATCCTTCTTGTTGTTATCTATTTCTGAAATATCAGGTTTAGGAGACGTATTTAGAGAATTTTCAGTGTCCTTCCTGCTTTCTTCTTTCCCTGTATTCCCAGCGTCTCCTTGAACAACTTTACTCATTGTGGTCTTAAATCTACTAGTCGGAGACTTCTTCACAATTTTTGGTTTAGCCTTTAGTGATCTAGGGGTATTCTTGTCACTTGACTCTGGTTGACTAAATCCTGCGGGGCCCTTCTCTGCATCCTTCATGTTGTTATCTTTTTCCGATGGCTCAGCATCCTTCTTGCTGTTATCTTTTTCCATTGATGCAGGTCCAAAAGACACATCTGGAGAATTCTCAGTGTCCTTCCTGCTTTTTTCTTCTTTCTCCACATTCCCAGTGTCCCCTTGAACACCTTTAGTAGTTTTGGTCATAAATCTACCAGCCGGAGATTTCTTCACAATTTTAGATTGGGCCTTTAACTGTTGTGGGGTATTCTTGTCACTTGACTCTGGTTGACTAGATTCTTTGGGGGGGGCATTCTCTGCATCCTTCATGTTGTCTTTTGCTGGTGACTCTGCATTGTTCTTGCTGTTAACATTTTCTAAAGACTGAGGTTTAAAAGACACATCTGGAGAATTCTCAGCTTCTTTCCTACTTTCTTGCTCTATATTCCCAATGTCCCCTTGAGCACCTTTAGTTTTTTTGGTCTTAAATCTACCAACCGGAGACTTCTTCAGAATTTTAGATGGGGCCTTTAACTGTTGCGAGCTATTCTTCCCACTTGACTCTGGTGTACTAGATCCTTCAGGTGCATTCTCTGCATCCTTCATTTTGTTATCTTTTTCTGATGACTCTGCATCCTTCTTACTGTTATCTTTTCCTGATGAATCTGCATCCTTCTTGCTATTACCTTTTTCTGATGACTCTGCAACCTTTTTTCCGTTATCTTTTTCTGCTGATTCAGCATCCTTCTTGCAGCTACCTTTTTCTAATGACTCTGCAGCCTTTTTACTGTCGTCTTTTTCTGCTGATTCAGCACCCTTGTTGCTGTTATCTTTTTCTGGTGAGCCTGCATCCTTCTTGCTGTTATCTTTTGCCATTAACTCAGGTTTAGAAGACACATCTGGAGGATTCTCAGTGTCCTTCTTTCCTTCTTGCTTCATATTATTAAAAAACGCCAAGAACACGAGCTTCTAGAGTAAAATCTGACTGCAAGCAATAAGGAAATGATTGATGTTACATTTCAAAATCCAAAGATGATGAAGGGATATAGTCAGTGGGGAAGAAAAATAAATGACAGACGCAACACATTGATGAAATGAGAGGAAGAAATACAAGCTCTTGAACTCTAAATGGTACTTTCAATGACACATTAGATTGATGTAAACAACTTAAGTCCAATGGAGAAATTGTATGCTTCAATCACATGTTCAAAAGAATGTCGTGCATATATAATAATGACACCTAACCATGTGCACAACACAGAATTTAAAATATCAATCTCATAACCTTATCTCCCACATTAAGAACTAAATCTAATAACTTTGTTTCCCCTCTCAGGACAACATTACAAAAAGAGATGATGGTCCAAAAAATGAGGCCTCAACCCTATATGACCTGGGGCCAGGGGTTATGTGGGGTTGAGGAACAGTGCTTATGTGGAACAGAACACTTGGTCAGATGGAATCCAACTATCAAAAGATGGAAATTAAAGCAAATATCTCCTCTGGAGTATAGTATAAGCAGAAGATGAATACAATAAGCAGAAGAAATCACAAAAGAAATGCAGCACATACAAAGAACAGCTCCTCTAGCATTGAGGGTAGAGTCTCTCCCACAACACTCAATTCTAGCTCACCCTCCTTCTGATCCTACCCATAATATATTCCCAATGCCTTACTCCTTCTCTCACTCCCACACCTCACATACCCCATGTGAGTCAGCCTCGGACCATTAGTTATGGTCCTACCAGAATCTAATGATCAATCCTTTTCTGATTCAGAGGGTTCACAAGGGTATGGTGTAATAAACATGACACTTAATTTCAGGAAAAGATTGGCAAATGACTGCTTATTAAGAGGCTACAGGGAGATATGGCAGACATCATGGAAAAGCATGTGTGTGTGTGTGTGTGTGTGTGTGTGTGTGTTTGTGTTCAATAAATACACACAAAAAAGAAAATAACACAAAAAGTAAAATTTTGAACAAGCATTTCAAATGTAAAATAAGACGTTCATAATAAATATAAATAAAAGTATAAAAAAAGTTAAAAATAAAGTTTCCAATTCAAATTAAATGCAAATCTTCATTTTTAATTGCATCATTAAGATTCTCCATAAACTCATGAGCTGTTTTGGCATCTTTTGAAATGTTTGGAAATGTATTGGACATAAGTATGATAATGCTTAAGTATGGTATGCATATCATATTGAATATGTATCTGATACAAACACACCCTCTTTCTTGTTGTATTGGTGCTTCCTAGTCTCCAATTCTATAGTTGTATATAATCTCATAAGCCATAATTCATAAGCAATTAAATCGGTTCCTCCTCCTTACCATAATTCCAATGAACAGAAACAGTAGAACAATAGTAGTCCAGAACCAAAATCCATAACAGAAACTAGGAATTCAACCTTTAAAACTTATAAACAAAAGTAGAATGCAGAGAAGGTGTGAGAATATCAAATTGTATGGGGAGAATTTGGAGCAGCAATTGGCAAAATCACAGCACTAGATAATCTCCAGCACAACCAGAAACTTCAGGGGGGTTCATTGTCATTGTAAATGGAAAACAGGGGTTGACAGTCATCATCATTTTTTAACCCTGCATGAATTATAGAATGCTGACTTCAAGGAACAGAAAAAAAAAAATAATAATAACAATCATGCATTAACACATCTTTATTTCCCAAAAGAATCCCAAATTAAAGATTAATACTCTCAATGACCTCATTTGTCTTTCTAGTAATCAGATTATAAGAGTAGTTTTTACAAATATGCTTCTTCTCTGTCATGTCATTATTTATTTGATCTCACATGCTCAATTATACTCCATAATCCTTAAAATATGTGACGTCACTGATAAATGAAAGCAATCACTAAAAAGACAGAAAAATATCTGAAATCACAAAATAACACTACCTGCCACTTTCAATGTGTTATACTTCATTCAAGGAACTGTGAACTGTTAGTTAGGTCACTAAACAAACCCCAACAGGTTGGAAAATCTATGAGACAAGGCTTCAGTTGGTTCTTCCCCCTTAACAGCCTCTTTGCTTCAGCAAAATTTCCAATAATGTCCAGTGCTACTTTATCTATATAATGTTCTGAAGTCAAAGCAAAATTTTTATTCACTACCAGTTGAAAAGTTAACTCTCCCCAAAATCCTTCCAGGCATGGAAAAAAAAAATCCTAGTAGTATTAAAAAACCCTAACACAATCCATCCTTGCTACAGAAGGGAATGGACGATCAAATTGATCCTGTGTTCACTAATATTTAGTTCTAATGCATATGCTTATTGCGATTAACAAGACACGGTTAAATGGCAAGCTGGCAGTTAACCCCCAGGAATACTAACAAAAACGCCAAACATCCATATTATCCTTGTAACTATGATAAACCAATCCAACGCCAACCATTTCCTCATCATAAAATATGAAAATATAATAATAACTTCACAAAGAGACAGCGTAGAAATCCAAGTGCAATATAGATACCAAATTCTAGCAGCATCTTGCGACAGACACATAATAGCTTTCAAAACCGGCTAACGCAGACGTTCCCAGATTACAATCCGAAAAAACAATCTTTGACATCACGATAACCCTAAAAACAACCCAAGTTCGTCGAAATTGATTTAGATTGTCCCGATTGTTTCTCTAACATTAAATCTAAACCAAACATTTCAGTAAAATTCACCGTTTAAACGAAGAAGGGCACATCCACACACACACAAAGGGAACCATATTTGGAAGAAGAATTGTGAGAGACATAGTACCTGGGAGATCAGAATCAACGAGAGAGAGAGAATGCACTGCAAATCTGAAGGAGAAGGAATAGAAGGGAGGATAGGGCGAACGGTGGAACGACAATTCAAGCGCCGTTTTAAGCAAACGACAAGAAGTTCGAGACCCAAGTCAGCGTTAAATTTGGGCTTAATCTGGATTCGATTTGAAAGGGATTAGTTGGTTACTCGGCTTTACTTTTACACTTCGAAAAAAACAAACTTAAAAAGGATTTTAATTTTAAATCTTTCTAATTATGTAAGAATTTCAGTTTTAACTTGGTGAGCAAGAAGTGACAATGGCACTCTTTTTTACCAAAATAATTCAATGTTGTCCCATCATTATATTTTCAACCAAGTTAAAATGTTGATGAAAGTTACTTAATAAATAAATAATGTCTGAATCAAGTTTTAAATTTTAATGTTTCATTTTACGAAAATAATAATATTATTTTTTGAGGGGAAAGATTCAATTATAACTTATAGAATTATAATTATCTTATGTGTATGAGTTCAAAAAATTTCACTTAAGTGAAAACCTACACGTTTGGTATGATAGAATATGTGATTAAAAGAAAAAAATTAAATAAAAAAAAAACTTTGCATATTTGGTACTTTGGAACACTTTCCTTCCTAAAAGCAGATTCCATTGTACTAATGAAATATGCTTTCCCTTTATGCTCTTACGAAACACACTTTCTTTTTCTTTACATTAGAATAACTTACCTCTGATGCAAGTGAGAGAGATGAGTGAGAGTGGGTGCTTGAGTGCGAATCCCTCTGACTTCGACAAGTGTGATGGTATTTCCAATGGCCTCTGCAAGGAAGACGAAGATCTCATTGGGTCCAACATCAAGAAGCTAAATGATGATACAGAGATGATATCAGAGAACTCCATAGGATCTCCTTCTTATCAAAGCAAAAGATTGGGAGCTTCCCCAAAAACCCATACATCTTACAAAAACTCTTTGGGCAAGCCCTCATGGAGACCAATGCTGACATTGGGGAACTTTTGAAAGAGTGGCTGCTTGAAGAACAAAAATTGAAACCGAACTATACAGAGGACCAGAGGAAAATCATCAGTTCCCTTCCCTCTGTGCAAGTCTATGTGAACGCTTGATGAAGTTATGCCTCCTGTGGAAAGATGCACTGATTATCACCCTTCTAGGAAGAAGGTTGGGTAGAAAACTGATGAAAGACGGACTTTCAACAATATGGGGAATCTCAGACTATGAACTAATTGACATTGAGAATAACTACTATGTTGTATGATTTAAAGAGAAAAGCTAGTGCTCTACAATCCTTTACAGTGGTCCCTAGGTGATTCAAGGACACCACCTAACTGTGTAGAGATGGAGTCCAAATTTCAACCCTAGGTGCAACACTATTCACAAAGTCGCTATCTGGGTAAGAATCCCAAACCTTCCCCCGCACTACTACAATGAAGAGTTTTTAACAAAGGTTGGGAACTATATTAGGAAAACTCTTAAAGTGGATCTCAACACTTTAACTTATGCAAATGAAACTAATCCCAGAGTATAGCGTGGAAGTTTCACACATGTACAATGAAGAATTTGGATATCCCGTTGAATGAAGAATTTGCATTTAAATTTGCACCTAGCAACAGGCATTAGATACCCTAGAAAAAAATTGGATATCCTGCTGAATGAAGAATTTGGCCCATGGATGGTGGTCAAACAAGGCCAAAGAGCTCGCCCCTCAAAGGCAAATGTCAAATCACCATAGGCTACTAGGCAAACAAGTCAGGAAATGCCAAAAGCAAAAGAGCCACTGAAATCTTCCACCTCCAGATTTGATATTCTTTCTAAATTCAAAGAAGAGCCCGTAAAGCCAGCTACTAATCCTAAATTGTTGAAGACAACACACGAGGAGTGGAGAAAAAAGGACAGTGGGAATCTAAACAAAAAGAGAAAAAACACAGACAAAATAGGTGAAGGAGCTACAAGGGAAACCTCTTTTGTTTTCAATGCTAACAAACAGAAGGCTACATATAGTTAAAGTGCAAACAAAAGTCCAAAGAAGAAAAGGAATGGAATTTCCTTAAAGGAAAAAGGCCAAGTCAGCGGAATTAAGAGGGGCCAATTAACTAGGCCCAAGATCATTTTACCAATACACAAAAGATCCCACAAGAACCAACCCCACAATGTAATAGTTGGCCTTCTTTCAAAAAAGGGACCTCTGATTCTTGAACAAAATGCACAACAAGCCCAGTCTTCAAACCTAGCTTCTCTTATCATGAGCAGCGTGAACCTAGACACCAGTGGGCAAATGGATTTGGAACTTGCCACAAAAAGAACTGACATACACTTCTCTCACCCCATGAAGCCTCCAGACTCTGGTCAACCCCTTGAAAATTAAACCGCCCTGGCTAGTCACTAGCAAGCTATTAACCCTCCGACGAACCTTTTGATGACCCTGTTGAGGAAGAGTGTTATGAAGACTGCCCGGAGAAAGACGCCATGATGGTGTGATGATTCACAAGTGTGTCTACTCCTCCCCCATTTTATGGATATTGTCTCTTGAAATTGTAGGGGAGCAACAAGCAAAATGTTTTCCTTTAAGTTAAAAGATCTCCTTAGAGGAAAGAATATCAAAATTCTATTTTTACCTGAAACTTGACTGAGCGGATGCAAGGCAGGCAGAGTGACTAGAAAATTAGGGTTCACTAATTGGGTCAGGATTGAAGCCACGAGATATGTGGGTGGTATCTAGATGCTATGAAATGACTCAGAAATCAAAATTGATTATCTCCTTTCAACCACTCAACTGCTCCATTATAGAGACAAAAGCCTTGTTGATGACTCTTTTTTCTACTTATCATATGTCTATGCAGAACCAAATGCTTCTCTCAGGAAAATACTCTGGCACGATATAATCCTTATTAGCCAACAAATGCAAGATCCTTGGCAAGTTTTAGGCAATTTTAATGCCTACTTGGAGTTGAGTGATAAATCAAGTGGTTTTTCTCCAAATTCCTAATCTATGAAAAACTTCAGAGATTGTATTAGTCAATCTTTCCTTTTGCAGCTGGATACTGTTAGAGACAAATTTACTTGGGAAAACAAGTTCATGAAAGAAAAATTAGATTGGGCTTTTTGCAACATCCTGTTGAGTCTTGCCTTCCCAGAAGCTAAGGTGCATCACCTTAATAAATTCGGCTCAGACCATAGACCTCTTCTGATTCAAAAGAAACCTGATGAAATTCATCCTCCTAGATGGGCAAGTAGCGACTGGATTGATGGTGTGAAAACATTTGAAACTATAGCTACTAATTAGAACAAAAGTCATGTTGGAAACCTTTTTCAAAAGAAGCAGAAGTTCATTAGAAGATTGAAAGGTATTGAGAAAGCTAGGGCAAATAGAGATTCTCAATACCTAATGCAAGTTGAACAGGACCTATTGCGAGAAAACAACATAGTTCTCTCATAGAAAGAATTCATTTGGTACCAAAAGGCCAGGTGCATATGCTTAAATTATGGGGACAAAAACAACAACTATTTTCTTGCCTCTACCATTGTTAAAAGATGAAGGGACAAGATTGAAGCTCTTAGAGATGAAAACGGGGTCAGGATCATGGATCAAATTGCCTTAAAATAATTGGCCAAGGATTGTTTTAGAAATCTATTCAAGGCCAACAATAGTCACAATCAGAACCTACAACCCTGCACTACATTCCCAACCTTAATGGAGGAAGAGATCAGGAACTTGCATGTAGAGATTACAAACGGGAAATAAGATCTGCAATCTTTGAAATGGGGCCATTCAAAGCCCCAGGACCTGATGGCCTCCAATCTTTCTTTTTCCAAGATTATTGGAACATCATCTCAGAACCAATTTTCAAGCTGGTCAAGGAAACCTTCACAAACCCCAGTAAGATATCTGCTATCAACTCAACTCATATTGTCCTCGTCCCCAAAATTGAGAAGCCTACTGTCACACCTGAAAATGTGATGCAGATGGTGTGGAAAATGAAGAAAAAATAGAAAAATCAGTCTTCACAACGGAAGCCGATTTTAGAGGAGTCATCATCAAAAAAATTTGAAAAACCAAAATAAAAAAGAAAAGGATTATCCTTGAATCAGAGTTGAATTTGATAGTATGATTATAAGTTGGAAAGATGTTAAGCACCCTCACAAAACTCATTCCTAAGAATGATTACCTTAAGTTGATTATGTAATTTTTATGGCTTTTAAAAAATATTTTGATTGCTCTTTAATCATTAACATGTAAAAATAAATATAAAAATAAGAAAAAATGTAAAAATGAAAATGAAGAATAAAATGAAGATATGGAGACTTGGGAAAATAAAATAAGAGAAAAATATAATTTATTTACAAGGGTAGACTTAACCCAAAATCAAAGTCTGGGGCCTACGTACCCTACGATAAGGGTTAAAGTCCACATAGTTCAAACTAAAAGTGCGTGTCACTAGTTTGATATTTTTTATTATATATATATTTTTTAAAAGAGAAGTTTATAAAAAATAGTTTATCTTTCTGTAAAGAAGATGATTTTCAAAATTGATTGGTGTGTTTTAATTTGTAAAAAATAGATTAATTTCAATTATTTTCTCTTATCATTCATTTTTTCATTTTTCATTATTTTAAGAAAATCAATTCTTTAAAAGAAAATATATGTTTTTCCACCATTTAGGAGATATGATTAAAATTATATGTGATTTTGAGCATTTAATTTTTAATTTAAAAAGGAAAAATTTGAAAATAACTTTATTTTTACAAAATAAAATCAATTAATTTATGTGGTGACTTTATCACTCATAATCTGTTAATTGGTAACTAAATGCTCATGATGGTGCCACTCAAGGCAAAAGACATAAAAAAGGCTTAAGAGATAAAATTGAGAAAAATAAATAAATTTTTAAAAATTTTTATTGTATAAATCTTTTTTATTTTCTTATTTTATTATAAAAATGAAAATAAATACGACAACGGAAACATCTTTTATTTTAGAAAAAAGTATTACAAAGAATTTAAAATATGACTATTATATATATATTTTACAAAATAAGATATGAAAACTTTAATTTTACGAAATAAAATTAACTAATTTACATGGCAACTTTATCACTCACAATCTGCTAATTGATACCTAAATGCCCACAGTATTACAACTCATGGCACAAAGCAAAGAGAAAAAAAATTGAGGACACTTACCTATTTTTTCATCATTTATTTTACTTTAAATAAAAAAATTAATATTTACATTTATTTTACTTTTAATAAGCAAGAAAATTAATATCGTTTTACTTTTAATAGAAAAAAGTTACATAACCATTAGAACCCAAAAATATTTAAAAATTAAGACATACCCAATATAAGCACCATGGTAATTCCTCATCCATGGTACAATTGAGCAACATCTTATGTGCACACGGAGACTTAGTCACTCGCGACAAACTCTAAAGGTGAAAATAAAAAAAAACCAATGATCAAATAAAAATCAAAACCATAAATAAAAACAAAATCAAATACATTTTATCAATTTATATGTGCATGCTTAAATAATAATTTATTTCAACATAAAAATTACAAGAAATAAAGAAAGAAAAATCAAACTATTTTCTCCTTTTGACTGCTCGTTGCGAAGGTGACTCACTCTTTTCCATCTTGATTTCATGCTCCCATGATGCTCGACTTCATGCTTCCATGATGCTCCGATGGCAATCTCAGTACCTTGCAGCTCAACCTTTCTTTCAAATCTCCTTCCCTTTTCCTCGGCTTCGCCTTTTCCTCGGCTTCGCTCTTCTTGAATTCTAGCTCACCCATCCATATGGATCACATGTACAGGAATGCCAATGAAAGAGCAAAGAAAACATTAGTTGTTGTGATGATAATTTCCCTAAGAGCCAACTTAATTTAGCAACTTCTTAATGCATTAAAAAAAGCCAAATAAAGAACTTCCTGTATCATTTAAGTCTTGATAAGGTTCAGTAAACAAGTTTGATTAATATTGGTCCCCATATTCTTGCACTATCACACACGAAACATGAATGGCATAATAATATATCAAATGATATTCAAATTGACAACCAAACTCCACAAGAGTCTAACGTACAAGGCCGCAAAATCATCACATATAGGACCTTTTAAAGCATTGGGAGGTTGTGAGAATGAAGATTAATCCAGTAGGAAGCCTTCTAAGGCTCCCATCAAGACATTAAGCCTACAAAATGCTCGCATAGCCCAATAATTCCCATCATGACCACCAAATAGAGACTCATATGATCAAGTTTGTTTAAGATGCTAGTCTATTTTTACAATCAAATCAAACATAAAAGAAATGTTCATATTTCTAGACAGGAGTCACAAGAAAATAGAACATCCAGAGACACTTGGATACACCATCATAATATCAGATTTTGTAATGGAAGTGTCAGCAAGCTAGATAAACAACAAAGATTGAAATCACTGTTTCATGGTTGCATTAGAAGATTTTAACTTTGAATAGAGAATAGGAATTTATAAATAAAACCAAATCTATGGGATTGGGCCACACCTCAATGAAATCAAGCATTGAAAAGAGACAGGAGCTTATCATCCAAACTCCATTATAACAGCAATCAATGTACACCAATGCAAGGTAACCACAAGCTAAGAATTCCACAAAATCTTTGGGAGATGTTTACACACAAAACAAACTAATCCTCTATTGAGCATTTTTCAAACACTTGACAGACGCACTCAAAAGCAAGTATTGAACATTGTAATTTTCCTGTTCTAAATGGTAGATACTAACCAGAAAGCTCAATCAACACAACATCATATTTTGGTACACGCATAGCACATAAGACTAAAGGTTATCCAACTTTCCCACAAATCACATTTCTCAACTAAAGCACCCAACTTTAAGCAGTAATTTGAGAAAATAGAACACTCAGAAGAATCAATTTTCCAACCATGATAGAAGAAACATGTAGATTCATGTTATATTGAAAGGTTAAAAACAACAACCAAAAAAGAAGTTTGTCTGGTATCTAAGAATGACCAAAACTTATTACAATTTCAAGACCACACCAGACTCCATCGATCAGAGGCAAACGTACTAGCATACTAACTTTCGGGTAACCAAAGACCAAATAAGCAGCCGTGTTTAATGGTTGACACAACTATAATACCTCAACAGCAAATAAACTAGGCAGACATTTTCTCTAAGCGAGGTGCATATATAACCAAACATTTTTTAAACGAGGTACATACATAACTGAAAACCTCAACATCATTCACTAAGAACAGAGTTATGGTAAAAACACTAATGATCAAGCCAGAATGTCCCAAGATGTAGTAGTTTTTTTCTTTAGTTAGAAAAACTCATCCAGTACAGAGGCAAAGCATAGACAAAGCAAACCATGGGTCTATAGACCATGAAACAAAAACTAGAAATGATGAGAGGGATGGAACATCATTAAAAAGGAAAAGTACAGTTTGAAAAGGTGCAATTTACCACACCGCAACCTATCCTCCTGCATTCTTGATATCCACAATGATAGAGAGGAAATTAGAATCTCGAACTCAGCTTTCAATCTCCGTTCTTCCTTGTTCTACAGCTCCGTTCCTCTGTTCATCCACGACCGCCCTCAGCTGCTTAAAAATTTTGTTCTGCTACCCTCTCCGTTTGCCTCTTGTTCCTTCCGCGCATTCGGCCTTCTTTTCAACTAGGGTTTTTTTTTTCCAAGTTCCTCCCCAAATACCTAGGTTTTTTCGGCCCCTCTCAACTTCTCTCTCCCTGGTTCAGACTTCTTCCTCGGCTCCTCTGTCTCACTTTGTTTCCTTCGCTCGCCTCCATCGTTCCTCTGCTTCTTCCGTCCGGTGCTGAGCCCTCGGACCTTTTTTTTCTCCAAGCTCGAACTCCCTCTCTCCGGATCTCACTCGCTCTCGCGGTCTCTTCTGGTTCTCGCCTCTGAGTCTCCTGCCTCCCTCCCCTCTGCTTCTGTCCGAGTCCTCCCCAGATCGCTCTCTTCTTCAAGCCCTCCTTTTCACTCTGCTTCTCTCACACGTTACTCAGAAAATTTCTAGCCTCCACTCTCACCCGCGGCTCCCACTGTTTTTTTCGAGTCGCCCTCTATTTCTGGACTGGTTTCGTGCCAGACTCCCTCTGGCTTTTTCTCTCCGTCCTCATATTTTGTCAAGGCTTTTTGCCCCTTGTGCTTGAGCCCCTCAAATGGCCTCAACACCATTTGGGCAAAAAATGTTATGTTTCAACGTTTTGGCCTTCATTCAAATTTTTCTTTTCTTTCTTTCTCCCTTTTTTTTTTTTGTAAAACCAAATTGTAAATTCCTCTTAATTAAATTAATTTTTAGTTTTTTAGTTTTTTTTAATTGTAAATTTTCTGAATTAATTAATTAATTTTTTATTTTTTATTTATTTTAAAGTTTAAATTATCTAATGCTCGAATAAAATTTGGTGTTCACACCTACCACCATCAAGGATTTCAGGCCAATCTCTCTTTGTTACGTTAGCTATAAAATTGTGACCAAAATAGTCACCAACAGACTAAAGATGATGATGAGCAAAGTTATTAGCATGCATCAGTGTAGTTTCATCACTAGGAGACAAAGTTGTGACAACATCATTATAGCACAAGAAGTAATTCATTCTATGAAAAGCAAGAAAGGTTCCAAAGGCTTCATGGCCCTGAAAGTTGACCTTGAAAAGACCTTTGATTGAATTAATTGGCACTTTATTGAAGATATACTTAAGTTTTTGGGAGTGGGTGGCTAAGTGAGAGAGCTCATATCAGCATGCATTAGTACTTCATACTTGAGAGTTCTTTAAAATGGTGAACCTTCTAACACTTTCAAACCATCAAGAGGTGTACACCACCAAGGAGACCAAATCTCTCTGTACATCTTCATACGTTGTATGGAAAGATTGAGTCACCTTGTAAATGACAAAGCCAAACAGAAGATTTGGAAGCTCATTAAGCTTGGAAGAAAAGGACTCGAAATTACCCATCACTTCTTTCTAGATGATCTTATCCTTTTTGCAAAAGCCTCAAGTGACCAAGTTGATGTTATGAGTGAATGTTTAAAACTCTTGTGCTGCTTTTGGGCAATAATTGAATAGGAACAAAACCATATTGTGTTGCCCACACAATGTTTACTTCAATAGAGCTATGGACTTCAGCCAAAGAATGGAAGTTAGGCTCACAGTTGACCTTGGAAAATATCTTGGTATTCCACTCATCCATAGAAAAGCCTCATATTGTTTGTTTGCACCAATCCTCAAAAAAAGTAAGGAAGAGGATGTATAGCTGGAAGACAAAATTAGTGTCTCTCGCAAGTAGATCTACCTTGATAAAATCTATAATGACTACCCTCCCAAGTTACTTCATGCATATTATGCTACTTCCAAAAAAACTCCTCAATGAGATTGATAAGGCTAGTAGAAGTTTCCTTTGGGGGGCAAGTAATAAAGAAAAGAAACTCGACCTCTTACCTTGGAATGAAGTTGTAAATGGAAAGAAAGCTGGAGGACTTGGCCTAAAGGATATCAAAAAGAAAAACCAAGCCTTTGTGATGAAGCTCTGTTGGCAACTGAAAAAAAAATAAAGAAGCTTTACAGGAAAAGGTTTTGAGAGCTAAATATGGTTGTGGAGAAGATGAGAAGCCAACTATCTGTTGAAAAGCCAATGCCTCTTTGACATGGAGAAGTATTGTAGCTATTTGGTATAAATTCATGGATGGACTTTGGAGGAGAGTTGGAAAGGTAGACAACACCCTCTTTTGGGAAGATAAATGGATAGGATTTAATGAGCCTCTAAGACTTATCACTTAACTTTGGACATCAATGAAAAAGTTGCAGATTTTGTCAAAACTTTTGGAGAATGGGATATGAGAAAATTAAGGCATCAACTACTTTCACATGTAGTGAGCCAAATTATTTGCACACAAACCCCCAATGCTATGAGAAGAGAGGACACTTTCGTATGGAAACCATCCTCAAATGGTAATTTTGGTGTAAAATCTGCCTATCATTTTTTACTTGCACGTAACAGTACAAGTCGCATATCCATTTAAGGACATATTTGGAGTTGGCAAGCAACTGAAAAAATCAAGACATTCCGTTGATTGATTGCACAAGACAAAGTTCATACTATGACACTCAGAGCAAGGTGAAAGCTCACTCATTCTAGACTATGCCCTCTTGGCTGCAATAAGGAAGAAGATACAATGCATCTTGTTTGGGATTGCGTCAATGTAGAAAAAAGATGGAAAGACGTCTTCAATCATGTTCACTAGAATACCTTCAAAAGTCTCAACACAAAAGAATGGATCGAACGAAACTCTAAAATGGATGCAAGGCAACCTTTCACCAGAAAAGCCCATTGGAGTACTCTCTTTGCCTATGTTTGCTGGGGCATTTGGACCTCAAGATATGCAAAGCTTTTCTCACCAAACGACTTCATGTATAATGATAATGCAAACTACTCTTTATTCAGAGCAAGTGCTGACATCAACATCTCAAACCTACCTTTCACTCTATGGAAGCAACAAAAGCTCTCACAGGTGAAATAGATTTCTCCTAAACCCGATTTCTACGAATTAGACATTACTGGTTTCTCATTGCACAATGGGTTGCGCTTCTATGTGGGAGTTATTCAAAATCACCAAATAAATTGGGTAATAGGCTTCAACGCATCATATATGGTTTTCAACCTCGATATATAGCTACCATCTTGGGTATTATCAAAGGCTTAGAACTCAGCTGGGACAAAAGGCTAAGGAAAATTCAAGTGTTTACAGATAATGCTGAAGTGATAAATCTTATCACAAGAAAGGACTCAACAGGTCACCCTTACCAAGATCTTCTCGACAACATTGGATCTCTCATTAATAGGAATTGGAACATTTCTCTTTATTTTATGTATAGTGAAGCTAACACATGTACTCATAGGTTAGCTAGCTTAGCAAGAAATAGGAGCTGATGAGATGTTGTTGTAAATATTGCTGGATTTGCCTCTGTCTTTTTTGATCTTTAATGAGATGCACTTTCACTAAAAAAAAAAAGAATATCTTACCTCTCTATCGTGAAGGAATATTTAAATTTAAATTTAAAAAAAATAAATTAATTGAATATGTATATAAAGTAAAATTATAAAATAAATTTTAAAAGCAATGTTACTTGATTTGATCTCAATAATTTATCATAATGATTTCAAGATTATTTTGCTCTTTTTTGAAAGTTTAATGACCATTTTGCCCTCCACTTATGGGTCCCTTCATTCTCTCTCTCTTGTCTTCTCTCTTCACTCTCGAGTCATGGCTCTCTCTAAGAGTGTTATTGTACTTTTATATCTTAAACATTCATTTCCATCATTTTTTTTTGCTTGGAGATGTATCCTACTTTAATTTAAAAATTTATCGAGGCGTAAATTAATCCGAATCGAGTTAGACAAGATGATAAAGGGCAACAAAGCTCTACCATCAAATATTTAACACAGTTACATTCTCAGAGCCTAAACTCAAGACTTCTGGTTAAACTGATACAACTCTCTACTAATTAAACCAAGCGCTTGGTTGCATTCCTTTCCATCATTTGAATACAATGACAACAATTTCTTTTCTGGATTGATAATTTTACAGTAGTTTTTTGTCTACGTTTCTCTAAGTATAAATCATGGTGGTATTCATTCTCATCATTTTAATACAACGACAGTAGTTTCTTTTCTGGATTGATAATATTATAGTATTTTTTTTTGTCTACTTTTCTCTACGTATAAATCATAGTGTAACCAATAAACGTGTAGTTTAGTTGGTAGGGGCTGTGTAACTTAATCAATGGTACCCATCAAATACATGAATAAATACATATTTATGAGCAATGTGATTCATTCCTTGTGGTCCTATTCTTCATCTTAAACTCTCTACAAATACATGTTTCCAATTCTAGTAGTCTAGTTGTGTAAAAATGCTAAATATATCTTTGAATTAACTTATTATATAATTATATCATTGAATTAATTTATTAGAGTTGACTGACGAGTTAGGATTCAGCTCATATGATAAGAGATAGCATGATGACTTGTGATTACTTATTCTAATGTATCTAAATTGGATGGCATCAAAACTAATAAGTTGGGATTCATGTTTATCATATTTTCACAATTCATCAGATCCTACAGATAATTAGCTATACATTCAATCTAATTAAACTCGATATGTATAAAGTAAAAAAAATGAATTAAAAAAAAGCATAATCGTGTATCTCAAGTCTCGTGGCATATATGATATAAATGAATAAATTTAGGTTTGCCTAGAAGAAGTCTTCTTCAATTTTTCTTTTAATTTTATCTGATTATATTTACACTGGTATACTTTTGCTTATATACAATATTAGTTAAACCAACTTATAATCCACATGGTAGTTTTCGTCCCTATAAATTATAAAATTTATAGCAAGTTATATAATTCACTGTAGTTCATTTTACACTTCATGCAAATGCACAATTCACTTTAGTTGTGAATTAATTAAAATAATTAGAAATGTCTTTTCATTTTGTACATGCATGAAGTTTAAAATATAAGTTTAACTATTTATAACTTAGGAATAATACTTGTTATAAATTTATTAAATATAATGATATTGATATTGATATTGATTACCATAATACATTCACATTAATTGGGTTTATTTCCCAATCTTTATATATGGAGTAAACTTAATTAATATTGATTTGCTTTTTGAATCAAATGGTAAGGGATACTTCTAATCCATGATTAAAAAAAACATTATACTTCACACAAACATTTTCCAAGTAAAATATAAATATTCTTATTTATTATTTCATATCCAAGACATAGAAGTAGAACAACTATGTATTACGCAGAAGATTTAATTATTTTTTAATTAACGTGATCAGCTGAAGAAGAAGGAGGCTTCTGACAGCAAACACACCATCCACCATAGCACTTGTTTACTAAACCAGGACATTTCCTGTAAGCACAAACTGGGTCACATTCTTTGTCAGTCACACATTTTTTGACCTCTTTTTCGCTTCCTTCTCGGGCTGTTATTTCTGGGACCAGTCCTATACATACAATAATGCCTCAGATATATAAAAATGTATGAATATATATAATTACATATCAGGTAATTAAGATATTTTCATAAAAAAAATTTTATTGTTTCTTACACTTAAAAATTAGGGATGACAATTTAGATCTGGTCAGTAGGCACACAACTTGTCTTTTTTCAAAAAAAAAAATATAAAATTTAAGTGAGTTGGACCCTATTATCTTACTAGCCACAGTAGGTCTAAAAACTCAAGAAAATTTACAAATTACGTACCAACGAGATCCTTACATAGATAAGAGGATTCAAATTCATGAGCTTATTATAGAACCAATCTTTATTGGCTTGACTTGTCTTATCTTTGAATATGATAAAGTCAACATTTGATAAAAAAATTTTGGGGTGAATATAAAAAAATTTAAAGAGATTTGTTTTCATACTAAAACATTTAGTTGTACCATATCGCTATATATTTTGGTTCCCTTTTATCTTTGAAATTCATATGTTACAGATCTAGAGAGAGAGAGAGAGGAATTACCAGAAGCAATGAGAAACAAAACCACTAGGCAAGCCAATTTGTGTGAAGCATTTGCCATTTCTTCAACCCTTTCTACTATCCAACGATAGAAATCTGTGTTTTCTTGTTTATATCTGTATATTGGAACCTTCGAATATATATATATATATATGCAATGAGGATGAATTGATTGGAATTATAATGGAAATAATATCTAACACATTGAATATTTAGATATTAAGGTAAGAAATAAATATTAAGGATACGGTTTTAAAAAGGTTTTGATGCACATGCATCTCTTAAATTATTGATTTGCTAAGAAATCAATTAATTGGATTTATATTGTGAATAGAATTTGATACAGTAAATCTTCATGTATAAGAAAAAAATACCAAGTTGTAACAAGCTTCTTTCTTTGGCAAAAAAAATTACAATAATACGATATTCAATATTATGAACTAATCCAAATTTGAATATTACAAAAGGTAATTCTCAATGTGATTTTTTTTGTTTGTAAGATTCGATTAATGCTCAACCATACTTAACGAGTACCAAACCCTTTCATCTAGTCTAATGCCATCGATAAGCTTTTGCCAAAAGAAATTGCTTTAAAATATCAGTGATTTTCACCAATACTACAGCAATTTGATCAAATTCCTGTATCTTTTTCATCTTAAATCTAGACTATCCAATGGGACAGTTCACATTCTATTTTATTCCTCTAATTGTATTTTTATGAAAATAAAATATAAAATAAAAATAATTTTTTGACCTCAATTTTTTAAAACTTATATAAAATAAAAACGGTTTTTTTAATTGTTGCTAATTTTCAATTGCTACAAGACAAGATTTCGCTTAGACATAGAGAGACAGAGACATCTACATATCCATGTATGATTGATTTGCAATAAATATAAAATCGGATTTTTTATTGTAAAAGATTTTTAATTCATCAACTATCCGGCATGTTCGCCTCGTGCTTCATTTCATCTCGAATATTTCATGAAGGAAAATTATTAAGGAAATCTCATTTGGACACAAATATTTTGTTCCCTTTTAAGGCACTATCTTGAACAAAATCAGTAATTTGGCCAAAGAAAAAAAAAACAAAATTAGTAGAGAAAAGAATGCAGACTCAAATCAAGTTGCTAGACTAGAGTCATCTGGAGACATTGGATCTTAACTCTGCTTTTCTCTTTTGGGCCCACCTCATGTGAGCCCACTCACCTTATGCCTCTATCTCTATCTCTCTCTCTCCCTCCCTCCCTGAAAATCATATGTTTTTCGTGGCAAAGAAATTTCACACTATGAATAATCTTTAGTCTCTAATGAAGATGTTAAGGTTTTCAAATACAATATTTTAGATTTAAAATCATGTGAATATAGAAGATGCCTTTGGAATAGGTTTTCCTATCTTAATATAACTCAATTTAAATTAGTTGAAACCCAAAATAATGATCTAAATGGTTTTACCAAAAAAAAAAAGAGAAAAAGAATTCACACTTGGAGACATCATTCTTGTCTCATTCTTTATAGTTATGTTTCATTTGATTGTAACATGAAATGAAAAACAGAGGTGGCTATGTGATGGAATGGACTAATTATTGGGAATAAAGCATTAAAAGTGGAACTTCATGCAAATGCATGTATTTCACTCCAGTTGTGAAAAAAATGGTAAAGATATTATTGAATTAAATTATTAGAGTTCACTAACCCCTTAAAATTAGCTCAAGTAATGAGAGTGAAGTGAAAAATAAGGTTAAAAATTCAAACTTTCATGATATAAATAAAAAAAATTATTATGATTGATTTGGGGATACTTTATTCTAACATGTTTAATTTAATTCGAATGGCATGTACCTATTAGGTCCGATTATTAACATGTTCAGTTTGGATGATGTTAAATAGTGGAGTAAAAAATTTTGCATGATATGGTTATTTACTATTATTTATATATTTTATATCACACTTATTATTTGAGGAAAATTTGGATTAACTACTGGACTTAATATAAATTTCTTATGTAATTAATTCAAGAAGAAGAAAAGAGTTTTGGAGAAGAAGAATTTGAGAGTTCAAATCAGAAGATCAAAATTTAAGTTCTTAATCTTTGAGTTTGGACGTAAGTAGTTGATGATATTTGAGTTTAAAAGATTTTTCAAATAATTTTAAAACATCTGTTTTAATATCATTGAAGTTTTTAAGTTTATAACTCAAATTGAGTCTTGATTCCTTCATTCTAGTGAGTTTTCAAAGTATTAGAAAAAGTAACCATTACCTCTTCAAACATTATCGATTATCATGTGCCTTGCCAAATCTATGAGCCACCATTTCATATACTAATAGATTATATTTCTAAGCTTGCATCTGTTTAGCGCCTTAATAGATTATTGAGTATGCCCATTTCTTATATACTTTAGTTTTATATTCTAATCGATTACTCTCACCACATAATCAATTATATTACTTCATATAATCTGTTATCATAAAATATAATCGATTATCCTCGTTAATGTAACCTATTATGCTTTGAAATGTAATCTGTTACCTCGGAATTCTTTTCCAAAATCACTTGTATCCAAATACAATCTGTTATATCCTCAAATATAATCATATATCTTACTTCTCAAACTCTTTTCATCATTCGATAACTTGTTATATTGCTAAACATAATCGGTTATGTTTCCTAACCTTCCAAATTTCTTTTTAACTGATTATTCTTGACTCAATTGATTGATAAATTTACTGTCTTCTTTGTTTTTAAACTCAATCAATTGATTTAAACTGATTTCAAATTATTATTGTGTATACGTTACTAGCAATAGTCTTAAATCACACCATAATCAATTAGACTTTCATAGTATAATCGTTTAATTCGGTAACAGCTAGTTCTTCATAGTAACGACTAGTTAATTATGCTTAACGACTAATTAACTACTCTCACATATAAATAGAACATCATTTGAGTTGCGAGAACATAAAATAATGTTCTAAAACTATTTTATTATTCTAACAAATTTATTTCTTAATCAAACACTCTTAACTACACTCTATGAGTTTCGATGTATTTATCTACTCTTTAAGAGAGTTTTTATTTTTTGTGTTGATATTTTCTCTGTGAGAGAAAACTTTAGGTGATCTAAAAGGGTTACTTAAGAAAGAATTTTCTTGAGGGAAATTTGTAATCACATCGGAGAAGGTGTGGGAGAGAGACAGACTTAGAGAAAGAGTCTTAGTTTTATTGTGACTTTACAAGTGCTAGGATCGAACTTCTGGAATATAGCGAAAAATCTTAAACGGTTTGCTTGAAGACTAGATATAGGTCAAGTAGTTAAATTGAATCAAAATAAATCTGTGTCTCGCTCTCTATCTATATTATCTCTCTTACTCTCACATTAAATGCTATGTTTGCCCATCCTTTTAATGTTTCTCTATAACATTGGATTGTATTTCAAAAAAATAAAAAATTTGTAATACACAATTCATCCCCTCTTAGGTGATCAATCTGCTCAACAATACCCACCAAGACTGATCCATGCTTATCATATTTTCACAATTAATTAATGCATTCTGGTGATCCTACTTAAGTGCACGACAAGACCATACCAACTGTGCCATTGGGCCTCTTACACACTCCTGATCTACATATTAATTGTCATCAATATAAAATATAAAATTTATAGTAATTGATATTTTTCATAAGTTATAAACAATTATCCATCTCTTTCATACAAATGTACAAAACCCATCCTAGATGTGAAATTAGCAATTAAAATAATTAGAAATGCCTTTTCATTCATTACATTAAGTTTAAAGATAAATTACACTATTAATGAGTACTTTTGAATACCATGATGTACTATAAATTTATTATATATATTGATATTGATTCAAACACAATAACAATATTTCTCACAAACATTTCCAAATAAAATGTAATTAAATATTCTTATTCATTATTATTACATGTCCAAAACATAGAAGTAGAACAACTATGTATTAGGCAGTAAATTATTAATTATTAATTTTAAACGTGATCTGCTGAAGAAGAAGAAGGGGGCTTCACACAACAAACACAGTGTCCACCGTTGCACTTATTGATTAAACCAGGACATATCCTGAAAGAACACACTGAGCCACATTCTTCATCCGTCTCACAGTTTTTGGCCTCTTCTTTGATTCCTTGTGCTGCTGCTATTTTTGGGACCAGTCCTATACATACATACATACATACATACATACATAGAATGCAATATACATATTAAACGATGTATTTTTTTAATTAATTTTTGGCCTAAACTAAAGTTAGAATTGAATCGATGTCAATATAATTTTAAGTCGAAACTAGAGGTTTACTGTAATAAATTTTTACAGATTAAATTGATAGCACATAATCACATATGAACTCAAACTAAAAGATGCCATAAAACCCCCTGTTTGGATGAAGCAAAAACAGATAAGAGAGGAAAATTCAGAGAAAAAATAAGAGGCAATCTAGACACTCCTTTATCTATATTCATACTTATTTTTTCTCTTAATACTCCTTTCTTCTTATTTTTCCTTTATTCCAAATAAAACCTAAATCTCAGGTAATTATAAAGTTTTTTTTTCATATTAACTTTCTATTGTTTCTTCTACTAAAAAATTATGGATGATAGTTTAGATCCGGTCGGAATGTACTTGACTTGTCTTGCCTATTTGAATATGATAAGTCAACATTAATTTGATTAAAATTTGGGGCGAATTAAAAAAAAAAAAAAAGGAGGAACTCATTTTTATAGTTTATGCATGTTAGGATAGAGATGTTGAGTAGTAGTTTCAATCTGTGCCCTATCTCGAATCTGTAACATATCACTATAATCTGGAAAAAAAAAAGTTTTATTGTAAAATAAAAGTTAATATTATTTTCTTCTGTTCATTTGGTACTGAGACCGGCCGGGTAGTATATACGGGCAGTATAGAATATCCACAAATTTTTTTTATTATGGAACAAAACTGGGGAAAAAAGCTTGAAATTATGGAAAAATTTTGGGACAAAACATAAAAGAACTATGTGCTGAAAATTTTGCCCTGATTTTAGCTGGATTTTATTTCAAATATATAAATAAGTATATTGTATAATTCCCTTTTATCTTTGAAATTCATATTTTACTAACCTAGAGAGAGAGAGAGAGAGAGAGAGAGAGAGAGAGAGGAGAGTTACCAGAAGCAATGAGAAACAAAACCACTAAGCAAGCCAATTTGGGTGAAACATTTGCCATTTCTTCGACTGTTTTTTTGCTACGGATAGAAATGTGTGTTTTTCGTTTATATATATGTTGGAACCTTCGATTATATATATATATATATGCAATGAAGATGAAATTTTAGGATTTATAGTGGAAATAATATATAATACATATTGAATATTTAGGTATTAAGATATGAAATAAATAGTAAGGACATGATTTTAAAATGTTCGTTCAGATGTATCTCTTAAATTATTGATTTGCTAACAAATCAATTAATTAAATGGATTTATATTGCGAATAGTATGTGATACACTATAAATCATCATGTATCAACGTGAAAAATAATAAGTTCTAACAAGGTTTTTTTTCTTATACAGCTATTTAATATTTCTGACTAATCTAAATTCAAATATTATTAGATTTAAATGGAGTATTTAGCCAAAAAAAACTTAAATGGGGAAAGCCTCTTAATGTAATCTTTTTAATCACTTATAAGATTTAAATCCTCAACTATAATTAAAGAGTATTAAATCCTTTCCACCCAGTGTAACTAAAGGAAATTGCTTTAAACTAGATTTTTTTTTTAACTTGTGCATTGCAGGGAAAGCACAATTAGAAAGAATACGAAATCCAAAATAAGTCATATAAATAATATTACAATATTATTAGTAAGCCATTTTTTTAAAACTAGTGTCCTATAAGATTTATATAATAATATATTATCAATGATTTTGGAAATTACTACAATAATTTACCAAAAATTCTTGCACCTTTTTCATCTTAAAACTAGATATTTCAAATTAAAATTGTGCAGTTTAAAATTTTATTTTATTCTTATAATAGTAGTTTTTAAGAATGCAAAATATAAAAATTATTTTTAAGTCTCAAAATTTTGAAAAAATAATATTTTAACTGAAAAAAATTAAAAGTTTTAAAATTTAAACAGTCTAAAATCAAAATTTAACACTTTAGATTTATCTCCAGATGAGTAGAGATTATAATTTACGATTTTACCAAGATCATTGAGTATTTTGATGTGGCTTCACTAAAATTAAATTAAACATATTGTAATTTGTAATATACAATAATTTTCAAAAATTAGGCGGGATCCAATGTGTACTGCATATGAACGGTAGAAGTTGTCCGATTTATGATTTGATGACTTGTTGAACGCATCAACGTGGCAATTAAACACGGATCACCTCTTGTCCACTATGGTCCTATTTGTTTCCTGTTGTAATTTCTATCCGTTCGACTAATCTAATAGTCAAGATGAGTTAAATCACTTTGCTAGGTTTGACTTTTGTTGACGTTCAATAATTGATGATTATTTAAAAAACTATCAATAAAAATAATATGTGAGGGATTTGGAGGTGGTTATTTTAATAATTATATAAAAAAATCTTTGTAGGACAAATTATTGAACTCGACCATAAATGTTCACTTTTGTAAGCAATTATATTAATCGCCACCATATGTTCCTTTTCCTTTTTTATATTTTTATTTTCATTTACAAATTACTTCGCCTTCTTGTCCATTCTCTTCGAAACACAGCCTTCTTGCCTAGTAAACACAATCCACCTTCTTGCCTTACCTCCCTCACCACATTTTGGACTATCTCCTTGCCCTTTCTCCCTCGGCACCTCTTTGACAATAACCTCAGTGACACCATCCTCAACCTCCGTCACTCCATCTTCAACCTTCGTGACTTCATCCCTCCTTTGTGGCTTCATTGTACTTGAACTGCTCAGATATAAAACTAGTTATTCCACCCTTAGCTCATGTGGATCTCTATATTTCAAAGCTTCTAGGGAGGGGAAACAAATTCGAGATTTTCAGTTGTGTTCCCCATCGCCCTTTCTCTCCTTTTCTCAGGCACTGATTTGCGCATCCTTCCCATTTCTATGTAAAGAGGAAAGAAAGAATTACTCTTTTTCCAAATTTTGAAAAAGGATAGAAAGTTTCCATCTTTTTTAAATTTGTGGGAATTATTCGTTCTTTGGTTATGTGTAGATGAGGGAGAGAAAATAATCTCTTGATGTTATATTATCTCGTAGTCTATATTTATATTTGGTTTTATCTTAAACAATATCTTACTCAATTTCAGATATATTTGAGTAAAACTCGTATCTATATTAATATGTAAAACTTGTATCTTGTAATAAGGGTTTGTAGGTCTCAGACAACTGCCTACAAAAGTACAAAAGTCCACTTTTGTAGGTGGTTATAACAGCCTATGAAATAGTCCCACTTATGTTAGTACTCGCATAATATGTGATTTATAACCACTAACAATAACTAAAAATAACCACCTATAAAACCTTTTTTTTGGCATAGTGAATTCTATAATTAAGAACCAAAGACGCTATTTTTCTGGTAATCTATATTAATACCTTTGTTTACCTGAAGTCCCCAAGGTAAACTCCTCTTAATCAATGCCCTTTTGGAAAGCTCTTATACCCTTAGATCCAAAAAAGAAACATGATGTCCCCAATCCTTGGGGACATATGATAAAATTGGAATAATAAAAAAAGAAGAAGAAGAAGAAGAAACATGACAGCCCTTATTCATGTATGATATCTTCTCCTTCAGTGTTGTCATGGTAATATAGCAGACAAAGATGACAAATAATACATCCAACAAATCAACTGAAGTTCCTCCATTATTTCATATTCAATACTGCCGAGTGATCTATATTAAAATATTGTTGTGGCTCTAAATAAGGAATAATTCTTCCAATATAATTTTTTCTATTAATAAATTACGAACTAAGAGGTATCAAGTGCCCTCCACTCAATCCAACTATTGGTGAAGGCTATCATATATTTTATGTTAATGATTGATCAGATATTGACTATGATTTTGATTTGTGGATAGATGTAGCAGAAAATACAAAAATTTTCCCCAAAAAGAAACTGTTTTTTTTTTATAAGCACAAATATTCTCTCGTACCAGATATTGGGAAAAAAAAATTCTGTCATACCAACCAAGGTAAGACATTAGAAATTAGAATGAAGTAGATATAATATGAAAATGGAGTAATTGGGAAATTAATAGTAGTATGCATTCTGGCTTAAATCATCGGCAATGGATGTGGTATGTTGCTATTGATCCTTTCGGTTGATGTAAGGATCTACGCATGATGTAATTTTGTTGCGCTTTTTTATGAAAATTTGCTACTAACTTAGCAAATATTTTTTTAAAAAAATTAGAATAATTAATTACATAAAATTATTTGCACAAATTTAAAAATCCAAAGAATTTGTTGTCAAATTTTTAAAGGCCGAGAACTGATGAACAAATAATCAACGTATCAAAAAAACTTTCAAAAATAATTAAACAATTTAGTCTAAAAATATTAAAAATTGAAACAGGGCATTAATTCTCATACTGGACAAATTGAAAAAAATGAACACAATAGTTCATTGAATTATTCCAAATATATATAAATGGTGTTTAATTATTTCATAACATAGAAGGTGTACAAACAAGACAAGAGAAATAATTTAAATCTGACGATGATTAGCGGGAGGAACAGGAGGAGCAGGAGGAAGAGGATGCACACAGCAGATACACCAGCCACCCCAGCACTTATTGATCAACTCTGGACATTTTGGATATTTTGCACATCCTCCGTCGCAATCTGCATCCTTCACGCATGATATGCCCCCCATTATCCCTTGTGTCACCCCTATACATATACATTAGACTCAGGAACTCGTGCATTGCATAAAATTTCTGTGCGGATATTTTCTCTGTGAGAGAAAACTCTAAGTGATCTAGAAGAAGTTTGTATAATTTTAGAAAAATTAAGAAAATGTACATTGTTTCAAAAATAAAATAATAATTTGTATAATTTTAACAAAATCAATACATACATATTTGTATACATATAAGTATATATATAGAGAGAGAGAGAGAGAGGGAGGGAGGGAGGGAGGGAGAATGATTTACCGCAAACAATGAGAAAGAAAACCGCAAAGCAAGCCAGCTTGAGTGAAGCGTTTGCCATTTCTTCCGTTTTTATTTTTTTTTTCCTTTTTAATACCAACACCAGAAATGTATTTTTGTTTATATGGTCAAACAAGATTGCGTTCGACTATTTATATACACGTTATATTTGATCATTGACCCAAGTTTATTGATAGCAAATCAATAATATTTATTGATGATGTGCGAACAATAAAGATCAATTAATGCGATTTACAATGCAAATTAATATTCTCCTTTTTTTTAATCTGTGATTTAAGGTTTTAACTCAGAAATTATGAAACACAATTAATATCTTATACTCCCTCTAGTTTTAAATATAAGGGCTTTTATCTTAATTCTAAATATAGGGTCATTTCTAGAATATTAGATATTATTTATTATGTATTACAAAAAATGTCCCTATTCAATGAGATGGCAATGTGTGTGTAAGATTAATAAAGATAGTTTTAGAAAAATATTATGACTTTTGAAAAAAAAAGGTAATTAAATAGTTTTAACTTTCTTTTTTAATTGACGTAATTTGATTAAAAGAGTTTTATATTCATGATATGAGGGAGCAATTCTTTTTAAATTTCTGAATTTAGTCTTAAAGAATGGATATATAATAAAAAATAATTAGTATTATTTTTTATTTTTAGAATGATAAATAAATGAAAACAAAAATTTTATTCAAACCAATTTCAGTTGGCATGCGTGAGTGGTAGAGGCTCTCATCTTTTAAATAAGTGATTGAGAGTTTAATCCAATCTCCTATATATGAAGCAAACTTGGTTGATAGGAGTCTATCCTCTGCACTCAATACTCCGAGGGAGATTAATTCTTGCTGTTAATAAGAAATATTTCTAATATATAGCAAAAAATGTAAGACACATTAGATATTAAGTTATATATGTAAGACAGTTATTTCTATCTCATTAATTGCATTGATATGTGCATGAACAAGTTTGGATGTTGAATTGTTCATGCATGAGCTCCATGATCAATTTGCATTTATAATTCAACCATTGAATTTATATGTTTTAAATAATATTAGAACAAGTGATTTTAGCTAAATTCCCCCATTTCAACCACTTTTTCTATTTTTCTTATATTTTGTAATTTTTTCAAGATTGTTTACCAACTAGGATGTCACATAGACCACTACGTAAGATGATTTGATACAGTTGGCATATTAATAAAAGGTAAAATTGCTATGATTTTGACATTTGGAGAACAACATTGCGTGAAAAAAATTTTAGAATACCACCATTAATTTTGGAGATACTTTAGGGACAAATTTGCACACTTCAACATTAATAAATAAATTATTTTCAATGATGAATAAAGTATCTTTGTAGGTGGTGTTCATGCACTATGCGTATTTGAAGGTTCAATTTGATTTGGTTTTAGATTAAACACTTGTGTATATATGGATGAGTATTTCAAAAGAAATTATTATATTTCAATGAAAATAATTAATTATGTAACCATCATAATATTAAGTTAATTTTTATATATATTCAAGTTTGTAACCCCTATATAGTTAATATGTTCTTAACAATAGATCATAATAACAATTCTACTATTACAGTCCATTCCTCTCGCGCAGTTAATATTAAGGCCATATAGCTTCAAGGTCGCTAGTTTTTGAGTTAACAAAACCCTCTCATATTTTTCACCAATGAACATATAACCATGTTTGAAAATTCACAAATCACATATTAAAAAAAATCATAAACATGCAACTCAAGCATGTCATTTTTCCTAACTTATCAACAACAATTTAATTCTATATAATTAAATTAGAATCTCACAATACACACACAGCCTATAGGTAAATATAATTAATCATGAAAGAATTTTTATTATACATTATATATTCATAGAACAATATAAAGGCATTTCACTTGAGCAATAACCAAGTAAATACATATACATGCACTTCCAGGGTTGAGCCGTCACCCAACCATATGCTTCACATATATGATATACCACTTAATATATTGCTTGAACTTTATTTTCATACAAATAACCCTTTAAAACTTAACTTTTGTGTAGATAACAATTTAAATTTTGGGTCACGCGTAGAAAAATACCTTAGCCTGTTATATTTCGTTAATGAAGTATCAAATTAATTAGAGCGAAGGTCCACTGCCAAGCTTTTTAATTTTTTTTTTTTAACGAAAAAGACTCAAAGTTCAAGAAAATTTTATACAATTTAGTCTGAAAATATATTTTAAAAATTAAAAAATGAAACAACACATTGATGGATTTTTTTTCCAGCCTGGCTATATTCCCAACTCGAATAGAGAATATTCAATCCCTGATGAACCTAATATTGAGCCATCCAATGTCAAAACTTTGTTCCCACTTACAAGATATTATCCGAATGAATATTTTCCCTCTCTAGGTCTGCTTGATGAAGGATTTCAATACAATGAGGTTTCAATGGTTTAAGATAGTGAGGAGTCTAGAAATTTAATGTCCTTTTTGTTAAAAAGGAAATTCATTTCAAGAAAGAAAGAAAAAGAGAGAAAATTCATCTTAATGGATTTGGTTTCCAATGAAAGAGTTATTATTGTCTATAAAAAATGTTAAGATTTCTAATAAAAGAGTTATAATTAGTTGTCAAATATATTAAAATGGATTTTCTCTTTCTTGAAACCAATTTTCTCTCTATCAAACATATTCTAAAATTGTAAAAGCAATACTCAAATATAACCTACTAGTGTCAAATATCAAATAATTATATTAAAAAATATCATTATTATTTATTTCATAGGGAGAAACATAGAAGTTGTACATAGAAACTAACAGAAATAATTTAAATTAAATTCGACGATGGATGATCTTAGCCGGAGGAACAGGAGGAGCAGGAGGAAGCAGGGGATTGTGGACAGCAAATACACAAGGAAGCCTTGCACTTAGGGGTCTGACCAGGACATATTCTTTCATATACTTGACATCCTGTGTCACAATCTGCATCCCTCACGCACGGCATGCCACCTAAGATCCCTTGGGCCACTCCTATACATATACATATACATATACATACACTTCATATATAAATAATCAGGCGGTGGGCCTCGTGTATTACACAAGGTCTGAAAATGATTAAGCATACTGTTCACAGGTTATAATTAATAAAAATTTTTATGAATTTTATATTGATATATTGTAGTGTGTGTGTGTGTGTATATATATATAGAGAGAGATAGAGAGAGAGAGTTGTGTAATATTGTGAATTATTGATATGTAGAAATGAGATGGATATTATATCAATATATAAATTCTAATTTTGTTGTAGTTTTCTTCCGTATTGGAAATTTATATGTAACAAATCAACATACGGACCATTTTTAAAATTTTATTGAAATTACATATATTTTTAAAATTTATACAAACTTCTCTTAAAAGTTAAAAGTAAATTTGACAAACCTTCATTATGTTATTTTACATAGACGCATCTTCCTTCTATTTTCAAGAAAAGTTTGCGTATATTTAGAAAATGTAATGTAGGTATGTGTAAGTTCAATAAAACTCAGAAAGATATTTTTGTAATTTAATCTTTGTTTCAAGGGAAATTTTTATAGGTTTTAAAATAAAGAAGAAGTTTGTATGATTTTAGCGAAATTCATGAAAAAAATAATTTTAGCAAATATCATATAGTGAGAGAGATTTACCAGATGCAATGAGAAAGAAAACCACTAAGCAAACCAACTTGAGTGAAGCTTTTGCCATTTCTTCCCCCTTCTTTTATACCAACACTGATTATACCTATATGTTGAAGCAAAATTGCCTTCGACTATTTATATACACATGTTATATATTGATCGTTTGACCCATGTTGATTGATAGCATTCAAAAATATTTCTTGGAAGATGAGTAATCAATAAACACAAATTTATATTTCATCTAATTTTACTAATTACATTGGACTCAAGGAACATAGTTTTCTCAATAAATTTGTCAGAAAAATATTATTTTTCAATATTATCCCTATAAAAGTCTAAGATAATATTAATTATAATACATATATCATTTACTGTATCTCTTATATTTAATCGTATACAAGAATAAAATAGGAAAAAATTCAGTGCTCTATAAATCACTAAATGGGATTTATATTTTAGACAAAAAAAATTCTAATACAGAACTTATAATATACTCAATCAATGGTAAAAAAAATTATATAAGAATTCATTTAAAATTTTTTAACATTCTCTCAAGGAAATGAATAAATAGAAAACGAAACACTCCCCTCAGTTTGTAAAAATTGTCACTTAAGGGTTTTTAAAATTTTTTTATAATATTTATCATTTTAAAATTTCAATGAAATATTAATTACTTATTTTACTATTTATATTTTATTAATATTAGATAAATCATTTAATATGGTGCAAAAAAAATATATCATTTAATAAAGCATTTAAATTAAGATCATTTTAGTAAAATACTATTAAATTTATAATATTTTAAATTATTTAATAACTTCTTTGGTCTATGTAAAAAATTCTAAAATGATAGTTTTTACGAATCGTTTGAAGTAATTAACACTATATCTTAAAATTTTGAAAGGAAAAGTAAATCAAAACAATTTTTTTTAAAATAACTGTTAAAAAGAAATACAGAATATCAAACATATTAATTACTTAGTTAAAAATGCAAGACACATTTATTTCTATTTCATTAATTGCATAGATATGCACACAAACAACTTTGGATATTGATTCATGAACTTGACTGATTTGCAATAATGTAATGAATTTATGTTTTAAATAATACTACTCTTGTTCTAATTATAAGATTAATTTTAAAAGATTTTCATGGTTTTTAATATAAGATCATTTATAACATATGTGAAGCATTTATTAATTTTTTTTAAATCTAGCTTTCGTAATTATTGTATTGAGAGTAGAGTTTTTTTTTTTTTACTTTATCTTTCATATATATATATATATAGAAAGATAATTACTTTTAATAACTTTAATTAAGTGTAATTTTGAAATGTTATGTTAATTTTTTAAAAAATTAAGACCTCAACTAATTTTAATCATTTTTCTTAATTTATATGATTCACTTAAAAAATTCTTATAAATAAAATTGAAGTAGTTGATAAGTAAAATTTAAGCCAATTGTAAAAAAATATAAAATATTATATCAACTTGCTTGTTCTTCTTGTAAATTTATGAGTAAACCTATCAGGTTGATTGAGTTGGTTGTTTTTTTGTTCAGGACTAGAAATATATATCCCTCATCAACGGCAATAACTAATTTTTCTCATGATATTAACTCTTCATTTGATTCGAGGAATTTGGAGGTACGGAAAAATTTTTAATTTTATTTTTGTCTCTAACTAAATAAGGGAGGCAATACTTTTCCTTCCATCTATAATCCATAAACAAGAGGGAGAGAAGGGGATAGGTGAAAAAATACTCCCTCCTTTTATTTGATTTAGGAAAAAAAAAGATGAAAATTTTTCCCTCCTCTCTCATATAAATCTCTCAAACCAAATAGAGGGTATTAGTAAAAAGTAAACCCTTCCTAATTAAGTTTGCATTATACACAAATTGAAAATCAAACTCCCAACTACTTAGATAAGGGATCAACTGAAGTTGGTGAGTTTGTGTTTTGTTTCTTGCTGGAAACATGATAATTGACTCAGAAAAAAAATGGCAATTGACTAAAATATCTGAAAATTCATCTCCTCGGATTGACACAACAAAAACCAAACACATTCTCTTCCAATCTCCTTGGCTTTTATTGGGTTCTTTTATTTTCATTCATGTAATTTTGCTCCTTTTGAGAAACGGAATAGTAAGTTTAATCCTGGAAAATCGCGGCATTATAATTGAACTGATATAAAAGAAAAGAATATAGTTTTCGTTGGTAAAAAAAATATAAAAGAATAGTTATTATGGACAGTGTATATTACTCGTAATTGAACAATATAAAGCCATTTCAATCAGCCTAGTAAATAAACTAACATCTATGTAGTAATCCTCCTGAAGCAATAACCAAGTAAATACTAAAATACATGCACTTCCAGGTTGACCCATCACCCATATGATGTATCAGTGACAATATATATATATATATATATATATATATATTGCTTGAACTTTATTTCTATACAGATATCCCTTTAAAAATTAACCTATGCGCTGATAATTATTTAAACTTTTGGTCACTTTGCAGATAAATACCTTAGCATGTCACGTTTTGTTAATAGAATATCTGACTAAATGGAAGAGGTTCACCATCAAGCTTTAAAAATTAAAAAAAAATATCTATTATTATATATTATAAAGCAGAGGTTGAAAGTATGACGTGTCATGATTTCAGACTTCAATGTTATCATGCTCACTATGAAAAAATCTAGCCTCACATATTCCAAAAAATATTTATTTTTTTATGTATGCTTTCTTTTTTTAAATTTGATACAATGATAAATATGGAAATGAAAATTGGATAAATATTTGTGAAAAAAATCACTATTTGATTTAAAAATCATATATATTTATGAAAAAAAATCATGATTTAATTATTTAGGTCTATAGTAAGATCTACATAGAATAAATATAGAAATGAAAATCACATATATTTGTGAAAAAAATTATGATTGATTATATAAAGCAGAGGTTGAAAGCAGACGTGTCGTGATTTCAGGTCTCCATGTTATCATAATGACTATGAAAAAATCTGACTTCCCATATTCTAAAAAATATTTATTTTCTTATATATACTTTCATTGTTCAAATTTGATACGATGATAAAAATGAAAATGAAAACTAGATCAATATTTGTGAAAAAATCACTATTTGATTTGAAAATTATATATTTATGAAAAAAAATAATGATTTAATTGTTTATGACTATAGTAAGATCTATATAAGATAAATATATAAATAAAAATCATATATATTTGTGAAAAATTTAGGATTGATTGTTTAGGTATACAGTGAAATCTATATAAATGCATATTGTGTGAGGTTTTTAGCACCACTGTTAGATCATTTTTAGTTCTGGAGACATGCTCAAATGTAAGATTTCATCGCATTGTTATTTGTAATTTTTTTGTGGCAATGTTCACATTTTTTATATATTTTATCTTTTCCATACAATGTAATTATTAATTTATAACTAAATTTTAAGGATGGTTTAAACATTGAGGTAACCACTTTCTATTTCATTTTTCCCATATTAAATATAGTTTTTCTAATCACTTTCTATTCTACATCTGTTTATATTCACTCTTTTTTCAAATTCTAAAAAAACTTTATAATTAAGAATTCTAAAAAATCGATCCTTGCACTTGTATATATTAGGATATACTACCATATTAGGATGTATGGCATGTTACTTTAGAAATTTATTCAAGAATTCTAGAAAGTTTGGTATATATAGTGCTATCAATAAGAGACTATGTAATTATCATAGATTTACAAACTTATGTTTCATCATGTTCGTTAACCATTGCTCTTATATGTCCCTTGCTTGCAATTATTACTTTTTTTTACATAATTAGAGGTAAGGAAAATTAATAAATAGGTAGGCCACCAAGATTATCACTCTCCAAATTATTATATTTAATAATGTAAAATATATAGATTCATAAAATATATTTAATATTCATATTTCTTTTATATATATATATTAATTTTATAAGCAATATTTAAGTTTCCGTGCATCGGATAGGTGCAAATTCTATTTTACATACAAGTTGAAGGAAATTTTTTACAATTTAGCCTAAAATATATTTTGAAAATAAGAAAAATGAGACAACACATTGATGGAGTTTATTCCAAACAAAACATATATGCTGTTATAGTTTATTTCATAAGCGGAAACATAATAGTAGGATGGATCATCTGAAATGATTTTAGGTGAAATTAAAGATTTAAAAAAAAAAAGTGGTGGGTCCCACTTTTGACAATGTGAGTTTCATAGATTTGAGATCCACCTCTCTATCTTTCTTTCTTTCTTTCTTCTACCTTCACCTAAAGTATCACTTTAGAAGATCCGTGTTCAGCATAAGAGGTCAACAATTCGATGTTAGGCAATGGAAACAAATTAATTTAAATGTGATGCTGATGATCAAGTGGAGGATTCGGAGGAGGATCAGGAGGAACAAGCTGCATGCAGCAATTACACCAGCCACCCCAGCACCTGTGGACCAAACCCGGGGGGCATTTTGGGTATTTCACACATCCGGCGTTGCAATCTTCATCCCGAAAGCATGATATTTTCCCCGTTTCGCCTTCTGTTCCCCCTACGGACAATTATATCTCTTTAATTTAATTTTCCTTTTTGTGACAAATGATGAAAGTGAGAGAAAAATAAATAAAAGAAAGAAGTAAAGTCCGTTGAATCCTACAAGTATATATATATTTTTTCTCTTCCTAATTCTCTCCGACACTATTACCCTCCATTTGGATAAAGAAAAAATTAGAGAGAGAAGAAAATTCAAGAAGAAAATAAGAGAAAATTTAGACATCCAAATATTTAGATTTTTCCTTTTTTTTTCTAATATTTCTCTCCCCTATTTTTCCTTTATTCCAAACAAAACTTTATAGTCACTTGTGGGCCAAATTATGTGTGAATGTGTGTGCAAAGAGAGAGTAAGAGATGAGTTACCAGATGCAACAAGAAGCAGAAGCACTAAGCAAGCCACCTCGAGTGAAGGTTTTACCATTTCGTTGAGATTTTACGCCCTCAATATGTTGGAACCGTAATGCTCATATACCTGTTTGTATATATACATCTTATATTAGGCCATTGATGCAAGTTCGTTGGTAGCAATCAATATTTTTTCTTCGATTATGAATAATAAGCAATAAAGGCCAATTAATAGGATTAATTTATACATTAATTACTCAGATATTAACGTAAGACACATTTATTTTTAGCCCATTAATTGCATAGATATGTATGCCCAAGGAAGTTTGAATATTCGTGCCTGATTTACTTGAGACTAGATCAGTAGTGTTAAAAAATCATAAAGGAGAATCACATCAATCCATTGGATTTATGTTGTACATAGTACTCCCTCCATTTCTAATTACAAAATATAAAAGATTTTTTTTTTTGAAATATAAGATACATAGAATCACATCAATCCATTGGATTTATGTTGTACATGGTACTCCCTCCATTTCTAATTACAAAATATAAAAGAAAAAATTTTTTTTTTTGAAATATAAGATACATAGAGGGTTATCTAGTATATTTATGACTTTTTTTTAAATTTTCCCACATTAAATATCAGTGAGTTTTATGAGCTTATAATAAATGAGGACATTTTAAGAAATTATTTTAAATATTAGGCCAATTTATTGTATTTCTAAATCTGTATTTTTTTTTATTTTATATTTAGAATGGAAGGGAGAATTTGATGAGTTAAAGTTTAAGTTAGTGATTAAAAAAACTATTTCTATAGATTTACTAGTCATTATTCTGGATAAATTGATAATTTTTTTAACCAAATGAACTTATATATAAAACTATCTGATGTGGGTAGATTTTAATTGGGCCTACTCCTTGTGGGTTTCCATCAATTTTGATTTCGATTTTAAGCATCCTAATGTTGTACTACAACAATGCAACAATATAATTAATTACGTTATGCATGTTATATAAGGAATTTACAGTCCATGTTAAGAGATAATTAAGAAATAGGATTGTTCATAGGAGGCTGAGTGAACAAACCAAATCAAATCAAACCAATTGATTTAGAAAAATTGTGGATTCATTTAGTTTGGTCTATTAATGGGTTTGGTTGATTTTTGGTTAACTTGATTTAGGTTGGTTTAAATTATGCTCAATGTAATTTTTGTGAAGAAAAAATTGTTTTAATTTTTTTTTGGCCAAACTTGATAAATTAAATTTAAATTCAAACTTATTTTTTAAAATAAATATTTTTATTCAAAAATTTATCAAATCTTTATCTAAAAAAATTGTTTGAACTTTGAAACAAAAGTGCAGCAACTCGAAAAAAAATAGAAATTATTCTTCATCCTGGTAGTCTAGAGCTCACATTGAATCCCGTCAAGTAGTAGAACATGTTTTACGTTGAAACGTTTTTTTTTTTTTTTATGAAGCGGTTTTGCTATTGCTTTTTTTTTTTTTTGGTAAGCACGGTTTTATTTATTGCTTAAACTGAACTCAATTCACTTTGGGCTTCGTTTTCAGCCTGACACTTTGGGCTTTGGGCTTCATTCACTTAGGCTTAACAAGGAGAAAATAAAATCCTGTCTAGTACAATGGCTTGATTTAAAACTATTCTTTACTCTCAATATCTTAAAGGAGATTAATCTTTATTACTTATAAGGGAAACTTCTAGCCAAAAAAAAAAACCCAAACTAAATAAAAAACTTAATTGATTTGATGAGTTTTGTCAAGTATGAAAATCGAAATAAACCCATTTTAAGTTAATTTTCATCGGTTCAGCTTAATCAATTTAGTTTGTTCGTGGCTCCTCCAGTGTTATTGTTATTGCATGATCACATGTCAAAAATGGATTCTTTGCATTAGCATGAGGTGCTCATCATTTACTTAGGCCATCAAAATTATAATTGGTTGGTTTAGATTTAATTTTATTTTATTCTTATATTTTTATCTTTTTTACTTTAATAGAAGCAGAATTTAGCATAAAAATAATTTTCTTATATTTTATGTTATTCTTGAACATTGAGCCATGTGTACATAATCTTGACTTCTAAAATTTAACAATAAACCTCTCTAAATTTTCAACTTTATACAAATAATCGCTTGTTGTTAATTAATCTATTATTTTACTAATAGAATATCTTTTATCCGTGATAATGCACATCACTTAAACATTAACTTTTATGCATATAACCTCTATCAACTTTAAATTATGCGTAAATAAATAACCTCCTAAAATTTAGACACGTGTTGATAACATCTCTAATATATCACCTTTCATCAATAAAATAATAAACTAATTAACACGAAATATATCTGCACAAATTTAAAAGTTAAAGGGAGTTTTCATTATCAAGTTTTAAATATTATAAATGCTATCCGCACATGGCTAAAAATTAAAAGAAAAAAAATTAAACAATTCGATGCAAAAAATATATTAAAAATATGAAAAAAAAAATCATTTTTAAAGTGTAATATGAAACAACTTAAACATCATACTCTCTCGGCCCCATTTTATGTCATTTTAAAAAATCTTAAATGTTTCAACTTATTTATTATTTTACATTATTAATGAAATATTAATTATTTTTTTTATTATTTTACCTTTCATTAAAAATAATGACAAGTAAAATATAAGTAATTTGTTTATCAAATAAAAATAAATAAAAAATTCAAGTAATCTTTAGCATTTAACACCTATGATATTTTGGTAAAATATCATTAAATTTTATTATAATATAAGTTATTTAATATTTTTATTAGTTTATATAAAAAAACTTTAAAACGGCACTGGGGAGAAGTTCATACAATCTATTCCACATATGATACATATTAATATTGATTATTTCATGGGGAATACTTGCTTGGGGATACATAGAAGGTGTATAATACTATAATTTGACATTTCGCAAATTTATTTACATGTAATGATTACTTGAAGGAGGAGAAGGAGGAGGCTTTTTACAACTAACGCACAAATTATCATAATGTAATAATTTATTTAAATCTAATTCATTTATTAAGGGGTTGCTTGGAATAGGAAAAATAAGGAAAGGAAGTTCAACTTCTTAAGAAGTTGCACAATTACTCTTGCTTAGTTAAAAAAATAAAAAATAAAACTTATAAGTTCTCAGAAGATAGATTTATCCCAAAAAATAGAATTTTTAAGTAGAACCTATAGGAATTCTATTTTCGAGTGTTTTATATTTTTTTTCAAAATAACTCTTAATTTCTTAATCAATTTTTTTTTAAAAAAAATGAGTATTTATATATTTAATATTAAAATATTATATATTTTAAAAAATAGTTTAAGCTTCCCAAAAAATTAAAAAATAAGCAAGCAAAAACATAGGTAATTTCTTATATTAATTAATCCATTGTCCCGCTCCTCCACATACATGATGACCATATTAGTACTGGTGAATACTAAACATCAAATGTTGATCGTACTATTGGATGCTAACTTAGCTATTAGGTTAAATCCATACTGTTATATTCATTAAACTTGATCGTTGGATGTAATCCCATATCTATGTGAACTAATGTGAGATCCTTTTTAAGGGTAGGTCTTGAAGAGATTTAGGACTTGTTTAAATATATTCTCTATTTTAATGTTCTCAAAATAATTTTGTAGAATTATTTTTCAAAACAAATTTTGTGAACAAGAAAATAAAAAAAATCTATTTAAATAATTATTCTTAAAATCATAACTAGTAAGTATTAAATAAGTTATTCAAAATTTATAACTTTATCATTAATGAGGTGGGTATTTTCTGCATTTTCTTGTACTTTTCAGACAAAAAATACTAAACACCTTAAAAAAATTCGGAGTTTTTCATTCTTTTATTTTTTATATTTTCAAAATATTTTATAAAAAACATAAGTTTTTTGTTTTCCTATTTTGAAAAATAAAAAAATTATTCAAAAAATACAAATCAAACATGCCCTTATTCTTTGTGAGCGTCTTTCATTCTTTCACTCTCAGTAAAATCTTATTGCATAGCAAAGGTTAGAAGCTGAATGAAAATTGGAAAAAGAAAAATAATTGACTACTATTGTTTATTTGATAGGGTAAACATAGAAGTTGTACAATTTGTTTAATTGGCACTAGGCAACATAATAATCAATTTAAATTTAAGTTTAAATGGGAAGGTGTGTTGTTGGAGGAGAAGCAAAAGGATCGATGCAGCAACGGCACCTAGCATTGATGCACTTGTTGATGAAACCTTTACATTGGAAATAAGGACGGCATCCTCTGTCACAATCTTCATCTGTCCAGCATTGTATGGACACCTGTATGCCCCCTCCCACTCCTATTCCTACACATGCAACTATTAATTACTATTGATTTTTAATCCATCTTAAATATAGAAACTCTTATTTTAATTGTTAATATAGTACCTTTTATAATATATAAAATAATATTTTTATATATTTTTAAAAAATTATAACTATTTAATATATTCTAAAGAAAGAAAAATCTATTAAATAAGTGTAATTTTAAAAAAAATATTATAATTTTTTTGAAAAATTAAGATAATTAACTAATTTAATTTTTATTATTAATTCGCGTAATTCGATTAAAAGAGTTCTATATCAAGAATTAGAGGAAGAAATGTTCATTCAATATTTATTCAAATCTTTCAATACTAGCTCACAAGAGAATTATATATATATACATATATATATATGCATATATAAATACTCACTCTAATTCTTAATACAAGACTCTTTTAATCGAATCACATAGATTAAATATGGGAATAAAAATTAGTTAACTATCTTAATTTTTTTTAAAATTATAATATTTTTTTCAAAACTACCCTTATTAAATTTCTTTATCTTTTTGTCTCTTATAAAGGCATTTTTTGGTAATAAATAATAGAAAGTGATACATTATATTTTAAAAATGGTCCTATATTCCAAAATGTCTTATATTTAGGATTGAAGAGAGCATATCAAAATTAATTCTTTTTCTTGTAAAAAAATATTTAAAGTCAAGCAAGAGATTTAGAATGAAATTTGTATAATGTCAAAGAAACTCAAGAGCGATCTATTAGTGGGTGTAGAGAAAGAGAGAGAAGTTACCAGATGCAATGAGAAATAGAACTACTAGGCAAGCCAATTTGAGGGAAGCTTCTGCCATTTCTATGAAATTTTATGCTATATCACCAATAGGAATGTGTTTTGTTTATATCAATATGTCGGAAGCAGAATGCCTTCAGCTATATATATATATATATATGTTATGTATATTTGACTATAGATCCAAGTTCATTGTATAATTTCAGGTAAAAAAAAAGTTCATTGTATAATCAATTAATCGGGTTTATAATGTAAATAAGAATATCCAGTAAAGTAAATACCCAGTTATGATTGGAAGACACATTTATTTCTATCTCATTAATTGTTTTGATATGCATACAAAATTTAGACTATTTGTCATATTAGACCAACACAAAGGAATAAGAGTGTGAGGAGCCCATTTTGTATATTTACAATAATTCTATTTTTTTCGCTGTATCTATTTTTTACAGTACTATGCGAAATATTTTATTTCTCATAGAGGATTCAAACTAGATCAATTTTCAATAATCAATGTATTGAATTTATGTTATACTACCTATGGTGCTCATTATAAGTCAGTTTTAATTACTTTACATAGATTAAGAAAAATTATTAAAAATAATTTATATTCTTAAATTTTTCAAAATTTGCCACTACTTTTCAAGATTATCCTTAATTAAATTGATTAAAAGTAGTTTATCTTTCTCAATAAATTCATTCAATAAATTTTAAATTTTGAATTTAAAGTCAACAATCTGAGTTTCACCAAAATGTAGGGAAATAGACCATTTTCTTCAATATAGTAATATATTTCTTAGACTTGGTGTTTGGGGTATTTCAAGGTTTATTTTGTTTTAGTTTTAAATCAAAACCAAATTAAGCTGAGAGGATTTTTTGATAAATTCTTGTTAAACGCGGTTTGATCATGTTAGCTGCAATTCAAAAAATTCATTAGAAAAATTAATGCAAGTTATGCCCAAAGACACTGTCCTTAAGAGTTATTTCGCCACAAGTCAACAACTCTCCAAGATTAAATGGATCCTTCCTGCAGGATTATACAAGGAAGCAGAATAGCAAAAACAAAACTTAGGAGAGGAAGAGAAGGAGAGCTCCAAAAAATATCCAAGAGCTTGGTGTGCTCTGACATGCAGAAGGCTCTGCCTTTATAGGCCGAGGACATAAAGAAAACTATTGGGCAACAATAAAATCGATTAATGATGGCTTAATCATGATCAGTTTTTTAACGTTGAAATTAAAGGTGATCAAACTCATTTCTAAACGTTGGAAGAAAATGGTTAATGAGAATTCAAAGCTGATAAACTTTCCAATATACAATTTAAGGTTCCAAATTCAAAACTACTAAAAATAAGATTTTTCTGATAAGCTTATTTTAAAATATTTTATGGCTTAATCATGATCATTTTTTAACGTTGAAATTAAAGGTGATCAAAACTATTTCTGAACGTTGGAAGAAAATGGTTAATAAGAAATCAAAGCTGATAAATGTTCCAACATACAACTTAAGGTTCCAAATTCAAAATTGCTAAGGATAAGGTTTTTCTAATAAGCTTATTTTAAAATATTTTATGGCTTAATCATGATTAGTTTTTTAACATTGAAATTAAAGGTGATAAAAAATGTTTCTAAACGTTGGAAGAAAATGGTTAGTGAGAAATCAAAGCTCATAAATGTTCCAACGTACAATTTAAGGTTCCAAATTCAAAATTGTATTGTGTCTAACTCACGCATAGGGGGGGATTGGAGATTTTGAACTATGTTGACTAGTTGTTATGCGTGCGAGCCCACTCCTTTTCTTAACCCTGTTACTTGCTTTAGAACTCATCTTAGTCCATATATACACTAAGGTTTCCTTTATTTTGAGCAATATAGGACTCCCTTTTTAACATACACTCACACAAACTCTAACAGATCATACGCCATTTTCAAGTTAATATAATTCTAATAGCCACATAGATACATATATTGATAAATAACTAATAAAATGTTTCTATATATATTGTTATATATTAATTATAACAGCAACAGTGGAGGTAGATTAAATATATATATTGATGATTAGTTTGTTATTTACCTAATATATAGTATTTAAACTATTGATATTATACTATGCTTAAATTTACTTTTTCATGATCATGTACTAATTAATCCATTATTTCAATTGGAGCATGACAAGTTGGGAAACTTATCTATGACTAGCTAAAAATTAATGGAAGGTTTTACTCTCAAGTTTTAAAGTTGAGTAAAATTATATGCACGTAGTATTCAAATTATTCAAAAAACATAACAGAGGGGAAACACATTGATTCTCATTTAGGGCAAATTGAAACAACTTAAACATAACATAGTTTGGAAAATTTATTCCAAATAAGTCATACATATTATTTTTATTTTGGCCAAAAGCAGATCTTTTTTCAATATCAAGGGTATTTCTTGCCGACAATCGAAGACTAATAAGCAACGAAGTATAACAAATTAAATACAAAACCAATTAAAAGACAAACTCAACAACAAAGAACTTGTTCCATGAAATAAAACCTGAACCTAACAGTAAATACAAACCTTAACATCACAAACCCTAAATAGAAGACAGAAAAGACACACACATATAAATTGCTTGTTTGATAGGGGAAACATAGAAGTTGCTGAATGATCATAAACATTATCATTATTGGTTAGGTACGTGATTTATTTAAATAATTATCATATGAAAAAATTTATTTATATCCCATAACGAAAACATGACCATGCGCCAGCTTGGCCACAAACGATGGCTTTACAACAAATTATTAGCTCTAAACCTTAAAATTGTGATAACTCAAGTCTCAAATGGACCCACTACAACATTTTTGTCTTATGGCAATAGACAAAAACTGTGCCCAAAGAGCCAAAAGTGCTGTCAATAACATTAGGGAATGGTTTTCGGCTATAATCTATGCAGTCATTACCTATTCTTTAAGGTGACACTTTTTAGATAATAGGTAACAGTTTTCAAGTGCAAAATTAGGCAACAATTTTTAACTGTTGCCAACCTATGCCAAAAGTTGGCTAATGACTTCAAAGGTAAAAAAGTTCACTTTTTAGTCACCTCTAGCATGGCACATTGACCATCGCTCCAATGCATAATGTATGAAAAGCAAAATATTACATATAGATATAATTTCTCATTAAAATATATAATTTTAATATATTCATGGGTTTGTATATTTCTTTCCTGTCAGTACTAAACATTTTTATGAGAAGAATTATTAAAAAATCTATTTTTTTAATAAAATTACCTATAGGGAACAAATAAAAAGTATTGTTTAAATAACAGTGTTATAGGCAATGATTAAATAAGTGTTACAAAAGGGATTTTTTTTAAGCAATGGGTATTTTTTGTTATCTATTTGAAAAATGCAAGGCTACATGTAGAAAGCCATTGCCTAATTTATTTTAGGCTACAAATTGTAAGTGTTATTCAATATCTTTTCTCTAAAGTGAATATCAATAGTTACACTTGAAAAATTGTTACTTATTTATATATTAGGCAACACTTTTATTATTATTATTATTTGGCCAATAAGCAATGCTTCTATACCTGTTGCATAAAAATGTTGTAGTGTACTTATATATATATTGATTGGATCCAGCTCATATATATATATATATATTGATAATTTGTTTTTCATTTTACTACAATATAGTGTTTTACATGAGTAACATTAGTATTATACCATGCTTAAATTTATTTTTTTATGCTGACAATCTATTTTTTGCCAACTCAAATAATCTATTTAAACTGTGAGTTATATACAAGAAAATTTCAATTATTTGTTATACAATATTACTAAGTCAAATTTAAATATTGTTTGTTTAAATATTGTTTGATTTATAGAGGGAGCTCTCCTAATATTTTTTTTTAACTCCATTAATTTTTTAGCTATGCACATATAAGTTCCCTAACTTATCATGTTCCAATTTTTTTTGGGGCCAAAGTTCCAATTAATGAAATAATGGACATTAATTAATACATGAGATTATCAGCATAAATTTAAAAATTTTAGAGTTTTTTTTTTGCAAGTTTTAAATTTGAGTAAAATTATCTACATATAACTCAAAATTTAAAAAATTATCTGCAAATAAATAGGTTTGATTTCCAACCTTTTGTATATGAAACAAAACCAGTTTGGACAATTTATTCCAAATAAAACATAGATATATATATATTATTGTTAATTATTTCATAGGGGAAACACAGAAGTTGTATACTTTTGCATTGCGCAACATAATTAATTAAAATTTAAACGTGAGGATATGTTGGAGGAGGAGGAGGAGGAGGAGGAGGATTGCAGCAATTACACCATCCTTTGACGCACAAGTTGATGGAATCTTCACATCCGAAAAATTTCGCACATCCTTTTTCACAATTTTTATCTGTCTTGCATCTATTCTCAATCTGAACGCCTTGTGCCACTCCTATACATACATACATACATACATACATACATACATACATACAATTAATTAATACATATTTAAATTAATTTTTATTCCAAAAAATAATAAACATAATGATTGTTCAAAGTTTTCAACACGAATATAGATATTCTAGAAGTATGGGAAATTTTAAAATTTTCTAGAATGAAAAGAGAGATAGATACATACTTAATTTTTTTAAAAAAGAATAGTCAATTATCTTAATTATTTTAAAAATCACAATATTTTTTGAAAACTATTTTTATTAAATTTCTTTATTTCTCTCTTTCATAAATTAAATAAGAATATTTTTTGTAATATATAATAAATGATACCTCGTATTTTGAAAAATTATCATATATTTAGAATCAAAATAAAATACCCCATATTTAGAATTAAAAAAAAAAAGAAAATAGCAGGTCTCACCTTTAAGATGTAAATCCCAAAAATAAGAACATATCATTATGTATTTATCTCTTCCCAAACTTCAAGTAAAAACTAAAAATCAGTTTAGGGATTCAATTTTTTTTTTCATACAAGCTCATAATAGAGTTATATTGCTAGAATTATTTTTTTTCTCGTAACAAGATATGGTACGTACGTAAATAAGAGAAGGATAGAAAAACATAAGTGAGATTCAATGGATCCTATTTATTTGAGGCTCATCCTTCTCTTCCTAACACTGTCCTACCATCTGTTACTCAACATAATAATTACTTTTTCTGATCCATAATATAGGATGTGGGATCACTTTCACGCCCATTAAGAAAGTAAAAAAATATCCTTAAAAATACCAAATGTTCCAAATATAACCCCATTTAATGAAGGAATTTTACAATCATTATAGCATCAATTTCCATAGGAGAGAGAGAAAAACTCACCACTCACTGTTGTATCCCAGTTCTGCATGATATTGGCATTGGAATTCTCTACCATCAGTTGAGTGCAATCCGCATAATTCACTATTGGACCAATAAAAATACATTCATAAATTAAATAAAATCAACTAGATGAATGAGAATACAAGATTTTCAAGAGGAGAGGAAGAAAGCCGTCTAAAGTTTTGTTTTGTAAAAATTAAATAAACAAAACTAAATTGTCACAACCCTCCACTATTGCTTGTTTAAAGAGCCTGCGAAGTTGAACACAAAATGAGAAAGCCAAGCTTAGCAGATGATGATGAAGATTCTTCCAATGGAATCACATTAAGAGTGTTATCATCCACCATTACCAATCATTATAATGTTTGACTTGAATCGAGACCCAAGCTTAGCAGATGATGATGGAGATTCTTCAAATGGATCGACAATTGAATCAGATAACTTCCATGACTTTATGCTCTGTTCTAACAACGGGAGAGTTGCAAAGGGGAAAGCTCGACTCAACACTCACTGCCTGACTTAAATGTTCTCCCAATGGCTGAAACTTTTAATGGGGATTCTTCAAATGGAGCAACAATTGAATTACAGAACTTCCATGGCTTTATGCTCTGTTCTGACAATGGGAGAGATTGCAAAGGGGAAAGCTTGACTCAACACTCGCTACTGGACTTAAATATTCTCCCATTGCCTGAAACTTGTGATGGAGAGGCTTCAAATGAATCAAGAACTTAATCAGAAAATTTGGATTCATATATGCTCTGTTTTGATGATGACATGCATTGGAGAGGGGAAGACTTGAATCCATTGCCTAAAACTTCTAATGGTGTTGAGATGGAAGGATGTGATATGCCTAACACTCATGTGGAGGAATTGAGTTTCGGTAAAGTGTCTTCAACTCTTGCAATGAATTGTCATTACTATATTTGGAGTATCTTTTTCACATCTAATAATGGCGTCTTCTTTCATTTTTTATTTAAACTTATAATACTACTAATTTTTTGTATAGCATATTATTCGCATCTTGTTATGGCATTTTTTTTATTTTGTTCATTTTATTTTTTGTATGCTTTCTTTTTATGTTCAAAATTTTTTAATCATTTTATTCATATTGCACAATACTCTTAATTTCATTTTTAATTTAAATTTATAATACTATTAATTTTTGCTATAGCATAGTATTATTAGCATCTTGATAAGGCAAAATTTTTTTTATTTTGTTCATTTTAATTTTTGTATGCTTTCTTTTTATGTTCAAATTTGTATAACCATTTTATTCAAATCGCATAGTACTCCTACTTTCATTAGGCATACATTATTTTTTTAATTTAAATCTATAATACTAATTTCATTTTAACATAGAGGCATTTTTTTATTTTGTTCGTCTTTTTCCTCAATTTAAATTTTTAACAGTATAGTACTCCTAATTTTATTTTGTATTAGTGTCTAGTCGTTTTGTAATTATTCAGCATTTTTTTTAGTTCTGTTCCTTTTATTTTTTTAAAAGCTTTCTTTTCAATTGACATTTTCTTTTAAAATTTTTCCATTTTATAACTTTGTTAATTTTATTTAAACTTGTTATTGTTAACATTTGTTTACTTTTTTTTTTCCATTTTCATTGTAGATGAAGCTGTCATAGAGGCAACAGTTATGAAGCGTAATTTTTTAATAAATGAACAACAGGCATGTATTGGTATATACTTAAAGAACTCATCTCATGAAGGCAAATTGAAACTAGGGATCAAAGAAAAGCTTGTTTCAATGTTCAACACTCCTAGTAGTGCAATTGATCACATTTGGTGACAAGTGAGGGAAACTGGTGACTCATTTCATAAGAAGACAAAAAATTGTGGTGTAAAGAAAATTGAATTAGACCTTCAAAGCATCTGGGATATTTCTCTATCACAGCAGTGTACTCGCCGATCACTAGCTTGTGCATTGAATACCAACAAGACTTCACTTATTAGACAAAAAAAAAGATGGTTCTATCCGTCGACACTCAAATGCAATTAAGCCATTGATGAAAGATGCCAACATGATTGCTCGTGTGAAGTTTTGCTTATCTATGTTTGATGAGTCAACCATTACGCATGATGCTACATTCAAATCCATGCATAACATTGTACATATCAATGAAAAATGGTTTTATATGACTAAGAAGTCGGTGAACTATTACCTTCTACCAGATGAGGATGAGCCACACCGGACATGCAAGAGTAAGAACTTTATTGGTAAAGTTATGTTTCTTGTAGCTGTGGCTAGACCAAGATTTGACAGTGAAAGGAATGAAATTTTTTCTAGTAAGATTGGTTTGTTTCCACTTGTGACTCAAGAGCCGGCAAAAAAGAAGTAGTGCCAATAGACCTGCAGGCACACCAGTAACCAAGCCCATAAATTCAATTAATAAGGATGTCAGTAGGCATTTCATGATTGAGAGGTTTTACTTGCCATTAAAGAAAAATGGCCAAGGGAGCATTTAGGAGAAACAATATTCATCCAACAAAATAATGCTTCATGCCACATTAGCAATAACGATACTGAATTTTGTCAGGTTGCACATGAAGATGGTTTTGATATACGTTTAGTTAGTCAACCTCCAAATTCTCTAGACTTGAATGTCTTGGACTTGGGCTTCTTTAATGCTATACAGTCGTTACAACACCAGGAAGCACCGAAGACTATTGATGACTTCGTTGGTGCTGTGGAAAAAACATTTCTAAATCTCTCATCCCATGAATCCAACAAGATCTTCCTCACACTAGAAAGTTGCATGGTGGAGATAATGAGGAATAAAGGTTCAATCAACTATAAGATTCCACACATGAAGAAAGACATGATGGAGAGGCAAGGTTCACTTCCAACAAATATGGATTGTCCTTTGGAGGTGATGCAAAAAGCTATGGATTACCTAGGAGAAGATGATGATTAATGACAATTGTTTTTTTTTGTCTTTTTTATTTAATGACTTATGGCATTTTATGGTTAATATAGTAAGATGCAAAGATAAAAGGGGCAACTTTTTTTTTGGATAATTACTTAAATTTGGCTATCCTTCTCAAGGTCATCAAAATTGAAGGTCATGAGAATTAAAGATGCTCATGCAATCCATGGCCAAAAGTTGGGAACTAAAAGATCAACACAATAGCGATAATATATATATATCCACGAGAAACAAAATAAAAAAATAGGAAAATAGAGAGTTTCGATGGGTTGGTTAGGGAATGATTGAAAGGATATCAAATTCTTTTATCTAAGTAGGCCCACAAGTTTCTATGCTATCAAGATATGATGAATTTATCCTAAAATTTAATTGTAGTATTTTTAAGAAAACAAAAAATGTAAACACCATAGGCAGGACCACGTTTGAACGCTCTAATGAAAATAATATCAAGTTCTTCAAAGAAAAAGAGACTAAAGATAGATCATAAATTCAGAGTAAAAGATCAACACAGATAGCAAATTCATCCCATTTCTTTTCATATTGTTAATTCATTGTAGAGAAGGATAAAGACACCACTCCCACATCAATTTTAATCTTCATCACTTCAAAACAAAATGATATAGATTGAAATGTTGATAAAGGAAATTAATAAAAATCTGGAAAATATATTTTCAGCATATTCAATAAAAACTCATCCTCAACCACAAGTAGCATTTTCATACCAAAGTCCTTATCTTCTTCATCGGGTATCTTGTTCAAATCAAAATCCTTCACAATTGGACATTGCCAATCATCTGTCTTAAGTAGCTGGTCGAAGTTCTCGTAGTATTCCTCTGGTTTTTGGTTTAGATCAAACATCTTTACACCTCCACTGTAGACATCTTCGACCTTGGTGTTCGTCTATTCAACCACCGCATAACCATCAACAGACTCTATTACCACCAATGAAAACTCACCATCGAATGAGTCAGCAACCACGGCGAACTCGAGATCATTTATGGAGTCTGCAACCACCTTGTATGCATCACAATCGACGGAGCCTCCACCCTCCATGAACCCCTCACCACCCACACACTCTTTTACCACTGTTGGCACCTCACCATCGATGAACCCTCCACCCTCCATGAATCCCGCACCACCCACAAAGTCTGTGACCACCTGTGACAACTCACCATCAAACGAGTCTTCAACCACCACATCCTCAAATAGCAGTTCGTCTCCCATCGATCAATACTCGAGTGAAAACATTCCATTGAAGAGGGAGGATTATAAAATCCGGTGACTTTCGACTCCTAGGTTCTCTCAATCAGAGGAAGGTGATAAGTCTGACTCCTTTTGCATGATTTCTCTCACATCTTTAGATGATATGATGACTTCAACCTGAACCAAGCCACGTGTTACTTTTAGTTTGCATCACATTTACCCACACAAATAATTAAAGCAAGGTAAAATAATTAAACTAGGGGTAAATTGGTCCAAAAAATTTTCTACACCTTATATTGTGGATAAAAAAAACTGGGTCTCACACTATATATTTTGGACCGAAGGGAGTATTATAAAGAAAGGTATTTGATATTTTATAGGAAAAACTTATATAACTATATAAACTCCAATTTTATCAATTTTTTCATCTTCTTGAATTTTATTGAAATTATATAAATTTTTCACATATTTTGAAAATCTACATGACCTCTCATAAAAGTTCAAAATAAATTACACAAATCTCCGTTAAATTTTAAAAATTTCTATTTTCAAAGCCTAAGTAAACTTTCACTAAAAATAAAGCATCAATTACACAAATCTTTGCCATTTGTTTTAAATTACGCAGAAATTTTATTTTCAAGAAAAGTTTTTGTATATTTTAAAAATAGAGGAATGCTCTGGGTAACTCTAATAAAAATCATGAGAGATTTTTGTTATTTAATTTTTGTTTCTGGAGAAGTTTGTGTAGGTTTTAAAATTAAAAATGAGATTCGTATTGTTTTAAAAATAAAATGAATTCTGTGTAATTTTAACAAAACTCAAAAGTGATGTAGAATTACTAAGCAGCCAATTTGAGTAATGTAGAACTACACACACACACAGAGAGAGAGAGAGAGAGAGAGAGAGAGAGAGAGAGAGAGAGAGAGAGAGGAAGTTACCAAATGCAACGACAAATAGAACTATTAAGCAAGCCAATTTAAGTGAAACTTTTGCCATTTCTTTTGCGATTTTATGCTATCACCAACAGAAATGTTTTTTTGATGATATTAATATCATGGAGGCAGAATGCCTTTATATTCATAGACACACACATACATGTGCGTGTGTGTATGATATATCTTATATTTGATTTTGTTTTATTAGAATATATTTGTTTGATTTAACCAATGGTGGTTAGGTCAAGTGAAAATGATTCGATTCTCTAAAGTAAGGTTAATGATTTAAACTTTATGAATAGAAAAAATTATATTAGGTGAACTATACTTAATTGAGCCTAATAATACTCAAATTTAATCTAATAATATCAAATACATTTTCTTAGTTCACAATATAAAGTACTATATACTAGTTTATCTTTTTTACCCTTCATTTATTTAATAACTAGTATAATAACTTGTATTATAATAATGGACATGAGTCTTGTAAATGGGTAAAAATGGGATTTTTGACTATTTTTGAGAAATTTAAATATGCAACAAAATTTTTTTAAAATGTGTGAAATTACTAGAAACACATTACTCCCCTTATTTCCTATTATAAGTCATATTTACTAACTTCACACATACTTCGGAAATTAATTAAAAGTCTTGATATTTTAAAAAATTACCATAATTTTTCTAAATTACCCCCATTAAATTATAATTTATCTTAATTATATTTCACTTAATCTCTTTTCACCATAACTCTTTTAAGTATTCTCAAGAAGGATGAAAATAGAAAACAAATATTAAATACTACATAAATTTTATAAAATAACTTATATTTTAAAAATTTTAATCCTCTAAAAATATGTTTTGTAATAGAAAATAAAGGAAATATATTATAAATAGGAGGGAGTATACTTTTTGATTGACTATTCATCCAAGTTCATTGATAGCCATCAATGAAATGTATAGGCAATAAAGATCAATTAATAGGAGTAAGACTCATTTATTTCGAACTCATTAATAGCATAGGTATATGGACAATTTGAATTTTAGGTTACATGCAATTATGTCACGATTAAGAAATATAATTAATATTTTAAAATTTATTTTAAATTTATTAATATGTCTTTTAATAAATAAATAATTAAAAAGGAGCAATTAATATTATTTTTTACTTTTAAAATGGTAGATAAAGATATAATTGGAAAAATAGTAATTGGTGTTGTTTTGGAATTCAAAAGTGACAGATAAATAAAAATAAAAATATTTTTCAAAAGTGACTAATAAAAAGAAATGGACAGAGTAGTTCATTTCTTTTTTAAAAAAAAAATTGGCCAACATAATATAGTTCCTTTCATTTCAAAATAATCCAGACTAAGTTTTGGTTTTGTTTTAATATAATTATCACTTTAGAATTTCAAATAAACAATAAATTATTTTTTATTGTTTTATCTTTTATTAATAAATATAATATTAAAAAGTCACCTAAGACTAGTTCAAATGGTAAAAATAGAATGAGGTGTGTGTAGAGATTAAGTTCAAATCCTCTTGCTATAATGAAAAAAAAAAGATAATGATAAAGTGGAGAGTCCATAGGCATTAAAATATCAAAGTATATTTTGATCAAATACTATATATTTTGCTACAATTTATGATATTTGATGTTGGATATTTGTGTGTCTAGATAAATATATTTCAAAAGGAAATAATTTGATTTGATTATATTTTAATTATGTAAAGAGTCATCCTTCTCCTCATTGTTAGATATGTTGGAATTAGTATAGTTCAATATTTCCGCTTTTAAGATTTTTTGAGTTTGTTACTATTGTGTGAAACATATGTGTGTGGTTCATGTACTTGAAACTATGTGAAACATTTAGAGCTATAATTCATGTACTCCCTTCCATCCTTTATATTAGTCATTTTCTAAAAAGATTCTATAGTTATAAATATGAGTCACTTTATAAAAATTTGTGAAACATTAATTATTTTATTCTAAAAATATCCTTCTTAAAAATTATTTTATAAAGCATTAATTGTTTTAGAAAGTTTAAATATATTATATTAATTAAGTAAAGATGGAGATCAAAGTAAATGTTAGATAATTTTATTAATACAACTAACATTTTTTAGTTTCTATGAAGTAGTTAAAAATGATTTATATTAAAGATTAGAGAGAGCATGAGGTATTAACACTCCTCCGACCCTTTTTATGAAAGATAATTAACTATTTCTCAAAAATTAAGAAACATAGTTAAAATTAATTAAATATCATTAATATGTAACAATATAAAAATTCTTCTAAATAATGCCCAGATTTGATTGAGTAAACCTTTAATGATAACTTAATTGATTCCCAATTCCAAGTAAAAGGAATTTATGATAGATGGATATAAAAAGAATTAATCATTAAATACATAAGATAAAGGGGATTGTTTCTTATAAATAGGACCAAAAGATAATTTCTTAAAGTCTTGTATCAAAATGACCAAAGGGAGTACGATTCATGTAATTAGATTAATTCAAGAGCCAAATAATCTAGCAATCTACTAAATACTCCCCCATTTCTTTTTATTTATCATTTAATGTTTTGATACATAGATTAAAAATATAATTAATATGGTAGAATTTATTTTATATTTTCCAATGTGCCATTCAATAAATTCATATAGATAAAAAAGAGTAATTAATATTATATTTTACTTTTAAAAAGATAAATATATAATTGAAATAAACTATAATTAATCTTGTTTTAGAATTTAAAAGTTAAATATAAATAAAAATAAAAATAATTTTAAAAATGAAAAATGAAAAGAACACAAAGTATGATTCATTATTAGGTATGAAAAAATAATCTTTAAAGCAATGATTTGAAAACCGGACCGGACCGGATGGTCGGATCGGTCAGACCGTCACCCAGTGTGAAGAACGGCTAGGTTTTCAGCTTTGGATCGTTTTAGGGGTTGAACCGGATTGGACCGCTTTGAACCGGCTTTTGAGCCGGAAAGAGTTGAGAACGGGAGCGATTTTTAGAGAACCGGACGATTTTTTAAATTGGGTAAAATTTAACTTAAATTTAATTTTTTTTTTGCCAAAATTATTAATTATAAAAATTATTAGAGAGTAAAACACTATTTTTCATTTTATTTTAAAATTACTAATTATAAAAATGAAAATTTTCATTGTATTATACTCTCTCCATCCCAAATTATAAGAGAATTTTGAGACTCTTTATTTATCCTAAAATATAAGAGACATGGATAAAATTTGTGGAGTAATTAATATGATTTTTCTTTTACACCCTTGAGTAGTTAATGTTGTATTAAAAATTATTAATAATGAATTAGTCTTACTTCAGACTTTTAATGTGGACAATTTTAGAAAAAAAAATTGAAATTGTAGTACAATTAATAAATTTCACTACAAAAACTATTTTTTTCTTGATACAGATAGAAGTAATTATTTGTTTTTTATAATTGAGGGATGGAGGGAGTATAATCATTTTATAATATTATGGTCATATAGTATTATCATGTTAAAGTATTTTAACATTACTTTCAATGATTTAATATATATTATTACTATGTGAGCTTATTAACTTATTATGAACTTAAATTACTTAAATTTATTCTCTTAATAATTTAATATTTTATTTTTATACACATATTATTATATATAATATTATTTTTACTTAATTATTATGTCACCAGTTCGACCGCCGGTCCAACCGGTTGAACCATAAAAACCGTGACTAAGTCAAATTTCCGATTCGACGTCCGGTCTGACTTTTAAAACATTGCTTTAAAGATAACATCCTTTAACGTAATTCAGGCCACATACTTTCTTTGTTCTTCATACATTTAATAGGTCTCTTGATTTGTACCATAACATTAAATGAACATTGTTATTCCTTCCAATTCATATTATAAAGCGTTTTATATTAATTATATATATATTTAGAAAATTATTTTTTTAACTAAAGTTAATGCAAAAAATACTCATATTTTCTATTTTACTCTTATTGAATACTTTATTCTATTATTATTATAGAGTTATAAATGAGAAGAGATAAAATATTAAAGATAGAAATAAAATAAAAAAAAAATATCCAATACCATATATTTTGAACCAAAAATTTATTATATAAAATATCTTATAATATAAATAAAAAAAATATTTTGAAATGAAATGAATAAAATAAAAATAGATACAGTAAAAAAAGACCCCTTTGGTTACAACTAGAAAAGGGGAATAGAATGGAAGGGAGTGGTGAGAATAAAATATATAAAAATAATGAACACTATAAATGTGTTTTGTAGGATGCCAAGGTCTTATGTTTTTTAATTTTGTAAAATTAAATTAAAATAAATAAAATTTATAAACATAAAATTTAGATAAAAAAATTTATTATAAATTGTTATACTTAAATATTTATTTTTAAAAAAAAATTAATAAAAATTTTATTTGAGTGATAAAAATAAAAAAATATTTTTATATGTATAATAAAGATTAAATTTTCCCTCTTTTCCGAAATCTAGAAAAGTAACTTTTTCCCCGACCCTCATCTTCCTTCTCCTCATCGGCGCTCATCATCATCGATGGTTGTCCAGAATCACAAACAAAAATAAATCAACAGGATGCTAAAACAAAATTAAATGCGCAAGGCAACAGTTGCAGAAACTACACAAAGCTGCAAAATCTCCACCATTGAAGAAACTACATAAGCTTCAAAGTTCAAATTTCCAGAATTTTGAAAAAAAAAAACAATTTACAGAAAAATCAACAGAGGAGAAGCATGATGGAAGTTGAATCTCATGGGACCGCAAGATCTGTTCGCAATAGAGGTGGGATTGTTGGTGCTGAATCTTGTGAGAACCACACCATCTCACTCTAGATCTGTTCGCGTGGGTTGACGACGGTGCCAAGATAGGTGCGATGGAGATGGAGCTGTGGCCGACGATGATGGATTTATGGTTGTTAATAAGGGAGACAAAGAAGATGATGAAGGTTGCCGATGGTAGGATAGGGAAGGAGACGACGGTGAGGGGTGGGAGGAGATGACGGCGGGGATGGGGGAGACGACGGCAGTCGCAGATGTGGTTAGTGGAGGGGAGAAATTTGGTAGAGGGAAGAACTTTTGGTAGTTAAGGAACGAAGAAAGATAGATGTCCAAATTGTAATTTTTAATACCTATTTTTAGGTATTTTCATTTTGTATAGAGTTGATATTTTCATTTTGTTATCCAACCAAACACTCCTAACATTAGCATTAGAATTTGGACTCCCATTATCAAGGGTCCAACTAATTGAACCAAACAGGGCTCAGTGTCTGAGAGCCATTTTGTTTATTTAGGTTGGTTCAATCAAGACATAATATTGCGAAGAAAAAATTTAATAACTGATAAATTATGCTTAAATTTAAACTATTTTTTGAAATAAAAATTATTAGTCATCGAACTTTCAAATTTTTATTAAAAATATTTTTTTTAATTTAAAAAAAGTGAAACAACTCAAAATTATTCTTCATGCTGGAAGTCTGAAATGAAACTCATGTTGAATCACGTACGTCAAATTGAATTATTGGACAATACATCGTGTTTTATTTTTTTTTAAATGAACATTATGTTTTAAATTGTAAATGTGTTATTCCTAAAATTGAACTCAATTAATTTTGGGCTGTAGACTTTTGGACTCATACTACATGCACTAAGGCTAGCCATCACCCTCCCTATTCACACGCTCCACACACGTTTTCAGCGGCCCATATCCTCCCATTCACAGGCTGCATTTAGTGATGGGGAGAAAAAACCAAAACTCCAATGGGAATGAATGTGATTTAAATTTAGAAAAGTGATTTTTAGATTATTTAAGAAAGTGATTAATTGTTTAGAGATTTTTGAAAAAGTAAAAATTACTTTGTGTTTGGTTAGAATAAAGAAAAATACTCTTTAAATTGTTTAGTAAATAAAGAAAAAATATGAATTTATATTATAATATTTCTATAGAGTCAAATATTATCATTTTTACACCCCTTCTCCTCTTGTATCATTTTCTCTTTCATCTACTGTAATTACTTTCTTTAAAAGCCACTTAGAGCAGCTTCTCAAAATAAGTAAAAAATTATTTTTTTTATTTTTAAAAGTTTAAACAAATACTTTAAAAAATTTTAAAAGTGTTTTTTTATATAAAGAGAGTGATTCTCGCATAGAAAAAAAAGTTGAAACAAACAGACTCTTAATAAGAGCATAAATTCAAATTCTATTGTGCTATAGAGGTAAGAATTTTATTGGTGGGTAATTTTTAAATTGTAAGACCTATTCTACTCTGATAAGCCTCTAATACCTGAATCACTGAAGCCTTTTTTTGTGAGAAAAAAAAGAGAAAGATAGATAGTATAATTATGAGATGAAGGCCTCATACTATGGTTACATTCTCTTGTATCTCTCTCTCCCAGAATACTTAGAATGCATGGATGGAGAGGATCTAAAAGCCATTTTTAAAATGCTATAGTTTTGATTTGGTTCTTATTGATTCACTCAAAATTAAACAGATCTAAACCAAAACAAATTGGTTTTATCGGTTTTATTTGGTTTTAAAATTAAAAAAAATAAGATAAAAATAAGCTTTTGATTCTCAAACAAAGTGGCCTTGTGCCACAGCATGATCTAATATGGGTACTGATCGATGCCTCACTAGATTAGGCGATGCCTCACTAGATGTGCCTAATTGAAATCTTCATGGTTCATATTAAATTAGCTAAGGCCCTGTTTGATTGGGGTTTTTTTGAGGAAAGGGAAGCCTCTCCCATCCTTGTTTGGTTCATAAATTTGGAGGGGATTTAATTCCCCCCAATCCCCTCCCCCATCCCTTTTTTATTCCCCTCCAATTTGGGATTTTTTGGAGCCCCTTGAATTTTACCAAATCAGGAAATTTTAAAATCTTTTCAATCCCCTCCATTAAAATCCTTCCCCTCCCTTCCCTTCGATTGAACCAAACAGACCCTAAGAGCTCTCATCCAACCGCACGTTACACCTCTGGTGCCAGCCATGAGATTTAAAATTCATAATTTCTTTTCTATATGTTGAGAGGTAGTTTTGAAATCACCATTGATCAATTGAAATAACCAGAGATTAATATGGCTTGTTTTGTTTGAAACATACAGATAAAAGGATACAGGAACTTAAGACAAGATTGAATATTTCTGTTCAACCCTTTAGTTTGTATGTAGTTTATTTGGGCTCTGCCCTCGTTTGTACAAAAATAAAAAAACTACCACATTTTGTATTGCCAAGGACACATTTGGATCCATGCATTATTAGCTATTCTTCAAGACGATGAAACGTTCCCTTTCTTGTTGGAAAATATTTTCAACGGTTTTCTTTTATTTTTTTATTAATTTTTTTTATTTCTTTTAATAATCACGGGACTGTTATTTGTTAGCTCTTTAAATTCGGAGTTTCCACCTTGTTCAAACTAGCCCATAATAGTGCGTGTGTGTGTGTTCAACCAAAATACAGAAAAAGTGTGTTTACGTATAATTTAGATGGCCTTATAGTCTGTCAAATATAAAAATGAATTATATTCTTTAGAATTATTTGTTATAAATTTTGTATTTTATATTGATAAATTTGATATATATATATATATATATATATATGCTTTTAAAAAGAACTAAAATGAGTAAAAATTAATTCAATATGAATATATCAATATAATTAATAATACTTTTGAACCTCTACCAAGTTAAGGAGGAAAAAAAAAACAAAACGAACCAATATTTTTAAAAGAAAATGAAGAACAACTTCCTATTAAAAAACGAAAAATTTTAAATAAATACCAAGAAATCAAGTTATTTCCAAAAGGAAATCTAATTTATCTAATTTCCTAAAACTACTAAGATTTGTAATTGGAATTAAACTTAAAAAATAAAAGAGAAAAGTGCCCGTATAAATAACTTATTTGCAAATGACACAAATTTATTTATAAATAATAATAGTATATTAGTAAATAATATAGTCTTATTTACAAACGATACTATTATTACTTACTAATGAGCATATGTCACTTAATCATTTATCAATTATAAATTAGTAAAAGTCAGTTACGAATAAACAAAAGTTAGTTGCTGTAAATAGATATAGGGATATATTAGTCACTTTTTATCAAATTTTAATTCCAGTTTGTAACCTTTTTGGAAATTAAGGAGAATCGAGGCTCCTTTTTAGAAATATCTTGACTTGTTGGTATTTATGAAGGATTTTTTTCAAAAAAATTATTGTGAATTTCTAAATTTGATAATAATTAGAAGTGGGTCGAGGCGAGTCACAGCAAATTATTGTGAATTTCTAATTTCTAAAATTGATAATAATTAGATTTATTTTATATATATATGATTTTTATCTTTAAAATAATTATAATCTAAAATTTTTTAAATATAATTTTTCATAAATTTAAGTTTGAAGGCATGACAATTCCAAAAACAAAATGCACAAATCCAAGAAAATTCAAAACTCCAATACAATAATTATTCCATTTTTTATTGCTAAAAAGCAAGCTCAGTATACAAAATTGTGTATCGCGCTACTACCTATGAAAATCAACAATAAAAAGAAAGTCACCTGCCGTGAGAAGCAAGTGGAACCAATTCTGACAGCGGAGTCGCAGCCGGCGTCGGCCTCGGCGACGGAGCCGGAGAGTTCCGACACAAAGGACACGTGGCGCTCAACCGGAGCCACTCGTCCAAGCATTCCGCGTGAAAGCAGTGGTTGCACTCTGGAATGCACCGCACCGTATCATTCTGCACATACTCACCTAAGCATATAGCGCATGGGCCCCCATTGGGCTTGGGCAATCGCCGGCTCTCCCCTAACACAATCTTCGGGTAGGCTTCTATCGTGGGCTTATCCAGGCCCAAAACCACCACCACCGGCTCGTCCACATTGTCACTACTGCTACTACTATTACTAATGCGGCGGTTAAGGCGGCGGTTGTTGGCCTTGATGCGGACGCAAGCGTAGGAGGCGAGCATGATGGTGGAGATGAGGACCAGGATGCTGACGGTGATGGCGATACCGTAGCCGAGGCTGGTGCCGGTGGTGGAGATCGGTGGGTCGGCGGTGGACATGAGAGAGAAAGAGAAAGGTAGGAGGGGAAGTAACAGTGAGGGAAGGGGAAGGTTATAGTGTGAGAGAAGTGTGAGTTTATAGTGAGGAAGTGGAGGTTGGGGGGTGACTTTATTGAGGGAGAAGAAGCAGTTGGGTAGTGAAGGGCGCACCGGACTCCGCGGGAAAAAATTAAATGGCTTTCGCAATTGTGACGTTGACGTTTTTTCTTTTTTATTAATTGTGTTGCTTCAATTTATCATCAATCTTATGCTTAATTTTGCTTAACACTCTGTCCATTTGAAATTATAATCCTCCCTTGGTAGGACTTTTTCATTCGCTCTTAAATATAGGATTATTTTTAAAATATAATGTTGTATTTAATTATTTATTATACTACCAATGTATTATATAAAATTTTAACATATAGATTAAAAAATACAATTAATATGTTAGAATTTATTTTAAAATTTTTATTATTTTTTAATAAATAAATAGATAAAAAAGTGTAATTAATATTATTTTTTAATTTTAAAAAATATATAAGAATTTATTGAAAAAATAGTAATTAATTCTATCTTAGAATTTGAAAGTGACATATAAATAAAAATAAAAATTTCTTTAAAAGTGAGACATAAAAAGAAACAGAGGAAATAATAAAAATGTTTCTATTTAATTAATCATAAAATATTTCAATTTTAAAAAATAAAGTCCATCCACTCTTTACCACTCATCATTAAATTAAATGAAATGTTATAGTAATTCACTTTTTTTCTAATAAAATTCAATAAGAGTAAATTTAAAAAAATTATATTTTTTAAAAGAATTGTTAACTACTTTTAATTCCATATCTTATTAATTGATTCAGTTAAAAGGGTCGGGAGTACTATCTTAATTTGATTAGTGTGAAATAGTAATTAATTTGCTCATTGATGAAGTTTATTCTTAACAATGGATTTGGTACGTTCGACGGTGGGGTCAAAGAGACAGAAGGAAGACAGAAAGAATTAAAATATTGTCTGCTAAATATACTTCAAAATAATAATATTATCCCAATCTTTTTAATTTTATTAATTATTTTAACTTAATTATTTAAATATCTACCACAATGGTTCTTCGATTAGTTGGTTTGTTTGATACAAACAATGGATATAAAACGTAAGATTTGGGAAATGATGGGATGCTTTGCCACTGTGGCAAAGTCAGGACCCTAGATTATGGTGTAAAATTGTTAAAAAATTGGCTAAAGATTTTTTAAAAAAATTATTAAAAAATTAATAATTGACCATTAGTTTATACTTTATACTACTTTATAAATAATTACAAATTATAATTGATCATTATAATTTTATTTTATTTATAATTTACAAATAATATATATATTTGTAGTGACAAGGAGTATCCCACCAATATTAAATATTAATCTTCCTTTGGATATGGAGGATAAATGATTGACTCTTTTCAATTAGATTTATTTCATAAATAAAGGTTCAGAATCAAACAATTGTTGTTGAAAATCCTGGTTTATACAATTTTGATGAAAATTGTGGCTCATCTAATAGTGACTTTTCATTTAAAAGTATTTTTATTTTTAATTAAAAATCTAGAGAACTTGTAATTATTATAAATTATAAATATTTTAGATAATCACAAAAGACACATAAACAAAAAAGAATATTTCTCAATAATTTTAAAAATGTCACAATAAATCAATCACAAAAGACCGAAACAAAAAAGAATAGTTCTCAATAACTTCAAAAATGTCACAATAAAAATTTATAAGTTAGATAAAAAAGATATATTCATAAAAACTACAAAAAATGACTCTTCTTTTTGTTCTCTAAATAAAAAAAATTATTTATGAGCTAAATAAATAAGCATAAGGTTATAAACTTAAAATTATTAGGTTTAAATTAAAATAAAATATTGAAATGAGATTATGAAAATTATTTGAAAGTTTGAGTTTTTTTTTCCTCTTTTTTGTCATAAACTAGAAGTATTTTTTACTTGTAGTAGGGCTATTCAATGTGACTCGTGGCTTAGTTGGTCCAGTGTAGCCCGATCATTTCGGATCGGGCCGAAAAAGAAAAATCAAAAAATAAAAGAGAACTGGACAACAAAGAGGACTGGGCCGGGCCTTGAGCAAGTCACTGGCCCGTCCTGATATAAATTATTTTTTCAATTTTCTCATCTTTTTTTATTTGTTAAAGATATTGAATAATTTTATATAACTGTTTTTTTTTCATATATCTCATGGAATAAATTAATTTTATAATTATAGTAGATATATTTTATTATTCCAATCTTTAATTTTATTTCAAATTTTAAATTCATTTCTTAACTTAATATTATATAAAAATAAATAATATATAATTGTTGAGCATTTATAATTTTGATAAATATTGTTGTTTAACCCAATATTATCCTAAAAAATATATTTTAAATGAAGCTAATTATATTTTTTAATAAAAATTAAATTAACTTATTTTTTATTATATATTTTTTATACCGAGCCAAACCCGCCCCAGTGAAGGACTAGGTCATCCCGAGCTGGCTCAAGTCACGGGCCATTTTTCCTTGACCCGAGGTGTTCCGAGCTAGACATCGAGCTAGGGTGATGCTCAGCCCGTGAATACTCTTAACCTATAGTAAGGACTAATATCTTTCATGCTATTGAAAGTAAAAAGTAGATCTTTAATAACTAAGTTTGCTCTATAAAGGTTCAAAGTTTAATTTTAATTTGTTGGGCTTTGATGTTTCAAAAGATTTTTCAACCAAAAATATTTAAGGATTAGAGAATGCAAAATATTATTATTAAGAGATGCAAAACCAGTGTTAGAAAAATCGGATCGGACCGGCCGGTTCCCGGTGCCAAGTCCGGTCCAGTCATAGATTTCGACCGCCTCTTTCCAGAATCGGTGAGAACTGTTGAAAAACAGATCAAACTAGCCTCAAACACATGCTAAACTGGTCAAATCGGTTTATTTTTTAATTATTTTTAAATTTTTTTAAAAAATTTGATTTTTTTAATTTTTTTTAAAATAACATTATTTTTAGAACTAAATAGCATTATTTTTATATAAATTTTTTTCTTTCTATATTATAATATTATATAAGCATTATTATGATACATAATTATTAATAATGATAAATTTACTTAACAAATAATATGAAAAAATATTAATTAACTATTTTGAATTTAAAATATGTTTACAAATTAATATTAACTTATTTAGATTTTAATACTAAATTGTGAAACTTATTAATAATATTTTTTTATTTTATATATTATGTACAAGATTAAAAATTATTAAATTTATTAGTACCAATTTAATTCTGATTAAATCATAATTAAATTATTAAACTTTAAATTAATATTTTAACCAGTTCAATATTCAGTTCGATTTTTTTTTCTCATGCAAAACATCAAAATTTAGTATCTTATCTATAAATATAATTTTCTCCTAGACCAGGGTGCATGTGCAGTGCACCTCCTTACCTGCACGTGGCTTCAGCTAGTGATCATTAATTATGTCTAAGGACGTTATACCAAGGTTGCAATTTGAGCTTTTGTTTGTTGGCCAAAAAAATTTGAGCTTTAGTTGCTCACGCAGAGTTCATTTTTAAATTTTAATGATCGCATTTTTTCTTTTCCAACCTGTTTTTCTTTAAACCAACATCAATATCTGGTCAAAAAAATATATCAATATAAAATATAAAATTTATAAAAATAACATTAGTACCTATAGTGATTCAGGACCGCCATTGATGCTCTAAGTACTCACAAAGACTTGTCTTTCTAATGGCAAACTCTTAAAAAGAAAACAAAATACAAGTAAAAATTAAAAAAATATGGTGAAAAATTTTTGACAATTATATCAAGATTTAAGCTTGACCATATCATTACAAATCCTTAAAATCACTTTTCTAATAATACTATTGAAGACAAAATCACCACCATATCAATCATAAGAAAAGAAATTGAAAAATAAGTTACCAAGCAAGTTTTGCCAAAACTATAATATCATGGTCATTAAAGTAAATATACCACCACCTAGGTCTTCCAATTTTGAGAACCAAAAACGAGTTTTTATGATGAGTGGACCCACCAATCACATAAATCATGTATAGCCAAAAATAATATAAACATTGCACATTACAAACTGCAAGCATTTAGAATTTTCCCAAATCACAAAAGTGGGCGTACCAGAATACAAACAAGCCACATAGGAGAATATTAATGCATTGATAAAGAGCAAATATGTAGGTGATATACACACATCCATATACCCCACTCATATATATATATATATATGTTCCGTCAAAAAGCTGAGATAGACTATTCCTCCTTTACAGTGTGCAGTGCTCTCTCCTTTTACGCTTCTTCTTGCCCCCTTTTTATTGACCTTCTCTTGACCGTTAAGGTTTAACCGTCTTCTCCCTCTAACCCCTAATTTATCGGGATATTTCATAAATAATCATTATGGAGTATCGCACTCTTTTTGCTTGATCCCTGATTTTTCGTCCTTCAATTATGATTCCGTAATGGTTATTGTTCTCATAACCGTTACTCCTAGTCGGGTATTTTCGGAGCAACACAATTTTTGTAGAGAAACCCGTAGTTGGTCCTATGGCCGAGATGTTATTTTATCGTACGATCATTTGGCCGTACAATTACTCGGGTTTACCACTTGATAACCGATGTAATACTTGGATCGTTGCACTTAAGCTCGGTGTGTATGAGCCCGGAGAGTGGTACATTAAATGGGCGTTTATCTACCTCGGACTTGTAAGCTCGGCCTTCTCATCCCGGCCAGTACACTAGCCCCCCGAGCCTCGAGTCTGATTTGGACGAAAAGGCTCTGGATCACGTGACCAACTAAAGACTGATTTTTGAATTTTGAACCGTTTCAGTATCCTAGGGATTCGAGAACCTTCCCTAAGGCTCCTTGACGTTTCGGTTTCTGAAACGTTAATGCACTTATACGTACGGCTACACGCGGCGTTATTTAATGCTGCGTCTTTTCGTCAGTTGGAGCACGTTCCCCAATGGTGACGATTTGTTGCCCAAAGTCATGATTAAATTGCTTGTTTCGAGGAGGGGTTTCACAATATACGTGTAGGACTCGAGTGTTCATCTTTTCACTTTAAACTTCATTTGCTTTTCGTTCCTTCTGAATCTTTCCGTCGTCTCTAACCTCCTTTTTCTCACCCTTTTCGTCATTTTTCCAGGTACGCCCTCTTTTATCCTTCCCCTTTTTCTCAGTTTCTACGCTCTATTCCATATTTTTCCCAATCATTATGAGTTCAAGCCGAGGATCTGAGACGTTGGCTAGGTCGTCCCCTCATCGAATCCTGGTTGAAAGGGAGGTTATGGGCATCGGAGAAGATCCTTCGCCGTCAAACTCTTCCTTTCCAAGCGTGGAGCTGAATTTTCGTCTGGCCGACCTCCTAACTGAAAGGGAAGCTTCATCTTCGGCTACTGCTATGCAAGTAACCGTACCAAACCCGTGAAAAATCATTTCAAGGGTTCAAAAAGATCCAGTTCCCGACATTCAACTTCCGGGATATTATTGAGTTAAGGGAGAAGTTGGATCTTACCACTCTAGATTTCGGACTGCTGAGTCGATCATGGAAATGAGGAAATCCATCTCTCTGTCTAGCATACAAACAGAGGAGGCCGTGATTGCCGAGCCGTGTACAGAAGATGAGCACGTTTTTATGTCGGCGCAACGAGGGCAAATACATTTTACTTATATGTATAAAACATTATTTGAGTCGCTGGGAGTTGGCCTTCCTTTCTTGGAGTTTGAGTGCGCTGTTTTAAGGGCGTTGAACGTCGCTCCGACTCAGCTTCATCCCAACAGCTGGGCGTTTTTAAAGGCTTTTGAAGTCCTGTGCAGAAAATTGAACATGACACCGACCGCTCCAAAATTTCTCTACTACTACCAGATCTGATTTGGAAATAAGATCGGCTGGATTTCTCTTAGTGGTATGAATAAAAGGGGAATAATCGGTCCATATACCTCATCCTATAAAGACTTCAAAGGAAGTTTCTTTAAGGTGCGCCCAGCCGAGGGTTACTCGGAGATGTTTTTCAATGAGGAGGGATGACCCAGGTTTCCTCTATATTGGACTCGGACTCTGATCAAATTCCAGTCTTGGTGCTATGAGGATATGTCGGCATCCGAAAAAGTGGATGTCGACAAGTTAAATAAATTACCTCGCCCCTTGAACTGCAAAATCTTACTTAGGCTTCCTTATTCTTCAACTCCTAATAAAGATCTTTCACGTGAGTGCCAAGTTTCTTTTTTCTTCTGCTGCCATACTTGTCTGAGTTTTTAATATATACTTTCTACTCTGCAGTGGTGATGGGGAAATTCAACTGGCGATCAATAAAGAACATGGCCCCATCAACAGGACCTTCTACCGAGAACCTGTAGACTCGCCATGATAAAGAGGAGAGAGGACGTGCCGAGATAATGACGGCAGCGGAAGTTGTTGAGATCACCTCCTCTCCACACAGCCCCCCAAGCAAACGCGCTCGACTTCCGACCACCGACGAGGAGCCTGTTTCTTCAATTCGTTCACCTCTCCTGCCGTCTCCCGTTAGACGCTCACCTTCGAGCACTGACCCTAACATTGCCAGGTTTTTTGGGAGCGGCATCCAGGAAGTCGAGGACAAGGAAGCTTTGCAACGATTGGGTCACAAGACTGTTTTGGACTCCATGTCGGCTATGTGCCTGCGTGCCGCGACCATGGCCTCGCTCTGTGGGGAGGAGTTTGAGGAGAGTGATCGTCGACTGAAAGCTGCTAAGGCTGAGCTTCTGGAAGCAACCAATGCAAAAGACAAGGCTTCTTCAGAACTCGCCGAGGCTTCAAAGTCTCAAGCAGCTCTCCTTCTGCAAGTGGAGGAGCTGAAAGGATCCCTTGCTGGTGCCGAGATGAAAATGCAAGCAGTCGAGAAGGAGCGGGATGCCTTGATGGCAGAGGTTGCTTGGGCAAGGAACGCTAAAGCCGAGTCCTCGGCCCTCGCTGCTAATTTGCAACAGGATTTGGAGCAAGCGAGGAAGAAACAGGCCGAGCTCGAGGCTGACATTAAGGAAGCCGTGCAACAAATAATGAAAGAGCATGTAGAAGGCTTCCATAAAGCACTTCGTCAGGTGCATCTCTTCCTGCCGAAAATTGAGCTCTCGGCATTTGATGTAAATAAAGACGTCAAAGATGGTGTGCTTGTTGATGAGGAGGAATTGTAGAACTAAAAAGCAAACTGCCCACCTCCTTGATTGTCTATTTATTTTTTACTCAGAATTGTTTCTAATTAATGATAACAGTCTTTCTTTTCTGACCGTGTTAAATTTTTTTGTCTACATTTAACATCATCTCTTAGTTCGATCTCGACTATCATTTAATTCAGCTTCTTGGTTCATACTTGACCGAATTTTAATTGGAGACCTCGGTTCATACTTGACCAAGTTTCAATTCCTCGATTCATACTTGACCAAGTTTTAACTGGAGACCTCGGTTCACACTTGACCGGGCTCCAATCCCTCGATTCATAATTGACCGAGTTTTTAACAAATTTTTGGTTCAAACTTGACCAAGTTTAATTCGAATGCCCGGTTCATACTTGACCGAATTTTAACCGAAGACCTCGGTTCACACTTGACCGGGTTTCAATCCCTCGATTCATACTTGACCGAGGCTTAAAATGAATGAAATCATGACAAAGAATTTCCTTTATTAAAGTAGGTAGGCGTGCCTCGTTAAAACCTTCTCGGCCAAAACCCTTTTTTACATATCCTTTGGGACAAAAGACCAAGTTAGGAAAAAGAGTACACCGCCTTCTTTGTATACATCAACTAACTGAAATAAATTTTGAGGTGAGAAGCATTCCATGTCCTAGGGATTGCTTTCCCTGACAACTTTTCTAATCTATATGCTCAATTGCCCAATGCTTCAGTAACTCAGTAAGGCCCTTCCCAGTTCGCAGCTAGCTTTCCCTCGCCGATGTTCTTCCTTGCTTCACTCTGCTTTCTCCAAACAAGATCTCCACGATCAAAACTCCTTGGTTTAAGTCGAGAATTATAACGCCGAGCCGCTCTTTGCTTACAAGCCTGTTCTTGTATACGTGCATTTTCCCTGACCTCTTCGGATAGATCTAGTTCGACTTCCATATTTTCCTGGTTCGTATGTTGGTCAGGAAGTGTTCGCCTAAAGGACGGCTCTCCCACTTCCACCGGGATCATTGCATCAGCTCCAAAGGTTAACCTAAAAGGAGTTTCCTTGGTGCTTGACTGAGGCGTGCAATGATAAGCCCAGAGGATGCTCGGTAATTCTTCGGCCCAAGCCCCCTTTGCTCTTCCCAATCTCTTCTTGAGTTCCCCGAGGATAACCTTGTTCGCTGCTTATGCCTGTCCATTTGTTTGAGGATGCTCGACCGAAGATACTCGATGTTTAATACCAAGCTGTTCATATAATTGCTTCAGGTTTCCATCAACAAACTGCCTCCCATTATCAGTAACCACCGAGTGAGGAATCCCATACCGACAGACAATATTCCTCCATACAAATTTCTGTACTTGTTGTGCCGTGATCTTAGCTAACGATTCCGCCTCAATCCATTTAGTGAAATAGTCTATGCCAACTATTAAGAACTTGACCTGCCCTTTTCCCATCGGAAAAGGTCCGAGAATATCAATTCCCCAGACCATGAATGGCCATGGAGACATCAGTGTATGCAATTCTTCCGACGGTGCATGGCGTAGACTGCCAAACTTTTGGCACTCAGTACATTTCTTACTATACTCGGTGCAATCAGCTCGTATAGTGGGCCAATAATAACCGGCCCGAATTACTCTCACTGCCATAGATCTTCCACCAGTATGCATCCCACACACTCCTTCATGGATTTCGCTCATAACATATTTCGCCTATTCAGGAGTGAGACACTTTAAGAGGGGGGTTGAGAATCCTCGCCTGTACAAGTCCTTTCCCATTATTATGTAATGGGAAGACTTCAACTTCAATCTCCTTACTTCGTTCTGGTCGTTGGGCAAAGTCCCTTCGGCCAGATAATTCCAAATAGGGGTCATCCAGTTCTGGTCCGGGCTACTTCCGACCATAACCTCCTCAAGATTAACACTAGGCTGATATATAGTCTCCCTGATGATCGTCTCATGCTGCCCGAGCCTTTTGACGTTAGCCAATCTGGATAACAAATCAGCTCGGGAGTTTTCTTCTCTTGGAATGTGCTCAATCGCGAATTCATCAAAGCATTCAACCAAGTGTTTCACCTTGTTCAAGTATTTTGCCAACTGTGGGTCTTTGGCTTGGTAAGCTCCCGAGACTTGTTCAGAAACCAGCTGTGAATCACTCCGACATCTTACCTGGCTTGCTCCCACCTCTCTAGCTAGATTTAACCCTGCAATTAGAGCTTCATACTCGGCCTGGTTATTAGTGACCGGAAAGTCGATCTTAAGAGACTGCTCCAAAGTTATCCCTCCGGGGCCTTCCAATATGATTCCCGCTCCACTCCCCTTGGTATTGGATGAACCATCCACATAAAGTATCCATTGGTCCCCGTCTTTGTAATTTTCGGGTGGGGTAAGTTCGGCAACAAAATAAGATAGACATTGCGCCTTAATTGGCCCTTTTGACTCATATCTTATACCGAACTCTGACAACTCGACTGACCACGAGATCATTCGGCCTGCCAATTCAGGTTTCCTCAAGACCTGCTTTACGAGATGATCAGTTTTTACAACAACCTCATGACTTTGGAAATAAGGTCGCAATCTTCTCGCCGAGATGACCAGAGCCAGAGCTAACTTTTCAATAGTCTGATACTTTGATTCTGCGTTGTGCAATACTCGGCTGATAAAATATACTGGTATTTGCTGCTTGCCTATTTCCTGCACCATCACCGAGCTAATTGCTTGTTCGGTCACCGACATATACAGCAGCAACTCTTTGTTAGGAACCGACCGATTAAGGATCGGAGGTGCCGAAAAGAAGCCTTTGAAACTCTGAAACGCCTGCTCACATTCCTCACTCCACTCATACCGCTTAGCCTTCTTGAGTAACTTAAAGAACGGCCTAGCTTTCTCCGTTAACCTCGGTATGAAGCGAGATAGTGATGCTAATCGTCCTGTCAGTTTCTGCACTTCTTTTATGTTTTGGGGGCTTCTCATGTCAATAATAGCTCGGCATTTATCAGGATTGGCTTCAATACCTCGATGTGTTAGCATGAATCCTAAGAATTTTCCCCCGTTGACTCCGAATACGCACTTATCAGGATTTAACCTCATGTTGTACTTCCGTATTCTTCCGAACACCTCGCCAAGGTCGGCAGCATGCTTGGAGGGATCTTCGGACTTCACTACCATGTCGTCAACATATACTTCCAGGTTCCTCCCGATCTGTTCCTGAAATATTTTATCCATCAACCGCTGGTAAGTAGCCCCAGCATTCTTCAGTCCGAACGGCATCACCTGATAGCAATAGTTAGCGTTCTCAGTCATGAACGCGGTTTTCTCCTCGTCAGGGGGGTACATCCTTATCTGATTATACCCAGAGTAAGCATCCAGAAAGCTGAGTAAGCCACAGCCTGACGCTCCATCTACAAGCCGATCTATGCTGGGAGGGGATATGTATCTTTTGGGCATGACTTATTTAGGTCGGTGTAGTCCGTGCACATTCTCCACCTTCCATTAGCCTTTTTAACAAGCACCACATTGGCCAACCATGTTGTATATTCAATTTCTCGGATGAACCCAGCATCAATCAGTTTTATCATTTCTTCCCTCATTGCCTTCCGCCTTTCCTCGCCTACCCGCCTCTTCCTTTGCGCTATCAGCTTAGCTTCAGGGTATACGGCCAGTTTGTGGCATAAAAAATTTGGATCAATTCCCGGCATGTCTGAAGAAGTCCATGCGAACAGATCAGCATTGTCCTTCAACATCCTTTTTATCTGCTCCTTTGTTTCTCCTCTGAGTTGACTTCCAAGATTAGTACACCGATCTTTACCGGCGAGCTAAAATTTCTGTAATTCTTCAATGGGTCTTGGCCTTTGGTCCTGTACATCAAGTCGGGGATCAAGCTCCACCAAATTTACTGATGTGGTATCCTTCTTCGTCTGTGTACCACTACCGACTACCCCTCTCCTGGTGACTTTTAGACTATCTACATAACATTGTCTTGCCACCTTCTGATCAGCCTTCATTGCAATTATATCCCCAGTAACCGAGGGAAACTTCATCATGAGGTGTGGAGTGGAGACCACGGCACCGAGCTCGTTTAAAGCCGGTCGACCTATCAAGATATTATAAGAAGTTATTGCATCAATAATAAGGTACCTGATCATGATGGTCCTTGACCCAAGGTCTCCCCTGAAAGTGGTCAACAACTCCACATATCCTCGGGTATGAACCTGTTCTCCTGCGAAGCCAACCAGCTGATCGTGATAAGGCTTGATCATCTCGTCGGGTATCCTGAGCTTCTGGAAAGTGGTATAATACAAGATATCCGCCGAGCTCCCTTGATCTATTAACGTCTTTCTTACAATGTAATTCGCCACTTCTACCGAAACCACCACAGGGTCATCCTGATTAGGATCGACTCCTTCGAAGTCTTCATCCGAGAAGGTGATGGGATGAGAACTTCGAGGCGCTCGGTGCATTGTCGTATTTACTGTCCGAATGGCCCTCAGGTGCCTTCTCCGGGCCAAACTGGTCGCTCCTCCCCCAGCAAACCCACCTGCTATAGTATTGATTACCCCTTTTATTCTGTTTTCCTCCCTGTTTTGAGTGTTGTCGGGTTGTCTTCTTTCCTCATTTGGCCGTCTAGGCCTTTCTGGATCTCGGGGCTGACCTCTACCGCGTCCTCGTCCATTATAGGGTTGATGATTACCATGATTTCTTTGTACAAAGTTGCCGAGATGCCCGGCTTGAATTAATTCCTTAATCTTATCCCGTAGCGTCCAGCACTCCTCCGTGGTGTGCCCATAGTTACGATGGTACCTGCAATGCTTTGATTGATCTGCCGTTTCTGGGGTATGTCCAGGAGGTGGGAGTCGTATCAATTCAGTATTGCACACTTCTTCCAGAATTCGAGCTCGGTGAGCGTTTAGCGGAGTGTAAAGGTCATACTTCGGCCCTCGACTAGTTCCTTCTCTTTTAAACTTTCCCTTTTCTAACATCGGCCTTATACTTCCTCGATTATTTGACTCCGTCTGCCTATCCAGATCGGTCCTAACTTTATTCCTGAACTTGGACACTTCCTCCATTTGTATGTATCCGGCTGCACGATTTCTAAGTTCATCCATGTTGACAGGTGGCTTCCGACATAAATGATCAGCGAACGGTCCCGGCTTGAGGGCCATCAACATCATGTGCATTGCCACTTCAGGGTTTAGATCTCGTATTTTTACCGAGACTGATGAGAAACGCTCCATGAAACTTCTTAAGGACTCTTCCTTCTCTTGGCATAAGTTCACCAATGCAGCCGAGGTGAGCTGGTGGGGTCGGCTGGTAGCATACTGCGCGCTAAATTTTTTTATCAAGGTTTCAAAGCAATCGATAGATCGCGGTGGGAGCCGAGTGTACCAACTCAAAGCTGCTTCTTTCAAAGACGTAGGGAAGACCCTACACAAAACTGCATCCTCATTCGTGAATAAATTTACCTGCGTGACATACGCATCCACATGCTCATCAGGATCGGTAGTACCATCATACCTTTCCAGGTTTAAGCCCTTCCATCCTTTTGGCAATGGCGTCTCCATGATGCCATCAACGAATGGATGCCTCCGGATGGCCTGCTTATCCTCTCGCCAATTTTCAATGTTCATCTCTGAATGGTATGTTTCCTCACGTCGACTTGCCTCCTGATGTGACCGCTGAGTATCCGTGTTGGTATTTCCCCGTTCCCCTCCTCTAGGAGGAGAAGTATCTTCATGATAGCGTTCTTGCTCCAATTGCCTATTCCTCTCACGCATCTCCTCATTCTCCTTTCTTAATGCTTCCATCTCCTCACGCATTGCCCGAATGACAGGATGGTCCTCCAAAGAAGTCCTGTCTTCGTGGTGTTGTTCTCCTGCACCCGCACTGCTCCTGGTTCGCACCATGATTCTTGGTGGTAGGATAGTTTTTCCCGGCCCCACGGTGGGCGCCAAAATGTTCCGTCAAAAAGCCGAGATAGACTATTCCTCCTTTACAGTGTGCAGTGCTCTCTCCTTTTACGCTTCTTCTTGCCCCCTTTTTATTGACCTTCTCCTGACCATTAAGATTTAACCGTCTTCTCCCTCTAACCCCTAATTTATCGGGATATTTCATAAATAATCATTATGGAGTATCGCACTCTTTTTGCTTGATCCCTGATTTTTCGTCCTTCAATTATGATTCCGTAATGGTTATTGTTCTCATAACCGTTACTCCTAGTCGGGTATTTTCGGAGCAACACAATTTTTGTAGAGAAACCCGTAGTTGGTCCTATGGCCGAGATGTTATTTTATCGTACGATCATTTGGCCGTACAATTACTTGGGCTTACCACTTGATAACCGATTTAATACTTGGATCGTTGCACTTAAGCTCGGTGTGTATGAGCCCGGAGAGTGGTACATTAAATGGGCATTTATCTACCTCGGACTTGTAAACTCGGCCTTCTCATCCCGGCCAGTACAATATATATATACTTTCTTCGTTCTAAAATATAAAAAAATATTCTTAAATATATTTTATTCTAAAATATAAGAGATAAATAATGTGGTAACCCTACTCCCTCCTATGCTCACAATGGAACCTTGTATGATGAAATGGAATGAAGAAGAAGACAAAAAGAAACTCTCTAGCTACCTCTCTTGTATCTCCCAATTCTCTCCAGCCACTCAATTCCTCCAACTCCTCTTTTTTTTTTCCTCTCTAACTTTTTTCCACTTTCTTTTCCCAATTGTCTTTCTTTAATATTCCTAATTAACTCTATGCCAAAAGAAATAATCAAAATTAATTTTCAAAATCCTTCCAGATTCATTTGGTTTTTGACCATTCATTATTGTTTTGATAAGTTCCTTAAACCTCAATAATTTTTTTATCATTATTATTTTGATATAATCTAAAACTCAAAAGATATGAAAATCTTATAAAAGAGAAATTTATAACTCCTTAAGATATAATTATCTTCGGGAGATTTTTTATTTTATTTTGTATCTTTATTGAATTAGACTCAAATGAAAACTTTTTTTTTTCTTTATTAGACTTGTATGGACCAAAATTGAATTGGGTCGACTCCAAGACATGTAAATGTGCTTAGGGCTCGCCACATTCGGTGATTCATTCGGAGAAAACCCAATCTAAGCCCCCATGGCCTTCAACCCTATTTGCTTTCTGCAAGCACCGCTTTATCTATCATTCAACATCTTCTCGGAACTTTTATTTGGATATTTATTTGCATCTACGAGATTTGAGTATATTTTAACTCTTACAACACTGAGTTTTGACTCTTAGTTATATTCATATAGTTTCATTGTCATTATCTATGACTTACGTATCTTTTGTACTCAGCTTCATATATCAGTTCATTTATTCTTTAGAGTATCAGAAATTGTGGTATAAGTCCTTGAGTTTCTACAATTGTTTGATTCTAGAAGTCTGTTTATTTTACAATTTCTTTCATTGAGGCACTAACCTCTGGCTTGTCTGATTTATTGTTTTGCTTTTTAGTGAAGCCAAATTTCATTAATTAAAAAGAGCCAAGAAGACTCAAATGAGAACTTATTTTTTTATTTTTATTTTTATTAAAAACCACACAAAACATGGTGATCCTAGGCTGTGTTTGGCATCACTATGCAATCTAAGATTTGTGGTCAAAACCAAGTTTGATATAATTTTGGGTGTATTTGGCATAATTTTACTTTTTTGTTTGAAAATGATTTCTGTGCAAAACGAGATATACATGCTTTTTCATTTTACTTCTTTATTTTTATCTACATTTATTTTAAAGTCAAGTAAAAATAGATCAATAAAAATAAGAAAAATTAAAAAAATAAAATTTTTATAAAATTTCTCCTATCTATTGACAAAATTGTCCCTTGAAAATTTTAATTTTTATAGATCATAACCTATAAGAAAATATTATATCAGATATACTTTGTTCCCAATTAAATAACTACAAATTAAATTTTTGTCTAAGGAAATTAAATTAATTATGAGATAGAGTTTAAGCTCAATTTAAAGGAAAATTATAAGTTTTACTAAAGCTAATTTTCAAATAAATTATCTAAATATAAACACGTTAGCACAAAACCAATTTTTATTATAATTATATTACAAAATCAATTATATCAAAACTTATTTTTAACTAACTGAATACCAAACAGGCACATAGTTGTCACACCCGATTTTTCACCTAGTTGGTGCAAAAAATTAGAAAAATAAAAAATTGATTTATTTACAACAGTGGATTTGATCTAAAATGAGATTCTAAGGCTTGCATACTTTTGATAGGATTAAAATTCATGTAGTTTAAGAAATAGAAATACGTGTTAGTAGATTGATTGTTTTTATTGAAACTTTTTGTGAAAGAGAACAATAAAAATAATTTATATTTTGTTAATAAATAATTGTAGAATTGGTTAGCGTGTTTAGTGTGTAAAAATATAAAATGCCTTTATCATTTCTTTTATTGTTTTATCTAGAAAGATTTTTTGCAAGTTTAATTTTATTTTAAAGGATAGTATTTAAAACATATATTTTATTTCTTTATTTTGAAAAAAGATAGAGCTTTAAGAAAAAGATTATTTGGGATCAAATTGCCTATAAGAAATTCAATCAATATTGGTACCTACAATAATTTAGTATCACTCATGGCAAATACTAAAGGGGTGAAAGGGTAAATACCTTTAAGAAAATTATTTTTTCATATATTTTATACTAAGTTGACTGTAGAAAATGGTCTTTTTAGCTGACATTAATTCCTGTAAGTAATATAGTATCACTCACAATCTCTTAGTTGATATCATAAGTATTCATGGAAACTTAATATCACTAATGGCAAACTCTAAAGTTTAAAGTTCATGTAAGAGGTTAATTTAAATTAATGAATAAAATTCATTAATCGTAATACTATTTTACCAAGACAAAATAGTATTTATGTTAAGTGAATGAGACGTATATAAATTTGAATAAATTTCAATTTTTCAAAATGACTTTATGTTAAGTGAAGAGTAAAACAGACATAACAGTGGGCTACATCATTGTCCAGTTACGTCTTAAAAGTACTATTTCATATCGATTCTTTTCCTACTATCTTTTGGGTCAAAAAAGGCGTGGAAGGCCCAATCAAATTAAATTAAAACCTGGTTGGATACAAAATTCCAGAAACGCTAGTCTTTTCTTACTTTAGACAAAATCATTTTAGGAAATATTCCATCTATTTTTTATTATAAGATATATTTTTTAAAAATTAATACTTTAAAATATAACTTATTTTATAAAATTTATGTATTATTTAATATTTATTTTTTATTTTTACTCTTATTAGGAATATCTAAAACAATTATAATAGAGAAAGATTAAAAGAAATATATTTAAAATAAGTTATAATTTAATGAAAATAATTTTAAAAATATCAAGACTTTCAACTAAACAGAATCGATTGTGAATTAGTTCAAAACCAGTTTGAACCAGTCGATTGTTTTTTAAAAAAATTATTTTTAATTTAAAGATGAAATGATATTATTCTTAATACTAAACAATATTATCTTTTATATAATTTTTTTATTAATATTATAATATTGTATAAATTTTATTATGATATAAAATTATTAATAATAATAAATTTTCTTAATAAATAATATAATAATAGATAATTAGTTAATTTTTTTATTCAAAATATGATTATAGATGAATATTAATTTATCTAAATTTTAATATTAAATTATGAAATCTATTAATAATATTTTTTTAATTTTTTATATAATAAATAAAATTAAAAACATATTAATTTTATTACTATTAATTTCATTATAATTCAACCATAAATAAACTATTAAATTTTGAACAAATATTTTGACCATTTTAATGGGTAGTCTAATTTTTAATATATATATATATATATATATGTTTGTGCTAGCAAGATGTAAGTCCAAGTGTTAATCTAAGAGAGGGCACACAAAAGGCATAAAGATCCCTACTCAATAACTGAACGGCAGACAAAAGGCAGAAGGGTCCCCACGCAATAACTGAGCGGCATATGCCCTCATGCCTCAAAAAAATCCAAGCATTGAGGAATTGAATTGAATTGAATTTTGATAGACAAATAGTAAGAACTCTTCTCAATATTAATTTAATAATTCACGTACATCAATTTTTTATTTAAATATAAAATGTGTCACCTGAGACAATGTTTTTCATACATAGAAAATAGTAAATATTTAAAACTACAACATGAAATGGACACAAAATGTGAATACATGACATGAGTAATTTCACCAACATTTGACCTTTTAAAAATTTAAATTTTGTTTCTATCAATATAAAAAAAATGCTATTTATTTTTCCAGGTCAAAGAAAAAGTAACAATAACTTTCTATTTTGTTGGCCAAAAAAACAATAACTTTTCTATTTTTATTGCTTGGTCTTAAAAATAGTACTTTCTAAATTTGAACCCTTTTTTACAACTCCATTCCTCTTGGTAAGGAACTAAATTAGTGGAAGCTTCATACTATAAATTCATCCTCATCATTCGCTATCAAAACCGTGATCACCGATTTTGCTATACTCACTCTGGAGCGATCGAATCTAGCGGCTCAAATTCACTTAAACCGATTCTCTCCGTTTCAGTTTTTCTCCAACCTCTTCCACCGCTGGTGGGATCGCCGGTAGCCGAGATTGCGCCAGTGTTGGATTTCTTAGTGATCTTCTCTTCAGGTTGGTATTTGTGTATTCGTTAATCATTTCTCTGTTTTGGTTGAATTCTTGAAGGAAATTGAGTGGGCACAAGGTATAATCACTTATTTGCGATTTTTTCCCCTTCTATCTCGTGTTAGAATTGAGGACAATGGTTTGCTCTGTTTTGTTCTGTGTAAAGCTAATGCAATGTTATCCGCGTGCTGGTTGTTTTAACACCCTCATCACTCGTTTGAACAGCGAAATTGAGTTATGCGAAGTTGAACGCCAAGAAATGAAATAGTTTTAATTCCTATACCTCGATCAATTTTTCGGCTTCATTTAATGTTATTTTCAAGTTAGTATTTATTTTTATTGCAATTCGGTTGAAAAATTGGTATCGTAGTTTTCCATTTTTCTGTTTCATTCCACTTGGTGACTGTGGGTGCTAGTTAATCTATTAAGATTCGAAATCATACACTCGAACTCAAGGTTTCTCTTGTTCATATGACAAATATATTTTCCAGCTAAGTAGGTCAATCAATAATTAATATAATTATTGTTAAATCACTGTTTTTTCAGATTGTTTTATGTTGTCATTGGACTGACTAGGAACAAGAAACCAGGATGCTTCTGGGATCTTTAAGGGATTCTATAATCTTTCCCAGAGATAACGACCAAAAAGAAATGGTGCCATCTTTTTCAAACACAAAATGAATTAGAAACTACCATGATTGTTTATCAGTGCTGAATCGTTTTAAGGTTTTCTTCTTTACATCTTCATGCCTGTTTCGTATTCTTCTTGTTTTAAAAAGAAACTCTTATCTAATGATAATCTCTCTTTCTCTTTCTCACTCCCTTCCCTTCCTCTCATATATTACATCTGTAACTGTATCCATGTCAGCATTTTGACATTATTTACGTTTATAAGAAAATCTGAGAGGAAGGAGGGACAACTATCACACTACCCCACTTAAGTTAGTAAATGTCACCTGGGGTATCTTGGGCATAATTATGATGAGTTGAACGATGGTGTTAATTCTTTTTCTTATGGTTCATATTTATCCTTGCTTTCCAGGCCTGACAGTCTTGAATATAAGGAGCTAGGTAGTTTCGGTAATTCCTTGCTTTTAATTGGAGTTTGGGAGTGTCTCGCAATGGCTTCTCCAGAGAATCCTGTAAAGGACAAAGATGATCATCCTGTAGAAGACAAAGCTGATCATCCTGTGGAGGACAAAGCAGATCATCCTATGGTGGACAATGCAGATCATCCTGTAGTGGACAAAGCAGACCATCCCGTAGTGGACAAAGCAGATCATCCCGTGGATGAAAAATCAGATAATCTTGTAAAGGAGAAAGATCATTCTGTTGAGGAGAAAGCAGATGATCCTGCAAAAAAGAAAACAGTTGGTCTCCCAGATGAAGCAATGGCTCTTCTAAAATCATTAGCCAGTAAATGGGATGATATACAAGATGTAGATGCATTGCAGGTGATCCCTCTTAAGGGGGCGATGACAAATAAGGTGTTCCAAATAAAATGGCCAACAAAAACTGAGCAACCTTCAAGAAAAGTTATTGTGAGAATTTATGGCGAGGGTGTGGAAAATTTCTTTGATAGGGATGATGAGATACGGGCATTTGAATTCTTGTCTAAGAATGAGCAGGGACCTTGTCTGCTGGGCAGGTTCACAAATGGCCGCGTTGAAGAGTTCATCAAAGCACGGGTAATCTGACTTGAACTTTTTATTACTCATCTTATTACTGATATCACTCAAGCTACCTTGGAATAATTTGGTATTTTTAAACCTGGTTCATCAATGGCAACTGTAGAATGAATGCAGTATATAATTTGTGCAAGTATTTAATTTCTTGACAACTTGATCCAAGAAGCTTTGATAATATGTCAAGGGTAAGTTTAACTTAAAACTTGGGTTCTAAATGACATTATTAATGAGAATACCAGCGGCAGGCCTCTTTCACAGCTAATGATATGTAACATTTAGGCATTGCTCGTATCTGTTCAGCACTATCCCATTTTAAAATTGATGTGCTCATATACACCTTTCCTTGAATGAGACTGATCTCTTTAACTCCTCTGTGAATTTACCAGACTTTATCAGCATCTGATCTGCGTGATCCATCTATCTCTGCTCTTATAGCGGCCAAAATGAAGGAGTTCCATGATCTTGATATGCCTGGTCTGAAGAAAATCATCCTATGGGATAAATGTCGGTATGTGCTTTCTGATCATGCATCCCATGATCCCATCCTCACTCCTTAAAAGAGTCAGGAAGAGTTTGTTTATGTTATTCTGTGTTAGATAAGAACCCAATTGTATATCTCACTAGACAAGGTTTATTGCTTCTTCCAGATTGTAAGTAAAGTTTTAGTCATTTCTGAAACAATTTTATCTCAATGCTTCAGAAAATGGATTAGTATAGCCAAGGGTTTATCTTCCCCTGAGGAAGTTGAAGACTTTTATCTGGACACAATTGACAAGGAAGTTGATATTTTGGAAAAGGAACTCTCAAGCGATCAACAATGCATAGGGTTTTGCCACAATGATTTGCAATATGGTAACATAATGCTTAATGAAGAGACCAATTCTGTCACCCTGATTGTGAGTACCTGTTTTTGCTAGTTTATAGAATTAAGGTCTTGTTGCTTCTTTTCTTTTTAATTGGAGGACTTGCTTTAAAGAGAAGATTAGTTTTGCCTTGGTCATAGACTTACCGTACATGGATTTTGCCTTTTGTTATAGCAACTTCCACTGCACTACTGAAAGTCCTGTGGACCATTTTCTCCTCGAATATTGGGCAAACATTTTTGGAAAAATTATCCTCATGCATATCATGATTAATTAGGTAAGCAGGATTACATATCATAATTAATTAGGTAAGCAGGATCTGGGTCTGGGATACCTTTAAGAGGTTTTACTTGAATGGGATTGAGTATAATTTACGACCGGCTACCCCATTACCCTCGAAAAAGGATAAATCATTTAACATAGTGAAAAGAAAAAGAGAAGAAACCTACTCTCAATGGTGGCAGCCTAGGATTTCAAATCTGGATACAGTAACTCTTGAATGCTGAGAGCCCTTCCTGCACTTTAAGGTCAAAAAGGTCAAATTAAACTTTTAAAAGAAAAGAAGTTTTGATAAATAGAGGAATACTACCATGTAACGACTGATTTTCTGATTGATGATCCCATTTTTAATCCTAGATATGAGATTTTGAAAATGATATATAATCTTAGACCAAGGATTTTAATGCTGCCCTTTTGCTACAGGATTATGAATATTCAGGTTATAATCCTGTAGCATATGATATTGCAAATCACTTCTGTGAGATGGCTGCTGATTATCATACAGAAACACCTCATATTCTTGACTTCAGCAAATATCCTGGTATGTCATGTGGTTTGTATAGTTTCTTTTCATCTATCGTTCTTTATTATATGGTTGTTTCTCTTGACAGATTTGGAGGAGCGTAAAAGATTTGTTCAGGCATATTTGAGTACTTCAGGTAGTGGATTTCTTTGGCTCTTGATACTGCACACAGTTGTTCTGATGTTTTCTGTTCTTATAATAACATTGATGATTAGATCATAATTTGAACAGTTGCATGGTCTAAAATTTCATTTTTGTTATTCATTTATACAAACGATGCTGAATAAGATATGATTGTTTTTCATCATTCATCATGCATATGATTGCATTTCACCTGAAATACTGGAGTTATGATGTTCCATCCTGAAATTATTGGACTCAAATGCAGGCCAGGAACCTAGTGACAGTGAAGTAGAGCAGCTACTACAAGAAGCTGAGAAGTATACACTTGCAAATCATCTATTCTGGGGCTTGTGGGGAGTAATTTCGGTACTTTCACATGTTCTCTCTTTAGCATTAGTGATGAGAGATTCTTGGTCAGGCCTTTTACCGAATATAGGAAGATAAGTCAAACATAAATAGACATTCTTATTCTACCTATCTTTGAGAGACAAGGTCTACATCTGCCTTAGAATTTTTTGTTTCTTTCTTCTTCTTTCTGGTATTTACCTTTAGTTAGATGGCTTAGTAGTATCAAACTATCTAAGTTGAACCACCTTAAACCCTTTAACTTTTCAAATTTATACCATTTCTCCTTTTCCACTGCCTTGACTGTGATTACTGAAAGTCCTATTCTGTGTCTCAGACCCTATAGCGACTTGTAGGAGTATAGTAATCTAAATCTTTGTTGTGTTTTCTTTTGAATTGTCCAGGCACATGTAAACAAAATCGACTTTGACTACTTGGAGTATGCAAAACAGAGAATTAAAGAGTACTGGGCAAGGAAACCTTATCTTTTGTGCTCTGCTGGACCTTCCCTTGAAACTATTACAACTGACGGTAATAAAACTTAACTGGATAATGAGTTGTCTTGTTCTACTGCATTGTGAATAGCTTGCTACTGACATAAACAGATAAAAGATTCTTTTATGATCGTCAACTGTGTTGTATGTATCTAAAAATTGATGATGATGAGATTCCAATTCTTAACATGAAGTTATATCATTCTGGAAGTACTTTTTAATGTATATAGCCCAATAGTTATGCCTGCATGTGACATTATCCTATTTGTTAATTGTTAATGATGAAGAAATAGAAATCATATGTGAAGTTTGGCTTCTTAAGAGTTTACTTTTGAATCCATTTTATGATTTTTGGGCCCGTGCAGTCACAATTTCTTCACAAATTCACACTACACTATTGTAGGGGTGTGCAAATCACGGTTTGGTCTCAAAACTGAAATAACCGAAATGAGCAAAAAAACAGCAATCAAACCAAACCATTTGATTTGGGAAAACCGAATCAAATTATTTTGGTTTGTTCGGTTTTGTAATTCGGGTTAGGCCTTTGAGTGAAGCTAAAAAATGGCCTAGATTGATTTTGGTTATTTAGAAAATAATGACTATTGCAGCCACAATCAATCAATTAATCAACATCAATATAAAATATATGTCAACTTAGAAAATGGCAGTTAAGGGAGGCACCCCCAAAACTACTAGGCAAGGTACTAATACCTGAATTTGGGGATCCTGCTTGCATGATTAGCCCCTATCAGTATCCACTAAGCTTTGGTTAAAAAAATATATCCACCAAGCTTGATTGGGCTGATACAAGGCTTCCCATTGGACTTAAGCCTTTAGGACCTAATGACCACTTGTGCCAACCCATGTTGGCTCAGTATAAAATATAAAACCTAAAGTAAATTGCATCACTCAAAGCATGTCAAATTTCATATAATGCACAGAGAGGCAAGCTAGTTGCAGTGTAATAACATGAATATTCGTAACTCTGGTTTCCTGGGTGATGTAGTTATTGCTGCAAATGCTGCAATTTCAAAATTGCAGTAGTTTTTACTTTTTTGGGAGATTAAGCTCTTTATAGAATTACCTCATGACAAATTAAATAATTTTAGATTGCCTTCAATTCTGATTATGATTTTTACACTTCAAGTAATGTTGGCCAAATTGATGCTGTCAACTTTCACGAGTAGGGAAGATTCTCTTCTTTAAAAATGATGCTTTATTGCTGCCTTGGTAATTTAACTGAGGGTGAAAACTGAATAATGATAATTTTAACCCGAGGAAAATGACAGTTTTGTGCTCATAGTTGATCCTAATGACAACTAAAACTTTAAAACATATTTTTTAAGAAAAAACCTATAAAAATAAATTATTATTATTATTATTATTATTGTTGTTGTTGTTGTTGTTGTTATTGTTATTGATAATAAATTTATTGTCCCTGCTTTTGAGAGAAACAATCCAGTCTTATCGATGTTGCAAGGTGTTTTCATCTCTTGGTAAAAAATTTAATATCTTCATAATATCTTATAATTTAGGGAACCTAAATAGTAACTTTAAGAAGCACTAGCAATAATTTATTTTTATAATTTTTAAGAAAAATGACTTTTTTGATGTTTTTAATTATCATTCATTAGTGAGTTCTGTGTTATGTGGAATTTTAGTTGGGTCATATTGTTCATAATAAATGAACAGTGTGATTTTCCATAGGTTTTAGATATTAATAATTATAAACTTTCAGTTATCATTTTTCCTTGAACAAACAGGAAAATTTTGCTATATCTCATACTCTTGACATGAAAGAAAATGGGGTTTCCTTAGATTAGTTGGAAATTAAGACGAATAATTTGTTTAAATAATGAAAGGTCAAATATAAAGGATTGTTTTTTGAAGTTGAAGGTTGAACCCAGTTTATTACCTACATTTTCATCTTTCTTATCATCTGAGGCCAAGTGGCCAAGTAGTTTTCAACGTGCGCATTTTTGCTAGCAAGAAGTGGGCAAAACTAAATAAAATTCTCTTTTATCTGATTAAAAATTATATTTTCTTGCATAAATAAATGATAGAAAATGTGATTATAGGAGTAATAAGTACTACTTTATAATAAATTTATTACTTTGGTTTCAAAATGTAATTTCCCCAAAAATTTATGATTTAGATCTACGTACTAAGATCTATGACCAAAAAAAAAAGCCAAATACTGAGATCAAATTATCAACCAAATCAATATTCTTGCCATCATTATTTATTTCTGACATAGAACAATTATTTGAAAATTTTAAAAAATTACTTTTTCCTCTTAAAATTCACTCTAAATAACATAAATCCATTTCATGGTAAAAATGAACTAAACTCTCATGCATTTTTTAGGTCAAATGTTGAAATCTTAAATAAAATTTTAAAGAAAAAAAAGTACACTTTTGGTCCCTAACTTTATACCAAATTGTATTTTTATTTATTTATTTTATTTTATTTCTTTTAATTTTTTAACTTTTAAAATATAATCAAAATTTTTCCTATTATTGACACCATTTACTATATTAATATAAAATGCTAACAAAGTATTTTTTTAATGTTTATAAAGCCTTTTTTAATGCTTACATATTTATCAAATTCATTTTTTATGAGAAAAATCATAAGATTAAGGTTTTGTTTCAATTATTTCTAATTTTTTTAATTTAATTAAAAGTATTTTAAATCTAAGATTAATGAATACATTAAAAATATTAACAATATTATAATAATAATTAACATGTTAATATTGAATAATACTTTGTTAGTTTATGAGAATGTTTTGTCATCATTTTATCTTCGTATAGTTAATGGTGTTAAAATAGAAAAACTTTTAACTATATTTTGAAATTTGAAAAATTAAAAAAAAAATAAAATAAAATTAAAAAATTAAAATAAAATTTAATATAAAGTTAAGAGACTAAAAATATACTTTTGTTAAATTTAAATAGGCTTCATCGTCTTATGAAATCACACACACACACACACAAAATTTAATCACTATTATTAATTAATATTACTTACATGGAGATTTTATTTCTTGCAGGTATTGCAGCACCTGAAGCCTCAAACGGTAATATAAGAATAATTATTTCTTAAACTTTAAATGCTGCATGCAATTAAGAATTAATTATTAGCTAACTCTGATTATTTTATTTATTTATTTATTTAATTTTACAGAAAATCAAACTCAAGATGAGTCTTCGTCAAACAGAGGAAGCTCGGGCAAGACCCCTTTCTTAAAGAAGTTGAAGAAAATATTTAGTCTGGGCGTTTTCAGGTCCAAAACCTAGAATAACATTTGTGCAGCCCATTGACGATTTTTCCCCTTTCTATAAGAAAATATTATATTTAATTATATTATATGTTAAACTTGTAATTGATTAGCACATTATTTCATTAATTTAGTCTTTGAAAATATAATTCGTTCGCTTAGTTGAAATTGTTGATCCTCGTTAATATATATACATTTTTTATTTTTTACTTATATTTCTTTAAAAAAATTAGATATCCAAGCATATAAAAAACGTTGCTTTTTTTATCCATTGATTTTTTTAATAGTATGAATGATTGAGAGATTGAAAAATTAACGAATCAAATGAAACACTCATTAGCTAGTTGTAGGGGGTGCGTTGGCCGTTTTTTTTTTTTTTTTAGAGCTAATATGTGTGTTAGCGGTTACACACTTCATCCAAACAATAGATTTGAGTCACGTGACGTACCATGTGATTGATTATGCAAAAATTCGATGTCCTCACTTGTCATCTGAATATCTGGGTTTTGGATTTTACGTTTTTGTCCTTGTCTTGAACCCTTTTATTTAGTCTTTCATCCGCTTTCAAGTATCACTGTTATCGAAAATTAGTGCGGTCATTCAGGAATAATGAGACAATTAGGGCCCACGGAGGCTACCAAGAAACACAAAAAAAAAAAAAACGGATGCAGTTTCCTAGATTTTATTCGTAGGGGTTTTGGTTCTACTCGTCTCTTAAACTTTTAAAGACAATATCTTATTTAAGAATGCTATTTTTTTTAACCAACATTTAACACTTTTTAATTTTCTAAACTCTTCATCTTCTCAGACTCTATTGGAACCTAATTTGCTTCCCTAACTTACCAGGTTTCTGTTTGTTTACCAGTCCTTTTGTTCCTCAAATTTTATTAATTTACTAATCATCATTTAATAACTTTAATAACTTGTAGATTATAACTTGATATTTACATATTAAAATGAGATGAAAAATGAAAAAGGGAAAATTAATCTGGAGATCCCTATAGTTTACACTTTTTTACAAAACCAATCCTCTATACTTTAAAACTATAGATAATTAGTCCATACAATTACACCTGTTTGTGCCCTAATTACCCCTGTTTGTGCCCTTAGTCACAATCCTTTAGCCTCATACTTACTCTTTATAAAATCCATACAACAATATAATATATAAAAACAAAAAGGGAAATTAATCTTTTTCCTCATATCTTCACATAATTTTCAATTTGGTCCTTATGATTTCAATCATTTCAAATCAGGCCCTATAATTTTTTATTGTTAAAGCGTTAATCTTCAGAATTAGTAAAGGTTACTCCTCTGGTCTTATATATAGGATCTTTTATTCTGATCCTAAATATAAGACCCTTTACAATAATAGTATTTATTATACATTTTCAAAAAAATGCCCCTATTTAATATATCCAAAGAAAAAGAGAAACAGATTAAATAATGGTAGTTTTGGAAAAATATTGAAATTTTTGAAAAAATCGAGGTAGTTAATTAGTTTTAATTCTAATTCTTAATTCACATAATTTGATTAAAAGGGTCTTATATTAAGGATTAGAAGGAGTAGGATATAATGTTATTGTTAGTTTAAAAGCTAAGTCCCACGTTAAGTAGGGACAAGAATCCCAAAGACTTCATAAAAAGGAGACTGTGACATGTCAAAATAGTCATTATGGAAGATGAAATGGCTTTAATCATTAATTATTAATTATTTAAAAAGGCACTAAGCACCTGGCGTAGCTATTAGTCAAACCGAAACTCACATTTTCTTCTATTCTGTCTTTGTACAAGAAGATTAAAATTAGCTGACTCATTTTTTAAAGAAAAAATAGGAAAAATCAGTTTTTGGTACCAGAGTTTATTATGTTTTGGGATAAGAATTAAATTTTTTCAAATAAAAATAAAAAAATTTTCAATTGAGAATCGAATAATTTCAAGTGAGAATTGAAGATTTTTAAGTGAGAATCAAATTTTTTTCAACTTCGATATCAAAAACCAAATATTTTAAATTTTTGGTATTAAAATCCAATTTTCCCAAAAGAATATTTTGGTGCTCCTATGACATGTGACAATTGAGCTCTTAAGCGTTTCGCAGGAAGAAGCTAGCTCTTCTTCATCTTTGCACTAGGGTTCTTTGAGGAAGGGGGAAGGGAAGCTCTTTTTCATCTTCATCTAACATTTTAGCGAAATTGATTTCAGGTCTTATGCTTTTCGATAGTGAACATCGATTTCTTTGCTTTTCGATGCTCTTCTATTCTGTTTCTCTATTTGGGTTGAATTTGTAATTAATTGTCCATTTTCTTCAATTTCTTTCCTTGTTCTCTTTGCCAAGTTCGAATGGAAGGAGAGAGAATTGGGGATTTATGTGGAAAGTGGTTAACAGAGGACCTTACATCAGTGGATGTGATATATATATTTTTGTAATGAATGACAGTAATTATTATCATATCAAGATAAATTAAAATCATATAAAATTTTTTTATATAAAATCAAATTTGTTCTCTACATAGTTTCATATTTTGAAACCTTTAAACAATAAACTTATTGTCAATTATAGAAAATATCTCTTTTAATGTAAGTCACCTAACAATCATATCAATTCATCCTCCATTTAAGATTATGTAATCAAGCTTTCACAATATTTACAGCAGAAAATGCTCTTTCTATAATTGTTATGACCTTAAGCAAAATTATTATTAACTTTAAAAAAAGATAAACTAATGGATAAACAATATATCTTATTGTGTCAACTAACTAATGTAAATTCAACATTGTTATATATATCAATGATGTAAGTCTCAAGCATCACTTAGGCTCAAGTTTAGAAAAATAAAATAATATTTTTTATAAAAAATTATTTGGACTCTCCTAATATTATGATAATTTCACTAATTTGAACTCTCCCCTTGTAAATCAATTTAACTTTATATTTATTGGATTTAAGAAAATCTTCACAAAAATTTTGAACCTTATGTCTAAAAGAAATTTGAACTTAAATATATTCAAAATTTGAAATAATGGAGTCAAGATATTAGTATCAATGATATCAAAATATTAAAATTTAAGAGTATAACATATAAATTTTTCAAATTGAGGGGTTCAATCAACCCCCCTCAAACAATAGTTGATCCATCACTATATGTGGATATGGTGTACCTTTGGTAACCACATGGATTGTAGCTTCAAGTTACACATTTTGAATATGCACATTTGCTATGTGATGTTCTAATTGTTCTTGAATTTGGGATATGCAATGTGATATCAAATATGGGGTGATTGGCTTGATGGTTTGTGACTATACACTCTAATTTTGAACTAAGCGAGATTGATTGGCTTAATGGACTTTAACTATGCATTTTAATTTTGACTTGTTTTGTACATTTTCTTGTTGATGTGAATTGTACTACTTGGACATACGGTTGTCGATAAAGTTGGAGATGATGAATGAATAATGTTCAAAACAACTGACAAATAGTTGTATTTCTTAAACATGCTATTTTTATAAAAAAGACTTTGTTGGAAAGGCAAATCATGCTTTAAAGGGATTAATCTTCAACTGAGTGGAATATTTCGAGTACTAAAAAAAAGTTGGAGATGATGAAAGATCAACAAAAATAACTATCGACAATTGCAAGAAAATGATAAAGTTGTTGGACACTAAATGTCTATTATGTAAAATTAGCATAGTCTTTGATGAATCATGAGATAATCATGGCTCATGGAGCATATCAAGATACACAAAGATGGATACAATTTACATAGTTTACTAAGTTTTACCCATAGGAGCTTTTGTTACACTACTTTTAACTTCTGACGATAATCTTTTATTCAATAATGCTGTTGAGATGCATTCTCTTTTCTCTCCATTGATTTTCACTCTTTAATTTTCTAAGCTCTTCATCATTTTTTTTATTAAAATTTATTATGCATTCTTAACTCTTCACGTGTATTTTTATTTATTGGTCCTTTTGTTTATCAAATTTCATCAATTTACCGATCTTGATGATTTTTGTTACTTTTAGAAAGGTTTGTCTAGTTTAGCTTAGAGTGCTTACTCAAATATCCAATTAACTCCTAATTTTATAAGATCAACATCATATAATAATATGGTTGACATATCAAAATGAGATAAAAAGGGAAAATTAATCTGAAGACCCTATAATATATACCTTTTTACAAACAAATCCCCTAGACTTTAAAACCCCAAAATATTAGTCCCGCGCTCACCACTGTTTGTGCCATTAGTCTCCATCCTATAAGCTTATACATTTTGGTCCAAGATGGTAATCATGGTGTTAAGTCTATATGGAAGGTGAAAAAAGATTGGTTGCTGTGTGGATGTTGACTCAAGACGGTCAGACTGATAGAATCGCTATTCAAAAAGTTCACCGGCTCGTTCTAATGTTTTGAGCTGAAACCAGAGCGGTTCGGTTGTGTGTGTGTATATATATATATATATATATATTTTTAATATTTATAAATCAATGAAATATTATTATTTAATAAGATAAGAAAAAAACCCAAATCCCCAAATTTGCTCACGGACCACACCCGCAGTATCGCAAGTTTGCACTTCGCTTCGCATCGCACCTGCTGCTCTCCCCTCCACAGCTCCACAATCGCCTCGGACCATAGCACGTTCGCTGCCGTCTTCGCCTACCTTCGTCCACGCGCAGCACCTGCTCTCCCCTCCACGATTGCAGCTCCGCGAGGCGTGACAGCAGCTCTACGATCTCGAGTTCGTGCCGTCCCCACCTTCCCTTCCCTATGCGATCTTGATTCTTGAGTTTGTGCCGTGACCCAGTTGTGAATCCGTCTTCCAACTTCGTATGTAATCATTTTCTTGTTCTACAACTTCTGCTCCTGTCATTTTCTCACTTGTTGCGACTTTTGAGTACAATTCTTTCTTACTGTTGTTGATCAAGAATTAGATTATGTTAGGAGCTATGAAGTTTTGAAATTAAGTCGTTCTGCATTATCAGTTCTTTCTTACTGACTGCCGTTGCCGCAGGTCAATATTCACCTTGTCTTTTTGAGGTTTTATTGTTGTTCTATTTCTTTATTTAACCAGCAGCAAAATGGGTGTGAGATTGCTCAAAGATTTTTATCAGTGTAATTATTATTGATGAGCTGAGCATAACCTAGAAGGGGACTTTTATTGTTCATGGGAATATTTAGTTAACTGACCTATGCTATTGCTTGGTTGACGGAAAGACATGGTAGAAAAAGCTAGAAATTCCCTTCTTCCACTGCCTTCGTTTTATTGTTATTTAGTTTACTCTTGACGCGTTCTTGTTCTCATAATATGTGACGTGATGAAAATTGTCTATGACATCAACTTAAAATTCATGTGTATGGTTGATTTGGACTGAAAAATGTTTTCACATTCAATGATGTCTTTAGGAATGAATATAGAGAGTAGTACCGAAGATGAATGGATAACTTGCTAGAGCCCTTCAATAATAGTTATTAACTAGGCTGTCTTGAGTGTCCTGGAGTAAAAGTTGATGCTTCTGTTTGCGCACACGCTTGCTTGAACCTTGAAGTTCTAATATTTTCCTTCTTATGTTCAAGACATGCGTATGTTTTACTCTATTTAATTATTGATGAAGCAATATAATTATGATATTCAGAGACAAGAAGTTAGTGAATTTCTGGTAGTGGTACAGATGTTCTTACTGTTAGCTAGAATATGATGAGCGTCTAGGTGAGTGTGTCATAGATGTTTTTGCTGATATGACCTACTTGTTGAGGAGTTTCAATCTACCATGGAGTGAATTCAATGTATTTCTGGTCCTGCTATTTTTTCCTCCTTATCTACTGCAAGTATTTGTCACTTTTCCTTCTGTGTATAGAATAAGTTACTTGACATTTTTATAACTAGAAATTATGTGAATTGTTTACTTTTGGTGTTATTATGTAGACATTTTATTTTAGAAGATGTGATTTTATTTCTTATATATATATATAATATATATATATATATAATATCATTTTGTACGTAATTATTACGTCACCGGTTCGACTAATGGTTCAATCGGTTGAACCATGAAAACCGTGACTCGTTGGCATTTCTGATTTGACGTCCGGTCCGATTTTTAAAACATTGGACTCAACACTCATAAATATGCCACATAAGCATTAGAATTAAAAAAAAAAAACAGAGAGATCAGCAAGCTAATCTTCATAACGTCAGTTCAAAGCACACAGAGGGGAGGTCCGACGGCAACTAGTGGACAAAGAGGCTCCGACATTGAGTTGAACAAGATACACTCTGAAGAAATCCTGCTGTCTGATGGAATCCTAAGGTAAGTTCTGTGCTGAGTTCATCTTGGAATAACATGGTTTCAGTTCAGGTAAGGGATTCTTTTGGGGGGGTGGGGGCAGGTGCCTCCCTGATTTTGATGTCAATTTGGCTCCATTTGAATCATTTATAATTTCTATAATAAGTTTAGCCCAAGTATTTGTTCAAAATTTTCACCTTTATCTGGCTAATTTGAAATTTTGTTTCCGTCACTTAACCTCTCTTCAATTTCCATTTCTTGAACTTGTGCTCAACTTTGAGTCAATTACTTTTCCTCTAGTGCATTCATCATCGCATGCAACTGTTTTTCATATTTATGGGAGCCATCAGCTGTCAATGATAACTAGTCTCCTGTATTATTGCTACTGATTCTAAACCATTTTAGCTTAGGTCCAAGACATAGTTGCTCTGCTCCTGTTTCTCTCATTTGTCAAAGGTTCTGAACAATGAGTTTTTTTCCTCCTCCAGATTTGGGTACTTCTTGAATGGGAAATTTTCTAATGTTAAAGTAGTAATTCTATACTTCTAATTGGCACGAGGTGGCTTAAAGCAGAAAAAATATTTTAGGTATTAATCAGATTGGGAAGTTTGTCTTGTAATAATATTCGGCTATAGATGCTGGAGTTGTTTTGTTTTGACTAGAATAATGTGGTTCAAACTTCAATGCCTCAATGTACAAACTACGAAGTGAAGTTCAGGCGTTAATCAGCTTCAAAGGCCATTACCCAGACCAGAACCAACTCCCCTTCTGACATGATTTAGCTATCTCTGCATTATTTGGCTCTACATTGTAATGTAATAATTGGATGAGGTAAAAGAGCTGGCGCACATTGGTTGGTAATAATGAGATCATATTCATAACCAGTGATAATACTTGTTATACATTATTTCCTTGTTGAAAGAAAACTCATTTTGCTTCAGTATAAAATCTTATATGAAATTATATGCTATGCTCTGTAGAATCATATGTATCTCTCGCTCTTAAAATTTATGATAAACTTTTGTCAAGATATGTGCTTCTAATTAAGGTTTTTTTTTTCTCAATGGATCTCTTGTTTGGAAAGCTTTTTTCTTTTTAATATTTCTTGATTCTTGATTTAATAAAAAAAATCTGAGACAGAATGGCTAGTTATCACTTAAACTTTTGGTTTTGGTTTTGACTTTTAACCTCTGATAGCTATTCTGGAGGGGCTCTCTTGTGTAACCTCTTATTCTTCCTCTTACATTTTTCTTTTTCTACAGTATTCTAGACCCAGTGAATGGAACTTCCCCTTTTGGCATAAGGTGGTGCTGTCTCTGGAGTCATGCTGATTGTTTGCAGACCAAAGCTTCTGAAATGTGGCATACTGCGAGGCCTGAACTTTATTAGAGCCTATTCTTCTCTTTTGATTGATATGGGTAAGCTATTTCACTCAAACTTTCCTTTCCAAATGCAATAGACACTTTCCTTGAGTTCATAATATAACCAAGCAGCTGAACATTATTTCAAGCTCTGATTATGGCATGGTTGTGCTTGTTTTTATGAGAAAAAGGAATTTAGCCTTTGACTAATTTATTTATAAGATACTTTCAATTTTCAAACAACTAAAGAAGTCTTAAAGTGGTAGTTTCTTGTGTATATAAGAAAATTGGTATTCATGTATCAGGTAAACCTGTTGATAGAATACAAGAAGGCACTTATTCAATGTTGCCAACTGTTAATGATGACATGGATAAGGAATTTGGAAAATTTACGTTGGCAAAAGACCTGGCCTGTCTTGTGGAGGAATCTTCTAAAGTTGCTGAGAGAAAAACAAAGAGTCGAATGGAGCTCAAGAGATTGCTTGAACACCGCATAAAAAAGAGGGTCAAGGAGCAATATGTGAATGGGAAATTTCAGGACTTAATGGAAAAAGTAATTTCCAATCCAGAAACTCTTCAGGATGCTTACAATTGTCTTAGGCTTAACTCTAATGTTGATGTGGATTTGAACTATGACAGCACTTTCAATACCTTGGCAGAAGCACTATTTCATGGGAGTTTTGATGTTAATGCCAATACCTTCTCTATTTCAACAAGAGGTGTGAATAAAGAAGTTCTTGTCCTTCCCAATTTAAAGTTGAAGGTTCTTCAAGAAGCCATCAGGATTGCTTTGGAAGTTGTTTACAGGCCACACTTTTCCAAAATTTCACATGGTTGTCGAAGTGGTAGGGGGCACTCCACAGCTTTGAAGTACATCTGCAAAGGGATCTTGAATCCAGACTGGTGGTTCACATTGCAAGTAACCAAAAAGTTAGATGCTGCTGTCTTAACTAAGCTCATCTCAGAAATGGAGGACAAGATAGAAGACCCAAAATTATATGCAATGATTTGGAGCATGTTTGATGCCCAGGTACTAAATTTTGAGTTTGGAGGTTTTCCAAAAGGCCATGGTCTTCCACAAGAAGGGGTTTTATCCTCTATTCTAATGAATATATATTTTGACCTCTTTGACCGGGAATTTTACAGGTTGTCAATGAAATATGAAGCTATTAATGGTGGAAGTTGTGATGATAACGATAAATCAAGCTCCAAATTGCGCAGCTGGTTCAGGAGACAGTTGAAAGGTCATGATCCTAAGTGCATAGTTGAAGGGAATCCTGGTCTCAAAGTCTACTCTTGTCGGGTTATGGATGAGATATTTTTTGCAATTTCTGGTTCTAAAGATTCTGCTGTTAATTTGAAGTTTGAGATCCAATGTTATTTGAAGGACTCTTTACTCCTCGATGTGGATGATCAAACAGAAATACTACCTTGTGATGGACCTGATACTATTCGCTTTCTGGGAAGTTCAATTAGAAGAAATGTTAGAGAGAGTCCTGCTGTTAAAGCTGTTCACAAGTTAAAGAAAAAAGTAGAGTTATTTGCTTTACAAAGGCAAGAGGCCTGGAATTATGGGACAACTAGAATTGGGAAGAAGTGGTTTGGCCATGGTTTAAAGAAGGTTAAGGAATCAGAAATCAAACATTTAGCCGACAGTAGCTCTTTGCTAAACACTATTTCCCGTTTCCGTAAGTCTGGAATGGAAACTGACCATTGGTATAAACACTTGTTGAAGATATGGATGCAAGTTATTCAAGCTAAAAATGCTGCAAGTGAAGAAATCATCTTATCTAGGTGTGTTGCTGAACCATCTCTACCCCAAGAACTTAAAGACTCCTATTATGAATTTGTAAAACAGGTGGATAAGTATATATCTTCAGAGACAGCTTCTACACTTGCGCTTTTGTCAAATACTAACATCTCAACACAACCTGAAATTAAAAAAACTGAGATTATTGCTCCTATATGTGCCATTAAAAAGCGTCTCCAGAGATATGGATTGGTCACGTCTAATGGATACCCCTGCCCTGTTGCTTTACTTATCTTGCAAGATACTGCTGAAATTATTGACTGGTTTTCAGGAATTGTTTGCCGCTGGCTTAGTTGGTATCAGAATTGTGTTAACTCTAATGAGGTAAAGCTCCTGATTTCTGATCAAGTTAGGAAATCATGCATCCGTACTTTAGCAGCAAAATATCGGATACATGAAACTGAGATAGAGAAGCAGTTTGACCTGGAACTCAGCAGGCTTCTATCAACTGAGGAGGTGGAGAATAAGATGACAAATGAAGCTTTGGATGTTGAAGCTTTTGATAATGATGAGTCATTAATGTATGGAATTTCCTATAGTGGTTTGTGTTTGTTGTCTCTAGCAAGATTAGTGACACAGTCAAGACCTTGTAATTGTTTTGTAATTGGGTGCTCATCTTCTGCACCAAGTGTCTATACTCTTCATGTTATGGAAAGGCAGAAGTTTCCAAGCTGGAAGACTGGGTTTTCAACTTGCATCCATCCAAGCCTGAATAAACGACGAATTGGGTTGTGTAAGCAGCATCTGAGAGATTTGTACCTTGGTCACATATCTCTACAGTCCATTGATTTTGGTGCATGGTAGTAAGCGCTATCTATTATAGGAGAATCCTTATAAGGTCTTTTAGATTATGGTCATATATTGCTTCAGTGTTAAAGATATTAAAGTTAATCTTGCAAATGAGGTGCAAAATGTAAATCCAGACTTACGAGCAGATTTTGTTTGATATACAATGGTAATTCTCACCCTTGTGAAAATTTTTACTTTCATTGATCTTTTTCTAATCATGTTTAAAGATTATACAATTCTAGGCATCAAAGTTCTGAAATATTGTCCTGGATTTTTTGTGTTACCATTGTGGAGTTTTTGTTGCCATCTTAAATTCTATATTTAGATTTAGGGCCTGCTTGGATAGGCTTATAAGATTCACTTTCTTATAATATGATGGTTGATGGCTACAAGTTAGGGCATGTTTTGTAGTATGAGATGTTAAAATACATTTAAAATTATTTATTCTTCAGTACGTTATGTATATTTTATTTTGTTTAGCTTTAGATATTTTACAATTATTTACATTTAAGATTCTGAGTTATTTTTATATTTGAATATCTTATTAAACTTTTATTTATGAAAATTTCTTTTAAAATTTTGTAGCCAAATGAATTTTGTGTTTACAAAGTACTCTTTCTGATCATAGCAACCAAATGCAAAATTACTTATACTTCATATAATAGCTGCAAAATGCTTACTATTTTATATAACTATCCTGACAGGTCTATGCTTCTTAAGGTAAAAGTACTTAGAGAAAAACTATATCAAAAGGGGCCCTTGATCTTTGTGTAATGGGTAAGTGTGTTCCCTTGTATGCTGCTGCTGCTGAATTTTAATGATAGTCTAGTACTTGTTTATGTGATTGTGTATTGAGGGGATTGTTCAATAAAATAAACCAACAACTTGTTATCTATCTCAAGTGAGAATCCTTTTTTCTTATATATATTTCTTTTTAAGGTAGTTCTTACTTACATGTTCACGCTGGATTGCTCAGCACCAATGGCACCTTGTTGATGATTGCCAAAAATGTGGCAACTAGTCTGCTATCCTTGCTGGAATAGGAATGATTCAATTAATGGACTGAGTTATAAATATCTGTCCCAATGTTCCTACTTTATCACTTTGCTGCTGCTACAGAGTAATTTTATCTTTATGCTACAAGAAGCTAGAGTTTGGTAATCATGAATGATATGCCTTGTACTATAGTGTTAGTAGAAACTTTGATGACTCTCACTGGTTTACTCATTTATGTTATATGAATAAACGATTTTAATCAGATCCATTCGAATTTGGTCATAAAATGCTGAGGTTATAAGTGTAGAAGATAATGGCTTCAATTATGGCTAATATCAGATCAACTTTATGCAGCACAAGGGGGACCCTAAGTTGACCTTTTGTTCCTAGTAGATAAATGATTAGTTAGCTTTAGCTTCCTCATGAATAGCTTCTTGATAATGAATGCAGACATTTAGTTTGAGAGTTTTTTTTTTTTTGGGCCAAATAGTTTGAGAGTTGCTTCTATCATTATTTCTGTTTTTTCCTTTTAGGTCCTGATGGATGAAATCATAATGCTTATAAGCTTCTATAAGAATGGCAGGTGCAAAAAATGTGAGTTGTTTATTCATTGAGTAATTCATTTGATAACCATATTTTAGTTGCTTGTTCACGTGTAATCAGAAGATCTGAAAACTAACAGACGTCACTTGATGTTCTTCAGAATTATCATTTCTTATTTTTTGAAAAAAATTTCCATACACAAATATTTTTCCTTGTTCAAAATTTGTGTTGCCCTCAATTTGTATAATAACTTAAATTCTTCGCATTCCTTTCTTATTAAATTAAATAATTTAATTTTGCTATGTGAGTTTTGAAGTTCTGCAGAAGAAATTGAAAATCTAAAACATCTTGGCTAGGTTGTGAATTATGGTGAAGAGACTATAGAGTTTAATTTAGACTATCGGAGGTTGTTGCCCTGAACTATGGGTTGGCAAAAATCCCCCTTCAGAATTCTGAATTGTGAAAGAAATGTCTTAATCAATGTCCATTCGTCTCAGGGATGCAGTGAATTAACTTACTCTTTAAAGGCTTATGTTCTTTAGTATTGGCCTTCCTGTTTCAATGTTTTTAAGGTATCTAGCAATGTAGTTCAACTTAGTCGGCATCAAATAACTCAAAACGTGACCCTAATGTTGGGCTGTGAGACTAGTTAAAGTTTTATATATTCATTTTTTAAGGAAGGTGAAAAGACTATATTCAGCTCAAAAAACAATATACATCAGAAGGGGCATGCACCTTACACAAAATTTGTTGAATCAAAAGAATAAACAACAAAAAGAAACAGCCCTGATTTGAAAGATGTTAAATCTTCTACCTAACATCGTTTAATACCTATTCCTTCCTATGAGCAAATATTTCCATTTAACTTTCAAGTCTTTTACTACTCTATGACAAATTTGAGCACTACTTGGGAGTTCCTGCTTAAAATCAAAGCATTCCTGATCTGCCAAACAGCATAAATTGTAGCACAGAACATAGCTGTCCTTAACTTATACACTAGCCTTTGCTTCCTTCTAGATTGCACAGACATATGTTAAAGTTTTATTACAATGCACAACAATGAAAGTTTTATTTGATTTCTTAAATTCTGAAGCGTGAAGTGTGAGTTGAAAATTCAAATAGAAGGCTAAAATAGAGTATTCATTTTGGAAGAGAATGATTGACCAGTTTTACTGTAGATAGCATTCCAGAACTTAGTTTCTAATTTTGTTGATTATATGGGCTAGCTATCTGATGTTAACTGACTAAGATCAAGTACCATTCAAGACCTGCATGCTAAAAAAGCAGATAGACATTTCTACCTGATCCAAGTTTCTTAAAGTCAAATCAAAGTTTTGAGAGATCCCTATCTAGCAGCTTTTCTAACTTGTTTCTATAGTGTTTCAAGCCATGCAAAGCATCAAAAACATTGATGTTGGTCTCTGCCTGACAGAGCATCCTTGTCTCGAAATCTCTTTAAATATTCAAACAGCAACTGACATAGTAGTTCCTATTTCCCACTAACTTAGCAAAGTGCAAGGAGATGAAGAATTATGCTCTATATTTGAGAGGCTTGGGTCTTGTTTCTCTTTCAGCTTGATTGGTGGCAGACTTTCTAGCATTCACCACTTTTTCAACCATTTTACTTCCCATTACATGTGCTTTACTTTCTCTAATGCTGGATATTGATCTTTCCTTTTGGTTTCTCAATTGTTTCTGGGTTCCCTCTAACTGGTTCCAACCATTGTACATGCTAGGGGATGGTGAACGCGATTGTCTACTTGCTTTTGGAGTGGTGTCATGGTTTTGAAACCCGGCCACTGCAGATGTTGCATTACTGATTCTTCCTCGAGTAGCAGATGCTGACTGATGATCTGTCCGAAGATTTGGTGGTGCCTTGTCAGGGAATTCTTCTGCAATATGAGCTACAACACTTGACCTCACTAAAGGTGAAACACCCCTACTTTTAGGCTTCCTTTTTGAGTCATTCACTTCCAGGCTTTTCCCAAGGTTCAAAGCTAGGCTTTCAGCATCACTGCTTTGCTTTCGGATAGTAGTTTTGGCATTGGTAGCAGTAGCGGCCACATTTAGTTTACTTTTACTGCTGTTTCTGGTAGAGAGAATACTTGATTCTTGTTCATTTGTGTTGTTCGTAACAATGCTGGGTCTCTGTCTGTTTTGACTGGGGGTTATTGACCTCATAGGAAGTTTTGCTTTTGGTAAGTTCATATGGTTTGCTCTATCTTCATTTGTCTTTGGTTTTGAGGCCCCCAAATCACCCCCTGCAAACTGAGTTCCAAATCCACATTCATGCCATCCACTTGATTAAATATGACAATGATTTGTTACCAAAAAAATTACAGCGATGATTTACCATATACCAGAGGAGTATTGCTTAATTAACAAAAATTTTTTCCAGTAAATCTGTTTAGAAACTACGAAATTTGATCAACTCCATATGATTTGTCATTTTATGCTGGCAAAAGATTCCCAAATATCCAACCCTGTCAGAAACTGTTTATGAGTAAGCCATTTTTAGCTAAGGCTACAAGGAAGAAAGCTTTGTTGGAGTATGTTGCCTTTATGCCGATCATGAAAAGGGATAATTCCAAGGGGAATTCTATGTAGAGTTCAGCTATTTCACCATTAGATGCACTTTTGAGATTCTCACTTTCATTATTATTTATCTAATAAAATGAAAATCTCAAAATACATCCAAAAGTGGAAAAGCTCAACCACTAGAGAGGTATAATTCTTTGCAGCTTTACCCTTCAAATCAAAGAAAGAAAAGTTGCGTATATTGTAACACGTAGTTGTAGAATCTAAAAAGCAAGATATAGCTCTCTCTTCAAAAGTTATAGGGTAAAACAGGTCTTTCCTTTTATTTAAAAAATTTTTTTGGTGAAAAAACAGGGCTTTCCTTTTATATGCTCTAATGATGAAATCCAAAGCTGATAATTAAATTCCTCTATTTTGCTCAAACCCCATGGTTGATGATAGATAGCAAAGTAGTGATGAATATATATCCATTTCTTGCAGTGCCAAAATCTATGCTGTGCTCAAGTGCAATTATAGAAGTTAAATTTTTTTTTTTTGCCAACATTAAAATATTTGTTACTTTTATATTTTTATTTTACTTATAATAGATTTATTCATCCTAAATCCATTGTGGTCGAACATTGCACAGATTTAGATATTGGAGGGAATCTATATCCATATCTTGGGTGGAAAATAGTGAACTCTTGCTCTGTCTTTATATGCATTAAGTTTCATGACTTGGACAAAAGACTGAGAGATATGACGATAGAGATGGATGGCATACCCTTGAAGGAAGCTGTTTGATTGGTAACTCCTTTTGAACAAGTTGAGTAGCAGTGGGAGCACCTGGTTCCATTTCTAGAGATGGAAATAGGGGAGTTGCTGGTGGTGTTTTTAACCTGGTGTTTCACATGTTGAGAAAATTACTTTCTTTGGTTTGAAAATGCAATTAACATTATGCCTATCAATATAATGAATGCAACTTCACACTGATGTGATGGGAAATTCTAAGGTAGATTAATTTTGTTTATGATAGGTAAATTAAGTCACTGAAGACTAGGCATACATATGTGGAATATTTATGTCATAGATATGTGGTATAATAACCGATTAAAGCTATGCATACTTATATGGTATGATAACCAATTGAAAGTAGCATTCTTATTAAGATTGGAACTAAGAGAGAAGAAAATATACGGGGTAAATACGTAGTATATACAGATAAAAAGTATTCAGCTCTTGAGAAAATGTCAATATACTTGTAATGTCAGAATCAAGATTAACTACAATTTCAAATTCTTGCTTCTAAGAGATAGGAATAAATAGTTGTTGATTCCCAGCATAGGGTAGAAGAATTGATTTTTATAGGACATACAGTAATATTATAAACTTATGAGCATTATCCATGAAAATGTTTACTGATGTATCTCTGTGTTAAGAGTCTCTCCAAGTATCATTAATTCGTTGAATACACATCGTAAAGAAACCATGATTTCCATATATGTGTTTGTGTGTGCGTGGAAACAATGATACATCATACTTACCAATCATAATCATTTTTGTGGTTTTCTGCGAGAAACTCATAACTAGATTCCTTCTTCCCTGAAGGAATTCTGTAAAGTGAATACTTCCCTGCAAAAAATTTCCTACTTTTCAGTACATCAAAAATTTGGAGATTGATAGTAAAGAATGGATCAGTACGGGGAAAAACGTTTTCTTGAAGAGCTAATAAATTCTGGCCAAAGAAGAAGAAGAGGAAGAGCTAAAAAATTTTGTGTCTTTTTTTGATATTACTCTCTCTTTATAATTATTATGAACAATAACATATTCTTACTCTCAAAATCTCTATAATTCATGCTCTCATAAGCTTATTGACTTGATTGTTGCAGGAGTTGTCTTACAAGATCACTGATATCTTTCAGAGCTCATCACTCTATCTCTCCATACTTCATACTTTCTTGTTAATGAAGTGGGTTTAAGAGCAGTGTTCCCCAGGATCGTAAAAGATGTCAGTGAAGGAGAAGAAGAAGAAGAAATGTCATTCCATTGATTAAGATGAAATGAAACAAAGAAAGAAAGGTAGTAGCAGTCACCATTTGAGTCATATTCATAGTCGTCCGAGGAAACAGGACGAAGGAGGCTTGAGTTCCTCTCATTCTCACGCTTCTGCTTCTGCAAGTCCTTGAAAAGGATGAGATCGTCGTCCTTCTCCATCCTCCTGCGAAACGGCATCATCCTAGCCATTGTCAATGTGGACCTCTGATTCCTATACTGTAGATTTCTCATAAAGCCGATTCCTTTAGATATAAATATGAGAATCCATTGATGGGTCAAAGCGAAGGAAGAAGAGCAAGTGCCATTTGGAGCTTATGAGGCCGGCTATTTCATTCCAGTTTTGTTTTTCTTGTAATATTACCAGTTGCGGACGTGGATGGGTGTTCAAGTTTGTTATATTATTGATAAATCATTTGATCATGACTTTTTCTTTCTTAAAAAGCTTGAGAATTAGTATTTACGATTTATAATTATTCATGGTAGAATTTGAAAAAGGAAAATTAAAAGAAAAAAGGGATTAGGACATTTCTTTGGCTGGCTAGTGTGAGGAATGCCCCTTTAGATCATTCAGAGAATGGGTTTTACTTTCATACAAAACTCAAAGGGTAATAACTTATAATAGTAAAAATTGGTCAAAAATACATTTGAGAGAGAGAAAATATAATCATGATATTTACTTTTTTGTTTATCACATTAACAGTCGGAGCTAGATTAGGGTTAACATCGTCACTTGATTTTAATATCTTATATGTTACATACGGCCGGTTTGGTTCAAATATGGGGTATTAGTTGCGAAAAAATGAGATAATAAGGATTACATCATTATCTTAAATCAGGCAATCTCTTTCACTCTAAAAAAGTTATATAATAGAAATTACATTGCTGGAATTGATTATAAAAAGCTAAGCTAACATTTAGAAAACAAAAAATATCCATACCCCCACTGGCCGCTAGCTGCCACTGATGGCAGTAAAAAATACTTGTGTTTGTTAAAAATAAATTCTCTTGATTTTTTTATGCAATTAATTTTGAATAAGTTATACATAAAATGTATAAGTTTTATTATTTGAGTAAATTTCATTAAAATGAAATTTCTACATTCATCCATTCATATATCCAGAGGGAAAGTTCTGCAAGAGAAATCTATAGAAAATTGCACTATTAATTAATCATAAATAATGACTGGCCAAAAAAAATTAATCATAAATAGTGCAACTCACCTTAAACATTATTTAATATATGCCTTACTTGTAGTCAATCGTATATAGAGCTTACATTCTACTCATATGTTTATTTATTCACTTTTTTATTTCTCTACAAATATGATTATATGCATGCATTTTTGTGAAGGCAGAATTTAAATTCATTTGATATCCTAATATTGAAAGGTGATGAGTGTCACCAAAATACCCGGCTATCACAATGTGACACTTATTCTAAAAAAGGTGACACCTTTTAGATTAAGTTTTATATTCTTACAAATTAAATATTTTAAAAATTAACCAACTCATGAGTGGTAGGTATTTATATCTTTAAACAAGTGATTAAATTCAATTTCCAATTTTTGTGTTTAGAATAAACCTAATTAAAAAAGGTTCGCTATTTAGAATTCATATTCCAAGAAAAATTAATCCCGCCCTTAGTGGGGCATTATTCTGATCACATAAATATAATTCTTTTAAAAATATGAAAACCTTTCATGAAACACAAACAGCAAATTTGGCTTTATTCTACATTAACATGATCCATAGGCGGCTACAAAGGATCGATGAGATTGAGAAAGTAAAGACAAAATATTTGCATGCTGTGCTTCTACACGGAGACATTGCTTTTGAGATGAGTTAACAGCTCACGTACCCATCACCTTGGATATATCGCCTCCATAGCTTTCTATTTTTTATTTTTAAATACAATTCATAATTTTGAATATATTCTTTGTATCTATTAACAATTATTTTTATTTTTTTATTTTAAGCCTGACCATTTCTCTGTCGCCCAAAAAGAGCTTCAGCGCAAAACGCCTTGATAATACACCACAATCTTCAAGGAAGGGCCTAACTCCTATTATTGGTTCAAGGAAGGGCCTAACTCTTATTATTGGTGTATTTGGATTAGATTATGTATAAGTGATTACGAGGATAAGTGATTATGAGAATAAGTGATTATGTTAAAAGTGATTTGTGTTTAGATATTTTTACCTCATAAGTGATTTTGAGAAAAGAAATGTGTTTGGATATTGAGATTTAAGTGATTGTTGGGTGGATAATGAGAAGGAAAAATGAAATAAGTGATTATGGGAGGATAAATGATTATCATAAGCTGAAAAAATCAGCTTCTTCCATAAGTATTTATTTCAGGTATAAGTACTTATTGAAAAACTATTTCTATTTGGTAATTCCACCACATAAGTACTTATGGATCCCCATAAGTATTTAAAAATGAAATCCAAACGGACTATATATAAACAGGAACGCTAAAATGGGGTTTTTAATGTTAAGCCCAAGCCCATTAAGTTTTCAAACACCATTGTTGACTTTTGAGAATGAAGCCCAAGCCCAAGACCTTTGATGCATCATTGGGTAAAATGAAATTTGAGAAGGAAGTTGTAATAGAAAAAAAATTTGCAAAGGAAGTGAGGAAGATCCAAATCTCAAACAAATGAAAGGTTTAATTGGAAATCTCATAAGTGTAATTAGAAATGACTGATCTACAGTGTTAAATTTAATTTCCAGTCATCTTCCACCAAGTAAGGGTATTTTCATTCATAGTTTTTTTCATTATTTAAAGTCATTAAAACTATGTTTATTAATTTAGGTGGAGCCAAGGAGCTGTATGTCAATACTTGAACTTAAAATTATTGGTTAAATTAACACGGTCTAGCTAGCTAAGTTATACACTCATTAGTTGTTGGTATGATATATTATGAAAAGAAAGAATTATTGTCAACTTTTAAAATGAACATAATTGATCTGCTTTTAATATTATTATTTTTCTGATCATGGAGCAGTTCATATTATTATTTTGGACATCAGGGAGCCACTATCCTATTTTATTTCTTTTGTTTTCTTTATATTGCACGGAACACTCACTATCACATTCACATATAACGTGGTTTTGGGTAGTTCTGAAGACAAATCACATATATTTTCATTAGAACAAAAGGAACGTAATTATTTTAAAAGTATTTAATACTCAATACTATCAGTTGTATATAATTAAAATTAATATATATATATATTTACCAATACAATTAAAGAATACATAAAAATTTTTATAGATTTAAAAATTACTTAGGAAGAAACTACTCCCAATTTGATGTCACAATACTAGAATATAATCTATTAATACGCTACTAGATAATTGTATAATATATATATATATATATAATATTTCTCAGGCAATATAATGCATTTTGATGTGGACTGGACAGTAGCAATCTAGGATTAGAAAATTTAAATTTTTGGTTATTAAAAAAAAAGGAAAATTTAAATTTTTTTCCTTTCAGCAGAGAATATATTCAGTTGGCGCTTCTTCATCCTAAGCGTGGCTACATTTGGCGCCAATTTTAATTTCTTGGTTGAGCTGCTTCTTCCCTCTGCCTCTCTTCAATGGCGTTGAGCTCTCCCCTCGCTGCTGCTTCTCAAGTGGCCAGCTTAGGGCTTCGTCCTCCTCAGTTCTCAGAGGTTATATCAATTATAATACCTCCGTATTCATGCCTTTTGATTCTTTTGCTTGCTCTGATCTATTGTGGTGAATAGAAAACTGATTTTTCTTTCCCAGTTAATTTTGCGTGCGAAGTCTGATCGTATATTTCGTTGCGATTGTTTTCGTTTCTCACCATTTACCAGTGGGGAATCGGTGTTTATCTCCGATATTTGGATATGTGGGACCCGAATATTCATTTGATTTTCAGAATTTCTTTTCTGACAAAATTAGACTTGTGAATGTTGCAATCAAAATGTGTGTTTTTTGTTTTGTTGATACAGTGATGAAGAATGTTTAATTTTATAATGCCAAAATTCAGCCAAAGAATTTTTTAATTTGGAGGGAAATTCACCACCAGGAAAAAATGTGTCTGTAAGTGGTATATAAATAATTCAAGATTTTATCTTTTTTATATATATGACTAGATAACTATGAATAGATATCCTCTTTATCACCAATTTACTTCTATGTTTATGATTTTGCGGCAAAGTCAAATATATCAGAATGCTATACTTTCAGTGTACCCATGTTGACTCTTTTTCTTTCATAATTTCGTTACAAGCTGTAGCAGTCAATTTGAATGCTATTTAACGTATGTGTATGTTACAGGATGTAGCTTGGCTTCCTGCTTGGTTTCAGAATCTTAGAACAGATGGATCTAATGAATATGTAAAGGAGTCTCAAGTTCATCCCAATGAAAATGTAAAGGTTGAAATTTATTCTCCAGCTTTTGCACTTTTTTTTTGGTGGATTTAAGTGTAAGTTAATTTTGTTCTCATTTCATAACTTGTTTCTAGTGTATGAACCGGTGATCATTATTTTACTTTTATGTTTCTAGCTTCCAATGGTTTTAATAGCTTTGACTTGATTATTTGGATTCAATCAGCTTTTTAAGTTTCTATTTAACGTTGCTTCATATTTATTTTGATATTGAAAAATTTGGTAGCATTTGGGTTTTGGCAAATAGAGTACTCTCAGCATTTCCATGGCCTTGAAATGCTCCCAAATAAATGCAAAAATCAAACTTGTTAAACTTCTATGTAGACTCCCAAATTTATATGTGAGTTTATGGACACTCTAATCTCTTAAGAGTCTAACTGTAACCCTAAAGCTTAACAACAATTATGTATTTAATTTAGTTTCTGCTCAGATTACTTGGGTTGATTAGCCTGTCCTTATTCTTTGCTGGTGTCTTTTTTGTCTGGGAAATGACCTAGGATCTGGCAGTTTCTCAAGAAAATTATGGTCATGGTAAAGACATCAACGCACTGTCAAGGGAAGAAGGTGGGTACAAAAGCTGCCATTTGTTCTTATCTGGAGAAGATAATTCTCCCATTAGTCTAGCTTCATCTCCTGGAAATGTAAGTTTTTTCAGTTCTCTTGTTCTTTTCTTTTAATTTTTTCTTTGGCATGTGGGTTAAAACTACTGATCTTATATGGGTGCATTCTTCTGACATTTTTGTTTGTGTATAGTCCTCTGATGTCAATAGAAATGGCAATTATTGTATTTATTTCTTGTTGGTGAAGACTGTTTAAATTAGCTTTTCAAATAATTTGCTTTCTTTTTATCCTCCTTCAACATTTTTTACTGATAATAACTCTTCCTTTATTGTTTATTTTGAAGAGTTAGCTCATTTTAGTTGCATTTCAAGTTTTTACAATTGTAGATGTCTGTATATGGATTTGCTATATGCCTCAATTTACAAGAACTATCCAAGACTTTAAACTATTGAAACAAAGAAATTACAGGGATTTTAAATGAATTTTTTGTAATGTGTCTGAAATTTATATTACAATGGAATTAAACTGCATCTACTTTAAGAAAAATATCCTTCTGTTTAACTCAATTTATCATCTCCCAGTAGATGCTTCTGTGCTCTGTGACCTAAACAAACTTATCTGCAGAATTTTATGCTTATGAAATAAGTTAAAGACATCTTATTTCCAGTAACTGGAAAATTGGTTATACTGTTACATGTTAGATTTAAATTTCAACACAAAAAGTTTGTTTCATCTAAAATATTTCACTGGAACAGGTATTACACTTTAGTCTGCACCTTTCAGATGTCGATTCACTGTTTTCTCCAAGCCAGGGTCTGAATGCATCTCATAATTTAGTTGCATCTAGTAAAGTTCTGTCAATGCAACCAGTTAAAACTTCTGTTCATATTGTAGAGAACATGCATTCCATGATGGGTAACCGGGCCTCTGAACAGAATTTGTTACCTAGTCCCATTGATAAAACAGTGATAAAGGATGGGACAAAATGTCCTTCTGACAAAATTGATTCTGTCAGACAACAGAAAGAAAAATCCAATGTCACGAGTTCCAAAAACGTTGATATCAGTAATGCCATTGAACTCTCTATTGCAGCATCTGAAGCATTGGTCATACATGATATAGTAGAGATGGAATCAGTTTCAGAAACATATCCTGCTGAAGCTGTACTTGAAGTAGCCCTTCGTGTAAAGCAGGCTAGGCTGGAGTTGGAAGATGGCTCCCATTCTTCAAATGAGGAATCTGATTGGAGTGACTGTCTTTCTGATTTGAATGATTTCAATATGGAAGATGCTTATGAAGATGTGGGGTTACCTTCTGGTATCTTCCTTGAAGAACATCACACTTCAGCCATGTCTCAAGTAAAAGATATCTCTGATGCTGAAAAGGATCATGGTTGTGATGATAAACTTAGACACAGAGAGCATATATCTCAGCTTGTCAATTTAGATGATGCTTCAGCTAAAAAACAATTAGAAGTCAATGCAGAGATGGAGATGCGGCAAAAAGAAGACTCACCTGTACATTTTTTATGTTGTGAGAGGGAGATGCATTCTGATAACCCTGGTTTGGGTTGTCATCACTTTGTACAGAATGCTTCCAATGTTTGTGCCCTAAACCAGGTAATTTAGCATCCTAGTCTTTTCCTTTCTGGGCCATCAGTCCAGGAAAAAAATTCAGATGTTTGTCCTTTAAAAGTTCAGCCTTATAAAACATCTTGGTTAACCCTTGCATTTAACCTGTGACAAGTGAAATTGAAAAGATCAAGGATATATTAATATGGTAACGGATAGAAACTTGTTTTATCCCAAGTGTATTTTGCGTCATCTCTCTGTTTCACTTTCTTTGCGCAGAGAATTATACCATTATTATAGTCTTGATTTTTTATTGTCTTGAATGTAATAACTGTTACCCTTATTTTCACTTTGCAGGCAGTTGGCCTTGCTGATTTGACCTCAAACAGGCTCCAAAACAGTATGAACCCTTCACTCATCGGGAATTCCAGTAGGTTTTGTGTACCATTTCAGTTATCCTATAATTTTCTTGTCTCTAGAATTTATGCTCATATATTTTCTGTTGTGAAATTATTCAGAAAAAGAGATATTGGCAAATTACTTGGTTCTGGACAGATTTAAAAGCCGCTGGTTAGGTGGCTGGACAAGTGAGGTTTGTGTTTCTTCTGTTTCATTCACGTTTACCTTCTGTGAATTACACCAATTTGATCATTTATCTCATGACATACTGTTGAACACAATCCTGGTGAGTTTGGACTTTGACACCCTCGATTTCTCTCCAATCCTTCTTCCTTCAGACACAAAGATAAGTTGACATGGGATCTAAAACACCAACTGCCCATTTAGGAGAAGTTGGAAGTCTCTGGACATTGGCTTCTTTGTATTTCCTCTTGGACTTTAATAGTTTTTCTACTATTAATGGTTCATCAATGGTGCAATGAAAGCTAACTACTTCAGTGAACATAAAGTTTTTATACACCACTGTGATAAAACCAAAGATGTGTTGGGTGCTATAAAACCAAAGCTAACTACTTCATCAATGGTTCAACAATGTTGCATGTGTTGGGTGCTAAAACCAAACATTTTCTGGAATGTTTTATGCCATGTGGTTTGGACTAGAATCTTAGACGGAAATCAGTCTCTTGTCCACAGAAAATGTCACCTCTTCAGAGAAGGGAGAATTTTCTCATGTATAGAGAAGAAAGAACATGAGAGTGAGAGAGGGAATGGGAGATCAAGTCTCAATAGTCTCAATCATATGGATAATCTCAACTCCCATATCTAATAATATCTTAAGATAAATAATTAAATGAGATATTGATAACCACCCATAATCTAGAATATCCCATGTTCTAAATTCGAGTAATTAATTAAACTAATATTGATCCGTTGACTCGGCTTATGGGATTAGTTTAGCTCATCAAGGGTGGACTAATTTACAAAGTTCAACATTCCAAATTGAAGAGCCATTCAGCATAGCCTATTTCCTTTTATTAATTCACCATCGCATTGTATGGATGTTAAAACTGTTAAGATTTAAATGGATACCACTTGCCTATTCCAGTTTCTTGAATGCTCAAGTTCTCATACCACTATTTCCTAATCAGATGCTCTAGCCTTTTGGAAATGCTAACTTTTCACGTTCTTTCCTTAGTTTTATAGGCAGTAAAATTCCATTCATGTTAGGTGGCAATTTGCTTACATGATATCCTTGATTTATTATGAACCTGCTCAGTTGGTCGTTTCTCACTTGCTATACATTATCCCTGTACTTGATACTGAAATATATACTATTAGTATGTGTTAGTTCTTTTAAATTTTAGAAATTGTAATATTTCTCTCTAGCATATGCATATGCTAATATGGATTTAGCATCTTGATACTGTTGTTGTTCTTGATGGCTTTTGTCTCTTGGAAGGAATTGGATTCATCCCCATTCAACCAGAAAAAGGTAGAACATAATTCTAAGTTTTTCATCAGAGAGACAAGCTTTCTTTCAGAATCTGCAGATAATGTTCCAGATGAGACTTCTTGTGTGCAAAAACATGACTCCAGGTGTGGAATTGGTTCTCAGTCAAGCATACCTTCTGAAGCCTTCCACAAAGCCGATGAGGGCATATTGCTTTCTCAAAATGTGGCCAAATGCTCTAATCTATCATTGGATGATCCTCTTTGTTCAGTTGTTCCATGTAGCATTCCTTCAGAACTGGCCAATTCCAGACCTCAGAGTTATCAGGATATTGATAATGTCCCAGCCATTCCTGAATTTGAAGTTGATAATTTTCAAAGGACCTCAGATCACAATGTTGCATTAGAACATGGAGATGAACAAATAATGTCGTCACCAGATAGGGAAGATATTCCAGTCACTATTACAAACATGGTTCTACAAACACCTGATATGTTGACTACTGTTGATCAGACTTGTCGGAAACAGTTGAACTCTCTTAAGACTTACAGCATGGTTATCCCCAACCAATCTCTTATCCAAAAATGCAATCAGGACCTACTTCCAACTAATCAGGGGATAGGTGTTTCTGCACTTTCAGGTAAAAGGAGTTCCAAGGGTCTCTCTGCATCCAAGTGCATAGATGGAAACAAAACTGTGCAAAACCATGAACTCGTTGATAATCACAAGTCAAACATAGAAATGAGAAATGAGAAGAGAATCAATGATTTGAAAGAAGCAGATAAGAGTGACATTCTAGTGGAATCATCTGAAGAGAGGAGGTCAACTTTTATTCTAAATGATAGGATGCAGCACTCCTTGCTGTGTAATGAGATTGTTGGGAATGATATGAACGTAGAGAAACGTCCAAGCAAGCATGTACCAATGAAGTCTTTTGTTCAGCATCAACAGAACAATAACCTTAACAAGTTACAAGCTGAGTGCAACAAGTTTCATGATGGACATGTTGGAGCCAGAAAGCAAGTACGTTTTTTAGAGGCAGAGGAGCGGCTTCATCTGAAAAGGACTCTCTCAAAGTTGGAATCTTCATATAAAAAAAGTAAACTCTTCTTTGTATTGATTTTGCAATTTATCTTACTGTTCTACAAAATGGGTGTTCTGGAAATTGCTTGTTTTTCTGCTCCAATAATGCAGGTTCGTCTGTTAGAGCAAAAAGGAGAAAAGCTTCCAAGCCATTGACAAATTATGTGCCTCCTATGAAACATTCTCTAACAAATTATTGCAGAAAGGTAAGGACGAAATTTATATTCCAAGGCACAGAATTCCTGCTCACTGGATTATCAAGTCAAAAGGAAAGAGATATGGAAGCACTCATTATAAATTCTGGTGGGGTGGTTCTTTCTGATATTCCCCCTCCTCCAAATTCGCGGAGAAAGAGTGGTTCTGCATGGTCTCGCCTACAACTTCCCATTATTCTTTGTATGAGAAAGGTTTGTTTCTAATCATCAATAATCTCCTGTCCCTTTTCTTAATACTTACCCATAAATTCTTCGGAAAATTGCTCATATGCTGTTTATATAGTTTCTTTCTTGTTTTCTTGATATTTTATTTTGAAACTTTTAGCTTCATAATTTCAAAGCTGTCTGTAAGTCTGATCTCCATGTTATCTCCAAAAATCTCAAAGAATATTCCCAAATGCTCCAGTAGGGTTAGACATAAATTGGTATCTTGTTCTGAAATTTCAGACAGGAAAATTATACTTGTTCATAGTAATTCATTCTTATAAGAAGTCTTTTTTATTTTTTTATTTTATTTTTTATAGGTTTTTAAATATGTGAACAGATAACTTCTTGTGTTTAAGACAGCTTAGGTCTAAGTTACCCAATGCAGTAAGCATGAAATCAAAGATAGGAACAAGAGTGAAACTATTTGGAAGGACCAATATAGCAAGGGTGTCAAATAATTATTGCCTTTTTTGCTCAACTATATAATGTATTCTCTATTTGTTTGTCTCAGCTGCAAACCACCAAATTCTTGTATGGATGTGCTGTTGGAGCCTCAATACTAAAAGTTGATTGGCTTACTGATTGTATTGCTTCTGGAACTATTCTACAACCTGAAAAGTAAGCTGTGCTTTCCCCTAATTCTGCTTTTGAAATCCAGGAACTATTCTCTTCTCTTCAGAAAAAATTTTTTGGCATATGTGTAGACACCAATCTCATTGTAAAATCTACTCTAAGTCCCCACACACCCACCCCACACACCACCCCCCACACCCACACCCCCCCCCACCCCCCCCCCCCCCCACCCCCAAAAAAAAAAAATCCCCGGGCGATATTTCTAATTCCACAAGACTCACATTTGTTGCAGTGTAAAAATTTTGATGTAATTGAAATAGAATTAGAGGAATGGAAGTCTTTTCCTTCCATGATAACCTTTGGCCTTTTTCCCCCCAATTTAATATGTTAGGCATGCTTTCACTAAATAGGAATAACATAAATGACAAATAAAGTGATTCACAAAAGAATTCTGAATTTCCCATGTACAAAAGAAGATTCAGACCCAACTGCAGCTACTGGTAGACAACAAACCGGGGCAACGAAAAAGAAAAAAATAAGGTGGGATGGTATGTTGATATATTCTGAATTCCAGGGTTAAAGATCCAAGAATGAAATTGTGCTTGGAATGGATGAACAATTATTCCGTGCCACATTTGCCCTGAGTTGCCATTTCCTTTTCACTGAATATAGTCCCCAATGATTGACAAAATGCTTCCACTCAATGGACATATTTGGTCTGATGTAATCTCCTATCTTGATGATCTGTGTCCTCAAGAAGATGCTTCCAACTGTCCCTTTAATTCATTGCTTTTCTGTGCTAGATACATGATTCTTCCATATCGGAAAGACATGAAGTTGACCATAGCTAGAAGGCCAGTTCGTCAAAGTAGCCAGAAACCAATTTTTGAGAGAGTAGGGATCATGCTTCATGGGAAGCATAATTTCTGCACCAAATTGACGAGTGTCATTAAGGTAATGATCTATTTCTTCCTTCCATGATCTTAGAGGACTTCAATAACTTGAAGGACTGCTTTTTTTTCCCCCCGCCTTGGTTGTCTTTTTCCCCGCTGTAGAACTATAATCTACTCAGCCTTCTGCTCTGTCATGTTGAGTGGTCTTTTGTCACTTATCTAGATTTGTCTATTGACATGTGCTAATTGTGTAAATTATTTTCCTTTTTCCACATTTTTTTCATTTTATTTTATTATAAATAGATTGCAAATGTTACACTTCCTAAGTTTTAGTGTGCCTTGTGATAATTAAATCCAATTTAAAACCATAAACTTTTTTCGGTTTCTTTCTACTATCATTCTCGCTCTGGATGGCTCATTTCTATCACTTCTTCATGTGCTTAATGATAATTGATGTCCAATTTATGTCTCTGAAATCATAATTAAGTCCTTGAATTACTGTAGTTGCTGAGATATACAAGCAGTAATTGCAATATCAATACCATCATGTCCATCTTCTAGTTAACTAGTTGTATAACTTGAGTCTGCAAGTTATTACACCACACACCATCTACATTTTGTTGCATGTTGACTCATTATCTAGTCCATCTTATAGTTAGCTAGTTGTTTAAAAATGTCCATCTTTGTGCACTTTGTATCATGTTAATATCTCGTACTCTTTTTACTTGTCTTTTCTGTTCTTGTGTTGCCCAGCATGGAGGTGGGAAGGTTTTCAAAACCCTTCAGTGGTTAGTTAGGAGCATTGACGAGGAAAGGATTTCAATGGGAGCTATTATTGCAGAAGATAAACCTAGCATATCACGTCACTTGAAATATTGTGCCTTGGAGAAGGGTATTCCTACCATGGTAAGAGTAATCTAATTTTTAGCATCTCTTTAATGACTAACTAGGAATTATATAGTTTTCAGTATCTAACAGGAGCGATATTATGTGAGATATGAAAGGAGAAAATATTCACTCTTAAATAATAAATCAATAGTCAAAAATAATGCAAAATTGTCACAAACGTCAAATAAATATCTTCCTTGATTTCCTCAGTTTTGGCATTAATATTGACCATGGATTTGTGATCTAATGATGATTAACTGATTATTTTTTACATTCAATTTTTGCATTAGACCACTCCTCTCACTTGATAGGTTTTATATATAAAAGGACAGATCAATTGACACTGGTGTAAAATTTAACATTTTGGTACCTCAATATTTTATCATTGGAGGTGATTTTCATTGATACAACCATTGAATTAGAAGAAATTGTCAGTCTGATCTTGCAAAATTTTATAAAAATGAATAACTATAACTAATCAAGTAGTTGATAGTGTGAAAAAATTTTTATTATACATTAATTTTGTTTATATTGATGAGGTACCAAAAAATATTCGATTAATGGAATTTTTGGTAAATATGATACTTATGATCAGAATTTTAATCTAAGGGTGGACTTTGGCCAAAAAAATAAAAACTAGGGTGGATTTAGTGGTGCAATGTAAAGAATGCTTTTAATTGACACGAGGTCAATTGATCCCTCTCCTTCCTTTCCCTCCCCCCCCCCCCCTCTGTTTATGTTTGTATATATGTAAGCCTTAACTTGATTTCCTTTGCAGCCTCTTAGCTGGATCATTAAGAGCTTATATTCAGGGGAGCTACTTCCTTTCACAGAAGAAAATCATCCATCTCTATTACCAATTACTAACGTCCTAGAAGTTCCAGACTCTTTGGATATGACTGAAGAAATATAATATTGTTTCTCCAGTGGCAACTTATGAGGTAATGGCAAGTTTTTCAATGATGACTTTACTAAACCATGATTTGGTCCATACAAACTTTACCTTTTCGTATCTGCTTTTTCTTTTTGTAGTTTTGTGGCAGATTTTGTGGATATGGAAAAAGTAATGACTGTTGAGTAAACTTTAAAGCGGTGTGTTTATCTCATCTCTCCTCCCACCCATGCAGTTTAACATATCACATATTCATAACTTACTCCTTACTAATCTGTTAAATACAGATAAAATCTGACCGTGAAAGGTCTATGAAGTCAATACCAAACGTTTACTGCTAAACCTGAAGTTACAGCTGTCAGCTGTGGTGCAACTTTATCTCCTTAACACACTGTACAGCAAAATCATGCACCGCGGTTCTAGCACACAGTTGGTGGTTACAGCCAACCCCCAATCTGCCAACAATTTACGGAGCCATGTAAAGACTACAAACTTCGATGAGTAATTTGTCTTTTATTTCTGTTTAATAGTCACATTGGTCACAACTCAATTCCAATAGCTTCTTATTGACTTAGAAGTGAGAACTTTCCAAATAGTTCTTGGAAACATCTCTGAGCTCATTACTTTATAGACAATTTTTCTGCTTTTATGCATAGGCAACCTTCTGCTTCTTCTGCTGTTAAGAGGGATTAAAGTATAAAATGCACCCAAGGGAACTAAAGAAGTAGCCAAATCCTATTCATCTTTCATTCGTGTCTTCCCTGTCCATCTTGTTTCTTTAACAATTTTCATAAAGCAATTAGATGTCAATGAACACTAGAATGTTTCCCTTTCCTAACCTTACATTTGAAATGAAAATAAAACCAATGAGAATATGGGTTTTTAAAAATTAAGTACATTGACCCAAACTGGTGTGAAGCTTCTACTGAGGCAAATATTGGTTGCTTTATTTGATGCTAATTATTAGAACATGATAATAAATAGATGCATCCAAGCAAGAACCTCATCCTTAAGAAATCGCACTGAAGCATCAGCTTTCAAATTGGATCCTCTCTATTCATGCATTCTGAAAGAGAGTAACACTAGAAAATGTGGCCATATATGAAATTCACATCTCATAATTACACTTATCCACTCTTTTCTCGCTATCTCTCCAAATGCACCCTTTACATTTACTTTTTCTAATGCGGAGTATTCGGACTGCTCATCTTTTCATTCACCTCACATTTTTATCCATATCTGTGGTATTCAACCTTTGTTGTTTTTTTAAGGTTCCAAGACTAATCTATGGAAGGAATCCACGTCAAGTTCATAAACTTCAGTGCTTCCAGGTACTAAAGGACTAGCCATTTTGTATTTTTGGCCGGAAGCTCTGGATCCACAGACTAAAAGAGTGCTGCTCTGTTAATTTTGAGCAACATGCAACCGTGGCAATTGCATCAATCCAAACCGAGTGGGTATAAATCCTGAAACTTTTTTGCATCGAAATATGGACTTGGACCTGGATGGTAATCTTCAACAGTTCCATCTACCCCATTTATTGGCTGAAAGTATTTTTGGTGGCAATATGGCTGCCAATTGATATATTCCATCAATCCAAACTGAGTGAGCATAAATCCTGAAATTTTTTGCATCAAAACATGGACTTGGATCTTCTTTGGTAATCTTAATCAGTTAGATCTACCCCATTAATTGGCTGAAAGTATTGTTGGCGGCAATATGGCTGCTAATTAACTTATGTTGATTTGATGACTAAACTTCTTAATCTCATCTTTGCAGTTAAAACTTAGGTGGAGAGTCAGTGGTTGGCAGATGGATTCTCTCCTGCTCTCGTTTGATCTTACAGTTTTGGTATATCCTCCAATTCTCTTTCCTTATCTAATTGAATTTCTGGAAACAAAAAGAAAGTGCAGCCAAAAACTTTGCTTCTGACTCATCACCAGAATTATCTAAAAGACATTATCGAAGGGGAAGGAAAGTTGAACACAAATTGCTCACTATGCATGAAGCTAGTTTGGAAAGTTTATTGAGTTTATGTGGTCTATAATGTGGAATACCCTGGAAATGTATTGGATGTGTCAAGTGAATATTCTTCAAGTGGAAAATACAAAAGAGATGGAGAAAAATGATTTTCAATACAATGATTCAAAATAATTCTACTCATTGTTGTTCCTTTTCAGCTTGAGTTTAATTTCTTTGGAAAGCAATATGAATGAAAACCCTAAATGCATCAAATCAATATGGAGATATCTTTCAAATTGTCCAAAAAAAGAGATATAGGATCATACTGCAATTAAAAAAAAGGTGCTTCTCGTTCAATGTCCATAGAGTATTAATCTTAGCTTTTTAAGTTGATTAATTTTCTTTTCATTTTTTTAACATCAAGGACCAAGCAAATGAGGGTGAGAGAAGTGATGGCCGGTGGCGGCAATCACTGGGAAGATGCCGTGATGATGAGATTGCATGCCAATTGACGGGGGATACAGGAAATGGATATTTTTCTTATCATTTTTACTCAAGTCAATATGTTCATAACTTTTTTTTTTTTTGCCGGGAAGGGGGTGGGGAAGAATAGATGAGACAATTATCACTTTTCTAATTTAAGTCTATCAAAACCTTCCTCTTATCCATTGTTTTTTGCTAAAGTGTTCACTTAAACAGTTAAATATGATTATTAGTAACCTTGGATTTTCTTTCTCAAAAAAGATTCGTTTGGTATTGAAGATTTGATGATGATATTGGATGATTTTATTTTAAGGGAAAAAAATGTGCATAAAAAAAAACCAAGAGTAAATTTATTCTGTAGCATGTGCCCACCCCAAAAATCATGTTAAATCATATAGATTTTTAAATCATGTAAAAAATCATTTAGGCATGGGATCTATCATTCATTTCAAAAGTCTAATTTAAATAATTTGCATTCAGATATTATGCACAAGATTTTATAGATTCTTTTCATGTCAGATGTAATAATCAATCAATCACCTGAATGATATATATAGCTTCATGCATTTTTTATTTTTCCATTATATCTAAATTAGTTATAAAATCATGAAGAGTCCATTTAGAAACTTGTCATGTTTCTAAAAAAAAAGGAATAGACAAAAATTAAAGCTATTTCACTTTTCAAAACCAATATTTTGTTGCTCCAAATATTTCCATCAATAAATCACACCAAATAATTATGGGCATTTATTCAGACTGAATAATGGTCCCCCAAAATGAAAATGTGAAAAGCGGGGCGTCTGTATGTCTCAATAAATCCAGTCCAAGTACACTAACCGTTTGTTTGGTTGGTTAACCAGGGGATACTCTTCACATTACACCAATTTGCTCTGTTTGGTTACTCCAAGTACAAGTGAGGAAGATTAAATTGGGTTGAGCAGTAAAAAATTTTTAAATTTAAATCTTGTAGGTAAAAATATGTTAGAGAATTATTTTTATTTGAATCTAATAATACTAAAATTTGATTCGGTAATTTCAGTTATTAAATAATTATATCAAGATCAGAGTACGCTGCTGTATGTATGCTTAACGAAACGTCATATCGGGCTGTTGTCGGTTGAGCAGAGTACGGAGCTGTGCCCATGTCGTGCTTAACGACACGTCGTCGCATGCACCGTCCGTCTCTATTTGCTTTTCCGACACCTTCCTTTGGGGGGATCTGACGACTGACGATTTTTTTTTTTTTAGTTTTAAATAAAAGCACAAATCTAAAAACTAAGTAAAGGACAACATTATAAGATCATAAGCCAGAGCAAATCCGAAGTACTTCCACCCAATTAATAAAATTTTGGGAAATAAGACCAAAGTTAACCTTATTTCTAAGTTAAGAAAAAAAATTTTTAAGTAAGAATAAAAAATTTTTAAGTCAAGATAAAAAAATTTTCTATTATTATTTGATACTAAAAAATTTTATTCTATCTTGAAAACTTTTTATTTTTATTTAAAAAAATTCTATCCTGACTTGAAAATAAGATAAATTTTGATCTCATTTTTTAAATATTTGTTTATCTTTTTTTTCAATTCTCCCTAAAATTAAAAGACTAGGATTAAATATTAGAGGCATAGACACAGTGAATTTGCCCAAACGTTTAACTTCTTCCAAAATGAAAACACATTTTTTATTAAAAAAAATTAGAATTTGATACCCATGCAATATATGGAAAGCTCTAAATATATTTAATTAAATCATATAAATAAATATAATGTAATGCATATGAATAGAATATGTTTTTAATATTTTATAATTATATGATTATCATAACAAAATAAATTATTATCACTCTCGATTTAATTCCCTCGACATGCTATAAATGAATATCAAATTGTTAATATAATAACACACACACATATATATACATATGATATACAATAGAAACATTATAATACTAAGTTATTTAAAATTTCTCTTTACAGAATTGTGTCAAATTTAAAATTAAATAAATTAATTAAAATAATAATTAATATATATTGATTCAAATTAGTAATACAATAATTAATTTTAATACTTTCTCTATTTTTTATTATAATTATCATTTAACTACTTCATACGTATTAAGGGAATTGGTTAAAAGCAAGTTTTGTTATTAAATTTATCAAAAGTTTTCTTTATTTTCCTACATTACCTTTAATTAAATAAAATAATTATTTATAGCCCATATTAACTAAATACAAACATAGAAAGGGCATTTGTAGAAAAAAAATTAAATGCTCTAACCACCCCATAAAGTGACTTAATTATATTTAGAAATATAAAAATCTTCACTCAAAATAAGAAAAAGAGAAAGTACAAGGATATATATTGTTAATACGTAAAAAAAAAAAAACCTTGCTCTGGTATAATTAAGTTAACTACCGTAAATCCACGTTATTTGGGTTCTCTGGTGTTGAGCACGAGTTGATTGATTTTATAATTTTACATAATTAAATAACTAGATTTAAAAAATCTGTATATCTCTCTTTTTGGGCCAAAGCTTCAGCACTAGCGAAGCGGTAGCATTTGTTCATGGCCGAAAACAAAAGAAGCCATAGCATTTGTTAATGCGCTGACAAATGATGACCCGTATTTTTTTTATTTGATAATGTCTAAGTTGTTAAGGGCTGGTGTAATTTTTAAAAATAATTTTTTTATTTTTAAAAATAAAAAAATAAAAAAATTTGTTTGATAAATTTGTTTTTTATAAACTGTTTTAATGAAAAATAGAAAAATTAAAAAAACAGAAAATTCAGAATATTTTTAAAGTATTTTATAGTCTTTTTTTTTTAAAATAAAAGAAAAGATGAAAAAGATAGACCTCATTAATAGTAAAATTAGAAATTTTGAATAACTCATATATCACTTATTAGTTATAATTTTGAGAACAACTATTTAAATAAATTTTTTTATTTTTAAAATTTATTCTTGACATCATTTTTATGTAAAATTATTTTATAAAAAATTATTTTAAAAATAAGAAAATAGGAAATACTGTCACTCTAAATTTCTTTATAATATTGTTTGCGTCTCGTGCCGCTAGTCTCTCCTTTGGCTTTCTGGTATGTTCCTAGTTAACATCCATGTTGCTTTGGGTTTGAGACTTGGTTCTCCCTCCCTCCTTCTCTCTTTCTTCTCCATTCCCTCACTGTGGGAATATTTTTTAGAAAAGAGAAAAAAACAAAAGATGGCCGCAAAAGCAAATCGAAGCCCCGGCTGTAGCATTTGTTGTCGCGTATTTTCTTGACCGGCAATTGTTGATGCCCTGTCCGCATCCTTGTCTTTATATATAAAGTTATAGTTTGCACGGTGTATCACTGGTCTCTCCTGTAACTTTCTGGTTTGTTCTCATTGAACATCCCTTAAAGTAACGGGTTCGAGACGCGGTAAACACACACACATATATATATATATGATGATGATGATGATACAGAAGCTCCATGAGGTACTTTAAAGTATCTCCCTTTTGGGCCAGAGTTTCCGACTTCGAGTCCGTGGCCCATGCTAAAACCTATTCCCTTTCCTTCCAACCACTACCACCCGCCACCCCCCGGCCGGAAAAGAAGGGGATTAAAATACCCTTATCTTCCTGTCTGGTCCCCTCACCTTTCTATACCGTCTTCTCACCTGAAATCTCACCGAAGAAATTTCTGTTGAGCCAGGGGCGGAGGACGCAGAACGTGAATTTTGGAGGGGTCAAATGATTTTTTTAGAGATAAGAAATATTATTAAAAAAATTTAGAATATATAAAAATTATATTTTTAATATATTTTTTATGTATAATATTATATATTGATAATTTAAAAAAAATTATAATAGATCTTTAAGTTTTATACTTCATTTAATATGATAAATGGGTAGTATATATAAATATATATTTATGTATTTACATATTATGCAAACATAAAAATATTAAAAGGGACCAAACCATAAATATATGTATATTTAGGAATACCTATATAAAAAAAAACTAAATAACACATTAAGTAAGAGAGGGGTGAGGGGGCTGTCGGACCAACGTTTGTCCGCCCGTGTTGGGCTAAGAATGACAAGGTGAGAAATAAAAAGGGGAGATTTTAGTTTAGTCTGGGCTCCTGAACAAGAATAGGTTTTGCTGTGATTGCAGAGAAATAGAAATGCTTGCAACTGTTAACCTGTTTCTTTTCATCATTGACACTGTTAAAGGCAACGAGGGTGACATGGATGAGAAGTTAAAATAAGACACAGGTGGCACTTATTCATTTGAGACCAGCATGAAAAAGGATATAAAGAAAAGCATGTAAATGTTGTCGTTGTCTTGATGTAATTTTTTATACTTATTTATAATTTATATTATAAAATATTTTATACTAAATATTAGTATATTAAGAAAATAATTTTTTATCTAAAATTTGTAAAAAAAAATATCAATATTTTTCATTTTACCCTTATTAAATATAAAAATCTGAAAATTTTATAAGAATCTTTTATAATTCTTAATTATAAAGTTTTATAAAAATTTGAAAAAAAAAAGTGATGCAAAGATAAAGAATAAAAAATGAATACCCCATATTTAAACCATTATTGAATTTTTGTTATGAATGAATCATTTCAACAATTGCGTAATAATTTATTTAAAGAAGATTAAATATCTCAGAAAAATATGAAAATTGCCACTAAGAAATTACAAACAACAATACATGCGATAAAATTTTACCTTCGAGCATGCCTCCAAAATTAAAAACAATTTTATTGTGATGTAAAGATACTCATATAATATGAATTTATATATATCTCATCATAAATCTAGACAATCAAACCGTGACCTTCTTGAACAAATATAATATATATATACATATATCTTATTTTCACATCAAATCTTGATTATTTTCACAAATATATATATATATATCTAATTTTTTTTAATCAAATCATATTTTTTTAACAAATATATATATATACTCCCTCTGTTCCTTAATATATATATACTCCCTCTGTTCTTTAATGTAAAGGATAAAAGATAAAATTACACAGACTAAAGAAAGCAATAAATTTATTTGAATTATAAAAATGTAATTATACTATACATATAAATAAATATATATTTAATTATCAAATATAGCTCAAATCATATTATATAATTAAATATATAATATGGATTAGAGGGAGTAGTTCATTATACTGAGTCTTTATGGGCCTCTATGATGGATCTTTATGAGTATGACAAGTAATATTTTATTAAATGCTAGATGAAAAATAAATAAAAATTTGAAAATCATTATATTATTTCAAAATTAATTATGTTAATCATAACAACTTCTAATGTGATAAAATCTTACCTTTAGATGTGCTCTCATAATCAAACTAATCTATGTATAAAAAAATAATCTTACAATGGTGTAAAAAGATTTGTATAATATGGATTCATATAAATATTTCTAAATAATGACTGATGTAGACCTAGATAATTAAATCTTATTTTTCACAAATATATATAATTTTCATTTCCATATTTATATCAAATTTAAAAAATAAAAACATATATAAGGAAATAAAAATTATTCAGAATATATAGGGTCAGATTTTTTCATAGTCAGCATAATGATGTGGAGGCATGAAATAGTAACACGTCATGCTTTCGACCTTTACTTTATAATAGATATAATATAATATGGATTCATATAGATCTTACTAAATAATAAATGATGTAGACCTAGATAATCAAATCTTATTTTTTACAAAGACCTAGATAATCAAATCTTATTTTTTACAAATATATATATGATTTTCATTTTCATTTTCATATTTATATCAAATTTAAAAATTAAAAACATATATAAGAAAATAAATGTTATTTAAAATATGTGGGATTAGATTTATTCATAGTCAGCATGATGATGTGAAAATCTGAAATCGTAACACGTCATGTTTTTTACCTCTGCTTTATAATGGATATAATGGATTATTCAATCAAAACCTACTTCAATTACCTTTACGCCTTAAAAGGATTACTCTTTATTTCAGTTGAGAGATACTCTTAGTATTTATAAGAAATAAAAAATTGTTCAGTCAAGTTAGGTTTAGTAACCTTAGAAAAATCTTGACTTACTTCAAGAGTATTTAGAGACATTTATATATTATTTATTATTTTTTTTATAAACGTATTATTTATTAATAAATTTCTCTTATCACAAAATTCAAATACACACCCTTATAAAATAAGAGTCATGTTGTTTACCAGTTGAATCAATTTTTATTGACCTAAAAAAAAGTTGAACGTGAGATATCTGTTCCTTAATTTTAGCATGGCTGTCTTAACATCACAATTTTAAAAGCGAAAAAAATAACAGAGGAAAAATAGTTATATTTTTCTGTATTAAAAAAAGGTAACAAATGAGTGGGTTTGAATCGGATCAAAACTAATTTGGTGACATCTAATTGAATCTGAGCAATGACTTGCATTGAGATATTTTATTCAGAGTAATTTATATAATTTATTACGATATATATAGTTTCTTATATAAAATGGGATGAACAATAACTATTTTCTTTTTCTATTTTTTTGCTTACAAGGAAAGTTTAAATTTTGATCACTACCTATATCCTATCTCACAGTCAACATTTGAATTAGTATCAGAAGCTAGATTATTTGAAATATTTTAGAATTGACTGGATTTGGTTAAATTAATTGATTCGGATTCTTATCAATATTTTGAGAATTGGGCTAGATAGTTAGACCGGTCGGATCATCACCTAGAGATAAGAACAACTCGGTTTTTCAGTTTTAAACTATTTTAGGGGTTGGACCAGATTGAACTGCTTTGAATGAGCTTTTGAACCGAGAACCAGAACGGTTTTCAGAGAATTGGACGATTTTTTAAATTGTGTAAAATTTAATCTAAATTTAATTTTTTTACCAAAATTATTAATTATAAAAATTATTAAAGAGTAAAAACAATATTTCCTTTTCAATTTTAAAATTACTAATTATAAAAAATGAAGATTTTCATTATATTATACTTCCTCTATCCCCAATTATAAGAGAATTTTAAGACTTTTCATTTGACTCCAAATATAAAAGATATGAATAAAATTTGTGAAGTAATTAATATCATTTTCCTTTTATATCCTTAAATTATTAAGGTTGTGTTGACAATTACTAATAATTAATTAGTCTCACTCTAAACTTTTAATATATGCAATTTTAGAAAAAAATTGAAATTGTAGCACAATTAATGAATTTAATTACCAAAAACTATTTTTTCTTAGTACAAACAAAGTAGTTATTTATTTTTTATAATTGGGAATGGAGAAAGTATAATCATTTTATAATGTTATCGTCATATGGTGTTATCATATTGAAATATTAAAATATTTTAATATTATATTCAATAATTTAATATATATTATTTTTCTTAATTTATTATGAACTTGAACAACTTAAATTTATTTTCTTAACAATTTAATTTTTTTTACATATATTAGTATATATGATATTATTTTTGTTTAATTATTACGTTACCAATTTGATTGTTGATCTAATCAGTTGAACCATAAAAACCATGATCCGATAACATTTTTTTGATTTAATGTCCTATCTAATTTTTAAAACATTCATTCTTATAAGTTGGCCAAAAAATAAATTCAAATTTATTGTCACTTCCCCTCACTATAATACCACCAAAACGCAAATTTATTTATTTATTTAATCACTTTCAATGCCTCATCCTTCTTTGCATGTGGATAGTGGGCCAAAGGATAGCAACGTCCTTCTCTGCATGTTATCAACGTGTGTCAATAGACAAGGATTCCAGCTGCAGCCCAGAACCACCATTTCTGCTATAAATTATCTTCTCTGAAATTTGCATATACCCAATTACCCATTTCTCTTTACTTGCTTCTTCTTCTACTATCGATGGCACCGACGCTTAGGACCCACTTCACAGAACCCGAGTCTAAGAATACGCATCATGGGGAAGAAGAAGCCATCGAAGGAGAAGAAATGCTTAGCCAAGAGTGTAAAGATCTGATTCTCTCTCTTCCCAGAGAGAGAGGTTGGAGAACTCGTTATCTCTATCTATTCCAAGGATTTTGGTGCCAGCCTGCTGAAATTCAAGCCATAACCTTTCTTCAGAATCACTTCCAAGCCAAAGATTCCGATGTTGTTGTTGCTACAATCCCAAAATCTGGCACCACATGGTTGAAAGGCCTCACTTTTGCCATTGTTAATCGCAAGAGCTTTCCCCCTTCTTCAAAGAACCACCCTATGCTTCACTCAAATCCTCATCACCTTGTTCCTTTCTTTGAGTATACTGTCTATGGAAGCCATGACCAGGAAGCTCCTGATCTCTCCACCTTGCCAGAGCCAAGGCTCTTTGGCACCCACCTTCCGTTCGACGGGATGCCTGGCTCAATCAAGACCTCAGATTGTAAGATAATCTACATGTGCAGAAACCCATTTGACACTTTTGTGTCTTCCTGGATTTTTGTGAACAAGATCAAGCCAGGATCACTGCCTCCATTGACACTAGAAGATGCCTTTGATCTGTACTGTAAGGGCATAATTGGGTTTGGTCCATCATGGGACCACATGCTGAGGTACTGGAATGAAAGCAAGGAGAGACCCAACAAGGTGTTGTTCTTGAAGTATGAGGAATTGAAAGAAGACACCACTGATCAGTTGAAGAGAGTCGCAGAGTTCTTGGGCTGTCCTTTCAGCTTGGAGGAGGAGGAAAGAGGTGAGGTTGATAGCATAGTCAAGCTGTGCAGCTTTGAGAAGATGAAGGAGTTGCAAGTAAACAAGTCTGGAACTTTTGCTAGGAACTTTGAGAACAAGCATCTGTTTAGGAAGGCCGAAATTGGGGATTGGGTTAATCACTTGTCACCTTCCATGGTGGAGAGATTATCCAAAGTCATTGAAGAAAAGTTTGCTGGGTCTGGTCTGTCATTTAAAGTGTCATAATTCTTAATTACATATATATAGTGTATTACTACTGGTTGGTTTAATTGGATCACGAGCTAAAGAAAGATAAATATTAAAGTAAATTTGCTGCAATAAATTTCTTCTGTGATTAAGAGTGCTCTTTTAGCTTAGTTACATGTAATATACTCCCTCCGGTCCTATATATTGGGTCTTGTGCTCTGATTTTGAATATAAGACCTTTTATAATATACGAAGTAGTATTTATTATACATTTTTAAAAAATACCCCTATTTAATATATTCAAAGAGAAAGAGAGAGAGATTAAATAAGGGTAGTTTTGAAAAAATGTTGGGATTTTCAAAGAATTCGAGGTAGTTAATTAGTTTTAACTCTTATTTTTAATCCACGTGATTTAGTTAAAATAGTCTTATATTAATGAATAGAGGGAGTATAATTTATCTCAAACTTTGTGAGATGCGGGGGGCTCACCTCTATCTGTATATAGTTACAATGTTTGTTAATGAAAATGTATGGATAAAAAATATCTAGTAATTTCAAGCATGATTTGAAAGAGTGTGTTTGGTTTGTAGTTTAGGGTGCTTTTTTTTATCTTTTATTAAACCACCCAATGTTTAGTAGTTATATTAAATTTTTACTAATTTGGGTCAAATCATTGAACCACAAAGACAATAAAACTTAAGTTAACACAGCCTCTTACCTCTTAAACTTAAGACTGCATGCTCATTAATTCATTGTAATTTAGGATACTTTATTTGGCCAAAAAAACACTAGACAATTTTTTGGACATTATGAGTATGAGAAAACTATCTACATTGTCCATAATTTGTCTTTAGGATGATTTGTTTTAATGTTTATATTCCCTTCGATCCTATATATAGGATCTTTGACCCTAATTATAAATATAAGACTCTTTACAATATATGAGGTAGTATTTATTATACATTTATAGAAAAATGTCTCTATTTAATGTATCTAAAGAAAAAGGGAGAGAGATTAAATAAGAGTAATTTTGAAAAAATATTAAAATTTTTAAAAAAATTAAGATAATTAATTAATTTTAATATTAATTTTTAATTGTGATTTGATTAAAAAAAATTTATATTAAAAATTAGAGAGAGAATTTTATTGTAATGAATTCTGAGTGAAACCTCGAAGTGCCAGCCGGATATGAAAGGTTTAAGCCGGCCAATAAGTTGTGAAAAGTTGTACGCCATGTGATATAAATTGTGTAAAAGTCATGGGTCATAATCTAATAAATGTTTCTCCGCTGTCATGTGGTGTCATGACACTCTAGTTTTCTGTTGGAGGAAGTAAAAGGTTAAAACGTGGGAAAAATTATGTCTTGATAAATTTATTATAAAATAAAATTTATTACTACTTATTTTTAAAGTTTTATTTTTTAATATTTTAAATTTTAATATTTTAATCAATTAAAGTATTTATCTATTTATAATTATTTTTTTATCTAAAATATAAGATATTTTTTTAAAACTATTTTTTGATATATAATGTAAAGTGTTGTGTAATTTTTAAAAATAATTTATTTTTTTTATTTCTATATACTTATGATTAGTCTCTCATAACTTATAATAGGAGGAGTGAAAATAATTTTAATTGTTAGTAATCAATAAAAATAAAATTAAAATATTAAATTTTTTTTTGGAAAAATTTAAAAATATTATTAATTTTTTTTAAAACCCATGAAATAGTTGAAAAGGCAAGAAATTCATTCTATTCTTGCCTAGAATTCCACATCTAAAGTTTAAACAGTCCCCACAGGCACGGAGGGACGTGGGTAGCAGAAAACCTCATTTATTTCCTTTCAGAATCAGTTGGATGGGATAGGTCTCATGAAGCTGCGTGACAGTGAAAGCTTTTTTTTTTTTTTGGTGACACACGGAACCGAAGTCTTAAAAAGGAAAAGAAAGGCAACGTCGAAATAAGCAATTTTTTTTGGTGACATACGGAGACCGAAGTCTTAAAAAGGAAAAGAAAAGCTACGTCAAAATAAGAAAGTCTTTTTTTTGGTGGCAAACATGTATACGGGGGCCGAAGTCTTAAAAAGGAAAGGAAAAGCTACGTCAAAATAAGAAAGTCTTTTTTTTGGTGGCATACATGTATACGGGGACCGAAGTCTTAAAAAGGAAAAGAAAAGCTACGTCAAAACTCAAAATAAGAAAGCTAACTGGCTACAAAGCGTGGCCTCTGAATGCCCATAATATCTCCTTGAAGAATCTGATGAACCTCCCTGGGAGGTGTAATTAAAATAAGCCTTCCAAACTCTCATTTAGATACTTCTTAGCAATGCAATTAAGTGTATGCTTAGATATCACCCATAAGTGATTATAGAGAGAAATAATTATTTATGGGAAGAGATTGTCAAATACATTCTACTTTTTAATAAATATTTATATCTTAAATAAGTGCTTATGGAAAAAATTAATTTTTTTTACTTATAATAATTATTTATCTTCCCATAATAACTTATTTCACTTTTTCTTCTCATTATCCATCTAATAATCACTAAAATTACTAAAATTTAAACACATTTCTTTTTTCAAAATCACTTATAGGGTAAAAATACCCAAACATAAGTCATTTTTGACATAATTACTTATTTTTATAATCTATTATAAATAAGCACTTATTCTCATAATCACTTATACATAAACTAATCCAAACACACCCTAAAAATAATCAAACAAAACCACTTAATACAGTCCGTAATTTAAAATCTTGCTTCTAACTTATATGCTCAGTGGCGAAGTCAAGATCGTGGAGTGGGGGTGCAAATTATTTTTTAAAGAAATGGGCAAAATTTATTAAGAATATTAATTTAAAAACTTAATAATTAACAATTGGCAATTATATGACTTATACCTTACAAGTCATAATTAACAATTATAATTTTATTTTATTTTATTTACAAATAATATGTTTATTGTTATTGAAGATTTCAATTCATAAAATTTTGATGAAGTTTATTCTTATTTAATAATAATTTTCTCTCTAAACATTTTTTATTTTTAATTTAAATTCTAAAATATTTACATTTATTATAAAATGTAAATATATCAAAGAATCACAAAAAAAAATTAAAAATAAAAAAAATAAGAAAAATATTTCATCTTATGACAATTTAAATTTGTATTTTTTTTGTTGTTGGAAAAATGTTTCACAGGATTTGGATGAAGATTTTGCTTATCTTATGACAATTAATTCCTTTTCAAAAGTGTCTTTATATTTTCTATTAAAAATATAAAAAATTTGCATTTACTTAATTAAAAATATCTAAAACTTTCACTAAAACACACGTAAATAATAAAAAAACTTTCAAAAAGCAAAAAGAAAGTTCAAAATGGTGGGACTTGGAATGCATTGTAAATAGCATAAGAAGACAAACAACAAAATGGACAAATAAACAATAGTGATTTATCAATATAAAATAAACAATGGTGGGTGGAATATTTACAACCACCATTCAAAATCCACCTGCTGCCTGCATCCACATATACTTTTGCCCATTTGGTGTTTTGGAAGAGTTTTCTAAGAAAGTATGATAGGAAAAGAAAATGGAGGTGGAAATGGAAAACGAATAGACACATGTTTGGTATGCAGATGTAAGAATAGTATAAATTTTAAGGTATACAAATACATACATACATACATATATATATATATATATATCGTGAAAAGACTAAAACTAAAAGTGTGATCCAGCCCATAGCCACCAACATCATACCACCCTGGACCACTGTCTCTGTACTCCAATGCCACCACCGAATAATAAGAAATCAGTATATATTTTACCATCAATGAGCGTGTAGTTCAATTGTTACCATTCAATCCACCATATAAGATTAGACACGCCTTTCTACATATTATATAGAGTTTAAGAAATAAGTTAACTACTCATAATTTATAAATAATATAACTTGATTCTCATAACAAAAAAAAAAAGGATATAGCTTGCTATGCATTTTATTATACATATTGATATTGATTATAATGTGATAGCAATATTGATAAAAGTACTACGTAGATATCTCCTATGCTATTACAAAAGCTCCAGTGATTTGGAAGCAAGACATCCTTGATTAGTTGAACTAATCTTTTACTGCATTAAACGTGTTAATGGTCCACAAGTCATACTATTCAAAAGTTATTAATAGTATAATTTATTTCTCAAATTTTATATGATATATAAGAAAATTAATGTACTTAATTATAAGCGATAACTGACTTGCATTTTCACTGTAAATACCAAATAGGAATTTTACATATTTTGAGTTTTGATTGTCATCGCATCACGTAGATACAAATAAGAGCCTAATATAAACAAACCCTAAATGCCAATAAAAATAGAGTCACATCCTTATATATTTGATGACATATCCAATTATTTGAGGGTCCTTGTGAATTATGATTGTTTGGGATTCATCCCCTCATAATGTGCATTTGGGATTCTTTGTTACGCAACAATGATACACATTTCTGCTACGCAGCAGCGATGTGCACACAGAGAGAGGGAGAGAGAGAAGGGAATGAGATGGGATGAGATGGCATGGGTCCCATCGTGTGGCCCTACACAATGGGATCCATCCATTAGTCTTTTTTCTCTTTGCACGGTACACTGCACGCTATAGTGTGTGCGCAACGGAGATTCTAAGTTCCATAATGTAAATAAGGTATTATCCTCCCTTTGTTAACCAAAAAAAAAAAGTCGCAATTTTTGATACCAAAATTTGTCAAAGAAAGACATGTCAACATCATTGTACCATAATAATATCACTAAATACAATTATTTACCAACAACCACCATTCAAAATCCGCTGGCATCCACATATGCTTTTGCCCCATTTGGTATTTTAGAAGAGTTCTTAAAGAAAGTGAGGTAGGAAAAAAAATGGAAGTGGAAGTTAAAAAGGAATAGAGTAGGTTTTAGAAACATGCATGTTTGGCGTGTAGATGTAAGAATGATATAAATTTTAATAAATATAAATATATATCGTGAAAAGATTGAAAATAAAAGTGTGATCCAGCCCATAGCCACCAATATTTTACCACCGTGGACCACTCTCTCTGAACTCCAATACCACCACAAAATAATAAAAAATACTATATATATTTTACACATGCATCCACAAACAATTTACATTTAGCCTGGTATTTGGTGCACATGTTCGTGGTTATCTCAGACTTTTGAACACACATCTACCTCTTACTCTTCAATTTTCCAACTGCCAATTCCCCAAACCCTTACTTCTCTTAAAATTTTACATGATAAAATGGCAATAATTACCGATCTCTCTTAAAAAATGCTTTAAAAAGAATAAATTGTGAAAAAAAGTTTCCTTGATTTTCGTTAAATAAAACTACACAAGCTAATTCTCTATTTTCAAAACTATTTAGGATCACATATCTCTTAGATTTTGGATAAAATTACATGTTTTCCTTTGACATAACGAGAAAATTTTCAGCCCATAATCATGATAAGACGAATCCAATCATTATATATAAAATATTAAAATTAATGGCCACTAAGGAAATGAGACACTTCTAGATTGTTTGGTGAGGGTGTTTAAAAATTGGAATATAAAACTAAACAGATTAACAATAGGTAAAAGACACAAATACCCTTGGAGAATAAACATATTAACAATATATAACCCTCTTCCTTTTGCTTTGGAACTCTTCTTTCCGCGCCAGTTAGGACGGAAGCAGCATTCTCAAAGGAGCTATCTTTTGCTGTACCAAACAACATAAAAGAACAAAAATATCAAACTGTGAATAAAAGGACAAAAATTACCTCTTGATGTGTTGGCCAAAAAAATCGATGTGAATGGATTAATCATTATTTTAATTGTATAATGAATAAGAGGGGAAGAACATCTTGTACTAGTTCAAAGTTTAAAAAAAAAAATACATCCAAACACCAAATTGAATCTTTTACAATTATGAAATTATATTTTCAAAGACAAAATAATACAAAATTTGAATTTATTTTCCTTCAATCAATGTGTTTTTTCAATAAAGAAAATTGAGTCCGAGTTAATACTTAATAGCATTTATTTTTTGAGACCCATGATTTTTTGGGCTTGTTTTCATTTTATTCTGGGCCACTTTTTTCTAAATTATACATTTGAACCATTAATAATTTAGCTTTCGGCCCAAAGGCATTACACACAAAAAACCCACACAACCACATTCTTTCTCCAAATTTGTGCCTGATGTAGACTACGATATTTCGAAATAAGATAAATGAAAATAAATAACAAAAGAATGAAACGTAAGGTGGTAGTAAAAGTGAAATTGGATAGTAATAATATTAAAAATTTCTTATAATCAAATGAAGTCTCCATAATAACAAATTCATTTTAACTTATGCATGCAAATTAATTGCGAAAGTTAGAGTAAGGTGATAACAAATGTAGGACTTTACAATTGTAATGATAACCAACTTCCACCAAAAAATAATAGTTGTAGAAATTACTTTAAAAAATGCAACGATAATTAATGAATCAATGTATTAAGATATTTTTTGTTTTCATAGTTAAAATTTTAAATCTTTCAAACATTTAAAATATCTTAAAATCTACAATTTTCATAAATATTTTTAATTTATAATCTCCAAATGAAATTTTCCCAAGAAAATAAAATTCGTGATAGGGGTGTCTACCTATTAATATGTTGGGAGTCACCTGATTCCTATTCGAATTTAAAACCTTTAATTAAATTGGAACAACTCTTACTAGTTGATTCAAGCACTTGTGGTTGAACTAATTCACTTTATAGAGAATAAAAGTGACTAAAAAGGGTAAATTACTGACTTTATCCTTAAAAAAATTTTTTAATTGTTCAACATAATCTATGAAAGTATAGTTTTTTTAATTATTATTTTGTATCATTACTCATTGAAATCACAAAATTAAAATAAAAAGCTAAAGATCTATGATTAAAAAAATTAGAAGAATAAATTAAATTAATTATCTTTGGAGACAAAAACAAGCATTTAGTAAAAGAATTTACTAACCTTTAAATCTTATGAACATTCATGGACCACAACTCTATAAACCTTTAAATCAAATCGGAGCGTCTGTAGGAGCCGTTTTCCATTCAACGGTCAGGATTGCGCTCCCTCTTTTCATATGCCAACGTCTACTTTTCCCCCTAACGGTCATATAATCCCAAATACAAGAAAAACAATGTTAGCCTCCAAATTCAGTCTTAATTTTCTTTTCTTCTTCTTCTTCTAGTTCTTCAATCAAGACACATCCAAGAACCAAAGCCCCAGAACCACATTTCTCTGAAAAATCATAAAGTTGAGAGCTTTCTGCAATACCCAGACGCCATGAACGCCTCGGAGCTTCAGGTTTGGGACAATGCCGCCTTCGACAGTGACGAAGTACCCATGAAAGCTTCGTGGTCGAGCCTTCATACTGTGTTCGAGGACAATTCTGAATCACTCGATTCTCATCGCAGTAAGGAAAATCTGAGTCCTGTAATGGCGAATTCTCCTGTTTCTGCGAAATATTCCATCCCCATTAAGCCCCTTCATGCGAACGGCGTTCTCGGAAACTCCCAGAGAAAACCCTCAAAGCTTTTGGCCAAGAAGAAGGCGAGCGAGCAAGAAGATGAGAGAAAGATCGATGCTGAGATTGAAGAAATCGAGAAGGAGATTAAACGCTTGTCGTCTAGATTGGAAGCGCTTCGACTTGAAAAGGCCGAGCGAATTGCGAAAACGACGATCGAAAAGCGAGGGAGAGCCGTTCCTGCGAAGTTCATGGAAGCGAAACAGAGCGCGAAGAAGATCGAAGAGACGACTCCATTGTCGTCGAGTGTGAAATCGAAGTTTAATCGGAGGGGTGTGAGTTTGGGGCCGTCGGAGATCTTCGCCGAAGCGAAATTCCGGCCGCCGGGAAAGCCGGAAATGACCCCGGGTCCGGAGTCACAAAGTGTGAAGAAGATCGAAGAGCCCTCATTGTCGTCGAGTGTGAAATCGAAGATTAATCGGAGGGGTATGAGCTTGGGGCCGTCAGAGATCTTCGCCACAGCAAGATTCCGACCGCCGGGAAAGCTGGAAACGACCGCTGGTCTGGCGACACAAAGTCGCCGGAAATCGTGCTTCTTGCAACTTCAAGATATCGAGGAATCAAAATCAGCGATATCGGAAAGAAGGAAAAATATGACTGTTAGCCCAAAATCGCGAAGAACTCTGAGTAAAATCGAATCTCAAAAGCAAGCAGCGACTACCACAGTTGGATCAAACAAGCTTGTGAAGAAAGATTCTTCTTTGATTCAGCCAAGAAAACTCTTCGGTGAAAAGGAAAAACCAATATCCACGAAGAAGCCATTGAAGCCAGGACGAGTAATAGCAAGCAGGTATTGCTATTCATAACTCAAAAATTTGAATTGAACTATGTTGGAGCATGATTGAAACATCAAACTGTTGAGGTACTTCCTGTTCTGACAGGTACAACGTGACTTCTAGCAATCAATCATGTGGGGCGGCCATTGAAGCTGCTCGGAAGAGGTCGTTGCCGGAGAATGGGAAGGAAGACGGCGGGAAGAAGGCACGAGGGAGTGAGGGAGTTACAGACGGAGGGAGGGTGAAGAAGAGGTGGGAGATTCCTTCTGAGATCGCGATGTACGAGAGGAAGGAGGAGGAAGAAGAAGAGGAGAAGAAGAATGCACTGTTGATGACAGATTCGCTTCCGAAGATCAAGACAACTCGATGTGTTGAGGAGAGTCCACGAGGGTCAGGACCTGCAAAAAGAGTGGCTGAATTGAAGGGGAAGAAGAGGTCATACTTTTGCCCAGATAACGAGGATGATGAAGACGATAACGATGAAGGTGGAGATGGGATTAATGGGATTAATGGATCTGCTTGTGGGGCTCTGAGTTTTGCAGAACGAGAAGGTAATAATGATGAAGATGAGGATGATGGGAGATTGGTAGAAGCATGAAGGTGTTTACTTGCTATTTGAATTAGAACCTGTAACTATGTCCCCACGGTGGGGATCGCTTTTGTTCTCTGCTGTGAAGAAATAACGCAACAAACATTTTCTCCGATGTTTGTTTTTTCAAGTGGTCAAATGTATGTGTGAAGGCCAATGGCTATCGACTGTCACCAATATGTTCAAAAAATTGAATGAGTTTTAATGAAGTTTTGTAAAATATTCCTGATGATTTTAGTATTAAACTTCATGTTTTTCTTTTGGCATTTTTAACTTTACATCGTTTGATACTCTCCTCTGTGCTTTGTGCTAATTTCTTCCTTGCAAAATTAGGAGGAATCAATCCACATTTTATTTATTTTTTTGCCCGTCTTTTTTTTTATTAATTCTTTTTAAGTGACGGGAAGGTCTTAGAAAAACTAAAAGTGATAGGAAGGGAAGGAACATCGAATCCTAAGATATAGGCCATCAATGACATATTGGTGGGGAGACCAATAAAGACCTACTAAAATTAGTGCCGCTCAAACTTGAATTATAAGTAATTTTATCTAAATGGGAGCTACTTAACTGCTCTTAAACGCCAGAGGATCTTAAAGAGGGATTGCATATTAAGCAAGACTTTGGATGGGAATTTGAAGAGGATATGTGAGAGTTTTCTAGATCCTTTCACTATTTTTTTTGGCCAAACAAAATAAAAATATATTAATAATAAAAAAGCAATACAAGAATAAGAATTAGGTAAACATAAGCAAAAAACCAGAGACTAACACAAAACAAAATCCTAGCCCAACAACAACTAAAATCCTAAATAGCAAAAGAAGATAAATAATCGTCAACAACGACAAAGAAAATGACACAAGTTAAAAGTAGATACCACCAAAAACTAATGTCGCCAAATACCACCACCACCACACCAAAAAATAATAGCAAATACTGGCTCTATCAACACTGGTGGAGTTCAGTGAACTACTCTTTCATTCCCAATACCTTCACTAGCAAAAAAGTCACAAAAACCCCACAAGAAACGAGAGGGGCTTTCTGAAATCCATTGGATAACAGCTGCACAGAAGAAGAGCCCGAAAAAAGATTCAATGAAAGTAGCGAAAAGCAATAGACCAACAAGTACCTACCTATCAACCATTGATTCAACAATTTGCAAAGAACACCACTGCCACCACCAACCAACACGGAACTTGCAAGCAAAAGCACCATCCCACTGTTTGACACTAGGCAACAAACCCTAGACCTAGATCTATCTTTGCAAACCTTAGATATATCACTCACATTGTTGGCACCCCCAAAACCAAAAAGAATGAAGACAAAAGGCCGAGAAACACCAAGAAAAACATAACCACACAATAAACTTAGACCCTCCCTTACCAACGAAAGCTAGGGAGGGAGATGCCTACATATGAACTCGTACACCAACAAGAAATAAAGCTTCCATAGTGGAGAGAAAATAAAAATCCTAAAGGCATGGGTAGAGAGAGCAAGATCCTTTGACTTTTAGTGGTAATATTATATTAATTTTATATTAGTTTAGTAATCGTTAGAATTGTTTTTACCAACAGTAATCATTAGAATTTGGATCAAAGTAAGATCTAATGAAAAAAATAAAATATAAGAGAAAAAATAAGCGATATAATCTATACATGGTGAAACTCAACAATCGTTATTTGTTTCTCACTTCTCACTACATGGTATTACTAATCAATTAACTTCCTTATTTTTTTACATTAAAGCAACTCCATGTCATAAAACTTTTTTTTGGCCAACATGTCATAAAACTTTCAATCATAAAATGTCTAAAAAATCTTTGGAACAAACTTTCAATCATAAACGCAACAAATAAAACAATATCACATACATAATACTGATTCATATGATATTAATACAACTTTGGGTTGACATCTTCTAATCAAATTCATTATTTCTAAACACCCCCCCTCCCAAAAAAAAAAAATCTTTCTAAATGCATCATATACATTCACTTTTATGAAGTAAGGAGTTCAAATTGTTGACTAACTAAAAAAAATAAAAATCATTGAAAAAATTTAATTTTAATCTTTATATCATTATATGTGCACTAAAAAACACTAACTTCTTTTCACCCAAAAAAAAAACACACTGACTTCTAACTCAAAACACAAAAAACTCTATTTGGTTCAGAAAATGAAGCATTATTTATCTTTTAAATTATAAAAAGCTGGCTCAAATTTGTATGCTTTGTTTAGGAATTTAAGAATATCGTATATTTCATTCATGAGTTAAGTAGAAGCAAAATTATAAAAAGATTAAAAATAAAATAAACTATTTAAATAATTTTTATTAATATATTTGTGAATTTTTATATTTCAATTATAAGTTGAATAAGATTTAGCCCATGTGTTACTACATGCCGAAACGGCCCAATGTGTGAAGAAGATCCAGACTGTTATCCGCGTCGGGTCTCTCGGAGAGAGAGTCCTGAAACCCTAATGTGGAAGGATAAAAATTACACACATAATATTCTGAAACCCTAGTTCACATAGCCGTCTTCTTCTTCCTTCACTCCTCAAGCAGCTATCAGCTCCCTGATTCTCTCGCTCTCACTCTCCCAGCTTCAACTATGGCTACTGCGAGAACAGTCAAGGACGTGTCGCCTCACGAGTTCGTGAAGGCTTATTCTGCTCATCTCAAGCGATCTGGCAAGGTATCTTCTTCCCTCGCTTGTTTCTTCAGGAAAGTACCGGGATCGTAGCTGGGAATGGGTTCCTTGTCTCCGTTGTATTCAGATCAAAATAGATTGATTGGAAATTTATCGAATCCTGCCTTGTTTTTCGTTGCTTAGCAGAATGCCTTTCTATGCTGAGTGTTCCATGCCTTGTGTTTCCTATGTAGATTACTGAGGCCATTTTAACTTTATCTTTTTCTTAACCCTGACTTGTTTTTTTAGTTCAATATTTCATGCCCTGTTGCGTTGATTCATTCTGTATCATGCTTAGGTTTGTGCTGAAAATTTTCTTCGTGGAATTAATATGTGGTGATTGTGTTTGTGGCAAATTGTCTGCAATATTATGGCAAATATTAATGTGACCTAGACCTAATAAGTATTCCTCTCTCTCTCTCTCTCTCACACACACACACACACACACATATAACGGGAAACTGGTGAAAGTATATCGGAATGAAGCTGAAAAGTGAACATTTAGTGGTTTTTGAGTGTGGCAATCAATCAACCACATTGTAGTACATTAGAATTGTTTCTTAAGAGTTTTGCTTCTGTTTGTCAATTGGATTGAAACTCTTTCGGAATTAATTTTCTGTGATATTACTTATTTGGTGCAGCTGTGATTAAAAGTCACTTTTTCTAGATTGTTTGTTCTGTAGCTATTTACGGTTTTTTTCCCCTTTAATTCTGAGCAGATGGAGCTCCCTGAATGGACAGATATTGTGAAGACCGCAAGATTCAAGGAGTTGGCTCCATATGATCCTGATTGGTACTATGTTAGAGCTGGTGAGTTTTATCTCTTGGGTTTTATTCATTTGTTTGCTTACTATTGCAAATCTGCATCCTGATATGTGTAGTCACATTAATTTCTGGTAAGTTTTTCTTCTTTTTACCAGAAAAAGGCACTGATAGATTTTAGAACTTAACTCAATCTTTGGTTGCAGCTTCCATGGCTAGGAAGATCTACTTGAGAGGGGGTCTTGGTGTTGGTTCTTTCCAGCGGATTTATGGTGGGAGCAAGAGGAATGGTAGCCGTCCTCCTCATTTCTGCAAGAGCAGTGGTGCTATTGCTCGTCACATTCTTCAACAGTTGCAGAACATGAACATCATTGAAATTGACCCCAAGGGGTAAGGACTCATTTTTCTTGTTAGTTTGCAAGTGTTTACACATATTAGAGTACAATATCAAGGATATTAGTCTCCTATTAATGATCATTGAAAGGCTATTTCGTTCTCTTCACTTTCTTATCATTTCCTAGCATCTGTTGGATTTCAACCAGTAACTTCTCTTAGGAACATAATGCTTCTCTTTTTTATGTAGACATTGACTGTATTTTCTTGGTTATGCACGTCCTTTCTATATCATCATTCATACGGTCTTAGCTTCATTTTAACATAGATCTGAAATATCTTGAACTTGATTTCTCAGTGGCAGGAGAATCACTTCCAGTGGTCAGAGGGATCTTGACCAAGTGGCTGGTAGGATTGTCGTTACCCCTTGATCTGTGAATTGTTGAGGACTATCCTTCTAGCAAATATATTTAGGTTTCAGTTTTTGTTGGAGATAGATGTGTTGAAAATGTGATGGGCAAATTTTGGCTTTAGCTCTTGGGTGTCTTTTAAACAGGACATACTTCTTGCTATGTTGTTTTAAGTCATTTAGATGATATTCATCACTTTTATTTTTAACTTGAAGTTTTACAATTTTCATCTTGAACATTCTCATTATTTCAGTGTCTTGAGTATGAAATTAAGACTTAAATTCTTAATGAACAAGTTGCATCTATATTCGAGGTTTATACTCTAAAAGTTTTTGGATTGTTAAGGAAGCGAAATCAATGGTACTGATAATGGAATCAAGATCTCTAAAGTTTTTGGATAGTTTTATTATTTTATTTTTTAACTTTGGAGAGAGATCAAGGTGGGAGAGAGTGGGAATTTTGGAATGAGTGGTGTTCTCTCTCTCTCTCTCTCTCTCTACACACACACACACCATTTTCGGATTTGCGAAAAATTTGTTGTAAAGAACTCTAGAATTTTGTGTAGTGATGCATAGATGATAGAAAGCATATCAAGTGCATTTATTGTCCCCACAAACTGTCATCAAAACTCGTATTAGAACTCATTTAAACGTTGTCATTCGTAATTGAGGAAGTCCTAGATAAAAAGTTCAAGTTGTGGCTAAAAAGAAGTGTCATTTTTCTTTCTCGTTTAATGATGCATGCAAAGGGCAATTTCAAGACAACTTTTGCAAGGATATGGATGCAAAAAAGTTTGGAAATTATATTCCTTTCTGGCCCAAAAAAATAAAAATAAAAAAGTAATCGAAGGATCAATCGCCATGTGTTGGGCACAACAACTTGCCCCAAATGCTCAACGAAGAAGATATATTTGTTAGCCAAAAAAGAGGATATATTTGTTAACCAAGAAAGAAGATATATTTAAGAAAAGTTTAAATAATCAGAAATATTAAAATGAATATTTAAACAGAGTTTTCATAGGAGATATTATAAACCACTATAAATGCATTATGAAACTCACTCCGGTTATACTGCAAGAAAATAGTTATAAATCTTTTTTTTTCCTTAATAATAACAAATAAGTTCCAAAATTAGTATCCTGTATTCTCATGTTAACCAGATATTCTATTTAGTAGAATAGCATTCCTATGATAAAAAAATAGTATTAGAATTGCCGGTTCAAATTCTCTATAATCACAAAAGTAAATATAAAAATTGCATTTATAGAAAACCAAAAAATAAAAGTATAATTACTCTTTCTATTCTTTATTTATAAGATCCTTTTATAAGCTTTTGATGTTTTTTAATCTAAGATTTTTCATAAAAAATAGTTAAGCATTAACAAGGTTTTTTTTTTAATGTCTTTCATAAATCCACTTTGCTCTCTTTTCAATTTTGTAGTCCCTCCAATTTTTTTTTTAAGAGTCTTTCAACTAGAATCACATGAATTAATGCAGATAGTTAAAACTAGCTATAAGCATTGAATTTGTAAAAAATTATTATAATATTTCTAAAATACCATTAATAAAAGTCATAATCTCTATCCCACATTAATACTTAGAGAGAAAAAAGTTAAAATTATTATGGGCATTTGTGGAAACTATTCATTAATATTTTATTAAATTTGAAAAAGATTCTTATATTAAACATAGATGAAGTAATTAATATGGGTAAGAAAAATTCTCTTTTTAGTTTTAAATATAGAGCCTTTTGTCTTGGTGCTAAATTTCTATTTGGGGTGATTACTTTTTGGGGGCAAAATCACTTATTTTAAGTGATTATGAGGTGATTTAATCTACCCCAAACATGCTATACATATAAGATTATTTCCAAAATATGAAGTAATATTTATAATACATTTAAAAATGTCTCAATTTAATTTATATGAAAGAAAAAGAAAGATTAAATAAGGGTAGTATTGAAAAAATATTGTGATTTTTAAAAAAAAATTAAGTAGTTAACTAACTTTAACTTATTTTTTAATCTATGTGATTGAGTTAAATGGTCCTATATTAACAACTAGGGGAGTATTAAAATAATACAATTAACGATAGTGAAATGTTAAGTTATTTTTAAAAAATAAGATACTTGACTAATTTTAATCGCCTCTATTTTTTTTTTCAAACCAAGATATCACCCAACTAATAGAAAAAAATTAATCCTTTTAAAACGTATAAATCATCATACACATGGCCAGGATTCGAACCCAGTATAATATATTTAAAAAAATCCAACAATCTATTAACTATGTCATGAGGTTGTCAATGGTAATTTTAATAGTCTTTGTTAATTATGTAATTCAATTAGAAGAATTATATAAAAAATAAAAAATGGAAGGGGTATTGTACATGAATTTTGAATTCCATGCATAATTTTTTTTTACAAAATTGGTTGTTGAAGTTCATGTGGAAATGTCGATTTGCATTTGGAGCCCTTTGGCGGGTCAAGTCTTGATCTTTTGGATGATTCTGGACACATTGAGATCTTACCTATTGGATGATTTTTTCGCAACATTGTGGATTTGGAGGTCAGGCTCTGAACGCCAAAAAACAAGGATTCCAAGGTGGCGTTTACAAAATCCGCCGCTAGATACAAGATTTAAGTCCCTAGAATTGATGACCCAGTGCTAATGGCGCCGAAAAGAACCGCCATTTCGTCGATTAACTTTCCAATTTAAATTTTGGAAAGGGCTCCCCATTTCACTGCCGCACATTGTAGAGAATCACATGCCTCTGCTTGCTGTTTGCCATAACTTGTGTAGGGACATCAAAATAACCCATTAACCTAGAATCCTCATAATCTATACTTTTCTAAATTCTAATAATGAGGTATCTGGCTCTGAATATTTGATTGAGGTGGGCTCTATTTAAGGGCTAGTGATTCAACTAAATTATTAAAATCACCTTAAAACTTATTTTAGTATTTTTGATGGTTGGTTAGAAGATATCTTTAATACTAAAAAAAAAAGCCTCCTATTCCTTGTTATAGAAAGATAGTTACGAACATTATCTGTTTTTGTTTGGTCTGCAATTCCAAAGGCTTTGTCAAGCATTGATGGATCCTCGAATGACCAACTGATGCCACAAGGGATACATATTTTAGAAACCACATTTCTGAAAGAGAGGCTTGAAGTTCCTTTTACTTTTAGATATGAGAAGGGAATTTCATGATGTTGCAATGATTCCATTCCGTAGGATTAAGATAATCTGAATTTTCTTTTTTGAAGTGTTAAAATTAATATACTTTCTTTTCTAAATTATAAGGTGCACTTTAGGAAATTATGATTTCATTCAATTCAATAAATATTTCAAAGATGTGGCAAAATCAGTGCGAACTTTACTCTTGGTGCACTATAAAGCAGTTGAATCTGTGATTGTAGGTTGTGTTTTCTTCTCTTACACATGGTATTATGAGTCTTTAATCTGTGATTATTGAAAAGGGTATGATTATTGGTCTAGAGATGGGGAAGGAATTAGTTAAAAACCTTCTGCAAAATCTCCTTCAAGGCCAAAAGTGAGAGAAGATAGGATTTGTAAGGATGACCCTGTTCAACACATGATTGTATGAATCAATGACTAAGGTAATAACACCTTTTAAATGTATGGAAATTCTTGATTAAATGTATTAATATGTTTTCGTCAATTACTGGTAGAATGCCAAGGAAAATATTGGAAATACAATGAAGCAAATGATTCCATATGCTTGTGGAGCCAAGAGTCGCACAAGAAAGAAGGTCAAGAATAAGAGGAACAAGAAGGTCAATAATAAGAAGGTCAAGAATGTCAGTTTGGCAAAGAATAAAACTGTGCATTTGCTATAATTTGAGATATGATACAATTCTTGAAAATTTTTAGGAAGCTGAGCATGGAGACTCAATATGCGAGGACAATATGTGGATTCTCACACATAAGAGGAACGATGACTCTGTCATCAACAATGAAGCTAAATCTATAAATGTAAATGTTTAAATTTTGTGGGACTAAAAAGTGCTATGTTGCTTAAATGCTTCGTTGTTGTTCTATTTTGCCTGCTGATTAGTTGTATAGGAAGCTATAGATGGCGTAGTTACTTATGCTATAAGGAATTAAGGGTATGGAAAAAAATCATCTGCATACTATTTTGGCCGTATTATTATTTCAAATGCCTTGATTTTGAAATTACTCCCTCTAGTCCTTTTTATTAGTAAGTATCCCTGCAAGTTGTCAAAAGCATTAATTATTTTTTTTTCACTAAATACTCTTCTGTAGTTGCAATAATAAGGAGAGATGGATTGAGAAAGATTTAAGTAGAGTTGTAATAATTTAATAGACTTTAATAAGAGTAATATTGGAAAATTTTAAAAGTTTCAAACAAATTTATAGCTATTAACTAATTTTAATTATATTTTTTAATTTAATTTGTGTGAGATTTTTAACATGTGCTTATAAAAAAAGCATAGGAGGGAGTATAAGTCAGTTTGATTCATGGATTTAAAGTTGCTATCACTATTGTGTGATAATTTGCATTTAGTTTTCACTATGTAGTTCCATTGGGTTTTTTAGATCAGGGGTGGTTGCGTGTCGGTACCTTAAAAACATACTATTTTCTGCCTGTTTTAGGCATAAAAAAGTTGGAAATTAACTAATCAGGTTGGTTAGTCATTATTGTCTTTGATCCACCTAGTTCAACCAAAAAAAAAAAAAAGCCACCTAGTTCCCAACTTCCATTTTCTCAATTTCTTTGAATCATGTTGATGAATCATTTCTTTTTAACAAACGAGACTCCTTTATTGTCAAGTAAAAGCGACAGAATTGATATGTTGGCTACCCCATTATTAAGTTTATTAAGTTTTCATTCTTGTTGAATCATACCAATTTCTTTTGGTCTAATTTATTAATAATAAACATTTCATTTTGAATTTTAGTTGTCAAATGATTAGGTAAGTGGACACTCCCCTTCTGAAGCTGCAACCGATTGATATTCTTATAATCAGAAAAAGTAGCTTAGATAGATTCTAATCGTAATTTTGATTGGCTTTGGACTATTTTAAATTGTAGTTCACTCTTCGCAATTTTAGTGGCAAATTGGTTTTTGGTGGGGCTATATACAAGTCCAGGTCTATATATTTATTAATAAAAGCATAGTGAAAAATTATAAAATATTGCTTGATATGATTTCGTCAATTATCAGGAGCATGCCAAGGAAAATATTGAAAATACAAAGAAGCAAATAATTGCATACGCTGGTGGATCCAATAGTCATGCAAGAAAGAAGGTCGAGATGGTAATGCCACTTTTGGCAAGGAATTAATTAAATTCTTCATTTGCTATCATTTGGGATATTATGTAATTCTTGGAAATTTGTAGGAAGCTGAGCATGAAGACTCAAGGAAAAAGTGTGGACTCACACACCGAAGAGGAATGATGACTCTTTCATCAACAATGAAGCTAAATCTCTAAATGTAAATGTTTAAATTTTGTGGGATTGTTTTTTAATGATTTAAGGGTTTTTTTTTTAACTTCTTCCTTTATTTTATGGTTGATTATTTTTATTTTTTAATGATGACTCTTTCATCAACAATGAAGAAGTTTTGACAAATTCTGGTATATGCAATTAAATCAGATTTCCAATTCTTTTTTCTTTATAAATGTTGAGTATTATTATGATTATATGCAGGAGGATGAAGATAGTGTGCCCTGTAGTGTAACCAACAAATTTCAAATTTATTCTTGGCCATGGGTAACAGAAATCAAGAGGGACTTGGTCAAATTAAAGGATTAGATGGTGGTGCATCAAGTTGAATCTCCACCCGAACTTCAAAAGTCGAACGCCACCTTAACTTCAAATGCCAAAAACTCTGGCGGTAATTTTATTAAGTTTTCATTCTTCTTGATACCGATTTCCTTCTTTCTTTTTGGATTTTAATTTATTAATAATAACATTTCGTTTTGAATTTCAGTTATCAAATGATTAAGTGAACACTCCTCTTCTGAAGCTGTAACAAATTCTTCAAATTCTTGTGATGAGACATGGTAGCCTAGATGGATTCTAATTGTACTTATAATTGGCCTTAGACTATTTTCAACTGTAGTTGACTCTTTGCAACTTTAGTGGCAAATTGGTTTTTGTTGTGGCTATCTATATAAGTCTCAAGTCTATATAATTTTTAGTGGATTTTCAAAACCGCTATAGATTCACAATTTGAAAAGTTGCCACTGAATACAGCCAATAAAGGTACTAACAGCTACTAGATGCATGGCTAGAGTGCTTCTGAATGCATTATTAGGTTTTAGTTCTCATATGCTAAAAACTTCTCCTAAATTACTTGTAACACAAGTTGATGATACCAATTGTTTAGTTTCTAGAAATTATATTGACCTCCACTAATTTGAATTCAGTTGAGTTACATCATATGAAAGTAAAACTCTCCCAAAGAAAATTTTATCTATAAACAAATAAGACTTGTAAAACAAGTTTTAGTGACAGTTTCTTGAATGTCTTTAGTATTGGTTAAAAATATCATAAATCCAATAGGGAACCATCTCTATAATTCAATTTTCTTTCTTTCTTTCTTTCCTTTTGGTAGTGACTTGGAATTAATTACTTTCACTCCTATTCCATCCGACACCCACACATAAAAAGTTGACATATAGGATAGTTGCATATTAAGGAGATTATAATTTTTCATGTAAAGATATAACCTTTTTACAGTTACATATAATTTTCTCCATCATTGTATTATTTTTATAAATTTCCAAGAAGATTTTGACTCAAGGTGGGGTGGAATAGAAAATTTATTTATTATAAATTCAGCATAAGAATAGAAAATACTTGGAGGACCGAACAAAACACAAGATTAAAATGACAGATTGATCGAATATATAACAATTGATTTATTCATTTGAAATAAATAGAGACGAATCAATTTACAACAAATTCGAATAAAATTATCATCCTAAATAATTCTGAGGCTTAAAGTATATTACTCTTATTTATAATGACAAGTTATAATTATCAAAGAAATTATTCATGTTAAGACTTCACTTGGAGATGGTAGATAATCACATTTTCTGATAATACAATAATAACATTAATCTTATTTCACTAGGTGGAATCAACTAGATAGATCATATAATGTTAATAGACTCTATAAAAACCATCTCTTTAGATAAATCATTGATTATACTCGGTGAGTCTATCATGCCTTTCAAAGATTATAGGATGCCAGTGCCGTGTTATCATTCTACTACACTTGTATGCCAAAAATAAACATGTAACTTCAACATTTGAACTCCAATAGATCTATATAGTATCAAAAAACTCGGTATCCAAAAGTCATATTAGACAAGAACAAGATCGATTTTTAAATTTAAATAAAAATAACAACATACCATTTAATCAATTTTAGATGACCATATGAAATTCATCTTGTAGTACCCAACTTTAGCAGTGGTATTCCTACATGAGCATAGAACTCCCAAAACATCCTCATTCCTCACTACCTACAAAGAAGCAAACCATCAAAATACAGGAAACTTTGTCTCCCTAAAATATATTTAAAAAGAAAAAAAATTGGACTTTTTTTTTAACATAATATAATTGTTGACGCCACCCTTCTAAGATATAAGAGGTGTCAGAATAGACCAAGCTCCCATCTTTGTAATCGGGTCATTAACCCATTTGGAATAAGGGCTTGCAGCTGATCAAACATCATTGGGCTTTTAGGCCTGAACTACCCCACCAAAATGAAAGTCCCTTGTGTGCTGGGCAGGCCAGGCTCTGAAGAAAGAGAATTTAACAATTTTTTTTCCCCATTATTTAAGATGAGGACCAAAAGGCACACCACACCAGTTTGTTTGCCTTAACAGGGCCACAGGTCACCCCAGAAAGATCTTTTGGCTTGATGATGCAATGTAGGATTCTTGCTCTGTGTAACAACAATACGGTCAAAAGAACCCTCCGAGGCATCCCTTTTGATGGATCTACACACATTCATTGCAACATGTGTACCCCTCCTGACAGGCCAGAAAACTATTCTGCCCCAACCACCACCAAGATCAGCAGCACCGACCTGATCTTCTTCCACTTCCCCCTCATCCTCCTCGCTTTCATCAGCAGCCTCAGTTTCAACAGCATCAGAATCATAAGTAACCAAATCCGTTTCGTCATAAGCAGAATCATCTTCTTGTAACTTCAACAAGTCCTCTGACAAGGAAAAGGGAAACAAATAAAAATATGGAGACAAAAAGTTTAGTTTGTTTGAATTCCAGAAACTTCTCCAAAGATATGGTAAAGTATAAGAATCAAAATGAGTCAACCTAATTCAACCTGGCCCAATTTGGCTTGCCATCTTGCATGGTGGGCTAGGGTGACCCTTTTTGTTTAGGTAGGCACAATCAATTTTAAAGAGGGTTGAGGGTTGAGAGGGCCAGCTAATTACACACACATACTGGCAAAATATAATTATTCAGCAGTTATGCCATAGCTTAATTAACGTAAAAAAGTTACTAAAAAATAAGACCTTATTGATTGACAAGGTAAATGGGGTAATTCAACTTACCTGCTTTATATTTATAATTTTAATTTAAAAAAAAAGATCAGCCCATAAGACTATCCTAAGCTGGGAAAGGTTGAATCTAATTTTGTAAGCTCAAGTAGTTGCATTGTGCCAAACCCAACCCATTATAATAACTCTAGTTGAAAGAATTAAAGTATTTAACAGAAACATGCATGCACAGGTTTAAGGAATACCATAGTCAATTTCAAGATCCTCTGGATTTCTTTTGGCCTTCTGCTCCTTTAGAGTCTCAAATTCCATCCCGTCAAGAGGCCAAGGTTCCCTGGTCCAGGGATAAGCCAAAAAATTACAAAGTCAATCCACAGCATGAATTTAAAATTAAGTCCAACACGACATGATTTATGTTGTTCAATGGTCAAGGAATTGTAATATAAAGTATTTATTAGCTTGAAAATAAAAAAGGCAACCATAAAAATCCATAAAAAATGGAAAAAAAAAAGAATATAATGATAAATTAACTAGGGGAAAGAAGGAAAATGTTAAAATATATATATTTTCTCCATGCAGAAGTGATATACATGTCCATATGTCAAAGTTATATGAGAAAGAACTCCTAGCATCACTTTTGTTATTTTATTCGTATATCACTGATCTACAAGCTTGAAAGGCTTAAGCACTTGCCTTGGTCTTTGCCCTCGTCTGAAAACAACAAAAGAAAACTTCTCATCTTCAAATCCACGTAAGGGCTCACCTTTGGAACGCTTCAAAATTATATAGTGGTTAGAACAGAAGAATATTTCTCATTAAAGAGGGAAATGAGAGTGTATGAATCGTGAGACTCATTCCAACAAGTAGAAGGGTTAAGGAAAAACCTTGTATGCACGTTGTGATGATGTCCTCTCCAAGCGCTGAACAAAATGACAGTATTTTCCAGATTTTACCAGGGGACAAGGCCCATCATGAGGACACTGCCAGTGGAAATTTATTAGATAAGAAGACAAGGATCAAAAAGGGAAAAGACGAGGGGAACCGGATAAGGAAACAGAAGATGAAGTTGGTAAACCACAATCAAAATGTGACACACTTACAGGAGCAACAATATAAGCACCTGTTTTCTGAGTCATCAAGTCTTTACAAACTTCATTGTTCCCACGGGCAGATTTGCGGAATTTCTAGCAAGTCAGCAAATTTTGTTTTTTGTAAGAACAGAACATTTACATAGAAGCACAACTGAAAAAGGAAAAGACATCATTTTGAAACAAACAGAATAATTATCTTCAGTTCAAACTTTCACAAATAACAATATAAAAGGAAGAGTTAATTTTACCCTTTTTTCCATCCATAATATATGAGATCTCATCTGAGCTATAATATTAGATCCATGAGGTGTGCCAGGTTCAACCAAAACCTACCAAATGTTGATTTCAGAAATGAGATAACATTAGATTGAATATTGCGAAGGACCAAACACAAAGGAAGAACTTTGAAATTCAAAATTCCTCATATTGGCAAGCATTACCCACTCAAGCTACTTCTTTATATATATTTTTTTTTACAATAACAATAACAATAACATTAGTTTTATCCCACTATGTGGGGTCCGCTACATGGATCATATGATGTCAATATACTCTATCAAACATCATATCCTTAGATAAATCATTTCTCAAAAGATCATTTCTTATAACTTCTCTTAGTGTCCTTTTTGGTCTTTCTCTACACCTTTTAATAGGGCTCCAAGCCATTTGATCAACTCTCCTCACTGGCTCTTCTTGCCCTCTTCTTTGTATATACCCAAACCATCTTAAACGATTTTCCACCATTTTCTCCTCAGTAGGTGCTACTCCAACTTTCCTTCGTATACAATCATTTCGTATCTTATCCAATTTTGTATGATCACACATCCATCTCAACATTCTCATCTCTGCTACTCCCATCTTATGCTCTTGTTGTCCTTTCAAAGCCCAACATTCACTACCATATAGAATCGCTGGCCTTATATCTGTTCGGTAAAATTTTCCTTTAAGCTTAGTAGATACTTTGCGGTTACAAATAACTCCTGATGCGTTCCTCCACTTTAACCACCCAACTTGTATCCTATTTATAACATCCCCATCAATTTCACCATCACTTTGTAAAATCAACCCAAAATATCTAAACTTTGACACTTCTGGAATGGTTTACTCTTTAATTTTTACCTCTGAATCATTTCTAATTGGTCTCTTATTAAATTGGTAATGCATATATTCCGTCTTACTTTTACTCAAGCGGAAACATTTTGATTGCAAAGTGTATCTCCATAACTCAAGTTTATAATTGACATCTTCTCTTGAGTTCTCAATTAAAACTATATCATCCGCGAAGAGCATATACTTTGAAATTTCTTCCTGTATATGATTTGTTAGAGCATCTAAAACCAGATCAAACAGGTATGGACTCAAAAAAGATCCTTGATGTAAGCTTATCGTTATAAGAAAGTCCTTTGTCACATCTCCAAGAATTCTCACACTTGTTGTCCTCTCATACATATCCTTTATAGCTCGAATATAAGTCACACGGACACCTTTCTTCTCCATTGCTTTCCACAATACATCTCTTGATACTTTATCATAGACTTTTTCCAAATCAATGAAAACCATATGCAGGTTTCTCTCTTTACTCCAGTATCTTTCAATCAAACCTCTTAATAAATAAATAGCCTATGTTGTAGACCGTTCTGACATAAATCTAAATTGGTTTTCCAAAATACAAGACTCTTTTCTGAGTCTATGCTCAATCATTCTTTCCCAAAGTTCCATGATGTGACTCATGAGTTTTATCCCCCGATATATTTTTTTTTTTACTTTATAAAAATATGCTAAGGTGGCAACTTTTCTTTTTAAGTCAAATAAAATTTCTGAATAAAAGGAGCTAATGAGTTATATGAACAAGCACTTGAAAATCCTCAACAAAATGAAAAAAAAATTAAAAAAAAAACTATAGAACTGAGATCATCATACCAGAACATCCTGTGTTAGATCCCAAAGTTGGCGAACCATGGTAATTCGATCCTTTAGTGATGGTATCTCTCCGAGCACATAGGACTTTGACCCATAAGAATAAATTGCAAAGATATTTAGAATCAATTAAAGAACACATAAAGAAACGCTTAAAAATGTATATAAAAAGAAAGTATGTCAATACCGACAATACAGAAAAGGCAAGTACAATTTAGCAAGTAAACAACCAAATGAAAGAAGAGAGCAATCCAACTGAACTATTAAGTTTGTTTCATTTTAAACTTGAACATTGAAAAGAAGAAAGAGAAAAGGCCTCAATGTTTAATATGTAAAACTCTGATTTGATTGAACATTTAAATGAGTTTCATCATGTATATATATTCCATGACGAACAAGATGTTCTTAGATAGTCTGTCAACTATGGTTGAGAAGAATGTTGCACGAAATTTTTTTGGTATAACCCATGCACTTTTACAAAACCTAAAAATTCAGTCACTGTACACATTCAAACACATTAACCAAGCCAAACCAGTACTCTTTTATTATCTACTATATATTATCATTTCATACAACAACAACAACAACAATATTGGCCTTATCCCACTATATATTATCATTATATGCATAAAGAAATTCCAAAATTTTCCTAGCTGATTTCTTTGGTTTGTTATTTTCACCTCTTAACTGTAAGAACTACATTGAACTTGAAGAACAAACAAACTTGACAGTAATTAAAAAAAGAACTAAAAGAAAATACTCACTGCAATTACAAGGTCGTGCCCTCTCTCTGATTTACCAATATTTTTGGAAAGTGTTTGAATGCTATCATAGCTATGAATAAGTGGTAAATTCTTCAGACCTGAATTATCAACCATAGGAAAGAAAAACAAAATTTCATCAATTATTGACTTCTTACAAATATCAGAAGGGACATAATTCAATTTACAAAATAATAAGGAAATATGTAAATTACATAGCATAGGAAATATGTAAAAAAAAATAATAATAATAAGGAAATTAGTAAAGAGTCACATGGAGAGAGAAATAGCTTTTACATGATAATAAATGTAAATTACATAGCATAACTAAAACCAAAGTCCAGCAAATTTTAAATATGATAATCATTGTCAGTGCACACCCTTTCAGTGCCATATGTATTTCCAATGTCTGGCTATTGCTTGGCTAGCCTTCTTTTAAGACTTCATATAACTTATTCTCCTTCACCTCAAATTGAAAGGAGTAAGAAACTGATATGATTCAAAAAAGCTAACAAATAATTACCTTGTATGAGTCTTTGACCTGCACGCTGCATTGACTGCGATGGTTCTATTAAATTAACTTTCTCTAAAGACTTTGGCCAGACTTCTCGCAGTGCCCTGAATCAGCAGATTTCAATCAACACAAATTAATTAAAAAAAAACTCAGAGTTATAACATCAAAGCCACCAATGCAACAGAACAAAGTTCAAGAGTCTTATACCAGAAAGCTGACCCTGTTCCAGCACCGAAATCTAATACCTTAGCTGGGGAGAAACCAGGAAGCCTTCTATGAACCTAAAAAGAGACATAAACTGTAAAATTTTTAAGAGATTCATCTCAAATGCACTAATATTTTACTTAACGTTAAAAGGATTTTGCTTGGTTCTTCATAATATTGAGTAGTAACAATGTCAAGACTAGGTAGTAAATCACAGTTCACCACTTACAAAGATTGAAGCATTAAATAAATGATCCTAAACCCACGAGTTGGGAAAAAATTTGACAAGACACTATAATCGTACATATTACAGGTGTACTATGTTAATCATTATTCAACTTGGCATGTGAATTATGTTTCTCTGTATGATTAATTAGGTTTAGAGCTAAAATCTACCACTGTATCTGCCACAGTTGTTGCTGCCACATAGTAGACTCTGATTAAAGCATGTATGCATAATCAATCTCATTTCATTTCAGTATCAACATATGCTAGCCCTGCCCCTAAGGAAATATTTTCATTAATGCTTACTTGTCTTATCACGCATGTATTTAACCAATCTGCCACACCCACACCTATGATTTTATTTTTACTATATATTGCATATCACTTCTCAACTTTATTTAGCAAGAAATTATTAACAAAATATAAATGATTCAAAAAGTCATTTCCTCTTCCTCTCTAAGCTTAGGCTTTTTAAGCCTAATAATTTAAAGATATACCCTTTCCTCCTCGAAGCTTTTCCCCACCTACCTCTTTGAGTACTCTGTAACATGCAGAATAACTGCAGGCATTCGAGATGCGACATAAGCAATTGTCTCATCATCTCTGTATGTGAGACCAATGTCACCATAAGAGCTCTTAATCTTCCAACGCTTCGATTGTACAACAGACTTAAGAGGGTCTTCCACTAGTTCCTTTGATGTGGAAGTGGTCAGCTGTAGGTTGACATCCTTGATTTGATTGAATGATTGGGACAATCTTAAAACTTTCTTCTTCATATGTGGCTCCTCCTCCTCTACAATCCCAAACTCACCATAATCAACATAAGCTTGAAATTGTTGAATCATGTAGATATACATTACAGATAGTAAACTGAGAAAAGTGGAGACCTCGTAAGTATTTTTTAATGGCACGACGCAGACGCACAGGGACAACGAGGCAGCGTTGGGACTGTTTGGCCGCATTGCGCAGGGTTTCGGGGGTGATGATTTTCTGGGCAGTTTCAGAGATTGTCTGGGCAGCCATGCTGGCCCTTCAAGAGACTTGTCCTGGTGATCTAAGCAAACTGTTTCCTGAATCAATAATGGTAGGATTTTATGAAATTGGCTACAGATTAAAAAAAAAAAAATGTACTCAAGTAACACAAAAATTGGGAACTCCTAAAAGTATATTGAATTTAAAAGATAACTCTTTATTTCAAATACTCCCTATTTCCATTTCTTCTGAAAAAGAAAAGAATGCTAAGAACATGTAAAGACTGCTATTAAAAAAAAATTTGCTCAATTCATTCATTCATTCGCTTTTTCCTGTTGCTTCAAATTCTTTCGAGACGAGAATTACATCCTTGAAATTTAATCATCCGATCTGTGAAACACCGATACGGCAAAAGAGGGGAAATATCAGCATCGTATATCACACTTTTCTAATTTTGTATACAGCAATTTGCTCCCTCAATGTTAAGAACAACGAGTATAAAAACTAGAAGAAAATAGGGAATGAATTAAATTAAATGATAATTGGATGAGCTGTGGAGATTTAAACTTGACGGAGAAGAACAGAGGAGTGAGATAGAGGGAGAGAAAGATAAAGACAAACCAAGGCAGAAAAGTGATGATCTCTTTCTTCTTTGTTGCAGAGCTCACAATCTCAGTCTCAGCGATCAGGTTGTTACTCTTTCAAATGCAGGTTGTGCTAAAGAAGATTCCATCAAATGAGCATGAGAAGTTGTGGCTCTGCTGCTACAGGATCCGGTGGAGCCGTAGATATTGCAGACGAAGGAAAACCCCTCTTAACCGGAAGAAGTATTGCTTGAAAAGGGAAAGAAATGTGCTACACACAAAAAAATAAGCTAGGTAGGAAAGATGGGTGAGAGAAAATGATTATAGAAAACGGGAAAAAGTTTAAAAGACCAAAATACTCAAATTAAAAATTGAAACAAAAAAAATATAAAAAAATAAATGAGATTGAATAATTTTTTTCATTAACAGTTTTGTTAATGTAGAAGCACGAAATGTTAAAAAATAATTTATATATAATTTAAAATTTAAATAGTTAATCTTCAACCTATGAGGCACCAATATTTCAAAAAATAGATGAATCCATATCCGATATATGATACAATATGATATGATATGGGTATCGTAGTTGTGTATACATATCCATTCGTACCACTTTATACCCATATATATCATTTTAAATTTTTATAGTAAAATAAAATCATTTATTTTATAGTTTATTTTAACATTTATATATAAACTTTCATATATTTAATACTAATTTTTCTTTTAATGAATAGATTTATTAATTATACATGTAAACCCTAAATAATTACATAAATAATATTATATATGTATAAATATTCCCTGCATCCGTATCCTAAAATTTTAAAAATTGTCAAATCTTTCATATCATACTATATACATATACTCATATCGATACTTCATAGCTTTCAACACACTTAGAGATTTCCCCTTTCCTTCAAATAAGGTAGTTTTGATTTTCCAAAGAATTTTGAAATATGCATATCATACATGAAAAAATTATATCCCCATTTCCAATGTTTTAAAGATTAGATGGAATGTCAAACAAAAAATATGACTAAGGTCATGATTTTCACTGTTCAATCGGCGATCAAACCAATGACTTAATAATTGTGTAAAAATGATATTATATATATATATAATAAAATATATATAAGAAACAAAATCACATCTTTTAAAATAAAGTATTAACATAATAACACCAAAAGTAAACATTAATAAGTAATGACACCATATGATCACAGAGGCATGTGTTCATATATACCAAAATAATATCAAACCATGCTATTAGAGTTTATAAACATTAATAAGTAATGACACCATATGATTACACAGGCATGAATTCATATATACCAAAATAATATCAAACCATGCTATTAGAGTTTATACTTTATATATACAAATACAAATGCAGGTGTGATTGCTATTTCACATATAAGTTGGTGCTACATTGGATTTAAGAAAAAAAAAACAAAAATACTATTATTGAGAGTATAATTTGACATCCACGCAAAAAAAAATATGTGCATGGAATATTGTTGCAGGTGGTAGGGGAAGGCAATATATAGAATCATAGTTGAGAGAGGTTGAAATTAATGGGGATCAAACCTTCTAGCCAATAACTAGTTGCCACCCTATTAAGAGTTCCACTAACAAATTTTCCTATTTCATCAAATAGGTACCTAAAGGGAACCCCTGAATCCTTCTCCAAGAATTAGCACCAAGAGTATAAACCATGACTTTAGTGATGGTAGAGGTGATTGTATCAATAAGCAAAGGAAAAGAAACTAACAAGAATTTTTCTAGTAACAGCAAGCAAATTGGGAAGAGCCCACCATGAGAATCGATCAAACCCAGCATCCAAATTGTAGTATGAAGAAGTGTCTTTAGCGGCGGATAGGGTCCAAGTCCCTTGGAAGGGGGCACCAGAGAGGGTGAGAGCCCTGTTGTGCTCGAACTTTGTCGCACCATGAGGTGCTATTGGCGAGTCGAGTTGTTTGGGAATACAATTCCAATCGGGTGGTAAATTCCGTCCAAGGCTAAATATGGGTGAGAGACTGATAGCAAATAAGTACTGCAAGAAAAAGATGAAAAGGACTTTGAAAAGAGAGTCAAAGAGTGCTTGAAATTGTCAGAAGGGAAGCGAATGGGGGCTGGCGATGTATCCCGGTTGGATGTGGACCAGCGTCAATCGATTTGCCGATTGGCTTGGGACGTGGACCGACACGGATTGTGGTGGCAGTCCAAGCTTGGTCTGTTGACATGCTCGTGGAAACATCATCGCCATGACTGTGGCTAGCAGCATCCATTGTCATGGCGTGCTCCCAGCATTGGCCTGCGAGCTCCCCATTTGGCCCATCTTAAAACACGGACTAAGGAGTTTGGCATGTGTGCAAGTTAATGGGTGAGTAAACCCGTAAGCCGCAAGGAAGTTGATTGGTGAGATCCCCTCGCGGACTACACTGTTGACCGATCTTGATCTTCTGTGAAGGGTTCGAGTAAGAGCATACCTGTTGGAACCCGAAAGATGATGAACTATGCCTAAGCGAGGCAAGGCCAGAGGAAACTCTAGTGGAGACCCACAGTGATACTAATGTGTAAATCATTCGTCTAACTTGGGTATAGGGGCGAAAGACTAATCAAACTGTCTAGTAGCTGGTTCCCTCCAAAGTTCCCCTCAGGATTGCTAGAGTTCGAGTGCAAGTTCTATTGAGTAAAACCTATTATTAGAGGCATCGGGGGTGCAATGCCCTCGACCTATTCCCAAACTTTAAATAGGTAGGTACCTATTTTATAAAATTGAAAAATTTGTGAGTGGAACTCTTAATTGGGTAGCAACTAGTCATTATCGTTAGACAGTTTGATCCCCATTAATTTCAGCCTCTCTCAACTATGACTCTATATATTGCCTTCCCCTAATGCCACCTACAACAATATTCCATGCACATCTTGTTTATTCCATCTTTTTTTCATGTGGATGTCAAATTATACTCTCAATAACGGTATTGTTGTTTTTTTTCTTAAATCCAATGTAGCACCAACTTATATATATGAAACAATAATTACACCTGTATTTGTACTTGTATATATAAAGTATAAACTCTAATAGCATGGTTTGATATTGTTTTGGTATATATATGAACTCATGCTTGTGCAATCATATAGTGTCATTACTTATTAATGTTTACTTTTGGTGTTATTATATTGATATTTTATTTTAGAAGATGTGGTTTTATTATATATATTTTATTACATATATAATATCATTTTTTACATAATTATTATGTCAATGGTTCGATCACCGATATAATTGGTTGAACCATGATAACCTTGATCTAAAAATATTTTTAGTTTGATATCCAATTCGATTTTTAAAACATTGATTATAACTCATATTTCAATGTTCAGAATTAAAATGCACAAGAAAGCAACCTATTCATAGATATATGTAATTAAAATGGATTTTAACTTAGTGTCTATGGTCATTGGTGAGTTAATGATTTTAATTTAATTTAAATGACAATATTCTTGGAAAGTTATTATAATTTAAAATTACAATAATTGATTTTAAGATTAAAAGCATTCAATTTCAAAATTTTCATTGGTTTTTGAATTAACAAAATAAATATAATAAATTGAATATTAAGTAATTTTCTCAAACAATTTGATATATGTATTAAATAATTATAATTTTAAAATACAAATTTATATATGAAATTATTAGTTTAAATATTTTTGAGATCTCGAATATATTTAAATAAATATGATAAAATTATTAAAAAGTTATATCTGAATCTTAAAATATTCCAGCATTACTTATTTGTTATATAAAGTTTTAAAATATCTAATTTAGTTATTACAAAAACACTACACATAAACTATTTAATTTTTAGACACTAAAATATATGACTTATTCGTTAAAGTACTTTTTATATAATAAATCTTAAGATTTTAGAAATTTGAAAATAAATAGTTAAAAATTTCTATCTTTGATGATGAGCTTATTAAAAAGAAAAAAAGATATATTTACTGCCCTTCTCATTAAAATGGTCCATCACAATTCCTTCGCAGCATTCGCGGACTTCTCTTGAAGATAACGGCGTACAGATTTGTCGGTGCCAGGAGAGGCCATATCTGGATTGCTGTCTTCGATCATCTCCGATAGTGTGGGCAGTAGCGTGAGTCGTCGCAGGTGAGATGTTCGGTCCCTTCTTTCTATTTTCTTCAACTGTATTTGTAAGATACTGTTTGTCTTAAAAAAGTTTTACTCTCATTATAGTTGGTTTGGTCTTTGGAATTAATCCAGTGTAATTTACCCTAGTTGCATTGAATGACCGTTGTAATGTCTTCCCATCCGCATGAATAATGTTCTGCTGTGTGAAGAAAAATCCATTTCAGCTTGGAAGGGCTAAATTAGGGAATGTGAAAGGGAAGCTCTAAAATCCCTGTGTGTGCCCGAGTACGTCTGCATTAGATAACCGGATTTTCTTTTTTAATGTTGATAAATGAAATTTTTGTAAGAAAAAGAAGTTAAACTTCCTAGTTGGTACAATGAAATGCTTGGCTTCCTGCTAAATATGATGTTCTCCACTCTGTATTAGAGACTAAATGAGAGCAATATCTGAAACAGGTGATAATCTCCTGAGTCAGGCTTGATATTGGTGCATATTAAATTATTTATGTAATGGTTATTTTGCATTTTCTACTGACTGGTCACAAACCAACTTAAGATGAAGAAAATTGTTATCTTCCCATCGTATATGCCAAGTCTTAATGACATTGAAAATGTGAAACTTTTTTGGGCTTATGCTGACTTAATATATTTCAAAACAGATATGGTTATCCCGCCTCCAGCAAGGCCTCCGAGAATAATAGATTTTCTGAAACCTTATGTACTAAGAATGCATTTTACGAATAAATATGTGAGTGCCCAGGTGATCCATACACCAACTGCTACTGTAGCCTCTTCTGCTAGCTCTCAGGAGAAAGCCTTGAGATCAAGTTTGGGAACTACCCGAGATGTGGCTGCAGCAGCGAAGATTGGGAAGATACTAGGTGAGCGCCTTTTGCTAAAGAATATTCCTGCTGTTACTGTTCACTTGAAGAGAGAACAGAAGTATCATGGTAAGGTTCGAGCTGTTGTCGATGCTGTCAGGGATGCTGGTGTTAAGTTGCTCTGAGTTATTATCATGGATATTTTGTTGAAGCTGATAGGGGGTAACCTTTTGGACCTTGACTTGGACAGGTGGAAAGGTTCTGTATCATTTTAGTATAAATTCAGAACAATAACAAAGCCAAGTTGCCCAATTTTGTTCCTGTTTCAATTTTTAAAATTATTATAACCAGAAAGTTGAACATGCTAAATTTATCTTCTGTGATATTTGATTGAGAAATCATAAACTAACTTGATTAAAGGAATAAATATTACTTTTGATGCAAACATTTCAATCATATTTTCTGAGAAAACAACATTCATTGAGCATCTGTTCTCAAGTTTCTTTGGACTTGCCATCTCTATTCCTTTAGGGTCCTTGATTTGCATTTGTGTTCATTCTTCTTCCCTTTCCTCAAGCATTGTGGCTTATGTGAGAGTCTCTGAACAAGATTGGGTGGCCTTTTTTTTAATCTTCTTGCACTGATCTGAGTGGCTGTGATCAGTCTCATCTTCCTTGGTCACCAGTTGCTTTTGTTGATACAATTGTGTAGTTGATTCCTCCCAACTCCATGAGATATTAACAGAGAACTCATCCTTGGAGGATTATGGCATTAACTAGGGGGTCCACCAGATGGACCTGATTTACCAGTGCAGCGTTGGTAGGAAAAGTTCAAACTGTGAAGCCTATTTCATTTTTTTGTTGTTGGGCCAATTAGACTTACAGGGTCGGATAAAATAAAACCATCTAACACACAGATGATAATCCATTGTGTTTTGTGAATATTGAATTGATTAGTATAAATCCTTAAAGCCTTGGGAACACTTCAATTTTTCTGATGACAATGGATGACTGGAGCTCTGGAATGTATTTTAAATGGGAAAGGCCCGTATATTTTGAGTGAAGTATTTTTCTTGGAAAAACTAGTCTAGTGGTAGCGAAGTTGCTGATCTAGATTTCGTGAGACTATGACATGCCAAGGTCCTATTATCAAGGTTAAGGTCATACCCAAAACTTCTTGTCTTGTAGATGAGGTCTGAGACTGAGACTTCAAAATTTCCTAGATGATGGATTCTAGGTAGATTTTCATGATGAAAGGCATTTCTACGATTTTGATCGGCAGCTAGGGCTTGTTCTCAATATTTTTGAATCAAGTTATTGGCTAATCTGGTCATATTGTTAAATCGGCAAGTTTAAGATTAATTGTGAAGAGAGTGAACTCGTGAAATAAACTTGATTCGGAAACTCGTGGGAATATAGATGTATTAAGAATGGTTGCTGAAACATTTGCATGTATTATAGTAATATTCAAAATACAACATATTTTTTCCTTGGATTCACAAGCAAGCTTGGGAAATCAAAATATTTTCTCGCACCATTCTTAATCACACGAAACAAAAAGCTGATAATGCAAGGAAATTGAAGATAGACGGCATCCTGCACTACCAATTCAACGTTTCTAGCACGAAATAACGGACAAACATTAGAGATTTGAGAAAGTGTCAGATGCAACGCGACAAGTAGAATGTGGAAGGCAAACGAACGGAAAAAAATAATATAAATATATATAACAAAAATTTATAATGAATCATATTATTAACACATAAAACAATGCAGCTTATTTTTTTCAAAATTTGCTTAATACGCTTACACTATGTTATTAATAATATATTTTTTCTTTAGACTCCATGCAGTGTAAGTGGGGGAAAAGTGGGGTCTGAAACCAAAATATTAACTTAATTGGAGAATGATACCATAATTCTATTTATTTATTTTGGGTCAGACTTGGATTTTTTGAAGTGAGACTCATAAATTTCCAATTGCGACTCTGAATTTTTTTCAACAGAAACTCAATTTTGCCCCCAAAAAATTAAACTATGGTACCAAAAACTAAATATATTGATTTTTTGGTACCACAAACCAATTGCAGTGTAAATGTTAGGTCATATATATATATATATAAATATTAAGAAAATAGGATCGGACACTTGAACCGTACAAACTAGTAGTTCAAAGATTCAATGATCGGATCGGGGTCGGATCGGTTGTAATTAATATGTATCATAAAGATTAAAATGATGTAAATAAATAAAAAAAAAAGTAAAAATTAAAAAAAATTAGATGAGAAAAATAATATAAACCTTTATTATCAATCACTTTTAAAAGTCCTATTAAAGTTAAATCAAAATGATAAAATTTAAAATTAAAATATAGATAAATAATAGACATAAAGATTAAAATGATGTTATCACATAAAAAAAATTCAAAAAAATAAACACAAAAAATGAGCAAAACTTGAAGAAAAAAAAGAAGTTAGAAGAGGAGAAGTTTATGAACTTTTGTTATTAAGTACTTTTAAGAGTCATTAAAATTAAATTAAAATAATTAAGTTTAAAATTAAAATATAGATAAATAATAGATATTACAAATATTAAAATAATGTTATTACATAGAGAAAAAAATTTAAGAAATAAAAAAAAGTAAGTAAATATTGAAGAAAATAAGAAAAAATAAAAAACCATTTGAATTGCTCAAATTTTAATAAAGTGAGTGTGTTGAATCCTATATAAAGATAGTTTTATTGGTCATGTTAAAAACAATATATTAGATATCCTTGAGATATCTTAATGGGTTTGGAAATCTTTTTTTTAAACCCACAATTGTAATTTTTTTAAGTTTAAGAAAAAAAAACCGGACCGGTTCTGATGGTTCCAAATCAGGGACCGATTCCCCGTTCAACCTGTTAAATCAGCGGTTTTCAATACTATGATATATATACTCGAAAAATTAATAAAAGAATTAAAATTAAAAAATAAAAATCAAATTCAAGAATTACGATTGGAATTTGAGTTAAGTGGAACTTACATCTGCTGCGAGCAAATTGACATACTTCTAAACTAGAAATTATTGGGAAGAAATTTATATATATATATATATTCAATACACATAATCTAATCTTTTTTAAAAATATAACAATAAGGGCAATCTATTGTGTTTATATATATGTATATATGAACGAAGGAATTTTTTGAGTAATGCAATAAAAATAAAATGAAGTTGGTGAATCATAACAACACGGTAAAGAAGTCGGATCGTGTGATTACACGGGTTCAAATTTGTCAGGGGCACGCCATAGATGACAAATTTCATGTCCATTAGCTGTAAACATAACAATGATAGCTAGAAAAATAAAGTTAGAAACATGATTATATCTGTTCTTTGGCTTTACTGCAATTTTGACTATTTTTCTGATATTACTTGGCCTCTGTTTCCATAAGATTATCATATTATTCTCATGCATAATTCTCCCAAATTCAAAGATACGATTTAGCTAGTAATAAGCAAGATGAAGAACATTATTATTACATTATTCTCCAGTCTACAAAAAGGGCAGCTCAATCTCTACTCATCCAACCACTTGAATGGTGAAAAGCTGATTTCAGTTTGTGAGTGAATGTGTTAACAAGTAAAACACCAAAAAGTTATCCCAAAAGCAAATAGCAACGTCCAGACTCATCCATTATCAATGCCTAAAGTGCCTCACATTGGTAAAAAGAAGTGGCACACCATACTTGTTACAGCAATCTATGGCATCCTTGTCTCTGATACTCCCACCTGGTTCTACAATCACACCAATTCTACTTTCACATGCTTCTTCCACTGCATCATTCCAAGCTGCATATAAATTAAGAAACAGCTGCGTTTAGAGACATTCCAAAGGTCTTTTCCTAGCTCTTAATCCTTGATGCACTGACATGCATAGGAGTTAGGCCTGATTTATGGGTACTTTGACTTATTTTGCCCTGTTTAGATCGTGTAAAACAACGTTCAATTGGGATTTAGAATGGGTTCGAGAAAAACACAATGCTTATAGCTTGGATTTGAGTCAGGGATGGGGTTGGAGTAGGAAAGCCCTAATGTGTGCCCCACCTGAAACTCACCTATATTCCCATATAATATAAATCTAAAAAATTATCAAAAATAGAATTCAAACATTAAGATAAAAAAAGTTTGTTTATGGTGGAAAAACACTCCAGAAATCTTATTGATCATATACTATCCTCACCAGAGTGTAAGTCTTAGTGAGAAACACAGCTACAATTTCTATAAAATAGCAAAGGAAAATATGCACTACTCACTGGTTCTGTGAGTTCGAGAAGCATAGACTCTCCACACTCAATTCAGAACCTTCCTTACCTCTCTCCAACTTCCTCCCCACAACAAAAAACTTGCACTCCCCTCTAACGGCCAGAAGTGAATTTCCCTAATTGCCCTTCATCATCCTTTTTGGGCCTCCTCTTCCTATAGTAAGTAATCCAAGGCCCACTCCCATGTCCATCAGTTTACAAACTAAACTACTCAGTTGTATATAAATCACTTAATCCAATATTTATAATATATGGACTATAGATTGATTTGAATGAGATTTTATTAGAAGGTAAAAAGTTGTTATTTTGTGTTTTATAATACTCACTTGTTTAGCTACAAAGCAGGAAGAAAAAATCTCGCAGGATTATTAGACAGGTATGAAAGAATGAAGCAGAAACAAATACTGAAAATCAATCCTGTCCCACCCTATTACCATCCCCAATAGTATTTAGAAGTCTGTATCAAGTAGGTATATCCCTAACTACGACCAGACACCTTATACCAATAGAGATATGAAATTTTTTTTTTCAGTATCAAACCACCCAATATTCAAAAGCCATATTGGACTACAACTAATCCGTGTCGAGTTCAATAGGACCACAAAGGTGGTAAAGTTCTCCCAATAATTATTTAACACAATTGCATACCTAAGGTTCAAATACAATAACACTAGTTAAGCTAGCACAGCTTCTTACCAATAGAGAAATGCATATCAGGCACTCATAATCCTAACAACCTAACATCTAACAACTAACTATTCCCATTTCCTTCATTTCAACTAACTCATAATTAATTCCCCATATAACATATGTAATGGTACTGATATTGCAAGTACTTTTTTTTTTTTAATAACAGATGTTGCAAGTACTTTATCAGATAGTAATACTTACCAAATGGGAAGAAGGCATCGCTAGCTAGAGCTGCTCCTTTAACTTCATCTCCAGCTTTTCTCATTGCTATTCTTAAACTCTCCACACGGTTTGGTTGCCCACTTCCCATGCCTAACATATGTTTGTCCTGGCAAAATCAAGAAAGAAAAGTCAGAACCGTGACCCCTGCTGCACTGGAGCAAAATTTCAAGATATAACATAAAGCAACCTTTGCTATCACAATAGCGTTGCTTTTGACATGTTTCACACACAACCACGCAAACTCTGCATCACAAAGTTCACTCTCTTGTGGAGGCTTCTCAGAGACTATGTTAAACTGGATGTCTTGTGGGGTTAAGTCATCTGAATCCTGAGCTAACCACCCCCCACCAACTTGTCTGAGTGAAAGCTTTCCGGCCTCATTCTTTTGGGCTTCGAGAATCCTAAGACTCTTGGATTTTCCACGAAGGACTTCAAGCCCCTTCTCTGTATAGCTTGGTGCAACCACAATTTCATAAAACATCCTTGTCTATCCATCAGTTGGGCTTCTAAATTCTCGAATCTCCGTAGCAAGAGCCTAGAATACAATAAACCAAGCAACCAAAATGTAAAATAATTCCTATTTGTTACCCTGACCGGATCTTAAACACTAACATGTTAGATAGGAAAAGTGTCTCTATGTATACAAGAGAGACAATGTGACATGACAAACCAATGCCCTTGACTTTACAAGTGCTGGGCTACCTGATAAAGTCAAAATATGAATATTTACCAAAAAAAATTCCTTGCTAAAGGCAAAAATTCCCAGGACACATGCTAATCCAACAAAAAGTTCCAGATAACTACAAATTTAGCTGCAAAAATACCTCATCAACTTCCACATTGAAAGCTACAATACCACCAAATGCGCTCACTGGATCACTTTTGACAGCAAGCCTGTAGGCTTCAAGAATATCATCACGTGAAGCTACCCCACATGGATTTGTATGCTTCACTACTACACATGTGGGGTTCTTAAACTCACGCACACAGTTCCATGCAGCATCTGCATCTAAATAATTATTATACGACATCTCCTGCATGGAACAATAACATTGCAATGTGTAAGTTAAACTCAGAAGATCATTCTAAATTCATGTTATTCTCTTATCCCCAAACACAAAATAATGGCTTAAGATATACAAATGATATTTATTGGTAATAATAGAAGAAAACTCAGTTTTATTCCCACCTTTCCATGATGCTGTACGGCTGTTGCTATACCACCAGCATTAAACTCAGAAAGACTCTTGTCAACGTAAAAGGCAGCTTTCTGATGAGGATTTTCACCATAACGAAGATAACTTTTCAGTGAAAGAGGCACTGTCAGGCTAGGAGGAAATTTATCTGTCCACAAAATAATAAAAAAAAATATCATTGGTTCCCATTACAATGATTAGCACTTAAAATATATAAACAATATTACCACTTATACTCAATGTCTCATACATATAAACAAGTCTTGTTTGTATTGCTGCTAGTTCGTCTTTTAGAAATGAAACCAGTCATTTTGCTAAGTCTATTCATTTCTCAACATCAAAATCAGAAAAGTGAAAAAGGTTTTTTTGGTTGGGGGGGGGGGGGGCGCGCACCAAAATTAAGTCTGATGGGTGTTTACAAGGCTTTCCTTGGCTATAGTTTATGTTGATTTCTGCTTCACAAGTAAATGTTGTGCTTGGTTTATACTTCCTTATAAACATGTAGCATACCCACCTCCCTCAGTCTGCTTCCACAGCCACTCAGATACTGCAGAATCATAAGAAGCAACATGTTGAAAAGCCTTCCAAGCAAGCTTTAGCCTCAATTTCTGATCCTCGTGGTTTCCTTTCAGATATTCAATAAGGGCAGGGTAGTCTTCTGAATCGACAACAACCAAAACGTCCTTGTGATTCTGATCAATGAAGAACTTATCAGCCTATATATAAGATATTCCACAAGGAAAACTGAAAAGTTTAGCTCCACTGTGGCACACTTTAAGAAAGGATTCTTCTGTTTCTTTCTCCAGAAGCAGTTCATTGGTGCCTGGCCAGCCGATTACATCTTCTGAGTTACTTTATAGCACTCTAGGTTTATACATTTTAACAGGTTGCAGGTTTATGAAGCAAATAAATAAAGGTCTTACAAGCACCAAACTGATGTAAAATTTTAACTAGATGTCTCAAAGCAATCCATATTGGAAGTCTGGAATTGGTTAAAGAACAAAGGGGCACTGAGTTGCCCTTCTTCTACTTGATGCTCTAATTCTAGCTAGACAACTTCAAACTACTGAGTTACCTTTCTTCTACCGCTAAAATTGGTTCTAGATATGGTCACGTTTTACAAGCAGAAATTCCATTGAGGAAGGTTTTCCAACCTTTGAAATTAAGCACAAATAAATTATTCTAAAAGACCAAGTACAGATAAAAAAGTGATTCTAAGATTGCATAAATAATTTCCCCTGATTCCAAAATTTCAACATAAAGCCTTTTCAATAAAATAAATCACCTTTGCAGCAGCCCTAATCATTGCTGGACCACCAATGTCAATATTTTCAATCCCATCCTCAAACCCAATGCCTCCAGCTGATGTAACTTTATCATAAAATGGGTACAAGTTCACCACCACAACATCAAAAGTACCTGAAACAGAACTACGTTAGAGATGGCTAATCCACACAAACAGAATGAATACAAAGAGCTCAAAATTTGACACAATGAAATGTCTAGCATCATGTAAGTGTATATTAATAGAATTGGCATGATTTACCAATTCCATGGGTATTAAGAGCTTCCATGTGATGCTTTTGGTCTCTTCGAGCAAGAATGCCCCCATGTACATTAGGGTGCAGAGTTTTTACACGACCATCAAGCTGTGATTAAAAACCAAAACATTCTTGTAACTAATGTCATTTATGTAAATTGCAAGAGAGAATAATAGAATCTCAAACTCCTAACAAGTAGTAAGTACCCAAGAAAGCACATGAATAATCACAAGGTCAGGAAATCTAAAAAGCCCAAGGTTGACATTGTTCAAGTAAGGGAAGAGATATTGCCACCATTTGTAACTTGTCATTTGTAAGGACAAGCTTTTGGTGAACACCAAAAATTTTTGTGCCCAGTGAAATTTAGGCACACTCATATGTCAAATGCACTGTACCAAAAATATAGCGTTATTTCATAACAACCCTAATCCTGAGAACATCTAAAACAATATAATAAGAAGAGCAACAGAGAACCACTCTCATATCAATCATTTCTCTTATGCAGCAGTAATCTTCTATAATTTAAATAATATAAACATTAAAAGTTGTCAACCTTCTTTAGACAATCAGATGGTGCATCTATAAGATTCAATGTAGAAGAGATGAGTATTTGGTTACAAGAAACTCCAGATGCACTATGTTTTAACAAATGAAACCTAATATTGTGACAAATATCTGCAAGGATTTCTTCCCCATCAACACACGTTTTATAATCACACTAACTTCTTCAACATTTGCTTATTCAAACTTTATTCATTATGTATGATTAACAATACCCAATCAAGCATGGCTTCCATCAATCAATGGTTCCTACAAGAATACTTATTTCATAAAGAAAATGCTTGCATGAGTTATATAAGAAACTGAAAGATGACAAGCCATGGTCCTAAATTCCCAATATCAACTAAGTGACTAAAATTGTGGGATTGTAAAGAGTATAATACTGCTGAAGGTTCTCATTTCTTAGTGTATTTAATTTGAGAGCAATTTTAGTCATCTAGAACCAGTTTTAGTCACCCTTTAGTTGACAAAAACTGCTTTCTTAGTGGGTATACTTTCTCTTTATGGTATTCCACCCTTTGCTTGTTTTTGGTCCAAAGATGAAATTCTTAATGATAGTTGGTTGTATTCACCAATTCTCGCAATAATAGCTTGTTCCACATACACTTTTTCTTCACCATATCAATACTGCTCAGCAGAAAAGCATCTAAAATTGCAGCTGTGAACCAAAAACAATGTCAAAACAGGCATACAGATGAGGATACAATACACACATACACACACTCAAACACATAAAAAACTATACAAACAGAAGATTGAACACATGAACTGGTTATAAGAATTAGGGAGAAGCAACTCAATCTAGAATGGATGCTCACCATTTCAGGAAACTGTGTAAGCTGTTCTACTGTAGTAACAGTCACTCCAGCACTCTCCAGTGCAGAAGCTGTTCCTCCAGTTGAAACAATAGTATATCTATAATTTTATAGAGGGACAGTTAGAGTAGCAACTTAAGATGCTTGCTTTGTACAAAATAAGTCTAACATTAAGACACAAAATTGAATAAGAGAAAGAATAATGTTTAATATTCCAACATGTAAAAGCACCAAAACAGAGCATAAATTTATATATAATTTACCCCAGTTCCTGGAGCTCATTGCCAACAAAAGCAAGATCCTTCTTGTCTGACAATGATATTAACGCTTGCTTGTTGCCTACTTCAGAGAAACAACACAAACAAGCCAGAGGTAATATCAACAAAGAGCAAACATGAACCTATGTAGATCATATCATTTAAAAATGTATCAACAAACGTGGTATGGAGCTAAAAGCCTAAAATTACACAGCAAAATTAAATTGTTAGGCTTATTTGTAGCCTCCCAAATTTAGTGGGTAACAGAGTGCACTGAGTTAACCCAAAAACAACGAACTGTTCTGCTTTAGCCCTTTTGACATCCCCATTTTCAGAGTCACTAATGTTGGAGTATTAAAACTAAATGAAGTTAACAATAAACTATTAGTTAGCTCAGTGTAAATTTACCCCAGAATAATATAGCAGGAGAAATAAGGAATAGAAATTACCAGCAGCAAATGATGAAGAAGCAGTTTTAGGTGCCAAAACTATGTCAGTCTCGGCCATGGCTTTGATTGGAATAAAGCTCCAGCGCAATGATGACGAATGAAACTGAACATACCCAGTTAAAAATGAAAACCATTGAAGAATAATAAAGCGAGCTATTAGTTTAAAAGGCCAAAAAAATGTGACCTTTAGAGCCAAATTACAACAAAATACCTCAGTTCTTGCAAGCAAGAGAGAATTGAAACAAAGGGTATTTAAGTTGCAAGAGGGGGTGTAAAGGGCAGCACAGAGAAAAGAACCATAGGCAGAGTTGGGGTTGGGGGTAGCGATGGCAAAAGCTGAAGAAGCACCAAACCCAAACATCGTTGGTGAACAAGCAGTAACAACTTGTTACTTGCTAGCAGATTCAATTGTGCTGAAGTTAATTGCCATTAGATAGACTTGGCCTGCATATATAGCAAGAATGCAAGTTTAATTGAACCAGCCACTTACAAACTATCATCAAGTTTTTTCCACCCCTAGGCGATATGTAAAAAGAAACTTTTGTCTTTTAAACTAATTGTTCTTTGCTTTTTATACAAAATGCGTACATGTAATAATCCAAATATCAAATGCGTATATCTAAACTTTTCAATATTCTCTATCAGTAAAATGAATGCACCAAATCTGTAAAATGATAGCAACCACTTTATTTTGCAGCTCAAGTATATCCTATATCAAAACTCATCAGTAAAATGAATGCACTAAATTTGCAGTCATCAAATCGTGGAGGGACACAAATAGTTGAAGAGAAACACTTAAATCTGTTGCAGTCCATAAAAAATGATGATTAAAAATATAAAATTAGAACAGTCAACAGCTTAAATCTGTTGCAAAATGGTAGGATCATTGTTCTGATGTTTGCTGCAAGAAAGACTCCTAATCTCCCAGAATTATAAAATCATGAAGATGAAGCTGCTTTGAGACTGACACAAAATATAAAAACAAACTTGGTCACAGATCAAGCAGGCACGAGGTGGAATTGATCACAGGCAAGAGACATAATCAAATCAACATTGTTGACTTAGTAAGCACAGCAGCACAAATTAATCAAATCAAGTAAGTAAGAAGGGGTTTAGAAGAGAACACATACCACTCGACACTCGTAGCTACCAAAGACGGGGAGAGGGAGGCGATGGATGGAGGCTCGCAGTTGTGGGGAGAAGACGAGATGGAGGCGGGGAGACGGGGATTCGAAGCTACCTCTCCAAGATTCGAAGCTACGGCCACGGGACACGGGGACACGGACTCAAAGTTGAAGCACGGCTTAGAGGCGATGGATGGAGTGGAGGCAGCTGGGGTTCGTTCACATTTCCTAGTCCCAGACCGAAACTCAATGGCAAGGTGATATCGACAAGATGATAAGTGAGAATATATGTTAGCGTTAATCAAAATACTGGATATAATAAAATTAATATAAATTATATTAAATATAATTTTATTATATTTTATATAAATTATATATATTAAATTATTTATATTATATAAAAATATATAAATAAGCATGATGTAGCAAGTTTCAGACTTGTTAACATAAATAGACTTTAAATAAAACTTTTGCATGACTTATTTCTTGAATATGCCAAATTAGACCCTAAACAAACCATGATTAGACCTTAAACAGACCATGATGCCTCCTCAAAGCGGTCCAACATTTTTCCACCCCTTATAACAAGAAGCGAATCTCTTTGTGGTCTAGTTAGCCACTTGGATTCTATTCACTTTTTTTGGACGAACATAATGGCCAAGGGCCATAGCAAAACCCAAGTGGGTAATGAATCCAATGCTTTTGTCAACCCGCATGTTCGCGATAGTTTTGAATTATATTTGAGAAAAAAATGATTTTAAAAATTGACTTTGATTTATCCTACTTTGTGTTTAGAAATTTTGTTCTGAAAAGTGATTTTGAAATAATTAATGTTGTTTGAATATAGTTTATTAGAATCACTTTTGCATATTTAGCTACTAAGAAACTGGGTTATCTTATTACACATCAAGTTGGCAGGAGTTTCCCTATAAAATTACCATGTTACCTAACCAAACCCTGGCTTGAAATGCTTCCTAATTGAATCCCTGCATGAAGTATTGACCATTTTGTTGGTCCCCTGCATCACCTGGTAATTTTGGAGGGTGGGGATGGTGATGATACTTTTGTGCCTAATTCAAGGCTTTTTAAGCCTTTTTCCATGAGGACCTTGAGGTCCACTTAATTCTTGCTTAGAGTGCTTAATGAAGTTGAAGGAGGAAGATTCAAGGCTTGTTTGAGTATGTTTTTTATTTTGATATTTTCAAAACAGTTTTATAGAATTGTTTTCCATAATAAGTTTTGAGGACAAAAAAAAAATGTTTTAATAATTATTAGCAAAATCATAACTAGTAAATATTAAATAAGTCATTCATTACTTATAATTTTATCATTAATGAGATAGGTATTTTTTGTCTTTTTATTATGTTTTCTAGAATAAAAAATTCAGAACACCTAAAAGACATTCTAAGTTTTTTATTTTTTTATTTTTTAAAACATTTTATAATAAAAGGGTTTATTAAACAAGTTTTTTTATTTTCCTGTTTTTAAAAATAAAAAAAACTATTATAAAGACATTAATCAAAGAGGTTCTAGTATGTTTATTTCCATCTTGTTGGACAGGAGATTTGATATTGCTATGGCAACATTTTTGGTTGGTAATCCAACCAGTTGTTTTGTTCATAGACTAGAGTTAATGTTTCAAACAAGAGAGGTTTATCATTATGTGTTGACATTACATAATGAACAATAATGAATATGGATTCTCTTAATTGTTCAAGTGAGAAAAGAGATAAAAATAGAATTGGGACTCACTTGTTAGTAGGTCTCAAGTGGATCCTAATCTATTTTAATCTCTCTCCTTACTTGAATAATTAAGTAATTAAGGAGATCTAAATCTTTTTATTAAAGTTAACAAAATTAAAGGTACATGAATATGTGAAATTCCAGTCTCAAACTTACGTTATTTTATGCTACCATGGATTACGCCACAACGTGGGTGCTGCTTGACATTCAAAATCCCTGGAGACATTGCATGAACGACGACCGCATGAACGACGACCGCCAACTCCGCACCCATCCTGAGAGAGAACGTGAGCAATCTCCGGGCTGCGATGGGCCCCCAGAACGAGCACGTTCTCCTGGAACAGAGGTCACTATATCTACGCAGCACCCTCATCAGCCGAACGAACCCCCACTGTTGCAAACGGACGAAGAGCCAGAACAGAAAAAAGCGAAGACCACTGACATGCTGGCAACCATGGATGCTGAGGGATTCGCGCAAGACCAGACGGGCTACGGCAGGATAACTAATGAACAACCACAACCTGTACCAACTTTTTCCTTCAAAGATAAGCTTTTAAACCGAGCTGCCGGAGGTAGTAGCACAGGCAACGCTGGAACAGGGGAAGAAGTGATAGTTAGGGAGGAGGACATTGTAATCGTTAAGGACACGGTAATACCCTCTATCAGTTTCTCTAAGAGGATACATGACCAAATGATAGAAAATATGAAGTTTACATTGGTGGTTAAACCAGTGGGACGAACAGTGGGTTACCGAACTCTGCGTGACAGACTCGTGACTCTGTGGAGACCAACAGGGCATTTTCAACTAACAGAACTTGAAGATAACCGCTACATAGTGAAACTCTAGAACGAGTTCGACTACCAAACAGCGCTAACTGGTGGGCCTTGGGTGGTGCTTGGTCACTACCTCTCAATCCAGCCATGGGAGAAATCCTTTTCCCCAACGACTCTCAAAATCAACAAGGTGTTCGGTTGGATTCGTCTCCCTAGTCTTCCTTACCAGTATTATCACAAAAGCTTACTCCGTGCAATTGGAGGCGTTCTTGGGGAAGTACTGAAAATCGACTACAGTATTGAATCGAAGGAGAAAGCAAGGTTTGCAAGACTCGCTGTTCTCATTGATTTATCTAAGCCACTTGTTGTAAAAGTCAAGATTGATGAGAATACTTATCTGGTTGAATACGAAGGCTTACCAACGATCTGCTACCAGTGTGGTTGCTATGGGCACCTAGAAAGTGTCTGCCTGAAGAATCACAAGCAAACACCCTCGTCGAAAACTCCCTTTACACTGTCGGAGTTACATGAGAACCAACCAGTGGATGTGGCACGTGACCTAGGCCCGTACGGACCATGGATGCAAGTCCAACGCAAAGGCAGAAGGAATGACAAGAGCACACAGAGGATGTCAGAAGTAGGTGGGCAGAAAGGTGTCACGGGTGGGAATAGATTTGATATCCTTACAGCTTCTGAAGACCCACATAGGTTGCAAGAAGAACAACCTATGCACCCCCCTAACATCCCTATAGGACAATCCTTTGAGCAAATTCAAGGAAGAAGCAAGACTATAGGAAACACGAAGGTCACACCCCCTAAGAGTAAAGAAGTGACCCACAAAAACAACGACCCCAGGACGTCAACCCCCAGGAAATCCCAAGAGACTATTTTTCACTCTCAAGCCTACAAAGCCGTACAATCCACCACCTCCTTGGATGCCGACAAACACTCTGCTGTCACCGTACCCACCCATAGAGAAATTCTAAAACCTATTGAAGCCTCTGATAGTAAAGCATGGGGCATTAACATGCAGCCCATTTCGGTCTCACAAATTGAAAAAGACAAATCTGAGCCTAGAGTACCAAATATTAATCCCTCTAAAGCGGGCTTTAAAGTCCAGCCCAACCTGAAGGTAAGGGGCAAAAGCTTTAAGTCCAGAAACAGCAGACCGCCAGACCTAAGCAATTTCAATATTGGCTCATTTACTACCCATGCCTCTACCATAACTCCTTCTGACAGTGAGGATGCACAATTTCTTGACGTTCGAGATGGTGATTTGTTGGAGATCTCGGATATGGAATGATAAGAATATCTCAATACCTTTACTTTCATTATGTCGATTATCGTATGGAATGTACAAGGTGCAGCTGATTGTAAACTGCACCGTACCCTAAAAACTCTTGTTAATCTTCACAGAGTATCTTTGATTGTCATTGTTGAACCAAAAATTTCTGGACTTGCTGCTGATAAAGCAATCAAAAAAATTGGCTTCAGTCGTTCGCATAGAGTTGAGGCCAATGGGTTTTCAGGTGGCATATGGCTGTTAGGGGAGAACGACTGGGATGTACAAATTATTGATAATCATCAGCAATTTATCCATGCGAAATTAGGCGAGCTATTGAAGGGATTGAATTCCTCTTCACTGCAGTCTATGGAAGGCCGAACCCCACCCTGAGAGAATCCTTATGGTAACATCTTTTGGAGCTGAATTGCCTCAACCATCAACCTTGGCTTTTGGTGGGTGATTTCAATGCTGTGGCCTCGTGTGACGAATGAAAAGGGTGTGTTAGAAGAGAAGGACCAGGTGACAAGTCTTTTTGTAAATTTGTCAATAGTTGTAGCTTAATTGACTTGGGGTACTCTGGCCCAACCTATACTTGGAGAAGAGGAACCACAATGGCTAGACTTGATCGTGCTTTGGCCTCTGGAAACTGGTTATCTGCCTATCCTTACTCCCATGTACTCCACCTCCCTCGAGTCCATTCAGACCATCGTCCACGCCTTATCTCCTTGGGCCTTAATCGAGACCAGCGTAACAATGTAAAACCTTTCAAGTTCCAAGCTTCATGGCTTGCGCATCCAGAATTCAGCCAGCTTGTGAAAGATTGCTGGGCAGAGAAGCAAAGCCTACCTGGTAAGATCCAAGCCTTCTCTAATCAAGCCCAACACTGGCAGAAAGAAGTATTTGGGGATATTGGCAAAAGAAAATGTAGAATACTAGCGCGTTTAAATGGTCTTCAGAAAGCTCTTGAGAGACACCCTACCTCTGTGTATCTGCTTGAGATGGAGCAAACACTCAAACTTGAATTCGAAGAGATATGCCTCATGGAGGAAATCTCATGGATGCAGAAATCCCGCCACGATTGGATTTGTTTTGGAGATTGAAATACATCCTTCTACCACACTAAAACACTTATTCGTCGGAGAAGGAATAGAATTCAGACTTTGCGCAATGAACAAGGTGTCTGGATCAATGATGATGAGGAACTTCGCAATCTTGCTGGCCAATATTTCCAGAACCTTTACACCTGTGATTCTACACATGACAAGCAGTACCACATCAAAGGCTATTTTCCCTTAATTCCCACTGTTGAGCTAAATTCTCTTGAAAGCGATGTCACAATGGAGGAAGTGAAAAGAGCACTCTTCGAAATGAAGCCACTGAAGGCACCTAGGACAGATGGCCTACACCCTCTCTTCTTCCAGAGTCAATGGGAAACGGTTAGTCAATCCATCTTTGGCTTGGTTAAATCAATTTTTGATGGGGCTGAGATGAATGAAGAATTCAACAGAACACTCATCACGCTCATACCTAAGGTAGACCATCCACAAAACTTCAAAGACTTTAGGCCCATCAGCCTCTGCAATGTCGTTTATAAAATTGTTACAAAAGTTGTAGCCAATAGATTGAAAACAATAATGCCACTCTTAACCTCTCCTTCCCAAGCTAGCTTTGTTAAAGGAAGAAATATCACTGACAATATCATAGTGGCGCAAGAGGTGATACATTCAATGAGGAGCAAGACTGGTAAACAGGGATGGATGGCAGTCAAAGTGGACTTAGAAAAAGCTTTTGATAGACTTGAATGGTCTTTCATTGAAGACACACTTATTGATGCAAGAATACCTAGTAGGCTCATCCAAGTTATCATGCGCTGTATTACTTCACCTACAATGCAAGTGCTATGGAATGGTCTATCAACAAAGCCATTCTCCCCATCCCGTGGAATCAGACAAGGAGATCCCATCTCACCTTACTTATTTGTATTGTGTATGGAACGTCTCTCCCAGGCCATCAACTTGGAAGTCCAAAAGAATAATTGGAAGGTGATCAAGCTTGGAAGGAATGGACCCCCATTATCACACTTATTCTTTGCTGACGACCTCATACTTTTCAGCTCTGCAAGTGTTGAGCAAGCTAACACGGTTCAAATGCTTCTTGAAAGATTCTGCGAGTCCTCAGGTCACAATGTGAGTAAAGCCAAAACGAAGATCTTCTTCTCTAAGAATATTCATTGCCAGGTAGCCAAGTCCATAAGTGATAAATTGGGATTCAGGCCCACAGATTGCCTTGGCAAGTACTTGGGAGTGCCACTTATCCATGGTCGGGTAACACAGGATACTTACAGATATATTGAAGGGAAAGTAAGAGACAAACTCACCAATTGGAAAGCAAAATCCCTGTCGCTAGCAGGTCGCATTACTTTGGCCAACTCTGTACTCAATGCAATACCCCTCTATGCAATGCAGACCACCAAACTGCCTATCTCTACATGCTGTAAGATTGAAAGAATGATAAAAAGTTTCATTTGGGGGATGAATGTGGGGCAAAAAAGAATAAGCTTGCTAAAATGGGATGACCTCTGTCGACCAAAACTCAATGGTGGGTGTGGACTAAAAAAGCTTGAGGATCAGAACAAGGCTTTCATGCTTAAGCTAATATTTCAGACAATCAGCAAACCTGAACTATTATGGGTTCAAGTTATCCGAGCTAAATATGGATGGAATGATGGTTCCACAGAAATAACCCAAAAGAAAAGAGGATCCCACTTATAGAGAAGTATGGTGCACCTTTGGCCAGAGGCTAAACTTTGCTTCAAATGGGGAATAGGCGATGGTAATGATGTTAAATTCTGGGAAGATACCTGGCTCCCTGATGTTGGACCTCTAAAGCATCTTGCCTTTGCAGATGTTCCCACTGAGGAACTTAAGGAACCAGTTATAAACTTTGTTGATAATACTGGTTGCTGGAACTGGTCTAGATTCCAACACATCCTTCCGGTGGATACCCTTCAACAAATTGCAAATACACAACCCCCCTCTCCCGACAAAGGATGAGCATGGTGTGAATGGACTCAAACAAAAAATGGCACATGCACTGTTTCCTCAGCTTACAAAGCCATTTCAGCGGATCGACTCAATGTAGAAAGCTTATCTTGGAGATATATTTGGAAGTGGCCAGGACAAGAACGAATCAAGACCTTTCTTTGGCTTGCATTGCAAAACAAACACTTGACAAACTCCGAAAGGAAAAGGAGACATATGAGTGACACTGCTGACTGTAATTTTTGCAATCACAAGGAAGAAGATATGAACCATATCCTCAGATTCTGCCCCTTTGCAATCCAATGTTGGCAACAGATCATTCCCGCTCACTTATACAATAGCTTCTTGAATGACTCATACCAGGATTGGCTGCTCATTAACCTCCAACCAAAGCAAAGCGGACCTAGATGGGCAATGATGTTTGGTATAACATGTTGGAAACTATGGGAAGTTAGGAACAAAAGAACTTTCACTGGTGAAATCTGTACTTCTAATGCTCTTATTAGAGACATACTGATACATACAGAACACACTATAAAGGCTCTTAATATGTCTCATATACTTTGTTTAGATCACAGGTAGCTTGTTGTAAATACTCTCCTGCAGCTCTTGTTTTTGTGAAGCTGCTTCTGATGTAATTGTTGATCCTTGAATACATTCCCTTCATTCAAAAAAAAAAGATATTAAGGACAAGATAGCATAGTACAAAATGTCTCATCAAGGCAAAACATATACTCTCACATCATTTATAAGGTATTATCTATATAATATTTGATTGGTTCCATTTATAAGATGTTGGCGTTACTTTTTATCTGAATTTTCTCCCATACCTTTCTTTAATAGCTTTATTGTCTCATCAATTGTTTCAATATTTAATAAATAAAGGTAAAATTAGAAGTTTATACTAATTTTTTATAATTTTAAAAATATAACTAATTCTTCTTAATACCCATATATTAGATAATAACACCTTATAAATAGAATTGGAGGGAGTATAAATTAGAAAATAGAACTTAGTTGTTACTATTTTTATGGCTAGAACATAATCCAAATGAAAGTTAACTAGGGAATGTCTGGCTTGGTATTAAAAGCATATTTTAGTTTAAGTCTCACTATAGAAGACTTTATTAATAAATGATTTGTAAGCATTAATTTCTGTAAATATTTTTTATGTCATAAGTTCTGGTCTAACCTTAGTAACCTTTTGAAATCCAACTAACCTTTTTTATGTCATAAACTTATCTTCTACAATTGAAAAAAGAAAGCATCTTTCTTTCTGAAAAGTGAATGATGTTGTTGCAGCTAAATGGTAGTTGTGATACGAAATAAACCTGAGGACCAAGCAAAAGTGATGATATCTATCCAACACCAAGAGCAACAAGTTCCTTCAAGGTGGTGTTTGGTAAGTGGGAATTTTTATATCGCTGGTATTCACATATCAAACATGATAAGCGTGAAATTTTTCTTATAATCTCGTAACCAAATGTTACAAGAATATTTTCAAGTACTTGAAAAGTGAAGGTCACTTGAGATCCTTCTACATTTTCTGGTGCATCAGGAACCTAAAAAATTGTATAGTGATAGTTTTTGCATGTTGGAATGAGATGAAACATTGCTTAAATTTTATTCACTCTAAAGTGCTAGGTAAGTCTAGTCCCAAAGTTCATTGTCTTCTCCTTATGATTTAGGGCCTGTTTGGTTTATAGAATTATTAAGAATTGATTGGAATGAAATTATTGGAATTGAAAAAGAATGGAATCTTGTAAGTTAAAATTTTGCTTAGTTCATCATGAGAAAGACATAGATAACAACTTAAATTTGTTTGGTTGGACATAAGAAAATGATGAAATAGGATATAAATAATGTGTAAAAAGTCAGAATTTCCTTTAAGTAAAAATTTAACCCAACATCAATTACTCAAATGCTGTGTTTGTAATGTAACCTGTTTTTTCCTTTTTTTTTAGTTACAAACGGGTGAGCTCTTTTTTTTTCTTCAGACAATAACCTAATATTTTAAATTTTTACATATTTTTATTTTTATTAAATAAAAAATATCTAAGCATAAATTGTAATATAAGAAGTAAAAGGGAAACTTTCACATATTTCAATTTTTATTATTTTTTATTTTAAATTTTTTAAATTAAATATTTTTAGAGGAAAAAAAATCTAATGGGAAAAATTACACTAAATAATTTGCAAAAACTAATGAAAAATTTTCAAGAGGAAATTAGGTGCATAACCTGTGAAGGATATTTTAAGAATGATATTTCATAATTAAGGTCATTTATGTCATTTGGTCTCCATTCCCAATGGTAGGAATAAGTAAAGTCAGGGTCTAAGGTGGAAAAGTTAATTCTCAGATATCTGGCCATCCTCATTTCCATGGAAGTCCAAATTCCTACTCTTATGTCCAATCAAACAGTTCAAATGTAAGAATAAAATCTGAATTCTCACTCCATGAACATTCAGAAATGAAACAAACAACTTCTAGAGTATGTTTGTTTTTTCTTTGGTGCAATCATAAATAAGACATTTGTTTAGAAACAATAATTTGTTATTTCTCATGTAACGTGAGTTTGTAATTCATACACTATCCCTTAAACATGTATCCAAACATACTCTCGATCATTCTCATCACCTTTTCATCTTCTTGAGAACACCATATGACCTCCCTATGACTGTATTTTCCGTCTTTGGATGGCTTTTCCTCAATGATACTAACTTAAGAAAATAACATGGTGCAATGGAAGCTTTTGCTTTTCTGTCCATAATGCTATTTGTTCTTTCACTAGTTACAATTTCAATCAATCTGAGACAAAAGCAAAGAACTTTTCAATCATTCACTTTTTTTTTTGGGTGGTATTTATCGTCCAATTTTTGTTTGAGTCATGATGATTTATCAATTTACAAAATGTAAGAGTTTTTTTTTATTTTAAATGTAAAATTAAAAATTAATTTTAAAAATATGATAGATAAGATAATGAAGTGAAAATTTTAAAAATTTTTAAATGTAAAATTTGAACAATATATTAGAGGAGTCACATCAATGAATATTTATTTATTAAAATTAAAAATTAATTTTTAAGTTAGGGCTTGTAAGTAAATATTTATTTACAAGCCATAATATAGATATTGGATTAGATTAGAATCGATGAGTATATAATATATATACATATAAATTATATATAACAGATATATACATTTTAGAATATATTTAAACATATTTTTAAATATTATATATAATTTATCCATATATTGTTATTTTTATATTTTCTACATGTTTAATATATTTAATATATCATAATATCTATTTGATAAAAACACTTTTTATTTTATAAGATTTTGGAAAATATTTGTTTATCGTACAACGCTCAAAAAGGCAAAAGAAAAAAACCTAATTTTTTTTCCAAGCAAAACCTATTTTTACGTGTCCTAACTATGCTTACAGATATAGAGCAAAGAAATCAAAAGAAAATATTTGGTTGTGACAGATCATTCATTTTTGATAAAAATTAACGAAAACTAAATTGAAATTGAAAATAGCTTAGAATTAGGGTTTTTATTGTAATTTATGCTAAAATCATAATATAAAAGTAAGAACTTTGTCCTTGGAGATCGAAGAGACCGACTCAGTAGCAGTACCCGGACTATTTCCCGCGGTACACGCTCCGTCTCCGCTGTGCGAAAGGGTTTTCTCGGGAAACAAACAGGTTTGGAATTTCTCTTGTTAACATTAATCTATGTTTCAAGCTCTTTAGAGCTTTAAGAGCAGCTTGACTACGATTCGATTAGGGTTCTTCAAAGTCTGATCTTCCTCATCTTGAGAATATAGTCTAGTTACAATCTCATCTTTAGAGGGTGAGATTGTTATTTGTGAAATTGTGAAGGAGACTTTGTTTTTAATTTCTTTCTGGCTGGGAAGGCTGATATATTTTTTTTCCTGGTTGGTGTTTGTATTATTGTGGCTTGTGGTACTGCAGAAGATGTTCAAGAACACATTCCAGTCTGGATTTCTTTCCATCTTATACAGCCTTGGGTATGTCGTTTTTTTGGTTTACATGTCTTGATGCCTGTTTCGAAGTTCAATTTCGTATATTTGATATGATGATGTTGAAATTCTTATTTTTTTGGATTTTATAGGAGTAAACCTCTGCAGATATGGGATAAAGAAGGTCAGTGTTTTATGGTCTGCAGTATCAAGTGGTTATATTTAGAGCATCTTTGGAAATCAATTCTCTCTCATTTATCGGGAACTTGAGTGAAGATGCCAATTTATTCGCATTGTTAAAGTTTATATATTGGTGTGAAAATTGTCTTGGTTTGCTACTATAGAAAAAATGCATCTGCAACCATTCAGAAGCAACAGTCCTTTTTAAAGAAGCTTTGGCCAAACACCTTGATAAAACACTAAATAATTACGTCTTTGAGAAAAAGGAATCAGCTTCTTCTCGGTCAATCAGGCTATTACTTGGTTGACAATTGCTATACAAACTTTAATAGTATGATAGTTTGACTCGATTGATAAGATTTTGTTTAGCACTTGCTTTTGCTTGTGAGTGTGTCTTTTGGTATCTTAGTGCAGTGACGGAACTCTTAGAAAGATAAAATAAGCAAGATAAAAATTCTTTATGTTTCAAGAATTTTCTTATATAGTTATATCCCAGATGATCACATCATCTGGTCTGCTGCATTTTGTTAATCAAATTCCATTTATTGGTCAATTTCTTTTGGTTTGTTTGTAGGTGTCATTTCATATTTGAGAATGAATCTTTGTCCATACCTGTTGATTGTTGTCTTAAGTTATCTGTGATTTGCCTGATGATATGGTTATTTTTATCTATATAAGGTTAAAAAACCCTGTGACTTATATTTGGTAGTGTTTATTTTATAGTTGTCAATGGTCATATAAAACGACCACAGGATGAAGACATACAGTCCAATGTACTTGAAATAATTGGATCAAATATCCAATCCACATACATCACATGTCCAGCTGACCCAGTTGCAACACTCGGTATAAAACTTCCATTCTTGGTTATGATTGTGAAGAATCTAAGGAAGTATTTCACATTTGAGATTCAAATTTTGGACGATAAGAATGTGAGACGACGATTTCGAGCTTCTAATTTCCAAGTCTGTAAGTTTGCCCATGTTTGTGTTTTTTATTGATCCAACAGATTTTGCAGGCATTCAATTATCCTTTGCTGTATTTTGTGCCTGATTGCTGGCGTGTATTTAATATAGAGAATTCTCTGATATGTAACAAAGTGGCATGATTACATATCTGGTTACAATACTTGTCAGTCAGTTGGAGAAGAATCTTGATTTTTAAAACATCTTGGCTTACAGTGCCTTATTTTGTGATGAAATTAATTCAACATTGCTTACTCTCCCGTATACATTCTTTAAGGTTTATATTAATGTGAATTTGTAAGTATTATGTTGTTCTACTTATACTCTTAGAACTATTGGCTAGACATTCCATGTGAGAATAACGCAGGGAACACAATCATACCTCCCTTAGCGTAAGAATGGACTTTCAATTTTCTTAGTTCTACTTTTGGGAAAAAAGGGTTAAAAAATATTCTTTTCTGCGTTATGTATTTTAGTGATTCAATTATGTGATTAGAACTTAACTGCTATGTTCTATTCGATCAACATAATCTGTCAGTTTTAGATTGCTAGAAGGTGTGGTTGGATTGGCTGGGGGTCTGTTTGTTCCTTGTAAGCAAAATTGTTGCAAAGGATGGCCTTTTACTGAATACAAAAATATTATTTATCTATAAAAGTACAGCTTGTTTCATGGTTCCACAGAGATGCCATCTATATATCTATGACATGCATAAGTCATTAATTGTTCCCATGTTATATAGGCTGTGACTCGAGTGAAGCCGTATATTTGCACCATGCCACTGAAAATGGATGATGGGTGGAATCAAATCCAGTTGAATCTGGTTGATTTGACCAAGAGAGCTTATGGTACTAACTACATTGAGACTCTGCGAGTTCAGGTCCATGCAAACTGCCGCCTGAGAAGGATATATTTCTCTGATCGCCTCTACTCTGAGGAGGAACTCCCACCGGAGTTCAAATTGTACCTTCCAATGCAGGTATCGGATACCCCACACTTGAACATCTAGTCTTTTATGTTTCGATATTCATTGCATGTTTAAACTCGTTGCAATTATCATAATGCAGAAAGCAGCATGAAAATGTCAAGGAAGGAGGGATTTAGAGCCATAAAAGGAGTGGATGTTATTCTATAGGTGTACTGGGTACACCATTTCTGTAAACGTTCTTATTTCTTCTGGAATATCAATCCAGTGCGTAAATTATTGAGAACTCGTAGTACGTTCTATTTTATGTGATTAGCTTGTAAAGACACTTAGCCGACTCCACATAGTGGGATAAGGCTAATGTTATTGTTGTAGTTTGTAAAGACACTTGTCAATTGGATCAAGCACAGCATTCCTATAATCCACTAGTCACAACATGACGTTTATTGGTGACAAGGAAAGGGGCAAAATTCCAAAGTAGTTTGTATATCTTCGTTATTTATTTTGTGTTGTCATTATGAGAGTAACAGCCCCTATAGCTCAGTGGTAGAGCGTCAGTCTTGTAAACTGAAGGTCTGTAGTTCGATCCTGCATGGGGGCATCTTTTACTCTATTGCTTTTTTCTTTTTTTTGGGCGGACTTTGCACGTATTACTTTTTTTCTTAAAAACTAAATTAGCCTGTACAAATAAGGTTTGAAAATCCTTGCGCTTTAGGGACAATTGGTGTCCTTCCTTGCGCACATATTCCCTATGCGTGCAGGGACCATTATGCAACAAAGAAAGTTTCCAGCTTTCATTAATTCCAAAGAAACAGCTACACTACTTTATGCCACATGACGATCCAAATTAAAAAAGACAAGTAGACAACTAACAAGACATCAATCAAATACGATATCACCATGGAGATTTAGCCGCTTTTTGAAAGAAACTTGGCCTCCAACCTCTCTTGGTTCAAATTTTGAGAGTCAATTCTTTATCAAGTCGAATTATGGTCTCTTTTACATCCTCAAGCTTTAGTTGTAGAACTCTTTTTTCCACTTTAGTTTGGACTCATTCAAGTCTTGCCTCTATGCATCTTTTAGATTTTGAAACTAAACTCATAATCTAATCCAGCCTGGTAAGTAAGAAATTAGCGTTCATGCTCATTATTTCAGAGGCTTAAATGATTCTACTTCTCACAAATTTTTTGGATCGTTGCTACTTTAAATGATTCTAAAAATCCTTAATTTTTGTTTTCCATTTATCTCATCTGCCTAGTGATGGCAGCTTCTTACACTCCAAAAATATTACTTGATCTCTTCTTGTTGCACTAACACTGATAAAGAAATTTTCTTTGATTTCTCAAACTGCTAAGAAAACCGAGACCATCAATTTACTTCTTTAATGAAAGAAATAGGATAATAAAAGATGAATGAGAATTTTTCAAATTTTTAGCAAAAATCTTAACTAGTGATCATGGAAATAACAGTAATCCATATTTACCAGAAACCCAAATTGATTTTAGGAGAAGCTAGATGAATTAATAGGAAATCAAATTAATCATTTTACTTACAAATCAAACTAAAATTGAAGTAATACGATCAAACATAGACTTGGAGGAACAATAATGTTAATGTAGTCAATTAGAAGTCATATAACAAATGAGGATGAAGAAAGAGAAAGTCCTATCAAAAGACTTAGAGGTGTAACTTACATGACTCTAATAGTAAAATTATGGATCGTGACCTTTTTATAACCTTTTTTAAAATGATTTTTTTAACAATGTTAACACAAAGGTAATAAATAAGATAGTAAGATGTACAATTGGAAAACCTAACCTTAATAAATATAAAAGATCAAGCATATAAGTTCTTTCTCAAGATAAATATCTTATTTTGTGTTTAAAATAATTAGGCACAAACTTCGAAGAATGAGCTGTTCACAACTTGTCAGTTTTATGTAATTTTATATCTTGTACAGCTTATTTGCTTTCCACGAAATCTAACCAAAGGAAATGTTAAAGGAGCACGGTAGCCAAACTCATTTGTTTGCTTTGCATGACTTTAACTACCTCTCCCATTCCATTTTCATTAAAGCCATTAGAAATTATTCTATTAGAGTATGGATGGAGTGGTACTGTACAAGAAGAGAACATAACCATTGACCAACATGATGAGCTATACATCAAGTCATCAAACATAAATGATTGAAATGAGATGATTGGTTATGCTCAGGTCTCTTAATTGTATTTTCCACAGAAGGAATTCCAGCACAATGGAGAGCAAATGCTTTGTAGTTCCTTTACAGTTTGTTTAGTGCACATTTTGCAGAAATTCCTGTGGGACTCATGACTGATCTATATAACAGAAAAAATTGATTTGTATAAAGCTTTAGAATCCTAGCTTTAGAATCATATTGAGAGTGTAAAAGAAAAAGGAGAAAAAATGGCAAAATAAGTAAGCTTATTAGATACAAAAAGGGGGGGGGGGGTGGTGGTGGAAGCTCACAATAGGCTACTCATACATGTATCATCCAAAATGCCTTTATTACTCCACTCTGATGCTCACCATAATATCATCGACAGTGATTGAATCTGAATTCAAAGATGAAGCGCGAATCATAATGAAGTCAAAGTTTTATTTCATATTGAAGTGAGTGTCACAACTATTTAGAATTCTCTTTAATCAGCATATGATTACCAATCAAGTGGCAGTGCGTTACTAAACCATTTAATTTCAAATTAGACAGCAAATGACATACAGGCAATTTTCATTATTGAAGTAACAAAGTGATGGCATTGTGTTGGGAGAGTTTTGCTGTTCTTGTGGTTCTATTTTGCTCTACTTAAATTAGTTGAAATCTAATGTGACTTCTAGATATTGGATGATTTGATTTAAGAAAGAAAGGTGATGGCATAATATTAGACTTAAGATAAACATAGTTATATTAGAATAAAAATATCACAAAGACTCAGAAGTAGATGGATTATTGTATAGTGCATATTTGGTCCTAGTCAAATGTAACATTCAACAATGAAGTTTCTAGGAACTTGCGTTGAAACAACTTAGTTAGACTTTCATTAGATGGAATTTTTCTTTCTCGGCAATTCCAATCACACCTATTAGAATACAGAGTTTGAACTGAAAGTCTTTACCTTTTTACTACTTTTTCTAATGTCTTCCATCCTTCCCCACCAAAAATAAAAGAAAAAGGTTGGATGTGTTGTGATCTTTGTCTATACAAAACTTGCCCACAAATTAAAATCAATAAAAGAGGCTACATTATATAGGAGTGAAAGTGAACTTTTTTTTTTAAAAAAATAAACATAGTCATAGACATGTCTTGTTCAAGTTGCACAATAATTTGTGGTCCCCCATGGGTTTGCATATTGGGAAATTATTCTCCTTTTATTATATAAAAATTGAGTTATATGATATCTATTATATTTGTGTTATTATTACTTAACAATAATTATTTACTTTTATTACTTTTTCTTATTGAAAAGTACAAGTGATATTCATCATTTATAAAATTACTTTTTATCATTTTTTCTTTTTATTTCATTTTATTTTGTGTTAAATAAATATGTTTCCTTGTATATTCCTCTTCAATCGTAAAACAATAATAATGGGATCTAAAGTTATTATATGGTTATTGATTAAACCTTCAAGTTTATGTTCTGCCATTCAGAACTTGCACTTCATCCCTTAAACATTTTCAGCAGAAATTTCATTGTCAAATTTTAACTAAATAAATTCATTGTTGTCTATAGCATAGGTTCTTTGTATAGCTTTTTTTTGGTTGTATCTCAATTTGACCAAATTAGAGAAGAAAAGTAATACATCAAATAAAGGTAGCTCGTAAAGTTAAGTTTATATTTTCACTTTCAGATTGATTAATTGCAAACTTAGTCTGAAATTAGACTGCGTGAGACTAATAGAGGCAAGTAGCATGAAATTAGACTACGTGAGACTCATAGAGGCAAGTAGCAAGAAAATGAATCAGGATAGACTAGCATGCATGAGATGGCCAACAAGAAAATGAATTATTGTACCCTGCATCAAAAGCAAAGCCAAAAGAAAAAAAGAAGAAGAATAAGTTGGAAAAAGCAAATCCCTTTTCATTTATCTCTCTTCACAAAGAGAATAAAAGCATTAACAACCGAACAGTTCATCTTCTATATTGCTGAGTTCTTCCTTCGTTGCATATACAGAGAAAACGTGGCTGCTGAGCTGGTTGGTGGAGCATTTCTCTTTACTATCATGGGAATGGGTGGCAACCAGTCACTTGTGAATGTGATCACTATCATTGGAATGGGTGGGATAGGTAAGAACACCCTCGCCCAGCTTGTCTATAAGGGCAAGAGGGTGGATGATCAGTTTCAACTCAAAGCTTGGGTGTGTGTATCATCATAAGAATTTAATATCATTCAACTTACAAAAGCAATTCTCCAAGCTTTTTGATGTTGAGCGAAAAATTCTAATGATCTTAATTTACTTCAACATGAACTTCAGGTGAGATTGGTGGGAAAGAAAACTTTTCTTGTTCTTGACGATGTTTGGAATGAGAATCATACAAATTGGGAGGTCTTGCAGGCTCCATTCAATTATAGAGCTCCACGAAGTAAAATCCTTGCAATAACTTGAAACAAAAAAAGTAGCATTAGTCATGCACTCTACCCATCTACATCTTTTGAAGCCATTAGACGATGAAGATTGCTGGAAATTAATTATTTGCAAAACATGCATTCAGTGACCAATTCAATGGTATAGATCCAAATCTTGTATCAATTGGTAGAAAAATTGTTAAGTGTGGAGGATTGAATTTAGCTATAAAAACATTGGCAAGTTTGTTAAATATCAACCCTTCTTTAGAGGAATGGGTTAAGATATTGGAAAGTGATATATGGCATTCATCAGAGGATGATAGCAATATAATTCCAGCTTCAAGATTGAGTTATCACTATTTGCCATCAACTCTTAAACATTGTTTTGCTTATTGTTCCATCTTTCCAAATTGAAGATTGATGGTCTTAATCCAATAGTGGGCAGTAGAATATTTGTTGCATTCTTGTGAAAGAGGTAAAAGCATTGAAGAGGTGGGCAATGAACTCTTTAATGATATGGAGTCAAGGTCATTTTTTGAACCCGGTTTTTGAATCATCATAGCCAACTGCTCTTATGGCACTAGATTTCCGAATTGGTTTGAGGCTTCTCATCTGCCCAACATAGTACATCTTGTGCTGATAGGAAGTGATTACTGTTTTTGTTTGCCACCACTTGGAGAGCTACCTTCTCTCACAGTGCTTTTGATTTGGGAGTTTCATCGAGTAGAAGTGATTGGTCCTCAAATTTATGGGAATGGTTCATCAGGTGTCGCATTTAGATCGCTTGAAGTTTTACATTTTTGGAATATGAGACAATGGGAAGAATGGAATGTATGTTTTGAAGATGAACGTTTCCCAGTTCTACAAGAACTTAACGTAGATAATTGTCCCAAGTTGAGAAAATCCTTGCCCCAACCTTTATCTATGGCTGGATTTGACTGAATATGATGAACTTGCAACATTCTCCATAGCTGGAATTCGGTTGTAAACTTCCTTTTGACTGAATATTAGTATGTCTTATCATAATAATCCTACTTCCAATGATCCAAGTTTCTTGAATTTTCATATATTAGACTTCCAAATTCAACTACTGTGAACTTCCTATCAAATCTGTAGTACTTAAGTATAAGAATTAGCCAATAATAGTGGCAAACCCTTTCTTCGTGCTTTGTTCACACCATGAGATGTTTGTTTTGCGTTTTGCCCCAAATTTTCATAACATCCTTCCTACGTTTAACATATGCATTTAACTGGTGTTAAATTCCCTGTTAACTCCGAAACTCATATATGTCCCATACTGGAAACCATATATAAAGATTTCTAGTTTTCTTGGCCACAACGCATAATTCATTATTTCTACTTATTAATTCTGAAGATGGGCTGCTTCATCTTGGTAAAAAAAAAAAAAAAGATGGGCTACTTCATATTGGAAAGTGTGTTCATCTGGTTTGAAGTTTTACTCTATTATTTCTTGTACACAAATTTCATATTCAGCTCCATTTTAAGATGATAGATACTCTGCAGTGGTGCAGGGCATCTCTACTTGAGGCCTGAATGAAACAGTGATGTAGAAGAGGAAGAGGAGGAGGGAGAAAGAAGGGAGAAGTGGAGAGAAATTGGGGGAGAAAGGAGGGAGAAGAGAGACAATAAGGGAGAGTGACAAAAAATTCTCAACTTTATTTAACTCATCAAAAGTTCTACCATCAATAATAACCTTAGGGCTATTTATAGAGTCCTAAATAGCATTATTAAAATAATAAAAATAATCTAAACCTAGATAAGATAGGATAAAAGATAAGATAAAGTGAATCCTAATTAAATATAAAAGATAGTTTTGATATCATAATAAAAATAACTTTATTTAAAATCCTAACTATCTTGAAAGATAAAATAACTTTAATCCTGTTTCCCATCATTTTTCCCCACTTGAAGAAACTTTCCTCTAGAGTGTAAAACATTACTATGACACTAAGAAAGCAAGATGCACGCAGATAACTCTTCCATGTAGTTTCTAAATTTGGGAAACCTTTCAGAATCCAGAGGCGTAGCAATTGGTGGTGTAATGGACTCTAATAAAACAAGATTTGCATGAAGCTTACCCACAGTGTTCCAAGTAGCATTCAAATTTGGAAAACCTTTACAATGAACAAGGTAATGGTAGAGGGGATGGTCAAGTGAAAGAACAATTTGCTTTTGACAACTATGTTCATAATAGGTGGTGTCAGAGATGAACGAGGTGGCACAAGGGCATGATGAAGTCGAGCCCTACTGTCAACAACCTTAGTGGTGGAGGTTGATTTTGTGCTTGTCCCTTTTCAGGCAATCATATTCCTCTAATTTCTACTTTTTTGTTCATTATCTCTTTTTTCATTATCTCTCAATACATAATATTTTTGTGAATATAGAAAATTTGGATCACATTTCTTTGAAAATAAACATGGCTACTTCATAACATAATGGCCACATTCCCATATTCTGTCAAAACTAGCCCAGATAACAAATGGACAGACCACATTGATTAGGGGGGAAAAGTTAGGGGATAAAATTGAAAAGCTAATTTAACTGGCTAGCTCAATGGGGAAAGGAGCACACAGTGGGTTGCTCATACAAGTCTGACGCAAAAGTTGTTTAACACGGGTTCTGTTACATACACGAAACAGTTTGACCTGAAAAAATACACTGAACAAGTAGAAAGTGAAAGATTTTGCCAATAACATACTGAAATATTATCATCTCAAATTAGTAGAAACTGAAAGAAAAAAGCATAGAACAAGGGATGAAAAAAGGGAAATAAATATATTTCATTACAAAGTCCGTATTGAGAGGACCAAACTCCCTTATTACAACATGTCTTTAAATGTGAAAAACAAAGCTAAGTTCTATTAGTTTTGTTTTTATCAGAAGTTACAAGAGCAATTACTTTAGGAAATGACAGGTCACATCAGATCATATTTCCTAAAGTGTGGCCCATGCCCTTCACCATACCCATGATTTATGGTTGCATAATCCAACCAATCAATCTTTGCTCGATAACCCACACGATGCTTCTTGATGGTAGAAGCAAACTCTGGCATTATAAAGGGGTCCCTAGGCTCAGATTTTTCATGAGGCAACACAAGCCTATTATCACACACCATCACACAAAGAAATCCAGAGCCTAGAAGCATCTCCTTCGGACCACACAAGCTTCAGTTTTGGCAATGGCAGGAGGTAAGTGTTTCGATGTGTTTCTTTTGATCATGGAAATTTATTTATGTTTATTATGATTAGTATATATTCTAACAATTACAACAGCAGATAAGCAAGGGCAGCTACAACAGTTATACAAGGAGTTGATTTAAGAAATTTATGTTCCAGAACTATCCCCTATTTGTTTTGAAAATGCACAATCACCTGGCCTCCTCCACGTGACTTTTTGAAGCAAGGCCTTGAAGGAGGTACTGGAGTTGTATCCGATTCCCACCTTCGTCACTCCACTCTGTTTTTCCCAACATGGCAACATTATGCATGGACAGCGAATGAATCTAACTTCAAAGATTATGCCTGAGTCAAAATGAAGCCAAAGTTGAAGTGAATCCACAGAGACAGAAAGAAGCCTATTCTTTATGAATAGACAAATAAGATGATGAAGTGAGATAGTGAGTGGCTGTGGTGAAGTGATATCCATTTTTTGAGACATGGAGGCGGACGATGATAAACAGTGGGAGTAAAGTCTTTATTGAACTTTGTGGGAAAGAAAGTATTGAAGAGTGGAAGAGACTTGAGGTTATAATGTTGAGTATACTCATATCCATGTTTTTTCGGAATATTGTTTTTAAAATAATATATGTATGTGCTGTAATTTATGCAAATAGTGCAAAAAATAATGTGTCTTGAATATTTTTCCTTTCTTTAGAATACAAAGCTGTCCTAATTGTTTGGAGTATAAAAATGATACACAAGCCTGCAGTAAATGTGAGTTACTATCATATATAAGCATGATACCAGTTAATACCATAACCTGGGTTATCGAACAGAAACACAAGATCAAAATAGGACTTCCCCAACAAAAAGTTAATATAAAATTGTGCTTTTCTTAACTGTCATGTCATGTTTTATCAAACAAGAATATTTCATTATTTCACTCATGTTGGCACTAACTTTTCTTTCCTGAAGTGCTTTGCAGGAAGCCGTAGAAATGCACTCCGAAGTATGATATATATATATATATAGAGAGAGAGAGAGAGAGATTAACCTGATTGAGTAATATGCTACGAGACTCTGGACTCAAATATGAGGGCGATGACCAACTATGATGTAGCTTTAAGTTTTTTATGCTTCGAGAAATCCCTCCAACTTCAAGATGCGAGCACCATGTAAGTTCTAACTTTTGTAACCCAACAAGGTTTATGAATGACAATGGCAATACTTCTATGCCACTAAAGCCTATGCGAACATATCTTATATTCTCCATCTTTCCTAATACTTCTGGAAATCTCTGAAGGCTCTCGCACCATGAGAAGTCAAGAAAGTTGAGAGATCTTAACCAGATGCTGGGAAAGGTCTCTAGTTTCCAGCATCCCCATACACTTAACCTTTCAAGTTTACTAAGAAAACCAACGGAAAAATGAACATTAATTAAATTTTTGCAGCCATCCAGCCATAGTTCATTCAAATTTGGGACTTCAGATAGGTCAGGAACTTCACTTAAGGATTCACAGTCTCTGAAATTCATGATACTTACAGACTGGAACTTCTGCAAAACAATATTAAAAATAACTAGTCTTAGTAACTTGTAATCACAACATAGAACACTAAAAAGCACAATGATATAGACACCATGCATGACATGGATAGAATTTAAAGAATCTACGTGTAATTTAAAAGCGTCACGTTGAGTCTCGTAAAGATGTTTAACGCATGCCTACATTTTCAGGAATGCTTATGCTCCATAATAATCAAGAAGAATGTTGTTGAAAAATGGCAGGGTATTCTACATGCCTTGAGTGATACATTCAGCGTGAGGCAAGTCAGGCAACTTTCAGGCACCCTGAAGATAACTAGTCGCTTGGGATTGAAATCCCATGGTAGAGATGAATGAGGATATCCCCTCCAGTCCAGCACTCTTAACTACTTGGGAGATACTTGGGATGTGTGGAAAATCGTGCATTTCTAACTATAAGTATCTTAAGGTTTGACATCTTTTGGAAGGCCATTCCATTCCAATCAACCTCTTGATCTCCAAGCATGTCCAGATTGATGGCTTCAATCTTCTTAGTTCCCTTTCATACTAAATCATAAGTTAACCACAAAACCAATTAGATGTGTTCAGAATTGAAACAAATTTATAAAGAAATGTACAAATTCTAACCAATTTCAAATATATGGTTGGTCAGTCACGGAATGAAAAGAGAAAAAAACATGATACATGGGCACTTGAGATTGCTCGAGCGGAAGATTTAATGCTAGGTAAAACTTGCAAACACTCTAACTGTAAAGAAATCATAATAACTAAAAATAACACTATAATGCAGATGCCTCTTAAAGTTACCTTGTTCTCCTCTAAAATGGAGATAATGTCTTCACTGAACCACAACCTAGAGCATTTGCTAGGCTCATTTGGTGATTGCCGCTGAACAATTTCCTTACCCATGTCTTGAATCAAGTCATGCATTGTCACAAGACCTGAATCAATCTTTATGAGACATTTATCAATCAACACATTAATAGCATACTTTGGGCATCTACCACGGGCCAGTAGAGCACTCGTGACATCTTCCAATGTGTCTTCTTTAAAGCAACAAGCAATATCAAGAAAAATTTCCTGCTCATATTCTTCCAAACCATCATAACTTATTTTGAGTGTGTTGGATCTTTTGATGGGGGATCATCCGCCAGTTATCTAATGCAGAATTCCAATAATTTATTCCTCTATTGAACAAGTTGGAACCTATAACTTCCAAAGCCAATGGAAGACCAGAAGCATATAGTACAACATTGTTTAAATTGTCCAAGTAAGTTTGCTCAACTCTATTTTGTTTAAAGGCATTCCATGTGAGCAGTTCAAGAGCTTCTCCTGGATTTAGACTCTCTACATCATAAATATTGTGAACATCATGTCTTGCTAGCAAATGCCTATCCCTTGTTGTTATAATGATTCTGCTACCAGAACCAAACCAATTTAGTCCCCCAGCAATTGCCTGCAATTGCTTTAGCTCATCAACATCATCAAGAACTATAAGAACCTTCTTTCTGTGCAGCTTGTGTTTTATTATTGGAATTCCTTTATTGATATCTCTTAAATTGACATTCTCTCCAATTACTTCAGAAAGAAGCATTTCTTGGAGATGTACTAGGCCATGCTGTTGTGAATTTTCTCGGACATTAGCAAGAAAACAGAAGCCTTCAAATAGGTCAACAATCCAATTGCGTACTGCTCGAGCAATTGCTGATTTGCCTATTCCACCCATGCCACAAATTCCAACCATTTGGACTCCCTCAGAATTAACATCCAAAAGAGAGTTTACTTTTAGCACTCGAGACTCAAGTCCAACCGGGTAATCAGCAATATGTAAAGGTTTACGATTGATCCTCATAGATACCTCTTTAACAATCCTTTCAATAAAATGACATTCATATTCTTGCGTGCTCCAATAAAAAATTTCGTGAAAGTTTATATCTATCTAATCATTTTGCAACATCAATACATACCAAATACATTCAATCAAACATAAGGACATAATACACCAATTCAAATATAAGATACAAACTCTTCATATTTTGCAATGTTCATGCTTCTTAGCCTCTTAGATATTTATATATATGACACTAATCAACTATCAAATAAACTGTACACAATAAACTACATCTGCCATGAACAAGCACATGCTATGGTTTCATTTATCTTCAATGAAATACAAATACTAACAAATACTGGTCTTTGTTTGACTTATATTGAACACATGACTGACATTTAAATCAGACAAAACACGATTTTCAACTACATTTGAAATTTTGTTGTGTTGAATCGTGATTTGTGTCAGTATTTTAAGCTTCTAAGCCTTTCCTACACATGAAGAATGACAGTAACAATATCAAATGAACAAATAAAACATGTAAAGCAAAAGAGGAGAAATACAATAAAATACCCAGGTTTAAAAATGAAACCGGAGCGATCAGCAACATATCGCAAAGCCTGCCTCCATTTTTGCACCTTCTCCTTGTCATTCTTGAACCTTGTCTCATGCTGAGCAAATGCTTCCGCGTAATTTGCTCTCTGATGCCGTACTTCCGACGGTTCCACGTCATAGAAAACGGGCAAAACCAATTGACCCTTTTCCTTTACACACTCATGGATCTGAAAAACTTCATCTAAACAAAAGGTTGAGGAAGCATAGTTTCTTGAGAAAATAGTGATGGCAATTCTAGATTCACGGATTGCTTCGAGAAGCAGCGGAGTAATACCTCCTCCTCTTCTAAGCCCCTCGTCATCCATAAAGGTATGGATACCCTTTTGATACAGAGCATTATAGAGATTTCTTACAAAATCAAAGCGAGTATCTTACCCTCTAAAATTGAGAAAGACATCATTGGTCCATCCGTTACAAGAGGAAAAGGGAAACGATCTCTCTGCCATGGCAACTAGTGTTGTTGAATAGATAAGAAAACCAATGCTTCAATCGCTGCCCATGTGCTCACGCCAATGGGCTTACCAAAATTTTTGCCATCTGACTTCACTTACCGCAAGACCACCAGTCTAGCACTAAAAGTCAGAAATTGCTAATCTCTTACCAAATCAGTAAGGAGAATATGTGAATCCACAGGTTTGCTTGGTTGACTCCATTTTGGTCCAGAGCGATGAAAAAATAATACTCCTGTGAATTTTTAAAATTAATAATAGCGGGAGGAATTCGCCGCCCAGCTGGGCGGATATTAAAAATTAAAAAAAGAAAATGCAGACATCCCAAATCGGCCATCGCACGTTAGAATAACAGTGACTCTGTCTGTGATTGAGTTCTTATATGCATGTGTGTGTGTTTGTACATAAAATATGTGCCATATTTCAGTTATTTCTACGTTTTCGGCTGTCGGCTGGTTACCCTAGTCATCATATATGCAAATTTTTTACTGCAAAATTAAATCGCTGAGTTTATTAAAAAAAAAAAAAAAGGTAAACAGCTGAAAGCCAAAACAATTTTTCAATGTGTGGCGGAGGAGCATTTACATCCTGTCCTATTCTTGTTTCACCGTGTTGGTTCTCTAACTCATGGATTCGTCCTTGAAGAAAGAGTTCTGTCACACATGCACTTATCTGTCATAGTTTAGAATTTATTTTAAAAGAGTGTAATTGAGATCCCTATAATACATGAAAAAAAAAGATGCAAAACTACATTATGGAATTCAGATAAAGAAGGGAAGGAGAATTAAACCATACAGATTTGCCTTCTTGAGGAAGGGGGAACAAACAAAAAGAAGGAGAAACAGTAACTTAAAATAATATGTTTCACATTTTTCGAGAATTGGACCGATCAAAATGGACCAAATAGTGATAAAATTGGTTTGGAATTTTACAAACCACTAAAACAAAGATAAAAAAAAAATCAATGAAACCAATCAAAAATCAGTAAAAACTAAAAGAAACCAGTAATTATTGGTTATGTATGCTTTATTCTGTTACATAATTATTAATAATTATAAATTTATTTAGTAAATAATATGATAAGCATTAACTTATTTAAATTTAAATATTAAATTATTTAATTTATTAGTAATTTCTTAAATTTTTTATATAGTATATAACATGTAAAATTAAATATTATTTAATTTTATATCTTTTGATTCTTTCATTCAATAATTAAATTATTAAATCTTAAATTATTATTTTGACTGGTTACATAATATTGATATATTCTTAAATATCAAAAAAAATTTGGGACTTTACACAAAATTATTGAAGTAGCATAGTACAATATAACTCATCAATTCCCATATATTTATTTTGACTTTCTAAACTGCAAAATCATTTATTAAAGTTGTATAGTCCATAATTCTAACATTTCAATTTAACTTGTATATTGGCCAAAAAAAAATTATCTTGTATGGATTTTAGATAGTATTTAAATAGTTTTAATTTTGAAAGACTTATCTCTCTTCTCTCAGAAAATTATGAAGGTGTTTTTATAATAACACCGTTTTTCTTTTAATTTACCAGCGTTGGTCACTTATTGTAATTTTTGAAATAATTGGTTCTAATTTATAATAAACTTGTTATTTTTATTGTGTTTTGCAAATTTTTAATATTATATATATATTGATTACAATTTTTTTCTTTTTACCAGGATTGATTACAAAACTCAATCTGTAATTAATATATGTGCAAAACGAAATCATGATTGTCTCACCCAAACGCTACCCTATCTTATCTTTCATTTCCGTGTTTTTCATCAAGCTTTGTAAGTTTTATTTCCATTTAACCTATTTTAGATTTAATCGATGGATGAACATTACGGTGCTCCATTTTCCTGACTGAATACATACGAAATGAGGGGTCACAGGAGGCCAAGAGTTAAGGAAAATAAATGAATTTCAGTCCGATAGATGCAATTAACGGACAAGATTACAAGAGGAGTAGGCTGCTCATTTTTAAGATCAGCTACAGAACCAAATTCACAGATATTCACCTAATATTGTGTTGACTTTCTGCTTTACCATCTTTTGTTTGTATTATAGGGTATTTTATATGATAAGTTTCTGATCTAAAATAAAGAGTATTGAATATTTTTTTTCTCATTTTATCTATATTTTTAATTCTTCTTTACTCCTTATTTATTACCCTACAGTAATAATAAAATGAGATGTTTAATAAGAGTAAAATAGAAAATATTGATACTTTTTACATTAATTTTAGATATTAAAATTTTTTTTAATATGCGTGTAATTGATAAAAATACTTTAAAATGTGAATCAAAGGGAGTATATATATAAAAATTTGGATATGATGGCAATAAAATAATATTAATTGTAAAAGTTATATTATTTTTTTAATCTTGCTCAACCCCAAAGGAGTCAGCCAAGTCAACCGTTCATGTATCCTTTCACCCACAAAGAGAAGCATCAACGACCGATCAATTCATCTTCCACATTGCTGAGTTCTTCTTCATTCATTGCATAAACAGAGAAATCATGGCTGCTGGGATGGCTAATGGAGCATTTCTCTCTGCCACTCTCCAAGTAGCTTTTGAAAGACTGGCTTCTTCTGAGATACTTTAATATTTCAGTGGGAGAAAACCCGATGATGGCTTGCTAAAAAATCTCCGCATTACTCTTCTTTCCATCAACCAAATTCTTGATGCAAAGAAGCATACACTCAGCCCATCACAAAGCCCAATTCATGTATCACATTAGTCGGTGCTAATTATCTTGTATCTTGCATATGTCAATAGTTTTTAGTAGATATGATTTGATTATGTATTATAGTATTTTCATATGAGATTCTAGGCCATAATACTTGTGATCCTACATGTTGAACACGGTGTAGAAAGCTCATATATACTTGCTGTAATCCTTGCCTCAATACACAATATACATAAAAATTCTCTACATTCTTTATCTTCTCCTTTTAATTTGGTATCAGAACACTTATAGTAGATCGACATGGCAAACTTTAGCAATTCCAACGGTGATGCAGCATTGAGTTAAGCCTTTCTTTCAAGCCTCACCAAAGGACTCACCTCAAACGGTAGGTAGCTTTGCTTCTTTTGTCAAGTTGGACTGAAATAATTTCATGCTTTTAGCAAACCATTGTTCTCTCCTTGGTTCATGGTCATCGTGTCAATGGTCATTTTCTTGGGACAAAGAAGTGTCCCCAAGAATTTGTTGTTGCCAATGATGAAGTTTTGCCTAATCCAAACTACAAAGATTAGGTTGCAACTGATCAACACTTAATCAGTTTACTATATGGCACTATGACACATGACATCGCTGCTTAACTTCTTCATTGTCAAACATCTCATGAACTATGGTTAGCAGCTCGTGATATGACCGACGCTAGTTCTCGTGCAAAAATAACTCTTCTAAAAAATGTGTTACAAAGGCCCAGAAAAGGAACCACACGTATGGAAGAATATTTAGCTAAAATGAAATCAATTTCTGACAATTTGAATCATACAAGACAACCTATCTCAATGGACGACTTAACCACTCAGATCTTGGCTAGGCTTGATGGTGACTATAATCCCATTATATGTCAGTTGATCCAAAAAGATGATATTTCTTGGATTTAGTTACAGGCGACCCCTCTCACATATGAAAGTAGGATGGAGCAACTGTAATCATTCAACAACCTAAGCATTAATTAGCATGTTGCTCATCTTGCTGTAAATTCAAGAAACAACCTCAGGCCAAATCATTTTCGTCAATTCATTAGAGGATGATTTAACCATGGTGGTTGTGGAGCCAGAAGACGTGGCAGGATGAATAGAAGCAACAACAAGCGTATGTGCCAATTATGTGGAAAGGTTGGTCACATGGTAACAAATTGCTTTTATCATATTGATCAGACTTTTAGGTAGCATATATTTTGAAGGATAGAAAAACCTTGGTGGAACCACCCCTCCATACTATGCTAACACGGCAATAACTCCGAAATTTGTTGCTGACCCAAATTGGTACATGGACAGTGGAGTCAATGCACATGTGACAAATGGATCTACTCCACTTGATAATCCTCTGTAATACTAAGGTAATAAAGGTTTAATTGTAGCAAATGGTGACTCTATTCCTATCACACATGTTAGACAAAGTAGACTTTCATGTAAAAATGAAAGAGAATTACTTCTCCAAAATGTTTTGATTCCTAGAGCTTCTAAAAATCTTGCTAGTTCTCGCAAGCTTGCTCTTGACAATGATGCTTTTATGGAGTAGAATTGTACTTACATATTTGTCTTGTGAAGGACAAAAAGACAAAGGAAGTGCTTCTGCGCACACACATTGAGAATGACTTGTATAAGATTGAGCAAGGCTCTGGAAGAGTTAAGGTCCAGTTTGTTATGCAATAAGTCAAAGGAATAAAGAGTCATCGAGTATCAAACTTGAAGTTTGGCATCAGCATCTTGGTCATCCTTCATTTAATGTTTTGTCTCAAATTTTAAGTCTTTTTAATATCAAAGTTGGTAGCAGTAATAAACCTCCTTTTTGTGAGGCATGTCCATTTGGAAAAATGCACAATCTTTCATTTAGTAAATCTCATTTACGTGCTTCTAGCATTTGGAACTCATACATTCTGATGTTTAGGGCCCTGCTACTATTCAAACTATGAATAGATTTAAATATTATGTTCATTTTGTTGATGATTTTAGTCTTTTTACTATAGGTAATCTTGGTACACACGCAACGAAAAAATATCACCAAATTCCCTCCCATGGATCTGTCAATATTGTTTAGATTGAGATGTAGAAAAGAATTTCACCTCCGGTGCATCCCTTTAGCATTCTTTTCCTACCGTCAGACCTTAGGAATTGATGCATCTGATCAGCTCCCTCTACTAGTATCCACATGAACGGTGAGTCCAACTCGAACAGCGTGCTAGCACCTCTATTTGTGAATGTCCATATGTTCTCTATGTGTCCGTACATTCTATGTTCATTCGTACACTATCTCTCTCTAAGTATGTGACCACTCTAGGGTGAATAAAGACTCTCTCTTGATTCTTGATATGATAACCCTAATCTATATAATTATATAGATAAGGTTTATTATTTGATTAATTTAAATCAAATCTTAATTAAATAGATTAATTTAGATTTAAATCTATCTAATAGAATAAATCTAAACCAACTATCTAAGCTAAATCCAAAATCAAATATAAATTTAATTTATCATATAAATCAAATTCAGATTATAATATTAATTTAAATTTAAATCTATCACATAGAATTAAATTTAAAATTAATTCACTTAAATTAATTTAAATAATATAATAATATATCAAAGATATATATATATATTTCAAATTTTATAAATATATATATATATATCAAATATATATACATTTATTTATAAAATCCATACTCTTGAACATTAAATTTATTGAATCTAGACATATAATAGATTCAATGAATTTGGACATTCTAACTTGAGTTGGTCTGTTCTTGTGTGTGACCGTGCAGGCTCATATAATGTTGGTAGTATGCCAATGATACTATTGGACCCACAAGTCACAAGTGGTCTCTAGTAAGACACTGTGACTATCCAAATCATGAGACCGGTAATTTGATACAACCTATCATATAACATTATCACATCCCTTTTGTCTCACGATATATAGATCAAGTATGAGGCATGAAAATATCATCATCATCTTACTCGACCATCACTTTCCTGATCTCCGAGCAGACTGGCAAAACAAATAGAAACTCTTTCATTCAAGCACAGCCATGCATTTTTCAGTCTCACTCATCGAGGGGCCCAGATATATCTCTCCATTAATTAAAGGGACAAATTCCATCTTGACCATTTATCTTCTTCTACATAAATTCTACTATACCCAATTATAGCCTTTATAATCTCCCGGTTAAAGGTGACTTTTGACTATACCAAAGTACAATGTTCCCATGTAGGAAGCTATGGTGATCTTATGTTTAAGGGCTCAGTGACATGGTTATATATATATGAGATAAGCTTATGACTTGATCCATGCAGCTATCTCATGACAGGTCGATCCAGCGTCTATTTCCTAACAGATGCTTATGATTTTGATTTGTCTCTTCATACATAATTAATCCATAATTATCAATCAAAATCATACCAGTCTTAGTTCATCATTGTTCCCACAAAGATGAATAACTAGGGATATTTAGGATAAAATGATTTATTTAAGGATATTATTATAAAGAAAAACATGCAAACAATATAATAATGTAATAAAAGAAAAAACACCTTCCTTGTTCATAATAAAGTACAATGTTCATAATACAATAATTGGCCTAGAGCACAATCTCCAACAACTCTCACTTGCACTAGGCCCAATCGTTGATATATCCAATACCCATTGACCTAGCATGACGCTCATGCTTTACCTGTGCAAGTGGCTTAGTAAGAGGATCAGCAACATTATCATCAATTGGTATTTTGCATATCTTTATATCACCCCTATCAATGATTTCTCTGCTGAGATGATATCGCCTGAGTATGTGTTTGGTTCTTTGATGTGACCTAGGCTCTTTAGCTTGTACTATTGCGTTATTGTTGTCACAAAACAGATCTATCGGATTTGAGATAATAGGCACCACTTCTAGCTCAGTAATGAACTTCTTAATCCAAACAGCTTCCTTAGCTGCATCTGATGTTGCTAGGTACATAGCTTCTGTTATAGAATCAGCTACAGTGCTTTGTTTGGAACTCTTCCAACTAACTGGTCCACCATTTAGACAGAATAGGAATCCCAATTGTGATCTAGAATCATTCTTGTCAGATTGAAAACTTGCATCTATATAACCATTTACAATAAGCTCATCATCCAAACCTTCATACACCAAGAATACATCCTTAGTCCTTCTTAAGCACTTCAGGATATTCTTGATAGCAATCTAGTGATTCTCACCTGGATCTAACTAATATCTACTAGTCATACTCAAGGCATATGAGACATCCGGTCGAGTGCGCAACATGGCATACATAATATATTCAATTGCCGAGGCATATGGAATCTTGCTCATGCGTTATCGTTCATCTCGTGATCAAGGACTCTAAGCTTTGCTGAGATTGATGCCATGAGACATAGGTATGTAACCTTTTTTTGAATCTAGCATACTGAACCTATGTAATACTTTGTCTATATAAGTGCACTGACTTAGGTTAATTAGCCTCTTGGATCTATCCCTATAGATCCCAATCCCTAGGATATAGATGGCTTCTCCTAAGTCCTTTATTGAGAAACACTTTCCTAACTAAGTCTTGATATTCTGCAAGGTAGGAATATCATTCCTAATGAGTAGGATGTCATCAACATAAAGCACTAGAAATACAATCATGCTCCCACTAACCTTCTTGTAAACACAAGGTTCATCAACATTTTGGATAAATCCAAACTCTTTGACTACTTCGTCATAATGTTGATTCTAACTATGAGATACTTGCTTCAATCCATAAATGGATCTTTGAAGCTTGCAAACCTTCACAGAATCTTTTGGACGTACAAAACTTTCAGGTTGTGTCATGTACACATCCTTAAGCAGCTTCCCATTAAGGAATGTTGTGTTGACGTCCATCTATCAAATCTCATAATCATAGTACAATACAATGGTAAGAAGGATCCTAACTAACTTAATCATGGTGACTAGTGAAAAGATTTCATTATAGTCAACACCATGAGTTTGCTTGAATCCTTTTGCAACCAATCATGCTTTGAAGGTATGCACTTGGCCATCCATGTCGGTTTTCTTCTTAAAAATCCATTTGCACCCAATGGTTTTTATACCTTCAGGTGGGTCAATCAAGGTCCATACTTAATTATCATATATGGATTGCATCTTAGACTTGATGGTATGTAGCCATTTTTCAAAGTCTTATCCCATTACGGCCTCTTTATAGGTGCTTGGCTCTTCTTGATCTAAGAGCAACACATCACGACTATCAGTTAAAAGAAATCTATATCTTTGAGGCTAATGCCGTGTTCTATCTGTAATATCCTGAAAATTTTTCTGGATATTCAATGCTTAATATTTTAAAATCTATAAAGAATTTGTAAAAACAGGTATACACCGTTTGACATGAAATAGGATAAAGAAGTCAATTATCTCAGTTGAAAGGAAAAAGGAGAAAATGACCATTTTGTCCCGAAAAAAAAAAAGAGGAATGAAGGCGGTGGAAGCAAGGTTAAGAAAGTTTATGAATTTTGGGAAAAATTACCCCTAATGACCCAAAAGTTTTAAAAATTATAAATTAGTCCCGGGTCAAGGGCATTTTTGTAAATATGAAAAATTATAGTCAAAATGAAGCTCTCAATGAGTTAAGCCTAATGGAATATATTATGGAAGTTATTAAGATCAAAATATTATTTGTTGGGCAATTATGATTTAATGTTAATATTTTACCCGATAAAAGTCAGTTTGGACCACAGGAAGAGGCATTTTTAATTCAAGAAAAATTAGTGGGCCTTGTTAGAATATATTTTGGATCAAAATATTTATTTTGGACTAAAAGTAATTGTTGGATAATCCTGTACCAATTTAATAACAATTTTGACAAAAATACCCAATCGGTACAGGTAAATTTAATCGGTAAAGGGTATTTTGGTCCATATGAATTATTGGAGCAATTTTGGCCAAAAAGGGGAGTGAATCACGTCTGATTGCTGAATGGGACACCAAGGGAATTAAGTGAAAAGCTTTAATGAAAAAGTAACTAAGTTTAGTCAAGTTAACCACCTTTACTATTCATACATCTCATATCTCTCTTCCAAGTGATGAGTTAAGCATTTGGTCTTCATTTTCTCCATACCAAATGTCTGAAACAGAGCTGAAAAGTGAGAGGGAGAGAAAAACTTTCAAGGAGGAAAAAGAGGAACCAAGAGGCAAAGCATCAAGCACAAGTGTTCAAGGTAGTATCTTATGGCTATAATCTTGTGTATCCTTAAGTTTGGGAGAGTTTTATGGCTTATTCTCTCTTATTTTTGCACTAAAAGTTTCTTCTTAGAGAGAGAGTAGAGAGAGAAAATGAAGGTATGGAGAAACTAAACCATGAAAAGGGTTGTATAGGCCATAAGATGCAAGAATATATCATTAGATTACAAATTAATTGGTTAGTTATTTTTCTATAATTTATGATAATTTTCTGCTCAATTAGGGTTCAATATAGGAAGGGAATTTCAAGTTTTTGACCTCAAAAATGGATTCCTTGGGTCCAAAATAGGTTAGAACAAGTATGTTGTACAAGGAATGCATGATGGATGACAAAGTGCAAATTTTAGTTCAAGTGAGCACTTTGTAAATGAAATTGGATAATTAGTGGTTAATGGCATTATTTTATGATGCTATAGGATCCAAAGGAGTGTGAAAAGATCAAGGAAAGAGTTTACAAAGTTTGGAGACTATTGAAAAGCTCAAAGGTAGTTAACTCACCTATCTATGCCTATGTATTGTCATTAATGTTGCTTGGTTTAAATGATGTGTTTAATGTTTGGAATGTTGTCTTGTGATGATTTGGCATTATTGGTTGGATTGTTTGAAAGGTAATGTGACCCTGGATATGTCCAAATACAAGGGGAAGTGCTGCCCAAATTTTTATAAAATGGTTATGCCAAAATGATTTGATTGCATGCTTAATGTGTTTTGAGATGAATACTTGCAATATATATGATGATATGTGTGCATGATAGTAGTTACTACTAAGATTCTTTGAATCTCACCCCTCTCCAAATGTCTAACCAATTTTAGGTTCAAGTTATGGCAAAATTACCCAAGAAAGGAAAGGCAAGGAGAAGCAAAGTAATGTTCAAGATAATGATACTTAGGTTGATACTATTATATGAGAGGTTATGTAAAACCTTATGGGACATGATTATGCTATGCTTCCATGTTAATATGTTCCTCTAAGTTCTTATGGAGTATCATGTAAGATAAAGGCAAGTTATAGCTATTTATGTATATATGAGTGTGTATTTTGGAAAGTTGGGAGAATGCAAGAGACTTTTTTGAACCTGGTTGGGAATTCGAAGTACTGTACATACCTCAATATGTTCAATGTATGACTGTTTTACATGTATGAAAACTAGACATGTTTATCTTTCCAGAGACACAAAGATCACTCAATTTGGAGTTGTGTATGATTTATTGTGATTTTTCAAAGTTATGGTCAGAATCAGAAATTTTCAAAAATGACCATTGCTACAGTACATATAATACGAACTTACTGTATAAGTTGGCCAAGTAACTTCCTTTTTCAACATTTTTCCCATATATATAATCTTTTAAGCTATATTTAGAGACTTGAACCATGTCAATATGATTTTTCTTGATTTAGTTATGAATTTTCAAAGTTCACTGGGTAAAAAGAAGTTAACCAAGGGAATGGTACCCGAAATGAAATAAATTGGTTTAAATTGTTTTATGTAATCAAGTCTCTAATCAAGTATTAATGGACTTAAATATAGTTTAATACATGGAAAATGAGTCTAAGTACAAGTTGTTACACTATCATACCTTTATGGGCCTTGTGTTATTTGAGTAAGCTCATCAACTTGTTGTGAGTCTTCTCGTTTTTCTATCTCTGGCTTAATGCGATTTTGTGGTCTTAAACTTCTTGGAGCTTGATCTTACTCCCACTGGTTCTTTTAGAGACAAACTCTCTTTCTAGAAAGATATCATTCCGAGTAATAAACATTTTATTCTCAATGGAATTGTAGAATAGTGTCCATTAGTTTCTTTGGGATACCCCACTAAAAAACATTTTATAGATTTGGGTACTAACTTATCTGAGACTTGTTGCTTAACATATGCCTCGCATCCCCAAATTTTGAGAAAAGACAAACTAGGCTTCTTTCCAGTCCATATCTCATATGGGGTCTTTTTAACAGTCTTAAATGGAACATGGTTTAGTGTGAACGTAGTTGTCTCTAATGCATAGCCCCAAAAGGATGGTGAAAGATGTGTTTGACTCATCATAGATCGAATCATATCTAATAGGGTTCGATTCCTTCGTTCAGAAACACCGTTCCACTGTGTTATTCCTGGTGGAGTTAATTGTGAGACAATTCCACAATTTCTAAGATGGTCAATAAATTCTTGGATCAAATATTCACTACCTCGATCAGATCGTAATGCTTTAATAGATTTGCCAAGTTGATTTTGTATCTCATTTTGGAAAGTTTTGAATATTTCAAAAGATTTAGATTTATGTCTCATTAGATAGATATATCCATATCTACTAAAGTTATCTATAAAAGTAATGAAGTATAAGTGACTACTTCTGATAGTAGTACTTAGCGGACCACATACATCGGTATGTATTAGGCCCAATAAGTCTGTGGCCCTTTCACTGTGCCTGGTAAAAGGTGCCTTTGTCATCTTTCCCAATAAACAAGATTTGCAAGTGTCAAATGATTCAAAATCAAATGAATTGAGAAGTCTATCCTGAAGGAGCTTTGAAATGCATTTAGAATTTATATGGCCTAGATGACAGTGCCATAGGTAGGTCGAATTCAAATCATTTGACTTGATCCTCTTGGTAGTTATGTTATAGATATGTTCTTTATTGTGAGCTTCAATGTTCAAATAGTAATAACCACTATGCAAATCTCCATCCGCATAAAAAATGTCATTAAAATAAATAAAGCATTTTTTATTCCCAATAATTTAAGTAAAACATTCCTCATCTAAATAAGAAAGTGAAACAATGTTCTAACTCAAAGTAGGAACATAATAGCAATTGTTCAAAATTAACAAAAGCCTACTGGGCAAAACTAATTCATAAGTGCCTATGGCTGAAGTAGCAACTCTTACTCTATTTCCAACTCGTAGGTCTATTTCGCCATTTTTCAGCTTCCTACTCCTTTTGAGACCCTACACATTTGTACAATTGTGAGTTCCACATGCAGTATCTAATACCCATGTAGTAGAAAGATTAATTTCTATAACATAAACACCTGAAGTAATAGCCCCGCTATTCTTCTTTTTCTTTAGATCTTCCATGTAGAGCTCACAGTTCCTCTTCCAATGATAAGGCTCATTGCAAAAGAAACAGAACCCTTCCTTGGGAGGCTTTGCCTTCTTGGCTTCAGGCTTGGGTTTGAGATTGGGCTTGAACTTGTCTTGCTCCTTGGACTTATTGTCCGAGCCTTTTCCCTTTCCCTTGTCCTTGCCTTTCTTTTTCATTCCTTTTCCTTTCTGAACCATTAAAACATTGCTTGGCTTTTTCTTGATGTTTTGCTCAGCAGTTTTAAGTATCACATGCAATTTAGAAATTGATTTCTCCATATTGTTCATATTGTAGTTCATGACAAACTGCTTATAACTCTCCGGGAATGAATTTAAGATCAAATATGTAGCTAACTCCTAGGTTATGGGAAATCCGAGCCTTTCGAGGTGATCAATGTAGCATTTCATTTTCAAAACATAAGCATTAATTGATGCACCCTCAGTCATTTTGTAGGAATGTAAGGCTTTCGTGGTTTCAAACCTTTTTTTCCTAGCCTGTTGTTGGAACATTTCCTTGAGATGCACAATCATCTCATAAGCCTCCATATGTTCCATATGTCTCTGAAGTTCTAGGATCGTGGTAGCTAACATCAGGCATCCTACTTCTACAAAGTCATTGAGATGCTTGTTGTGGGCATCCTTTTGGGCTCTTGTAGCATTAGTTGCAAGCTTCTTAGGAATGGGTTTATCTATGACATATGACTTTTTCCCTGCTTGAGAACAATTCTCAAGTTCCTAAACCAGTCAAGAAAGTTAGTCCCATTGAGTTTATCCTTCTTAAGGATAGATCACAATGATAGTGTAGCAGAATTATTCATCGACATTTTCTACAATAAAATATGCAAAATCAAGTTAATAATCTCCTACTAAAAATAACCCTCAATATAGCTTAGCAGGCTAAGACCCATATTTCACTTAATTGTAAGTCCGCTTTGGCAAGACGCTTAAAATTAAGTTATTTAGGTAGGTAACTTATTTACCAATTACATCACATGTAACTCTTAGATTTTTATGAAATCCTGTCATCATATGACCCTGCATGTTTAATCTCATTTAATGCATTGAGACCTAAAACTGTTTTGATAGTCTCAATTAAGTCATACCATCATGAACCTTTATAAGTATCACCATTACCCAAACTGCCTCACTAAGATAACCTAAGTGTATCCCACTTTGGTGAATCTTACATTTAGGTGATTAAAGTCTTGACAGGTGTTCATAAATGGGTGGCATTGATACTTAAAATTTAATTCAAGAGATTTTATTTATTATGTTTATTGTCATCTAGTCATCACATGAACATATATCATGGTAGCATCCCATACATGTATGTGATCTTATCATAAAACATAAAATAAATATGTCATAATATGACCCATCTAACCTATATCCTCCTAAGTCAATGAAAGGATTCTTCTAATATAACACTTATATAAAGAAACCTCGATTGAACATTCGAGGGGAGTGAGATAAGAAGAGAATGTACATATAGAATATAGAGAGAGGCACGACATGCAAGCCGTATTTAAAACCACAATATCATCCTAGGGCTATATCATGCACCATACCCATCCAATTTAAACAAATAAATCACAACATATATATATATATCACAAACATCTCATCTAATATGAAAAGATGTAAACTTTGTGATTTTAGTGTTAAATCATATCATGTTGCGCTAGGATTAGATAGCCACGGTGGTTTAGCTTATACAAAAATTTTTAAATTTCTACTCTTTTGAATGAGCTGCTGCCTTAAGAAAAACCCCAAGGCTTCATCAATCACATTGAAAAAGAATTCCACCAAACTTATACAGAAACAGAATTAAAAACATATTGATTCTAATCTCATCCACCAAACATGTTTCGTATCATATACAAAACAGATTTGAAAACATATCACATACAGAACAGATTTGAAAACGTATCATATACGAAACAAATTTGAATCACGTCATATACAAAACAAAGATAGATTTTAATCTAACCATGTAATATATGAAAATAGAAAGAGATTCATAATCGATTCTATAAACGAATTAAGCATCATGAATCTCGCATACATATATCACATATATGGATATCACATTCACAATCAAATTCAAAACACATTTTAAAACAAATTGGACAGAATATAATTCAAACACATATTACATATATGCAATCATATTTACTCCAGAACTCAATTTAAACAACCATTGACGTGGCTCTGATACCACTGTACGGAATCTCGATACATGCATAGTGAAAAAACATCACCGAATTCCCTCCCATGGATCTGTCAATATTGTTTAGATTGAGATGTTAAAAAGAATTTTATTTTCTATGCATCCCTTTAGCGTTCTTTTGCTATTGTTAGACCCCAGGAACTAACGCATCTGATCAGCTCCCTCTACTAATATCCACACGAACGGTGAGTCTAACTCAAATAGCGTGCTAGCTATTTGTGAATGTCCGTACATTCTCTGTGTGTGTTCGTATGTTCTATGTTCATCTATACACTATTTCTCTCTAAGTGTACGGCCTGTCACGGCCTCGGAACTTTCTCGCCTTGAACTGTACTGGCCTTAGCTTGATCAACCCCCTTGATCACGTGCTAAGTCAGCCGAACCCTCGAGTAGGCAAAGACAAGCGAACTAGAGAACAAGAGAACACTCACACAAGAGAGAGTTTGAGAGAATTCACAATTGCACTCAATGCTTGGATGGTTACAAATGAGGTGGGAGGTGGTATTTATAGACCTCCCCAAGGTTCCAAAACTTTCCCACCTCCTCAATGGACGGTGGAGATCAATTCGATCTAACAGCCTATATCGATTCTCTAGAATTCTCTACAAGATATTTACAAAGAATTCTCTAGAATATACAAGAGAATGACAAGCCTCTTCAAGATATCTCTAGAATGTTTTAGAGGCTTCTGGTCAAACCTCGCAAAAAATTCGTGACATTCTCCCCCACCTAATCCGGTGACGTCCTCGTCATTGCGTCATCTCTTGTACCGGTGTAGGTGGTCCTCAAACTGCCAAAGGTCTTCTTGTGATTCCCATGTTGCCTCGCTCTCTGGTAGTCCCTTCCATTTCACCAAGTAGGTACTTGGTGGTACTCCCCTTCGTCGCACGACCCTATGAGCAAGTATCTCCTCGACTTGTCTATCATAAGACTTAGTTGTCACAGGTGGTGCTATAGAGAAAATCCCTCAATCAGGCTCATCCTTGTCTTTATTGAAAGGCTTCAACATGCTCACGTGGAAGACAGGATGATTCTTCAAGTTAGGTGGCAAGTCCACCTTGTAGAAGACATTCCCGACCTTCTTCAACACCTTGTAGAGACCCTCGTATTTTCGAATGAGGCCCTTATGTACCTTCCTGAAGGCCTTGAATTGTTGTGGGAGAAGTTTCACCATCACTATGTCTCCCACTTGGAACTTTGTAGCTCGCCTTCTCCTATCAGCGAACTTCTTCATCCTCTTGGCGGCCTTGACAAAGAAGGATCTAGTCTCATCAGCTTGCTCATGCCAAGACTTAGCCATATGGAAGGCTCCTGGACTTTTGCCCTTGTATGTTGTGGCAAGGGCGTGAGGTGCCAAAGGTTGTTGTCCCATCATCACTTCAAAGGGACTCCTTCCTATGGACTCGCTCCTCTGTAAGTTGTAAAAGAACTGGGCCATATCCATTAACTTAGCCCAATCCCTCTGGTTTGTACTCACAAAGTGTCGAAGATAACACTCTAACAAAGCGTTCACCCGTTCTGTCTGCCCATCTGTCTGAGGGTGAAAGCTAGTAGAGAAGTGTAACTCGATCCCCAATAGCTTGAAAAGCTCAGTCCACTACTTGCCCATGAATTGGGGATCTCGGTCACTAATGATAGTCTTGGGCAATCCCCAAAACTTCACCATGTTCTTGAAGAATAGGCGAGTCGCTTCCTCTGCTGTACAGTCCGTTGGGGCTGGGATAAAAGTATCGTACTTGGAGAATCGATCCACCACTACCATGATGGAACCAAACCCTTCGGACTTAGGCAATGCTGAGATGAAGTCCATGGAGACACTCTCCCATGGTTGGCTTGGTGTAGGCAACGGCTCTAACAATCCTGCAGGAAGTTGGTTGTCTACCTTGTCCTGTTGGCACACAAGACAAGTCTTCACATAGGCCTCCACGTTATCCCTCATGTGAGGCCAGTAGTAGGTAGCTTCCAACAATGCCAACGCCCGCCTCTGTCCTGGATGACTAGCCCATTTGAAGTCATGACACTCCTTGATCAACTCCTTCCTCAAGTTGTTCCACTTAGGAACAAAGAGTCTTCTTCCCACAGTATAAAGGAGTTCATTCTCGAACCAAAACCTCTTCGTCTTACCCTCTTTAGCCAAATCCACAAGCTGCTGGGCTAGGGGGTCTTGAGTAATGCCTTGCTTGATCTTAGTGATCAAGTCCCTACTGGCTTGGCTGATGGCTGCTAGTTCAGCCTTCCTACTCAAGGCATCAGCAACAACATTGGTTGTCCCTGGCTTATACTCCAATTCATAAGCAAACTCAGCCAGGAAATCTTGCCATCTCGCTTGCTTAAGGGAGAGCTTCTTCTGCCTCTGGAAGTAGCTGGTGGCAACATTATCGGTTTTGATCACAAACCGTGCCCCTAGCAAGTAATGCCTCCAAGTGCGCAAGTAATGAACCATGGTCGTCATCTCCTTCTCCTGTACCATGTACCGCCTCTTGGTATCATTGAGCTTGCAACTTTCAAAAGCAATGGGATGCCTCTCTTGCATTAGGACCCCTCCTATAGCGAAGTCAGAGGCATCAGTGTGCACCTCGAAAGGCTTGGTGAAGTCCAGAAGAGCCAACACGGGTTCCTCTGTCACTGCCATTTTAAGCTCCTCAAAAGCTTTCTGGCAACCCTCAAGCCAAACCCATGGCTTGTTCTTCTTCAATAAATCAGTGAAAGGGACTGCTCTAGCGGAGTGGCCCTTGATGAACTGCCTATAGTAATTAACCAACCCAAGGAAAGATCTCAACTCTGCCACTCGAGTTGGAGGCTCCCACTCCTTGATAGCTTGAATCTTTCTCCCGTCCATCCACAAGGTCCCTTGGGATATAACATGCCCAAGGAAGTTCACCTTTTCCTTTGCGAATGAACACTTCTCCCTCTTCACATATAGCTCATTCTCGCGTAGGGTCTTGAATATGGCTCGTAGGTGCTCGGCATGCTCCTCTAATGAATTGCTATAGACAACAATGTCATCCAAATATACCACTACGAACTGATCAAGATATGGGTGGAAGATCTTATTCATGAGAGTGCAGAATGTGGCCGGTGTATTGGTCAACCCAAAAGGTATCACCAACCATTCGAAAGACCCGTAGCGTGTAACACAAGTAGTCTTAGGTTTATCTCCTTCGGCAATCCGAACTTGATGATACCCTGACCTCAAGTCGAACTTAGAGAAGTACCTTACCTTTCCTAACCTGTCAAAAAGATCAGCTATCAAAGGAATAGGATATTTGTTCTTGATAATTACATTATTGAGAGCCCGGTAATCGATGCACAACCGCAATGATCCATCTTGCTTCTTCTGGAACAAGACTGGTGCTCCATAAGGTGCCTTAGATGGTTGGATAGATCCAGCATTAACCAACTCCTTTAGTTGCTTTCGCAACTCTTCTAGCTCAGGTGGTGCAATCCTATAAGGTGCCATGGCAGGTGGCTTAGCTCTCAGTTCCAACTCAATCTTATGATCTACCTCCCGATGAGGTGGGAGCTTCTTTGGTAGCTCCGGTGGCATCATATCATGGTTCTTCTCAAGAACCTGCTGGATGACCAAGGGAAGTTCTTCACGCATCTCCTCCCCAAGGTCCACCTCCTTCAAGGCTGCTAGGTATGTAACTTCTCCCCTCTTAAAGCCCTTCTTCACTTGCATAGCTGACAACTGATTCCTGCTAGGCCCACTGGTTACAGGTATCATGGCAGCAACTGCTTGATCTAGAACACACAAGGCATTGTAGTGGGGCATAGGGAGGATGTTATGCTTCCTCATGAACTTCTGGCCCAGCACAACTTTGTAATTATCCATTAGAGCGACTGTGAGATCTGCCTTGCTACTCCATATTCCCAAGCATAACTCAACCCCTTGAGCTATGCCATAAATCGGTTTAGGAGGAGAGTTAACAGCCTTCATCATACCTCCTCCTGCCACAACCTTGAGACCAATCCTCTTCGCCTCCTCTAGAGTGATGAAGTTGTTGCCTGCCCCTGTATCTACCATGATTGAGACAAGTTTCCCATTCAACTTTGCCTCGATATACATCAACCCTGTGCTCTTGGTCGGTGTGGGCGATGGCTTGAACTTCAAGGCATTGAGTAATCGGAGAGAACCCAACTCCGCACTTCCGTCTGTCTGTGCCTCTTGTTCCTCCACTATGGCTGCCAAGCTCCCTAGCTTCGGGCAGTCCTTCATGTGGTGAGGACCCTTGCACACAAAGCAATTGATGTTAGTGGAGTTCTTTTTCTGATTATCATACTTCTTTTGCGGTGGCTTATTGTCTCCACCCTTGTTTACTCCTTTACCCTTGTCTCCCCCACCTTTGCCCTGATTATTAGGTTTGGAAGACTTGGGCTTGGAAGATTCACTTTTCTCCTTCTGGTAGTCAATGAGACTTTCAGCCACGGCTATAGCTTCATCAATGTCCTTAACACCTCGGCACTGCAACTCATGCTTGGCCCAATTTTGAAGGCCATCAATGAAGTGGAATAGAAGATCCTTGCTGCTCAAGTTGGGAATCTGGAGCATCAAGGTTGTGAACTCCTTCACATAATCTAAGATAGTGATCTTGTGCTTGAGCTCCCTCAGCTTCTTGCACGCTTCATAGACCACGTTCTCTGGGAAGAATTGTCTCTTCAATTCCTTCTTGAAGTCTTCCCAAGTATTAATGGTGCAAAGGCCTTTCTCCATGTCTGCGTGCTTTCTACACCACCATAATATAGCATTATCAGTGAGGAACAAAGAAGCAGTGTGTACCTTAACTTGGTCATCACTCAACCCTAAGCCTTCAGCATAGCGCTCCATCTGCCGTAGGAAGTTCTCCACCTCCTTAGCATCACAAACGCCCTTGAACTCCTTTGGTCTGGGAAGATCCAGCTTCACTTCCCTTACTCCACTAGTTCCAGCCACTAGCAAGTTTCTCCCTTGGTTCCCCAAGGAAGTCTTGAGTGCATCCAACTGTCGCTGCATGGTCGTGATAACATCCATCACATTTACCTTCAGTGTCTTCATAGCTTCAGCACGCTGATCCTCAGCATTTTGGAGATTCTCCACGGCAGCTTTTGAGACCCTCAAGCTCATCCAATGTATGAGACTCAAGGATTGTGAAGTCACCCTCGAGCTTGTTCACCTTGTTGGTTACCTCTAACAAGGCATCCTCTAAATGACCTACTTGAACCGAAAGGGAAGCAAAGTCTTCAGCACTTACCTTGCTAATGCTTCGACCCCTCTTGCTTCCTTGATGAGTAGGTTGGGTCTCCTTGCCTTGTACCTCAACGTTGAGTACTTCCGTCTCTTCCGACATCCTTGCCTATGAAACAAAGCTTGAACAAGGTTCCCTCGAACCAAAGCTCTGATACCACGTTGTCACGGCCTCGGAACTTTCTCACCTTAAACCGTGTCGGCCTTAGCTTGATCAACCCCCTTGATCACGTGCTAAGTCAGCCGAACCCTCGAGTAGGCAAAGACAAGCGAACTAGAGAACAAGAGAACACTCACACAAGAGAGAGTTTGAGAGAATTCACAATTGCACTCAATGCTTGGATGGTTACAAATGAGGTGGGAGGTGGTATTTATAGACCTCCCCAAGGTTCCAGAACTTTCCCACCTCCTCAATGGATGGTGGAGATCAATTCGATCTAACGGCCTATATCGATTCTCTAGAATTCTCTACAAGATATTTGCAAAGAATTCTCTAGAATATACAAGAGAAAGACAAGCCTAAAATGTTCTAGAATTATGTACAAAGTTCAAGAGAAATCAAACCTCTTCAAGATATCTTTAGAACGTTTTGGAGGCTTCTGGTCAAACCCCGCGAAAAAATCATGACAGGCCGCTCTATCTCTAGGGTGAGTGGAGACTCTCTCTTGATTCTGTATATAATAACCCTGATTTATATAATTATATAAATAAGATTTATTATTTGATTAATTTAAATCAATTATTTAAATTAAATCAAATCTTAATTAAATAGATTAGTAGAATAAATCTAAACCAACTATGTAATCTAAATCTAAAATCAAATCTAAATTTGATTTATCATTTAAATCAAATTCAGATTATGACATTAGTTTAAATTTAAATCTATCACATAGAGTTAAATTTAAAATTAATTTATTTAAATTAATTTAAATAATATATATAATTCAAAATATTTAATATATATCAAATATATATAATATATCAAACATATATATTTCGAATTTTATAAAATATATATATCAAATATATATACATTTATTTATAAAATTCATACTCCCTAAATTAAACATTAAATTCATTGAATCTAGATACATAATAGATTCAATGAATTTGTACATTCTAACTCAAGTTAGTCTGTTCTTGTGTGCGACCGTGCAGACCCATATGATGTTGGTAGTTGGCCAATGACACTATTGGACCTACAAGTCACAAGTGGTCTCTAGCAAGACACTGTGACTATCCAAATCATATAAGATTGGCGATCCGATGCAACCTATCATATAACATTATCACATCCCTTTTGTCTCACGATATATAGGTTAAGTATGAGGCATGAAAATATCATCATCATCTTACTCAACCATCACTTTCCCGATCTCTGAGCAGACTGGCAGAACAAATAGAAACTCTTCCATTCAAGCACAGCCATGCATTTTTTAATTTCACTCATCGAGGGGCCCAGATATATCTCTCCACTAATCAAAGGGACAAATTCCATTTTGACTATTCATCTTCCTCTATATAAATTTCACTATGCCCGATCATAACTTTTATAATCTCCCAGTTAAAGGTGACTTTTGACTATGCCAAAGTACAATGTTTCCATGTAGGAAACTATGGTGATCTCAGGTCTAAGAGCTTAATGACATGGTTATATATATATGAGATAAGCTTATAACTTGATCCATACAGCTATTTCATAACGGGTCATTCCAACACCTGTTACCTAATAGGTACTTATGATTTTGATTTATATCTTCATACATAATTAATCCATAATTATCAATCAAAATTATACTAGTCTTAGTTCATCATTATTCCCACAAAGATGAATAACTAAGGACATTTGGCATAAAGTGATTTATCCAAAGATATTACTATAAAAAAAACATGCAAACAATATAATATGTAATAAAAGAAAAAACACATTCCTTTTTCATAATGAAGTGCAAAGTTCATAATACAATGATTGTCCTAGGGTAAAATCTCCAACATTTACTTGGATTTATCCTCTTAAGAACAAGGGTGAAGTAAAAGGGGTGTTTATTCAATTCAAACATATGGTTGAGAATTATTTTGATAAAAAGATTAAAGTACTGCAGAGTGATTAGGGTGGTGACTTTAGAAATAAAGAAAGATATACATGCCTATAATAAATGTGAGTTATTGTCATATATAAGAATTATTTCAATGAATACAATAACTTGGGTCATAGAACTGAAACACTAGATCAAAATAGGACAACTCCAACAAGGCGATAAGACGAAATTGTATTTTGCTTAACTGTCATGTCATGTTTTATCAAACAAGAATATTTCATTATTTCACACATGTTGGCACTAAATCTTCTTTTTGGATTATAGGAAGCCATAGAAATGCTGTCCGAAGTAAGACACAGAAAAAGAGGATTAACCTGATTGAGAAATATGCTTCGAGACTCCAAACTCAATAGTGAGTGCCTATTTACATTGACTACCTCTAATTCTTTTATGTTGGGAGAAATTCCTATAACTTCCTGGAGCCTCAAGCATCTTGTAAGTTTTAATTTTTGTAACCCAGTAAGGTTTTTGAATGACAATGGAAACTCTTCTATGCCACTATAGTCTACACTAATATCTCTTATATTTTCCATCATTCCTAATATTTCTGGAAATCTCTGAAGGCTCTCATACTCTAAGAGGTCAAGAAATTCAAGAGACCTTAACCAGATGTTTGGAAAGGTCTTGAGCTTCCTGCAACTCTTAACACTTAGTGCTTATTTGGATTACCTTTTTATAAAACGGTATTTTAAAATAATCACAGTTTACAAAAATGAAGTTTGGATAAAAGTAGAGAAATTTACTATAAATCTATTTGGATAAAAAAGGAAAAAATGATGGTTAGAAACCATGGTTTGGTTTGAAAAAATGCAAACCAAACAGGCCCTTAACCTTCTAAGTTCACCAAGAAAACCAACAAAAGCATGAACATTAACTAAATTTGTGCAGCCATCCAGCCATAGTTCATTCAAATTTGGGACTTCAGATGAGTCAGGAACTCCTCTTAAAAAATTACAACCGCTAAAATCCATGACCCTTGTAGATTGGAACTTTTGCAAAACATATTAAAAATAACTAGACTTAGTATTTTGTAATCACAGCATAAAAAATCGGACGAATGATATAGACACAATTCATGACATGGATAAAATCTAAAGCATCTATATGTAACTGAACAGTGTCATGTTGGGTCTAGTATGGATGTTTGACACATGCCTATATTTTAAGGAATGTTTACGCTTCACAATAAATAAATAATAATGCTGTTGAAAAATTGTAATACTCTTCCTGCCTTGAGAGGTTGATTCAGCGTGAGGCAACTTTCAGGCACCCTAAAGATTACTAGTTGCTTGGGATTGAGTTGACATGGTAGAGATGAGTAAGTATATGCCTTCCAGTCTAGCAAATATTGATATGCGCTCATATTCTCCCAATATGTATATAAGAAGTATCCAATTCTTTATTTTTATTAAAAATAAAAAAAATTAATTTTTTTTATGTATTTGATATGTAGTGATTTGAGTTGATACGATTCGATTCTTTTTAGATACTTTATGACATTTTTTATAAATTAAAATAAATATTGTATTTATTTATCAATTAAAATTAGGAATAGATTTTTTTACCATAAAAACTACTAAAAAATATTACATTATATTTTCTTTTATCATAAAAATAGATTTTTTTATCTAAAATCTAAATAAATTTCTTTTATCTTTTATCTACTTTTACTCCAAGTATTTCCATAGGATTTAACATTATTGCTTCACCATTGATTCCTTTCTTAGCTATTTTCAGTTTCATATCATGCTTTTGAAATTCAATATTATTGAAAGACTATAAACATGTTCTTAGTTTCTATTTTTTTTATTCCAATTATATTTCTTATGTTTTATGAATTATTTTATATTTTATACATACGTATTTTAGAAGTATCATGTTCTACATTTTTAGATTTGATCGTATCAACGTACCAGATATGCATCGTATCCGATACTCATATCATATATGTGCATCAAAGTCTAAAATTGAAATAATGTCTTCACTCAACCACAACCTAGTGCATTTGCCAAGCTCATTTGGTGATTACCATTGAACAATTTCCTTGCCCATATCTTGAATCAAGTCATGCATTGTCAGAAGACCTGAATCAATCCTTATGAGGCATTTATCAATCAACACTTTGATAGCATAATTTGGACATCTACCACGGGCCAGTAGAGCACTTGTGACATATTCCAATGTGTCTCCTTTAAAGCAACAAGCAATGTCAAGAAAAATTTCCTTCTCATATTCTTCCAAAGCATCATAACTTATTTTGAGTATCTATTGGATCTTTTGATAGGGAATTACTCGCCAGTTATCTGATGCAAAATTCCAATAATTTATTCCTATATCAAACAAGTTGGAACCTATAACTTCCAAAGACAATGGGAGACTAGAGGCATATAGTACAACATTGATAAAATTGTCCAAGTAACTTTGCTCAGCTTTATGTTGTTTAAAGGCATTCCATGTGAGCAGTTCAAGAGCTTCTCCTGGATTTAGACTCTCTACATCATAAATATTGTGAACATCATGTCTTGCTAGCAAATGCCTATCCCTTGTTGTTATAATGATTCTACTGCCAGAACCAAACCAATTAAATCCCCCAGTAATTGCCTGTAATTGCTCTAGCCCATCAACATCATCAAGAACTATAAGAACCTTCTTTCTACCGAGCTTGTGTTTTATTATTGGAATTCCTTTGTTGATATCTCTTATATTGATATTTTCCCCAATCACTTTAGAAAGAAGAATTTCTTGGAAATATCCTAGGCAATGTTTTTGTGAGTTTTCTCAAACATTAGTAAGAAAACAAAAGCCTTCAAATAGATCCACAATCAAATTGCATACTGCTCATGTAACAACCCTCATTACACTTTCTTAAACTTAGTCTCAAGCTAATAAGAGGTTTCTGTGTATTTTGTGCAGCACCGGAGAAACTAGGACTGGAGAAAGGATCAAAATAGGATAAAATTTGAAATATGAAATAGAGAAAGATCACGTCGTGGCTAACTTAGTAGCTCTGCGGCAAGAGTTACTAAATTTGTTTATATCAAACATGATTCAGTCCGATGAAGGAGAAGAAAATGGAGGGATCTGAGGAGAGCTCTACTAGGGCTTGTGAAGTTCGACCTTGAGGATCATTTCTGGACCTTGGGAAGCTAGGATCTTGGTTGGCAAGTGTGTTTATGTCCCTTCTCTTCTCTTTTCTTCAAAGATTTGAGATGAAATCCATGTATTAGTTGGGGATTGACGTTTAGCCGGATTCCCACCGATTAAAATGCTTGTATTAGTATTATGGAGTAGTTGTTTATGTTTCCAAGGCATGAGAATGGGTTTTGAGATGATGTAGTGATGTATATGACTAACCCTAGGTTGGAAAATTGTGAAGGGAATGAGAATCTGAATTGCATGTGAACAATTGTGAGTGGGATATGCATTAAGAACTCATTGAGGTTAATTATGTTGTTGGAACTTTGAGCTAAGCTTGAATGATAAAATCATGAGTTATAGATTGTTATGAGTATTATATTAATTAAAGGTATTATAATGTTGTAGTGGTTAATTGATCAATTGGAAACGTATTGTTCATGGTTCGTGCTTTCAAGGCTTGCCTAATTCCCCTGTGTGCATGGTGTTGGTAATCCGAGGTAATCGATGTTTGTGGTATATGTGTATTATGTTGATATATATATATATAGGTATATATGCATGATCCATTTCATATCACGATAATGTTATATATATGTGTTTCCTTTTCATATCGTGATATGTACATGACTAGTAAAGGTATGTAGGTCTTTCTTCTTGACATTCATATGTGATGGATGAGGATATGGTATATATGTGTGTAGGTATGTTTATATGTATCCCCACATAATAGTATATCGATATAATGATGATAATGATTATGAGGATGTTGATTGCATATGGTAGTCACATGCTAGCATGACATTGATGATGATTTCATGGTTATGTAAATGTATGGTACGACATTGAGCATCATCATCACATTGAGCATCATCATCACATTGAGCATAGGGAGATATGGTGGATGGGGTGATGATGATGAGATGAGATATAATATGATATGATATGATTTGATGATATGGAGAAAGATCCTTGATACTAAATACTCTCCCATGTCCTGGAGAGTCAGGTAGTAGTATACTGCACCTTCCCTAAATAGTCACCAATTCGAGATGGTTTAGGATGGTCCAAGTATTAGTATAACCTTTGGATAGGTGCGCTAGTGTGAGGTGAGCTTGATAATATCCCGGAATCAGTCTTCATCAGCTGCTGGAAGGGAATCACCTGTTTGAAATATCTTGTGATGACGACAACTCGTGGTTCTAGCCATGTACGAGAGAGATAATGCATTTCATGACATTTGGCATTGTACTATATCATTGAATATATGTGTGATATTGATGATATTATTATATGTGTATGTTTGTCTCAGTTACTGAAACGTTATCTCACACCCCTTTCGATGACTAACATTTTAGGTAAAGACTCTGGTACTAGTCTAGAGAAGACCAACAAGTCGTAGGCATCTCCATCTTCGAGAATTTCAAGTGTAATTGGTAGTTGCTATTCAGTTTATGTAATATTGTGCCAAGTAGGTTATCATTGTTTGGTTGCCTATATGAGTATCCTGGGGTATTGCTTAGCATGTGATGCAATGATGTTTGGATGATATCAACGATGATATGGTATAGGTATATTTATGTGTTAGTGTATGTGTATGATGATGATTTAGACTCGGTATGGGTCAGTATTGTTGGAGGTGTATTGGTGAGCTAAAATGACCGTATGTGTGAGCTCAAAAGGGATTTTGGGGCTCATATGTCTATTTTGGGGAGTAAAGCCTATTAAGTGAATTTGGGGATCAAAAGAGTCAAATTTCAGAGGAGTAGTTGTGTCAATTAGGACCAATGAATAGTCTTAAGATGCCAAATTGCCTTCGGTGGCCATTGAAGAGTGTAAGTGGTGAGTTTTAGCCAAAAAGTGACCAAAAAGGTTTCAGGCATCCAGAATCTCCATATAGAGATTGATTCGAGTGAAATTAGTGTCTATAGTTAGATTGAGATGAGAGTGACCTGTAGGAGTTAGAATTAGGTTAATCAGAGGTCAGAGCAAGAAGTTATGTGCGGTGAAGTTTTGGCTGGAAAACCAGCAATCTACTGATATGGTTACTGATATGGGTGTTGCGGTGATAGAAGCTTGGCCATAGCGCCAAGTGATTCTGTCTCATTAAGGCCGTGGTGTTACTGTAGCCAGCTTTGTTGTGGTACGGATTGAGATTTTTCTGGCTATTTGAAGTTTTTAGGAGTGAATTTGGGGTATTTGGATGTAAGGTGTGACATTTTGATATTAGAGCAATGGTTCAGGCCACTGCTTCTGCTCATTGTAGTACTTGGCACATTTTGAATTACATAAACTTATATATTCTCATTACAATACTAGTCTAGAGTCATATAATTGAATATGTTACTACTAGTATATAGGGAAAAGATGTCTTGCAGGGGGTAAGTAAAGTGATGGTGATCTCATGAGAGAAATGCATGAGATGTTGGATGGATCGAATGACCGAGTTAGCAATCAGGGAGGAACATTTATCAGAACTCAAGAGCAGTTGGCCCGCAAGGGTATGGTGATGTGAATGAGGAAGTCAGCATGTATGTGAATTTGAATGCTAGAGTAATTAAGCCAATGAGGACAAGGTAATAAGAATGAGGAAGTCGGAGTGTATGTAGATTTGAATAATGGAGAAGATGAGAATGTGATGGAGCCAAAGAAAGACCCAAGGGTTGGAAGAAGAGGTGTCTTCTTTCGGCTGAAAGACTTTTGAAGGTTTAACCATTAGCATTCGAAAATAAAATGGATCCTGCGGCGGCTAAGGAATGAGTGGACCAATTGGAAATCATATTGGGCATTGTGGATTGTATCTTCGAATAAAAGGTGCAACTGTCAATGTTTAAGTTGGAAAGGAAGGCAGAACGATGGTAAAGAAGAGTCTTATTGAGTGTTGAGACTATGGGAGCTCACCGAGAAATTAAGGAGTGGTTATCAATTGTGTCTACATCTTTGAAGGACTGGCATGTAGAGATTCGTGTTTTATCCCAGCAAATATGGGAGACTAAGAAGGAGAAGAGAAGTTCAATGATCCATGCTTTTTCTATCTGGGATCTCCAAGAGGAACATGCCAACTCTCTCTCAATCACTTTATGATTTAACCGTGGTGGTCGTGGAGCCAGAGGATGTGGCAGGATGAATAGAAGCAACAATAGGCCTACATGCCAATTATGTGGAAGGGTTGGTCACATGGTAGCAAATTGCTTTTATCATTTTGACCAGACTTTTTCAGGTAGCACATCTTTTGAAAGATAGAAAAACCTTGGAGGAACCACCCCTTCATACTATATCAACATGGCAACAACCCCGAAATTTGTTGCTGACCCAAATTGGTACATGTACAGTGGAGCCAATGCACATATGACAAATGGTTCTGCTCCACTTGACAATCCTCTGTAATACCAAGGTAATAAAGGTTTAATTGTAGTAAATGGTGACTCTATTCCTATCACACATGTTAAACATAGTAGACTCTTATGTAAAAATGGAAGACAATTACTTCTCCAAAATGTTTTGACGGTTCCTAGAGCTTCTAAAAATTTTGTTAGTTCTCACAAGATCACTCTTAACAATGATATTTTTGTGGAATTGTACTCATATATTTGTCTTGTAAAGGACAAGAAGACAAAGGAAGTGCTCCTGTAGGCACACTTTGAGAATGACTTGTATAAGATTAAGTGAGGTTCCGGGAAGAGTCAAGGTCAATAAATCAAGAGAATAATACAATTAAGCATTACCATCATTTAAAAAAAATTAACATAATATTTAAATTTTATAATTTATACATTACTAATTAATAAAATAATATGTATTTTTTAATATTTAAAAAAAGCCACGGACCGGCCCAAAAAACTTTCTATTTGAACTCATATTTTTAAAGCTCAACCTGCCTATTTTATTGAGGTAAATAGGCTAACCCGTTAGACTTGATCCATATTGCTGGTTCTAGATTACACTAAGATATGATAATTTTGAGCTGAATAGTTTTTCATCATCTTCTTATGGTCCAAAAATGTCTTTATTCATATCTAAAGATGGAGCAGAATAGATGTGATTTTCCTATATAAAATTGTTTAATGATCCTTTAATATAGACTTTTTAATTCACAAAAATTCCATTTTTCAAATATTCAGTCTTTTTTTACCTCTATCATCTTTTCTGGTCTGAACCCTGATCTCCATCATTAAATGCTTCAATTTGTTAAACATTCCATATCCAAAGTGCAGCCTTCTACATTAATATGTGATGCTGGTTGGAGATTCTGAAATTCATATCATTGAACAGAGCCCTGTTGCATTGACGGTGAAAACAATTATATTTCAATTCACAAAAATCCAAAAAAAAAAAAAGACTGATATTCTATGCTTTAAATATAAAACAAATATAGTATCATTGGCTTGTCCGGGGGAACCCAATATTAAAATGAGTTGCAAATTTAATTTGAAAACTAAAATTTAAGTTATTTTGTTCTATCTCTCTTGTAATTTCAATTGTCTTATAATTCCTCTCTTACGATTAAAATTGATATAATTAAATTAATATAATTCATATGATCATCAACTAACTTTATTATAATTTCAAGATTTGAGAGTACATAGAATTATTTACTAAAATTTGACTTAAATTTTAGCTTTCGAATTAAATTTGCAATTTCTTGATAAAAAAACTTACTGAGATTTGTCTTAAAACCTCATTCAAATTAATTAGTTGACCACAATTAATTATAAGATATATTTAGTTTATGTTAAACAGTAATAAAAATATATTTCTTGAATTCAATGGAACAAACTTTAAATTATAAAGAAAAGAAAAGAAAATAACATGGTAAATCTTATCAATCCATGCAGCTGCATGCACAAGGCACAAAAACAAAATCAATTAGACGGGGAAGCACATGTTATAGCCATCACAAGAATTAATGAATCCTCAAATTTGCATGCTATGGCCTAGTTTGAGAAGAATAGAGTGCATGTTGTGAAGGTGGAAGTTTCCCGTGTCTACAGAAAACTTGAAATATGTCATTGTTCTAAGTGGAGAAAATACCCGCCTCAACCCCTTTTTTCTTTATTTACACCCATTATCTTGAACCTATCTCTTCAATGAAGAATTTGTTGAGATCTAAATTAATCCAAACCAGACCCAAAAGGTGACGGGAGTTACTTAACTAGAGTTACTTAACTCAATATAATTAAGTTGTTAACTTAGTTCTTAACAACAATGTATAGTTAGTTAGGCTGATTAAGATAAGAAACTAACATTCTGTTCACATTCTTTGTAATACATATATATGTACTTTCACCAAGAATGAATAACACAAGATAGAATTTCTCTCTCTTATGGTTTCATTATGCTAAGTATCATGGTATCAGAGCGAGAAAATAAGCTTCTTCTCTTATTCAAATTTTCTCAATGGCAGTTTTCTCCGATGAGAGTGTTCCATCCGATGCAATGGCAACCACTCCTCGTTCTAATCTCATCATTGATTCGTCAAGTCCAATCTTTCTACATCTGAATGAGAATCTGGCTCTTGTTTTGGTTTCTCCACCTCTTACAGGATCCAATTATCACTCATGGGCTAGGGCAATGCGCTTGGCCTTGCTGTTGAAAAACAAACTCAAATTCGTGGATGGTTCAATTCAACCATTGGCTAACACTAATCCTCTCTATTCTGCTTGGGAGCGGTGTAATACGATGGTGCACACTTGGATTGTCAAGACTCTTTCAATGAGCATAGCACAGAGTGTTATGTGGATTGATAATGCTCAAGATATTTGGATAGATTCAGAGATCGGTTTTCACAAGGAGATCAGTTTCAAATAACTAAACTTCAAGAAGAGATTTACGCACTGAAGCAAGGTGATTTGTCAGTAAGTGATTATTTTACTAAACTAAAGATTCTCTGGGATGAGCTTGTGAATTTACATCCAATCAAGAATTGCTCATGTAATCCTCAATGTGCATGTGGTGCTATTCTAAGTGCGAGATCATGCTAATGGAGCACTTAATGACCAGTGTAACACAGTCAAATCTCAGATCATGCTAATGAAGCCGATGCCATCAATTAATCATGTTTTTTCTCTTGTTCTTCAACAAGAAAGAGAATTGGCCATAGTTCATGAACCTAAAATTCTTTTTACCAAGGGTCCTATATGAGGACAATCAAATTTCTCTGGTATTAGGTCTAATAATGGCAGAACTACTAGACTCTGTACTTACTATGGAAAGAATGGGCACACAGTGGAAACCTGCTATAAGAAACATGGATTCCCATGAGGATTCAAATTTCGAAACTCCAATGCTTCGATTAACAACTTAATTATAGTGAGTTAAGTAACTCTAGTTAAGTAACTCCCGTCAAAAGGCAAACAAGCTTTACTACTAAATCATTCTCGATATATGTGTGTGTGGAATTGGATTTTCTGCTTTAATGCTTATTCCAACACCATTTGAGCAGATCATGTGTGCGTAACCTAAAGTCTCTACATGAAAACATGCCAACTCTCTCTCAATCGCTTCATGATTTTTAGTAAGGTTCCTTTTCCCTTATTTACTATGTGGTATTATAATACTAATTAATTCCATTGATATGAGTTTCTTGAATTTTTCAAATATTTATATTTGTCTTTCTCTTTTTGCTATTTAGACTTTGAAAATAAATCAATAACCAAAATAATAGGAGCTCAATGGGATGTACTTACCACTCACTAATTCTTGATGAGGATGGTAGCCTAACTGATACAAGAAAAATCTCCAATAAGTAATGAGGTATGTAATTATTTGCTGTATTTTGAATAATTAAAATTATCTTTAATTACCCCTTCGATGGTAGTGTGTCATTGCCATAAATTCATGCTTCACATTAATTTTCTATCATTATCTTTTTTTAGTCATGTATGTGAAAAATATTTTATTTGAAGAGAAAAATTTATTTAAGTGATCTTTACATTTAAAAAAAAATTTAGTCTTCAATCATTAATTGAAGAAACTTTGGTACTCAACAAAATTAACAAAACACCTTCTATTGATAGATTTCTAGTTTTTCTTATTTCTTAAATCTTTTTTACATATTTAAGCAAAGTTTAATATATTTTCAATAAATGACAATCACAAAATCACATGATATCATGTTACAAAATTTTCAGACACACTTCTCATTCATGTGTCACTTATAAAAGTTTTGTTTTATTTTCTTTTTTATGATGGACTACATGAACTAATTTTGGCTTTATTACCTCAATACTACAAAAAAAATCAAAATTTTCAATATGCTACAAGTTAAAAAATATTTTTACATATATTGTAATTTAAATGATCTCGGTGTTTAAAACACCGAGATATAAATTTTCAATTTTTTTTATTGAATGCTCTCCCTAAATCAATGTCTGACCCCTCCCCTCCCCTCCCCCCCCCCGGGGGTGCCCTTACATCTTCCCCCCACCCCCCAAAAAATCCCTCTCCACTCTCTTTTTTTAAATTATATCTATTTTTTTATTTTTCTAATCACACAAAAATAAGTAAAAATATATAAATTATATAAAAAACATATACTAAATAAAATAAATTAATTATATTAGTAAAATATATTATTCAATATTATTGAAATTATATAAATTTTCTTATATTTTGAAAATATATATTTTAGTTAAATTTTTAACATAATTAAAAAATATATTTTTATTAATTAAAATTTATATTAATATAAAAAATAATTATAAAAGTAGAATATGTTTTCCTTACTTCAATATTATTAAAATAATATAAATTTTTTTTTATTTTTAAAATATATATTTTAGCCAAATTTTTAAACCATCTAATTTTGAGAATTTTTTTTTTTTTCGGGTTAGGTTACCTTGAGAGCATTTTAGGCAAAGTGGAGACCAAGGCTACGTGATCGTAATGCCATGGACGCACCAGAGACAGACAACCCAAGCATCTGTCAGACTCAGACAATCAACGACTAATAACCATGAGCATATACTCAGGCATGTGTCATAAATCAAGTTAGCACATCAACCATGGGATGCCCCACAAGAAAAAAATCAACTAAATTCAATGAAATAGTCAATCGCAATTCGCAAGTATGTTTCGTGGAACTTGCTTAGAAACCCACCTGAGAGTCTTTCGTCAAAGCATCAACAATTCGCAGGGACTCCTTCGAAGACGCTAGTAAACCTTTCATTTATCACCCTCGGAAAGAGAAGAGAAGCATCAAGAACTCACCTATTGATCCTCCGAATTTTTCTTCCTTCGTTGCATATACAGAGAAATCATGGCTGCTCAGCTGATTGGTGGAGCATTCCTCTCTGCTACTCTCCAAGTAGCTTTTGACAGATTGGCTTCTTCTGAGATCGTTGACTTCTTCCATGGAAGGAAACTCAAGGATGGCTTGCTGAAAAAACTCCGCATTACTCTTCTTTCTATCAACCAAGTTCTTGAAGATGCAGAGGAAAGGCAGTACACAAACTCCAATGTGAAACAGTGGCTTGATGAGCTCAAAGATGCCGTCTTTAAGGCAGAGGACCTTCTAGATGAGATTGCTACTGAGGCATCCCGACAGAAGCTGGCTGCTGAGTTTCAAACTGCAATCAGTAGGGTACGATTATTCACTGCTTTCGTTAATCCATTTGACAAAATGATTAAATCAAGGATCCAAGCAGTGCTTGATGACTTAGATTTCCTAGTAAAGCAAAAGGATGTGCTTGGGTTGAAGGATGGCTCTGGTGTTGGCGGGGAAGTGGGAGTGGGTTGGAAACTGCCCAAAAGATTGCCAACAACATCTTTAGTAGATGAATTTAATATGTATGGTAGAGATGTTGATAAAGAGGAAATCATACAGATCTTACTTTCCCACAACATCAGTGGGAACCAACCACCTCTGAACGTGATTGCCATCTTGGGTATGGGTGGGATTGGTAAGACCACCCTTGCTCAGCTTGTATATAATGACAAGAGGGTGGCAGATCAATTTCCACTCAGGGCTTGGGTGTGTATTTCAGAAGAATTCAATGTTCTTCAACTTACGAAAGCAATTCTTGAAGCATTTCATTTTTCAACCAAAAATTCTGATGATCTGAATCTGCATCAACATGAAATTCATGATAGATTGATGGGGAAGAAATTTTTCCTTGTTCTTGATGACGTTTGGAATGAGAATCGTACAAATTGGGAGGTCTTGCAGCTTCCCTTTAATTATGGAGCTCCAGGAAGTAAAATCCTTGTAACAACCCGTAATGAAAAGGTAGCATTAGTTATGCACTCTACCCATGTACATCATTTGAAGCCATTAAGAGATGAAGATTGTTGGAAATTATTTGCAAAATATTCATTTAACGACCAATTTGATGGTCAGGATTCAAATCTTGTATCAATTGGTCAAAAAATTGTTGAGAAGTGTGGAGGGTTGCCCTTGGCTATAAAAACATTAGGAAGTTTGTTGAACACTGAACCATCTGCGCAGGAATGGGTTAAAATATTGGAAAGTGATATATGGCATTTATCAGAGGATGATTGCAATGTAATCCCAGCTTTAAGATTGAGCTATCATTTTCTTCCTTCAAATCTCAAGCGGTGCTTTGCTTATTGTTCTATCTTTCCAAAAGATTACAAGATTGACAAGAAAGTCTTAATCCAATTGTGGGCAGCAGAGGGTTTGTTGCATTCTTGTCGACAAGGTCAAAGCATTGAAGAAGTGGGCAATGAGCTCTTTAATGATCTGGCTTCAAGGTCATTTTTTCAACCATCAGGGAAAAATAATTTCATTATGCATGACCTTATGAATGATTTAGCAAAATCAGTTACGGGAGAGTTTTGTTGTCAGTTAGAAGGTGATTGTGTGCAAGATATTCCATTAAAGGCTCGCTACTTTTCACACACAGTAACCTTTCATCTCAAACTTATGAACTTGGAGCCTATTTTCAATTGTAAACATTTAAGAAGCTTCATGCCCTTCAAAGTTAATAATTTCATGCACTATAAAGTGATGGATAATCAGTTGCCAAGACTTTGTTCTTTAAAGTATTTGCGGGTGTTATCTTTGTCTGGATACTATAATGTCAAAAAGTTAGGACATGACATTAGCAATTTAACACATCTACGATATCTAGACTTGTCTCAGACCTTAATTGAAAAGTTGCCTAATTCAATCTGCTTGCTGTTCAATTTGCAAACCTTGAAATTACATATGTGTTCCAAATTGACTGAGCTGCCTCCAGATTTCCATAAACTCATCAATTTGCGCTATCTTAATATTGACAGCAGTGGCATAAAAAAGATGCCCAAGGATATGGGAAATCTAAAAGATCTTCAAACACTCACTCATTTTGTTGTGGGAAAGAATAGAGGGTCTGATATGAAAGACTTAGGGAAATTAAACCATCTAAGTGGCAAATTTTCTATTTGGAACCTGGAGAATATTATTGATCCTATGGATACCAAGGAGTGCACTATGAAAGATAAGAAAAATTTGAAAGATTTAAGGTTGCGATGGTTTAAAGAGACTGAAGATTCAGAGCTTTCAATGGGGATATTAGACTCTCTTCAGCCTAACAGTAATTTGGAAGAGCTTGTTGTTAGTGGCTACAATGGCAGTAGATTTCCTGATTGGTTTGAGGCTTCCCATTTGCCAAACTTAGTATGTCTTGAGCTGCATGGAAATAGATGCTGTTTTTGTTTGCCGCCACTTGGAGAGCTGCCTTCCCTCATGGAGCTTCGAATCTCTTCCTTTCATGGAGTAAAAGTGACTGGTCCTGAATTTTATGGGAACAGTTCAACAAGTGTCCCATTTAGATCACTTCAAGTTTTACAGTTTCGGTTTATGCGTCAATGGGAAGAATGGAATGCATGTTTCGAAAGTGAAAGTTTCCCATGTCTACAAAAACTTACAATATGTCGTTGTCCCAAGTTGAGAAAATCCTTACCTCAACATCTTCCTTCTTTAACTTGGCTATGTCTTGAGGATTGTGAAAATCTTGAGGCTAAAATTCCTAAGGATTTTCCCATGGCTCAGCTACGCATATATAATTGTAACAAGATGTCTCAACCAGCTTGACGGAAGTTATTGTTTCTAGGATTGATGTGGTTGAACTTGTATCATTCTCCATATGCGGTATTGGATTTTCTGCTCCAATGCTTATTCCATACCATTTGAGCAGATGTGTAATCTGAAGTCACTGCCTGAAAACATGCCAACCCTCTTTCAATCGTTTCATGATGTGTTGTCCAATGGTAAGGTTCCTTTTCCCTCATGTACTGAGTGGTATTATAACACTAGTGCCATTGATCTAAGTTTCCTGAATTTCCAAATATTTACATTTGTCTTTCTTTTTCTGCTGATTAGAACTAAAAAATAAATAATCAAGATAATAGAAGCTTAGTGGATTTACTTACCACACACTAAGGATATTGGAACAAGGTCCCACTCCTATTATAAGTGTGCCAATTTATGAGTGCCTGATATCTGTTTTCTATTCATTTTATGGTATCATATTTTCATATTTAACTCCTGTGTACTTTCTATTAAGTCAGAAGTACTTGTGAATTACCCAAGAATACTATCAAGTATAAATCCTTCTTTCTTCTTGCTTTGCTTACACCCTGAGATATATATTTTGTACTTTGCCTCTAATTTTCATAACATATGCTTTCTACTAATTATACATTCATTTACTTGGTATCATATGTGTCCCTTATTGGCAGCCATAGAAGAAAATGTATAGTTATCTTGCTCACAAAGTATAATTCATGCTTTCTACTTATTTATTCGGAGTTTTAGATCATGGGCCACTTAATATTCACCAGTGGTTCATCTGGTGTTGAAGTTTTACTCTGTTCTTACTTGTACGCAGATTTCACATTCAGCTCCAGTTTAAGAGGACAGATACTCTACAATTGTGCAAGGCATCTATACTTCTGAGGCCAGAATGAAACAGAGTGTAAATCAAACTCCATCAACAAGGAGTTTGATGATGGGGCACATTTCTTTCTGGTTGGCTAATTGAAAAATTGTGACAATCACAATTGCATCATGTTTAGCAAGCAGAAGAGCATACTGTTCTAGTATGTGCTCAGGATGAACGACTTGATTGGCTTTTGTTATAGAATTTCCATAATGTGCTGAGGTTCAAACATTTTCATCCTTTTGTAAATTTTATCTTGTATTTCTCAGTCTCTTAGGTTGAATTTATATAGATGGTGGCCGCTGGTGTGCATGGAACTAAATTTCCTCTATTCTAATGATTTTGATTGAGTCCAATGATATATGTGATCCATGTAGCCAATCTTACTTAGTGAGATAAAACTATTGTTGTAATGATTTTGAATGAGAGAAGATATTAGAATATTGTGATCTGGGAAGCGTAATAACTGTTACAGATTCAGGAATCAAGTACTACAATAAGATGTAGGACATCAAATATGTTGCTTTTGAGATGCAAATTTTGCTTCTCAAATAGTTCCAGAAGTTTCAACTAAAGTTAGAAGAAAAGAGAGAGAATAAGTGTTCAAGTACATCTGTTTGAATTGACAATTGAACCTGATGTAGTTGCTAAAAGTAGAATCATGAAAACAAATTCCAATCTCATTGGACCCGGCATTTATATGAATTCTGATTATCATCATAAATGCTATTACTTGCTAGAAGAGTCCCGTTCTTTTTGGTTTTGTTATTTCATAAGAGGAGCTAAATGGATTTGCATTTTGACTATTTCATCTTTGTGGGTAGAGAGATACTGACTGAACCTTTTTTTTTTACTCTTTTTTCTTTTTGTTATAACTATTATTGTTATTTGAAATTTTTGCATACCCAGGTCCTTTGGTAGAGGAAGATTCTCATGCTATAGTCATTGCTCATGGAGATTCCTCTGTGGAGTACTAGGAATCCTGATTATCATCATAAATACTATTCATTTTTATCCTCATGCATTTGAGATGGCCTTGTACTAATCCTTCAACCCTTGCTGGAGAAGGTTTTACCTGAATCCTTTTAGTAACAACCAACAATAGTGAGCATTTTTGTTTTTCAGTCTGTCAACCTTGTTCATTATGCTCTGATCAAGTCTATGTGAACTCATTTCTCTGTTGATTTATTTTTCAGATTAGGGAGCTCTCATGTTGAATGATCTGGATTTTGTATCTATCCCGAAAGATATCTTGGCCGACCTGCCCTTCGTTAGGGTGGCTAGAGCTCCTTGATCAAACTCCATGTCTGCACTGACACGTGATGGCCTTGTATATAGTATGGATTGTGGCCATGAGACTTCATAAGGTTGTGGTTTTATGTAAACAGATTGTTGAATTTAAATATGTGTGTGTATTCAAATTCAACACTTGCTGTAAGAGATTCCCTTCTGGAAGAGGAATCCATAGGTTAAACTATACATTTCTGATATAACACGTGATAAGAATGAATAGGAGCAACTCTTATTGTCATTCACATATGATTCAAGTATTGTGACAGGTTCTGGCTGATTGTTGTTTTCGTCTGTTGTGTTGTTTTCTCTTTGAATGGTGTTGAGCATGAGCGGTCTGGTACTAGATGATGTATTGTCCTTGGCTAGTTTTTTAGGGTATGAACTGAAAATTTGATTGTGGCCAGAAGAAAAAAAATAAGCATTATGATAGATTAAGAGATTTTAATGCTTTGATTTTCTTAGGAGTAGAATTAAACTCCCTCTGTTTCACAACTTGCATTGTTGTAATGTCTTCAGTTGATTTTACTGAATCACCATACGATTTTTATGAATACTTTAGTGCCCATTTGAATTACCTTTTTATAAAAGGTCTATTAGAATAATCACAGTTTAAAAAAATGAAGTTTGGATAAAAGTAGAGAAGTTTACCACAAACCTGTTTTGATAAAAAAGAAAAAATTAATAATTATAAACCATAATTTGACAAAGAGGCTCTTAATTGTCAAAACAAACAATAATGCCATTTGGCCATAACTGATTTTGAGCTTCTCAATCAGATCGTATTTGCTTCAAAGTTGACATAATTCTAAAATTCAAGTTCCTTAATTTTCTACTTCTAAACTGATCCCATCCTTCACAACGTCTAGTAATGGGACTCACATCATTCACGATCTAGTGGGTGGGGAAAGCCCTGTCATTTTTGTACTTCCGTAACTTTAGCTTCAGAAAATGGAAAATTGCACTCAAATCAAATCAAATGTATGAATATTTAGATTTTCATGAGTTACTTGTGGGTAAATCGATTTTAAGAGATGTTTTTGGTGAGTAATATCCTATTGATTAAGATATGTTATCTATCTAGTCTTAATTATTGATCGATATTAGCGGATTTTATATCACTTGTAACAAATAAGGCCAATAATCTCACATCAGAGACGAGCAATAAAAAATGCTACAGAAAAAGGTGCTAAAAAATAATGCAAAAAAATTATGTTCATTGTTAAACTTTAAAATTGTCATCTTTAACTTTAATTGACAAATAATAAACATTTTTATTAAATAATTTTTTATTCTCCTATGAAGATGAAATTTTTTTTTTTGTATAATCATGAATAATCTTAAATGTTATGGATTTTAATACACAGACCGAATGATATAATCTTTCATGGAGATATAAAATAACATATTAATTATGATGCTTGAATATCCACCATTTGAATCTTCAACCATTATTTCATATTTACATGCTCAACTTGACTTATAAACAAATGCAGTAGTATACAAATCATACTATCAATTTTTTTTCGCTGGCCATCCAACAAAATTAAAACGATATTCATAATTTTGTGAAATAGCAAGGAGATTCTCCAATATCACATTAAAAATAACTAAAATTTTCAGAAACAGATATCATTACTTTGATTAAAAATAAAAATATTAAAACTCTAATGAAAGGTAATGATATTGTAATATGAAATGATCAGATCTCTTGAAGTGAAGGAAAAAAAAATATTTGCAGATTAACATTCTAATTGGGTGTCTCATATTTACATCCGAGATTTAAACCATTTTTTATGTATGCACATATTATATACTCCCTCCCCTCTCAAATATAAAGAAATTTTGGATAAGAGGTTTGATGCAAAATATAAGAAGAGAAATGTACTAAATTTTTGTAGCAATAAATGTTGTATTCCAAAAATACTCTTCAATTATTGTGGTTTATAATAAATATTAATTAATCTAGTGTAAAGAAAAGATTATTAATTGAGAATAATTTTATATGAAAAAAGTATGTTTTATTATAAATTAAATAAGTTTAACTAACTTTATTATTATATGTAAAATGGTTATTTTTTTCCTTATATTTGATCCCGTAATGAGTATAACAAAAAAAAACTTCATCAAAGAAAAAAGACTTTTTCAATTAAATAATTTAAATGAAGCAGAAAATGGACATGAGCATTCAACATCATTAACCTTTCTTACAAAGTAAAAAAAATGTGCAGAAATGCATGGCAAAAAGATTTTACTAAACTCACTCAATAATATGATACATACATACGCACGTGTATGTGTATGTTTTACAAACTGAACTATTCATGAATATTGATTGTGTACGTTCATTAGACTCCATGCACTATTAAAAAAAAAAAAAGACATTCAATATAAGTTAGGCTAACTATTATTATTATTATAAACTTGAATTGTTCATATTAATTGAATTAGGACACTTTTAAAAATTTTAATATATTTTTATTTTAAAAGAAGTGTGGTACAAAATAAAAATAGTTTTGAAATGTTAATTTTTAAATAATAATTAAAATAAAAATGAAATCTAAATGTTTCTACAAAATAACATTTCCTTGCTTTCAAAGTTGAAATTATTTTAGAGTAGTTAGATATATTTTCTTATGTGTTACTAATAATTAATAAAATTAAGTTATCCATAACTTATGAATGATACAATATGTAATAATGAGTCATTTATTATAAGAAAATATTCTTGTAATAACAAAAAATAATAATAAATTTATTCTTATCAGTTTTGAAAAAATTAGTTTTTGAAGTTCTTAATTTTTTAAATTTAGATCATGAATTTTTAATTACTACTGGAATTCACACCCATGCGATGCAAGGTGTTTCTGATATCAAATAATTTTGATTATTATAATTATCAAACTATTATAAAGAAAAAAAAGACCATTCTTAAATTGTCACACTATTATACAAAATTGTCTGACTACTATATATATATATGTATAATATCCTGATAGACCACATATGATGTGTCTGTTGGATTGCTACCATGATCAAAAATAAAAATTGTCAATCCTTTGTATACTCCACATACATGTCAACTATAGGAACATAAAGTTGTTCATGTATAACCAATAGCAGTTGGGTTAAATGGTAAGGACTCAACACGTCTTAACTAAAATATTGAATTCGAGTATTGTGAATATAAAAAATCACATTAAGAGAGATATTTTCTCCGTTTCGCTATATAGTGCACTTTTTTGAGAAATTTATGTTTCATAATATAGTATATTTTACTGATTATGTAGTGTAATTATTTTCTCTTTCCAAGATTACCTCTGATTAATAGACTCAAATATTTGTTTATTATTAAAATATTTCATTCCAAATGTATTTAATGAGGGTAATTTGAAAAAAAGTAAAAAATTTTATTAATTATTAATTGTTGTCTTGATCTGTGTGCTGTAGTTAAAAATGCATTATAAACTAAAATGGAGGGAATATTTTATTTAGGCTCGACAATACTTTAACCTAACCCAATCATATCTTTATATATATATAAAGAGTTGTTCATGTGTGAAAACTTGTGTGGCCAAATAATACCCATCTTTAAATAGATTATTATAAAGTTATTTTAAATAATAATAATAATAATAATAATAATAATAAGTATAATAATTGTAAACATTGATAAACATTATATATAATTATATTAATATGGCCCCCATACATTTATTGAGGCTTTGGTACTATCAACATTTTAGTATAATTAAAAATCATATTAAGAGAGTTACATATTTTAACTTGACACTACTTGAATCTAACCTAATTAGATAATTATGTAAAAAAAATTTTAAATGATAAATTTTTAATATATAATTTAAAAAGTCAATTTTGGGTTAGAGCTTGAAGTTCCTCCAGGCTACTCTCTCTTTGTTAATTCAGTGACCATACCTTGCTTTTCTCGCTCTTTATAACATTGCCATCTGTCTCCATTTCTGCTGATTTGCCTCGTTGTTCTCCCTTCTCTGTCTCCGTCTGTTGGTCTGCTTCTGCCCTCTAGTTCGGGAAGTAGAAAGGCTTTCTGGGATGAAAAAATTTGCTTACTTGCTTTGTGACCTACTTGCTTAGGAAAGGAATTCTTTTAAAAGGAAAATATGTCAAACTCAATCAATCACGTCATTGGTTAACCTAACTTCAGTCACATATCGGGTCAGATTAGATCTTGGGTCGTGTTCATGCTCAGCCTCATCCAACTAAAACTATATGTTGTCTAAGATTAATTATAGATTTTAAACATGTTGAATATTTAACTCATTATATACTTATTATTTATTTGAATTTTAATTAAAAATAGTTTAGTAAAAGTCATTTTATCATATAATACATGTTGTGATTTTATATGATTGTACTTTTTTAGCTTCATATGATTGTACTTTAAATTAGATTATCAGATAATATCAATTTCATATAGTATTTTATAAAATATAACTAAGCATAAAAATATAGTTTTTTAAATATTAATGGTATTTTCTAACCAACATTAAAAAGATTAATTTTTGAGATGTAAAAATTATTGAGGTAGATTTCATGTTGGTTGTCAACAAATCATCAATTGCATAGTTACACACATATCAGTTGTGACATATTATAATCCCTGATCTTGTAACCCAGGATATATATGCCCACTAATTATGAAATAACACATTTATATACAGAATGGTGAAATTAGGAGATTTTTAATTAATTGAATATCCGTTACAACATCATTTACTGCATAATACTCTCTCCTATTCTTTTTATAAAAAATTTTTTTGAAGCTTTTTCTTGTCCTTTTTATAAGGGATCTTGTAATGTTTAATAAAAATTTTCATATTTTACCCTCATCATTTATTTCTTTTTGTAAATTCTTATTAGACTTTTTAGATGAAAGATATAATCTTAATTGATCAAATAATATTTAATGTGGATTACATTAGTATATTAAATAGGGATAAAAAATAATATTTAGTTTTTTCTTTTAGAATTTTAAAAAAATAACTAATTTTTTTAATTTATGTAAAATAATTGAAAATTTCTTATAAAAAAATTAGAGGGTGTTAAAAACATATATACGACTTAGAGAATATTGATCATGATTCTAAATGTCATTTATGATGTCAAAAAGAATGATTGATTTAGAATGGGAGAAACTACATAGCATATAAAGCTATCATTGTCAAGTGTACATATTATTACGTTGTGAGAGTGCGATTGATTGTGTTTAGAGGTGTTCACAGGCCCAGCATCACCTTGGTCCGATGTTCGGCCCAGAACACCCCTGGTGCCAAGAAAATTGGCTCATGCCCCGACCCGGTCTGATATGAGTTGGTTCTTCACCGGGCCAAGATCAAGTCAATACCGAGCCGTGTTTGGCCCAGTATAAAAATACATATTAAAAAATAAATAAATAATAAGTTAATTTAATTTTTTAATAAAAATATAACTAGTTTTATTTAATATATATTCTTATAAGAAATAATATTGGGTTAAAAAGTAACATTTATCAAAATTATAAATACTCAACAATTATATAATATTTTTTATATAATATTAAGTTAAGAAATAAATTTAAAATTTGAAATAAAATTAAAAATTAGAATAATAAAATGCATATATTATAATTATAAAATTAATTTATTACATGAGATATATGAAGGAAACACAAGTATATAAAATTATTCAACATTTTTAACAAATAAAGAAAAATTAAAAAATTAAAATATATATATATATATATATCGGATCGGGTCAACATAGGCCTATGACTTGTCTGAGGACCAACCCAAAATGACCAGACCGCACCAGGTCAATCGGGCCTCGGCGCCCATTGAACATACCTAATTGTGTTAGAATTCACAAAGTTAGAAAAAAAAAAAGTGACTGATTTAGAATGGGAGAATGTGAGTGATGTCACGTGGCATATAAGTTACTTATATGGCTAGTTTTAGCTGGTGTTTTAGAATATACTCCCTCTTTCATTTATTAGTTATATTTTAAAATTTTTTATTAATTTTTTATATAGATCAACTTTTATAAGTTTTTAAAATATTAATTATTTTATTTTAAAAATATTTTTATTTAATTATAAGAAAAAATAAATGGCTTGAATTTATGATATTTACTAAGGATAAAAATAAAAATTATATTATTTTTAAAACATTTTTCATAACATAATAAATTTTGTTAGTTACAATAAAATAGTTAAAAAGATTTATCTTAGATACTAGGGGGAGTTATATATATATATATATATATATATTATTATTATTATTATTTTCTCAGTCATCAATAGCGAAAAGATTATGACGGGGTTTTTAATGCCTTTGATTTCAAGACTCTTTCCGTTATCCGGCCATAACGGCGTCTCGCTTCCTCAGCAAATCTCGGAAGGCAAGTAATTTTGGCGCTAAGAAAACCAACCCCATGACGCGTCACGCTCTCATTGGCCATAAATGAGCCGGGAAACCTATGACATCATCATTCATGTTGGTTTTCCCGCGCGACAACCCGGAGGCGGAGTGTTTCCCCAGAAAGGGCTCGAATTTTAGCGAGAAGTGAAAGTGAGTGAAACATTGGGTTTAGAGCTGCTTCAAAATACGTGGCTGAATTGATTTGATCCGACATTTCGTCGTCGTTTGTGTGGCTTTGAGCTGGATCCGCTGATCATACTGGGAACTAGGAAGATATAAGAGGATCCTTGCTGGTATTGTTCTAATCAATATGTTGAATCTTTTTCTTGTGGCTCTCATTTTATTTTGGCGCTCAATTTTCTCAAATCTCAAGTCTCTTTCCAGCTCATTGTTCTCTGGAATGGGGTTTATTCAGAAAATTTCCATAATTTAAGATTTGGGAAAGTTGCTGAAAACTCTTTGTAATGGGGTTGGTTTGTCAGAGTGAAAACTGAAAACTTTGCCCGGAGTTTGTTCTTTTGTGAAAGTTACTGATAGGTGTATAGGGTTAACTGCAGTTTCGTTTTCTTCTGACTTTCTGTGTTACATGTTGCGTTTTGGGCTTTCGATTAAACTCAGGGTTTTTAGTTTGCATGAGTGGGTATTCAAATGAAGTTGCCTTCTTTCCAAACAGTACATGATTCGTATCAAAATGTAAGCATTTTTGCTTCGGCGCAGGTTTGATCTGGGTCTGTAATCGCATAGGAAAGGTTTGCATGAGTCTGCTGCCGGCCGTGTTTAAGATGCAGGATGGCAAGCCCTCAGTTGCCTCAGCCAGCAATTTCCAAGTTGAAGGCGAACAAGCTGACCCCGTTAAATCGAGATTCACAGAGTTCTGCAAGGTTCTTGTCATTTTATTGTAGAAGAAGACGCTCACCGTATCTTTCTCACTTTTTTTTTTTTTAAAGAATTCCTCTTTCATTTTTGACTCTGTTCTTTTGGCTTCTCTTGTGCATCGTTGTTAAAAATTTCTTTTTTACAGTTTAGGCCAAATTCTTTTTGTTGTTTTTTACCCTCATTATTTTTATTTTTTAATGTGATGTAGTTCTTTTTTTTTTTTTTTTTACAATGTGATGTTATTATTGAGGAAGAAGAATACGCCCGTCCCTGGGAAGAGTAGCAGTATAGGTCACCAGCTGCAAACTTGCACGAGTGTGTTTAGTGTAATCTTTTTGGGGAAAAGTAATTACCATATATTAACTGGGCATGTTTGAGATTTCATGATGATTATAATTGATAGAGGATCCAGAAAAGTTTTTGGTGGACAAGGCTAGAGGTAATTACTTTCAAAGACATAAACACTCACAAAGTATCTTTTTAAGTCAATGAACCATGCATGAATGGTGTTAGAGGTTTAATAAAACTAATAATTAGTTTAGACTTAATAGTTTAAACTTTTGGGTTGAAACTTGGGAGTTTGCATATTGCCGTAGGTTTAAATTTTGATTTTTTTTTCGTGAAATTACATAGTGTTGTTTATTTTAATACAGAATGGGCTATCATTGGATGAGAAAAGTTGTACACAAGCATTAAAGCTGTTTGGAGAAATCAAGTACCTTCTACTGAAAAATATCTTATCTATTGGAAAGGGAACGGTACAATATAATATTATTCTTTTAATGTAAATTTTACTTACAGCAATTCTTTATTCATGAGGGTATCTCTTTTCCAGTCAGAAGAGGCAGAGAGGTATTGGTTCTCATTTATCATATACACTGTCAAGAGATTGACGGAGAAAAATGCAGACAGTGAGAAGGAAAAGACTGCTCACAATGGGCTTACCTTATGCCAGATACTGAAAGCGGCAAAGCTAAAGTACATTACTGTCTTTTTCTATATCAGAGGTTTTTAATTTGTTTAACTGTTTTCTTTTATCATCTATCTTGTGTCCAACAGCATTGCAGAGTTTTTAAAAGAACTTCCTCAGTTTCTTTTGAAGACTGGTCCAATTTTGAGTACTCTATACGGCACAGATTGGGAAAATAGGTTTGAGGTATAGACTAAACAGAGTTATGCATGTGTGCATGTGTGATTATCCCTTTGTTTTAATACTTGGGAAAAGTTACTCTTGAGCCTTTCTTTATGCTGGTCTTTCAAATGTCTATACCAGGCTAAAGAGATGCAAGCTAATGTTCTTCACTTGTGCACTCTTAGCAAGTGAGTAGTCCACTATTTTCATCGTATACTCTGATTGATGTCTTTTGGTGGCCTACTCTAGGTTTGACATAAATACTGTGGTAATGGACTTGTGGAAGATATCTTATTTTGGTAGGAACAAAAAGATATGTTTCCTGATCATATATATCAGTAAACATGTATACTCTTCATCCTATAGTTTATACTACTGTTCAAAATGTTAAGTTCCAAGAAGCAGGTATATAATGGTTTCATTTAGTCCTCCCTCAGATTTTAAAATGTTTATTTGCTGAGCTTTCATTTTTGCGGTATATGTCACTTCAAGTATCACGTACAGTATGCCAGTGGGACATCACATCTTATATCTTTGATGGTGCTAGGTACTATAAACGTGCATTTGGAGAGTTCTTCTTGGCAAATGATGCAAATGTTGGAAACCAGTCATCTAGAACTGTTCATGCATCTGAATACCATCGATTTGGATGGCTACTCTTCTTGGCACTTCGTGGACATGCTTTCAGCCATTTGAAAGACTTGGTAACTTGCATCAATGGTTTAGTTTCTGTCTTGGTAAGTTAGATTCCTCTTGTACATTCGTGTTATTTCTGTTTTATCAAAGATATTTCTTCCCTGCTACAAAACCCCATTATAGACTTAAGACTAGTATAAAAATGAGTTGTTGGAACATCCATGCAAAAATTGGAGTTTTCTTGTAGAACATTGGTTTGGAGACTTCAATATTATGTTCATAATACATCAGAGAGTCATTGCCTGGGTTGGAGAGGTCACGCTAAAGAAACAATTTCTCATTTGCTTGCGTCTCACTGGCAGGCTATCTTGATTATCCATGTTCCTGTTCATTTTCGGACTTTCAACATTCATGACTCTTCACACTTTGGTAATCCTCTTTGCTTTTATACGTCTTTTATTCAAATCAGTCTTCTCTTTCTCATTTTGCGTGCACACATGCTCATGCTTGCACTCATTTTGTTGAAGGCTCTTTTGAAGCTGAATTTATATATATTGGCAATTTTTATATGTTTTTGTTCTTTTAACATGTGTTTCAGTCAGGAAGGGTAGCAAACATGTGGACCTCCTAGCATCACTGTGCAACATGTATCACACTTCAGAAGATGAATTGAGGAAAACCATGGAGAAAGCCAATATTCTAATTTCGGATATATTGAAGAAGAAACCTCGTTTGGCATCTGAATGCAAAAATGAGAATCTAGAGAATTTTGATAGAGGTTCGTTTTGATAATCTCTATCTATCATAAAAATTTTTCATTTAGAATATATGATTTTATTTACTGATGTTTATGCTCCCTTTCATTTCCAGATGGTTTGACCTATTTTGAAGATCTAATGGAGGAACCATACCTGCTGTCCAGCTTAGATATCTTAGAAAAAGATTATGATTATGCAATTTGTAACAAGGTTGAACTGGATGAGAGGTTGTTCATTGATGAGAAGGACAGCTTGGTAGCTTCAGGAAGCTTGATAGTTAGTTCTATGTCAGCAATTGGTGTCAAGGTATGATTAATGGACAGTTCACAGTTGTCTTAAAATAATCCTATCCTCGGTGAGGAAAAACCTAAAAATGTTTTTTTCCCTGTTTTATAGAGGAACTTTGACATATTGGCATCACCTTCCAAGACTATTGCTAGTTCACTTTCCCCCCACAGCTCTCCTGCCGCTCATGCAAATGGAATTCTGGGTAGCCTAAATTCAAGGATGGCATCCACCCCAGTAAGCACTGCAATGACTACTGCAAAGTGGCTTCGTACTGTCATCTCTCCTCTTCCATCAAAGCCCTCACCAGATCTGGAGAGATTTCTGTCATCATGTGATAGGGATGTTACAAGTGATGTAGTGTGCAGGGCACAAATTATACTGCAGGCTATATTTCCAAGTTGTCCTCTGGGAGAACAATGTGTAACTGGTAATCTCCAAAGTGCAAACTTCATGGGTAATGTCTGGGCTGAACAGCGGAGACTGGAAGCTCTTAAATTATATTATAGGGTTTTGGAAGCAATGTGTAGAGCAGAAGCCCAAAGATTACATGCAACTAATTTAACATCATTATTAACTAATGAGAGGTTCCATAGATGTATGCTTGCATGTTCTGCAGAGTTAGTCCTAGCAACACATAAGACTGTAACAATGTTGTTTCCAGCAGTATTGGAGAGAACTGGAATAATGGCTTTTGATCTTAGCAAGGTGATAGAAAGTTTTATTAGACATGAGGAATCTCTCCCAAGAGAATTGAGGCGACATCTTAATTCATTGGAAGAACGACTTTTGGAGAGCATGGTTTGGGAAAAGGGTTCCTCAATGTATAATTCTTTGATAATTGCTAGACCGGCCCTCTCTGCAGAAATTAATCATCTTGGATTGTTAGCTGAGCCAATGCCATCATTAGATGCAATTTCAATGCACATTAACTTCTCTTGTGGAGCTTTACCTCTTGTGCCTTTGCAAAAGCTTGAGACTTCATCAAGTACTGGTTCTCATTTCAGTTTGAAGATCTAAATCATGCTTCTCTGTTTCATAATTCTTTCTAGAATGGTTTCCACAAGGAACAATTTATTCAACTAAAGTAACATATTCATCCATCAATGCTTTTCAGATCAGATTGGGGATATCAGGTCTCCAAAAAGACTCTGCACAGAATACCGAAGTATGGTGGCAGAACGGAATTTCTTTACATCACCTATGAAGGATCATCTCCTTCATTTCAACAACCTTAAGTCAAAGCTAACCCCACCCCCTTTGCAGTCAGCATTTGCAAGGTATAATTGGATTTCCAATTTGGTAGTAGCGATGGATGTAAATTTTAATTATTTTACTATGTTAATATTGTATTATTGTGGTGTGGTGCTTCCTCTGCAGTCCAACAAGACCAATTCCAGGAGGGGCAGGGGAAACATGTGCAGAAATTGGGATAAGTATTTTTTTTGGCAAGGTATTTTTCTTGGTACTGTCAAACCAATCCAGTTGTTAAAAATGTCTTGCAAGTTATTTTTAACATGGTTCTTGATAAGGGAGTGAAGACAACTGTACCTTATTAGCTTATCTTTTGATGTGTAAGTACCTGTTGTGGCAGTGGTTTAAACGGAATATCTAAAATTTTTAAATTACCTTTAATGTAATTTTATATTATAAAAAAATCTTCATAGAATTTCTTTAAGTTATAAACAATAATAGTAATTTTATCTCACTAAGTGAGATTGGCCACATGAATCATATAATTCCATTGGACTATATCATATAATTTCTTTTAAGTTATGAATTGAATATATGTAAAGTTCAAACAATGTATCCTCTTATTTCCTATTTTTAGGGTTTCTCCCGGTTTTATCCAAAAATTCATAATTATTCTCATTGCAACTGAGTGTCTGACTTCCTAAATTCATAATTCAAAGTGTATTTTGTGATATAATTGATGAAATATGTATATTATACTTAAATATTTTTGGACTTTAAAGATTGGGTAGTCTTCTGCCGATGAATCTAATCTCAAGGTAACAAATTGTCAATTTTTTAATCACATAGTTGCAATGACTAAAAAGACTAGAAGACATCTATATTTTAATCAAATTTTGAAATATATCATTCTCATACTGTTACCATGTTTTTCATAGTCTGTTATATTTTTATTTTATTTCATTGCAAATTCTCACTAACGCTCAAACCTTCGATACTATATTTTCCTATCCATTAACAGAAAGTATTATCCATGTATGCAAGCCTTGAATACCTCAAAAAGGACTTTAAAGTTATTTTTATTATGGATGTTGATAAGGGTGTGAAGACAGCTTGCCTTCTCTATTTGATGGATTGAAGATTTGTTTGTGTATTCAGATTCTATTTGGTCACTGATGTGGCAAGACATTTGATCTGTGTGTGATCTTGAAGCTCCCATGTGGCCTCACCTAACATGTCAGAAATTACCTTCTTTGTCTAAATCACTATTTGGCAATGGCCTATTACTTCACTTCCTGCAAACAGTTGTTCAGACTTTTGAGTCAGGCTTAGAATATTGATTGGATGGCCATTCTGATTCTTGTGTTTATTTAAGATTTGATGAGTAAATGAATTACCTACTGTTTTTTCAATCACTTACTCATTGTTTGCACTTGCGTTTCCTAGATCATTAAGCTAGCAGCTGTCAGAATAAATTGTATGGTTGAGAGGCTACAATTATCGCAGCAGATACGTGAGAATGTTTACTGTCTCTTTCAAAAAATCCTAGATCAACGAACATCCCTCCTTTTCAACCGCCATATTGACCAAATAATTCTCTGTTGTTTCTATGGAGTTGCAAAGGTCCTTTTCATCCTCTATTCTTTTTAGATCCTTGTTAGAATTTGTAATATGCCTTTCAATCATTATCTATTTATCAATTTATCCTGTTTTTCAGATTTCTAAACTGAGCCTAACTTTTGGGAAGATCATTGACAGCTATAGAAAGCAACCACAGTGCAAGCCAGAAGTTTTCCGTTGTGTACTTATTAATTGGTCATTAGCACACCGTAAAGGGGTATGTAACTAGATTTGACTCTTAACTAGGTTTTTTGAGAAGTCTGACCCTATGATTGATCTGAAAACAGAGAACAGGACAGGAGCATGTTTATATCATTAAATTCTACAATAAAATATTCATTCCCTCTGTAAAGCCTCTGTTGGATGAGCTTGATCCGGTGGGAACAAGTAATAGTAATGGGATACCTGAATTTGACACTAGCAATGATGGTACATGCTTGTCTCTGACGCTATATCTAATTGTGTACATGGCTTTCCCTGCTATGAATTTTCCACAATCCATTGACTATTGTGCTGTTTCTCTTTCCAGGTCATTTGGTTCAATGTCCTGGATCTCCAAAAGTATCTCCATTTCCAAGCCTTCCTGATATGTCTCCTAAAAAAGTGTCTGCCAAGCATAATGTATATGTCTCACCATTACGACCATCCAAGGTACTTGGTTATTCAATTTGCTTTCTTCTTTGGATACCATTTTATATTCTTATCTAGTGCACTACAATCAATGGTGAGTGTGCTTGAAAAAAAGGGGAGAGAGAGAGAGAGAAGCATTTGGTGGGCTGTTGTTTTTCTGCAGCTACTAGGAGAGTGTCATTAGATGCTTACGTCAAAATTTTAGTTGTCTATTTTTTAATCTGCTTCCCTGAAGATGAGTTTGTTTTCTTATTTATGACATTGACAAGTTGATGTCATGACTTGTGAAAGAGATGTAGCCTATGCTAGACGATAATTGCTAAGAGAAGAACAAAATTTTGTTTGGTGTAAGGATGCTTTCTTTTTCTTTTTCTTTTTGGATAATTTTGAAGGTTCTGTTGGGTCTTGGTTCAAAGAAAGTATCTAGAATCAAACCTTAGTGAAACTTGATGAACTCAATCCACCTTTTAAACCCAATGAGTTATAGTTTCTGAGGTGCATATACCACTAAGGATTACTTTATTATAAAACAATAACTAAAATGTTTTATTTTTAAGAATTTGGTGTCTGAGATGCAAGATTGGAGAGCCCTAAACTGAAAAACTTAGTTTGAAACCATGACCAGAGAATGTTTACTGATTGAATACAATCTATAACCCAGTTTATGATGTTATTGGATTGCTTCTGAGGTGTTGCTAGCCTTAGTTTTATTGAATCTATGATTGTTATTGGATTGCTTATGAGGTGTTTATTTCAAGACTCAAATACAAAAGGACTAGTTCATATGTCTTTGATACATGGACTATAAGCTTAAACATTCATATCATATTCACAGATGGATGCTCTAATATCACCTAGCTCAAAAAGTTACTATGCGTGTGTTGGGGAGAGCACCCATGCATATCAGAGTCCTTCAAGAGACCTGTCAGCCATCAATAACCGTTTGAATGGGTATGCTTTTCTTCATATCTTGACTTATGGAGATAGGAATTAATTTATTTTTCGTAAAGTTTATGTCCTTATTTGCTCTCATTCCCTTTTTAGCTCTCGGAAGGTCCGAGGTGTCCTAAAATTCGATGATGTCGATGTCGGCTTGGTTAGCGACAATGTGGTTGCAAGCAGCCTTTATCTTCAGAATTGCAAACAGCCTTTAGTGTTTCCCCCTCAGTCAGGTGCTCCATTGAAGTCTGAGCAGCCTTACTCTTGAATGCAGCAGACTTCGATTCCCTCTGTAAATTCTACTTATCTCCGTTCTTACAAGTTGATGCATAGAATATTTGTGAGTTTGAAAGGGTTTTGTTTGAGCGGTGTTTTGTAAAATCATGCCGCCACTTTCCTTTTTGTGTAAATTGGGTATTTAAATGCAAAATATAGGTCTCTTTGATTAGCTTCTCAAATGAATGTTTTCTTATCAATATCAATATATCAATATTAATATATTTTTTCCGTACCTAATTATAAGAAAATTTTGAGACTATTCATTTGTTTCAAAATATATGAAACATAGATAAAATTTGTTGAGTAATTAATATTATTTTTCTTTTATATTTTTGAATAATTAAAACTGTGTAGACAATTACCAGTAATTAATTAATTTCAGTTCAAATTTTTAATATGGGCAATTATGGAGAAAAAAGAAATTATAATATAATTAATGAGTTTAACTAATAAATTTGTTTTTTTTAACTGATGAAATAAGAGTTATTTATTTTTTATAATTAGAGATGGATGAAATATAATGTAAAATTTGTAGCAAATTGCACTGATAGTAGTCTAGAAGACTCCAAATCATGCACAAGGAAGCATTCCTTCTGAAAAGCTTAACTATTCTTGTCATATTTTACAGTGACTTTATCTTTTAATGTAATCGAAAAAATTTAAGCAAGGTTATCTAAAATCAATTAAATTATCAAAAGATTATGAGTAAAATATCATGACTTCCCTTTTATTTTTTTTTAATTATATAAAGACTTCATTTTTTTTTTAAATCTATATAGACTTTCTTTAAAATTAAAAATTATATTATACAAACTTCACATCTATTTATAATATCTTATTCCATCTACTCAATTATTAATTGACTATTAAATTAAATTATTAAACTTTTTGGTAAACCAAAATGCCCCTCTTTAATATAAATAATATTTAAGAATCATTTAAATACTCATTTTAGCTAAAAAAATATTTTGAATAAATATATTTTTAGACTTTATATATATATATATATATTATAAAGTTGATTAGTTTTATCATTTTAAAAGTTTTGAATAATTTTAAGGATTGATGTGGATGCCTCAGTTTTAGAAAATGGACCTGCCTCTTTCAGTAGTGTTACCAGAAATGAAAGGGGTGAGTGGGATGTAGATGTCTCGGCCACAAGCTGGGATTTCATCTATCCACTGCAGCTCTGCAGTTGAACTCCTTGCCATATTTTGGGATCTCTCCAATTGTAAGTCTAGGAGTCTTAACAAGGTCCTGCTGACCGAATAGTGACTCTATTGAGTCAATGAATTTTTTTTTTTTTTAAACTGACCAGTATTGAGTCTCCACTTTATATTTTGATTAATTCGAATCAAACCATGTCGGGTCCCAAATGGGGGTAAGCTCTCCTAAAAATGTCTTCTCCATTTGCATGATCTTAAACCTGAGATATCATGTTTAAGCGACTACAACTCCTCCTACTAGAATCAACATCAACACCCATTATTATTGAGTCAATGAATTTGATCCAATAGCCATATGGGATAGGCCACCTTTATCTAGATGTGATTCTTAGCCTTAGAAAATTGATGATTGATAAAACTATTTGATACTTGGTCACCATTTTGAACTTCAACGAATTTGAATCTAGTTACATCGGGTCTCAAATGGGTGAAATTTCTCTCAAAAGTGTTTTCTGTATTCATACAATCTTAAATCAGACATATCGTATTTAAGTGATCTTAACCTCTTTGATTGTGCATTAAGTCCATGAATTTGATCCTCCAGCCATGAGGACCACCCTTATCTGGATGTGATTCTTACCATCAAAAAATTGTTGATTGATAACTCAGAGTATAGAGTCTTTCACTCGAGAAGAGATGCCCTGATGGTTGCGGATAATTTGGCAAAGAGTATGCAGTATGCGAATCAAGAAATCTACGTTTATCAGCACCCCCCTTCAAGCTGTCTTAGCTTACTACGGCAGGATATGTTGATCTTTAACACCTCCTATATCGAGATTCACGAGGCTGACTTGCTAGTTTGTTTGTTCAAAAACCATAAAAAAAAAGTTTTGAATGCAGTTATTTAAACTTATTTATTTAGTGATTTTTTAAATACATAATTTTAGCTAACAAATTTTTATCATATATAAAATTGTATTTAAACACTTATGTGCAAAAAAATAGTTTTAATAAATACATTTTCAAACCTTTTTATTATATTATAATATTAATTAATGATTATTATAAAATTAATTAATGATTAATTTTATAATTTTAAATCTTTTAAACACATCCCTTATATTATAATATTTTTTAAGAAGGAGTTACTATTTATAACAGTTCCTTATGAATAGTATTTTTTAAAATTTTTAATTATTTTATATAAAATTATTTTTATTTTAAAAACTTATTCCTTTTCTCTTCTACTTTACCGCTTCCCCATTTTTTCTCTTTAATTTCTCTCTTTTGTACTTGTTGGCTTTTTATCTTAATAACTTTTTATATATGTTAGATTTATTTCTTATTTAAATTTTTTTATTATTTTGATATATTTAAATTTTCTAACATTTTAACTTTTTCCCAAATTTATATTATTTTTCTAGAATTTTTATTATTTCTTAATTATTAATTTCTTCAAATTAAATATTATAAGTTTCTGAATTTTTTTAATATTATTATTATTATTATTAATTTCCTGTTATTTTTTAAATTCTTATTTTTAAAATTTACCTCCATCATTCTCAATTTATTTTGAGTTTTGAATTTATTTAAAAACTAAACTTACATATTTTTTCTCATATGCGTTTCATACTATTCTTTCATTAAAATTTAATATTTAGATCTTTTGAATTTTTTTAAGTTTAAAAAGTTAATACTTTTAATATATAATTAATGACAAAATATACAATATATTAAAAAATAATCCACATGTTAACTTTTAATTAGAAAATAATACAAAAAGTACATAAGAAAAAATATATAAGTACTTTCCTTTATTCAATATTTTAACTTCCTTTATATAATTTTGTATTATTTCTTAATTATTAATTATTAACTTCTTATTATTAATTCTTTATTATACTCTAAACTAACCCATGTCTATAATGACCTGCCCCTTACAACTTAGGATTCTCTTCCTCTTCTGTCATTCTTTCACTCTCTCTCCTTCCTATCCTCATTCATCCACTGTTGGTTATAGTTTTAATTGAAGGGATGGGATACTATATTTTTAAAATGGTACTTTATTTTTGGCAAAAATATATTTTTAATCTTTTAATTTTGATATAGGTTTCATTTTAATCCTTTAATTTTATTAAGTTTATATTAATTCTTTAACTATTAATATGTAATAAAGAACATTCTAATTCTTAATACCGTTAAATAAACTAATAGAAAATAATAATTCACATATTTAAAAGACACATCATTAATATTATTATGTATTAATTAATCTATAAATTATAATAAAAATATTTTTAAGGCTTAAATAATTACTACCTTAAAAATATTTTAATGGAAGAAATTAAAAATTACAACCTTAAAAATTTTTGTTTTATTGGTTTTAGATATTTATTTATGAATTTAAAATATTTTAATTACAAAATAATAAATATTTAATTTTTATACTTTACATTCTCAAATTAAAATTTTCAACTTGCCAACTAGTCCAAAATTAATATAAATTATTCATTTTAATATAATAATTTTAAATGTTTTACCACAATATTTTAAAAATAATTTATTCTAAGGTTATAATTTTTAGTGCCTTAAATTAAAGTATTTTTAACTTTTTTATTTTTCTAAGATACTAATTATTTGTTTTAACTTAAAAAAATGTTAATTATATTTATTATATTAATTAATACATAATAATAATGATTAGATGAATTTTAAGTAATTTTTTCATTAACTTGTTCAACGGTATTAAATTAAGAAATTTTTTAATTGCATTTTAAAAGTTAAAGTAACATAATGAAATTTTAAAAAGTTAAAAAACTAAAATAAAACCTGTTTCAAAATTAAAGGACTAAATATATACTTTTACCTTTATTTTTATATTCTTAAATAAAATATTGTTAGTCATATTTCATTAATTTGAAATTTAAATATATAATTTCTTGTATCAGTATCTAATTTATTAGTGAATAGTAATAGTAATTGATATTTTATTTTTTTAATATAGTTGTTTGGTATGATACTACATATTTTAAAGCTATATTTAAATATATTTTATTTTATAAATTTTTCTCAAATTTTAATATGTCCCATGGTTTGACAAAAGAAAGTGCCAATGCAATGCGCGAGTTCGTAATCTAGTTTATATAAAATTATTTGTTTTGTAGCTTTAAATAGACCTTGGCCAAGAAAATATTTTAAACATGTATATTTTTAAATGTTTTTATCAAATTATAAAAATGATATAAATTTAATCATATTATAAAATTTATTAATATTATATCTTATGAAAAATTAATCCAAATCAATTTATAGAAAAAGAAAAAAAAAACCAGTTAGTGAATTAGGGATCCAATATAATGAGAGATAAAGATTTATGTTAGTATGATTGTTAATTAATAAATAATATTTTTATAATCTTTTAAGAATATTCCTAACAGTGTATAGAATCAAATCAAAACACATAGATTTTGAATTCAAAAATAAATTAACAATACAAATAACAAAAGTTAGCTATATTATAAATAATACATAAAAAAATCCATTTATCCTAATTTGATTAGATTAAAGCAAAATCAGAGAAGATATTGAACTGATCAAAACACTGATTTAAGGTTCAATAGTTCAATCAGAATTAAACTAGTAGTAATACATTTAATAAATTTTTAATTGCATATATTATATAAAAAATTAAAAATATTATCAATAAGTTTTACGATTTAATATTAAAATCTAAACAAATTAATATTAATCTATAATCATATTTTGAATTCAAAATAATTAATTAATATTTTATTTTCATATTATTTATTAAGTAAATTTATTATTATTAATAGTTATAAATTATAATAATGTTTATACGATATTATAATATAAAAAAAATTATATAAAAAATAATATTACTTAGTACTAAAAATAATGTTGTTTTGTCTTAAAAACTAAAAAAAATTTTAAAAAATAAAAAAAATTAAAAACATAACTGATTTAACTGGTTTTGTACCAATTTAATACTGATTCGACTGATTTTCCATTGGTTATAAAAATAGCTGGTTAACATCTATAACCAAATTGGACCTAGCACTGATTTTCAGTCCACTTAGTCGAATCGGCCAGTCTGATTCAATTTTTTAAACCTTAGATTGAACTACCTTAGTATATAAGCTTTTTTTTTTTTGGGGGGGGGTGTTTAGTAAAACAAAAGATTTTTTAATTATTTTACCAAAAATAAAAGCTTTTTAATTAGAACCATTAATTCTATCCCATTGCAAGTTTTTTTAATAAAGAAGTCAGAACCATTAATTCTATCCTATTTCAGGTGTAAAGAGATTGCCTAAATTTTCCACTGAAGGTTTAATAATCAGAACTATTAATTCTATCCCAGGGGTAGATAATGACTCTTAAGTCTTAACTACAAACTACTCCCGTTTTCCCTGATTTCCAGTATAAACAATTATTAGCAAAACTTGGTGCAAAGTGAAATTGGATGAGGCATATCCCTAATGACTGTTGGGCAGTGAAGCTCCACGTTAAATCGTTACCAACAGAGAAATGAAGCAAACCAAGCCACAAGCAGATACAGCGATTCCCATTAGAGCAAGGAAACAAAGAGTCCTATCCCATGGATTATTAAAAAGATAATTTAGCATGCCTCAGCCTGAGCATGTAAAAGCAACATCATCCTAGCTACCCACTCCCTATATTCCCAATCGTTTCTCCAGTCAACAAGTCAGCTTTACAGGTTGAAGCTCCCTCTTCTAAGGAAGACTACATGGATGTTCACCAGACACAACATTGAGCAGGTGAGCCAAAGATTGTTGTCTGTACTTCATGATGCAGAAGCCTCACACCACACAGCCAGGCATACGTACAGACTTCCACTAGGAGACAATCCAACCCACTCACTACTTTTCATCATCCACTTTCATTTTTTTTCTTTTTTTCTTTTTTACATAAAACATATAAGAACATGACCGGATTGACCATGATTGGTGCTTTCAGTTAGGGAGAAGCCCATTCAAAGTAATGGCAGCGAGCACCTCTAGCCGCTGTCCAATTTCCACAGCCAAAGAAAAGGCTTCCTTGCTTGGGACCTGGCTTCCTCACCATTCCCCTACTGCTTTTCACCCCACAGAAACAGCAAGGATGATACAGAAACATGGGGGTATTCATATCCTTTGCTTTGTAGGGGTGATGAGGGAAAACACTCATGTGCTCTGGTGACTGCCTCCACATCAGTGATCGATCAGCAGCCTGCCACATAATGGAATTTGTGATAGAAAATCTAAAACCCCTGCACATAAGGAGCGCCAGCAAGCGAGCAGTGTTTTTGGCATCATCCAAGCCACAGTGAGCACGGCCCTGCCAAGCCAAGCCTGCCATCTCAACGGCCTCCTTTAGATTGCACCTTGCAGCGCCAAATACTTCATGAAAAGGAATCTTTAAGTTGATCCAGCTAATAGAAGATAAGCAACAGAAAAAGCTTAAGTCAGCTAAAAGTGAAATCCAGATAAACATCGAAGACGTGAATAACCCCACTGCTGCAGCATTTACCGGTTGAAATAAGGAGGCTTCCGTATTTTCTTAAAACGGCACTCAGATTCCAGCATCACTCGACAGTCCCAGTTAGACCATGTAACCACAGCAAAGTTGGTGTTCTTTATTCCCTTTTTCTCAAGCCATTTGTCATGCCTAAGGAGAGCCTCACCCAACGTAACACCTCTGTCCACCTGAACCAGAAAGTTAGAATGCAATTAACAATCTACACTCTGTGGACAGGAATAAACAGGTGAATGTAATATAGTTGAGGAGCGACAAATAGAAGACACAAAAGTAGGAAAAACATTGTGGTACATCTATGGGACCATGGGTCAAGGTCAACTTTCGGTCATATGTTGCAGCTGGGTATTTAACTTCACCACGTACAATCAAACATCAAACAATCTTCTAAAAGCAGAACTTTCTAGTTCCACTACAACATTCAGTCTTCATTGCATGACATAATCTGTCCTCACTTAGAAAAGCAGATCATTTGAGCATTCATATAAAGTAACACCTGGCGTAGACTACCAAGAACAAAGTGATTTATTGAGTGGACACTCAAGTGGGTCTTAATTTTATAAAGGACAATTTACACCATATTGACTGAACCCATTAGTCAGCCAAACACGAAACAAGAATTCATCTCTCAACCACCATCTTCAAAGAACTCAAAAGGTACACCATGACATTACGACTAAAATTAACATATGAGGCATAACAGCACACAAAAAATCTTCCAATATGTTATTTGGATTGTATAAGATAAACAAATTACTAGAACAAAAGGAGGGATGCAAATAGGAAGAAGGATCAGAAATGCTCCTTCTAACAACCACGGTAAGAAAGCCTTTAACAGTCAGAAACATTGCAAAAACCACCAACAATATTATTAAAACAAAAAAGCTCCCTGATCCCCCTCAAACCTACTGAACAGGACAAGGACAAGACACTTAATAAAGAAACCTCCAATTTCTGAGGACGCACCCAATGTTCATCAAACACTACAACAAGCTTACACCACACGTACCTTGCTGCTTCACAATGTACAAATAATGTGCAGCTATGTCTAATCAAAATTAAAGCAACACATCACACAAACATTCAAGCCATGATGGTTCTACAATCTACAGCATATCACAAGTATTAATCTAATTTAGTAACACAGTTCAAATAAAGACTTGACAGTAGAAGAGTTTGGATTTCCAGAGAGATTGTTACGCTAAGGGTTTTTGTTTAAAGAATGAGCAAGAAATTAGGCTAGGAGAATTAAGCGTCCATAATTTCCTATCCAGATTAGAAGACAGAATAGCAGAATCAAGCAAATCCAGTAGGAACTCCAATTCAGAAGGTTGTTTATCAAACAAGTTTCTAGAGTAATGGAAACAATATTGGAGGCCTAGTTTCGGCAGAAGTCCAGGATAAGGAAAATAAAGAAAAGGAAATGCCTCTGAAAAAGAAAAATGTCCTCCTACCCAAATGTCCTTATTTGAGAGATTATAATAAACTATCCATTGGCATTCAATTAAAAACTTAAGCTTATGAGTTGAAATAGTCAATATCAGAGCTCTTATAACCCAATGACTAGGAGTTCGACCATTGTTATAGCCCACCGCTTGATTGAAATTAACTTTTAGCACAAGGTATAGTGGGCCTAGGACTTGTCCACATTTCAAGCCCAAAGGACTTTCAAGCAGAGGGGTGTGTTAAATATTATAAGAAAACTATTAATATGCCTTCACTTAATAGCGTAAAGTTTTGGATTTAAGTGACCCTTCTCATAGTATCAGATCACAAGGTATGGTAAGACTATGCTATGTCCAAGTTTCAAGCCAAGGTGCTTTCACATGAGGAAGTGTGTTAAAGATTATAACAATTATTTGTAAGTCTTTGTTTAATATTTTAAGTTTGAGTTGATATGGTCCTTGATGCTCTGAAAGATCTAATACAATCAACATCACCACTTTGATGTAGTTGAAAATTAGCATACTCCATAAAATTCTAAGGACTCACATGAAAGGCATAAGTCATCGTTTCCATTTCTCCTTTAAATAATCCCCTAATGTGAATTAAAACTAATTTCCCGAAAATGAATTCCTTTAAAAAGTCCTTGTCCCAAAGGTAGCGTGAAATTTCAATAGACCAGTTCAATTTTCTTGCTATTTGAATAGTTTCAATTAAAAAAAATGTTAGTGAGTCATAATTGAATTCATTAACCACATTGCATAAAAAAATACGAACAGAATATGGTCAAACTGAAGGTTTCTTCAAGGTATCACTCTGAGAAAATCATACTGGGGAAAAATCATAATTCAGTTCTGTATGCTAAAATCACCCCACCAAAGAGTAAATACAGTCAAGGTCAGGGAGAATTCAGTATAACTCGCACCAAAACAGTTGTGCAAACATGTTAAATGCAGAAGTCCTGGAATATTAATCCTGACTTAATTTCTCCATCATGATTTTTTTTTTGGGATGGGATGAGAATGTTTTAGAGAAAAGACGATAATACAGAAAACAGAACCCCCAACATAAGGAAAAAACCAAGAACCATTTACTCAAACGAGCTTTCCAATCCCTATGTAAATCCACAAAGAACTCCCAACATAACCGTTCACTGAAACCCACAAGAAATCACAAAAATGTTGTTCCATATAAATGTATAATCTAATGTCTCTGCACTCAACTAGATTCTAACAATTTATAAAATGGGTACGAATCACAATATAATTTTCCTTCACTAGCGGTAAAAGCAGAACCATTTACATTTACAGATATTAAAGAAAGCAGGATATTTAATGTGTACACAACAAAGTTATTGCTTGTTCACTGAGAAGGGACAAATTGAAGAGTCAAACAAATCACATGAGAAATTGATATGATGGTTTGTCCTGCTCTTATTAATATTTCGCCCTTATAATTAAATGTAAGCTTTTCCCTAACACACCTGAATTTGCTGGATACCAGTCAGGTCCTTGCAGAAATCACTCAGAAGCTGATTGCAAGTAGGCTTCACATACGTCTGAAAACATGCTTCCAGCTGGCCAGTCACACTACTCACTATGACAGATGGAAACTCAATGATTTCTTGCGGGTGGGGATTTTTATCCTTGTCACAGGTAGCCTCAAAGTCTATGACCACAAAATACTGAAATTCTTGATGTTGGAAGTCACGAGGGTAACCTTGAGCGAACATATTGACTGGAACATATTGAAAATGATTCTCAACAGGATAAGGGTAAACATGGCACCCAAAAGCATTCCATTGTGACTGTGGCACCTTGTGAGGATTAAAATGGCAGGTTGACCAGGTACTGTAATTATGGTTATAAGAAGGTTTAGTGTAAAATTCCTTGAAAGACTCAAGAAACTCACTGCCCATTGGCAGGTCAGCTTCAACAACATCCCCAACTGAACTAGTACTGGACACATTTTTAAGCTCTGTAAAGCCTTCCATAGAACTCCCATTATACTGCAAATTGCAAGGGAATCCCTTGCCCTGGAGGCACTTCAGGGATGCCTCACAGTTTTTTTGCATAGTTTCTGCAGAAAAAGATAGACATAAAAATGAGACATGAGGAATTTGTTTGCACGGAGAATTAATTATAAACTAAGAAACCCAACGGAACAATAAATAGAACACAACCAAAAATATGTAAATTTCAAATAACTGACATAAAATTGCATGTTTAGACATCAAAAGACATCTTCCAACATGGAATACAGTCTTGCAAATCACATTCACGGAATATGAGTACATATTAGACAAACTTTTTATCATTCCATCAACTAAAATATACCTTACTACATTATTATCATCATATTAAAAAGCAATTAATCAATCGACCAACAAAATTATACTTCCTTGCATAATATCATTGTCCAAGGCCTGCTTTTACCTAGTTCAAACAATGTTTTTCATCATTCCATGCGTTACGTGTTTTTGTGAAGTATGCAGGCAGCCTAGCCTTTCAACACTGAAGTTAGCAACATATCCAATCTTCCAAAGGGCATTAGTAAACAAAGAAATATGCAAATGCTGCACTTTGAAATGAGACAGGCCAGGTTTTCTAGCTATAAAAAGTTAATTACTATACTCACTATTTTCACTAGTTGACCAAAACGAGAAAGGTCAACATGACATGGGAAGGAAATAATCAGAAAAAATAAATAAATAAATAAATAAAAACAGCAAAAGAAACAATAAATTCAAAGGTCTTATTCAGTGCTCCGTTTTCCTTTCCTCTTTCATTAAGTTTAAGGCTGACAAATAAAGTAAAATAACCTGATCTCATCTAATTGATTTAGTGTTTGTTTTCTTTATGAAATCCAAGAAAGGAAAACAGTAATTAAAAAAAAATAGAGGCATCCAGAAGTCCTGAACTGAAACTGAATCAACAACAACAACATTAGCCTTATCCCACTATGTGAGATCGGCTATATGGATCATACAACGCCAATGGGCTCTATCAAACACCATCTCCTCAGATAAATAATTTCCCAAAAAGTCAATTGATGTAGCACTAGAGATGCAAAAGAGAGAGGAACTCAAGTGCAGAAATTGCCAAGAACAACTTGAAGTGATACGATATCAGCGGAAGAGATAAAGTTAGTGATCTAGGCAGACATAACCCAAGATGGTAATGCCAGTGAAGAATGCCGAAGCTCACAAACAAAAGTTGAGTAATTCAATAGGACCACTCATCTTAGTTTCAAGTCATAGCTGCAAAAATTAATATATCAGTGTGTCCACTTTTAATCATAGACCTCCAGTTCTCAAGCAATTAATAAATTGAGAAGTCATATACGGTTTGCTATCTACAAACTGACACTAATTTTAACTTCGCAATTTGAGATTGTTAGAGACCAATTACGTTCCAATTTTTTATAAGACCAAGCATGAATCCCCAAACCACGTCCCTCTACCATATTCACACTTACCCAGCCCTCAAATATTGATTCTTGACAGCCCAGCCACACAACATCATCGAACTCAAAATCCCACTTTCCTTCAAAGATGTTACCATTTCCAAGTCTGCATCTTCCATATCGTATGATTTTACCGTGTCCTAGTATCTCAGTTGCAAAAAGTAAAATCCTCCATAATCCATACTCCATACTCCATAATTCCACGACACTGACGCCACCAACAAGTACATTTGGACCCGGTCCAAATAAAACTTATTCATTTGAACCAAATACCCATATACTCCTCTTCCACATTGTTCCCAACCTCATCAACCTATGATCAAATCAAATTGAACACCGCAAAGCAAGCCAATACTGGCCCAGAAGCTAAAACAACGAAATTTTTCACAGAAAACAAGTGGGAAAGAAGTGAGTCCACAATCAAAAAAATTCGCACGTGATTAAGAACCCGACCAAACAATCTGCGTTAATAAGAACACAGAACGCAATCAGAACCGAATTAAATCAATGATTATACGAAAACTAAATTGGAGGAACCAGAAACACGCGCCCACCTCTAGTTTCAAGGGCCATCATGATCTTCAATATAGTCAAGATCCACCAGCAGGTACATCAGAGCCTCCTGTGATAGAGATTTCCGCCTGCACAGAAAACCAGACCCAGTCGAAAGTGAATTTCACAGTTCCAAACCTAAAGGCATTAGCGTTACAAAATTAAAAGAGAAAATATTGAAGGACGCAGAAGAATTGCAAACCTGGTGTGATTTGGGGCTGTGAGAGAGAGAGAAAGGAAGAGAAAGGGAAGTGGCGTTACCTATATACACAAGGAAGAAGAGTCTCGCCAGTTGATTCATAGAAGCAAGGAATTCGAGAAAAGGTCTAAAAACCGATTGGGACCCACAAAAAATATTAATCAAATGGATTATTAATTTATTAATATTAATTAATAATAATAATGGATTATTAATATTAATATAACAACAACATTAACCTTGTTCCACTATGTGGAGTCGGTTACAAGGATTATATGGCACCAATGAACTCTATTAAATATCATCTCCCCATATAAATCATTTTTTAAAAGATCATTCTTTATAACTTTTCTTAGTGTCCTTTTTGTTCTTCCTCTATGCCTTTTGTTAGGGCTCCAAGCCATTTGATCAACTCCCTTCACTGTCTCCTCTTGCCTTCTTCTTTATACATGCCCAAACCACCTTAAACGAATTTTCACCATTTTCTCCTCAATAGGTCCTACTCCAACTTTTCTTTGTATACAATCATTTCGTATCTTATCCAATTTTGTATGACCACACATCTATCTCAATATTCTCATCTCTACTACTCCTATCTTATGCTCTTATTATTATTTCAAAACCCAACATTCACTGTCATATAACATTACTGACCTTATAGTTGTTCGATAAAATTTTTCTTTAAACTTAGTAGATACTTTGCGGTCACAAATAACTCCTGATATTTTCCTCCACTTTAACCACCTAACTTGTATCCTATGCATAATATCCCCATCAATTTCACCATCACTCTGTAAAATCGACCACAAATATATAAACTTTGATACTTCTAGAATGATTTGTTCTCCAAATTTTACCTCTGAATAATTTCTAATTGGTCTCTTATTAAATTTGCAATGCAAATATTCCGTCTTACTTCTACTCAAGTGGAAACCTTTTGATTCCAAAGTATGTCTCCATAAAGTTTAGAGTCGACCTCTTTTCTTGAGTCCTTAATTAAAATATATCATCCGCAAAGAGCATACACTTTAAAATTTCTTCCTGTACATGTTCTGCCTTAGAACGTCCAAAACCAGATCAAACATGTATGGACTTAAAAAAAATCTTGATGTAAGTCTATCGTTATAGGAAAGTTCTTTGTCACACCTCTAGGGATTTTCACACTTATTGTTGACCCCTCTTTCATATCCTTTATGATTTGAATATAAGTTACACAAACACATTTCTTCTACATCATTTTTCATAATACATCTCTTGATACTATAAGGTTTAGCATAATATAAGTTTTGATGATGACAAATATAGGGTAATAAGGAACAAATGCATTATATGTATCTGACATATATAATGTTCTTTAAAGAAGTAAAATACATATTAGCATGTATTTAATTATGATTATAATACATATATCATGCTATGTGTAAATATATCCACTGTACTTTTACAATGAATAATATAATTTGGATATATAAACTGGACTAACTACTTGGTTTGTAAGTATAATATATTAAATGTAGGTTGGTCCAAGTAAGAAGAGTGAGCCTTGGAATGCAGAAATGAAAATCAGTATCATGCCTCACTCAAGAAAGAAGAAAAAAAAGAATGCTCTAAAAATAGAAGATTAGAAGGGAGCATGCCAAGAAGGAAATGATCAAGTGAAAGTGGAACTCAACATTTGAAGACCTGTCACTAGGTATATTTTATTTTCACTTAGGTCTTGAGGTGGGATTAATCTTTGAAAATCACTTAATCTTGTTACCATATGTTTTAAATGAGTTAGATTAAGTAAGTCTGATGTTAGCATAAGTTAGATTTGAAAAACTCTGATGACAGACGAATTTTAAGAAGTTAAACTTCATATACTTTATGAAAATATAAACTTTGCTAACTGAAATTTGAAGTTCTAGAGATATTACCTCCGACAGACAAATTTCAAGTGTTGAAATTCGAATTTCGAGTAAAGCATAGTCAGTGAAATCTGGTTTTCAAGAATCTAGAGTTTGACCTTTGATTAGTGTTTTTAATATATCTCTCAAAATACATATGGTTTTGAAGTAAAACTTCTTTCATTTGAAAGTAGACATTGAGAGCTTTCCAATCATAGGTCATTTGCTTAATTTGGAGTTAAAATGAGAGAGTTATGGCTTCTGCAAAATTGTCTACAGTGCAAAATTCGAAGTTACGTAAATTCCGTTGCGATAGACGAATTTCGGGCCTCCGAAATTCGAATTTCAAAGAGAACCTTCGTGAAAAGTTGAGTTTGCCACTGACAGACAAATTTTGGCTTCCAAAATTTGAACTTCAGGTCCAACAAACGAATTTTCACTTTCAAAATTCGAATTTCGCAACACCAGAATGTGAAAATACTTCCAGAAAAGCTGACAGACGAATTTTGGCTTTGAAAATTCGAATTTCGAATATCTAGAAACACAGAAATACTTCTGGAACAACCAACAGACGAATTTCCACTTTCAAAATTCAAATTTTGCAACTCCAGAATGTGAAAAATACTTCTGGAACAATCAACAGACGAATTTTCACATCCAAAATTTTTGAATTTCGAAAGGAAGAACTTGTTATAGTGCTTTCAAACTTCGAAAGCACTATAACAATTTGGAATAACTATTCACACTCACCAGAAGAACTTTAAACTTGAAAATTCGTATGTTCCAACATACAAACATTTGTCAAAATGAAAATTCGAATTTCAGCTTTGAACAGACAAACTTCGAAGTTCAATGATAAAAAATTTAACTTACGGTCTCTTCGAAATTCGTCTGTTGACATCCAAAATTCGAATTTCAGTATGTCAGAAACATTAAATGAGGTTGGTAAACGGATAGTTTTGCAAAAATAACCGTTGGGTAACATCTCTAACGGCTAGATCTTGTGTCTAACGTCTAATTACACTACAAAATTATAAATATAACATCATTTGAACTTATGGGTAACAATCTTAAGAGAGCTTATGCAAAAATGCTGCTACAACTTGTAAAATCTTTCTATCTTAGCATTGTTTGAAAAACCCACCTCAATAAAGTGAAATTTCAATGTATTATCTACTCTTCAAGAGAGTTTTTATTCTGTAAACATTTCTTTCTACATATTCTGAGTAGAATTTTAGTGTGGGAAAACACTAAGGGATTTACACATCTTGTAAGGGTGTGAGGAGAGTGGCTTCACAAGTGCCTACTGAAACTTGTGAGAATGTATTGAGGCTTCACAGGTGCCCGGATCAAACCTGTGGGATATAGTGAAAAATCTCAAGTGGTAGCTTGGGGACTGGATGTAGGCCAAGTGGTTGGGCTAAACCAGTATAAATCATTGTGTATTGTTCTTCATCTTCTCTACTCAACTGCTGCACACAACCACCTCTGTTTATCCCTGTTTTACTGCACTCTTAGTGAAATTGGGTTGTGATCTAAAAGAGCAAAAATCTTGCATCACCCGATTCACCCCCCTCTTGGGTAACCAGTCAACCTAACAGATACCCTATCATAGGTTTTTTCCAAATTAATGAAAATAATATGTAGATCTCTCTCTTTACTCCAGTATCTTTCAATCAAATTTCTTAATAAATAAATAGCATCTATTATAAACCCTCATGGTATAAATCCAAATTAGTTTTCTGAAATATGAGACTCTTTTCTGAGTCTATACCCAATCACTCTTTCCCAAAGTTTCATAGTGTGACTCATAAGTTTTATCCCCCGATAATTAGTATAATTCTAAATATCCACATTGTTCTTGTATATAGACACTAGAGTGCTGTTTCTCTATTCCTCTGGCATTATTTTACACCTTAAAATCTGGTTAAATAACTTAGTGAACTACAAAACTCCCTTTTCTCTTAAGTACTTCTAAATTTCGATAAGAATACCATCGTGATCAATAGTTTTATCATTATCTATTCTTCTAAGAGTTTCTTTTACCTCTCCAACCCGAATCCTATAACAAAAGTTCAAATTGAGATCATTTTCATAAGTTGTTAATCATTCAGTATTAATAGTCATACCCAATCCAATATTGAAAAGTTTATAAAAGTAGTTCTCCCATGTTTCTTTGATATCATCATTTTTAACCAAAATTTTTTCTTCCACATCCTTAATATATTTTACTTACTCCAAATCTCTTGAATTTCTTTCTCAACTCTTGGCAATTTTGTAAATTTTACATTCAACATTCTTCGTCTCTAAATCCTGGTAGAATTTCTCAAAAGTTTTAGATCTACTATTGCACATTGCTTTCTTAGTCTCCTTTTTAACCAACTGATAACATTTCCAATTTTCATCATTATTGCACAAATGCAAGATTTTGAAACAATCTTTCTTATATTTGACCTGTTGGAGATTGTGCCCTAAGCCAATTATTGTATTATGAACATTGTACCTCATTATGAAAAAAGAATGTATTTTTCATTTTATTACATTATTATATTGTTTGCATATTTATTTTTATAATAATATATCATAAGTTCCTGTTAAAGAATAAGCGCTGGATCGACCTGTTATGAAATAACTGCATGGATTAAATCATAAGCATATCTCATATATAACCATGTCACTAAGCCCTCAGACCTGAGATCATCATGGTTTCCTATGTGGGGAACACTATACTTTGATATAGTCAAGAGTCACATTTAGTCGGAAGATCATAAAGGCTATGATCAGGCATAGTGAAACTCATGTGGAGGAAGATGAATAGTCAAGATGGAATTTGTCCTTTTAATTAATAAAGAAATATATCTGAGCCCCTCGATGAGTGAGACTTAGAAATGCATGGCTGTACTCAAATGGAAAAGTTTATATTTCTTCTGTCAGTCTGCTCAGAGATTGAGAAAGTAATGGTCGAGTAAGATGATCATGACATTTTCATGCCTCACACTTGACCTATATATCATGAGACAAAAGGGATGTGATCGAGTTATATGATTAATTACATTGGATCACCGATCTCATATGATTTTGATAGTTACAATGTTTTGCTAGAGGCCATTTGTGATTTATGGGTCCAATAATGTTATTGGCCCACTGCTAACATCATATGGGTCTACAGGGTCACATATAAAAACGGGCCAACTTGAGTTAGAATGTTCAGATTCATTGAATTTAAAATATATCTAGATTCAATGAATTTAACATTTACTTTAGGGTGATAGAATTATATATATATATATATATATATTATAAAATTCGAAGTATATATATATATATTTGATATATATTATATTATTTCAAAATATATATATATTATTTTATTTAAATTAATTTAAATGAATTAGTTTTAAATTTAACTCTATATGATCGATTTAAATTTAAACTAATGTCATGATCTAAATTTGATTTACATTTAATTTTAGATTTAAATTAGGTAGTTGGTTTAGATATTATTCTATTAGATAAATTTAAATTAAAACTAATTTATTTTGATTAATTTAAATTAATTATTTAAATTAATCAAATAATAAACATTATCTATATAATTGTATAGATTATGTTTATTATATATAAAATCAAGAGAGAGTCTCCACTCACCCTAGAGATTGAGTGGCTGCATACTCACACAGAGAAAGTGTACGGACGAACAGAGGATGTATGGACAAACATAGAACGTATGAATGTTCAGAAATAGAGGTGCTAGAACGCTGTTTGAGTTGGATTCATCGTTCGTGTGGATACTAGTAGAGGGAGCTGATCAAACGCATAAGTTCCTGGGGTCTGACGAAATAAAAAGAACATTAAAGGGACGCACCGGAGATAAATTCTTCTTCTACATCTCGATTTAAACAATGTTAATGGATACGTGGGAGGGATTTCGGTGGAGTTTTCTACTGCGTGTGTACTGAAATTCCCAACATGGCCTTCTCCTACACACTTTCATTCCACCACCAAGATTCTTTATCTTTAAGTCCAAAACCTTTTGATTCACTCAATGCTACTTTAGCAGTATCCCTAATTTTTTTTAGTCATTTCATCCCATAAGATTTTAGCACTTCCTTGCAAGTCTTAATTATCTTTCTTCATAACTTTTCTCGTAAAGGTCACTTGTTTCTCACATTTTAGTTGCCACTGCTTAATTTTAGGATTTAAGACTTTTTGACTTTTCAATTTACGATTTTTAACCAATACGTTAAGGGCCAATACCCTATATTGTGAGATTAAACTCTCACCAGGGATTACTTTGCAGTTTTTACAAGCTCTTTTATCTGAGTTCCCTACAAAAAAGAAGTTAATTTGTGACTTTTAGAGTCTACTCTTATATGTGATTAAATGTTCCTCCCACTTCTTGAAACAGGTGCTTACAACCGCATTGAAAAATCAAGAATGGAATGTTCCTCCTCATTTTCTTCTCCAAAATCATAACTGCCATGAGTTCTCATATATTGCCTTGTCTCTTTTCCACATGACCATTAAGGTCCCCCCAATGAGGATCTTATCCTCTTATGGGATATCTTGAATTAAACCCTTCAAATATTCCCAAAACTTTTCTTTAATATGTGCTTCCGACCCTACTTGAGGTGCATAAACACTAATAACATTGAAAGTATCGTGTTCAATAGTCAATTTTAAGGATAAGATCCAATCTTCAATCCTTCTGACTTCTACCACATTATTCTTCTAATTTTTGTCCACAATAATACTAACTCCATTCCTCATTCTAACCTTCCTATGTAGCAAAGTTTAAAACTAATAGTGTCTAACTCTTTAATCTTTTCTCCCACCCATTTAGTTTATTAAAGACATAAGATGTTAATTCTCTTTCGAATCATAGCATCCACCACCTCGATAGATTTACCTGTTAACATACCAATATTCCAAGAACCAAATCGAACCTTATTTTTCTGAACTAACTTCTTTACTCACATCCATCCAGAATGATGTGGGAACTCTTGCTCATTTACATGACACCCCAGGCGCCAATGCAGCGGCTCTAGCTCATTTGACATTGCATTCGAGCCATACAACACATTACTTCTGAGCAACAAGCTAGCCTTTGCACATATACATCTTTGATCCATGTCATAAAGATTCGTTAGATTTTTACGTTGGCTGTCGAAGGGCTAACACAACCCTCCTCCTTTACTCGGACTTGGGATCAGCTATGACAATATACAGGCGGAGTTGGATTATTAATATTAAGAAAAATTAATAATTAGAAATTGCTAATACATTGAATAATAATAAAAATTAAAAATTAATCAAATATTAATACATTTAATTTGATTATATAACTTTTTTTTTTGTAAACTGGACATGCTTTTAGGAGAAAAAAATTAAATAAAGAAGCACATTTGTGTCATAAATCAGTAATATTTTTTTATAAACATGAATAATATTATTATAAATTGTACAATTTGTGTTAAAAAAATAATAAATTATACAATTTGATATAAATTTTATTATTTTATATAATCTATACATCCACAAAATTTGAGAAATATATTTCATAAATTTTAAATAGTATAAATTATCATAAATTTTATTTTAGGTTATATATATTTCATTTTATATATATAGATAAATATATAAAATTTGAGGAATTAGTTAAACTCTTTAATCCTTATAATTTACTCTCTCCAGTCCAAAATATAAGAGATTTTCAACTATTTTACGCATATTAAGAAATTAGTAATTTTATGGTTGATTTTATATTTTACATGAATAGGTTTAAGCCTAAAGTAAATTATATTTTTTTCAATAAAATAAATTATATTATTCATAACTTATAAATAATATATGATCTACATATTTTCTTTTAATACTCCTCTTCATATGTAATTTTATTTATTAATTATGATTGAATGATTAAAAAATAGCCTATAAATAACTAATATATTTTATTTAATGATTTGTATTTATTATTGTAATAAAATTATTTTATAAATAATTCTTAAAATCAATAATATATTTAGTTGAAATTAGCAAAAAGTGATGTTTTACTGTTCAATAAGATTGTCTTGGGAAAGAAGTTGAAAGGAAGAATCCATCTCCATCCACACATTCCTAGCTTTTCCCTTCTCTTCAACGACCAAGTTTTCTCAGGCTCTCCCTCTCCCATTAATCGTTCATCAACACACTTCTTCTTCTTCTTCTTCTTCTTCTTCAAGTTGGATGAAGAAGCTCCACGGCAAGACACTCTAGATTAATTGAAGACTTCGCTACAAGATGACTGCGCCTCAAGCTGCCATCATCGTGATAGATCCACTACGGCAAGACGCCCATGGCTTGCGTATTCCACCGTGCGTGCCGGTCATGGCCGCCGTTGCGGATGATGAAGATATATATTGTGGATATCATGTTTTCACAGGATTCTGACCCCACCTCGCTTTACACCATAGGCGCCCAGGACTTCGCCGTCGACCATGACTTCTCCCGCCACAACTAACACCACACAGCTACATTGATGCCGCCAACAGCCTCGAAAGCGCCCTTCTCCAGCAACAATAGCTCACCTTACTTGATGTCTCCTTGGATCCAGGAAGTATGGTTCCTCTCGTCGTCGGTTTCCACAACGACTAATCAGATAAAGCTCATGAATGGGTTGCATAATCTGCATTTGGAATCGGAAGTATGGTGAATAATTTCATCTTCTGGACATAGGGAATCAATTCTATAATAATAATAAAATTATGATTTACTCTTTGTAGTTATAATGGATCGCCTTCTCAAATAATGAAGTGAATGCGTTGCAGAGTGGTGTAGTGTGATGGAGATGATTAATGAGACTGAACAAGAGAGATAAAGGAGCTATCCATGGGAGGGGGACAGAGAAAATAAGGCAGCCAAAGAGACTAGTTTTTTCGCTGACATAATAGGCAATTTTTTATCGACTCAGAATCAAAGTTGGCAGCGTTGGAGCATTTTTATTGGATACAGTATGAGTCAGTGAGGTGACTTTGGGAGTACCTAAAATTTTCTCTGAAATGGGGTTTTCTCTCATTTTTAAGTTATTATATTTGGTTGCAAGAAAAGCTTCAGCCAATTAATCTTGATTGCCATTTTTTTTTTCAAGGAATTAAAAATTAGATTGGCTATTGAATCAGAATCAGATAAAGTAACGGTTCTAGATTCAATAGTTAGACGGAGATCGGACCGATTGTGAATAAATTAATATATTTTAAATAATATAGATAAAAATATGAAAGATATTTATTCATGATGATAAAATTAACATTCAATCTAAGATAAAAAATAAATTTAATAATATATCAAAAATTAAAAATATTATTAATAAGTTTTACAATCAAATATTAAAATCTAAATAAATTAATATTTATTTATAATTATATTTTAAATTCAAAATAGTCAATTGATATTCTATTTTTATATTATTCATTAACCAAATTTATAATTATGTATCATAATGATACTTAAACCATATTATAATATAGAAAGAAAAAATTTATACAAAAATAATGCTATTTAATACTAAAAATTATATTATTTTATTTTAAAAATAAAAAAATATTAAAAAAAGAGAGGCCAAACTGATTTTGTACAGATTTTTGGTTGGTTCTTGACCGGTTTGACTGGTTTTGCTCTGATTCACACTGATTCTAAAGAATTCCGGTTTTCATTTATAACCAGACCAAGGGTCGGTTCTCGGTCGAACCAATCGAACTGACTGGTCCGATCTAGTTTTTAATACATTATATTTTTGGGAATGGACATCAAATTATGTTATAGCAATTATTTATTTGAAAAATTGTTATGAAATTATTTTTAAAAGTACAATAACTTACACATTTAAATTTAAATTTTATAAAAAACTAAAAGATCTAAGTTAGCGGTTAGCCACTAGTAATATGGAATGTGTCAAATAATTGTCAAAAGAAAAACTATAATAACAAATTTCAAATTAAAATTTTTATCTTTGAGATAAAATAGAACAATTTCAAAATAAACTGATCACAGCTCTCATGGTGGTCAAACCACAAATTTTTTTTAAAAAAAGCTCTCATGCAAATGCAGGAAGACCAAAAAAAAAAATCAACAATCACCTAAATGAATAGTAAGGCAATGTAATAGTATTATTTATTTTATTTATATATATAATGATATTTTTATTTAATCTTTATTACTACACTTTTGTTAATATATATTATTTATAATGATATTTTTATAATTATTAAATATAAAATAATTTTTGATTAGTTACACGAGTAAAGTTAATTTAATTTTAATTCTTAAATTATAATTTTTAATTTAATTTGATTTGATTTTTAAATTTTAGTTTTAATAAAGATAAATAGATAATCTCCTCCATAATCTTTCTTTTTTGGTAATAAAAACTAGTTTTCAGAAGCTATATAATATCTGAACTAATTTTTATTGAGTTAGATTCAGACTTGATGTTCCCACCAATAAAAAGTTAGGAATTAAACCCCTAACTAACACTGGATGCCTCATTTGGTATAGTGGAAGAGTTTTTTATGAAAATGAAAAGGAAATGAAAGTGGGAGTAGAGAAGGAAGGGAAGTGTGGTTTAAAATAATGTTTGGTGTGTTAATGAAAGTTTTACAGAATAATTTTTATCCGAGGATTGTATTTGCATTGTGAAAAGACCAAAAAAATCAACAACCGCACCACAACTAGAAACAACTAGAAATTGGAGAGCAAGCCAAATCAAAGAAATAAAATAATTAGTAAATTGTAAAATTAATTCTATGATTAATGTATTAAATTAATTAATTAACGATAAAAAGTAAAATTAATTCTCTGACGTGTTTTGCTGAATCTGTTTCTCTTTTGGCCCAAATAAAATAATGAACGTGTAGCTACAGTAAAACACAACCAACGATCAAATGTTGTCGCCGACCAATACCAAATTGTAAACATTAGGATTAGGAATTTAGGATGCATGATCCAAGTTCAGGAGTTTCCTGAAGTTGCATTTAGGCCAAAATTTTTTTTTAAATTTTAACGATCATCAATCTCTCTCACTAACTCAGTGTCGGAAACTCTCGTCGGAGATGGAGGGAGAGGGAAGCGGCGCTGGAGACGACGTTGAAGCGGGCTCACGAAGCAGCTTCGTAGGGTTCAATGGGGACAAGGGCGTCGACGTTGTGGAAGAGCAAGAGCTAGAAGAAGTAGAAGACGCACCCGAGGAGGAGGATGGAGAAGATGTGGAAGGAGCAGGTGAAGAGGAATACGGCGAAGACGAGGGGGAATATACTTTCAGGTTTGAAGATGGGATCAACCCCTTGGATTTTGTGGAAAATAATGACTCTGGGGTTCAGAGTTATCAGCAGTTGGAGCGCCTCGAGAATGAAGCCCTTGCTGATAAAAAGCGAAAAGCAGTTGAAGAATTGCATCGGTAATTTTAACTTCTATTCATTGTTCGCTGTTTTTCTCACTTCTTGATACTAAGAAACTTGTACAGGTTTTTTCCTCTCTTTTGTGAATGATAAACAGGAACCAAAAGACTCAATAATACAATCCACTATTGCTACAGAATATCTTAAAAATCAAATTTTCTTGAATTCGTAGTGATACTTCTCAAAATAATAATTTGTCAATGTTAAAAAATATTTTATTACTTGAGAAAGCAGAGGTGATAACTTAAGCTTCTTTAAAGGAATTTTGATTTATAAGGTTCTCTTCTAGTATTATTAGATATCAAGATCCCCGTCTGTCATTTTTCCTTCTGGTTTTGCAGCTGTCCAATTTATCGAAATTGTAATTTTCAATTACAGCATGGGTGCTGTTCATGTGTTTGATGCCATTGCCTAAAATGTTCAGTCAACTTTCAACTCATTAATTGTGAAGCCAGCCTATTGTGTTTTTTATTGTACCTTTTCTTTATTGAGATATTATTCTGTACTGTAGGCTTGAAGTGGATTTAATTAGCTAATTTCAAGAATGAATAGCAAATATGACTATACGAGCAAGAAGGAAAAACTTTTGGTGTCCTTTTTTACTGTGATAGAAAAAGAAGAATTTCATTAAATTAAAGAGCTGGGATGCAGATAGGTGGAATTTCACAGAAATATAATGTATGTTACATGTTTAATGTCCCTAAAAGCAGCAATGGGAGTTCTTTCAAGAAGCCCAGGGAAGAGGATATTTCAGGGGCAAGTATGGAGGAGATAATGGAAGCACTGAATATTGGCGTTCGCAGGAAATCAAGAAAGGTATGATATACATATGATCAGTTATACTTAGGCAGCACCATGATGACAGAGCGATGATATTCTGTTATCAATGTAATCTGTACATGAGATTATGTAGGTGACCAAGGGGAAACATTTTGTAACCCTAAATAGAGAGTCGATCATAAATTATTGGGACATTGTGCTGTCCAGATTGCTGAGGATAATTTATTTACATAAGCAAAGAGTATTGGAAAAAGAAAGTTTTTGAATACTTCATTGAATTCTTTTGACAAGGGCAGACTACATTTTTTGACAATTTACAATGGAATGGACATTAGAGAGTACATTTGGTTTGAATTATGAGGCAAATGATCAATGAAAAAGTTAACTATTTTTGAAGAACTAGTTGATTAGTCTTTTCTACTGGTGTTTTTATGACAAATTTACTGTGTTCAAAGTATCAATAACCTTTAATAGTTTATAGAATCATGGGAAAGGGACTATCATCAATAGTTAATGCGAGGTATCTCTCTTCTTTATTTTACGTTCATTTGAAAAAATGCTATAATTAGACATTAGACCTAAAGTTATTATCCCCTGCATCCTGGTGAAGAGTTCCTATGGGTGCTTTCTCAGCCTATAAACTTTGATGTCTTGATTTCAACATCTTAGGTCAAGGGTGCAACCAAGAGAATGTAAGTTAGAGGAATATAAATTATGAGAGAACTGTCATAATTATTATCTTTTATAAATGATAAGGAAAAAATGGTATATTTACTTTTTTATGTGGAAGGTACTCCAGGGTTTTATAATTTAAAAGCTAACTTATGCTTTGATTACCAAAAAAAAAAAAAAACTTATCATTTGTCATGTCATACAACAACAATAACATTAGCCTTATCCTACTATGTGGGGTCGGCTACATGGATCATATGACGCCAATGAGTTTTATCTAACGCCATCTCTTCAGATAAATCATTTCTCAAAAGATTATTCCTCATAACTTCCCTTAATGTCCTTTTTGGTCTTCCTCTACGCCTTTTGATCGGGCTCCAGGCCATTTGATCAACTTTCTTCACTGGCTCCTATTGCCTTCTTTTTTGTACATGCCCAAACCACCTTAAACGATTTTCTACCATTTTCTCCTCAATAGATGCTACCCCAACTTTTCTTCGTATACAGTCATTTCGTATCTTATCCAATTTTGTATGACTACACATCCATCTCAACATTCTCATCTCTGCTACTCCCATCTTATGCTCTTGTTGTCCTTTCAAAGCCCAACATTCACTACCATATAGCATTGTTGGCCTTATAGCTGTTGTGTAAAATTTTTCTTTAAGCTTAGTAAGTACTTTGCGGTCACAAATAACTCCTGTTGTTTTCCTCCACTTCAACCACCCGACTTGTATCCTATGCATAACATCCCCATCAATTTCACCATTATTCTGTAAAATCGATCCCAAATATTTAAACTTTGACACCTCAGGGATGATTTGCTCTCCAATTTTTACCTCTGAATCATTTTTAATTGGCCTCTTATTAAATTTGCAATGCATATATTCCGTCTTGCTTCTACTCAGACGGAAACCTTTTGATTCCAAAGTATGTTTCCATAATTCAAGTTTAGAGTTGACCTCTCCTTTTGAGTCCTCAATTAAAACTATATCATCCGCAAAGAACATACACTTTGGAATTTCTTCCTGTATATGTTCTGTAAGAACATCCAAAACCAGATCAAATAGGTATGGACTCAAAGAAGATCCTTGATGTAAGCCTATTATTATAGGGAAGTCCTTTGCCACACCTCCAGGGGTTCTCACACTTGTTGGTACCCCCTTATATATATCCTTTATGACTCGAATATAAGCCACACGGATATCTTTCTTCTCCATTGCTTTCCACAATACATCTCTTGGTACTCTATCATAGACTTTTTCCAAATCAATGAAAACCATATGCAAGTCTCTCTCTTTACTCCGGTATCTTTCAATCAAACCCCTTAATAAATAAATAGCCTCTGTTGTAGATCATTCTGGCATAAATCCAAATTGGTTTTCTGAAATACGAGACTCCTTTCTGAGTCTATGCTCAATCACTCTTTCCCAAAGTTTCATGGTGTGACCCATGAGTTTTATCCCCCGATAATTAGCACAATTTTGAATATCCCCCTTGTTCTTAATAGAGTGCTATTTCTCCATTCCTCTGGCATTTTCTTGAACCTTAAAATCTCGTTAAATAACTTAGTGAGCCACCAAACCCCCTTCTCTCCTAAGCACTTCTAAACTTCGATAAGAATACCATCGGGACCAATGGTAATGTCGTAAGAGGAAATAATTGATTATGTTTTGCATTCCACCTTTTTAGATGCCAAACAATGGTTTAAAGTTCACATATAGCGTAAATTTGATATGGTCTTTTTCTTTGGAACTTAACAAATGATTTTGAAGTAAGAGCTCATTGTCGTCATATGGCTACTTTATTGTTTCATTTTTCCTGATTTTGTTTGTTTTAACCTTTTTCATGGACAATAGTTTGCATTATTCATGCTGCATCGAATATTCATATATGCTGCTTAGAAATGTTTTAGTGATTTCACTATTTGCACATTGGGATTGTGTGTAAGCTTTTGGGCCCTAATTTTCTTAATTATTTGATGCACTAGAAAGGATTCTTTGTTTTTGTTTTTAAATTGAAATGCCCTCAAGGATGTAGATGACAGGGTCAAGGAGTAAGAAATTTCGGTTACACTTATGCACTAACTAATGATCCATACTAATAGTTTAGTGCAGTTTATTTTCCCTGTTATTTATGTTCTAGTTTCTAGATAAGAAGTTTTGAACCAAGGTAGTTAAAGGTCAAAGGCACACTTGAGGCACAAGGCCTATAAAACGATTGAGTCGAGAGGCGCTAGTGTGCGCTCCTTAGTGAAGCGAGGTGCAACAATTAAAAAACATGATATGGAGAGTATAATATAAACTTTCCTGTAATTAACCTACATAATTTCTTAAATATAAAATTTTTCTATCTTGCATTAAAATTTATAACATTTAACTATTTTAAATCTTAATTATTATTAAAATAATATCTTCATTTTTAAGTTGGTGAAAGAAACAAAACCTACAAGAACAAATAGAAGCAATGGCAACGTGGTGGCATAATGAGTAAACTCCATGATAATAGAAACAAAGCATAGCAAAACCAGAGCATGCAAAAGGGTGCTTTTCTATTCTTCCAGGCGCCATGCCTTTCACATGTGAGACGATGGTTCTGTTTTCCACCTCGCCTTTGACAACACTGTTTTGAACTTAACATTCTTGATAGAAAATTTTAAACTTAACATCTCAGCCTGTGACACCTTTTTTTCCTCTATTTATTTTCCTGATGCGGCAATTTTGAAATTAACCTCCCAGCCTGTGACACTTTTTATTCCGCTTTTTATCTTCTTGATGCAGCCCAAGAAAAGAGGTAGACGAAAAGGATCGAAGAATAAGCTTGATCCTCGGGTAACACGAATGCTAGGTGATGCCACACTTCACTATGCGCATGAACGTTATGAAGAGGTACTGTATTCTATCATGTACTCATATATAGCTAAGCACATCTCCTCTGGCAAAGCAATATGCTATCACAGTTCACTAGTGTGTTGGGGAACGATTTAGTGATTACATAATTTTTTTACTAGCTTTATTTTGTTTGTAAGTCTGATCTCTTACTATAAGAACCTTGTGATGTAATGTTTGTAATTCTCTTTCCTTAACGTTCTCTGTGTTTATGATGTGAAACCTAAGCTGTTTGATGCTTCTTTACTCAGTTCATATAATCAGTTTGCATCCTTTTGCCACTTGTGATAGTATGCTACAATGGAATAAGGCAGAGTCCTTGATTAAATAAATAGTTTATATGCACATCCTCATGCTCACTTTTTTACCAGCCATTTGATGTAAACACAAAACATCCTTAAACATGCAGGCATTTCTTTTCGACTGAATATTGGTAAAGTCGTAAAGTCTGAACATTGTGAAAAGACTTTAGTCTCTATTTATAACAGAACCCCAATATCTTGTTTGGAGAACTTGCTGCAATGACAAAGTGAACACTAATTGTTTGCCTAAGACTCCTCTAACAATTTGTTCCACAAGAAGACAACCATGGGACTGAAATTAATGTTCTGCAGATTTAGCATTAGACTATGCATTTGTTCGGCATGTAAGCATGCAGCATGTTATTGCTGTTAATCATATTAAGCATCACTGTCCAAATAAATGACTTCACCTTAGAAAGGGCTTTAGCATATGAAATATCAAATTAGCCCTTATATTTTAAAATTTTGTATTCCCAGATATTGTACTTGGGTCCTTGCAATGGCAATCTATTAGAACAGCTACAGTTCAGAAGCTAAGATTCCTTAGAGGCTTTACTTATGCCTTGGAGCTATAATTTCTAGCTAGTTGCAGATTATGTTAAATGTTTATCATTGGAATAGTCAATTCAGTCAACAACTACTAGCAGCTGTTGCTAGAAATTTCCGTGAATAGATAGTCATGGTGAGAACTTGAATACAAAATTTGAAAACTATAAGTACCTCCTTACAAACTTTTGAAGTATAGGTATTTGTTGGAATTCCTACAGCATGAATTTGAAATTGTGGTGAACTACACGGACCAACAAATGAATTATACCTTAATTTAAAAGCAATTTCAACAATTATTTTCTAGAGCTGGTATTAGAAGTTATGTAAGCTCCATTTCAAAAGTTCTTAAGTCATGGCATCTGAGATTGTGGTTATCATTGCTTTAGATGCTATAAAAGGTCTTGGCTTTACTCACTGTAAGTTCAGGTTTTGATTTAGTCTGTTATTATTATTATTATTATTTTTATTTAAATCTTGGAATGCTTTATTGTATCCATTTTTAATTGGCTCATTAAATATCCGGAGAATTGTTATTGCAATATGGCATAGAGCTGGCTTTTTAATTTTTACGATTCTGCATGCTTTTCTTTCTTTTCCTGGTTGATACTTTGTATTTTTAAGCTTTCTGTGTAGATTCTTTCTACGAGTTAGCAATCCATATTTTTTGTTCACTCTGCTGACGTTATGCAGGCTATTTCTATATTGCATGAAGTTATTAGGCTGGCACCAAATTTGCCTGATTCATATCACACACTTGGACTCATCTATAATTCACTTAAGGATTACAAGAAAGCTATGAATTTCTACATGATTGCAGCTCTTTTGACTCCCAAAGATTCATCTCTCTGGAAAATGCTTTTTACTTGGTCCATGTAAGAGGGTTCATCATTTTTTCTTGCCACCATCATTTGTGTACAGTGATCTTTCTTAACATACTCAACTGCATGAATTGACATTCCCACTGTAATTGTGAAAGTGGATTAAATTCCCTCAAGTGATGTGTGTAACGAAATGAATATGTTGCATAGTTAATTTCTCTCTCTTTTTTTTTCATTTGTAAATGCTTATTTTTAATGTTTATCATATTGGAGTTTATTGTCATTTCTACCTGAATTTAATTCATGCATGCGTTCAAATATCTCATGGCTTTTCACAAAAAATAAAATAAAAATCTCATGGCATTTATACGGAAAAAAATAGTATTACTGATTGAGATTGAGAAAATTTAAATTGCAGAGAGCAAGGTGATATTGGTCAGGCTGGTTATTGTCTTTCGAAAGCAATAACTGCTGATCCCAAGGACATCACTCTTAGAATCCATCGTGCATCTCTCTATGTTGAGCTCAGAGATTATCAAAAAGCTGCTGAGACATATGTACAAGTTTATCAACTCTTTCCTGAGAATGTTGATGCACTAAAAATGGCAGCTAAGGTATTTCCCTTTCTCTGTTTTAAGGACCCATGCTCCATATGATTATGCATGTGCTTTTCTGTATATTTTATTATGTTAAATTTTTTTTTCCTTTTTAACATTTTGTACCAAAACTTTAACTTGTCTCTCTGATGCTCTGTGATTTATCTGTATGCTGGCGGGTCTCATAGTCATGGCCTCTGTGCCCTCTTTTTAAGGGGATGGGTATTCAGAGAGCCTTTTTTGGGATAATTATGACACAGTGCCTCAAATTAGGCTTCAGGAAGATCCCTGTTAGGAAGACCCCTGTTAGAATAAGATCTGAAAGCCTGATGCAATGAAACATTTACTTGATAATGATCAACAAGTTTAAATAAGAGCATGGACTTGGTTAGTGTTATAGGGCCAGTGTGCTTAAGCTTAAAAAAAGTGATTTTTAGATTGTGTAAACAATGTGGTCAAAAGAAGATTGTCTAAAGTGATTTATTGTTTAGAGATTTTATGAAAAGTAAAAGCTATTTTGCTCTTGGTTGCTATAATAAAAAGCCTATGGAAAATTAAAAAAAAATATGCTAGGCATAAAAGGAATTGGTTTATTAAATCTTTTTATTTAATTTAATTTATTATGAATTTATTTATTAGGATTTATTTTATTTTTAATTTAAGGTTTATCTTTTGTTTATATTTAAAATAATTTGAAAAGAGTTCTATTCTCTTAATACTCTAATTAGGTAGGATTTGAATTCTATAAATAAGAGTGAGGATACTCAGTTATACTCAGACCTTAGCTATTGGTTTGAATAAAATTTCTGAGAATTTTCAGTGTTATTTCTCTTTATCTCAAACTCTTCTATTTCTCCTTCCTCTTCTCCTTTCTCTCCCTTATCTTTCCCTTGTCCTGCATCCAAAGCACTTTTCACTTGAAAAATGATTTTTAGTTACACAAGCTATTTAGAATAGCTTCTAAAAAATAATTAGAAATTTGCTTTTTTTTTTTAAAAGATTCTGATTATTTTTTAAAGTCGAAACAAAAATCATAAAAATTTCTTCGAGTGCTCTTTTAATAAAAAAATTTTTAATGAAAAAAAGCTTAAACAGGGGGGTCCATAGGAGTTTAGAATAGTAAAATGAGAGAGCTTTCCCATTGTGCCTCATGGCCCTGGTTTAAATGGAATTGGATTACAGGATGCTGCCTCAGAGTATTAAGCTCGTTGGTTTGAATTGCACGGACCTGCTTATTTTTAAATGTTAAGGGACCTTTTGAATCGCAATCCCATCAAGGTGTCGCATTAGGGTTACCTACCAAGATAACACCCTAGTAGATAAGACGAAAAGGGAGAGCTGTAGTATTGAATTGAGCCCTGTCAAACTACTCTTAGCTCAATTATTCTTCAATCCAGACATAATTTCAAAATTCAAAGACAAATAGAACATTAGTAAAACTGTTTCCGTTGTCCTCCAGGAAAAGAACTGTGTTATCTGTAAACTGGAGGTGAGAATCAAAGCCTTTGCCTAGCCTACGTGAGTACTCATACCCTATCCACAATGCTAGAAATCAATGTGCTAAGCTCATCTATTACTAGGGTATTAAAAAAATGGAAAAGGAAGGTTTGCTCACTTTGCCTCTCTCTAACCTTGAAACCAAGCTTTGGACTCACCATTCACAATCACAAAAAAAATTTGGCCGTCAACAAGCAACATATAATCGGAGTTCTTAAACTGTTTTGTCATCTAGCTATATAGAAGTTGTAATTAATTGTAAATACTATCAATATCAACTGCAGTTAGCTAATGTAGTAGCTGTGCCAGCTGTACTTTTATTGTACCATTACTGTTGTAACTCCTCTTACACAGTATAAACATAAAGCTGATGCAGTTTGGTAGAATTATCCGACTTGCCTTCAGAGATTATTGTCTCTCCCCTCTGTCTATTAATTTTCACATTAGAATCTAAATACCATAGAATAATTGAAGCGTAACACAGTTCAATTGATGAAAAATGAGCTAGCGTCAGAACAGAAGAGTACATTTAGGGGGAAAAAATGAAACATATATCCTTGAGAACAAAATAAACTGAGCTACTGGACCCTTTTAATTGTGGGGACGATCCAGGGGGCCACTATGAAGAAAACATAAGCCTGAAGAAATACACAGCTGGAAATATGTCATTGGTTTGTCATGTCTGCTAAATGGTTCGGCTTATTGTTTAATTTCTTCCATATGTTCTTACATAGTTGTTCCCTCTAACTCAGCTACTTTTTTGAGGTTATGCTTTGATAGTATTGTTGAGAAACTGTTCATATATATCCTATATCTAATAAAAATTCCTGTGGTGACTTTTGTTGTTGATATGAAGTTATGCTGCTTTCTCTTTCAGCTCTATCAAAAATGTGGCCAAGTAGAATGTTCAATCCATATTCTTGAAGACTATCTCACGGGTCAACAGGCTAAAGCCAACAAAAGTGTTGTTGATCTGCTAGCGTCGGTATACATGGAAATTAAGGCACCTGACAGAGCTCTTCAGCATATTGAGCATGCACAAGCTGTACATTATTCAGGAAAAGAATTGCCGTTGAATTTGAAAATTAAGGCTGGAATTTGTCATATTCATCTTGGAAACATGCAGATGGCTCAGGTGTGTGTCACTTGCTTATTAGAAGATACATAATTCAGTTGACTTTGTTCTTGAGTATTACTCCATTAAGTGTACCTGCCTGAATCTGTTTTTTTTTTTTTTTACATTTATTAATTTTCAGATGGTACTGAGCAACTAATTTAAACAAATCCTCATCCTTTATTTTTGTGCATTTTCCCTTGTAGTGTTTGCTATATTTTCATCCTGATGCTGCTGTAAGAAAGCGCACAGCCATCTTGTGCCTTCATATGATTTTATTTTAAATTCTTTTGATTGTATCAAGCGAGAAGATCTTCAAGAGTAGTTAGCACTTACATGTTAAGTATAGGATTGTTAATTTGACCTCCCTAGCGCTTAGCACATCACTTTTTCAAGGGAAGCCTGCCTTTTTAATTTTCAAATAGATTGGATTCGCCAGTACTGTTGTGCTGATTTGCCTTTATCATGGAGGAATTTCTTATACTTTTTTTGGTGTTAACTTTTTGTGTATTCCAGGCTTCTCTCAGATTAAGTCCCCTCTCTGGGCAATCTTTTGAGTATATTCTCCCACACTGGTTATGGGCATGTACTATTTTATTCCTAGAGTGCTCTCTCTACAAAATAACTGAATGTAGGTTGATATGGATAGATAATATCATGGAGGAATTTTTGTAATTTCCCTGTTTCACTATTTTTCACTTTCTGTGCAAGACTTCTTGCATTAGGATTTCTCATTTTTCTCATGTAAAACAGAATATCCTATTAGACTTTGTACTCTTGCATGCAGAGTTTTCTGTGCGCGTTGGTGCACGCGAGAGTGTCTTCTTTCTCTTCTCTTTTTTTAGTCAGAGTTTACTGTCAATTTTTTGATGAAGTTTTTAATTTTTCATTAACTTCATTTTATATATAGTATTATAATGATAGTATATAAAATTTTATGTTTTATGCTATTCTTTTTCAGTCATTTGTATTTATATTGAAATATCTTGTTTTGATTCGTAGGTTCTTTTCAATGATTTGAAACCAGAGAATGCCCACGAGCATTCTGACTTGGTTAGTGATGTTGCAGACTCATTGATGGCTCTTGAGCATTACAATGATGCATTGAATTATTATCTGATGTTGGAAACAAAATGTGGAAGTGAAAATGTATGGTAACTCATTTCTATATATTGCATTTCTCTTACTTTCTATTTGGAATTTTGCATATTGGTAGTTTGTAGGGCAATTGATTGAATCATTGCCTATCATACTGACAGTTGGAAAAAATGATATTGAATTGTTCTTATGAGCTTTTTGCAAAGGTCGTCATTCTTAACTTTCTGTTTTTTCAATGTGATTTTGGATCAATCAACTTATTATTGATGTAGAATGCAAAAAATGAAAAGCTACAACTTGTTAGTAGGGGTTGGATTTTTTTTTTTTTGGGGGGGGGGTGGGGCGCTCAAGAAAACGAGTGCTACTTGGAGAATTGTTGGTGGCACAGTGCTTTATTGTCAGATAATTTATATTTGAAATTAATAAAATGGTTTCGACTGTTTTCTTGGTTCATTTTGCTTGTCATAAATCATGATACTTTTTTAAATCCAGTTTAATGATCTGTTTTCTTGTTATATCATCTTTGAACATAAGGTTAAGATAATCTGATGCCTATGGCGAACTTTTCTTGCAGGGTCTTCTTTATCTGAAAATTGCAAGATGTTTTCTATCCCTCAAAGAAAGATTACGAGCAATTCAATTTTTCTACAAAGGCAGGTTCACTTTTTAATTGTATTGGTTTTTATGCAAAGAATGACGGATGAGCTAAACATTTTTGTTCTTTTTTATTTTTACTTTTTCCCATTGTATGCAAAACCGGACCAGGAACCGGTCTTTGGTCTGGTCTGGTGACAGGTGAAAATCGGCGCATTTCGGAACCGGGATGAACTAGTTTGAACCGGCCGAGCTTTTTTTTTTTTTAACTTTTAATATTTGAAAATTTTTAAAAATTTTTTTTAAGATGAAATAATATCATTTTAAGTACTAAGTATTATTATTTTTTGTATAATTTTTTTTTCTTTCTATATTATAATATGGCATAAGTATTATTATGATACATAATTATTAATAATGATAAATTTACTTAATAAATAATATAAAAATAAAAATTAATTGACTATTTTGAATTTAAAATATAATTATAGATAAATATTAACTTCTTTAGATTTTAATATTAGTTTATGGAACTTATTAATAATATTTCTAATTTTCTATATATTATTAAATTTATTTTTCATCATAAATTAAATGTTAATTTTATTATTATGGATAAATATCTTTTATATTTTTCATTTATATTATTTAAAATATATTAATTTATTTACAATTAGTCCAACCCCAGTCGGATCATTGAACCTTGAACCGGTGCTTCAGTAGGTTCAATGACCGGTCCGGTTTTTAATACCTTACTTTTTCCAGATGAAGTGAAGTATTTTTATCTAGAAAGTTTACTAACAAGTGAAGTATTTATTGTCTTTTAGTGAAAAGTGAGGATATTTAAATTGGATCTACCTCCTCTCAACTAATGTGGAGGTTATCATTCCCCATATATTCATGTGTGCATCCGTGCGTGTGTGTTCTCTTTATCATGGTTTCCCAAAGTATTTTCTATTCTATTCTTTATATTATTTAAAGTTTTAAAACTTTTTTCTCTTAATCTCAGTACTCTATAGACAGACAGTAATAAATAAATTGATTGATAAATAGACTTCAACAATTATCTTATATCCCTAGTTTGGCTTGGATTTTTTTTCTTTTTCTAAAGAATCTTATGTGTTTATTTTTCTTTTAATTTTTGTGTGGGCTGGGTGCACACTAAGCTTAAGCTACAGTGCTATGTGATAATTGTGCTCTTCATCACTTGCCAGCAGAATATGGACAGAATATTAACTGAGTTATTTGCTGCTTGGGCAGATATTTTATATTCACTATTTTTAGTTAAAAGATTATCTTATTCAGTAGCTAAACAAATTTAGTTTCAGCCATGGAAACACTAGAAGATGATGTTGATGCACGAATAACTTTGACTTCCCTCCTCCTTGAAGAAGGGAAAGTTGATGAAGCAATTTCCTTGCTGGTCCCTCCGAAGGATTCAGGTACATCCCAAAAATTTATTCTTCCTCATGATCTAAGTTTATCCTGCAGATTTTGATGTGAATTGTACGTGCAGACTCTGGTGAAGAGCATTCTAATAAGTCAAATAGATGGTGGGTCAATGAAAAAGTAAAATTGAAGCTCTGCAAAATATATTGGGATAGAGGGATGCTTGAAAATTTTGTGGATACAATATTCCCTTTGATACGTGAATCACTATACGTTGGAAATCTTCAACACACGGTAAAATTTTGGAAACTAAATTTGAGAATCTTCTTTTTGTCACACGTGCACACACATGCACACATGCTATACTTGCATTAGCAACCTCACATGCATATATGTTAAGAGTCAAACAGCTTGTGTTTGCGTTTAAATTGAAGTTTTTATAGACTAATCGAAATGGAGCACGTCAAAATTGAGTTATTGGTTCTTCTTGGCAATGTATGAAAGACCGAATCAGACTAGCTGGTTCGATGGCTTCGACCGGAACCAGTCCCAATCCAGTCCGAGAGCATGATGAAACATGCTCTCTTGAGAATCGGCCGGAGACCGACTAAACTGGTTGGAACCGGTAAAAACTGGCAGGCCAACCTGGTTTGCCGGTTTGAGCTATTTTAGCTGAAGACAGAACAGGAGCACGTGACCAGAGCACAGAAGAAGGAAAACAACAAGAAGAAGAGGAGGAGGAGGAGACAAACAAGAAAAAGAAGATCTAGCAAGGATATCAAGAAGAAAAGAGGGAACCTGAAGAAAGCTTCGCTGATGAAGAAGAAAAAGCATATTTACTAACAAAGAAGATGAATAAGAATTATATCCATTGTATGCAAAACCCGACTGGACCGGCTGGTCGGATCGGGAACCGGCCTCTGGTCCGGTCCGGTGACAGGTGAAAACCAGCGGATTTTGGAACTGGGATGAACCGGTCAAGAACCGGTACAAAACTAGTTTGAATCGGCCGAGTTTTTTTTTTTTTTTTTTTTTTAATTTTTTTTAATTTTTAAATATTTTTTTAAGATGAAATAATATCATTTTTGGTATCAAGTAGTATTATTTTTTGTATAATTTTTTTCTTTCTATATTATAATGTGGCATAAGTATTATTATGATACATAATTATTAATAATGATAAATTTACTTAACAAGTAGTATAAAAATAAAATATCAATTGACTATTTTGAATTTAAAATATAATTATAGATAAATATTAACATTTTTAGATTTTAATATTAGGTTATGAAACTTATTAATAATATTTCTAATTTTCTATATATTATTAAATTTACTTTTCATCATAAATTAAATGTTAATTTTATTATAATGGATAAATATCTTTTATATTTTTCATCTATATTATTTAAAATATATTAATTTATTTACAATCGGTCTGACCCCGGTCCGATCCCGATCGGACCATTGAACCTTGAACCGCTGTTTCGGCCGATTCAATGACCGGTCTGATTTTTAATACCTTGATTATATCTGACATAACTAGAGCCTCACCGGAAGAAGAGAGAGTGATTTTGGGCAATGACTGATGAGTAAAAAAGCATGAAATGAAAGAGAAATGAAGAGGCATTATTGGGTTGACAAAGAAGGAGATGTCCTTCTCCATGATGAGCTGCGTTTTTAGTCTTCGTGCAGAATAGCTAGGTTTTTTCACAAAACCCAATGCAACGAAGATGTTAGATGTGACCTACTCCTTGAGAAGCGTAACTTCTGCTTGTTTACCAGATTTTCTTTTGAAAAGTTGACCAATAATTTGAAAAAGTTTCGTTTTGGCTTGTTAAAAGTGGATTTAACCGTTCCATCTAAGAGTCTTTCCAAGACAAGAGCTTCTGTGGTATGGACATCTCTCTTGGAAGAATGAAATTCTTTTTCATAATTGTTTATCCACTCAAGAGGCATGATTTGAGCCAGTTCCTCTTTAGGAATCCTTCTAGGGATATGAATCACCGAAGTATCAGGTTGGTTTGACACTATATACTAAGCGTCAGTAGTGGAGTTTGGGAATTCAAGGTTCACCGCATGATCTTGGAGTCTATAGATCATTTGGTGATGAAGTGTAGCCATAGTGGCTTTGGGATCTTGCTCTACACCATGGATCTGAATCTGCACCTTAAGACGATGCGAAAGGGTCTCATCATCAAGTTTGATGTTGAAATTAAGAGCAATAGTCATTACTATGCTTTCATTGCCATAAGTAATGAGAAGTGCACCAATCATAGCGTTACCATATGAGGTATATGTAGAATCTAGAACAGCAATTCTGGCAGTAGCAGGTATGTCTTTGTGACCATGCAAAGTGAGAACTAGTCTGATAGCACTTACATGGAGGTGTGTATACCCTTGTTGTTTCCAGGAGTTGATTAAGGGCTAAGGAATTTCTAGAGTCACATATTGTTCAGCAGTAGTGGCTTTAAGTCCACACTGTTACAAGCAAGAATTGTGAATGTATTCCTTAACATGTGGTTTAGAGGTATGGAAGATCTGTCTGATCCTTTGCTTAAAGGACCGGGCATAGGCATGATCTTGGGAAAAGATGGCATAAGGACTAAATAAAGGGATTTCAGTATTATCAATACGAAAATTCTCTGGGATATAGGTGATTTCTACAAGATTGTTTATTTTGTTGGCCAGGGTTATTTTTATAGAAGGAGGGAGGTTTTCTAAAGAAAAAGCTGAGGATAGACGAACAAGTTCTAAGGAAGTAGAATGGTCGGAGGTTTCACTCATATTGATGAAAAATTTCTTCCTTACTTTTTTGTAATAAACATATCAGGTTCTTGACTTTAGACTTTTGGCTCTGATACCATGTCGTCGTCCCTCTCCCAGTAACACAAGAACAGCTATTCAAACTATCAAATTAAGACAAGGTGATCATGATAATCCAATTTACTCCCGAGTATAAACAGCCTCTCCTGGGCATCAAGGACTCAAGGGACACCTTAGGATAATCACTTTCAACCATGAATAACTCAATCGTATGAATATCTGAAACAGAGTTACGGGATAGTTACTGAGATATGGATCTAGTTCAGATTCTTTCTGGTACACAGGTTCCACATATGAGGCAAGTGTAGAGCATACTTGAATCGTGTATAGTCAAGAAGAGGATATGTCTATGCCAGAATTTCGGAAGGAGAAAGAGAAGTTGTTTAGAAGATGAACATTATATTTCACAAAGGAGGGTTTTCGGATAATTCCGCTTTGTCCTCTTTTTACAAACCAGGCTCTTCTTATAGACTAAGAGCCTCACACCCAAACCATACAATAATTACAAGCAAACAAAATAAAGGTACACTCGTGGTAGACAGGCTTTAGTGTCCCTGTCAGCTTATCATCATCTTTTTAACCTAAAGACACTCACTTTTACAAAAGACACATGCACTCAAACTGTCGGCATAAGCGACAAGCATACTAAAGTTTATCTTTATTCTTGATATCTGCTTCCATCTTCTTTTTCTTTTTCTTTTGGGCTTTCAGTCTTATCTTGTCTAACTCTGCATCAATGTCAGATTCATCATCAGGAGCTGATTGTCCAGGTGTCTGTGACAAGAAGTTCTGCAGGAACCGTGGGTCTACTTCATACGCGTCTCGTGATTCCATAAACTGTAGAGGGTCTTGGTCTTCTGAAAGATCTATCATGGGTTGATCTTGAGTGGAAGAAACTTCACCTGCTGGAGCCAAAGAGAGATGAGGCCATTCAAAAGGAATAGCTTGTCCTGTGGTCATGATTTCGTTTGGATCAAAAAATTCTCCAGGAAGTGGTCCAAGAGATGTGCATCGTTGCTCAGTTGCATTCCCTTTAAAATTATTAAGACTTAAAAGAAATTCTTTTAATTCATTAATAACTTCTTTTTCACGGAGTGGCCAGTGCATGGCTATTCCCCATAAGTGAGTTTGAACAGGGGTATACAATTCTCCTTGATGATCAGTTTCATAAGGTCGATGAACCACAAGGAAGGAAAAGACTTTTTGCTGGTACGAAGGAACATTCCACAGATCATTTTCATTAATGACATTATAGAGTTTTCCTCTCCAAACTCTATAATGTTACCTTGAAGACAGGTACAAAACTGCTTTCTGTATTCCCAATGCCCAATACCAATGGAAAGTGATGCCGTTTGGGCTCAAACCTGCCCCGTCATTATTCTAGAAAGCCATGGTAAAAATCTTTGAACCTATCCTACATTCAGCCCTGATTTACATAGATGATATTCTTCTGTATTCTAAAACAGAAGAGGCCCATAAAACACTCTTGGCCCAATTCCATCAAATAGTCCAAACCTACGGAATTATGCTGTCTTCCACCAAAAGTCAAATGGGCTTGGCCCAAATCCAGTTCTTAGGAATGACATTTTCCGAAGGACACTTTCAACCCAGTCCACATATTGCCAGCCAACTCTTAGATTTTCCTGACAAATTGACCACTAAGCAAATACAAAGTTTCTTGGGTATCATCAATTATATCTGAGACTTTATTCCATGTGTCACTCAATACACCGGCCAGTTATCCAAATTTTTGAAAAGGGATCCCCCACCTTGGTCTGACAAACAAACTGAAGCAGTGAAAAAGTTGAAACAGATTGCTCAACACCACCTCCTTTAAAGATTCCCAATAAGGGTAATCTATCCTGCAGACAGATGTCAATGAGCATTATTGGGGAGCTGTACTCATTGAAGAAGATAATTGCAAAAGAAATTACTGTACGCATGCTAGTGGACAATTCAAAGAAGCTAAAAACACTACCATTTTATCTATAAGGAGATCCTCGCTGTCAAAAGAGGAATCGAAAAGTTCAGCTTTTATTTCAACTTCAATCAATTCACTGTAGAAATGGATAACACATCATTTCCAGCCATCTTAGATCAGAAAAAGAAGATTCTCCCTGAAAAACAATTGCTTCGCTGAAAAGATTGGTTTTCTCGCTATAAATTCACAGTGAAACACATCAAAGGAGAACATAATCTGTTAGCAGATTTGTTATCCAGACCTCTCAGAAAAAACACCCAAATCACCACCATCAAGAAAACACCTCTCTTTATCCTCACCATTTCCACCATGCCAAAACATCACCTAGTTCAGTATTCTCACATAAGCAGACAACTAGTTTTTCCACCAACCCAATACCCTACCACTGTCACAGAAGTAAATGAAGTCACCAAAAGAACTCTTTTCCACTACCTCCACCTTTTCCTTAAAGCCACTGGAATTTCACCACGGCAAGAATATTTTGACCCTCTGTTACCATACCTAGTCATCCCTTTCATCAAAGGACCAATTACACCTGAATTCATGTGGTATGTCTGGTCTATGTCTACCCTCTTTGCTTGTGCCTTCACCTTACCACCTAAATAGACTTATCAGTATCTGACTGATAAAAAAAACACCCACTCTAACCTATCCACCTTTCTTTCATGGTTTGCTCCACTTCCAATTTGGAGAGGAAAACTCTATAATGTCATTAATGAAAATGATCTGTGGAATGTTCCTTCGTACCAGCAAAAAGTCTTTTCCTTCGTTGTGGTTCATCGACCTAATGAAACTGATCATCAAGGAGAATTGTATACCCCTGTTCAAACTCACTTATGGGGAATAGCCATGCACTGGCCACTCCGTGAAAAAGAAGTTATTAATGAATTAAAAGAATTTCTTTTAAGTCTTAATAATTTTAAAGGGAATGCAACTGAGCAACGATGCACATCTCTTGGACCACTTCCTGGAGAATTTTTTGATCCAAACGAAATCATGACCACAGGACAAGCTATTCCTTTTGAATGGCCTCATCTCTCTTTGGCTCCAGCAGGTGAAGTTTCTTCCACTCAAGATCAACCCATGATAGATCTTTCAGAAGACCAAGACCCTCTACAGTTTATGGAATCACGAGACGCGTATGAAGTAGACCCACGGTTCCTGCAGAACTTCTTGTCACAGACACCTGGACAATCAGCTCCTGATGATGAATCTGACATTGATGCAGAGTTAGACAAGATAAGACTGAAAGCCCAAAAGAAAAAGAAAAAGAAGATGGAAGCAGATATCAAGAATAAAGATAAACTTTAGTATGCTTGTCGCTTATGCCGACAGTTTGAGTGCATGTGTCTTTTGTAAAAGTGAGTGTCTTTAGGTTAAAAAGATGATGATAAGCTGACAGGGACACTAAAGCCTGTCTACCACGAGTGTACCTTTATTTTGTTTGCTTGTAATTATTGTATGGTTTGGGTGTGAGGCTCTTAGTCTATAAGAAGAGCCTGGTTTGTAAAAAGAGGACAAAGCGGAATTATCCGAAAACCCTCCTTTGTGAAATACAATGTTCATCTTCTAAACAACTTCTCTTTCTCCTTCCGAAATTCTGGCATAGACATATCCTCTTCTTGACTATACACGATTCAAGTATGCTCTACACTTGCCTCATATGTGGAACCTGTGTACCAGAAAGAATCTGAACTAGATCCATATCTCAGTAACTATCCCGTAACTCTGTTTCAGATATTCATACGATTGAGTTATTCATGGTTGAAAGTGATTATCCTAAGGTGTCCTTTGAGTCATTGATGCCCAGGAGAGGCTGTTTATACTCGGGAGTAAATTGGATTATCATGATCACCTTGTCTTAATTTGATAGTTTGAATAGCTGTTCTTGTGTTCCAACATTAACTTTTATAACTACGTATATAATATAAATAATTAATAATATTATACAAATTTCACTAACATAATAAATATACTTGTATGTATATTTTATTATTCATATTAAATTGTAAGTTAGTATAATAATCAATATAAGTATACAATACAAAGTATTCATTAATTACTAATAATGATTATGAAATAGTTTAAATTGATTAGTTTTTTTAATTTAAATAATATTTTTAAACTATTATATATGCACACTTATTTCTAAGAAATATTGAAAAATGAATAATAATATTCAAATGGGTAAAAAATATGTATATATATTAATAATTATGAATTATAAAATAAGTATATATACTATATATATATCTTATGTCTCGTAATTATTTTATTTTTTTAATCATAAAATATTTATCTGCTTTTACAATCTATATTGTCAAAGTTTTATTAATTTAATCATGATCGGTTCAACCACAGATAGATTATGATTTAACAACTAAACCTTAAACCGGTGCCTCAGTCTGTTCAATGGCCATTCCAGTTTAGTGGGTGAATAGTCAATCCATAACATAATTTGCATTTTTTTTCTTTGACTTTGTTAATGGTGGAAAGCTTAAACCTCTGTGGACAGTCACACTAAAAAAGATAAAATCCTATTCTAGTAATCTTGTAGCTAATAATGCGATGGATGATTTTAAAAGGAGAAAACAGTGGGACTTGGTTTATAAACTTTATTTTGTAGATGTAAGTGCCTATTGTGATAATAAATGAGGAACAAGCATGTGTTTTTGCTAAAAGCAAAATGTAACTGAGCCTGTTCTATTTATTTGTCTTGTGGCTTGTATGGTTTCCTTAAGCTTTTCTGGGTAGATGTGTTAGGAATATGCTTTTCTGACAGAGATGCGATATGTGCACAGTGGTTCCCTCAAATAATCATCTTATTAATACTTATATCTTTATGGTCTTTTGATCTGTTGTCAAATTTATACTTGTCATCATTGGCTCTTGTTGTAGGGCAAGGCAAAAAAGCGGCTCTCCAAAAGGGATCTAGTTGAAAGGGTTAAGGTATTGGATGACCAGGATACAGACAATGTATTTCGAGGATTCAGGCCAATAGCTCTTCCATCTGATCTGTGAGTATTGGATTTCCATACTCAATTACGTTGGGATCTTGTGATTATAAGCCCATTATGAGCTCATTCATTTTGTAATTATCCCTTGTTTATCACATGGTATTTTAACATCATAGTCAACAAATTTCTTTCCTTTTTGAATTTTTCTGTGTCATGCTATCTTTATTATGTATTTATTTCCTTGTTTTCCTCCTTGATTTAAGAAATTGGATGGATAATTCCTAGAGTTAACTATTTCCTCTATAAGCACGACTCCTATTTCAAAAATAATATGAATCAGAACAAACTTCTGAATTCCAAAATTCTACATGATATCTGACCACCCATTTTGAGAAGGCAGGGCCTCTCATGAAGTTGCTGCTTAGAAGAGCAAAATCATATCTTCTCTAACCTTTGGACGCAAGGCTTCTCATTTTCCAGCCTTGGGCATAAAGAAGGGGTTCATGTACCCCTTCACTGTATTCAGTAGACCAACATTGGCCAAAGGGAAAATTTTCCATATTACCCCAAAAAAAAAGTAGCAAAAAAAAAAATGCGAATAATCTGTACGTGGTATTTATATACATTTTATTGCTTGATTTGGCCCTAACTAAATTAAAAATGAATGTCACTTGTAATCTCAAAATTAGGGTGAAAGCTTCCAGGGCCAAAAAGAAGCTCCAGGAAAAGGCAATTCTGAAGGAGAAAAGGAAAGCTGAGGCATTGGCTGCTGGAATTGACTGGATAAGTGATGAGTCAGATGATGAACCTCAGGTAATTTGTTAGATTAGCTCTCTTGGAGAGAAAATGCTTAAAGTGATGATATCACCAAATATTGCTCAGTGCTGACTTTATTTTTTTGTATATTGCTAGGTATATCCCAAGAAAGTTAAGAAACGTCCTTTGTGCAATTTTCTCAAAGACGAAGAGCATCACCAGCTAATTATTGATGTTAGTACTTCTATATTTTGAGGCCTGCTACTCCCGTTTCCTTTGTTTTATCTGACCCATTAATATTGTTTACAGTTATGCAAGGCATTGGCGTCCCTGCAAAGGTATTGGGAAGCATTGGAGATTATTAATCTCACTTTAAGATTGGCCCACAATGTACTGTCTGCTGAGAATAAAGAGGAGCTTCGATCTCTTGGAGCTCGTAAGTTGTGAAACCTGACAAACCTTATTCTTCTGGATTGATTTTTGGATTCAAACATCTCTCCTACCCAGAAAATAAAGGAGGGAGAAGGTTTTCTTTTTCCTGCTTGTTTGTTTCCCCATCTTGAGTTTTAGGTATTTCTGTTGTTATTCTAGAGAACAAATGTGTAACTTGCTAATAAGACAAACATGATTTCCGCAGAAATGGCATACAACACCACAGATCCTAAGCACGGGTTTGACTGTGTTAAAAATATTGTTCAGCAACATCCATACAGTTTTGCTGCTTGGAATTGCTACTACAAGGTTATCTCAAGGTAATTGTCTAATTTTTCCTTTCCTTTTGGAGGTTGGGCTACTCAAACTGGCTTTCTTTCATTCCTTGCAATCTCACCCGCTTGTATAAAATATTAAATGCTTGAAATTGGTGATTTTTTAAAATATTTGTCTATTCCTAGTGATGCTTTACTCAGTGAAGAGACTGGATACAAACAGGGCAGGCTGCGCTGCCCAACACTTGTAACCTAGTCCCTCATCTCAAATTAGCTTCTTTTATGGGGCATAATCCCCCTGCTTTCTCAAATTGGTTTGTAAAAAGAATAAATTTATATTAAAAATAAAATAAGTGAGGACTTGGCAAAATCTTGCCTTGCAGTGAAAAAACCGGTTCCCACTGAACTCTGGAGCTTTTTGGGCAAAATATTAGTTAGGCTCCCTAATCTTGCTTCACCTTATTCCTTGCGCTTGGTAACAATTAACAGAAGTAGGACCTATAAATATGACCTAAAGGAGAAGTAAGGCCTAAATTTCTTTATAATTTATTTTCTCTCCGTCTGTTGTATGATAGATTGGAGAATCGAGATTCAAAGCATTCCAAATTTTTACGTCATATGCAAGGAAAATTTGTGGATTGTGTGCCACCTATGCTCATTTCTGGGCATCAATTTACCATATTTAGCCACCATCAAGATGCTGCAAGGAAATACCTTGAAGCCTATAAGCTTTTGCCAGAGAATCCCTTGATTAATCTTTGTGTTGGTGCGTTCTTTCATGCCATGCTGTATTTATGTAGTGCTTAGTGAAAGTTTGAGCTGTGATAAACTGTTATTCATTCTATAATTTCAGGAACTGCATTGATCAACTTAGCATTGGGTTTTAGACTTCAAAACAAACATCAGTGTATTCTACAGGGCTTAGCATTCCTCTACAACAATTTGAGGATCTTTAAAAATAGCCAGGTTTGTTTTGGTCAATAATTCTCCAATTTCCACTAACCCATGTAAGAAGAAAATAATATCAAATGGAAGGGTTTTTTTTTAAAAAAAAAAAATCACTGCTTTGTCTACAGAGCTAACACCAATGGTACTGACTTTTTTTTTTTCCAAAAAGAAAAAAAAGAAAAATCCTATGCCTGACAAATCCATTATTGCCTCTTGCCCTCCGGCATCTAATTTCAGTGCCATGAGAATGCTTGTTAAATTATGATCACATCTTACTAATTGGATCACTTACATTTCCTCTGAGAAAAATTGGGGATATGATTGAATTTCTTCTGCAATGTTTCTACATAATCGGAATAAATTATGATCTCAATTCCTCCATTTGCTCAGCATATTGTTATATCATGGATCCTTGAGTTCTGGTGTGTTTCAATGAAATACGAATAGACAAATACAGAAATAAGTGGTGAATCTTCATAAATGTAAACTTCATCTTTTTTTTTTCCTTTGGAATAAAGGAAAATTTAAGTGAGTTGAGTTCCAGGAGTTCACCAAGACCATTAGGCCAGGGCAAGCTGATTCTTGTCATTAGTTTTTCTTTCCCCATACATTGCTGCTACTGGTTGATTCAAGTCATGAGTTTCTTGCTTCTTCCTACATTAATAAGGTGTCACTGAAGCAAGCAAGCTGTTCTAACTTTGCAGGAATCCTTATACAACATAGCACGAGCATACCATCACGTGGGAATGGTGACTCTGGCATCTTTGTATTATGAGAAAGTTCTTGCTATTCGTGAGAAAGACTATCCCATTCCGAAGCTTCCAGATGGGAATCCAGATGCCATGGAAAACCATCAACCTGGTTATTGTGACCTTCGCAGAGAAGCAGCCTACAATCTGCATTTAATCTACAAAAAGAGTGGAGCTCTTGATCTTGCTAGGCAAGTTCTGAAAGATCATTGTTCATTTTGACTTGAGTTCACCCGTTCCTTACTTAGGAACCGCACTCAAATTGAAGAGTATGTGTATATAGTTAAAAAGCATTTTGCATCAATATATATATATATATGTGTTAAAATTATAAAAAAAATTCTGACTGATATGTGATTATAAACCAAAAAAAATTATAAAAAGTAGCATTATTCATTAGCGATAAATAGTGGGAGCATGTGACTCAACTCAAGCTCTATCTAATGTACGGACTCGCCACTAGTTAATATGGATAGATATATTGGGTATGGCACATGATGTACATACATGCACAACACATTTTTCACTTTGTTTTTATGGGAAAAGTGGTGGGGTGGGGATGGGATCCAAGAACATCACCTCTTTCTGGCATCTTCATGGTAGGTGCTACTTGTTTTAAAGAATTTTTGGCTTATTTTTACGTTGTTAAAGAATAATATTTTAAGAATTGAATTGGTTAATAAATTGAAATGTAGAGTAATTTACGGTTCAATAGTTCAATGATTTGATCGTGATTAAATTGACATTGAAATGTGTTTTGAAAATGTGCAATATGATTTTTATATAATACTATATAATTAATATACAGAGCAAAAATAGTATTCAAAATAAATATCAATAAATAAAAATGAAAAATTAGTTCAATTATTTTGCATGGGATAACAAATTATATAAAATGGATTCAGAAGAATTCAATAATTATCACAAATTATACAATCGATTTATTTTTTAAGTGAATCAATTTTCAAGATCAACCCAATTGGTACTAAAATTAATTCATTAATTTAACTGGTTGATTCTGTCTATTTCTTGAAATATGTTATACGAAGCACACTAGAATTCAAAATTGAAATATAAAAATACGGTTGAAATGCATTTTATTTAGTCTGTTTGTGTTTTAAAAATCTTAATTTAGAGTCACTAAGTCAATACTATTCATTAAAATTTAAATATAATAATACTACTGAATGCTTTTAGATTAATTTGTATACTTGTGATAACAATAAATTACGTCTCATTGATCTTGGCTTGCAATGACAATCTGTGTCACGTGAATTAACTGAATGACAAGTGATCAAGTAAGGTCATACTTCACTCATGATTTATTTTCTCCTCAAATGTAAATAAAAGTTCAATTGATGGATGCCTTTCTTTTTCTTGTTTTACTTTTATTTTTATTCTGTGTCATAATGTCATAATCAACTAATCGAAGATAAGTATGTGTACTTGTGAGAGTGCATGTAGGTACTGATAATAGATAGAAGTTGGTTGCTTAATTGCATCAACTTTTTTGGCTCTATGAAAAATAGTGTCTTAACTAATAATTACAAGAACTTTTGATTTAATTGTGTATGCTTATCCAAACTCCAAACCTCTCAAATCAATATACATATACAATATATATATATATATAAGCTAGAAGAAGCAGTACTGTTTATAAGGAACTGCAATAGTATGGCTTTCAACCAGCTCAAACTCCATATCATACACATGATCTAGAATTTAGTTTAAAATAAGTAATTAAAGCAAATATGAGATAATCAATAGTACAGTAAGCATTAAAAGCAATCATTCTTTATTAACTAATATGGTAATTAGAGAGATGTACATGAAGACAAGAAGTCAAACTTGTGTCCATTATTTATTACTCACGTGCAAAGGTTGTTTGAAGAGTTTGGGATGACAACAAATGCATCTTGTTCCTGGTCAATATTTTCCCTGGTACAATGCCTGAGCATAAAATCAAATGTACGTGGTTAACCATCCAAAAACGCAATAGTGCAGAAAAATTACAAGAGAAAACAAGAAACTAACATAAATAAACAAGAACAAGAACTTTCTATTTACATATCTTGCTTGCCACCCTTTCACTTTCAGGTATCTGCCGTTGATCTTAATGCATGGAATAAGACAAATCTTGGTCATTGGTCAGTGTTTTCCCTGGTACAATGAGTGAGCATAAAATCATCATGACTGTATCTGGTGAACCATCCAAAAAAGCAATAGTGCAGAAAAAATTAATTACTAAAGGAAGCAAGAAACTAAATAAATAAAAAGGATGTAACATAGAAGTACTTTTCTATTTCCATAACTTGCCGCGCTTTCACTTTGAGGTATCTGCCGTTGATCTTAACGGTTGGGATATGACAAATCTTGGGCCAGTATTTTCCATTTTCCCTCTCACAAATGACGTTCAAGCAAAGGAGAACCATTGATGTTGAGTTCAGTGACAGAAGGAGGAATGTTTCCTTCTTCTATTATTGACTCCAGCTTAGTACATCTATAGATGTCCAATTGTTTGAGAGAGTTGAGATGTTCAAGCCCCTTGGTGTTCAGAGTTCTGAGACTTGATGAATTGTGGATGTATAGTCCAGTAAGAGTACCAGGAAGCAGTCCCTCCTGAGGATATGCTTCTGTGTCTTGAAACTCAGAGTGGATAGAAAAGAGTGTGAGACCAGGAGGAGATTGCCTGCACAGGTTCATCCGATTGGCATCTGAATCAGAGAGCTCTAATGATTTCAAACTAGAAGGAAAACCACCATCAGACAAATCTATTTCTGGACAATCCCATATTGTAAGTGCTTTCAAACTGGGAAGGAGGCTATGCATTCTTTCAGGCAGGGACTTCAACTTTGGACAGAATTCAATGCTTAAAGAAGTAAGGTTGGGGGCAGGCAAGCCTCCATTGGGAAAAGAGAGCAAGTTTGGACACTGATAAATGGATAAGGACTGGAGAACTATGAGATTTTGGGGTCTTTCCCCTGGGTTTCCATCTCCCTCTTTGACTGAAAAAGTAAGTAATTCTAGATTCTCACAATATGAAACTCTAAGAGATTTGAGCTTGGGAAAGAGATCCAGCGGGAAGGACCTGAGTGAGTGACAGCATCTTATTTCCAACAATTCAAGTGACTGGTGGAATTGGTTTGAACCAACAAATACTGGGAATTCTGGGTTAGAGCAGCCAAGAATGCGTAATTCACTTGCCACTTGAGTATAGGGGAGTGAAGAAAAAAATTGCCCACAGTCTTGAATTATAAGCTGTGTTAAGCATGGAAGGGTTTTTGGCAAATCACCAATCAGTCTAGGACAGTTACAAATAACCAGTTGTCTAAGACTAGGAAAAGCTATGCAATTCTCATTGTCATCTGGGTGATTCCATTTCTCCCATGCTTGCATATGGTAAAATTTCAAAACTTCTAGTGAAGCAAAAGACTGGATGGCATTCACACCACAACTTTTCCCACAAAATTCTCTTCCAACACTCTGCAGCGTCTTGAAATTTGAAATTTCAAGCTGTTTTAAACAGGGAAGTTGCCCAAGTGGAGGCAATACATAACAATATTTACAATTTTCAAGGCTTACAGACAACAGATTGCAGAATGAAAGATCTCCCAACCAATTCGAAAATTCAGTACCTGTATAATTACGTATTCAGAGCTCTTTAAGGTTCTCTTTGTGGGGTTGGAGACAATCAAGTACATGCTTCTCATGTTGTGAGTCATCTGTATCAGCATCATCACCCCAATTCAGATCCAGCTGTGTCAGATATTTCTTGTCACATAACCTGGCCTCCATAGCCTCCTTGGGATGAACAACATGTTTCAAATTTCTGATCGAAAAAGAGCCTTGTATATCTGAGAGTTTTCCCAATTCACCAACTGAACAATCACAATCTTTCCCAGCTATGAAGTGACTTAAATGTTGGAGGCTTCTCAATTTACTCATGTGCGGTGGCATCTCTTTTATTTGAGTATATTCAATATGCAGATACCGCAAATTAACTAGATTATGCATTTCTTGAGGTAGCTCAGCAAGATGGATGCACCATGTCGCCTTCAATGTCTGCAAATTGTACAAACTGCAAATAGAATTAGGAAACCTTTTAATTCTAGTCCCAGATACTTTTAAATAACGAAGATGCCTTAGTAAGCCAATTGATTCTGGCAACTCCTCCAAGCCACTAAAGAATGAGAATGATAACACTCTTAAGCATCTCAGTTTTGAAAATGTATCATCTTGCAATTTATGATATTGAAAACCATTGCCTAGACTGAGTAGGGTGCGCAATCGATTTTTTCTGTCAATAGCTTCTAAATTCTGAGGCATATGGGTAACATGAAATGATAAATAGCGCATTTTTCTGTCAACTCTTGGATTTGAGTTAACATCCTCCAGTCTAACACAAAATTTTCCAGACACAAATCGAGCCAAGTCACTCACAAGATCATGCATCACAAAACGTTGTTCAACAAATTCTGATTGTTGAAAAAAGGATCTCGATACTAACTCAAGAAAATACTTATCTCCAATGTCTTCAATCCTCTCACCTTTCACAGGATTCTGGAGTAAATTTTCAGCCATCCAAAGCAAAATGAACTCCTCCTTCTCAAATTCATAACCCCTTGGAAATATAGAGCAGTAAGCAAAGCATCGCTTCAAATATGAAGGGAGATAATGATAACTCAACAGCAAAGCAGGAAGAACATCGCTTTCCGTCTCTGTTAAATCCCATATATCACTCCTTAATGTATTTTCCCATTCCTTACAGTCAGAAGCTGATCGCAGAAGGCCACCAAGAGTTTTTGCAGCTAAAGGTAATCCCTGGCACTTCTTCACAATTTCTCTTCCAACCCTTTCAATACTGGGATTTGAACATGAACTTCTATAATCAAACGCATGTTTTGCAAACAAATTCCAGCAATCTTCATCGGACAAGTACTTAAGTTTATAGGATTCAACAGTTTGCATGATTGATGCAACACGTTGACTCCTTGTGGTTACTATAATTCTACTGCCCTGTGCTCCATATTCAAAAGGCCTCTTCAAATGACACCATTCATTATAATTCTCATTCCAAACATCATCTAGAACAAGCAAAAACTTCCTCCCATCAAACATCTCTTTCAATTTTACCTGAAGCGAATTTAAATCATTGGTATCATGACGACCCAAGCTAATAGCCTCTACAATTAACTTGGTAACCCTAACAACATCAAATTCCTCAGAAACACAAACCCATGCCTTAAGCTCGAACTCCCTTTTCACTCGCTCATCATTATATACAAGTTGAGCTAAGGTTGTTTTCCCAATTCCACCTATGCCCACAATGGGAATAACATTTATTTTATCATTACACGCGTTTCCAGACACCAATAATTCAACTATGGCCTCCTTATCACCATCCCTACCGAAGGCTTCAGATTCTGCCACCAGAGAAGTGGTGGGCGTTTTCGGTGACCATCGAACCCCCATTCCCTCTCGCAAACGAAGAACATCTTTTTCTTCAATGAGACATTCTAACCTCTCAATGATCTCTTTGATTTCTTTTTCGTAAGAATTCGGAGAGCATACCGAGAAATTGCGCACCTCATTCTTCTGTCTAAACTTCGCCTCAGTCTCGATATCATCCAACAAATCATCGGCATCAAACGCAGCATCTTTGAGTTCTTCGAGCCACTCCTTCACCGCAGAATTCCTGATCTGCTTCCCTTCGGCGTCGTCGAGCACTCCTCTCACGGACAGCAGCTTCATCTTCAACCTCTTGAGCAACCTGTCGTTGAGCTTCCTGCTCTTGAAGAAGGCAATGACCTCCGGAGAAGCGAGTCTATCAAACAAGACATTGAATAGAGCATCCAGAAGAGCTCCAGCCATAAGCTCCATAACCATGGTTCCTTTGCTCCTAATGAGCTATAGACCAATACAATAGTGAAGATATCATGACAAAATGAAGAAAGCTTACTTGATCCTAAAGAAAGCTTGCTTCATCGACGATCGACAACCAGTAACGACTCACGGGCTCACAACTGTGTCACGTGATGTATTTTTTTTTTTCCAACTGATGTCACATGATATTTAAAAATCAAGGTTATACTTTTTGACTAGCGTAAAGAAATGTTAATAGTGTGTTCGAATTAAAGTTTGACAAACTATAAAATTGAGATTTGAACAAAAATAAGTTTATTGTAAAGTCATTTATGTTTAAATGTTTTTAATGTATAAATAAGTTCATGAATAGATGTGCAAAATTTCAAGAAAAAGGCATGAGTTTATAATATAATATAATATTAATACTTATTAGTATTCTAAAAAAGATATTAATATTAAAGTTTATCATATAATAACAAATACTCCTTCAAATTCTTAATGTAAAGGCGTTTCTAAAAATTTTCATGATCCTTTTTTTTTTAATTTAATAAAATATTAATAAATAATTTTCACAAACGTTTTTAATAGTTTTAATTTCGTTCCTTTTCAAGCATTAATGTGGAATTGTGAATTATATATTAATAGTCTTAATTAAGAATACTTCAAAATGCTATAGGAATTTTTAACACAATCAAATGTTTCAAACTAATTTTAATTACTTGTCATAATGCATGAGTTATTGAAAAGGCCTTATAGAAGGACGTTTATAAAAGGGACAGGAGGAGGTCTATTTTACTTTGTGAACGCGGGTTGGGAAAAACGGCAATCCATGCTCATTGTGATGCAACAATCATTAACTTGTATTTTTTTTAAATTGGCTTTTTAAAGAGCAAAAGAAGAAAAATCTTTCCATTTTCTGAAATTACCAAAGATAACAAATAAAAAAGTCACAACTTAATTAGTAAATAGTCACAAAAATTTAAAACTTAATACATATCCAGGGAAATGCATTATATTAAATCCAATAAAATATTTTAATTTAATTCCCAGCTCTTACAACTTCAATGTAGCAAAACTGTGCACTAGTGTGCGCTCAAAGAACATCAAGAAACAAATTTTTCAGGAAACACTGTTACCCAAATAACAGGAATCTGAGCTCTTGACATTACAAAACAAAACTGATTCTAAGCGAATACCAACAACAACAAATTTACCAGTAACATGTTTCTTCTATAGTGGCCTTTCAGACATTCTACCGAAGACTAAAGAGTTGTGCAGGCCAACTGTGTCGCCGACCATCAAGGCCAACACCAACAACTTCTAAAGAAATGTCAATGCTGCGATGCTCTGTTGATCGGGCAATACTAATGCGCAAATCAATCTTTGCAGCCGGCCAAACATCAGTACCAATGGCTGCCACCCTACCTCCATTAGCTAGGTCAGATCCCATGGCAATGGGTTCCCGAAAGGTTAAGATTGTTTGTGACCAATGTGTTTTCGGTGTGTATGGAGATGTCGACAGTACAGCCGGTGCTTCTCGGCAGAACCTGCTTGTAAATCCAGTTTCAAACCACAGGACAACTCCATAACACCAGCAGCATCCTGTTCTTGAATCTAAATGTTTTTTGTTGGTAGCATTCATCATTGGCTCCAAAGTAGCAGTTGCAGTGAAATCCACTTGATTAGGCTTCATAGTTGCCAAGTCAAAGGTCTGGTGGGGCAAAAGAAAATGCATGTCAACAGTCAGCAACAACTGCAAACTGGATTGTGAATTTACTGGAGAAGATAAATTATCCCAGTACATTTGCTCAGAACAAAAAGCTTATTTTGCCACCAGCAAAGAGGAATTTACTTTATCTGAGGATAATACAGAGTTATGTTATGTATAGTACTCAAGAGCAATCAATGTATCTCTCTACACATGCTTGATAGATTGATGCTGGGTTCTTTTCACTTCTCTCCCTCCATTCCTCCAAGTTCAGTTTTACAAAGCAGACCCAAGAAATTGTGTACTGAAAATAATTTATCTCATTTGTAAAAAGAATGTTAACTGATGTGTGCAAAAAGGGAAACACAAGGGAAGCTACCCTGTTCCTATTTAAAAAAATTTGGTCATTTGTTTTGGAAAAAGAAAAAAGATGTTGATATAGTTCCAGTCAGAGTTTAAATTTCACATCACAATCCAGTTCTCTAAGATTTATTACATCTTACCAGTATAAAAAGAAGAAGACAAACAAGCTAGCATGCATAAATATAGAATAAATTACTGTTTTTGTCCCTGAAAGACAGGCAGCTTCTCAATTTAGTCCCTCAATGATAAAAACTTGAGATAGCTTGGTAGTTGGGGGAAAAAGGAGAGGGAGGGCTTTTTTTTTTTTGGGGGGGGCGGGGGGTGTTGGGGGTGTGGTACACACAGATAACATTTGAGCAAGATATTACTTTCTGATGACATGAGAGCCATCAAGTGTCTTAAATTTAATAAGACAATTCACCATAAGCAAGCATGCAAGAGTTTGAGTTTGATCCAATTGCATGTGTAGTTCAAAACCTACTTTAACTGATCATTTAAAATTTAGACAACCAGTTAAAAACAATCAGCATTTGTAAGAAACTCAAGAACCTCCAGATGTCACACATCTATATTCCGAAAGGGAACCAACCTTAAGAATCGCAGAACTGGTAACCAAATCTTCACAGTCCAAAACATCAACTATCGGAAATTGGGCAGCTTCATTCACCAACTCCTTGCCAATGCAAGACATATCAAAACCATATACATTTTCCCAAAAAGGGAGACTTGTACCCCCTTTTCCAAATCCTGCAACAAACTAGGAGAGAAACGGAATGAAAAACATATAAAATTTGGGTCTACAGACAAACCCACAACAACAGATAAAACCAAAAACCTTTGAGAGAGGGGGAAACTCACAATGGTTGCTGTATCAGGAAGAATGGCCCCTCCAGGCTTCAACCACCGGTCCCGTGCATAGAGGACTGAGCTGAGCATAGACTCATACAGCAGGCAATATCCCATCCATTCACTCAATAGTACATCAACACTGTGAGGTTGAAGTTCAACATTTTTATCAACCTCTTCAACCATACCCTGAACCACTTCTATATCCTTCTGGAGACCGTCATCTTCACTATGGTTTTTACTATGCCAAAGACCATTATCATTTGCGATCTGAATTAGAAGTTTGGCAAGAAAAGGTAATTGAGTCACAGAACCAAAGACTGAGCCATAAGTATAATTTTAGACACTATCAAATAAGAAGGTTACCTTAGATGCCACTGCTGCCATCTTGGCACTAGCCTCAATTGCAATCACCCTTGAAGCGCCTGCTTGAGCTGCAAATAGGCTAAAGAAAAATAAAACAAGATATGTCAAAAATTTCAACTGACTTAATCACCAAACATGGGAGATGATCAGAAAGTCAAAACATGATTCAGAAATATATATTAGGTACTTAGAAAATTTTTCACCAAATCCATATTCACCATGCTCTCAGTTGGGAAAATTAATTTATGGCTAATGTACCCATAAAAAAGGGCTTCTATCTTATATTGTACTAATACTGTATGGGTAATCCTCTAATTGAATATTATTTCCTTAAAATAATAATGATAACAAAGGATAGTCCTTTGATTATCAATTATATTCCAATGGCTGTGACACTATTAATATTCAAAATTCAAAAATAAAATAAAGAGAACTAAATCTAAAGATCCAAAAAACTTCTAATCTAAGATGTTGCTAAAGAGTTAGCATTAGTAGTCTTACATATTCAATAAATAAACAAGGATTTATCTCACCTGAGGATTCCAGTTCCACAACCTACATCCATAACCACAGCACCCTTTAGGAGAGAGGGATTCTTCAAAATAGCTTTCCCATATGCATCCATTCTCACCTAAATGAAGATTGCTATGACTTCTATTAAAAATTAAAAACGGACAGCATGATATATACCATTTAATGTTCCTATTCAGACTTCAATTTTACTGAAATTACACAAATATATATATATTTAAACATGAAGCCAAAGAAAAAGGACTATAGCTAACCTTATCGCTCAGCATCTCACGATGAATGCCAAATGAACTATAAGATCCAAAATAATTTTTATTAACCTTCATGATGTGCTTTGCAAGAGGACTTGAAGAATTAGCAATCAAATGCCCTTCTTGATTCTTATCATTTGATGAAACAAACCCTCCCGAGTCCTTACAATTAATACGATCCTTGTCCGATGAATTAGCACTGTTAATATCATCAGTAGAAATAGTAGTCTCCTTTATTCTAGACATATCATATTCATCATCATTAAGTCCCATCTCTTTCACAGTATTTTGATCACCATCACAAATCTCTTGAGTGTTCTTCAAATCCCCCACTAATTCCTCCTCATTAATTGGTGTAAACTGCTCATCTTCAACTTCTTCAGATTCATCAAAACTGTACAACAACGAATCATCTTGTATGAAAGGTTTTAGATATCTCTCATCATCCCATAGATGCTTAATATCCTTTAAGTTTACCATGTCATGCAAATGATTCTGTAGATCTTTGCTGGACTGGCATGTGAATCCACAATTCCAACATTTGTTCTCTGCTACCTGGTGAAAGAGGGTTAAAAAATACATGGTTAGTAAGAAGATTTAAAAGTAAACATACATTAGAGAAAATTTCCGTAGTTTTTTATTTTTTTGATCAATACTTGAGTTCAAGCATTTTGAACATTCAAACACAAAGTTTAAAATGAGTTAACATTGAAAGATTTCTCTCCAGATAAAAAGGGGGGAAAAAGATCAACAATGTCAGAATACCAACATGTAGTCGCTTACCCTTTTCATTGTTTATAGCTTCCACTTTCTCATTTCTTATTCTCATTAGCCAACCAACAATAAGAAGTAAAGAGAGGCGGGAACTGGTATAGTTAGACAATAAAATCATTTTAATAAAAACACTAATTTCAATTTAAGTCATGAAAGAAAAAGGCAAATGTAAGTCACGAAAGAAAAAAGGCAAAGAGCCTAAGAGTCATGCTAAAATGTTCTATATATGATTTAAAGTTTTATACAGAAGGGCCATTTCATTTTCTGTTGCTTCTCCCACTCCAAGTCCAGTGAAATAGGTATACAACGTAAAACAATAACCCAATTCCGCAACTTTAGTAAGTACTTAGGTATATCATATGATATCTGAGAAAGCTTTCAATTTTAAACTACAAGTTTTCCGAAACTTCTCAGCCACCAAATAGGGAAATGTCAAACCAACCACAAACAAACCCGCCAATTCTAACCTGGGAGCGAATGTAATTAATGAGCTTGAAGGAGCCATAAAAATCCAAACTCAGCGCTTTCCTAATGCCATGAAAATCAAAGTAATGAACTTTGGCGCAATGCTCAAACAAGGAATCGCACGAACTGTACTTGGAATCACAAAACAGACACAGAAAATCCGATTCTGAGCCTCCCTCTTCTCCTTCCTCGCCATCCCCATTCCAGTCATCCCAACCTTCAGGCTCTTCATCATCATCTTCTTCTTCAATTTCTTCTTCTACTATGTAAGCTGCTGGTTCTTGCTTAATCCTAGAAGCCATGAGAAGTTAACTTCAATGGATTATCGCTTAGCAGTTAGTTGCTGCGCAAAGGCTTAAACCCTAAACCCAAGGAACCACAATGTTGGGCATTTATTTTACTGAAATGTGAATGTGAATATGTGCGGTGTAAAATTAATATTGTCATCTTTTTTCGTTTTTAATCTGTTGTCAGGATTTTTTGAAAGAATCAAATTAAAATTTTTATCACTGATAATGGACCAAAAAAAATCACTGATAAATAAATATCTTAAGTAATATCTTAATTATTGATGCGCCCGCTATACAAAATAAATAATAAAAATATAAAAAAGTAATATTTTTATTTTTTAAAAAATTAACAAAAACACATAATTAAAATTAAATTGTAATTAAAAAATAATAACAAAAATATAATAAATAGTATACATTCTGTTCACAGTGTCATAGTACAGTCCTAAATTTGATTTAACACTTCAAAAGTTTATAACTGAAAAAGTTAATTTGGGCCCTGCAAGAACATTTCTGTTGTGGTGATTATTCATGTGCAATTTTTTCGCTTAATATACGGATTCACGTTGACAAATGAGGAAAACATTATAAATGACGTCACATTAAAAAAATTGTCCTTCTTTATAAAAAGAAAAAAAAAATTTCCGGCTCGTAGTAAGCATGTGTATGACATGTAGTTTTCATTTTAGCCCCAGATCCATCACGTCACTGATTGTTGACATGCAGGCTGTTGTCTCAATATTTTGTAACTCACTTTATACTGATTAAAGAATTACTTGGGATTTTTAAATTTTTAGAAGTTTATAAAAAAATTTTTTAAAATTATCCTTATTAGTTGGAATCCCATTTTTATCATATCTCTTTAATTTCTCTCCACTACTTTTGCAGGAGAAAAAATATTAGATAACATCTACAATTTAATGCCCGTTTGAATTATTCTCTTGTAAAAAATTTTTTAGAATAGTCACGGTTTGCAAAAATAAAGTTTTAATAAAAGTAGAGAAATTTATTATAAATATATTTAGGTAAAAATAAAAAAAATAATGATTAGAAATTATAATTTAATTTGTAAAAATACAAACCAAACAGACACTTATGAAGTGACTTATCATATGAATATTTAATCATTTCATTTTTAAGGTCAATTAAAGGGTTGAAGGTTCTTTTATTTTGTCATTTAGATCTGCCAATTTATCTCTTCTTTGGTTGTTTTTGTTTAGCATGGTCTTTCATTCTTCAATGGTGAATTTTTTTGTTGCTAACTTTTTTGCCACAGTTTAAGGGTGAGCTTTATCTTTTAGCTATGGTGTGAATGCTCTATTTTACCAACCATTTTTTAAGATAGATAAAAATAATAAATTTCTTTATTTTTAAGACTTGAGTTTACTTTACAAATAATAATAATAATAATAATAAGAATAATAGTAATTTTCCAAAGATATATAATCATATCTTCAGGAATTATGAATTTCTATTTCATGAGGTTTTTCAAATCTTTTTTAGGTTTACATCACATCAAAATAATAGTAAATAAATAAATCATGAAAGCTTGATATTTGATGTGCATATCAAAATAGTGATAAATTGCCAAATAAAATAAATCATGAAAGATAGAGATTTGATGTACATATCAAAATAATGATAAGTAGTCAAATGGAAAATAAATCTTGAAAGATTCTGATTTCATTGGAGCATTATAATTGGGATGATATGCTGCCAATATTAGTAGTCTCTATATATTGACAATATAAATAGAGGGAGTAAGATGAAGAATGGGTGGAGAAAAAAACGTTGGGGCATTGAGAGAGACAAAAAAGAGAGGTTGAGAAAGAGAGTAGAGAGAGGCAAAGGGAAGAGCTAAAGGAATTGAGTAGAGTTCTATGCTCGCCCTTTTATGAGTATGAGAGTACTTGTATTCTTTGATTTTGAAGGTTTTCCTTTTTAGGCTTAGGAATAGGTAATGTTTTATTTTTAAGTTAAAATATGACCTAATCCAATATTTTTTCTCTTCTATGTTTTCATAGATCTCAAATTATGATATTTTTTGTGGCCCTCAAAACAAATTACTCACATGCGTGATTAGGGTGGCGGTAGGCTACTCAAAACTTAAATTTTAACCTTAAAAAGCATAAATAACTTTTTAATGCTTCTATCAAAACCTTAGATTTTAAAGTGGCTTCATAAGTGAGGTTGGAGGCATGCTCATTTAAACATTGAGCAGATATATATATATATATATATATGTTTGTTTTGCCACATTCTTTTGGGTCCGTGTGCAAATTTTTATTTCCTTTATAATATGAATGATTTTCGTTCTTCAGCATTTAGACTAAATAGCTCCAATGATATGTACTGAAACTTTTTTTTTTTGTACTTTGGAATATCTGATTTCTCAAGATTTTTTAATTAATCAATATTTTGGTTTTCTATTTTTCTTTTGGCCAAATGGACCACAAGATTAAACAAAATCACCTATTGGTTTTTTATTATATATCCTCAAGTAATGTAATGTTATTCACAAAAAATAATGTATGGTTAATTATGCTGTCATAATTGTTTCTGTGTGGACTTTGGTATTACCGGGTTAAAACATTTTTTTTATTCTTAAATTATTGTGAGCTGCAGTTTATGAGCTACATATTGAGGAATGTAAAGCATTTTGCCAATATGATTGTCAATTACAAAAAAATTCCTTGGATATTGTTAGATACATGAAGTATTCAATCTTCAATCATGTTGTAGCGTTGTAGCATTAGTTTTCCTCAAAATCATGTAAGGTAGGTGGTAATATATTACAACGAGAGGTGATCTATATATAAATGAGGGGGTCAACTATGAGGGGGTCAGTTGACCCCCTCAACTTGGAAAAATTGTATACTATAACGTTAAGTTTTAACATTTTGATGCCATTAATTTTGGTATTTTGATTCCACTAGATTCAAGTTTTATTTTTTTAATTTCTAAACTTAAGTTTTGAATACATTTTTATTCAATTTTTTTGGATACATAATTCAAAATTTTTGTAAGAATTTTATTAAATTTAATAAATATAGATTTGTAAGAAAAAAAATCAATTAACTTAAATCCTTAAATAATTTTTATAATGAATATTATTTTATTTTCTAAAATTCAAATTAATGAGAGAGAAAATTGAGAGATTATTAAATTAAATTTTCTTCATATTAGATTGTCCCTACTGGTCCCAAGTCCTAGGTCCGCCACTGATTACAACTATCTATTGGCCTAGTGACACCTATACTCCTTTGCTTGGAGAGAGATCATGGAATCAAATTCTAATAAAAACAAAATGCTATATTTGGGTGTGTGAGTATGTGCATATATATTGTAGTTATCTTAAAAAAATTACTAATGACATTTGATGAGACTCCAACTTTGTTGGGTGACATTTTATTTTTGAGTGATCTAATTGGCATAATAATCATGATGACAATATTATGTTTAGTCTATAGATTGTGTCATGTAATACATTTTCCAGTAGAGAGGATATTTTAATAGCTAAGGATAGAGTTGGATTATGGGCACCTCCAATTTTGCTAGTAGTTTGGTTAGCTTTTAGGCATGTCATTGGATTCAATAAGTAGTTTGCGGGTTATCTACTCATTGATAAATTTATTTATTTACTTTTACAAAGCCAAACACCTTCATAGTTACCCCACAAACTACCTGTCGAATTCAGTGACAAGCCTAAAAGCTAATCAAATTGCCGACAAAATTGTAGCTACCCATAATCCAACTCTCATATGAACTATCCTTGTTGATAAGAATATTCTCGCTACTAGAAAATGCATTACCGTCAGGAACATTATGCTAATTAAATAAGAAGGTGTGGCCGTGAAAACTTGCTAGAGTCCACCAACTCTCCCGTGAGTTTGCAATGCTCAGTTGTGTGATTCTAGATGAACTAGGACACGAAATCTGTCGAAGGAAGAAGATTTGAGGGATAAAATGGGATTTTTTTTTCTGTAGAGACAATTTTGTCTTTTGACTCATAATTTTTATCATATTACATTTCTTTTTTTATTCAATCAAACAAATTTTTAGTTAAAAACTTTTTCTTTATTATAATATATCAAATAAATAGATATGTAATTATCATTTCATTCAATTACATTATATTCTTTATATTACATTCCATAATTCTCTATATAGTTAAACCAAACAGAGTGTAATAATAAAAGATTGTGATATATGTGTGCATATTGAAATTTAGCCATATTTAGAAATTGTATTTCGTCTTTTGTATTATAAAATAAAAAGGAAAGTTAACTTTCAAAAAATCAATATTCACATGAAAAAAAAACTTTTATATTAATCTACGTGGATGGATTTAATTAGTTCCATATACAAATAAAAAAAGATGATGGGGTTACAAGTGAATCCAGATTGACAGTTACTCCCCTCCCAATAAATTTATGATTTTTAAGCATAAAACTTTACATTCTACAAAAATAAAAATACCCAGAAAGTGTTACTGTGAATTCCCATTGTGTATTTCTACCCAATTCGATGGCATATTAATAATATCAAAATTGTATATAGACGTGGCATTAGGTTTTTACGTGGTGCATATAATGTGAAAGTTATACACATGCATGTTTTAGGCTGCCCAAGAGACATAATAGTCTATACTTCTCCCATTCTAAATAGAGGATAATTTTAACCATACTTTATGTATATTAAGAAACAATAACTAAATCATTATATTTATGAAGAAATTACAATATTTTTTATTATTAGTTCTTATTAATTATATTATCTCTTATATTTTTGATAATATTTATTTCTCAGGTATTAGTTATAGACTATGAGTGTAAATAGAAAAAATAATTAATGCACAAAATAATTCTGAGATATCTTGTATTTTAAATAAAAAATTTATTCTAAAAAGTACCTATATATAAAACTAGAGAGACTATCTAACATTATTTTTATCACCTCATGTGCAGACATGATCGCTGTCTGAAAAGTTTTCATCTTGTTTTTTTAGTTAGCTCCTAAAACTCTGTACTGTTAATAATTTTGTCTTTATCATGGATATATTACATGCAATATTATTAGAACTGGATCAAATATTAAACTGGATAGGATACTAATTTAAGATTTAATAGTTCAACTATTGTATAATCGGACTTGGACCCATAGTAATTAAAATAATATATTTTAAATAAATAATATAAGTTTAAATAAATTTTATGGTTTAATTAAAGTCTCAAATTTAATAATACTGAGTTATTAATTTATTATTCACCACAAACAAATTAATATATTTAATAACTCAATATTTAAATTTAAATAAGTTAATATTCATTTATAATCACATTTTGAGTTTAAAATAGTCAAATAATAATCCATTATTATATTATTTATTAAGTAAATTTATAATTTTCAATAGTTATATATTATAATAATGTTTATATAATATTATAATATAAAAAATATTTTATGCTAAAAAAAGGTATTATTTTGTCTTAAAAGTTAAAAAAATGTTTTAAAAAAATAAAAAAAAAATTGGGACAAGTTTAGGATCGATTCATAACCCATTCGACAAGTTCAAGGTCGGATTTCATCGGTTCCAAAATCTACTAGTTATGCTTTATAATCAGACCGGACCTGGTATAAGTTTCGTATTGTACCGGTCGATCCGGTTCAGGTCTAACAACATTGATAATATGTCAACATCTAATAATAGTTGATGGGCTAGTGGAGAGAACATGTACAGGATAAATGAGCTATACAAAAATGCAATATTAGAATACATACAATGCAATCTTTATTTTAGTAATATATTGGGCTCCAACTAATCAGGTTGAATCTAACATATAACTTCTATTTTAGTAAAATTATATAATATGCCATCCATTATTGTAATTTTTAGCAGCTCTTTTAATCTAGTTAGCACTAATTTATTGTCGGCAAGAGCATCCTTTTGTCCTTTATCTTTATGAAAATTTCAATTTAATCCCTTAATTATTTTTAGTTTCACTTATGTCCTTTAATTTTGAAATTTGTTTTAACTTCTTCCTCCAAATTAACACTGCTAAAAACAAATGGAAGTATCTTAACTCCAACATCTCTCTTCCTCCTCTTCACCAGAAAGGCAAAAAAAAAAAAAAAAAAGCTCTTTTCCTTTTATCTCTTATACTTGTTCTCTCGATGGCCTTCATTGTCAATTTTCCAATCCACTTCAAAGTAGCACTTCTTCTCCATGTTGTCGTTATCGCTAACTTCTCATTCATTCATTAATCCTCTTTCTCATCTCAAATCTCCCACAAGTCCTATCTCTCCAAATTACAGCTACTTATCCTAGTAGAATATCCTTATCTCATGTCATAATTTGCACTTACTCATCATCTCACCATTCTAATACCTGGTTTTCAATTTTTTGTTGCTCCTATACATATAGGTTCAAGCTTTTCCATGGTTATCTCTCACACAATCGTAGCTTTCTTGGAAGCCATCCATAGAATTCAGAATTTTCAAGATTTCATTTCAGTAAGTATAGTATAATGAAAGGAACAGAGATGTTGGGTTAACACAAAGAAGAATGAGAATGATTTTGCTGTAATAAAAGAGTGGTAGGAGAGCATAATATCTTTTGTTAGAGTTTTTTAACACTGTTAGCTTAGAGGAACAGTTTGAAACAAATTTCAACATTAAAAAAACGTATTTGAAACTAAAAATAATTAAAGGATTAAATTGAAACCTCCCATGATGATATAAGACTAAAATGATGATTTTGCCTTTATTTAATGCTCCTTTTCTCAGCTACATTAGCTATAATTCGACGCTGTCATGCCACATGTTAGGGACTCAATTACTAATGATATGGAAGTTTATAGGGGATTTAAAAAAAGGGAAATTACATTTAAGTACTATAGGATAAAAAAAAAGTGAAAAGCATACCATAAACTTACAAAATTATGGTGAGTAGCAAAGTATTAAATTGTAATTTTATTTTTTTAAAAATCTTTTGAAATTAAATCTTTGATTTGCCCCTAACTAGACTTATTAAGATATTACTTGTAAATATAAAGTGTCAATTACAAATATTCAAAAATCAGTTATAAATTTATGAAAATCATTTGTAAATAGACTATTTAATTATATTTCATCTACTTAAGATTAATTTTTAATTGTTTTTCATGAATTTACAATTGATTCTCATATATTTACAATTGTATTTTTGAGAATAAAAGAGAAAATTTAACTTTTAAAAAATATTTATAATTTGACATTTTAATATCTTATTGTAATTTTATAAGTTTATAATATGAACTTATAATTTTTTATTTTCAAAGATATTTTTCTGTAATTTTACCAAAAAAAAAATTGAATCAGAACAAAGCGCTAGATGGAGCTGCCCCTCTCCCAAAAAAATATTGCTAGAACTAGTCACCATCGAAGGCGAAGTGTTATTTTCAACAAAGCAAAGTAGATATCACATACCCCCATCCTTCTCAGAAGATATTTTATGGAAACTTTTTTTTTCTTTTATAAAGTGTTATGTGATATTATAAAATAATTTTTTTTATTCTTCCATTTAATCAACCCCGTATAAATGATTGCTTGGAAAAAAAGTAGATATTTTACAACTTCATAATTGGTTGGCTTATTTTCTCTCTCTTAGTTATAATAATAATTACTAATTAAATTATATTTATATTATTTTAATCAATAAATGTAAAAATAAAATCTTCCTGAAAAAAATCTAATAAAATAATAAATTTTTCTTAATTTAAGTTACAAATATCTTATAAAAAAATATGAGCGAGTATAAAATAATAATATTTAATTAATAAAAATATTTAGATAAATATACAACTTCGCAAAGGAGTTACCATATTTTCACCGAAGGAATATACACACATCATGAAATAAAATGTCGTTTCGCAGTATAACTGCCGTTCCTGTCCCTTAAATCGACAGTGTCGTTTTTCTTTCTGCAACAATGACAATCACGTATACAAAAAAAAAAACAATGACGATCACAACTCGGTAGTCAGCACATGTGTAAACACAGGTTTTCTCGTTAAACTTTGATTGGATCCAAATTTGTAGATGTAAGCTGTGATTTGCTCTTCCATCCCGCTCGGTCCTCTCTCTCACGGAGCTCCTCACTGGAACTTTAGCTTGGAGCTAGCGTTTCAACTCTGAGAAGTCTTGTCGCAACTGAACCTCTTTTCAAGTTCAATTCAGAAGTCTAAAGTTTTTCATCCACTTAACATACCCATTTGACTTTTCTTTTCGAGTAAGATTCGGTCTCTGACTCTCATTTCCAAAGATCCATTATTTTTTTATTCTTGGTTGCTTGGGCTTTAAAATTCTTCAAATTGTTGGTCATTTGCTCTGAGCTTCTATATTGCTCTATCTTGGTCTGAAGGGAAAATACTGCAATGGCGCTAGGAAAAATGTGCGTGTAAATTATTAGAATTGGTTCTTGATCTTTTTATTTGCTAACCTTTTCGCGCTATTTTCTTATCATTATTTTAGGGAAATGCTGAAAGAATCTAACCTGGTTTTATCTGATCTGGGGTTTCGTGAGTAAGAAAAAGGAGCTGAATTTAGTGATGTTTTCTTCTTTCTTCTTCAACTTGGTTTTTATTGTTTACATTGGGAATTCGGCAATGCAACTTTCCGCTGGGGCGTTATCACTGTTTTCACTTCTATAGCGTGCCATATTATATACATATCACAGATTATTTCTTAATCTTTTTGAATTCTGATGGTATCATTATCAACCTCTTATTCTGTAGTAATAGCAAAGTTGTGGAGGTTCTTTGCAATTCAACAACATTGTCGCCTAATTTGCCATGGAAGAGTAAATTTCTCTTCGTTCCTTCTTTCAATTCACTTCTTCTTTACTTATCAGTCATCAGACTTCTGATAACCAGATTTTGCTATTTAAGTAAGCATGTCTCTTCTATGGTTATTTGATGAATTTCAGAGAAAATGCAATTGATCTTCTCCAGCGCTACAGAAGGGACAGGCGAATACTTCTTGATTTTATACTTTCAGGTAGCTTAATCAAGAAAGTTATAATGCCTCCTGGTGCAGTTACACTGGATGATGTGGATCTAGATCAAGTTAGTGTTGATTATGTCCTTAACTGTGCAAGAAAAGGTGAAGGAGTGCAGTACTTTCCCCTGTTTGACACTGGACGTGTTTAAAAATTTGTTGTCATAATTATGTTTCTTTTTATGTTTTATGAAGGTGTAATGCTTGAGCTATCAGAAGCAATTAGAGATTATCATGATCATACTGGTTTGCCCCAGATGGTATGCTTTGCCTATGCCTAATTGATATCTTGATTTATTGTCGTCAATTACGTAAGCATGTCTATCTGTACCATTTTATCATAAATGGTTCATATTTTTGATTGGGCAATCTCTTACAACTAGTGACTTGTTGACTCTGAAAGCTACTCTGATTATTTTTTTGGTATAAGTCATTGCCATTATATCTTTTTAGGCACATGATGACTGTTCTGCCCTATTGCATGATGCATCTTCATTATTCTTATTATTCTTACTCATGCTTTCTGCAATAAGTTTTTTCTTCATATCAAAGCTATTGTTCAATTACTAGTGACAACCATGTTTGAATTTATGTTTTTGTCTTCAACAGAGTGATACAGGTTCTGTTGGTGACTTTTATTTGGTCACCGAACCTGAGTCTTCAGGTTCGCCTCCAAGAAGGGCACCTCCACCTGTCCCTATTTCCACACAAGCACCTGTTTCTTTTTCCACTCCACCTCCCATTTTTGCACCATCTCCAATTGTGTCAAATCCGTCAAGATCAGAGTCTTTTGACTCTACACAAGAAAAAGAGCTGACAGTAGATGACATTGAAGATTTTGAGGATGAAATTGACACTGAGGAGGTTGAGAATTACAGGACAAGAAGGACTTTGAATGATGCTTCTGATCTTGCAGTAAGGTTGCCGTCCTTTTCAACAGGTGATTGTTCTATAACATTTATCTGTTGGATGAGTCCTTATCCTATCCCTGTGTTGCACAGCTAGGTGTCACCATGCCTATCTGGTAAATGCTCAGGAGCATGTGAAAATAGAACTTGGATGTGAAATACACAGAATCTTAGACTTAGAAAGACACATGAATTGGAAACTTGAATGAACCAATGGTAACAGACATTTTGTGGTTTCAAGTCTCACATAAAATCACTATTTGCATATTGCGTGGAAACTTGTATAAGTAAGGGTTGCATCATTTCTGTGGTTCCCCTTGGGCCTTTGTATGGGTATAAGACATTTCTTTTAATTTTGACTCCCTTAGATCTCCATCACTTGCCCATCCCAACATTTTGAGTGTTGGGGAGTCTTTGAATTAGATGTAAGGACATATTGGCCTCAAGGATGGTCTTCTTTTATCAACTTCAAGTATAACATAATACTCTTAAATTGCATAGTCCATGACAAATGTTAGAGAGGGCTCTTAGAGAGACTAAAAAGTGAGAAAAATAGAAGGCATCCCTAGTCTCCTGCTATATCGATATGGTATCTAGTATTTATATGACGACCATGATGCTCTTGACTGTTGTTGACAACATTAATAAAAGTATTTGACAATGTAACGTGGTCTGCATTCATTGAATGTGCAATGCTTCGAACTAAATGTCACTTCATGGGTTCAACCTCATATTTGTTTGTGAACTTAGGTAAGTTCAAATTGAGCAAAAGTTGCCATAGCGTCCTAACTGAAAGTATGTCACAAACTATGTATGATTGTGTACCACATTTCTCTCATTCTTAAATTTCTTTCCTCAAGTAGCAGCATCAAGATTTCATGCTAATTATTTACCAAGTATGAGGCATCTTTTTTGCCTTGAAGTTTGGATTTCTGGCCAAAAGTTCGCCACTAGGACTTCGAAATAGTTTATGCTCAAGACAAAGCTCTTTAGATGATATATGCATTAACTTGCACTTAAATATTTGAACTGAACTTATGATAATTTTTTCTTAATTTGTGGTGTTACTGCTTCTAGGCATCACAGATGACGATCTCCGTGAAACAGCATATGAAATTCTTTTGGCTTGTGCTGGATCCACAGGGTATGCTTTGTTATCATGATTTGTTTATTTTTGAAAGGATCTCTTTTCCTTCTGAAAAATATATAAGACGGGTGTTTTCCACATACATCATCTTTTTTTCTTAATTTTTTTTTAATACCTCAACATTCAGGGGTCTGATTGTCCCATCGAAGGAAAAAAAGAAAGATAAAAAATCCAGGTTGATTAGGAAGCTTGGGCGTAGTAAAAGTGAAAGTGTGGTCTCCCAATCTCAAAATGCTCCTGGGTTAGTTGGTTTGTTGGAAACCATGCGTGTTCAGATGGAGGTATATAAGGAATTATTTGTATTTATTTGGAGTTTATTTTTTGTACTTTTTTTTATGATTAGTTTTTGTCCTGTCAGACTCTCAGTCATATGTTCTTCTTTGCCTTGTACAAACTTCATTATTGATTGTGGAAATACAGTTGTTTTAGTACCTTTTTTCTTGGCTTGCGCCTTTTGCAATGTCAGTTTTGCTGTGGTCCCATTTACTCATACTCAGGTCCTTTTACTTATCTAGTACTTTGGATTGTATAATTTTGGTAATATAGCCTTTTAAGTTACTTATTTTTCCTCTACTATGTTTTTTTAATTACTTTTTTAGCATGACTTAGTTCCACTGTCACATCTCCTGCAGAAAAGACTTGTTTTCTTGGCCTCCTTACGAGTTGAAGTTCATTTTTCCCTTTTGGGCAGTTGGGAGGTGTTTTTGTTTTTTTTTTTTGGGGTGGGGGGAGGAGATCTTGGTTCTTTTCGTCTAAGTGGTTTTTCACTTAGATTCTGAGTTACAATTAGCCTCACATTGAATAAAAATGGAGTTTATTGTAGTGTATGGCTGACATAAATTGTGAATGACTGTTATAGGGCAACAAAATTGACTGATTGGCAGTTTGGTGGTTTTTAACCTGTAGGAAAGAGATGTTATTTCCTTTGTTTGTGTGTGGTTTGGTGTAACGACCTACTCCCAAAGACCCCGAAACAACTCTTTAACATTCAAAACACAGAAGAACACTGAAAAGGACTAGAACAGGATTGAGCCGTGGTGTGCAACTGCGGCTTTGGAGAGACAGTAGCACTCGGCGCCATAGCCAAGCTCCTGGTGCTGTGGTGCTTGTATCAGAATCTGTATGGCTGACATAAATTGTGAATGACTGTTATAGGGCAACAAAATTGACTGATTGGCAGTTTTGTGGCTTTTTAACCTGGAGGAAAGAGATGTTATTTCGTTTGTTTGTGTGTGGTTTGGTGTAATGACCTACTCCCAAAGACCCTGAAACAACTCTTTAAACATTAAAAACACAGAAGAACATTGAAAAGGACCAGAACAGGACTGAGCCGCGGTGAGTTACAGTGCAACCGTGGCTTTGGAGAGACAGTAGCACTCGGCGCCGCGGCCAAGCTCCTAGTGCTGCGGTGCCTGTATCAGAATATGTATCAACAATTGCTGATTTTTTAGACAAACTTCCGGCGCGTACAACTTTATGCTCTAATCTTTGATTAACCTGATTCCAACTCCTACTGGTCAATCTTATCCCAATTTAACTTTAGACACTGGTTTCACCTTAATCTATCTCTGTATGGAGATTTTAGATGCTCGTGACCAATTTGGTCACTTTTTAACCAAAACACACAACCTATAGGTCCCAATTGCCAACGAACGCAATTTGGCACTTGAGGACCATTCATATGGGTCTTATTTGATTCAACTAACTTATTCAAAAAAATTTCATCCCAGAGAAACCATTACTCCGAGATTTGCACTCTTGGACCCCAATTCCACCAAATGGGCTATATGCCCCAAGGCTTACCAATAGGACATACTAAACCTACACAAAACACTACCAGAATCATCCTTATAGTATGGGGTCCACCATCATCATATCAAATATCATCATATCATTTCTCATCTTATTATCACCACTTAATCCACCATATCTCATTATGCTCATAGTGGTGATGATGTTCATATCATGTCAATATGTATATGTCACTATGCAATCATCGTCATCATCATAATCCTCAGCTATGCCATGCTAGCATGCTATCGTATGAGTGCTATAATCATCAATATACACATATCACATCATACTTATCATCATCATACACAAGTACAGGGATTGAGATTCATACCTCGTCTAGCCGTGTGCATACCGTGATATGTATAGGAAACCATACACACACATCAATATATCGTGGTATGAACGGAAACATGTATATATATAAATACAAATCAACAATTATAAAACAAACACTCGATTGACTCGAATTACCGACACCACGCACACAGGGGTATTTGGCAAGCCTCCGAAGCACCCATCACAAACCATACACTTCCAATTAGCCAAACAATCATTACAATATCATAATACCTTTAATTAACATAATACTCATAACAACCATAATCCACAATTTAGCCATTCAAGCTTAACCCAGAGTTCCAACAACATAAACATGCATCAATGAGCTCCAATTAACCATCCATATCATAATCACCCGCATACATCTCGGATTCTCAACTTCCTCAACCATTTTCAACCTAGGGTTATACCAAATCATATGTAATCCATCTTAAACTCATATCCAAACCTTCCTAACACTAAATAACACCTCATTGATCCCATTACATCCATTTTAATTGGTGGAATCTCAACCTAACCAACCCTCATGCATAAACCCGAATCTCAACTCAAAAATTGGAGAGAAAAGGGAGAAGAGGAGAGCAAGAATCAGTTACCAACTAAGATTGAAGCCTCGAGTCCGAAAATCATGGGTCGGATTTCTTCTTGCCCTAGTGGAGCTCCTTTGTTCGCCCTCGGTTCTTCTTTTCTTGTTGACTGAAATGGCTTTTGATTTATAGAAATTTGGTGTTTGGTACTGCGGTGGGAGACAAGTTCACCGCGGCGTGGAGCCCTTATGTTCGAAAGAATTATACAAGTTTCAGCTCCTTTGCCGTGGCGAGAAGCAGGTGGCCTTGCTTCTCGCTATGGCATAGAGTGCTTCTGCTTCCTAATTGCTCTTCCTTCTTCCTAGTTCCTCCGATCTTGCACACATCATCAAGTATACTTCCTGTTAACTCGAGACTAAGTTTAGGATAGTATACTGAGGGTTGTTACATTTGGAGGGCGTAATATGCAGCAATTAGCAATTTTGCTAATGAGAGGGTTTAGTAAATGCTAAAGAGAGAGGGGCTGTCCTATGCTGATGATTATGATCACTAAAATCTTTAATTTTGAAGTTGGAATAGGCATGCCTAAGTTTGCAATCTGTGTAAAGCTAATATTTCTTTGGTTTGCCTTGGCTTATGATATTTGCCCTCAGATTCATAGATGTAATAAATTATGCATGCAGATACCTGAGTCATTGGATATTAAAACAAGACAAGGTCTACTTAATGCTCTTGTGGGAAAAGTGGGAAAAAGGATGGATACTCTATTGGTTCCCTTGGAGTTGCTTTGCTGTGTTTCACGAACAGAATTTTCTGATAAAAAGGCATTTATACGGTGGCAAAAGAGGCAGGTTTGTAGAGCTCTGATTTAGTGTTCTTTCTGCTCCCCTATATCTTCTATCTTGGCTCCTTGTTATTTATGGAAAAATGAGAATACTGGTATATCCACGTTCATAATTTTTATGTTTGTGCCAATACAGTTGAAAATGTTGGAGGAGGGACTTGTTAATCACCCTGCTGTTGGATTTGGGGAATCTGGGCGCAAGACAAATGAATTGAGGATTCTTTTGGCAAAGATTGAGGAATCTGAGGTGTGTGTTATTGGGCCATAAGGATTGGCTTACTTTGTAGTCTGAATTATTATCTGTTGCTGAAATGTTACTAACTGTTCTAGTTTTATTTCACTCTTTATTTGCCTTTTAGTTTCTCCAATCTTCAACTGGTGAACTTCAAAGGACAGAATGTTTGAGATCTCTGAAGGATATTGCCATTCCGCTTGCTGAGAGGCCTGCTCGGGGTGACTTGACTGGTGAAATATGTCATTGGGCAGATGGTTACCACATAAATGTCAGACTATATGAGAAATTACTTTTAAGCGTATTTGACATGTTGGATGAGGGAAAGCTGACAGAGGTTGGTGCTTTTTTTAAAGATCATATCTATTAAAATGATTATTTGAGCCATTACATCCTTAAATTGATAAGCTAAGCTTCCTGGATCTTCTTTTGTTCAAAATTTTAGGTAGTCAGCACTCTATAGGTCCTGTTTAAATCGGCTGTTCCATTGATGTTTCACATTATTCTAGTTATTGAGAAAAAGTGAGGGAGAAAACTGTGAATAGGCAATTTTTATTCATATTCAGATGGGTGATTCACACTTATAAAGGTACATATGGTGTAATAATTAGGCTGCAATCAAATTTTCCCTTTATGAAATGTCAATCAATATTCAAGTGTTTACTTCAATCATGTATTTAATTGCAATATGAAGAAATAAAATTGTGTTATGTCAGATTATAAAAAATTCAAAGTAAATTGTGATCTGGGAAATTGCTTAGCAAAGTAGGAGGGATATTATACCTGTTTTTTGAATTTTCTGAATTATGTCTGTCATCAGTGTCTTATCTTATTGGCAGGAAGTGGAAGAAATTCTTGAGCTCTTAAAGTCAACCTGGCGAGTTTTAGGCATCACAGAGACAATCCATTATACCTGCTATGCATGGGTTTTATTTCGTCAGGTACAACCATTACATTAATTTAGTTATTAAGAACCATTGTTAGATATAGTTGGTCTGCTCTTCTTGATGGCTGCTAACCTGCAATTTGTAGTATGTTATCACAAGTGAGCAAGGAATTTTACTGCATGCAATTGAGCAATTAAAGAGAATACCACTGATGGAACAACGAGGACAACAAGAGAGGTTACACTTGAAAAGCTTGTGCTCCAAGGTTGAAGGTGAAAGGGATATGTCTTTCTTGCAGTCCTTTTTGATACCGATTCAGAGATGGGTTGACAAGCAGCTTGGAGATTACCACCTGAACTTCAGTGAGGTTTGTTAAACTATTTGGGTACAAAATTGGCCACATGGATAATTTTTATAACTTTTTCCACCTATCGGAAGTATCCCATCTGAAGTTATATTTTACAATATGATGGACCTGGAGTGGCCCAACAGATCCAAATATATTGGAGAAAGAAAATAGCAAAATAAATGAGTGAGCCTAGCAGAGAGAGGGAGGGGGGGACAATGGAATTGTAACTGACTCTGACAAAGGGGTCTAGCCTCTCAAATGCTAGAGTGTGGCCATGTGTTTCATCTGCTAGTTTTCTTTTCTGTGACTGCTTAGCTGTAATCCCACTGAGCTTAAGCCTTAATCCTTACATTGGATTGAGAATAGTATCTGTTTATCACCTAATAGTAGCCAAGTCCAATCACACAGTCTTTCTCCATCTGAGTTCCTGAAGAAATTATTTCAAATGGTTAAAATTAATATCTTTTCAGTAGAACTGTGCAATGGCCAGATCATGCCAAACCGACTAAGGCATGGGTCAATTTTTTTGACCTGTAGCCTGGACCTACCAGACCTGTTAGTTTATTGTACTGGGTCCCAGTGGTCTGTTAAATTCTGCATCCCACAAGACATGATGGTGTTATAGCTTCAGATTGGCAGTTTAACACTTCAACTGCTAATAAGCGAATCGGCACTTCAACTGCTAATAGTCTGTTAAATAATCAGGTTAGCAGTTAGAATCCCCATCCAAAAGCAAAATCCACCTCTTAGAGTCTAAGATTGAGACTTATAAATGTGATAGAAAAAATTGACGTACTTAATGAATTTTTATAGAAGTTCTGCATGTGACATTTCCTTATGAAGTGTGTGAAGGAGTTTTAATGGGAGTATCGACAAGGCATTGTGGTCTGCGTCTGGCCTGGATGTTGATGGTTCAACCTTGTTGGCCTGAGTTCACCTCAGTTCAATAAAATGGATATGACTATTGATCAAGCAAAATTGTTGGCATTGAAGATATTTGAAATAATAAAGGCATGATTTCAATGGAATGGATCAGCTACCGGAAAATCTGACCCTACTTAGTGGGATAAGATTAATGTTGTTGTTGTTGTAGGATTAGCTACTGGAAAATGCATCCTTGACATTTCATCCATATTGTGACATATCATAAATGTACATTGGTTGGAGTAAAAGTTGTACATCTTGAGATACAACCAATGTGGACTTGTATAGTTTAACTCAGACGAAAGATAAACTAATACTATTCCGACATATTTGTTTATTTTCTGCATCTGTTGCCAAGATATATCACGTTTCCATATACTTCAAAGCTTCAAATGATTGCTAGCTTTTGTAAGTGCATGCTATTCTTCATTATTATTTTTTTTTTGGAAAGACAGAAAACTATTGAAATTCCTATCTGTTCTTCATTTCTCATGAAAACCTATTTAGATTTTTAGTCACTTATATCTGATCTGCAGTTGTGCCCCAGTCTTGCTTTGAACACTTTTTACTTTGTAGGGTTCAGCTACCATGGAAAAGATTGTGACAGTTGCAATGATTACTAGGAGGCTCCTATTGGAAGAACCAGGAACTGTATGTGTAACTCAGTTTGAAGACATCTTTCACATTTTGATAGATCATTCGGAGAAAAATGTTACATTAATATATAAATTTCTTCTGCAGAATCCTTGTGTCATCTGAAATAACACTCAGCACTTACAACGCATATAAATCACTTTGCTTCTTCACATATCATAGTGTATTCTGTTTTTCTTCCGAAATATTGAAAGTTCTCTATACCTTTTGGCATGCAGAATCTACAGTCCATGCCTGTTAGTGATCGTGACCAGATAGAGCTATATATTTCATCATCAATTAAGAATGCATTTGCAAGGGTGAATATTCTCGTTGCTTATTCTAAATTCTGATAACTTAGTCAATATTGTGAAGCTTTTTTTAATATATCTTCCTAACCAAGTAGCTTATTAGTTATTATTAGCAATAAGCTTCCCAGCTAAACCTTCCAGAAAAGGTCTATCTGAGAACTCCTCACAATAAAACCCCTTGAATAACTGAGTAGATTCCCTGCTAATATAACATCTCTCCTACTCATTTATCTGTCTCTCATGTCTCCTACTATTTGCTGTGCTGTGAAAAAAACTTAGTTAGCATCTCCTTCCAAGCCTATTTAGTTGTAGCTTTCAGCAGCTACCAACTAACCTTATCTAGCTCATTTCATGAAAGATGAAACTAACTTTTGGGCTTGTTGATCTTTTGACAACACCCTACTTTCAAGATTACAATTCAAAACACCTAAGAAATGTAACAACCCCCTTTCTAATCCTAGTAACTCCAAATACCTCTGTGGTCAATACGGAGTAAAGACACGCTTGAAATGGTATTGTGTCTCTTTCTCTTGTTTCTACTATGTGAATCAAAAAGTGCATTGGATCATTTTCTTTTTCTGTTTTGTTTTCCAATGTAAACTTTAGGACAGATGAAGACTTTCTTTGGGTTTTTCCGTTTAAGCAACCTCTTTGCTTTTGACAGATATTGCAAGTTGTTGATAGATTAGATACATCGCATGGGCACCCTTTGGCATTGCTTGCAGAAGAACTCAAGAAACTCCTTAAAAAGGATTCAGTAACTTTCATGCCTGTTTTATCTCAGAGGCATCCACAAGCAACCATTGTGTCTGCAACACTTGTTCACAGACTTTATGGCAACAAATTGGTGAGTGTATATATTTTTTTTTTGTTTATTTATATTTTCCTGATGAGAGTTTGTAAGATATTAATATTGTGAAATTTAATTGGTTGTATTTTCAGAAACCTTTTATGGATGGTGCTGAACATCTAACTGAGGATGTCATTTCGGTTTTCCCAGCTGCTGAAAGTCTTGAGCAGTTTATAATGGTCCTTATTACATCTGTGTGTGAGGAGGAGAATGCAGAGATCTTCTGCAAGAAATTGAACCAATATCAGGTTTAGTAGTAGATTTTTTACTGTTAAGAGTAAATGAAAGTTTTCTTTCATCCTTGGAATTTACATGAAAGCTTATCTCTGCAACATAGAAGCTCCTCCCAATCTTTCATATTTTGCTGTGCATAAAGTCAGCTATCAATAAGAGGAAAATGATGGAAGAAAAATAGTCATTTTCTGTTTGTCTTGTTGATCGGATATTTGATCCAAGTTAGTGTGTTTACTTTTATAGAGGGACCCACTAACCATGTGCTACATACTTAACCATTCTACTCATAAAAGGACAAAGACGTGCGCCATTAGAAATAGATATTTTCTTATGTTTTGATTAGTCATGACTTGTAGGTCTAACTGCTTCTTGCAGATAAAAGTTATTGCGCATGATGTAGATTATCGTATGCTTTTTTATTGTCAATTAGTTTGTTGATATATATTTTAAATAGTTTTACATTATAAGTCTTAGAGTTTTGGCAATTTAGCCTTCCATGTCTTTATTTCTTCTAAATTTGTTCCTTGTCCTTCTGCTGTTTTAGATTGAGACAAAATCTGGCACATTGGTTTTGCGTTGGCTCAATTCACAGCTTGGAAGAATTTTAGGTTGGGTGGATCGGGCTATTCAGCAAGAGGTAAACCCTAACATGACGATCCTTTTACTCGTGAAATATTGGGCATTTTGAATTAATTCTCTTTCTAAGTCTTTAACTAGATGGGGTATAGTTATTGATTGACGTCCAGCTTCATTGTTAGGTATTCTCATGTTGTCTGTCTTGCAATTACATTTTTTTCTCTTGAAATTTCATCTGCAGTAGGGATATTTTGTGGTAATGCCTATTTAAATTTTCATTAAAGGATTAGGTTTGCCTAACATGCTCACTGAAAGTTTTACTTGAGAAAAAAGAAAGCAAATATGGTTTCTTACATGTTACAAATTGAGTGGACCATATTATCATTTTCATGTATGAGGAATACTCTCTTTATAAAGAACTATGGTATTGAAGAACTTTGCAGGAAGATGTCCTGATGTTCTGGAGGGAGAAGCAAATAAGACAAACTAGAACTGTAATATTAAATGATAGAAACTGTTGCTTTTATTCACCAAAAAAAAAAAAAAGAAACTGTTGCTTTTAAAGTTTAAATTTTGAACTATCCTTTTGACTGGTCTTATATTTTCTTTTATTCTTCTTTCTAATAGAAAAAGTAACTTAAATGCGAAGAAAACATTACAAAAGAGGTGGCTGAACGGGTGTGTTCTAAGGGTATAAAATTGTATGTGTTCAATCCCTTGTTTATAGAAGGTATAGTATTTTAGTGTGACATGAAATAGAAAAAAATAAATTAATATTAAAATTATTTTGATTTCAACTTGTGCAGATTATCAATGTAATATTGTCTTGTTTTCCATGTTTTCAAGTATCAATTCCTGTATATTTTCTTTTCTTAGGTTGGGTCTATATCATTATTTTTTCTGCTTCCATTATGCTACTTCACTGCACACATATTAATTTTTTGTCAATATACTTTCGCAGCATTGGGATCCAATATCCCCTCAACAACGTCACGCAAGTTCCATCGTAGAAGTATACAGGATTGTGGAGGAGGTAAGAATCTTGTAACCTTTTTGGGCTTTATTTTACAATTTTACCAAAACCAATAATCTTCATGCCATGCCAACTAGCTAGACTTTTACTATAGGTTATTTTTAAAGAAAGAATGTGCCAAGGCAAATAGTCATAAGCGTTGGTCTGTACCTGCCTCCTACGTTTTTTACATTTAACTATTTGGTGCATCACACAAGATGAGAAACCTCTAATCAATCTCCAATGTCCAAAAATAGAGGAGGGTAAGAAACACGAAGGACATGAACATAAACAAATCCAGGGAACATGGATATAGTTTAGTCTCTTTTGCATCCTTCCAGAACCTTTGTTCTGCTGTGATGAAATTCTATCAAATTGATTTGCTAAAAAATCCTTCCTTCTTGAATTATGATATTTATTGGATTTTGTTAGATTTTATCAATAACATTGATTATGCCTGTAAAAAAAGTATCAGAGATCAAGGTCTATATCAACTATTTTCTGGACCTCGTGTTACTAATGCCTCTGGGAAACTAAGATTGTAACCAACTAGTTTTGGAGGTAAAATTACTGTTCTAGTCCAGCTATTTACTGAAGTTCCAATTAATTTTGTAATTGGTTGCAGACGGTTGATCAATTTTTTGCTTTTAAAGTTCCAATGAGGACTACAGAATTGAATAGCTTGTTTCGTGGCATCGACAATGCTCTTCAAGAGTATGCAAATCATGTTGTTGATGGGATGGGTGAGAAGATGCTTCATATTTTTGTTTGCTTCAATATACATTATTTAATGATGGAATTGAGTGTCTGTTGTTTACAGACATCTGAACCAAACATCTATGGAAGAGGGATTTGGATCCTCTCATGTTATTTTACGGTCAAGCTTGAAAGATTTTTTCCCCCCCTTCTTGTTCTCTTTTAAGCATCTTGCTCTGTAGCTTCTCTCTAAAATATTTTTAACTAACATGATAGTATCTAAATCCCTATGATAGATATCAAGGTGGTTAGTTTTTAGTTATCATGACTTTTTCTTATTTTGACTGTCTTAATTATGATAAACCATTGATGTGAGCTGATGACAAAGTAGCTTTCTGTACTTAATTTATGCACATGCTAACCATACAAGGGCTACTCTGACCCGAGCTGGAATTTTCTTTTATGTGTGGGAAACTTCTGCAATGAAGATTGAAATTGTATTCATAAGAAAAAATGTATAATAAGCTACTTTTTATGTCTTGGCTGCTCATTAACGTCCATATCGGACTAATGGAGTGAAATACTATTTTGGTGCATCCATAAACTTGGAACTTATATTCCAAGATTGTATTTACTTGAGTATCAGTGTATTGCCTTCCTCCTTAGCTGTTGTTAGTTGCAAAAGTTTTCCTGATATATGGATTTGCCATCCTCTGGAAAGAAATATGAATGTGTATCCTACAGATGAACAATTTTCCTATAGATTTTTCCAATCAATCTTTAGATATTTGTTTGAACCTTCAAGTACTTGTTAATTGCACAGCTAGCAAGGAAGACTTAATACCGCCAGTGCCAATACTCACACGATACAAAAAGGAGGCTGGAATAAAGGCTTTTATGAAGAAGGAACTGTTTGACACTCGGGTACCTGAAGAGACAAGGTCCAGCGAAACTAGTGTTCTAGCAACTTCAACACTTTGCGTTCAATTAAATACTTTATATGTGAGTTCATGCAAACCTGAATTATATTGGATCATTTTTAACTCATTTTTAACTGTCTCACTTAGTTGACGTTGAGGATATTTCTTTTGGAAATGACTTAGATATACTTCTTTAGGTTTTTTAATCAGGTTTTCTAATAAAAATAGTACATCTGAATGTAGTAATCACCTGTTGACTCTTTGAAAAGGTTCTTCCAACATCATCTCTCTATTGAAGAACCTGATAGCAAACATCTGATAATCATGCCTAAGTGTTTTCCATTTCTCTCACCCCCACCCCCTTTATTGAAGCACCTTAATAAAATTCCACCAAAAAGAAGTACAAGTCTCAATTTCTTATCAGTTATCGATTATCATTATATTTTCTTATCACCATTTTAATGGCTTCTGCTGTAGCCTTCTGGTCATCACTCATTGAGTAAAACATCTTGTTACGGGTTTGAAGCCTAGTACCTCTTCTATGTGTTCATGGCCTATGAATGCTATAGATTTCATATTGACATATATTTGGATTTTGGCATGTTACGTCATGGGTGGAACTCAATATTTTTATATCGAATCTTCTTAAATTGGTTTTTGTCCTTTATCAAATTCGTGTTCAAGCTTCTAATATGCATGTTATTGTAATTAGGATTTTTAATAGCAAAATCTGCTGTTGCATGGAATAAAATTCTATGCGTGGACATAACTAAAGCTTTTGTTCTTTTGAATATGATTGCAGCTTGGTGTTCTTCTTCTTCATTTTTTTCTTTTTCTGTTCTCCAAGGTAAAAAATAATTGAGGAAATATTTATATGGTTTTAACTGAATGATACCTTGAATTCGGGAGATTGTTTGAAACATTGTCTCCAAATCATCTTATCATTTGAAACAATTTATTGGTGGCCCTTGTTTTCCCTGTCATTCTCTTTTTGTGCTATCAGTTTGTAGTTTACAGCATAATACAATTGGTCAGATCGGATATTGAATTGAAATGAGTTTTACAAGGCTCAACAAGAAGATGAGTTGTATATGTATACCTTCCGTAGAGTTAAAAGCTTTATTTCTTTCTCCCATATTGCCTCTTTTTCTCATTACTGAAATTTGATAATCAGAATTCCCATAGAAAAATTACTACGTTATTAGACTTTCTTATTTGAAATATATTTAGCTTGATGCAGTGAGGAAATTTTGTTCCTAAACCATGGATTTTTCTAATAATCAAGATACAGTTTGGAGCTACTGCACAGAGCAAGTCATCTGATGTTATTATCAAAACTCTTTCAACATAATTGCCTTTCTTGATTCTTTTAAATCTTGGGGCAGTATGTACTGAATATATTTTTTATTCAATTCTTTCATTTTTGTAGCATTAAGCTGATGCAAGTATTTCTTTCATCTACAGTATGCGATTACTCAGCTGAATAAATTGGAAGATAGCATTTGGGAGCAATGGACAAGTAAGAGGTCCCAGGAAAAGCTCACAAGTATGTAGCTTATGCTAGTATTTTTGCCATCTACAGGATGCAAAACTGATTTTATCAAAGGAGGAAAAGAAAGAAAAAAAAAAGTAAAAAACTTCTTAATTGACCATGCTAATCATAAATGAAAAAGGGCAATCAGAAAACAAATGAAAATTTGATTCTTCTTACTTCTTTTTCTAGGTAGAATTTATAATTATTTAATGTGACTTGTTAAGAAAGATGGAGAGATTCTTTCTTAAAGGAACATCAGTAATTATTAATAAAGCAGTTCCGGTAATTCTTTATGTTTTGACTTTTACTAATTTATTGATGAGGATGTCCTATCCTTCAGATATCTTTTTGATCATTATATCCATCTGCTAAAATCATTATTAAAGATGGTAATTTAGTACTTGCTATGTGAGTGACATTTATTCCATCAATTATGCCATCTTGGATTTGCTCTACTCTATTAATGCAGTCATGATTGTGGATGAAAAATGTTATTCAGTACTAATTTTGAAGGATACTCCTGTGATTAATGTTTACATTGATGGGCATGCATAATTCTGTTTTGGTCTTGTTTGTTTCCTTTCTTTGTAAAAGACTTTGTGAACATAAAGAAGAGAGGTCCTAAGAAAGAGGATAAGAAATGCTTTCCTTATATGCGGCATATCCAGAATTATGTGAGACAATTCTCGATACTTGATTATTTTTCTCTTAAATGATTAGAATACTGAAAATGTTTGAATTTTACCTTTTTATTTGAATTTTTGGTTTGTAGAGAAATCCATGGATGAGAAGCCCAAAAGTTCTGCACAGAAAGATATCTTTGATGGATGTAGAAAGGCTATAAATGCTGCTATGGACCGCATTTGTGAATACACAGGTAAGAAGTTGGAAATTCATATCTTTCCTTGAAATTTAAACCTGTTTAATCAATGCATTAATTTAACGATTCCCTTCTTGCAGGGACTAAAATTGTCTTCTGGGATCTAAGAGGGGCGTTCATTGACAACTTATATAAACCAAGTGTCTCAGGTTCTAGAATGGAAGCACTAATCGAACCACTTGATGCGGTAATGTTTGTCTTATTGGAAAGATATCATATTGTGTTATATAGTTTTTGCTTGATGATAGCTTTTAATTTGAAGATATAGTTATGTCTGAAATGAAATTATATGATGCCAAATGTTATATCACATTTTGCATCAGATTTCTAGTTTGCCTACCTTGTAAGCTTATGACGAATAATTGAACACAAATTTAGGAGTAATAATAAATTTATTAGATGATCCTTTTGTAAAAGCTTAATGAGGTGAAGTGGTCTTTGGCAGTGAAAATGAAAGACTGCGCTCTTTATCGTGTCATATGATGAGAAATAAATCAAAAATTGTTACACCCTATTGGCTCTTAAATGTTGGGCTCAGCCCTATTGCTTGTATGACTTTCTTTATATTGAATGCTCCTTTGATTTTAGAAAGTATGGCTGAATGAACCTTCTTTAAGCCTATGAAGCGCTCACCATAATGTATCAGACTCATTTCTTATCTGCTTCCTACTTGTGTTTTTGGCAATGTTGATGAGCACTGGATTTGCTCAGTCTCTGAAGTCTATTTTGGCGTCTCTTGGGTTCCAGTGTATGGATTTATCAGAGGGATTTCGCTTATAAATTTGCAGTGGAGTTGGAGAGCTGTTTTGAGCAATGTTTTTCTTTGATTTTTCCTTTTGCCTCTTGCATGCATTTTCTTGGAGGAATTTTTTTATTTTCAAAATTTCTTTTCCTCTCTCTTGATAACTTTTTAACGTTGATTAAAAACTCTGTTAACTAATTTTGTGATTTACACAATTCATTTGCTTTAGGAACTTAATCAACTTTGTGATATTATTGTGGAGCCTCTTAGGGATCGCATTGTGACAAGTCTTCTTCAAGCATCTTTGGTTGGTACCTGATTCTTGCTTGCTGCTTTCAACAAATTTCTTTGCTAGTCTTTTGATTTTAACATTCCCCTCTTGCCAGGATGGCTTCCTCCGAGTGATCTTAGATGGGGGTCCATCAAGAGTTTTCTTCCCTGGTGATGCTAAATTATTGGAGGCAGATCTGGAGGTTCTAAAGGTATCTTAACCTAGGCATATTCCAATGCTGCCAATGGGAAGTAGTAATTGTATTTTGCAACAGGCTAATCTGAATTTTAAGACCTAGTCAGCCTAACGGTTTAAAGATCATGAACAGTAAAGGTTGTCTTTCCAATTTGATAAAGGATGTTCTAGTTTCAAAATTTTGAAAGATTTACTAAGAATGAAGTAACATACACCATTGCACAGGATGTGCAAAATCTACCAATAAAGGATGCTAGATAGTTAGACCTCGTCAAATATTCTCCAAGAAGGAGCTCCATGGTTTATAAATGTTTAGTGTGAGTTAAAATAGAAGATGAATTCCCATAACATTAACAAATCTTCTGTTCCTGCTGCCGGTTGCTTGTCAAATCCTTTGACAATTTTTGTGAACGAAGTTTTCCTTTTGTTTGGAAGATTTCTGATTTTGGCTGGAGTTTGCTTTGTTGGAGCACTAAAATGACAGCAACATAGACTTTTCAGACCTGTAATTTTAGATTGATTAGTGATGCATCTTGTAGGAGTTCTTTATATCTGGAGGGGATGGGCTTCCTCGAGGGGTTGTTGAAAATCAGGTGGCACGGGTTCGGCATGTTATAAAGTTACATGGTTATGAGGTTAGTTCAGCTGCTTTCTCTATCTGCATTAATACTCTGATAAGCAATATATGCGCAACAGACTAGAAGCCACTGGATTGACTTAATTTTGAATAGTTTCAACCCACTGTGTGGTCACCCCTTTTGATCAATGATTGTGTCCTGAATGTCTTAATTCTGTTGTCAGATTCATGGTATTTAGAGTGAATTGACATTTTGGTCCCCTAAAATTGTATATTGTTTCAATTTAGTCTCAAAATTTGATTGTCTCATTTCAATCCTTCATGGAGTATTTCATTTTCAATATTGTCCTCCTCTTAATTCCATTTATAACAATTAGCCAGCAAAGATGGATGATGTGGTATAACAGACGCTTATATGGTTGTTAAATGTCCCTTAGTCTCTAAAAACATAACACCAAAACAGCATGGTTTTGTGGCTGGTTTAGTTGTATAGCACTCTGTCACAACAGATTTTAGTGACAGCAAGGTGCTTAACTGCCATGTCACACATCTCCATTAACTATCAGTTAGCAAATTTAACATGAGCTCGTCTTTTACTTTAATCCATGGAACTTGAGTACCACTCTAGACCACATTTTAGGAAGAAAGCCTAATTAGGCACAAAAGCCTTTGTGATCCTTTGCTTTAGGATTAGTTAGTTCTATTTCTCTATGGGGGTGTGGCGAGGGATATAACTCAGCAGTAGATTGCCGTAGTTTGCCTTTGCCCAAAGGTGGAGTTAATCGTAGTGAGCACATTCTGTCACAACTGAGGTAGAACGCCCAAAACATTCGCGAGATTTCAGAGGCTGTAGCAAGAGTCGGCCAACACAATTCACACGAGAGTGACACAGAAGCCTTATTTAGTGGTTGCAAAGGGTCAGTAGCACTATAGCATTGGTATAGCCAATAATAATATTGAAGACGAAATACTTTTCGGAGGACCACAATGAGATGGTTGAAGTTTTGGGAGAACAAATTCAGAGAAGCAGCTCAGAAGGATTGACATGTTTATATACTATGTGATGTATGCATAATAGATGTTGAAAACAGTTTTACTTTAGAATATATTTTATCCTCTGTACTGTGTTGCAGACACGAGAGCTGGTTGAGGACTTGAAATCTGCTAGTGGCATGGAAATGCAAGGTGGCAAAAGCAGACTAGGAGCAGATTCCAAAACCCTAATAAGAATATTATGTCATAGGAGTGATGCAGAAGCCTCTCAGTTTCTCAAGAAACAATTCAAGATACCCAAGTCCTCTGCGTAGTGCAATTATGCACAACAAAAGAGAGAGCAACAAAATTTTCTATGCTGAAGCTTGCTTTCTGTGAATATTCATTGTACTATTTGGGCAACCCTTTTTGTGTATCTTTAAGGTTAGGTCATTTGGTGTATAATTCTATTTTTTCAGTATGATACAATTGTTATTTGGATCCAACCACTTTGTTGTTGATCTCTATTTGTAAAATTTTCTTGTGAAATACAGTAAGAAATTTTGTGGAGTTACTTGTCATTTGCTATAAAATTGATGGTTGACTGAATTTTTTTTTTAGCAACATATGTTTCTAGGCCTTTGCTTATTTGGCCACATCATACGAGAAAATTAGTGATTTGTGTGACATCGTCCCTCTAAACATCATGCATGCATGCATAAGGTCTCTCTCTCTCTCTCTCTCTCTCTCTCTCTCTCGCTTTCTCTCTCTCTCTCACACACACACACTCACTCACAATATATATATATATATATATATATCTGTAGCGTAAAAGTCCATCTAATGTCTTGCCCCCTTCTAAAAAATTAGAATCACGCTACTGATATAATTCTCAGCAAAGCAATAATAGCGTATGGGTCCAAGAAAGCAATTCAAAAAGCTTTCAAAGCACTCTTTTCCATTATTTTATAATTCATTCAATATTTTTCTCTCATTAACAAAATATTTAATATTATTATATATTTATAGTATATGTAAATAATATTTTTTGAAAAAAAATTCAAATATATATTCCTTCAAATTTTTATTTTGTCCTCAGATATTTTAAAGTTTTAAATTTTTATTTTTATAAGCTTTTAAGTTTTGTATAAATAGTTTTATAGCATTTGAAATTTTCAATAAATCACTCTTTTTAAAAATTTTGTGCAAATAACTCTATATGCTGAAGAGAGTTTGTTTATAAAAAAAAATAGAATTTAAAAAATTTTTCTTCAGGTAAATAACTTGTCTTTTTTTAAAATGTATAAATGACTTTTTTAATGAATCAGGATTTTATTAATAAAATAATATATTCACTAATTGCGTAGAGTTTTATTTTCCACAACGCTGATTACATCGAATTACTTGCAAGCAATTTCAATTTTTTTTTGGCGGGAAAGTAATTTCAAATTTGAATGTGAATTGTCAAGTATTGAAAACCGTACAATTATTGGCCCAAAAAAAGGAAACCGAACAATTTTTTTTTATGTGATCTAAATTTAAGAGCTTCTATGGATATATTTTTTATGAAAAGAAAGTATTTTTCTTTCGAAAGAAAAATAAAAGAGAGGCCAACAACATGCATCTTTCTTCCTTTAATTACTTGATTTATTCCAAAAGTCTGTAATCATCACTAAATAACACCATCATAAATTTAGCAGTCATTGAATCTTGTTTTTATTTAATTTACAATTATGTTACAGGGAACATTTTAAAAATTTATATTAATATCGAAAAAAGATATTTATATCTATATATTTATAAAACTTATAGCAAATCGTACTGATTATAAACCGTGAGGAAGAGTGTCCAAATGGTGTGTGTTCAGAATGGCAAGGTTCTGGGATACTCAGTTGTGCAGGAATATTAATTTGTGTGTTTTCAAATGGACACCTAAATTTACAAATTATTTATTAATAAGGTTCTTATATTGAGAGTAAGATTCAAACTTATATTCTTATGAGGTATGAGTAATTTCTTTACCAACATTGGCTACCTGACTCCTCTTTTGTATTAATTGTTTGATTGCAATGTTTTTCAAATTTTGATTGAAAAAAAAAACAAAGAAAAAAGTGTGATTTGTTTTTTTATTCTATGAGGCTCACTAATATAATCTAATTATCTTTAATTTGCAATTCTTTATGAGGAAAGGGCTTCAAGTCTTGAGAAAAAAGAGGAAAAAATCATACTCAATTTTTTTAAGGTATGCTTACATCTTTTTAAAGGAGATCTCAATTTCTCAAGTGACCTCCATATAATACAATATTTTTAAACACAATCTCATTTATAAGATATAAGCAAGGAATGCTAACTTTAAATTTGGCAAAAACATAAATTTGATCCCTCAACTTTATACTGGTTTTCATTTTGTTCTCTTAATTTTATTTAGTTTTTATCCTTTAATTTTTAAAATATAATAACAGACTTTTCTATTTTTAACATCGTTCATAGGAAATGCTGATAAAAGCATTTTTCAAATGCTGTATATTCACAAGGCTTACATATCATATACTATCTTACTAATATAATTATTTATTCATTAATCTTAAACTTAAAATACTTATAATTAAACTGAAAAAATAATTACAAATTAACAACTGAAAAACAAAATCTAATCTACAAATAGCAGATTTTTTTTTTAAGAAAAAATTTTAATGACGACGGAGGTGAAGGTCGGATGTTTTGATACGAAGCTTTGAAGCTAATTAGAAAAGAAATCAAACACCAATTTGAATAATACTTTATCAGCATTTATTTTATTAACAATAACGTAGCTTGGCCAACAAGAAAAGGAACTAAAAAATGAAGAAACTAGAGTTATGTCATATGTGTACCTGAACTGGGAGGGTTTTGCGTTATCCAGGTCGACAAGAGTGACCTCTACTCTTCTATATATATATATATATAATTAAAGGATTTAGATTATCTTATTTTACGCTTGTAATTTTAATATTTTATTTTATTAGGAGTTTAATATAAAATAAAGATAATTTTAATTATAATTTTTTCCATAATTATAATTTTAAATAGACAGGATAATTCCATCACGTTGACCCAATAAGTAGTAATATTAAATAGCAAAGTCTGGAACCTATACGAAGAAACTAAAAGGAGGTTTTGCTTTTGCTGGGAAGGGTTTTGCTGCGTTTTCCCCTCTGGTCTCCTCATCTCACAATACAAGTCTTCTTCGTTGCCGGATCTGAATTTCTGAATCGAACTGATGATGACGATGACGACGACGTCGTTTTGTAGAGCTACAAGCTATGCCTTTCCCAAATCTCCCTTCTTTTCTTCATGCATCTTCTAACAGATACAATAGATAAACATGAAGTAAATCTACACTGAAATTCATTATAATTTATTATAGCACATTGATGTGCCTTTATAAACCAATGAATTTTAATTTATTAATTTAACAAATCAATTAATTATAATTTATAGACTATCCAACAAAGATTGATTAATTCTAAATCTGTTAATTAGAAATCAAGATGTGTGTCAGTCAAACACCCGTGTTTGCATGTTAATATTTGTATACTTTCTCAATTTTAAAATAATTGACATTTTGGATCCTTTTTCTTATTTCAAAATAATTATAATTTTATAATTTTCTAAATAACATTAATTATCTTTTAACAAGTTTACCATAATAATGATATTATTAGTGAGTAGTTTACTACTATATGTTTACAAATAAGGGTATTATAATAAAATATATTTATATTTTGCTAATAACTAAATTATTTACTAATTTTCTTAATTTGCTTGCATAACTAATTGTTTTAAAATAGATTAACTATATCTTTTGCCTATAACTAATTTATCTCACCGTGTGCATATGAAACACGTGTGTGCATGTAACATTACATAGATAATATACGTATATACTCTTTTTATTCCATATTTATTATTGTTTAAGGTTGTGGCACATGCATTAAGGGAGTTTTAATTAATGTGAAATAATACTATAAATGACTAAAATACCTTCATATAAAGAATCTTACAAAAAGTGTAAATTTAAAAAGAATAGAGAATGAAAAAAAAAGGGAATTAATTATAAATAAGTGTATAGTTGAAAAAATTAATTATACATTAATTTTGTAAAACAACAATAGCTTTGAAACAAAATAAAAAAATTTAAAACAACAGTAAATATGAAACGGAGGAAGTTTTACTTTGTAAATAAAAATAACATTAAATTTAAGTGCATTTAGGTTTTGATTTAGATTTTTAACTCTCGGACATGAAAATTATTGTTGAAATCATTAGGCAATAAATTCTAAATGATTAATTTATTAATAATTTGACTATTTAATTTATTAATTAATTGTTGAATTTATTAATTATCATATTGAATTGTAATCAATCACAAAAATTTTTATTTATCCTAATCTAGAGTATTACACCTAACAAATTTTTGGTTATTCTGATTTTGATTTTGATTTTTTTAATTTAAAATAAAGGCATAATAAAGGTTGTGATATTTTTGTTGATCAAATCAAATTATTATCCTGATCCTTGCTGAGTAATTGGGAATGGGAATTACTTGAATTGTTAAGGATAAATACAACTTTTCAAATTGATCATATTGTGTTTATGATGTGGGACAATTGTATTATGTTTTCAGATTGATTTGAAACTATATAAACACATTTAGTTGAATTAATTATGTTATGTTATGGCCAAAAAAATTGATTATGTTATATGATCCTGCCTAATAAAAGAAATACTGTCTATGATTTCTAAAGATCCGCAACCATAACGGATTCATATCCTTTACATCTCCTTGGAGACGTGCACGTACGTACGACGTCCATTGATTTCTTGCATGCGGCATTTTTAGACTTTAAATGTCAAATTTCTTCTCTCTTTCAATTATTATTCTATAAAACTCCATCAAGATATGGAAGATGGTGTAATACAAGGTCAAATATTATGCTTCTTCCATGAATTTCATAGCAAATAAAGAATGTAAAGAAGAAATTAAGAGAAATTAATGATGAACGGATTTGGATTTACTTCAATGGGCATCAACAGTTTCTTAATTTCTCCCATGATCCCTTGAAAATCCCCAAAGTGATTGGTCTCCCTCACAGTATTCATTCGCTCGATCGGCAGTATCCCATGGCCAGAATCCCAAAACCCTAGACCCTAGCTTCGCAACATTTGCTCCCTTTTCAAAATCTGATTTGAATGAGACAAACAAGATCGCGAGCTAGCGAAGGAGATCATGAAGAAGAACATATCAACAATTTGATGACGTCTCTGACAGTTCTGGGTGTGGTTCATTAGATTGGATTGGTTCCCTGGCATCTGCAACTCCAATATCGTTGGCCTTAATCCCGAGCTTGCAAAGCTTGACAAGTTATGGAGGTTTGTTCAGATCAAATAAGTTAAGGCATGATGATCGATGCAAAGGCATTGAATCTACTTTTTGTGGGATTTCCATCGGGCGGCAACCTCTTGCATGTGTTGCTGCTTCGGGTTTGTGTTGCTACCTGATGTGATGAAAAAAGCTATATATGATTTTACGTTTCTTTTGATTTAGTAGGTTAACGGGGGAGAATTACATTGTGAGACTAGAATAACAAATTTATTATAAAATAGAACCTGTTATCACTTATTTTTTTAATTTTACTACTAAATATTTTAAATTTTAATACTTTTTATTAATTAAAATTTTTCTTTATAAGTAATTTATTCTATTGATCTTTAACTATAGTTCTCTCTTAATTTTTATTTTTCATATATGCTGTATTTGGGGTTTTGGGTTTACCCTTTACTGTGATCAAATGTAACTGGATTTGAATGAATCTTTTCTCCTTTCCATTAAGGATGGCTTCGTTCTTCTTTCACTTTGATTAAAAGGAAAAATACTACTAATACTGAAAAGCAAAATAACACTTTTAGTCATGTAATTTCATATAAAGTATTAATTTAATTCTTTGAGTTTATTAAATTTCTTTTTAATTCCTTAACTTTTAATGTAGACAAGAGTTTCAATTTTTCTTTAACATTGTTATAAAGTCAACTCAAGAAAGTAAAATTACATAAATTTAAAATGATTTTTATAATAATTTTATCCAGCCATTCAAAGCAAATTAGATTAAAGGAACTTTTATTTCATGTATTATGTGACAAAAAAATATAAAAATTAGATATCATCAGTAAAAAAAAGTTTTCCTTATCTAAGATAAAATTATATATAAATCTCCACAAAAATTGAGAAAGCAAGAAAAGAAAATCAGATGTGAATTTTCAATTATATTTTAGTTTCACTCGTTCGTGGGACGAACCGCTATAAAAAAATTAGAAAATTGTTATGGAAATTTGTGACAGATTTAGAAAAATTTGGGGCAAATTTTGGCTAGCTCATCACAAATTTTTGAGATAGATTTACTAAATTTCCGCCGCAAAATTTGTCACAAAAATTTTGTGATATATTTTTGGATACATTTTGTGATGGAATTTTTTTTGGTTAGAAAGGAGGCTTAGAAAAAAAGGAAGCTAGGTTTATGGCACAAGTTTTTATCTATGTACTGTGAATTTAAATTCTTTTTTATTTTTTACACGGTGATAATTAATCTTTAGATTCTAAAAATAATTGTAAAATAAGATAAAATTAATAGATATATAATTATCATAGTGGGTTAGACCTTTTTTTCGTTTTTTCTTAATCAACAGACCTTTTTTTCGTTGAGTTGGCTTTAAAAAATGTATGTCAACATTTTCCTTTTCCTTGAAGCTAATTAATAAAGTTATATGATCAAAGTGAAACTTGTTATAAATTAAGGGAACTAAAGGTATACTTTAATTAGCTATATTTTGAAAGGATAATTTCTCAAGTGCTTCAGCTTAAAAGTATATTTACAAAACATATATATATTGGACAAAATTTGTATTCTTATGTCATTCAGGACAACAAGAACCAAAAATTTTAATATTATATATGTTTTATATTCAGTTATATAATATACGCAAAAAACAAAAAAACAACTAATCCCTTGTATATTATCAAACTCCAAAGGTCAGTTATTTTGTGGCTCTAATAGTCTAATTTAATAATGACATTATTAGTTACTGGTGTAATACATATATATGCACCCTTTTTTCTATGGTAGTTGTTTAAATCCACTTTAATTTGAGTATTTTTTTTTATGGTAATAACTAGTACTCAGTTACCTCTTTGAACTTCAATTAATCCAAATTGAGTTATTGTCAAACCCCATTCTAGGGAGCTCTTTCAAAAATATTTTTTATATTTAAACAATTTTGAAGTCGAGACATCATGCTTAAACGATCCAAGCCTCTTCCAATAAAAACAACTTCCATTGCAATTTGAGTATTATTTTGATTGTTGTAAGTTGTAACAGTTTCTTTCTTTCAAAATTATTTTTTTGCATCTTTAAACTTTGACGATGTGAATTGAATTATTCTAAACTCGTCAGTATTATAAATTTGTAACACATCCATAATAATAATCATATTTAATTAGTAGCAGCAATACAACTTCAACCAGAAAAAAAAAACAACATAATAATAATCATATTTAATTAGTAGCAGCAATACAACTTCAACCAGCCAAAAAAAACAATGGAACTTATGATCACATCCCGTTGATATGAAAATTTGTTAGTAGGTAATTTATAAATATCTTTGTAATTTGTAAGTATCTTTTGTGTTGTGAAATTAGAACTGAAATATAAGCTAGCTCGACACATATATCCATCATAAGTTAGGGAAATGGTTTGCATTGTGCTATCCACTTTTTTTATGGGCTGGGATTTATTCAACCCAACCTTCAACCCATTAACACCCTCTTTGGTTTATTTACATGAGATGTGAGGGGATATAAATGAGTCTCTATCATAAGAATATGTGTGTTTGGTTCACCAATTATCATGTGATATGGATTATATGTGTGAAGCTATTTATAGCCTTTCATTTAAATAGCTTTACATAAAAGAAAGTCATGTAATGTGGATTTCAAAAGTTGAATGAGGTAAAAAAAATTTATTACCCTTATCAAAATAAAAAAGGACATCCTATCTCCTTACTTTTGTCATTGGTCACTACTACCTCCACCATTGACGACCGCCACCACTATTAATCACCAACCACTGGCTGTCATCGTAGTTGCCAATCACTCAATTGCTGATTGCCACCACTAGTCACTGATCACTACTACCACTAGTCACCAACTACTAGTGTCACTGTCAATCATTGGCCACAAGCTGGCATATCACCATCAGTCACTTGATTGCTGGTCGTCATTGCCACCACTAGTCCTCGGTTATTGATGGCTACTACCATCGCTTATCACCAATCACCGGCTACCACCATTGTTGTCAATCACCTGATTGTCAGCCAACATCACCACCATCAGTCATTAGCTATCGACAGTCACTGTCGCCATTAATCATCAGTTGTCGGCTTCCACCATTGCCACTAGTCGCCGACCGCCACCACCAGTCATCAAGTGCCAGCGGCCATTGTTGCCGCCAGCTATCACTACTGTCGTCGGTCGAGAAACACCACTACTAACATCTCCACCACTTTATGGGCAATATAGATTTTTTCTAATTATTTTTATTTAATTAAATGTGAAAAATAATTATATTTTTCACATCCCCAATATTATATCAAATAAACTCACTTATATTTTATTTACATCACATTCCATTACATTGCATCCTTTTACCCAATGTAATTCAACCAAATGGCTACCATGTTTGGTTCATTAGAAAAAGGGAAGTATGGAAATGGAAGTGGAATTCACCTTGATGGTCGTTTGGTGTGTTGGAAATAAGTTTCTTGTGGAAGTCACTTCCACCAAAATGCCTGGAATTGGTTTCTTGATACCTACTATAGAAGTGGGCAAATTTGCATGGAACCTAATCTTTATGCCTTTTTTTTTTCACCTCTACACATTCTCTCCTTGTGATGGTGTCAGTGGTTCATGTGTTTGGTGGCCCAACGATAGTGTGGTCCAAGTGTTAGACAGTAAAGGCTTCTACCTCCGGTGACAGTGACGGTCATAGTGCCTGATGGTGATGATGCCTCCCTCTAGCACCGCAACAGTGGTTCAATGGTTTTAGATTGATGGTTCATAATGCCCTCACCCTCTTACCATCTGAGACAAGAATTTTGCTTCCTCCTTGGTAACCACCTACAAACAAGAACATCGGCCACCTGCTATGGAAACCGACTATCTACTACATATTTGGAGCTTCAACAACAAGATCTAACAAATCTGGGTCTTCAATTTCTGCTATTAAGCCTAAGCCTTTGTTGCCTCTTTTCTACCATTGAGTTATCTTGCTATTTGCTCCGTTGCCTTATTGAGATTGATGGCGTTGGTGGAGGATGCTAAAGAAGATGAAGAATAATAGGAATCTTTTTTAAAAATTTTTGTAGAGGGTATTTTGGACATTTAATATCATAAATATATATATATATCAAATAAAAATTATTTGAGATTTCACCAATAAAATTTTGATATAATTGGTAGATAGTTGGGTCTTTTAAATATGTTGTCTTGAGTTTGATCCTTAGCCGTGTATATGGAAAGAACTTTGTTGGGAAAGGTAAAATTATTTTAATGATCTCTATGTCTCAAGTGATTAGTTTTCGATTATTAGTTGTAGATATCTTAGTACTCATAAAAAAAAATATTTGAGACTTTCATTGACATACTAAATGTATTTTTAAATATTACTACCACTTCCTTTTTCAATTTCACTTACACTTCTTTAAAAATCACCAAATTGACATAAAAGAACTAGCACTGAACTCTATTACGTTTTCATGAATATAATGATTTTTCTATTAAGAATATATTTTATTTGAGTTTCAAACTTATTGATTAAAAATCTTCAATTAATCTAAGTACATATGATGTCACTCTTAAATTAATGAAAACTATTTCAATAAGAAATAAGAAAGCTAAAAAGTAAAGTATGACACACATTTTTATTCTGAAATAGGTCGATATATATTTACAAATAATTAAAAATATTGATATAATTTTAAAAAATAAGAAAGATTGGTATAACTTTTAACTTTAAATAAAATATTTTTAATTATTGAACAAAAAGTGAATCATTTTTAAAGGGAAAGTAAAGTTTAAGTAATATTAGAATTTCGAAATACAAAAATATTTTTATAGTTACTTTATATTTTTTAAAATCAAATAGTTAAAGCATGTAATATCTTTGTCAAAAGTAAAACCGAAAAAAGTTCCAAGTAAATCACTTTTCTGGTGGAATTTTAAGTTATTGTCAAATGGACTAGTGTAGCCCAGTTTTAAGTTTCTTAAATGGGTCTTAAGCAGCGAAAATGGGTCGTACTAGTTATCCATAGATGGATTGGACCATACCTTTTTGGATTGCTAAACTTGTTTTTTTCCGAAATGCAAGTTAAACTAAGTAATTGGAAGATTATGATGCACCAATACTTTAAAAAAGAAAGAAAGATATACCCATATCTGATATATATTAGATATGATATGTATATCATATTTTATGATACATATTTTATATATATCCTTAGTTTTTCTTCTTTAAAAATTTTAAAATAATTTAAGATTTTATAGAAAAACTCAATTTTTAATTTTTTATTTTAAGTATTTTTATATTATTTTTAAAATACTGATTTAAAACTCATTTTTTTCATATTGGTATATTAATTTATTAAATATATACATAAATTTTATATGTATATCTTTCATATCTATATCTCACAATTTAAAAATTTATCGTATTCTACATACTGTGTCATGTCGTATCCAATACTTATTATGCATGTATCTTTGTATATGTCTTTTGTCCTTTATACACCTTATATAAATAATTGGAAAAATGACAAATAAATACCCTAGTAGCATGATAATTCCAAAATATACCTGAAACTTGTGTTATTACCGGGAAGCACCTAGGTACCTAATTAGAAATATTTTTCTGAGAGAAATTCCCTTTTTCACCCATGAAGTCGAGAATGAAAATATACGAGTATTAGTTGTAAATATACAATAATCACTTACAAATATACAAAAAACAGTTGTAAATTAGCTTGGAGTTGATGAAATATATTCAGATAACCTATTTACAAATGATATCTATGGATTTGCAATTGATTTTGGATATTTGTAACTGATTATCGTATATTTGCTAGTGATAAATTTGATAAATTTAATTAGAGGTAAGATGAGATTGATAGAGTAATACTCTTTTCGATTTATAAAAATTGTTACTTTAGAGATTTTGTGATTTTTTAAAGTATTTGTCACTTTATAATTTCAATGATATATTAATTATTTTTTACTATTTTACCCTTCTTTATTATGAAATGGAGCATTAAAATCAAGAACATTTAGGAGAATATTATTAAATTTTATAACAACTTATATCATTTAATATCTTTTTTTATCTATGTGAAAATCCAGCACTTTTTAAGAACTAAGAGAGTAATTTGAAGAAATATAATTATGTTAGATTTTCTTTTCCATACTACAAATTTTAAAAAATAATTTTAAGTTAATAAAAATCTTAGAATAAAATACACTAACCCCTCTTCTATTTCACCTTAATTATAGGGACATTTTTTCTATTATGATAACCTAAATAAATCTCTCTTGAAATTAAAATTTGCATTATACAAATTTCTCATTTATTTTTTTTGAGATTATATTTTCCATCTACTAAACATTTAAATTGTCTTCAATGAATTTTTCCAAACTAAAATACTCATATTTAACATATATATTATTCAATAATTCTTTAAACACATTAATGGCCAACTTTTTTAGTACACATTCATAAAAATTGATTATCATTTTTGGTAAAACCATTTGGCATATTCTTAAAATAATATTAAATAATTAAAAATTAAATTAAATTAAAACATTTTTATCAATTGATCCCCTTTTTTTGCCAGAACCAATTAATCCCTTTGTTATATAACAATAATGGGAAAATGAACACTTCAGCACTTATACTATTTTCGTCCCAAAAAAAAAATTGAGGCTTCATGTGAATTTGCTTTGCTTCGTTTTAATTCAATCATGTGTTTTTGTGTATAATAATATGCTTTTCTAAACTCGTGTCTACTTGTAGCTAGAAATAAAAGAAGGAAACATTTGTCAATAAAGATTGGTTAAATTAATGTGGCTGCAACTCATACTTCATAAATGTGTGGGTTTAAATCCTAATAACCCCAATGAGTCCCCGAAAATCAACTCACTTAAATTTTAAATTGAAATAAAAAAGAATGACACACTTTTAATTTTACACGGTATTGTATTTATTTCCTCTTCAAATCCTTGAAGCTACTAAAATATTTATATTTTTAGTGGAAATTGGGACAATTCTATCCCAAAACTGAGGGCTCAAGTCTTTGAGTTTGAGTCAACTCCAACCAGTGTGGGTCCTATAAATAAGTAATATGGAGAAAAAGAATTGTATTTCACAATTTGTCACGAATAAGTGAAAGAACGTAAGGCTATTACTTCTAAAGATATGTGGTCCAACTCGTTTATCACTTGTCAATTCTTAAATTAAAATAAAAAAGAATGACACAATTTTGACCGCCATATTATATTCATTTTCTCGTCACATCCTTAAAGCTACTAAAACCTTTATATTCTTTGTGGAAATTGTGACAATGTTATCCCAAAATTGGGGACACAAGTCCTTGAATCTATGAGTCAACTCCAGCTAGCGTGGGCCCTAAAAAGAAGTAATATGGTGAAAAGGAATTGTATTTTACAATTTTGTTACGAGTAAATGAAAGAACGTAAAGTTACTAAATCCAAAGGCATGTGGTTCAATCGACAAGTCGCTGCTTGTCACTTCAAAAATTGCCATGTCGTATGAATTTTCCTAACCGTTCAATGCATCGCTAATTAAATATGGTAGATTTTTTATAAATTATTTGAATTTAAAAAATAAATTGCATTATTTTTAACTTGTGAATTTATAAGATGAACTATAAATTTTATGTATGTTCTTAATATTGATATTGATATTGATTATATCAATACTTTTTTAAATACAGAAATTAAAAAAGCTCATAAAGTAACAATAGATAAACATGATTAACTATGTGAATTTTGAAGTAAATTTTAGTCAACACATAATAATATTAATGATGATATGTAAGTTATCATCTTTTTGTTAAACGGGTTAAAAGTTAAGAAGTTTTTAATACAAAACATATTAAAGTTGTAAAATGTTGGGAATTTCAGCACACAAGTAGCGGAAAACTATCAAGAAATTCTTTTTCATGGATCCATCAATGTTGTTTAGACTGAGAGATAGAAAAAAGAATTTACCTCCAGTGTATCCTTTGCGATTCTTTTTCGTTTTGTCGGACCCAGAAACTAACACGACTGATCGGCGTGCTAGCACATCTGTTTGTGATTTGTCCGTATAGTCCCGCTGTTGGTCTGTATAGTCTCACTAGTGTACGGCCACTTTCTCTTTAGAGTGAATGGAAATTTTATTGATTAAGTGTCTAATAATTCTAGTTTATATCAATATATAGATATGATTTTATATTTATTTCATTTAAATCAATAATTTAAACTAAATCAAATATTAATTAAATAGATTAATTTGAATTTAAATCTATCTAATAGATTAAATTTAAACTAACTATCTAATCTATATCCAGAATCAAATCTAGATTTAATTTATCATATAAATCAAATTTAAATTATTAGTTTAAATTCAAATTTAGAATCAAATTTAAATCAAATTTAGATTATAACATTAGTTTAAATTTAAATCTATCACATAGAATTAAATTTAAAATTAATTTATTTAAATTAATTTGAATAAAATATATATATTGAAATAATATAATATATATCAAATATATAATATATCAAAAGCATATATATTTCAAATTTTATATTGACATGTTCTTGTGTGCAACTCTGTAGGCTCGTATGATATTGGTAATATGTTAATAATACTATTGGATCCACAAGTCATAAGTGGTCTCTAACAAGACATTGTGACTACCCAAATCATATGAGATTGGTGATCTGATGTAACCTATTATATAACTAGATCACATCACTTTTGTTTCATGATATATAGATTATGTATGAGGCATGAAAATGTCATCCTCATTTTACTCAACCATCACTTTCTCGATCTCCAAGCAGACTGACATAACAAATGAAAACTCTTCTATTCGAGTAAGACCATGCCATGCATTTCTCAGTCTCACTCATCGAAGGGCCTAAATATACCTTTCTCATTAATTAGAGGGACAAATTCTATCTTGATAATTTATTTTCCTCCACATGAATTCCATTATACCCGATCATAACCATTATGATCTCCCGATTAAAGGTGACTTTTGACTATGCCAAAGTATAGTATTTCCCATGTAGAAAATCATGGTAATCTCAAGTCTGAGAGCTTAATGACACGGTTATATATGAGATATGTTTATGACTTGATCCATGCAGCTATCTTATAACGGGTCGATCCAGCGCTTATTCTCTAACAGGAGCTTATAATTTTGATTTGTATCTTTATTCATAATTATCACATAATTATTAATAAAAATCATACTATCTTTAATTCATCATTATTCTCACAAAAATGATTGACTAGGGACATTTAGGATAAAATGATTTATCCAATGATATTATTCTAAAGAAAAGCATGCAAATAATATAATAGTGTAAAAAAATACCTTCTTTTTCATAATGAAATACAATATTCATAATACAATGACTGGTTTAAGGCACTATTTCCAACATAAAAGAGTAAGGGCATGTTTAGTTTCTAGTTTTGCAAAAGCAAATTAAAATAAATAAAGTTTGATAAAATAAAGCTTAGAAAAAGTAAATTTATTGTAAATTGTTATGTTTGATTTTTTTTTACAAAAGTAAATTTAAAAAAAAATCTATTTAGATGATAAGAATTAAAAATATTTTTAGATGTATAATATAATATAAGAGAGATGCTTTCATTTCATTTCAGAAAAATATCAATAGTATTTTTCAGCCTTGACTAAATTTTAAGACAAAAAGGTATCACCTATAAAGTACTGACATATAATGTAATAAGATTGACAAGAAAATAAAATAAAAAATAATTTATAAATAAGAAGTAACAATTTTGTTTTTTAAATAAATTCTAAAAAGATAACCATAATAAAAATATAATAATATTCACAAAAACGTTTCAATGAAATTAGGCTTAAAAAATTAGACTTCCCCAAAATGTTTTTTTGCTCAACAAACTTTCCCGAGATGAAAAAACAGAAACAAGCGAATTAAAACTAAACTTTCCCAAAAGCTACTTCTAAAATAATATTCCAAGCAAGTCCTTAGCCAATAATGCTACTGAAGGTATGGACAAAGATGGATGTAGGAAGTTGGACATAGCGATCCATGAGCATGTGATGTGACAGGGACAAGAGATCGATATCAAACGCTTGCGTTTACATTTTTCCCTGCTCAATTAATCTGAACAGCGCAACATGCATGCATTGTCATTTAGATTTTTTCATATCTGTTATAATCTAATTTTTTATTTTTTATTTTAAAATTTTGGTTTGATAGACTTTTAAAAAATTATTTCTATTTTATTGTTTAACTTCTTTAAAAATAAAAGAACTAAATAAGAAAAACAATACGAAATAACAAATTCATTGAGAATCTAAATCTACTCAGATATTGCGTAAGAGACAGCTAGCTTTCACCTTTCAATTCAATTGTGAGTTTGCATTGTCCTTATATAAAAAAGAGGGCATGTTGCCTGGTTATGTACTCCCACACTTAGTCATATAATTTGGTGCTAAACCAAACTGTAAGTTCACATACTTCTTTTTTTTTTTTTTGGCCAACGTTCACATGCTTCATTAATTGTAGTTTTATTAAGTGATGATTTAATAACTCAGGTTACTTGGAGTCATATATTTTTTATTTGGGTGAATTCTTTTTGGGAAGTGGAAAATTAATCATAAAATTTTTTAAAATTTAATTTAATACCTCTTACTAACTAAATAAAATGTATGCGTATCCTCCCGCTTAAGCACAGGGAGGAAAGTGCAGTTGACCCAATGCCACGTTAGGAGGGAAGCATGAAGGATTGCAAGTACGGACTGAGGCGACAGACTGTATATGTGATGAGATGTTTGTAGAAATGCCATAAATGTCTGTTTGCAGTACAATACACCGGTTCCATTCAATGGCTTACAGTTTCCATGGCTCATGGGATATTTGTTGAGTAGAATAGAATAATAGGCAAATAAAATCTCTCTAGTTTTTATGGGATAACACAAAAAGATCTCAACTCAAATATCTGTCAGTAGTAATGTGATGGTTTTTATACTTCTGCCCAATGATATTTTTACGATTTAAAAAAGAACAAAAATTTTTTTTTTACTCATGTATCCAGTTTGTTCTATGCTATCAAAAACAATATGCAGCTTGTATCATTATTTATCTTTCTCATTAATTAAAGCAATAAATTTTATCTTGATCATTCATTTTTCTCCACATAAATTTCATTATACCTGATTATAGTCATTATGATCTTATAATTAAAGATGACTTTTGACTATATTAAAGTATAGTGTTCCTTATGTAGAAAATCATGGTAATCTCAAATCTAAGAGCTTAATGACACGGTTATATATGAAATATGTTTATGACTTGATCCATGCAGTTATTTTATATCGGGTCGATCAGCACCTACTCCTAAACAGGAGCTTATGATTTTAATTTGTATCTTCATACATAATTATCACATAATTATTAATCAAAATCATACTATCCTTAATTCATCATTATTCCCACAAAAATGATTGATTAGGGACATTTAAGATAAAATGATTTATCCAATGATATTATTATAAAGAAAAATATGCAAATAATATAATAATGTAAGAAAAATACCTTCTTTTTTATAATAAAAAATAATATTTATAATACAATGATTGGTTTAGGGCACTATCTCTAACATAAAAGAGTAAGGGCATGTTTAGTTTCTAGTTTTGCAAAAGCAAATTAGAATAAATAAAATTTGATAAAATAAAGCTTGAAAAAAGTAAATTTGTTGTAAGTTGTTATGTTTGATTTTTTTTTTTTACAAAAGTAAGTTTAACCAAAAATCTATTTAGATAATAAAACTTAAAAAATATTTTTAGATGTATAATATAATATAAGAGAGATGCTCTCATCTCCTTTCAGGAAAATATTAATAGTATTATTTTAGCCTTGACTAAATTTTAAGACAAAAAACGTATCACCTATAAAGTACTACCATACAATGTAATAAGATTGACAAGAAAATAAAATAAAAAATAATTTATAAATAAGAAGTAACAATTTTGTTTTTTAAATAAATTCTAAAAAGATAACCACAATAAAAATATAATAATATTCACAAAAACGTTTCAATGAAATTAGGCTTAATCTATCTTTCGGATATTTAGTTCCTTTATTGATAATTTTTATGTATAGTATTATTTTATTTGGCTCCTCGGCTTGTAACTTTATGTATAGCCTTATATATGATGTTTTATTTATTATTTTCTACTGAATATTTTATTATTTGTATTTAAATGACTAATGTTTTCAATGATTTATTTCATTAACCTTAGTCTTAACATATACAATATATTTTGCCTAATGAATAAAAAAATGAGTATCAATTAAAGATGCTTACAAAGTAAACTAAATATGGAAAAGAAACACAAATTTAAGTTTGGTAAGTCAGAATTTTTTTTAAAGAAATAAAAAAGTAAGAAAATATAAATAAATATAAAAAAATGTTAAATATGCATAAAAAAGTAAGGAAATGCTTCTCCAAATAATATTTGGAAACATAAAAATATGCATGAGGATAATGAAAATGAATAAAAAAAATAGACTAAAATAGCCTTGAGATAAAAATATAAAAGAAGGACATGGAGATTGAAAGACAAATTGGAGCAATTTCCACATTATATTTATGTTTCCAAGGAGCGAGAGAAAGGAATCTCACTCCAACGCAGCAAACATAATTCTCAATTATTCCATCTCTAATTTCATTTATTTTTAGTCATTTCTTGCATTATAAAAATTATTACTCCCTCTGATTCTTAATATAAGACCATTTTAACTGAATCACGTAAATTAATAATTAGAATTAAAACTAATTAACTACCTCATTTATCGAAAAATCTCAACATTTTTTTAAAACTACCCTTATTTAATCTTTTTCTCTTTTTTTGATATATTAAATAGGAATATTTTTTTTAAAAATGTATAATAAATATTATCCCATATATTGTAAATGGTCTTATATTTAGGATCAGAGCAAAATATTTTATATATAAGATCAGAAAAAGTAAAACAATTCCCAATTTAATTAGTTAAAGTGACCGATATAACTAGTTTTGATAACCATGGCGCAACGGTCAATTCCAATGAGGGACCAATGAAAGGTAATAGGAGAAGCAAAGACAATTGCCAGTTTCACCAACTTGAATATTGAAATTTTCTACAACACCGAATGGTCACTGATTAATGGCTGAATGTGAAGCTACTAGCTCCAAAAGTGTGTGGTCCAATTCGTTTTGTGGCTTGTCACTTCATAAATTTGTTAGTTATTATAAGCGTCATTGTAGTCTTGATCTCAAAGCATTAATATTAAATGCTTTTTCTTTTTAATTGACCTAGAAAAAATATCAACTCGTAAAGCTGAATGAATATTGAATGAAAGAAATTTCTTAATATAAGACCATTTTAACCGAATCATGCAGATTAATAATTAGAATTAAAACTAATTAACTATCTCGATTTATCCAAAAATTCCAACATTTTTCCAAACCTATTCTTATTTAATCTTTTTCTCTTTTTTTTTTGATATATTAAATAGGGATTTTTTTTAAAATGTGTAATAAATATTATCTCGTATATTGTAAATGATCTTATATTTAGGACCAGAATAAAAGATTCTATATATAAAATCAGAGAAAGTAAAACAATTCTCAATTTAATTAGTTGAAGTAACCAATATAACTAGTTTTGATAACCATGGCGTAGCGGTCAATTCCAATGAGGGGCCAATGAAAGGTAATAGGAGAAGTAAAGACAATTGCCAATTTCACCAATTTGAATATTGAAATTTTCTACAGCACCGAATGGTCACTGATTAATGGCTGAATGTGAAGCTACTAGCTCCAAAAGTTTGTGGTCCAATTCGTTTTGTGGCTTGTCACTTCATAAATTTGTTAGTTATTATAAGCGCCATTGTAGTCTCGATCTCAAAGCATTAATATTAAATGCTTTTTCTTTTTAACTGACCTAGGAAAAATATCAACTCGTAAAGCTGAATGAATATTGAATGAAAGAAATTTCTTAATAAAAGATCATTTTAATCAAATCACGGAGATTAATAATTAGAATTAAAACTAATTAACTACCTCGATTTATTTAAAAATTCCAACATTTTTTCAAAACTACCTTTATTTAATCTTTTTCTCTTTTTTTGATATATTAAATAGGAATATTTTTTTAAAAATATATAATAAATATTATCTCATATATTGTAAATGGTCTTATATTTAGGATCAGAGCAAAAGATTCTATATATAATATCAAAGAAAGTAAAATAATTCCGAATTTAATTAGTTGAAGTGACCGATATAACTAGTTTTGATAACCATGGCGTAGCAGTCAATTCCAATGAGGGGCCAATGAAAGGTAAGAGGAGAAGCAAAGACAATTGCCAGTTTCACCAACTTAAATATTGAAATTTTCTACAGCACCGAATGGTCACTGATTAATGGCTGAATGTGAAGCTACTAGCTCCAAAAGTTTGTGGTCCAATTCGTTTTGTGGCTTGTCACTTCATAAATTTGTTAGTTATTATAAGCGTCATTGTAGTCTCGATCTCAAAGCATTAATATTAAATGTTTTTTCTTTTTAACTGACCTAGGAAAAATATCAACTCGTAAAGCTGAATGAATATTGAATGAAAGAAATTTCTTAATATAAGACCATTTTAATCAAATTATGTAGATTAATAATTAGAATTAAAACTAATTAACTACCTCGATTTATCCAAAAATCTCAATATTTTTCCAAAACTGCCTTTATTTAATCTTTTTCTCTTTTTTTGATATATTAAATAGAGATATTTTTTTTAAAAATGTATAATAAATAATATCTCATATATTGTAAATGGTCTTATATTTAAGACTAGAGCAAAATATTCTATATATAAGATCAAAAAAAGTAAAACAATTCCCAATTTAATTAGTTGAAGTGACCGATATAACTAGTTTTGATAACCATGGTGTAGCAGTCAATTTCAATGAGGGACCAATCAAAGGTAATAGGAGAAGCAAAGATAATTGCCAATTTTACCAACTTGAATATTGAAATTTTCTACAGCACCGAATGGTCACTAATTAATGGCTGAATGTGAAGCTACTAGCTCCAAAAGTTTATGGTCCAATTCGTTTTGTGGCTTGTCACTTCATAAATTTGTTAGTTATTATAAGCGCCATTGTAGTCTCGATCTCAAAGCATTAATATTAAATGCTTTTTCTTTTTAACTGACCTAGGAAAAATATCAACTCGTAAAGCTGAATGAATATTGAATGAAAGAAATTTCTTAATATAAGATCATTTTAACCGAATCATGCAGATTAATAATTAGAATTAAAACTAATTAACTATCTCGATTTATCCAAAAATCCCAACATTTTTCCAAAATCACCCTTATTTAATCTTTTTCTCTTTTTTTTTGATATATTAAATAGGGATTTTTTTTAAAATGTGTAATAAATATTATCTCGTATATTGTAAATGATCTTATATTTAGGACCAGAATAAAAGATTCTATATATAAGATCAGAGAAAGTAAAACAATTCTCAATTTAATTAGTTGAAGTAACCAATATAACTAGTTTTGATAACCATGGCGTAGCGGTCAATTCCAATGAGGGGCCAATGAAAGGTAATAGGAGAAGCAAAGACAATTGCCAATTTCACCAACTTGAATATTGAAATTTTCTACAGCACCGAATGGTCACTGATTAATGGCTGAATGTGAAGCTACTAGCTCCAAAAGTTTGTTGTCCAATTTATTTTGTGGCTTGTCACTTCATAAATTTGTTAGTTATTATAAGTGCCATTGTAGTCTTGATCTCAAAGCATTAATATTAAATACTTTTTCTTTTTAATTGACTTAGGAAAAATATCAACTCGTAAAGCTGAATGAATACTGGATGAAAGAAATTTCTGTCATTCAATTTTTTTTTTGAGAGAGAGAGAACAAAAGAGTTCTTTTTTTTTTTTTGTTAACCACGAGAACAAAAGAGTTAATCGTCCGATCGAATCCACTGTAATGCATTTCGTAACTTAATTATTTAATATATAAAATAGTTTGTAACGACTTGATTCTTTAAAAGAATGAGGAAAAGAAATCCCACTTTATTATATATATGAAATGCAGTTTTCAATCATTAATTCCATCTCTTTAGTAAAAACAAATCATTAATTCCTTCTCTAATTTCATTTCTATTCCAATCATTTCATATGACCTATAACAATAATAGGAAAATGAACGCTTTAGCACTTACACTATCTTCGTCCAAAAAAAAAAAATTGAGGCTTCATGTAAATTTGCTTTGCTTCGTTTTAATTCAATCATGTGTCTTTGTATATAATATGCTTTTCTAAACTCGCGTCTACTTGTAGCTGGAAATAAAAGAAGGAAACATCTGGCAATGAAGATTGGTCCGGTGGCTACAACTAGTACTTTATAAATATTTGGATTTAAATCTTGCTATTGATGTTAGTGAGTAATCTGTAAATATTTCGGTAAGTGCTTTTTAAGTTTGAGACCTACTCTAATTCTAATAAGTCTCCCCAAAAATCAACTCACCTAAATTTTAAATTGAAATAGAAAAAAATGACGTACTTTTCACAGCCATATTATATTTAGTTCCTCATCAAATCTTTGAAACTACTAAAACCTTTATATTCTTTGTGAAAATTGGGACAATTCCATATATCCCAAAATTAGTGAAACAAGTCCTTGAGCCTATGAGTCAATTCCAGCTAGCATGGGTCCTATAAATAAGTAATATGGAGAAAAAGAATTGCATTTCACAACTTTGTCACGGATAAATGAGAGAACGCAAGGCCACTAAGTCTAAAGGTATGTGGTCCAACTCCTTTGTCACTTGTTAATTCTTAAATGGAAATAGAAAAGAATGACACACTTTTGACAGCTATATTGTATTCATTTCCTCGTCAAATCCTTGAAGCCACTAAAACCTTTATATTCTTTGTGAAAATTGGAACAATTCTATATATCCCAAAATTGGGGACACAAGTATTTGAGTCAACTCCAGCGTGGGTTCTAGAAATAAGTAATATGAAGAAAAAGAATTGTGTTTCACAACTTTGTCACGAATAGATGAAAGAACGTAAAGATACTTGCTCCAAAGGTATGTGGTTCAATCAACAAGTCGCTGTTTGTCACTTCAAAAATTGCCGTGTTGTATGAATTTTCCTAACCTCTCATTGCATTGCTAATTAAATATGGTAGATTTTTTATAAATTATTTGAATTTAAAAAATAAATTGCATTATTTTTAACTTGTGAATTAATAGGATGAACTATAAATTTTATGTATGTTCTTGATATTGATATTGATTGTATGCTTAGTTTTTAGTTTTACAAAAATAAATTAGGATAAATAAAATTTTAAAAAATATAAAATAAATGGGCCCTAAAATGAAACATATACTCTCAAAGCTAAAGTTGCATTGATCTACTTTTACCAGCAATATATTTCACATAGTTGAGAACGGAAAATGAGAAGTAAACAAAAAGGAGGGGGAATAAAAACAACTCTAGAAGAAAAGAGATACCTAAAACTCAACTCAACTTAACTTAGTTTTAACTAAAATTTGAATTATAATAATAGTTATTTATAGAATTCAACAAAGCTTTTTAAAAGATTGATACATCCAATAAAATAAGAAATTACTTAACATAAAGACTCAATTTAAGGAGATTGCAAAAATATCATTTAGAAATTTTGCAAAAATTGGGATATTCTAGTATATCCTAACTTGTGAACTAAAATAGAATATTCTAGAGATAAAAGATAAAATGTAAATTTTAATAAAATATCTTTATTTTAATCCTAAAATAAATAATCCTAATTATTTACTCTTCATCATTCTCCTCCACTTGAAGCAACTCTTCTTTTGAGAGTTAAGCTGATAATATAATTCTATAATAATATCAAATGTAAGCATGAAAATCCTCATAACATCTAATTTGATAAACCTTTCCAACAAGTCAAGTAATGAAGGGTGAAATAAGCTAAGTAAAGAAACTTCTCTTTTGAGCTCCAAATGCTATTTAAATTTAAAAAACTTTTTCAACGAACAAGGTAATATTGAAAATAATCATCAAGATAAAACTGAAAATCGCAATCAATAACATTTGACGGCATAACTTCCGCCAGTGGAGATTGTTTTGCAGCTTGCCCGTTCTTCATACTTTCATATGCAAGGTTGTCAAACTTGGGACTTAAAGCAAACTAGTATTGTTGACCTAAATTACGTACCTTTTTTAATAAATAATTATTAAAATGTATGTTTATATAATTAAAATATAATATATAATAAAAATGTATTTGAATACAATATAAATCATATTAATATAAAAAATTATCATTTTTCATTATTTTTATACTCAACATAAAAATTTTAATACAATTTATACTCGAAAAGCTCTTAAGTAAATATAAAATAAATATATCCTTCTTGCCTTTTGTTATTATTGTCCTTTTATATTATATTGAAAATTTAAATTTATTTACTCAAATTGGTAGTATGAAAATATAATTAATAATTCATATTCTTGTCTATAGCGAAAAAAAAATCATGTTATTGTCTTGTACATTTTGGTTTGCATCGTACTGCTCTTTTTGGCCAATATTGTCTTGCGTGGAAGTTTTTTTTTTGGCCAACTGTCTTGCTTGGAAGTGTAAGGAGTGCTATCTTGTTATTACATTATATATTTAATTAAAACTCCACAATCTTATCAATTGCTTCTACAGATGAGATGGATAAGCTTATTTTACTGAAAATTGCAAGCTCGAATCGATGTGGGGCGGGACGATTGACATTAATGTAGACTCGCCCCCAATGGAGCTGCCATTCAACCAGAAGAGACAATTTCAATTTTATTTATTTAGAAATTTTTTAAAGATTTAAAAATTTCCTAAAAATTACAACATTATAAATCATCATACCTTGCCAATTAAAATAGAATATTTTAAAAATTAAATCTGAATTTTAATAAAATATTTTTCTTTTAAATTCTAAAACAAATAATTCTAATTATCCATTATCTGTAAATAACTGATATTTTTAAAAATAGAATGAAAATGTGAAAATTAAAAATAATTCTATATTATTAAATAAAAATAACTAAATAATAATATAATAACATTTTATATTTCGATTTAAATATAACAAAAACAAATACTTTTGCACGAGGGATTCCGAACTAGCAGTAGCAGTACACGAATTGACAAGGGAAACGAATACAATGTCAAGTGCTTCCTTCTTTTATTTGCAGCAACAATATTCAGACACGAACTTAAAAAATCAAATTGCACATACACATAATTGAAAACAAAGCAAATCAAAACTACATGGAACTGCAATTATTTTCGGCAGAGAAATATCACATAGAATCAGCAGATGGACAGGGAGGAATAGCTACATCAGTAACTCCCTCAAGCATCAACACCACACTCTTCATTGATGGTCGAAGAAATGGTTCATCTTGAATACACCATAGTCCCACTTTCACCATATTCTCCAGCAACATCTGGTCTACCTCTTCCCCAAGAACAAGCTTGTTTAACTCTCTCCCAATGAAGCATTTGTACACCCATTTGGACAGAACAATTTGCTCTGGATGTGACACATTAACTACCAAGTTTCTTCTGCAAAATACAATTTCCAAAAGCATGATTCCATAGCTATAAACATCCGTTTTCACTGTTATTGGAGTGTTCTTTTGCCATTCTGAAGCTAAGTATCCTCTTGTTCCTCTAACTTGAGTAAAGGTCCTAGTTTGATCTGGCATTAGAAGTTTCGCTAGCCCAAAGTCTGATATTTTAGCATTCCAAAACTCATCCATCAATATGTTTTGAGGCTTTATGTCACAATGAATTATGGGAGCCTCACATTCTTCATGGAGATACAGTAGCCCCCTTGCAATGTCCAATATTATTCTTCTTCTATGATCCCACTCTGGACGCATAGAACTATCACCAAAGATAAACTTTCCAAGGGAACCATTGCTCATATACTCATAAACCAGAAGCCTTTTTGATCCCTCAGCACAATATCCCAACAAGCGAACCAAGTTTTTGTGGTGGGTTTTTCCAATGGCTTTCATTTCAGCCTGAAATTCTCTCTCTCCTTCTTCAATAAACTTGTCTAGTCTTTTTACAGCAATCAATTTTCTTCCTTTGTGTAAAGTTCCTTTGTAAACTGTTCCAAAGGAGCCTTTACCCACCTCTTGTTTGAAACTATTTGTGGCTTTCTTTAGCTCATTATACGAAAATACCCTCAGAATAACCCCTTCGTTCAAGCCCAAATCTCCAATCTCCAGCAACCTCTTGTAACTTAAAGCTCCAATCTTGTAAACTAAACTACTAGAGATTGCAATTGTTGAACACAAAATGATAACAAGACCAAAGATGACTAGAATGATTAACGCAATTGCTTTCTTACTGATTTTCTTGACCGGCGTATCGATGTCATTATTTTCGAGGCTTCTATTTCCTACCTTGAAGTATATTGTGGGGAACCCTTGAATTTCTCTTGTGACGTATCTTATTGGAAGCTGTTGTTTCTTGCATCGTCCATTTTCATAAAATGCAGCCGCACAATCACAGTCTTGCAAGCAAGAAGATGCGCATTCCTCCTCTGGAATTTCTTCCTCAACGTAAGGACAATCATTCATGGCCATATTGGTCATGTTGGACATGTAATAAAAAGTTGCACTATCTTTCCCATCTATGCATTCTGCTTCTGAGAAGTTTCTTTTGCAGCCAATATTATTTTGACTTGGATCTACAAAGTCAGTTCCTGGAAGACAATTGCAGTAAGGTTTGTTGTCATTGGTGGTGCAGTAACTATTGAACCCACAAAAACCATTCACCTCACAGAGATTGTCCAATGTTGATGGTGACCACAACTTCTTAACTTGATGATTTCCATTGTCATCCTTGAAATGAGCATAGAGCCGTAATACTCCATCAGAATGAACAGTTGCACGATAAATAGCATTGCTTCCACTGGAGTAGCTATCTGAAGAAGATCTCGGATTTGATTGCTCACTCCAGATTTGTTTTGTGTAGGAACTACTGGCATTTATGATAGACAGAAACGGAGGACCTGTGCTGTTGAGGAAAAGATAATATTTGAAACCAGTGCCATAATATGTATCAGATGACCAATAAGCATCCCAATGTGAGTGATCAGAATATCGTGGATATAAAACAAGATTTCCATCAACCTGCATCGAGAGCTGAAACCTTCCTGAAGATTGGTTGGTGTCTGATGAACTTGACAACAATTGACTCCCAGAGGGCAGGATTTGATCCCCCAAGAGGGTATCAGTTGGGTGATCGAAACTCTGCCAAAGGAAGTTGGAATCTTTGTCGTGTAGCACAAAGTTTCCTGAATCAAACATGGAAGCAGAGGAAACGGGTCCATTGTTACTACTAGCGATAAGCTTGTTTTCCCCTTGACCCGTTTGCTGAAGAAGCACCCCGTTCATGGTTAGAACTAGCCTTGCATTAGAGGACACAGGAGCATCGTCGGGATATGCAGTCCACACGATTGTATTATTAATCCCGTCGAACAGCCAAATTCCGACTTTGAAGCCATTGCCTTGTGGATAAAAGCCAAATGCAAAATGACCAGAAGGGGAAGGCCATGAAGTGGGATGAACAGTGGGGAAAAGTAAAGAATCAAGTGTTATAGTCTTTCCAAAAACAGTTTCAGTTACACATACGAAAGACACCAATAGGAGGAAGTAGAAGTTTGATGCAATGGAAGCCATAGGTACTCCACTCTAAGAGAAGAAGAATTGCCAATAACTAGTGTACTCTCTAGTCTTCTAAAGAAATTGTGGGGAAGTTGCCTTATGTACATGTCACCTCCTAACTCTCTTTCGTTGAAGAAAACGACTAAGGAAAAATTAATATATATATATATATATATATATTTGATGTTCGAAATTAAAAAGCTATTTTATTTGACCGTATAATTGGTCATAGAGAGTGGGGGCGAACAATTGACTTGGTCAAAGTCTGAACATTATACATTAGTTAAAGCATGAATTTATACTAAATAATAAAAAATTTTATAGTTTTTTTAAGGATTTTATAATAATAGAATTTGAATGTAATTTAATATTGGAACATGATTTTATATTTAATAATAAAATTTTTTATACTCATGTTTCATGATTTTATATTGATTTTACACCAATAAGATTTTAGTGTAATTTTTAAATAATTATTTTATATTTTAAGATTTTTCTCTGATTTTTTTATTTTTCAGCTCTTAACTCAATCACCGGAAAGTGTGGCAGAAAAAAAATATTGGGAAGGATCCTATCCCGTGACTATCACGGTAAGACCCCGACTTTTCTTTCAACATTTTAAAAAAAATTCCACAATTATAAATCACAAAGTTTCAAATTTTACTATGATCTTTTGAAATTTAAAAAATTATAACCTATAAAAAATGAAAAATAAAGTAAAAACGGAATTTTTTATCTACTCTTACTGTTTATATTATTACTTTTTTTTCTTTTGAAAATATTTTTAATTATGAATAATTCAGGTTTAGAGTGTGAAGACATTAATCTCACTAATAATCAAAGTGATGCACGAGTTTATATAAAATACAGACTATAGTTGGACCTCAACAACTTTTCCTCAAGGAATTTGAAGGGGAGAAAAATTTTTCAATCCAATTTTTTTTCTAATTAAATAAGAAAAAATGTACTCCTTCTCATGGGATGGAAAATTCCATCTCCTCCTCTCCTCCCATCCGAATCTCTCAAACCAAGAGAGGGTTAGACATTAGTCCAATTTATTTTTTACATATCAATGTCAGTTGTAAATAAAGGTGTTGCAAATTATTTTGCAACAAAAATCTGAATGTCATCATAAACTTTGTCATGGACCATCCGTTGCAAAATTTCCAAAACGGAGTTATTCTTTTTCTGTGACAGATAATACAAGATTTGCTACAAAATTCATTAAAAAATTTTTTTTCTGCTAATTGGATTTATGAAATTAGACAAAATCATTTAATACAAGTGACAGTTCAATTTTATAAACTGTTACAAATTTCATAAAACCATTTAGGGGACTGTTACAAATTTATCACAAGTTTGAGATGGAAAAAACTGTCAAAAATTTTGTCTCACTTTTGCAATGAAATCATAACACATCGCAAAAATAAGACGGATATATCTGTGACAAATTCTGTCATTAAATTTGCAAAAAAAAAAAAAATCTTTAATTTTTTTTATATTTAAAGATCTTTTTATATTAATACCTAATTCTGTCATTAAATATGAATGCATCTTAATTATTTATAATTTCTGAACCATATTTTAAAAAAGCTTTAATTAAAATAAGAAAATACTTTTTAATTTTTTTTATTATGTAAATTATAATACATAAAATAAAAAAATTTATTTACTCTTAAAATATTATTTATTTATGCTATACAACATGAACGTTTTACATAAATTAACTCCAATTCATCCTAAGCACGGAAAATGGGAAACTAGGCTGATGTGGATACATTGGTTCAAGATGAATAAAATCACAATAGCACTATACCAGGCACATCTAACATGATACAGGAAAACTCGAACTCGAAATTGTCTGCAAAATTCAATGCTTGAAACGACATGGGAGGGGTTGGGGATGGAAAAATACTGTAACTACGCAATTAAATTAACCTAAGCTGATACATCGAAAACAAAGACTTTATATATAGACTTCCTAACAAACATGAAGAGGGATTGGAGATGGAGGAATTGGAATATCTTTCAACCCTTCCAACATCAGTATCACATTCTTCACCGAAGGACGCAGAGACAAGTCCTCCTGGACACACCATAAACCCACCTTCACCATTCTTTCCATTGTCTTCCATTCTACATCTTCATCTACTACTAGTTTATCCAATTCCCCTCTCACAAAGCAATTATATACCCAACTTGAAAGCATTATCTCCTCTTCTGAGGGAACATTCACATCTATGCCCCTTCTACAGCATATGATCTCCAATAGTACCACACCATAACTGTAGATGTCAACTTTTACAGATGCTGATGCGTTTTTCTGACGTTCAGGTGCCACATAGCCACTTGTAACTTCACTTCCTGATGTTGTACTTCTTAAGTGCTCTGGCATTGATAATGTTGCAAATCCAAAATCAGATATTTTCGCTGTCCACATTTCATCCATGAGTATGTTCTGAGGCTTGATATTGCAATGGACAATACAAACTTCACACTCTTCGTGTAGATATAGGACTCCTCTTGCTACATCCAATGCGATTTTGACTCTTTGTTTCCAAGATAGACGCATCTCAGCCTTGTAAAGGAAGTCTGCTAGAGACCCATTGCTCATGTATTCATAAACAAGAAGCTTTTTGGAACCATCAATGCAATAACCAATGAGCTGAACTAGACTTCTGTGATGAGTTCGAGCAATTGCCGTGATTTCAGCCTGGAATTCTCTTTCTCCTTCTCCAACAACTGTGTCTAGTTTCTTCACTGCAATTTTTCTGTTACTTCCATGTATTGTACCCTTATAAACCACTCCAAAAGATCCTCTACCAATCTCTTCTCTGAAGTTCCCTGTTGAATTCACCAATTCATCAAAGGAAAATGTTCGTATACTATAGTCCTCGGTGAATCCCAGATTCGCACTCGCAGACAACTTTTTGTACGAATGGACTTGATGCCTGTAGAAGAAGAAAATAGACATTGCAGAGACTAGGCAAATGAATGAAATCGAACCCAAAGTGAAGACCAGAGTCAAAATCAGACTTTTCTTGTCATCAACATGAACGGAAGGCTTCTTTAGATTTGAAGCGATGTCAGGTGAAGGCAGCTTGAAGAAGGCCGTGGTTGTTGATTGTTGATCAATTCTGCCAAATCTAAGCGGAAGCTTATACTTCTTGCAGGTGCCGTTCTCATACAGCGCTGCTCCGCAATCGCAGTCTTCCTGGCAAGACTTACCACAAGCTTCCATTTTCAATGGTATGGCCAAATAAGAAACAAAGTTCCACTGCACATCTTGCAAGGCAGCAACAGTGTAGAGCATCCTTGGATTTTCACTGGTTTTACAGCCATCTTTGCTCGTCTGTTCGCACTCCAAGAACATGCTATCGTTTCCATTTATGGCAATGAATCCTGGATAACATGCACATACAGCTTCACCAGTGACGGTGGTGTTGCAATAACTGTTGAAGCCACAAAAGCCGTTGACTTGACATTGATCAGACAAAGCCTTCCACTTAGTTTGAACAGTAAAGCTGGAGTTCTTCTCCAATGGGTGAACATACAATCTAAAATTTCCATCTACATCGAGTGTTGCACGGTAGATTAAGCTTGTGTAGTTCTCACGTGAGCCGCTACTGGCCAGAACCTTAACGGTAGCCGTATCATTCATCAGGCAAAGAAATCCTGTAAAATTAAGAGTAAGTTGTGAGACCACTGACCCAGAAGTATTTGAAGCCCAGTAAGCATCACCTCCGTTCACGGAGTAGGCAACTAGATTTCCATCACTCTGCATTGTGAGAAAGAAATGTCCACTTGAGTGGTTGGATGTGGACAAAGCAGAGACCGGATCTTGTCCCCAAGATAAATTCTGACCTCCTAATATGGTGTCAGTGGGGAAATCAAAGCTTTGCCAAATAACGCTATGATTTTTAGCGTAAAGCACAAAATTGCCAGAATCAAGCATAGATGCTGAAGCAGCAGGCTCAGACACATTAGCAATGACCACTTCCATCTGTTTCTCGGTTCGAAGCAGAAGTCGACCGTGTTTGGTTAATTCGATTACAGAATTTGATGATACGGGTGGAGTGTCGCGGTTAGCCGTCCAGACAATTGTTTTTTCAGGTTCACCCTTAAGCCATATCCCAACAGCAAAGCCGTGACCTTGTGGATAAAAGCCGAAGGCAAACAAACCAGAGGCTGACACCCACGAAGTAGAGTTTGAATCTGGGGAGAGCGAAGAATCCAAACTTATGATGCTGGAATCATTGTTTCGAGCTGTAACTTCGTTTGGAAATAGCACGACAAATAGCAATAACAGAGTCATGGAATCCATGGGATATGGTAATGTGCGAGAACGGAGTGAAGAATAATAATAAATAGATTAAAACTCTTAAAACTCGGAAGAAACAAAGGAAATTGAGTCGCTATCACGAAATTTATTTTTTTGAATAAAAAAACAGAAAGAAAGAAAAAGTTAAGACACCAACGTAATTTTGAGAACGAGTGAAGACTTGACTTGCTTGATGGATTCATGTGTGCTTCTACACCAAGAGATACGCAAGAACGTTGAAGTTATGAAATCAGAAACTGCCATTTTCGTTTACAATATTTCTACGAAGAACAATGAATCAATATGTGTCAAAAAAATAAAAAAGTCAATAATGAGCAGCCGGAGTCCCACTTGGCAGAAAATCGATCTGTGAATACGGAGAGAATAAACGAAATGTGAAATTTGCAAATATGATAATTATTTTTATGGTGAGAAAAATATAATAACTATTAACTAACGGCTCCCTTTCTCAGGAAGAGGTAGTTTCCTAGAAAATATATTTTTCAAAATTTTAATTTAGTGTGAAGTTTAAATTATTTTTTAAAAAATAAATATGTCATACTTGAGTGTCAAACACATAAATACATTTTTCATTAAAAAAGATCAAATTAAATAGTTAAAGATATTTTTAGTAAGATATCATAAACCACTAGCTCAATTTCCTGAAAAATTCTATATTTTTTCCAATCAAGCAAAAGCCAAAAAGCCAGTTATTCACTTGTTTGGAATTTCACTTTCTTCTCCTACTTTTCTTATACTAAATGACCCCTACACGTGAACGTCTCTTAATTAATTTTTAAAAAATATGTTCATTGTAAATAGATCTCTATTTACAAAAGTTCTAAAGAAAAGCAAGACAAAAGTTCTAAAGAAAAGCAAGCGTGCGCCTATTAATTTTTTGTTTCATTGACTTGGCTTCCATGATGTTTTGGTTAATGAATACATGAGCTATGACTCCCAGGTTTATCTTTGGTGACAATATTATATTGTCCAGATTGAGATCATAGAAGAAGATTAACAATGGACAATATTGCAAGAGAGTAACTGTATTTCAATGAACAGTGTGAGGCTCCTAATATCATTCACACAGGGACGGAAAGCCTTATATATATATATATATATATATATCAACATAAATTGATAAAAATTCTAAAAAGTGCAATTACTCACCATCTGATACAAGGTTGGAGCCAGTAACAACTATTACCAGTTGAACAAAGCGCCTGATGGTATTTGATTGATGAATTAAATCAATTTATTACTTGAAGAAATAAAGACATCTAAAAATATTTTTTTACTTTTTCTTGGAAATTAGTTTATATATATTAAAACTATATGGGATACGGAATTACTTAGATCTGGAATTAGTTTATATATATATATATAATAATAGGGTATATAATTTCTCAAGTGCTGCAACTTAAAAATACATTTACAGAACGTTGGATAACATTAGTATTCTTATGTAATTCAGGACAAAATGAACAAAAGTTTTAAATATATATTATATATGTTTTATTTTCAGTCAAACAATATACCCAAACAAAATCTTTTGAATTAAAGTTTTCTAGTCTTTAAGCTTGAAGCTATCATAAAAATTTTATTGTAACACACCTCATTCAATCCTTATTTGTATTTAATTATTTATAAAGAGTTATCTATTTAACTTTCACTAGATTATGGTTTATTCTCTTATAATTTGACTTGAAATTACTTTTTTCATTCAACTTTTATGAGGTCACTTGGTATGGGGAAAGTGGGGAGGGGAAGTTCAACTTCCCAGGAAGTAAAGTAACTAATATTTCTTGGTTTGAAAAAAAATTGGAAGTTATTGGGAAGTTGGGTTTAACTCAGGAAGTTCTAGTTTCCGAGCAAATATCTGAAAAGTTCTACTTCTCGAGTATCTTACAATAATTTTCCAAAAAGACCCTTAATTCGTTAATCCATTTTCTTAATAAAAAAGGTTATTTTTGCATTTAACATAAAAATATAATATATTTTCTTTAAAATATAATTGAAACTTACTGAAAACTTAAAATAAATCAAATAAGTTATATGGATACTTCTCAAGTACTCCCTCCGATCCCATTTATAAGATGTTTTGAAAATTTGCTTGATCTTATTTATAAGGTGTTGTTTTATTTTTTTATTTGAATTTCCTTCTTTACCCTTCATTTAATAATTTTTTTGTCTCGTAAATTGTTCCAGTCTTTAATTAGTAGGGGTAAGATTGGAAGTTTATACTATTTTTTTATAAATTTAAGAGCATAATTATGTCTTCTTAATACCCGTGCAATGAAAAACAATATCTTATAAATAGGACCGGAGAGAGTAGTTAACTTTCTAGGAAGTATACTTCCCGGGAAGCCAAACGACCCCTATGATTAATTTCAATATCAATCATTTTGTAGTATTTGAAAACAATGTCATCCCAATGCATAGTTCTTTTATCGTAGTTGTTCAAATATTCTTGTAGTATTATTTTGAATGTTATAACAGTTTGTTTTTTATATCATACTATTAATTATTATTTAATAATTAAAATATTAATTATCATTTAGTCGTTAAAATTTAAAAAAATTTTCTTAACTTTAAATCTCGCATAAAATATTTTTATGAATTTTTAAAATTTGATGATACATAAACCACATAATTTAAAATTTTGTATAAATAACTTAATAAATAATAATGATTTAGCTAAAAGGGAAGTTAGGTTTAGCTAGTTCTTGAGCAATTTGCCATCTTTAGCATGGTCCTTCAATAAATCTATGTTTTAATACATTGTACGTTGTTTATGGAGATTTTGGATTTGTTTTTTTGGTCAACCAAGTTCAGCCATGTTTGGATTCACGTTTGTCACACCCGAAAATGCGACGCAGATGACGCGAAGGATAAAGAGAAAGAGGGAAATCGGCCCACACGACGGGGGCCGATTTTGGAGGAGTCACCACCAAAATTTTAAGGAAAATTTTGGAAAACCAAAATAAAAAGGATAAAGATGGTCTGCGAATCGGAGTTGGGTTCAGAAGTACAATTGTGAGTGGGGAAGGTGTTAGGCACCCCCACAACACCCGTTCCTAAAAATGGTTACCTTAAGTTGATCATGCAATTTTTATTGCTTTTAAAAATTATTTTGATTGCTCTTTAACCATTCACATGCAAAAATAAATATAAAAATAAAAAAAATATAAAAGCAAAAATAAGGAATAAAATGAAAATGTGAAAAGTTGGAAAAAATAAATTAAGAGAAAAATGTTATTTATTTACAAAAGTGCACTTAACCCAGAATTAGAGTCTGGGGCTTACGTACCCTGTTATAGGGATCAAAGTCGATGTAGTTCGGGTTTAAAAATGCACGTCACTTGGTTGATTTTTTTATTAAAAAATTCTTTTGGAAAGATAGTTTAAAGAGAATAATTTTCTTTTTATTATTATATATGTGTGTGTGTTTTTTTTTTACAACCAGGACCTATGATGATTTTATCACTCATAATTCGCTGATTGATATCTATGTACCCACGGTATAACCACTCGGAGCTCAAAGATATAAAAAAGCTTAAGGGAAAAATAGATTTTGCATAAATTATTTTTATTTCCTTAAATGATAAAAATAAACACGATTGTAGTAACATATTTTTATTAAAGAAAAGCGATAAAAAGGACTTAAAAATATGACTTATATAAATATATATATGTATATATTATCTATTTTTTTATTTTATTTATTTGTTTAAAAAAAATTAATCATGATCTATGGTGACTCTATCACTCATAGCTCGCTAATTGGTACCTGAATACTCACGATGTTAGCACTCGGAGCACAAAGGCAAAAAGAAAACATTCAAAGGAAGACACATAATTTTTATATAAATTATTTTTACTTTATTTTTATTATAGAAATAAATAGGGTCCTTTTAAATATTAAAAATGTGTTTATTACATATATTTGGAAGAGGAAATAACCAGCATATGATGTGACATTATTACTCATAAATTACTAATTAATACCTAAATACCCACGGTGTTTCCACTCGGGGCAAAGAAGGAATAAGAACCTAAATGTAAATAAAAATTAATAATTTTTTTCCGTATCAATTGTTTTTATTATTATTATTATTTTTTTATTTTTATGAAATAAAAAGGAAATTGAAGGAAAATAAATAATTTTGATATGAATAATTTTTATAAAAGTGGAAATAAATAAGATCATTAAGAGGAAAGCGTTGAGAATAATTTAAAATGTCATTATTACACATATTTTTAGAAATAAATAATCAACATATATGGTGATTTTATCACTCACAAATTACTGATTAATACTCAAATACCCACGGTGTTACCACTCGGAGCAAATAAGAGAAAATGATAAAGGCGCGGAGGAAGATGAATAATTTTTTTGTTTTAAATTATTTTTATTTCCTTATGTCAAATTGTAAAATGAAAAATGTAATCAGAAAATCCCCTTTTATTATTATTATCTTTTTATTTATTCCAAAGGAATTTAAGATAAAATTGTTATATTTAATATTTTTTATTTTTTCATTTTATTTTATTATTTTTTTTTTTTATAAATTAGTTGTATTTTCTTACTTTAGATTGTGAAAACGGAAAAAAGACAATTAAAATTTTTTTTAACTTAAAATAGTACTCAGAAAGAATTTAAGGTGAAACTGCTACATGTATTTTTATTTTTTAAAATCAACTTCAAAACAAAACCAAATAGCATATATGGTGACTTTATTACTCACAGTCCGCTAATTGACACTTAAATGCCCACGGTGTCAGCACTTGAAGCACAAAGGCAAAGAGAAGTTTAAAATAGAGGGCTTTCATTTTAATCATTTATTTTAATGAAAAAATAAATAAAAGAGATCATTCGAACCCAGAAATACTTAAGGCATTGCCAATATAAATACCATGGTAACTCCTCACTCATGACATTTTTGACTGACATCCTAGCTATTTGCTCACGGAGACTTAGTCCCTCGTGACAAATTCTAAAAGCGAAAAGAAAAGAAAAGAAACCAACAACTGATAAAAATAAAAATTATAAAAGAAACACCGCCAAATACAATTTATCAATGTGTGTGTATCTATGTAAGTATACGAGTGCATAAGCCTACCCAGACTTAATATAATCATATCATAGGTTAAATTATATAACAAATTGAAAGAAATGAACTCTTCCCTTGTCTTTGTTCGGTGCTAGTTCCATTAGGATTTGAGGCTTGCCTTCTCTAATGCCATTTCCCTCGTTTTTTCTTCAATCATAATGGTTTTGATTTCTCCTCGAACTTGGTTCATGCTCCCAAAGTGCTCAAAAAAATAAGAATGAGAATGAATTAGTAGTCACCTTTAAATTAACCCAAAACATTAAGAATGATATTCTTTATAGAAGACAAAAATCATTATCACTCAAGAAATCCAAATCATTGCTCCGCCATAAAGATATTACCATGGATTATGCTTTCAAGCCAAGGATGGAATCATTAAGCTTACCACAACAAAAATGAAGGGAATTTGAGATGAAACATAATGAATACACTCCTTTCACATGAGTATAAACATGGGCCGAAAGGAAACACTTCAAAGTTTAAATCAAGAACTATGTATACAACTAGATGGCCAGTAGCCTTTTCATGGAAAACATAGTCAAATGGAAAATTTAAAGGTTTAAAATCATACTATATCCCATAGTCATAAATCCAAGGTTTATGACAAAAAATCATGATATATGACCATTTCTCATTGTCAATAAAAGTACCAAACATGCAGCAGCCAAATCAAAACCTTCTTGGTGAGAAAAAAATATGCTCATATAATCCTGTTAAATTCATAATGCTAAATAAATATCTAGCAGCCAACACTCAGTTTTGAGAAAAACAAATTGTATACGTATGACCCCCCATCTATGACCAAGACATTGTGTGCGTGTATGGCCACCAGATCAGTTGCCCCGTGTATGTCAGACAAGTTTTGCATTAAGAGTTTATACAGCTAAACTTCCATAATAGCCCGAGATCTAAACCGAAAAAGTATTCTATATGAACTAATCCTCACTACTAAGATTCTCCAGTGACCATCAGTGCCAAGGTTAAACAGTTTCATGACTAAAAAAATCCTGTCATTCAAATGCAAACTCGCTGATCATACAACATTAATTTGCTAATAGCACAACATTAGTTTGCTAATAGCCAGCAATCATATTCAATAATCTACACAGTAGCGAGATCGCAATAATGAACAGACTAAAAGAGATTTTCTTAAAATTAGACAAATGTACAAATGGGAAACTGTTCACCAGGGAACCAAGCGATACTAAGAAATAAAAGAAAGAAGAAACTTCCAACAACTAAATCAGAATGTTACATCATTTCAGTGATTACTCTTCCTACGACAAAACCAACAAATGTCTGTTCATGAGAAGGGACTGAGATTAAATCATTCAGAAGAGTATGAACAATATAAACTAGTGACTCAACAAATCATAGAACAGTACTAGGAACATTAAGGGGAGCAGAGCATAACTTGAAAAGGAAGGCGTGATCGAAAATAAAGAAAAAGCAAAAGAAAATTACCAAATCCAAAGCCTCCATTCCCTCAGCCTCTGTTCGAGTCTCTCTTTGCTCCTTCTTTGTTTTTTTTTTGGTGCCTCTCTTTGTGTCTGGTCTCTACCTCGCCCGTAGTTCTATTTCACGCCCTTACCCCCTTCGGCTCCCTCCTTTCTTTCAGTCTCCCCTGCTGTCTCCCGCCTGAGCCCTGGGCTAGGGCTCCCTCTGTCTCTGAGTCTCACTCGCACCATTGCCTCTCTCACGCTCAACCTCCATTTTTCCTCTCCTGCCCAACCTCCTCTGCTCCCATGCCTCAGTCCTCTCATCCTCATGCCTCCCTCTATTTTTTGTGTTCCCTTGTGGCTCCCTGCTCTGAGCTCCCTCTGTGCCTCTCTCTATTTTTTTTTCCTCGCGATCCCTCTAGCTCCTGCTTCCTCCGTCCCCTTCATCTCCCAGATCTCACTCACTCCCTCACTTCGCGGCTCCTTCTGGTTCGTCCCCTACACCTCCGCAGCCATCCCTCTGACTCACTCTCTCAGGTTTCCTCCGCGGCCATCCCTCTCTTCCTCGTGGTTCTCTGCTCCGTGCTCCCTCTGTCCTCTCCGCGTCTCTCTCCCCTCCTCCAGAACCCTAGTTCCCCTCCTTCTTTCCTCTTCCTCGCGGCCTCTTTTCTTTTCTCCGATTCGGTCTTCTTCACACGGCTCCCTCCCTCTCTGGCTCACTCGGTTTCACGTACGCAGTCGCCTCCTCCGTCCCTCGTGCTCTGCTTCCCCTTTAGAGCCCCCTCTGTGCCCCTAAATCCTCACGGCTCTCTCCCTCTAGTTTGTACGTAGCCCCTTCCTCCAGATCTTGTGCCCTCCTCATTAGATCTCCCTCTGTGCCCAAAAAAATCCCCCATCCACGAGCCCTCAATTGGGCTCGAGACATATTTGGGCTGAAGCATTTCAGCCCCAATATGTTTTTGGGCTGAAATGCTTTAGCCCAAATATATATTATTTTTTTTTATTTTTTTTTTGTTTTTTGCTTTCAATTTTAATTCTTTTTTTTTCTTTAATTTCTTTTTCTCATCTTCTTTTTCTTTTTTCTTTTTTCTTTATTTGAAATTTTAGATGTCGAATTCTTGGGTCTTGAAATTAAATTACAATTATTAATTTTCCTGCTTAAAAGAGAATTTTGTTTTATTTCTTTTATTTCTCATTTTTCATAATTATATATATATACATATATTTGTTTTTAAAAATGTCTGGATAAAATAGGGTATCCAGAGCGTTGATAAGTGAGGTTGACACCAAAATCTAATTAGCCAAGTTTTCGAGCCTATTTGGCTGCCTGAATTACTTCACGTTGGTGCGTGAATTTGGTGATTAACGGAGTTAAAGCAGAAGCAACATATATAGGACCTGTTTTTTCATTTCTCAAGTCGCGTTCCACCTTCAATTGTGACTGCCAGACAATTTTACCCACAAACTCTTCTTTTACTAGTACTGAAAATTTTTTATGCATGCTAATCTTCATGCCTCACCTTACATTATTATTATTTAATTTAAAATAACTTTTCAAGAAACAATACCATCTCACCATGTTTTCTTTTATTTTTATTGGTTTTAATATATATATATATATATGAAGAAAATATTTTATTTTATAAATCATTACAGCTTGAATTATTATTATCCTCTTTTATTGTCCAATTTAAAAATGTTCATGTTTAAATATTTTAACTTATTGATAAATCAAAATTTCAATTAAAAATTATTAATGAATTTTTTAAAATAAAAAATTATTATAAAACTTATGTCCTTTTCAGCAATTACAATTTTTAATTAAAATTATCCAAATATAATTATTTTTATCAAAACTAATTTTTAAATAAATTATTTAAGCATAAACACATTAATCCAAAATCAATTTTAATTTATCATAACCATGTTATAAAATTAGTTCTATTTAAAATTTTATTTTGACAAATTAAAAATCAAACGAACCTGAAATATCATATTATAACCAAACAGAACGGAGGACATCAACGAGTCTCAAAACACAAAAATCAGAATATAATCATTTTGGATCATACTATGCGACTTGAGGAATAAGGAAAGACCAAAAAGAATTTAAAAAAAAACACGAATAACTTACACGTGCCACGTGGCCATTCTTTTTCATTTCTTTTATAGTTTTTTTATTTTGTATTTCTATCAACGTAAAATTAAGGTTAAGTCATGCAAATTAAATGCCTTGCCAGTTTTATTACTAGGGTTAGTACCGCCAGTGAAGAAGGTTTGCTTTTCAGCATTTCACCGAATCATCAATGGCTTCCTTCATTTCGCGAAGATTTAACCGCAGGTTCCTCATATCTTCTCGTTCTTCTTCATCCTCGTTCTATTTCCAATCACTGCCTTCCCACGCCATTGCAAAACCCTCTTACCAATTTCATCTCCCTCTCGCTTCATCTCCATCAACAAACTCCATCAATTCCTTCCTCTTATCCCATGAAAATCCCAAAAATATCTCACGGTCTTTTGTTTACCAGGCTGCTTTTCAAAGCCACGAGAAGCTATTCAGCCAGAAACCCAAAATTCTGGACCCTAACTACCTCAGGTCGCCTCGCACTCCCATTATGACTTTCAGAATTGCAATGAAACCCAGATTCTTCTCGGCGGATGGTAGCTCGTCGACGAACGAAAGTCGAGAGAAAGTGAAGGAGACATTGAAGAACGCTTACGGTCTGAGAAATTCCCTTGAACTTGTATTTGCGGTTCAGATGGGTTTCTTCACTTGGCTAACACTACGACCCCAGAGGTGATATTCCAGAGCTTTCTGGCAACTGCATCGCCATTGGCGTTGGTGGTCATGATGAGCCCATCGTTGAAGCAGATGGAACAACATTTCAAGAGAGAAGAAGAGGTGTTTGTGAGTGGCACTTCTGCGATTGTCTCCCTAATGACTGATGGGAGTTTCCTGATCTGGATAGCTCAAGTGGGTCTGGGACTTTGGATCGCATATACCACTCCATCACAGGCGCCATTGTTAGAAGTGACGACTGTGCAACGCGTACTGGGTTTTGGGTTCCCAATGTTGCTCATTTTCAACTACGAAGACAAGTAGGGGATCTAAAGAGCTTGAAGAAGAAGTTGGGGATGAAGATGGAAGAGAAAGGGATGGCTTGGGGTAGGCTTTGAGTATTTGAAGGTATTGAATCGTATTATCCTTCAATTACGTAGGATCACCTCTATTGTTGCTGGGTTATCCGCTGCCCTGTTTCCGTATTTGGGTTTGGGACATGGTAAAGTTATGTGTACGCCATGAGAATTCTAGAGATTTCATTTCATGGTTACAATTAGTTTCCATGGTTAGAGGGATGGAAAGTTACCTATAGCATTAAAATTAAGGTTAAAAAATAAAAAAAAAGGTCATAATTAGATTACTTTCTAATTTAAGGATAAGCGGTAATTGGGTGTGTTTGGTTTCACTTTAAATAAGTGATTTGGCCTCAAAACCAAGTTTTTATTTTTTTTTGTGGGTGTTTGGATGTGTCACCAAATCATGTAGGAGAAGTGATTTGGAAGCTAAACGGAGTTGAGGTAGAAGTGATTCCAATGTTGCTTTTCCATTGGATCTAACAAGGTTTGAAAAGAAACCAGATAAAAATATATAGATCAATAAAAATGAGAAAAAATAATGAATCTAGGAAAATAAAATTTCCATAAAATTTTTTCTATCTAATAACCAAGATACTCCCTCAAAATTTTAATCTTTATAGATCATAACCTATAAGAAAATGTTATATCAGATAGATTATGTTTTCAATTAAATAAATACAAATTAAATTTTAGTCTAAAGAAATTAAATTAATCATGAGATAAAGTTTAAGCTCAATTTAGAGAAAAATTATGAATTTTTTCAAAACCAATTTTTAAATAAATCATCCAAACATAAATAAGTTAGTCAAAAATTAATTTTTATCATAACTACGTTACGAAACCAATTCTATCAAAACTCATTCTTCACTAGCTAAAAGTCAAACAGGCCCTTAATCTTTTTACTTTAAATCATTTTTAATCTTTTTTTTTCCTATTGTATTAAACAACACTAAGTAAAATACTTTTGTTTTCATTTCTAAACATGTAAAACATAGTTTTCGTACCTATTTCTATTGCCATATTCATTCTATTAAAGATCTTTCCTATCAACCATTCAGGACCTAAGTTAGTTTGGTCCGTAGAATCGAGATTTAAATCCATATATATAATTAAAAAGGAAAGTGATATAATTAAACATTATTTTTATTTTATTTAGTTTACTAATTCCTGAAGGGTGAAGATAACCCTATTTAGTTGATTTCCTAATTAGTCTTCTAATCATATTTAGTTTACTAATTTAGGAAAAGGATTAAAGGACTATATTAAAAAGATTGATTAATTAATTCTAATTCTAATTTTATAAATAATAAATCACAACGTATGAAGAAATAAAATATTTTGTCAAAAATAATAAATTGAATACTCATTGTCAAATGGCTATTTATTTATTTATTAAAAAAGAAAGGTAGTCCAATGTCTTTTATCATTGAGAATCAAAATAAATATTGCTCGCATGACAATACACAACAGTGTTTTGCGTTTCCATATGGGTCAAAAGACTCCAAACTTGAAAAGCATTAACGCTGTAGAAAAAGATTATCTGTTTTTTTGTTTTTCTTACCTCTTTGGCTACATTGTATCTAAAGTCATATTTGATAGAATGGAATCACTTTTAAAAAAAATAAAAAGAAAGGAGCAGTAGAAAAGTCTCTATGGAAATGTTATTTTTTAGTAAAAAACATGTTTAGTAAAGTGAAAGAAATCAAGAATTTTTATTATTTTGAAAGTTTAACATGATGCAATTAAAAATAGAAAGGAAGGAGTCAAAATAGCCAAATGACATAAATACCACTCACTAAGATACCCAAATTGTGTCTTCAAAATCATTAGTAGTTTTTTAATAAAACGAAAACCCTTTCGTGTCCCCCTCCCCTACCAACATTAACTTTATATTTTGTTATTCAAGACTTTTATTTTATTTTTATAAATAAAAAATTATCCTTTTTTATTTTATGTAAAAAACTTTAATAATTTCCATCCAATCATTTTTTCTCCTAATAGCCCATTAGCTAATGAGCATAATGTACAATAGTAATGATATTTTTTAAAACCTTCAAAATCAGATAGTATGCATTTCTTTTCTTTTCTTTTTTTTATTTTTCCCCTTCATCTTCTTCCTCATTCTTTTGATTTGTGAATTACATCTTCTTCCTCATTCTGTACAATAGTAATGTGCATGGTTGCATTTTTCATTATTATATTTTTTAAAATAATTAAAAAATTTTCTTTATACGCATTAATCTAAAACTAACCTTCCTTTTATGCACTAAGAGGATGTAAATTTTTTAAACCATTAAAAATTGTAAAAAAGAATTAATTTATATTTTTATATTGATTTTTTAAAAATTTCATATGAAATTTTTAAAATTCATATAAATTTTATTGTAAAATAATTTATATTGTTATGAAAAATACAAATTTAAAATCATACGAAATTTAATAAAAATCATATAAAATTAAAAAATTAATATCAATCAATACTAAAATAACAATATCCAATCATTTTGCTTTTAATTATATAATATATTAATAATTCGAATTCATTTTTATGTTATATTTATATATATACACATATATTCTACCACTATTCTCTAATCAATATTTTTATAAGGATCACGATATTTTGATCAAAATTATTTATATTCAAAAGGGTAAAATACATTGACCAAAATAATAAACAAACATCCTTTTCATATATATATATATATATATATATATAAATATATATCCAAGAAAAAAAAAAGTGAAGCACTTAGTTTGAAGACCATAGTCAGCCAAATATCCCTTTTTTTAAGAAAAAAAATCCAACTACATAAGCATTGTCTAAATATCAATTCATGTCCCAAACCACGTTAAAGTAAACTAAACATCCTTCCCAGAATAGGAAAATATGTATCCTAGCAAATCCCACTAAAAAGCTTTCATTTGTTTATTTCCAATCAAGTCCTAATGCAGTTGCTTGCAAACCACAAATGGCTTCACATTATTTGGCATAGTAGCAAATCCTACTAGTAAGCTTTCATCGGATAACATTTTCAAATATGCATCTTGTTGCTCATCATCTGTCAATACTTTAAACTCAAGCAACTCATCATAAAACACCTTCCTTGCTCATCTAGCATCTTTTCACATGCCAAATAATTGCGAAGATTTTCAATGGCTAGTTGGAAGGCTTGAGTAATGGTTTCTTTCATCTCCTTCATAGCTATAATCATTGATTCATCCTTTTCACCGCACTTTCTTTTCCTTGTTGAAGAATTAAGTTATACAATAGTCAGCATGCAATTATAATTTTATTTTGTGTCTAGATGTCATAAAATGACGGACTACTAAGAATCACCCACCTTAGTTACAACATTTCAAAGCATCTTTTAATCACATTTCGAACAAAAGAGTATCTCACGTTGAAACATTCATGGGGACTTATAGGATAATGTCCTTCTCTCCAATCACTTAAATAATATCTTTACCCTCTATGTGAAGCAAGAAATCCTTGACAATTGGTATACCCCGCATTAACCAAATAATAGGTTCCTGTACAAACAACCAAAAAGTCTTTAATTATTAATAGAAAAAAGAATATTTATATAAAAAGAAAGAATTAATAAAGCATTCAGAAAGAATTAATAAAGCATTCAGACTTCTATATAGTCTTTTTTCTCCATTGCTTTCCACCTTAAATAGTCACAATAATTATATTAGATGAAATCACAACAAAAAGAAAAGAAATGCCTTCCACTTGCCCATAGCTAGCACCTAACATGGCATTAGGATGGTCCTGACCATATTCATTAATATTCAATGTTTTTTAAATTGGACCAAACCGGATAATTGAACTTGACCAGTTGAACTGGTTCAACTATCATTTGGAGTTAATAAAGGCTACTTTCACAAATTTAAGTCATTTGGAATGTTGGATTAGATTAAGCCATTTTGAACCAATTTTTTAACTAGGAACTAGCATTAAATGGGGAACCAGGGTCAATTTTAGAGAACCGGACGGTTCTATAAAATTTTACCTTTTAGCTCTATTTTTTTTTGGGGGGGGAAGAAGAAGAAGGAGAAGGAGACTTGGCCAAAAATCAAAGTTCACCCGTGAAGACGAAGAACAATGAAGAGAGAGGATAGGAAAATCTCATAGGATTCAAATCCAACTTCAACCAGAACAAACTTGCAAGGAAAATAACGAAAAAGAGATAGAGAAGAAAGGAAAAATGGAGAGTATTGTCTATGATTCTTCATACCCGTCTCAATAATAATTGTTCTATTCTGGATCTATTGATATCCTCCAATAAGATGGGGGAGAAGAAAAACCCAAATAACGAGTATGAGAGAAAATAATGATTGGGAAATATGTAAATAAATGGGACTCTGATCATTTTAAAATTTGTAACTATGTACCATTTGGAATTCAGACTCTAGAAAAGGAAAAACACAAATTGAGACCTCCTAACATAAATATTTCCTGAACAAAACCTTTAATTTTCTTGTTCTTCCAAAAGGACCTAGTCCTTCATAGAGAATGAAAAGAAATTGTTTGGACAAAAATATCCCATAATTAAAAAATGAAAAATACCTTAAATCCTTTTTATTCTCCGTTGAAATTCTATGTGATACTTGAAAAATCTTTTTTATTAATATTTTCTCATATAAGAAAATTTTAATGAGAAAAAATTTCTCTTGGAATTTTTGCTGACGAGATACCTTTCTTTCGTGAGATTATTAGAGAGAAATGCCTTTTTTCTTCCGAATTTCGAAACTTTCTTGTACATTGTTTTGGTCTAGTGTCACCATTTACAAATATAAACAATATTTACTACTAGCTAGATGAGTGATAGCACTCAAGCTCTTTAGTTTGAGAAGAAATATACTCATGGTAACACCCCAAACAATATATATATAATCAAAATCTGATTTTCAGAAAAGAAAATTTGGAGCAGAGATTGAAGCAAGCATATTAATAGAATTAGACACGTTAAAGTAACCCTTTAATTTATTCAAAAGAAGGACAATGGACTTTTATTTTCACAGGATATATAGCAAGTGTTATTCTTTGCCCACACGAAATTGAAACATTAACTAATCAATCAACAAATGAATAATTTTTTCAGCAATAAATTTTGTCATTATCTCTTCATCAAGATATCCAGTCCTTATCAGTTTTGCTACCCATTTAAAATTAGTTCGACCACGCATCTCACTCTGACTCAAACTTGAGGCAGGTAGATTCCACATGCTTTTATCGAGACATCTGAATCGATAGCCTTATTAGTATTCTGGATTCCCATGTGACCATTGAGGTTTTTTGAAATTAACTAATACCAGCCAGATATATATCAAGCGGTTTGCAATCCTGATCGAACAACAGAGAATTCACATGCAATCTTCCCATGATAACTTGCTCGAGCATCATTTTCGGTAAACTTCTCATGCCATAGAAAAACATGATCGGAACTCAAGTGCTGCGGATATTATTATTTGTGTGGAGTGAGTAATCACGACTGTGTTTGGTGTAGAATTTACGGATATCATCATCTTCAGGGTAATTAATATCACACCGAATGGTTAATTCCTTGGAGGTGACATGAGGAAGAACACAGGAAAACAATATGCCAAGTGATCCGTCAATATTACAAGTAAATTCAACAGTATTGGAAGCCTCCATTGTACGTATCCAATCTGGAACTCGATCTGCTCCCTGGATAAATCCTTTAATGTCACCTAAAAATAAATTGTGATACTGACAAGCAACAAGTATTGAGGAATGAGTTAGTTCCCTAATGAAGTGAAGTGAACGCTCATCCAAATTTGCACAATTTTGGAATTCAAAGAGACAGTGGTCCTCGAATTCATGCAGAGAGGACATAGTCTTCAAAGAAGTACATTCCGAGGCATCTAACAGCTCAAGTGCAGGAGGAAGTCCAAGTCTAAACCTAAGCATCCTACACTGTCTCACGTTAATCTCTCTCACGTTTGAAAGATGCTTGATCTCACTTGGCAATATCTCCACAGTAGTTTCTCCCAGTGATAAAATTTCTAAATTTGTCAAGGCAGTGATATTATCAGGGATTTCTGACAAGTTACTGCATCTGCTCAAATTTAGTCCTTCTAAATAAGGGCAGGCATCAAGTAGGGTGTGTAGCTCCATTTTGTGAATTACTTGACTGAAATCACTAAGTACAAATGTACCATTTGGAATTCAGACTCTAGAAAAAGAAGAACACAAATTGAGACCTCCTAACATAAATATTTCCTGAACAAAACCTTTAATTTTCTTATTCTTCCAAAAGGACCTAGTCCTTCATAGAGAATGAAAAGAAATTGTTTGGACAAAAATATCTCCATAATTAAAAAATGAAAAATACCTTAAATCCTTTTTATTCTCCTTTGAAATTCTATGTGATACTTTAAAAATCCTTTTTATTAATATTTTCTCATTTAAGAAAATTTTGATGAGAAAAAAATTTCTCTTGGAATTTTTGCTGACGAGATACGTTTCTTTTGTGAGATTATTAGTGAAAAATGCCTTTTTTCTTCCGAATTTCGAAACTTTCTTGTACATTTTGTCAAGAAGACATTGTTTTGTTCTAGTGTCACCATCTACAAATATAAACAATATTTACTACTAGCTGGATGAGTGATAGCACTCAAGCTCTTTAGTTTGAGAAGAAATATACTCATGGTAACACCCCAAACAATATATATATATATATATATATAAAATCAGAATCTGATTTTCAGAAAAGAAAATTTGGAGCAGAGATTGAAGCAAGCATATTAATAGAATTAGACACCTTAAAAAGTAACCCTTTAATTTATTCAAAAGAAGGACAATGGACTTTTATTTTCACAGGATATATATATAGCAAATGTTATTCTTTGCCCACACGAAATTGAAACATTAACTAATCAATCAACAAATGAATAATTTTTTCAGCAATAAATTTTGTCATTATCTCTTCATCAAGATATCCAGTCTTTATCAGTTTTGCTACCCATTTAAAATTAGTTCGACCACGCATCTCCCTCTGACTCAAACTTGAGGCAGGTAGATTCCACATGCTTTTATCGAGACATCTGAATCGATAGCCTTATTAGTATTCTGGATTCCCATGTGACCATTGAGGTTTTTTGATATTAACTAATACCAGCCAGATATATATCAAGCGGTTTGCAATCCTGAACAACAGAGAATTCACATGCAATCTTCCCATGATAACTTGTTCGAGCATCAGTTTCTGTAAACTTCTCATGCCATAGAAAAACATGATCGGAACTCAAGTGTTGCGGATATTATTATTTGTGTGGAGTGAGTAATCACGACTGTATTTGGTGTAGAATTTACGGTTATCATCATCTTCAGAGTAATTAATATCACACCAAATGGTTAATTCCTTTGAGGTGACATGAGGAAGAACACAGCAAAATAATATGCCAAGTGATCCGTAAGTAAATTCAACAGTATTGGAAGCCTCCATTGTACGTATCCAATCTGGAACTCGATCTGCTCCCTGGATAAATCCTTTAATGTCACCTAAAAATAAATTGTGATACTGACAAGCAACAAGTATTGAGGAATGAGTTAGTTCCCTAATGAAGTGAAGTGAACGCTCATCCAAATTTGCACAATTTTGGAATTCAAAGAGACAGTGATCCTCGAATTCATGCAGAAAGAGAGGGAGTTAGAGGACATAGTCTTCAAAGAAGTGCATTCCGAGGCATCTAACAGCTCAAGTGCAGGAGGAAGTCCAAGTCTAAACCTAAGCATCCTACATTGTCTCACGTTAATCTCTCTCACGTTCGAAAGATGCTTGATCTCCCTTGGCAATATCTCCACAGTAGTTTCTCCCAGTGATAAAATTTCTAAATTTGTCAAGGCAGTGATATTATCAGGGATTTCTGACAAGTTACTGCATCTGCTCAAATTTAGTCCTTCTAAATAAGGGCAGGCATCAAGTAGGGTGTGTAGCTCCATTTTGTGAATTACTTGACTGAAATCACTAAGTACAAATGTAACAAGATTTGTCAAGTGGCACAGCTCATTCATTGGAAGAGTACTTGGTCTTCCACCTTCAAGAACAAGCTTTCCAAGATTCGTAGCAAGTCCTTCTGGAAAATGCAATATTTTGATGCCACAGCCCTGGAAACACAAGTGTCTCATTTTCTCTTATGACAAATGAAACCTCTAGAGGTTGTAGCATTGAAGAACTTTGAGGTCAGAGAGAGATATTTTAAATGAGGCTCATTTTCAAGACTCTCTAGTTTCTGGCAATCTATCAGATTCAATTCAACAAGTGTGTGGAGAGATAACATAGATGGATGAACAGTACGCAAAGTTAATTTCACAGAACCAAAGGTACATTTTTTCAAGCTTTCGTGTCTTAGAGAAATCAAGCAAATCCATCAATTTTTTGGGATCCGGACAGATCTATTTTCTTTAGATTCACAAAAAAGAGAAAAAAAAATTACATGAAAAAGTGCTCATAATCTAATTAGATTGAAAACAAATAAAATATACATTAGTGTATACCTGTACTCCATCCCAAAGCTTTTTAACATTGCTGGTGTTGCAAGACAAGTTGTACTAGGTTCTCAGGACAAAATCTTAATGGCAGAGACTCCAAGGGATATTAATGCCAGTGGATGTATCCTAATTTATTAGGAAAAGGACTCCAAACCAAGGGGAAGCTTTGTATTAGATCTCATGTTCAAATTATGGGAATAAAATTTGAGGATTCTCAAATTTCTCATCTTTGTAAAGGTGTCAGAACTTAATTCTGCATCTTTAGTTTGAGAAACATCCAATATGACACCTTCAATTTCATCAGAACCCTAACATAAAAATCAAAATTATACTGAAGCTAACAAAAATTGTTCCAAAAGAATTAAATTAAGAATATGAAGTTATCGTATCTTAATTTACCTTACCATGTTATTTTTCAATAGATCATACACTTCTTCTAGGTCACTCAATTGTCTACTTTATTTGGGATGTTTGATAAATTCCTCACGTTATATTTGCTGACCCATTTCTCGTATCAAATCATATGCATGTAAACTGAGAAGTTCAATCGACTCTTTATTGTTCTTAGTACTGCCTTGTACTTCTTGTATATGTTTGTCATGAATCCCTCCACTTCGAAGAGCATACTGGTCTCTACTTGTTATCCAGCTAGATCTTTTAATTGCTTTGGGGTCTCCACGTCATCAAGCACAATCAAAATGTTTTTTTTTTTTTGCTGCAGCCTTCTCGTTGCGTCATTCATGTGGAGATCTTCTTGGTTTAATAATTTAGAAAGAAGTTTTTTTATGCAAATAACTCAAACCATTAAGCCTTGTTAATTCTTCTCTCACATTTTCTAAGAAGCAATAACTTTCAAATTTAGACCAAAATTTATCAAATATAGCACGAGCAGTGGTTGTTTTGCTTATTCCTCCCATGCCCCAAATTCCAAGGATCCATACTTCTTGCGACTTAAATTTCATTAATGATTCAATACAAGCAAGATTTTGATCAAATACAACAAGGCATTTTGGCTCTGCTGAGTAGTTATGTTTCAATTTTTTCACGATGTCGTTACTATTCCATTGATGAGTTCACATTCGTTTCTAGCATATAAAAAAGAAAACAAAATTAAAACTTATACATGATAAAAATAATCAATGCGTGGATATAGTATGATAATTTTATTATATTTATAATTATATATTTTATGCAAAATCCAAGACAAAAACTTACGAACTTTATAATGATATATTGAACAAAAAAGCAACTTACTGGAAATTTGACCAATCATAGCCAGATATGTTGGCAGTTTTGTTCAAGACAGATCTCCAAATTTGCAGCTTCTCTTTGTTATCCTTGAACTTCTGTTTATGTTGGGCAAATGCATCTGCATAAGTGCCTTTTTTATGCCTGACATTGGATGGATCTGCAAAGTAGAAAACTGGTACTACAGTCTGTCCATTGTCTTCCTTGCACTCCATGATTTTGACAAGCTCTTCCAAGCACCACTTTGAAGAGGCATTGTCTTATGGGAATATCACTAATGCTATTATTGATCCTTCTGTCGCTTTCACAAGTGCTAATGATATCTCATCCCCTCTCTCGAGCCTCTCATCTACACAGACATGCACCTTTCACCTTTTGATGAAACTCCTTTGTCAAACGGCTAAGAAAACCATATCTGATGTTGGAACCTCTAAATCTCATAAAAACATCATATATACTTCGTCATTGAAACTTGGGAAGTAGAAGAAGAAGACGAAGAAGGCATACTGGATAATAACAAGATCAATAGTGTTTCGAATACTTCCTTTGATTCGGGACTCCAAGATCGATGAACAACAGCGTGCAAATCTCAAGCTTTTCAGAACACCTCAGTAATTCAGCAACTGCTCAACAAACTATATGTAACTAGCTGAGTCAAGACAGAAGTAAACTAATTAAAGAAAGAATAGAGTTCGAGAACTAATTTAGTGACAAGAAGTTGTGAAAGAACGAGGGAGATCATAACGATCAATACCTTGGTGGGAGTGTCTAAACTAGATCTTAGGTTGAAGTTAATTGGGAAATATTTGCTTACCTTGGTGTGAATTGGTAGTTCAGCGCAGGAGAAAAATTTTTATATTTATAGATGCAGACTTAGAACAAAGACCATCATATAGTATGTTTCGAATCTTTGTCTTAAGCAATTGTCGTCCACACAAATAGAAAATCAAATAAACAGCCGGTGGGAGTTCGTTGGGTAAAGTTCGATGAGATCTTCAAAGCAAATTTGGTTTGACTCGAAATAAAAAAAAAATTCTTTTTATCTTTGTTTTTGTCTTCTTTATGGAGCTTCATTTGGCAATATGTTGGAATCATTATTTTGTTGTAATTGTAAGATAAGATCTATGATTGGATGAAATCATCAATGCGAATTTCGAATGATTCGAAGTAAAAAAGAAAAAAAAAACTATTTGTTTTTTGTTTTCTTCATGGAGCTTTATTTGTCAATATTTTGGAATCATTATGATGTAATTGGTAAGTTCTATGACTGGATGAAATCTTCAAAGTGAATTTTGTTTGACTCGAAGCAAAAAATGTCTTTTTGTTTTTGTTTTCTTCTTGTTTAATTATGGTCAATATTATTTTTTTTCTCTATGGAGCTTTTTTTTTTTTCCTTTTTTGCTAGCTTCTTTTTTATGGAGCTTTATTTGGCAATATTTTGGTTAATCACTATTTCTGATGTTTGGTAAGTTCTGCCAATGGATGAAATCATCAATGTGATTTTTTTACCCCAATATCAACGCGACTTTTGTTTGACTCAATTTTTTTAAAAAAATCTTTTTGTCTTTTTTTTTACAGAGCTTTATTTGGCAATATTTTGGAGTACTCACAATTTCTTGAAACATACATGCCCCTATATATTCCTCCTACTATCTAGCCAAGTTAGTGCATGTAAAAGAGATTTTATGAAAAGGTTTTATGAAAGGAAAAATGAAAAAGAAATCCCTATAAAATTTATTTCATACACATCATTAATTCAAATTTTTTATAAATATAAAATCTTTTCATGGAATCTTTTTCTTTCTTTCCTCCCCTTTTCCATTTCTTTAAAGTAGCTCATTCCTACCAAATATACCATAAAAGTTTGGCCATTTCTGGGCAAACATACTGCTTCTGAGTTGATGTACATTTTAACACCTTGACATGCTTTGCATATTTCTTCAGAAAGAAAGGTCACGGTGCAATTCTTAATTGGATATTTGATCTTGAAGAAGAAGGTGACAAGTCTAATTAATGAACGTTCCTTTCTAGTAATTTACGAGGAACCAGCAATTTATCAATATTTGTATTAAAACCCAACAAAACTAATTATAAATAAGGTTTGCTTTGGTTTTCTGAATATTAAAATCAATTGGTTTGATTTGATTTTCGGTTTACTTCAATTTGAACCAAATCAAATTGAACCAAATTACTTTTATGTAAAAAAATACCATTTTGATCACTATACTTAATTCAACTGGTAAGGTATACTAGTTTAATCAGAGGTTTTGAGTTCGAGCATGAGAATGTAATTACTTTTATGAAAAAAACATCATTTGGACCACTATACTTAATTCAACTGGTAGGGGCAAATTAGTTTAATTAAAGGTCTCGAGTTCGAGCCTGAGAATGTAATTGTGTTAAATATTTGATGATTGAGTTATATAAAAAGATGCCATTGCCATTAGGATCAGTGGTTGTGACTTTTAATGGTCTATAGTGTGAAATGGTCCAAATTACACCAGTTTGCATCAAACGACGTGGTTTCCCACTATTTATTCATGAATAAGCACACAAATTTTGATTTGCATGTTTGAAAATTAAAATTAAATTTATTTTTTTTCCAATCATATTTGTAAATTTTACCGTCAAAAAGTTTACTTTACTTTATTTCATGTAAAATACAAAAATGTTAATAAAATAAAAAATAAAATCTAAATTATAACTGTCAAATTAGAGGGATTTAGATGTTGACTTAAAAAATAGAAGGATATAGATGTGCCTCCGCAATGAGAATCAAAGCAATACTAAAAGTGTTCAACCAACCTAGTGACTCGGTAGGTCTGATCTTACCTGACATATCAAATTAGTCTCGAAGACCGAATCGAATTGTGTTTAGTTTAATATAATATAAATTTTAATGATAACAAATGTGGAATAATAAGAAACAGATACATCATATTTATTTAATATTTTTTTTTCTAGAAGAAGTAAAATGTGCATTAACATATGTTTAATTGTGTTTATAATATATATATATATATATATATCATGCTATGTATTAATTAATATGGGAAAAAGACACTTTAAGACCCTTAAACATAAATAATGACACTTTATAACCCTCAATTTGTGTAACATCCCAAAAGTGCCTAGGTCCTTTTTAGGGAATATGCAAATAATTAAGTGACAAAAATATCCCTTTGTTAATTAATAAAAAATAGTCAAATTTCCAAATACTTACAACTGAATTTCCAAGTGGTTAAAACAAATTTTTCAAATATTTAGATCTAAATTCTCAATTGAGTATAACTGAATTCCCAAGTTAATAAAATTATATTTCCAAATACTTACTACTATATTCCCAATTGAGTATAACTAAATTTTTAAGTGCTGACAGCTAAATTTCCAAGTGCTTGCCACTAAATTCACAACTGAGTATAATTAAATTCTCAAGTGATTGAAAATCATTTTCCAAATGCTTAAATCTAAATTTCCAACTGAATATTACTAAATTCACAAGCTATTAAAATTATATTATCAAGTGCTTACTACTATATTTCCAACTGAGTATAACTAAATTCTCAAGTGTTAACAGCTAAATTTTCAAATGCTTATAATTAAATTTCCAACTGAACGTAATTGAATTCCCAAGTGATTGAAACTAATTTTCCAAGTGCTTAAATCTAAATTCTCAGGGGTATTTTTGTCACTTAGTTATTTTCATATTCCCTAAAAAGGACCTAAGTACTTCTGGGTTATTACACAAATTGGGGATCCGAAAGTGTCATTATTTATGTCTGGGGGTCCTAAAATGTCTTTTTCCCAATTAATATATCCGCTATGCTTTTATATTTTATAATATAAATTGGATATATAAATTGGATTAATTACTTGGTTTGTAAGTGTAATACATTAAATGTAGGATTGTCCAAGAAGGGAGAGTGAGTATTGGAATAAAGAAAGGAAAATCAACATCATGTTTCACTTAAAGAAGAAGAAGAGAAAAGATGCTCCAAGAATTGAAGATCAGAAGGGAGCATGTCAAGAATAGAATGATCAAGTGAAAGCGAAGCTTAATTTTTAAAGACCTAACTATAAGATATATTTTGTTTTCACTTAAGTCTTGAAGTGGTTAAATCTTTGAAATTTACTTAATTTTGTTACCATATATTTTTAAACAAGTTAGATTAAAGTAATTTGATGTTAGCATGTATTACAATTGAAGTATATTAGCTAATAGATGAATTTTTCTATTTGACTTGTATTTATTTTGTGCAAAATTTGCACTTTACTTGTTGAAGTTCGAAGTTACAGAGGTTTAATCTCTGATAGATGAATTTTGGTTTTGAAATTTAAATTTCGGGTTATGTATAATTAGTAGAAGTGTGCAAAATTCATATGAAATTTAGTCAAAATTTGACTATTGGTAAAGTTAAAAATAAGTTCAAAATCACAGCCTCTAATAGATGAATTTTGAGCTTCAATGTGCAAACTTCAAAGTGAGAACTTTTATTTCTTATTGGAACAAGCCTCTGGCACACAAATTTCAATTTCTGAAATTTGAATTTTGAGTGCATTGTGAAAACTTAGAGTAACTGTTTAAATCCAACAGACGCACTTTCAAGGTGAAAATTCACACAAACTAACTGAGGGTATCATTTGCAAATTCGAAATTCGAATGTCACTTAGTAACAAACGAATTTCAAGATTTAATGTTATATACATAATTATACTGACTCTACGAAATTCACCTATTGAACCCCGAAATTTGAACTTTGATTTATCAGACATATTTAATACGGTTATTGAACAGCTATTTTTGCAGAGTAACAGTTAGAGCTTATGTCTAATAGATAGATTATGTGCCTAACAACTAGTTTAGCTAGAAATCTATAAATAGAACCTTATTTAAAGCTTTGGGTAACAATGTTAAGCACTTATACGTCAAAATACCGCTACAATAGATAAAATCTTTCTGTGTTAATATTTAAAGTAAATCTACCTCATTAGAGTGAACTTCAATGTATTATTCATTCTTAAAGAGAGTTTCTATTCTGTAATTCTTATTTCTACAATTTTTGGGTACAATCTTAATATAGGGAAACATTAAAGAAATTATACATCTTATAAAAATGTGGGAAGAGTAGTTTCACAAGTGCCTAGTTAAACTTATGGGATGTATTGAGACTTTATAAGTGCTCGTATCAAACTTGTGGAATATAGTGAAAATCTCAAAGGGTGACTTGAGAACTGAATGTAGGTCAAGTGGTTTAGATCGAACTAGTATATATTCTTGTATCTGATCATTCATCTTCTTATTTCATCTATATCCTTCATCATACTCTATTCATTCCTATTCTACTGCAATATTTGGTGAAATTGGCCTACACTTCAAAAGAGGCGAAAATTTGCATCACCCAATTCACCTCCACTTGGGTGACTGACTAACCAAACAGATTGGGCACCGGATTGAGGACAAACCCGGTCTAACCTAGTTTTGGTATATATATAATTTTATATGTTTTTTAAAATAATTTATAGGATATTTTTCTTGGTACAACAGATGAAATAAATTGATTATATCATTATTGTGGATATTTTTAAGAATTTAATTTTTTAATTTTATTTAAAATTTTATATTAATTTCTTAATATTGTATAGAAATAATGCATTATTATTAAGTATTTATAATTTCAACAAATATTACTTTTGATTATAATATTATTTTTTAAGAAAATATATTTTCAATGAATGTAATTATATTTTTGTTAATAAATAAAATTAATTTTTTTTATTTTTAAATATCTTTTAAGAACCTTTTAATTATATTTAATTTAATAAATAAAATTAAATATTGTATAGAAATATTTTTGTTAATATTATTCATATACTAGGTTGGCCCAATCTAATCCAACTTCACAAAGATTGGGTATCTAATTGTTAATCAATCAGTTCTTACTCGATGTTTGTGCAACTTCAAGAAATACCCATTTGAATAAATTATTAAGCATTCCTAAAGTATCATATTATTTATGCTTTTATCCAATACTGAGGCTCAAAATCATAATAGGCCTGCATGTTATTTAACTTATTCACCTGTTAAACTTTTTATTTTTCTTGTTCCTAACTTTTTGACATACAAATTTTAAATTTTCTGAATAAGTCTTATTGTATTTTGTATTAGTAAAAATATCAATATATATTTTTATTTTGATTTTACAGTAAAATATTTTATTAAAATTTTAAGTTTGTTGTTGTTATTATTACTATTATTATTATACACTAACTCAATTTTTTAACTATTAACTTTAACTAATACGATAAAAATTATTTTAATATTTCAATTTTACCATTTCTCTCTTTTTCGACTTTTCTGAATTTAAGCCAATTTTTGGGCCAAAAAAAAATTAAGCCAATTTGAACACGTCATCAAACTCGGTGTATTGTGCATACGGGGAATTGCACCTTTCGATACTTCACAAAGCAAAATCAAATAAGCAATAGATTCTGCCGCTACTAGAAACAGCGACGATTCTCTTCTCCATTCGCCTTCAGTTTAAGTTGAGCTTCAACTCCGATGGCGTCTGGTGGAGGAAACACAGGGGTAGAGTGGCACGTGCGGCCTCCTAACCCTAAGAACCCCATTGTGTTCTTCGATATCACCATCGGTAACATCCCCGCTGGTAGGATCAAGATGGAGCTCTTCGCTGATATTGCCCCAAAAACCGCTGAGAATTTCAGGCACTTTTTTGTCTAAGCTGTGATTTTACTTTTTCTCATTGTTAAGTTAGTTTGCTTAGGAATTTGATGGGGAGAAAGTTAAAAAGTTTGGAAATTGTTTTTTTTTTTTTGTGTTTGATAAGAGAACCGTTGCTTTTTAGCGTGCGATTAGAGAGGCTCAGTGATGATTCGTTGGGCTTCTTTGTATCTTTAGCTGAAATGAGTAACACTGATAATAAAGTAAGGTGGAAGTCAAAATTTGGCAGCTGTATTCTAGTTAGTTCTATTGCTGCTTGGCTTTGAGCCTGGTATTTGAGCTATTGACTTGTGAAGAGCCTTCCAAGGGTGGACGAGGAAACAGAAAGCAGTTAGAAGATAAGAATTATCATCAGTTCAATTTAAAATATGATTAGACCTGAAATTATTGGCTATGATAGATGGTGAATTTGATTTCCTATTGAAGTCTGTTCTATTAAAGCAAAAGGTCAAAACAGAATCAATCTTGAGCTTTTTGACTTGCTTTATTTCTGTCCCACAGATATAAATGAGATTGCAATACCATTATTGTAACATTCAAAATGTTAAGTGCAAACTTATCTTGATCTTGGTATCTTATGTTAGAATTCATTTGTTGGTTCTGAACAGAGGGAATTTGACAACATACTGCTGAGACATTAGTATGATTTTTCTTTGTTTATGTGATATCATATGTTTCACTTTTGAAGTTAAGACACTTAAATTTTAGCTGATGGTACATTCAAGTAGATGTGAAATGAATGATTTTGTGACACATTCAAAAGTGAAGTACACATTTTGGTAAAAATGATTATCCTTGGAAGTAAACCTGTATATTGCACACCCTTGATGCTACTTTTGTGAGCTTTGTGAATTTGTTATTACGTTGCACATCAAAGTCTGGTTATTTACCAATTTATGTCCTTCCTATTGATTTTTTTTGCTTTTAATTTTCTGGCAGGCAGTTCTGCACAGGCGAGTACAGGTAGTGCAACAATTTTTTTAAAGCTGGCCAAGTGTGGGCTGAAATCTTCCATGATTTTCTTTTTATTATCCTTCCCTCTTTTGGGTTCAGAATACTAATGAGAATTGACAGCCTGATGGGTTTTCATCTATTACTGCGCTTTGCTATTTTTAATTGAGACCTGGCCTGATACAGCATTAACATCACTGTAGTTTAAATTATTTGGACTTCTGAATGACTAAATAAATAGTAGTCCTAATTGTAATCCTTATGTTGAGTGTTCTTTCAATCTCTTCACTTGATGTCAATCTTCCAAGTAGATACTTCATTCAAAATGGCATATTTTTGTTTGGTAAGGTTTACAACTTTTGTTATGATCTGAATTATTTGCTAGGAAAGCTGGGCTTCCTGTTGGTTACAAAGGCTCTCAATTTCATAGGGTGATTAAGGATTTTATGATACAGGCTGGTGATTTTATGAAGGTACTGTTCTGCTCCATTAAGCTTAGATTTTATCTTTTTTTTAAGTGGCATCAGGTGATTGTGATACCATCTTTGAGGAGAAAAATATCCAATATTAAAATAAGCAGATTACTTGTATAGTCTACATGCATGGTTTGTTTTTATTTGACCCATGTTACATAACATTATTATTAGTTATGTGGTTAATTTTTCTTGTGCAATATTTTGTACAAATTGCCTTACTTTACTTATTTGCTCGGGTATATTTAACAATCACAGTAGAGTAGACATTTATGGAATTAGAAGGAATACTAAAAGTGGTAGCCTCCTTATATAACTGAATTCAAAACAGCAACCTCATACATTGATGCCCAACCAATTTCTCACTAATCTTAGATGTCCGTATCTTGTAAAATGTTAGAGAACTCAGGAACGTCAATGTTGTATCAAATTTTTTTTTTTTGGACCAGACAATGTTGTATCAAATTAATTACAGTATCAGTCATCAGGATTGGAAAAGCTTTAAAGTTTTACTTATACACAACTACATAATTTTAGCATTGCATCTATTACTGCACTTGGATTTAATCCAGATCCATATAATTATTTGAATTTTTTTAGCATGACTTCTCTTTCTTTGGAAAATTCAAATCAACAAGAGAGTACTGTATTTTGAATGGAGATATAAGTTATGCTCAATGTTAAATCTATAATTTGATAATTTGATTTATATACAATGATTTTAATCATTGCGCACCTTATTAAATGTTGCATTCAGTTGTTCTGATCAGTACTCAATGTGGTTCCAAAAGTCTTAATCACATATTATATTGGCTAACTAGCCCCCATTTATCCACGCTGCATATGGCTTCTCCATTGCCACTCAAAGTTAAAAAAAACTGAGATGCTTGGGACTCCATTGTTTTTCATGTGTTATATCCTGCTAAATTTAATAGTGTTAGTGCCATATTTTTGTTGTGATATTGATCCTCTGGAATCCACCCTGACACAGTTCTGTCTTCCTTTGTTGATTTGCGCTCATTTTAGTTATATTTTCAGTTGCAAAAATTGAGTTGTATTCTGTTTTGTTGTGAAATTTCTGATGAATTCATCTTCTTACTCCACAGGGTGATGGTAGTGGATGTGTTTCCATCTATGGACACATGTTTGACGATGAAAATTTTATTGCCAAACATACTGGCCCCGGTCTTTTATCAATGGTATGTATCAACTTGCATCTTGCTTCTTGAATGCGTCAAATTTATATTCTTATTTCTTTTGCTTAACTTGTGATGCGATAAATCTGTGTGGCTAAATAATGGTCATTTTAGTTTTTGACTTTTAGTGGTCACCCTGTCCATGGACAGCCTGCTATCCTCAAGACTGGTTCAATCTTGTAGTTCTTGCTCACCCTTTCCCTGTCGTAATAAATAAAAAACAGTGATTTTACATTTTTTGGGATATAATAATCTGGTCAATATATTTATATTATCACAATATTGAAGTTCTTAGAAACATTCCCTATCCCTTAGGAAAGGAAAAACAATATTCCTGAGATCTTCGCAAGTTTATACTTGGTTTACATTTCCAAAATTAAGAAGGCTTAAACCATGTTTTCTAATCTGCAGGCAAACAGTGGACAGAATACCAATGGTTGTCAGGTAATGTCTCAATGGTCACCCCACCCATTCTTCTGTCCTTATCTCCTTGCTCTTGCTTGGGAATATTAAATTAGAAATGCTCTATTTGACTGATGAATTCTCTTTTCCTTTCTCGCAGTTTTTTATAACCTGTGCCAAATGTGACTGGCTAGACAACAAGCATGTCGTTTTTGGGGTATGTTCTCATATCGTTGTTTGCATAATTATATTATTCTTGTTTTCTTGGCCAACCGCATAATTATATTATTCTTCAAACAACCAATATGAAGGGTTAGTTACTGATCCACATGAGCTTTGTGCTTCCTTGCCTTCAAATTATGAATTATGATACTTGTAGAATCATCACGCCTGTTAACTAAAATAGATATCTTAAACCTGAGAGCCACACAAGCAAAAGCTTTTATCTAATTTCATTTTAGGCATGTAACAATTAGATTAGATATTGTAGGAGGTATGTACAGAAGTGCAATTTATCCTGTTATATGATTGTGAAGCGAAAAGTATCATGGCCCCACGGAGGACTGGCTTGTGTTAAACTCTTGCATTACAAACTGTGCTGAGTTATAAAAATTTTCACTCAGCACCGAAGTTTGACGCATTGTTAAGATCAACTTATATTGACCCATGAATCCTCAGTTTGATTCCTAAAATACTACTAATGATTCTTTGCTGGTGTTCATCTGCCAATTGCAGTGTGTGTTTCTTTGGAGTTGAAACAGTCTATCTAACCTGAGATTTTTTAACCAAAAGAAGAAATTTTCAGCTGTAAATTATTCATATGCCTTAAAGTAGTTAGCCTTGTTTGGATTTGCTGGGCATTTACTTGCCATCCCATATCTTTGATGCAGAGGGTGCTTGGAGATGGCCTTTTGGTTGTCAGGAAGGTTGAGAATGTGGCAACTGGACCCAATAACCGGCCTAAATTAGCTTGTGTCATTGTTGAGTGTGGAGAAATGTAGATTTAAGCTTTTATCAGTCCTTATGTGAGCAAATATTGATTGAATCATTTATAGTAAAATCATCAGTTATGACACTTCAACACGATGTGAACTGTCAATTGTAGATGAGAATACATACTTAAAACTCTCGATGGCATTTTTTTTTTATAATTTTTGTCATCAAGTTTTTAACTTAAAATGTGTTGAGTGCATGGATCTATAATTATAATAATATATATAATTTTTTACTTGAAATTGTATGGTTTTTCAATTAAATCATACACCTATTATATTGAAAAGTTATTTGTAAGGTTTTAATTGAAGAATTTACTAATAAAAATGTAAATAATTGCATCTTACTTTAAAAAAAGTTACAGGACATTTTTTTTTTTAAAGAAATCATTCTGGACTTAGGTTTTTTTTTCCTTTTGCCAGCATTCTTTACTTAGCTTTTCTTCTTCGATTAACTACTCTCTACTAAGTTGATAGGCCCAATAATGCTGCAAACTTTTCTGGGTTTCTGGGTTATCAAAGTCCATGGTTTAGAGTGCAATCACTCTGTTGATGACCTGATCAGTTTTGAGCGAAAATTGATTTTTCAAGGGTTTGGGGTTGATTGGGTTGGATTTATGATTATTTTTCAATTTGATTGCTTGATTCAGTTTAACTGTTTTTTTTTTTCATTATGATATTTGGATATCGCTTTGATATTCAAATTTTTATGTATTACTAGTTCTTCATGGCATTGTAAATCATAGTTGATTCCCTCTTCTGGATCTTCCAAGTAATTAATTCGGAACAGGGGTCTTAATAACGGAGAAAATCTATATATCTAGACGTTAATGTGTTTATCATCAAATTCTTCAACAAAATATATGTGAAAATATTTTTCCAGACATCGTGGATGTATTGGGAAAAAAAAAAGGTTGATTTTATATTGAACAGCTTAATAAAGACCGATGGGGAAAATGCGTGAGATCAATTAGTTAATATGGTCATGAATACTTTGTCATGTTTTATGCCAAAAGGGCTGCACACTTGACTTACATAAGTAGCTGTTCAATAGGCAAGGATGGTGACTTCTACATACTTTTTGAGATGCTTCTCTCAAAACATCAATTTTCAAAAAAAAAAACTCAAGTAATGTGTATGCTACATAAGAATACATCTGATTATATCAATTAATTAATATTATTGACTTAATATTTAATAATTAACATAATAATTATTAAATATTATGTTAATTAATACTTATCATAATATTTAACTTATTAATTATTATTATTATTATACTCATTAATCAAGCAAAAATTAAATAGAAATTTGAAAGTTATTAATTACTGAATAAGTTAATATTTTAGAAGTAAACATAATAATAATAATTATGTAATTATTATGATAAGTATTTTTAATAATATTGTGTGTGGAAAGGAACTTACTTCTCCACACATTACATCGTTTTCGTAAAATAGTGCAAGGCGTGAGTTTTAAAGACTCAACTTGGGTGGCAAAAAGTATTCATGTCAATCTTGATTTATGATCTGTCCATTCTCTATTTCTTGCATCACTGTATTACATGACAATTGATAGAAAAAGCAAGAAAACAATAAACTCAAAAAGGATAGTGGCCAAAAAAATAAATAAACTCAAAAAGGATCTTTTCTTCCCTTTTTTTTTTTGGGAACCTGTTCCAAATTAACACAGGCCTACTATGAAAAAAAAAAAAAGCAAAAGAAAGCCTTAAAGTTACCATTACAATAAACAGTATAATTAGTGATAAACAGACATATTGCTTCCCACCAATTCTACACTTTTGTGACTAAATGAAGCACTAATATCTGTAATACAGAAAGACTACGACACAAGAAAACCTGTAAGGGTAATTAATACCTATGACGGCCTGGCATTGCTGGTCCCGGACCCATGAAAGTCAAATGAAACATAAAAGGTAATTTTCTACCCTTTAATCCCTTGGGCGAGCCAGCCAGAGGGAACTAAGAGCGCGAAGCCGCGAGAAGTAGTCGTGTATGGCGAGGAGGGCCCGGGCCGATTGGCGAGTTGTCAATATACGGTGCATTTGTTGCAGTGTTTGCTGCCGCAAATTGTCAGCCTAATAAACACAACAGAAATCCGGGAGTGAGTAAAATTGAACTCCTTTGCATGCCAATGATCTCTAAAACTGCCAAAAATGTGAACCAAAAAGTTGTTGATGCTAAATTGCCAGAAGTTCAGAAACAAACATTGCTTACATTAGAGAGTCAAATCTGACCATACACACAATCTGTTTTAAAGAAAAAGATCATTTCTATTTACCCAGAGCGCTTAAAGTTATATCAGTTTTAAAAACTATTAGGAAGCCAGGATTGGAATAAAACATTACAAAAATATATAAGAAAAATGTAAACCTATAAGTTCACATAATAGCAAGGAAAAAATTTACCTGTCGAATAAAACCCTCGAGTGTGCCTAGCTTACCCATGGCCATAGCCATTTGGCCCATGTAATTTGCCACATTTCCTGATGAGCCAGATGAGCCAAGAGATCCACTAGATAGTGTCTCGGCCAGGGATTGTTGCAAAGCTTCCATACCCTGAGATAATGCATCTTCTGCTTGTTGAGAGGATTGCTGCAAGTTGCTAATGCCAACCAGCTGCTGCTCTGTGAGAGGTTCCAATTGAGTTATCAGAAGCTGCAACCAAAGTCATGGGACCCAGGCCAAAGTTAAGAAAACTATAGTGATTTCAGATCTCAGAAATAAATATTCATGGTCAAAATTCATTCATGAGAAACTGTTATGCATGATAGAAGATGACATAAGTCTTTTTTACAGCTCCTATTAAATGCTTCATTTTCAACCAGCCAATTCTTTCTAACTTTAATCGAACCCAAACTAAAAAGAACTCAAGTATTCCAAATGGATGATTGAATAAAGATTGGGAAAAAGGATTCCACTGTCTGTGACAATTACAACTAACTGAGTGCAATAAACAGCTGGGAACAACAATGGTCAAACTCAGGAAAGGAAGGTAAAAAGATGATTGTAGAAACTTCTTTTTCTTCAGTATACATCATTTCCAAAAAGAGCTTAAGGTAAAAAGTTGCCTTCCTTTTATGACGGTATATTGTGTGCCCAAAAGTATCTTCTGAAGAATATTCCATCAACAAGCAATTAAGGTATCATTTGGCATAAAATGAAGAGGGAGAGAAGCCTGAAGGAGATAGAGAATATCCTTGTAAAGGTAGATTTTCATAGAATTTTATTAGATGCACATCAGTTTAAAGGGTTAGAAATTGCAATAAAAGGTTTATCATTATTCATTCAGAACTAAAGTTATATTCTGAAGATGACCCGGTCACATTGTATTTCAGTACAAACAGAGTTCGGGATTCTGCTGCTCAACCTTGCTCCTATTTCCATCCCCAAAGGTTACAGAAAACAAGTAAAACCTAAAAGGGTTTCATGTGCAAGCATAGGAGTCCCTTAGAATGAGATGAACCTAGAGTTTCCACCTCAGGAATTAGTTATAACATATGAAAGTGAATATGGGAAAGTGAGAAAAAGGAGAGACTAGCAGTAACTATTTAAGTCCTATGTAATAATCTCTTATCATTAATTAAGTCATTTGATCAACCACAAATGAGGAAATAACAACAAATTTAAATACCACAGGGCAACCTGGCATGCTCGTGTAATTACTTCTCTTTTACAAAACTCAGACTAAGTAAGCTGCACCTATCTTATGATAGTTGAAACTTTAGAACGACCTATAAAAGTGTGTTATTATTTCTTTAACTCAGTAAGTGAACCATGAGACCTATAGACAAAAGGGTCAAAACAACCTCACCTTGAGGAGTTCAGATGATCGAAAACCACCAAGCCATAGAAAACACCTCTCCGCAGGTGTTTTCCACATGCCGGACAACAAATGGAAAACATCAGCCTTAGCCGCACTACCTTTTAGCCTAAAAATCTCATCATAGTGAGCCAGTACGTTATCAACAATTATGCGAAGTTCTGTATCACCAGCATGAGAATTCACAGCTGCTCTTAGCTCATTAATTTGGCGATTTTGCTCTTCCAGCCACCTTGCATATTCTACATCAAATGCCATGGCCCCTGTAAAACAATATGGTAAAGATTACTGCTTGGCTTGTGCAAAAGAAGGTAACAAGAAAACAGCAGACGAATTATATCTGTTGCCTGACATAACTTGTTACTACAAAACAAACACGAATTATGCAACTATTTTTCCAACTATTTCAGTAATCAAAATTATGGAAGGAATAACATATCAGAAAAAGAAGATACCATTTCCACTCATTGTATTTGTTTGATCACTTGAGCTTGATATGAAGATTCCCTACCAAAAAAAGAACAAGAAAATTTGGTTTATGTTAAACATGATTGGCAAAGAGTTGTGTCAAAGAATATTTTTATTTTTGGGCATAAGAGAATAACTATATCCTACCTGCTGCCTAGCTCGCTGAAGCTCTTGTTCTAGTTGGGTCAACTTCAAACGACTACTTTCCAATTGTTGGACATAGGCCTATGGGGAAAACCAAAAAGATGCATTTCACAAATGAGCTTATGGTATCAAGCCTACACCATATGGGAATCACTTGATTCTACTACCATCATCACTGCAAAAGCCTCATCTATGGTTATTAAAGGTTGAATATCTAAATGTGACATGATATAGTCTCTTGCGTAGGTGAACATTAGACAAGAAACATCCAGACATCCTTCTTACTTCCAAGATTATATCACTGGATATGAGAAAAATAGAAGAGGAAAAAAAATGTTATGCCTGTGCCAGTGAAAAAAAGGACTGTTCCTAAAATCAAAGAATGCTCAAGATTATAAATCCCAAAAAAGGAGGAAGCACAAATAAGCCGGACTATGATGAACACATAAATGAGGGCCCAAAAGAACTACGCTCAGAGGGGGAAATTAAAAAAAAGAAAACAAAAAAAAAATTCAAACCACTATAATGTATCTTCATGTTAATGAAAAGCTGCAGGATTTGCTACCAGATTTTGTATGTACTTTCATGCCAGAAAAGAATCCATACCCACAACCAAAGAATTTTACTCAGTATATACCAAAAAAGGGGAGGTAGCAAGAGAAGTAAGAATATAGAACTTTGATGAAGTCATAATACTTAAAATCAGATTAAATTAGTTCATTCACCAACTTGTCTACTTGTGTCAGCAATGGAAATGATTAGAAGGAGCTCATCCGCTCATCCAATTTTGAAGGATGGGAGGGGGATTCTAAACTTGTCTCCTCAAAAGCACTCAAACAAATTAGATTCGACACTCCAAACCATGCCATCATTGAAAACTTCAAGCATTTATTTCTCTTATTGATAAAATTATATCTACAAAAACAAGTCACAAGGAAAATAGTGTACATGCATAAGCAACACGAAGAAAATAAACAATGCAATTATAGATGAGGAAACAGGAATAACTATTCTTTATAATTCAATATCCATAAAAAATAAAGAATCCTTTTGAAGAAAATGGAGAACATATACCAAGCAACATGACTAAATGCTGAAAAGCCTCAAGTCCCCCCCCCCCTTTTTGGTTTCATTTCATATGTTGTTCTCTAAGCCAAGCCTTAGCCTTCACAGACCTAAATCAGTCAGCGCGTAGAGTGCTGTCAGCCAACAGACCCATGTATCTAGTAGATCGGAGCTAATACCAACATTCAAGGAAACTAAACTCAGACATAAATCAAAGTTTCAAGAGAATCAACACTGACTCCAAGTCTGCCCTCTACTATGACACCATGCCAAAAAAGAAGATAAAAGGGTGGCAGAGTAGAAAGTTTATATATGATATTAAGTACATAGTTCATATAGAACAGAGTAGTTGAAGAGATCAAAGCCTCCATCTAGAAATGTATATGCTAGTATTTACTCGTCCCCAGTCAAAATCAAACAGGATTTCACCATGATAACAATGAGAGCCATCTCTTTAAACTACAACAGAAATTCCTAGTGCTTTTGATGCCTTCCCAACCAAAATGTCAGGTGAGATTCGTACAATTTAAATATTAGAAACAAACATAATATAGGAACATGACATATAGTGTCACCTCCCTGAGTCAGTAATTATTTTCTTGAGTTCTCAACTTCCAATAGTGATGAATAAAGAATAATGTCAAAAAGGTTTAAAGAAAAAGAGAATATTCCTAAGGGATTTGAAAGATGGATTCCAAAACAAAGCAAACTGCACAGAAGCATAAACAATAACACAGTCACTCAAAAAATGGTCTGAAAAATCTCACAACAAATTCTACTAGGAATAAGATTACACTAATCTTAAAGGTAATATAGTATCCCGTTACCTCAGACTAAAAATGGAACTTCTCCAGCTGTTGAATTGAAAAACAAATGGTCAAAAATGGGAAATTGAGACTCACTGGTGAGCCTCAGGTATCTCTCTTCACTCGCTGGTAAGCTCCTCGAATATGTAGATCCAAATTAATCATCCAGATAGGCACGACCACATAGATGAGAAAATATGGCACATTCAAAACAAAAATGCTACACAGACTTTGTGTAAGTTAAGGCAGTTCTGACCTTTTCAGTTATGATGATTTGATAGTGATATTCATGTGGAAAAACAAGAAGTCACAAGTATGCATGCAAGCACAAAAATATATATATCCATATTTTTAATATTAGAAATAGGTATAACAAATTATTTCATACTTTCTTTCTCAACCGGCTTTTTCTTGCAGCCTCACGATTCTGAGCAAGCCTGCGGAGAGACTGCAATAATTAAATGAAAACAAGCATCACGTGAAAGGTACCATTAAGAATTTTAGATATTGCTCACACAGTATGATTTAGATATATAACCTTCTGATCTGTTTTATCCTTTGATCTATCACTGGAGTCAGAAGCCGCAACAGTAAGGGATTGACTCCTATCATACTGGAAAAGCATGCATACAATGTCAGATTGTCAAGACTCAAGAGATGTCAACTAGCAAAACCTTCAACTCTGATTCCATGAAAATCATGGAAAAGGCTTCCAGACATGCATTATGTTCACATACTGTTTAAATGCAGGTTAATGATTGACGACACTAGGTTCAACATAAACAGGTACCCAAATGTGAAAATGTGTCAGGCCAAAAAAAAATAAAAGTGGAAATGTGGGCTATCAATATAAGACTTATCAATAAAAAGAAAGGGAGAAAATAGCATACCAAGAAAGATAATCAAACATTACCTGCTGATTTTTATCATCAGTATCGTCCGTAGAAATATCGGTCCTAGGACTGGCATCAGCCATGGCTGAATCTTCCCACACTTCTGTATTACCTCTTGATATGGTTACCAGATTAGATGATTGGACCTTTTGTAATTGTAACCTTTGTGACTATGCCTAGTAGTTGGAATCAGTCTTTATCAACCGAAGTTTGAAACTGCATTAAGAAATGAAAAGAAAGAAAATATGAATTGCCTTCTACAAATCACCATGTTTAAATTATATCAAAGCTGAAAGTTTGTAAGATGATAACTAGGGCAACTCACCTTACCAAAAGTACCTGCGGGAACAGGACCTGAAGTTGTTTGGTACTTTTAATGAATTCAAAACTGAGTTTGAATCATATAACCAGAAAAACCATGAGAGAAGGAAACTAGAAACGGGTGAAAAACAAGCCTAAATCTGCTGACAAGAATATAGAAAATAAATTAATCAGGTTATATTTGTGGATATCTAAATCTTCACCCAAAAGTAAAGGCATGTGTATATTTGTTCCCATGGGAATGTTAGTGTGAGTGCAACTAGTCCTTTTTTCTTATCCTCTGCCAAATCACCACAGGCTTTATGATGAAATGATACTTCAAGATCATTTCAACAAACAAAAGAATTCATCTAAAGAATATTTTATGCTTGAAAATTGTCATCAAAGGAGATAATAGTATAATACAATACCCATATAATAATTGTTCCATGTGAGCTTATCTAAATTGGATTATAGGATATACTTCCACTCAGATCAGTAGCATCCTCTAAGAGATATCCAACTGATTGATCAAATGCTCCAAAATCGGACACACAAAAAGAATCAATTGTGCTTCCCTTGGTATAACTGAAATTTCAAAAACAGATAGTCAGATATAGGCTAAAAAAATAATAATAAATGTGTTTTTTTCAGACAGCACATAAAACCTAAGTCATCTAAAACTTATATGAATAAAATAAAAACCAGAAATGGCATTAGGTTCCACACACCCACCCCCCCCCCCCCGGGGGGCAGGCCCAACACACCCTCCCAAAAAAAAAATCTGATTCATCTCAAGATAGCATTGTAGCCTATGGTCATTTACAGACACAAGGTAATTTACAGGCACACCATTCCCCTTGCACATTCACCATTATTTAACCATAATTCTCATGCATTTAATCAGATCATCTGTAAGTGCATCCACACACAAAAGCCACGTATGAAATGCATAGCACTGAATATGTTACTGTAACAACATGTTAAAACTACGTTAAAGGTATTTCTAAATTCATAATAGCATAACATATTTAATATTATCCAGTTCATTTTACCAACTGTGCTACAATAAAGAAAACCCAAGTAACCCAAGGTTTACAATACACAAAAATCTTTGAAAAAAAAAGAGCCAAATTAAACACCATCAGAAACTTCTATCATAACAACACGCTCCTCAAGAAAACAAAAGACAATGGCTTTTACAACTAAAATCTGTCTATCATTCTCCACCTCTCTCTTGGCCTTAAAAGCTTCTTGATGAATATTCTCATTATCCTCAGTCCAAAAGTAAAGAAAGAATAAATCATCTCTTAGCCAGCAAGTTAGTAGTTGGTGTGTCTTAAGGCCAGTGAAAGCAACCACTTAACGACAATACAGCAAGTCTATGCATGCGTCTACACTATTTGTCACATGTATATAATATGTAACAGATAGAAGAAATGGAAAGGAAAGAGGGAAAGATAGAAAGAGAGACGGGGGAGAGAGAGAGAGAGAAAAGAGGAAAAGAAACAGAAAACGAATTCAATTCCACTAATGCCAAAAAGCCACCAATACAGACCCTTCCTCCGCTAAATAGCCATTGGCCCTTCAACGACTATAACAAACTAAAACAGCAATTCAAACTCACACACGTCACACACATATTATATAACAGTACATACCTTAAGGTTACAGTTAGAATCTGTTTGCTAAGATATATACCCAGGTTTAATTAACACCACATATGCTATCATTAAGACATCTGAATAAATGAATGTCTCATACATTAATTAAGTTCTGGTTCAAACAAATTATACTTTATAATAAAAATAAACAAAAAGTAAGATCATTAAATCCAATATTAACTTCATAGAGCTATTTGCTATTTCAAATTAAAGAGACCCAAGCAACAAGGAATGTCAGCGTTCAAGGCATTCATTGTACCATCCACAATGTTAATAAGAGTAAGAGAAGCCTCTAAGAAGGGGGAAAAACTCTTCACTAATGCAGTGAGCAACACTTAATAATTAAAAACATAACTATAAATATGAAGCCGAAAAGATACTCACCAAAAAATGATGGAAACCAGAAGTATACCGTGCATTAGATATGTAGAATTGAGAATCAAAGTTGGGCATCCTTCTTAATGCTCCCTTCTCATCTTCAAAACCAAACCCGCTTATACTGCCCATACATCATCACCACCGTATCCATAATTCCCCTTCTGCTTAATCAATGAGTAAACACAACCCCTCACTCAAATCAATTCACAAACTCAATCACCATGTTTGCTTTAGTAGATGTAAAAGTAGACTACAAACATTACAAGCTCAGCAATAAAAGAAAGCAAAATAGCTTCAGATGCAAACACAGCTAAATACTGCTCTTGCACAATGCACAAATTACTAAAGCAGAAAGCGGCCCATCTTCAGAAGCTTATTCCCGCGTGGATGTTCGGCAAATTTGACGTCGACATAGATTTCAGAAAAGGCAAAGCACGAATTGAAATCAAATCAAGGAAAACGAGAAGTCCCAGAGATATAAACTGATACGAAACCCTTATTGCAAAGCAGCTCATATCAACAAAATACACTACTAGATTATGCAGCGAAATCGCGGAGGCCACATCCCAAGTGAACCCACTAGCCAAACTCGAAGAAAACGAAACTTAAAAAGTCAAAGTAGCACACTTTGACATGCAAGAGACTACGCTGACACTAACCTAATTACACGGAGATGCCCAAAACAAGAAAAGGAACCGAATCCAAGCTAGAGAAGATCAAAATCACCATGAACATGATGATGATACTCATAGTAAAGCAGAAAATGAACCAAAGTTACCAAACCCACCTTGGAATTCTGAAGCAGAAGATGATGCTAATGATGACGATTATGGTTTTTTTTTCCTTTTTTTTGTGATTCGATGGATTAAAGCGAAGAAAAAGGGAAAGAAAGAGAGAGAAAGAGCAACGTATAGACCATTCCAATATGTAGACGTCTTCTTGTGCAGAAATTTTCCACTTTCAGAGGACTAGTGGCTTTTAAACTCCGTTTTTTTTTTTAATGATTAGTGCTTTACTGCATTGACATGAATTGTGTTTTTCTGTGCTGGTTTTTTTTTAATGAAGATTTTTCTGTGCTAGTTGGTTTTTTATTTTTAGTTAATTTTTTATCTTAAAGATATAAAATTTTTCTGAATTTCTATTTGTCAGAATTATACTGACATTGTGGCAATGCAACCAATAGAATCAAAACGAACTTTCAGTTTTTACCCAAAAAAAAAAAACAAAGAAAGAAAGCTAACTTTCAGTTCGGTGTGGAAGCTATGATCCTCTACAACCGATCACAACGTACAAGCATTTTTTATTACACTAAATGTAAAGAAATTAAAAACTATTACTAAACAGGAACTTATAAAAATAAAATTTATTAAATTAATAATTATAAAAATATGAAAACATAAAAATATAATTTCATAATCCAAAAAACTTGTTCCAAGTTATTTTATTTTTATTTATTTTAATTTTGTAAAAAGATAAAATAAACATAATATGTAAAATTTAGCATTTGCATTTTCAGACATTGAAATAAATTTTATTATATAAATAAATAAATCTCATATATTCTATGTTATTTTTATATGAAATATTGTGGCTTTATATGTGTTTTTTATAACATTATGACTTTATATGTTATATGTAACAACCCTCATTACGCTTATTTTGGTCATTGTGTGCAGAACCGGAAAAAACAGGATGGAGAAAAGTTCAAGTGGAGAAGAAATGAGCTCCACGCCGTGGCACGACGTAGGGCCGCTGCAGCGAGAGCCAATTCCAATGGCATTGTTCTGACTGAAACTGGTGGAGTCGAGAAAATGGTTTAAATCAGAATCATTTCGGACAAAAAGAAAAGAAATAAACGGAGGGAGCAATGGAGAAGACGCGATGAGCTCTGCTAGGGTTCGAGTTTTCCGGCAAATGGGAGTGTTTTCCGGCGTTCAAAAACTTGGATCTTGGTTGGTAAGTGATCCCTACTTATCCCTCTCCATTTTCTTCAGTTTAAATTTGAGATTTTTCAGGTATAAGTTGGGATCTTTGATTTTGGTCGAATCCTACCAATTGAAATGGATGAAATGGGGTTGAAAGAATGTGATTTAGTATGTATGTTGCTTGGGTATGAGTTTTGAAGGGATTATGCATAATTTGAGCTTAACCCTAGGTTATTTATTGTATGGGATTGATTGATGTTTGAATAGTTCCTTGGAGCTTAATGATGTATGAATATGGGTGTCACACCCGGAAATGCGACGCGGATGTCGCGGGAAACGAAAATAAAAAGAGTGAAATCGACCCGCCTGACGGGAGCCGATTTCAATGGGAGTCGCCACCTTAAAATTTTGGAAAACCAAAATAAAAAAACAAAAAGGATAAGGATTGGTCTGCGAATCAGAGTTGGGTTCGGGAGTACAATTGTGAGTGGGGAAGGTGTTAGGCACCCCCACAACACCCGTTCCTGAGAACGGTTACCTTAGGTTGATCATGCAATTTTTATGGCTTTTAAAAATTATTTTGGTTGCCCTTTTACCATTCACATGCAAAAGTAAATGCAAAAATGAAGAAATGAAAAAAATAATGAATGAAATGAAACTATGAAAAGTTGGGAAATATAAGTTAGGTGAAAACTGCTATTCATTTGCAAAAGTGGACTTGGAAAAGTCAATTGGTAAAATTCAGAAAAAAAAACCAAGTAAAATCAGAAAATGTTTATTTATCTATTAATTAAGAGAAAAAACACCAAACGAATCAGAAAATGTTTATCTATTTACGAAGGCAGATTTAGAAAAATCAATTGGCAAACATTTATTAAATTAAGGAAAAAACACCAAGTAAAATTAGAAAATATTTATTCATCTATTAATTAAGAGAAAACACACCAAATAAATCAGAAACTATTTACTTGTTTACAAAGGCAGATTTGGAAAAATCAATTGGGAAATATTTATTAAATTAAGAAAAAAACACCAAGTAAAATCAGAAAATATTTATTTATCTATTAATTAAGGGAACAAAAATACCAAATAAATGAGAAAATATTTATTTATTTACAAAGGCAGATTTGGAAAAATCAATTGGGAAATATTTATTAAATTAAGGAAAAAACACCAAGTAAAATCAGAAAATATTTATTTATCTATTAATTAAGGAAAAAAATACCAAATAAATCAGAAAATATTTACTTATTTACAAAGGAAGACTTGACCCAGAATTAGAGTCTGGGACCTACGTACCCTGCGATAGGGATCAAAGTCGACGTAGTTCGGACTAAAAATGCGTGTCACTGGGTTGGTATTTTTTTTATTATTATTTTTTTATTTTATACATTCTTCGAAAAGAGAGGTTTATAGAAAATAATTTGTCTTTCCTCCAAGAAAACAATTTTTAGAATTGGTTAGTATGTTTTAATTTGCAAACAAGTTAGTTCCCATTATTTACCCTTTTCATTTAACTATATATTCCCTTGGTTTAATCAATTCCTAAAAGAGAATATATGTTTTTCTACTCAATTTGGAAAATATGATTATATGTGATTTGAACGTTTCATTTTGATTTGGAAAAGAAACATTTGAAAATGATTTTTATTTTCACGAAATAAAACCAATTGGTCCATGTGGTGACTTTACCACTCACATCTACCCATTGATACCTAAGTGTCCACGGTAGTATTACTCGAGACAAAAAGGCACGAAAACTTCGAAAGAAACTGAATTTTTTATACCAATGATTTCTTATTTTATTTTTATTACACAAATCCTTTTAACAAAAAAAAAAAAGAAGTGATAATAATAATAATAAATAAATAAATAAATACATAAATAAATGAAAATGTGATCATTAAGTGTATTTTGAAAAATAATTATCAGCATATGTGGTGACTTTATCACTCACAAATTGCTGATTAATACTTAAAGTCCTCAGAGTAGAAAAGTAACTGACTTGAGGGATAAAATTGGAAAAAACAAAATTTATATAAATGATTTCTATTTCTTTATATTGGAAAAATAAATAAATAAATAAACAAATAAATAAATAAATAAATGCGGCCAAGGCGACACATTTCTACAAAAAGAAAGGCGATAAAAAGAACTTAAAACTCTACTTACATAAAAATATATAACATTGGTTATTTATTCTCATTCTTATTTTTACTATTATCATTTTTATTATTATTTATTTTTTATTATTATTATTATTTATATTCTTTTTTTTTAATAAAAGGCCCTTGTTGATAAAAAAAAAAAACCAATACAAAGCCAAGATCATTGTCATGGCAACTCCTTGCTCATGGCATTCTTAGTTGCCACCTTGTGAGTCCACGGAGACTTGTAGTCCCTCGGGACAAACCCTAAAATTCTCATTCTCCTTTTATTTTTATTTATATTTTTTCTCAAGTGGTTATTTAAGATAAGAAATCCAAATGTAGTTTTTCCTAGCTCACATGGTGAATATATTCCAACTCCAATTTCTAGCGTTGTTTCACAGAGTTAGCAATTAATTTTTGGACAAAAGATCCATTTACTCATGGGATAAAGAAATATATGAGATCAGAAAATCATCATCCTATACAAGAATCACTTGTTGACAAAACCCAACTATAATATGAAATTGCGATTCCTCTAAAGGCAAGTCAAAATTAAGGATGCAATATATGACATTCCCCACTTGAGAAGAAAATTGTCATGCCCATGAGACCGAGAATAACAATTTAACTCATATATATATATATATATGTATGTATATATATGTTACACAATGAGAAGAAAGTCATTGTCTGCGTTTTACTCTCATTCCAAAAATCATTCACTAAGTCAGAGGCAATTTCAAAGCCAGTAAGGTTGTCCTCCAATTACGCAAATTTGAACACAAAACCAATAACCGACAAGACCTCATAGCAGCTGGTATGCAACATAAATCCTACACTTGGTAACTAAAACCTCTCCTGCCCCAGGACAACGTCACAAACAGCTCGAAGCCTAAATTCTAAACTAATTCTCTGGGCCAAATGAAAGCAAATGACGTTCCTCTCTTAACTGAACACTCCACTTAGAACAGCGAACACCCGAAGCACACTTGAACAAAGAAATCTATCTACGAAACCTATTACACTGCGTGCCCCACTAACATGCAAGCGAACAGAGCAAGATAAACAAAATCCTAAACTTAAAGAAACCCAAACTAAGAACCTATGTTCATATTCCAGATTTTATTTAGAAAATTCCCGAGCGAGATAAGAGAAAACCACGTTCAAGTGATGCAAAGAATTACAGGAACTATAAACCGACCAAGCAGTGTTCATCCCTCAGGACAAAATTCCAATACATAATCCATGCATTGATATAGTTTAATACTAAAACAAAATTCCCGAGGGCCGGAGAAACTCTATCATGAGCATAAAAAAAATTTACTTGACAGTCTTCCAAGCGAGAAACAAGGGACAGAGATGAGGTAACAAGGAAAATGCACAAGGGAACTTCGATTTAGTGCTAAAATTTCACAAAATTTACCCACGAGGATCTCCTTTGCAATTCGCGTTCTCGGCCTCTGAAACTCTGGCCTCCCCTTTGCCTCTGCCTTTCACCCGCGACCCCCTCTGTAATCGCACCGAGCCACCCCCACTGTGATCGCATCGAGCCACCCCCACTGTGATCGCACCGAGCCAACCCCAATTTTCTCTCCTAGGGTTCTCTCGTGCCCAGCAACCAGAAAATCCCCCCCCCCAAATTCCTCCTCTCAGCCCCCTTTTATAGGGTTCTCGCGACTGGATAGAGAGGGAAATCCGAGCGTGTGGCCATCCTCTGCCATCGCCTCTCTCTCCCTTTTTCTTTCTTGCACGCTTCCCCCTGTTCCTGTCTGCTTTCGTTCTCTGCAGTCTTCTCAGCTCTGCTCACGGCCATCCCTCTCCTTCCTTTTCTCTCGGCCAGTGCTCTCTGACTCCCTCTGTTCCTTGCGGTGCCCCCCTCTCCTTTTTCTTTCTCGCGGTCAGCTTTTGGCTCTGCTCCTCTCTTTTCCTTTTCTCTGTGTCTCCTGCGGCGTCCTCCTCCTTTTCTCTTTCTCGTGGTCAACGTCTTCCTCCGGTGTGCTCCCTCCTTTTCCCTCTGCCCGCGGCCAGTCTCCCTCTCACGCCCTGCTCCCACTGAGCCCTAAAGGGCTCCCCCTGTGCCGAGCCCCAAAGGGCTCCCTCTGCCTTCATTCACGAGCCCTCACTTGGGGCTCGTGACGTGGGCTGAAGCATTTCAGCCCAACTTGGGCTGAAATGCTTTAGCCCAAAACTTTTTGTTGAGGGTTTTTTTTTTTGTGGCCCAATTTTATTTTTATTTTTATTTTTTATTATTTATTTATTTATTCATTATTTTTTTTTAGTGTTTCAGTTTTAAAAATTTTCGTCTCATCATTTTCATTCATTTTTTTTATTATTATTTTTATTTATTTAAATTTTAGATATCAAATTCGAGAAAGATAAATTTGAAATTAAATTACGGTTACTAATTTTCCTGCTTAAAAGAGAACTTTGTTTTACCCTTTTTTTTTCATTTTTCATACCTTTTATTATTATCATTATTATTATTTTATAAAAATGCCCGGACAAAATAGGGTGTTCACAATGGGGTTAGAACCTTGGGTTAGGCCTAAATGGTTGAATTGTGATTTTTTATTAAGTGGTATATTGTGTTAATTGAGGTATTATATTGTTGTAGTGGATTGACTGGCTAATTGGAAGTACATAGTTCGTGATTGGGGTGCTCTAGATGCTTGCTTAAGCCCCTATGTGCGTGGCATTGACAACTTGAGGTAACCGGGTATTTATTTTTATTGTATGATTTATATTGTATGATAGTACGTATATTTGGATATATATGCATGTTTCTTTCATACCACGATATAGATGTGTTTGTGTGTACTGGTTTTCTATATATATCGTGATATGTACACAGTTAAATGATGATTATGATGATGATGATTACATATGTGATGATAATATTGATATGATATGACATGATGCATAGTATGACATTGAGATCATGATAATGATTATATGATGATACATGAGTATCACCACATGACATTGTGAGATTGTGATATATGGTGGATTGGGTGGTGATGATGTGATGACAATGTGATATATGATGATATATACATACATATATATATATACGTTAGGGAGAAGGAGGATGGATTTGCATTCCATTCATTTCATATTGCATTCATGAGTTGTATGAGATATATGTGTGTGTGTGTGTGTAGTTGTCCCCGGTTGCTGAGACATTGTCTCACACCCTTCTCCCATAAACTAACTTTTCATGTGAAGACTCTGGTGCCCGTTCTGAAAGGATCAAGGAGTTAGCGGTCTTTTCGTCCTTGGGAATTCCAAGTATATTTAGTGGTTATAATTTAGTTTATGTAATTCTGTGTCAAATAGGTTGATGTAGTTGGTTGTCTGGATGAGAGTCGTGGGAGTACTACCTGTATGTTATGGGATGTTAGTGATGTTGATAGATGTTATGCAAGATGTGTATAGAGATGTATGTGATGTAATGATGTGTGATGTTGATAGTAGACCCCGGTATGGGTCTTTAATGTATGAGCAAGTATTTGTATGATAGAATGGTTGACTGCAAGCACAAAGGTGGTTTTGGGGCCATGTATGCAAGTTGTGGGCATATAGCCCATCATTTGGTTTTAGGGTTCACGGGGTTCAATTCTTGAAGAAAAGGTTTATTCAGGGTAAAACCTCCTTGGACATGTTGGTTTAGCCAAATATGACCTGTGTGAAGGGTCTCTGGGTATCCATTTGCTTTTGGTGGCAATTGGAGGTGATAGGTTGTGAGTCTTGGTCAAAAAATGGCCAAAACGGTGTTAGATGTCCAGAATCTACAAATGGAGTTGCATTTAAGTAAAATGGGTGTCTATAGTTAAATTTGGATGAAAGTGATATGTATGAGTTGGAATCAGATCAATTGGAGATCGAAGCAAGAAGTTATACGCGTTGGAAGTTAGCCCGGCAAATCAACAATTTGCTTATATGAATTCTGGTGCTGGGGCCGTGGTGCCATTGTAGCAAGCCGCGGCCTCATCATGTCCTAGTATCCAACATGTGTTTTTCCGTTACTTTGAAGTTTTGGGAAGTTGTTTTGAGATGTTTGGGTTATGCTTAATTGATTTTTTGAAGGTTTGGGTCAAGTCTGAAGGTGTTTGAGTGTAAGGTGTTACATTATCCCAAAAAAGATAAAGATCCTAACTCATGCGCTGCCCTTAATTGTTTTGTTCTTCTAGCTTTCTAAAGCCATGAGTAGGGAAAAAAAAGAAAAAACATTCTAACATGGGATATGTGGAAGAACCAGTTTATCTTTATGAGAGAGAGATACTTATATTCATAATTATTTATAGTCATTTTTTCTGCCACCATAATTATTTATTTGTTTGTTTATAGTCCAAATGTATACTTTATAACCCAAAAAAAGAAAACAACACACACATGCATGTATGCCAACTAGGAGGCCCAGGTAATAATTATAAAAAAAATTCAAATAGATATGGTGCACAACCTAATTTAAGTAAGAAATCACGGTATTTATGGCTCCTATAATTTTAATTACTAATGTATTAACTAATGATTGGGTATTATTAAAAAAAAATTTGTATGTGTCAATAATATTTAAGAGCATATTTCGCTTAGTTTTTTGATTTTATTCTGTTGTGTTAATTGTTCAAAAAAAAATTAAAATTTTAAATTTAAATCATTTAAAATGAATATAAATAATTACTTCCTCCTCCGATCCAAAATATAAGTCCTTTTTTAAAATATTTTTTTGAACTAAAAAATAAGTTCTCTTTAAGTAAAGTTAAAAATATTAATAATTTTTTTTTTAATTTATCCTTATCATTAATTAGTTCATGAGAGAGAATGTTATTTTAGAAATTGTATTTATTAAGGGTAATGTTGAAAAATAATACAAATTTTTTGATAAATTTAAATAATTTAACTCCCTTTCTTGATTTGTATACACTTTATCACAGGAAACTTATATTTTGAACCAAAAGAAATATTGTTCACTCAGATAATGAACCAAGCTTCTTAATTGTTGGCCCAAAAAAAAAAGCTTCTTAATTGAAAAAATGCGTTCATCGTTATTAATCATTTTTACTTCTTTTAACCAAACCATAAAAAAATAGACAACATGATTTTTGTTATTATATTTATACATGTAGTAAAAACTAAAATTCTCAATAAAAAAATAGAGATCCAATTTTTTGTCCAAAAATATACTCTATCTAAGAATCAAACTTTTATAAGTTTTATGTTTTAAAAATTTAAATATTATAATTATTTTTCAAGGTTAAAATTGCTACTACATTTTACTATTTCAGAGGACCTATTATTAGATTTTGCTCAAAATAATACAAAATTTTAAGTTTTAATTTTAATTATCTTTTGTAGTAATTTTTCAAAAAATTAATAAGAAATATCTTTAAAAACTTAGTAATAAGTTCTATGAATTTTATATTAATTTTGATGTTAAAAAATAGTTATTAATTTTTAATTTCTTATTTAAAAATTACAATATCTGAAGATATACTAGATGAATGAAGGAAAAAGAAAGTTTCTTAGGATTAGGATGGACCATTGAAAATTTGAAATTATCCTGCCCTGGCCTACCTGTCCAAGACATGTTAGAGGGGAATAATTGGAACGAGACGTTTCCTTTCTATTCATGCTATTTTTTTCCCCTTATCCTCTTAATCATTGTTTTTTCATTTTAAAATTATAAAATGTCCTAAGATGGCAAGATTATTTTAATATTAAAATAATATATATATATATATATATATATGAAATCTTTGTATGTTTTACAAGTGTGCTTTGACATATTTTTTACAAATATTTTTAAAAATAGTTGGTTAAAAAATATTTTCAAAAATATATTACTCATTATATTAAATTGATGAGGGTATTGGCTCAAGATTTATTAATTTGATGATAATTAACAATGATATGAAACTTTGAATTTTGGGAGTTGCTTGTTATACTTTTTGACAAGTTAATTTTTAGAAAAATTTATGCTTTATCTGTTTATTTAATTTTTTAATTTTTAACAAGTTAAAAATATTTTTTTAAAAAAAATGTTATGTTGTAGTGTAAGACACTAATATCTTTTCTATTAAAAAAAATTGATTGAATAGACAAAATTTTTTTCACAAAATATCACAAACTACTCAAAAAATAGAACTTCCCAACTCAAATCAACTTCTTGAAAAGTTTTATATTTTTTAAAAATTAAATAGTACCTAATTACCTACTTCCTAAAAAGACATACTTCCCTCTTCTACTTTTTTTGTCCATAATTTTTCAGAATGTGGTCAAGTCCCAGCTAGGTTCAGAATGTGGTCAAGTCCCAGCTAGGTTCAGAATGTGGTCAAGTCCCAGGTAATTAAGAAAGTCATAATGCGGTTTGTATATGGACGTTCTTCATTCATGTAAGCTGTATAACTCGAGAGATATGGGGGTGATCTTATCCGTCAAACTAGACATTGTGTGTTAGACCAAAACCTTTATCCACACACGCTTTTTTTAGTCCTTGTAATTTTAGCAAACTTTGAAACTAATCCCTGGGACTTTGAATTTTCGGTCCCTAAAATTTTGTCATTCAAAGCCGTGAATCCCCCTATTTATAGTTTTACACATATTAAGCTCTTCCACGTGGCACTTACTCCATTGAGATGGATGATGGTGAAACAATAAAATTATAAATATAAGATAAATATATGGAATAAAATTCAGCTATTTTCTCTCTTTTCTTGTTTTTTAAATTCACTTTCACTTTTACTGACTATGAGATACTAACCCCATCGCCCTTCTTAGTTTTTATTTCCATGTTATTTCTACTCATGTTTGCAACTTGTCTCTCTCCTGGCTTTTTATTTTTCACTGCTAGATTATCACATCTGCTCTTCTCCTTTGTTTGCTTAGATCATTATTAACTCCGGTTATATTTAAAATTTACATTTTTTATTATCAAATTACTAAAAATAACATATAGGGAAAATTAAGTACTTGTTTGATTATGTTTCTTATCTTTATATTATCAAAACAATTTTATAAAATTATTTTTATAATAAATTTTAGAAATAAGAAAATAAAAAAAATTTATTTAAATAATTATTTTCAAAATCATAACTAATACATGTTAAATGTAATATTCAAAATTTATAACTTTATTATTAATGAGATGAGTATTTTTTACTTTTTTATATTTTTTTAAATAAAAAATGTAAAACGTCCTAAAATTTTTCTAGTTTCTTATTTTTTTTATTTTTCTATTTTCTAAAATATTTTAGAAAAAAATAGATTTATTAAAAAAATTTTGTTTTTTTTTATTTTCAAACATAAAAAAATTATTTTAAAAATAATCTATCATATCCTAAAACTTTAGTCCTTATAGTTTTCACTTATTTTAAAATCGGTCTCTATATTTTAAAAATTTTGAAACGACTCCCTCTCCTTTTTACCGTCTGGCTATTTTTTTTTTTTTTGGGGGCCAGATACCGTTTGGCTAGTTACTCCCTACATATTTTATCATTTCCATTCATTCATCCCTCCCTCCCTCCCGTCAACACAATGTTACTTATCCACGTTGGAGGCTTACTGGATCGCAAAAGCAATTGAAATTAAATTAAGCAGTGGAAGCATCATGAAAATGGTATCCTTTTGAGATAGTTGCCTTCATCTCCATCTCCATCGTGAAAAAGAAACATAATTATATATATATATATATGAGTACTTGAGGACAAGAATATTACTTGTAAATGTCGAGTTATGTGAATCATAAAAATTGCATAACAGGATTCTCTGAATCATATTAGACTCACGAGGTGCATGTGACTGAGAGCAAATGGGAAAAAAAAAAAAAAAAAGATTGTTCCTACCCTGTTTTTAAAACACTATAACAGAGGAATGAGATACAAATCATGCCCTTGGTTTTCTCTTCTCTATTCCATCTTCTACTATTTCTTCCCAGCGTGCTTTGCTCTCTTGGTGAAATGGAATTGGTTTATCAGTCTAAGATTCACTTTTGGAAGCTTACAAGCTCTCGTAAGAAAATTTTCCTCCTTTTGCTTCAGTTTTCTCTGTTTGTTTCTTGACAAAATCTTTAAGGGTAACGACCAAAAATTATAATTTTTTTATTTTTTGTATCAGCAAAACAAATTAATTTTTGTGAAGGTTGTGTTGAACGCATTTCATCTTCTGAAAATAAAACTAAAAGTAATTATTTTTTTTCAAAAGTTAAGCGATAATGGATATAACTTGGATACTTGTTTGGACCTAACTTAGCGAACCAGGTCAAACCCAATACCCTTGTTTGTTCACGATAATCCAGGGCATGATGGAGATCATGATTCATTTTTTAAAGTAATGTAAATTTTATTTTTTAAAGTAATATTCTATATTGTGGCAAAAACAAACTATCTATATCAAAAATATTTTTTGGACTTGATACACTTTGCATGATGTAATCTTATTCAATAGGATATTTCCTGCCACATTGCCCCTGACCATGGCATGGAATAAAAGAAGGAAAACAAATAAACCATGACATTAACTAAAAATAGGGTTGAGTGAAAATAGTTTTATTTTGAGTGAATTTTAAAAATAGTTTTATTGTTTTCAAAAATAGAAAAATAAAAAAACTTGTTTAATAAACCTATTTTTTATAAATTATTTTGAAAAATAGAAAATTTAGAATGTCTTTAAAGTATTTTGTAATTTTTATTTTGAAAAACACAAGAAAAGGTAAAAAATACCCACCTCATTAATAGTAAAGTTATAAATTTTGAATAACTTATCCAATACTCACTAATTATGATTTTGAGAATAATTATTTAAATAATTTTTTTTATTTTCTTGTTTCTAAAACTTATTCTCAAAATAGTTTTACAAAATTATTTTAAAAATAATAAAACACAAAATACTGTCAAATAAACCTATAGCATCTCCTCATAGACTTTAAATTATATAAGTTAACATTGTTACATAAGTTAACAAAAAAATAATAAATTAACATATGCAAAAACCAACTCATTAGTGTTACTACTAATTATTAATCTTATTATTATAATTAAATAATTAAATATTTAATCCCTATACTTTATAAATTTTCTAATTTGATCACGGTAGTTTAAATTGTTCACAATGGTTCCTGTAACTTGTAAAACATTTTTAGGTAGACGTCAATTTTTTTCGCCGTTTCAGCTAGGGGTATTTCCTTTTTCGGCCTGATGCTAGGGTACTTCAGCACAAAAGGGAAGAAAAAAAAAAATAACAAAGCAAGGGATATTCAAAAATTTGCAATGCCCAATGAACTCGATGCAGCTTGATCACATTTGGGCCTGTTTTTTTTTTGTATATCTTTTGATTTTTTAAATGGATCCTTTGCCAAAAAAAGAAATGCTACTATCAGACTATTAGGGGCTGTTTGGAAGATGTAAAAATAGTGAACTGGAAATGGAATGGGAAACCGAATATCTAAAAGCCTGGTTTGGTAGACTAGAAAGCATTCCTTTATGGAATACATTATGGTTAGGTTTGGTATAAATAAAAGAAGTTTCTTGAAAGGGAAGAAGAGGAAGAAATCCTTATAAAATTTATTTGGTATACATTATTTAAATTTTCTATAAATAAAATATAGTATTTTCATGGAATCATTCTCTCAATTTTCTTTTCCCTTTTCCTTTCCATTTCCTTTAAAATGGCCCCTTTCTAGCAAACATGCCCAATGAAATCACAATATTTGTTTCCATCCAACAACTGTTCATGATGGAATGATGAACAGAAAGACTATTTTGTCCTCAATTTATCACTCGTACAATTTCAAATGGGGCATTATTGTGATTTTATGTTATTTAATACATATATCAACTAAAAGTTATGTTAAATTTCATTTATTATTTTTAATGCATCAAACAATACATTTTTATTTATATTCTCATTCTTATTCACATTCCTTTAAAATTGCTTTTCATTGTACTAAACCGGGCCTTAATCTTTAATGATCTCCCACCAAAACATCAAATTTATTCCCAACTCTATTTCAAGCTACTTAGGAACTTTATTCTTTTTTGTTTAAATCATTATTAAATTTGAAGGAAGAAGACTAGAGAGATGGGATGTATGTGGATGGAATTTTAAACAAAGATGATCTCAGCCGTCATCCTAGTAGAAGCAGACTATAAAGAAAAGGAGGAGATGTAGTGGAGCAAGGAAGATGAAGGGGAATTAGGGTTTGTTATTGGTGAATGATGAAAACGCCATTTAAGTGATGCCATCTGTTTTAACACGATGAAATTTAAGTTCCATATTAATTGCCAAATAATCATACTCAAGTTGAGATGGCATAAACTCTGCTAAATTTAATAGTCATTTTAATGGCGGGGTTGTTGGTCAAAATTTGAAAGGGGAGGGTCTGAATTTTAAACTTTTAAATGTAAAGGGAGTTATATACAATTGATCCAAAGTTCAGTGCCGTTATATATATTTTTGACCTAAAATATAAAAAGATTAAAATAAAATAAAAATACACTAACAAAAAAACTACACTAAACTCTAAAAGATCAAGAAAAACTGAAACAACAATCAAATCAACGGAATAATTTACAGCATCAAATCTCAACCAGATCAAACTTGAGGTGGCGTTGGTTGAATGATTCTACCATGGATCTTGAATATTGAAATTCACTGAAATCCTCAGATAACAGATCCAACCAAGAGCCCTCTTGCTGGAGCACATTGCAATTGCCCCTACCATCATGCTCATCTACCTTCCTACAATATTGTTCTTCACCATTTGAAGCTGCAGCCATGGCTGCATTCTCATCGTTCTCATAATGATCTGCAGAATCCAGAACCCTCTCGGCAACATTGGAGTCTTGCCCAGTAAGCTCCTGCACAAGAGCTCTGAAGTTGGAAGCACTCGTCTTCACCTTCATGGGACTCGATATGTACGTCACCTTGATGTTCTTCTCCTTCTTCACGAGGACGTCGTCGATCCTTTTCTGCTTTCTCCACTTCGTCATCGCTGGGTTCTTAACCCCAAGCATCTCCATCAGTAGGTACAGTATCAAAAGTTTCAGTTTTGATGGTCAGAGAGACAGACGGTATTTTGGGGAAAAAAGTTTTAATTTTGATGGTTGATAACAGATTTGATGGATAAGGATTAATTAAAAAACCCAACTTGCGGAAGAATTTATATAAAGGATTATTGAAAGCGACAAGGGGTTCTTAGTCAAAAGGTGATTTTCCGGGAAAGTGGCCGGAAAAGGAAAAAAGGAAAGATGATGGTGGAAAGGGGAAGGTGACGAGAAAGTTGTAGAAGACGCCAGCCATATATGGAGAGGGAGATGCTTAAGGGACCCGTAAGCTTCTAGATAATTTTTGTGGAAGCAATGGTGGGAAGAAGATTGGAGATAGGTTTGTGTACAATGAATGAACTCTTCTTGTAGGTCACGTGGGCGCAGCCATGGATGACTAGGAACATATCTTCGTGCTTGGAAGCAGAATTCAAAGTCTTGGGTTGAAAATTGCGAGATATTATGTCGTCATCAACTCTCTGATTGGCAGTGTCGACACTTGGGTTTAAAATTCAACTCTGTCGCACACAAATGTACGATGAGGATAATGTTAATCATATCGTGTTCCAACTCACAGTCCAAATCACACACACACTAAATTTGAAAAATTGATAACAGCAAATTGATTATAATCATATACTACCTTTATAATTAAAAAATTCATTATATATTAATAATTACAATTTGAACTTGCGCTCTATTGTTGGATTTTGTAAGAAACTAGTTTATAGTTGAGAAGCTAAGCACGGGAAAACAACACACTTGTCACTTTAAAGTGTCTGCATATGGAGTATTAAAATTTTTTTTAAAAAAAACAAGTATAATGATATTGACAAGATGTAAGCTCCACCAATAGTTATATAAATATATATATATATTTTTGTGTCATACACTCATACTTTCTCTTTTGAATACTTTAATGTAAAAAGTTATTCGAAAATCAACACTCTTAATATTAGTATAATAAAAATCTCCCCCCCCTCTCTCTCTATAATAATAATAATAGTAATAATACTCACATGTGGAAAACTTATATATTTATTTATTATTGGATTTTTTAAAATGCACAAAATTTATAATAATGTCCATTAATTAGAACAAAATTTTATATGAAAAATTCAAACAACACTGCTCATGACATCACATGACGTGTGAATAGTAAATTACTAAATTATGTAGATTATATCAATGAAAGCTAGCATAGTGAGTAAAAATGCCACTGATATTCCACAAAAGGATTCAAATGCCATAGTTGATGTTAGAATTTTGTTGGTGATTAATCTATAAACACATTTTAAAATGTAAAATCTATTCTAAAAGCGTGTTTCAATTAAAGTTTATATAATTAAAATCTATTCTATATAAGCGTGTTTTAGTTAAAGTTTATATAATTAATTTTGAGTAGAATTAATTTTATAAAATTAATTAGAATTATTTTTGTCAAAAGTGATTTTATCAAAATGAAACATGTTTGGATGATTTTATTAAAAAATACTTTTGGATAGATATTTACCAAAAATATCTTAAATGGCCTTGTTATTTAAATAATAATTTTTTAAAAAAATCATTAATAATTTTTAATTAAAATTTTAACTTATAAATAATATAAAAATATTATATGACTAATTATCTTATCCATGTTGTATAATTTGATTTTTTAATTGAATCACAAATATAATCTTTATGCTTTCAATAGACAAAATTGAGAAGCATGATTGACAATTTTTCACTTATAATGAGTCATCAAAACTCAACTTTACTTCCTTTACCCTATTTAATCCTTCATTTTAAAAAATTTTAAATGTCTCAATTTATTTATCATTTTATATTATCATTGAAACATTAATTAATTTTTTACTTGTTTACACTTCATTAAAAACAATAGTAAGTGGATCAAAAATCATTTTTAAGTATTTAATTCAGAAACATTTTAGTAAAATATCATTAAATTTTAATATAATTTAGATGATTTAATAATTTTATTGGTTTATGTAAAAATCTATAAAACAATATAAAATGAGATTGAGGGAGTACTTTTTTTTTCTTTTAATAAAAAATGATAATATAGATTATAAATATAATTATGTACTCCCTCCAATCTTATTTACTCTAAGGGGGAATACCTACCTCATAAACATTAAGAAAAATAATTTTAATTAGTTAAAACTAATCAATTTGTCTCACATTTTATATTTTTTTAAAATTATCCTTAATTTAATACTAATTTTAATTAATAATGCATTTAATATCTCTCTATCACAACTTGATGAAGGATAATATTGGGAAAAAAATTAATTCACCAAATAACTTTTTTTCCCTATATTTAGCACTATCATAAAGAAAAAAATTTACATTATAAATAAGACAAGATGGAGTAATTAATTTTATTTGTTTGTTTAGTAATTGTAATGTATTTAAAATCCAACTTATCTAATTTCTTCTTCTAATAAAAAAATCTGCTTTTTTGGCAATTTTTTTGTTAAATCTACCTTCAGCGCCGCTAAAAAGTAATCATTTTCTCGCAAGCCATTAGATTTGAAAATTGAAAGAGACCTGCAAGATAGGTTTGACCGTAAACAAAAAGATTCCGTAATGAGATATTTTTTTTGGGCCAACATTCCGTAATGAGATTTAATTGTGTTGTTCGTCTAGATTTGGCTGTATCGCTTTGCAATGTACCAATTATGATATAGATATTGATTGGCCCAAACAAACAAAAAAAACACAAAAAATATTGGAAAAATTAATTAATATATAAAAAATGAGATATATAATAATTATCATTATATGTTTATTATTTATATTTTTATACAATTATATAATGTTTGTTATTTATTATAAAATTATTTTATATTTTATTCTATTCTCTATGCCATTGAGGCCAGTTGCTTTGGCCTTTGATTTGTGGCTTCCATTCAAACCCACGACACGAAGGATTACATTCTTTACTCAGAAGCTGTGTTATCCTCCTCTATTAATTTTCAACAAATTTTTTTTCATCAGTGTGCCAAGTGCCTGTACATTCAGGAATACAGCACTAGCAAACGACTGCTGAAACAGTTCTCAAGAAGAGGATACAAAAATCAAGGTAGGTAAAGAACAATAGACAAGCTACCAGTCATTTCAATAAAAACCATTGCATGTAGATATGTTTTTCTAATCAGAAGCTAATCATTGACTCCTTTTAAAATAGTAACTAGTGGGGGTTCCATGTATTGCAGGGAATTTGAAAAATGAGTCACACTTATAAATACTGCAACTTCTTAGAGTTTTTATATTTTATATAGATAATAGATATATAGATTACTACACCTGCATTATTTAACTAAAAACCTTAAAAGACAAAAAAAGATCCAAATTTTCACAAGAACATAAATGGAGTTTACATTAAGCTGTGAGGAGTAACCTGAATTCGGGGTCACTAGTAGAATTGGAGCACCGGATTTAGGCAGCTACTTTTGGTTCAGTTGCAGCAACATTTGCATACATGGGGTGGAGGACACGACCTTCCTTGGGCTCAACATGCACCCACTTGCGACCAGTCAGTTTGTTTCTTTCAAACTTTACCCAGCCTTCTTTCAACGCAAAAAGAGTATGATCCTTCCCAATGCCAACATAGTTTCCCGGATGAAATCGGGTACCACGTTGCCGAACAATGATATTTCCAGGTATTACTCTCTGCCAGAATAAACAAGGAGCTCTGTAATGAGTTTTGCTGGATTCTTAGAATGTTACGGTTCAGTTTAGAGATAATCACTGATTGGGTTGTGAGCCTAATTTTTGTCAAATTTTAAATGGTCCAGACCTGAAACTTGACCCTCAATCAGGTCTAGTTCCATTTGTCCTCTTATTGTCTGCCATAATGTTATAATACTCTTAGCCTAAAGCAATAATGTCATACCTCACCACCAAATTTTTTCACACCAAGATTCTTGGGTTTTGAGTCCCTTCCGTTCTTTGTAGATCCTGCCGTCTTTTTGGTAGCCCATCGTCTGAAGACCAGACTCAATCCTTCTCCAGAGACATCTAAAACCAAAGTAATTAACACGGAAAAAAAAATCATTACATCTATCTTATGTTTGAAAAATGCAATAACAGGAGCCAATAGCTATAATGAAATTTATACCACTTGCATTGCTGTAAACAGGAGCATTTGAAACAAGCTCCTTGATATTCAACCTTCTGCATAGTGATGCTGCAAAATTCATCATTTTGTTCTGTTATGAAGACACTAACTGAAATTCACAAATCCGTATTGGAAATTCGCTGCAGCAAAAGTGAATCAGTGATGCCTTTGACCTGTCATCATGGGGGGCATAAATATATAAGAGGCATTATAATAACAAAGTCAAGTTGCTTTATTGTATTTTTTAAAAAGAAAGTTATTTAACTCACAAATGACAATGTAAATCCTTTTAAGAAAATAGCAACACCACAGATGCAGAGAACAAGAGAAATACAATGAAAACAACACAAATTGGTCCCGCGGGAAAAAAAAAAAAGAAAAAAAAAGGCAGGCATTCATAATATAAGTTTGATGAATTTATCACCAAATCATTGCAAGGTCAAGAATAGCAACACATACGTCATAAACCAACAATATCATCTAAAAAATTAGCATTACCATCATTATCTGCATTAACAAGAATATAATATCATATTGCTAGATGATATCATATAGAGCTGTCAATACGTTACTTCTTTCTCAAACATCATGGTTCAAGCTTGAACATTTAATTACAGAATATAATATCATATAGAGCTGCAAGACAGCAAAATATAGATATCTTTGTTCTATATCTTCTACTTGACCACATTAGCATGTTGCCAGATACCCACTATCCCCAAATGAAGAAAGAGAAAGATTGAAAAGATAAAGTGGAAGTGGGAGTGAGAAATGGAATTGAGTACAAGAAGAAAAAAATAATTAGATTCCCAGCAGCTTAATTACAGAAGCACAGCTTGTACATTCAGATGAGATAGGAGGGCACGTAGGTGAATCACTCACCGCCATAGCCTGAAGAAGACAGCAAAACATGTTATTTTGGCAAAAAAGGCTAAAAGCAGGATGTGTCATTGTGTTTCATGACACCCTAACAGAAGTTGAAGAGGGGTCTCAGGGGGAAAAACCAACTAGTAGGGTATTGATGAAAAGAGCCTACTGTATATCTGTACCTAATTAAGCAGATGTCCCACATTTTGTCAAATTCCATCCTGCTCCATTTTACAAGCACAGAGGCCCTACCACTCCCAGAAGATAATCTTTGAATGGGATGGTAACAAATAGTCAAATAGCTTACAAATACAAGAAGTTCCTATAAAAAAATTTCATATAACATCAGATCAAAAAGGAAAAAAATCAAATGACAGCTGTATATAGTACTATAGTGTAATCCTTTACAAAACAGGTCTCTAGTTCTACTGTTAAGTTTGAACATTACAAACAACTATTACCACAACTCCACAAGTTATCCTTGACCCACATAGCATAGGTGCTGAGACAACCCCATAGTCCACAAATTAAACATCCATCAATCAAAACTAGTGAATTGTAAAGCTTCAAAATGATTTCCACAAGTTAAAAATATTTTTTAACAATTCAAAGAATTATAAGTTTCTTTATTCAGATTATAATCCCTCCTAAGACCTAAGTTTTTTCTAAAATTAATCTAGTAACTAGACTCCTTGCAGCCCCCAAAAACCACAATCCAGGTACTGCATCTTGGATTTCTGGGGTACATCATCTGGATTGCCAAATGTAGTAGTGTCCTATTTCCTTGACAGAAAAAGGACTAATAATGAGAAGGTGAAGTATATCAGCTCCTCATCAACTACAGAAAAGAGCATGAAAACTATATATATGAGACAAAGACATAATTGCTATGGCCATCAGGCAAGAACAAAAAAAAGAGGGAAACCAACTCTAACAGCGAGGAATGAAGAAGGCAGAGGGAAAAAAAAGTTAATTAACACGTCCCTAATCCCTTGCAATATACCGGAATGCCCCAGAATGCTGTTTAATTATACTAAAGAAAGGGTGGAAGAGAAGGAGGGGGGGGGGGGGGCGCCCAAGTTCTCTACTCATAATCTGGAAAAAGTTTCCTCGAAGTCTAGGTTCAGACCATTAGCAGGTAAATCGTTTCAAATCAATACTTTTCTTAAGAGCATGTTGCCCAATCAAACTGAATAATGGCAACCTTAAATAGAATTAGGCTAGATGCTTTACTTTCGACATTTTGTAGCTTAGAAATTCAAAATTCACAATAATATTAAGAATAAAAAAATATGTTTTATCATAATAATACCAAAGTGGAAACCAAAACAAACATGAAATCAAAATTAACAGTACATAACTTGATAATATAGAGAGAGAGAGAGAGAGAGAGAGAGAAATGCTTTACGCCAAAATTAGAATCAGTCTGAGAAATAAGATCTTCCAAAGTAGGAAAATAGCTTCAGTACATATTATCAAGTATGCCAATCCTAAAGACTGAGAGAGGCATTGATATCAATTTTAAGAGAAAATGAAAATTTAGCGAATACTTAAAGTTGACGAAGAAAAACCTAAACCATCTGAATGTACCAGGATCTTCATAAGCAAAACACGTCGAAGCAAGAGTAAAAGAAAAGCTATTGTGAGGACTTACCGGCGCTGCTCGGAAAACGGAACTCACTCCGGCAGGCTATGGATTCTAAGTCTCTCAGATCGGCCTTAGCTATCCTATCTCTATCTCAGTTTGACACTTTCATAGTCGGAACTCGGAACTTACATACACAACACATGGTCCGATTTCCATTTTCTTTTCCTTCTTTTCCCCTCATAACTCATAAACCCAAGCTCCGATGTACTCACTTTGATACCAGAAAATGGCGTTCGGATTTCCTATCTGGACCGTCTAATATATGGGATGGCACGCATGGCATCACGTCATCAAAGAAACTGAGCTTCATCTGAACCGTCTTTTTTATGCAATCCTAACCGTCCGATCCATACATGAAGTAAACACCTCCTAGACCCTCTTATGCGACGTCTTTGCAAGTCTGTAACTGTTGTGAGTGTTTAATTTTTTTTTAATTGAAAATGTGAGGGCTTTATTATGTTTATGAAATTATTGCGAATTATTTTCATTCATATCTATATAGATATATATGCTTCAAATTGATATAGGGCGTTTTTTTTCAGATTTTTTAAAAAAAATTGTATATGATTTCGAGTCATATATGATTTCTTATTAGAGTTTATAGATATTCCCCCTTTAAATGGGTGCTGGCGTTTCTCAAATGTAAAATATTTTTAATATTTAAAATAAAATTAAAATGTTAAATTATAGTCTCAAAGAATTAATAATATCTTAATTTTAATGTTAATTTTTAAGCACGTTATCTTTACATTGGGCCGGACCATAAGAGCTTGTACTCATAGCTTCCGAGTTATGTGAAGGGTGCTTGTGGTAAAAAGTTCGTGTCTTAGCCAAATGTTGGAGTTTTCATGGATAAGTTTATATCATACTTACGGGCATTTTCCAGGTATTGACTATCAAGTTTTCCTATAAAAACAAGGTAGTAAGTTATTATTTTTTTTTCACAACTCAGCAATCCCAAAAATTTAATCTGCGTCATTTTTTTAGAGAATCTAATCACAAGAACTTAAGAAACTTTACTCCTAATTGTTATATATTGGTGGCTAACTAGCTAGTATTGAACCAGTGTCAGAAATTAAGGATCAAATTTTTTGTTTAGTTATAAGAACAACTCAGTTTGTTAGAAATTTATTGGTTTTCTTGCTATGAATTCAAATCCCTTAGCACTGCGGATTACCTTTTGTTATTAAGGAAAATTGAAGGAGAGCAAAATTTTGTGAGCTATATATATCTATATATATATATTTAATTGTTTGATGCGCATTCTTGACATCATGCTGCATTATCTTGCTATTTTAATTCACTAACGATTATCTAAAAATTGGAGAATCCATCATTAATTGCATCAAGTGAGAGGGATAATAGAGAGGAAGATGAGAAAAATGCCACAATCCACCTCAACCAATATATATATATATATACACAACCAAAATATGTTGGCCAAGTTAACAACAACCATGCTAGGTAGCTAACAAAGATGGAGACATTTTTTAAAACATGGGGCAACAAAAAGAAAAACCAGCTAGGAGCAGCCACACAGAGATACAATATTCCTTCAGCAAGTTTAAGGGGTCCCATGTTTATGGGGGCTTCCACCATAATGATGCAGTGGGTTTGGACCCGAAGGAACCGTCCTCAACTCCGAAGTCGAAGAATTTTCGCCATACTTGCTGCTCGATGATCCTCCATGGCCGGGCTTCAAAGCTGTTTGCTTTCCCCTCCAAGCAGCCAGCAGCACCTGCAGCACAAGAAGACGGATATTCATTCCATAACATATCTTAAGCCAGAACCAAACTACATGAAAACTAACTGATTTCTTAGTAGTATATTAAGGATATATATATATATATGTTATGCTAGCTAAACAGTTAGAACAGATCGACCTCCCCGTTTCCACTCTGCTTGAACCCATCTGCGTTAGCACCAAAGCATCCATACGCAGCAGATCTGCAATCTGCCAGTATATATATATTAACGTTTGATCAGTACGATGAATCGTGGAAGCGATGTTCTACCACGTGTTTGTGGAGAATATTTTGAGAGAAACACGTACACGAGAGAGTGAGATGATCACTTACCGGAAGGCTCCCCCATCAGAAGAATCAAGCTCGGAAGCAGCAGTAATATGATCCAAGTAAAGATGTATTTTGACGCCATAGCAGAGTACAAAGCCCCAGGTAGGTAGGACACAGAGCACTGAGGTTTGCATGCAGTAGTTCAAGATGCATGTGAGACAAACATGCAGGGAAGAAAAATGCTCATATTTATAGAGCCGCGGGTTAATTATTAATTAAAAAGATTAAATGCCTGACCAGTAAGATGATGATAAAGTTGATAAATAGGTAGTTCTCTTAAATACTTTTGCTTATAAAAAAAAATGTATTGGTAAAAGTAAAATCCATTTTATTAGGAATACTCATGCCATTAAAATAAAGAATAAATGCATAAATGATGGCTCATGCAGCCATTTTGGGAAGATATGATTAAAGAGACACGCCAAGGAATACACTACGCAGGCATATATGAATATACCGAGTGAAGTGACAGCGCCGTCCAACTCAAATCTCGATGTTTATTACGTGATGTCATAACGTCAAATATTATATATCAGACCCCGCCATCGTATTCGTGTATATGTTTTCCATATTTTCCCTTCTTCTGGGTATCTATCTGCCGATCGATATCAAATCAGGTTTTTTTCGATCAGCTGCAACTCTGTTGCTTTATCTTACTAATTACAACCTGGACTTGCAGGCTAGTGATCTAACAAAAGTAATCACCAATTGTAGTCACGAGTTCGAGTTGTTGAGGCTTTTAATGAAAAATGAACATGCATGGAATATTCGTCTGATTTGGGTTTGAGAGATTATAGATAATAAGAGAGGATGACAAGTTTGAAAATGATTCATTACTTGGGTGTGGTTCCGGGTATCTTTGCTCTCAGTAAGATTTTTACTCATATGAAGATGCTTTATATATATATATATATATATATGAGACTTTTTGAGATTCACGCACGTCATGATTACAAAACCAAAGCGAGGTATTGAATTCAAGTTAGGAATTTGATTCAAAATAGTATGCTTATAATAACTTTAATGGTTAAAATGGAGCCTCTTTTTTTTTTTTTTTGATAGAGAAGAAGCAAAAGACACCTACTCTACTAAGAAACTAAATCAACCACTAAAAGACTGTCAATAATATCTCCAGGAATTAACTGCAGCCCTACAGGAAGATCAAGAGCACGCTTAGCCAATAAGTTTGCTTCACGATTGCAATCCCTGCTAATATGTAACAGCTGAATATGCCAGTCCTTCTGCATGTAAGCCTTAATCTCATCAACCAGATTATTTTCTTCATGTAACATATTACTTTTTCCCAAGATAAGCTCAAGAGCATCTGTAGAATCACTCTTGAGCAAAATGCGTTGCCAACCTTTGTCCCATGCCCGCTTTAAACCCATGTAACATGCCCATAGTTCAGCTGTCAAGCAATCGCCACTCTCAAGTCGAAGCATAAACGCTTCTATACGTCTTCTCTGATTATCTAGCATGATACCTCCACAAGCCACTTTCCGTGAACTCCTGGACCATGCCCCATCTACCAAGATCTCAACTTCATAGTCAGTTGTTTGAATTCTTTCTTCCTCATTTACATCAACTCGTCCTTGCATATTCTCAACATGAAGCTTGTTAGCAGCCCTTCTCATACAGTTAATAATACCACTTGCCTGGCCAATGATGCTTTGAGCCATAGGATCTTTATTCTCAAATATTCTCTCATTTCTTCCTTTCCAAAGAAGCCAACAAATAACACTAAAGAATTCTCCCCACCTTTCGTGGCCCCTTCCATGGTTCCCTCGTACATTCCAATTAAACCACTCCTTTAGTCCCAAAGAGTAGAACTTGTGAATCTTTCCTCGATCAATAACTCGAGCCCACACCCTCATAGCAACAGGACAATTTCTGAGCACATGCAGTGTGTCTTCCACTTCAGAAATGCAGTGATAACAGTAAGGATTATTACTTAAGCCTCTAATGTGCCTTGAGTTGTTCGTGAGGAGCCGATCATGTAAAGCAAGCCAAAGAAATGTCTTACACCTCTGTGGTATCTTGAGCTTCCAGAGACGTCCCCAATGAGGTTCAATCCCTCCTTCCCTATTCTCCATTAATTCATATGCAGACCTTATTGTGAAACCACCATGTTTCTCTAGCTTCCATCTTATAAATTCTTCTCCATCTCGACCACATACTCGTTCAAGACCCTTCTCAACAAGGTCCCAACTATTCTTAATTCCTCTCCATAATTGTGAACCCGCTCTCTCTTTAGCAATCAAAGGAATATGATTATTACCACATCTGTATTCATTTCTCACCACCTGTACCCACAAGGTGTCTTTCTTCTCAACCAGGCCCCAACCTGCCTTCATCATAAAAGCCTTATTTTGTAATTTAATATGTCTCATACCAAGGCCTCCACGTTTCTTATCTTTGCACACCTCATCCCAAGCAACAAGATGTATTCTTCTTCTCTCATTGCGTGAGCCCCAAATAAACCCACGAGTGCATTTCTCTAATTCATCACATGTATTGCTCGGCAAGGGTGTTGTTTGCATCGAATAAAGTGGGATAGTTGATAGGACTGATTTAGCCAAAGTATGTCTTCCTGCCAAGGAGATAGATCGGGCCTTCCAATTACTTAACATTTGCTTCACTTTATCTACCACAAACTGATACGTATTTTTGTGCACCCGGTCATGTTGAAGTGGAACTCCCAGATATTTACCCAGGTCACTTGTACGCATGACTCCAAGTAACTCACTCAATTGTTCAGCTCTATTATGATTTACATTTTCAGAAAAGTATACTCGAGTCTTACTTAAACTCACCTTTTGACCCGAGGCATTACAAAAATCACTTAAGCATCCTTTAATAACCTGTACTTGGTCAACTGCAGCCTCCGCAAAAATAACTAGATTATCTGCAAAGAACAAATGGGAGATAGGTGGCCCATCTTTTGTCAACTTAATAGGCCTCCAATTTCCTTGTGTTATTTCCTCTTGAACTAGGTGTGCAAGCTTCTCCATACAAATCACAAATAGATAAGGAGAAATAGGATCCCCCTGACGAATTCCTCTAGATGGACGAGATTCCTCCGTTTTGTTACCTTCCCATAAAATTTGCATCTTGGGAGAGGATATACAGTGTCGAATAACCTCAATCAAATTTCCTGGTAAATTTAATTCCTGAAGACAAGAGACAACAAAGTCCTAATGAAATCGGTCATAAGCTTTCTCCAAATCAATTTTAATAGCCATGAAGCTTTTCTTCCCCTTCATACTCCTCATAGAATGAATAACTTCCTGTGCTATTATAATATTATCACTACTCAGCCTTCCTGGAACAAAACCACATTGATTAGGGGCAATGACATCAGGAAGAATACTCTTGATACGATTAGCCACCACCTTCGTAACCATTTTATAGATGACATTACATAAACTAATAGGTCGGAAGTCCCTAATAGTTTCTGGGTGGTCCTTCTTGGGAATAAGTACAATCAACGTACCATTAATATCCTCAACTTTACATGGATCTTTAAAAATAGATTTCACATACCTCTGTACTGTGGGAGCAATATGATACCATTGATTTTGGAAAAATAAAGCATTAAGTCCATCCGTTCCAGGAGATTTCAGAGCTCCCATACTAAAAACTGCTTGTTTGATCTCATCATCACCAACCGGTCTTCCCAATTCATGAAGGCACTCTATCTCAATTCTTGGGAAGGTGATATCACACCTTCTGCTTATCGTATTTGGGCCCTCCTCCCAAAATAACTGCTTAAAAAAATTTAGAGCAATGGATTTAATTTCCTCTGTGTCATAAGTCCACTCTCCATTATCACTTTGAAGAGCTTCAATCTTGTTTCGCTTCTTTCTATTATTTACTCTTGCATGGACGTATTTAGAATTCCGATCACCTAGTAGAAACCAATCGCATTTAGCTTTTTGAGTCCAAAGGAGTTCTTCTTGAAGAATAGCATCCTCAAGCTCCTGCCAGAGACGTTTCTGCAATATTTCCAAGTCAATTGAATTATAACAGGTAGTCACCGATTTATTCAGACCCTCTAGTCTATTCATTAGATGTCTTCTCCTCCTTCCCAAATGGCCAAATACTTCATAACTCCATTCCTTCACAGCTAAAGTGAAATTTTCAACATTCTTACTCCATCCATCATACACAAGCCAGGAATGTCGGACCATTCTTGCAAAATCATCATGAAGAACCCAAGCAGCATTAAATCTAAAAGGTCTGTCTTGATTACTTCTCACCTGGTCAGCACCAGAAGTTCTCAAAAGAAGAGGCCGATGATCTGATTTGTAGAAAGGAAGATGAGTGACTGTAGCATTTTGAAGCTGCTCTAAAAAAAGAGAATTGCCGAACACTCGATCAATCCGACTTTCACTTCCTTTTCTTCCCCAAGTGTAATAAGGCCCTATGCAACCTAGATCAGAAATACTCATCTCCTCCACCCATTCTCCAAAGTCTCGATCTATGGAAATTCCCTTACGTAACGCGGAACATCTATCATGGAGATAAAGAGTACTATTAAAATCACCTCCTATACACCAGGCCCCATCAATTAAATTATTAACTCTTTTCAATTCTTCCCATAACACTCTCCGTTTGAAAGCATTGGGGCTTGCATAAACTGCAGTAAAGTAAATTTTCCTCTCTGCTACCTTAACACAAGCATGAATAAATTGATCATGAGTTTGTATAACAGTAACATTCCATTTATCTTCATCCCATAATATCCACAGACCCCCACTATAGCCTCTAGCATCCACCATTACGCACTTCTTGAATCCAAATTTATGAGAAATAGTTTGAGCATTTTGCCCACTAGCACGTGTCTCCAAAATAAAAAGAACATCAATAAAATATTTTTTAGTAATTTCTCGGACTAAACCTGGAAAGGATTTTGATCCGGTGCCTCGGCTGTTCCAAAATAAACAATTCATTTATCCACTACTGCTGGGGCTGCATCGCTTATAGGACTCCTATTTTCAGCAAATAAAATTGTCTCCTTCTCACCCTCTACGTGTTGCATGGCTCTTGTACTATCTTCAATCTCCATATTATTATTATCTGCTTCATTTATTGTTCAGATTGTCTCTAGCCTTTCTTGTGACCCACTTCCTTGCTCCACTTCTTTAATAAATTCCGTGGGCCCCGCACATGAAAGACCCAAGACTTCAAATGGATTAGAAGAAATTAGACCATCAGGCTTACTATCTTTCTTGGTCCTCACGAAGTGTCTATTCTCCTTGTCTTGAACTACCTTTTCATTGATTTCTTTAATTTGACTCACCGGGACCCACCTCTTTTTATCCTTTCCAAAAAATCTAGTTGGCTCTTTTATACTTGACAAAGTCAAAGATTTGCCTATATCATTCCCTTTATCATGTAGATATCCTCCACAAAAATCTCTCTCGTTTTTCTCGTTATGATTCCTTCCCATATTCTTCGCCGAGACATGCTGACTCCCCCCTGATCTTGCGGAATTGCTCCGCCAGCGCCATTGATTCCAACGAACCAAATTCTGGGCACCCAATCTCTCCTTGTATGGCGTCTCCATCGCTCCTAACTCCTCCGTCTCCTTCCGAGCTCGCTTCTATGCTTCAAATTGATTAACTTCAGCCCCTTCCTTAACTAAATTCATATCTGTTGACTCCCCTGAGCTCTTCCCCACTTCCTTGGATGTCTCTTGCCCACTTGTAGCACCGAAACAAATCTTCCCTTCAGGGCATTCATCCTTATTATGCCCATATTTTCCACACTTAAAACATATCAAGTGCAGACCCTCATACTCAATGAATCTTTTTGTTCCAAATATCTTAATGGATGACTTGAGGCGTTTTTGAAGATCTAGCTCAACACAAATTCGAGCAAATCTACCCCTTTCACTCATATGAGTTATTGAATCCACTTTAAGAGTCTTCCCTATCCCTGCACCAATTTTACGTAAGGCCTCAGAGTTAAAAAATTCAAGTGGGAGCAGTGGAATCCGAATCCATGCAGCAATCTTCTTATTACACTCCTCACTCCATGGGTCAAAGTTTGGCCTCCATCTCTGAACAATCAAGTAATGATCAGCAATCATCCATGGGCCTTCTTGATACACATAATTCATATCTTGTTCCTCTTCAAAAGAGACCACAAAATAACCATTATCTAAATCTCTCGTCTTAAAAGACTTGGTTATCTTCCATAGCCGTTCCAAACTACTCTTCATGCCCCACAGTGGTATTTCTTTCCCAAGCAATTTAATAATAAGAGATTTCTTCCATGGAGCACACCACCTCTCATACTCCTCTTGAGAAACCTTTATAGTCACACAATCTTCATCATCCGAATCTTCTCCCATCCCTTCTTCTTCTCCTTGACTCTTCCCATCACTAAAATAGCCTTTTAACCCATCAATATAATCCTTCCATGCCGTATCAAATACGCTGCTTCCTCTACTATCAGTCTTCTGGGCACCAAAATCCATCCCAACCAGTTTATCTCTGAATGTCACAGGAGCCTCCATTATCTCCTCTTCTCCACACCGTACTTTTTTCCGGCTCCGTGCAATTGCATCCTCCTCCTCCGGCGACAACACCAAGGTCTCACTCCCAAACATGATCCTTATCCTCAATTTATCAAGTCCGAAATTCTCCTCTTTTTTTTTCCTATCAAACTTTCTTTCACTCTATTTCATTAAATTTCATTTAAGGGATTAAAAATCAAATTGACCATTTAATCAGTTGTACTAGTTCAAAATCTAATGGTTCAACCAGAATTGTATTGTAACCAAATTGATATTAATAAAATTAAGACAAAAGTATCAATTAAATTCCTTAATTTTGAAATAAATTTTATTTTAATTTTTTAACTTTTTAAAGTTTAATTATAATATTTTAACCTTTAAAATGTGGCTCTTGTATTTAACAGTGTTAAACAAGATAGTGGAAAATTTAATTCAAATCCATTTAAACATTATTATTATGCATTGATTAATATACTAATTATAATTAACATATTTTTAAAACTTAAATTAAATAATTACTACCTTAGAATAAGTTTTTTTTTAAATATTTTGATAATACGTTTAAGTTATAACATCAAAATGAACAATTTTTATTTATTTTGGATAGAATTGATAAGTTTAAAAATTCAATTTGTGAATGTAAAGTATAAAAATAAATATTTAATTTTTGTATAATTAAAATTATTTAATGTCCTAAAATAAATATTTAAAATCTAAAAATAATTTTTTTATTTTAAGGCTGTAATTTTTTATTTCTTATATTAAAATGTTTTTAAGGTAGTAATTATTTAAGCCTTAAAAATATTTTTATCATAATTTTTAATTAAATTATATATATTAATATTAATTATGTGACTTTTAAATTTGTAAGTTATTATTTTTTTATTGGTTTATTTAACGGTATTAAGAATTATGAAGTTTTTTACTACATGTTAAAAGTTAAAAGATTAATATGAAACTTAATAAAATTAAAAGATTAAAATGAAACCTATCTCAAAATTAAAGGACTAAAAATATATTTTTACCTAAAATTAATATATTTTAAATTTTATAAATTATATATTATATAAAATAAAAAAAAATTATTAATAAATTTCATAACTTAATATTAAAATTTAAATCAGTTATTATTAATTTATGATCACATTTTCAATATAAAATAATCAATTAATTATCTATTATTATATTATTTATTGAGTAAATTTGTTATTATTAATATTTTTATATCATAATAATACTTATACAACATTATAATAATGATAAAAAATAAATTTATATACAAACTTATGTTATTTAATACTAAAAATAATGTTATTTTATTTTTAAATTAAAAATAAAAAAATTGACCAGTTCTTGCTAGTGTATGATCGGTTCCACCAGTTTTCAGCTGATTCGCACTGATTCTAAACTTAGCCAGTTTTTCTATTTGTAATTTTTTATGGACCTAACCTAACATTGGTTTCCAATTCAATAGATTGAATCAGCTAGTTTGATCCGATTTTTTATACTATGGTTCCATTAATGTTCATTCCGTTCCATTTCGTCTAAACTTTCAAACATAGCCTAAAAGACTCAACCACCTACATCAATTATATCATGACCTTATTAGTTGCACCGAAGTGACGGTAAGAGATGGCATTTACATAATATACCCATTAATTATTATTATTATTATTATTTATTTTTAAATTAATAAAATGCCATGTAAGTTTGGACATGAACTCATTTTATTTTATGTAAATTGATAAAAATGAATTCTATAAATATCTTTTGAGTTTTATTTTTATATTTTGAAAAAATGTACTAAAATTAAATTATTTTTCATTCATTTAATTAAAATGGTTTTTTTGTTGTAAACTAGAAATACCACTCTATAACTGTAATGACTAATCTTTTTTAAGATATTGTGAGCAAATAATAGATCCCTTCTAATTAAATTTACTTTATACATAAAGGTTAGAAATCAAACCCCTAACCATTAACTTATAAGCCAGAGCCTCTACCATTCACTAATTGAAACTGTTAATCAATTATACATGTAAGTCAACAAGAGGTATTTTAGTAAAAATAATTAGTGTCTGAAATAAAAATGTATTTTTTATTGTAAAAGAGGTATATATACTTCTTTATCTAAGATATAAATTTGGTTTGACTAATTTCATATGAACCAAAACAGGAGAATTAAAAGTAGATTAATTAATTAAATTTGTAAAAAATATTATTTTCTAATATTATCCTTATTAAATGAAGTAAGTTATATAATTCTGATATTAATTTCTTTTTTCACATTTAATTGTAGATAAAGATAAATTAGAAAAAAATATTTAATGCTCTAAATATTATCAAAATTGGACATATATTTTGAAATAGAAAAAATTTTTAAAATAGACTTATATTTTAAATAAAAAGTATATATTTTGGACTGAGAGTATACTTTGTTTTTTAGATTGCATTTGAATCAAACCTTTATCCACACCCACCACCATTCGCTATCTTATCCTACCCAGCTTTTACCATATGAGCTGAAAGATGATATATGGATATTCTGATATGTTTTTTTGTTTTCGTAGACAATGAAATCAAAGACCTAAAAACACAGAAAAGAAAGAACACAAAACGGAAAACTTAAGACATCAGCGCTTCTTGTGACACCAACACCCACACCCACACGATCTGTATCGAGTAGCCGAGTCATCTCCATCATAGGTGCAGCAATGAAGCTGTATCCCATGTCACCGTGCAGACTTGAAACAGCAGGTAGGTGGGCACACTTATTACCTTCCCCATAAATATAAAGTACCTAAACATATTTAGAAGATGTAGTATTCTTTTTCTCTTGGGCCATTTTGTAGATGTATCTTTACACTTAAAAATTTTATAAGATAAAATAAGTATTTATAAACCAATGCAATTCACTCTACATGTTGGAAAATTTTTTTTACTTTATTTGAAAACTCAACAAATTGTTTCTTACAATAATAATATTCCGTTATAACTTATAAATATTAAATCATCAATATGTTATATAAAAATGGAATGAAAAATATTATTATTATTGTTATTTACCAATTGATTAATTTATTTTATTGAACTTTGTATTGTTTTAAAAAATTCTAAATTCTTATACAAGTGCACATGATTGAGGCTTATTAAGATTCTGGAAAAACAAGCTTATTAAAATAAAAAGAAAATATAAGAAATCAGATAAATACCCAAAATGTAATCTTTTTTATTTTGATCAAAAGTTATACCTGACTCCTTAATTAAAAAAAAGTTATAAATTTTAATTTATGAATTTGTTATTTATAAAAATTATAAAATAAATGTAAAAATGAAAAACTCTTCTGACCCCATCAACAAATGTAAATGTAAATGTAAATGCAAGACACGGATTTGGGGACTTCGAAGTCCACGCGACTAGCCCACGCTGCCTCCCCACCTAAGCCATAACAACGAAAAAGTAAAGCGAAGCCAACGAAAATTTCTTCTTTTCTTCTACGGTTTGCTCCCCTCTCTCTAGATTTCTTTCATCATAAGCTTATTGATCACTCCCTTTTGTGCTTAATCCCCCTTAAGTGTTCCTCTTTCTGTTCTTTCTTGGATCTACCATTACCACCTCTTGTCGACTTCAACTCTCCATAAAGAAGTTATTTTGAGCTCAAATTTCGATCAAACAATTTCTGGGGTTGAGCAGTCTCCATAAAGAAGTCATTTTGAGCTCAAATTTCGATCAAACAATTCAGGGGGTTCAGCTTTTTGTTTACTGGTTGTGTTTTCTGCGGCTGGAAGTTGAGTGAGGGGGAGTATGAAAGTTCCTTGTTGTTCGGTTTGCCAGACGCGGTACAACGAGGAGGAGAGAGTCCCGCTTCTGCTCCTATGCGGGCATGGGTTTTGCAGAGACTGTCTATCGAGAATGTTCTCGGCGTCCCTTGATACGACGTTGTCGTGTCCCAAGTGTCGTCATGTGTCTACTGTCGGGAACTCTGTTCAATCTCTGCGGAAGAACTACGCCGTGCTCGGGCTTATCCACTCGGCTTCGAACGCGTTCGGGTTGAATTTTGACTGTGACTTCATAGACGATGAAGAAGACGGGGACAATGACGATGACTCGGTCATATACTGCCGTCGCAGGTCCCAGAAGTCGAGCTCAGGAAGGTGTGGGCCGGTGATCGATGTTCGAGCGCACCGGGAATTGAAATTGCTACGGCGGATAGGTGAGGGCAGGAGGGCTGGAATGGAAACCTGGACAGCGGTGCTCGGTGGAGGAGGCCGGAGTGGACAGTGCAGGCACTATGTGGCGGTGAAGAAGGTAAAAATAACAGAGGGGATGAATTTGAATTGGGTGCATGGACAGCTTGAGAATTTGCGTCGAGCATCAATGTGGTGTAGAAATGTGTGCACGTTTCATGGGGTGATGGAGGTGGATGAGAGTTTGTGTCTTGTGATGGACCGGTGTTATGGAACAGTTCAGTCTGAGATGCAGCGCAATGAGGGAAGACTTACTTTGGAGCAAGTCCTAAGGTTTTTGTCTCTGATTTTTTGCATTTCTCTAATCAAACTTGTGGTGGACTTAAGGACAGATATTGACATTGCGACGTGATGGGATAAAATATAGTGTGGTGGTGCAAATTTGAGTATTGCGTCATATTTGATATAAATGTCAAACATGTACTGGGTAGAGATCCTTTTGTTGAGTATTGGTTCTTAATGGTGATCTATGCGTTTTTCATTCTCGTGTTTTTTCTGAGAAGCTTGGGGGCAAGAAGTATTTTGTTTGAAGTAACAAGTAATAAAGGAGAAGCTAAGAGGTTCTTAAACATGATTGGTTTACTTACCCTTGGTTTGTTTGATAGGTAACGTAGCAATTCCACAGGTAGAAGTAGGATGCAGTGCATTCTCGTGAAAACTTAAAGCAAATACTACAAGAATATGTGTCTGTGGATCATTGGTTAATTTGTTTCTGGAGGGAAACTATATTTATCAGCCTATTGGGTTGAAATTAAATTACACTAGAATATTTAATATATAAAATCATAAGTTGTAACATTTTGCGGTTTTCTCTGTGCTTTCATGTTGTTGTACAAGTTATTGAGAAAATAAAGAAACAATTAAATTCTTTTATGATTTTTGTTAGATTTTCTTATCAGAACAAGTACATATATGACTTGATCTTTCTTTTGTTTTTTTGGTGAACGATTGTATGTTTTTGTTCATGTAATATGGTTAGCATTACAATCATGTTGATGAAATTTTAGTTCTCCAAACTCCCCCATGTTGCTTGTCAATTGATCATAACAACAGCCAATATTGACATAAAATTTTTGCCAAATATAGATATGGGGCTGACATTGCACGAGGGGTGGCTGAGCTTCATGCTGCAGGTGTTGTTTGCATGAATCTAAAGCCATCCAATCTTCTTCTTGATGCACATGGTCATGCAGTGGTTTCTGATTATGGACTTGCCAGAATTCTGAAGAAGCCTTCCTGTTGGAAGGCCCAACCAGAGGATGACTCCTCAAAGATCCATTCATGTATGGAATGTATAATGCTCAGCCCACATTACACAGCGCCAGAGGTTTGGGAACCTGTGAAGAAGTCAAATTTATTCCGGGCTGATGCAATAGGTGTATCTGCAGAGTCAGATGCTTGGAGTTTTGGCTGTACTTTGGTGGAAATGTGCACTGGTTTTGTTCCGTATGTGGATCAATTCACTATTTATTCAAAATTCTTCAAATTAATCCTCTCTTCTTTCAGAATATCTTATATCAACATCTATACTTGTGCAGTTGGGCTGGTCTAAGTGCAGAGGAAATTTATCAAGCCGTTGTCAAGGCACGGAAATTGCCTCCACAGTATGCCAGTATTGTTGGTGGTGGAATACCTAGGGATTTGTGGAAGATGATTGGAGAGTGCTTGCAGTTTAAGCCATCTAAAAGACCTAGTTTTAGTGCAATGTTGGCTATATTTCTCCGTCATTTGCCGGAAATACCACGCAGTCCTGCTGCAAGCCCTGATAAGTATGTCTATAAAGTTACTATGTTAATGACCTGTAACTTCTATGTAGGCTGATGGTATCTAATCAAAGAATACAATACGTACATATAAACTTGATTGTGAATGAGCAAACTCAAAAATTGTCATTGATTGTCAACATCTGTCTCATGGAAGTTACATATTTATATGGATTCAGGGATTCTGTTAAATGCTCTGTGTCAAATGTGATAGAGGCTTCCCCCCATGCACTTGAATTGGAACTTCCTCAGGATTATGCAAACCATCTTCATCGACTTGTGTCTGAAGGAAATGTTAGAGGTGTTAGGTTAGTACGCTTCCCAGCTGAATTGCTTGAGCTAGCTTTTATTCAAAGTCAGTGTCTTATCATTCATTTTCTATAATCTTTCCTTTCTTATGCAGACATCTTCTTTCAAAGGCTATCTCAGTAAATGGTAGCAACTATATATCTTCTCTATTGGAAGCCCAAAATGCTGATGGGCAAACTGCTCTCCACTTGGCTTGTAGGCGTGGTAGTGTGGAACTTGTTGAGGCTATTTTGGCATGCAAAGAGGCAGATGTTGATGTCTTGGACAAAGATGGAAATCCTCCTCTTGTTTTTGCTTTAGCAGCTGGATCTCCAGAATGTGTTCGTAGTCTTATCAAAAGAAATGCTAATGTGAGGTCTCGATTGGGGAATGGCTTTGGGCCATCTGTTGCTCACATCAGTGCCTATCATGGCCAACCAGAGTGCATGCGTGTAGGTATTACTTAAATTATACAGAGGTTTCTTCCTGTCTTCTGGAACTCTATTCATGTAGTTATGGAAAAAACAACAGGAACTATTATTGGCTGGAGCTGATCCAAATGCAGTCGATGATGAAGGTGAATCTGTATTGCATTGTGCAGTTGCCAAGAAGTATACGGATTGTGCTCTCGTGATATTAGAAAATGGGGCCTGCAGATCAATGGCGATCTTAAATTCAAAGAACCTGACGTAAGTGCTGGCATCCTTTGTCAATTTTGTTTTGGGCTTAGAATATGCATGTCAAGTGTGTCAAGCTTCAGATGTACGAAAAATGAACATCAATTAAGTGCTTGAAAATACATTAACAGCTTAATTTGTGCTGTGGAAGAATGGATTTGCTGCAGTTGTTTTCTCATCATGAACATTGTATTGCTTAGTTTATATTTGTAAAGGCTAAGATAATATTCTTATCATTAAATTGTTCTAGCTCATTCTATGGCACTTTCTGTCCGATGAAGTTTCTCCTTGTTGAAGAATGCCCCTCAGCCTGATGAGAGGTGCTATGGGCTACCTATATTATTTTCTTTAGATACTTCTTAAATTCCTTTCTTAAAATTCCATATGGGATCTTCATAGTCCTTTCACTCTTTGATAGATCGAAGGCTTTCTTCTTGTTGAATTCAGATATGATTTTGTCTCACTTGAAAACTTAAATCAGGTGTTTATTCTCTTTTAATGTTGCAGACCATTGCACTTGTGTGTGGAAACATGGAATGTGGCTATCGTAAAAAGATGGGTGGAAGTTGCAACTTCTAATGAGATTGCAGAAGCAATTGACATACCAAACCCTATTGGCACTGCTTTGTGCATGGCGGCTGCATCTAAGAAAGACCATGAAATTGGTAAATGGAAACTCTTACAATTCCTCGCCAGCAATTCAACGTTTGGCTTCTTTTACTTAACAATTTGTTCCACTTTTCTATTTAAATGTTTCTTTTTTTTTTGTGTAATGCATTATAGAGTGCAAGCTACATGAACATATAGCTCACAGTTTAAAAAAAAACTTAAAATATAATTGATAATTACTAGTGTGTGTGTGTGTAGAGGGAGAGAGAATCATACTCATTTAGAAATGCCTCATAGCATAATAATCATATATGAATGACCAAATCATGTGTTCGCAAGGAATTTTTGGTTTTGAGCAGCTGCAAATAATATATATATATATATAGGAGAAAAGCAAAACTTTTGAGGTTCAAATGCTTTTCTAAATGGGAAATATAAGGTGCTGTACTTAGAAGCAAGACTATATGTTATTATAACATGTTAATGCTGTTCATTTGTGTGAGAATTGAGGCATTGGTAGCATCATCTATATATTATATGGTGTAACTATTTAGCTGAATAATCTGATCTTGTTTGTTCACATTGAATGCAGAGGGGAGGGAACTGGTGCAAATATTGCTTGCTGCAGGTGCAGACCCATCTGCTCAAGATTCACAGTATGGGCGGACAGCTTTGCATACGGCTGTTATATCTAATGATGTTGGGTTGGTTAAGGTTAGCGATATGTTTTCTTGCTAAATAAAATGAATAAGTAACTGAAACTGGTTGGTAGCTGAAGTATGCACTTTTGTCTTTTTGAGGTGAAATGAATAATGCAAACTTTGTGCTGTTTTCTAATATAATTGTTGTTTTTGGGTGTTTGACTAGGTTATTCTTGCTGCTGGTGTTGATGTGAACATTCGTAATGAGCAAAATAGTACACCTCTTCACTTAGCTTTAGCTAGTGGAGCAAAGTCATGTGTTAAATTGCTTCTATCAGCTGGGGCAAATTATAATTTTCAGGTTTTCATTCAAGTTTCCATTTCTACTGTTTTGTCATGCATAAACATACTCATTTTCTTGATGACGATGTTGCTTTTGGTTAGGGATGCGGCATTCTTTCCTTAGATTTTTTATAGGCTTTATTAAATTCTCTTTCTATTGCTCTTTATAATAGATCACATGAGTCTCTGGCGTAGGCCCACTTCATTTCTGAGTAATTTAATTGTAATATTTGTGTATACAGTAAATGTTTGTTCGAGGGTTAACAAATCTAAGGTAGACATATCTGTAGAAGAGATGAGAATGAAATGTGAAAACTATTACTTTGTTGATACGGTTGGCTTCTCTGGAGTGGGTTGTGATCTGTAATAGAATTTTAGCCGTTGATATTATGATTTTCTTTTCATAGAAGATTTATTACAAAGGAAGGGAACAAAATAAGAGAGGGGATGAAGTATCCTGATAAGAACAGAATCAAAAACAGAAGAGATGGAAACTGAATAATGCAACAAAGCAGCCCAATCCATCTAATTATCTAATTAACTGACACCCTTAAAGAAACCATGTGATGAACGCCAAAGAGAGGCCACAAAAGCTAAACTATCCCATAAAGCATCTAAAGACTAATAGCACGAAGTCCCCCCTTTCTTTTTCTGTCCAAAGCCTTTGAATTGTATAAAGAGGAACTTCTTTTCTCTATTATGTAGTGGGGAAACTCAGTTCTCAAAAAAATCCCTGAACAATTGTTGTTAATAGTATACAGCTGCTTTGCTATATGAAAATAAATGGGACTGTTTTTTGACAAGCCAAACACAGATATTAGGAGGCAAAGCTGTTAGACCCAGGGATCTGCAACATGTCATTAGGTTAATTCAATTGAGTACCACTGTCCAAATAAAAGATTTGAACAGCAAAGAAATTTTAATGTTATTTATATTGTTCATTTTGCATTAGGATGATGATGGTGACAATGCTCTCCACAAAGCAGCAAAGGCAGCAAAAATAGCACGTGAAAACCTTGACTGGCTCATTATTATGCTAAGAAATCGTGATGTTGATGTTGAAGTCAAAAACCATAGGCAAGTAAATGTCAAAGCCTAAAGGCACCATTTTCTCATTTGACTTATGTTTCATGCTTTCTGCTATTTCCATGTCTGTGAACCAATGGCAAAATGGCAATCAACTAAAATGGATCAACTAGCAATGTTAATTATTATTGATCAGTCCACGTAAACAAATTAAGCACTTTGAGTACTAATATCCTACTGTGACTGATAAGTCTTATGTTTTATGACAGTGGCAGGACACTACGTGACATATTACTGGCCCTTCCTCGAGAATGGATATCTGAGGATCTGATGGAGGCACTCATGTATAGAGGAGTTCATCTAACTCCTCCAATGTAAGGGAAAGAATTCATTCTTTCTTATTTTTATTTGATGGCTATAACGTGTATTGTCTATTCATATATGATTTGTATGTATTATAATTTCTTTATTTCATATTATATCTAGGTTTGAAGTGGGGGATTGGGTGAAGTTTAAAAGAACTGTCACGACTCCAACTTATGGGTGGCAAGGTGCTAGCTCAAAGAGCGTTGGCTTTGTGCAAAGTGTTCCAAACAGAGACAATCTTATTGTTTCTTTTTGTTCTGGAGAGGCTCATGTCTTGGCAAATGAAGTTGTGAAAGTCATTCCATTAGACAGGGGTCAACATGTACAGCTTAAATCAGAGATTAAAGAGCCCAGGTATGACTTTGCATTAATGCTGCATACAGTTGACTCTCTGGTTTTTAGTCCTTTTATCTTACTGAGGTTGATGTGTTTTGAAGATGGACACTCACCTGATCTCCTCCTTGCTTTGTGAAGATCTGTAATAATGACAGAACTGACAGCAATGACTTGAAATGACATAAAATGCAGTGATGTCATTATTGTGAATTAACATAGGATTAATGAAATTGGCACAACATGGATGAAGCAAGTCATTTCAAGTTACTATTTGGTGGATTCTGTCACTTACAATTTTTCACAGAAGCACAGGGAATGAGTATCAGCTTTGATTCAACATAAGATAAAACGCCATAAATCACAAGGCTTAAACTCTCAGTGTGTGTGTGTGTGTGTGTGTGTGCTTTTTTTCTTTTTTTCCCTAATGGCTTTATGTACCATGCTTATTGGAATCATGGAAGGGTTTCTTTAATGTATATTATATACCTAGAGAGTTGTGGTGTCTAGTTTGAGATTTATTTGAGTTGCTGTCCTGCTATTGCATTTTCCCCCTTTAATAGCTTATTGTTTTGTTAAATATACATCATTCTTTACCTGAAGCATGGGATTTCCCCTCCTATATATAGAGCAAATCAGGAATGATAACATTGCATATGAAGGGTAAACAATAATCTCGATAGAGCTTTCCACTACCCCCAAATGACTGGACAGTAAAATGAGGCCATGGAAACAAGGTTATATTATACAAATTGTAAGGGCAAAACTCTGGTTGAATATTGAAGCATTGCGTTCAGTTCTTGTATCAGTTAAAAAGGGATACAGTATGCAGAAGACAACCCATGTTTGACTATTGAAGCTCTGTTAATCAGTGCCTCATATATGGGCATATGCTTGCAAGCCTTGCTGCTTTTGTATTTTTCTATGATATTAATGAATTGTCTATGTTAGATTTGGTTGGCGTGAACAGTCACGTGACAGCATAGGCACGGTATTATGTGTTGATGATGATGGAATCCTACGTGTTGGGTTTCCTGGAGCATCCAGAGGATGGAAAGCTGACCCAGCAGAGATGGAACGGGTTGAGGAATTCAAGGTTGGAGACTGGGTTCGTATTCGTCCAACTCTTACATCTGCAAAACATGGATTAGGATCTGTGACACCGGGCAGCATTGGTATTGTATCTTCCATCAGACCAGACAGTAGCTTGCTGATAGAACTCAGCTATCTTCCAACTCCATGGCATTGTGAACCGGAAGAGGTTGAGCATGTTGCTTCTTTTAGGGTAAGAAATGTGTTGATGGTTTTCCTTTAATGTCACATTTATTTGTCTTTTCTTACTTGCCATGTCTAACATTAATGAAGAGTTTTTTTCTTTGGGCTATAGCATTAACACTGTTGAACTTACAGATTGATGACCGGGTATGTGTGAAGCGATCTGTTGCAGAACCTAGATATGCTTGGGGAGGTGAGACACATCACAGTGTTGGAAGAATCAGTGAGATTGAGAATGATGGTCTCTTAATAATTGATATACCAAACCGACCAATACCATGGCAAGCCGATCCATCTGATATGGAGAGGCTGGAATATTTTAAGGTTGTAATTCTTGTTGACCATTTGTTGCTATTCATTCTATTATTTGTCTATTGTAAGATGCATCATTAATATCTTCCCTTGGTGAATTGCTGAAGAGCAGGTTGGAGATTGGGTCAAAGTAAAATCTTCAGTATCTTCCCCAAGATATGGATGGGAGGACGTTACAAGGAACAGTATTGGAGTGATTCATAGCTTGGAGGAAAACGGAGACATGGGTATTGCTTTCTGCTTCAGAAGTAAACCTTTTTGTTGCTCTGTCACTGATGTGGAGAAAGTTCCCCCTTTTGAGGCAGGGCAAGAAATTCATGTGATGCCATCTGTTACTCAGCCACAACTTGGATGGTCAAATGAATCACCAGCTACTGTTGGAAAAATAGCGAGAATTGACATGGATGGTGCTCTCAATGTAAGCTTACTGGTTTAGCTTGTAAATGTTGTGCAAGAAAATATGTTTAAAATGACTCAGACCATACTCCTCATGAAGTATTTTTGAAATCCATAACTAAACAAGGTCTATGGCTACTCTATTTAGCTGTTGAAGTAGAGATAGGAACCAAAACTTACAAAGCCTTACATAATTTCCTGGGAAACAGCCTACATTTTGAGCTACAGTAGCATTTAAAAGGGTGACTTGGTTCGAGAGCAACGACTTTCCTCCTGTGAGATTAAGTCTTGTCTTTTTAAGAAACCATTTAGCTTTGCCAACAACCTCTTCCTGTCTCCATTTGTTATTAAAACATGTGGGTGATGAATATTTAGTCACTGCTGCTATTAGAAATGCTAAACTTTACCATTTTCTTTGATAGGGGTATTTATGATTTCACCATTTTAATTATTAAAGATGAAAAAGTTATTCTGCTGAATTTTTTGCAGGTGAGAGTCACCGGCAGGCAGAACTTGTGGAAAGTTTCTCCTGGAGATGCAGAACGACTTCCAGGATTTGAAGTTGGTGATTGGGTACGCTCAAAACCAAGCGTAGGAACCAGACCAAGTTATGATTGGAATGGTGCTGTGAAGGATGGTATAGCAGTTGTGCACAGTGTACAGGATTCTGGATACTTGGAGTTGGCTTGCTGTTTTCGTAAAGTGAGGTACAACACTCATTATACAGATGTTGAAAAGGTTCCTTGCTTTAAAGTTGGGCAGTATGTTAGGTTCCGAACTGGTTTGGTTGAACCAAGGTGGGGCTGGAGAGGAGCTCAGGCTGAATCTCGAGGCGTTATAACCAGCATACATGCTGATGGAGAAGTGAGGGTATTATTCTTTGGTTTGCCTGGCTTGTGGAGAGGAGATCCTGCAGACCTTGAGACTGAGCAGATGTTTGAAGTGGGGGAGTGGATAAGGCTGAAAGATAATGCGAATAATTGGAAATCCATTGGTCCAGGCAGTATTGGTGTTGTGCAAGGAATAGGGTTTGATGGTGACGAATGGAACGGAAGCACTTGCGTTGGCTTTTGTGGGGAGCAAGAAAGTTGGGTAGGACCAACTTCCTATCTTGAAAGAGTTGACAAACTCTTCGTTGGGCAGAATGTTAGAGTTAAGCAATCTGTGAAGAATCCGAGATTTGGGTGGGCAGGGCACACCCATGCTGACATTGGAACCATATCAGCAATCGATGCTGATGGAAAGCTTCGAATATACACTCCACCAGGATCAAAAGTGTGGATGTTAGACCCATCAGAAGTAGAATTAGTGGAAAAGGTGGAGCTACGGATTGGAGATTGGGTAAAGGTTAGAGCATCAGTGTCAACCCCGACCCACCAGTGGGGGGAAGTGAGTCATTCGAGCATTGGGGTGGTGCACCGGATCAAAGATGAGGATCTGTGGGTGGCATTCTGTTTCATGGAGAGACTATGGCTTTGTAAGGCATGGGAAATGGAAAGGGTAAGGCCATTCAAAATCGGGGACAAGGTGAGGATCAGGGATGGACTTGTAATTCCAAGGTGGGGTTGGGGAATGGAGACACATGCCAGCAAGGGAGAGGTGGTAGGGGTAGACGCTAATGGAAAATTAAGAATTAAATTCAGGTGGAGGGAAGGGAAGCCCTGGATAGGAGACCCTGCTGATATTGTTCTTGATGAGAAATGATTTGTTTCCTAGGAGCATCATGAGAAAATCTTATACACAACGACTTGGTTTTTTCGTTCAGCTCTTGAGCCCCTGTTTTCTGGGCTTGAGCTTTGTACATAGAATTCTAGAGTTTTATGATCATTTTAAGCTGATGTCTCTGAAATAAAAATTTCAGGTGGGAATGCCATTGGATTGGATTTATTCATGTTAATACATAGGGGTGAAAGGAATTGTTGGGAAGGGAAAATTAAATTTGGAGATTCAGAGGCAGACAAAGTAGAATTGGCAGTGGATTATTCACATTCATATCAGATGGAGTGTCTCAGATTGAGGTATATGTATAATTATTCATATTTTTGTACAAATTGTGCTCTACAATTAACTTCAATAATGCTTTTTTTTACTAGCCTTGCTTCACAATGCAGTTAAAGGTTCCATTATGCGGTGCCTGCTTGCAAATACACTGATCCAACTATTTCTATGTAATGCTGAATGTTCTTTTTCATATCTCAATGTATGGACTCCTAAACAAAAATTGTTAAAGAATTAGATTAGTTGTTGGACTGCATTGCAATTGGGAAATGTCTAACAGAAAATTCTTACTAGATCTATTAAGATAAATGGGAATTTTTGTTGCGCAATTCTTACATTGTGCACTAAGATTTCTTTCGAAAAACAAAAAAATAGTGTGAGAGATGAAAAATATGAGTAAGAGTATTTGCCATTTAATCTGAGACTCCCTCAAGACATTGTTAGAATTGGAGAAATCTTCCTAGTTGAAAACAATCTTGTGAGCACAATTATGTGCTTGAGTTGATTTAGCCCTTTAGGTCTTATGTCTTTGCGTCGTGCAACCCTGAAAGCGGAAGAATTTATTATCTTAATACTCTTGGTTTTATGGCCGTGGAGCAGTGACAATTTAACGTTTGGATAACTCAAAATGGGTTATGATGACTAGCCTTATAATCAATAAATACCTCAGTGATGAGAACAAATTTTCAAAATGATAACCTTCATATGATCATATATCGTCTGCTAAGTGGCATGATGTGACCAGGTTCAGAAGTATGTTCAACGCACGCACAGAAGCATGCATGTCCATTGGAGGAACCAAATTACATCAAATGAACCAGTATTTCAACTGAGATGTAAGAATTTAGTCGATGTCATGAATTAGTCTGAGAGATCAATCCAGAGACTGAAACAGCAGATTCTGTAATGCTTATCACAAATATTTTTCCTAATCTTACCCCAGAACTATAATATTTTTATAAAAGATACAGTACCCTATAGATCAGTTGTCCACAATTCAGTTTTACTCTAGGAAAGCCTCCCTTGCACTCACCAATAATCCTTGTGCCATTTGGAAAAGCTATCAAGAGCATCCCTCATCCATTCATGTCTGCATCTTTTAAACGCCTCTGATACACTCAGCCAACTCCTGTTTCTAGTACTTTGCTCAGGCCATGACTCAAGTTCTTCCTTGACCAACAAAGCAAACATTGCAGCTTTACATAAGCCTTCTGGACTGAATTCATCTTGGTGTTTCTTACTCCTAAATTCATAGTACCCAAGAAAATCCTGAAACCCAATAATCACAAGTATCAAATATCTAGCGGTCTTGTCTACAGTTAAATCAAAGATACTAGGAGTTTCAAGGGATAACAATTCTACAACAACGATAAAATCAAAAGTATGCCAAACATATTGATAATACCATTATCATGTCATACCTTTGACTTTTGCTCATTATAAAGCATTAAGTATATGATATTCCAAAACAATTTAGTCCCAAATTCTTCAAACTTCCTTCCATTTAAGTCTTTCTTTTTGGACTCTAGTGCTCATACTAAACTACACCGTGCTTTGTGTGAATCTCTATGGCCATTATCAACAGTCACCATGAAATATGGGATGACAGGATGATATCTCCATCGGACATGCTTTTCGAATTCTCACCAAGAAATTTAGTCAATGCATATACATGGAGAAGTTTTCACAATTAGTTTGAGATGTTAGAGAAGATTAAAATTTTGGTCAATGCATATGCATGGAGAAGTTTTTCACCATTAGTTCTCCTCGAACGCCTGCCTCTTCAACAGCTTCTCTTACAGCTGCCTCCTCAACAGTTTCATCATTCTCCCAACCTCCCTTCAATAGAGAGCAGAATCACAAAAATCACATAAGTTGATGTCAGATGACAACCACATTTCTTCACAAAACAAAGCAGAACTACATAGGGAGAACTTTTAATAATGGGTCCAGTTTAACAGCATGATATTTTTAATAATGAAGGTATCTCATGACTCATCAGTAAGGTTTAAAAGGGTGACGTTATTAAAGTGAATTTTCACTCGAAAGTGATTGAGTGCCCATAAAAGCAAAGAACAACAGATTTTTAAGAGTAATATATAGTTATTATTATGGGTAAATTCACGACAATGTACACTTCTTCACTAAAGATCATGGTATCGAAAATTGTGAATAGGTATTTGAAATTAATTTAAAATGAGTTATGTACGGGCCTAAAGTTAGTATTTTGGCACAATAACTAATACCTAATTTGTTGTATTATTTTAATCAAGATATATAAAACTTAATACCAATTAGTATCATGGACTAAAATCATGGAATTTTTCATATCATTGCGGGCATAGGCTATTGACATAGAACAAGGGAAACAAAGTACAGTCACAGAATTACACAAAATCAATATCAACTTATTTCTCCATAATTAAACCCTATCAATAGATAACTAACATTAGAAATCCTATCCTAATCCTAATAAAATACATCAATAGTCTTAAATGATCAATAAATACATCAATTTATTGATTATTTAAGACTACTAACTGAATCCTTAAATTACTCCATTTATTTGAGAACAAAATCAGAAATTCCAAAGGATATTAAGGACTTGTTTAGCAGAGTTTTTGAAAACAAAAAAACAAAAAAACTTGTTTGTAAATTTATTTTTTATCAACTGTTCTAGAAAACAGAATAATAATATAACAGAAAACTCAAAACATTTTTAAAGTATTTTATAGTTTTTATTCTAGAAAACATAAGAAAATGTGAAAAACACCCACCTCATTAATGGTAAAATTATAAATTTTGAATAACTCATCTATCACTCACTAGTTATGATTTTAAGAATAATTATTCAAATAGATTTTTTTTATTTTCTTGTTTTCAAAACTTATTCTGTTTTAAGAACAATAAAACAGAAAACACTATCAAACAAGTTCTAAATCTTTCTTAATTCTGCTCTCCCATTCTGCATCACAGTCCCTTTTAGGACACAATCAAAAGTCAACTTTCTACTTTAAAGCTCAATCTTCTCCCTCATCCTCAAAGCAGGAAATCACAGGAGTTGTTGAAACTATGATAAATATAGAAGTGAATATTCCAAACATCGTACCTTTGGAAAAAGAAGACCTGGTCCACTTGGTGAGCTAATCATGAGAACTTCAATAATCTTCTCTGAACTGGACTGTCCACAGCTATCATAACTTTTATACCTAAATGGAATACATCTGCAACTCAATTAACAGCCTCAGAAGGTCAGATCTCTATGTAGATGTATGCAAAACAATCACATCACAGCTTTCTTCAAACTTAGAGAAGAATTCCCAGCTAAAGTAATTTGTTCAACGTCTTAAAAGCTGCTTCATTATATTCACTAGCAAATTTAAAATATCTAAGCATTATATTCTCAACGATTTCATTTTCCAAGTAATTTCATCACTCAATTCACATACATGTTTCCTAATAACTCATGCCAAGCCAAAAACTCAATAAGCCACTACATTATTTTAAGAGACACCACACTCGATTTACAATGATTGAGAACATAAAATTTGCTCCCAATGCATCCCACAACACCCTTCAATAAATGAATATATTGGCTAGTGATACGTCTCATCTGCTCCTCGAAATGAAGTTAACATTAAAATTAACCGACAAAGCCTTTTCCATATGGTGCACACTATGGTTTCCCCACCTTAAGAAACAGTAAACAAGTCCTCCTAGTATATAATGTAAAATAAAATACAAATTGAACTGCCTCCTCGTGTATGAAGCAAAATAAAATGAATGACATGACATGACAGCTAATTGAAACCGATCAGAAGGAAATGAATACCATAATTTGCCAATTGAAACATGACTAATTGAGCTACAGGATTCAAACGAATCTAATAAGAAAATACTTGGCCCGATGCGTCGAATTGACTACCAATTTTGGGAGAAGGAAAAAAAAAACTATCTCTTTAAACACCCTTATCCTTACCAAATCCACACAAAAGCCCTAATACAAGTCAAGAGGGGTGAAAATCGTCAGCCGTAACAATCACTATCGCCGATCAGCCTATCAGGAATCCATAATGTAATTTCTTAACAGAAACGGCACTTATATAGATATACACATAGCCCAATATGAAAATGACATCTTTCCCAACAACCACTAACAAAGCAATCACTCAAATGTCAAAGAAGAATAATCAATATTGAAACAAGTCCCACATATTGCATGAGTGACGAATAACAAATTCGAGGAAAATATTGGAAAATATACCCGGCAACAAGGCGAAAACCATTCTCGTACCGCTGCTGAAGCCGACCCGTACGGGCCACCAAATCAGACATAATAAGGAAGAAACCCAGTCTCAATTGCACTCTTCAGAATTCTCAAGACAACAGATGCCTGCCATGGAACCCGATCGCAGGCGCACGAATCCGATAATGCTCATGGCCGCACTAGATAACAACCCCGCCATTGCTGTCCATGGTTTCGCCGGCACTAATCGGTGCTTCTTCGGATCACCTGGATGGCTTCCCTCGCTAATGTTTCTTTCTTAGGGTTTGCAATCTGTTGCAGAGAGAGACGCAGAAAGAGAGAAAGCCACGAGAAGCGAATGGTCGATTTAAAGAGAGAAAGCGCGAAACAAGGGAAAGAGGGAAAGAAGCGCTAACAACGGATCTGATCGGGGACGGTGGGGACGGTCAAGGTCACGTGGATATGGTCAACACGCGGGGCCCGTTTGGGAGATCGCTAGTGTGTTCACTGGTGAGAGGAGTACAAAACGAGGGGAATTCGTCCATTCATATGCGGACGCGTGGCAGATGACGACGGATTTGGCCGGTGGAGAGAGATGTTTGATTGGATGATATGTTGACGAAGTTTGGTCTGCGTTGTATTGGATTGTGAGCCATGGCAGAAGTCAGCGAGAAGAAGTTATTAAAGTTAAGGTGTGTTTGCTTTCGCGAAATGGACGGGACTGTGCGATTTGATATGAGGATTTTGTAGGCCCCTTTGTCCCTTGGATCTCATGATAAAAGAAGGTTCTTGAAGCTTTTTCCATTTTTATATTCATAAATAATTGACAGAAATTTCTGCCTCCCTGAAAAATGATCGTGATTAGTTGCACTTGGATTTTTTAATTTATTCTTTTAAAATAAAATAGATCATTGGAGTGATTTCAGAATTTTTTATTTTGACCCAAAGGATGAATCTAATTGGTGTGCCAATGATTAGGTATCAAACATCCTACCTTATCCATTAAGTCTCAAACTTTTAGATTTGAACTAGATAATTGAATCAAATAGTAAAACTGTTAGCAAAATAAATAAATAAATATGCAATTAAAGTTAAATAAAATTAAAGCAATTTCTAAATCATTTTTATATCTTGTTGGTAAAAAAATCATTTTTATATTTCAAAATGGACTAAATTAGTTTTGTTCAGTTAATTTAGGGGTTGTTTGATTGGTCTAGTGAAAAGAAAATTTTTTTACAGCAATTAAAATATATAATATCCAACATATCTTTTTTATCAATATTGTTTTAGATTTTTTTTTGGGATAAATAACAACTTCCATTAGCACAAATATAGATAATCTAATGCATGTTGAGAGAGTTAAGGGAGAAAATTTAAGTTTTCAACGGGTGCGTATGGAGAAGTAAGGGAGGAAGTTTGAAAGTAACTAATGTTACTGAATTAAATTTTTTTTTAATTTTTTGTTAAGTTGAATTTAACTCGGTAAATATTTCTTTTATATTTAATATAAAAATATAATATATTTTTTTAAAAATATAATTTAAGCTTCTTAAAATCTTAAAATAAAACAAATTATACATGTATTTTCTGAAAAGTTAATTTCCCATGAGAAAGGAAGCATATCAAGTGGCCCTAAAAAATTTTTTTTTATTAGCAAGAGTTTTTAAGAAGTTGGAAATCCAACTTTTCAATAACTATTAAAATAATTTATTAAGTAAAATTCAAGTAAGGTCAATTTTATAGCATTTTCTCAATTTGTTAAGTTTACCTTTGACCCCTTTTAAATTCTTTGATATTAGAAAAGATATTTATATCTTAATATTAAAAATACTCTATTTACTTAAAAAATTGTGCTTAAAAATTAAAAAGTGAAACAAGCACATCAATATCGATAATAAAATTTATAAACAATTATTTTTTACAATAATAATAAATTAAATCTATGTTTTTTTTGGTTTTAGATTCCCATTTCTCTTTTTTTTTTTTTTGGTAGAAGATTCCCATTTCTCTTTATTTGTGTAAAAGTAGCATGTACGTGCAGTTATTTCATCCCAATCGCTAGATCCACTTGACGTTGCACAAGAAGCCACGTGTCCAGAAAATTTGGGCCATTATTCGCGTTGTCGTCCACTTCTTCATTTCTTTAGATCTCCTTGTTAATATTTTCGGAATCGGATCAAATATTCAATTAGATAACATATAGGTTAAAAATTTAATAATTCAACTAAATTTTAATTAGGATTAGATTAATATTAATTAAAATAATATATTAAAAAAAATAATATAAATTTAAATAAATTTTAAAACTTAATTAAACTAAATAATATTAAATTATTAATATATTATTCACCACAAACAAATTATTAATAAATTTTATAATTTAATATTTAAATTTAAATAAGTTAATATTCATTTCTAATGATATTTTAGGTTTAAAATAATAAATTAATAATATATTATTATATTATTTATTAAATAAATATATAATTTTTAATAGTTATATATAATAATAATACTTATATAATATTATAATATATATAAAAATATTTTGTACTAAAAATGGTGTTATTTTATCTTAAAAACTAAAAAAATTATTTTTAAAAAATAATATAGGACTAGTTCAAACTAGTTCAAAACCGATTTCATCAATTAAATACCGGTTTCATTGGTTTTTGACCGGTTATCACTGGTTCTATATAGTAGCGATCATTTTTCATAACCGAACCAAACCAGACACTAGTTCCTGATTTGATAGTTGAACTGGTTAATTCGGTCCGATTTTGATAACAGCAGTCCTTATTGTCCTTGTAGATTTGGATCCTGTTTTCAAATTTGGAGCTTTGAATGGCTTCGAGGCTGTAATAGACTTTCATGTTCAATAGTTCTCGGTATATAATTTCTTTATCTTATTGTTTTTAACAACTATAAACTAAGAACTAAAAATTAATTCCTTCAAAATTTAGAAATCACTTAAGTTAATTTTGTTTATTCTAATAAAATATTTTCCATGCACATAGTAAAAAATCAAATTCAAAATAGTATATCTAAGGAACCCAACCATCTATTAATTGTGTTAGAATCTTATTGATTTTTTATTCCATTTTTTAATTAATTAAGGTTACTAGAATTTTCTTTTTGGCCTTTATTACACCCAATTTTTAATTTTTCAACATGGAAATCAAAACAAAGTAAAGTTGCAACTAGAATTTTTTTAAAAAAATTTTGAAAAACCTTTTAAAAAAATATGGTCTAAGAAACATAAAGGGGGGAGTCGATTGCGTTATGAGAAACGTGTTTTCATAAGAATGGTTGCTTTAAAATGGTTATATAAAATTAATGTGGTCTTAAATTAATTTAAATTACCTTTATCAAACACATATAAAAAATAATAACAAATAAATTTATTTAGAAAGGCGGACTTAATCTAAAATAAGAGTCTAGGATCTACAAATTTTATAAAAGGAATCAAAATCTACGTAATTCAGGTGTATAAGTTTGTGTCATTTGGTTAATATTTTTTTGGAGCAAAATTATATTTAAAATATATAGTTTTTTTTAAGAAAAATTATATTTTTATCAAAATAGTTGTAAGTGGGGTTTGTACTTTTTTATTTATGGAAAATGAATTGTGTTTATTTAAGAAAATTAATTTACTTTTATTATTTTATTAATAACCCTGCGGAGATTCCAAAATTTCACTTAGTAACCATTCAACTTATATATCCATGAAGATTCTGAAACCTTACGCCCAATGACTCTGAAATATATTATAAAATTATTATTTAAAAGATAATTATTTATTATATATTTTTTAAAAAGCCTATTATTTAGGATAGACATGAAGCTTTAAACTTAAATTTTTTAGGAAACTTTTATTATTTTATCTTTTAAAATAAAAAAACACATAAATGTAAAAAAAAACACATATACATCTATAATTTAATTAGTATACCAACAGAGACACATTACAATACACGGTAAATCTATTAATCTAAACACTCATGGAGGTTCCAAAAATCATATTGAGCAAATCCGAAAATAACATATTTAATGAGAAAAATATTGACAATTTTATTTACAAAATATGATTTTGTGTGCTAGTGTAGAAATAAATCACTTCCTACATCAACCGCATTATCATCCCATCATTGAAATATCATCCTCATTGAGTCACTGTAAAGCATATAAAATTTACTTCCTTAAAAAATATATACACAGCTTCTTCTGCCATAACCTTGGGCAATTGTATGGTAGAGAAATCAATCAATATATGAAACTTGTACAGGGGCATTCAAGTGAGCTAGAACAAGGTAACCTCTTTAAGTCAGGATTAAACACATTAATATCAAGGGAAGAGACAAATGCAATCAAGGTGTTCGTTCCCATATAAAAAGGATGAAACTACTTATAGGGCAATTCATGGGTGTCTTATACTAACAACGTCAGTTTATAAAGCCTTCCAAACATTCATTCTATTGTCACAAAGGACATGGTTCCTTTCTCTTGGCCAGTGTGTAGAATACGAATAAGACCACCATTAAAGTGGGTATAAACACTTTGGCTTTTTGGAGCATAGACAACCATATAAAGTCACATAGAAATAGAAATGGGTATGTTCATTGCAAAAGATGCCTCTATCTCTAATAGAGATATTCATAGGCATGAACAATTTATTTTTAGAATCTCACCAAAATATCATACTTTGAAATTCATAGAAACAAGTTCAAAAAGAAAAAAAGTAAAATAACATAAAGATAAAACAAGTATGTAAATCACAAGTGCATCTCCACATATTGAGAGTTGTTCATTGGTATAAGAAATAAACCTCTCAAAACATTGAATTTGGTATCCATTTATGTTATATAATGCAAAAATAAAAATAAAAATAATAATAAATAATAAAATAAATAAATAATTAGAATGTTACCACTAATCAAAGTTGATTTCAAATATAAAACCATTTATTTGGAGATGTGGATATATAAAATAAGGTGAATAATGGTTAGCTAAAATGTTAGACAAATTCAATTTTTAATATAAATTCCATATATTGAATCTTCTCACAAAATTATAAGAGCAGCGGAAGACTTTATAAATACCTCTCATCATGCTAGATGATCTGATGTAGATATCTTTGGAGTTACTCAATCTAAATATTATATCTGAAATCACATAAAATTAGTTAGAAGGAAATATAAAAAAATAATCTATGCAAACAGTTCTTCCAACTAGGTATGAGACTCAGTGATGGAGCCTGAAATTTAGTTTCAACTAATCAGGGAACCAAATCATATGTTCAACTCAACTCAGTCTGCCTCTATTTAAATAACCTTGGCCATCATCAGTTATTAAATTTAAATTTGAATTTGAATTCAAATAAAGATAAAGATAAAATCAAGATTGAATTTATCTCTTATTCCCTAAAATCGCTCAACTGACAATATCTTCTCTTGAAGATAAGGACCACATTAAGTTAAGATATATTTAATTAATTAAAAAATATAAATATATAATTTGAATAAATTTAAATTAAACATTATTAAATTAAATATATCCAACATTCTCCCACTTGGTCTGATCTTGATTAGTTAGTTGATATATCAAGGAGTATTTAAGCAATACTACAAGAATCATGAAGATATGTCCTCTAATCATGTGAGTATTACCTTTCATGTATCACAAGTAATATCCTTACTTTATGGGAAATTATCTTTATGAATAAAACTTAAATGTTTATTCGGTTTCTAACTTAATGTTCATCAATCTCACAAAAATTGTATACAATATATACATTGAGTTGATGAACTACAAATACAAATTTCATCACTTAAGCACACCTCATTTATATCACCACAATGCGATCTTTCTCATATGAGGTGTATAATCCTTTATATTCTTTAATTGCATGCTCTTAATCAAGAATCTTCTCTTTATGTGGTGCTTGACTATTTCACCTTATATGGTCAACACACTTCTTTATAGCCTCAAATGAATCCCCAATTTGAAACCCAAGATGAAATTCAACATTTATATAAACTTACCTCAAATCAAAGATCAAATCCAGTATTTATGGTGGAAGTAAGCAATTAGTTATTGCTTAGCAATCTTGCACTCCTCCATAACATAATTTGTTCATCTTGCATTAGGATGTGTCATAATATTGACTTTTTAAAGTCAACTTATCCTACTAAATTGAACAAATGATATATTTTCCTAATTATTGATCTTTTATATGAAAGCATGAATTTCTAGTATTCTTTGCAGCTTATCATTTATTATCTAAGCATAAATTGCTTTGCGATCTTTATAATATTCCTTTCACAAAGGCTATGTCAATTTATGTGCACATTTAGATATACATTATGCCTTTCACTATTAGCATGAAAGAAATATTATTCTCATCTCTTTCCAAATCTCATCAGGGACATATGGTAAACATAAGTGTCATATATGACAAATAGACTTTATTCATTAATATTCAAGTGCTTACAAATATAGGTTCTTTATGATAATTCCAAAAATTTTGAGAATTATCTATGTATACATCTCTAAAGATATTTTACCTATATCTTTTACATCATATCTCCTGATCAAAGTTATTATGCCTTTTGTGACATCTCAAGTCATTCATCATAACTAAAATAAAATAGATGACTCAACTTTCACTAATCCAATGGTATAAATAAGGATCTATGATGTTTTCAATATTATCTAAAAATATGATCACATCATGAGACTTCAACTACCACTATTATGGGAAGTCCTGCCTAATTAAATTCTCCTTAGTATTGATTGAACACATCACGTTATTTCACATACATCTCTCTCTTATAGTCATAATGGGAGTGATAATTTTCATAATATTCCAATTAGCATATAGATTCATGATAATAATGAAGGAATTATTATTAATATAGGAGAAAATTTCACTATCATCAATCTCTTTCTTTATAGAGAAAACTTTTAGCAAGTAATTTTTAATTTATAATATATAATATTGACTAGTGAATTCCTTATGATTTTAAAGACCCATTTATGGCTAATTCTCTTAGCCTCACTAGTAATTATATAAATTCCCAAATATTATTTGTCTTAGGATCTCATATATTTATCATGAGATCATACCTTAATTTGGAGTTTACTTCATTATATATGAAAACATATGAGATTATTCTTAATGTTCATATTCTAATCAAGTTTCTTAATGTACACCATGTAATTGCTAATGATTGCCAAATTTTCAATCATAATTGGTCATAATTCAATCTATTGTTAAGATTAAAATTGTATAATAAGGCTTCATCCTAACTATTTTTGAGATATCTCTTGTTCTTTATGAGATTTCTCTTTAATAGTTGAGAGAATCTATGATATTGATATTCCTAATTTCCAGTATGACCAATTAGATTTTAGAACTTCATTATATTTTACATTCATCTTATAAAATTAAGTTTCATGTAAAACTAGTGTTCCATCATAATTAGTGGTTTCATTCATCTTATGTGATCATTCTTGATAAGTTTGTCATATATTTGATCACTCCCACTAATTATGACATTTCTCAATGAATTTGGCATTCCTAATCTTTACATATCCTATATGTGATAGATATTATAGTTTTTATCATTTAAGCTTCTTTGCATTTCCATCCAAATATGCAATGAGACCTTCAGGAACAACCTTCATTCACTCTTACCTTTACAAGATAAGTCAATGAGAGCGAATAATTTAGAATAAAATTTCAACCTTATGGGCTTCAAAAAATGTTGGAATCTTATTTTAAATGTACATTGTTATCTTGAGTGAATTTGTCCATCATTAGTGTACTTATAATAATATTCATTCCCATAATTAACCTCATCATATTAACCCGTTTATTGGATTAACTTTCTACTTTTGCTTTACATCCTTATTAAGGCATAATGTACTTTATTTTAATTATAAAGCAAATAGTATTCATGAATTGTGAGAAATTAACAATAATAGGGAAGGATCCCTTTTAAACAATTAGAACATAAATACAAAAAACTAGACACTAGCATTTACAATCTCTAGCATTAAATTCTTCCAGGCATACATATATATATATATCTGCTTAATTTTTAATGTATTTCATATATGAATTAGAGTTAATGAGATTTTGAGATTAAATAATCTCATTCTTTATAAACTTTATTAACTCTCAATAATGGAAACATTAATATTCCCCTCTATCACATAATAGGAAGAATTTTTATCCCTTGATATGCTTTAACTAGATGAGATTTAAATATATATATATATATATATTCAAGATAAGAGTATAACTATTATTCTCCAATAAGACCTTTTGTGAGGTAATTACTCTTTATATGCCTCTTTCTTCATGGTCTATCTTTGGAACTAAATCCCTTATTAGAATATCAATTTAATATAAATTTGAGCCCAATTTTTTTTTCACACATATGTCCAATAAATATTTATTGTATATATGTCCTTATGTGTGTTATGAGAAATTTATAATGACTCATACTGACAAAATATCTAATTAAGGATTGTATGCACAACGATAAATGGAGATTCTCTTATTTTGAGAGTCATATCTCTCATCTGTATGGTATGTCATTTACATACCTTTAGTGTCTATTTACTTTACGGAGAATTACTTTAGAGTTAGAGCACTAAATAGTGACCTATACCATAATTTCATCCATTGCCTATAAATGAATCTTGACATCCTCAAATCAATTATGTACCCAAATATTTAGCTCTGCATTGAGATTTTATAATTATTGTATTGAGAGAATTGTATTACTGCCATCATTTATACAATATTATCTCATACTAATATTAATAGGTACAGGAACTTTAGGTCAATATCTCCCAAAGAGTTAAGGATTTTCTTCTTTGAACTCTATAGTTGTTGTCCCTAACCAAACAATCTAAGAGATGATAATAAAACTGCAATTTTTTTTAGGATCCAGCTTAAAACATGCTTACATCAATTCTATATGAGGCGATCATCCATCACATTTAAAAAAAAATGTATGCTTATCAATGTAACACATACTAAACATAAATTCTATATCACCAAAATCTACCTGTGGGTAAAGATTTCAATATAGCATAAATTTATGTATCATTTATGATGAAACTAGAAGGCATTCATACTTCATAATACCTGTGAGTTACTTAGAAAGCACAATGCAACTTCTATTTCATCCTAATTAAGTATGTATTTATATCTTTCTACCTGTGGGTAAAGATATATTATAATTATATACTTAATTAGAATTGATGTCTTTAAGTCTTTATGGGATATCTTTGTTTGTTAAAATAAATAAAAATGTATGTATTCAGTCATGTAAGGATGATGTGGCTACTCCCTAACTATACATACCAATCACAAGATATTTAGAATCATTATGCTCAAAGGGATATACAAATGCACTCATATAGGCATCACACAATGAGAATCATTTAATTAATCAATCAACTGAATCAAATATATGACTAATTAATTAAAAAATTCTCCCCATATAATTAAATCATAAATGTGCAATATTTTATCCTATTAACATGATGTAACTAGAATGTATTCATATTCCCTAATACCTGTGGGCTACTTAGGAAACATAAGACCATTCTATTCCATTCTAATTAAATGTATAATTATAATTATCTCCCTGTGGGTAAAGATAAATTACAACTACATATATAATTAGAATTGATATTTTAAATCCATATGTGATTTTATTGAATCAATAATGCATGCAACAATTATAAATGATTCTTTGACTACTTAAATGCATGCTAATCACAAATATAATAAATTATGTGCAATTAAAATCATATATATACACAACCATTATGAGAATTTAAATAATTAATTTAACCAACTAAATGAGCATGTGGTTAAATAACTAAATAAATTCTTCCACTATTTTATTTATCTAATGTGCTCAACAATTGTTTAAAAATTAAGTTTAGGCTAGTAAATAACTTGATTATTTTGCAAAACCAAAATAGTGTTATTAATTGCTTAAATAGAAATTTCCAAATTTCAGACAATAAAACTAACACAGGTAATATATTGCAAAATATTTTTTTTAATAGCCCAAATTAACTTTCCAAATTTTAAACAATTAAAATAGCTTATAAATAAATAATCAATCGAAATATATCATTCGATATACAAATATGGTTCAACACAGGTCAAAAATAGCCAATTGAACCCATAATTAAATTTTGGAATTTTAAATAATATAAGTTTTGACTTAAATAAAATTTCAATCACCAAAATAACCCAATATAAATTTCCAAACATTATTAAATGACCCAAAACCGAATTTTTGTTTGAATCTGGATGTCCAAGGTTATGTTCCAAAAATTAGAAATGTAGAAAGATAGGCCAAAAGTTAAATTTAATCAAAATCTATAAGCCCAAAATCGTAGGCCCACATGTCCCTCTAACATGCTTCAGAAAATCCCATTGAGCTAGAATTAAACATAACTTTGGGGCTCAACTAATGCTAGCCCAATAGGAAACAAAACAAACTCAAAAGGACGACCTAATTGTTTCATGCAACTTCAGACACCGTTCTTGGATACTCCAACGGCACATATTATTGGAGAAGGCCGAGAAGGCATCTTCTCATACTAATCTGTCCATAACGCGTCCAAATTCTCAAATCAAAAACCAAGAAACTTGGCGTTTATGATCTCGATTATCTCTCGCAGACCCAAGGCAAAGACCATGCTCTTATATATATATATATATATATATATATGAAATCAATAACAACAATCCAGATACATGATTTCTTATATAAGTTGGTCTAAACATGCATAAAATCAAATAGAAAATTTACACAGCATTAGATCACAATACATATATGCAGGCAAAGATAATTAAGGATCTGATACCACATGTTAGACAAATTCAATTTTTAATATAAATTTCATATATTGAATTTTCCCAAAAAATTAAAAGAGCAGCAGAAGACTTTATAAATACCTCTTGCTATGCTAGATAATCTGATGTAGATATCTTTGAAGTTACTCAATCTAAATATTGGATCTGAAATCACATATAAAATTAGTTAGAAAGAAATATCAAAAAATAATCTATGCAGACAGTTTTTTCAACTAGTTATGAGACTCAGTGATAGAGCCTGAGATTTAGTTTTAACTAGTCGGAAAACCAGAGCGTATGTTCAGTTCAACTCAGTCTGCCTTTATTTAAATAACCTTGGCCATCATCAGTTATTAAATTTAAATTTGAATTTGAATTCAAATAAAGATAAAAATAAAATCAAGACTGAGTTTATCCCTTATTCCCTAAAATCGCTCAACTGATAATATCTTCTCTTGAAGATAAGGATCATATTGAGTTAAGATAGATTTAATTAATTAAATAATATAAATATATAATTTGAATTTAATTAAATATTATTAAATTAAATATATCCAATATAAAAAACATATAATAGTATGTTTTTTTCTCTATTAAAGATACTTACGAATATGAGAGACCATTTCAAACAACTCATAATAAAAAGAATATTAAAAAAAAAAGAGAAATAAAAATCTTACAAACCTATATAAAAGATCTACCACTCATTCTCCTTCTCCCTTTCTCAATATTTCCTACAACGCTATTTTCTATGTGGGAGAACGTGAAACCCAAAAGCAATGCATAGAAGGAAAAAAGAAGGGGGAATTACTGTTTAGGACCAATATCCTCACTTTATTAACTTTCAAGACCAATAGATTGTAAAATTAGGAAAAAGGACCTTGGGTCCTTAATACAAATTAAATCACTTTCTACATTACTAAAATACCCTCACTCTATTTTACCTAAAGCGTGAACGGCATCTCACGCAACACTGCTTTCTCAACTCAAACTCTCTACCCTAACCGTGTCCTTACTCAGAAGCTATTCGGCTTGCGAGACGATCGGAGAAGCTTTCTCTCAACATAGACCTTGCCTTTTGTTTCTTGATCTAAACTCTCTTCCCTATCTTTTTTCCACCAAAATCAGAATCAAATCCCCTGTTCTCATCATCATCCCTAATCAATCCTTTCGAACCCCAAAATTCCCAAAAAATTGAAGACTCTTCACAACAACGTGCTGCTACACCTGCCACCGCGCCCTCCACCTCGTCCCCACCGGAGAAATAAGACGACCATCCTCCCTCATCGGCTTTGCTGCCTAGCGACGCTGAAACTCAACCAGTAGCCCTTCCATTGTCTCTGAAATTTGTGAAGGTCATTTAAATTGTTAAAATATATTTCCTTTATTCTTGTTTGTTTGTATTTGTACAAATAATATCATCCACCAATTTGTGTTGAAAAAATATTATTTGATTTACAGTATGATGTTCTTGGTAAAGGCTTAGAAATTAGAAACAGAAACTATGAAATTGATAGAGGAATAAATAAAGGAGCTAGAACTCGGGTGTTATTAGCCAACTCAGATGAAAGACAGTTAGGAGTTAACTAGTCCCAATAATAATTAGCTTGTAAATTCGAGGGAAAGGAATTTGAGAAGTAATGCATTGTCGTTGATTCTTTCTTTCTTTCTTCTTCTTCTACCATAACAGAAATCTTCTGATATATTGTGTGAAAATTGGAAGAATGTCCAGATTAATTAGGTTAAACTGAAAGCTCCCATTATTGTATTTGGCTCCTCCAAAGGATGGAATTTAGATAATAGAGTGCTAGTAAAATTCAAAAGAGTGGGTTCTTGCACTGATATAAATTGTTATGTAGTTGCTTGTATCATAATTGAAATTATTAGTCTTTTTTTAACTATAATTATTCATTTTGCACTTTACCATTTTATTTTATGAAGTGCATCTTGTATTTTAAATGATTATTTTCTTCTCTTTTTTAAGTTATTTATATATTTATTTATTTTAAGTTTTTTGGGCTTGCTGATGTTCTTCATGATTTTGGAAACATTTAACTTCATTTTTTACGTACTCATTGTTGGGATGATCACAAGCCAAATCTTGAGTGGGAAAGGTTGTAATGGGGTAGCATTAAGTTGAATATGGATAAAAGAAGTTTTTCATCCTTGCTATCTTTAGTATTTTTTTTTCCTAAGCTAGTGGTAGAGCTGGAATCTAGATTTGTCAATAAAATGAAAAGGTGCAAAGTTAGATGATAAGATGCAGAAACATTTACTTTATTAGTTTGAGATGTTGATACAAGAATTCAGAAGAGATGGTGGGGGTATATTATATTTTAGACAATATATAACTGCTTAGGGAATTAATTACTTTGAGGCATAGTTTATATAAAATTTCACTTCTTGCTGTACTCTTATTTTCCAGCATGCTTTTTGCATCAAACCATAAAAAGTTGATTTTTCTGCTAAATATTTCTTGTATATTTGCAGAACTTCTGTCAAGAATCAAGAAGGAAGTAGAAGCAAGATCTCTGCCTTCCAATGTTGCTGCAGGAATGGAGGAATTGTACCAGAGCTATAAAAATGCAATACGTTTCAGTTCATTTTGTCTATATTCATATAAATCTATGCATTATTCCTGATGCCTTAATTTTAAATAGATGCAAGCTTTCCATTTTGTCGTATGCATAAACAATGCATTCATTTTGTTTGCAATCACTTTATTTTGTAATAGATATGACGTTAGTGAGATACTTGACCATGATCTATTTGACTAAATCATTCCTAACACTAGAAGAAAATCACTAAGTATTTAGAATTTCATACGGAACCTCCAAAACTGTGTGTTTCAAGTATTAATGATTTCTTGTGCCTGTGTTTTCTTAATCTATTTGTGTTTAACTTCAAGCATTACCTCATGATTGGCATATTGGCTTTTGGTGTTGCATTAATGTTGGTTTGCTTTGTATTGCTATGTTGTCTTTAATATGTTTTCTTGTCATTCGTAAAGTGAAAGTAGACTTGTTTGATTATCAAATCATGCTCTTATCTCTTACTTCTGTTTTTCTCTTTGTAATTGCTTAAGACTTGGATACATTAATGTTACTAAATCACAAACCGAAGAATTGATTTGAATTTTAGATTTCAGAATTTTGTATTACTCTGGTGACATATATGTGTGTGTGTGTGTGTGTGTGTGTGTGTGTGTGTGTGTGTGTGCGTGTGCTTTTTTGTGGTTTAATCTTTACCTGAACTTTTCTGGGTATGAAAATTCACATGTCACTGTTGACTAATTAGCGTGGATATACTTTGTCAGAACATAAACAATTTTAATATTATGTTATTATGCTACAGTTTAATATCCTGATCCATCCATCTATCTTTCTGGCATTTGAATGACATAAATGAGTTTAATTGCAATCATATTTCAGATAATGAAAAGTGGACATCCCAAGGCAGATGAGATTGTATTGTCTAGTATGGCTAGCCTAGCGACGCTGAAGCTTAGCCGGTAGCCCTTCCATCATCTCTGAATCTTTCATCTTTTCTTCTTTAAGGTTAGTGTATGCTTCTCAAATTTCATTAAATTCCTTTGTTAGTCCTGTATCATCGTGCTAAACCCTTCTTTGTACATCTTATGTATATTATTTACTGCTGGGTTTTATACCTCTCTAGGTTAAGAATTAATAAGATGAGTTCATACTCAGAGAGGTGTTATAGTTCTTAAAGAAATTTTGTTGAGTGAAAGCATGATATATTTCAACACATGAAAACTCAAAAACCTGATGCCATATGAATGTAACAGTTCCACTGAGGGAAGGAATGGACTTGTTCCACTAATCATGTAGGTCAGCTCATATACATTGCATTGGTGTAACAGTTTGGTCACTGTCTTTTTATATTAGAAATATGTTATTAAATTTGTTTTTGAATCACTTTTGCATATACAAATTCTTTGTTAGCCTCAGACTTATCTTATGTAGGCTCAACTAACCTAAAACTTATTTTGTTCGATACTACTTTAGAATGATATGGATCACCTAGTTGTTGTACCACTGGTTCAGTTCAGTTCAATGAGATGGAATCTGATAGGGGTATCTACAATAATAAACATCCATGATCCACTGAAACTAATATATGTATGTGTTTATCTTAGATATTGCCTTCCTTTTACAAAAGCCAGACGAATACATATAGATGAATTTGAGTAAAGATGTGGAGAAACTCTATACAAAAAATGTCAAAGTCATGTTGATTTCCAAATTGTCTTCCTTATTAATGGATTAAGGTGAAGAAAACCCATTCAAGTTTGTCACCAATACCTTCCCTTCCTGGAATTTTGGATATACATTCATCCATTCTCTCTTCTTCAACAATTTACTTGTGCTTTAAAGGATGATAATTGTGTGCATCAGCATTGGTTAATTTTTTGTCTCAGAATGATTTTTCATTATTGATGTGTTTTTCCAATTATCTTATTTTAATTTGGCGCCATATTTATTTATCATCTTTTACTTATGAGGAAAATCTTCACTCCCTATTCTAGTGTGTGCTAAGGCATTGCCATTTTACTCAATCACTCCCTTCTATTTGTAGGGCTTATTTTATATAATTACCTCAACTGGAACTTCTCATATATGAATGGTTCCTGTCCCATAACTTCTCAACTGGACCTTGTGCATTTTAGAGTCAAATCAAATGAATTCATAATATCGTATTCATAGGTTTAACTTTGAAATTGCATTCTTTTTAATATAACTTCTATTTTAGTTATCATAGCAAATATGAAAATCTTAAAGAGATAACTTATGTACAAATTGGATGTGTTTGTGAACAGTTTCAACAAAAAAAAAATTAAACAGACAATTGTAAACTGTATCCTGATTTCTATCATGACTAAATTCTGGTTAGCATTAATTTGTTTATTTGTTTGAATAGATTTGCTTATGATGTGAATATTTTGTGTTATAAGAGCATGATAAAGGAGAAGAAAGAGGAACATAAAAAGTATAGTACTGGACTTAATAAGTTCAGAGGTGAATTCTTTGAGAAAAATAAAGGAAAATACAAGAATATTATAGATGCAAATGAACCACTTATGCAAGCTTGGAATAGAATGACAGAGCGTCAGAAAGATTGGTACAAGAAGGATACAATAAAAAGGAATGTAGCAAAAGAAGAAAAAAATTCTAGTAAGGTATGATATTTATCTTATTAGATATGATGATTGGTTATGCAAATTAAAGTTTTGTGTTATACTATATTATACTATATTATATTGTTCTTTTGATGTGTAGATGCTAATGAACACAAGATGCTCACCTGGTCAACTTAAGGAAGTGGTGGATTATATCAAGTGCAATGAAAGATTAAAGGAAAGAGTAATTTCAATGGGTTTTGGATCAATCTTAAATTTTAGTTGTGAAAGGCTACCTAGGGAGCTATGTGAGGTGCTTATAAATTCATATGACCCACCAACATCAACACTTGCAGCTAGAGGGAGACAAGTTGTTGTTCATGTTGAGGATGTGCATTCTATCCTTGGTATACCCTATGGTGGAAATCCTGTTATTTTGGATGTTGACAGTGATTCCTTGGTGCAAATGAAGGAAGAATTCCAAGGAGTCGCCTTTACTGATTTGAACAAAAGGATAGTATCCGGGGGGGAGGAAGACAAATTTGAAACATTGTTAATGTTGTTTATGTTTGGAAATTTTCTTTCTCCATCATCAAGTTCAACTGTTAGTGATCGATTGATTAAAGTGGTGAGCGGGAAGACAAGGCCAGAAGAATATGACTGGTCATCATTTGTATTGTCCGAACTTGTTAAGGAAGTGTCATCATATAAGTCGGCCATTCGAAAAGGAAAGAAGAAGGCAAGCATCGGTGGTTGTTTGTTCTTCCTCATGGTTTGTTTCAAACTCTTCTATATGTTGTTCACTAAATTTGTAGCATCTAACAAAGAATTTATTTTGCAGATATTTTTTTTTGAACACTTTCCATTGGGGGACACACCAAGACATATGGGTGAACCATTGCTGCAATATTGGAATTGGACAAATGTTAAGTCCCGAGTGGATAGGGAAACAAATAGTGAACATGGACTTCTTTTTGAGACTTCTAATGCTCCAACCACTAGTATGCCAGGTCCATCTTCATTACACCATCCGGTATGCATTTTACTTTTGAAGGATGATTGAGAATTATATGCTTTTTATGGTTGTAAAACTTAATGTGTGAATGTTGATGCAGGAAATCAAAGCCTTGTTCACTTGGTTCCAGGATCATCTCCAACAACTTGAAACTGAATTTTTTCATCAATTAATTAGGGTCCAAAACAACATCATTCAGAGTGATGTTCAAAGGAACTTGAATGAGGAAAATGAAGGGCAAGATGAACATGACAAAGATGATGGGGATGATGAACATGAGGATGATAGAGATGATGGACATGAGGATGATGGAGATGATAGAGTTGATGGACAACAGGATGATAGACATGAGGGAGTTGATAGAGAAGAGGATGAAAAAGAAGAAGATCAGGATGGAGATTTTTCATCTGCTTCTGCTAGCAAAAATGTGAAGAGGAAGAGAACAAATGAACCTCCTGTGCGAAGATCTAAACGTGGGAAAAAAGAGCTAAAATGGTCACCATTTATTCTAGAATCGATGAACCAGAGGGGGAGATTTAACTTGAAGAATGAATGTTACAACTGGTGCATTAGGAAGACTGGGGAGGATGAGGATAGGGAGGATGACGATAAGGATGGGGGTGATGTGTAAGTTTATCTATGCTTGTTGCTTTACATATACTATGAGATTTGAAGAATTATATAACTAATATAGTGTGCTTATCAATTAACAGAGTGATTGTTGACATGTACAATTACAACCTTACTCAAGCAAATTGTCAGTGCTTAGGTCCTAGAAAGTGGATCCATTCTGGTCTCATAACTTTGATTGCACAAACTTTAGTTGGTGACCAGAAGCGTGAAGGGAGTGTGCGTCGTCACATCTTCAGTCCTGAGTTTATGGTGTGTGGAAATCCATATAAATATATTTGCATTATTGTCTAATATCTTTATCTATGATTGATTTGCTGTTGTTGTTATTTATAGAGAATCATAATTGTCAAAAGATTACACTGGACCATGGAAGATGCTGAAGTGAAAAAAATGATAATGCCTGATATACTAGGCTACAACATTGCAGATTGTGACTTCATTTTTGCACCCGTAGTGTTTAATCTCCATTGGTTTGTTTTTTGTATTAACATGAAAGACAGCAAGATGTATGTTCTGGATTCATTAGAAGGACCAATGGAGAAAATGAAGAAGAAGAAGAAGGATGGTGAGCCTAATAATGTTACGAAGGAGAAGAAGATTTTGGCTGGTTTGACGGTATGAATTGTCATTATTTATGTTACATTTCGTTTTAATTATTTTATATCTAGTGTTGTTGCTGTGTTGTTTTGGTAGTCTTTTTTTATTTTTTGTCTTGCCTTGCTGTTTTTCATTATTGAGTAAGCATTTGCCTCAACCCTTGAATGTCACCACGTGGAGTAGGTTTAATTTTGTTGGTTGTAAACACTGCCCTAGGGGTCCTCTAGCAGACTATGTAATGTGCTTTTCAGAAATACAGTTAATTGGTTACATCAGTTTATTATTTCATTCTACGTGTTGTCCACTTAATTTATGTTACTTCTTTTAACTTTGTAGAGGAACTGCTTCAACAAAGTGCTCCAAACTGTCAAACCAGATGCTTATCCACTTGAGCCTAACATTGATATCAAATTTGAACCTTTGCCCACACAACCTAATACGTAAGTTGTATGTTTTTGGCAGTTTTTTATCCATGCCCACCTATATGTTGATTTTAGTCATGATTGTTGTGTGTAGTTATGACTGTGGCATTTATGTCATCAAGTACCTCCAAGAATGGGACAATACAGTAAAGGATAATGGGTTAACAATGATGGATTTTACAAATGTGAGTAATGTTATGGTAATAGAAGTCATTTGTTGAAGTCTTCATAATTGAAGTCAATAAGTTCTGACTTATATTTGTGTTGTCTATTTAGCCACAATTGTTGCAGTTTCGAATTGACTTGCTTTGGTGGCTACTCAATCATCCCCAAAATATGGAGAAAGATAAAGTCATGACTTGTATGACAACTAGAAACAAAGGAAAGAAGGTAGAGAGAAAGTAGGAGAAATGTGAATATTGCTGACAATGTATGAATTTCACATTGTAAATATAGTAATTTTTTGTTGTATATAACGTTATTGTCATCAAGATGACATTATGACCCCATTTTTGTTGTAAGATTTCCAACCATTAGTGTTTTGGCCACCACTGTATACATGTGGCCTCTAATCAAGAAGATCTCTTTCATGGGTTGTTCAGTTATTTCAATTTGATGAGTATATGGGTTGGTTTTTCTTTTCTTTTTGGCAGATGTGGGTTCACCTGAACTCAATCCACCCACATTCAACAAAAAATTAACCTAAAAGAATTTGCAACTTCTATAGCAATTTGGTATGGTACAATAATACCATATCTGGCAATCTAATTGGCATATAACAAAAAAAGCACTGACAAATATTTGCTAACTCAAGCGCAAAAAACAAGTTAAACAATGGCAAAAGAAATACCTTTGCAAATTTGTACCGACATATTGCAACTCAAATGTTTTAACTTCTTAAGCATCAAAGTTAGTCAATGGATTTGCTACTTCTTAGTCATCAAAAAAGTTTCAGGGATTTGCAACTTATTATTCCAATTTTGAAACTTTTGCATTCTAATTTTGCAACTGATGTTCCCAATTTTAAAAACGAAGAATCAGATTTAACCTTCATGATCATCATAATAGTTCCATATTTTATAACTTATTCTTCCAATTTTCTAACATTCGTGTTCCAATTATGCAATTGATGTTCCCAATTTTAAGCCCAAAGAATCAGATTTCACCCCCATGATCATCAAAATGGTTCCAGATTTTGCAACTTATTCTTCCAATTTTGCAACATTCGCGTTCTAATTTTGCAACTCTTGTTCCCAATTTTAACCCCAAAGAATCAGATTCCACCTTCATGATCATCAAAATGGTTCCAGATTTTACAACTTATTCTTCCAATTTTGCAACTTTGGCGTTCTAATTTTACAACTCTTGTTCCCAATTTTAACTCCGAAGAATCATATTTCACCTTCATGATCATAAAAATGGTTCCAGATTTTGCAACTTATTTTTCCCACATTTGTAACTTTTGCGTTCTAATTTTGCAACTCTTGTTCCTAATTTTAATCCCGAAGAATCAGATTTCACCTCATGATCATTAAAATGGTTCCAGATTTTGCAACTTATTCTTCCAATTTTGCAACTTTGGCGTTCTAATTTTGTAACTCTTGTTTCCAATTTTAAACCCGAAGAATCAGATTTCATCTTTATGATCATAAAAATGGTTCCAGATTTTGCAACTTAGTTTTACCAATTTTGCAACTTTTTCGTTCTAATTTTGCAACTCATGTTCCCAATTTTAACCCCGAAGAATTATATTTCACCTCATGATCATCAAAATGGTTCCAGATTTTACAATTTATTTATCCAATTTTGTAACTTTTGCATTCTAATTTTGTAACTGATGTTCCCAATTTTAATCCTGAAAAATTAGATTTCACCTCATAATCATCAAAATAGTTCCAGATTTTGCAATTTATACTTCAAATTTTGCAACTTTTACGTTCTAATTTGGCAACTCATGTTCCCAATTTTAACCCCGAAGAATTATATTTCACCTTCATGATCATCAAAATGGTTTCAGATTTTACAACTTATTCATCTAATTTTGCAACTTTCAAGTTCTAATTTTGCAACTCTTGTTCCTAATTTTAACCCCGAAGAATCAGATTCCACCTTCATGATCATCAAAATAGTTTCACATTTTACAACTTATTCTTGCAATTTTGCAACTTTGCCGTTCTAATTTTGTAATTCTTGTTCCCAATTTTAACCCCAAAGAATCAGATTCCACCTTCATGATCATCAAAATGGTTCTAGATTTTGCAACTTATTCTTCCAATTTTGCAACTTTGGCGTTCTAATTTTACAACTCTTGTTCCCAATTTTAACCCCGAAGAATCATATTTCACCTTCATGATCATAAAAATGGTTCCAAATTTTGCAACTTATTTTTTCCAATTTTGCAACTTTTGCGTTCTAATTTTGCAACTCTTGTTCCTAATTTTAACCCCGAAGAATCAGATTTCACCTCATGATCATTAAAATGGTTCCAGATTTTGTAACTTATTCTTCCAATTTTGCAACTTTGGCGTTCTAATTTTGTAACTCTTGTTCCCAATTTTAAACACGAAGAATCAGATTTCATCTTTATGATCATAAAAATGGTTCCAGATTTTGCAACTTAGTTTTGCCAATTTTGCAACTTTTACGTTCTAATTTTGCAACTCATGTTCCCAATTTTAACCTCGAAGAATTATATTTCATCTCATGATCATCAAAATGGTTCCAGATTTTATAATTTATTTATCTAATTTTGTAACTTTTGCATTCTAATTTTGTAACTCATGTTCCTAATTTTAATCCTGAAAAATTAGATTTCACCTCATAATCATCAAAATAGTTCCAGATTTTGCAACTTATTCTTCAAATTTTGTAACTTTTACGTTCTAATTTGGCAACTCATGTTCCTAATTTTAACCCTGAAGAATCATATTTCACCTTCATGATCATCAAAATGGTTTTAGATTTTACAACTTATTCATCTAATTTTGCAACTTTCAAGTTCTAATTTTGCAACTCTTGTTCCTAATTTTAACCCCGAAGAATCAGATTCCACCTTCATGATCATCAAAATAGTTTCACATTTTACAACTTATTCTTGCAATTTTGCAACTTTGGCGTTCTAATTTTGCAACTCTTGTTCCCAATTTTAACCCCGAAGAATCATATTTCACCTTCATGATCATCAAAATGGTTCCAGATTTTGCAACTTATTTTTCCAATTTTTTAACTTTTGCGTTCTAATTTTGCAACTCATGTTCCCAATTTTAACCCCGAAGAATCATATTTCACCTCATGATCATCAAAATGGTTCCAGATTTTGCAATTTATTCTTCCAATTTTGCAACTCATGTTCCCAATTTTAACCCCGAAAAATCAGATTTTACCTCATAATCATCAAAATGGTTCCATATTTTGCAACTTATTCTTCTAATTTTGCAACTTTTACGTTCTAATTTTACAACTCATGTTCCCAATTTTAACCCCGAAGAATCATATTTCACCTTCATGATCATCAAAATGGTTCTAGATTTTGCAACTTATTGTTCCCAATTTTGCAACTTTTGCGTTCTAATTTTGCAACTCATGTTCTCAATTTTAACCTCAAAGAATCAGATTCCACCTTCATGATCATCAAAATGGTTCCAGATTTTGCAATTTATTCTTCCAATTTTGCAATATTTGCGTTCTAACTTTGCAACTCATGTTCCCAATTTTAACCCCGAAGAATCAGATTCCACCTTCATGATCATCAAAATGGTTCCAGATTTTGCAACTTATTCTTCCAATTTTGCAACTTTGGCGTTCTAATTTTGCAACTCATGTTCCCAATTTTAACCTAGACAAATCAGATTTTATCTTTTTAATCATCAAAATAGTTGCAGGGATTTACAATTCCTTCTTCCAATTTCGCAATGTTGTTGTCCTAATTTTGCAAGTTGTTTTTCGAATTTTAGTATTAAAGAATAAGATTTTTAACTTTTTAGTCACCAAAGTGGAGCCATAGATTTACAACTTCTTACTCATGTTTCCCACATCTCTTATTCTAATTTTTCAGCTTAGTTTCTCAATTTTGACTTTGGTTAATTGAATTTTAACTCTATCAGGATTAAATTGAATTTTAACATCGTTTACAACATGTGGCCACAAACATACATTGTGAGGACATAATATAAAGTTAGTCATTCATTATGTAGTACCCCTGTCACAAAAAAGAAGCAAGGGGTATGGCAGCTGTACATTCCACTTGTCTATGTATTTCATATACAAAACATAAAGTCTAGTCCCAATCTACAATATGTCCCATTCCCATCTACCATCTATCAGAAAAGAACCATGTACCTATAGAATTTACTAACTATGGATCTATACCAAAAAAATGTATCATTTTCTAGCTGCATAAACAAAAAAGCACTTCACTCCATCATACTATATATATATATATATAACATCAAAATATACCTATCAAATCCAACTTGATGTAGAACCACAATAGAACCATATCAACTGGGATTTGGATTTTTGCACTTCTTCCGAGTATGACCAGCCTCCTTACAACAAGAACAATGATAAGTCTTCTTCTGCTGAAATTGTGACTCAACTCGGGCTCGACGTGGTCTGCCAGCTGGTCGAGATGTTGTTGGTGGATGTAAAAAGGTATTATTCAAGTAATCAGACATTTTTAAGGAATTCAAGTTGGGCATGTCATGAGTTTCAATTGGATACATGGTACCACTATAAATTTTCTGCTGTGAGCTAAGGAGGTAGCAGTCCTCTACAAAGTTGTACACATTACCATGCACCTTTTTAATGGCTGCACAAGCATGAGGATAAGGAACCCCACTCATTTGCCAAGCTTGGCAAGTGCATTCTCGTGAAGCTAGATCAACAATTACGTCAATAGAACCTGTTCGAATTGATATCAAATGTGCATCATACTGTAGAGCTAGCATAAATTCAGCTCTTAAAACATTCTCCTTAAGCTTTGCCTCAACATTGGGACCAACTCCATTTTTCCACTTACTCATGCCTTCCTTGGTAGCAAAAAACTTTTGACTTAACTTCTCTCTATGTTCATTGATCAATAGAAAAACATTGTGACTCCTCTCATCAAGCAACCATGAATTGAATGATTCAGCTAAGTTAGTTGTTATATTATCCCACTGACGATGTGGAAACTGTGATAAAGCCCATCTATCCACATCACCTTCATCTTCAACCCATCTTGCCAATTGTGGACAGAATGTTCTCAAATTTCCTATGGCTATGTCAAAATCAGTTTTTATTCGAGTGTAGGCAACTGCATCAAGTAAGTTCAGTGCCGCCTCCTTGCTCTTCCTTTTCATTCTACTACCGACTTTCGTAAACTGGGTGGTAAAATTTTCTTTGACATGGCGATAACAAAATGCATGTCTGTCACCCCTAAAGATGGCTCTTACAGCACTAATGATAGCATGATGTCTGTCAGAGATTATAGTTATTTCAACTGAAGCTGTAATTTCTTTTATGTTTTGAAGAAACCATGTCCACCCCTCATATGTTTCTTTTCCCACTATCGCAATTGCAAATGGAAACATGTTATTATCAGCATCATAAGCTGAAGCTGCCAATAATGTTCCTTGGTAAGGACCGCTAAGATGGCATCCATCCACATAGAGTAACTTCCGCGCCCCAAGCAAGAATCCTTTAATACAGCACCCATATGCAATGAATAATTTCTCAAACTTGTTATCAAATGCTATCCACTTGGCTACAGTGTCTGGGTCTGTTTCCATCAATCTATTGCATAGCCAAGGAATTAGCTGATATGATTGTTCAGGTGTGCCATGTATAATCTGCAATGCACTCTCTTTGGCTCTCCAGGCTTGAGAATATGTTAACTTTAATCCATAGTCTCTAAATAAGTCACGTCTAATTTCATTTGGATCTTTATCCACAGTGGTTCCCACTCCTTCACTAATGATAGATGCTATCAATTTGGATCTTGCCTTGTGAGCAAGTTCCAAGTTGTCTTGAGCTGAATGAATATGCTCATTATGAAACACTGTCACACGAAGGAAAGGGGTGTACTCCTCAAATGCATATGCTGTAAGCTTCCAATTGCATCCTTCAACTATGCATTTCACAATCATTTTGTCACGACTATTCCTCACATACTCATAGTCAAACTTTTGTGCAATGCTAAACTTATATAATGCATCTCTAAAAGCTTCAGCACTTGAAATAATTTGTCCAGTTCCAACAAATAGATTCTCCCATTTGCTAGCATTTACCTCGGCAAATTGGGATGGCACACCTGATATTACACAAGGCAATGGTTCAATCTCAAGGTTGGATGGACAGCTTAAATGTGAATCTTTATCTACAAGCCCCATGCTGCATTTACAATAAATTCAAATTCATTAATACTGACTACAAAAGCATGATAATTATACTTTAGTACATGTAAAAGCTTACCTTTGAGATGACTCAATTGTGTCTATACTTTGATGTCCTATCCCATTGATGTATAAATGAGCAAAATTGTCATTAAACTTCACTAGCTTTTCTACCCCTCCATTATCTATAAGGTCTAAAAATGTTGTGCCATCAAACTTTAATGTGTATTTCAACTCTACTCCATTAACATCACAATTCAAACATGATGATATCACATTCTTCAGTTCATCAAGTGACATTCCTTCTTTTATCAAACTTCCATTTTTCCTACCTCCCTCATATTGCATACTCCCATTTAAATCCTTCACAATTTTTCCACCAAAATGAAAATAACAAAAAATTTCCTTTGACGAACTATTTGCCATTCCACCACCTAAAAATCAACCTGCACCAAAAATATTAAAATGTGTTAATTATTGTTACTCATTATCAAATATTTTCTATTCATAAAAATACTGAATTCACAACTCTCGTCTATTATTTACTAATACAAATTCAAATTTTAAATCCTCAAACTGCCTTTTAAATTTTACTACTTACATTCCACTATTTACCACTAACTTCTCTACAATTTAACAATGATAGAACAATATACCATTGTAGAGTCTTTACGTGAGATTTCACAATCACATAACAATATATTCAAATATACCATTACACTTAAATTATCCATCTAGCAAAACAATGCAAGTACTACTATGCAAGTTTTAATATGAACAAATAGTTTCAGCTTCAGATAGGGAACCATTACAGAAAACCCTTTACATGCACCTATGGATGATATACCATTGACTATTGTGAGACCCATTACTCAATCTTGTCAAAGTAAAAGCTTTTAATCTAAACAAAGAATCTTAGCTTAACTTGTGCTACTATTTAATCAGAATAATGGTTGAACACAAACTCATTTCTAAAAGTTAAGACTTTTTACTAGTATTTATATTGACTATCGTGAAACCCACCGCCTATTTTTGTGCAACCCAATACCCATTTCTATGAAAACCATTTTTGAACAAATTATATAGTATTTACCTCACTCAAACTCCTTAGAATACAACCGAGGAACACTGCACTAGTTGCACATAATCATTATTTTCTCTAAGCTTTGTTTTCCTCCCTTTGTTGCTAGAGATTTGCACTGTTCATTGCTACCGGCGGGAACTATACTGAATGGGAGGGAAGGAGATCGTGGCTCAGCATGGAGAAAATAAGAATAGGAGGTGGGTTTCATTTTTTCACTTTTACGGTGCAATTCATTAAGGGTATTTTGGTAATGTAGAAAGTGATTTAATTTGTATTAAGGACCCAAGGTCCCTTTTCCTAATTTTACAATTTATTGGTCTTGAAAGTTAATAAAGTGGGGATATTGGTCCTGAACAGTAATTCCCCCAAAAAAGAAAGATGTGGGAGAAAGAGAGGCAATCACTAAATCATACCAACAATTCACTCCCTAATGCTCACCAACGTTTCTCATTTTTCTTCTCCTTCTCTGAACTCTCTTATTTTCTTCCTTACTATTAATTCTCTTGTCTTTTTTTATTCTCAATCTCTCATCCTCTCTCTTTTTCTCTCAATTTCTCATTCTTTCTTTTATTCTTGTTCATGATCCATTTTTTCTCATCTTACCTCTATTTATAATGTCAAAAATAATCATTTAATTAATGTTCCAAAATCACTAATATCTCTTTTTATTATTTTTTTTATATTTATATTAAAATTGATTAATTTACTTTCTTTTTCTCATTATTACCTTAATATCAAATCTCAATCTCTGATTTTTTTTTAAATCTCAAAAAAGAGAAAAATTATAATTCCTCAAAATATGACAATTTTTTAGGGATATTATTATTTTTTTATTAGTTTATCTTATGAAAACTCTTTTTTTCTTTTCATATTTATTAAAAATTTATTATTTATTATTATTTTATTTTTTTAAATGGACCTAAACAAAACACGGGGTTGATAGCGTTGAAGAAAGCCACAAAAAGAGGGTATAGAGAAGGTATATTATGCACTTTCTTTGTCTAATTCAATTAAAAGTAAAACTTTGCGACTCCAAGGTTGTGTTTAGTTGGAGTTGGTTCCAAAGCTGTGAGAATAGCTTTTGTCTCAAAAGTTGTGAAGTTCCATTTATATTGGAAAATCAAACACAATAGAATTCGAGAACAACAAAAATCAACCAACAACATTATGCGCCAATTTTGCTGTTTAGTTAATAAATCTGTTTGCCTCTTGATAAAAATGATTTAAAAAAATGACGGTATTAGAGAATTTTTCCAATTTGATTAGTCAAAATTTTCATTGGACTTCCTTCAACATTGAGATTCTGTCAAGTCACTTGCCACCATAACATTTTGGAATCCATTTTTCCCAACAAATTATGATGCCTTCTCAAGTGCCACACATATATCTTAGTGTTAAGGTTACTTACTAGTAACATCGAAGCTTCTGTTCATTGTACAAGGAATTGTTCACGTGGAAAAATAGAGATGTTGCTTTGAACTTAATTGGCAAAATGAAATTATAATTATAAGTTGCTTCAAAGCCACATTGCTCTGCATGTGCAATTACAAAAAATGTATCTTTAAGTTTATCAGTGCTTGGAGCAATAAAAAAAAAAGGTGTATCAGTGCTAAATTGATATGCATCAAGCGATGGTATGTTATAATCTAATGGAACCTATGGAATAAAAAACGTAGTTAACACAATTATTGAAAAATCATAATTACAATTGCAATGTGATTTTCATCAACATATCATCAAACTAAATTAAGTTTTGACCAACATGAAAACAAAATATTTTTCATACACACGGTTAGAAATTGAATCTAGGATAGCATTTTTAAGTAGCACGGCTATTGCCAATTGTGTAGAACGTTGTTAATGTGAGTTATGTTTAATTATAATTAATATAATTTTTTTTTGTGAGTGTATTTAATATTATTTAATTTAAATGAATTAAGCCTTTAATGTCCTCAGAAGATGGTAATAGTTCAGACCCAACCATTTCACTAAAACGTTTATTGGATTGGGCCGATGGATCCGCAAAGGGAAAAAAAGGCTCAGTCTATATCCGCAAACCCGACCCGAAACAGTCCTACTAGGGTTAAGCTTCCATAAACAACGGCTTTTCTTGCGTAGCCGCTCTCCGACGTCTCATCTCACTGCTCTTGAATCGCTCCCCAATCTTCCGTCCCATACGGTACTCAAGTTTTTTTATTGGCCACCATATACGATACTGATGTTGATATTCTGGGTTTGGGTATCTTGTGGAATTTTCACTGCCTAAACTCGTGAATTTTCACTGTCTTACTGTGGTTGTCAATTTTTTTTTTTTTTTGCATTTGAACGTCTGCGAGCTTCCAATGGTTCTTAAATGTTAGATTAAAGTGATTATTTATGGGTCGGCTGATGATTTTGATGCTTGCTTTGGAACGAAAGCCTTGCCTCGATTAGCTGGTTTATTTTTTCATTTGCACTTTGTAATTGATTTTAAGATGGCTTTTGAGAAAGTTGTTTACAAACTACACTTTTTATGAATAATTTTGGCGTGGGTTTTCTCCATTCTATACTATTCGGTTGGTTGGTTTTCGCGTGGGTTTTCTCCATTCTATACTATTCGGTTGGTTGGGTAGTGCAGGATATTTACATCTCAATTGTGAATTTCCTTTCTTTTGATGAATGCTCAATTAATCTTGCTGTTTTGTTTCTGTTGTAGCGAACTGAATGTATGAGATGAAGATGGATGAGCCGGGGGAAGCAGAACAGAGGCCTATTTTCAGAGATATTAGACGCTATTTCTGTGAATACTGTGGCGTCTGCAGGTCCAAGAAGACCTTATTAACTGCTCATATCAATACTCATCATAAGGTACCTAATAGTTTTTTAAGTCTATAAATCTCAAAGTTTTCAGTTTTTTAAAATTAAATGACTGTTATTATATTCTCGAATTATGATGTCTCTCAGGAGGAGGTGGAGAAAGCGAGAGTTAATAGAGGTTCCGAAGCAGAGGATGTAAAATCCAACACTTGCAAGGAATGTGGCGCTAGTTTTAAAAAGCCTGCCTATTTAATGCAACACATGCAAAGCCATTCACTTGAGGTATATCTTACATTCTCACCATTCTAATATTCTGCTGTCCAAAGTTGTTTTCCATGTTATTTTTTTTAGATTGGTATATTACGCTTCTAAATTTGTATGGTTTAAAAATCATTAGTAGAGATCTTGTGCCATACCAAAGTTGAATGGATGGGGATTTTGATGGCAGATCCTAATTGATTTTCGTTTCTTAATATCTGTGTTGTATACTCAAGAGTGTCTTTATTGAAAGTATCTGTCAGTATTTAATTATTTATGGTTGATCTATTCCTTAGCTGCAAACATTATGAGTTTGTCCAATATATAGCTGTTTGGATGATATTCGGTGATTAAATCAACTGAAGATACACATTTTTGCAGGGGAGTAGTTCATAAGAAACTAATGTTATTGGAAAATAATGGATGTTATGGCGTGAAGCATTGGATCCCGGATAATGAACTCCAAAATGCATGAGGCATCATATGTCAACCTGATGGATTAGTACCAGGCAGGGAGACCTCCTGAGAAGCTCCATCAGGGTGCCTCTATCACGCTCTGTTCAGGAAGGTTGGCAGTTTGTTTGCCCATGTCTTGTTCTCATCAAAGCATAGTTGAAGTTTTTTTATTTTGGCATTGTAGCTTTTAACACTTATTTAATTATTTAATTTAATGGCTCCAGAGGCCATATGTGTGTGCCATTGAAGATTGCCAAGCAAGTTACAGAAGAAAGGACCATTTGACTCGTCACCATCTTCAACATCAAGGGAAAACTTTTAAATGTCCAGTTGAGAATTGCAACCGTGACTTTGCTTTCCAAGGAAATATGACAAGACATGTCAAGGAATTTCATAATGAGAACTCCACCTCTACTACTGCTGAAAGTCCGAACCAGTATGTTTGCTCAGAAATTGGTTGTGGAAAGGTTTTTAAGTTTGCTTCAAAGCTGAAAAAGCACGAAAATTCTCATGGCAAGTTTCTTTCCCTTTGAATATTCTCAATAATTTGTGAATTTCCGTAGATGTCTGTCAAGGGGCCTAGGCATAGACTTAAGGGGTTACTCATAGGTTTTAAATGATATTGGGCAAAATTTTAAAGATGTGTCTTCATTCTGCAGTTAAGCTGGAGTCAGTAGAGGTGATTTGCTTATATCCTGATTGTATGAAGCATTTCACTAATGACCAATGCCTTCAAGAACATATCAAATTGTGTCACCAACATGTGACCTGTGAGACCTGTGGGAAAAAGCAGCTGAAGAAGAATATCAAGCGGCACCTCCGCATGCATGAAACTGGTAGTTCATCTGAGGCATTTAAATGTGAATACAGGGGTTGTAATTGCACATTCTCAAGTGTAAGACATTCATCCTCTTCAACTGCTTGATGTACATTTTAACTGAAGAGTGGAACTTGTTTATTATTAGTCCATTTTGGTGGTTACTGAACCTCAATAATTTACTGTTATTATGCACGAACAGAAATCTAATCTCCAGAAGCATGTGAAGGCTGTCCACTTTGAAGAGAAACCTTTTGTGTGTGGCTTTCCTGATTGTGGCATGAGATTTTCATACAAACATGTGAGAGATAACCATGAAAGGACTGGTTCTCATGTCTACAGCCTGGTAAGTTCCCTTTGTGATTGCCTTAAACTTATTGATGAACTTGGGTTGGGAAAAAAAAAACCAAGAAATTATTGAAGAACTTTGGATATCTCAAGCGTTTTGTGCATAAGTTTTTTTATTGAAAATTTAGGGTTGCCTTGGTACAGGGGGATTTTGAAGAAGCTGACGAGCAGTTTAGATCAAGGCCAAGGGGAGGACGAAAGAGAACGTGCCCTACTGTTGAAATGTTAGTTAGGAAGAGAGTTACTCCACCTAGTCAATTGCATCCCTGGTTACTCATGCACGAGGATGATGAGATTGACTAAGTTGCTTTAACCATCCTTAGCCCTCAACAGATTAAATTAAATGGTGGGTCCTCTTCCCGCCATGCCTTTGTCCCAGATTAATGCTACTTACAGACTATCAAAATGATCAGCTACCAACCATCTAGCAATGCCATTACATCTATCCCTGGGTTGGAGAAATTATCTGAAGAATCATTTATTCAGAGCAAGAGCGTGTCTAGGAAAAAAAAAGGAAAAAGAAAAAAGAGAGCAACAGCATGAAAAATTGTGGTAATTAGCACCTGTTTCAATAGCGTAAGTGTTTATTATTTACCGATTTGGTGGGGAAAATATGTTGGCCTATGAGAGGGAATTTTAAGGTCCATATGCAGTGAGTGATGAGCTGCTTCAGTTTCCCGTGCTTGATGAGTTGGATTTATGTTAATTTTAGGATTATTTGTTCATATCATAATGTGTGGAGGGAAGGGTAGTTTTGTTTATACTATACAATTGTAAATGTGCAATTGAATTGCTGTAGCCCACCAATATTACCATCATTTTATGGTTTATCTTTGCCCATTTGAAATGGAATAGTGAGTTTATATTGCCTACAGTCCAAATGTGAAGGGTGATTTCTTCCAACCCTTGCTTTTACAGTTTTTATTTTTCTGTTTACAATTAATGAATTTTGATATCTTACTTTCTTCAGTTAGCCCAAGATACTGAAATGGGCATCTCTCTGTAGTTCTCTCCATTCTTAGCTGAATTAATCTCATTCGATGATACTTAAATTTATTTTAATGATAAATGAGATGCTTGTTGGGAATTAGAACTTTTAATATCGTGTCTTCTGTAATCATAAAATGTCTAAGCTGGTTTGATTACTTTAAAGAGTATTATTGAAAAGATAGGACTGGAATGTGTAATTAATTGGTTATGATATTGAAAATGTTGGAAAAGAAAAGTGGGCATCTCAAAAATAGTAATAGGTTCTCCTAATGGAATGAAGATAAGCGATGTATTTGAAGATATGATTTTTTTAAGAGATTTTAATCACAACTACATTACAAAATCTATTGTTAAAACCATATTTTGACGGATGGGGGTGCCTCTGGCAGGAAAAATTACTTTTCTTTAATTTTAGGAATTATAGATTATATAATATCTCACTTGGGGATGGATCATGAAGTCATGTATCTATACATTATTATCATATTTTATATCTTTTTAACTTATTCTATATAACTATGAAGATGTTTTTACTATATAATACTAAAATTAAAGAAAAAAATGAAAACAATATAATTTTATAATTGTATGGTTGTACAAAAAATTATTTTTTTATTTCCAAACATAAATACTAAAAAATTTTAAAAAAAATGAAGGGTAAGAGAAGGCAAAAGGGCGCCGTTTGGGTGTGGGGAGTAAATCCATGCACCCTGTGCATGCTGCACCTGACAGAATTTCAATGGTTTTTTTTTTCTTTTGCCATTTGTATTATTAAGTGTAGCAATGTAATTTTTTTTTTTTGAAAAAAATTGTAATTTAATGATAGGAGTGAAATATTTATGTTTTTTATGACATGAAGAATTTTAATTTGGATATAAAAATTTTAATTAAGGTGTGAGAATATCTAATAAAGACTCAAAGAATTTCATATAAATTCAAAATTTTCAAATCCAAAATTTCAAACATGAAATTTTATTTATAATGAAATTTTTTGAATCTTTACAATGTTTGAATTAGAATTTTTCATGTCCAAATTTAAAGATATTATCATAAAGAATTAACTAAGCTAATTTTTATAAGAATATTAATTCAAATACAAAATTTCGTCAAGTAAATATTTTGATAAACAAATATTATAGTTTAATAAAAAATATATTAGAATTTGATTATAAAAATTTGAGAAATAAATTATAAGATTAAACTTTTTGAATATGATTGGTGAAGAAGCACTACCATGTAATGCTAAATAAAGTTAATGTGTTGAAAAATATATTTAGTAAAAAAGGTGATGAAAAATATAATTATCTTGGATCTGAAAAATTTAAGCTGAGACATGAAAATATTCAATAAAAACTTAAAAAATTTTATTTTATGTAAACTCAAAATATTCAAAACTAAAATTTTAAATGTGAAATTTCATTCATAATTTTGGACATGAAAAATTCTAATTCAGACAGAAAAATATCTAATAAAGATTCAAAAAATTTTATTAAAAATAAAATTTCACGTCTGAAATTTTGGATTTAAAAATTTTGAATTTATATGAAATTCTTCAATTTTTTATTAGATATTTTTACATCTCAATTAAAATTTTTAGATCAAAATTAAAATTTTTCATGTCATAAAAATATAAATATTTCATCCCTAGAATTAAATTATAATTTTTTTTCAGAAAAAAATTACATGCTACGCTTAATAATATAAATAGAAAAAGGGGAAAAAAAGAACCATTAAAATTCTGTCACATTGCAACACGCACTCCACGCTCCCAAACGGCGCCCCGAAGGCAGAATGGGGTTTGGCTGGAGAGGCCTGACCCTTTTTTTTTGACAAACTAAAAACTAAATGGGCTTTGAGTGATCCCAGTCCCTGATCCTCCGTATTCCACTGAAAGCAGAGGAACTTGTGTTGCTTCAAGGGCAAGTTATTGTTAAGTAATCCCTGCAGGCCTTTGGGCAATGATAATGGATGGGACGGGACAAATCCGTATACACAGATGAACACACACATATAATAATTTTTTTTTTTTACAGTACACATATAATAAATTAAAACTAAAAAATTACCAATAGAGTTTGGGTCTATCGGAGGTTAGCCTTTCACGATATGATGAATCAAGGTTCAAATTTCTGTTGAGAGAGGTGTCTATATTTAGTGCCCGCTAGTACCTCAGAGAGAATTGCTTCCAATGGGAGGATTGTTATGATTTCTTAAAAAAAAAAAATTCTGAAAAATCACATCCTTCGTAATCTTCTTAAGAGCTGTGAATAGTATTACTTCTTTCATGATTTGTTTTTCACTCTGTATAAAATTTGGGACCCGCATCTAATTTTTAATATTTCGCTTCCTGCTCTATTTTTTATTGTGCATCAATATAAGTCAAATTCAATACGGAGAACACGCTGGAACAATTCAACCTCATTTAAACCTAAATAAATTTTAGAAATAACTAGATATTCGTTTCCCATGCATACACGGAAAATGTAAAATGTTTAAAAACATTTATACAAATCAAGACAAACAGAAAATACATGTTAACTTTGATTATAATTAATATATGTATAATATATAAAACTAAAATTGAAATTTCCGTGCTGTATTGTATAATTATATTATTATATATAATACAATTTTCATATTGTACCATGGGTGTGAAAAATCTAGATATATATAGATATTGAGTTTACACATTTATATTATTTTTTCTTTTTAAACATGTGTGAACATGAATTTGAATCTCCACATCACTATGAGAATTTGAGAATGAATAATCTGTGGGCATTTTTTGAACCATATTACTTCTCGGGCCCGTTTGGTTTTCAGTTAATGAAAAATGAGTTTTGATATAATTGGTTTCATAATATAGTTATGGTAAAAATTAGTTTTTGACTAACGTGTTTATGTTTGGATGATTTATTTAAAAATTGATTTTGACAAAACTCATAATTTTCCTCTAAATTGAGTTTAAACTCTATCTCATGATTAATTTAATTTCTTTGGACTAAAATTTAATATGTATTTATTTAATTGAGAACATAATATATCTGATATAATATTTTCTTATAGGTCATTATATATAAAAATTAAAATTTTAAAGGAAAATTTTGGTCAATAAATAGGAAATATTTTATGAAAATTTTATTTTTATAAATTTTTTATTTTTTATTATTTTTATTAATCTATTTTTATCTGACTTTAAAATAAATATAGATAAAAATAGAGAAGCCAAACGGAAAAACAGCCTTCATTCTCCTACAAACTCATTCTCCAACAGAAAGGAGAAAATCACCCAAACACGTCTAAATTTTATCAAACCTTAATTTTAACCCCAAACCAAGATTTTAAACAGGTACCCAAACAGAGTCGACTAATCTTGATAAATCCCATTATCCAACTCACCCCTTTTGACTGTAAAAAAGAAAGAGAAAAAGTAAGAATTTGATTCTCTGAACCAAAGTAATAACTCAACAATTTTCTTTTTCCTGAAAATTAACCCAACGTCTTTCAGAAGATAAGGGTAAAGAAACTCAAGTGAAAAACCACCACCTTGGTGAGGATATGCAGAGACTACGGAAAGCATTTATTACAATTGAGACTTTTAGGCACCACACAAACGTGATTAGATTAGAAAAAGATATGCCCAGACTACGGAAAGCCTATTATAAATAACTTCATATTCGTGAACCATGCACCCATGGAAAATTTAATATTTTTCTTTTTAAAAAAAATACAAATCAAGATAAACAGAAATTATACAGTAACTTTGATTAAAATCAATATATAATATAAATCAACATACAAATCAATGGCGGTCAGCATCTAAATTAGTCAAAGCCACAATGTGATTTGTAAAATCCAATTGGTACTCTCTCCGATTTGAAAAATCTGTTATTTTAAAGTCTTTGATACATATCAAAGAAATTATTATATAATAAAACAATTTTAATTTAAATACCATTTTAAGTGATCTATTTAATATTAATTAAGGATAAAAAAATAAAATAAATTATTAATACTTCATTAAAATTCTAAATTAATAAATATTGTGAAAAATCTCAAAAAATTTTAAAGTGACAATTTTATAAATAGCAGGGAGTATAAAAAAATAAATAAAATTAGTCAAATTACCATTCTTTTATTGTATAATTTTCATTTTAGGTGCATTTTTTTCTTAAAAAATGTTTTCACTCCCGTACTGTACCATAGTAAAATATAGAATTGATTCTGCGAAATGTGAACCAAAGTAACCCAAAATTTTTGCCTGAAATGAACCCAACATCTTTTAAAAGATGGGGTAGAGAAATAAATGTGACAAATGAGAGAGTTGGGAAAGAGATGCGCGGGCTACGGAAAGCATAATATCAAGCCCTACTACACCAACGTGATTAGCTTTCTTTAGAAAAAGTGAGAGGCGCGTGGGGTACGTGAGTGACACGCAAGAGTCAGGTACATTGCACATACAGGCAAATCAAACAAACAAGTAAGAAAGAAGCAGAAGCAGAAGCAGAAGCAGAAGCAGCATGAAGGACATTGTACATCCAAGTTGGAAATTTTTGAATGGGACGGAGCCCCAAGTTGCGTATATATTTACTAATTCTAATTTTAAATATAAAATATTTTTAATTAATTTATATATTTTAAATAAAAACAGTTGAATAAGTAAATTATCAAGAAATTTTAATATTTTTATTATTTACCTTTCTTAATTATATTACTATTTTTTTATTTTTTATATCATTTATTTTCAATTTATCAATTATATATTAGAGATATAAAAATATATCATTAATACACTAGGCATGTCTTATATTTAAAATTAAATAATATTTTTAGAAGTTACTTTCTCTAGTCTATATTATAAGATATTTTATATCAATTATATGTATATTAAAAAAATTATTTTTTCACCCAAAATTAACATAAAAAGTACTAATATTTTTTATTTTATTCTTATTAAGTACTATATTCTATTATTATTATAAGATGATAAATGATAAATAGAAAAAAATTATAGATAATAATAAAATAGAAAAAAAATTAAATATTTTATATTTTAGATTAAAAGCTTCTCATAAAAAAAATCTTTAAATATGAATTGGAGGGAGATTTATTTAGTGATTCTCTCATGTTGTGGGGGTGTTTGGTCAGTGCAATGAATGTGAAGTACTAATCCCATTCTCAGAATCATGGGCTGTCTCTGACACGCGCCATTAAAGGAAAGGAGAAAATGCATTGAATTGAGACGCTTAAGAGGGAGAGATGGTTTGGCAGATAACAATATCTCTTTTTACTATTTGAGTTACAAACAATCTTTCAATCTTTTGGGGTCAGTACATTCCCATATGGTTGTTGTTTGATTAATGCTTTCTTTGTTTGTTTTCTCGCTTTTCAACTCTCCAATAGCATTCTTGGACTTTGAGAGCATCTTTTATTCCCATCCATATATTTGATTTTTAAAGGAATAATATATCTTAATTAAAAATTTAAAGATTATATTTATTTTTTAATAAAATTTTATTACCAAATTTTAAGGGTTTGCTTTTGTTGATAGTCACATTTTGAGGATTTATCATTAGCTTCTGTTAAAGTTGATATTAATTATATAATAAATTTTGGAAGAGTCACAGCTTTAGGTAATTTTGACAATATTTTTCTTTTTGAAAATGATTGGTTTTTAAAAAATTTATACTAGGTAATTAAAATTTGAAAGTAAGTTCTGATTATTAAGAGCATTTAGAATTAGAATTACCATCAAGATTGATATCAATGATAAAAACTTTTATTTTTAAAGCAAATTAATAGATATCTGATTTCTATCATTTATGTATTAAACAAATATAGTTGGAAAATGTCTGTTATTTATTCTTCTTATTAGTTGATTGCGTAGAAGAAACAAAGTTATATATGCAATAAATAATAATTGTTAAATTTTAACATCAATTTTTAAAATTGAAGTTCTTACATTTAATTTTTTAATTAATCACACAAGTGAATATTTTTAAATATATTTTAACATGTATATTGCGGCATGATTAAATTTAAAGTATTTCTTTGCGATTTTAAAAAGTTAATATAAAATCACTAGGTGGTGGTCTGACGGTTACTATTTGAGTTAGTAACAATCTTTCAAGTTTTGCTGTTAGTACATTCCAATTTTGTTCTTTGAATGATGCTTTCTTTGTTAGTACTGAGTACATTCAACAGTATTCTTGGACTTTGAGAGCATCTTTTATTCCCATCCCTATCTTTTATCTTCATAACAAATATCTTAATTAAAAATTACATTTGAAAAAAATTATATTCAAAATGTTTAGAATTATAAGTATTTTCTTAATAATCAAAATTTAAAGGTTTATTATTATTTTTTATCATGGGCCGATAACAGAAATTAATCTCTTTCAAAAAAATAAATATAAAAAGTAGAACTCTTCTAATTAGATTTACTTTATAGTTCATATACAAAAGTTAATAATTAAAGCTTAACAATTTATTTAAAAGATAAAAATTTCTGCCAATCACAGCAACTTGAGTTGGTATTACCTTTTGTTAAAGTTGCTATTAATTATTTTTAAGAGGGGCTTTTTGAGCTAAATACAGTAAAAAAATTAAAATTACCAAAATACTACAATTCACAAACTATTTACCTAAATCCTACAAATTTTGCAAATCGTAATCGACCAAACCAACTCCCACTATTCTTGTTCTGACAAATTTCTGTAAATCGTGATTCACCAGACCGACTTTCACAATTTTTTCTGATGCCAAACCCTATATGTGCTGTACCAATTTTTGTGTCTTCAAATTTTTTTTATTAACTTGGAGTGGCAGCCTACGCTGCCACCCTATCATTCCCCCCTTCAATAAACCCTCCCCTCGTACACTTCTCCCATCCAACCAATTTTTCTTTTGTAAGTTCACCCCTTTTATTGTGTAATTTATATATATAAATAATTATTATATATTACAATATACTCTCTCTTATCATATTTATAAAATATTATCTAAAAAATTATTTGGTTCTATTTATTATATATAGTGTCAAATTTCCATATGAATTTTTTACTTTATCCTATATTTTTATTATCTCGTATATTATTCCCTATTTAACATACTTTCTTTTTCCACATACTCTCTTTGATTCGAAATATAAATTTTATTTGACTAATTGTACATGAATTAAGAAATATATTTTTACTTATTAAATCTAAAAAAATATATATTATTTTCCAATAGCATCCCTATTTAATATATTACATTTAAAATTTACTATCTTTCTTACATTTAATTATAGATTTTTTCTAAAATTATTAAATAAGACTTATATTTAATATCTTACAAATTATTAAATAAGAATTATATTTTGGACTAAAAAAACTTTTGAAAGATGACATATATTTTCTATCTTATCCTTATCTATAATTAAATATAAGAAAGATAGTAAATTTTAAATGTAATATATTAAATAGGGATGCTATTGGAAAATAATATATATATTTTTTAGATTTAATAAGTAAAAATATTTTTCTTAATTCATGTACAATTAGTCAAATAAAATTTATATTTCGAATCAAAGAGAGTATGTGGAAAAAGAAAGTATGTTAAATAGGGAATAATATACGAGATAATAAAAATATAGGGTAAAGTAAGAAATTCATATGGAAATTTGACACTATATATAATAAATAGAACCAAATAATTTTTTAGATAATATCTTATAAATATGATAAGAGAGAGTATATTGTAATATATAATAATTATTTATATATATAAATTACACAATAAAAGGGGTGAACTTACAAAAGAAAAATTGGTTGGATGGGAGAAGTGTACGAGGGGAGGGTTTATTGAAGGAGGGAATGATAAGGTGGTAGCGTAGGCTGCCACTCTAAATTAATAAAAAAAATTTGAAGACAAAAAAATTGGTACAGCACATATAGGGTTTGGCATCAGAAAAAATTGTGAAAGTCGGTTTGGTGAATCATGATTTGCAGAAATTTGTCAGAATAAGAATGGTGGGAGTTGGTTTGGTAGATTACGATTTGTAAAATTTGTAGGATTTAGGTAAATAATTTGTGAATCGTAGTATTTTGGTAATTTTAATTTTTTTTATTGTATTTAGCTCAAAAAACCTTTAAGAGGAGTTAGAGTTTTAGGTAAATTTTGATATATTTTTTCAAAAAATTAGTGGCATTCTTTTTTATTTTTAACAAGCAAACTTGTAAAACTTAACAAAACCACCTAAAGTAGGTTATACTCTAAAATTTTATATTTTCTAACTTATATACGCACATTTATAATTCATTGATATGGAGTTTAAAAGTTTCCAACTCTTGAACCTAAATTAGTGCCATTCTTTAAAATATTATACGGAATATTTAAAATTTGACAATAACTTTTGATTATTAAGAGTAATTAGAATTACAGCTGTGCGTCTACCTATAAAAGAAATAACAGCTGTGTATTGCAAAGGAGTGAAAATGTATGACTTTTTTTGGTAAACAAAAAATGTGAATTTTTTTTAAAAAGTGTTTTTTATTCTGTTTGATAAATATTGCTTATCCCTTTTGTATTTTGATTACTCTCTATATTTTCTATCTCAATTTTATCAAATGAACCACTCTATCAAGGTCCCAATTTAATATAAATACTTTTAAAAAAATTAAATGAAATAATAATAAAAAAATGTTGTGTAAAAAAGAAGTTACGTATTCTTGCATGATCATCTTGATGTTACAAAAAAAGATTGTCCGAGAAACAAAAAATATGAACAATGATTCGAAATGATTTCAAGGATAAAAGAACCCTTTTAATTATTCTCAACATCACATGCTTCCTTCACTTCTGCAAGTGGGCATTATGAGATTCTGGATATTTTGGGTATGGAGGGATTCTCTGCTTCAATAATGTCTCCCAATTCAAGATTTCAAAATTAAAAAAAAAATCATCATTTGTATTTTTCTTAAAAAGAAATTCAGTATTCAATAACTACTTCAGATTTAGACATTCTTGAATTCAAAATGGGTGGCTCTTTTACTACAATTTTTTTTGGGGTAAACAATACAATTTTTTTCCCTATTCATAAGATTTAAACATAAGGTGATGATATATGATGCATAAATATAAACGTAGATATTGGATATAATATGATACGATACGATATATTAAATATGATAAATTTTAAAATTTTAAAATATTGGTATGAGCAATATATATAATTTATGTATATATTTAATAAATTAATGTATTAAAAAATATAAAAAATTAAATTTTAAATAAGTATTTTAAGAGTTATATGAAGATATCTAAAATAAGAAACTGAAAATTGAGTTTTCCTATAAAATATTTAAGCCATTTTGAAATTTTATAAAAAAGAAAAACAAGAACATGTTTATAATTCGTATCATGAAATATAATATAAATATCTTATCTAACACATAGTATTTTCCTTTTTTTTTTTTAAGTATTGGTACAATAGAGACCATGATTAAAGGGGATCACTTTGATTTAACCACCATTAATTATATTATTATATTTTTAACTAATGAATTCTCTATCGATAAAAGAGCAATACCATAACATAGATAAAAGTTTTGATATTTTTTTGAACCAATGTCAAAAAAGAAAACTACCTAACACAAGTAGGATCTAAGTGATGAAATGTCCTATTTATTTACATTCATACATGCACATTTATCATGTTATAATATTGGTAAAAATCTCAATAAAGTTTTAAGTTATAATAATTGTATATACATTTATATTGTAGGGAAATATTGTATTTCAAATGAATATTGCCACTTGCATGAGTTTCAACCTCCAAAGATTAATTGCATATGATCATATAAAATTTTATATGGAAAAGTAAGCGTAGCTCCCTTAGTTTAATTACTTAATAAAACAAAAAATTAATCAACTTATTCAAATCGAACTACTAAAATCAGTTCAAAACATGTATCTTTAATTTTTTAAAAATTGACATTTCTCATATAAAACTAGAAATGTGTGATATTTTATAAACTATAATTAATAACTTTTGCAATGATTCATTGTCATGTATAAAATATTTCAACATTTGTATATTTTAAACAGTTATATTCATTTTAAATATCATTTAAAATATATTAATTTAATTATAAATCATAACAAATATTCATATTATTTTTTTCCTGAATAAATATTTATTTTCATTCGATATTATCTTCATTTCAAATTTCTAATTCAATCAAAATTTTAAAACATTTGTTGCAATTAAAATATTAAAACAATTCCAAGTGAGTGACAGATTGTCATCCCAACCATTCCTTACCTGGTTGGGTATAGTAGGCAAAAAGTTGCTGAGGTTGAATCAACATAGAGACTCTTTTTTTTTAAAAAAAAAATTAAATATAGGGTATTTTACATTGATTCTAAATATAAGATAATTTTTTTAAATATAGGATCTTTTACCTTAATCCTAAATATAAGACTATTTTTAACATATGAGATGGTATTTATTATACATTTTTAAAAAATGCTCCTATTTAATTCATTCCAAAGAGAAAGAAATATATTAAATAAGGATAGTTTTAAGAAAAAAGTTGTAATTTTCAGAAAAATCAGGTAATCAACTAAATTTAACTCTCATTTTAAATCTATATGATTTTGTTAAAATAGTCTTCTAAAGACTAGAGGGAGTAATATATATGGAAAAAATATAAAATAATATATTAAATTTGGGATAATTACCAACAGCACCATGAATTTTCAAGGCAAAAAGAAAATTGAAGTTCATATTTTAAAAATAAGTCATTATCAGAAGTGATTTGTTTTTTATTTAAATTTTTTCTCGTATATACTTTAGTGATATTAGGGATGAATAAATCCAATTAACAAAATAAGAAAAAGAAAAAGAAAAACGAGAAAGGTCGGTGGAATCTTAGCAGAATTAGCAAGTAATTAAGGTGGCTAATATGGTCCCAAAAATATTAAAGTGGCTAATAATAGTGCATTCGTGTTTGGCAGCAATATTGACTAAAAAGTAATTATTTTTAATTATCCACAAAGAAGTACTTGGAAAAAAAAAGTCCCCATAATTAAAACGTGTTTTCTTTTTATATATATATTAATTCAAACGTGTATCCTAAATCCGAATTAAATCAAACATCATTATTAATTTATTATCAAAGCCAGCGTTGAATTATACAGGCAAAACGACATCGTCTGCAAGTCAAACAAACACTGCTTTGAAATTTAAGAAGGAGAAACCATGCATAGTGAATTGTCAAATTATATTTTTATGGAAAAAATAAAGGTCAAAGTATGCAGTTCATTTGGATGCATTCATTGAGAACATTGACAGGAATAAAGAATGTTGTTAATTTAATTAGGTCAATCAAAATGTAAGTTACCATCATATAAAGTAAAATGCTGAGGTTCATGAATCTTTTGACAAATAATATAAAAATGCAAATTGAATTTTTTTTTTAAGGTTTTCTAGTGACATTCATTTGATATTGGATAGCACATATTAATCCAAATTCAAGCAGTGTCACCCCTTAAATAGGAGATCATTGTAATTTTTTTCAATCATAAAATTTAAATTTAAAATCTTGTGTAAAAAAGTATTGAATTTCTTCTGCTTGATCCAATCAGGTCACGATTATTTATCTTTAATAAATCAATTATGTTACAATCAAATTTATTTGAAGGTTTGAAGTTGGATCTTTGCAAATGAGAAAAATTGTGTTAAGAGAACTATTTCTTATTTGGGGCTCTTTTTTTTGGACCAAATTTCTTATTTGAGACTTGATAATACTTAAATATTAAGCAGTTAGTAGTATTAGATAACTATTAAAAAATTACTAAAAGTAAATTTTTTTCTTCAAAAGACCGAAAATATGGATTTTTTTTTTGTAAAACAGTATATGTCCTCAAATGAAATTAATTCTGAAATTAAACTAAGTATATTAATTCAGATGTATAAAAATGGATTTTAATTTACTATTTTTGTTTTAATTGACTTGATTATATTGAATAGATTTGCTTCAATTGTAAACATTTAAACTCAACTTAGCTAATTTTACTTTCTTATTATAACCAGAATAACATTTTCTTATGATGCTTAAAGTTAATATTTTTTTTAATCACTAAGAATATCACCTAATTCACTATTAAAAACTAATTTTTTTGATATGTATAAATCATCAAAATTTTGTCTTTTTTTTAATAAGACCTTGTTCATATACACGGTCAAGGATCAAAATTAGGACAGTATGCTTAAGGGGCCTAGTTATTTACTAACTACGTCAAGATCTCATTAGTTAAAGTTATTTTTTTACAATAAATAAATTATATTATTTTTATTGCATAAATTAAAATATTAGGAATATAAAATGAGTTTAGACCATCCTATACATTGAAGTGGGGAATGAAGAGCAACTAGTGTTGTCGTCAAAGATGGAGACATAAGTTGCATTAGAAATTGTTATTTATTTTCTTTTGATGAAAAATTGTTATTTATTTTTTGTGCCTGAGTATTTTGGACGACAAAACATGATTTCATATTTTTAAAAATTATTTTCTTCCTAGTCATTAATCGACATGAATGCATTGAAAAATAATTTGTGTATGTCATAGTTTCAATTCAGACACGCAATGAGAAAAATGTCGAGAAATTATTTCTTCACATGGTTAGTAATATACATTGTTTATGCCACATAATGCTAGTTTAGATAATAAGGGTGGACTGAAATATTGGAAGTGATTAGAGTTAAAATTATATTCTAATATAATATAAAAAGTAATATGTATTGTTTTTAGTAAATAAAGCTATTGGTCAATTTGTAAGTTCTGTAAAAAAGTAAGAAATTATTTATCTCAAATTACGTGCGATTTTTTTAGTCATGACATGACGACGTATTGTTCAGTATTATGTTAAGTTTTGATGAATACTATGATATTGAAATAAAAAGAAGTCATTTTAAAAAATAAAATATTTTATTATCCAACACAAAATCAAACACTAATTTTGGATACAGTAATTTTAAATCACATGCTGGGGAGCCTTCTTTTATTTAAGGATTTGATGGGGTTTAAATCCAAATTAAGTCATTTATCGGATGGTTCCAAAAAATAATATTATATCACATTGTATGAACTTTGAATTTTATTGATTTTTTTTTCATTTTTCGTAAATTGCCTTAAAGATGCTTGATGAAAAGCATGGGATGGCAATTATATATATATATATATATATATATAAGTTTGTTTGGCTTTTCAAAAACCAAACAGCTAAAAAGGTAAGAACATAACCTTGGACCAAACACTCCCAAAATTCAAACATAGCACTGTCACAACTTAGTTACAACTTACAACTTGTTGAGTTGTGTCTATACATTGAACCCCAGAAAAAGTTATTCATTTTGAATCCATTGTCTTTGCCACTGATATATCCTTTTCCAGAGAAAGTTACAGTTAATCATTTTAAATGGAAGATATATATATATATATATATATTTATATAATGGATACCAAAGTATATTAATTAATAGCTAAAAACTAATTCTTTTAAAATGTAAAAATCACCTAAATCTTTTTTAATAAAATTTTTTCTATATATATTATCATAAATTTAATTTTAGACAACATGTTTTAAGACACAACTATCAACCAACTTATGTTGGACCTTGTTGGTAGATCGGAGATATTTTTATATTACAAACTAGAGTTGTTTTCCTATATATTGTACAAAGTTTGAAAGTGAGACGCAATATATATTCATAAATAGTGAGATTAATTACAAATTTTATATTTTATATTAATTTTCAATTTTACAAAAATTAAAAGACAAAAAATAATTTAAAGACAGGACATATTAATTTTTATCCAATTAAAGTTTTGAACAAATTGCATTAAATTTAAAAAAAATTAAAATTACACTAACTGTAGTCGATTTTACAAAGGGATGGTTAAATTAATAGGGATGTTAGACATATGATATAAGCTGGGTGGTTAAAGTAAAAGATAGCATCAACAAGGTACCTACTAAGTTTAAAAGAAAATTTTATCGAACAGTTATAAGGCCAGTGATATTATATAGTAATAAATATTGGATTTTGAAAGGACAATAAGAACATAAGATGGGAGTAGCAGAGATGAGAATATTGATAAGAATGTGTGATCATACAAAATTGGATAAGATATAAAATGATTGTATACGAAGGAAAGTTGGAGTACTACCTATCAAGGAGAAAATGATGAAAAATCGTTTAAAGTGGTTTGAGCATGTACAAAGAAGATGGTAAGAGGAGTCAGTGATGAGAGTTGATCAAATGACTTGGAGTGTTATCAAAAGGCGTAGAGGAAAATAAAAAAAAATACTAAAGGAAATTATAATAAAGATCTTTTGAAAAATGATTTATCTGCTGAAATGATATTTGATAAAGTCCATTGACGTCGAATGATCCATGTAACTAATCTCACATAGTGGAATAAGGTTAATGTTGTTGTTGTATTAAAATTACACAAATATTTTGGAAATATAAAGACTTCTAAAATTTAACAATTACTCAAAATGTAAATTACTAGCCACCTAAGACTAGTTTATGGGTAACTATAAAGCATTGATATTTTAAAAAATTATATATACCCGTATCTAATATACGATATGATATGCGTTTTATACTTATGTATGTGTATCCATGTGCACCACATAATATTTATTTGTATCCCTTTAAAATTTGACATTAAAATATAACCATTTAAAATTCTTTTTATCAAATGATGTTTCTGTATTAAAAAAACAGAGAACAAAAATTTTATTCATATACGTGGTTTGTTTTAACATTTATAATATAATTTTTAGAATATTTAATACACAATTTTTTCTTTTCTTATTTTTTTGGTGGGGTCACAATTTTTTCTTTTATCGAACTAATTTATTGAATATGCATATAAATTAATTTGATTGCATGGTTTGAAAATTATAGATCACGAATATATTTTTGAACAAAAATGTGTGTTTGTATGCGGGTGTGAATATATGACCACAAGCAATTAGGTAATGAAATTAGTTTTGATTGTTAATTTTCTTAACATCATTGAGAATAATTTGATGACAAATTGATAACTATAGCTTAAATAACTTTCAAACAATTTTATAATATTTGCTCAATGAGCTAATAGTTTAGTTTCTAAAGGGTGACTCATTTTAATTTGGTCCTTCAGAGACAAAATTTTTCAGTCAAGTCCGTAATATTCTCTCTCTATCAAAATAGTCTATTTATTAGGTAAATTCCGCCTAGTTATTAATTAATAAATACAAAACTCATGTGTAGCCAAAAAGCAAAAAATAGAAGCTGATGTAATCGTTTATTCATCATTTGGAAATTTTACATATTTTTTCTCTACAACGTTGTTCAACCAATCAGAATGTGAAAAATATCAAGACTTTAAGCACCTATGAATGAGGAGCATACGCTGTAGATCTAATTAGTGAAAAAAAAGGAGAATTAGTTATATTAATGTCTATAATAATTATATTTTTTTCTATTGGTAAGTGTAATAAGTTCTCATACATTGGTAATGGAAAAATTAAGAAAAAAATTTTAAATTCACGATAACTATGGGAATATAATCAATATTTAACGAAGTGAAAGGAAATGCATGCATGTGCTTATATTTGGAGAGGAATTGATTCATTTCACCTTTCAAAGCGTGTTTTCTTTTTGGTTGCTGCTGGAGCACATCATTATCATCTTACTACCAAAATCTAATAATACTAATAATTATTTTTACATCTTATACTACATTTTTTATTTTAGAAATAAAAAATATAATTGAAGACTCTAAATGAAATTTAAAATATTTATACTGAAATATTTTAAATAATTTTAGAATAAAAACTGTGCAAAATAAAATTATCAAAACTTCAACTTATAATTTTGATGTTAAGAAATTTCAAAATAATACTTAAATTTAAAATTATCTTATATAAATGTCTTTGATATAGAATTTTGAATTGTAATTTATTTAAGAAAATATGTGTGGTTCATCTAAAGTGGTTAGGCATCATGGACGGTACGAGAACAGCTCCCAGAAGAGTTTAAAATAAATTCCATTTTCTGCCTCTTTAGTTCTCTCTTTTTTTTTTAAAAAAGAAACTATGCTTACCGTCGTTTTATAAGAAAACGTGTTTAGTTAAATATAAATTATCTTTTTAAAAAATAAAAAATGAGTTAAGCTATTATTTTGAAAAAGGAGGGGAACAATTACTTTCTCCTTGACAAATTGTGGATTTTGAAAAATGAGAAATAAATTTATTTTATGTTATATATCCAAAAGTACTTTTAACTCTTGTCATTTAAATAGATTTTTTGTCAAACATACTTTTACAAAAAAAATATTCAAATATAATAACTTATAATAAATTTACTTTATTTAAATTTTATTTTTACAAATTTAATTTATGTTAACTTAATTTTATAAAACTGAAAATCAAACTAGCTCTTATTGATAGCTCTTAGAATCTGATTGAAACTGATCAGTCCCATAAACTAACTTCTTTGCTTTTTGTTTCCTTAACATATGAAATAGATTACTTAAAGCATTCTTATGGTTTTTGTTTGGCCACTAAGGATACTTATGGATTAAAAGCAAAAGAATTGTCCAAACTAAAGCTAATGAAAAAAAAAGACAAAAAGAAAAGTTTAAAATCGAAAAAGTATTTACAATCAACATAAATTTAATGCTACCCAAACAAATAATATAAATTAGAGAAAAATTAAATAATAACTTTTTTTGGAGGAATAATAACTTGTTAATAACACCAATTAAAAAAATAAATTTAGATTAATTATTTTTATATATTTATGATCAAATATTGTAATTTGTAATTAGAACAGAATAATTTATAATTTTTATTAAAATATGACAATATATAATTTCATTAAGAATTGCATATATATTTTTAAAATTAAAAACATTATATAATTATTGAAAATTATAATTTTTTATTTTAATAAAAAATTTTATTTTAAAAATATAACAAAATATTTTCTTAAAAAATTAAAAATGTCTAAGTATAATAAACAAATTATCTATCAACTGAATATATTGGGATCTGGTGCTTCGATAAATTCTGCAGATTTGCACCACTTCACTGAACCAGATTTCCCGACCAAACTAAACCTTTTTTAAAAATATATAAAAAATAAACAATTAATCAAATGAATAAACAATAATTAAACCAATTTTCTCAGCGCACGTGGTTTCCACGCTCCTACTGGGACCCACGCGAATGATCATCGACTTCACTCACGCCACGCGCGTCGCACGCTATAAAGCTCTAACTCCCCCACCCTTTCTATTCATTCGCAAAGTGCACACGGACTCGCCCACTGCTTCCTCACCCACCCGCTCACCAAACTTCAAAACCGTTTTCTCGATTTGCTGCTTTCTTCTTCGATTCTTTGAACCTAACGTTTCTGTACATCGTCGCCGGAATCTATCGCAACCATTGCCATTGCCGACGGCGGCAGCGTTGGAGGGAAGGATCATGTTCTTGAGGAGGAGGAGAGCAAGAAGAAAAGCATGGTAAGGTACTTCAGCTGTGTTTCTCTTCTGGTTCTGGCGATTCTGGCGGTGTCGATGGTGCTTCTGCCGTTGATGTTGCCGCCGCTGCCTCCACCACCGTTGGTGCTGCTCTTTTTCCCCGTCGGGATCATGGCGGCGCTCATGCTTTTGGCCTTCTCGCCTTCCCAGGTGGATCAGAGCGCCGCCGCTTACTCGGCGTAGGACGGAACGGAGGAGATCCGATCGCGCGTGATCGCCGCCCGCATTTTGCTTTAGTGCTCGTGAGTGGAAGGTTGGCGATCGGTTTCGTCTGGTAGGCTTCGTCCTAGCTTGATGTAGTAGGATTCTTTTGCTGGAATTGGTGCTGGTTTTCTTTTGTTTCTTAAGAAAGTGTTTATATAAGAAAATGTCGAATCAAGAAAAAAAAAATGCTAGATTCCATCTTGTTTAAGTTCATGAATGTTACAATTGGGGAGTTTCTTAATTTTTCATCTTTGTATTTAACTAAAAATTATAAGTAATGGTAGAAAATGTGTCATGTATGTTAACATGATGAAGCAAACAACTTCACATTACTTAGCAAAAAATGTAGGATGGAAAATGCATCATTAATATGTTTTTCATTAAATTGTTTAATTTAAATATGTAACACATACGAATTTTTTTTGGTAATAAGAATATAATAAATAATTTTTATTAGTAAGATTTATTGTATTATTATTAAAAATATATAATTTATTATATTTTAATTAAAAAATTTGTGAACAAAATATAATAAATTATATTTAAATTTAATGTGAGATTAAAAGTAGTATAGTAGCACAAGCTCTACAATAGAAATCCTAGAAATGGTGTTGCGTCTTGGTTGTTATTTGTGTTGGGTGATTTTTGACCTTCAATTTTTAATAAAAATAATTTTGCTTACCATATAAAAAAATAATGTTAAAAAAACTAGAAATTATAGCGTTTGAAATTTGAATCAATAGTAGGTCAAGAAAGAAGAAAAAAGAAATTTGAATCAATAGTAATGTAAAACGTCATCATTCTCTTACATCTCTCTCAATATTGTTCTCTCTAATTTTATTTGATGAGAATTATTTGTAATATTGAATAATTTAAAGTCAAGAGACGTGGGGTTTCAAATAAAAAAACTTTGATTAAGAAGTATCAAGTTTATTTCAGTCAATCCAACTATAATTGGTTTTCTTCCATTTTTTAAACATCATATAATGAAGCAATTTCTAATTACCAAATTGCAAGTAGGGGTAGTTGAAATGATCCGTGCTTAAGATAAGATGGAATTGAAGATATGCTTATCCAAGAATCTGACATTTTGACAACATTATTAAGAGTTTGGCAAGAACTTCAGTTTTTCTAAGTAACATTGATTGATCAGTTCTTCCATAAAAAGGAAACAAAAGTCGTTATGGCTTTCTTGCATAATTTTGAAACATGTGATGGGATTAATCTTTTTAAGTAGTTAGTACCTCTTTCTGAGTTCCCGTTTGATTTGGGAAAAAAAAAAGTTAATGGAATGGAGATAAAAATAATGATGAGAATGGACTGAAAATAAATATAAAAGAATGTTTGGTATGCATTTGAAAATAAAGAAATTATTTTATTGAATGAAGTTTGATGGAAGAAAATAAGAAATATAAAAATTTGAAATAAAAAGACCAAATTGCCTCTTGTGCCATTTTTCCAGTCTTCCTTCCTCTTCATCAACAGGGGAAGTTTGGGAATATAGCCTTGGAATTCATTAACTAATAAAGAAACCTTCCCTCAAAATTGAGATGGAAAGAATTTGGATTGCTTGTTTTCCAAGGGAACGAGAGAGAAAAAGGAAATTCAGCATACCACATAGCACATGGCAGGATTCCGTAACTATTTCTGTTTCCTTTCCAATGGGTGGAAATCAATCAAACCAAACATGCCTCCTCTCTTTATTAATTATTACGCCCACTTGACATGTAGCTGCTGTTCTATATCGGAGTTGAGAGTTCTTTTTTTTTTTAATATATTTTTTCATAAAGTAAAATGAGATTTTCTAGAAGCAGTTCTGCCTCTTGAAAAAATGAGCAAAAAAAATAACTCGAAAGACTAGGCACAGAAAATCTCTGGAAATTGTAACTCAAATATAGTACTGTCAAACAAGTCGGCCTATGATGAACAAGAACTTGAATGGAAAAGGCAAGTACAAATTTGAATTTGAATTCTCTACCATGAAAACTTCACTAAAGCATGTAAATCAATTGGAAAAAATGATGATTCGATTGAAATAAGATAAATAAAATAAAGGTAATGTAAATTCCATTCCCACTGATCTCTCTCTCTATCTCTCTCTTTCATATAGCTAGAGTCACACTATTACTTTCTTTAGTTACTCTCTCATCCACTCCATAACCATAAAGATTTAAATTTATTATTCAAACTCTATTATTATTAGGTCGAATTAGATCTTGGGCTTCACGAATTGTAAATACATAGCTTCCTACACACACCGATATGTTCTGATTAGAAAAAATATAAACAATCCTACCAAAATATACGCGTATATAACAAAATAATACCATAAGGCACAAAATTGAAGACTTTGTCAAAATACTTTTCACCACTTCTTTTCCTGATCAAGTTCATTTCTTTTACGAGGTAGACCTGCATTTGCTTCTCCCGTTTTGAACAGGTTCATTAGTTCACGCAAACATGTTTAAATTTAAATGCTCAAACCACCCCTTTGATAGCTTTAACACCAAACTGTCCTGTAAGCCCAAGTTTGCTTTGACACCAATACCCACAAGCATGAATTAATGATTCCATACTTACATGCTTTTCCGTACAAAATACTACCGAAGTAGGGTACCGTGACAGGATTTAAATTTTCTCACCACTTGGTTCAGCATGCATTGCATTCAGCCCCCAACTGTAGACTTCTAGGTCTTCTCCCATGGCAAGTGGCATTCATGTACCCTGCGCATCCGACAACTAATGAAACCTGCACTTGCAAGAAATAGCATGTAAGCTTCCTTCTGAGGGAAACCTGTTTGCCTGTCTATCCTCTGTTTCAGTTTTCTTTTCCTAGGATGTTTGCAGCCATAATTGTCACTTTCCATTGCTTCACAAGAACCGGTTGGTGAGTCGACAGGATAAGAGATTTCAAGCTTATTTATGTTATGCTCAACTCACCCACCACACACCACTCACACAACATGTTTTCAATAACCATCATTGATGAATATAATATGTGTGTGTGTGTGTGTGTGTGTTAAGATGTCCCTGTATTTGACAGACTAGGAAAAATGTTCAGCTCAAAGCTTACAGAAGGATTACTATACAAGTTAACCTTAATAAGAAGTCAAAATCAGATGAATCGGTTGGGACATCAATCTGTCCTGGAGAGGCTAACATTACGCCAGACACAACATGCTAGGAGGTACAATTAAATGGGGTGAAGCACTGATCCTTACTCTTTTGTCAGAATTTTTAAATAAAAATTTGACGTACAAAAGATAAGTATACCGAGTCAATTATGAATAGACATGCAACGTTGTAAAGATTGAGATCTTATCTAAGATTGATGTACCAAAAAGATAAAATCATAAGAGAAGAAGATCCTACCTCAAATGAAAAATAACAATTAAAAATACAAATATGCTTAGACAAGTTTTACAAATATGTAGAATACCATCCAAATTACTCCTGACATACACAAAATACATTAGAGGAAAAGAAGACTTGAAGAATGATAAGAGAAAAACCCCACTTCTTGTAACTGTAAGTCCCTCCTTTCTTGCTTAAATTCCCCAGACTATACCTAATTAAGAAGAGGCAGTCCATAAATATGTAGTATTCTTAAGCTCATTTATGATTTTCTTCCCATATGATTTTACTCCAGTTATAAATCTAGAAAAAGAGAGGACGAAAAAAGATCTTAAGATTTGATCTCAATCCAAGGATCTTAAGATTTAAATCAAGATCCTATGGAAATTCGAGAAGATTAGGACTTGTCATAGGATCTGGATCGCTAGAATTATCTTGGAAAGAGATCTTAAGATTTCGATTGAGATCTTGACAATCTTGCATATAAGAATACCAAAATTTAGTGGAATCTCCTTCAAACATGTTTACTATATATTTATGATTGACTTGATTTACCCATCAGATTTACCAAAAGAATTCCTACTATTTTCACATCTCCTTATCAAATCTGTATTAGGATGCGTTCTTCAGTTTGAATGGCATCTTTGTTGATGTCAGACTGATAAAAAACAGGATTGGCCGCCCTTGAACCAGAAAAACAAGAAAATTCAATCGTTCTTCATAAGCTGCCACAATCAAATTTCACCAGAAAATGATTTCCCTGGGTCTAAATCTGTTACAGATTGCAAATAAATTCAGTCTTTGTAAGGATGTAAAATAATAGAAATGATAACAACACATAACATCGAAGCATGTGACCAGCATTTATCTTAAAGATAATGAATGAGCAAGAAAATAATTTAATATGTATGATGAAATTGCTTAGCTGAAATGACATAGAATTCTGATTGTATGTGATAATCAGCTTTTTCAACAGCAGTATGTCTGTGATGAATCTCTTTTGATGGTATGTAGATTTATATATTTTACACATAAATTGGCTTCCTACCTGCATATCACGTACAAATTCATACTTGTCATACTCAACAACAAGCTCAAGAAATTAAATCTGGAAGGTTACTTCTGAGCTCCCAATTTAAAGCACTCACCACTGAGAAACATTTTGAGGGAACTATTGTAGAAGTAGAAACTACACAACTAATTGAAAGATGCTGTCCCACTAAGTTTAAGACAAAGTATGTGACACCTGATCTACCAAAAAGGTAGTGAAAATATGAAAGTAAATGGCAGTTCTCAGGAATTCAAACAAAACAAAAGTAAAAATGATTGAGTCATAGACAACGATTAGATTGTTTGCATTATCCAGAAGATAGTTCAGTGTGGCCGTAGCTATCAGACAAGAATCAATGAGTCTGTGTCATGATTTCTTAAAATGTAAACATCTATTGATGGAATTACAACATTTAATTTAGCTGAATTGTAGCTGATGATACTTTTAAGTGTGATAGCTTAAACCACCCATTTCAGTATAACAGAAGTAAAGTCATTTGTCTTGTACACTAGTTGCAAAGTTTCACTCATTGTGATGTTACATTATCTAGAAGGAAAAAATTCAATGCAACTCTTGAATGTTTGCTACTAGATTCTTCAATAGAATTATACTATGTGGAGGAACAAATTTTTTATTTTTAAAGAGTCAATTATGTGATGTCGAATTATAAAAAATGTCCACATGTTATATTTTTATTGAAGCACTCGATAACAAACACCTAAAGAACTTCACCTATATGGAAAAGAAATATTCTTACAACTCCTCTTACCCTCCCCAGATCAAAATGACTAAACAGCACCTTCCTGACCCTGACTAACTTACCACTTCTCCTTTGAGGGATTCGTGATTGTGACCAAAACTTCTAAACCAACTAGTCTACCCTGTAATGATGTCTTCGCCCACCGGATTTAATGACATTGTTTTGACATGAGTTATCCAAAAATAATATACGATGAAATTGTGTATTGTTTTGTTGATAAGGGTCACAGAAAAAAAGAAGATTGAAAAAAAAAAAATTGACAGCCACTAAAGTGAATTTGGTAGTAAAAAAGAGGTACTTTAAGGATGATATGATTGCTTCATTGAGTAATACTTGATAGTAAGCTTTGCAAGAGGAACCAGGCCAAAAAAAAGAAAACCAAAAGAAGAATCTTTGCAGAAGGCATGCTTACTGATGTAACTACCACCAGTGTTCTAAAGTAACTTTAGTTTTGAGGCCACCGGCAGTATATTATTGACTATAACTAAAAGTTCAAAAAACATTTATTATCCTTAATTGGTCAGTTAGGATTGTGAAATTTGAATCCAGGACCCAATTTAAGCTTACTTTCTTGTCCCCTAATCTGGGAATTCATTAGTTCAAAGTGAAACTTTCATGAAAAACTAAAGCGCCTCCCATGAGCAAAAGTGAAGACAGTGATGCTAAATCAATGGGCCTTCCATGGTGTCTTGGCTAAAGTGAAGCTTTCGCAAATTGCTAGGCACACGAACAACTTAAATAAACTATGAAGAAAATACAACAGCATACTAAAACAGATAGCATGGCAATTTATGCACAGAAAATAAACAAGACCTGCAAGAACTGATGTTCAATACCAGGAATGACTACTTACAGAGGCTAAAATTATACACAATGAACCAAACCAAGACATGCTATTGGAAATTTATGTGTGCTTGATAAGGGCAAAATGGAAGGATTCAAAGTGAGAGGGTTGGCAATGAAGAATGAAAATCATTGTACGTTTGCTTGGTAAGAGACTAGTGATGATGGAGAGGAAACAGAGTAGCCACTAATATCATGATTAAAGACTCCAATAGGTCATCTTAAATCCCTCTCTTCTTTTGCTTCATTTTTGGTCTCAACGAGAAAACTTACACAACAAAAATTTGGAGTACATAATTTGCTTTAGGATGGTTGTTATATTGTCATAGACAAATTAAGCTAATATAAGCATTTTCTGCATCAATTGATCACATACCATTTCTAGCTCTTGAGCCAATAAGATACAAGGTCCACACCATGTTGAGTAGAAATCCAAAATAAGAGGCACATCCTTCCTCGCCTTAGCAACGGTTGGACTTCCTGTGCTGATAACTCTTTCTGCGCACCCAAAATTGCAGGCAAATACATTACTAAAGCACCATACTTCAATAATAACTTCATTAAAAACAAATAAGTAGGGAAACCCCGAGAGCCCAACAGAAAAGAGAAACAATTGTTGGGGAGTGTGGAGAATGAGAAAGCTCAATTGTTGGGGTTGCCGGCGGTGAAGAGTGGATAAGGTCGACGGGATATGAATGATGATGGGTGAGATAGAAAAATGCAGTATAGTTTGAAATTGAAGGTGGAAATGGGTGGGAGTGTGGCCATGTAGTTTTAACAGAGATGAGACGAAATTGCAAGCAAGATGTTTCAGTGGAGTTTAGAAATTGTCCACGTTACATTACATTGTTTGGCATAATGATAATATGCAATCCGAATCAATAGTATTAAATTTTAAATTATACGTAAATAATTTTAATCTAATAATTTTAATCTAATTTTTAAAATGTGACAGTAATTTCTTTTTAAAATTAAAGATAGATAATATTCTTCAATATCCTTTTTTTTTCCTCATTATTTTATCATAATAATCACAATCACAATTTAAAATCATAAAAAAGTAACCCTTGGTTCTCTTAATTAACTACAGAGGAAGCTACAAATTAAGTTTACAATAATGGGTTAGGAGATATTATTGTCACTCAACCTGCAGTTAGCCAATTACAAAGTTAATAGATCTCCCTCTCCCCAGAGTTTTCTCATCAATATAACATTATATATATTGATTAATGATTAATTGATCAACTCTATACACTAATACACATGATTAATTAATTAATTAACTCCTACCAATTCTTAGTGAGGAATCAACACCTTTATTATTGACACTTGCAAAGATCCTAGCAATCTCTAGCTGGGTATTAGCAATAATCTCAGTTCTTTTGAGATCCATTTCTCCTCTCTTGGCCTCTGCTTCAACCCTCATCCTCTCAATCTCCTTCATCGTCTCCATTCTGGCTTGTTCTGATCTCACCACCACTTCTGCAAGCCACCTTATGCTCTCTGCTATTCCCATCTCATTACTCTTCTCTTCTTTGCTCCTTCTCTTCATTTTCTTCATGTTGCTCTGATGATCCACCTTCATCTTCTTGTTGCTTCTTGTTGGGTGCTCCTTTGAATGGCTATACAGGGCCGGTGTGCTGCTATCTGTGTCCAATATTGCGTTCATGTTCTTGTTGGACACTTGATCTGATGACTTGTTTGTTTCTAATCCATCTTCCTGCTCATCATAATGAGAAATCATTAGCACGTGTATATGTATACTTTAAAATAAGGATATATAGTATTAAATACTCGGCATTCTTTTATTCAAATCTTTATTCTTCCAACCGACAATGTATTTGTATCTTAATTTAATAGCAGTATTGACTTTATACATCAGATATTTAGATCCAAAATCTAGACAAAGTTATCAATCTGAGTAAAAATATCTGATGATCATTTGCGTTATTAAATTAAATGATCTTTAGGAGATTCAAATTCTAATAAATATACAATGTGTATTTAGAGAAAGAAAAAAAGAAAATTTATCCATAAAAAAAAAAGGAAGAAGAAGACACAATTTTAGTTTTTTTCCCTCTCTCCAAAATATAAACTTGATATTTATTTATTAAATGCAGAGAATTCAAATCTATGCTGTTAGGGTTTAGGTTCCATGTTTAATCCTAAGTTAATTAAGCTTAATAAATGTTGCAAGAGATGGGGTTAACCGATTAACACTTTATGCGATTCTATTGAATCTTTGACACTCATGTTGAGTATAACGAGTATTTCTCCCAAAATAACTACTTTCTCCTATCCCATCCACATATTTTGTATCAATTACACGAAAATCAATTTTTCAACTGAAATTAATATAAAAAATATCTATATTTTTTATTTTACTTTTATTAAATACATTATTCTATTATTATTATTATTATAAGATTATAAATAAGGAGAATAAAAATATTAAAGATAAGAGTAAAATAAAAAAAAATATCTAATACCTTATATTTTAAATAAAAATTTTTTTATAAATATCTTATAATATGATTAGAAAGGAGTATGTACATAATTATCTTTATCCTATGCCTAGCATATATTATTAAAATATTTTTTTGATGGCTAGCATGAGTCAGCAGCAACACTATATTTGTCCTATTCAATAATGATTTCTACGAAGCCTATGCATAGGACTTGAATCAGCAAATGGATTCAGGTTAAAAAATCAACACATTGATACAAAATTAATTATTGCCTGTGACTTCTTGCTTTTGGTGACTTCATATTTGCCTACTACCCAATAAATGACCTTTAATAACTTTAGAAGACATCAGTTTCTCTTGCCTTCTGCAAAGTTGTGTCTCACTACCTTCTGCAATTAAACAATAATTTTGTGTGGCAATGACGAAACACAGATCAAACCCATAAGAATACTCACACTCACATTTTCAAATCTCAATTTCTTACGCTGATCAGTCCAAACTTTGTTAATTGTGCCTTACAGTTAGACCATAGCTTGTGATTTTTCTGGCAAAAAAGATGAAGAAAATGCAGCTATAACTGAAGTGTTTTACTATCATAAAGCAGGATAGAATCTTTTGATTCTTAATTATAAGAAACCACAAAACCAAACCTTCCCAGAGTGGATATCATAGAATGGTAAGAAACAAAAGAAACATTATCCATAGTTAAACCAGAATCCGGTGAAGTTATTACTTGTGTTACTTTTAAGCTAATTAACCTTCAAAATATTGATTATTATCCTGATAAAAATTTCATTTCAAGGAGTAATTTTCATACTCGTACTTATCGTATTAATTTGTTCTTGCCTCAAAGGCACTGCTCAAAGTATACAAGTTCTATTAATGGCTGATTTAGTTAATTATGCATTTACCTTGGCTACCCTGTCAACACCGTTAGATCCATGAGAGTTTTGAGCGTTGGCGGGAGACGGATGAGCACCGGCGGCCACCAGAGGTGGCTGTGGTTGATGAGGAAGCTGAGGCACGGCCAACGGCGGCTCCAGCAACATCAAACCCTGGTTATTCCCGGCGTATACTATCTGAGATGGTGCAGCCGCCGCCGCCGAAGGCGGCATCGCCGGCGTCGCGGTGGACGGAGCAGGCCCGGTCCCTCGCAGGAGAAGATCAAGACGCGAATACAAAGGCCAAGACGAGGAAGCATCTCCGCATGCCGACTCGGAACGGTACCGTTTCTTCATAGACTCGATCTTGTTCTTGCACTGCGTCTGAGTCTTGGAGGATTTCGTACAGTTGGCGCGTGAAGACACGTACCTGGCGACGTCCTCCCAGTCATGGCCCTTGAGCTTGGCTCTGTTCCGGAGCACCCATTTCGCTTCGTACGCCTCCAAAAGCGTAGACACAGCTCCTTCACTCCACTCATCTCTCTTCAACCTATCGCCGCCGCCGCCAATCACAGGTTTTCTGGGGGATTCTTCTTTTGCAGTATCAGTATTATCCTGGTGATTAGGGAGAGACGGAGGAGGGTCAAGATGATGATGATCGGGCTGTGGCTGTTGCTTGTCCTCCATATTGTTGAAACCCCATTTACAAAACAGTAGAAAAGCCTGAAGGGCCTAGGGTGGGAGGGAAGGAAGCTGCTGACATTTTATGGTAAAGGAGGAGGGGGAAAAAGAGGACGAAGAACCACTAGCATATTAGAGTGCACTTCTAGTGGAGGAGAGGGAGGGGTGTGGTAGACATTTGTCAAATGAGGTAATAATGATGGGTGTGCAAATGTTAAATTAGCCCTGTGTTTATGGCTTTTTGGCTTGCTTTTTCCGTGAGAGAATAGTGGTGTAATGTGTGTCAGCGTGAGGGAAGGGGTTAGAAGGGGATTTAGCTTCAGTGTTGGGTTTTTTAATCTAAAATTGCCCACAACAATATTTACTTTTCATTTTAATTTGATTTGTTGCTTCATATTATGTTGCAAGGTAGCCCGTTGAAGTTAGGTTTCACTCCTCAAAATAGTTTTTGTAGAGACTGTTATATTAGTCACAACAAAGTCTATATATCAGTATCGAAATTTGAATTCACAGAAATAATCTCATCAGCTATATTAACTACCGACAAGATTATTATATTCACGAGATTTGAATTAATATCTTTACGAAATATGGGTCAATTTCTTAATAATTTGACCAATTTTTGGTACTCACCCTATAAGGACTTAAAATAAGTGCTTATGTTGTAGCTATCGCATTAGTACTTGTTTGATTTCAATTATGAACTTCATAATTAATTATTTTTATGTAAAAATAATAAATTGTTACTTCTGAATAATTGATTTTAGATAATTGAAACCAAATACAAACTTACACTTTCTGAAGTCAAAAATAATTATTATAAGTGCTTAAGGAATGGCGAGAAGTCTTCTTTTTGGGTATGACATTATTTATTGTTTTAATTAAAATAATGTTATTGTGAGGATGAATTGTGTTTGGATAAAAAAGTGAATTGTGATAATATAACAGACAACTCAGAACGTAGAATGGAGATGATTTTGACAAAGTACTGCCATTGAAAACTCAAAAATGACATTAATTAAATTTGCTGTGCTACGAAAGGGTGAGTTAGTTTTGGCGGTTAGCGTGGAAATGAAGCTGAAGCCAACTAGGAGAGAAGGGAGTGGGAAGGGGTTATATGAGGAAATGGAACGGTGGTGGAGTTGGGGGTGGAGGTGCTTGGTGGGTCATTCACGTGAATGTGTCACCCACCTTTTTTTGTATTTTGTCTTTAGATCCCAATCACCCATTTCACAACAAAAGAATTCCCCTTTCTCTCCACCAAAAGCCACCATCACCATTGCACCATTACCACCACAAGCCAATTCCTATTGTATATACTCCCTCCATCTCAAATTATTTGTAATTTAAGATTATGCACATAGATTAAAAAAATCTTTAATGATGTAAGAAATATTACATGAAGACCAAAATAACCCTATTTAATTACTCATCTTTTGTAAATAACGAGGTATAGTTGGAAAAATTGTTAATTAAGCATTAGATTTCTAGAAGACAACAATAATTTTGGGACAAAATAAAAATTCTAAAACAACAAAGTTTTGGGATGGAGGGAGTACCTTCATTTCAAAATTATTTCTTTTTTTTTTCTTTTTTTCATTTCTACTATCACAAGATGAACTTATACCAGGTATTACAATGAGTTGGAGGGATAAATAATACTATTCAAAGATCAAATTGAACAGAAGAAGGATCCAATTCTGTTTTCATCCTTGTACTAATTGGTTGTTTTTCTATTTCACCCTATTTCTATGTCAATCCGACTTTTTTTTTTATATAGAACGCTTTACAAATTATCTGAAGATCAAACTAAAATTTTATTCTTTGTTATAAATTAAAAACTAAAATATCATTTTTCTTTTTCTACAGAGAGAGAAATAGATACGCATGATATGTAGATGATCTATTTTGTGGAAAAGCCAACTTAATTTCTATATTGATATCGCTTATACAAATCTTTCTTGGTTGTGATCAAGAGTATTTTCTCCTAGTAACAAAGACTAATTTCCCTTTAGACACGGAAAGTAAAGACGGGACTCCCCTAATTAGATTTGCTTCATATGAAAAAGTTAAAAATTAAATTTTTAATTATTTGCTTACGAGATTACAGCTCCTATCACTTGGGCCAATAACTGGTGAGTGTTTTGTTGGTTGGGAATGGGAGCCTGCATGCTGTGACCTGTGTGGCTTTTTGAAAGAGTAATAAGGAGGCAATGGTGATTCACATCCACCATGAGTTGGAAAGCTAGCTAGCTCCCATAAATATATCCCAATGTTATATTCTCTCTGTTTCTATATATAAGGTTTTATATCATGATTTTAAATATAAGACTTTTTACAATTTATAAGGTAGTATTTATTATATATTTTTAAAAAATATTCCTATTTAATATATTTAAAAAATATTAAATAAAAATAATTTTAAAAAAATAATAAAATTTTAAAAAAATTTAAGATAATTAATTAATTTTAACTCTCATTTATAATTTATATAAATTTTTTTTTGGGCCAAATATATCCCTATGTTATATGAATGTCTATGTAATTAGCATTTTGGTTACCAATAGCAAGAGGACACACAGATGAAAAAGATGAATTGGTCATCCATTTTCAAAAAAGGTACCTTAGCCCATTGGTTTTGCGTTTTTTTAACTTGTGGGATCTTTCTCAGGTAAATAGATGGGCGCTTAGGTCTTTCCCTTTTCATTCCTCAACTCAGAATATCACTCTTCCATTTTCTTGGTGGATTTCTTTGTGACGTCACTCCATTTAATTCCATTGACTTGGCTTGGCATGCTTTGTTTCCCATCCATTCATATTCTCTCCTTTTTGAAAATTAAACAAAAAAAAGGGTAATGTTTGATTAACAAATTTCATACTTTTCCAAAGGAATAGTATAAAGTTTAAATTATTAATACATAAAGTATCTTGTATTGTATTCTTATTTTATCTTTTTATTTAAATATTAATATGCTTGTAACCAAAATTTATTTGAATATATTTTCTATTTTAATGTTATGAAAATAATTTTAAAAAATTATTTTTTAAAATAAATTTTAAGAACAAAAAAATAAAAAAATCTATTTGAATAATTATTACTAAAATTATAACTAATAAATGTTAAATGAGTTATTCAAAATTTATAATTTTATTATTAATGAGATTGGCATTTTTCATTTTTTCTTATATTTTAAAAAAAAATACAGAACAACTTAAAGATATTCTGAATTTTATGTTATTTTATTTTTTTTATTTTTTAAAATATTTTATTAAAAAAAGCTTATCAAATAATTTTTTTATTTTTCTATTTTTAAAAATAAAAAAAACTGTAAATCAAACAAATCTTAAACTTTTCTTTCAATTTATCAAAATTTAATGGAAGTTTTTTTTTTCCTTTTAATTTGATAGTTGAAAAACTTACTTCTCAATCTGTTCGAACTAGATTAGAAAACTAAAAAAAACCATATAAGTATATTTCTATATCTTTTTTATGGATTAAATTTTTCAATAATAAAAAATAGTACTATCTTAAGATTAATTCGAGTCAAACTTAATGGACCCATTAAACGGTACAGTTTTCTCAACATCTATGTTCTTCATTCACCAAGAAGCATATGATTCCCAAATAAAACAGGAGTTTGGGTAAAAAAAATTTATGCACTTATCATATCTAGATTAACAAATTTAATGCTAGAAATAAATTAAAAAAAAATTATAATCCAATAAAATTAGAAAATTAATTTAATAAAAATGTTATTAAAGCAAATAACTCCCGAAACTAATATTACTTAGCTATATGAGTTTTAATAAAAGAAATAAAAGTCAAATCCTCCAAACATGGGCAGCAAAAATTCCTATTAATTCCTATTCTTATTCTTTCAAAACGATATTATATGGCCAATTGACTTTTTTCTTTGCTCGTTTTTAATAGCATTTAAAAACAATAAATATGATATAAAATAGGTTCTCCAAATCAAATTCGCTTTTTGAAAAGGAGCATGCAAGATTGGGAACTGTTGATCATATATCTATGTGGCACTTTTACATTGAAAAGCCTTTGAGTAAACAAGTAGGAAAAGAACAAAAGAAAAAGCTTACAAATTTATAATGATGAAATAGATTGAAAGCAAATAGTATGATTTGCGCTTTGATTTTAAAGGCATTAAAAAAGTAGGAGAGAAAATGCTAATAAAGTGAAGGTACACTTACATATACTTCCAATATGGGTGGTGCTATATAGCTTTAGATAGTGCTCCAATAGTTTTCAAAACTTTAATTAATTAGTCTTTTTGGCAGTGTTATATGCTGATGCTGTTTTGACAAACACTAGACCTACTCATGGTAAAGATTCATTAGGTAAACCATAGGTTAAGTGGAATAATATGGAATGAATCAATTCGGAATCTCTGGATATTAAACAGTTTGATTGATTAATTATTCAATCGAGAGATACAAATCTATATGATTTAGATTATTTAAATTTTATTTTTTAAAATATAATTTGTAAACTTATGAGTCTAAAATTATTTTCATTTGATTTTCGGGTTCTTTTTGAAAAAAATAAAATAAAACAAAAGGAAAAAAATCTTAAAATGAGATTGTGATTAATGAACTATCTAGATTATTCTAAATGGTCCTAAATAATTCACCAAATTGTTCAATTGAAAATATCTAAGCTGTGTAGCCAAAAAAAAAAAAGAAAAGAAAATATATAAGCTATTATTGGCAAAAGAAAAAAGAAAAAGAAAAGATCTAAGCTATTGATGACTTCCATAGCAATTGAATTTTATCTATGATTAGATTAGTTTTAATCCAATCTTGTAAGAAATTTTATGGACTTATTTTTCTTATTTTTAGTAGGATAGATCCATGAGAGTTAGCGAGTTAATTGTACTTGCATGCATGAGTTTTTTTTTTAAGTGAATTTCACTTTTAACATTTAGAAATTAATGAATTCTTCAATCACTTGAATCTTCATTTTGGCCAAATGCTATTCATTAGTAGTAGTTTGTTAGTAAGTGACTTTATACTTTATTAATCCTCGAAAATTATACCTTGTTTTAATTTGGCCTTTTAATGTTGAGATGTTCTATGTTAAAATCTCCAAAACATGTACTTTGTCTTCAATATTTCTAACATAAAAAAAATACACCCTTTATTTTGCTATACAGTGCACTTTTTTGAGAAATTTATATTTCATAATATAGTACACTTCATAGATTACGTAGTATATTTTTTTTCTTTCCAATATTACCTCTGACTAGTATGCCTAAATATTTATTTATTATTAAAATATTTCATTCTCAATGCATTTAATGAGGGTAATTTGAGAAAAGATGAAATATTTTTTTAGTTACTAATTATATATTGTCTTGGTCCATGTGCGGTAGTTAAAAATATACTATAAATTGAAACGGAGAGAGTATATTAGAGATGTGGAAACTACTCCCTTTGGTTTTAGATATAGAGTCTTTTGTCTTGATCCTGAATATAGAACTCTTCCTAGAATATGAAGTAGCAATTATTATACATTACCAAAAAAAAAAGTCCATTTTAGTTAATGAAAGAGAAAAAAAATTAATAAGGATAATTTTAAAAAACAATATGATTTTTTAAAAAATTGGGATAATTAACTATTTTTAATACATATCCTTAATTCACGTAACACAATTAAAAAAACTTTATATTAAAATCTGGAGGGAGTAATGTGATTGTTACCCTTATTATCACTGAAATATATGGCCAGCGAACATTCAATGCTCATTTGGTTTGTTTTTTTGTAAAAATACTTTTAAAATAATCACAGTTTACAAAAATGAAGTTTGGATAAAAGTAGAGAAATTTACTGAAAAGCTGTTTGGATGAAAAAAAAAGAAAATAATGATTAAAAAGTACAGTTACGTTTTAAAAAATGAGAACCAAACAAGCACTCAGTTACTCCAAAATAATATGGTTTGATGGTTAATCAATGTACTCAAGAGGTTTTCAAACAATTGTCAATTTAAAATATAGTAAACTTTATTTCAAAAAAACTGTTATTTTAGAATTTTAATAAAATATTAATTATTTTTATTACCATTTTCCCTTCAATAATAAAACATAATTCCTTAATAAAATATTACCATTGCATTTTGTTACTCCTTAATATATTTATTAGATTTCTTAAAAAAAACTATTTATTATATTTCTTAATCTGCATCTATAATTTCAAAATGATAATTATTTGAAAACATAAGGAATATGTATAATTATTCTATATAAAGTCTCATTATTCATAAATCATGAATAATATAATTCATATTACATTTCATGTAATATATGATATTCATATAGTTCAAATTATATTTTGTCATATGTGGATGATCAAGTTAAAAGTCGCATCCATGGTGCGTGAATTCAAGTACTCTTGGAGGCAAGAATGTGACTACAAGTCTGATCTCAGATTCTCAACGGTGAGCCCTGCAGGTTTAATCTTTGAGCCATGAGATCAAATGCTGGTACTAAAAGGCGAGGGTGTCCTCTAAAATATTCGATATAAGTTACTCCCTCCATTATTTTTATAAAGCACTTTCAATTAATTTATATAAATTAAAGAAGTTAGTTATATGATTAAATTTTTTTTAAAAAAATTTATTTTATCTTATTAATTAAAATAATATAATTTTGATTAAATTTGGTTATCAATCATTACTATATGAGAAATGGTGTAAAACCAATGATAAGATAGGTTGAAAATATTACTTAAGCTAAAATTGATCAATCAAATTTGAGTCCATAAAAAAATCTAATAACCAATCCTTTATATAACAATTTATGAGATTGAAAAATAAATGATTAGATGTAAAAATGGAATAGTATTACTTAATATTATAAGGTGATTTATAAAAAAGATAAGTAAAATCTTTTAAATGGATTTTTTAAAAAATGATCAGAGGGAGTATAACACAACAAAGATATTTTTAAATAATAAAAAATGTGATATATGTAATATTTATTGTATTCATATTATTAATAATTAATAACAAGGTACATTTTTACCATATTTTACTCAAAGAAAGACATTTTCTCATTATAAAGTTTTTTTTTTTCATTTCAACATATTGCACCTACTAATGACCAAAAAGAAAACCCTGTTGTACCTTTTAAACAATCTACACGTATGAAAACAATGAATATAATGTTAATAAGGCATATGCTTTAAATTGCCACCCATGTTAAGTAGTTTTGTTTAATTACGTAAGTCTACTTGGTCTGAAAAATAAAAAATATGAAGACAACGGCTATATCAATAAACTCTTGACCATGTGTATGTCATTTCTCATTTCTAAAAACTCAACCTGTTATGCAAGTTATAATTTACTATTTAACATTATGGCCCCCATTTACATAGGGCTCTATTAATTAATAATTAAATTATATATGAGAGCAAGTTATCCTTTTTTTTTAATTTTAACTTGTACATGTGGCAATTCAAGTTCTTGACAGGTGGTAAAAAAAAAATCCTAAGATAGTGTTTGGTTGAAACCCCTTCATTTGGTTCAAAAAAATAGTGGAAAAAAAGAAAAAAAATTAATGAATTTTCCATCTTCTTTCCTCTGATCACTCTCCTCCAAAATTGAAATTAGATCTTCTCAATTTGTATTTCTTTCCATTTGTACCAATTTTAATCTTTGGTTGTTGGAACAATATTTAGTGGTCTAGATCAATCATTGAAAGAAATATTATTCAAAATTTATAGTTTCATTTAATGAAATCATAATTAATTTAAATTACTAAATGTTACTCTAATGGCTAGAAAAAAGAATTGAGGCAAATTGAGAGAAATAAAAATTAAGAGGATGCAAATTCTTCAAAATTAGGTGATTTGGAGTGGAGGGAAGAGCCAATTTTTATAATCATCAAATTATACTCATTTATTTATTTATTTTTAATTCTAAAATTATCATGATATCCCAAAAATCACACATTCTAACTTCTCTATGAGTATCGCCATTGCTCTTATAAGGTAAAAATAATCAAATAATTTTTTTTATAAGAGATACATTAATAAAATAATAATAATAAAGAATATATGAGATTTGTGTAATAAATAAGGTGAAAGCTATTGATATTCCTAAAACAAGAGAATTATGAATTATCCTTTAACCATTTTATTTTTTTTAAAAAGAGAAAAAATTTGCTAGAAATATAATAGTCAATTTATTATTATTTCCTCTTCAATCCACCTTAGCCAATATTGTTAAGTTCAGGATTTTAGCCAAACTCATATGGATAATGTAAATTCATAATGTAGACTCGTAACATAAACTCGTAAGAGTTTACCTCAATATAAATAGTTATTAAAATAATTAATTATATAATTAAAATTTAGTTTAAGATATGAAATTATTCAAATTATACTAATAATTAACACCTAATATTTAATTTGAAAATTTTAATAAAGTGTATATGTTAATAATAATTCAGCAAAACTAATTAAGTGGTTTTTTATAAAAATATCTGATACTTAGTTAGAATTTATAAATGTGTAGATTTTTTTTCTTGATGAGATATAAAGGTATAGATTTATTCACGTATACATAATTTTTTTTTTACCTGATATATATATATATAAATTTGAAAATGGAAAAACTTAAAGTGTCCCATATGTGCTTGTCAAAATTCATCAACATAATATCTAGATAGTGTTTATTAAAATAATTTTTCACATATTAATATTTATTTTATCTTCATTTTAGATTTTAGTAAGCGAATTAGTGTAATTTTATTTTAAAATAGATTTAATACAATATTATTCAACAATTTTTTTGGTTAATTTACCCAACAATATATTAAGTTGATTTTGGTTTAGTTCATTATTTTTAATATGCATTTAATATATTTTATATTTTATAATTTAAGTTGCACCATATTAATTTAAACAATTATTCTTTTTTTCCAATTTAAGAAGATATATTACTGTAATTTATACTGCCTATTACTAATAACGTAATTCTTCTAGGTGGTACAGTGTTTGATGGGATTGAACCGTGACAACTCACAAGAGCAGCTTTTGAACTTTGATTTTAAGGATAGGTTCAATTCAACTTGCCAGGCTCGTTTCCAACACGTCGTTTTCAACGAGTTCATCAGAGTTCACACGAGTTAGCAATCCAGGCGAGTTTGTATGCATCTTAAATCAAATTGATTGGGTTGAAATGCCTACTTGGTAAACTTGGCGATTTTAACGACCATGATATTATCCTTTCCCTTCCAGACAAACTGAAGAAAGAATAAGGAGAGATTTTCATTGACTCAAAAAAATCAATAAAAAAGAAAGAGGGTTTTGTTAATTTTGTCCCAGAAAAGAGGAAAATACATGCTTACTTGAAAGAGTTTGAAAAAGTTTTCAATTTAGTGCGGGTTTGATTTTTAGTTAATTAAAAATAAGTTTTTAGTAGAATTGATTTTATAATGTAATTATGGTAAAAGTTTGTTTTGGAATAATATGTTTATATTTGGATGATTTATTTAAAAATTAATTTTGATAAAACTCATAATCTTTTTTAAATTGAGTGTAAACCATATCCCATGATTAATTTAATTTACTTGAATTAAAATTTAATCTGTATTTATTTAATTGAGAACATAATATATTTGATATAACATTTTCTAACAGGCTATAGTCCATAAAAAATAAAATTTTAAATGGATATTTTAGTCTTTAGATAAGATGAATTTTACAAAAATTTTATTTTTTAATTTTTTTAATTTTATTAATTTATTTTTATTTAATTTTAAAATAAATACATATGAGAATGAAAAAGTAAAGTTGGCGATATTTGCAACAAAAGTCATTTTTAACCGGAGAAGCAAAAATTAGCCAAACAGACCTCAAAATTTATCAAACTTGATTTTTACCCCTAATATTGATTTAATAAGTGATTGCAAACATGCCCTTAATAGTTTTACGTCTTTAATCATGTTTAAATCCCTGGATTATGTCTCGTCAAAAATCCGGTCACTGATAATAATTTATTAAAACTCATTCATCTTTTTCATCAGAATTATAAGTATTCTTGGTATCTATATGTTAATCAACATTCTTTGAGTTCTCAGTAAAAAATCACTACACATTTGACTTTTCTTGAATGAATTTCATAATATGCTGTTTCACCTGTTCTATCTAGCTATTTTACCTCGTCAATTAATTTATACGATGATTGAAGAACTTTTTTACTATTTTCTTTTATTCCAACACATTTTTTCTATTTATAATGATTTTATCGTTCACATCAATTATAATTGTGTTAAATAAAAATTTCAAAGTCCTTTAAAATTGAAATTTGATACTGATTTTCTAAAAAATTTAATGATCATTTTTTTTTAAAAAAGCAAATTTCGTTGGATAATGATTTTCCTTCTTTTTTGTCAAAATCTATAAGAAGAAGGGTAGAGAGAGACAGTAGAAAACAGAGACACTTGGAATCAAGAACAAGATCCAGCATGATCTTACCTAACCAATAAAAGAACAGGCTAGTCACTACATATATATAATTTTCCACCACTCCAACATAAACTAAATTAGTAATCCGTCAATTAAACGAATAAAGCCGCCCAAAGGCAAAGCAAGAATCAATATTCAATAGTGTGGGTAAGAAAAGGGCAATGAATAATACGTAAATATTAATATTTAATAGTGAAAGGCGAAGCACACTGTCACACATTGCCTGACTCATCGTCCTTTTTCGAAAGGGAACGGATCCAGTCTACACGTTTTTTTATTAATTTTTTTTTTATAAAGAAGCACACTTATCTCATTTTAATTTGTAGCCAACAACCAACTGAAAACCTTATCTTTATGCCGACCAAAAAAAAAAGCCTCATCTTTATATTTATATTTAATGAAAAATTGATTTTGATTAATAAAACGTTAATAGGTCTGAAGTTCATTTCTTTACTTTTTATTTTTCTCTCTTAAAATATTAACAATATATTTATTTTCTAAACACAAAAATATATTCAATATTATTTTCTCATAATAAGTCACTTTCTAGATTTTTTTAGCACTAATGCTACATTTGGTACAAAATGATAATAAGAATGAGAATGAGAATAGAAAGAGACATTTTTATAAAATAATTTTATAATCCAAATGTATGTTTGATACATTAATAGAAAAATAAAAGTGTTTAAAAATAAAAAATAAAAGAAATAACTAAATGATAAAAATACTTTTTTAAAAAAGTGTTTAAAAAAATAAATTTCTCTTAAATTTTAGTTCCAGGAAAGTAACCACTTTCCTTTTTTTTTTTTTAAGAAAGTTAGTTCTCACAAAATAGAGAAAATAACTTTTCTAAGAACTTTCTTTTTCGCATACCAAACTCATTTAAGTAGGAACTTTTTTTCCCATTTCCTTTCTTAAAAGTAGCTTCCGACATATCAAGCGTAACTTAAGGGTTTTCCCAACTGTCAACAAAGCATTTTTTCCATACATATGACTAATAATTGAATCCAAACTAACATGCTTAAAGAATCTAACTATCTATCAATAATGTTAGTTCTAGAAGATTTTTTTTTTAAATATAAGTCACTTCACAAAGTAATTGGACTATTTAATGTTTTATTTTCCACAAATGTCTTTTATTTGCTTACATGTAATTAAGATGGGTTAGAAGTAGTTATTATGTTTAATTAGGGGTGATTTAGGAAAAAATTCAAAGTATATATATATATATATATTTATATATGTAGTAAAATTTAAATTGTGACTTAAAAATTAATAACAATTCGATGCATGTTTACATTAATTCCATAGTTCACATTTACTTGGGCAGGAGATTATGAATGAAAACGCAAATTCTGGCCAATAATATTATTGTGATAAATTGATTATATCAACCACTGAATACATACAAATTAAACCATATATGTGTGTATATAAAAAATAAAATTTAGTTTATAAAAAAAAAGACAAAATTTGTATACAACAAATATTATGGTAAAAATCAAATAGTAACATATTTGTGTATTATAACACTAATTCAAACATCAAGATTTGGGTTTGCACAATATGGAATGGAGCTCCAAAGATGGTATATATGAATAAACTTAATTCATCACTCAAAACACACAAAAAAACAACAATAAAACTTGAATTTTTCCCTAAATTACCCTTAATTAAATATAGTAACTATTTCTAACACAACTTAATTAAATGTAAGCAAGTAAAGGATATTTGTAAAAAATAAAACATTAAATAGTTCATCTACTTTGTAAAGTGACTTATATTTAGAAATAAAAAATGTATAAAAAAAGAAATAAAAAAACTTCTAAAACTAACATTGTTGGTAGATAATTAGGTTTTTTAAGCTTGTTATCTTATGTTTGATTAATAGCCGTGTATATAGAAAAATATTTTGTTGAGAGGTAAAACTGTTTGAGGGATATTTTCAATGTTAAAAAAAATTCTAGAATGTAACTTATTATAAGAAATAGTGTGATATTGAATTTATATATTTTTTGTATTTAGAAGATAAATATATGATTACTATTTTAAGAGAGAAAAATAAAAAATAAAGAAATGAGCTCCATAGACTTATTAACGTTTTATTAATCAAAATCAATTTCTCATTAAATACGCAGATGAGGCCTTAAGTTAGTTATTGGCTACAAATTAAAAAGAGACAAGTGTACATCTTCATAGGAAAAATTAATAAAAAAAGGTGTAGGTGGGGCACTTCCCCAAAGGAAGTGCACTGGATCCGTTCCCTTTTCGAAAGCTCTCAACCAGCAGTGATTGTGCTTCCAGCATTATGGCTACCGGTGGCCCACCAAAAGTGCCAGCTCAAATTTAGAGTAATTTAATGGAGAGTTTGAGTTTTTTAAAGACTCAAAATTTAGATTATTAGATTTATTTTTGAGATTTTTATTTTATTAAAAATTTTTAAATGGAAATTTAAAGTACATCTACTAATTAGAACACTGAATCACTTTGGGAAAGAAATGACAGATAAAGACTCCAACTGATAATAGTGACGGTTAAACTTTAAAAGTAGAAAATCCTTTCAATGACTAGAATAAATTATCATTGGTGTTTTCTTTAAGTTAAAACCCGTTTTTTTTTCTTTTTTGAACAGCTGAAGTTACAACTCAAATTTTCTAAAGTAACAATATGATCTTTGAGATGTAACAAAATAATTTCATCTAAATTTAAAACATGCTTCTAATATTGGAAAAAAATAATTGAGAGTTAAGTAAGGAAGTGTGAATAGTAATTTTAGGAAACATAATTTATGCCTTAATTCTATAATCCTTGAGAAGTATTTGTAACATCATAAAACATAAAGCTGCAACTTGGAACTTAATTAAAAAATCATGACTGATAATTTTAAGAAGCATAAGTAATGATTTAATTCTACAGCCTTTGATTGATTTTTTTTTTAAAAAAAAATGTGTAGGTAAAGTGAAATGTAACTTCAAAATCCCCACTAAAATTGAAATTTGAACAAATAAAGGCCAAGAGACAGAAGCAGTCACATTAGGAACCAAGGTAGGTCAGGATTGGCCATGAGATGTTAGGGCATTAAGATTTATTCACATCCACAACAATAAAAGCACAAGGAATCCTGTCCATGTTGAGTTATCAAGCTTCTGTTGTAATTTATTGATAATAATTTGGACGTACAGAAATAAAGCTACGATTTTCTTTTAGGTGCCATAATGCAAGCTAATACATGAGTTTGTTTTCATGGAGTTCTTTAATTTTTTTTGACCATTTTTCATGGAGTTCTTAAATTCTACAACTTCGACCTGGAGTATACTTTGTTTGGTTGGGGATTAGATGGTAAAATTGGTGCTGCTGAGACAATTTGTTCATTATTTCTGTCTTCATTGTACTTCTTCTGAAGTTATTTTTTCAGGAAGTTGTCTGATATTTATTGTTCTTGGAGTTTTACATATGATGTAGGCATGCAAATGCATGAAGGTGCACTTGATGATGTGAAACTATAGTGAAGATCACAATGATATTGGATTTTTTTTTAATTTCTTAATGACAAGAAAATATGTAGATACATATCTGTCAATGTTGCAAGCGCCTGAATATTTTGTGTAACTTTCTTTAGTTTTTTTTTTTTCAGCCTGAACTTTCTTTAGTTAAGTATGTTTATTAATTATTTGCTTTTAATGGATAATTTATATCAAAGTTTGAGACCTGCGAGATAATATGTGTTCATGTAAGTCATCCTTTTTTTTTAAAAAAAATCGTGGGTCTTTTTGTTGAAACTATTCAAAGTCAAGAAAATTGAAGTAGTCTATTGAAACTGCAAACTACCTCTAGGGCTCGAAGTAGTCTATTGAAAACCTTTTCGGCTCCAAGTGTGGACAAGTCCAAGGCCCATTATACCATGTCCCAGAAGTTAATTTGAGAGGTGGGGTCCAACAAGTGTGAAAAGTCCTAGGCCCACTATACCAATGATTTCTTAACATAATTTTTTAATACAGTTTCTTGACATAATTAATTATACAGTTATATATAATCATTTCGATATTTTGTTCCTGATTTGTAATTCAAACATATGATATGTACTCCAATCTAGAGTGCCTTGTCCTCATATATTATATATTCTGTGCAAATTCTTCTTAACGGTTAATAATGGGTGGCTCCCAAAAAAGAAAAAATGAAGGCAGCTAATACCGTTGAATAGAGTAATACACAGACAAAATGTGATATGTACTCTATTAATCAAGAAGATAATATATATTATTGTTACATTAGCTATAGTATCACAATAGTTGTAGATTGCTCATAACCCCTCTGATTGGTTTAAAAGATTTGAAAGATAGAAAATTTTTTTTATCCTATTTTTTTTAAATCAAATAAGGGAAGGGAATCATTTTCCTCCTAATCCCTTCCTCTCCTTTTTATCTAAAACTAAGGAAGGAAAAGTGTTTCCTCCTCTTATTTGGATTGAAAAATAAATAGGATAAAAATTTTTTTCTTTTCTACCCCTTAAATCTCTCAAATCAAACGGACCTAAATAGTGAACTCGAAAAAATCTGATTAAACTGTATTTTGTCGTCTGAAGAAAAATCATGACTCTTTTCTAATCATAATTTTACAAAAGGATAACCACCTAGTATTGGTAACCCCAAACTGCAACAGAAGCTGAAAAACCAGCCACATATATCTTTTTTTTTTCATTAATTTTATTCAATTAACAAAGCAATATCGAATATTAAATGCTCATGGTATGAATACTAGTCCTCCTGTTCAATCCATCCATTGTGGATAAGAGGCAAGGTTGCAAGTAAAATATCGAAGCCACAAAAGTAATCTGAATCAATGATTTCTCCAAAAGTTTGAGATTTTAGATTTTGAGTCAATATGTGATGGATCTCCCCAAGCATTGATGGCGTTTGACGGCAGTAAAAAAAAAAAGAAAAAGAAGCATTGCTGTAACTCTAGAGAATCTAATGTCGTGGTAATAATACTTTGATGATAGAAAGATATTTTGAATGTTTTCATTGCAAACTCGCCATTGTGATATTTAATTGAGGAAATTTTGGACAGAAAAAAATTTTTGTGGAGATTTTATTCTTCTTGCATGTGAGCTAAATTGTCAATGAAACTCAAAAATATGTTACAACTCATGAAAACTCAATCGAAATCTAGTTAGATGTTAAGATGCAATTTTGTAAAATTGGCCACACATGTAATTCTGAAATGGTAATTTCCAAGAGCCCCTCTCATTACAATTCACAATTCAGAAGGAATCTGATAGGATCAATAATTATTACACTTTCTAAATTCAACTAGCACACTCACAACCCACCACCAGTTTGCTTTCTAACAAAGAAGCTTGAAAGTTTAAAAGTTCCATAATTTTTCAAACTCATCGCTCATCAGACAGTCCCTAATTTTATCATATTGTACATATAATTTCAGTCATATGAGATCATGTAGTAACTGGAAAAAGAAAAAAAAAACTTGGAAATAAAAATCTGAACCTACAGTGATTCTAGTGATCCAAACCTCCTCAATCTTTTTGCCAACAATTTTAACTTTATGTTTTTTTTAATATACATTTTTTATGTTAAATTTAGCACAAAATGGAACCTGCCCCAATAGGGGGACTCAAGATGTCTGCTACACTTTCTATATGTTTCTTTTAGATCGTCTTTTTTAATTTTGGGCCAATTCGAACTTCTGACATTGCAGGTTAGTTTGTAGCCCACTAACCAGCGAGTCTTCATGCCGTGTAGCCATCGATTTTTGTTATATTATGACCCAAGAATCTACATATAACTGTATTTGTATGGGCTTCTCAAGTCCTTCCATGTATGAATACAATTTTTTGGCAAGTGAAAGACATATGATGAGGAGTAGCTGGAGTGGAGATTCAAAAGTGAAAACAGATTCATAATATATCAAAATAAAGATCTTTTATATAATAAAAAATAATTACTTCTGTAGCATCATGCAGGTACTCTCTAATTTTTAGGGTTACCTATACTGATTGATGCAACGCTATAAATATAACATTGCGTCAATCAACGCTGCATGCGGCAACGTTAAATGACCAAACGCTGCTGCTGCATACAGCAAATGTATATATATTTTTCAATTTATAAAACTAACACTGCCATGGAGCAGAGTTACACTGCCCCATGGAAGCGTAATGCTACAGCGTTAGTCAGCTTTGACTAGCGCTACAGCCTTTTACTTAACTTTAAGTAAAAAGACTTAAAGTCACAGATTTTAAGTCATTTAAAGTAACAGACTTTAAGTCATGTCACGGACAGAAAGAAAAGTCTGTTCATGACAATATATATATTTTTAAAATTTATAAATCGTAATTATAACCCACGCTTTTCACAATTCATGATACCTGATTACGTTTTCTTATTTAATTGTTCAAGCATAAAATGGAATTCTACACTACGATTTTTCAAAAGTATTATATATTGGTAAATTTTTTTTATTATTATATTTTGATCAAAAAGCCAAGAATATATATTGAGGAAGTTTTCCTTTACCTTTTTTTTTTTTTATGTATATGTAGTTTTCTCTGATTGTAACTTGTAAGTATGAGAGGAAGTATAAAGAAATTGAGTGAATTAATTAATATTCTAGATATGTTAGCAACATGAAGGAGGGTGGTTAATACACAAGATATATGTAGGGAGAATCAGAACAATTTCGTTTACCCCTTTCTATGACATCTAATTAATAACACGTGGCTTGCTGGTAGAAGTCATATTACGGATTTCTTTGCGAATCCCTTACTCGATCTAGGTATCAAGGATTGAATAGGAGGACTAGTATTCATACTATGAGCATTTAATATTAGATGTTGCTTTGTGAATTGAATAAAATTAATGAAATATATATATATATATATGGCTGGTTTTTCAGTTGCAGTTGGGGGCTACAAATACTAGGTCGTTACCGTTTTGTAAAATTATGATCCAAAAAGAGTCATGATTACCCTTTTGTAGCTGTCTTTTTCCCTAAAATTTTTTTATATAAGATACTGTATTCTTGATTCGTCACAACGAATAATTAAACTCTGTAACAAACAATAGTGAATACTATTCAATTTTAACTTTATGTTTTTTTAATGGGAAAATGATGCTTGAGGACCAAAACTTTCATTTAATTCTATTTTATGACCAAAAAATTGAAAAATACCAGAAAAGGACCCTGGTCTCAAATTGATCAAAATTTAAAATAGAAAATAACCTAAATGCCCTTGTTAAAATGTTTTACACTTAACATCTCCTTTTTACTATTTTTCTTCTGAAATTTAACGCTGAACTTCCTCGATTTTACACTGGACACAATAAAAAATTTAACTTTCAGAATTTTATACTTATCTTCTGCGTTTTACTACTCATGTTCTACAATTTGATACTGAAGACCCTGATTTTACACTGGATAAGTCTTAGAATTTTATACTCAACTTCCATTTTTTACTACTCAATATCTACTTTTTACTACTCTTTTTCATAAATTTGACACATAACTTCCTCAATTTTACTCATATTTCATAATGTGCTCAGTATAAAATTGGGGATGTTCAGTGTCAAATTTATGAAAAAGAGTAGTAAAAAGCAAATATTGAGTATAAAACATTTTTACAAGGTTATTTAGGTTATTTCATATTTACATTTTTAATTAATTTGAGATCATGATCCTTTTTTGATATTTTCAAATTTTTTAATCCTAAAATAAAATTAATGAAAAGTTTTAGCCCTCAAGTTTCATTTCCTTTTTTCAATATACATTTTAATTAAATTTAGCACATCAAAATGGAACCAGCCCCAATCCAGGGACTCAAGATGTCTGCTACACTTTCTATATGTTTCTTTTAGATAGTCTTCTATTTTTGGGCCAATTCGAACTTCCGACGTTGCAGATTAGTTTGTAGCCCACTAACCACCAAGCCACAAGTCTTCATGGCCTGTGGCCATTCGTTTTTTTGCTACTTCTACCCATGAATCTACAGATAGCTATATTTGCATGCATATCTCTGCACACAGGAAAAATATTTCTTTTTTTTTTTCCTACAAATTCAAATCAAATTTTGTGTACTGTACTATTTTTTTAAATATTAAAAAAAGAGTCCTAAATTAAACAAGGTGGGGCTAGAGCTACTTTATTAAAGTCACCTGAAAAAAAAAGGTACAGTACACATAAGCAGAGTTATAACTTGTGTATACACATAAACAATCTCTTATTTAATTCTTAGGAAACAATGCCATTTAAAAACTTCCATTAATTCATTTATATCCAAATAGACAAACATCATATCATGGAAACCTTTATAGTCAAAACAAACAAAGCCCATTGTTTACCCACAACTTCATCCGGCATTTAGGCTTTGCTTGTTGATTTATTCATTGATGTTCTTTGTGTAATTGCTAGGTGATAAAAGGTCCACTGCCAGTGGTGGTGACGTTTCCTCCTAAAAGGGTGATGATTATTATTTATATTGTTTAGCCATTGTTGGTAGTGTTTTTAACATTCCCAATGGTGGTGTGGTTGCTAGCCCCATCATAGGATTCTGAAATCATGGTCAGCAATGAAATTCAAAAAGGGGTTTATGGAGAGAATCTTGGATTCCCATTTGACCCAAAAATATATTTATATTCCATAAATGATATATTCTAAATATGAAAAATTAGATAATAAATATTTGAATAGATTTTCATAAAAATGAACACATTCACATTAAATACGAAGTTATACAATATATTATTATTGAATTTTTTTTGTTTCTTGTATAATATTTTAACACATATAATTAAAATATTAAATGCTATTATATGATTTTTTTTCATCTATAAATTCAATAGAATATGAATAACCAAAGACTTAAATTTCAAATTAATAATAACACCTTATTCTGATTGAATTAACCAATAAATATTATATAATATCTCATTAATAATTTTAAATGACGTATCAATAATTTGTTTATAGCCACCTAAAATATGAGCATTTTATTGCTATCTGTGATGGGCCACTAAAATTATTTTTTTTTAAAAAAAGTTAAATGCAACAAATTTCATTAATCAACTTAACATATTCATTCTTCAATAGAAGAAAACTAAATATTTTCCGGAATCTAGGATTATTAGAATTTGACCTCAAAAATTACACCTGGTAGGAGAAGCATGAAATATAATGCTACTTTTTCGTAGTCATTCAACTTCTCCAGTCTGGTCGTTGTAGGCGTATTGGATTGCGATACTCTTTCTTCTTTCTCCTTTGTTTGTTCTTTATCTGGTGTTTTTCGTATCTATGTTTGAACACTTCTCAACTCTCTCCCTCTGTTTTTTTTTTCAATTTTGATCTTTTGAATCCATTCTATTATTGCTTTGCTTGGATTGCTGCTAAAGAAGCCCCATATGAAACGGATAATTACCATTGACATTTGACGTTGTTTTCACTTCATTCTTTCACCACTGGAGACTTGAGGAAGAGCTTTCTCTTTCCCTAGCTTTATATTCTATTGTTACTTGTTTATCTATTTCTAAAGTTTCTTAACTATTTCTCTTCTGTTTTCAATTTCGGTCTTTTGAGCTCATTCTATTATTACGTTCCTTGACCAAAGTTTCCATATCTAAAACGGATCATTTTCACTGACATTTTGTTATAAAATATTAATTTAACCTTGTGTGAGTATGAGATGTTTAAAAGTCAGTTGGTGGGTGAAAGAGCTTGTAGTAAGGAATTCCAATTTAAAACTAGGTTTAAAAAAATAATATAGTATAGGATACAAATCTAGGTCATTTCACATTGGAGTAACTAGATTAAACCCTACTTAGGAAAGAAATTAAGTAATTAAAAAACAAGATGCAAATTAAATAAAAACTAAAATGCAAGAAAAGTGCGCAAGTATGTATGTGAATTTTTTTTTAAAATATATAAAAGCTAGACTAAAATTATGTTAATGCAATTAAAAAAAATGAGATAAATGAGTGAATAAAAAAAATGAGATAAATGAGTGAATAAAAAAAATGCAATATAATAAGAGTGATGATCTAACGCCAACTTAGAGAAGGAAGAATATATTTTGTGTTCAAATAATTAATTGAATTTGGATAATTAATATAATCAAAATGTCACATGCTATTAAAACTATTAGATCCAAAATATAAAGTGCCAAACAAAATATCTAAAATGATAACACATCTAAGCATTTTATCAAGCAACTAATATGTAAGATTATGTGACAAATGACTAAGTGTGTATAATTTGCACAATAATTCCATAAATAGCCAAAAGTTATAGCCCATCAATCATCATCAATTCAACAATTTCAATTGTTAATCAAGAACCAAATCACCTAATTAATCACATACAATGTTAATTCAAGCAACCCAATTCAAAATTAAGATAAGGGATTCCAAGATGCAATTGGCCAAAAATTTAACAACTTGCATTAACAATTAGCAATCATATAAAATTCCCAATTCAAAATCTCAAGTGGTCAAAATACAATCCATGTGCTTTCATCAATAATCAACGAATCCACACATTAATCTCAAACTCAATTACTCAATAACCTATCCTAATTTAGCCTAAGACAAGTATAAAAAGATAAGGAAAAGGGAAGATAAATAATTATCCAAAGCCCAAGTGTTACTGTAGTCTATAGCTTTTGCAAAATCCTCTCCAAGTTGTGCTAAATCACCACCACCAACTCACTCCTCCATAATCACAAGCTCCCTTCTAGCCCTTCAATGGCAGCCACCGTCAAGCAACACCTAGCTAGAAAATGGAAGAGATTCAGTGGAAAGGAGGTAGGAGAAGATGGAGAATGGGTAAAAAATGGGGTGGGTGAGAAGGAAATAACCAAAAAATGGAAGAAATAGAGGGGGTTGAGAGAGAAAGAGAGATGGAGAAAAAGGATGAAGCTTGTGTGTGGCAAGAGAGAGTGAAAGAACCAGAAGGGGCTATCAGTTGTAGCTGGAAATGAAAGAGGATGACCGAAAAAATGGAAGAAAAATTGGAAGGAAAATGAGAGAATAAAGGAAAGAAGTTGAGGACGAGAGAAAGGCGATGATCAACGTGGGTAGCGGCCTCTGTTGAACTAGAAAAGAAAGAAAAGAAATTGAAGGAAGGAGGTGGCGTCTACTAGAAGGGTTTTTACAAAGTTAAGAAAGATAAAAAAGATAAGGGTCGCGTTTGATTTAAAAAAATGAAGCAAAAAAGTAAGATTAACTAATTAAAAATAAAATCAGACACAAATGGGCAGCTAAAAAAGAGAAAAATAGGAAAGTTGAGAAAATAAATTTGTTATAAAATTTCTCCTGTATGATGACCAAAATGCCCCTTAAAAATTTTAATCTCCATGAACCATGATCTGCAAAAAAATATTACATGAGATAGATTATGTGTTCAATTAAATAAATGCATATTGAATTTCAGTTCAAGGAAATTAAATTAATTATGGGCTAAAATTTAAGTTCAATTGGAGGAAAATTATGTTTCAAAATGATAAAAATAAAAAAATAAAATACTAAAAAGAAATTTTTAAAGCTCTTTGACAATTTTAACCCTACATGGATCAATTTTTAATAATTTCTTTAATCACAATTAAAGCACTAATGACCCATAATCTCATTGAGATTATTAAATAGAATAAGATAGGAAGAATTAATTCTTTGGAATAATTTAAAAAATAAAAAATAATTAAATTTAAAACTTAATTTCCAAAAATTATCCCAAAATTCTTATAAATCCAAAAATCAACTAAAATTATAAAAATATCTAAAATTCCAAAATTAGCTAAAATTAATTATTGAAACCACTAAGTTTGATGAATAAAAATAGTGAAAATTTAAGAGTTATCAGTGGATATGACTGTTAAGGGACAACGACTATATAAGGATGTAATGTAAAATTTCAAATGTTGTATTTTTTGTTATTGAATAAAATTTATTTTCTCTTGTTTCTTTTATTCTTTCTTCTCTTGTCTCTTCGACTTCTCTCATTTCCTATTCCCTTTTCTTTGTTATCTCTTTATAAATCCCTATTCTCTTAACTGTGATATTAGAGCATACCTTTTCTAAGCTAGTATGATTGCGACTCAGTCCTGTTGACAAGCTTCTTTGTTTGAGAAATAGAATAGGATTGAACAAAAGATAGAACAAAGGATTACAAATTTTCAAAAACCAATTCATAGACTCTCTTAACGACTTATGAGTTATGACGATGAACAATTCGTTAATAAACGTTGTATTTTGTATTAGTTGAATAAGAATCATTTCTTTTTTCACTTTCATCTAGAATTCCTTCTTCTTCTCCATTTTTAATTCCTCCCGCTCGTTTCTCATCCTTCCTACGTTCTCTCTTTCTCCTCTCTCTCCCTCTTATTTATTTACCACATATTAATGGTATCAGAGTTACCTGTTAAATCTAGAATTCATCTTATTTTCTATGTATCTTTATTCGAGTTATGCCTTAATCCTATAATGAAGTAAGAGCATCCACCTACATATTAATCTTTACTTCTAGAAGAGAATGTGGTTGAAAAAAATATGAATAGAGGTTTGAGATAGAGCATTCTCTCTCTATAATTTTCTATTTTGTTAACACATTTGACATTATCTTCACTTCATTCTTTTACTGCTGGAGGTTTGAGATAGAGCTTTCTCTTTCCTTAGCTCAAGATTTTATTAATGTTTTCATGTATATTTCTAATTTGGTTTGTATAATTGCTTAATGTTTCTTTTAAATTAATGTTTGTGTTTATTTGTAAGTTGTAACAGTATTTATCCATAATATTTTCTTCTATGACTCTTACTTATTTTTTTCCTTTATGATATTCTAATGATCGTCAATTTAATTGAACCAATGTGGTTAATTCATCATACTTGTCAGATATAATCATACACAATTACCTTTTCTTTAAATCATATTGATTTATTTTACTTTAGGATTCTTGTTGATATATAACTAAACATCAATTTTAAAGTTTATAAACATAAAAGGGATGCTTTATTTTGATTTTCTACAACATCTTAGTGTATTAATTAGAATTATATAATAGAGATTTGCCATATTTGAGAAGATAATCATTCATTAAATTATTTCTACAACATCAATTCTTTCTCTAGTTGATAATTTAGGTTTGAAGAGAGGACTCAATCAAGTAATTACTGTACTTTTTTTCTTTTAGTTTTATTTTTAATTTATGACAATTATTTTGTTTTAAAAAGCTATACTTTCCTTTCTTGTTGTGCCTTTATTTAAAAGTTTTGTTATTTTGATGAATGAAATTGACTAACTTGCTAGAAGTTTTGGAAACCTACGTGCTTATGTTTTTTCACTTGTAAATATGTAACATTTTAATTTTAATTTGCTAACTTCAATTTCTATCTCCTTCTCTAGTTCCTTTCCTTATCTCATTTTTTATCCTTGTCATCTTATTTGATAATTTTGAGGGAGGAATAAAAATTATTAACCAAATAATTTTTTTAGTGATAATAATCTTATTCTAGTTGGGTATCATGTTAAAAATCTTTCAATATTATGAATACACTCTATTGATAGTATGCAACAGACTTTTGACATCTTCTAATGTCTAAGATAATATGCTTATCATGATTCCATTCACAGGAATTAAGAAGTGAAGATAACATTTTCCTACATCATATTTTTTTTTGGTAACTGTACATAGATAGATTGTTGTTTAGTATTTTCTTCAGGTGAAGTTGCCGTTGGTGGTGGATTAATTTGGTTAGCAACAAATAGGATGATTTGAGCATTCTTTGCAATATACATTCATATATGTGATAACTATATTGATATGAGTTGAGTTCACATAGTCATATCTGGAGGTGAAACCATGGGCATGCTCTTTGTTGAGAGAAAAACTAGGATAATGTGATAGATAGATTAGTGAAAAAATTTGAGATGATATTAAAAATTATAAATTGTGTTTGTTGATTTAAGAGGATAAACTCTCCGACATATTTGATATATGGTCATTTGTTACTTGCCTACGCACTAATCTTGACATATTACCTGCACCATTGGTGATGTTTAATACACTGTTTAATTAATATGTTTTATATGTTGAGATTTAAAATTTAAGAGGATTTGAATATTTTATATGTTGAGATTTAAAATTTAAATTTAATTTTTTTTAATATTTGATTTGCAGCAGATTTTTCTGCAAGTCAGTTTCTTACGAGATGTACAAATATTTGATCTGAGAATCAATAAATGATATCTTCCACAAAATTCTCATTTTTTATTTTCCTCAATAATTTTTAAATATTAAAAAAAGTACCGAATAAACTGGTATGAGAGTCATTTTTTCTTGAATGACTTGTGATACAGAGTTAATAATCCTATACCCACAAATATAGAAACACTTGAAGCATGGATATGTGAAAAATGAAGATGTATTCATATTGGACTCGTATATGATACGGATACGCATCCTACATAGGTCCATGTGTAACCATATGAAATATAACCAAAAGGTGATGAAATTCATTTTCTTCATGTTTAACCATAATCTAAGGCTTCGACATGTCTAAGACACTCAATGGTAATAGGGAGCGTTGAACCTGAACATAGATTACGAGTTGGAACGTGGCAGTCAAAACACCCTGTACAGTTAGTAACGGTGATCCAGTAGCATAGGTATTCTAAAGCCACAAACCCACATGAAAGAAACCTAGAAGAGGACTTAGTAGACTTATAAGATATGTAAAACTGGATCCATTGTGCATGATCTCCATCGAGATTTTGTAGCTTTCAGGTCCCAGTGCCCTTAACAATTTTAACAGGCATAATATGAATGCGAACATCATCGGTTTTCCAAATGCCAATAAAACCTGAGATTTCACCTCTAACAGTATCTGGATTAAAAGAATTCAGTACATGCTCACAAGAAAGAATCCCGAGATCGTGAGAGAAGTCACTAAATTGTTAAGAATGCTTTCCATTTCTTAAAGTAAATTCTTTTCTTGAATATTATTAGATACTGCGGTCAAACCAGCGAAGTGGTGGGGAATTATGGTATTTTTAGATTTTGGAAAGCGATTGCATCTAATGACATATGGCTCTGGCATCCTGGGGTTCTTACCATGACATATGATAGAGCGCGCGAATTGATCGATTGGATTCTGTGAAGGGAAGAAATGGGTTTCCATGGTTGGTGTTGAACAAATAGCAACTAGAAAGTGGGACAGGTGTTTTGCCGCCATAAGCAACCTCCTGCTCCTTGAAATCAATGTTATCGCCATTATTTACGCCATCTCAAATATGGTGTATTTGGTTGAAAAGTTACTGACGAAGCTATTAAGAATTATTTTATTTTTATTATTATTGTTAGATTTTTAGAAAATAAATGGTAAATGTAGTTATTAGGATTTGAATATTTTATATGTTGAGATTTAAAATTTGAATTTTATTTTATTTAATATTTGATTTGTGGCAGATTTTTCTGCAAGTCAGTTTCTTACGAGATGTACAAATATTTGATCTGAGAATCAATAAATGATATCTTCCACCAAATTCTCATTTTTTATTTTCCTCAATAATTCTTAAATATTAAAAAAAGTACCGAATAAATTGGTATCAGAGTCATTTTTTCTTGAATGACCTGTGATACAGAGTTAATAACCCTATACCCATAAATATAGAAACACTTGAAGCATGGATACGCGAAAAATGAAGATGTACCCATATTAGACTCGTATCTGATACGGATATGCATCCTATATAAGTGCATGTCAAGCCGTATGAAATATAACCAAAAGGTGATGTAATTCATTTTCATCATGCTTAACCATAATCTAGGGCTTTAACATGTCTAAGGCACTCAATGGTAATAGGGAGCGTTGAACCTGAACATAGATCACGAGTTGAAACGTGGCAGCCAAAACACCCTATACAGATAGCAATGGTGATCCAGTAACATAGTTAATCCAAAACCCCAGACCCACATGAAAGAAACCCAGAAGAGGATTTAATTGATTTTTAAGATATACAAAACTGGATCCATTATGCATGATCTCCATTGGGATTTTGTGGCTTTCTGGTCCCAGTGCCCTTAACAATTTTAACAGGCATAATATGAATGCGAAAGTCATTGGTTTTCCAAATGCCAATAAAACCTGAGATTTCACCTCTAACAAAGTACCTGGATCACAAGAATTCGGTACATGCTCACATGAAAGAATCCCGAGATCGTGAGGGAAGTCACTAAATTGTTAAGAATGCTTTCCATTTTTTGAAGTGAATTCTTTTCTTGAAGATTATTAGATACTGGGGTCAAATCAGCAAAGTGGCGGGGAATTCTGGCATTTTCAGATTTTGGAAAGCAGTTGCATCTAATGACATAATCCAGGGGTTCTTACCATGACATATGATGGAGCGCGCGAATTGACCGATTGGATTCTGTGAAGGGAAGAAATGGGTTTCCATAGTTGGTGTTGAACAAATAGCCACTAGAAAGTGAGGCAGGTGTTTTGCCGCCATAAGCAACCTCCTGCTCCTTGAAATCAATGTTGCCACCATTATTTACGCCATCTCAAATATGGTGTATTTGGTTGAAAAGTTACTGACGAAGCTATTAAGAATTATTTTATTTTTATTATTATTGTTAGATTTTTAGAAAATAAATGGTCAATGTAGTTATTAGGATTTGAATATTTTATATGTTGAGATTTAAAATTTAAATTTAATTTAATTTAATATTTGATTTGCAGCAGATTTTTCTGCAAGTCAGTTTCTTACGAGATGTACAAATATTTGATCTGAGAATCAATAAATGATATCTTCCACCAAATTCTCATTTTTTATTTTCCTCAATAGTTCTTAAATATTAAAAAAAGTACCGAATAAACTGGTATCAGAGTCATTTTTTCTTGAATGACCTGTGATACAGAGTTAATAACCCTATACCCATAAATATAGAAACACTTGAAGCATGGATATGTGAAAAATGAAGATGTATCCATATTGGACTCGTGTATGATACGGATACGCATCCTACAGAGGTCCATGTCTAACCATATGAAATATAACCAAAAGGTGATGAAATTCATTTTCTTATTGCTTAACCATAATCTAAGGCTTCGACATGTCTAAGGCACTCAATGGTAATATGGAGCGTTGAACATGAACATGGATTACGAGTTGGAACGTGGCAGTCAAAACACCCTGTACAGTTAGTAATGGTGATCCAGTAGCATAGGTATTCTAAAGCCCCAGACCCACATGAAAGTAACCTAGAAGAGGACTTAGTAGACCTATAAGATATGTAAAACAGGATTCATTGTGCATGATCTCTATTGGGACTTTGTGGCTTTCTGGTCCTAGTGTCCTTAACAATTTTAACAGGCATAATATGAATGCTAACATAATCGTGTTTACAAATGCCAATAAAACCTGAGTTTTCACCTCTAATAGAGTACCTGGGATTGTAAGAATTTGGTACATGCTCACATGAAAGAATCCTGAGATCGTGAGGGAAGTCACTAAATTGTTAAGAATGCTTTCCATTTTTTGAAGTGAATTCTTTTCTTGAAGATTATTAGATACTGGGGTCAAATCAGCAAAGTGGCAGGGAATTCTGTCATTTTCAGATTTTGGAAAGCGATTGCATCTAATGACATATGGCTGTGGCATCCAGGGGTTCTTACCATGACATATGATGGAGCGCGCGAATTGACCGATTGGATTCTGTGAAGGGAAGAAATGGGTTTCCATGGTTGGTGTTGAACAAATAGCAACTAGAAAGTGGGACAGGTGTTTTGCCGCCATAAGCAACCTCCTGCTCCTTGAAATCAATGTTGCCGCCATTATTTACGCCATCTCAAATATGGTGTATTTGGTTGAAAAGTTACTGACGAAGCTATTAAGAATTATTTTATTTTTATTATTATTGTTAGATTTTTAGAAAATAAATGGTAAATGTAGTTATTAGGATTTGAATATTTTATATGTTGAGATTTAAAATTTGAATTTTATTTTATTTAATATTTGATTTGTGGCAGATTTTTCTACAAGTCAGTTTCTTACGAGATGTACAAATATTTGATCTGAGAATTAATAAATGATATCTTCCACCAAATTCTCATTTTTTATTTTCCTCAATAATTCTTGAATATTAAAAAAAGTACCGAATAAATTGGTATCAGAGTCATTTTTTCTTGAATGACCTGTGATACAGAGTTAATAACCCTATACCCATAAATATACAAACACCTGAAGCATGGATACGCGAAAAATGAAGATGTACCCATATTAGACTCGTATCTGATACGGATATGCATCCTATATAAGTGCATGTCAAGCCGTATGAAATATAACCAAAAGGTGATGTAATTCATTTTCATCATGCTTAACCATAATCTAGGGCTTTAACATGTCTAAGGCACTCAATGGTAATAGGGAGCGTTGAACCTGAACATATATCACGAGTTGAAACGTGGCAGCCAAAACACCCTATACAGATAGCAATGGTGATCCAGTAACATAGTTAATCCAAAACCCCAGACCCACATGAAAGAAACCCAAAAGAGGATTTAATTGACTTTTAAGATATACAAAACTGGATCCATTGTGCATGATCTCCATCGGGATTTTGTGGCTTTCTGGTCCCAGTGCCCTTAACAATTTTAACAGGCATAATATGAATGCGAAAGTCACTGGTTTTCCAAATGCCAATAAAACCTGAGATTTCACCTCTAACAAAGTACCTGGATCACAAGAATTCGGTACATGCTCACATGAAAGAATCCCGAGATCGTGAGGGAAGTCACTAAATTGTTAAGAATGCTTTCCATTTTTTGAAGTGAATTCTTTTCTTGAAGATTATTAGATACTGGGGTCAAATCAGCAAAATGGCGGGGAATTCTGGCATTTTCAGATTTTGGAAAGCGATTGTGTAACACCTTACTTTGAAATTTATTTCCCATGAATTGGACTCCTTTTAAGTCTGATTATATATATTTTATGCTTGAATCACATAAGAATGAAAATCAGAATTTCTAAAATTTTTGGTTACTATTCATATAGCAGTTTCCACTTTGCCGACTGAATTTTGAAAATTCATAACTAATTCTAGAAAACTCATTTCATAGTGATTCAAGTCCCTAACAATAGATAAAATCCTTATATACATGGGAAAAATATGAAACAGATTATTCTATTGACCAATTTGTACAGTTTATTCCTCAAATATTTACTAGACATTTGGTCATTTTCTCTTCCCCAGGATTTTGGCCTTATATTGAAAAAATCATATCTCATTATATCCCATTCCAAATCATACATTCTTTATGGAATTGGAAAGATCTATGAGTCTACTTTCTATAAATATTTTCCTTGTACATTTATTCAACTTGCACAGGGCATGGTGTTAACTTAAATCATAAAGGGTCAGAATTCCACTTTAACTAGAATAGTTTTGGGAAAACCTCCATATCTCCTATTATAGAGCTCCAATTACCTCCAAATCAGTGGCACATGAAACTTAAAACATATAAATTTTCATAAATATAAACCACTGAATTTTTTAAGCGCTGCACGATTTATGTCGTCTTTTTAATTTTCTAGTATCTAACTTTCAGTTTCCAGTTTTCCCAATCTTTCTCTGTTTTGAACCCTAACTTAGAAAATTCACCATTAATTGTATACAACTCCAAATGAGGTGAATTAGGTGTCATATTAAAGCTATACTTGTCCTCTATCTGGATTAAAAATCCCAGAAATCTAAACTCACATTAAATACATAACATGGATGAGCTAAGAAGACCCATCTGGAAAATGCTTTGTTTCAACCTATACTGCAAATTACTTGCCAAAACCCATGTAAATGCACTCATTTTGGCATGAAACTTGGTAGAACATAACTTAACATCACAATATCCAGAACTGGAAATTCTCATGCATTTTCCACAACATTAACATAATAATCACTATTTTACAATTTCATATAAAACAAGACACAAATAACCATTCACATTAACACAATGGCTTACAACATCATTTCCTTCTTCATGCCTTTTGCTCCTTCCTTAGCTCTTTTGCATTGGTTCTTCCTAGCATGGTTAGTCATTGAAGGGGGGTGAGATTCAAAGAATCTCAGTAGCAATCACCATTCATGCAATCATATTATCACATTAAGCATATAATCATCATAAAACATCAAGTGAATGCTTTTAAACATTTATGCCATAATATTTTACAAAAATTTCGGCAGAGTTTCGTTTTGTATTTTGGACATCCCGGGGTCTCAAAACCCTCAATTAACTCAGCCAACATTCTCAAAGCATCACAATTAATGATAGCAAACAATAGGCAAGTCATCAAACTCATTGAAAATCACATGACAATATAAGGCAAGAATAGGTAAATTGCTACCTTCATGCTCTCTCTTACTCTTCAACTTGATACCAATACTACCACTAGCTTCCTTATGCTTCTTCAAGTCCTAATGCACCATCAAACAACTATTCAAGCTAATGGTTCCATGACTTTCTTCAAAAAGTGTTCATGAAACCCTAATTCTTCAAAAATTCACTAAAAATTCATTCTTAACTCAAAAATGATGAATTATACCTCTATTCCATGTAATTTTTCATGAGGAATCCAAATATGGCCTCAGAATTGCCAAATTCCATCTCTAGCTCGGTTACTGTTCATTCCGAATTAAGCTTCAAAAAGCTAAAAATTTCACTTTCTTAATCTTAAGCTTTTTCATGAAATCATCACTTGTTCCTAAAGTTTTGGACCATGAGGAACTCATTTTTGGCATCAAAAACATGAAATTCCAACTCTAAGTGTGAACAGTAACCCGTCCAAAATCAGGAAAATTCAAGAAAAATTGCTACACTTTGTTATACAACAAACCACTTGCATATTCAAGCTTTAAATGTGTAGTCTAACATTCCCCCCATGTTCTATGGTTTGTAAAACTCCATTTCTTGCTAAATCATGCCATGGATGAAACCCTAAGAGAGTGAAGAAGAAAAATTACTCCATGAATCATGCTCCAAATACTACTAACAACAAGTCTAAGGTGGTAGATTAACTTACCAAAGTTTGTGCCTTTGATTTCCCTTGAGCTTTCCTCTTCTTCTTTCTCTCTTTCTCTCTTCCTTTCTTGCGTTTTTCCTTACTCTGTTTTGAGGTTACTGGACATGCGTGAATGGTGAGGGAAGAGAAGACTTTAAATGGTTAATTATATGCTTAATCATGGTTAATCAAATCAACTAACCAAAGTTACTTTTATTATTATTTTTTTCTTCTCCTTACTTAGCAAGTTTTCCCAACTTTTTGAGATGATTGGTTGGCTTCATGGGCTGCAGAAAAAGCACGCATGGGAGAGCTTGAGGTGTCCAAAAATTGCCCAAATTTCCTGATCCAGATATACCTCAATCCGGATACTTTTTAATCGTACCGATAAAATCATCTTTACAATAATTTAGCATTTTTGGGATGCAGGACTATTCTAATTTTATTTTTATATTTCCATAATTATCCTGTCCCAAATGGTATCTGTGTATAGCCCATATCCAGACCTGGTTTACTATTACTTTTGGATACTCGGCATTGATTATTTATTTATTCTTGAACATTAACCCTCAGTGCCAAATACCATTGGACTTCTCTCGTCGAGGGCTTCGTTTTGACCATAATTTTTCATATTGACAAAATTTCCCTTGACCCGGGGTTAAATTATAATTTCTGAAACTTTCGAGTCATTAAGTATAATTTTTCCCCAAGACATTTCTAGTACTCATTCCACGAAATTTTTATGACTTTAAGGACATGAATGTCCTTTTCATAGTTCTTTGGGGACAAAAATATAATTTCTCATTTTTCCGTCCAACCGGGAAAAATGACCTATTTGCCCTTCTTCACGCTTAATGGTGTCTCTCTATTTTTCCCAATTTCTCCGGTTTTGTGGATTCCAACTGGCAGGTCAATGTCAAATTTGTAGGGCTTTATATATATTATACACATGGTGTAGCAAGTTATAATATATATATCTATATATATATATAAATCTATATTTATACACACACCCCCAGACACAAGGCATGAGATTCATAATGATCATTCAATTTCAACTTGGTTTTAATTGTTGGTGTGATATTATTGGGATTAAGAAATAATGAGTGCCATGATTTTTTTAATTTGATTTCCTATAAAAATAAGTTCAATATCTCTTCTTTTTATGGCAAACAAGTTTTATAATAGAAAAAGATTTATTTATTGATTATTTATTGGTGATTGGTGTTGATGAATCATTAGAGGTAAATTATCAATTAATCATATAAAGTTTAACTTAAAAAAATTTTAATGTGATTTTTTTTGTTATTGCAGGGTGTTGGGTAGAATTTTTGAATTCTTGTTTATCCATATGGCTTTTGGTTGTAGTTCAAGTAATCCTATTAATAATCCTAATTTTGCTAAATATTGTTCTACTAATGAACTTCTAAAAGAGGGGACTCCCTTGTGGGCTTATGTCACATTAGTAAGTAGAAGTAAATAGGGGGAAGCTGCTCATCTTGGTGGAAATAAATGTTGGAAGTGTAATTATTGTAATCGTGAATATAATGGATCATACTCTAGAGTTAAATGACATTTGTTAAGGGTATCTAGCAAGGGAATTGCTATATGCTGAAAAGTTGATCATATTTGTTTAGTTGAAATGCAAAAACTACAAGAAGAGGTGATTATAAATTAAAACCAAAACAAGTGCTATTACCAGCCCCAGCTAGTGGCTTGTCTCCTTTAAACCAAAGTAATAGTTGTCGCACCCAATTTTTAATCTTCCAAAAAGTGAAAAATTAAAATAAAGTAGATTCGCCACCAAAATTTTTAAAACAGTAATTTTGGAAAACCTAAAAAAAATGATTTACGAAACATAAAGGGTTCGGAAGTCGATTGTGTCATGGGGAAGGTGTTAGACATCCAATAACAAACGGTTACCTTAAATTGATTATACAAAATCAATGTGGTCTTAAAATTATTTTAATTACCTTTATAAAACATGTATAGAGAAACAAGAAAAATAAATAAATAAATAAATAAATAAATAAATAAATAAATAAAATAAATTTATTTACAAAGACGAATTTAACCTAGAATAAGAGTCTAGAGTCTACGTACTCTAATATAAGGATTAAAGTCCACATAGTTTGAAGAACAAATTTGTGTCATTTGGTTGGTATGTTTTTTAAGAGAAAAATTATATATTTCTTTTGAAAAATAATTTTTTATGAGTTTATATTTTTTTAATTCTTGAAAGATGAATTGTATTTATTATAGAAAATTATTTTATTTTTATTATTTATTAGTAACCCTATGGAGATTCTAAATCTAAAATCTCACTTGGTAACCATTTAACTTGTATGCCTGCGAAAGTTCCTAAAACCTCACGCAGGATAACCCAAATATATTTGATTAGTATACTAGTGAAGATACAATACAACACGTGGTAAATTTATTAATCTAAATACCTATAGGAATTCTAAAAAAATCCACAAGGCAAATTCTAAAAAAAACTATGTTCAATAATGATAATTAATTGAAAAATTACAATTGTATTGTGTGATTTTACTTGCCAAATTGCATATTACGTTAACTATAGCATGAAGAAGAAGAAAAAAAACCCATCACCTTCTGTCCTGTCCTTGAAAAATAGATGTATGCCAATCGAATTTAATGGTCTTCAACAAGCGGATGCAATCATTTAATATAATCTCAGTAAATCTCGTAATACTCAAGTGGGAGAGATGCGATATAATAATTTTATGCCAAGATTAAATGAATCCAGAGGAAAGAAAAAGAAGACCATCAGAGATAAAGTCAGGGTACTGCCACGTACTCTTAACATAGTACCTTTAGCCAAAGCTAATCTCAAAGTTTGAAGCCTTGTACAGGGTATTGATCAACTCATGGGCATGGAAGATTTTTCATTTTTTTTTCTTTTTGTAATTTTTGAAAAAAATAAATAATAATAAGTTAAAAAACTATACCTTTTGACACTTTATTACAAGAAAATAATTTTATTATCAACGTTAATTTGCATATAACCAAAGTAACAAAAGAAGGATCTCATCAAAATATCATACTTTGGGATCCATGGAATACTGGATAGGAAGAGAAGAAGCTAAAATAAAACATATACTTCACAAGTATACCTCCACCTATTATAAGGTGTTCATTGGTATGAATAATTTATCTCATAGACCTCTTAAAACATTAAAGTTGGGATCCATGTAAACAAAAGTAATTAGAGAAGAAGATAATGAATTATATTTTAAAAAGGTTCAACCCATTAGGAAACTTCAATTATGCAATGTGATGGAATGAAGGGAAGAAAGAAAAGGAGAAAGAAGGAAAAGAAAGAGAGAAAAAAAAAACTTTCTTAATTATCTCACTTGCATTCCTTGACTCACATATTTTCCAACCCTCTTTCCTCCCTCTCTTTCTTTCTTTCTTTCACTCTCAACCACCGCCGTCCTTTCCCCCTTTCTCAAGCTCTCACCCTTTCTTTTTCATCCCTTTACCTACCTTTCATTTGTATAGACAAGGCAAGAAAAACTTAACGCAAATCATAATTAATGTGTAATCAAATCAAATCATTTGCTTTTTATTTGATCTTTATCATTGTTATTTTTAATGCAATAATATTGCAATCAAATCCAAATCTTTTGTGATGTACATTTTTATTTGATTATTATTATTATTATTATTTTTTCTTTGTAAATCCAAATCTCAAAGGATTTGAAATCTCAGAAAAGAGAAATCTCTATCCTTAAGATATGATTGTTATTAATGTTTTAGGATTTTTCCATTATTATTTTTTCTTATATTTTTCTTTATCAAAATAAACTCTAATGGAAACATATTTTTTTTTTATTTTCACCTTTATCAAATTAGACTTAAATAAAAACTTTTTATTATTTTATATTAAAACTCGGACAAAATACGATGTTTACAATAGTATTCTTGTTGAAAGTGAATACAATCAAGGAAAGAGAAGGTTGATTGGCACATTAGAAAGAGCCTTCAACCAAGGAGCAAGGGAAAATTTACATGCAAAAATTGCTAGGATGTTTTATTCAGGTGATTTGTCCTTTAATTTAGCATGCAATCCATATTTTATTAGTGCATTTCAATATGTGACAAATAACATGATTGGTGGATATAAATCTCCTGATTATAATTTATTGAGGGGCCCTTTGTTACATAAAGAAAGGGCCAACCTACAGAGGTTGCTTGAACCAATTAAAGGGACTTGGAGTGAAAATGGGTAAGTATAGTTACTGATGGCTGGATAGATGTACAACGAAGACCATTAATTAATTTTATGTTTGTATCTTATAGGGGTCCTATTTTTTTGAAGGCAATTGATGGGTTTAAAGAATACAAAGACAAATTTTATATTGCTAGTTTGATGTGCCCAGTAATTGAAGAAGTAAAGCCACAAAATGTTGGTCAAATAATTACCGATAATGCACATATTTGTAAAGCCATTGGTAAACTTATTGAGACTGAATATCCTCACATTTTTTGGACACCATGCATTGTGCACACACTTAATCATGTTTTGAAGAATATATGTGCTGCTAAAAACACATAGGAAAATGAAGTTGTATATGATGAATGCCATTGGATTACTCAAGTCAGGGATGATGTAATTTTTATTAGGAATTTCATCATAAACCATTCAATGAGACTAACAATTTTTAATGAATTTGTGCCATTGAAATTACTTGCTATTGTTGAAACTAGATTTGCCTCAACCATTGTGATTCTCAAGAGATTTAAGCTCGTCAAAACTTCTCTTCAAACAATGGTCATTAGTGAAGTATGGAATAATTATAAAGAAGATGATGTTGGAAAGGCAACCACAGTTAGAGACCTAATTCTTGATGACTTTTGGTGGGATAAAAATGAGTTTATCCTCTCTTTCACGAAGCCTATTTATGATATGCTTAGATTTTCTAATACAGATAAACTTACACTTCATTTGATCTATGAGAGTTGAGACTTAATGATAGAAGAAGTAAAGGCATCAATTTACAAACACGAGAATAAATCGTTTTCTAAGTATTCAAGATTTTATGATGTTGTTTATGGAATCATTATTAATCATTGGACAAAGAGTTGTATACCCCTTCATTGCCTGGCTTATTCATTGAATCCTAGGTATGACACACTAAATATATATATGTTACTTGTTTTAGTTTCAAATTGAATTTTATGGTAATAAATCTCATTAATTTTTTCATATTATATAAGTATTATATACCTCATTGGATTCAAGGTGCACCAAATAAAGTTCCTCCATATAAAGATATTGAAATATCAGCCGAGAGGACAAAGTGCTTAAATAAGTACTTTATTGATCCGGTAGATAGAAAGTTAGTCCTTCAAGAATTCTCAAAGTTTTGTGGATGTTCAAATGAGTATGCATCATTTGATTCCTTACTAGATAGGTGGCATTTAGAGCCTAAAGAATGGAGGATTAACTGTGGTTCTATCACTCCTACTCTTTAAGGAGTTGCATTGAAGCTTCTTTGTCAACCAATCTCATCATTTACTTGTGAAAGAAATTGGAGCACTTATTCTTTTATTCACTCATTGAAGAGGAACAAGATGTGTTCAAAAAGAGCAGAAGACTTGGTCTATATTCATACAAATATTCACCTATTATCAAGGAAGAGTGAAATGTATTCTAATGGACAAACTAGAATGTGGGATGTCAATGGAGATAATTCGGAGCCATTTGATGGTGCTAAAGGTCTTGAAGTTACAAATCTATCTCTAGATGAACTGGTTTTAGAACAAGAACTCATAGGAAATTCTAGTAATGTTCAAAGAGATGATGATTAATTTACATTGAAATTCTAGTGTTTATTTGTTTCATTGCTTTTGATTTTACTTATAAGTTGTTATGGTCATTTTATAATTTTTAATATATTCAAGACTTCTTTTTCTTTTTGTTTGAATCAATTTGGTTGTGTATGTGTGTATGTATATAATTATATATTATCGTACCCGTATCCTAAAATTTAAGAAATTGCTGAATCCTATATATCGTATTGTGTCGTATCTTGTACGCATACCCATATCGATGCTTCATAGATAGAAACACAAGCCTACAATCCACAAAATGAATTTTGAAAATTCACTCATAGCAATTGCTTCTACAGTGTTTGATGGAACAAACTATCAAGTTTGGCTATTGGAATGGAAGCTTATCTTGAGGCACATGATTTATGGGAAGCCATTAAAGAAGACTATGAAGTTCCGTAGCTGCCAGAAAATCCAACTCTTGCACAAATAAAAAATCATAAGGTGGGGAAGCAAAAAAAATCAAAAGCAAGAGCAAGTTTGTTTACATCAGTTTCAACAACAATCTTTACTAAAATTATGACTTTGAAAACTAGCAAACAAATTTGGGATTTCTTGAAGCGAGAATATGAAGGCGATGAAAGGTTCAAAGTGATGCAATTGTTGAATTTGATGCTAGAGTTCAATATGAAGAAGATGAAAGAACTAGAAATGATCAAGAAATATTCTTATAAGCTTCTTGTCATTGCCAACAAAGTAAGAATTCATTGTGCTGATTTTTCTTATTCTAAAATAGTTCAAAAGATTCTAGTGACAATATCTTAAAGATTTGAAGCTACAATCTGATCTTTGGAAAATTCAAAAGATTTGTCAAGCATCGCCTTGGCAAAATTGTTAAATGCATTGCAGGCACAAGAACAAAGGAGGCTTATGAGGCAAGAAGGTTTTGTAGAGGGTGCTTTTTTGGCCAAATCACAGAACAGTGGCAAGAATTATAAATCAAGAAACAACAAAAGCAACAACACTCAAGTGTTCTCACCTTGTCCTAACTGCAAAAAAACCGATCACCCATATAACAAATGTTGGTGGAGGCCAGATGCAAAATGTCACAAATATGGTCAGTTAGGGCATGTGGAAAAATATGTAAATCCCAACTGCAACAAGCCAATGCTATTGTAGATCAACTGTAGGATGGGGAGTTATTCGTGGCTTCATGTTTTTCAACCAATGAGTCTTCTTCAGAAAGCTGGCTTATAGATAATGGTTGTACAAACCACATGACTTATGATCAAGCACTCTTTGGAGAGCTTGATAAAATTGCTATCTCTAAAGTCAAAATTGGTAATGGAGTTGTTGGGAATTTCAGTACATGCACAGCAGAATAACATCACCGAATCCCTCCCATGGATCTGTGAATGTTGCTTAAATCGAGATGTAAAGAAGAATTTTACCTTTGACGAGTGTCTTTTCAGATTCTTCCTTTACCGTTGGACTTTAGGAACTGATGCTTCTGATCAACACCCTCTACCAATATCCACATGAGTGGTCAATCCAACTCGAATTGCGTGCTAGCACAATTGTTCACGAAACTTCATACGTTTAGGGGTGAAGACTTTCTTCTTTCTCTATAGGTGTCCGTACACTTTCACTCTCTAGGTGTACGGCCGCTCTCTCTCTCTACAATGGGTGGACACTCTCTTCTTAATTCTCTATAAGATAACCCTATATTCTATCATTACATAGATAGAGTTTATTATTATTCGATTAATTTAAATCAATTATTTAAATTAAATCAAATATTAATTAAATAGATTAGTTTAAGTTTAAATCTATCTAATATATTAAATCCAAACTAACTATTTAATCTAGATTCAGAATTAAATGTAAATCAAATTCAAATTATTAGTTTAAATCTAAGTCTATCACATAGAATTAAATTTAAAACTAATTCATTTCAATTGATTAAATGATATATATATATTTTGAAATATATATTTAATATATCAAATATATATAATATATATTAAATATATATTTCAAATTTTATAAGATATATTAAATATATTTATAAAATTCCTCCACCATAAAGTAAATGTTAAATTCATTGAATCTAGACACATCTTAGTTTCAATGAATCTAAACATTGTAGCTCGAGTTGGTCCGTTCTTGTGTGCGACCCTATAGGCTCATATAACGTTGGCAAGGGGCCAATGACACTATTGTACCCACAAGTCATAAGTGGCCTCTAGCAAGACATTATGACTACTCAAATCATATGAGATTGATGATCTGATGCAACCTATCATATAACCCTATCACATCCCTTTTATCTCATGATATATAAGTCAAATACGATGCATGGAAATGTCATCCTCATTTTACTTGATCATCACTTTCTCGATCTCCGAGCAGACTGATAGAACAAATGGAAACTTTTCCATTCGAGCATGGCCATGCATTTCTCAGTTTCACTCATTGAGGGGCCCAGATATATCTCTCCATTAATTAGAGGGACAAATTCCATCTTGACTACTCATCTTCTTCTACATGAATTCCACCATACTCGATCGTAGCATTTATAATCTCCCGATTAAAAGTGACTTTTGACTCTATCAAAGTATAGTATTCCTCATTCAGGAAGCCATGGTAATCTCAGGTCTGAGGGCTTAGTGACATGGTTATATATATAATATATGCTTATGACTTAATCTATGCAGCTATCTCATGACAAGTCGATCTAGTGCCTTTTCCCTAATAGTTGCTAATGATTCTGATTTGTATCTTCATATATAATTAGCCCATAATTATCAATCAAAATTATACTAGCCTCAGTTCATCATTATTTCCACAAAGATGAATGACTATGGATGTTTTGAATAAAATAATTTATTCAAGGATATTATTATAAAGAAAAATATGTAAACAATATAATAATGTAATAAAAGAAAAACACATTCTTTTTTCATAATAAAATACAATGTTCATAATACAATAATTGGCTTAGGGCACAATCTCTAATAGGAGCATGCACTGATGTCAAAAGCAAAGGAATAGTGGAAATCAAAGGTCACATAGGTTTGAAATTAATTTATGATGTCTTATATGTTCTTGAAATTAATCAAAACCTTTTAACTGTTGGTCAGTTAGTAGAAAAAGGTTACAAGGTTCTCTTTGAAGAGAAAAGTCGCATCATTAAAGATAAAGGAGGAGGAGAATTATTCAAAGTTCAAATAAAAGGCAAAAGCTTTGCCTTGAATGTAATGGAAGAAAAGCAGGAGCCTTTACAACAAAGAGATGATACCATGACCTCCACTATTTTCAAATATGATATGCAAGCTAAATATTCTATTGATGGATGTTAAAACTTTATGAAGCACTTTTATTATCTGATTTGAAAGGCTTTAAAATATTTATGACATGAGTTGCATTCTAAAATATCTCCATCATGTGAAGAAAATGATGGATTTTAGAATTTTTGCATTATATATAGATGAAATTTTTTTTATAGAATTATCAAAGAAAAACTAAAACATTAAGAGATATATATGGTATCTTTTTACTATTTAATTTTTGTTAAAATTTAGTTACTAATAATTATTTTTAAAAATATAGCAATTATTAGCAATTTACAATGTTATAAGAGTCGAACTGGATAGGCCAGTTCGACCATGAACTAGTGCTAGGTCTAATTCGGATGAAGGTGATAATTGGGTGGTTTAAGGACTAGTCAATAACTAGTAAAATCGACCTTAAATCGGTCAAACCGATTATGAACTGGTCCCATTTTATTTTTTTAAAAGAAATTTTAAAATAATTTTTAGTTTTTAAGATAAAATAATATCATTTTTAGCGTAAAATATTTTTTATTTTTATATTATAATATTATATAAGCATTACTATGATGTATAATTATTGAAAATTACAAATTTACTTAACAAATAATTTAATAATAAATTATTAGTTGATTTTTTTGATCTCAAAATGTGATTATGAATGAATATTAACTTATTTAGATTTAAGTATTAATTTGTAAAACTTATTAATAATTAGTTTATAGTGGATAATATAGTGATAATTCAATATTATTTAGTTTGAGCACTTAATTAAGTTATAATTTTTTTTAAACTTGTATTATTTGCTCAAAATGTATTATTTTAATTACTACCGGTCCAACTCTAGTTAGATCATGGTGGAATGAACTATCGAATATTGAACTAGTGTCTTATCTAATTCAATGTTCTATCTGATTCTGACGATGTTGGTAATTTGTAGCATAAACTATCATTCTTTCTAATCATTACAAAAATCATTAACTAATTTTTTTTTTGGTAATAATGCATAGACTTTCATTACTTCCCAAAGAAAAAGCTTTACAACAAGTAGCTGTACAACAAAATAGATATAATTAGGAGCCATCTTCTAGGAAGGGTTCCCCTAATTGCTACCCTAAAACATATGAGCCAAAAGGATCTAGTTAGTTACAACTCCCATTTTCATAAAAAAATCCTTCTCAAAACTTTGTTGTTTTTACCCTACACAATAGTTGCATCTAGCTCATAATTCAGTTTTTATAGCTATCAAAATCGTCTAGCTTATGGAGTTTTTGTTGTTATGTATGCGTGTATTCCTTTCCCTCCACATATGATAAATCACTGCTGCAAACCCCGCATATAACATATTCCTAAAGTAAGAGTTTCTTCTAAATCACATTGTTAACCATTCCCTCCACCTATTAAATTGATTTGGAAGACTTGTGATACCCATCCAATTACACACATTTACTAACAAATCTTTTGCCCATGGGCATCAAAAATAAAGATGTTCCACATATTCAATCTCAGTACCACAAATAATGCAATTTAAGACCACAACAGGGATGTTAAGATCAAATAATCTGGTCTCAGTGATTAGTCTTTTCTGGATTGTCAACCACATGATAAAAGCATGTTTGGCAACAATATATCTAGACCAAGTAATTGTGTCATATCTGAATCTCTCATGTTCACCTCGAAGCCACTGGTATCCATTGCTTATAGTATATTTTCCTGTGTGTGACATAGTCCAATGCCCATTTTCATACCCTTGAGCAAGTTTAAGCTTAACCTTGTTGAGTTTTTTTCCAATACCACCCAACATCAAGAATGTAAGTGTAACTCCAGAACTTTGCACCCTTTAAGTACACCTCATCTATCCATTTCACCCATATGTTGTCCGTTTTGGATGCTATGTCCCAAATTTGCTTAGCAATTGCTATCTCATTCCAAAGATCACATTTTTTTTTATTCCAATGCCACCATACTTTTTAGGTAGACATACCTATTCCCAGTTAACATGTGCCATAATTTTGTCATTTACTTTTTGTCCCCACAATAAAGTTCTACATATGGCTTCAATACCTCTTATGATGCTACTAGGAAGAATAAAGATATTCACCCAATAGTCTTGTATAGAGAACAGTACTAAGTTAATTAATTGACATCTGCCAGCAAAAGAAAGGTGTCTTGTTGCCCAACTTCTAATTCTCAAAGTAGTCTTGACAATAATAAACTAACAATCCCCTTTATTCCACTTAGTAGGAGAGAAAGGCATACCCAAGTATTTTACTAGGAAATCTCCTATAAGGAATCCTGTCATATTACGTATTTTTTCCTCAATTTCCTCCTTTGCTTCATTTATAAATAAACTAGATTTGTTAGGAATAACATTAAGGCCAGTGGCTTGAGCAAAGTATTGAAACCATTCATCACAATTTCAATAGATTTTGGGGTAGCTTTGTAAAATATCATGAGGTCATCAGCAAAGCAGAGGTTAACCAGACCAAGTTTTTTGCATAAAGGGTGATATTCAAAATCATGAAATTTAGCACTTGCCACAAAGATTCTGGTAAGATACTCCATCACTAATATAAACAATAGGGGTGAGATTGGGTCTCCTTGCTTGAGTCCTTAAGTACCCTGGAAATAGCCATGGATTTCACCATTGATAGCCACTGAGAAACTCATGGTTCTGATACAGTTGGCAATCCATTAAGTGAACTTTGGGGAAAACAAAGGCTAGCTAATTGTTCTTGGATGAAGTCCCTTTCAACCATATCATATGCTTTCCTCAAATCTACCTTCATTAAGCATCTAGGAGACATATTTTTCCTCTTATATAATCTTAATAGTTCATGGCTGATCATAATATTATGGACAATAGATCTACCCTTAACAAAGGCTCCTTGATTCTTACTCACCAAGTCAGGGAGGACTTTCATTAATTTGCTACACAATACTATTGACATACATTTGTAGATAGTGTTACAACATGCAATGGGTCTGAACTTACTTGCCAATCTCGGATTTTCAATCTTTGGGACCAGACATAGAGTTGTTGCATTGATTTGTTTGAGCATTTTGCTATTATTGAAAAATTCCTGAATAGCATCAATGATGTCTTTCCCCACAATATCCCAAGCACCATGAAAGAATTCACTGCCAAAGCCACCCGGTCCAGGGCTTTTTGAAGTATGGATACTAAATAAAGCTGTTTTGATTTCCTCCTCTGTGACTAGATGAATCAAAAAAAGTTGCTATGCATTGAGGACTTTCCCTTCCTTAATGATGTTCTTATCAATAGGTCTTTTATTGTGCATCTTCCCTCCTAAGATAGGGTGATGATAACTAATTATCATTAACTAATTTTATCAATTATTATATTATGGAGTTAGTTATTGAGACTTAATTCTAGCAAAAAACTTTAGGGGAAATAAAACTAAAGCAAAGTCGAATAGGTAATTATTAGAGCAAGTTTTGAATATATTTATGTTCAAATTTTTTTTGGATACATGGTCCAAAATTTTTTCTAAAGATTTTATTAAACTTAATAAATACAAAATTGAATTTATCAAACCCTTAATAAGTGAGATAATCATGGAGCGCCCAAATAATTTTTATAAAAATGTTATTTTATTTTCTAATACCCAAACCCAAATAATAGGTCACCATCTAAGGTCCTAGGTCCATCATTGTATTTATATTTTTCATATTTTATATTGATGATAATTTTTAATATAAATTTTTGAAAATTTTAAAAGAAACGAGATGAGAAATGAAAATATGTATGAATATGTTTTTAAATTTAAAAAACATAAGAAAAATTTTATAAAAAGTCTATATCCTTCTTTTATTATAAGAAATATATGTTAAAAAATTTACATATTATCATCATATATAATAATATAAAAAGGTATATTGTTTAAGTTGCGACAATGAAACACCAAAAGGGAGCCTAATTTGATTTATATAAAAAATAATTTTATGTAATATATTCATTAATAATTTTATTGTTAGTATAATAAAATTATATATAACTTTTTCAACAAAATTTCATTTTTCAGTTAAAAAATTATTTCAATCTTTAAAATTAATGTCAATATCAAATTTATATTTTAAATATTTTTGCATTACATTATATATTTATTATTAATGTTTTCTCATAATTTTGATAAGAACTATACCCAAGCATACCAAACATTTTGTTTTCATCTAGAAATGAGGTTACCATTTAGCCGCTGTATTCCTAAGAAAGGATTGCTTTTATTATGATTCAATGGATGCAGATCTAAACCCAACCTACAAATTCAGAAATATGGGGTCAAAAAATTTCATGGTCACGAGGTAATATTTTTTGCTTCCCTTTATATGAAGTGTGACCAAAGTTTTGAAAAGTTGACTAGACTGACCTATTTAATTGGGAATTAGTGTCTAGTCCAATCCAGTAGAAAATGATAGCCAGGAATATGAAAAACTAGTTAAGAATCGGTCAACTCGGACTTAAACTGGTGAAAATGGGGAAAACAGACGAGTTGGCTCATTCAAACAGCTAAAAAAAAGCGAACAGAAGGAGGAAGAAGAAGATGAAATAAGAAGGAACAGAAGATCACAGCACCAAAGCACCACCATCATCTTTTTCTCTTAAAGTAACAGCAAAAACCACAAAAACATTAGAAAGGATAAAACAAAACGAAGCCTGGATCGTCAAATGCTTTGGCTTCCTATCATAGATTCGATGGCCACCTAATAGAGACTCCTATATCCAGATCAGCACTGCCTAGCCAAAAAAAATCTTCTGATTTGAATTGGCAATGGTAAGACAGAAAGAAGGTTTGAGAGTTGAGAGAAAAATAGATGACGGCAAAATGGAAAAAATGATTGAGAGTTGAGAGAGGGGGGCAAAAAGAAAACAAAAACGGTAAAGTGAGGAATGAGAAGGACATTACGCGTGAGAGAGAAAAAATAAAGAAGGAAGTCGATGCTGGGGACTAGAACTTTGTGCCTAGGAGGATGAGAAGTCTGAACCTTTTTAAATCGGCAGTGAAAATTGAAAAGATTTTTAATATTTTATTATTTTTAAATAGGAAAAACACCGTTCATAAATATGCTTATAAACAGTAATCTTCTTTCAGAAATATTAGTATACAAGGGATGAGGCGAGAAAAATAAAAAAAATGTACGAATTCGTTTTTAAATTTAAAAGACATAAGAAAAATTTTATAAAAAGTCTATATGCTTTTTTATCGTGAGAAATATATGTTAAAGAAATTTACAAATTATCATCATATATAATAATATAACAAGATATATTGTTTAAATTGCAAACAATGTGACTCATGATTGAAATTTCATATAAAACACCAAAAGGGTGCCCAATTTGATCTACATGTAGAAATAATTTTATGTAATACATTCATTTATCAGGTCATTGCATTTATTTTGATACTTTAACTGAATATCAAAATCCAATTATTCGTGTCGTGGATTGTGCAACTATTGCATTATGCTTTTTGAAACACTCTTCCCGTTAATCAATTACCACATTTTTCCTTTTGTCACAAATATATGTTATTTTAATTACCAAAAAAAATATATATTATTTGTAACCATCCAACAGAAAGCCATATATGGCATTTATAATGCATTCTTTTATATGCAGGCATGCGAATATTAGTATATTGTCCAGTAAATAAGTTAAAAGTTCATAGAATAACCTACCAAAAAAGGTTTGAGAAGTATAGTTTTCCTGAAAAAGACAACAAAAAGGGAAATAGGTGAGTTGAGAAAAAAACATCAATAAGAGTCATATTAGAAATAAAGAAGAATGAAGGCATAGAGATTATGGGATAATTTGATGTAAAAATATAATAAATATTTCAAAAGACCAAACTTAATTAGTTTTTGTTTATATTAATTTTTTAAATCACAAATTATTTATGTATTTTGTGTTTGACTAGATCTAACAACATACTATTATCTTATTTTTGGGATTAAATATAAAATATATTTTTATCTTCTCCATTAAGTTTTTAATCCCTGTATTCTCTCCACCATATATTTTTTTCTGGGTATACAACATAAAGTATCAAAATAGTGTAATGACCATTGATTTTTCTCCAAATTTTTCCAGCATAATTATGGAAAAGAAAATTCAGGCAAAAAACTGGCAATTGGAAGAACCCTATCGCGAATACTATATATATTATCTAAAATAGTGTCTCTGTTCACATTACATATATGATGTGAGTGACGTGTCAAGAAGATGTGGATATACATGAAAACATTATGAATATTAGCCTTCCCAATACGGAGATTCCTGAAACAATAAAAGAGTAAGTTTTACCTTACAATATACGAAAGACAAAACTTAATTAATTTTAAAAGACTCTAAATTTACTGAAATGAAGACTAGTTATATATTTTAAGAAAATCAATTTATTATTTGTTCCGTTAAGTAAAATTTATATTCATCAAAGTGAAAATGTTGTTAGCATTTCACTATCACAATATGATAGACGCTGGTACAAGCAAAATTATATTACAAAATATTTTAGATAAAAAAGAAAAATTTAATTGTCTCCAATTCTTAAATTTATCACAAAATACACATACTTGAACATTACAAATTAAGGGAAATTATCTCCCTGATTTTCTTCTATGATGAAGTTGATGAAAGAAAATTTGAAAATTTTTCTAAATCTCACAATCTTAGGGTATTAAATATATTAATTAATGGAAATAATTAAGACATGTGAAAACACATATCAATTTTAGAAGTAGATAGGATCAAATATCAATATTTTGAAGGGCAAACGATTGGCATTCGGGATGTGTTTGTGTAAGGTTTACTCATTTTTAAAGGACTATATTTAAAGTAGATAGTGTAAGTATACGTATACACCCATATCCATATACATCTATATATATATTATAGTACGATAAAATGCATAAAGTTACCATTTTCAGTTCCAGTTTGTTTACCATTTTCTTCATTTTCTAGTTCGAATGTGCATAAAGTTTGTTTGCATTTATTAAGAAATCGGTTCCTTTTTCATGATAGTATGATACAAACAGATCAAAGATATGCAATATTTTCTATTATGTTTCTATTATCATTATTTAACAATGAAAATTTTATTATTTTTTATTCAATAGTATAGAAAATATTTCTATATATAAAATCATTTTTTTCTCATCTCATTTAACTTTCTATCCGATTAATCTCTGTGTCAAAGGGGTCAAAGAACGATGAAGAAGCCATTTACTTTAGGAATCATCTTGTGAAACAATTGGAAAAGTAATGAGTCAAACTAGAAAATTTTGTCAAGTAAGTGTGAAGAAATAAGAAACATGACACATTGGAGATGCTAGCTACATTAACTAGGAATTATAAGAATATAAAATAGTTAGAATAATAACTAACCTGATTATATAATTAAAAAAGAACCAAAATACTTGAAAAATTTAACTATAAGTTAGGGAAGCAAGGAATAACCAAGTTAGATGTAAACAAAATGAGCTCCCCAATTCCAAACTATTAAGTTTTACTTAATTGAAAATACATGATAATAGGATAATACTTTCCACAAAGTTTTTTAAGGATAAAAAGATACTACATGATAAAAATAACAAAAATTAACAGGTTGTTGCATAAGATTGAAACAAAAAAAAAAATACTAGGTAGAGTCAACTAAATACAGAATCAATCAAGTAGACAATGAGCTTCACCATTCCACATTCTTTTTGTGCATCCAAGCATAAGGCTACTCAGTAAGAAGCCTTCTTCAAGCAAACCATAAGATGATTTAGTGTCATCAGCTTTATACGCCTTTCTCCCCATTTGCTCGATGTCATTTCAACCCCACACTTCAAGGTCTCCTTGATCACAAGAAGAAATGAATCATTTGATAGGTGTATGTCAAGTGTAGGAGAAAACAAGACAAGGTAAATTCAAGGTTTGTATTAAAGTCTAGACTTGGGAGGAAAATTTTACCTGGCTAAGAGAAGACAAAAAAAGGTATCTTGATATATACTTGTAACATGGTCAATTGGAGGATGCTAGTAGTGAAAGTTTTAGGCTCTTTGTAAACCCCATCTATATCTCTCTCTATTTTTAGCTTAACAGTAATGATTTTCTTCCATGGACCATGTATCGTCATTAACCAATTAAGTGTCATACTATTATAAGGCCTCCAAAAGGAATTCTTTAAAGATAGATTCTTTTATTCTTTTTTATTGCCTTTGTTAACGTTATCTTCTTTATGAGATGTCGCTCATGTATTGGAGAGGTTGTACACTCTTGTTATTTAATTTTTTCCTCGGTGTCTGTGAATTCAGTAAGCTAAACACAATATCCAAACTCTAATTTCCTCTTTAATTGAGCTTGGCATCAGAGCCACTCACGGCCATGAAATTGCCTAAATAAAATAGCTAGAATAACAACTAACTTGACTATATAATTGCAAAAGAATCAGAATACATAAAATTTAACTATAAGTCAGAGAACTAAGGTATAGCCAAATTAGATGTAAACAAATTGGCTCCCCAATTCCAAGCAAATTAAGTTTTGCTTAATTCAGGAAGAGATATGATAATAGGATAATATTTTTCATAAGTTGTTTTTTCATCATAAAAGAAGCTGCATAATAAAAATAACAAAACAGATTAACAAGTGTTTTTTATAAGATTGAAACAAAAAGGAAATGGATACTAGGTAGAGTCAACTAAGTAGAAAATCAATCAAGTAAGTAATGAGCTTCACCATTCTAGGCCTTATTTGTGAACCAGAGCATAGGGATGCTAAGTAGGAAGACTTCATCAAACAAACCATAAAATGGTGTAGTACCATAAGCTCTAAACATCTTTCTCCCCATCTACTCAATGTTATTTCAACCTCCACTCTCCTTGAACTCCTTGATCGAAGGAAGAAGTGAATTATTTGATAGATATATGTCAAGCATGAGAGAAAACAAGCAAGAATAAATTGAAGTTTTGCATTGAAGTATAGACTTACGAGAAAATTATATACCGGATAATAGAAGACATAAACAGGTATCCTGATACTTGTAACACGTTTATTTGGAGGATGTCAACAGTAAAAGCTTTTTACTTCTAGTAAACATCATCTATATCTCTCTTTGTTTTCACCTAAACAATGTTGATTCACTTTCATGAACCACGTATTGTCACTAACCAATTAGGTGGCTCACTGTTATAAGGCCTTCAATAGAAATTTTTTAAAGATATATTCTTTTATTCTTTTGCAATTTCTTTCACCATCATTATCTTTTTTATGAGCTGTCACTCTCGCATTGGAGAAGTTGTACATTCTTCTTAATATAAATATAATTCTTTCCTTGGTGTCAAAGCATTCAGTGAGCTCAACACAGTGTCCAAACCCTAATTTCTTCTTTAATTTAACTTGGTATTAGAGCCACTAGCCCTATGAATGTACCCACATAAAGTAGTTAGATTAATAACTATCTTGGCTATGTAATTAAAAAAAGAACTAGAATACTTAAAATTTAACTATAAGTCAAGGAAGTAAGGAATAATCAAGTTAGATGTAAACAAAATGGACTCCCCAATTACAAACATATTAACTTCTGCTTAATTCAAGAAGAGACATGATAACAGGATAATATTTTCCATGGGTTTTTTTCAGCATAAAAAGATGCATCATGATAAAAATAATAAAATTGATTAACAAATTTTACCACAAGATTGAAACAAAAAATAGGTAGAGTCAACAAAGTAAAGAATCAATCAAGTAGACAATGAGTTATACTATTTCATACCCTATTTGTGCACTCAAGCATAAGACTACTGATATTTCATATTTAGTCTATTATTTTGCATATCATTTTATATAAATTCCTTAACTTTTAGCACATTTTAGGGACATTTTTAGATTTATTGAGGCATTTTGAATCTATTTGAGTTAATTGTGTATTTTCTATATTTTTGATCCAAATAAACTATTTTTGAAGTTTAATGTCATTTTGTTAATTTTCTTAATAATTTTCAGAAATTGTAAAAATAATGCAATAAATGATAATAGATAAATAAATGAATATATATTATCGCACCCAAAAAAATGTGACGAAAGGAAAAGAAGACAAAAGTGAGACAAATAGGATTTCAAAACGAAACTGACTTGTGAGGAGTCGTCACCAAAATTTTGAGGAAAAATCTTGGGAAACCGAATTAAGGAGGAAAATGATGATCTGCGTAATCAGAGTTGGGTTCAGGAGTCGATTGTGCGTGGGGTGTTAGGCACCCTACGATACCTGTTCTAAGGAACAGTTACTTTACGTTGATTGTGTAAATTAATATGGCTTCAAAAGTATTTTGCTTTTCCTTTTATCATTCACATACGAGAAAAATGGTAGAAAAGAAAAGAGATTAAAGAAATTTGAAAAACCAAATAAAGAAAAGAAATTAACTTGGAAAACTCAAGGAGATTTAAAATAAAAATGAAGGAAAAGAATTATGAAAGTAAAGTGAAAAATGTTTATTTATTTACAAGGGCGGACTTGACCCAGGATCAGAACTTGAGGCCTACGTACCCTGCGATGAGGATCACGTAGTTCAGACCTATAAATGTGTGTCAGTTGGTGGACCCTTTTTTTTAATTATAAAATTTTTATAATAAGAGAAAGTTAATTGAAAATAATTTAACGTTTTGCAAACAAAACAATTTTCTGAGATTGAGTTGGTATGTTTTAATTTGTAAAAAGATAATTTAACTCCGCATACTTACTCTTATTTTATTTTGTTTGAAAATCTTTTTTCTTATTTTTTTCTTTTTTTTAATACCCTTGTTATTCTTCTGAAAATTTTTCTTTTTAAAAGAGAAAACCGATTCACTGTTACAGACTTGCAGTCATGTCCCATAGATCGATTATTTAATTACCAACAGAAGTTCTAAACCTCATGGTATAAAGGTTTTATTATATTTTAAGATGCCATATAAGAATTTTATTAGATATTTTAAAATAAAATTTGAAAAACTTGTTTTATTATTATTATTTATCTTTTTTTTAAACATAGTTATTTTCTTAAAAGAAAGTTATTTAACTGATATATCTACATGAATTCACAATCTTACGAGACGACTCAGTAAACCAGAATACCTGCATGGGTTCCAAAAACCTCACGTGGTATGGTTATTAAGTTAATTATTTCTATTATTATTATTTTTTTAGTAAAATCGCTAAATATTGATATTTTATTTAATGTATTTTGAAATATATAAAAGTTTATACAATACAAAGTTATTTATTCATTTTCAATAGGAAAATAAAATGGAAAGGTCATTGAGATCTATTATAAGTGGACCTTCATAATACTCTCGTGCAGCTCCGTAGGCTCACACGGTGTGACTATTTTAGGGGTTTGCAAAAGTTCTAAAAACTTTCGTGACCAATTTTTAAGAGCGAATAAAAAACATATATTATGCCAAATATTTACAAACATGTATGATTTTGTGATGTGTAACAAACTCATATAACTTAAAATGATGAGATGCAAACTCTCATGTCTTCCTTTTGTTATCCTTTGCTTCGAAGTTAATAACTTCCATTTCCCATGCTTGGCTTGATGACAATGGCCCTGATTTTTTCAAACTTGGTTCATGCTCCCGCGAGCATGATGCTCGCAAAGAAATAAAAAGGGATTAGTGTTCTCCTTGAGGAACTCTCTTATTTAAGAACTCAGATATTCTCATAAGGCCGATCCTCAGGATTCATATTGTATAAAAATTTAGTTCAAGAGCCTAATATGATGGGCATAATCCAAGCTTCAAAACACGAGATTTAAACATTCTGACCACTGAATAGAATCCCACATGATTAAGTTTGTTCAAGATGCATGCCCATTTTTTCATAACCAAATCAAACATACAAGAAATATTCATATTCTCAGACAAGAATCACAACAAGAAAGGAACACCCAGAGACACTCGAACACATCTTTGCAACATCAAATTTTGTGCAAGAAGTGACAACAAACAATCAGGTCAATATAGGTTTATCATTTCATTAAACTCCCTTGATGATAAAATGTTATGAAGGAGAGGAGCAACAGAAATAAAGGTGTAATGCATACCCAGACTGGAAAAATCATTCATTTGAGAATAAAAGATACTAAACAAGCACTGCCAATCATACCCAAATGCCTAAGACTCAGAAACCAAGTTCATTTTGGTTCTTTTTATCAACATCATTCATTTATTTATTCATTTCCTTTTTCTTAACTAGTCCAAAATAGAGCATCAATGGAATGAACTTAGACCCTTACAGTCGTGAAACAGAAGGGAAAAGTGTTGAAGGGAATAGATCATCATTTTGGAAAGGAAACAAAAAATCAACTGATGAGAAATAGTACCGAACAGAGGCTTGGATTACTTGATTTCCTTTTCTAGACTTCTCTTGCGTCCTTGATCATCACGGCTATAGAGGAAAGGATCAGTGGTTCTGACTCGGCTCCTGGGTCTCGTATGCCATCGTTCCGATGGCCCTTCCTTCCTCTCTCGTCCTTTGCCTAAAATTGCCCCTTTTATTGTCTCTTACACGTTCTGGTCCTTTTCTTTGGTCTCCAATTCAGTCTCCTCCCCTCCATTCGCTCTAACTCCTTGCCTTTATGTTTAGTCTTGCGTCTCTCTCTCTTTTCCCATGCACTTGGCTCCCTCTGTTTTTTCTTTCGTGCACGTCTCCATTTTTGCTTCGCTCCTTCACGTTTTTGCCTTTTGCTCAAACTTTCTGCGGCTCCTCTTCATTTTTTTGTGCACATCTCCCTCGGCTTTCTTCGTCCTTGCGTGCTGCTCTCTTAGGTACTAGGCTTTCTCTGCTCTTCTCACGTTCTCTCCGTCCTCTCTCTTTTTTGTCTGTTCCGCAGCCCCCTTTCTTCCTCGTTCCTAAGCCTTAAATTAGGGCACAAGTCCCTTTTTGGGTTGAAACACTGCTTTTTAGCGTTTCATCCCCCCTTTTTAATTAATTAATAAATTTTTGTTTTAATGCTTTTTTTAATTTTTTTAATTAGTTTTTTATTTTATTTTATTTTTCTTTTATTTCCTTTCTCCTTTCCTTTTTTCTTTTTTCCTCCATTTCTTTCATTTCTTTCTTTTATTATTATTATTATTATTATTATTATTATTATTATTATTATTATTTTGTTTTATTTAGTTTTCTTTGTTTTCTCTTTTTTTTTTAACATTAACCCCTTTTGAAATAGATAAGATTTTTGAAGAGTCAAAATAAAGGAGTAGGAATTTTTTTAAGACCATAAAGATAGGACTTTGTTTTTTTTTTGTTTTGCTTATCATAAAAGATAGGAAAATAATTTAATTGATTTAAAAGATTAAAAGAAAGGAATATGATTTTTGAAAACCTTAAAAAGGATTGGATTTGGAGAATATATGTTTTATTTATTATTTTTTTTATAAAATAGCATTTAAATTGACATTAAAAGGAAAATTTGTATTGATTTTTCTATAATTTTATGTACAAAGCCTGGACAAAATACGGTATTCACACACACATATATATAATATACTTACTTTTCTATTATTTTTATTGTTATTATGATTATCTTAATAATTTCTCTTGTTTGACTTTTCTCCTACGGGTAGGGGTAGTTTTTTTTTTATTCATTGAAGATGACTTCAGAGGGTGAACGCGAGGAGATTTTTTTTTTTCCGAGGACTTTCCTTCCTTTTCTTCAAGTTCTCCCACCCTTAATTGTACTTACTCCATCACTTTTCCTTGCTCAGCACCGGCATCATCATTCAGTTTTCCCACATTACAAGATCTGGAGAATATCTCTACCTAGAGAGCACTCTCAATCTCGAGCCCTTATCGGCTTGCCTATCGCTCACCATTCCATCCTTCTGTTACCGTGTTTGTTAACATAGCTGTGTCTGTCATCCTGTGCTTCAAGTTAGTGGTTCATCTGCTTGGGAGCTTGTCTGCTGTTAGTTAACTGAAGAGATCATTCCTAATTTCTCAGATCTAAAGACATCTTCACCTTCAAAGCTTACGGCCAGTTTTCTCTTTCACGATTTCTCCTCCATTGTAATTTATCGCAGCTCCTTTGTTTTCATCCACCATCAAGCTCAAGACATCTTCCATTCCCAATTTCTCAGATCTGTATCTTCACTCAAGATGTTGTTGTCCAGATTGCAGAATTGGAGAAGAGTTCCAAGCATCTATCTATGAGTAGCTAAGTTGATTGCTTCCTCAAGAGATTGGATAATCACCTCAGAGCATTAATAAGGGAGTTTATATTTTCTTGATTCTTTTCCTTATAGCTATTTCTTAATTTCTGTTTGTCTGGAACATCTGATTGAGATATATTTGATGGATTTAGCTATATTATGACTAGATTTTAGTTATAATTGAGGATGCCATGACTTTGTTTGGATTGTTAGTGTGCTGAAAAATTATAATTGGATACAATCTCTTGATGTTATTATTGCTTCTTGTTATCATTGTTCAAGTGAGTCATGATAATGCATTTTGATGATGTTAAGCAAGATGTTTTGTGTTCTTTCCAATCTGATTTAGCATTGGTTAGTAAGGGTAGGAATGACTCAAATGAAGTTTATGATTAATTGGGACATTTTTAGATATTAGATGCATTATATATAACTTTAGGGCCCAAGGTTTAAATATTATGTCTAATGCCAAGTCTTTTGATACTTAGGCTTCATTAACTCCCAATTGAAGGATTATAGAAATTAATTAGGATATGTGATGATGAGGTGAAACCCAAAACTCTTGAGGAATGCTTATCATTAATCAAACAAACTAGAATTTCTTATTTGTTTCCTTGTTTCCAAAATAATTGAAAATTTACAAACATTTAATTTCTTTTTGCAAAATTGTTTTCAATTGAGTTTAAAAATCAAATCCTCATTGCTTATGTTTATAAAGTGTTTTGAATTAACCAAAGTTAAGCTAGAGGTTCTATGATAGATACGATCTAAGGTGCATTATACTTCATAGTTGCTTTCTAGTTAAGTTGCAAGTGATATGACTAAGCTTGATGAAATTTTGGCACTGTTGCCGGGGAACCTTTTTCCTTAGCTTTGGTAAAGTTCTTGACATTTTTCTAAATTGTTTTGTTTCTGTTTTGATTGAGTTTTTAGTGTGTTTACTTAGTGTTTTGTTGCATTTTTAGGTAATTGATTGAGTTGTACTGTGATTGTCACTGTTATGATTTTTGCCTATAAAATTCTGAAATTTGGTTTTTCAAGGTTTTTAGGTATTTTAAACAAACTATATACCTTTCAGGTATTTGTTTGGGTTAAAAAAAGTGCAAATTCCTTCATTTTCATTGATTTTTAATTTTTTCTTTATTTTCTGCGAATTTCTGGATGAATTTTCCAGAATTGTGTCTTTATGCATTTTGAGTGCTTTGTTTGCTTTCTTGGCTTTCTTTGGGCATTTTTAAATGGTTTATGACTAGACGCTCTAAAGAACCTTTGATTGAATTGGATTTGGAAATTGAAAGGATACTTAGAAGCCTTAGGAATTCCTTATATTCATCTAGTTCTTTGCATTTAATTGATCAAACTCTTATCTTCAATAACATAGCTGCTGTGGTGAATGAAAATGAACAATATGTGAATGGAAATGAGAATCATGATGAAAATAATGTATTTATAGTGAATGAAGAGGAAAGAAGCATAAGGGAGGTCATTGCACCTAATGATAACATTGTTAAATCAAGTGTTTTGATGATTCCAAACCAACCTTTAAGAGCCTGGAGAGAAGATATCAAATGTGTACAAAAGATCTCAAGTGAAGAAATTCAAGAAAAACCAGCACAAGAATAGATGTAGAATCTCTAACAGTGTTTAAATTGAGTAAAAGACTTTGAATTGGCAAAAAGATGTTTTAAAACTATGATTATATGTTAATTCATGAAATATTTAAAAAACACCCATCAACAAATGAAGTTTGAAAGGTTAATACTGATATGTTGTTTCAAAAATTCGAACTTTGACTTTGAAAATTTGAATTTCGAATTAAAAATGAACAAGTCTGAAAAGAGCCGTATCTGACAGACGAACTTTGACTGCAAAAATTTGAACTTTGAAACAAGTCTAATAAGAGCCTTCTCTGACAGACGAACATCAGCTTTTGAAAATTTGAATTTCTGACAAAACACAATTCATGGAAAATGAAAAATTCGTCTGAGGATATGTCAAAATTCATCTGAAAACAAAGTTTAAAAAGAGTTCCAAGATAGCCCACTGACAGATGAACTTTGATATTGAAAAATTTGAATTTCAGAAACAAAGCTTACAAGTCTGTTATGATAATCTGTTGTCATACGAATATTGGTATTTAGAAATTTGAATTTTGAACTAAGTCTGATAAGAGTTCTCTCTGATAGACGAACTTTGAATCTTGAAAATTTGAATTTCAAAAAGATGAACAATTGTGACTCATTGAGCTGCCCACTGACAGGCGAATTTTGGACACCAAAATTCGAACTTCGAAGGCACTGCAGTAATTTGGGACTACTGTTCACACTTTTAAGAAGAACTTTTTAACTTGAAAATTCGTATGTTCCAATACAGAAAAATTCTCAATGATGAAAATTTGAACTTTGCTTTACAGCAGATGAACTTTGAAATTCAATGTTGAAGTCTTTAGCTTTTGGTCTCTGTGAAATTCGTCTGTTGACCAACCAAACTTTAAATGTCAGAAGCATTAAATGCGGTTGGTGAACGGATAGTTTTTCAGAGTAACCGTTGGTTAACTTCTCTAATGGATAGATTTTGTCTCTAACACATAGTTAAGACCTAAATCTATAAATATAACATCATTTGAAGTTGTGGAAAATGATTTTAACATTGTATATACTGAAACTTTGTCAAATTCTCAACTCAAAGTCTTTTACTCTCATACTTCAGTCTTCTGCATTTAAACTTTCATATACACTCTAAATTAGAGAGTTCATTCTTTGTAATCAATCTTATCTTCATCTGGAAGAAAGATTTTCTTGTGAGGGAATATCACAAGGGATTTGGGAAGCACTTGGCTAGAGTGCAGAAAGAGAACTTGTAAGCTCTAAGAACGGAGCATCAAAGCTGTACTGAGGCAATTACAAGAAGCCCACTAAATTCTTGTAGGATAGTTGAAAATCTCAAGTAGTTGCTTGGGAATTGAACGTAGGTCAAGATAGAGAGACTGAACTAGGATAAACATCTGTGTCAATCCTTCTCCTTTTCTACTCTTACATTGCTATTATATTGTACTCTATTTTACAGTCTTGTTTGTCTTCATTATAGGCTTGACTTTTGCAGAAAATTTTAATCTTCCCAATTCACCCCCCTCTTGGAAAGCAAACTTATCTAACAAACATGCCTTATTCATACATACTTTCCAGACAATGAATTTAATTTTCAAATTAAACCATCTTTACTTCAAAACTTACCCAAATTCTATGGTTTGTCAGGTGAGGATCCGAATAGCCATTTGCAAGATTTATACATGGTTTGTCATTCCATGAAGCCTCCTAGATCTAATACCAAGGAAGTAATGTGGAAGTCCTTTGTCTTTTCACTTGAGGGGAAGGCAAGAGAGTGGTTTCTTCTTCAACCACAACATATTTGATGCAACTCATGGGCAGATTTGAGAAGGGCTTTCTTAGATAAATATTTTCCTGATACTAGAGGAGCTTCATTCAGAAAGAAGATTATGGGTATGAAGCAAAATAGTAACGAGAATTTGTATGAATATTGGACTCGTTTCTAGTTTCTTTTAGTCAAATTGCCTCATCACACAATTCCTAAGGAGCATTTAATTTAGTATTTCCATGAGGGATTGTTGCCTCTTGGGAGGAGAAATGTTGATGCTATGGCTGGAGGGTCACTTCTTGATATGAACGCAAATAGAGCTTAGGCATTGTTGGATAAAATGGCCAATCTTGAACAACAGTACACACCAAGTAAAAGAGAGGCTAAATCTGTTCAAGAAGCTCTTAGTATGCTTTCTAGAGGTGTTCGTGAGCTTCAAGCTCAAATTGCTATTTTAACAAAGAGCTTAGGCCAAGTTGCAAGTCAACAATCTTCACAAGTGAACAATATGGGTATGTCTAATGCGTTGGTGGCTCCTATATGTTCTATTTGTCAATCCAGCATGCATGTAGCCTCTAATTGCCCTTTGAAAGAAGAAGCTCAAGAGTTGTCAGCTTTATACTCACAACAATAAAAGCCATCGGGGTTTACACATATTAATCCAAAGAATGATCCTTACTAAACAGCATATAAGCCGGGGTGGAAAGATCATCCAAATTTGAGATATGGAAGTGGCAATCAAGGAAATCAAGGTGTATCTTATGATAGAGTTGGAGGGTATAATCAAGATCAACAACTTATTCCATCCTCTCGGCCTTATCAAGAATCATCTAGTTTAAGGAAAGTCATTCCTATCCAAGACACTTCAAGGGAAGATAGATTGGAAAAGATGATGGAGGCTATGATGTCTACAATGACTTCTCAATTTGGCACTATGAAAAAGGAGATAGAGATGCTAAAGACTCAACAGAACAACACTCAAACTTTTGTGTTGAGCAATGACATGAGCTCCAAGCAAGCCACATAGAGTGGGAAACTACCTACTTAAACTGTTATTAATCCTAAGGGCTTGAATGCAATACAATTGAGAAGTGGTAAAGTCTTGCAAGATCCTAGAACTTATGTAATAGAAAATGAAGAAGAGGATGAAGAAGTTGTAGAAGAAGCTTCCCAAGCTAATTCTACCCTTTTTAGCACTCAAGATGAATTTCAAAGAATGTCTGAAGAACTAGTTTCTTCTTTAATATAGCATGGTATCAGAGACGTTTACCCCCACAAATTTGCCTAGATAATGTAGTTAAAATAACAACTAACTTGACTATATAGTTAGAAAATAACCAGAATACTTAGAATTTAACTATAAGTAAGTTTAGTAAGAAATAACCAAGTTAGGTATAAAGAAAATGGGATCCACGATTCCAGACATATTAAGTTTTGCTTAACTCAAGAAAAGACATCAAACTGCTAATATTTTTCACATTTTTTCAGCATAAAAAGATACAACATGATAAAAATAACAAAACATACTTACAAATTTTTTAACAAAATTGAAATAGAAAAGAAACGGATAAAAAATAAAGTCAATTAAGTAGAGAATCAATTAAGTACATAATAAGCTTCACCATTCCATACCTTATTTATGCACCCGAGAATAGGGCTACCTAGAACCAAGCATTCGTTAAACAAATTATAAGATGACTTAGTACCATTAGCTTTATACGCATTTCTCTTCATTTGCTCGATATTATTTTTCCTTCCACCTTCCCTGGTCTCCCAAATCCCAAGAAAAAGTTAATAATTTGACAAGTGTATGTTAAACATAGGAGAAAAGATGTTAAGGTAAATTGAAGTTTTGCATCGAAGTCTAGACTTGGGGTGTAAATTATACACTGCTAACAAAAGACAGAAGTAGATATCTTGATACTTGTGATGCGATCTTTTACAGGATGTTAATAGTGAAAGTTTTAGACTCCTTATAAACTCCATCTATATCTTTCTGTTTCGCTCCCATCTAAACAGCAATAATGAGACTTTCCAGTAAGTCTCTCAAGCATTTGATCAAGGTTAATATCCCCTTTGGCACGTTTGCCTATACAAGGATGCCTTTCGATTTGTGTAATGCTCCGGACACATTTCAACGTTATATGTTATGTATTTTTTCTGATTATATAGAGTCTTGCATGGAAGTTTTTATGGATGATTTTACTGTTTATTGTGACTCTTTTTCTGCCTGTTTGAGACATTTAGATTCTATTTTATCTCATTGTATTGAAATGCAGTTAATGCTCAATTTTGAAAAATGTCACTTCATGGTTGACTAAGGCATTGTTTTCGAATACTTGATTTTGTCTAAGGGAATTGAGATTGACAAGGCTAAAGTGAAGGTGATTACCACATCACCCTATCCCTCTTCTATAAATGATTTGAGATCGTTGTTAGGATACGTTGGGTTTTATCGTCGGTTTATCAAGCATTTTTCAAAATTGGCACTATCTCATTCAAAATTATTACAAAAATAAGTTGATTTTATCTTTGATAATGTATGCAAACTTGCTTTTGATGAATTGAATATTGAATTGGTATCAAATCTTGGTATCAAAGCAAAGTATCCAAACCCTTAGCTTGGTATCAAAGCTTGATAAAATCCAAACCCCAATTTCTTTTTTGATTTACCTTGGTATCAGAGCCGTTTACCCCCACAAACTTGCATACATAAAGTAGTTAAAATAACAACTAACCTGACTATATAGTTAGAAAATAGCCAGAATACTTAAAATTTAACTACAAGTAAGTTTAGTAAGAAATAACCAAGTTAGGTGTAAAGAAAATTGGCTTTACGATTCCAGACATATTAACTTTTGCTTAACTCAAAAAAAGACATCAAACTATAATAATATTTTTTTTGCATTTTTTCAGCATAAAAAAATACAGTATGGTAAAAATAATAAAACATATTAACAAATTTTTCAACAAACTTGAAATAGAAAAGAAACGGATAAAAAATAGAGTTAATTAAGTAGAGAATTAATCAAGTATATAATAAGCTTCACCATTCCATACCTTATTTATGTATCCGAGTATAGGGCTGCCTAGTACTAAGCATTCGTTAAACAAACTATAAGATGGTTTAGTGCCATCAGCTTTATACACTTTTCTCTTTATTTACTGGATGTTATTTTACCTTCTACCTTCCCTAGTCTCCTTAATCCCAAGAAAAAGTTAATAATTTGACAAGTGGATGTAAAACATGGGAGAAAACATGTCAGGGTAAATTGAAGTTTTGCATCGAAGTCTAGACTTGGGGTGTAAATTATACACCAGTTAACAGAAGATAGAAGTAGATATCTTGATACTTGTGATGCTATCTTTCACATGATGTTAATAGTGAAAGTTTTAGGCTCCTTATAAACCCCATTTAAATCTTTCTCTATTTTCAGCTGAACAGTGATGATCTGCTCCCATCTAAAAAATAATAATGAGACTTTCCAGTAAATCTCTCAAGCATCTGATCAAGGTTAACATCCCCTTTGGCACGTTTACCTATACGAGGATGCCTTTCAGTCTGTGTAATGCTCTGGGCACATTTCAATGTTATATGTTTGGCATTTTTTCTGATTATATAGAGTCTTACATGGAAGTTTTTATGGATGATTTTACTATTTATTATGACTCTTTCTCTGCCTGTTTGAGACATTTAGATTCTATTTTATCTTGTTGTATTGAATAGCAGTTAGTGCTCAATTTTGAAAAATGTCACTTCATGGTTGACCAAGGCATTGTTTTGGGATACTTGATTTTGTCTAAGGGAATTGAGGTTGACAAGGCTAAAGTGGAGGCGATTACCAATTTACCCTATCTCTCTTCTTTAAAAGATTTGAGATCGTTGCTAGGACACGTCGGGTTTTATTGTCGGTTTATCAAGGATTTTTTAAAATTGACACTATCTCTTTCAAAATTGTTGCAAAAAGATGTTGATTTTGTCTTTGATGATGCATGTAAACTTGCTTTTGATGAATTGAATAGTGAATTGGTATATGTCTGTAGATGAGTATGTGGTGATGTTCATCCAGTTGGCTAGGTGCTCTACTTATCTCCATTAACATGATGATGAAAGATGGAAAACCAAAAAGTTGGAGAGAGGACTTAGACCTACTATTAGAGAACGAGTTGCTCCAATGCAGTGCAGAACTTTCAATGCATTAGTCAAGGTGAGCAGAATCATGGAGAATAGTCTGAATCATGAGTTTTTGACATCTGCTCTATCCGCTAATACCAGGAAAGCTGTAGATGTTACTAATTCAGGGGAACCTAGTTAGAAAAGGAAGAAACCCTTGAATTGTAATAACAGAAAGCCAAAGAGAGGTGGTAGGCAAGGTGGACCTAATGTGCAGAGAAACGTTCAAATGCCAGTATGTAACCAATGTGGAAGGGCTCATGGTAGCAGCGTATGTTTTGCTGGCCAGAATGTATGTTTTAAATGTGGAAATCCAGGACATTATGCTCAGGACTGCACAATGGAGGTAGTCAACACCAGACCTCAAGTATAAGGGAGAGTCTTTGTTCTCACTCAGCAAGAGGCTCGTAAGTCGCCTAATTTGATTAAAGGTACGGTTAAGATTAATGATTGTCTTATAAAAGCTTTATTTGATTCAGGTGCTAGCCACTTGTTTATATCCTATAACTGTGCTAAGAGGCTAGGTCTGGTAATCATAATGTTGCCGTATGATTTACATGTGTCTACCCTTACAGGCAATAAAGCTATGACCTCCTACGTGTGTCTTAATTGTGTAGTCCAATATAAACATTGTTGTCTTACCATTGATTTGATTTGTATGCCTTTCCCTAATATTGATGTTATCATTGGAATGAACTAGTTGTTTGCCAATAGTTTTCTTCTTGGTTATAGAAATAAAACCCTAATCCTGCCTAATCCTCAAAATGTCTTATGTACTGAGACTAAGCTTAGCTTCCTAATGATCACTCAGGCTGAGAGATGTCTAGAGAAAGGATGTCAAGGTTATTTGGTTTACTTTTCTGCAAGTGTTAAGGTAGAAGAAGGTATTGATATCCCATTAGTAAGAGAATTTCCAGAAATGTTTCCAAAGAAATTTAGTGGTTTACCCTCAGAACGAAATGTTGAGTTTGCAATAGACCTAGTGCCAGAAACAGTTCCAATTTCCAAAGCACAATATAGAATGGCACTAAATGAGATGATTGAGTTAAAAAGGAAAATTGAGGAGCTACTGGAAAATGGATTTATCAGACCAAGTGTTTCTCCTTGGGGTGCTCTAGGGTTATTTGCGAAAAAGAAAGACAGGAGCCTTAGACTTTGCATTGACTACCGAGAGCTAAATAAAGTTACCATTAAAAATAAGTACCCATTGCCCATAATTGATGATTTATTAGACCAGTTGGTCGGGGCATTTGTGTTTTCTAAAATTGATTTAAGTCTGGGTACCATCAGCTCTGAGTCAAGGCAAAGGATGTTCCTAAGACTGCTTTTCGAACTACATATGAGCATTATGAGTTTTTAGTTATGTCATTTGGTCTCACTAATGTACCAGTAATCTTTATGGACTACATGAATTGGATATTTCGGCAATATTTAGATAGATTTGTTCTGGTCTTTATAGATGATATTTTAGTGTATTCCAAATCTTTAGTGGAGCACAAAGCGCATTTGAGAATTGTTCTAGCAGTGTTAAAAGAAAAGAGCATGTATGCTAAGCTCAGTAAGTATGAATTTTTGGCTCACAGAGGTATGATTTTTTGGACATATTATCTCCAAAGATAGGGTCGCAGTAAATCTATGCAAAGTAGATGCAATCCTAAAGTGGGAGAGGCCCAAAACTGTTACAGAAATTAGAAGTTTTCTGGGTTTACCAGGCTATTATAAAATATTTATTAAGGACTTTTCTTGAATTGCGATGCCGCTTACGAGATTGACTAGAAAAGAAAAACCTTTTGTGTTTGTGTGTGATAGTAATTGCAAAAAGAGTTTTCAATTAAATGTAAGCAAAAAAAAGGGTATTTGTGGAAAATAAAACATTAAATAGTCCATCTATTTTGTAAAGTAACTTATATTTAGAAATAAAAAATGTATAAAAAAAAGAAATAAAAAAGCTTCTAAAACTAACATTGGTGGTAGATAATTAGGTTTTTTAAGCCTATTGTCATGTGTTTGATTAATAGCCGTGTATATAGAAAAATATTTTGTTGAGAGGTAAAACTGATTGAGAGATATTTTTTGAGTTAAAAAAAATTCTAGAAAGTAACTTATTATAAGGAATAGTGGGAGTAATATTGAACATATTTTTTTTTTATTTAGAAGATAAATATATTATTAATATTTTAAAGGAGAAAAATAAAAAAATAAAGAAATGAGCTCCATAGACCTATTAACGTTTTATTAATCAAAATCAATTTCTCATTAAATACGCAGATGAGGCCTCAAGTTAGTTATTGGCTACAAATTAAAATGAGACAAGTGTACATCTTTATAAAAAAAGTAATAAAAAAAAATGTGTACGTGGTGCACTTCCCCAAAGGAGGTGCACTGGATCCGTTCCCTTTTCGAAAGCTCTCAACGCGCCGTGATTGTGCTTCCAGCATTATGGCTATTGGTGGCCCACCAAAAGTGCCAGCTCAAATTTAGAGTAATTTAATGGAGAGTTTGAGTTTTTTAAAGACTCAAAATCTAGATTATTAGATTTATTTTTGAGATTTTTATTTTATTAAAAATTTTTAAATGGAAATTTAAAGTACATCTACTAATTAGAACACTGAATCACTTTGGGAAAGAGATGACAGATAAAGACTCCTAACTGATATTAGTGACGGTTAAACTTTAAAAGTAGAAAATCCTCTCAATAATCATAGAATAAATTATCATTAGTGTTTTCTTTAAGTTAAAACCCATTTTCTTTTCTATTTTTCTTTTTTTTTTCTTTTATGAACAGCTGAAGTTACAACTCAAATTTTCTGAAGCAACAATATAATCTTTGAGATGTAACAAAAATAATTTCATCTAAATTTAAAACATGCTTGTAATATTGGAAAAAAATAATTGAGAGTTAAGTAAGAAAGTGTGAATAGTAATTTTAGGAAACAAAATTTATGCCTCAATTCTATAATCCTTGAGAGGTATTTGTAACATCATAAAACATAAAGCTGCAACTTGGAACTTAATTAAAAAAGCATGACTGATAATTTTAAGAAGCATAAGTAATGATTTAATTCTACAGCCTTTGATTGATTTGTTTTTTTAAAATGTGTAGGTAAAGTGAAATGTAACTTCAAAATCCCCACTAAAATTGAAATTTGAACAAATAAAGGCCAAGAGACAGAAGCAGTCACATTAGGAACCAAGGTAGGTCAGGATTGGCCATGAGATGTTAGGGCAATAAGATTTACTCACATCCACAACAATAAAAGCATAAGGAATCCTGTCCATGTTGAGTTATCCAGCTTCTGTTTATTGATAATAATTTGGACGTACAGAAATAAAGCTACGATTTTCTTTTAGGTGCCATAATGCAAGCTAATACATGAGTTTGTTTTCATGGAATTCTGTTTTTATTTTCTTTGACCATTTTTCATGGAGTTCTTAAATTCTACGACTTCGACTTGGAGTATACTTTTTGTTTGGTAGCGGATTAGATGGTAAAACTGGTGCTGCGGAGACAATTTGTTCACTATTTTTGTCTTCATTGTACTTCTTCTGAAGTTATTTTTTCAGGAAGTTGTCTGAAATTTATTGTTCTTGGAGTTTTACATATGATGTAGGCATGCAAATGCATGAAGGTGCACTTGATGCAGTGAAACTATAGTGAAGATCACAATGATATTGGATTTTTTTTTATTTCTTAATGACAAGAAAATATGTAGATACATATCTGTCAATGTTGCAAGCGCCTGAATACTTTATGTGTAACTTTCTTTAGTTTTGTTTTTTGGCCTGAACTTTCTTTAGTAAAGTATGTTTATTAATTATTTGCTTTTAATGGATAATTTATATCAAAGTTTGAGACCTGCGAGATAATATTTGTATTCATGTAAGTCATCCTTTTTAAAAAAAAAAAAAATCGTGCGTCTTTTTGTTGAAACTATTCAAAGTCAAGAAAATTGAAGTAGTCTATTGAAATTGCAAACGACCTTTAGGGCTCGAAGTAGTCTATTGAAAACCTTTTGGGCTCCAAGTGTGGACAAGTCCAAGGCCCATTATACCATGTCCCAGAAGTTAATTTCAATTGAGAGGTGGGGTCCAACAAGTGTGAAAAGTCCTAGGCCCACTATACCAATGATTTCTTAACATAATTTTTTAATACAGTTTCTTGACATAATTAATTATACAGTTATATATAATCATTTCGATATTTTGTTCCTGATTTGTAATTCAAACATATGATATGTACTCCAATCTAGAGTGCCTTGTCCTCATATATTATATATTCTGTGCAAATTCTTCTTAACGGTTAATAATGGGTGGCTCCCAAAAAAGAAAAAATGAAGGCAGCTAATACCGTTGAATAGAGTAATACACAGACAAAATGTGATATGCACTCTATTAATCTAGAAGATAATATATATTATTATTCCATTATCTATAGTATCACAACAGTCATAGATTACTTGTAACCCCCTGATTGGTTTAAATGATTTGAAAGAGAGAAAAAATTTTTCATCTTATTTATTTTTTAAATCAAACAAAGGAATATGAGCATTTTCCTTCCTGCCCCCTCCTCTCCCTCTTATCTAAAGAGGGAAGGAAAAATGTTCTCTCCCTTTATTTGATTTGAAAAAGATAGAGAATGAAAAAATTTTTCTCCTCGACCTCCTAAATCTCTCAAATCAAACAGACCTAAATGATGAACTCAAAAAAATCTGATTAAATTGTATTTTGACATCTGGTTTGCTTTGCTGGCAAAAAGATTGAGGAGGTTTGGGTCACTAGAATGCACTGTAGGTTCAGATTTTTGTATCCAAGTTTTTTTTTTCTTTTTACAGTTAGCTACATGATCTCATATGACTGAAATTATATGTACAATATGATAAAATTAGGGACTGTCTGATGAGCGATGAGTTTGAAAAATTATGGAACTTTTAAACTTTCAAGCTTCTTTGTTAGAAAGCAAACTGGTGGTGGGTTGTGAGTGTGCTAGTTGAATTTAGAAAGTGTAATAATTATTGATCCTATCAGATTCCTTCTGAATTGTGAATTGTAATGAGAGGGGCTCTTAGAAATTGCCATTTCAGAATTACATGTGTGGCCAATTTTACAAAATTGCATCTTAACATCTAACTAGATTTCGATTGAGTTTTCATGAGTTGTAACATATATTTGAGGTTCATTGACAATTTAGCTCACATGCAAGAAGAATAAAATCTCCACAAAAAATTTTTTCTGCCCAAAATTTCCTCAATTAAATATCACATAGGGGAGTTTGCAATGAAAACATTCAAAATATCTTTCTATCATCAAAGTATTATTACCACGACATTAGATTCTCTAGAGTTACAGCAATGCCTTTTTTTTTTTTTGTATTTACTGCCGTCAAACGCCATCAATGCTTGGGGAGATCCATCACATATTGACTCAAAATCTAAAATCTCAAACTTTTGGAGAAATCATTGATTCAGATTACTTTTGTGGCTTCGATATTTTACTTGCAACCTTGCCTCTTATCCACAATGGATGGATTGAATAGGAGGACCAGTATTCATACTATAAGCATTTAATATTTGATATTGCTTTGTTAATTGAATAAAATTAATGAAAAAAAGATATATGTGGCTGGTTTTTCAGCTTCTGTTGCAGTTTGGGGTTACCAATACTAGGTGGTTATCCTTTTGTAAAATTATGATTAGAAAAGAGTCATGATTTTTCTTCAAAATCTCGAGTGTAGCTGTCTTTTTCCCTACATTTTTTTTTATATAAGATACTGTATTCTTGATTCGTCACAAGGAATCAATAAAATCCGTAACAAACAATAGTGAATACTATTCAATTTTAACTTTATGTTTTTTTTAATATACATTTTAACTTTATGTTAAATTTAGCACAAAATGGAACCTGCCCCAATAGGGGGACTCAAGATGTCTGCTACACTTTCTATATGTTTCTTTTAGATCGTCTTTTATAATTTTGGGCCAATTCGAACTTCTGACATTGCAGATTTATTTGTAGCCTACTAACCAGCGAGTCTTCATGCCGTGTAGCCATCGATTTTTGTTATATTATGACCCAAGAATCTACATATAACTATATTTGTATGGGCTTCTCAAGTCCTTCCATGTATCAATAAAATTTTTTGGCAAGTGAAGATGTTTGAAGAGGAGTAACTGGAGTAGAGATTCAAGAGTAAAGAAAAATTTATTATCTATCGAAACTAAGATCTCTTATATAATCAAAACTAATTACTTTTGTAGCATCACGCGGGTACTCTCTAATTTTTAAGGTTACTTACACTGATTAATGCAATGCTATAAGTGCAACGTTGCGTCAATTAACACTGCATGTAGTAGCGTTAAATGACCAAACGCTACTGCATGCAGCAAATATATATATTTTTTTCAATTTATAAAACTAACATTGCCATGGAGCAGGGTTACACTGCTATGTAACCCTGCTCCATGGCAGCGTAATGCTGTAGTGCCAATCAACTTTGATTGGCGCTACAGCCTTTTACTTAAAGTCTGTGTCTTTAAGTGACTTAAAGGCTATGACTTTAAGTCTTTTTACTTAAAGTCACAAGTCATGTCACGGACACAAAGAAAAGTTTGTCCGTGACAATATATATTTTTTTTAAATTTATAAATCGTAATTGTAACTCACGCTTTTACAAATCATGATATCTGGTTACATTTTCTTATTTAACTGTTCTAGCGTAAAATGGAATTCTACACTACAATTTCTCAAAAGTATTGTATATTGGTAAATATTTTTGAGTTTATTGTATATTGGTAAATTTTTTTATTATATTTTGATCAAATAGCCAAGAATATATATTGAGGAAGTTTTCCTTTACTTTTTTTTTTAATGTATATGTAGTTTTCTCTGTTTGTAACTTGTACGTATGAGAGGAAGTGTAAAGAAATTGAGTGAATTCTTAGGAAACAATGCCATTTAAAAACTTCCATTTATTCATTTATATCCAAATGGACAAACATCATACCGTGGAAACTTTTATAGTCAAAACAAACAAAGCCCATTGTTTACCCACAACTTCATCCGGCATTTAGGCTTTGCTTGTTGATTTGTTCATTGATGTTCTTTGTGTAATTGCTAGGTGATAAAAGGTCCATTGTCAGTGGCGGTGACGTTTCCTCCTGAAAGGGTGATGATTATTATTCATATTGTTTAGCCATTGTTGGTAGTGTTTTTAACATTCCCAATGGTGGTGTCGTTGCTAGCCCCATCATAGGATTCTGAAATCATGATGAGCAATGAAATTCAAAAAGGCGTTTATGGAGAGAATCTTGGATTCCCATTTGGCCCAAAAATATATTTATATTCCATAAATGATATATTTTAAATATGAAAAATTAGATAATAAATATTTGAATAGAGTTTCGTAAAAATGAACACATTCACATTAAATACGAAGTTATACAATATATTATTATTGAATTTTTTTGTTTCTTATACAATATTTTAACACATATAATTAAAATATTAGGTGCTATTATATGATTTTTTCATCTATAAATTCAATAGAATATGAATAACCAAAGACTTAAATTTCAAATTAATAATAACATCTTATTCTGATTGAATTAACCAATAAATATTATATGATATCTCGTTAATAATTTTAGATGATGTATCAATAATTTGTTTATAGCCACCTAAAATATGAGCATTTTATTGCTATTTGTGATGGGACACTAAAATTATTTTGAAAAAAAAGTTAAATGCAACAAATTTCATAAATATTTCCCGGAATATAGGGTTATTAGAATTTGACCTCAAAAATTATACCTGGCAGGAGAAGCACGAAATATAATGCTACTTTTTCGCAGTCATTCAACTTCTCCAGTCTGGTCATTGTTGGCGTATTGGATTGTGATACTCTTTCTTCTTTCTCCTTTGTTTGTTCTTTATCTGGTGTTTTTTGTATCTATGTTTCAAACACTTCTCAACTCTCTCCCTCTATTTTTTTTTTTAAATTTTGATCTTTTGAATCCATTATATTATCGCTTTGCTTGGATTGCTGCTAAAGAAGCCCCATATGAAATAGATAATTACCATTGACATTTGACATTGTTTTCATTCCATTCTTTCACAGCTGGAGACTTGAGGAAGAGCTTTCTCTTTCCCTAGCTTTATATTCTATTGTTACTTGTTTATCTATTTCTAAAGTTTCTTAACTATTTCTCTTCTGTTTTCAATTTCGGTCTTTTGAGCTCATGCTATTATTACTTTGCTTGACCAAAGTTTCCCTACCTAAAATGGATTATTTTCACTGACATTTTGTTATGAAATATTAATGTGACCATGTGTGAGTACGAGATGTTTAAAAGTCGATTGGTTTAAAAAAATAATATAGTATAGGGTACAAACCTAGGTCATTTCACACTGGAGTAACTAGATTAAATCCTACTTAGGAAAGAAATTAAGCAATCAAGAATGCAAGATGCAAATTAAATAAAAACTAAAATGCAAGAAAAGTGTGCAAATATGTATGTGAATTTTTTTTTTAAATATGCAAAAGCTAGACTAAAACTATGTTAATGTAATTAAAATGCAAAATAAACCTATAAAAACTAAACTAACTAAGAGACCAAAATGAATATGGGAAGAGGTTTGGATGTATGTATGGAAGTGTATGCGAGTATAAGTGTATGGATGGTATGATATGCACTATTCTAATTCCAAAATTGCCTAAATACATACTAAATTAAATGTAATCTATAATGTAAAATAAAATGAACTAAATATGCACATGAAAATTAAATGACCAACATTAGTTAAGAAAGTGTGATTGAGTGAATGAAAAATGTGTGGTAAGGTAAGAAATGTTAATGCAAATGGATGAAAATGAATGGAAATGATGAAACTAGAATTGGCCACAATTAATAACCCAAATGCACAACTAAAATGAAAATTAAAATGAACTAAATTGCTAACTAAAATGCTAGTGGATAAATGCAAGAACTAATTAAATACTATATAGATGAAAATGCAATGCAAATGATCTTAACTTATATGCAAACTACTAATTACAAGTTTTTGGGGGGGGGTTTGTGACTTGAAAATGTAAATGAGAAGTTAAATCATACACTAACTAATAATTAAACAAAGAAAATGCTAATTGATTAAAAAGAGCTAACTAGTGCTAAAATGAGATAAATGAGTGAATAAAAAAAATGCAACATAATGAGAGTGATGAACTTAGAGAAGGAAAAATATGTTTTGTGTTCAAATAATTAATTGAATTTGGATAATTAATATAATCAAAATATCACATGCTATTAAAACTATTAGATCCAAAATATAAAGTGCTAAACAAAATATCTAAAATGATAACACATCTAAGCATTTTATAAAGCACCTAATATGCAAGATTATGTGATAAATGACTAAGTGTGTATGATTTGCACAATAATTCCATAAATAGCCAAAAGTTACAGCCCATCAATCATCATCAATTCAACAATTTTAATTGTTAATCAAGAACCAAATCACATAATTAATCACATACAATGTTAATTCAAGCAACCCAATTCAAAATTAAGACAAGGGATTCCAAGATGCAATTGGCCAAAAATTTGGCAACTTGCATTAATAATTAGCAACCATATAAAATTCCCAATTCAAAATCTCAAGTGGTCAAAATACAATCCATGTGCTTTCATCAATAATCAACGAATCCACACATTAATCTCAAACTAAATTACTCAATAACCTATCCTAATTTAGCCTAAGACAAGTATAAAAAGATAAGGAAAAGGAAAGAGAAATAATTATCCAAAGCCCAAGTTATCATAGCCCAGCTTCTCTCAATACGGTATGGTTTGGGGACGAACCAAGCGCAAGCTGGTGGGCATGTGACATCCGAGCGCTGACGAGGGTGGGGAGTGATCGCCGGTGCAAGAAAAGTGGGGCTCAGATAAAGTAATGAGGATAAAGTAATGAGACACGGGCAAGGAGCGGCTCCCGGCAGGCTTCTAAGCGGGAGGGGCATATGAATGAATTGAATACATACCGGAACGAGAGGGATCCAGAGACTGTATAGGTATGGGACTATACGGTTAAGGATAACTTAAAGGAATTGATAGGTACTACCTATACCAACAAGGTGCATCTACCTTTTCGGTAGCCTATCCCTTAAGAACTCCTCAGCTAAGTGTGCTTTACCTGGAGCAATTATGAGATGGGTGACCTCCTGGGAAGGAGGTGTGTGAGTGAGGACAAAATACACCGAAAAGACTTGTGTTGGTTTGTGGGGATAGTCATCAATCTTGAATAGTGTCCGGACGTTACAGTTGGTATCAGAGTGATGGTTTTGGCCATTGTTTCTACTTGAAGTATTACTTGGCACAAATTTAAATGCATAGACTATATTCCCACTGCAATGCTAGTCCAGAACCATATAATTGAATATATTGTTGCTTGTGTGTAGGAAGAATGTCTCGCAGAGGAAGACAGAGTAATAGTGACTTGATGAGGCAGATGCATGAGATGCTGGCTGGCCTCAATAATCAAGTAAATACTCAGGGGGAAATGTTGAATAGGTTGCAAGAGAGAATGGATAGGCAAGAACAGGAGGATGCGAATGAAGAAGCTGGTATATTTGTGGATTTGAATGCAGGAGAAGATGAAACTGTGGTGGAGCTTGAGAGAGCCCCAAGGGTTGGAAGAAGGGGTATCTCTTTATAGCTGAAGGACTTTCGAAAGTTTAATTCTCCATCTTTCGAAGGTACCATGGATGTGTCGTAGGCTGAGGAGTGGATAGAATAAATGGAGAATATCTTCAGTGTGATGGATTGCATCATGGAGCAAACGGTGCAACTGGCAGCATTTAAGTTGGAAAAGAAGGCCAAGAGATGGTGGAGGAGTATTCTCCCAGGTGTTAAAGTGATGAATCCTCCTATGAATTGGGGACAGTTTAAGGAATGGTTCTTTGCACACTACATCCCTCCAGCCTTAATGATGCAAAAGGAGGCCGAGTTCCTAACTTTTCAATAAGGGAATCTGTCAGCGGATGACTACATTGATCAGTTCTTGGACTTGGCTAAATATTCCACTTATCTGAATAATTATCCTGACGATAGGTGGATGGCTCAGAGGTTGTTTGAGGGTGCTCATCCAGAGATTAAGAAACGGCTATCTGTGGTAGAGTTTGTGTCCTTTGAGGACTTATGTGCGAAGATTCGTGCCTTGTATAGACGGGTGAAGGAGGCTGAGGAGCACTGAAGGAATTCCATGATTCGGGCCTTTTCTCACCTAGGACCTACAGGAGCAATTAGTAAAGGAAGTGGTTCAGGTAGTGGTAGCAGTAGTGGTAGTACAGGTTCTAGTAGAGGAAGAGGTTGACACAATCGAGGTCGTCGTGGTAGAGGCAGAGGCCAATTTGGCAGGGATCAGTCCAGTAGAGGTTGGTTTGGCAAAGGATCCTTTTATCCAGGTGGCTTTGAATGAGGGAGTTCCAGTCAGAGTGATCATGCCGGAAGGGACTCCACTCCATCTCAATACAGTTTTGGTAGTGCATCAAATTCATGCACAAAGTGTGGGTTTAACCATGGTGATCGTCCATGTTTGGTTTGTTTTAATTGTGGGAGACCGGGACATATTGCTCGAGGTTGCCATGAGCCAAGGCGTGAAGATGCGATGATGAGACCCATGATGCCTGGACGAGTTTTCGCCATCACCCGACAAGAAGCGGATGCAGCACCTAACATGATTAGAGGTAAACTTAAACTTAATGGTTACTCTATTCATGCTTTATTTCACTTAGGTGCATCGCATTCCTTCATTTCTTTTGATTGTGCTCGGAGATTAGGTATTGTGGCAATGGAGTTACCTTTTGAGTTGTCAGTAGCCACACCCACGGGAGTTTCATTAAGAACTGCTCAAGCTTGTTTGAATTGTGTGGTTCGTTTTGAACACCGAAGCACTACCCTGGATTTAATCTGTTTGCTGTTGCAAGCGATTGATGTGATAATTGGGATGGATTGGCTGGAAGCGAATAATGTCATTCTCGACTGTGCTCGGAAGACTGTGTCTTTGCCGATGAATATCCCTAGTGTTTAAGGGGATGAGAATGTTTGTTTGTCCTTTGCTCAAGCTGGAAGGTATCTGAAGAAAGGATGTCAAGGGTTTCTGGTTTTCTTCTCTGTGAACATGGATATGCAAGGAGGTGTCGAAAGACATCCGGTTGTGAATGAATTTCCTGATGTGTTTCTAGAGGAGATTACTGGTTTACCCCCGCCACGAGAACTAGAGTTTTCCATCGATTTGGTGATCGGGACAAGTCCTGTTTCGAAGGCTCCATATCGAATGGCCCCATTTGAGTTGAAAGAGTTGAAGAAGTAGATTGAGGATTTGTTGAAGAGAGGTTTTATTAGACCTAGTGTCTCACCTTGGGGAGCTCCAGTGTTGTTTGTCAAGAAGAAGGATGGTAGCCTCAGATTGTGCATTGGTTACAGGTAGCTAAACTGAGTGACGATCAAGAATAAATATCCTTTACCTAGGATTGAGGACTTGATTGATCAGTTGGCAGGTACCTCCGTATTCTCTAAAATCGATTTGAGGTCAGGATACCATCAATTGCAAGTGCGTGTTGAGGATGTGCGTAAAACGGCATTTCGAACTCGATATGGTCATTATGAGTTTCTTGTGATGCCATTCGGGTTAACCAATGCCCCGGCAAAATTCATGGATTATATGAACAGGGTGTTTCGGCCGTATTTGGATAAATTTGTAGTGGTTTTTATTGACGACATTCTAGTTTACTCCAAGAGTGAAGAGGAGCATGCGCATTATCTTCGGATTGTGTTGCAAGTATTGTGGGATCACTAACTATATGCTAAGCTCAGTAAGTGTGAGTTTTGGCTACGGGAAGTGAAATTTCTGGGTCATGTGATTTCTACAGAAGGTGTGGCGGTAGACCCTAGTAAAGTGGAAGCGATGTTGAATTAGGAAAGACCGCGATCGGTGACTGAAATTTGGAGTTTTCTGGGATTGGCTGGATATTACCGAAGGTTCATTAAAGGATTATGTCAGCTTGTTATGCCATTGACTAGTGTTGAATCAAGAAGTTTTGATGATCCCAAACCAACCTTCAAGAGCTTGGAATAAAGATATCAAAGGTGCACAAAGGGTTCAAGTGAAGAAATCCTGGAGAAATCTGTACAAAGTTTGATGTAGGATGTTTAGTTATGTTTTAATTTGAGTAAAAAACTTTGATTTGGTGAAAGAAGTTTTAAAACCTTGAATCTGTGTTAAATCATTGAATATTTGAAAAACACCCACCAACAGACGAAGTTTAAGAGGTAAATACCAATCTGTTATAGTGAAAGTTCAAACTTGGCCTTTGGAAATTTGAATTTCATACTGAAACTGAACAAGTCTAAAGAGATGCCTCTCTGACAGATGAATTTTGACTGAAGAAATTCGAATTTCGATAAGTGTCTGAAAGGAGCTTTAAGCAACAGACGAACTTTGGGTTTTGAACATTCGAATTTCAGACAAAATGAATCTTATGAAAACTAAAGAAATTCGTCTGAAATTATGTCAAAGTTCATCTGAAACCAAGTTTAGATTGGATTTCACAATTGCTCACTGACAGACGAACTTTGAACATGAAAATTTGAATTTCAGAAACTAAGCTTGTGAGTCTGTTAGAATGACATGTTGACATACGAATGACAGTATTTATAAATTCGAATTTTGAAGTTAGTCTGAAAAGAGGTCTCTCTGACAGGCAAACTTTGGCATTTGAAAATTCAAGCTTTGAATTATACGAGCTACTGTGACTTATAAACCAGCTATGAACAGATGAATTTTGAGGTTCCAAAATTCGAAGGTACTGTAGCAAATTGAAAATACTGTTCATACTTGACAGAAAAACTTTCAACATGAAAATTCGTATGTTACAACGAAGAAACATTTTTCAAGTATCAAAATTTGAATTTCACTTCATGACAGACGAACTTCAGGCTTTCAACGTTGAAGCTGTTAACCTTCGATTTCTACGAAATTCATCTGTTGACCAACTGAAATTCGAATTTCAGTATGTCAGAAGCATTAAATGCGGTTGGTTAACGGATAGTTTTTCAGAGTAACCGTTGGATAACTTCTCCAACGGATATATTTTGTCTCTAACGGATATTTGAGACCTAAATCTATAAATATAACATCATTTAAAGTTATGGGTAAGAATTTTAACTTTGTATATACTGAAATTCTGCCAAATCATTTACTCAAAGCTTCATACTCTCACACTTCAATATTTGTACTTTAAACTTTCATATTCACTCTGATTAAGAGAGTTTAATCTTTGTAAACAATCTAATCTTCATGTGGAAGATAGATTTTCTTGTGAGGGGATATCACAAGGGATTGGGAAGCACTTTGTGAAAGTGCAGAGAGTGAATGAGTGAGCTCTAGAAAACAGAGCACAAACCTTGTACTGTGGCATTTGCAAGAAGCCCACGGAATTCTTGCAGAATAGTGAAAAATCTCAAGTGGTGACTTGGGGACTGGACGTAGGTCAAGTGGAGAGACCGAACCAGGATAAATTACTGAGTTTTCTTCTCTTCACTGCCATCTTTACAGTTATTTGGTTATACTCTGTTTTACCATCATATATTGCTTTCTTCACCTTCTTGATATTTTGCAGAAAATTTTTAATATTCCTAATTCACCCCTCCTCTTGGGAAGCAAGCTAATCTAACAAGTGGTATCAGAGCCCGGATTCCCAATCAAAGGATCTCACAGTTCAGGAATTACAATGGCTTGCTTTGGAGAAAGTATATTACTAGAAGGCAACAACACCAATAGACCACCTGGTTTCAGTAGAGAACACTATGGGTACTGAAAGATGAGGATGCAAATCTATCTCCAGTCATTTGATCTGGACATCTGGTCAGTCATTTAGAAGGGAGATTTTGTCCCAATGGCTTTGGAAGATGATGGAAAATACAGAGAAAAGCCAGAAGCTGAATGGAATGAGGAAGATAGAAGAAAAGTCTTGCTGAACTTCAAAGCAAAACACTGTCTGGTCAGTGCCTTGAAACAAGATGAATTCTAAGAGTCTCTCAATGCTCCATCGCTAAGGAAATATGGGACACCCTGCAAATTGCTCATGACGGAACAACTGGAGTCAGGGAAAACAAACTAAATACATGTATAGGAGAATATGAAAGCTTCAGAATGGCTGAAGGAGAGAATGTAAAAGAGCTACATAAAAGATTCACCCTCATTGTGAATCAACTAAAGAGCCTGGGAAAGGAGTACACTCAAACAGAGAAAGTCAGAAGGATCCTCAGAGCTCTCCCTCTGGAATGGCAATCCAAAGTAATAGCAATAGAGGAAGCCAGAGGAGAATCAATAGCGTCTGTCACAGCTCTCTTTGGTAGCCTCGAGGCGTATGAAGGAAAAATGAAAGCTCTCAAGGAAGCTGGACAACACAGAAAGAAGAAAAGCCTTGCTCTCAAAGTTGCTGAAAAAAAAGAAGAATCTGACGATGGAGAGGAACTTGATGAAGAAACTTTGGCTATGATGGTCAGAAAATTTGGAAGATTCTACAGCAAAAAGAGAAACAAGAAAATCTTCAAGAAAGGAGCAGCTGGAGACTGCAAGAGGGAACCAAAAGAGCCTATCACTTGCTATGAGTGTAAAAAGCAAGGACATATCAAATGGGATTGTCCTCAATTTCTCAAGAAGCAAGAAAAAGAAAAAAAAGCTGCAGACAAAGGCAAGAAGAAAATGGCTTACATTTCATCAATATGGGGCAACAGCTCAGATAAAGAAGAAGATGAAATTGCCAACATCTGTCTCATTGCACTTGCCTCTGAAGAAGCTGAAATCCCATGCAGCAGTGACCAAGAAGATGAGGTATATGAATCTGAACCTTCCTATTCCGAATTATTGGATGCATTTCATGAGCTGCATGATGAGTTTGTTAAAGTTGCTAAAGAATTGAAGCAAGCTAAGAAAAAGATTAACAAACTAGAATCTAAACACAACATTTCTGAAACTGTTTCTCTACTTATTACAGAATTTGTTTGCTGTAAATTATGCATTGAACTAAAGCAAACCAATGAATATCTAGTGAAAAGCATGTCTAGGCTTACTAGAGGAAAATACATGTTGTTTGCTTTAATGGAAAGTCAAAGGATATCACAGGGAAAAGCTGGACTTGGCTATGATCCTTGTGCTATAAAAGAAAAGATTATGAAGAAAAATCAGAATGTATACATGAGACATTTTGTTCATGCTGATGGAAATAGAAAGAAAGATCATATGTCACATCACATTGAATCATATAATCAACCAAGGCATACAAAACAAAAATATTATCTGCATTGTTTTCTTCCTGCCTCTCAATCTAGCAGTCCCTTTACCACCTGTCACTTCTGTAATAAAAAGGGGCATATTTCCAGTTCATGTGCCTTAAAAAAAAATGGACTTGACAGGAAGGCTAAATGGGTTCCCAAAGGTACATCTGCATCTAGGGAAAAGACTACTTACAGAAAAGAACCCAAGCAGATTTGGGTACCTAAGAAGAAAACTTGAACTTTGTTTTGCAGGTCTGTCTCAAAGCTAGAAAGAACAATAAATGGTATATGGACAGTGCCTGCTCAAGCCATATGACCGGTGATAAGGGAAGTTTATCACCCTTAGAGACAAGAAAGGAGGAAAGGTGACCTTTGGTGGTGATCAATATGGCAGAATAGTTGGCATTAGCATTGTGGGCAAGAATCCTGAAATATCCATTGAAGAAGTGCTATTTGTGATTGACTTCAACCACAATCTGCTGAGTGTGAGCCAAACATGTGATAAAGGAAACTGAGTACTGTTTGACTCAAAATTCTGCCTAGTCATCAGAAAAAGTGATCACAAAGTAATCCTCAAAGCTCAAAGGGATGGTAACTGCTATACTATTTACCTTGATGAACTTTCTCCCTTGGATTCTGTTTGCTTGATTAGTCAGGATAATGATAGTTGGCTATGGCATAGAAGATTAGCTCATGTTAACATGAATCAACTTTCACAACTGGTTAAAAATGAGTTAGTAACTGGCCTGCCAAAAATTACTTTTGAAAAAGACAAAGAATATGATGCATGCCTAAGAGGAAAACAAACTAAATCTTCTTTTAAACCCAAAAACATTGTCACCACAACTAGACCTCTAGAACTACTGCATATGGATTTAATTGGTCCATCTAGGGTAAAAAGCATTGGTGAAAATCTGCATGTGCTTGTAATTGTGAATGATTACTCAAGATTTACATAGACATTGTTTCTTTCCTCTAAAAGTGATACCTTTGATGCATTTGTAACCTTAGCCAAGAAAGTACAAAATGAGAAAGGTATTCCCATTGTGTTTATCAGGTCAGATCATGGAGGAGAATTTGAGAGCTCATACTTTCTGTAGTATTGCAATGAGCATGGAATTGACTACAACTTTTCAGCACCAAGAACTCCACAACAGAATGGAGTAGTAGAAAGGAAGAACAGAACAATTGGGGAGATGGCTAGAGCTATGCTAAATGAAAAGGAACTCTCCCAAGTATTCTGGGCTGATGCAGTAAACACAGCAAGCTATATCATAAACAGAGCCTACATCAGACCAACCCTTGGGAAGACTCCTTATGAGCTATACAAAGGAAGAAAGCCAAATCTCTCACATCTCCATGTGTTCGACTACAAGTGCTTCATCCACAACAATGGAAAGGAGAATCTGGGTAAGTTTGATGCCAAATCTGATGAAGGTATATTTCTGGGCTATTCTAGTAGAAGTAAGGCATATAGAGTTTTTAATAAAAAGTCTAAATTGGTAGAAGAATCTGTGCATGTAGTATTTATTGAAAATGAAACTGCTTCTAAACATGTTACTGATGAGGATGATCTTGTATCAAACTTTAAAAAGTTAGATATCTCTGATGAAGGTATAATTGAACCTCCAAAAATATCTGAATCTATCAATATAGAGGAAGATATTCAGGAGAGAAATTTTGAAGAAGAAAATAATGAAGAAATGTCTTAAGAACTCCCTAGAGCTTGGAGATATCAAAGGAATCATCCTGTTGATCAAGTGATAGGGAATGTTCAAGAGAGAGTTAGAACCAGAAAACAGTTAAGGGATCAAATGATTAATTGTGCTTTCATCTCACAAATTGAACCTAAATGTACTGAGGAAGCTTTAACTGATGAGTACTGGATTTTGGCTATGCAAGATGAATTAAATCAATTTGAAAGGAATCAAGTTTGGGATTTAGTGCCTAGACCCAAAAATCATCCTGTCATTAGAACCAAATGGGATTTCAGAAATAAACTTGATGAATCAGGATCAATCATCAAAAATAAAGCTAGACTGGTTGCTAAAGGATATAATCAAGAAGAAGGCATTAATTTTGAGGAAACCTTTGCTCCAGTAGCTAGATTAGAAGCAATTAGAATTCTATTACCATATGCATGCATGAAAAATATTTTGTTATATCAAATGGATGTGAAAAGTGCTTTTCTAAATGGATATATCATGGAAGAGGTTTATGTAGACTAACCTCCAGGTTTTGAGGATTCTACAAAACCAAACCATGTTTATAAACTGAAGAAAGCTCTTTACGGTTTAAAATAGGCCCCTAGAGCATGGTATGAAAGATTGAGTAATTTTCTAACTGAAAAGGGGTTTAACAGAGGAAAAGTAGATACAACTCTATTTACTAAGAAAGAAAATAAAGATTTACTTATTGTTCAAATCTGTTGATGATATTATATTTGGTGCTACTAATGAATCTCTTTACAAGAATTTTTCTAAGCTAATGCAGGGAGAATTCGAAATGTCGATGATGGGTGAACTCAACTTCTTCCTTGGACTGTAAATCAGACAGTGTGATAATGGTATCTTCCTCAACCAATCCAAGTATCTGAAGGAACTGCTAAAGAAGTTTGGAATGGAGAATGCCAAGCCAACAGGAACACCTATGGCTACTACAACCAAGCTGGATATGGATTAAAAAGGGAAATTATTTGACATAATCTAGTACAGAAGAATGATTGGATCTCTACTGTACCTAACTGTCAGTAGACCTGACATCATGTTTAGTGTCTGTATGTGTGCAAGATTCCAGTCATGTCCCAAGGAAACCCATGCAACTGCTGTGAAATGTATCTTCAGATATCTTATTGGAACTTCACAGATAGGATTTTGGTATCCAAAGGGCAATGGAGAAGATCTCAAAGAATACACTGATGCTGACTTTGCAGGATCCAAAACTGACAGAAAAAGCACAAATGGAACATGTCAGTTTCTTGGAGGATCCTTGGTTTCATGGTTTAGCAAGAAGCAAAACAGTGTGGCCTTATCCATAGCAGAGGCTGAGTATATTGCAGTTGAAAGCTGTTGTGCCCAAATCATCTGGATGAAATAACAGCTTGAAGATCTTGAGGTTGAGATGAAGGAAATACCAATCATGTGTGACAACCAAAGTGCCATTAATATCTCAAAGAATCCTGTCATGTATTCAAGGACAAAACATATTGAAGTTAGGCACCACTTCATAAAGGATCATGTTTTGAAAGGAGAAATCAGACTAGAGTACATCCCAACTGAGGATCAAGTAGCTGATATATTGATAAAGCCTTTATCAGAAGATAGACATTGCAAAATCAGAAGAGAATTGGGTATGGTAAATCTCAATGAACTGTAAGTAAATCCGTGTGCAATTCTATTTTTAGATTTTTCAACATTAAATTAGTTCTAACTTTAGCATCGGAGGGTATTTAATTTAAGTTGCAGGTGCTGCTCATGAGATTCAATGGCAATAAATCTGAAAAATGGAGCACACCAGAATGGAACAATCAAAAAGTGAAGAAAATGGTTAAAATTCTGAGTTTCTGGATTCATTCTGTAAGTTTTTAAAGTTGAAATTCATATATTGATTGTGTGTTAGATGAATTTCCTTGAAAAATTAAGTTTATGAGGAAGTTAGCATGGTCAACATTCGAATTTCAATGCCCAACAGACGAACTTCAGCCTATTATACGTTGGAACAGTTCTTTGTGATGTCTCGAAATTTGTCTGTTGGACTGTGGAAGTTCAAATTTTCAAGAATGAAAATTTCAAAGTTATGTTTGTCCAACATGATGATTATACTAATGTTTATCTCTTAACATACGAATGTTGGAAAACTTTCACAAAGTAGAGAAATTCGAATTTATGACTTAAAATTCGTCTATTGAAACATGCTCCTCATTGTTGAATCTTTGAAAGATGAAGCTTAATATGGATAATTCATCTGTTGTTTGCTGATTTGATTGCTGCTTGATGTTTGCTCTTCAAAATTTAAACTTTGTTGGAACAAAGTTCGTTTGTTCATCTTGTGTTGCTTAAACCAAGCTTCTGTCAGATGAACTTTTAGAAGAAAATTCATCTGTCAGTAAACTTTGCTGAATGGTTTAACTTGTAACTGCCTAAAGTTTAAATTTTGACCCCTCAAAATTCATTTGTCAGGCGGTTACTTATGTTAAAACTGACGGTTTTCATTTGAACAGACGCAACCCTACTCTCTTCCTCTCTGAGTCTGTTCAAATCCTCTCATCAATGCTCTTAAATTCTGACGGAAAATCTTCATTTTCTACCATTTAAACTGATTTTCGCACCCTATAAACCCAATCTCGGCTTCATTCTGAATCATTCATCCACGAAAATGGCAAGAGTAAAGAATCCTGAAGCTGGAAAATGAGAGGCTCGTCTAAAGAGATCGGTCAAGTCCCAATATGCCTCAAAGAAGGGTGAACAACCGAAGAGAAAGGCCAAATCAAGCAAGGGAACTCCTTCCAAACATTAGAAAACTACACCAAAGGGAGAATCAAAGAAAGCTGGACCCTTTTCCTTGAAGAAAGCAGAGCCTTTGGTCCCTGTTCCTACTGCTGCTGAAACTGTTGCTTCTACTTCTTCCTCAAGCATTGAATCAGGAGAATACCAACTCACTACACTGCCATTATGGAGCACTCCACAGATTCAAGAGGAATTCTCTACCAAGTTTACCAATAAAAAGGTAATCAAGACTCATTGTGTGAACTTGGAAGATTTCTTGGTCTCTAACAGTTTTGATGCTGGTATATAGATGCTAAGATATAAGAATCTGTTAGAGATATTGGAGAGATATGATGATGAAGTAATAAAGATATGGTATGCCTCCTTGAAGTACAACAGCAAGAAAAATAAGTGGGAGGTCAATCTAAGATCAAGGACCATCTGGCTCACAAATGAGATGTTTAATGAAGTGCTGGAAATCCCAGGGCAGGATGGCCTCAAGATTGACATCACTGCCTTTGGATATATGGATAAGGCAGAGACTGCTGATGAAGAAGGTGGTCCTTTTCTGAACTATAAGGAGAGTACAATTCTGAGCACATTGTTCAGAAGAAAGGAAAACTGGCCAACCATAAACCTGCTGAAGCCCACAGGCCTCAGTGCCCAAGTGAGGATCCTACACTACATAATGTCTAGGATCATATTCAACAAAGGAGGCAGCTTCAATCTGATCACAAGGGCAGAGGCACATGTCATGGCAGCAATCATGCGTGGAAAGCTGATCAACATGGGACATATCATACTTCAACGCATGATCAAAGCAAGAGATCAGAGGAAGGACTCCACACTCCCCTATGCAGCTATTATTTCCAGAATTTTGCAATATGTTAGAATTCAGCATCTTGAGAAGGGGAAAGGGAAACCCACTGAGATCTTCAAGGAGGAAGAACTTCAAAGAATGGGAATTGAAAGAAGTGAAGGAAGATGGATTGGAAAGGGAGTAGGAAAATATGAAGGTCTTTTCTTTGTTGAAAGTGTCTCCCAACAGCAAGAAAGTACTTCTGAGGCTCCTACCAGACCTACACCACAGCCTTCTTTGCCTGTCCCATCTCCATCCAAGCCTACTCACATTCCATTCATTCCCTCCTCTCGTGCCAAGCCAACCAAGATCACTGAGTTGTATGACAGCCTGTCTACACTCATACTTAGCATCAGGGATGAGCAAAATGCCAAATTTGCTCATCCACAAGATCAGATTCATTAGTTGGCAAAGAACATGAAAGTGGCTGCTGATGCCTATGAAGATATTTGGAGTGCAATTCCAACCACATCAGCTCCATCTCAGCCAGGGTTCTCTGTGCCTGTTCTGTCTCCAACTTCTGAGCCTCCAAGCCCCTTCGAGCTAGCCTCTTCTGAGCATGATGAATATAAAGATGGTTCTGAGCCTGCTGATACAATGAGAACACCAAGTCCTGGTCCACCCTTGGACTATGGTTTGGAAGAAGAAGGACCTCAGGAAACAGGCCCTCATGAGCCCATACCAGAAGATGCTCAAGATTCAATTCTTTCCACCCAAGAATTTGAGCAAGTTGAAAGACTAGTGGCAGCCATTTCCACTTCATCAATGTTGGAGGTTGCCAACAATGAAGAGAGAAGCATTGTGCCTGTTGTTGATTTTGAAGCTATTGCTCGCAATGCTCTCCTGCAAGCTCAGAGAAGAAGGCTTGAGGAAATATTTTGTTTTGATGACCCTGCTCCTTCATCTCTCTCTGCATATGGTCTCTCAGAAGAATAGAGAGCTCAATTGGCTCTTTCCAGACAAGAAATAAAAGAGTTGGTTGAAGTCTCTGATGATAAGGATTCTGAGCCTTCTGAGCCTCATCTGCCTTTTGATCCTGTGCCCCTCTAAACTATTCCAGTTTGTCATATCCCTCCTCCGGCTGATTTTGTTCACCTTCCTGATGATGCCAAAAAGGGGGAGAAGAGTAAACAAACTGGAAAATCTGCTGCTGAGCCATCTGGAAAGACTTACAGCAAGAAGACCAAGACAAAGAAGAAGTGATTAGAATTTAGGCTTGAGTTCTCTTTTTATGTCTTAGATGTTTGTTTTGATTGTTTGTGTTTTGTATTTGATTTGTGTATTTAGAAGAACATTGCTTAAAGTGATCTTTGTAAAGCAACATTTGATTAAATGAAAGAATTCCTCAGTTGCAATGATCTATTCTTATTATTCTTTGAATTCCTTCACATGATCTACTATATATGATATCTTTTGAAATATAATGCATATGTTGAGGGGGAGCTTGTTAAAGTAAACCCAAGTATTAATCCAGTTTGTAAGTTATTTTGTCATCATCAAAAAGAGGGAGAATGTTGAATCAAGAAGTTTTGATGATCCCAAACCAATCTTCAAGAGCTTGGAATAAAGATATCAAAGGTACACAAAGGGTTCAAGTGAAGAAATCCTAGAGAAATCTGTGCAAAGTTTGATGTAGGATATTTAGTTATGTTTTAATTTGAGTAAAAGACTTTGATTTAGTGAAAAGAATTTTTAAACCTTGATTCTGTGTTAAATCATGGAATATTTGAAAAACACCAACCAATAGACGAAGTTTAAGAGGTTAATACCAATATGTCATAGTGAAAGTTTAAACTTGGCCTTTGAAAATTCGAATTTCGTACTGAAACTGAACAAGTCTTGTGAACACCGTATTTTGTCCGGGTTTCTAAAAAATTGGAAAAAAAATGGAAAATAGGAAAAATGACACAAATTTCCTTTTAATTCCGATTCGAATGCATATTTGCTAAAATAAAAGAAAAATACAAAAAAAATATATATTCTCCAAATCTAATCCCTTTTCTTTATGATCCAAAATAAAAAAAAATATATATATATATATAATAAAACAATAATATAACAAAAAAAGTATATAAAAAAAAAAGAAAAGAAAGAAAAGATTAAAAAAATAATAATAATAACAAATCCTAAAAAAATAAAATATATAAATAAAATAAAATAAAACTAAAAAAATATATATATATATATATAATATATTTGGGCTAAAGCATATCAGCCCAATGCTTCAGCCCAAACTCAAAGGGCTCGTGGGACACGGGGGAGCCCTAGGAGGGAAGCCCTAATAGAGGGCTCAGGGCTGTCCAGGGGGAGGGGGAGAGTACGGTCGAAAGAAAAAGGAGCTGGGGGCCGCGAAGAGAGAGGAAGGAGAAAGGGTTGAAAGAGAGAGAGACTGAGAGGCAGAGGAAAAGGGAAGGCTGGTGGCGTAAAGAGAAGGAAAAGAGGAGGGAGCTCGGGTGAGGGCAGGAAGCCGCGGGTGGAGGCCGAGAGGGCTACAGACGGAGTTCTGAGCAGGGGACGCAAGGGAGAACGGAGAACAGAGGAGGGAGAAAGAGGGAGCTGCGAGGAAAAGGAAAAGAGGAGGGAGCTCGGGTGAGGGCAGGAAGCCGCAGGTGGAGGCCGAGAGAGCTACAGCTGGAGTTCTGAGCAGGGGACGTGAGGGAGAATGGAGAGCAGAGGAGGAAAAAGAGAGAGAGCCACCGAGCGCGAGAAGCAGTGGAGAGCTGGCCGTAGGCAAGAGGGAGAGGGAGCTGCGAGGGAGTATGAACCAGAGCTGAGTGGGGAGGCCACGACCGTGAGAAAATCAGAGAGAGGAAGGGAGAGAGTCTTAGGGCTCAGCCAAAGGCATACCAGAGGAGGCCGCGAAAGGAAAAAAACAAATAGAGTGAGCCACGGTGAGGCTCTGAGTTGGTCGCGGGAGTGAGATCTGGAGTGAGAGAGCAGGGAGCTGTAGGGTGAGAGAGAACAGGGAGTCCAGAGAGCAGGGAGTCTATGAAGTCAAAGGAAGGAGAGGCAGAGCAGAGGAACTCAGATCCGAGCATGGACAAGAGGAGCAGAGGAACTCAGATTTGATCAAAGGACAAGAACGAAGCTTTGAACGAGAGAGCGGGACTGAAGAAATAGGAAGAAATCAATGAAGCTTCAACAGGTAATATGTAGTCCGAATTTTAAAACTTTCGATCAATGGGTCAAGAACGCTATATTAAATTTAGAAATAAGGTGTTGGTTGTCCAAAGGATTTGGTCATGTGCCCTGTTTTACTACCAGTAGTTGTTCTGAGGATTCGGTTGTGTGCTCTGTTTACTACCAATTGACTGAGATTTGTTGTTAGGCTGTGTTGATTAGGTTTGTGTTATTAGCTCATCACAGGAACTGTGAATGAACTTAAATACCCTTTTGGCGCTGTCTTGTTCTTCTTCACTTGGTCATAATTTCTTTAGAAAGTAATGGTGCCCCCACCTTTCGTTGACATTGGAGGTGGACAGGGGGTTGGTTTTCCTTTATACACAATTTTGTTAGAAGTTAATGTTACATTTCACGCATTTGGAACTCGTTTGTCTATTGGGAATGAAGTGCTGTAATTTAGAGTTGATTTGACTATGAGATGAGAATGTTCTGTGTTTAAAATCTAGCCCCATAGTTATGTTTCAAGGTTGGGTTTGTGCTTTTATTCCTGTGGCTCATCTCTACCATGACCTATGCTTATAAGAAGAATTCGATTAAATACTGAATTTGAATCTTGTTTCCGTTGCAAGTTTTAAGTCTAGCTCATTACACCTCGCTTTGATCTGTCTTCACTGTTACAAATTCATTGGTTCTGCTTCATGTGTCAGAAAGATGATCACAGGCCATGTTCCTTTCAGTCGATGATTGGATTAGCTATGGCACCTATCCATTTGGTTTTAAGTTTCTCAAGTGGTCACATGACCTTGTGTTTCTATACTTGAGCATTGATTTGGTTAATGCATGATTATATGTAGTTATAGTAATGAGAAAGGGTCATATCTCTGATTCTCCATGCCCAAAAAGACCTGCTTAGTGTGCTGCATGTTCATGCACTGTTTTATGCCTATAAATGAACTATTTTCCCATGTTCTTTCCATTTAAAGGTTGGGTGTAATGGCTGCACATATGAAACATTTATTTGAATATGATTGTGGGACTTGTATCAAGTTGCTGTGCAAGTGGGGTTGGCCTATTTGAGTCCAAATAACAGGGGTAACCTTAATTAGATTGCATCTCTCCTAGGCATCATGGCTAAAGTTATTTTATTTATTTATTTATTTATTTTTATTTTTATTTTTTTTCCCGTCATATTTGAACAAAGATTTGGGGTATTTATGATAGCTTATTGATGAAAGTTTTAAGCTAGAAATTAATTCACGTCCTCTTATCATAAAAGGGTGAAAGAATTTTCAATACATGCAATGGGAATGTGAATTGGGACTCGGCTCTAATAGATGCACAAATGAACAACTGGCTCAAGCTAGAGCCAAACTAATGCAAGATGCAATGATATGACACAAAGGAATAACCATGTCAACTAGACTGGAACTGATGCAGTATGCAGATGAGGTGACTCAAATGAATGCTCCAAAAATAAGATATGATAACAAGATCCAAACAAAATAACATGTTAATGAGCTGCCCCTCTTCATTTGTTTTCTAAGGAAGGAGATCATGAAATGATATTCGTACTTAGAAACAAATGAAGAAGGAAACATGTATTTTGTTTGGGGGGCAAGATGCATGAACAATAAAGACAGAGATTAAATAATAGAAATTTAAAGGATGCCTGCCGCCAAGTCAGGGCTTTAACAGAAATTTAAATGACAGAAATTTAAAGGGTGCCTGCTGCCAAGTCAGGGCTTTAACAGAAATTTAAAGGGTGCCTGCCGCCAAGTCAGGGCTTTAACAGAAATTTAAAGGGTGCTTGCCGCCAAGTCAGGGCTTTGACAGAAATTTAAATGATAGGAATTTAAAGGGTGCCTGCCGCCAAGTCAGGGCTTTGACAGAAATTTAAAGGGTGCCTGCCGCCAAGTCAGGGCTTTGACAGAATTTAAATGACAGAAATTTAAAGGTTGCCTGCAGCTAAGTCAGGGCTTTGACAGAAATTTAAAGGGTGCCTGCAGCTAAGTCAGGGCTTTAACAGAAATTTAAAGGGTGCCTGCAGCTAAGTCAGGGCTTTAACAGAATTTAAATGACAGAAATTTAAAGGTTGCCTGAAGCTAAGTCAGGGCTTTGACAGAAATTTAAAGGGTGCCTGCAGCCAAGTCAGGGCTTTGACAGAATTTAAATGGTGCCTGCAGCTAAGTCAGGGCTATGGCAGAAATTTAAATGGTGCCTGCAGCTAAGTCAGGGCTTTGACAGAATTTAAATGGTGCCTGCAGCTAAGTCAGAACTTTGACAGAATTTAAATGACAGAAATTTAAGGGGTGCCTGCAGCTAAGTCAGGGCTTTGACAGAATTTAAATGACAGAAATTTAAAGGGTTTATCTCTCTTTGTCTTTTGTTTTTTTTTTTAAGGATTCCCTTTTGGCAAAGCATATAAAATGGAGATTTTTCCTTTTCTTTCTTTTTCTTCTTTTTTTTTTGAATTTTTTGTGATGCTATGCATGCAATGGTAAATATCAGTGGAATGTAATTTCCTTTCTTCTTCTTCTTTTTTTTTCATTTGTTTTCATTTGTTTTGCCCCAATTTGAAAGAAAGCTTACCATATTGCAATGTATGTAACGGAAGATGCATGTAGAATGCCAAAATTTTTGCCCCAATCTCAATAGAAATTTATTTTGATGTTATGTGTAAAGAAAATGCATATGAAACGTGAGATTTCTCATTTTCGCCCTGGGACAAATGAGAATTTATTTATGCAATGCCTGTAAGGGAAGTGCATGTGAAACATGAAATTTTTTTTTTGTTTTAATCTTAAAGTGAATTTTTTTTATGCTGCAATTTTCCTGTTTCCTTTTTTTCCTCTTTTTTTTTCTTTGGGAAGATGCAAGATTTTTCTTGTTTGATTTTTGTTTTTTTTTTCCAATTTGTTTTGCCCCAATTTGAAAAGAGTTCATGGTGATGTAATGTATGCAACAGAAGGACGATGCATGTAGAATGCCAAAAATTTTGCCCCAATCTCAATGAAAATTTTATTTTGATGTATGTACAAAGAAAAGGCATATGAAACATGAGATTTCTCATATTTGCCCTGGCGTGAATGAGATTTTATTTATATAATGCCTATAGGGAAAATGCATGTGAAACATGAAATTTTTCTTTTTCTTTTTTTTTTGTTTTTTTTGTTTTTTACCTTAATCCTAGAGTGAAAATTTTTTTACGCTACAATTTTCTTTTTTTTTTCTTCCTCTTTTTTCAAATGGATTATGCAAGGATTTTCTTATTTGGTTTTTTGTTTTTGTTTTTTTTGTTGCTCCAATTTATTTTGCCCAACCTGGAAGGAAGTTTATGATGAGGTAATGTATGCAATGGAAAACACATGTCAAAATGCAAGTTTTTTTTTTTGAGTGGCAGCTTATTTTGATGTAATGTATGTAGGAAGGATGCATGAAAAATGCATGATTTATCATGTATGCCCCAATTTGAATAAGGATTTATATATGTAATGCATGTAAAGAAAAATGCATGTGAGACATGAAAATTTTTCTTCTCAATTTGAATGAAAATTTATGTGTGAATGTGAGATGTGATTTTTTTTTTAATATGCCCCAATCTGAGAGTAAATTTTTTTCATGCTATAATCTATGCAAAATTTTCTTCGTTTCTTTTCCTTTTTTTTTTGTCAAATGGAAATGCAAGATATTTTGGGATCACTTTTTGTTTGTTTTTTTATTTTATTTTCTCTTTGTTTTTTTTTGTTTTTGCTTTTCTCTTTTGTTGTTACCCAATCTGAGTGTGAGCTAATCTCGATGCAGTGTATGCAATGGATGATGAATGAATGGAACAAGCTTTTGATTTAAAAGCTTGATTATGCATTTGTTGAGTGAAAAGAGAATATTATGGTGGTCTCAATCCAAGTTGAAGTTTATATGATGCAATGAATGAGATATGAGTGTCACAAGTGTGATTCCATGTTGACACCAATATGAGCAAAACCAAATCTTGATGCAATGGGTGCAAAAATCTTGTTTTGATTTCACTTCACTTAAACAGTTGATTTTTCATTTGCCCCAAATTTATTGGAGATTTATTTTGATGTAATGTATGCAATGAATGATGTAAAGCGATGCTTTTTGTTTTTTTGTTTGTTTTTTTTTGCTTTTTTTTTGACATTTTTCATGATCTTTTCTTCTCCCTTTTTTTTGTATTCTTTTTTTTTTTTGCTTTCTTTTGTAGGCTTATGTTGATGTGATGGATGCAAAATTTTTGCTTTTAGTTCCCCAATGTTCTTAAAAGAAAGAAACATTTGTAATGTTTGATGCAAGAAATCAATATGTAACAAACCTAAATTTACAAAATATAGGATCGGTTTGGTCTTTGCAATTCAGAAGACTTATTTGCCTTAGGAGAAACTTTACTTAATGATTACATGAATGTGTTCTAAGGGGAGCTAGACACACTCTTAGACACTCAAGGCTCTCTCTTTTTTTTTTCCATGAATATTTGGAAATTTCTTCTTCTTTTTTCTTCTTTAGGAATTAATTGCCCCAATTTTGGATGCTTGTCTGATAGGGCTATCTTCCTCTTTTGTCTCAATCTATCTTCATTTTTAATGCTTGACTAGCTGATGAGTAAAATTTGTAATTACTTTATTCAAAAATGCCAATGCAGTCAGACATAATAGACACAAAGTTGGGTATAGAAAAGAAATGAAGCTCCAATATCGATGGAATGTTGGGAATATGAAAGCAAGAAACCATTTAGCAAGAAATGCTTGCAGGATGGATGTAGGGTGGTGCAATGCTAGAATTTTATTGAGAAAGTGAAGTGGGAAATGATAAAGGAGTAAAATTTGAGAATGCCCAAATTTACTCTGAAAAATGAAATGATAGGAGATGAATGTAAGGAAAAAAGTCCCCTTTTTAGCTTTGCATGTCCAATCTGAAAATAGCAAAATTGATGTGAGCAACGGTTTTCATTTAGAGCCATGATTTTCTTTTCCCTTTTTTTTCTTTTCTCTTTTTTTTTTGCTTCCTTTTTTTGCTTTCTTTTTTCTTTTTTGGATTTTTTTTTGGTGTCTCGATCTTGATGACTTTCCCTACAAGATTATTGCCCCAATTATATTCAAACAAGTCAAGTCTCCATGAGGACTTTAGGGGTTTGTAATGTGGCCCGGGTGAATAGGTTTATGAAATGAAAGGATATAAGGCCCAAAATACCATGCCCCAATTATTTCTTCCACCTACCTTCTCTATCGACTATTTAACATGATTTTATATTGAAACTCACATACCAAAAGAGGATATTTGAGGTTGTAATGTGGTCATGACAGGGATTTTGTGGTTCAAGCAAAAGGGCCCAATGATGGGTTAAAAAGGAATGGACAGTAATGTCCACACATTCAAGTGAAGAGTACAACTTTAAGGATTGCTGTATGGACAAAAAGTCGATAATTGGGGTTGGGTGAAAAGTGAGAATGCAATGAGAACTCTGCTTTGATGGCTATGGTAACTTGGAAAAACGTGTAGTCTCTTAGAGCTTCACTTGGAGAATTTGAATCTCATAATTTCCCCCTTTTTCCATAATGAGAGCCTCCTCTTTTTTTTTTTTCAATCATTTTCATGTGTAGGTTTCTCCTTGAGAATTCTAACCTTTTCTTTTTTCTTTTTTCCTTTTTTTCTTTTTTCTTTGGGAATTTCGAGACCACTCTCGTGTCAATACTCATGTGTTAATTCTCATTGCTTATTGTTGGAGAGAGGAAAAAAATTTCCATAAGCTATGAAATGGTAGATGCTTAGACCCAATTTAGGTATAATCCTCTCTTGATATTTGAATTTTCAGCATAAAAACATGTTAAAAATACCCGCCCCTGGTATTAGTCAATTTTGGGCTAATGAAATGAATATTACTACTTCAGGCTCAATTAGGGTGACTAGGGTAACTCCTTTATAATGGGAAGAGAAAGAATGCCTCATTTCCCCGACTCGACTCATTTGTGAGACAAATAATCATATCTCCCTTTCACTTTTTCATTTTCTCTTTTTTTTTTTTAAATTGGCCATAAGATTTGTTCAGGATTTCATCCCTTACTCACATCAATTGAAGTATTTTCATTGGGGAAATGCATATTTTCTTTTCTTTTTTTTTGATTTTTTTTTTGACGAGAGACATATGAGGTTGAAAATGTGTTCAAACAATAGATAGGACGAAAAGACAAAGTAGGATGAGATGGAAATGCATGACTTATGACATTGACATGGTTAAATAAAGTCAACTTTAACTTCAGACTAGACAAGCATAGACGAATGGAGAAAGATCTTATGACAAAGATGATACTTGAAATTGGCCTTTTATTCTCCCTCTTCTCTTTCTTTCTTCCTTTCTCTTTTTTTTCCTTTTTTGTTTTTTTTTGTTTTTTTGTTTTTTTTTTGACTATGCACTTAATACAAGTCTTATAACCCTTATCTAACATATGCAAATGTCCTCTTATGGTCAAGGCAAGGGCATGGAATTATGCTTCATAAATGTTTATGGGTATTCCATGGATGGAAAAATAACAATGGGCAAGCAATAAGGTGAAAGAGGCAATGGTGTGAAAGGTTAGGGATGGAACCATTGACATTTTATGGAACATGGGCTTGATTTCACTCTTTATGATTTGACCCCTAAAAACTTTAGCCCTAACAATGCTTAAGTTGACTTCTTTATTGCAAAGGACCAATAATCCCGTATTCTATAAATTTTGGTTTTTTTTATTAAGAAATACAACATGGATGCAATTTATTGTGTTGCTTCACTTATGGTGTATTGACTTTGGTACAAAGGTCCATCATCATAAAAGAATGGAAAGTCACAAGCCTTTGCTCGAGGGCGTATAAAGGAATAAACAAACTCTTGACTAACTGTCAGGTAAGGATATAGAGTAAACAAATAAGTCACAAAGTATATAAAAAAAAGATTAACAATGCAAACATGCAACTCATGCCTCCTGGTCGATCAATATTGAGGACCCATAGAGAGGAGTGAACTTCCAATGCAAACCATCATCATGGCAAATATATCACCATCAATTGATACAATGATATTAAATAGCCACTTCGGTACAGAGTAACTTACTACTCTTTTCTAAAGGTTTCATGGAAGATGTGAAGGATGCATGAATGAATGATGTGCTCCCTTTGTGTCCTGTGTTAGGTACACCCTAGGTTTGGCTATCTACCTTATAGAAGTCAAGCTCCACCTAATTAGGTTGGCTTCTAAGCTTCATCTAATAGTGTGCATCAGTTTTTGGGTGGTCCTAATTTTTCTAAAGGTCCCCAAGTTGCTCCCACCATTGAGATGGAAACCCCATTTTAATAAATTTATTCCTTTGAGGGCTTAAGAGCCCTTCCCAGACTAAACTTAGCAAATAGGTAACAGCTCGAGTGAAGTTTCCACAGTGATCTCTGGGGACTTAATAGCCCCTCAAAGGAACCATTGCAAACTTCAACTATCCTTGGATGCTCTCAGACCCGGGTATAGGGCCCATTATGTGGGTGAGGTTAGACGTGGAAGTGCTCAATGTGTGAAGGGAGCATACGAACCTCATGACTCAGGCATTACCCAAATTCCCCACCTGCAAATAAAACAATACACAAATAGATAACAGTTGTCTACCCTAGGGTTTATTCCGCATATTATCTATCCTAGAACATATTATTCAATTCAACAAATACATTTAAAAGCAAGTGGACAGACAAGATCACCAAGCATGTTATCTAACCTACTCATGTGAGGTAAACAAAATTAAAAGGGCAACCAAACAAAACAAAGCCATAGAAATTTGCATAGTCAACACTGTTGGATCAAGAGTTTTGATGATTCCAAACCAACACTCAAGAGCTTGAATTGAAGATATCAAAGGAGATCAAAGCTGTTTCAAGTGAAGATTTTCTGAGTATTTGCTATTAGATCTTTTGTAGGATCTTTAGTTTTTGTTTAGACTGGGTAAAAGATTTTGATTTGAGAAAAAGGCATTTTCAAACCTTGATTTGAAGTTAAATCTTTACTTATTTAAAAAATACTCACAAACAGACGAAGTTTGATAGTATAACTAAACTGTCAAGTTGGAAATTCGAACTTTGCTTTTGGAAATTTGAATTTCGAGCTAAAACTGAATAAGTCTGAAGAGGTGTCCCTCTGTCAGACAAATTTTGGTCATTCAAAATTCGAATTTTCATCAAGTTTGAAAGAAGCCTTTTTGTGACAGACGAACTTCACTCTTTCAAAATTTGAATTTCAGACAAAATGCAATTTGTGAAAACCAAAGAAATTCGTCTGAAACTATGCTAAAGTTCATCTGAAATCAAGAGGAAACTAAGTTTGAAAAATGCTCTCTGACAGACGCACTTTGACTTAGCAACATTCAAATTTTCATCTGAGTCAAAGGAGCCACTTTGTGACATTCGAATTTCATTCTTTCAAAATTCGAATTTCAGACAAAACAAAACTTGAGAAAATAGAAGAAATTCGTCTGAAAGTTTGATAAAGTTCATCTGAGATCAAGAATGATTTAAGTCTCAAAACTGGTCTCTGACAGACGAATTTCACTCTGCCAAAATTTGAATTTCAAAGAAAGTGAACTACTGTGCTTCTTTGAACGTTCAATGGACAGACGAATTTTGGGCATCCAAAATTTGAATTTCGAGGGTACTGTAGAAAATTGAAAACACTGTTCACTACTTACAGAAAAACTTTCTTCTGAAAAATTCGTATGTCACATTGTGAAAATATTTTATAAGTTTCAAAATTCGAATTCACTCTATGGACAGACGAACTTCGTATTTTAACGTTGGAAGCTTTAACCTTCAGTTCCCTCGAAATTCGTCTGTTGGCCAACCAAAATTCGAATTTCAGTATGTCAGAAACATTAAATGCGGTTAGTAAACGGATAGTTTTTCAGAGTAACCGTTGGATAACTTCCCCAACGGATAGATTTAGTCTCTAACGGATATTTGAGACCTAAATCTATAAATACAACATCATTTGAAGTTGTGGGTAACAAAATCAAACTTGTATATACCGAATTTCTGCTGAATCTTCATCTCAAAAGCTTTTACCCTTCCAACTTCATTATTTGTACTTAAACCTTCATATCTACTCTATTCAGGAGAGTTATTCATTTGTAAACTATCTACTCTTCATCTGGAAGATAGATTTACTTGTGAGGGGTATTCACAAGGGGATTGGGAAAGCACATAGAGAAAGTGCTTAGAGAGTTTGAGAGAGCTCAGAACAGAGCATACTCGTGTACTGTGGCTTTAGCAAGAAGCCCGTTGAAATTCTTGCTGGATAGTGGATAAATATCAAGAGGTGTCTTGGGGACTGGATGTAGGTCAAGTGGATAGACCGAACCAGAATAAATCACTGAGTTTTCTTCTCCTTATCTCTACTTTTCAGCTTGCTCTGTTTTACACGTTGTTTTCATTATACTGTGATATCTTCACTTGCTTTACTTTGTGCAGAAAAATTTCAATCTTCCCAATTCACCCCCCCTCTTGGGAAATCAGCCTTGCTAACAAGTGGTATCAGAGCCCGGATTCCCATTCAAAGGATTTTACAGTCCGGGAACAAAGATGGCTGGCTTTGGAGAGAGTATACTTCCTGAAGGGAACAACACTAACAGACCACCAGGCTTCAGTGGAGAACATTATGGGTACTGGAAGATGAGGATGTAGATCTACCTCCAATCAATTGATCTTGACATCTGGTCAGTCATTGATAAAGGAGATTTCGTCCCAATGGCTCTAACTGAAGATGGAAGATACAAAGAGAAGCTGGAAGCAGAGTGGAATGATGAAGACAGAAGGAGAGTCCTACTGAATTTTAAAGCAAAGCATTGTTTAGTCAGTGCCCTGAACCAGGATGAATTCTACAGGGTCTCACAATGCACCACTGCAAAAGGGATGTGGGACACTCTGCAGATTGCACATGAAGGGACATCTGGGGTCAGGGAGAACAGACTCAATACGTGCATTGGAGAGTATGAGAGCTTCAGGATGTCTGAAGGAGAAACTGTAAAGGAGCTCCAAAAGAGATTTACTCTCATTGTGAATCAACTGAAGAGCCTAGGAAAGGAATACAATCAATCAAAGAAAGTGAGAAAAATTCTCAGAGCTCTCCCTCTGGAATGGCAGCCCAAGGTGACAGCAATAGAAGAAGCTAGAGGAGAATCAATGGCCTCTGTCACAGCTCTCTTTGGAAGCCTTGAGGAGTATGAAGGAAAAATCAAAGCTCTCAAGGAAGCCGGGTTGGACAGAAAGAAGAAAGGCCTTGCTCTTAAAGCCGCTGATGAAAAGGAAGAAGAATCTGACGAAGAGGATGAACTTGATGAGGAAACCTTGGCTATGATGGTCAGAAAATTCAGAAGATTCTACAGCAAGAAAAAGAACAAGAGATTCTTCAAGAAGGTAGCTGCTGGGGAAAGCAAGAAAGAGGCAAAAGAATCTGTGACTTGCTATGAGTGCAAGAAGCAGGGACACATAAAGTGGGACTGCCCCCAATTCCTCAAAAAGCAAGAAAAGGAAAAGAAAGCTGCTGACAAAGGGAAAAAGAAGAAAGCCTACATCTCATCCATATGGGGCAACAGCTCAGATGAGGAAGAAGAAGAAGAAGAAGAGATTGCCAACATTTGTCTGATGGCACTTACTTCTGAAGAAACCACACCCTCATGCAGCAGTGATCTGGAAGAAGAGGTATATGAATCTGAACCTTCCTATTCTGAATTACTGGATGCATTTCATGAGCTTCATGATGAATTTATTAAAGTTGCTAAAGAACTGAAATTGGCAAAGAAAAAGATAAGCAAGCTGGAGTCTCAAAGCATAGTTTCTGAAACTGCTTCTTTACCTACTTCTGAATCTGTTTGCTGCACTTCATGCACCGAACTTAAACAAACTAATGATTATCTAGTTAAAAGTATGTCTAGGCTCACTAGAGGTAAAGATATGTTGTTTGCATTGATGGGAAGCCAAAGAATTTCACAAGGAAAAGCTGGTCTTGGCTATGATCCATGTGCTGTCAAGGAAAAGATTAGGAAGAAAAATCAAAATGCATATATGAGACATTTTGTGCATGCTAAGAACAATAAAAAGAAAGTTAATGCATCACCTCATATTGAAACATATGATCAACCAAGGCATGCTAGACAAAAGTATTATCTGCACTGTTTTCTTCCTGCATCTCAATCTAGCAGTCCTTTCACTACCTGTTATTTCTGTAACAAAAAGGGACATATTTCTAGTTCCTGTGATTTGAGGAAAAATGGACTTGGCAGGAAAGTTGGATGGGTTTCCAAAGTTGCATCTGCATCTAGGGAAAAATATACTGACCAAAAGGGACCCAAGCAAATTTGGGTACCTAAAAGGAAATCATAAACATTGTTTTGCAGGTCTGTCTCAAAGCTAAGAAAAGCAACAAATGGTATATGGACAGTGCCTGCTCAAGTCACATGACTGGTGACAAGGACAAGTTCATCACCCTTAGAGACAAGAAAGGAGGAAAGGTGACCTTTGGAGGTGATCAATATGGTAAAATTGTTGGTATTAGCATTGTGGGCAAAAATCCTGAAACATCCATTGAAGAGGTGCTGTTTGTGATTGGCCTCAACCACAACTTACTAAGCGTGAGTCAGACTTGTGACAAAGGAAACTGGGTGCTGTTTGACTCAAAGTTTTGCCTGGTCATCAGAAAGAGTGATCACAGAGTAATCCTCAAAGCTCAAAGGGATGGTAACTGCTACACTATTGACCTTGATGAACTTCCTCCTTTAGATTCTGTATGCCTAATCAGTCAGAATAACGATAGTTGGTTATGGCATAGGAGATTAGCTCATGTCAATATGAATCAATTGTCTAAACTGGTTAAAAATGAGCTAGTTACTGGTTTGCCAAAAATATCTTTTGAAAAGGATAAAGAATGTGATGCATGCTTAAAAGGAAAACAAATTAAATCATCCTTCAAATCTAAAAACATAGTTACCATAACAAGACCACTTGAATTGCTGCATATGGACTTAATTGGACCATCTAGGGTGAAAAGTCTTGGTGGTAATCTGTATGTGCTTGTAATTGTTGATGATTATTCTAGATTTACTTGGACATTATTTTTTTCTTCTAAAAGTGATACCTTTGATGCATTTGTAACCTTAGCCAAGAAAGTGCAAAATGAGAAAGGTATTTCTATTGTATCTATCAGGTCAGACCATGGAGGAGAATTTGAAAATGCATACTTCCTGGAGTACTGCAGTGAGCATGGAATTGACCACAACTTCTCAGCTCCTAGGACTCCTCAACAGAATGGAGTAGTAGAAAGGAAGAACAGAACTATTGGAGAGATGGCCAGAGCTATGCTGAATGAAAAAGAACTTTCTCAAGTGTTCTGGGCTGATGCAGTAAACACAACAAGTTACATCATCAACAGAGCATACATCAGACCCATCCTGGGAAAGACTCCATACGATCTGTACAAGGGGAGAAAGCCAGATCTGTCCCATCTCCATGTGTTCGGGTGCAAATGCTTTATTCACAACAATGGCAAAGAAAACCTAGGTAAATTTGATGCCAAATCAGATGAAGGTATATTTCTAGGCTACTCTAGTAGGAGTAAGGCATATAGAGTTTATAATAAAAGATCAAATGTGGTAGAAGAATCTGTGCATGTGGTTTTCATTGAAAATGAAACTGTTTCAAAACATCTTACCAATGAGGATGATCCTGCTTTCAATTTTGAAAAACTGGGCATTTCTGATAAAAGTAGAACTGAACCTCCAAAGATATCTGAATCTGTTAACATAGAGGAAGATATCCAGGAGCAAGAGTTTGATGAAGAAAATAATGAAGAAACATCTCAAGAACTCCCTAGAGCTTGGAGATATCAAAGGAATCATCCTGTTGATCAAGTGATAGGAGATGTTCAAGAGAGAGTCAAAACCAGAAAATAGTTAAGGGATCAAATGCTAAATTGTGCTTTCATTTCTCAAATTGAACCCAAATGTGCTGAAGAAGCCTTAACTGATGATTACTGGATTTTGGCAATGCAAGATGAACTAAATCAGTTTGAAAGAAATCAAGTTTGGGATTGAGTACCTAAACCCAAAAATCATCCTGTTATTGGTACCAAATGGGTTTTCAGAAACAAACTTGATGAATCTGGAACCATAATCAGAAATAAAGCTAGATTAGTTGCTAAAAGGTATAATCAAGAAGAAGGTATTGATTTTGAAGAAACCTTTGCACCAGTAGCCAGATTAGAAGCTATAAGAATTCTACTAGCTTATGCATGCATGAAAAATATTTTGCTATATCAAATGGATGTAAAGAGTGCCTTTCTGAATGGATATATCATGGAAGAGGTTTATGTAGATCAACCTCCAGGTTTTGAGGATTCTACAAAACCAAACCATGTCTATAAACTGAAGAAAGCTCTTTATGGATTAAAACAAGCTCCCAGAGCATGGTATGAAAGATTGAGTAACTTTCTGTCTGAAAAAGGGTTTAACAGAGGCAAAGTTAACACAACTTTATTTACTAAGAAAGAGAATAAAGGTTTACTAATTGTCCAAATCTATGTTGATGATATTATTTTTGGTGCTACTAATGAAACTCTGTGCAAGGAATTTTCTAAGTTAATGCAGGGAGAATTCGAAATGTCCATGATGGGTGAACTCAATTTCTTCCTTGGATTGCAAATCAGACAGCTTAATGATGGTATCTTTCTCAGTCAATCCAAGTATCTAAAGGAGCTGTTAAAGAAGTTTGGAATGGAGAATGCCAAGCCAATGGGAACACCTATGGCTACTGCAACCAAACTGGACATGGATGAAAATGGGAAAATGTTTGACATTACTCAATACAGAAGAATGATTGGATCCCTGCTGTACCTAACTGCCAGCAGACCTGACATTATGTTCAGTGTCTGCATGTGTGCAAGGTTCCAATCATGCCCTAAAGAAACCCATGCAACAGCTGTGAAAAGAATTTTCAGATATCTAATTGGAACATCACAGATGGGTCTTTGGTATCCAAAAGGCAATGGAGAAGATCTCAAAGGATACACTGATGCTGATTTTGCAGGATCCAAAACTGACAGAAAAAGCACAAGTGGAACTTGTCAGTTTCTTGGAGGATCCCTGGTTTCATGGTTCAGCAAAAAGCAAAACAGTGTGGCTCTATCCACTGCAGAAGCTGAGTATGTTGCAGCTGGAAGTTGTTGTGCCCAAGTCATCTGGATGAAGCAGCAGCTTGAGGATCTTGAGGTTAAAATGAAAGAGATACCCATCATGTGTGATAATCAAAGTGCCATAAACATCACTAAGAATCCTGTCATGCACTCAAGGACGAAACATATTGAGGTTAGACACCACTTCATAAGGGATCATGTTCTGAAAGAAGAAGTTAAGCTGGAATACATCCCAACAGAGGATCAACTTGCTGATATACTCACAAAACCTCTACCAGAAGACAGGCATTGCAAAATAAGAAGAGAATTGGGAATGGTAAATCCCAATGAATTGTAAGTCATTTCTGTGCAATTATGTCTTTAGAATTTTTTTTTTATAGAATTTATTCTAACTTGAGCATCGGAGTATGTTTTAGTATAGTTGCAGGTGCTCCTTGTGAAAATCAATGGCTAAAAGTTTGAAAGATTGAAGCACTCCAGATTGGAACAACCAGAAAATGAAGTGAATGATAATTATTCTAAGGTCTGGATCCATTCTGTAAGTTTTTAAAGTTGAAATTTGTATGATGTTTGATTGCTAGATGAATTTCATTGATAATCTGTGTTTTTGAACTGGTCAACATGGTCAACATTCGAATTTTGGTTGACCAACAGACGAACTTTGGCCTGTTATGCCTTGGAACAGTTCTCGGTAATGCCTCGAAATTCGTCTGTTGAAGCTTGAAAGTTCGAATTTTCAAAAACAGAAATTTCAAAGTTATGATTGTCCATCACTGCTATACGAATTATTACTACTTAACATATGAATGTTGGACAATATTTACAAAAGTTTAAAAAAAAAAAATTCGAAGTTTCAGTTCAAAATTCGTCTGTTGAATTATGCTCTTGATGATTGAATACTCGAAAGATGATGCTCTGCATGCTTAATTCGTCTATTGGTTGAAGTTTTGTTTGTTGAGGCTGTTTTTCTTTTCAACATTCGAATTTTGTAGGAACAAAATTCGTCTGGTGTGTATGTATTGATTATTTCAAGCCTCTGTCAGACGAACTTTCAAGATGAAAATTCGTCTGTCAGTAAGATGTGCTGAACGGTTTAACTTGTAACTGCCTGAAGTTCGAATTTTGACCCCTCAAAATTTGTCTGTCAGACGGTTACATACGTTAAAACCGACGGTTTCCGACAGAACAGACGCAACCCTATTTGTAACTCATCCAAGTCTGTTCTGATTCTCTCTTCAATCCTCTTAACTCCTGTCCAAAAACCGTCATTTCTCACCGATTAAACTTCCTTTCGCACCCCTTAAATCTATTCTCAGCCACATTCTGCTTCATTCAATCAAGAAATGGCGAGAGTGAAGATTCCTGGAACAGGACAAGCTGGAACTCGGCCAAAAAGGACGGTCAAATCTCAATATGCTACAAAGGAAGGAGAGAAATCCAAGAGAAAGGCCGAACCCAGTAAAGCCACTCCTTCCAAACGACAAAAATCATCATCCAAGTCAGAATCTCAGAAAGCTGGGCCCTCATCCTCAAAGTCTGCAGTTTCTTCGGTTGATACTGCTGCTGTGGCTTCCTCCTCCTCTACTGAATCTGGAGAGTTTGAATTGACTACACTGCCACTGTGGAGCACCCCAGAGATTCAAGAAGAGTTCTCTACCAAATTTTCCAACAAAAAGGTAATCAAGCCTCACTGTGTACATATGGAGCAATTTCTGATATCCAACAACTTTGATGCTGCAATATGGTTGATAAAATATAGAAATCTGTTGGAAATTGCTGAAAAATATGATGATGAGGTAGTGAAGACTTGGTATGCCTCTCTTCAATATAACAGCAAGAAAAGGAAATGGGAGGTCACCTTAAGATCAAGGACCATTTGGCTTGCTGATGAAACAATCAATGAGGTGCTGGAAATCCCAGGACAAGATGGGCTGAAAATTGACATAACAGCCTCTGGATATATGGATGAGGCTAGTACAGCTGATGAGGAAGGTGGCTCCTTTCTGAATTACAAAGAAAGTACCATCTTGGACACCTTATTCAGAAGAAGGGAGAATAGGCCCACAATAAATCTGTTGAAGCCCACACACCTCAGTGTACAAGTAAGGATCTTGCACTACATAGTGTCCAGGATCATATTCAACAAAGGTGGCAGCTTCAATTTGATAACAAGGGCAGAGGCTCATGTGATAACTGCTATCATACGTGGGAAGCTAATCAATATGGGTCATATCATTCTCCAGCGTATGATAAAGGCAAGGGATCAGAGGAAAGATTCCACACTCCCCTATGCAGCAATTATTTCAAGAATCCTGCAGCATGCTAGGATTCAGCACATTGAAAAGGGGAAAGGGAAGCTCACTGAGGCCTTCAAAGAAGAAGAATTGCAAAGGATGGGCATTGAAAGAGATGACGGACATTGGGTTGGAAAGGGAGCAGGAAAATCTGAAGATTTGTTCTTTGTTGCTGATGCATCCCTCCAACAAGAAGGCACCTCTGAGGCACCTGGCAGATCTGTACCTCAGCCTTCTCAGCCTATTCCATCTCCCTCCAGGCCTACTCACCCTCCTTCCACTCCCTCCTCACGGGTCAAGCCAACAAAGATCACTGAGTTGTTTGACAGTCTGTCAACACTCATTCTCAGCATTAGGGATGAGCAAAACACCAAATTTGCTCATCTACAAGATCAGATCCATCAGTTGGCTGTGAATATGAAGGTGGTGGCTGATGCCTATGAAGAGATTAGAAATGCAATTCCTACCACTTCAGCTCCACCTCAGCCTAGTATCCCTGAACCTACTCTGTCTCCATCTCCTGTGCCTCCAAGTTCTTTTGAGCTGGATTCTCCTATCCCTGATGTTGGTATGCAAGAGACTGAACCAACTGGCACGCCAAAGGCCTCCAACAATGAGGTAAGTCCTGGTCCACCCTTGGACTATGGCATGGAGGAAAAGGGTCTGCAGGAAACAAGCCCAATTGAGCAGAATGAAGTAGTTGCTCAGGACTCTATCCTTTCCACCCAAGAGTCTGAGCAAGTTGAGCAGCTAGTAGCATCCATCTCTGCTTCACCATTTTTGCAAGCTGCACTCAATGAGGAAAGGAGCATTGTGCCTGTTATTGACCTTGTTGCTATTGCTCACAATGCTCTTCTGCTAGCTCAAAGGAGAAGGCTTGAAGAAATGTTTCCTCCTACTACACCAGCCTCTCCTTCCCTTGCTGCTTATGGTCTTTCAGAGGAACAGAGAGCTCGACTGGCTCTTTCCAGGCAGGAAATGCAAGAGCTGCTTGAGGTCTCTGATGATGATGATGAAGAGCCTGCTGAGCCCCCTGCACCAGCTCAGCCAGAGATTCCTTTTGCTCCTGTCCCTCTTCGTGCTGTTCCTCTCACTCAGATACCTCCTCCAATGGACTTTGTTGGGCTTTCTGATGATGCCAAAAAGGGGGAGAAGATAAAGCAAACTGGGACTAAGCAAGCTGGAAGATCTGCTGAGTCATCTGGAAAAGGAAAGACTTATAGCAAGAAGTCTAAGCCAAAGAAGAAGTGATGTTTTTAGATCTTAGGCTGAATCTTCTTGTTGTATCTAGTTTTAATTGTTTTATTGTTTTTTGCTTGATTTGATGTTTAGAGAACTGATTGAAATATGTATTGCAACAATTTGTTTAAGTAAATTATGTTCTTGGTTGCAATAATTTGGGCTTTGAATCTCTTCACTTAATCTGTTGAAAATGATATCTTATAACTGTAATGCATATGTTGAGGGGGAGCTTGTGTAAGCAAACCCAAGTACTAATCCAGTTTGTGAGTTGTTTTGTCATCATCAAAAAGGGGGAGAATGTTGGATCAAGAGTTTTGATGATTCCAAACCAACACTCAAGAGCTTGAATTGAAGATATCAAAGGAGATCAAAGCTGTTTCAAGTGAAGATTTTCTGAGTATTTGCTATTAGATCTTTTGTAGGATCTTTAGTTTTTGTTTAGACTGGGTAAAAGATTTTGATTTGAGAAAAAGGCGTTTTCAAACCTTGATTTGAAGTTAAATCTTTACTTATTTAAAAAATACTCACAAACAGACGAAGTTTGATAGTATAACTAAACTGTCAAGTTGGAAATTCGAACTTTGCTTTTGGAAATTCGAATTTCGAGCTAAAACTGAATAAGTCTGAAGAGGTGTCCCTCTGTCAGACGAATTTTGGTCATTCAAAATTTGAATTTTCATCAAGTCTGAAAGAAGCCTTTTTGTGACAGACGAACTTCACTCTTTCAAAATTCGAATTTCAGACAAAATGCAATTTGTGAAAACCAAAGAAATTCATCTGAAACTATGCTAAAGTTCATCTGAAATCAAGAGGAAACTAAGTTTGAAAAATGCTCTCTGACAGACGCACTTTGACTTAGCAACATTCGAATTTTCATCTGAGTCAAAGGAGCTACTTTGTGACATTCGAATTTGACTCTTTCAAAATTCGAATTTCAGACAAAACAAAACTTGAGAAAATAGAAGAAATTCGTCTGAAAGTTTGATAAAGTTCATCTGAGATCAAGAATGATTTAAGTCTCAAAACTGGTCTCTGACAGACGAATTTCACTCTGCCAAAATTCAAATTTCAAAGAAAGTGAACTACTGTGCCTCTTTGAACGTTCAATGGACAGACGAATTTTGGGCATCCAAAATTTGAATTTCGAGGGTACTGTAGAAAATTGAAAACACTGTTCATGACTTACAGAAAAACTTTCTTCTGGAAAATTCGTATGTCACTTTTTGAAAATATTTTATAAGTTTCAAAATTTGAATTTCACTCTATGGACAGACGAACTTCGTATTTTAACGTTAGAAGCTTTAACCTTCGGTTCCCTCGAAATTCGTCTGTTGGCCAACCAAAATTCGAATTTCAGTATGTCAGAAACATTAAATGCGGTTGGTAAACGGATAGTTTTTCAGAGTAACCGTTGGATAACTTCCCCAACGGATAGATTTAGTCTCTAACGGATATTTGAGACCTAAATCTATAAATACAACATCATTTGAAGTTGTGGGTAACAAAATCAAACTTGTATATACCGAATTTCTGCTGAATCTTCATCTCAAAAGCTTTTACCCTTCCAACTTCATTATTTGTACTTAAACCTTCATATCTACTCTATTCAGGAGAGTTATTCATTTGTAAACTATCTACTCTTCATCTGGAAGATAGATTTACTTGTGAGGGGTATTCACAAGGGGATTGGGAAAGCACATAGAGAAAGTGCTTAGAGAGTTTGAGAGAGCTCAGAACAGAGCATGCTCGTGTACTATGGCTTTAGTAAGAAGCCCGTTGAAATTCTTGCTGGATAGTGGATAAATATCAAGAGGTGTCTTGGGGACTGGATGTAGGTCAAGTGGATAGACCGAACCAGGATAAATCACTGAGTTTTCTTCTCCTTATCTCTACTTTTCAGCTTGCTCTGTTTTACACGTTATTTTCATTATACTGTGATATCTTCACTTGCTTTACTTTGTGCAGAAAAATTTCAATCTTCCCAATTCACCCCCCCTCTTGGGACGTCAGCCTTGCTAACAAACACATACAGGCTTGACTCTCAAAACGTCCCCAGTGGAGTCGCATCCCCGGGTGTGACAAGTCTGAAGAGATGCCTCTCTGACAGACGAATTTTGACTTGATGAAATTTGAATTTCGATAAGTGTTTGAAAGGAGCTTTAAGCAATAGACGAACTTTGGGTTTTGAACATTCGAATTTCAGACAAAATGAATCTTATGAAAACTAAAGAAATTCATCTGAAATTATGTCAAAGTTCATCTGAAACCAAGTTTAGATTGGATTTCACAATTGCTCACTGACAGACGAACTTTGAACATGAAAATTTGAATTTCAGAAACTAAGCTTGTGAGTCTGTTGGAATGACATGTTGACATACGAATGACAGTATTTATAAATTTGAATTTTGAAGTTAGTCTGAAAAGAGGTCTCTCTGACAGGCGAACTTTGGCATTTGAAAATTCAAACTTTGAATTATACGAGCTACTGTGACTTATAAACCAGCTATGAACAGATGAATTTTGAGGTTCCAAAATTTGAAGGTACTGTAGCAAATTGAAAATACTGTTCACACTTGACAGAAAAACTTTCAACATGAAAATTCATATGTTACAACGAAGAAACATTTTTCAAGTATTAAAATTTGAATTTCACTTCATCACAGACGAACTTCAGGCTTTCAACGTTGAAGGTGTTAACCTTCGATTTCTACGAAATTCATTTGTTGACCAACTGAAATTCGAATTTCAGTATGTCAGAAGCATTAAATGCGGTTGGTTAACGGACAGTTTTTCAGAGTAACCGTTGGATAACTTCTCCAACGGATAGATTTTGTCTCTAACGGATATTTGAGACCTAAATCTATAAATATAACATCATTTAAAGTTGTGGGTAAGAATTTTAACTTTGTATATACTGAAATTCTGCCAAATCATTTACTCAAAGCTTCATACTCTCACACTTCAATATTTGTACTTTAAACTTTCATATTCACTCTGATTAAGAGAGTTTAATCTTTGTAAAGAATCTAATCTTCATGTGGAAGATAGATTTTCTTGTGAGGGGATATCACAAGGGATTGGGAAGCACTTTGTGAAAGTGCAGAGAGTGAATGAGTGAGCTCTAGAAAACAGAGCACAAACCTTGTACTGTGGCATTTGCAAGAAGCCCACAGAATTCTTGCAGAATAGTGGAAAATCTCAAGTGGTGACTTGGGGACTGGACGTAGGTCAAGTGGAGAGACCGAACCAGGATAAATTACTGAGTTTTCTTCTCTTCACTGTCATCTTTACAGTTATTTGGTTATACTCTGTTTTACCATCATATATTGCTTTCTTTACCTTCTTGATATTTTGTAGAAAATTTTTAATATTCCTAATTCACCCCTCCTCTTGGGAAGCCAGCTAATCTAACAACTAGACTCACCCGTAAGGATCGATCTTTCATTTGGTGTGACAGGTGTGAGAGAGCATTCTAAGAGCTGAAGGTTTGTTTGACGTCTACCTCAGTACTCATTATCCCTAACCCGTCAGAGTCATTCACTATTTACACGGATGCCTCTAAGAAGGGTCTAGGGTGTGTTTTGATGCAGCAAGGCAAGGTCATGGCGTATGCTTCAAGGCAGTTAAGGCCTCATGAGGAGAATTATCCTACTCATGACCTTGAGCTAGCGGCTGTAGTGTTTGCCTTGAAATTGTGGAGGCATTATCTCTATGGCGCTCAGTTTGAGGTGTTCAGTGATCATAAGAGTTGAAGTATTTGTTCGATCAGAAAGAGCTGAACATGAGGCAAAGGCGTTGGGTTGAGTTCCTTGTGGACTATGAATTTTCCCTAAAGTATCACCCTGGGAAAGCCAACGTTATGGCGGATGCTTTGAGCAGAAAGTCGATCCATATGGCCACGATGATGATGAGAGAGCAGCAGTTGCTGGAAAGCCTGAGAGATATGAAGTTATCCATCAATGTCCATCCTGGAGTACTAGTAATGAGTTCCATCAGTGTATCAAGTGATTTATTGAGAAATATCTGCTATGCTCAGATGGAGGATGACTATCTTTTGGGTATTCGAGAACAGGTTGAAATGGAGGAGACCCAGGACTTTGATATTCTGGAGGATGGTATCATCCAGTGCCGAGGTCAAATTTGTGTGCCAAATGTTACGGAGTTACGTGAGATTATTTTGGAGGAAGCTCATAAGAGCAGGTATATTATTTACCCATGTACCACTAAGATGTACCAGGATCTGAAGCATGGTTATTGGTGGCCGAGCATGAAAAAGGACATTGCAGAGTTTGTGGCCAGATGTCTAATTTGCTAAAAGGTAAAGATTAAGCACCAATTGCCTGCAGGTATGTTGCAATCGTTAGAGATCCTAGAGTGGAAATGAGATAGCGTTTCCATAGATTTTGTGATGGGATTACCGAGGACCTCTTCAGGATACAATGCGATATAGGTCATTGTGGACAGGTTGACGAAGTCGGTCCATTTTCTTCTAATTCGGGAAACTATTTCAATGGAAAAGTTAGCCTAGTTGTATGTGAGTATATATATATATTATGTGTGGTTGTCCCTAGTTACTGAGACATTGTCTCACACCCCTCTCCCATGACTAACCTTTCAGGTGACGGTTCTGGCACTGGTCCGGGGAAGACGTGTGAGTAGCAGCGAACATGAGAATATTGGGTCTATGTAGTGTGTGTAATTTAGATAATGTACCTCGTGCCAAGTAGGATAGTATGTTTGTAATGGATAGCTTAAAGGAATTGATAAAGGATTAATATGAATCGATGTACGTATGTTTATGTATGTTGTATGTATGGTTGCATGGTTTGGATGTTGAGGAGCCTGTATGTTAGTGTTAGTGAGCTCTAATGGTTTTGGGGCCTTGTTGCTATGTCTTAGGGCCTGTAGCCTGTTTGTCAAGTTGGGTTCCGAGGGGTCAAATCTCAGAGGAGTGGTTCCTTTGAGATGAAACCTCTTTGGATAAGTTGGTTTGGGGGATTTAGACCTGTATAAGTGGTCTTTGAGTGTCCAGTTGCCTTTGGTGGCAAATGGATGTGGTTAGTGGTGAGTTTTGGTCAATGAGTGGCCAAAATGGTGTTTAAAGTCCAGAATCTCCATACGGAGTTGGATTGAGGTGAAAGTGGTGTCTTTGGATAGATGGGGACGAGATTGACTTGTAGAAGTCAGAATCAAGTCAATCGGAGGTCGGAGCATAGAGTTATGCACGTCGGAAGTTCACCTCGGATTATGAAAGTTGCTGATATGGGATATCAGCATGGGGCGCCGCGGCTCCAGAGTCCAGGCCGCGGTGCCAGTGAATCCAGAAATGATGGAGAAACAGGGGAGGCCGGAGCTGCGGCAGTATTGTAGCGGCCGCGGCCCCCAGCCCTATTTTGGTGTTTTGAGAGTCGTTTCCGCTGTTTTTGAAGTTTTTGGTTAAGTAGAGGAGGTGACAGGAGGTAGGATGTTACACAAGTGTCACTATAGTCCATAGCCCTTGCAAAATCCTCTCCAAGTTATGCTAAATCACCACCACGAACTCACTCCTCTATAATCATGAGCTCCCTTCTAGCCCTTCAATGGCAGCCACTTTCAAGCAACGCCTAGCTAGAAAATGGAAGAGATTCAGTGGAAAGAAGGTAGGAGAAGATGGAGGATAGGTAAAAAATGGAGTAGGTGAGAAGGAAATAACCGAAAAATGGAAGAAATAGAGGGGGGTCGAGAGAGAAAAAGGGTTGGAGAAAAAGGATGAAGCTTGTGTGTGGCAAGAGAGTGAAAGAACCAGAAGGGGCTATCGGTTGTAGCTGGAAATGAAAGAGGATGATCGAAAAAATGGAAGAAAAATTGGAAGGAAAATGAGAGAATAAAGGAAAGAAGTTGAGGACGAGAGAATGGCAATGATCAATGTGGGTGGTGGCCTCTATTGAACCAGAAAAGAAAGAAAAGAAATTGAAGGAAGGAGGTGGCGTCTACTAGAAGGGTTTTTACGAAGTTAAGAAAGATAAAAAAGACAAGGGTTGCATTTGGTTTCCAAAAATGAAGCAAGAAAATAAGGTTAACTAATTAAAAATAAAATCAGATGCAAATGGGTAGCTAAAAAAGAGAAAAATAGGGAAGTTGAGAAAATAAATTTGTCATAAAATTTCTCCTGTATGATGACCAAAATACCCCCTAAAATTTTTAATCTCCATTAACCATGATCTGCAAGAAAATATTACATGAGATAGATTATGTGTTCAATTAAATAAATGCATATTGAATTTTAGTCTAAGAAAATTAAATTAATTATGGGATAAAATTTAAGCCCAATTGGAGAAAAATTATGTTTCAAAATGATAAAAATAAAAAAAATAAAATACTAAAAAGAAATTTTTAGAACTCTATGATAATTTTATCCCTACATGGGTCAATTTTTAACCATTTCTTTAATAACAATTAAAACACTAATGACCTATAATCTCATTGAGATTATTAAATAATCTCAATGAGATTATTTAATAATATAATCTCAATGAGATTATTTAATTCTTTGGAATAATTTGAAAAATAGAAAATAATTAAATTTAAAATTTAATTTTCAAAAATTATACCAAAATTCTCATAAATCCAAAAATCAACTAAAATTATAAAAATAATCTAAAATTCCAAAATTAGCCAAAATTAATTATTAAAATCACTAAGCATGGGGAATAAAAATAGTAAAAATTTAAGAGTTATCAGTGGGTATGACTTTTAGGGGACAATGGCTATATAAGGATGTAATGGAAAATTTCAAATGTTGTATCTTTTGCTATTGAATAGAATTTTTTTTTCTCTTGTCTCTTTTATTCTCTCTTCTCTTGTCTCTTCCACTTCTCTCATTTCCTATTCCCTTTTCTTTGTTATCTCTTTATAAATTCCTATTCTCTTAATAATGGTATCAGAGCATACCTTTTCTAAGCTACTATGATTGTGACTGAGTTTTGTTAACAAGCTTCTTTGTGTGAGAAATAGAATAGGATTGAACAAAAGATAGAACAAAGGCTTACAAATTTTCAAGAACAAATTCATAATCTCCCTGCACGACTTATGAGTTATGATGATGAACAATTCGTTAATAAATATTGTATTTTGTATTAGTTGGATAAGAATTGTTTCTTTTTTCTCTTATTCTCTTGAATTCCTTCTTCTTCTCCATTTTCTATTCCTCCTGCTCGTTTCTCATCCTTCCTACATTCTCTCTTTCTGCTCTCTCTCCCTCTTATCTATTTACCACATACTAAGGGTATTAGAGTTACCTGCTAAATCTAGGATTCATCTTATTTTCTATGTATCTCTACTCAAGTTATGTCTTAATCCTATAATGAAATAAGAGCATCCACCTACATATTAATCTTTACTTAAGAGAATGTGGTTGAAAAAAATATGAATAGAGGTTTGAGATAGAGCATTCTCTCTCTATAATTCTCTATTCTGTTAACACATTTGACATTATCTTCATTTCATTCTTTTATTGCTGGAGGCTTGAGATAGAGCTTTCTCTTTCCTTAGCTCAAGATTTTATTGATGCTTTCATGTATATTTCTAATTTGGTTTGTATAATTGCTTAATGTTTCTTTTAAATTAAAGTTTGTGTTTATTTATAAGTTGTAACAGTTTTTATTTATAATATTTTCTTCCATGACTCTTACTTTTTTTTTCTTTATGATATTCTGATGACCATCAATTCAATTGAACCAATGTGGTTAATCCATCGCACTTGTTAGATATAATCACACACGATCACCTTTTCTTTAAATTATGTTGATTTATTTTACTTTAGGATTCTCCATGATATATAACTAAACATCAATTTCAAAGTTTATAAACATAAAAGAGATGCTTTATTTTGATTGTCTACAATATCTTAGTGTATTAATTAGAATTATATAATAGAGATTTGCCACATCTAAGAAGATAATAATTTATTAAATTTTGTTTTTCTTTCTCAATCAAGTAATTACCGTACTTTTTTTCTTTTAGTTTTATTTTTAATTTATGACAATTATTTTGTTTTAAAAAGATTTACTTTCCTTTCTTGTTGTGCCTTTATTTAAAAGTTCTATTATTTTGATGAATGAAATTGACTAACTTGCTAGAAGTTTTGGAAACCTACGTGCTTATGTTTTCTCACTTGTAAATATGTAACATTTAATTTTAATTTGCTAACTTCAATTTCTATCTCCTTCTCTAGTTCCTTTCCGTATCTCATTTTTTATCCTTGTCATCTTATTTGATAATTTTGAGGGAGGAATAAAAATTATTAATCAAATAATTTTTTTGGCGACAATCATCTTATTCTAGTTGGGTATTACGTTAAAAATCTTTCAATATTATAAATACACTTTACTGATAGTATGCAACAGACTTTTGACATCTTCTAATGTCAAAGATGATATGCTTATCTCACAAGAATTAAGAAGTGAGGATAACGTTTTCCTACATCTTATTTTTTTTGTAATTGTACATAGATGGATTGTTGTTCAATATTTTCTTCAGGTGAAGTTGCCATTAGTGGTGGATTAATTTGATTAGTAACAAATAGGATGATTTGAGCATTCTTTGCAATATACATTCATATATGTGATAACTATATTGATATAAGTTGAGTTCACAAAGTCATATCTAGAGGTGGACCCATGAGCATGCTCCTTCTTGAGAGAAAAACTAGGATAATGTGTAGATAGATTAGTGAAAAAATTTGAGATGATATTAAATATTATAAATTGCATTTGTTGATATAAGAGGATAAACCCTCCAACATGTTTGATATATAGTCATTTGTTACTTGCTTATGCACTAATCTTGACACATTACCCACACCATTGGTGATGTTTAATACACTGTTTAATTAATATGTTTCATACTATTTGTGAATCTCTGAACACATGTTTGCTGGATGAAAAAGTGATTGATTATACCATAAAAAACTTTTTTAGAATGACAAGATAGTAAATAATGTTGAATTTGTTCAAAGTTTCTTTTTCTTATTATTTTGCTTTGAATCTATTTAATTTGATACTTGACAATTAATATTTCGTCTATCAATTTTGAATACAAATGCTCTTTTTTTTCATTGTTATGATGTTATGAATATTATTTCTGATACCAATGGTATTCTTTATATGCGGTTTTACTCTTATCTTTTTTCTCATAATATTTTAGCTAAAACCCAACTATTTTTGTTCTATCATTTGCCTCTTATTTGATTGTCGACTTTGTGCACAAAGAGAAAGATAATAGATTGGGTGGAGCTTCTATATTGTAGTACATTCTAAAGATGTAACAAGACTTCTACTCTTAAAAATGATAATATCTAACTATCAAACCTGGTATGAGTTCAATTCCTTGCAGAAGATCTCTACATTTTCCTATTTGCGGAAAAAGAAATGGATATTTATTTAATCGTTAAGCTTCTGTTCCTGGTTCCTATTATAGAACAACACACAATGAAGTGATTGAAGTGAAGTAATAGTGATAATATCAATTGGCTTAGAAGAATAAACTAAATCAGTTTTTTCCATAGCACATATCAAAACAAGAATCATGTTGGATTATGTTTGGAATATAAAGTCTTTTGAATTAAAGAAAGATCAAATGGAAAAGTATATCATTACTTGCCAAAAGAAAAAATATATCCTCCAAAGTTCAAACAAGATAAAGCTAAAAAATATGAAGGAGTTCCTTGTTGCTTCATATCTCTACCACTGAAATTAGTAGCAAGCATGATTGTACACAATATTGTGAAGATTTATTCGATTAAATTTATAAATCTAAAACTCAAATAAAGAATGCTAGATGAAGTAGATGTGAATGTTGTAACCATATGAAATAGAACCAAAAGGTGATGAAATTCATTTGCATCACGCTTAACCATAATCTAGGGCCTTCACAAGTCTAAGGCACTCAATGGTAATAGGGAGTGTTGGACCTGAACATGAAACATGAGTTGGAATGTTGCAGCCAAAACATCCTATACAGATAGCAATGACGATCTAGTAACAAAGATAATCCAAAACCCCATACCAATATGAAAGAAACGCGGAAGAAGACTTAGTTGACTTATAAAATATGCAAAATTGGATCTATTGTGCAAGATCTTCATCAAGATTTTGTAGCTTTTCGGTCCCAATACTCTTAACAATTTTAACAAGCATAATATGAATGCTAATATAATTGGATTTCCAAATGCCAATAAAACCTGAGATTTCACCTCTAATAGAGTAGCCAGGATTACAAGAATTTGGTACATGCTCACATTAAAGAATCTCAAGATCTTGAGCAAAGTCACTAAATTGGATTCTGTGAACGGAGAAAATGAATTTCCAAGGATGATGTTGAACAAATAGCCACTAGAAAGCAGGACAAGAGTTTTGCCGCCACAAGCAACTTCCTGCTGCATGAAATCAATGTTGTCGCCATTAATTTTGCTATCACAAATATGTTAGATTTGATTGAAAAGTGACTGATGAAGCTATTAAGATTTATTCTGATTTTATTATTATTATTAAATTTTTAGAAAATAAATGGTAAAACCCAACTATTTTTGTTCTATCATTTGCCTCTTATTTGATTGTCGACTTTGTGCACAAAGAGAAAGATAATAGATTGGGTGGAGCTTCTATATTGTAGTACATTCTAAAGATGTAACAAGACTTCTACTCTTAAAAATGATAATATCTAACTATCAAACCTGGTATGAGTTCAATTCCTTGCAGAAGATCTCTACATTTTCCTATTTGCGGAAAAAGAAATGGATATTTATTTAATCGTTAAGCTTCTGTTCCTGGTTCCTATTATAGAACAACACACAATGAAGTGATTGAAGTGAAGTAATAGTGATAATATCAATTGGCTTAGAAGAATAAACTAAATCAGTTTTTTCCATAGCACATATCAAAACAAGAATCATGTTGGATTATGTTTGGAATATAAAGTCTTTTGAATTAAAGAAAGATCAAATGGAAAAGTATATCATTACTTGCCAAAAGAAAAAATATATCCTCCAAAGTTCAAACAAGATAAAGCTAAAAAATATGAAGGAGTTCCTTGTTGCTTCATATCTCTACCACTGAAATTAGTAGCAAGCATGATTGTACACAATATTGTGAAGATTTATTCGATTAAATTTATAAATCTAAAACTCAAATAAAGAATGCTAGATGAAGTAGATGTGAATGTTGTAACCATATGAAATAGAACCAAAAGGTGATGAAATTCATTTGCATCACGCTTAACCATAATCTAGGGCCTTCACAAGTCTAAGGCACTCAATGGTAATAGGGAGTGTTGGACCTGAACATGAAACATGAGTTGGAATGTTGCAGCCAAAACATCCTATACAGATAGCAATGACGATCTAGTAACAAAGATAATCCAAAACCCCATACCAATATGAAAGAAACGCGGAAGAAGACTTAGTTGACTTATAAAATATGCAAAATTGGATCTATTGTGCAAGATCTTCATCAAGATTTTGTAGCTTTTCGGTCCCAATACTCTTAACAATTTTAACAAGCATAATATGAATGCTAATATAATTGGATTTCCAAATGCCAATAAAACCTGAGATTTCACCTCTAATAGAGTAGCCAGGATTACAAGAATTTGGTACATGCTCACATTAAAGAATCTCAAGATCTTGAGCAAAGTCACTAAATTGGATTCTGTGAACGGAGAAAATGAATTTCCAAGGATGATGTTGAACAAATAGCCACTAGAAAGCAGGACAAGAGTTTTGCCGCCACAAGCAACTTCCTGCTGCATGAAATCAATGTTGTCGCCATTAATTTTGCTATCACAAATATGTTAGATTTGATTGAAAAGTGACTGATGAAGCTATTAAGATTTATTCTGATTTTATTATTATTATTAAATTTTTAGAAAATAAATGGTAAAAATAGTTATTAGGATTTGAATATTTTATATGTTGAGATTTAAAATTTGAATTTAATTTTATCTAACATTTGATTTGTAGCAGATTTTTCTGCAAGTCAGTTTCTTATGAGATGTATAAATATTTAATCTGAGAATCAATAAAAGATATTTTCCAACAAATTCTCATTTTTTATTTTCCTAAAAAACTCTTAAATATTAAAAAAAATACCCGACAAACTGGTATCAGAAATATTAAAAAAATTACTTTATAAGTGCATGTCTAACCATATAAAATATAATCAAAAGGTGATGAAATTCATTTGCATCACGTTTAACCATAATCTAGGGTTTTGACATCTCTAAGGCACTCAATGGTAATAGGGAGCGTTGGACTTGAACATAGATCACGAGTTGGAACATGGCAGCCAAAATACCCTATACAGATAGAAATGGTGATGCAGTAACATGGGTAATCCAAATTCCCAGACCCACATGAAAGAAACCCAGAAGAGGACTTACTCGACTTATAAGATATGCAAAATTGGATCCATTGTGCAAGATCTCCATCACGATTTCGTAGCTTTCCGATCCCAGTGCTCTTAACAATATTAACACGCATAATATGAATGCTAACATCTTTCGAATTTCAAATGCCAATAAAACCTGAGATTTCACCTTTAACAGAGTATACAGGATTGCAAAAATTCGGTACATGCTCACATGAAAGAATTCCAAGATCGTGAGCAAATTTAATAAATTGTTAGGAATCCTTTCCATTTTTTAAAGTGAATTCTTTTCTTTAAAATTATCAGATACTGGGCTCAAATAAGCAAAGCTGTGGGGAATTCTGGCCTTTTCAGAATTTGGAAAGTGAGTGAATCTAATGAAATATGGCTCTAGGATCCAGAGATTCTTACCAAGGTAAATGATGGAGCGCGCAAATCGAATAATTGGATTCTGTGAGGGGAGGAAATGAGTTTCCAAGTACGATGTTGAAGAAATAGCAACAAGAAAATGACAAGGGTTTTTCTGCCAAAAGCAACCTCCTGATCCATAAAATCAATGTTTCTGCTATTATTTCCGCTATCGCAAATATGTTACATTTGGATGAAAGATGATCGATGAAGCTATTAAGTTTTATTCTGATTTTATTATTATTGTTAAATGTTTAGAAAATAAATGGTAAAAGTAGTTATTAGGATTTGAATATTTTATATGTTGAGATTTAAAATTTAAATTTAATTTTATATAACACTTTATTTGTAGCAGATTTTTCTGCAAGTTAGTTTCTTAGGAGATATATAAATATTTGATCTGAAAATTAATAAAAGATATTTTCTAATAAATTCTCATTTTTTATTTTCTCCAAAAACTCTTAAATATTAAAATTAATACCCAACAAATTGGTATCAAAGCTATTTTTTATTGAGATAGAGTTAAAAAACCTATACCCATAACACCTGAAGAATGGATACATGAAAAATGAATAAGTACTCATATTAGACTTGTATTTGATACAGATACGCATCCTATATAGATGTATGTCTAACCATATAAAATAGAATCAAAAGGTGATGAAATTCATTTACATCACGCTTAACCATAATCTAGGGTTTTGAAATCTCTAAGGCACACAAAGGTAATAGAGAGCGTTGGATCTGAATATAGATCACGAGTTGGAACGTGGCAGCCAAAACACCCTATACATATGGTAATGGTGATCCAGCAATAAAGGTAATCCCAAACACCAATTCTACATGATAAAAACCCATAAGAGGACTTAGTCGACTTATAAGATATGCAAAATTGGATCTATTGTGCAAGATCTCCATCGGGATTTAGTAGCTTTCCGGTCTCAGTGCATTTAACAATTTTTAGAAGAATAATATGAATGCTAACATTATTGGGTTTCCAAATGCCAATAAAACCTGAGATTTCACCTCTAACTGAGTACCTGGGATCACAAGAATTTGGTACATGTTCACATGAAAGAATTTCAAGATCGTGAGCGAAGTCACTAAATTGTTAAGAATTATTTCCATTTTTTAAAGTGAATTCTTTTCTTTAATATTGTCAAATACTGGGCTCGAATGAGCGAAGTGGTTGGGAATTCTGACTTTTTCAGATTTTGGAAAGCGAGTAAATCTACTGAAATATGGTTCTGGGATCCAGGGGTTCTTACCATGGCATATAATGGAGCGCGCGAATTGAAAGAATGGATTCTGTAAAGGGAGAAAATGAGTTTCCAAGGGTGGTGTTGAACAAATAGCCATTAGAAAGTGGGACAAGGGTTTTGCTGCCAAAAGCAACCTCCTGGTCCATGAAATAAATGTTGCCGCTATTATTTTTGCTATCGCAAATAAGTTACATTTGGTTGAAAGGTGACCGATGAAGCTATTAAGATTTATTCTAATTTTATTATTATTGCTAAATTTTTAGAAAATAAATGGTAAAAGTAATTATTAATATTTGAATATTTTATATGTTGAGATTTAAAATTACAAATTAATTTTATTTAATATTTGATTTGTAGCAGATTTTTTTGCAAGTCAATTACTTATGAGATGTATAAATATTTGATATGAAAATCGATAAAAGATATATTTCACCAAATTCTCATTTTTTATTTTCCTCATAAACTCTTAAATAATAAAAAAAATACCCGACAACTGGTATCAGAGCCATTTTTCTTGAGATAGAGTTAAAAACCCTATACCCATGACACCTGAAAAATGGATACATGAAAAATGAATAAGTATCCATATTAGACTCGTATCTGATACGGATACGAATCCTATATAGGTGTATGTCTAAACATATGAAATAGAATCAAAAGGTGATGATATTCATTTGCATCACGCTTAACTGTAATCTAGGGTTTTGACATCTGTAAGGCACACAATGGTAATAGGGAGCGTTAGAACTGAACATAGATCACGAATTGGAATGTGGCAGTCAAAAAATCCTATACAGATAGAAATGGTGATGCAGTAACTTGGGTAATCCAAATCCCAGACCCACATGAAAGACACCCAGAAGAGGACTTAGTCGATTTATAAAATTTGCAAAATAGTATCTATTGTGTAAGATCTCTATCGAGATTTAGTAGCTTTCCGATCTCAGTGCACTTAACATTTTTAACACGTATAATATGAATGCTAACATCATTGGATTTCCAAATGCCAATAAAACCTAAGATTTCACCTCTAACAGAGAACCCGGGGTCACAAGAATTTGGTACATGCTCATATGAAAGAATCCCAAGATCGTGAGCAAAGTTACTAAATTGTTAAGAATCATTTCCATTTTTTAAAGTGAATTCTTTTCTTTAATATTGTTAGATACTGGGCTCGAATGAGCGAAGCGGTTGGGAATTCTGACTTTTTCAGATTTTGGAAAGCGAGTAAATCTACTGAAATATGGTTCTGGGATCCAGGGGTTCTTACCATGGCATATAATGGAGCGCGCGAATTGAAAGAATGGATTCTGTAAAGGGAGAAAATGAGTTTCCAAGGGTGGTGTTGAACAAATAGCCATTAGAAAGTGGGACAAGGGTTTTGCTGCCAAAAGCAACCTCCTGGTCCATGAAATAAATGTTACTGCCACTATTTTCGCTATCACAAATATGTTACATTTGGTTGAAAAGTGACTAGTGAAGCTATTAAGATTTATTCTGATTTTACTATTATTGCTAAATTTTTCGAAAATAAATGGTAAAAGTAGTTATTAGGCTTTGAATATTTTATATGTTGAAATTTAAAATTAAAATTTAATTTTATTTAATATTTGATTTGTAGCAGATTTTTCTGCAAGTCAGTTTCTTATGAGATGTATAAATATTTGATATGCGAATCAATAAAAGATATCTTTCACCAAATTCTCATTTGTTATTTTCCTAAAAAACTCTTAAATATTAAAAAAAATACCCCACAAACTGGTATCAGAGCCATTTTTTCTTGAAATAGAGTTAAAAACCCTATACCCATGACGCCTGAAGAATGGATATGCAAATAATGAATAAGTACCCATATTAGACTCATATATGATACGGATACGCATATTATATAGGTGCATGTCTAAACATATGAAATAAAATCATAAGATGATGAAATTCATTTGCATCACACTTAACCATAATACAAGGCTTTAACATCTCTAAGGCACTCAATGGTAATAGAGAGCGTTAGACCTGAACATAGATCACGAGTTGAAACATGGCAGCCAAAACACCCTATACAGATAGAAATGGTGATCCAGTAATGTAGGTAATCCAAAACCCCAGACCCACATGAAAGAAACGCAAAAGAGGACTTATTCGACTTATAAGATATGCAAAATTGGATCAATTGTGTAAGATCTCCATCGAGATTTTGTAGCTTTTCGGTCCCAGTGTTCTTAACAATTTTTAGAAGAATAATATGAATGCTAACATCATTGGGTTTTCAAATGCCAATAAAACCTGAGATGTCACCTCTAACTGAGTACCCATGATCACAAGCATTTGGTACATGCTCACATGAAAGAATCTCAAGATCGTGAGCGAAGTCACTTAATTGTTAAGAATCATTTCCATTTTTTAAAGTGAATTCTTTTCTTTAATATTGTTAGATACTGGGCTCGAATGAGCGAAGCGCTTGGGAATTCTGACTTTTTTAGATTTTGGAAAGCGAGTAAATCTACTGAAATATGGCTCTGGGATCCAGGAGTTTTTACCATGGCATATGATGGAGCGTGCGAATTGAAGGATTGGATTTTGTGAAGGGAGGAAATGAATTTCCAAGGATGGTGTTGAACAAATAGCCACTAGAAAGTGGGATAAGGGTTTCACCGCCAGAAGCAACCTCCTGCTCCATGAAATCAATGTTACCACCATTATTTTTGCTATCGCAAATATGTTAAATTTGGTTGAAAAGTGACCGATGAAGCTTTTGAGATTTATTCATATTTTACTATTATTGTTAAATTTTTAGAAAATAAATGGTAAAAGTAGTTATTAGGATTTGAATATTTTATATGTTGAGATTTAAAATTTGAATTTAATTTTATTTAATATTGGATTTGGAGCAGATTTTTCTGCAAATCAGTTTCTTATGAGATGTATAAATATTTGATCTGAGAATCAATAAAAGATATCTTCCCATAAATTCTCAATTTTTATTTTCCTCTCAACTCTCAAATATTAAAGAAAATACTTGATAAATTGGTATAAGAGTCGTTTTTTCTTTATTGACCTGTGAGATAGTGTTGAGAACCCTATACCCATAACTATAGAAACCTCTTAAGCATGGATACACAAAAAATGAAGATGTACCCATGTTAGACTCGTATATGATATGGATACGCATCCTATATGGTGCATACGCACCTATACAGTTTTGTTTGTTGGATACATATGAAAATGTATCAAGACATACTGGTACTTCTTGAGAAGCAACAAGAAGAATCTAGAACAGAACGGATACACGAATATACAAAACTATGTCATTTTTCCAAGTTTTCAACAAACCCTATCAAAAAATTGTTTATAGGTAGTCTTCGTGAGTGATAGTCATATCTAGAAAGTCTTGTGTTTGTGAATCAAAGAGCTCTCTAACAATCATTTGCCGTTCACCACATGTTCTTGCTACTGTTCACCATTTCGTTCCTATTTGCAATGCCACCTATGAGTTTTCCTCCTTGTATTTGAGAGTCGTAGTGTGTAAATCATTTTGGTACTTTCATCGATGAACTTTCTTTCAATACGTGTTGTACTCAATTTTTTATTGCACTAGGCTGAAAAGGTGGCAAATTTTTGACACAACCAGACAAAGGTTTTGTGGATTCCAACTGGCAGGTCAATGTCAAATTTGTAAGGCTTTATATATTATACATATGAAGTAGCAAGCTATAATATATATATAAATATATATATATGCACACACCTCTAAACACAAGGCTTGGGATTCATGATGACCATTCAATTTCAACTTGGTTTTAATTGTTGGTGTGATATTATTGGGATTAAGAAGTAATGAGTTCCATGATTTTTTTAATTTGATTTCTTATAAAAATAAGTTCAATATCTCTTCTTTTTATGGCAAACAAGTTTTCTAATAGAAAAAATTATTTATTGATTATTTATTGGTGAGTGGTATTGATGAATTATTAGAGATAAATTATCAATTAATCATAAAATTTAACTTAAAAAAATTTTAATGTGATTTTTTTTTGGTTATTGCAGGGTGTTGGGTAGAATTTTTGAATTCTAGTTTATCCATATGGCTTCTGGTAGTAGTTTAAGTAATCCTATTAATAATCCTAATTTTGCTAAATATTGTTTGACTAATGAACTTCAAAAAGAGGGAACTCCCGTGTGGGTTTATGTCACATTAGTAAGTAGAAGTAAACAAGGGGAAGCTGCTCATCCTAGTAGAAATAAATATTGAAAGTGTAATTATTGTAATCATGAATATAATGGATCATACTTTAGAGTTAAATGGCATTTGTTAAGGGTATCTAGCAAGGGAATCGCTATATGCCCAAAAGTTGATCATATTTGTTTAGTTGAAATGCAAAAACTATGAGAAGATGCTGATTATAAATTAAAATCAAAACAAGTGCTATTACTAGCCCCAGCTAGTGGCTTGTCTCCTTTAAACCAAAGTAATAGTTGTCGCACCCAATTTTTAATCTTATAAAAAGTGAAAAATTAAAATAAAGTAGAGTCGCCGCCAAATTTTTTAAAACATTAATTTTGGAAAACCTTAAAAAAATGGTCTACAAAACTTAAAGGGTTCGGAAGTTGATTGCGTTATGGGGAAGGTGTTAGGCACCCCATAACAAATGGTTACCTTAAATTAATTATACAAAATCAATGTGGTCTTAAAATTATTTTAATTACCTTTATAAAACATAAATAGAGAAATAAGAAAAAATAAATAAATAAATAAATAAAATGAATTTATTTACAAAGATAAACTTGATCTAGAATAAGAGTCTAGGGCCTACGTATCCTAATATAGGGATCAAAGTCCACATAGTTTGGAGAACAAATTTGTGTCATTTGGTTGGTATGTTTTTCAAGAGAAAAATTATATATCTCTTTTGAAAAATAATTTTTTATGAGTTTATATTTTTTATTTCTTGAAAAATGAATTGTATATTTGATTATCCAAATAAGAGTCTAGGGCCTAAAACCTCACGTAGGATGATCCAAATATATTTTGATTATTATACTAGTGAAGATACAATACAACACATGGTAAATTTATTAATCTAAATACCCATAGGAATTTTAAAAAAATCCACCAAGCAAATTCTAAAAAAAACTATATTCAACAATAATAATTAATGAAAAATTACAATTGTATTGTGTGATTTTACTTGCCAAATTGCATATTACGTAAACTATAGCATGAAGAAGAAGAAAAAAAGAACCATCACCTTCTGTCCTGTCCTTGAAAAAAAGATGTATGCTAATCGAATTTAATGGTCTTAAACAAGCAGATGCAATCATTTAATATAATCTCAGTAAATCTAATAATACTCAAGTGGAAGAGAAGCAATATAGTAATTTTATGCCAAGATTAAATGAATCTAGAAGAAAGAAAAAGAAGACCATCAGAGATGAAGTCAAGGTACTGCCACGTACTCTTAATGTAGTACCTTTAGCCAAAGCTAATCTCAAAGTTTGAAGCCTCGTACAGGGTATTGATCAACTCATGGGCATGGAAGATTTTTCTTTTTTTTTTTTAATTTTTGAAAAAAACAAATAACAACAAGTTAAACAACTATACCTTTTGACACTTTATTACAAGAAAATAATCTTATTATCAATGTTAATTTGCATATAACCAAAGTAACAAAAGAAGGACCTCACCAAAATATTATACTTTTGGATCCATGGAATACTAGATAAGAAGAGAAGAAGCTAAAATAAAATATATACTTCACAAGCATACCTCCACCTATTATAAGGTATTCATTGGTATGAATAATTTATCTCATAAACCTCTTAAAACATTAAATTTGGAATCTATGTAAACAAAAGTAATTAGAGAAGAAGATAATGAATTATATTTTAAAAAGGTTCAACCCATTAGGAATCTCCAATTATGCAATATGATGGAATGAAGGGAAGAAAGAAAAGGAGAAAGAAGGAAAATAAAGAGAGAAAAAAAACTTTCTTAATTATCTCACCCGCCTTCCTTGACTCACGTATTTTCCAGCCCTCTTTCCTCCCTCTCTTTCTTTCTTTCTTTCACTCTCAACCACCCTCGTCCTTTCCCCCTTTCTCAAGCTCTCACCCTTTCTTTTTTATCCCCTTCCTTTCCTTTATATAGACAAGGCAAGAAAAACCTCATGCAAATAATCATTAATATGTAATCAAATCAAATTATTTGCTTTTTATTTGATCTTTATTATTATTATTTTTTATGCAATAATATTGCAATCAAATCCAAATCCAAATCTTTTGTGATGTACATTTTTATTTAACTTTTATTATTATTATTTCTTTGTAAATCCAAATCTCAAAGCATTTGAAAATCTCAGAAAGGAGAAATCTCTATCCTTAAGATATGATTGTTATTAATTTTTTAGGATTTTTCCATTATTATTTTTTTCTTATATTTTTTCTTTATCAAAATAAACTCAAATGGAAACACGTTTTTTTTATTTTCACCTTTATCAAATTAGATTTAAATAAATTTTTTTTATTATTTTATATTAAAACTCGGATAAAATACGATGTTCACAATAGTATTCCTGTTGAAAGTGAATACAATCAAGGAAAGAGAAGGTTGATTGGCACATTAGAAAGAGCCTTCAACTTAGGAGCAAGGGAAAATTTACATATAGAAATTGCTAGGATGTTTTATTCAGGTGATTTGTCCTTTAATTTAGCATGCAATTCATATTTTATTTGTGCATTTCAATATGCTACAAATAACATGATCGGTGGATATAAATCTCCTGGTTATAATTTATTGAGGGGCCCTTTGTTACATAAAGAAAGGGCCAATGTAGAGAGGTTGTTTGAACCAATTAAAGGGACTTAGAGTGAAAAAGGGGTAACTATAGTTACTGATGGTTAGACAGATGTACAATGAAGGCCATTTATTAATTTTATGGGTGTATCTTATAGGGGTCCTATTTTTTTGAAGGCAATTGATGGGTCTAAAGAATACAAAGACAAATTTTATATTACTAGTTTGATGTGCCAAGTAATTGAAGAACTAAAGCCTTAAAATGTGGTTCAAATAATTACCAATAATGCACATATTTGTAAAGCTACATGCAAACTTATTGAGACTAAATATCCTCGCATTTTTTGGACACCATGCATTGTGCACGCACTTAATCATGTTTTGAAGAATATATGTGCTACTAAAAACACATAGGCAAATGAAGTCGTATATCATGAATGCCATTGGCTTACTCAAGTCAGGGATGATGTAATTTTTATTAGGAATTTCATCATAAACCATACAATGAGACTAGCAATTTTTAATGAATTTATGCCATTGAAATTACTTGCTATTGTTGAAACTAGATTTGCTTCAACCATTGTGATGCTCAAGAGATTTAAGCCCATCAAAACTTCTCTTCAAACAATAGTCATTAGTGAAGTATGGAATACTTATAAAGAAGATCATGCTGGAAAGGCATCCACAGCTAGAGACTTAATTCTTGATGACTTTTGGTGGGATAAAATTGAGTACATCCTCTCTTTCTCGAAGCCTATTTATGATATGCTTAGATTTTTTAATACAGATAAACCTACACTCCATTTGATCTATGAGAGTTAAGACTTGATGATAGAAGAAGTCAAGACATCAATTTACAAACATGAGAATAAATCATTTTTTGAGTATTATGGTTTTATGATGTTGTTTATGGAATCGTTATTAATCGTTGGACAAAGAGTTGTATACCCCTTCATTGCCTGGCTTATTCATTGAATCCTAGGTATGACACACTAAATATATATGTTACTTGTTTTATTTTCAAATTTAATTTTATGGTAATAAATCTCATTAATTTTTTAATATTATATAAGTATTATACACCTCATTGGATTCAAGGTGCACCAAATAAAGTTCCTCCATATAAAGATATTGAAATATCAGCCGAGAGGACAAAGTGCTTAAATAGGTACTTTATTGATCCGGTAGACAGAAAGTTAGTCCTTCAAGAATTCTCAAAGTTCTGTGGATGTTCAAATGAGTATGCATCATTTGATTCTTTACAAGATAGGTGGCATTTAGAGCCTAAAGAATGGTGGATTAACTGTGTTTCTATCACTCCTACTCTTCAAGGAATTGCATTGAAGCTTCTTTGTCAACCAAGCTCATTATCTGCTTGTGAAAGAAATTGGAGTACTTATTATTTTATTCACTCATTGAAGAGGAACAAGATCTGTCCAAAAAGAGCAGAAGACTTGGTCTATATTCATACAAATCTTCACATTTTATCAAGGAAGAGTGAAATGTATTCTAATGGACAAACTAGAATGTGAGATGTCAATGGAGATAATTGGGAGCCATTTGATGGTGCTAAAGGTCTTGAAGTTACAAATCTATCTTTAGATGAACTGATTTTAGAGCAAGAACTCATAGGAAATTCTAGTAATGTTCAAAGAGATGATGATTAATTTACATTGAAAATTCTAGTGTTTATTTGTTTCATTACTTTTGATTTTACTTATAAGTTGTTATGGACATTTTATAATTTTTAGTATAGTCAAGACTTCTTTTTCTTTTTATTTGAATCAATTTGGTTGTGTATGTGTGTATGTGTGTAATTATATATATATTGATATATTACTATACCTGCATCCTAAAATTTAAGAACTTGCCAAATTGTGTATATTGTATCTATCGTATCTCATACGTGTACCCATATCGATGCTTGATAGATAGAAACACAAGCCTACAATCCACAAAATGAATTTTGAAAATTCACTCATAGCAATTGCTCCTACAACGTTTGATGGAACAAACTATCAAGTTTGGCTATTGGAATGGAAGCTTATCTTGAGGCACATGATTTATGGAAGCCATTAAAGAAGACTATGAAGTTCCATAGCTACCAGAAAATCCAACTCTTGCACAAATAAAAAATAACAAGGTGAGGAAGCAAAAAAAATCAAAAGCAAGAGCAAGTTTGTTTACATCAGTTTCAACAACAATCTTTACCAAAATTATGACTATGAAAACTGGCAAACAAATTTGGGATTCTTGAAGCGAGAATATGAAGGCGATGAAAGAGTCAAAGTGATGCAATTATTGAATTTGATGCCAGAGTTCAAGATGAAGAAGATGAAAGAATTAGAAATGATGAAGGAATATTCTGATAAGCTTCTTGTCATTGCCAACAAAGTAAGAATTCATTATGCTGATTTTTCAAATTCTAAAATAATTCAAAAGATTCTAGTGGCAATATCTTAAAGATTTGAAGCTACAATCTCATCTTTGGAAAATTTGAAAGATTTGTCAAGCATTACCTTGGCAGAATTGTTAAATGCATTACAGGTACAAGAACAAAAGAGGCTTATGACGCAAGAAGGTTTTGTAGAGGGTGCTTTTTCGGCCAAATCATAGAATAGTGGCAAGAATAATAAATCAAGAAACAACAAAAGCAATAACACTCAAGTGTTCTCACCTTGTCCTAACTGCAAAAAACCAATCACCCACATAACAAATGTTGGAGGAGGCTAGATGCAAAATGTCACAAATGTGGTCAGTTAGGGCATGTGGTAAAAACATGCAAATCTCAACTACGACAAGCCAAGACTATTGTAGATCAACTGGAGGATGAGGAGTTGTTCGTGGCTTTATGTTTTTCAACCAATGAGTCTTCTTTAGAAAGATGGCTTATAGATAATGGTTGCACAAACCACATGACTTATGATCAAGCACTCTTTGGAGAGCCTGATAAAATTGCTATCTCTAAAGTCAAAATTGGTATTGGAGCTATTGGGAATTTCGGTACATGCACATCAGAATAACATCACCGAATCCCTCCCATGGATCTGTCAACATTGGTTAAATCGAGATGTAGAGAAGAATTTTACTTTTGATGCGTGTCTTTTTAGATTCTTCCTTTACTGTCGGACTTTAGGAACTAACGCTTCTGATTAACACCCACTACCAATATCCATATAAGCGGTTAATCCAACTTGAACGGCATGCTAGCACCACTGTTCATGAACCTTCATACGTTTAGGAGTGAAGACTTTCTTCTTTCTCTATAGGCGTCCGTACACTTTCTCTCTCTAGGTGTACGACTGCACTCTCTCTCTCTACAGTGGGTGGAGAATCTTCTCTTAATTCTCTATAAGAGAATCCTACATTCTATCATTATATTGATATGGTTTATTATTATTTGATTAATTTAAATTAATTATTTAAATTAAATCAAATGTTAATTAAATAGATTAATTTAAATTTAAATCTATCTAATATATTAAATCTAAACTAACTATTTAATCTAAATTCAGAATTAAATCTAAATCAAATTCAAATTATTAGTTTAAATCTAAGTCTATCCTATAGAATTAAATTTAAAATTAATTCATTTAAATTGACTAAATGATATATATATATATATTTCAAAATATATATTTAATATATCAAATATATATAATATATATTAAATATAGATATTTCAAATTTTATAAGATATATCAAATATATTTATAAAATTCCTCCACTATAAAGTAAATGTTAAATTCATCGAATCTAGACACATCTTAGTTTCAATGAATTTAGACATTGTAACTCGAGTTGATCCATTCTTGTGTGTGACCCTATATGCTCATATGGCGTTAGCAGTGGGCTAATGATACTATTGCACCTACAAGTCACAAGTGACCTCTAGCAAGACATTGTGACTACCCAAATCATATGAGATCGGTGATCCGATACAACCTATCATATAACCCTATTACATCCCTTTTGTCTCATGATATATAAGACAAGTATGAGGCATGGGAACGTCATCCTCATTTCACTCGACCATCACTTTCTCAATCTCCGAGTAGACTGATAGAACAAATGGAAACCCTTCCATTCGAGCACGGTCATGCATTTCTCAGTTTCACTCATCGAGGGGCCCAAATATATCTCTCAATTAATTAGAGAGATAAATTCCATCTTGACTATTCATCTTTGTCTACATGAATTCCACCATACCCAATCATAGCCTTTATGATCTCCCGATTAAAGGTGACTTTTAACTATACGAAAGTATATTATTCCCCATTCAAGAAGCCATGATGATCTCAAGTCTGAGGGATAGTTATATATATAAGATATGCTTATGACTTGATCTATGCATCTATCTCATGACGGGTCGATCTAGTGCCTTTTCCCTAACAGGTGCCAATGATTTTGATTTGTATCTTCATACATAATTAACCCATAATTATCAATCAAAATCATACTAGCCTTAGTTCATCATGATTCCCACAAAGATGAATGACTATGGATGTTTAGAATAAAATGATTTATTCAAGGATATTATTATGAAGAAAAATATGCAAACAATATAATAATGTAATAAAAGAAAAACACATTCTTTTTTCATAATAAAATATAATGTTCATAATACAATGATTGGCTTAGGGCACAATCTCCAATAGGAGCATGCATTGATGTCAAAAGTAAAGGAACAGTGGAAATCAAAGGTCACATATGTTTGAAATTAATTTATGATGTCTTATATGTTCCTGAAATTAATCAAAACCTTTTAAGTGTTGGTCAGTTAGTAGAAAAAGGTTACAAGGTTCTCTTTGAAGAGAAAAGTTGCATCATTAAAGATAAAGGAGGAGAAGAATTATTCAAAGTTCAAATGAAAGGCAAAAGCTTTGCCTTGAATGCAATGGAAGAAAAGCAGGAGCCTTTACAACAAAGAGATGATACCATGACCTCCACTATTTTCGAATCTGATATGCAAGCTAAATATTCTATTGATGGATGTTAAAACTTTATAAAGCACTTTTATTATCTGATTTGAAAGGCTTTAAAAGATTTATGACGTGAGTTACATTCTAAAATATCTCCATGTTGTGAAGAAAATGATGGATGTTAGAATTTTTGCATTATATATAGATAAATTTTTTTTATAGAATTATCAAAGAAAAGCTAAAACATTAAGAGATATATTATATCTTTTTACTATTTAATTTTTGTTAAAATTTATTTACTAATAATTATTTTTAATAATATAGCAATTATTAGCAATTTACAATGTTATAAGAATCAAACCGAATAGGCTAGTTCGACCATGAACTAGTGCTAGGTCCAATTTGGATGAAGGCGATAATTGGGTGGTTTAAGAACCAGTCAATAACTAGTACAATCGGCCTTAAATTGGTCAAATCGATTATGAACTGGTCCTATTTTATTTTTTAAAAGAAATTTTAAAATAATTTTTAGTTTTTAAGATAAAATAACATCATTTTTAGTGTAAAATATTTTTTATTTTTATATTATAATATTATATAAGCATTACTAGGAAAAATAATTATTGAAAATTACAAATTTACTTAATAAATAATTTAATAATAAATTATTAGTTGATTTTTTTATTTCAAAATGTGATTATGAATAAATATTAACTTATTTAGATTTAAATATTGATTGGTAAAACTTATTAATAATTAGTTTATAGTGGATAATATAGTGATAATTCAATATTATTTAGTTTGAGCATTTAATTAAGTTATAAATTTTTTTTAAACTTGTATTATTTGCTCAAAATATATTATTTTAATTAGATCATGGTTGAACTATCGAATATTGAAATAGTGTCTTGTCTAATTTAGTGTTTAGTCTGATTCTAACAATGTTGGTAATTTGTATCATAAATTATCATTCTTTCAAATCATTACAAAAATCATTAACTAATTTTTTTTTGGTAATAATACATAGACTTGCATTACTTTCCAAAGAAAAAGCTTTACAACAAGTAGTTGTATAACAAAACATATATAATTAGGAGCCATCTTCTAGGAAGGGTTCCCCTAATTGCTACCCTGAAACATATGAGCCAAAAGGATCTAGTTAGTTACAACTCCAATTTTCATAAAAAAAATCCTTCTCAAAACTTCGTTGTTTTTACCCTACGTAATAGTTGCATCTAGCTCATAATTCAGTTTTTATAGCTGTCAAAATAGTATGGATTATGGAGTTTTTGTTGTTATGTATGCATGTATTCCTGTCCCTCAATATATGATAAATCACTACTGCAAACCCCGTATATAACATATTCCTAAAGCAAGAGTGCCTTCTAAATCACATTGTTAACCATTCCCTCCACCTATTAAATTGATTTGGAACACTTGTGATACCCATCCAATTACACACATTTACTAACAAATCTTTCACCCATGGGCATCGAAAATAAAGGTGTTCCACAAATTCAATCTCAGCACCACAAATAATGCAATTTAAGACCACGACAGGGATGTAAAGATCAAATAATCTGGTCTCAGTGATTAGTCTTTTCTAGATTGTCAACCACTTGATAAAAGCATGTTTGGCAACAATATATCTAGACCAAGTAATTGTGTCATACCTGAATCTCTCATGTTCACCTAAAAGCCACTGGTATCTATTGCTTATAGTATATTTTCCTATGTGTGACACAGTCCAATGCCCATTTTCATACCCTTGAGCAAGTTTAAGCTTAACCTTGTTGTGTTTCTTCCAATACCACCCAACATCAAGAGTGCAAGTGTAACTCCAGAACTTTGCACCCTTTAAGTGCACCCCATCTATCAATTTCACCCATATGTTGTCCGCGTTGGATGCTATGTCCTAAATTTACTTAGCAATTGCTACCTCATTCCAAAATCACATTTTTTTATTCCAATGCCACCATACATTTTAGGTAGACATACCTATTCCTAGTTAACATGTGCCATAATTCTGCCATTTACTTTTTGTCCCCATAAGAAAGTTCTACATATGGCTTCAATACCTCTTATGATGCTACTAGGAAGAATAAAGATATTCACCCAATAGTCTTGTACAGAGAACAGCACTGAGTTAATTAATTGGCATCTACCAGCAAAGAAAGGTGTCTTGTTGCCTAACTTCTAATTCTCAAGGTAGTCTTGACAATAATAAACTAAACAATCCCCTTTATTCCACTTAGTAGGAGAGAAAGGCATACCCAAGTATTTTACTAGGAAATCTCCTATAAGGAATCCTGTCATATTACGTATTTTTTCCTTCATTTCCTCCTTTGCTTCATTTATAAATAAACCAGATTTGTTAGGATTAGCATTAAGGCCAATGGCTTGAACAAATTCTTGAAACCATTCATCACAATTTCAACAGATTTTGGGGTAGCTTTACAAAACATCATGAGGTCATCAGCAAAGCAGAGGTTAACCAGACCAAGTTTTTTGCATAAAGGGTGATATTCAAAATCATGAATTTTAGCACTTACCACAAATATTCTGGTAAGATACTCCATCACTAATACAAACAATAGGGGTGAGATTGGGTCTCCTTGTCTGAGTCCTTGAGTACCCTGGAAGTAGCCATGGATTTCACCATTGATAGCCTTTGAGAAACTTGTGGTTCTGATACAGTTGGCAATCCATTGAGTGAACTTTGGGGAAAAACAAAGGCCAACTAGGTGTTCTTGGATAAAGTCCCATTCAACCATATCATATGCTTTCCTCAAATCTACCTTCGTTAAGCATCTAGGAGACATATTTTTCCTCTTATATAATCTTAATAGTTCATGGCTGATCATAATATTATGGACAATAGATCTACCCTTAACAAAGGCTCCTTGATTCTCACTCACCCAGTCATGGAGGATTTCATCAATTTGCTACACAATACTATTGATATGCATTTGTAGATCGTGTTACAACATGCAATGGGTCTGAACTCACTTGCCAATCTCGGATTTTCAATCTTCAGGACCAGACATTGAGTTGTTGCATTGATTTGTTTGAGCATTTTGCCATTGTTGAAAAATTCCTTAATAGCATCAATGATGTCTTTCCCCAAAATATCCCAAGCACCATGAAAGAATCCACTGCCAAAGCCATCCGGTCCAGGGCTTTTTGAAGTATGGATACTAAACAAAGCCATTTTGATTTCCTCCTTTATGACTGAATGAATCAAAAAAAGTTGTTATGCATTGAGGACTTTCCCTTCCTTAATGATGCTCTTATCAATAGGTCTTTTATTGTGCATCTTCCCTCCTCAGATAGGGTGATGATAACTAATTATCATTAACTAATTTTATCAATGATTATATTATGGAGTTAGTTATTGAGACTTAATTCTAGCATAAAACTTTAGGGGAAAAAAACTAAAGCAAACTCGAACAGGTAATTATTAGAGCAAGTTTTGAATATATTTGTGTTCAATTTTTTTTTGGATACATGGTCCAAAATTTTTTCTGAAGATTTTATTAAACTTAATAAATACAAAATTGAATTTATCAAAACCTAAATAAGTGAGATAATCATGGAGCGCCCAAATAATTTTTATAAAAATGTTATTTTATTTTCTAATACCCAAACCCAAATAATAGGTCATCTCTACTGATCTAAGGTCCTAGGTCCACCATTGTATTCATATTTTTCATATTTTATATTGATGATAATTTTTAATATAAATTTTTGAAAATTTTAAAAGAAACGAGAGAGAAATAAAAATATGTATGAATGTGTTTTTAAATTTAAAAAACATAAGAAAAATTTTATAAAAAGTCTATATCCTTCTTTTATTATAAGAAACATATGTTAAAAAATTTACATATTATCAACATATATAATAATATAAAAAGGTATATTGTTTAAGTTGCAACAATGAAACACCAAAAGGGTGCCTAATTTGATTTATATAAAAATAATTTTATGTAATATATTCATGAATAATTTTATTATTAATATAATAAAATTATATATAACTTTTTCAACAAAATTTCATTTTTCAATTAAAAAATTATTTCAATATTTAAAATTAATGTCAATATCAAATTTATATTTTAAATATTTTTGCATTACATAATATATTTATTATTAATGTTTTCTCATAATTTTGATAAGAACTATACCCAAGCATACCAAACATTTTGTTTTCATCTAGAAATGAGGTTACCATTTAGCCACTGCATTCCTAAGAAAGGATTGCTTTTATTACTATTGCATTGATTCAATGGATGCAGATTTAAACCCAACCTACAAATTCAGAAATATGGGGTCAAAAAATTTCATGGTCATGAGGTAATATTTTTTCCTTCCCTTTTTATGAAGTGTGACCAAGGTTTTGAAAACCTAACTAGACCGACCTATTTAACTGGGAATTAGTGTCTAGTTCAATCCTGTAGAAAATGATAGCTAGGAATATAGAAAATCAGTTAAGAACCGGTCAACTCGGACTTAAACTAGTGAAAACAGGAAAGACTGACGAGTTCATTGGTTCAAACAGCTAAAAAAAAAAACAAACAGAAGGAGGAAGAAGAAGAAGAAATAAGACGGAACCGAAGATCACAACACCAAAGCACCTACATCATCTTTTTCTCTTAAAGTAACAGCAAAAACCATAAAAAGATTAGAAAGGATAAAACAAAACAAAGCCTGGACCATCAAATGCTTTGGCTTCCTATCATAGCTTCGATGGCCACCTAATAGAGACTCCTATATCCAGATCAGCATTGCCTAGCTAAAAAAAATCTTCTGATTTGAATTGGCAATGGTAAGACAGAAAGAAGGTTTGACAGTTGAGAGAAAAATAGATGACGATAAAATGGAAAAAATGATTGAGAGTTGAGAGAGAGAGGGGCAAAAAGAAAACAAAAACGGTAAAGTGAGCAATGAGAAGGACTGTGAACACCGTATTTTATCCGAGTAATTTTAAAAATATATATAAATATAAAAATAATAAAAAAATAATAGTAAAAAATAATACTAATAAATGAATAAATAAATAATAGAAAATGTCAAAAAAAAAAGAAAGAGAGAAAAGATTAAAAAAAAAGAAACAAAAAAAAAGTAAGGGTTTTAACCTTGGGCTGAAACTGTTTCAGCCCAAGATGGACTTGAGCCCATTTGGAGGCTCAGGTCCGAGCTCACCTTGAGCCCTAATAGAGGGCTTAGGCGTGAGACACAGAGAAGAAGAAGAAGAGCGAGGGCGGCTATGAGAAAAGAAAGGGAAGAAGGAGCTAGGGTTGAGAAGAGGAAGGCAGCCACGAGTGTGAGGAAGAGGGGAGTCGCGAGAAAGAGAAAGAAAAAAGGGAGCTCGGAGCAGAGAGCCGCAAGGAAGAGATGGATGGCCGCGGAGGTGTAGGGGACAAACTTGAAGGGGCCGCGAGGGTGAGAAAATCAGAAAAAGGAAGAGAGAGCCGAGTGGGGGGCCGCAGAGAAGGAGAGGGGGAAAAGAAAAGGAGGAGCCGCAAAGAGGGCACAGGGACTCGGGAGAGAGAGCTGCTGGAGGCAAATAAGAGGAAGCCCTCAGGGGGGAGAGGGGGTCCGAGAGGCAGAGAGGAGAGATGGTGGGAGTGAGAGGGAGCTGGAGAAAAAGGTAAAGGGCCGCGAGAGGAAAAAACAAACAGAGGAAGCTAGGGTTATGGGGGAGAGGGGGCCACGAGGAAAGAAAGAAGAGGAGAGCACGAGGAAGAGAGGAGAGAGGGTGGCGAGCGTGAGGTAGGAAGAAGAGCCACAAGAGGAGGAGGAAAGGAGAAGAATTTGGGGGCGAGATAGAGGAAGAGGAAATAGCGGAGGGAGGCCGCGGGTGAGAGGCAGGTGAAGAGGAAAAGCAAGGGGGGACTCAGGCGGAGCTGCAAGGGAGTCACAAGGGAGCCGCAGGGAAGCAGAGCATGAGAGACGGAGGAGGTGAGACAGAAACAGAGGGAGCTACGATGAGGAGTTGAGAGCAAGAGACACAAGGGACGAAGAATAGAGCAGCCGTGGAGACAGAGAGAGAGCACGATGGAGACTGAGGGAGTGAACATGAGAGACAGAAAGCTCGGGCACGAGACTCAAATATGAGGCAAAGGAAGCCGTGTGAGCGAGAGATAGGGACTCAACCACGATCCACGCGAGAGAGGGCCGAGGCAAATATGAAGAATAGAATGAGAAAGAAGACAAAGCATAGAGTTTGAAAGAGAAGGAGAATCTGAGAAGGGGGCGAGCGTCGATGAAAAGAATCCAGAGATCTAGAGAATACCCACACAGGTAATAACTTCACGCTCTCCTTTCTTTACTATTTGCTGCAATCTTGAGATGAATGGCTGAGCATGCCACCTCTTGGTTGGCACTATATGTGTGTACAAAAAAATATGCTTTGCTTCCTGCACACAAGCAGGCTTTTTCCTGAATCGTTTCAGCATTTGGTTCTTCATAGATTGCATAGTGTCCTATTCTACGCTTGCATGACAAATATTTGACAAAATGCTTGAAAGGTGATTCATTTTTGGGTTCAAGGATTTAGTGGGAACTTTAGTTGCTTTCTGACTCAGTCATCATCGCAAGTTTGTAAGCATAACTTCAAAGGCGTCCTGGCTTTACACTCTGATTATTTGAAAGCTTGATTTTGGTGCCTATGTTTATCTGACCAAGAGTTTGACATACCATTTGATAAAATATGGGGTTATTGTTAATGATTTGAGAAAACAATTCTTATTGCTACTTGTGTGGGGATGGTGTGTGATGTTTACTTCAGTAAGGGTTTTCCTTCATATCCTATTTTGACTATCTTTTGGGAGTAGTGATTATCTACTAAAATCTTTTACTTTCATATGAATTTATTTTAATGAAGCTTAATGTTTGAGATGAAGTCAGATTGCTCACACTCCTGCACTGTAGAAAAGGAATATAGTCTCATACTGATAGGAAAACATGTCGAACCCATAAGCTTATGACTTAATCCTTGTACTTACTATGCTGTGTTACTATATGACCATGAGTGCTGATTTGGGTCATCTCTAAAAAAAGGAAGAAAACCCCATACCCCATTTTTGGAAAAAAAGAAAATGCCTGCAGAATGTTCCATGAAATGCTTGGAAAAGATGTGCTTCAAATAGTATAGATGTTTTTCTGGACATAAAGTTTAACCAGGGTCTTCATTGTTAAGGGGCCTTGCATTTTTGTTTGTGTAGCACCTGCCACTTGGAAGGAAATCATTGTCTGCCATATTAATATATGTGTGTGTGAGAGCTATTTGACTTAGGCTCTTACTCTAAAGGGTATACCTTGCATCTTGTACAAACCTGAATATATGAGTAGGCTTAATGTCTTGATGGGAGTCTTAGAAGGCTTCCTCTTGGATTAATCTTCATTCTCACAATCTCCCAATGCTTTAAAAGGTCCTATATGTGATGATTTTGCGGCCTTGTACGATAGACTCTTGTGGAGTTTGGTTGTCAATTTGGATATCATTTGGTACATTACTAAGCCATTCATGTTTCGTGTGATAGTGCAAGAATATGGGGACCAATACTAATCAAACTTGTTCACTGAACCTTATTAAGACTTAATAATACAGGAAGTTCTTTATCTAGCTTTTTTTAATGCATTAAGAAGTTGTTAAATTAAGTTGGCTCTCAAGGGAATCATCATCACAACAACTAATGTTTTCTTTGCTCTTTCATTGGTATTCCTGTACATGTGAGCCATATGGATGGGTGAGCTTGAATTCAGGAAGAGCAAAACCGAGGAAAAGAGAAGGAGATTTGAAAGGAAGGCTGAGCTGCAAGGTACTGAGATCACCGTTTGATCATCATGGGAGCATGAAGTCAAGCTGGAAAAGAATGAATCACCTTCATCAAAGTAACGACCAATCAAAAGGAGAAAACAGTTTGATTTTTCTCTCTTTATTTCTTGTAATTTTATGTTGAAATAAATTATTATTTAAGCATGCACACTCACACATTGATAAATTGTATTTGATTTTTGTTTTTATTTCTGATTTTGGTTTTTATTTGATTATGGGTTTTTCTTCCTTTCGCCTTTAGAGTTTGCCACGAGGGATCAAGTCTCTGTATGCCCATAGAGCGTCAGTCAAGTGTACCATGAGTGAGGAGTTGCCATGGTACAAACGTTGGCTAAATCTTTTTTTTATTTATGAGTACCAATGGTTTTTTTAAATAAAAATAAATGATTTAATGAGAGCCCTTTATTTTAAATTTTTATTTTTGCTTTTATGTTCCGAGTGGTAACACCGTGGGCATTTAGGTGTTAATTAGCAAGCTGTGAGTGATAAAGTCACCACAGATCCTGATTGATTCTTTTTTTAAAGAAAAAATAAATAATATATCAATATATACATAAAAATCATTTTTTTTAAATTCCTTTTATCGTTTTTCTTTTTATAAAACAATCATAATCGTATTAATTTTTGTAATTTAATATAAAAATGATTTCATTTTCCCAATTTTATCCTTTAAGTTTTTTTTGCCTTTTGCCTCGAGTGGCATAATCGTTAGCATACAAGCGTAAATCAGCAAATTATGAATGATCAAGTCATCATATATGCTGTTTGATTTTCATTTAAATTTTTTCTTCTAGTATTTTCTACTCCGAGTGGTAACACCGTGAGCATGTAAGCGTAAATCAGTAACTTGTGAGTGATAAAGTCACCATATATGCTGATTATTATTTTTCAAAACATATGTAATGATCACTTTTTTTTAATCACTTTTTTTTATAAAGAAATAGGTGTTAAAAGGATTTTTATAATAAAAATTATTTGTACAAAAAAAATTAATTATTTGTTTTCTTTCGAACTTTTTGTGCCTTTTTATCTCTAGTGACACCACCGTGAATATTTAGGTATCAATGGGTATATTGTGAGTAATAAAGTCACCACATAAGCCAATTGATTTGATTTTATTATTTTCAAATATTTCCTTTTCAAATCAAGATAAAAATGTTTAAAATTGCACATAATTTTAATCATATTTTCTAAATTGAGGAAAAACATATCTTCTTTTAGAAGTTGATTAAATCAAAAAATACATAAATAAATGAAAAGAGCAAATAATGAGAATTAATCTGTCTTTTACAAATTAGAACACACCAATCAATTCTAAAAATTATTTTCTTTGTGGAAAGATAAATTATTTTCTATAAACCTCTCTTTTCAAAAAATATATATAATAAAAAAAAAATACCAACCCAGTGACACATTTTTTTGTCTGAACTACGTCGACTTTGATCCCTATCACAGGGTACATAGGCCACAGACTCTAATTCTGGGTCAAGTCCACTTTTGTAAATAAATAATATTTTTCTCTTATTTTATTTTTCCCAATTCCTCATATTTTCATTTTATTCTTTATTTTCATTTTTACATTTTTCTTATTTTTATATTTATTTTTGCATGTGAATAGTTAAAGATCAACCAAAATAATTTTTTAAAAATCATAAAAATTGCATGATCAATCTCAGGTAACTATTCTTAGGAACGGGTGTTGTAGGGGTGCCTAACACCTTCCCCACTCACAATCGTACTCCCGAATCCAACTCTAATTCACAGAACATCCTTATCTTTTTTTGTTTTTATTTGGTTTTCCAAAATTTTCCTTAAAATTTTGGTGACGACTCCCTCGGAAACTAGCCCCCGTTGTGTGGGCCGATTTCACCCTTTTTTCTTTTTCTTCTATTTCCCGCGCCATCCACGTCGCATCTCCGGGTGTGACAAGGACATTATGCGTAAGAGAGAAAAAATAAAGAAGGAAGTGGATGTGGGAGACTAGAACTTTGTGCCTAGGAGGATGAGAAGTCTGAACCTTTTTAAATTGGCAGTGAAAATTGAAAAGATTTTTAATATTTTATAATTTTTAAATAGGAAAAACACTGTTCATAAATATGCTTATGAACAGTAATCTTCTTTCAGAAATAATAGTGTATAAGGGATGAGGTGAGAAAAATAAAAAAAATGTACGAATTTGTTTTTAAATTTAAAAGACATAAGAAAAATTTTATAAAAAGTCTATATGCTTTTTTTATCGTCAGAAATATATGTTAAAGAAATCTACATATTATCATCATATATAATAAAATAACAAGGTATATTGTTTAAATTGCAAACAATGTGACTCATGATTGAAATTTCATATAAAACACCAAAAGGGTGCCCAATTTGATCTACATGTAGAAATAATTTTATTTAATACATTCATTTATCGGGTCATTACATTTATTTTGATACTTTAACTGAATATCAAAATCCAATTATTCGTGTCGTGGACTGTGCAACTATTGCATTATGCTTTTTGAAACACTCTTCCCGTTAATCAATTACCACATTTTTCCTTTTGTCACAAATATATGTTATTTTAATTACCAAAAAATATATATATTATTTGTAACCATCCAACAGAAAGCCATATATGGCATTTATAATGCATTCTTTTATATGCAGGCTTGCGAATATTAGTATATTGTCCAGTAAATAAGTTAAAAGTTCATAGAATAACCTACCAAAAAAGGTTTGAGAAGTATAGTTTTCCTTAAAAAGACAACAAAAAGGGAAATAGGTGAGTTGAGAAAAAAAACATCAATAAGAGTCATATTAGAAATAAAGAAGAATGAAGGCATAGAGATTATGGGATAATTTGATGTAAAAATATAATAAATATTTCAAAAGACCTAACTTAATTAGTTTTTGTTTATATTAATTTTTTAAATCACAAATTATTTATGTATTTTGTGTTTGACTAGATCTAACAACATACTATTATCTTATTTTTGGGATTAAATATAAAATATATTTTTATCTTCTCCATTAAGTTTTTAATCCCTATATTCTCTCCACCATATATTTTTTTTCTGTGTATACAACATAAAGTATCAAAATAGTGTAATGACCATTGATTATTCTCCAAATTTTTCCAGCATAATTATGGAAAAGAAAATTCAGGCAAAAAACTAGCAATTGGAAGAACCCTATCGCGAATACTATATATATTATCGAAAATAGTGTCTGTGTTCACATTACATATATGATGTGAGTGACGTGTCAAGAAGATGTGGATATACATGAAAACAATATGAATATTAGCCTTCCCAATACAGAGATTCCTGAGACAATAAAAGAGTAAGTTTTGCCTTACAATATACGAAAGACAGAACCTAATTAATTTTAAAAGACTCTAAATTTACTGAAATGAAGACTAGTTATATATTTTAAGAAAATCAATTTATTATTTGTTCCGTTAAGTAAAATTTATATTCATCAAAGTGAAAATGTTGTTAGCATTTCACTATCACAATATGATTGACGCTGGTACAAGAAAAAGTATTACAAAATATTTTAGATAAAAAAGAAAAATTTAATTGTCTCCAATTCTTAAATTTACCACAAAATACACATACTTGAACATTACAAATTAAGGGAAATTATCTCCCTGATTTTCTTCTATGATGAAGTTGATGAAAGAAAATTTGAAAATTTTTCTAAATCTCACAATCTTAGGGTATTAAATATATTAATTAATGGAAATAATTAAGACATGTGAAAACACATCAATTTTAGAAGTAGATATGATCAAATATCAATATTTTGAAGGGCAAACGATTGGCATTCGGGATATGTCTGTGTAAGGTTTACTCATTTTTAAAGGACTATATTTAAAGTAGATAGTGTAAGTGTACGTATATACACATATCCATATACATGTATATATATTATAGTATGATAAATTGCATAAAGTTACCATTTTCAGTTCCAGTTTGTTTACCATTTTCTTCGTTTTCTAGTTCGAATGTGCATAAAGTTTGTTTGCATTTATTAAGAAATCGGTTCCTTTTTCATGATAGTATGATACAAACAGATCAAAGATATGCAATATTTTCTATTATGTTTCTATTATCATTATTTAACAATGAAAATTTTATTATTTTTTATTCAATAGTATAGAAAATAGTTCTATATATAAAATCATTTTTTTCTCATCTCATTTAACTTTCTATCCGATTAATCTGTGTGTCAAATGGGTCAAAGAACGATGAAGAAGCCATTTACTTTAGGAATCATCTTGTGAAACAATTGGAAAAGTATTGAGTCAAACTAGAAAATTTTGTCAAGTAAGTGTGAAGAAATAAGAAACATGACACATTGGAGATGCTAGCTACATTAACTAGGTAGGAATTATAAGAATATAAAATAGTTAGAATAATAACTAACCTGATTATATAATTAGAAAAGAACCAAAATACTTAAAAATTTAACTATAAGTTAGGGAAGCAAGGAATAACCAAGTTAGATGTAAACAAAATGAGCTCCCCAATTTGAAACTATTAAGTTTCACTTAATTCAAAATACATGATAATAGGATAATACTTTCCACAAAGTTTTTTAAGGATAAAAAGATACTACATGATAAAAATAATAAAAATTAACAGGTTGTTCCATAAGATTGAAACCAAAAAAAAAATACTTGGTAGAGTCAACTAAATAGAGAATCAATCAAGTAGACAATGAGCTTCACCATTCCACATTCTATTTGTGCATCCAAGCATAAGCTACTCAGTAAGAAGCCTTCTTCAAGCAAACCATAAGATGGTTTAGTGCCATCAACTTTATATGCCTTTCTCCCCATCTGCTCGATGTCATTTCAACCTCACACTTCAAGGTCTCCGTGATCACAAGAAGAAATGAATCATTTGATAGGTGTATGTCAAGTGTAGGAGAAAACAAGACAAGGTAAATTCAAGGTTTGTATTAAAGTCTAGACTTGGGAGGAAAATTATACTTGGCTAACAGAAGACACAAAAAGGTATCTTGATAGATACTTGTAACATGGTCAATTGGAGGATGTTAGTAGTGAAAGTTTTAGGCTCTTTGTAAACCCCATATATATCTCTCTTTGTTTTCAGCTTAACAGTGATGATTTTCTTCCATGAACCATGTATCATCATTAACCAATTAAGTGGCATACTATTATAAGGCCTCCAAAAGGAATTCTTTAAAGATAGATTCTTTTATTCTTTTATATTGCCTTTGCTAACATTATCTTTTGTATGAGATGTCGCTCTTGTATTGGAGAGGTTGTACACTCTTATTAATATAAATATAATTTTTTCCTTGGTGTCTGTGAATTCAGTAAGCTCAACATAGTATCCAAACTCTAATTTCCTCTTTAATTGAGCTTGGCATCAGAGCCACTCGCGGCCATGAAATTGCCTAAATAAAATAGCTAGAATAACAACTAACTTGACTATATAATTGGAAAAGAATCAGAATACATAAAATTTAACTATAAGTTAGAGAACTAAGGAATAGCCAAATTACATGTAAACAAATTGGCTCCCCAATTCCAAGCAAATTAACTTTTGCTTAATTCAGGAAGAGATATGATAATAGGATAATATTTTTCATAAGTTGTTTTTTCATCATAAAAGAAGCTGCATAATAAAAATAACAAAAAAGATTAACAAGTTTTTTTATAAGATTGAAACAAAAAGGAAATGGATACTAGGTAGAGTCAACTAAGTAGAAAATCAATCAAGTAGGTAATGAGCTTCACCATTCCGAGCCTTATTTGTGAACAAGAGCATAGGGCTGCTACGTAGGAAGACTTCATCAAACAAACCATAAGATGGTTTAATACCATAAGCTCTAAACATCTTTCTCCCCATCTATTCAATGTTATTTCAACCTCCACTCTCCCTGAACTCCTTGATCGAAGGAAGAAGTGAATTATTTGATAGATATATGTTAAGCATGGGAGAAAACAAGCAAGAATAAATTGAAGTTTTGCATTGAAGTATGGACTTATGAGAAAATTATATATCGGATAACATAAGACATAAACAGGTATCCTGATACTTGTAACACGTTTATTTGGAGGATGTCAACAATAAAAGTTTTTTACTTCTAGTAAACATCATCTATATCTCTCTTTGTTTTCGCCTAAACAATCTTGATTTGCTTTCAAGAACCACGTATTGACACTAACCAAGTAGGTGGCTCACTGTTATAAGGCCTTCAATAGAAATTTTTTAAGGATATATTCTTTTATTCTTTTGCAATTTCTTTCATCACCATTATCTTTTTTATGAGCTGTCACTCTCGCATTGGGGAAGTTGTACATTCTTCTTAATATAAATATAATTCTTTCCTTGGTGTCAAAGCATTCAGTGAGCTCAACACAGTGTCCAAACCCTAATTTCTTCTTTAATTTAGCTTGGTATTAGAGCCACTAGCCCTATGAATATACCTACATAAAGTAGTTAGATTAATAACTATCTTGGCTATGTAATTAAAAAAAGAACTAGAATACTTAAAATTTAAAGGGAAGTAAGGAATAATCAAGTTAGATGCAAACAAAATGGACTCCCTAATTCCAAACATATTAACTTCTGCTTAATTCAAGAAGAGACATGATAACAGGATAATATTTTCCATAGGTTTTTTTCAGCATAAAAAGATGCATCATGATAAAAATAACAAAATTGATTAACAAATTTTACCACAAGATTGAAACAAAAAAGAAACAAAAAATAGGTAGAGTCAACAAAGTAAAGAATCAATCAAGTAGACAATGAGTTATACTATTTCATACCTTATTTGTGCACTCGAGCATAAGGCTACTGATATTTCATATTTAGTCTATTATTTTGCATATTTTTTTATATAAATTCCTTAACTTTTAGCACATTTTAGGGACAATTTTAGTTTTATTGAGGCATTTTGAATCTATTTGAGTTAATTGAGTATTTTCTATATTTTTGATCGAAATAGACTATTCTTGAAGTTTAATGTCATTTTGTTAATTTTCTTAATAATTTTCAGAAATTGTAAAAAAAATGCAATAAATGATAAAAGATAAATAAATGAATATATATTGTCGCACCCAAAAAAATGTGATGAAAGGAAAAGAAGACAAAAGTGAGACAAATTGGATTTCAAAACGAAACCGACTCGTGAAGAGTCGCCACCAAAATTTTGATGGAAAATCTTGGAAAACCGAATTGAGGAGGAAAAGGATGGTCTGCGTAATCATAGTTGAGTTCAGGAGTTAATTGTGTGTGGAGAAGGTGTTAAGCACCCCACGACACCAGTTTCTAGGAACGATTACATTACGTTGATTGTGTAAATTAATATGGCTTCAAAAGTATTTTGGTTTTCCTTTTATCATTCACATACGAGAACAATGGTAGAAAAGAAAAGACAATAAGGAAATTAAAGAAATTTAGAAAGCCAAATAAAGAAAAGAAATTAACTTGGAAAACTCAAGGAGATTTAAAATAAAAATGAAGGAAAAGAATTATGAAACTAAAGTGAAAAATGTTTATTTATTTATAAGGGCGGACTTGACCTAGGATCAGAACTTGAGGCCTACATACCTTGCGATGGGGATCACGTAGTTCAGACCTAGAAATGCGTGTCAGTTGGTGGACCTTTTTTTTTAATTATAAAATTTTTGTGATAAAAGAAAGTTAATTCAAAATAATTTAACGTTTTGCAAACAAAATAATTTTCTGAGATTGAGTTGGTATGTTTTAATTTGCAAAAAGATAATTTAACTCTGCATACTTACTCTTATTTTATTTTGTTTGAAAATCTTTTTTCTTATTTTTTCTTTTTTTTTATACCCTTCTTATTCTTATGAAAATTTTTCTTTTTAAAAAAAAAACGATTCACCTGTTACAGACTTGCAGTCATGTCCAATAGATCGCTTCCTTAATTACCTGCAGAAGTTCTAAACCTCACGATATAAATGTTTTATTATATTTTAAGATGCCATATAATAATTTTATTAGATATTTTAAAATAAAATTTGAAAAACTTGTTATATTATTATTATTTATCTTTTTTTTAAACATACTTATTTTCTTAAAAGAAAATTATTTAATTGATATATCTACATGAATTCACAATCTCATGTGACAACTTAGTAAACTAGAATGCCTGCATGTATTCCAAAAACCTCACGTGTTGTGGTTTTTAAGTCAATTATTTCTATTATTATTATTATTTAGTAAAATCACTAAATATTTATATTTTGTTTAAAGTAGTTTGAAATATATAAAAGTTTATACAATAAAGAGTTATTTGTTCATTTTCAATAGGAAAATAAAATGGAAAGGTCATTGAGATCTATTATAAGTGGACCTTCATAATACTCTCGTGCAACTCCATAGGCTCACACGGTGTGACTATTTTAGGGGTCTGCAAAAGTTCTAAAAACTTTCGTGACCAATTTTTAAGAGCGAATAAAAAACATATATATTATGCCAAATATTTACAAACATGTATGATTTTGTCATGTGTATGTTACCGTGCAAACTCAGATAACTTAAAATGATGAGATGCAAACTCTCATGTCTTCCTTTTGTCTTCCTTTGCTTCGAAGTTAATAACTTTCATTTCCCATGCTTGGCTTGATGACAATAGCCTTGATTTTTCCAAACTTGGTTCATGCTCCCGCGAGCATGATGCTCGCAAAGAAATGAAAAGGGATTAGTGTTCTCCTCGAGGAACTCTCTTATTTAAGAACTTAGATATTCTCATAATGCCCATTCTCAGGATTCATATTGTATAAAAATTCAGTTCAAGAGCCTAATATGATGGGCATAATCCAAGCCTCAAAACACGAGATTTAAACATTTTGACCACTGAATAGAATCCCACATGATTAAGTTTGTTCAAGATGCACGCCTATTTTTTCATAACCAAATCAAACATACAAGAAATATTCATATTCTCATACAAGAATCACAACAAGAAAGGAACACCCAGAGACACTTGGACACATCTTTGCAACATTAGATTTTGTGCAAGAAGTGACAATGAACAAATAGGTCAATATAGGTTCATCATTTCATTAGACTCCCTTGATGATAAAATGTTATGAAGGAGAGGAGCAATAGAAACAGAGGTGTAATGCATACCCAGACTGGAAAAATCATTCATCTGAGAATAAAAGATACTAAACAAACATTGCCAATCATACCCAAATGCCTAAGACTCAGAAATTGAGTTCATTTTGGTTCTTTTTATCAACATCATTCATTTATTTATTCATTTCCTCTTTCTTAACTAGTCCAAAACAGAGCATCAATGGAATGAACTTAGCCCCTTACAGTCGTGAAATAAAAGGGCAAAGTTTTAAAGGGAATGGATCATTGTTTAGAAAGGAAACAAAAAATTAACTGATGAGAAATAGTACCAAACAGAGGCTTCGATTACTCGATTTTCTTTTCTAGACTTCTCTTGCATCCTTGATCATCACGGCTACAGAGGAAAGGATCAGTGGTTCTGACTCGGCTCTTGGGTCTCGTCTACCATCGTTTTGATAGCCCTTCCTCCCTTTCTCGTCCTTTGCCTAAAATTGCTCCTTCCATTGTCTCTTACGCATTATGGTCCTCTTCTTTGGTCTCTAATTCAGTCTCCTCCCCTCCGTTCGCTCTAACTCCTTGCCTTTATCTTCAGCCTCACGTCTATCTCTCTTTTCCCACACACGTGGCTCCCTCTGTTTCTTCTTTCGTGCATGTCTCCATTTTTGCTTCGCTCCTTCATGCTTCTGCCTTTTTCTCAGACTTTCTGCGGCTCCTCTTCATTTTTTTGTGCACATCTCCCTCTACCTTCTTTGTCCTTGCATGCTGCTCTCTCAAGTACCAGGCTTTCTCTGCTCTTCTCTCTTTCTCTCTGTCCTCTATCTTTTTTGTCTGTTCCACAGCCCCCTTTCTTCCTAGTGCCTAAGCCCTAAATTAGGTCACAAGTCCCTTTTGGGGTTGAAATGCTGCGTTTTAGTGTTTCATCCCTCCCTTTTCAATTAATTAATAATTTTTTGTTTTAATTCTTTTTTGTTTTATTTAGTTTTCTTTGTTTTCTCTTTTTTTTTTTAACATTAACCCCTTTTGAAATAGATAAGATTTTTTAAGAGTCAAAATAAAGGAGTAGGATTTTTTTTAAGACTATAAAGATAGGAATTTTTTTTTTGTTTTGCTTATCACAAAAGATAGGAAAACAATTTAATTGATTTAAAAGATTAAAAGAAAGGAATATAATTTTTGAAAACCTTAAAAAGGATTGAATTTGGAGAATATATGTTTTATTTATTATTTTTTTTATTTTTATAAAATAGCATTTAAATTGACATTAAAAGGAAATTTTGTATTGATTTTTCTGTAATTTTATGTACAAAGCCTAGACAAAATATGGTATTCACACATACACACACATATATATATAATATACTTACTTTTCTATTATTTTTATTGTTATTATAATTATCTTAACAATTTCTCTTGTTTGACTTTTCTTCTGCGGGTAGGGGGTTGAGTTCACACAGTTTTTTTTTTATTCATTGAAGATGACTTCAGAGGGTGAACGCGAGGAGATTTTTTTTTTCTGAGGACTTTCCTTCCTTTTCTTCAAGTTCTCCCACCCTTAATTGTACTTACTCCATCACTTTTCCTTGCTCAGCACCGGCATCATCATTCAGTTTTCCCACATTACAAGATCTGGAGAATATCTCTACCTAGAGAGCACTCTCAATCTCGAGCCCTTATCGGCTTGCCTATCGCTCACCACTCCATCCTTCTGTTACCGTGTTTGTAACATAGTTGTGTCTGTCATCCTGTGCTTCAAGTTAGTGGTTCATCTGCTTGGAGATTGTCTGCTGTTAGTTAACTGAAGAGATCATTCCTAATTTCTCAGATCTAAAGACATCTTCACCTTCAAAGCTTATGGCCAATTTTCTCTTTCTCGATTTCTCCTCCATTGCAATTTATTGCAGCTCCTCTGTTTTCATCCACCATCAAGCTCGAGACATCTTCCATTCCCAATTTCTCATTTGTATCCTCACTCAAGATGTTGTTTGTCCAGATTGCAGAATTGGAGAGGAGTTCCAAGCATCTATCTATGAGTAGCTAAGTTGATTGCTTCCTCAAGAGATTGGATAATCACCTTAGAGCATTAATAAGGCAATTTATATTTTCTTGATTCTTTTCCTTATAGCTATTTCTTAATTTCTGTTTGTCTAGAACATCTGATTGAGATATATTGATGGATTTAGCTATATTATGACTAGATTTTAGTTATAACTGAGGATGCCATGACTTTGTTTGGATTGTTAGTGTATTGGAAAATTATAGTTGGATACATTCCCTTGATGTTATTATTGCTTCTTTTTATCATTGTTCACGTGAGTCATGATAATGCATTTTGATGATGTTAAGCAAGATGTTTTGTGTTCTTTCTAATCTGATTTAGCATTGGTTAGCAAAGGTAGGAATGACTCAAATGAAGTTTACGATTAATTGGGACATTTTTAGGTATTAGATGCATTATATATAACTTTAGGGCCCAAGGTTTATATATGGTGTCTAATGCCAAGTCTTTTGATACTTAGGCATCATTAACTCCCAATTGAAGGATTATAGAAATTAATTAGGATATGTGATAATGAGGTGAAATCCAAAACTCTTGAGGAATGCTTATCATTAATCAAACAAGCTAGAATTTCTTATTTGTTTCCTTGTTTCCAAAATAATTGAAAATTTACAAACATTTAATTTCTTTTTGCAAAATTGTTCTCAATTGAGTTTAAAAATCAAATCCTCATTGCTTATGTTTATAAAGTGTTTTGAATTAACCAAAGTTAAGGTAGAGGTTCCATGATAGATATAATCTAAGTTGCATTATACTCCATAGTTGCTTTCTAATTAAGTTGCAAGTGATATGACTAAGCTTGATGAAATTTTGGCACTGTTGCCAGGGAACCTTTTTCCTTAGCTTTGATAAAGTTCTTGACATTTTTCTAAATTGTTTTGTTTCTGTTTTGATTCAGTTTTTAGTGTGTTTACTTAGTGCTTTGTTGCATTTTTAGGTAATTGATTGAGTTGAATTATGGCTGTCACTATTCTGATTTTTGCCTATAAAATTCTGAAATTTGCTTTTTCAAGGTTTCTAGGTATTCTAAACAAACTATATACCTTTTGGGTATTAGTTTGGGTAAAAAAAAAGTGCAAATTCCTTCATTTTCATTGATTTTTCAATTTTTCTTTATTTTCTGCGAATTTTGTGGTTGAATTTTCTTGAATTGTGTCTTTGTGCATTTTGAGTGTTTTGTTTGCTTTCTTGGCTTTCTTTGGGCAATTTTAAATGGTTTATGACTAGAAGCTCTAAAGAACCTTTGATTGAATTGGATTTGGAAATTGAAAGGATACTTAGAAGCCTTAGGAATTCCTTATATTCATCTAGTTCTTTGCATTTAATTGATCATACTCTTATCTTCGATAACATAGTTGCTATGGTGAATGAAAATGAACAATATGTGAATGGAAATGAGAATCATGATGAAAATAATGTGCCTATAGTGAATGAATAGGAAAGAAGCATAAGAGAGGTCATTGCACCTAATGATAACATGCCTTATTCATACATACTTTCCAGACTATGAATTTAAGTTTCAAATTAAACCATCTTTACTTCAAAACCATCTTATCCAAATTCTATGGTTTGTCAGGTGAGGATCTGAATAGGCATTTGCAAGATTTATACATGGTTTGTCATACCATGAAGCCTCCTAGATCTAATACCAAGGAAGTAATGTGGAAGTCCTTTGTCTTTTCACTTGAGGGGAAGGCAAGAGAGTAGTTTCTTCTTCAACCACAACATATTCGATGCAACTCATGGGTAAATTTGAGAAGAGCTTTCTTAGATAAATATTTTCTTACTACTAAAGGAGCTTCATTCAGAAAGGAGATTATGGGTATTAAGCAAAATAGTAAGGAGAATTTGTATGAATATTGGACTTGTTTCCAGTCTCTTTTAGTCAAATTGCCTCATCACACAATTCCTAAAGAGCAATTAATTCAATATTTCCATTAGGGATTATTGACTCTTGAGAGGAGAAATGTTGATGCTACGGCTGGAGGGTCACTTCTTGATATAAATGCAAATAGAGCTTAGGCATTGTTGGATAAAATGGCCAATCTTAAACAACAGTACACACCAAGTGAAAGAGAGGCTAAATCTGTTCAAGAAGCTCTTAGTATGCTTTCTAGAGATGTTCGTGAGCTTCAAGCTCAAATTGCTATTTTAACAAAGAGCTTAGGCCAAGTTGCAAGTCAACAATCTTCACTAGTGAACAATATAGGTATGTCTAATGCATTGATGGCTCCTATATGTTCTATTTGTCAATCTAACATGCATGTAGCCTCTAATTGCCCTTGAAAGAAGAAGCTCAAGAGTTGTCAGCTTTATAATCCCAACAATAAAAGCCACCGGGATTTACACATATTAATCCAAAGAATGATCCTTACTAAACAACATATAACCTGGGGTGGAAAGATCATCCAAATTTAAGATATAGAAGTGACAATCAAGGAAATCAAGGTGTATCTTATAGTAAAGTTGGAGGGTATAATCAAGATCAACAACTTATTCTATCCTCTCGGCCTTATCAAGAATCATCTAGTTTAACGAAAGTCATTCCTATCCAAGACACTTCAAGGGAAGATATATTAGAAAAGATGATAGAGGCTATGATGTCTACAATAACTTCTCAATTTGGCACTATGAAAAAGGAGATAGAGATGCTAAAGACTCAACAAAACAGCGCTTAAACTTTTGTGTTGAGCAATGACATGAGCTCCAAGCAAGCCACAGAGAGTGGGAAACTACCTACTTAAACTATTATTAATCCTAAGTGCTTCAATGCAATGCAATTGAGAAGTGGTAAAGTCTTGCAAGATCCTAGAACTTATGTGGCAGAAAAATGAAGAAGAGGATGAAGAAGCTTCCCAAGCTAATTCTACCTTTTTAACACTCAAGATGAATTTCAAAGAATGTCTGAAGAACTAGTTTCTTCTTTAATTTAGCATGGTATCAGAGCTATTTACCCCACAAACTTGCCTACATAAAGTAGTTAAAATAATAACTAACTTGACTATATAGTTAGAAAATATCCAGAATACTTAGAATTTAACTATAAGTAAGTTTAGCAAGAAATAACCAAGCTATGTGTAAAGAAAATGGGATCCACGATTCCAGACATATTAAGTTTTGCTTAACTCAAAAAAAGTCATCAAACTATGATAATATTTTTCACATTTTTTTAGCATAAAAAGATTCAGCATGATAAAAATAACAAAATATATAAACAAATTTTTCAACAAAATTGAAATAGAAAAGAAATGGATAAAAAATGAAGTCAATTAAGTAGAGAATCAATCAAGTTCATAATAAGCTTCACCATTCTATACCTTATTTGTGCACCCGAGTATAGGGCTACCCATTAACAAGCATTCGTTAAACAAACCATAAGATGGCTTAGTGCCATCAGCTTTATACCCCTTTCTCTTCATTTGCTCAATGTTATTTCAACCTCCACCATCCCTGGTCTCCCTAATCCCAAGAAAAAGTTAATAATTTGATAGGTGTATGTCAAACATGGGAGAAAACATGTAAGAGTAAATTGAAATTTTGCATCGAAGTCTAAACTTGGGGTATGAAATATACACTAGCTAACAGAAGACAGAAGTTGATATCCTGATAGTTGTGATGATGTCTTTTACAGGATGTTAATAGTGAAAGTTTTAGACTCTTTATATACCACATCTATATCTTTCTCTATTTTCAGTTGAACAATAATGATCTGTTCCCATCTAAAAAGCAATAATGAGACTTTCCAATGAGTCTCTCAAACATCTGATCAAGGTTAACATCCGCTTTGGCATGTTTGCATGTAGGAGGATGCCTTTCGGTCTGTGTAATGCTCCGAGCACATTCCAACGTTGTATGTTTGGTATTTTTTCTAATTATATAGAGTTTTTCATGGAAGTTTTTATGGATGATTTTTCTATTTATGGTGATTTTTTCTCAGTTTGAGACATTTAGGTTCTATTTTATTTCATTGTATTAAAATGTAGTTAGTGTTTAATTTTGAAAAATGTCATTTCATGGTTGACCAAAGCATTGTTTTGGGATACTTGATTCTGGCTAAGAGAATTTAGGTTGAGAAGGCTAAAGTAAAAGTGAATACCACTTTACCCTCTTCTATTAAAGATTTGAGATCGTTGCTAGAACGCGTTGGGTTTTCTCGTCAGTTTATCATGGATTTTTCAAAATTGGCAATATCTCTTTCAAAATTGTTGCAAAAAGATGTTGATTTTAACTTTGATGATGCATGCAAACTTGCCTTTGATGAATTGAATATTGAATTGATATCAAATCTTGGTATCAAAGCAAAGTATCTAAACCCTTAGCTTGGTATCAGAGCTTGATGAAATCCAGACCCTAATTTCTTCTTTAATTTACCTTGGTATCAGAACTACTTACCCCCACAAACTTGCATACATTAGGTAGTTAAAAAGCAATAATAAGACTTTCCAATAAGTCTCTCAAGTATCTGATAAATGATAACATCCACTTTGGGACATTTGCCTATAGGAGGATGCTTTTTAGTCTGTGTAATGCTTCGGGCACATTTTAATGTTATATGTTTGGCATTTTTTTTTATTATATAGAGTTTTGCATGAAAGTTTTTATTGATGATTTTACTATTTATGGTGACTCTTTTTCTGCTTGTTTAAGATATTTAGATTTTATTTTATCTCGTTGTATTGAAATGCATTTAGTGCTCAATTTTGAAAAATATCATTTCATGGTTGATCAAGGCCTTGTTTTGGGACACTTGATTTTGTCTAAGGGAATTGAGGTTGACAAGACTAAAGTGGATGTGATTACCACTTTACTCTATCTCTCTTCTTTAAAAGATTTGAGATCATTGCTAGGACACGTCGGGTTTTATTGTCGGTTTATCAAGAATTTTTTGAAATTGGCACAATCTCTTTCAAAATTGCTGCAAAAATATGTTGATTTTATCTTTGATAATGCATGTAAACTTGCTTTTGATGAATTGAATAGTGAATTGGCATCAGAGTAAAGTATCCAAACCCTGAGCTTGGTATAAGAGCTTGATGAATTGGAAAGTAAAGTATCCAAACCCTGATTTCTTCTTTGATTTAGCTTGTTATCAGAGTCGCTTACCCCCCCCAAAAAAAAAAACTTGCCTATATAAAGTAGTTAAAATAACAACTAACCTAACTATATTGTTAAAAATGAACTAGAATACTTAGAATTTAACTATAAATAAGTTTAGTAGAAAATAACCTTGTTAGATGTAAAGAAAATTGGCTTCACGATTCCAAATATATTAAGTTTTACTTAACTCAAGAAAAGACATCAAACTATGATAATATTTTTCACATTTTTTCTGCATTAAAAGATATTGCATGATAAAAATAACAAAACATATTAACAAATTTTTCAACAAAATTGAAATAAAAAAGAAACGGATAAAAGATAAAGTCAATTAAGTAGAAAATCAATTAAGTACATAATAAGCTTTACCATTTCATACCCTATTTATGCACCTGAGTATAGGGCTGCCCAGTAACAAGTATTCGTTAAACAAACCATAATATGGCTTAGTGTCATCAGCCTTATATGCCTTTCTCTTCATTTGCTTGATGTTATTTCAACCTCCGCCTTCCCTGGTCTCCTTAATCGCAAGAAGAAGTTAATAGTTTGACAGGTGTATGTCAAACATTGAAGAAAAAATATCGGGGTAAATTGAAGTTTTGCATCGAAGTCTAGACTTAGGGTGTAAATTATATAGTAGCTAACAAAAGATAGAAGTAAATATCCTGATACTTGTGATGCGGTCTTTTAAAGGATGTTAATAGTGAAAGTTTTAGCCTCCTTATAAACCTTATCTATATCTTTCTCTGTTTTCAGCTGAAAAATGATAATTCATTTTCATGAACCACGTATTGTCGCTAACAAATTAAGTGACACACTATTGTAAGGCTTCCAATAGAAATTAATAAAAATTGTTTACAAATGAATTCTTTTATTGTTTTTGTATTTCCTTTGTCGATATTATCCTCTTTAAGGGGTGTCGCTCTTGCATTGGAGAGGTTGTACACTCTGGTTAATAAAAATATAATTCTTTCCTTAGTGTTTGAAAATTCAATGAGCTCAACATAGCATCTAATCCCTAATTTGTACTTTAATTTAGATTGGTATCAAAGTCAATTGTCGTCATGAACTTGCTTACATAAATTAGTTAGAATAACAACTAAAATGACTATATAATTAGAAAAGAACCATAATACATAAAATTTAACTATAGGTCAAGGAAGTAAGAAATAACCAAATTAGATGTAAATGAATTGGGCTCCCTAATTGCTAATATATTAAAGCTTGCTTAATTCAAAAAGAGACATGGTAACAAGATAATATTTACTAGAGGTATTTTTAAACATAAAATGATGCAGCATGATAAAAATAACAAAATAGATTAAGGTGTTTCTCCACAAGATTGAAACGAAAAAGAAATGGATAATAGGCAGAGTCAACTAAGTAGAGAATTAATTGAGTAAATAATAAGCCTTACCATTCCCTGCCCTATTTGTGCACCCGAACATAGAGCTACCCTTTAGGAAGCCTTCTTTAAACAAATAAAAAGATAGCTTAGTGCCATTAGCTCTATACTCCTTTCTCCTCATATGCTCGATATCATTTCAACCTCCACTCTTCTTGGTCTCCCTGATCACAAGAAAAAGTAAATTGTTTGATAGGTATATGTCAAGCATGAGAGAAAACAAGCCAGGGTAAATTGAATTTTTTCATCAAAGTGGAGATTTGGTGTGCAAATTATATACTAGCTAACAGAAGACATAAATAGGTGTCTTGATACTTGTGATGTGGTCTTTTGGAAGATGTTAATATTGAAAGTTTTAGACCCCTTGTAAACCTCATCTATATCTCTCTCTATTTTCAGCTAAACTATGATATTTTGCTTCCATGAACCACATATTGTCGCTAACAAATTAAGTGGCACATTATTATAAGGTCTTTAATAGGAATTCTTTAAAGATAGATTCTTTTATTTTTTTTGTCTTTATTTTGTCATAGTTATCCTCTTTATGAGTTGTTGCTCTTGCATTGGAGTGGTTGTACACTCTTCTTAATATAAATATAATTGTTTTCTCAATGTTTGAGCATTCAGTGAGCACAATGCAATATCTAAACCTTACTTTCTTCTTTAATTTATTTTGGTATCAGAGCCAATCACCCCATAAACTTGCCTATATAAAGTAGTTAGAATAACAACTAACCTAGCTATGTAATTAGTAAAAAAGAACCAGAATACTTAAAATTTAACTATAAGTCAAGGAAGTAAGGAATAACTAAGTTAGATGTAAACAAATCATCTAGAGGAATGAGATTGAAAATCCTTAACACCCATCACCAGTAATGGAAACCTAACCTTTAGCTAGACCAAATCTTGTTTAAAGGTTTAAAGGCTAAAAACAAGTTACTGATAAGTTATTGGACACTAGAGTAATTAATTAGCCAGTGCATATATGAAAACTTAAGTGTTAATGGATTCAAGGAAGCCTAACTAGTCAAGGTTTAAGGGAAATCTACCTATATGAACATAAGGAGTGGTGCTGCTTCTTACAAGAATTCAAAGGCTAATTCTTGAAATATTCATGAAAAGCATAGGATTAGCACATGGTCATAAAAGTACGGGAAAATTATGCAGAATGAAATATAAGAATATGTGTGCAGTATTTTCGGTATTGACACTAAAGTAATGGTTTAATCATTAAGTTTCTGTTCCTAGCCCTTACCATAAAAGGGCACATAATGAAATAATTGAAGAGAAGCAATAGTGATAATAGTAATCAGCTTGGAAGGATACATTAAATCAATTTTTTCAAGAAAAATCAAATAGAAAGGTGCATCAGTACTAGCCATAAGAAAATACATATCCTCCAAAGTTCAAAGATAAGCTTCATGAATATGAAGAAGTTTCTTGTTGCTTCATATCTCTGCCGCTCAAATTAGTAGCAAGCAAGATTATACACAATATTGTGGAAAGATTTATTTGATCAAATTTATAAATCTAAAACTCAAATAAAGCATGCTAGATAAAGCAAATGTGAATGTTGTAACCATATGAAATCTAACCAAAAGGTGATGAAATTCATTTGTATCATGCTTAACCATAATCTAGGGCTTTGACATGTCTAAGGCATTCAATGGTAATAGGGAGCATTAAACCTGAACATAGATCATGAGTTGAAACGTGGCAGCCAAAACACATTATACAGATAGCAATGGTGATCTAGTAACATAGGTAATCCAAAACCTCAAACCCACATGAAAGAAACCCAGAAGAGGACTTAGTCAACTTATAAGATATGCAAAACTGGGTCCATCGTGCCTGATCTCCATCGGGATTTTGTAGCGTTCCAGTCCCAGTGTTCTTGACAATTTTAACAGGCATAACATAAATGCTAACATCATTGAGTTTTCAAATGCCAATAAAACCTGCAATTTCACCTCTAACAGAGTACTTGGGATCATAAGAATTCGGTACATGCTCACATGAAAGAATCCCAACATCTTGAGTGAAGTCACCAAATTGTTAAGAATCCTTTCCATTTTTTTAAACTGAATTCTTTTCTTCAAGATTATTAGATACTGGGCTTAAATCAATGAAGCGGTGGGGATTTCTAGTCTTTTCAGATTCTAGAAAGCAAGTAAATCTAATGAAATAGGGCTTTGGGACTTGAAGGTTCTTACCATGGCATATGATGGAGTGCGCGAATTGAACGATTGGATTTTGTGAAGGGAAGAAAAAAGTTTCCATGAATGGTGTTGAACAAATAACCACTGGAAAGTAAGATAGGGGTTTTACTGCTATAAGTAACCTCCTGCTCATTAAAATCAATGTTGCCACCATTATTTTTGCCATCGCAAATATGGTATATTTGGTTGAAAAGTGACTCATGAAGCTGTTAAGATTTATTTTGATTTTATTATTATTGTTAAATTTTTAGAAAATAAATGGTCAAAGTAGTTATTAGGATTTGAGTATTTTATATGTTGAGCTTTAAAATTTGAATTTAATTTTATTTGATATTTGATTTGTAGCAGGTTTTTCTGCAAGTTAGTTTCTTATGAGATGTATAAATATTTGATCTGAGATTCAATAAAAGATATCTTCCACCAAATTCTCATTTTTTATTTTCCTCTTCACTCTCAAATATTAAAAAAATACCCAACAAATTGGTATCAAAGTGATTTTATCTTAAGTGATCTATGACACCACGCCAAAAATGGCTTTTTATGGTGACCAATAGTTGACATTTTCAAGAAAACGCTAATAAAAATCGAACATGGAAAATTTTAGTTGGCGTTTAATTTGAAACCACCAACTAAAGTTAATGAAAGAAGATGTTTCCTTATGAAACATCAAGTAAATGAAATAATTTTAGTTGGCATTTACGAGATAAACACCAACTAAACTAAGTAAATTTTATTTTTTCAAAAAAATAAAAATAGATAAATGACATTTTCTATTAAAGTGCCGAGTTAAATATTCAAATTTAGTTGGCATTTCTCATATAGACACCATCTAAACTTAGTTTTTAGTTGGCATTTTATAAACACCATTACAAGTGCCCCATATTTATCAGTGCTGGAATAGATAACGTTTTGGAAATGCCAATAAAGCTAAAAAAAATGCCAACTATTCCCTTTTTTTGTTGTAGTGTGAGATAGAGTTAAGAACCCTATGCCCATAACTATAGAAACATCTGAAGCGTGGATACGCAAAAAATGGAGATGTGCCCATATCAGACTTGTATATGATACGGATACGCATCCTATCTAGTTGCATATGCACCCACACATTTTCTTTGTTGGATACATATGAAAATGTATCAAGATGCACTAGTATGTTCCAAGAAGCAATGAGAAAAATTTGGAATAGAGCGGATACATGAATATATAAAACTATGTCATTGTTCCAAGTTTTCAACAAACCTAGTTAGAAAACTGTCTATAGGTGGTCTTCGTGAGTGATAGTCATACCTAGGATGTCTTGTGTTTGTGGATCAAAGAGCTCTCCAACAATCATTTGTCATTCATCGCTCCCTCTATTGTTTGTTGTTCCTGCTATTGTTCACCATTATTGTTCTTGTTTGCAATACCACCTGTGAGTTTTCTTCCTCATATTTGAGAGTGATAGTGTGTAAATCATTTTGGTACTTTTCATCTATGAACTTTCTTTCAATATGCACTGTACTCAGTTTTTCACTGCACTAGGTTAAAAATGTGGCAAATTTTTTACACATTGACAGACAAAGGTTTTGTGGATTCCAATTGGCATGTCAATGTCAAATTTGTAGGGCTTTATATATTAGACACACAAAGTGGCAAGCTATAATATATAAATATATATATACACACACCCCGGACACAAGGCTTTGGATTCACAATGATCATTCAGTTTCAACTTGATTTTAATTGTTAGTATGATATTATTGGGATTAGGAACTAATGAGTGCCATGATTATTTTAATTTGATTTCTTGTAAAAATAAGTTCAATATCTCTTCTTTTTATGGTAAACAAACTTTCTAATAGAAAAATTTTTATTTATTGATTATTTATTGGTGAGTGATATTGATCATTAGAGGTAAATTATCAATTAATCATATAAAATTTAACTTAAAAAAATTTTATTGTGATTTTTTTAGTTATTGCAGGGTGTTAGGTAGGATTTTTGAATTCTAGTTTATCCATATGGCTTCTGGTAGTAGTTCAAGTAATCCTATTAATAATCCTAATTTTGCTAAATATTGTTCTATTAATGAACATCAAAAAGAAGGGACCCCCTTGTGGGCTTATGTCACATTAGTAAGTAGAAGTAAAGAGGGTCAAGCTGCTCATCTTGGTGGAAATAAATATTGGAAGTGTAATTATTGTAATCGTGAATATATTTGATCATACTCTAGAGTTAAATGACATTTGTTAAGGGTATTTGGCAAGGTAATCGCTATGTGCCCAAAAGTTGATCATATTTGTTTAGTTGAAATGCAAAAACTACAAGAAGAGGCTGATCATAAATCAAAACCAAAATAAGTGCTATTACCAACCCCAGCTAGTGGCTTGTCTCCTTTAAACCAAAGTAATAGTATTCTTGTTGAAAGTGAATACAATCAAGGAAAGAGAAGGGCGATTGGCACAATAGAAAGAGCCTTCAACCAAGGAGCAAGGGAAAATTTACATGCGGAAATTGCTAGGATGTTTTATTCAGGTGGTTTGTCCTTTAATTTAGCATGCAATCCATATTTTATTAGTGCATTTCAATATGCTACAAATAACTTGATTGGTGGATATAAACCTCCTGGTTATAATTAATTGAAGGGCCCTTTTGTTACAAAAAGAAAAGGCTAACGTAGAGAGGTTGCTTGAACCAATTGAAGGGACTTAGAGTGAAAAGGGGTAAGTATAGTTACTGATGGCTGGATAGATGTACAACGAAGCCCACTAATTAAATTTATGGTTTTATCTGATGGGGATCCTATTTTTTTTAAGATAATTGATGGGTCTAAAGAATACAAAGACAAATTTTATATTGTTAGTTTGATGTGCCAAGTAATTGAAGAAGTAAAGCCTCAAAATGTAGTTCAAATAATTACCAATCATGCACATATTTGTAAAGCTGCAAGTAAACTTATTGAGACTGAATATCCTCACATTCCTTGGACACCATGCATTGTGCACACACTTAATCATGTTTTGAAGAATATATGTGCTGCTAAAAACATAGAGGCAAATGAAGATGTATATGATGAATGCTATTGGATTACTCAAGTCAGGGATGATGTAATTTTTATTATGAATTTCATCATAAACCATTTATTAAGACTAGTAATTTTTAATGAATTTGTGCCATTGAAATTACTTGCTATTGCTAAAACTAGATTTGCTTCAACCATTGTGATGCTCAAGAGATTTAAGCTTGTCAAAACTTCTTTTTGAACAATAGTCATTAGTGAAGTGGAATACTTATAAAGAAGATAATGTTGGAAAGGCAACCACTGTTAGAGACTTGATTCTTGATGACTTTTGGTGGGATAAAATTGAGTATATCCTCTCTTTCACAAAGCCTATTTATGATATGCTTAGATTTTTTGATACAGATAAACCTACACTTCATTTGATCTATGAGAGTTGGGACTAGAAGATAGAAGAAGTAAATGCATCAATTTACAAACATGAGAATAAATTGTTTTCTAAGTATTTAAGGTTTTATGAAGTTGTTTATGGAATCATTATTAATCGTTGGACAAAGTTGTATACCCCTTCATTGCCTAGCTTATTCATTGAATCCTAGGTACACACTAAATAGATATATATATATATGTTACATATTTTATTTTCAAATTTAATTTTATGGTAATAAATCTCATTAATTTTTTCCGTATTATATAGGTATTATACACCTCATTGGATTCAAGGTGCACCAAATAAAGTTCCTCCATATAAAGATATTGAAATATCAGCTGAGAGAATAGTGTGCATAAATAGGTACTTTCTTGATCCAGTAGATAGAAAGTTAGTCCTTCAAAAATTCTCAAAGTTTGATGGATGTTCAAATGAGTATGCATCATCTGATTCCTTACAAGATATGTGGCATTTAGAGCCTAAAGAATGGTGAATTGACTATGGTTCTATCAATCATACTCTTCAAGGAATTGCATTAATGCTTCTTTGTCAACCAAGGTCATCATCTTCTTGTGAAAGAAATTGGAGCACTTATTCTTTTATTCACTCAATGATGAGGAACAAGATGTGTCCAAAAAGAGCAAAAGACTTGGTCTATGTTCATACAAATCTTCGCCTTTTTATCAAGAAAGAGTGAAATGTATTCTAATGGACAAAATAGAATGTGGGATGTCAATGGAGATAATTGGGGGCCATTTGATAGTGCTAAAGGTCTTGAAGTTATAAATCTATCTCTAGATGAACCGATTTTAGAACAAGAACTCATAGCAAATTTTAGTAATGTTCAAAGAGATGATGATTAATTTACATTGAAAATCTAGTGTTTATTTGTTTCATTGCTTTTGATTTAACTTATAAGTTGTTATGGACATTTTATGATTTTTAGTATATTCAAAACTTCTTTTTCTTTTTATTTGAATCAATTTGGCTGTGTATGTGTGTATGTATATAATTATATCTATTTATATATTACCATATCCGTATCCTAAAATTTAAGAAATTGCCGTATCCTACATATCATATCTTGTCGTATTTGATATGCATACCCATATCGGTGCTTTATAGATAGAAACACAAGCCTACAATCCACAAAATGAATTCTGAAAATTCACTCACAGCAATTGCTCCTACAGCGTTCGATGTAACAAACTATCAAGTTTGGGCTATTAGAATGGAAGCTTATCTTGAGGCACATGATTTATGGGATGCCGTTGAAGATGTTAGTTGTGATCAATCCATTGGAGTAAATCATATACTTTCTGGATCATTTGAATCAAGCCAACAATGTTGCGAACAAATGATGAGGATAATTAATAAGAGTAATAATTAATTAGTAGGAGTAATTATCTATTTTTGATGTATTTAATTTTTTATAATTCTACGTTATAATTTAAAGTTTTGCTTATATTAACATTTTTTCATTTTTTATGATTAATAGTGTTGTGTCAATATTTTAAACAACACGGGGGTATAGAGATAATAATAAGGGCAAAATAGTCAAACTAATACCATTCTCATTATATAAATGGAAAATAATACGGGAATGTATAAATTATATTCAATTAATTGTTGATATTAATATTTCCTTATTATAATTAATATAATTTTTCTTTTAGTGTCTGAAACAACCAAATAATAATGATTGCGGATATTATGTGATATTGTTTATGAAAGACATCATCACACATGGTCAAAGCACGATCCCAGACATGATATGTAATTCCATTATATTACATTGGTGTCGATAAAACTTTACAATTTTCACTTATGTAAATTCTATTTTAATTTGCAGTACTTCCTTGATACATATTATCCTTAATATTCTGATGCTCAGATCAAAGAACTCATCAAAGTACATGCTTGAAAGCTTGTGGTGAGAAAGGTAATTGATTAACTTGTTAATTTTTATTATGATTAATTAACTTGGTGAAAGAAACTGATCTAGGTAATCTTAATAAACCTTTTTTTTTCTTATATAGTGTAGGTATAGATGTTGTTAGGGGAATCATAAAGACAAGGTTGTGCAAGTTTGTATGTTGTTATATATATATATATATATATATATATTGTCTTGGTTTAATTTTGGACATCTAATGTAGTTTAAAACTTGAGTATAATTGTGTATAGTTTGTCTTAGTTGTTCTTGTAAATACAATTGGAAAGAATACTGGCTATAAATACTAGTTGTTAATATAGGTTGGAAGGAAAACAATTTAATTATTCCAAAAAAAAATGGTGGAGAATGCTGATTAAAGCCGCTTTCAAAAAAAAATAAAAAATAAAAAATTGGTATTTCAGAAAAAAAAAATATCAACTAAAGCTCATTTTAGTAAAATTTTCCCTTTTTATTGGTACTGGAATACTTGGCGTTTTTGAAACGCTAATAGAGGCAAAAAATAAACACTAACTATTCCTATTTTTTGTGTAGTGTTATGTCAAATTTTCTGTTAGATTATTCAAGTGATCCTCTAGGATGCATTGTTGATTTAGATATCTCAATTTGCTTGACAACCTTAATGATCCATCTTTAGAGATAGGCAATATTGGCTTATACTTTATCTATCATGGACGATGTAAATCAGGATATGCTATCTATGCTTTTTGATGAGGATGTACCATATTTATGTTTCGATGATGTATCCAAGTATGATAAGAATGTGGATTCTATTAACGGCCTAGGCCTTCATTATGCTAAACTTCAATTCAATGTCCATTATCCCAAACCATCTAATGCAGTTTGAAGTTAATGCACCGGTTATGCTGATAACAACTGTTGAAAAATAACTAAATATATGGCATGGTATGTGCCTTTTTGTTATGATGATTGGTAAACATGTGTTTGAATAATGTCAAGATCGAAATATGGTAATCATTTTTATCCTAAGAAAAATACTTAGGGTGTCTTTTTTTTTTTTTGTTCTAAGCTCCTATTCACATAGGATCTTCTACCTTGCATATGAAGAAGATATGGTTTAAAAATTTTAATTCTAAATTTGGATTGGAAATCAACAAACACAATTTCCAATGTAATATATAAAGAATTTTTCAATAATTTAGAGTGATGATGATTTATGTAGTATATAATAAATAACGTGTATTTTTTATTTATGTCAATATGCATTTACATGTTGGCAAAAAAATGTGTTTATATGTTGTACTACAAATAGATTCAATGGTGATGACTTCTTTTTTTTGTTTTCTTTTTAACAACCGTTTGGTATCCGATTGTTACTTTCAACTTTAATTAATCCGAATCGAACTACGGCTGGAATTCATTTGGAGAAACTTTCTGAAAGGCGTTTTCTACATTCACATTGTCTTAAATATGAGACATCATCCTTAAACAAGTCTAACCCCTTCCATTAAGATCAAGACCGTTGGTAAATCGTGATGATATTTTTTATCATCCCATGATTGTATAAATTATATATTAGTAAAATATGTACTGAAAATTATTATCTATTTGCTATAATATTGCAGAAGATGTACATATGTGATTTTATGGATTATACATTAGTTTTAATTTGTATGAAGGAAAAAGAGCATCTTGTGCTCTAGTTTCTAAATATACAAAAAGAAAAATTTACGATTCCAAACCCATTATTCTTTGACAAAATGAGTTATGCATTTAGGAAAGAAATATATATATATATATATATATGAGACAACACCGAGAATGTCATCGGTAGCTTGGCCGAGAGTACCTTCTGATTCAACAGTTGAGATAACAACAAAGAGAGGATCTCCAAAAGAGGAGGAGGTGATGAGGACACACACCCATATGGGCACTCCCCTATACAATTCTTGTATGGATGGTCTTACCTTTAGCAAGAAAAGCAAATGAAGCCTCTACCTCTACACCAAAACCAAAAGAAAAACCCATCAAAATTTTTGTGAACTATTCCAGTTTCTTGGTTTTTGGATTTTTGTGATTTATAAGTGTACCTTAGATACAGAAAATTCTTTTATAAGAAGACATACAACCAAAAAAAAATAATTCAATTATGTGGGAAGGAAGTCCCCTCAATTGGTTAAGAAATTTCGAGATGAGCCAAATTTTCCACTCCCCTCCCCCAATTTTTCTTCCCTCTAATTGGGGTTTTTTAGAGAGAGAAAAGTATAAAATGAAAATTCTTAAACGATGTACCCTCTGTTCTTTGCAATATTCCAACTATATCCGTGGCTTAAAAATTGAAAACATCAGGTCATCATTGTAATATTCCAATTATACCCTTGGCTTAAGACTTTCCTATTGTAATAAGGGTGTATCTTAATTTTTATTGTCTTAATTTTCATCGTCCAAGTTGACTAAAAATAAACATTTGATATATTTAAGTAAGTTTAAAAAAATTATGTACTTATCAACATAGGATTAATTTTTTTTATTTATATTAAAAATATCTTGGGATGTGAATGAAAACATAAATTGTGCAATTTGGGTTAAAGTATAAATTTAATTTATACAAGAAAAGATTAAATAAGTATAAATTTAATGTACACAAGAAAAGATTAAATAAATAAAGAATCTAATATATAAAGGTATAATGATAAACTATTTGTGTGTTCCGGTCCCTTCCCTGAACCAAATAAATAATTATTAAAATTGCCTCCCCTCTCCTCTCTTCCAACCAAGTCAAACAGGTAAAAATTAAAAGTTAAAATCTCTCTATTGTCTTCTCTTTCATTAAAACCTTTCTCTTCCTTTCCCTATGTTGAATTAAACACAACCTTAAAAATGATACCTGATTTTTTTTTGGCCATATAGTACATAGAATAAAAATATTATTTGCTTTAAATGGATGGCAAAATTATTATAAATGAATTATTTTTGCCAATATAAATAAATTATTTTAAATCTATGTAATTTTATTTTGCTAAGTTGGCCTTACAAATTACAAGCCAAAATTTTCCATTAAGCTAATTAAGGATGTCAAAAAAAAAATAGGGAGAAAATTTTAACTTTATTTTGAAAGTTAAAAGGTAAAAAAGAAATTTAATTAAGTTAAAGGTGAAATTGAAATATAGTATATAATTAAATGACCAACAATGTACTTTCAATTATAACTAGATGTCATGTTCATTTGGTCATAAACCTAGATAAAAATAAATATAAAAAAATATGTCACAAATAACCAAACTTAAAAGACAATATTAAATTGAAGGCATAATACATGACTCATCGATATTGAACATTTATTATATACATATATTCCCTCTGGTCATATTTACAAGGTGTTATTATTCATTGCACGGATATTAAGAAAACATAATTATACTCTCGAATTTATAAAAAATTAGTATAAACTTCTAATCTTACCCCTAGACAAAAAAGTTATTAAAGAAAGGGTAAAGAAAAAAATTCAAATAAAAAAATAACACAACACCTTATAAATAGAACTGAGCAAATTTTTATGATAATATCTTATAAATGAAACCGGAGAAAGTATGGTGTCAAAGTTGACCGTATAAGCACAATTAGGGGTGAACATGGGCCAGGCCGGGCTGGGTTTAACCCCTGCCCGATGCCCGGCCCGATGTTCTTCGGGCCAATATCGGGCCAGTACCGGGCCAATATCGGGCCAGTACCGGGCCAATATCGGGCCAGTACCGGGCCAAGTACCGGGCTGGCCCGATATTATATATATTTTTTAAAAAAATAAAAAATAAAAAAAATTATTTAATAATAAAAAAATATACTTATTTATACTTAAAAATAGATTTTATTAAAACATAATCTTAGCCAAAAAAATAATTTTTTTCAAAATTTATGAATATTTAACAATTATACATTATTTTTACATAAATATTAAGGTAAAAAAACTAATTCAAAATTTAAAAAATATTTGAAACATTAAAATCTTAAAATGTTTTTATAATATTTACATAGTAAATGTATTATATTAGATATATGAAGAATAAAAATCTTACAAAATCAATTAAGATATATAAAATAATTGAAAGAAATTAAAAAAATTATATATATATATATATATATAGTTCGGGCCGGGCCGGGGTTAAGGTGTCTGACCCTAACCCCGGCCCGGCCCGAAAGTTGGCCCGGCTCGATTGACCCGAAAGTGGTCGAGCCGGACCGGGCCATTCAGACTCGGACCAATATATTCACCCCTAAGCACAATACATGACTCATCGATATTGACCATGTATTATATACACATATAGTGTCAAAGTTGACCATGTATCATAAATACAGGTCAAGGCATCTTTTATATAAGTTACTAATTATTTCACTTAAACTCGAAAAACTTAGTTATATCAATAAAATTATAAAAAAATTACTTTATTTTCTATCTTTACTTTAATGAATACCATAAATCTAAATATTTTCTAAGCAATTAATACTCTATAAAGTATTTAATAAGAATAGTATTTTCTTAATAAAATAATTAATACTCTATAAACTTATACAAGGTAACTTATATTTTAGGTTGCAAAATACTTCTATAATGTGACTGATATTAAGAATATAAGGCAGTATTGCACAAACTGTTTAACTTGTTCAAATTCTTTTTTTCGTTGGTAATTAAACGTACCTCTTCAACTTTATTTAACCCCTTCATCACCAACCGTGTTAGGAGGTTTTACCAAGTAAGAAAAAAAAACCATTGATCCCATTTTACAATATATTTTACCAACACTTATGTTTTATTTTTTTTTTATACTTGATGTTTGAATAATATATTTAAAAAAATATAACTTCAATATTTAAAATTATAATATTATAATAATAAATCAACAGTTGAATAAATTAATAAATCTAAAGCTAATAGAAAAGCATGACAACATAGGTATATATTTATCAATTTATTGACATATATATATCTATTTTATTGTAACGTACTCCATATATATATATTAATATCTATTTTATTAATATAGCACCCGTTACAAAAAACATAAATTATTATCCTCAGAAATGTTTCAAATTCCAATTAAACTTTATCAACTAAAAAAAAAGAATAATATGAACACACAAAATAGCAATTGTAATGCTTGGCATGGGACATTATATACGAGTCCATTGATCAATAGGTCCCCAACCTCATTTTCTTTATACATAGGAAAAATAATTTTATAAGCATTAAATGAAATTATGCATTGAAATATATATATATATATATATAATTTAAAAAATAAGTAGACACAAATATTAGTGGTACAGAGTTGATTAGAGTTACAGAGTGGACAAAAGTATAGAGCACTTTCAAAAATGAAAACAAATTTAAAAAGGCATTGAGTCGGCGATCATATATACTTGGAGGTGAAATTAGAAAAAAAAAAAAGCTTGATCTTCATGAAATAGTAAAAATACTAGACACAACCTTTGTTCTCTTCCCTTCAAAACCAATGTTAGGATAAAAAATGAAACAAATTCATGAAACACCACCAAACAAAAGAAAATACTAACCTTTTAACTTGTAGGTTAATTTCATAGAATACTCTGCCCCTACAGAAGAGAAAAAGAGATGCAATCTTGACAAGTAGACTGAGTCAATCACAAATCAACATGCAAGAATATCAGGCTCATTTGTTTACAGGGGCCCACCGCTAACATACTTAAATGTCTAGCCATCTTTGGCATACAACACCTACACAAGAATCTACATATAGCAATGTTTGTCTGGCCTTTTTCAGTCCTTCCCTATATGTGTATGCAAGCATGCTTGTGGGAATACATAGGAAAAACATTTTTTTTCCCTACAAATTCGAATCAAATACGAACAATAACCAAGTCCAATGAGCTAGCAAATGCTACAAAATCTCCTTTTGGCTCATTAGATTTAGAATATTTACAAAAAAAATAAACAGAGTACTAAATTACCGTCAGCTGGTAAATACTCATGGTGATGCTAAAGATACCTTATCTGACTGACAATACAATACATGGCAAAATAGCAAAGTTAGAACCAATACATAAATCATATCTGTGTGACTCTTAAGAAAATATGACATTTAAAAACTTTCACTGATCCATTTATGTCCAATAGGCAGAAACAGGAAAACCTTCCGGTCATAAGGAACAGAGACCGTTGTTCACCCACAACTTCATGCAAAAGATAGATCCATCAATGGCCCATCAAAACCAGTGCTGCAATGACTAAAATCAGCGTTCACCCTTTAGCTTTTGGCATCACGACAAAAAGGTTCTACTAATCCAGCAGTCAAATGATTATTCACCACATTCAAAGGACCAAACATAGACACATACAATTCTTCAGGTGTTTGCTATACAGTTCTCCAAAAAGAAAAACACTTTGACTAGTGGAGAAAAGTGTCTGAAACAGCCAATCATGTGATATTGAGCTATACAAAGCGGATCTAACAGATATAAATAGCACCCAAGTTCTGTTCTAAAGTCCAATCCACTTTAAGAAAGGAAAATACACCATTTATAGCATGTTAGTTCAAGCATGAAAGTCAGATCATATTTCCCAACTTGTTTGTGAAGTGTAGTTGACTGTTGCTTTTAAGTACTCCTTCCACATAGTAAGCCATCTTCGGTCACTGATTGACTATTTACTATTTTTTTGAATTAGCTTGGGTTTTTCAAATTTGGAAAACTGCAAATAAGAAATTTCAAGCTTGAAAGCAGAGTTTATAAAAGATCAGGATACATGCTATCCCCAAGAAGATGGTCTCTGGTCTCTTGTCACTATTCCTGGTACCTGGACACTTTCAGTTGTACTGTAATGCATTGAATCACTCACCTTGAGCAGTTGATGCACAGATTTTCTGGGATTAATTCAAAACTGACCATAAGAACAAGAGGCTACATGATATAAAAGAAAGATAAGCAAACCAAAGAAATGAAGTGTTACAGCAAACAGAATAATATGAGAAAATTTTGATTAATGTCTCCTCTCTTTTGTTACATATACAGTACAATATGGTATAGTTAATAATTAATAGCTAATAGCTAATAACTCGATCAATAGAGCGTGACTACATCACAATGAATCAATACCTAGTTTAGTAATTTGTACACTATCTATCAAAACTAATTTTATAGGAAATTAAAAAATTAAGAGAATAGAAAATAAAAAGTCCTACACACCAAATTCTGATGAATCCGTTGATAAATTGAATGAAAATGATGAATCTTGACTTGTTGAGCTTGAGGAATCAAACCGCGAATCCCTCTGCGTTTTCCAATGGCTTCCATCAGCGAGCAACGCCGCCGTTAACGCCGCCGCCTTGCTCTTTCCTTTGGTGCTGCCATTCTCTTCCACATCCGCAATTCCATCAAATGCCCCTAAAGCTCTCACTCTCACGTCCACGGCTACTTTCTCCCCTCCACATCTCACCAGATTCAGTAATCCGGAAACGGCGTTCTCCTTCGTCTTCATGCTCGATTTTTTCGCCATATCCAGAAAATCAACCAGCACTCCAATTCCCGACACCTTCCGAAACGCTTCCTCACTCTCTTCGCAGCCCGCGATTTGCGCAATCACCGCCGTGGCGTCCTCCACAATCCCAACGACCTTCCGGTCCCTTAGAACCAACGAGAAAAGAGCTTCGACAGCACCAAGTTGGATCATCGTGCACCGATTAAGCGGATGAAGCGCAATCCCAAACAGAGCCTTGAGAGCATCCTTGATCGATCTGGTCGTCGATTTGGGGGTTTTGATGACATCCACGAGCGCATACACAATGTCGCGCTTGGAACCAATAATAGGTCTGTAGTTATCGACGACGAGGAGGCTGTACAGCGTGGCGGCGCAGGATTGGACGGCGGAAGCAGAAGAAGTCGAGTTATGGCGGGAAAGCACGTGCGAGATGGCGTCGAGGACTCCGCGCGTGGACATGAGGGGCTCTCTGCAGGAAATCGAGAGGTTGAGAAGCGTCGCTGAGGCGTTTTCCTGAGAATCGTACGAAGATGAATAAAGGGTCTCAGCCAAGTAGGGAATCGCACCCGAATCAGCGATGACGGGCCGGGTTTCCGCGTCCTGCTTGGTCATCTGCCGAAGCTCGAGCAGAGCATGGAGCTGGGTTTGGTCTGAAACAGAGCTCAGCTTCCCCACAAGGGAGCGAACCGTTCGACGCTTGGCCTCCATGGATGGGACTTGATTTTTTCGTTGCTATGTGATGTTACTTCGAAATGGATTTCTATGTTGATGAGAAGTGAGTGAGAATTGGTAAGAGAAGGTGAAGATTGGTGTTTGGATTGGGTAGTAGAAGAGGACATCGCCGCCTTTTATGAAGAAGGAAGGATATGGATTGCAACTGTCGTCTCAGCCACATTTTGGGATGAGGAAGCAAGGAGCCAATGAAACGTGAGCGCGACGAGGTCTTCGGTTCTTCCTGGAGAAGACTGCCCTAGATTCTAGCCATTCACGTCTCAAAGATACTAAATTTTAGAGGTCATGATAAATATGTTTTAAAGAAATTATGAAATCAAATTTATACCAAATTACGTAAAATAATTAGTGTGTTGCATATAATCGAGAAGGTGGTACAAAAAAAAATGGCGTAGAAGTTTTCCTCTACCAATGTGATTTATTTGGAATAAAATGGGGAGATATACATATTACATAATGGCATATTCTAATTCTATATTTGGGAGTTTTTTATAGGGAAGAGTAAAATAAAATAGAATGAGTATATAGATTAGGTCATGATTTGAGAGATTTTTTTAGGAGGAAGTGGGATAATAAGGGATACCTTTTTAAATTATCATAAATTTAATTTTTCTTATTCCCCAAATTAGACATTAAAAATGAAATGACTAAAAGTAATTATTTAAATTATTAAAAAAAAACCCTTTCATCCTATCAAAAAATATATTAATTCTCATTATTTTTTTCACTCTCTCCATGTTGCTAAATCTCTCTTGTTATTTTGTGTCTTTTCTAGTATTTCATCATTACATCAATTAGATCACTCTAATCATATCATTTTTAGCACATATAGATACATCACTACTTCAAGGTATATTTTCTTTTATAAAATTTGTGATTTGCCATAACTTTTTTACGTTCTATGCTTTATCATATTTTTTTTGTTTCATCAATGAAAAGTTATCTGTACATTGGTTAACACCTTTGTACAAATAGCCACTAGGAAGCATCCTTTTAGACACCAGGAATAGATTATTTGAAAAACATCATCCCATATGACAAATGACATAATCTGCATGTCCAAATATAATCTCTTTTTACTGATACATTGATATAATTAGGCTTCAAATCAACATTAAAATTTTTATTTGTTGTTTCTTTGAATTACATAGGTTTGAACATTAAAATTTCTATAATTATTTGAAGATGTTTTTATTAGAAAGAAAAAGCAATAAGAATTTTCTCATGCACTTCTTATTTAAATTTGTTAATAAAGATAATATTGAAAAAAAGTTATAATTCATTTAGTCTTATCCATTTTATAATAATTTTTAAATAATGATTAGATAAAACCGCTCATTCTCTTTATAAAACTCTCAAATAATAAGATATTTTGTTCCATTTCATTTCATTATATTATGTTTCATTAATGACTTTCCATTCTATTTCATTTCATCTTAAACTTCCAAACATAGTCTAAATATTATTTGTTTAGTATACAAAATATAATTAAATGAAAAAACTAAATTTGAAACATTTATGTGTGAAAATACTTTTGTATTTTTTTGAATAAAAATAATAATAAATAATTATTATTTTTTTGGATAAATATCAAATAAAAAATCATTCAACGCGGACGTAAATGGTGGAATGAATTAATTTGATTAAGTAATGAACTAAGTAATCCAATATTGATGAAAGTTTAAATTAAAGAATTAAACCCAAAAAACCTTTTATCAAAGTTAAGTTCCTTTTTTTTTTTAAATTTTTTTGGGTGAGATCAAAGGTAAGTGACTTAAGAGAACATAATTCTGTTAAGCATGTGTACACCAAAAAAAAAATTCATAGTTGTGTTAAGCATGTTTTATTCCAATATTTCTAAGGGCTATGACACATGCTAACACAATAAATGACGTAAGCCTACGATATTTTTATCGGTCAATTGTAGACTACCCAAGAGACTAATAATATTTAATCCAAAAAAAATACTTATAAAAGCCCATGGGGTTTATGAAATTGAAGGGAGAAAAATGGCTGTTTTCGTGACGTTGGGGTTACATTCGTAAGCATCAGTTGACAAAAGTACACGGCTATATTTTAACATCGAAATCTGACGGTTACCACCGATCGCTAAGGTCAATTGGTCACGGATTGTCTCTCGCTTAACTAAGGTCTCATGTTCGAAACTTGTGAATATAACCGCGTGGTAAATCTCTTGGGGTGCTTTCCCCATGAATGGGTCATTCTGATCTCAAGTCAAGATTAGTCTGGCGCACGTTAAGAGCTGGGATATCGGGCACTTCCACACAAGAAAAAAAACCTGATCATTGAATTTTTTTTCTCTTTAATATTTTGATTCGATTTGCATCTTTATAAATTAAAAGCAGGGATCCCTCTCGTCAAAAGGAAAAATTAGAAAAACTTATTTTAATTATTTTATAATACAAAAAAACTTATATGATTTTCTTTATATGTTTTCTTATTATTTTTTAATTAATAGTTAATATGTGAATTTTTTAAGAAATCATATTAACCATGCATTAATATTTTCAACTTTTTAAACTTTAAAACAAAGTTAAAAAACCCACACATCATATTTTAATTTAAGAATAATTTAAGAATAGAATGAAAAGTATATAAGTTTTCTCTTCTATTAAATTGTAATAAATTTAATTCAACTGAATTATAAAATATAATCCTTTGAATATGAGCAATGGTGAAACGTCTTATATATGAACCGTTTACCTCTATTTTAGATTGATTATGAACTTTAATTTTTTAAAGTTAGATCATTACATTTTTAATATGTCGCTTTAAAATAAAATTTTAAAAATAAAATGGAATTTAAATTATTTAAATATAATCAGCTCCAGAAAAATACTTTCGGCTATTTATCCAAAGTTCCAAATAGTTAGAAGAAAACAACTTAATATATTTAATTTCAATAAATTTCAAATTCATATTTTTTCTTTCTTTCAACCTTGAAATTAAAAGAAGAAAACAACTTACTTTTTTTCTAAAAAATTTTATATAATTTTTAATTTTATCCTCTGAATTAAATTTTAAAAGTATTTACAAATTATCTTTCATCTTATCTCTCTCTTCTTCTTTTTTAATGACCTTTATCTGTCTCTTCTTTTTAACTTTTTCACTAATTATCCAAACAGTAAGGAAGAAATATTCTCTCTCTCTTGCATTTCTTTCCCTTCCCATCAAGTGCCATCAAGGGCAAATAAAACTCTTCGTGGAGAAGAAAACATTTGTTTTGAACTGTATAAGAAGAAGAAAAAGTTAAAATTCCCATAAAAGCTGAAACAAGAAAAAAAAATTCCAGTTATTTTTTTTGCCGGAAAAAAAAATTATACTGAGAAAGGAAATAAATTACTTCTGTGAAACATACAAAAATATGAAATTCCCAATATCACAATCATATAAATCACCCGTGACCTTGTACGACAAACAAGAGTCCCGTCAACATAAACAAAACGACATAAAGCTACAGATGAATAAGCCCGTGACACTCCCATCACGCACCCTACATAAACGACCCCAGGCTTTCTCAAACTTTGCATTTGATTCCAAACACATAATAGTAGTAGTAGTAGTAACTATAGCTACTCTCTTCTATATGGTTAGCAAATAAACTCTTGTTCCCAATCCCCAAACCCTACCCCATGCACATGAAATTTCCAATTTGATGTGATTATTGTGACCAAATTCATGATAGAAAAACTCTTAAGCACCCAAGATGCACTTGGTGTCCATGAGAATCTCTCCTTCATGATATTAATGCTGAAGGATTTTACTTGAGTTACTATTTCGTGCATAGCTCACGAGCAACACCAAGTCTAGAATTCGGCACATCGTAAAGCACACGGTGGTTTTGTTGCTGCATGTTGGCGATCACATTGAGCACTGAGTTGACGTTGTCGGGCGGCGGCGCCATGGCTAGGCAAGTGATGCTGCCGACGGTGCTGTGGATGAGGAGGTTGTCTTGTGGGAGTGTCACGTTCATGCCTGCGAACATGAAAGTTATTGTCGGTGCGTTTATTGGAACTGTGTAGCATGTATCAAACCCTCCTAGGCTTGTCACTGTTAGGTTTCTACCCACTCGTCTTCGGAATGCATCTCGTACTGCGATGTATGCTGGTTCAACTAGTCGAGTGAATACCGTCCCTAATAATATTTCACATGAAAAAAAAAAGTCAATATATCAAATCCACCATAAAACATTTTCACCAACATTATTGTGATACTAATCTTTATGACCATGTCAAGAAAAAGTTTATGAAAATGTTATTATTACTTGCTTTAGTATTATCAATATTCTCATCAAAGTAAGATGTGGTTCTACTTTGACTAGGCCTCAAATTACTCTTTCTTGTCTGCAAATGATGTTTTTTCTCATCAAAAGACATAGGGTTGGTGCATGTGTGAAAGTGATGGATGGTGCACTGAGTAGTAGCTTTTCACTCAAGAATTGTTTCAGTTTGACTAATTCAAACTTGTTTTGCAATCATTTCAAGTTTAGAACTCCAGTCCCTTAAATTGACTTCATTAACTGTGGAAAACTATAGGGATAATTCTACAAGATACCACATAAGATATAAGAATAAAGGAAAGAGAAGATAAAGAAATCCATTATGACCATTTCAATAGACTTCTTAAACCATCAATATTTTGAAGTGTAATTATTAAGTTAGTGTTGGCATTTTCCTTACGGAATTCTAACTTTTACTTCATTTTTCTTGAACATAAATAATTAAATATTATTTTAAGTGTTTGAATGTGATGAAACGTTACCCGAATCAAAAATGGTGCCAGCACCAGTGGTGGGGTTGAAGGCCAATGCAGCCGGTGGGATATCGACAACTCTCCGGCCAACCCTAATAGCGATCAGGTTCACATAGTACAGTGATGATCTTCTAGGATTTTTCAGTAGCGGGGTGAACTTGATCCTCTTGGGCTGGGCCACAGGCCCAAGTTTCAACGAGCCTGAGAAGTTGAGCGACTTAAAGCTAGGCAAGCAGTAGGAGAATGTTGATTGGTAGAGGTGTTGGGTCTGGGACAACAGTGACAATTGGCCTCGGCCCAAGCCCAATAGGCCCTGTGACGGAACAGAGCTCCCTGTGGCCTTCTGGATGCACCCAAAGGTGTAGCCCGGAACTGGGTCAGCGGCTAGTTTCACGGTGTCTTGAATCAAGTTGGCGGATATGGAGGAGCTGCCGTAGGTGAGGTTGAAAGCGCACGCGCTGCCACCGCAACTGGGGTTGGGTACCTGAAAATTTGCTTCACGTGTTTAGAACAACCTCGAGAACCGCTGCTGCCATTAGTAGAAATAAAAAAGTGGAGTTCAGAAACAAGGGGCTTTGCCCTCTGAAAGGTGGGCCACCGACTCACCGCTAAAGAACAACGGCTTTTGAGGGTACTGGATTAAAAAGTAAGTAACCACACACAAGTGGCGGCGCGTGGATCCAGCCTCTTGCTTTTCTGTAATGACGGGGTAGTTTCCCGCACATTGGGAAATTTACAGCAACTACACATATTGGAGTTGCCATCCCAAGCAACATCTTTTAGATTATACACAATTATTTGTACGTAAGTCTTTTATATGCACAGCCTTTCACAGTACATTGGGCTCATGTGACTTACAATAGTATTATAGTTTATACTTTACTGCCAAATGTGTTATAATGAAATATGACATTCATAAGTATCATTTGAACATGTTCATTAGCACAAGAAAATAATAAACACTCCCATTTAGTATTTAAACTATTATAAGAAAAACTTAAGCTCTTTATTCTTTTTGTTGGCAAAAAAAAAAGCTCTTTATTCTTTTTATTATTTTCTCCATCAAAGTTAGAAAAATCGTGGGTTAAAGTCTCCTCTAATACATAAAATAAAATAAAATAAGAAAAATAATTTTATAAAAAATTAAAAGTTATGCTCTGAATAATAATGAAATGTATTGTTGATGCAAAGAGAAAAAAAATCACCGTTTAGTATCTCAAACATGATGAAAGTGTGAGGGAAGTAATAAGATGACAAAATCTGCTTGACAATACACTTCTAAGAATCCGCATCACCACGCGCCGTGAAAACAGGCGCGTGACAGCTGGTTTCCACTTTGAGGAAAAAGGTTCATCACCTGCTTGCACTGTGGAGCACCACAGTTGACGTTTTTGAAGGAGGAGGACTTAGCCGGAGAGAAGACAACGGAGGAGGAGCAGCCGACGCAGCCGTCACAAGGGAGCCAAGCGGCGTCATTGCTTGTATCCATGGCCATGAGGAAGGTGCGAGGCGGCGTGCCGACTTTGGCTCGGACAATGTACGTGGGGCTCTGCGTGATCTGCCTGCCGGAGGCGATGGGCACGACGGAGCGCCCCGCCACCAAGCTGGACAGGAACTGGAGGCGACCCTGGTCCTTGGCTTGAAGCTGAAGCACAGTCTCCTCCCAAGAGAGTGGGGTGGAGGGCTTGAAGGGAGAGCACGGGCTGAAGATGTGGAACACTTGGAGGGTGGAGCCCTGGTCCTGGGTATCACATCTAGGGTTGATGATGGCTAGGGTTTGCGAGATGATGAAGAAGAAGAAGAAGGAAGTGAGTGAGATTGGGAGTTTCATGGCTGTGGAGGATATGGAGTTTCTTGGTGGTGTCAGTGGAGGAGAGGTTGATGAATATATATAGAGAAATCAGAAAGCTTGCTTGGTGGGATTGTTTGTTTTAAGAGATTTTTGGACAAATTTTTTTATGTAATTTTCTTTTTTGGTTTTTTAATTTAAACTTATTTTACCAGGTAATTAATATTTATTTAATAAATAAAAGTTAACAGAACAAAAATAACTTTTATATGGTAGAGTTTTATAGAATTATAATAATGTGTAACGAATGTTTATGATGTTCATATGTACCATGTCACAAGCTGGCAGAAAAAAAAAAGTGCCATGTCACAAGAATGTTGTTATTTTTTTAAGGTATATTTGAATGAGACTTGTTATAAGATAAGAAAAAATGAATTTAGATGAAAAATTAATGAATTGATTGTGACTCCAGTCCATTAAACTTGTAAAATAAATAATTAGTTAAAGTCAAAATCAAATAAAAGATTGACTGATCTCTTCAAATATTGATAAGAGTATAAAATTTAGTCCAATTTGACACTAAAATATTTTCCAATTAAATTTGAAATATTTTCGAAAACAAAATCTTGACATGGTATTATAGAACTTTTCAATGTCACACACAAATTTGACATATTTTATGAGTTTATTGTTATAATATAAAATGTTCTTATGTTTATATATATATATATATATATATATATTATATTCATTTTAAATATTACAAAATACATAGGTATGGGCCAGGGAGTATGGTGGCGTGACACCGACAGTATATGCCTTTCTGTGAACTGTGTAGTCAGAGGCACATTGGACTCACGGTCTGCATTCCATTCGGTTTTATGTAAGCCTCTGCCTCCTTGAGTCCTGGTCATAATTCTTGCGGAAAAACAAAATTATATTTTAATAAATCTTGGTTGAAGTTTCTTAAAATTTTACTTATCTTTTAAGATCAAACTTATTTTACAACATTTATTACTAAATTTCATATAAAAATTACATGAACTTATATTTGAAGAAAAAGTATCAATAATTATTCACTCAAATAATGAATGATATAATTCTAATCATTAAAATATTAATTCTCGTAAAAATTAGTGGTAATTATAGTCATTAAAAATAATTATACTTAAAATATTTTAATTTTATTTAACATCCTTTGTTTACCATCTAATTTAAATTCCTTTAAAATCTAATTTAATATATACTCTATCATGTTCTAAATATAAGGTATTTTCTAAAAAAAAATTTTATCCATAATATAAAATATCATGTAATATTATGGGATGACTTTCTCTTTTTTACCCCTTACATTTAATACTCTCTCAAATCCCTAATGTAAGTCACTTTTAACTATTTCACAGGAGTTAAGAAAAGTTATTTGTATTAATAAAATTATTTAAAATTTGCTTTGATTTTTATCCTTACCCCTAATTAATACTATATATTTGAACTTTCTAAAATAATTAATGCTCCATAAAATAATTTTTAAGAAGAGTATTTTTAGAATAAAGTAATTAATACTTTACAAACTCTTATAAAGTAACTTATATTTGGGATCATAAAACTCTTCTAAAAAGTAAGTTATATAAAAAATTGGAGAGAATAATAACTAGTCTCGTAAATTGATTAACAGGGTCTTATCCATTATGTTAAGTGGTTATGCTCATTTTTTCTCTCTTCCCACACAAGTTGATTGTTAATAATAAAGTTTACATTATTTTAATTAATAAAGATAAAAATAAAATCTTCAATTTTTTTAAAAATTTAATAATATAACAAATTTTTAAAATAATTATAAACATTTTATATTTAGGAATAGTGCATAATTTTTGCAATCTACTTTCAAATATTACCGTTTGTCACTAGATGCCACGATTTTGGACACATAAGGGCATAGGGGCCTATGATAATAAGGCCTCAAGATTGTTTACATACATTTATTTTGTCATCTTGTGCTCGGTTATCAATTTTTTTTGGTAATTGTCTGTTATCAACTTTTATTCTGCATTTGAATAACAAGGTTTCAACATTTCAAAAAGTGACACTCAACATCATATACTCAATTCATAAGTTATGGGTGAAACAATATATATTATCATACACCCATATATAATAATGAATTATAATATACAAATATTATATATAAATATATATATATGTGACATGTATGAAAAAAATATATAGTAGCCAAAGTGCTCTTTGTTTCCTCTCATAGGATACTCTTCGCTTAAGCGCATGTATTTGTTCAAAAATTAGAACTTAATTAATAGTAATCAGTAATATTCTGTTTTTGGTGGTTTTTTAGATTTAGGGAACAGACATTCAACATATGGTACTATCAACTACTAATTGGGGAGGTTGGCCTCAAAAAAAAAAAAAACTACGAACTGGGGGGAAGTATTGTTTTTCACCTACTAAACTGAAATTCCAGAGCTTGTTTAAAAAATATTAAGTCTCTTACTAATGTATAACAATATTAACTTTTTTTTACTTTCATAATATATTATTTTTTCGGCCAATATAATATATTGATTGAGATTACTATTTTTTAAAAAATTTTAAGAATGCACAATCGACTGCGTTTAGGAGTAGATGTCCTGAAAAAAAAAAAAAAAGACTACGTTTAGGAGTAGTGGTTTTTCCAGGCACCTTTTGATTTTCAATTTTGAAAAAGTAAATTACAATAAATAAAATTTATAAAAGTAAAATTTAGATAAAATAAGTTTATTATAAATTGTTATGTTTTGTTTTTTTTTATAAAAGTGAATTTGACCAAAAACCTATTTGAATAATAAGAGTTAAAAGTACTTTTAAATATATAATATAAAGTAAGTATCCCTTTATTTTTTTCAAAATTATAATTTTACTAATAAAAAAGTAACTTTCCCTCATTTTTTTTAAAACTATAATTTAACATATTTTTTATTTTTAAAAAAGGAAATTTAAAAATTACCAAGCAACCTTAATATGAAAACAACATAAAATATGAAACTATGATTTGATTTAAAAATGATATGAGTAGCCAAGACACTGCATTCCTTTTTTTTTTTTTAATACTAAAGACACTACATTCTTTGCTATGTCGGCAAACCTATAATATTAAGATTTGGATCCTCTTCATACTTTTTCTATAAAATTGAATAACAAATTGTCATTTATGTCGACCATTATATATATTTTCTTAATATATCAATTGTGCTCATATATATATATATATATAATTTACTTTATTATTGAGTAGTAAAAGCCTTTTTTTCTTTTTCGTTTCAGGTTTCCCTTTTAAGATACGCTGTGTTGCATCATGCAGAGGCATCATGTCTGGCTAGTTTATGATATGTCATTATGGCAAATCATTACACAAATAGTGTAGGAATTATTTCCCCTGTGCAGTGCTTATGTAGTATAATATAAAAAATACTAATTTAAAAATACATAAAATACAAATAAAAATATATTTCCTGGATATAAACACACATTTTTAATTAAATAAATTGAATTAGGAATTTTTTATTTATAAAAATTTAAAGTGGTATTAAAGTTGTAGAGATCTTATAAAAATTTGCATGATTTAAAAATAAAAGAAATATGCAATTCAGTGAAATTGGAGAAGGATTCCTTCGCCTGTCCTCATTAGTTCATTATGATGAATATATTGAATGAAATTATAGGTATTTTAAATATCAATATATCAACTATTTTTTGGTACCAATATATCAAATAATTAAAATATTATTTAATATATAAAAGGTATATCAAAATAAAAAATAATAATAATGTTGGAGGGACAAATAGATCTGAAGCTTTAGTGGCAAATTGATTAGGTGCCAGAAATAGAGATGGAGAAGAGTGTGTAAGATTCCTGTGATCATATCTTTACATTAATAGGAAAGTGGGAATACTAAAAATAAAAAGAGAGCACCATCTAACATGTGTAGGACCCTCTGAAAAAAGAAAAAATAAATAAGTAAAAGAAAAAACTTTAATCATTCCCAAATTTCAATAATTATTATTTTTTTAGAAAAAAAAATCTTAGTTGAGTTAAGAGCTTACCCACTTAACCACACAGTGACACCCACTAAGTGGACAAGATTGAACCATTTCCAGATCTATCATTTCTCTACTCATATGCTTTTTTTTTTTAATTTGTAGGCTTATGGTTTTAAAATTAAGACTGAGATCTCCCTCTGAATATGTTTATATAATAAAATTTTCTCTATGGAGTGTTGTTTTCTTGGTTTCATATTCAAATCAAATCCCTTGATGGAGATCTTAACAATTTGGGATGATAATAAAAACAGAACTTTGTTATACGCTACGATAATACACAAAATTTGTGTGAAATTGGTTTGTCACAAATTAAAAATGTCATAAAACTTTTGTGATGGATAATTTTTCATCACAAATTCCGTCACGATTTTTCAGTTTTTTTAGGGATTTTTTATATAAATTTTTATTGTATATTCATTATAATTATTTATTATCGTTGTTATTTTTCATTTTATTACATTTTGTATAATAATAGACTTGCATGTGTATAATTTAGCTCAGTTATGCACCAATTAAAATATTTGTTGGTTTATCGGTTCAATCACTTTACGTAATATAAAATTTATAAAAAAGCTGTAGTATTAATTCACATATCATAAATAGTGTGATTTATATTTTTAACTTCATACAATGCTTAAAAAATCTAATTGATATATAAATTGAAAAACATATAGTAATACATTTAAAAAATATAATGATACAAAAAGATGTGAGTATGCTTGTGATTATCTCTATTTTTAGTATTTATTTTTCTAATTTTTAATTACACTATACATAACTTATTTTTAACTATAGAAAATAAAAATCAGTTGATCTATCATATTTTACTTTGAACATGCCGTGTTCGGATAAAAAAGAATCCATTGGAGCAATTTACAAACGTGAATTTGGGACAATCTCACATGAAGACCTTGAAAGCGGTAAAATTCTCATGAATGATCCAGAATATTTAAAATTGTGCAAGAAGATCTAGGTTTTTAGAGGAAAAAAAGATAAATTAGTTGGATTGAAAATAATTTCGTACCCTTTTTTATTAAGGCGTTAGTAGTCAAATAAAAAAATTTATTTTCAATTGGGTTATATGGATTTTTCAAATGCCTTGGCAAGAATTTCCAACATTTTCTTTAATTTTTGAATAGTTGAGCATTCAGTTAAAAAACACAAGTTCATTTTCAATTGAGTTATGGGATTTTCAAGTGACTTGGGAAGAATTTCCAACTTTTTTTTTAAACTTTTCATTAGTCCAATATCCAGTTCATGGGGAAAAAGATTATCCCAAATTTTAAAGAGATCAATTTCCAGCTAAATTATCCAAGTGGCTTGGAAAAAATTTCCAACCTTTTCTTAGAATAATGAATATTTGAGTACTGAAAACTTCAAGGAAATGTTGGAAATATTTCTCAAGCTACTTAAAAAATTCACATAACCTAGTTGAAAATTAACTTTTTTAAGACTTGAGCTAATTTTTTCTTCATGAATCGGATATTCAACTACTCAAAAATTAAAGAAAATATTAGAAAATCTCTCCCCAAGTCACTTGGAAAATCTTAACCCAATTGGAAATGAGCTTTTAAAGACTTGGATTATTTTTTATTTTGGAATTGAATATTCGACTGGTAAATCGGTAAAGGAATTGTTGGAAATTTTTGCTAAACCACTTGAAAAATTCACATAACCTAATTAGAAATTAACTTTTTAATTCTATCCTTGAAAGACTTCAAAAAAAATATGAAATTATTTCTAACTCACTTACAAATTTTTAGCTTGACGCACTTGATCTTCTCACTTCTTCCTCCCTCCTCTTCACCGTTCGTAACTATTTTGTTGCCAATGTCAGCGGGGAAGGAAGAAGAGGTATTTTAATTCAACTAATTAATTGTTTATTTCTTTGAAAACTTAAATCCTTCTAAATGATTTTAAAAATTCACATCACGTGCCTTTTCTCACGTGATACTCCTTTCTCTCATTAACCAAACCATCCAATGTCAAAGCGAAGCCAGGTACTTTTTTTCTTTTTCTTCCCCTCTCTTAGTCCCATAACAGAAAATCTCAGATGATGTGCAGCCAAAAGATTGAAACTTTTAATAAAAATCCAGAGACCCGATAAGTGATTTTAAAGTTCAGCACTCCAGCTAATTGATATGACTAATCATGATTGGTTGCAGAATAATAAGATTAAAGTGAATTTGAAATAATCGACAATGTTAAAATAAAATAAGAACACCCACTTCTTCATTTATTTTGGATCTTGACTTTTGAATCTTGCACTTGGAATTTTATTCGCTTTTATGCAAAAGAGTAATCGCAATCATTGAAGAAAAGGCCCCCTTCTAATCCTCCTACTGGTTAGCACGTGAAACTTCGCACTTTAATTTGCAACCTAACTCTTTTTCTTTTTTTTATTCTTTTTAAACAAATCATACAGTTTCAATATTTAATTTGATGTTGGTGACTAATTCAAATCCCAATCCCACTAGATTTCAAATGGTAAAAAAAACTCTTGCAACACATCATTCAAATTTGAAATCTTACTTAGAGGATGTTAAGTTCTTTACTGTTTCAAAATAACTCCTTCATTGTCTTTAAGTATTGTAAAATTTTAATGTAGGTACTCATTAATAAAAGTATTTATATTAATATGCATACTATTTTTATAGATTTATTTTTAGATGAATTGTTAAAAATTAAATCATACCACTAAAGAGAATATAATACAGAAGGGTGAGTCTATATAAATTTTAGTTTTTAATGTAGTTTTATTTCTCATATTCATACATTTATGCATTCAAAAAGAAAATGTGTAACACAAAAGCATATATATGATTGTACATGAGACTCACATCTTACTTTTATATCCATTATATAAGTATACGATTATTTGTAGCTAGTGTGTGTGTGTGTGTGAGATTATTTGGGAATGCAAGGGATCTAATAATTGGTAGAAACGAAAATGTGGGATGTTTGTTGATTGGTGTGCATGCAATGGCAAATTACCAGACAGATTGGAAACATAGGAAGTAGACGAAACAGGAAGTGTACAAATACACAGCTACATAACAATGACTATATATATATAAGTGGGGAAGATGTTTATTGTTTGGTACGTTAAAAACTTGAGTAGTTTATAATTTTAATGAAATTCTACAGATATATTACTTTTAAAATATACAAAACTACTCAATTTGATCTATAAAAAGGACGAAACTAATTGAAAATTAAAAAAAAGGGAATTAATGAGGGAATAGTTGTATATGTGCATATTGAATCCTAATTATTGTATTTAAATACATTTTCTTAGTATTATCTTACAAAGTTTCTAATCCTATTAGTCTTTAGATGATAAAGCTAAAGAAGAATGTATGGTCATAGTTGAAATAGTATGCTTATTTTTATCTGAATAAAACGTAAAATAAACTTGATATTATAGTAAAATTAAAAAGAGAAAGATAGGACGGAAGGAAGGAATAAAAGAGCAAAACATAAGAATTCTGCTATCGATAACTTTGTTAATCAGTAGATAATCTGTAAATAATTTTGTAAGTATGTTTCGAGCTACAAGACTGTTAGGAGAACATCTAAAATCTAACTCTCATAATATTTTATTAAAACAAGGTGGAAGCCAAATGTTGGTCGGCTCTTTAATTATTATTTGAGAGAGAAAGGGGCAGATGCATTTAAAAGGTTTTGTGGGGATGGGGATTGTTGCTTTTTTTTTTTTTTAATTAGTGTAATTTTGTTTGGAGCGTCACGGGATGTCACTGGCACTGCTGCATCATCGGCTATGATTTGGGACCACTCAGTTTTGCCGAAAGAATGTGTAAATTAATATATATATATATATATATATATAAAATTAAGAGCAGCTTGTTCAACGTCCGATCCTTCTATCTTCATAAAGTTGATTGTATGGGTTACATTCGAAGAAATATGGGAAGAAAAGAAATAGAAGAGTGTAATTATAATGAGTAAATTTCATCCATAGTTACATTTTTTCACTTCATTCATTCTTCGCATGACTGAGTAACTATACGAAGAATCTATTTTCCATTATTTACGTCTCATAAATAGTATAAATTATTATACATTATATATATTGCGCTGAAGATATATTGATATGATTTTATATATATACACACTGATATATGGATAGAATAGAATAAGAAGGAAATGAAATGCCCGTGAATGACAAAAATTAAGTTAAAAAACTTTCTTTGATTTTTTTTTTAATTGAAAAGGATCAAAGACCCTCACAAATTTCAATTCAGGTGGTTAACAACCTCTGCGAAAACAATTTATTCGAAATATAATTCTACTGAAAATTCTAAAACAATTCATTTTTATAATTATATGGTTATAAATTCGAAATATATTTGACATAAATGAATATAAGTATACATCAAGCAGCTCACTTTTTTTTTATATTCCATTTATTAAAAGAAAAATTGTGTAGTAAATTAAATCATATATATGCATTCTTTCCTCGTATATATTAACTTATGAGTTATGATGCTATAATCATTCTTTGTAGCATACCATTTGAATTGTTTGACATAATAGACGAATCAATCAATTTGTTTGACATAAACGGCTTCTCTTTTATTTATTATCTTGAAAAAAAAAACCGTGTTTGTCAATTACTTTATCGCTGTACAGAATAGGAACAAAAATGCAATATACTTTTAAAATTTAAAAAAAAAAATTGACCGACATAAACCTTGGATCTTAGTCAAATCTTTTTTTTTAAAAAAAAAATCCAACATTGTTTCTTGCTGATGCTGATTTCACCTATACTTTTACAATTAAGTATAGAATTATATTTTTCTTTGGAGCATCCAAAGTTCCAAACATAATGAAAACTACTTACAAAGAAAGGACTCCTCGTTTTGTTTGTGTTTCTCTTGGGTCCATAGACTGTCGAGGTTGAAACGACAAACCCATATAGTGATAAAATGTATGGCTATGTTTTGTTGCTTCTCCCTCTCTAGTTTTTTTACTTTTTTCCCCCTTTTCAACACACAATAAAATCAGTTAATACAGGTAGCAGTTTGTGAAGAGTCAAAAAATTTTATTCAACTCCTTTAAACATATTTAATATTAACTAGATATATTTCCATGCAACTGAGAAATGAATCATATTTATCATAATTTATAAATAATTGGACATTTTGACTTGTTACACATTTTATTATAAATTTTGATTTTAATAATGTTTATTTTAAATAAGTTTATAAATTTTAAAATCTTTCAAGGTCGAATCCAATAACGTTAAATGTGATATGACACTTATTGTAATTTTTTATGTAGCTAGATACTTTGCTTCATAACATAGAATTTCTAAATCAGCCATATTGTTCCTGACATGTGATGTGAATATTATGACAAATATATATTTTATATTTCATATTAATCTTAATTGATGACATACACAGAATCTTCTATGGTGTTATTGGTATGCCAAAATAAAGGATTCATAATCGTATTTTGGAAATGATTTTAAAGAAATATATGAAAAAGGGGAGATAAAAAAAGAACATAAAAACCGCTAAGATGATTACGATTTAAAGTTTAAACAAATCATGGAACTAATAGCCAGCCAGCCCAAAATGCATTCAAAACAAATCACAAAAGGATATTATTAGATAGAAACAAAAAAGTTTCATTTTTATCCGATCTAGGAGTAAGTCTACATTGATCTATGATTCTAGGATTAAGATTAAAATATCTTCTAAAGTTTTTTCGCCCTTTTCATGTAAGTTGCTTTATAGATCAAGATGAACAAAAAGCCTAAGTTAGGAAGAGTCCCAATTAGGTATATTAGCAGTTGCCACGTTCACCATCTTTACAAGAGTCACCTGCAAACATGATAATCCAATACCCGATTAACAATGCCGTGGCTTTACCAGAGAAAAAAGAAGTCCAGCTCCAAAAATCTAAACTATTCATGACCATTTCAAATTATACGTCTAAGCTGTTTAATTAAATGCCCAAGAATAATTTTATTATACTCTAACCTAAGATGCCAGGTTACACCAAAGTTCTTTGGGATAGAAATGCTATCCAAGTACCAGCCTTGTACTTAAAAGAGTAAAGACACCTTCTGTTGATGTTCTTGTACGCCTTGGTTCTCAGACCCCTTTGCCACATGACAACCTGAATGGTTCTTACAACGAGGCGCTCTGATTCTAAGCTTCCTTCACCTTAGTTCTTATTTAAAGGTCCTTTGTACCTTAATTTTTAATTCTTTTTCTTATACCAAGAAGGTTTAAAACTACATCCATTACCAACGTCTCACTTCATTCTTATAATCTAATTTAGCTCCAATTGATTTGCATCTTAGTTCTAATTATGCATCTAGATCAATGTACACCATATGTATGTCCCATATAGATCATCCAGATGAAATTTGTACACTCTAGATTTTACTATTTTACTTTAATATTTTTAAAAATATTTTTTATAATTTGATGGTTATAAAATTGATATTATTTTATATTCTGTATCATTTAAAAAATTATCAAAATATAATTAAAAAATAAAAAAAATATGGATTGCCCAAATCTCATATAAATAAATGGTCTAGATGAAATACGCATATGATGCACATTTGTAATCACAAATAAAGATGTGCACTTGATTATTATTATTTTTTCTAATTATAGGGTAATTGTCAAACTAGGAAGCGCCTTGCTAGGCTAGTGTTGGGACGAACAACAAGGCCAAGTAAGCAACTTGGCACCATGAATGTTAAGGCCCTCAACTTCTTGGTGTCGATGGACATTATTACATGTATGAATGTTTGATTGTAGTCCTTGCGGGTGCTCTTGGTATGTTTGGCCCACTAATTCAGCAGGATTCTAATTATAGTGCGCTCTACATGTTGTTCAACCTCAACCTAGCACCTTAATCGACGGAGGTATGCTTGACCTTACACAAGTTTGGATTTCTCTATTTTGTTTCCTGTTCATTTTATGTCATTTTGGAAAGGAAATACAACACAGCATGTGTGGGACCCATCACTCAAGCAGGTCCACACATTTAAATAAGACTTAACATATGAGTGAGTCTAATGCATTTGGCGTCTACCTCTTTGAAAATTAACACCAAATGAAAAGTGGGAACTAGAGTTGATCTAGATTCCACCTCACACATAAGCCCTTGTTTACACATGCATGGGACATGGTCACACATGACGAATTTGGATCTCTCCATTTGTCTCCATTGAAAATTTTAACTAATAGATATGGATTGAGGGCAGGGACGGATCCAAAACTTGATGTTTGGGAGGGATCAATAGAAAGTAAAACATAAAGTTGGGGTTGAGGGGTGAAATCTAATTTACAAATTTTTACAAGCAAAGTACATAATTTAGATATGATTGATTATTGAATAATTCTCACCTTTAATATGTCAAGTTTAATATGATTTTTAACACAACTGACAACTAACATTAATATTTCCCATTGAATTAGATTTAGTGATTGAGAAAGTAAATAAATCTTCATGCTCATAACCAATAGAAACCCTTAATCTATATCTAATGATTAAAATTTCCGATGAAAACAAATGGAGAGAATTCAAATTCCGCACATGATCAGCTTTGTACCACATCACTTTTTCACAAGTTCCTAGTAGAAGGTCCAAGCATCCTACTCTCCTCTTTATATATTTCACTTGGGAATGGAGAGAGAGGAAGATGGGGGAACCAAGAAGGATGGAAGAAAATTTCATGAGGACCCAACTTCCACCATAGAATCCATTAGCAAGTTCCGAGTTTCTATTCCTCCTCACCTCCTTCAATAAAGATTCTCCTTTCCTTCTCACCACAGGGCACAACTTGATTTGTAAAATAGACCCTCAATTTTTCTAAGGCTCAAAACAAGGGACATCAGATATACAAAGCATTAAATGCGCAAAACAAGCAAACGTACTACTAGCACAAAAAACACTAGCTCCAAAAATCAGTTGGCAATATTCACTTCACAAGCTAGCTCATTTATTGGTTTATAATGCCCTATATTGTTCTAATAATGTCAGGCAGCATAAAAAAAAAAAATATTTGGATAGTATTGATGCTAGTGGCCTATAGATCTAACCAAGTCTCTAAATATTTTTAGTTCTTCCTATATGCTGCAGTGCAAATGATGACACCCACGGAAACTTCATTTCATATATAATTTTAAAATCTGGATCACCACTAGGATAAATAGGGTGTTTCTCAACTCTGATGCAATTAGACATTCAAATAACTTGACAAAATCATTTGAGATAAATAATAAACCAACAGTATAGTCTGAAGATTGGAAACGTGAGGAAAAAATAACTTCCAAACATGTATTCTATATAGTTCCTGATTCAAAATTTTAGAAAGTCACATTTATGCATAAGAAATACCCATTTTCTTCTCAGATTCTGTACAGGGAAGACGAAAATATGCATGCATAACATAAAATATATTTGTTAATAGAAAGTTGCATAAGTTTTGAATGAATGACCACGGGAAACAAAAATTAACAGTATATAACATGGAAAGTACAGTAAGCACTTCTCGGTAGATAGAGTAATCCTACTAAATAAGATACATTGCTTCAAACAAGTGGCATACAGGAGACATACCACACTTTCAGGAACCCCAGGTGGGGGTAAAGGCAGGTTTCTTGGGACAGGTCCTTGTAAGTATGACCTTTTGTCAAATCTCCACTCGCCAATTTTGCCATACGTCAACTCACCCTGAACATCACGAAGCATGATATAGTATTTAAACTCTTAAAGTAACAATAAAATGAATAATAAGTTATTTACACATGCAGTATTTCGTTACATAATGTTTTGCAGGTCTCAATACCTTAGAGCCGTGCCTCATTTAGAACTGAAAATTATTAAAGATTGAAACTTTTCGTAATTCTGTTTTGGCCAGAAAACTTTTCGTAATTCAAGAACAGGGAAAGATTAAAAACACACTTTACCTTTAGATTGTAGTCACATCCATAAGTATAATGAAGAATATATTTGTTCTTAGTTTCAAGATCCCATGGGGGCTGAAAAGTTACATAGAGAAAGTGATTTTAGAGCTGGAAATGATTGTTACAGAAATCCAAAACACCACGTTGAGAAATAATGAGGTTATGCCAGACCTGCAGCATAAAGTCTTTTTGCAAAATATGCCGCACACCATGAAGGGCAGATGCTACAGCATAACCATACCTAAATTCAATAAGAAGGAAATCAACATTAACATCAGGAAATATACCTTCACACACTAAAATATATTATAATGCAACATCAACTGTCAATTATTTAGCCACACATACATTTCTAGCACCCATCCAAATGCTTTATCAGTCTCTGGGTCCTCTTTCATCTTCAAGGAAACATTCATCCATGTTGGAGCAATCTTTGCAAGCACATCCTGCCAAAAGAAGAAGAAGAAGTAATATATGAAGTTGTTAAGTAACAACACCACCATTCAAGACAATGATGATGGACTGCATGCACACAAGCAGAAGCAGTTGTTATTGATTAAAGAACCACTACAATGATAAGGACATGGCAAATTATGCAGTCATGATTATATGGATCCCAGTCTAATTACACAGCAATTTTCTAAGAGATTCTACCTTTCTAATAATTACAGGAGAATTGCCAATTGGATCAATATTTGTGACTGGACCATACTCTTTAGGATAATACTTCCTTACAATTTTCTCATTTTGATCAGGCCTAATGTAAAAAAATGGAAAAGCAGCAGGATGTCCTCCATACGCCAAATTAGGCAGGGGTTTTAAGAAAATGTGATCAGGCTCCGCCATTAATACATATCTGCTTCAAAAGTGGAGCAGCAAAGTTAAGTATGGGTGTTAGTGATATAAAAGATGGATTATTCTGAATAAAGATCATACTCTTCCTCTATAGCGGTCTTTTGCAACCACTGAACAAATGCCCATGGTCTATTTAAAACAATGTAACCCTGCAAATTATACAAAGAATCCGTCAGAAAACTCTTGTTAATTATAAAAAACAAAGAAAAGTTCATTCTGTTACAAATTAAGCCAGATAGCAACTTCCAAGTAAGCCATTCAATAATGGATATTTATGATAACCTTAAAACAAAAATCAAGAGACAGGACTATAAACAGTGTATAGACAAGCAAATTTGAAACATGTCAAGCCAACATTCTATTGTTTGAAAGAAAAATATATTTCATGGGTGATGTAGACAGAATTCTAAATCCATGGACAAAATATTTACTCCAGTAAACATTTGAAGACTAAAATCCGAAGTGAAGCTTCTGAATAGTTCTTCTTCAAAAGCCAAAAGGAAAAAATCCTTTAAAATTTATTTCCTTGAATTAGTTTATCACTTTAGAAAGTTAAGACTCTAACAGTTCTAAACTGAAATTCTGTAATGATTTTTACGATTGACACATTGTCTTTCCTAAGTTATGACTAACTTTTAATGTGATTAGAGAATTCTGGATTCCCACATCTTTATTTGAAGTCATAAAAGAGAATAAATAATCAATAAAAACAGAGATATGAAAATTTGCAACATGGATATGTGCCCAGGACTTCAAAGATAATGTTAAATGTGTGTCTTTTAATCAATCAGATAAGATAGCAAAGACTAGCAACTAAAGATAGAAGACCAGTTAGCGAATAGGATTGAAACAGTAAGCTCACCTGGTCCAGACCTGGTGGAAGAGGATCAACTACAACAGTTGGAATTTCATCCATCAAGTTGTCAACATTTCCTGAATGTAGAACACGAGTGAATCCTCCCATCTCTGAGCCAGGCAAGTTCTTTTTCTGTTTGTACCAGTAATACATGATCCGGCACTGCCATTTGCTGTATGGAGCATCGGTTGCTGTTAAGGCAATATGAAAGGGTGCTCTAGTTGTCTTCCGATTTTTCAGATTCTTAGGCATCTCAATGATGGGATCAAACAATAATCCATCATCCATAGAATCAATCACCAAAGCTTGTGAGGAACTGTAGTGCATTATCATAGTTACCAAATTATAAGTTGCAAAGGAAGAGCCAAGAACCAAAAGAACCAGAAATAAGGGTGAAGCCCGTCCCATGGTCTTCCTATTATAGATAAATATCAAAATATCATGGGCAAGTGCTTCATAGGGCAAGTTCTCTACTCTTTGGTCCTTACAATCAAATAGCTCTCAGTACCAATGTTCATTTCCCATCTCATCAGCAGAGGAACGTGATAAATTCTTCTCAAGAATACCCAATAGCCAAACTACAAGAAGTTGAAGGGCGAATTAGAGTAAAGTCTGGGGAAAATGTAATCAAAGTTTTGTAGATCATGCTACTAATCAGCTCAGTCACTTTGAAATGAAACCATCAGTTTAAATAACTTACGAGCATTGTTTTATGTGGCAGTACTAGCGATAATTCGATTCTCTACAAAAATTAAAAATACACATACACACACACACACACACACACACACTAAGGTGATTCTAATTTGTGACTTCAAAAAATCTCTCCAATCCCCATATTTTCCCCGGTTGTTAACAGTCAATGAAAAGAATCAAAGGGGAAAAAAGGACCAACTTAGTAATGTACGAAGGAAACAAATTGATTCTTCCGAATCGAAATACGAACGGGAGCAGTTCACAATCTTCGCCTCTCAAAAAAACGTTAGAAAAGAGTAAAATTCAGACTCATGTCAAGAAAACACGTGACAAAGATCAATTGTGTTGGAAGGAACCTATTTAAATATCGAGGGACAATTCGAAACTTGGAAAACACGCAAAAGGTAAAAAGCTCCCTATTCAATCATCATTGTGCACAGTACGCATTGACATTACAATAGAAGACAGAACAAAACCAATATGCCATTTTTCATTGAAACGATAAGAAAACAAGTATCAGTTCCACAATATAACCATCACTTACTAATATCGAGAATCAAATTAGCACGTTTCATAAATGTATAATTTCCAGGAATCGGACCAATCACATGCAAAACCATCACTTACTAATATAAAAAATCAAAAGTAGCACGTTTCACATTCGAGTTCGGCACTGATAGTTCGAAATCCCGCGCGAAAATCCAACGAGACAACCAGATAAACAACGTAAATTAAACCGAGAAAAGGAGGAGGCAAAATGAGCGGGAAAAAAAAATCAAGGAAACAGTCGAACACAGATGACAAAGAGAAAGAGAACGTGAATGCCGATTGGAGAGAGTCGAGTTTGTGAATAGAGCCACGAGTATACGAAGGAAAACAAAAGTGCAAACGAGAATGGCATTTGAGAAGAGAAAGAAAGAGAGAGAGACATAGAAATTCGCACCTTTGCTTGCGATTCGAGAAAGGGAGAAAGAGATAATCGAGAATGAAATGATTTGTGGATCACGAATTCTGGAAACGATTAAAAAGTGAAGTTGTACTTGCAGTCGCTTCCTTCAACGAAGAAGGCGTCACCACGGTGATGAAGGACTGTAAAGCTGATTCCTCTGTTCGTTTTCTTCTATATTTTTGGCTTTTATGAGTATATAATTCAATTGGTGTTTGTATTTTTAGAATTATTCTTAAACTTTGTCCAAATTATTTTCATTTCCTGTGGATCGGAAAGGTGATTTTAAAAGTAAATGTATTTAGTTTTTCTATAAAAATACAATCTTTATTATATTTTTGTTATTTTATTTAATAATAATTGTTTATATTATTTGTTTATTAAAATATATAAAAGACATCTCTTATTTTTAAAATCATTTATTGTGTTTTCTCTCTCAAGTCATGCTTTGTATCACCGCCGTTTGGAAAGGAAAGGTGTGGCAATAATAGATTATTTTTATTTATTTATTATTTTTAAATAAAGATATAGAGATCATTTCTCATTCATTTTATTATTTTTTTTTTGTTTTCTTCCATCTTTTTATTAAACCTATTAAATCGTTGTACCAAAAGTGATCCAATATACCTTTGGGATTTAGAACAGATTATCAAGAAATTAATATTTAGATTGTATTTTGATGTTCGTGATATTAGAGGCTATAATAAGAAACAATATAATAAAAAAGCTAGAATTTGCAAAAAGTTACTAAAGTTAAAAATCTCAAAATGTGAGATTTGCATTAATATATGGAGATCCAATATCATAAAATACGCTATATAGTATGAGAAATTTATGTTTTAAAATATAATGCATTACATGGATTATATAGTGTTTTTTTTATTATCTTTCCAGTATTGCCCCTAATAAGTAACCTTATATATTATACGGTTATCAATGCATTTAATGAAAAATTTTTAATGGTTTGGTCAAATCATAAATGAATGAAAGAGAATTTTACCAAAAACTTTACTTTTTCACAGTTATCAATGGCTCATGGGAATTTGGAAAAAAGAATGAAGGAGAGAATGGATGCAATTTATTAATATAGGAAGTATTATTAAATAAGGGTAATTTGGGAAATAATGAAAAAAAAATCCGGTTACTAATCATTGTCTTGATATGTGTGTGGTAGTTAAAAGTACATTATAAACTGAAACAGAGGGAGAGTAACATTGTATCCAACAATTCAGGCACATTGTAATAATCATGATCTTTAGTTTATTTTGCGTCTTTTCTGGTAATATTAATTTTGTGCTTTTTAAAAAAAGAAAAAAAAGAAGACTTTTAAGGATCAATAAGTTCAAATGGAATCTAACTTGGATTGTGATTTTCTTGATTATGTTGTTAGCTTTGGAAAATTTGGCCTCCGTTTGTTTGTTGTTTTGAAATTTCCTACTCACTATTGTCATGAAATGTGGCGCTAGTGAAGCATTGCTCTCTCTCTCACTCTCAAATGAATGCAAATTGTTAGTGCTCGTTTGGTTTGTTTTTTTTGTAGAAGTACTTTTAAAATAACCACAGTTTACAAAAATGAAGTTTGGATAAAAGTAGAGTAGTTTACTAAAAGCTGTTTGGATGAAAAAGGAGAAAATGATGGTTAGAAAGTACAATTACGTTTTAATAAATGGGAACCAAACAGGCACTTAGAAGTAGGAAAGAAAAATGAATGGATTGTGCTAGCTCATTTTCTAGTGGGTTAGGATTTACTACACTCCACTTTACTAAGACCCTGTTTGGTTGGAGTTTTTTTGAGGGAAGGGGAAGGGAGGGGATTTAATTCCCCCCAATCCCCTCCCCCATCCTTTTTTTATTCCCCTCCAATTTGGGGTTTTTTGGAGGGGATTGAGTTTTCAATCCCCTCCAATTCTTTCCTGAACCAAACAAGATTTCATTAAAATTCCTCCAATCCCCTCCCTTCGAATTTCATTAAACAAGAAAATTTTAAAATCTCTTCAATCTCCTCCCCTCCAATCCCTTTTATTAAAATCCCTCCATTCCCTTCCCTTCGGTTGAACCAAACAGATCTAAAGGTGAATTGGCAGTTATATAAGCCAACCCATCAACTCGATCGTCCATTTGCATTGAAATCCTTATAAGAACCAATGAAAACACTTTGTTTGGGCTGGGCTAATCCGTTTATGTTAGGCTGAGATTTCCACAACCATATCCGACGAAGGATAGCGCTAACCTATCAACATTGCTGGGTCCATAACCATCGATCCGGATCCTCTCCCGCAAAATACTCTCCATCCACTCTCCATCAAAATCTATACCGTACAATACATCTAACTGTTGATAAATGATAAACTGACGTGAAAACCATAGGCAAAATGAATTTACTAGAATATAATATATAATTTTTTAATATTGGTAAATAATAATTTTTATGTGGATAATTATTTTTTATTTTGAATTTTCTTTTTCCATGTTAATGAATGAACAATATTAATATCTACTCATTTTAAATTAGTAAACTTGATGTGCGTTACTGCTGTATTTTTATTTCTAACAAAAATAATTGAATGAATATTTGGGATTGAGAAAAGAAATTGTATGAATAATTTGATTAATGATTGAAGGAGTGAAATTTTTTAGTAGTGTTTTTATATATAAAAAGTATGTAGACACCCTCCTAACTCCATATATTCTGGGTTAATTATTAGTATTAAAAGAATATATAGATATATTTTTGTTTTATAACAAATAAAAATGAATATAAAAAAGAAATAAATGCTCCCATCTCTAATGAATATTTATTCTACTTTGCATTTCCTAGATCTTAAATACATTTAAATTCATTTTACCAATTTTTTTGTTTTCTATGTCAGTTTAACATTTATCAACCATTAGATGTAGTGTATGATATAGATTTTGATGGAGAGTAGATTGAGAGACACTATGCGGGAGAGGATCCGGATCCCTATAACTATGTTATTCTAGATTCGATCTCTCTTTTATATATAAATATATATATTTATCTGATTGAGTCAAATTTGAATATCGTTGAATCCAAATGAGATAATTTTCTCAACGTGATTTTTTTTATGTATAAGACTCGAACTTGAGACTTTCCTTGCCACTCAACCCAATTGCCATTAGTTCTCGATTCAATCTCCTATTATGTGTATGGATAATACTTTATTAAAAAAAATAAAATTTATTTTGATAATCTCTATCTCTCAAGAGACTAAGGGGCTGTTTGATTTTGTTTTCAAAAACAGTTTCAAAAAACTCAGAAACAAAAACAGAAAACTCAAAAATATTATTTGGTAAACCTGTTTTTTAGAAACTGTTTTGAAAAATAGAAGAACAAAAGAATAGAAAACTCAGAACACCTTTAAGATGTTTTGTTATTTTTATTCTGGAAAACACGAAGAAATGTGAGAAACATCCATCTCATCAATGGTAAAGTTATAAATTTCGAATAACCCATCTATCACTCACTAGTTATGATTTTGAGAATAATTACTCAAACAAAATTTTTTATTTTCTTGTTTTTAAAACTTATTTTCGAAAACAGTTTTACAAAACTGTTTTCAGAACGAGAAAACAAAAAACATTGTCAAACAAGCCATAATTTTCTGCTGCAGTTACAATATACAGTGGCAGATCTGGGATCAGAGACTAGTGGGGACAACCTAATATGAAGAATATTTAATTTAATAACATCTCAATTTTCTTTTTTGTTAATTTAGATTTTAGAAAATAAAATAACATTCGTTATAAAAATTATTTGAGGATTTAAGCTAGTTGGTTTTTTCTTTTACATATCTGTATTTATTAAACTTAATAAAATCCTCACAAATTTTGAACTATGTATCTAAAAAAAATTTGAATCAAAATGTATTTAAAACTTGAGTTTAGATGTTAAAAAAAATAAAATTTAAATATAGTGATGTCAAAATATTAAAATTAATAGTGTCAAAATATTAAAATTTAACACTATAGCATATAATTTTTTGGGGGAATCACATTTTGGGACCAAGATATCAAATTAATTATAAATGAGGATTTTTAACTAAAATTCAGTAGTAAAAATGGGAGACTGAGTTGTAAAATTGAAAGAACAAGTAGTAAAAAAATCTGGTTTATAATTAATTTGAGATCTTGGTCCCAAAATGTGATTCCCCCTAATTTTTTCAAGTTGAGAGATCAACTGACCCCCCTTAATTATATGTAGGTCGACCTCTAAATAAACCTTTGATGTTAAAAAAAATAAAAAAAATTTAACCACTTGACACGTGGGCCAACTCATTACTTTATTTTTATTATTTATTTTCCCATAATTCCTTGTTTTATTTTCACACCCTAAACCATATATACAAATTCGCACCTTTGCTTGTGATTGGAGAAAGGGAGGAAGAGGGAATCGAGAATGAAATGATTTCTGGATAGTTATGGGAATATTAAGTTCCCTTTAGTTTGTCTTTTTATCAAAATATTTTTAAAATAATTACAGTTTATAAAAATAAAATTTGAATAAAAATAAGAAGTTTACTAAAAAATTATTTAAATGAAGAAAGAGTAAATGATAATTAGAAAGAGAATGACAACCAAACAACACTAAAAAGTGAAGCTGTACTTTGCAGTTGCTTCCCTTCAACGAAGAAGACGTCACCATGGTGATGAAGAACTTTAAAGCTAATTACTCTGTTCGTTTTATTTTATATTTTTGGCGTTTATAAATATATAATTTAGTTAATTTTTGTATTGTTAGAATTATTCTTAAACTTTTTCCAAATTATTTTCATTTTCTGTGGATCGGCTACGTAATTTTAAAGGAAATAAATTTATTTTTCCTATAAAAATACTTTCTTCATCATATTTTTACTATTTTATTTAATAATATTTATTTATATTATATATTTATTATTAGACATCTCTTATTTTTAAAATCATTAAAAAAGATTGAATGGAAGGAATTTGATTTCCTCTTTCTCAAGTAAGGTTGGAAGTTCAAATTTCATTAATGAAAAAATTATCTAGAATTTCACAATGTTCAAATTTAAAAAGATAATATCAGTTACCAGATAATTGTATAAAAATATTTTCTTTTTCACATTTATTTTATTCTACGTATAAAACTTTCTAGTTCTCAGTCTTTTAAGTCAAGTATCACTGCCCATTGAAAGGGTAAGGTGTGGCGAATAAAATCAAATTTTCTTTAGTAGGATATTTATTATTTTTTATTATTAATCAATACTAGATATTTTTATTTATTATATTTAAATAAAGATATAGAGAAAATTTCTCATTCATTTTATTAATTTTTTTTGTTTTTTCCTTCTTTATATTAAATCTATTAAATCTTTATGGCAAAAGTGACCTAATGTACATTTGGGATTGAGAAGAGATTATCAAGAAATTAATATTTAGATTGTATTTTGATGTTCGTGATATTAGAGGCTATAATAAGAAACACTATAATAAAAAAGCTAGAATTTGTAGAAGTTACTAAGGTAAAAAATCTCAAAATGTGAAATTTTCATTAATATATAGAGATCAAATATCATAAAATAATAACATTGTATCCAACAGTTCAGGCACATTCTAATAATCATAATATTTTTAGTTAATTTTGTGCCTTTTTTGGTAATATTAATTTGTGTTTTTTTTAAAGAAAATGACTTTTTAAGGACTAATAAGCTGTTGGCCCTAAAAAATAAGGACCAATATGCTTAAATGGAATCTAGCTTGGATTGTGATTTTCTTGATTATCTTGTTAACTTCTGACCTCCTTTTTTGTTTTTTGTTTTGAAAATTTTTATTCTTGACTATTGTATGTAGCCATGGTTTTTTTTTTTTTCTCTTTTTCCTTTATCAACACTCCGTCTACGTTAAAATCCTTTTTTTGGTAGATACATTAAAATCCTTATTAAGCTAGCAAAGACAAAAGGATTGGATTGAGCCAGTCCTTTTTTTAATGAGTTGGGATTTTGTAACCAAAGGATCAATGAACTGAAATTGCAAATAATTTTTTTGGGTAAATTACATCTAGGGACTCATAAGGTGAGTTAATTACAAATGAGAACTTTAACTGAAAAAAAAAAAATAAAACCTAAAATAATATGTAGTAAAATTGAAAAAGTAAATAGTAACAAATTTTATTTTATAATTAATTTATTATATTAGCCTCAAAATGTAACTTCCCTCACTTTTTCTGGTGTTGTCGAAAAACCTTTTTTTGTGGTCATAATTACTCAATTAATCTAGATTGTCAAAAACTTTTTCCTAGGAATGTTGACTACCAGATAAGAATTCTTCTTTGAATCTTTGACTATTTATCTCAGTTGCCTTGCAACAAATGCTTTGTTCTTAATTTATGCAGTATAGATATGTATCAGATATGATAAAGTATAATACAAAAGATATAACAAGTTTTATAATTTAAGGATACAGATATGAGGGATATTTATACATATATAATATTATTTATATAATTATTTATATATATATAATTAATAAATCTATTCATTAAAAAAAATTAATATTAAATATTTTAAAAATTATAGTATAAATGTTAAAATAAATAAAATATTTATAACAATTTTAAATAATTCTATTTTACTGTAACAATTTGAAATAATACAGATAAGTACAAAGTAGTATATATTGATATATATATATATGAATATAATACGTGTATCGTATCATATATCAAATATGAGTGTATTTATTTTTTTAAAGTATCAGTATTTTATAATTCTTATTGCTTTATTCGACTGGTTCAAAGCATTTTGTTCCATATCAGCCATAAAAAAATTGCAATTTTTCATACTTTCATTGCATTTATAAACACTTCAGCTAAAAACAAATCCCAAAAAAACCATGATATTTAGGAAAGAAACGTGAGGTAAAAAAAAGTTGTAAACATGCGTTTAGCCAAAAAATAAAAAAAGGTTATAAAATATAGATTTTTTGGGGTCAACCATTCCTTGAATGGTCATACTGCATACAGATTCTCTAACAGAATATCCAAATTGAGATCCAAAGTACCAAACTACGTTTATATATACATTCCATGGATGCATTTATGTATATTGAAAATTAAATTCCACACACAGAGCACCAACCTCATCATCCCTTTGCCAATATTATTATTCAATCAAAAGAAGAGTATACGTTCCAAAAAAAAAAAACCAACCATTCTATTATTCTCCTCATTGAGGGTGGGGTTTTTCAGTTCTCATATCAGTGAAAGTCTACATGTGCAAGTGTAGATCAACAGAATATTTTATTACTTGGTTAAAGAATACTGTGCCACTATATTTCATTGTCCTTACATAGTATGATATGTGATAAAAACAATTGTATAGAACAGAATATCTAAGAGCCTATTTGACCCTGCATTTGTCAAAATTGGGTTTGGGAGAATGAGTTTGTTAAAATTGAGTTTGGATACAAGCATATAACTTTTATGTTAATTGAGTTTTAGATTTGTAATATAATTTGCATTTTAATGGATCTACTTGGAGACATTTGACAAAACTGGGTTCTGACAAAAATAAAAAAGGAGAAAACTGCCTTCTGAGTGGAGGAGTGTTTCTCTCCGAGGCCCAAGACGGTCCAAATTTGAGATAGATAGACAAGGTGAGGCCCACCAACCTTTTTGTCTCTCTACCTCTCTAATTTTCCTGATAGAACATTTTTTTGGTCACAAGATGCTTATCAAGTGAGAATATATTTCCAAACTCTTTACCGTTTGTGCCAACAATGTTTTTTGGTGGACTGTGCCAACAATGCTTTGTCCTAAGCTAATGCTTTATTTTACCAGCTCAAAACAAAAAAGCAAGCACAGATAACTATATCAAGAAAAAAAAAAGGAACCATTTTGCTCCATATCAGAAATAAAAAGTTGCAAATTTTCAATATACTCTCATTTCATTTACTAACACACTATACTCATAGTTTAATCCCTAACGACTTCGCTTTTTTAAAATATATGTATATTTAAAAAATTCCACATACACGGCACCAAAAGACCCTCAACCCTTTGCCTCTCTATTGTTCCCCATTGGCTCATTGACTTCACTCGCTTCATTCTTCTAACTGTTTTTCTGATTTTCATCACGCTTAGAAGTAAGCATGTCACTCGCAGGGGCGGTTGGTACGGCGGTGGTGCCGGTGAAGGTGGCGGCTCTCTGCGGTTCACTCCGTAAAGGCTCATACAACAGAGGCCTCATTCGATCCGGTAATCTAACTAGTACTGTTTTCTTCATGCCGTCCTGCTATATATAGTTGAAACTTTTAAATCTCAATATTTCTCAGAATAAATCAGTTAAGCTAATATGTTACGCATACATACCGTATAGTTCTCTTTGATTTTGCTTGTTTGGTTGTGGTTCTGATCTGAGGAGTTCGATGAATCGATGCTAGCGATCGAGTTAAGCAGGGGAGCCGTTGAAGGTATGCAGATTGAGCACATCGACATCGCTCCGTTGCCGATGCTGAATACCGATCTTGAGAAAGAAGGGAGGTTTCCGGTTGAAGTTGAAGCGTTTCGCCAGAAGATTCTGGAAGCCGATAGTGTTCTCTTCGCTTCTCCTGAGTATAATTTTTCCGTCACTGGTACGCAACCCACAACTCTGTTGTTCACAGTACACAAGTGATGGTTCCCTGGATTCTGATTCTTTGCAGCATGTCATAGTCCCATTTTTGGTAGTTAAAAACTATAAATCTATTTTTCATAATATAATTAAAAATATATAAAAAAATACATGAATAAATAGATGCGATTTGCATGATAATTTAGGATTTCTGATTATCTTTAGTATAATATAATTAATGATTTAAATATTAACTCTAATTTTTCTTTTCAATTTATTGATTTAAAGAATTTTAAATATAGTTTTATAAATATTTTTTAAGTTAAAATAATCCCTTTAACAAACATTTTTAGTTCTCTAGTGCCCTTAAAGTTAACTTTAATTCAAAATTATGTTAGACTTTAATTGAGTGTTAGAAGTTTGTGTAATTTATTTTAAAATTTTTTAGAAAGCTTATGTTAATTTTAAAAATTATAATTTATATAATTCAATAAAATTTTAAAAATCCATTTACTTTAGATTTCATAAATATATATATATATATCTTTTTTGTTACAATTATAACATGTATAGTTGTTTGTAGTACTACATCCTAGCCCCATAAAAGGCAAAAGAGCGAAGAGACATATAAGCACTGGACCAACTTCTCTGCTTTTGTTTTGTTTTTAATTTTAAATTCTTTTCTTATATATCCAACTTTTTTTTTGGGGCCTGTGTCTTCCTGTTTTTGTTGAGTTCAGTATCTCTATTCTTCTTATGTGTGTAAGCACCAATGAAGAATGCACTTGACTGGGCATCAAGACCACCCAATGTGTGGGGAGGTAAAGCTGCAGCCATTGTAAGTGCAGGAGGGTTCTTAGGTGGGGGAAGGGGTCAGTTCCATCTTCGCCACATTGGAGTGTTTCTTGATCTTCATTTCATCAACAAACCTGAGTTCTTCCTCAACGCCTTCCAGCCTCCTCCTAAGTTCAATTCTGATGGCGATTTGATTGATGAAGATGCCAAGCTTAGGTTGAAGGAAATCCTACTCTCCTTGAAGGCTTTCACCCTCCAACTTCAACCCAAGAGCTAAACCTACTTTTGATTTTAAAAATCTGTTTATCTAGTTTCTGTCAGTCATTTTGGAATTCTTGTTTTGTTATTCAGATGATGACTGTTCTTGACAGCAGTGAGTTGGGACTCTGATGTGAAATTGAAAATTGAATTTGTGCATTGTATTTTTCTTTTAGTTTCTCATTCCTTATTAATTATTAATTTGTTCAGTAAATTTTTTTTTTTACATGTAATAATTAGGCAGCTTATTTTTGTTCTGAAAATATATATACATTTTTTAAAAAATAGGAAAAATGTTACAATTAAATTAAATTTTATATTGACATAAACAAATTCATTTAGACCCAGTTATCTATGAAATTAAGAAACATATTCTTATTATATTAAAATTAAGATGTATAATATTTCTTATACTTTTCCTATCATTATTGAATATAATAAATGGTTCAAACAATTAAACATTCTCTTAAAAAAAAAAGAGTTATTTTTTACAGTATATTTTGTATCTGCCATCTTCAAGGTTCAAATTTGTTTGGGCTTCTTGCTCTTCATCATTCCTATGGCTCATGTATATTGGTGTAATATTTCGTAAGCTAATTCATTTGCCCCTTTGAGTTTTAAAAGGATTTTATGTTTGACATGTATTTTAAAGTCTTATTATGTCTCTACTATATACCAATATTACATCTCAAACAGAAGAAGAAAAAAAATCTGATTTGGTTTCTCTCGTTTCTTTGCTGAAGGAAAATAGTTGCACAGTATGTTGTTCCAGACCATCCATACTAAATATAAATGGTCTAGATTTTATATTATATTTTTATTTTTAAACGTTATTTTTTGAAGTTATTACAGTAGAGAGATTAGTTTTATTTTGTATTTTTCTTCTTTTAAAATTAAAAAAAAATATAATCTTAAAAATCCAAATTTGCTCCTGGTACTATTGTTTCAGCAGCAGTAGAAAGCCCGTCTCCGGTTTGTATCCAACGACATGAAATAAGCCTATGATCTGTCAATTAATTAGAAGGTCATGTAAACTTTGTGTACGTCGTCGTCGTCGTCGTCGTCGTCATCATCATCATCATACTATGTTTGATGATTTCTATTAAAAATTTGATAATAAATATTTTTCAATTATAAAGATTTTCTTAATTAGCGATACTGATGTACGTCAATAAATGACTTTTTTTTATTTGTTTCATATGCGAAAAATTTTTATTAGTAGATATTCTTTAAGTGTTTTTTTTTGGTAAATCTTCAAGTGGTTTTTAAATTATTTTTTTGTAATTTTAATTTTAATAATTTCACTTTCATATTTTCAATTAAAATATGACAAATATAGATTTTTTAATGATAATTGAGAAACCATGCACTTAATATATTTTATAAACGAATTATATACTTATCGTATTTTACTTTGAAATCATACAATTAAAAAATATAAGAAATTAACAGGTAATCACATTCTCAAAATAATATCACCCACTAATTATAATATATCTTAATAAAAAAGGATAGTCCCTTCTCAGTTTTTTAGACTAGAAGTTGGCAAAAAAAATTTATATATATATATATATATAGAGAGAGAGAGAGAGAGAGAGAGAGAGAGAGAGAACCCCTCTTTCGGGAGTAGCTAATTATAATCAGATGCCATTAACTTCGAAATCTTAAAATGTCGACAGCTGTAAAGTTCTCAAAGCACAATGCTTGAGAAGAGTTCGTGCAATTATAATAAAATGCCAAGAGTTCGTGATTATAAACGAAGCACAATAGTCGAGAAGAGCGTATAAGGGATTCAATTTTTGAATCCAAACCTCGCTAAATTGTGGTGTCATCTTCTTAATATAATCAACAAGCAGACCAACCAATAGTGAATGTATTATTGAATATAGATACCAATATGAATATTAATATGTTTGGCCAAAACCAACCCCCAACTTTCATCACAAACGATGCACCGACTCACTCCCACGGCACGTTAGCACGATTTACCATCCCCTTTTCCTCATTAATTATTGATTAATTACTTAAAACACAGCACGGTGACTATCATAATAATCCTGATATTAGCTGCAATTAGCAATTAGTAATGGGTTGCTCAGTTTGCATGTGAGCTTCGATGCTGACGATTTGGATTGATGATAATAATACTAATAGCTACAAAATGAGAGTCTTCCCCTTGTTAACTTAATTAATAGTGAAGCATGAACATCTCACAACTTCTTCTTCCATCTTTCTCGAGTTTTCTTCCGTTGCTGCTGCTCATTACTTGTGTTAGCCTTGGCAGACATGGTGGTTGGAGCTTTTCTCTTGTCTTCCATTCAGGCGGCTCTTGAGAGACTAGCTTCTGGTGACATTCTTGACTTCTTTCGAGTCAAAAAGCTCCAGGATGGCTTCCTGCTGAAAAAACTGGAGATGTCCCTTAACTCTCTCAACAAAGTCATCGAAGAATATGCCGACGAAAGGCAATACAGAGATCACCATATGAAGTGGTGGCTTGATGAGTTCAAAGCCGCCGTGTTTCAGGACGAGGACCTGCTGGATGAGCATGCTACTAAGGCCTCTCGACAGGAGATGCAACTTCAACTTTATCCTACCACAGGTAACATTCACAACTACTTCACTTCCATTGCCAACCCATTTCATAAAGAAATTGAGCCAAGCAAGATACCCAGAATTAGTAGCAAAACAAATGGATGAACTGGGATTGAAGGAAGGCTTTGGTTTACTCACTCAAGCGAGAATGAATAAGAAAGTGTTCAAAAGGTTGCCAGCAATATCTTTGATGGATGAAGCTAATATCTATGGTTGAGGTGCTGATAAAGAGAAAATAATAGAGATTTTATTATCACCCAGCATGGATGGGAAGCCGGTGGATGTGATTGCCATCTAAAGTATTGGTGGAATGGGTAAGACAACTCTCGCACGGCTAGCTTACAATGACAAAAAGATGAAGGATCAATTTCAGCTCAGAGCTTGGGTGTATTTCAGAAGAATTTGATATTGTTCAAGCTACAAAGCAATTCTTAAGGAACCTGATTTCCCAACTCAAGAATCAGATGATTTAAACTTTCATCAACTTGAACTAAAGGAGAAATTGAATGATAAGAAATTTTTCTTGCTTCTTGGTGATGTATGGAATCAAAATCGTGCAATTTGGGAGGTCTTCCAAACTCTTTTCAGCTATGGAGCTCCAAGAAGTAAGATTTTTGTAACAACCCGTAATAAAAATGTAGCAGAAGTAATGCACTCTCCCTATATGCATCTTTTGAAGCCATTACAAGATGAAGATTGTTGGAAGTTATCTGTAAAACATGCATTTAACAACCAATAACATCATGCAAATCCAGATTTTGTATTAATTGGCAGAGAAATTGTCAGCAAATGTGGAGGATTGCCTTTGGTAATAAAAACAATAGGAAGTATGCTGGGCACAAAACTTTCTCCTAAGTATTGGGCCGTAGTTTTGGAAAATGATATTTGACATTTATTACAGGATGATAGTAATATAATCTCATTTTTAAAGTTAAGTTATCATTGTTTATTATCAAATCTTAAACATTGTTTTGCTTTTTATTCTATCTTTCCTAAAAATTACTTGATAGAGAAGGATGCTTTAATCCAATTATGGATAGTAGAAGGCTTATTGTATTCCAATCAAACAAGTAAGAGTATTGAAGAAGTGGGCAGTAAAATTTTCAATGATCTAGCGTAGTCTAGATCGTTTTATGAAACATCAAAAGGTGGTGGAAATTACTTCATTATGCATGATCTTTTGAATGATTTAACAAAGTCCATGATGGCGGAGTTTTGTGTGCAGCTAAATGTTGATGGGGCATAAGATATTCCAAGAAAGGTTCGTTACTTTTCATCCCTAGCCAATGGAAATAAAAATTTTGAGATCTTTCATCATATTTTCACATGCCACCAATTACGTTGTTTCTTTTGGTTGAACAATATATTCTTCAATTATGACATGGGTGATGACATGGTGTCCTTGCTTACTCGTCTCAAGTATTTTGAAAGTACAATTAAGAATTACGGGATTCAATGTGCTTGCTGATTAATTTGCAGACATTGAAATTAAAAGGTTGTAAAGGCCTGAGTATGTTGCCATCAGATTTCCACAAACTCATCAACTTGCGTCATCTTGACTTGGAAGGAAGTGGCATAGAGAAGATGCCCAAAAATATGGGCAAGTTAAAGCATCTCCGGACAATGAATCGATTTATTGTGGGAAAGAATGGAGGATCTAATTTAAAAGAATTAGGAGCCTTCATTAAACTATGTAAGGGGTACACTAAATATTTCGAATCTGGAGAGGATAGATGATCCTACAAATGTTAGAGGGGCTTATTTGAAAGAAAAGCACTTGGATGTATTAAAATTGCAATGGATGTCCATGCAAAGTTGTAGGGTGTCGCAACACCAAGAGCATGTACTGGAAGAGCTGGAGCCAAATTGTTACGTTAAAGAGCTCACGATTGAAGGCTATGGGGGTACCGGATTTCCCAATTGGTTTTGTGGTTCACATTTACGCAATGTAGTGTCTTGTATTTGTGAAATTGTAACAACTGTGTCAACCTACCCCTCTTGGGCAACTACCTTCCCTCCAGAAACTTGAGATTGAAGAATTCGATGGAATAAAGGTGATAGGGGAAGAATTTTGTGGGAATGGCTCCTCAATTACTCCATTTCCATTCTTTGGTACTTAAAATTTACTGAAATAAGTGAATGGGAAGAATGGGATATATGTTTTGAAGGACAAAGTCTTCCACGCCTTCAAGAGCTTTATATAAGTTGCCGTCACAGATTGACAAAGTCGCTGCCTCAGCCCCTTCCTTCTTCAAAAATATTAAGCATCAAATACTGCGAAAATCTGGAGAAGCACTTCCCAAGGCCTCTATCATGGAATTAGTGAGTTGTGAGAAGGTTTCAGTGAAAGATATGCCAACATGGAGCTCCACAGATGTGCTTCTGCAACCTCTCCTTCATGTGCTGATACTGAATAATGGTCCAAAACTCATTGCGTCTCGCAAGGATTGGGTTTTTATATGAGCTGCTCTCTTTGGAAGTGCTTCAAGTTGTTGATGACTTTGAGGATATGGATTCCTTCCCTGAGGAGGGATTGCTGCCACCTAATCTTCACCATCTTCTATTTTACAACTGCTCAAAATTAAGAAGAATAAGCTACAGGGGTCTTCTCCACCTCCATTCTCTTATTGAATTATCTATTGAAAAATGCCCAAGACTAAGTCTCGAAGGCATGCCAGAGGATGGCTTACCCACATCGCTTTCTCGTTTAGAAATTGACATTTGTTGTCCGTTGCTTAAGGAGCGGTACCAAAGGGGATAGGACCAGATTGGCCCAAAATTTCTCATATCCCTCACGTATGGATCAGCCAATGTTGAGGTCAAACGTGGACGTCGCAGGCTCTTATGGCTCTAAAGCTACGTCCAGTCCCATATATTACACGCACTTGTGTTGTATATCTCTGGTAATTATTATCAAGGCTTTATCTAACAACATCTTCTCACTCACTGTTGATACAAGTCATCTTTCATACTTTTCATATTTTTTCTAACTGTATGCTATCTCCTCAACTTTTCAGTGCACATCTCTGAGGTCAGTGAATGGGAACTTGTGATAGCAGACAAACTGACAGAAGCAATCAAGGAAAGATAATGAGGTCTGACTTTGCCAGATAATGTAATTCCTTTTCATTTTGATTTTATAACAAGAACTAAACACATTTCAGTTGACTGAATCTGTCTGTATATATATCTGTTATCATTGATATTGTCATTATTTTAAATTATTGAATGCTTAGGACCATTGTCATTTTTTTTTTACTCATATCCCTCATGTTTTCATTTGGACAAAACAGAGTTAAGATGCAGACCAAGGCTCTTATGGTTTTGAAAGGTACTTCCTCTATATTACTCCCACATATATAAATATATAGTAATTTCTGTGCTTTACCTAACAGCAGGTCTTCATTCTCTAATAAAAGACATCTTTGATACGTGGTACAGCAAGGTTGGCTCCTTTGACTAATTTATTGCATGTAGATATGCTATTTTTCCCATTGATCAAAGCTTCTTGGATTTTCACATCTTGTTATACTTGCTTTTTATTTTCAGCATATAATGGAATTCAATACTTTCTCCTCTATTCACATCATATAACACTGTTAATTTGCATCACTTAATGTTCACTGATGTAATTGCCCTGGTGCTGAAGGTTTAATATACTTTTTTGGTGCAGATTTCATTGAGTTCAATGAAGCGCACTTCTTCATCAAGGCATGGATGGTTCTGAAGAGAAGATTGAAATCTGTTAAGATTGAACCAATTGGTATGAAAGCACTTTCTTTTGTGGTTGGCTTGGCTAAACTTCCATGCATTCTGATCACACATGAATTTCAATTCTATTTGACATACAGGAAAACGTTACCAAATATAGTTCACTTGATTGTCGAAAACAATCTCTAGCATATAGTTGCTTGATTCTCCTTCAGCATCTTCTATGTAAAGGATTATAGTTATAAAAGAGTTCAACTGAGGAGAGCTACTCAAATTTGTTGAACCAAAATAAAAGACAATCTCAATTTTTTCTCTCCCTTCCCTTCCCTCTAAATCCTTCAAAGTAAACAATGGGTAAGAAGGGGAGAGAAAATGCTTTCATTCTTTTGTTTGATTTGGAAAAAATATAAGATGAAAAGTTTCAATTTTCTCTCTCCTCCTCTCTCCTTCCCCAAACCAAACAAACTACAAGTTCAATTCAATTCTAATGGCGATTTGATTGATGAAGATACCAAGCTTAGGTTGAAGCAAATCCTTCTCTCCCTAAAGGCTTTCACTCTCCAACTTCAACCTGAGAGCTTATTCTAGTTTCATTTTTTAGAATTTGTTTATATATAAGCTCTGAGTTTCTATTAATCTGTTTGAAAGTCTTCTTGTGTTATTCAGATGACTATTCTCGACAACATTGAGTTGGTACTGTAATATGAAATTGAAAAATGTATTTGTGCTTGTTGTGTTTTAATTGTAGCGTATTAATACTTTAGTGTGAGTCTAGTATTTCTATAAGGGGATTTTGAAAACTAATGTATCACATTATTTATATTATCCAATTTTATCATTACTTTTTTTTTTCCCTTGAGGAGTCTTACTTAGGTGAAGCTTATTTCTGATTCAAAAATATACAATTTTTCTAAAGAAAAGAAAAACTGTTACAATTAAACTCAATTTTATATTGACATAAACAATTTGTCAACCATTTTTCTATATCTTAAACTTAGTTACTAGAGTGTGTTTGGTTTCCCTATATAAACCGGATTTTGCAATTTTTGCGGTAAAAGTGACTCTCACATACTTGATCAAAACATGATCAAGATCAACTCTAAGCCAAATATAGCTTTATATTAGTCATGAATCAAACAAACCAGCGGATGTCTTGGCTAAATGGGCTGTCTCCTTGAAGACTAGTTATGATACTTACTAATGAGGTTCCGGCGAGCATTTAGGAACTTGGATTTTAATGACTGTACTGGGATGCCTATCCTAAGTCCTAACTGTTTAACTGTAGCTTGGTCTGGGCCTAGGCCATCCCGAAAAAAAAAACGTTAATTTGGTCGCAACATTTTTCTTATGGGCTTATGGCTCATGTATATTGGTGTATTATCTCATAAGCTAATTTATTTGACAAACCTGAGTTTTTCCTTAACGCTTTCCAGTCTCCTCCTAAGTTCAATTTTGATGGCGATTTTGATTGATGAAGATGCCAAGCTTGGGTTGAAGAAAATCTTACTCTCCTTGAAGGTTGTTACCCTCCAACTTTAACCTAAGAGTTGATTCTACTTTTGATTTTCAGAATCCGTTTATAAAAATAAGCTTATCTGAATTTCAGTTTATATTTTTGGAAATCTCGTTGTGTTATTTAGATTACAGTTCTTGATAGCCTTCAGAATTTTATTTTTTTCTATTTTATCCGAGCTTATTATTTGTTATGGGTTCAGTATTTATTTCTATAAAAGGATTTTGAAAGTTAATATATCATATCATCCATATTATCCTATTTTATCACTACAATTTTTTTCCGAGATGTCCTAATTAGGCGCTGCTTATTTCTGTTATGAAAATATATACATTTTTTTTTATCTTGTGAATATATAATTAAGGCGAAGATGAAGATAACTCTCTTCATCTGGATTAGAATGATTTTTAAGATATGAAATTTTGAGGCAGGATTCTTCTCCTTCTTCTCCTTTCTTTTTTAAATATTACTCTAAAAGCCCTTAATCATATTAAAATTAGAATCATTGGAGAATCTAAGATCTTGGGTCAGTGGGGTTGACTTATTCTTTTTTAGTAAATGATAGTAAGTATTATCATATGAAAATAAGATAAAATCATATAATTTTTTTTATATAAAATTAAATATATTACTTATCTTACAATTGGTCTCTACATGATTTCATCTTTTGAAATCTTTTAATAATCAACCCATTGTCAATACTACAAAAAAACATCTCTTTCAATATAAGTGACTAGAGAATCACTCATCAATCAATCTTCCGTTTGATTCCGTAATCGAGTTTTCACAATGTTCATAGTAGAAAATAATTGCTATAGCCACAAGAAAAATCAGACTTCAAGGGTCAGTTTGGTTCAAAGGAGGGAAAGGGAGGGAAGGGATTTTAATGGAGAGAAAGGAAGGGGAGGGAAAAGAAGGGATTTTAATTTTACCTCGTTTGGAAGGAAAAGGAGGGATTTTAGTGGAAGGATTTTAATTTTACCTCGTTTGGGTTAGGAGGGGAAAGGAGGGAAAATAATTATAATTTGACTATTATACCCTTAATTTACTTAAGTTAATATAAGGACAAGACTGACCAGTATATTGTGTGGCCAAATAATGAAAAAATGAAGAATATTTTGATCATTTTGAACACAATAACACATTTCCCCCCCAAATTACCCCAATTTGGGGGGAAAATATATAAGGGGAGGGGAGGGAAAATTTTAATAACATTTTCCCTCCCCTCCGGATCACCAAACAAGGGGAGGGAAAATTTTAATAACATTTTCCCTCCCCTTCCTTTCCCTTCCCCCCATTTCCCTCCAACCAAACAAACCCCAAAAGAAAATAAGCTAATAGATAAGTAATATGTTTTCCCGTCTTAATTGGGTTTTTTGTAATATCATTAATTCGTATTAAAGATGCAAATTCAATATTATTATGCATATCAATAATGTAAGTTTCTAGTTGATTATCAAGCATCATCAAATTAGCTGGAAAAAAATCATATGGATAAAATTTGGCAAATTTAATCAATCTTTCCTTATCAAAAGTGGAAAACAAATTGGTTGGATTCAAACAAGCCATACAAATGAGCAATTTAGTATTTGTCTCATTGACAAGATCATTAAGTTCCTTAAGCTGCATGTCTGTATAAAATAATTTAACATGATAATGATGTTTTATCGCGACATCTTGAACTTTACCTTTTCAGTGTAATTTCCCTTTGGGCCAAAAAAGTCCTTCCATATTAAGAATATCAATGTCATGCATGTTACAAAACAAAGTTACTTCATTCAATAAAGACTTCCATCTACTATCATTTATAACTTGTAGCCATTGCTTTGAAATGTTAATCATATTCATGGTATTTATAATATCTTGATATTTCCTTTGCAATACTTGTGACAATTCATTTGAGATGTCTAATACATTTTTCCTTAAATGCAATGTGAAAGCAAAATAAAAACCTTCTAACAATTGGAAAAGACTATTAGCCTTAGCTTTTTTATCTGCACTTGATCCATCTTCCTTTATAATTTCAAGTACATCAATTATAACAGAATATATCATTATCAAATTAATCAAAGTTGCATAATGTGAATCCTAACAAATATTAACACCTCGTTTAAGACTGGTTTCTTGATTCAAGCCTTGTCTACTGGGAATTTCTCCTCTTTCCAATGCTTCTCTAACTTTAACTATTTGTTTTTCACGAAGCATGTCAAGTTGTTTTCAAGAACCTCCAACATTTAATAAAGTGGACACTAAATTGAAAAGAAAAACAACTTCATTGTGATTCTTAGCAATGGCCACTAATGTAAGTTGTAATTAATAGGCAAAGCAATGCACATAAAATGCATATGAATTCTCCCTCAAAATCAAACTCTAGAGATCACAAAATTCAGCTTGCACATTATTGGCACCATCATATCCTTGTTCGTGAATTGTTGATATACTTAGACCATGTTTGGAAAACAATTCATCAATTGCCACTTTTAATGATAAAGCAGTAGTATCCCTAACATGTACTATACCCAAAAAGCACTCAACAATATTTCCTTTCTTGTTAACATATCACAAAGTAACAACTATTTGTTCCTTATCTTAATACATCATGTGCCTCATCAACAATAATGGAAAAAAAATTCATCTCCAAGATCATTGATAATGATATTGGTAGTCTCTATTGCAGCAGTATGTATAATATCCTTCAGAATTTTAGGAGCAATTAAATGATAATTTGTAGAAGCCCTTTCTAAAACAATGTTATTTATTGATTCATTGTGATAAGCGAGGAACTTAAGAAGTTCAAGGAAGTTACCTTGATTGGCAGAAGTGATTGATTCATCATAAGCACGAAAAGCTAATCCTTGCTTTAAGAGTGCTTTAAGAGAAATACAATCAATTGATGCAGTCAAATGCCTTCAATATAAGTCACAAACTTGTTCATTTTGCTTAGAAATTACAGCTTCAATATGCTGATTTTGATTCATCAAATCTTGACTCTTCTTCTAAGAAATGTTATAAGCACTATTAGGACTTCCAACATGAGATGAGAGTTTATCTTTTTTGTTCTGAAACAAATACATCACCACCTGATTGCTTCCTAAAATTGGGTCTAAAAAGATAACAATACAAGCAAAACATAGCATCTTTTTTCTATACTATACTATGACTAGTTGCCAAATTCAAATTCATTAAATCCAGACGGATTAAATCTTCTCAAACAATTCCTAATTTTTCTTTGGATAAAATTATGTTAAGTAGTTGACATAGTCAACATGGTCCCTTTTACAAATGTGCTCTTCGTATCTTATCTTGATTATTGGGATGATATATCAAAATTTTAATTTGTCTTCCTAGATCTGATGGCAAATCTTTTAAATTAATCTTAGCTTGTTGGAATGTAGAAGGTTTTGATGAAGATTGTTGCTCATTCGTTGACAATCTCCTCTTAAAAAATCTTTCCATATTCGATTCAAAATTTAAGGAATTTATAGTTACTTAGTTACATATATCTAAAAATATTTTCAAATAAGCCTATAAACAAATAAAAAATATATCAATAATGTCAAGAATATAACAAAACAAATTTTTGAGGTCAAGAATATAACAGAGTTAAAAAATATATTAATAATGGATAAAAGAAATTGCTATCTCTAACTCAATGACCTATTATAAACAAGCATAAATGATTATGATTTAATGCTCAATTCAAATGATTCAATGCTCAATTAAAAAATTAAAAAAAGGCATCAATGTGTCACATGTGGTGTGGGTGTGACCATGTGAGGGTTTGGCATAAAAAATAAATTAGCTCAAAAGGGGATTTTGCAGGGAGAATAAATTAGCACTAAAGGACAAAAGGTAAAACTTGCAAGAAGTGAAAAGAAAATTACTCTCAATTGTTAAAGTTTAAAAGAAGCTAGGAGTTTGGGTACATCACCAAACCACAAATCAGTTACAGATCAGTCTTTGTCTCTCACCATTGAGCTTTTTCTCTAGTGCCTTTAGATTATCTCATCACTGAACTGAAAGCCATAGGGAGCTAGGAGCAGATGCATACGGATGCGTCTTCTCTTGCCTTTCTCTCTGTGTCTCAAATTCATCTATTTTGCTTTCCTTGGAGTTTAGATTGGGTTAGTATGAATTTTTATATTTGGGTTTTAAAAAATAAAATAACATTTTTTATAAAAATTATTTGGGCTTTCTTTTGATATTTGCTGGGTTTAATAAAATCTTTACAAAAATTTTTGGACCATGTATTCAAAAGACTCAAAATATATTCAAAATTGAGTCTAATAAAGTTAACATATTATGGTCAATGATGTCGAAATGATAAAATTTAAGAGTATTACAAATAAATATCCTAATTTGGGGTTCGACTCCCTCCCCTCCCAAGACTAATCAATATTAATATCAACTAGATTTTTCTCCCTTGTACAATGCATGACACATGTTTTATTTGGAGGTCTAAAAGTTACATATTTAACTTCATAATGTTGAAGAGAATAAGATGATTTAAAATGGTGAGTTGTTACAAGTCAATGGAGTAACTAATTCCAAGTATTATTGTATGTAGTAGAAATAATGAGTAAAGGAATACGGTGGTAATATTACAATACCTTAGCTAATATAGGTTGTCGCAAATGATAAGAGGACTGATTCTACAACATTTGAGTTGTGGGTTTTAGTCTCCTCTTTATTGCAAAAGTTCTACTTGATGACAACCGACTGTGGGGAGATCTCCCACCTTTAGTAGGTTACAAATTTAGTTAAGTCAATACTTACTAGTGGTCTAGCGGCTGGCACAATCCCAAAACCCAAAATGTCTACTTTCAATGATGTAGCATTTTCCCGTCCCTTGATCCTTTTTATATTTTTCAAATAAAGATTGCATGTCAATAATGGCTTGTATTTTATTCTACTACAGCAAAGTGAATTTTAGAAGAAGAGATGAAAGTATAAATTAAACAAAACATGATAAAAAAGATTTCAGTATACCTCTTCATCTACCAACACCACGCTTATTGATGAGATTAATTTGGAGGCCATTTGATTTTTGACACTCTACCTTCACCAAACTCTCACAACGATTCTCCAAGTATCTTTGGAAGTGTCCATGTCTTTTAATAGATTGTGTTCTTCATTGGCCATGGCTATGAAGGTGAACAACAGGGTAAAAGATAGGAGAACGTGGGATTTCGGCAGAAACCACAGGAAGACAAATTGTTGTTATAACGTATGGGTATAAATAGACAATGGTGTGTTGGGTACTTGGGTTAGATTGCACTTTGAATTTGAAATTTGAAATCAAAACTCAAATTGAATTGTGGAGGGAATTACAAATTGTACACTAATTTTGAATTGTGAAGGGAATCACAGATGGTAGAGTAAAATTTAAAAACGATCTCAATTGTGGAGGGAATCGATTCCTCTGATTTCACTAATTGTAAATATAGAGGATTTCAATTTTGAAAAATAGCTTATATGACACATATGATGAAAGCTGAGATATCTCACTCGCCAGTTTACCTTTTTTTTTGGTTGGGCCAACAAGCTGATCGCTGATTTGAGAGAAAGACAAAGGTGAAGCTGTGAGTGATTGGAGTGGAGGTGCTGCTCGCTGATTTTTTTTTTGGCTGAAAAACTCATCACTGACTGAGAGAAAGAGAAAAAGTGACGGAGAGTGAAAGAGGTGGTAGGTCGGCATGATCAAGGAAAGGAAGGGAATGGGTAAACGTGAAGGATGGTTCTCGATAATGTAATAACTCCTGAAAAAAATTGTAAATAATACTTTATTCAAGGTAGTTTTTTATACCATCATTTTGTATGGGTACTAACTCAATTTCTTCAGTTCGATTGTATTTATTTATTTATTGTTAAATTGTATTTTATTTATTTATTTATCTATTCTTTCATTAATAACACTTTTTTAGAGCAAAATTATTAAAATAAACTTATATTTTGGAGGGAATGTTCCCAAATGAACCTACAAATATTCCTACGAGATACTCAAAAAGCCTCCATAATTTGATTCATAAATAAATTTGAATTAATAAATTTAAATAACAATAAGTAAATAATACTATGAAAAAATTGATCCTTGAAAAAGAAAATACAAAATAGTACTTTAATATTTGAATTCTTTTAAGAAATGGACCGTTCAAAATTAGTAAGATTGGATTAAAAAAAAAAAGGAAAACTAATGCAAAATGGCGAAGCCATGTGGCTAATGTAGAATGGCCAATGATCCTACTTTAACCTGTTACTCCCTCCATTCTGTTTATTTTTGAAAATTTCTTCCTTTTGAATTCTAAATATAAAGAAAAAGAAAAGCGGAGTTAACAATATATGAATTTTTTTTTTAAAAATGGAGCTTCATTAAGACTCTTAAAAAAAGTTAATAGTGCATTAAATATATTAATAATTTAAATTAATATTAAATTAAATAAGATAATTTTAGTAGAAATTTAAAATGTGAGATAGATTAATTAGATTTAACTAATTAAAATTAATTTTTTAATATATGTGAAATGGTTTTTTTCCTTATAAATATAGTCAGAAAAACTAGATGAATATATATGGAAATTTTATCAATCCCGGATAAAATAGTTTGGTCAAAGCCAATCCAACTTTTATGACAAATAACAATACTAATTCACACCGTATATTATATTAACTAGTGAACTAAAACTCGGACCAAACTAGCCGATTTAACCAGGAATCGGCCCCTAGTCTGGTCCAGTTACAAATGCAAATTAGAGATTTTTAGAATTCGCCAAGAACTGGTAATAAACCAGTACAAAACTAGTTTGAACAAATTAGGGCTTTTTTTTAATTTTTTTAAAATTTTTTTTTTAAATAAAATAACATTATTTTTAGTACTAAGTAGTATTATTTTTGTATAAATTTTTTTATTTATATATTATAATATGTTATAAGTATTATTATGATATATAATTATTAATAATGATAAATTTACTTAACAAATAATATGAAAATAGAATATCAATTGATTATTTTGAATTCAAAATATAATTATAGAAGAATATTAACTTATTTAGATTTTAATATTAGGTTGTAAAACTTATTACTAATATTTTTAATTTTTCATATATTATTAAATTTACTTTTTATCCTAAAATGAATCTTAATTCTATAATCATGGATAAATATCTTTTATATTTTTTATCTATATTATTTAAAATATATTAATTTATTCACAACCAGTTCAACCCTAATTCTACCACTTAACCTTAAACCGTTGCTTCATTCGGTTTAGTAGCCAATTCGATTTTGATATCTTGATGTTAACACGATTAATAATTCCGTTATCCTAATTAATTACTCCATTCGTTTCTTTTAAGTGTCACTTTTAAAAAAGATTTTTTTTCATTTTATTTGTCCTCTTTAAATTTCAAGACAACATTAATTATTATTTTTTTAATTATATCATCATATACTATTATTTTAAAAGTTAAATATAAAATTGATTACTTTTTTCTATTTACTATCTATTTCTTTAAGTATAAATTTGAAAGTTCAAAATTATTCTAAAATATTAATTACATTTCTTAAGATCTGTGCAAAAACCTTAAATGTTAATATTCTCATCCCATATTATAAGGTAACATAAGAGATTTCACGCATATTAAGAAAATTGTATAATATTCTTAAATTCCTAAAAAAGCAAAAAATTCATATTTTACTCCTATTAGATAATTAATCAACATAATTTATAATACTAAACATCACATTAATGAGAAGTAAAATTGACAAATAAAACCATGTTACCTTATAATATAGGATAAGGAAATCCTATTTGTTACCTTATACTTTCTCTTGCCTTTTTTATAAGGCACCATCTAAAATGTTTCTTTGGGCAATATTATTTCAATTTTACCCCTAATTATTTATTTCTCAATCTAGTAAATTTTTATTCAGAGGAGTAAAATCTTTAGTTAATTGGTTAGTTTTGGTTTGAGTAACATTTTCAACTCGTATATTAATTGGTTTACACCATTTTTCATGTAATATTGATTAATAGTCTAATTTAATAAAAAATATATTATTTTAATTAATAGAGATAAAAAAAATGTGTGTGTGTGTGTTTGTGTTTTTTTAAATTTTAAGAATATAACTAATATTTTTAATTTATATGAACTAGAAAATTATCCCCCGCGCTATGCGCGGGGATATTTTTATTTTTTGTTTTTAAAAGATAACCATGAGTGTTGGCCCAAAAAAAGAGAAAGCAATATGAAAATTTCACTATATACAGTGGTCACCATAAGTCCCCACCAAAAAATCTTACCTGACAAAAACACCTCGTCCTTTCAAGTAATGCTAATATCTACCCCCTTCCCTCCAAAATAAAACAGTACCTATTGCAACACATGGCAACAAACATTTTTCACTATATAGAGAGACAAAGGTTTGTATCAATGGAACCCTTGAAAATACTTAATCAAAAATCACTTGCATGCCTCCATTAAAGAATTGATAAACACTCCCCTTCCCAACAATAGACTATTCAGAAGAAGAGTCACACTATATATACAAGCCATTTTAGTTACAATTTTTTTTATATACAATAAATCATGTGCATGAATAACAACTCTAAATTCCAGCCATTCAGGAAAATAACGGTGGATGACCAGATTAAGGTGTAAGTAGTTTGATCAATGTTCTCAAAGAATCCATTCTAAGAAGGATGTTTCCAAGGCTCACTGCACTAGCTTATACGTATCAATAAACTCAGCTTTAAATTCAACTTAGTATATTACTTTCTTGGAATCAATAACTTCCTCAACAACAAAATTTATAAAAGATGGTCTATAACCTCTGTTGTAGTTATGCAACTACAAGAAATGCTACATACTCAGTTTTACAGCTCCTTTAAGTTAAAACCACTGTGTTGATCCACCAATACTACTTTAAGTGATGAATCATTGTGGGGATCTACAAACTTCAGTGATTCAATGGATAGAATTTGGCCATTTCTCTTCAAATCAGTACACACAACCCACACAATAGGATCGATTTCATGGACAAGGTAGAAACCATCCAAAATGTAGTACAATAATTGATTATGAAGCTTCATGCTTTAGCTCCAATTACATATTTGTATTATTAGTACAAGAATAAACTCTAAGACAAAAATGATAGATGTTAATTTTGCATATCTCATACTACTACTTATTTTTTGTTAGATATCTCAAGAAACATAATATAAAAAAGACACTATAAAAAGGATTTCTAGTATATGATAATAACGGACAATATAGGAAGAAGTGAGGACATTGAAGGGAAGACACTAAAACACACAATATTTGATATTGCTTTAAGAGAGATAAAAAAAAAGAAAAGAAAAGGCAAAATAGATGATGATGTAAAGTGGAACCCTCAAGAACTAATTTGACCTTTTGGTTCTCACCATGTTGTAAAGTGGAACCCTCAAGAATAGTTTATAGATTTTGTCCAACTTTCCTCTTGCAATCTATGGGTAGTCACTTGATATGTTAGTACCTGAAAAACAATGAAATTGGAATTAAAGAACCTTTTATCAAATAGGAAAATGGGACATCAAGTAGTGGAAGACAAAGTGAATATATGCATATAGTACAAAATAACAACACAGTAGTGCAACTGTAAGAACATTTGCTTCAATCCACAAAATAACATCAACCACTTATAGTATAAAATGGCAGAGATATATACTCTCACTGGACAAAGAACAAATGCCACACATTACTTGATCATTGCTAGAAGAGCTAGAACAACCAAAACGTGAATTCACCATCCAACCATTGTGCAACAATAGAATAGAAACAGAATAACCATATCAATTCATCATCCCAATTTGATGATAGATAACGAACCTGGAAAATCTAGCTATGTTGGTTGCAACGGTCATTTTGGTTCCCCAGTCAAAAGTTTAACCACTTTAAGATCCTAACAATCATCAATATGATCCATGTAAGCACATGCTTATATGCAAGATGCTTAGATGCAAATCTAATGAAAGGGCACGAGCATGGTACAACAAACGAGAAGTAAGAGCTATTTGTTATGAAGTTCTTAAACCAGTAAATTTGCTTTGCCCACTTTTCCTTCCATGTGAAAAAATGAATTCAAGGATATATCATTGAACAAACAACTTACCACGTTGCTGGGAGCCATAAAATGCAAGAAGAGAAAGGACACAGGGATGTTTCACTTGGTCCAACTTGTGCATCCTCTTCTCAAAACCTTGGTGGAAATCCCCTAATCCTTGATTATCTTCACTACCAAAACCACCCTACTGTCCAGCATCACCTTGTACAGGCTTCCATGCCTCTCTCTCCTTACGAATTTAGCAAGAGCTTTTAGCAAATCCTTAAATCTCATTGTCCTTACCACTGGACCTAAAAGAACCACCAAACTTGATGAAGTCATTCTTGTCTCCATAGATAATAGAGTACTCTGATCTCATTCCATTCCCATTTACTTCACTGGAAGATTCACGAACCTTGTCCTCAGTGGTTCCCTCACTTATTTCCTTCTTCCCAGCATTCAATGACTCTTTTTGGCTCTAGAATATTTTACAAATTTGAATGTGATGAAAAGCAAGATAACCACTCCAAGAATCATGTACCCAGAACAAATGCCCAAGCCATTGGTGAAAGAATTTTTGCTTTTCTTGTGACAAGTTGGAGGAGAAAGAGTAGGGAACGCGTTTTCAAGTTGGGGTCCACATAAGTTAAGATTAGTCAAAAAGTTGTCGGCTCCGATCAAGCCATTCACATAAGGAATTGGACCTTGTAAATTGTTGTTGGAGACATTGAGCTCCTACAGGTTGGAGAAAATGAAATCGGGAATTTCTCCTATAAATTTGTTATTCTGGGATCAAAAAGATAGCAACCTAGAAATATGACTCATATTAGGAAGGTCTCCAGAGAAGTTGTCGGAAACATTCCTATCTCCTCTACTATGAGGCCATGCAAACTTGTTGTTCTTCAAGCTAAGGACTTCAAGATTCTGATCCAACCATTGTGCAGCAATAGAAACAGAACAACCATATCAATTCATAGGAAGGATCCATACCTGTGGAAAATGAGAATTGAAGATGAAGGGACGAGAAAGGAATAAGATGAACAAAAAAATAGGATCAGAATCAGTACCTATAACACTTCGATTAGATTCAGTGTGTGCTTCACCCTTCATTTTGTTCTCCCCTGATTTGGCTTCTTGCATAATGGAGATGATGATGCTTGGGAATTTTTTCGCTGATGCCTTCTCAAAGGGAGAGAGCATGTACATGTTTTTATTTTTAATGGAGTGAAAGATAAATGACAAATTTGAATTTTGAAATTTAAAGAGTGGAGGGGATATTTTCAAATCTCCCACCTATAACTATTTTGTAACATTTAAAATCTAAATTCAAATTTATATTCCTTGTTTTTTTTTTCAACAATGGGATTGAAAGATGAAATTTTTTCCCCTTCAATTTTATTAAAAATTTTATAGATATTAAAAATTTTAGAAAATGAGATATGATGGCATATTAAAAAATATTCCTAATTCATGTTATTTAAATTTTATTTTTATTACAATATTTTCCTAATTAGATTTAGAGATTGAGGTTCTTAAGTCTATATTAAAAGATTTGAAAAATATTAAAATATTGAGATTAAATGAAAGAATAAAAATTTATAGGCATTACAAAAATTGAATATCCCTTAATACAGTAGTTGGGTGATGGACATTGATTAATAGAAAAATAAATAAATAAATATGATAGACACAAAGATATTAGAATGAATAAAAAATAAATGCTAGATAATTGTGGTTTAAAAAAATTGGTAAATAAAATAGTAAAAAAAATTGAGAAAGCTAAATAAAATTCTTAAATTAAATAAGAAGAATATTAAATTAAATGAAAAAAAAATAAAAGAGGAGAAATGGAAGGGGAACCGAGAATGAGAATGGGAAAAAAAATAGAGAGGGGGAGAATGGATAATTAAGTGAGTCCCACCAAAAATAAATAAGAAAAGATGGACCGATAACTAAAATAAGATTTAAGAGAAAGGCTGAAGTAATGCGGTTAAGTTCCTATATCTAAAACATGAAAAAAAAAATAATAATAACCGATAGAAGTCATGAAAATGTAGGAGAAGACGTGGCAATATTACATTTCATCAGCACAAAACCTTCTAATTAAGCTAACACTGTATATTAGCTTAAAGTATGACGTAATCCTCCTTTATATGATATATTTGATTGATTGATTAGTTGAAGAGAACCGGCGTGTCATGGGACGGAGCTGAGTGTGTATAATGAAACGGCGTGACTAATACTTAACGTTTGAAAGTAACAATATTCGAATCCAATGTTTGAATCTGAGCTCAGTGGCCAAAAAATAAATCTGAGCTCATAATACTGGTGTGTATACTTGTTTAAAAAACACGTGCACGGTGCCTAGCTATTATATTATACTCTCTGCGGTCCGGTCCATGTTATAAGAGATATTGTATAATAAATTTTTAATCCAAAATATAAGATATTATATATTTTTTTTCTATTTTACCGATATCTTTAATATTTTATCTCTCTTAATTTATAATTCTCAAATGATAATAGAATGAGATATTTAATAAGAGTAAAATAGGAAATGGGGGTATTTTTTACACTGATTTGAGTTGAAAAAGTGATTTTTTTAATATGTATATAATTAATACAAAATATCTTATAATATGGATCGGAGAGAGTAATAATCACATTAGGTATTAGGTGCAACTAGCAGCCAGTAATGGGCTGCTACGATTGTACCCAAAACCAGGTCATTGGCCCGAGTTTTCTTCCTTCGCTGCTTTCCAACACCAATACCTTATGTTGGCTTAATTTATACCAAAAACCATGGCAGGGTTGGTGGCTGGAGCATTTCTCTCCTCTTCTATCCATGTGGCTCTTGAGAGATTGGCTTTTGGTGACATTCTTGACTTCTTCCGTGTCAGAAAGCTCCGGGATGGCTTCTTGCTGAAAAAAATGGACATGACCCTTAAACTCTCTCAACAAAGTGATTGAAGATGCTGAGCAAAGGCAATACAGAGACCATTATGTGAAGCGGTGGCTTGATGAGCTCAAAGATGCTATGTTTCAGGCGGAGGACTTGCTTGCTGAGGTTGCTACTGAGGCCTCTCGACAGAAGCTGCAACTTCAACTTCATTCCACCACAGGTAAACTACGCAACTTCTTTACTTCCATTGCCTATCCGGTTGAAAAAGAAATTGAAACTAGGATCAAAGAACTTGTTGACTACTTGGAATTCCTAGAAAACAGAAGGGACGAACTGGGTTTGAAGGAAGGCTCTATAGTGCTGGTTCTGAAGTCAGACTGAGGAAGAAAGTGTTCGAAAGAGTGCCAATGACATCTTTGATGGATGGATCCAATATGTATGGTAGGGAGGCTGATAAAGAGTGCATAATAGAGATTTTATTATCACATAACATGGGCGGAAGGCCTGTGGATGTCATTGCTATAATAGGTATTGGCGGAACGTGTAAGACAACCCTTGCACAACTTGTCTATGAAGACAGAAGGATAAAGGATCAATTTTACAAATTTTGGGTGTGTATTTCAGAAGAATTTGATATTGTTCAGGCTACAAAGGCGATTCTTCAAGCACTTGGTGGTCCAACTGGACATTCAAATGATTTAAACTTCTATCTACTTAAATTAAAGGAAAAATTGAAGGATAAGAAGTTTTTCTTGGTTATTGATGATGTATGGAATCAGAATAGTACAATTTGGGAGGTCTTCCAAACTCCTTTCAACTATAAAGCTCCAGGAAGTAAGATACTTGATAAAAATGCATTGTTGCTGAACAAAATGGCATCTTCTCTTGCTTTAGCAACAAGCCAGAGGAGTAAAGCTTTTAAACTAATCAACTGTTTCTGAGATGACGAGATTTCTTGAAAGTTGTTAGGTTCCAAAATCTATTGTATTATTATTATAATTTATATTTTTTTGCTAAGATTAATGGTAAGAGATGTATTAGAGGTAATATGGAGCCAACTACTTATGACATCTTTATTCATGAATGTAATTGTTTTAGCTGATTGCTTCAGTGATTGACTAAGAGAGAGTACTGAGAATAGCTCTTGCACATCGTAGCGAGGGATGGCTTCACGATCAGAATAACAAGCATAAGCAACTGAGGCAGGCACATCAACCTCCATCTTAACCCTGCAATTGGCAACATTCTTATCATGAAAGCCAACCCAGTAGCTATGACTAGTCAAATTCCCAAAATATAAAATTATCCTAAATGAATTGGAGAAAGTGATATTTCTTGAGAAAATACAGATACTGTAAAAATTACTTCTCATGATACACTTTCTACTTCCCAATTCTATACAAAGAAATTTATTTTTCTTTAGTATGAAAGATGCAATTGATAGAAGAGTGTAAGTATCACTAAGAATTTTTAATGTAAAATACAAAGGATAAGATATAAGAGAGAAGGTCAGGATTTGTGTGGGAAAGAGGGTTACTTGCAATTCTGCCACTCCAAGACAGGGGAAAAGCACCTGAAGCCATGGAAGGTTGAGGTCCGAACAAATGACCTGGATGTTAGTTTGAAGAAGCGGTGATTGAGATAAGAGACTAATCTCCTGTTTGGTACAGGAGGAGGGAGGGGGAGGGGAGGGAATTAATTCCCTTCCCCTCATAAAAGATGTTCATACCAAATAGGGGAGGGGAGCAAAGGGGAGTTGCTCCCCTCCACCTGTTATTGAGTATAAAATATTAAAATATAATTTTATACTTAAAATTGAAATTTTTTATACTCATACAAATGATAGAAAACTTCTTTAATTTTAAGAATCAAAATGGTCAAATTATTATTAATTTTTCTCCTCTCCCCTTCTCTCCTGAACCAAATAATAAATTATTAAAATTTCTCCCCTTCCCCTTCTTTCCCTCCCCTTCCCTACATATCTTATCTCTCATTCCCTCCTCTTCTCTCCATTAAAATTCTTCATTTTCCTTCCCTCCTACCGAAGAGACCCTAGGAATTGATGAAAAGGTTCTGCAAGAAGGATTGGAACCAAATAGAAAGTAACAAGTGGTTCTATTTGAGGAGGACAAGTGGCTCAAATATGGAGACCCTAGGCTTGAGATCAAAGTTGCAGCAGACATGGTCAATGAATGCCCTCAGAAATCTAACAGCGATGCCGATACAGACGCGACAGATAGTTAGGCACCCAGAGTCCACAGCCACGAGCCACGTCTCAGATTTCCTCCATCCTGCCTGTGTTTGAGTCATCTCTGATTCTACATTATTGTCTTCAAGTTGTTTATGGGCTTCAAGGCCCAACTACCCTGATTTAAGTTTCCCTTCCCTAAACTCAGAAAAGACTTGTTTGCTACCGGCCCATAAGCACTTAATTTAAGAGAAAAATTTTCATTTCCATCCATAATTGAGATTTTGTTTATTCTTTCTTAGTAGGTGATCAACAAGTCCGCTTCCATTGCCCTTACAGTCCATTGAGATGTGATAGATTAGAAGATACTCTCTCTTGATCCCTTTCAAATTGATAAAGCTCTTTTAATAGATAAGAGAAAATCTAAAAACTTAATAATACCTATATCTTGAAATAAACTTCTAATAGGGATATTAAAATATTTTAGAAGATCACTAAAAGCGAGGTTCAATGAATCCAGCCTGCGGTCAACATACGGTAATTGCAAACATTTTTTTTTCAAAGCAGAGGTTTCATGCAGTGGCGTATCTGTGTTGCCTACCTTGGTGAAAATTGCATGTAAATTGACTTTTAATATATTGCACTTCATGCCATTCATATTTTACACAGCCTGCCGTTTTCATGTCTCTCCTTTATTTGACTTTTAATCCAAATCATTTGAGTTTAACAATATTTTAGATATATATGAAAACTTATCTCGAGCAAAATAAGTTTTAAAAATTGTGAAAATTCATATGTATAATTAAATAGAAAATACATAGATGAATGATTCTTTAGTAACTTATATATCGTATGATATGTTTTTAATAACATTGATAATTGATAATCAGTAGATTGTTCAATGATTTTAACACATAAAATTACATAAAAGGACAATTGTAAGGTACTTCCTCAATTTTCAAATAATTATCCCTTAAAGTTATGTATATAGATTAAGAAATATGATAAATAGCTTAAGAATTAATAAAATATAATTATATTTTATTATAATACTCTTATTATGTAGTATTTCTTAATGTTTATTTCTTCTTTTATTTTATTGAAAGGTAAAATTGTCAAAAAAAAGTAATTAATTTTATTTTGAAATTAAAATGATAATTATTTGGAAACAAAGTAAAATATATAAAGTAATTTATTATTTTTTAATTATTAAAAATATTATTTTGAAATTATTTTATTAAAATTAATTAGTGGTCCTTGATAGAGGAAATTGGATTATGTGCTCACCACAAAGATGGGCATTAAATTCTCAACACAGTTCTGGGCTATTTAGATTAAAACATAATGGTCCACATTTAATTTTATTTTAGTATTATATTTTAAATATATTTTTATTTTATTAGATATAAAATCTAAAATAAATATAATTTTATAACTATCACTTTTTTTAAAAAAAGATATTATTATTTAAAATAATAAAAAATTATAAATTTGAGCTATCTATATTTAATTGATAACTATGTAGTGCTCATATATATTAAATTAACAACCCAACAAGTCACGTAGGATGCTGCAATTTTAAAAGTCCAAATAGATGCACATATTAAGCAGCTTTTGCCATGTGTATGGATTTGTGCAATTATGGTTGGGCCCACCATCAGCAACGACGTTTATGGTAAATGGGGATGCTTGTAGTTCTTAACAAAAGTTCGCACGTTGTCTTTTTTTTTTTTTGCATTAATTTATTAGATTTAGGATATGTTTGGTTATCCATTTTGTAAAATTAAGTTAAAATAAATAAAATTTATAAAAATAAAGTTTAGATAAAATAAGTTTGTTGGAAGTTGTTATGTTTGGATATTCTTTTTGTAAAAGTAAGTTTAACAAAAAATCTGTTTGGATGATAGGGGTTAAAAGTACTTTTAGATGTATAATATAGAGTAAATTTGTTTCTCCTTTTTCAAAACCCACGTTTTGTTAAAGGAAAAGTAACTTTTCTCCTCCTTTTCTAAAATAACAGTTTAACCCACTTTTTATTTTTCAAAAAGTCAGTTTGCATTTCATCTGTGTTTGGCCAAACACATCTTTTAGAAAACCATGGTTGAAAACCATGGTTACGTTTGCAAAACGTGGAACCAAACGGGCACTTAAATCATTGCTTTTTGTTCAAGCCGAAAAAAAAAAGATTGCTTTTTGTTTGTTGTTTTTTTAAATTTCAATTGCCCCTTGTTTTAATATCCTAAAAATTCTTAATCTATATCATCAATCTGCAATTCCGCATATTCAAATATTGTTTTTTTTATATATTTATATTTTGATGTGTACAAACTTTTTTAAATATTGATATACATGAATATTTTAGCATGTTTTTGCCCAATTATTTTTAAAGCCAAGCTCCTTAATATTTTTACATTTAAGTTTTGTGGCTCACCAGATATATCCTTTTGTGTTACATGCGTTTGCCAAATAATTCATTTTTATTAATATATATATATATATTTATTAAAAATAAGTAGCTAAATAATTCACTCATTGCCTTACTCTTTCTTCATATAAATTCTTGTGTCAGAATTTATATGACAAATCAGAATTTTCTTGAAATACAAAAAGAAAACATTTCATTATTTTTTCCAACATAAAGTTATTACGTTTAAAAAGTATTACCTTTTGTTTTAATTTGAAGTTTTCCAATTTAACAAGATTACAATTTCATGCCATAATTTCTGGCAACATCACACTGTAGAATTCATCATAGTCTGATATGTTTTGAACTAAGATCATCTCATTTTAATTTCAAATCATGTCAAAGAATAAAAAATAATTTAATTTCAAATCAAGAGGTTTTAAATTGAACTACGCGTTTTGTGCTTATTATTTTTCATTCGTGGTTCATTATCATGGACTAGGTACTAAATTGATGTTATTATCTTAATTATAATTTGGGTATAAATATCATCATCATTTATATTCTTAATATGTCAGAGAATGTTATTTCGAGTTTCTATTGTTTTACTATTTGTTGCATGCAGGTTAGTTCTTTGATATTATTATGTAAACATTGTCTTGAAGTTTTAATTTGGATTAGAACGTAATTCATATGCTCATTCAGATTTGACATGCATGTGACACCTAGGCAATATGGTTTTTTGATATGATTCTATTCATGCTATCAATCCACTTTGAGAGAATTGGAGAATACAAGGTCAAAGATGGTTCAACTATGGACAACATTGGTTTACAATATGCCAGATTAATTAAATTCACTCGATAGAGTATTTTTACAGGATAAGAATTTGAATTGTTTTATCATGATGGTCAGTGTATTGACATGTTTTTTCCTTCAAATCTGATTCATCTTAATATTTGTTCTGTATGTAAAGCAAATATGTGGTCTTGATAGTAATAAGCCATTTATTTAGCTCTAGCTAGCATTGGGTGGCCAACTAGAGAAGTTGGCAGGCATTATGACTGGACAATAGAATTACCAATGTCAATGAAGCCAAGTCGAAGGTGCATAAGTGGACTGTATAAGTTTTTTATCACATGTAGTAGTATCTATAATTTTTAGGAATAATTGCCTCATATTCTTATAAAGTTACTTCTGTTCCATCATTTGACATCCCAAAGGAAGTTTTTGTGGTTGTATATATATGATGGCTTATAGCCATGTGGTTATTCGGACACAGATTTAGCTGTTAAGGTTGGTCCAACTGTTGTAAATCTTTCAGCTTCACAAGGTATATTGTATGCTTTGGTTTTTACCTTGAGATTATAAATCAATCTTGTAAGGGCTTATGGTATGACTACTGGAAAGAGTAGTGGATTTAGAACTATAATGGATAAGGATGGTACATATTGATTTGCTTTCATGCCATAGGCTTGATGAGAAGTTCATACATCGACAATGAAAGATTGTGTTTACTTTTGATCGAGCATATCACTCATGCACATGCATACTTGCAACAATGCTAAACCGTAATTGTTATGGCTCTCTTTTGTATGTGAGAGCTTAAATGAGCTCGACACCTTGCATGTATTGATTTTTTTAATTTAATTAATTGTTAACCTAAAGCCAACTTATAACTAGATGCTAGGCAATTGGCCATTTTGTATGTGTTCTCATTAATTTTTTATGTCATAGTGTACTACTCATCCCAGCAAAATAGTCGTTATTAATCAGTTGACTCTTGGGTTTAGACTACATAGTATAAGTTATAAATCTTGAATCTACATAGACAACTAACATATCTTGATGTTGTACTCAATCCAATTTATTCTAACTAAAATTCCCTCCGAAATGGATTGAGGATGAGTGTGTTGTTAATAAATTACAATAGACCAGCATTGATTCTTTTCAATTTATAGTATTTAAATGTTGCCTAAATAATTCACATATTTAAGAATTTGGTCAAATTTATAATAAATGCATATTATTGCAATTTTAAATTTGTATTAAATTATAACTAATCAATTTCAAAACTCTATAATTAAGAAACCGCCAAAATCAAATTAAATTGCTTATTTCAATTTATGTTATATATATGTGTGTGTGTAAATTGATGAAGGTTTGTAAATATGGTAAAACCATTATATGTATGGAAAACTACTTGCTAGAGGTCAAAATGGCAATTACTTTCTAAATATATTGCATTCATAGATAATTGTTGAATTTTTATTAATTGAACTTTTTTCCATTGTAAATTTTTTTTAAAATATGTATAAATAGTTCTATTGCAGTCATAGATTTGTTTGGATAATAATGTAATGTAAATCTTCTACCAATTTTGTGAAGTCTCATAGGTGCACAATTTATGATTTATGAATATAATTTGAATTAAATTACTTTATTGATTTGAACTAAATTTTGATTATGTAAAAATTAATTAAAACATGCAGTTTAGGTCTGATATTAATAAATAATTTAAAAATTATGATTTGAATTAAAAAAAATTGCCTAATTAATTCCAAAATTAAGGTGTACGTTGGTAACTTTAATAAATATATTTGAATTAAATCTAGAATATGTAATGAATCGACTAACTAAAATTTATGTAAAATTTTAATAAATGTGTTTTCATTAACTTCTTTTAGGTGAAGGATTTCCAATTAGGTTTTAATTCTGTAATAAATTGGACAAATTTCTAACATATACCATGGAAATAACATTTCTCTAAATTGGTATTCCAAAGTTGAAAATTTGCATGGATCAATTGGAAATTTGTATGTATTAATTGTTCATGGACACCATTTTAGAAATATATTATTTTTGTGGCACCAGTTGGAAATTTTTGCTATTAAATTAGTTAAATGATTTTAGAATGAAATTTTAACATTAATCATAAATTTGACCCCACCAACTTTGAAAACCTTTTAAATAAAAAATTAGGTAGAATTGAATATTTTCAGTAATTAAAAAAGTGTTGAATTAATTTTATATTTTTAAGGCAATATTATATTTTAAATTATAAGAGTCCTTGTTGGCAATAAGCATTGAATTAATTCATCATATGAGATCATGGGTTGAGACCCTTTTGGCAAATATGTAAGAGTTCATCATGCCCCATGATATAGTTGTTCTAATCTTATTCAGTCATTTCGAGCTCAGTCCAACTGGGTCAAAGTAAAAAAAGATAAAAGATAAAGACATTGGGTTGAGTATGGCTAGGCCAAGACACTAGGTTGGATTGGACACCGAGCTAATTAAATCAAGTTTTGTTCAAAATCCCTCAATTGAAGTTTAGGGAAATGCCTAGGTTTAAAAAAACTCATACATGTGAATAGCAGAAGATTTGTGTAATATTTGCATTTGTTGGCTTTCGCAATGGCCGAGTTTTCTGTTGTATAGATATGAAGGCATAGGTAAGACATATATTTGGAATACTTTAGATGTTGCTCCAAGTGGCATAAACTTATTACTACTACTTGAAGGAAGAATGATACAATCTCAATTTTGCATATCTATATTGATAAATGATGATTTAATATGCAAGATAAATCAATGTTATTATTTGGCTGAAAGTTATTAATTCATACATCACTCATTATATAAGATGACATACCTATAATAAGCATGTGTTATTTTTAAGCTCTTAATCATAGTCTGAAGAATGTACTAATATACTAACCTAGCTATCGAGAAGTTATTATATTTGGGGATTGACTTTCACCAACTTCTAATTATATTCCAATGGTTTCACAAGAATATTTAGTCTTTGCATCTATTACCTAATTATACATATGAAAAAATTACAAGCTTTTGACTCCTAAAATAAAATAAGGCCACTTTTGACAAATTTAGTGAGAATGAATAAAGGATGGAACAATTATGCTTAACAATAAAGGAGAGAGGCAGATATTATGATTCTATAATATATATGAATATATTTAAGTAATCTTATAAAATACATAGTTGGATCACATATTCTGATTTTTTTAACTATTTTAATAAGACATCTTATTTCAAATACATGGTTTGACCCTGATATTGCCTGTCATAGATGAGATAAATGATGACATTTTAATGTGCAATAATAATTCATATTCTACAATAGTATAGATTAGGTTCATAATTGATTTATGCTATAGATTTTATTTAGTAAAATAATAAATTATTAAACAAGAACATCATGTGCAACACGAGTCACTTACTAGTTATTATAATTAGCACGACGGCCACGTCCTGGTTTAGCCACAGGTTTCATGTCTGTTACCCCATGTGTGTGTGTTTTGTGTGATGAAATGGTACCATGTGTCTAATATGATGTAATAATAGTATAAAGATGCTCCCAATAAAAAGAAAAGGAGAAAAAATATATTTTAGGGCCAAAATATTTAATTAATATTATTTTAAGATCAAAATCTTTTAAAATGATAGAAAGAAATCATGATCTTAAACTGATCAAAATTTTAAATAGAAAATGATCTAAATGCTTTTATTAAAAAAATTGATATTTATTTTTCACTATTTATTACTCAGATTCCACGATTTGACATTGAACTTTCCCGATTCTACACTGGACACATTATAATCACAAAAAAAAATTAACTGAGGAAATTCAGTATCAAATTGGGAAAGTTCAGTGTCAAATTGTGGAATCTAAGTAGTAAATAGCGGAAGATGAATGTCAAACTCTGGGACTGATCAGTTAAATTTTTTAGTGATTATAATATGTTTAGCGTAAAATTGGAGAAGTTCAATATCAAATCGTGGAACCTAATTAGTAAATAACGGGAGTTGAGTATTAAACCCGAGGACTAATCAGTTAAATTCTTTGGTAATCATAATATGTTTAGTGTAAAACCAATGAAACTTAGTATTAAATCGTGGGACCTAAATAGTAAATAATAAAAGTTGAGTGTCAAATTTTAGGATTAATCAATTAAATTCTTTGGTGATTATAATGTGTTCAATGTAAAAGTGAGAAAGTTAAATATTAAATTGTGAAATCTAAGTAGTAAATAGTGAGTTAAGTGTCAAACTTCTTAACAAAAATATTTAAATAATTTTTTATTTAAGATTTTGATCAATTTAAGGTTATGATTTTTTTTTTACTTTAAAATATTTTAATTCTAAAATGTTATTAATTAAATATTTTATTTAATAAAAAAATGGAGATCAAATTAAAAGAGGAGAACCTGTTGGCTCCAACTCAGAAAACTGACGTGATGGATGATGAAACGTTATAAATGGAAGTCAATAATGTCGAGCGAATAAGGGAGGGAAATTTACCTAGGGAAGGTTTCAGAATAGGTTTTTCAACGCATGCCTAAAATCTTAAAAAATTGTTCCGAAAGCAGCTCGTTAGATTAGTGTAACACTTAACTAGAGACTCCAGTTTTCACCACCAATTTGACCTGATTTATATTTTTATAAACTAAATTATGATATTTAATTATATATATATTTTATTTAAACAGATTTTTAGTAAATTTTTTATTTTTATTTAAATTTTATTTTTATACACTGTGAATTTAAAAATACTTTTAGAAAAAGATAAACGAAATCGTAAACTCATACTTTATAAATTTGGAAATTAAACTCCATACCAACCAAATCTTATCTGAGAGTTTTCAGAATTGCAAAGTCAACTCATCAAGGAACCAAAAGCTAGCTCCTATCAATGTCGACCAAGCAAAGGTATGAATTCTGAAATCCATCCACTGTACAGCCTCTAATTAACTTTGGAGTGGATTACAACTGCGTGAGTTGTGAATATTCTTGTCTGGGTTTTACAGGTTGGAGGGGAAGGTGGCAATAGTGACAGGAGGAGCCAGTGGAATAGGAGCAGAAGCAGTCAAATTATTCGCCAGAAACGGAGCATCTGTGGTGGTAGCTGACATCCAAGACGAGCTGGGTTACCAGCTCGCAGCTTCATTAGCCTCACATCAAGTTAGTTACCATCACTGTGATGTAAGAGACGAGAAACAAGTCGAGCAAACCGCAGCTTTCGCCGTCGACAAATACGGCCGCCTGGACATCATGTTTAGCAATGCCGGAATCGCAGGTTCCCTCTCTGGCATACTCGACCTCGACCTGAACGGGTTTGACAATACCATGGCTGTCAATGTCCGGGGTGTGGCTGCAACCATTAAACACGCGGCTCGTGCCATGGTGGCCGCAAACACCCGTGGCTCCATAATTTGCACGGCCAGCGTGGCTGCTTCCACTGCCGGATGTGCGCCCCATGCTTATACCACATCCAAGCATGCTCTTGTGGGGCTTGTCCGCTCTGCTTGTAGCGAGCTCGGGGCTTATGGGATCAGAGTGAACTGTGTATCGCCATTTGTGGTGGGCACACCTCTTACGGGCCAAGCGTACAATATGGGAGAAGATGAAGTTGAGGCCTTTGCCTGTTCTTTAGCCAATATAAAGGGTATTTCATTGAAGGCTACCCATATTGCCGAAGCTGCTCTCTTTCTTGCTTCTGATGAATCCGTTTATATCAGTGGACAGAACTTGGTGGTCGATGGAGGCTTCACCGCCGTCAACCGCTGCCGTCCTACCGACTGAAACATTGGCTTTCTGCCATTGTTCTTTGATATATATACATGTGTGTGTACGTATGGTTACCATCATCAATTTATTACAATCACCCCAGAGTCTTCTTGTACTTTTGCTGAATAAATCCATACCAAATGAAATCCGATAGGCATTGTTATTGTTTTGCTTTTATTTAGTTATTAGCATCACCCAGCGTATCTCCCCTTTAAGCTACAAAATCACTGAGAAATAATAATAGAAAAAATGAAAATTGAAATGTAGCAGTATGGATCAGAACAGAGAAAAAAGGGGGAAATTATCTATACTGTATATAAGTATAACAAAAGTCTGCGAAATTAGTTTATGTGACATAGTGATCATAGGACCAATATTAATTTTACATCTATACGAAGAGCATGTGACATATTGATTTATTACTTATGGCAGTATGAGATATTATTTTATATCAAAATTCTCTTTTTGATAATGTTTATTGTAATACTCCTGTGCAATGCATTGGATTTAATGTATGCAATTATGTAACTTTTACTATTAATCTAATCTTCCTGAATTTTCATATCTTATGCTTGATTTCCAGTCTTAGAACATAAGATGTTCATTGTCAGTTGCAGTGAAACCTTAGTAATTACTAATTCCAAATCATATGTTTGTGTGTGCGTTCCTTATTGGCAACCCAAAGAAATATGCCATAAACTGTTATTTTCGTCATAAGGAAACGAATTTATTTTTTTAGATCATATCAAACTATAAAATGTAGACAGAAGGACAAAGGATCAATTTTGCAGATTCTGGGTGTGTATTTCAGAAGAATTTGATATTGTTCAGGCAACAAAGGCGATTCTTCAAGCACTTGATTGTCCAACTGAATAGTCAAATGATTTAAACTTATATCAACTTGAGTTAAAAAAGAAATTGAAGAATAAGAAATTATTCTTGGTTATTGATGATGTATGTAATCAGAATCGTACAATTTGGGAGGTCTTCCAAACTCCTTTCAACCATGGAGCTCCAGGAAGTAAGATTTTGGTAACAACAAGTAATAAAAAAGTAGCAGAAGTCATGCACTCCACCAATATACATCTTTTGAAACCACTACAAGATGAAGATTGTTGGAAGTTATTTGCAAAACATGCATTCAATGATCAATATTATGATGTTGATTCAAATCTCATATCAATTGGTAGAGAAATTGTTGACAAATGTGGAGGATTGCCTTTGGCGATAAAAACATTGGAAAGTTTGTCGCACACAAAATTATCTCCACATGATTGGATTAAGATTTTGGAAAGTGATATCTGGCATTTACCAGAGGATGATAACAATATAATCCATTCTTTAAGGTTGAGCTATCGTTATTTACCTTCAAATCATTAGCGTTGTTTTACTTTTTATTCTATCTTTCCTGAAAATTACTTAATAAAAAAGGATGCTTTGATCCAATTATGGATGACAGAAGGTTTATTATCTTCCACTCAAATAAGTAAGAGCATTGAAGAAGTGGAAAATGAAATTTTCAATGATCTAAAGTCTAGATCCTTTTTTGAAAAATCAAAAAGAGGTGGTGATTACTTCCTTATGCATGACCTTTTGAATGATTTAGTAAATTCTGTGATGGGGGAGTTCTGTGTGCGGCTAAAGGTTGATCTGGCGCAAGATATTCCAACAAAGGCTCGTTACTTTTCATCCTTAACCAATCAAAAAGAAAATCTTCAAATCATTGAGGATATTTTCATGTGCAACCGGTTGCGCGGTTTCATGGACAGGAATTTCCTCAATTATGACATAAAAAATGATATGATATCAAGACGTACTCATCTCAAGTATATGCGGGTATTGTCTGTGATTGGACATCAAAATTTGACAAGATTGATGGATTATATAAGCAATTTAAAGCACTTGCATTATCTAAATCTTTCTTACACTACAGTTGAGAAGTTGCCAAATTCAATGTGCTTGATGATTAGTTTACAGTCCTTAAAATTAAAATATTGCTTTTGCTTGACTAAGTTTCCATCAGATCTTCAAAACCTCGTCAAGCGTAATCTTGACCTGGAAGATAGTGACATAGGGAAGATGCCAAAATATATGGGAAAGCTATGGCATCTCCGGACAATGAATCAATTTGTTGTGGGAAAGAATGGTGGATCTCATTTAAAAGAATTAGGAGCCTTACACCATTTAAGGGGTACTCTAGCTATTTCAAAGATGGAGAACATAAAAGATCCCACAGTTGCCAGAGGGGCCAATTTGAAAGAGAAGCTCTTGGATAAATTAGATTTCAATTGGGGATGGGTTGAAAGTCGTAAAGTGTTACAACAACAGGAAGAGTACGTACTGGAGGCACTTGAGCTAAATTGTAATGTAAAAAAGCTCACTGTTAGATGCTATGGGGGTACTAGATTTCCGAATTGGTTTGATGGTTTACATTTACCCAATTTAGTGTCTTTATATTTGACGAGATGTACCAATTGTGTAAACTTACCACCACTGGGGCAACTACCTTGGCTCAAGAAACTCGAGATTGAAGGATGTGATGGAATAAAGGTGAGAAGTCAAGAGTTTTATGGGAAAGACTCCTCAAGTGCTCCATTTTGATCCCTTTCATATTTAAGATTTTCTGAGATGAAAGAATGGGACGAATGGAATATATATGATGAAGGTGACAGTTTCCCCTGCCTTCAAGAGCTTTATACATGCTACTGTCATAGACTGACAAAGTCGCTGCCTCACCAGCTTCCTTCTTTAAAAACGTTACACTTTTGGATGTGCGAAATTCTGGAAACTACACTTCCCAAGTCCTCTACTATGGAAAATCTGCACTTACAAAGTTGTAAGAAGATTTCAATGAAAGACTTGCCCGCAATTGTTTGTGTGCAGTTTAACATACGTGTTGAGTTTCATATTTGCTAGGTTATGATTGTAATTTGTAGATTACTGTTAATAAATAATTAAGAGTATTCAATGACTTTCCTTCTAACCCGCCTCTCCAATATGTACAAAGTTTCCTCAGGGGTCAGAATTATCTGTCCATATTTCATAATTCCAATCAATATCACATATACATATTGAATGTGTTTCTCTTAACAGTACTTCTCTTGCTCTCTTATTAGCCTACATGATATGAGACCAATCTTTCTGATCTTTAATCTTTGATGATTCATTCCTCTAACAACCATCAAGTTCTAATTGTTTGCCCTTGATTTCGAGACTTCTTCCTCCATTGCTACCTCTTCTATTTTCCTCTTATTTGTATCCTTCCAGATCCTCATTACACATACATGCCACATCGTCCAAGGCCTCCAATATGATGATCTCAAAATCTAAGCCCAATCCCTAACACAACACCAACACCATGGAAAACTCTGCTTCAAATTCAATGTGCTCGATGATTAGTTTGCAGACACTGAATTTAAAACAATGTGTTTACTTGACTCGGTTGCCATCAAATTTCCACAAACTCATCAACCTGCGTCATCTTGATATGGAAAAAGTGCCATAAAGAAGATGCCAAAATTTATGGGAAAGTTAAAGCATCTGCGAACAATGAATCTATTTGTTGTGGAAAAGAATGGAGGATGTGATTTAAAAGAATTAGGAGCCTTGAACCTTTTAAGAGGTGCACTATCCATCTTAAATATGGAGAACATAGATGACCCAACAAATGTCAGAGAGGCCAATTTGAAAGAAAAGCATTTGGATAAATTAAATTTGGAGTGGAGATTAATTGAAAGACGTGAAGTATCACAACAGGAAGAGCAGATATTGGAAGCTCTTGAGCCAAATTGTAACATAAAAGAGCTCCATGTTCTCAACTATGAAGGTGCTAGATTTCCGAATTGGTTTGATGGTTCACGTCTGTCCATTTTAGTGTCTTTATCTTTGTCGGGATGTACCAACTGTGTCAACTGACCACCGCTTGGGCAACTACCTTCCCTCCAGAAACTAGGGATTTCTGCATTTAATGGAATAAAGGTGATTGGTCATGAATTTGATGGGAAAGACTCCTCAAGTGCTCCATTTCGATCCCTTTGATATTTAATGTTTAATGGGATGCGAGAATGGGAAGTATGGGATATATGTTATGAAGGTAACAGTTTCCCGTGCCTTCAAGAGCTTTCTGTATGGGATTGTCCTAGATTGACAAAGTCTCTGCCTCAACACCTTCCTTCGTTAAAAAAGTTACAAATTCAAAGGTGCTATAATTTGGAGACTACACTTCCCAAGGCCTCTACCATGGAAGAGCTATACTTACATGGCTGTGAGAAGATTTCAGTAAAAGACATGCCCATGTGGAGCTTGACAGATGTGGTTCCATCTCTTCATGACCTGGTTTTAAGTGATTGTCCAGAGATGGAATCACTTCCCATAGGAGGCTTGCTTTTCAATCTGCAATATCTTTCAATCTTAGACTGCCCTAAACTCATTGCGTCTTGCAAGGATTGGGGTTTGCATGACATCCTCTCTTTGGAAGAACTTACAGTTAGTGATAACTTTGAATCTTTTCCTGAGGAGGGATTGCTGCCGGCCAATCTTCACTCTCTTGAATTTTTACGTTGCCATGAATTAAAAACAATAAACTACAGGGGTCTTCTTCACCTCCATTCTCTTACATCCTTATCCTTTTGTGATTGTGGTGACATGAGTTTCGAAGTCTTGCCTGAGGATGGTTTACCTAGATCACTTTCTCATTTAAAAGTTGGCTTTGGTTGTCCGTTGCTTGCAAAGCGGTGCGAAAAGGAGACAGGACAAGATTGGTCTAAAATTGCTTATATCCCTCATGTATTGATCAGAGAAAAACAGAATTAAGATGATGCACACACTTCTAAGAGGTACTTCCTCTATTTTACTCCTAGATGTGTTGTACATGTCTAATAATTTTCTATGGTTTATCTAACAGCACCTCCTCGATCTCTTATGAAAGGCATCTTTGATACTTGGACATTGGGGTAGTAGATTTTTTTTTTTTTTGGCCTGAGGGTAGTAGATTCACTATTACTGCTCAGGAGAATGAGGATTCCCTTTTTGAAACAGATTCCATTTCTCCAAACCACAATCAATGACACAGTGAATTGTTAAAAGAAAAATAGCGTTTTATGCTTCTATTAAAAGTGTAGCAGTAAAATGTATGAATCATTTTCCATTATTTTATGAATAGAGCTAAACGTATTACGATAAAAATTAATGGCTGAATTTTGTTTTTGTTCTTTTAATTGAATTGTGCAACTAAATTCACCAGCTGGCTTCCCTGGCGTCATAGATTTTTCAGTTTATATCTCAGAGGTCAGTGAAAGGGAACTTCTGATAGCAGACAACATTGACAAAAGCAATCAAGGAAAGAAAAAGCGGACTCACCATGCTAGATTCTGCTCACTGAATTTGTTTGTATATATGTTTTCATTGAATTCTCACTATTTTAAATTATTGAGTACTTAGCATTTGGTGATATGTTCTTTATAGAAGAAAAAACAACCTTCAAGTTCATTTTGGTCACATAATGTAATGCATTACACTCTCCTCACATATTAAGATCATATCTCACTGTTTTCTTCGTACAACTTTTATGTATCACTTATTGCTCATCACTAGTGCACTATCTTGGCGCCGAAGGTTTAGCACTTTATTTTTCAATACAGATTTCATAAAGTTCAATGAAGGATACTTCTTCATAAAGGCATGAATGGTTCAGAAGTGAAGATTGAAATCTCTTAAGATTAAATCAATTGATATGGAAGCACTCTCCTTTGTGGTTGGCTTGGTTGACGTGTCATGAATTTCAATTTTTGTTTGTGAAGGATTACCGTTACCAAAGCAATTCTATTAACTGGTATGGGATACAGAGTTCAAGAATTTTTCTTCTGTAAGAGTTGTAAGTCCATTCGTCTTTCTATGCTTGATCTAAGCTTCTTGAATTTTCATATCTTACACTTGCTTTTTATTTTCAGCACATAGTAATGAAATTCATTTCTCTCTCTGATAAGATAACTGTCATATATGCATGTTATTTGGCACATTTTTCCAGGCATGTGTTGCAAATAGTGATTTATTTTAGTGAATTAATTTAGAGTTGAAAGAAAAATACGCATTGGTAATTTTTTAGCTATAAAGAGAGGATATTGATGGAATGATGTGTTTTTGGATTAATTTATCATCATTTGTGCCTGTTATTTGTATATATTCATTCTTAGGTAAGCATTGAACGAGAATCACTCGCCCTGCGTATTCACATCATATATCACTGTTGTATCACTGAATGTTCGCTAGTGCATTGCCCTTGTGCTGAAGATTTGGTACTCTATTTTTTGGTGTAGATTTCATTGAGTTCAATGAAGGGCATGAATGGTTCTGAAGTGAAGAATGAAATCTGTAGAGATTGAACCAATTGGTAGGGAAGCACTTTGTTTTCTGGTTGGCTTGGTTAAACTTTCGTGTCTTCTGATCACACATGAATTTTAATTTTGTTCGACAAATGGGAAAACATTACCAAATGTAGTTTTCTTGATTGTCCAAAACAATCTCCAACATCTTTGCAGAGGATTACAACAAAGAAGGCAGTTCAGTTGATCGGTGAGAGATGCACTCCTGAACAAGTTTTCTTTTCTAGCAGTTTCAAATCGATTCATCTTCGTATGACTGAGTGAAACTTGAATTTTGAGAATGACCTCGGTGACTTGGAGAGCTTAAGGAGATCTAGCTGTAGGGGATTCATGATATGAATGTCACCAAATCGCTTGTCATCTTTTCTACTGAAGAGATGTCATTTTACAGTTGAAGTTGTTCGTGGTACATGGTCGGTTTATTGCATTATTTCCTCATCCTTATACACCCAAATTCTCTTTTTCAGACTTGATGTATTATGAGAATGAGTACATCAAGTTCTTGTAGCTTTTACATATTAATAAAGCAAATTTTGAGAATGATTTTCAATCCTTCATTTATGAATTGATAATGATTTTTAAGTCCTTGAGGAGGAATTGCAGCCACCCCATCTTTACTTACCCTCTTACATTCCCAAGGTGCTTGAAATCTAAAAGAATATACTGCAGGGTTTTCTCCACCTCCATTCTCTTACTTTGAATTACTGTCCTAGCATGAGTTTTGGAGGCTTGCCAGAGGATGGTCTGCCTAGATCCCTTTCTCATTTAAGTATTGATAATGACTGTTCGTTGCTTAAGGAGCGGTGTGAAATGGAAACAGGACAAGATTGGCTTAAATTTGCTAATATCCCTCATGTATCCATGAGGTGAAAACTCTTGTGGTTCTAAAAGGTACTTCCTCTGGATTATACCCACATATGTATGTGTCTAGTAGTTCTCTGTGCTTTATCTAACAACACCTCCTCATTTTCTTATAAAAGGCATGTTTGATATGTGGAGATGGAGGAGTAGGAGAATCACATTTCACATGATGAAGGTTGTTTCCTTTAATTTGTCTTATTTTTTTGTATTCAATACGTTATTTTCCCCTATTGATCTATGTTTCTTGAATTTTCATCTGTTACGCGCCTGCTTTTTATTTTCAGTACATATGATGCTCTTGTGGTACACTTCTGGACATGTTAGATTCCTCTGTCAGAACTTAGATTCCTAAAGCTCCACTGGTTCTAATGCTCGTACAGGTACTTGCTCTGCTTTCACCATTAGTTGTAGCTTTTGGTTCTTGCTAGTTGTTTTCTAATTGTATGGTTCTCTTCATTGACCAATGCATTGAATTGTAATCATATGTTATAATCAATATCAGATCATAATCAGTGGTGACTAAAATAAATATCCTTCAATGTTGTTTTGTTCTCACAGTGAAATGCATCCTTCCATACTTACATATTCAAAACACATCACACAATCAACTGTATTATGTCGACTCATTATTCAGATGTCTCACTTGGTGTTCAGCTATGCATTCTCTGGAGCTTCAGGTTTATCCCTTTATTTTTCCAGTGCAGATTTCAAGGAGTTCAATGAAGAAAACTTCTTAAATGAATGAATGAATCAGAAGTATAGATTGAAATATATCAAGAAGAAATCTGGTAAGGAAGTGCTCTTCTTTCAAACTGTCTCGGCCTAAGCTTGATGTCGTCACCTTTTCATAATTGAATTTTTGTTTTATTAATATATAATAATAACTTATGTCCATAACAATTTCGAGCATCCTTATGGTGAATGATTACAATAATTGAATCAGTTCTGTTTGGAGAAGGAACATTGCAACAAGAGATCTTTTTTAGTGAACTCACCAAACTGGGGACTGTAAGGAGATCAGATTTTTTTTTTCAAAACAAAAATTCAAAGATTTGAGAGCCTAGGCACATCAACTCTGGTTCTCATGGCTGTAAAGGTATTTTCTGTGTAATACGCCTATATATTTAGTAATTCTCTGTACTTCATTTTCTAATAAAATGCATTAGTCTCTCCTGGAGTTACAATAGTATAAGAAAAATTAATTAACCTACATATAATTGTGCAATAGGAAATCTTTGAAGGTTATATAATATTAAGCATGTAAAAACTCTTGGAAAATTATTCATTTTGGGACATTGAGGAATATATGTAATGCGTGTGTATTCCAACGACGGTTAAGGAGTATGACATTAAAGGAATTAATAATAAAATTACAATCTGAACACCAACATAAATTTATTGTAATATTTACAGCAAACTTTTAATATTTGTGAAACTATTAGGATGATATTAGAAGTGAGACTCTTGGGAAATGCTAGTGCTTATGAAATGCTAACTAGCACGTTGAATGGGGAGCAAGATGACATATGGAGAACTATATGTAATGCACAAGAACCAGAAACTTGGGCATTCATAAGCGATCCCATGACATGGTAGAATATGGGAATAATGAAAATAATTGTAGAATCTGATTCTGTCTCTTGTTCGTGCCTTGAAAATGCAAACTAGAGAGTACAATGAAGATGGAAGATTGCCGCAGCATGCGAGAAGTTGGATGCTTAAGGAATGGGAAATATAAGTTCAGCATGTATATAGAGAAGCAAATGATTGTGCTCATCATATGGCAATCTCATGTTTGGATGGGAAAAAAAAAAGTTACTAGTTTATAGTTTCTCCCACTGTTGAGATGCAGTAGCTGAGGAGGAAGGATCTGATTGGCCATGGAAAGTGATGAAGAGCGGCTGCTGTCACTTGATTTGTTTTTTGTTGAGTGTTTTTTCTGTTTTTGTTGGCTCTTTGTGCTTGAACTTGATGTTGGGACCCTTCTTGCTTGGTTTCTCTTCTTGTTTGGGGTTCTTTGACCCCCTGTGTCAAGAGAAAAAAATCATAAATCATATTAATAATGATTAGTTCAAATCTTAAATGTATACATTTATGATTGAATAACATTGAACTTTTTCATGTTACCAAAAAAAAAAGTCACAGTGCATCAAGTTGACTACTTTTTTTTTTGGGTGCAGGATTACTTCGTATTTACTGTGGTGAGATATCTTCTAAAAACAAACAGCAAAAAATCAGTCTTTTATTATATATATTATATTGGTAATTGCAATAATCAAAGTTCACTATATGTTAGTTGGCAAAAAAAAAAAATTAAGCATAGCATATGTTACTTTACTTCACAATATAAAAAAAATTCAAATTAAGCTCTGCAAATAATGCAAGAAAAATATAAAATTACTAAAATATATTACACACAATCCAAAAATAAATAGGAGTTCATATTTTCATTTGAACTTGAATTTGTCTCGTGTTGGTTTCTTTAAGTATTAACTAGAAAAAAATTGTGTCATAGCACTGAACGAAAAACTTCTCATGCTTATGGGAGATCTTTTCCACCCATTTTTTTTTTCACATTCCATTTTGTCCTAAATGATGCTTAATGTAATAAAAAAGAATAATAAGAAAGGAGCACAACGAAAATTTAATATGATCATCCCAAAAACTTAAAAATATAAACTAATCATGTAACTGTGTTACTCCCTCCGGTTCACATTATAAGACATTTTATATTTATTACACGCATATTAAGAAAATCATTTTTTCAACTCAAATCAATGCAAAAAGTACCCACATTTCCTATTTTACCCTTATTAAATATCACATTCTATTATCATTGGGGGGTTATAAATAAAGAAAGATAAAGTATTAAAAACATGGGTAAAATGGGAAACAAAATATCTAATGCCCTATATTTTGAACCAAAAACTTGTCATACAATATGCTTTATAATATGGACCGGAGGGAGTAATTGTTAAAAAAAATTACATCCTCAAATTAAGGGTTATAATAATTTCAAATGACAGCCTTTTTAGTAAATTTAATTTAAGAGTAGCATAGGTGACTTTCTTAATTTTAGAGTAGTTGCGATTTTCAAATACCTGCTCCATTTTTCTTTCCTACTCCAAATAGAGATAGGGTTCATCATTTCCATAAAAATATGGGCTCTTTAAGTCTTCACTATTAGACATCCTTGAGAATCACTCTTAAAGGAGGGAGAAAAATCTGGAATTTGAGGATGAAAGACGACCGAGATTGATGATGAAGCCGTGAGGAAGACGATGCACAAATTTGACAGCACAGGTCGGGATCCAGATTTTGGAAGGAAGGGTGAGTTATTGTTTCCCTGATGATGACCGAAACCAATTTGGGAAGGGATAGATGGTTTGATTTGCTTGTATAGTAAGATGGAGAGAGTGAATATGATCGAAGATGAAGGACGTGTTTTCGGAAAATTGACCATGATACTGTAAGTTAGAAAAGTTTTTCTACATATGTTATAAGATTGAAAAATTTTCTTAAAATACCACAACTCATCTCGGATTGAGAAAAGCCGATTTGATTTTCTTTTTTAACCGAAGTAAAAATTGGTTTAAAACAAGCCAAGATGTGTATTATTCAATGGTTAAAAAATTAATAAAAATTATTACAATAATTATGTAATGATGAATAATAATTGAGTAATATATATAATAATTAGTAATGATTAATAATAGATAACTGTGTAATGATTAATTAAATTTCATAATCATCAAATAATGATAAAAAGAAATGATTAAGTAATGATTAAAAAATAACGTCTATTAAAAATAACAAATGTTATTAAAATTAATTTTTAATTAAATACTAAAAATAAGTTAAGGAAATTTTTTATTAATTAATAATTAATGGTATTAATTGATAATAAATTAATAAATAATAATTAATAACAAGCAATTAAGATTAAAATTTGTTACAATAATTAAAGATAAAAATTTTTTTTGAGAAGAGAAAATTATGGAAATCCTATACATAATGACTTCCTGTATTACATCTCGATCTTCTTTTAACACGTTATAGTCGTTCTTGTCTTAGTGGCTTCTCATGTTGAGATTCAGGTGACTCTATGGTATAAAGTCGGTGGAGTATTCAAGTCAAATATAAAAGACTCAATAGGAGGAATTGGTTGTTGCAGGGCCAAGAATGTCTCATTTGATGGTTCGCCAACATCAAATGTATAGTTATTATACTCTATTGCAAAAATTGTCGGATTCTCACATAAAGACATAAATGATGACTTGAAATTGGATGAGCGGAATGGAGGTAGAGTTAAGGGTGATATATGATAGGATTCACTAAAAATGTCTAATGAAGAAGCAATGCCTTGATATTGTTCATCTTCATTTTCTGATGTGACTTCTTTATCTTGTTTATCTTCTTCTTCAGCCACAACTGGTGGTTGAGATAATAAATAGCCACCACGTCACTTACTTGGTCTCTCCTGTGTTAGCAAGGCTGACATCCCAAGAGGGGGGGGTGAATTGGGAAGATTGAAATTTTTCTGCACAAAGTGAAATGGGTGAAGATAGCACAGTGTAATGGAAGCAACGTATAAAACAGAGCAAGCTGAAAAGTAAAGATAAGGAGAAGAAGACTCAGTAATTTATCCTAGTTCGATCTATCCACTTGACCTACGTCCAGTCCCCAAGACAGCTATTGAGATTTTTCACTATACAGCAAGAATTCAACGGGCTTCTTGCTAATGCCACAGTACAACGAGTATGCTCTGTTTCTGGAGCTTTCTCAATCTCTCTAAGCACTCTTACAATGTGCTTTCCAATTCTCTTGTGATTTCCCCTCACAAGTAAATCTATCTTCCAGATGAAGAGTAGATTATTTACAAAGATATAACTCTCTTGAATAGAGTAGATATGAAGGTTAAAGTACAGATATTGAAGTTGAGAGGTTAAAAGCTTTTGAGAAGAAGATTTGGCAGAAATTCGGTATATATAAGTTTGATTCGTTACCCACAACTTCAAATGATATTGTATTTATAGATTTTGGTCTTAACTATCCATTAGAGGCTAAATTTATCTGTTAGGAAAGTTATCCAACGATTACTTTGAAAAACTATCCGTTTACCAACCGCATTTAATGTTTCTGACATACTGAAATTTGAATTTTGGTTGGTCAACAGATGAATTTCGATGGAACCGAAGGTTAAAGCTTCCAACGTCAGCACGAAGTTCGTCTGTTCATGAAGTGAAATTCGAATTTTGAAACTTACAAAATATTTTCACAATGTGACATACGAATTTTCAAGAAGAAAGTTTTTCGGTTAATTGTGAACAGTGTTTTCAATTTTCTACAGTGCCTTCAAAATTCGAATTTTGGAAGCCCAAAATTCGTCTGTCTGTAGAACGTTAAAGGAGGCACAGTAGTTCACTTTCTTCAAAATTCAAATTTTGAAGGAGTGAAGTTCTTCTGTCAGAGAGATTCTTTTTAAACTAACTTCAACATTCGAAGTTACAAAACTCTGTCATTCGTATGTCAACATTTCATTCCAACAGACTCACAACCTTAGCTTCTGAAATTCAAATTTTAATGTTCAAATTTTGTCTGACAGAAAGCAGTTTTGAAACTTAAATTATTCTTGATCTCAGATGAACTTTAACATTGTTTCAGATGAATTTCTTCCATTTTCATAAGTTGTGTTTTGTCTGAAATTCGAATTTTGAAGACTCAAAGTTCGTCTGTTTCAAAGAAGTTTCTTTCAGACTTATATGAAAATTCGAATGTTGGAAAGCAAAAGTTCGTCTGTCAGATAGTATTTTTGAAACTCAATTTCATCTTGATTTCAGATGAACGTTAACATTATTTCAGACGAATTTCTTTGGTTTTCTCAAACTACATTTTATCTGAAATTTGAATTTTGAAGATCTGAAGTTCGTCTATCACCAAAAAGGCTTCTTTCAGACTTAGATGAAAATTTGAATTTTGGAGAAGAAAATTCGTCTGACAGAGAGATATCTCTTCAGACTTGTTCAGTTTTAGCTCGAAATTCGAAGTTCCAAAGGCAAAGTTCGAATTTCCAACATGCTAGTTCAGTTTAAACTTTCAAACTTTGTCTGTTTGTGGGTATCTTTCAAATAAGTCAAGATTTAACATAAAATCAAGGTTTAAAAACATCTTTTCCTCAAATCAAAATCTTTTACCCATTCATAACAAAAGCTAAAGATCCTACAGTAGATCTAGCAGCAATTACTTAGAAATTCTTCATTTGAAACACTTTGAGCTCCTTTGATATCTTCAATCCAAGCTCTTAAGAGTTGATTTGGAATCATCAAAACTTCTTGATTCAACATTCTCCCCCTTTTTGATGATGACAAAACAACTTACAAACTGGATTAGTATTTGGGTTTGCTTTAATAAGCTCCCCCTCAACATATGCATTATATATCAAAAGATATCAAATACAGCAGATGATGTGAAGATATTTAATGAGTAATAAGCACACAATATTGCAACCAAGAAATTCATTCATTTAATCAATTGTTGCTATACAAAAACCATTAAATACATCAAGGATCAGTTTTCAACACAAAAAGTACCATCAATCAACAAACAACTACAATCAAATAGCTAAATCAAAACACAACAGGAAGATTCAGCCTAAGTTCTAATCAATCACTTCTTCTTTGGCTTAGTCTTCTTGCTGTATGTCTTTCCTTTCCCGGATGACTCAGCAGTTTTGCCAGCTTGCTTAGTCCTAGTTTGCTTCGTCTTCTCCCCCTTTTTTGCATCATCAGGAAGGCCAACAAAATCAGCAGGAGGAGGGATCTGAGAGACAGGAATAGCTCGAAGTGGCACAGGAGCAAAAGGAATTTCTGGCTGGACTGGTGCAGAAGGCTCAGGACTTGGTTCATCATCATCATCAGAGACCTCAAGCAACTCCTGCATTGCCTGTCTTGAAAGAGCCAACTGAGCTCTTTGTTCCTCTGAGAGACCATAAGCAGCAAGAGAGGAAGGAGCTGGTTCATCAGGATGAAACATTTCCTCAAGCCTTCTTCTTTGAGCTTGCAGGAGAGCATTGTGAGCAATAGCCTCATAATCAACAATAGGCACAATGCTCCTCTCTTCATTGCCTGCACCTTCCTGCAAAGAAGAGGTTGAAATGGCTGCAATCAGTCTTTCAACTTGCTCTGATTCTTGGGTGGACAGAATTGAACCCTGAGTATCTTCTTGCATAGGCTCATGAGGGCTTGTTTCTTGAAGTCTTTCTTCTTCCAATCCATAGTCCAAGGGTGGACCAGGACTTGGTGTCCTCATTGCACCAGCACCATCTATATCATCATCATGGTCAGAGGAGACAATCTCGAATGGGCTTGGAGGTTCAGGAGTTAGAGATTGGACAGGCACAGAGGACCCTGGCTGAGGTGGAGCTGAAGTGGTAGGGATTACACTTCTGATATCTTCATAAGCATCAGCAACCACTTTCATGTTCTTTGCCAACTGATGTATCTGATCTTGCAGATGAGCAAATTTGGCATTTTGCTCATCTCTGATGCTGAGAATGAGTGTAGACAAGCTGTCATACAACTCAGTGATCTTGGTTGGCTTGGCACGAGAGGAGGGAGTGGATGGAATGTGAGTGGGCTTGGAGGGAGATGGAATAGGCACAGAGGGCTGAGTGGTAGGTCTGGCAGGAGCCTCAGAAGTGCCCTCTTGCTGTAGAGAGGCACCTTCAACAAAGAAGAGATCTTCAGTTCTTCCTGCTCCCTTTCCAACCCATCTTCCTTCATCCTTTTCAATGCTCATTCTTTGCAGTTCTTCCTCCTTGAAGATTTCAGTGGGCTTGCCCTTCCCCTTCTCAAGATGCTGAATTCTGGCATACTGCAGAATTCTAGAAATGATAGCAGCATAGGGGAGTGTGGAGTCCTTCCTCTGATCTCTAGCCTTGATCATGCGTTGGAGAATGATATGTCCCATATTAATCAGTTTCCCACGCATGATTGCAGCCATGACATGTGCCTCTGCCCTTGTTATCATATTGAAGCTGCCTCCTTTGTTGAATATGATCTTGGACACTATGTAATGCAGGATCCTCACTTGAATACTGAGGTCTGTGGGCTTCAACATGTTTATGGATGGCCAATTTTCCCTCCTTCTGAACAATGTTCTCAGAATAGTGCTCTCCTTGTAGTTCAGAAAGGGACCACCTTCTTCATCAGCAGTTTCTACCTCATCTGTAACATCCCAAGAAAGCTAAAATATCTAGAAATATAAAGGAATTTTATAAAAATAGGTAGACACCGTTTTACGTGAAAATGGCAAAGAGGTCATTTTTCCCGATTAAATGGAAAAATAAAAAAATTATATTTTTGCCCTCAAGAAATTATGAAAAGAATATCCACGTCCTAAAAACTTTAAAATTTACGTGGAGAAAGAAATAGAAAAGTCTTGGGAAAAATTACACCTAATGACCCAAAAGTTTCAAAAATTATAATTTAATCCCCGATAGGGATAATTTTGTAAATATGCAAAATTAATGTCAAAATGAAGCTCTCGACGAGAGAAGTCCAATGGTATATGGCACTGAGGGTTAATGTTCAAGAATAAAGAAATAATCAGTGCCGAGTGTCCAAAAGTAATAGTAAATCAGGTCTGGATATGACCCATACACATATATCATTTGGGACAGGATAATTATGGGAATATAAAAATAAAATTAGAATAGTCCTGCATCCCAAAAATGCTAAAATAGTATCAAGACGTTTTTATCAGTACAGTTAAAAAGTACCCGGACCGAGATATATCTGGATCAGGAAAATTGGGCAAATTTTGGACACTTCTCTCTCACCCATGCGTGACTTTTGCTGCAGCCCATGAAGCCCACCAATCATCTCAAAAAGGTTGAGAAAACTTCTTAAAGAAGGAGTTGAATTTTTTTGTCAGAAAGTAACTTAAGGTGGTTAAGTGTTAACTATGATTAAGCTATATGATTAAGTCACTTAACCACCCATTTCCACCCATTCTGCACGTTCATTTCTAGAACCAAACCAGAAAAGAAAAACTCAAGGAAGAAGAGAGAAAAGAGAGAAGGAAAAGAGGAAACTCAAGAGGAAGTTCAAGAGCTCAAGTTGGTAAGTGTCTTCTACTACTCCAAGCTTGTAGTTCATGGTGTTTAAAGCATGGTTCATGGAGTAGATTTTCTTCCTCTTCCTCTTAGGGTTTCATTCAAACATGATTTAGCAAGGAAATGAATTTACCAACCATAAATCATAGGGGAAATGCTAGACTACACATTTAAAGCTTGAATATGCAAGTGGTTTGTTGTATAACAAAGTGTAGCAATTTTTCTTAAATTTTCCTGATTTTGGACGAGTTACTGTTCACACTTAGAGTTGGAATTTCATGTTTTTTATGCCAAAAATAAGTTCCTCATGGTGGAAAACCTTAGGAACAAGTGATGGTTTCATGAAAAAACTTAAGATTAAGGAAGTGAAATTTTTAGGTTTTTGAAGTTAATTCGGAATTAACAGTAACCGAGTTAGAAATGAAATTTGGTCATTCTGAGGCCATATTTGGATTCCTCATGAAAAATTACATGAAATAGAGGTATAATTCATCATTTTTTAGTTAGAAATGAATTTTTGGTGAATTTTTGAAGAATTAGGGTTTCATGAATTGAAGAAAGTCATGGAACCATTAGTTTGAAGTTCTTATGAACTAACCCTTAGTTCAAGTTGATTTATTTGATATTTGGTGATGAATTAGGGTGTGAGAAAGCTTAAGGAAGTCCTTGAAATGGTTGAATCAAAGAGGAAAGACATAAAGTTTCATGAGGTAGCATAGTTACTTTTTCTCGCATTATATTGTCTTGCTATATTATATTGTGAATAATGACTTGCCATATTATTTTTATGATGTTTGAGACTGGTTTTGGCTGTTTTTATGAAAGGGATAGTACCCGGGATGTCCATTTTCTATGCCGTTATAATGCCAAAATTTTTATAAACGATATGGTGATTTATGTCTTGAAATGATTATTATGATGTTTTGAAGGTTTTATAGCATGCATGATAATGTAAATGTTTGAGATGTGACTAGCTACTGGGATTTCCAAAATCTCATCACCCAAATAATAACATGATAGGTCCAAGTTATGGAAGAAATCCAAGGGAGGGAAAGAGCTAAAGGAAAAGAGGAAGAGAATGATGAATGATATTATTATTGAAGTCTTGATGTTATGTTTTGGGAATTTGTATAAATTCGTATGAAAGGGGATAAATCCTGTTTGATGCCTTGAATATATTCTTTTAAGTCCTCTATGATATTATGCATGAAATTGGAGCACTAAATGTCAATGTAAATGTGTTATGAAGCTTATCATGTAAGTTATGGCATAAGTTCGTTGGAGATGACCAATATTGATTTGAGTAGGGGAACTCTATTCTAAACAGAGCATCCTATAAAAGTGTTATACATGCTCTTAAAGTAGACAGAACAAGATTTTCATAGAGATAAGTAGCACCTAAATTGGATAAATGTATGAATTATAATGAATTTTTGAAGTCAAGGTTTAGAACAGGACAAGAAGGGGGGAAACTGAAATCTAGAAAGTAAGTACTGGAAAATTCAAAGGATAATATAAAATCGTACAAAGCTCTAAAAATTCAGTGGTTTATAATTATTAAAAGGTCTATGTTTTAAGTTTCGTATGCCACTGATTTGGAGTTAATTGGAGCTATATAATAGGAGATATGGAGTTTTTCCCAAAACTGTTCCAGTAAGAGTCAAATTCTGACCCTTCATGACTTAAGTTAAAGTTATGCCCTGTGTAAGGGAAATAAATATATAATAAAAATATTTCATTAAAGTATACATGTACAGATTTCAAATGACATAGATTATGCATAGTTTGGAATAGAATAGAAGGAGATATAATTTTTCAAAGTTGAGGTCAGAAAACTGGAACATAGCAAATTGACCAAATGAACAGTAACAGTCCACGAAATTACTGTACAAATTGGCCCAATAATGTTACTGTTTTATATTTTTTCCATGTAGATCTGAATTTAAGAAAATTTTAGAGACTTGAATCAGCTCAAGATGATTTTCCTAGATTAAGTTATGAATTTTCAAAATTCATCGGGTAAAAGAGAAAATGTCAAATGAACAGTACCCTGAATTTTGTAAAATTCTTATTTTATTATATTATGATTTTAGTCTCTAAACCATGATGAAAGGCATCTAAAATGATCTAATACATGGGAAATGAGCCCTAACATAAGGTGTTACAATTAGGATGAAGGATGACATGTGATTGATGACATGGATAAAGTGTTTGAATCTAATTTCTGCTTTAATGCCAACTAATATGGTCCCCACGAGAAATTTGTCTTGGAAACCCAGAAAATACAGAAGATAGCAATGTGAAAGCTTGACTCAAATAGGTTGATCGAACTAAAACACAATAAAAACTTGCAATAGAGAACTTTCGCTATATTAGATGTTATAAGAGTAGATCAAGCTCTTGATAAGTTAGTGTATTCTAAGAAAAATATGATGAACTAGTGAAACATACTAATTGAATAAACTTTAAATATTATTGATCTAATATGCATTTAGTGGTGGTAATTTGGGTCAGCCTGCCTTGGGTCAAGCCCAAAATGAGCTGGGTCGAAAAGGTCAGATTACTATACTGACTTGGCTTTAAAAGCCAGAGCTCGTAAATAGCGGGCTCGTGAGCTCCTACTTTTATTAAAATAATTTTTTTTTATTTTTATATAATTTTTTAAATTAATACAACTAATTATAATTATTATTTACTAAAAATCAATATAATATTTAAATTTTACAATTTATACACCACTAATTAATAAAAGAATATGTGTTTTTATTAATTTTAAAAAAAAGAACAGGGGCTAAACAAGCCGACTCGTGGCCTGCTCGAGTCAAGCATGAAAAGCTCGTACTGTATATATGCTCCCAAATTAAGACCCAGCTAATTCATTTTTCAAGTTTTTCGGGTTAGTCCATGGGGTATATCCCATTTTACCGTCTCTATCTATATTATATGTATAAAAGAAGCCTTTACATAACCAACAAGGGTTGGGTCTAATGAAAAGGGCTAGTCCCTCACAACATGACGAACTAAAATTCGAATCTCTGTTGAGAGAGGTACCCACATTTAGTGCCCGACCATGTCTCGGATATGATTGTCTCCAATAAGAGGAAGCTTGTGGTTTATCCCAAAAAAAAAAAATAGAAGCCTTTAAATAGGCAAAAAAAATTCTAAAGTAATTAAGAATGCTTTGGGGGCTCAAACAATCCTAATAAATCTAAGAAATCTTAAAAATAATTAATTATCTGAAGTCCTAAAAATAAAAACGAAAATACTAAAAAAATAATAAAAATAATATCTTAATCCTAATAATAATAGATATTCCTTAAATATAAGATTTATCTAATAGACTTTAAATTAAACTAGTTTAAATCTAAGATTTGATATCATAAAATACAAATTGGAAGCCACAAATATCTTAATCTAATTTAAATTAAATTAAATCAAATAAAAGAAATATAATCCCAAAATATTCTAAGTAAGACACTCCTATCATATGACCTTTAATAATGTCATGTGCCCATTTAAGTAATTTTTTCTCTATTGGGTTTTTAGACTTAGACTTTTCTTTTCATTTGGGCTTAAAAATATTATAATCTTCTTTGGGATTGATCACGACATCATTAATTTTGTATGGCTCATTCCAGTATAAATATTTGGACTCGAACAAGCATGATTAAGACCTTGTTTAACTCCATCAAATGCATTGTAGCATTTTGGGCCTTTAGTGTGATGAAATATGCTCTAAAAAGTACTTCTAATATGTTGAGTCGTCCTTTTAACAATGAGTTTTTCAAAGTATGAGCTTCTCAGAGTAAAGTTCAACATATAAGTTGGATCATATAATGTGTTAATTAAGCCCTCCAAATTCACATCAGTTTTTGTTAGCCTTTTTGTATCTGAGAGTGATGTTGGGCTTGTGTGTATGTAATGTCTTGATATTGGGTTTGAGTTCGTGCAGTAGAACTGTGGGCCAAATGAACAAAGTCTCTAACAAGCTGCAACTGCATTATTAGAAAAGTTATGGTTCTGCTGCTAATGCTGAGGGTTTGATACTGATATGAATTTATTAAAATAATAGTACTTATCTACAACTTCATTTTCCTTCAGATGTTGTACTTTTCTATTGCTTTGAACTTCTTGCTTTGGGTATTTTTTATTAATATTTTCCTTTTGACTAGAATTAAAACTGGCAAGGCTATTCTATTTGTTTCATGCCATCAAAACAATTCAAGGTATCTGATTGGCTTTTAGAACATTTTTCATCCCAAACACTTCATTCATAGAATTGAATGGAAAAAATTCATATTTGTTTAAATATTTTGAGGAAGTTATTAGATGTTTGGTTAAATTACAAAATGGGTTGAATGGATTTAAAATTACAGTTTGAATTCCAAATTTTGTAGATTAGACTTGTATAGTTCCACTGTAAACTTTTCATAACACATTTATCAATATCATTAAAGAACACAAGACTAAAACATATTGGACAAAATCATGGCACTTGCAGATTTAGAGATCTTCTCTCTACAAACAACTTGTTCTGTTTCAGGGCACACAGGAACTAATCAAAAACAAAAATGGAAGAACATGAAGCAAATGAGTTTTCCCAAGGAGCTCTGTTTGCGGTTCCTTTAGGAAGCAATGACCTCACCAACAACTACCTAATGTCTGTTTTTAGTGATTCATGGACAAACAAAGATGAAACATTTGTGGACTACTTGATGGGAACATTATGGGACTAACTCCGGTTAATTAATTTTACTCTTAACAACTAAGATCTCTTTGTTTCTTTAATGGCTTTAAGAGTTTGTTTATGTTTAGCTTCTGCATAGTTTAGGAGTTAGACAACTAATGGTGTTTGGGTTGGGATCAATGGACTACATTCCTCTTCCAAGAGTGCTTAGTACTTCTGGGAATTGCAAAGAACTAAAACTGAACAAGCATAGGTTTAGAAAGAGAACTTGTATGATTATATAGACAAAACTGAAGTTTTAGAAATTATGGCTACCATAGATTCATTTATTGGATTGAGGAAAGTGCATCTAACGAAGCATAATAAGCGAACTTTTTCTCTGTTACTGTTCTAAATTATATTTTATTTATTGCAATAGATCTGAAAAATAAGCTTGTGTAAATTAGTGATGCAACTGTGCTCATCTGGTGACTAAATTTGCCCCTTTTTTCCAATAAATGTATTCACATGTTGGTATTTGGATATTTTTGTTAGCCAAAATCACTTTTGTTGTGCAATTACGAAAGCAGAATGGTTTGCAATTTAGTTCCTTCAATGAATTCTAGGGAAGGAAAGCGCATGTCATGATTTGTTTGATTTTATTTGAAATTGCTTACACTTTTGCCTTTTCTTTGTAATAAGCACATTAGTTTCAATCCTTGTCTACTTAGAGGTCATATGTTTTGTTTACTAATAGCAATGGTCTATACCAATTAGCACTAATTGTAGAATGGTCTATATTAGTTAGTAACAATCCTCATATGCTAAGTTTTTTTCACTGCTCATCAGCGTAGAGTTCATATCTTTTGTTAGTTAATTGATCATGTATGTACATCAGCTTAATTGTCAAGACTGATTCATCTCCATTCCTTGGTTTATGATATCTGTAAATTGTAAATTGATTGATTAGAAAATAATCCCTTATTTATTAACTTGGTACTCTAAGCAATCATAAATAAATTTTGACTAACTCAATTCAATGCCTGGATATACTAGAAGAAGCACCAAAATATTGCACCAACTGTAAGGCACATGTATAAATATGCTGATTTCCAAGTTTATTTCTGATGCTCAAAGGCAGTTGACTACTACAATAATGAGATAGTGGAGTTTATAGTTGATACAATCTCTGGCAGGATTTGCTTCATGGAAATGAATGCCCATCATCAGGTGCTTTATTGATTTTGTAAAGTTTTTTATTTTTATGTAATTTACATATTCATTACATGATGCATCATATTTGAGGTTGAGCATTCAGCCACAGAGATGATTGTTGGTCAAGAACTTGTAGAATGGCATATTAACGTCACCAATGGTGAAGTTTTTCCATTTAATTTGCCAAGGGGTGGAGCGCTTTTTGCATGGATGAAAAGCAAGGATTAGATTGTTATTTGAATCCATGGTAGTATGTGAGAACGATGTTGGTTTTTGGGCAACATTTGGGAGAAATTTTAGTTGAATGTTTACTTATCTGTGTTCTTGCTAGATTATACCTTGAGCCTTGATTTGTTGCTATCAAGACTGTTCAAATGTTGAGTTTTTTAAACCCTTTGGAGCTATGGTAACTAATGGATTTTTGTGAGCAACTTGCAGATTGATGATGTGCTCTGACACAATGAATTTCAAGTGATTAATGGACCATTTATGATTTGTGGCATCATTGAATTATGTAATAAAAATTTTCTGGTATTTTTTTGTCCATCTGCATTGTTACTTTAATTTTTTCCATCTTAACTAATCTTTACATTTCCTTCTACAAGGTTAATGGGCCTATTATGCTTTGTGAAAACAGCCTTTGCTTAATAAATCAAATGTAATATCTTTTTTTAGAGTGAAAGGCTTAAACCTGCCTATTGTTTCATTTTCAATTGTTTAGAGTGTTGAACTGTTTTCTAATTAGTTTTATGTCTTGTGTACTATTTCTTTTGCAAGTTTGATTTCTGAATAAAAGGTTGAAAATTGGGTTTAAAGGTCTTTGATCATTCTATGAAAAAAAATTTATATAAAGGGCATGGAATGCTTTGGGAAGTGTGTGGAGAGGAGGCACAGATTTTTCAAAGGTTTTTTTTTTTAATATGCTTTTTGGATTTATCTTAAATTCATTTTAAATCTCTGCAAACAAAAATTAGGGTAATGGAAAAAGATAAGATCAGGGATGAATACAATACTTTCCAATGCTGAAGACATTTTTTTTGGCATTTCATTTTTAAGACACCAATCTAAACCTTTCATTGTTTTCTGGAAAAAGTGTTTGGATTTTTTTTATGATGATTATTTCTTATTCCATTATTTCTTGAAAATAAAATATTTGGATTTTTATGTTGGGTGTATTGTTTTTATGATCACCTTAATATATTCTCGTTTTCGTTTTTGTCCTCTAATTTTGCTTCTTTATAACCTTTGGTCTCATGCATATTGTTTCTTAAGAATGCAAGGTGCTGAACTTGTCATTTTAATGTTTTGTTTGGTTTTGCATCAGCAAGAAGCCTATTTGTTAGGAAATGCTAAGACTCACATCAAATGGGAGTGGAAGAGATTTGAGTTTACGGCCTACAATTATAGTCACAATGGAGAAATTATTGAGGGTTCGAAGTAGTTATTGTTATTGAGGTGAAAAAAATTACTTGAAAAGTCCGTGTAAATGTATAAGTTACTCGCTAGAAAATATTACTCAATAATATAGAAAATTTTGTATCCTCATATGTTGTGTCTAATATTTTCTTATAAATAACATTTGACAAAATTTCTTGCATACAGCTAATAATGGCTTTGTTGACAATATTGCCTTGTAACAAATATTTGTTACCTTTATATGTTAGTAATGCTTTACTAAAGATCAAAGCATTATATGCTATTGAAAGTATAAATATGACTAAGTCCAAAATTAGTTTAAACTATTATCTGAGTATGATATAATATCTTACTTTTGGTATCAAACAAATACAACATCATGCGAATGGCCCAGGAGAAAAATCTAGTTCTTACATGAATATTAAATGATGCTTTAGCGCAAGATTGTTTCAAAATCACAAGAACATTGTGGTTGTAGTTTTCATTTATCATGATAAGAATGAAATTTGAACAAATAAACTAGAGCTATACATTGTTACGCAGAATGTGTTTTTTTGCCACTCTGAAGGTCTAGCAAAATACATACAACTTGGAACTTTTAATCTTGATAGGAGTATAGCATTTTGCTTAGACAATATGTGAATGTTGGCCACCAGACTTCCAGATGAGGCACAAGCAACCATGTTTATAACGGGACACTTCAATATCAAGATAAATAAGACAGTAAAGATTTGTCCAATTGAATTTTTTTTTACAGTCTTTACGTGTCCAATGTCCTAATGTCCTTTATTCTGTGATAACTTGATAGATACGTCCTAGAAATTTCCATAAAAGGTTATCAATCATGCAGTTACTTCACAAGCCATAGATACATCCTTGTAATTACCTGTTAGGAAGACCCTCCAGAGATGGCCAGTAGATTTTCCAATTTGGATTAGGCTGCCAGAAGGTGATGATAATATGAATAAAAGATACCTATTGACTTTTAAGATAAAGTAAATAACATCTACGAAGAAGTTATTATAATAGGATGGTGATCATTTCCTGCATATTATGGGCAAGCCAAGAGAAGTGGATATCACGACCAAATGCTTTATACTTCAAGGACCATCTTGAGAGGTCAGGTTTTTCTGGCAAAATCTGTGAAATGGATTAAACATTTAGGCAAGGAAAAAAAAATCAAATTGAGTAATTTAATTTGTACTTTGTGGCCATTTAAATGGAGATTGTTGGGTTTCAATTTTTCTGTTGTAGCATTTGGACCAGAAGCAAAAATGCATTGCTGCTGAATGAAATGGCACCTTCTCTTGCTTTAGCAACAAGCCAAAGGAGGAAAGGTTTTAAAATAATCAACTGTTTCTGGGATGAGGAGATTTCTTAAAAGTTGTTAGGTTCCCAAATCTATTGTATTATTATTATAATTATATTTTTTGCTAAGATAAATGGTAAGAGATGTATTAGAGGTAATATGCAGCCAACTTCTTATGACATCTTTATTCATGAATGTAATTGTTTTAGCTGATTGCTTCAGTGATTGACTAAGAGAAAGTACTGAGAATAGCTCTTGCGCACCGTAAGAGAGGAAATAAAGGGCATCCAGCGAGGGATGGCGTCACGATCAGGATAACAAGCATAGGCAACTGAGGCAGGCACATCAACCTCCATCTTAACCCTGCAATTGGCAACATTCTTATCATGAAAGCCAACCCAATAGCTATGACGGGTCAAATTCCCAAAATATAAAATTATCCTAAATGAATAGGAGAAAGTGACATTTCTTGAGAAAATACAGATACTGTAAAAATTACTTCTCATCAGTGCTGATACACTTTCCACTTCCCAATTCTATGCAAAGAAATTTATTTTTCTTTAGTATGAAAGATGGAATTGATAGAAGAGTGTATGTATCACTAAGAATTTTTAATGTAAAATACATAGGAGAAGATACAAGAGAGAAGGTCAGGATTTGTGTGGGAAAGACGGTTACGTTCAATCCTGCCACTCCAAGACAGGGGAAAAGCGCATGGAGCCATGGAAGGTTGAGGTCCGAACAAATGACCTGGATGTTAGTCTGAAGAAGCGGTGATTGAGATGAGAGACTGGGGAATTGAAGAAAAGGTTCTGCAAGAAGGATTGGAACCAAATAGAAAGGAACAAGTGGTTCTAGTTGAGGAGGACAAGTGGCTCAAATATGGAGACCCTGGGCTTGAGATCAAAGTTGCAGCAGACATGGTCAATGAATGCCCTCAGAAATCTAACAGCGATGTCGATACAGACGCGATGGATAGTTAGGCACCCTGAGTCCACAGCCACGAGCCACGTCTCAGATTTCCTCCATCCTGCCTGCTTCTGAGTCATCTCTGATTCAATATTATTGTATCACGTTTATCGCACGCTCATATGTCTGTTGTTACATGGCTGTCATAAATTTCAACATCACCGACCAATTACGTGTCATGTAATCTGCAGGTGTAACTACTGCCACTGGTATTGTAAGGCATCCGCATCCTGCTGATCCAAACCCGAACCTTCAAGGCCCAACTACCCTGATTTAAGTTTCCCTCAACTCAGAAAAGCCTTGTTTGCTACCGGCCCATAAGCACTTAATTTAAGAGAAAAGTTTTCATTTCCATCCATAACTGGGATTTTGTTTATTCTTTCTTTGTAGGTGATCAACAAGTTCGCTTCCATTGCCCTTACGGTCCATTGAGATGTGATAGAGTAGAAGATACTTCCTCCACTCCCTAGTATAGATTATTTCTATCCACCTTATACATATTAAGAAATTAGTTATAATTAGTTGAAAGGCTTAAAATTTTTAGAAATTATCACATCTTTCCATAAACCCTTAACTTTTTTTTTTTTGCCAAACATAAACCCTTAATTTAAATCATTAGATCTTAACACTATCCGAATTACCATCTGTCTTGATCCTTTCAAATTGATAAAGCTCTTTTAATAGATGAGAGAAAATCTAAAAATTTAATAATACCTATATTTTGAAAAAAATCTTCTAATAGGGATGTTAAAATATTTTAGAAGATCACTAAAAGCGAGGTTCAATGAATCCAGCTACGGTAATCGCAAACATATTTTTTTCAAAGCAGAGGTTTCATGCAGTGGCGTATCTGTGCTGCCTACCTTGGAGAAAATTGCATGTAAATTGACTTTTAATACATTGGACTTTATGCCATTAATATTTTACACACCCTGCCGTTTTGATGTCTCTCCTTTATTTGACTTTTAATCCAAATCATTTGAGTTTAACAATATTTTAGATATATATGAAAACTTATCTCGAGCAAAATAAGTTTTGAAAATTGTGAAAATTCATGTGTAATTAAATAGAAAATAAATAGATGAATGATTCTTTAGTAACTTATATATTATAAGAGATGTTTTTAATAATATTGATAATAAGTAGATTGATCAATGATTTCAACACCTAAAATTACATAAAAGGACAATTGTAAGGTACTCCCTCCATTTTCAAATAATTGACACTTAAAGTTATTTATATAGATTAAGAAAGATGATAAATAGCTTATGAATTAATAAAATAGAATTATATTTTACTATAGTACTCTTATTATGTAGTATTCCTTAATGTTTATTTCTTCTTTTATTTTATTGAAAGGTAAAATTGTCCAAAAAAAAGTAATTAATGTTTTTTGAAATTAAAATGATAATTATTTAGAAACAAAATAAAATATACAAAGTGATTTATTATTTTTTAATTATTAAAATATTATTTTAAATTATTTTATTAAAATTAATTGGTGGCCCTTAATAGAGGAAATTGGATTCTATGCTCATCATAAAGATTAGCATTAAATTCTCATCATACTTATGGACCATTTAGATTAAAACATAATAATTTAAATTTAATTTAATTTAATTTTATTATTACATTTTAAATATATTTTTATTTTATTAAATGTAAAATTTAAAATAAAAATAATTTTATAACTACCATTTAAAAAAATAATAATAATAAATTGAAATTTCACCTATCTACATTTTATTCATAAGTACGTAGGGCTCATTATTATCGTTTTTTCTGGTTTTGCCACATGTTTCATTTCTGGTACCCTGTGTGTTTTGTGTGGTGAAATGGTACCATGTGTCTAATATGATTGAATAACAGTATAAAGATGCTTTCAATCAAAAGACAGAGAGAAAATAAGGGCATGTATGGTAATATTTTTTATTTTATTATTTTTAAAATAGTTTTATAAAATTGATTTGAGAATAAGTTTTGAAAATAAAAAAATAAAAAAATTTGTTTAAATAATTATTATCAAAATCATAATTAGTAAGTGTTAAATGAGTTATTCAAAACTTATAATTTTACTATTAATGAGATGAATATTTTTTAATTTTTCTTTTATTTTTCAAAACAAAAACTACAAAATACCTTAAAGATATTCTGAGTTTTCTGTTATTTTATTTTTTTTTATTTTCCAGAATATTTTATAAAAAATATGTTTACCAAATAAGTTTTTTTATTTTTGTATTTTCAAAAACAAAAAATCTATTTCTAGAACAGTTGTTAAACAGGTCCTAATATCTTAGGATCAAAATATTTAAAAATGATAGAAAGAGATCATGATATTAAACTAATCAAAATTTTAAAGAGGAAATGATCTAAATACCGTTATTAAAAAATTTGATACTCTTCTCGCTCTATATATTACTCAGATTTCATGATTTAACATTGAACTTCTTCAATTTTACACTGGACACATTATAATCACAAAAAAATTTAACTGCAGAAGTTTAGTGTAAAAATGGGAAAGTTCTGTGTCAAATTATGAAATATGAGTAGTAAATAGTAGAAGTTGAGTATCAAACTCTGGGACTGGTCAGTTAAATTCTTTAGTAATAATAATATATTCAATGTAAAACTGGGGAAGTTTAGTATCAAATTGTGGAACCTGATTAATAAATAGTAAGAATTGAGTATTAAACTCTGAGACTAATTAGTTAAATTCTTTAGTTATTATATTGTGTCTAGTGTAAAACTAATGAAAGTCAGTATTAAATTGAAACTTGAGTAATAAATAATGAAAGTCGAGTGTTGAATTCTGAAACTAATCTATTAAATTCTTTAGTAATTATAATGTATCAAGTGAAAAATTGGAAAAGTTAAGAGTCAAATCTCGAAACGAGAGTAGTAAATAGAGGGAGTTAAGTGTCAAACTTTTTAACAAAAATATTTAAATCAGTTCCTATTTAAAATTTTTATCAGTTTAAGATTATGATATTTTTTTATTATTTTAAAATGTTTTAATTCTAAAATAATATTAATTAAATATTTTGCTCTACAAATGTCATTTTCTCCCAAAGCAAAAAAATGGAGATCAAATTAAAAGAGAAGAACTTGTTGGCTCCAACTCAGAAAACTGACGTGCTGGATGATGAAACGTGATAAGTGGAAGTCAATCATGTCGAGCGAGTCAAGGAGGGAAATTTACGTGGGGAAAGTTTCAGAATAGGTTTTTCGACGCAAGCTTAAAATTTTAAAAATTTGTTCCACCCCTGTTATACTTTATAAATTTGGAAATTAAACTCCATACCAACCAAATCTCATCTGAGAGTTTTCAGAATTGCACAGTCAACCCAGCAAGGAACCAAAAGCTAGCTCTTATCAATGTCGACCAAGCAAAGGTATGAATTCTGAAATCCCATGTACTGTACAGCCTCTAATTAACTTTGGAGTGGATTACAACCGCGTGAGTTGTGAATATTCTTGTCTGGGTTTTACAGGTTGGAGGGGAAGGTGGCAATAGTGACAGGAGGAGCCAGTGGAATAGGAGAAGAAGCAGTCAAATTATTCGCCAGAAACGGAGCATCTGTGGTGGTAGCTGACATCCAAGACGAACTGGGCTACCACCTCGCAGCTTCATTAGCCTCACATCAAGTTAGTTACCATCACTGTGATGTAAGAGAAGAGAAACAAGTCGAGCAAACTGTAGCTTTCGCCGTCGGCAAATACGGCCGCCTGGACATCATGTTTAGTAATGCCGGAATCTCAGGCTCCCCGTTTGGCATACTCGACCTCGACCTGAACGGGTTTGACAACACCATGGCTGTAAATGTCCGGGGTATGGCTGCAACCATCAAGCACGCGGCTCGTGCCATGGTGGCCGCAAACACCCGTGGCTCCATAATTTGCACGGCCAGCGTGGCTGCTTCCACTGCCGGATGTGGCCCCCATGCTTATACCACATCCAAGCATGCTCTTGTGGGGCTTGTCCGCTCTGCTTGTAGCGAGCTCGGGGCTTATGGGATCAGAGTGAACTGCGTATCGCCATTTGTGGTGGCCACACCTCTTACGTGCCAAGCGTTCAATATGGGAGAAGATGAAGTTGAGGCCTTTGGCAGTTCTTCAGCCAATATGAAGGGTATTTCATTGAAGTCTACCCATATTGCTGAAGCTGCTCTCTTTCTTGCTTCTGATGAATCCGTTTATGTCAGTGGACAGAACTTGGTGGTCGATGGTGGCTTCACCGCCGTCAACCGCTGCCGTCTTACCGACTGAAACATTGGCTTTCTGCCAATATTGTTCTTTGATATATATATGTGTGTATGTACGTATGATTACCATCATCAATTTATTACAATCACCCGAGTCTTCTTGTACTTTTGCTGAATAAATCCATTCCAAATGAAATCCGAGAGGCATTGTTATTGTTTTGCTTTTATTTAGTTATTAGCATCACCCAGCGTAACTCCCCTTTAAGCTACAAAATCACTGAGAAATAATAATAGAAAAAATGAAAATTGAAATGTAGCTGTATGGATCAGAACAGAGAAAAAAGGGGGAAATTATCTATACTATATATAACTATAACAAAAGTCTGCGAAATTAATTTATGTGACATAGTGACCATAGGACCAATATTAATTTTACATCTATACGAAGATCATGTGACATATTGATTTATTACTTATGGCAGTATGAGATATTATTTTATATCAAAATTGTCTTTTTGATAATGTTTATTGTAATACTCCTGTGCAATGCATTGGATTTATTGTATGCAATTATGTAATTTTTACTATTAATCTAATCTTCTTGAATTTTCATATCTTATGCTTGTTTTCCAGTCTTAGAACTTATGATATTCATTCACAGTTGCAGTGAAGCCTTAGTAATTACTAATTCCAAATCACATGTTTGTGTGCGCGTTCCTTATTGGCAACCAAAAGAAATCTGCCATAAACTGTTATTTTCGTCATGAGGAAATGAATTTATTTTCGTCATGAGGGCAATCAAACTGTAAAATGCAGACAGAAGGATAAAGGATCAATTTTGCAGATTTTGGGTGTGTATTTCAGAAGAATTTGATATTGTTCAGGCAACAAAGGCGATTCTTCAAGCACTTGATTGTCCAACTGGACATTCAAATGATTTAAACTTATATCAACTTAAGTTAAAGGAGAAATTGAAGAATAAGAAATTATTCTTGGTTATTGATTATGTATGGAATCACAATCGTACAATTTGGGAGGTCTTCCAAACTCCTTTCAACTATGGAGCTCCAAGAAGTAAGATTCTGGTAACAACACGTAATAAAAAAGTAGCAGAAGTCATGCACTCCACCAATATACATCTTTTGAAACCACTACAAGATGAAGATTGTTGGAAGTTATTTGCAAAACATGCATTCAATGACCAATATCATGATGTTGATTCAAATCTCATATCAATTGGTAGAGAAATTGTTGACAATTGTGGAGGATTGCCTTTAGCAATAAAAACATTGGGAAGTCTGTTGTACACAAAATTATCTCCACATGATTGGTTTATGATTTTGGAAAGTGATATTTGGCATTTACCAGAGGGTGACAACAATATAATCCGTTCTTTAAGGTTGAGCTATCATTATTTATCTTTAAATCATAAGCGTTGTTTTGCTTTTTGTTCTATCTTTCTTAAAAATTACTTGATAAAAAAGGATGCTTTGATCCAATTATGGATGGCAGAAGGTTTATTATCTTCTACTCAAACAAGTAAGAGCATTGAAGAAGTGGGAAATGAAATTTTCAATGATCTAAAGTCTAGATCCCTTTTTAAAAAAATCAAAAAGAGGTAGTGATTACTTCCTTATGCATGACCTTTTGAATGACTTAGCTAAGTCTGATGGGGGAGTTCTGTGTGCGGCTAGAGGTTGATCTGGCACAAGATATTCCAACAAAGGCTCGTTACTTTCATACTTAACCAATCAAAAGGAAAATCAATGTACTTGACAAGATTGATGGATGATCTTTCTTACACTGCAGTTGAGAAGTTGCCAAATTCAATGTGCTTGATGATTAATTTACAGATATTAAAATTAAAATATTGCTTTTGCTTGACTAATTAAGTTGCCATCACATCTTCATAAACTCTTCAACTTGCGTCATCATGACCTGGAAGATAGTGACATAGAGAAGATGCCAAAATATATAGGAAAGCTAAAGCATCTCCGGACAATGAAACAATTTGTTGTGGGAAAGAATGGTGGATCTGATTTAAAAGAATTAGGAGCCTTACACCATTTAAGGGTACTCTAGCTATTTCAAAGATGGAGAACATAGAAGATCCCACAGTTGCCAGAGGGGCCAATTTGAAAGAGAAGCATTTGGATAAATTAGATTTCAATTGGGGATGGGTTGAAAGTCGTGAAGTGTTACAACAACAGGAAGAGTACATTTTGGAGGCACTTGAGCCAAATTGTAATGTAAAAAAGCTCACTGTTAGATGCTATGGGGGTACTAGATTTCCAGATTGGTTTGATGGTTGACATTTGCCCAATTTAGTGTCTTTATATTTGACGAGAGGTACCAATTGAGTAAACTTACCACCACTTGGGCAACTACCTTGGCTCAAGAAACTTGAGATTGAAGGATGTGATGGAATAAAGGTGATAGGTCAAGAGTTTTATGGGAAAAACTCCTCAAGTGCTCCATTTCGATCCCTTTCATATTTAAGATTTTCTGAGATGAAATAATGCGAAGAATGGAATATATATGATGAAGGTGACAGTTTCCCCTGCCTTCAAGAGCTTTATATATGCTACTGTCCTAGACTGACAAAGTCGCTGCCTCGCCAGCTTCCTTCTTTAAAAACGTTACACATTTGGATGTGCGAAATTCTGGAAATTACACTTCCCAAGTCCTCTACCATGGAAAATCTGCACTTACAAAGTTGTAAGAAGATTTCAAAGACTTGCCCACATGGAGCTCAACAGATGTGCTTCCACCTCTTCATGAACTGTCATTAAATAATTGTCCAGAGATGGATTCACTTCCCCAAGGAGGCATCCTTTCCAGCTTACAACGTCTTTCAATCTTAAACTGCCCCAAACTCATTGCATCTTGCAAGGATTGGGGTTTGCATGAGATCGTCTCTTTGGAACAACTTGTGATTCGTGATGGCTTTGAAGGTGCGGAGTCCTTCCCTGAGGAGGGACTGCTTCCACCCAATCTTCAGTCTCTTTCATTTCGATGGTGCTTGAAATTAAGAAGAATAAACTACAGGGGTCTTCTCCACCTCCATTCTCTTACTTCCTTGTCTTTTGATTACTGCCCTAGCATGAGTTTTGAAGGCTTACCAGAGGATGGTCTGCCTAGATCCCTTTGTCATTTGAGAATTGATAATGACTGCTCATTGCTTAAGGAGCGGTGTGAAAAGGAGACAGGACAGGATTGGCCTAAAATTGCTCATATCCCTAATGTATCCATCAGGTGAAATCTCGTGGTTCTTGAAGGTACTCCCTGATCTGGATTATACCCACATATGTATGTGTCTAGTAATTCTCTGTGCTTTATCTAACAACACCTCCTCATTCTCTTATAAGAGGCATCTTTGATATGTGGAAATGGAGGAGTAGGAGTATCACATTTCACATGATGAAGGTTGGTTCCTTTAATTTGTCTAATTTGTTGTATTCAATACTGTATTTTCCCCTATTGATCTATGTTTCTTGAATTTTCATCTGTTACGTGCCTGCTTTTTATTTTCAGGACATATGATGCTCTTATGGTGCCCTTCTGGACATGTTAGATTCCTAAAGCTCCACTGGTTCTAATGCTTGTATAGGTACTTGCTCTGCTTACACCATTAGTTGTAGCTTTTGGTCCCTGCTATTTGTTTTCTAATTATATGGTTCTCTTCATTGACCAATGCATTGAATTGTAATCATATGTTATAATCAATATCAGATCATAATCAGTGGTGACTAAAATAAATATCCTTCAATGTTGTTTTGTTCTCACAGTGAAATGCACCTTCCATACTTACATATTCAAAACACATCACACAATCAACTGTATTATCTCTACTCGTTATTCAGATGTCCCACTTGGTGTTCAGCTATGTATTCTCTGGAGCTTCAGGTTTATCCCTTTGTTTTTCCAGTGCAGATTTCAAGGAGTTCAATGAAGAAAACTTAAATGAATCAAAAGTATAGATTGAAATATATCAAGAAGAAATCTGGTAAGGAAGTGTTCTTCTTTCAAACTGTCTTGGCCTAAGCTTGATGTCGTCACCTTTTCATAATTGAATTTTTGTTGATTACAATTATTGAATCAGTTCTGTTTGGAGAAGGAACATTGCAACAAGACATCTTTTTTAATGAACTCACCAAATTGGGGACTGTAAGGAGATCAGATTTTTTTTTTCCAAAAAAAAAATCAAAGATTTGAGAGCCAAGGCTCATCAACTCTGGTTCTCATGGCCGTAAAGGTATTTTCTGTGTAATACGCCTATATATTTAGTAATTCTCTGAACTTCATTTTCTAAAAAATGCATTAGTCTCTCCTGGAGTTACAATAGTATAAGAAAAATTAACCTACATATAATTGTGCAATATGAAATCCTTGGAGGTTATAAAATATTAAACATGTATAAACTCTTGGAAAATTATTCATTTTGGGACATTGAGGAACATATGTAATGTGTGTTTATTCCAACGAAGGTTAAGGAGTATGACATTAAAGGAATTAATAATAAAATTACAGTCTGAACACCAACATAAATTTATTATAATATTTACAGCAAACTTTTAGTATTTGTGAAACTATGAGGTTGATATTAGAAGTGAGGCTCTTGTGAAATGCTAGTGCTTATAAAATGCTAACTAGCACGTTGAATGGGGAGCAAGATGACATATGGAGAACTATATGTAATGCACAAGAACCAGAAACTTGGGCATTCATAAGCGATCCCATGACATGGTAGAATATGGGAATAATGAAAATAATTGTAGAATCTGATTCTGTCTCTTGTTCGTGCCTTGAAAATGCAATCTAGAGAGTACAATGGAGATGAAGATTGCTGCAGCATGCGAGAAGTTGGATGCTTAAGGGATGGGAAATATAAGTTCAGCATGTATATAGAGAAGCGAATGATTGTGCTTTCTGATTTTTTGTTGGCTCTTTGTGCTTGTATAATTGAATAACATTAAACTTTTCTACGTTACAGGACCACTTCATATTTTCTGTCATGAAATACTATCTGTTTAGTTTATATTTTTATAAATTAAATTATGATTTCTAACTATCATTTTTTTTTTATTTAAATAAGTTTATAGTACATTTTTCTACTTTTATTCAAATTTTATTTTTATAAACTGTGATTATTCTAAAAGATTTCTTACAAAAATATAATTCAACCGGACACTAAACATTTTTCATGTTATATATAAAAGTACTACAATAAAACTAGAGTTTTATAACTGTTTATTTAAAAAAAATTGATGATGGTACTTTTGTATCTAACTATTCATATTAAAAATATCATAAAATATATGTCAATGTTCTTACGGCATAGTAGTGTAAAAGTTTTGTGGGTTTGTTCCCCTTAACTACAACAAGCTATTAGCTTATCCTTTGTAATTCAAAAAGAAATATTATGAATATGATTATATTATTTTCCTTTAATCTAAAATCAACAATTATAAATCATACATCTTTTATTTATTTGTATATGTTTAGAAAGAAGAAAGGGAACGCAATTTTAATTTTTGTTATATTTTTCATATTTTCAATGAATATATATATATATATTTATTTATTTAGAAATTTGAAAACATATTTGGAATATAATTTAAGATATAAAATAAGTAATAAAAGATATATATAATAAATATCACTTCACAGTAAGAAGATAAAGATTAAAACAAAAAAAAGAAGATTAAGATAATATCATACGTATGATTAAATTCTGTTCTCCACAAATTGGAATTAACAATTATGAATCATGCATTCTTTTATTTATTTGTATATAATAAATGTATTTTTAATTTTTTGATATTATTAACTATTTAATCAATTTTTAAATTAAGAAATAAATCTAGTCTTCTTAAATATAAAAATTTATTTAAACATTTGTAAACAAATATAGAATATAATCTAAGAAATAAAATAAGTAATAAAAAAAAATATATATATATATACTAAATATCACTTCACAAGATAAAGATAATATCATATGTATGATTATATTCTTTCTCCCACAAATTAAAACCAACAATTATGAATCATGCATCCTTTTATTTATTTATATATAATAAATGTATTTTTCATTTATTGACATTATTAACTATTTAATCAATTTTTAAATTAAAAATAAATATGATCTTTTTAAATATAAAAATTTATCTAACATTTGTTAAAAAAATTGTATCTATATATACTATAGACAAAAGAAAAAAGAGAACTGATATTTGAAGCAAAAAAATATTATTCTCTCTTATTCTTAATATAAGACCATTTTAATTGAATCATGCGGATTAAGAATTGGAATTAAAACTAATTAATTACCTTAATTTTTTCAAAAATCCCAATATTTTTTCAAAGCTACCCTTATTTAATCTCTTTCTCTTTCTTTTTTGATACATTAAATAGGGACATTTTTCTGAAAATGTATAATAAATATTATCCCATATATTATAAAAGGTCTTATATTTAATATTAAAGTAAAAAATACTATATATAGGATCGAAGAAAATAAGGATCTGTTTGGTTTTACTTGATTTAATTTGTGTAACATGATATTTGGAAAAATTTTCAGTTTCCGTTGCACAATGATTTTTCACCCAAAACGTGGTTTACGCAGAAGCACCAGTGGACCTACTTTTCCATTCTACTTCTTCATTCTGATTTATATTTATTTTAAAGTCAAATAAAAATGAACTAATAAAAATAAGAAAAATTAAAAAATTGAAAAAATAAAATTTCCTTAAAATTTTTTCTATCTAATGACTAAAATGTCATTTCAAAATTTTAATCTCCATGGACTTTAACTTGTAAAAAAATATTGTACCAGATATATTATGTTCTCAATTAAATAAATGTAGATTAAATTTTAGTTCAAGTAAATTAAATTAATCATATGATAGAATTTAAGCTCAATTTGAAGAAAAATTATAAGTTTTGTCAAAACCAATTTTTAAATAAGTCATCCAAACATAAACATGTTAGTTCAAAACCAATTTTTATTATAACTACGTTATAAAATCAATTCTACCAAAACTCATTTTTAACTAACTGAAAACTAAACGGTCCTAAATATTTGGCATCAAATTCCATTCATCACAATTGCGTTGGTTTAAAAGTGGCGCCCATTAACAATTGATTGATAATTGGTGTTGATCTAAAGGCATATCCATTGTGACACTTATGGTTGGATGATAACTAAATAATGCCAGTAATGATTAAATGGGGATAACACAGTGTAAGCTAAAATAAATTGAGTTTGCATGCACAGTAACAAGTCTAGTTTGATCAACCTATATATATATATAATAGTGAAAGTCTACTTTTGATCCCTTAGCTTTAAGATATATTTTATTTAAGTCTTTTAATTTTATTTAGTTTTATTATAATCATTTAATTTATAAAATATAGTCAGATACATCCTAATTATTAACAGTTTTAAATAACTTAACCATAAATAATGATTTGGCATATTTAAAAAACAAATAATTAATGGTATTATATATTTATTAATATTATAATTATAACAATTGGGCAAAAAATCTTGTAATTATAATTAAAATAATTTTAAATTCTTATAATAAATAATTATCACCTTTAAAATAAAATCTAAATTACATCATCAAAATAAATATAAAATCTCAAAATAAAAACTAACTTTAAAATAAATTATTATTTAAATGCCTTAAAATTAAAAACTATAACATAAAAAATAATGAATAAATAAAATAAAAATTGAATCATCAAACTATTTTGAGTCTCTCACATTAATAATTAGGAAAAATAACTATAACGAAAGACACAATTTAACTTATATTTATCTATTTTTAAATTTTTTACTAACTATTTGTTTTTAATTTATTGTTATTAGTTTTAAAACTGTGAAATAATTATTTATTTTAAAGTTAGATTTTATTTTAAGATTTTATAATTATCTAGATAATTTAATCTAGATTTTAATTTTAGGGTTATAATTATTTATTATAATATTTTAAAATTATTTTAATTATAATTATAAAATTTTTGGCTAATGATTATAATTATAAAATTAATAAATATAAAATAATATTAATTAGTTGTCTTATAGATATGTCAAGTCATCATTTATAGTTAAATTATTAACGGTGTTAATATTAGCAAGTTTTTAACAACATTTTAAAAATTATAGGATTATAATGAAACTAAATAAAATTAAAGAATTAAAGTGAAATATGTTTCAAAATTTAGGGATCAAAAGCATAATTTAACCTATATAAAAGATATTAAACACTTTTTAAAGCAAAGAGCAAACAATAGCTATTTTATTATATATATTATATTAATTAATAATTGCAATAATCAAAGTTCACCATATGTTAGTTGGGGAAAGAAGTTAAGCATAGCATATGTTAATTTACTTCACAATATAAAAACTTAAAATTAACCCCTGCAAATATTGCAGGAAAATTATGAAATTATTAAAATATGTCACATTTTTTAAAAGCAGAGGTTTCTGGCGGATTTGCGCTGCCCACCTTGAGAAAATTGCATGTAATACCCAAGCACAATAAATTGACTTTTAATACAATGCACTTCACGCCACTCATATTTTACGCGCCCTGCCGACATATATCTCTCTTTTATTTGACTTCTAATCCAAACCCAGATGATTCTGAGTTTAACAATATTTTAGATATATGAAAACTTATCTGAAACAGAATAAATTGTGAAAATTCATATACATAATTAAATAGAAAATATATAGATGAAAAATTGTTTAGTGACTTATATATTGTAAAAGATGTTTTTAGTAATATTAATAATGAGTAAATTGTTCAATAATTACAACACATAAAATTACATAAAAGGATAATTGTAAGATACTCCCTCCATTTTCAAATAATTAACACTTAAAGTTATGCATATAAATCTATCTATTATTATATATACTAAAGTAAAATACACTATAGTAATGTGTCAAATTCTATGTTGCCACATCATCATAGTGAAATAGAATAAAATGGGACCTACCATACCAACTAATATATTTCTATAATTTAATTAGCTGATTACAATTAGACATTAATGTAAATTCATTTTATGGCAATTTATATTCATTTGACTATCAATATTTTCTTCTAGATTTTAATTTCGTAAATACACTATTTCAATTTTTTTAAAACCATTTATTGAAGATGAAAATATATAAAAATTTATTGTTTTTACGATTATAGTTCAAATGTGAATGATACGCATAAAATATATTGGTATAATCTATTTATTCAAATTCAAATCTAATTATTGGTACATAATATTTAAAATAATCATAGAAATATATATGTTATTTTCATTATCTAATTTGAGTTATTAAATTTGTGGAGTTATTGGATTTAACTATCTGACTTTCCACAATTTATTGTTTTGTTTATTATATATACTAAAGTAAAGTATAATGAGATAACATATCGAAATTATGTGTTGTCAATTATGTGTTGTCACATCAGTCTTGTGAGATTGAAAAAAGTGGATCACATGCTGCCAACTAATATACTACATGGGTCTTATTAATTACTGGTCAATTATATAATAATGCACTATTTATGCTTTTTAATACAATATTACTACACAAATTATGTTTGGTGCAATTATAAATCAATAAAAGGAATTTAAATATTCAAACATATAATTCCTTTGAATGACACGTATAGAGCAATAATGGTTGAGATACGACTTTTCAAATTTGTATTTAATTCCTTTATTTTTTCTGTTTCGAGTTCAATTATAAATTAATAAAAATAATTTTATAAATTGATCCATATAATTCATTTGAATAACAAGTAAATGAGCAATAATGATTGGTACTTGAATTTTTAAATTTTTATTTAATTTTTTTCCCATCTTGGTTTCATATTGAATATTCAAATAATTTTGTCCAATTGTCAACAAGTCATAATTCACACTATAAATACACATGCTATTTCATGTTACAGCTGTTCGGAATTTCGGTACACGCACAGCAGAAAAACATTAAGAAATTCGTTCCCATAGATCTATCAATGTTGTTTAGATTGAGAGGTAGAAAATTTTTTTACCTCTAGTACGTCCCTTTGGTGTTCTTTTCCTACCGTCAAATCCTAGGAACTGATATATCTGATCAGTTCTCTCTACCGATATTCACATGAACGAACAGTGAGTCCAACTCAAAGTGAACGTTCGTAGTAAAGACTCTCTCTTGATTCTATGTTTAATAACCATAATCTATATAATTATATAGATAATGTTTATTATTTGATTAATTTAAATCAATTATTTAAATCAAATCAAATCTTAATTACATAGATTAGTTTAGATTTAAATCAATATAATAGAATAATATCTAAATCAACTATTTAATTTAAATCTAGAATCAAATCTAAATTAAATTTAGATTATAATATTAGTTTAAATTTAAATTTATCACATAAAATTAAATTTAAAACTAATTCATTTAAATTAATTTAAATAATATATATATTTTGAAATAATATAATATATATCAAATATATAATATATCAAACATACATATATTTCAAAATTTTATATATAATTCAATCACCCTAAATTGAACGTTAAATTCATTGAATCTAAACACATTTTAGATTCAATGAATTTGGACATTCTAACTTGAGTTGGTTCATTCTTGTATGCGATTCTGTAGGTTCATATGATGTTGACAGTAAGCTAATAACACTATTGGACCCATAAGTCACAAGTGACCTCTAACAAGATATTGTGACTACCCAAATCATATGAGATTGGTGATCCGATGTAACCTATTATATAATCCGATCACATCCCTTTTGTCTCATGATATATAAGTTAAGTATGAGCTATGTAAACATCATCCTCATTTTACTCGACCATCACTTTCTCGATCTCTAATCAGACTGACATAATAAATGAAAACTCTTCTATTCGAACACGACTATGCATTTCTCAGTCTCACTCATCAAGGGGTCTAGATATATCTCTCCATTAATTAAAGGGACAAATTTCATCTTGACCATTTATCTTCCTCCACACGAGTTCTATCATACTCGATTATAGCATTTATGCCATTAATTAGAGGGATAAATTCCATCTTGACCATTCATCTTCCTCCACACGAGTTCCATTATATCCGATCATAGCCTTTATAATCTCCCGACTAAATGTGACTTTTGATTATGCCAAAATATAGTGTTTCCCATGTAGGAAACCATGGTGATCTCAGGTCTAAAGGTTTAGTGACACAGTTATATATGAGATATGCTTATAACTTGATCCATGCAATTATCTCATAATGGGTCGATCCAGGCCTATATCCTAACATGAGCTTATAATTATGATTTATATCTTAATATATAATTATCAATTAAAATCACACTAGTCTTAATTAATCATTGTTCCCACAAAGATGATTGATATATAGATAAATATGCAAACAATATAATAATGAAAAGTATCTTCTTTTTCATAATGAAATATAATATTCATAATACAATGATTAGTTTAGGACATAATTTCCAACAACAACTACATTTCATCTAAAACCTTTTCTCTGTCTGTCTTCATTATGCATTGAAGATGGAAGCAGAATTCCGAAGCCGGAGGATGTTTTCATTTGTTCTTTCACTTTTCTCCTGTATGCATTTTCCATTTAAGATGGTGACAATATTTGGATCATTTCTTTTATTTATTATTTCTAATGTAAATGTGATTGTATTTGTAGTTTTAAATTTTGCAGGATGATGCTTTTGAAATTCGGTGCTAAAATTTAACATGACATTTTTGTTATTATAATATTTAACATTTATTGTGTTTTTGCTGGAAGTCCGTTTGTGTTCGATTCCTTCCCTAGAAATTTCATGTTTGCTATTGGCAACTAAGCTGGCAGTGGGGATTTGGAAAGAATCGTACAACTTCAACAAAAGAAACCTTGACATCTGATTGAGGTGAAAAGATCGAACTAACTAGAGAATTTCATCCAAATATATTGAATTAAGATTTTCTCTTATTTTTAATTGGTTTTTTTCCATTATGCTTATATCAGCAAACATGCATTATGATTTCAACATTTCCATTAATATTCTTCACAGCTGGCAGTGCAAATAAACTCTTTTCTATTGGTTAAAAAAAACTATTTTCTATTTTTTTAAAATTAAATTTCATATATATAATTATTTGTATACTTAATCTAAATGGGTTGTGAACAAATAAAATTAATGCCTTATATATTTAATTTGATCATTTTGCAAATTGATAGAACTATTCTTTGTTTCACACATTACTTAGAAGCAGCAATTGTTGTGAATGTTTTAATGTGACTATGATTGAAAGTAGTCTTGTGGTGAAGGCATGATATTGAACAGATTTGATGCAATATCTATTAATGTACAGTTCTCAGTTTCTTTTTTTTTTTTCTTATAGGAGTGCAGTTCTCAATTTCTAATTGATTAATCCTATAGGATGTATAAGAATTTGATTATGCTTTTTTATTTTCATGATCAAATGTACTCGACCCTTATAGGATGTATATATATATATATATATATAATTATAATTAATAGATTATTTCTCTTTTCCATGGATCTTCATAAGCCGCCCAAATAAACTTTTTTCTCTTTTTTTAAATATATATATATAATTATTGTATACTTACTTTAATGGGTAATTCATGAATTATAAACAATTATGCCTATATAATTAATTGAAGTTAAATTATAGTTTGTAAATATAATCCAATACATAAACTAAATAATTTGTTTTGTTTTTATTTATTCCATACTGAAATTTGAATATGAAAAAAATTGACATAATATGTAATTAAGTGGAATCAATCAATAGGATTTTCTTATCAACCAAATTTGGATCAATTAGTGGTAATTGATCATGTATTTAATTTAATTATAAAATTATTATTTATAATTAGAACTAAATCATAATATTCATTTGCATTACTTTGTTTTGTTGATTGAAAAATCTTAATATTAGTAGAAAATTGATTTTTGAATACAAATTCGTATTGGAATAAAAAATATATTGACAATTAAAAAATAAAATTCAGATATTAAATTTGATTCGTTCATTTGTATGTGTTTATTTAAAAATAATCATGTTTTTAAGGAATGATGAGATGAATAAAATGAAAATTACGGAAAGCCGAAATTAGATGATTATGCTATCACAAATTTAAACTAAGAAATTGAAATAAACCAATAAAATTTATTAAAATAGATTTAATGATTTAATGTTGATTATTTAAATTTAAAAATTTTGAAATTCAATTATTTAATCCTCCGAGAGATTTTACAATCTTCTCTATCATTGACAGCATCTCTATTATTCATTTATGCATTTCCTTTACTTTGCTGTATGAGATATGCTTATCAACTTTTTATTTTATGATTTATTGAGATTTTGTATTGTTGGAAAATTTTAAAAATGTATTGATTTTGAATTGATGGAAAATATCTTGAAAATCCGTATTCTATGTTGGTTTTGTATTGATGTGAGATTTCTTGGAAAATCTTAAAAATTTGTAAAATTTTGAGTTTGTATGATTTTTTTGACAAAAAATATAGATATATATATTGAGAGAGTTTTTTTTTTTGCAAAAATATATTAAGAGAGAGTTTGTATGATTGATTATGTATTTTGAGTAAAATAGAAAATCCTCTGATAAAAAAAAGTAAAATGGAAAATCCTAAATTGTGATTTGGTTTTGGTTATGTAAATCTAAATAAACTCTTTTTAGGCATAATTTTATGCCATAGTGGAAGGATCTCTCACAGTTGGATTTGTAGTTACGCTAGGTCTAATACATGGTGCCATGATGAAGTTTGTAGCTAGGAACCATCCCACATTTAGAGTTGCAAAATAAAATTAGAACCATAGTGCAATATAATGTATTTATTTGTATCATAATTGTTCTTTATTATGTTTATTGAAATTTATGAAAGGTTATAATATTTTAAGTAATTATTTGAATTATCGGTGCAATTTCATTTGACTCTACATTTTTACTTTTAATCCTCTATTCCATTATTCCCTCCCACTTTTATTTTTTCTGGTGCATTTCTTATTTTTCAGATAATTTTTAATTTTTTATTTGATAATTGTCTCTTCTCTAAATGCTAATGCCTTTTCTTAATTTTCTTTTCATGATCTTTTTATTTCCAATATGATTAGACAAGAAAGGAGTAAGTTGAATCAAATCTCATAACAATTTTTATATTATTTCAATTTAATTAAAACCGAATTATTATGGTTTAATATGATTAAATTTTATTTTAATGCCAAAATCTTAAAACATCAAATTATTTATTAAATTCTACGTTAAATTCAATTATTTAAATCAGTTGTAAATAATTAATAGAGTGTAATAATATTTACAATAGCACAAAAAACAATTATATAGTGTAACTATAACAACAATTACCTTATGAACATTGAACAACTTAGAAATCTCAAAAAAATAATTTTAATCATAAAGAAAGGTTTGCAAGTAAAGCAATCTATATTAAAATCTAAAACTAGCAAATTGTTTGATCAGAATCAAAATCTAAAATTGCCAAATTATTACTTTCTTTTGGCCATCACTGATTTATTACTTAAAAGTTGACTTAACTTTAAATTTGTTATAATTACGTTGAAATTATCCTTTAAGATTTAAATTACATTGTCAACTGTTTAAATTCAAAAAAATTGAAATTGAATGATTTACATTAATTATAATTCTATTGATATGATTTATATCATTATCACTTGAATGATTTCAAAATTTAAACCTATCAAAATATTAATTAAAAATTAAATGATATTTAAATGGGCTTTTGCTCAAATTTATAATAATAAATATAGATTGATTGTATTTTAGAAATTAGAATAAATTAGGGTATTAATTTCAAAACTTTGAAACCAAGAAATTGCCAAAAACAAGTTAGTTATTTGAACTTATTTTAAATCTTATTAATCATATTTTTTATTAAATTGATAATGTAGCATGCATTTTATTGTCATTTAATTTGAAAATTATGATGTATGTCAAAACCTAATTAAATAAAAAAGTTGCAAAATCAAGTATATAATTATATCCCATAATTATATTTAAATGTGGACTGTGCAATCCAAATTCGCCATGTATGTTTAATGGAAATTGTTCCAAATACTATTCTAAAGAATTCAACTCAACTACTGTCATTAATGAAAAGGGATATGTTATATACAAGAGACCAAAGAATGGTCAATTTGTAATGAAGAATGGTGTTCCACTTGATAATTGACATGTAATTCCATACAATTCTTTTTTATTATTATTGAGGTATAATGCACACATTAATGTTGAGAGACCTAATCAGGCTATGCCCTATCCAGTAATGGATATTGTGAATATTGGTACCAATAGGTTGATTGGCAAGAATTAAATTATGACAAATTTGAGTTAGCTACCAAGTTTTTTTATCTAATTAGCACACTGACATGTGAACAAATGAAAGTATATGATCAAGTCATTTGTGCAGTCGAATCAAGTAAAGGTGGTGTTTTTTCTGTTTATGGTTATGATGGTATTGGAAAGGCTTACATATGGAACACTTTGTCTGCATCATTAAGATCATAAGGGAAAATTGTATTGAATGTTGCATAGAGTGGTATGGCTACATTGCTTTTGCTTGGAGGACGGACATCTCATTTGCAATTTTGCATACCCCGATCAGTTAATGAAGATTCAATTTGTAACATAAAACAAGATAGTCATCTTGTTGAATTACTGGTCTATACTTCACTAATTATATGGGATGAGGCCCCAATGGCACACAAACATTATTTTGAAGCTCTTGATAGAAGCGTTCGAGATATAATGAAGTTTCATAATCCAACTACTTATAATATGACTGTCACACCCGGAGATGCAACGCGGATGGCATGGGGAAATGAAAAAAAAAAAGAGAAATTGGCTCGCACGGCGGGGAGCTGATTTCGGAGGGAGTCGCCACCAAAATTTTGAGGGAAATTTTGGAAAATCGGAACAAAAAGAATAAAAAGGATAAGGATGGTCTGTGAATCAGAGTTGGGTTCAGGAATACGATTGTGAGTGGGGAAGGTGTTAGGCACCCTCACAATACCCGTTCCTAAGAACAGTTACCTTAGGTTGATCATGCAATTTTTATGGCTTTTTTTTTTTAAAAAAATTATTTTGATTGCCCTTTTACCATTCACATGCAAAAATAAATATAAAAATAAAAAAATGTAAAAATAAAAATAAAGAATAAAATGAAAATATGAAAAGTTGGAAAAAATAAATAAGAGAAAAATATTATTTATTTACAAAAGTGGACTTGACCCAGAATTAGAGTCTGGGGCCTACGTACCCTGCGATAGGGATCAAAGTCGACGTAGTTCGGACTAAAAATGCGTGTCACTGGGTTGGTATTTTTTATTTTATATATTCTTTGAAAAGAGAGGTTTATAGAAAATAACTTGTCTTTCCACAAAGAAAATAATTTTTAGAATTGGTTGGTGTGTTTTAATTTGTAAAAGACAGATTAATTTCCATTATTTGCTCTTTTTATTTATTATTATTATTATTTTTAGTTTAAAAAATAGGATTAAAATTATGTGTGATTTTGAACATTTTATTTTGATTTGAAAAAGAAATATTTAAAAATAATTTTATTTTTACAAAACCAATTGATATAATGTAGCGACTTTATCACTCACAATACACCTATTGATGCCTAAGTGTCCATGGTAGTGTTACCTGAGACAAAAAGGCACAAAAAGTTCGAAAGAAAATAAATAAATTTTTTGTACAAATTATTTTTGTTTTCTTTTTATTATAAAAATCATTTTAAAGAAATTAAAAAATGTGATCATTACGTATGTTTTGAAAAATAATAATCAGCATATGTGGTGACTTCATCACTCACAAGTTACTGATCTGTATTTAAAATACTTTCGGTGTTACCACTCGAGGCAAATATACCAGAAGGAAAATTTTAAATGAAAATCAAACAGCATATATGGTGACTTGATCACTCATAATTTGCTGATTTACGCATATATGCTCACGATGATGCCACTCATGGCAAAAGACAGAAAGAAAATGGTCGAAGGAAGACACAATTTTTAGACAAATTATTTTTATTTTCTTTTTAATATAAAATAGAGACAAAATAGGATCTTTTCACACATATTTACTTATTTAAAGAAATATAAAAAAATGTGAAATGTGGTTATTATATATATTAAGAGAAATAATCAGCATATGTGGTGATTTTGTCACTCACAAATTGCTGATTAATACTTAAACGTCCACGGCGTTACCACTCATGATAAATAAATAGGGAAGGTAAAAACTTGGAAGGACATGAATAATCCTTGTCCAAATTGCTTTTATTTCTTTATTTCAAATTATACAATGAAAAGTACAATTAGAAAAAAAATAAAATAAAATAAAAAAATTTTTTTAGTTACTTATTTAAAGAGATGCATATAGAAAACCTCTTTTTAAAAAATTTGAAAAAGGGATTTAAGGTAAAGTTAATACATTTGAGATATATCATTCATCTATTTATTTTAAGATTATTCATATTAATAAAATAAATAATTAAAGGTCGTTCTCAAAAACTTGAAAAAGAAAAAAAAATTTTAATTAAATAATTAAGGCAACACTTTTATCTGTGTTTTTATTTTTGAAAGTCAATTTCCAAATAAAATCAAACAACATATATAGTGATTTGGTCACTCATAATTTATGATTGGTGTCCAAACACTCAAAATATTACTACTCAAAGCATAAAGGCAAAGAAAATTTGCAAAGGAAACTTTTCTTTATCTCAATCATTTATTATTTATTTTCTTTTTTCTTTTTTCCACAATCGAAAGCATCCTTTAAAGTCAAAAGCAATTTTCCATATGACATAAACCTTCTATCATCAAGACAGAGCAAATTCATATCAAAAAGAAAGAAGCAATTTCATCCCTTCCAAGAACAAACGCACTGGACACACCACTACTAAACTTTCGACCAGCCAAAATGTCATACGCTGGCCATGTCCAATATCCATCATAAACAATGAAAATCTCAAAAGCAAAGAAGATCTCACTATCAACTTTCCATGCTCAGCATAAACCTTTTATCATCAGGACAGAACCAGTACGTGTCAAAATAAAAGAAGCAATTTCCTCCTTTCCAGAAACAAACACACTGGACATACCACGACTAAACTTTCGAATGACCAAAATGCATAAACAAGCCATGTCTAAGATCCATCTAACGATGAAAATCTTGACAGCAAACGTATTAAGCCTAAGGCTTTGCTTGAACATGACAAAACACATAATCAGGAGGTTCAAAAATAATCCACCAGAACTCTAAAGAATGACCCCCTTCACAAGAACGTTCCATAATACAAACAAGAAGGCCTTTCATTTGGCCACACATTTACTTTGAAGAAACAGGGACGTGTTCAATCATACACAGAGCATTTACAACATCAAGCCAAGGTAAGATATTCCAGCATCAGAGATTGAATGAACAATAGACTAAGACAAGGTTCGTGGCTCAAATGGTAATAGAGGACCGCACTAATCAACAGTAAAAACTAACCAGTACCATACTTGATTCATACCAAAATCTTCTAATACTATGAATGAAAGAGAAAGACAAACAACAGCAAGCCCCATTGCGCGATTATATGAAAAAAAACAACAACAAAAAAAACTGACCCCAATGACAGTGGTACTACATCCTTGTCAATTTAACATGATAACAACAACAACAAAATGGTCTCCAAACTCAGTGATTCACACAATGGAGTATTCATGATAGAATGAGAAAAATTATACCAAGCTAATGTCTACACAGGTTGCAAGCTCCTCGGATTTGAGGGTCCTTCTCTCTGTTCTCTTGCTCGGTTTCTCTTTGCTCCTTACTCTTTTCCTTGTCCTCCAAATTCCTCCTGATCAACCTCCTGGAAGTTCTCGGCCTCCTCTGTTCCCTTCCTTAACTCCTCTTAGTTTTTTTTTCTCTCGCCCTCCGAATCTTCTTTCTCTGCCTCTGAAATTTCAGCCTCCAGGCTTTTTCTCTCAATCTCGGTTTCTAGGATTTCTTTTTGGCGTCCAGAAGTCTTCCCCCAAAAATCCCCTGTGCTTCTTGAGACGGCCTTCCTTTATAGGGCCCGGCAAGTGGCTTCACCGTCCCAAAACAGAGCGCGTGGCTCCCTCCTCCTTTCCTTCTCGTCCGAATTTCAGGCTCCTCTTCTGTGCCGGCTCACCATTTGCCTTCACCTCCACTACTCTGACAGTACTGTGTATGGGGTAGTGGAGGGATTTTGTTGTCCGTGTCTGCCCCTCGCCTTCTCTCTCACTCTCGTAGGCTCAAATTGGGATCATGGCCCGTACTATCCTTCGTTCGTCTTCCCTCGCAGCTCCCCTCTGTCATCCTTTTTCTCGTGCCCGAGCTCCCTTTGGTTTCCTTCAGTGGTTCAGGTTCCCTCGGTCCTCTGCCCGTGGTTCTCTGCTCCTCCTTGGTCCCCCACCTTTTTTCCTCGGCCATGGCTGCTCTCTGGTCCGAGCCCCCTCTGTTTTTTTCTTCGGTCGAGCTCCCTCTGATTTTCTCTCCGCGGCCTCCTCCATCTCTCATGCTCCCTCAGTTTCCTCGAGCCCTAAAGGCTCCCTCTGTACCGAGCCTTAAAGGGCTCCCTCTGGACTGGTTCACGAGCCCTCCACTGGGCTCCTGACCTTTTAAGCTGAAATGATTTCAGCCCAATAGGGTCCCCCCCTTTTTTTTAAACTTAGGTTTCAGCCCAAACTCTTTTTTTTTTATGTATTTCGGACTCTGGGCCGAATTTTGGCCCCAAAGCCCTTTTTTTTTTTTAATATTTCAGATTTTGGGCCGAATCTCGGCCCAAAATAATTTTAATTTAATTTTAATTTTTTTTTGCTTTGGTTAATTTATTTATTTATTTTTATCTATTTATTTTTGTTTCTTTCTCTTTTTCTTTCTTTCTTTTTTTTTTACATTTTCTATTATTTATTTATTCATCTATTATTATTTTTTATTATTATATTTATATATATTTTTAAAATTATCCGGACAAAATACGGTGTTCACAATGACATTTGGAGGCAAGATTGTTGTGTTTGGTGGAGATTTTTGCCAAATTTTCCTTGTTGTAGCAAAAGGTACACATAAAGATATAGTTTTTTCAATTGTTAATTCCTCATATAACTGGAATCATTGCAAGGTCCTGATTTTGACAAAAAAAATATGAGGTTGTTGCCCTCAAATACATCAGAAATGAATAAAGAAATCAAGGACTTTTTTAGACTGGATTATTTCAATTGGGGATGGAACTCATGTTCCAATGAATGAAGGAGATGATGACATCACTATTCCGAGAGACTTGATATTATTTGCTTTTGATGACCCTATAAAAGCAATTGTTGAATCCGCATATCTTAATCTTATTCATAATCTAAATAACATTGCATATTTAAGAGATAAAGCCATATTGGCCCTACTTTACATGTCGTGGATGGAGTGAATAATTACATGCTATCTATGATTCTTGGTGAGGAAGTAGTATACTTAAGTTCAGATAGTGTATCCAAACAAGATGAAAATATTAATTCAATGGATGATCTCCATTCAGTTGAATTCCTAAATAGTATTTATATATCTGGTATTCCAAATCATGAATTATAGCTAAAGGTAGGTGTGCCGATTATTTTGATGAGAAATATTGATAAATCTATGTGGTTGTGCAATGGAACACATCTTATTGTCACACAAACTTTGAAACATGTGATTGAAACACAAGTAATGTCAAGAATTTTTGTTGGAGAGAAAGTATGCATCCCCAGGATTTCAATTATACCATCTGACTCAAGATTGTCATTCACATTATGTAGGAGACAATTTCCTATAATGCTATCATTTGCTATAATAATTAACAAAAGTCAGGGTTAGAGTTTGTCTAATGTTGGATTATATTTGCCAATATCAGTTTTTACTCATGGTCAGCTATATATTGCTGTATTTTGTGTGCGTAGTAGGCAGGGATTGAAAATTTTAATCCTTGATTTTGATGGCAAAATATTGGACACAACTTCTAATGTTATTTATAAAAAAGTTTTCAACAATTTAGTTTAATAAACCTTAATGTTGTTGATAATGTCATTTTGTAGATATTGATGTTTTAATTTGTTTTTCATTTTAAAATATGTTGTTTTTACAAGAATGTTGACTTACCAAAAGACATGTTATATAATATTAGAATTAACTCATGTTACCAAATGTTTATATATTACTACTATTAAATATATATTATTTTTCAGTTATGATAAACTGAATAATTCGTGCATCACACGGGTGAACCACTAGTTAAGAAAGATGATAACTAGCTAAAGAATTAATAAAATATAATTGTATTTTATTATAACACTCTTATCATGTAATATTCCTTAATGTTTATTTCATCTTTTATTTTATTGAAAGGTGAAATTGTTAAAAAAAGTAATTAATATTATTTTGAAATTAAAATGACAATATTTGAAAACAAAGTAAAATGTCCAAAGTGATTTATTATTTTTTAATTATTAAAATATTTTTTTAATTATTTTATTAAAATTAATTGGCTTCCCTTGATAGAGGAAATTGGATACAGTGCTTATCACAAAGATAAGCACTAAATTCTCATCACAGTTTTGGACCAAAAATATAGTCCAGATTTAATTTAATTTTATTATTATATTTTAAATATATTTTTATTTTATTAGATATAAAATTTAAAATAAAGATAATTTTAAAATTATCACCTTTTTTTAAAAAATGATATTTTCATTTAAAATAATAAAAATAAAAATTATAAATTTAAATAATTTAGATTTCATTACAGTGATAATGATAAACATGTAATGATCATTAGTGTAATAAGCACCAAAACTGGACAACCGGGTCTTGGTTTTGCCACTGGTTTCATGTCTGGTACCACCCGTGTGTGTATGTGTGTTTTGTGTGTGAAATGTAGCCATGTGTCTAATGTGATGATATGATACTAGTATAAAGATGCTTTCAATGAAAAAGAAAAAGAGAAAATGATATTTTAAAATCAAAATATTTATTTAATAATATTTTAGGATTAAAATATTTAAAAATGATAGAAAAAGTTAATTGTCTTAAATTAATTAAAATTTTAAATAGGAAATTATCTAAATATCCTTATTCAAAATTTTGACACTTATTTTTCACTATTTATTATTCAGATTCCATAATTTAATATTGAACTATTCTGGTTTTATACTGTACATATCATGATAACAAAAAAATTCAATTAGAGAAGTTTAAAGTAAAATTGAGAAAGTTCAATATCAAATTATGAAACCTAAGCAGTAAATAGCAGAAATTGAGTGTAAAATTAAAAAAGTTATGTGTCAAATTATGGAATTTAAGTAATAAATAGTGGAAGCTGAGTATCAAACTTATTAATAAAGACATTTACTCAAACTTATTAACAAATATATTTAAGTCATTTTTTATTTAAAATTTTAATTAGTTTAAAATTATTATCTTTTTCTATTAATTTAAAATATTTTGATCTAAAAATAATATTAATTAAATATTTTGGCTCCAAATAAAGCAATTGACTCCAAATTAAAGATAAGGACTGGGCGTCTCCTACTAGACCCCCCTATGTGGCAGGTTTTTTTTTTTAAATTAAAAATTATAGATAATAAATAAATTTTTAAAAATTATGTAGATACATATATTGTATGCTTTTAAATTTTTAATTTATTAAAAAAATATTATACAATAAAAATTGAATTAAACTGATCTCTGCAATTTGTAGTTTTATACAATTTTTTTAGTAATTAAGAAAAAATATTAAATAAATTTAAAAATACACAAAAATATATATTTATATTATTATTGAAAAACCTACATTTTATCTATAATTTAAAAAAAAAAAAGAAAAAACTATCACGGGAGGACCGTGGAGTGCCGTGCCAAATTGGGTCTCGGTGGGAGACCCTACAGCCCCAAAAGATAAGAACCTGTTGGCTCCAGCTCGGAAAACTGAAATGATGGATGATGAAACGTGATAAATGGAAGCCAATAGTGTTGAGCGAGTCAAGGAGGAAAATTTACATAGGGAAAGTTTCAGAATAGGCTTTTCATCGCATGCTTGAAATGTGAAAAAATCGTTCCAAAAGCAGCTCGCTAGATTACTGTAACACTGAACTAGAGACTCCAGTTTTCACCCCCAGTTATACTTTATAAATTTGGAAATCGAACTCCATACCAACCAAGTCTCATATGAGAGTTTTCAGAATTGCACAGTCAACCCATCAAGGAACCCAAAGCTAGCTCTTATCAATGTCGACCAAGCAAAGGTATGAATTCTGAAATCCCATGTACTGTACAGCCTCTAATTAACTTTGGAGTAGATTACAACCGCGTGAGTTGTGAATATTCTTGTCTGGGTTTTACAGGTTGGAGGGGAAGGTGGCAATAGTGACAGGAGGAGCCAGTGGAATAGGAGCAGAAGCAGTCAAATTATTCGCCAGAAACGGAGCATCTGTGGTGGTAGCTGACATCCAAGACGAACTGGGCTACCAACTCGCAGCTTCATTAGCCTCACATCAAGTTAGTTACCATCACTGTGATGTAAGAGACGAGAAACAAGTCGAGCAAACTGTAGCTTTCGCCGTCGACAAATACGGCCACCTCGACATCATGTTTAGCAATGCCGGAATCGCAGGCCCCTCCTCTGGCATACTCGACCTCGACCTGAACGGGTTTGACAACACCATGGCTGTCAATGTCCGGGGTGTGGCTGCAACCATCAAGCACGCGGCTCGTGCCATGGTGGTCGCAAACATCCGTGGCTCCATAATTTGCACGGCCAGCGTGGCTGCTTCCACTGCCGGCTGTGCGCCCCATGCTTATACCACATCCAAGCATGCTCTTGTGGGGCTTGTCCGCTCTGCTTGTAGCGCGCTCGGGGCTTATGGGATCAGAGTGAACTGCGTATCGCCATTTGCGGTGGCCACACCTCTTGCTTGCCGAGAGTTCAAAATGGAAGCAGATGAAGTTGAGGCCTTTGGCTGTTCTTTAGGCAATATGAAGGGTATTTCATTGAAGGCTACCCATATTGCTGAAGCTGCTCTCTTTCTTGCTTCTGATGAATCCGTTTATATTAGTGGACAGGACTTGGTGGTCGATGGAGGCTTCACCGCCGTCAACCGCTGCCGTCCTACCGACTGAAACATTGGCTCTCTGCCATGGTTCTTTGCTATATGTGTGTGTGTGTACGTATGGTTACCATCGTCAATTAATTACAATCACCCCAGAGTCTTCTTGTACTTTTGCTGAATAAATCCATACCAAATGAAATCCGAGAGGCATTGTTATTGTTTTGCTTTTATTTAGTTATTAGCATCACCCAGCGTATCTCCCCTTTACGCTACAAAATCACTGAGAAATAATAAGAGAAAAATGAAAATTGAAATGTAGCAGTATGGACCAGAAAAAGCCAGAGAAAAAAAAGGGAGAAATTACCTATACTATATATAGAGATCCGCTGAAGTGGGTAGCCTTAACCATATATTCCAGGTATAATTATACTATATACTTATACCTATACTATATATAAGTATAACAAAAGTCCTCGAAATTAATTTATGTGGCATAGTGACAATAGGACCACTATTAATTTTACATCTGTACCAAGAGCATGTGACATATTGATTTATTACTCATGGCAGTCATGTGATATTATTTTATATAAAAAATTATCTTTTTGATAATGTTTATTGAAATATTCCTGTGCAACGCATTGGAGCAATGCTAGTTTATTGTATGCAATTATGTAATTTTTACTATTAATCTAATCTTCTTGTATTTTCATATCTTATGCTTGTTTTCGAGTCTTAGAACATATGATGTTCATTGTCAGTTACAGTGAAATCTTAGTAATTACTAATTCCAAATCATATGTTTGTGTGTGCGTTCCTTATTTGCAACCAAAAGAAATCTGCCATAAACTGTTATTTTCGTCATGAGGAAATGACTTTATTTTTTCAGATCATATCAAACTGTAAAATGCAATATCTGTACTTAAATTCTTAGATTACGTGTCGCTTTATGTTCATTAGTTCGCTGTTCTTCAGTGCAGATCTTAGAATTGAGTGAAAGATAGAGAACTTCCATTTAAAGCCTTGAATGATTTTTCTTTTTTTTTTTTTCTGTTCAAAATCTCAATTTCTTTTCAAATGCTCTATGAAGTTTACTCACAGCTGCAGGGACAATGACTGGAAGGTTGTTCTAATGTTCAAGATCCCCAATGTGTGGGGAGGTAAAGCTGCAGCCGTTGAATTGCTTTTTATTTTCAGCACATATGCTTATCAACAGAAGCATATCATTTCCTGTGATAGATTTCAAATCATAAGACACTGTCATTTGGCAGGAGACACTTGCTGTGCTTTCCAATATCATAACAGGTCAGAAGCCATGAGAAAAGAAGGAGAATGAGGTTTTCCTGGTCTAAACATATTCCTTTTCCAATGAGGTTTTCCTGTTGTTTTAATTATTATCATTCATCCAACTTTTTTGTTTATTCCAAACTAAGGACCTTCTAATTTATTTTTTAGTAGAACAGGAGTCTTGCTTTGCAACAATTGCTCATATGGGTACCCTTCTCGATATGTTATATTGGCCTAAAACTTTTCACGTCCCTTTCTCATATACGAGATTCCTAAAGCTACAATATGCAATTTCTTAAACCCGAAGCACTTGACCACTGTTTCTAATGTTTGTGAAGCCACTTCCCTCCGCATGCTAATTCTCTATACATCCTCATTTTATAACAAAAGGGCCTATCTAATTTTTTTTTTTAAAATCTCTTTTGCTGGTTATGCTGTCTACATTTAAATGTAAATAAATAAACAGTATTTTGCAGGGACATAACTTGAAGGCCTCTTTTGTATGTTCAAGATGCTGATCTTTACTTACATATTGAATCTGCAGCGATGTAGAGTCATTTGTCAGAATGACAATTAAACCCTATTTTGTTGCTATGCTTACACCATTAGATTTGGCTTGTATATGTTGTAGTCAATACCAGACCATATGTTCCTTATTAGTGTAGTGGTGACCAAAATTTGTTACCTATTCAATTTCTAACTCCTAATTTCTTTTGTGTTTTTTTTATTTAGATTATGCAAGGAAGGAGGGGTATTTGTTCTTCTTGATTTGAAATTCATATCAAAACGAATGTTAGTTTTCTTTGTGTAAACAAGAAGAAACTCTGTTTTTTAAGTTAAAGTTGAATCTTGACCATATATAGACTTTATGTCTATTGCTTCATAATTTACCAGTTTAGGTTGGATTACTTCTCATTTTTTGGCCACATAATGAAATGCATTGCTTTCTCCTTACATATTCAGATCATATCCCACTGTTTGCTACTTGCAACTGTTAAATAGATATCACTTAATATTCTTTTTTTTTTTTACCAATATCACTTAATATTCATTAGTACTTATTTATAAATACAGATTTCATGCAGTTCAATGAAGGGTACTTCTAAATCAAGGCATGACTGATTCACAAGTGAAGATTGATATCTTTCAAGATGAAATCAATTGGTAATGAAACACTCTCCTTTGTGGGTCGGCTTGGTTGATGTGTCATGGTCACACTTGAATTTCAGTTTTGTTAATTTGGCATTCAGAAAAACATGGTCACATGTAGTTCACTAGTTTGCCTCAAACAATCTCCAATAGAGTATTGATATTGAGATATCATTGTGTTCAAATTATTTGTCATTCTTTCCTTATGTAGTGTTGCCATTTAATTATAAATGAAGGGCTCGTTTGGTTTTCAGTTTTGTAAAAATAAGTTACAATAAATGAAGTTTGTAAGAATAAAGTTTGATAAAAGTAAATTTATTGTAAATTATTATGTTTGGATATTCTTTTTGTAAAATTATAATTTGACAAAAAACATGTTTAGATTATAAGAATTAAAAGTACTTTTATATGTATAATATAAAGTTAATATCTACCTACTTTTTCTAAAACCATGGTTTTGGAAAGAAAAAAGTAACTATCTTCTTCCTTTTTCAAAATCATAGTTTAACTCACTTTTCATTTTTCAAAAAGGTAGTTTGTGTTTGGCTAAACATATCTTTTTAGAAAACTATGATTAAAAATAATAATTACATTTTGGAAAAGATGAACCAAATAGGCCCGAAGTTGTTTGAGATAGTGAGCTTCAGCCTAGTCTCCTATTTCTAGATCTTGTTTGACTAAACTCTCCTTTTGAGATTTCATAGATTATGTGAATGAAGATAGCAAGTTCTTAATTATGGCCTTTTACGTGTTATTGAACCAAATTTTGAAATGCCTTTAGTCGTTTATCAACTCATATTTTTCCCCTCCTGTGAAAAAACAAAATGCAGCATCAGAAACAAAAAGGAACTTCTGGCTTGAACTTGAGAGTAAAAAAGGAGGCTCCTCAAAAAAAACATTCAGCGCCAAGAAAATGGCTCATATACTGCTGCAGAAAACTATCCTTTGAATTCAATTTAAGTTTCTTTCTTTCTCTTCATCTACGTTTTAAGAGTCGACCATGTTTGGTATAGATGAAAGAAGGGAGAAAGAGAGAAAAATTTTATATGTTTAACATGTATTATGTCGGTTTCTAAAGAATTAGTGCTTCCTTAAGTGTATGGTAACATTTCTATCATAACTTCTCTCCATTTCCTTCTCCTTTTTTATTTCCGTCAAAGATAATTCCATCTTACCAAATATGACTTAGAAAAATTGCCATGCCTGTACAAACATGAGTTGGCCGACAGAAACTTGACCCTCATCTAACAAATTAGATAAATTGTTGAACTTGACACCCCAAACGTATTCAAACAGCAATCTACGGTGTATTTACAAAAGGCACTTCTTTTTCTCAATCACAGCAGTCATGAGTATTTATATATGGTAGAATCAAAATTCTCCATCCTTGTTACATTAAAGTTGTGCTTCACGTAGATCATATTTTGAAGCAGCATCTAATATCACTTTTCAGAATTGTTCTCTCAGGCTCGTAAGTATCAGTTTCTTCTCTTCGTTTTCAAAACAACAACGTTAATATTAATGAGAGAAATAAGAAACATGAAAGAAGAATTATTGAAACAAGAGAATTTAAAATCAAGAATAGCAGTCGGCAGTTGACGAAATTGTTTGCAAAGTCTTTCTGGAATCTGGATCCGTTAATATTCGACTAATTCTGTTGTTCTTTTTGTGGCTTTGCTGTTTCCTGCTCGAGACTTTTTGTTGTTAGTTGCTTCATTCTTTTAATATATATATATATATATATATGCCTTTCAGCGTTTTCGGACCAAAAATAAAAAAAATAAAATGCTACCAATAATATTTTTTTATGAACACCAATAATAATTTAATTATACAGAAACATAGTAGAAAGAGTTTGGTGCGTATTGCACATTGAGGCCAGCATGTCAACCCAACTTGGTCCGGGCCCAACCCATAAATATTGGATCTTCTTAATTTAGCTGAATTATATCATTTAAACTTTAATTTATGTGACCTAAAAGAATAAAATTGGTCAGATATTTAACTTAATGCACAAATACGAGTTATAGGTGCATCAAGATATTAAAAATTTTAAAATTTTATGATAGAGTATAAGATATATATACATATGATTTATGTCTATATTCAATAAATTAATGTTATAAAGATAAAAAATATAAAAAAAACTGAATTTTAAATACGTGTTTTAAAATTATTTTTTAAAATAGGTATTTTAAAAATAATATAAGAATATCTAAAATAAAAAGTTATAAATTGAGCTTTTCTTTAAGTTATTTTAAAGTTTTTGAAAAAGAAAACTAAATATATGTAAATAAAATATGGCGCGTATATACATATTGAACACATGTATGTTTTCCTTTTTCAAGTACCCATGCAATACCTTGGTAAAAAAAAAAAGTACCATGCAATAGGTAATGCATCCCAATGTGTATTGCACGTTACACAAACAATTGAATAGCAAACATTAAGTTAGCCATGATATTTTTTTAATAATTATCTGGTATGTAGTATTAACAGATGCATCAAGTCCAAATATTATTGGGTTTAAATAAATGAAACACTTTCAATATAAAATTTTTTTAATTTAAAAGACTTCAAGTAAAAAATTTATTTAAGAAATATTGAGTTATCACAGTATTAATAGTATTAATAAGAGAAATATAAAATAAGAAAGAAGATTGAAAAAAAAGAAAGAAAGAAACAAGAAAGAAAGAATTGTTAAAACAAGAGAATGTGAAAATAAGGATTGCAGTTGGCAGGTGACGACATTGAATTGTTAAAAGTTTTTTCTGGAGCTCGGATTTCAATCTCTCAGTAAATGCCAAGAACCAATCAACCAAATGAGCCTTTCCTCTATCTATCCTTCGTCCACAAAGTCAAGCATCAACGATCCTCACTTTCTTCTTCCATATTTCTACAATTTAAAGGCCTGTTTCGTTCTATTTTTTAAAATAGTTTTTCTGTGTATGAAAATAGAAAATTTAGAAAATTTGTTTAATAAATCTGTTTTTTATAAATTGTTCTGAAAAATAAAAAAATAAAAAAATAAAAAACTTAGAATAATTTTAAGACATTTTATAGTTTTTATTCCAAAAAATATAAGAAAAGATAAGATACATTCACCTCATTAATGACCCTTCACTATATCAACAAAATTATTAAAGATGCAGAGGAAAGGCAATATAAAGACCATTATGTGAAACGGTGGCTTGATGTGCTCATGGATGCTGTGCTTCAGGCAGAGGACCTGCTGGCTGAGATTGCTACTGAGGCCTCTCGACAGAAGCTGCAACTTCAACTTCATCCCACCATAGGTAAACTATGCAACTTCTTTACTTCCATTACCAATCCATTTGAAAATGAAATTGAACTAAGGATCAAAGAACTTGTTGATTACCTAGAATTCCTAGCAAACAAAAGGGATGAGCTTGGATCGAAAGAAGGCTTTTGTGCACTCACTCAAGTGGGGGTGAATAGGAAAGTATTCAAAAGATTGCCAGCTACATCTTTGGTGGATGAAACTAATATCTATGGAAGAGATGTTGATAAAGAGAGAATAATAGAGATTTTGTTATCACCTAGCATGGGTGGGAATCAACATCCCACTGATGTGATTGCCATTGCAAGTATGGGTGGAATGGGTAAGAGCCCTTGCATAGCTTGTTTTTGAAGACAAAAGGATGAAGGATGAATTTCAACACAGAGCTTGGGTGTGTATTTCAGAAGAATTTGACATTCTTCAAGCTACAAAAGCGATTCTCCAAGCACTTGATTGTCCAACTAAACAATCAGATGATTTAAACTTATATCAACTTGAAGTAAAGGAGCAATTGAAGGATAAAAAATTTTTCCTCGTTCTTGATGATGTGTGGAATCAGAATCGTACAATTTGGGAGGTTTTCCAAACTCCTTTCAACTACGGAGCTCCAGGAAGTAAGATTCTCATAACAACTCGTCATAAAAAGGTAGCAGAAATCATGCACTCTTCCTATATACATCTTTTGAAGCCATTACAAGTTGAAGATTGCTGGAAGTTATTTACAAAACATGCATTTAATGACCAATACCATCATGTAGATGCAAATATTGTATCAATTGGTAGAGCAATTGTGAACAGGTGTGGAGGATTGCCTTTAGCAATAAAAACATTGGGAAGTCTGTTGTACACAAGACTATCTCATCAAGATTGGGTTATGATTTTGGAAAGTGATATTTGGCAGTTACCCGAGGATGATAGCAATATAATCCCATCTTTAAGGTTGAGCTACCATTATTTACCTTTGATTCTCAAGTGTTGTTTTGCTTTTTGTTCAATCTTCCCTAAAGATTACATGATAGAGAAGGATGTTTTAATCCAATTTTGGATGGCAGAAGGTTTATTGTATTCCAGTCAAACAAGTAAGAGCTTAGAAGAAGTGGGTTATGAAATTTTCAATGATCTAGAGTCTAGGTCATTTTTTGAAGCATCAAAATATAGTGGTGATTATTTCATTATGCATGATCTTTTGAATGATTTAGCAAAGTCTGTGATCGGGGAGTTTTGTGTTCAATTAGAGGTTGATCAAGCACAAGATATTCCAACAAAGGCTCGTTACTTTTCATATCTAGGCAATATAAATGAAGATCTTAAAATCTCAGAAGATGTTTTCATGTGCCACCAATTACGTAGTTTTATCTTGTGGAGCAAAAATTTCCCCAATTGTGACAAAATTGATGATGTAGTGTCTAGGCTTGCTTATCTTAAGTATAAGCGGGTATTATCTTTGAGTAGAAATAAAAATTTCAGAAAGATGACAAACGATATTAGCAAGTTAAAGCACTTGCACTATTTGGATCTTTCTTACACTCCAGTTAAGAAATTGCCAAATTCAATGTGCTTGTTGATTAATTTACAAACATTGAAATTAAATGGTTGTGATGGCTTGATTAAGTTGCCATCACATTTCCACAAACTCATCAACTTGCATCATCTTGACCTAGAAGGTAGTGGCATAAAGAAGATGCCAAAACATTTGGGAAGGTTACAACATCTCCAAATAATGAATCGATTTGTTGTGGGAAGGAATGGAGGATCTGATTTAAAAGAATTGGAAGCCTTACACCATTTAAGGGGTACTCTAACCATCTCAAATATGGATAACATTGATGATCCTACAAGTCTTGAAGAGGCCAATTTGAAGGAGAAGCATTTGGATAAATTAAATTTGAAATGGAGATTATTAATTGAATATCATGAAGACGCACAACACCAAGAGCAGGTATTGGAAGCGCTCGAGCTAAATTGCTATGTGAAAGAGCTCATTATTGAGGGCTCTGGGGGTACTAGACTATCAAATTGGTTTGATGGTTCACATTTGTCTTCTTTAACTTTGTCGTCTTGTATCAACTGTGTCAACTTACCACCACTGGGGCAACTACCTTTCCTCCAGAAACTTAAGATTCAAGAATTGCATGGAATAAAGGTGATAGGTCAAGAGTTTTATGGGAATGGCTCCTCAATTGCTCCATTTCGTTCCCTTTCATGTTTAATATTTTCTATCATGAAAGAATGGGAAGAATGGAATATGTGCTATGAAGGTCACAGTTTCCCCTGCCTTCGAGTGCTTCATATATGTGCTTGTCTTAAATTGACAAAGTCTCTGCCTCAGCAGCACCTTCCTTCTCTAAAACGTCTTTCAATCTCTCATTGCCCCAAACTCATTGCGTCCTCCAAGGATTGGGGTTTGCATGAGATCCTCTCTTTGGAACAACTTCAAGTAGGTGATATTTTTGGAGGTGTGGAGTCCTTCCCTGAGGAGGGATTGCTACCACCCAATCTTCAATCTCTTGAATTTAACCAATGCTCAAATTTGAAAACAATTAACCACAGGGGTCTTCTTCACCTCCATTCTCTTACTTCCTTATCTTTTTCTAACTGTACAAAAATGAGTTTCGAATTCTTGCCAGAGGATAGCTTACCTACATCCCTTAATCATTTAAATATCGGTGGTTATTCTCCGTTGCTTAAGGAGAGGTGTGAAAAGGGGACAGGACCAGATTGGCCTAAAATTGCTCATATCCCTGATGTATACATCTGGTGAAAACAGAGTTAAGATGCAGACACTAAATCCTATGGCTTAAAAGGTACTTCCTCTACATTACTTCTACATATGTATATGCCTAGTACGTGCTTTATCTAATTGCATCTCCTTATACACTAATGAATGGCATCTTTGATATGTGGACATGGAGGAGTAGGAGCATGACATTCCACATGATGGAGCAATACTTTTATGCGAATGCTGTTACTGCAAAGCCTTGAAATAGGAACTTACATTCAGAGTCCAAAATTCATTTCTCTTCATAAGACACTAGAATTTGGCTGGGGATACTTGCTGTGCTTTTCAATCTCATAACAGATAAAAATGAAGAAAGGAGAATAATGATGTTTCCTATTCAAAACACAGATGATTCCATTTCTCAATATGTAGATTGGCCTATTTCCTCGCATCCCACTCTGGTATATCTGATTCTTCTGTTGAATTTAGATTCTTGAAGCTACAATTTGCAGTTTCTTAGAGCAGAAGCACATGAACACTGGCTCTAATTCTTGTATAGGACTTCCTCTATGTTAATCCTTGGTGTTTCTGTGTTCATCTCATTTTCTAACAAAAGGTCCCATCTAATATAATTTCCTTTTTATTTTATACCTCTTTTACTGGTTATGTTATCTACATTTAAATATAAATAATAGTTTTATGCAGACACATTAATTGACGGCCTCGCCCTTTTGTCTTGGCCCTCGTATAGCCCTGTATTCTTTCATTTTTTAATGAAATTTCTCTTTTCACTAAAAAAAAAAATCAATTGAAGGCCTCATTTGTATGTTGAAGATGCTGAACTTTAGTTACATATTGAATTTGAAGTGTTTTAGAGTTATTATTTGTAAGAACCACAACCTCTATGTTGTTGCTTGCTGACACCTTTAGTTGTGGCTTTTATAGAATAACAACTTATCAAGTAGATCTCATGTGATTCCCCATTTCAATTTCCTGCAAATTTCTCGAAAAAGGATCACAATAACAAGGTATCAGAAGTCATGCACTCAACCCATATACATCCTTTGAGGCCATTGCAAGATGAAGATTGTTGGATGTTATTTGTATAACATGCATTTGACAACCAACACCATCATGTAGATCCGGATCGTCTTTTATCAATCGGCAGGGAAATTGTTAAAAAGTGTGGAGGGTTGCCTTTAGCATTGAAACATTGGGAAGTTTATTGCATACAAAACTACCTACTCAAGATTGGGTTTCCATTTTGGAAAGTGATGTATATTTGATATTTGCCTAAGGATGATAGCAATATGACGCCATTGAGCTACAATTATTTACCATCGCATATTAAGTGTTGTTTTGCTTTTTGTTTTATTTTTCTTAAAGATTACTTGATAGAGAAGGGTGTTCTAACACAATTATGGATGGGTGAAGGTTTATTGCATCCCACTCAAACAAGTAAGAGCTTGGAAGAAGTAGGTTATGAAATTTTTAGTGATCTAGATCATTTTCTAAATCATCAAAAAATGGTGGGAATTACTTCATTATGCACAATCTTTTAAATGATTTAGCAAAGTCTGTGATCGGGGAATTTTGTGTGCAGTAAGAGCCTGATAATCAGACTCAGAATATTTCAACAAAGGCTCGTTACTTTTCATATGTATGCAATGGAAATGAGACTCTTAAAAATATATCTGAGGATATTTTTATGTGCCGCCAACTACGCTGTCTTATTCGATTGGACGATCACTTCATCAATTATTTTTTGGATGATGATATGGTGCCCATACTTGCTTATCTCAAGCGTATGTTGATATTATCTTTGGATAGAAATCCAATTTTTGAAATGTTAAAAGATCACAGTGGCAATTTGAAGCACTTGCGTTATTTGGATCTTTCTAAGAGTACAACTGCAAATTTGCCAAATTCAATGTGCTTGATGATTAATTTACAGATATTGAAACTAAAAAAGTGTCTTATCTTGAGGAAGTTGCCATCAGATTTTCACAAACTGATCAACTTATGTCATCTTGACCTAGAGTATGGCATACAGAAGATGCCAAAATATATGGGAAAGTTACAGCATCTCTGAACAATGAATCAATTCGTTGTGGGAACGAATGGAGGTGCAGATTTAAAAGAATTAGGCGCCTTGAACCACTTAATGGGTACACTAACCATCTTAAATATGTGGCGCATAAATGATCCTTCAAATGCGAGAGAGGCCAATTTGAAAGAAAAACATTTGGATAAATTAAATTTGAATTATTAGTCAGTAATTGAAAGCCGTGACGTGTCCCAACACCAAGAGCATGTATTGGAAGCACTGGAGCCAAATTGTAATGTAAAAGACCTCGCTGTTACAAGATACGGGGGTACTAGATTTCCAAATTGGTTTGATGGTTCTCATTTGCCCAACTTAGTGTCTTTATATTTGTCAACTTGTACCAGCTGTGTCAAGTTACCACCACCTGAGCAACTACCTTCCCTCAAGACGCTTGTCATTTCTGAATTTGATGGAATAAAAGTTATAGGTGAAGAGTTTTATGGGAATGGTCTGACCTTACTTTTATCTATATTTTCCCATATATCATAGTATGTACAATGTCCAAATTGCCTATATTAAGAGCTTGAACCATTAATAGAACCAAAATATTTATAAAAAAAACGTGGTACTATTCATTTGATTCTCAAGTTTTCTAGATAAACTTTGAAAAATCATAACCTAATCCAGAAAAATCGTATCAATGTGGTTTAAGTCTCTAAATGAAGATAGAAAACTGATATACAAGAAAAAAATATGAAAACCTCCTTTAACCTGACCAATTAGTACATTTTATTACTCAAACTTACACTATACAAATGGTTATTTCTCTCTTTTCCAGGATTTTGGCCATAACTTTAAAAATTCATATCTAACTCTATACTGAGCCACATCATGTATTTTATATGCCATTGGAAAGATATATATGTCTACTTACCTTCATATTTTTCTTATACGTTTATTTAGTCTAAAAAGGGCACAACATCAATTTGAATCACTAGGAATCAGAACATCACTTTTACTGGAACAGTCTTGGGAAAACTTGAATATCTGTCATTGTGCAGCTCCAATTGAACTCAAAATAGTGGAATATTAACCTCAAAAGATAAATATTTTCATAAATGTAAGCCACTGAATTTTTGGAACTCTGTACGATTTTATATCACTTTTCAAAGAGAAGTAATATATTCAGTAAAATTCGCAGTCTTTACATCACTGTCCAGTTTTGACCCTTAACTTCAAAAATATACTATAAATTGTACACATATCCAAATTGAGTGTTCTTTAGCTCATTGGAAAGCTTGTGCTCTCTAGTTTCAGATAATATATAACACTTGATTTACTTGCCCTGTCCCGGTCAAAAAGTGTTGACTTTACTCTCATTGCTACAAAATTAACTTCTAACAATATAACATGGCAAAGTAGACTTCATAATAAGCTCACATGATCATTCCATGTTTCAAATCCATACCCAACATTTCATAATGCTCATAAGGATATAATAGCACAATGGCACAGATCTAAAAGCATATACATGATTTTATACATAATTTCAAAATATACACTTATAACTTGAAAACATCATTAAGCATCTTCCTCTTCTTCATTCTCCTTAGCTTTTTAGACTCCTTTGCCATAGCCTGTGCCTATCATTTGGGATACTTGAGAGGATGAGATTGGGGACAATCTCAGTAGCAAGTTACATTTCATGCAATTATGTCAATCATGACAAATAACTCACATTTGATCACATCTAATCACATCAATCATATTTAAACAATAAATTGTCACATTGGTCAAAAAAATTCGGCAGCATAATGGTTTAGAAAATGGATATCCCGGGGAATAAAACCCCTCATTTTACAGCCAAGACCAATCAAAGAAATCATAATTGCAATATGGCAACATAATTTAATCATACAAAGATAATGAAAGAACATAAAGCAAGAATATGAAACTTAGTTACCTTGAAGCATTCTTTTGGCTCTTCCTCTTGAATCTAATGCTTCCACTAGCCTCCTTAGGCTTCCTCAAGTCCCTTAACATCATTAAACACTTGCTCAATCAACTAGAACAAGTAGCTACTTCATAAAGTCTCATTAAAACTCTAAAGACTCAATTTCTTTGTCTAAAGCCTAATCTTTGAGTCAATGCCTGTTTTTAAGGTTTTTCATCATGAGGAACTCATTTTTGCCATTAAATACATGAAAATCCAGCTCCTTCCCACCTTATTAGTCTGACCAAAATCTGTTCTTAAGAGGAAGAAATTGGTTTTTCACAAAACTTGCTTAAATCATACTATACTTGCTTCCTTTTACTTAATCTCATGCTTTCTCCTTAAGTCATGGCACAAAACCACTTTCTTTCCTAAATCCACATTAAAACGGGAACTAAACAGCAAGAGGAGGGGAGAAAGTTCAAAGAAACCATCTTAAACTACTCAAGAACTAAATTAGAAACCATAGAAATTACAAGTAGAAGCTTACCAATTTTTTCCTTGAATTTCCTTCTCTTTTTCCTTTTTCTTCTCCTTCCTCACGTGGCTTTCTTTCTTCATCACTTTGATGCAGCTTCTCCCCTTCTTTTCTTGCCCAAATATGACGCACACATGAGCCAAGAAGGGAGTATTTATAAACTTTGTGAGCAATAAGAAGTTGCCATGTGTTCATTCATGAAGCTTGGTTGAAAAGTTAAGAAAATGTGAGGAAATATTAAAGTAATCTCAATATCTCCATGTGCAGCTTGGTCAACATGAAATGGAGGGTATTTTGGTCCAAAAATTTTAAATACTTACTTATCCAGATATATTCTGGACCGGTCTGGACAATTAAAACTACTTTAGCAGTATATTTTACTATTATTGGGATACTAATTATAATCATAAAATTACCATAATATAATTATCCCAATTGGTCCAAATATAAGACCCACACATTTTTCTTGAATGAATACTGCTTCTTCCTGCAGTCCAGACTGACATTTATCGGGTAAGACATTAATATTAAATCATAATTACCCAATAAATATTATTTTGATCTTAATAAATTTAATACCATATTCCAATGGTCTAAGCTCATTGAGAACTTCATTTTAACTATAATTTTTCATATTTATAAAAATGCCCTTGACTCGAAACAAATTTATAATTTTTAAAACTTTTAGATTATTAGGTGTAATTTTCATCAAAATTCATAAAATTTGTTTCACTGAACGCGCGTGCACCGCCCTTCTTCTTCGTTCTTCTCTTTCTTTCTTTTTTTCCCCTCCTAAGGGTAAAATCGTCATTTCCATAATTCTTAAGGGTAAAAATGTAATTTCTCATTTTTCAATCCAATCAGGAAAAATAACCTCTTTACCCTATTTCATGCAAAATGGTGTATGTCCGTTTTTGTAAATTCTCTATATATTTTTAGTTATCTAATATTTTAGGGATGTTACAAATGGCACCTCAGGTACTCCATTTTGATCCCTTTCATGTTTATCATTTTCATTTATGAGAGAATGGGTAGAATGGAATATATGTTTCCCATGCCGGCAAAATCTTACTTTGTCAGGATGTCCTAAATTGAGAAAGTCTCTGCTTCGCCTCCTTAATTCTTTAAAAACATTAGACATTGAGAATTACTAAAATTTGGAGACAACACTTCCCATGACCTCTACCTTGGAAAATCTACGGTTAGAGAATTGTAAGAAGATTTCAGTGGAAGACATGCCCACATGGAGCTGGCAGGATGAGCTTCCACCTCTTCATGATCTGTTGTTATGGAATTGTCCAGAGATGGAATCACTTCCCCGAGGAGGCATGCTTTCCAGCCTTACTGCCCCAAACTCATTGCCCCTCGCAGGGATTGGGGTTTGCATGAGATCCTCTCTTTGGAAGAACTTGTAATTCGTGAGGACTTTGAAGGTGTGGAGTAGTTCCCTGAGGAGGGATTGCTGCCACCCAATCTTCATTCTCTTTCATTTCAATGTTGCTTCAATTTGAAGACAATAAACTATAGGGGTCTTCTGCACCTTCATTCTCTTACATCCTTGTCTTTTTCTGACTGCCCTCACATGAGTTTTGAAGGCTTGCCAGAGGATGGTTTACCTAGCTCTCTTTCTAATTTAAGTATTAGTAGTGATTATTCGTTGCTTGAGGAGCGATGTAAAAAGGAGACAGGACAAGATTGACCTAAAATTGCCCATATCCCTCGTGTATTCACCCCACAAAGATACATGGACATGAACTAGGAGTCTCACATTCCACATGATATGAAACAATGCTTTGATGGGACTGCTGTTTATGGAAGGGTGGTTCCTTTGACTAATATATTGTTTGCAATTATGTTATTTTCCTCAATTGATCTAAGCTTCTTGAATTTTCCTATCTTATGCTTGCTTTTTATTTTCAGAACATATGATGCTCATCGTCAGATCGATGCATTTCATTCCTAACAACAGTTTTTACAGGTACTCCTACATTAATCCTATATATTCAGTAATTCTCTGAAATTCCTCATCTTCTGAAAAAAGTCCTAACTATTTTTGCTCTAAATTCTCTTTTGCTGGTTTTTGTTGTCTGATAAACAGTATTTGGCAAGAATCTGATCTTTAGTTACGTACTTTTTTTACTGGCCTGAAAGATACCTCCATTAACATAACAAAAGCAAAAACAACTGCCACAGTCAACCCACCAAACAGAAAAAGATAGAGAACAGAATAGAAAACAAAGTAGGACAGATAAAGCTAATTAACCAACACCAGACCGAGACAACTGGTCTGTCATTGCTAAGGATGGCTGCAAAAGGGTTGGGGGCACAACCAGTTGGCTGCTAGATTGCAGGATCTGGGAACCCAACTGATGTCCACACTCAAGAAATTCTAGCACAGTTCCTTGATGTCTCCAACAACAATTAAGCTCCTCCAATCATGGCACTGAAAATTGCCATTCACACAGCATTCACCAAATTCTAGTTATCTGGTTCAAAAACCAGATTCTGCAGAGCAGGATCCAATGTCATCTGCACACATTTTCTCAAAGCTAGAGATTCACTCATAAAAGCTGAATTAGATTACGTTAACATATATCTGTATGCAAACAAGTACAAGTGTTGTTCATCAAGATTTGAATTAGAGTAAGCAGATCTTTAACCACATATTGTATCTGTTGGTGATTAGGAGTTAGCGATAATGAGAACCCCTGTTTGGCTCAATACCATATGATATGTTCCTTACTAGTGTGAAATAAATTCTTTTTCACTGATATACTATAACATATCACAATGAAATATACTATTTCTACTTGAAGTGTATGTCTCACTTGGTGTTCTTCTGTACAGTTCACTGCCCTGGAGCTGAATGTTTCAGCACAGAGTTCAAAGAGTTCACTGAAGAAGACTTCTGAAAGGAATGAATGAATTAGAAGTGTAGATTTAAACATGTGAGGAAGAAATTTGGTGAGGAAGCATTTCAAATTGTCTTTTAAATTCAAGATTTGAGAGCAAACACACGTCAACATTGGTTCTTATGGCCGTATAGGTACTTTCTCTACATTACACCTATATGTTTAGTAATACTCTCATTTTCTAATAAAAAGCACCTATCGAACTTTTTTTTTTAATTTTAATTTGTTGCTGCTTTTGCTGTCTCCAATCAAATATGAATTAATAGATAACCATTTAGCAGAAATATCACATGGAAACATTACTAGAAGGCCTTTTAAGAAAGGGAGAAGAAGAGAGAAATACTTAGTTTGATATATTGGTAGACATTATCCAGGCTTCTATCAAATAAAATAAGTACATTTCTTCCACTTGGACCACATATACTAAGATTGATCTTTGACCACATAGAGACTTTATCACTTTATGTCTATTGTTTCATAATTTCAACTAGTTTACATTGGATTACCTTTCATAGGGATACCAGTGTGCTTAAATGCTTTGTATTGCTATTATCTCTTCTTAAAATTTCAACGCTTGTGCGCAACTCGATTCACCACTTAACTGATGTGGTACGGCAGGTTTTCTCCTCTGTTTTTCAATGCATATCTCAAAGTTCAGTGAAGGGGCACTTCTGATTGCAGATAACATTGACAGAAGCAATTAAGGAGTGAACAGGAGGTCTGACTGTGACAGATAACAAGAAGAAGAAGAAAAAATTCATCATGTCCTATAGAAAAAGAATTAAACAGATTTTTATTGAGGCTATTTCACCATTGTGGGTGAAAATTAATGTGTCACTTAAATTGTTGCATGCTTGGGACCTTTTAATTTGTCACTTAAATGAGTTGTTTGGAGAAAGCCAGCATCTTAATTGCCTAAATTAAACATTGGCGGGAGTTGCAGGCATAACCTAGGCACATGCAAGGGGAGGAGGGGTCATACGTGATGGGAATAATCTTCAACAAATTTATTATGTTTCCTCCTCCCATCACAGAGTCAGTCAAAATTGATTAGATGGACCTCCTGAATTTTATACAAAAGTTTGTATTTTTTTTCCTCTTTATTTATTTGTGGTTCTTTTTTACTTTTATCTATCTTTCGTGTATGCTTAATCTCATGTGAACCTATTTTTGTGTATCTTTTATATTAAAAATTAAGTAATTGGTTTTGTAGTTTGTCAATATGTAAGTCTTTATATATCGATCTTTTTATGTAACTATTTTTGTTTGTTAGGTATTCTTTCACTTTATAAGGCTCATCAATAAAATTTAGAGGTGTCGTTCTCTTTTCTTGAAAAGGGAAGAAACAAAAAAAACAAATCCTCCCTTCAAATCCCTCATTGTGTATGTGACTCACATGAAGGATTGTGATTGCCAAAGCTACAACTTGCAATTTCTAAGCCATCGAGCAACACATCAACTCAAGTTCTTATGGCTCACAGGTTCTTTCTTTACATTAAACCATTATATTATGTTTTGTAATTCTCCTTTCACGTCGATTAAAAAGGGGCGTGTGTGTTTATATATATATATATACACACACACTCAAGTGTGTGTATAGAGAGAGAAAAAAACTATATAACTAAATTGTCCTCCAAAAAAATAAAGGAAAGAGTGGGTCTATCTACAAATCATGAAATTGATTTATAAGAAAAGGGGTTTTGAGCGTGTGTCATCATTATAAATGTACACACAAGGTCATGCAACGCCGTCAGCGAGATGAAAGCTTGAGAAATTAATTACTCCGTATGGTTGCTAATATAAAATCATTTTAATCAGAACATGTCATATAGATTAAAAATAAAAATTAAAGTTAGTTAATTATTTTAATTTTTGTAAAAATTATAATATTTTTTTAAAATTATCCTTATTTAATTTTTTTTTAAATACGTTAAATAAAGATATTTTTTTATAAATATATAATAAATACTATTTCATATATTGTAAATAGTCATATATTTACGATCATATACTGCTTTGTATTTAAGATAGGAGAGAGTAAGATAGAACTGAGAGATCAAACACATGGTCCCCTTTTTCTCTTGTCCTCCACCTACATGCGCGTCTTAATTACTCCTTCGGTTCGTTAATATAAATGATAAAAGACAAAATCATACAAATCAAGAAAAATAATAAATTTGTTTAGAATATAAAATAGTTTTAAAAAATACTCTTATTTAATATTAATAACTTTTACATCCTGCAATTAATACAAATAAATTGTATTAGAAAAACGTTATCTTAATTAGAGATATTTTAAAAAAATTATTAAATACACAAAACAAATCCCCCCTATATCCCTTATATTTTGAAACATGAAAACTCTTCTAATTTTTTCTTATATTAAGGAATGGAGGGAGTATTTTCTTGATCACACACTCTAATATGAACAAGGGTAGAAAGATAGAGAGAATAAAAAAGGGAGAGACAAAAAGAACTCAAAGAAGGGAGAAAAGGAAGAACTCGAGAGAGAGTAATCATTGAAACTATAATTCAAATCAATAATCAAAGTATTTCTACAAATGAGTAATGAACTCTTATTTATAAAGCTTTAATGTCAATCCTACTAAAATCCTAAGATAAGATATCTCTTTTCTCTTTTCAAAATATCTTAAATTTAAATAAAAGATAAATCCTAATTTAAATAATTAAATCCTAGGAATAAATAAAAGATACAATTTAAATCCTAATAAATTCAAAATAAACAAAAATAAATCTAAATATCCTAATAATCCTAAAAGATATTATTAAATCTAATTAAATATAAATTGTAATCTAAAGTATCTTAATAAAATAATTTTATTTAAAATCCTAATTATCTAGAATTATCTATTTTCCATCATTCTTCCCAACTTGAAAGAACTCTCATCTGGAGAGTTAAAACTCCACGTGACATCTAGATTTGGAAAACTTTTCCAGCAAGTAAGATAGTAAAGGATGATATTTGAAAGATGGAACTTCTCTTCAAAAATCAAAATATTCTCCGACTTTGGAAATCCCTTCTGCTTTTCCACAATAGGCAGCGTAACACATGAATGAAGTGGTACCATAACAAGATGAAGCTGAATATCACAATCAACAAACTTAAGAAACAAAACTTCCATTGGTGGAAATTGTTTCAGAGCTCGTTCTTTCTTCAAGTTTTTACCTTCCAGAGGTAAGGGAGGTATCACTGGTGGAATTAAACTCGAGGAAGGTATCTTTTTGCAGCCATTTAGATTTCCAAGTATACTTTCTGATATCTTACCTAAAAGTTACTTGCTCATCATGTTTATGGATTACCTCATCTCCTCGATGATTAATTTGTTTAGGCTTTGATACCAAATGATATGAACATGGGTAGAAAGATAGAGAGAATAAAAAAGGAAGAGAGAAAAAGAACTCAAAAGAGGGAGAAAAAGAAGAATGAGAGAGAGAGAAATCACTAAAACTATAACTCAAATCAATAATCAAAGTCTTAATAAATTATAATATAAAGTATCCTAATAAAATAATTTTATTTAAAATCCTAATTATCTAGAATTATCCATTTTCCATGACTCTCCATTTACAAAATTCAATACTATGTTGGAAATTGAATTTCCTCCTCTCCTCTCCTCTAGACATCGAAGAAAGGAACGGGATAAGATTTGAATCCTTATATATGTATATAGTTGTTTAAAAAAAAAAAGGCCTACCATAATGAATTTTTAGGACCTAACTCAAATTAGATTTTGCTTAAAAAAGAGGAAAATATACAAATAGTTTACCTTAAACCAAATTTAGAAATAAAATAATTGTTCATAGGTTCAAGTTTGGTTCCGGTAAAGTAAAAAGAAAAAACAAATTGACGGTTCATGTTTCGTTCAATTCAATGAAGCGAGGCCCATATCAAAAGCATAGGCAAAAGCTAAAATTCAAGCTTTAGAATAAATTATTATTTCTTTTGTGTGTGATTATCTAGCTGTTATTATGAACTTACTCTATTTTAAGAAAATGATTTACCAAAATCTAAACTAATTCAAATGGAATAAAGTATAATTTTTTGGATGATAAGGTTTACTACCAAGTATTTAATATGATTACATTAGCAACACTCAAACTCAATTTTCTTTTGACTATTAAAAAGCCCACGCAAAGCATCAACCAATCACCCTCTTCTAACTCAAAACATAACATAAGTAAGCATTTTGTATCGTAGCAGGCATTAAAAATTGCAAATTGAACATTTTTATATTTGCCTAGTTACTTTTATAAACAAACTACTCCCAAAATTTTTCTCTTTTAGCCCATAACTACTCCCCTAGTTTGGTCATCCTATCATTATTCTTCATTCCTTTTTCCTTTAAAGTGTAAATGCCCACAGTTCATAGAGATTGTCTAACAAAATATCGAAATTGAGAATATGTGACATGCACGCAGCATCAACCGCACTCACTTAATTAAAACCCGCACTTTATTATTCCCCATTCACTTCTTCATTCCCTTCATTCCTCCAAGTGTTGGTTGATTCTCATCGATCACGTGCGCAGAAGGAAGCATGGCACTCGTAGGGGCGGTGGGTACAGCGTCGCCGGTGAAGGTGGTGGCTCTTTGTGTAATGTCCGGTCGCTTCTTTGGGATTGACGACTGTCCCCACAAACCAACACAAGCCCTTTCGGTGTGCTTTGTCCTCACTCACACACCTCCTTCTCAGGAGATCACCTATCCCAGAATTGCTCCAAGTCAAGCACGCTTAACTGAGAAGTTCTTAAGGGATAAGCTACCGAAAAGGTAGTACATATCAATTCCTTTAAGCTATCTTTAACTATATAGTCTCATACCTATACAGTTTTTAGATCTCTCTCGTTCCAGTATACATTCGATTCATTCATATGCCCCTCCCGCTTAGAAGCCTGCCAAGAGCCGCTCCTTGTCCATGCCTTATCACTTTTTATCTTACACCCCTTTTCTTGCATCGGTGATCACTCCCCGCGGGCTCTGATACCAACATGTAACATCCTACCTCCTAACACTTCCAGACTCGACAAAAAACTTCAAAATTCAACCAAACACAACCCCAACAACTCAAAACAACTTCTTACAATTTTGGAACAGCGAAAACGAACCCAAAAACGCCAGAAAATGGGCTGGGGCCGCGGCGCCAGTGGAGGCCAAGGCAAGGAAAAATAGGGGAGGTCTGAAGTTGCAGCGGTACTGTATTAGCCGCGGCCCCAGCCTATTTTTTGGCATTTTTGGATTCGTTTCCGCTGTTCCGAAGTTGTGAGAAGTTGTTTTGAGTTGTTGGGGTTGTGTTTGGTTAAATTTTGAAATTTTTGGTCGAGTTTGGAAGTGTTAGGAGGTAGGATGTTACACTCTGTGGTTCACTTTGTAAAGGCTCATACAACAGAGGCCTCATTCGATCTGGTTACTTACTCTCCTACTGTTTTCCTCTCATGTTATTCGGTTATTTTCATTTGTTATATGTGTCAACTCTTCAACGGACCAAGTTTTAAGATTTTTTTTTTTGCTAGACGACTAAGTTTTAAGATTTGATTGCCTGTTTTTAGGCCGTGGGACTTAATTGCATTTCAATAAGCCCATAGGACTATCTTGGATAGGTCCATCAATTGATGGACTAGACAATGTCGAGCTTCTTAAAAATAGTTCTAGTTTATACCGTGGAAAAAATATGTTCTAATTTTGTAAGCCCAATGCGTTTAGATTTATGATAGACTTAATCAATTTTAACACCTCTAATATTGAGCTATTTAATTATGGAACAAGATTACCGTTTTTGAAAAGACTAAATTTATATACTTTTTTATACGTTTTTTATACCATTTTCTAACTAAAATTTAACATGTAAGTATTTTAAATTTTTATAAGTTCAAGAACTTAATACTTTTAATATATAATTAATGACTAAATTGATAATATATTAAAAAATAATTCACATATTAAATTTTAATTGAAAAATAACATAAAAATACGTAACGAAAAGCATCTAAATATTTTCCTTTTGAAAAACCGTTTTTACATTTTTAAGAATTAAAAAAATTTGTTTGGATAAGTATTTTATATATACTTATTCTCAAAACTTATTTTGATTTTCTATTTTTTAAAACAGAAAAACAAGATCAATATGAAATTATTTATATTCTCATTTTTTTTATTTTCTCTTTAGGAAATACCTAAAAGGCAAAGAACAACATGTTCTCTTATAATTATAATAAATTCAATTTATCAAATCAATTGAGGTTGGAATAAATTGTAGAGGCTTTTGATCCTTAAGTAAATAGTTGGGGTTTGATCTCTAATATTTACGTATTGAATAAATATGATAAAAAATTTTAAAGGTCATTTAGTATACTTTCCAAGAAGTAACTTTTTTCTTGAGAAGTATATTTTTTAAAAAGTTAATTTTTCAAGAAGTTTATACATTATATGCTTATTTAATTTTTTGTTTATTAGGAAGTTCAAATTATTTTTCAAATAGTTATATTATATTTTAACATTAATGACCTAAATGTCTTTTCTGTTTCATAATTTTTTTTAAAAAAATTGATAGTTTTTTTGGAAACTATTACAATACATTCAGGAAGTAGTACTACTTAATCTTTTACTCGAAAAGTTCAACTTCTTGAATTAAGTTCAATTTTTTTAAAGATTTTACATTTTTTGTTAGCCAAGCAAGGGCCATTTGTCTATTTTTCAGAAAGTTTAACTTTCTACCTCTACTTCTCCGTACTAAGCAAATCCTAGTTTATCAAATTTATTCTTATACTTTTCTCATTTCAAATTAATAGTATCAAGTCCTTAGTTTCTCAAGAGCAGGATAAATACACTGTCATGACCGTGAAAAAATTATAAAATATGCAGTCATGAATACCTGCAATTAAAACTCATTGCGATTATATAATTAAGAGGCTCGTCCTCCACCGCAGAGGCAGTGATAATTAAGAGGCATTTTGATATGCTGATTTACAAATTCTATATATTAGTCTGATACATATATAGTTGCTGAAGCAACAAGACACAAAAGACATATCAAGCAAACACATACATGGTACACCTATGGCAAACATCAGGCTTATTATATATATAGATAGATAAAGACAAAAATACAGATCCACATCATATCCACACATGATCAGATCTGCATGTGCAGAGAAACCAAACCAACCACACTAATATGGGGATCTTTTATTGAAGAGGGATTCTGAATTTCAGAAGATCAAGTTTCTTTGGATCAAAGTTTAGTAGCAGGTAAGGTGTTGCCGATATCAATTACAAACCGATATCTCACGTCTGCTTTGGCAAGACGTTCCATGGCAGTGTTCACATAATCCATCGAGATCACTTCAATATCTGCTCTCACCTTGTGCTTTGCTGCAAAGTCAATCATTTCTTGAGTCTCCTTCATTCCTCCTATGGTACTCCCTCCCACCATCTTCCTCCCTGTTCAGTTCAATTCCATCGTTTTACACCAGTTCATCAAACACATCACACGGTTTCATTTATTTATAAACATATCTATTGATATCTAGTTTCATATATATATATACACCTGATACGAGATCAGGAAACACTAGTAGCTCAAATGGCTTCCCAGGTGCACCCACCATCGCCAGCTTCCCATGCGACCTAAGTAACTTTATCAAAGGCGATAAACTATGCACAGCACACTGTGTCGATTATGCCATCCATTGTTCCCGTGGCTTCCTGCATAATAAGTACTAGCTAGATCAAACAACGAAAAAGAAGCTATCACATAAGATTAATATAACAAGATATAACAAGATTAGTCAAGAACCTTGGCAAATTTGACGGAGAGATGGTATTAAATATTTATTGAAAGAAGTTTATTGTCTTTGTGATTCTACTTGACTCTTCAGATTAGTCAGAGTCCAATAGGATGGTTTGATTACAAACAATATAACAAGATATTAATGTTACATACCTGCATTTGATGCTGGTCACTGCTAAGCAGAAACGAATGAGCACCAAGGTGGTGAAGTGCTTCGTCACGTTTTCTAGCTGAGGTACTAACGACCGTAACTTTGGCGCCAAGAGCCTTGGCAAATTTGACTGCGAGATGGCCAGACCACCGAGGCCGACCACACCCCCGTGTTTCCCAGGCTCAGCCAGTCCGTAATATTTCAAGGGACTGTAGACAGTGATGCCTGCGCAGAGCAGAGGAGTTCCAGCATCGAGTGGCATGGTATCTGGGAAGCGAACGACATAACGGTGGTGGACGACCATGTGGTCGGAGAAGCAACCGTAGGTGATGGTTCCGTCGTGGTAGGTGGAACTGGAGGTGGTGATCATATCGGGACAGTAGTTCTCCAGGTCATTGTTACAGTCGTCGCAGGTATGGCACGCACCTACCATAAATCCCACTCCTACTTTGTCTCCCACCTTCACTTTCTTCACTTCCTTCCCCATTTCTATCACTTCACCCGCAATCTCGTGCCTGCTCATCAACGATAAGTGACTCTAACTTTCAGGTAACAGATGATCTGATTAAAAAAATGATAGAATGGAAGTGGATGATCTTGATACTTAAAAGGAATGAGATATTTCGGTGCTTCAAAAAAAAAAAAAGAAAAAGACAAAATGAAAGTGGAAGATGAATATTGAAAGTGATATACCCAGGAACGATAGGGTAGACGGAGAGACCCCAGTCGTTGCTGATAACATGAAGGTCTGAGTGGCATATTCCACAATACAATACCTTAAGCCTCACATCATCATCTCCGGTTGCCCTACACAAACGAAACGAAAGGCATCACCTCAAAAAAAATGAAGAATCTCTTTAAGATTATTGTTATAAAATAATTTGTTTTACATATTATTACTGAGTAAAGTAATCTGATCGACTGACTATTTCAGATTTTGTTTTTCGGAAGAAATATATACCTTCGTGAGAAGTTGAACGGGAGAGAAGGCCATTAGGGTGCGTAGCTGCTGCCCATCCAAATGCCCTAACTGGGTGCTCTTCTTCTGGTGACTTCGTCATCTCAAATCTTCAAATGGCGTGTTGGGCGAGAGAGAGAGAGAGAGAGAGAAGACAGAGAACTGAGAGAAGACACCTGATTTTGTTACCTCAACACCTTGGTGGCACGGTGCATTTATAAATAGGGGAGAGAGAATTACTTAAGGATTAGTTCAAGCGCAGTACCAGATTTTTACATTTTTTATTGTCTTTATAATTTTGTCATTTTTAATTTTAATTTTTAATTAACTAGGTGGACCTCGACATTATTAAAAAACATGCATGGTGGTAATAAAGTGTAAATAGTGCAATTTGTTTTAAATTGTATTACAAATTATTAAAATTTTATATTTTATATTAATTTATTTAGTCCTTAATATATGTATCAATGATCACCATGTTTGAGTTGCCCTTTACAATTTATTCCTCTAATTTTAACAAATTCTTAAAATTTCAATAAAATTTTATTTTAGTCCGTATATCTTATTTTATAAACTATATTTAGAAAAAAACTTTATTCTTTATTACCAAATTTGTTAATACAAATATGAAATGTATAAAGATCCATCATATAATGCTGAATTCTAAATGAATCTTTGTTTTTAAAATTATTTACTTATTTGATGTAAGAATTTGATAAAAAAATTAAATTTTAAAATTATTGTTAATGTCACCTCCATCATAATGCAATAATCAAATTCTACATGGATCAAGAAAATTAATCTGCTTTGAAGAAATAACACCCCCACCCAAAAAAAAATATTTTGATTTCATCTAAAGAAAAACTCTTTTGAGGGTACCGCCGATAATTTTGGGCTACAGCCAATGACATGAAGATATTTTTGTTTTCTAGCTTTTCTTATGAACTAGATGTGGATATGCGCAAAGCATAAAACAAAATATTTATGAGAGAAGTTGTCATGTTAATTACTTTAATTGGGTGACATTGACAACTTTCTTGGCCCAAAAAATGGAAGTGTGACTACTTTAAAGTTTTTTTTTTAATTTGTGCGTAAGTCATGCTAATATTTTATGTATATTTCGAATTTTATCGAATGTCCTTGAAGGATATAACTTTAGAATTGTTAACATTTACTAGAGAACGAGTCCCAAAATATGTAATTTAAAACTATATTATTTATAATTTGTGAATAATACACTCTTTTAGAGCTTTTGATAACTAAACAAAAGCACACTCTCAGTCATTTGGTTTTATACTACATATCACTTTGGTCTCTTAATTTATTTAATTCTTTTTAATTTTTTAAATTTTAAAATATAATTAAAAATTTCTCTATTTTTAGCACCATTAAATATGCTAAGAGAAAATACTGATAAAGCATTCTCACATGAAAACATAACATTTTTCAATGCTCACACATTAAACTTTATAGTCAAATCATTAATATCATTATATATTTATTGATCTAAGGTCTAAATCACTTTTAAATAAATAAACACAAATAACTGTATTCTAAATAAAATCTTAATTTTAGATTTTCTTTTGTCATAATAATTAGGCTAAATAAATGTGTCAGCATCAGAAAATAATTTATCAATATTTGAGAATGCCTTATCATCAATTTCTGTTAATATAAATAAAAAAATTTAATTGTATTTTAAAAATTAAAAAATTAAAAAAATAAAGTTAAAGATCAAAATAAAATCAAATAAAAAATTAAGTGACTAAAAATATGTTTTTCCCTAGCAAATATATTGATGGATATCTTATTAGTTTCATTCATAATATAGCGAATTTTTCTTTAATTCTTTGGTCAGCGAATTCGTAATTGATTTGATCAATGCAAGCAATTAAACGTCCACATAAAAGGTGGTAAAAAAAACGTCTACATAAATTAGAAAACAAATCAAATTCCATTACCAATAAGCTCAGTGATTCAAATTTCAATACTCTTTGCGCTTTCTAAACAGCTCCATCAAATTTTGTTTTTGGATTGTGACAACTTCATCAAATTTATTGTTAACTTTTTGTTTGAATCTGTGCGTACATCTGTCACACTTTTATATAAATACTAATAATAATACTAATAATAAAAAAACGTAATTTTCTGGCCATGGATATAAGTTGCGTTGTAACTAATTAAATTAATATTTATTGACATATGAATATAGTATGAATTAAAATTTAATTAATAATATATATATCACATCTATTACTTACAAAAGAATTGAGAAATAACTAATATTACTAATTAAGCATATAATTTATTTATTAATTTTAATATTAAATTTTCCATCTTAAAGTCATCATATTATTTTTCAATATAAACTAATTGATTAAATAAAATATAATTTTAAATTAAAATATTAAATAATTAAAATGATGACTAAATTGAGGTTAAACACAAATATTAAATTAAGTATAATTATTTGAAAAATCTTCTTAATTAATGTTTGGAATTTTATATATTAAATGTATGTTTTTTATAAATATCATATATAACATTATATATCATATCTTGTTGACAAATAACATATATTACATACAATATATATATAGTATATTATTATTATCATATTAATTAATATATATTAATGGGGAAGTGGAGTTGGGGATGGCGGGGGTTGGGGTGAGGGGAGTCTGTCACACCATTTGTAAAAAATTAAAAAAAATAGTAAATCATAGGTCTCAATTACAACTTGTGTATTAGAGTTAAAATCGCAATTGTCAGTTACAATTTATTTTGTCAGAATCAAAATTTGTAGTATTCTGATAAATAATTTTTAGACTATAGTATCTTGGTAAATTCTTTTCTGGTCTGTAGCATATTGCTCAAATTGCTATTTCAAATGGTTTTATTTTACTACAAAAATGTGAAGTGATACATATGAGTACAAAATAATATAAATGGATATGTATGTACAAATATGATATGCATATCATATTGTATCATATTCCATCCGTTTCTTAATATAAGAGACAATAAATAAAATCACACAGACTAAGAAAAGCAATAAATTTGTCTGGAATATAAAGTAGTTTCCAAAAATACCCTCATTTAATGTTAATAACTCTTCCATCATACAATTAATACAAATGAATTATATTAAAAACATATCATCTTAATTAGGGATATTTTTGAAAAAAGTCATTAAATACACCAGACAAACCCCATATGTCTCTTATATTTTGAAACAAGGAAACTCCCCCAATTGTCCCTTATATTAAGGAACGGAGGGAATATATCAGATACCAGTGTGTATACTTTTTTTAAAGTATTAGTGCTTCAAAGGCCTACATTATTCCCATGATTTAAAATACCACTTCAACAAATATATCCAAGCGATGATGGATGGAGTGTACGTAGAAGTCTAAAATTTAAATGTTTCCTCTTGTAACAAAAATAAATGAATAATGACAAATACTTTTAATTTTATTTAATATATTAATTATAACCTCTCCCTAAAATTTAGGGTTTGTTTGGTTGGAGGGAAATGGGGGGAAGGGAAAGGAAGGGGAGAGAAAATGTCATTAAAATTTTCCCTCCCCTTGTTTGGCAATCAGGAGGGGAGGGAAAATGTTATTAAAATTTTTTCTCCCCTCCCCTTATATATTTTCCCCCCAAATTGGGGTAATTTGGGGGAAAATGTGTTATTGTGTACAAAATGACCAAAATATCCTTCATTTTTTAATTACTTGGTCACACAATATACTGATCAATCTTGTCCTTATATTAACTTAAATAAATTAAGGGTATAATAGTCAAATTATAATTATTTTCCTTCATTTTCCTTCCTAACCCAAATAAGGTAAAATTAAAATCCTTTCATTAAAATCCCTTCTTTTCCTTCCAAACGAGGTAAAATTAAAATCCCTTCTTTTCTCTCCCCTTCCTTTCTCTCCATTAAAATTTCTTCCCTTCCTTTCCCTCCGTTGATCCAAACAGACCATTAAAGAAACAGGATATTCCCAGAAGAACAATTTCATGCACACTTTACTGTTACTTACATGCGTATCGCCTTTATCTGCACTTACCCAGAAATCTGACATTGACAGGTATCAAAAGTCAAGAGGAATACGTTTCCGAAACTAATTCTCGTTACCATTTCAAGTTCGCCATGGTTTCCTCTCAGCAACAATTCAATATACTTGCGCTTTCGTCAATTCAAGCATTTTGACGGTTCAATTCAACGATTCCTAATTCCTATAAGAATGGCTCCCATTGAAGCCATCTTCTTTGTATCACAGACTCCGTAAGACTTTTGAGTCCATAGACGCACAGGACGAAACAAATGGCACCGTCAAGTATGGTCGGAGCGGAGGCACCTCCTGCCGTCGCCGCCCCCGCGCCGGTTAAAGTGGCGGCGATTTGCGGATCACTTCGGAAAGGTTCATACAACAGAGGCCTCATTCGATCTGGTATATGATTTTACGGTTTCACAGTATCTCTCTCTGTTTTGTTCTGATCTGATTTTGTTTCTCGGCTTGTAGTTCTAATTTGGCAATCTGATTGATCTTAGCGATCGAGTTAAGCAGGGGAGCGATTGAAGGTGTTGAAATCGAACAAGTTGACATTGCTTCTCTGCCCATGCTCAATACCGATCTCGAAAAGCAGGGGACCTTCCCGGCCGAAGTTGAGGCATTCCGCCGGAAAATTCTCGAAGCCGATAGCATTCTCTTCGCTTCTCCAGAGTATAATTTCTCCGTCACTGGTATGATCTTTCTTCTTAGAAATTTTTATTTGGATCGGTTAGCTCCTTTTGTTCTACAGTCTCCAGTGTTATTTTTGGGAAAGGAAAAAATTACATCATATAATTAGGAATTAGTTGAGCTATTAAGGAATAATAATGACGATTATTTATTAGCAATAAAGAAAATTAAGTGCTGTTGCCAACAGTAGCGCACGTGTTTAAGATATTAATAATTATAGATTATTAGTCCCTGTGCCTTTTTAGCGTTCATTTTTTTTAATTTTGTTTCTATTTATCTTGTTATTTTTAAATTCTAATATAACATTAATTATTTTTTTATTTATATTCTTATTTATTTTTTTTAAAAATAAAAAATAACATTAATTATATTTTTTTATTTTTTTAGTTATTAAAAGACATATTAAAAATTTTAAAATAAATTTTAATATATTAATTATATTTATTAATTTGTGTGATAAAATCTTAATGACATACAAAAAATACAAAAATAGAAGTAGTAACACATTTTAAACGGTAAACCCAATAAACAATAGTAGTTATTATTGATATATACTCTCAGATTCTATTATAGGGGAAAAAACTACTTCATAAATATTAAAAAATAAAATTAAAATTAGTTAAAAATAATTAATTTTTCTCATATTTTTAATTTTTTTAAAATTATTTCTACTTAATTAATCTCTCCCTCTCAATTTCTTCTAAAGATGCACCTCATGACTCTTAACAGTGTTAATAAATTAAGGTAATTTTTATAAAAAGAAATTAATGTAACATTAACTTTTTTTCTTATATATAGCACCATCAAAAGATAAAAAATTTTCTTTATAAATAGGACTGAATTGAGTATGTGATGTTAATATCGATTTATAGATGATCGCTGTTTTCTTGGCCAATATCAAGATATAGATTACTCCCTTCAGTTCGTATTATAGGGTATTTTATATGACAAGGTTTTTGATTCAAAATATTAAGTATTGAATATTTTTTTTCTTATTTTACTTCTATCTTTAATTTTTACTTACTCCTCATTTATAACCATACCATAATAATAATAGAATGAGATATTTAATAAAGATAAAATGTGAAATATTGATACTTTTTGTATTTGAATTAATGAGATCCAATTTAGAAGGATATATAACATGGTTGACACATCTATACATTTATAACCATACCATAAATAATTATGACATGAAAATAATTATGTATAGAACCAACATCTTCAATACAAATGTATACAAGGCCAACATTTATGCAATTTTCAATCTTGTTCTAAGTTAGTCGTCCATTTCATACAGATGTTATCTCACTCCCTTGTTAATTAGTATATGGAATGAACATATATGTGAATTTGATCTTACATTACATAGGATATATATATATATATATAACTAAAACTCCTTGACATGTATTTGAATCAGAATTTAACTAACTCAAAAGCTTTAAAAACACAAAATTACTTAGCTTTTTCCAGGGATATGCTTAAATGGTATCATCCAAAAATGCAATATATACCATCAACTGAAACTGAAATTATAAATATATACATATATATATATATGTAACATATAATTTTTTTTTATTTCCTGTGATATTAATTAGCACCACTGAAGAACGCAATGGACTGGGGATCCAGACCACCCAACGTGTGGGGAGGCAATGCAGCAGCCATTGTTAGTGCAGGAGGGCTGCTAGGAGGGGCAAGGGCAAGAGGCCAATTCCATCTTCGCCAAATAGGAATATTCATTGATCTTCATTTCATCAACAAACCCGAGTTCTTCCTCAACGCCTTTCAACCTCCTCCTAAGTTCAATTCTGATGGCGACTTGATTGATGAAGATTCCAAGCTCAGATTGAAGGAAATCCTTCTCTCCTTGAAGTCTTTCTCACTCCAACTTCAACCCAAAAGCTAAACTTTACATACTTTGATCCTCAAAAAAATGGTTCAAAAGTTCATTTCGGTCGGTTTTGTAATGTTTGGTCGGATCCTTGCTGTAAAAAGCATTATGACTCCCAAATAAGGGTTCGTCCTATTTGTGTTTTTTATCTTTTGAATTTTTTTTTACGCAATAGAGAATTTATTTAATTATTAGTTTATTAACTACGTGGATTATTTGTCTAAAAAATGAGTCACAATTTATGAATAATATAATTTGTTATGAATTTTATATTTTATATTGATTGATATATATTGGTGTTTAGTTATGCCTTTACATTCGCTGGTTTATTCATCAAAACAATTGAGTTCAGGCATTATCTTGTTTCCATGGTTTGAGTTTGGTTGCTTTTGAGTTGTTGTTTTTGTCATGAGACTAATTTTCATATTTATTATATTAATATATTTTTTTCTCTCCAAATATAGCATAATAATAATTTTATAAATGTAGGACTTTTTTCTAAAAAGAAAAAATCTGGATAGTCCCACCAGGCCTTACTCTAATCTCTTAGGGTTCAATTGATTACTTGAAAGGATGATAATGGAAAGGAATAGATTATAATGATTATTATCACAAGTATCTTTGGTATGATTTAAAGGATTTTGAAATAATATTTATTTTTTATTACAAAATAAAAATAAATATGAAATGACTCTTTTTATGCCTACCTAGAAAAAATTCCCTCACCCTCCCATCGGTCTTCTTCCCCTTCATTGGCAATACATCATCTCCACCATGGCCAGATCTTCCCAACACAATTCATTCATGAGTGAGAGAGAGAGAGAGAGAGAGAGAGAGAGAGAGAGAGAGAGAGAGAGAGAGAGAGAGAGAGAGAGAGAGATCTGCACAATTTCGACGACCATTGAACGAGAAAAGTTCAAAGTAGATTCTGGCGACCATCGGTGGGGAGAACAAGGCCTACATTACTCAAACAACCATCAAACTCGAACCAGAACAAAACAGAAGAAGATGATGCGACCATCAAACGATCAACAAAACTCAGTTGACCATTGAACCCAAACCTCTATTATTGTCGCTGATAAACAAATCTAAAACATCAAATTCAAAATTGAAGACAAAAGAGAATGAACGATAGGGGTGGGGGAGATGATGGAGGGGTGGAGGAGATGATGGTGGTAGATTGGAGATCTTAGCAACGAAAATGAATGAATCCCCATGAAGTAGGAGAAGACGATGGCAACCTAGAAGCCTGTCGGTGTAAGGAGGTAGACGATAGAGGCCTGAATGCTCGTCAGTGGGGGAGGATGGATGATGAGGAGAACAAAGGATGGGAGACAACGATGATGGGGTATTTTCGGGACTAGGGCTTAGGAATGAGGATGCCTACATCTATGGTAATAAGGACGTTGTGAGAATGAGATAGCATATAACTAAAACTAGAGGTGTCAAATCAGGCCAGGCATACCCATTTGGGCTATCTCATCTCGGGCGGAGCCTAAATGCCCAATTTGACATACGGGCTTAAAAATGCAAGCCCGAGCCCGTGGAATCAGGCCTACAGGCCAGTCCACAGGCTTTTTTATTTCTTTAATATTTTTCATTCCTTTTCAAAAATTTTATATAATTATTTAAATTAATACAACTAATTATCATCATAATTGATTAAAAGCTAACATAATATTTAAATTTTATAATTTATATATCACTAATTGATAAAATAATATGTATTTTTAATATTTTAAACAAAAAATAAAAAAAGAAAATGGGCTTTCTATTAATCATACCAAATCACATCCTTTCAGTGCATTTTCCTTGAGTTACGCATACATATTTGTACATACTTGACACTCAGGATAGGAAAATGTATAATTTAATCCTAATAATGCATGGTAGTATGTTTTTGCCTTATTATGCATTATTTTGTTCCCATGAAAGATTATAAATCCTTATCTTTGTTGCAGACCTCATGGGGAGAGCAGTGGAGCAACCAAGCCCCTTTTCTAGAGTTAGGAGACCAGGAAAAGAGGGAGAGATTGTAACTTGAGAAAGACAAGGGAGCAAAGAAGGGAGCAGGCTTCTGAAGGTGCCCACGCAGCGGCTTGATGAGCTGAGGCCGTAGCCTCATGACAGATAGTGAGTGAAAAGCACGGCCTGAGAAGATGAAACTGCGGCTTGGAACACTAAGGCTGTGGCTCAGCATCACTCAATAACTCATGGAGCCGCGACCTGGATAGTGTAGCCGTGGCATAAGACCCTCGTCAGCAAAATGCAGAGCTTCACTTGAACTGAGTATTTGAAGGGTTTAAAAGAAATTTTTTGGGGATGCTGAGCTAGGGCATGAAGAGAACGTCCAGGAAGCAGCTTTGGGAGTTTGGGTGTGCTAGGGTTTGGCATCTTGAAGAAGATTGAAGCTAGGGTTTGAAGCATTGAAGAGATTTGAGCTTCCCCCTTTGGTTTTCCTGCATCTCCTTCTTCCTTTCCTTATTTGTGTTCAATGATGGTGTTGATTGGGATATATTTTGTTGTGATTTTGTTGAACATGAGTGGCTAGTTGTTCCATTTCTAGGATTATTCTGAACCCTTGCATGGATTACATACTCATTTCTTCTTTATATTTGTGATTAATGTCATATTTATGTTGATTCAGCTTTATTCTTAATGCCTCTTATTGTTTGGCCACCAATAAAATTGCCTTGTTTATTTATGTGATGCTTGAAGAAGCTAGCTTAAGTAGAGAACTTGAGTTGGGTCATGTGAGAACTCGAATCTTGCCTTGTTAAGTGAAGAGTTATGTTAGTGGGGTAGAGATATACTCACTAACCTCATATAGTCACTTTAGGATTTGAATTGAATTGGAAAATTTAATTAACTAGTTACTAGTTAAGAGATTACTTAATTAATTAAACTAAACAGCTATTTGGAGATTTGAGAGAGCACATATAGCTAAATTGGTATCTTGACTAACATAATCTTGCATTAAGAACAAATGTTAAAAGAGTTCAATTGGGTATTTATGAAATACAATGGGGATAAATAATCCTAGGTCTCTTTGAATTCTTCGAGTCCTTAGTTGTCCTTGTTGCTATTTTTTTACACTTGTCTATCATAGTATAAGTTAATTAAATAGTGAAACATTTAATTGCTTTACTCAAATTAATTGAAAATGTGACGTCCAATGTTTGACCACTTTTAATCTAAGTCCTTGTGGAAACGATATTCACTCATCACTTTACTATTACCTCGGCTCGTACGCTTATGATATAGCCTGATGGTGAACAAGTTTTTGGCGCCGTTGCAGGGAACTTGGCATCAAAAGTTCTTTGGTCAACCTTAGACTAGTGTTAGTAGATTAAGTTTGAGTTTATAGATAGTGTGAACACCCCATTTTGTCCAGACATAAAAAAAAACTATAAAAATTGAAAAAAGCACAAGAAACAAAACAAAATCCCCTTTTAGGGGAATTAAAAATTATAATTTAATTTCAAGATAAAGGTAAATCTTCCAAAATCTAAAAATATTCTTTGAATTCAATTTCTTCCTTCTAGAATTTGAAATATAAAATTCCAAATTAAAAAAAAAGGAGAAAAAGAAATTTAAAATTAAAATCATTTTAGTCTCAAAAGAAAGCAATAATAATAAAAATTTTCAAATAGATTAGGTCTTGTCAAGAAAAAACAAACGTAAAAAAAAATATATAACAAAAATAAAATAAAAAAATAAAAAATAATTAAAAAAATTTTTACGTGCAAGGAGTGAAAAGGCAGGGGGAGCACGCGTGAGTGAGGGGGAAGGAACCCTAGAAAATGGAAGGAGCTGCAGAAACAGGAGGAGACGTGCACAACAAGAGGAAGCATAGGAAACGAGCAAGAAAAGGCTGGAGGGATGGCCGATTGAAAGGGAACGCAGAACTTGGCGAGAAAAAGGGGGAGGGCTCAAGCGAGAAAGAAAAGGGACGAAGAACAGAGCAGCCACAGAGAGGGAGAGAGGGGCTGGAGCTAAGAAAAAGAAGACAAAGAGAGGTAAGGATGGAAGAGAGGGAGCTGTGTGCGTGAAACTGGGAGCCGTGGAAGAGACTGAAAGAAAAGGGAAGGAGGCAGAGCAACGCTCCACACGAGGAATGAGAGACAGAGTGAGCCACAGAGATCGAGGGAGCAACCGAAGAGACGGAGCACAATGGCAAAGGGAGTCCGGTCAAGCAAGGAAAACAGAGAGAGGCATTGAGACACACCGAGAAACACCAGTGCAGAAAAAAAAGGCATCTTGAAGCCTCAAAGGTAATTTCTTGATTCTGAGTTTCCTTTCCATACTGTTCCTTAGGTGGATTTAGCCCCTCTTTCTAATGAATCATGACACTGTTGCTTATTATTCCCTTTCATGGTTCCCTATTTTATTTCGAAATGATGTTGAGAAGGACTGATTAGTTTGGTTGCCTACTGGATCATGGCTCTTGCTTATACTATAATTGTTTAAGCCTCTATCTCTAAAAAGCTCATCTTTTACTCTGTTTCTAGAAATCACGAGCCTCTCTTTTATTTTCTTGTTCTTTTGTTTATGATGCCCTGTGTTTATGGGTTCAACCAAATTTTATTGCTACCTGAAATGTTAACGGTGGATTAGTTAACTCTTTGCTATCCACTAAATCATGATTTGTTCTAGTTCCTTTTAGTGCTCAGCTTCTGGAAATTTTGTTCCAATCTATTATTGGTTGGTGATCCGTTTATGGTTGCTAAATGTAGGATGCTATGACTTTGGCTAATCTACTTAGTTTAGTTTGTCTAGATAGGTCTCATAATCAAACCCGTATGCTAAAATGCTAAATATACTTGGTTATATTCTTGTGATTGTTTGGTGTGCCGATGGGAAGAGTTTAGAGTCTCTGTGTATTATAGGATATCATTTTGGTTATAATGCCAGATTATTTATGCTGTTATAGAGTGTTAGAAGCTTCCTAATATAGATTTGATTTGGGAAAGGAAGCAATATTAGCACTAATTGGAATTTTATGTTGAACTCCATTGCTCAGCAAGACACTAATGTAAATGTTTGGAATTGTGATGATTCTATGACTTTAGGATTACTTTTCTGGTGCCAATAGAATGCATAAATTTGGTGGTTTTAACTAGGAGAGAAACATAGCATGTGCCTTAAAGATTTAGCCTAGAGTTATATCCCGTGTATGCTTTGAACTTTTGTTTCTGATGCCTCTTTCCTTCATAACATTTTATCATCAGGGGAGTGTAATGGAATGATGAACTATATTGACCTATTTGTTCGCTATTACTCCTTTCACAAGATCTAATGTTGCAAAGATGTGTCCGAGTGCCTCTGGATGTTCCTTTCTTGTTGTGATTCTTGTCTTGGAATATGAATATTTCTTGTATGTTTGATTTGGTTATGAAGAATGGATGAGCATCTTGAACAAACTTGATCATGTGGGATTCTATTCAGTGGTCAGAATGTTTAAATCCCGTGTTGATTATGTCTGTCATATTGGGCTCTTGAACTGCAATTTTATACAATCTAAATCTTGAGGATTAGTATTGCGAGAATACCTGAGTTCTTAAATAAAAGAGTTCCTTGAGGAGAACACTAATTCCTTTTTTATTTCTTTGCAAGCATCACAGGAGCATAATTAAGTTTGAGAGAAATCAAGATCATTATCATCAAACCAAGCATGGGAAATGGAAGCTATCAACTTCGAGGCAAAAGGAAGACATGAAAGTTTGCATCTCATCATCTTATGTTTGTGTTTAAGTTATTTGAGTTTGCGCAGTAATACACATCATCACAGAATCATATATGTTTGTAAACATTGGGCATAATATATGTTTTTTGTTTGCTTTTAAAAATTGGTCACGAAGGTTTTTAGAGCTTTCGCAGACCCCTAAAACAATCGCACTGTGTGAGCCTATGGGGCTACACGAGTGTATTATGAAGGCACACTTATAATAGGTCCCAATGACCTTTCCATTCAAAATTTTATTTTCTCATAAAAAATAAATAAAATAAAAATAATAAAATGAATAATAGAAATAACTGACTTGGTAACCAAACCACGTGAGGTTTCCAGAACCCACATAGGTATTCTAGTTAACTGTGTTGTCATGTAAGATTGCGAATCTATATAGACGTATTGGTTAAACTTTCTTTTAAGAAGATAATTATATTTAAAAAAAATAAATGATAATAATATAACAAGTTTTTCAAACTTTATCTAATAAAATTATTATATAGCATTTTGAAATATAATAAAACCTTTATATCGCAAGGTTTATAACTTTTGCAGGTATTTAAGGGATCGGTTTATCGAGCATGACTGCGAGTCTGCAACAGCTAAATTGGTTTTCGTTTTTAAAAGGAAAATCTTCAAAAGAAAAAAAAAGATGCTTTTCCAAAAGTAAAAAATCAAATAAAAGTATTTTCTAAAATTAAAGAAAAACAAAAAATATATATTTAAAAAAAAAAGATAAGAATAAGTAAGTGGAATTAAATTATCTTTTGCAAATTAAAACACACAAACTTAATCTCAGAAAATTATTTTGTTTGCAAAAAGATAAATTATTCTCAATTAGTTTTTTCTTATTACAAAAATCACAATAAAAAATACCCACTAACAAACACACATTTTTATCTTAAACTACATGAATTTTGATCCCCATTGCAGGGTACGTAGGTCCCAGTCTCTGATCCTGGGTCTAATCCGCCTTTTGTAAATAAATAAATATTTTCCAATTTATTTTTCCAATTCCATTTCCTCATTTTTTCTTAAATCTCCTTAATCTTTAATTTAATTTTCTCTATTTTGTCTTCCAAATTTTCTTAATTTCTTTTTTTTTTCTACCCTTATTCTCGTATGTAAATGATAAAAGGAAAACCAAAATACTTTTAAAGCCATATTAATTTGCACAATCAATGTAAGGTAACCGTTTCTAGGAACATGTGTTGTGGGGTGCCTAACACCTTCTCCACGCATAATCGACTCCCAGATCCAACTCTGATTACACAGACCATCATTTCCCTTCCTAATTCGGTTTCCCAAGATTTTCCCTCAAAATTTTGGTGGCGACTCCTCACAAGTCGGTTTTCGCTAGAATACCCGATTTGTTCCTTTTTTTTCCTTTCGTCACATTTTTCTGGGCGCGACAGATAGGAAAATAGATATTTTGCACAAGTTAGATTCATATATTTTTTATTTTTGTTATTAGCTTGATACTTGTTTGTTGTTTTTGGTTTGTAGGTGCCTATCTCACGCACATGCAAGGCTTGGATCCTGACAGATTCGAAGTGGTTCGGGAGGGTGAAAATATCTTTGAAGGAGGTAATCCTGATACTCTTGAACCTTAAGAAACTCCAGCCATGAATGAAGGTGAGGTGGATGACAATCATGTCCGAACTCTTGACGACTTTGTCAGTAAAGAGAATGAGGGCTATCACTCTAGTATCCACATGCCGGATATCCAAGCTTGGAATTTTAAAGTTAAGCAAATGATGCTATAGTTGCTACAGATGAAGGGGCAATTTGGTGGAACATATTCGGAGGATCCCAATGCTCATTTGACTACTTTTGTGGAGGTGTGTGACTTATTCAAGTAAAATGGTGTTTCTAAGGATGCTTTGAGATTGAGGCTATTCCCCTAGTCATTGAAAGATAAAGCAAAGGCGTGGCTCAATTCTCTTCCAGAGCAATCTATTGATACTTGGGATGAGTTAGCAAGAAGATTCAGAGCAAGGTTCTTTCCTCGGGGCTGTAGAGCCTCTCTTTGTGGTGAACTTCTTTTCTTTTTAGCAAGAACCGTGTGAATTCTTTCATGAAGCTTGGGAGTGATTCAAAGATAAATTGAAGCAATGCCCTAGTCACGCACAACAGAAATGGGTGTTACTTGAAGCCTTTTGGAATGGGCTTGATGATGATTCCTTGAATATGCTAGATACGACATCTAATGGAACTATTGGAAGCATGACAGTTAATGAGCTCTACAAATTGTATGAGAATCTTGCTACAAATACAATGTAAAAGGCCAATAGAAGGAGAACCATGAAGAATAAAGATCATTCACAAGCCACTAGCTTGACCAATGACATTTTAGATCATTTAAATGCTTTGAATTGGAGGTTTGACAATTTGGAGATACAAGTAAGAAGAGGAAATTCTATGGTGGTAAATGTCATTCAATCTCCCATAGGTTGTGATCAATGCGGGGAAGAGCATATCATAAAGCAATGCCCATATGCTTTGGAGAATTTGAACTACTTGAACAACTTTCAAAGAGCACCAAACAATCCACAAAACAATCATTTTTCGCAAACTTATAATTCAGGGTGGCAAAATCACCTAACTTCTCTTGGAGTCAAAGACAAAAAGCGAATCAACCTTCCTTATCCGGTGTACGACCTAACCATCCTCCCGGTTTCCAACCTTAAGCTAGGCAAATTCCCATCAAGGAGGAAGAATCCAAAATGGAGAAAATGTTGTCTCAAATTCTAGCCAACCAAGAAATTGCAAGAGCAGAAACTAAGGCTACTTGTGCAATTCATGAGATGACAATTAAGAATCTTGAAGTGCAAATAGGCACTATGCCTTCTCAATTGAATGCTTTGCAAAAAGGTGGTTTGCCAAGTGACATAATTCCTAATCCAAGGAGAGAGGGCAAGGAAGAATGTAAAGTGGTCACCTTGAGGAGTGGTAAACAATTGCCCGAAGTCATTGATCCTAGGGTGAATTATGGAGGTGATGAGGAATTGGTTGTTCAAGAAGAGAATGAGAGTGAAAAAGAAGAAGTTGTGAAAAATAATGAGTAAGAGAATGACACTGAGGGAGATAAAAGAGAGATAGAGAGGAAAGATAAGAAAGAGGGTGAAAAAATGAGTGGACAGAAAAGAAAGCAAGAAGAGATCATTCAAAAAGTGACCTCTCTTTTACCTTTCCCCCGAAGATTCAAGAAGCAAAAAGAAGATAAGCAGTTTAAGAAATTCTTAGACATCTTCAAGCAGTTGCATATTAATCTTCCTCTAACTGACGCATTGGAGCAAATGCCCGCATATGTGAAGTTCTTGAAAGATATGTTATCCAAAAAGAGAAGATTCAATGAGTTTGAAATGGTAGCCTTGACGAAAAGTTGCACCGATATCATCAAGAATCTGCCACAAAAGTTGAGTGATCCAGGTAGCTTTGTGGTTCAATGTGAAATGGGTAAAATGACCATTAGGAAGGCTTTATGTGATTTGGGCTCTAGTGTGAATCTCTTGCCTCTATCTGTCTTTAAGAAAATGCAATTGGGTGAGGCAAGGCTAACCACTGTGACTTTGCAATTGGCAGATTGAAGCTTGGTTTATTCGAAGGGGATCATTGAGGATGTGCTTGTGAGAGTAGGTAACTTCATCTTTCCTGTGGATTTCATCATTCTAGATTGTAAAGTAGATCGGGAGATGCCCCTCATTCTAGGGCATCCTTTCTTGGCTACTGGTAGAGCCCTCATTGATGTGGAAAAATGTGAGATTACATGGAGAGTTGGTGAAGAAAAGTTGACATTTAACATGTTCAAGGCCATTAAGGCACCTAATGAACCAGAGGAATGTTGCTTTACTGACGTTATTGATCAAGTGGTGCATGAGGAATTCCACAAGTCAATCACTCAAGACCTTTTGGAAGCTCTCTTAATTGGCTGTAAAATGGAGGGAGAAGAATTTGAAGAATGTTTGGCTTTGATGAATGCTTCCCCTACCATCTCTAAAAGTCACATTGTATTTGAGTCTTTGGATACGACTTCTCTTGAAAAACCTTCTTTGAAGCCATCTCTTGTTGAGCCACCCACTCTTGAGTTGAAAGTACTCCCAACTTACTTGAAATATGTTTATTTGGGAGGAGACAATACATTGCCGGTCATAATTGCTTCTGATTTGAGTGAAGATCAAGAGAGGCAACTTTTAAACGTCTTGAAGGCATATAAGCGGGCTATTGGGTGGACCATTGCAGATATAAAGGGGATTAGTCCATCAATCTATATGCGCAAAATTTTCTTGGAGGATAACCACAAGACATCCATCCAGCATCAACAAAGGTTGAATCCTATCATGAAGGATGTGGTGAAGAAGGAAATTTTGAAGTGGTTAGATACAGGGATTGTATATCCTATCTCAGACAGTTCTTGGATAAGCCCAGTCCAATGTGTTCTTAAAAGGGAGGGCATGACTGTAGTGGCTAACACCTATAATGAACTTATTCCTACTCGCACAGTCACTGGTTGGAGAGTATGCATGGATTAACGCAAGCTCAATGCCGCCACAAGGAAATATCATTTTCTATTACCTTTCATTGATCAAATGCTTGATAGATTGGCTGGCAAAGACTTCTTTTACTTTTTGGATGGATATTTTGGTTACAATCAAATTGCCATTGCTCCAAAGGACCAAAAAAAGACTACTTTCACTTTTCCTTAAGGCACCTTTGCATTTAGAAGGATGCCCTTTGGTTTGTGCAATGCACCGGCAACTTTTCAAAGGTGTATGATGTCCATTTTCTCGGCTATGATTGAAAAGACCATGGAGGTATTTATGGATGATTTCTTGGTGTTCAGGGAATCTTTTGAGGAATGTCTTTACAATCTTATGGATGTCTTAAAACGATGTGAAGAAACCAATCTTGTGCCTAGTTGGTAGAAATGTCACTTCATGGTGCGTGAAGGCATTATACTAGGCCATAAAGTGTCCAAAAATGATTTGGAGGTTGACAAGGCAAAGATTGAGGTGATTGAGCAACTACCTCCACCCACCAATGTGAAGGGTATTCAGAGCTTTCTTGGTCATGCGGGCTTCTATCATTGCTTTATCTAAGACTTCTCCAAGATAGCTAAGCCTCTATGCCTCTTATTGAAGAAGCATGTGGAGTTTAAATTTGATGACAAATGTCTTGAGGCTTTTGAAGAGCTCAAAAGAAGATTAGTAGAGGCACTGGTCATTGTAGCTCCTGATTGAGACCTTCCATTCAATGTCATGTGTGATGCTAGTGACTTTGCCGTGGGGGCTATTTTGGGTTAGAGAAAAGACAAGATTTTCCACCCCATCTACTATGCTAGCAAAACTCTTGATGATGCTCAAGAAAACTACACTACCACAGATAAGGAGATACTAGCCATAGTATTTGTTTTTGGCAAGTTCAGGCCATATCTTGTTGGTGCTGAGGTGATAATATTCACCAATCACTCCGCGATTAAGTATCTGTTTAGCAAGAAGGAGTCAAAGGGGTAGTTGATAAGATGAGTTTTATTGCTGCAAGAATTTGACCTTGAGATTGTTGACAAAAAGGGCTCAAAAAATGAAGTGGCTGATCATCTATCAAGATTGGACAGTAATGCACAAGCTGATAATAGAGGTGTTATTCATGAGAAATTTCCTAATGAATAACTCTTTGCTGTTGAGGATGTGGTGGACCCCTAGCATGCTAACATTGTAAACTACTTAGCATGTGAAGTTGCACCTCCTAATTTGAAGCTTTATCAATTGAAGAAATTCCTTCATGAAGCGAAATATTTCATATGGGATGAACCTTACCTCTTTAGGCGATGTGCTAATTCGTTGATTAGATGGTGTGTCCCAGAGTGTGAGCAACAAGTCATACTTCATGGATGCCACGCTTCTGAATATGGAGGTCACTTTGAGGGGGAGAAAACAATAGCCAAGGTGCTTCAATATGGTTTCTTCTGGCCAACTATATTCAAGGACTTGTATAAGTTTGTGCTTAAATGTGATAGATGTCAAAGAGTTGGAAACATCTCTAGAAAAAAATGAAATGCCACTCACCAATATGCTAGAAGTGGAATTATTTGATGTTTAGGGGATTGACTTCATGGGACCACTTCCCAAATCCTTCAATAATCAATATATTCTAGTGGCAGTGGATTATGTCTCAAAATGGGTGGAAGCCACTGCCTGTGTGGCCAATGATGCTAAGACGGTGATCAAGTTCTTGAAAAAGCATATGTGTGGGTCATATGGATTACGAATGCTTTAAGAATTTAGTTTGAGTTTGATTGGGACCTTTTGTTGTTGAAATGGACACTGTGTATTGGGACATTTTGATTGGAGTTTGACTGCGTTTGAGTCTGTAGGCCCAATGCTAGATGCTTGTGTCTTTGAGTTGGCCTGTGGTCCCTTATTTAGTCTCTCATTTGTGTTGCCATTACTTTATAACGTTCCCTATATCACACTACTATCACGTGTTCATTGCTATACCTATTGGTGGTCCCCTTAGTCGTGGCTTACAATTGTTTGTTAGTTTTGTTAATCATTTGTTAGTTTAGGGCGTCTTGTGTCAGCTTGTAGGTCAGGGTGTTTGTTTGTCTTTTGTGAGAGTTCTCTTGTCAGTGGGTCCTTCTAGTATCTAGGCCAGCTTATGTTGTATACTTTTGGTTGTGCTTGTGTTTTTTTGGTTCTTTGGGCTGGCTATCTTTTATCTGCCCATGAATGCTTCTTTGCAGGTATGGCCTACACCAAGCGACCCAGTCAGTCACAGGAGGCACCTCCGCCTGCACAGCAAGAAGAAGAGGAAGAAATAGAAATAGACAAGCCTCAGCAACTCATTCTTGAAAAATACTTTCCATATAAGAGTGACATACCATTCTGGCAAGGGTTAGAGTCCTATGAGTTTAATTTCTTAGCAGGGAAAAGAGAAGGAGGTTCTATCACCCTTATTCGGGAGTTCTGTGTGGAAGCAGAGAAACGTACTGCCTTGAAGTGCAAGTTGCGGGGAAAGTGGGTCAAGATTTTGAAGCCAGTCATTCAGTCTTTCTTCCACCTCCCTACGTGACAAACTGTCAGTATCGGTATTTCACGGAGCACTCTGAGGAAGTGCCATACCAGGAGATTGCTGAGTTAATCACCTTGCCTGGTAGCCTGGTGGCACATCATCGATGGCATCCCTCGTCACATCAAGCTTGTTCACTTGCACCAAACGACGCACTACTGGCTGTACTTCATATGTAACAATTTGGTACTAGTGACCCATTTGAGTGATGCCACTAAGGAGAGGCCCTTCCTCATCTACCGATTCATGTGAGGAGAGCCAGTAGATGCTGCCCAACTCATCTTTGATTATTTGAGGAACTCGGTCACCAAGTTGCATTTACCTGTTGGGTTTCTTCATTTTATCTCTGGGTTGTGCATTAAGGTAGGAGTGGCCCCAAGGCAAGATGAGGAGCTCTTCCCGCACAAGCAAGAGTTCAAATATGACTCCATTAGGGTAGCTTGACAGGGTAGAGCCTGGCAAGGAGCAGCCACAGGACAAGCCTACAGAGATAGCCCTACTTGAGCAGCCTGTACCACTACTACCTGCTGAGGAGTACATGATGGAGCGCTTATTTATTTATATGCAGCAAGTCTATAGGGATGTCTAGAGCATCAGCGCTACACAAACTAGAATGGATCAGGACATCCGGAGGTTGGCACAACATTTATAGGTCCCTTTATCCCCTGAGGACATAGCCAAGCCATTAGACGCCAGGGAAATGCTAGGAGCACAGGATCCTATGGAGGACATCTAGCTTAGAGCGTTTTTTTTTATTTTGATGTGTTGTCAGTTCTTTTGCACTCTTATTATTTGTCTTGCTATTTTCTTTGTGTAGTTTCGGTTTAACTTTTTGGACATACTTGTCCCAAACTGGTTGTGTTGCAATGCCTTGATCTGTTGAATTGATATAGTTAGACATCTTTTGCTTTACCTTGTTATTGCTTTAATTGCATTTGCATATTCTTTTTGTCCCTCTCATGCAGTTTTATCTGCTTGTATTGTGATACTGTTTGAGAGATGCCTCACATTTTACTCCAGTGCATTGGTCCTGACATTGAGGATAATGTCCCATTTAAGTTTGGGGGTGAGGGATTTTTTTTGGCTGAATTGATGTAGTTTTAAACTTTTACTATTACTCTTCATCCTTTTCAAATCCTACTTTGAGCTAGATTGTTAATTTATCTTCTGAATTGAGTGCATGTATCCAATTATTGTGGGGTGCTTAGATTATAGATTGCACAGGAAGGGTATGTAATGCTTATAGCTACTTGAATTACAATATCAATTTCTTGTTTTGTGGTAATTTTGAAGAAAATTTCTATGCACAATAATTGAGGAATAATTTGAATGTTTGTATTAAGAGAGAATAGTAGCAAATTGCTATGCATAGTTTGTGTTAATGTCATTACTCTAGAACCTATCTTGGAACCCCTTGAGGTGAATGAAGGACTTCATGTATTTTTGGGAAATGATTTAGTCATTCTTTAAAATGCGTTTGAGCCTTTCAAGCCTACCATGATGAATATTTACTCGCTTGAACCCCATTTGAGTCTTAAATTGAAAAACCATGTGAATTTTCTTGTTGGAACCCTACATGAGACCTTACCCACTTAGCCCGAAAAACCATGAATTACCCTTAATTTTGAGATAATTGATAAATCATGAGTGGTAATTAGAAAGGGTGAAGGGATGAGAAATGATGTAAATTGTATATTTGGGTATGGGGTGATGTTAGTTGTGCATAATTATATTAGTTGCACTCTCATGAGTCATTAAAGTTGTATGCTCCTAAAAAAACAAAATAAAAAGAAGAAAACATAATAATAGCGGAGCAAAAGTCCAAAAATGTTTGGAGTGCAGATGCTTCATTAAGAGATAAGTTTGGGGGGGAGGGGTTTACTTGGCTTCATATATTACATCAAAGTTCAAAACAAGAAAGAGAGATGGTTTGTAATGCATCATTCATCTCAAGATATTTGCAATCCCTCTTTCCCCCTTCATTTCAATAAGCCATTAACCCTAACCACTCTACAAGCTTAAAAGTCCTATTAATCTCAAAATTACATGGTGGTTATCTTATAAGTGAAGAGAGGGGGAAAGGTTAAGATGAAGTGTTAATGTAGAGGCATTTTTTATGCATATTGGAGTGTTACTTTTAATCTTGATACTTGCAGGAAAGTCGTTCTTGGATTAATCACACACACACTCTTTGAAATTGCAAGGAAATTGGTTATTGGATTGAAAGTCATGTAGCTATGGTCATTTGACTCAATCCTATGTTATTTATCTTTGGTGGCACTTTGTGAGGAGAAATCTCATGCTACCATAATAATTAGATAATTTATGCAATCTCACTGGTTTTCCCCTTTCAGTTTACTCGAGGACGAGTAATGGTTTAAGTTTAGGGGTATGTTAATCATACCAAATCACATCCTTTCAATGTATTTTCCTTGAGTTATGCATACATATTTGTACATACTTGACACTTAGGATAGGAAAATGTATAATTTAATCCTAATAATGTATGGTAATATGTTTTTGCCTTATTATGTATTATTTTATTCCCATGAAAGATTATAAATCCTCATTTTTGTTGCAGACCTCATGGGGAGAGCAGTGGAGCAACCAAGCCCCTTTTCTAGAGTTGGGAGACCAAGAAAAGAGGGGAGATTGTAACTTGAGAAAGACAAGGGAGTAAAGAAAGGAGCAAGTTTTTGAAGATGCCCACACTGTGCCTTGATGAGCTAAGGCCGCAGCCTCATGATAGACAATGAGTGGAAACCATAGCCTGAGAAGACAGAGTCGCAGCTTGGAACACTGAGGCCGCGCGCTCAGCATCACTCAATAACTTATAGAGCCACAGCCTGGATAGTGTAGCCACGGCGTAAGACCCTCGTCAGCAAAACGCAGAGCTTCACTTGAACTGAGTATTTGAAGGGTTTGAGAGAAATTTTTCAAGGATGCTGAGCTAGGGCACGAAGAGAACGTCAAGGAAGCAACTTTGGGAGCTTGGGTGTGCTAGGGTTTAACATCTTGAAGAAGATTGAAGCTAGGGTTTGAAGCATTGAAGAGATTTAAGCTTCCCTCTTTGGTTTTCCTGCATCTCCTTCTTCCTTTCCTTATTTGTGTTCAATGATGGTGTTGATTGGGATATATTTTGTTGTGATTTTGTTGAACATGAGTGGCTAGTTATTCCATTTCTAGGATTATTCTGAACCCTTGCATGGATTACATACTCATTTCTTCTTTATATTTGTGATTAATGCCATATTTATGTTGATTCAGCTTTATTCTTAATGCCTCTTATTGTTTGGCCACCAATAAAATTGCCTTGTTTATTTAAGTGATGCTTGAGGAAGCTAGTTTAAGTAGAGAACTTGAGTTGGGTCATGTGAGAACTTGAATCTTGCCTTGTTAAGTGAAGAGTTATGTTAGTGGGGTAGAGATATACTCACTAACCTCATATAGTCACTTTAGGATTTGAATTGAATTGAGAAGTTTGATTAACTAGTTACTAGTTAAGAAATTAGTTAATTAATTAAACTAAACAGCTATTTGAAGATTCGATATAGCACATATAGCTGAATCGGTATCCTGACTAACATAATCTTGTATTAAGAACAAATGTCAAAGGAGTTCAATTGGGTATTTATGAATTAGAAGGGGGATGAATAATTTTAGGTCTCTTCGAATTCTTCGAGTCCTTAGTTGTCTTTGTTGCTATTTTTTTACACTTGTCTATTATAGTATAAGTTAATTAAATAGTGAACCATTTAATTGTTTTACCCGAATTAATTGAAAATGCGACGTCCAATGTTTGACCACTTTTAATCTAAGTCCTTGTGGAAATGATATTCACTCATCACTTTACTATTACTTCGTCTCGTATGCTTGCGGTATTGCCCGATGGTGAGTACTTTTGGGCCAGCCCATGACCCACTCAGGCCGACCCGCCACGAGTTGGGCTCAAAAAGCTCGAATTATATTTTTACACTAAAAATTAAGATTTAGTCCTGTCATTTCTTCATGCTTTTTGAGCCGGCCCTTCGGGCTTGACTTGTTTTGATAGCTTTAACTAAATCACCTATCTAATCCTGATGGAATTTTGTACAAAATTCCTTTCTATTGCCACTGAATGCTAGCAACCAAACAAGGTTTTGGGTGACATTATTGGGATTAAGTTCCCTCACATGGTGGGCACCTAGACCTGTGGATCTTCTTATCTTTTTAAAACAATAAATTTAGAAGATTTGGACTCCATATAAATAAATAAATTAAATATTTTAAAATTTAAATATAATATTATGCCTTACTTATGGAATAATATGAAATCGATATTTTATATAAAAATTAAGAAAACTATTCAAAATTTTATTAGATGTTTCAATTAAAAATGGATACAATATTTTTAGATAATAATCGTAACTGTAAATAAAAATATGCCTGAAACAAAAAATGCACATTTCAATTGTAATATACTCATAAAACAAAAGTATAAAGAATTACATTCAATATTTCATAAATAATAATTATATAATTAAAAATGGTAAAAAAAATAATGTACTATGTGTTACATTATTTTTTGTTTGTTCTAGTTCTTAAAAAATCTAATTGAGATCGTTAAGAAAAATATTGTGGTATCGCAAAAGGACAAGTGTGGCCTTTATATGCAACCTAAGTCAACCTTGTTGAGGCCCACAACGGAAAGCAACAAGACGTGTGTGGGGCGTTCCTTTTAAAACCAACTATATATGCCCCTCTTCGTTAAAAAAAAAAAACTACGTATGTTTTCTTCTACCTTAGACACGATGGGATATAAATTGTAGGGTTCATAATTTATGAAAAGTGCAATCTTTTTAATAAATTTTATATTTTATATTGATAATTTTGTATTTTCTTTCCTTTTCCCAAACTATCAAGTTAAGAAAAATAAACATGCTGTGAGTTTTGAACTTAGTTCCGATTCGTATAATAGTGACTAATAAGTATTTGAGATCTAATTTATCCAAACTATTGCTTAAAAAATAATGTCATCCCAAATGGTGCAAGAGAAAATCTAAGAATTGAAAGACACAACTAAAATTAGGAGTATTGAATGCTAAGAATAGGACAGGCATCTTCCCTACCTTTCATGTCTTATTCTTCAACGTTGGTCATTTCTCATTCTCCCAGTTTGTCCGGTCTGCTATTGCTTTGAGGAGCCAAATTCGGAATCAGTTGGACCTTGTGTCGAGTCTGTTTGGTCCATACTCAATTGAACAAAACAAATAAAAAAAGTTATAAAATAAAATAAAATAAATAAAAAGTAAGAAAAATTTGGAAATTTTTTTTAACTAATTGACTAGTTACCAGCCTCCAATCAACTACCGGGTTCTTTTCTCGCCAATCTAATAGACCAACGGCAGCGTTTCCTTTGAAAATCTGAACACAATCTATCCTGCAAAAATACAAACAAAATTCAGGGGAATTATTTGTTTTAGACATTGAGATTAGATTTGGATTCAAAATCCCTCCTTTCTTTCCTTCTGTGTTTTCTTACAGAGATGGTCACTGAAGCGCCCCATCTAAAGAACGAACCTTGACGTATACTTCTCATCAGGGTATTGGCGGATGAAGGCGAATAATATGCTTTATGAAGAATGTGCCAATAACTCGACGACATTGCTAAGGCTTGGGAAGCAAAGGTTTGCAAATAGAGGGTTCAGTTAAGAAGAGAGGAAACAACATAATCGCACCAATGTCTGTAGAGAATGACGACGAGGATCACGCACCAGGAGAAATCTACCACGTCGAGAAGATTCTCTCCAATGGCGATTTCTATAGTGGCCAATGGTGTGATCATCTTCCTCAAGGTCTGGGAAAGTACTTGTGGACCGATGGGTGTATGTATGTGGGTGAGTGGGAAAAAGGCAAAACCAATGGTAAAGGAAAGTTCAGTTGGCCAAGTGGGGCTACATATGAAGGTGAATTCAAAACTGGGTTTATGGATGGTATAGGTACTTACATAGGTTCATCTGGCGATACCTATAAAGGGTCTTGGGTGATGAATATGAAACATGGGAAAGGGACTAAGAGCTACCCCAATGGGGATTACTATGATGGGGAATGGAGGAAGGGGTTTCAGGATGGTCATGGGAGGTATCAATGGAGGAAAGGGAATTATTATATAGGTCAATGGAAGTATGGGAAGTTCAATGGGAATGGTTCAATGATGTGGATAGATGGAAATAGGTATGATGGTTCCTGGGAAGACGGTTTGCCAAAAGGTAATGGTACATTCAAATGGGCTGATGGGAGTTTCTATGCTGGTGTTTGGAATAAAGATCCAAAAGAGCAAAGTGGGACTTATTATCCTGCAGGATCTACTTCTTCTGGCCATAAGGATTGGGACCCTCAAGAGGTGTTTTCTTTGGTTTTGAATGATCGTATGGTTTGTACTTGTGAGGATGTGCCAATTTATCCTTCAGCAAAGAGGCTAAACTTGCCTGAAATGATGGATATGTTGCAATCAGTATCTAAGAGAGGAAATGATGGTGGGAGGACTAGGTGGATGTCTGCAGATGCAAGGCTTAGTGGTTACGGTAGTGACGATTTGGGTCATAATTCTGATGTAGATAGGAGAGCAAGAGACGGGTATGAAAGTTCAGGGAGTTTACAGTTTGAAGATTCTGTTTCAAGAGGGAATAAACCGCCACATTTGAGAATAAAGCCTGCTAAGAGACAAGGGGAGACTATATCCAAAGGGCATAAGAACTACGACCTCATGCTTAATCTGCAGCAAGGAATCAGGTATCGATCATAGCTTTTATTTTCCTGTATTTTACTATGAAATTTTAGGTTCTGTCAATCTTTTTTTAATCTATAATCTACTTTAATTCCTCTAGTTTGTTTGGAGTGATAGTTTGTATCTGCTAAAATGAGTTTTCACCTGTGATATGTGTGTAGAATGTACACTGTGATGTTAAATATGACTTTCTAATGTTAAAGTTTTCCATGTATGATTCTAATATTCACTGCAAGGTCATTAATTTCTTGTGCCATAGCACAGACACGCTGTTGGAAGACCTGCTCCAAGTGCATCGCTTGATTTGAAGCCTTCTGCATTTGATCCCAACGAAAAAATGTGGACCAAGTTTCCACCAGAAGGATCCAAGCACACACTGCCCCACTCATCTTGTGAGTTTAGATGGAAAGATTACTGCCCAGTGGTGTTCAGGTCAGGCTTCAGACAGAAAATGTCAAGATTGAATAATAACTTGTGTTATTATGGTGAATTGTGTTTTGCAATATAAATTGTTGAGTGCTAACTTGTTGAGAGTGCTCTTGAAAATTTATAACCTTTCATCTGGAGGCACAAAGAGGTTAGTGATGTGCTCTTGAGAATAATGTCTCTGTAAAAGGAGCACTGGGAATATGTGGAAATACTCCCAGTCATACTTGATGTTGCAATTGTTTCATAACATTAACATTACTGATAGTATTACTTTGTTTGTAAGATTTGTCAGTAAATATGTGGGAAAGTTGTTCATTACTTTTATAGTTTCAGGGCTCTCAGAAAATTGTTCAAAGTAGATCCAGCTGATTACATGTTATCAATATGTGGGAATGATGCCCTCCGGGAGCTCTCATCACCTGGAAAAAGTGGAAGCTTTTTCTATTTGACCAATGATGACAGATACATGATAAAGACAATGAAGAAGTCTGAAGGAAAAGTGAGTTACCTAGAAGTTGGTTGGATCTGATATAAGACATGAGTTCTTGAATTTCTCCATCAATACAGAAACAGAATCATTACCATGCCCATCAAGAATCATAAAGTTTCACTACTAATATTGAGTTATATATATGTAAATTTGAAGATTGAATTTGAAAAACATTTTGTAAACTTGGCAATCCTTTTGTATGTAAACCAATTTAAAAACTATTTCAAATTTATTAATGTTTGCTCACCTATCCACTTTGATGTGATAGTTTTGTATGATTGACTGTGTTACTTAGGCTATTTATCTGCTGGATATTTCAATCTTAACTTCATAATGTGATTGCAGGTTCTCTTGCGTATGCTTCCTGCATATTACAATCATGTTCGGGCTTTTGAAAACACTTTGGTCACCAAGTTCTATGGTCTCCATTGTGTTAAACTAACAGGATCAGCACAGAAGAAGGTAATGCAAAGGTGTGCAGAAACTTCTACTTTGATAAAACTTTGTTACTTTCTAATACATTATAAATTTCAGGTACGATTTGTCATCATGGGGAATCTTTTTTGTTCTGAATATGCCATTCATAGGCGATTCGACTTAAAAGGTTCTACCTTTGGTCGTACAACTGATAAACCTGAGGCAGAAATAGATGCAACAACCACCCTTAAAGACCTTGACCTAAATTATATTTTCCGGTTGCAGAAGGACTGGTTTGAAGAATTCTGCGCGTAATTTTCATGCTTACTATGATTCCTTCATTTGTGTTTTTGTGTATGTGCAAGCATGCATGTACTTGCATAGTATGTTATTACGGAGGATACTGTATTATGCAATTGTTTGTCTCATACATTTTAGCTGCCTATAGGTGATAATTAATTCTGTTTGGAGCTATGATTTTGTGATAATGGAAATGAGATCAGAGGTCTATAAATAACTAATTGAATATAAATTATAGCTGATATAAAATGTCCTATATTCATGTCTTTAAATTATTAGATAAAAGGTTCATGCCAATTGCCTAACATATTGGAATAAATCTCATATCGTTGAAATGGCATTGTTGCATAAACTACAGAATTGCCTGCATTTTTCAGTTGTACATTGGTGAGCCTAAGATGGCTTCACTGACTTAATTTGAAACATATGGAGTACTTGGAAGATAATTTTGTTTCATTTTCCAAACTTGCCTTCGTGCAGGCAAGTGGATAGGGACTGTGAGTTACTTGAACAGGAAAGGATCATGGATTATAGTATGTTGGTTGGTCTTCACTTCATAGAAAAACAATCTAATAAAGACTCTCTTACACCTAGTCGCACTTCAGGAGGTTTCACTCCTACTAAAGGTTATAACTTGTCCGGCTGGATTTTTTTTTTTTTTAATTTATGTTCAATATGAATCTTCTCTAAATATATGAACATATATCTTGCAGCTGAAGGACACTGGGACAATGGTGGAACCCCTCGTCTTTCTATAGCAGACAGGGATAAGCTTCTCATAAGTGCTAGTCGGTATAGTCACTCACCACGTGCTGGCAGAAGTTATTTGATAACTTTAATTTTGATAGCTAAGTGTTGAGTCAACTTATCAAGAACCCAATTAGGCCTACATTTGTTTTTTGCAGTTACTGATCTATCTTAATGAGGAAAAAATTTATATGCAGTTTCTTAGGTGTTTGCTACAAGCTTCCTTTTTTCCTTAATGAAAATCATGACTGGTGGAGTAGCTTTTCAAGGAGTTAATGATGTGATGTTGAGTTGTAAAATTGTTCATGTGTTATGCTTTTTTATTTTTTACTTTTGGAAAACCTCTTATCAAACTTCAGTAACTACGTCAAACTATGTTCTTTTACTAACTTGAATTCAACGAGCATGTGGTAGTCCTGTTTAACTCAGACAGACATGACTGTCTAATTTCTGCCTAATCTTGCTTCGCTCCATTTGAATGTAACATTGATACTTTATCTTTTCTTCTCCTTTTAATTTTCCTATAAATCTGCATGAGTGCTGGTCTTTCATTGGCTTCTTAAGCTCTTCATTATCATCCCTTGATTCTCTACAGCCAAGAGTTGTTTCTTTTACCTCTAATTATGATGCCAAGATTTTCATAAGGAAGGAACTTGGGTGCATACTGCAATTAATAGGTTTTTTCTACAGGTTCTCTAATAAAATTATGACCAGTGGAAGAACTTTATTGAAGAAGTTGATAACAAACACTGCCATGTCCTGATAATCAATGGCAATTACATATTTCTCAAAACGAGCATTGTGTTTCACATCGCAGGTGGCCTTCCATTCAACTAGGTATAAACATGCCAGCGAGGGCTGAACTGACTGTGAGAAGAACTGACAGTGAAACTCCTCAGCTGGTTGGAGAACCAACAGGGGAAATATATGAAATTATCATCTTTTTTGGTATCATAGACATATTACAAGACTATGATATCAGTAAAAAGCTTGAACATGCTTACAAAGCAATGCAGTATGATCCAACTAAAATCTCTGCTGTAGATCCTGGGCTATATTCAAAACGCTTTCGTGATTTCATCTTCAAAGCTTTTGTAGAGGACACTTAAAAGTTAAAGTTTCGATGCTAAGCATTCAATATACCGCCAGAGGCCGTCCAAGTTTGAGTCATTTATGGCAGTGACTTCACTAATCAGCACATTCATACCCATTTTGGCCATAACTACAGTGATTGGAGGATGTTTTATGAGTGCCAGAGGATACATACCACATCTGAAAGGACAAAACTTAGGTCTAATTTTTTTTGGCGGCTGCATCCGGTTCTTCAACGGAATTATAACAAATGAAAGAATTTTTCTAAAAGAATCAATGATGAGGAGAAATTGTGTTCACCATATTTATGTGCATGCAGTGGTTCAAATTTAGTCTACACATTTGGAACCTGTGTCGGATTTTACAGATTCAATCCGAGCCATTGCATATACATACATATGGTAAACATGCACAAGAATTTATCCAATGATATGATGCTTATAATTCTTTTAGGAAACCTCATAGCGAATACTTGGAGAAGAGCAGTTGAGTTTTTCTCTTGTGAAATTTGTGCATTTCCCCATCTCATCATCCTGTGTGAAGTTCATAATAATCATAGTGACAGGAAAAATACATGTTGTAGGATAGATCAATGTTGTTGAGAGAATCATCCTAGCATTTTTCAATTTGTAAATGAATCAACCCAAAAGTATCAAAGCAGAATTAGAAATCATTCTTTATTGTGGCCTTTGTTCCCAGGGCAGTCTCTGGGCTTTTGCCACTGAATAAAAATGTACAGAAGAAAGGAGATGAAGCGAGGGTTAGTTTGTATGTATAAAATATTTAGATGGATCATCTGACTTGCCTCGGGACAGGATTTGGTATTCATTTTTGTGTTTCAGTGAAATAGCTTATTCTTTTCTCTTCCGTGTCATGGTCTTCTCTGTTGTTTATGAACAGAGGCTTGTAACACTTCTTTAGCTAGTGGAGCTTAACAATATTCATTTGTTTTTTCATAAATTATGTAGACATTTCCTGAATTTTATTGAAATTATGTAAACCTTTTTTTTTGTTTTTAAAATATTGAGATATCTTTCTTGAGACAAAAAAATATCATCTTTTTTAGTCAAATTTTAATTTTTTACTGAAATATTCTCAATTAGCTTAAATGCACAATTTTTAGAATAAAAATTAAATAGATGGTATTCTGGTAAATAAATTTAAAATCAGACTAAAGTATGAGATAACTTTTAGTTTAAGGAAAACGTTTGTGTATATTTTAAAAAAATGAGAGATTTATGTGATTTCAACAAAATTCAAATCAAGTTAGCATAATTTACTCCTTATTTTTGTGCTCTTATTTTGAGAAAATCTCACTAAGTCAATGGATTAATAATATGATCAAAGGTTAGAAATTAAATTGGTGTCAACATTCAAAAATATATTGTAGTAGTTTGATAATGTTCGAAGTGCATTTAGCAATCCTCAAATTATTGCCTTCAAAAGTCCTTGAAATTCTGCTAAACAATTTATATTAATAACATGCAATGTCTTTCTACCAATCGCAGTGGAAAATATCAAGACTTACTATCACCATGCAGAAAGAGTAAAATTTATTTTTAATTGCTACACTAAATATTTGAATCTTGATTATTGTGTTGTCTTATACCTTAGAATATGCATCCTAAATATCAGAATAACATTACAAATTTACAATATACCAAACATTTCCTTGGCAAACAGTAAAATCAGTTTAAATTGGAGCACAATTGCGCATAATAGTCACATCCATATATCCTAGAGGACCATTTTCAGGTGGATTGGAACTACATTCAAATAGATTCAAACTTGAGCCTGCTAGGATCATTATTATCATGTGTGCAGGAATGTAAAAACAATACATTACCTATATCACAACCACAGCACACATATTATTAACCTAGGTTTACAACAGTAGTTCTATTCACAAACCATACAAGAAAGAAAAAGGAGCTACTAAGATTATCCTTCTTCCATATGACATCAAGATGGCACCGGCTAGAATGGATACTTCTCTAGCTAGGATCCCCAGCAACAAATTATTCCTTGATCAGAATACCTCAAGATTGTTGTTGGGATTTGTAAATCTCTTGATCGGAAGTGGCTGGAGTTACTGGACACAACCTAACAGAGAAGGAGTATGGTATGGCACGAACCAAATACTGCTGGTGCACAGATGGGGACCAGCTATCATCTCCACCCAAACCCATGTGCTTGTGGTCAAGATGAACCTGTAATACCGTAAAACAAATTGAACAGATGACACAACTTAGAAATGGAAAAAGTAAGAATTGCCATGATCATAATCTTAGAAATTACAAAAGCAGAGATGCTGATGCGCAAGCAAATTACCTCAATGTTATCTCCTTTAATGAGTTCTTCATGGCGTGTGGCCCGGTCAAGCTCTGAAGTGCTATAGTAGCTTGCACTCATTTGCATAGGTGGAGAGCTGCCATACATTGAAGCATATATTCCTAAACCATCTTTATTTCTGAATGTCACCCATCTAACATCTGCCCTACCGGAACATTCCCCAGGAACGATATAGGGAACATGCAAGTCACCAACACTCTGCTCATAGACCCCCACATGTGCAGCTGCCTTCCTATCTGTATAACACTCGAGTGGACCTCTTCCATACCACCTTACTCGATCCAATGTTTTTTCCAAATTGAACTCAATTCCCACACGTGGCAATGGCGGAAGATCCGAATTTGGTTCCACATTACATTCCACAATGACATCCCCAGAAGCATAAATGGTGTAGGCCATATTGATTTTAATCAAAATCTTTGATTTATTGTGCTTGGAAACACCATGAAAAACCACCAATATTTTAACTGAGTTATTTGTTGTATTCTGTATGGCACAGCTTTCAGTAATGAAGTGGAGGCTGTCAAGTTGAGCAGCTTTCCACCTGGATAGATAACTATAGGGCCCTCCCCCTTTGTCATTATCAGTAGGAGCTCGCCAGAAACTTGGGTGTATGCCTTTACTCATCAGATGAACTCCTCCAACCTAGCATTCATCATAATAAGATTAAAAACATTATTTATTCAACAATTAAAATGGCTGTAAACAAGAATTTGGAGATCCCAAATTCAATAGAACAAGCTAATTCTAGAGATTTATGGTTAACATTATCCATTGGCAATTTCAGACCTTCAAACTCCGAAAATGAATTGCTGTGTTCCTAGGAACAACTAAGTGACTGGTATCGTTTTGATAGTGAAAATAAACACAGACCTCGTGTTTAATAAAATTACAAGGACCTATCTTCTTACTATAAAAATATACTCCCTTAAATTTAAATTTCAAAATGGAACCTCCTCTGCTAGTTCCTAAATTAGACTAGACTCCCTTAGTTTTAACAAGTGACAAGAACCTCCCTGATTTTGCAACAATACGAGGTTAGAGTGGCTTTTTAAATATTAAATCGGTGTGTGGAATATACTCAAACCTTAGGGAGATCTATATAATTTCCTCAAATTAAGAAAACACCTTCAATGCTAATTGGCGCTCTTACTCCTATGTATGACCAACAAGCCATGTTCTTCAATTGAATAGAGTTATAGAGACATCAAAAAACAGTCATTGCCTTGTTCTATCACTACCATGGGCAAGAAGTGAAAATATGTTCGGGGTTTATAATGAGGAAATATATATTTACTTTTTATTTAGTGAGTTTACATGATATTTCTTGTTTGAATACCCCATACCATATGAAGTTTTCAGACAAATGTAATTTAACTATGTATTCAAGCAAGACAGTGTTAACATTATTTCCATGGACTATGATTGTTATCTTACTTAATGAGACAACCAAGTTCCAATTTACCCATTTAATTGATGTTGTCCAATCCTCATCCCAAAGTACATTGATGCAGGAAAGGAACCAAAGAACAAGAACAATAATAAAAACAATAACTTAGTTCGAACAAATTCAATCAATAAATCAAAGTAATCAGGGATAATCTCTTTAGACTGATAAGTGGCCTATTCATAGGCTATCTTAAACGAGAAATTATAGTAAAACTCATACAAATAATGATCCTAATCAAAGATATTAATATAGGATAAGATATCCCTAGGCTCAAATACCTTTACTGATAACCTCTAATCAAATCTTAATTATGTCCGTTATTCAATAACAAACCTAAACAACAATTAGAAATAGAATCATAAAAAATAAAATAAATAAATCTATCTTCTCATATTGCATTATACATATTACCTTCCAGCTTTCAACTGTGCCTGTTTTGACGTTGAAGGTTATGTCCCATATATCTTGCTGGCTAACTTTGAAGATATCTCCTTGGGTTGCAGTGTGTAAAGCGGCATTGTTAATATTGATGGCCTGAAGAAAGCAATTAATCGTGAAACAGAAAACACCAAAATTCAGCAATGCCTGGAATATTGCCAAATTACTAAGCCTATTGGCATATTTTCTAATTCAAGTTAATGTCTAAGAAGTTACATGAGGTGCAATCTCTCTCTTGGCAGGAAGTTGAACTTGCGTAGATGAAATGATATGCCCAGCTTCAACCCAACGTGTGGAATTCAAAAGCTTAGCAGTTATTGTCAGAAATATTTCTTCTGCAATGGATGAATTCCATAGAGAATACCATGGACCTGACTGCCAATCTATAGCATAACTACTCTGGGGCTTTATGGGGGCAAGACTCAAAATTCCAGACCCAAGGTTGCATCCATCTGCATGAGCACTCCAGCTGAACTCCAGTCCTTGTGTTGTTTCAAAAAAATTAGCATTTGTTATCTGCAAGACGAAATTTGAGTAAGATATCAAGCACAACTCTGATCCAGGGAACAGAAAGTCCCCATAAAATATGAGTACCTCTAATTTTCCTTCCCGTAGTGTCACCTTGATTGGTTGGTATAAATACTTGACTTCTGAAACAAGCAAAGCCATGAAGTGTGATACAAATGAATGAACATTGAAATACAAGATGGAGTGCAAGAATGATATATCAGCTTACCATGTAGTGCAGGATGAGGAGTTCGATCAGGCCATGTGAGGCCATTCAAACAAAAATTTAAGTCATTAGGAACATCCCCAAAGTCACCTCCATATGCCCAATGCTTTCTACCATCTACTCCATCTTTCAACAGGCCCTATGTTTACAGGAAAAACTATTTAACTCCTAAAAAATGATTTCCTCATGTAGAACATTGTATATCTCAGTGTCATAATTTCCATTTGTGAAGCTAATTGAAGATGTCTCAACTAAGATACAACACACACACACACACCCATAATTTAATGAATAAAAATGCTGATCAAGAGGCCAAGAGAATTATATCGTCATAGATGTAAATATGGAATCACTCATCCAATTAGCATGCTCAAGGCATTACGTTGAGGATGTCAATTAGTAAAGACAATTAAATGGGATGATATTAGTCAAATCTGACATCCAGATACTAATAAGATAATTTAATGGTTAGAATATCTTGCTCAACATGGAAATTATCATGTCATAATTTGTTATTTATTGACTGTAATTGATATCAGTACACATAGGTACATATAAATACAATGAGCAGACAATAATAATCCAAGGAAAGTCAACTATAAAGTAAAAAAAAAAAGCTTCCAACGTTTTCCTCTTTAAGAATTGAGTACTTTTATGCATTAGGAAACACCGATAGCTTCAACAAATATATTGGCTTTATTGTTAGTGAGAATAAGAGAGCTACCGCATTGATTTTGTGATATCTAAAGCAGCAGCATTTGTATATATATTTAAAAAAAAAAAAAAACTGCCAGTGCTGAGCTTCAAGTTCCGGGGTGAAGTGTTTTGTTCTTGAAATGATTGAACTCTCACTTTCTTTCCAGTGAAATGATACACGGAGTGTTTTCAGAGAAATGAGTTTCTTCTGTTATTGGCTTGAGAGTTTTATTCCTTTTAATGTGAATTTATTAATGAGAAAAAAGTAGTATATTCTTTATGAGAAAATATGAAAGACAAATCAATTTTTAGATGATATTGGGGAGTCATCAAATTTGCTATAAACTCAAGGACAACTAACCTGATCAGCCCAATCCCAAACAAATCCTCCTTGAAGTCCAAAAGTATTGTCAATTGCTTCCCAATATAAATGAATGTTCCCATTGCTGTTTCCCATTGCATGAGAATACCTGTCATTTATGCATTATATATATCAGAAGGCCATAATCATAACTGGGAAATGAAGGACACACTTGAAGGGGCCGTCATAGCTATTGATGTCAAACTCAAATATAGTAGTGTCCTTATAGAAACATACTCGCACAGTATTAGAGGACGAGTTTCAGTTGGATCATTTGCAATTTTCACAATGTCCCAAACACGCATATACATGGGGCACACTATATCTGTACTTGACGTTCTGGATCCACCTCCCTCGTAATGTAAAAACCTTGTAGAATCTCTTCCTCGGATCCAACCTGATGAAGGGTTCACATTAATAACAAAATAAGCAACAGATAAGAAAATAAAAATTAAGAGTGACAAAAGGAAGGGACAACATGGATATGGTTTGACAGAGAAAACTTCCACAAAAAAGTTCTCAAACAAAATTGAAACCTAATAAGATGTAGTGGATTACACTCGTCAATATTTATATATTTAATTTAATTTATCTTGTTCAGCAAGTAACCATTCATCACTTGTTCCTCCCAATATGTTCAGGATCCGAAGTCCAAAATTTAAAGATAGCTTCTCCTAAAAGAAATTTTTAATTTCAGCTCATATTTATCCCTAGATACTATAAGCCTTTCAGGTTTTACCTTGATTGCCAACAAACTGATTTGACTGTCAACGCTGTGTCTTACATGTGAATGATGTTAGTAGAACCAGAAAAATAGTATCTGAATAAGCTTATTGATTTTCATTAGGAATAAATGCAGTTCTTTGGATCCAAATCATTGGCAGATCTACCTCCAATTATTTAGAAAGTTTTCATTCACTCTAAAAAACAAAGTAAAGAAATGAGATAATTCGGACATGCTAATTAGCATAACCTAACTCAAGTTTAGTACCAGCTAAAGCAGAATGATTTGGTCCATATCCAGCTTCGTTCCCCAAAGACCAGGAAATAATGCATGCATAGTTTTTGTCTCTCTCAACCATGCCAATCACCCGATCCAACATTGCTGTTGCCCAACTTGGTTCCAAAGTAGGATGCTTGAGATGTTGAGAATAGTCAAAACCATGTGTCTCAATATTGGCTTCATCGATCATATACATGCCAAACAGGTCACATAGCTCATACCAGCGAGGATGTTGGGGATAATGACTGTTCCTCACAGCATTAACATTGTTTTGCTTCATTAAGACTAAATCCTGCATGCACAGTAGTTGTCAATGTCTAAAATAATTTCGTTGAGGCAAAATGGACATCAAAGAAACTATAACAGGAAAGAGAAGACAAGCAGTACCTTGATCATGCAGGATTCTATGTTTGTCTTCCCCACACGTGGATGATGTTCATGCCTGTTCACTCCTTTTATTATGATTGCATGCCCATTAACAAGCAGCTGTTTGTGGGCTTTAGATACTTTTCTGAAGCCTACTGGGCATGATTCACAATCAACTAGACGGCCAGATTGATCTTTGAGGATGACAACTAGGGTATAGAGGTGCGGCTGTAAGAAAATGCAGAGATCAAATGAGAACTATAAGGAAAAATAGTAATAGTAGAGCCAAGATGTATTCAGCAAAAGGAGCCATATGAAACTTTGACATAACTGAAACATATTAATAAAAATTTAATCACATCAAAACCTATGCTAGATCCTCATCAAAACACATTCAATCTATTTGTGTAATGGACTCCCATTATTCTATAACTGTTCATACTTTCCCTGTCACAAGTCAAATATAAAACTACTTGAGAATAATTGAATGTGTAGGAAGTGACATTGCAAGCAACTCAGACATTTGTAGGATATTAGTCTTAGAGTAAGCATAAAACAAAGTTCAACTATTTCATCATCGTTTGTCAATATGGGATTTAATCTGTGCCACAAAGTCTAATCAAGTAGGAGATATTGATGGCATTGGCATGAACTTTTAAAAATCAATAATTAGGAACAGAAATTTCAGTTCAAAGTTCCAGTTCTCAATTCACTATTTACATCCAACCATGCAGAAAACATATATCATAATAAATTCTCACTTGCTCTGCAGACCAAAGCTTTGGTGATTGAATTTTCCCCATAAGCACAAAACCATGAAACCCTACAGATGCGCCAGAAGGTTGAAGCTTTACATCTGCCACATGGGATGAAAGGAGATTTGGGTACCCATCAGAGACACACCAGCTTCCGGAATCATAAAGTGCTGCCTCTATGGTGTAGTTTTTAAGAACACTTTCCTTTGATGCCTCTTTTGAGTTATCTAATTTTACTTCCACCTGTACAAGATGTGCATAACATAGGTAATATAAGATGAAACAAAGATAAAATATCAACTAGCTTTTTAAATAATATCTAGGCACAATGAGGCAATTGGGATAGATTGTAGGCAGTAAAGGTAAAATATATTTTGTAAAATCATAATGGTCAATTCATGTGCAGTCAGAGATAAAATTGTGTCTCAATGAATTTTATGATATCAGAACGGGCATGGATAATAGATACTTGAACAATTAAATTAAGGTAACATCCGCTCAGCAAACTAGGTCTACATAAAAATATGTGCATGTTATTATCCATAAGGTTAACTTCAAACAAATAGATGCTTACCAGTATCTTTGCATAAGAAAAGTCTTCAGCAAGGTTTGATTTGAAAAAATAGTCAGCAATAAATACCTACATGCCACATATTTTGATACATATCAGCATCAACCGGGACAAAATAGGCAAAATGCAGGACAAATTGAACTTTCTGTCTGCTCAAAACAAAAATTTAAATCAGAAGATACATGTAAATATTCTCAAACTTTTGAAGCAGTTCAAGAATATAAAAACTTTAAATAAGGTAGATAAAAGAGAGTCAACATCCAATGATTCTAATCTAACTCAGTCTAATTTTACAAGTTCATTAGGAAAAAATCAGTAACACATGGATATTACATTTAGAGAGTATCAGTTCTCGTCCTTTTAAAATATGAAGATTGAGAAAAAAAAAACAGATTTTTATTTTCATTTTATTAATCATTCCATATGATATGACTTGGATAACTTTCTCTTGCTGCAGCACATTAACCATGTGAATCATAATTTTTCCCTCATGCATTTTCAGAATTCCAATGAGCACAATGCCCATGCCCCATATATTAAGACTAGTTATAGTAAGGTGAGAAAGGAGAAGTTTACAGAGAAAACAAACCTTAGGCTTTGCTAGAAGAAGCACATCACGGTGGATCCCAGATAACCACCAGTGGTCCTGATCTTCAAGGTAAGAGCCATCGCTCCATCTAAACACTTGAACAGCTAGAACATTCTTAAGGTCAGAACCACGTGGATGACAAAAATCAGTGATTTCAAACTCTGCAGGCAACCTGCTGTCCTGACTGTCCTTGCATAACATTAAATATTTTGTTAATAGATGGATCCAAAAGTTGATTAATGTAAAAAATTTCATTCTTATAAACTCTTGTCTTCATATAATATACTAAATACCATTTCAACGATAAGTACAGGCCCCCTTCTATTTTAGCATATGGACACCCATGTCCTACTTACTGTTACACCTGAGATAGTCCAGAGTTGTTTGTCAACCACAAGCAATTTTATTATTAACAAACCTCTGTATGACTACTCTTTGGTGTTCAGTCCATGGTTTAATCAAGTGAAATTCTATTTCTGATGTACAAAGAGAGTGGACAGCTCACATACACTAATTAGCTTCTTTAGGTTTTTGTTACCTTGTTTTGCTTTAGTACTTTTTATGTTCAGATTTGAGGAATTATGGAAGTAAAGAAAGAACCTGCAGTTATAGAAGCAGCCACTAAAGATTAACTTTTTTTCATTTTGTTCACAAAAGATTGCCAAGTCCAACAGTGTTTTTTTTTTAAAAAATAATAATAATTACCATTGGCAACGCATATGGGTGAGGATTCATTGACGCTGCTGTAAGTCTCACTTAATCTTACACTATTTAACTTAAATTTCCCACAAATTAGACTATTGGTTTCAAGTTTCTATCAATAATATCATGCCCACAAAGTTTCACATTAGTCTGTAATTGTTTTGTACTTCATCAATTTATGTAAAGGTTAATGTAAAATATGCTTTTCAAACATAAGAAAACATCAACAACTTCATTGCATACCTATTATAGTCTAAATTTTCAAAAATTGGCATACAAGATTAATGTGAAAATTACTTACAATTCAACTGTCAGATTGATCTAAGCCTTAATGCATATTCTATAACAAGACATTTGATGGTGCATGTCAAATTTTACACCAACAATTTATCTGTTTAGGTGAATGCTAACCTTTACATATTTGTGTGGAGGTTGGCAACCCCCATTGCTCTTATTGGACCAAAAAATAAGTGTCCCTTCTCTAAAAGGCATGATAAATGCAAGTTTTTAGAAATGGGTGTTGTAAGAAATTGACTGGAATGCCCTGGCATTTATTGTATCTTTAAAGAGATAGAAATGTTTTTTAATGTTTTTTTGTGCCAGTATAATGCGCAAAAAATGCTAACCCTCACATAAAAGAGGATGTAAAATCTTCAAATAAGTGTCATTGAATACCTATATCCCACAGGCGACCCATTTACCCATGCGCAAAAGGCAGAATCAACAGCTTCAAAATGCAACAAAATTCTTCTACCTGTCAAAAGCCAATAAAAAATGCATAAGTTAAGTATTTTAAAGTTAAATGCAGCAGCAGATAAGAAGAACTGGACAGATGGTGACTTAAGTAAATAAATATAACAGATCAACAAAATTTTTGCATCACATAAAAAAAGATGTTTTCTAACCGTCCAAATAGTCCACACAAACAATAAGCATAAAAAAAAAAACAGAAGAATTTTTACATTATTCACATCATCAGAAATTTGACTATAACATACCCTCCCACTCTTTAGGAATATGGAAGTCAATCCTGTAGCAGCCTGTAGGATTCTCTGTAGGAACATAAGGAGGATCCATTGGAAATGGGTAATCTGTATTTGTATATATAGGGCGGTCAAATCCATGCAGCTGCCAATTTGAAGGAACTGTCCAATTTTGAGAAAAGAAACCAAATACAAATGAAAGATGAGCCCTTTTGAGTCTATATAACAAACTACACAACAACAACAACAAAAATAAAACATAAAAATAAATTGCTGTCTCATTTATGAACTACAGTGAATTCATTAAACAAATTCAGAATCCAACATGGACCATTAGAATCAAAATGAAGAACTAGTAAAGCAAAATTATAATGCTTTACAGGGTAAGTCCACTCTATCAATTTTTGTTTCCTACACCTCTCAAGAGGCACATTTTTCTTGTCCTTATTTATTATACTTCTTTTCTGAACTTAGAAGTACAGAAAGTTAATGTGTTTCTTAGCATGATAAAAAAAAGTTTCCATCCTGAGGTGATGTCCTCTATAATAAAATAAAAGGCCTGCTTTAATTTGTGGAAGTTCATATGTGACACAGCAAATGGTAATGAGGGAGAATAACGTTTATGGGCACCAACATAAAAACTAACCAGGCAAAGTGTTCCATTCTGAGTCCTGGAATTCACTTTCGTAAAATTTTATAGGGACGCTAGTAGGAGTGGATGCCAAGAAAAATTTCCAATAACCAGACAAGGACTTAACAAAGGGTGAGCCTTTGACCCAAAATGCAGCACAATCAAGAGCTCCAAGCACAGCATCATCATTCCAAGTAGCAGATTTGGAAACCAGAAAATCCACTTTGCTGCGATCATACCAGTACCTAAGTGATCCTAATCATATCACAAAATGTCAGAAACCCACAAAGAAAAGGAAGCTAAGAATCAATGGCATATCGCGTTAAAAAATTGAAAGGCAATGGTGTTCTACATTAAACAAAAATAATATTACAAAAGCCTTGCGAGTTAACATGCTCAATCTAATTTCACATAGCTGCTTTAATTTTATGTCTCATATGTCCATAGCCTGTCCCCCATGACATAAACAAAACCAATTTGTGCTTAATAACGCGAACGATTGCCAGGGGGCTATGAGAGAGCACGTATTTCAGATTCAAAGGATGAAAAGAACAATAATTTACAGAATACTTTAACTCCGTGCTTTTTTCACCACAAGGAAATTAAAAAATGCATCCTTACTCCAAGTTGGAAAAAAATACCATACAACCAACACTTCACGAGCTAAATCAGCTCAGTAGGTTGTTTATGTCTTTTTAATTATTTCAACAGTAATATTGTTGTGTGTTACCACAATTCAAAACAGATCTTTTACAAGTACTTTCATAGATTTATCCTTGATTCATTCTTCTATGAATTGCAAAATCCAAAGTAAGTAAATCAAAATTCAAGATCAAATAAGTCAAAATTTTGACTGTTTATAGGGGTTTTAAAGCATTTGACATTGATCCACTCAGTATAGAAATTATAGTCAGTCAAATAACAAACAAAACATTGGCTTCAAGAGATAAAATGCATCATTCTCGTCACATATAAATCATAACGTGATCACAAGACTTTTTTTTTTTTTTTTTCAGTAGTACAGAACTTTCCGGTGCGCCTTTAGACTGATCAATGCTCGCACATTGACCATTAAAAATTTCCTTTTCTAACCCAAATTGTTCATGTTTACTTCTGTCTCATTGTTGTTGATGAACAAGCCAGTGATAAGCAAGATTCCAAAGGCATATTCATTAGTTTCCATGCTATTAAGAGGATCACCATTTTCCAAACCTCAAACTACCAAAAATCCCAGCAAACAAAATGCAAAGTCAAAGCACATAAATTATGCAAAGACAATTTAAGTAAATCGTGAGGCATGACAGTTCATCATCGAGCCTCACCTTCAACGGAATCATGGCAATGCAATGTAACATGGGGGTCTCTTTTCTTCCACTTGATGAAAGATGGATCCTCCCACACTCTGTGACCATGAGCATCGGGGGGAAATACGATTTGCCCAACCAAATTAGATGCCATCAGCTACAGCTTTCCCTCACAGCATACGAAGAGGAGAGAGAGTGAGTGAGAGACAGAGAGGAAGAGGAAGAACAAGCTGGCTCTCGAGGATGAGTCAGTCAAGCAATACGTTAGTGGAAGTGCTATATTACTCTGATATTACTGGATTGGATTGGGACAACCAACCAAGCAACACATTTGTCGCCGTTTAAAGCGAGTTTTGAATGCCCGGAGGCCTACGACTCGTCGTTTTAGTTCCGTCTGAGTTACGTGTGCAAGAATTGTGGTTGTGAAAATACAGACATTCATTGGGTGCTCTGCGGCAGTGATGAGCATATGATGCTTACCATTTTAAGCAGAGTTGAGTCATGTAATTTTAAGATAATAATATTATTTTTTTAAAAAAGTGATAATTATAAAATTATCTCTATTTTAGATTTTGTATTTAATAAAATAATATTAAAAATATAATAATTAAATATAATTAAATCTGAACTATTCAAATTAAATCTAGATGATCCAGAATCTTATCTAAATGATGAGCACCGAATGTATTTTCCTAAAAATACCTTCTTATGCTGAATTTTCATGCATTTTAATTTTAATTTTAATTCTAATTTTGATTTAAATAACTTTTTTGGCCTAATAATTTTAAAAAATTGAAGCTGAAGATATGGGAGTTGTAATAAAGAACATATTCAAAATAGTTTTGGTTTTAAAACATTTTTGACAAAAATAAATTTACAAGAAATTTAACAATTAAATTTAGTTAATTAATTTTTAAATTGAAATATAATGAATATATATATATATATATGACTATTTAATAATAACATGATATGAGTGAAGTTTAATCACACAATAATACTATTTTTTTTATGAATTATATATTTGTTGCAATATTTTTAAACTTTTGATTCAGTTTAAAAATTATTTTTACTTCCTATTTTTTTAAATGATTTCCTCGTACAAATAAAAAAAGATTTCCTTATGGTTATTTATCACATATTTTAATCAATATATATATATATATTATAAAATTATAATATTGTCATTGTTTCTAAACTACACATATCGAATTGTGTTTTATTTATTTGCGTCCTTTTTTTTTTTGAAGATTTTTAAAGGAAAAACCAATTTTTTGTCTGAATTTGTTGTTTGAATGTATACAAAGAAAAAAACTAAAATATACTTTCCCTTTCAATGAAAATTAATGGTGTGTTTTGTACATTACAGATGGCCTCATATAGGAAGCTACATTGATAACAATTTGTGAACAATGTGACTTTCTATAAATTTATATTATAGATAGATAAATTTTAAATTTATGGTAAATTTGAAAGACAAATATCATGAATGAGATAAAATATTTGTGTTTAGTAATGAATTTCTTAATTAAATTCATAATGATCAAAACAACAATAGTTATGAAACAAGTACTATATATAATTTTATAGAGCATTCATTTCTATTCACTCAATCATGATACATCCATCAACCAATACATCCTTATTCTATAAATATGTCAATTTATTTATTAAAATTTATAATAAGTTATACTATCTATGAGTTATGAAAATTCTAGCTTATTATATTCATAATCTATACAATACATGAAAAATACCTTTAGTTAATTGTGAATATTTGATAAGGGTCTAGATAAGGTGAGCGAGGATAAGTATAGATTTATTGATACCGACAAATTGAGAAAATGAGAAAGAATAATGTGTTTGGTAAGAATGAAAATGAAATATGAAGAGTTTCCTTTGGGATATGAAGAGGATAAGAGCTTATTTGTAGTCACTTTAGAAATAAAAATAAAGTGTCTTTTGTAACACCCTATCAAAATAAATTTCAAAATAAACATCTAAAAATATCAAAACTAATAAAAGGGATGAAATAAGGCTGAGGTCGAGGCCAGCCATAGTACTGCCATGGCCTCAAGGAGGCAGAATGAGTTGGCACCACGGGGCTACTTACTGATACCATATTAGCAATCTTCTGATTTTTTTATAGAACTTCTGATGCGCACAACTTCGTGCTTCAACCTCCAATTGATGTAAAACCAACTCCTATAGGTTACTCTATTCCTCTTTTAACCATAGACATCAACCATGCCTCAAAACACCTCCGTATGGAGATCTTGGATATCCAACACCGAAATGGTCACTTTTGACTAAAAACTAGAACTCAACATCACCAATAGTTATCTATGTGTAATTGGCATTTAGAGACCATTCCAACAGGTTATAAGAGATACAAGGAGTGTGCTCAAGAAGGTTTTAATCCGAAAAAACTATTCCTCTGAGTTTTGACTCCCTTGAAACTCCAAGTCAAACTAATGGGCTATATGCCCATTTCACTTACCAAGGACCTAAAACCAACACTAGGCCTACAATCTAGGCATACAAATCCAAAGTGGACTAAAGGCATCAACCTTAGGTCCAACACAAGCTAACATTTAAGAGATCACATAACATATATAAGACATAGTCAACATTTAACACAATACTAGCATGGTGTTAGGCCCATCAACACAAAGTAGGCCATCCAATGCACTCAAAAGGGTTCAATAGTAAACATACAACAGTTATGCCCCAAATCGCACAAGCTCACAAGACATTACACAATGCTATAGTGGCACTTCACTAGGAATAAAAGAACAACAAACACTTGGGGAGAGCAGTCCCCGACACCAATGCTATTGTACTTCCAATCCTCTTTGCCCAAGCCTTTTTGATTCTTGCTAGAACTAGATCCTTTACTTGGAATTTTTAGCCACGGCTGAGACATACATTCCAATAATCAAAGTAAACACATACATACACATAAACATACTTTTATGCTAATAACAGATTTAATTCATCACCAATGCAGTATGCATGATATGCAGACACCAATTCCATCAATACATGGCTAGAACCATAAATTAGTTACCATGATAAAGTAACCTTAACCAGTGGCCCCCTTCTAATGACCTGTGACGGCCGATTTCAAGATCACCACCTAACTCTCCTCCTAATTGTCATGACCTGGCTAAAAGCCATTGCACCAAAGGTTAGACCATGGCTCTACTTCCCCTGAACTACCAGAATTGGTGGCTATTTAAAGAAGATGTACCCCAAATTCACGGCCATCAGAATCTCCTAGCTATAGGATGACTATTTAGTAATTGGAATATCCATAAGTCACACCACATAAACATAAGGTCTTATGTGCTATTTAGGGGATTTGTATACCACGTGGTATATAGAACATTGTCATCCAGACCATATGTTCCAATAATATATATAATGTGATAATGCCCAACGCATGTTAAAATGTCAACATATATCACTTTCTAATGTGCTAGCTAGGGCTGTTCAATGGACTCGAAAGCTCGGTTGGCCCGGTGTGGCCCGATCATTTCTGTCTGGGCCAGGCCGAGTCCAAAAGAAAAAAGGTTGAAATGGAAATGGACCGAGCCGAGCCGGTCCTTAGGTAAGTCACAGGCCCGACCCGGTATATATTATTTTTTTCAATTTTCTCATTTTCTTTATTTATTAAAAATATTAAATAATTTTATGTAATTATTTTTTCTTCATATGCCTTATGTAATGAGTTAATTTTATAATTATAATAGATACATTTTATTATTCAAATTTTTAATTTTTTTTCAAATCTCTAATTTATTTCTTAACTTAATATTATGTAAAATAAATAATATATAATTGTTGAGTATTTATAGTTTTGATAAATTTTACTTTTTAACTCAATATTATTTCCTATAAGAATATATTTTAAATGAAACTAGTTATATTTTTATTAAAAAATTAAATTAACTTATTATTTTTTTATGTTTATTTTTCATACCGGGTCAAACTTGGCTTGGTGAAGGACCGGGCCATATCAGGCCGGGCCGAGCTGCGGGCCAATTTTCTTGGCCTGGGGGGTGTTCTGGACCGGACACCAGGCCAAGGTGATGCCCGGCCCATGAACACTCCTAGTGCTAGCATTCCATATGAATGTATATAATACGTCGTGGGGTGCATACTTATCATTTCATATCAATAATCATCACGGTTTACATATATCATAATCACCAATATCATATTGCCGTTTTCATCATATAATGAGATAGTGATAGATAACTTATTAGCCGTGTTGCTGCATATATCATGATGTGAATATGATCAACCATAACTGAGGTATAATACATATCATGATATGAAAAGGAAAAATATATATATATAGCATACATATCATGATAGAAAAATAATTGAACATATATCACAAACACAGAAAGAAAAACCCGGCTATCTCAACCATCCAATCCACTCGACACCTCGGTAGGCTAAAATGAGCAACCACCACCAATTCAACACTTTTCAAATACATGCCGGAGTCAAGAGATCCCAATTGAGTAGTATCACAACCTATACATAATCAAATTCTCATTACCATCACAAATTATCAATTCTTATCATACATAATCATCAATTCCAAGCACCAATTGACTGTAACAAAGCAATCCAAGATATACATGTAACACCTTACACCATTACACCTTCTTCTTTCAATAAAAATATCAGAAATTGGTCAAACCAAACCAAAACACCCCAAATTCACAACGTTTGAAACATCAAACCTTGAACTTGCACCAAAAGACATTAGAACAGTATGGGGCCGTGGCGAGCTACAATGTAGTCGTGGCCTGGGACAGACAGAACCACTTGGCGATGTGGCCTAGCTTCTGGTGTTGCAACTCCCCTTTCTAATATGATATAAACAATTTGCTAATTTTTTTGGCAAATTTCTACTTCGCATAACTTTATGCTCTGATATCCGATTGATCTGATTCTTACTCCTACAAGTCACTCTCATTATAATCTAACCATGGATACCAATTTCACTCAAATCCAACTCCATATAGAGATTTTGGACTTCCAACATCATTTTGGTTACTTTTTGGTCAAAACTTATAACTTACCACTTCTATTTACCACCAAAGGCAATTTGGCCACTATGAACTATCCATACAAGTCCTATTTACCTTAACCAACTTGTCCAAGAAGGTTTTACCTCAGAAAAACCTCTCTTCCGAGAATTGACTCCCTTAAACACCATAACCACACAATGTGCTATATGCCCAAAATACACATACAAGGCCCAAAACCAATTTTGGGCTCCTACATGCAACCACTCTGGCTCACAAACACACTCCAATAATAGTGATCCATATCGGGGTCCAAATTATCATCACACACATATAAATCATCCATCATCATTACTATCATCACATAATCATTCATACCATCCAAACATTATCGTTACAATCATCCTATCATCACATAACATACGGATAATACTCCTAGGACACTCATACAAGCATCAAGGCACAACAACATACTTGACACAATGTTACACAAACTAAATTACAACTACCAATCATACTTGAGATTCCTAAACGCGGAGAGGCCTATGACTTCATGGTCTTCTCTAGGCTAATACCAGAGTCTTCACCTGAAATGTTAGTCATGGGAGAGGGTGTAAGACAATGTCTCAGCAACCGAGACAAACAAACACACACACACACACACACACATCATTAATATCACACATATATGCCAATGATGTTGTGCAATGCCAAGTGTCATGTAATACATGTCTCCCTCAAACAAGACTAGAACCATGAGTTGGCGTCATCACAAGACATTTCAATAGGTGATTCCCTTCCAATAGCTGGTGAAAACTAATTCCGGGACATCACTAAGCTTACCTCATATTAGTACACCCAGCCAAAGGTCATACTAGTGATTGGACTATAGCTCTCCTTCCCTTGAAGCACCGCGAATTTATGGTGATTTAGGGAATGTGCAATCCACTACTACCTGTCTCTCCTAGCCATAGGAGAGGATTTAATGGTAGGGATATTCCATCTTGTTACTAAATCATATCATCATCATATCATATCACAGTTCATTACCACCTAACTCTCCTAACCACAAGAGAGAACTTAGTGGCAGTGATCTTTCATCATATCATCATATCATATATCATCATATCTTATCTTATCACCACCTCCTAATCAACCATATCTCACCGTGCTCATGGGCTGGTGATGTACATACCATGCTAACATGCCTCTAACAATATATATATAATCATCACAGTCATCATTATGGTCATGCTAACATGCAATCATGTGAGGATGGTACAATCACATATGCACATGTACACTAGCATACTTATCATCATCATATGCCAATACCTTGTGTAGCCGTGTGTATACCATAATATATAGAAAAACTATACACATACACATGATGATATCGCGGTATAAACGGAGATATGCATATATATATATATATTTATATATCAATATATAATACATATACAAACACCCAGTTACTGCAAAAGTCCAGAAGGAGGTAGAGTTAAACTACGAGATAGAAGGTCTGTTTGAAAATAGATGTATCGATAAGTTTTGTAATTTGGAGGACGACGAGTATAGGTTTGGACAAGGACTGTTGTGATACCCTGTGAGGAGTAATGTGCAGCGAGTGAATTAGAATTTTAAGTTGTAAGAGATTGAAAGTGAGTTTTACAAGTAGAAACAAATTGCAAGAGATGCTTATGGTATGAATATTCTAAAAAGTGAATGTCAAGTAAGGATTCTGAAGTTGATGAAAGAGTTTTTGTAACTCTCTCTATGACTTACAGTAAGGTCGATACGGGGAATGTGTTGTCAACTAGTTATGGATGAGAAGTTGACCTAATTGATGACAGTGATATGTGGTAGTGATTTAAGCGTTGAAATGTCATGGATAATTATGGTTAGGATATGTAATTGAGACATGCATATATATATATATCAACATATAACATATATACAAACACTCGATTATCTCGAATTACCAACACCATGCATAGGGGCTTAGGCAAGCATTCGGAGCACCCATCAAGAACTATATACCTTCAATTAGCCAATCAACCAGTATAACGTCATAATACCTTTAATTAACATAATACTCATAACAATCAAAATTCACAATTTAGCCATTCAGGATTAATCCATTGTTCCAATAGCACTAACACATCCTAATAAGTCTTAATTACATAGCCTAACCATAATTATCCACATACATTTCGGATTTCATACTCCCTTTACAATTTCCAACCTAGGGTTCCACTCAAACCTATTACAATCCAACCAAAACTGATACCCAAAGCTTCCTAACACTACATAACACTTCTATAACACCAAATCAAGCATTTTAATCGATGGAAAATGCAATTCAACTGAAATCCAATGTACTCCCATGGATTTCAACCCAAAACCAAAGAGAAAAGAGAGGATGAAAGGTTAGTGATCACTTACCAACCAAGATTAAAGCTTCTAGAGTCTAAAAATCATCTCCTTAGGTAGAATTTCTTGTGCCCTAATAGAGCTCTCCCGGTTCTGCCTCAGTTTGTCCTTCCGCATTCGACTGAAATGGCTTTTGATTTAAATCCAATGTACTTTCACGGTGCCAATGCTCTCAGTCCTGATTATTTTTTTCAAGTTGCCACAAGTGTCTCATCATAGCGGCCTGCACCTTGCCATGGCGTAACCCTTCTTCATCTTAAATATTGAATTTGTCCCATTTTAATCCTTTCTCTGGTTCTACTTCCTCCGGTCCACATATATCATTAAGTACATTTCCTGTAAGTTCGAGACTAAGTCTAGGATAGTATAATGAGAGTGGTTACAGTTTGTAAGTTAATTAGTCTTTAAATTTAATTATGAATTTAGCGACTAAATTGTAAATTATATAAGGTAAAGTTTAAGACTAAAATCAGTTTCTATTATTTAATTCACGTCAATGTCCATTGTCCTATATCAACAACTTTGTTTGCCACTTCAACAATATTTCACCTCCATCATGTCACATGGCATTCATAAGGACTAATTTGTAAATTATTTGTTAATTGAGGGATTGACCATACTATCATTAAATAGATTAGGGATTAAAGCTATACAAAAAAAATTATTTCAAAATCAATGCAAAGTTTAAGAACTAAAGGATAATTTTTCCTAAAGGAAAAAATAGACAAAAATTCTTTTTTTCAGTGAATAAATTGAAAGATTATTTTTTTCGATTCTAAAAATTCAAGAGAATTTATTAACAAGAAAATCTAAATTTAAGGGAAACGATATACATTTATTCATGTTTCGTTCTGTCTAACTTGAAGAAAATTATATGTTATTATGATCAAAACTAATATGTTAATTTTTGTGTGTATCAATTTGAGTATAGATACAAAGTTGATGAAGGTAATGAAGAATCATGCTCATGTGAGTTCAATCTAAAAATGGAGTATCGACTTGAGGTGGCTCTTGTGTTCTCATGCCTGCAATTTTAATTTATACACCCTCCGTTTCTTTATATATATATATATATATATATATATGATGTTTAAGATTTTTACATGGAGATTAAGAGACACAATTAATATGTTAAAATTTATTTTGAATTTCCAAATCTACCCTTAAAGAAATAGATAATTAGAAAAGAGTAATTAATACTATTTTTTACTATTAAAATGATTAATGATGATATATATAGTTGAAAAAATAGCAGTTAATATTGTTTTAGAATATGAAAATGACTGATAAAAAGAAACAAAAAACTTTTTAAAAGTGATAGTTAAAAAAAATGGAGGGAGTATAATAATTTCATTTTATCACGAAGAAGAAAAGTAATAACAAATTTTATAACATTACAATATTAACGAAACATTAACGCATAAATCTCATTTTAAACTTAAATAACTAACAATCAATCATCACAACATTTCATTGAGATTGTGCACTACGTTTGAAATATAGCGCTACGCCCCCTAAATGTTACAAAATGTGAAAATATTTAATTATATAAAACTCACATGATTTTGGTAGAATTACGTGTGAAAGATATGCAAGGGAAGGAATTGATAAAGACAATCGAGATGTAAGGTATCACGTAACGAATCACATAACTCTTTTTTTGGGATATTAATTTTAATTAATAAGTAACCATTTCACTTATGATTTTATGATAATTTGAAAGAGTAAAGTTCATGAAGTATTTACCAACTCAAATTCGCATAAATGGTAGAGATTTTTATGCAGCAAATGATTGGAAGTTTGATTTCCATTTATGTATGGAACAAACTAATTAAGTTAGAAAGGGTCTATCTTCAAAAAGATTAGTTCTTGCTTCTAGTAAATGATACTCTTAATCCATTAAAAAAAATTTTGTGAAGTATTTTAGATGTTGTCCATAATATTTAGATAGCTCTTGATACTGTTCCAAGAGTGCAACATGTTAGTACTTGTTTGGTTCATCTTTACCAAAAAAAAAATCATGATTTTTAACTATGATTTTCTAAGAAGATGTGTTTGGCTAAACGCAAACTGCCTTTTTGAAAAATAAAAAGTGGGTTAAACTGTGATTTTGAAAAATAAGGGGAAAAGTTACTTTTCCTTTAATCAAACCTGGGTTTTGGAAAAGGAGAAGCAAATTTACTTTATATTATATATCTAAAAGTATTTTTAACCCTTATCACCCAAACATATTTTTTGTCAAACTTACTTTTACAAAAAGAATATCCAAACTTAATAATTTATATCAAACTTACTTTATCTAAACCTCATTTTTACAAACTTAATTTATTTTAACTTAATTTTACAGAACTAAGAACCAAATGGCCCTTATAGTTTTACATTTCATATAGATGCATTAATAAATAACCAAAACAAAATGAATCACTAAATTGGGAGAGAGATCGAATTGAAGCACACATGAAATGTAAATTCATCACTAAAATCATTATTATTAACTATATGATATAATATATATTTTTTATTTTTTGCATGCATGAATAATACAGCTTCCCTTTGGACAAAAGAGAGACTTATCGAAAAGCTAGACATTTTATTTATTTATTATATAATTTTAGGATGGATGATGCAGCTGGAAGAGGGGAAGTTGTGAAGTTGCCTGCATGCATTATGCTATAATTTAAGGACTTGCACAGCAACAGAAGTAATTTTGAGGAGGAACGCATTCTCCAATTTGGTAGCCAAGTTCTTTGCAGAATGCATCACACCTATCTGGAACGTCAGCACACGTTGCTGGACAGTATTGTTCTTGACTCATGCCTGCTTTCATTAATAATAATAACAATAATAATTAATAATAATATCATTTTATCCAATTAGGCTATCACATAATAATTATATATGTCCATGATTTAATTATCACACATGCGTGTTTCGTGTTTAACTACCGTGAGTAAGCCTATTGCATGGCAGGGCCCCACTCATTGAAGGTGGGATTCAGTTCGTATATTGATGAAAAGTGTATGAATGTATATAAGTAAAACATTGTCACCCACATTGGATAGTTTTTCTAGTGATCTCATAAGTCCAATTAGCATTAAAAAAAAGTGAGTAAGTAAAACATTCCACTATTTGGACAACACCCATGTCAAGTAATTCTTTCATTTTGTTTTGGTTAAAAAAAATTATCATACCTGTGCTATCTCTCACTATTTTACCAAGAGTGTTTATATTACATTGTATTCCTCAATTATGGTAAAATGTCTATAACTATGAAATATGAAATAATATTTTTACTTATTTCAACAGATTCATTAAAATAACTCATTGCGTATAAATATCAAATTACTCAATTGTTAAGGAAGCAATGGTGATTGAGGATGATTTCATTATATAATTAACAATATTTAATAAGGGTCGAGGTAATGTGATTGAGTACTATAAGTATAGATTTATCGATATTGACAATCCATTCTCCGCAAATTAATTTTCACGATCATTTTCTTATATATGTGGAGAGGAAAAAAAAAGTATGAGAGGAAGTGATTATTTATTGATATTAGAGAAGCCAGGTCCCCATCGTGGTTGAGAGAATGACGAAGTTTCCTTTTGGCTAGGTAGAGGATAAGAGTTGATCTGTGAATTTGGATTTACAAAATTAAATATGAAAACCGTATTTAGAGAGAAATAGAGAAAAAACAGAAGTGAGTCAAAACAAGTGCCCAAGAAAAAAATTGTGCACTACTCTATCTTACCTAAACTTTTATATAATACTTTCATATATTTCATCAGGAAGAACAAAAACAATTGAACATAATAATATGTACTAGATCAAAATATAAATTATAGAGAAAATTTTATCAGGAGGCAAAGTCTACTTTAGTGATTTTTACATCTTAACAAAATTTAGTTTTTGGCTACCGAATATGGATATTTTTAATGCTCACATGAAAAAAAATCTTATGTAATTTTTTTTTATATTGTTTGGTTTTCAAAAACCAATTAAACCAAAATACGAAAGCATACTTTTGTAATTTAGATACCTTAAAGGGATTTAATCTTTGACTACCGGATGGAGATATCCTTAGTGCTTACATAAAAAAAATCTTGTGTAATTTTTTAAAAAATTGTTTGGTTTTCAAAAACCAATTAAACCAAAATACGAAACAACCAAAACCAACTACCCTTAGTATGATATATATATATATATAATTAATAAATAATTTTACCCATACCTAATGAGAGCAGGAGCATGATCACCATGGCTGCAAGTATAAATTTCATTGCAACGGTTAAGGATAAAGGAAGGGCCATATTTGTGAATCTTCTTCAAACTTACTAAGGATTTGTCAAGTTCTACACGTATATATATACTCATTATTTCTTCGCATGTGAATTCACCTAGGATTTGTCAAATTAGGCTATCACATAATAACATGGATTATGGCCATATTTTTATTATCATGCATGCACCACCACATAAGAATGACTAATTATCATTATCAAACAAGTTGATATTTTAAATAATTATTTAAATATTATTCTACATTAAAAAATTAATGGAATCATAAATAAGGAACATTGTGATAAAAAGAAACTAAAATAATATTTTCATTAATTTTAAAACTAAATATGTGGGTAAATAATATCTAAGACGTACTGTTCTTCAAAAATTAAAAAAAAAATACTAAATTGATAAAGAGTAGGAAGGAGATGGAACAAATTGTGGTGGCACTTGTGCTCTCATACCTGCATTTTTATATAATACTTTCATTTCATTAGGAAGAACAAAAATAATTAATTAATTAAGCATATAACAAATTGGATTAGCTGTAAACATATTCAGTTTTTTATGATTTGGGTGGAAACGGATCGAACCACACGTACATACCAGTAATGCGTTTTTGAAAAGAGATTTCTCCACATGTAAGACTCGAATTTGAGATTATATTTTAAGAACTGAGTGTTGAATTACTTGAATCAATGACCCCATATGTTGATATAATACTTCCATTTTAATTATAGAGAAGGAAAAACCGTCAAACATAAAAATATGAATAATTAGATCAAAATCTTTTTTTAATATTGTTAGGTTTTTGGAAACCATGCTAAGTCCTGGTTGAATTATGTCAAAACACACAAGAGTGCAAAGCTCTTCTAATTAATGAGAGTGTTCTCATGCCTGCATAATAATAGTAAAAATAATAATAATATTAATATTAATAATTTCATAACAAATCGTAACAACGTGAGCGCTAATATGATTTATTATGCTAAACCACACACGAATGTATTTTACATTCTTAATAGAGAAAAATGTTGTTCTCTAGTATTGGGAGAGCTTTCTACTCGTGTGAGGTTTAACATAACTTGGCCTAGTCATAAAATTAGCCGGTCTCTTGTGCATGATAAATGGGACACATTGTCTATAATTTCTCAAGAGTGCAACTTCTTATAAATGCTATTTTGATATTGATGATATTACTTAATAATTACAAGAAAATGACTAAATTAAGAGAGAGATCGAAGGACATGAAATGTAAATTCAAAAAAATCATTATTATTTTATGATATTATATATATATATATATATTTTCTTGCATGGATACAGCTTCCCAACGGATCAGTGAGACACTTCTTGAAAAGAATAATATATATATATATATATATATAATTTTAGGACGACGTAGGTAGAGGAGAAGCTGTGAGGTTGAAGTAGTTGGATGTAATAATTAAGGATCTGCACAGCAACAGAAGTAATTTTGAGGAGGAATGCATTCTCCTATTTTGTAGCCAAGTTCTTTGCAGTATGCATCACACTTATTTGGAACGTCAGCACATGGTGCTGGACAGTATTGTTCTTGACTCATACCTGCATTATATTAATTAATTCTTATATATACAACAACAACAACAACAACAACAATAATAATAATAATAATAATTTATTTATTTTATCTCAACAGATTCATTACTATAACTATCCTCATTATAAATATCAAATTACTCAATTGATGAGGAAGAAATGGTGATCAATTAAGGATGATTTCATCATAGAATTAGCATATAATAAGGGTCTAGGTAAGGTGATTGAGGATAAGTGTAGATTTATTGATATTCACTACTGAAACACTGAGGGGGGAAAAAGATTTGGTAAGAAATGGAATGAGACTTTCCTGTATGCTACAAATTGAGCTTTGAGGATAGGGTTACACAATGTTAATGGGGTGATTGCTGATGTGTCAAAAGAGTCCAAATAGTAATGTTTAATTACGTAACATGATACTAAGTATATAACTTATAAGTTATTTCGATTAATTATTTATGTATCTAAATTTTAATTTGGAATCACAAACTTCTCCAATTAGGCTATCACATGATATAATATATTATTATGTTTACCACCTTCTATTATTTTACTAAGAGATGCATATTCCGTAATAATGATACAATGCCGTTTATCCCAAAACAAAAAGAATGATACAATGTCAATAAAGATTTATATAGAATAATATTTTATTTATTTCAATAGATTCATTGCTATAACTATCCTCATTAATCTAGTAAAAAAATATCCTCATTAATTACAAGTAAATATCAATTTTTTTCGCCAACCATGTAAATATATATATATATATATATCAATTTACTCAATTGATAAGGCCATAAGGGAGCAATCGTAATTGAGGATGATTTCATCATATAATTAACATTTAACAAGGGTCTAAGTAATGTGATTGAGGATAAGTATAGATTTATTTATATTGACTATCCATTCTCTACAAATTAATTTTCACGGATCATTTTCCTATATGTGTGAACAGAGAGAAATTGAAGTATGAGAGGAAATATTCCTTTCTGGCTAGGTAGAGATTATATTTTATCTGTAAATTTGGATTTACAAAATTAAATATAAAAAGTGCATTTAGAGACATGGAGAGAAAATAGTAGATGAATCAAAAATATGTTTCCTGAATGAAATTGTGCACTTGATCATGCCTACACTTTTTCATGACATTTTCTTTTTATCAAGATGAGCAACAATTAAACATGATAATACGATTAGATCAGAATCTTGTGTATTTTTTTCAATATTGTTTGGTTAATTTTCAAAAACCAATTAAATAAAAATACCGAACAACCATAATCAACTACCATTAGTATGCTATGTATTAGATTAATAAACAATTTTACAAATACCTAATGAGAACAGAAGCATGGTCACCATAGCTGCAAGTATAAATTTCATTGCAATGGTTGAGGAAAGTGGAAGGGGCATTTTTGTGAATCTTCTTCAAACATACCTAGGATTTGTCAAGTTTTATGCGTATATATATAGGAGTGCTCATTAATTCTTCACATGTGAATTTTCTAAGGATTTGTCAAATTATTCAAATAATTATAAAATATTATTCTTTATTAAAAATCAATTGAATCATAAATAAGGAGTATTTTGTTTTTGAGGCTGTAGCATATAGCACTAATGTACTACATTATAAGTAACTGAAACATTATTTTCTTGTTGGGGACTAAGAAAATTGATCCGATTTCGCCTAAAAAAATTGATACGATTACATAATAAGGAAATCAATGATGGTTTAGGATGAGCTCATTGAATTAACTTTTTTTTGGTAAATCATAGAATTAACTTTTAATAAGAGTCTCAATTAAGTATAAATTTATTGGAATTGAGATAATGATAAAAGAAGAATTACAATAGTATTATTTGGTCCAAATGAAATGCACCAATTTTTTTTTAAAAGGCTGAAAATAATTTAAATTTAAATTTTGCTTTCATGCAAGACTTTTTTAGAAAAATAAAAATATTATATGAAAGAAACTTTAAATTTGACTTTATTTTTTTTACTTCTATAAAATAAATGCCTATATTTATATATTTATAAAATTATAAAACTTGATAAGAGCTGTAGCTAAGAACAATACTAGCTCTCTCATAAGGTTTTAATTTTTGACTGTGTGCTGCTTTTTTTTTCTTGGACTACTTGTATAATTTTAAAACTACATAATATGAGGCCACATTTTCTAGTTATAGAAAAATAGAGAAATGGAGTTTCTTTCATTTAATCTGATCCTGGTTGGTTAGATTTATAATATCTAAACCATCATTTCTCTTGGCTTAATACATGAGGTTCTAATTAACTTATTATCATGTGAAATTTGTGAGTCTCTAGAGAGACCACCAGATGGGATTAGCTACCTCCTAACATAAAGAATGCATGGGATTTGAGACCCCACGAAACTGTATTTCTTAGTTCCTTTACGTGCTTTTCTGTTTTTGAGTTTGTTAAATAAAATACTTGAAATTGTTGGAAAAATAAATAAATAAAAATACTGGAAATTAAAATAATAAACATGTGTGTGTGTGTGTGTGTGTGTGTGTTTTAAATAAATAAGCATTTCAGACCACTTTTCTATCCCGTGTGTTTCCAAAAAAAGATGTTCAAAATAAAAAAAGTTTCCTACAATCGGATATTTCCTCTTTTGCTTTTTGAAAATGTAATCATTTGCACCTATAGTTTTCTTGTTTTCTTCTTTGGACTTTTATTTTTATTAATCTATGATCTATCTCTCACAAAGAAATATTTGAGTCAATAATCATATCTCTAAAACGATTGGCCAACAAGAATATCTCTAAAATGATCAAATGTAACATATAAGCTTTTGAAATTTTAATTTTTTAAGAAATAAAAAATTTCAAAACCAATTTTGAATAGTTATTGTCAATTGATCAAATTGACTAGTTTCTTATTTATTCTTGATATATTTAACTAGTTCTTTCACTAACTATTTTTTTTTATTAATCAAACAAAAATCAAGATATTTATTCCCTAATAATAATGATACAATGCCGTTTATCAAAAAGAAAAACGTGATACAACGTCAACAACGATTTATATAAAATAATATTTTATTTATTTCAATAGATTCATTGCTATAATTATCCTCATTAATCTATAGTAAAAAAATCTGTACTCATTAATTACATGTAAATATCAAATTTTTTTTGGCCAATATGTGAATATCAATTTACTCAATTGATAAGGGAGACATGGTGATTAAGGATGATTTCATCATATAATTAACATTTACTAAGGGTCTAAGTAATGTGATTGAGGATAAGTATAGATTTATTGATTTATTGATATTGACTATGTATTCTCTGCAAATTAATTTTTACGGATAATCTACAAATAAGTTTTCTTATGTGAGTGGAGAGATAAAAAATATATGAGAGGAAGTGATTATTTATTGATATTTAATGTTTCTTTTTGTTTTTTATATTTAATGTTTCTAATAACACTGATCTACAATAAATTTGTGGAGTATGATCAGTAGAGAAACCAAGTTCCCCATCATCATTGAAATAAAAAGAGGAATGTGACTTTCAGAATGTTATTGAGAGAATGACAAAAGAAGAATGGGTTTGGCAAGAAAGAAAATAGAAAGTTTAGCCTTTTGGCTAGGTAGAGGATCAATAACAGTTTATTTGTAAATTTGGATTTACAAAAATAAATATAAAAAGTGCGTTTAGAGAGACAGAAAAAAGTAGTAGATGAAACATGTTTCCTGAATAAAATTGTGCACTTTATCATACCTACATTTTTAACTACAAAAAATTTGACTTTCGGCGGGATAAAAAGTCACCGCTAAAAGAAGAAATGTTGTCGCCAAAAGTTTTCAGCAGCGACATTTTTATCGCCACCATGTCGTCGCCACAAATCTCGTTGCCGAAAGTTTGGCAACAATAAAAAGTCGTCGCCAAAAGTAGATATTTAGTGGCGAAAAGAGTTGTTGCTGAAAATATAAATTCTCGCCACAAAGAATTTCTCATTTGGCGACAGCATTTAGTCGCCGCTAAAAATTTATCATTTGGCGACAACATTTAGTCGCTGCTGAAAGCGTCATTTAGCGACGACATTTAGTCGCCGCTGAAAGTTGTTGCCATACCATCACCATGTCAGCCATTGGATCCCTTCACATCACCACCATCGCCGGACGTCCGCCACATCACCACTGCCGCGGCCGACAGCCACGTCACCACCACCTTCGGATCACCTCCGCCGGTCAACCGCCACGTCACCACCGCTGGACAGCTGCCACGTCATATATTTGTTTCAAATGTGTATTCGCTTAGGTTCGAACCCATGACCTCTTGCTTGCAACGCTTTTGTATTTATTTTCTTACCAGTTGAGCTGAAATGCACCTGCAGTCTTTATATGAGATATTAAATATATATTGTTTATCTACATACTAATACACACACACATATATATATATATATTTATAAATCAATATTATTATTAAAAAATAAACATATAATTTATTTTCAATTATTAATATCATTAAATATTTTATTTATATACATATATATATATATATATTTATATTTAAATGAAAATTTATATTATATTTTTTTATTTTATGTTATGTCATATCATATAATATATCATATATATATATATATCATATATTATATTATTTAATAAGTTATATTATATATATATATGCTTAATATATATATATATATATAATATAATGTAATAGAAAATTGTTAAAAAATCATTAAAATAAATATTATAATTTTGATTGTCATATGATTTAAAAAAAATGCAATAAATTCAATATATTATAATTCAGATAATGAAAAATAATTAAAAAGAGTGAGAGGATGAAAAAGAGAGAATTAGCCAATATTTATTTTCTAAATATTGTTGTTACTTATTTTTTAGGAAAATATATTAACAACACATAATCACTATTTCTCTACGTGACATTATTTTATTAGACTTTTACATTATGAGAAAATATCCACACTACTAACACCTATAGGAGTTTGGGTTGAGAGTCTCAATCTATGACAGATTATTCTCTTAGACTAACTATTGATAATTGCCTTAATACATTATTACTTCATTAAAATTATTATTGGTAATAAATAACATTAATATTAATTTATATGTTAAAAATATTAGAAATTAAATTAACCTAATAAGAATTCCTCCAAATATAGGGTTGATCACATTAGATAATTAGTGATTAGTTTGTCTTCCTAATTTCTTTTTGGAGTTATCAATCCCTTCATGAATTAAAAAAAAATTATCCTAATAAGAATAACATATTTCATTAATTAGGATAAGGAAAAGTAAAAATAAATATAGATTGAATTCAATATTCAACATTTCAAATCTTTAAATATAGATTGAGTAAAAATAAATGTTCATAATATTTTACATGAAAAAATAATAAAATATTTTATCTTTAAATAAAGATGCTAGATAATATTTATAATATAAAATATATATTAAATATCTAATTACTTATAATAAAAAGGTATAAATAAAACACAATTATTATTTTAATATGTTATTTATTAATTTTTAAAATAAAAATAGCAAAAATTCACAAAATTAACTTTGGTGGCGACATTAAGAAGATGCCACCGAAAGTCTTACTTTCAGTGGAGACATCAGTAAGTCGCCGCCGAAAGTAAGACTTTCGGCTTCGCCTGTTTCAGTCGCCGCCAAAAAGTTACTTTTAGCGGTGACTTGTTTAATCGCCGCCAAAAGACTGACTTTCAGGGGCGACTTATTCAATCGCTGCCGAAAGACTGACTTTCAGCAGCGACTTTTTTTATTCGCCGCTGAAAAATGAACTTTCAGTGGCCACTCGTTCAATCGCCACCGAAAGACTAACTTTCAGTGGCGACATTTTTTATTCGCCGCTGAAAAATGAACTTTCAGCGGTGACTTGTTCAATCGCCGCCGAAAGACTGACTTTCAGCGGTGACTTTTTTTATTCGCCGCTAAAAAATGAACTTTCAGCGGCGACTTGTTGAATCGCCTCCGAAAGACTGACTTTCAGCGGTGACATTTTTTATTCGCCATTGAAAAATGAACTTTCAGCAGTGACTTGTTGAATCGTCGCCGGAAGACTGACTTTCAGCGGCGACCACGTCACTGAAAGTCTATTTTTTTGTAGTGTTTACGCAACACTTTTTTTTTATCAAGAAGAACAGAAACAACTAAACATAATAATATATACGATTAGATCAAAATCTTGTGTAATTTTTTTCAATATTGTTTGGTTTTGAAAAAACCAATTAAATCAAAATACCAAACAATCAGAATCAACTACCATTAGTATGCTATGTATTTAATTAATAAACAATTTTACACATGCCTAATGAGAACAGGAGGATGATCACCATATATAGCTGAAAGTATAAATTTCATTGCAATGATTGAGGAAAGATGAAGGGCCATTTTTGTGAATCTTCTTCAAACATATATCTAGGATTTGTCAAGTTTTTATGCGTATATATATACTCATCAATTCTTCACGTGTGAACTTTCCAAGGATTTGTCAAATTAGGCTATCACATAATAACATCTATTATGGCCATATTTTCATTATTATGCATGTACCACCACATAAATAATTTTTTTTATCAAAACCACCACATGAGAATGACTAATTATCTATCAAACAAGTTAATATTTCTAATAATCATTAAAATATTATTTATATTAAAACTCAATTGAATAATAAATAAGGAACATTGTGATTTTGAGGCTATAGCATATTACTCCCTTTATTTACTACAAAAAAACAGGTCTCCAGCGACGACTTTTGGCGGCAACAAAAAAAAGTCGTTGTTAAAAGTGTAACTTTTGAAGATAATAGAAAAAGTTGTTGCCGAAAATATGACTTTGGACAATGACATAAACAATTGTCGCTGACATATGACTTTCAGCGATGACAAAAAAAATTGTTGTTGTAAGTATGATTTTCAGCGATGACTTTTTATGTCGTCACCAAAAGTCACAATTTTAACGATGACTTTTTTGTATTTTTACTAAAAGATATACTTTTAGTGATGACTTTTTGTCATCACCGAAAATCATATTTTTAGTGATGACTATGTCGTTATCAAAGTTATTTTTTTGAATTTTTATTATTTTCATTTTAAAAATTAATAAATAACATATTGAAATAATAATTGTATTATGTTTATACAATTTTATAATAAAAATAAGATATTCTACATATATTTTGTATTATAAAAATTATCTAATATTTTTAGTTAAAGTCAAAATATTTTACTATTTCCTTTCATATGAATTATTTTAAATATTTTGAAAGTGCTTTGTTTCTACTTTAGATTAAATATTTGAATAATCGAAGTATTGAATCTATTCCACATTTATCTTTACTTTTCCTTCATCTAAATTAATGAAATATGTTATTCTTATTAGGATAATTTTTTTAATTAATAAAAGGATTGATAACACTAATAAAAGAGAATTAGGAGGACAAACTAATATCTATTTATTTAATACGATCAATCTTATATTTGGAGGAATTTTTATTAGGCTAAGTAATTAATTGCTAATGTATTTAACATATAAATTAATATTAATGTTATTTATTACTAATAATAATTGATGAAGTAGTAACGTACCAAGATAATGATTAGTAGTTAATCTAAAAGAATAATCAACCATGTTTTGATTGAAACTCTCAACCCAAACTCCTATGGGTATTGATAGTGTGGATGTTTTCACATAGCATGAAAAATCTAACAGAGCAATATCACATAAGAGAAGAAGGATTATGAATTGTCAATCTATTTTCCTAAAAAATAAGTAATAACAATATTTAGAAAATAAATATTAGCGAATTCTCTCTCTTACCATCTCTACCTTTTTAATCTTCTTTATTCTCCCAATCATAACATATTGAGTTTATTGCATTTTCTTTTAAATCCTATGATAATCAAAATTACAATATTTGTAATAAAGATTTTTTTTCCAAATTTCTATTATATTATATATAATATATAGGGGTGGGGATAAAAAATTCAAACCTAGTCCAACCCGAAACAACCTGGCTAAAAACAAATTCAGTCATTTTAGTAAGAAACCAAAACTTGAGCTTCAGGTAGAACCATTTGACTGGGTCAGATCAAACTTTGAGCAACTTTCTTAGACTGCTTGGCCTGACCCGGCCTAAGAGATTTTTGTAATTTTTTATATTTATATATAGTTTCATAAAGTATTAAATACATTTTGTTGGGAATACCATAATAGTTTAACACATTCATAATTGAACTATTTAGGCTATAAGATTATATCATATTAATCATTGAACTATTTGGGTCAGACCATATTGAAATATTTGCATCATAATTTTATTTGGCAAAAAAAAAAATGATACTTGGACTATATTTAGTACAAGTAGAAGTTAAATTTTCTAATTTTCCTTTAAAAAATAAAAAATTAAAAAAATGGATATATATATATATATATATAATACTCACTAAGATTTCGGGTTAGAACACGAGTTGACATAAAATCCAATCCTACCCAATCCCCTCCCACCTCTAATATATATTAAGCATATATATAATATAATTTATTAAATAATATAATATTAATACATATGGATCATAAACATTATATATATAATTATTTTTATTTAAAAATAAAAATCAAATTTAAAAGTTAGCTAGGAAAACAATTTTTTTCTTGCCAAAGAAAAATAAATATATTTATGGAAAAATTATTTAAAATTTAAACATAAAAAATTATAATATAAATATTCATATAATTATAAATATATAAATAAAATATTTTATGATATTAATAGTTGAAAATAAAACATAGGTGTATTTTTTTAATAATATATTGATTTATAAATATGTGTATATATTAGTGTATAGATAAATAATATATATTTAATATTTCATAAGAAGACTACAGATACATTTCAACTCAATTGGCAAAAGAGTGAATATAAAAGCTTTCAGAGTAAAAGGTCATGGGTTTGAACCTAGGTGAAGATATATTTGAAACCATTATATGATGTTGTGTCTCTAATGATATGGCGGTGACATGGCGTGGGCCTAGGGTGACATGGTATGGCCTTGGGGGGTGATGTGGTGCTACATGGCACAAGCCCAGGGTGATGTGGTGTGGGTGGTGAGTGACATGGCACAATCTGATGATGATGTGGCAATGGTGTTCAATAGATTTTCGGCGGCAATTAAATGTCATCGCCAAATGCCAACTTTCAGCGATGACACAATTGTTGTAGTTAAATGACTACTTTCAGCGGCGACAATTTACATGTTTAGCGATAACTATTTTTACCACCAAATGTCTAGTTTTGACGGTGACATTTTTTGTCAGTCACCGTTGAAACTTTAGAGATAAGACTTATGCCAACGACATGGCGATGACAAAAATGTCGCTGCTGAAACTTTTAATAACGACATCTTGTCTTTCAGCAACCACTTTTGTCCTTACCGAAAGTCAAATTTTTTGTAGCACATTTCTTTTTATCTCTAATATTTTAAGAAATTTTTTATCTCTTTATCTATAATTTTAAAATTCTAAGATAACATTAATTACTACTTTTTTACTTATACCCTCATCTGTCATCATAAAAGTCAACTATAATATTAATTGCTCTTTTAATCTATTTAGTTTTGTAAAGGCATATTACTTTATACATCTCATTTTATGTGTCATTCTAAGTTTTTTCAAACCAATAAAAATATTAAATAATATAAATTATAATAAAATTTAATGGTATTTTATCAAAATATCCTAAACTTAAATGCTAAAGATGACTTGTATTCTACTATCACTATGTTCAATGAAGGATAAAATAATGAAAAAAATAATTAATGCTTCATAGATAATATAAAATGACAGATAATTTAGGACATTTGGAATTTTCTAAAAACTAAAATTGGATGGAGGGAGTAGTAAATTTGAAAGGAACTCTAACATATTAATTATATTTCTTAATCTGTATGATAAAACCTTAAACGATACTTAAAAAAATGGAGATAGTATTTTTATACATTATAAGTAATTGAAACATTATTTCCTTGTTAGGACTAGAAAAATTGATACGATTACACAATTAATAAGGAAGCAATGATGATTTAAGGTGAGCTCATAGAGTAAATTTTTAATGAGTCTGAATTAGGTTACTGAGGGATAAGTATAAATTTATTGGAATTGAGATACTCCATCCGATCCTATATTTTAGTCATATTCTAGAAGAAACTCATGGTCCTATATTAAGTCGTTTTGCATGGTTTAGTAGAGTATTTAATGATTGATTCCAGATTTGTCCTCCTACCACATTGCAATGAATGATGTGAAATGGTTAAGATGAATGGGAATTGCAACAAATGTGGCCATGCACCTCGTATCCAATGCTACTCTTTATGCTTTCTCTCTCACTTCATTTCCCACAAAATTTCTTTTGCCAAAGTCTCCATTTCAATTCCTAAATTTAGTTCATACATTCCACCCTTCTCTCCGTGCTTACTTGACAATGTTTTGTCTACTCTCTTCAACATTTCTTTATTCCATGGAAAGAGATAAGGAGTCCGAGTTTAATGATTAAGTCACAGGATGGATAGTGAAAGATTCTATCGATCGTGAAGAAGGACTCCAGCCATTCAGATTGCACCAATTACCTGATGAAGAAGAAGTCACCTCTTGCTATTCAAACATAGTTAAAACTTCCAGGAAAACTATTCCAATTGGCTCCGCGAACTTTGTGTTGAATGAAAACAAGATGCTAGATGAAAAAAAGTAAGGAGTCATTCTTGAATGATGATTTGTCTGCATTGATAATTGAGGACTCCATTGACTGTGGAGAAAGAATCCACCCTTTCGACTTGAACAAGTTACCAGATGATGATGAAGTCAACTTTGGTGGCAAAGACAAAGTTGAAGCTTCAAGGGAAACTAGTTCAGTAAGGAATGATGTGTGCTTGTTCAACTTGAACAAGTTCCCTAATGAAGAATGTGACAATGACAACAAGGAGGAGAAACAGCATAAGCGACTAGTTAGAACCATGTTAAAAAATTTACTCTCCTTTGTTTTATTGATGGTGTGTCTCTATTTCTAAGTATTTATTTTTTGCATTTGCGTCAGTTACTGCTTTTTTGCAGTACTCGTACCTTGTTTCATTCAAAGTTGTCCATTTAAATAGCTGCGTTTTTCATCAAACAACTAGTTGTTAAAACATGCCTAGAAGAGTGTTACTTCCATGCAAGGAGTTTAAGGAGTGGTATAAATTAAAAACACTTGTTTAAGGAGCATGTTAACAATACAGACCTAAAACATCGAGCAAAAAGCAGCAAGAAAAAAGGCAAGGACCTAAAAGCACATCTAGAAAAGAGTGGCAAGGAGTGGTATAAACTTGGAGTCAAAAGTGGACAAAAAAAAGCATGTTATGCAGCTTACACCCACGTACAAAAGCACATAAAACTTGGAGTGAAAAATGGACAAAAATAAAGCATGGAGTGCTACATACTGTGATTCTTATAAAGCATGAACAAAAATAAAGCATGGAGTATGCATTTATAAAAGCACTACGATGACTTTCATGACTTTATAGATCCAAGAGTTGAAGACAAAAAGCACCTATATATCCAATTCTAATTGTGCAATTTTAAACAAATAAGCACCTATCCTCTTGTAAGATTTATAGATGGAGCTTAAATGAGAAAAATATTTAATAATGAAAAACAAAAAGTAAATGTAAATTAAATAGAAAATACAAATACAAATTAACTGTAAATCAGATGAAAATATAAAAATAGAAAAATAAAAATATCCAAAATAAATATACAAATACAAATAGTAAAAATTTAAGAATAAAATAGAAACAACTAATTAAAAACAAAATAGAATAAAGATACTACTAATGAAGATATCCAAAATAAAAATTATAAATAAAATAGAAATAGTAAAAATTTTAAAATAAAATATAAAATACTCATATTAAAGATAGCCAAAATAAAAATACAAATACAAGTATAAATAGTAAAAATTTCAAGCCAAAGCTCTACTAAGTACCTTAGTTTAGGCAGACTTCCAAACTATGTTTGGAATGATTGAAAAAAGAAAAATATTAAAAGAGAAATATTCTAAGGGAAAATACTAATAAGAAAATAAAACAGAAAATACAAATAACCAAAATAAAAGTAACGAACAAGAAGTGCTCACAAAAAAAAAATAACGAACAAGAAAAATGAAAATTTTCATCACCCTTTAATGTCTATCATCCATCAACTTCAGCTAAATACTCCAATGCTGCTTGGACTATAGAGGGATTAAACTCTGTATGAGTATGGTGTCCATGTTCCCTTTGTATCTTCTCCTTATTACAGGGATTTTATACTTATTTAAACCTTTTTCCTTCATGATTTGGACCATACAAGTTTCTAATGTTGGGAAGATCTTGTTCGATTGAACTAATGAAAAGCTTTCAAATGATTTCTCCACAACCATGACAAGGTCATCTATAGTTTTAGGTGCTTCCTTGTTCTGTAATGCTTGAACACTAAAAAACCCAAGATTGAGGACATTTAAATCTAGAGAGTTTGGCGATTGAGAAATCAAATGAATATCAAACTCACCTTCACTAGCCATTCAACGAAATTCCTCATCATTATCATCAATGTGACAAGGAGCATTATCTTGCTGAATGAAAATGGTTTCCCCTACATGACTAGTTGGCCATTTTGCTTTGATTGCGGGTAGTACTTCATGAATCAGGAAAAAACTACTAACTTCTTTGTTAGTTGAAGATATCAGTTTTGTTTCCAATGTCCTTGCATCTCTGTTAACACTCCTTCTCTTTGCTGGCTCTTTCTTAACAAATGGAAACACACCAATCTTCCTAGAGAAAGTTTCATTTTCTTGAGCATAAAATCTAGGTCTAGCCAAGGCAACTAAGAACATAACCTTAGCGATGAAGTTTTTGCTTCTACATGTCCGATGTGGCTCATCCTCCCCCACTAACAAGTAATAGTTCATGGGCTTCTTTGTCATATAAAACCACTTTTCATCAATGTGGACAATGTCATGCATAGATTTAAATGTTGGATTATTTGGTAAGCTACCATCTTCAAGCATGGACAAGCACCACCTCAATCAAGCAATCATGTTTTGGTCTTCCAAAAGTGGCTTGATTGTATTAGAGTAGCATCGTATAATTCCTTTTTTTTTAAATCTGATCAGTGATTATTTTGTTAATGTCCAAAGCACATGCAAGAGACTTAAGAGTATTCCACTTTGACAGAGGAACTTCATGAACTTGTTCAATGCACAACTGAATTCTCTTCCATCCACAATTTTTGGTCCTTTTATGAGTTGCTTCACCTGTTTCCTTAAGTTGATGCCAAATGCGTTGAATGACTCTCATTAAAACGGAGTACAATGAAGCAAGTTTTCTCATTGTGCCCTCCTTTAGCTTACCATTACAACTTGAACTCAACAACATGTGGCATACAGCTTTATGTTTTTCATTTGTCAAAAACCTTCTTTGCTTGCATGGTGGCTGCCTTGAAGATTCACTTATACTGTCTCCTGTATGTAGTGTTCGTAGCTGCTAGGAAAATCACTAAGTAAAAATTTAATTAAAAAAAATCACCTTAAACCAATTTTTTGTTCATGAGCCTAAGTTATAGAATATTTGAGATGCACAAGCTCAGTCTGATATGATAACTATATTTAGAAGGACTTCTAATAGATAACTCTATTTATGATATTAGCAACTTCTTTGATCCTAGTGTTATCTTCTACTTGTGCTATATAAGCAAAAGAATTGAAAACTGTGAGAGGAAGGCAGGAAATGACAAAGGTAGAGTTAGTAATGTAATTGGGACAAGAGTTATACACTTTCAAACAGTTTTTTAATTTTTGAATTATAGCTGTGAACATTAGGTACTGATAAAGGGAGGTTGATGTGGCCTATCCAAGTCAGTTGTGATCTAAGGGTAATGTCTTCAAGTATTTGCTTTGAACACAATTTTGAAATTGAGTTGTTTGCTAAAATAATTTTGTGCAATTCAATGAGGATTTACTTCATTTAGTATACAAAAATGAAATCGTTCTCTGGAATATATTGAGTTTTATGACCTTTGCTTGCTAATATTTATTGTATTCCATCTCTAGCTGATGTTATTATACCAAACGTGTGTCCTCTTTCTCTACTGTTACATACTAAATTCATAGATGTCCCAAGATAATAAACACGTGTCCCCTTTAGAATAGGGTCACCACATTCTAAAGGTCTAGTGTATATGGTGACTCACTTAGCATTTCTTTTTTTTTTTTTGTTAATAGAAAGGCAAGCAAAAGCACAACAATATTGTTGTTCTAGTATTCACAAAACCATGATCACTATTAAAACATAGAAACAAGGTGTCCTACCTGTTAATACTCATATATTATCATTTGTTACTATTTCATTCAAATGGATGTCTGATTCAATGTCATGTTCATCCTGCAACTCTGTACTTGTATTATTATAGGTTTGCTCATTTATTGAATTATCCAAATATAGGTTCAAGTCTGTACCATGTTCCTCATCCAAATGCAACTCATTATGTGTGGCAAACTTTACTACTTGGTCTTGAATGCTGTCGACAATCCAACTTTGGTTCAAGTCTGGCATCGGAGCTCCATTGGCATTATCACATATTTGGTCTCTATTTAAGTCGAAACTAAAGATCAGGTTCATCTTCTGCCTATTGAAATATTGGTTTTCATCCATCAGAGCTCCATTAGCATCATCACATATTAGGTTTGGCATCATCCATCTACTATTATTGTTATCTTTTGAGTTTGGGTATTGGTTTATGTAACATCTTACCACATCACACCTTCATACTTCAATAAAAATCTCAGAAACTAGCCAAACCAAAACCGGAGCACCTCAAATTTCAACTCTCAAGACATCAAACCTTGAAAAAAGCACCAAAAGACATTAGAACAGGCTAAGGTCGTCACTAGCTACAATGACACCATGACCTCAAATAGGCAGTAACGAGTGGCATCGTGGTGCCCCTTATTGATACAATATTAGCAATTTGGAACTCTCTAGGGTGAATTTTTGACGGGCACAACTTCGTGCTTCGATCTCTGATTGACCTGATTCCAACTCCTATAGGTCACTGTCATCCCAATCTATCCATAAACATTAGTTTCTCTCAAATCTATCTCCGCATGGAGATTTTGGACACCTGACACTATTTTTGTTATTTTTTGACTAAAACTCACCATAAACCTCTTCCAATTACCACCAAAGGCAATTTGACTATTATAAACCATTCACATAGGTCCTAATTGAGTTAACCAACTCGTCTAAAGAAGTTTCACCTCAAAGAAACCACTCTTCTAAGATTTGACCCTCTTGAACTCCAATTGCACTTAATAAGCTATATGCTCAAAATACATCATCTAGGCCTACAATCCTCTCTTGGGCTCATATACTATAGTCGTGACACAAGACACCTGTTTCATCAATGATGACCCATGTCGGGCATGATCCATCATCACAATTACACACCCATATATACCACATATCCAAACTCATCATCATCAACATTATCATTACAATCATCTATATCATCATACAATGTTCATAACCATTAACATCAAACAACCATCATCATCTCAATATCATTATCCTCATATAACTTACAAACATGCTATCCTACTTGGCACAACATATAACATAGACAATACACACACTACTAATAACTTGAAGATTCCCAACGCTGAAGTGACTACAATTCCCTTATCTTCTCTAGACTAAAGCCAGAGCTTTCACCTGCAATGTTAGTCATGGAATGAGGTGTGAGACAAAGTCTTAGTAACTAAGAACAATCACAAGAAATATATATACTAATCCACACAATTGTACACATGGTGCAATAAAATGCAAATGAATGGTATGCATATTCTCCTTCATACACGACTAAAACCACAAGCTGTCATCTTCACAAGACATTTCAAATAGATGATTCCCTTCCAACAGTCAGTTGAAAACTGATTCCAAGACATTAACTAGTTCACCTTACACTAATGCAACCCAACTAAAGGTTACATTAGTGCTTGGACTGTGGCTTTCCTTTCCCTAGACCACTGTGAATTGGTGATAATTTAGGGAAGGTGCATCCCAAACTCCACTGCCACCTGGCTCTCCTTACCATAGGAGAGGATTTAATAATATGGATATTTTATCATATCATCTTATCCACTACTACCTGACTCTCCTATCTAGGAGAGGATTTAGTGGCAGTGATATTATCATATCATCATCATATATCATATCATCATCATATCTCATCTTATCATCACCTCATTATCAATTTCTCACTATACAATCATATGGTGATGATATCAATATCATGCCAATATGTCTCTAAACACACATTTATATATATATATATATCATTATAATTATCATATGGACATGCTAGCATGCAATGGTATGGAGATGCTACAACATCATAAATACACATCATACACGGTCATCCTATCTCAATTAGCCATGTGTATACTACGATATGTAGAAAAATCATACACACACACAACCAATATCATGGTATAAAAAAGAACATGCATATATATATATATCAACATATATTCACTTAAATCATAAACACCCAGTTATCTCAAATTACCAATACCACCCACACAGGGGCTTACGCAAGCCTTTGGAGCACCTATCATAAGCCATGTGTCTCCAGTTAGCTAATTAATCACTACAACATCATAATACCTTTAATTAGCATAATGCACACGTTAACCATAATTCACAATCTAACCATTCATGATTGACTCATTGTTCCAATACCACTAACACATCCTAATAAGCCTCAATTACATATCCTAACCATAATTATCTATATACATTTCAGATTTTATGCTCCCTCTACAATTTCCAACCTAGGGTTTCACTCCAACCCATCACAATCCAACCAAAACTCATATCCAAACCTTCCTAACACTACATAACACTTCCACAACACCAAATCAAGCATTTTAATCGGTGGAAAATACAATCCAACTGAAATCCAACATACTCTTACAGATTTCAACCCAAAATCAAAGAGAAAAGAGAGGAGGGAAGGTTAGGGATCACTTGCCAACCAAGATCGAAGCTCCTCAAGGCTGAGATTCTCAAACCCTAGCAGAGCTTCTTCTTCCTCTTTGATTTTTCTTTCTGTTTCATCCGACTAAAACTCATCCAATTTAAAGAAATTTTGCGAATCTTCCCATGGCGCAAGTGCTCTAGACCCAGAAAATTTTCAAGTTGTCACAAGTGTCTTGCCGCAGTGGCCCTGCACCTCGCCATGGCGTGACCCTTCTCTGTCTCAAATATTGAATTTGTCTCATTTGGATCCTTCTTCTGGTCCTGGTTTCTCTAGTCCTACACACATTATCAAGTATGCTTCTTGTTAGCTTAGGACTATGTTTAGGGTAATGTAATGAGGGTTGTTACATTTTAAGTTCAAAGTGCCGTTAGTTGCAACTTTTGATGTTGGTGCATGATTTATGTCCTCTAATGACCTATGATTCATGTTGTCATTCATAGTGGATAAATTGTTGACTACATCATGAATTCCTTGAACAATCCATCCTTCCTAGTGGTTAAACCATTCATTCCAGTCATAACTTCATTCTTGCCTTTGACGTTCATGTTGGTTTTGAAGCACCAAGTGACTTTCCTCATTTTGTATATAATCCTTGCCCACGGTCATCAGCAAAATTAAAATACTTAGACCCGCCACTTTTTAAATTTTTTTTATGATGGAACACGCCAATATCAAGTAAATGAGGAGTAAATGGTATCATGTAAAAGAGATACTTTAAGAAATTTTTATTTGAAGCATTTAACCTAGCATTGGGTGAGCCACCACATCTATGAAGAGAGATTTCAATTTGTTAAATTGGTGGTGTTTGTTGTTCAATGGCAAAAATGGAAAATACTTCAAATTTAAAATAATATTATTACTTTAACAAAATTATCTTAGTTTTCGCAAGTTAGTTAAAAGTGACTTGTATATAGAACTGGAAAAAATAATAATATAAGAAGAATTACAGTAGTATTATTTGGTCCGAATGCCCCAATTTTTTTTCTTAAAAACAATGCAAATAATTTTAAATTTGAATTTTTCTTTTTATGAGAGAATTTTTTATAAAAATAAAAAAAATATACGAAAGAAACTTTAATTAAATTTGACTTGGTTTGACTTTTATGAAATAAATATCTACATTTATATATTTATAAAATTTGATAAGAACTGTAGCTAAGAACAATACTAGCTCTCACCAAGTTTTAATGTTTGACTGTGTGCTGTTTTTTTCCTTGGACAACGTGTAAAATTTTAAAACCACATAATATGAGGGCACATTTTCTAGTTATAGAAAAAAAAATTGATGAGACATTCGAAATAGTGAAAGAAAATCTTTCTTCAATAATCCAAATACACCAAATTTCGTGTGTACAAAAGATTATTCTTTTACTGACATAGGTTCCCTTATGTCCTTCAGAAAAAATTGGATTTGTCCATATCTTTGCTTCATGATTCATATCTCATATGAATTGTTTAGATGTGATTTGGATATACAGTCCAACTCTTCTTATATATTTTGTAATTAGATTATAATAATATTTTTATCTTAAATGATGCTTACACAAAATAATATCAATATCATAACTACGAAGTTATAAAAGAAGTAATATTTTGTTTTAAAAATATAAAAATAAAAATACCTCAAATCCAGAAATGAAGATAATTTAAAGCTATTTTAAAGGATTTACATGACATTAGGTAACAAAAGGAAGGAAAAAAATTAGACATACCCATTTTGATATAGGAAGAGCTGCAAAAAATGAAAGAGAATTCAAAACTAGGCTTCATCCATTACATTGATTCTATGATTGTATGGGTGAGTTCCCTGAAACTGCTCACAAAAAGTGCTGACAATTAGCCTCTTACAAGAGGAAAAACAAAAGTAGATATGGAAGCCAATTCATTGTGTGTATGGTTTCCCTGCTGATTCTCCCTTTGGTTCCTTATAGATTCAAAACAAATCGTTGGATCTAGAGGCAATTGGAGAGGGGAATCAGGAGAGAAAATAGACTCGTTCACTGTGATAATACTTCAGCAAATATAACGATGTGTTCCCTAACTGCCAAATACGAAGTCAATATATATATAGAGTCATGTCCATACTAGAACCTTCATCCTGTGCTGTAGTCGCACGGTGTCGCTAAGTGAGACCCACCTTATCTCGTGTCTTTCTCTCTTCTCGTTGCACTGTGCCGCTGTACGGTAGAGGATTAGTTTCATTCCATACTATTGGTGGTATTTCTTGAACTCAATGAGCATAGGATAGATGTTCTCAAAGGCTGTGTAAATTACATTCCTCACCAAACAGAGTGGAAATAATACAATATGAATTTCACAAACTAGAAAAATGCAAAATATAGAACAATGGGAGATTACCTGATCAAATTTATTACCTTAGCTCCTATTAAAGCAATTTTTCCAGAAATAACAACAAGCAGGCTAGGACTTTTTTCGACTGCTTCATGCCATAAATTAGTTCTGGAAATTGCTCTGGAATTTAACTAGGAATTAGAATATTACTAAGATCGCAAAAGGGGGAAAATCATGAAAAACAAAAATCCCAAAGAAAATAAATTAGTTATGACTCATTTTGTAATATGTTTAATTAAGCGAAATAAGTATGTAACACCAATATATGTATATGTATTGGATATGATATAGTATAATAAAAAAAATATGATGATTTTTTAAACTTTAGGATGCATGTGTGAGGGATATTTATACAAATATAATATTATTTATGTAATTATTTATATGTATAATTAATAAATCATTTCACTAAAATGAAAAAATGAATATCAAATGTTAAAATAAACCATAAAGTGATAACAACTTATAAACAAAATGCTTATTCTCTCTTCTTAACAAAATCATTTGGAAAGGAAATGCAGAAACACTATGGGCCTGTTTGATAGTGTTTCCTGTTTTCTGTTCTTAAAAATAGTTTTGTAAAACTGTTTTCAAGAAACTGTTTTGAAAACAAGAAAATAAAAAAATCTGTTTGAATAATTGTTCTCAAAATCATAACTAGTGAGTAATAGATGAGTTATTCAAAATTTATAACTTTACCATTAATGAGGTGGATGTTTCTCATCTTTCTTTGTGTTTTCCAGAACAAAAACTACAAAACACCTAAAAGGTGTTCTGAGTTTTTTGTACAAAACTGTTTTCTGTTTTTCAAAACAGTTTTTAGAAAACAGGTTTACCAAACAAGTTTTCTGAGTTTTCTATTTCTGAAAACAAAAAAACTGTTTTGCAGAATAGCATCAAACATGGCCTATACTTTTACAAATATTCATGAGATTGTTTTTTCTATTTTACCTTAAAAATCTAAAAGGACCCTATTTTACTGTCACAATTTGAAGAAATATAGATTAATATAAAGTTGTATAAATGGATACGTATGACATGTTGACATAGTCTAGAAGAATTAACAATTTTTTCTTTTAGTAATACTCCCTATGTTCTTTAATGTATGGAACACAAGGAAGATTTTTCTTATTTCAAAATATAAGGAATTAATTAAAGTTGTCAGGGATATTTAATATTTTTTTTAAAATTGCCCCTAATTAAGATTGAATAATATAGGAATTAGTTAGTACAATTCATTCTTATTATTTACATGATATAAAAGTTATTAACATTAAATGAGGATATTTTTTTAAAATATTTTGTATCTCTGACAAATTTAATAATTTTAATTAATTTTCGTAGTCTGTGTAATTTTTTTCTTTATCTCTTATATAAAGAATGGAGGTAGTAAAAAGTAATGTTTGAAAAACCAGATTGCACCAACGGTCCAACCGATTTTCCTGTGAATCAGTCATTAGTTCAGTCTAATCTAAAGAGTAGATCGCAACAAGAGGGAACGGACAAAAAACAGGTCAACTCAGCCTTAAACTGGTGAAACCGGTAGTTGACTGGTTTGGCCGGTTGAAAGAAAAAACAAGAACACCAAAACATGAAAGATGAAGAATGATGAGAAAGAAGGGGAAGAAGAAAGGAAAAAGACAAATTAAGGGAAAAACCCGAGAAGAAGAAAGATGATGCTGAGAAGAAGATCTGCTTAGAAGGCAAAGAATGGTGAGATGAAGATTGAAGATCTGATGAGAAGGTAAAAAACTATGACATGTTGTGGATCTACTGAGAAGGTAAAGAACAGTGAGATGGAGAACTAGTGCTGAGAAGGAAAACGACAAGATCAAGAACTAGTTTTGAGAAAGCAAATGATCACGAGATGATGCTTAGAAGGGAGAGAGATGAGTTCTGACTTTCTAGCTATTCAAAATGGTAAAAGGAAATCTCAATAAAAGAATGGTTTTGGGGCCAATTTGGTACGAAGGAATTTGGACAAAAGAAAGGGAAAATGAGAGGGAATGACTAAATTACCTGTTTTGGTGTACATGAATGGTGCTTCCTAGGAAAGTCAATTTTCCATTAAACTTGAGAACGCTTCTTCCATTGGGGATGTGAAGGGATTTGCAGAGCTTCCTCGAAATGGTATTTACCTGACCAAAATACCCTCAAACTTGAATCAAATTTTTGCCAAAAATATCCCTTAGATGCATCACCCAGCCACAGATCATCGAATGGAGCACAATGATGATTATAGATCTGATTGTTTTTTCACCGTCTTCCACAGCTCTCACTGTTCACCCAAATCCACTCCACCCTCACCGTCACAATAGGAAGCATTGTTGTTCATTCCACCATCACTATTCTCCATATTATAGATCTGACCACGCTCAACGTCCTCCACCATTAGAAATCTAACCATTTTTCCTTTTCTTCCACTACCATAGATCTGGCCATGCTCCACTATATGACACCATTGCAAATCTGTTTAGTGCTTCACCATCATAGATCTATTTAGTGTTCCCTTCATCATTCTCTTCTTGTCCTTTATGCAACAATGATGGTTCTTCTTCCTCGATGATACGAGGAAGTTTTTTTTTGAAGTTTATTCTTTTTTGTTTCTAAAAGTTTATTTAAAATTAGTTTTAAAACATAGGGTTATTTTGATATTTTGAATTTTATATCTTCCATATCCATTATTAAAATACATATATCAAACAAAGTTTATAATAGGATTCCACTTGTTTTTTCTATCATATTAAATATACTTTTAAAATTTATTTCCCTTCATTTTTCTATTTATGTTCTAGTTCCCTTTTCTTTCTTCATTCTATTAAAAATCATTCGTACAAGCAGCCGGATGAATCACATCAGATATTAAGGGTCTGATTGGCAGATATTTTAAAAATAGTGTTTTATTTTTAAAAATAAAAAAATAAAAAAAACTTGTTCAGTAAATATATTTTTTATAAATTATTCTGAAAAATAGAAAAATAAAAGAATAGAAAACTCAAAATATTTTTAAAATTTTTTATAATTTTTATTCTGAAAAATACAAGAAAATGGTGAAAAACACCCACTTTATTAATGGTAAAGTTATAAATTTTGAATAACTTTTCTATCACTTACTAGTTATCATTTTGAAAATAATTATTCAAATAAATATTCTTATTTTTAAAATTTATTCTAAAAAATAGTATTACAAAAATATTTTAAAAATAATAATATAAAATATACTATATCAAATAGACCCTAAATGGGAGATTTCGGAGTTGTGAAATGTCGGTTAAAAAAAAAATAAAGAAGTTAGTTTTATTGAAATTTGACCGAAACATAATTAAGTTGTTGAAGAGAGTGAAAGAATCATGCCTATGATATAGGTACAATAACTACTCCACCTTACTTAATCCCAGCGTTCAGATCTCTTCAATATCTTTTCGGAATTGGGGTCCCTCATGTGAGAACCCAGGCTGCCATGGTTGGTTTTTTGTTTTTCTAAATTAAAATTTATAGATAAAATATATTTTTTAGAGATAATGTATATATATATATATTTTATACTGTTTTAAATTTTTTTAGCTACTAAAAACTACATGATTGTAGAGATATATTTTTTACTATATAACATTTTTTTTAATAAATAAAAATTTAAAACTACATAAAATACATATTTGCCTTATCTCTAAAAAATATATTTTTATCTATAAATTTTAATTTAAAAAATTAAAATAAATAAAATAAACATACCACAACAGCACCATGGCATGATGTGTCTCAGCAAGAGAGACCCTGAGTTTTATCTTTTCATATGATTTTTTAAACTTTGAATTATAAAAGCTTTTTATTTAACCCTATCATTTTACATAAATTATGTTTATATTTTTATTTATTTTATTTTAATATTTTAAAGTTCTATTAAATTTTAAAATTATTTGAAATTTATTTTTTATATTTTTGTTTTTATTCTTATTTTTATATAAGATAATCAATATATAATTAAAATATATTATTTCTATTATATAACATAAGTCACTTTTAATTACTTCATATAAATTAAGAAAGATAATTAAAGGTTGTTCAAGTGATTAAATTTATAAGAAAATTTTTATTATTTTACAAAATTGCTCCTAAACAAATTAATTCAATTGCAACCTTGCATTAGTTGCAGAATGTAATTAATTAATTAGTAAGACCATTTGTTAAAAAAAAACTATAAGACATTAATTTCTCCAATTATTTTGTACTTTATCTTATATTTACTCCCCTCTTATCCATATTATTATATGACATTTTGTATTAGAAGTTTATAGTCTAAAATATAGGGTATTAGATATTTTTCTTTTTATTTTATCAATGTCTTTAATTCTTCCCTACTTTTCATTTATAACCCTACAATGATAATCAAATAAAGTATTTAATAAGGGTAAAATATGAAATATTGGTATTTTTTGTATTGATTTTAGATAAAAAGTAATTTCTTTGATATGCATGTAATTGATATAAAAGTGACTTATAATATACTCCTGCAGTTTACATTATAATGCATTTTGTATAAATTGTATCAATATTAAGGAAATCATTTTTCATCTAAAATCAATGTGAAAAGTATCAATATTTCTTATTTTATCCTTATTAAATATCCCATTATATTATCATTATAAAGTTATAAATGAGAGGTAGTGAAAAATTAAAAATAGGGGTAAAAAGGGAAGAAAAATATCAAATACCTTATATTTTGAACAAAAAACTATTATACAAAATGTCATATAATGTGGATAGAGAGATTAAACTGATGAGAAGATTAGTTTAGTAACCGGTTCAATTATGATTTGATCACGATATGACTAACCTAAACTAGTAGTTTGACCGATTTAATGACCGATCTAATTTTTAATATCTTTACAAATACTCCCTCTGGTCCTTAATATAAGACCATTTTAACCGAATCACGCGAATTAAGAAGGAGAGTTAAAACTAATTAACTACCTCGATTTCTCTGAAAATCCCAACATTTTTTCCAAAGTACCCTTATTTAATCTCTCTCTTTTTCTCTTTGGATACATTAAATAGGGGTATTTTTTGGAAATGTATAATAAATACCACCTCGTATATTGTAAAGGGTCTTATATTTAGGATCAAGTCAAAAGGTCCTATATATAGGACCGGAGGGAGTAGTAAACATTGTGGCTATGTGTGCCTATTTAATGAGTTACTCTTCTTGGTTCTAAATATATGACATCTTTTAGAAGTATTATTTAATCCAAAATATAAGACATTTTATATGGTTATCTGGTACATTAATTATTTTTTTTATTCATGCCTTTTGCCTATAATTAATATATGAGAGATAAATATTATGAGAAGTATAAGGAATAGTGTAATTAATAAAGGTAAATAATGAAAAATATTAAAAATTTTTGATAAATTTAATAATCCAATTTTTTTTCTTAAAATAATTGAAATAATTAAAAATATCTTATATTTAAAATTAGTTCGAGTAAATCAACAATTATTAGGGTGTTTTCAATCAATATAGAGTAAATCAACAATTATTAGGGTGTTTTCAATCAATATAGTGCCTTGATGTTCCATTAACCTGTTTGGCTGGTGTTATCATCGTGGCGTTATAATATACGCTAGGTGCGCTTTGAGCTTTTGTGAATTACACGGAATTTGAAAATTAAATTAGACTTGTGAATACTACAGCTTAATATATATTTTTATATTTTATCAATTGACGTACTTTTTCATACGATATATAAAGCCTTGCAAATAAATTATACTCTCTCTATTTTGCTAGATAAGGCAACTTTTGGAGAAATAAAGTATTTTATAGATTATATAATATATTTAATTTTCTTTAATTCAAAATATTTCTAAAAAAGATAAAATTTAATTAATATTAGGAAGTTTAAGTTATGAGTTAATTATATCAAATAAAAATAATTTAAGAAAAGATAAAAAAATTTCAGTTATTAATTATTATCATTGCTTCCTGTAGGGTAGTTATAAGTACTTTATAAATTGGAATGAAGAAAATATTATTTATAATTTATGAATAATATAGATTATTATTTATTTTATGGCACAATTGGAAAAAAAGACTGAAGGAAGAAAATATTTGGGAAATAAGATTAAAATTCACCTTGTTTTTAGGGTAGAATAGAATTTTTAAAAAAAAAATAAAAAATTTTCAAGTTAAAATAGAATTTTTTTGTATGTGAGAATAGAAAAATTTTTTATTTTAATTTAAAAATTTTCTAATTTTATTTAGATAAATTTTATTATATCTTAAAAATAGGATAAACTTTGATTTATTTTTTAAATATTTTTTTTTATTTTTTTGGTCTCTTTTAACTAGTTCTCCCTTATTTTATTTATATATTCGTAACTATCCATTCGTGTACATCCGCAGTAAAGAAATGGTTCGATTTCTGTGGGTCAACGCTAGCTTGCAAGAAGTGTTTTCTGAAATAGCAGTCAGGCAATAAGTGCAAAATAGACTCTACATGGCAGTTGGCACTTACATCTAAGACATTCAAGAATATTTTTTTCCTTCTTAATATAATTATTTTTAATCAAATTATATGAATTAAGAATTGAATTAAATTAAAATTAATTAATTATCTTAATTTTTTTAAAAATTTTAATATTTTTTAAATATTATTCTTTTTTAATCTTTTTCTCTTTCTCTTTAGATATATTAAATAGGGATATTTTTTAAAAATTATAATAAATATTATCTCATATATTATAAATGGTCTTATATTTATGACCAAAATAAGAGATTCTATATATAGGACTAGAGAGAGTAATAGATAACAGCTTTGAATTATGTGAACAGCAAGTTAAGATTAGTTAAGTATTTTAATTTTTTTAAAATTATAATTTTTTTAAATTATCTTTATTAATTTTTCTCTCTCTTATGAATAGCGATAGACACTTTTTTAGTAATGCAAAATAAATGCTACCTCTTTAGTCCTAAATAAAGGCTCTTTAATCATGATTCTAAATATAGAATCATTTATCGTGTATACGAGATAATATTTATTATGTATTTATAAAAAATGTCTCTATATCCAAAAAGAAAGAGAAATAGATCAAATAAGGGTAGTTTTGAAAAATATTGGGATTTTTTTAAAAAATTGAGATAATTAATTAATTTTAACTTCTATTTTTAATTCTGATCAGGTTAGAAGGATCTTATATTAAGAATAAAAGGAAATCAATTGGATTATAAAATATATCATATATATATATATATATATATATTTAGAACAGGTTAATAGAACCGGAGGGAGTATTTAGTTACAAAAATGTCTTTGTCACGTCATGAACTCCTTGATTACACTTTGGGTTTAAGAATGCTATTAATCCACGCAAGTATCCTTGTTAGAAAGGCGTTTCCATTTTAACTCTTCGCTTCAATCATTACATAGATTTATAATATCTTTAATTTTCACAACAATTCGGTATAGAACAATGTTAAGTTTCAAATGAAAGTATATTAGCTAGCTCTTTTATAATTTTTTTATATAATTTATAAGATTTGAACTTGAAATTTTATTAAGAGAAATCGATCATTGTGGTTGGTTAGATTTATAATATCTAAATCATCATTTCTCTCGGCTTAATACATGAGGTTCTAATTAACTTAATTATAATATGAAATTTGTGCGTCTCTAGAGAGACCACAGGGTGGGATTAGCTACCTCCTTATTAGTCCTTTACATAAAGACTGCATGCTGGGATTTAAAACCCCACCAAACCGTTCTTCTTCTTCTTAGTTGCTTTCTCTTTTTTTTTTTTCAACAATTTTTTTTTCAGAATAAATAAGCATTTCAAACCACCTTTTGTGAGTTCAAAATAAAAAACTCGCTTCCAATCAGATCATCATCCAATCTTGAATTATTGCATTTTAAAATTTTATATACCCTTTTACAACTATTCAGCTGCACAGTTTGTTCTTGTTTGCTTCTTTCGACCGATATCTCTTTACTTTTATTTTGATACCTATATCTTTTTATTTTTATTATATCTATATATCACGAAGAAATATATAAGCCAATGTTTAATATGTCTAAAGTGATCAAATAATTATAACAAAGTTTTTAAAATTTTAATTTTTAAGAAAAATATAATTTCAAAATATACCGTCCAATTTTGACTAAATGACGTATAATTTTTGTCAAATTCAAGACCTTGCGGAAGGAATATCCCTTTCATTCCACTCATTTGGCACAATTACCGTCGTTGATCAAGTTGTAATTTTTGACAGAACTATGGTTCTTTAAAGAAATTTTGATTTTAAAATCTTTAAATACTTGTCATTTTCGTAAAAAGCAAAAAATATCCTGGGCTTTCAGATTGATACGACTGTATATGGCGCACACTGTTCTTGAGTTTTTCCATTTACACTACAGCAACTTAGATCACGTTATTCAGATTTCTTTCTTGCAGGCTGATATGCTTGATTTTGTTCTTGATTCACAATAATTACTCAGCAATAATAATAGATTATAAAGCCGTTCACATTTATTGCAGATCTACTTATTGATCTCTAGCAATTATATATATAACTAAAGCTACCACGCCTGGTTGACTAAACACAACATCATTAAGCTTTTTTCCGTGTTTCTCATTCTCAGTTTGTTTCATAGCTCATAAGCAGCCATGGTTGAAACTATAGCTCCCATCACCTCTTCTACTGATCACAGACCGTCTAAAGGTGGCTGGAATGCCGCCATATTCGTCATTTGTAAGCTATCTATCTTATGATCATCTTGTTATATATATATATATATATATATGTATGTATACATATTTTCTGCATCAGAAATGAATCTTGGTTCTGCAGAATGGGTTAATGAAAAACTCACGTTTTAGCCGAAACTTAAATCTAAGATGAGAGGTTAATTAGCTCAAGAGTTTTTTTTTTTTTTATGAAATTATTTTTCTTGTTCACTGTAATTTCTTATCCAGATCACTTTTCATTGAGATCTTAATTTTCCGTATGAACATTGAAATGTAGTTGTGGAGATGGCAGAGAGATTTGCATTCTACGGATTAAGTGGAAACTTGATTAGTTACCTCACCAATGTTTTGGGAGAGACAACATCGACGGCTGCTAAGAATGTCAACACCTGGGTAGGTGTCTCCTTCGTCTTTCCTTTGATCGGAGCCTTCATTGCTGATTCCTACCTTGGTCGTTTCATGACCATCATCTTCTCCTCCATCATCTATTTCTTGGTATATATATATCCTTCTGTCCCAAAAACACTCCCATAATTAAAAAAGAAATATGTATGTTAATTGGTTTAGTTGCTAATGACTTTGCCAAATTTGAAAGGTTTGTTTTGTCTCCAGTTTTTTGGTCCTGGCCTCTCCTATCTAATTGTATTCACTTGAAGAGGCTAGTACCTTGAGATATGGAAGACAAATTGAATCCTACGTTAAAAGGGCTTGGATTTGAGTCCCACTACTGATCTAACGATTTTGTTGGCGATCAATAATTTGCAAATATTTCAATAAATGTTTTTTTCTTATTGAATTGCAAGATCAGTCCTAATTTTTATGAACTTTTGGGATCCAACTCAGTCATGTTTGTAGAAATTAATGAACGCAGGGAATGGTATTGTTGACACTATCAGTGTCAGTGATTCCTTGGCATAGTAGAAAGCTAGTGTTCTTCATAGCACTCTACATTCTGGCGATAGGAGAAGGAGGACACAAGCCATGCGTTCAAACATTTGCAGCCGATCAGTTTGATGAAGACTCGCCACACGAGAGAATGGCCAAGAGCTCTTTCTTCAATTGGTGGTACCTTGGACTTATAACTGGAGCTGTTTCTGCCATTTTGGTTGTTATTTATCTTCAGGTATATATATTTCATTTTACATTTTGTACCCTATAATACTTGGACATAATTAACCACGTGTTGACTTTGTTTTGATAAATTACATTTACCTTCCTCTTTTTGAGAAAAAAAAAATTTAAGTCTTGCTTGTGTGGCTATATGTCTTTAAAACATGTGGCATTGAGTCAGCATTCCATGTGAGTAATTTTCCTCCATCTCAGCTCTACTTGACACTGTTACTATAGGATTAACTGTGCTAAATAGGATAACTATAGGGATTGATCATATGTACATTTTTAAAGTATAGGAATCTGTCTGAAAAAAGGTGCAAATTAACTATAGGAACCAATTAATTATTTTTTCTAAATTTATTGAAAATAGAATTTATATTTTTTGTGAGTATTTCGAAAAATTCTATTCTTTTTAGTTTTATTTATGTATATTTAGATATTATACATACTTTCCTAACCGTCAATGGAATTTGATAAGAAATTTAAAATTAGACTGAAATCTATATGTTGAAAATGAAAAAGAATCTACATGATTCACTGTTTTTCATTTCACTTAAATTAGAGTTTGATGTTATTAGCTAAAATATAGACATGATCATGAACCAGATGAATTTAAATACTTTGTACAATTTTGTTAAGAATAATGTATAACCTTATATGATGTAAAATTTTTTTAAATGCAAAAAGTTAATGCCTATGGTTAAATATATTTGATTATATATATAAAAAATTTGTAACTATATTATTGCACATGATAAATGCTTTTCATTAATTTCAAATGAAAAAGAAATAATAACAAATATAGGAACAATAGTGACAAGCATCAACAGCTTGTGTCGTTACATACCAAACAAAGGAGCATGTCTGAAAGATTTCCTCCAAAGATCTTTGGTCCATTTAAATTGGGCCGGACCTGCCTTTCAAGTCTTTCTTATTGGGCTAGCCCAGACCATATAGATGTCAAGCTCAGCCTGAACACGCATCGAGCCCACCCAAAGTTGAGCTGAAATAAGGCTATGCTAATGTTTGCTTCATGGACATATCACAGGCCCATAAGTCTATTCAACTAGTTGTTGAAAATTACGAATGGTAGTGATTTTGCAAAGTGGTAAAGGATTTAACATATTTTAAATAAGATCTTGAATTTGAGCCTTATAAATATAACAATTATGTTAAAAGAACTACCCTTATTTGAATCTAATAATACTTAAAACTGATATAGAAAGATAAATATCTATATATATATAAAGTAGTTCTTGAAAATTTAGGGATTTTTAAATAGTTTTTGATAAATCACCCTGAAATTGGTTATAGAATTCAATTTTTTTTGGGCATGTTGTGGATTTAGGATAATGTTGGTTGGACCGTTGGGTTCGGCGTATTGGCGGTGGCTTTGGCTGTAGCATTTGGGATTTTCTTGATTGGTATAAAGAAGTACAAAAGGCAAGGCCCATTGGGAAGTCCTTTCACTACGGTGGCGCAAGTGTTAGTAGCGGCAGTTAGAAAGTGGCGCGTGGATGAGACACGCGGTGGAAAAGGTTGCTTCTATGGAAATACGGCAACGCACGGTGATATGATTGCGGAGACTCGAACAAGTGTTTTGACTCGCACCAAACATTTTAGGTAATGTATATGAATTATCTCTTCTATTCTAAAATAATTCCAAGGCTTGATCCTCTATTCTATAGTAAATAGAAAAATATACTAAATGCATGCAAAACTAGCTGAGGTAGTGAAGATAAGGTGTGGATAGTGTTCAAGGATTCAAAATCCCGATTATGTAATAAAAAAGTAAAAGAAAAAAAGTAGATGAAAGTATGCTTTTGAATGTTTAATTTTATATGAGATTTTATTTTAGTTTTAATTTTTTTAATCATTTAACTGTAAAAATATAATAAAAAGATTTCCTATCATTAATACCATAAATTATGTTTATGGAAATTAATGATAAAGTATTTTGAATTACTGAAGAAATATTTTCAAATGCTTATACTTTTATCCAATTTATTTTTTATGAAAAAAAAATATAAAATTAAGATTTTGTTTAGAAGTCAGTTATTTGTAATTATCTATTTTTAATTTTTAATTTAATTTAAAAATATTTTAAATCTAATATTAATGAATATATAATGGTATTAATGATTTGGCGGTGAAGATTAACATGTGTCAAGATTGAATAATATTTTATAAGCATGTGAATGGTATTAATAATAAAAAACTTTTTTATTACATTTTGAAAATTAAAAGATTAAAAAAAATAAAGTTAAGAGATCAAAGCAAATTAAGGGAATTTGCTTCCTTCCCCTCCACTATTTATGTTCATTCCAAACAGGGGTAGAGGATTCCCCTCCCCCTCTTTGGATAAACATTTTAAGGGGAGGGGAACAACTCCCTCCCCTCCGCCTCAAATTGATCCCCCGATTTCGGGGAAAGTTTTATTTTTTTATTCTTTTTTTATAAATAAAAAATATTTTTTAAAAATAAAAAAAATTATTAAAAATATAAAAATATTTACTTGAAGGTTTCTAATATTAAAAAATATTACATCCAAGTCTCATATTTCAAAAAATGAATATAAAAAACTTCAATATTAAGTGTAAAATCATAAGTATCAGTATAAAATATTAAAGTATAATTTTATACTCAATATTAAAATTTTTTATACTCAAAAAAAATAAAAGTCTGCTTTTGCCAAATACATACATGTGTGTATATATATATATATACTTAATGTAGTTTTACACTTTTGATGACCTGTACGTTTCAGATTTTTGGACAAGGCAATGATAATTGATGACATTGATGCATCAAGCAACACAAGAAATCCTTGGAGGCTATGTTCGTTAAACCAAGTGGAAGAAGTAAAGCTAGTGTTAGGCCTCATCCCCATATGGCTAACTAGCTTGTACTTCAATTTGGTGCAAGCTCAAATATCAACCTTCTTCACCAAACAAGGTAACACCATGGTTAGATCCCTAGGACCACACTTCAACATCCCACCAGCTTCACTTCAATGCATCTCAGGCTTCGTCGTCATCATCTTCATCCCAATCTATGACAGACTCTTTGTGCCTATGGCCAGAAAACTCACAGACAAACCCACAGGCATCACGATGCTTCAAAGAATAGGCATTGGCCTATTCCTGTCTCTTCTCACCATGCTTGTGGCTGCCCTAGTAGAGATCAAAAGGGTTAAAGAAGCAAGTGATCATAATCTCTTGGACAGTCCAAGGGCAATAGTTCCAATTAGGGTTTGGTGGTTGCTTCCTCAGTACATTCTGTTAGGGTTCGTAGATGCTTTTGCTATAGTAGGGCTTCAACATTTGTGCTATGATCAGATGCCAGAGGCTATGAGAAGTTTGGGAGCTGCATTTTATATCAGTAATGCTGGGGTTGCAAATTTTATTAGTAGTGCTATTATATCTATTGTGGAAGGAGCAAGCAAAATGAAGTGGCTTGGGAATAATCTGAATAGGTCACATCTGGATTACTACTATTTTCTGCTTGCAGGGATAGGGGTTTTGAATTTGGGTGCCTATGTTGTTGCTGCTAAAAGGTATGTTTACAAAAAAGTTGAAGGGAATGATGAAGGGAAGTTAGAGGAAGGGATGAGGGGTTTTAGCGGACGTCTTAACCCACATGATGAAGAAAATGCCCTTGGTTTAAGTCAAAACTTGCATTGATAAGTATCTTTTTTTTTTTTTTTCAAATTAGGTGGGGGCGTTCTTCATTGTGCAGTATAGAATAAGACATACTGTTCAAAATTTATGAATATATATAGTAGTTTAACTTTATAAATATTGATATTCATAAATTTATAAATCTTATATATTATTTTACTGTTTCAAAAATTTAGTATGCTGCAATATATATTTATAAATCTTATATTATTTCAAAAATAATATATAAGAATTTAAAAAATTTAGATCTTTGGACACATCAAGTTTATAATGCTCCAATTTATATTTTGATTGAACTTTTACTTGGTAAAAAAATGAAGAGTAAAATTTTTCAACAAGGTTGCAAATATTCATAACATTAAATGACTTGAATGTATCTTTAGAATCTAAAATTATATTTAATATAAGAAGTTCAATTGCTTGCTCGCTATTATTATTTAATTGTTTTAATTGATAATATAATAGTAGTAAACATATAAACAAGATAATAATACTCATTTGTATCATAATCTTTGTGTTAGTGAGATCAAATAAAAAATACATAATATATATAAGAGAAGAGTGTTTGACTTTTTAAATGTTTGATATACTTTTAGAGTACAATATAAATTTTGAAGGACAAAAAATACATAATGCATATATAATATAAAAATTTAGTAAAAAAAAACATACATAATAAAGTGAAAATTAAAAACTTGGAGGGCACTATGGCCCATGATGGTCCCCCTTATATCCGTCCTTATTTCTTTATAATTAATTTCCTCCACTTACCTTTAATTGTGATTCCTCCTATTTCATTAGAACATCCGGTGGATTTAGTAACAAATGGAACGAGTTGGATTTTTTTTAATTAGTGGGAGCTGCAAAAATATATTAACTTATGTTTTAACAATTGTCAAGTACATGATAATGCAATTAACTTGAGTACTTCTATTAATCTTTACCGGTTTGGATTTTCTGCAAATCTCGTCGTACAAATTAACATGATGTGATTAATCCTGAGATAAGATGAGATATATAGAACTTTGAGGCTCGATACTAACGACTTAGATTTTAAATTTTTTATTTTCACATTTCCTATAATTAGAATATTTTTTATTATATATATATATAGTTTTATTCATTTTAAAATAAATATATTAAAATATAAAATTAAATAATAAAAATGGACAGTTCAACTTTGATTTGAATGGTATGAATTAAAAATAGGTATCATCTACTCATAGAAGAAGATCCGAAAAGGCAGGTGGTTCATGCGGCAATAACTGAATAATTGAAAGAATCGGGAGCCTGTAAAATTAATCTATCAATATATTACATAAAAAATCAAAGACTATTTTTATTTTATTATTTATTATTAATATAATTAATATTTTTATTTTAAACAGTAAATTTATTTTTTCAAAGTTTATATGGTTTTGAAAAATTATGTAATTGATTTACTTCCCGAATAATTTAACTGTCATCCTTTACTTCCCCTAGTCTAATTGCAATCTTTTAACTTAATGTGAAATTAAAACGCTAATTAAAAAGTTTGGCAAAGAAAACAATAATTAAATATAGATGCGTGCCGGCTTGACTAGGCTACCTTATTGAGTCTTACTTAACCAGCCTGGAGGCAAAGTCACCTTCTCCAACTGCATGGGAAATTTCTCTCTCATATACATACATTGAACATTTTGAATAAAAAATTTTAAAATAAAAAAGAAGGAAAAAAAAAAAGGAAAGGAATATTGATTGTTGATATTCTTAAAAGACTTTTAACTCAATCACAATCAAATTAACGTTGAGATCATGATAAAAAGACCATTTTAAGGTACATGACTTTTGCAAACGTTATCTTTGATTAACTTTTAAAGGCAACTCATAATATTCTAGCTTTTTCAACACACATGGGATTAGGATCCAGTAATGTAGATTTTAAGTGCAGTATAAAATGATACAAACAAAGAATAATATGCCTCAATTCTAATCATTTGGGTCCCACACACTGGGCCCATGTCTCTATCATATGGCACACAATTACATACACAGCACCCATATTTTGAAAACGTTGGTAGTCATATATATATATATATAGACAGATACATAACATGATATATACACACACACACGTGTCATATTTGTGGATACCAACCGTAATTGTGCTGCTTTGCACCCAATTCGTATGACTTCAAATTTTCACATGAGGATAAGATCCTTTTGAACTTTTAGTGGGACAAAATATGGTCTAATGGATGTTTGTAGTAATTTTTGTTTAAGAAAAGAATAAAGATTTTATTTATGAATGGTTTCATACATTTTATTCATGTATGAAACTTAATTTAGTATTTACTTTATTTTTTTAGACATTTTTTATATTTTAATGAATTGATTTGCTAGTTATATAAGAAAATTAGTGATGATATCCTATGGTCATATTTTAAAATTTTAGAAATCATCATATATAATATGTTATATTGCATCATACTCCCTCTACTTCAATTTGTAAGATACTTCTAATTATTACACACATATTAATTGTGATAATTAATAATTAAATATTATTTTTTATTTTCTATATAAATTATTCTAATTTATTATTATTTAATATTTTCCTACATTAATTACTTTTCCTAATAACCAATTTTTGGATAATTTATTATAGACAATTTAAAAAAAAATAATTACACTACATAATTTATAAAATACTTTATATTATAAAATATAAATTTCTCAACTTCTTGCATACCCATAATAATATTACACGTACACATGTATTATATTTAAGACAGCACATCAAGTTGATTTGACAAAACAGCAAAGTTTCTTGTCATTTTCAAATTAAGCTAAGCAGGTAGCCATGAATACAGGTAGTACGGCTGGACATACCGTTGAATTAAAGCCAACTTGTATTAATTTCTGCCGATTTCTTTATTGGTACGTAGAGCCAATGTATGAATCAAAAGCAAGCACTCGTAGTTGAGGGAGACGTAAATGCAAATTTCTTCTCAATATTCTCACTACAGCTAATTAGCTACTTACTATATACCAATGGATGAAACTTCAGTCGTCAAAGCCAACTCTTCATGTGATCACAAACCCTCAAGAGGTGGCTGGAATGCTGTCTTCTTTCTCATATGTAAGCTCTCTCTTTCTACCCTTTTCTTCTCATACTCATGCTTTTCGATCAAACGAGGGCGGGGTTTACTCTCCATGCATATCAGTTATAAGAAATGTAAATGTACAAATATTTATAAATAAGTAGGATATTCCACTACTTAAATACCATGTACTTACGTTAGCTGGTTTTCTCATTTAGTATTGGTTCAAAAAATATTAATTTTTTTTGCGTGAATTCCACAAAATTTTCATATATATATATATATATATTACTATACTCATACAAATCATTCTTCTGCTTTTAAAATATATACTTTTGTCTAATTTTATTTTTTTATTATGTGTGTGTGCTTTTTTTTTTCTTTCTCAAGAATTAGATATTATATTGTTGGAAGAAAAAAAACATTTTAATTGAAAGCCATTAATTTCACAATGAACATTGAAATGCAGTTGTGGAGATGGCAGAGAGATTTGCATTCTATGGATTAACTGGAAACTTAATAACATATCTCACCAATGTACTACAAGAGAATACATCGACAGCCGCTAAGATCGTGAACACCTGGATCGGTGTCTCCTTTATCTTTCCTTTGCTCGGAGCTTTCATAGCTGATTCATACCTTGGTCGTTCCAAGACCATCATATTCTCTTCCATCCTATATTTCTTGGTATACCAAGCACTTCTTGTTATTCAATTTTGACACACACACATATATAAACATATACGTGTATATAAACGTTTGATGAAATTGATGAACACAGGGAATGATTTTGTTGACACTATCAGTGTCGGTGATTCCTTGGCACAGTCGAAAGGCAGTGTTCTTCATAGCACTGTACATATTGGCGCTAGGAGAAGGAGGACGCAAGCCAATCATTCAGACATTTGCAGTGAATCAATTTGAAGAATCGTCAGTGCAAGAGAGAATGGCCAAGAGCTCCTTCTTCAATTGGTGGCACTTTGCTTCTATAATTGGTCGTGTTTCTGCCTTTTCCTTTGTTATTTATCTCCAGGTATTTCATGCTTCTACGTTTTCTCAGATTAATACTTGCCAAAGAATTTAAAATCCGCCTAACACCAATACACACGAACGCACAAATTAATCATCATTATCTTCAATTATAAATTTTTCAATAAATTGTGATTCAGCTATTACATACTAATATTATGTTATAATGATATATTATTTTTCTATTTTTTTACTATTTTTTTTTTCAATTTACATGTTGGCATAGGCACTATAATGCATAAATATAAGTACCTATGTTAGATATGACATGAAACGATAAATCATATATAACAAACTTTAATATTTTATTTATAACACGCCAAAAAGTTGCATTTTCTGTAACGTTTTTTGTTGCTTTGGATCATGTTGGAGAAAAAAACTAACAAGTACAAATATTTATGATATGTAACATATTGTGAAGTGTCCATACCTATTATATCAAACACGCGTTTGATATGGGTACAATAACCTTTTTTATTTTTGGAAATATTGGTGCAATATAATATAATATATATATATACATATATAGATGCAGTTTTTCTTTTTCTTTTCCTTTTATTTTTTTTTTTTGCCAAAAAGCATTTAGGCAGCGTTCAAAGATTAAAAAATACACCTATTTTTTAAATGCGAAGAAACTACTAGTAACCAACTGCGAATTTACCCTTTATGTAGGAAATGTGCAAGGGAAGCACATTTTGATGTGGACCGTTCGGATTAGACATAAACATGCTAAATTTTTTTAAAATAAAATATTCAATTTAAAAAGATATAATCGACTACGTAAGAGTCAAAATTTATATCTCAACGATTTCTCATTTTCTCTACTTTTATCCTTCACATCTCTGAAGAACGTGCAGGGGATTCAAGCCCTTTTTTAAAAAAAAAATTCTTAATTGTATGTAACAAAAAAAATTCTTAATTGTACATAGAAAATTACGCAGGGTTTTAATATTTTTTATATTGTTTACCAATTACAGAATTTTTATTCTTTTCGTTGGCATTTTATTCTTTTAATTAGGACAACGTTGGGTGGCCTCTAGGCTTTAGCGTATTAGCGGCGGCTTTGGCTGTTGCGGTTGGTATTTTCTTGCTTGGCATAAACCTGTATCGGGAACAACTGCCTTTGGGAAGTCCGTTCACTGTGATGGCGCAGGTGTTAGTCACGGCGGCTCAAAAGTGGCGCGTGGATGAGGCACGCGACGGAAGAGGTGTCTACTTTGGAGATACAATAAATGGCGATATACAGGTGGAGCCTCAGTCATCGACTTTGGGTCGGACCAAACTTTTTCGGTACTACAAAATGTTACTGAAATTATATTCTTATTATTTATTAAAAAATTATATGAATTCTTATCTTTTTGTGAAAGGTTTCAATTATTTTAATTAATCATGAACTAAATTTTGAAACTTTTTTCTAGAACTACATATCTTTCTCCCACAAGATGCACATGATAGATCATAATAACTTCAAAATTTTTAGGAGATAGTACTTGTTTTTCCAACGTTCAAACCCTATTGTAGAAAAAAAATTGAACGGATTAAAATGTTGTATAAAGCCAAATTGTGTGGAAAAAGATTAAAATAATAAAAAATTTTGCACACAATTACAGAAGAGCTGCACTATTCATCATTTATGAATAATATGGTGCCTTATGAATTTTATATTTTATATTCATATGGATTAATTGATTAATCCACTATCCCATCATGTATTGAAACATCTATTAAATTATAGCATCATATATACATTTGACCTGATTCAGATTTTTGGACAAGGCAATGATAATTGACGACATTGATGCATCAAGAAACACCAGAGATCCTTGGAGGCTATGCTCACTAAACCAAGTGGAAGAAACAAAACTAGCCCTATGCTTGATACCTATATGGTTAACAAGCTTGTACAACAGTGTAGTCTTAGCTCAATTGTCAACTTTCTTCACCAAACAAGGCAGCACAGTGGTTCGATCCATCGGACCACACTTCACCATCCCACCAGCATCACTCCAATGTATCACAGGCTTTACAATCATCATCATCATCCCAATCTACGACAGACTCTTCGTGCCTTTGGCGAGAAAATTCACAGGCACATTCACAGGCATCACGATGCTTCAAAGAATCGGCGTTGGCCTATTCTTTTCTCTTCTTACCATGCTTGTGGCTGCCCTAGTTGAGGCCAAAAGGGTTAAAGTAGCAAGTGATCACAATCTCTTGGACGATCCACTGGCGATAGTGCCCATTAGGGTTTGGTGGTTGTTGCCTCAGTATATTCTGTGTGGGGTTTCTGATGCTTTTGGAATAGTGGGGCTTCAACATTTTTTGTATGATCAATTGCCGGAGGCGATGAGAAGCGTCGGAGCTGTGTTTTTTATTTGTAATGTCGGGATTGGAAACTTCATTAGTAGTGGTATTATATCTGTTGTGGAGGTTGCAAGCAGCAAAGGGAAATGGCTTGGGAATAATCTGAATAGGTCGCACCTTGATTACTACTATTTTCTGCTTGCTGGGTTAGGGCTTCTGAATTTAGGTCTTTTTGTTGTTGTTGCAAAGCAGTATGTGTACCGGAAAGCCCCTGAAAACTACAATAACTCAAAGTCTTGATTGATGCAGGGACCTCACTTATGGCGCTTGTTTCTCTTGAGAAATTATTGTATATTTTTGGAGTATCTTGCCATTCATATTCTTTTTCATAAAAGTAGTTTAAATACGAAAAAAAAGGAAGTACTTTGATAAAAAGAGAAGACATATGTGCATTAAAAAAAAAAAACTGAGAAGATTTGAATTAAACTGTTTTTATTGATAAGGATATGCATGACATAATATATTTTCATAGTATTTAATAAATTTTCGGGCTTTATGGTCACACATATTGATCGGAATCCTCTTTTTGGTTACGAAAGGAATCTCCTTTTTCCTATCTACTGTAACCATGTTTGTGGCTGCCTGGTAGAGGCCAAAAGAGTTAAATTAAGCAGGTAGTGATCAGAACCTTTTGGATAATCCATAGCTAATATTGTTAATTAGGGTTTGTTGGCTGCAATTATTGTATATTATTTAATTATTTGGAGGTTTGTTTGATATACTTTTAAAGAGATTAAACAACCTAGGAGTTCTGATAGATATCCCATTCCATTATTTTCAAGTTTAAATTTAGAGGAATTGCATGATAGATCTTGTGTCAACCAATTACTGCTTACCTGTTTTTTCGTTTGAAATCATATTTTGAAGAAGTAGTCAGAGAGCTATTTCTTCCAAAACAAGGTTTTTAACGGAAAAACAAACAGGCCCTTCAACGGGAGGTTATTGAACTAAGACATCATAAACATAAAAATGATTAAATAATTTTAATAAAAGCATATGATACGGAAATTGTTTCCACAACTTGTTGCACAGGGGGTTGAATTGGTTTCTTACATACATATCTATATCTATAATATTCTTTTGTCTTTTGGTGACATAAATAGACTCATGTACGTAGAAAAAAAAACCGACAGGCGACAAGGAAGATAGAATCTATTCCCTTTTGAATAGTATGCGGTGGCCATCAAATAAAGCGCATCATGTCACTTATTATTATTATTATTATTATTATTATTATTATCAAGTCAGTCTGCATATTATTATCATTTATGTTAAATATTAATATATTAATATTAATATTTTTATATTTCTCTTAACAAGACATTTTTATAAACATAGTTAGGAATAGAATATTAGACAGCATGTTAAAAAACTCAATTACTTATCAAATGTCATCTGTACCGAACGTTATTGGTAATATTAATATTAATATTGAATATTGATATTGATATTAACATGCCCTTTCGTAAACAGTATCTTTTTGTTTTACATTTTCTGCAAACGTATATTAATTGACAAGTGCCTACATGTGTGTGTGTAATATATAATGACTTCTTATTACAATTGAAAACAACAAACACCGCTAAGTTTCTTCTAATTCTCATAGCTAAGCAACCATGGGTACCTCCACTGATCCATTCAAATCCAACTCTTCAACTCATCACAAACCCTCTAGAGGAGGTTGGAATGCTGCTATCTTTGTCATATGTAAGCTCTCTTATCCTCTTATATCTTCATTATAATTTCACTTTAATTTGCAAAATGGGTTTCACTTGGTTTTGAGTTCTATATGATTTACGGGATTTCGCCTAGTCAAATATTTCAACTGCCTATTTTTATTATTTATTCCAAAAAATTGAGATGACATTTAGATAATTAGTTTCTACCAATCGGTTAGGAATACCTTTGATATTCAACAAAAATACAATGCTGAAATCTTAAGTATAACAAAACTAAAATCCATTGAGTTGTATAGAATTCAGATACGTTAACTTGATCGTTTCATGCATTACTTTTTGTTTTTTTTAATTCTTTTAAGAATTCATATTAAGTGAGACCTATCCGCCCAATAGATACCCACACATCAAAACAAATCTCCTATATATACTTTAATTGAAGTGAAAAAAACGAAGTAATTATTAAGAGATAGGTCCGACTTTCATAGAATATTTGTATGTGTGGAGGTGAGACTCATCTTTCTTTCTCTGTTTTTTTATTTTTTGGCCAAAACGAGGTGAGACTGAGACCTATCTTTCTTTCTTTCTTTTTTTCCCCCTTTCTCCCATTTTACTTCTTTTAAAATACAGTTTGAAAGATCATGATGTTGTAATAACTTTAAAACATTGCTTTTACAAAGCCTGAAACTTAATGACAAACATTATAAAAGTTTAAAACAAGTGCTTATTTTCTTGGCAGTGGAAATAGCTTTAATTACCACTTCAGCCACCTATCATAGCTAGGTATATATGAACAAATCCTGGTGGAGCCGGACAGTGACTTATTTTGGGAACCACCCGATATAGTCAAACTAGACTGATAAAGTTAAGAGTGTATTAACAATAAAAAAGAAGTCATTAGTGAAAGTTAATTCAAATAGTGAAGATGTAACTTATATTTTTTAAGAACGTGGCTTTGAATCATATTATTGATGTGATGACTTTATTAATGGATAATTTATAAGTATTTTTATAAATGCTAACTCACCTAAACTTTTTATCCCACATAATAAGGAGGACATTGTAATTTCAATAAAATGAGAATTTTTTATTGGTTTTGAAATAGAGATAATTCCTCTCTCTCTCTCTCTCTCTCTCTCATATATAATTCACACGTAGGAAATCGATCTAAATCCAAAAGTAGTATATTACTCATCAAATCCGAAATCTAAATCCATCATCTTTGAGACTTTTTTCACATGATGTACGCAGTTGTGGAGATGGCAGAGAGATTTGCATTCTATGGATTAACTGGAAAGTTAATAACTTACCTCACCAATGTATTACAAGAGACAACATCGACAGCCGCTAAGATTCTAAGAATGTCAACACCTAGATTGGTGCCTCCTTCGTCTTTCCTTTGGTTGGAGCTTTCATAGCCAATTCCTACCTTGGTCGCTTCAAAACCATCATCTTCTCTTGTAACACCCCTCATGATATCTTTCTTGGCATTGTGTTCAAAACCGAAGGAAAACAAGATAGAGGAAGGCTCAAGTGGGGTCTGGAAGAGCTCCATGTCACGGTGAGAAGCAGGGTTGCTGTGGTGAGAACCATTCCAGTGGCGTTGTTTCAGCTGAAACTGGTGGAGCCGCGGCGAGGTGTGCTGGAGTCATAGCGAGAGTTGGGTTTTTGTTTAAATCTGGATCATTTCGGACGATCGGAAAGAAAGAAAATGGAGGGAGTGATGAGGAGCTATGCTAGGGTTCGCTATTTTCGGCCATTGGGAGTGATTTTCGAACCTCAAGAGCTTGGATTCAAGTGGGTAAGTGTTCTCTACTCCTCCCTCTCCATTTTCTTTTGTTGAAATTTGGGGTTTTTTGGTTTTGAGTTAGGATCTTCGGTGTTGGCTGAAATTCACCAATTGAAATGGATGAAATGAGGTTAAAAAAGTGTGTTTTAGTGTTCTGGTTGCTTGGATGTGAGTTTTGAAGGGTTTATGTGTGATTTGAGCTTAACCCTAGGTTGTTTTTGGTTAGAGCTCTTGGGAATTCGAAGTATATGTGTTTCAGTAGTGTTTGAATGGTCCCTAAGAGCTTATTAATGCATGACAGGGGTGTTGGAACCTTGGGTTAGGCCTAAAGTGGTTGAATTATGATGTTTGAGTATTGGTATATTGTGTTAATTGAAGAATTACGTATTATAAAGGTTGTTTGGTTAACCGAGAGGGGTTCACGCGTGTTGGACAATTCAAGAAGTTCGTGAAACTCATGTGTGTGGTATTGACAACCTGAGGTAATCGGGTGTTTGTTTATATTATATTGTCGATATTGTATGATAGTACATATAGTTGTGTGTATATATATGCATGTTTCTTTCATACCATGATATTAATGTGTTTGTATGTACTGTTTTTATATATCATGGTATGCATACAGTTAGATGATGATTATGATTATGATGATGAGATATATGATGATGACATTGATATGATATGACATGATGCATACATGACATTATGATGATTATGATGATGATGATACATGAACATCACCATATGACATTGTGAGACAGTGATATATGGTGGATTTGGTGGTGATGATGATATGATGTATGATGACATATATATATGTTAGGGAGGATATTGATGGATTATATATATATATATGTTAGGAGGGATAATGATGGATTATATGTGTTAGGGAGAATAATGATGGGGGTCCATGCGAGGGTGATATGCATACCATTCATTTCACATTGCATTCATGAGTTGTATGATATATATAAATATGTGTGTGTGTGATTGTCCCCGGTTACTGAGATATTGTCTCACACCCCTCTCCCATGAACTAACCTTTCAAGTGACGGTTCTAGTATTAGTTCTGAGAAGATACGGGAGTAGCGACGTCCGTGGGAATAGTCTATGTAGTAGTTGTAATTTTGGATATGTATCATGTGCCAAGTAGGATAGAAGATTTTGTAATGAATGTATGACATTGGGAGTATTGTTATGGATGAATGTATGTATGGCTATGTTTGGTTGCATGGTTTTGGTTGTTAGGAAGTCAATATGTTGGTGTTTGTGAGCCCAGAGTGATTTTGGGCCTTGTGGTGTGTTTGAGGGCCTATAGCCTGTATTGTCTTGTTGGGGTTCAACGGGGTCAAATCTCATAGGAGTACTTCCTTTGGGGTAAAACCACTTTGAACAGATTAGTTTGGGGGATTTGGACCTGTATGAATGGTCTCTGAGCGACCAGTTGCCTTTGGTGGCAATTGGAGGTAGGTAATGGTGAGTTTTGGTTAATATGTGGACAAAATGGTATCAAGAGTCCATAATCTCTATACGGAGTTGGATTGAGGTGAAAGTAGTGTCTATGGATAGATTGAGACTAAATTGATTTGTAAGAGTTGGAATCAAGTCAATCGGAGGTCGGAGCATTAAGTTATGGGCATTGGAAGTTCACTTTAGAGTATGAAAGTTACTGATATGGAATATTAGCATGGGGCGCTGTGGCTCCAGAGTTCAGGCTGTGGCCCCAGTGAAGACAGAAGAGATGGAGAAATAGGGGAGGCCAGAGCCACGGTGGTACTGTAGTAGTCGCGGCCCAGCCTATTTTCATGCATTTTTGGGTTTGTTTTCGCTGTTCCGAGGATGTGAGAAGTTGTTTTGAGATGTTTGGGTTGTGTTTGGTTGAGTTTAGAAGTTTTTGGTCAAGTCTGGAGGTGTCAGGAGATAGGTGTTACATCTCTTCCAGCATATATTTCTCGGTATATATAATATATACACACTTTCCCACCTGCCAAACACTTTCATGTTAATTAGTTTTGACATGTATATATATCTAAACATAAATATTTGATGAAATTTATGGCAAAGCGAATGATTTTGTTGACACTATTAGTATCAGTGATTCCTTTGCATAGTAGAAAGTTGGTGTTCTTTATAGCATTTTACATATTGGCAATAGGAGAAGGAGGACACAAGCCAAGCGTTCAAACATTTGCAGCTAATTAGTTTGGTGAAGACTCACCACAAAAGAGAATAGCCAAGAACTCTTTCTTCAACTGGTGGAACCTAGCTAGGAATTGTAACTAGTGCTCTATCTACTATTTTAGTTGTTATCTATGTCCAAGTAATTCAAGTTCCAATTCTATTTAATCCTCATGGTTTTAGTCTTGTCTTGTTTAAGATATCAGCTAGGTAAAACTTCTCTCCTCATTGTATGGTCTTATTTCCTCCAAATCTACTCAAAGTAGGCGTACTTTATGTAGATTTGGAGGGGACAAGACCATTTGACTTGGAAACAAACCAAAACCATATCAGCCATCCGTTCCATATCGTCAAGGAGAGTAAAATATCACTTGTATGAAATGGATGGACGAGATCTTGGACAATATATAGAATTAAAATCTCATGGCTTTTATAGAATTCATACCTAGAGATTAAGCATTTGTTTTGTTTTAATTTAAAGTTTGGTTTTAAATCCTGAAGTCTTAGATTTCTTTTTCTTTTTTTCTTTTAATTCTAATTGAGTCATTACTTTAAAAATGACAATAAAAATATATTATACTATGAACAAGTAGAGGCTTAACAATCTTGATGCTATATTATACTATAAAAATATATTAATTACTCAACAAGTTATTAAGAATAAAGAAATTTCTTCAGAGAGCGTTAGCCACCAAATAAATTATAGTACAAGTCAAATCACTAGTCTTTATCACTTTTAATCATAGTTATAATGTCTAATTTCTTATTTATCATACATTTTTTAACAAATTAAGTCTCACTACAAGTAATTAATTATTCACCAATATATAGGTAGATTTGTGATAAAGTATCCAACTGAAATAGTTGATCATAAGATTTAAAAAAATTATTGCTATTTTTCAACCGTTTGCAGATTACTTTTTAATTATTTTTTTGTTGACATTTTATGCACTTAGGAGAACATTGGCTGGACTACAGGGTTTGGCAGGTTAGCTGTGGCTTTGGTGATTGCATTTGGTATCTTCATGTTAGGCGTGAAGAAGTACATAAAACAAGGGTCATTGGGGAGCCCCTTCACTGCAGTGGCGCGAGTACTAGTAGTGGTGGCTTGGAAGTTGTAACACCCCTCATAACTTTATTTTGGCATTATGTTCAGAATCAGAGAAAAATAGGACGGAAGAAGGTTTAAGTGGAGTCTAAAAGAGCTTCACACCACGAAAAGAAGCAGGGCCACCCGGCGAGAGCGTGTCCAGTGGCTCTTTCCGACTAAAAACTAGTGGAGCCGTGGTGAGGTATGCTGAGGCTGTGGCGAGAATTGAGAATCTTGTTTAAATCAGAATCATTTCAGATGAACAAGAAAGAAAGAAATGAAGGGAGCGACAGAGGAGAAACGAGGAGCTCTGCTAGGGTTTTCCATTTTCGGCCATTGAGATTCATTTTCTGCCTCTAGAAGTTTGGATTCAAGTTGGTAAGTGATTTCTACTCCTTCCTCTCCATTTCTTCGGTTGAAATTTGGGGTTTTTTGGTTATAAGTTTGGATCTTCGGTTCTGGCCGAAATCCACAAATTGAAATGGATGAAATGGGGTTATGAAAGTGTGTTTTGGTGTTTTTGTTGCTTGGATGTGAGTTTTGAAGGGTTTAAGCATGATTTGAGCTTAACCCTAGATTGTTTTCTGTAACACCCTACCTTTAGACACCTCCAGAATAAAACCAAATCTTAAGAATTCAACCAAACACAACCCAAGCAACTCAAAACATCTTCTTGAAACCTCAAAATATTGGAAACGAACCCAAAAATGCCAGAAATTGGGCTAGAGCCGCGGCCACCATAGTACCGCCACTGCTTTGGCCTTCCCCTGTCTTTCACTAGCTATGGGCCTCTCTGGCACTGCTGCCTGCTTACTGGCACCGCGGCGCCCCCTGCTGATTTTCTAGTGATCCGCCACAATGTTAGCTTTCCCAGGATAATACTTCAAAGCAAACTCATAGTCCACCAAGAACTTAACCCAATGCCTTTACCTCTTGTTCAGCTCTTTCTGATCAAACAAATACTTCAAACTCTTGTGATCACTGAACACCTCGAATTAAGCACCATAGAGATAATGCCTCCATAATTTCAAGGAAAACACTACAGCTGCTAGCTCAAGGTTGTAAGTAGGATAGTTCTCCTCATGAGGCCTTAACTGGCTTGAAGCATACGCTACAACTCTGCCTTGCTGCATCAATACACACCCTAGACCCTTCTTAGAGGTGTCCGTGTAAGCAGTGAACAACTCTAATGGGTTAAGGATAATGAGCACTGGGGTGGACATCAAAAAAACCTTCAGCTCTTGGAATGCTCTCTCACACTTGTCATCCTAAATGAAAGATCGATCCTTACAAGTGAGTCTAGTCAATGGCATAACAAGTTGAGAGAATCCCTTAATGAACCTTTGGTAGTATCCAACCAATCCTAGAAAACTCTGAATTTCAGTCACCGATTGTGGTCTCTCCTAATTCAACACTGCTTCAACTTTACTAGGGTCTACTACTACTCCTTCTGCAGAAATCACATGACTCATAAATTTCACCTCCCGTAGCCAAAACTCACATTTACTGAGCTTAGCATACAGTTAGTGATCCTGCAATACTTGCAACATATTTCAAAGATGGAGCACATGCTCTTCCTTACTCTTGGTGTAGACCAGGATGTCATCAATAAACACTACCACAAATTTATCCAAATCCTGCTAAAACACCCTGTTCATATAATCCATGAAGATTGTCGGGGCATTGGTCAACCCGAATGGCATCATGAGAAATTCATAATGACCATATGGAGTTCAAAAAGTCATTTTAGGCACATCTTCAGTACGCACTCGCAATTGATGGTATCCTGACCTTAAATCAATTTTAGAGAATACGGAGGCACTTGCCAACTAATCAATCAAGTCCTCAATCCTAGGCAAAGGATATTTATTCTTGATCGTCACTCGGTTCAACTGTCTGTAATTAATGCACAATTTGAGGCTACCATCCTTCTTCTTGACAAACAACACTGGAGCTCCCCAAGGCGAGACACTAGGTCTAATGAAATCTCTTTTCAACAAATCCTTAATCTGCTTCTTGAGCTCTTTCAATTCAAATGGTGCCATCCGATATGGAGCCTTCAAAATAGGACTTGTCCTGGGCATCAAATCAATGGAAAACTTTAGTTCTCGTGGTGGTGGCAAACTGGTAATCTCCTCTGGAAACACATCAGGGTATTCAATCACAACCAAATATCTTTTTATACCCCCTTATATATCCACGTTCATAGAGAAGAAAACTAGAAATCCTTGACATCCCTTCTTCAAATACCTGTCAGCCTGGGCAAAGGACAAATAGATATTCTCATCCCCTTCAACACTAGGAATATTCATAGGCAAAGACACAGTTTTCTGAGCACAGTAGAGAATAGCATTATTCGTTTCTAGCCAATCCATCCCAATTATCACATCAATCTCTTGTAACGGCAAACAGATTAGATCCAGAGTAGTACTTCGATGATCAAAACGAACCATACAGTTCAGAAAAGCTTGAGCAGTTCTTATTGAAACTCCCGTAGGTGTGGATACCAACAACTCAAAAGGTAACCCCATTGCCACAATACCCAATCTCTGAGCACAATCAAAAGAAATGAAGGAATGCGATGCACCTGAGTCAAACAAAGCATAAATAGAGTAACCATTGAGTTTAAGTTTACCTCTAATCAGATTAAGCGCTGCATCTGCTTCCTATAGGGTGATGACAAAGACTCGTCCGGGTATCGTGGCCCTCCTTATCACTTCATCATGCCTTGGTTCCCGAAAATTTCTCGACATATGACTCGGTCTCCCACAATTATAACAAATCAAGCACGGACGGTCACCATGGCTAAACCCGTATTGCTTGCATGGATTTGATGTACTACTTAAACCGTATTGAGATGGAGCTGATTCTCTTCCTACATACTCGCTTTGACTAGAACTCCCCTAGTCAAAGCCTCCTCGATAAAAGGGTCCTTTGCCAAACCGACCTCTGTTGGACTGATCTCTGCTAAACCTGCCTCTTCCTCTACCATAATGTTCTTTATTATGATGACCTATTCCTCCACTAGAACCTGTACTACCATCACTGCTACCACTACCTGAACCACTTCCTTTATTTACTCCTCCTGTAGGTCTTAGATGAGAAAAGGCCCGAATCATGGAATTTCTTCTATACTCCTCGGCCTCCTTCATCCGTTTGTATAGGGCACGAATCTTTGCACATAAGTCCTCAAGGGATACAAACTCCACCACAGATAACCGCTCCTTAATCTCTGGACGGGCTCCCTCAAACAACCTCTAAGCCATCCACCTATCATTAAGGTAATTATTCAGATAAGTGGAATATTTGGCTAAATCCAGAAATTGATCGATATAATCATCTGTCGATAGATTCCCTTACTGAAAAGTTAGGAACTCAGCCTCCTTCTGCATCATTAAGGCTGGAGGGACGTAGTGTGCAAAGAACCGTTCCTTAAATTGATCCCAAGTCATAGGAGGATTCATCGCTTCAACATTTGGGAGAACACCCCTCCACCAATGCTTGACCTTCTTCTCAAGCTTAAATGTTGTCAATTGCACCATTTGCTCTGAGGTGCAATCCATCACACTAAAGATATTCTCTAATTGTTTTATCCAATCTTCGGCCTGTGAAATTTCCATGGTACCTTCAAAAGCTGGAGGATTAAACTTCCGAAAGTTCTTAAACTGTGAAGAGATACCTCTCCTTCTAACCCTTGGGGCTCTCTCAGGCCCTACCACATTCTCATTCTCATCCTCACATAATGCTAAGAAATATATCATAAAGGGTGTTACCTCAAGTTGTCAATACCATGTTCACACGAGTTCCACAAGCTTTCTTGAACGCCAATCCCATGACTAGCCTTCACCGAGTTTGGATTGCATTGTTTATATTGTATGATAGTACGTATATTTGAATATATATGCATGTTTCTTTCATAACATGATATAGATATGTTGTGTGTGCTATTTTCTATATATATCGTGGTATGCACATAGCTAGATGATGATTATGATGACTATGATGATCATGATGATGATATTGACATGAAATGATATGATGCATACGTGACATTGTGATATGATGAAGATGATTATATGATGATACATGAGTATCACCACATGACATTGTGAGATCGTGATATATGGTGGATTGGGTGGTGGTAATGATATGATATATGATGATATATGTTAGGGAGGATAAGGATGGAATATATATATATATGTTAGGAAGGATAAGGATGGGATCCCTGTAGCTAAATCACCTCCTATGGCCAGGAGGGGAAAAGCGCGTAATGGACTGCACCTTCCCTAAATCGCTGCCAATTCCTGGTGGGAAAGGAAAATGAGAGCCACATTCCGAACATTAGTGTTACCTTTGGCCGGGTGCACTAATGGGAGGTGAGCTTGGTGATGTCCCAGAATCAGTCTTCACCGACTGTTGAAAGGGAATTACCTATACGAAATGTCTTGTTATGATTATAGCCCGTGGCTCTAGCTGCGTGCGAGGGAGACATGCATTCTATTTATTTGACATTGCATTCATGAGTTGCATAAGATATATGTATATATATATCTATGTGTGGTTGTTCTCGATTACTAAGACATTATCTCACACCCCTATCTCATGAGTTAATCTTTCAGGTGATGGTTCTGGCACTAGTCTTGAGAAGCCGAGGGAGTAGCAGCAGATGTGGGAATACTAGATCTTTGTAGTTATTGTGTAATTTGGATATATAACTTGTGCTAAGTAGGATAGAATGTTTTGTAATGAATGTATGGCATTGTAAGGATTGTTATGGATGGTTGTATGTATGGTTATATGTGGAAATGTGTTGTATGTGTTATTTATGATGAAAGGTGGAATTATGCCTTGTTGGTGTGTTTTAGGGCATGTAGCCCATTCTGTTAAATGGGGTTCAAGGGGGTTAAATCTCATAGGAGTGATTTTTTTAAGGTGAAACCTCTTTAGATAAGTTGGTTTGGGAGTTTTGGACTTGTATGAATGATCTTTGAGTGACCATTTGCCTTTGGTGGCAAATGGAGGTTGTTGTGGTGAGTTTTAGTTAATAAGTGGACAAAATGGTGTCAGGGGTCCAGAATCTCCATACGGAGTTGGATTGAGGTGAAAGTGGTGTCTATGGATAGATTGAGACTAGATTGACTTGTAGGAGTTGGAATCAAATCAATCAGAGGTCAGAGGATTAAGTTATGCATGTCGGAAGTTTGCCCGGGTAGATGAGGTTTGCTGGTATAGAAAAACAGCATGGGTTAGGCTAAAGTAGTGGAATTGTGATGTTTGGATATTTGGTATATGTGGTTAACCAAGGTGTTATGTTATTATTAAGGTTGTTTGGCTACTCGGAGAAGGTTAGTCATGGGATTGGCGTTCAAGAAAGCTTGTGGAACTCATGTGAGCATGGTATTGATAACCTAAGGTAACCAGGTGTTTGTTTGTATTATATTGTTTGTATTATATGATAGTACATATATCTGTTTATATATGCATGTTTCCTTTATACCACGATATAGATGTGTTGTATGTACTGTTTTCTATATATGTCATGGTATGCACACAGCTAGATGATGATTATGATGACTATGATAATCATGATAATGATATTGACATGACATGACATAATGCATACGTAACATTGTGATATGATAATGATGATTATATGATGATACATGAGTATCACCACATGACATTGTGAGATCGTGATATATGGTGGATTGGGTGGTGGTGATGATATGATATATGATGATATATGTTAGGGAGGATAAGGATGGAATATATATATATATGTTAGGAAGGATAAGGATGGGATCCCTGTAGCTAAATCACCTCCTATGGCCAGGAGGGGAAAAGCGCGTAATGGACTATACCTTCCCTAAATCGCTGCCAATTCCTGGTGGGAAAGGAAAATGAGAGCCACATTCCGAACATTAGTGTTACCTTTGGCCGGGTGCACTAATGGGAGGTGAGCTTGGTGATGTCCCAGAATCAGTCTTCACCGACTGTTGAAAGGGAATTACCTATACGAAATGTCTTGTTATGATTATAGCCCGTGGCTCTAGCTGCGTGCGAGGGAGACATGCATTCTATTTATTTGACATTGCATTCATGAGTTGCATAAGATATATGTATATATATATATATATATCTGTGTGTGGTTGTTCTCGATTACTAAGACATTATCTCACACCCCTATCTCATGAGCTAATCTTTCAGGTGATGGTTCTGGCACTAGTCCTGAGAAGCTGAGGGAGTAGCAGCAGATATGGGAATACTAGATCTTTGTAGTTATTGTGTAATTTGGATATGTAACTTGTGCCAAGTAGGATAGAAGGTTTTGTAATGAATGTATGACATTATGGTTGGTTGTATGTATGGTTATGTATGTGGAATTGTGTGTATGTGTTATGTTTGATGAAAGGTGGAATTAGGCCTCATTGGTGTATTTTAGGGCCTGTAGCCCGTTGTGTCGAATTGGGGTTCAAGGGGGTCAAATCTTAGAGGAAGGGTTCCTTTATGGTGAAACCTCTTTGGACGAGTTGATTTGGGATTTTTGGACCTATGTGAATGGTCTTTGAGTGACTATTTGCCCTTGGTGGCAAAGGTGGTTAGTGGTGAGTTTTGGTCTATGAGTGGTCAAAACGGTATCAGGGGTCCAGAATCTCTATACGGAGTTAGATTAAGGTGAAAGTGTTGTCTATTGATAGATTGGGACTAGATTGACTTGTAGGAGTTGGAATCAAGTTAATCAGAAATTGGAGCATTAACTTATGTGTGTTAGAAGTTCGCCCCGGTGGATGAACTTTACTAGTATAGAAAAGCAACATGGGGCTCCGCGGCGCCAAGTATCAGGCCGCGGCGCCAAGAGGCTAGTAGAGAGTGAAAAACAGGGGAGGCCGGAGCCGCAGCAGTACTGTAGCGGCCACGGCCCCAGCGTAGTTTTTGGTGTTGTTTGATTCATTTTCGCTGTTTTGGAGTTTTAAGAAGTTGTTTTGAGTTGTTCGGGTTGCGTTTGGTTGGATTTTTGAAGATTTTTGGTCAAGTCTAGAGGTAGAGTGTTACAGAAGTGGCGTGTGGATGTGACGCACAATGGAAGTGATATATTTTATGGAGATATTATAGATGGTGGTATCCTTATAGGGACTCAAACTAAGACTTTGGTTTGCAACCAACAGTTTAGGTAAACCATGAATAATATTTTTTTAAAAATAATATGACCTTAATTATTCTTTAAATTATTTGTTATTTATTAATCACCCAACAAAGGTTCAAATTCAAATTTTGACATCAAACATAGTTTTATACTTTTGAACATTTTCAGATTTTTGAACAACGCAATGATAATTGATGACATTGATGCATCAAGCAAAACTAGAGACCCTTGGAGGCTATGCTCATTAACCAAGTAGAAGAAATGAAGTTGGTTCTTAGACTCATACCCATATAGCTAGCAAGTTTGTACATTAATTTAGTATGCACTCAAATGTCAACCTTCTTCACCAAACAAGGTAGCACAATGGTTAGATCCATAGGACCTTACTTCAATGTCCCACTAGCATCACTTCAATGCATCTCTAGCTTCATCATCATCTTCTTCATCCCACTCTATGATAGACTCTTTGTGCCTACCATAAGAAAATTCACAAGCAAACCCACAGACATCACAATGCTTCAAAGAATCAATGTAGGCCAAGTCCCTTCTCTTCTCACCAAGCTCGTGGCCGCCATAGTAGAGGCCAAAAGGGTTAATGTACAAGTGATCACAATCTCTTGGACAATCCAAAGGCAATAGTTCCAATCAGGGTTTGGTGGTTGCTTCTTTAGTACATTCTGTTAGGGTTTATGGATGTTTTCACAATTATAGGTATTCAACGTTTGTTCTATGATCAAATGCTGGAAGCCATGTGAAGCATGGGAGCCACTATGTATATAAGCAATGCTAGGGTTGCAAATTTCATAAGTAGTGCCCTTATATCTATTGTGGAAGAAGCAAGCAAAAAGAAATGGCTTGGGAATAGTTTGAATAGGTTACACCTAGATTACTACTATTTTCTACTTGTAGGGTTAGCGATTGTGAATTTGGGTGTTTATGTTGTGGTTGCTAAGAGGTATGTTTACAAAAAACTTGAAGGGCATGATGCAAAGGAAGAGAAAGATATGATGGATCTTGTGTAACACCTTACTCCAAAAACTCCCAAAGAAAACTCTTAAAGCCTCAAAAACACCAAAAAACTTCAAACAGAACCAGAATAGGTCTGAGCCGCGGTGAGCTACAGTACTGCTGTGGTGTAACAACCCCTATTACATTATCTTGAACTTAGTTTCAAGCTAATAGGAAGTAAACTTAATAATGTGTGTAGGGCCGGAGGAACTAGGACTAGAAAAAGGATCCAAATGAGACAAAGCTGAAAATGAAATAGAGAAGGGCCATGTCGTGTCGAGGTATAGGATTGTTGCGGTGAGGGACACTTAAGATATTTCATGTTTTCCAAGCCGAGAGCACTCACGCCGTGGCAAACTTACTAGCACTGTGGCGAGAGTCGCAAAATTTGTTTAAATCAAAAGCATTTCAATCAACTGAGTGAGAGAGCAACAGAGGGAGAGAAGAGAGAGCTGTGTTAGGGCTTCAAAGATCCAGTCTTGGGAGGTTTTTTGTGGACTTTAGAAGCTTGATAAATTATTAGGAAGTGATTCTTACTCCTCTCTCTCCATTTTCTTTGATTTTTGAGGTGATTTTTTGGGTATTTCCTATTGTGGCCGAAATCTACCAATTAAAATCGATGAAATGGGATTAATGAGATGTTATTTAGTGCTAATGATGCTTGGGTATCAGTTTTAGAAGGATTACACATTATTTGGGGTAAACCCCAGGCCAGAATCACTTGAAGGAGTGTGAAATCTGAAATGTATAGAATTGGTAAGGATTTGAATGGTTATTTGGAGCTCAAAAATTTATGAATGTGGTTGAAACCTTGGGTTAAGCCTAAATAGCTGAATTATGGAATTTGGATAATTATGTTATATGTTAATTGAAGATATTATAGTATTGTAGTGGTTGTTTGGTTGATCGAAGGAGTGCAAGTTGTGGTTAGGTAATCCGAGAAGCTTGTGGAATCTCTGTGTGTGTGGTATTGACAACTTCAGGTAACCAGGTGTTGTGTTTGTTTGTTATTTGTTGATGTATGTATATATATGTATGTATGTATGTATATATGTATGTCCCCATTCATACTACAATATTGTTATGTGTGAGTGAATGGTATTTTTTATATATCGTGGTATGCATACGGCTAGACATAGTATGAATTTTGATTCCCTGGAATTGATATGTAATGTTAATGAATATGATATTACACGTGTACAAAGCATGCTAGCATGATCACTATGATGAATATGATGATGATTTTATAGTAACATACATAGGATGACATGGCATAAACATTATCACCACATGTACATTGTGAGAAATGGTGGATCGAGCGGTGATGATGAGATATGATATGGTGAAATAAGAAAGGGATCCTTGCCACTAAATCCTCTTCTATGGCTCAGAGAGCTAGGTGGCAGTGGATTGCTCCTTTTCTAAATCACCACCAATTTGCAGTGGTCCAAAGGAAGGAGAGCCATGATCCAAGCACTAGTGTAACCTTTGGTTGTCTTACATTAGTATGAGGTGAGCTTAGTGATGTCTTGGAATCAATCTTCATCAACTATTGGAAGGGAATCACTTATTTGAAGTGTCCCGTGATGACACCAGCTCGTGGTTCTAGCCATGTATGAGGGAGACATGCATTCCATGACATTTTGCATTCATTACACCATGCGCATTATGATATGAATTATTATATAGGTTGTTTGTGCGTATTCTCGATTACTGAGACTTTGTCTCATACCCCATTTCATGACTAACATTGCAGGTGAAGGCTCTAGCACTAGTCCAAAGAAGATAAGGGAGTCACAGTCTTTCCAACCTTGGTAATCTGTAAGTTAACAATACTGTGTGTATTGTCTATGCTATATATTGTGCCAAGTAGGATAGTATGTTTGTAATTGATATAAGGATCATGATGATTGTAATGATAATGATTGTATGATATATATATATATGATGAATGATATGGGATGATGCTGATAATGACGAGTTGGGATGATGTGGTGTGACGTATGTATGTCTCAGTGTGTTTATGAGTCAGAATGCTCGTCTGTAAGTCTAAAGGGGGTTTTTGGGCATTGTATGTGTGTTTTGGGCATGTAGCCCATTGAGTAGAATTAGGGTTCAAGGGGGCCAAATCCTGAATGAGTGGTTTCTCTAGGGTGAAACCTCTTTGAGTAAGTTGGTTGAGTCAATTAGGACCTGTGTGAATGATCCTAGGTGTCAAATTGCTTTGGATGAAATTAGAAGAGATTTGTGGTGAGTTTTGGTTAAAAAATGGCTAAAATGGTGTCGAATGTCCAAAATCTCTATACAAAGATGAATTGAGGTGAAATCGGTGTCTATGGACAGATGGAGACAAAATTGACTTGTAAGAGTTGAAATCAGGTCAATCGAGGGTTGGAGCATAAAGTTGTGCGCATTGGATGTTCACCCTGAAAACTTGGAATTTGCTGATATGGTATTAGTAAGGGGCACCACGGTGCTAGAAATCAGGCCACAGTGCCAGTTGCCTCTGTTTGGAAAAAAATTTGGAACCCAAGAGCTTTGCGCATTTTGATTTTGCTGTTTGGGTTTTGTTTGGCTAGTTGTTCGGAGTTTCAAGTGATGTGTGGGTTAAATTGGAGCAGGGTGTTACATGCAGCCTGGGAGAAGCAGAACTACTTGGCGCTGCGGCTAAGCTTTTAATACCACATCAGTATTTTGCTGATTTTTAGGGCAGATTTCTGACATGAACAACTTTATACTCTAACCTTCGATTGACTTGATTTCAACTTCTACAAGTCAATCTTATCCCAATCTAACTATAGACACATGTTTCACCTCAATCTATCTCTGTATGGAGATTTTAGATACCCGTGATCAATTTGGTCACTTTTTGACCAACACTAACCACCACCACCTTCATTTGCCTCTACACAAGTCCCAATCGACACAATCAACTTGTCTAAGAAGGTTTTATCCCAAAGGAACCACTCCTCCAAGATTTGACCCTCTTGAACTCCAATTTGACACAATGGCCTACATGCTCAAAACACGCATACAAGCCTTAAAACCCCATTTGGGCTCACGCATGCAGCCACTTCAGCTCACAAACCTGTGCTCTAATAACAATGACATATACCGGGGTCCATATCATCATCACACATAAACAACTTGTGCCTAGCACATATCCACACTTAACACATATCCTCCCTCATCATCAATTTCGTCACATAATCATCTATATCATCCAAACATCATCTTCACAATCATCCTATTATCACATAGCATACAGATAATACTTCTAGGATACTTATACAGGCACCAAACCACAACAACCTACTTAGCACAATATCATATAAATTGAATTACAAACTACCAGTTATACTTAAAATTCTTGAATGTAGAGAGGCCTACGACTCCTTGGTCTTCTCTGAATTAGTACCAGAGTCTTCACCTGAAATGTTAGTCATAAGGAGAGACACACGTCCTAGTAATCAGGGGTAAACACATACATACACATAATCATACTTTCATGCTAATAAGAGATATAATCATCACCAATGCAGTATACATGATATGCAAACACTAATCCCATCAATACATGGCTAGAACCATAAGATAGTTACAATGACAAGGTAACCTTAACCAGTGGCTCCCTTCCAATAATCTGTGACGGCTGATTCCAGGGTCACCACCCAGCTCTCCTCCCAATGGTCATGACCCGACCAAAGGCCATTGCATCAAAGGTTGGACCATAGCTCTCCTTCGCTTGAACCAACCGAATTGGCGGCTATTTAGAGAAGGTGCACCACAGCCACTGAGTCTCCCGGTCATAGGATGACTATTTAGTGACTGGAATATACTTAAGCCGCACTGCCAAAATGTAACAACCTACTCCAATTTACCTCACATATCACCTGAAACTTAAAAAAATTGGCCAAACAAAACCAAAACAGATAAATCAGAGTGCAGTGTTGTAGCCTCAAAAGTGCCGCCGTGGTGCGGAAGCTCCCAAGTTGAAAAATTTTTGGAACAGAGGCTTTAATCACCTCTGTCCCAAAAATTTTTCAACCCGAGAGCTTCCACACCGTGGCGGCACTGTTAAGGCCATGGTGCTGTACTATGATATTCTTGCTCTGGTTTGGTTTGGCCAATTTCTGAGATTTTTAGAGAAGTATGAAGATGTGTTGTAGTTGGGTGTTACATTGAATACAAAATCCTATGTGCTATTTAGCAGATTGGCATACCAAGTGGTATATCGAGCATCGTCACACAAACCATATATCTCAACACTATATACAATGTGACAATGCCCAATACATACTAATGTGTCAACATATATTACTTTCTATTATGCTAGCATGCTTTATGAATGTGTACGACACATCATGGGGTGCATACTCATCATTTCATATCAATAATCATCATGATTTACATATATCATATTTACTAACATCATATTGCCATTTTCATCATACAATGAAATAAGAATGGCTAACTTACTAGCCATGTAACTACACATATCAGGATATGAATATAATCTACCATAATCGAGCTATAATACATATCATGATATGAAAAGGTAAAACATATATATAAAGCGTACATATCATGATATGAAAATGACTGAACATACATTATAAATATAGAAAGAAAAACCCCGATTACCTCAACTGTCTAACCCACTCAATACCTTGGTAGGCCAATAGAGCAACCACAAACAATCTGATGCCTTATGATCATAACTCGAAGCCAAGAGACTACAATCAAGTAATAGAACAACCTATATAATATCAATTCCTCATTACCATTGCAAATCCTTAACCATTAGCATGCACATTTACCAACTTAAACATAAATCGAATGGAAATGAAGATTCATCAAGCAAATCCAAGCATCAAAACACTCTAAATAACTCTTAGAATCATAATCATACTTCCTCAAGTTTGGATTCCCAAACATGTCAACATTTGAGGGTTAGGGTTTGGAAGATATACCACTTAAACATCATAAAACTAACGCCCAATCCATAGAAACATCCAACAACACCTCTAAAACACATTTAAGCACAAATTAATTGGTGGAATTCAACCCAAACTGGAACCTTAGCCCAAATGAATCACCAAATAATCTTGAAGAAAAATGAAGACAAGGGTTGACAATTAACTTACCAACAAGAATCAAGCTTCTCAAATCTTAAAATCACATCTTCTCACTCCTAAATACCGAACCCTAATAGAGCAGTTCGTCCTCCCTCTGTTTTTCTTTTCTCTTGGTGACCATTTTGACTTCTGATTTAAACTGGTTCAACATTAATCGCCACGGCGCCACTTAAGTTTGCCATAGCGATAATGCCTTTTGAATCTTGATGGCCGTGGCACTACTATTTCTCATTGCGATGCCACCACATTCTGTCCCGTTTTGTCCCTTTGTCTCAATTTCGAACCTTCCTCCAATCCTGGCTCCCTTCGATCTTATACTAATTATCAATAATCATTTTGAGATTAATATTTAGGGTCATTACATCTTGGAAGTATATAATGTTTTAGTTATTTGCATATTCTTATTTAAGGTGTTACGTTGTACTTCAAAGTACTTACACCACTTCTTAATCCAAAGGTTTTATAAGTTTATTGGTCTTTTCACTATAATACTTCTTTTCTAATCCAATTTCATCAAACATTTTTCCACTCTTAATTTACACTGATATCTCACACTAAACTGACTGCGTACGTATATTTATGGCTATATTCTGAGGTAATCATCCCAATATTGAAAAATACTTTTGGTGATTATCAAGACATAACTACTTTGCCCCCATGTTCTTTGAAAGGCATAAAATGACCACCCTGCGTCACTAATACTAATGTTACTTTTATTGGATGGAACAAAAAATTCAGAAAATTTTTGTTTTCACATAGAGGGTAAGTTTTAGTTATGAAGCTTTGTGAATGACCAATAGAATTTTTTTTAATTCAAGAGTGAAAATAAAAATCTTCAGGCTAATTTATGCTTTTAGAAAAAAAAATTCTTTTCAAGCCATCTTGAAGCAAGAGTGCGCCCTCTTTCATCTTAAAATAGGGCATTTATAAAAATAAATATTCTCCTGCTGGAGAAAAATAAAAAATAATTTCTCCCAGTAGCTATGTCAAATTATAAATAAATAAATATTTATAAAATTAAATTTTCATCAAGATAGTATCAATATTGAATGTCTAAATTAATCTAAAATCTATCAGAAGCTGTAAATAGTGTGACATGTTTTCAAATATTATGTAATAGTATGTGATCCCACCTATTTCGTATAAAAATATATATAACTAATTGCACTCATTTCTCAAATATTATGTAATAAATTATAAATTGTATATGATAAGCAACACAATATTCTTTGCATGTGGCTCGAATCATTCACATAACAATTAATCCCATTTCGACTAATGGATTCTAGAATTTGGTCTTTGCTTTCTCTCTTCCCATTACACCAAGTAAAAGTAGATTAATAATCTAAAAAATAGGCAATACATATTTAATAATTATTATGTGGTAGCTAAAAAATATGATAAGTTACGGAGTTCACATTATTATCGTTCATTAATTAATGGTGCAACCAAATATATATATATATATATTTTGGCCACGGCCATTGGCTTTGTAAAATATCCAACAAAAGCAGCTTTATTTTTGAAATTTTTGTCCAAGATAAGATCTTTTGACTAAGTAAGACCTTATTAAATAGATTCGTCCTTCCCAACTGGTGACAATATATTAATATTTTTAATAGGCTTGAAATAATTGTCAATGACTAATTAACCTATTTAGTTGAGAATTTAATCCTCAATATATATCAAACTAATATATAAAAAAATACATGAATGAAATTGTGATTAGGAAATTAAGTTATTATGGTTCACCACTTTTGCCCCCCTTGAATTCATTGTAAATTTTTTAAGATGTGCAAGATAATCTACATTGTTAAGATAAAATTTTGGACAATTTGAATTTTATTAAATTTTCTTATTTTAATATTTTTATTTCAAACCATTACAAACATCTATATTTAGTCTAAATAATACAAATCAAATGCACACTATTTATACATTCTTTAGGATGTACGGAAGACCTTAACTTCTTTTTCCATTTCCGAAAACCATATATTAATTTCACTGATTTTTTTTCCTGCCGCTGATATTTCACTTGATTTGACTAGCTTTTGAGTTACTACTTTTTATTTCTCAGCAATAATAAATCATAACGACGTGGACATTTATTAACGCGCACACACATATCATAATATTAATTATATATTAAAGCTAGCATATATGTTGTTGAGCAAACACAAAACCACCAAGTTTCTCGTCATTCTCAGATGTTTCATAGCTAGGCAGCCATGGGAAGCACCACAGCTTCAATTAAAGTTCACTCTTCAAGTGATCACAAACCCTCTAGAGGAGGCTGGAATGCTGCCATCTTCATCATATGTATGTTCTTTTCCCTCTTTCTTCTCTCATTTTTTCATAAATCCTGATTTTCATCTTTTGACTGAAAAAATGACTCATTTTGAATAAATTATTGTTGGATTCAACTGATCCGGATGATCTAAATTTCTGTTTTTATTATTAACAATAAAAAAATTATTCTTCACAAATTAGGACTGTTATCAACAACTAAGCAATGATATTTCATTCAAAATGGCAATCATAATTTCTCCACAGAAAAAAAAAATTATGCAGTCCATTTTCGAGAAAATGGATCCAGATTTGAAATTTTAAGTGAAAAAATGAGTCGATTTAAACAAATCATTGTTGTCCAATCAATATGGACGGTATAATAATAATAATAATAATAATAATAATAATAATAATAATATTATTATTATTATTATTATTATTATTATTATTATTATTAACAAGTTTGAAAGAAAATAATAGATGATTATAATAGAAAATGAAATCTTCTCTCTTTTGTGACAAAATAATCGTCATTTTAGCAAAAATTTAGAGGTTAGAGAGATCTAATCGGAATAAGTTTCTGTAGGAAGACTAAGCTGGATCATTCTCATCATACTTTTCATGAACAACTCACATTTTTATGGAATAGTGTCTTGAATATGTAATTTCCCAAAATACAAATCCAAAAATATCAAGACCACAATATTTTTGCTCAAATGCAAAATTTGATTACTATAGTACCTTGCCCATGTAATATTCTTACTGACGCCATTTAATTTTTCACATGAACATTCAAATGCAGTTGTTGAGATGTGTAACACCCCTCATGATATCTTTCTTAGCATTGTGTGCAGCACCAGAGGAAACAGGACGGAGGAGGGATCAAGTGGTATAGAAAAAGAGCTCCACGCCGCAGCCTGAAGCAGAGTTGCTGTGGCGAGAGCGAGTCCAGTGGCATGGTTTCAGTTGAACTTGGTGGCACCGCGGCGAGATTTGGGATTTTTGTTTAAATCTGGATCATTTCGGACGATCGGAAAAGAAAGAAATGGAGGAGAACCGGGGGATCTCTGCTAGGGTTCGAGATTTTCGGCACCTATGAGTGATTTTCGGACCTTGAAAGCTTGTATTCAAGTTGATAAGTGTTCTCTACTCCTCCCTCTCCATTTTCTTCGGCTAAAATTTGGGATTTTTCGGTTTTATGTCAGGATTTCCAGTTTGGGATGAAATCCACCGATTGAAATAGATGAAATGGGATTAATGAAGTGTGTTGTGGTGTTCTTGTTGCTTGGGTGTGAGTTTTGAAGGGATTATACGTGTTTAGAGCTTAACCCTAGGTTGTTCTTGGTTAAGAATATGAGGAATCCGAGTTGTATGGAATTGTGTGATGTTTGAATGGTTCATAAGAGTTTAATGATGCATGAAAGGGGTGTTGGAACCTTGGGTTAGGCTAAAATAGTGGAATTATGATGTTTGGATATTTGGTATATGTGGTTAATTGAGGTATTATGGTATTGTTAAGGTTGTTTGGCTACTCGGAGAAGGCTAGTCGTGGGATTGGCATTCAAGAAAACTTGTGGAACTCGTGTGAGCGTGGTATTGATAGCCTGAGGTAACCAGGTATTTGTTTGTATTGTATTGTAAGATAGTATGTATATTTGTGTATATATGCTTGTTTCTTTTATACCACGAAATTGATATGTTTATGTATACGGTTTTATATATATATATCGTGGTATGCACACAGCTAGATGATTATGATTATGACTATGATGATGATATTGATATGGTATGACATGATGCATAGCATGACATTGAGATTATGATGATGATGATGATAATTATATGATGATATATGAGTATTACCACATGACATTATGAGATTGTGATATATGATAGATTGGGTGGTGATGACAATACGATATGATATATGATGACATGAAATATGATGATAAGAGACAGATTAGGGAGGATAAGGATGGGATCCCTGTCGCTAAATCCTCCCCTATGACCAGGGGAGCAAGGCGGTAGTAGACTGCACCTTTTCTAAATCACTACCAATTGGAGGTGGTCTAGGGAAAGGAGAGCTACAGTCTGAGCACTAGTGTAACTTTTGGCCGTGTTGCATTAATGTAAGGTGAGCTTGATAATATCCCGGAATCAGTCTTCACCAACTGTTGGAAGGGAGTTACCTATATGAAATGATCTGTTATGATGATAGCCCATGGTTCTAGCTGTGTGCGAGGGAGACATGCATATCATTGATGAGTTGCAGGAGATATATGTATATATATATGTGCGTGGTTGTCCCCGGTTACTGAGACATTGTCTGATACCCCTCTCCCATGAACTAACCTTTCAGTTGATGGTTCTGGCACTTGTCCGGAGAAGATGCAGGAGTAGCTATGTACGTGGGAATAGTCTATGTAGTATTTGTAAATTGGATAATGTATCTTGTGCCAAGTAGGATAGAAGGTTTTGTTATGGATGTATGTATGGTTATGTATGTTGTGTGTATGTGTTATGTATAATGGAAGTTGAAATTTGGGGCCTGTAGCCCGTTTATCAAGTAGGGGTTTCAAGGAGTCAAATCTCAGAGGAGTAGTTCCTTTGGGGAGAAATCTCTTTGGACAAGTTGGTTTGAGGGTTTTTGGATCTGTATGAATGGTCTTTGAGTAACCATTTGCCTTTGGTGACAAGTGGAGGAGGTTAGTGGTGAGTTTTGGTCAATAAGTGATCAAAATGGTTTCAAGGGTCTAGAACCTCCATACGGAGTTGGATTAAAGTAAAAGTTGGTGTCTATGAATAGATTAGAATTATATTGATTTATAAGAGTTGGAATCAAGTCAATCGGAGGTCCGAGCATAAAGTTATGCGTGTTGGAAGTCCGTCTCAAGTGTTGAGTTTTGCTAGTGTGGAAACTAGCATGGGGCACCGCGGCTCCAGAGTCCAGGCCGCGGCGCCAGTGGAGGCCGAAGTGAGTGAAAACATGGGAGACCGGAGCCGTGGCGGTACTGTAGCAGCCGTGGCCCCAGCTCAGTTTTTGGTGCTTTGGAGTTTGTTTCCACTTCTGTGAAGTTGTGGGAAGTTGTTTTGAGATGTCAGGGTTATGTTTAGTAGAATTTTAAAGTTTTTGGTCAAGTTTGGAGGTGTCAGGAGGTAGGGTGTTACAAGATGGCAGAGAGATTTTCTTTTTATGGTTTAGGTGGAAACCTGATAACTTACTTCACCAATGTTTTACAACAGCCAATAGCCACAACTGCTAGAAATGTCAACACATGGGTTGGCCTCTCCTTCTTGTTTCCTTTGTTCGGAGCCTTCATAGCTGATTCCTACCTTGGTTGCTTCAAGACTATCGTCATCTCTTCCATCATATATTTCTTGGTACATATATACCCTTTCCCAACAACCAATCACTTTCATGCCATTTGATTTTGACATGGAAACATAAATGTTACATATTTTGGTGCTTTAATGTGAAAGGATTTGGATATAATTGGTGGAATCACATATTAGTTGGTTAAATTTTTTACAATAAATTAACGATATTCATTGATGGATTAAACATGGACGGTTTATATTCAATAATTCCTGGCAATGAGTTTGAGTTTTGATGAAATTGATGGACACTACTGGGGATGGTTTTGCTGACACTATTAGTGTCAGTGATTCCTTTGCATAGTCGAGAGATAGTGTTTTTCGCAGCACTTTACATATTAGTGATAGGAGAAGCAGGACACAAACCATGTGTTCAAACATTTGCAGCTGATCAATTTGATGAAACCTCGCCAAAAGAGAGAATGGCCAAGAACTCTTTCTTCAATTGGTGGTACCTAGGAATTATGGTTGGTGCTGTGTCTGCCATTTTGGTTGTTGTTCATATCCAGGTAATTATACCTTTTGTTCTTCTTATAAGATTAACTTTTATATAAACACTAAAATCTTACTTTCTTAATTTTTAATTATATTTTGTTGGAATTTTATGCATTTAGGACAAATCTTGGGTGGGCCATAGGGTATGCAATATTAGCAGCAGGTTTAGCTGTGGCATTATGTATCTTTTTTATTGGCATAAAGAAGTACAAAAAACAAGGGCCATTTGGTAGTCCTTTCACCACGGTGGCGCAAGTCTTAGTAACCGCAGCTCGTAAGCGGCACGTGGATGAGACGTGCTATGGAAGAGGTGTCTTCTATGGAGATAGAGTGGAAAGAAATAAGGATTTGGAGACTCAAACCAAAACTTTAGCTTGTATCCAACGTTTTAGGTAATCTAGAGTATCTTCTATAATTCTCAATTTGAACACATAAAAACAGAAAAACATACTAAACATGGTTTTACACTTTTGACATATGTTTCAGATTTTTGGATAAAGCAATGATAATTGATGACATTGATGCATCAAGCAACACCAGAAATCCTTGAAGGCTATGGACATTAAACAAAGTGGAAGAAATGAAGCTAGTGCTAGGTCTCATACCAGTATGGCTAGCAAGCTTGTACTTTGGTTAATACATGCCCAAATGACAACCTTCTTCACCAAACAAGGCAGTACAATGGTTAGATCCATAGGACCCAGCTTCGTTGTCCCATCAGCATCACTCCAATGTGTTACAGGCTTGGTCATCATCACCTTAATCCCAGTCTATGACAGAGTTTTTGTACCTATGGCAAGAAAATTCACAGGAACACCCACAGGCATCACAATGCTTCAAAGATTAGGCACTGGAATATTCCTATCTCTTCTCACCATGCTTGTGGCTGCCCTAGTAGAGGCTAAAAGGGTTAAAGCAGCAAGTGATCACAACCTCTTGGACAGTCCAAAGGCAATAGTGCCAATTAAGGTTTGGTGGTTGCTTCCTCAGTACATTCTGTTAGGTTTTGTGGATGCTTTTTGTATTGTAGGTCTTCAACAATTGTTCTACGATGAAATGCCAGAAGCTATGAGAAGCATTGGGGCTGCATTTTATCTAGGCAACGCTGGAGTTTCAAACTTCATAAGTAGTGCCCTTATATCTATTGCGAATGGAGTCAGCAAAGGGAAAAATGGCTTGGGAATAATCTGAATAGGTCACATCTGGATTATTACCATTTTCTGCTTGCAGGAATAGGCATTGTGAATTTTGGTGTTTATGTTGTCGTTGCTAAGAGGTATGTTTACAAAATGTTGAAGAACATGATGCGAGGAAAGATAAAGAAATGACAGATGTTAATGGCGATCACAACCAAGTGTGAGAAGGGGAAAAAAAACTCGGCTAAGATAGGCACTTTGTTACTCAATGCTCAAGTGAAGATTGGGAACTTTTATAATGCTTAATCTCTAAAGGAGGAGATGTTTTAAATGGTCTCTGTCCTGATGTTTCTTACAATATGTTGATACATGTTGCTTGCAGTTTAAGGAACTTTAGTTTTGCACTTATATTACTTTATGAGATAAGAGATATGTGCCAGATTAATTTTACTACTTACACTGAATTAATTGGAGGGCACTGCATGAGAATTAACATAAAAGAGGTAGAAAAGCTTTTTGCCAAATACAGAATTTAATCTGATTTCTTGAGTGATCGTGTTCTTTCAGAATCTTCTTAACAAGAATGCTGCAAACTGGAAGAACCAGTCATGGCATTTAACTTTTCCCAGGCCTGATTAGTGACAAAATCATCTTTACTGAAACCTGTATTATGCCTATAGCTTTAAGACATTGCAGAATCAATAGTTTTGAAAAAGAGAGCTGTGCTTGATTGAAAGTCATTCTTTTTCTTGACGGGATAGACTTCAATTAAAAAGTGCTTCTCAGGTTTTGGTTCGTATGAGTGAAAAATACTGCTCTAGAACGTGTCTCTTCTAACTGATTGTACTGCATATTGGTTGAAATATAACTTAGTATAAGAGACTTATGGTTGATTTTTTTCACAAGCACGTTTAAAAAATCGAAATATTAAATCACTGAACGTATGTGCTCGACAAATTGCTTGGGATGAACTTACAAAAAATTAATGGAAGAGTGCTAAAAGTTCAGGGGTGTTTAATTCCCAAGGCGATTATATATGAACAGAGATTACCCTTAATGCATATTGCTGTTTTTTTTTGGGCCACCTTACATGTTGCAGTTATGACCAGTTATTGTTCATGAGAATTTGAGTTAAAGAAACAACTAATTGCTTGTGAAGTTACCATTTATCTTGGATTTGGAATCTGTTAACCCCACACAGCGATCTCTGCTAATTTTCTGTATAAACCATATACCATTGAATTAAACTTAATTGAGATGGATTTACAGTTTTTTTTTTCAAAATGACGATTTGTTCAGTGTTTCTTTTCTTAAAGAAGCAAAGTAAGTTTTGTGGGTTTGTCCATGATTGATGCTTCATTTTTCGGTCAGAGTTCCAGCATCTTTATATTTGGAATCTTCCTTAGTTTATCTTTGGAAAGAAAGAATAACTACCAATGTAAGACTTTAGTGGGCATTCAAAATTCGAACTCGCATCTAAGAGAAGGTGCAATCCTTATCCGCCTGAACTTATCAACCACTTGTGCCAACCATGTTGCCGCATATCAGTATGTATATATCTCAATACACAAGTGAGTGCTTGACTATATGATAAGAAGTGGGCTGGTTGGGCCCAGGCCCAAACCTACACCATCTTATGTTACCCACTAATACATAGGACTGGTTTAGCCCGCATAATTTCTTGTAAATAAACAAAATAAAGAGTAAGAATTTGGTGAAGTTCTTTAGAAGTTGTCATAAGTAAAACCGTACCATGTGGATGGAGATTATTGATACAGTTCTAATCTATTTAAAATATCTGCTTATCATGCTTCTATTGTAAAACCTGATAATAAACACCCAAATTTCGTATTTAAGTTTCTGTCATAAATAAAACTCGCGTTTCATAAATAAAACAACTGTTTCTGAAAACTAAATTGGGCACCAACACATCCAGATCTAACTAAATCGGATTATATGAGCATAAAGTTTTTTTGGTGATAATTTTAGTCACTCACAATACTTGAATGAGAATATGTGCAGTTAAATTTTGAGCCTGTACAGGAATTTATTTGCAGCCACATGGACGTATGCTTATCTAAGTATGCCAACAAGGCTGGATAACTTCAGGAGGCTGACCACTCAGTTATTCTTGGTAGTAATTATGAGGAGAATGATTATATGCAAAATAAAAAGTTCCAGAAGTATGGTTTACGGTACTTATTGGGCCATGGGAGGCTTTATGGTGTCTCATGTGTCAGACTAGCACTGTTTGAGTGGGTCATTTATTGTTATCTCAACACATCGTGCTTTGACACACTGTGAATGATATAGGATCTGGCTTTCAAGGACCAGGTGTGGCATGTGCTTTTCCACCCGCCAAAGCCATCATTATCAAAAGAAGAAAAAAAAACAAAACAAACCTATTTCTTAACCCATCTTAGCGTAATGTGAGTGATAAAAAATTTTATTTTTTAAATAAGTTATTAGAGATTTGATTTTTAATTGTGAGAAAGATTAGTTCTTTTTGTTAGCAGGTATACTTTTCTGTCACTACTAGAAAGAAAAAAAACTAAATATAGTAAGCTACAAGGTGTGACGCACATCAATTTTTTATTTTATAGTCACAAAAAATAAATGTATATAATTTATTTAGAGAAAAATAATGAGAAAAGAGATTATAAATATTGGGTTGGGATAAAAATAGTTACATTTATTTTTTGTGTTTCGAACATATCATATGAATATGATGGAGCGAATTCAAATATAACTTCAATAAGAGGATATAGTTAGTCATCAGAAGGATTGAGATTGAAACTTATGAACCAAAATAAAATTAATTTTATAGCCTCATACTTATCTGTTATGCACTGCAGTGGTTCAAAGTCAAAGCATAAATTTAGTGTAGTACCACCAAATAAAGAAATATTTTCTTAATGCAAATTGACTTTACAAGATAAATGCAAATTGACTTTACAAGTATAATGTCAATAAGTATTTTGCGTGTCATTCTCATCATCTTTTTTGGCTGCAGAAATTTTAGCCAGTTTCTCTACCACGCAAGATTTGCACTAAACTTGTATATAAACTTATAATTAGAACTCTGCTAAGATATTATAAAATTAAATGAATGCTTATACTCTTTGGAGAGCAAATAGACCCCTTTTTTTTTTTTGCAATAATAGATTGTCTGTTTCTTGTTAAAATTTAGGCTAAATTATACATAACCCTCTAAACTTTGGATTATAAATAATCTCCCTAACATTTCAAATTTGCAAAGAACCCACATAAACTTTTTATATTTTTGCAAATAACTCTTTTATCATTAATTTGTCCATTATTTAACTGATAGAATGTAATATGATAAAAGTTTATCAACGTGATTTAAAGTTCAGAGAGTTATCTACACATAACTCAAAGTTTGTGGGGTTATTTGCACCAAAAATAAAGTCTAAGAAAGCATATATGGCTAATAACATATTATGCTCTATTGTTGGAATAACAAATTAATTAATAACAGAGGATTGTTTACACAAATATAAAAATTGAGAGATTTTCCTTACCAAGTTTTCGCCTTCTTTCTTCCCCTTTTCTAGTTGTAACTAAACTAGTTCACTCCTTTCGTCATATTAGTAAAATTCCGCCTACTTTTGCAGCCAAATAAAAAAATCCACTATTATTGTCTGTTTCTTAGCACTTCAATTTTGAATATTTTTGTTCAAAAGACTTTGCTTTCAGTAAATAGCTAGATTCTCTCTTCCTTTGTTTCTTTGCGGCTCATGATATTCTTATCATTTTTCTTTTTTGTTTTTTTCAAAAAGAAAACATCAAATTGATGATTTCAGGATTAAGATTACGTATCTTTGGATGCATGCTCTCTTAGTCAATTTCTATCGATTTATCACATCAATGTGTTTTGGTGTTTATAGCATTTAATGAATAGCTATATAGTTTGGTAACTTGACAAAACATGTCACGTCTAGAAAATACGATAGATCAAAGGCACATAAAGAAACATTTGGGGGATAAGGCTCACTTCTTCTCCATCACGTAAAATATTCCTCCATTTTGTTCTTCACACAATCCCAAGAACTGTACCATTTGGCTTTTGCTTCTTAATGAGACTTCTTTTTGTCGTGCAGGAAAAAAAAAGTATGAAATTTTCAAAAGTTTAAGAGAGAAAGAGAGAGATGAATAGATTCGTTGCTTCTACTAATTCAAAAAACTAGTCGTAAGTCTTTTACGATAATCATAGAAAAATTTACTTCCTTGATTCGATCCCATTGCAGAGAAAATTTATACTAATTCATGCGGTTAAAAAAAGCGTGTTAAAACTAGTTGATAATCTTGAATTTTTCAACAATTATAAAAAAAAACCCCATTTGTACTTATTAAACTCTAATCATATTTTAATAACTGTTTTAATTATTTATTCTTTCATAATTTTATTTTTATATGAAGAAAAAATTTGAAAATAAATTTTTAATTCTTCCTTGATCATAAAAAATGCTTATATTAAGAATCAACAATTGCTCCAAGGCTATGGGATTGGAGGAAGTAAAATGGACAAAACATGTAGAACGCAAAGTCATACTGTCAACAGTATGACTCCTTATAAGTTTTAGACATATATTGATATTAATATTGACAAGTATATTGACATTGATAGTGACGATTCTCTCCCTTACAAAGTGTCACTATGATCAGCTAAAAGGAAATGGTATCTTTGCTTTTTCACGCCCATCTAAAGAGAGCTCAAGATTTGTGTGTCTGTGGCCCTACCCATTGGAGCCATAAATAAAACAGTACTGTTGACATTTCAATTCAAATCATTTTCAACTTGATTTCCTGGCAGATATGATTCATACTGCCTATTAAGGTTTTTTAATTCATACGTGCAGAGCTGCAGTTTTAATTAATAACCACAATCAATTATATCGTGTGCTAATCGTGGTTTTAATATGTATACTAGTAGAGTCAAATGACTTATAAGCCACAGAAATCGCCATAAATGAAGCTATTTTAGCTGTGATTTTCAAGTTATATGCGTTTAAGGTTTATGAAATCATAACTGCAGTTTACCAAAAAATTATGATCAAGACATTTTCTCTAACTACAATTTTTGGACAAATTGTTATATCTATAATTTATTTACATAAGAACAATGAGAAAAGAGATTATATATATTAAGTTGAGATATAAATATGGTTACATTTTTTTTCTGTTTGTTTCGAATATATAATATATATATATATAGATGTGTGTGTGTGTGTGTGTGAATATGAAGGATTGAATTTATATAACTTCAATGATAAGAGGGTGTAGTTAGTTAGCAGAAGGATTGAGGTTGAAACTCAAGAGTCAAACTAATATTATTTTTACAGCATCATGCTTTTCTGTTGTGCACTGCAGTGACTCAAAGTCAGAGCATTTGGTGCAGAACTGCCAAAATAATATTTTCTTGGACAGACCAGAAAGCAAATTGACGTTACAATTGTATAATGACAATAATAAGTATTTTGAGTGTCATTCTCATCTTTTTTGAAAATTAGGCTCTGGTTTTCTTTCAGACGCCACACATTCTTTTTCGGCAGAAATTTAGACATTTTTCCCTACCACGCATGAACATGAATATAGAACTCTGCTAAAGTATAACAAAATTAAATGGATTTCTTTTGAGAACAAATAGACCATCTTATTTCCTTTCACTCAAGAGAAAAAAATAGACCGTCTTATTTTATGTTAAAATTTAGGCTAAATTATCCATAATCTTCAAAATTTTATAAAGAATCTAAACAAACTTTTAAATTATGCAAACAACTCTTTTATCATTAATTCGTCCATTATTTTATGGAATATAATATGATAGAGAGTAATTATCTGCATACAATTTAAAATTTAGGAGGTTATCTAGACATATATAACTCAAAGTTTGAAGGGTTATTTGTACAAAAATAATGTTTAAGGAGATATATATAGTTTAACTAGTAACATATTGTGCTCTATTAGTGAATTAACAAATTGATGATAGAAGGTTATGTGCACTAATTTAAAAATTTAGGGAGTTCCCCTGCCAACGTTCTCTTTCTTTCCTTCTCATAGTAGTAACTAAACTAGTTCACTCCTTTCATCGTTTGTAAAATTCCCGCCACTTTTGCAGCAATTAATTAATTTTTTCAATATTATTGTCAGCTTCTCAGAACTTCCATTTCCAGTATTTCTGTTTATAAAAAAAAAAAAAGCTATGCGCTCAGTAAAAAGATTCTCTATTCCTTTGTTTCTTTGCAGCTCGTGATTTTCCTTATCATTTTTTTTTCAAAATAAAAAAATAGATGATTTCATGACGGAGATTACGTATCTTTGGATGCAAGCTCGCTTAGTCAATTTCCATCGATTTATCAGATCAATTTGGTTTGATATTTGTGACATTTAATTTAATGAATATGTAGTTATAATAATTTCTTACGTACGTTGACGAAATATGTCACGTCTAGAAAATACGACAGACCAAACGCAAATAAAAGAAACATTTTGTGGATAAGGCTCACTTCTTCTCCATCATATTTGGTGATATATATTCCTCCATTTTGTTCCTCGTAGAATCCCAAAAATGTATCATTAAGCTTTTGCCTTCTAATGAGGTTCTCTTTGCTGAGGAACAAGAGAAAAAAATATGAAACCTTTTTTTTAAAAAAATATTAAAAAATTAGAGACAGAGAAAGCCTGAGTAGACACCAAAGATAAGTGAATTTATTATATTTTTAGTGAAATAGGGATAAAATTGGAGATGGGAATGAAAGGGAGATAAGTATGAAAAAATATGTTTGGTATGCATGGGAATGAAAATAAAAATATTTTATTGAGTGACGTTCAGTAGAATATAAAAAGAGAAGGATTGAAAATAATTTAAAATGAAAATATAATAAATTGTCCCCTCACTCTTAAAATAAGTAATTTAACAAGGGTACTTTTAGACTTTTTAATATTGATTCCATTGAGCATAGTAACTTTCCATATCCTTACCTATGGAAACCAGTTATGCATTTAGAATTGTGACAAAATCTCACATTATTTCCTTTCCCACATACCAAACTATGGATCTCTCATCTTTTCATGATACGCAGTAACTTTCGAATGTACTAAACAAAGTCGTATAGTTGCTTCCACCAATTCATAAATAACTTGAAATGGATTCTCTATTACAACTGTAGGAAAAATTCAAAATGAACACAGCATGAATTTTTTTTTAAAAAAAAAATTCATATTGCTCACAACATTGAACAGTATACCTTCTTATAATTAGCTTACATTAATATATTGATGATACTAATACTGATATTTTCATCGATGATATTCTTTCTCTATTTGTCTATCTCTCAATGTGTCAATATAATCAGCTAATAAGAAATGTATCTTCGCTTTTTGAGGACCATCTAAAGAGCTTCAGATTTCTGTGTCTGCGGCCTTACTCATTGTAGCCATCAATAAAACAGTGTTCATTTCAATTCAAATCCTGCTCAACTTGATTTCCTACTAGACATGATTAATACTCCCTATTAAACTTTAATAAAGTAAATGCGCAGGCATAGCTACAGTTTTATAACCACAATTATATATATATATATATATATGATGAGCTAATCGTGGTTTTAAAATATACAGTTCTTTGAACTTTCATACTGTTAGTTATTGTCCCTAAGTTATTATACCATCGGTAATTTAAATTCCTATTACATGGCATGACGGCATCCAACACTAGCTAACATGGCTAACAAAAGGAATACGTAGAGAATCAATTAGTACTGAATGTACTAAATATGTTGCAAAATAATGCAACATTGGAAGACATATAGTGTAATCTTCACGGAAAAAATAGTTATGTGCCCTCCAACGTTACTTATTTATTATATTTTTTTTTCCTTTTTGCAGCTTAATTGATCAAGTCAACATCAATTCATCCTCTATGTGTTCGTTTCGTCGACCACATGTATATGTCAACTATTGTTGGTGCAACACCCATACATCTAATACCAAATTACCATGCATACTTAACAAATTTGGATCCTTGAAGGGTCGAATAGCATTAAAAAGTGTGAATAGATTTGAGCTTTTAAAACTTTATCACATTCATTCAAGTTTGTGAAACATGTTCATCCATTTGCACATTGTAACAACCCCAATTCTATTGTTCCTGACATTTAAATGATTAATAGAAAGGTATTATTGTTATTATATAGGACAGGAGAGGCTATGACCAGAGGAAAACAAATGAAGCATCAAATTATGGGAAAATTCTATGTGATGGAAGTGTCAAATTATATTTTTCCATTGAAGAGGAGTTCTCAAGCTTTAAATTAAGCCAAAGTCCATTTCAATTGGATTTTTATGGATTAATTATGATTTTTGTAAGGTGACTGAATTTGAAGATGGAATTGGCCGCTGCCACAGTGCTAAATAAGCTCGCCATGCTGCTATGTCATAATTGTGGGGGAGGCAGAGGTGGCCATCGCTACGACACTAAATAAGCTTGCCACAGTGCCAGCTGTGAATTCTGCTTAAGTCAGAACACAAACCAAATACTAGAGGAGGGGAGAAACAAAGAGAAGATGGAGAGCTCTGCTAGGGTTCAACTCTTGGAGCTTTAGGACCCAATTTGGAGGCTTGGGGGATAAATATAAATGAGATAACATGATTTCTTTTTGTTCTCTTCTCTTTTCTCATGATTCTTGAAGGAAATTCATGGGTGAGGCTTGGATTTCAAATTTGCTGAAGATTCTACCAATTAAATTGTATTTAAATGCTTCAATGGAGTATTGAGAAGGTTTTTCAAGCTTAGGGTTTGAGTATTTAATGGTTTATGGCTTGTGGATACCAAACACTAGCTTCTACCATGTATGGGTAATACGCTGCATGGATTTTCTAAGTTGTTTTGGGAAGTTAATTTGGTGTTAATGAAGAGTGGGTATGGTATTGGTTCTATGATTTTATTGAGTATAAGCTTGGAACCTCAAGTTATGGTTTATCGGCAGCTATAGCACCACTTGATGTATGTGTGTAAAATGATTATGCAAGATGTGTGCTTGCTTTGTTGAGCTATTTATACTTCAAGAAGTCATTGGAAAGTGGCAAATTCATTGGTAAGTGTCTAACTTGTTGTATAAAGGATTTTAGTGTCATAGGTAATAAGTGTCTTTGGGGGGTTTAATTGGTTCTATTAGACTTAAATAGTTGTTTTGAGTCTTAATTCATGCTGGAAAAGCCATTTATGAACTTGGATGCTTCCCTATTATGTGTACGTAGTTGGTGCTTCGATGACCTACCATGGTTTTATGTGTGTGCGAGCAACTTGAGATAATTGGGGAGTAACTTTTATTTACTATATATGTTTTGAATATTTTATATTATGATATGTATTTTCATGGCATGCTAGTAAGTTTTTCTTGCACCCTTACTCTCTCGAAAACTATGGTAAGAAAATGGAAAAGGTTAGATATATATGTGCAAGCAAATGTGGTAGAATTTGACATATGATTATTGTACATTGCCCTATTCTTATCTTATTTAAGGATATTATGCTAGTATGATGATATGATGATGAAATGATGATAATGGCAATGATAATGAATAGAACATGAAAGCTTGGTAGCATGACAAACGTATATGTGGTTTGTAGTGCATCCTCATGACTATGTCTTGTATGATATTATTATGCTAGGATGATGAGATGTATAATGTGAGATGACATGTTAGCATGGCATATTGACATTATCACTCATGATTATGCATGCTTGAGCATATGTTGTTTGTGTGATGATGTTGTTAAAATACCACGTGGTATGCTGATCCACTAAATAACAAATAAGACCTTGTGTCCAAGTGGTGAAATATGATATATCCCTATCACTAAATTATCATTCTTTGACTAGGAGACCCAGGTACCTATGGATTGGGGATGCACTTTCTCTCTGTCTATTTTTTTTTTTACCACAATGCACCTTCTTTAAATTGCTACTAATTCGAGTTGACTAAGGAAAGGAGAGCCATAGTCCAACCACTAGTGTAATGACATTTGATCGGGTCATAACTGGTAGGAGGTGGGCTTAGTGGTTGCTCCATAATTGACCTCCACCAGTTGTTGAAAGGGAACCACTTATTGAATTTACCATGTGAAGGTAACTAGCACATGGTTTTAGTTATGATTATTGTGGGAACTCACTGCATATCATATGTATTGCATTATTGGATGTCATACTTGCCATGTAGAAATGTAATTTCAAATATTATTTATAACATCCAGGCGCTTATGAGGGTGGGGAGTGATCGCCAGTGCAAGAAAAGGGGGTGAGATAAAGTGATAAGGCACAGACAAGGAGTGGCTCCTGTAGGCTTCTAAGTGAGAGTGTAACACCCTTCATGACATTTTTTTTTTATATTGTGTGTAGAACCAGAGAAAATAGGATAGAGGAAATAGGAGTGGCTCCTGGCAGGCTTCGATTCATTCATATGCCTACCAGGAATTGATAGGCATAGGAATGAATCGAATACATACCGGAATAAGAGGGATCCAGAGACTATATGGTTAAAGGATAGCTTAAAGGAATTGATAGGTACTATTTATACCAACAAGGTGCATATACCTTTTCGGTAGCCCATCCCTTAAGAACTCCTTAGTTAAGCGTGCTTGACCTGGAGTAATTCTGGGATGGGTGACCTCTTGGAAAAGAGTTGTGTAAGTGAGGACAAAGCACACCAAAAAGGCTTGTATTGGTTTGTGGGGACAATCATCAATCCCAAAGAAGTGGTTAGACGTTACAGTGGTATCAGAGTCCAGCCTTTCTCAGTATGGTATGGTTTGAGGATAAACCACATGATAGCTGGTGGGCATGTGATATCCGGGCATTGATGAGGGTGGGGAGTGATCGCTGGTGCAAGAAAAAGGGGTGAGATAAAGTGATGAGGTACAGACAAGGAGTGGCTCCTAGCAGGCTTCTAAGCTAGAGTGTAACACCCTTCATGACATTTTTTTTGGTATTGTGTGCAGAACCAAAGGAAACAGGATGGAGGAAGGTTTAAGTGGAGTTTGAAAGAGCTCCACGCCGTGACGTGAGGCAAGGCTGCTAAGGCGAGAGCAGGTCCAGTGGCTCTTTCCAGCTAAAAACTGGTGGAACCGTGGTGAGATATTCTAGAGCTCCTGTGAGAGTCAGGTTTCTAGTTTAAATTAGAAACATTTCAGTAAGTCAGATGCGAAGAAAAGGAAGGAAAACGGAGGGAGAACGCGAGAGCTCTACTAGGGTTCAAGATTTTTGTCTTTTAGGAGTGATTTTCGGACCTTGGAAGCTTGGATTCAAGTTGGTAAGTGATTTCTACTCCTCTCTCTCCATCTTTCTTCAGTTAAATTTAGGATTTTTCGTTATATGTTGTGTTTTCGGATTTGGGCCGAAATCCACTAATTAAAATGGATGAAATGGATTAAGGAAGTGTGTTTTGGTGTTCTTGTTGCTTGGGTGCAAGTTTTGAAGGGTTTATGTATGATTTGAGCTTAATCCTAGGTTGTTTTTGGTTAGGTTTCTTGGGAATTTGAAGTGTATGAGATTGTTTGGTGCTTGAACAATTCCTAGGAGCTTGATGATGCATGAAAGGTGTAACACCCCTCATGATATCTTTATCGGTTTTGTGTTCAGGACCGGAGGAAGCAGGACAGAGATAGGTTCAAGAGGAACCAGAAAAGGCTCCACGCCGCGGCTAGGAGCAGAGCCGCCGCGGCGAGAGACCTTCCAGTGGCATTGTTCCGGATTAATTGGTGGCGCCGCGGCGAGGAGCAGGGCCGCCGCGGCGAGAGTCGTAAAAATTGTTTAAATCCGGATCAGTCGGACGCGAAAGAAAGAAAGAAAACAAAGGGAGTGACGCGGAGAGACGAGGAGCAGTGCTAGGGTTCGGCATTTTTGGTGTCCCAGAATGATTCTCGTCCATTGGGAGCTTGGATTCAAGTTGGTAAGTGCTCTCTACTCCTCTCTCCCCATTTTCTTCGGTTAGAATTTGGGATTTCCGATTGTGAGGTTGGATTTCCGGTTTGGGGCGAAATCCACCGATTGAAATGGATGATTTGTGGTTAATGGAGTGTGTTTTGGTATCATTGTTGCTTGAATGTGAGCTTTGAAGGGTGTATGTGTGATTTGAGCTTAACCCTAGGTTATTCTTGGTTAGGGCTCTTGGGAATCCGAAGGGTATGAGGTTGTGTAGTGCTTGAGTGATCCCTAAGAGCTTATTGATGCATGAAAAGGGTGTTGGAACCTTGGGTTAGGTTAATGTAGTTATACTGTGATGTTTGGTATATTGTGTTAATGGAAGAATTGTGGTATTGTAAAAGTTGTTGGCTAAGCGAGAGGGGTTCACGCGTACTGGACAGTTCAAGGAAGCTTGTGGAACTCGTGTGTATGTGGTAACGACAGTTAAGGTAATCGGGTGTGTGTTTGTATTGTATTGGTTATATGACATTGATTGTGTGTATGTATGGTTTTCTTATATAATGTGGTACACACGGCTAGTTGATGTATGATGGTTGCGTAATTACATTGTGATGTGTAGCATCCCCATACCATTGCATACTGGCATGTCCAAATGATGATTGTGATGATAATGATATATATACATATGTGTGTGTGTAGAGGCATGTTGGCATGACATTAGCATCATCACCATATGATTGCATAGTGAGAGATTGATGATGAGGTGATGATGATGTGATGTGATATGAGATGATGATATGGTAAAGATCCCTGTCGCTAAATCCTCTCCATGGGAGAGCCAGGCGGCAGAGGATAATATGATATGATGAAATGTCCCTGTCACTAAATCCTCTCTTCGGGAGAGCCAGGTGGCAGTGGATTTGGGGGATGCACCTTCCCTAAATCACCATTAATTCGTGATGGTCCAGGGGAAGAACAGCCACGGTCCGAGCTTTAGTGTAATCATTGGCCGGGTTGCACTAGAGTAAGGTGAGCTTGGTGATGTCCCAGAATCGGTCTTCACCGACTGTTGGAAGGGAATCATCTATTGAAATGTCTTGTGATGACGACAGCTCGTGGTTCTAGCCGTGTATGAGGAAGAACATGCATACCATTCATTTACATTGCATTGCACGACTGTGTGGATCAGTATATATATATATATATTGTGTGTGGTTGTTCCCGGTTACTGAGACATTGTCTCACACCCTCTCCCATAACTAACCTTTCAGGTGACGGTTCTGGCATTAGTCCGGAGAAGACGCGGGAGTAGCTGTGTACGTGGGAATATTGGGTCTATGTAGTGTGTGTAATTTGGATGCTGTGCCTCGTGCCAAGTAGGGTAGTATATTTGTAATGGATAGCTGAAAGGAATTGATAAAGGATTTGTACGGATTGATGTATGTATATTTATATAGGTTGTATGCATGGTTTTGGATGTTGTGAAGTCTGTATGGTAGTGTTGGTGAATTCAGAGTGGTGTTGGGCATTGTCGGTTTGTTTGAGGGCCTGTAGCCTGGATTGTCGAATTGGGTTCAAAGGGGTCAAATCTCAGAGGAGTGGTTCCTTTGAGGTGAAACCTCTTTGGCAAGTTGTTTTAGGGGTTTTGGACATGTATGGTTGGTCTTGGAGTGTCCATTTGCATTTGGTGGCAATTGGAGGTTGTTAGTGGCCAGTTTTGGTTAATAAGTGGCCAAAATGGTGTCAATAGTCCAGAATCTCCATACAAAGTTGGATTGAGGTGAAAGTGGTGTCTATGGATAGATGGGGACTAGATTGACTTGTAGGAGTTGGAATCGAGTCAATCGGAGGTCGGAGCATAAAGTTATACGCGTCGGAAGTTCGCCCCAGAACGCTGAATTTGCTGATATGGTATATCAGCTGGGGGCGCCGCGGCTCAAGTGTCCAGGCCGCGGCGCCAGTGATGGCAGTAGCGAGGGAGAAACAGAGCAGGCCGGAGCCGCGGCGATCCTGTAGCGGCCGCGGCCGCGGCCCCAGCCCAAAATTTGGTATTTCTGGGATTAGTTTCCGATGGTTTGAGGCTGGGTGATGTTGTTTGGGTTGTGTTTGGTTGTATTTCGTGAGATTTGGTAAGAGTGGAGGTAGGATGTTACAAAAGGGGTGTTGGAACCTTGGGTTAGGCTAAAGTAATTGAATTGTGATGCTTGGTTTATTAGTATATGTGGTTAATTGAGGTATTATGGTGTTGTGAAGGTTGTTTAGTTAATCAAGAGGGGTTCAAGTGTGTTAGGAAACTCGAGAAGTTCATAGAATTTGCGTGTGTGGTATTGACACTTGAGGTAAATAGGTGTTTGTTTTTATTGTATTGTTTATATCGTATGATAGTACGTATATTTGTGTATATATATATATGCATGTTTCTTTCATACCATGATATATATGTGTCTGTGTGTACTGTTTTTATATATCGTGGTATGCATATAGCTAGATGATGATGATGATTAGAGATGATGATATTGACATGACATGACATGATGCATACATGACATTGTGATATGATGATGATGATTATATGGTGATACATGAGCATCATCATATAGCATGTGAGATTACGATATATATGGTAGATTGGGTGGTGATAATGATATGATATATGATGATATGAAATATGATGATAGGAGATATGATTAGGGAGGATAAGAATGAGAACCCTGTTACTAAATCCTCCCTTATGGCCAGGGGAGTCAGGCAGCAGTGGACTGCACCTTCCCTAAATTACCACCAATTTGAGATGATTTTAGGGAAGGAGAGCCATGGTCCGAGTACTAGTGTAACCTTTGGCTTGGTGATATCTCGAAATCAGTCTTCACTGACTGTTGAAAGAGAATTACCTATATGAAATGTCCTATTATGATGATAGCCCATGGTTCTAGCTATGTATAAGGGAGACATGCATTTCATTCATTTCACATTGTATTCATGGATTGTATGAGATATATATGTGTGTGTGTGTGTGGTTGTCCCTGATTATTGAGACATTATCTCACACCCCTCTCCCATGAACTAACCTTTTAGGTTACTGTTCTATCACTAGTCCGGAGAAGACACTGGAGTAGCATTGGACATGGGGATACTAGGTCTATATAGTATGTATGTGTCTTAGATATATAATTTGTGCCAAGTAGGATAGGATGTTTGTAATGGATGTATAACTTGGATATGGATTGTATGAATGGATGTTATATGTATAGTAGTGTATGTGAAATTGTGTTGTATGTGATATGTATGATGGATGGTGGTGTATATGTTATTCAGGGCGTTGAGGAATCAGTGTGGTAGTGTTTGTAAGCCCAAAGGTGGAATTGGGCCTAGTTGGTGTATTTTGGGGCAAGTAGCCTAATTTGTCAAATGGGGTTCAAGGGGGTCAAATCTCAGAGGAGCGGTTCCTTTGAGGTGAAACCTCTTTGGACAAGTTGGTTAAGTGATTTTAGACCTGTGTGAATGGTCTCGAGTGGTTAAATTGCCATGGGTGGCAAATGAAAGTTGTGAGTTTTAGTTAAAAAGTGGCCAAAACAGTGTCAGGTGTCCAGAATCTCCATACGAAGTTAGATTGAGGTGAAAGTAGTGTTTATGGATAGATCAAGACTAGATTAACTTGTAGGAGTTGGAATCAAGTCAATCGGAGGTCGGAGGATAAAACTATGTGCTTTGGAAGTTCGCCCCGATGTTGGATTTTTACTGGTGTGAAAAATAGCATGGGACGCCGCAGCATCAGGAAGTAGGTTGCGATGCCAGAGAGTCAAGCAGCAAGTATAAAACAAGGGAGGTCTAGAGTCATGGCAGTACTGTAGTGGCCACGACCCCAGCTTAGATTTTGATGTTGTTTGGTTTGTTTCCGCTGCTCTAAAGTCTTGGGAGGTTATTTTGAGATATTTGGATTGTGTTTGGTTGGATTTTGAAGTTTGTGGTTGAATCTGGAGGTGATTGGAGGTAAGGTGTTACACTATTCCTTTTTTTTTAATTGCCCCTTTGTTACTAGGACTTTTTTCTCATGCCCCTCACGTGAATAACATTTTTAGAAAATGCCCTAACTCTAATAAGGAGGAAGCTGAGGAGGATTAGTTCTCCATAGTGATGCATAGGGTATTTGAGTACCATCATTGGGTATGATCTTATTTGAGAACCCACAATATATTTGTATAGTATAGTGCCAAGTGTAAAGTATTGAAATGATACTATATGTAATGTTGTATGTGAATCTTTTGGGATTGTCTTTGGAGTTCTTGTCTCTGATGCTTGATCTTAAGGTTTGTTAAGACTATTATGTGAATGGTGTAACGACCCTAACTATGTCATTTCAGATGTGTTATCAATCTAACGGGAAAGATATCACTAGAATTGCATAGGACTAGAGGGGCTGAGACCATAGGAAATATTAGAAAATGAGGAAGTTGGAAAAAAAGGCAGAATCCTTTCAAGTTGTGATAGGCTTCAATGTCACATGGTGAAAGTGGCTAGTTTAGACTTGGGCTGAGCCATAATGGGCTCACGTTGTGTCTAGCTTATGTTACACCATGGTGCCAGTCGCAAATTTCAAATTATAAAGAAGACGTTAAGGCTCACCGGAATAGTATTTTTGGGATAGAAATTTTGATGCTCTACTAGGGTTTGGCCAACTTAAAGCTAGAGAACGTGATTTCAAGCATTGAAAAGCTCGAATCTTGAAGGTATAGTGTTATTCAACCTTTCCTCTTCTTATTCTCATGTTTTGGACAGTGTTTTCCATTAGGTTTGCTTAGGGTTCCGATTTGACTGAGTTTTCACTGGTTAAATTATATTTAAGTGCTTTAATGATGTGTTGTTTGGCATTTCCAAGCTTTGGGTGATAGGTTTTCAGTGGTTAAATGGTATTTTCTCCAAACTCTAGCTTCCTATTTTGTATTTTGCTAGATAGCTGAATTTGTATAGACTTAAATATGGTTTTATGAGTTGTTTTGGGTATTTTGGTGTATGCGTTTGATTTTAGGTGTCTTGTTTCTACCGGTTTTATGTTAGTTTATCGAGTAGTGATTACTAGAGGGGATGATCCATGTTGATAATGAATATTTGGTAATCTGTAAGTTGAAATCTTCTTCATTTGAGGTTTCTTGACTTCATGGAGTCTTTAGGAAGTATTAGAGTATTGGTAAGTTGCCATTTTGATATATAAAGTATTCAGTCCCTCGTGCTTTGAATAAATTTGTTGAATTGGAATGATTTCTCATGAGGTTGTTGAGTGGATTGACTTATGCATTGGTTTGATATAATATGGTAACTTGGTCTTGCATCCTTTTTGGTATGTTGTAGTTGTTCTTCATCGACCTACCGGGGTGATGTAAGTTCAGATGATTTGAGGTAACCAAGGTGTACTCCTTTGGTTCTATAATTGATCATATATGTTTAGTTCTTTTCATATCATAATATGCACCTGGCATGGATTATGTTTAGCTCTTTTCAATCATGGTATGCACTTGGCACGAATTATGTTTAGCTCTTTTCATATCATGATATTTATGGTTACACAACTAGTAAGTTTCTCAATTCTACTCCTATAATAATGAAAATGATATTGACTATAGTATTTATGGAAATATACATAAGGCTTTGCAAGCATAATGGATATTGTTACACTAATAGATCATATGCATCCCCATGATTTATCATTTATGATTATATGGTATGTTAGCACGATAAAGAATGACATGACTTGACATGTTAGCATGCATTAGGCTTTGTCACTAGTTGTATATTGTTGAGGTATGATGTTATTAGGTGATGATGCTCTGAATATCACATGGTATACCAATCTACTAAATAGCATATGAGGCCTTATGTTCAGGCGGTGCGACTCGTGTTATCCTAGTCACTAAATAGTTGTCCTTTGGCTACAAGACTCAAGTGGTTGTGGACTAGGAGTACACCTTCTTTAAATACCTACCAATTCAGGTGGTTTAGGGAAAAGAAAGCAATAGTACAACCTTTAGTGCAATGAACTTTGGCCAAATCATGACTATTAGGAGAAAAGCTTGGTGGCAACCCCATAATCAGTTGTCACATGTCATTGGAAGAGTGCCACCGGTCAAGGTTACCTTATTATGGTAACTAGCCCATGGTTTTAGGATGTATGTCTCACCCTATGGCTAACAATTCCAAATGAAAGATCTAGTGCTAACAAGGAGAAGATTAAAGAAGCTTAGCTCTCTTCGAGATTTGGGAGTATATGTAACATCCTACCTCCACTAGTAACCACTACTCACAAAATCCAACCAACAACTCCAAACAACATGTCACAGCCTCAAACCAGCGGAAATGAACCCCAAAAATACTAAATTTTGGGATGGGGCCGCGGCCGCTACAGTACTGCCGCGGCTCCAGCTTTCTCTGAAACATGCCTTGCTACTGGACGGCTGGCGCCGCGGCCTGGACTGCTGGCGCCGCGGCACCCCCTTGCTGATGTCCCACATCAGCACTTTAACACTTTGGGGCGAACCTCCAACGAGCATAACTTTATGCTCCAACCTCCGATTGACTTGATTCCAACTCCTACAAGTCAATCTAGTCCCAATCTAACCACAGACACCACTTTCACCTCAATCCAACTCCGAATAAAGATTTTGGACCCCTTACACTGTTTTGACCACTTATAGACCAAAACTCAATACTAACCAACTCCAATTGTCACCAAAGACAACTGGTCACTCAGAGACCATTCATACATGTCTTAAATCTCCAAACCAACCTGTCCAAAGAGGTTTCCCCTCAAAGGAACCACTCCTCAAAGTTTTGACCCCCTTGAACCTCAACATGACAAGATGGGCTACAGGCCCTAAAACACAACAACCAGGCCCAAGCCACTTTGGGCTCACCAATACTACCATACCAACTTCCACACACCTAACACTCTCAGAACACCAACATAACACATTCCATAATACATAATCAAACATACATTCATCCATAACAATCCTATCAATCTGATATATCCAATACACACTTTCTACCCTACTTGGCACATAATAAATTAACCAAAAATACAAACACTACATAGACTTCCCACGTACACAGCTACTCTCTTTGCTTCTCCGGACTAGTGCCAGAACCTTCACCTGAAAGGGTTAGTCATGGGAGAGGGTGGGGTGAGACAATGTCTCAGTAACCGGGATCAACCACACATAAACATATATATATATATATATACACAGATATGAATCATATAACATATGAATGCAATGTAAAATGCATGGTATGCATGTCGTCCTCTCCGGGACTTCCATCCTTATCCTCCCTAACACACACGTACATATAACCCATCCTTATTCTCCCTAACACACATATACATATAACCCATCCTTATTCTCCCTAACACACATATACAATCCACCCTTATCCTCCCTAACATATACATACATCACATACTCCAACCTTATTCTCCTTAACAATTTCATTTATCATCATATATCATACATTATCACATTATCACCACTTTATCCGTCATATATATCGATGTAACAATAACATGTGGTGATGCTAATGTATTATCATCATCATCATGATCATCATAACGTCTATACATCACATCATATCACGTCTACTATACGCATACCACGATATATAAAAACAACACACACATATATCACTATCGTGGTATGAAAAAGACATGCATATATACATAACTATACATACTATCATATAGAACCACATAAACAAACACCCGGTTACCTCAGGTTGTCAGTACCATGCTCAAGCAAGTTCCACACGCTTTCTTGAACTTCAATACGCTTGAGCCCCACACAGCTAACCAAATAACCTTCATAATACATAATTCTCCCATTAACATAATATACCCATAATCACAATATCACAATCTAACCACTTTAGGTTTAACCCAAAGTTCCAACACCCCTTTCATGCATCAATAAACTCTTAGGGACCCTTCAAATACTACTCAAATACATACATATCGGATTCCCAAGAGTTCTAACCGAAAACAACCTAGGGTTAAGCTCAAATCACACATAAACCCTTTCAAACTCGAATCCAATCATCCAGAACATCAAAACACACTTTATTAACCTCATTTAAACCATTTCAATTGGTGGATTTCGTCACAAACCGAAAACCCAACCTCAAAACCAAAAACCCCATATTTCCACCGAATAAAAACGGAGAGGGAGGTGTAGAAGTAACTTACCAACTTAAATCCAAGCTCCCTCGGTCTGAAATCACCCCTGGACGCCGGAGATTCAAACCCTAGCACATCTCTCTCGCAATCTCCCTCGGTTTCCTTTTGTTTCTTTTCTGTCCGAGCGTCCGAAATGATCCGATTTTAAGCAAAAATCTCGACTCTCGCCGCGGCTCCATACATCTCGCCGCGGCTCCTCCATAGAATTTTCGAAAAACGCTACTAGAAGTCTCTCACCGCGGCGGCCCTGCTCCTCACCGCGGCGCGGAGCCCCTTTTCTGTTTCCTCTTGAACCATGTCCGTCCTACTTCCTCTTATCCTGAACACAAAACCAATAAAGATATCATGAGGGGCGTTACAGTATACTTGTTGTTTTGGGGTAGAGACACTTAAGTGATCTTTTGATGTTTTTAGTGAAGTGCTATGATATGTCTATTTTATACCTATATCCCATATTTTTTATTACTCTAATTCAAATATGTTTTATTTTGATCCCTTTTTAGCTTAATTTTGCATAATTGGATATATGTTCGTATCTCAAGACATTTAGAAGAAGTTTCAGCATGATATAGCCAAAAATGTGATAAACCATGTGCAAATATGAGCTTACGTGGCCCCAACTTGTTCTCTCACCCGTGATCAGGTGAGAAGGCGAAGAAGAAGAAGAATTTCATATTGACCCGGCCCTAGGTGAAGCAACATGAAGAGAAAAAATAATTATACCCAGTGCTAGGTGGATTAAATGGCAATAGAGTCGGTGTCGAGTGATGTCGTTTATAATGAGCCTCTGGCTTGTTCAGCAAGTAGCTCGCGTGGTTTATAAATATAGGGTTTTTTTTAATGCATTAGACATATAATCATTGATTCTAAAACCCTTAAGATGCTATTCTGGAGTTCCTGGATCTTGGTGGGAGCATTCTGTTGGTAGATTGTGAAGATTTGATGGTGTAATGAGACTGAATCATTCTCTTCATCTACTACTTCTTTTTCTTTAGTGTTTGTCTTGATGTTTTGGAAATTTGTTACTATTTTGTTATAGAAAACTATGGTTTTGTGTAACTAATTCTCCTACTTAGGGGTAATGATATAGTCTAACTAGGATTGATTAAAGTTTGCTCTAAGATTGTGACTCTTGTTCATTGATTAAATTCTTCCAATATATTCATGTTCAATTACATTTGTCGCTTTTGCGCTTTCTTGTGAATTTTGTGATTGACCACCATAAAATTTATTCTGTGGGTAAGTTTGATAGATTAAAAGATGAAGAACAAACCTAAACTTATAGAGATAGACATAAATAACGATTTTAGGGATAGAATTAGGTGTTTACGGTGACTTTAGTTATAGTTTTGGGGTTTAATTAGGAACTTTGGTTACACAAGAATGAATTAAAACCTAATTGAATATAGACTAATTGACCGATAGATAATTGGAATAAATTAGAAATAACTATTACTATAATTATAAAAGAGTCGAACTAAATGTAAACTTTAATTATCCTAGGAAGATGAAACACAATCCCCTAGCGCTCCCAATGATTGAATTATACTAAAACATATTTGCTTTTCTATATTACTTTTACTCTTATTTTAATCTCTACTCAACTTTCACAACCTTTACCTCTTGACTATAATTAATTCATTGAATGAAATATAACCTCCCTTGGGTACGACTCCAAGAATACCTCAGGATATTTTCTATATTGCCATTAACTCTATATACTTACAGGAGGCCAATCATGCCAAGTATAGTAAACGTGTGATATCTTGTATAACTTAGTTATGTTCTCATGGGTTCCCCGAGACTTGCATAGTTTGTGACTAATTTAGGTTCCTTTAAATACTGCAAATTGATTGATATGTTGGTTATAGGCTTTTAGAAGCATATATGTTTGACATATAATATTCGTGCTTGAAAATGAGCTTTCGCGTACAATCTTGTGACCATGATAATTTTTGGGTCGGGGACTTGTTCCACATGGATTTTGATATACTTGGTCCGGTTATAAGTTTAGTTGGGTCCATGGACCACTTATGTGAAAATTAAGCACGTAAGTAACTAGCATAAAGTGGGGTACAAGGGGGTTAAAACTTAGAGGAGTAGGTCATTTGGGGTGGAACCTCATTGAACAAGGTCTTTAGGCCTTTTGTGACTTGTTGGAGTGCCCTTGGAGGTCAAGAGTCAGTTAAAGTGAGTTATAGAAATAGTTAGTCACTTTTGTTAGCCTAAAATGACCATTTTGGTCTCAGATATCTAAAATCTCCATATAGATGTAGGTGATGCCTATGGATAGATGACAAGTAAAATGACTTGTAGGCTTTGAAATCACGTTAATTGGAGGTTAGAGTGAGGAGTTATGCACGTTAGAAGTTAGTTGAAAACATCAGCAAAAAGCTTATGCTTCTGCTATCAGTGGCACCACGGTACTGTGTCATTCGAGTCCTTTCACCTTTTTATCCAGAAATGCTTCATGCCACGGCACCAGGTGCTCACACCACGGCATTGTCCTACCTCTTTGTTTCCTCTTGTTGTGTTGTGCATCATAGTTCTAAGTTTGGTCCTTATCTTTGTAGGATGTTACAAATGGATGTGTATGTTATGTCAATGGGAGTTTGTATGCATTAATGTGGTGGTGGTCTATGCTACGTTGATTCCTAGTGATGTTTTGATGTTGTGGTTATTAAGCGTCTTAGGATGTATGCCCCATTTATTGTTATATTGAGTTTGGACTAGGGCATTGGTTACCTCAAGTGTATTTTGATGAGTTTGAGTAGTTTATATGGTTGTTTGGTGTTCTTGGTGGGTCTGGTGAAAAATGGGTATGTCACCCATTAATGGGATTTGTAGTTCAAAGGAGTCAAATATTAGAAAATTGGTTTTTTTAAGGTGTAACCTCCTTGAATAGTGTCATTGTGTCATTTGTGACTTGTTAGAACATGTTTGGTGGTTAAAAGGTTGTGGTTCATGAATGGGAGGAGTTAGAGTCAAAATTTTGGCTAAAAGTGACCATTTTGGTCTTGAGGATTCAAAATCTCCATATAGAGGAATTTCAAAGTGTAGCTAGCACCCGTAGTTAGAGGAGGTATAGTGCAACATGTAGGCTTTTGGAATCATATGAATTGAAGGTCTATGTTAGGAGTTGTGCATATTGGAAGTTGGGTAAAAAAGCAATAAATTGTCAACATGGGGCACCACGATGCCATGCTACTTGCTGTAATGCTACTGTGGAAATTTCCCTGGTTGTTTCTTTCGTGCATTATACTTGATTCTTGTCTAGCCATGCTATGTCTTGATTTGTTAGCTTACCCCTCTGGGTTAAAATCTCATGAGATTTGTCTACGCCACTGTGTAAACCCGGTGTCCTTTGAGCCCTGGCATCCCATTTGAATCGTCAGTGTCCCATGTGTTATGTCTTGGGCAAAAATGCTAAGTTTATGGCTATAAATTTTTAGGAAGTTACACATATTGGCTAATGAAATTGAATATGTTATTTCATTTAAGAAGATTTTGATATCATATTGCCTTCTAACAATAATACAACAAAGATACAATAACTCTCAAGAGAAACTAACATGCATTAACTTAAAATCAACAAGTAATCCACTATTAAGTTTTCCAAATCATTTCAATTTATGCAAAAATAAAGTTTAGTGTAGTGAGTTTACCATTTTCAACACTAATATCACCTTAACATAAAGAATTAGATTTTTGGCACCAAAAAAAAAGAAAACATAAAGAATTAGGTACAAGAAAAATGATTTGAGGTAACTTTTGAGAACAAATTCAACTGGCTTAACAAAATTAGCAATACTCATTCAACATATCAACCCCTAAAGCTACCAAAGTTCACAATTTAAAGGAAGCTTCAAACCCAAAGAAAACATAAAGAATTAGCTACAAGAAAAATGATTTAAGGTAACTTTTGAGAACAAATTCAACTGGCTTAACAAAATTAGCAATGCTTATTCAACATATCAACCCCTAAAGCTACCAAAGTTCACAATTTAAAGGAAGCTTCAAACCCAACATTAGCCTTGAGTTACACCTCAACTTAATGGTGCATCTATCCCAAAAACTTAAGGAAAGACCTCTTGAAATAGGGGCAGCTGTGACTCCAAAAGTCAACCATGGACAAAAGTCAAAAACAAAAAATGTACTAGACACAAGCTGTAACTTAGATTTGGTATTGCAACACTATAATTTGCATAAAATATCTACAACATTCCTCCAATTTCAATGAACTTCTGACATACGTAACTTTTTGCTCTGGAGCTCCGATTCATGTAATTCTAAACTCAAAAACCTGCTAGTCACTCTAAAAATCCTTTACCTAGAAATACCAACCTCATCATAAAATTAATCCATACGAGGATTTTGGAGGCCCAAGACCATAATGCTCAATTTTGGACTTTGAATACCAAGCTCACCTCTATATCTTGCCCAAACCACCATATACAATTTACAAATATCCCAAAGGAGAAAAATATGATGGTCATCTCCCTAACAATTATTCTATTCAAAACTTGACCCCTTAAAATCCCAAGGGCTTTAAAGAAGTGACATACCCAAAATTCACAAATTAATTCTAAACCTTAAAACAACATCTTACACAAGTCAAATTAGGCCTATTACACTTACATAATTCATTTCCATATACAAAATCAAGCCATATCAATAAAGTTATAATCACACTCATATGGTTCATGCTACAAACAACTTTATAACATACTAGTTACATGGCTCTAGGTTCATCATAATACAAGTCATTGTACACATCCTCATACTAAAAGTTCATGCATTAGCAAGCACATGTGGTATCTACATCACACTGCCTATAAACAAACTTAATGTTTAAATACCCTAAATAAGCCATTTAACTTAACTTAAATCACACTAATCATTTGGACATGTTCATATAAACATGATAACTAAGTTCACAACATAGTCATGGATTATGAGCAAGCTTCATATCCAATTAGAACTTCACACTATGGTGTAATAATATACACAGGTGTGACTATGTCACATTCCATATATTTCATTCATTTAAAATCACTATTAGAGGTATACCAACGCCAATATTTCAATATCCAGACATTCAAAGCCATTGTAAAGAGGATGTATCAAAAGTATCTAATGTTTCATATACTTGGCATTGATATATTTATGCATAATGTAGTCCAAAACATTACTCATAACCAATCATATACCAAATTAATATATATTTCGAGATGTATAACTCCTAAAAGTTATGGAGATCTAAATCTCCTTTTCCCTTCCTTATACTATAGCCTTCACCTGAAAGTGTTAATCACAAGGGGGTGGGATATAAATCCTAGTAATCATGAAAGATTTCTAATATAAATATCTTTATAACAAATATAAATATGTGCAACAAACATATCATTTTATCACAAATATAAAATAATTATAACAGATATATATCATGCATATGCAAAAATACACATGTATTATGCATGGGTTCCAAAAGCTGCAACAAAAACCATGGTTAATTAGTTACCATTACAAGATAACTTTAACAAGTGGCCCTCATCCAACATGTAACACCTTTAACTCACAAACACCATAAATGCCCAAAATACTTTGAAACAAGGGAGAGAAGATAGAAAAATGAAACTGCACCGCGACGAGGAATGTTTCTGAAGAAAAATAAGAATGAACTTGAGCCGTATGGCACCATGGTGCAAGTGATAGAACCTATCTAAGGAGGTTTTATCCTGAAGAAAACATTTCTTTGAGTTTTGATCCCCTAGAACCCCAAATCAAACTAACAGGCTATACGCCCATTTTGGACATCAAGGACCCAATAACCACGCCAGGCTCACCAACAAGACATACATCATTAAAGGGACTCAGAGCCATCAACTTTAAGTCAATCATAGCCAAACATTAGGATTTGAAATGGCGAATACCACACATAAGGCATAATCGACAATCATCATATTTCGAGTATATCCATAGGCCCAATAACACATAAGAAGGCCAAACACAAGCATAAGAGAATAAAAAGGGGTTATACACTAGTTATGCCCCTAGGATACACAAATACATGATTATAAATGTAGTATTACACAATAGGACAAATGACACTCTGATAACATAACTAAACAATGACAAGAAAAGGGAAACAATTCTCAACACCCATAAGTACTCTCAGTCTTGCTTTCCCAAGCCCTCCTTGGTCTTTTCCTTACTAGAACTAGATCCTTTACCTAGAATGGTTAATCATGGGGTGTGACATACGTCTTACTAACAAGGGTAAACATACAAACATATAATCATACTTTCATACCAATAAATAGATATAATTAATCATAAATGCGATATGTATAATATGGAAACATAAATCCCATCAATACATGGCTAGAACCATGAGCTAATTATTATAATAGGGCAATCTCAACCAGTGGCTCCCTTCCAATGACTCGTGACGGCTGATTTCAGGGTCACCACGTAACTCTTCTCCCAATGGTCATGACCTAGCCAAAGGCCATTGCACCTAAGGTTGGACCATGGCTCTCTTTCCTCTAAACCACTCGAATAGGTGTCTATTTAGAGAAAATGAACTCCAATTCACAAACACTAGGTCTCCTGGCCATAGGATGACTATTTAGTGATTCGAATAACATAAGTTACACCGCCTAAATATAAGGTCTCGTGTGCTATTTAGCGGATTGGTATACCATGTGGTATATAGAGTATTGTCACCCAAACCATATGTCCCATCGATGCATAGCATGTGACAATGCCTGATGCATGTTAACATAATAGCATATACTCTTTTCTATAGTTCTAGCATGTCATAAGATCATATGTGATAAGTCATGGGGTGCATGATCACTACTACATGTGGACAATCAATCATAACATACTTATATCATGTTCACTGTCATCAATAGTCATATCAGCACAATATAGAGTATGGATAGAGAACTTACTAGCCGTGTAACTGTCATATTATGATATGAAAAGGAATGCCCATAATTTGTAATAAATGCATATCATGATATGAAAGAGCACAACAAAATACATCAAGCATGCATATCATGATATGAAAAAGATTAGCAATATATATATAATCAAACAGAAACATAAGAAAAGACATCTCGGTTATCCTAACCTTCCAACCCACTCGACACCTTGGATGGCCAAAAGGAGAAACCACAACCAATTCAACGCTTTCCAAATATAACCTGAAGCCAAGATATCCTAATTAAGCAATATCATAACCTATACATAATCAAATTCTCATTACCATCACAAATTCCCAAGCTGCTTCCAAGCATTCCAAGGCAAATCCAAGCTTCAAAATATCCCAAACAACTCATAGAACCACAATCATACTCATATAAATTCAGATTCCAAAAGATATCAATTTTTAAGGGTTAGGGTTTGGAAATATACCACTTAACCACTATAAAATCAACACTCAAACCATAGAAATGTTTAACAACACCTCTAGAACATATTTATACACAATTTAATCGGTGAAAACTTAACCAAACGAGAACCATAACCAAAACCATGAAAAATCTTCAATAAAACTTGTAGAGAAACATAAAGGAGAGCTAAAGGATAGATTACCAATAAGATTTGAGCTTCCAAATACCAGAAATCGAACCCCTAAGGCTAGAAATATGAAACCCCAGCAGAGCATCTCCGTTTCCTTTGTTTTTCCTCTTCTCCAACGTCTAGTTGGAACATATCGCACGAATGGCACTGCAGCGTTAGTGCTTAATGACTTGCGCCAAAGCCCAACCTAAGCTCATCTGCCACGACACCACTACTTCTTGCCGCGGCGTGATAGTTTCTACCCCACTGTTCCTTCTTTCTCAATTTTGATCCTTTCCTCCGATCATGTACCATTCAGTTAAGTCCTTTAGAATTTAGTAACTAGGGTCATCACACAACAACCCATGAATGCTGGTTCCAGGATAATCACTAAGCTCTCTTTTCATTTGTTATGACTCAGCCAAAGGTCATTTCACTAATGGTTGGACCATGCCTTCCTTCTCCCTATACAACTGCAAATTAGTTGAAATTTAGAAGATATGTATCCCTAATCCACTACCACTTGAGTCTTCCGACCAAAAAATGACTATTTAGTGATAAAAAGATCACAAGCCCTACAAAAAATTTAATGGATGAGGTTACCATGTGGTGTTAGCATCATCATCATTTAATATGATTATATCCATCAATGCCAACATGCTATAAGTAGTAATACTGTAATGTCATGATCAACAATATCAAAATGTCATGAATCATCAAGGCCAATAATCATGAACATCAATATCATTGTATTTTATTCATGGGGATACGCAACAGTCAAAAGCTTATATATGTCAAGATTCAGTGAATCAAAATTCTCAATATCTCATACTATTAAAGGATTTCATTTTAATCAAATGCCAATATATCATGACCATCATTATCAATATATCATGAACATATGTCATTACTACCAATATCATACATTTATATACCTTTTTACATACATGTTGTCACATGAGATCATTACATGTTATGAAATGTTTCATGCAGAATATAAAGAAGAGAAATACTCCTTGGTTAACTTAAACCTGCAAAACTTGAAGTTGACACTATGTTAAGCCATTCAAGTAGTCCAAGCTATACACAAGATGTTTGGAGGTTAAACAAATAATATCAACTTTCTACAATCATTCAAGTACACAACCAAGTAAAACTTAGGGCCCGCTTAATTTTTTTTTTAAAAAAGTGATTATTAGATTGTTTTAAAAAGTAATTAATTGTTTAGAGATTTTGTGAAAAGTAGAAATTATTTTTTGTTTAGTTAAAATATAAAAAAACACATTTTACAATTATATAGAGTGAGACAGTTAATTATAATATTCTGTCAAGAGCAAATCTTGTTATTTTTGTAATTTTTCAAGACTATTTTTATTTATAAATTGAAATCTTTGTCTTTTCACATATCTCACTTATCCACCGCATCAACTTTTATTCAAAAGCTACTCAGTATGCTTCTCAAAATAATCAGAAAAATGCTTTTTTTTTCATATTCTGATTTTTTTTAAGTTTAAACAAACATCTTTAAAAACTTCAAAAGTGCTTTTTCTATAGAAAATTGTTTTTTATTAAAAATAGCTTAAACAAATGGGGTTTTAGTCAAACATACAAGTAAAGGTTTCACTATCAAGCACTCAAGTTCATATTCTTTAAATTATCACTTATCACTTAATACTAAGAGTTGCAAAGATTCCAAGCAACTTTGTTACTCCCCAAAAGTACAAGCAAAAACACCTTATACAAGAGGACATTGTGCTACCACTAATAATCTTGTATCCAATCTAAAATTCCTAACACCCATAACTTAAAGATACCTTTCGACACAGGATTGTCTCCCCAATAATAGTAAATTCAAATTTGTCATTGGCATAAATAAGAACACTCTAGGGTTAGCTATTACAATCCGTAAAACCCACATTATACTTCAAATAATAGGTACCCTTATCCTTTAAACACATCTAAGATCAACATTAAACCATCAAACATCCAAAATTTTGGATTCATAGCTAGAGTTTCTCAAATCGCCTCAAATCACAACTTCAAGCCATAAATCTTGAAGAAAATAAAAGGATGAGAAAGGTTCTAGCATTACTTGGAGTTTGGAGCAAGGTCTTGGTATATTTTACCACCAAAAGCCTCAGACCTCACTTCTCCCTTAAGCTTTCTTGTAACAACCCTTAGTATACTATCCTAGACTTAGTCCTGAGTTAACAGGAAGTATACTTGATGATGTGTGCAGGACCGAAGAAACCAGGATTGAGGAAGAGCAAGTAGAAGGCAGAAGTACTCCACATTACGGCGAGAAGCAGGGCCGTTATGGTGAACGAGCTGGAACTTGGATAATTCTTTCAAACAAAAGGATTCTATGCTTCAATGAACTTATCACTTGCTGCAGCTCCAAACTCTAAACTTCAACAAATTTGAAGCATCTCTGTCAGACAAAACTGAAAGAATCAAAAGGGAAGAAGGAGATCTCTGCTTGGGCTTCATTTCTTCGACCTTAGGCAGCAAATTTCGGGCCTTGAGAGCTTGATTTCAAGTTGGTAAGTGATCTCTCCTCCCTTTTCTCTAGAATTTTTAGATTGAGATTTGGGTTTATGTTTGAGGGGTCGTTAGGTCAAGATTTTATAGGTTAAAATGGTTATTAAAGGATCAATGAAGTATTGTTTAATGTTATTGATGCTTAGGCATAAGTTTTAGAAGGAGTATGTATGAGTTATGCTAAAACCTAGGTTGAAATTTAGGAAGAGAAGTGGAAATCCAAATTGAAATTGTTGATACATGAATTGAATGGTTGTATGTAGCCCATTGGTGCATGAATGTGTTGTTGAAATCCTAGGTAAAGCTTAAATGGTTGAATTATGGATTTTGGTTAAGTTATGCAATATGTTAATTGAAGGTATTATGATATTGTAGTGGCTGTTAGGTTGAACAGAGGCATTTGACTTGCGTTCAGTGTTGAGACGTCAGCAGTTTCAAGTAACTAGGTATTGTGTTTATCTGATAATTGTTGATTTGTATTTATATGTGTATATATATATATGTATATATATATACATGTTCCTATTCATACCACGATATCATTATATGTGTGTGTGTGGTTTCTTCTATATATCATGGTATGCACACGGCTAAGTAAGGTATGAATCTAGATCTCTAGCATTGGTATATGATGATGATGAACATGATGTTAGATGTGATTCCCTAGCATGTTAGCTTGACATTGATGAGTATGATAATTATTCCATAGTGGTATACACATGTTGGCATGGCATGAACATCATTACCACATGAGCATAGTGAGATATGGTGGATTGGGAGGTAATGATGTGATAAGATATGATGATACATTTCTATCACTAAATCCTCTCCTATTGCCAGGAGAGCTAGGTGGCAGTAGATTGTACCTTCCCTAAATCGCCACTAATTTGGATGGTCCAGGAGAAGAAGAGCCATGATCCAAGTATTAATGTAACATTTAGCTAGGTTGTATTAGTGTGAGGTGAGCTTGGTGATATCCTAGAATTAGTCTTCACCAGCTGTAGGAAGGGAATCACCTATTAGAAATGTCTTGTGATAACCGTGCAAGAGGGAGACATTCATACCATTATATTTTATATTACATTGCACCATAAGCATATTTGTGTGGATAAAAGATATAGGTTTCATGTGTTTGTGTTTCCAGTTACTAAGACTTTGTTTTATACCCTATGTGCCTAACATTTAAGGTAAAGACTCTAATACTAGTCCAGAAAAGACCAAGGAGCTTTAGGCTTCTCCGCTTGGGGAACATCATTTGTAACTGGTAGTTTTACCATTCAATCTATGTAATGATTTGTGCCCAGTAGAGTTGGGTGTTTATGCATTTTCTGGTTATCTTGGGAGTGATGGTGTGTACATTATATGATGATATGGATGATTGTGATGATGATGTTGGTGAATGGTATGTTTGATTGTGGCATATGCCAAGGTTGAGGTTTATGTGGATGTGTTGTGACTTGGACCCTAATATGAGTCATTATTATTGGTGCATGTATTTGTAGGCCAGATTGGTTGTATTAGTGAGCCCAAAGTGGTTTTGGGTCTTGTTTGTGTGTTTTGAGGCATATAACTCATTATGTGAATTTGGGGTTTAAGGGGTTAAATCTTGGATGAATAATTTCTCTGAGGTGAAAACTTCCTTGAATAGGCTAGTTGTGCCATTTAGGACCTATGTGAATGGTCCTTAGGTGCCAAATTGCCTTTGGTAGTAATTGGAGGAAGTTGGTTGTGAATTTTGGCAAAAAAGTGACCAAAGTTGTCATGGGCGTCTAGAATCTCCACATGGAGGTGGATTGAGATAAAATTGATGTCTATAGTTAGATTAAGACAAGATTAATATGTAGGAGTTGGAATTAAATCAATCAGAGGTTGAAGCACAAAGTTGTGCACATCATAATTTTGCCCCAAAAAATGAACAATTTGCTTATACAGATTCTGATACAGGTGCCGCATTGCCAACCTATTCTTTCTTTCGTACACCACGGTGGTATTGTAGCTAATCATGGCTTAGCCCTATTCTAGTCTTGTTCAGAGTTTTTCTATGTTTTTTATGTTTTAGGAGTTGTTTTGGGGTATTATGGGAGTATGCTGTTACATCTCCCAACCCTCTTTTTTTTCTTCTACACAAGATGAGTAAATTGTGGGTTTTATAGAAAATTTTCATAACTGGCACCGTAGCCCCAAAATCGTACTATAACCACAAAATCGTACCGCGGCTCCATTCAACTTTAGAGGGAAATTCTCTGCATATGAGCTCTAACTTCAAAACCTTATATCTTGCATTATATACATTCAAAAATGCCAAATAACAACTCTAGAGAAAGCTTGAAATGTCTACTTTTCAATGCAAAAATTTTCAATTCAAAATGATATCATTTGATCCCTCAATTTGGTCAATTTCAAAAGTTGCTCATTTTTTGTTAAGAAAAATGCCTATCATGGTTTTGGCCACCATTATCCAATTAAACCATTTGAAAATACCACCATATATTTTCGAACAAAGTTTAATATATAAGAGTCATTGGAATTTACTCAACCACACGCCACACTTCTTTGATTTGAATTTTAGCTTCTTAAATTCAAAATTTTCTTTTATAAATAACTCACGCAACTATTTAAATTTCATCAAAACCTTTCAAATTAAATTTTAATGCATGGCAATTAGTTATTCTTCAACTAAGCTATTAACCATGGGGGATGTCACAATTGGATGTCGTCATGCCCTATGTTCTATATAGGAACTAAATTATTGATGGTATGAAAGTTCGATGAGTGATTTGAAAAAAGAAAATTGAAGTTTAAGAACCAAATTACAAATTAATGCATATTTGAAGGACTAAATAATTAATTTTTCAAAAAGGGAAAAACTAAAGTACTTTAAAATGATGAGATCCATTGATTTATTCATTTCAATATCTATTTATTCCAATCGACTACAAAAATATTATGGGACATGTCAAACTTTTTATATTACGAAGTGGTATAAAAAGCAAACATTATGTATGTCCAACAGTACAGCAATTTCATGGGAGGAGTCATTGAATGTAGGACACACATTAAAATTTTGAGACATACATAGTACAAAGCCTAGAAAGTTCCCCTTATTGGCAGGCCTCTGCTTTTCCACTCTCGGATGCCATTTTAGTCAATGCTCATGCCACCTTGGCCAGAAAAATAGCATAGGATGTTGCTTTTTTGTTACGACTCAATTTGCATATTTAATTTTTAGCATAAATTTTTTATAAAAAGAGTAATAAAACTCGGGTAGCTTAAATTTAATTTAAAAGCTTTAGATCAAATTTATACTCTAGCCTCTATGCATCTCTAAAAATATACTAAAAGAAATATTCCGTTGGCGTAATTATCATTGAAATCATTCCAAGGCATTTATGATCCAAAGCAACATGTGACGTATTTGTTAGTGTTTTTTTGACACACCATGATGTGAAACATGGACCCTGTTCCAGATTTTGCTTCATATCATATCATGTGATCCCTACTTACTTCCACTTTCACCATTTGGTAGGGATTTTGTGCAAGTGGTGAGCGTTTCTGCAGCAATGCAGTCCCCATTAATTTATTTATGGTAAATATAAATCGTGCAATCAAAAATAAATGGATTCAATTATATGTGGTCAAGTTTATTTTGACATTTAAATTTCAAAAGTTTGAAGTCTTTATCCTATCAAGAAAATGCCAAGAAGAATGGAAAAAGAGTAATTTGATGCCTATAGATAGAAATAAGGTGTGATATTTAATAGTGTGAAAAAGTCAGAGTGATTGTGTGATTAAGATTTGGAATTCATATTTTGGAGAACTAATTCGGATTTCTGCTAAGATGAAATAAAGGTTATCTTTTATAGGGTTTGATGGAAAGATCCCAAAATAAAGAAAGAGACTTAGATATGGTTTTTTCATTGATTTATAAAAGGCTTATATGTTGTAAAAAGCCTTGGAAAAGAAAGGTATTTAAGTTATAAAGGATATATATAAGAGGGTAACAATAAGTGTGAAAACTCTTAGAGATGAGGTAAAAAAACTTTCCTATAAGAATAAGTTTACATTAGAGATTATCTTTGAATATATACTTGTTTGATTTGATTTAGGACATTTTGACCAAGCTTATATGAGAGAAAATTCCTAAATGTATACTCTTTACAAATGATAGTCTTACTTGAGGAGTTAAGAAAAGAAGTTAACTCAAAACTTAGCTATAGAAATGGATATTGGAATTAAAAGGTCTATACTTAAGTAGGAGTAAAAGTGTCAAAGTTTAAATATTCGAGACCAATATTATAAAGTGATAGTGAAATTGAAGGAAATGTCATGTATAGAATACAAGTTGGGTAATTAAAGTAAAAAAAGAATTATAAGTCATTTGTAATTACAAAGTACCTACCAAGTTTAGAAGGAAGTTTTATTAAACTGTTATAAGACCAGCAATACTATATTATAATGTATGATATGGACTTTAAAGGAACATAAGAGCACAAGATATGTTTAGCATAAATGAAAATATTAAAATGGATGGTTGGTCATATAAAAAATGGATAATATACAAAGAATCTATACAAGGAAAAATCGAAGTAGTATCTACTAAAGAGAAAATAGTAGAAAATCAATCAAGGTAATATAGATATATATAAAAAAAATATCGCTAGAAGAACCCGCTGAGAGAGTTGATCATATTCCTATAAAAAAGAGAGTGAGAGAGTTGATCATATAGCCTTTCTATAAAAAGATATAGATGGAAACTAAGATTGATACATAATAATATTATAAAGTGGGATCTTTTGATAAATAATATATCTAAAGAGATAGTTTTTTATAGAGTTCATTGATATGAGGGGGACCTCACTTTAGTATTATAGGATTGATTTTGACATTTTGTTATTATTGTTTTAACCTTAAAATCTATTTCTTCTTTTTTTTTTTGGGCATAAGAAAAAACTATTTCTTCTGTTTTAAATGTGCTATTAATTATTGATGTTACTCAAGATATTCTTTTTTTTTTCAAGATATTCATTAAATCAGTAGATGAGCATCACAGCTTCAAAAACCATATATACATAAAGAGATAAAATTCTTTTAAACCAGTTTAATTCTTTCGTTAATATGATTTTTAGGCCGAACTGAATTGAACCAAAGATCGTTTACCAATCCAGCCAATTAATCAGTCCGGTCTAGTTGATCTATTAGATAAGACACAGAACATTTTTTTGTTAATATATAAATTATAAATCCCTGAGTATCAATCATCAATGTTACTTACTCCCTGTTTCTTTTTATCGAATCGTATTATTTATAAATCGAACAGTATATCCTAATATCATTGTAAATACGCGTCCCACTCTAATTTGGAGTAAATAACTTTATCACCATTAAATTATACAGTATGTAGGTGGGGAGTGGATCGAGTCACTATGCCACTGAAAGATATTCTTTTTGAAGACTAGAAACATCATTGGGTGCTCTTTCATATGCAACTTCTCTCACGCGGTCAATATGCCTAACAACCGCTCCTAATGAATTAATGGGCTTTATGTATGGTCATTCAGTTCAGTTCAATGTATCTATACCTATATATGAATGTCGACTACAATCACCTTCTGTTTTCCTGGATTAGGTTAGGTGCTATTGACTGACATCCAATAGAATCATAAATTATGTTTACTTTTAAACTATTCAATCTCGTATTCTTTTCAAGCTTTGACTCCTACCAAGAAATGTTTGGCCGAAAAAAATTCCCACCAAGAAATAATAATATTGACTTTCTTTTCACAAAATTTTATCCATGCAAGCTCATTAGCTCTTTTGAATTTAACTGAAATTACTTCTTTCGGATGATGATTATGCAAATCCTTATGTATATGTATGTCAAAATATAAATTTGACATCAAAAAGTTATGCGTGTATAGGTAAATTTTTTAGCTATTTAATTACTATTTAAAGGTTTAAAGCTTCAGCTTTTAGTAAGAACCAAAAAAAGAAAAAAAAAATATTATGGCTATAACCCTATAAATGTATAGACACAACAAAACTAGATTATGATTAGTTTTTTTTTTTCGGCACAAGAATATGATTGGTTTGATCACTCGTTGATGATACTAAAAATGATAAGTGGGTCAACCCATAGTGCCACTAAGAAATTCTCCTAAATCATGCACCCTTCTATCTTCTTTATCAATAATATACATTTTCAAAAGATAATTTTGTTTTTTCAACAAATCAAAAAATCAATTTTTCAAAATAAGGAAACGTCACTCGTTTGACAATACATTTAGGGAAAACTATACTTTTGATTCCCACAAATTTGATCAATTTTTAAATTAGTCTCAATAGGAAAATCTAGTAAATACTTTTTAAATTTTGTTGATATGATTATTTGTATATTATTTTAGTAGTTTGATCATGTATGATTTATAATAATAAAGTAAACTCACATAAATAAAAATATTGATATAGATAAAATAATGAAAAATAAATTAAACTTTAAGTAAAATTATTGGAACCATATGGGTGTACGTGTGTGAACCAAAAAAATAATAGAAAAATGCTTACAATAAAATAAAAAATAACGATAATATAAATATAATTGAGATTTTTATATAGGAAAATCCCATTAAAATACCAAGGTAACAACATTATTCCAAAAAGATATCTCAATTTTTCCTAATTCCAAATACCCACTGTTGATGCTTTTTGGAAATTAAGTTTTGTGAACAAAATGTCTATTTTGCCCTTACTCCAATTATAAAAAATTTTTCTCACTGGTTGTTGTACTCTCCTCCTCTGTTGCTTCCTTCCTTCCCAACCTAGTCATCACTTTCTCTTCCTCCTCTCCACCCTCCTCCTCTCCTCCTACTGCCCCATCCTTCCTCTTCCTCTTCTCCTTTCTCTGGATTGCTGCTAAGGTCACCAAGATACTCGAACTAGCCCTAACCCACAGATTGTTGTTTCCCTGTATAGCACCCTAAGACTGATAACTTCAAGGAGATAACTTGCTAATAATCACAAGAAGGCATCAAGGGTGAGAAAATAAGAGGAAAGACTCAAAAGAGGGAGCTTCGAACTACGACCGGACAACATGAAAATTGAAGGAGACAATTTTCCCCTGTTTTGATAGCAACTTGTTGTCAATTCCAACGAACTTCGAATGTGCATAACTTCCTATTCATACCTCCGATTGACACAATTCTAAAGTCTATAGGTCACTCTATACCTCCTCTAACCATAGACACTAACATTGTCTCAAAATTTCTGCGTATGATGATTTGGACAACCGTAACTAAAATGTTCACTTTTTAACCAAAACTAGCCATTAACAGCTCTCAATTCCCAACCACAGGCCTTTTGGTCATCTAACCTTTCCCAACAGGTCACAAATAACATAACAGCATTGTTCAAGGAGGTGACATTTTAAGAAAACCACTCTCTTAAGTTTTGAACCCCTTGAACACCAATCTTTGGGCGACATACCCTTTTTCCAATTGGCTTTATACATTACTCTCATTTAACGAATTACACATGAGCAACCAATGCCCTAAATCCCAGACTCTTATAAATAATGAATAGGGTATATGCCCGATAATACCCTATAATCACCATATACTTTATTACAAAACACTAGGAGGATTCACAAAACCACATCACACATGGTATTCAATCATAACTCTATACTTGGCATAATGCTAGACAAACATATAACATGTGTTCTCAGATAAACTCAAACGGATCATAAGTACTCGAATATTCCGTACACCGGCCAAAGGAGAAACTATCTCAAGCACCATCTTATTAGAATGAAAATCCTCTCCTGTAAATGGGTATCAATAGGGGGTGAGATAAACATCCCAATAACCAAGGAGTAACTATAAAAACAAGAGGTTTCACTATAAAAAAGTTTCACACACATATTGAACATTACCAAGTCATGTACACAATTATATATATACACACTCATGCAATATGCAATATGTGTAATGCCATGCACATGATATGCAAAATCCACATCAATCATAGTAAGAATCATGAGTTAGTTACTATCACAAAGTAACTTCGATAAGTAGCCCACTTCCAACAACTGGTGAAGGTTGTAACAACCTACTATGAAATATCCTCTCACATCATTTACAACTTTGAAATACTGGTTAGACAAAACCAAACAAGCAAATCATGTGACAGCGCTGCTCCCTGAGTGCTCTCGAGTTGAGAAATTTTCGGAATAAAGGAGACCGGTGCCATGGTGCCTGTATCTAAATTCATATTAGCAAAATACTGATTTTCTAAGCGAACTCTCGACATGCATAACTTCGTGCTCCGACCTCTAATTGACATGATTCTAACTCCTACAAGTCAATCTAGTCTCAATCTATATATAGACACCTATTTCACTTCAATCTATCTCTGTATAGAGACTTTGGACACCCAACTCTATTTTAGCCACTTTTTTGACAAAAACTCACAACCAACATTCTCCATTTGCCACTAAAGGCAATTTGGCACTTAAGGACTACTCACACAAGCCCTATTTCACTCAACTAACTTGTCCAAGAAGGTTTCACCCCAAAGAAACAACTCCTTTGAGAATTGACCACACTGAACCCCAAAACCACATAATGGGCTACATGCCCAAACCATACATACTAGGTTCAAAATCCTTTTGGGCTCCCACATACAACTATTCTAGCTCACACATGCCCAAACCACATACACTAGTCTTAAAACCCCTTTGGACTTCTACATACAACCATTCTAGCTCACAAACTCACACTCTAACAATAATGACCAAACCAAGGTCCAAATTATCATCACACACAAATAAACCATCCATGACACATATCCACATCTCACATATCATCCATCAACATTAATATCATCACATAATCATCTATATCATCTAGACATCATTGTCACAATCTTTCTATCATCATCAATGCATATAGATAATACTCCTAGGTCACTCATACAGGCACCAAACTACAACAACCTACTTAGCACAATATTACATAAACGAAATTATATACTACCAATTATACTTGAAATTCCCAAAGGCCAAGAGGCCTACGACTCCATGGTCTTCTCCGAGCTAATGCCAAAGTCTTCACCTAAAATGTTAGTCATGGGACGGGCTGTGAGATAAAGTCTCAATAATCGGGACAAACATACACATATAATAATATCATCAATACCGCACATATATGCAATGATGTAGTAAAATGTCAACATCATGAAATGTATGATCTACCTTGTACATGACTAGAACCACGAGTTGGCATTATCATAAGACATTTCAAATAGGTGATTCCCTTTTAATAACCGATGATGACTAATTTTAGGATATCACCAAGCTCACTTCACACTAGTACACTCGACCAAAGGTCACACTAATGCTTGGATTGCAGCTCTCTTTCTCTAGAATCACCCTAAATTGGTGACTATTTAGGAAAGGTACTATCCACTGCCACCTAACTCTCCAAGCCATGGAAGAGTATTTAGGGGTAAGGATCTTTCTCCATATCATCAAATCATATCATCACTACATCATATCTCATCTCATCATCATTACCCTATCCACCATAGCTCGCTATGCTTAATGTGATGATGATGCTCAATGTCATACCACGTGTCTACATAACCATGAAATCATCATCAATGTCATGCTAGCATGCCAATACCATATGCAATCAACATCCTCATAATCATTATGATCATTGGATCGATATACTCTTATGTGGGGATGCATATAAACAAACCTATACACACATATACCATATCCTCATCCATCACATATGAACATCAAGAAGAAAGGCCCACATGCCTCTACTAGCTATATACATACCATGATATAAAACAGAAACACATACATACAAAATTATTGTGGTATGAAAAGGATCATGCATATATACCTATATATATCAACATAACACACATATACAACCTGGTTACCTTAAGTTGTCAATATCACACATACTTGTATCTCACAAGCTTCTCGGATTGCCAACCATGACTTGCACTCCTCCGATCAACCAAACAACTGCTATAATACCACAGTATCTTCGATTAATATATAGTATAATTATCCAAAATCCACAATTCAACCAATTATGCTTAATCCAAGTTTCTAACAACATAACTACACACTAATAAACTCTAATTAACCATTCATATCATAATCATCCTCATACATCTTGGATTTCACACTCCTTTCATAATTTCCAACCTAGAGTTCTGTCAAACTCATCACAATCCCACTAAAACTCATACCCAAACCTTCCTAATACTACATAACACTTCTATGCCACCAAAACAAGTATTTTAATCAGTAGAAAATACAACCCAACTGAATCCAAGATATTCCTACCGATTTTCAACCAAAATTCATAGAGAAAAAAGAGAAGGAAAGGTTAGAGATCACTTACCGACCAAGATCCTAACTTCCCAAGGTCTAGAAATGATCCTCAAGGTTGGACTTTGCAAGCCCTAGTGGTGCTCTCCTCAGATTCCTCATTCTTCCTCCGTTTGTTTGACTGATTCACGTTTTGATTTAAAAGATTTTTGTGACTCTCACTGCATCGTGAGTGCTCTTAGCCCAAAAAATTTTCAAAATATCACGAGTGTCTCACTGCGGCAGCCTACATCTCATTGTGGCATTTTTAAATTTCAGATTTTGTCCCGTTTGCTTCTTTTTCTAGTCCTAGTTCCTCCAGTCCTGCATACATTATCAAGTATACTTCCTGTTAGCTCAAGACTTAATCCAACATAGTATAATGAGGATTGTAACAAAGGCCAATTCTAAGGCACTATGAAGCTCACTACCACTAGTTATAACCCGATCAAAGATCATTCCACTAATAAGTAGACTATAGTTCTTGTAATAACCCTCATTATATTATCCTTGACTTAGTCTTGAGCTAACAAAGTATATACTTAATGATATGTGTAGGACCGGAGGAACCAGGACCAGAGAAAAAAGCAAAACGGAACAAATATGAAATTTGAAACAAAAAAGGGCCATACCACGGTGAAGTATAGGGTCGCCATGGTGAGACACTCGGGGTATTTTAAAAAAATTTCCAAGTCAAGAGCACTTGCACTGCAGTGAGCTTACTCATACCATGACGAAGTCACAAAATTTCTTTAAATCGAATGAGAACTAGTCAAACGAAAGAAAGAAAAATGGAGGGAGACGGAAGATTCTCTACTAAGGCTCAGTGGATCCGACCTTGGGAAGCAATTTTGGGACTCTAGAAGCTTGATTCTTAGTTGGCATGTGGATCTACTCCCTTCCTCCTCCTTTTTCTCTTCAATTTTAAGTTAATTTTCGTAGGTATACATGGGAGTCTATTTTTGGTTGATTTCCACTGATTGAAATGGTTGTAAAGTTAAGGAAGTGTAATTTAGTGTTAGGAAGCTTTGAATATAAGTTTTGGTTGGATAATGATGAGTTTGAGTGTAACCCTAAGTTAGAAATTGTAGAGGGAGTATGGAATCCGAATTGTATGTTAATGATTTTGATGCGGATAGTTGATTGGAGCTCAAGCTCATTAATGCGTATTTATGTTGTTGGAACTATCGGTTAAGTTTAAATGGTTAAATTGTGGATTTTGGTTAATATAAGTATAGCATTAATTAAAGGTATTATGATGTTATAGTGGTTGATTAGCTAATTGGAGGTGTAAAGTTCATGATGGGTACTCTGAAGGTTTGCTTAAGCCCTATGTGTGGGGTGTCGGTAATCCGAGGCAACCGGGTGTTTGTAATATATATGTTATATGATGATATATATGCATGTCTCTGTTCATACCACAATATCATTATATGTATGTATATAGTTTTCTATATATCATGGTATGCACATGACTAGCGAGGTATTGGTATATAATGATGATGAGTATGATAGTTTATTCGTGCATATGTGATTGTGGCATCCATATTTTATTGTATGCTAGCATGATCATGATGATAACTGTGATGATGAATATATATATATATTGTTAGAGGCATGTTAGCATGGCATGTACATTACCACCCCATGAGCACAGTGAGATATAGTTGATTGAGAGGTAGTGATGAGATGAGATGTGATGATATATGACATGATGATATGATAAAAGATCCCTACCACTAAATCTCTCCTGATCAGAAGAGCCGGGTGGTAGTAGACTATGATATGATATGATGATTATATGATTTGGTGATAGGATGAAATATCCCTGCCATTAAATCCTCTCCTATGGCCAGAAGAGTCAGGTGGTAGTAGATTGTATCTTTCCTAAATCCCCACCAATTCAAAGTAGTCCAGGGGATGAAGAGTTTAAGTTTTATGTATCCCAATATAAAAAAAATTATATTTTGACTAATTATTATAATTTTTGGTTTGACAACAGATATTTGATCTTTTTTTCTCCTAGCCAACGATGGCATATGCTTGATCCAACAATTATATAATGTGATAAGAAGTACCAACAACCGGATATTAATATTATTCAACTTTTAATATGGGCGATGATTGAAATTTTTTACAAAAAATAAAATATTAAATAATTAAATAATAGAGATGTAATATCCGACAAGTGAATACATGATGGTCCATTTGGAAGGAACAGAGGATCTTGCAAGTATATAGAGTTAATCATAGTAATAAAAAGTCCAGAGTATTTCGAAGTCGAACCCAAAGGAGGTGATGAAATCTATCAATCCACAATTTTTAATCGAAGAGAACAACTAACAATTTCAATGAGAAAATTGGAAATCAAAGGAAGCAAATCATTCAATTTGTAGATTAATTCAGTCACTAGAAGTGTCAAGAGATCGAGGTTCACCTATCGGAATAACTCACTCATCTAACCAAACCATAAAGCTACAATCCAGTCACCACAAATTCCTAGATCTATCTCTGGTCTAGTTATCTACGTTTGTTATCCTAAATCTAGACTTACTCTTCTCCTTTCGGTACTTGAAATTTGCCCACAAATTAGATTCTATGGTGGCCAATCATAAAATCAATATCCAAATAAGGAAGACAAATATAATTATAAACGATTCAATCAAATATACATAAAAACTCCAGAGTCATAATCAAAATCATCAAATGAGTTAATCCCAATCAGGCTACATCCCTACCCCTAACTAGGAATTTAGAAATACATAAAATTAATCATCTTAACAAAGTTCAATTCCCAAATCATAAACAAATAAAGCTAAAGATAAAAGTAGAAGAGAGGAAACTCAAAGATTGCCACAAACTCCCTTAATCTCTTGCTTTTTTTGTCTCCTAATCTCTTATAGTTGCTCCAAAAGTGTTAGAATTGTGTTCTCTAGCCTCCAAATGCGTGACTAAACTCCTCTCCTCGTTTCTATCATGTTTCCTTTTATAAGAAAAGTCCAGAAGCCCATAAAAGCCCAATAATTTATGAAGACACAAAATAATTAACTCTCCTCTCAAATGGAGCCAATGCCAGTTCAACATTAATTTCCTTCACTCGGTGCCGACTCTTGCCTAACTAGCGAGACCACCCAGTGTCGGGTGGTTGATTTTCTTGTAGGACTCGGCGTCAGGTCCTTCCATTTGAGTAATTCTTCTTCACCTCCTCACCCATGGATGGGCGGCTTTGTACATCAGCTTTTTTCTCCTTCTTTTTTGCTCTAAGTAGCTCAAAAATCCTCATAAACATTCCTGTGATGCAAATATACCCAAATTATGTATAATTATGCCAAAAATTATCAAATTACAATATTTAGAGCTGAAAATAGATATAAAATGTGGGTGTTTTATAGGTATAAAATAGACACATCAAATTCACCCACGCTAGAATCTTTGCTTGTCCTCAAGTAAGACTAGAATTATGCTACTCTCAAAATTAAATTCTAGATTCATTAAACTCACTCTTCTTTACTAGTAATAGCCCGTCACCAGTATAAATAAAAGGAATACTCAATAAATCAAACTTTAAGTTCAATAGCAATGCACTTATCATTTCCATTCATCTAGAAGACTTTAATGTGTGTGTACTTAGTATGTGATAAATGTAGACAGCTAATCGAGCAAAAGGGAGAAAAATTACAACATTTATTTGAGAACTTAAATACATCAATCAATCATGCATAAAACTCAACTCATGTGCAATGGAGATCAACAAGGATTTATTTATTTAGCTTCCTCGCACTTTGTGCTTCAATTTTATCTGGGAATTTATTTGCTTTTCTTGGGCCGTTATATGCTCTTTTGACTTGAAAATCTCACATTTGTAATGTGTATCCCTGGTTACTCAAGCTACATAACCCACTGTATCAAGATGCCTTTAACACACTCATAACTCATACTGCACCGTTTTACGTGAAGGACAATAATTTTTGGTGAAGCCACCCAATTACTAAGTACAGCTTAAGCTAGCGGAGTAGATTTCTCTCTCTCTCTCTCTCTCTTTTACCTCAAATCATCTCTCCAACTAAATAATAAATTCATACATAACAATTGAAAATATCTGAGTTCAAAGATAAATATATAATCCAGCTTCTTACAAACTCAATCATTTGTCCACACCTATCATATGCTAAGTTATAGTGCTTAATTTTATAGTCTCAAGACTCATATTCCTGACTTGCAAAGTAACTATCTTATCTCATTAAGTACAACAATTGAGTATCCTATATTGACAGACACAACTACTAGCTCAGAAAAATAAGCAAGATAAATCTACATAAAAGCAATTAGGCACATAATTTCGCAAAAAAGTTCCTAATTTCAGCATATCAGCACAAGTCTAAGGATAAATCAACTAAGAGAAACTAATAAACCTCCCCCCCCCCAACACTTAGATTCAACATTGTCCTCAATATTGCAGGAATAAAATAAAAGATAAAGGATTGAGACTCCCCTGATTTGTAGGCAATACTTGCAATGCCCTGTGAAGTTTTTTGTGTTTGTTCCAAAGTCATTTTCACCATGATCAAATTAATCCTACAAATAGTCTTGAGGAAGAGGGTTTGGAGTAACAAGAGCAAGAAAAAAAAAAAGAAATAAAAATAGAAAACAAAAGAAGAAGAAAAAAGTTGGGTTGCCTCCCAATAAGCGCTAAATTTAATGTCGATAGCCAGACAAAGAATGGTGTCTTCAAACTTCTTGCAGTGAGATAGAATGAGTCTTTTCTAAGAAGTCCCCATCATGGTACTGCTTCAAGCGTTGTCTATTCACTACAAAAGTGCTTCCATAATGTCCCTTGATTTTGATGGCCCCATGAGGCCACATAACAGTGACTTCAAATGGCCTAGACCATCTGGACTTCATCTTCCCTGGGAAAAATTTAAGGCATGAGTTAAACAATAATACCTTCTATCTAACCTTAAATTCCCTATTTAGAATCCTCTTATCTTGCCATACCTTGGTTCGTTCTTTATAAATGCGGGCATTTTCAAAAAATTCCCTTTTTATCTCATCCAGCTCATTCAGTTAAAGTATACGCTTTTCACCTATATCTTTCAGATCATAATTCAAAGCACGCATAACCCAATATCCTCGATGTTCAAGTTCAACAGGAAGATGACAAGATTTGCCATAAACAAGTCTATAGGGAGACATGCCTAATGGTGTTTTATATGCAGTCATGTATGCCTATAATGCATCATCTAGTTTAACAAATCAATCCTTTCTAGATGCACTAACAGTCTTTTCCAAGATTCCTTTCAACTCCCTATTAGAGACCTCAACTTATCCACTAGTTTGTTGGTAGTATGTGGTATTAGCTCTAAGATGACATCAATATTTATGCAACAGAGCTCTAAATTGATTATTTCTAAAATGCATACCATTATCACAAATAATTGTCCTTGGAACCCTAAACCGAACAAACAATTTGTTCACAAATCTGACTATACTAGTAGTTGTGTTCTTCAGTAATAAGGAAGCCTCAACCTATTTAGTAACATAATCAACAGCAACAAGAATATAGGAGTTACCATATGAGGGAGGAAAAAGGCATGAAGTCTAGTCCCCAAACATCAAAGGGCTCGACTTCTAATATACCTTGTTGAGGCATCTCATGCTTTTTACTGATAGAACCTGTGTGTTGACATCTATCACAGTTAGTCACAAATGTTCTTGCATCTTTGAATAGTGTGGACCAGTAATAGCCACTTTGAAGAACTTTGGTAGCAGTCTTGTCAAGACCATGGTGTCCACCATAAGGGGAAGAATGGCAGTGGCTAAGAATATGAACCATCTCTTCTTGTGGAACATATCTTCGAACTATACTATTGGCACATCTCCTGAAGAGCAATGGGTCATCCCACATATAATGCTTCACCTTAGCTAGAAATCTCTTCCTTTGGTGGGAATTGAGATCTTTGGGGATAATGCCTGCGGTTAGAGAATTTACATAGTCAGTAAACCAAGGAGTAAATAGAACAGAAACAACCATTAAACTTTCATTCGGGAACTCTTCATTAATAGGAATTTAATTATTTTGGGCAAATGCTCAAGTTGGGATAAGTGATCTGCAACTTGACTTTCAATACCCTTTTTATCTCTAATTTCAACATCAAATTCCTGTAATAAGAGAACTTATCTTATCAACTTTGGCTTGGCATCCTTGTTACTCATGAGGTATTTCAAAGTTGCATGGTCAATGTACACAATGACTTTAGACATAGAAAGATAGGACTTGAATTTGCCTAAAGCATGAATCACAGATAGAAACTCATTTTCAGTGGTTGTGTAATAGATCTACGTGTTATCCAAGACCCTGCTAGTATAGTAAATAACATGTAAATTTTTTCCTTTTCTCTGTCCCAAAACAGCACCAATTGCAAAGTCACTTGCATCGCATATAAGCTTAAAAGGTAAACTCCAATAAGGGGTAAAACAATGGGGGCAGAAATCAAAGCCTTTCTCAAATAATTAAAAGCATTCATACAATCATCATCAAAGTTGAAAGAAATATCCTGGGCAAGCAAATTAGTTAGAGGTTTAGCAATCTTAGCAAAAATCATTAATAAACCTTCTATAAAATCTCGCATGACCCAGAAAACTTCTAATAGCCTTAACAGAATTGGGACAAGGTAAATTTTCAATTATTGCAAATTTTACTCGGCCAACCTTAATCCCTTTGGCTAAAACTTTATGTCCCAAAACAATCCCCTCAGTTACCATGAAATGGCACTTTTCCCAGTTAAGCAACAGATTAGTCTCTTCACATCTCTTCAGAACTTGAGCAAGATTAGATAGACAGCTATCATAAGAGATACCAAAAGCAGAAAAATCATCCATAAAGATCTCAATGATATCTTCCACCATGTTAGAAAATATTGCCATCATACATCTTTGAAAAATGGCAGGCACATTACATAACCCAAAAGGCATTCTACGATAAGCAAAAGTACCATATGGGTATATGAAAGTTGTTTTTTCCTGATCTGCAGGTACGATTAGGATTTGGAAATATCCCAAATAGCTATCAAAGAAATAATAATATTCATGAACAGCTATCCTTTCTAACATAGTGTCCACAAAGGGAAATGGGAAGTGATCCTTACGCGTTGCTTCATTCAACTTCCTGTAATCAATGTACACATGTCATCCCGTGACTGTCCTTATTAGAATCAACTCATTCTTTTCATTGGACACCACAGTCATACCTCCCTTCTTTGGAACTACCTACATAGGACTTACCCAAGGGCTATCAGAAATAGGATAAATAATATCTGCATCAATAAATTTCAACACTTTAGCTCTCACAACTTCCTTCATGTTCGGATTGAGCCTCCGTTGACTTTGCACCTTTGGAGTGTAATTTTCTTCCATTAATATCCTATGCACACAAATAGAGGGACTGATACCCCTTATGTCAGAAATAGACCACCCAATGGTAGGTCTATGCTCCCACAAATCTCTCAACAATTTATCTTCCTATTCAGAATTTAATTCAGGAGAAACTATGACTGGAAAAGTGCTAGAATCACCTAAGAAAGCATATTCCAAATGAGAAGGAAGTTGTTTAAGTTCCACTTTAGGTGGTGACTTCTCAGAGTGGGGAGGTAATGGGTTACCTTGTCCTAAATTTTCAGACTGTTTAATGTGTGACACATAACCCATACGTTCAAGTCTCATAACAGTATCAACTAAATTCATATCTACTTCCTTTTCATTTAAACTCAATGTAATACATGCTTCTAAGGAATCCTCATAAAAATTCTTATCAAAATATTCCTGAGCAAGTGTATCAATGACATCAACACTAAAGCAAGAATCTTCAAACACAGGAAAATTTACAGCTTTAGCAAATTGAAATTCCTCCCTTTCATTACCTACTTTAAAAATTAATTTCCCAGCAGGAACATCAATTAAAGCACCAACAATCAACAAGAATGGTCTCCCAAGAAGGAAAGATACATTAATATTATCTTCTAGATCAAATACCACAAAATCAGCAGGAATAATTAATTTACCTACTTTGACAAACACATCCTCAACTACTCCTCTTGGGTACTTAATTGATCTATTAGCAAAGGTGAGAGTCATATTTGAGAGCTTCATATCCGTCATCCCAAGCATCATGTAAGGAGAATAAGGCATCAAATTAATACCAGTACCTAAATCACATAGACATTCTTTAATAGTTTTAGAACTAATATAACAAGGTATAGAGAAACTCCTTGGATCTTTAAGTTTGGGTGAAAGTTTATTCTGCAATATTGCACTACATTCTTCATTCAACTACACAGTAGTATACTCCTCGAGCCTCTTCTTGTTGGATACAATCTCCTTAAGGAATTTGGCATAAGATGGCATCTTTGCTAAGGCCTCAGTGAAAGGAATATTAATTTGGATTTTCTTGAATATATCTAAGAACCTTTGAAAGTTAGCATCTTGCCCTTTCTTTTGCAGTCTCTAAGGGAAAGGAATATGGGGCACATATGGCTTCACATCATAGGAAGGAAACTGCCCTTGAATGTTACTACCAGATTTTGGGATCTCCCTATGCTCCTTATCCTTACTTTTCTCACTACTCTCAGCTTTATTTTTATTTTTCTTCACCTCTTCCTTCAATTCTTTGCCACTTCTGAGAGAAATTGTCATAACTCCTTCTTTCGAATTAACCCAGTATTGCTAGGGAATTGGTCTTGTACCTTTTCAGTCATCATGTTTTCTAAGTAACCTATCTGTGTCTCTAAGTTACGAATGGCCACTTGTGTAGCACTATTGGTAGTAGCCTGACAAACCATAAACTATTCCAGAGTGTTGTTAATTTGCTCCATATTTTTGTTGCTAGCTAGCTGACTGGTTGCGAGCTTAGTGATTAAATCCTCTAAGTAAGACTTCTTCTCCGTAATGGGCCTTGATTGGACATTGGATGGTAACATTTTCTACTGAAATCCAATTGGGAGATTAGGCCATTGACTGCCTTGATTTTCCAAGAAAAGTTTGGAAGATTCCTCCAACCTGGATTATTAATATTGGAGAAGGGATCATTCTTCCTTTGTAAAATCTACGGATGCTCAACATTAGAACCCATAAAATTGACTTCTCCTTGAATTGCATAAACATAACCCTCAATGGTATGATCAGAACCACCATATGCAGCATATAACTCTTTAGTAGTCTAAGTATTAGTTTGCTGAAACAAGAGATCAATGCCCTGATTCATTTTCTCAAGCTGAGCCATCACATCAGAGCAATCATTAACTTCATATACTTGAAACTTTCTACTTCTTACACCCTTCTATCTAGTTTGGATAGCCACTCTCTCATAAATATTTATCATATCCGCTGCAATAATAGTACCTTCTCCAATAGATATATCTAACAAAGATTGAGCAGATCGAGATAGCACATTATAGAAAATCTAAGCAGTCATCATATTGCTAAACCCATGATGTGGACATTGATTCAGAAGCAACTTGTAGTGATCACAAGTCTCATAATAGGACTCACCATCTAGCTCAACAAAGTTGTAAATTTTATCCTTAAGTTCCAAAGTCCTTTGTGGAGAATAGAATTTTGCAATAAAAGCATCATAGATTTCTCTCCATGTAGTCAAGGCCCTTCAGGAAGGTTAAGAAGCCACTGTTTTGCTTTATCCTTTATGCACAGGTTAAAACATCTCATCTTGAGTTTCTCTTCAGTTATGTTGTTAAGAAGAAGTTGATTTACCACATTATAAAAATCCATGAGAAATCCAAGTGCATCTTTGCTTCCCATCCCATAGAACTGAGGAAGAGAGTTCAAATGAATTATTTTAAACCCATAATTCCTAGCATTCTAACTCAGCCTGAAACAAGATGGGCTACCAAAAATTGCTGGTTTGTTAGCATATCTCTAGAGTGTATTATGTTGAGCCTCAACAGGTACTATTTCATCAGCCATCTTGCGTCGCCTTCTAGCTCGATTCTCCCTGCAAGTACATTTAATTTTAGAATTAATGTCAATTAACTCAGAAGTATTATTAAGACTTTTAGATCTTAATAACATCAAACAAAGATATAAAGGAAAATTTTTTTTTATAGGACTAAAAATAAAGAACTAATAAATCCGTTGACCTCCCTGGCAACAGTGCCAAAAATTTGATCGAGATCCTGCAAGTATACAAGGTTGATCGTAGTAATAAAAAGTCCAGAGTATTCTGGAGTCAAACCCAAGGGAGGTGATGAAATCTATCAATCCACAATTTTTAATCCAAGAGAACAATTAACAATTTGAATGAGAAAATTGGAAATCAAAGGAAGCAAATAATTCAATTTGTAGATTAATTCAGTCACTATAAGTGTCAAGGGATTGGAGTTCACCTATTGGAATAACTCAAATTACTTTCTTGATTAGACTCTATGCAATTATAGTGACAATTGTTTCTTCTATGTCCTAATCACCTCTCAGTGTAATAGTCCTTATTTAATTAGAGTTGAATTTGTTCTCACATAACTCACTCAACTAACCAAATCATAAAGCTATAATCAAATCACCGCAGATTCCTAGATCTATCTCTAGTCTAATTATCTATGTTTGTCATCCTAAGTCTAGGCTTACTCTTTTCCTTTCGGTACTTGAAATTTGCCCACAAATTAGATCCTATGGTGGTCAATCACAAAATCAATATCCAAATAAGGAAGACAAATATAATTATAAACGATTCAATCAAATATACATAAAAACTTCAAAGTCATAATCAAAATCATCAGATGAATTAATCTCCTGAACCCCTGACTGGAAATTTAGAAATCCATAAAATTAATCATTTTAACAAAGTTTAATTCTCAAATCATAAACAAACATCTATTTGCCAAAAATAAATTAGCTCTCCCCTCGAATGGAGCTGGCGCCGGTTCAACATTAATTTCCTTCACCCAGTGCCAGCTCTGAAGTGTGATCTACCCAACTAGCGAGACCACCCGGTGCCGGGTGGTTGCTTTTCTTAGAGGACCCGGCACTAGGTCCTTCCATTTGAGTGATTCTTCTTCGCCTCCTCACTCGTTCGCGGGTGAGAAACTTGGTAGGGACGGGTGGTTTCGTGTTGAATCAAGTTTTTTGATGATTTCAAACCAAGTGGAGCTTGGAAAGAAGATATCAAAGGTGTACAAAAGATCTCAAAAGAAGAAATCTAAGAAAAAATAAGTATAAGATTAGGTATAAGATTTCTTATTGTATTCAAAATGAGTAAAAGATTTTGATCTTGCAAAAGAATGTTTTAAAAATGTTATTTTACAAAAAATCATAACGTATTTGATAAATACCCACTAATAGATGAACTTTGAAGTATTAAACTTAATTTGTTGCTTTGGAAATTCGAACTTTGGTATCTGAAATTTGAACTTCAGAGTAAAAATATGTTAATCAGAAAAGTGATCCCTCTAACAGACGAATTTCATCGTTGAAAATTTGAATTTCGGATAAAGCACAAATTATGAAAAATGAAAAATTCGTCTGAAAATATGGAAAAATTCATCTGAAAGTAAAGTTTAAAAAGAGTTTTAAGGTAGTCCTCTGACAGACGAACTTTGACTTTGAAAATTTGAACTTTGGAAAAATGATCTACAAATCTGTTATCATAATCTTTTAACATATGAATTTTAGTATTCAGAAATTTGAACTTTGAATTAAGTCTCATAAGAGATGTCTCTAATAGATGAACTTTGACATTTGAAAATTCAAATTTCGAATTGAAGAACTATTGTGTCATATTGAGCTACCCACTAATAGATGAATTTTGGGCACCAAAATTCGAACTTCAAAGCCACTGTAGCAATATGGAACAATTGTTCACACTTACAAGAAGTACGTTAAACTTGAAAATTCGTACGTTCCAATAAAGAAACATTTTCCAAAGATGAAAGTTCAAACTTTACTTTATAACAGATGAACTTCAAGATTCAACGTTAAAGTCTTTAGCTTTCAGTCTTTGTGAAATTCGTCTGTTGACACACCAAAATTTGAACTTTGAATGTCGGACGCATTAAATGTGGTTGGTGAACGGATAGTTTTTCAGAGTAACCATTGGGTAATGTCTCTAACGGTTAGATCTTGCCTCTAACACATAGTTAAGACATAAATCTATAAATAGAACTTTATTTGAAGATGTGACTAACGATTTTACATTGTATATACAGAAACTCTGCTAAATTCTTAAGTCAAAGTCTTCTATTCTCACATACTTCATATCCTATACTTCAACTTTCATATACACTCTAAACTAGAGAGTTCAATCACTGTAATCAATATTACCTTCATCTGGAAAAATGATTTTCTTGTGAGGGGATTTCACAAGGAATTTTGGAAGCACTTAGCTAGAGTGCAAAGAGTGAGATAATAAGCTTTTGGAACTGAGCATCAAATTGTACTGAGACATTGCAAGAAGCTCACCGAATTCTTGTAAGATAATGAAAAATCTCATGTGGTAGCTTGAGGACTGGACGTAGGTCAAGATAAAGTGACCAAACCAGGATAAACATCTGTGTCTTCTCTTCCCTTATCCTGTTCTCACTTGGTATCCTTTTATACTATGTTTTTACTGTCACTCTTACTTTTATCATTCTCTTGACTTTTGCAGAAAATTTTAATCTTCCCAATTCACCCCCTCTTGGAAAGCCAGCATATCTAACAAGCGGTATTAGAGCCCAGTTTCCCAAATAAAGCATCTAACAATTTGGGAAATTCAATGGTTGGCTTTAGAGAAAGCATTCTACCTGAGGGAAATAACACAAATAGAACACCTAGCTTCAATGGAGAACACATGTATATTGGAAGATGAGAATGTAAATCTATCTCCAATCCATTGATCTGGACATCTGGTCTATCATCCAGAAGGGAGATTTTGTCCTAATGAAGCACAGGATGATAGGAAATACAAGGAGAAGCCAAAAGACGAGTGGAATGAGGAAGATACGAGAAAAGTCCTACTGAACTTTAAGGCAAAACACTGCCTAGTCAGTGCACTAAACCAAGATAAGTTCTACAGAGTATCACAATGTTCCACAACCAAGGGTATATAGGACACTCTAAAATTCGCTCATGAAGGAACTACTGGAGTAAGGGAGAACAAATTGAACTCCTGCATTAGCGAGTATGAAAGCTTCAGAATGGTGGAAGATGAAAGTATCAAAGAGCTACAAAAGAGATTCACCCTCATTGTGAATCAATTAAAGAGTCTTGGTAAGGAGTACACTCAGCCAGAGAAAGTTAGAAAAATCCTTAGAGCTCTTCCTCTAGATTGGCAACCAAAAATAACAGTAATAGAGGAAGCCAAAGGAGAGTCAATGGCCTCTATCACAGTACTCTTCGGTAGCCTTGAAGAATATAAGGGAAAGATAAAGGTTCTTTAGGAAGCAGGTCAAGACAGGAAAAAGAAGGGTCTTGTTTTAAAAGCTGCTGAAGAGAAAGAAGAAGAAATTGATGATGGAAATGAATTAGATGAAGAAACTCTAGCTATGAAGGTCAGAAAATTTGGAAGGTTGCAATTGTGCCGAAAACTTGATCGGATATCTTGCAAGTATACATGGTCGATCACAGTAATAAAAATATCTCCGGAGTATTCCAGAGGTCGAATCCAAGAGAGGTAGTAAATTTATAGTCCAAACTTTTAATCCCAAAAATTAATTGATAATCAAATTGATAATTCAAATTAAAAAGATAAAAAAAACTAGGAAATACAATGATGTCTGAGTTTTGATTCAGTTATAAAAGCGTCAAGAGATCAAGTTTCACCTTATGAGATAATTAAATTTTATTTCTTAGTTAGACTCTATATAATTATAGTGACAGTTATTTCTAAAGCGTCCTAATTACTTCTTGGTCAATTAGTCCTGATTTAATTAGGATTCAATTCGCTCTCGCGTAATTAAATTTCCTAATTAAGCCTTGAAAACTACAACATATATCACCATGAATTCCTAACTCTATCTCTAGATTAGTTATTCATATTTATCTCTCTATATCTAGGTTCACTCTTCACTTCTCAGTCCATCAAGTTTACCCATTAATTAGATTCTATGGTGATCAAGTATAAAATCCACACGAATGAATAAAAGAGATAAATATAATAAAAAGATAAATTAAATATAAATTGAAGAATAAATCAAAGAGTCTTAACTAGAGAAACAAATCCAGTCAATCATAGTCAGGCTACATCCCTACCCCTTACTAGGAAATTTAGCTACTCATGAAAATAGAAATTAAATCACAACTAAAATCTCAAATCATAGTGAAAATAATAAGAAAACATAGTTATATTAGAGAAGAATGAATCTATCGCTAATACTCCCCAAATCTCCTTACTCTCTCTATATAAGATGCTCCTTGTTGCTCCTAGATGCATTTAGAACCGTGTTCTCTGACTTCTGAGTGCGTTTCTCAATCTCCCATTGTGTTTATATCGTGTATGTTTATATAGAAAAATTTTAGAAGCCCATAAAAGCCCAAAATATCATGAAAACACGTCAAAAACGTGTTTCTATGGACCCCTGTTGCATGACCCGACACCAGGTAACCATAAAATTAATTAATACAGCGCCGAGTTCTTCTAAATTGCTGAAAAACGTTAAAATTTGTGTTGACCTGGTGCCATACGGATTTGACCAGGCGCCGGGTGGTTACTGTTGTACGGACAGTACACCTCTAGCTTCATAACGTCATCAGCTCATATTGACACTTTAAGTTCAATTTTCACCATGATAACGTTGGAATTTGGAAAGAATTAAAACATAAAAGTTGTATATCTATGTCTTAGCTTTCCAAATCATCTTAAATCACCTCAATCGGAGTTCATATGTGATATTTATAATCAAAATATCAAAGGATATCGAAACTTTTCAGCATGAACGATTTGTAACGTTTTTACTCCAAATGCTTCCAAATGAGCCTATAATATCATGAAACACAAAAATATGTCAAATCATGCTAAAATATACCAATGTTAACATATTTAAATATAATTTAGAGTTTAAATATGGGTATTTTATATGTATAAAATGGACACATCAGGAAGGTTTTACAACAAGAAAAGAAATAAAATATTCTTCAAGAAAGGAGCAGCTGGAGATAACAAGAAAGAAGGAAAAGAGCTTTTCACATGCCATAAATACAAAAATTAAGGGTACATTAAATGAGATTGTCCACATTTCCTAAAGAAGCAAGAGAAAGAAAAGAAAGCTGCTGATCAGAGTAAGAAGAAGAGAGCATACATCTCATCAATCTGGGGCAACAGCTCAGATGAAGAAGATGATGATGAAGATAAAATTCCCAATATCTGCTTGATGGCTCTTGCATTTGAAGAAACTCCAATATCATCCAACAGTGATCATAAAGATGAGGTATATGAATCTAAGCCTTTCTATTCTGAATTACTTGATGCATTTCATGATCTGCATGATGAGTTCATTAGGACTGCTAAAGAACTAAAACAGGCTAAGAAAAAGATTACCAAGTTAGAATCTAAGTGCACTATCTTTGACACTGCATCTCTGTATAGAGCTGAATCAGCTTGTTATACCTCATGCATTGAATTAAAGCAAACTAATGATTATCTGTTGAAAAGCATAACTAGACTTACTAAGGGCAAAGATATATTGTTCGCTTTAATGGGAAGTTAGAGAATCACACAAGGAAGAGTTGGACTTGGCTATGATCCTTGTGCAGTCAAAGAAAAGATTAAAAAGAAAAATCAAAATCTGTTTATGAGGTATTTTGTGCATGCTGATGGACATGAAAAAAAAATCACACTTCAAAACGCATTGAATCCTATAACCAACCAAGATATGTGAAACAAAAGTATTATCTGCATTGCTTTTTCTGCATCACAATCCAGTAGTCCCTTTACCACCTGTCACATCTATAACAAGAAGGGACACATTTCCAGTTCATGTTTATTGAAGAAAAATAGACTTGACAGGGAGGTAGAATGGGTTCCAAAAGGTAAATTTGTATCTAGAGAAAATGCCACTGACAGAAAAGGACCCAAGCAAATTTGGGTATCTAAAAAGAAACTATGAACCTTATTTTGTAGATTTGCCTTAAAGCAAGAAAAAGCAACAAATGGTATATGGGCAGTGCTTGCTCAAGCCATATGGCTGGTGATAAGAATAAGTTCATCACCCTTAGAGACAAGAAAGGAGGAAAGGTGACCTTTGGAGGTGACCAATACGGCAAAATAGTTGGTATTCGCATTGTGGGCAAGAATCCTGAAACATATATAGAAGATGTGCTATTTGCAATTGGCCTCAACCATAATCTGCTAAGTGTGAGTCAGACATGTGACAAAGGGAACTGGGTATTATTTGACTCAAAGTTCTACTTGATCATCCGAAAAAGTGATCATAAAGTTATCCTCAAGGCTCAAATGGATGGTAACTGCTATACCATTGATCTTGATGAACTTCCTTCATTAGATTTTGTCTGTTTAATTAGTCAAAATAATGATAGTTGGTTGTGATATAGAAGACTCGTACATGTTAACATGAACCAGTTGTCAAAACTGATTAAGAATGAGTTAGTCACTGGCTTACCAAAAATATCTTTTGAAAAAGACAAAGAATATGATGCATGCCTCAAAGAAAAACAAATTAAATCATCTTTCATATCTAAAAATGTAGTCACCACATCTAGACCACTGCAACTATTGCATATGGATCTGATAGGTCCATTTGGAGTAAAAAGTATTGGTAGAAACCTGTATGTTCTTGTGATTATGGATGATTATTCTAGATTTACCTGAACTTTGTTTTTTTCTTCCAAAAGTGAAACATTTGATGCATTTGTAACCTTAGCTAAGAAAATGCAAAATGATAAAGGTATTTCTATTGTGTCTATCAGGTCTGATCACGGAGGAGAATTTGAAAATTCATGTTTTCTAGAATACTGTGATGAACATGGAATTGATCACAAGTTCTCAGCACCAAGGACTCTTCAGTAAAATAGAGTGGTGGAAAGGAAGAACAGAACAATTGGGGAAATGACAAGAGCAATGTTGAATGAAAAGGAACTCTCTCAAGTATTCTGGGCAGATACAATAAACACAATAAGTTATATCATTAACAGAGCCTACATTAGACCAATTTTGGGGAAGACTCCTTATGAGCTGTACAAAGGGAGGAAGTCAAACCTTTCACATCTGCATGTATTCGGCTGTAAATGTTTCATCCACAACAATGGAAAGGAGAATTTGGGTAAGTTTGATGCCAAATCTCATGAAGGTATATTTCTGGGCTATTTTAGTAGGAGTAAAGCATATAGAGTTTTTAATAAAAATACTAGATCAGTAGAAGAATCTGTACATATTGTGTTTATTGAAAATGAAACAGTTTCCAAGCATGTCATTGATGAAGATGATCTTATCTCTAACTTTAAGAACTTAGATCTTTCTAAAGAAGGTAAAATTGAACCTCTAAAAATATCTAAATCTACTAACATAGAGGAAGATATTCATGAGAAAGATCTTGAGTATGAGAACAATGAGGAAATGTCTTAAGAACTCCCTTGAGCTTGAAGATATCAAAGGAATCATCCTGTTGATCAAGTGATTGGGAATGTTCAAGAGAAAGTTAAAACCAGAAAATAACTCAGGGATCAAATGATCAATTGTACTTTTATTTCCCAAATTGAACCTAAGTGTGCTGAAGAAACCTCAACTGATGAGTACTGGATTCTAGCTATGCAAGATGAACTAAATCAGTTTGAAAGAAATCAAGTTTGGGATTTAGTGCCTAGACCTGGAAATCACCCTATCATTGGCACTAAATGGGTCTTTAGAAATAAACTTGATGAATCAAGAACAATTATTAGAAATGAAGCAAGATTAGTTGCCAAATGATATAATCAAGAAGAAGGTATTGATTTTAAGGAAACTTTTGCTCCAGTTGCAAGATTAGAAGCAATTAGAATCCTATTGGCTTATGCATGCATGAAAAACATAATGTTATATCAAATGGATAGAAAAAGTGCTTTTCTGAATGGATATATCATAGAAGAGGTTTATGTAGATCAATCTCCAGGCTTTGAGGACTCAACAAAATCAAACCATGTTTATAAACTGAAGAAAACTCTTTATAGCTTAAAACAAGTTCCTAGAGCATGGTATGAAAGGCTAAGCAATTTTCTAACTGAAAAGGGATTCAATAGGGGAAAAGTACATGCTACTCTGTTCACCAAAAAAGAAAACAAAGACTTACTTATTGTTCAAATTTATGTTAATGATATTATATTTGGTGCTACTAATGAATCTTTTTATAAGAACTTTTCTAAGTTAATGCAGGGTGAATTCAAAATGTCAATGATGTGTGAGCTCAACTTCTGTCTTGGATTGCAAATTAAGCAATGTGATGATTGTATCTTTCTTAATCAATCAAAATATCTGAAAGAATTGATGAAAAAGTTTGGCATAGAAAAAGCCAAGTCAATGGAAACTCATATGGCCACTGCAACAAAGCTTGATATGGATGAAGGAGGAAAGACCTTTAACATAACTCAATATAGAAGAATGATTGGATCCCTGCTATACCTAACAGCTAGTAGACCTGCCATTATGTTCAGTGTGTGTATGTGTGCAAGGTTCCAATCATGTCCCAAAGAATCTCATGCAACTGCTGTAAAACAAATCTTTAGATATTTAATTGGAACATCATAGATAGTACTTTGGTACCCAAAAGGGCAATGGAGAAGAACTCATAGGATACACTGATGCTGACTTTGCTGGATCCAAAACTGACAGAAAAAGCACAAGTGGAACATGTCATTTCCTTGGAGGATCCTTGGTTTCAGGGTTCAGTAAGAAGCAAAACAATGTGGCTCTCTCTACTACAGAAGCTGAATATGTTGCTGCTGTTAGCTATTGTGCTCAATTCATTTGGATGAAACAACAGCTTGAAGATCTTGAGATTGAGATGAAGGAAATACCAATAATGTGTGACAATCAAAGTGCTATTAACATCACAAAGAATCCTATCATGCATTCAAGGACAACGCAGATTGAAGTTAGGCATCACTTTATAGGGGATCATGTTCTAAAAGGAGAGTTCAGATTGGAATATATCCTTACCAAGGATCAAGTTACTGACATTCTAACCAAGCCTCTTCCAGAAGATAGACATTGTAAAATCAGAAGAGAATTAGGTATGATAAATCACGATGAACTGTAAGTAAGTCCTTATATACATCTATGTAAAATTTCTGACATTGAATCAATCCTAACTTTAGCATTGGAGTGAGTTTAATATAAGTTGTAGGTGCTCCTCATAAGTTCAAGTGACAACAAATCTGTGCAATAGAGCTAATCAGACCCACATAATCAAAAGATGCAAAAGGAAGCCAAAAATTTGAACTTCTAGATCTGTTCTGTAAGTTCAGAAATTTGAAATTCATATTTTAGATGATTATTAGATGAATTTTCATGTTGAATTGTGTTTTTGGAAGAGTCAGCATGCTCAACATTCGAACTTAGATGCCCATTAGACGAATTTCAGTTGGCTACACACAGTAACAATTCTCTCTTAGCCTTCAAAATTTGTCTGTTAAAGAGCAAAAATTTGAATTTCAAAAATAAAATACTAATGTTGTTTTTGTTCAAAATGATTGTTATGCAAATCTCCATATCTCAAAATACGCATTTTAAGAAACTCTACAAAATGTTAAAATTTAAATTTTTGAATCAAAATTCGTCTGCTAAATATGCTCTCATAATTAGGTCTCTAAAAGATAAACTTTCATAAGTAAAATTCGTCTGTTTCTGGTATTGTTCATGATTGCTTATTGCCTGAATCTTTCAAAGTTCAACTTTGTTGAAACAAAGTTTGTCTGTTCACTTATTGTTCTCAAAGCTAAGCCTCTGTCAGTAAGCCTCGCTGTATGGATTAACTTGTAACTGCTCGAAATTCAAATTTTGACCTTTCAAAATTCGTCTGTTTAACGATTACATGCATTAAAACCGAAGGTCCTTCTCTGAATAGATGCAACCATATTCGTCTCTCTCTCAAGTCTGTTCAAATTCTCTTTTTAATTTCCATTAACTGCATTCGTTAATCTTCATTTCTCACCGATTAAACTTTTTTTCGCCCCTTATAAACCCATTCTTGTTGAAACCTACTAAGTTTGTTGAAGCCTACTAACCTCAGTGCCTAAGTTAAAATCTTACACTACATTATGTCTAGGATTATTTTCAACAAAGGAGGCAGTTTTAATTTGATCACAAAGGCTAAAGCATATGTGATGGCAACAATCATGCATGAAAAGTTAATCAATATAGGCCACATCATTCTCCAACGCATGATCAAGGTAAGAGATCAAAGGAATGATTCTATCCTGCCATATGCATCAATCATCTCCAAGATACTTCAGTATGCCAAAATCCAACATCTAGAAAAAGAAAAAGGGAAGCCTACTGAAATCTTTAAAGAAGAAGAACTACAAAGGATGGGAATAGAAATGAAGGATGGAAGATAGATTGGAAAGGGAGCTGGAAAGATAGAAGACCTATTCTTTGAAGAAGATGCCTCCTAGCAGCAAGTAGGAACCTCTGAGGCTACTCCAAAATCCATGCCTCAGCCTTCTCAACCTATCTCATCTCTATCTCAGCCCACTTAAACACAAATACCATCCACTCCCTCTACTCGGGCAAAGCCAACCAAGATCACTAAGTTGTATGACAGTCTATCTGCACTCATGCTGAACATTAGGGATGAGCAAAATGCTAAATTTGCTCATCTGCAAAACCAGATTCATTAGTTAGCAAAGAATATGAAAGTGGTTGCTGATGCATATGAAGACATCAGGAGTGCCATTTCCTCCACATCAGCTCTACCTCATCCAGAATTCTCTGAGCATGCCATGTCTCCTACTCCTGAGCCTCCAAGTCCTTTCGTGCTAACCTCCCCTGAACCAGATGATAATGCTACTGAGGTTGTTGGCACCTTGACAACTCCACAGGCCTCCAGTAATAAGGCAAGCCCTGGTCCTCCCTTGGACTATGGCATGGAGGAAGAGGCTCCTCAAGAACCAAGCTCCCATGAACCTATTGCTGAAGATGGTCAGGATTCAATTCTCTCTATTTAAGAATCTGAGCAAGTGGAGAAACTGGTGGCAAACATCACTACTGCATCATTCCTACATGTTGCCTTGAATGAAGAGAAAATCATTATGCCTTATGTAGATCTAGAAGCTATTGCTCATGATGCTATTTTGCAAGCCCAAAGATTAAGGCTTGAAGAAATGTTTCGTCCTTCTGCTCTTGCTCCCTCACCTCTTTCTGTTTATAGTCTCTCAGAGGCAAGAAGGGCTCAATTGGCTATTACTAGGCAAGAAATGCAAGAGCTTCTTGAAGTCTCTGATGCTGAGGACTCAAGCTAAAGTTTCTGGACCTCTGCCAAAGCTTAATCCTGATCTGCCTTTTGTTCCTGTGCCTCTTAAAGCAATTCCAGTATCTCAAATCCCTCCTCCTGTTGTTCATGTACATATTCCTAATGATGCCAAAACAGGGGAACAGTAATCAGGGCAAACTGGAAAATCTGTGGTAGAACCTTCTGGCAAGTCCTATAGTAAGAAGTCCAAGCCCAAAAAGAAGTAATTAGATCTTAAGATTGCTTAGTCCTTCTTGTAGTATTGTTTTATGAATGAAAATCTTGCTTTTGAATTCTGTGTTTACAATTTCATATCTTTATATTGAAACTATGAATGAATTACTGAGATTTTCTATTTGATCTACTGTACATGATGCACTTATCCTTGAATTTTAATGCACATGTTGAGAGGGAGCTCATTGAAGTAAACCTAAGTACTAATCTAGTTTGCAAGTTGTTTTGTCATTATCAAAAAGCGGGAGAATGTTGAATCAAGTGTTTTGATGATTCCAAACCAACTGGAGCTTGAAAAGAAGATATCAAAGGTGTGCAAAAGATTTTAAGAGAAGAAATCCAAGAAAAAAAAGTATAAGATTAGATATAGGATTTCTTATTGTATTTAAAATGAGTAAAAGACTTTGATCTTACAAAATAATGTTTTAAAAATGTGATTTTAGGAAAATTCATGAAGTATTTGATAAATACCCAATAACAGACAAACTTTGAAGTATTAAACTTAATTTGTTGCTTTGGAAATTCAAACTTTGGTACCTGAAATTCAAACTTCGGAGTAAAAATATGTTAATCAGAAAAGAGATCCCTTTGACAGACAAATTTCTTCCTTGAAAATTTGAATTTTGGATAAAGCACAAATTATAAAAAATTCATCTAAAGATATGACAAAGTTCATCTGAAAGTAAAGTTTAGAAAAAGTTCTAAGATAGTTCTCTGACAGATGAACTTTTACTTTAAAGATTCGAACTTTGGAAACATAGTTTGCAAGACTGTTATGATAGTCTTCTAAAATACGAATTTCAGTATTCAAAAATTCGAACTTTGAATTAGGTTTGATAAGAGATGTCTCTAGCAGACGAACTTTGGCATTTGAAATTTTGAATTTTGAATTGAAGAACTATTGTATCATATTGAGCTACCCACTGACAGATGAATTTTAGGCAATAAAATTTGAACTTCAAAGGCACTGTGGCAATAAGAAACAACTGTTCACACTTACAAGAAGTACTTTAAACTTAAAAATTCATATGTTTCAATATAGATTATAGTGCTAATCTATATTACATGACACTGCCTTAAAACTATTGGAATTCTTTCTTGGCTTAGTATGCTCACATTGCTTTGCAACTTTATTTATTGAAGCAATATCTCGAAAGTTTGGCATCATAAATATGTAGGATTCATGTGACAACCATTCATTTCTTCTTGCTGGTTTTTATATTCATGTAACAATTATCTTGCATAATTTCTTATTTTTACTACTAACTTTCACTTGTTTACAACTGACTTTTGCTTATTTGTAATTGTTTTTTGCTAATTTATCTTGTGTGATTTTCTTATTTTTACAATGGACTTTCACTTGTTTACAATTGATTTTCATTTATTTGCTACTAGCTTTCACTAATTTTCATATCATATTGGTAATTTGCGACTTTCGCTTATTTGCAACTCTTATCGACAACTTCTATCAATCATTTGCAATTGATGTTTATTGACAACTGACTTTCCTTTATTTGCAACTCCAATTGATCATTCGCAACTAATTTTTAATAGTGTTACAATAGTCACAAGAAAAGTCACCACCGCCACCAGAATAGTTGCCACCGACGGAGGCTTCCTTCTAAAAAGTCAGAAGAAGGAGGAGGAAGAAAGGAAAAGGAGGAAAGAGGGAGAGAGGAAAGGAAGGCAGGGGTGTTTTTAATATGGACACAATGAGAACCTATCTCAAGCACCCAGAAAATACAGAGTAGCGGAAGAACTTAACTCAAAAGATTCACAAGATGATCAGTTAGAACCCTAGAGGAACTCGTCTCTAGATCCCTAACTATAATGACGCCCACAAGGTTGATCACTCCTCACAGTATGTCAGATGAGAAAAAATGAGAGAGAGATAGAAAATAAGGGAGAGAGGGAAAAGAAATAACTCAGTAAATCCTTACTGAAAAATTCAATAATATTATTCCACCATTCTCTAAAAAAAATGTATTACATAGAGGTCTTTATATAGGTAAAACAAGAAAAACCCTAATCCTAAAATAACTGGACTCAAATAATCTTAATAGATCTAGAAAATCTAAAAGATATATCTAATTATAAAAAATCCTAATAATAAAAATGAAAATTTAAAGAAAAATAATAAAATTGATATCTAATCCTATAATCTCTTAAATTCAAATCTAAAAAATCTCTTAGAAGATATTTAATAGATTTTATTTCTTCTAACGTAAATCTAACTAATAACTTTGGTCCAAAAAAAATACAAATTGGAAACCAACGAAATAAAAATAAATAAATAAATAAATAAAATTATTTAAGAAAAAAAATCTAGAATTTCCTTGAGAGGGATCAGGTGGGTATCGCTTGAGAATCTTTGAACCTTGATCTCTATCATTCCCCCTTTCCTCGGAAAGATTCGTCCTCGAATCTTTACCACCTTAAGATTAGTTTGGATGCGCTTCTTTTGCTTCAACCTCCATATATGCTTTTGTTTCGCCATATATCTAAAGATAAAAGCACTAATATTTTTTTTTGTTTAAATAACTTTTTTTAACACTTTTTTTTAGTGTGCTCTTTGTTTTTTTTTACACGAATTTTTTTTAATAACTTCACAAATGGTGGAAAACAAAGAAGATGAAGATAGATACAAGAAAAAAACAAAAGAAGATGCAAGAACACAAAACAGAAAGAAAGGATAAACCTGAATTTTCGGAACCAAAGCTCTGATACCAACTGATATGGACACAATGAGAACATGTCTCAAGCACCCAGAAAATACAGAGTAGCGGAAGAACTTGACTCAAAAGATTCACAAGATGATCAGTTAGAACCCTAGAGGAACTCGTTTCTAAATCCCTAACTATAGTGACGCCCACAAGGTTGATCACTCCTCACAGTATGTCAGATGAGAAAAAATGAGAGAGAGATAGAAAATAAGGGAGAGAGGGAAAAGAAATAACTCAGTAAATCCTTACTGAAAAATTCAATAATATTATTCCACCATTCTCTGAAAAAAAAATGCATTACATAGAGGTCTTTATATAGGCAAAATAAGAAAAATCCTAATCCTAAAATAACTGGACTCAAATAATCTTAATAGATCTAGAAAATCTAAAAGATATATCTAATTATAAAAAATTCTAATAATAAAAATGAAAATTTAAAGAAAAATAATAAAATTGATATCTAATCCTATAATCTCTTAAATTCAAATCTAAAAAATCTCTTAGAAGATATTTAATAAATTTTATTTCTTCTAACGTAAATCTAACTAATAACTTTAGTCCCAAGAAAATACAAATTGGAAACCAACGAAATAAAAATAAATAAATAAATAAATAAAATTATTTAAGAAAAAAAAATCTAGAATTTCCTTGAGAGGGATCAGGTGGGTATCGCTTGAGAATCTTTGAACCTTGATCTCTATCAGTTTTGGTCTTTTTATTTAATTTTAATTCCAATTTGATATCTTGGTAGTTAATTGGAATTAGGGTGAATTGGGCTATGCTTTTGGAAATATTTTCTTTTCTTTGTATTTATCTGAAATTTTTCCTTTTTATATCTTAATTATTTTTATAACATTAGGAGAACATGAACCTCTATCTCACTTTTTCCTCTAGAGTTAGTGCCAAATATAATTCAATTTTTATAGAATTAATGTGCCAAACAGAGCCTTAGGCATGTGTTAGAGTGAGCACTAGAAGAGGGATTGAGACCGTCGGCCAAACTCATGTAGATGGCATTGACAAGACAGCAAATCTAGGAACAATCTTATTAGTTAACTTTCTTAATGCTCCTTTTTTTTTTTCGCCTTTTAGTATTCCACAAAGCATAAGAAAGTAAACAAGTGTGTAAACCAGTAAATATATAAGCAGTATTTCACTTATATCGACAGTGATAGTCGGCCAAACCCTAAATTATCTCGAATGTAAAAGTGGGCAAAAGTTAAAATAATCAGAATAGTGTCATAATCTCTAATAATTACTATATGAATTGAATAAGTCAATTTTAATTTAAAAGGTCTTCGTTTTGATAATTAGTTTACGTCAACTCCAGAACAGTAGAGGATACTCAATAAACTATAAGTAAATGGTAAAATCATGTTGAAAAAACTTCCTCCAATTAAAATTTGACCTGAGTTAAATTTGGATTAATCTATGTATTGGATATCGCATGGTTTACACACATCTGGTTTAACCTAAATGATTCAAATTCTAGACCTAATGTGACTTATGAAAATCGGTCAATATTAAAAAAAAAACTGCACAACCAATGCACTGTGTAATTTATAAATAAAAATTTATTATAATGTAAATCCTCTATATAGGAAGCCAATTTTTAAAAATGGCTTATAAATAGTATTGTGATATTACTTATATGACTTATCATGTCATGAACTCTATTTTCTTCATTTGTGCTTTCTTGTACATCTCAATCACAGGTAAAAAATCTGGGTATTAATAAAATTTGGAAACATTTTTATTTCAAAAAATTAATATGATATTTTTGTTATTTTTTGAAAGATTAAGTAATTTACACTTATAATATTTATAGACTATAATTAAATGAGCATGAATTATTGGTAAAATATAAAAACAAAATGATTAGTGAAGCACTAGACAGGTTTCTTTTCCTTTTTTTTTTTTTTCTGGGCCAACAAGCACTATAGGTTGGTTTCACCGAAGCAAAATGTGCGAATAAAAGCTTTGAATCTTTGATGCATTGACTGGACGTCCCATTTACAAAAAGGTAAAGACGTGTTTTTTATCATTACTGGGACACTCATTGTCATCAACAGTAGACTCTATTATTACCAACTCATGACAGTGGAGTAAATTATTGTGGATTGAGAATCCACCTACATTTCATGCCCTTCAAATTAAATTTAGATAGTTTAAACTTTCTGAAGAAAAAGATTTTCATGAAAAAACTTCAAATTGATTCAATTTGATCTAAAACAAATAATTCAAAACAAATATATACACAGTAGCTGGCATATATGAGTGAAAAATATTTGATATATTCAAGTAAAGTTCATAGTTTAAACTTAGTGAAAAATGTTATCCTCATTTGATATCAATAATATTTGAATTTAAATTAGTCGGTGATATTGGATACCAAATAATTGTTGTAAAAATATATATGTATCTTGTCGTGAACAGTAGAGTCTATCATGAAGTGATGAAGTATTAGGGTGAATTATTAGGTAATAGCCATTGTCCTTAATTAAGCCAGAAAACTACTTACGTGCTAAGACTGATATTGCCTTGTGTTTGCTAAATATTAAGAAAAATGTTTCCGATGTTCTAGCTCTCCATTATCACGCTTCTGTGGACATGGCTGTAAGAGGGGGTTTTTCCCCTACAAAGAGAAAAGGAATCTTAATCCTCTCTATCTTTAAAATGGTATTCTTTCTTGATTTATAATATATATAGGATATCCACTGAATTTGTTTTAAAATATCTTGCGTGTTAATTATAATTATATACATTTAATCGCTAAGATATATATATATATTCATATATGTAAAAAAAAAACCAAATAGTAGGTGGGATGAATGGAATGAACTTGATATCTCATAACTAAAGTCAAGGATTTAAACTTATACTGGATAGAGAGGATCTAACAATACTCAAATCTAAAATCTAAAGTAGAAGTACTGAATACTGGATAGTTGACTCACATAAGAAGTTAGTTTTTAAAATTATATGAGAAGCTCAAAAATATATATATTTAAATAAAGTTTGTGATATATTATGCAGTTACAAATTATGAGATATATACTTTTGAACGACTGGAGTCATACATTGATGTAGAATGAGAAAAAAAAAACATAAAGAAGAAATTTAAATTGTATATAAATACATAATTGCATAACTCCAATGCGTCTATTTTCTTATGGAAAATGAGAGAGATGCTAGCAGGAGAGAGGCAGCATAATATTTGGCTGCACAGTCTGATGAGCTATACTTTTGAATAGCATAGCTATTTTTGGAAATGCATAGATCTAGATATAATATAAGGAAAATTTTACTAAAATACCACAAAAGAAAGATATTTTAAAAAAATACCATAAATTTGCAAAATTTTCAATAGTTACCAAGATATCAAATGGAAATTAAAATGCATTGGAGAATGCTAGAGAATGTCAATTTTCCCCTTGAGTCAAAATTGGAAATTGATGAGTATCAATTGGGAATAGGTGAGAAGCATTTGGAAATAAATTAATGAGCATACATGAGCATGGGTGAAAATGAAATCCACATTCCCTGGCACAATTTAAAACTTTGCTAGTTATTCAAAATTTGCAATGTGTTTCTTACACATGAGGTATTTAAAAGGAATTTTCTCTATAGTACATATTACACTTTTTCTCCACTAAGCTTTCTCGCTGTCGCATTCCCCTCATTTCCACAGTCACGCTGCACTGCATATAAATATAACCTCCGAAACGCTTTCATTCCAACTCACACACACTTCAAGCATACCTTCAGTTCAGATTTCATTCTCTCTCTCTCTCTCACTGATCACTCCTTCACCGTCTCCGTCTTCCATGGCGGAAAACAGCAACGGTAACGGCCTCCTCCGCAACCAACCTCCCACTCGCAAGGGTGGCTGGCACGCCGCCATCTTCATCATCTGTAAGTATCATTTCCAACTCAGATTCAGATTCTTCCGTTACAGAGCCGACGATCAGAGCTATATTCACCTCTTTCAGAGTCGACGAGTATAGAAATTCGTTGATGTTTCTGAATAAGATAAGATTAGATCAGATCATTCGCTAACCTTGAGAATTGTGATATTTTCCTCTTCGTAGGGGTGGAGTTTGCCGAGAGATTCGCGTACTCTGGATTGGCGGGAAACCTGATGACGTACCTGACGATCGCTCTTCACGAGTCCATTTCGACAGCGGCCAAAAACGTCAACACTTGGACCGGCGTTTCGTCTCTTTTCCCTCTGTTCGGTGGCTTCGTCGCTGACTCCTATCTCGGTCGTTTCAACACCATCGTCGCCTCCTCTCTCATCTATCTCATGGTATGTAATTTTTCTACTCTTCTTCCGGTTTTCTTTTTTCTTTTCTTCTTCTTCTTATTCTTCATTACTAATTTTACTGGCTGTGATTTGGTTTTGGTTAGATTTCGACCGTTGGATTCAACTTGAATCCCATCTTGCCATTGTTTGCGAACAAGTTGTCATGTGAATTTGAGGACGTATATTGTGGGTCCCAAGAGTTGAAAAAATCCTGGGTTATGAAATTCTCTAGTTTTGTGAAACTAATTTGGGTGGCAAAGGGGGACAGGGAGAGATAGAGAGAGACTAGCTACTTCCTCCAATTTTTTTTTTAAATGTTGATTAAGATTTAATCACATAAATTAAAAAATATAATTAATATATTAAAGTTTCTTTCAAATTTACTAATATATTTTTATAAAAATAAATAGATAAAAAATAATTAATATTATCTTTAGCTTTAGCTTTTAAGCTAACAGATAAAAATATAAGTGAAAAAATTATTATTATTATTATTATTATTTTAAAATTTTAAAATGACAAATAAATAAAAATAAATTTTTTTAAAATGTGATAAATAAAAAGAAACTGGAGAAGTAATTTTGGTTGGAGCTATGTCTTTTTTGTTATTTTTTCAAATATTTTAAAGCAAAATGTAGATGGCAAGTTTTAATTAAGTAGTATAGAGATTTAATTCTGATTTTTTTAAAGTGTATAATTGGTGTAATTGAAAAGAAATAAACTCAACTATGGATTCCGCCACTATGCCTGTTTCTTCAAATTACTAATAATATAAAATTGGACAGTATACTAATTAATCAAATATTACAAGGTCAAATGGATTTTTTCTATCATTTGTTCAGCACAGACATAAAACGGTTGGCCAAAAAGAAACATGAACATAAAAGGATTTTTTTTTTATGAAAAACTGAAAGGATTGATTAATTTGAATCATCATTGACTAATTTTGTTTGAAGGCATGCATCTTTTTAATAATTTTTTTATAAATAATTTTTTTAATTTTTAAAATTAAATGTTGGGTATCATGCCTTGTGCTACAATGGCACCTAATACCTCCCTTAAATGGGACGTTGTGGGTTCGAATCCCTAAGTGGGCATGATGGATGGGTAAGTTCTTTTTCTGTGGAAAAAAGATGTAGATATAGATGTGTATGGTTTATAATTGTCCCCTCTAAAAAAAAATAGTAATGGGATTTCTTTCCTCTCCAAATGGCCAAAAAAGAAAGTCTACTCCAAGTATTTAATTTGTACAACAAGAAATGCATAAATTCAATGGTGCATCCCAGTAATTAAATACGCGTGGGAGTGGAACCTCTTTTTTTGTGAGTATTTTTCTCTAATTACACATAATTTATATTTTGAGGGATCCTAGTCCTACTTAATATCACATTCACTCTTAATTAAACATTTATAATATAGTGGGAGAAACAAAGCCTACTTTAGCAATATCTACATTTGGAAGAGATTAGTTTTTAATTATCAATTAGTAGATATTCTTGGTACTCAAGATATTACAATATAGAATGATTTTGGATTTTAACTTTCTACATAGTTACTTAATTTGTGCAATATATTGAGATATTTATAAAATGATTCAGATTATCATTAATAGTATAATTCGACAAAATCGGAGGGACTCGATAGCAGTTCTCATATAGTGGGTTCCATTTAATAAATGTGACCAATTGATCTATTTCTTCCCCCGATTGCTTACAATGAAGAAAAAGGAATTCTTCTACACTGTAATAGTCGACACATTCTATATCTATTCTATTTTATGATTATTATTTAATAATAATTATTTTTATTATTAATGTTTATCTAATGATCATTATTCCCTTTTATCATCTTATTCTCTTTTCTATTTCATACTATTCATTCTGCATACCAAGTGAGAATAGTGGTCTCCTATGGTTTAAGAATATCAATGAAATTTTTTATAAATAGATATATAGATGAAATGATTCTGTTTTTTTTTTCCGTCTCCATCATATTTTCATTTAATATATAGATAAACAGATAAATTAATTTTGCATCTTCAACTGTACAGTTTGTATAGATTTAAGAGGACCCACCTGTGTCTGTTTTTCTTCAGCTACACATACTGTTTATAATTAGAGAGGATCTTAATTAAAACGAGATTCACTGTTAATATCACAATATGGAATGGTTTTTTTTCCCCACCACAGCTTTGCGTAATTTATTAATAAATTGATAAATTGTGAAGTAAAAGAAGTTTATTCCATTTTCTTCTATTACCATATAGAAGTTAAAATAAAAACACTAACTTCATTGACAAGGATGATAAATTTAGGGCAACTTTTTGGTCCTCAATACATTTGTGCATGCAATTAATTGAACAACTTTTATTTGCTATCTCTGATGAGAAAAGTTTTCATGGTGCTCAAACATTATAGGGCATGATACTTTTGACGCTGTCGGTCTCAGCATTGAAGAATACGACTCTATTTTTTGTTGCCCTTTATGTACTATCCATCGGCGACGGTGGCCACAAGCCGTGCGTACAAACTTTCGCCGCCAACCAGTTTGATGATGACTCACCGGAAGAAAAACTTGCCAAGAGCTCATTTTTCAACTGGTGGTATTTGGGTATAGTAGCTGGTTCAACTCTAGCTACTTTTCTAGTGATATATCTTCAGGTAATTAATTGATTACTCTTAAGCAATTAATCAATTTGACCACTCTTTCAATTTCAAAATAACTATTGTTTAAAGCAATAAGAAGGATTAAAGTGTGTATTTTTTACCCAAAAAATATCTTGAAAATTTAAGTGTATTTTAAATCTATGTATATTTGAAAATTTTCAAAAAAGTTATGTAAAAATTGTGTATATTTAAAAATAAATTAAATATGTGTATACTTTAATGAAATAAAAGTAGATATCATGCGATGAAGGAAGTCTAGGGCAAAAAAAACCATAGTTTATAAATAATGGACTTTTCTTACATTTGATGTTTGATATTTGATATTGATTCTTTTTAATGAAACATAATAATTCATTTGAACAATTATTATATGGTAAAACAGGACAACATTGGATGGGCTACGGGACTGGGAGTCCTAGTTGCTGTGTTGGCGTTAGCATTAGCAATGTTTTTGTTGGGAATAAAAACGTATAAGAAAGAAGGCCCAACGGGCAGCCCATTCACAAGGATGGCCCAAGTTTTTGTGGCTGCGATTCGAAAATGGCGCGTCGAGACCCCACTTGATCCTTGCGATTATTTGTATGGCGAGAAAGAGCATAATGACTCCCATCCCCAAAGTCAACTAAAGTCTCATTCTTTAGCTCACACCAATCAATTCAGGTGCCGTTTCATATCTCACAAAACTTTGAACTTCCTCATAAAACAATACTCCCTCCGTGAATCACAAAAAAAAAATAATAATAATAATAATAACACTCCCTTTTATCTCTAACATAAGTTAAAATTAGTTAATTATTTTAATTTTTTTTAAAATTATAATATTTTTTTAAAATTATTCTTACTAAGTTTTTTTTTTCTTTCATGAATTGAATAAATATTTTTTTGTAATACATAATAAATATTATCTTATATTCTAGAAAGAATCCTATATTTAGGATGAAGGTAAAATATCCTGAATTTAGGACCTTAAGGCATAAAAAGGATTTGATTAAAACATAGTTTTAAAAATATGATGCATGCTTTCAATTATTATGTTCATTTGTGCTGCTTTGTCACACTTTTCTTCTGCCAATTGCAATGTTAAAAACTAGAAAAATTGTTGTAGATTTCTTGACAAGGCAATGATCATTGATAACGTGGATGCCTCAAGCAAAACCAAGAACCCATGGAGACTATGTTCAGTGACTCAAGTTGAAGAAGTCAAGCTAGTTCTTCGCCTTATCCCTATATGGCTCAGCTGTTTGATGTTCTTTGCTGTCCAATCTCAGCTCCATACATTCATGATTAAGCAAGGTGGCACAATGACTCGTTCAATTGGACCACACTTCCAAATCCCTCCTGCATCACTTCAAGGCCTCGTCGGAATTGTAATCCTCGCTGTAGTCCCCATCTACGATCGAGTTTTCGTTCCCTTGGCTAGAAAATTCACAGGACATCCATCTGGTATTACAGTGCTGCAAAGGATTGGAATAGGTTTGTTCATGTCCATACTCAACATGGTTGTTGCAGCTTTAATAGAAGCCAAAAGGGTCGGTGTTGCGAGAGAGAATAGTCTTCTTGACAATCCCAAAGCTGTATTACCTATTAGCATATGGTGGATGCTTCCTCAATATATCATCTATGGTGTTTCTGATGCAATAGCCGTCGTTGGGTTTCAAGAACTGTTCTATGATCAAGTGCCTGAGACCATGAGAAGTCTGGGAGCTGCGGCATATATAAGCATGATAGGAGTTGGAAGCTTTGCTAGTAATGTTATTATAGTTGCCGTGGAAGAAATTAGTTCAAGAGCTGGTGAGAAATGGTTAGGGAACAATTTGAATAGGGCACACCTTGACTCGTTTTATTTGGTTCTGGCTGGGTTAAGTACTCTAAGTTTGTGTATTTATATTTGGCTGGCCAAAAAATTCGTGTACAAAAAGATTGATGTGATTGATACTAGTAACCAACAAGGTTCTAGCATCAATATGTATCGAAATCTATAGTATGCTACATAGTACACGGTCCATAAATAATATAACTTGTTTTCTCAAACTTCGGATAATGTTGAGGTGTGGGATCTAGCTAGTTGGCTACAAATATATTATGGGAAATGTCTAATTTATGTTCTAAAGTGCTATAAAAAGGCAACATCATGTATGCATCCAATGCCAATTTCCTGTGTTGCTGACTGAAGGAGGAATCGACGTATGTGTTGCTGATGCTGAGGCAGCAAGCCACATAGCATAAATCATTGAATTAGACGTGTAATGGAAATGACACTTCTATTCTTTAAGTTATAATGCTTCATTGCCATCAAAAGAGTTTTGAAATAAGAAAGTGCTTCACAAGAAAACTGAAAATTGTAACGGTTTATAAAATGCCAAATGGCTTAAACTGCTGCTTTGAGGTGGGTATGATATAATCATACTTGGATTGTTGGCATGTATGTTCGTAAAATAAGGTGTGGTAGGAATAGCTTGGTCTGCACAATTACTTGTTGATGAATAAAAAAAACGTAAGATTTTGGTAAAGTTCTTTAAATGTTTGTCATGAGTAAAAACGTAATATGCATGTGTATGGAGATTTTTGATAGACCATATCTTCATCTGTTTGTTGACTTGGAGCTTAATTTGTTTCGTATTTTCATTTGGCTATAATAACTTTTTCAGGAAGTCACAATGGTTTGTGACTTATTTGGAATTTGGATCGAGTTTGATCGAATGGTATGATGAAAAGCTTCTAGTGACATTTTCTTCATTTATATTGACCTGAACCTTAGACTATATTTAAAAAGAAACATAGGTAGAATCACATGAATCAACTGTCGATGGATTTGTTTCATTTTGAATTTGGCTAGATCAATGGAAAACAAATCATTTTCGATAATATGTAAATCCAAATATGTAACTATTTATCTTTTATAATTTGGATCAAAACACTCTCTCCCAATTTTCCTATATTCAAGAGGGGAGAGAGTGTATCTAAGTAATTATTACGCAACAGTAATTATTTATTCGTTTTATTTAAGGACATAAAAGACATTTCATGCTTATAAAATCACTTCTTTTTATTCCATTCTCTTTTTTATTTCATCCAATTCTCTGTATCAAACGACTAGAGCCTGTTTAGTTGATCTTTTTCAAAAAGAAACCATAGTTTTCAATCATGATTTTTAAGATGTGTTTGGTCAAACATAAATTACCTTTTTGAAAAATAAAAAATGGATTAAACCATGATTTTGGAAAAGAGAAAAATAGTTACTTTTCATTTTCCAAAACTAAGGTTTTGAAAAAGAAGATGAATACTAACTTTACATTATACATCTAAAAGTACTTTTAACTCTTATCATTCAAATAAATTTTTTGTTAAAATATGGTTTTGCAAAAAGAATATCTAAACATAACAACTTATAATAAATTTACTTTTACTAAATTTTATTTTTACAAATTTTATTTATTCTAACTTAGTTTTACAAAACTGAAAACCAATCATGGCCTAGTAACTATGCTAGCAAGAGAAAACAATTTCTTAAGCCTGGCCACTCATAGTTAGTCTTGGTAGTAATTATGAGGAGAATGATTATAAGCCAAAGCTGTTCGAGAAGTATGGTTTAGGGTACTTACTGGGGCCATGGGAGGCTTCATGGTCTCTAATGTGTCAGACTAGCACTGTTTGAGTGGGCATGCAATTATGTGATACTTTGTGTTTTATAACACTGAATGATTGAAATTATTGGCAAAAAGAAAAAAGAATGAGAGAAAAAGAATAAGAGAAATTCGATATTTTATGTTCATTGGAAAGACAATGTGTATAATCCGTTTAAAGAAAGGATCCAAGAAAACTATCAGAGGTGCTTTAGGGGGTGAAATCCAAGACCAAAAGACAAAGCAGAATTAACAAGGAGGAGTATAATGATTATACTCGATATATGTACATGAGCAACATCAACATGCCATTGACAGTTCCAAAGTCCTTAAATTTCACATATCATTCTCCTTTCAACGTTAATACTAACTTTCAGGAAAGAATACATACAATATACCAACCAACAGATGGACTGAATGGTAAAAAATGTATTACCTCTTAAGCAAGCTTTCAAATTTGAGTATTGTAGAGAGAGAGAAAAAATTATGTTTGAAGAGCTATCCTATTTGTATATGATAATGATCAAATCTAATCTGATAATATTAAATGCCAAATAATCATATTTAAAAAGAAAGGAAAAAGAATACATATATATATACACAATATTGTAAATGTAATGTCTTTCAATTTTCAATATTAAATTCTTCGAGAAAAAACTATTCTCTTTGTAAATGGATTCTCGTTTTGACCATGTCTTAGTAATTAGATTCTCTATTCATACCTTGTTTTTCGGTGGCCATGATATTGTTACATACTCCCTCATGTCTAAAATATAAGTTCTATTTAATTAACTATATATAAATAAAAAAAGAAAGTTAAACTAATTAAATTTATAAAGAATTTACATTATTTTCCAACATTACCCTTAATAAAGATAATTTTTAAGATAATTTTCTCTTTCATAAATGAATTAAAGATAAGGGCAAATTAGGAAAAAAATAATTAATATTTTTTACTTTATTTAACTAGGACTTATATTTTGAATAAAAAAATTCTAAAAAAGAACTTATATTTTAAATTAGGGGGAATATTTCTATTTTATCACAGAAAAAAAAATCAAAATGGACGACTTCATGGCCGAGATTACGTATCCTTGGATGCATACTCTCTCTTAGCCAATTCCTCCCGATTTATTATGTCAATGTAATTTGATGTTTAGGACATTTAATGAATGGTCATATAGTTGGTTAGGTACGTCGTTGACAAAAATATGTCACCTCTAGTAAATTCGAGAGATCAAAGCCAAATAAAGAAACATTTGGAGATAAGGTTCACTTCTTCCTCCATTTTGTTCTTCAAAAGAATCTCACTGACTGCCATTATGCTTTAGCTTCTTTCACCTCATAATTAACTCTCTCACTCACTCTCTCTCTCTCTCTCTCTCTCTCTCTCTCTCTCTAACTGTCACTATTTTTTGAAATTTTAAATTATCTGACATTTGATATTATTCAATTTATTTAGATTTGAGCCAGATTATTTGGTCTTACATGGAATAGCTCTCCAGTATTAATTTCTTTTTTTTTTTAGAAAACTCAAACTCAAACTCAAAAATTTATTTATAAGATATTGAGTTGTCCCTTCCACCAAATCTTACTATGGTTGTCAAATATCATCGTAATTATTTTTTTCGCTAACAAATATCAACATAATTAGCTAATAAGAAATGCATCCTGATTAGCTTTTTACGACCATCTAAAGAGCTGCATATTTCTGTGTCTGAGGCCCTACCCATTGGAGCCATAAAATAGTATTCATTTCAATTCAAGCCCTTTGAACCTTTTTTTCCCCTGAAAAATACCTTCATTACTAGAACCTACTACAAAACTTCACGAATCAAGCTTAATCAACCAAAGGATCCACACAAACTAGATTTGTTGTGAATTTGTAGTGTTATACTTAACAAAAGCTGATTATGTGCATTTGTTCAAATCACACTTTTTTCGACTTGTGAACAATCACACTCTCTACAACTTGAGAAAAATAATGGAATGTGGCACCTTAATTTACATATCAATCCGTACGTATAAATTCTGTGTAGATCCAATCATAAATCTTCTATTTAAATTTAAATTTTAAAATTAAATCATCACACTCTCTCTAATACCGATAAAAATAGGAACATATGGAAATTTGCAAAACATCTGCGATATAGATAAACCAAACTTGAAAAACAAAAATAAAAAATTGATATTCCTAAGTGCCATAAGAAGGAAACATCATGTGCGTGTCCAGCAGCAATTTCATGATAGGAGTCATTGAATGGAGGACACAAAATTTTGAGACAGATATAATACAAAGACTAGAAAGTTCCTCCTTATTGGCAGGCCTCTGCTTATCCACTCATAGATGCCGTTTCAGTCAGTGATCACAGATTGTCAGCCCAAGAAATAGCATAGCATTGTTTGTTATATTTTATAAAATAAAAACAATAAAATTTTGATGATTTAATTTAAATAATATAAATTAAAATTATATATATGTTTTCGGATGTGACTAGAAATATTCCCACCTACAGTAGGGCCGAATTTCCCTTATGATATAAAGAGTAAAAAAATATATTCCTCCCAAGTAGATTTACTTCATATATAAAAATTAAAAATTAAAATCTTAATTACTTATTTAAGAGGTGAAAATCCCTACCTACCTACCAATGACACTAATTAATCTACGTTTTTATTAAATTTATATTTTACACATCATTAAAAGTATAAAAAGTATATTGTGATGATGACGAAATTATCATTGAAATGATTCAATGCATATAACAAAAGCAACATGTGATGTATTTGTGAGTGTTTTTTGACACACCATGATGTGAAATGGACCCTGTTCCAGATTTTGCTTCATATCATATCATGTGATCACTATTTACTTCCACTTTCACCATTTGGTAGGGTTTTCGAGCAAGTGGTGAGTGTTTCTGCAACAATGCTGCTCCTTGCATCTAGGGTATCGTGCAGTTAAAGATAAATGCATTCAAAAATATATGGTCAAGTTTATTTTAGCTTTAATTTGAAATTTTAAAAGTTAGAATAGATAACATTTTAACTTATAAATATTTATTTGTTCTATTTTTCAGCTGTACTATATATCTTAATACTATTCAAAATATTCATCAAATCGACAGAGATATTGGTTCACGATTTATTAGTCTCTTTTGCAGTGAACTTGTGATAAATATATATATATATATATATGAAAAACTCATTTCAATAAATATATTTCATAAATTAAAATCATATATCACTATTTTTTGGTGATTTATTGATGTGATATTAATATAAAATCAAACTATCTATCACTACTTATTGAAATTAATAATATTTTTAAATGTATTTTTCTTTTTAGTCAACAAAGCATATTTGTACTTATGGTTTTAAAAGGGAATTATTAATAGTAACATCTATATTACATTCTCTAGTCCTTAATAATATAGATTGTAATGACCCTAGTTACTAAATTCTAAAGAACTTACTTGAAGGGTACAGGACCAAAGGAATTAGAATCGGAGGAAAGGATTAAAATTGAGAAAGAAGGAAAAGTGAGGTAGAAAGCATCATGTTATGCTGAGGAGCAGTGGCGCTGCGGCGAACAAGCTTAAGTTGGGCTTTGGTCCAAGTCAATAAGCACTAACACCGCGGAGAGCTAAAGTGGCGTTGTAATGTCAATCATGCGATCTATTAAAACCAAAAGTTGAAACAGACACCAGAGAAGAGGAAAAATGAAGGAAATGAAGGAACTATGCTACAACCTTGGGGTTCGATTTCTTTTGATAAAGTGGGGTTCGATTTCTAACACTTAGGAAACTTGAATCTTGTTAGTAAGTCATCTTTCAACTCTTCTCACTATTTTTCTTCAAGTTTGATTGAAGGTTTTTCATGATTTTGGCTAGGGTTCTAGTTTAGGCTGAGTTCCACCAATTAGATTGTGTTTAAATGTGTTCTAGAAGTATTGTTAGATGTTTCTATGGTTTAGGTGTTGATTTTATAGTGGTTAAGTTGTATATTTCCTAAACCCTAACCCTTAAATATTGATATATTTGGGAATATGAAGTTGTATGAATATGATTGTGGTTCTAAGAGTTGTTTTGGGTATTTTGATGCTTGAATTTGCCATGGAATGCTTAGATGCAGCCAGTTGGTGCTTGGGATTGATGATTGTGTATGATAAAGATTGGGAATTTGTGATGGTAATAAGAATTTGATTATTTATAAGTTGCGAGCATGCTCAATTAGGATTTCTTGGCTTCGAGTTGTATTTGGAAAAAGTTGAATTGGTTATGGTTGCTCCTTTTCACCTATCAAGGTGTCGAGTGAGTTGAACAATTAAGCTAACCAGGATGTTCTTTCTGTGTGTTGATTGATTATATATGTTCAGTCATGTTCATATCATGATATATATATATGCATGCTTTATGTATATGTTTTGCTCTTTCATACCATGATATATTTCATAGCTTGGATAGGGTCATTTCTTTATATATCATGATATGTACAGCTGCATGGCTAGTAAGTCCTCTAATCTTGCTCTATACTATGTTAATATGGCCACTGATGATAGAGAACATGATATATATATATATATTATGATGAATGTTGACATGTAATAATGATTATGCACCCCATGACATGTAATGATGATTATGCACCCCATGACCATATATGATCTTATGGCTAGCACTATAGAGGATATGTGTTGATATGTTAGCATCAGGGCATTGTCACATGTTGTACAGTGCTGAGATATATTGTCTAGGTGACATTGCTCTATCTACCACGTGATATATCAATATGCTAAATAGCATACGAGGCCTTGTGTTTAGGTGATGCGGCTTATGTTATTACAGTCACTAAATAGTTATCTTATGACCGGGAGACTCAGATGGCTATAAATTGAGGTGCACCTCTCTAAATAGCCACCAATTTTGGTGGTTCAAGGAAAAAAGAACCATAATCCAACCTTTAGTGCATTGTTCTTATGGGTCATTGGAAGGGGATACTGGTTAAGGTTACCTTGTTATGGTAACTAACTCATGGTTTTAATTGTGTATTAATGGGATTTATATCTATATATTATGCATAACGCATTTATGATGAATTATATATTTTTATTCGTATGAAAGCATGATTATGTGTATGTATATTTATGCCTGATTACTGGGACATATGTCTCACCCCGTGGCTAACCATTCCAAGTGAAAGATCTAATTCTAACAAGGAAAAGACCAAGGAGGGCTTGGGAAAGGAAGACTAAGAGTACTCGTGGGTGTTAGGGCTTGTTTCCCTTTTGTTGACGTTGTTTAATTATGTTGTCAGTAAAGTGCCACTTGTCCTATTGTGTAATACTATATCTATAATGATGTATCTGTGTATCCTAGGACATGATTAGTGTATGACCCTTTTTATTCTCTTGAGCTTGTGTTTGGCCCTCTTGTGTGTTGTTAGGCCTATGGATATGTCCAAAATACGATGATTGATGATTACGTTTTATGTGTGGTATTCGCCATTTCAAATCCTGATGTTTGTATATATTGGACTCAGAGTTGGTGGCTCTAAGTCCCTTTAGTGATATATGTCTTGTTGGTGAGCCTGACGTGGATATTGGGTCCTTGATGTGCAAAATGGGCATGTCACCTGTTAGTTTGATTTGGGATTCAAGGGGGTCAAAGCTTGAGAGAATGTTCTCTTCGAGAAAAAACCTCCTTGAACATGTTTCCTATATCTTGTGTGACCTGTTAGCATGGTCTTTAGTCGCCAATTGGCCATTGGTGACAAATTGGGTTGTTTGGTCATTGGTTTTAGTCAAAAAGCGACTAATTCGATGTTGAGTATCCAAAATCTCTATACATAGGTGGTTCAAGGTATGGTTGGTGTCTATGGTTAGAGTAGGAATAAAGTGACCTATAAAAGTTAGAATTGGGTCAATCGGAGGTTGGAGTGCAAAATTATGTATGTTAGAAATTCGTTGTGTGCATAAGCAAACTGTTGATGTAGGTTTTGTCATTGGCACCGCGACAGCATACGTCTCAGGTTCATTCTTATTTTTCTCCAAAAACATTCCTCGCTATGGCACCACAGGGCATGTCTATGGCACCAATTCATTTTTCTATCTTTTCTACCCTGTTTTGAAGTATCTTGAGCATTTATGGGGTTTATGAGTCAAGAGTTTTACATAGATCACTTTCTCAAACATTTTGATGGCCCTTATTAAAAGTCATCAATTTCCAAAATATAGGTAGTGGTAAATATTTTTTTCCAAGTTCACTCTTATTTATTGAAAGAACTTTATCAAGTGGAGAAATGATTTGAAAGATATAGTATTCCCTTTGTCCTAAATTTACTTGTCCTTGTAAAATTTTTTACACAGGCCAGTAAAATCATTGAATAACTTAGATTATAGAACAGCTTAATAATATTTCACCAAAATATATATCTTTAATTTAAATATTAAAAAATGACATGTACTCATCTATTATTTTTTTAACAAAGAATACAACAGCAACAACATTAGTCTTACCCATTAATGTGAGGTCAGCTACGTAGATCATACGATGCCATTGAGCTCTATCAAACACCATCTCCTCAGACAAATCATTTCTCAAGAGGTCATCCCTTATAACTTCCCTTAATATCTTTTTGGTCTTCCTCTATGCCTTTTGATAGGACTTTAAGCCATTTGATCAATTCTCCTCACTGGTTCCTCTTGCCCTCTTCTTTGTACATGCCCAAACCACCTTAAACGATTTTCTACCATTTTCTCCTCGATAGGTGCTACTCCGACTTTCTTTCGTATACAATCATTTCATATCTTATCCAATTTTATGTAACTACACATCCATCTTAACATTATCATCTCTGCTACTCCCATCTTATGCTCTTGTTGTCTTTTCAAAACCCAACATTCACTACCATATAACATCACTGGTCTTATAGCTGCTCAATAAAATTTTCCTTTAACCTTTGTAAGTACCTTGCGGTCACAAATAACTCCTGATACTTTTCTCCACTTTAACCACCCAGCTTGTATTATATGCTTAACATCTCCATCAATTTCGCCATCACTCTGTACAATTGATCCAAAATATCTGAACATTAACACCTATGGAATGATTTACTCTCCAATTTTTACCTTTAAATCATTTCTAACTTGCCTCTTGTTAAATTTATAATGCATATATTTTGTCTTACTTTTACTCAGGCGGAATCCTTTTGATTCCAAAGTGTATCTTTATAACTCAAGTTTAGAGTTGACCCATTCTCTAGAGTCCTCAATTAAGACAATATCATCCACCAAAAGCATACATTTTGGAATTTTCTCCTATATATATTCTGTTAGAACATCTAAAGCCAAATCAAATAAGTATAGACTCAAGGAAAATCCATGATGTAAACCTATCCTTATACGAAAATCATTTGTCTCCCCTCTAGGAGTTATCACACTTGTTGTTACTCCCTCATACATATCATTTATAGCTCGAATATAAGCCACACGAACACATTTATTCTCTATTGCTTTCCATAACACATCTCTTGGTACTCTATCATAGATTTTTTCCAAATTAATGAAAATCATATGTAAGTCTCTCTCTTTACTTCGGTATTTTTCAATCAAACCCCTTAATAAATAAATAGCCTATGTTATAGACCATCCTGGCATAAATCCAAATTGATTTTCTGAAATATGAGACTCTTTCCTTAACCTATGCTCAATCACATTTTTCCAAAGTTTCATGGTGTAACTCATGAATTTTATCTCCTGATAATTTACACAATTTTGAATATCCCCCTTGTTCTTGTATATAGGCAGCAGAGTGCTCTTTCTCCATTCCTCTGGCATTTTCTTAGACTTAAGATCTCGTTAAATAACTTAATGAGCCATAGAACCCCCTTCTCTCCTTAGCACTTCCAAACTTCGATAGGAATACCGTCAGGACTAATAGCTTTACCACTATCCATTCTCTTAATAGGTTCTTTTACCTCTCCAACCTGAATCATATGATAGAAGTTTAAATTGAGATCATGTTCATAAGTTATTAATTCTTCTGAATCAATAGTCATACCCAATTCATCATTAAAAAACTTATAAAAGTAGGTCTCCCATTTTTCCTTGATATCATTATCTGTAATTAAAATTTTTTCTTCCTCATCTTAAATACATCTTATTTGGTCCAAACCTCTTGACTTTCTTTCCCTTCTCTTGACAATTTTGTAAATTTTACATTCACCATTCTTGGTTCATAAATCCTGGTCCTCAGAAGCTTTGATCGAGCCTTGCTCACTACTTACTTAGTCTCCTTTTTAGCCAACCGATAACATTTCCAATTTTCATCATTATTGCACAAATGCAAGGCTTTGAAACACTATTTCTTATGTTTGACCTTCTCTTAATTACTCTCATTCTACCACCAAGATTCTTTATCCTTAGGTCCAAAATCTTCGGATTCACCCAGACTGCTTTAGCGATATCCCTAATTCTTTTAACTATCTCTTCCCACAAGATGTTAGTACTTTCTTGCAACTCCTAATTGCTTTCCTCTATAAATTTTCTCGTAAAGGTCAATTATTTCTCATATTTTAGTTGCCAACACTTGATCATAAGATTTAAGGCTCTTCGACTTTTCAGTTTTTGGTTCTTAACCAGCACATTAAGGATCAAGACCCTATGTTGTGAAGTTAAACCTTCGCCAGGGATTACTTTGCAGTCTTTACAAACTCTTCTATCTGAGTTCCTTACAAAAAAGAAATCAATGTATGACCTTTGGACTCTACTCTTATATGTGATTAAATGCTCCTCCCTTTTCTTGAAACAGGTATTTACAATCGTAAGGTTATAAGCCCTTGAAAAATTAAGAATGGAATGCCCACCTCATTTACTTCTCCAAAATCATAACCGACATGAGCTCCCATATATTGTCTTATCTCTTTTCCCACATAACCATTAAGGTCTCCCCCAACAACGATATTTTCCTCCTGTAGGATATCTCGAACCAAGTTCTCTAAATCTTCCCAAAATTTTCCTTACTATGTGATTCCTACCAGACTTGAGATGTGTAAGTACTAATAACATTGAAAGTATTGTACCTAATAGTCAATTTTTAAGGATAAGAGCCTATCTCCAATCCTTCTGACTCCTACCACATTCTTTTTCCAGTCTTTATCCACAGTAATACTAACTCCATTCATTATTCTGACATTCCCTATATACCAAAGTTTAAAATCAGTAATATCTAACTCCTTAGCCTTTTCTCTCACCCATTTTGTTTCTTAAAGACATAAGATGTTAATTCGCCTTCAAATCATAACATTCACTATCTCCATAGATTTACTTGTTATAGTACAAATATTCTAAGAACCAAACCTAATCCCACTCTCCTGAGCTAACTTCTTTAACCACATCTATCTAGAATGATGTAGGAACCCTTGCTCATTTAACACTACACCCAGGCACCGATGTAGTGGCCCTAATTAACTTATTTGACATTGCATTCGAGCTATACAACGCGTTACTTCTTGGCAATGACCTTGCCTAAGCACAATTACGTCTCTGATCCATGTCATAAAGATTCTGCAGATTTTTACGTTGGCTGTTAAGAACCTAACACAACCCTCCTTTACCCGGATTTGGGACCGGCTATGACACTACATAGGCGGAATTTTTTAACAAAGAATAAAATAGTAAAAATCAATTAATTATTTATTGGTAATGTAAAATTATGATTAAATTGAGTCATTTAAATTTTATAAAGTGATAGATAAAATAAGACACATAAAGTGTTAGTATTTAATAAATTAGATCAAGGGTTACATTAAAAAGATGTGGTAATGTTAAAAGATGTGATATTTTCTTGAAAAATCTGATGCTTCAAATAATTATTACTAATTTTTTAATGTGTACAAAGTAATTAAAAGTAATGAGTCAAGAAGGAATACATTACATCAAAATTACTAATTATAACAACGCTTGCGAAGAACTATCTTTTGGTAGTTGATTGTCGCTGAGTAGAACTGTCGTCAAAGTGAGATCGGAAGCCGTCGAGTCGTAGGACGGGGAAGAAGTATCACGATCTTGAACCGTTCATTGTGAGTGTGATTTTATAACCGTTCATTACTGTTCACAAGTGTGCACTCACGTGAAAATTTTCAAAAGTGCGAAATGGTTTTTAGTAAGGTAAATTAAAGGCTAGGTTAGTTAAATCTCAAAGGTTTATCGGTATCAGAATAGTTCTCAGGATTAAAAAAAAACGCTTATAAAAATATTTTTAAAAAACTTGAAATGATAAATGGTTTTTAGTATTAATTGCTTATGAAAAAGCTATTAAAAAAGTACTCCCTCCGGTCCTATATATAGGACATTTTGCCTTGGTCCTGAATATAAGACCTTTTACAACATACGAGGTGGTATTTATTATACATTTTTAAAAAATGCCCCTCTTTAATGTATCCAAAGAAAAAAAGAGAGAGAATAAATAAGGGTAGTTTTGGAAAAATGTTGGGATTTTTGGAGAAATCGAGGTAGTTAATTAGTTTTAACTCTCTTTCTTAATTCACGTGATTCGATTAAAATAATCTTTTATTAACGAGCAGAGGATGTACTTTTTAATGATATGCGAAGAAGCGGTGCTATATGTATCAGGCCCTAACATAAAATAGCGCTTTTCTAAGGAAACATTATTGAAATATTCCTTTTTAATAATGCTTTTGGGTGCTATTTTATGTTCTCGCACTCCTTGTTTTACAACACTTTTTTGGGGAAAAAAAACTTATTTCCATATTAAAAAGTATTTCTGATATAGTGAAAGCATTTAAAATTTATACTTAATATAAATTATGAATTCTTAATACAACCATTTCAACTAGCTCGGGTGGACCTTATATATTTATAAAAATATTAAATAAAACAAACTGATTACTGAGTGGCAAATATAGGAACTAGGAAGCTCTTCTATTCTAAAAATATAAAATTTCTCTTTTATATTTTATCTAATAGGCATTCCTTCTAGTTTATAGAAATTGTCATCCATTTCTTTGTTATTTTAGAATTTTAATGAAGTATTAGTTATTTATTTTAATATTTTACTATTCATTAATATGAAATAGAATATTTAAGAGCATTTAAGTTAAGGATGTTTTAGTAAAATATTATTAAATTTGATAATACTAATACTAATTTAAAATATTTAATGGTTTCTTTAATTTGTGTAAAAAAATCATAAAAATAACATTTTCTTTTTAATGAATAAGAGGAAGAAGTGAGTATATATTTCTTTAGATTTGTAAAAATTGTCACTTGAAATTTTTACAATATTTATCATTTTAGAATTTTAATGAAAAATTAATTACTTATTTTATTATTTTATCTTTCATTAGTATTATATAAATTATTTAAATGTGCATTTAAATTAAAATTATTTTAAAAAAATACTATTAAATGTTATGATATTTTAAATCATTTAATAACTTTCGTAATTTATATTAAAAACTATAAAATGATAGTAATTTTTACGGACCGGGAGGGCGTATGTGGGGAGCGGATGGATTGACAATGTCACTGAGATGTTCTACTGAAACATTATTATTGTGCGCTCTTTCTTATGCAACTGCTCCCACATGGTCAATTGGCCTAACAAACAACCTCTCCTAATAAATGGGTGTAATGATCATTCAATTCAATTCAATGTCTTTATGAATGTCTACTGCAATCAAATTTTCTTTTTTTACTTTTTTTGGGTTAGGATAGGTGGTATTGAGTGTTATACTCCCTCCATTTTATTTGATCTATTATTTTACTTCCTCGATCCTAAGTCACTTTCTAAAAAGATTTTATAATCTCAAATATAAATCACTTTATAAGAATTTGTAAAATATTAATTACTTTACTTAAAAAATATCTTTAATAAAAATTATTTTATAGAGCATTAATTACTTTAAAAAGTTTAAATATATGATATTATATTATTAGGGATAAGGATGGAAACAAAAGTAAATGTTAAATAATTTTATTAATGTAACCAATATTTCTTTGTTCCTGTGAGATAGTTGAAAGTAACTCACATTAAAACTGAATGGAGTATAATTTTACATTGTCAAGAAAGTTTTAATTTATTTTTATATTATTTTTTTTATTAAAAATAATGGCACCAGAAATAAAAATCATTTTTATCATTTAAATTAAAAATATTTTAGTAAAATATGATTAAATATTATTATAATTTAGATTATATAATAGTCCTATTAGTCTATATGAAAAATATTAAAATAATAGATAAAATTAGACAGAAGAAGTATATCTCCAACATATTATAAGTCATTTATTTTAAAGTCTTCAATATTCCAAGTTATATAGTTGTTGGCAAAAAAAAGTTAGTTTTCAAATCAAGGTAGAATTTCTTACAATTTACTCTATCCGGTTCATATTATAAGATGTTTGAGACCACTTTCACACATAATTAAGGAATTTTTATTACATTTTTAAATTTTTAAAAAAAAGTCAAAATTTTTATTTTTATCCGTATTAATTTCACTATTTTCATTAAATATAGTGTAAGTTATAATATTAGTAATATAATAAATGAGGGACAAAAATGATAAACATCTACATGGCATCTTATATTATAAGTAAAAAAAAATCCCTCATAGCATTTTACAATATGGATCGAGAGAAGTAAGTCTTAGCAATATTTTTTGGGTGGACCAATATTGGCCTCCCAAACATGTCATTGACACCCCCATATGATAAGGTTGATGGTGTGCCTCCCCTTTCTACCACTTTTAAATACAAAGAAAAAGTATTCAAGATTGTATTATTTTAAAGTTTCACACCCCACTATAAGCAAAATAGTATTGGTTACTTTTCATAAAATTTTATCCATTCAAGCTCATTAACCCATTTGAATTTAGTTGCAAGTGTTTCATTTCAGTTGATGATTATGCAAATCCTTATCAAAGCGTGACAAAATGTAAACTTCACATCAGTAAGTTGTGCAAGTGTTTATAGGGTAAGGTATTTGATCGAGATATCTTACAAGTATACAGGGTCGATCGCAATAATAAAAAGTTTTCAGAGTATTCCAGAGGTCGAACCCAAGGGAGGTAGTAAATTTATAGTCCAAACTTTTAATTCCAAAAATTAATTGATAATCAAATTGATAATTCAAATTTAAAAAGATAAAAAAAAAACTAGGAAATAAAATGATGTCTGAGTTTTGATTCAATTCTAGAAGTGTCAAGGGATCAGGTTTCACCTTATGAGATAATTAAATTTTATTTCTTAGTTAGACTCTATATAATTATAATGACAGTTGTTTATAAAGCGTCCTAATTACCTCTCAATCAATTAGTCCTAATTTAATTAGGATTCAATTCGCTCTCGCGCAATTAAATTTTCTAATTAAACTTTGAAAACTACAACATATATCACCATGAATTTCTAATTCTATCTCTAGATTAGTTATTCATGTTTATCTCTCTAAATCTATGTTCACTTTTCACCTCTCAGTCCATCAAGTTTACCCCTTAATTAGATTCTATGGTGATTAAGCATAAAATCCACATGAATGAATAAAAGAGATAAATATAATAAAAAGATAAATTAAATATAACTTGAAGAACAAATCAAAGAGTCTTAACTAGAGAAACAAATCCAATCCATCCCAATCAGGTTACATCCCTACCACTGACTGGGAAATTTAGCTACTCATAGAAATAAAAGTCAAATCAAAACTAAAATCCCACATCATGATAAGAATAGCAAAAAGGAAGAGTTTATAAAGAAAAATATAATCTTACTTCAATACTCCCCAAATCTTCTTGCTTTCTCTCTATAAGATGCTTCTAGTTGCTCCCAGATGCGTTTAGAATCGTGTTCTCTAGCTTCTGAGTGTGTTTTTGAATCTGCCGTTGTGTTTCTATCGTGTATCTTTATATAGAAAAATTTTAGAAGCCCATAAAAGCCCAAAATATCATGAAAACAAATTAAAAACGTGTTTCTACGAACCCCTGTTGTATGACCCGGCGCCGGGTAACCATAAAATTAATTAATATGGCACCGGGTGTTTCTAAATTGCTGAAAAATGTCAAAATCCGAGTTGATCCGGTGCCATACAGATTTGACCCGGCATCGGGTGGTTGGACAGTGCACCTCTAGCTTCATAACGTCATCAGCTCATGTTGATATTTTGAGTTCAATTTTCACCATGGTAACGTTGAAATTTGGGAAAACTCAAAACATTAAAGTTGTAGATCTATATCTTAGCTTTCCAAAAAATCTTAAATCACTTCAATCGGAGTCATATGTCGGAGTTATGATCAAAATACCGAAGGATGTCACAACTTTTTCAGCATGAACGATTTGTAACGTTTTTGCTCCGAATACTTCCAAATGAGCTTATAACGCCATGAAACACAAAAATATGTAAAATAATGCTAAAATATATCAATATAAATATATTTAGATATAATTTAGAGCTTAAATGTGGGTATTTTATATGTATAAAATGGACACATCAGTATTCTTTTTTTCTGTGAATAGATAAGATAACTTTTTGAATTATTTAATTAAAATTAAGAGGTTTTAACCTTCAGCATTTAGTGAAAAATAAAAAATATATTATGACTAGTCAATGTCTATAAAATCTCATACAAATCTCACATAAGTGAGAATTATACATGTGTGAGTTTAAACAAATAGAAGATTAATCTACCACCTAGCTAGGTTTGGTATTTTTCCACTCGGTGTTAGTTTTTAAAAACTTGTATAAAAAAATTATAGGAGGTGTTTGTTTTCATGTTAAACCGTCACGAACTATTTGTTGTGAGACAAGGCCCTAGTCTCACCAAAGATGGGTTCAATTCCCACACCAATAAAAAAATGTGGATGTCTGAGTACGAGTTGGACATTCTACCACTTAGTATCACCTGCAATAGATGATTTTTTTTATTTGATGTTGGTTCAAAGGAAAAAAAAATGCTCATACAAATCACACTACTTATAATTTATGAATAATGTGACTTCTCCCTGTAATTGACTATTGACAAGCCCGATGAACAACGCAGCTTGTATATGGCTCTTTATCTCTCTTTATTCTATTATTGTTATTATTTTTATTTCTATATCTTTTCACCATGTTTTTACTATTTGAATTTGAATTTTTTATGTAAAATTTTGTTTAAATCAATATATTTTAGTAAAAAATTTATCAAGTTATTAACAGATTCTGTGCATTGCCAAAAAAAATCCAATTTTAATTATAATCCTATGAATGTATAGACATTTGTCACATAACAAAGTAGATTATGACTAGTTTGATAACTCTTTGATGATGCTAAAATTGATAAGTGGGTCAACCCACTATATAGTGCCACTAAAAAATTCCCCTAAAACATCATCATGCACCCTTCTATCTGAAACATAATTTTTCTTTATTCACATCACATCAACGTTGTATCAAGTTAATGTTTCTTTTTTATGCTATGCAGAGATTTCTTCGGGTTAATTTGTCTCCTTTAGTGTACTGAAAAGAATAGAATAGGAGAAAAAAAAAGAATGTGAAAGGTAATTTTGCATAGAAAAAATGTCTTTAATTTTATACTATGCCAGACAGGGCCTTAGGTATATTTGAGTAAGATGGAGACAGTCAGCCAAACTCATGAAGATGGGTTCGACCAGACAGCAAATCTAGGAACAATCTTATTATTATCTTTCTTAATGCTTCCTTTTTCTCTTTTAGTAATTTTCAAAGCATAAGAAAGTAACCAAACGTGTGAACCAGTAAAAATATAATCAGTATTACACTTATCTGGACAGTGATAGTCGGCCAAACCCTAAAGGCAAAAGTCAAAATAATCAGAATAACGTCATTATTCTCTTACAATTACTGTATGAGTAAGTTAATTTTTAAAAGGTCTAAGTCTATGTGTTTTGATATCTTTTATTATTTTCAATTATAAATAAGATTTATCATTAATAAAATTTGGAAATATTTTTCTCTTTTCTTTAAAAACAAAAATAAATTGGATTTTTTTGTTATTATCTTGAAATAATTTTACACTCGTTAGCGTTTAAAGAGTACTCCCTATGCAAGAACAGAGGGAAGGGGGCACTTCGGGGAGCCACGGTCTCCCCAGCCTTTCTCCCTTCCAATGTGGTTCAAGTGTTAAGTACCCCCATCCCAATATATCTATATATACGCTGATAATTAAGAATACAAATTTGTAGCCAGTGTGCTTTGAGTTTGAATTAGAGTGCCTTATTTACATGTGTATGTATCAACACACACTTTAAATATATATATATATATAATACACCACATAGTTTATCTTGTCTTTGCATACAATTTATAGAAAAATTAAACCAAATACATGGATTCTTTTTATATTATGAGGAAATATTAATGATACTGTCTTCTTTGTCTTTAATTTTATAATTACATTTTATCAACAATGAATCCTGATATATGTCTTTCCATCCTTTTAAGCTAAATTCCAAAAGTTGCTATTGTAAAACTTTCGGATGTGATGCTTTGTTTTAATTGAGATACACAAAGTGTAAGTTTTTAAAATCAATGAAGGATATAAGATAGTTGTTGGCGTTGTTCTTGTAACTTAAATATACTTTTAAATTGTAATGATTATATTTCATCCCTTGAACTCTTAGCCAAAAAACATGTTATGAGATTCTATGACATTTTGCTACCACAAGCAATTACATTTGAAGAGAACCCATGAAATTATTTTAAAAAATTAATTATGATAAATATTTAAACTTAAATTAACAATGCATATAAAATTTTCAAAACCTTGGCCCCAGGACTTTTTATTTTGGTTCTATCCCTATCTCTTCGGTCTTTTATGGAACTTTTTCAAAAATTAATGAAATATTAATAAGTAATTTCTATAAATACCCTTGATAGTTTTAAGTTTAACTTTCTCTCTCTCTCAACATTAGTGTGTATAGAGTTTAATGACTTTTATTAAGGGTATTTTAGTAATGTTATAGTAATTTTTAACAAAATCAATACTTTTAACTAATTTTAACTATTTGTCTTAATCCACATAATTTAGTTAAAAGGTCTTTTTAAAAAGGACCAAAGAGAGTATACTTTTTTTGGCCTAGTTTTTAAAGAGTATAATTAAATAAGCACAAATTAGGCTCCATTTGGTATAAATTAAGAGAAATTCATCCTTTTTGTATGACAAGGAAATTGATATGTAAAATATTTATTATATATCTACATACTCCCTCCATTTATGTTTATCTCATTTAAGTTTTAAGCGCATAAATTAATAAATATAATTATTAGTTCAGATTGATGTGAGTGGTAGAAGATTTTATCCCTTAATTAAGATGGTTTGAAATTTGATTCTTCTGAGAGCAAACTTAGTTGGGAGAAACCTAAACTTTACTCTCAATATTCTAATAAAGATTAGTTATTATTATCGATGAGTGATACTCTTATTTTACAACAAAAAAAGATTAATAAATACAATTAATGTATTAGAATGAGCAAATAAAAGTATACTTTTAAAAATAGTCATTAATGATATTAAAACTTTAAAATAATGTATAAATAGAGAGAAAAAACTGAGGAAGTATACTCCCTCAATTCTTATATATAACTCACTTTTAACTAATTTATATTAATAAAGAAAATTAGTTGAAGTTCGTTAGAGTTTTTGAAAACTTCAAAAATTAACAAAGCTTTCTAATATTATAATTATTAAATTGTAACCCAATTATAATTATATATATCTCTCTCAATTATTCTCTTTCCATTATAAATGTTTTGAATAAAATATAAAAGAAGAATTTAATATATTTTAAATATTATAAAACGACTTATATTTTTAATATATTAAAAACTTATAAAATACACACTACATATGAGAACTGGGTCAGTAATTAGTAACTATTTTAAACTTTTTTCACCATTTATTTAGCTTACTGACTTGACGCCCTATTTACAAAGGAAAATTACATGTGGAGAAAAAATAATAAACTTATTATAAATTAAGTATATTACTATTTATTTTTCTAATTTTACTACTCACTTTTTAATATTTTAATAATTTTTATTAACTAACATACTTTTTTATAATAATTTATTTTATTAGTCCCCAATGGTGATTCAAGAGGTTCGGCACGTTTGTCATTTCCGCGTTCCGGGGCTCTCATTGTCAACAACAGTGGACTCTATTATTAACACCTCATATATTATTAATTCAGAATCCACGGACCAAGGACCACGTACATTTCATCCCATCGCGTTTAAATTTAAATAATTTAAATAATTTAAACTTTCTTTTAAAACATATTACCAAATTTCAGATTGATTAAATTAATCTATCAATATATATTAAAATTAGGAAGCCACACACTAATTACCCATAAACTTGGTAACTCATCTAAAATACTGAGCAAAACATGAGACTCTCCTCTGTTAATCTCAAATTTATATTATTTATAACGGATAAATAATATGATTCATTTATTAAATTTTATGTAATGTACAAACCTTATCTATAGTTTAATCTAAAATAAACAATTCAAAGTGAATTATTAGGGGATAGGCATGGTCCTTAATTGAGCCAGAAAACTAGCTAAGTACTAATACGGACAATGCCTTGTGTCTGCTAAATATTTTGAAAAATGTTTCAGATGTACTAGCTTCATCATCACGCTAATGGGGACATCGTTGTCAATGACAATTTTTACAAAAACAAAAAAATCTCGATGCTCTCTCTAATAATAATATCCCTTTACCAATTCGGTTGTGTTTTAATTAAATGCGTATTTATTTCATAGGATCATACTTCTACTTAAATATTTGAGATTAGATTATATAATAAACGTCACACATTTCTTATGTCTCTCTCTAAAGTTGACCTTTTCAATTTTGACAAAAAATTAAGATTTTTTAAATAAATTAATATCCAATATTCGATGCTACTTACTGATAATTCAATTCATATTTGTGACAGTCAAACTCATGAATTTTTAATACCTCCACTTTTAAATATAAGGTTTTTCATCTTAATTTTATAAGACCATTTTACAATAAAAAATAATATTTATTATTCATTTAAAAAAATATATCATTTTATTCATCACAAAAAGTGATTAAATAAGAATAATTTTAAAAAAATATTATTTTTTTTAAATTAAGTTAATTAACTAACATAAATTTTCATCTTTAATTCATATAATTTGATTAAATAGCTCTTATATTAAAAATTAGTGAAAGTAATTTTTTTCACATACAAGATTTTAACTTGAGATTTTACCCAAGAACACTGATCAATACATTTAGCTTGATTCAAGTATTCATCAATTAAAAGTAAAACTAAATGAATTTATTTCCCTGTAAAATTACAAGAAAATTTAAGGAAATGAGATTGAAAATCTTGAAAGAATTTCTGATTTTGCACATATTCCAATTGGTGTCAAAAAGATTTTAATCCTTCACGGTAAGCTACACCTACATATACTTAGGAGGGAGTATATAAACTATATATTCATGTAATGATATTTTTCATGCCCGTATTACTTTGTTATTATTTATTTATTTATTTATTCAATTCTATACGTTTGCTCCGGAATCAAGATTAATTATATTTATAATGATATTTCATTTTTAATAAACATATTTTTTACTAATAAAAGTAAAATTTGAATTTTATCAATTTAGTAAATGCTAAAATATTTATCAAGTAATGAAAGATATAAAAGGAAAAGAAATTGAGTAAATGAAAAGAAGATAAATAAATTTGCAAAGATAGATAGAGATTTTTCATGCCCATATCACTTTTATTAGTTAATTAGAAGTTTTAATTTTATCAAAAATTACTATAACATTCTGAAAATAGTTTTAATAAAAGTCATTAACCTCTATCACATATTAATACTTAAAGAAATAGTTAAAATTATCATAGACCTTTATATTAAGAATTATTATGTGTGTTTATATGGGAGACTGGGATTATATAAGTGTGTAAGAGGGTTCTTTGTATGAGTATAACACTAAATTATTGTAAAATTTTAATAATGGTGGTTGGACTAAGTGACTATCTCTTTAAAAATGTCTAGAATTTGAGTTTTGTAATAAAAAAAAGTCACATTAGCAGAGTTACTTCACTTGAAATTTAACAATGCTCAAACCTGACTCCACAATAATGATATTATATAAAAAAAAGTGGTGAGTTTTATTTTTGTTTGACCAACATATGGTTCTATAACTTCCTTCTCTGCCATAAATTCTCCAGATATAATACACCTTTTTCCCCACTTTTGCTTGGTCACACTCACATCCCCTCACTTCCCAGCTCCACACAGTCACGCATCTCACTATATAAATATAACCTCCAAAACGCATTCATTCCAACTCAACACCCTCTCTCACTTTTATTCTCTTTCTCACTCACACTCACTCTCTCACTCCTTCACCGTCTCCGTCTTCTATGGCAGGTAACACCCTCCCGCTCGTCAGCCATCCTTCCTCCGGAAAGGGTGGCTGGCAGGCCGCCATCTTCATCATCGGTAAGTCTCACTTCCAACTACCTCATATTAATTAATTCTTCTGTCTCAGAGACGACGGTTTCAGTCTTTGAAATTTGTTGGTGTTTTTAAACATAATTAGATTAGATTAGATTAATCCTAACTTTATGATTTTGATGTGTGTGTATATATATATATATTCCATTCGCAGGTGTGGAGTTCGCACAGAGATTCGCTTATGCTGGGTTGGCGAGCAACCTGGTGAATTACCTGACGTTAGGTCTTCATCAATCCAATCCGACTGCGGCCAAAAACGTCAACACTTGGAGCGGCCTTTCGTCGTTGTTTCCGTTGCTCGGCGGCTTCCTTGCCGACTCATATCTCGGCCGTTTCAACACCATCATCATCTCGTCGGTCATTTATCTAGTGGTATGTAAATTTTTCTAGTCTTACCGGCGGCCGCATTCTTCTTCCTTCTGTGATCTTCTTCTCCATTAATATGCTTACTATTCGCTGGATAGATTTAGCCAATGGATTCTATTATACTTGAATTCCATATATTGCCATCCTTGCGTACTGGTTATGATATATGTCAATTTCAGTGTGTTACGTTGTGAGTCACCCAAGTTGAAAGGGGGAAAAAAAATCCATGAAAATTTCATGAGTTATGAATTGTCTAAGACTTTATAAGTAACTAATTTTGTTTGGAGGTGTTGGCAAGAAAAACAAAATATTGTTTCGAGCTATGTATTTTCTAATGATGTTTTTAAATTTTTTTCGGGACAAAATGTAGGATGCCAAGTTTTTATTTAGTTCTAAAATTCTTCAAGTGTGTAATTGGTGTGTGTAACTTTAAAATAGATATACATAAATTCAAAGCTGGGTCTCATGTGGAAGTGGGACCATCACTGTTTTTTTTTTTTCATTTGAAGAAAATTCTAATTAATACCATATTTACTCTTGATTAAATAGTATTACAAGATGGAATTTTTTTCCTCTATCATATGTTTGTTTCATATATTATTAAATTTATAAATTAATTTGGATTGTTATTAACTGTATAGTTCTTGCAATTGAAGAGAAATAAATCCTGAGTTCTTTTTCTAGGTTTTTTTTTAAAACAATTTTTGGTAACAAGAAACCCTAAGTCCCATTTTACAGGTATGATTCATCACTTTGTTTATGTTTCTTCAATTACATTGCACTGTGAAGGATATATTAGTTAATATGAGATTCATGAATCATTATTAATTACGGCTGTAGAGGTAATAAAGTAATAAACCATCTAATGACCTGGAAATAGAGTAATATACTCATTTAAAAAAATTAAATTTGGATTTATTTTATTTTTTAAAATATTTGTGGCTTAATAACTTATAATAATATTAATTTTTTTTTGCTATCCTACATTTTATCACTTCATCTGTTTTACAAAAAAAATGTTATTTTAGGACTTTTCATACAAATCAAATAAATCATTAAATTACTATATAAGTTAAGTTATTGTAAAAGTTAATAATATTTTACTAAATGTCCTTCACTTAAATTACTCTTCAAGTGCTTGGCTATGCTACATTATTTAAGTATAGTTTGGTTCACAAATATTAATTAAGAATAAAATAGTAAAAAATATAATTAATATTTCATCCATATTTTAAAATAATAAATATTTTAAAAAATCTTAAGAACACTAAAATGACATTAGAATAGGAGGATGTAGCTGTTGACGGAATTCTTATTTGCTAATCTTCCCTCTATTTTAAAAATTATTATTTTAAAATAATTATCACTTTATAGTTTCAGCAAACAGATCAATTGTTTTTATATTATTTTACTTTCCGTTATTCAATAGAAATGGTAGGTAAAAGTCAAATATTTGTTTAGAAGTAGGTTATTAATACAAGGATATTTTTTAAATGTCATTAAATTTTGTTATAAAATATAAACTATTTAATATATTTATTAATATGTAGTTAGATATTACTCCTTCCAATATCAAGTATAAGCAACTTTTAACTATTTCATACATATTAAGAAAAATTATTAAACTTATTAAATTTGTCACTAAATTCATTTATTTTTCATATTTAATGAGAGATATTTAAGAAAAGAATTATTTAAGAATCTAGACATATCGTATATTTAGAACATTTTGAAAACTTTTATATCAATGATTTATATTGTAGTAATTATTTTTAAATGGAAGATAGTATTCAATATAATACTATTGTGAGTTTTTTCCCCTTAAAATATTGTGAGTTTAATATAATTTAAATAAGCGAAGTTCCTTGGTTTCTGTAAATACTCCAAATATAATAGACACTTTCCCCCCACTAAGTACTACCTATCTATTTCTTGCTGTCACACTGTGACACAAACACCCCATTTCCATCACTTCCACGCGGTCACGCATCTCTGCAAATAAATTCCAACTCAAGACACACTCACCATCTTTCTAACTGTAAAATACGTCCAATTGGAGAGGTGAAGATTTAATAGTGGACTAGGTGGACCGACCAATGTGTTTATTTTTCCCTTATTATACATGCTGTACTATATTAGTAAAAGAAAATCCTAATTAATACATAATGCATTGTTGATTAAATATTACAAGAAGCAGAATTAATGCTATTAGTTTTTCTCCATCATAGCTTTGTTTAATATATATATTCTCTCCATTTTAACATATAGATTAAAAAATATAATTAACATGTCAAAACTTATTTGCTTTAAATTTTTTTAACATGCCCTTAATTTATTGCTGCCTAATTTTCTTGTGTTGTATAAAAAAATAGTGAAGATAAAGGTATAATTGAGAAAATTATAATTAATATTTTATTGAAATTTTAAAAGGACATATAAATATATATAAAATTTTTCTTCAAAAAAATACTTATGAAAAAAATAAGAGGAAGTAAATAAATAGGCAGATTAATATTTTAAAAAAATAGATAAAGTGATTTGAATTGTCTTCAACTGTGTAAGTGTTGTAACCAATTTAACAGATGGGGTTCATTATTGTAACTATTTTTCTACAACTATATATAATGTATGGCTAGAGATATTAGTTAATATGAGATTCACTGGTGATTAAATATTACAAGACTTAATCGTTTTGGATTTTTTCTCCCACCGTAACTTTGCATAATATCTTAATAAATTGATAAATTTACAAGGATGGTAAATTTAGGAGAACTTTGATACATATAATTGTGGACGTAGTTGCAATTAATTGAACAATTTTTGTTTTCTATATGTGAAGAGAAAATTGTTCATGTTCCATAAAAATTGTAGGGCATGATACTCTTGACACTATCAGTCTCATCACTCAAGAACACGACTTTCTTTTTCGTTGCCCTTTATATCCTAACCATCGGCGACGGTGGCCACAAGCCGTGCGTCCAAACCTTCGCTGCCAATCAGTTCGACGAAGACTCCGTGGAAGATAAAATTGTCAAGAGCTCATTTTTCAACTATTGGTTTATGGGAATAGTGGCTGGTTCGACTATAGCTGCTCTAGTAGATATATATATTCAGGTGATTAATTATATTCCTAATCAATTCATTAATTTTCATCCCAACCTCAATTTTAAAATAATCATTGTTTAAGGCCATGCACAAGATTAAAAAAATTACTTTTTCTCCTAAAGGCATTTTAAAAATAAATCATAGATATGTATAATTTCATCGAAATCCAGTGCTGGCTTTTTCTTTGTATATGTGTATTCATAATAATCCATTTGAACAATTATTGTATGCAAAAATAGGACAATTTTGGATTCGCCACAGGCTTTGGAATACTAGCTGCTGTGGTGGCGATAGCATTAGTATTGTTCTTGTTGGGAATTAAAAGGTACAGAAAAGATGGGCCGACGGGCAGCCCATTCACAAGGATGGCCCAAGTTTTCGTGGCTGCAATTCGGAAATGGCGCCTGAAAACCCCACATGAACCTCACAGTTATTGGTATGGTGAAGAAGAGAAGAATGAGTCCCATCTCCAAATTCAACCCAAGTCTCATTCTTTAGCCCATACCAATGAATTCAGGTGCTTTTCATCGTTTCTCTCAAAATTTTGAACCTTGTCATAAAAGATCATTGTTTTGCTTGTCACACTTCTCTTATCAACTGTCATGTTACAAAGTTGAATTTTGCTGTAGATTCTTAGACAAGGCAACCATCATTGATGATGAGGATGCCTCAAGCAAAACCAAGAATCCATGGAGACTGTGTTCAGTGACCCAAGTCGAAGAAGTCAAGCTAGTTCTTCGCCTTATCCCTATATGGCTGAGCAGTTTAATGTTCTTTGTTGTCCAATCTCAGCTTCATACATTCATGGTGAAGACAAGTGGCATGATGACTCGTACAATCGGATCTCACTTCCTAGTCCCTCCTGGATCACTTCAAGGGGTCGTCGGAATCATCGTCTTCTTCACAGTGCCCATCTATGACCGAGTCTTCGTACCCTTTGCTCGAAAATTCACAGGACATCTATCTGGTATCACAGTGTTGCAAAGGATTGGAGTAGGTTTGTTCATGTCTATACTCACCATGGTTGTCTCAGCAGTAATAGAAGCCAAAAGGGTTAGGGTTGCTAGGGAGAATCATCTTCTAGACAGTCCTAAGCCCACAATACCAATGAGCATATGGTGGATGCTTCCTCCATATATCATATATGGTCTTTCTGATGCGCTCGCCGTCGTCGGGTTTCAAGAACTGTTCTATGATCAAGTGCCGGAGACCATGAGAAGCATGGGAGCTGCAGCATATATAAGCATGCAAGGAGTTGGAACCTTGGCTAGTAATGTTGTTATAGTTGCTGTGGAAGAAGTTAGCTCAAGAGCTGGGGAGAAATGGTTAGGTAACAATTTCAATAGGGCACACATTGACTCATTCTATCTGCTTTTGGCTGGATTAAGTGCTCTGAATTTGTGTGTTTACATTTGGCTGGCTAAAAGGTTTGTGTACAAAAAGATTAATGTGATTGATACTAGTAACCAACAGGGTTCTGGCATCAATATACATAATCTGTAGTATTCTGTTGTAGTATATACGCTATACAATATACACATGCTATCAGTAATTTTAGTTGTGACTTGTTTTCTCAAACTTTGTATAATGCGTACTCTCTCTTATGTCTCAGTAAAATAGATTCTCTGTCCCCTTTTTCTTCGCTGGTCATGATATTTAATGTTATCTCTTTTTTAATTTTTTCACTCGAAAAAAATCAAAATGAACGATTTCATGGACAAGATTAATTGCGTACGTATATATTCTTGGATGCATGCTCTCTCTTAATTAGTCAATTTCATCGATTTATCACATAAATGTGGTTATGTTTGTGACATTTCATGAATAGTCATAATTTGTCACGTTGACGAAGCTTGTCATCCAGAAAATTCCAGAGATCAAAGGCAAATAAAGAAGCATTTGAGGGATAAGGTTCACTTCATCCCCACCATGTTGGTGTTGGTGTGGAAGAATCCAGCGTACTCAGCTGATATCCTAGCAAATGTGATTCATATATTAAAATTTAATCTTTTATCTTGATTCTAAATATATGATACTTTTCAAAATATAAGGTGACATTATTTACTATTATATATTTTCAAAAAATACACTTATTTAATTCATTTCAAAGAGAAAAAAAGAAATTAAATAAAGGTAATTTTTTAAAAAAAAATTATCAGCTTTTGAAAAAATCAAGATAGTTTACTAACTTTAACTCATATTTTTAAGCCACCCAATTCAATTAAAAAAATCATATATTAAGAAATAAAATAAGAGTTTCCAGGAAACAATGGTGAAGCTAGCCACTTAATTGGCTTGACTGCTAGTATTTTTTATTTTTACCGCGTTGTAAATTCATCCGTTGATTCAAGTGTACGTTCAATATGATCTTGTGAAACCAATATCCGACGAGCGACAAACGATGCAAATAAATCCTTTTGTAATATTGTAAAAATTATTAATGGCTTATTTGATTTTGTTTCTGAAAATAGTTTTTCTGTTTTTGGAAACTGAAAACTCATAAAACTTGTTTAGTAAGTCTTTTTTTTAGAAACTGTTCTGTAAAACAAAAAAATAAAAGAACAGAAAACTCAGAATATCTTTAAAGTGTTTTGTAGTTTTTGTTTTGGAAAACATAAGGAAAGGTAAGAAACATCCACCTCATTAATGGTAAAGTTATAAATTTTGAATAACTCATCTATCACTCACTAATTATGATTTTGAGAACAATTATTCAAACAGATTTTTTTATTTTCTTATTTTCAAAACATATTCTTGAAAATAGTTTTACAAAACTGTTTTAAGAATAAGAAAATAAAAAATACTATTAAATAGATCCTAATTCTTCATCATAGTATCCATTTCGATTATGCAAATTAAATAGGTTTGTTGCAATACTATGCATAACTTTAACAGAGCACGTGCATTTGCATGAAGTGATATTAGTATAAAATTAAATTATTTATTATTATTTATTGAAATAATCTTTTAAGTTGTATTTTTCTTTCTTGATCAATAAAGCATATTTTTATTTGTTTTTTAAAACACACTACGCCAAAATTATATATATTATAATAGCGCTCTTGCACCATATCAAAAATAGCGCTTGCAAAGTGCTATCTTTTTTTTTCAACTTTACGAAAATTTTGTTTTGTTCTTTTGCTTTTATTCAACTGTACTCTTAATAGTATTCAAAATATCCATAAAATCGATAGAGATTGATTCACAATTTATCAGTTTATTTGTTGTAAAACTTGTAATAATTATATATTTTTAAAAATATTATTTCAATAAACATATTATATAAAATATTATAACTTGCTATTCTGTCATAAATATTCCTATGCAAAAATTCCAAATGTTACCACAAAAGTGATACATTTCTAAAATGATTCTGATTGATGCACACATATTTCAAAGTCTGGGGTATTATTTTAAAAATATGTTGCTTCCATGGTACCGGTTTGACATTTTCCTCATTTTAAACTCTCTCAAATCTAAAATATAACTTGTCTTTCAAAATATTTTTTTCTCAATAAGTCTTATTTTTTAATTTTCTATTTAGTCATTATCTTCAATTAAATATAAGAAAAATAATAAATGATAAAAATCCTTTTTTAGAATTCTTTTATTATTCAAAATATAAATCATATTTAGATAAAATTAAAAATTTTAATTACCTTTTTTATAATTTACCCTTATCTTTATTTAACTATGAAAAAGAAAATTATTTTAAAAATTATCTTTATTAAGAATAATATTAAAAAATAATATAAATTTTTAAAAAATTTAATTAGTTAGTCAAATAAAACTTATATTTTGAATAAGAAAAAATATAAGTATTATAATTAACGCCATCTTAAAAAATATCATATAGGTAATATTGAAAATAATTTTCTTGTTAAACAAATTTAATGGGGGAGTATATGACACTTTTCCCCGTTAGCTCTGTCACATTTCCCTCACTTTCATACAGTCACGCTGCCCACGCATCTCTGGATATAAATATACACTGCAAAACGCTTTCATTCCAACTCAACTCACACCCTCAAACGGCACCTTCACTCCAACAACGTCTCCGTTTTCTATGGCGGACCACGGCAACAGTAACGCCCTCCGGTCGCTCGTCCACCATCCTTCCACCCAAAAGGGTGGCTGGCACGCTGCCATCTTCATCATCTGTAAGTTGGTCGGTGTTTCGGAACAAGATTAGATTAGATCATTCGCTGACTGACTTTGGGATTGTGATATAATAATTCTCTTCGTAGGTGTGGAGTTCGCAGAGAGATTCGCATACTCTGGGTTGTCGGCGAACCTGATAATGTTCCTGACGAAGTTTCTTCACGAGCCCACTACGACGGCGACCAAAAACGTCAACACTTGGAACGGCGCTTCGTCGCTGTTTCCTTTGCTCGGCGGCTTCGTCGCTGACTCCTATCTCGGTCGTTTCAACACCATCGTCGCGTCATCTATCATCTATCTCGCGGTATGTACTTTTTCAGTTTTTCTAGCTTCTCACCGGCTTTTCTTCCCCCCGGTTAATCTTCTTCGTGACTCTTTCTTACTTGCTGCGCTTTGGTTCCGGTTAGATTTGGCCACTTGCAATGCTTGCGTACAGGTTGTGATGTGAATTTGATGTTATATTGTGGGTCCCCCAAGTTGATTATTTTCATGAGCTATGAATCATTGAATTGGTAATTCTGCCCATTTGGAAGTACTTTTAAAATAATTACAATTTATAAAAATAAAATTTGAATAAAAATAGAAAAGTTTATTGAAAATCTGTTTAGATAAAAAAAAATGATAGTTAAAAATCATGATTTTATTTGTATAATAGTCCCTAACTAATTTTGTTTGAAGGCACACACTTTGCCCGACTCGAAACTTGTGTTTAAGGATTTAGCATATAAATAAAAAAATTATTAATTATTATATATATTAATAAAAATACCCTCATCTAATTAATTTATTTTCTCTGTTGCTTATTATAAGGTGTTTTCTAGAATAATTTATATATGTAAAATATAAGTCACATTTTAAATATTAAATATTATTTTTCAAAGGTGAATTATAATTAATGAGGATAATATTGAAAAGTTATGGTAAATTTTACAAAATTCAAGAATGTTAATTACTTTTAATCACTTATTTTGATGTGTGTAAAATAGTTAAAAGTGATAATAGACTAAGTAAGAGAAAAAGTAAGGAGAATAATATTAATAAATGAGGGTATAATTGAAAAATGAAGTCATAAAATTTTAAAACAACAAAAGATTTGGAATAAAAGAAAAAGTCTAAAACAACAAAAGTTTTGGAATCAGTGTTCAAAAAATCAGATCGGATTGGCCGGTTAGACTGGAAATCAGTGCTAAGTCTAGTTCAATGCATATATCTCAATCGGTTATTTTTAGAATTAGTGAAAAACCGGTTGAATCAGTCACGAATTGGTATTGAACTGCTACAAAATCAGTTGAACCAATTTTTCTATTTTTTTTTAGTTTTTTAAAAAAATAACATTATTTTTACTAAATAACATTATATTTTATATAAATTTTTTATTTCTATATTATAATATTATATAAACATTATTATGATGCATAATTATTAATATTAATAAATTTACTTAATAAATAATATGAAAAAAGAATATTGATTGATTATTTTGAATTCAAAATATGATTATAAATAAATATTAACTTGTTTAAATTTTAATATTAGGTTATGAAACTTATTAATAATATTTTTAATTTTCTATATAATATATAAAATTAAAAAATTATTTACCATTGATTTAATTCCGATTGAACCATTAAACTTTAAACTAGTACTTTGACTGGTTCAATATCCAATCCAATTTTTTGAACCTGGTTTGGATTATATATAGTATTTCTTTAATATTTTTTAAAGAAATTAAAGCAAAATGAAGGACTCCAAGCTTTTGTTTTACTCCTTGTTGTGGCATTTTAACTAAAGTTCCTAGAACAATAACAATTGGCTAAAATTAATGTTAATAAATTTGTCAAAAAATTAAAAAAAAACTTTTTAATTTACCCATAAAATAAACTCATCATGATATACTCATATGAAAGAATGTCAAATACATTAAATATAAAAGTATTAAATAAAAAACATTTAAGAAAGAAAAAGGAATAAAGGATGTTTTCATCTTAAGGTTTTCCCAAATTTTTATATTGGCCCCTATATTTTTATTTTGATTAAATAGATTCTTATAGTTTTACATCAGTAAAGAGTTGGTCCTTGCTATTTTAAAACCTCGATAATTAATTCTTTTATCCTCTAAAATGACATTAACACTATTAAAATTAAGATGATATAGCTAATAGTTAGCTAACTTAGACTAACACATAAATTCTAATAAAACTTATTGGACAATTTTTTTTTTCAAAAATTTGAGGACATAACAATAAAAATCCAAATTATCAGAGGATGTTTGCATCTTTTAAAAAATAGAATACAAACCAGTTAGCCTTAATTATCTATTTGCTTATCCAAGTATGCTAACTGTTAGCCACATTATCTCAATTTTAATAGTGTTAATGACATCGTAGGAACCAAATCTTTAATGATATAAAACTATAAGAACTTATTTGATCAAAAAGAAATTATAGGGACCAATGTGAAAATTAGAGAAAATTTTGAGGACCAAAAGGTCCCATATCACAGAGGAAAAATATAATGTGTCTTGAAATTAAAATATGCAAAATCATATATTAAAGATCATTCAAAACTTCTAGAAGTGTCTTATAATAAATAAGAAGCAAGGGAGTATTTAGTAGTAAGATATTTGTTTTTTTAAATTATATTTTGTTAATATTTTTGACCATTTATTAGTTTTTTTAATTTATGTGCACAATTTTTAAAATAACAATTATTTTAAAATTGAGAGAGTAGTGAGAGATTTTTTAATTCTACGTCCTAGATCTATTTTAAGAGTGTAATTGGGGTAATTAGAAATTCATAAATTCAATGATGGATCTAGTTTAGCATGTGAAAGATGGGCCCATTACTATTTATGTCTATTTTTTACAGTTACACGTAGTTTACATTTAGAGAAAAGCTTAATTAAGACTACTAGCTAGCTAGTGTCACATTTAATCTTAATTATATATTACAAGGCGGAATGATTTTGGATTTTTATTCCCCATCATAACTTTTTTTATATTTTAATAAATTTTTAAATTAATTCAGATAATCATTAACATAATAATTCCTGCAATTGGAGAGAAATATATGAATTTATTGTTAATTATATTACAGCAACAAAGGTGGAGATAAGGAACGATCTAATTGCGGTAGACTCATAAGTAATGTCATGTCTATAAAAACTGTTTTATTAAGAAATGAAACTCATTTCGATAATCTTTATGTTTCAAAGAATTAATTCTTGGCTTTTGCTTACAAAAAAGAGGGTTGTTCTAGGGTTTTTAAAAGAGACCAAGAAAAATATTAAATTATCATAGAATCTAATAGTATTTTATCAAAATATTATTTACTTAAATGCTGTTTTAAATACTCTTTTGGGTTCATATTATAAGGAGTTTTTTACAACATTTAATTAGTCCAAAATATAAGGTGTTGTGTTAATTTTTAGTATAAATTTAATTATTTTTTTGCCCCTATTGATTTTTTACCTATCTCATAATTTGAAAAAGAGATAAGAGTGAAACTTAGTAATTAATAAGGGTAAAAAAGGAGATGTTGAGACTTTTTTTAGAAGTTTAAGACTTGTAACTAACTTTTCACAAAAAACATGAATTAATAAAAAATTCCTTATAATATAGATCGGGAAGTACTTTATTTCATATCATTAACAAATGTAATTAAAATAGTAAAAAAAATAAATCATGCTTTATTTTTTTCTATTACAGAGGAACAAGCTAAGATCATGATGTAAACCTTTCCATTAGTGGGAACTTTCATACCATTATGCCACATGTGCATTGGCATAAATAAACTTTATTGAAATTTTAAAACAATAAATATTTTGAAAAGCACAAAATCTTTAATGTGACAATTTTTATAAGCCAGAGGTGAAAGTTCTTATGAGAGTTCTTACAAAGTATCTCTTTGTCCCATTGTACTTATCATTTTAAGGTTTCATATACAAACCAATAACATTATTAAATAATATAACTTATAGAAAAATTTCATGATATTTTGTGAAAACATTCTTGACCTAAGTGTTCTAAGATAATTTGTACTCTACATGTCACTATTTTCAAAGAATTAGTGTAAAATAGTACTCACTTCATCCTCTATTTGTTGTTGTTTAAGATTGTGGCATATGAATTAAGGAAGCTTTAATTAATATAAAATAATACTATGCAATGATTAAAATATCCCCTTTTAAAGAGCTTTAGAATTTTATTTTTGATTAAATAAATTGAAAAAGAGTAAGTTGTAAATAAGAGAGAAGAATAAAAGAGATTAAAAAATGGGAGTATTTATAGTTGGAAAAAAGAAATTAATGGTGTATTTGATTTATAAAACAGCAATAAACAAAACCAAAAACCTAAATCAACAATAATCGTGGGATGGAGGGAGTAAGAAAATAATTAGTGTTTCATTGATAGTATAAAATGTTAGTTAAATTGAAATATTTAAAATTTTTTAAAATAATAGTTAAAATGACACAGAGTGAGTATATTAATATTTATTTCAAAATAATTGTTATTTTGAACAATTTTATTTTTTAAAAATAATTATATATGTACTATAAAACTTATAAAGTATCAATTTTTTGTTCTACTTTATCTTTTATTAATAAAAATAATAATAGGTGAAGGAGATGGAGTGCAAATTTGTATTTAAAAATGACTCAACTGTTGGTCTCAAAAAAAAAAATTGTAGACTACTTGTATAATTATGGTAAAATGGAGATAGTGTATCATAAGAAACTTTTTCCCCACCATCTCTTTCTTGCTGTCGCGCACACAGACACAAACACACCATTTTCTAACCATCAAAACTCCAAAACGCACCTTATAAACAGCACCAATATGGGGCTTTTAAGTGAAAGGTTCATTAACGGGTTCCATTTAATAAGTGAAACCTATCAATATGCTTCCTCTTCTTTTTTCTAGTCAGCAATGTATTTAATAAAATATATGAAAAAATTACGTTGTTTACTACTTAATAAATAATGCATCTTTTTCTAGTTTTTCACAACCCACATGATCCACTTTTAATTATATGTTGTACTATTAGAAAACAATCCTACTTAATACAAATTTCACCTTTTTACCCAAGATACAAAATTCATTGCTGATTAAATATCACAAGGTAGAATGGTTTTGCGCTTTTCTTCATCATAGCTTTGTCTAGTTTAACCCAAGATTCAAAATTCAAAATCAATGTTTTGGACCTTAATATGAATCTTAATTTCTTAATGGTGTTGTTCGTACAATTAAAAAAAAAAAAGCAGGACCCAACAGAGAGTACTATTTGATAGATGAGCTCACCATGCATATTGTGTTATACATATTGTATAGTTGGAGAACATCTTAAGTAATACAAGATTTACAGGTAATTTAAAATTACAAGGTGGAACGGTCATTTGTTCATCTTTTTTTTTTCTCCACCATAAATTTGATTAATATATTGACAATTAATAAATAGATAAATTGTTTGTCGACGTTCATTCTGGCCATTTTGTTCTATACGCTCAGTTCGTATGAAGTTAACATAAAAACATTGATTTTCATGTTGACAATTAACAACTAATTGAACAATTTTTGTTTGCTATGTGGGATGAGAAAAATTTTCATGTTGCACAAACATTGCAGGGCGTGATACTCTTGACATTATCGGTTTCAGCGGTGAAGAATACAACCATGTTTTTCGTTGCCCTTTATATAACAGCCATTGGCGATGGTGGCCACAAGCCGTGCGTCCAAACTTTTGCCGCTGATCAATTTGACGATGACTCGCCGGAAGAAAGAATCGCCAAGAGCTCATTTTTCAACTGGTGGTTTTTGGGTATAGTGTCTGGTTCGACTATAGCTACCTTAGTAGTAGTATATATTCAGGTAATAACTATATTTTTAGTTAATTTTGAAATGATTAAGTTTAAGGTCATGCACAAGAATTAAAAAATTATTTATTGGCCCACAAATCTTTTTAAAAATTTGTGTATATTTTAAAAATAAATTAAATATATGTATAATTTAATGAAATTCAAGTGTCGATTTTTCTATGCATATATTCATAATATTTCAGCTTTCCTTTTTTTCTGAGGAAACATAATCATCCATGTGAACTATTATTACACGCAAAAATAGGACAATGTTGGGTGGGCTGCGGGTTTGGGAATACTAGCTGCTGTGGTGGCACTAGCATTTGTATTATTCTTGTTGGGAATGAAAAGGTACAAAAAAGATGGACCTACGGGCAGCCCATTCACAAGGATGGCCCAAGTTTTCGTGGCTGCGATTCGAAAATGGCGCGTGAAGCCCACTCATGATCCTCACAATTATTGGTATGGCGACGAAGAGGATGATGAGCCCCATCTCCAAAGCCAACCCAAGTCTCATTCTTTAGCCCACACCAATGAATTCAGGTGCTTCTCATTATGCACAAAATTTTGAACTTTATCATAAAAGAATAACAAGGTTTGGTTGAAACATAGTTTTTATAAATATGATCGTCCTTGTTGTGTTAATTTGTGTTATAGATTTCTCGAGAAGGCAATGATTATTGATGATGTGGATGCCTCGAGCAAAATAAAAAATCCATGGAGATTATGTTCAGTGACTCAAGTTGAAGAAGTCAAGCTAGTTCTTCGCCTTATCCCTATATGGCTTAGCTGTTTAATGTTCTTCGTTGTCCAATCTCAGCTCCATACATTCATGATCAAGCAAGGCGACACAATGATCCGTTCCATCGGACCTCACTTCCAAATTCCTCCAGCAGCGCCTCAAGGCGTTGTCGGAGTTATAATCTTCATCGCAGTCCTCATCTACGATCGAGTTTTCGTACCCTTTGCAAGAAAATTCACAGGACATCCATCTGGTATCACTGTATTACAAAGGATTGGAACAGGTTTGTTCATGTCTATACTCACCATGGTTGTCTCAGCATTGGTAGAAGCCAAAAGGGTTCATGTTGCTAGAGATAATCATCTTCTAGACAATCCTACAGCCACCATACCAATGAGCATATGGTGGATGCTGCCTCAGTATTTCATCTATGGTGCTTCTGATGCAATTGCCGTTGTTGGGTTACAAGAACTGTTCTATGATCAAATGCCAGAGACCATGAGAAGTGTAGGAGCTGCAGCATACATAAGCTTGTTAGGAGTTGGAAGCTTTGCTAGTAATGTTATTATAGTTGCTGTGGAAGAAATTAGCTCAAGAGCTGGTGAGAAATGGTTAGGGAACAATTTGAATAGGGCACACCTTGACTCTTTTTATTTGGTTTTGGCTGGATTAAGTGCTGTGAATTTGTGTATTTATATTTGTTTGGCCAAGAATTTTGTATACAAAAAGATTAATATGTGACTCATATATACTAGTAGCCAACAAGGTTGCTAGCAGCATCAATATGTGTCATAATCAACTGTAATAGTGGAGAAGAGAAGAAAACAATATATATGGAAGTGGAATAAAGTTTCTCAGTACATATATGTGGTGATTTCTTCCTAGCTTTAAGCTCATAGTTTTTCTTTTCTTTTGTTTGGTAACAAGAAATGGGACTGAGGGAAGACGTTCCCAATTCCTTGGCACACCTTAGGTCAATAGTATGTCCAGAATTGGGTTATCATTTAATCTAATCTGTCTCTAATAATAACTATCTCTTTAAGTGAAAATATTTAGAAAGTTAGAAAATTGGCAACATTGACAATAAACAACATTAATAAATTTTTGTATATAATTTTTCACACAATTACATATCAAATTTAAAATTTGAAAGCGATTTGATCTCGATCTGTTTTTTTTTTATTTATTTATGGGGAAACAATGATTTCTCACTCAAGCCATATGCCTTCTCGCAATTTTATACATTTCATTTCCATCAAAAAATATTTTTATAGATTTTATCTTTATTTTTCTTTTGGGTAACAAATAATTTAGTATTCAAAACTACTGATTAATCCAGATTTGAGTTATAAGTGGAGTCACAAGAGGGAGGAAGTTAGTTTTCCTAATATAATTCTTTTTGTCCATAATATTCAAACATATGTTTATTCTTAAAATTAAGAATGCAATGTTGGAAAATGTTATAAGTGTTGATTAGCATTAATTAATATGGAATAATTATAAATTTCATCAATATAGTTTTGTATTAATTATTAAGCCTAGAATAGATTGGGCTCTTATTTAGTTTTGTGTGTTATGTGAAAAGTTAGATCACACATTTACCCGTTTTAGTAAAGGGCCCAATTAACAGTCCTTTATTGATCAATAGAACTTATCACAAGTCTAACTATATTAAAAAGTAAGAAAGAATTTATAATTAACATTAATTATATAATAATTTGATTTTGTAATTAAGGGGTTTAATTGAAGTAATCAGTTATCTTTTAATGCATGATCTAACTTTTAATCCTGTGATCATGTCTCTAAAACCCTAATATAGAACTACTTTCACTTTCTCGATCACTTTCAACAGCCCTATAAAATTAATCAAAGGAGCAAAGTGAGTTGTAGTCCTCGGCCTCTTCTTTGTCTTTTATCTATAATGACATCTTTAGACACTACATTAGGTCCACATTTATTTTAATGATTCAACTTTATGATAATTTGTAGTTTAATCATACTTTCAACATGCATTAAAAAAAACACATAAAAAGTAAGGGATACATAAAACGAAATCTTATTAGTACTCACCATTTAACTCGACCTGACATACTCAGTATCCACGGTCTCTTTTTGAAATTGGGTTTGAGTTAGTCAATAAAAATCTTCCTAATCATTAAAGGAAATAGAATCAGCATTAAGCTTATTTATATGGTAACCTTAACAATTTCATAACTAAATTTCCTAGTTCGAAGAATACTATCCTGTAATAAACCAATACACAAAAGGATAGATATAGAGTTAAAAAGTAAATTATCATGTTAATAATAAGTAAATGATCAAGTTAAAAAGAATATTTTTTCCAAAATATCCATCATTTAATTTTTAATTTGGAAAATATGTTTGAGCTAGTGACTAAGCATTTTACTAATGAAAAATATTTTAGTTAAAATTTAAAATTAAATTATGGGGACAAATCTTTTACATTTTTACAAGATCTATGGTTCTACTATTACTTTCGTTGGTTAAAAAAAATATTTCTGCTAATAACAGTTTTTGAGTGATAAGGGACTTAACTAAGGTAATGTAATTAAGTTTTGTGAAAGAAAAGTGATATTGAGAGAATTATTATCATTTAGACCCAATAATAATAGGAATATCGGATAATTATAGAAAAAAAAACCTTTAACCTCCTACTCTATCTAAATTCATACATACTCCAGATTTTTTTTGGCCAGAATAAATACTCCAAATATAACGCACCTTTTTCCCCACTTGCTTTGTTACACTCACATTCTCCTCACTTCCACACGGCACACATGCATCTCTCCATATTTATATATATATATAACTTCCAATTCCAAAACGCATTGATTCCAACTCAACACACACTCCCACCATCTTCAGATTTCATTCTCTCTCTCTCTGACCCACAAGTCCTTCACCGTCTCCGTCTTCCATGGCGGAAAACAGAGATTGTGACGCCCTCCTTCCCGACCATCCTTCCGCCCCCAAGGGAGGTTGGCACGCCGCCATCTTCATCATCTGTAAGTCTCATTTCCAACTAGCTCAGATTTGTTCTTCTGTCTCAGAGACGACGGTTTTAGTATTCAAATTCACTGGGATTTCCGATCAAGGTTTGATTAAGTTCGATTTATGATCGTGATATTCCTATTCGCACTTCGCAGGGGTGGAGTTCGCCGAGAGATTCGCATCCACAGGGTTGGGATCGAACCTTATAATGTACCTGACGAATGTTCTCCACGAGCCCACTACGACGGCGGCCAAAAACGTCAACACTTGGACCGGCGTTTCGTCTCTGTTTCCTTTGCTCGGCGGCTTCGTTGCTGACTCCTATCTCGGTCGTTTCAACACCATCGTCGCTTCGTCTTTCATTTATCTCTTGGTATGTAATTTTTTTACTCTTATCTGCATTAATTCTTTTTCTTTTCTTCCTCTTCTTCTTCATTATCCTTCAATCCAATCTTGCAATGCTTGATTTGCCTACCAGTTGTCATTTCCATTTGTGTTATATTGAGGGTCCCACAAGTTGGAAGGATCCATAAAATATTCTTCAGTTGCCACCTAGTTTTGTTTGAGGCCATACCAATTTTTAAATAATTATCATTTTAAAGTTATTTACAATATTAAGAAATAAATAATTAAAAATAATAAAATATTATTATTATTTCATCCAATTTTTAATATAAGTCACTTTTAACTATTTTATTAAAAAAAAAAAATTAGTTATCTCAATAAAATTATCTAAAAAGCTTTGTGTTCCATATTTACCCATAATAAATATCATGAATTTGAAAAACACATACTATATGAAACAATTAATGTTCCATAAAATATATTTTTGAAATAAAGCAATTAATACCACACAAATCCTTGCAAATTTACTTACCTTTTAGACCCTAAATTCTTCTAGAAAATACTCTCTCCAATTCTTAATATAAGACACTATTAACCGAATCATGTATATTAAGAATGTAAGTTAAAATTAGTTAACAACCTTAATTTTTTTTTAAATCAAGATATTTTTTTAAAATCACCCTTATTTAATCTCTCTCTAAGATAAATCAAATATAAATATTTTATAAAAATGTATAATAAATATCACCTCATATTCTGAAAAGGGTTTTTTATTTAAAATTAAGATAAAATATCCTATATTTAGAATCGAATGGAGTAACTTACATAAAAGATTAAAAGAAGTATGTTTTAGTAACAAATAGGCACAAGAGTTGGTCAAAAGAATAATTAATATTTTAATGAAATTTTATTGTGATCATTGTTTGAAAATAAAATCAAAACTCTCGAAATATTTTAAAATTTTTTTAATGTTTTTTCAAATAAAATGTACTTCCTACAGTTCATATTATAAGAGTTCTTTTAAAACTGTTATTTGATATAAAATATAAGAGGTTATGTAATTTATAGTATGAGTTTATCTTTGTTACTTCTATTGATTATTATATCGTAAGTTAGAAAAAAAAGAAAAATGATAAATTTTTAAAATAATTTTTATTAGTAAATTAATGAGAATAAAATTATGGTGTCATGTTTTTTTTTAGAATTTTAAAATATATAATTAATTTTTTTAATAAATATAAAATAATTAGAAATTTCCTATGATATAAATAGGAGGGGGTAGGATATAAGAGATTTATTTCAACTCTTCGAATTCTGTAATTCATGCACTTAAACATAGGGCCGAAAGAAAATTCATGCCCTAGACGGATAGATCCAACCCATTTAATAAATGGGTTCCACCACTGCATCTGTCTCTCTTTAGTTGTAAATACAAATTAATATACAAGTCCTTAGTCAGAAATTAGAAATGGCCCTAATTAGTACCAACAAAAAACATTGACAGACTGTGCAGTCAAAGAAGTTTATACCATCTTCCTCTGTTGCCGTATAGAAGTTATATTTCGGCAAAAAAAAAATGTAGAAGTTATATTAAAATAAAAACCAACAATTTTGACGTATTGACCCAAGGATATGGTAAATCTAGGCGAACTTTTTTATACTTTATACATTCGTGCATGCAGTTGCAATTAATTGAGCGAATTTTGTTTTCTATCTTTGATGGGAAAAATTTTGATGTTGCACAAATTAAAATTGTAGGGCATGATATTTTTGACGTTGTCGGTCTCAGCACTGAAGAATACGACTTTATTCTTCGTCTCCCTTTATATATTATCCATCGGCGACGGTGGCCATCAGCCATGTGTACAAACTTTCGCCGCCAATCAGTTTGATGATGACTCGCCGGAAGAAAAAATTGCCAAGAGCTCATTCTTCAATTGGTGGTATTTGGGGATTGTTGCTGGTTCAACTTTAGCTGCTCTCCTAGTAACATATCTTCAGGTAATTGACCATACTATATATGTTTCTCTATCCATTAATTGCACAAAATTGCTATATCCGTCATACAACGAACGGTATTTCATATATATATTGATATAATTATCTAGAATTCGATATTATTATGTTAGATATTACCGAATTCAAATGTGATAGCTTTTTCAATGTGAATTTTTTCATTCTTAAAACTTGAATTTGAGACTTTACTAATGAGATATTAAATTTCTTACCACCCAATCCAACCACATCGATTGTATTGAAAATATGAGGTATTAAATTTATTGCTATTAAATCCAGCCATGTTGGTTGTATTGAAAATATGGGTATTAAATTCCTTGCCATTTAACCCAGTCATGTTAGTTGTGTGTGTATATTTTAAAAATAAATTAGAGAAATGTATAATTTAATAAAAATTCAAGAGTGGTATTTTCCTAGTATGTATTCATAATATTTCTTCTGTTTTATTTATTTTTGGTGAAACATAAGAACCCGTTTATAATATGCAAAAAACCAGGACAATGTTGGATGGGCTACGGGCTCGGGAGTCCTAGCTGCTGTGGTGGCCTTAGCATTAGCAATGTTCTTGTTGGGAATAAAAAGGTATAGGCCAGAGGGCCCAACTGGCAGCCCATTCACAAGAATGGCCCAAGTTTTCGTGGCTTCAATTCGAAAATGGCGGGTGAAGCCCACTCATGATCCTCACAATTATTGGTATGGTGACGAAGAGGATGAAGATCAGTCTCATCTCCAAAGTAAACCCAATTCTCATTCTTTAGCCCACACCAACGAATTCAGGTGCTTTTTATTTCTTACAAACGCTTGAACTTAGTCATAAAACAATAAAAATGATATCTAATTGAAATTATTTGTGTTCTTTTGTGTTGCGTGATACACCATTCTTTTACCAATTGCCATGATAAACAAAGAAAAATATTGTTGTAGATTTTTGGATAAGGCAATGATCATTGATGATGCGGATACCTCAAGCAAAACCAGAAACCCATGGAGACTATGTTCAGTGACTCAAGTTGAAGAAGTCAAGCTAGTTCTTCGCCTTATCCCTATATGGCTCAGTTGTTTAATGTTCAGTGTGGTCCTATCTCAGCAAAGTACATTCATGACCAAGCAAGGAAGCACAATGACTCGCTCAATCGGACCACACTTCCTAATCCCTCCTGCATCACTGAACGGCCTTGTTGGAGTTATAATCTTCGTCGTAGTCCCCATCTACGATCGAGTTTTCGTACCCTTCGCTAGAAAATTCACAGGACATCCTTCTGGTATCACAGTGCTGCAACGTATTGGAGTTGGCTTGTTCATCTCTATGGTCAACATGGTAGTCGCAGCTTTAGTAGAAGCTAAAAGGGTAGGTGTTGCAACAGAGAATCATCTCCTCGACGATCCGAAAGCTGTATTACCAATGAGCATATGGTAGATGCTCCCTCAATATGTCATCTATGGTGTTTCTGATGCGATCACTGTCGTAGGGTTTCAAGAGCTGTTTTATAGTCAAGTGCCAGAGACCATGAGAAGTTTGGGAGCTGCTTCATATATGAGCTTGTTAGGAGTTGGAAGCTTTGCAGGTAATGTTGTTATAGATGTTGTGCAAGAAATTAGCTCAAGAGCTGGTGAGAAATGGCTAGGGGACAACTTGAATAGGGCACACCTTGACTCTTTTTATTTGGTTTTGGCTGGGCTAAGTGTTTTGAGTTTGTGTATTTATATTTGGTTGGCTAAAAAGTTCGTGTACAAAAAAAATTAATGTGATTGATACTAGTAATTATATATCAAGGTTCAAGCGTCAATATGGAAGTGAAACAAAGTTTCTTGGTATTTACTATGATTCCTTACTAGTTTAGCTCATGATTTCTAGTGATAAATAACTGAATTAATGAAAAGTTTATTTGTGAATTTTGTACATATTTCTTGGTGAATAGTTTATCTTTGATTGAATTACATTGCCATATAATTTGTATATAAAAACTATACTTTTTTTCGTAAACTCTTAGATGAAGAATATTTGGTATTTTCAATCCTTATTGTTTTGACAAAATTTCTATTTATCATCCCAGCCATAATTAGAGCATATATAGAAGATCATCTCTAATGCTCCTCCTCTCATTTTTCTAGAAAATTTGGAAAAGAAATATCAGCTTTATTCTTTCTTAAAATTGACGAAGTCAAAATTTATCCAAAAAGAAAAAAATGACATAGTCAAAAAGAGATAAAGAGTAAGTAAAACTAAGGGTGCATAAAAATTGGGTGAAATCGGGTTAATAGTCAACCCAATGTTTGATCTTTGTGGGAACACACGAGAATGGGCGGCCTACCTAGCATACAAGATAGGGGTTGGCGTAGTCTTAAAAAAATTTAAAAATAAAAAATAAAAAATAAATTAATTTTATTTATTAAAAAATATATAATTATATTCATCTAAAATATATTTTCTTCAAAAGTAATATTATAATCAAAAGTAACAATTGTTAAAATTAAAAATACTCAATAATCATACATTATTTTTACACAATATTAATAAATCAATTTAATATTTTAAATAAAATTAAAATATTAATTTTTTAAAAATATTAATAATAATAATAATAATAATATAGTCAATTTATTACATATTATGTATCAAGAAAAAGATCATATAAAATTAATATTCATAAAATTTTTAAAAAATATATAAAATTATAAACATACTGGGACCAAGTGACACCAAGTTTAACCTCAACCAAATGCCCAACCCAACTCGATCTATGAGATTAACCCAGTATGCCAAGTAGGATTGAGCCTACTGAGCTATTGGGTTGATTGAACAATCTTAAGTAATACTTACAACTTAAAAATGACTTATTTCCTCCATTCCTAAGTATAGAACATTTTTTAGAAGTAATATTTGATCCAAAATATGGGACATTTTGTGGGATTGTCTAGTACATTAATTTTTTTTTATTCATGTTCATGGTGTATAATTAATAGGTGATAAATAAATGTTATGAGAAGTATAGAATATAATGTAATTAGTAAAGGTAAATGGTGGAAAATATTAAAATTTTTTGATAAATTTAATGATCTTACTTATTTTTTTAAGATACGTAAAATAGTTAAAAATATTTATATTTAAGATATGAGGGAGTACTTTTTAACTAGATGTCACATATACAAAATACACACGTGTCTCTCTTTAACATAATAAAGGGTGTTTACGGCCGGGGTTGTCGAAATTTAAAATTTAGTTAAGGCATACAATAAGTTTTTTTTTATTATTTTAGAAAAAATTTATGTATAAATGATATGACACTCCAAAATATCTAATATGTAGCTATTATTTTTTATAAATAAACGATATGTTATATATTGGTTTTTTTGTCCATTCACAATGATTCTGCTCAAAAATTTGTTTTAACTCAATTGCTGCCATTGTTCCACCAATACATTGGGAGTTTAAATGCACGAAGTTTCCTATGTATAACTTTCTTTTCGTTTTTCTTCCAAAGTCCGATGTGTGTGCGTATATATATATATTGTCTACTCTATTAATTATAAATACTCCAAATATAATTCTTCCTCGGTTTCGCTATATAGTTCACTTTTTTGAGAAATTAATATTTTATAATATAGTGCACTTTACGGATTACATAGTATAATTTTTTTTTTCTTTCCAAGATTATCCCTAATTAATAAACCCAAATATTTATTTATTATTAAAATATTTCATTCCCAAAGCATTTAATGAGGGTAATTTGAGAAAAAATGAAAAATTTTGTTAGTTATTAATTATTATATTGATCTGTGTGCGGTAGTTAAAAGTGCACTATAAACTGGAATGGAGTATAAGATCACTAACTTTCTTGCTGTCACGCCCCTCACTTCCACCTAGTCACGCATCTCTGCAACCTCCAAAAAAGCATTCATTCCAACTCAACACACACGATCACCTCCTTCACATTTCATCCTCTCTCTCTCTCTCAACTCCTTCACAGTCTCCGCCTATGGGGGAAAACAGCAATTGTGACGCCCTCCTCCTCAACCAACATTCCCCACACAAGGGTGGGTGGCTGGCACGCAGCCATCTTCATCATCTGTAAGTCTCCTTAACTCAGATCTTTCTTTACAGTATCAGAATCGAAATTCATTGCTATTTCCAGACATGATTAGATTGAATTCGGTTTGTGGCTGTGATATCAATTATTCCCTTCCCTTTTTTACTTGGCAGGTGTGGAGTTCGCAGAGAGATTCGCGTTCCATGGGTTGTCGGCAAACCTGATAACGTACCTGACAAATGTTCTCCCCCAGCCCGTTACGACGGCGGCCTTAAACGTCAACACTTGTGTCGGCGTCTCGTCTCTGTTTCCTTTGCTCGGTGGCTTCGTCGCCGACTCGCATCTCAGCCGTTTCAATACCATCGTCGCGTCGTGCTTCATCTACCTCTCGGTATATAGTTTTTCTGCTCTTATCTGCATAAACTCTCTTCTTCTTCTTCTTATTGGCTGTGCACTTGTATGGATAGATTGCAGTATTGCACCCTTGGATTGTCCTTAGAATGCACTTGCTTTGCCAACATGTCATTCATTTGCATTGGGGTGTGATACCGTGAGTCCACAAGTTGGAAAATAATGACAGTGAACGGGAAAAATTAATAACGGCAGTGGATGCCACCCTACGTTTTCATAATTTACAAAACATCAAAATTTCCAAGAGACATAAAGTTCCAACATGTACATAAAAATTTTTTAATTGAAAAATTTTTAACTGAAACTTAGAAATTTTCAAGAGGAAGATAAAAATTTGTTATTAAATAATTCACAATGCAAATATGAAAATTTTTAAGAGACTTGAAAATTTTCAATAAAGATCTGAAGAGTTTATTAGGATCGGGAAATTTTCTGCCTGTTAGAAATTTTCTTGTATGCGTTAACAACAAATTTTTATCTCATTCTTAGAAATTCTCAAATCTTGGTTGGAAATATTTCAAGTAAGAAATTATCATGCACCTTTTGGAATATTTCATATGTCTCTTAGGAATTTTCAAGTCTCAGTCGTAAATCATGGAAAACAAATTTTCATATCCTTCTTAAAAATTTTCAATTCTGAGTTAAAACTTTTCAACTAAGATATTTCTTTGTCCCCCTTGAAAATTTTCATGATCATCTTCAAAATTTTCATGTTTGGGTTGTAAATCATGAAACATAAAATTTTCATGTTTCTAATGAAATTTTTTATGTCTGGTTTGAAAATTTTTCAACTAAGAAATTTTAATATCCATCTTGGAAAATGTTCATATTTCTCTTAGAAATTTTCACATCTGAATTGTAAATCATGAAAAGGTGGAATAGTCCTTCAATACCATTATTCTATGTCTGTAAAAAATTTTTATGGCTTATATTCATATGTAATTTTTCCTTGGAAAATTCATACAATTTAAAAATTTACAAGTTATGAATTGTCTAAGTAACTTTTGGGAAAAAAAAAATGTCTCAGTAACTAATTTTGATAGATCATAGACGGGTCCAATTTTACATATGGCCCCACCGTAATGTCTGTATCTCACTAATTACAAATAAATTATAGTTTTTTTTGTGCCAACAGTAAAAATGTTATAAATAAATTATCGTCGTAGATCCTAAATTGTACGAGATTTACTAGATTCATTCACTGTTTATTAAATATTACACTACAACCAGATGAAATGGTTTGGCCCTGTTTTTTTTTCATCATCATAGATTTGTTCAATATATAGGTAAATTAATAAATCAATATAATTGGGATTTTTGTCAACCAAGTGTAATTGGAGATAGATACATGGCCCATTCTTTGTCTATTTAATTTTCTTTTTTTATGAACAAATCTTCAAAAGCTGTATTGAATTTCGATTATTGATTCATAATTGGATCCATTGAGTATTTCTTCCATCAGTAATTTTCTCTGTACGCAAAATTTGAACTTCAGTACAAACATTACAAACATTGAATCTTGCATTATTCCGATTTCTGAGATCATACCACTGGAGATGATCTTAGTTAGTGACTTAGACTCAAAAAAAAAAAAAAAAAAAACAAAACAAAAAGAGGGAGGGAGATCGATGAACTTAATTAATACGAGCAATTCAATGTTAGTAAAATATTGCAATACAACGAATGGTTTTTGGTTTGATTTTTTTTCTCCACCAGAAATTCCCTCTGCCCCTACCGTTGGTGTTCTTAATATATGGTATATTACTAAAAGGTTGGCAAAATATATATATATATATGTATGTATGTATTACTAAATTGGTAAACTGAGCAGCAAAAGGACTTTAAACCATTAATTTTCTTATAGTACAGAAGTTAAAATAAAAACGCTAATTTTGACAGGCCACCACCAGACGCGGACACAGCCAAGAAGGTGAGGAGGGGGCCATTTTTTAAAAAGATTGATTTAATTTAATTTTTATTTTTAATATTTATTAACAATAAATTTTTAAATGAACATGTTCTGCATTATTATGTTAATAAATATTACCAAAATTTTTGCCACACTGATGGCAACATTTTTCATAATAAATATTATCAAAATTTTCATTACAAAATAATAAAACATTCCAAATACTTGTATGGTTTTGACATTTTGCATTAGATGTGGCAAGTATTCGCATACAAATATTATTTATGTTTGGCCAATCTCATCAACTAGCATTAGCCCAAATTAGTTAATAAAACCAAACTTAGATAAATTTAATTATTTTGAAAGCTTTTCAATACAAAGTAAGATGGAATTAATTGAGTGAGACAACATTGAAGAAGGAGAAGAATGAAGCAAAAGGCAAAATTTAAAATTAAAAACACACAATACTAAAGAACTGTAGAAGAAAATGTGTGAGTCTGTGACTGTATTAGAGAGAAATATTAAGGGAGGCCCAAATAAATAGATTTTGCTTTTAGGAGGGATTGATAATAATGAAAAGTTCCAAAAATAAAAAATAAAAAATCTAGAGGGGAGGAGGGGCTAGGGCCCCTTCCACATATAACCTGGTGGAGATATAACTCAGGTAAGCCTATAATAAATTCACAGAGCTATGACAGATTATTCCAGCCATTAATTTGTGCTTAAACCCAAGTGGTTAATTTTACGAATGCGTCCTCATGTATGCTTGTGATTGTTAACTAAATTTATCGTTTTGATTTATGCCCTTGAAGGCTATCACAAATGCATGGAAAGATGCATGCGCATGAGCTACTGCAAGCAGAATTATTGTCCATAAAGCAAATTACAAGATGGGTGTAGTGGAATTGAAAGGACCTTGTAAGGCTCCGTCAATTGAGTTTCATGTTGATGGTGTAATTCAAGCACCATCTGACATTGCTCAAATGACAGGAGCTTCTGAGTGGGTTAGAGTTGCATATGTGAATGCCTTCACATTATCTGGTGTAGGAACTTTTGATGGACAAGGTCCAACTGCATGGCTGGAAACAAAATGATTGTGCACATAACATGAATTGCAAAATGCCTACCATGGTAAATAATAAATGCCTATGTGTGTCCTTTATTGAAGTGAATTTCACTAAGTACATGCTCTGACATAATGGTTCCTTGTGAAATAAGCAGAACTTTATAATTTATAATAATTATATTTATAAATTATAATTAGTATAATTAATAGTTGTAATAATTATAATTTATAAATATAATATGTAAATAGTTTTTATAATTTTACACTGATTTTTTGCCAATGATTTTTACATGCAAATTAAATATGAATTGTTGAGTGTATTTACAGCTTTCTCGCTTTTTTTTTTTTGTTCTTCCATCACCTCACTCTTGGAAAACATTGAACAAAAGTTTTATGCAATCGTCTTAATTAATTTGAATCAATAAAAACAACAGAGTTTGAGTTAATTAAAAATGATCCTAATCAAGTAATTTGGAATTGCTAGGATGAGGAGCTCCAAAAATCATTGTTCGTATCTATTATTCATGGTACCCAATACTTGTAAAAGCAGAAATTATTATTTTTTTTTTGGGTGAAATTCAGACATTCTTGGTTCGTATTCATATTTTGTTGTAAGAGGCCCCCAACGTCATCTTCCACTACTTTTTTTCCCCTCAATTAACATACATACCCAGATAACTCTCTTTCTTTTACTTAAGTCACAAGCATCTATGTTATAGTTTGAAGAATATATAACAAATATATATATATATATATGAAAATGCACGTGGGATTTTTGGTCACACTACTTATACAGTGCACATGCCCCCAACATGACCATGGATGTTCCTCTTCAAAAGGTCAAATTCTGGGGGAATAGAACACAAGATATCACTATTAGTTTTGCAGTTTTGCTTGGTCTATTACTTTTATTTCATTTCATTTGTCTATATTCAATTTAATTTGTTAAATATTTTAGAAGGAATTGAAATTTAATTACGATATATATACATGCAGACTATTATTAACTGTATGAAAATTTTCGCGGCGCTGTGTGTACAAACTTTCACCGCCAATCAGTTCGTCGATGACTCGCCGGATGAGAAAATTGGTATTGAGACATGGTGGCTGGTTCAACTTCAGCTCTTTTCATAGTAATATATCTTCAGGTAATTAATTATACCACATTCCATTTTCTGTGCATTGCATAGATAGATGGGATAAATGAGTCGTAGCTTAATTAAGCTTGTTATAAATTTTATATTTTATATTAATCATAATAATCAATTTACTAATTTGGCTACTTCCTCAATTTTAAAAGGATTGTACTTTTTTTTGGTAATGCACGAGAATTAAAATTTTAACCAACAAAATCTTAACACAACTAGTAGTTAGATGGATCTCGTAAAGATACTGTTTTGAGTTTGATCTTTACCAATGTTGTCAAACTCGTGTTGACTCGCCGAGTTGATGTTATTAGAACAGGATTTTGAGTTCACTCGTTCGCAAACTTGCCGTCAAACAGACTCACATGGACACGCTGGAAACTCGCAAAAGCACGTATAATCGCGGGCTGACACCAGTGTAAACGAGTTGGTACTTTCAAATTTAAAAGAGCAAAACTGCCAAAATATGATGTCGAACCGGCGCTTTTGAGCTTGTGAAATACATCATACCCACCAAGCAACATGATCCTTCGAAGTGCAACTCTTGTTATATCATATCCACTCTAAGCTGTAGTAAAAATATTTAACAAATGGATGCAAACTTTTAATACAACATAGAGAAAATAAAAAGATAAACTTTTACATCATTTTTAATATAACTAACCTCAACTTCAATGTAAATGTATGGAAATTCAAAAAATAATATAACAATAGTTGCCTGAATAATTAATAAAATAATAGTATTTCCCAGTCAATTTATATATATAATTATTAAAAATTTTATGTTAAATATTTTTAATTACATAATACAAATGTTTTTAAAAATTAGTATAATTTGAATTATATTTAAATATATTGTATGTATATTATATTTTAACTTTGTAGCTTAATATTTTAAAAATGTTTTTATCAAATCAATAGAGTAAAACTTAGTTTTTATTCTAATTTTACCCCATCTTTTATCATATGGATCACTTAAATATAAAAATTTAATTATTTTATTAAAAGAGGTCAACTCTTATGAGTTCACCTTATTTTTACAAGTTTACTTAAACTCTCGAATTTGATAACCTTGATTCTTAGTGTCAGTTGGAAGGTAGCATACTCTTAATGTTTACTTAAAAAAAATTATTTTTCAGTAAAAAAACTTCTAAAAATGTATCCCTGCTGTCAGTTGGAGTATGTTTGAGAATTTCTCAAAAAAAGTCATTCAAAATTGTGTGCATGTTTTTTTATGCATTCATAATATTTCATTTTTTTTGGTGAAATATAATAATCTGTGTGAACAAATGATTATATGGGAAAGTAGGATGGGCCGCGGATGTGGGAATAGTAGCTGTTGCGGTGGCATTAGCATTAGAGTTGTTTTTGTTGGGAATGAAAAGTTATAGAAGAGATGGGCCGACGGGCAGCCCATTCACAAGGATGGCCCAAGTTTTCGTGGCTGCATTTCGAAAATGGCACCTGAAGATCACGTATTACTCCATCTAATACTTAATATAAGACTCTTTTAACCGAATCACGTGAATTAAAAATTAAAATTAAAATTAATTAACTACCTCGACTTCTCCAAAAATTTCAATATTTTTTCAAGATTACCCTTATTTAATCTTTTTTTCTTTCTTTTTGGATACATTAAATAGGGACATTTTTTAGAAATATATAATAAATACTATCTCATATATTATAAAGGGTCTTATATTTATAATCAGGATAAAAGATCCTATATATCTACTCACAATTATTATTATTGGCATGGTGAGGTAGAGCTTGACCAGTGCAATTTCCAAAGTCAACCCAAGCCTCATTCTTTAACCCACACCAATGAATGCAGGTGCTTTTTGTTTCGCACAAAAGTGCAAAACCTTGACCTTAGTCATCAGAAAATAATTAATATATATATATATATATTTGAATAACAAGTTTTACATATGATCATTGTAATTACTTCCTCTAGTCTTTAATATAGAAATTATTTAACATAATTAAAAATAAAAGTTAAAATTAATTAACTCTTTTAATTTTTTCAAAAATTATAATATTTTCTCAAAAGTACTTTTATCCATTCTCTTTTTTTTTCTTCTACTTTTAATATTAAATAGAGACTTTTTTTGTAATACATAATAAACATGGTCTTACATTCTGGAAAGGGTCCTTGCTTTAAAACCAAGACAAAATAATATATTTTTAAGACTGAAGGGAGTATTAATGTTCATTTGTGTTGCTTGTCACACTTTTCTTTTACCAGTGGTCATGTTACAACGTAGAAAGTTGTGACAGACTTTCGGAGAAGGCAATGATCATTGATGAGGTGGATGCCTCAACCAAAAGCAAAAGTCCATGGAGACCATGTTCAGTGACTCAAGTCGAAGAACTCAAGCTAATTCTTCGCCTTATCCCTATATGGCTAGGTTAGTGTGATGTTCAATGCTGTCCAATCTCAACTCCATATATACATTCATGATCAAGCAAGGGAGCACAATGAGTCGTTCAATCGGACCACACTTCATAATCCCTCCTGCATAATCCTCTGAGGCCTCGTTGGAGTTGTAATCCTCATCGCTGTCCCCACCTACGATCGAGTTTTCGTCCCCTTCGCCAGAAAATTCCCAGGACATCCTTCTGGTATCACTGTGCTGCAACGTAATGGAATAGGTTTATTCTTTTCTATACTCGACATGGTTGTTGCAGCTTTAGTAGAAGCCAAAAGGGTTAGTGTTGCTAGAGAGAATCATCTTCTTGACAATCCCAAAGCTGTATTACCAATGAGCATATGATGGGTGCTCCCTCAGTATATCATCTATGGTGTTTCTGATGTTGGATTCCAAGAAACTGTTTTACAGTCAAGTGCCAGAGACCGTGACAAGTCTGGGAGCTGCTTCATATATGAGCTTGTTAGGAGTTGGAAGCTGTGCTAGTAATGTTGTTCTAGATGTTGTGCAAGAAATTAGCTGGAGAGTTGGTGAGAAATGGTTAGGAGACAATTTGAATAGGGCTCACCTTGATCCTTTTTACTGGGCTTTGGCAGGTTTTAGTGTTCTGAGTTTATGTATTCATATTTGGCTGGCTAAGAATTTTGTTTACAAAAAGATTAATGTGATTGATACTAGTGACTAATAAAGTTCTAGCATAAATAAATATATATATATATATATGTATCATAATCAAGTTTAGCACCGGAAGAAGAATAAGAAAAAGCAATATGTATATAAAATTAAGGGAAAAAGACAGTTTAGGACCTCTATATAAAAATATTGACAAATAAACAGTACCAGTATTGAATTCAGTTGATTCGAGTTGGGAATTCAGTTTATAGGAGTACTGAATTTTTAAACCGGATCCTTGAAAGGGAATATTTCCATATGGGGGTCCTTAAATGTCTTTCTCCCTAAAATTAAAGTTTCTTAATACGTGTGTGTATATATATATATTGTGATTCCTTCCCGACTTCAGTTATGAGGAAATTGAACTAATGAAAGGTTTATTTGTTTTTCTTTTAATTCTTTAGTGAATGGTTTGTCTTTGATTAAATATTGGGTTGCCACCTAATGTAATGTGATCTTCCTTTAATAACTTGGCATTAATTTTCAGAAGGTTAATTAATCAGAAGAATTTGCAAAATTGATATTTGGTAACAAATAATAATAAGTATTTATGCATAATTTTTCATACAAATTTATACCAAATTTGAAATTTGAAATTGATTTGATATTTTTATAGTTTCTCACGCAAGTTATATAATTAGTGCATAGAAGAACATCTCCACTTCTTTTCTCAAATTTCTAGAAAATTTAGAAAGAAAGATTCACTCTTAAAATTAACATTGTCATAATGAAATACATAAAAAGTAAGTGAAACTCATAACTCAAATGGACCACATGTATTTAAATAAGTCTCACTTTTTAATTAGATGGATCTGACATACTCCCACCATTTTAAAATATTGTCATTGTGGGATTTTTTTCTTATTTCAAAATAATTATCATTTTTTTAAGAGAGTATTAATTATAATTGGATAAATATGTCCTTTTAATAATAATAAAGAAAGAGGAAAGCATTATGGAGTACTACATAATTAGAGCATGTTTGGATACACTTTTTTATAATCCATAATTAGTTATGAGATCCCAAAAATGCTAATTATCCTAGATAGCCAAATACACTAATAGAGATTAAGGAGGTACATCAAAGATTCTTAAGTGCTACCCACATAATCCCTCTCAAGGAAATTCTAGATCTTTTTTTTGTTAAATAATTTTATTTATTTATTTATTTTATTGGCTTCCAATTTGTATTTTCTTGGAGTCAAAATTATTAATTAGATTTAAATTAGAATAAATAAAATCTATTAGATATCTTTTAAAAGATTTTCTAGATTTGGATTTAAGAGATTATCTAATAGTATTAAGATTACATATAAATTTTATTATTTTTTTTTTGAATTTTCATTTTTATTATTAGGATTTTTTTATAATTAGATATATTTTTAGATTTTCTAGATCTACTAGGATTATTTGGGTCCAGTTATTTTAGAATTAAGGTTTTTCTTGTTTTTCTTATATAAAAACCTCTATGTAATGCATTTTCTTCGAGAGAATAGTGAAATAATATTAATGTGAGCTGTTCAGTAAGGATTTACTGAGTTATTTCTTTTCTCTCCCTTATTTTCTATCTCTCTCTCTCCTTTTTCTCATCTGACCTACGGTGAGGAGTGATCAACCTTGTGGGCGTCGTTATAGTTAGGGATCTAGAGACGAGTTCCTCTAGGGTTCTAACTGATCATTTTCTGAATCTTTTGAGTCAAGTTCTTTCGCTACTCTGTATTTTCTGGGTGCTTGAGACAGGTTCTCATTGTGTCAATATCAATTGGCATCAGAGCTTTGGTTCTGAAAATCAGAGAATGAGAACATGTTTCAAGCATCCAGAAAATACAGAGTAGCGAAAGAACTTGACTCAAAAGATTCAGAAAATGATTAGTTAAAACCCCAGAGAAACTCGTCTCTAAATCCCTAACTATAACAACACCCACAAGTGATCACCCCTCATGGTAGGTCAGATGAGAAAAAGGAGAGAGAGATAGAAAATAAAGGGGAGAGAAAAGAAATTACTCAGTAAATCCTTATCTTTTAAAAATCAATTATACTCGAAAAAATTGATTATTTGAGAAGCAGGTATTTTTAGCGTATGAGAATCACTTATATAAAGATACCTGGATGATTATGGTTTTGAGGTAAAAACAAAATATATTCCATTTTTTAAAATCACTTCTAAAGTAAAAAAATTTAAACATAAATCACTCTTGATAAAATCAATTATACTTATAATTAATTCTATAGAATCATTTATTTTCATAATCAATTATGGAAGAATTAATCAAATATGCACTTAATAAGGTTATAATCGTAAAATATAATCAAAATTTTCTTTTACATAAATTCTGCCTAATAATTAATGGAAATAGAATCAGTATTAATTATGCTTATTTATTTTGTAACCTTAACAGTTTCATAACAGATTTCCTACTTCAAAGAACACTTTCATGTAAACCAAGAATATAAAAGGAGAGACAGATGGTTGAGGTGCCTTTATAATATATTTGCTTTTTCTTCTTCTGTTTTAATTTTATTTTTCTTTTCCAAGAATGTAACCAAAGTGATGTGAACATGTACACTTGAGCTTGAATATGGATGCATGCTTAAATAGTCGCCATTTGGTATGCACTAAGGAAAAAAATTCCTATTTTATAGCACAAAAATTGAGATATATAATATCTATTACATTTCTATGTATAATCATAACATTCAACAACAACTATTTTATTATTATTAATTTTTATTTGGATATATATAATATAAATTTTCATATTTAAAAAATTATTTTTTATTTCATATCATTTTCCATTTCATTTCATTTGGTATATTGAGACACAGAAATTGCAATTTTGGGCTTTTCCTAAGAAAAATACCACATGCTTTTCTTGATTTGCAATCTCAACCGTTCTTTGAAGATACAATCTCAGCCATTCTCTAAAAATTGATCGTATACCCATTTCATTTTCGTGGCATTAACTTATTCATGTTGTGATGACTTACCATATTCGATATATATATATATATGTATATATATTGAGATATGAACGTTTTGGTTATGAATATTTTTCATGAACAATATAATAATCTAAGTAAATTAAAAAATGTTATTTTTATGCCTTAACATACTTCTTTTGTGAAAAAATGCAATAGTTAGGAGTGTTTAGTTAACCCAATAATTTTGTAGACCATATCCTATTCGACATATTGGGTTGATCGAAAATTGGACTGGGTTAGGAATTGGTCTAGGTTGAGTCCAAACCCAATCCCCTCACATAATCAAAAACAATTTAGGTGTTAAAAATTACAGATGTGATAAACTATTGTGGTTTAGATGAATGAACATTCATGTTTCTATATAACTTCCCCAAACAATGTATGTTATACAAGTTTCAGAAATAGAGCAGATTTTCATGCATGGATCCCTTAAATTGAGGAGAGCCTGAAGTTTTTTAAAGTAAAAAGATATATATGTAGTAGGCCCCACTTCTAACACATGATCAGTCTCACAAAAGTATGACCTGCTATGCATCTATTTCAATCGTTATCATAATATTGAATATAAGGTGTAGTTAATCACCTCACTAATATTAAAAAAAAAAGTTAAAAGTGGTTATACCTCTTAAATTTATCAAAAATTAAAAATATATTCTGAAAATGTCCCTAATCAAATGTTTAAACTTTTATCAATTAAATGGCCGCCCCGTGATTGTTTAACCAAGTTAATAAAGGCATTAGTGAAAATACACCCTCCGTCTTATAAAGTAACAAGATGATTTTTTTTGTCTCATAATATAAGACAACATGTACTAATTTATCATTTTTATCCATCATATATTATGTAACATATGCTCTATTTAATGAAAGGAATGAAATTAATTGAGGTAAAATTAAAAATTTTATATTTTTTTTAAAAATTTAAAAATATAATAAATATTTATTAATACGTGTGAAACCATTCGTTTAATTTATAATATATGAAACAAGGTAGTATTTAAGTAAAGTACTTTAGGACATCCCAATTTATTGTTTTCCTTAAATTGCTCTCCCTTTTTTCACAAACACACTTTCCATCACTTCCATAAAAGTTAAAAATCTTTGTATATAAAAAAGCACCAAAATGCGTTTCAAACCCAATACGCAACACAACATCTTCATACTTGTTATTCTCTCTCACTCCTCCCTTCACCGTCTACGTCTTCCGTGGAAGAAAGCAACAACGGCGACGCCATCATGAACAACCACTCCTCCACCCACAAGGGTAGTTGGCACGCCGCTATCTTCATCATCTCTGAGTCCCATTTCCGACTCACACAAACACATACATATATACACACACACACACACATATTTCAGTAGCAAAATTCATTCATGCTTCATAATATTTGATTACACTCGTAGGTGTGGAGTTCGCAGATAGATTTGCGTCCATAGTGTTGGGTGCAAACCTTATAATGTACTTGACAAATGCTCTTCACGAGCCCACTACGACGGTGGCCAAAAACGTCAACACTATGGTTGGCGTTTCATCTCTCTTTCCTTTGCTTGGCAGCTTCATCACCGACTCCTAACTTGGTCGTTTCTACACCATCATCTATCTCTTCGTATCATCTATCTCTGTCGACTCATATTTTATTTTCATATTATTTGTTAAGTAATTTTTTTATACAAGGGAAAAAAAGAAAAACCCAAAGAGAAGAACAAGGAAAAAGGACTAAGTGACACCTATAGCTTGAAGCATATGAGCAGCCTCATCTCTCTGGAAAACTCTCAGGTCCAAAACTTGACTGAGAGCACATTTGGCAAACAAGTCAGCCGCTTCATTCTCCTCTCGATTAACATGAATGAGCTGTATCTTCCAATCTCTTCTCATCATATTCTTGATCTCAAAGATAATATCATATTCCGCATGGGATTCATTAGCCTCGGATCTTAGTAATTGTATGGCCTCAACAGAGTCACATCGGAGTTTAGCGTTCCAGATACCCATGTCCCAAGCACATCGGAGCCCCATAAGACAACCCCATAACTCTGTTGTGAGCTGGTCTCCATCTCTCAATCTCATCGCGAAGGCTTCCACAAACTTACCAGTGTGACTCCAAATCACTCCGCTATAACCTCTCGTGTCCATCCTTCTTGAGAAGGCCCGTCAACATGTATAGCCGCTTCTTCATCCTCAGGTTGCACACAACCCATAGGACTTAAGTACCCTTTGGTAATAGATGTTTTCCGGCACTTGATTGTAGCAGATTTTAGGCACCATAAAATACCCTGCACTTCAGCAATGCACGAGTTAGTGCTCTCTGTAGATTGGGGAAAAGTTCTTTCATTACGTCTTTTCCAGAGAATACAACACACTACTCCGAAAATATCACACCATCGACTTTACTCCTGGATCTTCATCGTCTTAATGTTCGTAGATATCCACTCCTGGAGATTCATCTGCCAGAAATTTCTAAACAAATTCAAAGCACCCATGGCCTCCCAAACCTCTCGTGCATGCTTGCAATCCTGCATCACGTGCAAGACGGTTTCCTTGGAGTTTGAGCAGTGATCACAGCACCTACTACGATGAAGCTTCATATGGAATTTAGCCTCATTGGTCATGAGCCTCCCATGCTTAACTAGCCAAAGATGTGTTTTACATCTTTGGGGAACTTTGAGTTTCCAAATATTAGACCAAGTCATCTCATTAGTAGTAGTGTCATTACACAGATTCACATAGGCCGATTTAACCGAGAAAATGCCAGACTTGTCATGCTTCCATCGGACTTTTGCAGTATTAGAACATCTTTGAATTTCAATTCCAGTCTTCACATACTCCCAAGTAGCCTTTATTCCTTGCCAAACTCTAGATCCAGGCCGGTCTTTATCAATCTTGGGAATGAGGTCATTACCACACCTGTATTTACCTCTTATGACATTAACCCAGAGAGCTTCCCTGTTAGTTGCAAACCCCCATCCAAGTTTCACGAGGAAGGCTTGGTTTTGTATTCTAGCATGTCGAATCCCCAGGCCACCTATTATTTCCTCAGTGCAAACACGATCCCATGCAACTAAGTGAGCCTTTTTTCTTTCTGAGCTGGAGCCCTAGATAAATTGATGAGCACTTTTATCAACCTCTTCACAATAGGAAATAGGGAGGAGGGCCGTTTGCATGGCGTATTGTGGGATAGCTAAAATGACGGATCTCACCAGCGTGTGCCTTCCTGCAAAGGAAAGGTTGTTAGTCTTCCAATTACTTAATCTAGCACGTACCTTGTCCACAATATACTGATACGTGTTCTTTTTAACACGCTCATGATGGAGGGGAACTCCAAGATATTTTCCTAGATTGTCTGTTCGACTGAACCCGAGCTCAGCACTTAATTGAGTACACACATTATGGTTGACATTTCTAGAGAAGAAAACTCTCATTTTTGCTGCACTAACTTTTTTTCCAGAGGCACTGCAGAAAATATTTAAGCATTGTTTGATCACCTGTATCTGAGACAAATTAGCTTTAGCAAAAATAATTAAATCATCAGCAAAAAATAAATGAGATATAGGAGGGCCTGTTTTATTTAATCTGATAGGATGCCATCTACCATCATCCATCGCTTCCTGGATCAAATGGGTGAGCTTCTCCATGCATATGACAAAAAGGTATGGGGAGAGAGGATCCCCTTGTCTTATACCCCTTGAAGATTTGAAGCTATCAGCCTTACTACCATTCCAGAGTAGTTGTAAGGAAGGAGTACTGATACAACCTTTTATGACTTCTATCAGGTTGTCAGGAAAATTCAATTCTTTCAAGCAATTAATTACGAATTGCCACCGAAGTCTGTCATAGGCTTTCTCTAAGTCAATTTTGATGGCCATGAAGCCCTTTTTCCCTTGCATGTTTCTCATAGAATGAACCACCTCTTGGGCCACTATAATATTATCCGAACCCAATCTGCCTGGAATGAAGCTGCACTGGTTAGGAGATATGATGTTTGGGAGGATGTGCTTAATTCGATTCACCACCACTTTGGTGGCTGTCTTGTAAATAATGTTGCACAAGCTAATAGGACGAAAGTCATGAATGGTCTTTGGGTGCTCCTTCTTCGGGATCAACACAATATAAGTCTGATTGATCTTCTGAACCTGCAAAGGATTAGCAAAAATGCTTTTGACATAATTAATTACAGAAGGGCCAACATGTTTCCACTGGCTTTGAAAAAAAGCATTGAGTCCATCCGGTCCTGGTGACTTTAGAGCTCCCATGTGAAGAATAGCCTCCGCAATTTCTTCGTCGTTGAGAGGTGTATTTATACTATTTAAGGCAGCTTCTTCAATCAAAGGGAAAGTAACGTTACAACTTGGCCACTCTTCCAAACCGCCCTCATCTGTAAATAAATTCATGTAAAATGAAGTTGCTTCCTTTTTTATTTCATCCACATCATAGATCCAATTACCATTATCATCAAGGAGCACTTCAATACGGTTGTATTTTCTCCGAGAACTGGCTTTTGCATGAAAGTGCTTGGAATTTTTATCTCCCAACATAAACCAATCACATTTAGCTTTTTGAGCCCATATCAAATCATCTTGAATAATAATATCTTCCAATTCAATCCATAACTTTCTCTGAAGTTGTTCCAGAGAGGATGAAGAGCCATCATCAATAAACACCTTATTAATAACTGCGATTCTCCCCAAAAGTCTCCTCTTTTTTCAACCAAGATGGCCAAAAACATCATGACTCCATTTGGTCACTCCTGTAACGAAATCATTAACATTGTCATACTAGGACTTTTCACTCCCCCAAAATTCTTTAACAAGTCTTTCGAAGTCATCATGAAGAACCCAGGAGGCTAAAAAACAAAAAGGACGCTCAGTTCTTATGCGCGGCTCATTAGAGATCATGCGGAGAAGAATAGGGTGGTGATCTGATTTAAATTTGTACAAAGTAAGCGTAGTCATGTCACGATAACTATCTAAGAATTCATTATTCCCCAAAACACGATCAAGCTTACTTCGACATCCGTCACGGCTCCAAGTAAAGAAAGGCTCCGAGCATCTAACATCAGCTAACCCCATTTGGCCAACCCAGTTAGAAAATTCTTTATCAATCCCCAACGAGTTTCTAGCATCTTATCATCTTTCAAGATTATATGTACAGTTAAAGTCAACCCCTAAACACCACTGAGAATTAATATTAGCACTCAAATCAGCAAGCTTAGACTAAAGGACTCGTCGCTTCAAGCCATTTGTACTCGCATAAATACAAGTAATAAACTGCTTAGTCCCATTATGTTCAAACTAAGATGAATATATTGATCAGAAGCATCTTCAACGTCAAAATTCCACCTCTCATCATCCCATAAAGCCCACATACCTCTACTCATGCCATTCGCATCCACAATATAAGAATAGCGAAAACCCATCAACCTTGCAATTTTCGGGCTCTAGGACTACTAGATCTAGTTTCAAGAAGAGCCAAAAAACTAATATTAAGTCTACTACGAAGTTCTCAAATTAATCCCGGGAAGGATTTTGCTCCAACACCTCTACAATTCCAGAAGACACAATTCATAAGGAAATCTCATTTGGGGGTGCGTTGCTTATAGGCCCCCTAGAATTAGAGATTATTTCCAATTTTGAAGTAGTACCGCCCCCCACATGACAATTCGGAGAAGGTTTAAGATTAACATCTAATGGTCTTGCCTCAATACCATCCTCCATTCGCTCAACAGATTTATCAAGCAATTCACCACCATTAAAAGCTTCATTTTTACCATCTTCCATGCACTTTTCCTTTTCTAGCATCACTCCCATATCTTGATTTTCTTCAATAGCCATTCTGGTATCTTTAGAAATTTGTTTGCCCAAGGCTTTTTTCCTCACTTTGAGATTCTTTAGAATTGAAGATTTTTTACTTATACCAAAAGATATAAATTGTTTATCATGGGTACTTGGGTCTCGATTTTCCCTTCCTTTTTTAAAATGAGCATGAACAGACCATTCTTCCTTGCTTCTGAGGTCGCTAATGGACTCTGCCTTAGATATGTCCATTGTCAATTTCCTCTGATTGTCTTGATTCATTTGGATTTCCATAGTCTCCGCATTACCCAGCCCATCTTTAACCTCTTCCATTAATAACTCTGATTGGGCTTTGAACCCACTAGCTCCATTTTGCTCATCATGATTACTAACCACTTGTTAGGCCATCGTATTTCATTACCCAATTGGGCCTTGCATTTAGAATCCATATAACTTATATTGATATTTGAATTCCCAGCTCTTTGAATCGTACTCTTCTCTGACATCAAATTGCTCCCTTTAACCACATATTTTTGAGTCATCTTTGGGCCCACATTATAATTGCCTTTACTAGCACCCGTCTCCCCTTGGCCACCTTCTTTGTTTCCACTCAAACTTCCTGGCGTGATATTCACAGCAACGGCTCTAACCGGATTTCCAAGCGCAACCTTTGCAGCACTGTTATCATTTTGATCTTCATAATCAAAGAGAATATTAAATCTTGATCCTGAATATCCATGAGATCCCTGAAACCTCGCATCTTTCCCTCCTTGGAATTTGTTTCTGAAACTGAGCTTCGGCGCCGGCAACATCCACAACCCATACAAGTTTCCCGATGGCATCACCGGAGCATCTCTGTCCCTAGAGTTTTGGGAGAGAACACGGACTATCTATGCTTGTTTTGACGTTGCCTCTATTTTTTCCGGTACTGAAACTATCATGGCTTCAGTGTTACCATTGCTAGGACATTTATCCTTAGTATGCCCATATTTACCACATCCGAAGCAAATCATGGGGAGACCTTCATATACCATGCCATAAACCTTTCCATCCACCTTAATAAAAGGGACCAGAGATTGTGTTAAATCAATAAGAACAGCTAAGCGAGCATACCTACCTCGTCCTTTTGCTTCAGTAGTGTAATTGATCTTCATCACTTCACCCAGCAAGTTCCCTATTGCACATAAAGCTCCTTTGTGATAGTATGTATAGGATAATCCTGGGATACGGACCCATCCCATAACCTTCGAGACCTTCGACGTAAGAGGATCAAATTCGAGATACCATGGTTGCACTGTAAGATAAGCTTCAAAAACCATCCAAGGACCCTCTGTTAACATATTCATGTAATCTTCTTTAAGATCGAACGTCGCTAGAAAGTAATTACCCTCCATGTCGGCCAGTTTAAAAGAGCCCTTAGGGTGCCATAATCGCTAAAGGTTGGTAAGAAGATCACGATGACTAATAAATTTCCCAAGTAGCTTGAGCACAAGCGTGTTCTTCATGCCCTTCACGAACCAATTCCTCACTTGCTCTGAGAAGTCTATCATGGGGATAATCCCCTCTCTCCCAATCTTAAAGTCTTTCTCCGTGATTGCCAGATCAGGCTGCATTTCAGTTAGACTCTGTCTCTCTTTATTCAATAACTTATCTCGGAAAGAAACTCCTCCAACACTGCTTATCTCCACCTTATCTTCCCCTGTAGCCACATTCATCTCAAAGCCAATCGGAACCCCATCACATATACGAACTTTCTTCGTTGACCGGAGTTCATCCTCCTCTAAGGGCGACGTTTCTCCTTTCTCACCAAGCGCACTCATGGAAATCATATTGTTAAGTAAATTTATTATTATTATTAATTATGTATCATAATAATACTTATACAATATTATAATATAGAAAGAAAAAAGTTTATATAAAAAAATATTATTTAGTACTAAAAATAATATTATTTTATCTTGAAAATTACAAAAATTTTAAAAAAATAAAAATCAAACCGGTTCAAACAAGTTTGTGATTGGCGACGGGTTTTTTACAGGTTTGCATCAGTTTTGAAATAGCCTAATCTTAATCTATAATTAGACCAAACCTAACACCGGTTATCAGTCAGACTGGTCAAACCAGCTGATCCGATCCAGTTTTTTCTTTCTTAAAAATAATAAAAAATGTCACTGGATCTTATTCCCAAAAATTAAAATCTTATTTAGTTCAATTTAACTTTTTGACAAAAATATCCTTCATTTAATTTTTTCAGTTAGACCATGTATTTAAATTAATGAAAAATGTCTTGATCAAACAATTAGGGCTAACTTAAGGCATGGGTAGTGACCATGGTTTAAATTCTCCTAATGCAATAAAAAATATTTTAATCACAAAATTTGAAATTGGACAAAAGCACAATGTACATATGAAGGCAATGTACGTATATTTCATTAATTGAAGGAATTTTTCCATAGTTTTAATAAAATTCAATTTATATATATATATATATATTCATAATATTATATTTTATGCAAAAATAGGACAATATTGGGTGGACTGTGGGATTGGGACTGTTAACTGGTGTGGTGGCGTTGGCATTGGCAACGTTCTTGTTGGGAATACAAAGGTACAAGAAGGAACTGGAAGCCCATTAACAAGAATGGCCCAAGTTTTTGTGGCGGCGACCCGAAAATGGCGTGTGAAGACCCCACTTGATACTGATAATTATTGGTGCGGCGCCGAGGAGCATAATGGGCCTAGTCTCCAAAATCCACCCAAGGCTCATTCCTTGGACCAGGCCCATGAATTCGGGTTAATTTTTATTTTCTTAAAACAATTGGATTTAAAAAATAGAAAGGATTTGCTTGAAACATAGTTCACCATTCATTTCAAACATTATAAATATTTTGACACTTATTTCCATGAATTAAATCTTACTCATATAATAAATTCTTCAAAATTCTAAGGAAACAATAATATGATATTTTTTATTTTAATTCAAAATACAGATAAATATGTTCTTTCATTTAAAATTTTATGTAAAAACCTTATAATAAAGCTAGCCAAGAAGTAGACACTTCACTCATCCCCACCCAACACAGCCAAAAAACAAAAACCAATTACCCACAACTCCATATAAAACTATTGTAACGGAGATGGCTAACACCTTTTATTAGAACAGTTCTAGTAAGTCCACCCAAAATTTAGAATTCTGAATGTTTGCAGTACTTTTTCCACGTTCCTTCTGCATTCTCTCACATTTTTGGACCACAATTAGGGGTTGTGTTATTGTTTTTTCTTTTTTAATTTCTTATAAAATGATTCTTGCAAGAGGATGCAGACGAGATGTAAAGAAAGTGCAACAACTATTCGGAACTCCAAAATTCTATATCTGTGAGGAACTTTTGTAGCCATTATCTTCTTTTACCATTTCCTACATTAGAGTGAAGAAATTTGTTGTAGATTTCTGGAGAAGGCAATGATCATTGATGACGTTGATGCCTCCAACAAAACCATAAACCCTTGGAGACTATGTTCAGTGAGTCAAGTTGAAGAAGTGAAGCAAGTCGTTCGGCTAATCCCTAATGGCTTAGCTGCTTAATGTTCACTGCCGTCCAATCTCAGTTCAAAACATTCGTTACCAAACAAGGCGAGACATTGAACCGTTCAATCGGACCACACTTCAAAATCCCTCCGGCATCGCTTCTAGGCCTCGTCGGACTTTCAATCCTCGTCGCAGTCCCAATCTACGACCGATTTTTCGTGCCCCTAGCTAGAAAACTCACAGGCCATCCTTCTGGTATCACAGTACTACAGAGAATTGGAACAGGCATATTCTTGACCTCACTTAACATGGTTGTCTCAGCCTTAGTAGAATCCAAAAGAATTGGCGTTGCTAGAGAGAATAATCTTCAAGATAATTCCAAATCTGTATTACCAATGAGCATATGGTGGTTGCTGCCTCAGTATATGATTGCTGGTACTTCTGATGCATTCACCATTGTTGGGTTACAAGAGCTGTTCTATGATCAAATGCCAGAGGGATTGAGAAGTTTGGGAGCTGCAGCATATATAAGCATTTCAGGAGCTGGAAATTTTGCTAGTAATGTTATTATTTTTGCAGTGGAGGAAATTAGCTCAAGAGCTGGTGAGAAATGGCTAGGGAATAATTTGAATAGGGCTCACCTTGAGTATTTCTATTATGTTTTGGGTGGGTCGGATGCTATCAGTTCGTGTGTTTATATTTGGCTTGCTAAAAGTTTTGTGTATAAAAAGACTATGGATGAAGCTTGTAACTAGAATGTTTCTAGCATCAGTGAATATGGGAAACAAATGTAGCAAATAAAGTTTTTCAGTAGATATTGTGAATATTTCATGGCCTTCAGCTCATGATTTTCAAGGTTTGATAATTGAATAAATAAGAAGTTTTTATTGTGAATTATTTGGTTTTAGAGTAAATGATTCATATTTGATTGGGTTTCATTGTGACTTTAAATTAGATTTCTATATTTATGCATTTATTTATTTGGACAGAAGATGACTCGAAAGAATTTGACTGTGTTCTCATGATTAGTTGATTATTGTCATAATTTTTTTCCTGATTTTCTCTATTTTTCTCTTTAAAATTTAAATGTGAAGAGATTTGAACTGGCCATTTATTTTCTATGGAAATTTTTAAAATGACAAAAAATTTTACAAGATTCGCAATAATCACTAAGAAATATTTGCATATGAATGTGGTAATTAATCAAGATTATTTCAGGTTAAACTTATGGAATCGTTGGGAAAAATTAAAAAAAAATTTAATTGACTCTTTTTTTCTAACAAAAAAGAATCAAGTACAATTAGATAGACTTTAGGATAACTGCATCAAAATAAGGAAAAGATTATGATTTCTTGGTTGATAAATATACTTACGAATTAAGAAAACTTACTTAAACATTCTTTAACATAAAATACGGAGTTGAAAATATAGAGTTGCAAACAAACCAATTAAACAAACAAACTAAAATTATCAGTGAAAATATACAAAATTTAACATGTGATTAAATCAATGTCAGTAATTTCATAAACATCACTAGATTAATGTATATATTAAAATTTAAAAATATACTATGATCCAAAAAAATTAAAAGCCTGATACAGATAAAGACCATTTCAATTTTTAAAATGTAGTTGAGACTAGTATTAATCAAGGAGATCCTAGAACCAATATTAGTGATCATAATCATGAGGCTTTCTAAAAGTAATTTTAGCAAATGAAGTAAACAAAAAAAATAAAAAATGAACATAGATGGATCAACTTCAACGGGACAAGGATCAGTAAATTATTGAAAATTAATTTTGAATGCATTTATAGTGGTTATACAAGAACCACTATTTTATTGAACAGCAAAATTAACTTATTACGGGGTCTTTTTGCCTCGGAAGGCTTTAGTTAATGAAAGATTTCTTAACATTCGCAGGAATTTTAAAATCCTGATTAAGCAAGTAGTCAATTTGATAACTTAAATATACATTATAGCTAAAATGAATTTTACAAACAAAACACCATGCATCTTGAAGTGCCATGTCTATACAGTAAATTTCTCCTCGGGGATGAACATTAAGCATAGTAAACAAGGGAAAAGCCCAAGCGTTTTGTCTCAACTAGTCTTTCAATAAAGTTGTTGGACTTCGTTAATTGGGCCGCCATGATAGACTAATTTGAAAGGCCCAAATCTATTTTAATTAATTAAGCATATTCAATATATACTATTATTTGAATTGAATTTGAATTTCAAATAAGGCAAGTTATTAAAAAAGTAAAAATTGCTTAATTATTATTTTTATTATCAATATATATAATTTTAGAAAGCATCCCTCTTCATAAGTCATAAATCATACATTTTTTTTTTCTCACGAACACTTTCTTTTGAATTTAATACAAAACATGGGGTCCGTGTCAAGTTAGAGGAGAACTTTCATCATATTGTGTAAAGAAAAGATTAACAAGATTTGCTTTGCAAGAAAAGAGCTGGTAAATAAAAATTGTCAAAGAGATTTATCTAACTTTTTTGTTAAAAGAATTTTTTAAATTTACGTTTTTTCTATAACTATATCTTAAATTCATTTGGAAAGACTAAACGTGGTAGAAGAGAACCAAAATTCATATACTCAAGAATCATGAACATTTCAGGATCACCTCACACAGTCACACCTTTTGTAATGTACAGGAAAAAAGTATCTTACTGAATCATTGATAGTAACATGCTTATAGAACAAAGAAGCCGGTCATGAGGAACAATGTATCAAATAACAAAACGTAGGTGCCATTATTAATAAGGAATCAATTATTTTAATTTTAAAGAGCATCAAGTACATGATCAAAATAATAAAAGAATATAATGATTGATGAATATTGTTATTTGACTAATTTGTTTGATCTATTTCAATTACATGCACGTATCTTGCTTGTGGCAAATTCAACAATAGTTCAGACACTATGCTCTTTTTTTGTTTTCTTTCTTTCTTTTTCTTTTTTCTTTTTTAAATAAAGTTGAGTGATTACATTTATTCAACAGATCTGCTATATATATATATATAATTTTTTTCTTACTCAAACCCAATTTGCCCATTACCATGCACAATGCTTCACCTAAATACTAAGAAAGCTATAACTAAATTCTCGAATAATACTATGTAAACTTTGTAGATCGGTTAAAAGTAACTTATTAGATTGATTTAGACTTAGATATATAGATGTAGAATCAAACAAACGATATAGAAAGTACAAATTTTTTAGATTAATTATATGACCAATCTAAACTTTTTTGATTGATTATTTATAAAATCGATCTAGAAAGTGAACTTCACCCTTATATAACCAATCATTCAAGGTAAATTTAGCATTAAGCATGCACCATTTATTTACTATGGTAAAAAAAGAAAAAATAAAGTCTTATTTACCGTTAAATAAGAAAAGACTATACGGTGAAGCCATCACACATCAAGGACACTTAAAAATATATAGAGTAATTAATTCAATACAAAAACTCTAAATATATCTTCTTTTTTTTAGCCAAACGACATATCTTCTGCATGCATGGAAAAAATCAGAAAATAAATTTCCAATAAATATTTTCTTAAAATTTATGATATTATAAAGTCAGAAATCCAAATTTATAAAATTATTAGATAATGGAACATAAATAATTCCCCTTAATACATTAGGATGTATGGAATTTTAACATGTGATGGAAGAATAGATATATTATTGTCCTTTTCATATTAGAGATAAATATTTACTAATTTTTTCTTATAAGAATTGTTACTATTCAATGTCTAGTTATTCAGAAATGGAAAAAATCAATTTCTTATTTAGAAAATGTGTATATAAATAATCACCAAAACACAGCATCTTCATATACTTGACTCTCTCCCTCAACTTAGCTGTTATTCACCGTCTTCGTCCTCCATGGCAGAAAACAGCAACGGTAAAGCCCTCACCATCAACCATTCCGCCACCCGCAAAGGTGGCTGGCATGCCGCCGTCTTCATCATCTGTAAGTCTTATTTTCGATCTTTGTTCATACGGTCTCGGAGACGACGATCACGTAACAGAACCATTGAATCACAATTGATTGAGATTAATTTCTGATGACTTTGTGGTCTCCGCCTCCGCAGGTGTGGAGTTCGCAGAGAGATTCGCTTACCAAGGGCTGGCCGGAAACCTGATATCGTACCTGACCAATGTTCTTCACCAGCCCCTGGCAACGGCGGCCAAAAACGTCAACACTTGGATCGGCGTTTCGTCTCTCTTTCCTTTGCTCGGCGGCTTCGTCGCTGACTCATATCTGGGTCGTTTCAAAACCATCCTCTTGTCCTCCATCATCTATCTTTTGGTACGTAATTTTTCTTAATGCTTTGATTAGTTACAGTTGCCTATCAAAGCAGAGCTTGACACTTTCATATGGTTTTAGATAACTCTTCTTGTTTTTGTTTTTTCTACATGTAATGGGAAAATTATTTCTTATGTTACAAAAAAAAAATTATTGTAGGGCATGGTTTTGTTGACACTATCTGTGTCGGTAATAGAACATACGACTTTATTTTTTGTGGCTCTTTACATACTATCTGTTGGAGATGGTGGTCACAAGCCGTGTGTACAAACTTTTGCTGCTGATCAATTTGATGACACAACACAAGAGGAGAGGGATGCTAAGAGCTCTTTCTTTAATTGGTGGTACTTAGGGATTGTGGCTGGTTCAACTGCTGCAGTTTTGGTAGTTATATATCTTCAGGTAATTAATTTAATTTTTAATCAATTAAAAGTTAATATTCTCTAGTTGTGTGTATGAAAAATACTTTATTGTGAGATTTATAACCCACTTCAGTAAATTGAAAGACTAAGAATAACCTTGGTGCTTAAAAAAAAGGTTAAATAGCATATTTATAATTTCTTCCTTTTTCGTTTTTGGTGAAACATTGTATATATAATTCATGTGAACAAACGTTATCTGAAAATTAGGACAATGTTGGATGGGCTGTGGGCCTGGGAGTGCTAGTTGGTGTGTTAGCTATAGCATTGGCACTGTTTTTATTGGGAATCAAAAGGTACAAGAAAGAAGGCCCAACTGGAAGCCCATTTACCAGAATGGCCCAAGTTTTTGTAGCTGCAACTCGAAAATGGCACATGAAGACCACGTGTGATCCTCAAAATTATTGGTATGGTGAGGACGAGCAAGATGGGGCTTATCTCCAACGTTTGTCCCATACCAATCAGTTCAGGTGCCTTTCTATTCTCGCAAATAACTTGGAAAAAAAAATTATTTGAAAAAAAAATTATTCCTTGAACTTTGTCATATATAACCAAAAAGAAAAAAACTTGAGATTTATTTCAGAGAATTGGAGCATGATCATACAATTAATGCTTGAACTTTAGATCATAAAAAAGTATTAAATTTCAATAAAAATTAACTACTCTTTGTTTTCTTGCCTGAGTAATTAGTTATTATGGTTGGCATGAAAATGAAACATAAGAATACATGCATTTGGGAGTTTAGGATGTGAAGGAATTGATGGCGCCCAAGTCATGTTTTGTTCTATTATTTAGGAGAAGAGACGGCCTCATTTAACAATTTTTTTTGGGATTTATTATAAAATAGAAGAAATGAAATGAATTATAGCTTAAGGTTTTTCAATATTATCCATATAACTTAACAGATGATGAAAGAGTGTGAAATATATTTTTATTTCTTTATCTTTCTCATACTAAATAATAACTTGGTAAGAATATATCTCATAAACAATAATAATATGCTCTACATAAATGTTATTCATAATTTTAATAATATATATAATCATAATTCCTAAAATTATTGTAGGTTTTTAGAGAAAGCAATGATCATTGATGACTTGGATGCCTCAAGCGAAATAAGAAACCCATGGAGACTATGTTCAGTAACTCAAGTAGAAGAAGTGAAGCAAGTGCTTCGTCTCATCCCCATATGGCTTAGCTGTTTAATGTTCAACGTTGTCCAATCCCAGCTCCACACATTCTTCATCAAGCAAGGCAACACAATGATCTCTTCCATCGGACCACATTTCCATATCCCTCCTGCATCACTCATAGGCTTCGTCGGACTCACAATCCTCGTCGCCGTCCCAATCTACGACCGTGTTTTCGTGCCGGTCGCTAGAAAATTCACCGGCCATCCCTCCGGTATCACAATATTGCAAAGGATCGGAACGGGCCTATTCTTATCTATACTCACCATGGTGGTCGCAGCCTTAGTAGAAACCAAAAGACTTGGTATTGCAAGACAACACAATCTTATTGAAAACCCTAAAGCTATTGTACCAATAAGCATATGGTGGCTTCTGCCTCAATATATGGTCGCTGGTGTTTCTGATGCATTCGCCATTGTTGGGCTTCAAGAGCTGTTCTATGATCAGATGCCAGAAGCCATGAGAAGTTTGGGTGCTGCAGCATATATAAGCGTTCAAGGGGTTGGAAGCTTTGTTAGTAATGTAGTTATAATAATCATCGAGGAAATTAGCTCAAAAGCTGGAGAGAAATGGTTGGAAAACAATCTGAATAAGGCACATCTTGATCGTTTTAACTGGGTTCTGGCTGGTTTAAGTGCTCTAAGTTTGTGTGTTTATGTTTGGCTTGCTAAGAGATTCATATACAAAAGTATTAATGTGGTTGATACTAGATACCCAGAAGGCTTTAGTACCAATAATAATGATCATAATCAAGTGTAACACAAGAAAAAATGTATGTCGGGGTGCAGTAAATTTTTTTATGGTGGATATTGGGATTCATCGATCCTTGGCTTTCAATTTACGATTTCTAGTTGTAAGTCTTTGATTGAATCAGTTCCATCCGTTTTAGCTTTAGCCCTTTTTATTTATGTAACATATATTGATACTTTCTCCGGTCCTATATATAGGATTTTTTATCCTAATTCTAAATATAAGACCTTTTACAATATACGAAGTAATATTTATTATACATTTTTAAAAAATGCCCCTATTTAATGTATTCAAAGAGAAAAAGAAAGAGACTAAATAAAAGTAGTTTTAGAAAAATGTTGGAATTTTTAGAGAAATCGAGGTAGTTAATTAGTTTTAATTACAATTCTTAATCAACGTAATTCGTTTAAAATAGTCTTATATTAAGGATAAGAGAGAGTATAATTTTTTAAACTCTCCAAAAAGGTAATGGCCACTTATTTAGGAATGGAGGGAACCAAAGGGTGTAGTAACATGCAGAACAGAAAAGTCAATTGAGTGAAGAACAACGTAAATAACAAAAGGTTGTCGCGACAATCAATAATTAAGGAGTCAATGATTTTGATTTTAAATTAAGTGCATCAAATACATGATAAAAAAAACAATTCCGAATAACAATTAAATGACAGTTAAATTAAAATCATTGACTCCTTATTAAATCTTAATGACAATTAATAAGGAGTCAATGATTTTAATTTTAAAGTGCATCAAATACATGTCGCAATTTAAATGACAATTAAATGAAGAGTTCACATTTTGGCAGTAAAACAGATCCCTTGTTATTTGACGAATATTTTTATTTCACTTATTTGTTTTATCTATTTCAATTCATGCACATATCTAGGTTTTCGTAATCTCAACAGTAGTTTCATGCACTCTACTTTTCTTGAATAAAGGTGATTATATTTATTCAACGTAATATATTGTATTAATTATGATTTGTTTTGTCGGCAAACAAAAAAATGATTTGTTTACAACTAGAGTGGGTTTCATAATTGCAGAGTCCACTATTTACCATTTGTGAATAACTAACAAGTTTTTATTTTATATTGATTTTTGAAAACTTAAAATAAATCCAGTTTTGTATGTATGTATACACACTCAGACACAATAATAATGCATGAATATATATACATACATTGTGTGTATATATATATATATACAATGAACCAATCAAAGACATGGCATATATTATTAATGGCTAATTAATTGTTCATCACCATAAAAAATTCCATTGTAATTCATTCAGATGTAAGTATCTCATACAATGCATATTCAAATTTATTTGGGAAATTAATAAGAAATGGTTATAATCCAATCAATGACAGAAAAATTGCCTAACTAAAGGTTTATTTACTAAATAAGAAATAGCTATACAATGATCACATCATCAAAAACATTAAAAATATAGAGTAATTTTTTTGCCAACGAAAAATATGTAGTAAGTGATTAAATAAAAAAGTCTAAATATATCTTCCTTTTTTTCTGACCAGAATAAAATATACCTTCTTCATGCATCAGCGTTGGAAAATATAAATTACACCATAGCACATTGTAACAAAAAACAATTAACGGTTGAGAAATACATTTCCAATTACTAAATCATTATATTATAATAAAACAGAATAAATTGGTAATAATATATTTTTATTTTATTTCTTTAATTTCTTGGGGCCGCCCAACCAAGTCTCTGTGTATAAATTTTTTATCCTCATAGTCTCATAGAATATATTTTCAATAACTAATCAATATATTTTGGACTGAATGCAAATTTTTATTTCTTTTAATATTTTTCTTCCTTCATTTTTATTGGATTCTGTGGAATCTTTTTTCCTGACTCATGTTCTTACATGTTCCAAATTTTTGCAAAAGTTGGAACACTCCATTCCGATCTGGCTGTCACCCAAGCCCACGTGATCCCTCATATAAATAAAATAAATAAATAAATAAAATAAACAATGGAAAATGTCCCGCAGCCTAAAAGCACATCATCTTCAACCGATTCCCACTCTCACCCTCTCTCTCTCTCTCTCCCCCCACTTTAAGTCTCCCCCACCGTCTGCGTACGTCATCCATGGCAGAAAGCAGCAATAGTAAGCCCCTCATCATCAACCATTCCTCCGGCAAAGGTGGTTGGCACGCCGCCATTTTCATCATCTGTAAGTCCGATCTCGATCTCAGATTCGGAAGAGACGACGATTACAATACCACCGAGTTAAAATTGACTGAGATTTCTGAACAAGATTAGAGTAGATTTACTGACTTTGTGATCTCCGCCTTCTCAGGTGTGGAGTTCGCGGAGAGATTCGCGTACCAGGGTTTGGCCGGAAACCTGATAACGTACCTGACCAATGTTCTTCAGGAGCCCATGGCGACGGCGGCCAAAAACGTCAACACTTGGGTCGGCGTTTCGTCTCTCTTTCCTTTGCTCGGTGGCTTTTTCGCCGACTCATATCTTGGCCGTTTCAACACCATCCTCTTGTCCACCTTCGTCTATCTCTTGGTATGTATTTTTTATATCTTTTTTTTTTTTAAATAATCTTTTGTTCGCTGTCTCTTGGGACGATTTTTTTTGCCCAACCCTTTCGTACGGTTAGATTTCATTTTCAACCTCTTGTTTTTGTGCATATTTTAGTCCAGTTGTGGGTCCCCATTGTACGAAATAACGAATGAGTATTGTGGCACCAACATGTTATTTGATAAAGTTCCCTAGTTTGTATGTTCATCATCACTTTTTGCTTTTTTTTTTTTAATAACTAAAAGTCTCCATTAATAAAATAGACCATTTACAGGCCAATAAAATAAAATAGGTCATTTAAAGTTGTACCTGTGTATTTTTTTTTTCTTTTTCCTTGTGCATATGAGAAAAAAATTGCAGAATTGTATAAATAAGAAAAAGGCACAAGAAAAAAAAGTAAAAATTGTACAGTTGAATGACTAACTCCAGAGATCGGTTTTATTACCAGTGATTTTTTGTTTTTTGAAAAAATAGAGTGAAAAATGCTGAGCATAAGATGCGTATATGAGGAACTTGAACATGAGAGAATCCTTGAGCTTTGAATTTGATTGTTATTCTGAGGGTCTTACAGGTTGAAGAGACCAAAATAAAAACATCAGGTACCTTTCATCCAGCCACAATGATTGTAAATTATAGTGGAAGAGTTAAAATTTATGTATATTCTTAGTAGTAAATTACTGTTTATTGCGCATAAACTACGATAGTATTTAATGTAGTTACATATCAAAGAGTTACACTTAAGGTGATTAAGTAAATACAGCCTTGAACTGGAAGATCCTTTATATTAAATATTATAAAAAACTTTCAGAGAGTATCTTATTAAGAGGATCAAGACGAAGTATTGAAATTAAGGATACACGTACTGTATAAAATCGGTCTAACTACTAAAGTAATAAAACTATCTTAATGTGGGCTCAATAATATTTAAATTTAGTAATAAAATCTGTCTAACTACTACAGTAATAAAACTATCTTAATTTCCTATATCAAATAATTGTAAAAAAATTATATTTAATTTTCACCCAAGATTTTTTTTTTCTCTTTTTACTTCAACAATAGTATGCTTCATTAGTTCCTTACAAATTAAAGCTAGAAACTTATATTGTGAATTTAGATACTTAATACAATCATTGCTACCTGTGATTGGAAAAATTCTCGTTTTACACCAAAAAAATTGCAGGGCATGGTTCTATTAACACTATCTGTCTCAGTAATAAAACATACAAGTCTATTTTTTGTGGCCCTTTATATACTATCAATTGGCGATGGTGGTCACAAGCCGTGTGTACAAACATTCGCCGCCGATCAATTTGACGACGACACACCGGAGGAGAAAGATGCCAAAAGCTCATTCTTCAATTGGTGGTACTTAGGAGTAGTAGGGGGTTCAACTCTTGCTGTTTTTGTAGTAATATATCTTCAGGTAATTACTCAAATTAAATCCTTAATTTATTATTTAATCACATAATAACTCAATTATCTTTTCCACTCAACCTGGATTTGAAAATAGGATTTTTCTTTATACATTAAGAAGCCCTAACTGCCAAGTTTGTTTAAGAGTAAATTAAACATATTTGAATAAATACATAAATATTTGTTTTAAACAAAAATTTATTTTATTATTCCATTTGGTTTTAAATATAAGATCTTTTATCTTTATTTTAAATATAAGACTCTTTATAGTATATAAAATAGTATGCATTATATATTTTCAAAAAATATCCATATTTAATGTATTTCAAAGCGAGAGAGATAAAGAAATTAAATAAGGGCAGTTTTGGAGAAATATTATGATTTTTGAAAAAATCAGAGTAGTTAACTAATTTTAACTCATATTTTTAATTTACGTAATTCGGTTAAAATTATTCTATATTACATACTGGGTATTATAGTTTAATTCAATATGTATTTTATTTTTAATTCAAGCACTATTCCTTTTTTTTAGTTTTTTTAAATATATATTCGTAAATTTGAGAAGATTTATAGACTTCACTCTAAAATTTATTTAGACGAACGCGCTGTTTTGGTTCATCAAATTTTTAGAGAGCAAAATAAAATACTCATGTTCCAAAGAGGATATGAAAAAAATATATATATATATATATATATATATCCATTCCATTTCTTATAATTTTGTATGAAACATCATAATCCATGTGACTGACTATTATTAGGCTGATGCAAAAATAGGACAATGTTGGGTGGGCTGTGGGCCTAGGAGTATTAGCTGGTGTGTTGGCTTTAGCTCTCGTATTGTTCTTGGTGGGAATTAAAAGGTACAGGAAGGAAGGCCCAACTGGAAGCCCATTTACAAGTATGGCCCAAGTTCTTGTGGCTGCAACTCGAAAATGGCGCGTGAATACCATAGTTGATCCTCACATGTATTTTTACGGCGAGGAGGAGGATGGTGGACTCTATTACCAAGGACATCCCCAGTCTCATTCTTTGGCTCACACCGATCAATTCAGGTGCCTCTCATTTCTCTAGTATTTAATTTTACAAAAAAAAAATCCATATTAGAGAGGATTTTTCAAGCCATAATTTCTTTATCAAGAAATGTAAAGTAGGAGTAATACCGAATCAACTATTATTAGTCTTTGTACACATGAAAAATGTTTTATGAAAGAGAGAACGAGAGAAATTCTTGTAAAATATATTTGGTGTATATTATTCAAATTTCCTATAAATAAAAAATAATTCTCTTCTTTTTCTTCTCCTTTTTCATTTTCTTCAAACTCTGACTCCTTTATATCAAATATGGCCTGTATGATTGAGAATATGAGATCTTTAAAAGACAATATTGAAATGAGCACATTCAAACTTGTGTTACTTGGCACATGTTTCTTTAAATACAAAGTGGAAAATTGTTGCAGATTTCTTGAGAAGGCAATGATCATTGATGACCTTGATGCTCCAACCAAAACAAGAAACCCATGGAGACTTTGTTCAGTGACTCAAGTAGAAGAGGTCAAACTAGTTCTTCGTCTCATTCCCATATGGTTCAGCTGTTTAATGTTCACTGTCGTCCAAGCTCAGCTCCACACATTCGTCACCAAGCAAGGCAACACAATGGCTCGTTCCATCGGACCACACTTCCAGATCCCACCCGCATCGCTTCAAGGCGTCATCGGACTGACAATCCTCGTCATGGTCCCAATCTATGATCGAGGTTTCGTGCCCTTTGCTAGAAAATTCACAGGGCATCACTCTGGCATCACAGTGCTACAAAGGATTGGAATAGGTCTATTCTTATCCATACTTAACATGATTATCTCAGCCTTAGTAGAATCCAAAAGGGTTAGTGTTGCAATACAGTATGATCTTATAGATAATCCCAACGCTGTATTACCAATGAGCATATGGTGGTTGTTGCCTCAGTATATGATCACTGGTGTTTCTGATGCATTCACCATTGTTGGATTACAAGAGCTGTTCTATGATCAGATGCCAGAGGCAATGAGAAGTGTGGGGGCTGCAGCCTATATAAGCATTGTAGGAGTTGGAAGCTTGGCTAGTAATGTAGTTATAGTTGTTGTGGAGGAAATCAGCTCAAGTTTTGGTGAGAAATGGTTGGATAACAATTTGAACAGGGCACACCTTGATTATTATTACTGGGTTTTGGCTGGCTTAAGTGCTCTGGGTTTGTGTGTCTATGTTTGTCTTGCTAAGAAATTTGTGTACAAAAAGATTATGGAGGTTGAAACCAATTATCATAAGGATTCTAGTCTGAAGAATCACTATAATCGATTGTAGGAGATGACAGAAAAAGAGTATAACGTAATGTAAAATTTCTTAGAATATGCTGTGACTTTCATAATTTTTTCGTTAAAATATTTAGTTGTGAGGGTGTTTATATTTGGCTTGCTATTCGCCGTTAAAACTCGTCTTTTTTTGTAGTTAGGATGTACTATGATATGTCTTTAATAGATTGAGGAATATTCAATTACATTATGCATCTGTTGTTTTTTTTTCCTTGAAAAATGTCTATATTCAACGGTCTAAAAGAAATAAATGAGATGGAAGTTGAGCTGTTAGAAACTTAAAATAATTAATGTATATATATATATATAATTTATAAAAAAATCACTTGATTTTTAACCTTAAACAATGCAAGTCATCTCAAATTTCATACAATATATGAGGTGTACCTTTGGTTATGTATCATGTATTAATTAAAATACAACACAATAAATATATAACTATATAACATCATATAAGTTTTGTCCAATCAAAAAACAATTATAATTTGTTTAAACTTATTTATACACAATTATAAAAACATATACTGTTGGATAGATTGAAAAACTAAATTCACACATTCGAAAGGAAAAAAAGATATATAGCCTATATACATGGTAAAGAGTGTTACTTGTCAAAGTAGATTTTTGGAGAGAAGGGTAAGTGCATTTTAATATTAATTAATTAATATTCATAAAATGATGAAAAATTTCTTAGAAGATATTGTGACTTTCAAGTTTTTTTGGTAAAATATTTAGTTGTGAGGGTGTTTATTTTTATTTTTGTCTTTAATTAGATTGAGGAATATCCAATTACATTATGCAGCATGTTTTTTATTTTTCCATTATTATAAGAATTAGACCAGACCAACTGAAAACCAGTGTTAGGTTTGATCTAGAAGAAAGTTATGATCGACCGATTCAAAAATCGGCGTGAACTAATCAAAAAATGATGGAACTGAATTTGAACCAGCTGAACCAAGCATGGTTGTCCAAGGTTAGTACACACATTTGTCACCAAGCAAGCTGGCACAATGGTGCATGCGTTCAATTGGACAACACTTTGAAATCCCTCCTGCTTCAGTTAAATGTGCCACTGGACTTACAATATCCTGGTAACAATCCCAATCTATGATCAAGTTTTTGTGCTCTTAATTAGCTAGAATATTAACGGGGCATTGAGCTAGCTGGTATCAGAGTGTTACAGAGGATTGAAATAGGTTTATTAATTCTTGTTCATACTTGACATGGTTGTCTTGATTATTTTTATTGGATTTTGGCAGGTTTAAGTTCTATGAGTTTGTGTTTATATTTGGCTACTAAGAATTTTGTATATATTATATAAAAAAAATTATGGCGGTTTAACCAATTACCAATGAGATCCTAGTCTCAATAATTGCTTTAATCAAGGGTAGCAAATGACAAGAAGAAAGGAAATGAAAGTAAAGTAAAATTTCTTACTAGTTATTATGATTCATTCTTGTCGTTTTACATCATTTCTAATATTAGTTAACTGAATTATACATAATAAAGTTTTAGTATTATGATTAGTGAACATTTTTTGGTGCAATATTTAGTTTCAGGGTGAATGGATTGTCTTTAATTGGATTGAGGTGTTATCCAATTAAAATAGCACCTCCCGGTCTAGAAAAACGTCTATTCTTAGAGAGTAGTTTCTTTTTATTCCACTATATTTTTCATCTATTGCATCTTTAATCTCTTATTGTGGATTTGTGTAGTCAGATTTGTAATCAGTGAAAGGTTTATATATATTTCATATTTTATAAAAATATTTTAAAATATTAAAAAAATCATTAATTATGATCCTCGACAGTTCTAATATGCAATGGAGGATAATGTGTGTAATGAAAAAAATCCAAACATATATTAAAAAGAAGTAAATGAGAGAAAACATAAGATGTAAAAATATTACATGTAACTCACAAAAAACAAAAAAAAAAGCATTTAACACGTGTTAATTAGAGAACAACATATAATATGTAAATCTAACCATTTAAATTTGCAGTATTAAAAAATAATTAAATATGAGTCTTTCGTTGTAGATTTGACAATTCAATCTACAGTGGAAGATAGTAAGTGTAGTGAAGAGAATCTATGCATATATTAAAAAAAAAAGTAAATGAGAGAATAGGTGAGATGTAAAAATATTAAATATAACCATGCATATATTAAAAAGTAGTAAATGAAAGAAAAAAGGTGAGATATAAAAATATTCCATGTAACCTTGGAAAAAAATGTACATGTAACATAAGTTGATTGGAGAACAGCTCAATATGTAAACCTAACAAATCAAATCTGCAGTGGAGAATAAAATATTAAAAAAATAATAATATATGAAACTTTAATTTACTATAGATCTAACCATTCAAATTTGCAGTGAAGGATAATAAGTGTGGTAAAGAGAATTCATATATATATATATATATTAAAAAGAAGAAAATGAGAGAAAATGTGAGGTGTAAAAATATTACATGAAACCTTGAAAAAAAAATATGTAACACATGCTGATTGGAGAACAACATAATATGTATACTTGATTTGACAATTCAGATTTACAGTAGTGGACGCGGCAAAGCATTAAAACATAATTAAACATGAACCTCTCATTGTAGATTTGACAATGCAAATCTGCAATGGAGGATAGTGAACGTAGTGAATAGAATCCATACATATATTATTAAAAAGAAGTAAATGAGAGAAAATGTGAAATGTAAAAATACTACATGTAACTTGGAAAAAATGTAACATATATAGATATGACTATTCAAATCCGCAAAATAGAGGATAAAATATTAAAAAATAATTAAATATAAACCTTTTATTGTAGATGTGACAATTTAAATATGTGGTAGAGAATAGCAAGTATAGTGAAGAGAATTCATACCTAAATTAAAAAAAAAAGTGAAAGAGAAAAAATGTCATGTAAAAATATTACATGACCATGGAAAAGAAAGAAAGAAAGAAAGAAAAAAACATGAAACAGGTGCTGATTGGAGAATAGCTCAAGATGTATATAGAAAACAGTGCATGATTTTTTTTGGGTAACAAAACAGTGTATATATATATATATAAATTGTCCTATCAAAAAACAACTTCAACTCTATCTATTTTGTCTTCGATAACTATGTCTTTAATAGAAGCTCTTACATGCATGCTCAGAAAAAATTTACAAGATTACTATAGTTATTAACAAATATTTACATATAAACGTGGTAAAAACTTAAACAGCAGTTCTTGTGAGGTTTAGTGTATACTTACTCTAGTGCACATTACAAGATATTTTATATTAATTACCGCATATTTAAAAAATTATTTTTCACCTAAAATCAATACAAAAAATATTCATATTTCCTATTTTATTCTTATTAAATATCTCATTTTATTATCATCATAGGGTCATAAATGAGAAGTATGGAAGCATTAAAGATAAGGGTAAAATAAGAAGAAAAATAGGTAATGTCCTATATTTTGAATAAAAAACTTGTTATATAAAATATTTTATAATATAGAATGAAGAGGGAGTATAACACTAAAATTTTTGTGTCTCAAATTTGGAAATCTTGTGCCCATATAAATCCTATGAAGTAATGTTTCCTAAAGTTTCATGAGCTAGTTCTATTATGACCATTAAATTTAATGGGTGGTTGAGGATGACATGTGTTAAAGGCAATTAAAAAAAGGATTTCATTGATGAAATAGTAAGTTGAAAATTTGGAGGGAATATCGCTAAGATGACATCGGATTTTTTTTTTCGCAATCTGTAGTGGATAATAAAATATTAAAAAATAATTAAATATAAACCTTTCATTTTAGATCTGACAAACAATTCAAATCTGTAGTGGAAAATAGTAAGTGTAAGTGAAGAGAATCCATGCATATGGTAAAAAGAAAAAAAAGAAAAGAATCCATACATATATTAAAAAGAAGTAAATGTGAGAAAATGTGAGAAGTAAAATTATTACATGTAACCTAGGTAAAATATATATATATATATATATAGAACGTGTTGATTGGAGAACAACACAATATGTAGCCATGATAATTCAAATCTACAGTGGAGAATAAAATATTACTCCCTCTAGTCCTAATAATTAGACCTTTTATTCAGATCCTAAATATAGGACACTTTATAGTATACGAGACAATATTTATTATACATTTTTAAAAAATATTTTTATTTAATGTATACCAAAAGAGAGAGACAAAAAAAAATTAAATAAGGGCAATTTTAAAAAAATGTTATAATTTTTAGAAAAATCGAGATAGTTAAATAATTTTAACTCTCATTTTTAATCCACACAGTTTGATTAAAAGAATCTTAAATTAAGAATAAGAGGAGTAAAAAATAATTAAATAACAACCTTTCACTGTAGATTTGACAATTCAAATATGCATTCATAGGAGGATAGTGTCGTGAAGAGAATACATAAATATATTAAGAAGAAGTAAATGAGAGAAAGGTGGGTGAGATGTGAAAATATTACATTTAACCTTAGCAAGAAAAACAATACATATATATATATAGCACGTGTTGATTGGTAAATAGCACAATATGTAGATCTAATAATTCTAATATGCAGTGGAGCATAAAATATTAAAATAATTACATATGAATCTTTCCCTGTAGATTTGACAATTCAAATTTGTGGTGAATGATAGTAATTGTAATGAAAAGAATTCATACATATATTAAGTACCTAACTTATATCCTATACATAATATCTTCATCAATTTTATTATAAACAAAAAGAAAAAATGCAATTCATGTTGATTGGAGAACAGCACAATGTGTAGATTTAACAATTCAAATCTACAGTAGAGGATAAAATATTAACAATCAATTAATTAAATATGAATCTTTCACAGTAGATCTAATAATTTAAATCCACACGAGAGAATAGTAAGTGTAGTGAAGAGAATCCATACCCATGTTGGAAAGAAGTGAATGAGAGTGAGATGTAAAAATCTTACATCTAACCTGCGCCAAAACAAAAAATGTAACAGTGTTGATTGGATAACATGCAGCTTAATATGTATATATAAAACCGTATAATTTTTTTTTTGGTTGCAAGACAGTGTATATATAAATTGTCCTATGAAAAAAAAACAACTTCGGCACTATCTAATTTGTCTTCGATAACCATGTCTTTTTATGGAAACTTTTACATGCATGCTCAGAAAAATTTACAAGATTCACTATAGTTTTTAATAAATATTTGCATATAAATGTGGTAAAAGATAAATTCTTGTGAGGCTTAATATAACACTAAACCTCTGGTGTCTAAAATTTGGAAAACTTGTGCCCATAACTTGAGGAATTAATTACGTATTACCATTCCTCTCCACAGCATTCAGCAAAAGTAAAATCACACTATTATCTGTTATCTAAATAATTTACAACTAATCAAGAGGGCTGAGATGTTATTATAAGTTGCTTAGAAATGAATGAGTTTTTCGTGGAGATGAATATATTCATGAGGTAAGAAAACTCACTTCAATGTTTCTTAACATATAAAAGAGATATATAAGAAAACACACTTGAAAGTTAGAATTATGTTGAAACTATCCAGTCCCCTCACCACTATCCCACATCTTTAGTACTGTAAATATTCTTTAATTAACATAAAAAAGTATATGAAACAAAATTGTAATTATAAACTAATACACAGTTGGACATAACAGCCGACTTGTTCACGACTGAACCATAAACAATTAAGCTGTTAACAAAATTCTTATATTAGTAAAACCATATAAAACATTATAACTTCAAATAAATGTAGATCCATTGTTCATTAACTCCCCTAATCACTGTTATAAACATTGCAATAATAGGTACACTTTTCCCGCTCTAATTCTCACTTCTCCACAGTCCCATGCATATATATATGTGTGTGTATAAATAAGCACCAGCATGCGTCTCGAACCAGAACACAACACACCATCTTCATACTTTCGATTCTCTCTCACAACTTTAACTCTCTCTCTCTCTCACTCACCGTCTCTGTCATCCATGGAAGAAAGCAGCAGCAACAACGCCGTCATGAACAACCGCTCCTCCTCCACCCGCAAGGGTGGCTGGCAGGCCGCCATCTTCATCATCTGTTAGTCTCATTTCCAACTCACATATCCTTCTGTCTCGGACACGACCATTGGTGTTTCTTAACAAGCTTACGTTAGATTCGCTAACATATTGTGATCTTATTCTTCCCAATTCGCAGGTGTGGAGTTCGCAGAGAGGTTCGCGTACCAAGGGCTGGCCGGAAACCTGGTAACATACCTGACGAATGTTCTTTATCAGCCCATGGCGACGGCGGCCAAAAACGTCAACTTGTGGATCGGCATTTCATCGCTGTTTCCTTTGCTGGGTGGCTTCATCGCTGACTCCTATCTGGGTCGTTTCAAAACCATCCTCTGGTCTTCCCTTATCTATCTCTTGGTAAGAAGCTTTTTCGGTCCTGATTTCACGATTTGGATATTCTCCTTGGATCCAATATTCCTGTCATGCAACATGTTGTTTGAATTTAAAAGTTATATTTTTAGTTTCACAAGTTGAAAAATTTTAAACACTAAATGTTCTTTTAGTCTTGGTTGTGTCTGTTTTTCATCATCTTCCACATCACTGCTTAGTTTGTTTAACGAGCACAGTTCCCTACTATCACATTAGACGCTGCATGCAAGTAGTAAACGTAAAGAATGAGTACACACGTATCTGACTTCCCTACTGATCACATTTTGCAGATTAGCTATATATCTGTGCAATAAATAATTACTTCACTTATACTTTTACTCTATCCATACTTAATAAAAATCTGATCTGCAAAACCTATAAAAGAAAAAGAAAAACAAGATCTACAGAAGCCGAGCACCACACACATATCTATATGTGTGCGCGCATGCATGTAGTTATTATTGATGTATAAAAAAAAGCATGAATCTTTTGGTGGGGTTACAGATTCCCTATATAATTATGCTCGTATTTGCAATTAATTGAACATAATTTTTCTACATATAATAACAAAAATTCTAATGTTGCACAAAAATGGTAGGGCATGGTTTTGTTGACTCTATCTGTGTCAAGAATCAAACACACAACTCTATTTTTTGTGGCTCTTTATATACTATCTATTGGGGACGGTGGTCACAAGCCATGTGTACAAACTTTTGCTGCTGATCAATTTGGTGACGAAACACAAGAGGAGAGGGATGCTAAGAGCTCTTTCTTTAATTGGTGGTACTTAGGGATCGTGGCTGGTTCAACTGCTGCAGTTTTGGTAGTTATATATCTCCAGGTAAATAATTAAATTCCTAATTCTTAATTTCTTTAAGTGCTCATTCTTTAATTTATTCATACATATATATTGATAATAAATAATATTTCGACCATCTTTTTTCGTATTTTATGAAACACTAAAATTTGTGTGAACGATTATACTATGAAAAATAGGATAATGTCGGGTGGGTTGTGGGCCTGGGAGTGCTAGCATGTGTGTTGGTTTTGGCATTGGCTATGTTTTTATTGGGAATAAAAAAATACAAGAAAGAGGGCCCAACTGGAAGCCCATTCACCAGAATGGCCCAAGTTTTCGTAGCGGCTATTCGAAAATGGCGCGTGAAGACCACGTCCGATGATCAGCCCAATTACTGGTACGGCGGCCACGAGCACGATGGGTCCCACCTCGAACGTTTGGCCCATACCAACCAATTCAGGTGCTTTTCCTTTCCATTTCTCCCTAATAACTCGACAAAAAGAAAATTGCTCAACCACCGAAAAAAAAAGATGTTGTACCAATAGAAAATTGGCTTTAAATTTCACATACTTGATAAATAGTTGTCTCTTAAACATGCTGTTTCGTGTTTGATTCCTAATCGTATATGTGAAAAAGAGGTAGGCATACCCTTGCTGTTAGGAAAAAAAATGGCTTTAAATTGAAAAATTAATACACTATTACCGACCAGCATATTACACCGTGGAATATTATTGTAGATTACTGGAGAAAGCAATGATCATTGATGCGGTTGATGCCTCAAGCGAGACCAAGAACCCATGGAGACTATGTTCAGTGATTCAAATAGAAGAAGTGAAGCTCGTTCTTCGTCTCATCCCCATATGGCTAAGTTGTTTAATGTTCACTGTTATCCAATCTCAACTCCACACATTCTTCATCAAGCAAGGCAACACAATGGCTCGTTCGGTCCGAAAACACTTCCAAATCCCTCCGGCATCGCTTCAAGGTGTCGTCGGATTCACAATCCTCATCGCCGTCCCAATCTACGACCGAGTTTTCGTGCCCCTAGCTAGAAAATTCACAGGCCATCCATCTGGTACCACAGTATTACAAAGAATCGGAACAGGTCTGTTCTTGTCTATACTCAACATGGCTGTCTCTGCCCTAGTAGAAACCAGAAGAGTTGGTGTTGCCAGAAAGTACAATCTCACAGATAATCCCAAAGCTATAATACCAATGAGCATTTGGTGGTTGCTTCCTCAGTTTATGATCGCTGGTATTTCTGATGCATTCGCCATTGTTGGAATGCAAGAACTGTTCTATGATCAGGTGCCAGAAGCAATGAGAAGTTTGGGTGCTGCAGCATATATAAGCAGTGTAGGAGTTGGAAGCTTGGTTAGTAATGTTGTGATAGTTTTGGTGGAGGAAATTAGCTCACGAGCTGGTGATCAATGGTTAGGGAACAATCTGAATAAGGCACACCTTGATGATTTTTACTGGGTTCTGGTTGGTTTAAGTGTTATAAGCTTTTGTGTTTATGTTTGGCTTGCTAAGCGTTTCATCTACAAGAAGATTAATGTGGTTGAGACTAGCAACCAAGAAGGTTCTGGTCCCAATAATGATGATGATCAAGTGTAAAACGTACGTGACAAGAAAGAATGTAGGAGTGAAGTGATTTTATTGTCTTTCAGCTTATGATTTTTATTGTTCATTAATGTTCCACTTCAATTGGTTGATAAAATTCTAGCATTTCAAGAAATTTTATTATTTCTTTTTATTTTTTGGGTTATTAGTTTGTCTTGTACCGCCTCCATTTTAAAATCTTCATTATTTAAGGTTTTAACACATAAATTAAGAAATAATTAATTATTATATATATTGACAAAAATACCATCATTTAATTAATTTATATTGTAATTAAAAAAAAGAAAGGACAAAAAGAATAATAATAATAATAAACGAGAGCATAATTAAAAATTGAAGTTTTGAAATTCTAACATAACAAAAGTATTGGAACAAAATGAAAAATCTAAAGCAACAAAAATTTATGATTGGAGAGAGTATTATAGTGGGATATCATTCAATTGCAATGCCAAAGAACATTATTCCCTGATATGTCTTTAATAATTGTGCATTTTATGGATCCTAAATTCTTGATAAAGAGTACTTATTAATCCAATGATTTAAATATATATTAATATAACTAATCTGAATTTAACAAACACAAACATTTGCATCTTGAAATACCAATGTCTACACAATACATGTTTTCAGGGAGAAAAAATAAAACGCTAGCTAGCTAATCAAATATATAAATCAACCTTTTGTAGCATTTGAAAGTTTAATTTGATAACAACATATGGCAGCATTTGAAGGTAAGGATGAACTTAATGAAAATTTAAGTTGTAATAATCATCCTATTAACGATGTCAAAATCAAGATGATGGAAAAGTCAATGTTTTATTATTTAACTAACAAGTTTTCTTCGTATATTACTCTAATTCTAATAAATGAGTCACATTGTTTATAATTTATGATTACTGTGACTTGTTGTAAATGTCAGTATATATTAATATATTGATTCCTGTGGACAAATAAATTTTTTTCTTTTATGCATGAAAATTTTGCAACAATAAATTACACCAGAATATCATATTGCAATTAGTTACAAATAAATAAGAATTTCTTGTACCATGATCCAATCAATCTCATTTCTGAATATATAATAAGTGGGATGTGAAAAATGATCATAGTCTAATTAAAAGTAAATCCTTAACAACACACTTGATTTCAAATTACATTCAAACTATCCCATGCATTCCCTCTCCTCTAGACCATTTTTAGTGTAAACATTAATATAAATGGTTACATTTCCCAAACGATCAATCAAATATTATAGTGAAAAAGAAATCTCACTAGAAAAAGGGATTTTGCTGGGGAAAGATTTTTTCCACCGAAAACTTGACAGATTTCAAAATTATAATTGTTCAATTGTTCCAATTATGATTTTTTTTAAAAAATAAATAAAATGAGAAAGTCAATGATATGATATGCTTATTAAACAAAGAAAGAGAGAATTTGAGGGCCATCATATGTAGGACTTTTTCCATATTCAAAAGGCTGTTTGGAAATCAGGATTCTCTTTGCTTTTGGTCAATTTGGCCCTTTAAATTTGTCAAAAGACAATCATTTTAATACCAATAAATATTCTAAGCGCAATATTTGACTGATTAAATAATTTTCTTCTTGATTAGCAGTCTTCTTTTAAAATGAATATATAAATACATAATATTAATAGTAAGAAGGTCAATGGCATGTATGAGATTCTTTATCTCATTATCGCATGTGTATGATCTTGGAAACAAGATATGGTTGGCTACTACGAAGGAATTGATAGAATAAAAAATTAAGATATACAATAATAATTATCTCTAAACTCATTTTTGCCAACCGAACTAATTGATATTTATTTTATTTATTTATTTATTTTTTTGGCAAACCTCACATTCGCTTCTGTCAATTTTACAACACCTAATCAAGGGGAAAAATCGAAGGTCAAGATTAAGTTTAATCAAGGGCTGCGATTCAATTACAAAAGGAGTGATCTAAGCCGTTGAATGACAAAGGCCTAAGATTGGTCCAATAAAGGGGACAAAGACCTAAGATTGCAATTTAAAAAATGCATGCTGTACGAAGAAGCACATTATTTGGTCCCATATCATGTGCAATATATGTGTCTGTAAAAATCCTCACAACTTCATTTCACCAACTAACTCATTTTGCAATAAATGGCAAAATTTGATCTAACAAAAAAGTAAAAGGCAAAAAATTCAATTTTATATAAAAATTAAATTTTGATTCACTTCAACAGTTAAATAAATAATGTGTAATAGTTTCTTCAAGATTTTTCTGAATACCCTATATAAGCGACTTGATTTGCTTTGCAAGAGAGAAGAATGAGGACCAGACATGAATATAAAACATAATTATAATCTTTATAATTAGTTGGTATTATTAAAAAAATTGATTCACTTCTGTTTGAGCAACAAATTGTATTATTCATAAGTTATAAATAATGTAGCTTATTTTTTGTATAGAAAAAAATGTGTCTTGTTTCATTGAAATTAATATTACCTCATTTCTTTTTAAATGTGATTTAAAGTTTTATTGCATATATTAAGAAATACAATTAATATGTTAGGGTTCCTTTTAAATTTATTAATATGCCCTTATATAAATAAATAGATATAAAAAAATAATTAATATTATCTTTGACTTTTAAAATGTTATCTTGAAATTTTGAAATGACAACTAAATATAAATAAAGATTTTTTTAAAATGTGACAGATAACAAGAAATAGAGAGAGTACTAATATAACTAATATTAAATATAGAATCATAAGTTATGAATAGTATGATTCATATGGATGGAATGCATAAAAAAATATACCTAATTTCTTTTTTTAAAAAATTAAGCTTGTCATGCGTGTTGTGAATACATATCTAAACAGTATCCATTTTCCAAGTCAACTGTTATGCACTACAATATATAGCTGCATTTAATAATGAAACAAAAAGGTCAAAAGGAATAATGATGGACAAGTCCAATGTTAAATTAGGAAAAAAAAAGACAGCATCATCATCTTTTGCTTGTTTTTCAATTCAAGAATCAACCTAGAAGATCCTGCAGATTCTAGATGAAATCTGTGTGATCTCTTTTTCCAAACCGTGAGATTTCCTATGAGCATTTTGTATCTTCCTCATCATCGTGGGTCTCCCTTTTTAAAATGTCCCATCCTCATCCATCTTCATCTTCATTTTCATCTAACTGAATTCTCTTTTATCTTCCTCTCTTTCTGGATATGGCTGCACAGGCACAGTTTCATGTTTTGGCTGTTGATGATAGTCTAATCGACAGAATGTTGATTGAGAGGCTCCTCAAAACGTCTTCTTATCATGGTACTTTTGTTTCCTCTTTTCTTGGGTTCTTTTTTCTGGATAAATCAATATCAATATAGAATGTAAAATATATAACTATTTATGAGTTATGAATAGTACGTCTCATTCTCGTTCTCCGTGTAATGCATGAAGAGACGCTTGTAGTTTAGATTATAACATTAGATATATACGAGCTCAATTCAGTTTTTTTTTTCCGAGATATGAATTTAGATTATGACATATATAACTTGTGTTATGCAGTAACTGCAGTGGAGTCTGGCAGCAAGGCTCTGAAATTTCTGGGTTTGCAAGAGGAAGAGAAGATGAATGTAGAATCTGCCATTGTTGGTGCAGAAACTCATCAGGTTGAATTGTGATATTAATGCATAATCTTTAGCATTTCTCTGGGTGGTTGAATTTGAATTGATCTTCGGTATGATTCATGCAGGACTTGGAAGTAAACTTGATCATCACAGATTACTGTATGCCAGAAATGACAGGCTATGATCTCATGAGAAAAATCAAGGCAAGTTGCTGCAGTATTTAAAGTCTTGAGGGGGAAAAAAAGGAAAAAGTACATGTGAAGACCCAAATGTTAAAACATTTAGTTATATCAGTTGTGTAACTTTGATTTTAGGAATAATTACAATTTTTAAAATCTTTTGACCAATAAATTTTAACATATGGATCCTTAAATGTAATTTTTTGCCAAAAAAAAAAGTATCACTTCTTTATCAAAACTTTGTGTCCAGTTTCTAATTCTACAAGTTTTTCCCAAAAATTTCTGTTGTGATCCAAAGACATCAGTACTCATTATCTTCATACGAAAAATGACCTAAAACTATTTTTTCAATAGGCGTGTCGTAACCTTTCAATCATTCGTATTTTTTTGCTATTTTTGAAGTTAGATGATAATGGAATTTCACTAATTTGCAGGAATCTGAATCTCTAAGAGACATACCTGTTGTGATTATGTCCTCAGAGAATGTGCCATCAAGGATCAATAGGTAAGAGAAACTGCATATTACATTATATGGAAATTTCAAATTCACAAAATTGAAGGGTATCACATGACTAAATCTGAAATCTAATCATTTTTTTTTTGGGTGTTTGGATCAGATGTTTAGAAGAAGGAGCTGAGGAATTCTTTCTGAAACCAGTTCAACAGTCAGACCTAAACAGGCTCAAACCTCATTTGTTGAGAACAAAAGCTAAGGAAGAAGACCAATCGTCCATAAATAATACAAGAGAAGACATGGAAGAGTGCAATTTTCAAGAAAAATGTAGGCCAAAAGTATAGGACAAGTCATTTCAATTAACGGTTTTGACCATTTTTCTCGCGTCTCACAAGCTAAGTAGACGAGTTGATGGAGATTTAATCAAACTAATAGTTTTGGATCTAAATCCAAGAGGGGGAGAGAATTTCATTCAATTTTTCCTTTTTCCATCGTTGTCTTTTCCCAAGAGTAATTTTCATTCAATTTTTCTTCCTGTGGATAAGCATAATAATAATAGAAAAAAGAAGAAACTAACAATGAGAATTTTTTTTAATAAAAAGGTAATTTTAAAAATTATTACAACTCTCCTATGTTCCTCACAGTAAAATACTTTAGCCCATTTCACTGCTCTAAAAGATGAAGAGTCAAGAGTATTCTAATCAAATGAGTTTAGTTGTCATGTATCTTTCGATTTTCAAAATAAGAACATAAGATTTTTCATACTAACATTAACATCATGAAATAACATCTTCAATGAGAGATAAAATCAACATAACCTGTAAAAACATAACCAGTGTCGTACTAAAGTGTTATAATAACATTAGTATAGTGTTGCTAATTGAAGAAACAACCATCTTTCTTTAGTATCCCCAGAAATGAAACAGCTTCAATTAAATTGGGGGGAAAACTAGAGACTGCTCCCATCGTCCTACCTCAACACAACTAGACATGACACTTTACAAAAGAATATGCAGAGAACCATTCGTTCTCCGTTAGGCATGAGCAGACAAAAATGACATCACAACTACTACGTAGTTCTCCACAAAAGAATAGTGCATGACACCCCCTAATACCAGTTGCATCAAGAATCATCATCCTCCTTACATGTGCACTTTGTGAACATTCAAAATGAGCATTTATATCCAAAAAAAATGAAAATGCCTCATAAACAATTGGCAGGTGTAGCAAACTGCGAGCAGGGAGTTGTCCATGCTTAAGCAAATTAGTCAGTTCTTAATAATGGCAGGTCAGACTCCTGAAATAGGAGAAAAAGAGAAAAGAATAAGAGAATTAGTATACAAGGAAAAATAACAAAACAATACGTTCAGTATGAAGCTTCTGTCTTGGAATTAAACCAGCAAAATAAAATGATGCAATACAACAATTTAATTCCCCAGAGATCGTTAATTAATTTAAAGATATTCAGTCAAAAGCAATAACAAGGATCAACTTCCACTCCAAATAATAGAGATCACAGTACAATTTTATCAAATATATTAATTCCAGAAGTACCATTTTTGCTATTTTGTTGATTGCTAAACCTGAATACATAGGTAAGAAGTCAATAGAACATTTGCCATTATGTTCTGCCAAGCGCCATGAATCCATTACTCCTCATTTTTCCTTCATTTGATGTTACCAAACATGAACAGAGTTATGTAAAGGTTATTATGAACAAACCTTCTACATCATGAGGATTGGTGTTCACAAATCTAAGTTTCAGTAGATAACTGTTTTCTGCAAAATCATGCAAAGAGCGTGCTCGTCCCACTTCATCTTCTGATTGGACAACAGCTTTAGCTGGGAATTTTCTACCATCATTAGATTGGACAACAGCTTTAGCTGGGAAGTCTCTACTTTTATCAGCATCCTGTTTAAACATTGATAGTTAAAGCATGAGTACAGCAAAAGTAGGGACAAGGTGAGAAAACCTATGCAGCCCAAAAATAAAAGAAAAAGTAACCAAAATAACAAATTAGTAATTCTATAAAACAGGTCATCATTAATCACATGGTAACTGGTAGAGTCATAATTCTGAAAGATGTGTAGTCCAGATCATAGAGTTTCACCTGTAAAAATTCTAGCATTTGCTCTTCAATTGTACCACGCATTGCTAATGTTTCCACATGAATGGGGCGACAAGCACCCATACGATGAGCACGGCTAATTACTTGTTCCTCCAGGCTGGTAAGTTTTTAACCATTAGAATTGGTTAGAGGATATGATTAAATTGGATTAATGTGGTGATTTGATTTGTAGCACGATGATAACAGTAAATTGTGGATAGGAGAGACACACACACATGTAAAAATCAATTTATTCAACAACAATGCTCCGAAAGCCAATTAACTTGATTTTGATTGTGGAAAGTTTCATAAAACATCTTAGTGCATATTTGCCACGTTATTGAATTTGCGTTCCACCTTTTGCAAACAAACACATACTAATAGTTTTCCAACCAGAAAAAAAATTGAGGCATTAAAAATCCTGAATTATCAAACTCAATTTTCACCTCAGCCTCATACAACAAAGTATTTTTTACCCATAGATTGATTAAATGTATTACCTTCTATCCCAGATTGGTTCCATTAAAAAAACGTGTGTAACAAAACTCAAGTCAAGACCCAATGCAGCACTTCCGTCCATCACAAGTACCATACAACAGGGATCATGCTGGAATGTGGCCAGTGACTTTTTCTGGAAAAGAAAAAAGCGAACTACCCCTATGTCAGAACCAAAAATAAATATTACTCAGCAACAGTAGATGAGATTTCTCTAACATCATACCTTGTTGCTTGAATGCATTGGACTATACATCCCAGCATATTTAATACCAGCAATAGTCAACTGGTCAGAGAGAAATGTAAGTTAATAATATTATCATTTTGAAAAGAATTCACAAAAAAAGATCATACCCAAAATCTGGCACAGGGAGTTCACCTGCTGTTCAATGACATGTATATGCTCAAGAAATTGAGAAAATATCAGAACTTTCTCAGGCATATTATTGGGCTCAGTGCTAAGAGGGCATTGCTGGAATGATGATTTCACATCTCTCATCCGTTGAGAGCAACTGCTCTCAGCAAGAACCTGATCATTGCTATTGTTCAAATAGTAGCCCTTCTCCTTATTGGATTCTTGCAAAGCTTTCAATCTCTGGACAAGATAGGAGACCTTGCTACTAGATGTTGATTGCCAATCAGGATCCCAATTATCCTGCACTCACAACAGAGCAGATTTAAGATGATTCGCATACAAAAAATCATAGCAACTAGATTTTTAATAAAAACCCTGCCTGTTTATATGAAGGTTGCAGCTCAATAAGATCTTTGGGTACAGGCCACTTTGGGTTGGGATTTTCAGGGCGGGCTAGAGTATCAGGATTCTGCATCTCATATAATTTATTGCATCCAGGATAAGTACACTTCATACTGTCTAATGCAACACAATCAAGGCACAATAGATGCCGACATGGTGTAATAAAGGGAAGGCGGCACCATTCCTTGCACCTTCACAAAAAAAAAAAAAGCAGTTCAATATGGCTATTACTAGAATCATAGCACATTAAACATCAAAAGGCATATTACCTGACACAGCGGCCACCACAAAGGAGATTATATCTTATAGAGGAATACTCACCCGAATCAGGTTCCAAACCCCTTTCTACTAACATATCCATTGTTTCCTGAATATCTTCCCCAGCATGTGTAATTTTAATGTGTCCAGCAACACAGCACGAGAGCCTAACATTTTTTATAGTTGCACTCCTTAATTTCCATTGTTTTGGATTCAGTAGACTCTCAACATGTGAAGGATCGTTCCAATCAGCCATTAATATATTACGACGAACTGTTAGTACCAATTCATTATAAGTTCCAGCATGCTCGTCAGTAAAATCTAGATAGACAGCTTTCTTGATACATGGTGGAATATTATGCAAGTCTATTTTCCTTGCACTAATCATGCAGTTACGAAGTAGATGCAACAGACGAGACCTTCCTTCCTCCATCTCTGCCTCAAATGGCTTAAGGATGCCAACTTCCCATGACTTCGGATTCAGCCCATAAGCTTCTTCATGAAGGAACCTTAGCAACGGTTGTAAATGTGATAGTTGACTTTTAGGAGTGTTAGGTGTTGGTGTTCCTGTTAGTATCCAACGATTTGACGCTGTCAATGAAATAGCCATTTGCAACTTGTTTGTTAAGTTCACACTTGAGCCAAGAGTGTGCCCTTCATCTAATATGATCCTAAGCCAATGGACTTGCATCAAAACACTTCTCTTACGTGGGCTCCACTCTGCACTTAGACGACTAAATGTAGTAATGACAACATCATAATCCCATGCCAGACTATGCACAGATGGCTTCCACTTCCAAGGATCAGTCCAAACATAAACTCGCAGTTGACTATCTTTGACATGCTTTTCTATTTGTGTTTTCCAGTGATCGATCAGGTTAGCAGGAACAACTACAAGGGTTGCTCTTGACAAGTATAACCTAAATGAATCTAATGGCTCACGCAGAGCCATGCCAAGGGCAGCCACATCAAAAGCCAAATTATCAAGATTTTGTGGGTAGTACCACCTGGTTACACCTTTCTCTAGTTTCTTAATGAGGCCAAATGCCTGAAATATTTTGTGGTATGGATTAAGATATCCACCAGACACAGTGCAGGTGCTTAAAACAGGACCCCATGTGCCATTTATCTCCATTTCAGCAAGCTTGTCAGGAGAAAGTCTAGCCAACCAAGTCAGGGCCTTCTTTGTCTCAGAATTTATCATTGTGTAATGCTCCTTAAGTACGCTGGTGAAAAATGAAACATTCTTCTTCTCACCCCCTGCACTACCCTTCACATGAAATCCTGGCAAATAAGTTATATGGCAGCTATTATGCCAAGTTTGTTCTGGGATGCTACAACTCTGATATAAAGGATCAGTGTTCATGCTACAAAACCATGCTGCATTAGTATTAGCTGTACTGGTATCTGTAAGCTTTCGCCACTTCTGGCAAGCATCACATTGAATCCAAGTCTCATTGTACTCAAAAGAATCCACTGTTGGCTTCTCAGGCCCCCTGCAACCCTTTTCATGTCCATATAAAGTATCAACTGCCTTATTTTGAGATCCACGTGTTTCAACATCTGATGCATGCTCTAGTTTAGAAGAGTTTCCACTATCTTTTCTTTCCTTGGAAAGCCCTGCTTCCTCTTCAAAAGTGACACATAGATTTTTCTTTACGCAACTCAAGGTCCAAGAGCATCGACTTGCAGGCCATGGTTGCTCAGAGCATTCACCTACAGGTGATTTGTTTTCTTCCCCAGAACATTTATTATTAAGTCCACTGGTTTTCTCAGCAGGAACCTTCAACCTGGCTCTTTTGAAGGAGTGATCATGGTTCTCATTACTCCTACAAGCATCCTGGCATATGTCCCTCTTCCCCAAATTACTATTGTCAATGATGTAACTACCGTCAATATCATAATAGCCACATTTAAGATTACCATTATGGTGACACCAAACCACCTTTGCTCCATCTGGTGGATCAGCCATTGTACCTTGTGTCTTCATTATAAGAGAAAGAGCTGTCACAGTCTTGCCCAAACCAGGCTCATCACAGAACATTCCACCACAAAAATCTCTGATGGTGGGTGTTTCCCCAATGACTATCTCACCAGATACAGTATTTACATGGAAAATAAAGCCATCCTCTGTTGAAAAAAAAAGATACAAAGGATGTGCCAAGCGTTCAGCATTTCGCTCCCGATGCAACATCCACTCAACAGCTGCCTGCTGGTGAGGAAACAGTTTCAACTTCGTACAAGGCATTATTAAAGCAGCCAAGGATCTTAGATGGTGACAAGTTGCAGAAACCCTAGGAAGGTCCATTGGGCCTAGAGGAGCTAGAATTTTAGTTAAAAGGTCATCAGATAACTCCCAAATCCCAGATCTCCAAGAGTCATCCACGGGTACTATCCTAGAATTATCAGACTTCTGCCGTCTTCCGATACCAGGTATCCTCTTAAAAATCTCATGAAGTTCAAATAGACTATTCTTTGAAGAATCATTCGCATGATAGTGGAGTTTGCAACCAAATACATGACAGTCACAAAGGTTCCAAATGCTCTCACTAGCCCCCTGAATCTTCCTAAAATAGTTTGAACAAGAAAGCATTGATCTTCTCTCAATCCAGTCACACCTGTAGAAAGCATTTGTGTTAGCAAACAAAGAGAGTCAGGGTTATAAGTTGAACAGAATAATGAGAAAGGGGAGAGAGGGGATTAAATAGTTTCTTTATATTACAAGGCCCTAGTTCGTGATAACAAAATTAGAGACTAGTCAGAAACAATATATGACCATTCTAGAGATGGATTTCATTTTGATGAAATGATTGGTTACAATAAAATTGGATCTCAACTAAGAATGCAGATTCCACTGATGTATCATACATATTTTTCTTTTCTTATTTAAATATTTTACATCCCTTCAAAGATTTATCCATGAAGTCAACATGCTGATAGTAAACAAGAACAACATAAATTTTCAAATGCATGTCGAAGCCGTCTTTGTTAAGGATAAAAAAATTTTCAATTCGTAATTACAAAGAACAGCATTATGTAAATATAAATGTCCAATCAACCATCTGCAGGCAACCTAAATCTGACATGTTGACCATTTTAACACCACCACAATATAGGATTGACAGTTAAGTTTTTGTGCATTGATCATTAGAACCAGATGATGCAGAAAAAACACCTGAAACTAAAGTCTCAGGAGAATATGAAGTGAAAATCTCAAAAAATTTACAAACCACAATCATAACAAGACAAATAAACAAGTTTACAGATGCTCAGTGTACACAGTACACTTGAACATATTTTATTACCAGAAGAAATTGATCATACCAAACAAGCTTAACAAATCAATTTAACATAAGATATCCATGAAAATTGAATAGGAAACTTGAGATATATTTCAGTGCAAACCCAATGCCACACTCTATCAACCAGTCAATAAAGCCTTCTGAAGATCACCGAAGCACTTACTCATATAACAGAAGTGACTAAGACAGAAAAGCACTTCATTAATAGCCTCGCCATTAGAATTTTTCAATCACATAGCCCGTTAGGACTGATTGGCTGTCTTGTAAAAGTTATGCTTTTTGAAAACTTCTTTTCTCAAAATCACTTGTCCCAAGGACTGTAAAAAAGAAGTACAATGTTTGGGGAAATGTCTGTAAATTTTTATTTAAGGATATTTTCTCTAAAATATACTGACAGACCTCTGGAGTCTGAACCAATTCCATGATTCTCTCTCTAAAGCTTTGTTTGGATTGAGGACAAAATAGGGGGAGGGAAAACAAAGGGAGATCTAGACAAGGAGATGTCTAGGTTCCTCTTTGTTTTCCTTTCTCTCCGATTTTCCCCTCATCCAAACGGAGGGTAAGTGGAAGAATATATTTTGCAGCCATTTGAAAGTGACTATTTGTAATGGCTAAACAAATATAGAAATTTGATTTATTAGAAAAGAGTTTTTCTTTCCTCAATAAGATGGCCAAATAAGACTGAAGAAAGTAGTAATAAAGCACATTGAATTATGGGAAATTGGCAATTGACTCTTAAATATACGCCAATCATGACTATAACATTATATACATTATATTTTCGTCAGGATCTCTAAGCCTATTTCTCCAAACACGGATGTATCCTTGCCAGTACAGAATTCAGCTCAAACTAACACGCGTTATAACACCATTAACTAGCATCAAAGGCAGAATCACATACAATTGCTAGCACCGCATCAAAATTGCTATAGAAAATGAATTCCTTCTTCGGATTACATGTAGCTTTAGATTATAAACGCAAACCTCAAATGCCGAAAAAGAGCACCAGCAGTGGACCCAGATTTTGGAAACTGCCAACCACTCCACAATGCAATCGGAAGGTACACATCGACCAGTACCACAGCTCTAGCCTCCCCACAGTCTCCAAGCTCAACCAAAACTACTCGAGCATCAATATTTAAGCACTTGCGGCTAACCAGAGCGTGAAGCTGGTGAATCACACTAACACTCCCATTCACCATCCCAATTTTTGTCATCCTCTTCCTCCTCAAGCTACCACTTCCCGACACCACACCATGTTTTCTTCTTACATTGCTCTTCTTTCGCGAACTCCGAGGCGTAACATCACCATTGGAATCGAAACCAAGCCTAGAATCCTTCTCCACCACTCTGTACTGTTTTGAACCAGAAGGAGACGCGTTCCCGCCCTCATCATGCTTCGCCCCCGAGTCGACCGGAACTAAGACGACGCCATTCTCAGACCGAAATCCAACGGCATCATGGCCGTTGCCGAAGATTTCGCAGCGCTCTTTGAAACCTAGACTGGCACACGGATCGGGTTGCGGTGGAGTCACAGCGAGAACCGCAAATAGGAAGCCGCAAAGCTTATGGTCAGAGAAGGAATCATCCATTGCAGAACCTGGAGCGTTCAGCACCTGCGAAATTGACTAATTTAAAGAACAAAATCTGAGGGTGTTGGGAAATTGTACCGGTGCATCCTCGGGCCGCATCCACAGAGGACGATGAAGAATACGGAAAGTCCAATTCCGATTTCTGACGCCAACGGATTATAACCGCAGGTTTTATATATATAGTGGACCAAATTTACCTTATAAGAATATATTAAATTTAAATTTAAATTTTAATAATTGAACAAAAGTTTCCTATTCTATAATTCTATCAGCGGATTGAGTTACTTTTTACTTATAAGATGTGAGCTTGGCAAATTATTGGTGAACAATTTGGGCTTTGCCGTCACTCTAACAGTAAAGTTTGTACTTATTTTTTATTAAAAAAATAAATTTAATTTTAATTGATATAAAAGGAGAGGAGGGAAAAAAAAAAAAAAGAGATGTGGGATGGATAGTTAAAAAGATAGTGTTCTGCCACCCATTAACATTTTGTGGTTTTTTTTGGGCTAGAAATTAGTATTGAAGTACATGAATATCTTAATTTTTCTCGATTTGTGTGTTATTTTTGAGCATAGGCCATGTTAATCTTTTTTTTTTGTATCGTTATCCGATGCATCAAAACGACTATGAATATGAATATTTGAATTTGACTATTTTTTCTTAGTGTCTACGTTTGATTCTATATTTGTTTTATATTTTATTCATAGTTGTTTTTTTCAATATTAGGAGGATACGTCGAAGGAGAGACTAAGAGAGGATACCTATGCTCTTCATTAAAAAAAAAATGCATAGTGGGCTGGGTGGAGTTTGACCAGATCAAACATAATAAAAAAGTTTAAAAATTATAAAAAATATAAGAAAAAAATTTTATTTATGAAAAAAATATAATTAGTGTCCTTTAAATATATTTCTTTAAAAAGTAATATTGAGATTAAAGTTTTTTCGTAAAACTATAAGTATTTAACTATTATAATTACTTTTATATGTCAAGTACAGAAATTATTTTAAAAATTTAAATAAAATTAAAAAGTTAAAATCTCCAAAATAATTAGAAAAAATTTCAATTAAATACCAAGAAAGAAAGATAATTACAAAAAAGACCTAAATTTACCCTAATTTCAGAAAAACTATCGAGGTACGTAATTTGAATTAAATTCAGAAAAAAAGAAGAATATGTCATTTCTATATAAATGATTCATTTACAAGTAATAATAGTATATCTGTAAATGACATACATTTATTTATAAGTGATGTATATTTATTTACAAGTCAGAATAATATCATTTATAAATGAGCATATTTTACTTGTAAATATATTATTATTATTTATAAATATACTATTATTATTTATAAATTTCTTATTTATACAAGAATGGTATTTTTATCCTTTTTTTTTCAAATTTAATTCCAATTGCTTATCTTGGTAGTTTTGTGAAATTATGATAAATTAGGGTTATTTTTTTAAATTATCTTACTTCTTTGGTTTTAACTAAAATTTTTCTAAATAATTACAAAATAAATTTATTACGAGAGAAATCAAGAGATAATAATACTAAACAACTAACATTCATAACTTTTTTTTTAACAGAAAAGAATAAAATATATGTTTGAGCCGTATTTCATCCTAGCCTGGTGCCACATTTGGCTAGGTTGGGTCTCGTGCTCTCCTCTCCGTTTTTTTGTTTGATACAAAATAAAAATCTAACTCTTATTAAATTGTTTATATTTTATTCTTTTCTTATTTCTTATTTTGACTTTTTTTAATGCAAGACAATTCGTTACTTAAAATAAACGATAAAAGCAATCTCTTAGTATACATGGATCTTACTGCAAATGTTTTTTTGGCCACAAGATCTTATGCAATTTTTTGCTCTCTCTTTTGATATATATTGTGATAATTTTGTTGATAAGGTTATCTTTTCTCCTTATGTTTTGGTTTATTGTCTAAGTTATAAAAAAAAAAGGTTTTATGCATGTAAAATTATAATATATATTTGTTAATTGATTAATGATTAGATGGATTTTTTTTTTAGTATTGATCTTTCATCTAAAAATTTACAGCTCCAAAGGTTAATCACATTTTTCATTTTGAAGACAAAAAAGAATATTATCAAATACTCGGTTTTATATATAAGATTTTTTATTTTTATCCTAAATATAAGACCATTTACAATATACAAGGAAGTATTTATTATATATTTTAAAAAAAATATTTCTATTTAATATATTTAAAGAGAAATAGAGATATTAAATAAGAGTAATTTTAAAAAAATATTAAAATTTTTAAAAAAATTAAGATAATTAATTAATTTTAATTTTAATCCTTAATTCGTATTATTGGGTTAAAATGAGAAGAAGTAACATATATATATATATATATATATATTATAAAAAATTTGAGCTGTCCTGCCACGCAAGTTATACGACATGTCGCTTGGTCCACGCATAAGAGTAAATCTCACCGAGGCAAAGCATTCAGATCATCCAATGGCTAGAGATAGCTGCCTCACTCGCGTCACCACCGGAGCCGCCCTTGGCGGTGCTATCGGCGGCGCTGTAGGTGAGTTTCTTCTTCTTCTTCTTCTTCTTGTTTTTTGGATTTAGATATTTCTTTTCTCTCAAGGCCTTTGAGCCCTGTTTGGTTGTTGAGTATCCTGAGGAGAAAAAGTCGGTTTCTGACTGCGTCCTGTTATCGAAGCCATACTTGTGGTTATTTGGTTAATATCATAAATAATAACTAATTCTTTATTTTTTGTTCTGTAATAAACTATTATTGTTGTCAGATGGTAGTTTCTTTTTTCTCAGTGTAATTATTGAATTATGTGTATCTAGGTGCCGTCTATGGAACATATGAAGCTGTTAGGTATAAGGTATGCATTCCTTAATTTTTTTATCTGTGTATCTGTATTTTTGCTTCATTCATTATTGGTTTACTGAAGTGTTAATGGCAATTGTAATTTGTAATTTGTTCTGTGACTATGCCATCTCATTCGGATTCGCATGTGTTCAAGCTACAAGGTCATAGTGTGCATTTGAGTAATGCTAATATCCATTAGTCTCTTATTCTTTTTCTTGGTCAAATATAATAATACTTTTCATTTAATGATTGATAATGAAAGCGAGGACTTTATGTAATTTGAGAAAAAGTAGGGTTATTCTGTTTGACATACGTTAAAATGTAATTTGGTGATTTTGATTTCAAAAGCAAAAACAGTGAGAGATTAAATGTTTTAGTGAATGCAATTGCTGTCGTCTGTCACATAATACTCCTTGAGGTCAATTGTCTCTCCCTCGTTTGAAAAGTTTTTTTCTTTTTTAATTTATCCTTTTGTGCAAATGTTTCAACATACTTTTACATGGCAGAAGGAATCTTTTTGTTGCATCTAACCATTTGTAATTTAGCAAAGTGGTTGAAGGAATTGAAGATACAATATGTTGCAGGCAAGAGTGAAATTAAAATCTACGAGGCATGAGAATATAATATTATAAATATCCCTCAAGATTTATGATCTTTTTTAGCTATGATGTCCAAGAGCCCTTGATCTGAAGTCTGGCCTTCTCATCATTTTTACGTATCTACTTTGATCTCTTCTTGTTAAACTCCCTATTCATATCTGTTTACTTAGGCAGGTAACTTAAACTTCCCAATTTCACAAATCCTAACCATCACCCTACAAATTTTGCCCGAATTTATATTAAACGTGAAGTTACTGTATACTGGTACTGTTGGCAGCATGGAAGCTGCGAAAGCAACTTAAATCATCCAGCCTGCATTGTGTTTTTAGGTATTCAGTGTAATTGAAACCATCTCTTTTAGTATTTCCTATTTGATTCAAAATTCACAATAGATGTTTGTAACCGGAAGAGAAAAAAAAAGAAAGAAACAAAGAAAGAAAGCTATAAAAAATGAAGATGATAACTTCAAAGCGATTTGCACGCCTACATTGCAAAAGGCTGGAACCTTAGTGAATAAAAATGTAACTTTTTAGACTTTTATGAGAAAAAGTAATGTCACCAATCACCAGGGGGAAGATTCAGGAGAGCTTGTAGCTTTCTTACATGTGAACTTTTTTTTTTATACTACAGGTACATACTTGTTAAACTCCTTTTCTTTTACAACCTTGCTGTTTGAGGATTCCAAACATTGTTTTATAGCATACTATTGTGGCCTGGTCTGATGACCATAGCATCTAGTGTTTCTCGTTTCATATAGCATATCTTTGACTTCATCGAGGTCTCTTTGGAGTTTAAGCATCTATTTAACTGCTATAGGGATTTTAATTCTCACACCTATAGATTTGAGAATTGGGTTTGAATCAATAAAAAGTCTATTCTTCTGAGATGCTGGACATATTGTTCATAGGGTGTTTTATAAATGGAAATTCCTTGAGAACTCATGCCATTTTACCTAAATATGGTAAATGGATTGGGGGGCAGTTTCATATACTGCTTCGAAGGGGGTCATGTTAGTTGTTGAGTCAAATGTGGTGTTATACTGTAATTAAGCCAGTGGGAGCCATTTATTCCACTGCTTAGGATGATCTGCTGTCATACATCTCAGATAACACTCTTGGCAGCAATTTTCTATTTGGCCATCAGTTTGGAAGCAGTGCTCTGCTGAAATGTGTAGCTCACTTTTGAAATGTCTTGGATATGACCATGATCTTAAAATCATGCAGGTTCCTGGCCTCCTAAAGATAAGACATATTGGGCAGACTACTCTGGGAAGTGCAGCTGTATTTGGTTTGTTCCTTGGTGCTGGTAGCTTGATACACTGTGGACGGTAGTGATGGTTTTGATCAAGAATTGATCTCTCAGCCCTGATACACCCTCTCCTTTTTTTTTTTTTTTGTGTGGTTTCTCTTCCTACTTGATTAGTGTGTGTTCTGCCATTTGTTTTGACCTCGGAGGATAGAATACTATTTGATCTCCAAACTAACTAAACAATTGCTGGATTGTTGCTTAGAGAAGCTGTGGTTGCTATATTTTTCTGTTATTTTTCTCTCCTAAGAGCATTAGAATTTATCGTGCTAGAGTGATGCGTGATTGTATATATATCTATGGCAACTTATTTCATGAATGAATTTCTTATCCTAAGAACATTAAAAGCAGATCAGTACTGCATGTGTGAACGAGCCTCAATGTCATGACTGCAATAGGAGATTAACTGTTTTACCTTTTTCCTGCTGAAAGCCAATGGATTTATGTTTTAATAGCTGAAAATATTCAAATTTTCTTGTTTTCATAAAATTTTGCAATCAATAAAAGATGTATCAGATAGACTTAATGAGTGATTGACACCATAAAGCCCTGCAAATCAAATATATATCAAGATGAGGGAATTAGGTTGTATTGGAAAATCCAAAAGCTCGGGAATTCATTATTAATAACAGCGTAATAGAAAAGCTCACCAAAGATTAGGAGGCTGTTTGATTCCGTCCTCTATTTTAATGTTTTTAAAATAGTTTTGTATAAGTGTTTTTTAGAATATATTTTAAAAATAAAAGAATAAAAAAATTTATTTAAATAATTATTATCAAAATCATAACTAATAAATATTAAATGGATTATTTAAAATTTTATTATTGATAAGATGGGTATTTTTTATCTTTTTTTTATATTTTTTAAAATAAAAAAATATAAAACATCTTAAAGATATTTTGAGTTTTTTATTTTTTTATTTTTTAAAATATTTTATAAAAATAAGTTTACTAAATAAGTTTTTTTCATTTTTCTATTTAAAAAAAATTATTTTAAAAACATGAATAAAAAAATCCATAGAGTGTGCCCAATTTTTTTCCAATTTTTTTTTCTTGAACCGAAAGATAAGGCGCTTAAGTGCATACATTAGATTATCCGAGCATGGGAGATAGCAAATTTGAATGGATAACATTAAAATCTCTTAGTAATCATCATGTCTCATACAAAGTGTTTAGTCGACTTAACTAGAAGAATTAATCAATATATGTATAATATATAAAGAAAAACACTTATATACTCTTCCTTATATGCTTTTCGTGTTATTTTTTAATTAAAAATTAACATGTAAATTATTTTTTAATATATTACAAATTTAGTTATTAATTATATATTAAAAATATTAACTTTTTAAACTTTAAAAAACTTAAAAGGTCTATATATTAATTTTTAATTAAAAAATAATATAAAAAATATATAAGAAAAAGCATTCATATATTAAATAACATATAAGCCACACTGTTCATTAACTTGTGTGGTTCCCCTTGGACTCCATTCTAATGTAAAGTAACCAAGAGAATTCTATGAAAAGCTATAAATGGTGTCTAGTGTGATGGATTAGTATGTAGAGCAGATGTGAAGGAAACTCTCATATGAAAGTTTATCAGCCATAAACGTGTCCTGACATATCAATTTTGATACAGACACTTCTAATTATTAACTAAATGAATAAAACAATAGCTCAAAAAATGACAATAGGTCTGTAAATCTATGCACCACACAGTTAGAATCAGTCTACATTCAATGTTTCTCACCATTGACACTGCAGCATATGTAGCATCTTTCTTCATGTCCGTGCATTCCTTCAGGGTTTTGAATAAAAGAGAGATACATCTCCCTTGTTGGCACTGCCTTTGATGTCCCTGAAATCAACACAGGGCCACTTGCTTCTACGCATATGACTAACCCAGCAGAACTGTTGGGATATGTTGAAAAGCCTTCCAAGAACTTAGGGAGAGATTTCATCATTAGGATTTATGAATCGGATATCTTCCATTCCAGTGTTCTGCTTGTACATATATATTCCCTTCGCTTCTGCCCATATGTGATTTTTTGGGTGACGCAAGGTACAGCAACTCTTTACCATGTTCCATTCACGCTCTAAAACTACACTCTTGAGTTTATCTTCTGGAATTAGGCGTTTCAAATCAAACAAAAAGACATGCTGTGATGTAATTCTTCCATAAATTGTGTCTTCGACTACAGATTGCAACAATTTACCATTGACATGGACCCAACCATTTAGACTAAGCTCTCCACAATATCCGATGTCACTTTCTCCAGCAAAACATACAGCCATGTTCGGGAATTTGTTTCGGATCCAGAAACAAATTGAGTGGCCCTTGGTACAGTTGTCAAACCATTCTGGCATCCTGTCCTCTTAAGATAACAAACCTCAAGCCATCAACCTCGTGTAATGCCTGTTTCGAAACATTATAAGGAACAATGTTAGTGTCCATGAACAGTGTTATCGGGAAAGGGGGATTTTTTTCAGCCATGTTGTGCCTCGCCAGAGATGAAGTAGGGGAAATTTAGTGAGAAAGTGAATAAAATTATGCCTCTCTGTGAATGAAACTAGCTAGACAAATAAGATGAACTGGGATCCTAGTGGATCAAAGAAAACTGGTGCCAGGTCATTTTATAGCGGTTGCAGAAGACAAATAAAAGTGAGAGAAAGTCTCTACATTCAACTATGTGAGAAAGAAAGTATTAAAGGGTCTGAGACTTTCATGTGCAGTTTCACAAGGATCATAATAAAGATATAACTTGTATGTAAAATAGTAATTTCTTCTTTTGTGTGGCTTTGTAAACAATGCAAAAATTATTTCCACCTTGAATAAAATTTTTTCTTATAGTGTATAGAACACACCTAATTAAATTAAAGTATAAAAATGGCATTCTTGTTAATAATTAATGTGAGTTATTATTATAAGTATAATACCAATTAATATTATTAGTAGGATATAGAAAAAGACTAGGTGAATGTAGGACAAAACATTTAGATAAAATTCTGTGTTTCGTTTTAGTTTCAAGTCAAGCATTTCTGATGAAGAATATTTCATTATTTCATACCTGCAAATAAACGCAAATGAATTGTAAAGAGAGAAGAACCTGACTCAATAACATTCTACAGGACTCTGAACTCAACAGTTGGTCTGCTACCTCCAATTCTTCTAAGTTTGGTGGAATTGCTCTAAATCCTTGAAGATGTTCGCAATTTGAAAGGTCTAAGTATTGTAACCCAATAAGGTTTCTGAATGACAATGGCAATTCTCTTATGCCACTATGATCCAAACGAACATCTCTAATGTTTTCCATTGTTTCTAATATTTCTTGGAATCTCTGGAGGCTGGAGCACCATGAGAGGTCAAAAAATTCAAGGGAGGTTAATGAGATACTTGGAAATGTCTTGAGGTTGCAGCTATAGGTAACACTTAATGTTTCAAGTTTATCAAGAGATCCAAGAGAAACATGAACGTCAGTCAAATTCTCGCAATAATCCAAATACAGTTCCTTCAAATTTGGGGCTCCAGGTAAGTCAGGAAGTTCTATTAAACATTTACAACCCCAAAAATCCATCACACTAACAGACTGGAACCCCTGCAAAACAAGATTAAAAATTAACTAATCTTAAAACTCTGTAATCACAACACAAAACATTAAATTGCACAAAGCTGCCATAGACACTAGGCATGATATGATCAAGATTTAAAGAAACTACTTGTAATTTAAAAGTGTCAAGTTGTTCCAAATATGTGTCTCACATCAGCTTTAAGTGTTTCTGCTTCATAATAAAACATAATGATAACAAAAATGGAATATTGTACATGCCTTGAGTAGTGCATCCACTTTGAGGCAACTTTCTGGCATCTTCAGGATAAGTAGTTGCTTGGGATTAAAATCATCAGGGAAGGATGCACAAGGATATCCTTTCCAGTCTAGCACTCTTTAACTATTTGAGAGATGATTGGGACCTGTGGAAAATTGTGCATTTCTAATAATAAGCATCTTTTAAGATTTTGCATCTTTTTGAAGGCGCTTCCATCCCAATTAATCTCTTCATCTATTGGCACGTCAAGATTTATGGCTTCAATCTCTTCAGTTCCCTTTCAAACCAAATCATATGTTAACAACAAAATTTGCGTGAGATGTGTTAGGAATCGAAATAAGCTTCTAAAGAAATGTAGGCCAGTCAAGGAATGAGAAGAGAGCACTTAAGATTGCTCTAATAGAAACCTAACTATGAAAAATATAATATTTATTAGAAATATATAAATGAATCATAACATACCTTATTTTCTTCTAAAACTCGAAGAATGTCTTTATGAAACCTCAACCTAGAGCATTTACCAGGATTGTAGTTGAACAATTTCTTTACCCATATCCTGAATCAAATCATGCATTGTCACAAGGCCATGGTAAATCTTTGAGACATTTATCAATCAACACTTTAGTACCATAATCTGGGCATATACCACAGGCATACAGAGCACTTTTGACATATTCCAAGGTGTCAGCTTTAAAGTATCAAGCAATGTCAAGAAAAGTCTCCTTCTCGAATTCCTCCAAAGCATCAAAGCTTATTTTGAGTACCTGTTGGATTTCTTTGTTGGGAATACTTTGATAATTATCTAATGCAGAATTCCAATCATTCATTCCTCTATTAAACAAGTTGGAACCTATAACTTCCAAAGCCAATGGAAGACTACCAGCATAGAGTACTACATTGTTTAAAGTGTCCATGAAACTTGGATCAACTTTATTTTCTCTAAAGGCATTCCATTTAAGTAGTTCAAGAGCTTCTTCATGATTTAGACTGTCTACGTCACAAATTCCTTCAACATTGTGCCTTACTAGCAAATGTTTGTTCCTTGTTGTTATAATGATTCTACTGCCAGAACTAAGTGGCTCAGAAGCTAAAAAGAATACTCACAATGGAGAAACTGATTTTTTTCTTCTTTTCTGATTGATTTCTTCTTACATGCGAATGCCCTATTTATACTAGTTGGGCTGCAAATGTTACAGAAACATAAAATGCATACATTAAAGTTGAGAGGGAGGGGTTATAAGAGTTACGGTGGTTATTAAAACTTTATGAACCATGGGGGTTATGGAGGTTACATGGGTGGAGAATTAATAATCCGTTTCACTAAGCCAATCAACTCCCCCTAAAGTCACCTGCAACTGCTTTAGGTTATCAACATCATCTAGAACTAGAAGAACCTTCTTTTATGGAGCCTCTGTTTCATTATTGGAATTCCTTGACAGACATCAGTGAAGTTGAAATCTTCCCCAACCACTTTAGAAAGAAGCATTTTTTGGAGATATACTAGGCTGTGCTTTTGTGAATTTTTGCTGACATTAGCAACAAAGAAAAAGGCTTCAAATGAGTCAGTGATCAAATTGCATACTGCTTGAGCAATTGTTGTTTTGCCTATTCCACCAATACCACAAATCCCTACCATCTGGACCCCTTCATTAGATCCAACATCCAGAAGAGAGTTTACTTTTAGCACTAGAGACTCAAGTCCAACTGGATAATCAGCAATGTGCAAAGGCTTGCAGTTAATTCTCTTAGTGACCTCTTTTATGATCCTTTCAATAAAATCACATTCATGCACTTGCCTGTCCCAATCACAAAATAGTATGAAAAATTGATTTCAATCTAAATATTTTGCTAAACCTTAAATTCATCCCAAAGGCATCAAATTAAACACTTGGACACAATGCACCACTCCAAATATAAGATTGACACTCTTCAGATTTTGCAGTGTCCATACTTCTTAAACTTTCTCAGATATTGATGTGTGTGATACCAACTTTAAAGAAAGCTAAACCAAAACAACATCTGCCCAAATAAGCACATGCTATAGTTTTTTTCTATGCAATGCAAATTCTAACAAGACCTGATCATTGTTTGCCTTATATTGAACACAAAACGAACACTTACATCTGACAAAATGCAAGACTTTTGAACACCTGAAATTTTTTTGAGTTGAGACATAATTTGTATTAGTGATTGTTGCTTCTTAGCCTTTGTCAACCGAAAGAAGTTGGCACTTGGCCTAGTTACTTCAGGATGTTTAATTTCAATATTTTAGTGGCTTGTTATTTATTTTCTGCTTGTAGGTGAAAAGTCACTTAACACCTTTGCTGATAAAAAAAAAATTCTTTCTCACCTGTGCGCCATGTGATTTCATGATTTTCATTCACAATAGATGGAGCATTATGTAACTGGACGCCATATATATCTTGTTGGTCAGTTTTTTGTTTTTAAGCCCATGTGTTTAGATGGTATACGTTGCAAGTATGATTACTTTGTCGTTCAAAATATTTTGTTTTTGACGTGCAGGAATGATGGGCTCCGGGAAGACAACTATGGGGAAAATTTTGTCACAGGTGCTTAACTATGTCTTTTATGATTGGTTAGTACTCAGTATGGTGACTACTCTTCTATTTTTGTTTTTTGGTATAAATTACTCTTCTATTTTTATTCATTGGAAAAGTATAGCTTTAAAGGCAAGTAAACCATCCATGCGTTAGAAAAAGGAATGACATTTAGTGATGAAGTAATTATATAGTTTATAAAATCATATTCTTTAATTCAGTTCCCAATCTGAGCTTCATCTGGGGTTAATATCAAACAGTTCTGTTGATAATTTTGGCATATAAAATCTATGGTTGAGACTTTAAGATAACTTTGTACATGTTAGTATAACAATTTCCACTGTGGTAGAGTAAAAATTCTAGAACTATGTCCATAAATATTCCGTGATTACTATTACTAACTTACCAGTTTTAGTTGCTTAGTTGTTACTCCTGTTGTAATTGACTGTTCACCTGTTAATTTTATGATGTTTGACTTATTTCATTATTGTGTAGATGTCTGGCAATTTTGTGAAATTCAAAAGGAGACATTGGTGGTAATCTTGTTATGTTTGGACAGGTAATTCTTTCTTTTTCCATCTTTACTGATGTGTTGATGTTGTGTTAGCATGTAGGCATACTTGCTGCTAAGAACTTGATGTTTCTGTTTGCTTTCATTCTGGATTAAAGGTCCAATGGGGTTTGGTTTGCTGCTAAGCTATTGCATAACACAGGCCTTCCAATTATATTTTATTTTTGTCGTGAGTAAATCTTTGTGATGCTATCAAGTGACAACTTGGAATTCAAAGGCAAGTTCAAAACGTTAGTGACAGCTTGATTGCTTTTATCCTCAGAGTAGATTGTCAGTAATATGGACATGCTCTAATCATTCTTTACAGCATTTGAATTTATTTCCTGATTCATTTCCTTGTATGACATTTTGGGATAAGCAATTTTGTAAAAATGTTATTATTTACTATCTGGTTTATGTTGTTATATGTTTACTATTGTTTTTGTTTGCAGATTGTTTGACTTAGGGGATCATCATCAAGGAAGAAAATGAATAGAACTTCTATTGAGATGCTCATTGATCAAGAAATTAATGGAGTTTTAGAGATTTTTTTTTTGGCATATTTAATAATTTTGTAGTGTCAAAATATTAATTGTTTGTCAATTATAAATTAATATTAATTAATAATAATAAAATTATCTTTGAGTTATCTTGCAAAAATCTTTTGAACTCTAATAATAATAATAACAATAAAATTATCTTTGAGTTTCAGTTTTTACTAGAAGCGTTACCAATGACTGGCCTTCAGGAACGTTTTAATCTTTTAAGCGTTCCGAAATACCCTTTCTTTTTTAAAAATAAAAAACAAAATTCCTTCCTGCCCCTCCTCCACAAAAACAATTACATATGGAGCGTTTCCAAAATGTTCTGAAAGCTGAAAAACAATCATCCCAAAAACCCATTTTTGTAGTAGTCCCCATCTTGTAACCTTCGTCCTTCCTTCTTCCTTCAAATTTGGCATTCTTTTTGTTTAATGTATTTTTTCAGATCTAGATGTTGATCGATGGTGGTTTTGTCACCAAGAAAGAATACTAATGGGAAGGGAGGTTCTTTTTTTTTGGAAGGGGCAACAAGGTCATTTCATGTGTATTTTTATTTTTCTTTTCATAAAAAATAAATATCATACTATCATTTCTTAATATTATACCAAACAAACTCATATATAATCATTATCCCATTACATTTCTTCATATCACATTACTTAACCTGTCTGTAATTGAATCAAACAAGCTGCTAGTGAAATGGATACGGGCTTTTGAAGATGTTGAAACCAAATAGGGAACTCTTGGAAGGGTAGGGATTTGTGAATCGGATATCTTCCATTCTGAATTTCTGCCTACACACATATATTCCAGTCCATGCTATTCTTGCTACGGTCGTTCCTGTATCCACCTCATCCGCATGGTACTTACTCGGGTAACAAGAAATCTCCACTTGGTTCCATTCAGGCCCTAATACAACACTGTCGAGTTTCCCCCCGGGAAATAAGCTTTGCAAATCAAACAAATAGATTAGCGGTGATGGAGTATCAACCCAATGTATTGTCTGGTTTGCTTTGCCGTAATTTAGGCCATTGATTTGAATTTGAATGAAGATATCTAGCGCACCCCTTGTAAAGGATTTATAGCAATCTGTAGCAAGACATAAAACCATGTTTGGGAGTTTCTTTTGGATCCAGAAAGACACATATCTTTTCTGGGTACAGTTGTCAAGCCATGTTGGGGTCACAGCTCCTTGTATTATAAACTTCAACCCATCAACCTCATGCAATGCCTGTTGCAAAACATTATAACAACAAAGTCATTGTCTGGGAAGAGTCCTCACCATTGGCGAGATGCTGAATTCCATGAGCAAGAATGGTATGCTTCAGTTATTGCATAGCTATTTGTTTTTGAATGAAAAAATATTTTTATTTTTTCAAATATGTTGGCACTACTTTTTTAGTGACTTCTAGCTTCGTAAGTCACCATATAAAGTTATAGATGTGAATGGAAGCAAATAAAGAGAGAGATTGACCTGATCCAGCAATCTACCACAAGATTCTTCAGTCAAGTTTTCGCAATTTACTGCTGACAATTCCTTTAAGTTTCGTGAAATCCCTCCAACTTCTCTAAGCGTATAGCAATGTGTAAGTTGTAATTTTTGTAAACCAGTAAGGTTTCTGAATGATAGTGGCAATTCTTCTACGCCACTATGGTCCAGAAAAACATCTCTTATATTTTCTATTATCCCCAATATTTCCGGAAATCTCCGGAGGTTGAAGCACCATGAGAGGTCTAGAAATTCAAGGGATGTTGATCTGATGTCGGGAAGGGTCCTGAGCTTCATGCAGTTTTTAATACTTAACCTCTTAAGTTTAGGAAGAGATCCAATGGAAACATGAACTTCAGTTAAATTGTTGCAGCCTTCCAAACACAAATCCATCAAATTTGGGACTCCAGAAAGATCAGGAACTCCTCTTAAAAATTCACAATATCCAAAATCCATGACGCTCAAAGACCGGAACTTCTGCAAAAGATTAAAAATAACTAGCCTTAGTAATTTGTAAGCACACCATAAAACGCTTAAAAGCACAAAACTGATACAGACACCAGAGAGACCAAATTTAAAGAATTTAGATGTGATTTAAACGTGTCATGTCCTAGCATATGTCCACATTTTTTTAGGTTTTTATGTTTCATAATGAACATAGGTGCTGCAAAATGGCAATGCTCTACATGCCTTGAGCTGTTCATCTGATTTGAGGCAACTTTCGGGCATCTTGAGGATAATTAGTTCCTTCGGATTAAAATCAGATGGGAAATATGGAGAAGGATATCCTTTCCAATCCAACACTCTTAAACTGCTCGGGAGATACTTGGGGCCTGTGGAAAACTGTGCATTCCTAATGATGAGCATCTTAAGATTTGACATCTTTTGGAAGGCCTTACCATTCCAATCAACATGTTCATCTCCAGGCATGTCCAGATTTATCACTTCAATCTTCCCAGTTGCCTTTCAAACCAAATCATATGTTGACCACAAAATCTGTTAGAAGTGTTAGGAATTGAAATAATTGTTTAACAAAATATAAATAATAACCTCCTGTTAACAAATCCCAGTTTAGTCAAGAAACAAAAAGAGCCAAAAACTAGCTACAGGTGCACTTAAGATTGCTCAGGGAGGAAATTTAATGCTAGGCAAAGCACAAGAAGACCTTGCAGCATAAATAATAATAATAATAACAACATACATGTAGATGACTTTTAACTTACCTTGTTTTCTTCTAAAACATGAATAATGTCTTTATGGAACCATAACCTAGTGCGTTTGCCTGGCTCATTTGGTGATTGCAGTCGAACAATTTCTTTGCCCATGTTTTGAATCAGATCATGCATTGTTACATGGCCAGAATCAATCTTTATAAGACATTTATCAATCAATACTTCAATACTATAATCTGGGCATATACCCCGAGCACATAAAGCATTTTTGACATATTCCAAAGCATCTCCTTTAAAGCAACAAGCAATGTCAAGAAAAATTTCTTGCTCCCTTTCCTCTAAAGCATCATAGCTTACTTTCAATACCTGTTGGATCTCTTTTATGGGTATTCTTTGATAATTTTCTAATGCAGAATCCCAATAACATTTTTCTCTACGGAACAAATTGGAACCAATAATTTCCAAAGCCAACGGAAGACCACAAGCATAGAGCACTACACTGTTTAAACTTTCCATGTAACTTGGATCAACTCTATTTTGTCCAAAGGCATTCCATCTAAGCAATTCAAGAGCTTCATCTCGATTTAAACTCTCTACCTCATAAATTCTTTCAACATTGTGCCTTGTTAGCACATGTTTGTCCCTCGTTGTTATAATAATTTTACTACCAGAACCAAACCAATCAACACCCCCAGCAGTTGCCCGCAATTGCTTTAGCTTATCAACATCATCAAGAACTAGAAGAACCTTCTTTTTGTGGGGCCTATGTTTTACTAGTGGAATACCGCTATTAAAATCTCTTATGTTAATATCTTCCCCAACCAATTCAGAAAGAAGCCATTTTTGGAGATATACTAGGCCATGTTTAGTTGAATTTTCTCTGACATCAGAAAGAAAACAGAAGCCTTCAAATGTGTCAGCAATCAAATTGCATACTGCTCGAGCAATTGTCGTTTTGCCAATTCCACCAATGCCATAAATTCCAACCATTTGAACTCCCTCATTAGACCCAACCTCCAGAAGAGAGTTTACCTTTAGCACTCGATATTCAAGTCCAACTGGGTAATTAGTAATGTGTAAAGGCCTGGGATTAATCCCTCTAGAAATCTCTTTAACAATCTTTTCAATAAAATGACATTCATAATCATCCCTGTCACAATTACAAAATTTTGTGAAAATTCAGATAGATCTGATGATTTTGCATCTACTTAAAATTCATACCAAATGCACCAAATCAAACATCTAGACAGAATACACCACTTCAAATGTAAGACTTGAAATCTACTGCCTTTTAGTGTTCATTGTCACCTAGACTTATATTGAATATATGACGCGCGATTATCGTATACGAAATCCGGGACGTTTTTAAAGCTTGAACTTTTATTGAGTAGAGTTACAATTTGTGTGTTTGTTGGACGCTTCTTAGCCTTTCTTAGATACTAATATGATAATACTTCAATACAAAACAAACCAATAAAATATGTAAGCATGTGCTCAAGTACCCGAGTTTAAAATGGAGACCGGAGAGATTAGCAGCATCCTGGAGAGCCAGCCTCCATTTTCGCACCTTCTCCTTGTCATTCTTGAACCCTTTCTCATGCTTAGCAAATGCTTTTGCGTAATTTTCTCTCTGATATCGCACTTCTGACGGATCCACATCATAGAAAACAGGCAAAACCAGTCGACCATTTTGCTTTATACTCTCCAGGATATGAACAAGCTCATCCAAACAGAATGTCGAGGAAGCGTAGTTTTTGGAGAAAATAGTAATAGCAATTCTAGACTCTTGGATTGCTTTGACAAGTGATGGCGTAATGCCTTCTCCTTTTCTCAGCCCCTCGTCATCCATGAAGGTACGGATACCCTTTCGATGCAGAGCGTTGTACAGGTTTCTAGTAAAATCAAAGCGAGTATCTTCACCCCTAAAGTTGAGAAACACATCGTATTTCCATCCATAGGTGAAGGAAGAGGAAAATGGTGATTGCTCTGCCATGATTGCTAATTAAAATCGATGTTGCAAGACCTACCACAGAACAACAATACCAGTGCTTCAAATTTTTCCAATATTATTCTAAACAAGGAATCATGGAAAACAGAAAACAAGTCAATGAATGAATGGCCGTAAGCCCTTTATTTCTCGTGCTCATCCCAAACAGGTTACATTAATTCGTAAGCTCATCACTGAATAAAACCTGGGAAATTAACTCGTGGAAATTCAGGTTAAAAAAAAAAACGGTGGATATAGAAAATCATGTCAACACGATCCATATAAAAATAATTAAAAATAGGAAATCCGAGAGTTAGACTCTATAACAATTAGAAACTCAATCGCAAGGAAATAATTAAGCTAGATGCTACCCAAAAGTTGACGTCTGAAGATTGCAGGAGTATTGAAGGACAAACGGATCATTGACTTCGGATGTAAATGCAGTCTGCCAAAAGCGCGTATAATTTATTAGCAAGAAAGAAAGTAAAAATCACTATAAAATTCGAAAATATGAAAATGTTCACTAAAAAATCTTAATATTATAAAATATTATATCCAAGTTTTATAGTTAAAAATAGTGTAAAATTTTAGAAAATAAATATAAAATTTTAGAAAATGAGTATAAAAAATTTCAATATTGAGTTTTATACTTATACTTCATAATTTTATATTCAATAATAAAGTTTTTTTTATTAATTTTTTGAGACATGGAACTTAGGTGTAATATTTTTTAGTATTGAGAAATGAGATTTGAGTGTAATATTTTTTTAGTATTGAGACATGGGACTTGGGTGTAATATTTTTTATCTTTATTATGTCGGAAAAAATATTTTGTACTAAAAATATTATACTAAAAATTTCCACGATTTTATGCTCAATAATAAAGAAAAAATATTTTGTATTAAAAATGATGTCACTTTATCTTAAAAACTAATAAAAAATTTTTAAAAAATAATACGAGACTGGTTCAAACCAATTCAAAACTGATTCTACCAGTTCATGACTGATTCTACTAGTTCTAATCCTCCCAGTTCTCTACCTTAATCGGACTGGATTAGACACCAATTCCGATTCGACAGGTCGAACCAGCCGGTCCGATCCAATTCAGACAATAATAGTTAAAATCTAAATGTGATGTATTGTGCATCTTTATATTTTCTTTAATTTCTTCCCATATCAACCAAAGAGTGGAATTGGCCATTGGTTTTAAATTAATATACTTAAGTTAAAACAAAATTAAGTTTAGATAAAAATAACCTGTAATGGAATTTATATTTGAATTTTTTTTTATTACAAAAAGAAGCTTGACAAATTGATTGTAAGATACAAATAAGTTTATAAATTTAAAAGTATCTTCTCCAATTCATTAGCTATTAGTTTTGAGGTAAAAATAATTGTAAAGAATAGGGTTTGGAAATCAACGTTTGGCACTGGCAATGAAAATCTAAAGAGGCTCTAGTTCGATAATTAGGCAAAATATTCTTATAAAAAAAGTATACCTCTCTTTTTTAACCTTTTGTATTTGTTGATTGTTTTTTTAATGATTATTTGATAGTCAATAATGGAAGGTCTCTATCATTATTGAGTCTGGATAGAAATAACTCTCTCAACATAATTCTTCTCATCTATAAAATTTAAATTTAAAATCTTATTTAGGTGATATTGAATCCCTTATCATCCAATTTAACCATGGTTGGCTATTTATTCATTGTTTTCATTGATTAGCCAATACACTATCTTTCACCAAAAACAAAATAGTATCTGCCAAAAATTAATTAATACTTCATAAACTAAAAACCAACAAAAAATGAGAAAAAAGTATGAAGGAAATAAATTCATGTGTTTAGGCCATGATTGGTAAGTGTGAAAGATTTTACTTAGAGAGACAGAGAGAAATTTTGTACAATATATTCATTATACATTATCTAAATGTCCTAAAAATAAAAAATGGTAAATCTTTTAATGGAAGTTTTTTCTCTCCATTTTTCACCATTTCCATTTTCTTAAGCAATTGTTTGGCTGAAAAATTTCACTGGCAGGAGAGATTGTCCCTCCATTCTTTCCCTTCAAAAGTTGGGAAATTTAGAAGTGAGGATAGAATCAAGCACCGATTTTCATAATAACCTAATTACTCTTATTTATTTTTTTAATTTCAATATTACTCCTATAATATCTCAAAAATAAGTATTGATGGAGATTAAGGAGACATTCCAAATATTTTTTTAGTGCTATCTATATAATTTTTTACAATAAATTTTTAGATCACTTTTATTTAGATAGTTTTGTTTATTTATTTATTTTGTTGGCTTTTAATTTGTAATTACTTAGAGCCAAAGTTATTAGTTAGATTTAAATTAGAATAAATAAAATTTATTAAATAATCTTGATTCTTAAGTTAAGGAGATTTTCTAAATTTAACAAAATTATCTAGTAGTATTAAAATAAAAATATTAATTTTATTATTTTTCTTTGATTTTTATTTTATTATTAGGTTTTTTAATAATGATTGGTAAGTGAGAAAGATTTTATCAAGAGAGAGAGAGAAATTTTGTGCAAAATATTTAGTGTACATTATTAAAATTTCCTAGAAATAAAAAATAGTAAATCTTTTAAGGGAAGTTTTTTCTCTTCCTTCTTCACCCTTTTTATTTTCTTAAGCAATTGTTTAGTTGAAAAAATTTCAAGGGTGAGAGAGAATGTCTCTCCCCTCCTTCCCTTCAAAAGTTGGAGAATTTAGAGGTGAGCATAGGATTGAGCACCGATTTTCATAATAACCTAATTACTCTCATTTATTTTTTTTTAATTTCAATATTACTTCTATAATATCCCAAAAATCAAGCATTGATGGAGATAAAGGAAACGTTTCAAAAATTCTTAAACATTATTTACATAATCCCTTATAATAAATTTTTAGATCCTTTTTATTTAGATAATTTTGTTTATTTATTTATTTTGTTAGCTTTCAATTTGTAATTTTTTGGAGTCAAAGTTATTAGTTAGATTTAAATTAGGATAAATAAAATCTATTAGATAAACTTGATTCTTAAGATTTGCTAGATTTAATAAAATTATCTAATAGTGATATGATTAAAATATTAATTTTATTATTTTTTTTATTTTCACTTTTATTATCAGGTTTTTTAATAATTAGATATATATTTTATGTTTCCTAGATATAATAGAATTACTTGAACCCAAGTATTCCTAGTTGTTTTAGAATTAAGTTTTATATTTTGGTTATATAAAGGCATTTATGTAACTTTTTTCATAATAATAGAATAATATTATTATGTCCTTTTCGGTAAGAATTTACTGAATTCTTTCTTTTCTTTCTCTTATTTTCTATCTCTTACCCTTTTTTTCTCTTATCTTCATATTCTCTCAAAAATGTATATAACCTTTTGAATTAAATTCTTTCATTATTTTGTATTTTTTGAATTACTTAGAGCAGATCTCCCCCCTGAGAGTTAATATCAATCATTTTCATATCTCAAATTATTAGTGTCATTGCCATGTTCTTTAAGCATAAAATCTCCAAACTTATTTTTATTATTTTAACATTGTAATAAAAATAATTTTATTTTTAATGTGATTTCTATAATTTTTAATATTATAAAAGTACTTTTATGACCAAATTATTTTCACTTATTTTCATTATTCTTAATATTACAATAAAGTATTTAAGTTGATGTTAACCTTTATAATGAGATTATACAAAAAAAAATAGTTAAATAATATTTTTAAAAATATATAATAAATAATATATGAAATTTGGGTAATAGGTAAGGTAAAATCTCTTCCCTTTTTTTTTTGCCAACAAAATCTCTTATGTTTTTTAAACACAAGAGAATTATGAATTATGATATAATTATTTTTTTAAAAGGAACGAAACTTAAATTTCATTAGTTTATTACTTTCTCCTCTCTTTATCAGTACAAAAAAAATAGTTTTGATAGTTAAACTTATTAATTGTGCCATAATTTTAATTTTTTTCTAAAATTGCCCACATTAAAAGTCTGAAATAGAATTAATTAATTACTGATAATTGTCAACATAGTTTTAATTACTTAAGGGTATAAAAGGAAAATAATATTAATTATTTCACAAATTTTATCAATGTCTCTTATATTTTGGGACAAATGAAGAATACCAAAATTTTTTTATAATTGGAGATGGAGAAAGTATAAAGTGATAAATTTTAGACAAGCCAAATGAGTTGATACTATTCACAACTTAGGTTTTCTATTAAAAAATGAGGCTTATTAGGCTTATCCTTCCAATGAGTTTAGTATTTAATTCTTGTATTTCAAATGTATTTTTTTAAATAAATATAACTTTAATTTAAATTTAATTAAATTCTTTCAAATTCATGTTCCCAAAAAACTTAAATTTCAATTTGGAGACGCCATTTTATCACACCTTCAATGTCTTCCTTTTTCTCCGCTCCATTTTTCTATGCTGCAATTACTCAAAGGGATAGAGTTTTGGAATCCAGATTGATGCAATTAAATAGAAATGTCTCTACACAAATTCCATCACTTATGCTAATTCGCTTATACTAGCGAGCAAAATTCCCCTTATTTGGATATCAGTTTCTTCGGGCAGTGGTCTCTAGCTCCCTCTATTATCTATTATAAGTCATATTTACTTATCTCACACATATCTAAAAAATTAGTTGACAACCTTAATATTTTCAAAAATTAACATAACTTTCCAAAACTACCCTCATTAAATTATAACTTATCTTAATTGTATCTCTCTTAATTTCTTTTCATCATAACTCTTTTGTATATTTTCAAGAAGGGTAAAAATAGAAAACAAATATTAAATGCTCCATAAATTTTATAAAATGACTTATATTTTGAAACCTTAATTCTCCAAAAATATGCCTTATAATAAGAAACAGAGGGAGTATCTTCTTCCTCCATACTCAACTCCTTTCTTCCAACATATCTTCTTCATCCATACTCTTCTTCTTATATATCTTGGATGTGATTATTTTGCTTCTTCCTCTGCATATCTTCTTCCTCCATACTCTACTCCTTTCTTTTGCTTTCATCACTAATCGAAAATTGTCTGCAGGATTTATATAAAAAATGGAGGCGGCTAAACACCATTTATTTAGGATTTTCTGGAGGTGGACCGTCAAGGATCAGGCATCACCTCAAAATGTTATATGTATTATGATGAAGTTGGTGGATTGAGAGGTGGCCAAGGTTTATGCTGTACCAGAAGATATGGAAGCCCAACGAGCAGTACTCTAACACAATGGAAGTAGAGAGTCAGGGCTAGGTGGCATCAAGCCATGGATCCACACATCATTGGTGGGAGAGAATAGTTCTGGTTGGTAGGTTATTTTTTTCCAATGTATTATTGTTTTGCATGTTATAAGCTTTTGATTTAAAAAGATGATTCCTATGAACTTGCTATCGCAGTGAATTTTTGCCCCAATCTTAAGCTTTTGGTCTGGATTGCTTTTTATGGAGATGAATCATAATGGGTCATTTTTTTCATAGTGCTAAGCCATACTACAATCATGTTACATAAGAAGATGAATCTGTTTCTCCACATATAGGTTTAAGTACCTTTGATTTGTGTCCATAATTGTATTTTCCCACTGATATTAAATGGGATTTTTTTTGGTAATATTAAATGGGATATTTAAGTACCTTTGATTTGCATCATACCAGTTGGGTAATAATCCACAGAGAAGAGAAGTGTTAGTGGTAATTTTGATGTTGCTTATTCCTTTGAAGAATGAAGAAAATAAGTATTAGCAACATAGATTTGGTGTTGGAACTTTGAAATGACTACAAGTTCTTAACTATGGAAGATGCTTACTAAAGCGCAATTGGGACAAGAGATTACTATTATGCTTCCACAACTCTGTTTGCTGGTGAAAGGTATGGAAAATATTTGATTCATTTTCCTTTTAGTTCTCAATGAAATTATGTTGTATAAATTTCAGTTAACACATTTTCGGGAAACCTATACTACCTTTTCATTTTCCTGTTAGATTTATAGCACACACTTTCTGTTTTTTCTCATGAGCTCCAATATTCTTTGCATTGCTACCATTCTACCTTGAACAAGGAAGACAGAGGTGAAGTTGCCCTATTTTAATAATATGGAAATGTTACAAACAAGCACAGACATGTAGCAATAATTAAGAGTGGGAAAATTTCTTCTTGAATATAGAAAAGATGTTTACTTAGAGTGTGTTAAGCCCAATTTTTTTATGAAAAAGAAACAATCATTAATTTTTATAGATAACATGAATATTACCAAAATTATCATGTCCATTTATATCATACTTATATTATTAAATTAAAATTTCTGGAAGGATCCAAGGGATATTTTGCCTATTATGCTGATGTTCTGTGGAAAGAATTTTAAGAATCAAGTTGTGTTTGAAGCAATCACGTTGTAATAGGTCTCTTCTAGTTACAGGAAGATAATCATATTCATTATGCACTTCCTTTGGCTATTCTGCAGATATGTCTAGTCCTTTTAGTTACAAGGAGACTGGCATATCTTTTAAGGCGTTTAATTTTAGGCAGCCATATGTGATTGCAGAGATAGTGGTGATTTCTTTTTTCTTTAAATATTTTCTTCATCTAATGATAATTGGCCATTCTATTTTGATGTACAATAGATGATAGTGTCATAGGAGCTTCTTGTGTTTAATTTTATCAAATTTTTTTCCTTTTTTTGGTGAGAATCTAAAATAATTCATAAATATTAAATCATTTATGAATTATAGAGTAGTATACTTACTCAAACATGAGCTTACGTGAGAGAGTTTGTAATTGCACCATTTATATTCTCCAACTCATATTAGATGATGACTTGAATTTAAAAATAGAATAAACATTTGATATTGCATGGTTCTAATACTTGAGAGACTACTCATTGACAGCGACAAATATTACTTGGATTATTAGCCTTGGGACAGAAAAAATCTATCATCAGGATTAGATGAAAAGCAAACGCTTGGCATTGCTATTACTGGAATATGCTTTCCTTTTGCATTAGGAATAACATCTTTTGTTCACCAAGAAACAATTGCTACAGGTGTAGATAATATGGTCTTGTATTTATGGATGTGACCCTCTTCATAACTGCTTTTCTTGTATTAAAGATGGAATTTAGTTGGTGCAGTTGAATACATTCCCATAATTGTGGACCACAAGTTGAGGATCAGTTTATCTATATATTGGCATAGGTGTAATTAAGTACCATGTGTCAAGGGTCCATTACCCTCTCCCCCAAAAAGTCACCTCAGTGGGATGCACAGCACCCCAGCTCATAAACCCAGGACTAACCTTGGTCCATCTAATGTGGGGCATAACAGCTCCCCCGGCCAATCCGTGACACCTTCATCACGGGTGGCCCATCGGAGGGCCCACCAACTGGGCAAACCTAGGCCCAATTCTGATACCACTTGTCACAGGTCCATTACCCTCTCCCAAAAAGTCACCTCAGTGGGGTATGTAGCACCTCCGTTTATAAACCCAGGACTAACCCCTGGTCCATCTGATGTGGGCCGTAACATGTCTATAGATGGCTTCTATTAGTTTTTCTTTAACTTTTTGTTTTTGCTAAGGAATTAAGATAAAAGAGCTTGTAAAAACTGTAAAATGATCCTCAGCGAGAGCTTAACTTCACAACATAGGGTCTTAGTCCTTGATGTACTGGTTAAGAGTCATAGACTGAAAAATTGAAAAGTCATAAATCCTAGAATCAAGTGGTGACAACTAAAATGTGAGAAATAATTGACTTTTACGAGAAAAGCGTTAGATAAAAGTAATTGGGACTCGCAAGAAAGTGACAATGTCTTATAGGATGAGATGGCTAAAAGCTATGTAGCACCAATATGAGTGCATGTATCGAATATAATATAATATGATACAAAAGATAAAGCAGTCTTTAAAATTTCAGGATACGGGTGTGGGGGATATTTATACATTTATAATATTATTCATGTAATTATTTATATGTATAATTAATAAATCTAATCATTAAGACAAAAAATGACTATTAAATATTCTAAAGATTATAGTATAAATGTTAAAATGAATATAACAACTTCAAATAGTCTTATTTTATTGTAAAATTTTTTTACAAGCATTTTACTGTAAAAATTTTAAGCGATATAGATATGTACAAAGTGGTATGGATGGATATATATGCACAAATATGATAATGTATTGTATTGTGTATCGAATATGCGTGTGTCTACTTTCTTGAAGTATCGATGCTTCATAGACTAAAATGATCAAGGATACCACTAAGGAAATCTTGGGCAAATCCAAAGGTTTTAAACTTAGAGATAAAGAATCTTGGTGGTGAAATTAGAGTATGCATGAGAAGGTTAAACGTAAGAGTGTTTCACAGCCTTGCATCTATGTAATAACAAGGAAAATTGGGAGAGTTTTCAAATGACTAGAAAAAAGACTACGAAAGCAATAAGCAAGACTCGATCTAAAACTTTTGAGAAATTCTACCAAAATTTAATAATGAAGAATGATGAACGTAAGATTTACAAAATTGTCAAGAATAGGGAAAGAAAGTAAAGAGATTTGGACTAAATAAAATGCATTAAGGATGAGGAAGGAGAAGTCTTGGAAATAGATGATGATATCAAAGAAAAATAGGAGGGCTACTTTTATAAGTTTTTTAATGATAGATTGGGTATGACTAATGATACATGTAACAACCCGCATTTAATCATTTGGGACATGTGTATGATTTATGGAAGGGGGACAAGATTGGATAACATGCAAGAAATGAAGCTAAAAGAGGAAAGGAAGTAGAAGCATCTTGTGCCGCAACAGAGATGGGTAGTGTCGTGGTAAGGTTCAAACTTGGGCTGAACCCATTTTGAGATAGAAACAATTAGTGCCGTGGCGCCGGGTAAGCCCACTACGGCACCAATTAGGAAATTTGGTTATATCAGAAACACACTAGCTTGACAAAACAGAGGGAGTGGTGGAGGTGAGAGAGAGCTCTGCTAGGGTTTGATTTCTGAAGATAAAGAATGAAGTTTCTATGCTTTGGGAGGCTCAAATCATCAAGATAAGGTAATTTTATTACCTTCCTCCCCTCTTTCTCCAAACTTTGAAGTTGATTTTCATCACTGTGGGTTGGAATTTGATTTGGGTGAGTTTTCATCGAATAAAATGTGTATAAATGCTTCAATGAAGTGTTGTTTGGTATCTCCAAGTCTTGAGTTTTGGATTTTGGGTATTTATGTTATTGTTTATGCAAACCTTAGCCTCAAATATTGGGAATCTTTGTGGGTTTCAAATTGTATAGACTCAAGGTTAGTTTGGGAGTTGATTTGAATATATTGATGAGTGGGTATGGTGTTAGATTCTTGGTCTTATTGAGTTTGAGCTTGAATTACCTAGTTGGGTTTTACTGGAGGCTATGTTCTTATTTGATTTGTGTGTTTGGTGGATTATGTATGGTTGTGATTTGTTTGTTGAGGTATTTATACTTCATGAAGTCATTCGGGAGTGGTAAAGTCAACAGTAAGTGGTTAACTTGTAATATGGTGGAAATTGACCTTATGGGTATTGAGTGGCATTAAATAGTTTAACGGTTCCATTGAGGTTTTTATGGATGTTTGAGTTGTCGGCATTGAATATTATTGGTTTGACTTGGATTTACATTTTCCTCTTATATGTATGTAGTAAAGGCTCTATGGCCTACCGTGGTAAAGTATGAGTTGAGTAACCTGAGGTAACTGAGGGTAACTTTATTTGTAATTTTGTTTGTTTAATGAGTTTTGCACTTTTTGTTAGCAAGGCTGACTTCCCAAGAGGGGGGGTGAATTGGGAAGATTGAAAATTTTCTGCACAAGGTGAGGTAAGTGGAGATATCACAGTATAATGAAAATAATGCGTAAAACAGAGCAAGCTGAAAAGTGAAGATAGGGAGAAGAAAACTCAGTAATTTATCCTGGTTCGGTCTTTCCACTTGACCTACATCCAGTCTCCAAGACACCTCTTGAGATTTATCCACTATACAGCAAGAATTTCAATGGGCTTCTTGCTAAGGCCACAGTACAACGAGTATGCTCTGTTTCTGAGCTCTCTCCAACTCTCCAAGCACTTTCACTGTGTGCTTCTCAATCCCCTTGTGAATACCCCTCACAAGTAAATCTATCTTCCAGATGAAGAGTAGATTGATTACAATGAAATAACTCTCTTGAAAAGAGTAGATATGAAAGTTTAAGTACAAGTTTAGAAGTTGAGAGGGTAAAAGCTTTTGAGAAGAAGATTTAGCAGAAATTCGGTATATACAAGTTTGATTCGTTACCCACAACTTCAAATGATGTTGTATTTATAGATTTAGGTCTCAAATACCCGTTAGAGACTAAATCTATCCGTTGGGGAAGTTATCCAACGGTTACTCTGAAAAACTATCCGTTTACCAACCGCATTTAATGTTTCTGACATACTGAAATTCGAATTTTGGTTGGTCAACAGACAAATTTCGAAGGAACCGAAGGTTAAAGCTTTCAACGTTACAACACGAAGTTCGTCTGTTCATGAAGTGAAATTCGAATTTTGAAACTTATAAAACATTTTCACAATGTGACATACGAATTTTCAAGAAGAAAGATTTTTGGTTAAGTGTGAACAGTGTTTTCAATTTGCTACAGTGTCTTCGAAATTCGAATTTTGGTATCCAAAATTCGTCTGTCCATTGAACGTATAAAGAGACACAGTAGTTTACTTTCTTCGAAATTCGAATTTTGAAAGGGTGACATTCGTCTGTCAGAGAGCAATTTTGAGACTTAACTCATTCTTGATCTCAGATGAACTTTAACATAGTTTCAGACGAATTTCTTCTATTTTCTCAAGTTTTGTTTTGTCTGAAATTCGAATTTTGAAGACTCAAAGTTCGTCTGTTGTCAAGAAGCTTCTTTCAGACTTATATGAAAATTCGAGTGTTGGAATCTCGAAATTCGTCTGTCAGAGAGCATTTTTCAAGCTGAATATCTTTTGATTTCAGATGCACTTTGTCATGATTTCAGACGAATTTCTTTGGTTTTCACAAACTTCATTTTACTTGAAATTCGAATTTTGGAAGTGTGAAGTTCGTCTGTCACCAGAAAGGCTTCTTTCAGACTAGATGAAAATTCGAATTTTGAACCACCAAAATTCGTCTGACAGAGAGCCATCTCTTCAGACTTAATCAGTTTTAGCTCGAAATTCGAATTTCCAAAGGCAAAGTTCGAATTTCTAACTTGACAGTTTAGTTTAAACTTTTAACCTTCGTCTGTTTGTGGGTGTTTTTCAAATATTCAAGGATTTAACATAAAATCAAAGTTTGAAAACATCTTTTCTTCAAATCAAAACCTTTTACCCAATCATAACAAAAACTAAAGATCCTACAAGAGATCTAACAGCAAATACTCAGAAAATCTTCACTTGGAACAGCTTTGATCTCCTTTGATATCTTCAATCCAAGATCTTGAGTGTTGGTTTAAAATCATCAAAACTCTTTCATCAACATTCTCCCCCTTTTTGATGATGACAAAACAACTCACAAACTGGATTAGTACTTGGGTTTGCTTTCATAAGCTCCCCCTCAACATATGCATAAGATATCAAAATAACAGATTAAGTGAAGAGATTTAACGCCCAAAATATTGCAATCAAGAACATACTATATATCACCAAGCTATTGTGATACAAATTCCAATTAAAGAGTAGTTCTTAAAATCACACAACCAAATACAAAACACCCAAATAAAACAAGATACAACAAGAATAATCAGCCTAAGATCTAAGTCATCACTTCTTCTTTGGCTTCTTGCTGTAAGTCTTTCCTTTTCCAGATGGCTCAGCAGATTTTCCAGCTTGCTTGGTCCCAGTTTGCTTCCTAGTTTGCTTTATCTTCTCCCCCTTTTTGGCATCATCAGGAAGTCCAACAAAGTCCATTGGAGGAGGTATCTGAGTGATAGGAACAGCACGAAGGGGGACAGGAGCAAAAGGAATCTCTGGCTGAACTGGTGCAGGGGGTTCAGCAGGTTCTTCATCATCATCAGAGAACTCAAGCAGTACTTGCATTTCCTGCCTAGAAAGAGCTAGTTGAGCTCTTTGGTGCTCTGAAAGCCCATAAGCAGCAATAGATTGAGAAGGTGGTTCAGCAGGAGGAAACATTTCTTCCAGCCTTCTCCTTTGAGCTAGCAGCAGAGCATTGTGAGCAATGGTAAGATAATCTACAACAGGCACAATGCTCCTTTCCACATTGCTTGCTCCTTCTGGCACAGAAGAGGTTGAAATGGCTTCAACCAGTCTTTCAACTTGCTCTGATTCTTGAATGGACAGAATTGAATCCAGAGCATCTTCTTGCATTGGCTCAAGAGGGCTTGATTCTTGAAGACCTTCTCCTTCTAATCCATAGTCCAAGGGTGGACCAGGACTTGGTGTTTTCATAGCACCATCACCATCCATATCAGTATCATGGTCAGAGGAGGCAATCTCAAAGGGACTTGGAGGCACAGGGGATGGAGACAGAGTAGGCTCAGGGACACCAGGCTGAGGTGGAGCTGAAGTGGTAGGAATTGCATTTCTTATTTCTTCATATGCATCAGCCACCACCTTCATATTCACTGCCAACTGATGGATCTGATCTTGTAGATGAGCAAATTTGGCATTTTGCTCATCTTTAATGCTGAGAATGAGTGTTGACAGACTGTCAAACAACTCAGTGATCTTAGTTGGCTTGGCTCGTGAGGAGGGAGTGGAAGGAGGGTGAGTAGGCCTGGAGGGAGATGGAATTGTCTGGGAAGGCTGAGGTAAGGATCTTTCAGGGGCCTCAGAAGTGCCTTCTTGTTGGAGGGATGCATCAGGGACAAAGAACAGGTCTTCAGTTTTTCCTGCTCCCTTTCCAACCCATCGTCCTTCATCTTTCTCAATGCCTATTCTTTGCAGTTCCTCCTCCTTGAATGCCTCAGTGAGTTTCCCTTTCCCTTTCTCAATGTGCTGAATCCTAGCATGCTGCAGGATTCTTGAAACAATTGCAGCATAGGGGAGTGTGGAATCCTTCCTCTGATCCCTTGCCTTTATCATTCGCTGAAGGATGATATGACCCATATTGATCAGCTTCCCACGAATGATAGCAGTCATCACATGAGCCTCTGCCCTTGTTATCAGATTGAAGCTACCACCCTTGTTGAAAATGATCCTTGACACTATGTAGTGCAGGATTCTGACTTGTACACTTAGGTCTGTGGGCTTCAACAGATTTATTGTTGGCCTTTTCTCCCTTCTCCTGAATAAGGTGTCCAAAATGGTGCTCTCCTTGTAGTACAGAAAGGATCCACCTTCTTCATCTGCTGTGCTTGCCTCATCCATATACCCAGAGGCTGTTAAGTCAACTTTTAGCCCATCTTGTCCTGGGATTTCTAACACCTCATTGAATATTTCATCAGCAAGCCAAATGGTCCTTGATCTCAAGGTGACCTCCCATTTCATCTTCTTGCTGTTATACTTAAGAGACGCATACCAAGTCTTCACTACTTCATCATCATATCTTTCAGCAATTTCCAACAAATTTTTATATCTTAACAACCATATAGCAGCATCAAAATTGTTGGAAATCAGAAATTGTTCCACATTCACACAATGAGGCTTGATTACCTTTTTGTTGGAAAACTTGGTAGTGTACTCTTCTTGAATCTCAGGAGTGCTCCATAGTGGTAGTGTAGTCAATTCAAACTCTCCAGATTCAGTACTGGAAGAGGCAGAAGAGGCAGCAGCAGGAGCAGACGGTTCTGCACTTTTTGAAGAGGAGGGGCCAGATTTCTGGGATTCTGCTTTGGATGAAGATTTCTGGCGTTTAGAGGGAGTAGCTTTACTGGGTTCGGCTTTTCTCTTTGATTTCTCTCCTTCTTTGGTAGCATATTGTGATTTAACATTCCTTTTCGGACGGGCCACAGCTTTTCCTGTTCCAGGAATTTTAACTCTTGCCATTTCTCGGTTGAATGAAGCAGAATGTGGCTGAGAATGGGTTTATATGATGCGAAAGGAAGTTTAATCGGTGGAAAAAGACGGTTTTTGGACAGAAGTTAAGAGGATTGAAGAGAGAATCAGAACAGACTTAGAGAGGTTACAAATAGGGTTGCGTCTGTTCTGTGGAAAACTGACGCATTTAACGTGTGTAACCGTCTGACAGACGAATTTTGAGAGGTCAAAATTCGAACTTCGGGCAGTTACAAGTTAAACCGTTCAGCACAGCTTACTGACAGACGAATTTTCATCTTGAAAGTTCGTCTGACAGTGGCTTGAAACAAACAATACAAGCACATCAGACGAATTTTGTTCCAACAAAATTCGAATGTTGAAAAGAAAAAGGCAGACAATAATCAAATCAACAGTCAATAGACGAATTAAGCATTCAGAACTTCATCTTTCAGTGATACAATGGTTCAACAGACGAATTTTGAGCTTGACAATTCGAATTTTCAAGCATCAACAGACGAATTTCGAGGCATAACCGAGAACTGTTCCAAGACATAACAGGCCAAAGTTCGTCTGTTAGTCAACCAAAATTCGAATGTTGACCACGTTGACTAGTTCAAAAACATAGATTATCAAAGAGATTTTTCTAGTATTCAAACAACATACAAATTTCAACTTTAAAAACTTACAGAATGGATCCAGAACTCAGAATAATTATCATTCTCTTCATTTTCTGGTTGTTCCAATCTGGAGTGCTCCAATCTTTCAAATTTTTAGCCATTGATTTTCACAAGGAGCACCTGAAACTATACTAAAACATACTCCGATGCTCAAGTTAGAATTTATTCTAATATTAAAAGTTCTAAAGACAGACTTGCACAGAAATGACTTACAATTCATTGGGATTTACCATTCCCAATTCTCTCCTTATTTTGCAGTGTCTGTCTTCTGATAGAGGCTTTGTGAGTATATCAGCAACTTGATCCTCTGTTGGGATGTACTCCAATCTAACTTCTCCTTTCAGAACGTGATCTCTTATGAAGTGGTGCCTAACTTCAATATGTTTAGTCCTCGAATGCATGACAGGATTCTTGGTGATATTTATAGCACTTTGGTTGTCACACATGATTGGTGTCTCTTTCATTTTAACCTCAAGATCTTCAAGCTGCTGTTTCATCCAGATGACTTGGGCACAACAGCTTCCAGCTGCAACATACTCAGCTTCTGCAGTGGATAAGGCCACACTGTTTTGCTTTTTGCTGAACCATGAGACCAGGGATCCTCCAAGAAACTGATAGGCTCCACTTGTGCTTTTTCTGTCAGTTTTGGATCCTGCAAAATCAGCATCAGTGTATCCTTTGAGATCTTCTCCATTGCCTTTTGGATACCAAAGACCCATCTGTGATGTTCCAATAAGATATCTAAAAATTCTTTTCACAGCTGTTGCATGGGTTTCTTTGGGGTATGATTGGAACCTTGCACACATGCAGACACTGAACATAATGTCAGGTCTGCTGGCAGTTAGGTACAGCAGAGATCCGATCATTCTTCTGTACTGAGTAATGTCAAACATCTTCCCATTCTCATCCATGTCCAGTTTGGTTGCAGTAGCCATAGGTGTTCCCATTGGCTTGGCATTCTCCATACCAAACTTCTTTAACAGCTCCTTTAGATACTTGGATTGACTGAGGAAGATACCATCATTTAGCTGTCTGATTTGCAATCCAAGGAAGAAATTGAGTTCACCCATCATAGACATCTCGAATTCTCCCTGCATTAACTTAGAAAATTCCTTGCAAAGAACCTCATTAGTAGCACCAAAAATAATATCATCAACATAGATTTGAACAATTAGTAAATCTTTATTTTCTTTCTTAGTAAATAAGGTCGTGTCAACTTTGCCTCTGTTAAACCCCTTTTCAGTTAGAAAATTGCTCAGTCTCTCATACCATGCTCTAGGGGCCTGTTTTAAACCATAGAGAGCTTTCTTCAGTTTATAAACATGGTTTGGTTTTGTAGAGTCCTCAAAACCTGGAGGTTGATCAACATAAACCTCTTCCATGATATATCCATTCAGAAAAGCACTTTTTACATCCATTTGATATAATAAAATATTTTTCATGCATGCATATGCCAGTAGTATTCTTATAGCTTCTAATCTAGCTACTGGTGCAAAAGTTTCTTCAAAATCAATACCTTCTTCTTGATTATACCCTTTAGCAACTAGTCTAGCTTTATTTCTGATTATTGTTCCAGATTCATCAAGTTTATTTCTGAAAACCCATTTGGTACCAATAACAGGATGATTTTTGGGTCTAGACACTAAATCCCAAACTTGATTTCTTTCAAATTGATTTAATTCATCTTGCATAGCCAAAATCCAGTAATCATCAGTTAAGGCCTCTTCAGTACATTTGGGTTCTATTTGAGAAATGAAAGCACAATTGAGCATCTGTTCTCTTAACTGTTTTCTGGTTTTGACTCTCTCTAGAACATTCCCTATTACTTGATCAACAGGATGATTCCTTTGATATCTCCAAGCTCTAGGAAGTTCTTGAGATGTTTCCTCATTGTTTTCTTCATCAAACTCTTGCTCCTGGATATCTTCCTCTATATTAACAGATTCAGATATCTTTGGAGGTTCAGTTTTACTCTTATCAGAAATTCCTAGTTTTTCAAAATTGAAAGTAAGATCATCCTCATTGATAGTATGTTTTGAAACAGTTTCATTTTCAATGAAAACCACATGTACAGATTCTTCTATTACATTTGATCTTTTATTATAAATTCTATATGCCTTACTCCTACTTGAATAACCCAGAAATATACCTTCATCGGATTTGGCATCAAATTTACCTAGATTTTCTTTACCATTGTTGTGAATGAAGCATTTGCACCCGAACACATGGAGGTGTGACAGATTTGGCTTTCTTCCCTTGTACAGCTCATATGGAGTCTTCCCAAGGATTGGTCTGATGTAAGCTCTGTTTATGATGTAACTTGCTGTATTTACTGCATCAGCCCAGAATACTTGGGAGAGTTCCTTCTCATTTAGCATAGCTCTGGCCATCTCTCCAATAGTTCTATTCTTCCTTTCTACTACTCCATTTTGTTGAGGAGTTCTTGGTGCTGAGAAGTTGTGATCAATCCCATGCTCATTGCAGTACTCCAGGAAGTATGCATTTTCAAATTCTCCTCCATGGTCTGACCTGATAGACACAATAGAAATACCTTTCTCATTTTGCACTTTCTTGGCTAAGGTTGCAAATGCATCAAAGGTATCACTTTTGGAGGAAAGAAATAATGTCCAAGTAAATCTAGAATAATCATCAACAATTACAAGCACATACAGATTACCACCAAGACTTTTCACCCTAGATGGTCCAATTAAGTCCATATGCATCAATTCAAGTGGTCTAGTTGTGGTAACTACATTTTTAGATTTAAATGATGATTTGGTTTGTTTTCCTCTTAAGCATGCATCACATTCTTTATCCTTTTCAAAAGATATTTTTGGTAGACCAGTTACTAGCTCATTTTTAATTAGTTTAGACAGTTGATTCATGTTCACATGAGCTAATCTTCTATGCCATAGCCAACTATCATTATTCTGACTAATTAAGCATACAGAATCTAAGGGAGGAAGTTCATCAAGATCAATAGTATAGCAGTTACCATCCCTTTGAGCTTTGAGGATAACTTTGTGATCACTTTTTCTGATGACCAGGCAAAACTTTGAGTCAAACAGCACCCAGTTTCCTTTGTCACAGGTCTGACTCACGCTTAGCAGGTTGTGGTTGAGTCCAATCACAAACAGCACCTCTTCAATGGATGTTTCTGGATTTTTACCCATAATTCCAATACCAATGATTTTGCCATATTGGTCACCTCCAAAGGTCACCTTTCCTCCTTTCTTGTCTCTCAGGGTGATGAACTTCTCCTTATCACCTGTCATGTGACTTGAGCAGGCACTGTCCATATACCATTTGTTGCTTTTCTTAGCTTTGAGACAGACCTGCAAAACAATGTTTACGTTTTCCTTTTAGGTACCCAAATTTGCTTGGGTCCTTTTAGGTCAGTATATTTTTCCCTAGATGCAGATGCAACTTTGGGAACCCATTCAACTTTCCTGCCAAGCCCATTTTTCTTCAAGGCACAAGAACTGGAAATATGTCCCTTTTTGTTGCAGAAATGACAGGTAGTGAAAGGACTGCTAGATTGAGATGCAGGAAGAAAACAGTGCAGATAATACTTTTGTCTAGCATGCCTTGGTTGATCATATGTTTCAATGTGATGTAATGCATTAGTTTTCTTTTTATTGTTCTCAGCATGCACAAAATGTCTCATATAAGCATTCTGATTTTTCTTCCTAATCTTTTCCTTGACAGCACATGGATCATAGCCAAGACCAGCTTTGCCTTGTGATATTCTTTGGCTCACCATTAATGCAAACAACATGTCTTTGCCTCTAGTGAGCCTAGACATGCTTTTAACTAAATAGTCATTAGTTTGCTTGAGTTCAATGCATGAAGTGCAACAAACAGATTCAGTAGTGGGCAAAGAGGCAATTTCAGAAACTATGCTTTGGGATTCCAGCTTATTTATCCTTTTCTTTGCCAATTTCAGTTCTTTAGCAACTTTAATGAATTCATCATGAAGCTCATGAAATGCATCTTGTAATTCAGAATAGGAAGGTTCAGATTCATATACCTCTTCTTCCTGATCACTGCTGCATGAGGGTAAGACTTCTTCTGAGGCAAGTGCCATTAAACAAATGTTGGCAATCTCATCCTCATCTTCTTCTTCCTCATCTGAGCTGTTGCCCCATATGGATGAGATATAGGCTTTCTTCTTCTTCCCTTTGTCTGCAGCTTTCTTTTCTTTTTCCTGCTTCTTAATGAATTGGGGACAGTCCCACTTAATGTGTCCCTGCTTCTTGCACTCATAGCAAGTTACAGGTTCTTTTGCCTCTTTCTTGCTTTCTCCAATTACTCCTTTCTTGAAGAATCTCTTGCTCTTCTTCTTGCTGTAGAATCTTCCGAATTTTCTGACCATCATAGCCAGAGTTTCCTCATTCAGCTCATCTCCTTCATCAGATTCTTCTTCCTTTTCATCAGCAGCTTTGAGGGCAAGGCCTTTCTTCTTTCTGTCCAGCCCAGCTTCCTTGAGTGCTTTGATCTTTCCTTCATATTCCTCAAGGCTGCCGAAGAGAGCTGTGACAGAAGCCATTGATTCTCCTCTGGCCTCTTCTATAGCTGTCACCTTGGGCTGCCATTCCAGAGGTAGAGCTCTGAGTATTTTTCTCACTTTCTCAGACTGTGTGTATTCTTTTCCCAGGCTCTTCAGTTGATTCACAATAAGAGTGAATCTCTTTTGGAGCTCCTTTACAGTTTCTCCTTCAGCCATTCTGAAGCTTTCATACTCCCCAATGCACGTGTTCAGTTTGTTTTCCCTGACTCCCGAAGTTCCTTCATGTGCAATCTGTAGAGTATCCCACATTTCTTTTGCAGTGGAGCATTGTGAGACTCTGTAGAATTCATCCTGGTTAAGGGCACTGACCAAACAATGCTTTGCTTTGAAGTTCAGTAGAACTCTCCTTCTGTCTTCATCATTCCACTCTGCTTCCAGCTTCTCTTTGTGTCTTCCATCTTCTGTTTGAGCCATTGGAACGAAATCTCCTTTTTCAATCACTGACCAGATGTCAAGGTCAATTGATTGAAGGTAGATCTGCATCCTCATCTTCCAATATCCATAATGCTCTCCACTGAAGCCTGGTGGTCTGTTAGTGTTGTTTCCTTCAGGAAGTATACTCTCTCCAAAGCCAGCCATTTTAATTCCCGGACTGTGAGTTCCTTTGAATGGGAATCTGGGCTCTGATACCACTTGTTAGCAAGGCTGACTTCCCAAGAGGGGGGGTGAATTGGGAAGATTGAAAATTTTCTGCACAAGGTGAGGTAAGTGGAGATATCACAGTATAATGAAAATAATGCGTAAAACAGAGCAAGCTGAAAAGTGAAGATAGGGAGAAGAAAACTCAGTAATTTATCCTGGTTCGGTCTTTCCACTTGACCTACATCCAGTCCCCAAGACACCTCTTGAGATTTATCCACTATACAGCAAGAATTTCAATGGGCTTCTTGCTAAGGCCACAGTACAACGAGTATGCTCTGTTTCTGAGCTCTCTCAAACTCTCCAAGCACTTTCACTGTGTGCTTCTCAATCCCCTTGTGAATACCCCTCACAAGTAAATCTATCTTCCAGATGAAGAGTAGATTGATTACAATGAAATAACTCTCTTGAAAAGAGTAGATATGAAAGTTTAAGTACAAGTTTAGAAGTTGAGAGGGTAAAAGCTTTTGAGAAGAAGATTTAGCAGAAATTCGGTATATACAAGTTTGATTCGTTACCCACAACTTCAAATGATGTTGTATTTATAGATTTAGGTCTCAAATACCCGTTAGAGACTAAATCTATCCGTTGGGGAAGTTATCCAACGGTTACTCTGAAAAACTATCCGTTTACCAACCGCATTTAATGTTTCTGACATACTGAAATTCGAATTTTGGTTGGTCAACAGACGAATTTCGAAGGAACCGAAGGTTAAAGCTTTCAACGTTACAACACGAAGTTCGTCTGTTCATGAAGTGAAATTCGAATTTTGAAACTTATAAAACATTTTCACAATGTGACATACGAATTTTCAAGAAGAAAGATTTTTGGTTAAGTGTGAACAGTGTTTTCAATTTGCTACAGTGTCTTCGAAATTCGAATTTTGGTATCCAAAATTCGTCTGTCCATTGAACGTATAAAGAGACACAGTAGTTTACTTTCTTCGAAATTCGAATTTTGAAAGGGTGACATTCGTCTGTCAGAGAGCAATTTTGAGACTTAACTCATTCTTGATCTCAGATGAACTTTAACATAGTTTCAGACGAATTTCTTCTATTTTCTCAAGTTTTGTTTTGTCTGAAATTCGAATTTTGAAGACTCAAAGTTCGTCTGTTGTCAAGAAGCTTCTTTCAGACTTATATGAAAATTCGAGTGTTGGAATCTCAAAATTCGTCTGTCAGAGAGCATTTTTCAAGCTGAATATCTTTTGATTTCAGATGCACTTTGTCATGGTTTCAGACGAATTTCTTTGGTTTTCACAAACTTCATTTTACTTGAAATTCGAATTTTGGAAGTGTGAAGTTCGTCTGTCACCAGAAAGGCTTCTTTCAGACTAGATGAAAATTCGAATTTTGAACCACCAAAATTCGTCTGACAGAGAGCCATCTCTTCAGACTTAATCAGTTTTAGCTCGAAATTCGAATTTCCAAAGGCAAAGTTCGAATTTCTAACTTGACAGTTTAGTTTAAACTTTTAACCTTCGTCTGTTTGTGGGTGTTTTTCAAATATTCAAGGATTTAACATAAAATCAAAGTTTGAAAACATCTTTTCTTCAAATCAAAACCTTTTACCCAATCATAACAAAAACTAAAGATCCTACAAGAGATCTAACAGCAAATACTCAGAAAATCTTCACTTGGAACAGCTTTGATCTCCTTTGATATCTTCAATCCAAGATCTTGAGTGTTGGTTTAAAATCATCAAAACTCTTTCATCAACACTTTTAATATCATGATATGTGTTTTATATCACAGCCAGTAAGTTTTCTCAAACCCTATATCTTTTTGGAAAAAAAATTGTGATAAAAAATAGATGTGGCTAGTATGTTTATATGAGTATATGTATTTGTATATGTGTATATGTATATATGCTCAAGTGAGTGAGGAAGGGTTTGGCCCATAATCATTGTATATACTTGTTGATATTATGTGTAGAGATGTAGTGTTGACATGATCTTGGCAATGATGATAATGACAATATTAATGATGATGAATTAAACATGAGAGCTTGATAGCATGATGATGATAAAACGATAACAATGGATGAGAATGGCTAATGTGAACGAATGTATATGTGTATATATATGTATGTGATGATGAATATAATGAGCATTGATCATGAATACTGTGCAAACCTCATTTGGTTTTACATGATGATGATGATAATGAATGAAACCGGCCAATTGGGAATATGTGTAAGCCTATGAGATTGACATATACTGATAGATATATGTGTGTGTGTGTGTGTGTGTGTGTGTGTGATTATTGTGTATCCCATAAGACATCTTGTATGATGATGATTGTCACACCCGGAGATGCGACGCAGATAGCGCGTAGATAAAGAAAAAGGGTGAAATCAGCCCTCAAAATAAGGGCTGATTTTGGAGGGAGTCGCCACCAAAATTTTGAGGAAAATTTTGGAAAACCGAAAAAAAAAATAAGGATGGTCTACGAATCAGAGTTGGGTTCGGGAGTACGATTGTGAGTGAGGAATATGTTAGGCACCCCCACAACACCCGTTCCAAAGAATGATTACCTTAAGTTGATCATGCAATTTTTATGGCTTTTTAAAAAAAAATTATTTTGATTGCTTTTTAACTATTCACATGCAAAGATAGATGTAAAAATAAGAAAAATGTAAAAATAAAAATAAAGAATAAAATGAAAATAAGAGAAGTTGGAAAAATAAGATAAGATGAAAATATTATTTATTTACAAGAATGGACTTGACCCAGAAATAGAGTCTGGGGCCTACGTACCCTGCGATAGGGATCAAAGTCGACGTAGTTTGGGCTAGAAATGCGTGTCACTGGGTTGATATTTTTTATTATATATATTCTTTGAAAAGAGAGGTTTATAGGAAATAATTTATCTTTCTACAAAGAAAATAATTTTTAGAATTGGTTGGTGTGTTTTAATTTGTAAAAGACGGATTAATTTTTATTATTTGCTCTTTTCATTTATTATTATTATTATTTTTTTGTTTAATCAATTCCTAAAAGAGAATATATATTTTTCCTCAATTTAGAAAATATGGTTAAAATTATGTGTGATTTTAACATTTTATTTTGATTTGAAAAGAAAATATTTGAAAACAATTTTATTTTTACAAAATAAAACCAATTGACTTATGTGGCGACTTTATCACTCACAATATACCCATTGATACCTAAATACCCACGGTGGTGTCACTCGTGACAAAAAGGCATAAGAAGGTTCGAAAGAAAACAAATAAAATTTTTTTGTACAAATTATTTTCTTACTTTCCTTTTTATTATAAAGAATTCAAAAATGTGATTATTACATTCATATTTTTGAAGAAAAATAATCAGCATATGTGGCGACTTTATCACTCACAAGTTACTGATCTATATTTAAAATACCCGCGGTGTTACCACTCAAGGCAAATAAATAAAAAAAAGGATAAAAGCTTGAAAGAAATGAATACTTTTTGTTTCAATCATTATTATTATTATTATTTCCTTTTTAAATGAAAAGGAAATAAAAGAGAGAAACATAAATAAGAAAAGCGGATAAAATTGGACGAAAATAATTAATTTTGGCCTGAATTATTTTTATAAAAATGAAAACAGATAAGATTCTCTTAACACACATTTACGGAAAAAAGCGTTAAGAAGAATTTAAAATGTCATTATTACGTATATTTATAAAAAAAATGATCAACATATGTGGCGACTTCATCACTCACAAATTGCTGATTAATACTTAAACGTCCCTGGTGTTACCACTCGGAGTATAAAAGTAACCGGCTTAGGACATAAAATTGGAAAAATAAAATTTACATAAATCATTTTTATTTTCCTATATTAAATTATAAAAATAAATATGACCATGATGACGCATTTTATAAGAAGAAAAGTGATAAAAAGAATTTAAAAATATGACTTATATATATATGTATATTATTTATTTTTATTTATTTATTTTCTTTTTAGAAAAAAGAACCAATCAGGATCTGTGGTAACTTTATCACTCACAGCTCACTAATTGACACCTAAATGCTCACGGTGTTACCACTCGGAACATATAGGCAAAGAGGAAAGGGTTCAAAGTAAAGGTCATTTATTTATTTATTATTATTATTATTTATTTTTTATAAAGAAAAGGTCATTGATATTCGAAAATCAAGACATAGCCAATATTGTTATCATGGCAACTCCTTGCTCATACACCTTATGAGTCCATGGGAACTTAAAGTCCCTCGGGACAAACTCAAACTCATTCTCGCCCTTTTTTTTTCTAATCTAAATAATTAATTAAGAAAAAATTTCAAATACAGTCTTCCCTAACATTTGCTTCAGGTATACTTGTATGCTTCTACACAAAAGGAACCACACTCACATGGTGAATATAATCTCCAACCTTATGAGGCAGCAGTCACGCGTTTGGCAAAAGGAATTCCTCCACTTGTGGAGGTCTATAAAAGAGGCCGAAAAGGAACCATAAGGGGGGATTTTGGGCGGGGGAGCAGGGGATTTCTCGGGAGACCGAAAGGAAGCCCTAAAAACCGAGACAGAGGGAGCCGTGGGTGAAAGGCAAAGGCATGGGTAGGCCGGAGTTTCAGAGGCTGAGAGCAAGAGTTGCGAAGGAGATCATCATTGGTAATTTTTGTTGTGAAGTTCCAGCATTGAGTTGAAGTTCCCTTGTACATTTTCTTTGTTGCCTCATCTCTTTCCCCTGCCTATCACTAGAAAGTTTGTTGATTAAATTTTCTATGTTCATGATAGATTTTTTCCAGCCCTCGGGAGTTCCTTTCTTAGTATGTAATTAGCATTAAACTGTGTCTGTCAAGTTGTTCTTGTTGTGATGAAAAATCTATTTTCTGTTGTTTTGAGATCAAGGTTCTCATATTGTTCAAAGGCTGTTTTATCCCTGTAATATAAATGCGGTGCTCGGTACTTGGTTGTATGGCTGAATGCATGAATTATGTACTATGTTGAATTGGGGTTTTTGTCCAGATGAACGTAGGTTGCTTTTCTAGTTTGTAGATCCTTTAATTCTTTGTATCACTCAAATGTCATTTTCTCTTATCTCGCTTTGATGTTCTCTAAATAAAACCTGGGATGTAAATATATGCTCTTAGTTTGGGTCCTCTTTGAGTTCAGAATTTTTTTATCTCGCTCTGTTCTTTAGCATGTTAATATGGCATGCAGTTTGTTATGTTTCTTTGTTCAAGTGTGCCTCTGGTGTTTGCTATTCTAGAACCAATGGAGTGTTCCAGTTAAGAGGGGAACATTATTTACTTTGATAATTTAGCCCATGGTTGTATTTCAGGTTTAGGGCTTCTGGATTTCTTTCCATTCAAGGTGATATTGTGCTCTATGTTTATGGGATACGCATCTATAGGGTTTCAAATAGGGGTTGTTTTGATTGAAGGTTGGGTGTCATTTGGCTTAGAGATTTAGTTTAGAATTTTGGCTTCAAGCTGTTTGTGATGCTTATCCTTCATGATTTTGGGGCATGGGTGACTCTGTATCAAATGTTGGATCTGTTTGACAATGATACAAGTTGTCTACTAGCTGGTATGATGTCTTGTCTAGTACTTGTTTTATGTTCAAATTTGGCAAGTGGAAGGCAACTTTACTGCCCTTGAGATTATCTTTGGCTCGGTGGATGATTTTTGAATGAGATTAAAACACTAACAACGTTATGGGGTTAATTGATCATTGTGTAAAAAAACAAAAAAGGAAGATATAGGAGCTAAATTGTTATTCTTGGTCTCATCGACATGGCAGTTTTTCTTTTCATGTGGTTAATGTCATATACCCCATCTTTAGCTTTAACTTGGCCTTAAGGGGAACTGCATTTTTAGATTGTAGTTGTGCTTTTGTCAGTAAACAATACTTGTAGAAGACGATGGTGTTATGATCTCATCTATTTCTTTATTCCATGAGTTAATTGCTTTTTTGTCCAAAATTACTTGCTGATTCTGTGAAACAACGCTAGAAATTGAAGTTGGAGATTATATTCACCATGTGAGTGTAGTTACTTTTATGTAGAAGCATACAAGTATACCTGAAGCAAATGTTAGGGAAGACTGTATTTGAAAATTTTTCTTAATTAATTATTTAGATTAGAAAAAAAAAGGGGGAGAATGAGAGTTTTAGAGTTTGTCCCGAGGGACTTTAAGTTCCCATGGATTCATAAGGTGCATGAGCAAGGAGTTACCATGATAACAATATTGGCTATGTCTTGATTTTCGAATATCAATGACCTTTTCTTTATAAATAATAAATAATAATAATAATAATAAATAAATAAATGACCTTTACTTTGAACCCTTTTCTCTTTGCCTATATGTTCCGAGTGGTAACACCGTGAGCATTTAGGTGTTAATTAGTGAGCTGTGAGTAATAAAATTACCACAGATCCTGATTGGTTCTTTTTTCTAAAAATAAAATAAATAAATAAAAATAAAAATAAATAATATACATATATATAAGTCATATTTTTAAATTCTTTTTATCACTTTTCTTCTTATAAAATGTGTCACCATGGTCATATTTATTTTTATAATTTAATATAGGAAAATAAAAATGATTTATGTAAATTTTATTTTTCCAATTTTATGTCCTAAGCCGGTTACTTTTCTACTCCGAGTGGTAACACCGGGGACGTTTAAGTATTAATCAGCAATTTGTGAGTGATGAAGTCGCCACATATGTTGATTATTTTTTTTAATATATGTAATAATGACATTTTAAATTCTTCTTAACGCTTTTTTCCGTAAATGTGTGTTAAGAGAATCTTATCTGTTTTCATTTTTATAAAAATAATTCAGGCCAAAATTAATTATTTTCGTCCAATTTTATCCGCTTTTCTTATTTATGTTTCTCTCTTTTATTGCCTTTTCATTTAAAAAGAAAATAATAATAATAATAAAAATGATTGAAACAAAAAGTATTCATTTCTTTCAAGCTTTTATCCTTTTTATTTATTTGCCTCGAGTGGTAACACCGCGGGTATTTTAAATATAGATTAGTAACTTGTGAGTGATAAAGTCGCCACATATGCTGATTATTTTTCTTCAAAAATATGTATGTAATAATCACATTTTTGAATTCTTTATAATAAAAAAGAAAGTAAGAAAATAATTTGTACAAAAAAATTTTATTTGTTTTCTTTCGAACCTTCTTATGCCTTTTTGTCACGAGTGACACCACCGTGGGCATTTAGTTATCAATGGGTATATTGTGAGTGATAAAGTCGCCACATAAGCCAATTAGTTTTATTTTGTAAAAATAAAATTGTTTTTCAAATATTTTCTTTTCAAATCAAAATAAATTGTTAAAATCACACATAATTTTAACCATATTTTCTAAATTGAGGAAAAATATATATTCTCTTTTAGGAATTGATTAAACAAATAATAATAATAATAATAATAATAATAATAATAATAATAATAATAATAATAATAATAATAATAATAATAATAATAATAATAATAATAAATGAAAAGAGCAAATAATGGAAATTAATCTGTCTTTTACAAATTAAAACACACCAACCAATTCTAAAAATTATTTTCTTTGTAGAAAGATAAATTATTTCCTATAAACCTCTCTTTTCAAAGAATATATATAATAAAAAATACCAACCCAGTGACACGCATTTCTAGCCCGAACTACGTCGACTTTGATCCCTATCACAGGGTACGTAGGCCCCAGACTCTATTTCTGGGTCAAGTCCATTCTTGTAAATAAATAATATTTTCTTCTTATCTTATTTTTCCAACTTCTCTTATTTTCATTTTATTCTTTATTTTTATTTTTACATTTTTCTTATTTTTACATCTATCTTTGCATGTGAATAGTTAAAGAGTAATAAAAATAATTTTTTATAAAAAAGCCATAAAAATTGCATGATCAACTTAAGGTAACCGTTCTTTGGAACGAGTGTTGTGGGAGTGCCTAACACCTTCCCCACTCACAATCGTACTCTCGAACCCTACTCTGATTCGTAGACCATCCTTATTTTTTTTATTTTTGTTTTGTTTTCCAAAATTTCCCTCAAAATTTTGGCGGCAACTCCCTCCAAAATCAGCCCTTGTTTTGAGGGCTGATTTCACCCTTTTTCTTTATCTACGCGCTATCTGCGTCGCATCTCCGGGTGTGACAATGATGATATGCTAGCATAATCATATACATACGGTATGAGATGACATGTTAGCATATATTGAGCATTGTCATGGGTCATACATTGAGAGGGCATGATATTGTTAGGTGATGGTGCTTTAATACCACGTCGTATGACAATCTGCTAAATAACACACGAGACTTTGTGTTCAAGCGGTGTAACTTATGATATCCCTACTACTAAATAGTCATCCTCAGCTAGGAGATTCAGGTGGCAGTGGATTAGAGATGCACTTTCTCTAAATAGCCACCAATTTGGGTGATTTAGAGGAAGGAGAACCATGGTCCAACCATTAATGGAATGACCTTTGGTCAGGTCATGACTAGTGGGAGATGAGGTTAGTGGTTGCCTTGGAATCATCTCTCATTGGATGTTGGAAAGGGAGTTACTTGTTGATGTTACCTTATAACAGTAACTAACTTATAGTTCTTGCCGTGATTGATGTGAGGTCCCATCGCATGTCATGAGTATTTTATCATAGATGACATACCTTGCATATGTAATATATATATATAAGATTGTATCATTCTCTCATATTCATTTTGGTGTGGTATTTTGTGATCAAGTAACGTATTGTATTTCTTATATTTAAATCCCTATTTGTGTTTGTTTAGTTGCTCCTTCATTATTGGGACTTTGTCTCACCCTTCATGGAAAAACATTTATGGGAATGGGACCTAGTTCCAACAAGAAGAAAGTGAAGGTGGATGAGTCCATTTGGGGGCACGTGGGGTATCTGAGTACCTATGTGTTATATGTTTATCTAGGAACGCATGTTATGTTGTAGTATTGTGCCAAAGTGTAGGATCATGATTTGATGTCATGTGTAATTTTTGTGCATGTGTTCCCTTAGGACCAATTGTTTACCTATGTCCTTTATGTATGATCCTTGACACTTATGACCTTAGTGTTGGATGAGGCTGTCTTGGGCATAAATATGTATGATGAGTCATGTGTTGATGTGTGCCTAGATGATTTGGTAGTTGATATGTCTATTTTATATCTACAAAATACTCATATTTAAGCTTCAAATTACATTTAAATATGTTTATATTGAAATATTTTAGCATAATTTAATATATTTTTGTGTTTCATGGTATTATAGACTCATTTGGAAGTATTCAGAGTAAAAACATTACGAATCGTTCATGATAAAAAGTTTTGACACCCTTTGATAATTTAACCATAACTCTCCCATTTGAACTCTGATTGAGGTGATTTAAGATGCATTAGAAAGATATGACATAAAGCTAAAACTTTTATGTTTTGAGTTTTTCTAAATTTCAACTATATCATGGTTAAAATTGAACTAAAAATTTCAACATGAGTTGGTGCTTGTCTGAAGTTGAATGAAGGAGTTTTCTGTGCCAGGCATCCACCCGGCCTGGGGTCAAACTTAGCCAGCACCAGGTCAACTCGTTTTTCTTATTTTTTAGCCTTCCAGAACCACTTGGCGCCATATTTGATGATCCTATGGCCACCCGGCACTAAGTCAAACAACAGAAGTCCATAAAAACATGTTTTTGACGCGTTTTGGTGATATTTTAAATTTTTATGGGCTTCTAAACTTTCTCTATATAAGGAAGCACAATAGAAACATTAAGAGGGATTCAGAAACACACCCAGAGGCTAGAGAACACAGTTCAAAATGTATCTAGGAGCAATTAGGAGTATCTTATAAAGAGAGAGTAAGGAGATCTAGGGAGTATTAGAGATATATTTATTCTCTTCTACTATAACTTTTTCTTGTTATTATTTTCACTATGATTTGGGATTTTAGTTCTGATTTGATTTCTATTTCCATGTGTGGCTAAATTTTACAGTTATGGGTAGGGATGTAGCTTGATTATGATGGATTGGATTTGTTCTTCAAGTTATATTTAGTTGTTTCTTTATATATTTATCTCTTTTATTCGTTCATATGGATTGTAAGCTTGATCATCATAAAGTCTAATTAATGGATAAACTCGATGGACTGAGAGGTGAAGAGTGAACATAGATCTAGAGAGATAAACATGAATAACTAATCTAGAGATAGAATTAGGAATTCATGGTTATATATGCTGTAATTTTCAAGGTTTAATTAGAAACTTTAGTTGCGTGAGAGTGAATTGAATCCTAATTAAATAAGAACTAGTTGACCAAGAGATAATTAGGACACTTTAGGAATAACGGTCTTTATAATTGTGTAAAGTCTAATTAAAGAATAAAATCTAGTTATCTCATAAGGTGAAACCCGATCCTCTGATGCTTCTTGTGATTGAATTAAACTCGTATTAATTGTGTTTGTTTGCTTCTTTCTTATTCATCTTTTCAATTTAATTGTAATTTGCTCTTGGGACTAAAATTTTGGACTGGTGAATTTACTATCTCCCCTAAGTTCGACCTCTGGAATACTCCAAAAATTTTTTATTACTACAATTGACCCTGTATACTTATAGGATCTCGATCAAGTTTTTGGCACTATTGTCGAGGAGGTTAACCAATTTATTAGTCCATTAAATTTTAGTCTTTTGTTAAAAAAATAAAAAAAATTTATTTCTTTTCTAATCCCTTGCTGCATGTTGCTAAGATCTAAAAGTTTTAATAGTACTTCTTAATTGATTGCTATTAATCCTAAAATTGAATGTGCTTGTAGGGAGAATAGAGCTAGAAGGGGGCGCGAGATGGCTGATGAATAGTACATGCTGGGGCTCAAGCTAATCTACTTTGGAGGTATGTAGATAAACCTGCAATTTTCGGTAGCCCATCATGTATTAGGTTGAGTCAGAACGCCAGAAATTATGAGTTTAAAACAATTCATTTGAACTGTCTTCCCTAATTCCATGGGTTGGGAAGTGAAGATGCACTCAGATTCCTCAAGGATTTTTATAATATTGTGAATCAACTTCCTCTTAACAACATAACTGAAGAGGAACTCAAAATGAGATGCTTCAATTTATTTATGAAGGATAAGGCAAAATAGTGGCTTCTCAACATTCCTAAAAGTTCTTTAATGACGTGAAGGGAAATCTATGATACTTTTATTGCAAAATTCTATTCTTCACAAAGGACTCTGGAGGTGCAAACTAAAATTTACAACTTTATTTAGTTAGATGGTGAACCTTATTACGAGACTTGGGATCATTGCAAACTGCTTCTGAATCAATGTCCACATCACAGGTTTAGCGATATGATGATTGCTTAGATTTTTTATAATGCGTTATCCCAAGCTGCCTAGTTTTTGGTGGATATAGCTATTGGAGAAGGTGCTATTACTGTAGCAGATATGATGAATATATATGAAAGAGTGGCAATTCAAACTAGACAGAAGGGTGTGAGAGGTAGAAAGTTTCAAGTGCATAAAATCAATGATCATCCTGATGTAGCTGCTCAACTTGAGAAAATAAATCAATGCATTGACCTCTTTTTTCAACAATAGAGCAGTAATTTTAATCTCCCTAAAGAATCATGCTCTGCATGTAGTGATTTGGGTCATACTACAGATACATGTGTGAACATGATTGAAGGAAATGTAGAAATTAATTATATGGGATCAAATGTTGAACATCCACAATTATTGCAAAGAAAGAATGATCCCTTTTCAAACACATATAATCTTGGGTGGCGAAATCATCCAAATTTTTCTTGGAAAAATCTACCAGGATTTCAGTAATAGAAGACTCAGGCACTCCCTCAGTTACCTGCACTATCTATAGGAAAGACTCCTCAACTTGAGGGGATGTTCTCTTAATTTATAGTGGGCCAATTAGCAGTTAATAAGAATCTAGATCAATTCATAGTTAGCTAGGCATTTGTTAATAAGAATTTTGATCAATTTATGGCTAGTCTGATTATTACTAATAATGTTACTCAAGCTGTAATCCGAAACATAAAAATCCAGGTGAATCATCTCGCTAATCTAGTGGCAGATAGAAGTCCAGGCGAGCTCCCTAGCAACATGGAAGTAAATCCCAAGGAGAATGTGGTGGCTATAAGTGTGGAGAAGAAGATAAAAGAGAGTAATAAGGGAGATAAAGAAAAAAATGAATTAAAGCAAAAGAGTGAAATGAGGGAGCATGATGAAGAAGGAAGGAGCTCTAAGTCAAAGGTTAAAAAAGATAATCAAGCCCCTAAAGCAAAGCCTTATCAACCTCCCATACCCTTTCCACAAAGTTCGAAAAAGGAAAAACATGATGAAAGCTTCTAAAAATTTTTTGAGATATTCAAGAAGCTACAAGTCAACATCCCATTCATTGAAATTTTAGCCAAGATGCCTGATTATGTTTGACATATCAAGACTCTCCCCTCCAATAAAAAGAAGCCTGAAGAGTGTGCTACAGTAACTTTAACAGAGGAGTGTAGTGCCATATTGTAAAGAAAGCCACCTTTGAAGTTAAAAGATTCGGGAAGTTTCTCTATTTCTTGCACTATTGATTTTACTATCATTGATAATTGTTTATGTGATTTAGGTGTAGGTATTAACTTGATGCCTCACTCACTTTGCAAGAAACTAGGAATCATAGATTTGATAACCACAAATGTCATACTCAAATTGGCAGACATATCTCTTCAATACCTAATGGGAGTGGTCGAGGATGTTTTGGTAAAAGTTGGTAAACTCTATATTCTTGCTGATTTTATGGTTTTAGAGTTAGACGATGAAATAGATCTCTCTAATCCTAGGAAGACCATTCCTATCTACTGCGGGTGCTTTAATTGATGTGCCAAATGGAAAGTTGACATTTTGAGTAATGAACAAGATAGAGGAATTTAGTTTCACTAATACTTCATATATTCCATCTCTTAAAAAGAATTATTGCAGCATAGATGTGATGCAGGTTCCTCAAAAGCAAGAGTTGGAATTTTTTTCTAGATCTTTAGATAATAATAAAGATCATTTTCAAAAGGTTATTAGAGAGGAAGTTAAAATTAAGAAGAAAGTGGCACCACCTAGTCCCAGTAAGAAAAAAGGTAATTGTGTAATCCAAACGGACTGGCTGGTACCAACTTTTATCATAAAGAACCTCTCTAAGGGAATGATGAAATTAAAGTGGAGGAAAAAGTTGATTCCTGAATATGAAGGGCTTAGACCAAAGCCTCGGAAGAATGCCATCTTGTAATCTCCTAATCTGTCTGGCTATTGACGATAAATTTAGCGCTTGTTGAGAGGCGACCCAACATTATTTTTCTTATTTTATTTTCTATTTTTGTTTTCCATTTTTGTTTTCTTACTCTTGTTACTCCAAACTCTCTTTCTCTTAAGACTTTTTGCGGGATTAATTTGATTATGGTGAAAATGAGCTTGGAACAAACACAAAAGACTCCAAAGAGCAGTTCAAATATTATCTACAAATCAGGAGAGTCTTAGTTCCTTTATCTTTTATTTTATTCCTGCAAACATTAAGGATAATGTTGGATCTAAGTGTGGGGGGAAGTTTATTATTTATTATTAGTTGATTTGTCCTTAAAGAATTGTGCTGATATGCTAAAATTAGAAAATTTTTCACAAACTTATGTGCTTAACTGATTTTAGTTAGATTTATTTTACTTATTTTTCTGAGCTAGTGGTTATGTCTGTCACCATATGATACTCAATTGCTATGCTTAATGGGATAAAATAGTCAATTTACAAGTCAAAAACATGAGTTTTGAGACTATAAAATTGATCACTATAACTTAGCATGTGACAGGTGCAAAAAAGTGATTAAGTTTGTAGGAAGATGACTTATACATTTATTTCTGAACTTAGGTATTTTCAATCATTATGCATGAATTTACTATTTAGTTAAAGAGATGATTCGAGGTTTAAATGACAAAAAAGTAATATATATAAACTCCGCTGGCTTGAACTGTGCTTAGAGACAGGGAGATTTCACCAAAAAGCGTTGTTCTTCATGTAAAACAGTGCAATATGAGTTATGGGTGTGCCAAAGGTATCTAGGTGTAGCAGGTTATGTAGCTTGAGTAACTGGGGGCATGTATCACAAATGTGAGGTCTTCGCATCAAAAGAGCGCATAATGGCCCAAAAAAAAAATAGATAGAACCCCAAATAAAATTGAAGCACGAAGTGTGGGGAAATTAAATAAAAAAAAATCCCTGTTGATCTCCATTACATATAAGTTGAGTTAAGGTTTGTGCATGATTGATTAATATATTTTAAGTTCTTATATAAATATTGTAATTTTTCTTCCTCTTACTTGACTGGCTGTCTACATTTGTCACATACTAGGTACACACACACACAAAAGTCTCATGGATGAATGAGACTGATAAGTGAGTTGTAATTGAACCTAATGTTTGATTTTTTGAGTATTCCTTTTATTTATATTAGTGACAGGCTATCACTAGTGAAGAGGAGTGAGTTTGATGAATCTAGAAAATAACTATATGAGAGTAGCACAATTTTAGTCTTACTTGAGGACAAGTAAAGATTCAAGTGTGGGGGGATTTGATGTGTCTATTTTATATCTATAAAATACCCACATTTAAGCTCCAAATTACATCTAAATATGTTTACATTGATATATTTTAGCATAATTTAACTTATTTTTGTGTTTCATGGTGTTATAGACTCATTTGGAAGTATTCGAAGTAAAAACGTTACAAATCATTTATGCTGAAAAGTTTCAATATCTTTTAGTATTTTGATTATAAATCTCACATACAAACTCTGATTTAGGTGATTTAAGATTCATTGGAAAGCTAATACATAGAGCTAAAACTTTCATGTTTTGAGCTTTTCCAAATTCCAACTTTATCATCATGAACATTGAGTTCAAAATGTCAACATGAGCTGGTGACTTGTCTGAAGCTGAACGAAGGAGTGTTCTGTGCTAGGCATCTATTCGGCATCGGGTCAAACTCATTTGGCACCGGGTCAACTCATTTTTCACATTTTTATGCCTTCTGGAACCACCTGGCTCTAGTTCAAATATTAGAAGTCCATAAAAACATATTTTGACACTTTTTGGTGATATTTTGGGCTTTTATGGGCTTCCAGACTTTCTCTATATAATGAGGCATGGCAAAAACATTAAAGGGGATTCAGAAATGCACCCGGAGACCAGAGAAAACTATTCAAAATGCATCTAAGAGCAGCTAGGAGCATCTTATAGAGAGAGAGTAAGGAGATCTAGGGAGTATTAGAGATAGATTTATTCTCTTCTACTATAACCCTTTCTTCCTATTATTTTCACTATGATTTGAGATTTTAGTTCTGATTTGATTTCTATTTCCATGTGTGGTTAAATTTTCCAGTAAGGGGTAGGGATGTAGCTTGAGTATGATGGATTGGATTTGTTTTCTTTAGTTATGATTCTGTTGATTTGTTCTTCAAGTTATATTTAGTTGTTTCTTTATTATATTTATCTCTTTTATTCGTTCATATGGATTGTAAGCTTGATCATCATAAAGTCTAATTAATGGGTAAACTCGATGGACTGAGAGGTGAAAAGTGAACCTAGATCTAGAGAAATAAACATGAATAACTAATCTAGAGATAGAATTAAGAATTCATGGTGATATACGTTGTAGTTTTCAAGGGTTAATTAGGAACTTTAGTTGTGTGAGAGTGAATTGAATCCTAATTAAATAAGAATTAATTGACCAAGAGGTAATTAGGACACTTTAGGAATAACAGTCTTTATAATTGTGTAAAGTCTAATTAAAGAATAAAATCTAGTTATCTCATAAGGTGAAACCCGATCCTCTGATGCTTCTTGCGATTGAATTAAACTCGTATTAATTGTGTTTGTTTGCTTCTTTCTTATTCATCTTTTCAATTTAATTGTTATTTGCTCTTGGGACTAAAATTTTGGACTAATGAATTTACTACCTCCCTTGGGTTCGACCTCTGGAATACTCAAAAGATTTTTTATTACTACAATCGACCTTGTATACTTACAGGATTCTGATCAGTAGTATGAATCACCTTAATGCGTTTGTGAGGATTGTTGCAATGGTTGTGTTGGCATGTTGGGGGATCTTGGCCCATTGTTGTCGTAGTGAGTTTGGGCCCTAGGCAATGGGTGGGTCATATATTTTTTTATGTGCATAAGTGGTTTATGAAGTTGGACTTGAGATTTGGTAAGGTCTAGTGAAAATGGGTACATAACTCATTAGTTCAGTTTGGGGTTCAAGGGGGTTAAATCATAGAGAAGGGGTTTCCTTAAGATGTAACCTCCTTGGACAATGATTTTGAATGATTTGTGATCTGTTGGAAAATGTCTTATGGCTAAAAAGTGTGTGGTTTGGAAATGGGAAGGTGTTGGAGTAAAGTTTCAACCAAAAGTAATTATTTCCGTCATAGATATCCAAAATCTCCATATGGAGAAATTTTGGGATGCAGTCTACGCCCGTAGTTAGAGAAAGTATAGATGGCTTGTAAGCTTTGGAATCAGCAATTTACTGATGCAATAGCTATCATTAGCGCTACAGTGCTAGATCTGAGGCTGCAGTGCTGTGCCTCCCTGCTTCTTTTTTTGCTTTGGTCCAGATGCCTCTCGTGCTGCGATGCTACCCCTCTATTCTGTTTCTTTCAGTGATTCTCTTGTGTGTATATCTGGTTTGGGTCTTTGGATGTTAGGATGTTACAATACAAAGAGATTAACAACTCATGAAAATAAATTGAATCTTACTTTCTGTTGTAGGATCCGGGTTTGAGAGGTAAAAGAAGTTCTTAAAAGAATGGATAATGATAAAATCTTAATTGTTGTTGCATCCACAGCATTGAGGGAACTTTGTTCTATTGTTTCATAATTAAATGATCAAAGTTTAATATGAAATTTAAAGACTAAAAATATAATTTTTCCTTTTAAATAATTAGTTTACGAATATAATATAATTTCGCAACAACACGAAATAGTAAGTCTCGATAGCAAGTAAACAAACAAAATATGGAAAGTATGTACTCAAATACCTGGGTTTAAAATGGTGTCCGGAGAGATTAGCAGCATCTTGCAGAGCCATCTTCCATTTTTGCACCTTCTCCCTGTCATTCTTGAACCTTTTCTCATGCTTAGCAAATGCTTTTACGTAATTTTCTCTCCGATGTCGCACTTCTGACGGATCCACATCATAGAAGATAGGCAAAACCAATCGACCCTTTTTCCTTACGCACTCAATGATATGAGAAAGCTCATCTAAACAGAGTGTGGAGGAAGCATAGTTCTTGGAGAAAATAGTGATAACAATTCTGGACTCTTGGATTGCTTGGACAAGCGATGGGGTAATCTCTTCTCCTTTTCTGAGCCCCTCGTCATCTATAAAGGTGTGGATACCCTTCAGATTGAGAGCCTCATAGAGGTTTCTGGTAAAATCAAAGCTATCTCCAGCCCTAAGGTTGAGAAACACATCGTATGTCCATCCACAGGTGAAGGAGGAGGAAAATGGTGGTGATTGTCCTGCCATGCTAGCTTGTTGAAATGGATGTTGCAGGTTGTGGAGAAGGAGAATTCAGACCGAGGAACTGTTTTGGTTTCAGTCTTCCCTTTATGTATGTCATGGCGACGGTTTTTAAGGACGGCCATGGTTGAATATTAAGCAGGGATCCAAGGATAATTAATATTTTATTTTTAATCACATCATACTGTGGGGCTGTTGGTGGAATAGCAAGCATCAAATATAGATAATCAGAAAGGCCGTAAGGATACCAACTCTTACAAAAACATTGATTGATGTTTGTATTTATGCAAGGCTTGCGCTGCAACGCTAAGAAATATGATTTCTTTTTTTATTCTTGCAATAATTAAATAACGGAAGGCTTGATCAGACTAATTTCTTGTAAATTAAATGATTATTATTTTTTTATAAACTAAACTAATAAGAAACGACCATGATGCATGGCAAGCATTTTTAGTACGTAAAATCTACCTTCGGTGGCATACCTACCTGTCAATTTTTCATTTTCTTGTATACTTTTGGTGCACTACATACCTATAAATTTCATGCTTGTATTCCTTTAAAGTTATCAAGACGCAACGAATTTCTACAAAGAATCGTACATCATGCCTAAATTACAACTTGCTTAAGCATTCCCATTTAAAAGCCTGAAATCACTGTCACTTATCGAAGAGAGAAAATTGAACGAACAGAGAAAACAAATCCTTTCCCTGTACCAGATAGACCACAAGGGAGAGAAATTACAAGAGAATGATATATATATATATATATATATACTCACACATAAAACTGAGGCAAGAAAGCTAATTCTTCCCCTATTGAGGCGTTTGAGTGTGGTGCGGGGCCTGCAGTGGGATGCATCCCTGGCTGCTTTCCAGACTGCAACAAGCAAGACAAAAAAATTAGCTTCACGAAAAAATTGGACCTTCCGTGACATTAAGAATGAGAGAAAGAAGTATTAAAGATGTTAGACCATATTTGGTAGAAATGAGTTTTTTTTAAAGGAAATGGAAAAGAAGAGTAGGCTTCTATGAAAAATACTATTTTTGTCTCTATAAAACTTAAATAATGTGTACCAAATATGTTATATAAGAATTTCTCTCTACTTTTCTCTTTTATAAAACTCTTTTCATATGCACTACTCTATATAATTCCTAAAATAAAGAATTCCATTCCTTTCCTTGGGAATGTTAATCCAATCTCATTCCAAGTTTTATACAAATGAACATAATAAAACATATAAAACCCTGGTTACATACTTTCATCCCTAAGTCGGTATCCAAGTACCATCACCTAAATCCGGGGACCAATGAGAATCTCACCATTCAACTAGCATAAACATCATGCATTTGCATAGAGATTGCACGAAAGTAAGACAGAAATTGCATAGAGATTCAAAAAACACAAAAATCCCAAAAAAAATTAATTTATAATGAAACAGGTCGACAGTCACATTAATAAATAGCAAATTAACAATGCTTTTCATTATTCTTTTATCCAATATATTGATAGTCCAGGTTAGAAAATATTGGGCAGAGGTCCTGCTTCCTGCAGATCACCATGTCAGACGACATTTTCTTTCTTCATGTATGATAATCAAGTTGGTCTAATTAATGTTTTTAGGATATAGAGAATTAGTCTAGCAATAAAAGAAACAATTAATCAAAGTATTAGAGGGAAGAAAATTTTCATGAAGCATCAAATTTAGCAATCAGATGAAGAAACTGCTTCCATTGAAGTGAAGCTGCAAATAAGAATAGAGCAAACAGGTGAACAGTTGACCAAAAAGTTGATATGTGAATAGGTGTGCAAACCGTAGATCACAGCTAGTATATTATGACCGCAATATAAGGTTAAGAAAGCTAAAACCACCCAACAAATCTGGAAAGAGACCAGATACATATCATCATATATGTATCCAAGGGACTAGAGAGATATGAGGGAAGGGATTCTCATCATTGACCGGTCTGAAAAAAGCTAAAAAAGAAAATACCCATAATAGAGATAAGACACAATAAAATGCAATGGATATGAGAGAATTTATAAAATTTTAAAATATGAAAAATCTTATATATACACACACATACATACATTAACAAGTCAACTCATTAAGAAAAAAATCACACAGAAATTGAAAAAAAATTGAGTAATAAACAAGTATTTCAAATGTGAAATAAAATATATGCCCATAACGTGCTAAAAACGTAAAACAAATTAAAACTAGAAGTTCTAGTTCAAAGTAAATGTTCATCTTCATCTCCATTTCCATTCATATGATTTTGTCAGGAAGAAACAAGATTAGGTTACAATACTGAGAACTTTCAAATTGCAAACATCTTGGGAGAAGTTAGAGCAATTCCACCAAACTTACAGGGATCGAATTGGAGATAGTACACGATCACCTGTGTTTGGAGTCTCACAGAATATTATTGAGTCAGGTTTTTCTATTTATTACTCTTTCTTTTGCATTTATTGACAACTTATGAAGGACTTGCCTTTTTTTTTTGGCCAAAAATGAAGGACCTACCTTGAAAAGAAGTTAATTAGTGCAAACATGGATTATATTTTTATTTTGTTGATTTTGAAGTGCCAACTTGTATTTGAAGCAAATTAAGCTCTCTCCATAAAATACTGGTGCTAACGCCTTCCTATTTGAAGAACAAGCATTGACATTCCCAGAAATTACAACTATAGAGTACTTATATGTGTTTATGTATATGAATATAATCATTAGATTCCACAAATGAAGAATATCTTTCACTTTTGGGAATTAGATGCCTTAAGAGAAGGCAAAAAAATAAGTCTAAACAACAATAAAATGCGAGCAACCTCAAGGTAACTCTGCCTAGAAAATTAATCAGGCTATTACCCAAAATAACTCTTCACAGACTATTCCACAGGTAACGCGAGACTGAGGTTTTTATTCGGGGTTAAATTTTATTTACATTGAAGGGTATATAACAGCCTACTTAATATGTTTTTTAATATTTTGGTCCTTCAGCTTAATTATAATTTTTATGATCCTTCATAATAAATATTAACTCATAAGGTCCTTCAATATAATTTTCCCCTTTTTTAATATCCTGCTAAAATTATTAATGGGTATTATATTATATCTTGCATTAATTATAGACAGGCATTTCAATTTTATACTTTAACGACGAGGGTTCTATATGCTTAAGAAGGAAAAAATTGTTCAAGGTACAAACAATATTGCATATCTAGATAACCATAAAATGGGTAAAAAAAGACTATAATGCATTTACGAGTTTAAGCTATGATACATTTACGAGTTTAAAATGAAATGGAATGGAATGAAATATCCATTAAACAAATGGAATGAAATGCGGTGAAACGACAAAAAATGTTCCCTTAATACAGAAAGTATATCCAGATTTTATTGTTTTCAGTTATCTTTTCATGCTTTTCTGATATGTCTTTATCGTTAGCTCTGTCATGAGCTTAATTTCCCATTAATACAGAACAAATATCCAGTTTTTGGCCATTTCCCTTTGTTTCATTGAGCTTGAGCTCAACAGCCTTCCGATAACCAAGGGAGAGATTCTGATAGGAACTGAGTGAAAGAAACGGAAGAGAAATGAAAGAGGAAAATTAACTGGGGAATCTGAACTGCATTATACTGAATCGGTGTATACAAAATATACAGAGTAAAGAGAAATAACCTAATAAAAGCTAATAAATACAAATAAATACAGAATAAAATCAATATCATAATTACAAAATCATTAATATTAATTAACACCCCCCTCAAACTCAAGATGACTTAAGGTCAAATATCTTGAATTTGCTAACTAAAATATGAAACCAGCCTGGATTGTGAGACTTGGTAAACAAGTCAGCAGATTGATCAGCAGTCCGGATGGGAAGCAATTTGAGGGTGCCATAAAGAACATGTTGTCGAGTGAAGTGACAGTCGATTTCAATATGTTTGGTCCGCTCATGAAACACATCATTATGAGCAATCTGTCTGGCACTCTGACTGTCACAATAGAGCTCAATGGAGGAGTCTTGAGCCACACCCATATCGGTGAGAAGCCAACGAAGCCAAAGTATCTTAGATGTAGTGTTAGCCAAAGCTCGATACTCAGACTCAGTACTAGATCGAGAGGCCAAAGTCTGTTTCTTGCTTCACCATGAGATTAGAGAATCACCAAGAAAAATACAGAATCCAGTGGTGGATCTACGATCAGAGTGATCACCACCCCAATCTGCATCAGAATAAGCTCGTAGAATAAGTGAAGAACTAGCAGAAAAATGGAGGCAATGAGATAGAGTGCCCTTAACATATCTAATGATACGAAGGACCGTGGCATAGTGAGTGGTGCGAGGAGACTGCATAAACTGACTAACAATGTGCACTGCATATGCAATGTCAAGTCTGCTCACAGTGAGATAAATAAGACTCCCAACTTACTGACAGTAGGCCATGGGATTTTTCAATAAAGTTCCATCAGTAGAAGTAAATTTCGCATTAGATTCAATGGGAGTAGTTTCTGTCGTATCATTAGTGAGTCGAGCCCGAGAAATCAAGTCAGAAGCATATTTAACCTGAGAAAGAGAAATATCATTTTCCCCCTGAAGTACCTCTAGCCCAAGAAAATAACTCAGATTACCAAGATCCTTCATCTCAAAATGATTCCCAAGATATGACTTGAGTTCCTATACCCCTAGATTGTCACTACCAGTAATAATCATGTCATCAACATACAACAAAAGTAGAACAATACCATGCTTAGTAGAACGAACAAATAAGGCAGAGTCATAAGGACTATGAGAAAATCCAAGCTAACTAATAGTAGAGCTAAATTTAGCAAACCAAGCATGAGGAGCCTATTTAAGACCATAGAGTGCTCGCCGGAGTCGACAAACCTTGTTTGTCGGATGCAAATATCCAGGAGGAGGTTTCATATACACTTTTTCCTCAAGATCCCCATTCAAAAAAGCATTTTTGACATCCATCTGGTGAAGGGTCCAACCCTTAACTGCAGCAATGGCAAGAAGACTCCGTACAGAGGTGATCCGAGCAACAGGAGCAAAAGTCTCCTCGTAATCAATGCCATACTCCTGAGTAAAACCTTGAGCTACCAAGCGTGCCTTGCGCCACTCGAAAGAGCCATCAGAATGAGTTTTGAGTTTATAAACCCATCGACATCCAACCAGAGTCTTATCAGAAGGAAGGTCAACAAGATCCCAAGTGTGCATTTTCTCCAAAGCCTGTAATTCTTCTTGCATAGCCTGCTGCCAATCAGGGTCATGGGAGGCTTCCAAATAGGATTGAGGTTCCTGTAACTGAAGTATGGTAGAAAGACAATGGTAATCACGAAGATATGAGGGAGGATGTCTTACACGGATAGGCCAAGAAGACTCTGAGGACAGAGGCTCAGAGGACGTGTCTTGTGCAGGAGAATCAAGAATGACAGGAGCATCTGGAAGAGACATAACATCAGACGTAACAGTGAGCTCATCAACAGAATCTATACCTGGATCACGAGGAAAAAGATCAACTGCTGGATCGGTGAAAACTAGGTTAGAAGCAGAAGAACTGCTAGAGAAATTAGTCAGAGAAGAAAAATGGATATGTTCCCAAAAGACCACATGACGAGAAACACGGATGTGATGAGAAAGAGGATCCTAACAACAATATCCCTTGTGTTCAGAATCATAACCAAGAAAACAACAGACATGTGTTCGAGCTTGTAATTTGGTGGACTCATGAGAGGGAAGAAGAACAAAGCAAGCACAGCCAAAAACTTTCAACATTTGGTAATTAGGAGAAGTACCATAAAGTCATTCAAAAGGAGAAATATTACCAATGACGGAGGAAGGAACTCGATTGATGCAGAAAACAGCAGTCATGGCTACTTCACCCCAAAAACACTCAGGACAACCAGAAGAAATTAATAGAGCTCGGACAGAATCAAGAATATGATGATGTTTACGCTCAGCACGGCCATTTTGTTGAGAGGTGTAAGGACAAGAATATTGAGAAATAGTGCCTTGCTCATCAAGAAAGTGAAGTAATTTGGAATCACGATACTCAAGAGCATTGTCTCGACGAAAAACTTTGATTATTTTTGAAAATTGAGTACGAATCATGGTAGCAAATTTGATATAGATTTGTTATAGTTCTGAATGATTTTTCATCATATAAATTTAAGTAAAACACGAAAAATCATCAATAAAAATCACAAAATATCGAGATCCCCCCATAGAGGAAGTGGGAGCAGGTCCCCAAATATCAGAATGAATCAAGTCAAAAGAAGAATCAGAAATAGAATCATTTTTATTAAAAGACAAAGCAGGTTGTTTTGTAGTTTGACAAGAAATACAATCCAAAGTCTTATCACTAACTGGACCTAAGAAACTATGAGAAATCAAAAGCTGCAATTTATTCATGGAAGGGTGAGCAAGACGGCGATGCCACAAATCAAGAGAGGATGAAGCAGAAGAAGCAGCACATAATCTAGAAGAAGTGACATCAGGTAGATGCATGGAGGTGAGCTCAAACATACGTCCGACCTTACGCCCAGTCCCGATGACCTGTCTTGTCTGAGAATCCATAACAACACAGCCACGTTTGTTAAATAAAACATCATAGCCCATATCAACAAATTGTCCAACAAAGATAAGGTTAAAACTGATAGCAAATACAAAATAAGTATCACTAAGAGATAAAGAAGATGAAGAAACAGTTCCAACATGACTAACAGGCATTTGTGAGTTGTCGGCAGTGTGAATAGGGGGTGCAGAGGTATTTGGCATTAAAGAAGAGAAAAGATTAAGTTAGCTAGTCATGTGATTACAACAGGCAGAGTCAAAGTACCAAGAAGATATACCTGAGGGAGTAGCTAGGGCAGTAGGTGAGGAAGATATACCTGAGGGAGTAGCTAGGGCAGCAGGTGGACTGGAGGAACAAGATAGCAGTTTGCGAAGTAAAGCCTCAATATCAGTAGTGGAGGACCATGAAGTGGAAGCAGTAGATGTTTCATTATTGACAACATCAGTTACAGATAATGCAGTCTTGGATAAATGTCCTGGTTGTGTTGACTTCCTCTGATCAGTTCTAGGTGGACGAGTAGGGCATTGTTCTATAAGATGACCTGGTTTCTTGCAGTATCTGCAGAACAAAGTAGGGCAATTGACAGCTATGTGCCCTTTCTTCTGGCATGTACGACACTCAATAAAAGGACATTCAGCAAAAGCCTATCAGGTGCAGCAAAAGCCATCTCAGGAGTACGCTGCATAAGACCTAAACGAGTTTCCTCCGATCGAAGTCGAGGAAGAGCATCTTCAAGAGTGGGAAAAGGCTCTGATGTAGAAGAGAAGCTCGAACGAGCTCATAATCATCTGTGAGTGCCATAAGAAACTGAATAAGACGGAGTTGATAACGATATTTTAGAAAAGCCTGTGTATCAGCTTCACACTTGAAAACAGGTTCAAAGTAAGCTAATTGATCCCAGATAGACTCAATCTTGGCCAAAAATTCATAGAGAGGTTGGACCTGTTCTTGCTTGAGAGTACTGAGTTCCTTTTGCAATTGAAACTGATTGGATAGATCGGAAGAAGTGTATTGATTAGCAAGATGATCCCATACCTCTTTTGCAGTCTCAAAGCATCCAAATTATTGACGAATTCTAACGGTGGAAGTGTTTCTGAACCATGTAATAATTTGATTATTTTTACTGTCCCAGTCTTCTAGTCGAGCATAAAATTTAGCATCAGTCTCATCAGGATCATGAGAAGGATACTCTTGATCTCTAGTGACATATCTCCACAACTTCCTTCCTTTAAGAAAACCTCGCATGCTTTCCAACCACAAACGGTAATCGGTACCATTTAAAATCACTGAAATAGGCTGAACAGTATCCAACTTCTCCATACTAAGCAAAAGGATCAGAAAAACCAAAACCAAACTGCAAAAAGGAACAGAGCGATCCTGATAAAACAAAACAACCTTGAATCAAAAAACAAACCACAGGAGGATGATCAGAGAGAAGAGATGATCACGACGCAACAAACAGCAGCCGGAGAGGAGGTCTCATGCACCTTCACGTGCTGGGGAAGGAATGTTGCTTGTGGCGGAGCGTGGTGCGAGTGTAGGCTATAGAACTGGCTACAAGTGCAGATCTGAAACGGAGCTACAGGGACTATTTTGAAAACTGAAAAATGCAGGAAGAACTAAGGCGGCACGGTGTTTATTCTGAGACAAAAAGAGCCCTATGCTCTGATACCATGAAAGAAACGGAAGAGAAACGGAAGAGGAAAATTAACTAGGGAATCTGAACTGCATTATACTGAACCCGTGTATACAATATATACAGAGTAAAGAGAAATAACCTAATAAAAGCTAATAAATACAAATGAATACAGAATAAAATCAATATCATAATTACAAAATCATTAATATTAATTAACACTGAGTAATGTAGATAAAAAATGAAAGAATAAAGAAATAAATGTTATCATGGTTCTTGAACGCTTATAGTTCTAATCAATTGAAAGGAGAATCTTCAACTACATAACACACTTAATATTCTGATGAATTACTTCTACTCTCCTACACCTATTTATACTACAGAAATACATGGCTCAATAAATGAAGCATAGACCTAACACATAACAGAAATTAAGCAAATATAGTCCTATCCAATATGTTATGGCCTACTTTCATGAGTTGTGTGGTACGGCCACTACTCCAGCATATGTTATCTACCTTACCCAGTTTCCCTGTGACTTAATCAGACACTACTTCACCAGATCATTCAATTCTAGCACGTTTAATCCTTCTGCTATATGTGTATAGTGGCTGTTGAGGTGTTCTATCAGATTCCTTTATCAATCGGATACCTTCCATTTTGAATTCTTCATTGGACACACAGGTATTCCACTCTATTTTGCACGTGTAGTGTGTTCCAGAATCAAGCTACAGGAAACCTTCATGTGGTATGATATAATGTAATTCTTCCACAAACTCTTCCATAAAATATTGGATCAATATCAATAGTTTAGCCAAAATGATGTGAGGATCTAGATAAGACATTTGACTATATCTCATTGGACCAATTTCTGCAGCAAAGCATAGCTCCATGTCTGGGATTCCATTTTGGATCCAAAAAGACATCGAATCTCCCTCAATATAGTGTGGCCAAACCAATCTGGCATCACGTCTTCTTTCATTATAAAGTTCAAGACATCCCTTGTGCAATGCCTGTTGCAAAACATTAAAAAAGTTAGTGTCTAAGAAGAGTATTAAAGGAAAAGGGGTATTCTTTGAGCCATGTTGAACCTCTCTAGAGAAAAAGGAGGGAAAATTTGGTAAGAAAATGGATGAAATTATGCTTCTCTCTGCATTCCTCTGTTCGTGGACGAGACTAAACAAATAAGAAGATTAAGTGAAGAAGTGAATATAGGTGAAGCAGAGTGTTGCCAAATTTTAAGATGTGGATGCATAAGATAATAGGAAGTGAGAGATATTCATCCGAGTTTGCGTGAAAGAAAGTATGGAAGAGCGAAAGAGACAAAGTTACCATGTGCAGTAGCACTACTCATCACATGGATCATTTCAGATGCATAACTTGTACGTAAAATAGTTCTTTCACTTAATGTGGTTATGCAAATAATGCAAAAATGAATGATTTGTGTCCTGAGTAAAGTAAATCACGTGTTCTGTGAAGCTAATGACTGTGCAGAAAACTTGCTGAGTTAAGCTTGATCTCAACCTGGTTGACTTACAAAAAGCATGCACAGATATAGATAATCTAAATTTCCTAAAAAAATTGACAAGGTCAATTTCAGAAAAATAGACGTGTGTAGAACCTACTCGTGAAATGTATATTGCCTCTTGATGCCCAAGAAACCAAATAGTTAGTCATTAGGGAATAGGATATCTTCCATTCCGAATTTCTGTCGATACACATATATTCCAGTCCATGCTATTCTTGCTACACTTCTTTCTTCTACTTCATCCACATGGAACACAATCTCAGAACAAGAAATCCCCACGTGGTTCCATTGATGCCCTAAAACAACACTCTCAAGTTTACCTGGGGGAGCTATGCTTTGCAAATCAAACAAATAGATCATCTGCTCTCCTGGAATATAATTCCAACGTATTATCTGGATTGCATTGTTATAACCTAGGCCATCGATCTTTTTTTTGAAACAATTTAGGCCATTGATTCGAAAGGAGATATCTAGCTGATGCAGAAGGGGCCCAACACATGTTATAGCAACACACAGAGCCATGTTTGGTAATTGCTTTCGGATCCAGAAAGACACCCAACTTCCCCTGACACAGTAGTCAAACCATGTTGGTCTCACAACCCCTTCTATTATAAATTTCAAGCCATCAACCTCATGTAATGCCTGTTGCAAAACATTAAGAAAACAAAGTCATTGTCTAGGAAGTGTCTTGGCCATTGGCAAGATGCTGAACTCTGTGTGATAAAAATGGCATGCTTCAGTTTGGCATGCCTTTGTTCGTGAATGAAATTAGATATGATGAAGTGAGATAGTGAGTGCAGAAGCCAAATAATGCCAATTTTGAATCTTGATGCATAAGGTAATAAAAAGTAAAGGTCTTTATTCAATTCTGTGTGATGCATATTAAAGAGTGAAAGAGACAAAGTTATGTGGAATAAATTCACATTAATCTTTGGGTGGTGACTTGTACAAACAATGCAAAGATGATACACTTTCTTGAATGATTTTTTTCTTTCTTAAGCGCAGAGAACCCTCCTCACCAGTGCGCAAAAATGATATAATTGTCAGTAATAACTGAGTTAATAAACACCAATCAATACCATAAGTTGGGGCTTCCATGTTGACCCCCAAACCATCACCTTCTTTTTCAATCTAAGCAAAAATATAGATAAAATAAACGTATTGTCTTAGCAGGAAGAAATAGTAGCAAATGACATGGAAATAGATCAGATCAGACACACTAGATCTACAGATGACAACCGCAGCATTAAGATATGAAAAAATTTCGTGTTCAGTACTGTTTGAGTCTCATGTTCAATCGAACAAAATTTTTATTCTTCCAAACATATTGGCACTACTTTTCTAGTAAGTGCTTCATAAATCACCATATAAATGCGGTTGGAAGGAAAACAAGGAGAGAGATTGACCTGATCCAGTAATCTACAACGGGATTCTTTAGTCAAGAATGCACAGTTTGCTGCCAACAATTCCTTTAAGTTTGGTGAAATCCCTCTAACTTCTCTGAGACTTGAGCAATGTGTAAGTTGTAATTTTTGTAAACCAGTAAGGTTTATGAATGACACAGGCAATTCTTCTATGCCACTATAGTCCAGAAAAACGTCTTTTATATTTTCCATTATTACCAATATTGTTGGAAATCTCCTGAGGTTGTAGCACCGTGAGAGGTCAAGGAATTCAAGGGATGTTAATCTGATGTCTGGAAAGCTCTTGAGCTTCCAGCATTTTTTAACACTTAACCTTTTAAGTTTAGGAAGAGATCCAACAGAAGCATGAACTTCAGTTAAATTGTTGCAGCCTTCCAAACACAAATCCATCAAATTTGGGACTCCAGATAGATCAGGAACTCGTCTTAAGAAATTACAATATCTGAAATCCATGACGCTCAAAGACTGGAACTTCTGCAAAAGAGAAGATTAAAAATAACTTGTCTTAGTAATTTATAAGCAAAACATAGAATGTTAAAAGGCACAAAACTGATACAGACTTTAGAGACCAAATTTAAAGAATCTATATGCAATTTAAAAGTGTCGTGTTGTGCTTATTAAGGTGTCTGGCATATGTCTACATTATTGAAGGAGCATGGGTGCTGAAAAGAAATATAGCAATGCTCTACATGCCTTGAGCTGTTCATCTGATTTGAGGAAACTTTCGGGCATCTTGAGGATAATTAGTTCCTTGGGATTAAAATCAGTTGGGAAAGAGGGAGAAGGATATCCCTTCCAATCCAACACTCTTAAACTGTTTGGGAGATACTTGGGACCTGTGGAAAACTGTGCATTCCTAATGATGAGTATCTTAAGCTTTGGCATCTTTTTGAAGGCCTTCCCGTTCCAATCAACTTGTTTATCTCTAGGCATGTCCAGATTTATCACTTCAATCTTCCCAGTTCCCTTTCAAACCAAATATAAGTTGACCACAAAATCTGTTAGAAGTGTTAAGAATTGAAATAAATTTTAACAAAACATATAAATAATTCCCAGTTTAGTCAAGAAACAAGAAGAGCAAAAAAAAGCTACAGGTGCACTTAAGATTGCTCAGGGAGGAAATTTAATGGTAGGCAAAGCCCAAGAATACCTTGCTGTATAAATAAATAAATAATAATAATAATAATGATGATGACGACGACTATACATGCAGATGAATTTTGAGTTACCTTGTTTTCTTCTAAAATATGAATAATATCTTTATGGAACCATAGCCTAGTGCATTTTCCAGGTTCATTCAGTGATTGATGCCGAACAATTTCTTTGCCCATGTCTTGAATCAAATCATGCATTGTTACATGACCAGAATCAATCTTCATAAGACATTTATCAATCAATACTTCAATACCATAATCTGGGCATATACCTCGAGCATATAAAGCACTTCTGACATATTCCAAAGAGTCTCCTTTAAAGCAACAAGCAATGTCAAGAAAAATTTCTTGCTCACTTTCCTCCAAAGCATCATAGCTTACTTTCAATACCTGTTGGATCTCTCTAATGGGTATTCTGCGATAATTTTCTAAGGCAGAATCCCAATCACATTTTCCTTTATGGAACAAATTGGAACCTATAATTTCCAAAGCCAATGGAAGACCACAAGCATAGAGTACCACATTGTTTAAACTGTCCATGTAACTTGGATCAACTCTATTTTGTCCAAAGGCGTTCCATCTAAGCAATTCAAGAGCTTCATCTCGATTCAAACTCTCTACCTCATAAATTCTTTCAACCTTGTGCCTTGCTAGCACATGTTTGTCCCTTGTTGTTATAATGATTTTACTACCAAAACCAAACCAATCAACTCCCCCAGCAGTTACCCGCAATTGCTTTAGCTTATCAACATCATCGAGAACTAGAAGAACCTTCTTTTTGTGGAGCCTATGTTTTACTATTGGAATACCGCTATTGAAATCTCTTATGTTAATATCTTCCCCAACCAATTCAGAAAGAAGCCATTTTTGGAGATATACTAGGCCATGCTTAGTTGAATTTTCTCTGACATCAGAAAGAAAACAGAAGCCTTCAAATGTGTCAGCAATCAAATTGCATACTGCCCGAGCAATTGTCGTTTTGCCAATTCCACCAATGCCACAAATTCCAACCATTTGAACTCCCTCATTAGACCCAACCTCCAGAAGAGAGTTTACCTTTAGCACTCGAGATTCAAGTCCAACTGGGTAATTAGTAATGTGTAAAGACCTCTGATTAATCCCTCTAGAAATCTCTTTAACAATCTTTTCAATAAAATGACATTCATAATCATCCCTGTCCCAATTACAAAATTTTGTGAAAATTCAGATAGGTCTGATGGTTTTGCATCTACTTAAAATTCATACCAAATGCATCAAATCAAAGACAGAATACACCACTTCAAATGTAAGATTTCATATCTACTGCCCTTTTAGTGTTCATTGTCACCTAGACTTGTATTGAATATATGACGCGCGACTACAGCATACAAAATCCGAGACGCTTTTAAAGCTTGAACTTTTGTTGAGTAGAGTTATAATTTGTGTCTTAGTTGGACGCTTCTTAACCTTTCTTAGATACTCATATGATAATACTTTCAAAACAAAACAAACCAATAAAATATGTAAGCATGTACACAATTACCCGGGTTTAAAATGGAGACCGGAGAGATTAGCAGCATCCTGGAGAGCCAGCCTCCATTTTCGCACCTTCTCCTTGTCATTCTTGAACCTCTTCTCGTGCTTAGCAAATGCTTTTCCGTAATTTTCTCTCTGATGTCGCACTTCTGACGGATCCACATCATAGAAAACAGGCAAAACCAGTCGACCATTTTGCTTTATACTCTCCAGGATATGAACAAGCTCATCCAAGCAGAATGTCGAGGAAGCGTAGTTTTTGGAGAAAATAGTAATAGCAATTCTAGACTCTTGGATTGCTTTGACAAGTGATGGCGTAATGCCTTCTCCTTTTCTCAGCCCCTCGTCATCCATAAAGGTACGGATACCCTTTCGATGCAGAGCGTTGTACAGGTTTCTAGTAAAATCAAAGCGAGTATCTTCACCCCTAAAGTTGAGAAACACGTCGTAGGTCCATCCATAGGTGACGGAAGAGGAAAATAGTGATTGCTCTGCCATGATTGCTAATTAAAATCGATGTTGCAAGACCTACCACAGAGCAAGAATAGCAGTGCTTCGAAGTTTTCCAATATTATTCTAAACAAGGAATCATGGAAAACAGAAAACAAGTCAATGAATGAATGGCCGTAAGCCCTTTATTTCTCGTGCTCATCCCAAATAGGTTACATTAATTCGTAAGTAAGTTCATCACTGACTTAAACCTGGGAAATTAACCAGCAGAAATTCAGGTGAAAAAAAACGGTGGGAATAGAAAATCAAGTCAACAAGATCGATATAAAAGATTAAAAGTAATTAAAAATATGAAATCCGAGAGCTAGATTCTATAAAAATTCGAAACTCAATCGCAAGGAAATAATAAAGCTAGATGCTACCCAAAAGTTGATGTCTGAAAATTGCAGGTGCAGAGTATTGAAGAACAAACGGACCATTGACTTCGGATGTAAATGCAGTCTGACAAAAGCGCGTATAATTTCTTACCAAGAAAGAAAACGTGGAAATTTAATTTGGATTTTTTTCCTGTATTTTTAACTTTTTTTATATTTTTATATAAAATTAAAATATTAGATTAAATACAAATAATAATAAAACTTTAATTAATTGGTTAAAATCTAAATGAAATGTGCTGTGCATCTTTATAGTTTCTTTAATTTCTCCTCATATCAGCCAAAGATGTTAATGAGGGATGTTTGTTTTTAAGGTTGCAAATTTAAGTTTTAATAAAAAAAAATTAGAATAAAAATAAGTTTATTATAATGTGATTTATGTTTATTATAAAAGTAAATTTCATAAATTAATTATAAAATAAAAATAAATTTATAAATAAAAAAGTATTTTCTCTCATTTGTTAGCCAAACATAATTTTAAAATAAAAGTAAGGGCCGTTTGGTTCTCCGTTTTGTAAAATTAAGTTAAGATAAATAAAGTTTCTAAAAATGAAGTTTAGATAAAGTAAGTTTGTTGGAAGTTGTTATGTTTGGATATTCTTTTTGTAAAAGTAAGTTTGACAAAAAATCTGTTTGGATGATAGGGGTTAAAAGTATTTTTAGATGTATAATATAGAGTAAATTTGTTTCTCCTTTTTCAAAACTCACGTTTTGTTAAAGGAAAAGTAATTTTTTCCCTCTTTTTCCAAAACTACAGTTTAACCCACTTTTCATTTTTCAAAAACTCAGTTTGTGTTTCACATGTGTTTGGCCAAACATATCTTTTAGAAAATCATGATTAAACCAAACAGGTACTAAGTGATTTTGTAAAACTAACATCCACTGGCAATGGAAATTCAAACTGGCTCTAATTCAATACTTAGGCAAAATATTCTTATAAAGAAAAACGTATAGTTTTCTTTTTCAACCTTTTGTATTAGTTGATTGCTTTTTTTTAATAATTATTTGATAGTGGGTAATAATAGGTCTTGAGCATTGTTAAATCTTGAGGGAGATATTCTCCTAATATGATTTTTTTATCTATAAAATTTAAATTTAAAATTTTACTTAAGTGGTTTTTGGTCTCTGATTAATGAATACACCACCCTTCAAGGCAAAAAAAAAATACTATGCCTAAATTTAATTAATACTCCCTCTAACCTAAAATAAAAGTCCTATTTGATTAATTACACATAAACTGAGAAAAATATTTTTACTCATTAAATTAGTCTAAAAAATATATTATTTTTCAATAGTATTCCTATTTAATGCATTACATTTAAAATTTATTATTTCTCTTATATTTAATTGAAGATAAGTGTAAAATATGAAAAAGAATATGTAATGCCCTATAAATTATCAAATAAGACTTATATTTTGAACAAAAAAATTTTTGAAAGAAAACTTATATTTTAAATAAAAGATAATACTTCATAAACTAAAGACCAACTAAAAAAAGATGAAAGAAATAAATTCATGTATTTAGGCTAGGATTGGTAAGTGTGAAAGATTTTATTAAAGAGAGAGAGAGAGAGAAATTTTGTGCAAGATATTTATTATCTATTATTTAAATTTCTTAAAAATAAAAAATAGTAAATCTTTTAATTGAAGTTTTCTCTCACTCCTTCACCCATTCCATATTCTTAAGTAATTGTTTGCTTAAAAGAATTTTAAGGGTAGGAGAGCATGTTCCTCCCCATCTTCTCTTTAAAAGTGGGGAAATTTAGAAATTAGAAGATAAGCTAAATACTGGTTTTCACAATAACATAATTACTCTCATTTATTTTCCTTTTAAGATTATTACTCCTATGATATCCCAAAAATCAAGCATTTTCATTTATCAAATTATTAGTGTCATTGTCATGCATCTTTAAGCATAAAATCTCCAACCTTATTTTTATTATTTTAATATTATAATAAAAATAATTTTATTTTTAATATTATAAAAGTACTTTTATGACCAAATTATTTTCACTTATTTTCATTATTTTTAATATTTCAATAAAATATTTAAGTTGATGTTATCCTTTATAATAAGATTATACAAAAAATAATTAAATAATATTTTTTAAAAATATGTAATAAATAATATGTGAAATTTGTGTAATAGATAAGGTAAAATCTCTTGCGTTTTTAAAAAACGAGAATAATGAATTATGATAAATTTGGTTAATTTATTACTTCCTCCCCCTCCTCATCCAAACCAAAACAAATGAATGTTAAGAATAAAAACACCAGCTTTTTCTCCCCTCCAACCAAACCAAATATAAAAATATTAAAATTTCTCCCCCTATTGAATCAATCAGACATAAAAGATAGGGGCAAAAAGAAAAACAGACATAAAACATAACTACTTCTGAAGTCTACAATGTTTGAGTGAATATCAAAAGAAAGCAATATTTTTCTGTTTGTTAGATGTCGATTTAGTTTTGTAGGTTGATGTTTGAGAGAGAGAGAGAGAGAGAGAGATTTCTATTTTTTGGATTTATTTATTGTTTTGTTTATTCAATTAGTTATTGTTTGGACAATTTTATTTATGGACAATACAAGCAATTCATAATCACCATACGTATCCCAAGTATTATGCAGTGATTACTGATCAGTGAAATGGATATACTCTATAGCATTTGTCTCAATGTACCCACTGACGGGTTCTATCAGCATTGTTGTATATGCTATATAGCATAAGTTCGGTATAGATTTTATTATATATATTAATTGAATTAGTAACCTATCACCTTAAAATATCCACACACATTGTGTCTTTCTCCATCCAAAGCTCACATGATAAAGTTCTTAAGAAATTTAAATGATGTTTCTTAGTATTTTTTAACCGTAGCAGAGCATTTTTTCTCTCATCCATTGCACCAAATACACGGAATTTTCACTTCCACACTTACAATTCCAACATACTAAATGGGTTATGGAACCTTAGGATTTAGATGCAGATGAGGGACCGCAAATAGAAAGAGTTTTGGGTGGGAGCCAGCTCAGATGACTCCCATACCTCTTTCTTATTCTCATCTTATTGTCTCTTCTTGTGTGACTAAATGAGATTGAAGTTTGGAGTTAGGTAAACAGAACATACCTGCCTTATTGGAATTGCCTTCATTGACTTTGAAGAGCCTATTTAATTTTTCATTAGAAACCACGTCTTGAAGAGGTGACTCCTCCCAAAAATGATTTCCAACAAGAAACCAAACATGCCAAAAATCAGAGTGGGGCCACCCACTTCTATGCAGGACTAACTCAGCATAATGGTTTGGATTTATGGAAGATCCTTCCAATAACTCAAGGACAGATCCCTCCTATGATGTATGAAATGAATATCTTCCATTCTGGATTTTCGCTTGAACACGTATGCTCCCCTCCATTTTGCCCATGCTATTTCATATTTTCTACCCACTTCCTCCACACACCAATTTATGTAATGCAAGACATAGGATATTCCTACGTGGTTCCATTCACGCTCTAAAATAGCACTCTTGAGTTTATCCTCAAGAACTAGGCGTCGTAAATCAAACAAAAAGATATGTTGTGATGCATGTGGTGCAACAATTGTTTGCACTTCTGGAAATCCAACATCTATCCCATTAATTCGGACATCAATGTGCAGTTTTGGTGGTTCGTGCCATGGGTCCTCTATCAATGCAGCAAAACATACAGCCATGTTTGGGAATTCTTTTTGGAACCAAAAAGATAAGGAATCTCCCACGACAAAGTGATCAAACCATTCCGGTGTCTTATCTGCTTCTATTATGAACTTCAAGCCTTCAACCTCTTGTAAGGCCTGTTGCAAAAAAGATTAAGAACAAAGCCATTTCTAGGTCTAGGATTAGTGTTTGTGGATAAAGAATCTGAGAGATCAGAGAACTCTATCTATACAGTGATGAGAATCTGTTTTTTCTAAAAGCATAATAGCAATTAATAACATAAGTTCGATCTTACAATAGAAACACTAGTTCGAGAAACGAGAATCAAACTTTGAAATACGATGAAATTTTTTATTTTATGTGTCATGTCATTTTTCACCATCAAATTATGATATTTCATTATGAACACGTTGGAACTGACGTCTTTTTAAAGCAAGTGGAGATTATATAAATAGATGCAGTGGCAAAAGTGAAAGAGAGAGAATAACCTGACACAGTAAAATGCTACGAGACCCTGAGCTAAAGTGTGAGTACCAATCTAGGTTTGCTGCTGATAATTCTTTTAGGCTTGGTGGAATCCCTCTTACTTCTTCAATACTTTTACAAAATGTAAGTTCTAATTTCTCTAACCCAAGGAGGTTTTTTCTCGAATTCCTCCAAAGCATCATAGTTCATTTTGAGTACCTGTTGGATCTCTTTGTTGGGAATACTTTGATAATTATCTAATGCAGAATTCTAATCATTTATTCCTCTACTAAACAAATTGGAACCTATAACTTCCAAAGCCAACAGAAGACTACCAGCATAGAGTACTACATTGTTTAAAGTGTCCATGAAGCTTGGATCAACTCTGTTTTCTCTAAAGGCATTCCATTTAAATAGTGCAAGAACTTCATGATTTAAACTGTCTACATCATAAATTCTTTCAACATTGTGCCTTGCTAGCAAATGTTTGTTCCTTCTTGTTATAATGATTCGACTACCAGAACCAAACCAATCAACTCTCCCAACAGTCACCCGCAACTGCTTTAGGTTATCAACATCATCTAGAACTAGAAGAACCTTCTTTTTATGGAGCCTCTGTTTCAATATTGGAATTCCTTGACAGACATCAATGAAGTTGAAATCTTCCCCAACCACTTTAGAAAGAAGCATTTTTTGGAGATATACTAGGCCATGATTTTATGAATTTTTGCTGACATTAGCAACAAAGCAAAAGGCTTCAAATGAGTCGGCAATCAAATTGCATACTGCTTGAGCAATTGTTGTTTTGCCTATTCCACCAATGCCACAAATCCCTACCATCAGGACCTTCATTAGATCCAACATCCAGAAGAGAGTTTACTTTTAGCACTCGAGACTCAAGTCCAACTGGATGATCAGAACGTGCAAAGGCTTGCAGTTAATTCTCTTAGTGACCTCTTTTACGATCCTTTCAATAAAATCACATTCATGTGCTTGCCTGTCCCAATCACAAAATGTTATGAAAAAATTGATTTCAATCTAAATATTTTGCTAAACCTTAAATTCATCCCAAAGGCATCAAATCAAACACTTGGACACAATGCACCACTCCAAATTTGCAGTGTCCATACTTCTTAAACTTTCTTAGATACTAATATATATGATACCAACTTTAGAGTAAGCTAAACCAAAACAAAAACAAAAAAACCTGCCAAAATAAGCACAAGCTATGGTTTTTTTTCTATGAAATACAAATTATAACAAGACCTGATCATTGTTTGCCTTATATTGAACACAAAACAAACACTTATATCTGACAAAATGCAAGACTTTTGAACACATGAAATTTTTTTGAGTTGAGACATAATTTGTATTAGTGTTTATTGCTTCTTAGCCTTTGTTAAAAATTAATATGACAGTAAAAATCAATATCAAATAGAAAAATCAAAATTTGCAAAGCAAAAGAAGGGTGATGTACTCAAATACCCAGGTTTCAAATGAAGACCAGAGAGATTAGCAGCATCTTGTAGAGCTTGCCTCCATTTTTGCACCTTTTCTTTGTCGGTGTTGAACCTTTTCTCATGTTGAGCGAATGTTTCTCCATAATTTCCTTTATGATGTCGCACCTTTGATGGCTTGACATTGTAGAAAACAGGCAAAACCAATTGACCTTTTTTTTTCATACACTCAAGGATCTGAACAAGCTCATCTAAGCAAAATCGTAAGGAAGCATAGTTTTTGGAGAAAATTGTGATAGCGATTGTAGACTCTTGGATTACTTTGAGAAGTGATGAAGTAATCTCTTCTCCTCTTCTAATCCCCTCATTGTCTATAAAGTTATGAATACCCTTTTGATAAAGAGCTTTGTAGAGATTTGTAGTAAAATCAAAGCGGGTATCTTCACCTCTAAAATTGAGAAAGACATCATTAGTACATCCATGAGTGAAGGAAGAGGAATATGGTGATTGCTCTGCCATGGTAGCTAATTGTAATGGATGTTGCAGGTTGTGAAGGAGAATCCTGACTGAGGAACTGTTATGCTTTTAGCCTTTTCTTTCTGGCATAGCAATGGCTTTTAATGAAAACCATGGTTGAATATTAAGCAAGTATCTAAGCATAATTAATATTTTAATCCCTTAACCTTTTGTAATTTTTTTAAAATTAATCATAAAGAAAACAAAATTGTTGTTGTTGTTGTTGTAATCATAAAGAGAACAAAATTGTATTCATAATAGATAATGAGAAAAGCTGGCAGGATTCCAACTCATAAAAATATTAACTTACAAAAGTCTTTACTCGTTACCTTCAAGAATCTGTTTAACTTAATTTGTGTATTATTTAAGGCTTGCAAAACTAACATGATTTTTCTTCCCTTTTGAATCTTCACTTATCACAATTAAATTATAAGAACAATAGTTTCCAACATACTTCACCGAATGGAGCATTCATTTCTCTATGGAGATCTGGGAAGCAGATCCTCTCCTGTGTCTTTCCCATGCTGTCCTCCGCTGTCCTTAATCTCACCCGTTCAATGCGGATAACAGTCCAGATCATTATTTGGAAAAATTGTCTCGAAACGCACTTAAAGAGGTGTATTTATAGCAGAAAACTGCCTCGGAAGAAATTGCCGGATAAGTACTCCTGCCCTGGTGAGCATTTCACCGCCAGTTATAATCAACTGCAGTGTGGCATAGAAAATTAGAAACTCACTAAATTTTTCTTAGTGGAATAACAAAAGGATGCAATTCGATTATCTTCAAGATTATAATGTTTGATTCGTCATTCTGAAAAACATGGGTGGATTTACAGGATCCAACTTCCAATCATCTTTTGCTTTTTTTTCACATCTAGGCATTTAATGCTAAGAGAATAATGGTGCTTCGAAGAGATTTAAGCATATGCTCTGTTACAAAAAATGCTTATCGCACATGTCCGAAAAGTACGAAAAGATGTTATAGTAAATCAAAGATTAAACTCAAAGCCACCATCTCTGCTCTAAGTTCTCCCTCCCGTTATTGATCTCCATCGTACAAATCAAACATAAAACTCACCCAATAGAATCAACTCGAAGCCGCCGTCGCCAATGTGGACCGTCGTCATGGGGGAAGTCACCGTCGCCATTGGGGAAGCCACCGTCATAAGCGGAATCCGGTCTGTCGGCTGTTTGGGAGATGTAATGAAAATCTGTAACGGCGGGTAGGGAAATCTGGTACGTTTCGAGTTGTTTTCTAAGATAATGATCTAAACCGTTGGCAATATCAAACGGATGAGATTAAAGGCAGCAGGGGATGGCAGTGGGAAAGACCGCATTGACTCTTTCTTTTTTTTTTTTTTGTCCTTACAAAGACCGCATTGACTTTTACTTAGGATGTATTTGAATTAGATTATGTATAAGTGATTATGAGGATAAGTGATTATTTATAAGTGATTATGAGAATAAGTGATTATGTCAAAAGTGATTTGTGTTTGGATATTTTTACCTCATAAGTGATTTTGAGAAAAGAAATGTGTTTAGATATTAGGGTTTAAGTGATTATTGGGTGAATATTGAGAAGGAAAAATGAAATAAGTTATTATGGGAGGATAAGTGATTATCATAAGTTAAAAAAATCAGCTTCTTCTATAAGCACTTATTTGATGTATAAGTACTTATTGAAAAGCTGTTTCTATTTGGCAACTCTACCACATAGGCACTTATGGAGCTCATAAGTGCTTATTTTTGACAATCCAAGTATTACCCCTTTTGTTTCCGCCGCTACCCTCAAAAAATGAATCAGCATTTATTATTTTTGTATCAATTATTCCAAATCATCTTATTATTTTATTTACAACAAATGAAAAAATGGGCAAAAGGGGCTACTTTCGTTCCTAATCATCTTATTACACTAGAATATGAATACTCTCATTTGTTAGCTCTTTTCTTCTCTATAATTTAAATCTACATAGCAATATTAGTTACCCCTGTTTTAGAAATTACTAAATTAGATATACTTTAAAAAAATAATGTAAATTCAACCAATATTGTTAGTTGTCAGATTCACTATTATATTCATTTCGATGCATTTGTATCAAAACAAAATTCAAAGTGTGTAGTTCATCAGAAAAATAAAATAAATAAAAGTGTATAAAAGCTCGTCCTAATATTTGAAATCATTTTCAGTTATTTGATAAAAAAATTACAGGAAATGTTTATCAATTTTAATTTTTGAAAGAAATATGTATCATCTTAAAAAAGGAGTATATGTCTCAATTACTTAGTTTTTGAATTTCACCTTTATATAATTCAACTTATGAAAGCTTTAACCTTACTCTTGAAATATATACAAGTAGATGTGTCGCCCTTTATTTTGCACAAAGTCTAACAAAATGAGATTTACTGTTTGTGAGTTACTAAGGGTCTGTTTGACAGTATTTTCTATTTTATTATTTTCAAAATAGTTTGTAAAATTATTTTTGAGAACAAGTTTTAAAAATAAGAAAAAAAATCTGTTTAAATAATTATTTTCAAAATCATAATTAGTAAGTGTTAAATGAGTTATTCAAAATTTAAAACTTTACCAATAATAAGGTGGATATTTTTCACATTTTCTTATATTTTTCAAAATAAAAACTACAAAATAACTTAAAGATATTCTGAGTTTTTTATTCTTTTATTTTTTCATTTTTCAGAATATTTTATAAAAAATAGATTTACAAAATAATTTTTTTTTATTTTTCTATTTTTAAAAATAAAAAAATTATTTAAAAAATAGTTATCAAACAGACCCTAAAAGCGTGACTTGTTTTATACATCACAAGAAATATATATAGCCTGTTATAAATTTTATACAATATATATTGATGTAATATTATAGATTTAGTTTTTAATTATATATTGTATTTAGTAGATCACTATATCAACAAAGATCAATCATAATTTGAATCTTTACCCATAATCAAAATTCAAAATACTCCCCAGAGAGAGAGAGAGATGATCAAATCTATATGAAATAACAGACAAGTCATACCACTCTCTTTTTCTCTAATGAATATTCTCCATTTTTTGAAAGCCATTTATGCTAAACCGACAAATAAGAATCAAGCTCAAGACAAATCAGCACAATTTTATCTTGTTAATTGTGTCAGCTGTCATTGTCCCTACAGGATCGTTTCCTTTCATGGTTTGAATCAAACTTCCAACCTTATAGGGTTTATTTGGTTTGAACGATGTAGATAGGTGTGAAATATTTTTTTAAAATTAAATAAGGGGAAAAAAATACTTTTCCTCTTTCCTTAGATGGGAGGAAGAGCAAAGGAAAAAAAAACAAACTCTAATTTCTTTATTTAATTGATTTAAAAAAAAAAGGATAAAAAATTTTCCTCTACTCCAAATCCCTCAAACCAAAAAGTAAAGCGATATATTAGGCTTGAAAAAACAAGGTTTGAATTCTCTAAAACATTTAAGAAATTAATAATGTCAATTTCAAAGAGAGATATATAATATTTTACGTGAAATTTAGTCAAGTAATAGAGCTCACAATGTCTAGTGTGCCTTTATCTCTTCAAAATCATCATAGTAAACTTCTCTAGAAATTTAAATATATGTGATCCAAATGCAAAAAAGAAACTACATACAACGTTACCGAGCATTTTTGCAAAGCAATAAATTAAGCATTTGTGTTCTCATCCATGCATTGCTCCAAGATTCAGATGAAAGAGAGACGTACACCTGCCAGCTTGATGGTACTGCCCTTGATGTCTCTCAAACTAATGTGAGGCAACATGTTTGCTACGCAGGATAAGCTTAGCATAAAAGTTGGGATTCAAGCATTGGAAGATCCTTCCAATAAACCAGCTGGTAAAGTGATGCTATATTTTTTAAGAAGTTGAATTATTTAAAGACTAGTTATACTCATTCAGATCTGACTAGAAGTTGAAATGACAAGTTAATGATCGAAAAATGATCACTTGCTAAAGTAATCTAGATGTAGTTGATATCAAGAATGAGGATGACATGCATCATGTTGAATTAATTGGAACATCCAAAACCTTGGGAATGCATGTTTTTTAAATGCTTAATTAGATCCTATAACCCACATATTTCGGAAGTAAACTTGGATATTGGATTATTCTGAAGCTATGAAATGTAATGAAGAAGCATGGAAGATATTATCTTTGAAGGGAAGGCATTAAATTCAGTCAATACAGTAATGCAAAATGCAGTGACTCTCTGAAGAGAGGATGTAAAAGAAACTCTCATACCATAAGAAGGCTTATATAGTGTTTGGTGCATGGGCAATGTATAAGGCCTGATAGTATAATTGACAACCATGTAGAAGTGTCTTAAAACATCAATTTTGATATATATATATATATATATATATGTAGTCACTTTTAATTACTTAAAAAAAAAGCACAGAAATATGACTAAAGATTTGTCAATTTGTTCACCAAAGTTAGAATTACTCTCCATACAATGCTTCTCACCATTTTTACACGCTTCTTTCTTTCAGGATTCAAATAAAAGAGAGAGATACCTGCCTTGCTGGTGCTGGCACTGCCTCTGATGTCTCTGAAATCAACGTGGGGGCCACTTGGTTCTACGCAGGACTAACTGATCAGCACAAGTGTTGTGATTAATTTGTGGAAGAACCGAATAATCTTCCATCCTCGTGAGGATTTATGAAACTGAAATCTTCCATTCTAAAGTCCTGCTTGTAGACATATATTCCCTTCACTTTTGCCCTAATTTTGTGCCCTCCGTGTTCGAAGTTAAAAATAATCATCACGAAGTTCCATTCATGCTCTAAAACTACACTCTTGAGTTTATCCTCAGGAAATAGGCATCTCAAATCAAACAAAAATATATGCTGTGATGTCATTGTTCCATACGATATACCTCTGAATGAAGATGCCAACATTTTCATATTGACATAAACCTTAACATATAGATCGCCTGTTTCCCGACTTCTACAGTTACTTTCTCCGGCGAAGCATATAGCAATGTTAGGGACTTTGTTTCGGACCCAAAAGGAAATACTACGGCCATTGGTATAGTAGTGATCCAACCATTCTGGTGTCCTTTCTTCTTGAAAAACAAACCTCAAGCCATTAACCTCACGTAGTGCCTGTTGCAACACATTATAAGTACAGAGTTAGAACCTGATGGAGAATTAGCTTTTAGTTGTTGATCTCCAATGGATCGGAGCCAATTGATGAATATATAGTATCTCATATTGAGTAGTAAAGAATCCTCAATATGATATTTAAAGCTTTGTTTGGTACATACTATGGAAAATGTATCCTTTTTCACAGTTAAATGGAACCATATACTGTCATTTCTCAATTTGTCTTATTATTATTATTATTTTTTTTAATTTTGGGGCATACGAGGTGTTTCATGTTCCCAAAATTACTTTTTCTAATCTACTCACTTTTCCATTTTATTCCATTCTATATATCAGTGGAAATTTAACTAGTTAGATTGGTTCTTTCTCCTTAATAACTCAATTTAAATTTTGGAGGAAGATTCTCCATCCACTTGACTATACCCATTAGAATCACTCTCCAAAGATGTAGTAAAAGCAGATGAAATCATGCTGCTGCTACATGCCTCTCTTTGTCAATGAAACTAGCTCGACAAATAAGAAGATCGTGAGATAGTGAGTGGGTCTAGTGAAATGGTGCCAATTCTTTTAAAGTGGATGCATGAGATAATAAAACAGAGGAGAAAGTCCTTATTCAACTTTATGATAAAGAAAGTATTGAAGAGTGAGAGACTTAATTAAAGTTATCATGTGTGCAGTTTCACATGCTAACTAGATCAAGATGGGAATTGATGTTGTTGGGTTTGGGTTACACCCTTGGTGGGTGGAAATTGAGGGCCCAATCATAAGAGTCCAAACCCAAAATAAAATAAAATTATTTTAGTTTTATTTTTTTTAATTTAATAGGAGAGGGAGGGAACGGTTAATGAGAACCGCTCCCTCACATAACGCACACTCAGAGAATATTCAGTGAACGTGTGTGCGTACATGAAAGTGAGGAAGTTTTCTTTCAATTGGTAGGCTCTCTGATCCTGAAAAAAAACTTCGGTAAATTCTCTCTGGAAAACTCTCTTTCTCTTCCTCTCTGAGTAAGAAACAAAAGGCTCTCACTCTCTTCCTCTTAATTTTGCCTTCCCAAGTGTATCTACAGTGAAGCAGTAAACAAAGTCCGAGTGATTTTGTTTCTACCGCCTGGAACTCTTCATCCTCTTTGTGTGGAAGTATACTATCTCAATTGGTATGTATATCTTTCCTTCCTTTTGTTTTCCTTCATTGGCATCAAAACTTGAGTTTAGATTCAGGGAAAATCTATTTCCGTTGCAAAATTTTTTTGAGTTTCATAATTTGCATACCGTATATATTTTTCTTATGAGTTTTTTTTTATAATTTGTATACTATTTATACTCATAAGATAAGCAAATAGGATTCAGTATAGGGAATCTCAAAAATTTTAAAAAAAATTTATACACAGTACAGTTTTTGAGTACTGTAAAATAATCCCTTCCTAGAAAATAAATACACCATAGTGTAGAGAATAAAGAGATGATAATAAGGCTACTAAAACAGCGTTAAAATGTACACTGTAACGAGAGAAACTGCCAGAAGAAAATCACCGTCTGCGAAGGAGATTCAAAAAATTGGGTTTATTGAAATCACAATTTTTTGGACAAAAGGAAGCCACCATCATGTAGAGGACGTCGAGATGAGAAGAACGACACCAAGAACGCCTCAAACGGACACCGGACGAAGGAGAAAACGGCAAAAAACGGGGGCGGGTTCGCGGGTCCGCCACCGGGTCTGTATCGGGTCGGGTTGACCTGGCGGGAGGCCAGGGATGACCTCAGCGACGCGTCGTTTATGCTTTAATTAAAAAAAAAATAGATCATGGGCTACGGTTCAAAAAAAAAAATTTTTTTTGGGCCGGCATCATTCGGCCCTATAAAAAAAAATTTAAAAAAAAAATTTTTTGGGCCGACACTTTGGGCCCTTCAAAAAAAAAAGGGAGGGGATTGCTGACGTGGCGCGTGGGGCCCATCAGCACGTGATTGGGCCACGTGGAGGACACTGTCAGAACACCGGCGACGCGTGGAAGACGTCTGGCCGGTGCGTGTCGCCTAGATAGCCGTGCACGGTGGCACGTGGAGTTCACATGCCTCCCTCGCGCGTGGGATAACGTTTTTTTTCAATTTTTTTTGTACTCTGGACTTCTCTGGGCGCATGGGGGCGCATGCAAGGGTATTTTTTTCCACGGTTTGCTTCTAAAAATTTCTAAATTCTAGATCTTCAATTTGATATACTATTTGCGTAGTTTTGACATAAGTTTGGATCTGTCTAGAGCTATTTCGGCACATTTTTTTTAATAAAAAAATTTTTTTTAATTATTTTAATAATTCCTACTATTTTATTGAAGGTAAAAAAAAAATAATGAAGCAAAAGAATTCTGAAAGCACTGAAATAGTTGGATATGGTTCTCCAAGTTATGAGTATTTGGAAGAACTTATTCCAGATGGTGAAGTTTTGGATGAAGATCTTGATGAGGAGTTTCTAGAAGGAGAAGAAAATCCTGAGGAACTTCAAGAAGTGTATACAGATCCAAATAGGCCAAAGGAAGATGAAATTATTTTTGAAGAGCCTAAAATTGAAGATCAAGAAGTAGATCAACCCCTTACCCACTCTGTAGCACAAGACATAGCAAATAGGGATGCGACAAAAATAAAACATTTAAAAGACTTGTATCCAATTCTTGCAAAGTATTCACACTTTGTGATGAATATGGAAGATGCTGAGCTCTTAGCGAACGTCATTATTAAGTTAAGAGAAAATCTGAATACACAAAACAAGAAATATTCAGATTACACCAGGGTCGATGCGATTAATAGAGCGATGAAAATATCGAATCGCATTCTTAAGAGGAAATTGTTAATTTCTGTTTTTCTACTTGATTTATGTATTTTTTATTTTATTTTTTTTTGGTACAATGACTATGTTCTTGTATGGATTTAATATTTTTTTAATATATGCTTTATTTGAGTGGGAGCTCTTAAAATAATTTTTTTTGAGTTAAATATTCTAGTACTTGTATTAAAATCTTAATAGAAAATAATAGTAATATTAGTATCCGTGTGATGGGAGATACACTTGTGGTCTCCTGATCATGGAACTAATGAAATTATTATTGTTCTACTAAGAAATAATACAAGTATATGACATTGTATATTGTACTGTGCTACATGTATATTTTATTAATATATTCTTTAGTTCAGCTCAATAATAGAAGTCCTTTATGTGGGATAGTTTCGTAACTGATTTGAGGATGGCAACCAAGAGTATAATGGCTGAGCTAAACAAGGAAGATAAACTAAATGGGGATAATTGGGACATCTAGCACCAAAAGGTTTCATATATATTGGAAGAACAAGATGCTGTAGAGCCACTGACTATAGTCATGGCACAACCAGAAGCCGGCAATATAACTCAACATAGGAGAGACCAAGAGGTCTACATGGCCTAGAAAAGGAAGAACATCATAGCACGTATAACTATGCTGGACACTATAGCCAATGACCTAATGTGTGAGTATGAAAAATATTCAACTGCACAAGCCATGTGGACGGCATTAAAGGATAAGTTTGGAGGTACCTCTACCACCAAACTCAGAAGGCTGACAATTAAGTTTGATACTTATAAGTTAAGGCCTAATACTCCTATGAAATAGCATCTACGAGAGATAGCCAGCATGATCAGAGAACTGAAGGAAGCTGGGCATGAATTGTCTGACGAACAGCGGATCCAAGCTATTATAAGATCACTCCCTTCAAGTTGGGAACACATGAAAGTCAACTTGACCCATAATGAGAATATAAACACTTTTAGTGATGTGGCGAAACACTTGGAGCTTGAAGATGAACGTCTAGAGGCTTACAGAGCATCTGGACAAGCCTATCTGACTGAAGAAGCAGGAACTTCTAACCTTAAGCCCAATTTCAAAAAGGACAAGAAATATCAAAGAAAGGGTAAGAAGAATGGCCCAAAATTTAAAAAGGGAAATAAACCTTTCAAGAAAAGAGGGAAGAAAGGTGGAAAGAAGAAGAAGACTGACCTGAGTAAGGTTAAGTGCTATTCCTGCCTAAAAATGGGTCATTTTGCAAGGGATTGCCCTGAGCAAAATGAACGTGAAAATGTATTAATGAATTATGTTAATTCACATATGTCTTATGTTTCAAGTACTGTTTTTTTAACAGAAATTATTTCTTCTTCTTGGATAATTGACTCAGGCTCCACAGACCATGTGAGCAGGGATCGAGGATCCTTTACAGAGTACCGTCGGTTGCCGAATCAAAGCAAGTGGCTTTATGTTGATAACAACGCGAGAATTGAGGTGAAAGGCATAGGAACCTGCAAATTAACTTTGCGATGTAGAAAAACCTTAATCCTCTATGATGTACTTCATACACCTGACATCTGACGGAACTTGGTTTCTATTTCCTACTTATTAATTTATGGGTTTAATGTAAATTTTCATGATAAAGTAGCAGACATTTCGTTAAGGACAACCTTTTATGGTTCAGCTTTTCTTTCAAAGAAGTTCTTTGTTATGGACATTGTTGATGTATTTTATATGCATGATTGCTTTGCAACTTCTTCCAATTCAAATGTTGATATGAATGCTTGGCATGCTAGACTATGACATATTAATCAAAATAGAATGATTAAACTAGCTAAAGAAGGATTGCTAGGTGAAATTGATAAAATGGAAATATTCTTGTGTGAGCATTGCCTGGTTGGTAAAGTAATTAGAAAACCATTTGGAACTGTAACTAGGGCAGAAACTCCATTGCAATTAATCCATTCAGATGTTTGTGATCCTATGAGTGTGAGGACAAAACATGGAGTTGTTTATTTCATCACTTTCATTGATGATTACTTGCGATTTGGTTATGTCTATTTGATGTCACATAAATCTGAAGCACTAGAATGTTTTAAACGATACATGAATTTAGCTGAAAATCAAATGGACAAGAAAATCAAATGGACGTGAATATTTATCGGACCAATTCAAAAAGCTCTGTGAAGAAAAAGGAATAGTGAGGCAACTTACAATCCATAGCACCCCACAACAAAATGGTGTAGCCGAAAGAAGAAATAGAACATTACTAGACATGGTTAGGTCCATGATGGCACAAGTCAATCTACCCATTTAGTATTGGGGAGATGCAATTTTAACAGCAGCCTTCATACTTAACCGTGTGTCTTCAAAATCGGTCACATCAACACCCTATGAGCTATGGATAAATCGTAAGCCAGATTTAAATATTTTAAAACCCTGGGGGTCGGCAGCTTATGTCCATGATACTTCCCACAAATATGGAAAAATAGGTCCAAGAGGGAAGAAATGTATCTTTATTGGATACTCTGAACAATCTAAGGGTTATGTTTTCATTGGAGAAAACCAGGATGGGAGTGTCACTGAAATAGAATTTAGAGATGCAACATTTCTAGAAAATGAATTTCCTAGCAGGGGTGAGGTAGATCGTACTGTATTTCTTTATGAGATACATGAAGAAACTGAGGAACAAATTTATATACCTCAACCTCTTAATTTGAGTGGGAGCTCACAAGGACAAGTACAAGATTCTGTTCAAGAACAGAATAACTTACAAGAGATCCCACTATGGAGAAGTAACAGAGAAAGTGTACCAAAGAGACGTTTCCTAATATAAGGGACTGCACTTATAGTTACCCCACAAGATTATGATGAACCTAATTCAATACATGAGGCTTTATCATGCCCTGCTAGTAATGAATGGAAGAAAGCAATGGAAGAGGAAATGAATTCAATGAGGATAAACCAAGTCTGGGATTTGGTCGATCTTCCATCTGGATGTAAGGCAATTGGGAATAAATGGATTCTCAAAATTAAGAGAAATGCAGATAGATCGATTGAACGATACAAGACTCGATTAGTGGCAAAAGGGTATACTCAACAGGAAGGTATAGATTATGAAGATACTTTTTCACCTGTTGTGCGTTTTAACTCCATAAGACTAATTCTGGCAATAGTAGCAAGTTTAAATCTAGAATTACATCAGATGGATGTAAAAACCGCATTTTTAAATGGTGAACTGGATGAAGAAATCTATATGCAACAGCCATTAGGTTTCATTGAGAAAGGGAAAGAGAATAAAGTCTACAAGTTAAAAAGGTCCATTTACGGATTTAAACAATCATCCAGACAGTGGTATTTGAAGTTTCACCAAGCTATAACCTCGTACGATTTCCAGATGATCGACGAGGACCACTGTGTATACATCAAGAATTTTGAAAAGAATCTTGTGATATTATCCCTTGATGTGGATGATATACTATTACCCGGAAATAGTCTAAAATCGATTATAGCTATCAAAGAATGGCTATCTTCGAATTTTGAAATGAAAGACATGGGTGAAGCTGACTACATATTAGGAGTTAAGATCCATAGAGATTGCTCAAGAAAGTTAATATCTCTTTCTCAGAAAAATTACATTGAGAAAATTCTTGAGCGATTCAACATGAAAAACTGTAAACCTATGGATACCCCTATTTCAAGAGGAGAAAATCTGAGCCAAGATATGTGTCCTCAGACTGAGTTTGATAAGAAGATTACTGGTACCTACTGACCAAACCTATGGTAATTTAATGTATGTCATGATGTGTACGAGACCAGACATATGTTATGTAGTTGGTTTGGTCAATAGGTACCAGTCAAACCCTGGACTGAAACATTGGAAAGCTGTGAAGAGAATCCTGAGATATTTGCAAGGCACAGCAGATTATGCCCTATGTTATCAAGGAAGCGATTTACGCTTGATAGGATACTCCAATGCAGATTGGGGAGGAGATCTAGATAAACGCAAATCGACTTCTGGATATGTTTTTCTGCTAAAAAATGGAGCTATATCTTGGTGTAGCAAGAAACAGACTTGTATTGCTTTGTCTACCATGGAAGCAGAGTTTGTTGCATGTTCTGTAGCAGTACAAGAAGCAGTATGGTTGAAAAGATTCATAAAACACTTAGGGATCATTGGTGATAAATTGGATCCAATTTTGATAAACTGTGATAGTGAGGCTGCCATTGCCTACACTAAAGATCCCAAGTATCATAGTAAGACAAAGCACATAAACACCAAGTATAATTTTGTAAGAGATGCCATAGCACAGAAAGGTGTTACAATACGCCATATTCCTACACGTCAAATGATTGCTGATCCCTTCACCAAGCCAATACCGAGAGATATATATGTTGATCATGTAAAATCACTTGGTATTCGTAGGATATGATGTAACACAAATCTATGTAATGATCAATTATATGAATAAGATTAAGTGCATTTTTTTCTATAATTGAGTCATTCGAGTACATATACTTATGAAAAATATACAATGTCTAGTATGTCGTACATGTTGATAAGGTTAACTTTCTCACACGAGCAACTGCCTTTGACACTCATGGAGAGTGGGCAAAGATGAGATATCTTTTGTATTTACTAGCAAATCTGTAAGAGGGTAGATATGACAGTAAAACAATACAAAATAAGTCACCCCGACAAAAGAAGAGAATAGGTCGGGATGAGATCCAATAAATATAAATTTTGGATTGAATTATGGATACCCACAATCCATAATACATGTAACCAGATGAGAATTCTCCAACAAAGACGTTATGATAAGTGGAAGGATTGGTAGAATTCGGGTTAGACACTGTGTGTGTCTGAACTTAAATCTGTACGGTGTTAACAACAAAAACAAAATCGACATACACTCTTATGTGATAAGAGTAACATCGTAGCATGCAATTCATACTGCATGTGTTTTTTTTTTAATAAAACCGCAATTGGGAAGTAAGTGAATAGATCCCTGCTTCATTACTTTGTGAGTCCCAGAGAGAAATAAATCCTCTCATTAATGTCCTTATGACTTTGACATTTTTCATGGAAAATGATTCAATGTTAGCTACTTTAGCATATATCCAATGGTCGTGATGAATTTGATCAAAAGGTCTTATGCTAGGAAAGCAATTGTTTCATATTGAAATGAAATATGGGCAAAAGGAAGATTATCTGAATATATACACACTTATACTGGTGTCTAAAACATGTCCGTTAAGAAGTTATGATGTTAACATCTTAAGCGTAGACACTAAGTATATGAGAGTTAGGCAATCTAAGTTTATATAAAAACTTATGAGGGATTAGATTTGTCATGGATGAAGTGTATATGAGTAAATCTAGGACATTCAAGACATAATACATGAACAAAATAAATGCGAAATACATAAGGTAATTCTATACTGGTCCTTGAAAAGAATTTCTAGTATAAGAATACCTAATTATAGACGTCATGCCCATGCGGTCACGATAGAACACTTAGTATGAAATGGAAAGGAAGAATTGTAAGAGGTTAACCCATCAAGTGTGAGTGGGAGATGTTGGGTTTGGGTTACACCATTGATGGGTGGAAATTGAGGGCCGAATCATAAGGGCCCAAACCCAAAATAAAATAAAATTATTTTAGTTTTATTTTTTTTAATTTAATAGGAGAGGGAGGGAACGGTTAATGAGAACCGCTCCCTCACACAACGCACACTCAGAAAATATTCAGTGAACGTGTGTGCGTACGTGAAAGTGAGGAAATTTTCTTTCAATTGGTAGACTCTCTGATCCTGAAAAAAAACTTCGGTAAATTCTCTCTGGAAAACTCTCTTTCTCTTCCTCTCTGAGTAAGAAACAAAAGGCTCTCACTCTCTTCCTCTTAAGTTTGCCTTCCCGAGTGTATCTACGGTGAAGCAGTAAACAAAGTCCGAGTGATTTTGTTTCTACCGCCTGGAACTCTTTATCCTCTTTGTGTGGAAGTATACTATCTCAATCGATATATATATCTTCCCTTCCTTTTATTTTCCTTCAGATGTAATAGATATAATTGTGGGTTTTATTCTAGTTTCAAGTTTTATTGAAGAACAATATTTCATCATTTCAAACATTTTGGCACTAACTTCTTCTCAAGATAAGCCCTTCATCAGCTGTCATATAAATCCAATCGAAAGAGTAACAAATATGAATACAAAGGAATAGAGAAAAACCTGACTCAATAATGTTCTACTAGACTCAGAAGTCAAGTGTTTGTCTCCTGCCTCTAATACTTGGAAGTTTGGTGGAATTGCTCTAACTTCTCGAAGATATGCGCAGTATGACAGTCTTAAGGATCGTAACCCAATCAGGTTTCTGAATGACAGTGGCAATTCTTCTATGCCACTATAATCCAAAAGAACATCTCTTATATTTTCCATTTTCTCTAATATTTCTGGGAATCTCCGGAGGCCGGACATTGAGAGGTCAAGAAATTCAAGGGATCTTGACGAGATGTTCGGAAAGGTCTTGAGCTTGTAGCAATTTCTAAGACTTAGTCTCTTAAGATTGTCAAGAAATCCATTAGAAACATGAACGTCCATCAAATTATAGCAATAATTCAAACACAGTTCCTTCAATGGGACTCCAGATAAGTCAGGAAGTTGTGTAAAAAATTCGCAATGACTAAAATCCATCGAACTCACAGACTGGAACCTCTGCAAAGCAACATTAAAAATTAACTAATCTTGATAATAAATCACAACATTATTAAATAGCACAAAGCAGGGCAGAGACACTAGGCAAGGTATGAACAAAATTTAAAGAATCTACAATCTACAAGTAATTTAAAAGTGTCATTTATGCCTAATTAATATGTGTGTGTGCCACGTCTTTGTTTATAATAAAACATAATAATAGAAAAATTGAAAGTTTCTTAACAAAAAAAAAGGGAATTGTTTTACATGCCTTGAGCATTATTGCATCCACTTTGAGGGAACTTTTGGGCATCTTGAGGATAATTAGTTTATCGGGATTAAAATCATCAGGGAAGGATGCACAAGGATATCCTTCCCAGTCTAGCACTCTTAAACTATTTGGGAGATGGTTGGGACCTGTGGAAAATTGGGCATTTCTAACAATGAGTATCTTAAGATTTTGCATCTTTTCGAAGGCACTTCCATCCCAATTAATCTCTTCATCTCTAGGCATGTCCAGAATTATGGCTTCAATCTCTTCAGTTCCCTATCAAACCAAATCATATGTTAAATATTGAAAACAAATTTGTTAGGTGTGTTAGGAATAGAAATAAGTTTCTAAAGAAATGTGGGTCTCAGTCAAGGGATGAGAAGAGAATAAACAAAATGCACTTAAGATTGCTCTAATAGAGACTTAGTCGGTAGGCAGAACTTGGGAAATACCTTAACTCCAAAAATTAATATTAATTAAAAATTTACGTAAGTGCAGATGCCTCGTTTTTTTCTAAAACTTGAATAATGTCGTTATGAAACCACAACCTTGAGCGTTTTCCAGGTTTATTTGGTGATTGTTGTCGAACAATTTCTTTACCCATGTCCTGAATTAAACCATGCATTGTTACAAGGCCTTGGACAATCTTTATGAGACATTTATCCACCAATACTCTGATACCATTATCTGGGCATCTACCACACGCACATAGAGCATATGTGACATATTCCAAGGTGTATCCTTTAAAGCAACAAGCACTGTCAAGAAAAATTTGCTGCTCGCTTTCCTCCAAAGCATTATAGCTTACTTGTAATATCTGTTGGATCTTTTTAATGGGAATTCTTCGATAATTATCTAATGCAGAATTCCAATCATTTATTCCTCTATTGAACAAGTTGGAACCTATAACTTCCAAAACCAAAGGAAGACCACCAGCATAGTGTACTACATTGTCTAAACTGTCCATGAAACTTGGATCAACCCTATTCCCTTTAAAGGCATTCCATTTAAGAAGTTCAAGAGCTTCTTCATGATTTAAACTCTCAACCTCATAAATTCTTTCAACAATATTGTGCTTTGCCAGCAAATGTTTGTCCCTTGTTGTCATAATAATTCTACTGCCAGAACCAAACCAATCAACTCCTCCAACAGTTGCCTGCAATTGCTCTAGCTCATTAACATCATCGAGAACTAGAAGAACCTTCTTTTTGTGGAGCCGATGCTTTATTATTGGAATTCCTTTATTGACATCTCTTAAGTTAATATCTTCTCCAACCACTTCAGAAAGAAGCCTTTTTTGGAGATCTACTAGGCCATGCTTAGTTGAGTTTTCTCTGACGTCAGAAAGAAAACAGAAGCCTTGAAATGAAGCAGCAATCAAATTGAATACTTCTCGAGCAATTGTTGATTTGCCTATTCCACCAGGGCCACAAATTCCTATCATTTGGACTCCCTTATTAGATCCAACATCCAGAAGAGACTTCATCACTTTTAGCACTCGAGACTCAAGTCCAACTGGGTAATTGGTAACATGCAAAGGCCTGCGATTAACCACTCTAGAAACCTCTTCAACGATGCCATCAATAAAATGGCTTTCATATTCTTGCCTGTGCCAATTACAAAATTTTGTGAAAATTCAGATCCATCTAATTATTTTGCTGCAACTTATATTCATACCAAGTGCTGAAATCTCAGATACAAGATCTGAAATCTACTGATAAACATTGGTCCTTGTTTGACTTATACTGAACATATAACGACCAATCATATCAAGCAAAATACAAGACTCTTGTAATGCTTAAACTTTTATTGAGTTGATACATAATTTGTGTCCTTGTTTGTGGGTTCTAAATTAGGCTCTCTGAAGGCCTGTTTGGTATATTTAATTTTAAGGCATAATTATATAAACTAAAATAATACATGGTAAGTTCATCACTTATTTAGCGTACATAGATAATATGTTAAAGAATACCAAACATGTCCTAACAGAGTTTAAGGAACAACAAATGACAAATAAGGACACAAGTTAATTAGTCTATTTGTTTCTTTTCAAGAGTTACATTTGAATAAAACTTTTGTTTGTATTTATCTGTCATTTTAAGGTTTCGAAACCACATCTTGGCCAAAAAAAATTGCCCTTATTTATAACTTTTTAAAAGTTTAAGATAACATTTATTATTTTTTTCTATTTATCCATTTTCATAGAGTATATTAGGAAATTTAATTTAATTAATTCCATGAAAAAATATTCCATTAAGTAGATTAATAATATGAAGAGAGATGAAACTTTTTACTATGGTTTGAAGATAATTAAATCATTAAGTTTAATAAATAAAGACTAAAAATATACTTTTGCTTTTTAAATAATATTAATTTACAAATATCATATAATTTCACAACAGTACTAAATAGTAAGTCTCAATATCAAGTGAACAAACAAAATATGGAAAGCATATACTCAAATAAGTACCCGCGTTGATAATGGTATCCGATGATATCAGCAGCATCTTGCAGAGCCAGCCTCCATTTTTGCACCTTCTCCTTGTCGTTCTTGAACCTTATCTCATGCTTACCAAATGCTTCTCCGTAAGCTTCTCTCTGATGTCGCACTTCTGACGGATCCACATCATAGAAAATGGGCAAAACCAATCGACCCTTTTTCTTTATACACTCAAGGATATGAACAAGCTCATCTAAACAGAATGTGGAGGAAGCATAGCTTTTGGAGAAAATGGGGATAGCAGTTCTAGACTCTTGGATTGCTTTCAGAAGTGATGGGGTAATCTCTTCTCCTTTTCTAAGCTCCTTGTCGTCTTTAAAGGTATGGATACCCTTTCGCTCCAGAGCGTCATAGAGGTTTCCGGTAAACTCAAAACGAGTGTCACCCCTGAAGTTGAGAAACGCATCGTATGCCCATTCATAGGTGAGGGACGAGGACGATGGTGATTGGTTTGCCATGGTAGCTTGAAATGGACGTCACAGGTTGTGAAGAAGGAGATTTCAGTCTTCCTTTATGTATGTCATGGCGATGGTTTCTAAGGACGGCCAATAGTTGACTATTAAGCAAGTATCCAAGTTTAATTAATATTTTATTTTCAATGAGATAATATTGTGAGGCTGTTGGCGGAATAGCATCAAGTATAGACAAAAGAAAAGCCGTAAGGATGCCAACTCTAAAAAATATTAACTAGTAATAAATTTTTTTTTATAAACATCGGAGCTAACGCCCCATTAAAGTTACTAGTAACAAATTTTAATTCTTCCCTCCAGTACTTTTTTATAATGTGCCATCAGAAGGATTTTTTTTCTTTTTTTTCATAAGTTACATTATAATATTAAACAATAATATTCTATTTTTACTCTTAATCATTTACTTCTCAATCTTATGAATTTTTATCTAGAAAAGTTGAGTCATTAATGAGAACAAAACACATGGTATCTTTTTTATTGGTTTTACACCTTTTTCTACGTTATAATGATTAATAATTTAATTTAGTGAAGATTGTATTATTTTAATTAATAAGAATAAAAAAGAATGTTAAGTTTTTTTTTTAAGAATTTTAAGAACGTATTACTAACTTTCTTAAGATGAAAATGGCTTATGACAAGAACTAGAGGGAGTGTACTATAAATGATAGATTCATTATTATTCAATAATTAGTAAAAGGAAGTATTAATTACAAGTTTATAAAATGATGGAAAAATTAATTTAAAGGCCCATGCAGTTTGCTCGAATTTTCAAGCAAGGTTTATCATTTTCAACTCATTTTCCATTATTTCTAACCATGTTTCGAATAATTTCCAATTATTCATCTCAAATTTTTAACTCAATTCCAACAATTTCCTCTCTTCTCAGTAGGATAAGAATGATTTGCTCATTTCCTACTCATATTTCATAATTTTCAACCACTTTTTGAAGAGTTTCAAATTGATCTATGAAATTTCCAATGCCAGACAACCTATTTAAGGGAATCATGAGCATTTTTGTAATTTCACATTTTTTTTAAATTTAATATTAGAGACCTTGGTTTTTATCTGTAATTTCTAAATTCAAGGTCCTTAACTAAGTTTTTTTTTTAAGTCTCTGAGTTCCAATTATTCAACATAAGGCCCTCCGCCCTGGTAAACATCAACATTAACAAATTCTATATTAAGTTCTACATAGGGCGGAAAATGACATGAACTATCCTGCCTTGCCGAGCAAGTTAACTGAGAAAAAACAAAAATAAAAGACGAAATATTTTTAGATTGCCTACTGAAAGAGAGCACGATCAGCGACATTCAGCTATATCCCAAGAGACTATCATAAGCCTGGGGATGGATTATTGGCTGATATGGCGGTGACCTAAAAGATGGTCCATGTTCACTTTGAGGTGGCAACTTTAGGTCTATATGAGCTTCTTCAAGATGTTGCTCTCCCTTTGTGATACTTGGCTTGGTTTGGGTTTAACCCTCTTTCTTTATCAAATAAATAAAATATGAAATAAAAACATACCTCATACAACAAACCATTAGACAAACATAAACAATGACAGTATTCTTTATATATTAAGATCATAATTGTCAAGCTCGGGAATTGCTTCACAATAACTCTACTAAGTTTGACTAAATCGGCGAGATCCATATGGGTTCGATTAGTTAACAGAGTAATAAAGAGGCAAGAATTCCAAAGAAACAACGCTTTAGTCCAAGCCTAAGATGTGGAACCAGAGTGATTTAGAGCCATGGTGAACCAATATTGGCAAATAGGTACAGATACCAGGTTGTGTGTGTGAGATAATTTATTTATGACATAGGATCCAAGTATGATAGTATACATTATGTAAACATATAAATACGCATAATATACGACAATTTTAACAATATAAAAGGAGTTCTCAGATTGATGATCATAAAAATTCTGTTAATATTTGGATGTCTGTAATTACTTTGAAAGACTTCCTCCACACATGAAATCCTGACGCCTCAAGACAGACAATAAAGAGAAACTGGGAAAGGCGGAGGGACCTGAACGAAAGAAAGGAGATGGTACCCATATAGACAGATAAGTTCCACACCTCTTTCTTTTTCTCTTTTTATTTTCCTTTGCAATGGCTGAATGAGATTGAGGTGTGGGTTTGAATGAAAGGGACATGCCTGCCTTGTTGGTACTGCCTTCCCTAACTGCAAAAACAATGTGGGGCCACCTGCGTCCATGCAGGACTAGCTCAGCGTAGCTGTACGAATTCATGGAAGATCCTTCCAAAAACTCAGGGACAGATCCCTCACTATGATTTATGAATCGAATATCTTCCATTCTGGATTTTCGCTTGTACACATATGCTCCGCTCCATTTTGCCCGTGCTATTCCATATATTTTATCCTCTTCCTTTGGATACCAATTTACGTAACTCAAGACGCAGGATATCTCCACGTGGTTCCATTCATGTTCTGAAACTACACTCTTGAGTTTATCCTCAAGAACTAGGCATCGCAAATCAAACAAAAAGATATGTTCTGATGTAAGAGGTGCAAAAATTGTTTGCACTTCTGGAAATCCAACATCTATCCCATTAATTCGGACATCAATGTGCAGTTTTGGTGGTTCGTGCCATGGGTCCTCTATCAATGCAGCAAAACATACAGCCATGTTTGGGAATTCTTTTTGGAACCAAAAAGATAAGGAATCTCCCACGACAAAGTGATCAAACCATTCTGGTGTCTTATCTGCTTCTATTATGAACTTCAAGCCTTCAACCTCTTGTAAGGCCTGTTGCAAAAGCAGATTTAAGAACTAAGTCATTTCAGAGAACAGTGTTTGTGGAAGAAGAATTTGAGAGAACTATCTGGTGTACTGAGTCTTCTCCATTGGTGAGCTGTTGAACCCATGAATTCTAAGAGAAATGTTGTGTTTAATTATATGCCTCTTACCGTGAATGAAGTAAGACAAATAAGACGAAGTGAACTTATGCCAATTTTTCGGGATGCTTACTGAACCTTGCGTGAACAACTATTGAAGTGAAAGAGACTACAATAGAATTTTCCTTTTTGGTGGTGATTTATGCAAATAATGCAAAAATATTGACTTGAATCAGTTTCTTTTTGAAGAATACATACCCTCTAAATCAGATCATAAAAATGCCAGACTAATATAATAAATCTAGAAGCATAATAGCATTTAATAACGTAAGCTAGATCATAGGATAGAAACACCAGATCAAGAAAGGACAATCAAACATTGAAATATGCAACCATCTTTTTTGTTCAATTGTCACGGCATTTTTTATCAAACAAGAATATTTCGTTATGTACATGGTGGAACTAACTTTTTAAAGTAAGTGGATCATGAGTCATCATGTAGATGCAATGGGAAGAGTGAAAGAGAGAGACTAACCTGGCACAGTAAAATGCTACGAGACTCTGAACTCAAGTGTGTGAACCAATCCAGGTTTATTGCTGACAATTCTTTTAGGTTTGGAGGAATCCCTCTAACTTGTTCAATACTTTTACAAAATGTAAGTTCTAATTTTTCTAACCCAACAAGGTTTTTGAATGACAAAGGCAATTCTTCTATGCCACTATTGTCCAAACAGACATCTTTGATAATTTCCATCATTTCTAATGTTTCTGGGAATCTCGTAAGGCTGGAGCATCCTGAAAGGTCAAGAAACTCTAGGGATGTTAACCTGATACTTGGAAAGGTCATGAGCTTCCGACAGTTTTTAACACTTAACCTTTTAAGTTTATCCAGAAATCCAACTGAGACATGAACTTCAGTTAAATTCTTGCAGCCTTCCAGACACAATTCCTTCAAATTTGGGGCTCCAGATAAGTCAGAAACTCCTCTTAAAAATTTACAACCTCTGAAATTCATCACCCTCAAAGACCGAAACTTCTGCAAGACAAGATTAAAAACTAGTCTTAACAACTGCAAGCACACCACGAAACATTAAAAAGCACAAACACTAATACAGATTCCATTAACAGCATGGAAAAAAATTTTAAAATGTTCTTGCTCCATAATAAAACATAATAATATTGAAAATTGGCAATAAACTACACGCCTTGAGTTGCTCATCTACTTTGAGGAAACTTTCAGGCATCCTCAGGACAATTAGTTCCTTGGGATTAAAATCAGATGGGAAAGATGGACAAGGATATCCCTTCCAATCCAACACTCTTAAACTGCTTGGGAGATACTTGGGGCCTGTAGAAAAGTGTGCATTTCTAATAATAAGTATCTTAAGATTTGGCATCTTTTTGAAGGCCTTTCCACTCCAATCAATTACTTCATCTCCAGGCATGTCAAGATTTATGACTTCAATATTCCCAGAACCCTTTCAAACCAAACAATTAAACCACAAAATCCGTTAGAAGTATTAAGAATTGGTATAATTATAAATTTCTATAAGAATATATAAGATTATATTCTAGTAGTAAAAAAATAAAATAGTGGGATAGTCAAGGAATTGGAAGAGAAAAGGGGGGGGAAAAAGGCTACAGACTTTATCCCTCAGGTGGAGGGTGTATCATTAGGGAAAACCCAAGAACACATTGATCACAAGAAGTAACAAAAATACAAACAATATACGTACAGATGACCCTTACCGTGTTTTCTTCTAAAACATGAATAATGTCTTTATGGAACCACAACCTAGCACGATTGCCGGGCTCATTTGGTGATTTCTGTCGCACAATTTCTTTACCCATACCTTGAATCAAATCATGCATAGTCACCTTACCATCACAAATCTTTATGAGACATTTATCAATCAACGCTTTGATACCATAATCTGGGCATATACCACGAGCATGTAAAGCACTTCTGACATATTCAAATGTGTCACCTTTAAAGCTACAAGCAATGTCAAGAAAAATTTCCTGCTCGTATTCCTCCAAAGCATCATAGCTTACCTTCAGAATTTGTTGGATCTCTTTAATTGGAATTCTTTGATAACTCTCTAATGCAGAATTCCAATCATTTATTTCTCTATTGAACAAGTTGGAACCTATAACTTCCAAAGCCAATGGAAGACCACAAGCATATTGTACTACGTTGTTTAAAATGTCCACGTAACTTGCATCAACTCTACTTTCTCTAAAGGCATTCCATTTAAACAATTCAAGAGCTTCTTCTTCGTTCAAACTATCTACCTCAATAATTCTTTCCACACCGTGCCTTACAAGCAAATGCTTATCCCTTGTTGTTACAATGATTCTAGTACCAGAACCAAACCAATCGAGTCCCCCAGTAATGGCCTGCAATTACTTTAGCTTGTCAATGTCATCAAGAACTAGAAGAACCTTCTTTTGATGGAGCCTATGCTTTATTATGGTAATTCCTTTATTAACATCTCTTACGTTGATATCTTCCCCTAACACTTCAGAAAGAAGCATTTCTTGGAGATAAACTAGGCCATGATTAATTGAATTTTCTCTAACATCAGCAAGAAAACAAAAGCCTTCAAATGAGTCAACAATCGAATTGCATACTGCTCGTGCAATTGTTGATTTTCCTATTCCACCAATGCCACAAATCCCTACCATTTGGACTCCATCATTAGACCCAACATCTAGAAGAGAGTTTACTTTTAGCACTCGAGGCTTTAGCCCAACTGGATAATCAGCAATGTGTAAAGGTCTCCGGTTAATCTTCCTAGTGACCTCTTTAACAATCCTTTCCATAAAAGCATATTCATATTGATTCCTGCTCCAATAACAAATTTTTGGAAAAATTCAAACCAAGTGCATCAAATCAATCTTGTGATTTTTTCACAACTTATATCCATACCAAATGCATTAAAGCAAGCACACGGACACAAATCATTCAAGTATAAAATTTGAACACTTCAAGATTTTGTAGTGTTCATGACTCTTGGCCTCACTTTGATATTAATAAATATTAATAAATAAATATGAGTGTGTGTGTGTGTGTGTGTGTGTGTGTGAATAACTATTATACAAAAAAAACAAAAAAAAGACGGACTATCAACTAAACTGCACAGAGTAAACAATATTTGCCCAAATTAGTGCATGCTCTGTTTTCATTCCTCTTCTATGACCCACAAACACTGAAAGGAAAAAATATAACACCTCAAATTTTGAATTAAGTCATAATTTGTGTCTTAGCCTCTCTTAGATATTAATAGTACCAACTATCAGTATCAAATAAACAAATAAAAAATGTAAAGCAAAAGAGAGGCAATATACTTAAATACCCAGGCTTAAAATGGAGACCCGAGAGATTAGCTGCATCTTGTAGAGCCCTCCTCCATTTTTGCACCTTCTCTTTGTCATTTTTAAACCTTTTCTCATGCTGAGCAAACGCTTCTCTGTAATTTTTTCTCTGACGTCGCACTTCTGACGGATCCACGTCATAAAAAATGGGCAAAACCAATCGACCTTTTTTATTTATATACTCAAGGATCTGAACAAGCTCATCTAAACAAAATGTAGAGGAAGCATAGTTTCTTGAGAAAATAGTAATAGCCATTCTAGACTCTTGGATTGCTTTGAGAAGTGACGGTGTAATATTTTCTCCTTTTCTAAGCCTTTCGTCGTCTATAAAAGTGCAGATACCATTTCGATGTAGAGCCTGGTAGAGGTTTCTAGTAAAATCAAAGCGAGTATCTTCACCCCTAAAATTGAGAAAGACATCATAAGTCCATCCATTAGGGAAGGAAGAGGAAAATGGTGATTGCTCATCCATGGTAGCCAGTAGAAAATCTGCTAGACCCGCCGTGTAACAATCAAAAATATCAGTGCTTCAAGTTTTCCAATATTGTTCTAGAAATGAAATCACAGGAAGCAGGAAGGAAAAAAAAAAAATCAATGAATGGCAATAGAAAACGAAGTCAACAAAATCTTTGTGAAATATAAAAGCAACAATGACACCGAAACGACACAGAACAAAATAATTAAACTCTACCCCGAAGACGTCTAAAAAAAGAATTTTCCCACAAATTATCGGCTACCAAACAAGAAACGAGCAGAATATTGGGGTAGTATTGAAGTAAAAACATACCATTGGCTTTTATGGAAATTCAGTCAACTCAGTGACGCCAATTAGTGATGCCAAGTGCCGACTTTTAATTTCTCGGGCAATCAATAAATAGTGAACCTTTTCTGCACTAGAGCTGTTATAAGAGTTGCCTGTCATCTATTCCTCTTTCTATCCGCAGCAGAAGTCGAACTCTTATCTTGAAACCATACTTGACTCAGACGAAAGGCAATCTGTGAAGACCTTTCGTCTTGGATAATAATGAAAATTTTTTATTTTATCTTTTTTTAACCTTTAATAATAATCAAATATTATGCGCACCAAATATTCCCTAGCCTTATCCTTCACGCTGTTTTTGTTGCATGTGTTATGTTTTAAATAAAAATTGATTTAACTTAAACTATTTAACTAAATAGGTTAAACTTAAGTTTATATACAAACATATTTAGTTAAATAAATTTGACTTATTTTAGTAACGTCTAAGCCTGAATTATTATTATTATTTAATATATATAATACAACTAATATAAATTAGTTTGATAAATCTTCTTATTTCCTTGATGAATTGAAATAAATATAGGAACATACATTGTATATACTGAGATATTATTTCTCACTATTTTTTTTATTGTTATCTTTTTGTGGATGAGAGTAAGTGAATTAATATATAAGAATTTCACATCAACAATATTACAAGAGAAGAAAGGTGAGTAGGGTTTACAAAAATGAAGAAACTAGTTACTTTTCCATTATATTGCTTAAACATATCAGTCATAAAATAAATATATATGGACAATGTATTTGGTGACTAGAAGTTTAAAATTTGAAGTTTTTTTTAAATTAAAGTTAATAAATTTTTTCACTTTGCATTTTTATATGTCTTTAAATAGGTTTAAGAATAAATCAAGCACTTAGAAGGTTCAAACTTAAATCTAAAATGAAACCTTATATAAGCTAATAGGTAATGTTCAAATTAGGTCAGGTTGAAACTTTAGATTTATAATATAAACCTAGTCTATTTAGCTAAAACCTAGTCTAACCTCTATTCCCACCCCTAATTCTTGTTAACTAACACTCCCTCCTCCCATATATTATAATATTATAAGACATTTTATAAACTTTCTCTTATCTTATAATACTCCTTATGTCCCATTTTATTTGGTTTTTAAGATTTTAACATAAGGATAAAGAAATATAATAAATAATCTAGTGAATAATGTAATTTTAATAAATTATTCTTAATTATTACTCATTCACTATTCATATTATTGGTTTCCTAAAAGAATATACTATTAAATGCATAAAGGTATAGTTAGAAAAAATAATTAATTATTTATTAGTTTTCTAAAATAACAAATGAAATGGAACATTTAAAATTCTCTAAAACGACGTATACAATGAAATAAAAGCAGTATAACATCATTTATAGGATTTAGTAGATTATTTATGAGCTTTTTATAACAATATCCTTCATAAATTTATTTTACAAATATCCTCTCTCTTTCTTAATATTTTGATTAATATGAATAAATGTGTCATTTTTGGAATGACAATAATTTTTTTTCATAAAAATAAAAACTCTTAACTAACTTTAATTACCTTTCTTAATATGTATTTTTTATAAAATATCTTATAATTCGTCATTCTGACTACTAAATTTTTTGTTAAAAAAAATCTGACTAGTAAAGGTAAATTGACAAATCGAGTTATGGTTGGATATGAAATATTTTGAAAAATGAAATTGATAAAAATCAATTAAGAATTGACCAAGGTGAATAAGGTTTAAGAATAAATTATAATCAGTTTTTAATATGTTTTCTAGGTTAAAATATTCTATTACTACAATTAATTAAACTTTTATCAATGTTTCAAAAGTCAAAGATGATTAGTTTAATGCCGTGAAAAAAGGGTTTCAATTATAACAATTTTTTTTTTTACAAGAGAGAGTATGCCCTCCAAAAGTCGAAACAAACTCAAGAAATCAACGGGGAACTGAATTCCCAGAAATATCATCATTAAACGATTCCCTCACACAAGAAAGAATGGATGAGAAGAAAAAAATGCTGTGCTGCTGTTAAAAAATGCTAAGAACAATTGAATGAATGAATGTATGTCATTTGGTTCATCTAAATTTCTTATGAAATTTTTGTTATCAATTTTGGATGGAGAAAGATACAATGTGGGTGGACGTTGTAATTTTCATTATCTGGATATATATGTTTATATATTTGATCAATATATACAATAAAATGTATAAGAAGTTGAATTATTTACAACTCATGAACCATGCTTCAAATTACATGCATAAAAAATGTGTCTAATTTCTTATAAGATAGAAACTGATTAGAACTATATTGACTTGTAGTGCAATTGTTAATTGGGAAACAATAAAATGAAAGATAAAAAAAATCATATCACATACATCAAGGCATAAACAAACATATAATATATATATATATATATAATGACTGCATTCTTTATATAATTAAAAAAATACAAATTAGGTTGGTTTATTAAAAAAAAAACTGGACTTGAAATAAGGAATTGAAGTTATTTACATGTTTGAATCATCTCCCAATCATGGTAAAGTATTTGCTTTAGTTAGAAATATAGCCATGGGATAAACATTTAATCTGACCATTATTTTTATGATTATCATAAACATCCCTCAATATTGTTAAAATTGGCGTGTGTTATGCATATTTATATATATTCACATAATATATACTGTCATCTGGTATCCTGCGTTATAAATAAATTATCGTATCAATGATATCCCTACCGCCAATCGGTACGATATTAATTAATTATTTATTCATTTATATAATATGTATCCCAATTAATCAGGAAGTCGATAAATTGTTACTCCAAAATTAATACAACTTCTGCATCTTATAATGAGTCACTTTTAAAGTACTTTACACAGAATAATGAAAGTAATGAAATGTAGATTATGTTTTTAAATTTTTCAAAAAGTATTATCTCTCTCCACGATTGCCTATAGTTAAGTTCATTAAAAGCAGTTTATTTCTCTTGATAAATCTATTTCTCAAATTTTGAATTTTAAAATTAGAGTCAACAAACCAACTTCCCACATATAACGGCACTACATCAACTATTTTGCCATATGACTTATAATTAGGACTGTAAAGATTCTAGAATTGGGGATAAAATAAAGACTGAAATAAATATAAATTAGATGTGGGCTGGAGAATAATAAATATTACAATTTTCTATAAATATATACACTGATATTTTAATTGACATGTAAAATTCACTCATTACATAACAAATTACTATTAATTTTTCTTTTTCCCGGAAGGGAATATATATATATTATTATATTATAAAGTCAAGAACAAGCAGAAACACAGAAAACAGAACCTCAGAACTCAACTTTGGCCCAGAAACCCGACCAGAATATATAACCACCACACAAAGAACCCTGAACTAAAGAAACATGGCCGCAAAAAGAGGAGATAACACTTACTCCCTTCGGTCTAAAATATAAGTCATTCTTTAGAATATTTTTTTGAACCAAAATATAAGTTCTCTGTAGATAAAGTCAAAAGTATTAATAATTTTTTCCTAATTTATCCTTGTCATTAATTAACTCATGAGAGATAAAATTATTTTGAAAATTATATTTATTAAGGGTAATGTTGGAAAACAATATAAGTTTTCGACAAATTTAAGTTGTTTAACTCATTTTCTTAGTTTGTGTACATGTAAACACCGTATTTTGTCCAGGTAATTTTAAAAAATATATAAATATAATGATAATAATAAAAAATAATGGTAAAAATATAATAATAAATAAATAATAGAAAATGTAAAAAGAAAAAAGAAAGAAAGAAAATATTAAAAGAATATATATAAAGAAAAAAGAAAAAAAAAGAAGCAAAACAAAAAAAGAGCATAATAATAACAATGGAAAAAAATAGAAGTAAAAAAAAAAAACCTTGGGCTGAAATCAGCCCAAGGTGATCTGAGCCCCATTTGGGGGCTCAACTCGAGCTTCACCTGAGCCCTATTAGAGGGGGGAGCCCCTGAGGGCTCGAAGAAAAAAAGCAAAAAAGGGCACGCAAGGAGGCACGCAGAAGCCGGGGGGGGGGGGGAGGCGCCACAGAAAGGAAAAAGAAATGGAGACAAAGGAAGGGGGAGCCGCGTGAAATCCGAGGAGGAAGAGGGAGCTAGAGCTCTAAGCAGAGAGCCGCGAAGGAGAGCCTCGGCCGAGAAGGAAACAGAGGAAGGTGGTGCCGCGTGAAATCCGAGGAGGAAAAACCGAGGAGGCTGAGCACGGAGGGGAGGACACTGAGGCCGAGGAAAAAACGAGGAGAGGAGGGCACAGAGAAAATGGAGAGGGTGGCCGCGGTGGAGCTCGGAGGGAAGAGCAGAGAGGGAGTTTGAACAGGGGAGCCTTAGAGAAAAAAAAGAGGAGAGCTGTGGGAGCAAAGAAAGGAGAGGGAGATCTGGAGGACGAGACCGAGAAGCCGCGGCTGAAGTTTTAAGAAAAAGAAAAAACAGAGAAGGAGGAAGGCGGCCATGAGTGTGAAACCGAGAGACCGCGAGAGACCGAGAGGCAGAGGAAAGGGGGAGCTCCGACAGAGGAAAAGAGAGAAGGAAGGAGCTCGGGTAAAGGTAGAGAAGGCCGAGAGAGCCACGGCTGAGCACAGAGACAACCGAGAGAACTGAGAGATGAAAGGAAATGAGCAGGAAACCGAAGGAGAGCTGAGGAGAGACCAAACCGAGGGAGCCTCGGTGGAGCTCAGAGGAAAAGCTTGAAACACTGAGACCAAGGTAACATTCTTTTACACTCATTTGTTTCTTTCTTGCTTTGGATTGGATGTTCTAAAATGATAGCAAGCGGTTGAGAGTTGGATGTTTTAAGCGAGAATTTTGATTAATGGGAAAGCTTGCTGACCTTAGGAACATTGTGATTGTGTTGGGTTTGCTTTCTGATTAGTACTAGCATCATGAATAGGAGAAATACAATGTTCAACGCTCCGTTTTAAGCATGTCAGTCAAGTGTTTGAAGAAATGTCAAAAGGGAGCATGGTTTGTTATTTCTCATTGACATGAATATTGGGTTGTGTCTTGTTATTGCGTAGAGGAGTTCAAGTGATTCATGAGGCTTTATTCTGCTGTCCATATAGTGTTTATGACAAACCTTTTGCTGCCTGGCCTTGCTTGGTGCTTTAATTATGATATTAAACAAGTCTTGTTTGGTACATAATCAACTCTTTAGTGGGAACATGGTTTGTTTTTCTTTTTATAATCTTTTTAAAGTGCGCCTTTCAAGTGTATGCTGAAATGCCTGTGAGAGTTTATTGGATTAAGAGATGATATTTACCAAGTATTTAGTTTGCCTTTCAAGCCTTTATCATTCTTGCTGGGATTTCAGAAGGTGGATAATATTTAATTGAAGGTGCTGTTTAATATTCAAGACATTCTCATGATATAAAGGACTAAAGCAGATTTTCTATCTTATATCCCATCATGATCTAGATTGAACCCTTTCATTCAATGTTTCGTTCTCAACTTACTGATATGAAATATTTAGGTTGTGGTTGGCTTTGTTAGTGTGAACTATATATATTCAAAGGGATGTTCTTTGAACTTTGATATAATCCATGAACATTGATGGGAAACCTGTTGCTACTGTGGCAAGTGTATTGGTACTAATTTAAAGTCAATGGTATGCCTATTCGACTCTTTATGTGCTTGAGAAATTTGTTATTGCTCACGGCCACGAATATTATTTTTAAGACAAATACTAATGCCTTTGTATTTTCTTCTGAGTACCATGGGAGTATGAAGTTCGGGCGAAATCAAGGCCATTATCATCAAGCCGAGCAGAGGAAATGAAAGCTATCAACTTTGAGGCAAAGGAAAAGAAAATGAAGATACTAGAGTTTGCATCTTTTAATCTCATGGTTGGGTGTAAATTATTTAGATTTGCGCTTGCACACGCCCTTATAAATTGTATTTGATTTTTATGTTTTGTTGTTTTTACTTTTGATTTCGGTTGTTATCTGGTCATTGATTTTTCTTCTTTTCACTTTTAGAGTCTGTCCCGAGGGACTTTTAAGTCTCCGTGGACTCATAAGGTATCAGCTAAGGATACCATGAGCAAGGAGTTGCCATGATAACAATATTGGCTATGTTTTGTTTTTTTTAATATTTTCGGATAATCAACGGCTTTTTCTTTATAAAATATATAAAAAAAAACAAGTAAATAGAAGACCTTTATTTTGAACCTCTTTCTTTTTGTCTTTATGTTCCGAGTGGTAACACCGTGGGCATTTAGGTATTAATTAGCGAGCTGTGAGTGATAAAGTCACCATAGATCCTAATTGATTCTTTTTCTAAAAAATAAATAAAATAAAATAAAACAAATAAACAAATAAAATAAATAGTATTTGAATATATATATATATATAAAAGTCATATTTTTAAATTTTCTTGACCGCTTTTCTTTCTATAAAACGACCATAATCATATTTGTTTTTTATAATCTAATATAAAGTTGATTTCATTTATTTCAATTTTATCTAAGCCTTTTGCCACGAGTGGCATCACCGTGAGCACGCAAACATAAATCAGTAACTTGTGAGTGATAAAGTCACCACATAGGCTGATTATTATTTTTCAACACGTAATGATCACATTTTTTTAATTTAATTTCATTTTTTTAATAAATAAATAGGTGTTAAAATGGTTTTTATAATAAAAGAAAAAATAATTTGTACGAAAAAAATTGAAATTAACAAATTGTCTTCTTGCGATTTTTTTATGCCTTTTTGTCTCGAGTGACACCACCGTGGACACTTAGGTATCAATAGGTAAACGTGAGTGATAAAGTCACCACATGAGCCAATTGATTTTATTATGTAAAAATAAAATTATTTTCAAATATTTTATTTTCAAATAAAAATATTCAAAATCACAAATAATTTTAATCCTATTTTTTTAAATTGAGGAAATATATATTCTCTTTTAGGAATTTATTAAAAAAAATAAATGAATGAAAAGAGTAAATAATGGAAATTAATCTGTCTTTTACAAATTAAAACACAACAACCAATTCTAAAAATTGTTTTCTTTGTGGAAAGACAAATTATTTTCTATAAAACCCTCTTTTCAAAGAATATACATAATAAAAAATATCAACACAGTGACACGCATTTTTAGTCCGACCTACGTCGACTTTGATCCCTATCGCAGGGTACGTAGGCCCCAGACTCTCATTCTGGGTCAAGTCCACCTTTGTAAATAAATAATATTTTTCTCTTATTTTATTTTCCCAACTTCGCATTTCAGTCTCATTTACATCAAGTCCACCCTCGTAAATAAATAATATTCTTCTTAATTTATTTTTCCCAACTTTTCATATTTTCATTTTATTCTTTATTTTCATTTTTACATTTCTCTTATTTTATATTTATTTTTGCATGTGAATGGTAAAAAGGCAATCAAAATAAATTTGTAAAAAGCCATAAAAATTGCATGATCAACCTAAGGTAACCGTTCTTAGGAACGGGTGTTGTGGGGGTGCCTAACACCTTCCCCACTCACAATTGTACTCCCGAACCCAACTCTGATTCGCAGACCAATCCTTATCCCTTTTTTGGTTTTTGTTCCGATTTTCCAAAATTTCCCTTAAAATTTTGGTGGCGACTCCCTCGAGACCAGCCTCGCGCCGTGTGGGCCGGTTTCACCCTTTTTTCTTTACCTCCGCGCCATCCGCGTCGCATTTTCGGGTGTGACAGTTTGGCGACTCCATTGGGGATGCTTTGAGAGTCAAGCCTGTATGGGTTGACTATGCAAATTTTTATGGCTTTGTTATGTTTGGTTGCCCTTTTAATTTTGTTTGCCTCACATGATTAGGTTAGATAACATGCTTGGTAATTTTGTCTGTTCACATGCTTTTAAATGTATTTGTTGAATCGAATAACATGTGCTAGGATAGATAACATGCAGAATAAACCCTAGGGTAGATGACTGTTATCTCTTTGTATATTGTTTTATCTGCTGTTTTATCTGCAGGTAGGGAATTTGGGAAGTGTTTGGGTCATGAGGTTTGTATGCTCCCTTCACACACTGGGCACTTTCACGCCCAACCTCACACACTTAATGGGCCCTATACCCGGGTCTGAGAGTATCCTAGGATAGTTGGACTTTGTAACAGTGCCTTTGAGGGGCTATTAAGCTCCCAGATAACATTGTGAAGACTTCACCCAGTTGTTACCCATTCTTTAAGTTTAGTCTGGGAAGAGCTATTAAAGCTCTCAAAGGATTGAATTTACTGGATAGGGTTCCTGTCTTGATGACAGGGGCAACTTGGGAACCTTTCTGGAAAATAGAACCATCCCGAATCCTCACGCAATAGTAGATGAAGCTTAGATGTTAACCCAGCCAGTTAAAGCCACTAATCCTACCCTAGGATGTGCCTAATGTAGGACACGAGGGAGCACATTCAGTCTCATGCATTTTCTTTTCATGTAATTTAAATCGCATTAATGGAATGGTTATTATATTAATAAGTCCTCAATTATTTTTATACCTTATTCATGGAGAGACCTTGTCCTTCACGATACAGGACTCGTTTCTGTCTCCTTGAGAATTCAATAAGGATCTTTAATGAGAGAAGCTTTTATGACAATTAAACGGGGACCTAATAATATTTTAACTAATCAGATTCCTGGTTTCTTTTATCTCATCTTTTCATTATTTGTTGAGTTGAATAACATGTGTTAGGATAGATAACATGCGGAATGAACCTTAGGGTAGACGACTGTTATCTATTTATGTATTACTTTGCTTGCAGGTGGAAAATTTGGGTACTGCCTATGTCATAAAGTCTGTATGCTCTCCTCACACATTGAGCACTCCCAAACCCAACTCTGATTCGCAGACCAATCCTTATCCCTTTTTTGGTTTTTGTTCCGGTTTTCCAAAATTTCCCTTAAAATTTTGGTGGCGACTCCCTCGAGACCGGCCTCCCGCCGTGCGGGCAGGTTTCACCCTTTTTTCTTTACCTTCGCGCCATCCGCGTCACATTTTCGGGTGTGACAGTACACTTTGTCAAAGAGAACTTATATTTTACCTCGGAAAGAGTAACAGTAACATGAAATGTCAAAGAGTAAACCCAAAACAAGAAGCACACTACCACATGCCATCATAACCAACCACTATCACCTCTTTAGAATCCATAGCTAGAAACAGCATCCTCGTTGGAAATAGGGGTTTAAAGAACCATGCCATTAGTCCCATCACCTTTATCGAGGTAAAAGCAACCTTAAAAGCTATTTGAGCTATTAGATCTGACTTCCCAAGAAGGGGATGAATTGAGAAGATTAAAATCTTCTGTAAAAGTATAAGAAAGTGGTGAAAGCAAGAGTGACAGCAAAAACAGAGTATAAAATATAATTAAGTGAAAAATAAGATAAGGAAAGAGAAGACACAAAAATTTATCCTGGTTCGGTCTCTTTCTCTTGACTAACATTCAGTCCTCAAGTTACCACTTAAGATTTTCCACTATCTTGCAAGAATTCGTTGGGCTTCTTGCAATGCCTCAGTATAACTTGATGCTCTGTTCTAAGAGCTTACAATCTCACTATTTGCAATCTAGCTAAGTACTTCTCAAATCCCTTGTGAAATTCCCTCACAAAAAAATATTTCTTCCAGATAAAGATAAGATTGATTACAGTAATTGAACTCTCTAATTTAGAGTGTATATGAAAGTTGAAGTACATGATATAAAGTATATGAGAGCAGAAGACTTTGACTGAAGAATTTAGTAGAGTTTTTTTATATATATTGTAAAAATAGTTACCCACATCTTCAAATGAAGTTCTATTTATAGATTTTTGTCTTAACTATACGTTAAAGATAAGATCTAACCATTAGAGACGTTACCCAACGGTTACTATGAAAAACTATCCGTTCACCAACCGTATTTAATGTGTCTGACATTCAAAATTCGAATTTTGGTGTATCAACAGACAAATTTCGCAGAGTCCGTAAGCTAAAAACTTTAACGTTGTAACTCAAAGTTCGTCTGTTCTTAAGCAAAGTTCGAACTTTCATCTTTGGCAAATGTTTCTATGTTGGAACATACGAATTTTCACTTTTAAAGTTCTTCTGGTAAGTGTGAACAGTTGTTCCATATTACTACAATGCCTTCGAAGTTTGAATTTTGGTGCCCAAAATTCGTCTGTCAGTGGGCATCTCAATATGGTACAATGATTCTTCTTTTTGAAATTCAAATTTTCAAATACCAAAGTTCGTCTGTCAGAGAAATCTCTTATCAGACCTAATTCAAAGTTTGAATTTCTGAATACTAAAATTCGTATGTCAGAAGACTATCATAACAGTCTTTCAAACTGTGTTTCCAAAGTTTGAATTTTTAAAGTTAAAATTCGTCTGTCAGATAACTAACTTGGAACTTTTTCTAAACTTTACTTTCAGATGAACTTTGCCATATTTTCAAATGAACTTTTCATTTTTTTCATAATTTGTGCTTTATTTGAAATTCAAATTTTCAAAGATGAAATTTGTTTGTCAGGGGGACCTCTTTTCTGACTAACATATTTTCACTTTGAAGTCCAAATTTCATATACCAAAGTTCGAATTTTCAAAGTAACAAATTAAATTTAATACTTCAAAATTCATCTGTTAATGAGTATTTTTCAAATACTTCATGAATTATCATAAAACCACATTTTTAAAAACATTCTTGTGTAAGATCAAAGTCTTTTACTCATTTTAAATACAGTAAGAAATCCTATATCTAAAATTATACTTGTTTTTCTTGAATTTTTTCACTTGAAATCTTTTGTACACATTTGATATCTTCCTTCCAAACTCTAGTTGGTTTGCAATTATCAAAACACTTAATTCAATATGAGCAATGTCATACGAGATTCATATGACAAGACACAACATTATAGATTTCATCAAAGACCTTACCTTTGAGTCAATGGTAAGTGCAGCCACTCCCCTTACATTGCTGCTCTACACAGTGTATCCATCCCAACCTTGATTAATGAGACTCATTGAAACAAGATCATCTTGTCGTTCACACTCTAAAGATTGGAACTCTGCAAACCTTTAGCGCTCGGCAATTTCACAACTTGCTTAGCTGAATCATCAATCCTTCTTTGATTTATCCATCTAGCTCTTGCTAACTGCTAGTTTAGTTCAATTACAGGGTTAGGTAATATAATAAAAAGAGTGTGAACGGATGTAATAGGATAATGATTACATATGAGTTTGTTTGATATGATATAAAAAAGTGAGAGGATGATGATTATTTTTATTTAAAAAAAATTAAAAAATTAAAGGACTTTTTTGCCCTTACCAAAAAAAAAAATCTCCCTCCATTCTTCTTCTCCCTTGCCTCTACCATCGGCGTTATCCTTCTTCCTCCATCAATCTTCTCCTTTCCCTCCATGGCCGGCATTGTTCTCCTCCCTTCCCTCCACCATCGGCCTCGTTCGCCTCCCTTTCCTCCATTGCTAATTATCTTCGTCCTTCTCCCCCCATCTTTCTGCTTCCAAATCTGATGTGAAACCCAAATCTAGTTTCAGCCGAGCTCGATGATGGTAGGTGGAAGTGTGATGGAATTCGAAACCCAGTCTGGAGAAGGTTGATATGTAAAGATGTGACGTCGACGAAGGAGATTAAGGATATTGGCAGAGGAAAAGATGAAGGACGACACCAGTAGAGGAAGAAATGAAGGACAACGCCGATGAAGGAGATGAAGGATGATGCCGGCGGTGGTGGAGATGATTGACGGTAGGTGGAGGGAGGAAGGAATAGTGACAAGAACAAGGAGGTAAAGAGGGAGCCAAGATGGGAAGAAGGTATTAATGTCTTTTTGTATCTTATTACACCACTGTGAAGATCTTCACATCGAAAATGTTCAGTAATCCAAATCACCTCTATTGATGTAATCAAGATCACTTGAGTAACCAGGATCACATGTTAAAAAGTGTCCAACCAAACACTTTTAGTCAAGTGATGTGAAGCTGATTACTTCACATGAAGGGCTATGGTAAATGAATCAAATGAGCACTTATAGCCCGTTTGGTTCAATTACACAGGGAGTTAGGTAATGTGATGTAAAGGATGTGAAGGAATGTAATGTGAAGATGATTACATATGAGTTTGTTTGGTATGATATTTTAAAGATAAGGGGATGATGTTTATTTTTTATTAAATAAAATATATATAAATATGAAAATACCATTTTACCCTTGATCAGAAAAAATACCGCTCCGGCCCTCCCAATCGTTCTCCTTCCCGGCAGCATGGCCACTACTCCCTACACCAACATCTGACCATCATCACACCACTCAACCCAAACCTCCCACCCATCAGCCCCAAATCAATGAATCAGTAAAAATATGAAAAAAAAAATGGAGATGAAGATGATAATTTGCAAAAGAAGATGAAGGTTTTAAAACTGTGGATGCCAGTTCGAACTCATATTCAACATCCTCCATCTTTCACCTCCATCTTCTTTCCTCCTCAATCATGAACATGAACCTAGATCTGAGAGTTCGAATAGATTTGTGTATGCGAACTCAAATCTTCTGTGACGGTGACGAAGATGGTGGAAGGAACGAGTGGGAGAGGCTCGAAGGAGTGAGGGGAGATGGAGGCTGACGCCGGAGATGATGGAAGGAACGGGCGAGAAAGGCTTGGAGGAGTGGGGGAGGGTGAAGAGTGGCGCCAGAAATGGTAGAAGGAACTGGTGGGAGTCTCGGAGGAGTAAGGGAACGTGGAGGCCGATGAGGTGAGGATAGGGGAGGCTGGAGACCGATGGGATTGGGTAGGCGTCGGTGGAGGCCGATGAGGTGGGGATGGGGGAGGGTGGAGGCCGATGGGATGGGGTGGGCGTGGGTGGAGGCCGATGGGTGGGGGTGGGGAAGGGTGGAGGCCAATGGGTGGGGGTGGGGGTCGGTGGAGGCCGATGGGGTGAGGGTGGGGGTCGGTGGAGGCCGATGGGTGGGGATCGGTCGGTGCAGGCCGATGGGGATGGGGTGGAGGTTGATGTTAGATTTTGGTGATGTAATTTTTTTTAAATAAAGGGCAATGTAGTCATTTCCCCTCCTTTTACACTAGTGTGAAAGTCTTTACATTAAAAAATGAGTGTGAAGCAGATTACAGCAATTATGGTGATGAAGATCACCTAAGGTGATGGTAATCACATGTGTTAGGGCTAACCAAACAGGATATCTAGTGTGATGTGAAGATATACCCCTCACATAACCCCCTTATGCAAACCAACCAAACAGGCCATTAGGGTTTAGATACAATTAGATCCCCTCCAAAGGGACAGTAAAGAGAAAGAATGACAGGAGGTGGGACCCATACTGATAGATGATTCCCATGCCTCTCTCTTTTTCTATTCTTATTGTCTCTTCCAGTGGCAGGATGAGATCGAGGTATGGGTCTGAATATGAGAGACAAGCATGTCTTGTTAGTGCCTTGGCTGACTTTGAAATCAATGGGGGGCCACTTCCTCCTAGGCAGGACTAACTGAGCATACCTGTTTGGATTCATGGAAGATCCTTCCAATAACTCATAGACAGAACCCTCATTATGATGCATGAATCGAATATCTTCCACTCTGGTTTTTCGCTTGTACTCCACACCATTTTACCCCAGCAATTTCATATTTTCTATCCACTTCCTCCACATGGCAATTTATGTATTCAAGACGCAGGATATCTCGACGTGGTTCCATTGACGCTCTGAAATAGCACTCTTGAGTTTATCCTCAAGAACTAGGCGTCGCAAATTAAACAAAAAGATATGTTGTGATGCAAGTGATCCAAAAATTGTTTGCCTTCTGGAAATCCAACATCTACGCCATTAATTCAGACATCAATGTGCAGTTTTGGTGGTAAGTGCCATGGTTCCTCTATTAATGCAGCAAAACATACACCTATGTTGGGGAATTCCTTTTGGAACCAAAAGGACAGTGAATCTCCCATGACATAGTGGTCAAGCCATTCTGGTGTCTTATCTTCTTCTAGTATGAACTTTAAGCCATTAACCTCTTGTAAAGCCTGTAGCAAACAAGATTAGGACCAAAGCCATTTCTAGGATTAGTGTTCGTGGATGAAGTATTTGAGAGAACTCTAACTATACACTAATGAGAATTTGTTATTTATACAAGCATAATAGCAATTAATAACATAAAATCGGTCTTACAATAGAAACACTAGATCGAGAAAGGACAATCAAATTTGAAATACAATGAAATTTTTTATTTTGTGTCATGTCATATCATTATGAACATGTTGGAACTAACGTCTTTTTAAAGCAAGTGTCATTATATAAACAGATGCAATCGCAAAAGTGACAGAGAGAGAATAATCTGACACAGTAAAATGCTACGAGACTCTGAGCTCAAGTGTGTGTACCAACCCAGGTTTACTGCTGACAATTCTTTTAGATTTGGCGGAATCCCTCTAACTTCTTCAATACTTTTACAAAATGTAAGTTCTAATTTTTCTAACCCAACAAGGCTTTTGAATGACAAAGGCAATTCTTCTATGCCACTATAGACCAAACAGACATCTTTGATATTTTCCATCAACCCTAATATTTCTGGGAATCTCCTGAGGCTGGAGCACCCTGAAAGGTCAAGAAATTCTAGGGATGTTAACCTGATACTTGGAAAGGTCTTGAGCTTCCAACAGTTTTTAACACTCAACTTCTTAAGCTTACCAAGAAACCCAACAGAAACATGAACTTCAGTTAAATTCTTGCATCCATCCAGACACAATTCCTTCAAATTTGGCACTCTAGATAAGTCAGAAACTCCTCTAAAAAATTTACAACTTCTGAAATTCATCACACTCAGAGACAGAAACTTCTGCAAAAGAGGATAAAAAACAACTAGTCTTAATAAACTGTAAGGAAATAACAAAACATTAAATTAAAAAGCACAAACACTGATAAGACACCATTCATGGTATGGAAAAAATTTTGAAGTGTTCCTGCTTCATAATAAAACATAACAACGATGTTGAAAAATGGCAAAACTACACATGCCTTGAGTTGTTCATCCACATTGAGGAAACTCTCGGCATCCTGAGGACAATTAGTTCCTTGGGATTAAAATCAGATGGGAAAGAAGGACTAGGATATCCCTTCCAATCCAACACTTTTAAACTATTTGGGAGATGCTTGGAGCCCGTAGAAAAGTGTGCATTTCTAATAATAAGTATCTTAAGATTTGGCATCTTGCTGAAGGCCTTTCCACTCCAATCAATCACTTTATCTCCAGGCATGTCTAGATTTATGACTTCAATCTTCCCAGAACCCTTTAAAACAAAATAACAAAGTAAATCACAAAATCAGTTAGATGTAATAGCAATAGGAGTAAATTTCTATAATATAATAGATTATAACCCAGTTGTGAAAAAATAGTTGGTTAGTCAAGGAATTGGAAGAGCGACAAAAGAAGCTACATGTGCACTAATGTCCCTTAGGGAGAGGGTGAGATGGTAAGGAAACCCAAGAACACTTCGATCAGAAAAAGTAATAACTACAAAAACAATATATGTACAGATGACTCTTACCTTGTTTTCTTCCAAAACATGAAGAATATCTTTACCGAAGCACAACCTAGTGCGATTGCTAGGCTCATTTAGTGATTTCTGTCGCACAATTTCTTTACCCATAGCTTGAGTCAGATCATGCATTGTCACATTACCATGATCAATCTTTACAAGACATTTATCAATCAACACTTTACTACCATAATCAGGGCATATACCGTGAGCATATAAAGCACTTCTCACATATTCAAATGTGTCACCTTTAAAGGAACAAGCAATAAAAATTTCCTGCTCGTATTCCCCCAAACCATCATAGCTTGCCTTCAGAATTTGTTGGATCTCTTTAATTGGAATTCTTTGATAAATCTCTAATGCGGAATTCCAATCAGTTATTTCTCTATTGAACAAGTTGGAACCTCTAACTTCCAAAGCCAATGGAAACCACAAGCATAGTGCACTACGTTGTTTAAACTATCCATGTAACTTGCATCAACTTTACTTTGTAATAAAGGCAGTCCATTTAAGCAATTCAAGAGCTTCTTTATTTAAACTATCTACCTCACAAATTCTCTCAACATCGTACTTCCAAACCCAATTTTAATCCCCTCCCAATTTTAGCAATTCAAGAGCTTTTTGTTTGGCTAAAATATTGGAGGGGATTGGGGGAAATTTAATCCCCTCCCCCCTCCCAATTTTAAATTTTCTCAAATTAGGGTTTTTTAGAGGGTAGAGAGTATTTATTACTCAATTCCTTCCAATTCCTTCCTGAACCAAACAAGATTTTATTAAAATCCCTCTAATCCCCTCCCCTCTAATTCCACCAAACCAAGAGAATTTTAAAATCTCTTCAATCCCTTCCCCTCCAATTCTCTTCATTAAAACCCCTCGAATCTCCTCCCTTTCAATCCCCTCAGTTCAACCAAACAGACCCTCAAAGTTTTCCAATATTGTTCTAGAAACGGAATCACAGGAAGCAGGGAGGAAACAATCAATGAATGGCAATAGAAAATCAAGTCAACAAAATCGGTGTGAAACAGAAATGCAATCACAAGGAAACCACAAGGGAAAAGAAAAAAATTCTATCCCAAAGCTGAAGTCTGAAGACGTAGATAACAATTTTTCCCCCAAATTCTCGGATGCCAAAAGTGTAGAAGATGGGGCAATACTCCCTCCTTGGAGTTTAAAGTATTTTAAAGTATGATAATTAATAATTAAATATTTTTTTATACTTTTTTAAATTACTCTAGTAGTTTATTTCTGCATTAATTATTATTTCTGATAATCAATTTTTGTAGTATTTTGTTATGGATAATTTTAAAAATAAAAAATTAATTATATTATTTAATTTATAAAATATTTTATATTATGAAATATAAGTTACTAAAAAAAATGTGAAATATATAGTGTGGCAGAGGGAGTATGAAATAGAAACACACTTTCAACTTTGGATGGAAATGCAGTCAACTCGGTGACGACAATGAGCATTGCCAAGTGCCAATTTTTAATTTCTCGGGCAATCAACATTACTCTGACCTTTTCTACACTGTCTCTTTCTATCCGCAGCCAAAGTCCAACTTTTGTGTGGTCTCCCAGATCTGACAAAAGACGAAACGTAATCTGTCATGAAATGAAAGATATTTTAATTTCTTTTTATTTTTCTCTATAACATTATGCGTACCAACTGCCAAATATTCTCTTATCCTTCATGCAGTTGCATGTTTAATGTTTTCAAAAATAATTTCTATTAACTAATATTTTTTTTTTCTAAAATATAAATTTTATTTAATAATTTTTATGGTGTTAAATATTTTTTTATATTTTTTATTTATAATTAAATATAAAAAAATAATAAATTTTAAATATTATGTATTATTCAAAGTATTATTAAAAAATGATGTATCTTTTTATAAATTTATTGAATAAAATTATATTTTTTTAATTTTTATATAATTAATTAAATATAACTAATAGATGTAAGTGATTTCAAGAATTGAAATCACACGTAGCTGGGAGAAATGGCAATAGAACATCAAATTAACAAAATCGTTGTGAAATATAAAAGCAACAATGACACGGAAACGACACGGAACAAAATAATTAAATTCTACCCCGAAGCTGAAGTATGAAGAGGTAAATGAGAATCTTCCCCCAAATTCTCGGCTAGCAAACAAGAAACGAGCAGAAGATTGGGGTAGTATTGAAGTAAAAACGAAAATAGATCCTATGCTCTGAATCTGGACCGTCCAGAATTTTTCTGGACGGTCCAGATTTTTTATATAATATTTATAAATTTTAATATTTTTTCAATTTTAAAAGAAGTAAAATATAAAATAAAAATAATTTTTTAATAGCAAGATTTAAAAAAATAATATTTCATAATAAAAATTAAAAAATATATATAAAATACAATCTAAATCACCCATATTTTCTATGAATGGTTCAGATGTACTCTTAAAACAGCAGCACCGTTGCAGAGAAATCGGGTCCAGTGAAAACATACCACGGCTTTTATGGAAATGCAGTCAACTCAATGACGCCAATGAGTAATGCCAAGCACCGACTTTTAATTATCATACTAAACTGCATACAATAAATTATATTTGCCATGCTCTGTTTTCATTTCTCTTCTATGACCCACAAACACTAATAGGAATAGGAAAAAATATAACACATCAAATTTTGAACTGAGTCATCATTTTGTGTCTTAGGCTCTTTTAGATATTAATATCAAATAAACAAATAAAAGATAAAGCAAAAGAGAGGCATTGTATTTAAATACCCAGGTTTAAAATGAAGACCCGAGAGGCTAGCACCATCTCGTAGGGGCCGCCACCATTTTTGCACCTTCTCTCTGTCATTTTTAAACCTTTTCTCATGCTTAGCAGACGCTTGTGTGTAATTTTTTCTCTGATGTCGCACTTCTGACGGATCCACGTCATAAAAAATGGGCAAAACCAATCGATCTTTTCTATTTATATACTCAAGGATCTGAACAAGCTCATCTAAACAAAATGTAGAGGAAGCATAGTTTCTTGAGAAAATAGTAATAGCCATTCTAGACTCTTGGATTGCTTTGAGAAGCGACGGTGTAATATTTTCTCCTTTTCCAAGCCTTTCGTCGTCTATAAAAGTGTAGATACCATTTCGATGTAGAGCCTGGTAGAGGTTTCTAGTAAAATCAAAGCGAGTATCTTCACCCATAAAATTTAGAAAGATTGCTCAGGTTGGTTCAAAGGATCTTGGAGCGGAGGGAAGAAATTTTTTTATCTTATTTATTTTTAAATTAAATAAGAGATAATAAGTATTTTTATTCCTGTTGCTTCCTTTTTTTTTTCTTATCTAAAAACGGGAGTTCTCTCTTTCCTAATTTGGCTCCAAAAAAAAATAAAATAAAAAATTTTTCCTCCTCACCCCTCTCTCACTCTCAAATCTCTTGAACAAACGAAGCGTGAGGGAAGAAAGAGGAACATGGTGATTGCTCATCCATGGTAGGCAGCAGAAATGGTGCCGTGTAACAAACAAAAATACCAGTGCTTCAAAGTTTTCCAATATTGTTCTAAAAACGGAATCACAGGAAGCAGGGAGGAAACAATCAATGAATGGCAATAGAAAATCAAGTCAACAAAATCGGTGTGAAACAGAGATGCAATCACAAGGAAACCACAAGGGAAAAGAAAAAAATTCCATCCCAAAGCTGAAGTCTGAAGACATAGATAACAATTTTCCCCCCAAATTCTCGGATGCCAAAAGTGTAGAAGATGGGGTAAACTCCCTCCCTTGGAGTTTAAAGTATTTAAAGAAAAATAATTAATAATTAAATATTTTTTATATTATTTTAAATTACTCAAGTTTATTTCTACATTAATTATTATTTCTGATAAAAATAAAAAATTAATTATATTATTTAATTTATAAAATATTTTATATTATGAAATATAAGTTACTAAAAAAAATGTGAAATATATAGTGTAGCAGAGGAGTATGAAATAGAAACAAACTTTCAACTTTGGATGGAAATGCAGTCAACTCGGTGACGACAATGAGTATTGCCAAGTGCCAATTTTTAATTTCTCGGGCAATCAACATTACGACGGCCTTTTCTACACTGTCTCTTTCTATCCGCAGCCAAAGACCAACATTAGTGTGGTCTCCCAGATCTGACAAAAGACGAAACGTAATCTGTCATGAAATGAAAGATTGATCTTAAATGAAAGATTGATCTTTCGTCTTGGACAATAATCAAACCTTTTTTATAAAATATTTCAATTTTTTTTTTATTTTTCTCTATAACATTATGCGTACCAACTGCCAAATATTCTCTTATCCTTCATGCAGTTGCATGTTTAATGTTTTCAAAAATATTTTTTATTAACTAATATTCTCTCTATTTTAAAATATAAATTTTATTTTAAAAAATTATTATAATCTAAAATATAAATTTTATTTAGTAATTTTTATGGTATTTAACATTTTTATTTTTTTTATTTGTAATTAAATGTAAAAGGGATAATAAATTTTAAATGTTATGTATTACATAAAGTACTATTAAAAATGATATATTTTTTTATAAATTTATTGAGTAAAATTATATTTTTTAATTTTTATATAATTAATTAAATATAACTTATAATTTGGATAGAAGTAAGTAATTTCTAGAAATGAAATCACACGTAGCTGGGAGAAATGGCAATAGAAAATCAAGTTAACAAAATCGTTGTGAAATATAAAAGCAACAATGACACGGAAACGACACGGAACAAAATAATTAAATTCTACCCCGAAGCTGAAGTATGACGAGGTAAATGAGAATTTTCCCCAAATTCTCGGCTACCAAACAGGAAACGAGCAGAAGATTGGGGTGGTATTGAAGTAAAAACGAAAATAGATCCTATGCTCTGCTGCTGAATCTGGATCGTCCAGAATCGGTCCAGAAAAATTCTGGCCAGTCTAGATTTTTTATATAATTTTTTTAAATTTTAATATTTTTTCAATTTTAAAAGATTGCTAAAATACAAAATAAAAATAATTTTTTAACAGTAAAATTTAAAAAAATAATATTTAATAATAAAAATTAAAAAAACATAAAATAAAATCTCGATCATCTATATTTTATATAAATAATTTAGATCTGCTCCTAAAATAGTGACACCAGTGAAGAGAAATCGGGTCCTGCATGAACATTTGACTTATATGCAAATGCAGTTAACTCAGTGACGCCAATGAGTAATGCCAAGCACCCACTTTTAATTTTTCCATTACTCCCTCCCTCCGATCCTATATATAGGATCTTTTATCTTAATCATAAATATAAGATCCTTTACAATACACGAGGTAGTATTTATTATATATTTCCAAAAAAATATTTCTATTTAATGTATCTAAAGAGAAAGAGAAAGAGTTTAAATAAGGGTAATTTTAAAAAAATATTAATATTTTTAGAGAAATAAAAATAGTTAATTAGTTTTAATTATAATTCTTAATCCGCATAATTTGATTAAAAGGACTTTAAATTAAGGACAAGAGGAAGTAATAAATAGTGTGGCCTTTTCTGCACTAGAGGTTATAAGAGTTACATGTCATTTACTCCCATATTAAAAGGTGTGAAATTTATTTTTATATTCAATAAAAAAATTAAAAAAATATTTTTAAATATACTAAAATTTTTAAATTTGTTCTTATTTATTAAAGAATTATTAAAATAATTAAAATAAATAATTTTTTAGAAGAGACTAGATTTTCCTGAGTAATTATATTTATCAAAAAAAAAATAACTAATTATATATAATAAAAATAAAATCATCCATTTGAATCCCTATATCTTATATATTGTGAAAGGAGTGAGTATATCTCTTTTTTTACGCTGCAGAAGTCCGACTCTTTTCTGGTCACCCTTATCTGACTCAAAGGCCAAAGTCAATCTGATCGACCTTTCATCTTGAATAATAATTAAACATTTTTTATTTTGTCTAGAATATTTTAATTTTTCTGTTATTTTTTTAATCTCTAATAATAATAAAGTATTTATGTTTTATTTTTCTCTATAATTTTATGCGTACCAAATATTCTCTGGTCTTACCTTTATGCTGTTTTTGTTGCATGTGTTATGTTCTCAATAGTTTCTGTTAATTTCTGTTAACTAATATTATGTAAATCGAATTAGTCAATCTGAGTCTATTAAATTGTTGGTCAAAAAACTCTGACTAAATTGACAGATCGAGTTGTGATTGGATCTGATATATTTCAAAAAATGAAATTGATAAAAATCAATTAAGAATCGATCAAAGTGATCAAGAATAAATTAAAATCAGTTTTTAATATGTTTTCTTTAATTATAAAAATATTCTATTACCGTAATTCATTAAAGTTTTATTTTGCCGTGAAATAAAGATTTCAATTATAACGACTTGTCATGAATTAATGGAAAATAAATAATGATTCGCAACCAATAATATCTCAGCACAATTAATCAATAGTTCCCTCTAAAAAGGTTCCCACTTTTCACGAGGGATAGGGTTTTTCTCCCCAGGTGAGAGTTTTGGTCTCCAGAGCTTTCGGTGGCTGTGCAGGGAAAGTGAGTCATTTTCGTGTGAGTGAGTGTGTGTGTTGGGGATTTTCTTTTTGGCGTGAGTGAGTTCATTGTTATGGTCTAGAAGTGAAGGAAGAAGCCATGGTGACACCGATACTGGTGAGGCAGGGGCTAGATGGATGAATCAAAGTGTACGGATTGTTGATTCAGTGAAATTGTTAGACATATTTAATTTAAATTTATTCAAATTATATATTTATATTATTCAATTAATTAAATATATCTTAACTTAATTTGATCCTTATCTTTAAGAGAATATATGGTCAGTTGACTGATTTTAGAAAATAAAAGATAAACTCAGTCATAATTTTATTTTTATTTTTATTTGAATTCAAATTCAAATTCAAATTTATATTTAATAACTGTTGATGGTCAAAGTTATTAAATAGAGACAGAGCTTAACACACGCTCTACTTCGCTCTACTTCCCTGACTAGTTGAAACTAAATCCTAGCTCCATCATTGAGTCTCATAACTAGTTGGAATAATGGTCTACTTAGATTATTTTCTTACATTTCTTTCTAACTAATTTTATATGTAATTTCAGATCTAATATTTAGATTGAGTAACTCTAAAGATATCTGCATCAGATCATCTAGCATAATGAGAAGTATTTATAAAATTTTCTTACTATTATTCTAAATTATGGAAAAATTCAATATATGAAATTTATATTAAAAATTAAATTTCTCGCATGGGGCATCATAGCCTACTTACCTCTACCTGCATAATTCATATTAATGTCAAGTTCAACTATTAATCGTTTTTCTGATCTGATCGGTGAATAAGAACATGTTTTGACTTATTGAAATAATGATTCATTGTGCTGTTCTCGTATGCGAAAGAACCATCACTGTGGAAAATGTTTGTTTTCAATTTTAGAAAATAGCCGCAGCCTTGTGAAAACTGACTTGGATAATTAGTTTCCATGATCATATGCCATATATACTATGCTCTAGAGTATCTTTTGGCTTCTGGATTGCAGGAAATTAAAATAAAAAATCAAACCAGTAGCTATTTTTGGACTAGGCTTGTGTATAGGGATCGCAAAACTTGTTTGGGAAAAACTTTTTCTCCATTTTCCAGATTTGAATTAAATATAATTTTTTGGGGCCAATTTTGTTTCAAATTTCTGGAAATAATTCTTTAGCTCATATTTTTTGTGATTAAATTTTATTTGAGCAATATTTTTGTGTTATTTAAATTTCTAGAATTTAGATATGGGGTTCAATTGTTTGTTTTGATATGTCTTGAACCATGTTTTTATATTAGACCATGCATTGGTTGATTATTTATTTTGTGCTATCTTTTTACTTGTTTAAAATATGCAAAGTTAATTTGGGCTATTAAAAATATTTTGTAAAATATTATGTGTTAGTTTTAAGTGCCTAAAATTTGAAAAATTTTATTTACGCAATTATAACACTATTTTTTGTTTTGCAAAATAATCAAGTTATTTATTAGCCTAATATTAATTTTTAAACAATTGTTGGCACATTAAATAAATAAAATAATGGGAGAATGTGTTTAATTATTTAATCACATGCTTGTTTAGTTGATTAAATTAATTATTTAAATTCTTATAATGATTGTGTATATATATGATTTTAATTGCACATAATCTATGATATTTGTGATTAGCATGCATTTAATTAAATAGTCAATGAATCATTTATAATTGTTGTATGTATTGTTGTTTCAATAAAATCACATTTAGATTTAAAATATCAATTTTAATTATATGTGTAATTTTAATTTATCTTTACCCATAGGGAGGTAATTATAGTTACACATTTAATGAGGATGGAATAGGATGTCCTTATATTTCTAAGTAGCCCATAGGTATTAGGGAATATGAATGCACTCTAGTTTCATAAGTTAATAGGACAAAATATTGCACATTTATGATTTAATCATATGGGGAGAATTTTTTAATTAATTATTCATATATTTGATTTAGTTGGTTGATTAATTAAATGATTTTCATTATATAATACCTATATGAGTACATATGTATGTCATTTTAAGCATAACAATTCTAGATATCTTATGATTAGAATATATAGTTAGAAAGTAACCACATCATCCTTACATGACTGAATATATGCATTTTTGATTTGTTTTAATAAACAAAGATATCACATAAGACTTAAAGACATCAATTCTAATTAAGTGTATAATTATAGCATATCTTTACCCACAGATAGATAGTTATAAATATATACTAAATTATGATAGAAGTTGTTTAGTATTTTCTACGTAACCCACAGGTATTAGAAAGTATGAATGTTTTATAGTTTCATCATAAATGATATATAAATTTATGTTATGCTAAAATCTTTGCCCACAGATAGATTTTGATGATACGGTATTTATGTTTAGTATGTGTTATATTGGTAAGTATATAATTTTTAAATGTGATGGATGATGGCCTCATATAGAATCAATGTAAGCATGTTTTAAATTGAATCATAAAATTACAATGTTATTATCTTCTCTTGAATTTTGTTTAATTATGGACAATTGTAGAATCTAAAGGAGAAAATGCCTAACCCTAGGAGATCTTAACATAAAGTTTCTGTACCCATTAATGTTAGCATGATATAATATTGTATAAATAATTGGACTAATACAATTATCTCAATATAATAATAATGAAATCTTAATACAGAGTTAAATATTTGAGTACATAAATGATTTGAAGATGTCAAGATCTATTTATAAGCAATAGATGTAATTATGATATAAGTCACTAATTAGTATTCTAATTACAAAATAATTCTTCATAAAATAGATAGACACTAAAGGTATGTAAATGACATATCATACACGTGAGAGACATAGCTCTCAAGATAAGAGAATCTCCATCAATTTTAGTACACACAATCTTTAATTAGATATCTCATTAGTATAAGCTATTATAAATTTCTCATAACACATATAAGGAGATATATACAATAAATATTTATTGGATATATGTGTGGAAGAAAAAAAAATTGGACTCAAATTTGAATTAAAGTGAGATTCTAATAAATGATTATTTAGTTCCAAAGATAGACCATGAAAAAAGAGGCATATAAAGAGTAATTTTCTCACAAAAGGTCTTATTGGAGAATAATAGTTATATTATTATTTTTAATATATTTTTAAATCTCATTTATTTAAAGCATATCAAGAATAAAAATTCTTCCTATTATATGATAGAGGAGAATATTAATATTTTCATTATAGAGAGTTAACAAGATTTATAAAGAATAAGGTTATTTGATCTCAAAACTTTATTAACTCTAATTTATATATGAACTACATTAAAAATTAAGCAGATATATATGCACCTAGAAGAATTTAATTGCTAGAGATTATAAACACTAGTAACTAATTTTTGTATTTATGTTCTAATTGTTTAAAATGATCCTTCCCTATTATTGTTAATTTTTCACAATTCATGAGCACCGCTTGTTTTATAATTAAGATAAGGCACATGATGCCTTAATAAGGATCTAAAGCAAAAGTAGAGAGTCAATCCAATAAACAGGTTAATATGGTGAGATTAATTAAGAGAGTGAATGTTATTATCACTACACTAGTGATGGATAAATTCATTCAAGACAAGAATGTACATTTAAAATAAGGTTCCAACATTTTGTAATTAAATATATCTTTTGAAACCCATAAGATTGAAATCTTAATTTAAATGATTCACTCTCAAGGGATTGTATTCTAAAGGTAAGAGTGAATAGATGCTGTTTCTTTAAGGTTTTATTGTATATTTAGGTAAAAATGAGGAGAAGCCTAAAGGATAAAAGCTATACTATCTATCACATATAGGATATGTAGAAATTAGGAGCGCCAAGTTCATTAAGGAATGTCATAATTTGTGAGAGTGATCAAAGATATGAGAAACCCATCAAGAATGATCATATATAGATGAATGAAACCACTAATTATGGTGGAACAATATTTTTATATGAAACTTATTTTTTATAAGATGAATGTAAAATATAATGAAGTTCTAAAATCTAATTGATTATGTTGGAAATTAAGAGTATCAATGTCATAGATCATATCAACTATTAAAGAGAAATCTTATAAAGAACAAGAGATATTTCAAAAATAGTTAAGGATATAACTTTTATTATGTAACTTCAATCTTAACAATAGATTGAATTATGACTAATTATGATTGAAAATTTGGCAACCATTAGTAATTACATGGTGTACATTAAGAAACTTGATTAAAACATGAATAATAAGAATAATCCCATATGTGATGTCAAAAAAAAAAAGAATAATCTTTGTAAATGGAATATTGTAAAAATCTCAAAGCAATATATGCTTAGATAATAAATGATAAGCTGCAAAGAATACTAAAAATTCATGTTTACATATAAAACATCAATAATTAGGAAAAATGTGGTATTTGTTCAATTTAGTAGGATAAATTGACTTTAAAAGGTCAACATTATGACACATCCTAATGCTAGATAAATAAATTATGGAAGAGTGCAGGATTGCTAAACAATTATTAATTGCTAACTTCTACCATAAATGCTGGATTTGATCTTTGTTTGGAGGCAAGTTTACATAAATGTTAAATTTCATCTTGGGTTTTAAATTGGGGATTCGTTTGAAGCCATAAAGAAGTGTGTTGACCACATAAAGTTAAATGGTCATATAACACATAAAAAAAATATCATTGATTAAAAACATGCAATTAAATAATATAAAAGATCATATACCTCATACGAGACATGTGAATACCGTATTTTGTCCGGGTAATTTTAAAAATATATATAAATATAATAATAAAAATAAAAAAAAATAATAGATGAATAAATAAATAATAGAAAATGTAAAAAAAAAAGAAAGAAAGAAAAAAAAGAGAAAGAAACAAAAAATAAATAAATAAATAGATAAAAAAATAATAAATAAATTAACCAAAGCCAAAAAAAAAAGTTAAAATTAAATTAAAAAAAATATGAAATATTAAAAAAAAAAGGGCTTTGGGGCCAAAATTCGGCCCAGAGTCCGAAATACATAAAAAAAAAAAGAGTTTGGGCTGAAACCTAAGTTTAAAAAAAAACGGGTGGGGGGGGGGACCCTGAGATTTCAGCCCAAAAAGTCACGAGCCCAGTGGAGGGCTCGTGAACCAGTCCAGAGAGGGGCATTCCGCCCCCGAAGGCAGAGGGAGCCCTTTAGGGCTCGGTACAGAGGGAGCCTTTAGGGCTCGAGGAAACTGAGGGAGCATGAGAGATGGAGGAGGCCGCGGAGAGAAAATCGGAGGGAGCTCGGCCGAAGAAAAAAACAGAGGGGGCTCAGATCAGAGAGCAGCCATGGCCGAGGAAAGAAGGTGGGGGACCGAGGAGGAGCAGAGGACCGCGGGGCAGAGGACTGAGGGAGCCTGAACCACCGAAGGAAACCAAAGGGAGCTCGGGCACGAGAGAAAAGGAGAGAAGAAGGATGACAGAGGGGAGCCGCGAGGGAAGACGAACGAAGGACAGTACGGGCCACGATCCCAATTTGAGCCTGCGAGAGTGAGAGAGAAGGCGAGGGGCAGACACGGACAACAAAATCCCTCCACTACCCCGTACACAGTACTGTCAGAGTAGTGGAGATGAAGGCAAATGGTGAGCCGGCACAGAAGAGGAGCTTGAAATTAGGACGAGAAGGAAAGGAGAAGGGAGCCACCCCCTCTGTTTTGGGACGGTAAAGCCACTTGCAGGGCCCTATAAAGGAAGGCCGTCTCAAGAAGCAAAGGGGGAATTTTCGGGGAAGACAGAGAGAGAGTGGAGAAAGGAACACCAAAAGAAACCCTAAAAGACCAAGATAGAGAGGACCGAGGGTGAAGATTCGAGAGGTGAAAGAAAATACTAGAAGAGAAGGAAGGGAAGCAGAAGGCGTGCAAGGAATTGCAGGAGAGGTTTGTGCGAAGAGGAGATCCGAGGTCAGCTTTGAGTGGTTCTTCTTTCTCTGCAGTTGTAATCACTAAGAGTGCCGGGAGAGCTGGAAAACCAGTGACAGAGTCTCTGGTGGGTAAAATTTCGATTCTCTTCCAAAAGACTATCTTATTCTATTGTCGATAGTTTCATACTTGGGAACCAGAATCTTAGGTCTTCTTTTGTCAATGTTGTGTTTAGTTTTAAGTTTTTTTTTTAGGAAAAAACACCTACTGAAGGCATGAATGTTTCGGGTTGACTGCTGCTCTGTTTTTATTTTATGTCATCTCATTTTCTGGTGGATGATGATTCTCGGGTGTCTTGGGAATTCCTTGCCTGATATATCTGTTATTGATGTTTCCTGTTTGTGTTGCTCGCTATAGAAAGCCAAGGTATACGTCTAGTGAATATGCATATGAGTATTATAGTTATATTTTGATTATAAACTTGTATTATCTTGGTGTGAATAACCCCTGTGGGTTGCTTGCTCTCAGTCTTGAATCGATGTCCCTTCCAAAAGATTATCATATTCTATTATCGATATTTTCATCCCTGGTTAACACAATGTTAGGTATATTTTGGCAGTGCTCTGTTTCTGAATAAATACACGATTTTTTTTTTATAGCCATAGTGATTTGGTTTAGTTTTGTAGAAAAAACACTTACTGAAGCCATGAATGTTTCGGATTGGCTGTTGACAATTTCTTAGTTTCACTGGAGGATGATTCTCAGGTGTTTTGTGAAATCCTTGCCTTGTATGGTTGTGCTACTCGCTATAGAAAGCCAAGGTGATATGTATGATGAACATGCCTATGAATATTAGAGTTATCTTTTAATTATGAGCTTGTATTATCCTAGCGTAAGTAACCACCACGGGAAACTTCGGTAGTGAGTCTAATTTGAAGGAAAAGAAAAGAAAAAAGAAGGAAAGGAGAAAAAATGGATTTTTGGTTGTTTGATTTCCTATTTTTCACGATTTTTAATAAGAAAATATAAATAATTTATGAATAGAAACTAATAAAATACAAATAAAAAATAAATAAATGAAGAATATAAAGTCATGTTTTTAAATTCTTTTTATCATAAAAAATAAAATAAAAATTTTGTCGCATTCATTTCCATAACTAAATATAAGAAAATAAAAATGATTTATGCAAATTTTTCCAATTTTATCTCCTAAGTCGGTTACTTTTCTACCCCGAGTGGTAACACCGTGGGTATTCAAGTATTAATCAGAAATTTGTGAGTGATAAAGTCGCCATATATGTTGATTATTTCTCTTTAGAAATATACGTAATGATGATATGTTGAATTTTTCTTAATGTTTTATTTTTTACTTGATTTTACTTTTTATTTATTTATTTTTTATTTGTTTTTATTACTTTTTGGTAGTAAGAGAATTTTATCAATTTCTCTTTTTATAAAATTATTCTTGTCAAAATTATTTATTTTCCTTCCATGTTTTATTTATTCATTTTTATTGCCCTTTCATAATAAAAGAATACTAATAAAATGGTTGGAACCAAAGTTATTCGTTTCCTTCCAAGTTCTTGTCCGTTTCGCTTATCTACTCTGAGTGGTAACACCGTGGGTATTTAAGTATTGATCAGTAACTTGTGAGTGATAAAGTCACCACATATGCTGATTACTATTTTTCAAAATATACGTAATGATCACATTTTTTAAGTTTTTTTCTTTTAAATAAATAGGTGTTAAAAGGATTTTTATAATAAAAAAAATAAAAAATTACTTGTACAACAAAAAGAAAAAATTTATTTGTTTTCTTTCGAACTTTTTGTGCCTTTTTGTCTCGAGTAACACTACCGTGAACACTTAAGTATCAATGGGTAAATGTGAGTGATTAAGTCACCACATGAGTCAATTGGTTTTATTTTGCGAAAATAAAATTGTTTTTAAATATTTCTTTTTCAAATCAAAATAAAATGTTCAAAATCACACATAATTTTAATCCTATTTTTTTAAACTAAAAAAAATATATATTCTCTTTTAGGAATTGATTAAACTATAAAAAAAAATAATAAATAAAAAGAACCAATAATGAAAATTAATCTGTCTTTTACAAATTAAAACACACCAACCAATTCTAAAAATTGTTTTCTTTGTGGAAAGACAAGTTATTTTCTATAAACCTCTCTTTTCAAAGAATATATAAGATAAAAAATACCAACCCAACGACACGCATTTTTAGTCCGAACTACGTTGACTTTGATCCCTATCGCAGGGTACGTGGGCCCCAGACTCTCATTCTGGGTCAAGTCCACTTTTGTAAATAAATAATATTTTTCTCTTGTTTTATTTTTCCCAACTTTTCATATTTTCATTTTATTCTTTATTTTTATTTTTACATTTTTCTTATTTTTACATTTATTTTTGCATGTGAATAGTTAAAGGGCAATCAAAATAATTTTAAAAAAAAAATAGCCATAAAAATTGCATGATCAACCTAAGGTAATCGTTCTTAGAAACGGGTGTTGTGGGGTGCCTAACACCTTCCCCACTCACAATCGTACTCCTGAACCCAACTCTGATTCGCAAACCAATCCTTATCCTTTTTTTTTATTTCGGTTTTCCAAAATTTCCCTCAAAATTTTGGTGGCGACTCCCTCCGAAATTGGCCTTCCATCGGGCGGCCGGTTTCACCCTTTTTTCTTTTTTATCTCGTTTCCCGCGCCATCCGCGTCGCATCCACGGGTGTAACAAAACAAATCGCATTGTGGTGATCTAGATGATGTGTGTTTTAGTGATGAAATTCGTGTTGTAGTTTATCAACTCATTATATATATATTGTATAGAATTCTGGGGAAATTGATGAATATTAAGGTAGAAACTAAATAAACATTTAAGGTTTATACATAAAAATAATTTTTCAGAAAGTAAGGATGCTACTTGTGATATATGGAAGGTAATATTCGCATAATTAGATGACCTACCGTCATGATTCTTATAGTATTGCTTAAATATTCCTTGATATATTAATTGATAAATCAATATCGGACCAAGTGAGAGAATGTTATATATATTTAATTTGATAATATTTAATTTGAATTTATTCAAATTATATATTTATATTGTTCAATTAATTAAATATATCTTAACTTAGTGTGATCATTATCTTCAAGAGAAGATATTGTCAGTTGAGTGATTTTAGGGAATAAGGGATCAACTTGGTCATAATTTTATTTTATTTATTTGAATTCAAATTCAAATTTAAATGTAATAACCGATAATGGCCAATGTTATTAAATAGATGTTGAGCTTAACACACGCTATCTGCTTCCCTAACTAGTTGAGACTAAATCCTAGGCTCTATCACTGAGTCTCATAACTAGTTGGAAGAACTATCTACATAGATTATTTTCTTATATTTTCTTCTAACTAATTTTATATGTGATTTTAAATCTAATATTTAGATCTAGTAACTCCAAACATATCTGCATTAGATCATCTAGCATGACAAAAGATATTTGTAAAGTCTTTCACTACTATTTTAAATTGTGAGAAAATTTAATATATAAATTTACATTAAAAATTAAATTTGTCTTGCAGAAACTGAGTGCCAAAGGTTTGTACAGTTCTAATCTTCATAGTGTGGATGCAAGATGATCTTGTTTCAACATGTCCTGTTCGTTAATCAAGGTTGGGATGGAGATGCTCTATCAAAGGGGAGTGGTTGCACTTGTTGTTGACTTACAATTGGGTTCTTCAATGAAATCTATAGTGTTGTGTCCTGCCATATGGATCTCGTATGACATTACTCAGACAACCTTATAAGGTTGCTTTTGAGTCGATAAAGGTGATGGGACTGATGGAGTGTTTCTTTGAACCCCCATCCCTATCGTTGCTCTTTGTCATTTCATGTTACTGTCAAGTGTTATCTCCTCTTTTTTTTTTTAAGTGAAAAAGAGATTCATTCAAAAAATGGCAAAGCTATCTACAGGGAAGTAGAAAGGAAAACCAAAAGCTTTACGACAGAAAAATGAAAAGAAAATAGCGGACTCACAAAGAATCACTAAAGCACATCGCCTTACGGGTATGCTTTACCATGGAACCAATTTGAATGAGTACTCCCTCAAGTGTGGCATTTTCTCCAGCAAAAAACCTACGATTCCTTGTTTCCCAAAGGAACCAACCGGTAATTCCAAATACAACAATTCATGTTACTGTCAAGGGTCATCTCCTCTTTTACGACTATGTTTCTTAGTTTACGATTTGTATGTGTGTGGCTATTTTGGTTGGGTCTTTGGGCCGGTGTTGAGTTTTGGGTTTTTATTTTCTTTATTGGGAAACTTAGGGTCTGTTTCACAGTATTTTCTATTTTATTGTTCTGAAAATAGTTTTGTAAAACTATTCTCGAGAATAAGTTTTGAAAACAAGAAAATAAAAAAAATATGTTTGAATAATTATTCTCAAAATCATAACTAGTGAGTGATATATGAGTTATTTAAAATTTATAACTTTACCATTAATGAGGTGGATGTTTCTCACATTTCCTTATGTTTTCCAAAACAAAAACTACAAAACACCTTAAAGGTGTTCTGAGTTTTCTGTTTTTTTATTTTTCTATTTTCCAGAATAATTTATAAAAAACAGGTTTACCAAACAAGTTTTCTGAGCTTTCTGTTTCCAAAAATAGAAAAACTATTTTCAGAAATAGAACTAAACATGCCCTTAATCTTTTAGTTCTCATAGTTTACCTAATTTTTTAATTTAGTCCTTATGGTTTATTTTTTCCTAAACCCATCCTTATACTTTCTTAAGTTTAGAAATTAGTCTTGCTGTTAGTTTTCCTAGTAACTCTGTTAACTTTTATCCAACATGGCTAATAAAAGTTGAGGTGTACAAGATTGTGATTATCATCTATGTGATTTCAACATTATTGTATGGATACATCATTTTCCTTACTGCACATAACTCCATTTGTCTCATTTTTGCACTTCATGCCTTACAAACCTTTCACTCTCCATGTTCATTTTGCTTCAACTCACTTCACGTAAGCTGCACTCAATCACTTTGCTGTTACTCACACAACTCTACTTGTGCTTCACACTTGCTACCATGGAGATATCCTTCATGTCTATTAATTTTATTTACAATATGTAGAAACATTCATAAACTATATGGAGGATTTTTTTTTTAATGGGAATACGAAGGAAAACTTTACTTCAACTCAAAACTTGACTCTATATCATAATGAGTTGAAAATGGTTCCTCAAAACTAAACTAAAAAGAATAGCATGAGTTTATTTTCCTTTTAGTATAATGCTTTATGCATTTGCTTGATAGTAGTCTTACCAGTTTTACATACAACTCCCTTCATTGCGAAGGATTCAAAAGGAAGGAACCTATCCCTTATAGATTGTGAACTACTCATTGGAAAGCCGTAAGCACACCTTCATCGGTTCAACATCACTCCAACCCACCTTCATGCAATACTTTGCTTTCCTCTGTTTTTAGGGATAGAAAATAAAGATCAACAAATAATGTTGCAGATAGTCATGACTCACTTTCTTTTGTTTTCATACTTTATATTTTGTTTTGAGAACCATACGCATGCATACAAGCAAGAACTTCATACTCTACTTATACCACTTGCTGCCATTAGTTCCTTGCATTTCTTATGTGCCTTTCATTTACTGACAAAATTGGCCAAAAAAATTACAGACATGCAAAAAAATAATAATAGAAGTGCAGTAAAAATAATAGAAGTGCAGTAAGATATATAATATATCGGTTAACGATTGTTATAGTATAATATATTAATATATTATGAGTTGGAGGAAGTGAGGAGCCAGATATTGCTTTCATTGAACAATATGCTCAACCATATTGCATTGTGATCATTGATGACTACTAATTCTCCTCTTGTCTATATATATTGTATCAGAAGAATTAGTTTGGCTCAACTAAGTAATTTTTAATACTAATATTAACTACCTGAATTTCTACATTATTACGTGGATGCAATTTCATAAGATATGAAACAAATATTTGTCCACCAAAAGCTTAAAATTATTTAGGTTGTGAAGGAGAAGATTCAAAGATGCTTTTGACGCTTACACCTAAGAACCTACCATAAGAGTGGTGTAAGAAAAAGGATCCATCAAGAACAACAATCTATCAAATAGCCTCCTTCAACCATTATTTCTCTGTTCTCCGTTATCTCACTATTCACATTTATAGTCTGATTCCTAATAGCTTTCATATTCTTTACTCTAACCTTTGCAAGTTTTGCTTATCTCCATTGCTTTTTGTTTTTCGTCAGCATTTTATTGAGTCAGCCTTTTTTTATTTTGTTAAGTCGTTGCTGATGGCTGATGCAAATAGATGCTTCATGGTGATGCTGAGTAAGATGTCACAAGCATGCACACCTCATGTTCTTATTACCACATGGGATGAAAGCTAACGGAGTTACCAGAAAGACTAACGGCAAGGGCTGATTTCTAAACTAAAGAAAGTATAAGGATGGGTTTTAGAAAAAATAAACTATAAGGACTAAATTAAAAATTGATGTAAACTAAAAGGAGCAAAAGATTAGTTTTCCCTTCTATGTTATGTTTGTTCTTAAGTTTATAAAATAATATTATATTCCCATTCTAGTAAAAAGAAAAGGAAAAAAGACATTTAAGGACCCCTTAAGATAGATTATGACAAATTAGAATCTCTAATTTGTCTAATTATCCCCAAGTCCCCAGGTCCTTAACTAGAATAAAAATAAAAGCCCCTGGACAAAAATAACCCTCAGTCCAGAAACCCAAAACACATGCGCCCACGGCTCCTTCTGTGTCAAAATCTCAAAAGCGAATGAACACACGCACGCACAGACGGCTGGTTACCTTTGTTTCAAATATGCCCTAATGTCATTTCTCAAAAGGTAAAATCTTTTGCGTCCATCGTTTTTGACTCTCGGTGTTCAGTTCTCTGCTCCAATTCACGCTGAAACTCATCTGCCCTGTGGTGTTTTGTTACTTTTATGACATAATATACGTGTAGTGGTTTGGATTTTATCTGCAGTTAGGAATTGAAACTAAATTCCCAAGTACTTCAAACTGATTTCTCGAGTCCATCAAACTGAATTCCCAAATTCTTAAAACTAAATTTCCAAATGGCCTAAATTGAATTTCCAAATGACCCAAACTTAATTCTCAAGTCTCTCAAACTGAATTCCCAAGTGCGTCAAACTAAATTCCCAAGTGACCCAACCTTAATTCCTAAGTCCGTCAAACTGAAATCCAAGTGATTGAAACTAAATTTCTAAGTGACCCAAATTGAATTTCCAAGTCCCCCAAACTGAATTCTCCAGTGACCCAAACTGAATTCCCAAGTCCCTCAAACTGAATTCCCAAGTCCCCAAATTGAATTCCCAAGTTCGTCAAACTAAATTCCCAAGTCCTTCAAATTGAATTCCCAAGTCCCCCAAATTAAATAAACTGAATTCCCAAGTCCCTAAACTGAATTCCCAAGTCCCCAAACTGAATTCCCAAGTCCCCAAGTTCGTCAAACTAAATTTCCAAGTCCCCTAAACTAAATTCTCAAATGACCCACATTGAATTCCCAAGTCCCCCAAATTGAATTCCCAAGTGTCTGATACCTGAATTCCCAAGCCCCTGAAACTGAATTCCCAAGTTCTCAAACTGAATTCCCAAGTCCCTCAAATTGAATTCCCAAGTCCACCAAACTGAATTCCCATATGACCCAAACTGAATTCCCAAGTCCCTCAAATTGAATTCCCAAGTCCCCAAACTGAATTCCCAAGTCCCTCAAACTGAATTCCCAAGTGACCTAACATTAATTCCCAAGTGACTCTAACTTAATTCCCAAGTTCGTCAAACTGAACTCCTAAGTCCCCCAAACTGAATTCCCAAGTGACTCAAATTGAATTCTCAAGTCCCCTAAATTGAATTTCCAAGTATCTCATACCTGAATTCCCAAGTCCCCAAATTGAATTCTCAAGTTCATCAAACTAAATTTCCAAGTCCCCCAAATTGAATTCTCAAGTCCCCAAACTGAATTCCCAAGTTTCCCAAACTAAATTTTCAAATCCCCCAAACTGAATTCCCAAGTCTGTCAAACTGAATTCTCAAGTCCCCAAACTGAATTCCCAAGTCTCCCAAACTAAATTTTCAAATCCCCCAAACTGAATTCCCAAGCCTGTGAAACTGAATTTTCAAGTCCCCAAACTGAATTCCCAAGTCCCCTAAACTGAATTCCCAAGTCCCCAAACTGAATTCTCAAGTTCGTCAAACTAAATTCCCAAATCCTCCAAACTAAATTCTCAAGTGACCCAAATTGAATTCTCAAATCCCCCAAACTGAATTCTCAAGTGTCTGATACTTGAATTTCCAAGTTCCTCAAACTGAATTCCCAAGTCTCTTAAACTAAATTCCCAAGTCCCTCAAATTAAATTCCCAAGTCCCCAAACTGAACTCCCAAGTCCCTCAAACTGAATTCCCAAGTCCTCAAAAAGTCCCTCAAACTGAATTCCCAAGTCCCCAAACTAAATTCCCAAGTCCCCCAAACTGAATTTCCAAGTCTCCTAAATTGAATTCCCAAATTTAGGGACTTGAGAATTCAGTTTGGGACATTTGAGAATTCAGTTTGGGGGACTTGAGAATTTAGTTTGGGTAATTGGGAATTCCATTTGGGGACTTAGAAATTTAGTTTAGGGGACTTGGGAATTCAGGTACGAGACACTTAGGAATTCAGGTATGAGACACTTGGGAATTCAGTTTGGAGGATTTGGGAATTCAGTTTTGGGACTTGAGAATTCAATTTGAGGGACTTGGGAATTCAGTTTGGGTCATATGGGAATTCAATTTGAGGGACTTGGGAATTCAGTTTGACAAACTTGGGAATTCAGTTTGGGAACTTGGGAATTCAGTTTGGGGACTTGGGAATTCAGTTTGAGCAATTTGGGAATTCAGTTTGGGTCATATAGGAATTCAGTTTGGGAGACTTGAGAATTCAATTTGAGGGACTTGGGAATTCAGTTTGAGGGACTTGAGAATTCAGGTATCAGACACTTGGGAAATCAGTTTGACGAACTTGGGAATTCAGTTTGGGGACTTGGGAATTCGGTTTACGGAACTTGGGAATTCAGTTTGGGGGACTTGGGAATTCAATTTGGGGAACTTTGGAATTCAATTTGGGGACTTGAGAATTCAGTTTGGCAGACTTGGGAATTCAGTTTGACGAACTTGAGAATTCAGTTTGAGGGACTTGGGAATTCAGGTATGAGACACTTGGAAATTCAGTTTGGGGGACTTGGGAATTCAGTTTGAGTTACTTGAGAATTCAGATTGGGGGACTTGGGAATTCAGTTTGACAAACTTGGGAATTAAGTTAAGGTCACAGGAATTAAGGTTGGGTTACTTGGGATTTCAGTTTGAGGGACTTGAGAATTCAGTTTGGGTCACTTATGAATTTAGTTTCAGCCACTTGGGATTTCAGTTTGACAGACTTGGGAATTAAGGTTGGGTCACTTGGAAATTCAGGTTAGGTCACTTTGAAATTTAGTTTGACGCATTTGGTAATTCAGTTTGAGGGACTTGAGAATTAAGTTTAGGTCACTTGGAAATTCAGTTTGGGTTATTTGAGAATTCAGTTTCAGGAACTTGGGAATTCAGTTTGACAGACTCGGGAAATCAGTTTGATGCACTTGGGAATTTAGTTTCAATTCCTAGTTGTACATAAAATCTAAACTACTACACGTATATCATGTCATAAAAGTAACAAAACAGCATAGGGCAGATGAGTTTTAGCGTGAATTGGAGCAGAGAACTGAACGTCAAGAGTCGAAAACGATGGATGCAAAAGATTTTGCCTTTTGAGAAAATGACATTAGGGCATATTTGAAACAAAGACAGTCGTTCCTGCGTTCATTCATTCGCTTTTGAGATTTTGACATAGAAGGAGCCGTGGGTACATGTGTTTTGGATTTCTGAACTGAGGATTATTTTTGTCCAGGGACTTTTTATTTTTATTTCAGTTGAGCACCTGGGGACTTGGGGATAATTAGACAAATTAGAAATCCTAATTTGTCATAATCTATCTTGGGAGGTGCCTAAATGTCTTTTTCCCAAAAGAAAATTAACAATTTGACATATAATGGGTGATTTTACATGTCAATTAAAATATCAATATATTTATAAAAAATTGTAATATTTATTATTCACAAACCCACATCTAATTTAATCTCATTTCGCTTTTTGTTATAGATCACATTCTATAAAATTTACATAATCCTAATTATAAGTCACATTACAAAATGATTAAAGCAATAAATTTTTTTTCTTGTCTTAAAAAAATCTTTTCTTTTCACAAACATCCTTATATTGAAAGTTGGCTTATTGACTTTAATATTAAAATTTAAAAATTGAGAAATAGATTTATCAAGAGCAATGAACTACATTTAATGAATTTAACTAAGGGCAATCTTATAGAGTAGTAGTTCTTTTTAAAAATTTTAAAAAATCTTAAATCTATATGAAATATTTATAATGAAAATTACAATATCCTCCCACATTGTGTCTTTCTCCATCCACAATTGATAACAAAAATTTCTTAAGATATTTACAAGAACCAAAATGACAAACATTCATTCATTCAATGGTTCTTAGCATTTTTTAACAGCACCACAGCATGTTTTTCTTCTCATCCATTCTTTCTTAGGGTTTAGATACAGACGGATCCCATCTAGAAGGACAGAAAAGAGAAAGACTGGGACGAGGTGGGACCCATATAGATAGATGATTCCCATGCCTCTTTCGCTTCTTATTGTCTCTTCCAGTGACTGAATGAGATTGAGGTATGGGTTTGGGTATAAGGGACATGCCTGTCTTGTCCGTAGTGCTTTCGCTGACCTTGAAATCAATGGGAGACCACCTGCTACGCAGGACTAACTCAGCATACCTGTTTGGATTCATGGATGATCCTTCCAATAACTTAGGGACAGACCCCTCATTGCGTTTCATGAATCGAATATCTTCCATTCTGGATTTCTGCTTGTACACATATGCTCCACACCATTTTGCCCCAACGATCTCATATATACTATGCACTTTCTCCCCATAGCAATTTACGTAACTCAAGGAGCAGGATATCTCAACGTGGTTCCATTGACGCTCTGAAATCGCACTCTTGAGTTTATCCTCAAGAACTAGGCGTCGCAAATCAAACAAAAAGATATGTTGTGATGCAAGTGATCCAAGAATTGTTTGCCCTTCTGGAAATCCAACATCTATCTCATTAATTCGGACATCAATGCGGAGTTTTGGTGGTGAGTGACATGGGTCCTCTATTAATGCCGCAAAACATACAACCATGTTTGGGAATTCCTTTTGGAACCAAAAAGATAATGAATCTCCCATGACATAGTGGTCAAGCCATTCTGGTGTCTTATCTTCTTCTATTATGAACTTCAAGCCATCAACCTCTTGTAAAGCCTGTCACAAAACAGATTAAGAATAAACTCTTTTCTAGGATTAGAGTCTGTGGATGAAGAATTCGAGAGAACTATCTATAGAGTAAAGAGTGTTCTACATTGGTGAGATGCTGTACCTATGAGTGAGATAAATGTTGTCTTTATATGCCTCTATTTGTTAATGAAGTTAGACAAAAAAGATGATGAAGCGAGATAGTGAGAGGGCGAAGTGAATGATGCCAATTTTTTGGGAATTGAACTTTATATGAATGAAAGTATTGAAGAGTGAAAGATACTCAAAGTTATCATGTGATGTATACTGACATCAATCATGTTAGAAGAATAACTACTATGAAAAATAGAAAATTTTCTGGGTGGTGAGTTATGCAAACAATGCAAAAACAATTTGTCTCAAATAGTTTTATTTTCAAGAATACAGAGCTCAGAGCATAGAACTGATGTACTAAAATAATAAATGTGAGTGATTTCAACAAGTATAATAGCAATTAATAACATAAGCTAGATCAAAGAACAGAAGCACTAGATCAAGAAATGACAATCAAATATTGAAATATGATGTAATGTTTGTTTTGTCCAAGCGTTATATCATTTTTTTATCAAACAAGAATATTTCACCATGTTCATGTTGGAACTAACTTCTTTTTTAGGTGTTTAATTAGTCACCATATAGATGCAATGGGAAGAGTGAAAGAGAGGCTGACCTAACACAGTAAAACGCTACGAGACTCTGAGCTCAAGTGTGAGTACCAATCTAAGTTTACTGCTGATAATTCTTTTAGGTTCGGCGGAATCCCTCTAACTTCTTCAATACTTTTACAAAATGTAAGTTCTAATTTTTCTAACCCGACAAGGTTTTTGAATGACAAAGGCAATTCTTCTATGCCACTATCGTCCAAACAGACATCTTTGATAATTTCCATCATTTCTAATGTTTCTGGGAATCTCATAAGGCTGGAGCATCCTGAAAGGTCAAGAAACTCTAGGGATGTTAACCTGATACTTGGAAAGGTCTTGAGCTTCCGACAGTTTTTAACACTCAACCTTTTAAGTTTATCAAGAAATCCAACAGAAACATGAATTTCAGTTAAATACTTGCATCCTTCGAGACACAATTCCTTCAAATTTGGGACTCCAGATAAGTCAGAAACTCCTCTTAAAAATTTACAGCCTCTGAAATTCATCACACTCAAGGACTGAAACTTCTGCAAAACAAGATGAAAAAAATGTAGTCTTAATAAATTGTAAGCACATTACAAAACATTAAAAAGCACAAACAAGATAATAGACACCATTTACGACATGAAAAAATTATTGAAGGGTTCTTGATTCATAATAAAACACAGTAATGCTGAAAAATGGCAATACTATACATGCCTTGAATTGTTCATCTACTTTGAGGAAACTTTCAGGCATCTTGAGGACAATTAGTTCCTTTGGGTTAAAACCAGATGGAAAAGATGGACTAGGATATCCCTTCCAATCCAACACTCTTAAACTGTTTGGGAGATACTTGGGGCCTGTAGTAAAGTGTGCATTTCTAATAATAAGTATCTTAAGATTTGGCATCTTTTTGAAGGCCTTTCCACTCCAATCAATCACTTTGTCTCCAGGAATGTCTAGATTTATGGCTTCAATCTTTCCAGAACCCTTTCAAACCAAATAACAAAGTAAACCACAAAATTTGTTAGATGTATTGGGAATTGGTAAAATTTCTATAAAAATATATTGATTATAAACTAGTGGTAAAAGAAAAAAATATACTAGGTTAGTCAAGGAATTGGAAGAGCAAAAAAAAAACTACACTAAGATCCCTCAGGGAGAGGGTGTAAAAGTAGGGAAAACCCAAGAACACTTTGATCATAAAAAGTAACATTAAGAAAAACAATACATGTACAGATGACCATTACCTTGTTTTCTTCTAAAACATGAATAATGTCTTTATGGAACCACAACCTAGAGCGATTGCCAGGCTCATTTGGTGATTTCTGTCGCACTATTTCTTTACCCATGCCTTGAACCAAATCATGCATTGTCACCTTACCATAATCAATCTTTATGAGAGATTTATCAATCAACACTTTAATACCATAATCTGGGCAGATATCGCCACGAGCATGTAAAGCACTTTTGACATATTCAATTGTGTCACCTTTAAAGCAACAAGCAATGTCAAGAAAAATTTCCTGCTCATATTGTTCCAAAGCATTGTAGCTTATCTTCAGAATTTGTTGGATCTCTTTAATCGGAATTCTTTGATAACTCTCTAATGCAGAATTCCAATCATTTATTTCTCTATTGAACAAGTTGGAACCTATAACTTCCAAAGCCAATGGAAGACCACAAGCATGGTGTACGACATTCTTTAAAATACCCATGTAACTTGCATCAACTCTGCTTTTTTTAAAGGCATTCCATTTAAGCAATTCAAGAGCTTCTTGTTCATTTAAACTATCTGCCTCATAAATTCTTTCAACACCATGCCTTACAAGTAAATGCTTATCCCTTGTTGTTATAATGATTCTGCTACCAGAACCAAACCAATCAAGTTCTCCTGCAATTGCTTGCAGTTGTTTTAGCTTATCAACATCATCAAGAACTAGAAGAACCTTCTTTTGATGGAGCCTATGCTTTATTAACGGAATTCCTTTATTAACATCTCTTAAGTTGATATCTTTCCCAAACACTTCAGAAAGAAGTATTTCTTGAAGATATACTAGGCCATGATTAATTGAATTTTCTCTAATATCAGCAAGAAAACAGAAGCCATCAAATGAGTCAACAATCGAATTGCATACTGCTCGTGCAATTGTTGATTTTCCTATTCCACCAATGCCACAAATGCCTACCATTTGAACTCCTTCATTAGACCCAACATCTAGAAGAGAGTTTACTTTTAGCACTCGAGGCTTGAGCCCGACAGGATAATCAGCAATGTGTAAAGGTCTTTGGTCAATCTTCCTAGTGACCTCTTTAACAATTCCCTCTATAAAAGCATATTCATATTGATTCCTGTTCCAATAGCAAATTTTTTGGAAAAATTCAAACCAAATGCATTAAATCATTTTTTGATTTTGTCACAACTTAGATCCATACCAAAATACATTAAAGCAGGCACTTCGACCCAACATCTCGTCTTGAGCATAATATTTGAACACTTTAGATATTGCAGTGTTTATGATTCTTGGCCTTGCTCAGATATTAATAAATAAGTGAGTGTGTGTGAGACTAACTATCAAGTAAACTGCACACAATAAACTATATTTGCCCAAATAAGTGTATGCTCTGTTTTCATTTCTTTTCTATGACCCACAAACACTAATAGGAAAAAAATATAACACCAAATTTGGAATCGAGTCATAATTTGTGTCTTAGCATCTTAGATATTAATATGGTAGTAACTATCAATATCAAATAAACAAGTTAAAGGTCTGCAAAAAAAAAAAAAAATTAAAAAAGTAAAGCAAAAGAAAGGCAATATATTTAAATACCCTGATTTAAAATGGAGACCCAAGAGACTAGCAGCATCTTTTAGAGCCCGCCTCCATTTTTGCACCTTCTCTTTGTCATTTTTAAACCATTTCTCATGCTGAGCAAACTCTTCTCTGTAATTCTTTCTCTGATATCGCACTTCTGACGGATCCACGTCATAAAAAATGGGCAAAACCAATCGACCTTTTTTATTTATAAACTCAAGTATCTGAACAAGCTCATCCAAACAAAATGTAGAGGAAGCATAGTTTCTTGAGAAAATAGTAATAGCCATTCTAGACTCTTGGATTGCTTTGAGAAGTGATGGTGAAATCGTTTCTCCTTTTCTAAGTCTTTCGTCGTCTATAAAAGTGTGGATGCCCTTTCGATGTAGAGCCTCATAGAGGTTTCTAGTAAAACCAAAGCGAGTATCCTCACCTCTAAAATTGAGAAAGACATCATAAGTCCATCCATAAGAGAAGGACGAGGAAAATGGTGATTGCTCAGCCATGATAGCCAGTAGAAATGGTGCCACACCCGCCGTGTAACAAACAAAAATACCAGCGGTTCAAAGTTTTCCAATACTGTTCTAGAAACGGAACCACAGAAAGCAGAAAGGAAAAAATCAATGAATGGCAATAGAAAATCAAGTCAACAAACTCATGTCTAATCGGTGAAGAAAACATGCTAAGTTAGCCAGTAGAACTAGAAAATCATTGTGCACTAGAAATTCAATCACAAGGAAACGACACGGAACAAAATAAGTAAATCTAGATTCTATCCCTAACCTGAAGTCTGCAGACGTAAATAAGAAAATTTCCCCCAAATTCTCGGCTATCAAACAAGAAACCAGTAGAAGATTGGACTAGTAATCAATCACTCATCAATATATATTTAATAGCTAGAATCCCTTAGTATTTTTCATCCTGACTCAGTTTAGTGTTAAATTCGTTGTGCAAAAATACGGCTAGTTTTTTTTTTTTTAAAAATAGAAAATCATAAAACTTGTCTTGATAAACATATATTTTATAAACTGTTTTAAAAAAATAAAAGAACAGAAAATTGAAAACACCTTTTAAATATTTTATAATTTTTATTTTAAAAAATACAAGAAAATGTGAGAAACATCCATCTTATTAATGATAAAGTTATAAATTTTGAATAACTCATCTGTTACTCACTAGTTATAATTTTAAAAATAATTATTTAAATAAATTTTTTTTATTTTTTAAATTTATTTTTGAAAATAATTTTATAAAATTATTTTTAAAAACAGAAAACGCATTTCTCATTTTTGGTTTCCTTCTCAGCGGTTGTTCTCTCCATGCTTTCTATTCAATGCTGCGTTTTCCACACTATGGGTCCACCCCTGATGAATCACAATGTGGACCGTCACTGTAAAATTGGTTGGCTTAAATTTTATTTTATTTTATTTTATTATTAAATTTTTAATATTTTTTTATTTTATTAAATTAAAAATTTAAAATAAAAATAATCTTATAATTATCACTTTTTAAAAAGATAATATTATTATTTAAAAAATTAAAATAAAAATTTTTAAATCTAAATTTTACCACAGCAATAAACACATTTTGCTCATGATTATAATGAGTATGGAATGGGATTCCCCTCAAAAGCATATTCGTCTTTGTGGGCCCCTGGAATGAATTTTGGCAACTTGTAATTAATGATTTAGGTTCTATTTAATTTATTTTATTATTTTTAAAATAATTTTGTAAAACTATTTTTGAGAATAAGTTTTAAAAATAAGAAAATAAAAAAATCTATTTGAATGATTGTTCTCAAAATCATAACTAGTGAGTGATAGATGGATTATTCAAAATTTATAACTTTACCATTAATAAGGTGGGTGTTTTTCACTTTTTTTTTTATTTTTCAAAACAAAAATATAAAACACCTTAAAGTTGTTCTGAGTTTTATATTATTTTATTTTTTTGTTTCTCATAACAATTTAAAAAAAACAAGTTTACCAAACAAATTTTTTTATTTTTCTATTTTTTAAAATAAAATCAAACAAACCTTAAGCTTCTTCTTCAAAATGGTTTTGAGAGGCAGTTTCTTTCTTGGAAGGAACATAATGCATATATATATATATATATATATATTAGATATTTTGCACGAGTGATAGGCATGACTACCGATGACATGCAGTTTAAATTTCACCATCAAATGCCAATGAGAAAAGTAATCTACTAACTTAGATTCAGCCAAAATATATGTCCTATCTTCTATTGCAATTATGTTACATATTATTCTCTAGAAACTTATTTGTTGCATACAAAGTTAATATGCATGGAATTTCTAACCTCACATGAAAAACTTGAGCTTAAATCCAATAAATAAGAGAGAGGAAGCATACAAATTGATAGTCACTATATCAAAATAGGCTTTTCTTGACAATTATTTTAGCCTTTCTTGACAGTTATGAACCATCAAGAATTTCAGCGACGAGAAAACTTGAGGTTTTCCTTGGCGATTTATAACCGCTAACAAATGTCCACTTTCGTTGGCGGTTATATAATAAAACCGTAAAAAAAACTATTATTCATTTAAAATAACTTTTTGTTTTTGTTCACTTTCCTTGGCGGTTATTCAAAATAACCGCTAACGAAAGTTTATTTATTTTTTAAAATTTAATGTGTATTTTTTCTATTCCTTGGCGGTTATTATAAATAACCTCCAAGAAATAGACGTATGTCGGCAGCTATATTAAATAACCGCCATCGTAAATATTAATTTTTTTAAAAATAATTTTAATATTTTTATAATCTCACCAAACTGTTTCATTATCAATATGCAGAATTAAATATCCAAAAATCAATAGTTAAAACATATCCAAAACTAAAATTATCCAGAACCAAAAGTTATATTATATCCAACCAATATCCAAAGTATAAAATTAATTCTAAAACTATTTTGGGAAGAAGAATTGAGGGAAATAAATAGATCTACTAGTTGTGTGATCGTGTAGAGTAGCTCGTTGATGGAAGCTAAAAATGGAGTGTTACAATACTGTTACTACAAGTCTGAGGGTGGTGAAGCCGAAAGCATGGAAGAAGTGGAAGTGACATTCTAGAAGATGCCATTTTTTACACCTTGTGCTTCACAACCTTACTTTACTTTATCCTCTTCACCGGCTCCAGAGTTGGGGAATGATAATGGATACTTGATGATACAAATCTTGCCTGCAAAAGAAAAGCCCTTTCAAAAAGCCTATAAGACTTTATTATAGAAAATATCTAAAAATCCTTTTCGTAAGAGTGATGAGGAAGGAAGAAAGAAGAAAATAATAGGCGAGAGTGATAGGGAAGGATGAAAGAAGAAGAAAGTAAAAAAAAAAAAAAGAGGGTGAGAGAACGAGAGGAGAGAGAAAAGAGAAATGGATCTCGTGGTGACAAAAGGATGGGATAAAATGAGGAAAGAGGGAAAGGTATGAGTGGGTGAAGGATGAAAGAGGAATGGTACAAGTGGTTCACGTGGAAGAGAGAAAAGTAAGGGAGTATTAACCTGAACTGTTGGATTTATTTTTATCAATGGCTATACTTATTGATCCGTGCCTTGTGCTTTTTTTAAAATAAATTGCTAAGATTTTTGTTAGCGGTTATTTCTATAACTGCCAACAAAAGTGAGGATAAATTTTTGTTGGCGGTTATTTTTATAACCGCAAAAAAAAATTGACTTTTTCTTGGTTGCCAACAAAAGTGACTTCAAGACTTTTGTTGGCGGTTATAAAAATAACCATCAAGAAAATGTTAACTTTTATTGATGGTTATTTCTAGAACCGCCAACAAAAATATCCGCCTAATTTTTGTCAGCGTTTTTCTTCAAAATTGTCAACTACTAAGCACCAAGAAAAACTATTTTTGGCGTAGTAAGTGTAATTGATTATTTACTGAAATGGGTAGATCTAAGTACTCTCTTTTTTTCCCCTCATTTTTTCCAAGAACTCTTCATTATTAGAGTAGAATTTATTCTGGTCATTGGAAGTTTACTTTATAACTTGTGTCTGGATATGTAAATTGTGGATTGTGCTTCATTGCCTGATTTCTTTATAACATTCTGAACATATAATTATCATTATGCTCTCTCATTTTCTCTTATATTTAACTGTTGTAATTTACAGTCAAATATATTAGAATTTTGTCAACAACTTGGATGTTTAGGTGAGAACCATTTATAACAAGAGGAGATGCACCTTCATCATGATTCAGGACCCTAATGAGTTTGATAAAATTTAATTTGTGTCTTTCTTTTCTTTTTTCAGATACCATATATAATGTCATTAAAAGTTGACTTGATGGAAGATACTCCTTATATCATCATTTGAACACTCATTAAAAATGGACTTGATCAACTATCCATTACTTTGTGGAGTCACCTAAGTTAGCCCTTTCATTCTAGTTGACTATGTCTCTGCAATCTAAACTGATACCTGCTAATTCTTATACTTGGATTTAACTCTGTGACATTCAAAAAAATATATCATATAAAGTAGTTTCAAAGTTATACTTTAAATAATGCCAATTTTGCTTCCTATTTTAAAATCATTAGGAGAATTGTGATGATGAAGGTATCATGTTTTGAACTTCTAAAATACTAAGTTTTATAATTATGATATATTTCAGAGACTGAAGCAGGCTGAAAGGAAGCAAATAAATGACTTAAAAGAATTTGAGAACAAGGCTAATGTACAATTAGAGCTGGACCACTTGAACAATGAGGTATTTCTTTGTGTAATCTTGCTTTCTTGTAAAATCTTTACTTGTGATAAAAGTATTGTTCTTCCATGATGTCATGCATGCATATGAGTAAATGCAAATAGCATTTGCTTTTCCCTATTGAGTTGCTAATTGCATAGTTCTGTCCAATGCTAATGCAATTTAGCCTCCTTTTTTCTAGGCAAGGCATGTGATCTGATTTCTATCTTCCAATGCAATTGGAAAAAAATGAAAAACAAGAATTTATTTCTATAGATGATCATAACTTTGAGCGAGTTAAGTTTTCTTGGCTTGCGAAGTGAATTGATGCAGCTCCATGAGGTGATGGATTCTATCTGCATGGACCACAACAAGACATGTCTTTCTATGCATTCTTATTTATTTTACACTTTGTTTATGCCAATCAAGAGCTAGGTGATATATTCCCTATGCTCAATGAAATCTTTGTTAGTGGTAATGCACTAGAAAGGGGGCTTGCTTTGGAGATTGAGCTTGCTAAAGCATTGCAGGCCATGAAATCAAGCATGCAATTTCAGAGGTACAAATAAAGCACATAATATTTTCTGTTGGCATTTGGAAGCAGTCCATCTTTAGAGTTCCTTTCTTTTCATGCATTCAATTATGATGTGGTGACTAGTGAGACACGTCACTTCAAGTAGTTTGCTATGATATTAACCTTAAGCCTATAGTTAGACACTACATGCATATATCATTCTAATAGGTTTACATTTAATGGACAAAACTTTGTCACCCTATGAGTTTTATCTATTTTAACAACCAGGCAATGTTTGAAATTACCATATCTTTTGATTTATTTTGTCATTCTTGATCTGAAAACTATTTACTACATTATCCTAGTCGGTAAATTCTCCTTGACATCCCATTTGTTCAATTGTTGAATTGTATATTTCTCTATACTTTTGCCCAAAATCTGATGAAATAAATAAATTGATTCCTTTTATTAGCTTCGTTCTCATATTAAGAAAGCCCCCTTTTACTTAGGGCTATGTTTGGTCATATTTAGTGTTACATTTTTTTGTGATTGGATAGTTAGAGATTGATTGAAACATTGTACCAGGGTTTCAACACAAATGGGACAATTAGGTTTAGGCTTTATTATTGATTTAAGACAACCCTTGAGTGATTCATTCAATTGGAAAGAAGCTATGTTACTATGTCATAAGATAGTTGCAATATGAAAATTTGGAGTTTAAGAATACATTCGCGACTAGTTTTTCAAGCTTTTTGAGTGGTTTAGCCCAAAACTAGAAGAAAAACTAGGAATGTGCACAAAATGATACCTTATTGATTATCACTATTTGGGTACCTACTCATACCAATGTGAGAGATTGCATATGCCATAGTCATTAAATGAGAACTTATTCAATAGTAGAGCCATGACAATATTATAGGGACCAATATTCACAAAATGTTTAATCAATCAAAACATGAATAAATATGTAAAGAGTACCCCATCCCTGACACTTTAACTCTCTTCTTTTAATTTACAACTTATTTGTGTATATGCACTATAAGAACTAATGCCTTTTCAGGGATAGGAATCATACAAAAAAAAGTTATAACATAGTACATAAATGGAAATCACTCACAAACACAAGGGAAAAGGAAGAATATGATGCAGAAAAACCCAATAGCAAAACCATTCAGTAATTTCTCATTTTCTTGATAATGATTATTTACATCATTTTACATTTAGTTTTTCATTCGTCAAAATTTTATGAGTGCATGATGTGTGATTAGTGGGCCAATGTCAAAAAAAATTACACCAAATAATTGCTTATGAAGTCATTGGTATCTGGATAAGTTAGTCCGAAATTAGGGGGTTAGACCAGAACTTGGTTTATGTAGCTTTGGTTAGATGTTGATTTCCATAGAACCAAATTATCTTAACTGCTTGAAATTGTGAAATTATTTATGTTTTGTGTTGCACTCCCTCTGATCCTTAATATAAGACCCTTTTAACTGAATCACGCGGATTAAGAATTGAAATTAAAATTAATTAATTACCTCGATTTCTTTGAAAATCTCAACATTTTTCCAGAACTATCTTTATTTAATATCTTTCTCTTTCTCTTTAGATATATTAAATAGGGGCATTTTGGATTTGTATAATAAATTCTACCTCATATATTGTAAAGGGTCTTATATTTAGGATCAGGACAAAAGATCCTATATATAGGACTGGAGGGAGTATTATGCACCATCCATAGAATCATAATGAATGATAATTTGCTATAGATGGTTTTCTCTGACAAAAGAAATATAGATGGTTTGGTTCTAATATGAATTGAAGAAGCTATATATATACTACAAAAAATTTGACTTTCTGCGTGGACAAAAGTCATTGCTAAATGATGAAATGTCATTACTAAAAGTTTTCTGCAGCGACATTCTTGTCGTCGGCATAAGTCTTGTCACCAAAAGATTCGGCGACGACAAAAAAAGTCCCCACCAAAAGTAGCCATTTAGCGGCAAAAATAGTTGTCGCTGAAAATATAAACTATCACCATTGAGAGTTTACTGTCGCCGAAAGTTGTCATTTGGCGATGACACAATTCTTGCCACCAAAAGCTGTCATTTGGTGACAACATTTAGTTGCTACCGAAAGTCTATTGAACACCATTGCCATATCACCATCGGCCAACACCGCGTTACCACCTTGCCACACATAGGCCCCGCACCACATCACACGTGGGCCTACACCACAACGTCGCCATGTCATATAATGGTTTCAAATATACCTTCACCTAGGTTCAAACCGATGACCTCTTACTTCTAATGCTTTTATATTCACCCTTTTGCTAGTTGAGCTGAAATATATCTGCATTCATTATATGAAATATGAAATATATATTATTTGTCTACATACTAATATACTCACACACACACATATTTATAAATCAATATATTATTAAAAAATACACATATATTTTATTTTCAATTATTAATATCATAAAATATTTTATTATATATATATTTATATGATAATTTTTTTAAAATATTAAATAATTTTCCTATAAATATATTTGTCTTTCTTTGAAAAGAAAAAAATTGTTTTCCTAGCTGACTTTTAAATTTGATTTTTATTTTAAATAAAAATAATTATATATATAAGATTTATGATCCATATGCATCAATATTATATTATTTTATATTATTTTTCGCATAGTCATATCATATAATATATATCATATATTATATTATTTAATAAATTATATTATATATATGTTTAATATATATTAGAGGTGGAAGGGATTGGGTAGGGTTGGGTTTTATGTCAGCCCGTGGTCTGATTTGAAGTCTTGGTCGAGTATTATATTATGTCCTTTTTTATTTTTTTAAAGAAAAATTAGAAAATTGAACTTCTACTTCTTGTGCTAATTATGATCCAAGTAGTTCAATATGGTTCAACTCTTTTTTTTTGACCAAATAAAATTATGACGCAAATATTTCTATATAGTCCAACCCAAATAGTTCAATGATTAATCTGACATAGTCTTTCAGCCCAAATAGTTCAATTATTATTAGGTTTAGTATAATATAAGTTTTAATGATTACAAATATAGAGTAATAAGAAATAAATGCATCATAGTTATTTAACATATATATTGTTCCTAAAAGAAGAAAAATGCGCATTAACATGTATTTAATTGTATTTATGCTACATATATCATGCTATGCACTTATATATCTACTTTGCTATTATATTTTACAATACAAGATGGGTATATAAATTGAACTAATTATTTGATATGTAAGTGTAATATATTAAATGTAGGATTGTTCAAGTAGAAAGAGTGAGCATTGGAAAAGAGAAAGGAGAACCAACACCATATCTCACTCAAAGAAGAAGAAGAGAAATGATGCTCTAAGAATTGAAGATCACAAAAGAACATGCTAAGAATGGAATAACCAAGTGAAAGCGGAGCATAACTTTTTGATGACATAACTATTAGGTATATTTTGTTTTTACTTAGGTATTGAGGTGGTTTAGATCATTGAAAATTACTTAATCTTATTACCATATGTCTCAAATTAGTAAGTATAAGTAAATTTGATGTTAGCATGTGTTAAAATTGAAGTACATTGGCCAATAGACAAATTTTGTTAGTTGATTCATGCTGATTTTGTGCAAAATTCGAATTTTGAATTTGAAATTCGAATTTTGGGCTAAGCATAGTTAGTGAAAATATGATCTTAGCTCTGATAGACGAATTTGGCTCTAAAATTCAAATTTTGAGCTAAGCATGGTTACTAAAAGTGTGCAAAATTTGCTGAAACTCAATTAAAATTTGACTACTGATGAAGTTTAAAGTGAGTTCAAAGTCACAGCCTCTGATAGATAAACTTTGAAGTGCAAAATTTGAATTTCAAGAGGAGAACTTTAGTGCCAAAGTTGAGCAAGCCTCTAATAGATGAATTTTGATTTTTGAAATTCGAATTTTGAGTGCAATGTAAAAACATAAGACAATTGTTTATACTCAACAGATAAACTTATAGAATGAAAATTCGTATGTTTCAACATGTGATATATTTGACAAATTCAAAATTTGAATTTTACTCTTAAACAGATGAATTTTGGAAGTTCAACATTGAAATCTTTAGCTTATGGTCTCTATGAAATTTATTTGTTAGTACCAAAAATTTGAATTTCAGTGTGTTAGACACATTAAATACGGTTGGTGAATGACTAGTTTTGCAAAGTAACCATTGGTTAACGTCTTTAATGGATAGATTTTATGTCTAACGGTGGTTAACGTCTTTAATGGATAGATCTTGTGTCTAACGGCTAGTTAAGCCACAAATCTATAAATAGAATTTCATTTGAACTTATGGGTAATGATTTTAAGTAAGTTTATGTCAAAATGCTGCAATTTATAAAATCTTTCTGTGTTAGCATTCAAAACTAAACACACCTCTTTAGAGTGAGTTTTCAATGTATCATCTACTCTAAAAAAGAGTTTTCATTCTGTATTCATTTTTTCTGCAATTTTTGGGTAGAATCTTAGTGTAGGGAAATTACACATCTTATAAAAGTGTGGGGAGAGTGGCTTCACAAGTACCCACTGAAACTTGTGAGATGTACTGAGACTTCACAAGTGTCCGGATCAAACTTATGAGATATAGTGAAAATCTCAAATGGTTGTTTGAGAACTAAACGTAGGTCAACTGGTGTAGGTTGAACCAGTATAAATTCTTATGTTTGATCCTTCATCTTTTCATTTCATCTATCTGTTTCATCATCATCTGTTCAACTCTGTCTTACATCACCTAATTCACCCCCTCTTTTGAATGATAAGCCAAACCTAACAAATTATGAATGTATTAAACTATTATGGTATTCCAAACAATATGTGTTTAATATTTTACAAAGCTACATATAAACATAAAAAAAAAAAACCGCTTAGGCCAAGTCAGGTCAAGTGGTATGAGAAGGTTACCCAAAACTCGGTCTGACCGGGTCAAATGGCCCTACCCAAAGCTTAAGTTTTGGTTTCGTGCTAAAAGGACTATATTTGTTTTGAGCTAGGCCGCTTCGGGTTGTACCGGATTGATCAAATGCAAGATTTTCCCCCACACCTATATAATATATATATTATATATAATATAATAGGAATTTGGAAAAAAATCATTAAAACAATATTGTAATTTTGATTTTCATAGGATTTAAAATAAAATGTAATTATTAATAATAATAAATAACATTAATATTAATTTTATATTAAATATATAAGAAATTAATTACTTAACATAGTAAGAATTCCTCCAGATTGATCATATTAGATAGTTAGATATTAGCTTGTTCTCCTAATTCTCTTTTATTGGTGTTATAAATCTCTATATTAATTAAAAAAATTATCCTAATAAGAATAACATATTTTATTAATTAAGATAAAGGAAAAGCAAAAATAAATGTGGAATAAATTCAATGCTTCAATCATTCAAGTCTTTAATCTTAAGAAGAAGAAAAATACTTTCAAAATGCTTAAAATATTTCAAATGAAAAAAAATAGTAAAATACTTTGACTTCACCCAAAGATATTAGATAATTTTTATAATATAAAATATATGTAAAATATCTTTTTTTATTATAAAATTGTACAAATATAACACAATTATTGTTTCAATATATTATTTATTAATTTTTTAAAATGAAAATAATAAAAATTCAAAATATTAGCTTTGGAGACACATTGTTGCCGCTGAAAGTATGACTTTCGGTGACAGTAGAATAATGTGTCATGAGAGTATGCCTGTCAGCGACGACATAAAAAGTCATTGCTAAAAGTCATACTTTAAGTGACAACTTCTTATTGTCGTCACCGAAAGTCATACTTTTAGTGACGCTTATTTGTGTTATTGCCAAGAGTCATACTTTCAACGACAACTTTTCTATTGTCGCCAAAAGTCATACTTTCAACGATGACTTTTTCTTACCACCGTCAAAAGTTGTCACTGAAAGTTTTTTTTTTTTGTAGTAGGCATTGCATGAAACTTTGTTCTTTCTTTTTGGGTGTATAAAGAATACCTTTGCAAGGAATCAAATGTGTTGAGCTGTAAGAATCTTAATGGAGTTTTGATTATAACTAAGTAAATGTCACTTAGCTATAAGAAATTAGTGGCTAATTAAACATTAACCTGCTTAGGTGTAACCAGGGAACTTGAAAGTTATGAGAATATTGTGTTTGTAATATATGCTAAGCTTTGGACACACATCTTGCCCTTTCTGAACAAGAGCCTTGTGGATCTTGGTCTACTCGGAAAGGTTAGAAAAATGAAAAACTGACTACAGATTTGCTTTCATAATGGAAAACTTGGTGTAGAAAGCTTCCATTTTTCTGATGGCTTCAGAAGATTTATTCCTTCCCGCCTTTCTTTAGGTTTGTAAATAAGGCACGTGTGTATATATATATATATATATACACATATATCCACTTCAGTCGAGCTTTGCCTTCTTGGCCGAGACGTTCTAAATCTTTAGGTTGTGGAAGTGTGCAAAATGAAATGGTAAAGAAAGTCGACGATAAAAATTGGCCAGATGTCCATGTGATTCTCCAGTTAACTTCAACCATATTCACATATTTTGCATAACTAGATTCATTTATCACAGGGTAGACATTGGTTAAGATCGCAAACATAGTCTGTTCCATTTTTAATGTCTCCCTAAACCAAATGTTAATCCATTCAAATATTACAGTCTTCCCTGGCAAAGGCATGCAGAACTGGTCAATTCAAAATCTGAATAAAAGCATAGGCAAGCATAAGACATTTAAAAAAAAATAAAACTTAGAGAACAAAAAGAAATGCACATTTCTGCATTTTTATAATGGAAAATTATAAGAGAACTTTTTAAAGAATATAACAAGTCTACGACGTAGTCAACGTACTGGAGAATCTACAGCATATGTGGATTTCAAATCATGAAAAATAGAAAAGATAAAAACTTTTTTGGGCCAAATACAAAAATTAAACTTTAGCCTGAAATAAATAATGAGCATACATGTATCTTTTACTAGAACAAAAAAAAAAAAAGAACATACTTGTGTAGTAATTTTTTTTATTAAATACTCGTGTAGTAATATTAGTATAGCTTTTTTTCATCCAAAAAAATTTAACAGCTCTAAAGGCTTGGTGGCTATAAAAATAGTAGTGTATACTTAGCTTAATTTCGTTTATTGAAGATACGAAAGGCATGTCATTTTGGGCCTAAAAAAAGAAACAAAAGCAGATACAAAAAGCACAAAACATGTTTTGAGCCTATGCCCAAAATATGTACAGAACTAAGGGATCTAGAGTGCCACAGATGTACATAACTAAGTGAATTTTTGTTTTCTTTTGGTGATCTTTTTTTTTTTTAAATTTGATAGAGTTTAGAAAAAAAATGATCAAAGAATAAAAGTGTATATAATCTATTTCCTTTTTCCTCATTCAATTTCTGTCTAAACTCTATGGAAATGTATACAGTCTCTTATATATTTTTAAAATTATGCTGATTATATATTATTGATTTATTTATTTTTATTTGAATAAAAAAGAAAATATATAATATATCATGCTTATACATGATAAATTTTATTCTGAAAGTAATAAAAATAAACTTGCAAAAAAAAAATGAAGTCAAATAAAATTTTTGTCTAAACTCTATGATCTTGCTAACCTAACAGAATCTATTAATTTATGTATTAGATTACAAATTGAGAAGAGTCACCGACATCGTATAAAAATACTAAATAACTTCTCAAGACTTCAAGTGAATCAGGTTAATGAAATCAAATTTGAAGTTAAAAGCATTGAAACGTCAAAGATATCATCAGAGAGAGTCAGATGGGGTGTAATCACCAGAACTATATTTTGTTACCATATACTCAATATAATATGTTGACAAATTTTATTTTTATTATTATAAAATAAGTTAACTATTTTAAATTACTTATATTTAAAAAAAATCAATAGGAGGTTGATAAAAATTATTATAGAAGATTACTAATCACCATTACATATAAATCATTAATATTCCTTCTATCCTATCATTAAAAAACAGTCTTTAGAATACATGCCTATTATACAAGCATTACATTACATAATTGATTCGTTAATATTACATTACATTATATACTTCATGAAGAAAATATTATTACTTTTTGGAAAAAAAAATCTTGCACATTAGCTTTAACAAAAGCATAATTATTCTTTTTTTTTATAAGGCGGAAATAAAGCATAATTATTCCTTAAATACTTATTAACGTATGAAATATGGAACATTTCAACCTTTAACATACCAAAAAAAAAAAAAGCAACCCATGCATTACATGGGGTTAAGTGTTATACTCCTTCTGATTCTGATATTTAATATAAGACCCTTTTAACTGAATTATGTGGATTAATAATAGGAGTTAAAACTAATTAACTACCTTAATTTCTCTAAAAATCTCAATATTTTTTTAAAACTATCCTTATCTAATTTTTTTTTCTTTATCTTTAAATATATTAAATAGGAATATTTTTTTAAAATGTATAATAAATACTACCTCATATATTATAAAAAATCTTATATTCAGGATAAGGATAAAAAACCTATACACTGGAGGGACTAGTTTATAGTAGAATCCAACCTTTTGGCTTCCGATGGGAATGCAGTTAACTCGGGGACATCAATGAGTATTACCCACGTTCTTGTTTTTAACGACTTCCATTCAATGATAGTGTCATTTTTTTCTTCTCTTTTTTTTTTTGGAAACTTAATTGATTAGTCCTTATGGTTTGTACTTATTTTCAATTTAGTCCCTGTACTTTATTTTCATGCAAATCAATCATCACACTAATTGGACGTTAACCAGTTAGTCCTTATAATTTGTTCCATTAACAAAATTATCCTTACAGTTGCCATGTGCCATTAACGGCGTCAGGATTTTGGTGATTTGGCCAAAAAAAGATGAGACATTGAGGTGCACGAGTCTAACATTAAATGTTAGTGTTTCCTTGGAAGCAAACTATAAGTGTTCTCCATTCCCATTTGTGAAATAGTAGCAAAACATGAGAGATGAGAAGCTTGTGAAAACCCGTGCAGAGCATGAATAGCAGCGCATGAAAAACAGGGGAAAAAAAAAAAACAAACAAACACTGGTGCTATCAAAATCTCAAATACTTCCAAATACATGGATCGAGGATGCACCGACTATAGGGAACCAAAGACATTTCACATAATCCATTCCAAGCCAAAGCCTCGAAAACCCACTAATGAACCAAAAACACCATCATTCTTCTTCAAGCTCTTGGAATTATGATGATACCTATAGCTCTTCCCAGTTTTCCAACTGCTTCATAAGAATGGAGTCATACGTGGCAAGAGGAAAAAAGACGGCTGTGTATTGTACAACAATGGATTACTTAAGAATCCTCTAGTTTACTAGCAAAAGATAGCTCTAAAAGCAAAATATTGTATGCTCTCTTGAAAATAGTCTTCTGGATTTTGAATTAATGATATTAAATAGGGGCCTTATTGATGCTCAAGGAAAGTCACCTCACTACCTGCTCTTTTTTTCACAATGTAAGCTTTAAGGGTCGAGGCGGTCCATACTGAGTGTGTATAAATGATAAGTTTGTCACTGATGATGAGGATTGAGTATTCTACAAACAACCATTATGATGTTTATAAAACAACCTTATCTATTTTTACAAACTATGCTTTCTAATTATTATTTTTTTTTATTCATATAGGTTTATAGTAAATTTTTCTACTTTTATCTAAACTTTATTTTTATAAATTGTAGCTAAAAGTTCTTTTACAAAATGTAATTCAAATAAGGAATAAGTGATATACTTTGATATACGCTAGAATGCTTTCATATGCATAAGCTTATCTATATATATGCCTTTCTGCCCAAAGAAAACCCAACCCACAGAAAGATATATATCATATTATTAATTGAAAACATGCATGTGATGTGATTTTAAATGTAAAAAGATGAAGAGAGAGTTCCAGAAACAGTAAAATAAGTGTTTGGATCCAATTTGTTTACCTCTGCTTTTTGTTCCAAAAACAGAGATAAAGAGATTATAACTTTACTTTGTTTATATGTGTGTCTTGTCTCCATCTCTCTCAAAGAAAAAAGTGAATGGATTATGGCCAGTAAAATCTTCGAAAATGGTAATGTGTTTGGTCTTCACGTGGCTTAAGACGTGGCATATTTTCATGCAAAGCATATTTTCATGTATTTGTAGATTTGTAAAATCTTATGGTCTAAGCTCATTTGCATGTTTCCACTTTCATCTCGTTCATTCATATTAGATTGCATGCATGTTGCCTTTTGTATTATAATAATAAACAATCAAACACCACTTAATTGCACTTGCCATGTCTCGCTTTCTATTTCCATTGTTTTTTAATGTAACAAGACAAGCCAACCAGACTTGCTCGAAATCCAAAATCTTTTATGCAGCACCATCACAAAGCAAGAAACATGAGTATGCTTCGAAAACTAAATCACCACCCTCCACCCAAAACAATGGTCCCAAAACTGCACATATATAATAACCAACTAATATAATCAATTTCATGATAATTCTTTCTAATCAATTAATTGCTAGGTATCCAAACTTTTCTAATAATAATAATAATAAGAATAAGAATAACCTTGCACCTGAAGAGCAACAATGCAGCTTCAATAGCTAACCTGAGACTGAAGATCTAAGGGTAGTTAACTCTAAGAACCCCAGCTTCAACATCTTGCTTCGTCCCTCTTTGACAATTTCTCTATTTCATCCTTTCTCTTCATCGACGCAAACCCCACTATGCGTTCTTGTTTTTTTTTTTTGACCAATCCTAATGTTGGAGCCTCCACTTTTAAAATAAAATAACACGTGTCACATCACTTGAAATATAACTCAGAGTCCGTTAGCCATTTAGGCAAATTTTGGATGCCGTTTGTTGACTAAGACACATTAGGGATGCAATTTGTAACACTGCAAAATTAGAGGGATTAACGGTTCAAACGTGGGAAAGTGTAGGGAGTGACTTGAAAGTTTTAAAATTGTAGGGATTAAACTAAAAACTGACACAAACTATGGGGATCAAATGTTTAATTTTCCCATTTTTTTAAATAAAAAAGCAATGAAAATAGTGGAAACAGATTATCAAAGGTATTTTTTTTTGCCAAAAAATATAGAAAAGCATGTGTACTAGTAAAAAAAATTAGAATGAGAGTGAGTCTTGCATTTTGGACTTTTTATCGAGAGATAAATGTTCTTAAATCCTATATCGGTGATGAGAAGTAATTGTGTCTGAATATATAAGTTAAGAGGTAAAAATTTTAGTCTTTTAGACTATCTCTCTTGTTAGATAACTTTATCGAGTTTCTTAAGTTTAATTGGTAAAAAAAAGTTTTTTTAACAATAGTATTCAAAGGGATTCAATTAATTTTTGGGAAAATTAATCTTTTAGTCCCTGAACTTTACATCAATTTTGAAATCAGTCCCTGAACTAATTTTTTTTAGATAATGCTCCATAAACTATTTAACCGTGGCATAGTTAGTCCCTCAACTTTGCATCGATTTTGAAATCAGTCGCTGAACTAATTTTTTTTAGATAATACTCCCTAAACTATTTAACCGTGGCATAGTTAGTCCCTCAACTATCATATTATTTATAAAGTAGTCCCTATGAGTGTCACGTGACAAGATTGATATGAAACGGTGTTGAAGTAATAAATAGAGTTGTTGATGTGGCAGACACGTAGGTAAGAGGTGCTGACTAGGATTAAAGAGTAGCTGATTTTAGTCCTTATATTTAACCATAATTTATAATTTAATCCTTAAATTTTATTATTTTTCTTATATTCATCCTCAAACTTTATGTCTATTTAAATAGTCATCATTCAATCATTTATGGACCATTTAATCCTAATCAATATTCCTTATAATTAAAATATATTTCAATTTGTCAAACTTACTTTTACAAAAAGAATATCCAAACATATCATCTTCCAACAAACTTACTTTTATCCAAATTTTATTTTTACAAATTTCATTTATTCTAACTTACTTTTACAAATGAAATTTGTAAAAATAAAGTTTGGATAAAAGTAAGTTTGTTAGAAGATGATGTGTTTGGATATTCTTTTTGTAAAAGTAAGTTTGACAAATTAAAATATGTTTTAATTATAAGGAATGTTGATTAGGATTAAATGGTCCCTAAATAATTGAATGATGACTATTTAAATAGACATAAAGTTTGAGGATGAATATAAGAAAAATAATAAAGTTTAAGGATTAAATTATAAATTATGGTAAAATATAAGGACTAAAATCAGCTACTCTTTAATCCTAATCAGCACCTCTTACCTACGTGTCTGCCATATCTGCAACTCTATTTGTTACATCAGCACCGTTTCATATCAATCTTGCCACGTGACACTCATAGGGACTAATTTACAAATAATATGATAGTTGATGGACTAACTATGCCACGGTTAAATAGTTTAGGGAACATTATCTAAAAAAAATTAGTTCAAGGACTGATTTCAAAATCTATGTAAAGTTGAGGGACTAACTATGCCACGGTTAAATAGTTTATGGAGAATTATCTAAAAAAAATTAGTTCAGGGACTGATTTCAAAATTAATGCAAAGTTCAGGGATTAAAAGGTTAATTTTTCCTTGATTTTTTTTAGCCAAATTAAGTGTTGAGTATACTCGAGAAAGATGTTGGCAGATTGAAATAAGCAGTGACTATTTGTTTTTATTATAACTATTATAGAATTTAAAGAATAAGTAATATTACTAATAGGATGAAGTTTAATGAATGAATATATTATGATATATTTTACATTGAAAAAATGATTATTATGCCTCTAATAAAACTAGAACTAGCGTGGATCTTGTTGGAATATGGGACGGTCCGAAAAATATAAGGGCTTCCCAACTTTCTGCTTGGATGGAATTTTCTTAGCCCAGTATAACCAAGCATGAGCTAGTGGGTTTTTTTTTTTAAATGTTAATACTATTTCTTTTGAGCAAATTGGAATTTCCATATCTATAACCACATGCAATTCACAAAAATAAATTGTCAAAATATTAACTTGGGAGAATGATATTTAGATATCAAAACTTTTAATTAATGACACTTAAGGAGAAAAAGATTCTGAAATAATAAAAAAGACCCATGGTCTTAAATTTAACAAAATTTAATTATTAAATTCCTTAAATACTCTTCATAGAATAACAGTATCAAATAACTAAATCAGAGTGTTAAAATCTGGGTGCAAGAGTATCAAATTTTTGAAGTTGATTGTCAAATAATATGAGCTAATAGTTATAATTAGTGAGTGAAATTTTATTTTTCAATGTAAAACGAGTAAAAATTAATGTCAAATCCCATAATCACAATATCAAATGGCTGATGAAAAGTGTAAAAAATTGGGAATAAAAATTCTAATTTTAGAAGTTTAGATTCGACACTCATCCTCAGTAATTTGACATTTAAATTTTATGATTTGACATTAATTTTCAATTATTTTACACTAAATAATTTACGTCCACTAAAATTAGAAGTCTTACTCTCAGTTTTTTACACTTCCCATCAGCTATTTGATATTATCATTCTAGAATTAGATATTAATCTTTCTCTATTTCACATCGATGAATGGAATTTCATTCATCAATTACAACTATTTGTACATATTATTTGACACTCAACTTTAGGAATTTGACACTTATGCATTCATGTTTTAACACTATTTTTTAACTATTTGACATTGTAATTTTAGGAAAGATATTTAGATAATTTAATAATAAAATTTTGTTAAATTTAGGACCATGATTTTTTTTTGTTATTTCAGAATTTTTGAGTTCTTAAGTGATATTAATTCAAAGTTTTGATTTCTAGGCGACATTCTCCCTATTAACTTTCACACATTAGAATTCATAACAAGACTTGCTAGCCCATGTATCTTGCCCAATTCCTTCTTTTTATAAGGTATCATCAATAAGGTTTACTTAGTCTTTTTTTATAAGGTGTTATGTTATATTTTAGTTTTTTTTTCTTTTTTTTATCCTTAATTACTTTACTGTCCACCTTGTTTGTTACTTTTAGGGCCTGTTTGCTACACTGGAATGCTTTTAATGGCATGGGAACATGAAAGAAAATAAACTCTTGGTAATAAGAAAAGAATTAACTTAAAAAAGAAAAAATTTCCCACATCATCGAGGAAGAAGGACCATCGTCGTAGCATAAGGGACAAGAAGAGAACAGCGAAGGGAACACTAAATAGATTTACAATGGAGAACGTTGCATAGATCTATGATGGCGAAGCACTAAACAAATTTGCAATGGTGTCAAGGTGAAGCATGGGTAGATCTACTTTAATGGAAGACAATGGAAAATGGTCACATCTGTAATGGTGGAGGACATTGAGCGTAGTCAAATCTGTAATGGAGAATACTGACATTGGAACAGACAACAATGCTTTTTATTGTGACATAGAGGGTGGAATTGATTTGGATAAACGGTGAGAGCAATGGAAGATTGTGAAAGCATGGTCAGATCTATAATCACCATTGTGCTCTGTCTGATGATTTGCAGCTGGGTAATGCATATGAGGGATGAGTTTCGGTGAAAATTTGATTTAAGTTTGAGGGTATTTTGGTAAGGTAAAGATTGTTCCCAGGAAGCTCCACAAATTCCTTTAGACCCCCAATGGAAGAAGCCTTCCTGAGTTTAATGGAAAATTGACTTTCTTGAGAAGCAATATTCATGCACACTGAACCACGTAATTTGGTCATGAATCCCTCTCATTTTCCTTTTCCTTTTCCTTTGTCCAAATTCTTTCGTACCAAACTGGCCTAATTCATTTTTTTTAATGAAAATGCGCTTTTATAGATAACAAAACAAGAACAAAAGAGAACAATATTTACAACAACCTTTCATCATCTGCCTCCTACATTCCTACAACAAGATGGGGGATGATCAAAGGTTCAAAAATCTTGATTTCTAGTATGGGCAATATTGGCCAGCTTATGAGCTTTAATGTTAACATCACCATACATGTAAAACAAGGAAATTTTCCACTCCCTATTCACAAAGTTCTCACATGATCAAGCATATCCTGGTAAGTGTGGTTGTTGCTATTGAGTCTAGTAAGCAGATTAATCACTTTAGTGTAGTGAAGTCCATGAACACGTTGATGGCTTTTAGTTTCCTATTCCAACTGAGCTCAAGACCATGAATGATGCTCAGAATTGAGGATATGGCATGTGGGAATTTTCCCCATCTTCCATTATGCCCCACAATCCAATCAGCACTATGATCCCATATAATGCTAACATGGTACCCCGATCCCATTTAGGTTTGTAAAGCCATGAATATTGAGTTTGAATGTAACTAGATCGGGTGGGTACCAACTTACTTACGTAGCTTTCTGATGCTTCCTTAGAGTAAAGGGTAATTTAGAGATATTTGTATCACAGCTCGCTCTATAGAAGGATAAGGTGGCAGAGTCCTGTTTGGTGAGATCTTCAGGCAAAAAAAGCTTCTTGCATTTGGACGTCCAAATATCCAAGCAAACATAAGCAAAGAGTTTATGGTTAATAATTTAATTCAATTTCATTGGTCAATTTTCTTTTTCTTTTTGGTTAATATTTGCTCTTTTTCTACATAATAATTGATCATTTAATAACAAGGGTAAAATTGGCATGTTATGCTATTTTTTTATAACTTTAAGAATATAGTTAACTCTCCTTAATATCCTTGCGATGGCTGAAAACAATTTATAAAAAAGGTAGAGGGAGTATTTCATAGTTATGTCCCTTTCTAATTTAATTAATGTCTTTGCCTCTTTGGATCATTCATAGCTTGCTTTCCATTTGTTTTATTCGTTCAATTCATTTCAATTATCAACAATCAAATGTGGCTTACACATCTTTGGCAGCAATAGCTGAACCATATGAACCACATTTTTATTTCATGATTTGACTCACTGTACATATGGGGTTGTTTGTATTTTATATGATGTAGTCATGAAATAAAAAAAAAGCATATATCATATATACTGGACTAAATAATTATACAACATTTAATAATTTGACGTTATTGCTCTAAATAGAAAAAAGCTTCCATTATTTTTTTTCAAACAAAAACAAGGCTACTATTAATTTGATTAAAATTAGTGTTCTTAAAATGCCCAAATGAGGGAGCCCAACTTGAAATGGGCTGCCTATTTTGCTGCTTAGCCCAATTTTAATTGGTTAAATGGGCCAGCCTATAGTCCAATTATTAAATTGCTTAAAAATGGTTTTATTTTATGAAAAAAGACCAACCAATTGGAGCCTAACTTGAAATGGGCTGCTTTTCTTTGTGGTTTAGCCCAATTTTATATGTTAGATGGTCCTGTCCGCTAGGCCTGACTCATATTGTTATTGTCATCCCTGCTCATATATTTGTATATAGCTCAAAATAAATCTTACTGTTCATGATGATTATAACTAAAAAATGTTTAACAACTTCCATTTAATTTCCCGGGCAGCCAAGGAAAAAGTTAAAATATTAAATTGTAAATATAGAGAGGTCTATGCTTTTTCTTTTTGGCCGAACAGAGACGTGCATGCGGGCACGGCTCTAGGATTAAGTTAATGGTGGGGCCAAAGTTAATAGGGAAAAATAAACATCCTCATATAACTATATTTTTCCATTAAATTGTACGAAGATTTTAAAACACACCCCCACTGACTTTTTAGTAATTTATCAAAATGAAATATTACATTTGTTATATAATAAATTTATCAATAATTAAATTTATGCTAAACTTTTCAGACTTACTTCTCCAATATATATATAAATATTATATAGTTTGTAAGAAAATTATTTTTATGGACAAAACTTACATGCAATATACGATTAGGTTATCTAATCAAATTATGTCCATGTGTATTATTTTTACACTTCACTAAATTTATTTACTGTTAACTCCCCATTTAATTTTAAAAAACAAAAAACTTAAAACTCTCCACATGTGAGTCACTCTCATCTCTTTTTGCATCAAATGTTCTTCTCCTTCTTTAATTGTGGTGTGAAATTAGTCTTGGTATACAATTATGTTATATACTAGTTGAGAGAGTTTTGTCACCATTATAATATTACCCAACTTAATTTGGATTAGTCAAAATCTGAAATAACTATAAGATATCAAGGTGTTCAATAAAAAAAGTTAATTGGTAGTAATGGAAAGTGGGAAATTTGGAATATCTTATGAGTTAGGAGCTGAGGCATGTAGCTTCTTCTACTAAGTCTCTTCACGGGAATAAATTTCTTGTCACAAAAGAGTTTGCAGAAGAAGCTGGGTTAAATAATGCATCCTATATATCTAAGGAACTAAAACTTTGTGTTTAACTCTCAATCTTTTTTATTGGCCAAAAAAATCCCAATCCATGTTAAGAAAATCGTTGTTGGTCCTTTAAGGTTATATGAATTTTTAACTAAGTCTCTACTATTAAAATTTTTTCAAACACATCTCTACAATATGAGTGCAAACTTAATCTTTCCATTTTCATCTGTTACTTTTTTTTTTTTTTTACCACTTCCATTTTCATCCGTTAGAAATTGTATTTTTAGTCATGGATTAAGAGTATCTAGCTAATAACCTGGCATATAATGGTACGTTGGCAAATGGTTCAAGTGGCAAGTTAACTATGACATGGATCCACGTGACAAGCACGTGATCATCACCGCACCCCATATTCCACTTGTATGTATGGTCCACGAAAATGGGTTCCATATATAAGGAGAAAAGAATATAGTTGATGGGAGTGTTCAATCTGACAGCAACAAGCATTATATATTACCCTTTGTTGTCTACGATGCATGGATGATGCCGATGTGTGGAATTTGCTTAAATTCTTTTTGCCTCCAGCTAGCATGTGACGAATTATTCTGGGAAATACATGTGTCCACTTGCTGTTTTGATATCCAAGTTAGTATTTAACTTGACACATCAGCAGTTTATTAACACCGTTAAAGGTACATCATCAATATAGGGATTAAATTACTTATATATGAAAATATGAGGATTAATTTAATTTGTAACCATGATTTAGTATAGGAATAAGTTTGAACAATTTTAAACTATAGCTAGGAACATATATATATCCTCTTTAAAAACTGTTGTACGTAAATTAAAGGGACCGTCATATTAATTTTTTTTTCTTATGCAACCTAAGAATTCATTATTTTATCATAAGTGACTTTGAATGTAAATTCCTTCAAATAAATGAAACCCCTTATTGTATTTATCTCTCTCTAATTATATGATTTGGATTCAGTTGGGTATATATATTAACATTAATTAATTTGGAGGGAAATTCTGACAAGGATAGTGAAAAAAGTGGAATTAGATTCTGCTTAATTGTCATGATCTTCTTTTTCTTTTCATGGCCGAGAGGATTTTGTGAACATACAAACTATAATATCAAACCTATAAAGTAAGAATAGGGATAAACAATTGAAGAATATCTATTTAATTCATGTTCTCATAACAGTTTTTTTTAAAATAAAAAAATAAAAAAAACTTGTTTGATAGTCCTATTTTTTATAAAATATTTTATGAAATAAAAAAATAAAATAATTGAAAACTCATAACATCTTTAATTGCAAAGTTATAAATTTTTTGTTATAAAAAACATAAGAAAAGATGAAAAATATCTACATAATTAATTATAAAGTTATAAATTTTGAATAACACATTTAATACTTGTTAGTTATGATTTTGATAATAATTATTTAAATAGATTTTTTATTTTTTATTCCCAAAAATTATTTTAAAAAATAATTCTATAAAATTGTTTTTTGAGAATATCAAAACAGAACACAGATTAACACTCTCACACGTTTCCAATGGAAACATCTTTTCTTTGGGTTCCAAAATTGTGGGGTGTATATGGATTGGGAGGTTCTACTTTTTTTTTTTTAACTTTATATCTCAAGGAGAAAATAACCTGTTATGCCATCTTCTAAAAACCATGAGGGATCTATCAGTTTGATTCCTAAATTGATAGGAGAAAAAAAGTTTAATTCCTAAATTATAGATTCCACTTTTGATAAAAGGAAATTCTCTAATTTGTGTCGTCATGGCTGAGATGATGTGCACACAGAGAGTAGAATCTCTTCTTTTGAACTTTTTTGACCACGAGCACTGATTAAAAGGATACTATATAAAATATATACAGAATTAGATGCTACCAAATCAATTAAAGGTAAGCAAATGATTTGAGGTTTGATTCCTAACTTTTGTATGTGGAACAAATTTAGTTATAAGAGATCTACGTACCTTTTGCTCCTTAGTACCCAAAAAAAATTAATCCATATTGTTGGGGAGTACTCCCAATTCATGACAATAAAAAAAGAGAAAAAACACACAGAACAGAGAATTAGATGTTGCCACATTGTTCATGACAATTAAAAAAGATTTTGGTAAGACACCCAACATCAACGTAAGAGAGATTGATTTTGGATCAATACAGACATGTTTACTTGGTAAGAATATAACTCATTCCCTATAAGGGCATGAATTCGAATCTTATTGTTGATTTCGTTAATAGATAATATGTAAATTTTTTAATTTGAGCCATAAACTCTACCCAAACTTTGGTAATTCCCATGACCTAACTTATAGAAACTTTTGTTTTTCTTTTTTTTTTTGGGGGGGTTGGGGGGGGGGTGGAGAGGGGAGTAATTTTGAAAATGTCTTGTGTTCAAAAATTGTAGTGATTAAGGATTGAGAGAATCTCTACCCTTGGGGATATGTTTTGGTACACAATCTAAGAATTGAGTTATATTGTTTATGATTTATAAATAATATAATTTACTATGGAATTTATATTTTATATCAATATTGTTTGAAGGGCCTCACATTATTTGATATTCTCTTATTTCACTATTGCTTGTGGACTTCTTATTGGCAAATATACATGGTGAATAATTTTTTTTTTAAAACTTTAATAATCTACTTCTAAGATTAGGTGATTTAATAATCAAAACATGCTTTTTATGGACAAAAAAATATTTTTTTATTTGTTACAAGGGATACATAAGAATACGAAAACAACAAATTATATATCAGTAAATATATCTGCCTACATAAATACTTCTCATTCTAGATTATAATGTATATGAACTCGAATATTATTTTACCGCTTGGGTGCCACTCGTGTTAGATGGTCTTTTCATTTGGTGTTAAAATAAAAACTCAAATATTCTTCTTACCCGAACTGAAAATTTCACTTATATATTGAGCAAATTAATGATATAGTAAAAAAATCCCTTTCTTCTCAAATTGGTAATGAAGATAAAGTTTTTCAATTTCAACCGTTAAATATAAAGATTACTTTTTCACTCAATTTAGCATTTCAAAGATAAAAGCTCTTTAATGCCCAAACAACTTTTCTCGCTCAAAATGATCCCTTAATTAAGAAGCATTACTCTCCGGTTTATGAAATATATCTAGCTTTGATTAAAAAAAAAATTAATGTTTCGGAGAGTTGAAGACATCTAAGCCAGTTTATATATTGGTTAACACTATGTGATATTTTATTTTTCTTAATGGAAGAATTATTTTTATTGGAAAATATTAGAGGGATTGAGTTGATTTATTTTAGAGGATCAAATAATAAAGATTGAAATATGAGACTCCTATCGTTAAATTAAAAGACCGAATTAAAAAGGAAAGTGATCAAATAATCCTTAAATTATGTTCGTTATTCTCATTCGCATGGGTAGCTAAACCATAACGAGGTGAACAAGTACAATAATTACAACTCCCAAATTAAAAATCATTTCGTATTAGGAAGCTTCTTAGCTTAAACTTTATCCTTTCATGAAAAGAAAATGAATGATGCATATGATGAAGATAGTTATAACACACAGAATTAGATTCTACCACAGTAACCTTCTTTTATTTGCAAAATCGAAAATGGGCTCCATGTGAATCCCCATGTATTCACATAGAGCTTGAAATGAATCATACAGTTCATGAATCGTGAACTGTGTGCACGATTTCCTATAACTTTTATAGATATATTGATGATTTACATGCACATATCACAAAATGAATCACATTGCCAATTAGCTGATAAATAATTCGACTTCTATGACTTTTACAGAGACATTGATGATCGATGGTTCTAGTGAGAACGAAACCCAGGGTAAGGTAGCAATCGAATACACATGACTGATCAGAAATGGAGTGTGCATGTGGTTTTAAATTATGTCAAATGGTATCCTTTTGGACCACCCTAAAAGATGAGGTTATCAGCATATATCAAAACTCCACGTTTTGAATCCTAGTTCGAAGGAAATTATAAAGGGTCTCTGCACAGTTTTATATTTCATATTCTCCCTATTTTTTTTTTCAGTATTTTCCATTGCCAAATTCACAATGAATAGAAATTTGTAAGAATTTGAATCATCCATATCAACTTCTAAGATCAAGTGACTTACTTAATTAATCAAAACATGTTTTTAGGGACAAATAAAACATCATTTCATTACAATAAATTATACTAAAATATAGCTAGCTAGTGTGGATCCTCTACCAAATCTTGCATTATGCGAGTAAATAAATGTAGATTAATTCGACTTTTGGTAACTAAACCGAGTATGTGTGTAGGAAAATAATATATATATATATAGTTTTATATCAATAAATCAAAGATTTGGTTTTAATCTGATCATTATGGTGAATTATACAATATCTACTTTAGATATCACCTCGATCAGTGCTATAATTACAGTGTATCATGTAATACAAATAAAAAGTTATTAATAAAATCAATAATATATGTACCAATCTAGATATGCAATATGTATATAATATACATAATATATACTCTTGTGTTTTTAGTGTTCGTAATGCATAATATGTATAGCAAATATATACAAATAGGTATACGTAACTATCATCATATCACACAAAGATGAACAATTGATTCGACTTTTATCATGAGAGTAGATAAAAAGAAGTATTCTGGTTGTCTTTCGATGACTGGAACGAATTATATTCATGACAGAGAAGGTGCGGTGGGGTGGGGGGGGGGGGTGGTGTGTCAGCCGCTCAGGGTCACTATAGCAATAGCATCTTAATGCACATGCCAAAGTAATAAAGGTTTTCACTAGCTAGCATATGTTTGAGAGATACTCTTAATGTATGATCAAAGAAAATATAATAAAAACTAAGAAATATTTTTGCTGAATTTAAGTTTTTAATTTAAATTAGTTCCTAATCCTTTGTTTGATTTGGGGGGTTTTGGAGGGAGGGTCATGTCCCTTGATTTGGTTCAGGAAAAAAAATTTAAAAAATTTCCTCACATTTAGTTTAGAAAAAATGTAAGGTTCAGGGTAGCCTCCCCTCACCTCTTCTCTATTCCTTTCAAAAATGGGGGATTTTGGGATGAAGTGTTGTAGATAAAATTTATTGAGACAAAATTAACCTTATTAAAAATTCGTATTCTCAAATTGCTCCTAAAATCCCTCCCTCCAATCAAACCAAATAGGAGATCTTCCGCTTCTCTTCCATCCTTGAAATGAGTCATATTACTTATGGCTTGTAAATTGTTTGCAGCTTCTTATAATTTTCATAGATATATTGATGATTTGCACATAGTATGAAATAAGGCATACTATTGACTTATAAATAATATGACTTTCTATAACTATTATAGATATATTGATTGGTGAAGGTGAGAACCATCCCTGATGTAAGGTCCTCAAATACACATTACTAAAGAAAGAGTGTGTGGTTTCGAAAATGTGTTTCTAAACTTATAGTTGAGATTCTCTCTCTGCTTTTCTTTTCTTTCTTAAATTTGTCAACTGGCATCCTTTATAAAGGATCTGAGTGTGGTTAGAGAAAATATGAATAGGCCAAAAGAATTCTTCACATTAACTATTAACCAATATACAATATTTATAACCAATGGTTATGAGCTGTACATATGACACATGTTACACTAGCTAGTAAAACTAACTTAGTTTAGCTACAACTATCCTCGGTTACTCTTAAACTAATTCTCTATCATTCCCCCTCAATTTGAGGGGTCTCTCTAATACCAAGACTCTTCTTAAATACATCAAACAGAGAACTGGAGAGTGGTTTAGTTAGTCCATCTACAACTTGAGTTGTTGATGGTATATGGTGCACTTGGATTTCCTTCTTGATTGCTCGCTCTCTTACAAAATGAAGATCAAGTTCTAAATGTTTAGTCCTTGCATGTAAAACTGGATTTACTGTCATCAATACTACCCCTTGATTATCATAGAGAACCTATGGTACATGTGCGTGTCTAACCTATAGCTCACTCAATAATGATTTTATCTAGAGAACTTCAACTACTACTGAAGCCATACTCCTGTATTCTGCTTCAGTACTGGAATGTGCTACTATGGTTTGTTTCTTAGATGACCACGATACTAGATTCGTGCCAAAGAATACATAGTGTCCAAACGTGCTTCTCCTGTCATTGCAATTAGTGGCCCAATCAGCATCACAGTATGCCAGAAGAGACTAGTCCTCAAAAGGTCTAAGACATAGCCCCTATATAGCAGTGCAAGCCAAGTATCTTAGAATACGCTTCACAGCCTTCCAGTGCTCAAACAGTGGATTTTACATGAATTGACATACCTTATTAACAGCAAAGCTGATTTCAGGTTTGGTGATGGTTGCATATTGTAGTGCCCTAATAGCAGAACGATATAGAGAAACATCATTCAAGAGAGAGGATCCTTCTTTAAAAGTTTGAGACCTGAAGTCATTGGTGTCTTTACACCTTTCGCATTGGACATTCATGTCTTCTTGAGAAGGTCTCTGATATATTTAGCTTGGGAGAGAAACAAGCTTCCATCATTCCATTTTATGACCTCAATCCCAAGAAAGTAGTTGAAATTTTCAAGGTCTTTGAGAGAAAATTCATGATTCAATGCTGTAATAACTGCTGAAATATTATGAGAAGAGGCACCAGTGATGATGATGTCATCTACATAGACAAGGACATATAATATTTCAGACCGCTTGATCCTTGTAAAGAGAGATTGATCGCACTTGCTGCTGGTGAAGCCAAGTCTGAGTAGTGCAGCTATAAGTCTCTAAACGAAGCACGTGGTGTTTGTTTGAGCCTATGGAGAGCTTTATCAAGCTTACAAACAAGTACTTGGTTGCCATGTTGATACCCTTGTGGCTGTTGCTTATATACCTCCTCTTACAAAATGCCATTAAGGAAGGCATTATTGGCATCAATCTGCCTCAAAGGCCAATTCTGAGAAAACAACAATGGAAAGAATGATACGAATTGTCACAAGCTTCACCACAGGGCTGAAAGTCTCAGTAAATTCAAATACCTCACATTGATGGAAACCTTTAGCCACAAGACGAGCTTTGTATCTTACCACACTTTCATCTAGGTTCCTCTTGATTTTAAAAACCCATTTGTAGCCAATTGTGTTTCTATTGGTAGGTAACTCAACTAAATGCTAGGTCTTGTTCTTCATTAAAGCTGTATATTCCTCATTTACAGTCGTTTTCCATTCTAGTGAAGTCAATGCTTCAGACACAGATGCATGTTCAGTCTCCACAAGATACCCTTTGGTTTGAAGATACCATGCATAGAACGAGTTACCATTATGTTTGGAGGAAGAACTGGGGAGGGTACAGGTGCTATATTAGAATTATTAGAGTCTAAGGCCAAAGTATCTGCACTATCACCATGACCTGCAATAGAGGCACCAAAACCACTACTTGAAGTAGTAGAGTTGTTAGTAGAATTGCACTGGTGTGTGTGTGTGTGTGTAGTCAGTTTAGGTGGTGTGGCTGAAGGAAGAAAGAGTTTCGAAGGGGAGGAGGACATCGGTATAGGAGTTTTGGGTAAGGGAACTCAACCTTAATAAAGATCACATCCCTTTAGACATACATTCAGCCATGAGGATCCTAGCATTTATACCCCTTATGTGAAGTACCATATCCAACAAAAATACATTCAACAGATCTAAAATCCATCTTATGCTTATTGTAAGGCCTAGTGTGAGGGAAACAAGAGTAGCCAAAGGCTTTGAGATGTTGATAGTCAGGAACCTTAGCATAGAGATGCTAAAAAGGAGAAATACCTCCTAGAGTTGGAGTAGGTAGCCTGTTGATGAGATAAACAATAGTGTGAAAAGCTTCTACCTATAGAGTAAATGGCAAAGAGGCATTAGCAAGAAGAGTGAGCCCCATTTTCTGTAATGGTTCTATGCTTCCGTTCAGCAACACCATTCTGATCATGAGTATAGGGGCAACTTAGTCTATGAGTAATCCTATTTTCCTTAAGAAACTTGCCAATTTTGAGAAATTTAGAACCAACATCACATTGGACAGCTTTAACTTTTTAGTTTAGCTGTAGCTCAATCATCTTTTTGAAAGAAATAAATGCTGTAAAAGCCTCTAACTTAGCATGTAAAGGGTAAAACCATGTATATCTTGTACAAGCATCTGTAAAGTGAATATAGTAAGTCTAGCCTTCAAGGGATGTGTATGGAGCAGGTCCCCAAATGCTAGTATGGATAAGGTCTAGTGGTTTATCATATTTAGTTTGGGACATAGGGAAGGGTTGTTTATGTGATTTGCCAAGACAACAGGACTTGTAGAAATCGAAAGGAGTTTTCTTATTATTTGAGACATTACAATGTTTCATGATTTGGGATACAATAGGAGCATATGTGTGGCCCAATCTATTATGCCATAGTCTAAAATTGGAACAAGAATTGGAATTATGAAATAAATGAGAAGTACAAGGTAAAACTGTAGACATGTTATTCTGAGGAAAAGTACTAGCTGAATTAGAAACAGATTGTGAGTTGTGTGAAACAAAGGTTGAAGAATCCTGTGTCATTGTTGTTACTAAGGTAGAGGAATGCTTGTGTTGTCGAGCATGAATAAGCTAGTTGATGGCTTGACGGATAGGATAGAAACTAGTCTTTATGTAGCATTTGTGTATGAGGGTTTTAGTTTCCAAATCCTTGATAATACACACATTAGAGAAGAAGGCAATTAGTATATTATTATCAATGCAGAGTCTATAGATACTCAAAATATTTCTGGTCATAGAAGGCACATGTAGAATATCTTTGAGTTTTAGTGTGTTTTGTACAATTTAGCATGGAATTTCCAATGTATTTACCAACTGATTAGCACCATCACCAATAAGAACTAAGGTTGACACATTTTTACCTGACTTTTCTACTATCTTCTAAGCATCATTCGTAACATGGCTTATTGCTCCAGAGTCCAGGTACTAGTCTGGATCCATGATATCTTCAGTTGTTCTTGAATCTCTTGTCATTCACCAATATGGCTTCAAAGCTTTCATCAAAGTGATACCAACAATCGATAACAGAATGGCCTTTCTTGCGACAGATCTAACATATCTCAAGACCTTTAGGAGCTTATGAAGTAGTGCCCGAGGCTGGCAGTCCTGAGCCAGACAAACAAGATCTTGAAGGCTTTTCCTCGACCTCGATTTCTACCACCATGACCTCATTCTCCTCAATTCGAACAAGTTTGAATTAGATTTGTAGTTACGACATCAGCCTTGTGGTGCTTTTCAATTCACGCTTCTTGAGCAAGAATTAGAGATTCAATTTCATCCATTGTATAAGGTTCACTTCGTGTTGTTATAGCAGTGATCAATGGATCATATTCATCCTATAAACCCTCGAAAATGTGTTCAAAGTGATCGGATTTAGAAATTGGATGTCCAATCACAGCTAGGGCATCAATGATACCTTTAATCTTCAGCAAATACTCATTGGTGAAAAGATTTCCCTTCTTGGTGGTTTTGAGTTGAGTCTTGAGTTGTCAAACCTTTGCTTTCGTCTATGCAGCAAAGTAAGTTTATACCTTCTCCCGGATCTGAGCTATAGATATTGAACAAAACATCCGAGATATAAGAAGTTGGTCCTGCCTTTGCCAGTCAAGGTACTTAAGATTAACAATAAATCCTTCTTCGTCTTCCTCACTGGCTAGGTATTTTGCAGGTGGCTTCACATTCTTGTCAATGAAGCATTGAAGATTGTGCCCATGTATTGCCGTGCCAATCTAGTGCTTTTAGAGGAGATAGTTGTGCTCAAGATTAACCATTTGTGTGTGTGTGTGTGTGTGTGTGTGTGTGTGTGTGTGTGTGTGTGTGTGTGTGTGTGTGATGTTAAAAGATTATTCTAATGTAGGATGAATAATAGATGCTAACAAGAACAAGTCCTTGTCAGGGTAGATATTTACCTAGAGTGCGAGATTGATTGGGATTCTAGAAAGACTAAGAAAATGACACCCAATGTCAATGGGAAGAAATTCTCTCTAAATCAACAATTTTCTTTTCCAGTAGAAAGAAGATTGTCATCACCATCTAGAGAATCCAAGGACAGTTGAGAGTTTAGGTATATCTAAAGTCACAAACACAAACAATTATAAAATAGGGCTTTGCCATGCCCTCCACTAACCATACACTCAAACATCTTGTGAATCATGCCTAGGGCAACAAATGCTCTTATAGTTGGCCGTGTAGTTGGAGATGTTTTGAATCCTTTTACAAGGTTAACTTCCATGAGGGTCATTTACAATAATAATAGAGAAGTCATCAATGGCTATGATCTCAAACACTCCCATGTCGTTAACCGACCAAGGGTTGATTTTGATGGTGGTGGTGATGAATTCAGGACCTTCTTCACTCTGGTATGTGGACAGCTTTCAATTTATGATCACATAAAATGCTCTCTTTAATCCAAAAATTGTGATAATAAAAGAAAAAAAAGCAATAATAAAGTTATGATTTTTTAACTATGCATAGATGCAGATTATGGTGGATCCTGATGCACCTAGCCCTAGTGACCCAAGTTTGAGAGAGTACTTGCATTGGTGAGTGCCCCTCTGTCTCTTTTTTGTTCTTGTTATGCTTATATATATACCTGTTATAAAGAGTAGCTTAGCTTTTGCTCACTTAATTTCAGTTCTTTTCGTTCAATTTTTTTTTGGGTGATATTTTATATTCTACAACTGTATGTGCAGTTTCCTCAATAATTCATTAACCATACATCTTGTGATATTTTATATTCAGATAAATTTTAACAAAAAAAAGTATGAATATTAAGAGAATATAATTCACTCATGAGAGGTCATTTTCAATTTGTTAATCTTGATTTATAAACTTAATTGTTGACTGCTTTGAGTTATCTCACTTTTTTGTGCTTCATTGATATGGATACGCTTGCAGTTTAGTGACCGATATCCCAGCATGCTTGGGCCTAGGCTACGGTAACTATATACCTATTCTTTTCCACCTTTTTCCTCTCCATTTACCCCTACAAATCAATTTCTTCATGAACATAATTAACGCTACAAAATTAAGTGGGTATTAATTTCATGAAATATATATATATATTTGTAAATATAGGACAGGAGGTTGTAAGCTACAAGAGTCCCAGGCCAACAATGGGGATTCATCGTTATATGTTTGTATTGTTTCGTCAACAAATGGGACGACAAGGCATAGATACTCCTGGATGGCGTCAAAATTTTAACACTCGAGACTTCGCTGAGCTTTATAGCCTTGGACCTCCTGTTGCTGCTATTTTCTTCAACTGCCAACGAGAATCTGTTGATGGTGGAAGAAGACGATGATGATATATATATATATATATATATTAGGATAAAAGTATATATAGTTTTATAAGAATAAAGCAAAGGTCTGGTTTTGATCAGATCAATCTACTTTAGACGTCATCACCTCACTGCTGTACCTACAAATAAAAAGTTGTTAATGAAACCAAGTATGTACGAATTTAGATATGCAATATGAATATATATATATATATAATATGATACATAGTAAACTTGTGTTTTTAGTGCTTGAGATTTGGTTTTGTTTACAAATTTCCTTAGTTCCATTTGTTTCCTAACCCTTTGTTTGCTCAAAACAGCTGTGGCGCCATAGAGGAGATTTGTCTCCATTACTTTTCTTGTCTTCTAACCATAGTTCAAAGTTTTTCAATCATGTCTAGCCCTATTTTCTAAGTTCTTCCTCTTATTTCTCATCTTGGTGTCTCCTTTCGATTGTTTTTTATTTATGTTGCATTTCTTATTGAATTGGGTTGTCTTCTTGAGTTGTTTTATAGTCTTATGCCTTAGGGTGTTACAAAGCAAACAATACTTGCATCAATATATCAAATTGAGGAACTAATGGCATAAATTTTGCAAATTTTATATAGTAATTTATATATTTTTTTTGGGGGGGGGGGGGAGGGGAGAGGGAGAGAGAGAATGGTCCTTCTATGTATTCCTATCACTTTATTCTTTTGAGAAATTAATTTACCTCTACAATAAGAAAATTTCTAACTGTGTCACTCCATGGTAATCTATGCAAGCCCCCTGAGCGAAAACAATGACATAGCTCATAGAAATTAACCTATATAATTGGTTGTGTCCTATGTTCAAAGTGATTAGATCAATCATGTTTAGGGAAATAAATGGTTTGCAGATGGAGGTGTGTTTGGAGATGTTTTGGATCTTTTTACAAGGTCAATCTCCATGAGAGTGATTTTTACAGTAATCACATGATAGTCACAAATCCAAACCCTACCATGTCGCTAATCCACCCAGAGTTGATACTGGTGGTGACAAATGCATGGGGTGTCTCCTGCCACATGTAGCAAAATTAATATTTTTTATTTTTTAAAATTTAAAAATTATGGATGATAAAATATGTTTCCAAGAAATTAATGCACTCATGCATTTGTGCTGTTTTCATTTTCTTAATGCATTTTTCTTTGTTACTGTATAACTATATGATTGCAGTATAACTATAGAGATCAATCTAGTTTTTACTTAATATTAGAAGGATAATAGCTGCACACATATATAATTGCATGACTTTGTGAAGCATATATTTTCATGTATAAATTTTTTTTGAAAAAATAAAAGAAATTAATTTCCTGCCATGGCAGGAACATCGGTGGTGATGACCTCAGGACCTTTCGCAGTCTGGTATCTCCATCTTTACAATTAACTATGTAAGCAGATTATGGTGGAGCCACGCACCCAGCCCAAGTGACTTGAGACTTGAGAGAGTACTTGTAATGGTGAGTTTTTCCTTAATTATTATTTTGTCAACTTGTTCATATATGTATGTGTGCAGAGTAGTTTAACTTTTTTTTTTTTGACTGACACCAAATAAAAAAACTACTCCATGTGAGTGGTACCCAAAATGGTAAAATATTCTATTTATTTACATTTATACACACACTTCTCACCCATATATATATATATATATAGGAATTAAACTTCACCCTCAATGAGGATGGGACCCAATCATACGGCAGACGCTTCTACATACACACTTCATTGCATGTTTCTTGTGCATGTTCGTGTACTATTGAAATTAAATGGTGGTATGTATTTTTTGCCTATATTATTAATCATTTACACAGATATGTAAATAGGATTGGGTTACGACTATTTGGCACAAAATCAAATCTGAATGAATGTGAGGTGCAATGATCATACAGTGAATCAACTTTTATATGAGTATACCGGTGCTAAAGTTGCCACATTGATTGGGATTTGAAGGGAGAGAGCGGTGATGAGAGAAAAAAAGGTATTTTGATTCTTGTTTTTAGAATGGTTTTTTATTTTTAAAAATAAAAAAATAAAAAAAATTATTTGATAAACTTATTTTTTATAAACTGTTCTGGAAAATAAGAAAATAAAAGAATAAAAAACTTAAAATATCTTAAAAGTGTTCTGTAGTTTTTGTTCTATAAAATATAAAAAAAGTGAAAAATACTTACTTTATTAATGACAAAATTATAAATTTTAAATAATTCATTTAACACTTACTGGTTATTATTTTGATAATAATTATTTAAATAATTTTTTTTTTATTTTCTTGTTCCTAAAACTTATCTGAAAAATGGTTTTTCAAAGCTGTTTTAAAAATAATAAAATAAAAAACATTATCAAACATATCCAAATTAACTTTGCTTTTTGCTTCCCCTCTAGTTGAGACTGTATGATTTAATAATTTAAATATCACTCATATATATTTTAAATCATTGAAACTTTTCCCTCGGCAACTTATATTTAAAAATAGAGGGAGTAGTGATGATGTAATATTCAATACTGTTCTGATTCTTTTTCTGGTATGTTCAAATTCAATCTTCTAACATAACATATATTATGAAATCTTGTATAAGAAAATTATATATATATTTGAAATCTGTTTCTTGTGTTTGCTGTTTTTATTATAGAAGTTAATTCCTCATGATATAAAAATTATAATTTTATTATTAATATTAATTTAAAAACCAGATATTTTTTAGAATTAATATCATACAAAAAAAGTTTACTTTTTTGGTAAAATAAAAAATAAAACATGAAAATAAATTGAAACAGAAATATATAATCTTCATTTTGAATATAAAAAATACGAAACAGAATTTATTCAAAACTTATGAAAAATGCGTAATTTGGTCTTAAATTTTAAGACAGTTTAAAAATGTCACACACCCGTACTAATTATTAAAAAGATGAGGTCGTTGCCAGTGCTGATTTTTGGACGGTCCTGTCCTTATCCTAGATTAGAAGATTAATATTGTCACCTTTGATAAGAGTAGAGTACAGTTATAAAAACCGACTGGCAGTTGAACCGAGTATCGATCGGACTTAAAACCAATACCTAACCCAGTTTAAAAACCAATTGGACTAAAGACCAATACCTAGTCCAGCATGAAAGACACCAGAAGCCAGACACCCTAATAACCTCTTAACCAGTCAAGAACCAGCTACTATGTTAAAATCCAAACCAGCTAACCTGTTAAAACGGACTTCATTCTGCATAAATACTTCACAGAACTCACCAAATTTAGAGTATAAAAAAACCTAAACTACGGGCTTCATTCAAAGCTTATTTGGGTGTCCCACAAGATCCTCAAGCCCATTAGCTTGTACGAGCGAAAACACAGCCTGTAAATTTTCCTACCCTGTCCTTGACATAAACCAAGTCTCACACTCCCTTCCTATTTTCGCCGATGTGGGACTTGGTCCCAACTCTTAAAGCTTAAACTGATGCTTCTGTTCGTTTTTTTTTTCCTTTTTCCTGCTGATCTTTCTTCTTTTCTATGTTAGTTTCCTCAACTAATTTCTTTAGGTGTGGACACCTTTTTCTTCTTTATGCTTACAATTATTTATTTATATTTGTTATTCAAACAAAATAAAGTTAATTTTGTCTTAATAATGTCTTGAAAAGTGCTTGATGACACCATTTAAGAACATCAAAGATTTTCAAATAACTAAGTTTGGTGCCTTCCATTTTTAAATCACATGACCCTCAATTAATTTCATGTATCTATTAATTCTCAACACCAATTGCTTTGATCTTAATATTTTCTTTAAAAGTTCCTTTTATTTTTCATAAACACTACGTATTTAAAATATATTATTTTAATCACTACCAGTTCAATCTCTGTTAAATCTTCGATTGAACTATTAAATCTTAAACCAATGTCTTAACAAGTTTCATGTCTAGTCTAGTTTTAATAACATTAAAGAAGAGAATTTAGACACAGATCATATTATATATATATATATATATTAATGTGACTGTTCTATGGCTTTGTGGAGAAAAACTCTTTTTTAAAGATTATGTAGTAAAACATCCCAAAAAAGAAAAAGAGTATGTAAAACATCGAGATTCACACATTAGAAAAAAATTTTAAATGAAAGAAGTAATAGAAGTAGAAATCTTTTAATATGTAAATTTTTTTCATTTATGAATTTTTTAATTTTAACTTTCTCAAATACTATCATTGGATATTTTAATATCATTGAAACAGACCATGTTGGATAAAGGTTGGTAACATGCGAACAACTGATTATTGCTTTCCAATTTGTTCCAGACATATGTCAAGCACAGAACAAATTGAAACAAAGTATATGTGGTATCACACCCGAAAATGCGATATAGATGGTGTAGAAAATCAAAGAAAAGGAAGAAATCATCCTTTGTGACTTACGCCAATTTTGGAGGAGTCCCCATCATAATTTTAAGGAAAATTTTGAAAAACCAAAAGAAAAGGGAAAAGATGGTCTGCGAATTAGAGTTGAATTCAGGAGTACGATTATAAGTGGGAAATGTGTTAGGCATCCCCATAACACCCGTTCCTAAGACCGGTTATCTTTAGTTGATCATGCAATTTTTATGCCTTTTAAAAATTATTTTGATTGCCTTTAATAATTTACATGCAAGAATAAATAAAAAAAGAGAAAATATAAAAATGAAAATGAAGAATAAAATGAAAATATGAGAAGTTAGGAAAATAAAATAAGAAAAATATTATTTACTTGTAAAAGCGGACTTGACCTATAATTATAATCTGGGGCCTACGTACCCTGCAATAAGGATCAAAGCCCACATAGGTCGGGTTAAAAATACATATCACTAGGTTGATTTTTTTTTATCATATATATATATATATTTTAAAAGAGTGATTTATAGAAAATAATTTATCTTTCCACAAAGAAAATAATTTTTAAAATTGGTTGGTATGTTTTAATTTGTAAAGATAAATTACTTTCAATTACCCTCTCTTATCACTTGTTTTTTTCGTTTTCCATCATTTTAAAAAAAAATCAATTCCTAAAAAATATAGGGAGAAAGACATTTAAGGATCCCCATATAGAAATAATCCCTCCCAAGGACCCAGTTTAAAAATTCAGTACTCCTATAAACTGAATTCTCAACTCGAATCAACTGAATTCAGCACTGGTATTGTTCATTTGTCAATATTTTTGTATAAAGGTCCTAAACTGTCTTTCTCCCAAAAATATATATATATATATATTCTCAATTATATGTGATTTTGAATATTTTTATTTTTAATTTGAAAAGGAAAATTTGAAAAGAGATTTATTTTTACAAAATAAAATTAACTAACTCATATGGTAATTTTATCACTCACAATTCACTCATTTATACCTAAATGTCCACGATGATGCCACTCGAAACAGATAGACGTAATAAAAAAGTTTGAAGAAAAATAAATAATTTTGTATAAATTATTTTTACTTTTTTTATTATGGAAATAAATAGGATCCCCTCAACACATATTGATTTATTTAAAAGAAAATTATTAAGAAGAATTTAAAATATGATTATTACATAAATTTCCAAAAGAAATACCAAGCATATGTGGTGACTTTATCACTCACAAGTTGTTGATTAGTATCTAAATACCTACAGTATTACCACTTAAGGGAGATAAGTGAAAATGGTAAAAGCTTGGAGAAAAATAAATAATTTTTGTTTAAATTATTTTTATTTCCTTATTTCAAATTATGAGATAAAAAATGCAATTAGAGAATCTCCTCTTCTCTCTCCTTTTTCTTTAGCAATTAAATTCTCTTTTTTTTTTCTTTTAAACTTGAAATAGTATTAAAAAAGGGATTTAAGGTAGAACTGCTACATGTATTTTTATTTTTCAAAATTAACTTCAAAACAACAGCATATATGGTGATTTTATCTCTCACAATTTGCTAATTGATGCATAAATATTCTCAGCATTACTACTCGGAGCATAAATGTAAAAAGAAAAAATTTGCAATTGAGGGTTTTTATTTTAATTATTTGTCAATTATTTATCAATTATAGGAAAAAAAAATTTCTACTAAATCCTAACGTACACAAGATATTGAAATTTGATTTCTTTTTTTTTTCCTCCTTCTTTTTTTCTCGTACACATTTATATATTTCGACCACACGCACATTCTTCTTTTTTTTTCTTTCGTATGTGTATATATATATATATATATTAATATGAACATTACGATATTGACACGGAATACAGTCACTGACAATTAAATTTAAAGCACATGATCAAATCCATAAAGGAATAGGAAAATCAACTGGCTCCTAGCCTAAGTATCTAGATTTAACATGAGATAAACAGTAACTAACATGCCTAACATAATATTCCAAACACATTTCCTGTGATAGCAAGACTAATGAGCCTGACCTACAACACCCATTAGTAGCCATAAAATTGCAGCTTATAAAGTAACCACAATCAAGGTCGAGCCCTCTTGTTCCTACAAAATGGACATTTATATATGTGCAATCAGTACAGGTTAAGCTTTTCCTCCTAACTCAAAACAACACCCAAACTTGAAAATTAGATTTGTTAAGCCTAAACTCAATGAGGATTCAAACCAAAATAAGCACATACATATACCGTAGTCCATTCACAATCAAATGTTGCTGCCAGCAACACCATTGAGCTATAGACGTGAAAATTTTAGGAGCTTTTAAAAAAACAAAATCAAAATGCAAACATCACCTAAGGCCGACACCCTTGCAAGATAACTGCTATAGGTAGACCAATACAGAATGCAAAAGTCCCTGATCTTATTCGATTAGACACAAATTAACAAGGGAAGGTTGCAACTCCTGTGTGTAAATCTCATCTAGGCATTGTATCAGACACCTTATAAGCATACCCACATCACATTATAATTTCTATTCTTCCACTTTGAAGCCCCCAAAGCCAATAACATTCTAACATGGAATCCAATAGATAAACACCCAATGTACTCAGGACTATAGAGAATCAAACAAAAAGGGAGAAGTTAAATTTCAAAGCTTGAGTTATCTCTGATGCTATATTTCGTTTTCTTTTCTTTCACTCCTCGGATCTGTGCAAAGCTCTTGGCCCCTCTCCCCTCTTCAACACTTTCAATCTCCTGCTTTCTTTCTCTTTCATCTCCTCTTTTCTTTGATCATTCTCCAGTCCTCCTCCCCTTCTCTCTCTCTGTTTGATCCTCTTTCCAATTAGCCTACTCGATCTTCAGCCTAACGTCCCTCCTTTGTTTTCTCCAAATCGCTCTTTTTCTCAGACAATTTCCTTACCGTCCAGTCCCTCTTCTTTCTCTCGACCTTTCTGCAATTGCTCACCGTGTCTTTCTCTTCGAAATTTCTCTGGCCCCCTCTGCCTCCTTAGAGATTTTTTTTCCTCCCCTCCCTAGAGATTTATCGGCCCCTTTTATAGAGTTCTCGCAAGTGAAGGAGTTGAAGCTTCCTGAACATGTGACTGCTTTCTATAGCTTTTCAATCCTGCTTTCGTGTGCCACCCCTCCATGCTTCTCTGTTCCGGTTGCTTGCAATTGTGCCAGCCACCTTTGCCCCTTTCTGCTCTGCTATGACAGTTATGGTGTAGTGGGGTGAGTTTCTTTTCGGTCTCCTAGCCTTCTCTCGCTCAGCCTTTCACGCGTTACTCGTGGCCAGTTTCTCGTTCCCGTGCATGGCTCCCTTTGACTTCGCACATGTTCTTTGCCCTATTCTTCTCTCTCCCACTTTCTATGGTTTTCTCTGCTCAAGCATAGCTCCCTCTAGCTTTTTCATCCTCTTCGTTGGTCGACGCCTTTGCCTCTCACCCGCGGCTCCCTCTATCTTTTCCATGCCTGCGTACAGACTCACTCTCTCAAGCTCTCTCTCTGATCTTCTCTACCTCCTTCGTTTGGACTCCCTTTGTTTCTTGCTCTCTCGCTGGTGCCAGACTTCGCGACTCCCTCTATTTTCTTTTCTTTCTAGTCTTCACGCACCTTGAGCCCTAACTAGGGCTCACGGTGATTATGGGCTTGAGATGCTGGGCGTCAGCATTTCAAGCCCAACGTTGTAAACCACTCCCCACTTCCAATTTTTTTTTGTTCTTTTTGATTTTTTTTCTTTTTGCTTACTTTGAATTTCAGTTAAATTTTTTATTTTTAAATTAGTTTTTTTATTTTGATTTTTATTTTTATATTGTTTTGTTATTATTATTTTATGTTTTTGTTTTTTTTATTTTCTTTCAAGATCCCATAAAAAATTATAATTAATTAAAGGAAAATTTTATTTTTCGTCCGGACAAAATACGGTGTTCACGTAGCTGAAATATAAGTTCATTGCGATAATCAAATAACAAAATGACTTGGTCAGACAAATTTCTTCTGAACTGAATTTGAATGAAGATTATTATTTTTTTAATAAATAACTCAAGATTACTTAATCCAGCTAGAACATGGCCCGGCTTATAATATAGTCATAAGATACAAAAGAATTTTGGAGTGCACTATCAAAACTCAAAAGTAAGCAATGTAAAAGGCAATCATGATGCATGTCGATCTCTATCTACTAATATATATTCCTCCCATTTTAAATCATAAGTCATATTTACTTACTATATATATGCTAAAAAAATTTATTAAAGTTAGTTGGAAGTATTACATTTTTTTTATCAAAAATTACCATAATTTAATAAAAAAAATAGACCTGCATTGGGAGGCATCTCTGGCTGATTTCCAGGCTGCAACAAGCAAGACCCCGAAACAAAAAAAAAACCTCCGGCCTGTAGAAATTAGACCTTCCCGTGACATAAAATAAGAGGAAGTATTAAAGATTTTAGACAATCTATATGTACATCTATATCTATATAAAAGTTAAATTACTGTATAGTTGTTGTAACTGTTCATAACACTATTCCTTTTACCCTTCCTATCAACACTGTGCGTGAGGGCCCATTTCCCTAAACTTTCAGACCCTTCCCTCAAACTCTTCTCCCAAGATCGTTCTTCTAGATTTTTCCCTTCACTCCTCTCCTCATTTCCTATTCTATGGATTCTTCTTTTCCTTCCTTTCTTCTTCATTCATCACCAAAAAAAGAGGTTCTTCTTTTGCCGCTTCTTGTCCATTCTTTTTTTCTGGTTCAACTGTGCTTCTTCAACTTCAACGTCCTCACATCATTCATCTACACCACCTTATTCCTCTTGCCCACACACCTCCAAATATAGACGTCCACCCACCCAGACCGCCTCCTTTCTCCCACCCACACCACAGTCCAAATCCTTTGAACCTGAAGAGGTCTAACTAGAAAGAAAAATTCCTAAAATACTTAAGTTCATTCGTTTCTATATATGGGAATGTTAATCTAATCTCACTCAAAGTTTTGTACAACGGCATAAGCATTAAACATCTAAAGGGCCTAGCTAGTTGCACACTTGCATCCCTAAGTCAATCCCAACATCACCCCAATCTGGGAACTAATGACAATCAGAATATCTGATTTACTAATCAATTGTCCAGATTAGAAAATCTGGGGCGTAAATCACATTTTCCTCATTCATATATGGTAAACAAGTTGGTCAAGTTGATGTTTTTAGCAGAGAGGGTTGCTTTAGCAATACAAGAAACAATTAGTCAAAGTATTCAAAGGAAGAAAATTTTCATGCAACATCAAATTCAGCAATCAGATGAAGGAACTACTTCCATAAAGAGAAACTTCTAATAGGAATAGAAACAAACGGGTACATTTGAACTAGAAATTACTGCTATGAGTAACACCTTAACTTATTAGACTTTTAATTATATTTTATATATCTAGTGGAAAGAATTAAAAATCTAAAACAATTAAACTTTTAAACTTTTTACATTGTGTTGCTCAAAAGACAATAATTTAACTGAAAGGTTACTTTAATTATAATAATTAAGCCAATCGTACTGTAATTATCTAACTATTGTTCCAGAACATCTAAAGTAAAGTTAGCTAGTATCTAGGATAGAAATCATAACTAGAACATATCATCATAATTTAATACATTTATTCTAGTATAAAATAATATCTTCCAGTTTGCTTCCTCTTAGTTAACCACCTTCTTGCATTTGCCTTTGCTTGTACTTGTGTTTAGCCCTAACATTGTTAGTCATTGGGTGTGAGATTTGGGGAAATCTCAGTATTTTATATATATATATATCCATTTATACAAATTATGCTCATAATTAGGTAGTTATGCAGACAACCAAATAACTTATATTTCATGTATCTATAAAAATTTCAGCAGAGTCACCTCTTAATACTAGACATCTATAAAATATTTATATTGAAACAACTCATCCAATAGCATCACATAACATCCACAATTAATTCACAAAAAATGTATGAAATAAATAATTAATATACTGCCTCAATTGAAAAGTATCCTGAGCTAAGCAACTTATCTTTTCTTAAATTTTTTTTTTAAGTATCTTACTTGAAACTAGCCTTCCTTCCTTTTCCTTCTCTTTTAGTCACACTCTCTTTCTCTCCCTCGGCTGTCTCTTTCTCTCACTTACTCTCAACTGGTGATATGCTGAAATGAAGAAATGGGAGGGGTATTTATAGTGTTGATGTCTTATCCAGCAAGTGACATCAATTCATTGTGTACCTTCATTCAATGTATGCTCATCATAATTCAATGTAACTTATTGAAACCAAAATTTATTGTATACCTTCATTCAATTAATACTCATCAGAATTCAATGTAACATATTGAAACTACTATTCATTGTATACCTTCATTCAGTGTATACTCATCAGAATTCAATATAACTTATTAAAACCACTATTCATTGTATATCTTCATTCAGTGTATGCTTATCATAATTCAATGTAACTTATTGAAACCACAATTCATTGTATACTTTTATTCAGTATATGCTCATCATAATTCAATGTATACCTTAATTCCTCATATCCTAAACATAAACCATATTAAAAATTATATATGGAAATTTATGGATGTTACACTATGTGAAAACTAGTCTACTAAAGCTCCAATGTTAGATTTCGTAGCATGAGGCTACCAGGCAAGTTCTTAAAGTAAAAAACTAGTCTTACCTTCTAAGGAGGATACCCTTGCATCAATGGCATTAGTCCACCTTAAGGACAACCAGCATTTGATCCAGATACTTTCATGATATGAATGAAAAGCAGGACGCTCAGAATAAACTCACAAAATTATTACAATCCCACATCTAGTTTTTTTATATTTGGAACTATCGGGAATTGGCATGCACAAAACACTTTAGGGTTCAACAAAGTGGCTTTTATACTTCATGTTTAAAGCTAACATTTATTGATTTTGCATATGCGTACAAACATATTGTATTACATTGGAACTTAACTCCTGGAAAGAAAATTCAAAAGGCAATGTTCTCAAACTTTCTTCCTAGAGTAAATTCAAGATAAACAAGAGTGTTATGGAATCGAAGGAGGAGGAGAAAAAGAAAGATGCACAATTTATTATGGATAGACAGTTCTGGTAGTGGAATAGGTTAGGAAAATATCAAGCACAAGCAGTTTCCAGACGAGAAAGAAGGAAATCCATAAAGTACAAAGTTAATCCTTGATTAAGTCTGTTGGCTCTTTAAGTTTTTGTATTTGAATTTTTAACTAAGTCACTATAATTAAAAATTTTTCAAACACATCTCGACAATATATATCATGATTACAAAGTTAACCCTTCCACTTTCATCTCTTAGAAATTGTTTTCTCAGTCATGGATGAGGAGTATCTCCCGCTGGCAGCAAATAATCTGGCATATAGCAGATGTGGAACGTTAACTACGACATGGATCCACATGAGCAAATGAGTTAGATTATAGGAGTACACGTGACAAGCACGTGATCACCCACAATACCCCATTCCACTTGTATGTATAGTCCAGGAAAATAGGTTCCATCTATCAGGAGATAAGAATATGGTTGATGGGAGTGTTCAATCTGACAGCAACAAGCATTGTATTTTTTCTTTTTTTATCAGGAACAACTACAAATATATTGTATTATTATTACTTGATGAAAAGCATTGTATTATTATTACCCCTCGTGTCTACATATATACCATGGATGATACCGATATGTGAAATTGCGTAAATTCTATTTTCCTCCAGCTAGCATGTGACGAATTATCCTGGGATATACGTACGTACGTGAAAGTATTGTGGATATGCCAGAATTTGATTCTTAAATAGTTATAACAATATAAAAACAAAGGAAAATTATCTACTTGGTTTCTATAATTTTCCTTAATTTTTATTTTTAATTTGGTTCTTTATATATATACACTTTTTTTAGAAAATATCTATCACTTGCTGATTTGACGTCCAAGTTGGTATAGGACTTACTAACATACGAAAATATGAGAACTAATTTTATAACCAGGATATAGTATTTTATTTTGGCCAACAAGCATGATATAGTATAGGAATAAGTTAATCTAAAAAACTTTAAGCTACAGGACTTGTTTAAAAACTCTTGTAAATTAAATTATAAGGACCAACAAATTAATTTTTCCCTATTAAACCTAAGAATTTATTATTTATCATAAGTGACTTTGAATGTATGTGGGGAAGGGGGTATGGATTTGGATTCTCTTATATAAACTATCTCAGATTAATTATATCTGGACCGTTTATTTTCTTTTATGTATAACTTTTCGAAGAATTTTAACATTTTAACTATGAGTTTTTAAAAAAATGATCATTAATTATAAAAAAATAAAAACTAAAAAATTTAAAATTTGGTCCATCCAGATCAATTTGAATGATCTGAATGTTGCTATTGAACATCAGCCGATCCATTTCTGCCGTAGATCTATGTGATGCGATCTGTAATTTGAAACACCAATTATGATAAAGTAGTATTTCTTTCCTTATGTGAATATATGATGAGATAATTCTGATAAGGACAGTAAAATTAAATAAAAAAAAAGTGGAATTAGATTCTGTTTAATTGTCATGATCTTCTTTTTCTTTAATTTCATGGGCCAAAGGATGCTGGTGAACATAAAAACTGCTATGATACTGAACGTATAAAGTTAGTGTAGCTAGGGGATATATAAATAATTGAAGAATGCGACTTTTTTTTTCTTTGGACCAACGAAGAATATGAGGGATCCATCAGTTTGATTGCTAAATTGATAGAATTTGATAAAAGAAAATCCTCTACTTTGTGTTCTCATCTTTTAAACTTTTTATGTTTTAGAACGAGCACCAATTAAAACATAGAATTAGATTCCGCCACATTGTTTACAACCTTCTTCTATTTCCCAAAATGATTCTGGTGAGTGAAATAATCTAAAGACACACGGCGTTAATGTAACAGAGATTTATATATGAACATTATTTTCATTTATTATTTATTGTATGAAAATAAAATATATTTCTCATGCATTGCATGAAATTTAAAAAATAAACATTTCATAACTTGTAAATGATACAATTTGCTATAATGTTTATATTTTATATACTGATATTGATTGAAGGGCTCCACATTTCATATCTCATATTATGTTATTTCTCTCTTTCTCTCTTTTATGTAGACAAGGCAAATTCCTCTCAAGCAGCAAAAACTAACATCTACTGAGAGCAAAGGGTAATATTATGTTATTTTTCTATTGCTCATGAATTTCTCATTCGCAAATAGACAGTGATTTTTTTAATTGAATAATTTACTTCTAAGATTAACAATAATAAGAGATTTTATTTTCTTAATGGAAGAATTATTTTTATTGGAAAAATGTTAGAATTGAAATGATTTATTTTAGAGGATCAAAATAAATATTGAAATAAGAGACTTTTAACGTTAAATTAAAAGACTGAATTAAAACAGAAAGTGATCAAATAATCCTTAAGCCATATTACAACTTCCAAATTAAAAAAATTAAATCATTCCCTATTGGGAAGCTTCTTAATATATACTAACTTTATTTTTTCATGAAAAGAAAAGTAATGAAGCATATGATGAAAATAGTAACACATGGAAATGGATTCTGTCACTGTCACATTATGCGTTGTAACCTTCTTTTATTTGCAAAACTAAAAGAGAAAATTACAGAAAAATCCCAAAATACTAAACTAATTATTATAAAATCTTAAAATGCTAAAAAACTACATACAAGTTGTAACACCCTACCAACAAAACCTAAAACTTCTCCCAATACCAGATAGGACAACACAATTAGGAACTCAAGAAAATGTGGTGTCGTTTCAGAGTGAGGATTGGCACCATAGCAAGGTTGGATTTTGGATGAAATTGAGAAAGAAACAAAGGAGTGTGGCACCGTAACACCATGAACTATTACCATATTAGCTTTTTGTTGATTTTTTGGTCTGATTTTTGACGCACATAATTTCTTACTTCGACCTTCAATCAACCTAATTCTAACTCCTATAAGTCATTCTACTTCTAATCTAACTATAGGTATCAATCACACTTCTAAATGCCTCCGTATAGAGATTTTAGATACCTAAAACCTATATGGTCAATTTGGGAGAAAAACTTGGCTTTGGAATGTCCAAATTCCAAACCACAACACATAGACTCATACCAACACTTTCCCCAAGTTGCAAACACCCCAAAGACTTGATTTAGAGTGGTTGCATTCTAAAGGAACCTCTTCTGTAGAATTTGACCCCCTTAGCACCACAATTACAACTAACAGGTTATGTACCCATTTTATTGCACATACGCCTGAATTCAACACACTAAAGCAAGGTCTCAATCAATCATGTAAATATGCACACAGAACGATCACAGTCTGACCCAAACTAAGGTCCTTGAACACATCACAATATGGTTTTCCATTATAACAATCAACATACATCAACAACAGGCCCACATACAAACTATGTAATACATGAACGTGCAAGGTATAGCACCACATCAAATACTCAGAATATCACATTACACATAGTATCTATCACAAGCGTCCTACTTGGCACAATATAACTATATAAACTAATCACAACACACTACTAGCTACAACTTAGATATCCCCATACGAAGAAGGAGGCTAAAACTCCTTAGTTTTCTCCTAGCTAGAACTAAAATCTTCACCTGAAATGTTAGCTATAGAGAAGTGTGAAACAGAGTGTCAGTAAACGAGGGAAACTATAACTAATACATTTATACATAGAGCTACACATGTAATGCAATGCACATGTAATGATATGAATGTCCCCCAGAATACACGGCTAGTTGGTATTAATTTGATGATACAACTAATATGCAAGTTAGTTACCATCACAAAATACACCCAATAAGTGATTCCCTTCTAATAATCAATGAAAATTATTTTCGAGACATCACTAGACTCTCTACTCACTAGTATAACCTAACCAAGGCCACATTAATGATTGGACCATGGTTCTCCTTCCCCTAGACTGTCCAAATTGGTGATGATTTAGAGAAGGTGCATCTCTAATCTACTGTCATCTAGATCTCCTAACCAAAGTACGATGATTTAGTGGTAGAAATATACATCAAACCTTATCACTTGGACATGAGGCTTCACTTGTCCCACTAGTGGATCGATATACCATGTGGTATTATCAAACATCATCACCCAATTAACCAATGCCTCACATGCATAATTAAAGTGATAAAGCCTTTTTATGTCATGCCAACATATCATCAGGCATCATGCACATAGGTATATCTCATTATCATGGCCATCATGTTAGCATAATCATCAATATACTAATCTATGAATGGGGATGCAATATAAGTCACCAGATAACAAGCAACATATATTTTCATGTTACATACTCATAATTCTCATAGGCCACATGTAATGGAAGAGAAAAGAGATTACCATCACTTTGATTGCAGTGCTTGGGACATATCATGATATAAAAGAAATGAACTTATATTTAAACAAGCAATTTACAACACTTATAAATATACACCCCAATTATTTTGAATCACCCGCACAAACACACACACAAGAGAATGGTAGGCCATCGAAGTACTAATAATAAAGCCAATGCTTCCAAAGGATCTCTTACGATGCAAAAGTCTCAAATCATCAAGTTTGAACACTAAAAAGCTATAGAATACCCAAATCACAAATTAGTATAGATACTGGTGACCCGCAACTTGACATACTAAGCTTAATTGTAGTAAAGCCAAAATTCCGATACCATAGTCATACATCATAAGGTCCCAAAGATCCTTTTAAAGTTGAACTGAGAAACCTTGGAGTAGGAGGCTATGGTTTACAAAAATAACTATCCAACATACAACAATCCACTACCCATAAGTTGTGAAGATCAAATCACACTACATTAACCCACTCTTAACCATTTTAATTGGTGGAAGCCCTCCAAAAATGAAATCCCAATTTGAGGTGTATCACCTAACTGAGGTACAACCAAACATGCCAAATTAGGTATATAATCAGGATTACCTTCACCTAACCTCCCTATGAGTGAACCAAACGGGCTATTAATTTCCTCCTTCCAATGAACCAAACACACCATATAGACTATTTTTTACAATTTATGCTCCATTAGTCCTTCAAATTTCACATTTTAATTAAAAAAAATCTCTAGTTTGTACCATCATGGCTAGGATGAAACACACACAGTATATTTGGTAGCTCTCTTAATGTGTTCTCTTCCTTATAAACTATTTTTTTTAGTAGGAGCACTAATTAAAAAGATGTTAAAAGATTGAATTAGATGCCGCCACATTGTATATATAACCTTCTATTTGCACCACTGCCCTTGGGATGTGGTTGGTACGCAAAATCAATGGCAATGTATTGTATAAAAATATTATTTTTTATTCACTATTTATTATATAATTAACTTCTGAAAAAGAAAGCGGTAGTGATGACTTGTAATTTTTTTATAAAGGTTATATCTTATATGATATCGATTGAAGGGCCCCACATACATATTTCATATTTTCATATTTCTCTTACTCTTATACGTCATGGAATTCTCATTGGTAAATATACATGGTGAATAATTTTCTTTTGAAAATTGAATAATTTTACTTCGAAGGCTAAGGGATTAAATAATCAAAACATGTTTTGAGGGACAAGGAAGGAGAACGAAGGAGATGGGGGAGGGAAAAAAATTGGTTGAGGGCATTTCAGTCTTTTTCATTATTTATATTTAATCAAATGTAAAAACCTAATTTTAATTCTTTGGCATTTCCAGTATCATGCCTATCACACCCGAAAAAATGTAACAGAAGGAAAAAAGAGAACAAATCTGGTCTTCGGGCGAAAATAAACTTGTGAGGAGTCGCCACCAAAATTTTAAGAAAAAATCTTGGGAAACCGAATTGAAGAGGAAAAGGATGGTCTACGTAATCAGAGTTGGATTCGGGAGTCGATTGTGTGTGGGGAAGGTGTTAGGCACCCCACAACACTCATTCCTAGAAACGGTTACCTTACATTGATTGTGTAAATTAATATGGCTTAAAAATGTATTTTGGTTTTCCTTTTATCGTTCACATGTGAGAAAAAGGATAGAGAAGAAGGAAATTAAGAAAATTTGGAAAATAAAATAAAGAAAATAAATTGGATTAGTATTGAGGATATTTAAGCAAAATGAGGAAAAGGAATTGAGAAAATAAATTGAGAAACATTTATTAAATTAAGGTGAAAAAACTAAATAAATCAGAAAATATTTATTTATTTACAAAGGCGGACTTGACCCAGGATCAGAGCCTGGGGCCTACGTACCCTGCGATGGGGATCAAAGTCCACGTAGTTCGGGTCAAGAAATGCGTGTCAGTTGGTGGATATTTTTTAATTATAAACTTTTTGTGAGAAGAGAAAGTTAATTGAAAATAATTTTACTTTTTGCAAATAAAACAATTTTCCGAGATTGAGTTGATGCGTTTTAATTGACAAAAAGATAATATAATTTCTCTTACTTACTCTTATTTTATTTTATTCGAAAATATTTTATTTTATTTTTCATTATTATTTTTTAATTTTTGAAAATGCGTTTATTTGATTTTTTTTTTGGCTTTTGAAAATCATCATATTGTGTACTTTTGAAAATTTTTCTTTTAAAAAGAGAAAACCGATCCACCTGTTACAGACTCGCGGTCATATCCAATAGATCGATTTCTTAATTACCTGCAAAAGTTCTAAACCTCGCGTCATTAAGACTTTATTATAATTTTAAGGTGATAATTTAGAAATACTATTATTATTTGTAATAAAATTTGAAAACTTGTTATATTATAATTATTAAGATTCATTCTTTATAATTTAATTTGTAAAAGAAAATTCAACCAGTATGTCTACGTGGATTCGCAATCTTACGTGACAACACGGTTAACCAAAATACCTGCGTGGGTTCTGGAAACCTCACGCGGTGTGGTTACTAAGTCAGTTATTTCTATTATTCATTTTATTATTTTATTTATTTTTATAAGAAAATAAAATTTTGAATGAAAAGGCCATTGGGACCCATTATAAGCATGCCTTCATAATACACTTGAGCAACTCCGTAAGCTCGCACGGTGCAATCGTTTTAAGGGTCTGCGAAAATTCTGAACACCTTCGTGACCAATTGATAAAATGGGATCACTAACACAATATCGTGAGTGCCAAGAGAACAAGAAAGAAATCTCAACCATTGCAATTTATTAAGAGCCAAGACTATCACTATCTTCTAGTTTCCTTCAATAGCATGACAATAAACTTGCTTCAAAAATTGGAACATCATACCATCAATCTAAACCTTTTAATAAAACGAATCTAATCAGTAAAATAAACTGCCACAAATTTCCAGGTATCTAAACAGATTTGAGGTCATATGTACACTGCACCACTCTCAACAAGCATCACGATACTCTACAACTTAAGTTCCAACTAAGACAATCATCACGGCTAAAAATCATCACAGGTTATTGTCAAATCAAGCTAAGCTTTCATTATAGAAATATAAAATGCCATTCCACACTTTCAGATGCAGACTTACAGGGTTCTAACATTATCCTTGGAATGGACAAAATGCCTAAGCAAACATGTTTAACACCCATCATGGCCAGGAGGCCTCCACAGTGCCTAACTAATCGGATGTATAATTTTTGAAAGAGCAAGTGCAAAACTGATGAGCCCAAGATCAATCAAAGGTGAATATGGCGATGCAAGGAACGAAATCTTCTAACCATCTATCCAACATATCATAGACCATTTTATTTTATTTTATTTTCATTAGTTTTTTAAAAAAAAAACTCGATTAGCTCTGAAACCGAATCTCAACAGAGCAACTCATGGTTCAGCACAATTCGAAACCAAAAAACTCAGGGGATGGGGTCATTGTCCAGAAAGGATATTACGATTCGAATAAGGAAAAATTACCAATCAAATGCCTCAGTCAACCAGTTTTCCCACTGCTTCTGCGTTCTCGGTGTTCATAGCTATTTTGTAGTTTTTGTTCTGAAAAACACGAGGAAAGGCAAGAAACATCCACCTCATTAATAGTAAAGTTATAAATTTTGAATAACTCATCTATCACTCACTAGTTATGATTTTAAGAATAATTATTCAAACAGATTTTTTTATTTTCTTATTTTCAAAACTTATTCTTGAAAATAGTTTTACAAAACTGTTCTAACAGTTTTACAAAACTGTTTTCACAACAATAAAACAAAAAACTATCTCAAATATACCCTTAATTTCTCTAAATCCCCTCCTGTTAAAAAAATTCCAAACCCAACACACTTTAAAATTGTGGGCGGAGAATTTTAATTCAATTACCTAGATTCAAATCCTTTATTTTTCTTGGGGTAAAATAGTCTTTTGATAATCTTTTTAAAATTAAAAATTATATTTTTTATAACTAATAATCTCCAATAAAAAGGAACATATTTGAGATGATAATCAATTAAGAAGAACTCAATGGATCAATCATTTAAGGCCTTTGTTTAAGTTTTTAAAAAATAATATTTTTAGATTATTTAAAAAATAATTGATTATTTAGAGATTTAGAAAAGTGAAAATTAATCTTTTGGTTCCTAAACTTTATATCAATTTTGAAATTAGTTCCTGAACTAATTCTTTTTAAATAATGCTCCTGATCTATTTAATGGTGGCATAATTAGTCCCTCAACTATCAAATCATTTATAAATTAGTCCCTATGAGTGCCACATAGCAAAATTGATATGAAACGGTGCTGATGTGACAAACAGAGTTACTGACATGACAGATGGAGTTGTTGATGTGACAAACACGTGAATAAGGGATACTGACTAGAATTATAAAGTAACTAATTTTAATCTCTATATTTTACTATAATTTGTAATTTAGTTCTTAAGTTTTATTATTTTTCTCATTTTCATTCTCAAACTTTTCTTCCATTTAAATATTCATCCTTTAACTCTTTAAACATTAGTCATCTTATTTATAAATGTGACAAATGGCAAGGAAAATATGAAAATAAATCTAGTGAGTTCAAATAGGTGAATAGTGAAGAATAATAATAAGAAATTTTTTTTAGAAAGTGAAGATCATCATTTTCTTTATGTCATTATTTCAAGTTTGATCGACCAAGTTGCAAACTTAAATTTTGAATAATATTGAGATAAGTGAAATGCAATTTCAAAATAACTAAGGGCAGTATGAGACATAAATGATATAGGAAAAAAGAGAGATAATGTAATTACTAAGGAAAAATAGTAGAAAATATTGAAATTTGTTAAGAAATTTAATGATCTAACTCATTTTCTTAATATATATAAAACTGTTAAAAGTGTTTTATATTTAGGATTGAAGAAAATATATTATTATTATAAAGCATATATAACTCAATTAGTTATATAATATTATATTATAAAACTTATGTTCTTTTTAGTAATTATACAATTAAAAATTATTTTGAACTCCTATAATCAAAATATGTTTCAATTTGTTAAGCTTACTTTTACAAAAAAAAAATATTAAAATATAACATTTTGTAATAAACTTACTTTTACCCAAATTTTATTTTTACAAACTTCATTTATTCTAACTTATTTTTACAAACTAAAAACCAAATGGTCCCTTAAAAATTAGTTCATTGACTAATTTTAAATCTGATGCAAAATTTAGGAATCAAAAGGTTAATTTTTCCTTTAGAAAAATAGAAATTATTTTGTATTTACTGATAATTATAAAAAAGTAGAAATCATTTTGCACTTGGTTATACTTTATATGATTGTTTTGTTTGTTGGCTACTGGTCAACAACCAACAATAGCAGCTGGTGACCGATAGCTAGCAATCGGCAATGGCAACCATTGAGAGATGGGCAATGGCCGATAAGCAGTGGTCAGCAATCAATAGTTGTGGTCAATAACCAGCAGTCGATGGCCAACAGTGGTGGCCAATGATTAGCAACCACAAGCGATGGTGGCTAGTGATTGATGGCTAGTGACTAGCAGTGGCAACCGATGATGGGTGGCCGATGAGTAGCAATAGTTGGTAAGTGTTGGCAATAGATAACCAATTGGTGGCTAACAGCCATTGGGTGACACAATGGCGACCAACAACCAGTGGCCAATGGTGATAGCCCATAATCAACATATGGTGGGCCCAACAAGAGTCGATCACTCTTAGTTCTTTAAAAACTATTTAAAATAACTTCTTAGAATAATCATAAATATGTTTTTTTCACTTCTAATTATTTTGAAAAGCTCTAACAAATATCTTAAAATTATTACAATGGCATTTCAATCTTTTTCATAGAAAAATTTAGTCTCAATTACATAGCATAGTGAGATTTAGGAAATGGACCAAATTCAAATGCCATTTTAAAAATAACTTTCTATTTTCGTACTTTTTAGGAATTTTCCCAAAGATCAAACCAAGCTCAAAACTATAAACTACAAAACGTCAAACACAGACCAATATAACGCAAGTCATTAAATAAGGCTAGAAAATAATAGTAATAATAATATAAAACATCGGTCGTTAGCTGATCGTCTAATGCACATATATTATAATATAAATTATATAGAAGGCCAATTTGATGAAAATAGCTTATAAATAGTGCTATGATGCTATTTACATGGCTTATTCTCAACTCTGTCTTTCATTTGTTTATACTTTTTTTTTATTTTGAAGTTTTGAATGAGAATGAGTCCCACGAAAAAGGAAAAAAATCTAATTTTTAATGTAGCAAAATTCATCAAGTTCTCCTTAGGAGAATGTATTTAAAATCTTATTCTAAAAGGGAAATGATTAAGGCCTTAATGGTTTTAGTATTGTCAATGTGAATCACTAATTAATGAATCCCCAAGAAAAGAAAAGAAAAAGGAAAAAAGAAAAATTAGAGGCAACTTTTGTATTCTAAGATGAGAGGATTGGACAGCAATATCAAAATGACAACAGAGCCAAGTATATCATGTCAGCTACTGCATTTTTCAAATTGCCAAGATTTTATATTCTGAGAAGCAGCTAGCACTCTCACATATCTGATAGAAAATCCCTTTGATCATTTGTTTCCATTGTACAGAAAAAATGTATTTCCTGTATCTTATTTCATCCAATAAAATTGAACAAGATGTTCAATAATTTCATGATAATTTTGGGAAATTTGAAAAAATAAACTTAAGATGACTGATAAGCTACTTCAAGACATTGAAACCATTCAAGGCACAAAAATGATACGATCACTATGGCCTACCAGAAATAGTCTGCCTTCCATAACTAAAAATCAAATAATTAAGGACATGAAAAGTCTAGAGTTTACAGCTAGCTTTCGAATGAGAAATAATCAAAATTTGATTCAACCATATATATGGAAACTAATACTCTCACAATCATGTTGGTCTAATTTTGGCAATGAACTCCCTTTTGTTGTATACTATGTATACAATTTGCTGAAACCAGTATTTTTTACAGCACATATTCTCCTGAATCCAAAAACTCAATAGACAGGGGACTGTAAATAACGACCTGCAGGATTGGAGGGTACATGGAATTGAAACACACAGGACACTTCAAAAGTAGAAGAATACTGGTAGAAATAGTCACCACATTATCAGGTTGTGAAGGAAGATCAACATCAGAATTTTGGCAAACATCGTCCAAGACTGGATGACTAGATGCCATGTTATTACAAGCAATCTCTAGCCCTGGGAATCAAAAATGAAATTTCTTAAATCAACCTGCCATTAAGATCAAAACCTAGTGATCCTTTGACATATAACAAGATTTATAAAGTACGTACTACAAAGTCCTTGATCAGCTTCAGTTTTCAGGGAAAAAAAAAGGAATGGAATTCCTATATACGTTGCCCTAGACTTCAAGCATACTTATTCGATATGAGCGTATATAAATTTTATATGAACACTTCTTCCAACAAGCTTAAAAATTTTACAAAATCTTTCTTGTCAAGTCATTTAAACGAAGAACAAGAATTCTAATTAACTTTAATAATTTTAAATAAAATCTCAATTCTAAGAAATAATAAATTTAACAGCTTTACCTGAATTTGCATAGAAATTAAGTTAAATTTAAGTAGTAGAACTCTAGGAAACTTATTACTTGATCGGTGTTAATAAGCCAGATGAGAAAAGAGAAATTTGTATATTCATTGTTACTCTGATGAAGATTACAATATATACATAACAGGAGAATTCCTGAAATAATAACTAATTAATATACAATATCTTTTAATAATAACTGAATATCTACAAAATCTGTATTTAACACCCCCCTTCAAACTCTAGATGGTTTGATAGAAATTAGCTTAAGTTTGTCTATTAAAAACTAGAAGCAACTAGGATTAAAAGATTTAGTAAACAAATCAGCAGCTGGTACTTCGTTTAAATGGGGACAGGTCTGATGTTGCCTTGAACAACATGTTGCCGAGTGAAATGACAGTTAATTTCAATATGTTTGGTTCGCTTATAGAATACATCATTGTGAGCAATCTTAATAGCTGCTTGACTATGACAATATATGTCAGTAAAGGATGTTTGGAAAGCTCCCAAATCATCAAGCAGCCAATGGAGCCAAAGAACCTCAATAGTAGTATCTGCTAATGCACGATATTCTAACTCAACACTAGATCGAGAGGCTAAAATCTGCTTCTTGCTTCTCCAAGAGATAAAAAAGTCACCACGAAAGACACAGAACCCAATAGTAGACCAATGATCAGCATGATCACCTGCCTAATTAGTGCTGGAGTAGGCTTATAAAATAAGAGAAGACATGGCCAAGAAGTGAAGGCTATGATTCAAAGTTCCCTTGATGTATTGAAGAATCCGAAGAATAGTTGCATAATGAGTAGTTCGGGCTCAAACATGAACTGACTAACAATATGAACTGCATAAGCAATATCCGGACAAGTCACCGTAAGATAAATAAATCCCCAATCAACTGCCAGTAACATGTGGAATTCTCCAATAAGGTCTCATCAGTAGGAACAAAGTAAGCATTAGGCTCAATAGGAGTGTTCTCAACTATCTCGTCAGTAAGAAAGGCCCGAGATATCAAATCAAAGGCATACTTAACCTGTGAAAGAGAGATATCACTCTCCCCATGATGTACCTCGAGACCAAGAAAGTAACTCAGTCTTCCAAGATCCTTCATCTCAAAATGTTGCCCCAAATAAGTTTTAAGCTCCTGAACTCCTGTCAGGTCACTACCTGTGATAATCATGTTGTCAACATACAAGAGAAGCAGAACAATGACTCGGTCACTAGTCCAAACAAATAGAGCAGAATCATGAGGGCTACAAGTGAAACCAAGATGGCTCATGGTAGTACTGAACTTAGCAAACCAAGCTCAAGGGGCCTGCTTAAGCCCATAGAGCGCTCGACGAAGACGATAAACTTTAACTTTCGGATAGGAATACCCGGGAAGAGGCCTCATATAAACTTCTTCCTCCAAATCAGCATTCAAGAAGCATTCTTGACATCCATCTCATGAGGAATCCAATGCTTAACAACAGCAATAGCTAAGAGGCCGTGAATAAAAGTAATCCAAGCAATGGGAGCAAAGGTCTCCTTATAATCAATACCGTACTCCTGAGTGAATCCTCGGGCCATCAAACGGACCTTTCGTTACTTGAGAGAGTCATCCAAGTGGGTCTTATTCTTATAGACCCATCGACACCCAACCAAGGTCTTACTAGGAAAAGATCAATAAGATCCCAAGTGTGCATTTTCTTCAAAGCCTGCAATTTTTCATCCATGGCTTGCTGCCAAAAGGGATCATGGGAGATTTCTTTATAGGATTGGGGTTCCTGAAACTGAAGGATGGTAGAAAAAAAATGGTAATAATTGAGGTAGGAAGGAGGATGTCTTACACGAGTGGACCGAGTACTATCAGATGACACAGGCTCCGTAGACATAACTTGTGCTTGAGGGTCAGAGACAGTAGGCTCATATGGAGTGGGCGTTGCGTCAGCCATGTGAATGAGCTCATTAGAAGAGTTAGCATCTGAGTCACTAGGAAAAAGATCAACAGAAGTATCTGTAAAAATAGAAGACGAAGGAGGAGAAAAAGAGGAAAGATTAGTCAAAGATGAGAACTACATATGTTCCCAAAAAACTGTTACCGTATCTAGGAAAATATTATCTTTATATTTATGATAATATATTCTTTTGTATTGATTTGTTATTATTAGGATTGATTAGTTATTAATAGGTTTGATTTTTTATTCTTTGTATATATTGTAACCTTTCTCAGTAATGAAGCCATGGCAATTGTTTCATCTTTCTCTCTTTCAAGCTTTCATAGTACCAGAGCCATAATTTTTCAAACAACCACCAGCAACTCTGCCAGAAGTTCATATTGCCATCACTATTCATCGTGTTCCTATTCATTGATGTTACTATTCATCACCGTCACGTGTTCTAGATCCACTCATCCACTTATCTCTGTTGCAGACACACCCCACCCTATTGTGTTCGCTACCCTCCGTTCAGCCGAATCACCAAGTTCGATAGCATTCCGACCAGCCACGCGCCTACACGCGCCAATCAAACTTTTCTATACCAGCCAGTTTTGGCTAAGCGTGATGGCACATGGACACGCCTCACTGGTTGTTATTTCCCTCGCTGTGCTCCTCTATTTGTGTTCTTTCTATTCCTAGGGTCTGTTGGGTGTTTTGGTCCTTCCTTGAATTTGCCAAAATTTTTCTAGTATTTGCTACATTTTCTATCTATTATGGAGAAGTCAAATATTACTCAGCCTATCTCTGTTACTCTCACTAGCCCCATCTATCATTTATGGTTGAAAAGTATGTGTGGATTTTTGAAAGATAAGGAGGAACAGAGGGACGTGCACAAAAAAAAAGGGGGGGGGAGGCCGAGCGATGCGAGACAGGGGAAGAAGAAAGATAGAGAGGGGCTGGAGGTGAGACGATGGAGATCGAGAACGCGAAGGAAAGGTAAATCACGAGCAGAGCAATGCAGAGAAAGACAGGGGAGTGCAAAAATTAGAATGGACAGAGTGATAGGAAGGAAGGAACGCGAACGAAGTCCAAAGGCTGAATTCGTGTAGCTATGAACACCGAGAACGCAGAAGCAGTGGGAAAACTGGTTGACTGAGGCATTTGATTGGTAATTTTTCCTTATTTGAACCGTAATATCCTTTCTAGACAATGACCCCATCCCCCGAGTTTTTTGGTTTCGAATTGGCTGAACCATGAGTTGCTCTGTTGAGATTCGGTTTCTGAGCTAATCGAGTTTTTTTTAAAAAAAATAATGAAAATAAAATAAAATAAAATGGTATATGATATGTTGGATAGATGGTTAGAAGATTTCGTTCCTTGCATCGCCATATTCACCTTTGATTGATCTTGGGCTCATCAGTTCTGCACTTGCTCTTTCAAAAATTATACATCCGATTAGTTAGGCACTGTGGAGGCCTCCTGGCCATGATGGGTGTTAAACGTGTTTGCTTAGGCATTTTGTCCATTCCAAGGATAATGTTAGAACCCTGTAAGTCTGCATCTGAAAGTGTGGAATGGCATTTTATATTTCTATAATGAAAGCTTAGCTTGATTTGACAATAACCTGTGATGATTTTTAGCCGTGATGATTGTCTTAGTTGGAACTTAAGTTATAGAGTATTGTGATGCTTGTTGAGAGTGGTGCAATGTACATATGACCTCAAATCTGTTTAGATACTTGGAAATTTGTGGCAGTTTATTTTACTGATTAGATTCGTTTTATTAAAAGGTTTAGATTGATGGTATGATGTTCCAATTTTTGAAGCAAGTTTATTGTCATGCTATTGAAGGAAACTAGAAGATAGTGATAGTCTTGGCTCTTAATAAATTGCAATGGTTGAGATTTCTTTCTTGTTCTCTTGGCACTCGCGATATTGTGTTAGTGATCCCATTTTATCAATTGGTCACGAAGGTGTTCAGAATTTTCGCAGACCCTTAAAACGATTGCACCGTGCGAGCTTACGGAGCTGCTCAAGTGTATTATGAAGGCACGCTTATAATGGGTCCCAATGGCCTTTTCATTCAAAATTTTATTTTCTTATAAAAATAAATAAAATAATAAAATAATAAAATGAATAATAGAAATAACTGACTTAGTAACCACACCGCGTGAAGTTTCCAGAACCCACGCAGGTATTTTAATTAACCGTATTGTCACGTAAGATTACGAATCCACGTAGACATACTGGTTGAATTTTCTTTTACAAATTAAATTATAAAGAATGAATCTTAATAATTATAATATAACAAGTTTTCAAATTTTATTACAAATAATAATAGTATTTCTAAATTATCGCCTTAAAATTATAATAAAGTCTTAATGCCGCGAGGTTTAGAACTTCTGCAGGTAATTAAGAAATCGATCTATTGGATATGACCGGGAGTCTGTAACAGGTGGATTGGTTTTCTCTTTTTAAAAGAAAAATTTTCAAAAGTACACAATATGATGATTTTCAAAAGCCAAAAAAAAAATCAAATAAACGCATTTTCAAAAATTAAAAAATAATAATGAAAAATAAAATAAAATATTTTTGAATAAAATAAAATAAGAGTAAGTAAGAGAAATTATATTATCTTTTTGCCAATTAAAACGCATCAACTCAATCTCGGAAAATTGTTTTGTTTGCAAAAAGTAAAATTATTTTCAATTAACTTTCTCTTCTCACAAAAAGTTTATAATTAAAAAATATCCACCAACTGACACGCATTTCTTGACCCGAACTATGTGGACTTTGATCCTCATCGCAGGGTACGTAGACCCCAAGCTCTGATCCTGGGTCAAGTCCGCCTTTGTAAATAAATAAATATTTTCTGATTTATTTAGTTTTTTTTCCCTTAATTTAATAAATGTTTCTCAATTTATTTTCTCAATTCCTTTTCCTCATTTTGCTTAAATATCCTCAATACTAATCCAATTTATTTTCTTTATTTTATTTTTCAAACTTTCCAAATTTTCTTAATTTCCTTCTTCTCTACCCTTTTTCTCGCATGTGAACGATAAAAGGAAAACCAAAATACATTTTTAAGCCATATTAATTTACACAATCAATGTAAAGTAACCGTTCCTAGGAACGGGTGTTGTGGGGTGCCTAACATCTTTCCCACACACAATCGACTCCCAAATCCAACTCTAATTACACATACCATCCTTTTCCTCTTCAATTCGGTTTCCCAAGATTTTTCCTTAAAATTTTGGTTGCGACTCCTCACAAGTCAGTTTTCGCCGAAGACTAGATTTGTTCTCTTTTTTCCTTCCGTCGCATTTTTCCGGGTGCGACAATGCCATAACTAAAATGAGCCTAGTCTATTTAAATGGAGCTCGTGATGGGTCATAACCGTGGGGATTTCATATGTAGTGAGGACTTGTAATTTTTTTATAAAGGTTATATCATATATGATATCGATTGAAGTGCCCCACATACATATTTCATATTCTCATATTTCTCTTACTCTTATACGTCATGGAATTCTCATTGGTAAATATACATGGTGAATAATTTTATTTTGAAAATTGAATAATTTTTCTTCGAAGGCTAAGGGATTAAATAATCAAAACATGTTTTGAGGGACAAGGATGGAGAACGAAGGAGATGGGGAAGGGAAAAAATTTGGTTGAGGGCATTTCAGTCTTTTTCATTATTTATATTTAATCAAATGTAAAAACCTAATTTTAATTTTTTGGCATTTCCAGTATCAAGCCATAACTAAAATGAGCCTAGTCTATTTAAATGGAGCTCGAGATGGGTCATATTATTTATGGCTTGTGAAGGCAGCTTCCAATAACTTTCATAGATACATTGATGACTTATACAGAGCATGATTATAGATATATTGACTGATCAAGGTAGTACAATACCCGTCGTAAGGCATCAATATCGAATACATGTTATTGAAGAAAGAGTGTGTGGTTTCAAAATTGTCTGTGTATGTGTTCTAAACTTGTAGTTGAGATTCTGTCTCTCTCTCGAATTTGTCATCAACTTGCATCCTTTTGTGCCGGCGCCGCCCCTAAAAGATGGGTATCAGCATATGAAATCCCCACGGTTTGAATCCTAACTCGAAACGGATTAAAGGTACACCACACACCACCCCCCCCCCCAAAAAAAAATTTGATATTCATATTCTCCTCTTTCTTTTCAGTGCTTCCCAATGCCAAATTTACAATGAATAGAAATTTTTAAGAATTTGAATCATCCATATCTATTTCTAATTAACATCAAATGACTTTAAAAATTAATTAAAACATATTTTTAGGGACAAATAAAACATCTTTCTATTTTAATAAACTATACTAAAAGAGGTAAAGCTAGTACGGATACTACCAAGTTAAGTTCATGCATTCTATAAGAGTAAACAAATGAAAAGGATTGATCCATATACTTTGACGATCGGGGTGTGTGTGTGTGTGTTATTTTTTATGTTAAAAGATTATTCTGTTGTAGGATTAATAACAATTGCTGACGAGAGCAAGTCCTTATCAGGGTGGATGTTTACCTTGAGTGTGAGGAATGATTGGGATTCTATAATCTAAGAAAATGACACCCAACGTGACAATGTCAATGGGAAGAATTTCTCTCTAAATCAACAATTTTCTTTTCCTATGCAAGGAAGATTGCGTGCCATCGCCATCCAAAGAATCCAACGACCGTTTGAGAGATTAGGTATATCAAAAGTCACTCTGCAAACAACTATAAATAGAGCTTCGACACGCATTCATTCCCATTGTATACTCAAACACATCGTGCAAGTCATGCCAAGGGCAACAGACGCTCTTGTAGTTGGACGTGTAGTTGGAGATATTTTAAACCCCTTTACAAGGTCAGTCTCCTTGAGGGTCATTTATAGTAATAATAGAGAAGTCATCAATGGCTGCGAACTCAAACCCTCCCATGTTGTTAACTCACCAAGGGTCGATGTTGGTGGTGGTGATGACTTCAGGACCTTCTACACTCTGGTATGTAGAATAAGCTTTTAATTTATGGTCATATAAAATGCTCTCTTTAATCCAAAAATTGTGATAATTAAAAAAAAAAAGAGCAATAATAAAGTTATGATTTTTAACTATGCATGCATGCAGATTATGGTGGATCCTGATGCACCTAGCCCTAGTGACCCAAGTTTGAGAGAGTACTTGCATTGGTGAGTACCCCTCTGTCTCTCTTTGTTCTTCCCATTCTTATATACTTGTTATAAAGATCTAGAGTAGCCTTCGCTTTTTCTCACTTAATTTCAGTTCTTTTCGTTCAAAGTGTTTTCCGGTTATATTTTAATATGTGTGTTCCGGTTATATATTCTACAACTGTATGTGTAGTTTCCTCAATAATCATTTAACCATACATCTTGTGATATTTTATATTCAGATTTTAACAAAAATAAACTTATGAATACTAAGAGAATTCACACATGACAGGTCATTTTCAATTTGTTAATCTTGATATACATAAACTTAATTGTGGACTGCTCCATTGATACGTATACGTTTGCAGGCTAGTAACGGATATCCCAGCATGTTTGGGCCTAAGCTACGGTGACTATATACTTTTCTTTTTCACTTTTTCCTCTTCATTTTCCCCTACAAATCAATTTCTTCTTGTAGATAATTAACGTTACAAAATTAAGTTGGTATTAATTTGATGATATATATATTTGTGAATATAGGACAAGAGATTGTAAGCTACGAGAGTCCCAGTCCAACAATGGGGTTTCATCGATTTGTGTTTGTATTGTTTCGTCAACAAATGGGACGACAAGGCATAGATGCTCCTGGATGGCGTCAAAATTTTAACACTCGAGACTTCGCTGAGCTTTATAACCTTGGACCTCCTGTTGCTGCTCTTTTCTTTAACTGCCAACGAGAATCTGGTTGTGGTGGAAGAAGACGATAATTAATGCATATATATATCTATATATGCAGGATAATAATATATATAGTTTTATAAGAATAAAACACAGATCTGATTTTGATCAGATCATAGAGGTGAATAATATAATCTACTTTAGACGTCGTCATCCCACTGCTGTACCTACAATATGTGTCATGTGATACAAGTAAAATGTTGTTAATGAAACCAAGCATGTACGAATTTGGATATGTAATATGAACATATACTTGTGTTTTTAGTACTTGAGATTTGGTTTTGTTTACAAATTTCCTTGGCTCCCATTGAAGGTATATATATACCTCCAACAAAAAAAGAAATGCATAATATAACATGTATTATAAATATGTTCAGATAGGTACGTAGCTATCATCATCTCACATAAAAATGAACCGTGCTTTGATTCGAGTTTCGATTACTCCACACAGAAAGTAGAGATAAAAAGAAATATTCTGGGTTTTGTCTCTCGATGACTTGGACGAAGGATATACATGAGATGGTGTGGTCACTATAGCAATAGCATCTTACTCACATGCTAAAAGTAAAAGGTTTCCACTAACATATATTTGTTTTCACATGTTTAACAAATAAAAAATAATTTAAACGTCTTATCTCATCTCAAAACGCACTTCCAGGTAATTACATAGATATAAAGTTGGAGAAGTATGATGTTGCTGCATAGATCAAGATAATCAACGAGGGAAGAGCTTTTACTGATTTGGGGTTGAAGGAAGCTGAGGATTTGGTGGGGAAAGTTCCATGTATTATACAGAAAGGAGTGACAAATTATGGAGGAGGTTGATTCTATCATCGAGAAGCTCATGGGAGGTGGGTGCTTCTGTTGTACTTGAATTATATCAGATTTGCTTCTATGATGTGGCCTTTTTTTTAATTCTTTTAATAGAATTATGAAGACGGAGGTGGTTTGACGTGCTGTGGTGTGACGTTTGGAAAGAGGAAGCTATGGCTGCGACAAACAAACTGCCACCGCTGTGCAAGCTGGTTGTGTTCGTGAGATGTTAAGGAAAGTAGGAGAGGGAATCTTTAGAGGAAAGAGAAATCTGATTTCTAAATCTTAACAAACAAACACACACACACACAATATTATTACAGTATAGTGTATTATAGCAAGAAGATTAAAAAACAGAAAGGAGAGGAGAAAGAAAATGGTGAAGAAGAAAAAGGTGGGGGAGAAAAACAGAGAGATAGATAGAGAAAAAGTTTATTGAAAATAAAAAAGAAAGAAAGAACGAAAGAAGAGGGGAGAAGAGAAGAAGAAGAAGAAATTAATAGTTTGAAGATAATGATGAAGGTCAAAAAGTTGAAAAGAAAGACACAAATAGTTGATTGAACCGAGAGAGAGAGAACGAAAGAGGAGAGAAGATGATGAAGAAATGAAATGGTTTGATTATAATGATGAAAAAAAAATGAAGATGGAATAGAAATGGTGAAGAGGCTTTGATTTGGAAGAGTGAGATGCCGACTTCGCGAGACTCCCTTATAACTAGTAAAATATACTGTCCAATCTTAATCCTAACTATATATTCCACGTCACTTTTCATATGTGTACACAACCGGCCACCTCTGCAAAATTAACAGTGTTGATGCTATCCTTTGGTACTTGCATTAATATGTGAAATTTGAGGGACTCACGATATAAATTATGTAGGTATTCATTTAGAAAGTATTTTAGTAATTTTGATGTATATATATATATATAGAGAGAGAGAGAGAGAGCATGATCCTTCTCTGTATTCCTATCACCTTATTCTTTTGAAAAATTAATTTACCTCTCCAACCGGAAAAATTCTAACTGTAACGGCGTTCCTTTGTCACTCCATGGTAATCTGTAAAGGTCCCCACGAGCAAAAGCAATGACATCATATAGAGTCTAACGATGGCCCAAAGAAATTAACCTATATGATTGGTCATGGCCTATTTAACGTTCTTAGTGATTAGTAGATCAATCACGCATGTCTAGGGAAACTGATGCTCTTGCAGCTAGAAGTGTGGTTCGAGATGTTTTGGATCGTTTTACCAGGTCAATCTCTAATAGGGTGATTTTTACAGTAATCACAGAGAAATCCTCAGAACCTTTTTCAGTCTGGTATCTCGATCTGTACATCTAGCTTTAGACTCACTTTAGACCACAAATTGTTAACTATGTATGCAAATTATGGTGGACCCTTATGCAGCCAGCCCCAGTGACATGAGAGAGTACTTGCATTGGTGAGTTTTCCCTTCATAATTGTTAGTTTGTCAACTTGTCCACATATGTAGGTGTTTGAAGTAGCTTAGCTTTTTCTTACCCAACACCAAATGATAAAACCCCTTAACATGAGTGGTACCCAAATGGTAAAATCTCATATATGCACGGTAAGTTGTCACACCACTCTCTGATGCATTTTGAAGGTATCAACAACCTTACTATATAAAGTCATTATGAAGAAAAAAAGGAAATTTGGGGTGAAAAATTGTTTTATGTAACAAATTCAAATTTATGTAAAAATAAACAGTATGTAATTATAATATATATTAATTTGATTATGATCAGTTTGATCACAATTGGACCAGTGAACCATAAACCGATGGCTCAACTGGCTCATTTTCCATGACATTGATGACAACCAAGAAGAGTCCCATTTTGATATATTTAGTCATGCGCAGCTCATGCGGGGGTTATTTTCCATGTCAAATGCACATGCACATGCACACGTAGCAGCTTTGTCGGCAATGAAGAAAAGTCCTTTATAAATCATCAAGATTCACACAACAGGGAAAAAACATGAAAGAAACAATAGAAATCTTTTAATTTATCAATTTTAATTTTAACTTTTTCAAATACTAGCTATCAATGAATATTTTAATATCAGTGAATACAACCCGTGTTGGATAAAGGCTTGTAACAAGCAAAACAACCCATTGTTGCTTTCTTTCCAGTTTGTTCCAGACATGCCAAGCACAGAATAAATTGAAACAAAATATGTGTTTTTTCTATGTGTATGTGGTCTGTGAGAGGTTAGTTGATTTAGCTGAGAGCTCTGAATTTTCAATATGCCATAAACTTTACAAGTCTAGTTTCATGAACTTGTTTGAGAGTATGTCTTGGTTTTATTCTATTGTTTCTGTGTGGTATAACAATTTTTCCACTGTCAGAATCAATGGACTTTGTACGAAAGTAGAGGATACATTGGGCTATGAATCATTATTTGGTAGTGGAATTGATGTTTTAAACAATGCTTTCGGTTCATAGATTTGGGGCTGTGTTTGGATTGGAAAGAGGTTTGGAACTTATGGACATGTTATTCAAAAGATAAAAGAAGATTTAAGATGGGTTCCGCCAAGAAATTGCTATTGTCTTGCTATCTCTGTGGTTAAAGGTGAGGATTCAACTATCGATATAGTTTTTCAATGGCAAGAGGTTGGTGATGGTTTGAATATGTCAGAACAAAATAATTTTTGTTTGAAGGCTGGCTTAGATGTTGCTGATGGCTTCAATCTTAGTGGCGAATCAGAGATGGATGAAGATGGAGATGCTCCTGTAGGGTTATGCCTCTTGCTTCTTAATGTGCGTTACTTTGCTGTTGGGATTGTGCTGTCTTGTTGCCTCCGCAAGATTAGGTGAGGTTTTGAGCTATGAAGATCCTAACCTTTGGCATAAGATTGAAGAGACCTTTGTTTTATGCTTGTTTCTATGGATGATTATAATTGGATCAGCTCTGTTGTTTGTTCTTTCCATTTGGAGTTTCTTATAGGCTCTCAAATGGGATTTTCCTCTGGTCGAAAGGGAGTTGTATGGCTGCGGTGTTGGTGTCAATGGGATTGGACTCGATAGAGCAAATCATTGGACAACCACCCCCTTCAGCCATTTTCTAGCTTTCTTATATGCAAGGAATTTGTCAATTCATGGTTGATTCACAAAACTTGGAGCAATTTTTCCTTTCTTCTTATTGCCTTTGCTTTTTCGTTATCCCTGTAACTCTTTGATCTTATGGCTTCTGTTTCCCCGTGTTCTTGTTATCTATGTAATTCTTTGATTTTGTGGTTGTTTTTTCCAAGTGTTTTCTGGATTGCCCTTTGGAATGATGTTTAATCTTTCGATATTTCAATAAAAGTGTTCTTCCCGGGTTTTCAAGAAAAAAGAAAAAAGAAACTCATTCTTAATCCCACCAAAACATTTGGCAAGGCTCAAAATATAGTAATATGATATGGAAAAATTTTGAAGTACACGGTCAAAAATAAGCAAAATAAAGAGAACTATAATTTAGCTAAAATATCTAATATGTAATGCTATATGATATAAATAAATTCTAAAAATTGTCGGAAATCAACTTACATGACTAAGCTTGTTAATAATACTTTCTGAAATACATAATTTAGCTTTGTATTTAATAATTTAAATGACTAAGTTATTTAAATCTAAATGATACATTTATCTATCCCAAATGTTTTTTGATCGTTAAACACAGGTCATTCAACTAAAATCTACCTTTGACATACCTACCTGTCTATTTTTCATTTTCTTACTATACTTTTGGAACATTATATTTACACCAACAAATTTCTGGCTTGTGTTAAGTTATCGAGACACATTGAATTCCAACAAGGAATCGTGCACCATGTATAAATTACAACTCGCTTAAGCCTTCTCATTTAAAAGTCCAATCCTGAAATCACTATCGCAACCGAGAGAGAAAATTGAACGAACAGAGAACATTTCTTTCCCTGTACCAGGTGAAACAAGATATACGAGAAGGGAGAGAAAATTACAAGACGAAGATAAATAAACAACTGAGGCAAGAAAGCAATTTCTTTCCTATTGAGGCGTTTGAGAGTGTGGCGGGGGGCCTGCATTGGGAGGCATTCCTGGCTGATTTCCAGACTGCAACAAGCAAGACGTAAAAATTAGCTTCTGACCTTCCGTGACATTAAGAATGAGAGACGTATTAAAGATCTTAGACAATTCCTAAAATACAGAAGTTCATTCATTTCTTTGGGAATGTTTATCCAATCTTATCCCAAGTTTTATACAACGTAAGCATAAAACATCTGAAGGCCTGGTTGCACACTTGCATCCCTAAGTCAACCCCCAAGTACCATCACCTCAATCTGGGGTCCAATGACAATATGAGTATCTTATTTACAAATCAGTAGTCCAGATTAGAAAATCTTGGGTATAGATCATACTTCCTCTGCAGATTCAGACATTTTCCTCGTTCATGTATGGTAATCAAGTTGGTCTAGTTGATGTTTTTAGCAGATAGGGAATTGCTTTAGCAATACAAGAAACAATCAAAGTATTCAAGGGAAGAAAATTTTCATGAAACATCAAATTTTGCAATCAGATGAAGGAACTACTTCCATCAAAGGGAAGCTTCAAAATACGAATAGAACAAACAGGTGAACATCGGAACCAAAAAGCTGGTATGTGTATGGGTGTGCAAAGCGTGGATCACAGCTAGCATATTGCGCCAGCAATACAAGTTAAAGAAGGCTGACTTTAAACAGAAAACTACTCAACAAATCTGGAAAGAGGCCAGATACCTATTGGTATGCCCCTTTTTCTGGTATATCAGGGCTTCCCAGGATTATAAGGTAAACAGAAAACTAGGACAAACATACTGACCAACAAAGTCATGGAGGATCCATGCTTCTACTCATCCATGCACCCCACAGCATGTCTTATAAGTGCAAGAGAAAAAGAGGAAAAGAAAGAAATGAGGGGCTAACTTTAGAGATGCAAATATAAAATATACCACAGAATTAAAAAAAAAAATGAATAGGAATAGGATCCAAAATCAAAGCTCCAATATTAAAATTCGCAGCACAAGGCTACCAGGCATGTTCTTAAAGTGAAAAACTAGTCTTACCTGGTAAGGTGGATACCCTTGCATCAATGGCATTTGTCCACCTTGAGGTCGGTTAAATGAACCACCTTGAGGATAACCAGCATTTGATGGCCCCTGCATGTTATGCAAGTTGCTTGGAAAACCTCCAACAGGGGGCCCTCCACTTGTGGGTAAGGATCCTGAATGCATTTGGTTCATGCCCACAAAAGGACCTTGTGGCACTGGAGGTCCCATCTGATTAATTGCACCTTGCATACCCTGAAGGCAGAAATTTAAATTGCTGTTTTTCATATTTGCGTTGCACTAGATATCCATAAATTTGAACGTGATGCATGATACAGAAGTTCAGTAAATATTTATAAGCTACTTCCATAAACAACTAACACTGGCACTGGTGACAGTCAAAATATGAGACAACTAGCACTTAAAAGGACGCATTGATTATTACAGCTCTGTCCTATTGTGCAGAGAAGAGGATATGTCTTTTGAATTCCAGCAAGAATTATCATTTTCTTTTCCTTTCCAAGATATGTTCGGGAATAAATATTAGCTCAAATTAATGGGGTAAGGGAGGAGAGGAGAGAAAGTAATCATTCACCACCAACCCCAACCACAAAAACCAAGAGCACAAATCTCCCACATGTTATGGACAAGATCTAGATAATTTCATGATATGATTGAAAAGCAGGACACAGAATAAACACACATAATTCTTACCATTGGCCCTGGCATTGGCATCGGATGTGATGAAGGCACTGATGAAGGTGCTTGAAGAGATCCTGGAATTCCAATTTGGGGCATTTGTGGCGGAGGGCGAGGCATATGTGGATGAGGGAGCAAAGGCATATGGGGCATATGCTGTAGCTGCGGCATATTGGGAGGAGGCATAGACAGAGGACCCATCTGTTGTGGTAATCCCTGGTGTTGGTGTTGTGGAATCTGCTGGTATGGTTGCTGTTGATTGACAGCAAGAAGGGAGGGATGCGGACCTGGTGGTAGAGGAGGAGCACCCATTGAAACAGGATGAGATTGCTTGGGATCTCCCTGAGATGCATCTAGAGAAGCAATGGATAAGGGCATTGCAACCCCAACACCTGGAATGGTTCCCTCATTTCGAGTTAACCCAGGAGGAAAAGGTCCTGGAGTTGCTGGTCCCTCAGGTGCAGCAAAATTACCACCGGCACGACCAGCAAGAGGATTTTGCTCAGCATAACCTGACAGAACAACATATTCAAAATCATCAATGGTGTTTCATTTACAGTCCCACATCTAATTATATTTGTAACTATCAAGAATTGTCATGCACAAAACGCTTCAAAGTTCAACAAAGTGACCATATATACTTCGACCATATATACTTCAAGTTTAAAGTTAATATTTATTGATTGGTTTGAGTTTTAAATTGTGGAGAAAGGATTTATAATCAGGAAAGCATTCAGAGCCCATCAAACCATACAGTCCAATAGCTTAATGGAAACAATTTAAGTCGCAAGATCAGACAGCAATATTAATGTGTCAAAAAGAAGATTAAAAACATCTTTTCAGGTTGGACAGGCACCCTGGGTCCAAGAAAACTAAACAAAATGAACCCAAAGAAAAACATAAAATAATATAACGATTGGAATATACCATCAATTTATTGTGCATGAACTATTTGAATAATATAATTTACCATCAATTTATTTAGTTGATTTTTCTAGAACAAAACAGTGTAAGGTAATTAAATACTTGAATATACAACAGTGTAGGAGTGTTGGTTCTATTCCTTATTTGGAAGTAGACCGCCATGTGAAAAATTTGAATAAGAATATATGACTCATAAATGTACACATTTGTGCATGCAAGCATATGCCATGTTGCATCTGAGTTTTTATATACTTAAGGTTGATGGGTCAACGTGTCTACAACGTATCATGTGTCAGAGCTTCAGAATGCTGCTTATTTTGCTTTTGTAGGGAATTGGACCATTACCTTGCATGCCCATGCTAAATTTATCACGAGCAGTGTCTCCTGGTCGATTTCTACACCAAAACTTTGTTGTATGATCATTGCTGCCACTGCAGAAGAAACAAGAAAGCCCAGTGATGTAGGAGTATAGATCAGAATAGGACTAACAAAATATAACACAAAGATTAAAAAGAAAATATATATATATATACATATATTGTTAGGCACCAAGACATCTGAACCGCCACATTCATATCTCATTTTGCATATGGGTACATATATTGTATTACATTAGAACTTAATTCCTGGTTAGAAAATTCAAAAGACAATGTTCTCAAACTATCTTCCTAAAATAATTTCATTAAAAGAAAGACAAGCTTTATGGAAACCATTCGAGAAAGAAGATGCACAATATATTATAGAGTTCTGGTAATGGAATCGCTTCATGATATTAGGAAAATGTTCACACACAAGCAATTTCCAGAAGAGAAAGAAAGAAAGCCATAAAGCACAATTCAAAGCTATTGCAGAGAGGAAATTAAATTCACCTGCAGAGAAGGTATCCAATAGGATGCCACGCAAGATCCCACACACTATTATCATGAGCATTGGAAATTTCAATTTGTGGAGTGTCGTGCCTGAAGAACAGAATAAATTAATCATGATAAGCATACAAAGCTGAAAGGAAATCCCAAAAACTGGGAAAAAATGAAACTAAGCAATGAGCCAAAAAATATATAAAAGTGAAACAAAATGTTCAGTAGATATCTGAGGGATATCTGTTAGCCGTTTGTTATTTATAAGAGTATTATCTGTTTCGTCTTTAAATAGATCTACCAATACACTCTCCTTAAACACATGAGCCTTAAAATCCAAGCCCAATATCATACTGCTTTTACTTTGTGCTTGTGCAAGCATACATGTGAGTGACATGAGAAACAGACAGACAAAACACCCCAACCATATTGGCAACTATTCTCAAACTACCAGGACATCAGCTCCAACTCAGAAAAGATCTTAGAATGGAGAAAGAAAGCATCATTCATTCCTTTGCAGTTTGCACCTCAAAAAAGTTTCCCACAGTTTTGAACAAATCAAGTTTTTTTTTTGCAGATTCTAATTCTTAAGCATGTCCTCTCATTGCTTTCTTGGTATAAGATTGCCTCCAAAATTAAGAGTACGGCATAAATAGAAAATTAAAAAAAAAATTTACAAGTCCAACTGAATAAGAGTGAAGATGAAATGAGAAAATTCTACAAAACAATGTAAAAGAAAAAGATATCAGCATGTGAGAAAAGTGAATTTACCCAACAAGCCAATGAAAGATAGAACCATCAAAACTCCCACTGACAAAGTACTCTTCATGAAATGGATGCCAAGCCAAAGCTAACAAAGTTGCAAAAGGTAATGCATAAGAATCATCTTCCATTCTATCAAAACTGCAGAAGCATGAAGAAAAATGGCAATTTCTCCTACGGTACGATGATGTTACACTACATAGTAGCCAGAATGTATCCATATCACCATATAAGCTTATATCCGAATAAGTAAATATTTACCATATAAGAAAATAAGGAAATTCATATACACATTCATATTCTAGCTATTTTCCATAAGCCACAGAGAACACAAAACACAGAAACTTCAAGAGGGCCACTCAGAAATTCAAAACTATGAATAAGTTTATAGCAGCACAACATTAAGGAGCTCAGATTATCACATGAGCAGTTTCATCTGGTGGCAACACAAATCCATAGGAATACACAAGAGTTTTCAAACCAGTGGCGCTGGTGCAAATCAATTAACCAGAAAAAAAAATGTACAATCCACAAATGCTCAAATGATGGAATTTATTGCCATCAAGCCTAAATAGTTGCATCACTTATCAATATGCAGCTCAAGTTCTCATATAAAAGGTATATATAAAGCAAATTAAGAAAATTGGTTGTACCTTGCTCTGCACAGGACTTTCTTTTCATAGGGATTGAACAGTTTGAAAGGAAAAACAAAAGGCAAAAAAAGGCTACAGCACTGCAGCTATCCACAATATTTACAGTGTTATAATTTATTTAGTTGGGAAGGAATGGTCGAATTTATCACAGTGTCTCTATGTCTTGGTAAGTGTGGGAAAGAATAGCAGTTGTTAATATTTATCCTCATCTTTGATTGGCAAAGATAGTGGACTATGAAACTTGATTTTTTAATACTGAATTATTTGAAAGATTTCTTTTGGAGGACATCTGATTCTCCTATCCTTTAACATTTTCTTTTTCCTATCCAAAAAATTTATATAAACATTACCATAATAATAAAAACAAACAAGGTTAGTCATAACCAGGGATTAAGCAAACAATAATAATTGATTAAACAGTCACTGGATCAAGAGAATCATGTCAAATCTTAATTTAGGACAAATAATGAAATTCCATAATGCAAACTTAACCTGCATAACTGAAACTCACAAATTGATAGCAACGTTAATGAACAATAATTCCAGATCATGAAATTAAATTTATCTAGCCTCCGTACAACAATCAGAAAAGACCATCCCTAGTTATCAGTAACAACATCATAGTCATATCAAAGCAGATTGTTGCAAAGGAAAATTTTCAGAAATTAAAATCAATCACTCTAATCGGCTCCTTCAAATCTAAACTAACAATTGCTTGAAAGTACTTAAGAGCCTCATTTGACCAACATACCACTTGACCACAAGGATTTAACATCCCATCAACCAATATGCCATGCCATGTAATCCCTATCAATATCATTTCACCACCATGAACTATAACAATTGCTATGATAGTTGCAGCATACAACATACAGAAAGACTTTCCCAAGTATTCTGAGAGAGGAGAAAATTAAGGTATAATTGTTAGGCATGTAACGCCAAGTTCTCCAATAAGAACATGGCAAGTGGAGATCTTTTACAACTTAGCACTAGACAATTGGGTCTTTCAAAATCACTTCACCCATGTAATGTTTTGATTGGAAAACCTAAAAATATTATTCAGCAGTATCCTAATTCAACAATATATCCTTCCTTCCAACAGAAAAAGAAATGTCACTTACCAGTAACATCCTTCCGATGTCCGCGGAAAGATTCAAGCTCCTTCATAGCCCTTATGTCATAAAGCTGCAGACACATGTGGATATGTATATAAGTGCTATGGGAGGGAGAAACGTTATAATGAGAAAAAAAATATATAATTAAGAAAATTCAGAATGAAACAAGGGAGCAAAAAAAAAACAAAAACCAGAAAGCAAGAGGCAAATGTCAATTAGGTGTCTATCCAAGCTACTGTTGAACATTTTGAGCATTTATAATTAGTTTCTTTTACTGTGTTTGTTGTCAGGTCATGTTATTTATTGTGGACCGTCAACATATTTTTACCTCCTTCAGACATTAATGGGATTTCTTGTCTTTAGGGTGGCTTTAGTGTAGCTGATTTTCAGAGGCATTCAGACTGGACTGTTACCATCTGCTTATTTACATATTTTCACCCCCTACCATGAATAAAACAAGAATTTCAGCGAAGTTCTTTTCTAAATCTTCAGTAGAGTTACAAACCTTGATTATTTGATCCTTTGAGGCAGTTAACACCCAGTTACCATTTTGATTCCATTTGACGCATAGGACAGTGTTTTTGTGGCCATGACTGCATGACACAAGCGTGAAAATATTAAAAACTTAAACTGGCACATAAGTCTGAAAAAATCAACACTTGAACTTACAATGAGCAAAGCTCCTTCCCTCTCTTAGCATCCCATAGTTTCACAAGGTTGTCTTTCCCACCTAAGTTGCAGAGGCCAAATGGAATATGTATCACAATATTAAATATAATATTCTCAAGAACTTTCATAAATGAAATATTTGAAACACCTGAAACTAATAGAGATTTTGTAGGATGCCAGTCAACACTCTTCACATCCCAACCATGGCCTGCCTGAGTTCAAATGCCACAATTAAACTCCTAGGTTAGTTCATAAATAATGAACAAATGAATAACATGAACACTTTTAACAGAGACTTTCAGATTGTGAGAACTTCATGCAGAAGTTGATTTTACTTGGAACTTTGAGTATTGAAATGAACAAATGAAATGGATAACAGCAGGGGGGAAAATTGTATAAAAATCAAACTAGGTATAAACTACTGACATAAATGTTAAGGACAAACTATAAATTGACCCAGTGCTATTGAGTGTTTTGAAAGTTGCCCCAAGTGGTTAGCAGTTTGAACCAATAGCCCTAAATTTCAAATTTCATCCCTTGCATTTAGATACATTAGTCACTGTTCTTATATTTGGCGAAGTTAAGATCCATGCCTCCTTCTCATATACACTTGTCACTAAAACTCTCGTGATATTTATGAGCATAACATCTTTCTTTTCAAATGCTAGTTCGATAAACTTTGCTCCAAATACAATGAAGACACCTTAGAGCCAAACAGAAAAAAGAAAAAGAAAAAAAGGGTTCACTATATAATGCTTAATTCCACAAGAAATCCTTGTACAGACCAAATAATATAGGCAATCATGCACTTAACGAATGCGTTACACAAGTTTGCAATAAACCTTCAGCATTTCAGGCATGCTTTATCAGGGCCATAACTTGGATCCTTTGTAACCAACCAGGACATGAACATGAAAACTCAGTTAATCACACCTTATTTTGTGTGTTTTAAGAAAATCTAAGACAGAAATCCAAAGCAGCCTATTTTATTGCATTTAGGGTCAAACAAAATTGAAAATATTTTACTTCCAAGATATAATTTCCATAATAAAATCGATGGACCATCCCCAAAATCAGTGGCTAAGTGGTGACCTGCTAAGGTTTTTAGCCAATTGGCATTCCAAACTTTCTCCTGATTTATTTTGGTAGTCTTGCCACATTCAGTATATTCCTGTGCCTCTGTGTTTAAGTTTTGAAGGTGAATTTCCTAAATTCAAGATTTGGAATGTGGTGCTGGGGTACTCGTGTTCTAATGTCTGTATAGTTTTTTTGGACATATTATGGGCCCGTTTGGTTCGTTTCCTAGGTACCCATGGAGTGGGAATCCAGATTCTATTCCCACACTTGGGCTGTTTGGTTAAACATGGGAATAGGAATCTGGACTCCCATGGGAATGAAGATGACCAAAGATTTGGGAGTTAACTTTCCTACCTTGGACCCTGACCTTGTTTATTCCTACCACTAGGAATGGAGACCAAATGACAAAAATGACCTTAATTATGAAATATCATTCTTAAAATACCCTTAACAGATTATATACCCCATTTTCTCTTGAAAATTTTTCATTAATTCATATAAGTTATTTAATGTAATTTTTCTATATGATTTTTTTCTCTAAAAATATTTAAGTTAAAAAATTTAAAATAAAAAATAATAAGAATTGAAATATACGTAAGTTTCCCTTTTATTTTTTATATTGCAATTTATACTTAGATATTTTTCATTTAATAAAAATAAATATATGTAAAAACTTAAAATATGAGGTTATTGTCTGAACAAAAAAAAAAAGATGTCACCCGTTTGTAACTAAAAAATAAATAAAAAAAAAGTTACGTTACGAACACAATATTGGAGCAATTGATGTTGGACTAAATTTTTACTTAGGTGTAATTCTGACCTTTTGCACATTATTTATATCTCATTCCATCATTTTCTTATATCCAACCAAACAAATTCTAATTGTTACCTATGTCTTTCCTATGGTGAACCAAACAAAATTTTGGCTTACAAGATTCCATTCCATTCCTAACCATTCCATTCCAATCCATTCCCAATAATTCTACAAACCAAACGGACCCTATGGTGTTATTGTACTCTTGTGGTTCACTTTATCTATGGCTCCTAAAACAAAAGTGAAGAAGGGAATTTGGGATCAGTTTATAACATGAGTTTATTTAAAACTTATGTGAGACTCATGGTGATTGGTAAGTGCTTGTGTCAATCATTTGGTTGAATTATAAGATAGAGGTATATATATATCATACAATAAATCTTAAGTTATCTTTAAATTTGTTGTTAAATCTTACAATTTGATATTTGGATATATGCCTTCTGATTTGCAAAATGTATGATCTAAACTCTCCCACATAACCCGCCCTCAAACACACAGTAACACAAAAGTTTGCACGATAAAATATCAAGTGACCCTATTTCAAGTGCCTAGGCGATCAAACTCACAATCAAGCAGCCCCAAAAGAAGACATGCTGAGATATACTTTACAGAAAAATAAAGCGGGCACAAAATATCAGAGAATTAAGAGAATATTATTAGTACCAAGGCACCAACCAATATATATATATATATATATATTATCAGTGATTCAATTTCAAATAAGAGGCAAGAAGCTTATTCTCATTTTCTAATGCATCCAAAGCACATTACCGGATAATGAACGCTCTTCCTGACATCGTGCAAAATCCCAAACTTTAACGGTGGTATCATCAGAGCATGAACAGAACTTCAAATCCGTCCTACAGAAACTGTTCAAAAGGGTTATTGAAGCTTGTATCATGAGGATACTAGAGTTGTCAACGATAAAAGTATTAAAAAACAGTATACCTACCTCAAGGCCCGAACAGATTCTTTATGAGCAGATTTGTTGGCTTTTACATTGTTCATGTTGTTCTGCCAATACCTAGGAAAATATTCCACGCATATAACAACATCTAATCAGATATATGACCTAACTAAGAAAAGTATAGTAAAAGAACTATAAAGCTCAGCAGAAATCACAAAAAATAGTAAAGGGTAATTTTACTTTATGGCGCCCCCATCATCACCAGAGACCATCCAGTTGTCATTGTGACTCCAGATCATGGATCTGATTGCTTGATCATGAGCCTATATAAGTGGCAAAACCCACTTTTTGAAGTTGAATTAATGATGAATACAAAAACAAGAACAAGACAATAATGAAAACTAGATACCTGAAGAATCATTTCAAAATTAAAAGACTGTCCATTCCAAAGAGTGAATTCCCCACTCTGTGAGCCTGTGATAAGACGCCGCCCCGTTGGAGTCCACTTAATTTGTTAAAAAATACAAGTGGTAGCATCATAAAAGTAAGTCAGATGCAATCTGCTAACAATATCAAAATAAATGTCCAACTATTTTCCCTAAACTAACACGTGGGAAAAAAAGTTCAAAATGCAAAGAAATTTAACATTCCAGAAATGAAAATACAGGAAATTCTTTTCTTTCTTTGAATAAGCTGAATAAAGTCAGCAGTCAATCTTACCATTGGTATACGAGTGGAAAGCACTGAAAACCTTGTTACCTAACAAATTTACTTCCCTAACACAAAAATCCCCCAATGAAATGCACAGAAATTAAAGGTATAAATAGATGGATGGCCTAAGACACTGAGGCAGGGTAACCAAAGGGTTGACCTCTTAACTGTGCTGCCCATTCAGGCAGGTTCTCACCATTTCCTCTTGAAAAATCTCAGTGCCTTACTGATTAATTCTTCATGTAATATTTTGTTTGGAAAATGCTGAGAATGAAGTTCTGAATGTACTTTAAGCTAACCAAACTCTCATTTGCTTTCTAGTAAACTACTAAATGCTAGAGTTTTATCTCTGTTCAGTCAAACTAGATGAGACAAGTTCTAGTAAAGTCCTTTATCAAGCTAAGTCAGAAAGAAAGAAAGAAAGCAATGACTAGGTAACGCAAGCTGATCTAGCACAATTTCAATTTCAGTCCAATAAATACCCAAGATGCATACGTATACATTTTATTCAAGTTTTACCAGTGAGCACTTTAAACAGAGTCTGAAACTGAGAGCATAAAACCCACACACAGATACACACACACAAGCGCTCACATGCACAAGTTCTAGTAAAGTCTGTTATCAAGCTAAGTTAGAAAGAAAGAAAGCAATGACTAGGTAACGCAAGCTGATCCAGCAGAATTCCAATTTCAATCCAATAAACACCCAATATGCACAAAATACAAATATAATACATGCATGCACAACCACAAAGTAAAGAACATATTCTACATGACATATATTTATAAAATGTTTCTAACGCATATTTTAGGCCCACATCTTTTTTGGCTGTCAATTTGAAACTTCATAGCTTATTATCATATTTTAACTTGAGCATTTCAGCTCATGATTCAGTAGTTAATTTATATGATAATTGTATATAGCTATTAAATCATCAATATCAATATATATATAACAGCTATTGGAAACCGCACTGTCCATAAGGAAGCAGGAACACTATCGCTTCAAACCAACCCGGACTCCATATAGTGCATGAGGCATGAAATCTAGTTATTTATATATCTATCAATTCTTTCACTAATTTTAGCACCTTATTTCAGTTGAGCAGGGGCTTCTTTAGCACCATTCACCTTTGACTACATTGATTAAATAAGAAGCATCTTATGTTCAAAATCTTTGATTACAATGAGCAACAAAACTTGCAGCTTGTATATCTCTTACTGATAATGAGAACATGCCTAGAGCAACATTTCATTTTTACTCACCAGAACTTGATTGATTGAACATCGGTTTTTATTTAGAGATGTATGAACAAATTTGGCAGTAAAGCTTGTAGATGGATTATCTGAATAGGCAACTGTTGGCAACATCTGCAAGAAAGGAAAATAAAAAATTTAACAATTAAAAATTAATATTATTCATTAATTAATAATTACAAAAATTTATATATAAATATAAAATCAAGGTCAAAATTTTAAGGAAACAGTGAATCATGCTTCGACTGATAATTTACTACCAACATTCCTCTATTGCAGAGTTAGATACAATATTCTTAAAATCAATCACGTTACTGGAATAAAGAGGTAATCACATAAAAACTTCAAAGAAGTACAGAAAATACAGGAGGGAAAAGAAGCTCACTGACATCAATTGCTGCAGCCAGGGTCGCCTGTAATACCGTCCTATCCCTTGAATCCCGCTGCCACATTCGAATCTGTAAACGGATGCAAATCACTGATGAATATCAAAGAGAAAACAACATCAAAAGGAGATGAACGATCTCAGAAAATCTTTGCAGTATAGGTGTGATAGACAACAGAAAAAGATAAATCCACCAATGGTACAGAAGCAATCACTACCTGCATATACCGCACAACAGTGCTCGTATAATCAACTGCCCTCCTTTGAGTAAGCTTTCTCATTCTTTTCGCACCATAGCTATCACCATGAGCTATAACAATATTTTTTATTAAATAAAAAATGTAAAGATTAATTAAAATAAAAATATTAATGAAAATGCAAACCTAAGATTTTAAATAAATACAACTCATCTTGTATTCTGTAAAGGAGAAGTATTTTGAATTTAGTGCCTTAGTTTAAACCACAGAAATGTGATACATTTTTCTCACACCTCAAGAACCATCACAAGCATGCAAAGTGCAGTAAATGAAAACAGTTCCATGAAGGAGGAAAATAGAGGAACGTTAATCAAAATACAAAGATCATATACTCAATAGAAGCAAGGTAAGAACATAAAATAAAATTCAAAATAGTACACAGTGACAACAAAACTAGCGTGCCACGTCCGTTGAATGTCAAAAGAAATAAACCCTAATATATATGTGCAACGCACCAAAGTGAGACAGATCATGCATTCTATCCCAAGAAAATGAGGCCAGTACACCATATTATGCCAGCATTCCATATTCAGACAATCTTTCCTTCCTATGAACTATTAAAAACTCTCATGTCCAACAGTTATCAACAAAAGCTCCTTCAAAGTTTTAGGGTAAGGCCTCACCGAAAAAAGAAATCTAAAAAAAAAGGCAATTCAAGGACACTGCACAACACAAGACTAAAAAGAATATAGTTCCGAAGCTACTCAAGAAAGAAAACAGACAACAAACAAACAAGGTATAGTTTGGCCTTCTTCCCCACAACAAGCACAAATAATTGAATGATGATTAAGCGTCACCAAGGAAACAAAATCCTCAACCTTGAGAGGAGCCTTTTGCTACCAAAGAGAACCAACAACAAAATCAAGTGGTATTTGGATTACAGGCAAGAAAGAATCACAAGATAAAGGAACTCCTTAATATAGTGACTGCAATACACTGTCCAAATCATCACATAATATGGGTTTAATGAAGGCTATTAAGAAACAAAATAAGATCATCACGCTCTCATTAAGATTTGTCAAAATGCAAAGATGTATTAGACATTATAATTATAAATATCAAAATAACATAATTCACATAAGCAAACATAGAAGAATCTTCATTTTAGGTTTGAGATCAGTAAGAATAAGAACAATCCAGGAATCATTCAAAATATTAAAAAAAAAAAAGGGGGAACAGAACCACAGGAGAGCAAATGATAAAAAGAAACAAAGAAAGGCACATCTCATACCTTGTTCTCCCAAAAACAATTACAAGAAGTCAAGAAACAAGTCCAAAATTTAAATCTCACTAAAGGAAAGAACAAATGGCATGACTGAGAAATGAATTCTGAAGGGCTTTGCATGAGATGTGAACCTCAATTTTGACATCCTAGTTCTGAGATATACTTGCTCCAAATCATCTTATGCCAAAGAGCATGAATTTCAAAATCAGACACCATAATCTTCACCCTCACCCCTCGCAAGCAACATACTTAAACAAAATCCTTATATATGGATTCACTGAGCCAAAAGACGTCAGCTACTATCTCAGAGCTGCCTATGCTTTACTTTGCCAGAATAAGGTAACTCTTTCACAAGCTCCTGAACAATTACATCCAAATTTGATGAAAGAAGGAGTATGAATAGCCTCCTCGGTCACCAAAGTCATCCAATTACCATAAGGTCCATGACTATTGGTTTCAAGCACCCATACCGAGGAAACTTCCGAAGAACGTCTCTGCTCAATACTTTTTCCCCATGAGTTCTACGAATTCATAGTTCATACAAACTCAAAATGTAGGTTTTTTTCTTGGCATCCATGTACATCTCATTTTTCATACTTCCTAGCATCCACAAGATTGTCCCCCAAAAAAAAAAAATACTTCCACAGGGTATCTTATCGTCCAAGCTGACTCGCTGAATTGTCATACATTTCCAAGAAAATCTCTAAACACAGTTTAACGCACTAAATTATAATTGAACGGATAGATTAATGACCGAAAATCCTTAAAGCTTACCATCGTGATGTGGTGGAGGACCTGGAGCAGCAGAGTGGTGAAACTCCGGATTTATATTCGTGGAGGAAGCAGAAGGCTGTCGGATCATCGGCGGGGGCTGAGGCGGTTGTTGTGGCGGTGGTCCCCTGAGAAAATCCGCTTCTGGCTGCTGCTGATGAAAATGTTGCGGTGGTGGTGGAGGCTGCTGCTGGTGCTGGTGATGATGAGGGTGAGGGTCATTGTACACCATTGTAACTGAGCGGATCGACAAAATTGCGATTTGTTTGGTCAGCGAATTAGGGTAGAATTTTAGGGCGCGACGCCGAGCACAGAGCAAAACCCTAAACCCCTAATTTCCTCGTTAGGGGAGAAGGAGGAGCGGGAAAGTGAGGAAGTGTACGTGAACTTTTTAAGGATAACTGCTGGTAAAATGGTCATTTCCGGTCACATGAGATTCAGATACTTTTTTTGGATGGAAGAATGATATTTGAAGACCAAAAGTTACATTTAATGTCAATTATGGATCCAAACATTCTAAAATAACAGAAACAGACCAAGGTCCGAAACTGACCCAAAAGATTAAAATGAAATGACTATACTACCCTTAATGAAGTGTCCCTTAACGCTGATGCTGAGAGACTGCCCTAACTCCCACATTTTCATCCCTGACGGCCTGACTCGGTGAGACGCTGTCGAAGCTCTGAGACGGAGGCAGGTATTTTGCAAACGAAATGAGCACCACGGCCATCGGAAAACGTCATCTTGTCGCGTTGGTGGCCTCTCATCATTGATTCTCATTGCCGTGGTCAGTTTGATTCGCATTGTCACTGTTTTCTGCTTTTCTATTTTCTGCTTTAAAACGAAAGGAGCATAAACTGTTTTTCTATTTTCTGCTTTTATTCCCTGTTTTGTACCCAGGCAATTTTGCCATTCTGATGGTTTGTCTGTTTTGCTATCTTAATTTCATAAAGGTCTGTTAGTTCTCATATATATTCTATAGTTTTTGTTTGGGTTCTGTCACTTTCTAAAACATGGAAATCAAGCAAATCTTTGTTTTCTATTTACTTAAGCTTTGGACGTATCTGGTAATCTATCATGGTGTAGGCATCAAGTTGCGTCGCTGAAAGAAAAACTTAGTTGTTTGTCTGTTTGAGTTTGAGCCTTTGTTTGTATGTACGATCATCCAATTCCAACGAGCTTGAGTATTTATCGCCTAGCATAATCCAGTAGATTTTGTGCACAGTTCAAAACACAATAATTCAGGAGTATAGTAAGCTTATGAGAAATCTTAGTTCCTCATCTTGGATTTGCATGCCTGCAAGTGGCCAGATTTTGGGGGGGGGGGTGTGTGGTTGAATAATGATGATGTTTGATTTTTAATCTATCAGGTTGATCTTGTGCAGATTCTTACAATTCGTTTTATTTTGTCTTCCATATTTCTATTAAGTTCAGAGATAAGTGACCCGAATGTTGCTGCAAAGGTTTTCTTCTCTCTGAATATTTGAGTCCATGTCTTGGAAATTATATGCTGTGCCAGTTCTGCATTCTGTACAAATAGATGAAACTGCAGTGATTTTTTATAGTTCTTTCCCGACAAAGAAGAATTAATTGTATTATCTATGATGCAGTGATCTCTTTTTCAATGGAGTGTATAGTAGACTGAAATTTTGAGTCAAACCTAAAATTATTTTTAATATTTTGTGACTCTATTTTCGTATTTTAAAAATCTTGTTCCGATTTTCTTTTTTTTGGACGCTTATCAATGTTGATGTTTATCGTAATGTATATTTTTATGAGATCAAGGCGATCATAACCCCTGTCTAATAATTTGCATCATGGGCTGCCTTCTTGCCTTTTGTTGAAAAGACCGTATGGTTTAATAGATGCTATTTGTGGTGTTTTGAAGCTCAACTTCTGTGTCAGTGAATAAGCCTCTATTTTTTATGGTCCCATTCATCCTTAGAATGGCGTGCAGTGGAAGTTATACTCCTATTTTTACCTTCCTTGCTCCTTATGTGAAGTCTTATACCTATACACTAGCCTTTTGTGTATTCACAATAGAGTCTTTGAACATTTATAAGCATCTTTTGGAGTAACTTAAAAGGACTTTTTGACGGTGCTTTATAGATGCCTGATTGATACTTCCCAGGGAATGTTGGCTTTCTTTTACTTTTCTTATTAGAAAGTTGGAGAAGAAATGTCATATTGTTCATCCTCTTTTTTGCTTTGACTTTTAATAATTTTCTCAAGGCGTTCTTTTTAGCCTAGAAGCATTAAAGTACCAATAAGTTGCAATTTGGAACAAAAAAGAGAAAACTTTTTTTTTTCATTACACAACATTATGATTGCTTTGTTCTTATCTAAGTTTTTTTTCTTGAAAGGCTCTCCTTCCCCTTAAAGCAATTAATGGAACTTGTAATTTTCAATTTCTACCATTCTATGTCTATGTTCTTTGTCCATAATGAGAATAGGAGGCTAAACAACAATAGCTTGTCTGGGCCCCTTCCTGCTTTAGTAGCCAAAATCCCATAGCTTGTTTTCTTGTGAGTATAGGTTTTCTCAGCCCCAAGACATTTGTTGGTTGGCTATCTCAAGTCTGTGAAGTGTCTTAAGAAACGAAACAAACCACCACTGGTTGAGTCCTTCTTATTTATGCTAATATGGTAACACTAAACATTCAGGGACTTGTCTTATAACAATCTCAGTGGACCATTGCCGAAGTTTCTAGCCAAGTCTCTCAAGTATGGCCTTTCTTTCATGCTCTCTCTTTCTCTTTACACATACACAGAACCAAATAGTTTGGTCCTTTACAGACATGAGAACTTGTTTTAATTTGGTCCACTGCAGATCATTTTCAGTTTAGTCCCTTAATGATTAATGCCAAACTTAACCATCAATAGAATTTGACATTGTTGGTTGGTAAATTGAACCCAAAGTATTAGGTAGCAAATAACGTGAAAGTGAGCAAATTCTTTTATGTGTTGTTAAAGTTTGGATGAGAAATGAAATGCAATGGTTAATATTTTGACAATTGAATGATTAGATTAACAAAAATGATTTGTGGAGGATTAAATTGAATGTACAATAGATATGATCGAAATAAGTGCATGGAAGTCGAGGTAGTATGTGTTGTATATTATTCTACATATTAATTTATTGAAGAACAGTTTATGTTATTGGCATGATAAACAATAAAATTTTTAAAATGCATTTTATTGGAGATTTCCTATTTTTCTACCACTTAAGGTTGCCTAATGGTTGCATTACTCATGGTGCCAAAACAAGTTCTGCTTCTGTCTTGTGGGAAGAGGTTTAATCACATAATTGTTCTATGTGATTAGTGACATAATTTTTCTTTCACAGGTAAATAAACCAATAATGGCGAAAGGTGAAGGTCGAAGAATTACTGGTTTCATACAATTTATGTAAGATTGAAATTCCAACTTTGATATAATGTTATGTTGTTAGTTGTTTGTATGTAATGTGTGTTTCATTGGTTTTTTTTGTGCAGGAAAGAATTTCATTCCAAAAATAAAGGAGTACACAAGAATGTCATTGATGCAAACGAGGCTATACGTGCAGCATGGAATAGGCTATCAAAGCCTGAAAAGGCTATATATGAGAAGAGAGCCATTGAGGAGAGAGGAAAACAACAAGAAGAAGGGAGAAAAAGAAGTGGACCACCCTTCTTGACCCGATGCTCTCCGAGTCAATTTAAGGAAGTGGTTGACTATGTCAACCAGCATGAAAGACTGAAGAAGAAGGTTGAAGAAATGGGATTTGGATCCCTATTACAATTTGGATGTAAAAAATTGCCGCGGGAATTGTGTGAGCACCTGTTGATTGCCTTTGATCCTCCTACTAGAACACTTGTGATTAAAGACAGGAAATATTTTATTCAACCTGAAGATGTGAAATCAATACTTGGGCTACCTTGCGGTGGGAAGGAAATTAATTTAAGTGTTGATCGCACTGAGTTTCAGGCAATAAAGAGGCAATTTGTTGGACAACGGCTAGTTGATTTGAAGGATATGATTCTCAGTGGAAAGGATATGAAGAAGTTTGAAACCCTCTTCATGGTCTTCACACTTGGGACATTTCTTTGCCCCACCTCTAGCACAAAATGCTCCGATAGAATTGTGAAGGCAATCTACAGAAAGGGAGTAGGGAAAGATTGGGACTGGTGCGATTACATATTATCTGAGCTAAGCAGAGAAATTGCATCATACAAGGGGTCCTTGCGTGGAGGGCAAAAGAAGAAGACTGTTGGTGGCTGCCTCTTTTTCCTGCTGATATGATCCATATGAAATTTGTATTTTTTTTTTGTATAAATGTTTGAAGTATATAATGAATATCCTTTGAACAGATATTTTTTTTTCAACATGACCATTTGAGGCCACCACCTAGACTTGATGGAGAAAGTGTAATAGGATACTGGGACCAAGATAGGATAAAGAATCGAGTTCATATAGAAAGAACCAGTATCCATGGACTTTTACATGAATCCTCATCCACAAATACTTCAAGTGAGCTTCCAGTAGGCACATTCACACATCCGGTAAGGAAATCATTACAACTTTGAAGCATGATTAGTATTTCTATAATAATTTGAACTGATATTGCTATTTTTCTGTAAGAAATTAAACAAATATGGGAAAAGGTAGTAAGATGTGTAAATGAAGTTCATCAAGACTTCCTCTGACTGCAAACAAATCTCCTTGTTGGAAGAGATGGACGTCAAAGTTCAGGGGAGGGTGATCGTGAAGGAGAGGAAAACGTGGAAGACCATATATCTCTGTCAAGTGAGGAGGGGCAAAAGGCACAAGATGGTGATGAATCTGAGAAAGATGGAGAAAATGAAGATGAAGATGATGGTGATGGAAAAGATGCAGAGAATGAAGATGAAGATGACAGTGATGAAGAGGAAGATATCAGTCATAGAGATGACGATGATCGAGAAAAGGGCAATGATGGCCAGGATTTGCCAGATTCATCCACCAATGATGAATCATCAAAGAGGAAGGCCAACGATGAGCAGCCCGTTAGGAGATCTCAGCGTGGCAGGAAAGCTCCAAAGATGTCACCTTATGTGCAACAACCTTTAAAGGGGAAGGGGAAGGGCAAGTCATCTGTCAATAAGAAAGAATTATATGAATTTTGCACACGATGGCCTGAGCCTGTAGAACGCGATCAGTAATTCCTTCATATGCTATTTAATTTGGCTGGAAACATTATTATTGTTTTTTATAATTTTAACTTACTCATCTATATGATACACAGGGTGGTTGTTGAGACGTATGATTTCCACCTCACTAGAGATGATTGCACAAGCATTGGTCGTAGAAAGTGTTTAAGAAATACGGTACAAGAGCTTTCACACTTAGATAGCATTTATGTCAATTCATTATAATTTCCAAATTCATGTGGTCTTCAGGTTGCATTATTGATTTACAGATTATTCATATGGTCGGAAAAACACTGGTTGGTGACCAAAAGAATAGCAAAGATGGTGTTCGTCGACATATTCTAAATCCTTGGATTACGGTAGGTGTGGTTTTAGTGAAAACATTGTAGATTTACTACTCTATATATGGTTCTGTTTAAGACATACTGGTTTATTATGCTATTGTGTAGGCAACTATGTTGGAGTTGCAGCAAAAGTGGAAAATGGATCTTGTGGTGAATGACATAATGCCTAAGTCAGTTAGCTACAATATTGCTGATTGTGACTTTATCTTTGCCCCCACATGTTTCCTAAATCATTGGTGGACTTATGTTATTGAGCCAAAGTCCAATACGTTCTTCATCCTTGATTCCTTGGCCCAAGTGTTCAAGATTGACAAAGAGAAAAAAAGGATGGCAAATTTTGTGGTAAGCTTTCTTTATTGTGTGTATGGGCTTTTTGATCATTTTATGGTGGACTGATGTGTTCATGTATGAAATTCTGATTGCAAAAGGATTGCTTCCAAGTGATACTGAAGACAGTGAAACCACAACACTATACCAAGCTCCCAGGCCTAAAAGTCCACTTTTCCCCTATCCCATTACAACATAACACGTAAATATGCAATTAAACTTGTGTTATTTCTTAATGTTTTCAGTTAAACTTATGTAATTTTTTTATATGTAGCCATGATTGTGGTCTTCATGTGATTAAATGCTTACAAGAATGGGATAACACAGTGAAGGGACAATATACCATGGATGAATACACAGAGGTAAAAAAATTAAATTCAAAGAAAATAGAACAAGCTATTTTGTGTTGTCTCACTATGAAGTTCCCAATGTTGTTCAGGCACAATTTCAGCAGTTTCGGGAGGATTTGATTTGGTGGTTAGTCAATCATCCTAAGAACAAGGTTCGTGATGAGGTTTATGCTTGTATATCAGGAAATGGGCAACGGAAGCGGTCTAGGAGAAGCTAAGCCTGTGGTTGGGTTTATTGCTTTGCATTTTATAGTTGCTAGTTGCACTAAATACTGTATGTAGTGAAGGTTATTTCATAACCTGTCCGCTCAAGGTTTGAAAGGAAAAGCAATTACCAATGTTGGTGGACTTGGTTAAAGATTAGTATGTTACAATCACTAGTTTCAAATGACTTTTGAATGATGCTAACATATATGTTGTTTTTCTTCTGTGGATGCCTTGTGTTCAGGAATTCTCACCACTTATCTATTTCCTAATGTAATGAGAAAAAGTGTGATCACAGTAAAAAAAAATTGCTGCTGACTGTGGGTTACCCATATTCAAATGTGTTTTCTGTCCAGACAGAAAAAATTTAGGGATTCTTTGAATGCACATGGTCCACAGAATTCTTTCTTTTGTTTCGTCAACTATGCAGGTTGGGCGATGTCTTTGAAGTGGAGCATTCAGAAATTCACATCTATGTGACTTGCCTTTGCCCCGATTCAGCCTTGACGCGAAAGACAAGATGTTTTCATGTCAATATCCAGATCTGGGGTTCAGCACCAACTAGTTTCTAATTTTGTCGTCATATGTCAGTTTCGGAATCCAGTACTGGAAAATGAGCTAAAGGACTTGTCAGATGTAAACAAAATTTTCACAGCACCAATGATTTTGTCATCTCTTTGGTTTAATGTACTCTGATGTTGTTGTAGTAATAACATTGTATAACTTGATATTTCATATAATAGCACCTCGTGTTTTGTGCAAGTGTAAGGATAAAATTATCTCAAACATGGGCATGAATGAATACGTTACTCGATGATAATTGAAGAGCACATGATTATGCACATTTTCAAAGATTAGATTAATAGCAATGCATTATTAAATTTTAAATGTAAAACAACCTTCTAAAGATAAGAGTAGCCAATTTGTATGATCCAGTATTTAACACTCAAAACCCTGGACTTACTACTGAAGGTACAAGATTTGACACTGAACATACCAAAATTGACACTGATGGAATTATGTTCACCCAATTTTTAAATGATCAGATCAAGTTTTTGACACTCTGAACCCTATATTTACTACTCGTATATGAAAATTTGACACTGAACATCCCAAATTTCACCGTGATGGAATTATGTTTAGCCAATTTTGATGTGATCAGATCCAGTTTTTGACACTCAGAACCCTATATTAACTACTCTTATACGAAGATTTGACACTGAACATCTCTAATTTCACATTGATGGAATTATGTTCACCCAATTTTGAAGTGATCAGATCCAATTTTTGACACTCTGAACCCTATATTTACTACTCGTATACGAAGATTTGATACTGAACATCCCAAATTTCACCGTGATGGAATTATCTTCAGCCAATTTTGATGTGATCAAATCCAGTTTTTTTACACTCAGAACCCTATATTAACTACTCTTGTACGAAGATTTGACACTGAACATCCCTAATTTCACACTGATGGAATTATGTTCAGCCAATTTTGATGTGATCTAATCCAGTTTTTGACACTCGGAACCCTATATTTACTACTCGTATACGAAGATTTGATACTGAACATCCCAAATTTCACCGTGATGAAATTATCTTCAGCCAATTTTGATGTGATCAAATCCAGTTTTTTACACTCAGAACCCTATATTAACTACTCTTGTATGAAGATTTGACACTGAACATCCCTAATTTCACACTGATGGAATTATATTCAGCTAATTTTGATGTGATCTAATCCAGTTTTTGACACTCGGAACCCTATATTTACTACTCGTATACGAAGATTTGATACTGAACATCCCAAATTTCACCGTGATGGAATTATGTTTAGCTAATTTTGATGTGATCAGATCCAGTTTTTGACACTCAGAACCCTATATTAACTACTCTTATACGAGAATTTGACACTAAACATCCCTAATTTCACACTGATGGAATTATGTTCAGCCAATTTGGATGTGATCAGATCCAGTTTTTGACACTCAGAACCCTGTGTTTACTACTCGTATACGAAGATTTGACACTGAACATCCCAAATTTCACCGTGATAGAATTATCTTCAGCCAATTTTGATGTGATCAAATCCAGTTTTTGACACTCAGAACCCTATATTAACTACTCTTATACGAAGATTTGACACTAAACATCCCTAATTTCACACTGACGAAATTATATTCACCCAATTTGGATGTGATCAGATCCAATTTTTGACACTCAGAACCCTGTGTTTACTGCTCGTATACCAAGATTTGACACTGAACATCCCAAATTTCACTGTGATGGAATTATGTTCACCCAATTTGGATGTGATCAGATCCAGTTTTTGACACTCGGAACCCTGTGTTTACTACTCGTATACCAAGATATGACACTGAACATCCCAAATATCAGTGTTCATTAAATTTTCATGGATCAGGTCCAGTATCATACTCCCAACCCTTAATTTACTACCTATTATCTAGTATTTTACACTGAAAATTTGTAAATTTACACTGATGCAATTGTGGCCATTAAATTTTCATGGATCAGTTCCAGTTTTTGATACTCCAAACCATGAATTTACTGCTTGTAATCCAATATTTGACACTGAATAGCTGTAATTTCACACTGATGAAATTGTATTCATTAAATTTTTCATATGGTTAGATGTGTTATCTGACAATCAGAACCCCATATTTACTCCTTCTATCCACAGATTTAACACTGAACTCCCCCAGTTTGATGTGATCGGATTGGCCTAAATTTTTTTCATGTGGTCAATTCCAGTATTTGACATGGAGAACCCTGTATATTCTAATCATTTCTTAAGATTTTTCATTGAACTTCTGCAATTTCACATTGCTAAATTTGTGTTCATCAGATACAGTATGTGAAACATTACATATATGATGTGATATATATAGAAAAGGACCCTTCTTCCCATATAGAGTTATGCCATGTACCGTACAATGCCCTTAAATAATCCATCTACATTAGAAGTATTCATATACACAAAAGAACACTATATCAGCTGCATGTACAAAAAGATGCTCATGCCCTTCTACCTTACAATGGTATGTCCTTGGCCCATCTATATCAGGAGTGTTCATATACACAAAAAGAACACTATGTGCAATTACGAGGTGCATATACAAAAAATTGGTCCCCACACCCAAGTCATAAAGTCAAGTATACTAACAAAAGATATCCACATAATCCATGTTGATGTAGAACTCATGTGGAACTACATTAGCTTGGATTTGGATTTGTGCATGTCTTCTTGGTATGACCAGCTTGTTGACATTGAGAACAATGATAGGGCTTCTTCTGTTGAAATTGGGACTCAACTCGCTTTTTCCGTGGTCTACCAGGAGGCCTATTTGTCATAGGTGGTCTTAAAAAGGTTTGGTTCATCAAATCAGTTGCTCTCAAGGCATTCAGTTTCGGTATGTCATGTGTCTCAACAGGATTTAAAGTGCTGCTATAAATTTTCTCCTATGAGCTGAGTAGGAAGGATTCATGTACAAAATTATAAACATTGCCATGTACTTTTTTGATGGCTGCACAAGAGTGAGGACAGGGAATTCCACTCATCTCCCAACCTTTACACATGCACTCCCGTAAGGCTAAATTCACACAAAGATCTACAGAACCAGTTCGCACTAATATCATATTTTCTCCATAGTATTCAGCGACCATAATTTCCCCTCTCAAAACATTCTCCTTTATCTTCTCATCAACTTTGGGACCAACTCCATTTTTCCACTTCTGCATACCTGCCCTATTTTTAACAAACTTCCTAGCCAACTTGTCTCTATGTTCATTGATCAGTACACAAACAAGATGCCTCCTCTCCTTAACCAACCATGAATTAAATGATTCGGCCAAATTAGCTGTTATATGATCCCACCGATTGTATGGGAACTTCAACATTGACCACCTATCAATATCACCATCAATTTCTACCCATCTTGCTAATTCTGGACAGAATTTCCATAAATTTCCCATTGCCATGTCAAAATCACGTTGAAGTCGTGCATAGGCAATTGCATCAAGTAACTTAAACGCCTCTTCCTTGCTCTTCCTTCCCCTTCCTTTGCAAACTTTTGTAAACTCAGTGCTAAAATTCTCTTTCACATGACGATAACAGAATGCGTGTCTGTCACCTCCAAATATTGCTTGCACAGCACCAATGATTGCGTGATGTCGGTCAGACACAATAGTTATTTGTAAAGAACCTGTATTTTCTTTGAGGTTTTGAAGAAACCATGCCCAATCATCAAAGGTTTCACATCCAACAATAGCATATGCCAATGGAAAAAGGTTATTATCTGCATCATAGGTGACGCTGACAACATAGTTTCTTGGTAAGGACCGCTAAGATGACATCCATCCATAAAGATAATAGGTCGGGCCCCTTGTAAGAATCCTTTGATAGAAAAACCATATGCAATGAATAATCTTTCAAATATGTTATCATCAGCCACCCACTTGGCTATAGTATCTGGATCAATTTCCTTCACTCTATTACATAACCAAGGTATTAGGAAATATAATTGTTCAGGCATGTCATGTATTTGCTCTAAAGCTTTCTCTTTGGCCCTCAATGCTTAACGGTAAGTTAGTTCTAGTCCATAATCTCTTAATAACTCCTTCCTAATGTCATTGGCAGTTTTGTCAGGACTATCCCTGACTATATCAATAACAATTGATGATGTCAATGTGCATCTAGCATTATGAGTAAGTACGAGGCTGTCTTGTGTGGAATGAACATGCTCCTTATGGAAAGTCTTCACTTGAAGGTAGGACGACTCCTCATCAAATGCATATGCTGTCAGCTTCCAATTGCATCCTTCAACTTTGCAGTTCACTATCATTTTATCAGGGCTATTCCTTATGAATTCATAATCAAACTTGTGGGCAAGGCTATACTTGTATAATGCCTTTCTAAATGCATCAGCATTAGGAAATATCTGTCCACTTCCCACAATCACATCCTGCCATTTTGAACTATTTAGCTAAGGCAATGATGATGGAATAGTTGATATTGCACAAGGTAGACGGTCAATCTCAAGCATAGAGGGAAAGCCAATGTGTGAATCACCATTGAAAAGACCCATCCTGCATGTTCAATTAACATAAATTCATTACTTCCTTCAAACAACAATACAATGATTATATTTATGCACATGTAAAAACTAACCATTCATGTGAGTCTATTGTTGCCTCTATATTTTGATGGCCATTCTCGATTATGTATACGCGACCAAAATCATCATTGAACTTGATTAGATTTTCTACCCCTCCATCATCTGTGAGGTCTAAAAATGTTGTATTATCAAACTTTAATGTATACTTCAGCTTCGAACCATGAACATCATAGTTGATCGATGATGATATTAATATTATCAGTTGTTCAAGTGAAGTTCCTTCTTTGATCAAACTTCCACTTGATTGGCCCCCTATTATATTGCATAGTGCCATTCAAATCCTTCACCATTTCTCCACCAAAATGAAAATAACAAAAAATTTCCTTCACCATTCCACCACTGATTAATCAACCTGGACAAATAAAACAATATGAAATGTTATAGTATGTTACTCTGTCATTTCATTTTACTTATTAATAACAACAATTACTTCACAACTCTTGTTCCATATTAACTACTACATCTGCTATAATTTACTACTGATATTCAGTTATTTACTACTCCGTCTTGCCTAAAGTTTACTGCTAATATTCAGTCATAAGCACAGGAGAAAATTAACTCAACGTCTATTACCCATTATACAAAACAAATAGTTCAGCAAATATAAGGCTTTAACATGATGACCATGATATGTAATCTATGTTATTCGTTACTTTGTTACTCAAAAGATTCATATTAAGTTACAAAAGGGTCATAGGGCTCCTAACTTCAATACCCATTGGATTTCTTCAACTTTTCTTTGTTTTGGAGAATCTTTGACATAAAACACGTAAACTAAATATTGCTCATAACTTCATCATAATTTCAACACACATAGCTTAAGTTACCATTTGTTTTGTGCAACGCTGGATTCATTATATAAGGATCATTAGCATATCCATTACTAAAACTGACATATTATTGTTTGCATTTACCAAGCTTCACCCTAAGTAGAGGAGATGCAATAGAAAGACCGATGCTCACCTATACAGTATTCACGAGATTCAATGCATCAGCCACTAAGAGGGGAAGAAGGAATATGATGGAGGGAAAGACTCATTATGGAGGGCAGACATCATTCACACAATACACACACGATCAAATATTGCTGATGGAGAGAATAAGTCTCATGAAGAAAATGGCGGGAAGAAGAAATGCTTCACACATAAAAAGAAGGGTAGTGTAGTCATTTCGTTTCAATCTTTTGGGTCAGTTTCGGACCTTGGTCTGTTTCTGTAATTTTGGAATGTTTGGATCCATAATTGGCATTAAATGTAACTTTTGGTCTTCAAATGTCATTCTCCCTTTTTTTTTCCGATAGAGAGATTCAGGTACTATCTCAACACACAATTATCTTGATAATTTATTATGAATAAATTAATCTAACCATATTTCAATAGTTTTTCTGACATATATATATGTAGATTGTGTTTGTATTCATATTTTCAAGCTAAAAAAATTCATTTTTTGTTTACTATAGTATTTTAAATTTTTGATATTTTACATTGATATTGATGTTTTAAAACTTTTATATTTTACATATTTGTTATATTTTAATTTTGTTGTATAAAATGAAAACAAATAAAATAAGATTGATGGTTCAGGGTCCACCCATAAAAATAGAATTGATGTGATGATAATGGAGTTTAACTTTGTTCAACAATTTTTTTCGTTTCAATCTAATTTGTTTTCATTGAAGTTTCCATCAATCTGATTAAATTGTTTTAATTGAAAATTGAAGTGAGATGTTGTTTTATGTTGGATTATTTTTTACCCCTGGTTCACGATTTTTAAAAAGAGAGAAAACATTATTTAAAAATACCATAAAAAATATATTTCAAATTTTAATTTTTATGTTAGAGTGAAGAAATGTAGGATTGGTCATAAAATTTTGATTTTTGACATTTTATTTTATTTATTTCTAAGTAATATATTCAGTATTAAATATAAGTTACATTTAACTAATTCATAAATATTAAAAAAATTATTAAATTTCTTAAATTTAATTTACTTTCTTAGATTTGTCTATGATGTATCATTACTTCTAGTTACTGACATATTTATATCGAATACTTCTTCAATACTGATATGTGCTAATATTTATTCGATATATGTATATCTATAAAGTATTTAATTTATTATTTTTATTAAAAATAAAAATTAATTTTTTATACACATTTGATATGTATTACATCCGAATCTATACAAGTCGACACTTTTTAGATGCTTCATGGTATATTTTTAGAAATTAAAATAATTATTATATTTATTTATCAATTAAAAATTAGAAATAGATTTTTTTATCATAAAAACTACTCAAAAAATATTATGTTATATTTTTTATCATAAAAATAAATTTTTTATCTAAAATCTAAATAAATTTATTTTATTTTTATCTACTTATTAGTGTTCCCATATAGGATTTTCAGTTTCGTATTGTTCTTTTTGTATTTAATATTATTAGAAGATTATAAATATGTTTTTAGTTTTGATTTTTTATTGTAATTATATTTATTATGTTTTATGAATTATTTTGTATTTCATATATGTCTATTTTAAAAATATCATATCCTATATTTTTAAATTTAACCGTATTAATGTATCGAATATGCATTATATCCGATACACATATCATATCTATGTATCATAGTTTTTAATTAAATGTTGTTTCAAATTTAATCTCTTATCCAACCTCTCTCTTTGTATAACAAATGAAGAGTATTTATAAAAAAAATTATTTAATAATTTATTCATAATTTATATTTTTCACCATGAAAACTCTTATGACTTATATTTAAAATTGTGGAAAATATATTTCTTCATTCTTTCGGATTATTGTTCCAATAAAAATAAAAAGAAATAAGTTAACAAAAATAAAAAAGAAAGTGTTAAATTCAAATACACATAAATATATCAATATAAATTTAATAAAAATTTTGCACCATTTATAAGTTATTCATGGCTATGTGAATGTTCTCCCTTGGTTTAGTATATACAAAAATAATAAACTTTGTTTATGCAATGTGTTTTTTTTGTGTGTATAAAATTGTATTTTTAAACTATTTTTTCTTGAAAAAGAAAGTAAACAGAACTATTTTCTTGAAGGATTTATATAGAGGAAACAGAACTAGGGGAAAATAAAAACCTACATTGTAAGATTATCAAAAATTTATACACATAGTCTAGTTCAAAAAATTTAAAGATGCAGAATATGCTGTAATTCAATAGTAAATTAATAATACCATAATATTATATTGAATAATACTATTAATTAATTTATATTTGAATAAACAATATTAATATATTATCAATATATATAATAAAGTGTACTATTTGTAAATATTTTTTCAAAATTCATGAAAATGTATTTAATTTATTCATATCAAACACTTTTTTGTGAGAAAAAGTTGACATAGCAAATGGGGAACTCATGTATTAGAAAATCCTTAAAATGTGATTGAAACATTTTTAGAGGATGAAGTGTATAGTTAAATCAACATATCAACATATTATATAAAATTAAAATAATCTATAATGATTCATTTATTGAAATTAATATAAAATCATTATTTTTAAAGTAATTTTTTTAGACATTTTTAAAGTAATTTTTAAAACCTTGGTAAAAAAAAAGTAATTTTTAAAACTGTACAAATATTTCATTTGTAATTATATGTTTTTTAAAAAATGAATTGGATATTCTACAATCGAAAAATAAAATTTTAAATTTTAGACAGTCAAGACCCAAAACGGCGTCCAAAAGTTTCCCTTATTATGTTCTTAACACTACTCGCTTAATTTTCAAAATTTTCCGTTACCCATCTCTCTCAACCGACGGAAATTCCAGCTCCTTCTCTCTTCTCGTCCTCTGTTGCTCAACCTCTCTCTCTCTCTCTCTCTCTGCAAAATTCAAAAGCCAAAAAACAGGGATTCTAAAACAAGAATTAATCCTCCCAGGATTCAAATTTCAGCTCCTTCTTTGATTATCACCTGCTTCCCTCCGTCGCCGTACAATCGGTGTTTCTCTTTTCGTGTTGAGTTTTTTGTTTTTGTTTTTGTTTCTTCGGTGGTGAAAGGTTGTGGAGGGTTTCCTTGTTCCATTTGCGGCCTTGCAGGTGAGAGGGAAAAATCTAGTGTTGTCATTTCCTGAGATTCTCTTATGCTCTGAATTGAGCGTTATTGTGATTGTTTTCGTTTCTCTGGGTTAGCTCAAGAACGAAAGTTTTCGGTTCTTTTGTGGCCAGGATTCATGGCGGAACAGATGGAATACTCGTCGGGGAAGGCGAGGTTTACGTTCTTCAATCGTTCGCAAACGATGCATGTGACCCACACGGACCCGTTTCAGAGACCTCTCCTACAGTCCCCTTTTGATCGGACGGGGTCAATGAATAAATTCTACAGCCCAGTGGAATCGATGAAATCTGTTGGAATTTCTCTCAGGGGGAAGGTCAAGAAGCTATGTCATATGTTCGAGAACCCGAAAAATTCACCAAAAGGTTCCGATGAACCGTCCGCTCAATATTCCATCAAGCATAAACCCACGAAATCCCTTGGTCATGATTCTCGGCTTTCTTCGAGCTTCCACGGCAATACCTGCATCAGATTACCCGGTACCGAGGATAGAATCGTGTTGTATTTCACCAGTTTGCGAGGAATACGACGAACTTTCGAAGATTGCTAAGTGGTTAGGAACATATTCAGGGGATGCAGGGTGTGGGTGGACGAACGAGACGTGTCAATGGACTCAGCATACAGGAAAGAATTACAGAGCGTGCTTGGAGAGAAGAAGAACGTCCCCTTGCCACAAGTGTTCATCAGTGGGAAATACGTGGGAGGTGTTGACGTGATAATGTATCTCTTTGAAGTGGGCGAATTAGCCAAGATTGTTGAAGGATTCCCAAAGAGGAAACCTGGGTTTGTCTGTGATCATTGTGGAGATGTGAGGTTCGTGCCTTGTATGAATTGCAGTGGAAGTAGGAAGATATTTGATGAAGATGAGGGCCTTTTGAAGAGGTGCTCGGTGTGCAATGAGAACGGATTGATTCGCTGTCCAGATTGCTGTTCCTGAATTTGTCTTTAGGACTTCATAAACAATTACCAAAGTAGCTTTGTTTATTCCTACGGGTGAGAAAGGTATGGGCTTGCTTAAGCATATGATTCAAAACAGTCTTTGAAATTATGGTTGCTCTTGAGTTATCATCTCATCAGATCAGAGATGATAGTCTTATCAGCACATTGAATTGCATTGTGTTTTTAAGAGTGGGGGCTTATCTAAATGCAGGATTGGTTTGAAATATGTGTACTGTATTGCATTCTAAAGTGGTGGAGGGAGGGTATTTCCCTTCACGCCGATGTAGATATCCAGTAGTATATGACTGAAAGGATTTGCAAACATTGGCAATTCATAGTGTATAATGAGAATGAAATATTGTAAATCTCTGTTTACGTTCTTGATGATCCTCTGGTTGTTTAGTCTCATATCTTGTATTTGATAGCGAACATGGGGGGCTTAACTGCATCAGCATATCAATTAAAATATATAGAAACATGATGAATGGGATCATGGAAGAATGATACGGACCCTTGTGCTTAGGTCATTATGGGCAATTCTTGTTGGGAAATTCTTGGATATATTGTACTACTAATACTAATACTAATTTGCTGCATGAGGAGTTAATATGAATTCATCGTATTGGGTTTTCTAAATGATAAGGTACCTTACTTGCCCATCAATATCAATTAATATATATCAATATAAAATCTATGATAAATTGCAATATTACAAAGTCATGAATAAATGCATCTCTTTTTTTGCATCTCTTTTTTCATACTTGAAATTCACTTATTTAGTTTTAATATTTATAAATATCATCAATTTTATTAAAAAAAAATTATGTATATCTTATAGTAAGTTATACTATTTATATACCATAAACTGTGTGGCTCATTTTTCAAATATTGTGCAATAAACAAGATCCACCTAACTAGTTAATATATTAATAATATCAATCAATATCAATATATAATATAAAATCAATTATAAATCCCACTATTTATAAATTGTGAATAGTTCATTTTATTTCTTAAGTTTTATGTAATGCTCAAATTCACCTATTTAGCTAGGATTCTTATGCAAAACTCACTTCAATATTTTTTATAGCTGAAAGAATTAGTTATATTTCAAAATTTAAATTTATATCCCACAAAATCTGTTGACGGTATACAAAAATAAACAAAAAGTTGTGAGTGCCATAGACAAAAAATATATTTGCTGTACAAAAAATTACAAAGCCCTCGCAGCAGAACGACTCAACGAACAAGAGCTATGGAAGTTAGCGTGGAAATGGCCAGGTTAGCTTGTATGAACCATATTTAGGTTGTAGCTATGTAAATATTTGCTCCCTGGCTGTTGCTGCGTTTTGTTTGTACAGCTGCTTTGTCCTTGGTGATTCTTGAGTAAATTTCCCCATTCACTAAAAAAATTACAAAAAACTTGATTAAAGTTAGCTATATTTCAAAATTATAATTTGCGTAAACAATATCTATATAGTTACATGAATAATGTTAATTTTGATTTTAGTTGTATACCATATAACTTTTAGTTATAACCAATATCTAAAATCCTATATTTAAATTATATTCTTAACTCAACATGTAAAAAATTATAAGTTATTTCTTACATATTTTTGTGGCACATTTCTTCAAAGAGATCCATGGCTACATTAACTCTATTAATCTTACAAAATCCATTAATCAAGATATTATAACTAATAGTAATATTGCTCGTCAAATTAACCAGTTTCGATCATTTTATTAAACACTTTCATTGACTCATTAACATTAATTATTGATCCAACAATACCCATGCATTAAAGCACGTGCGGCAAGTAACAACTTTAGGCTTCTCACCATACTCCCTCCGGTCCCTATTATAGGGTGTTGTTTAGAAAATTTATTTGGTCCAAAATATAAGATGTTAAGTAATAAATTTAATTTTAGTCTCAATTTTACCCCTATTAAATGCTTTCTTACATATCTCAATTAATTTCTCTCTCCTCCTACCATCATTATTAATTTAATGTATTTTTATTCTCTCCTCAAGAATAAAATGGGGATGTCAGAATTTTTTTTCATTAATTTTAGACTATAACCAACTTTTCTTAATCTACGTGCGGTAGTTAAAAACATCTTATAATAGGGACCGGAGGGAGTACTTTATGATCATCATGGCAATCATTAATTGCTTGAGCTTTTGTTATGTTTGCAATCTTACAGAAGCCATCAACCAATATTCTACAAGTATAAACACCAGGAGATAGTCCCCGGTCAATCATTTCAGAACATAAAATCTTGAGCCTCAATTATTTGTTCTTGTTTAAAAAGACTATCAATGATTGTATTATGTGTAATCATCCGTCTTGCCATCTTTCGAAGCAATAATTCAATGGCAGCTCTTATATATTTTTCCATTTTTGCATAGGCCGTTGATCAATGTGCCATAGGTGACTTCATTTAACTGAAATCTTTTGGTCGGCCATTAGATCAACATGGAATTCAAGTGCTTCCACAACATTGTTATTAATTCAATGACAGTTTATTCAAGGTTATTGTACTTGGCTAATGGCCCATCTTGAGAATCTTCCATAATATAGAGAAAGTAAAGGCAATATTTCTCAAATAGCAGTAACACCTTATCAAGATACTTAGAGTAACCAAACATGGCGTGAATTCCTGGGATTCCGCTTGGGTGAAAAGTAAGACAGCACTTCGATGATGTTGCATTCTTTCGAAAAATCTTAAAGGCCATTTGATTCGCAGAATTATTGGGAATATATTAAAATGGAATGGTTGAGAATAGAATATAATGGAATGGAATGGAATCATGTAAGCTAAAATTTTTTTTAGTTCATCATGAAAAAGACATAGGTAACAACTTGAATTTGTTTAATTGGACATAAGAAAATAATGGAATGAGATATGAATAATGTGAAAAATGTCAGAATTGCCCCTAAGCAAAGATTTAGCCTAACATCAATTGCTCTAATATTGTGTTCGTAACATGACCTATTTTTTTTCTTTTTTTTAAGTTACAACCGGATAACATCTTTTTTTTTCCAAATACTAACATCATATTTTAAGCTTTTACATATTTTTATTTTTATTAAATAAAAAATATCTAATCATAAATTGCAATATAAAAGGTAAAAAGGAAACTCACATATATTTCCGTTCTTATTATTTTTTATTTTAAATTTTTTAAATTATATATTTTTAGAGGAAAAAATTATATAAGAAAAATTACACTAAATAATTTGTGGGAACTAATGAAAAATTTTCAAGAGGAAATGTGATACATAATCTATGAAGGATATTTTAAGAATGATATTTTATAATTAAGGTCATTTATGTCATTTGGTCTCCATTCCCAATGATAGAAATAAGCAAAGTTAAGGTCCAAGGTAGGAAAGCCAACTCCCAAATTTCTAACTATCTTCATTTCCATGAGAATCCAGATTTTTAATCATGTATCTAACCAAACAATACAAGTATAGAAATAAAATCTAGATTCCCATGGACATCCAAAAAAATAAACTAAACGAGTCCTAAGATCTTATTAATTCGGACAATAGAGGGTGGGGGCGCATAAGAATCAAGTAACGGAAATAAATGACCCCACAAAACAACACCTTCAACAGGAAATCAGATCTCAGTTGAGAAGTTATCAATGCCACCGCATACCTGAGTAAAGGAAGACAGGGACAAGTACAACCCTAGGTGACAAAAAATAAAACGCAAGTTATAAGAATCCAAATCACGCGTCCAATTGTCAAGATGGAAATCAAAAGTAAATGGAGGTTCTAATCTAACTTGTATCATGGAAACATGGTGGGAAAAAATCGAGGAGATATCACGTTCAACGATTTTTTATTTTTAATTTGATTTCATATACCACAAAGTAATAACTCAAGTCAAAAATAGACTTAAATTGAGTTTAAAATTTTAACTTTGAAGATTTTTTGTTTGGCCAGAACATAAATTAGATTGAATTTTTCTTTTTACCAGAATTTTTAAAGATTGAATTGAAAATTGAAATCCATAATTTACGTGATTTTAGTTGACTCGATCGACCACTTGGCCAAAAAAAGAAAAGAAAAAAGGCGGGACAAAATCACTAATATAGGAGTTTAATCAAGTTTTATATTTTTTTTAAAAAGCTCGTTTTTGTTGAATTTAAATCAACGAAAAAAAGCTAAAGCTATCCTTCTAGTAATCACTTTTTTTTGACAAAAAAAATTACTACAATTGATAATTTTAATATTCACACAAAAACTTTTTACTTCCATTTTTCTGTTACACAAATTAGAAATTTTAGTGCCGACTTTGATGTTCAATTGATCGTCACAGTTGGGTGCGCTCTTTAAATTAAATAAAGTTAAATTTAGATAAATGTTTTTATGAATTTTAAAAAGAGAGCCAAGAGAAGTGGGCAGTTATCATTAACATATACACAATTCTCTTCACGCTAACGTTTTCTTTCAAGAATCAAGATATTCTCCTTCTGATATTTTTATCACCGTCGCCAAATTCCTTATCTCCTCTTTTAACTTTGGTATATGTTTAGAAGTTTCTTTTATATAGAATAGAATGGAGTGGGATAGCCAATAATATTTGGAAAAGTTTTTAATAAAGGAACTAAATGACAATGGATAGCCTCTCAAATCATTCTTAGGTACTATAAATTCTCAATCCCATAATTGAAATATTAATTTGTAAATAACATAAAGTTAATATTATAATTACAAAATTACCTTAACCTTATGAGAACACATATTGCAACTTTAGCTCTACTCATATTATTTTCGCTATATTAATCTCTCTCCCTTTGCTCTTTCCAATATGCCAAGGTTGTTTTCCATTCTCTCCACTATGTGGAAGTATGATTTTGTGTCTCGTGTCTATTTACGCATAATCATGTTTTTCTCAACTCAAGTTATTTCCTCTCTTAATTAATTGTTATTTATAAATATAATCGATAATTGAATTTCTTTTATTGGATAAATATCTCATTATAACTTTAAAACAAATTTGAATTTTCTCAAATTAATAGCCACTAGCTAGTTATTAAATAATTAATATCTCATTGTTATCATCCTGACTTTTTATGTGAAAGAATGTAGAAGCACAAGTATAATCTGTATGCTTATCACTTGACAATAGGCAATTGTGAAGTTCGTAAAGATGAGAAGCAAAAATTTTTGTCATTCTTTTCTGCATCAAGGAAAACTACAAATATTAGTGTTCATTGCAGTGTTCTTTATAAATATAATATGATATATATATATATATATATATTAATGCAAATACATGGGAGATTCATGACATAAGAATGAGAGATTCGTGGTGACCTTTTTATTTTTGGGCAATGGTAAAATTGTGGCATATGTGTAAAATTTTCCTTATCTGCTGAGCAGATCATCCATATATATATATATATGTATATCTTTATATAGAGAAAAAAGTAATAATCTAGTTTTAAATTTATAAAAGAAAAATCTAGTTTGATCAGTAAAATATAAACTACAGAGAGAAGCAAGTGGGTGATGTGTTAACAAAATTTTGGTCAAAACATCTCCTGTCGTGCTGTTCCAGCGAAGATGTTTAAATAAAAAATGAATGAAATATAAAAAATAAAATGGCTGTGTTATGAAAACGGCTCTTCAGCAGATGCGCACCTTCAAATTCAGTAATGCTTTTAAATTGAAATGGTTATTGAACAAATATTGATTAAGATTTCTTGTTTTGATCGTTATTAAATTGTAGTTGAATTTACTATAATTAAATTCATATATTTTCATTTTATATATAAGATTATATAAAAATAACAAACAATTTTTATTGCCTTTTTATTATTTTTTACTCATTCTTAATAGATTTTCATCTATTAGAAACAAAAAAAAAAAAAAAGAAAGCTTTAATCCACTTTGACATCCTTTGATCAATGTTCAACTGGGTTAGTTTTCCAAGTATTTGTTGACCCAAAAAGAGTGCTGGAAGTATTTCATGCTAAACTAAAATTCATTTCACTAGATGTTCTACTTTGATTCTAGAAACAGTGAAAACAAGTGATTTTTTTCCCAATTAGAAGTCACTTGTCTTTGGCCCCAAAAAAAAAAATTAGAAGTCACTTGTCACTTTTCTTATTTAATATAAAATATAAATTAATATAAAATACAAAATATATAGTAAGTCACTTATTTCTCACACTACATACCCTATACGAACAAACAAAATGGTGTAAAGGCAATTTGATCTTATAACATATTATTACTCATCTTCTTTTTGGAGTGCAAAAGCAAAACTAGAATATGATGAAATAAGAAAACATTGCTTAAACTCCTGAAATAAGAAAACGTAGCTTTACACTTTCCTCTAACAGACATTTGGTTAGTATGAAAAGCCTTCTGTATATTCCAAGGTATGAAAATGAAGTTTAATTTGGGTCATCTCAAATATGAACACGGAAGAAGTTGATCATGATTAGACAAGTATATACAGAGAGAGAAAATGAACTCTTTCAGCTGCCTGCAATGGATAATCAGATTGGCATTATTGAGAAATTGGACAAATTGCAATGTTCTTTTATGTTAGATAGACTAAAGGTGCCTAGTACTTAACATTTTTTAGTGAAATCTGAAAGCTTGAGAAAATAAAATGTTTTTTTACCAAACTGTCGCTTTATTGGGGAAAAACTATTTTAGATTATCTACAGTTGGTGTTAGAAAGAGAGAAATAGGGATATAAACCCCATACAAGATAGGTCTAAATCTGAAAGTCTTGCAAATTTGTTTAGGGAAGGAGCAACCATTAATGACCATAATATATGACAGAAAGCAAGAAGGAGCAAACTTCAGAACCATCCCAAACAAGATCTATTAAAAATTGACTCATTTACTTCTCTACAGGGACTGTCTAAAGAATAATGTACAAGAAAGAAAAACACTATCTCCTAACATAAATGGTTCCAAAGTGAGCGCTTTGTTCAGCTATTGAGTGAGAGGAAGACACTCAATCTCAATTTCCAGCTCGCCTCTCTCAACATGCTGCAGCTTTACGGATATTTCCTGTCTGATCTTCCCGTCTTCGAGGGAGATGATGCTATCTTTAACAAGGGTGTTGTCGATACTTGCCACCCATTTTTCAAGCTGCATTGACTCATTGACTGTGGATTTCTCATAGGCCTTAGCAGCTGCAAGTAGGGGTTGGATGTCTATTTCAGCCTCTCCCATGAAATCATCGGTTGAGAATGTATCCTTGTCATCCACACGCTGAACAATGAAACATGAATGCATGACAAGGTTAAACATGAGCTGCATTATCAACAGAAGGTTAAAATGGAGCTGATTTCGGGTATAAATATTGCTTAGTTCAAATTAAAAGCTCAAGTTATTAATTAAATATTCATGAATGATACTAGCGCTAGTTGGGTCTAATGGAAGGGATTTGATATCCCTTAGATATAGTCTTGAGTTCGATCCTTTTGAATGGCTACAAAATCATAATGGGAGAGCTTTATCCACCGTTTGGTGCCCAACCAAGCTCAAATCTAAGTTAGTCAATAATACTGGATATCGATGGTTCAAAAAAAATCATGAATTATCAAATTATAATCTCTAACACACCCTATCACATGATAGCTTTTTAAGCTTGAAGTATGGACAATTTACAAACTTGCCAACCCTGTGATGAATTTTCATTTAATTGTAAAGAGTGAAGGCAGCAAAGATTCCTGACCACTTGATAATACAATTATGATCATGGTACCAACACCAATATCATCCTTCTTTTATGAATCATAACACAAACTGATAAGCAAATGAACTTGCCACTTTCAGGGCAAAAAGAAAAAAAAGAAAAAAAAGAAAAAAAAACTTACCACTCTAAGAGGAGGAATGTTGTGGGGAATTGACAACATCAGGCTCTCATTCCAGACAGGATTTATATTGTTCTTTATAACTCGTGTCTTTACTGACTACAAAAACAAAGATTAAAGAAATTACACAGTATATAGCTCATTTTTCTTCTTTTAATGTATAATTCTAAGTAGTTAACAGGTAAGGGTGCTCACTTGGTGACCCAAAGAAAGGGTGACATAAGGATCACTAGTCATTACATCCCGGACTACCAGGTTAGTGCCTTTAACCACATTAACCTTTATCAACCCAACAAATTCAACCATACCTGCCTGCAAGAGTACATCAAGAGAAATAAGATCCAGTATAATTATTCAGATAAAATTTTATATTTCAATGACTAAATTTGTTGTTTCTGTTTCTATGTTCAGAATATAAGGTATAATATGCAAGAGACCCAACATGATTTATCAGGGATATCCAGATTATGAAGCTTGGGAACCATTGAAGAAGGATTTCTAATAATTCAGAGTTCAGCCCTCAAACTGGCAAAAAATGTTAGGTTGTTTTCATGATTGTTCATCAAAAGAGGAAATAAAAGTGGGGAGGGAATACAATTTATGATTGCATCTTTATAGCATTGATTCACTCAAAGAAGAGCTTCCAATTATTTGAAGGCCAGCTGATAGAGCCAGTCTTAATTTTATTTAAAAAAAAAAAAAGAAGAAGAAGAAAGGACAATACCAATGAGCTGCTCTTCTTTGAAGCCTTATTATTATCAGGTTCTTTTCTTCCCCAGCTATTACGAAATGCATTCCCAATACGATGTTTTGGTGCTTGTTTATTGTATTGTTTCTTGTCTTGAGAAGTGATGCACGAGGAACTACTCGATGGTGGTATAAAGGGGCAGGATAATTGTTCATCACACACCATAAATTGTTGCAACTCATATTTTCTCCTGTGCAATCAAAACATACGCTGATGAATGAGAATGGTGAAGTTCCTGAAAAAGCATATGTATAGTGCTTTTCTTTAATTACCTGATAAAATCAGTACGCTCCTCAATGGAGGAACTTGGCTTCAGTTTTTTTACGTTACTTGGGATGCAAGCTTCATACTTTTCATTTACCAATGTATTTCCACCCAACTTCTCCAGTACATCAACTTCATCATTTGTCCATTGATCTAGCTTCAGTGATAGAACCTGCAATGGCATTAGATCATGGTATTAGATCTCAAGCCCTAACGTATCTATCCAAGCTTGCACTACCCTGTATTTTACATGTCCATGTGATTGAGTCCTTGGGTGTATTTTACATATCCATACAATCAGAAACCAAGCAGTTTCAAGGAGAGGTACCAGCAAGAAAAAGAAGGAAGAGAGACCACAGGAAGGGGTGTCACAGGTTATCACTTGACAAAGGGTTTTCAAACAGAGGATATAAATATATTTCCATAATCAACATCTGCGCTTCAGATTTAATATCACAAACAGAGTCCACAGTCTAAAATCAAATAATGATTCAAAGGGATGGAAATATTGAAGAAGCAATTTTATCATTATTCTTCAAAAGCAAGCATAAATTCATATCCTGATCAATATACACAGATATGACTCATGGCGAGTCCAGACTCTTATTTGGCCAAGAAGGAATACACCTTGAAAAGTTAAATGATACTGATACAAAGACAATTAAACTATTACTAATAAACTCCTCTACAACCTACGTTGGGAATATACCTTTGATATATGGACTCCTAGGCTTCTATGTATACCAGAACACTTGATGCAAATAAATGCTCCAATATTTGAAGATCTGATTTTCAAAAAAAGCAGATAATATCAGTTAATTTTTTCTCATAAAAGTATCTTCCCACTAAATTGAAAATTATGTTATTCAAACATGGAAAGGGAAAAATCAAGTCAGACCAAACTCTTTAAGAGGGCGATACTTACACCCATTTTGGCTCTGGAGACCCACAATCAGCGCAATACTTGTTCCCAGCTTGATGCATCAGCTTCTCTAACCTTTCTTGAGGGGCTATTAATTAGAAACACAGAAAAGGAATAAGATCTTACCTATAATTGATTTTGTAAAAAGAGACTCACGGAATGAAGTTTTGTCTCCAAATAATAATAGCTGGGGTTGAGACCTACTGATGGCCAGGTAAAACCATCAAACCCACCTACGGATTATCTTCTAGAAATTACAAATAACAAATCAGGCTCCTACGGATTATCTTCTAGAAATTACAAATAACAAATCAGGCTCTTGAGGAGTTTTGACCTCCTGCCGTCTGAAATTTTTTCATAAAATTATACAACATATAGTTCATTACTTTGGCCATTGTCTTAAGTTGGGTCATCCACTAAGAAATACAATTCAATCTGATCCATCTAAATATAGTAGATAGTGCAGCACAGATTGACAAGAACAGCCCTTGAAACTATATTACACAGTCAGGAAAAAGCATTATACATCATTTTGGAAGTTGATAATATTTGAAAGCATGGTCTTTTTGCAGTGACAGGAAAGTTGTGCTATTCAGTTAGTGAACAAAATGTGGAAGATAAGCAATATAATGGGTTACAAATAATATTTGCTTGATCGTTGTCATGTTAAATTTTTTTCTTTAAATGGATGATCACTATGTTCAAAATTCAAATAGTATCAAATCTACAGTACCGGCTGAAGGTATCCACTGATTCCTTTGGGATTGTAAATTTGGAGTTTCAGCACACAAAAGATCATAAAGGCAACATCCAGACCCTACACCTGAAACATTTCATTCAATGGTTAGCCTACCAATATTAGGCAACAAGATAGTACATCACAGCAAGTAAATTCTAACTATACATAATTACAATAAACAGAACCAGAAAGCTCACATGAATATTGAGGAATGTTCTGTGCCCTTCTTAATTTATCATTTCACCAATATTCTTGAGCCACCATATTGGAGGTACCACTAACTCTCACTTAACTTCGTTAAGTCACAGTAATAATCCATATGACCATGGAAAGGAAAATTGCCCCTTGATATGCAAGTTTTTCTTTTTTTCTTGAAAACTAAACTTTACAATTTTGCTTTGGCCAAAAGTAAAATTTTTACAAGCTTGCAATTATTAGATGGAGGAGAAAGATGCAACTCCAAATCTTACTGATCACAGCCAGATTCATACTTTGAGTAATTTCATATTCAAATGTTGGAAGTTCCACGTTGCTGTTTCTCAATTATTTTGAAACATACAGTGCCCCACCCCCCAACTCGCATTCATGTCAAGACCCAACTATACCTCAAGAATGTATGTAAGAGACATACATTTTAATTGAAATATTTAGATGTATGTCCACTTATCTTGCATATATGTGGGTTATCAGTTTTTTGTGTCATTAAGGGTCAAAATACTGATTATCTACTTGTAAAAGAAAAAACTCTAACTTCCAGTTCCTTTGACTTAAAAGTTTAAAACCATAAAGCGTGTCCACATTCCATAGGGTTCCCATAAGATTCTTGACCAAGATTTCCAAATATACTTGAGATGTTTTTGCCATGTGATATTAACAATTCCTTGCCAAAGTACCCTACAGTGACATCAGTGTTTTTTTTCCCTGTTGTCATATCTGTAAAAGTTTTTTTTATCACTCACAAATGAACATATAAATATTTGCTCCTGAAGACCACGGCCAGTGCCAAAATCGCAAAGAACATATGACCTATAGAAGAAAGGCACATCTTTTGCCATAGGAGGGTTAAAATCCATAGGTCACAAATTAAACATGCTCTGGCTAACACCCCAATGGTCTTTCACAGACTTCAAAAGCTCCTAGAGTATCTGAATTATCATTTTTTTGTTGTGGGGCTTTTTACTTACATCTTTATTTTGTTCACAGGACTAACAGATTTAATATCAGCATCACTCAAAATATGTGTGAGAGGCTAATCAGTTGTTGAAGAAACACTTGTTTGCACGAACAACTTTTCACAAAATCTTTCAGGGATGAACTTTATCCAAACGTCACATTGATCATGTTTTCTTTAGAGAAAGGTGGGAAGATATAATTAGGAAACAGACTCCATTTGTAGTTCTGAAGCATCAACTCAAACTAAGATAAAGAAACTCTTACCACTAATTAAACCTTTGATGTTACCAGTTAGTGCAATTATTATATCCAAGTTTCATATGATCTCAGAATAACCTACTACAAACATCCCTAATAAGCAAAAGAATCGTCCAGATCTTCATGCAAATAATTAATGAACACATCATTCTAGGAACAACCCTAAGAAGCAAAAAATTATCCAAACAATTAATAAACAATTCAAAAATTATTTTACAAAAAGAAGTGGAAATGAAAAAGTGAATCCAACATAAGTTGTTCCATTCTCTTGCAAAAAAGAAAAGAACGAGGGCAAAAAGAGCTTCAACCTGAAACACCATTGAGGTCAGCACTGTTATGCTGCTGTAAAGACATTCTCTGCCTCCAATGTTTCAATCTGCAAATCAACAAGTGCCGCTACAATCTGAGAACAGCCATGGATCAGCTGCTTCTCTGCATGCAGTTATTGGGGTATTGCACATATTAATTATAACCACGTACAGAACACAAAATGAAGAAATTATTAAGACGTGATCTTTCAATAACCTCGTTTTGCACAGAGAAGAATACACTACTCAAAATAGAAGAAATCAAAACAAACAAACCAGGTGCGTAGTCGTTGCAATGATAGGCCCAAAACAGGTAAGAAAAGAAACAGTTTTCTCAACCGAAAACCTTACAGATCAGATTATAGATTGATCCTCTTCTGAAAATCGAAGATTTCTCATGGGGTTTCTGGGTCTGTGGCGAAAGATTGAAATATGACCATACAAGTTAGTTTGAAGGCCAGAAAATATGAAATGGGTTTGTGAGGGAATTGGTTTTTGAAGAGCCGTTGAAGTTGAAAGCCAGTTCCGACAAGTATCGTAATTTTTGTTAGAATTGTAAATGAAATTCATTAGGCATCAAAAGTCAAGGTGGGAACATCTAATTTTCGGGAAGGAAGTTTATTTCCAATAAATGATTACTCATCGACAAACCAACATTCAACCGTAATCTGCTATACGCGCTTAAATAGCGCGTGCTAAAACTTCTGCGTAAGGAGTGGGGTCTGTCCCAAAAAATAAAACACATTAATTATCCGTATCTCTCAAAAGTACCTCAATATAAATAACAATTTTCATTTTTTTTATAATTCTTAATATATTTGAAAGATCACTAGTATTTAAATATACATAAATTTTGGCCAAAAAATGCGTACCTAAGATAATAACATGATATCTTACCGATAATTTAAATTATTTGACCCATAGAAAATTAATTAAAAGTTTAAAACTTAACTTAAATATTTAGTTTTATTTTAGTATAGATCTTAAAAATGTTTTATTATGAGGCTGCATTGTCGTTGATGCGAAAGGCGAGATTGCACGACGTGGCATGTAATGAGGTCAACTCGTTAAGGTGACCCCACTTTCCTAACTACCGGTACCAGACATTCCTCTATTCTCTCACGTGACTTCATTTTTGGCTTTTTTTTCTTTTGGTGACACTCATTTTTGGCATTTTGTCAAAGTGATTTATCACCAGGATAAAAATGATAGGGAGCCATATATACTCCCTGCAATTTTTTTATCTGACTTTTGAAAAAATATTTTATTTTGAGATAATATTAATTATTATTTTTTAATTACATCCATATTTTTATTAGCTTTAATTGTTTTACACACTCATGAAGAATTAGCTATTAATAGTTTATATATTAAGAAAGTTAGAAAAATTTTTAATACATTAATCATATTTCTTAATTTATATGTACAAGATTTAAATAATATATAAAAAATATTAAAATATTAAAAATTGATACTTTATTAATAATATATAATAATAAATAAAATAATATATAATAATAAATAAAATGAGACATTTAAAATTTTATAAAATAGTAACAAATAAAATTGAATGGATAAAATATATTAAAGAATATGGATTGGACTGCTGAACTTATAGCCTCTTTTAAATAGGTTAATTATGATTGGATCACTCAACCTGTAGGTTAGTGGGCTCAAATGTTAGTCTTTTTTAATCAAAAAATATATATTTATTTTATTTATTTATGATAAATTACTAATAAATAAATATTTATGTATTTGTTTTATTATTTGTTGCACATAGATTAAGATGTAAATGAATATCCAACTTTAAAAGCCTGTTTGGTTGGGAGAGGAAAAATTCTCTCATATATTTTTTTAAACAAAATAAGAGAAATGAACACTTTTTCTTGAAAGAGGATTGAAGGAAAGAGAAAATTTCTCATCCATTTAAATTTGTTGAACTAAATAAAAAAAATATTAATTTTCTCTCTCTTTCTACCTCCGATTTCCTCAAATAAAACGAATAATAAAAGTTCATATTTTGTTTAAGCAATGTTTAAATATTTTTATTGATGAAGATGATGATGAATATGATATTTGGACTTTTGTTGGTAGATTTATATCAATTTATTTATGATTTAAATGTGTCACTTTTAGGGGTACATCAAAATTGGATAAGATCAGATTGATAGTTAATCCGATACTCAATTTTTGTGATGTCGAGTAAGACTAGGCCAACCCGGCATATGAGACTATAATTGGTTCGGTCTTAAAAAGTATTTTAAAATAAAAAATAAATTAATTTTATTTATGAACAAAAATATAATAACATTAATCCAAAATATATTTCCTTAAAAAATAACATTATAATAAAAAATAATATTTATTAAAATTATAAATACTCAATAATTATGCATTATTTTTATACAATATTAAGAAATTAATTTAAAATTTTACATAAAATTAAAATATTTACAATAATAATATAAGTAATTTATTATATATGTTGTATAAAAATATCATATTAAATTAATTAATATTTATAAAATATTTAATATATATAATTATATATATACTGGGGCTAGATGAGATTGGTTTCAATCTCAACTCAATGGTCAATCCAACTCGATCTTTGAAACCACCTCATTTTGCCAGATAGGATCGGGCTTACCGAACTATCAGGCTGGATAAACACCCTTAGTCTCTTTTCATATTCAATTATGATATGTGTTAATATTATATATATATATATATTTAACTCCATTTTTTTAAATTTTTCATCAATTTATTAAAAAATTATGCTAGGTTGACAAAATCCCATTCCAACAATTTTTTTTTATAATTGAGTATTTTTTCCTTAATGGCATAAACTATCAATTGAATGTCTTTCATTAATTTTTTATAATCAATACCTATAACCTTCTTCTTCTTTCTCTCTTTCTTTATTTTTTTTTGCGTGGCAATATCTATAACCTTCAAATTTCATATATTAAATAATTATACATATATTATTATTTTTTAATTTTGCAATTGTAACTCTTGAGTAAATACTCTAGAATGAAGGCTTATAAATGTTTTATATGTGTGTGGCCTATCTGTGGTGATGAGTTGCTGGTAGTGTTGTAAGTTTGCTACTGTTTACTCTTAGGAGCAAAGTTTGATACACTTGTATATAATGCCTAGTTTTTGTTTGTGTGCAAAGATCAATTTTTTCGTATCCAACCAGACCGAATATGGAAACCAAATAAAATATTAGTTTAAGATTCAATAGTTTAATTATAACTTATCTAGGGTTGAACTGATAGTTATTGAAATAATATATTTAAAAAAACATAAATCTAAATAAATCTGATAACTTAATTAAAGTTTTAAAATAAATAATACTAAATTATTAATTTATTCTTCATTACAAATAAATTATTAACAAGTTTTATAATTCAATATTTGAATCTAAATAAGTTAATATTTATCTATAATCATATTTTGAGTTCAAAATAATCAATTAATAATCTATTATTATATTATTTATTAAGTAAATTTATAATTTTTAATAATTATATATCATAATAATGCTTATATAATAGTATAATATAAAAAGAAAAAGGGATTGATTTAAAACACTTCGGTATTGTAGACCTAATTCCACTAAATTCTGAACTATTCGATCATACCCTTTATCCAAATTGGTCCTTGCATCAGTTTCTGATTAAACCGATTAAACTGGCCAATCCATCAAATTCTTACAATAATGGTGAAGATTGATATACTTACATATAATACTTGGTGTGTGTATGCATCACTATATTTGAATCACTCCAACACCAACCTTTTCCTTCTCCTTTACATTACATGTATACCTTTTCAAATGGGGACTAATTTCAAATAGTCAAATCACTAATGGTTCTCCCAGTAGATCTTCTAATTAAAGTAGCATAAATAGACCAACCATAAGCATACCAAACCTCTTTGATAGCATAGATCACCTCAAATATTGACAAATCTACATTCCCATTTTCATCTCTTATTGCCCTTCCATAGGTTGTTGCTTTACCATCCAGTGTACATATTTCACTAGGATTTAAGTGCTAAAAAGATGAGCACAATTTTTAAAAAATATTTTAAATTGTTATTCTTCTCCATTAATCTAAATTTGACTATTATTAATTCCAAATGGTTTAAGTTATTAAGAAATCTAATTTAGAGAAACTTTTCATTTATGTTGTTTAATTGATGTTTTTATGCACTATTATTTGTTAATGTTCTAATAAAATACATGCTTCCGGGCCAATATACATACATGAGTGTATGTATGTATGTATATAATACATTCTCAGTTTCTGGCTTGTTTGGTAACAGCGACATGATATCTGACCATCAGGTGTTTGGATCAGCCAATTGAGCATAAACCGAATTAACTATTCCATGTCCGGATAAGAACCAGCTTGATGAGCCATGACCCCAAAACCCTTGTACCCTTCTTCACTCGCACGGGCAGTAGCGATGCTCACTCTTCTTTCAAGTGCTTTTGGCATAAGTAGCTAAACTGCCATTATCTCCGGTGGCCGTCGATCTCTCCGGCATTTGCTTCAGGTAATTTTACGTTGTTCATTTCTCTTTGCTTTTCAATTCAAAACCAAAAAAACACTTTTGGGCCTCGAAGTGAAGGTACGATCTGGTGCCTCCTTGCACCATCTGAGGTCACCCGGAAGCTTTCTGTCCTGCGCTCTATAGATTATGGATTTTAAATTTGTGGGTTTATTCACTTTCTAGATCTTGTTGCCCCTTTGTGTTTTGTCAAATTTATCAGCATGTATGATTGTGGCTGCTGCAATTTGTGATTCGGATGTAATCTTTTTAAGATTCAAGCTATGGAATTGTTTGTTTCCGTCATTTAATGTTTCATTGAATTTTCATCCATGAAGTTTAAGCTGCATGGAGGCTATATGATTGAATTAATTATTCTGAGCTTGATACCATTTTTTTCTTAAAGTATTATTGTTTTACTATTATAGATCATGTGTGAAGTTTGAGACTTTGAGGTTTCTGCTTGTGCAACTTTTTCTTTCTGGTTAGTATTTGGTTAAATTATTATTACAGTTTATCTTATAGAATTTTGGCCCAAAATCATTTTGTCCTCGTGGCCTAAAGTGTCTCATTCAACTTCCATGTGGTTTGTTCAATTAGCACGTAGTTTCTATGCGGTGATTTTGCTCTTAATTTTAATCAAAATAAGTTGAAAGTATGTCTCAAATTTGAATAATATCATAATTGTTCATGTCTATAGTCTATTATTGAAACTACTCACTTAATCTTTGATGTAACCTTAAGACACTGAAAATATTCATTGTATCTGTATAAGTAAATGGAGATTTGACAGCAAAATTAAAATGTTGTCATTTTAACATTCATGGTAATAATTTTATCAACTTCGGATGTAAGATACTGCTTGATGGTTATGATGTGATTGAACGAATCACATGGGCGTTGAATGACATACTTCAAATCACGGGAAGGGATGAAGGAATTAATTTTGGGCTAAACAAGGAGGGTAAATTGTAATTTATCCTTCATTATATTTGGTATATCATATTATGTGATTTTTCTCTTTGTTTTTCTTGATCTTGAAATGATGTGAATTGCCATCTGAATTTTGATCAACTATATGTCCACACTTCACAACATATTGTGTAGGAGACGGTGCTGGTTTGTATTAATATTAATATATATGTTCTGTTTTGTGTTGTTTACAGATATTTGTCTGCTGCAATAGGGTTTCACAATGTGTGTTTTTCTAAACTGATCTTCAATTCTGAGAGAGATAACAATCCTGCTAGCTCAGAATGAGTTTGCTTTACAGAATAAGGCATCATTTACCCAACGGGTTATACAGACAATCTCTTCATTTGGATTTAGTAGGGATTATTCCTAGTAAAGTAAATTGGGTTTCAAAAAATTTTGGTCAAGCTGCAAGGAAAGAAGAGGAGGAGGATGTAGAGGAAGTGGAAATTGACCAAAGAAGGCTCCCAGCTGATTTTGATCCTGCAACATTTGATCCTACTGAGCATCATAGTCTTCCATCAGAGAGAGTTTTCAGGCTTGTTGATGAAATGGCGACTTTAACACTAGCTGAAGCTGCAGAATTGGGTGCCATACTGATGAGGAAAATGGGATTGAAGGAGATGCCTTCTGTGGGGTATATGAAACCGGGAGCTGCTAATGTAGCTGCAATGGCAATGAAGACGCCAGCTGCAGCAAAGGAGGACAAGAAGCCAGAAAAGACCGTGTTTGAACTGAAATTGGAATCCTATGAAGCAGCTTCAAAGATTAAAATCATCAAGGAGATCCGTGGCTTTACTGATTTAGGCCTGAAGGAAGCAAAAGATTTAGTAGAAAAAACACCTTCAATTATAAAGAAAGGTGTTTCAAAAGAAGAGGGAGAACAGATAATAGAGAAATTGAAAGCTCTCGGTGCAAAGGTTGTTATGGAATGAATTTTAAACAGATACATGTTGTCCTCCTGAATAATTATTGAAATGTTTCTTTCAATATTACATATGTCCTGAATTCCAACAAAATTTAAGATGTTTCATCATTGTTGTTGCCTATGTCTCTGGCTTGACAGAGTCTTCCTGAGGTTACTTTTTCAGTTTTGCAGTTAATTCATGAGTTTTTATGCAACTATTGAAAGATTCCCTTCATCTCCGTCCTGAAGGAACTTATAACCAAGTCCTTCCGCATAATTTTAAAGTAGGGAGCATATGCAAAGGATCTCTACAAAACATTGTTCAATCAGTTTGTATTCTGATATTCTTACTAATTCTATGGCCTCTTTGGGATGTGTGTTTCTTTGTCTATGTAACAGAAGCATATACTGTTGAGATCCTTTGCATATTCTCCCTGCTTTGAAGCTTCTAGCTATGATTTCTGTCTTTGTGCAATGTGTCATCATTATAAACGTGAGATTGTTAAATACATGTTTTGTTTCATTAGCGGCAGGGTTGCTGGTTCATTTATATTGTTTGGTAAGCTAAAAACGAGTCTCTACAGAGCTATGTTAATGTTGCAGTTGGATTTTCTCAATTTTGCTTTGGAGGGAGAGATATGGACAAAATGTGCGAGGTTAACTTAAATGGTGAGTTCTATCTGAACAGTAAACCTCACAAGGTGAGTTTCATACAAACTATGATGATTTCTCTTTAAAATGACTATTTGAAAGAGAAATTGAGAATATCCAAATCTGGTAGTGTTCACTTGAAGAAATTAATTTATTCCCTGGTCTGAGAATTTGAAGAGATGATGTTTGATAAAGTATATTGGCATCATATGATCCATGTAGCCGACTCCATATAGTGGGATAAAACTAATGTTGTTGTTGTTGTTGTCGTCTGAGAATTTGAGAGTATTTCCTTTGTTATTTTAGCCGATAAAAGAGCAATTTGAATTCTCTGTATTCATCAAAGTGAACGGATATTATAATATATATATTCCAAGGGAAACATAGAGAAAAGACATGGCGTTTCTAAAGATAGAATATTATACATGATGCTTATTGGAAGCGTGAAAATTTCCGAAGTTGCAGTCAGTCACCAAATTCAATGCAAGATATCTGATATTGTCAAAGTTCATTCCATTGTACGATTAGAACACTCTGTCATGGAAATTACAAACTGTGATTACTATCTGCCAAAACTTTATGCTTTTCTAACACCGAAGGATCTGAAATTGGAATTGAAGGGGAAACCAGTCTTTATAAAAGCTCATCATAAGCTCTACACTGTTGAAATACTGAAACGTCATGGTGTTCATGCTGAGGTCAGTTCTCATTCCTACCAAATAACTGGTTTTCTGTCTTTTCTTTTGAAGAGAATGGAGATGCTACTGATACCAATCCTCATTTGACATTTTAATTACATATAATTATGATAAAAACTTATATTCAAAGAGTTTAGATCCTCTCAAATATAAATAATTGAAATGGTCATTAAATAGACAGTGGTGAAGCATTGAAGCAGAAAGGAATAGGTGAAAACAGAAGCTACACATTTTCACTATTTCTATCATGTTCTTTTGCATTTTAAATGTACTTCATAATCTTCATTTTCCTCCCTTTTTTTAAACTTTAGATGCACTTTACAACCTTCATCTATTAGAAGATCAAAACTTGTGTTGAAGAGGGAAGCATTTTAAGGTAAAGTGTCGTTTATTCTCCTTTGGCTTGGCCCCAAGTCTGTTTGCCTGTGGTGGAAATTGTTTCATTTGACTTCCGTTTAGATTGTTATGTTATTTTTTTTTCGATGAGTAGATTGTTATGTTATTAGTTACTACTTGTTTAACCTGTGCTATTTTCATGTTTAAGTTTTAATAATAATAATAATAATAGTGTAAATTTTATTTGTTAAATATGCTTTATTCACTGGGTGAACATTTCCCTTTTTTTTATAATTATAAATGATAATATGGTAACATTTAAAAACTAAAATTGTTTATTTATTTCCGACAATAATTTTTAGATATTAAAAAGATATTCAAGATATTAAATATATTAAATCCCTTTTTTTTTTAATGGCCAACGAAATCACCTAAAAAAACAAGGATTCTCAAGAGCAGGTTAATACGCAACCAAATTTTTTTCTCGAAGATATTCTCACTCAAAATTATTATTTGCTATATTTTTTGTGCCGTCAATAAAAAACCCAATGTTCTTGGTTCATAGTATAACCAATATATTTGTTAAATTATTTTTATGGGGCATTATTTAATAATGTTAAAAAGTAGACCAAAGTTAACAAAGGACAAAAGTTATAAAAAGGGTTTACTCATAAGATGTGTCATAGTTGACAAATAATTGGATGTTTTAGATATATTATTTTGATTTTTGGCTATGTATATAAAAAATTTTTTATTATAAGAGATAAAATCTATTTTATAAATCTTTATATATTGGAAGGAATGAGTTTTCAACTTTTAAGCATATCTTTAATAAAAAAGGGGCTTATCCTAGAGAGAGCTTCATTGTCACGTCCAACCATGTGAACCATTCACGGTGCGTAAAGATATATTGGCCTTTTCAGCATGTGTTTTTTTCGGCCTGAATCCTAAACACCATGTTTGGTGCAAAGCAAAAGTAACGAAAAAGGAGGCACAATTATATTCTCTAAACACGTTCGATAGATAACATAGAATATAATAAAAAAAGAAATAAAATAAAAACAATTTTATAAATGCAAATATTTTCAGAGTCTTGAATAATGATAATAGCAATAAAATAATATTGCAGTAATCTGGAGCTTGTTTCCTTTAAACAATATTTTAAATTTGAGTCTTATATATAAAGAAAATTGCCATTATAAAAGTTTCACATTCATGTGATTTTATTGGATTTGATCGTTGTTAGTCGGACCACGGTGGTTTTTGAAAAGGGGATGATATTAGTAAAAGAAAAAGATTTTGCATATCTCTATTTGTAAGCTATGAAGAAGACCATTGTTTTCCTTATGTTTATATGACACGGGGCTAACATTGATTTGTAATCTTCATGACTGATATCTTTCAAATTGAAAATAAGATGTATTATATTTATTATATTAAATTATTCAGTTCTATTTGAGTATTTATTTTTTATTTAGAAATGCAATTATATTTTTTTAAAATAATTTTAGTTTATTTTTATTATATTCTATTATGGATTATAAATAAGGCCTCAAATATTCTCTGCTAATGGATGAAATCTCAAATTTTCTATGGAATGATAATTAAAGTAACTATTTTGCCTTCCTTACAATCAAGTGAAATTTTATAATTTTCTGCTAATGGGTAGTATAGTATTTTTCACTCTTCCTTTTTGTTATTACATTATATTTTTCTTCAGATCAACGTAAAATATAATGACATTCTCATTCCTATTCAAGCTGCAGTTTAATCACAAGTCTATAAAAGAAAGTTTAATCACAAGATTTCTTTTAATTTTGATTCTCATTCTAATAAAAATTATGTGCCCCAAACGGGCCCATCTTCTTCACCTAGCACAAAATTAATTTAGAATTTTTTCACATTTTGGAAAAAAAATTTATCCTTAGAATGAAATTGGTTTATTGATTTGATGGCTTTTGACTAAAACCAATGAGATTAATAATTTTAATTGAGCAGTTAAAAATCATTTTATTAAAATAACTCCTTATTTTTTTTCGCATTTTGATATTTTAAAACAATAAATTCAATAAATTTAGACATTTAATCATTTTTTGAAACTCACACACTTTCTTTAAGTTATATTGAAATTACATAAAATTATTGGATGTTTAAAATGAACAACAAACAAATATATATCAACATATATATAATCACATTATTCATAAATCATCATGAATAATAATTCAAAAAATAGTAATAGTACAATATTTTTTGATTTAGGAATATTTTTTATTTAGGTTTTATATGATATAATGGTTTGTGTAATTTTTATTTTTTTAAAAAGTCAATTTTAAAATAAAAATTATAATTTTAATTCACACTGCCTTTAAAATAAAATACAAAACTTTAACAAAAATAAGAAATTATGTTATCTAATACTAATACACAAATTTTGAAGAAAACTATTGCATTATTTATAAAACTTATAAATTATAGCTAGCTTAAAAGTTCAAACTCAAATCCGGTGTATAAAATAAAAGAAGAATCCAAAACTTTTGGTTTTTGTCACCAAAAGAAAAATCTGCAATGATTAGTTAATTAAAAAAAAAGGAGAATTAGGAAAAAAAAGGCAAAAAAATAAAATATTTAGGAAATGGAAGCAAAATTCACCCTATTTTTAAGGTAGGATAGAATTTTTTTAAATGAAATTAAAAAATTCCCACCTTAGAATAACGTAAGAATTGATAAAAAAAAATCAAAATATTTGAAAATTAGAACTAAAATTTACCTTACTTTTAAAGTAAAATAGAATTTTTTTTAAGCAAGATTAGAAAATTTCCATGTTAGAATAGAAAATTTTGCTATTCTCACTTTGCATAAAAAAATTTTATTTTTATTTAAAAATTTTCTAATCTTATTTGAAAAAATTTTACCTTACAATTGGAATCCGAATAAACTTTGGTTCCATTTTTCAAATATTTGGATTTTTTTTTGTTTTCTTCCCAATTCTCTCAATTTTTCTATTTATACCCCGTTGAAGAACAGGATAAACTAAGGTATTAAAAATCAAACCGATCATTGAACCGAATGAGGCAACGGTTCAAGATTCAGTAGTTAGATCGGGGTTAGATTGGTTGTGAATAAATTAATATATTTTTAATAATATAGATAAAAAATATAAAAAATATTTATTCATGATTATAAAATTAATATTTATTTTAGGATAAAAAATAAATTTAATAATATATAAAAAATTAAAAATATTATTAATAAGTTTTACAACATAATATTAAAATCTAAATAAGTTAATATTAATCTATAATTATATTTTAAATTCAAAATACTCAATTGATATTCTATTTTTATTTTATTTGTTAAGTAAATTTATCATTATTAATAATTATGTATTATAATAATACTTATAACATATTATAATATAGAAATAAAAAAATTTATACTAAAAATAATGCTACTTAATACTAAAAATAATATTATGTTATTTTTAAAATAAATTAAAAAATAAAAAAAGGGTTAACCTGGTTTTTGACAAGTTCTCACCGATTCTGAAACCCCCGGTTTCATCTACTATCGGACCAGACTAAGGATCAGTTTCCAATCGGACTGGTCGAGGCCAATCTAATCCAATTTTCTGTACACTTGGGGTAAACTTTGATTTTATTTGTCAAATATTTTTAGTTTGTTGTACCAATTCTCCCATTAAAAAAACTGAAATAAAAAAAGAAAAAAAGAAAAGGCAGGGTCGATCCCCTCTACTATTCCGGCCACCAACTTGGTCTGGACGGCGATCAAGTTTGAGCAACAAAATTAGAAGATACACCAAAGTTCCTGACTTTACCTCGTAAACCCGCAATTTCAGACAATATATATAAGTATAGCACGTAGCAGTAGCAAGCCCACTCTGGAGCACTGCCTCTGACGCCAGCGCCGCCGACTGCATCACCAGTGATTACCAGGTGGGTCTCTCCTATTCCTGTCTCTTATGCGCTTCTTCTACTTCTGAACGCTTTCTTGCTCCATTTACCATATTGGCAGTCTCGGCTATCAATGAGCTCACGCTATGGGAAAAAGAGCGTCTTTTTTTTTTTTTTCATTTCTCTATCATTGCGAGAACTGCCGGATCGATGCTGTGTTACCTCCTTGTTTGAAAATCTTTTTTCACCCTCTTGATCGTTTTGTCTTTAAACCTGCACTTGTCTTCAATGGTTTCTCTCTTAAACCACTTAACCTCTGACCTTTTTATTTTTTTTAATCTATATGAGGCAGATGGCGATCCACGAGCTTTTTTTCATTCTTTTCTATTGAGCTGAAGCTTCTGGATTATATTCTTTTAAGTTAAAATTTTCATTTTGTTTGCGTTTAGATTTATTTTAATAGCTACATATGATACCTGCTTGCTGCATTATGGTTGGGATTTGCTTGAGTTAATTTTGCTGATTAAATACTAGAAATTTGTTAGATGGGAGATGAATGATTGTGAATAGGGGTCATTTACTTTTATTTCAAATGTATATTCTATGTGTTTCATCTCTCAAATGTTATCAATTAATTTATATAGGCCATTGACCTCTTGAGTTAGAGTGATTTGTAAAGGTTGCAAGGATTGCTCACTTCTTTTCATAAAAAAAAAAGGATTGCTCACTTCTATTATACTATTCAAATGTGAAGATAATAGTACACTTATGAAGTATGAGCTGTGTAATTGCCACTTTTATGCTAAAAATATCAGATTATTTGTATGGCTTGTGCATACTTGCATCTCTGTTTCTTCAAACTTTCTGGTTCATGATGTCGCTGATTGAATGACACAGGTTGTTTCTAAGATCTTGGCCAAAACTTGGAACAACTGAAAAAGATACTTTATTTGTGAGGGAATGTCAACATCATCGTCGATGGAATCTCTAGTTCTCAAACTCTTTGAGATCTCAGCTGTCAAATTTGGGAACTTCAAGCTCAAGTCTGGCATTTCCTCACCAATTTACATTGACCTTCGCCTCATTATTTCCTACCCTTCCCTCCTTCAGCAAATTTCTCAAATTCTAATTTCATCTGTCTCTTCTACTTCCTTTGACCTTGTGTGTGGAGTCCCTTACACTGCTCTACCCATTGCCACTTGTGTCTCTGTCACTCAGAACATCCCCATGGTCATGCGCCGCAAGGAAATCAAGGATTATGGCACTGCTAAAGCCATTGAGGGCGAATTCAAGCCTGGCCAAAGCTGCTTAATCATAGAGGACCTAGTTACTAGTGGCACATCGGTTTTGGAAACTGCTGCTCCATTGCGTGGTGCAGGGATGAAGGTTAGTGATGCTGTCGTTTTAATTGATAGAGAGCAGGGTGGGAGAGAGAACTTAGAGGAGAATGGCATCAAGCTGCATGCAATTATTAAATTGACTGAAATGGTCAAAATTTTGAGGGAAAAAGGAAAGCTTGATGATGAGATTGTTGGGACTATCAAGAAATTTTTAGAGGAAAATTGGAAGGTTGCTGCTCTAGCAAAGGTAGAGAAGCCTACTACTAGGGTCAAGGCTTTGTCATTTGAGGAGAGGGCAAAGTTGTCGAAAAATCCAACAGGAAAGAAGTTGTTTGACATAATGGCTAAGAAGGAGAGTAATTTGTGTTTGGCTGCAGATGTTGGAACTGCAGCAGAATTGCTTGAAATTGCTGAGAAGGTGAGAACTTGGCCTTTTTTTTTGGGATCAATCTCCTCACCATTCTCGCATAATGCAAAATTTTTTTAAGGGACAGGTGCTATTTCATTCACTTGAGACATTCAGACTGTTTCTTTTTTAAATTATTTTATGGGTCTTAAGCTTGGTTTGATCTTTTATGTATATTGAAAAAGTTAAGTATTTCTTTGTTTGAAAAATGGTTAAAAGTGAAATGAGTTTTTGTTCTCTTGATCATTTTTTGTCAATTGGGTTATAGGTTGGAGAATTGCATAATTAAATATTTGTATTTCAACTAATTTGGTTTTCCTTGTCAGGTTGGGCCTGAGATATGTCTGCTGAAAACTCATGTGGACATTTTGCCAGATTTTACTCCCGATTTCGGTTCTAAGCTCCGCTTGGTATATTTCTAATGGAAGTTCTTTTTTTTTTTTTTCCTGTGTATTTGTTTTGCTTTACCTTTTGGGATTGCAAAACAAGCTTTCGCTTCATGGTTTTATTGACTTTTGTGCACTTTTGTAGATTAGTTAGCATTATTAAAGATAAAATGTTGATTTAGTGTGTCTTACCTATGATAACAGTGTTGTAGGATTCTTAGCATCAGGTGATGAGTTCTGAAGAATCACTTCATTTCTTGGTTTACCTATGTCTGATATATATATATATATATATATTACTATTGAAGATTGCAGAAAAATATAACTTCTTAATATTTGAGGATCGGAAGTTTGCTGACATTGGTAACACAGTAACCATGCAGTATGAAGGGTAAGACCTTGCTCTCCCTTTTTGGAATTTTTTACAAATTCCTTCAAACTTTTTTTAAGGGGGAGATAAATTCCTTTGATTTTTTTAATGCTTTAATGTGACGTTTTTCTATTATGTTATCTGCAGAGGGATCTTTCGAATATTGGATTGGGCTGATATAGTAAATGCCCACATTATCTCTGGTCCTGGAATTGTGGATGGATTGAAACAAAAGGTCTGTAATACTATAAATTATTTATCTTGAATGCGGCAAGACCTCAATAGATAGCCTAACAGGTATGGAACTGTACTCAGGGTTTGTCACATGGTAGGGGTCTCTTGCTGCTTGCTGAAATGAGTTCTGCTGGTAACCTTGCTAAGGGAGATTATACTGCTGCTGCAGTGAAAATTGCTGAGGATCATGCTGATTTTGTTATTGGCTTCATCTCAGTCAATCCGGCATCATGGCTAGGGGCACCTTTAAATTCTTGTTTCATTCAGGCAACCCCTGGAGTTCAAATGGTGACTGGTGGTGATGCTTTGGGACAACAATATAACACACCATACTCTGTAAGTTTTTGCTTGTTGCCATTCATTGCCAATGTTTTGTGTATCTATATGTATTGCTAAGTTTGTTATATGCAGAAGTTGACCATGTATGAATTATTTTACTCTTAACTTAGTTTTACTTGCTTGGGGTATAAGATTTCAGTTAGGATTAACAAAATGGAATGGATGATGGAGATGGGTGAACTAGTTTCAGTGTCAAGAGTGAATAAAAGTGAAACAACTCAGCATTTATGAGGCATTGGCATATTTGTATTTTATATCTTATGGTATCTTGGATGCTATTTATGTACAAGATACCATGATATTTAAATGCCAGTGTTTGGTTTGTCAAAAACAGGATTTCAAAATCTAAGATGTCAAGTTCTAGATCACAGGGCACCAGATGCCTCTTTAGTTAACATTAAACTGGAAGATGGACCAGAAGATAGGATATTTTGGGCTAATATCGATATTATATATCAAAATGCTACAGAATTGAAGTCATCAAAATTGAATTCTTGGTTTGTATTTCCCCTTCATATCATGGTAGATTTTTTCTTTGCTATGCTCTTATTTCATCTGTGCAGAACATCAGTTTGTTTTTGAATAATGATTTTTATGTCTTAATCTTAACTGCATCAACATTGTATCTTAAAATGATTTTATGTCTCCTCTTCCCTGAGAGGGGTAACTTCTTGTTGGCTTGTGGTAGAGATATTTCCTCAACCGTTTTTGTGTTGAAACATTCTTAATGCATTATTTCCTTTTGCTGCTTTCCTTTGCTTTTGCAACTTATTAGTACCTTTAAGGAGTAAACTTATGTTCAAAGAATTATAACTTAACAATAACATTAGTCTTATTCCACTAAATGAGGTTGGCTATATGATCATATGGTACCACTGGACACTATAAAAACCATTTCTTCAGATAAATAATTTATTCAAGGATCTTTTCTTATAACCTCCCTTAGCGTTCTTATCTTTTTCTATACCTTTTTATAGGGTTAAAAACTATTTGATTAACTTTCTTCATTGACTCTTCTAGTTCTCTTTTTTGTACACGTCCAAATTACCTTAAATTATTAAAAAAAAAAACAGAAAAAGAATTTAATCAATAATATGATGCTTGAGTTTTGTGTAATGTAATCAAATCGATCTGGATCCTTTATATTCACAAAAAGTGAAAGCATATAATACACTCAGAGGGAGACTGAGTAAAAAGATATTATTGGTGTAAAAATGCGATGCTGGTCTCCTTTTATTTTTTGGTGTAACTCTGTCTCCCAATAACCTAATGGCCTAGTAGCACCAAGTATTTCTTTAGTGGATGGAGGTTGTGGGATTAAGTCTTACTTATTGTGCGACACCATTTTGAGTGTGTGAGTGTATATATTGTAATTGTTATAAGTTAAAAAAAAAATTCGGTGGTGAATAATATTACTACTCTGGACACGTATTTTGAGCAAATGGTGTTACAGGTGATCTATGAAAGAGGTAGTGACATCATAATAGTGGGACGTGGCATCATCAAAGCAGCCAATCCAGCTGAAACAGCTCGTGAATACCGTCTTCAGGGATGGAATGCATATTTGGCCAAGTGCGCTTGAGGCATCTGTTCCAAAGTTTTAAATGGATGAATCAAATTTCTGTTTTTGTGGCATGTTTAATTTCACTAGAAAACCCTAAGGAAGCTCTTGGGGTGAAATATGATATCTAATAACACATTTTGGTTAACAAATGTGGATGACCCTTTTGTTTTCTTGCTGGTAGATAGATGTTCTATCCCTGGTGGATCGTGATTTTCAACTTTCGACAATAACTTGGATATTTAAAGGCGTGTTTGATAGTTTGGAATGTTGTTATTGTAGTGTTTTTTTTTTTGACAACCTGACTTTTAATTTGAAAGTCTAACAGAAGGGAATCACATATAAAAAAGGACGAGGACCGATAAAATTGATGATTTTAGAATGTAATATTCAAACTAGTAAAGATTATGAAATGCTTGATAATTAGAATAAAACATCATTAGGTAAACCCATAAAATGCGATGGATGGTATCTATGCACTGTTGATATCAGCACATAGATTGAATATAATATGATTCGAAATGATAATATTTGAAACTCTTGCAGTTTCCCTCAACGACTTTGGAATTTGATTGAAAATGAAATGACTTTCTTTTTTTTTAATTTGAAGCACAAGGGAAAAAAGTAATATAAAATATAAAAGTTATAGGAAGTTGTTGGGAGAGATTAAGTTTATTTTAATGATTTTAACATTATAAAAAAATTAGTCTTTAATTATTAATTAAGGATATTCTTGGTACATAAAAAAAATTCTAAAAAATTGTATTGCTTACAAATTATAAACAACGTGATCCATCTTGAGTTACGTACATATGTGCAATATTTACTCTAATTACAAACAAAAGAAAATAGTGTATTCTCATTCTTGTATAACCTGAGTGAAAAGTTCAGTTAAACAATTGACTTTTATATTATTTTGAGTTTGTAATTAAAAGATTATTATATTTTACATTTTAACGCTTTCAAATTGAAAATATTATTTTTAAACAATATATATATGTTACAAATCGATGCCACCAACAAAAGATCAAACCTCATGCTATAATATTGAGTCTATTATTGACCCAAAAATAAATGTAAATCTCTTCCAAAAGAAAAAATCTTTCGGTTTCGATTCATTATCTTTTTCTTTTTTTTTTTGTAAAAAATTCACCATGCCCTACATGTGATCATTCCAAAGTTTTTTTTTATTATCGTCCTAAATCAATATTTCAATGTAAAAGTAGTGTGTGAAATACTATTATTTTAGATGTAATTATTAATTTAATTTATTTTATAAATTAATTTTCTTTTTTGGATTCAGGTTGTTTAAAAAAATTCTGATTGTCAATGCAATTTATGTGAAATTTATATGTAATCTTTGTGCAAATTTCATGTAATTTCTATACAATTTTTGTGCAAGGAAAATAGTAAATAAAAATAAAAACCTTTGATTACAAGTTGAAATGATGCATATTCATTGGCAAAAAAAATGCATATTCAAATAAAAAAATAATTTTCTTCTAAAATTTTGTGGGCAAGTTTTATTATTTTTGTTACAGGTTTCTTCCATCAAAACATCATCACAGTTGTATAATTTTGTTTCAAACAAATGTGTAGCTCTTGATTAAAGTTCAAATTATATAAATAGTATTTATTTATGTTTTCCATAATGAGAGGGATGTAGGAGAATAAAAATTTCATCCTTTTCTAAGTTACTCTTATTTAATATCATTTAACAAACTTTTAAGTCTTGTCATCGTTACCCTCAGTCTAATCATACTTTTGATTAGTGTCCCTATCTTAAGTGCCGTACTTCTCAAAAGAAGAGACACATTGTTGCAAACAGTCTTAATCAGTGCTATCGCTATTGTGGGAAGACTAGGCATCTTATTGACCAATGCCTCACTCGCTCTCCTAAGTCTGATAAGGGAAGATCAACCAGGTCTGGTTCCTCCTCTAAGTCTGCATTATCTGTCATCGATGAAGCTCTTGCCACTGCTGCCAATTCTACTTTGGGATCCTCCACTGCAGATCTTGAGGCTCTACTTAGCAAGCTTATCTCTGGTACTTCCTGCCCACCTGCTACCTTAGCTACTCCCTCAGGTATCCCTTGGTTTTTTGACTCTGCTTGTTGCAACCATATGACTAGTCAAGAAATTTTTTTCCTTTTTATGTCTCTCAACACTATTGCCCATCCTACATACACTGCTGATAATTCTCAAATACCTATTAGTCATATTGATACTGTTTCTATACCCTCCTTAACTATCTATGACACATACTTTGTATCTGCTATTGGCTTTAATCTTATCTCTGTTGGACAACTTGTTGATATGGGGTATGATGTATTATTTAACAAACGTGGTTGTATTGTGATGGATTCTCAAACAGGATAGGTAATCGGGACTGGCGTAAGGTTGGTCATATGTTTAAGCTCAACTTATTGCATTTCCTTGAAGTCACTTCTCCCGGATTGTGTATTGCTATCACATCCTCGTCCCTTGATTTATGGCATCGCCGTCTTGCTCATCCTTCCTTGACTAAACTTCATCCTTTACTTTCTAGTGGTCTCTTATGTTGAGTCGATGATGAGTCTTTACATTGTATTTCATGTCAAATTACCAAACTGTCTGCTTCATTGTTTAATAAAAAATGACTCTATTGCTGATTCAGTTTTTGATTTGATTCATTCCAATATTTGGGGCCCTACACCTACTCCTTCTATGGGAAGATCTCGGTATTTTATAATTTTTGTTTATGATTATTTGTGCTTTACTTGGACATATATGATGAAAAGCCGATCTGAGTTACTTGATATTTATATTAATATGATTCAAACTCAATTTTCTAAAGTTATAGAAGTTTTTCATTGTGATAATGCCTTGGAATACCGTGATTCTAAATTGCTCACATTTCTTGCTGCTCATGGCACCATATCTTAGTACTCCTGTCCCTACAACTCTTAGCAAAATGGTCAGGCTGAACGTAAACACCGTCATATCCTTGATTCTATTAGAGCCCTACTTATTTCCTCTTCCTGCCTTGAACATTTCTAGGGTGAAGGTGCATTGACTACTATTTACTGCATTAATAGAGTCCCTACCCCAGTTCTTGGTAACATCTCTCCTTTTGAGCGCCTTCATGGTACATCTTCTGACTATAGTCTTCTAAAAGTTTTTGCTTATGTCTATTTTTTTTCTTCTTCCACCTTATGAGACCACCAAATTGCAAGCCCGGGCTCATGTCTGTTGCTTCCTTAGTTATGATTCTGAACATAAAGGTTATCATTGTTGGACCCTATCTCTCACTGCATTTGAGTTTCTCATCATGTTGATTTTGAAAGCTTGAAAGAAAGAAAGATGAAAGAATTGAATGAAAGAATTGCCGTGGCTTCATTACTGAGAAAGGCTACAATCTATACAAAGAATAACAAATCAAACCTATTAATAACAAATCAATCCTAATAATAACAAATCAATGCAAAAGAATATATTATCATAAATATAAAGATAATATTTTCTTAAATACGATAACATTCCCCCTCAAACTCAAGATGGCTTAACAGGAAGCAGCTTGAGTTTATCTACTAGAAATTGGAAGCGACTTGGATGAAAGGACTTAGTGAATAAGTCAGCCGATTGGTGCTTCGTTCGAATGGGAACAAGTCGGATAGTTCCATGAACAATATGTTGCCAAGTAAAGTGACAGTCAATCTCAATATACTTGGTCCACTCATGGAACACATCATTGTGGGCAATCTTGATAGTAGCTTGGCTGTCACAATAGATGTCTGTAGAGGTTGTCTGTGATGACCCCATCTCATCAAGCAACCAACAAAGCCAGGGAACCTTAGAAGTCGTGTCGACTAGTAGACGATATTCTGATTCAGCACTAGAACGAGAAGTTAAGGTTTGCTTCTTACTTCTCCAAGACACAAGAGAATTACCAAGGAAAATACAGAAGCTAGTGGTAGACCATTGATAAGCATGATCACCACCCTAATCAGTGTCAGAATATACCCGTAGAGCAAGAGACGAACTAGTAGAGAAGTGAAGGCCATGATTTAAGGTGCCTTGGACATATCGAAGAATATGGAGAACAGCGGCATAGTGGACAGTCCATGGTGCATACATAAACTGACTGACTATATGAACTGCATAGGCAATGTCTAGATGAGTCACTGTAAGATAGATGAGTCCCCCAATGAGTTGACGATAATGAGTAAGATTCTCTAATTGGGTTCCATCAGTAGGAGTAAAGTGAACATTGAGCTCAATAGGAGTATTATCAACCTTCTCATCAGAAAGATATGCCTAAGAGATCAAATCAGATGCGTATTTAGCATAAGAAAGAGTAATACCATCATGCCCATGATGCATCTCAAGACCAAGAAAATAGCTAAGTTGACCAAGATCTTTCATTTCAAACTGCTGTCCCAAGTAAGTCTTAAGTTCCTGAACACCTGTAATATCACTATCGGTGCTAATCATGTCATCAACATACAACAGCAGTAGAACAAGGCCCTGAGCTGTAGCTCGAACAAATAGGGTAGAATCGTGAGGGCTACAAGTAAAGCCTAATTAACTCATAGTAGTGCTGAACTTAGCAAACCAGGCACGGGGTGCTTGCTTAAGGCCATACAAAACTCGACGCAGGCGGAAAACCTTGCCAGTCAAATGCAGATACCTAGGGGGAGGCTTCACTTAAACTTCCTCCTCTAAATCGCCATTCAGAAAGGCATTTTTAACATCCATCTGATGAAGAGACCAATGCTTAACTACATCAATGGCAAGGAGGCTGCGAACAGAGGTAATCCGAGCAACATGAGCAAATGTCTCCTCATAATCAATACCATGCTCTTGCGTAAAACCCTGGGCCACCAAGTGGGCCTTGCGTTACTTCAAAGAACCATCAGAATTAGTCTTGTTCTTATAGATCCATCTGTAGCCAACTAGAGTCTTACCAAGAGGAAAATTAACAAGATCCTAAGTGTGCATTTTCTCTAAGGCTTGTAATTCATCATTCATAGCCTGTTGCCAAAGGGGATCACGGGAGGCTTCCTTAAAGGATTGGGGGTTCCTAAAATTGAAGAATGGTAGAAAAGCAATGGTAATCACTAAGGTAAGGAGGAGGACGTCTTACACGGGTGGGCCAAGGTTCATCGGATGATGTGAGCTCAATAGCTTGTGATGGAGGTTCAAAGACAGTAGGGTTATTTGGAGAAGGTGTGGAGTTAGGTGTGTGATTGAGTTTAGTGGTTGAAGCTGCATCTGAGTCACTAGGAAAGAGATCAATAGAAGTATCTGTAAAAATAGAAGGTGAAGGAGAAGAAACAGAGGAAAGATCAGTCAAAGATGAAAACTGGACATGCTCCCAAAAGACTACATGACGAGAAACACGAATACAGTGAGAGAGAGGGTTCCAACAACGATAACCCTTATGCTCATGGTCATAACCAAGGAAATAACAGATACAGGCATGAGCGTGCAATTTAGAAGTCTCATGAGGAGGAAGAAGAACAAAGAAAACACAGGCAAAAACTTTTAGAAGACTATAGTCATGAGGAGTACCATGAAGATGCTCAAATAGAGAAATGTTACCAAGAATAGGGGTAGGAAAATTAATATAGTAAGCAGCAGTCAAAGCTGCTTCTCCCCAAAAACATTCAGGACAGGAAGATGAAATGAGCAGGGCTCTAACAAAGTTAAGAATGTAGTGGTGTTTTTGTTCAACCTAATCATTTTGCTGAGAGGTATAGGGACAAGAGTACTGAGAGAGAGTGCCCTGAATATCAAGAAAATTGAGCAATTTAGAATCACAATATTCCAAGGAATTATCACGATGAAAAATTTTGATAACTTTTGAGAATTGTGTATAAATCATAGTGGCAAATTTAATATAGATATCAGGTAACTTCGACTGATTTTTCATCATATAAAGCCAAGTAAAGCAGGAAAAATCATCAGCAAAAATCACAAAATATCGTGAACCACACATAGAGGAAGTAGATGCCAGGCTCCAAACATCAGAATGAATTAAATCAAAAGGTGAACTGGCAATAGAGTCATTTTTATTAAATGATAAAGTAGACTGTTTAGCAAGTTGATAAGAGATACAATCCAAAGACTGAACATCAACATGACCTAAAAGACCACTAGAAAGTAAAGGACGTAATGTAGTTAATGAGAGGTGAGCAAGACAACGATGCCATAAATCGAGAGATGAGGATGTAGAATCAGCACACAATCTGGGAGAAGTGATTTCAGGAAGATGCATGGATTAGAGCTCTAACATACGCCTAACCTTACGCCCAGTCCCTACAATCTGTCCTATATGAAAATCAAACACGGTACAACCATGTTTGTTAAATAATACATCATAGCCCATATCAACAAGTTGTCCAATAGAAATAAGGTTAAAGATAATGGCATGGACAAAGTAAGTGTCATGAATGGATAGAGAGGGTAAAGAAACAGTTCTAACATGACTAATAGGCATTTGTAAGTTATCAACAGTATATATAGGGCAAGCAGTGGTATTAGGTGACGTAGAAGAAAAATAGTTTTCCTAACCAGTTATATGGTTGCAACAGGCAGAATAAAAAAACCAAGAAAGTGTACCTGAGGAAGTGGCTAAGGAAGCAGGTGGGCCAGAGGTGCCGGAAAAAGAATTTTGCGAAGTAAGGCCTCAATGTTAGTAGTGGAGGATCCCAAAATAGTAGCAACAATAGGTGCCTCATCAGTGGCAGAGAAAGCAGGCTTGGAGGAGGAACCAGATCTAGTTGATTTCCCTTGGTCAGATCTAGGAGGACGAGCAGGGTATTGATCAATGAGATGCTCGGTCTTCTTGCAGTATCGACTGAACAAAGTTGGACAGTGTGCAGCAATATGACCCTTCTTCTGACAAGTTCGACATTCAATAAATGGGCATTGATCGAAGGTGTGAGTGGATTGAGGACAACAACGACAAGCCTTAGAATTTCTCCTAGTAGCAGCAAAGGCCATCTTAGGGGTCCGCTGAAACAGGCCCAAACGGGTTTCCTCAGATCTAAGATGAGGAAGAATATCTTTAAGAGTAGGCAGTAGGCTTTGGTACAGCAAAGAAGCCCAAATAGGGTCAAAGTCATCAGTAAGAGCCATCAAGAACTGAATGAGATGAAGCTGATCTCTATACTTAAAGAATGCTTGAGCGTCTTCCTTACACTTGAAGGTGGGTTCAGAGTAGGCCAACTGATCCCAGATGGATTTAATTTTGGTAAGAAATTCAAACAATGGTTGACCTTTCTCCTGTTTAAGAACACTAAGGTTCTTCTGCAACTGAAATTGGTTAGACAAATCAGAAGAGGTGTAACGACTAGCAAGATGGTCCCATACCTCTTTGGCAGTGTCAAAATGCCCAAAGTGTTGATGAATACTGGAAGTAGAAGTATTCCGAAACCAAGTAATAATTTGATTATTTTTGCTATCCCATTCATCTAGTAGCTCAGTATATGTTAAATCAGACTCAGAAGCTTCAGAAATGGGAAAAGTAATGTCACCTGTTACATATAGCCAGAGCTTTCTACCTTTAAAGAACCCACGCATACTTTCCAACCATAAACGATAGTTGAAGCTAGTGCAAGTAATAGAGATAGGCTGAGCAATATCTGACTTTTCCATAATAGACAGAAAATGTAGCAAATACTGGAAAAATTTTGGCAAATTCAAGGAAGCACCAAAACATCCAACAGACCCTAGCAACATAAAGAACACAAATAGAAGAGTATGGCGAGGGAAACAGCGGTCGGAGAGGCGTGTTCATGCGCCACCAAAAGTGGCTGGTGCAGAAAGTTTGATCGGCGCGTGGCTGGTCGGAATGCTGCCGGACTTGGTGATCTGGCCGAACAGAGGGAGGCGAACACGATAGGGTGGCACGTGTCTGCAACAGAGGACAGTGGATGAGTGGATCTAGAACACATGACGGTGATGAATAGTAGCATCAATGAACAAGAACGCGATGAACAGTGATGGTAATATGAACTTCTGGCAAAGTTGCTTGTGGTTGTTTGAAAAATTATGGCTCTAGTAGTATGAAAGCTTGAAAGAGAGAAAGATGAAAGAATTGAATGAAAGAATTGTCGAAGCTTCATTATTGAGAAAGGTTACAATATATACAGAGAATAACAAATCAAACCTATTAATAACAAATCAATCCTAATAATAACAAATCAATACAAAAGAATATATTATCATAAATATAAAGATAATATTTTCCTAAATACGGTAACAGTTTTCTGGGAACATATGCAGTTCTCATCTTTGACTAATCTTTCCTCTTTTTCCTCCTCCTTCACCTTCTATTTTTACAGATACTTTTGTTGATCTTTTTCCTAGTGACTCAGGTGCTAACTCTTCTACTGAGCTCATTCACAAGCTTGACGCAACGCCCGCTCTAGATGAGCCTACTATCTTTGATCCTCCAGCACAAGTTATGTCTAAAGAGCCTGTGCCGTCTGATAGTACTCGGTCTACTTGTGTAAGACATTCTCCTTCCTACCTCGATTATTACCATTGTTTTTCCACCATCCTCCAATTTTAGGAACCCCAATCCTATAAAGAAGCCTCCCATAATCCCTTTTGGCAGCAAGCCATGGATGAAGAATTGCAGGCTTTGAAGAAAATGCACACTTGGGATCTTGTTGATCTTCCCTTAGTAAGACCTTGGTTGGGTGCTGATAGGTCTATAAGAATAAGACTCACTTGGATGACTCTCTCAAGTAACAAAGGGCCCGTTTGGTGGCCCAGGGATTCACTCAGAAGTACGGTATTGATTATGATGAGACCTTTGCTCCCGTTACTTGGATTACTTTTGTTCGCAGCCTCCTAGCTATTGCTGTTGTTAAGCACTGGATTCCTCATCAGATGGATGTCAAGAATACCTTCTTGAATGCTGATTTGGAGGAAAAAGTTTATATGAAGCCTCTTCTTGGGTATTCCCATCCAAAAGTTAAAGTTTGTCGTCTTTGTCGAGTGCTCTATGGGCTTAAGCAGGCACCTCGAGCTTGGTTTAATAAGTTCAATACTACCATGAACCATCTTGGTTTCACTTGTAGCCCGCATGATTCTGCTCTGTTTGTTTGGAATAGTGATCGAGGCATTGTTCTACTTCTCTTGTATGTTGATAACATGATTATCACGGGTAGTGACTTGACAGAAGTTCAGGAGCTTAAAACTTATTTGGGGCAACATTTTGAGATGAAGGATCTTGGAAGACTGGGTTACTTTCTTGGTCTCGAGGTGTATCATGGGGAGAGTGATATCTCTCTTTCATAGGTCAAGTATGCCTCTGATTTGATATCTCAGGCCTTTCTTACCGACGAGATGGTTGAGAACACTCCCATTAAGCCTAACGCTCACTTTGTTCCTATTGATGGGACCTTATTGGAGAATCCCACATGTTACTGACAGTTGATTGGGGGACTCATTTATCTTACAATGACTCGTCCGGATATTGCTTACGCAGTTCATATTGTTAGTCAGTTCAGGTCTGAGCCCTGAACTACTCATTATGCAACTATTCTTCGAATTCTTCAATACATCAAGGAAACTTTGAATCATAGCCTTCACTTCTTTGCCAGGTCTTCTCTTACTACTCCAATGCTAATCAGCCAGGTGATCATGCTGATCATTGGTCAACTACTGGGTTTTTGTATCTTTCTTAGTGACTCTCTTATCTCTTGGAAAAGTAAGAAACAGACTCTAGCCTCTCAATCCAGTGCTGAGTTAGAATATCGTGCGTTAGCAGATACTATTGTTGAGATTCTTTGGCTCCATTGGCTGCTTGATGATTTGGGAGCTTCCCAAACATTCTTTATTGACATATATTGTGATAGTCAAGCAACTATTAAGATTACTCACAATGATGTGTTCCATGAGCGAACCAAACATATTAAAATTGACTGTCATTTCACTTGGAAACATGTTGTTCAAGGCAACATCAGACTTGTCCCCATTCGAACGAAGTACCAACCGCTGATTTGTTTACTAAATCTTTTAATCCTAGTTGCTTTTAGTTTTTAATAGGCAAATTTAAGTTGATTTCTATCAAGCCATCTTGAGTTTGAGGAGGGTGTTAAATACAGATTTTGTAGATATTCAATTATTATTAAGAGATATTGTGTATTAATTAGTTATTATTTATGGGATTCTCTTGTTGTGTATATATTGTAATCTTCATAAGAGTAACAATGAATATACAAATTTCTCTTTTCTCATCTGGCTTATTGACACCGATCAAGTAATAAGTTTCCAAGATTTCTGCTACTTAAATTTAACTTAATTTCTACACAAATTCAAGTAAAGCTGTTAAATTTATTATTTCTTAGAATTGAGATTTTATTTAAAATTATTAAAGTTAATTAGAATTCTTGTTCTTCGTTTAAATGACTTGACAAGAAAGGTTTTGTAAAATTTTTAAGCTTGTTGGAAGAAGTCTTCATATAAAATTTATATACGCTCATATAGAATATGTATGGTTGAAGTCTAGGGCAACATATATAGGAATTCCATTCTTTTTTTTTCCGAAAACTGAAGCTGATCAAGGACTTTGTAGTACGTACTTTATAAATCTTGTTATATGTCAAAGGATCACTAGGTTTTGATCTTAATGGCAGGTTGATTTAAGAAATTTCGTTTTTGATTCCCGGGGCTAGAGATTGCTTGTAATAACATGGCATCTAGTCATCCAATCTTGGACGATGTTTGCCAAAATTCTAATGCTGATCTTCCTTCACAACCTGATAATGTGGTGACTATTTCTACCAGTATTCTTCTGCTTTTGAAGTGCCCTGTGTGTTTCAATTCCATGAACCCTCCAATCCTGCAGGTAGTTATTTACAGTTCCCTGTCTATTGAGTTTTTGGATTCAAGAGATAGCATATGTGCTGTAAAAAATACTGGTTTCAGCAAATTGTATACATAGTATATAACAAAAGGGAGTTCATTGCCAAAATTAGACCAACATGATTGTGAGAGTATTAGTTTCCATATATATGGTTGAATCAAATTTTGATCATTTCTCATTCGAAAGCTAGCTGTAAACTCTAGAATTTTCATGTCCTTAATTATTTGATTTTTAGTTATGAAAGGCAGATTATTTCTGCTAGGTCATAGTGATTCTATCGTTCTTGTGCCTTGAATGGTTTCAATGTCTTGAAGTAGCTTATCAGTTATCTTAAGTTTATTTTTTCAAATTTCCCAAAATTACCATGAAATTATTGAACATCTTGTTCAATTTTATTGGATGAAATAAGATACAGGAAATACATTTTTTCTGCACAGTGGAAACAAATGGTCAAAGGGGTTTTCTATCAGATATGTGAGAGTGCTAGCTGTTTCTTAGAATATAAAATCTTGGCAATTTGAAAAATGCAGTAGTTGACATACTTGGCTCTGTTGTCATTTTGATATTGCTGTGCAATCCTCTCATCTTAGAATACAAAAGTTGCCTCTATTTTTTCTTTTTTCTTTCTTTTGTTTTCTTGGGATTTCATGTATTAATGATTCACATTGACGGTACTAAAATCATTAAGGACTTAATCATTTCCCTATTAGAATAAGATTTTAAATACATTCTCCTAGGGAGAACTTGACGAATTTTGCTATATTAAAAATTCGATTTTTTTTCCCATTTCGTGGGACTCATTTCTCATTCAAAAATTCAAAATAAAAAAAGAAGAAGTATAAACAAATGGAAAATAGAGTCGAGAATAAGACATGTAAATAGCATTATAGCACTATTTATAAGCTATTTTAATCCAATTGGCCTTCTATATAATTTACATTATAATATATTAGAGTTTCAAGTTATAGACTGAGATTTGTTGTTAATCTTTATTGCAGTGTTCAAATGGTCACCCATTATGCTTAGGCTGCAAACGCAAGGTCCACATCATGTGCCCTACTTGTGGGATTAAACTTAACAATATTAGTTGTATGGCTTTGAACAGGGTGGCTATGCGTTTGAACCTTCCCTGTAAATATCAAGATTATGGGTGCACAGGCACGTATCCATATGTTGGCAAGCACTTACATGAATCTCAATGTGCATATAGATTCTCAATTCCAAAGAAATGTGCATGTAGACCTTGCAGCTGCCCATATGCTGATTCAAAATGCACTGTTGCTGGTGATATATCTTCTCTGGTAGCCCATTTGAAAGACAACCACAAAGTGGGCATGCACACCGGTTCCACCTTCAACCATCACTACGTCAAATCTGAATTTGAAAATGCCACATGGATAGTAAAGGTAAATATGTTGAACCTCCACTTTCTTCTATGCATATACCTTTTGTATTCCATAACATTTTTATTGAGGCATAATTGATATGTTAACCGATATCCCAATTTTATTAGGCTGATTTTCAGGATCCCGGTTGTTTATGTCAGTATTTTTTATTACATTTCGACGCTGAACTTGGGAAATATCCTTGGTGTTCTGTTCTGTACAAAGCTTCTTTGCAATTTATGGGTGATTATAATGAGGCAAAGAAATATATGTACAGTCTTAAGGTGGTTAGAGGTGAGACATCCAGGACTTTGATTCAGGCTCCTCAGAGCATTAGGGACAGTCATCGGAAAGTTCGTGGCGGTCTCTTCATTCCGGTGGCGAGGGATCAAAAGCAGGTGAACTTTCAGATTGCTTTGACGACTTGGAGAGTACAATGAGTGGACTTATCCTTCCATCATATCAATATATTGAACTAAATATATGCAACATTCCTCTAGAGTTATTAATTATTATATTAAGAGTTTGTGTTTTAATTATTACCTCCATTCAATTCTGTCTTTATCATATAGGTTATCTCATCTCTTCTTCTTCTTTTTTTTCCCCTTCCGACCATATGTTATTATCAAATGTCATTTATTAATAAAGATGGATTCTTATGATTTTACGTTATTATAGATTTACATTACCAATTTATATTATCTTTATGAGTTTATCTAAATTTACAAGTTTGACGGCTTTATAAAAAAAATTCTTTTCAATTGTCATTGCTTTTTTATTGTTTATTTCCTATTAATAGATATTCTTTTCAATAGATTCTTTGCCACTTTCTTTTTTAATACCTTTCATTATGAAGAGTGCTTCTTTTAAATTTAAATATTTTTTTACCAAAAGAATTTAAGCACTCTTATAATGCTTTCTAGTTATTATTATTAATAAATGCCAACGGTTTTTTTTAACCACTAATGCCAAATAGTTGGTTAAATATAAACAATCGAAATTGTACTTTTTAAATATCGGTTACCTAGTAATGAAATAAAGTACAACAATATTAAATCGCATCTAGAATAATATAAACACACGATAGAGGCGAAGGGCCAAATTTCTTTCAAAAACACACACACACTGACACACACATGATGTTTTATTATTTTAAATTTTTAATATTTATTACAATAATTGTTTTAAAATAATATTATAACATGACTGGGATATGTGCATTAGACGATCAGCTAACGACTGATGTTTTATATTATTATTACTATTATTTTCTAGCCTTATTTAACGACTAGTTTTGAGCTTGGTTTGATCTTTGGGAAAATTCCTAAAAAGTACGAAAATAGAAAGATACTTTTAAAATGGCATTTCAATTTGGTCTATTTCCAAAATCTCACTAGGCTATGTAATTGAGACTAAATTTTTCTATTAAAAAGATTGAAATGCCATTGTAATAATTTTAAGATATTTGTTAGAGTTTTTAAAAATAATTAGAAGTAAATAAAAAACATATTTATGATTATTCTGAAAATTTATTTTAAATAGTTTTTAAAGAGCTAAAAGAGTGATCGACTCTCACTAGGCCCATCATATATTGATTATCGACTATCACCATTGGCCACTGGTTGCTGGTCACCACTATCACCCAATGGCTGTCGGCCACAAATGGGCAGTGGCGGACCTACTTACAGGGAGTGGGGTCAGTTGACCCCTCTCAAATGAGGTTATTTACTTATAATATCCCTAAATTTTATCATTTTGACATCATTAATTTTAATATTTTGACCCTACTGACTTGAGTTTTAAATATATTTTGGGTCTTTTAAATACATGGTCCAAAAGTTTTATTAAGCCCATTAAATATCAAAGTCCAAATAAGAGAGATAAAAAATATCCAAATAATTTTTATAAAAAATATTATTTTATATTTTAAAAACCAAATAAAAAAATCATACTAACCTAATCTCATAGTCTGAAACTAAAAGAGAAAAAGTCGAGTGCGAGAGGCAGAGGTGAGACCATGAGATCTGCGGCTGCAAACACTTACTTCCTTTTGGCTTCAAAATCAACCTTCAGCTACGAGAAGAAGAGATAATTTGAAAAGTGAAGGCAGTAAAGAAAAAGCTCATATAATAGAGAGTATCAAATTCAATCTAAAAGGATGATGGTGGACCCAAATTGATTATTTTCAACTTTACGGATCCAGAGTAATTGTCTCACACTCTCACTTCTCCCAAGTTTCTTTTGTCTTTTCCTTTTAATTTATTCTCCATGCCAAACTCCTTTTGAATTAATTTATTGTCTCTCTCATAACCACATCCACCCACACCAGCGTAACACTGTCTGATGTCTTTTCTTTAATTTTTTTTATAATTGAGCATTGAATCATTTATGCTTGTTTGCTGGTCTATAATGGGCCATTGAGTTAGAGTTTTAGAGATGATGATTTCCTTTATCCATTATTGATTATTTTTTTATCTATGTTGCATTCTTGATCTCATAGATTTTTTTTTGTTATAGTATTGACATTATTGATATATTTTTTATTTGTTTATGTGCTTATTTGAAAATATTTTTAGATATTTGTGACTAAGTAGCTATAAATTCCTTAAATTTTGAATAGAAAATGGAAAGATTTTTAAAGAGGAGATTATCATTGAATGAGTAACAATCTTCATTAAAACCTTCTGAATTCCAACAAGTTGAGATTAATTTAGAAGATTTGCCATCAGATCTAAGAAGACGAATTAAAATTTCGGCATATCATCCCAATGATCAAGATAAGGTTAGAAGGGCATACTTACAAAAGGGACCATGTCAACCTATTCGGCATAATTTTCCCCAAAGAAAGATTGGGAATTGTTTGAGAAGATTTAATCCCTCTTGGTTTAATGAATTTGGCAACTGGTTAGAGTATAGTATAGAAAAAGATGCAGCATTTTGTTTGTGTTGTTATCTTTTTAGACTTGATTTTGGGAAGCAATCAGGTGGTGATGCTTTTGTTTCAGAAGGATTTATAGTTTGGAATAAAAAAGATAGACTCTCATTTCATGTTGGAGGTCCTAATAGTGCTCACAACATTACTTGGAAAAAGTGTCAAGATTTAATGAATCAAAATCAGCATATTGAAGTTGCAATTTTTAAGCAAAATGAACAAGTTCGTGACTTATACCGAAGGCGTTTGACTACATCAATTGATTGCATTTGTTTTCTCTTAAAGCAAGGATTAGCTTTTCGTGCTTATGATGAATCAATCACTTCTGCTAATCAAGGTAACTTCCTTGAACTTCTTAAGTTCCTTGCTGATCACAATGAATCAATAAATAACATTGTTTTAGAAAGGGCTCCTGAAAATTATCGTTTAACTGCTCCTAAAATTCAGAAGGATATTATTAATGCTGCTGCAATAGAGACTACTAATGTCATTATCAATGATCTTAGAGATGAGCCTTTTTCCATTATTGTTGATGAGGCACGGGATGTATCAAATAAAGAGCAAATGGCTGTTGCTTTGCGATATATTAACAAGAAAGGAAGTATTGTTGAGCGATTTCTTAGTATAGTCCATGTTAGGGATACTACTGCTTTATCATTAAAAATGGCAATTGATGAATTGTTTTCCAAACATGATCTAAGTATATCAAGAATTCGTGGATAAGGATATGATGGTGCTAGTAACATGCGAGGTGAATTTTGTGGTCTCAAAAGTTTGATTTTGAGGGAGAATCCATATGCATTTTATGTGCATTGCTTTGCTCATCAATTACAACTTACATTAGTTGCTATTGCTAAGAATCACATTGAAGTTGCTTCTCTTTTCAATTTAGTGTCCACTTTCTTAAATGTTGTTGGAGGTTCTTACAAACGACTTGATATGCTTCGTGAAAAACAAATGCTAAAGTTAGAGAAGCATTGGAAAGAGGAGAAATTACTAGTGGACGAGGCTTGAATCAAGAAACCGGTCTTAAACGAGGTGTTGATACTCGTTGGGGTTCACATTATGCAACTTTGATTAATTTGATATTGATGTATTCTACGATTATTGATGTGCTTGAAATTATAGAGGAAGATGGATCAAATGCAGATCAAAGAGCTGAGGCTAATGGTCTTTTACAATTGTTAGAAACTTTTGATTTTGCTTTCACATTGCATTTGATGAAAAATGTGTTAGGCATCTCAAATGAATTGTCACAAGCATTGCAAAGGAAAGACCAAGACATTATAAATGCCATGAATTTAGTTAACATCTCAAAGCAACGGCTACAAGTTATGAGGGAGAGTGGATGGGAGACTTTATTGAAAGAAGTAACTTTGTTTTGCAATATACATGATATTGATATTCCTAATATAGAAGGACCTTTTTGGCCAAAGGAAGATCACGTCGTAAAGGTAAAGCTCAAGATATCACAATAGAACATCATTATCGTGTTGAATTATTTTACACTGTTATGGATATGCAGCTTCAGGAACTTAATGATCGTTTCAATGAGACAAATACTGAATTGCTCATTTGTATGGCTTGTTTGAATCCAGCCAATTTGTTTTTCACTTTTGATAGGGAAAGATTGATTAAACTTGCCAAATTTTATCCATGTGACTTTTCTTCAACTGATTTGGCGATGTTTGATAATCAACTAGAGACTTACATCATTGATATGCATAGTAATGTTGAATTTGCATCTTTAAAAAGAATTAATGATCTTGCAGAGAAGCTAGTTGAGACAGGAAGACATATTGTTTATCCATTAGTTTATCTTCTTTTGAAGTTAGCAATGATTTTTTCTGTAGCTATAGCAACCGTAGAAAGAGCATTTTCTGCTATGAATGTTGTGAAAACTCGACTACGGAATCGAATGGGAGATGGATTGATGAATGATTGTCTGGTGACTTATATTGAAAGGGATATTTTTTGTAGCATTGATAATGAGTTAATTATTCAAAGATTTCAAAATATGAAGTCACGTAGAGAACAATTGTAAGGTATGTAATGTATTTGATTTTATATGAAAAATATTTTACATGATTTTAGCTTATCTTTATATGATAATAATTTCTGTCATTTACTGAAAAAAAAAAATAGGCTGATCCCACTGACCCAGGATCCTAGGTCCGCCACTGCAAGTAGGTCATCTACTGCCAACACTTGCCAACTACTGTTGCTCGACTACCATCCATCATCGGTCGCCACTACTAGTCACTCGCCATCAATCACCAGCCACCACCGCTTGTGGTTACTAATCATCGGCCACCACTATTGGCTATCGACTGTTGGTTATTGACCACAACTATTGATTGCTGACCACTACTAATTGGCCATTGCCCACCTCTCAATGGTTGCCATTGCCGATTACTGGCTATCGATCACCAACTGCTATTGTTGGTTGTTGACCACCAACCAACAAACAAAACAATCATATAAAGTATAACCAAGTGCAAAATTATTTCTTTTATTTTTTATAATTATCAGTAAATACAAAATAATTCCTATTTTTCTAAAGGAAAAATTAATCTTTTGGTTCTTGAACTTTATTTCAGTTTTGAAATTAGTCCATGGACTAATTTTTTAGGGATTGTTTGGTTTTCAGTTTGTAAAAATAAGTTAGAATAAATGAAGTTTGTAAAAATAAAATTTGGATAAAAGTAAGTTTGTTATAAGATATTATGTTTTGATATTTTTTTTTGTAAAAGTAAGTTTAACAAATTGAAACATGTTTTGATTATAAGAGTTTAAAATATATTTAGTTGTATAATTACTAAAAAGAACATAAGTTTTATAATATAATATTATATAACTAATTAAGTTATATATGCTTTATAATAATAATATATTTTTTCCAATCCTACATATAACACACTTTCAGCTGTTTCATATATGTTAAGAAAATAAGTAACATTATTAAATTTGTTAAGAAATTTCAATATTTTATATTATTTGTTCTTATTAATTACATTATCTCAAATTCTTCCTATATCATTTATGTCTCATACTGCCCCTAGTTATTTTGGAATTGCATTTCACTTATTTCAATATTATTCGAAATTTAAGTTTGCAACTTGATCGTTCAAGCTTGAAATAATGACACAAAGAAAATGATGAGTTTCACTTCCTAAGAAAATTACTTATCATTATTCTTCACTACTCATCTCACCTATTTGAATTCACTAGATTTATTTTCATATTTTTCTTGTCATTTGTCACATTTATAAATAAGATGACTAATGTTTAAAATATTTAAATGGAAGCAAAGTTTGAGGATAAAAAATAATAATAAAGCTTAAAGACTAAATTACAAATTATGGTAAAATATAAAATTAAAATTACTTACTTTTTAATCTTAGTTAGCATCTCTTATTCACGTGTTTGTCACATCAACAACTCTGTTTGCCATGTCAGTAACTTTGTTTGCCACATCAGCACCATTTTAAATCAATTTTGCCATGTGACACTTATAAGGACGAATTTATAAATGGTCTGATAGTTGATGGATTAACTATACCACTATTAAATAGATCAGGAAGTATTATCCCAAAAAATTAATTTAGGAACTAATTTCAAAATTGATACAAAATTCAGGAATTAAAAAGTTAATTTTTCCTTTTCTAAATCTCTAAATAATCAATTATTTTTTAAATAATCTAAAAATATTATTTTTAAAAGCTTAAACAAATACTTTAAATGATTTATCCATTGAGTTCTTTTTAATTGATTATCGCCTCAAGTATAATTTTTAATTTTAAAAAGATTATCAAAAGACTATTTTATCCCAAGAAAAATAAAGGATTTGAATCTGGGTCATTGAATTCTGCAGCGCAAAATCTTAGAATGTGTTTAGTTTGAGATTTTTAAGGGAAAAAAATTAAGAGAAATTAAGGCCATGATGCTGTTCTGTAAAACAGTTTTTTTGTCTTCGGAAATAGAAAACTCAAAAAACTTGTTTGGTAAACCTATTTTCTAAAAATTATTTTGAAAAACAGAAAATAGTTTTGTATAAAAAACTCAGAACACCTTTTAGGTGTTTTGTAGTTTTTATTCTGGAAAACACAAGGAAAGATGAGAAACATCCACCTCATTAATAATAAAGTTATAAATGTTGAATAACTCATCTATTACTCACTAGTTATGATTTTGAGAACAATTATTCAAACAGATTTTTTTATTTTCTTATTTTTAAAACAGTTTCTTAAAAATAGTTTTATAAAACTATTTTTAAGAACAGAAAACAGGAAACACTATCAAACAGGTTCTAAATCTTCTTCCTTTATTTAGTTAAAAAATTAAAAGTTAATTTTCTCCAATTTCCTTCTTTTTATAAATTTTTTATAAATTAAATATTTTTAAAAAAAATATTTATTACTCAATTTTTTTCATCCATTTCTTAAATCAAATAAAATTTTATTAAAATCTATTTAATTATGTTCCCACTTGTAAAAAATAAAAATTTTTTTAAAATCTCCCCATCCCTGACATTTTAATCTCTCATATTAAAATTCCTCTACCCCTCCCCCGTCTAATTCCCCTCAACTTACCAAACATACGCTTAAGATCATGCCATCACTTCTCAGAATTTTGAAACCCTAAATGCAGTTCTACTTTGCTGGTGAGAATCGAATCTCTGTAATCTCAAATCGGAGCTACTGCCTTTGAACCACACAGCTGCGTGTAAGACATCGTCCCTATTCTTCTGATTGATTCTAACTTTTCTTCGATATTTTGTAGCAAAATAGTGCTAAGAGTGTCACGCAGTGATTTCAGGTGAGGTACGATTTTGACACTTCGCTGAAATAGTTGTTTGCTTGCCATTTTCTTCTCTTATGTTATTTGCTTGTTGAGAAATCTTGGTAAACAACTAGAGTGGATTGCAGTCCAAAAATTGAAGACTCATTATTTTGTTATGATACTGAAGCTTACTTCAAGGTCCCATAAGGGCCCGATATTATTTTACGCTTCAGGTAGAATCGGTTATCACGATGCCAGATGTCCAGCCCCTTGTTAATGATTTCCTGAACCAGCTTAAGAAACGGTAAATTTTGTTGATCGTCACTGATAGAGTTGAATGAGTGTAGGATACCATCTTGCGAAATTGAGAACTAATTTCTGTTTCGTATTCTGTTATTCATTTTCCAAATTGTTGATTTGCGGTGTAGTAAAATCGAAGGTTCCCAGGCCACAGCAAAGCAGACAGCAGAAGTGCTTCGGTCTGTGATTTCTCAACAGCGGGTGCCGCACACAAATGAGGCTGGAATTCTGATTGATGCAGTAAGAGCTGTTGGGGAGCAGCTCATTGCTGCCAACCCTGTTGGTATGCTAAAATATAGGCCCTCTCCTAAAATTTGCATGCTCTGTTTGTTTATGCTGATGTGCACAAGCCTTGGTAACTTTTTTATTTCAGACAAGTATGTGTTGGCCTATTTTCTACGTGATTGCCTGCTTCAGTTGAAGCATGTCTTCTAGATGCTTGTGCAGTGATATATTGTGAATTTTGGATATTTATTTCTTGTTTTCCTATCATTATATAGTATGTTTGTGACTGCAGAGCTTGCTGTGGGTAATATTGTTAGGCGGGTTTTGCACATTATAAGGGAGGAAGATCTTTCCCTTGCAACAGATGCTATTGCTGGTTTGGGAATATCAGCTGGAAGTGACGATGAAGATGATGTGGAGCGAGATGATCATCCTGTTCTATCTGCTGCTGCTGTTGCTGCCGCTGCAAGAAGCACCTTGCGCCCACCATCGTTGCAAACTCTTCTTGAGGATATGCCTGATTCAGCTGCTGTTCCACACACATCTTCTTCGGGGGGTGAATCTGAAGGAAAAAGTAGATGTAAGCAGTGTTGTCAAAGGCGAGCGCCCTAGCGCCTAAGGCCCAAAGGCGAGGCGCAAAACAGACCTATCGCCTTGCATGCGCCTTTTGGCGCCTAGAAGAACAGAGAAGCATACCTTTAGCATGCTCTGGCTTTACTATGCTTTGTTTTTGTTGTCATGGAGTTTGCTCATTATGCCACCACATTGCTTTTGCTTCTGTTTGTACTTGTTGATTTTGTTTCTTTCACCGACTTAAGAATTAAGATATTATCTTAATAAGAATTAAGATTTAAGATAGTTAAATGTTATAAAATTTAATGCAAGATAGAAAAGTTTTATATTTAAGAAATTATGTAGGCTAATGATAAGGAAATTTTATATTATACTCTACGTATCATCCTTTTTTATTGTTGCGCCTCGCCTCATTCGGGCGTACGCCTTTTTAGCGCCTCTTGTCTCAGGCATTTTATAGGCCTTGCGCCTTGAATGCGCCTTCCGCCTTTGACTACCTTGGATGTAAGGATGGCATGAGACTATGAGAATCTTATATCCTTATTTAGTTAAGTTCATCATGATATAAGGGTGCTATAGCTTGTATTAGTACTACTGGGTAACTTATCTGCCTATAACACTGATTACTGACTAATATTGATATTAACTCTGCGCTGTCATGTGGCATTTTATGATGGAAATTTTACTGTTGTCTAGGTGTTTAATTGCATGCACCTTTATTTTAAGTCTTGTAATTATTTTTTAATTCTTTTACAGCAGCTGACAAAGGTTCTCGAGGTCGGAAGCTGAAGCATGATGTCATTGAAGCTGTCAATGATCTTATTCAAGATATTGCCACTTGCCATGAACAAATAGCAGAGCAAGCTGTGGAACACATACATCAAAAGTACTTTTTCCCCTTAAATACTCTAGGAGAATTTTGTGAATATTCATAGATTTTCAAGCTATTCTGAAAGTTTTTGCTGGTTGGGAACATGTTATGAGGAGCAATATTTACTTCCCATGAGCTCTAATTAGGTGTTGAAAATTACACTCACTATTTTCTAGATTGTCAAAGGTCTTAAGTAATGGATTGAATGAGTTATTGTCAATTATTAGAATTAAATTGGAGAAAATGTCTACTTTAAATGTCCAATGCTTAGTTTTGAGGCTTTCTACTCTAATTTGGGAGTGAGGGCTTGATTGGAATGGAATGGCAAAGACAAATCTGCCTGGGAGATATGTAATCCAAATATTTCATGGTTAAGTTTGTTAGCTGAGTATTAAGGTTACCCCCCTTTACTTATTTTTTAAAGAAATATCAATTAGTATCTTATCTTCATTGGAGACTGTATTACCTTATGTGAAAGCATTCTGGCATAACTGGTCTTGGGGAGAAAACAAAAAAATTGATAGTATTTTTTCATTTATGGAGTTATGAAAGTTGCATTGCTGGCAATAATTACTATTGAAATGTCGGAGGATGATTTCACGTATTTATAGTTAATTTAGAATATCATGTGAATGCCTTTGACACTATCTCAGAAAATCAGAGTGCCATCATCCCTGCAGGCAAATTTTGGCCAAAAGATCTATAAGTGTTCGGTTAGTTGGAAGGGAGTCTTATTTTGGAGGTGGTTATATCATGCTTATTCAGTTTTGCTTACACCAACACGATTGTTTTTCTGTTGTGTTGGGATAATTTGAGCTGCATCTATCATCTATGTTTCTCAACTTTGAGATTTTCTTTCACTTTGCAACAAATTTGCACCTCTATAAATACCACAAGGGTCTATGCATTATCTTGTAATTTTAATTTCTTGCACCCTATATATGTTAAATAAGGAAATTGAATGGCAACTTAATTTTTTTGTTTTTGCCAACAATGGCAACTTCAATCGATTCATCTTAATATTAGGGTCTAAAACGCATGCTATGCTTGGGAGCCTCCAGGTAATTGGTCCTAAAACCATATATATTAGTTAAAAAAGTTTAAACTAAAATGAAGTAAAAAAATATTGACGTGCTGTTTTGTCCAAGTCAAGCCACAATTTTTTCTTAATTCTTTACACTGCCAATTGGATGCTTTTCAGTGAGGTAATATTAACACTGGGAAGTTCTAGAACAGTGCTGGAGTTTCTTTGTGCTGCGAAAGAGAAAAAGAGATCATTTCGGGTTTTTGTTGCTGAGGGTGCCCCAAGGTTAGTAGCAGTGGCTAACTAACATTTGGAAGGGATGCTGGCTGTTTAAGTTAAAACAGGACTTTGTATGTATTTCTTAATTTATCAAATAGTGAAGAATTTTTGTACAATCAGATACCAGGGGCATCTCCTTGCAAAAGATTTGGCAGCAAGAGGCTTACAGACCACAGTAATAACTGATTCTGCAGTTTTTGCCATGATATCCAGAGTAAACATGGTACTTGAAAATTCTTGTTTTGTATTCAGAATAGAATCCTTCATATAAATTTAAACTGACATTTAACATTATACAGGTTATAGTTGGAGCTCATGCTGTCATGGCTAATGGTGGAGTTGTTGCCCCAGTTGGTTTGAATATGGTTGCACTAGCAGCTCAAAGGCATGCTGTTCCTTTTGTTGTACTTGCTGGGAGTCACAAGGTGAATTGTTAGAATATCGTATCCATTTTCCTTGAATATGTCAAGCATATTAATTCTTATGACTTTTGATGTTGGCTTATATTTTCTTGCCTTTTTGTGTTAAACATTGGAAATAGATGACACTTGACTGCTTTATCAGTACAGGGGGATGTATGAAAAATTGTTTTTACCAAGACTTAAATTAGGATCATAATTTTATAGATGAATGTCCATTTTGAGCTGAAGATCAAGATATATTCAATAGTTGGATTTACTTTTAAGCTTTCGTAATTTAACTTATAGTAAGGTTCTTCCTAGAGTACCTGACGGTTGCATAACTTTGATAATTGGTTCTATGGGGAAACACAAAAACTGTCTGCTAGTTACTTAATTGAATAATTCTTAATACATTAAATTTAATTATTAAATGTTCATGCTAAAACATATTGCTTAAGTGGTTTATTGGTTGTTAGTCACCAACATGCTCAACAGATACACTAACTTTAACAATATAACAGCCTTTCTATTTTGATATTAATCAGTCTAGTTAAAGTCCCTCACCTTAGTAATGTTCTGATATATTTGATATTAATGTTAAGGTAAAGTTTTTAGTGATGTTTTGCTACTACTTTGACACCATTTTGTTTAAATAGCCTTTTCTGGTCGGCTTATATTCAATTAATAGATTATTGTGTTTCCTCATTTGGGGAGGTTATTATAATATTTGAAAGGGGAGGGGGTGTGAGTGTAGGTTTTAAAAACCTCTATTATAATATAAATTGAAACTAAAGGGGGTGTAATTGTAATTTTTATTAGAGTTAGTTTCCTTGTTTCTCCCACCTGTAAGCTTGTATGTTTGTTCAGAAAGGGTGGTGAGCATCGGAAGGTGAATTCAGTAGTATAATTCTACATTATTCTAACCCAAAAAAGAAGGTAAATAACGGAGAAGCATTGTAAGATTTAGGCAACTTTGAATGGTTTAGACTTAAGCCAAGTTCAAGTTACATAACACCCTGCTCATCATCTAGACTCTTAAGATGGCTTATTGCGCATTTATGTCATTATGTGATTGATGAGGAAAGAAAAGATAAACATTAATAACTGATGACCTTGTAGTCTCTACAATAACAAAAAATTTTTGACCCTAATGATGAGATTTGGAGATTGGAAGTTTGGAATTGAACATCATTTCTTATGCTGTGAATGAGACAGCTGCATCCTTGTCATTGATTCAGTTAGGATGTGGCTTGATGATAGAATGCTAATACAAATGCTTTAATGAATCCCTGGGTTTCCGTCTATTATGAGTTGGTAGTCTTTAATGCCATAGTCTGGTTATAAAACTTGATTGTGATTTGCTTAACAATTTTGGTTATTTAAAGCTGCACTTTCTTTTTGACAGTTGTGCCCTTTGTATCCGCACAATCCTGAGGTCTTGCTGAATGAATTGAGGTCCCCTTCTGAACTTCTGGACTTTGGGGAATTTTCAGATTGTATGGATTCTGCAAGTGGCACTGGTTCTCTTCATGTCGTTAATCCCACTTTTGACTATGTGCCACCAAAGCTTGTTAGTCTCTTTATTACTGACACGTAAGTTAGCTGGGATGCAGTAAGAAAACTTTTGCTTTCCTTTACTATTAACTTTTGAAAACTATCATACTCAATTTCCTTTTCCATTTGCTTCTTTTGAAATTACTTTTTCAGAGGTGGCCATAACCCATCATACATGTACCGGCTCATTGCTGATTATTACTCTGCTGATGATTTGGTGGTGAAAGGAAGAACTACTGCTGGGAGTTGAGTTTTGCTCCCTTAATTTGTCTTACACTGGTAAGTAATTAATATTAGATCTCCGGCTGTTAATGTTTATACAGGGATTTCTGTGAATTTGGTATTTTGCTCAGTTAAGCTATTTTGACAAGAGAGGAGAATGTAATCCTATCTGGGGCTTCTTACAAAGCGCTAAGACATTTAACTCACACACTATATAGGAATTGGTCCCTCTCTTGGAAGGTACTGGTTGATAATTAGTTTTACTCTCAATAGAAGTTTGACCAAGGATGTAACTTCTTTTGTTTTGAGTCAATGTTCATATGGCTTTTGACAATCAAGCCATAAAATTATGTTCTCATTTGTAATCTTTATTATGAATCAATATTCATATGCTTCCCCTTTCCCAGTTTTTGACTACCTCAGCCGTTAGTTGTCTGTGTTGAAAATATTTTTGCGAAACGTACTATTCTCATTAATGTAATAAGTTGCTTTTTTTCATGCTTATCAGGCAGGTTTTGGGGTGACTGATAAACTATGGGCTTGAGAGAAGTTATGAATCGGTTGTGTAAGTGAATGAAGCTTATAATACTGTGGGGAATTGGATTGTGTTGTGGAAACTATTCGGCAGGGGAAACAGTGTTGGACAATATCCAGTTAAACAATGCAACTCCATTTTTTGCCGCTGCTGAAGGGGTAACATTAGTTGTGCATAGTACCTTTGACAATGTTAGTCCCTGTGGGTGAGATAACTCATTTTGTTATTTGGCCTAATCATGGTAAGGGCCCGCGCCCACCCCACCCCCACACCCAACACCCCCCCCCCCCCCCCCCAACCACACCCTGTATCTTCTACAAAAGATTTTTTTTTAAGGGTAGTAGTACCTTTGATATTAATGAGTTTTTAGTCTGTCTTTTTGACCCTTGACAATGCTACTTATAACATGAAATTTTTCTTGGTTTATTTTTCGAAGGTTTATTTTTCGAAGTTCATAAATTGTTAAGAACATTATGACTATGGATTTCCCCCCTAAATGCAGCAATATAAAATTTTGCTATAAAAAAAAATTATATTAAGTGTTATTTACAAGAAATGAATAGTGGAATTTATTTTCAAGATTCGTTTATCAATGTTAATATCGATATTAAACATATTGCAAGTTTCACAATTCATGAGGAAACATGTCTAGTTAATAAAATATTAACAGTTTCGTTCTTTTTTCCTCAAAATTAGAAGTAACATCTGCGGCACAATTTTACTTGGATTGAAAAGCTATCCTTTAACGTTAGTTTTATAATTTTAGGATTTTTGTAGTTTTGCATTTAGGCTGCTCATGGTTCTTTCTCTGAGGATCGCTTTTTCTCCATCTTACTGTGCATTGTTCTCGTAACGTAACGAAACTCATGGCAGTTTCTTTTTTTAATAGTTTTTTGAGAGATATCTGTGAAACTTTTTTGGGTTTTAGCATGGAGAAGTATAATTAAAAAGGAGAACAATTTGGTTCACTTGTGGCTTGTTAACTTTTTTCTTCACAAATTAGCAATGATATAAATTGGACCACTTGTTTATGCATTATTGTCTTATTTCAGTTTATACAGAACAAGTCAATCATGGTGAACTTCTATAACGCATTAAGATTAAAGAATGCTGACCGGTGGTACAAGAAAGATAACGTTTAAATGTAGTATGAGTATTCGATATCAAATTATTAAATAAGAATATGACCAATGAACATTTTTTTTCCTATTTAACACGTAAGTTTTCAATAATTGTATCTTCCAAAAATTCTTTTATAAGTCACCTAGTGACTGAGAAAACCAATAATCGACAACTAAAACTTTCAGCAAATTCCATTCAGAAACTAATTGCCAATACCAACTACAAATTATGTACAAGAAGAACACCTAAAGTATGGATTTAGATTGTTGACACATAAAAAGGTAGGGAGTTTTTAGATTCTCTAAAGTTAAAACCTAACAAAATATTTTCAAAATAAATGACAATAGAAAGCAAAAAAGTGAGTGAATGAAAAGAGAAATGATCCCATACACGATGTTACTTCTACTATCATTCCCTAAATATTCCCTAGATACTTAACGCAAAGCAAAGGCCACTAAAAGAATCCTAAATGCCATCGACTATAAATAAATTACAGATAGCGACCCAATAAAATAAAAATACAGGTAAGTTAAAAAAGATCAAATGATGATACAGAAGCTGATGATGACCAATTTGATCATCTATGCTCTACATCAAACCAGAAAAGAAGAGAAGTTCGAGCATAAATTACTCTGACCCGTTGCAGTGCAAGATTCCCACTTGTCAGAACAGCTTTGGCACCTCCCTCGATCCGGGTTTGAGAAACAAAAACACCATCACCATTGCTCTTCACGGATGAGGGAATCACCTCACTGCTACTGGCCGTACTCACAATGGGGCATGAGAGGTAATCCAGAGGATTAGATTCACACTGAAGTATGCATCCATCTATAGTAAGCCTTCCCCTTCTATGTAGTAAGCAGCAACCAAGCTCTGCCTTCACAGTTAGATTTGCTAGCTTGCAAGTGGAAAGGAACTCCAATGCACTGCTCAGACAAAATTAAGAGCAGATACCACATGTTGTTGAAGATGAATACCGTGGTGACCTTCCAGGAGACCTTTCCATACTGCTGGATTATGGTTGAGATAACAAAGCTCTATTTTCAGATACAACAATGGCATTGGCAGTGTTGTGAACCACATTCAAGACATGTGGCTCAAAAAGAATTATGTCTAGCCATAAATATTATCCATTGAACCCAGCAGCATGGCAGTGGCTCCGAATGACCACTTCAGAAGTTCACCAAAGAAGGTAAAAAATCTAGATAGAAGTTCTGCAAACCTGTCTGAACCTCGAGAACAAATGAGCAATGTGTCATCTGGAAGTTCACCTGCACCAATCTGAGCAGAGAAAGTTGAGATTAGAAAAGGAAAATATGGAAAGATTTCCTAGCAAGAAACTTCTTTTCCCATGCACAAAATTAGAAGAGAAGGTTGAAGAACCAATTTAAACTGGTGATAGATAGAGACATGAAACGAACACACAAAAAGACGTAGTCTGATAACATCTCTATGGGCAGAGTTAATGTCAATTCATCTGTTAATCCACAATATGAATTTAGAAATTTATTTGTTTGTAGATGATGAGACAAACCCAACAGCAAGGGAAGCTATGCAACATGATGAAGAATTTGTCAGCCAGAATTAGATATCAGATTAAAGTCACTGGAGCTAAATCTAGAAATCATCAAATCATAAAGGTATTAAAAAACTAAATGGCAACAATTAGACTTTATGCAACTGAAATCGTCTAATCACCAAGCTAAACTTTCATTCCTTGCATTTCATTTCATTTAGACTTTATTATTACTTAATAAATTAATTTTGGCCAAGCTCTGCATTTTCTAAAACTGCTGCTGATCAGGTATTTAAGTAGGAATTACAAATTGCATAATGCTTTTAATTATTTATATAAAACAAATATAATAAAAAGGACATAGTTTAGAAACGAAGGCATCACTGATTCTTGAAAGATCACTTAGTATATTTTCTTTTCATTTATTTTAGCTGGAAACTAAATGAATGTTTGTGACTCTTCAACCCTGGACTAAGAAAAGTGTTAGAGCACTTACTAGGCAAATTGGTTTCTTTATCTGAATGTTAGAGACACGATGGCTCCCTCCAGCAGCAACTAGAATGGTATCACCTGGTCTGAGAGGAACAAAACATTGATCATAATCTATGACCTGGGGAAAATCCCAGAAACAAGACACTGATGACAAACCTAGCTGCAGAAACAGCAGTTTCAATGCTGGGGAAAACACCAAGTTCAGATAAGTCCTTGGCCGATCGGTCTACTCGAAGCCACAAGCGAGGGTGACATGCCAGGTGATTCCATCTGTGGCAAACGAGGGCGGTGTTATAGCGATCTGCAAACTCAATAGCAGCTTGGTGACAGAAAAAGACAATAATTTGCATACCCTAACCCTACTTTCATACCCCAAATTACCAATAACAACTCGAATTAGCTCTAACAGCATAGCATACACAATCACATCAAAGTCAAACGCCCAAAAAAATCCAAATGAGCGAAAATCCTAGACCGGGTCTTCTTTAATTGAACGAAACATAACGGTGAAGCGATTTGCAGACTCAAATGACATCTAAGCGACAGAAATGGCACCAATTTCATATGCTAATCCTACTTCATGCTGCAAATTACCAAGAACAAGCTGAAGAAACATCTAACAGAAATACTTACGCTATCGGATCAAATTCGGCAAAAAAAAAATGCAACTTTAAACAAAATCAAAAGCTGGGTATTGTTCAATCAAACGAAAGGAATGAGATATAATAAAACCAAAAAGGAAAAAAAGAAAATAGGGTTTACCAGGAATAGGGGAAAGGAAGCTGAAGATGTGCATGAGACAACCGTCATCGAGATTATTGATGTGAGAAACTGAGGATGAAGATGAGGTCTTTCTCCTCAAACTTCGCTTCCACTTTCCCTCATCTTCTTTTTCTTCTTCGATGCTCGGATTCATCTGAACCATATCCGGATCCAACTCCATTGCCCACCTAGTCCCCCTCACTTCGAGCTTCTCTCCTACCCTATCCCGAGATTTTAATCTGCACGATAAGCAACCGACCGGAAACGCAAATTTTTCATATCAAGTAATGAGGCCTTAAAGAATCTACATTTCATATTTTCATGTACAAAGCCTTTAACTTTACCCTCCTTATTAACTTGCCAGGGGCACTATCCGCTGATGTAAATTTTGCCGTTGTAGTTTGTGGCAGCTGTGTTTCTGTGTTTGCAACTTTGTCCTTTAAATAATAAAAGTTTTATTATCAATATTTTTTTTTTATAAAATCATTATCATTAATATATCAATAAAATATATATTTAATACAGATGGAGCAAATGAGGGTCCTCCAATGTCACTTATTATCTTGATGGAAATAGAAAGGTAATTTCATTATACGAAATTTAATGTATGCAATATTTATTATACTTTTGTCATGATCAGTTTATAATAATTATATCTTTTTTATTTATTTTAATTATCTTTTAAGATTTTAACATACATATTAACTAATATAATTAAGATGTTATAATTTATTTCATATTTTCTGTCCTTGATTTATTACAACCTATAATTTCATGTTAAGTGTGGAAAATAATTAATGAAAATAAAGGTGTAATTGAAAAAATATCAATTAATGTTTTTTTTTGGCTTTTAAAAAGACTTGTAAATAAGAATTCTTTTTTGAAAAGGACTTATAAAAAATGGAGGAATTATTTAAGAATATAAAAGACATTTATATTCAATTTTTTTACTTTTTTCATTTCGTTTAATTTCTTTTTCATTTGTGTTTACCAAGTGGAAAGGTGTATATATATATATATATATATATGGTTCTTGAGCTTGGATACACAGCTTCCGGAGAAACATTGGTGGATTCGATCCAATGCCTTCAAGGCTGGGTCCTTGGAGTGTTTAGTGGGGTTGAATTGGTATAGAACTTGGGCCTCCGACGACTAATTCTGGAGAATGGAGATTGATTATCTAATGCTTTGGCCCACAAGCTGAATGCTTCATGTGAGGCCCAATCTTGCCCCAATCAAATCCTCAAATTGACCAGGGCCTTGTTGAGCAGAGAAAGGACTGTACGGATATGTCATACACATACTGGACAGACGAGAGTTATAGCTTTGGGCTGCCTATGGGTTCCTCATTATTGGCCCAAATGACCTCCCTGTGTAGCCTGGCCTTCTCGTATGCAAATCATCAAGAAAGGGGATTTTAGTATTATTGACTAATTCTTGATAAAAAAATGTTTAAAATAGTCGCAAATTTGGACTTTTTGTATTATTGTATGCAATGCTCCTCCTTGTACGCAAAAGCATCATGACTATTTGATCATTACATATAAGAAAGAATAGTTGAATTTTGAACTTGATTTCTTATGAATCAAAACGTTTATATATAGTTTAATATCAGCATTTGATAGCAAGTACATATAAATATCTAATCTTTTTGTCAACAGGAAAATTTTCATATGTTCACAGACACATATAATGCAATCTATTTTTTTTTTTAAGAGATACAAATATTAAGACACGGGAAAAAAGTTTTAGTTTCTGCTTGCCAAGTTACTACTCGATAATATTTTAGATGAGACTCGGAAAGAAAGAGTGTTACTTTCAGATATCGTCTTTGACTCCCTGTACAGCATGCAGACCAAACGGAGGATATGAAAATTCAAGATTATGTCAATGGGGGCAATATCATTACATTATAAAAGCAAACGGGAGACTGGAGTCCTGTGCTCCACATGGAAAAAAAATGAATGTGAGAGATATCTCAATATTCACAGCTTATGAATAAGCCAGAAGAATATTGTGATTTCTAAACTAAATATATAGACATGTCGATTGACATATTGATAAGTCAGAAGAACTTTGCTCATGAAGCTACTGCTCTAAAATAAAATCCTCCCGGCAAATTTTCATGAACGGGAGATGTTCCCCTCATTAGAAATATGAGAAAACAATGTTAGATAACACAAAACTACCAGACGAACGTACAAACATGGCGAAGAAAAAGTACCTTTTTAAAATCACAAGAACCAATGTTCAAGTGTGATCTTTATTTATCTCTATCTAATGAATGCCTACGTGAGCGATGTGAGAAGTTTTAGACCACTCTTGTCCTTTCTCCTCTCGGCACTGTTCCTTAAGCAATGGACAATGGCCCCAAATTTCTAATCCCAAAAGGGATTTGGGAAGACCGTCTGGCAGGCCTTGGAGACTCAATAGGGGACAATCCCAAATGCGTAAGGATTGAAGAAACTTGAGGTGAAGAACACCCGTGTAGTTTATTGATTTTAGGTTCCAGCAATTTTTCAGGGTGAGAGACGTAACATTAGGTGGGAGCAACGCCTCCTCTGGGAATAAATCCACATTCTCTGAATCATCACTAAAAGTAAAGTGTCTCAGAGAAAGGAGTTTGTGCAAGCCCCAGCTCATACTCCAAGACACTTAAAATCAACTCGAAGAATAATTTTCAGCAGTAGTATATGAGCTATCTTGGTATTGAATGCTTCAATTGAGGAGCCTCTTTCTTTTCCTTCTTTTTCTCTCAAAGTTCAAGCCAGAAATTCTTTTCGTTTCTGATGCTGCATTTTTGCACAAGAGGGACAAAATGTGAGTTGACCGTATCATATAGAGGAGAAGATAAGAATAGAACATGACCTCTTGTTCCTTGTTTATGCAAAAAGATGAACTTTGCAGAGAATATATAAAATCAGATAAAAGTATTAAAAATCATGTAAAAATTTGGTTCAGTAATATGTAAAAGGCCATAAGAACTTTCTTATTCATTCTCATCATGCATATATAAAGTCTCAAAAAGGGATTTTAGTTAGAACAAGATCTAGACAGGAAGATTAGGCTGAGGAAAGGAAGCAATCAGCCCATTATCTCAAACAACTTCAACTGGAAAATGACATCTCAATTCAGAATAACAGATTGACAAGGGATTGGGAGACATATCATGAATTCCCCACAAACAAGATCTCCTTAAACTCTTCAAGTTGCTGAGGTCATTCTCAAAGTTCAAGTTTCATTCAGGCTAAGGAAGACAAATGGATATGCAACTGCTAGAAAAGAAAAATTGTTCAGCTGTGGATCTCTTACTGATCAGTTGAACCGCTTTCATAACTGCAATCTTTTGCGAAGAAGATATTGCAGCTTGTTTTGGACAATCAAGTAAACCACATTTGGTAATGTTTTCCTGTACTGTCAAGCAAAATTGAAATTCATGTGTGATCAGTATGCATGAAATTATGTTTAACCAAGCTAACTACAAAGCAGAGTCCTTCCATACCAATTGAGATTTTGATCTTCACTCTAGAACCTTTCTTGCCTTTGCGCAGAAGTAACCTTCATTGAACTTAATGAAATCTGCATCGAAAAATAGAGTACTAAGTGATACGTACAATGATATATGATCTGAATCTCTAAGTAGAGAGTAATGAATTTCATTGTGTGACCGAAATGAAATTCAAGGCTGTTCTTTTTGGTTGCTTGTAACATAATGCTAACTATAATTTAATAGAAATGTAAAGCATTTAAGCACTGCTCTTCCTATTACAGCCTTGAGAACCAGTGTCGATGTGCCTTCATTAACAAATCTTGAATTTTGAAAAGTAATCTCCTTAAAGTCTCCAACTTGGTTAGTTTATTTCAAAATTACAGTGTTTATATGCTTAAGAAGACAAATGGATCTTGAACAGCTACTTGAAATGAAATTTTCTGGTTGCAGTGTAGATATGCTTAAGAAGACAAATGCTGAAACCTTGAGCTCCAGTGCAGTGAACTGTAGAACACCCAGTGAGACATGTTCTTATGCTTATCCGAAGAGAATGTAAAATGTGTTAGAATATGATGTACAGTAGAATTCTTTCATTGTGTAAGCAAAACAACGTTGAAGGATTTATATTTTGGTCACCATTAGCAAGGAACATCTGATTTGGTACTGAACCAAAAAGGGTTCTCGTTGTTACTATAAATCGCATACAGTGGTTAAAAGATCTGCTTTAATCTATTTCAAATCTTGATGAATTAACACATGAACTAGAAAAAAATTAAGAATAAATAGAATAATGGAAAACAAATTTTTCAAGAAGAATCAATTACCATAACAGGCCAGTTTCCTGTTTCTGCTTAAAACTGAGTGCATCCCTTTATTCTCTCTTTCACAAACTATCTTGAACAGACCAGAGAAGCCTTCAAGAATGTTCCCAAGAGATGTCTCCGTATAATACTATTTATTTAGAATGTGATAGCAGCCCCATCGAACTGTTGCTCCATTATTTAGAATGTGACACATCTTCCCTCAATTCCCTGGATCAATGATGCCTTCTAGTAGAGAATGAGGAGATGCTATCAGATACAGCACAGAAAATTACCAGATATGTACAACATATGTATGTGGGTGTAATATAGAGAAGTACCTTTAGAGCTATAAGAAGAAGTGTCTACATCTTAACTCAGTCTACCCAGAATGATACGTTAGGGATGTGAGAAATTTTGAGCCAATCTTGTTCCGTCTCCCTTCGGCATCGCTGCTAAGCAATGGACAATTATAACCAACATGTAAATGAGAAAGGGATATGGGTAAACCATTGTCTGGCATCCCTTCAAGACTCAGACTTGGGCAGTCATAAAAAGATAAGGAAGTAAGAGAATGGAGGTGGAGAATGTTAGCTCAGTTGGCTTCCCAAGAGGGGGGTGAATTGGGAAGATTGAAATTTTTCTGCAAAGACGAAATACAATAATGATACTAAAAAGGTAATTGAAAACAGATTAAAAAAAAATAAAGAGTAAAGGGAAGAGAACTCAGTAGTTTATCCTGGTTCGGTCTATTCCACTTGACCTACGTCCAGTCCCCAAGCCACCACTTGAGATTTTTCCACTATCTCTTGCAAGATTTGAATGAGTTCTTGCAATGACCGCATTACAACACCAGCCCAAACTTTGGACTAAAACAAGTGTTCTCACTCTTCTCACTCAAGAGTAAGACTATCTCTTTTAGTGTAATCTCACACTAAGTATTCTCTACAAGTGTTTATATATTTTACAGAATGAAAACTCTCTCAAAAGAGTAGATATGAAAGTTGAGATATAATAAATGAGTAAAATAGAGGGTAGTTGAGTTTTGAATGAATTAATAAATGAATCAGTAGAGTTTTGATGTGTATATTATTTTTCTCATTATCAAATAACTTAAATGAGATTTTATTTATAGTCTTGGGGCAAAACTATCTATTGAAAACAAAGATTAGCCGTTACTCTCAATAAAATAGCCATTCACCTACCGCATTAAATGCATTTGACAGAGGTTATGCGAATAATGGGTAACTGTTTGCTTTTGTTTTCAACATGGAGCTTTTCGTTATGGGGATAATCTAACTAAGTTATGCGGATAATGTACTACCCAGAATGACCAAGTTTTAACTCAGAATCATTTTCCTGAAAACCCACTTAGTTATTAGGATAACGTTAAGTTTTTCTCAAACTGAGTTTTTGTGAAACTTAGGTTATCAGGATAACCTCACAAGGTTATGCGGACAACCAATTTACCTGAGGAAAGTTCAAGTATTTTAAAATATAAGTTATGCGGATAACCTCATTTGGTTATGTGGATAACCTGTTTACCTGAGGAAAGTTCAAGTATTTTGAAATATAGGTTATGCAGATAACTTGTTTACCCGAGGAAAGTTCAAATATTTTGAAATATAAGTTATACGGATAATCTCTCATGGTTATGCGGATAACCTGTTTACCCGAGGAATCCAAGTGTTCTGTGACACACGTTATGCGAATAACCTTCCTAGGTTATGCGAATAACGGGCTACACAGTACTACTTTTCTTCACTGTTCACTTTGTTATGTGAATAAGGTGCTTACCTTATCAGGATAACCTCCTGGACACACTTGAAAACTTGATCCCCAAGATGTGTTATGCAAATAACCTCAATCCTTTTTCATGAAATTGAAGAATGGACTTTGAAAAGCTTTGAGATTAAGTCTTTATCCCCATAACCTTAAATGATTATGCGTATAAGAAAAGATATTATCTTGAAAACAAGGTACACACTTATAAATATCTTTGAAATTGAGATCTTATTCACATAAGCTAAAACATGTTTATGAAAACCAATTGAACACTTAGAATCAGTTTAAAATTGAAGCTTTATCCTTATTAGATAGCTCTTTTCTTAAAAATCATTTTAAAATCATGAGCTAAGAATTAATAATTCAATTAGTCATTTCATTTAATATTGGTTTAATTAAAATTCAAAGTTCAACTACCTTCTTTTACAGATAATTTTCGTTAATTATATGAAACAGTTCTTCAATCAACAAGAAACTCCAATTTTGTTCTTCATTTTACTTGTGTTCCTTTGATATTGGATCTTCCAAGCTCATTTGTTTTAGAATCATCAAAATATCTGAATTAACAGAGAAGTCCCCTATAGTTTATTCTTTTTAATTTGAAGCAACTAATGAATGAAAGAGAGTGAAGATTGGGTGGCAGAAATCCCTCCTCAGGAAAGGAATGGTCCAAATCTTCAAAGTCATCACCAACTTCAAGTTCTTCCAAAGACAACAGCTCATGCAAACCCCAATCCTTGCCAGATGCAGTCACTTTTGAGCTCCTTATGATTGAAAGACAATGTAGATTTGAAAGCCAATCTCCCCAGGGAATTGATTCCATCTCTTGACAATACCATAAAGTCAGGTCACGAAGAGGTGTAAGCACGTCTGCGGAGCTCCTTGCTTGCTTGTCGTTCACTGAAATCTTCTAACACATAATTAAAGATAGCTTTTCCATGGCAGAGGACTTGGGAAGTAAAATCTCCAGATTCATGCACGATTCAATATCTAGGGTTTTTAAAGAAGGAAGGTGCTGAGGCAGGGACATTTTCATTCTTGGACAGTAACATATATGAAGTTCCTGAAGGCATGGGAAGCTGTCGCCTTCATAACATATATTCCATTTCTTCCATTCTTTTAATTCAGAAAATCTCAAATATGAAAGGGGTCGAAATGGAGCATTTGAGGAGCCATTCCCATAGAACTCTTGACCTATCACCTTTATTCCATCAAATCCCTTAATGTGAAGTCTCTCAAGGGAAGGTAGTTGCCCATGTGGTGGCAAGTGGGCACAATATCTACAATCCCCCAAATACAGAGACACTAAATTGGGTAAATGAGAACCCCCAAACCAATTAGGAAATCTGTAACCCCCATAGCATGTAACTAAGAGCTTTTTTACTTTACAATTTGGCTTCAGTGTCTCCAATATGAGCACTTGATCTTGTTGTGATGCTTCTCGACTTCCAAGCCCTCCCCAGTCCAACTTTAGTTTATCCAAATGCTTCTCTTTCAAGTTGGCCACCCTAGCATTGTTAGCATCAATCATGTACTCCAGATTTAAAAGAACTAGTGTGCCCTTTAAATGATTGAGGGCTCCGAATTCCTTCATTTCAGATCCCTTATTTTTTCTCACAACAAATTGAGTCATTGTTTGGAGATGCTCAAACTTGCCCATATATTTGGGCATCTTCTTCAGGCCACTATTTTCCAAGTCAAGATGATGCAAGTTGATGAGTTTGTGAAACTTTGATGGCAACTTAGTCAGACTTCGACAGTTTTTTAATTTCAATGTGTGGAGATTGATAATTGAGCACAACGAATCTGGCAACTTTTTAATCTCGGTGTCAGAAAGATCTAAGTAACGTAAGTGCTTTAAATTGTTGATATCATTTGTCAACTTTTTGACATTCCCATATCCAGTCAAAGATAATGCACGCATATTCTTCAAGCAAGTAAGTCCAGATAGCATATCGGCTTTTTTATCGAAAGGGATGTTATTTGGCAATCGGAGAAAGCTGCGTAATTGGTGGCACATGAAAATATCCTCAAAGTTGTAAACTTTTTCATAATCATTGGCTAAGTGTGAAATGTAACGAGCCTTTGTTGAAATTTCTAGAGCCCAATCACCCTCTAGACGCAAACAAAATTCGCCCATCACAGATTTTGCCAAGTCATTCAAAAGGTCATGCATAATGAAGTGATCCCCACCTTTTTTCCACGGTTCAAAAAATGACCTTGATTCCAGTTCATTGAAAATTTGATTGCCTACTTCTTCCATTCTCTCTTTTGTTCGACTAAAATGCAATAAACCTTCTGTCATCCATAATTGGATTAATACATTCTTCTTTATCACATAACCTTTAGAAAAGATAAAAAAAAAGCGAAACAACACTTAAGATTTGAAGGTAAATAATAGTAGCTCAATCTTAAAAAAGGAATTATAGCGCTATCATTCTCTGATAAATCCCAAATATCACTCACCAGAATCTTACCCCAATCTCGAGCAGATAGTTTTGTGTGCAACAGACTTCCCAATGTTTTTATTTCCAAAGGCAATCCTCCACACTTTTTAACAATTTCTCTACCAATTGTTACAAGATTCGGATCTTCATGTTGGTTGTTAAATGCATGTTTTGCAAATAACTTCCAACAATCTTCATCTTGTAATGGTTTCAAAAGATGTATGTGGGTAGAGTGCATGATTTTTGCAACCTTTTTATTGCGGGTTGTTACAAGGATCTTGCTTCCTAGAGCTACAAAATTGAAAGGAGCTTGGAAGACCTCCAAAATTTTTCTATTCTCATCCCATATATCATCAAGAACAAGAAAAAATTTCTTACCCATGAATTTCTCCTTTAGCTCAAGTTGATGTAAGCTCAAATCATTTGATTTTTTAGCTGTACAATCAAGTGCTTCAAGAATTCCTCTAGTAGCTTGAACAACATCAAATTCTTCCGACATGCACACCCAAGCTCTATGTTGAAATTGATTCTTCATTCCTTTTGTCTTCGTAGACAAGCCGTGCAAGAGTTGTCTTACCTATACCACTCATACCCACAATAGCAATCACGTTCAAAGGCAACTGATTCTCACTCATTTCATGTGATAATAAAATCTCTATTATTTTATCTTTATCGGCATCTCTGCCATACATATTGGATTCATCTATTAAAGATATTGTTGGCAATCTCTTGAACACTTTCCTGTTCACTACCAATTGAATGCCAGCAGCAGCAAGGCCTTCCTTCAATCCCAATATCTCATTTTGCTTTACAAGATACTCTAGGTTGTCAAGCACTTCTGTGATCCTTGACTCTATCTTTTTGTCAAATAGGTTTTGATGAACAAAAGCAGTGAAGAAGCCTCGTACCTTGCTGGTCACAGTTTGCGATTCAGCATCCAACTTCTGTCGTGATGCCTCAGTAGCAATCTCATCCAACAAGTCTCCAGCCTTAAAGACTTCGTCTTTGAGCCCGTCAAGCCACTGCTTCACGTTAGGATTTCTATACTGCCTTTCCTCTGCATCTTCTATAACTCGATTCACAGAAATAAGGATGATGCGCAATTTTTTCAGCAAGCCATCCTTGAGATTTCTGAGACACGGAAGTAGTCAAGAAGGTCACGAGAAGCCAATCTCTCAAATGCCACCTGAAGGGAAGAGGAGAGAAACGCTCCAGCCGCCAACTCTGCCATGACCTTTTTTTCTTTTTTTCCTGTAAAAGCTGACACAAGGTTTTGAGCTGCAACGAAGGAAGAAAACTTGAGAAAGATTGGCAATTTCTCTCGAGTTTGAAGTCTGAGTTTCCAATAATGCGATAATGTTCAGGAGATGCAAAAGAGTTCCAATTATGCGCCCTTTTCAAAAGTGAATCTGGGCGCTGTCAGTGACCAATTGGCACACCTTTATTTCTACATATAAAATTAACCCAACTTTTATTGTGTCTCTTCTCTTGCATCGCTAGTTATAATTACGACATGCACATTAACTAGAGAGATCATAGTGATCACTTGGTTTTTTGAGCAGAAGAAATCAATAAAAAAAATTTAGCAAAGTATAACACGTTAAAAAGTACTTTTAATCACTCATCTTGATAATTTTTTTATTTTAATTTTTATATTTGCCGTGTATGCTGACAATCTGGACATGTAGATATGCATATTAACTAGGTGGCCTCGGTATTGCGTGAGGTTTTTTTTGCCCAATTGCATGAGGGTTAAAGAATAAGTTTTGTTGTTTTTAATGTTGCGAATAGTATGATTTGTTATAGATTTTATATTTTATATTAATAATTAATATATTAATAATTTTAATAAAAATTAGTCATTTGTCTCAGTTATTTATTTCATTTTTTAATTTAATTTTTATAATATTGTTAAGTCTAATTTTTTTTATTTATGTATTAGTCTTCAATCATTAAAAAAAAATCAAGAATCTAATTCCCTATATATCGTATCCATATTGCTAAACAATGTCAATTTTTTAGACTTATTTTGATTTGATCGGAAAAATTATAGTAAACATACAAAATACCTAAGTTTTTTCTACCTTTCCTTTTACACTTCAAAATTAAATAAAGAAAATATCTTATTGCATTTGTTTTCTCCAACTTTTAACATTTTGTATTAATTGTTCACTTTAAATAAAGCAATCGTATGATTGCAATTTTCACTTTAAATCATATGATTGTGATTTTTTTTGGGCCAACCGTATGATTGTGATTATAATTAAATAAAGCCTCATAGGTTTATGGAATGAGGGACAGTTTACATCTAAAGTAGCAGTCAGCTGCCAATTACACCCTGTAATTTGTTTTATCATCCCTTTCCTTTTTATTAATCACTATTGCATTCATTTTCTTTTTTAATATTTATTTTGTTTTAAATCATGTTAACAAGATGAAATATTGATTGCAAACAATTATACTGTGACATTCGAGTTTCCAAGTTCAATAATTGTAATTGGAAGCATCTTCGTCATATTATTGTGGGGCCAAACGTTTTAATAAATAAATAAACTAACATCACAGCATCGAACTTTTTGGCGGGGAAGCATGCAACACTTTCCAAAAAGGAAAAAGGAGCAATCAGCCAATCTCTAGCTAGTTTCTTTCTTCTTCTTCTTTTTTTTCTTTTTCTGTTTTCTATCTTTTGTTTTTTTAATCTCTTGGGATGAAACTCACGTAAAATTCGTCATACATTTACGTTCATTATGGATATGTATGTATTATTAAGCAGATTAGAAAATAGACGCAGCTAGTTGAAGTCTACCGGCAAACTAACTGAGTTTCTAACATTACCTAATTATCAATGGGCATTGGTTCTAGTGGAAGTGATTAGGACCGTTTAATTATGATGTCTTCGGTTGATAAATATTATCTCTGGTCTTTAATATAAGGTCATTTTAATTGAATAACGTGAATTAAGAATTGAAATTAAAACTAATTAACTACCTCGATTTCTCCGAAAATCTCAATATTTTTCCAAAGTCACCCTTATTTAATCTTTTTCTCTTTCTCTTTGAATACATTAAATAGGAGCATTTTTTGGAAATGTATAATAAATACCAAAGTATTAAAAACCGGACTGGTCATTGAACCGGATAAGACAACGGTTCAAGATTCAATGGTCGGACCGCGGTCGGACCGGTTGTGAATAAATTAATATATTTTTAATAATATAATCAATTGATATTCTATTTTCATATTATTTGTTAGGTAAATTTATCATTATTAATCATTATGTATCATAATAATACTTATAACATATTATAATATAGAAAAAAAAATTTATACTAAAAATAATACTACTTAGCACTAAAAATAATGTTATTTTATTTTAAAAAAATTAAAAAAAAAAAAAAGAAAATCGGACTGGTTCAACCCGGTTTTGTACCGATTTTTGACCGATTCCCACCGGTTCTGATTCCCCCCGGTTTTCAACTACTGTCAGACCGGACCAGGGGCCGGTTCCCGGTCGGACCAGTCGAACCGGCCGGTCCAGTCCGATTTTTTATACAATGATAAATATTACCTCGTATATTGTAAATGGTCTTATATTTAGGACCAGAATAAAAGATCCTATATATAGGACCGGAGGGAGTAGAGAATATAAGGCGTACCTTCAAGTATCCTTGGATGAACAATAAAACATATATGGTGTAAACTAGAGTATCATAGTAGAACTTAACATTTGTTCAAATTGGATAACAATTCAAACACTTATAGAGAAAATAGAAAAGATAGAAAGTAAACTTAGAAGAGTTGTGTGCTCTTCTATTTATAGGTGAGGAAATATATCTTTTATAATTTCTGCATTTATGAACAAGATTTGATTTACTACCAAATTATATCAATAAAAGAGTATATGCCTAGATTATTCTTTTATTCCCTCGTAAATATCCCAAAAGCTAATGGACTTTTGGAAAAAGCAATTGGCCTGTCAAAAGTGGACCTTAGATAAGTTTAACAAATTTGAAATCGTGTGAATGTAGAATATGCTTTAAGGAAAGTTTCCCCTATCTAAGTCCCAATGTGGCTCGAATTAGATTAGTTGAAGTCCAATACGAATAGATTGAATAAAAAAAAATTAAAAAATAGTGAACTTGATATGGACCCCATGAGTAACTTATCTCGAGAACCCAGAAAATACAGAAGACAGTAATGCGGAAGCTTGACTCAAACGGGTTGATCAAATTAAAATCCAATGAGAATCTGCCTCAGAGAACTCTAGTTATAAGAAAACACCACAAGAGGGGATCACTCTCTTAATAAGTCGGGTGTATTCTCCAAAGAACACAAAAAACTAGTGAAACTCACTAATTAAATAAACTCTAAATAATATTGATCTCTCTAAAAAATGTTACAATGAAGAGTTTTAAATATGGAAGTAAAATATTAATTTCTACTATGACTCCTAGCTCAATTAGATAAAGATAAGATTAATCTAACTAAATTAAATTAAATTAAATCTAAATCTATTATTGGTCCCTTTAAATACAAATAGGAATCTATAAATTATTTATCCTAATCTAAATTAAATAAATTTAAAAAGAATAAGATAAATAAAATAATTCAAATTAATCCTAAAAATTAAAATAAAATATAATATTATCGTAAAACAAATTCTAAGCGGCTTGAGCCACTCATTCCACTTGGGCTCCTTCTTGACCATGGACTTGAACAAGAATTATAACTCTATTTTGGATCTCATGCTTAGACGCTTCTTCTTCGAATATCTTGAGCTTATTATCTTGTAAATTTTTAATCAAGCCTGTAGAGTTTTTCTCATGGCTTTGGTCCTATATGTAGTTAATGTGTTTTTCAAAGTTAAAACTTTTATTTGATATTAATCATATAATATATTGAAAGAATCTTCTAGATTCATGCAAGAATTTATGAACATTAACTGATACATATTCTAAAGTTGAAGTTGCTGGTAGAAAACAGGGATATGTTCTCTGAATATATAAGGGATAGTGTAACTGGAAGAAGTATAGATCCATATTTGTAGCCTGTGGGCTCATTTTATTCTGGGCCAATTCATTCTTCCTTAAGTTGCATAAAACAAGAATGGGGTTTTGGGTTTTTCATGAAGTCCAAGATAGCTACAGTATTCATGAAATACAATACAACTTCCCACAATTTTTTTAAAAAATTATGTGGTATTTGATATTACCAACTAATCTAAATTTAGGTAGTTCTTTCAAATAATTGTTCTATCCATAACGTTAGAACTCTCCACCTTATTCAAAGGTATGAGTTTCTTGTCATTTCTTAATGGAGAATAATGAAATTTGCAGATAATTAATATGTAAAATAAGATGAACCAAGCCAACCACAATAAAGGAGAGTGCTTCCATACTAATTGTTCGATCTTGACAGATTTCATTCTTCACTTCTGAATCATTCATGCCTTTATGTTCAAGTACTCTTCATAGAAGTTAGAACTGTATGAAATCTGTATTGAAAAATAAAGAACTTATAAACCTTCAGCACTAAGTTAGTGTACTGATGAAAATTTAGAATCTATATATGAAAATGAAAAATATTTTTTCCAAGTATTGATGTCTCTACAAAATATGGTTCGTTTATCTGTATTTAATTGGAGGCAACATAACCAACCAAAAAAAAAAACTAAACTAAAAAATTTTACATGAGTTCTTTTTCACATAAAAAGAAGAAATGCATAGAATTACTAAACATAGAGAAAGTATCTTCAAAATTACTAAGCAGTGCTTATGTGCATGGCCTTCACTCTCAAAATCTTGAATTTAAAAAATGTGTTCTCCTTACACTCTCCATCTTGGTGAGTTCATTCTCAAAATTATAATGTATTATATAATTAATATGACAAATAGATTTTGAAAAGCTAGTTTGAAATTGAACTTTCTTATTGTAGTGTTCACGTTTCTTGAATTAGAAGAATTGATTCATTAATTGTAATCCTTCTCTTTGAAATATGATGAAGATTGTTATGGGCAATCACATGAACTCCATTTGGTAAGTTTTTTTTAACAGAAAGAGGGCCATATCTCTAAATTTTATTAATAAATCCTCACTTATGGTGGAGGAACACCTTGGTTGCATCGATTATTTCAACAAACAAAAGAAAAAAAAAGCTATAATCATGGACTTTAACTTATATTTCTGATAACTTTTAAATTTTCACTATTTTTATTCACATACTTAGTGATTTTAAAATAATTAATTTTGGCTATTTTTAGATTTTTAGATATTTTCATGACTTTAGTTGAATTTTAGATTTAAGAGAATTTTATGATAATTTGTAAGAATTAAGCTTTAATTTTGATTATTTTTATTTTTCAAATTATTTCAATAATTTAATTCTTTTTATTTCATTCTAGTTAATAATTCTCAATGAGATTATGAGTCATTAGTGCTTTAATTGTAATTAAAAATTAATCAATGTAAGGGTAAAATTGTCAAAGAGTTTTGAAAATTTCTTTTTAGTATTTTATTTCTTTTATTTTTATCATTTTGACTTATAATTTTCCTCCAAATTGAATTTAAATTTTATCCCATAATTAATTTAATTTTCTTGAACTAAAATTTAATTTGTATTTATTTAATTGAGAACTTTGTAGGGTTGCTAATTGTTAATGTAAGTTATTAAATTTTGGCCAATTATATCTTGGAATTTTTTACCTTAATTTTGGATTGGGTTGCTTGAATTGACATTATATGTGATTAATTAGGTGATTTGGTTCTTGATTAAATATTGAAATTGTTGAATTGATGATGATTAATGGGTTGTAATTTTTGGCTATGTATAGAATTATTGTACAAATTACACACACTTAATTATCTGTCACATAATCTTATATGTTAGGTATTTGATAAAATGTCATATGTGTTATCATTTTAGATATTTTATTTGGTATTTTACATTTTGGATATAATAGTTCTTATAGTATGTGACATTTTGATTATCTTAATTATCCAAGTTTAATTAATCATTTGAGCCCAAAACAAATTTCTCCCTCTCTAAGTTGTTACTAGATTGCAATTCTCATTACATTGCATTTTTATCACTCATTTGCCTCATTTTAGCACTAATTAGCTTTCTTTAATTAATTAGCATTTTCTTTGTTTAGTTATTAGTTAAGTTTGATTTACTTCTTATTTATCTTTTCAAGTTATAAACTCCCCTAAAACTTGTAATTAGTTAGATTACATTTAGGATAGGAACACTTGCATTGCATTTATTTTAGACTTAATACATAGTTTCCATAAACTCATCTAATTGCATAATTATGAATATCCATAACTTTTGCATTTTTAAATTTACATTATAGGTTACATTTAGTTTAGCACATAATAGGAAATTTTGGATTTAGACTAGTACATATCATCCATACACTCATACTCTTATACAATTCTATACCTAACCCACACTTTTTACAACATAATCCATCCATTTTCCATACTCACACACACTTGTCCACATTTTCTATATATATTTGTACACTTTTCTTATAAATCCATAAAAATCCAACTAATATTATAAATGTGTATAAAAAATAAATAATGATTATAAGAAAAATTATATACAAATTAACTGAATTGGAACAAACACTGATAAAATTAAACTTTATATACATTAATATTATAAGTTACCTTTTCAGAAGTAAGATAGTGAATATTTTAATTGCATTTATAATATAAATATATTTCACATCCCATTAATTACATAAATACAAATAAAAATTGTTTATTAATTATAACCACAATTATATATATATATATTATTTCTCTTGCAAAAATCACGGATTGCATTTAAATCAAATACGGATATTTTTATAAGTTGTTGCAACAATATTTATATATAATCCAACCATATATATATATAGAATATTTTCATAAGTTGTTACAACAACTCTTTAAATGAATTGAAAGAACAAAAATTAACAGATATATAAAAATAATGGGAACCTAAAAATAGGAAAAAAATTATAATTAAACACTTAGTTTCTTGGAAATGTTGACGTGGCACATTGAGGTTCTAGTTTTTTGACCTACTTTTATAAAGTATATAGATTTACTATTTTGGTCCCTAACTATAATTTTCCAATTATTATGAGCAAATAGGTCTACTTGATATTTTTTGTTTTGTTTTAAAGAAAAGAGGACCATACCTCTAAATTTTATTAATATGCCCTTACTTATGGTGAAGAAATTTTGTGGTTGCGTTATAAATTTAAACAAACAAATAAAAAAAATATAAAATGATATACAATTATGATTATGAAAAATACAAGTCAAACAATTTGTAACATTTTCAGTTTGACAATAGAAAGAAAAAATAAAAAATAAAAGTAAGGGTAGAACAAGAAGAAAAACCTACTTATATATTACTAAAATATTTATCCTTACTTTCTTATCAAACAGAGCCATCCTATCTGGTATTGATTCACCTTTTGACTATTGGCAGTAGCATGTTGAATTGAAGTCTTTGAAAATTTTCATGATCTTCCTCTTTCTCCCTTCCTTGCCAAGTAGTCTGCGAGCTGATTTCCTTCTCTCTCTAAGTTATTAGTCTTTATGCCAAACAAAAATTCAATTGTCATAAGGTGACACAAATCTTCTTACCAAATTTCTTCTTCATACATTTCAATCTACACTTCTAATTCTTTCATTCCTTTCAGAAGTGGTCTCCATCGAACTAAATGAAATCTGCACTGAAAAACTATGAAGGGGTAAACTTCAAACTCAAGGGAAATGCACAATGGGACAGTAAGTGAGACAAGAACTTGCAGAGGATGTACCTTTGGGTGCAAGCATTAGACCCAATATTCATGTGGTTCTGATATATGAAGTTGCAGATTGTAGCTTTAGAAATCTCAATCTAAGATAGGAATCTCACATATAAGAGAAAGGGATGTGAATGGATTCAAGCCAGTCTAACATATAGAGAGGGTAGCAATAGGATTTTATGCTGCAAAGTAAGAATCTTGCTCTACGTACAAACAAATAAATTGGAAGGTCTTAGTATGTAATGATTTGAAATAATGACAATAATTAAAACAACAAAAACAAAATTATGTTCTATCACAAACTGTGGAGATAGTGTCAGATAAAAGCCAGACATGTACAACATATGTGCAGGGGAGTAATGAAGAGGAAGTACCTTTAGTGCCATAAGAGCCACAGTCAACATCTTCACTCACTGTTTCTAGCTGCTTACATTAGGAACGTGAGAAATTTTAGGCCAATCTGGTCCTGTCTCCTTTTGGCACCGCTCCTCAAGCAATGGACAATTGGAACCAATATGAAACTGAGTCAGGGATCTGGGTAAGCCTTCCTATGGCATGCCTTCCAAACTCAGTCTTGGGCAGTTAGAAAATGATAAGGAAGTAAGAGAATGGAGATGGAGAAGACCCTTGTGGTTTATTCCATTTAATTTGAAGCAACTGATGAATGAAAGAGAGTGAAGATTGGATGGCAGCAATCCCTTCTCAGGGAAGGACTCCACATCTTCGAAGTCATCACTAACTTCAAGTTCTTCCAAAGACAGCAGCTTATGCAAACCCCAATTCTTGCGAGACGCAATGAGTTTGGGGCACTTTATGATAAAAAGACGTTGTAGGCTAGAAAGCAAGCTTCCTTGGGGAAGTGATTCCATCTCTGGACAATCTACTAAATGAAGGTCTCGAAGAGGTGGAAGCTCGTCTGTCAAGCTCCATGTTGGCAGGTCTTTCACTGAAATCTTCTCGCATCTTACTAACCACTGCTCTTCCATGGCAGAGGCCTTGGGAAGTGAAGTCTTCATATTAGAGCACCCTTCAATATTTAACATTTTCAAAGAAGGAAGGTGCTGAGGCAGGAACTTTGTCAATCTTGGACAATGAAATATATGAAGCACTTCAAGGCAGGCGAAACTGACGCCTTCATAACATATATTCCATTCTTCCCATTCTGTCATCCTACCAAACATTTATATGAAAGGGATGGATGGGAATGGAACATTTGAGAAGCCATTCCCATAAAACTCTTCACCTATCACCTTTATTCCATCAAATCCTTCAATCACAAGTTTCTGGAAGAAAGGTAGTTGCCCAAGTGGTGGTAAGTTAACACAGTTGGTACAGCCACTCAAATATAAAAACACTAAACATGGTAATGAGAACCCACAAACCAATTCGGAAATTTGTTACCCCCATAGCATGTAACCCAGAGCTCTTTTACTTCACAATTTGGCTCCAGTGCCTGTAGTATGTGCTCTTCCATTTCTCCTGATACTTCATGGCCTCCAAACCTTTTCCAATCCAACATTAATTTATCCAATTGCTTCTCTTTCAAATGGGCTTCCCTAGCATTCTCAGGATCAATCACGTTCTTCAAATAAAAAATAACAATTAGGTTACCCTTCAAACGTTTCAAGGCTCCAAATTCCTTAAATTCAAATCCTTTATTTTTTCTCACAACAAATTGTGTCATTGTTTGGAGCTGCTCCAACTTGCCCATATATTTGGGCATCTTCTTTATTCCATTGTGTTCCGAATCAAGATCACGCAAGTTGATGAGTTTGTGAAACTCTGATGGCAACTTAATTGGTCAATATTCTGCAATTTTTTAATTTTAATGTCTGCAGATTAATCATTGAACACATCAAATGTGACTTTTTAATTCCAGTATTAGAAAGATCTAAATAACGTAAGTGCATTAAATTGATGATATCATTCTTCAACTTTTTGATGCTCCAATATCCATTCAAAGATAAGGCACGCATGTACTTAAAACAAGTAAAAGCATATCCCCTTTCATTTGAAAAGCATAGCTATCATTTTGCTGCAACTTGAGAAAGCTTTGTAATTGGTGGCACAGGAACATGTCCTCAAAGTTGTAAACTTTTCTATAATCATTAGCTAAAAAAATAGAAATTATTCGAATTTCAGTTAAATTTTGTTAAGATTATTTGTATTTTTCATTCTTGAAATTTACACAAACGTATTCTAAAAATAAATGGTAGATTATACGGACGCTCTTGAGCTTAGTACCAACTTATTCAAAAATTTATCATACAAACTTTTTTTAACACCAACTTCTTTTTTGTTTTTAAGATTTATAGAATCATCCCTTACAAACAAAGAATAAATTACAAAAGCATTGTCTTGAATATTTTTGAAATTAAACTAATTTTCCTTTTATATTAATGAAGGTGTATGTGTAATAAATATTTTACAAATTATATAACAAGTTTTCAAATTCAAATGGATTAATTAAATAATAAAATTAATATATGCGGACGTTGGAATCAAATTGTTAAATTACAAGTTATTTAATGATGAACAATTCAATATTCTTGATGTTTTGATAAAAGAAATCATATTTTCTATAATGAAGGAAAGATAAGATGCTTCAAAATATATTCAAATATTATGCTCTTAAAGAAAAGTATTCCCTTCTTTAGTCAATTTTCTTTCCCCACTTTACTCTTTCCACGCAACGTTTAAAACAAATGGAATGTAATGGGAATAATAAAAGTTAAAAGCCAAAAAAAAAAGAAAGAAAGAAAGAATAAGTTTTGATTATAAATAAAGCTTCTTCATCATCTATTTGGTGGCCTAAATTTTGCATAAATGGGCAAATATTTGCATTTGACATACATATTTTCCTTTTCTTTTTGATGTGAAAAAATGACTATCATTTTAATAAAGTTGACTGTTCAATTAATCTGGATAATTCACATTTATTCAAAATAAAAAATGTTTTTTAGAAGAATAAATTTGCCATTCAAATTTATTAAACCGTCAATATTGATTTAAACTTATTAGTCGTTTTAGTTTCTTTATGTTTTATTTTTTTTCCCCTTGCTACTCTCTCTCTCTCTCTCTTGTCTATTGGAATGAAACTAACATGAAATCCCTCACACATTTAAGTTCATTAAGCATTATTCAGAATTTATTTAATCCCTCAATTAACTGAGTCAAACAAGATAATCTCTGATGAAATTTCTTAACCTCTGGAATAACAAGTTAAGGCTTTGAAATTAAAAAAATAATAATAATAAAAAAATCCCATGAGATAGAGATCAAATAATAAGGTTCAGATTAATTGAAACAGTTTTTGTGGGCCAAAAAGATTAATTGTAACAGTCTGTTCTGGCCCAAAAAGATTGGAATGTCAGTCTTCAAAGGGGCCTAAGCCCAAAGTTTGTTGAGATTATTTTAATTGTAACAACTCATATCATCAAGAGCCTAGTGATAAATTCGCAAATTGAAATCTACTAAATTAATAGATACTTAGATTCTTGAGTTTGATTTCTGGTTATATGTATAAAAAAAAGTCTTATTAAAAGAGATAAAATCTACTTTGATATGCTTTAAAGGGATTAGTTTTTGACTATTAATTGAAAATATCTTAATACTAGTAAAAGGGGGGAAAACTATTTTTTCATAGTATCATTGCAAGAAAATTTTTTGTTAATAAATTTCTTAGGCCCTTTTTTATCATCCTCTGGACAAAAATGACTTAGTTGTGTAAACTTATTAGAAACCATTAAATTGTGATATATATTAAAATAATTACGCTTTGAATTTGTCAATAAATTGCAGAATCCACTTAAAACTTAAAAGGTGATCGAAAATTGATCAGAAGTAAAAAGTATACATTTATCATTTTTTTCTTTTGTCTGGATATTACATTTATACTCGAAGGAATTTATTTAGCAAGACTCCTGATTCCATGAATACTTATAATTTGTAATATATATTTGAAAGTTTTCTGTTTAAATTACAAAATGACTTTTTTTTTTCCTCCCTATTACATTGGGCCGGACTGGGCTTCACTAATGGGGATCCCTAACCCCATATCTGACTCTTGCATGTAACTCGGGGTGACCACACTCATTTGTATCTCATTGCCTTTTTATCATCATCATCCTCGTTATTGAGTAGTTATTTTTTCCATATTCAAAAGACATTCTTAATTAACATTTCTAATTTTCTTCACATGTTTTTTAGAATATCAAAAACTGAAATTAAAACGTATAAGTCCAGCTTAGCAGAGTATTCCAAACCAATTGCTTTAATTTGAACACATTTTAATCTTCATTTCTGATTTTTTTTTCCGCCAGAACCTTCATTTCTGAATTATTCATGCCTTTATATACAGGTACTCTTCATTGATCGGTGAGAAATGTGTATTGAAAAATAAAGAACCAAAATGAACAAATAAGTAATGTACATAAATACTTTCACAATCATAAGAATAAGCGTCGATGTGTTCATCTTTCTCAAATAAGAATAATAGATTTAATAGTTATAATCCCTCTCCAAAAATATGCTGAAAATCGTCATGAGCAATGAGTTCCATAAGCTTTTTTTTTACTTTTAAAGAAAAGAGGACCATACCTCTAAATTTTATTAATAAATCCTCACTTATAGCGGAGGAATGCTGTGGTTACATCATGTACTTAAACAAACAAATGAAAAAAAAGTACAAAATAGACCAAGAAACCAAGAAACTATATTTAGATGCCTAACCTATAACCTAAGGTCATGATTCTTTAAAACACAGGTCATACAATTTCTAGCATTTCCAGTTTGACAATACAAATAATAAAATCGAAGAAAATAAAATAAAAAACTAAAGCTATAACAAAAAGGAAAAAACTACTTACTAAGACTTCTGGTTATTTTCTTATCATAGAGATAATGATCTTTTCTATCTTGATGCAGCTTCTAACTATTGGCAGTAGCATATTGAAGTCCTTAAAAATTTCATTTCTTTCCTCTTTCTCCCTTCCTTGCCAAGAAGTCTGCTGGCTGAATTCCTCCTCTGTATTGATAGTGGATCACGAATGTAATTGACATGTTATTATATACTCTTTATGCCAAACAAAAAAATTAATTGTGATAAGGTGACACAAATCTTAGGCCAAGACATTAATATGAAAGGATAATATTTCTTCACCATAATTCTTCTTCATACATATCAATCTCCACTTCTAATTGCTTCATTCCTTTTGAAATGTTTTCTTCATCCAACTCTTGGAAATCTGCACTGAAAAATACAGGAGTAAACCTTAAGCTCCAGGGAAATGCACAATTGAACAGCAACTGAAACATGTTCTGAGGTGAATAGTTAGTAGAAATAATATGTAAGTAGATGTGTTTTGAATATATGTAAGTAAAGAAAGATGCAGTTCATTGTGTGACCGTAACAACATTAGAGAGGATATTTATTTTTGGTCACAACTAGTAATAACATATGTTCTGTTATTGAATTCAACTTATAAAAGCCACATCTAAGGGTTTAAGCAGAGTTGGTCAAAAAAAGGGTTTAAGCAGAGCAACAAAATAAAGGTTGGATTAATACTAACAACTGTAAATCACCACTTATTCAATGTGAGACGAAAGGTCTGCATCTTCAACATACAAATGAGGCCCTGAGCAAATCTCCTGCAAAATACCCTTTATTTAATTATATTTAAATTAAATGTAGAACAGATATAATTAACAGCAAAAGAGATTAAAAAAAAAACCAATAAACTTAGGCGTTTTAGGTAATAAAAGGATGATGTACGAGAACTAGTAAACATATAGGTTCAATGCAGAGGATGTACCTTTGCAAGCAGTAGACCCAGTATTCATGTGCTTCTGGCATAAGAAATTGTGGATGGAAGCTTTAGGAATCTCAATCTGACAGAGGACACTCACATAAGAGAAGGGGATGAGAAAAAAAAAATTCAGGCCAATCAAACATATAGAGAGGGTACCCATAGGAGTACTAATATTAAAAAGTGAAAATCTTGCTCTACAAATAAATATATTGGAAGGTCTTGAGAATGCAGTGACTTGAAATAATGAGAATAAATAGAATAACAAAAACAAAATTCAGGCATTGATTTTTTTTTTGCCTCAATAAAAATATGATTAGCTCTACTCATAAAATAGTAAAAAATGAATTGAGTAGCATCAATTATTTATGCTTTTGTCAATAGACTTTCAATAAAAATATAACACAATTTTCATTTCACAATAAGCTGACAAGTCAGCATGTCATTGACTTTTTTAAAAATATATATATATATATATGTCTTAACTTTTTGTTACCTGTCACAGTCAGATACCATTTTGCCTACTTCATTGTCTCTGTACAATATCAGAAGTGCCCCTTCATTGACCTTTCAGATATGCTCACAAAATTCCAGTGGAGATAATGCATCTTATAGTTTGAAAAAGCTCTAAGAAAATTCATTTAATGATGACCAAAATGATGGCGATTTGGCTAAAATTTTAATGGTAACAAAAAGCAATTGCAGACAATCGATGAGCTATATTCTGATGCAAACTAGAAATTTAATTGCAATGTAAAGTATTTAAGCACAGCTATTCCTATGAGAGGTTGAGATAGTACCTTTTCAGCCTTATATATAAGAACCAGGGTTTAATTTTGTAAGATCTGATCTCCTTAAACACCTCAAGTTGGTGAGTTCATTCTCAAAGTGTCTGGTTAAGTGTTCATCCTTCTCCAATTGGAAGAACAGATTCAGAAAACTGTCATCATCTTCTCCAAAGACATGCAGGAAACTGTTACGTAAAATCACACGGGCTTCACAGTCCACTTGATAAGTTATAATTCTACATGCCAAACAAAAATTCAATTATGATAAGGTGACATAAATATGACGTCAAGACAACTTGAAGGATTTATATTTTGGTCACCACTTGTAAGGAGAACATGAGAGGGTACTGAACCAAAAGGGGGTTCTCATTATTACTAACTCTAATTAAAAACAGATCCAATTTGTGGTTAATGATCTCCTTTAATTAAAATCTTGATGAATTGCACTTGCTTGCCAACAGACATTAACATAATCTGTTTTAAAAAACGACATAAAAAAACTTAGGAATAATAAAGGTAATAGACAACAAATTTTTTTTCATGAACAAAGGAAAATAGACAACAAAATTTTAAGAATTAATTACCATTACAATAGACATTAATTGCTTCCTATTTTTGCTTGAAATTGGGTGCATCCCTTTGTTATCTCTTTCAGTAAGTATGTTGAACATACGAGTGAAGCCTTCAAGCAATGTTTCCAAGAAATATCCCTGTGAAATACGGCTTATTTATTGAGAAAATGAGGAAGTACAGGGAGTTGCTAAACCTATACGATTAATGGAGAGGGAGCACCTTAAGAAGCATAAGAACCAGCGTTCATGTGCTTCTGGCATAAGAAATTGCTGATTGTGGCTTTAGGAAGTTCCATCTAACTGAGGAATCTCATATAAGGAAGGATGTGAGAAAACTTATGCCAACCTAACATATCCAGATGGGTACCTGTAGGTGCAATGATTGCAAAGTGAGAATTTTGATTTACCAATACGCAATAACTTGAAATAATGACAATAAATAAAATAAGAAACCAAATTTAGTGATTAATTTTTTCTCTCAATGGTGAGACAGTCTCAATAGAAATATGTTTAGCTTCGCTTATTGAAAAAGAATAAAAAATTATTATTTAAGCGTTTGTTTCCAAACTTTTTTTGAAGAAAAGTATAACGTGTGAATTGTAATTCTCTTATAACAATTCATTCATTACACCATTGACTTGTTAGTTAAACTAAATTTGCTCTAAATATATTGATCTTAAAATTAAAGAACTTGACAAAAAACAGAAAAGGAATTGTACATTAATTTTGTGCCTGCCGCAATATTAATCGGTATGCTTCACAAGATCCCCGTCAAAGTATTTCCAATTCCATGAATCAACGAAAGTCCTCCATTTTTTTTTAAATAACAACAAAAATGAAGTCCTCCATCTATTACAAAATGAGGAGATGATGTCAGATAAAAGACCAAAAAATTACCAGACATGTTCAATGTAATGTAGAGGAAGTACCTTGAGAGCCATAAGAGCCACTGTCTACATCTTCACTCAGTGTTATCGGATGGTGAGGTGAGGGATGTGAGAAATTTTAGGCCAATCTGGTCCTCTCTCCCTTTGGCATCGCTCCTCAAGCAATGGACACTTGTCACCAATGCATAAATGAGTAAGGGATGTGGGTAAGCCTTCCTCTGGCATGCCTTCGAAACTCATACTTGGGCATTCTTTAAAAGATAAGGAAGCAAGAGAATGGAGGTGGAGAAGTACCCCACAGTTTATTCTTTTTAATTTGTAGCAACTGATGAATGAAAGAGAGTGAAGATTGGGAGGTAGCAATCCCTCCTTAGGGAAGAACTCCACATCGAAATCAGTAAGTTCAAGTTCTTCCAAAGATTGCAGTTCATGCAAACCCCAATACATGCCGGAAGCAATCAGTTTTGGACATATCCATATTGTAAGACGGTGTAGATTTGAAAACAAACCTCCCTTGGGAAGTGATTCCATCTCTGGACAATTCCTTAAAGTTAGGTCACGAAGGGATGTGGGTAAGCCTTCTTCTGGCATGCCCTCCAGACTCAATGTTACGCAGTTATCAAAAAATAAGGAAGACAATGAATGGAGGTGGAGAAGACCCCTGTAGTTTATTCTTCTTAATTTTGTGCATCCAACGAATGAAAGAGAGTGAAGCTTGGGTGCACGCAGTCCGCCTTCAGGGAAGCACTCCAAATCTTCAAAGTGTTCACTAATTTCAAGTTGTTCCAAAGACAGCAGCTCATGCATACCCCATTCCTTGTGAGACACAATGAGTTTGGGGCAATTTCTGATAAAAAGACATTGTAGGCTGGAAAGCATGATTCCTTTTGGAAGTTCTTCCATCCCTCCACAATCTTCTAAATGCAGGTCACGAAGACGAGTAAGACCCTCTGTCAACCTACATGTTGGCCTCTTTTTCAATGAAATCTTCCCACACCTTACTATTCTTAACTCTTCCACGGCAGAGGCCTTGGGAAGTGAAGTCTTCAGATTATAGCACCCAACAATCATTAACTTCTTTAAAGAAGGAAGGTGCTGGGGCAGAGATTTTGTCAATTTTGGACAATCCCATATATAAAGCTCTTGAAGGCAGGGGAAACTGTCACCTTCATAATATTTATTCCATTCCTCCCATTCTCTCATACCATCAAATCTTAAATATGAGAGGGATCGAAATGGGACATTTAAGGAGCCATTCCCATAAAACTCTTCACCTATCACCTTTATTCCAGCCAATCCAAAAATCTCAAGTTTCTCAAGGGAAGGTAGCTGCCCAAGTGGTGGTAAGTTGACACAGAATATACACCTAGACAAATATAGAGACACTAAATTGCATAAATGAGAACCTCCAAACCAATGAGGAAATCTCATACCCCCATAGCCGCTAACCCAAAGCTGTTTTACTTCACAATTTACCTCCAATGCCTCCAATATCTGCTCTTCCTTTTCTCGTGATACTTCACGGCTTCCAAAGTACTTCACCCAATCCAACACTATTTCATCCAAATGCTTCTCTTTCAAATTGGCCTCTCCAGCATTCTTAGGATCAATTATGTTCTCCAAATTTGAAAGAATTAGTGTACCTTTTATACGTTTCAGGGCTCCTAATTCCTTTAATTCACATCCTTTATTTTCTCCCACAACAAATTGCGTCATTGTTTGGAGTTGCTCTAGCTTGCCCATATATTTGGGCATCTCCTTTATGCCACTATTTTCCAAGTCAAGATGACGCATGTTGATAAGTTTGTGAAACTTTGACGGCAACTTGACCAACATGTAACAATTTTTTAACTTCAATGTCTGCAGATTAATCATCGAACACATTGAATCTGGAAGCTTTTCAATTTCGGTATTAGAAAGATCTAAATACCGTAAGTGCTTTAAATTGTCAATATCATCCGTCAACTTGCTGACGCTCCCACATCCATTCATGGATAATGCACGTAGATACTTAAAATGAGTAAGATTGGATAGTATATAACCTTCTGCTGCAAAATTCAAAGATAATGCACGCAGATACTTAAGAAGATGAGAAAGGCTGGATAGTATATCCAGCCTTCGGTGGCACGTGAGAATATCCTCACGGCTGTAGGCTTTTGCATGATCATTGGCCAAAAGTGTGAGGTAACGAGCCTTCATTGAAATAATTTCTTCTGCCCAATCAACCTCTAACCTCAAAGAAAACTCTCCCATCACAAATTTTGCCAAGTCATGCAAAAGTTCATGCATGATGAAGTAATTACCACCTTTATTTGATGGTTCAAAAAATGACCTTGACACTAGATCATTGAAAATTTCATTGCCGACTTCTTCAACGCTCTCTCCTGTCCGATTGGAATGCAATAAACCTTCAGCCATCCATAATTGGATTAAGACATTCTTTTCTATCATGTAATCTTTAGAAAAGATGGAACAATAAGCAAAACAACGTTTAAGATTTGAAGGTAGATAATGGTAACTCAACCTTAAAGATGGGATTATATTGCTATCATTTTCCGATAAATGCCAAATATCATTCTCCAAAATCTTTACCCAATCTTGAAGAGATAGTTTTGTGTGCAATAGACTTCCCAATGTTTTTATTGCTAAAGGCAATCCTCCACACTTCTTAATAATCTCTCTACCAATTGATTCAAACTTGGGATCTTTACCATGGTGTTGGCTATTAAATGCATGTTTTGCAAATAACTTCCAACAATCTTCATCATGTAATGGTTTCAAATGATGTGCATGGGTAGAGTGCATAACCTCTGCTACCCTTTTATTACGCGTTGTTACAAGAATTTTACTTCCTAGAGCTACATGTTTGAAAGGAGTCCGAAAGTCCTCCCAAATTTGACGATTCTCACTCCATACATCATCAAGAACAAGAAAAAATTTCTTACCTTTCAATTTGTCCACTAGTTCAAGTTGATGTATGGCTAAATCATCTGAGTTCTTAGGTTGACATTCAAGCTCTTGATGAATTTCTTTTGTAGCTTGAACAACATCAAACTCTTGTGAAATACACACCCAAACTCTGTGTTGAAATTGATCCTTCATCCTTTCGTCTTCATAGACAAGCCTTGCAAGTGTTGTCTTACCCATCCCTCCCATCCCCACAATGGCAATCACATCCAAAGGCAGCTGATTCGCACCCACGCTGTGTGATAATAAAATCTCTATCATTCTCTCTTTATCAGCATCTCTACCATACGTTTGGGATTCATCTGTCAAAGATGTGGTTGGTGGTCTTTTGACTTTCCCCCTCACTCGGATCACATCAGAGCCAGCAGTAGAACCTTCCTTCAAACCCAACTCATCCCTTTTGTTTGCTAGGAATTCCAGGTAGTCAACCAGTTCCTTGATACTTGATTCAATTTCTTTATCAAATTGATTGACAATGGAAGTAAAGTAGTTGCGTAGGTTACCTGTGGCGGGATGAAGTTGAAGTTGCAACTTCTGTCGAGAGGCCTCAGTAGCAATCTCATCTAGCATGTCCTCTGCCTTAAACACAGTATCTTTGAGCTCATCAAGCCATCGCTTCACACGATCATCTCTGTATTGCCTCTCCTCGGCGTCTTCAATGACTTTGTCAAGACAGTTAAGGGTCATCTCCAGTTTTTTCAGCAAGAAGCCATCTTGGAGCTTTCTGACACGAAAGAAGTTGAGAATGTCACCAGATGCCAATCTCTGCAGGACCACCTGAATAGCAGTGGAGAGAAACGCTTCTGCCATGGTTTTTTCTACAAAAGCTAACAGAAGGTTTGAGCAATAATGAATCAAAGGAAGAAAGCCCAAGAAAGATGGAAGAAGTGGTTGTGGGATGTTGAAGCTTCACTCCATGGTTAAGGATTGATGGATGAAACCTCACTTGGTTGGTTGATGATAACGTTCAAGGTTTTCATGCCCACTTCTCTGTATATTTTTATTAAAAAAATCATTATTGGTATAATAATATATTAATAATTGTGATTAGATATTTTTTCCAGTATAAGATTTTATTTTTTATTATATAAGAATTAAAAAAATATAATTATACTCTTAAATTTATAAAAAATTAATATAAATTTTTAATTTTATTTTTATTAATTTAAAAATAAAATAATTTATAAAATAAAAAAATTATTAAATAAAAAATAAATAAAAAAATTTATAAAAAATAATACAACACCTTATAATTATAAATAAAATCAGTCAAATCTTTAAGATATTATTGAATAGGTCTATATCAAACAGCATCCTATTAGGCCTAGTATGATTAGACCCTGTTGCTCGAGTGCCAAACCGACCGTAAAAAGTATATTATGATTTTAATTTATTATAATACATTAACGCTTTACATCTCATATGGTGTCCTGTGCAACACATGGATCTGCAGTTCTGCACTACTAGTTAGATGAAATATTGGCTTCACAGAGGCAGCTCCACAGGGTTTTTTTCTTGTGGTAAATTGTTTTATGAATATTGTCATAATTGAACAAGTTAGACAAATATTTCTGCCTCCCAATCGAACTCAGCGCAAAGTGAGAGAGTAGCAGATGCAGACACTAAAAATGATATCACAGTAATAAAATCAAATACCATCACCATCCTCCTCCTTCAAAAAGCGTTATACATGTTAATTGCAAAATTTCATGAAAAAACAATTAAAAAGTTATATCAAAGACAAATACATATGGATTAATTATATACTTAACTAGTGTTAGTTATTTACATATAAGTATCACATAATTTTTTTAATATTGAATATTATAAATTATTAAATATAGATATTTTAAGTAAATATATATAATTTTAAAAACATTTAAACAATTATATATATATATATATATTATATTTTAACAATTGACTATATATTATAAATTTTTTCAAGCATATTTTAAAACTTAATATAAATTCGATTATTCATAAACTCTTTAATATGAAAGAACATAAGCCTTAATTCTAATACATTACAAAGAAAGTACATTATATATAATTATATAGAGACTTAAAATTTTTTTTTCATACATAGCATATATATTAATATTTTTCTCAAAACTTTGCCTTCATCAATTGACTTTTCCTGGATTCGTCATTTCTGATTGAGCAAATTGACACTAATATCTACTAAGACGAAGTATAAAATTGAGGAAAGAGAATTTCTTAGACAGCACGAGCACAGTGATATTTATTTAGTGTATTTAAGGTCCTTGAATCAAAGTTAAATCATTCAAATTTTATTTTTCTTTTTTAATCATTATGTTTTTTAAATTCACAGTTAAGAAATTAATATCAATATTAATCATTGACATAAATTATAAGATTTATAGAATAATAGAAAGTTGCCTTGCTGATGAATTGGGAATAATGCGGTTCAATTTAATTTTTTATGCAATGATGCAGATTTCAACAACTAATTACTTTTATTCTTCTTTTTTACTCTTTTAAAATTAAATAAAGCAAATATCTTATTACATTTTGCTTTTTTCCAACTTTTAGCATTTTTACTTTCAATATTAATATATTAATATAAAAGATAAAATTTATAACAAATCATATTATTTTAAAAAAAATTTTTAGAGTCCGTGATTCATTTTCAAAGCACAATAATTCACTTAATTTCATTTTCTCAATAATTTGAACCATCTTCATCATGTGTATTGGTGGGGACAATCTTTTTAACAAATGGACAAATATCACTCAACACCTTCAACTTTTCTTTTTTTTTTTTTGGTGTGGAAGCATGCATCACTTTTCAAAAGGGCAAAAAAAGCTTAGGGCCAACCTGTATTACTGTTTGTCCTTTGTGTGTGTGCGTGTTTTTAAATGTTATCTCCTTCTTTTTAATTTAGTATTTTTTTTTCCTTAGTGGATAAACACCACACACACCTCGTCTTTTTTTGGCAACAAACTTTTTTTTTAATCTTTTTGACGACTAGCTTTTTTTTTCTCTCTTCTCGTGGATATATTTTTTTGCCGTCTTTTGGATGAACCTTAAATGAAATTCTTGGTACATGATGTAAATTCATTGAGCATTGTTCAGAATTACATGTCTCATGATTAAATTAGCCATTAGCCAAATAAAACAATTTGAAATAAAAATGCAGAGGACGAAACTTCTCCGTTATCACTTGCCACTCTTTCAGCATGATCCAAAAATTAATACTTGCCCAGCAACATTATCATATTTACTACAACCAAAACCAACAAAAATCAAATTGAGTATTCCATATACCATGGGGAACTAATATCCTCATCAACCATTACCAACACAAGCAAATCAAAGTAGTCCCTCTCAAAGGGGTACTACTTTCTTTTATTTCCCAGAAGCACATCAAAGCTTTACTCATAGTTTTCACATCTCAACCATGTCCTGCAATTCTGGACTAGTTGGTGAACTGACCACACACACATATATGTATGCATGTATGTATATTATAACCCTCTCCATTTGGATGCGCTGGCGTTTAAATTTTTGGATATTGATCTGTACACTCTATTTTAGACAAAATAGATCACGGCTGAATTTGAAAAATTTCCGGGAATTAGTATGATGCTATTTTGATATGATTGTTTTCTTGGGTTGTTGTGATGCTTTATATGTCAAGATTATTGAGGGAAATTGCAATGAAGTTTTGACAATGATAACTACATCCTTTTCGTACTTGTTTCTATATAGCACAGCATGTAGAAAAAACAGAGCAATGCCAGTTTTGGAAATTTTCTGGACCTATGTTTGGTCTATTACAATATTGCAGGTATTGAAAAAGTTGATTTATATGTACATCAACAATTAGAACCAAAACATATTATCGATGTTTCAACTAATTAATAAGTACTGGATGCAGGTTATGAAAGGAAATTAATATTTCACAATGATTCAATCCAGTTTTAAATCAAACCAAACTGACAATTAATTAAACTGATTAACTTGATTCTGATGGGTAGTAAATGTATTTTTATTTTTTTAAATTTAATCATTATAATTTGGTATTGAGCATAACAAGAAGGTTCAATAACTAATCTATTTTGATAGATATGTGAGTTTACAGCTCTCACGTTGAAGCCAGAAATTTCCTTTTCTTTTCTTATGCTGCATTTTCGCACAAGATAGAAAAAACGTGAGTTGAGCGGATCATATAGAAGACAAGAGCAAAAAAATGAACTCTTGTCTTTTCTTCATTAGAAAGAATGAACTTTTGCAGAGAACATATATAAGAATATGGCAAAGAATTGTAAAGGATATCAGAATCGGGTTCAATAACACTTAAAAAACCATAAGAACGTATGATATTCATTCTCATGATGTAGGAAATCTCAAGAGGAGAGTTAAATTAAAACCAGATATAGAAATAAAAGATTAGCTTGGCTGAGGAAGCAGATTGTATTGGTCAAAACAAGTACCTTTACAACCATAGTGAAGAAGTAATTGTGAAAAATTACCGTATATCATTCTGAATAACTTGGGATACATATATACACAAAAGAAAATCTATCTAATAATTATAAGATCAAATCAAATCAAATCGAATAATATCTTAATAATATCCTATAATAAATAGAAAGATATGTCAAATATTAACATCCCCCTTCAAACTCAAGATGGTTCAATAACGAACATCTTGAGTTTGTTACTAATATATTAAACCGGCCTAAATTGTGTGACTTAGTAAATAGATCAGCTGGTTGATCAGTAGTCCAGATAGGAAGGAGTCTGAGAATTCCTCAAACAACATGCTGTCGAGTAAAATGATAATCAATCTCAATATGTTTAGTTCGTTCGTGAAATACATCATTATGAGCAATTTGTCTAGCACTCTGACTATCACAATAAAGGTCAGTGGAAGAGTCTTGGGCCACCCCCATATTAGTAAGAAGCCATCGAAGTCAAAGTATTTCAGAAGTAGTGTCAGCTAAAGCACGATACTCGAATTCAGCACTTGAGCGAGAAGCCAATGTCTGCTTCTTACTTCGCCATGAAATCAGAGAATCACCAAGAAATGCAGAAGCCAGTGGTAGATCTACGATCAGAATGATCACCTCCCCAATCTGCATCAGAATAAGCTCGTAGAACAAGCGAAGAACTAGCAGAGAAATGCAAACCATGAGATAAGGTTCCTTTAACAAAACGAATAATGTGAAGTACTGCGACATAGTGAGTAGTACAAGGAGCAAACATAAACTGGCTGACAATGTGCACTGCATAGGCAATATCAGGTCTAGTCACTGTGAGATAGATGAGACTTCCAACTAACTGACGATAAAAAGTAGGATCTTTCAACAATGTGCCATCAGTAGGAGTGGACCAAGCGTTAGGTTCAATAGGAGTAGCCTCGACTGTGTCATCAGTGAGTTGAGCTCGAGAAATCAAGTCAGAGGCATACTTGACCTGAGAGAGAGGTATACCATTTTTCACATGAAGTACCTTAAGACCAAGAAAGTAACTGAGATGCCCAAGATCTTTCATTTCAAAATGATTCCCAGGGAAAGACTTGAGTTCTTGAACTCTGATGGAGTCATCACCTGTGATAATCATGTCATCAACATACAACAGAAGCAATACTATACCATTATCAGTAGCACGAATAAACAATGCAGAATCGTGAGGACTGCAAGAGAAACCAAGCTGACTGATGGTAGTGCTAAACTTAGTAAACCAAGCACAAGGAGCCTGTTTAAGACCATAAAGGGCACGTCGGAGACGACAAACCTTGTTTGTTGGATGAGGATATCCTGGAGGAGGCTTCATATAAACTTCTTCTTCTAAATTTCCATTCAGAAAAGCATTTTTGACATCCATTTGATGAAGAGTCCAACACTTGGCTGCAGCAATAGCAAGAAGACTTCTAACAGAAGTAATTTGAGCAACTGGAGCAAAAGTCTCCTCATAGTCAATCCCATACTCCTGAGTAAAGCCCTGAGCCACCAAGCGAGCCTTATGCTATTCCAACGAACCATCAGAATGAGTCTTAATATTATATACCCATCGACATCCAACTAGAGTCTTATCAGGAGGAAGATCAACAAGATCCCAAGTGTGCATTTTTTCCAATGCCTGTAATTCTGCTTGCATAGCCTGCTGCCAATGAGAGTCACGAGAAGCTTCCTTATAGGACTGAGGTTCCTATAACTGAAGAATAGTAGAGAAGCAGTGGTAATCTCGAAGGTAAGAAGGAGGGTTTCTTTCACGAGTAGGCCGAGTGGATTCAGAGGACAAAGGCTTTGTAGACATGACTTGCGAAGGAGAATCAGAAGTAACAGAACCATCTGGAGAAGGTGCAACATCAGACATAGTGGTGAGCTCATCAACTGAACCTGTACCTGAGTCACTAGGAAAAAGATCAATAGAAGGATTTGTAAAGATAGGAGAGGAAGTGGAAGGAATCGAAGAGAAATCGGTCAAAGAAGAAAACTGGACATTTTCCCAGAATACAACATGACGAGAGATTCGTATACGATGGGATAAAGGATCCCAGCAACGATATCCCTTATGCTCAAAATCATACCCAAGAAAGCAACAGACACGGGCACGTGCTTGTAATTTGGTGGTCTCATGAGAAGGAAGAAGAACAAAACAAGCACAACCAAAAACTTTTAACATAGAATAATTTGGAGAAGTACCATGAAGATACTCAAAAGGAGAGATGTTACCAAGAACAGAGGATGGAACACGATTGATACAGTAGACAACAGTCATAGTTGCTTCACCCCAAAAATGCTCTGGACAAGAAGCGGAAATGAGCAGAGCTCGGACAGAGTCAAGAATATGACGATGTTTTCGTTCTGCACGACCATTCTGTTGAGAGGTGTAAGGGCAAGAATATTGAGAGATAGTACCCTGTTCATCAAGAAAACTAAGTAATTTGGAGTCACGATACCCTAAAGCATTATCACGGCGGAAGACTTTAATTATTTTGGAAAACTGAGTACGAACTATAGTAGCAAATTTAATATAAATTTGAGATAATTCTGAACGATGTTTTATCATATAGATCCAAGTAAAGCTTGAAAAATCATCAATAAAAAGTACAAAATATCGTGATCCTCCCATGGAGGGAGTAGGAGAAGGTCCCCAAATATCAGAGTGAATTAAATCAAATGGAGAATCAGAAATAAAATCACTTTTATTAAAAGGTAAGGCAGGTTATTTTGCAGTCTGACAAGAAATACAATGTAAGGATTTTTCACTAACAGGACCTAGAAAACTATTAGAAATCAAAAGTTGTAATTTATTCAAAGAAGTATGAGCAAGTCGACGATGTCATAAATCAAGAGATGAAGAGGTAGTAGCAGCATACAATCTGGATGACGGAGTGACATCAGGAAGATGCATAGAAGTGAACTCAAACATACGTCCGACTTTACGCCCAGTCCCGATGATCTGTCCTATCTGAGAATCCATTACAACACAACCATGTTTGTTAAATAATACATCATAGCCCATGTCAACAAGCTGACCAACAGAAATAAGATTGAAACTAATGGCAGGGACAAAATAAGTATCACAAAGAGATAAAGAAGGTGAGGAAACAGTACCAACATGACTAACAGGCATTTGGGAATTATCAGCAGTATGGATAGAGGGAGCAGTAGAGTTGGGTGTCATGGAAGAAAAAAGATCAGATTGTCCAGTCATATGATTACAACAGGCAGAATCAAAAAAGCAAGAAGATATACCTGAAGGAGTAACTAAAGCAGTAGGTGGACTAGAAGAACTGGAAACAAGTTTCTGAAGTAACACTTCGAGATTAGAAATAGAGGATGTTGAAGTCGATTCAAAAGGTGACTCACTGTTGACAGCATCAGTGGCAGAAAGAGCAGGCATGGTTGAATGCTCAGGTCGTGAAAACTTCCTCTGATCAATTCTAGGTGGACGAATGGGACATTGATCAATGATATGCTCGGTTTTGCAACTGAAACTGATTAGATAAATCTGATGAGGTATAACGACTAGCAAGATGATCCTAGACTTCTTTAGCAATTTCAAATCGACCAAACTGTTGATGAATACTAGCAATAGAGGTGTTACGAAACTATGTAATGATCTGATTATTTTTGCTATCCCACTCCTCTAATCGTTCATTAAACTTAACCTCTGTTTCTTCAGACACACGAGTAGGAAATTTAATGTCACCAGTAACATACCGCAATAATTTTCTGCCTTTAAGAAAACCACGCATACTTTCCAACCAGAGACGATAATTGGATCCATTCAAAATAACAGATATAGGTTGAGTAATATCAGATTTGTCCATGACGAAACAAACTAATTCCAAAAAAAAAAACAGGAGAAAATGAAATTCCCAAAAGAAATCTGAAAAATAGAGAATTTCAAAGAGTTGACTAATCAACAAACCAACCACATAAGGAGAAGCAGAAGATGACGACGAGAAGAACGAGATGAACGACGGTGAGAATGAACACCGAACGCGCCCTCACGAGCCGGAGAAAGAAAACTGCCCCGTCGACGCGTGACGCGCATAGGAGCGCGTGCGACAGAGGATGGTTGCCGGAATTGGTGGACCGGCCGAACTTGAGACTCTGAACACGGTGGTAAGGCGTGTGTCACTGGTGGACCACTGGACAACGATAGATCTAAGAAAAAACGCACTGATGCCAATGAAGAAAAATACCCCTAACCTAGCTCTGATACCATGAAGAAGTAATTGTGGAAAATTATTGTATATCATTCTGAATAACTTGGGATACATATATACACAAAAGAAAATCTATCTAATAATTACAAGATCAAATCAAATCAAATCGAATAATATCCTATAATAAATAGAAAGATATGTCAAATATTAACACATAGGAATATGAGCATGCCTACGCTCTCAAAATCTTGAATTTGAAAAAAAAAATACGATCTGCTCACACTCTCCATCTTGGTGAGTTCATTCTCAAAATTATAGTGTATTATATGCTAAAGATGAAAATTTCTTGTTGCAGTGTTTCACCTTTGTTAAATGAGAAGAATTGATTCAGTATATGTTCAAGATAGTTACAGGCAATCATATGAGTTCCACTTGATAAGCTGTTTTAAAGAAAAGAGGACGGTACCTCCATATTTTATTAATAACCCTCACTTATGGCAGAGAAATATCATGGTTACACCAAGGACTCAAGCAAAGAAATGAAAAAAAAGAAAAAGAAAAAAACACTATGACCAATGACCTTGTACTACATGCCTAACTAAATACAATTCGAACAATTTATAACATTTTCAATCTAACATGTAAGGGAAAAATAAAATAAAATAAAATAAAACAAAAGGCGGAACAAAAAGGGGAAAAAACCTACTTATTTTTACTTTCTCATCATATGAAGACTCATGTCATTTATCTTGATGCACTTTCTGACTATTGGCAGTAGCAAATTGAAGTCCTTGAAAATTTCATTTCTTCCTCTTTCTCCATCCATTGTCAGGTACTCTTGCAGGTTGATTTCCTTCCTTGTACTAATTGTGCCTTGTGCAGGTTTCCACTAGATAAGTTAGTACCCTTTATGCCAAACAAAAATTCAGTCGAAATAAGATGACTCAAATTTGAGCCCAATATAATATGAAAGGAGAATGCTTCCTCACCAAATTTCTTTCTTCATATACTTCAATCTAAACTTCTAATTCACCCATTCTTTTAAAAGTTTCCTATATCGGCCTCTTTGAAATTTGCATTAAAGGTTAAACCTTCAGCTCCAGAAAAATACACTGTTGAATTGAACACCAAGTGAGACAACTTCTCAATTCTCACCTGAATAGCTCGTAGAAAGTGTTTTGATTTTGAATACAACATGTAGAAGCCACAGAAGACCTTGTAAGCAGAGGAACAAGCACCAATTACTTTAAATCGCTACATATTCAATATGTAGTAATTGAAAAATCAACATCTCGAGCATACAAGTGAGGCCTTCAAGTAATATCTATGCAAAAGACTGTTTATTTATTTATATTTAAATGCGGACAAACTTAGATAGTCCTTTTCCTTATAAAATGAGGATGTACAGAGAATTACTAATCATATAGGTTTAATGCAGAGGAACTACCTTTACAAGCATTAGAAGCAGTGTCCTTGTGCTATTGGTTTAAGAAATTGCAGATTGTAGCTTTAAGAATCTCAATCTAACTGAGGAATTTGATCAACTCTACACATAAAACAAGATTAAGGCATTGATTTTTTTTTGTTTTTAGCCTCCACAGAAATTTGATCAGCTCTACTCATAAAACAATAAAATAAATCAAGTATCTTTAATTACTTATGTATTTGTTACTAGACTTTCATTAAAAATATAATATGTTAATTTCCTTTCTACAATGTTTAGACAATTCATCACGTCATTGACTTTCAATTTTTTTTTTATATATCTTACCTTTATGTTATCTGTCATATCAGCATAGTCAACTGGGGAGTTGAGTGATACATATTTTGAAAATTCAAGTAGAGATAATGTATGTTATACTTTGAAAAGCTCTGCAAATTCATTTCATGATAACCAAAACGATGGTAAATTGGTTAAACTTTTAATGGTAACGAAATGCAATTGCAGACCATGAGCTATATATTCTGATGCTATCTAGGAATTTAATAGCAATGTAAAGCATTTAAGCATTGCTATTCCTATGAGAGGTCGAGAAAGTACCTTTACAGCCTTAAGAACCGATGTTTAATTTTGCAAAATCTAATCTCCTTAAACCTCTCAACCCGGTGATGAGTTCATTCTCAAAATTGATGTTGATATGCTTGAGAAGACAAATGGATTTTGAATAGCTACTTGAAACGAAAATTTTTCTGTTTGCAGTGTTTATCCTGCTTCAATCGGAACAACAAATTCAGGAATTATAATCATCTTCTCTAGAAATATGCAGGAAATTGTTACGGGGAACAGGAGCTCCACCATAAAAGTTATAATTCTACATGCCAAACAAAAATTCAATAATGATAAGGTGACGTGAATCTGAGGTCAAGAAAAGTTGAAGGATTTATATTTTGGTCACCACTAGTGAGGAAAACATGATATGTTATTGAACCAAAAGGAGTTCTCATTATTACTAACTCCAAATCACCAGTAGATTCAATATGTAGTTAATGATCCACTTTCATTTTTTTGCTTGCTTTCAAGCAGACATTAACCTAATGTTCTCTTAGAAAAATGACATCGAAAAAAAAAATACATAGGAATGAAAAAAGTACTAACCTACTACGTTAACAAAATTTTAAGCAGAATCAATTACCATTACAACATGTAGGTGCAATGATTGCAATGTCATGAACCAAAATCTAGGCCATAACTGGCGTATAGACTAAGCTGGCATAAGCTTACTTAACTTAGCAAGCCTAACAGAGAAACTTTCACAATCAGTCAATTTAAATTAAAAATAAAATGAAATACCAAAATACTTCCCAATCAATCATAGTTCACGACTTATCTTAATCCTCATATTTAAAAAAAAATAAATAAAAATGAAGAATGAACAAATAGATAAGGTTATCTAATCTAAGTCAACAAGACTTGAGCATAAACTCCAATATAGTAGTCACGTTATCACGGGATCTGTGTTATCATAAGACTAGAGATATCCTATCTAGTGTCCAAAAAGTCCAATTTTCCTAGAGTGATTTATTCAATTATATGCTAATCTAAAAATATAAAAAATAGAAGGGGTGGGTTTACCACTAACTCAGTGAGAGTATAAACAACAAAGTGCACAGAAGGGAAGTAAATGTCGCATAAGAGTTTTTCAAAACAACTTTATAAGTATATCTACCTATATTTAAACTAATCATCTATATACAAAACATTTTTATACCAGCAAGAGATTAACACTAAAATCTATTTCACCTATCCAATAAAAAACAAGATTCACTTATATCACTAAATGCTATCATACTAAGCACATAAAAAATAATCCATCTTCCACATCCTATAACTAATGGTGGGAAATAACCGTTCCACATAATATAATAATATAATATATCTTATATATCGCGAGGAGAAATAGCTGTCTCACCCGATAATTTATATAATGTCATATTTTATATAAACAAATGTGAGGAATAGCCATCTCATTTGTTAAATATTTATATTATAAATTAATTAAGTTTGTATCCAAAATGAAGGAATTAGTAGAAGAAAGAAAAAGATAAAAGAAAGAAGGAAAAAATATATGAAATTAAATATGAAATATTTAAAGTTAAAATGTCAGAATTAAGCTTTTGTTTTTACAAGAAAATATGATAATTTGGAACTCATATGCACAAAAAATGGTTGAAGGAAAGAAAAAAATATATAGTAAAATTATGGTGACAAAGATAAAATAAAATAAAATAATAAACAAGATAATATATATATATATGTATAACAACACAGTAGTATGTCCACAATACTAATTTTAGTGCTAATGACAATGATTTCCATCACCAATGCTCATCTCATCAAAATTATTATAAGATCATTCAAATTGAGGAACTATAGGTAAATTATGAAAAAAGGAAAAATTACTGTAACTAAAAATTAAACTCAGCTAACCTTAAGATCTAAAAGTGTAAAAATGAAAAGAAAACATGTTTTGGATTTGCTTTCCAAACAAGGTAGAGCACACAACAAAGGAAATAAATAAAAATTATTTGAGGTTAGGGGAAATAGAGAATGTACAAAATGAATGGTGACACATTGGTATCCACACACTTACCAGTTGAGACCATAATATAGATTCTCTTTTCCTTCCACTAAAATTCAATCACAGCCGTTTAAGTTTCATCAATACCACCTAAAATTATTATTGCATAAATACATTAATACATCTACTCAAATTTATCTTCTATCACTAATAGAATACATGCTCAGATATTAATCCTAACTTTCTTTACTCTAAGTTTTGATGGTTCTCACTAAAATAAAATTTCTAAAATTCTTAATTGTCAATTGAGTATATAAATTATCTTATAGTGTCATCAAGTGAAAATAAATAAATAAAAGAATAATAATTGAATAAGTAAGTTTTAGATTTATCATTTTATTTTATAAAATATAAAAGTCTGAAAAATAGTCGAAGTAAAGAAGCATTTACTGCAAATTAAATCTAGTTATTTCTTTAAAAAATTTGCATAGTTGTGCTATTCACTAGTTTCCAGGGACCCATCCATCACCAAATAAATGTATTACCATCAATTTATATTTTCTATGGTTCAAAAAGAAAGAGAAAACAAAAGAATTTGATATAATTCAAAAGGGAGCAATCTGGCGACATGAGTTGGAATGCTAATCACAATAAGGGCTTTGAAGAATGAAACAAGAAGAAGGACATTTAATATGACATCCTACTTTGCATCGATAATAAATATGGCATCATAATTGAAGGACCAAACAATAAACAAAAGGGTGGGATCACTTTACCGATGATGATTGATGATTGCATGAGCTTGGCTAAAATTTGATAGTGAAATAATGAATAAAGGATGAAAGAATAGAACTTAAGAATGTATCTATGTATAAAATAGATGAAAGCTTTGGTTAGAAGAAGGAACGAGAGAAAATTATGAAGAAAGGTTGAGAGCTTTCTTGATCAGAGCGGCAATGAGTTTTGCGGCAGAAAAGAGACTAATGAGATAATAATACTAAGGTTTTCTATCTATATCAAATTTATGATAAAATTTTAGATCATTATCTTAGATACTTTAAAGAGAATAATAATTAAAAGAATTATCCCAAAATTTAGACTCAATTTTTGAAATATATATATATTTTTAATCTACTAGATGTCAAAATATCAAGATTTTTTTAAAAAAAATTCCTAAATATATTTCAAAATGACTCCATAAAATGATTGTTAAAATAAAATAAATAAATAAAATAATTATATATTTATTTATAACTAATCTTTTTACTAAGGACATCACATGCAATGTGAGAATCTTGCTGTACCAAGGGAGAAATTGGAAGGTCTTAACTCTTAAGTATGCAAGAACTTGAAATAATGACACTAATTAAAAAGAATAAACCAAATTTATCCATTAATGCTTACTCACAGAGGTGAGATAGCTTCAAAAATGAAATTTGTTTAGCTTTGTTTATACAAGAATAAAGAATTATTTATGTGTTTATTTCCAAAGTTTCTAAGGAAAGCATAATATGTGAATTGTAGTTTCTTTTTGACAATTCATTGATTACATTATTGACTTGTTAAACTAAATTTCCTCTATGTATCTTAATTTTCAGATTAAGATATTCTTTTCTATCATATAATCTTTAGAAAAGATGGAACAATAAGTAAAATAACTCTTAAGATTCGAAGGTAAATAATGGTAACTCAACCTTAAGGATGGAATTATATTGCTATCATTTTCCGATAAATGCCAAATATCATTCTCCAAAATCTTTACCCAATCTTGAAGAGATAGTTTCATGTGCAACAAACTTCCCAATGTTTTTATTGCTAAAGGCAATCCTCCACTCTTTTTAACAATTTCTCTACCAATTGATTCAAACTTTGGATCTTTACCACGGTGTTGGTGATTAAATGCATGCTTTGCAAATAACTTCCAACAATCTTCATCTTGTAATGGTTTCAAATGATGTGAATGGGTAGAGTGCATGACCTCTGCTACCTTTTTATTACATGTTGTTACAAGGATTTTACTTCCTTGAGCTACTCAGCTACATGTTTGAAAGGAGCTTGAAAGTCATCCCAAATTTGATGATTTTCATTCCATACATCGTCAATAACAGGAAAAATTTTTTTACCCTTCGATATTTTCACTAGTTCAAGTTGATGTATGGTTAAATCACCAAAGTTTTTAGATTGACATTCAAGCCCTTGAATAATTGTTTTAGTAGCTTGAACAACATCAAACTCTTGTGAAATACACACCCAAGCTCTATGCTGAAATTGATCCTTCATCTTTTGGTCTTCATAGACAAGCCTTGCAAGGGTTGTCTTACCTATCCCTCCTATACCCACAATGGCAATCTCATCCATGGATTGCTGATTAGCACCCATGTTGTGTGATAATAATATTTCTATGATTCTCTCTTTATCAACATCTCTACCACATACATGGGCTTCATCTATCAAAGATGTGGTTGGAGGTCTTTTGACTTTTCCCCTCACTCCGATATCAGAGCCAAAAGCAGAGCCTTCCTTCAAACCTAGCCGTCCCTTTTGTTTGCAAGGAATTCCAGGTAGTCGACCAGTTCTTTGATTCTTGACTTAATTTCACTATGAAATGGATTGACAATGGAAGTAACTGTAAGCTGCAAATTAAAAATTCGTTAAGATAAAAATAATCTGAGTCATGCACAAGGGCACTGTACTTGAGAGTTATTCCGCCACAAGACGACACTCCCCAGGATGGATTCTTCTGTGGAGTCACAGGCAAGCAGAATAGCAGAAAGAAAAATGCAGAGACGAAGAGAGGAGGAAGAGAGAACAGCTTGAATATTGTAAGAAACTGTGGTGTGTAGAACCCAATGATCGACCTTGGTATTTATAGGTACCAAAGCGATATGACATTGAACCAGACTTAATGACATTAACAAGGATGTTTTTGAACGTTGGGCGGTTTCTGACATAAGGATTAACGAAAATTAAACAAAATAATCAAAGTAGGAAAACGGATCAGTAATGACAAAGAAACGGATGATCAACATCCAGAAATATTAGTAGCATTAACCTCATAACCGAAGTCTTAAAACCATGGATCTTCTGGAAGGCTATTTTGAAAAAATTAATTTCTGGCAATGGCAAAAAAGTGTCCAACCCCGGGTATATTTTCCCACGCAGGGGGAGGGATCGATGGATTTCAATTGAGTTGGCCCAGTTGTTGTGCGCGAGCTCATTCTCTTCCTAGACTCATTTTGCTCCTCCATGATCACATGTTAATATTTATACTCTTTGACTTTCATTTGTTTGAGTAATGTGGGACCTCTCTTTCTCTCTTTTCCTTTTGACACACACACATGTATTCTCCAACAGTAACGTAGTTGCGCAGGTTACTTGTGATGGGATGAAGTTGAAGTTGCAGCTTCTATCTAGAGGCCTCAGTAGTAATCTCATCCAGCAGGTCCTCTGCCTTAAACACTGCATCTTTGAGCTCAACAAGCCATTGCTTTACACGATCATCTCTGTATTGGCTTTGCTTGACGTTTTCAATGACTTTGTCAAGACAGTTAAGGATCATCTCCAGTTTTTTCAGCAAGAAGTTATCTTGGAGCTTTCTAACACGAAAGAAGTCGAGAATGTCATAAGAAGCCAATCTCTAAAGGAACACCTGAATAGCAATGGAGAGAAACGCTTCTGCCATGGTTTTTTTCTGCAAAAGCTAACAGAAGGTTTGAGCAATAACGAATCAAAGGAAGAACACCCAAGAAAGATGGACGAAGTAGTTGTGGGATATTGAAGCTTCACTTTATAAATGAAGGATTGCTAGATGAAAGTCTCACTTGGGAACTGGATTCATCATCGAATCCACCTCACATATTACAACTGTACTATTCATATTTAATTTAATTTATTATTATATTTTAAATGTATTTTTATTTTATTAGATATAAAATGTAAAATAAAGATAATTTTATAAATGTCATTTATTAAAAATAATTTTATTATTAAAAAAATTAAAATAAAAAATTATAAATTTGAACCATTTAAAGCAAATTTAGACAATTCTGTCTCAACAAAGTGATGAACACGCACCTTGATGAGCATGGTTATGCCATGGTAGGTTTTTCTTTTTTTCTTTTTATTAAAAAATTATGCATAACAACTAGATTTTTCAAGGATTATGTAGATATATATTTTGTATTGTTTTAAATTTTTTATTTATTAAAATAATTCTATATAGTAAAAACTAGATTTCTACAGTTTGCATTTTTATATATTTTTTAGTAATTAGAAAAAAATTATAAAAATTTAAAATTACATAAAATATATATCTACATAATCTCAGAAAAATTTATTTTTTATCTATAATTTTTAATTTAAAAAAAACTACCACAACACAACTGTGGCAGTTGGAGTCTATGTAGGAGAGACCCTGACCTCGATGAGCACCGAATTGGGCATGCATAAAAGAGGGCAATCAACCTCACTTGGTTGGTTGATGATAACATTTAGGGGTTTTCATGCCACTTTTATGCATATTTTTATTAAAAAGATAATTATAGGTACAATAATATATTAATAATTTTTATTATATATATAATTACAATTTGAAATGGGTTGCAATTTTTGAATAAAAACCATTATGGAAAAAGAAAAGTAAGCATAGCTCAACCATAATTTAAGTTTTAAAAAATTAATAAAAACTAGTAAATTTAGAAAAAGAATGCTACGTGTATACAATATTAAAATTGTATAAGATCTTATCCTATCAAACATTATCCTATTGTGTCTAATATTATTGGGCTTTATTATATATCTACTACAGATTTGGACCATCTCCTCCGTACTTTCTTTTTATAATTCTCTCAACATATAATCTTACTTGCTGATTTTGATTTGGATGGTTGAGTTTACTAATTATTACTTTAAATAAAATATATTATTTATTTTAATAATAATAATAATAAATAAGCTTTATAGATTATTTTTTTTAAAAAAATCTACACATAATAATAAATATAAACTATTAAATTAAATGTATTATTTATTTATAATTTTTTTTAATCATTTGATCACAATCAATAAAAGAAATGTGCCATGTTGATATTATAGTATGATTTTAATTTATAATAATATATTAATACTTTACATCTCATAAAGTATCTTGTGCGACACATGGATCTGCAGTTTGCACTACAAGTTGGATGAAATATTGGTTTTTCACACACAGTGGTAGCGCCATAGTTTGGGGCTGTTTGATTCTGTTTCTGAAAATAGTTTTTTTATTTTCGGAAATAGAAAATTCAAAAAACTTGTTTGGTAAACCTATTTTTTATAAACTGTTCTGGAAAATAGAAAAATAAAAGAACAGAAAACTCAGAACACCTTTTAGGTGTTTTGTAGTTTTTATTTTGGAAAACACAAGGAAAGGTGAGAAATATCCACCTCATTAATGGTAAAGTTATAAATTTTGAATAACTCATCTACTCTTCACTAGTTATGATTTTGAGAACAATTATTCAAACAAATTTTTTTGTTTTCTTATTTTCAAAACTTATTCTTGAAAACAGTTTTACAAAACTGTTTTTTAGAACAGAAAATAGGAAACACTGTTAAACAGATCTTTTTTTCTGTTTTGATAATTGTTTTATGAATATTGTCAGAATTCAACTTCAGCAAACGTTTGAGCCTCCGAATCGACCTTAGCGCAGAGTGAGATAATAGCGTATAGCGTATGCAGATCTTAATATACTATATAGTTGCTAGAGGGTTGGTAAATTGATAGATCATTTAAGCATAATTTCCCATTTTGATCATCTTTATATTTTTACAGGATTAATCTTTTAGTTGTTGGTTGGAGTATTCTTAGTATTAAAAAAATCTCATAAAAAATAATTAAAAAGTTATATCAAATACATATGGATTAATTATATACTTAATTAATATTAGTTTTTTACATATAAATATCACATAAATTTTTTATATGGAATATTATATATTACTAAATATAGATTTTTAAGCTAATATAATTTTAAATACATCTAAACAATTATATATATATATATATTATATTTTAAGAATTGACTATATTTTAAAAATTAATATAAATTCGATTATTCATAAACTTTTTAATATGAAAGAACATAAGCCTTAATTTTAGCAAATTACAAAGAAAGTACATTATATATATGGACATTTTTTATACATAAATAGCATATTAGCTTTTCTCAAAACGTTGCCACCCTCAATTGACTTATCCTGGATTCGTCATTTCTGATTTAGCACATTGAAACTAATATCTATTTATTAAGATGAAATAAAAAAGTAAGGAAAGAGAACTTTTTTCGACAGCACGAGGACAGTGCTATTTTTAGTGTATTTAAAGTTTTCAAAATAGAAGGGTTCATATTATTTTACTCTTATATTAATTTTAAAATCAAATTATTATTACGATACATGAATTAAAATAAAGTTAAAAATATTAAATTTTGAAAATTTATCTATATTTCTTCTCAAATCAAAAGTTATGGTACATTAAATTATTATTATTATGAAACATAAATTAAAGTAAAGTTAAGACTCTTCTTAAAATCAAAAGTCATGATAAATAAATCCACAGTTAGATGAAACTCACTTGATTGGTTGGTTATGTGATAATACCTGTGTGGAAGACATTTCGAAACTATCTTTCCTTGTTTGACCTTCTTTTTTATTTTTTATATATATCGAACTCTTGAACTCTATCCAAGTCCTATCTCATTGGTATCACGAAGCTAGTCTAAAGTCTTGTTTGACCTTCTTTTACTTCAATATTAAATATATAACGTACAAATTGATATTATTTTATTTAGACTTTATCCCAAATTTAATTTAAGCTACATAAAATCAGATTTTTTTAAGCATGCCTAATCGCACGTACGTTAATTTATCTTCTACAACAAAGTTGGTCGATCGATCGATCGAATGTTTACGCATCGCAATCTAAACTTTTGTTCCCAATAGTTTCAGATGTATTAAGAAATTATTAGGATTTACATGTAAACATAACACATTTTCCTCGAAGCTGAAATACTCATTTTGTTTGAAAAAATCATTCACGTGAGTTGGAATAATGATGTTAAAATTTTATAGGGATGTAAATGGGTTTGCTTTTTCCACATTTTCTTCATAGTGGAGCCGTTGAGGTTGAGGATACATGAAAAGACGTAGCCACCGCCCACCGGACTGTGTTTGAAATTTCGTTGTGAAAACAAGAAATTGAGCAGAATTTGTCTCCAATAATGTCTTTCAATGTCATTTCTCCATTATTTCTTTGAAATTGCATCTGAGATGTTATTTTAAGTAGTAGATGTTAGAGGTGTTTATAGCTTCAGCTTATTTTGGTTTTAAATCAAAATAAAAAAAATCTATTTAATTGAAAGGTTTATTTTAAGTTTAATGTTTTGTTAATTTAATCTATCTTAGTTTCTATCTCTCTCTCTCTTTTTTTTCTGTGAATAGTTTCATTATTCTTTTAAGTGATTTAATTTTCTCTCAATTTTTTTTCAAATATTTATCTCTTTAATAATAGTAGTACTTAGACATGTTTATAGTATAATATCTTCTCCAATCTAAATAAAAAAATGAATGATTTATTTTAAGTTTAATTTTTTGTTAATTTAATCTATTTTACAATATATATATATATAGGCGACAACCAAACAAAGAATTTCCCAGAACGAGTGTACGTACTACGTAGTAGCATATTGAAGTCCTTGAATTTTTCCTTTTTCTTTTTTCCTCTTTCTCTCTCATTCGTCAAGTAGTCTGCGGGCAGAGTTTCTCCTCTATTGGTTATAGATCGCACTTGTAATTGATAATCCATCAGTTTAAGATACCGTTTGTTTCACCTTTTTTTATAAGAAAAGTATTTTTTTTTTCATAAAAGAAGCACTTTTAAAACTTTTTAGATTGTTTGTTTAAAATTTTGAAAATAATTGGAATCTGAAAAAAAATCATATTTCTGATTATTTTGAAAAGTTACTTTAAGTAGTTTAAAAAAAATAGTTGTGATAAATGAGGGAGAAAAAATATAAAAAGATAGATATATTTTTAAATATGATTTGTTTCAAAATGTAGAAAATAAATTATTTTTATCTGATAAATTAATATATTTTTTTAATTTTATTCTTAATTAAAGTAGAATTATTATTACGAGACATGAATTAAAATAGATTTAAGAACATTAAATTAGGAGTATTTGTGAGAAAAAAATTTTCTTTTGTGATATATTTAACATGTTTGACCATTTTTTTAATTTTAATAATTTAATTATCTGTTTCTTAAATTTTGGAATAGAGATAATAAGTTACTAGTCTTTATACCAAACAAAAATGTAAAAATTCAATTGTAATAAGGTGATACAAATCTGAAGTCAAGACAGTATGAAAGGAAATTAGCGGTAGAAATAGGTTAGGTTATATGCCATATATAATCTAGGTCTAATTTCCTTTATCAAATCTCTAATTTGGATTAAGTCAGATAAGATTATAAAGAGCGGCAAAACTCTAACACCAAATTTTAACATTTGGCTCTCATTTCTAGGGTTCGAACTTAAGACCTATCATTAAGATATTATAACCTTTATTAGTTAAACTAAGTATTTGGTGGTAATTTTTTCACATTTTTAATAATTAAATTAAAGTTATTAAAATTTGTAAAAGCAAATTTATAGAAATTAAAAATTTTTCACAAAGTCTGAAAGAAGTTACAATATTAATAACTTACAAATAATGTGACACTTAAAAATTATTATATTTTATATTAATATATTGATATTGATGATTGATTGATTAGAATTAGTTTACGTGTTGCGTTGCAATATGATTTAAGCTTTAGAAAAACACAAGCACATGCGCACATAGAAATCATAGACATGTACTAAAGGGAAAAATAATAGGGAGAATTGGGTTTTGGTAAAAAAATATTTAGAAAATAAGGTCAAATTTTACCTTATTTTAAGTTAAGATATAATTTTTTTAGATAAGAATAAAAATTTTTCAAGTATAAAATTTTTCTATTTTCACTTGATATAAAAAAATTTTATACCAATTTAAAAATTTTCTATTATCACTTAATATAATAATCGCCGTTTGTAGGGAAGGTAACAGGCTTGCTGACAAATTAGCCTCTTATATACAAGAACAACTAGGTACTATTGTTCATACTCATCTACTAGTGAATGTCGACAATTGTTGTTTAAAGATAATGTAGGTGTTTATTTCCCTAGGATGAGACTCTTGTGGTTTCTTTGATATTTTTTTCCTCATTTCGAAAAAAAAAGGTTTATTATATGGAATTAATAACTAACACAAAAAATTAATAAATATTATTAATTACTTGACAATGTATATATTAATATGTCGACACTAAAAATCACAATAGATAATTAATAGTAAAAGTTTTGTGTGTGTTCTTCCTTCTTATTTCCTATTATGTTGCTGATTTAATAGGTTTGGACGCCATGTTCAATGATTTTATCTACTTTGTTAGATAAGTCTCAATTTTTTCATAGGCCAACTCACACGTGTACATGCTAACGTATCAATTAATGTCACCAGACACATTTTTTCGTGTGATAAACGTACTCTAAGAAATAAATATAGAACATTTCTGATCCTTATGAATAGAAGGGTTTGTTATAGATGTTATTATATATAACAATATATTAATATATTGATGATATAAAATTTATAAAAATACATTTTCATAAATTGTGAATAGTCAAACTTCATTGAATATCAGGGAGCCCATTTGGTAACTCAGAAATAGATCCAATCAATTATGTGATTATGTTTGAGTGATGCAAATGGATTTTCTTGTCCACATTATTGAAGAAGATTTAAATGGTGGGAGCAGCCTTCATTCCTAAGGACTTGCTATGTTCAATCTCATGAGGTATATGAAATCTCAAAAGGAGAGTTTAGTTAAAAGAAATTAAGAAAATATCTAGAAATAGAAAATCAAGGTGAGAAAAGGAAGCAATAATGCTCAATATCTCAAACAAACTTAAACTGTTAAAACATAGAAATAAATTTTGTTTTGACCTTTTTATAGTTTATATATAAAATTATGATTAAATAAGTTTATTCATGCATTATATGAAATTTGGAGTGAATCACTTTATTTATAATTTATAAATATTATGGTTTGCTATATAGTGAGGAAAATATTTATATGTTTTTTTATGTGTTTTTCATATTGTTTTTTAGTTAAAAGTTAACATGTAGATTATTTATTAATACATTATATATTTAATCATCAATTATATATTAAAAATATTAACTTCTTAAACTTAAAAAATTTACATGTTAAATTTTAATTGGAAAATAATATAAAATATATATAAAAAGCATATAAGTTTAGTCCAGTTAGTTTATATTATATATTTATTGATTTTTTTATTTAGATCTTATACAGCATGTCAAATGAATCTAAATTTTCTGTTATTTTTATAATTAGAATAACTTGATGACTGTATTGCTAGATGATATTTAAAGTTTAAAAGACATAAAGTTTAGATATATATCGTAAACTAAAAATTAAAATAATAATATTGTTTAACAATATTGTGATACTTAATGTACCTTTAGAAACATTAATAAACAATATCAATTGTTTTCATTTCATATATAAATAAAAATATTACAAAAAGTTAAAAAAAGACTCATAATATAGAAGGAGTATTTATTATTATTTTTATAAATAAGTGACACAATTACTTTTTAGCTTCATTCTCTTTTTTTTATTTTATTTTTTTTCTATTCAGCGCAACTTGTGTGCAGGAGGGAGAATTTTGATTCTAGGATACTTATTTTTTTTAGCCAAATCGTAACCATCACAATTTATACTTGAGACTCCACTGACTGCACGAAATCCTATTGAAGTTTCTAATGAAATTGAAATAAGATTTCCAATCAATTAAGTGATAATTAATATTTGACTGATGCAAATGTGTTTTCTTGTCCACTTTATTGAAGACATCTCAAATATAAACGTACAGCCTGCCAAAGAATGAACTTGCTGTATTAATTCTCATATTGTATGAAATCTCAAAGGTAAGGATAAAGAAATTAAATAGACTGTTAAAAAAAAGAAGAAGAGGAAGAAGGAGATCAAGAAATATAAGATTAATTAGGCTGGAAAAATGAAGCAGCAAATTAAGCTCAATATATCAAACAACTTAAACTTCAAAACAAGCTCTAGGAATAAAAGATCGGATTGGCTGAGGAAAGGAGATTATGTTGGGAAATCTAATGAACTACTCATGTATGATCATCATTTTCTATATATCAAACAAATTATTGATATACTTGAAGAAAGCTACCATTCCCTTTTGACAAAAAATTAAAGTCTTTAAGAACAAAACATTGTTTCCAAGCGATGTCCCAATTATTGTTCACTTATTTATATATAATAATTGGAGGCAACATAACCAGCAAAAAAATAAGATGAAAAAATTTATGTATGTGCTCTTTAATAAAAAATAGAAATGCAGAGAATTACTAGATATATAGGTGTATTGCGAAGAAAGTAGCTTTACAACCATAAGATGAAAAAATTTATGCATGTGATCTTTAATAAAAAAGAAATGGGATTGCTCAGTGAACCTAAAATTTGAACCCTCGACTTTTTTGGCCAACCCCCACCTTTCTCGATATAATAAAGCTTCCAACATTGGGAAGAAAGAGTCACGGCAGCATCTGTACCTTCCGCGTCTAAAGCTTCAAACCCCTTCGGTGAGTATCATCTTCTTGATCACTTGCTTCGAATATGGGCTCTATGACAGCTCACTCTCACTTCGTATTTTGCAACCATTCTTAATTTGTCAGCACCATTTCTTACTCTGTTTTTCGTTCAGAAGAACAGAGGACAAAAACCAGCTCCATTTTCGATCGCAAGCTTGCTCCATGTGTGCTCCATTCTAAATGATACATTTTGTTCGGAAAAGAGGACAAAAACTCAAACCATGCGGCACATGAAGACCACACACATAATGTTTTAATCTATAAAGAACTTCATATAGAACATTAAATTGAAGAAGAAAAAAAAACACACACACAAATAATCGTGCCGCATGCATGTTAAGGGGATATTAAAAAAAATAGAGATATATAATAATATTTGTCATATCTATTTTATCATTAGTACTTAATAATAATAATAATCATTTTTATTATTAGTTTAGAACTAAATGATACATTTTTATTTATACAATTACTTTTTTAATTTCATTCTCTCTCTTTCTCTGTCTTTTATTTTTTCCTATCCGGTGTAACTTTTGTGTAATGAGGGAGGATAGAGAATTTTGATTCTAGCATTTTGTTTACCCAAGTGACTCCTTTGATTGAGAGGGAAAAGTGCCTTTTGTAAACGTCATTGTAAAATGCCGTTCGATTTCCTAGTTTTTTTTTTTTTTTTTGCCAATGATTTTCTGGGTTTGCTTGGGCGCCATGTTCAATGATTTTATCCACTTTGTTAGATATTGGTCAATTTCTTTTACAGCCTAACTACACTTGTTGACATGTCCATTATTATTGAATTAAACATTTCTAAGGTCGAAACTTGAAAGAAATATGAGAAATATGATTTATTGTTTATGAATTATAAATAATATTTCATTATATATAGTGATATAAAATTGATAACAAATTACACTCTTTCAACATCTTAAATGTCTATTTGTTACCACAATGGTAATGTGGTTTGAGGATCACGTTACCAACACAGTAAGAAACACAGCCTTAAACAATACAATTTATACTTGAGACTCCATTTATGTATGCGAGCCTATTAAGTTACTCAGAAATTGAAATGAGTTCCAATCAACTAAGTGATAATGTTGGAGGGATGCAAATAGGCTTTCTTATCCATACATCAATCATATAAGACATCTCAAATCCAAACGTTGCTGCCAAAGAACTTGCAGTATCAATTCTCATAATGTGTGAAATCTCAAAAGTAAAGTTTAATTAAAACAAGATCAAGAAGCTGGCCCAAAAAAAAAATCAAGATATAGAAGTTGATGCTGACAAAAGGAAGCAAAAAATAAAGCTCAATATCTCAAACAACTTAAACTGTAAAACAAGATCTAGAAATGAAAGATTAGCTTGTTTGAGGGAGAGGAGACTGTGTTGGGCAATCTAATGAACTACATGAGCGATCATGTTTTTCTATTAATCAAACAAATTGATTTACATGAAGAAAGCTGTGTCATTCCTTTTGATAAAGATTTAAATTCTATAAGAAAAAAATATTGTTTCCAAGCCATGTCCAAAATATGGTTCACTTGTCTATATTTAGTTGGAGAAAACATAACCAGCAAAAAAATTTTTTTTTTAAAAACTCCATATATGTGCTCTTTAATAGAAAAAGAAGAAATGCAGAGAATTACTAAATACACAGGTGTAATGTAGTAGAAAGTACCTTTACAACCATAAGAATCAATAGTGCTCATGTGCATGCCTCCCCTCTCAAAATCTTTAACTTAAAAAAATATGATCTCCTAACTCTATTCATCTTGGTGAGTTTATTCTGAAAATAATATGATGTGTTATATTATTTTCTGAAAATAATATTAAAAACAAAAAATATTTTAAAAAGCTATGAATATTTCTTATTGCAGTGTTTTCACCGTTCTTAAATAAGAAGAATTGATTCAATAATTAAAATCCCTTGCTTAAAGATTGTTATGGACAATCATATGAGTTTCATTAAATAAGCTTTTTAATTTTTTAAAGAAAAGAGGACGGTACCTCCAAATTTTATTAATAAAATCTCACTTATGACGAAGAAGTATCGTGGTTATATTGAAGATTTAAATAAACAAATAAAAACTCATTCACTATGAAGGATCTTATAGCTAGCAGTTTAACCTATGATCCAAGACCATAATTCTTAAAAACATGTCAAATAATTTATAACATTTTAGTCTAACAACTTAAGAATAAACAAAAAAAAAACTAAAGGTAGAACAAAAAGGGGAAAAAAACTACATATTTTTACTTTCTCATCATATGAAGACTCTGCTTATCTATCTTGGTGCAGATTCTGACTATTGGCAGTAGCATATTGAAGTCCTTGAGATCATTTTTTCCTCTTTTTCCCTCCTTTGCCAAGTAATCTACGTACAGGTTGGTTTCCTTCCTTGTACTAATTCTGCATTGTGAAGGTTTCCATTGGATAAGTTCGTACACTTTATGCCGAGAAAAAAAAGAAGTCAATAATAATAGTGTGACTTAAATTTGAGGCCAAGACTTTATGAACGGAGAATGCTTCCTCACCAAATTTCTTTCTTCATATATTTCAATCTACTTCCTTTCAGAAGTTTCCTACACTTCATCGAACTCTTTGAAATCTGCATAGAAAAATAAAAGGGTAAAGCTTCAGCTCCAGAAAAATGCATTGTTGAACTTGAACAGCGAGTGAGACAACTTCTCACTTGAATAGTTGGTGGAAACGTGCCCTGATTTTTATTACAACATATGGAAGTCACGGCAGATTGCGTAAGCAGAGCAACCAAATAGGGGTTGTGATTCTTACCAATAAACTCTAATTAATCCCTACAGATTCAACATGTAACAAAGGATCAGCATCTTGAACATACAAATGAGGCCTTCAAGTAATGTCTCTCGAAAAGCTGTTTATTTATTTATGTTTAAATGGAGACAGCATAACCAGCCAAAAAGATTAAGAAAAATAATAGACAAACTCAGATAGGCCTTTTTTGTTATGAAATGAGGGTGTACATGGAATTAGTGAACATATAGGTCTAATGCAGAGGCAGTATACCTTTACAAGCATTAGAAGCAGTGTTGATCATGTGCTTCGGGTTTAAGAAATTGTAGACTGTAGCTTTAGGGATCTCAATCTAACAGAGGAATCTCATACGAGGAATGTGAGAAAATCTAGGCCAATCGAACAAATCAAGAAGGGTATCCATAGGAGCGATTGTTACAAGGTGAAAATCTTGCCCTACCAAAAATTCACATTGGAAGGTCTTAAGAATGCCAGGTCTGGCTACTACCACTACTAGCAAAGTGTGAATCTTGCTCTACCAAGGGACCAATAGGAAGGTTTTAAGTTAAGTATGCAAGAACTCGAAATAATGACATTAGTTAAAATAATAAACCAAATTTAGCCATTAATTTTTACTTGTGTGCTTAGCTCTATTTAGCTCTGTTTATAAAACAATAAAGAATTACTTACGTGTTTGTTTCCAAACTTTTTACGGAAAGCATAATATGTGAATTATTGTAATTTCTTTTTAACAACTCATTGATTACATTATTGACTTGTTAAACTAAATTTCCCCTACATATCTTAATTAATTTTCAAATTAAGGAACTCCACAAAATAGATCAAAGGAATTGCACAGATTTAAATTTTGTCAATGATAAAATTTGTGCCCTACAGCAATCAAACCATTTCCAATTGTATCAATCAAAGATGTTCTCTATAAATAACTAAATGTGGAGCTGGTGTCAAATAATTTGCAGACATGTGCAACATAAATGATAAGGGGTGTAATGTAGAGGAAGTACCTTTATAAAGCCAAAAGAGAACTGTCTCTACATCTTAACTCAGTCTAGCCAGAAAAATACTTGGGGGATGTGAGAAATTTTAGGCCAATCTGGTCCTGTCTCCCTTTGGCACCGCTGCTCTAACAATGGACAATTGTAATCAATATGTAAATGAGCAAGGGATGGGGGTAAGCCATCCACTGGCATGCCTTCAAAACTCATGCAAGGGCAGTCTTGAAAAGATAAGGAAGATAGAGAATGGAGGTGGAGAAGACCCCTGTAATTTATTCTTTCTAATTTGTAGCAATCTCGAAATGAAAGAGTGTGAAGATTGGGAGGCAGCAATCTCTCCTCAGGGAAAGACTTCACATCTTCGAACTCGTCACCAATTACAAGTTCTTTTAAAGAAAGGATCTCATGCAAACCCAAATCCTTGCGGGAAGCAATCACTTTTGGACAACCACATATTCTAAGACACTGTAGATTTGCAAGCTGTCCTCCCTGTGGAAGTGATTCCATCTCTGGACAGCTTCCTAGACATAGCTCTTCCATGGCGGAGGCCTTGGGAAGTGAAGTCTTCAGATTAGGGCACCGCCCAATATTTAACTTTTTTAAAGAAGGAAGGTGCTGGGGCAGGGACTTTGTCAGGTTTGGACAATCACATATCAGAAGCTCTTCAAGGCAGGGGAAACTGTCACCTTCATAACATATATTCCATTCCTTCCATTCTCTCATTTGGAAGATTTTTAAAGATGAAAGCGACCGAAATGGAACATTTGAGGAGCCATTCCCATAGAACTCTTCTCCTATCACCTTTATTCCATCCAATTCAAAAATAAGAAGTTTCTGGAGGGAAGGTAGCTGCCCTAGTGGTGGTAAGTTGACGCAGTTGCTACAACTCCCCAAATATAAGGACACTAAATTGGATAAATGAGAACCTGCAAACCAATGGGAAAATCTAGTACCCCCATAGTATATAATCCGAAGCTCTTTTACTTCACAATTTGGCTCCAGTGCCTCCAATATAAGCTCTTCCATTTCTTTTGATATTTCACGACTTTCAATCCTTCCCCTAAATTCCAATTCCAATTTATGCAAATGCTTCTCTTTCAAATTGGCTGCTCTAACATTCTTAGGATCAATAATTATGTTCTTCAAATGAAACATAATCATTAGTGTGCCCTTTAAACATTTCAAGGCTCCTAATTCCTTCAATTCAGATCCTTTATTTCTTCTTACAACAAACTGCGTCATTGTTTGGAGCTGGTCCAACTTGCCCATATATTTGGGCATCTTCTTTATGCCACTATTTTCCAAGTCAAGATGACGTAAGTTGATGAGTCTGTGAAACTTTGAAGGCAACTTCCTCAACCTTTTACAATTTTTTAATTTCAATGTTTGCAGATTAATCATAGAACACATTGAATCTGGCAACTTTTCAATTCCAGTATTAGAACAATCTAAAAAACGTAAATGCTTCAAATTGTTCATATCATTCTTCAACTTCATGACACTCCAATATTCATTCAAAGATAATGCACGCACACACTTAAGATGAGTAATTCCAGATAGCATATCGTCTTTTATTGCACAAGGGGTGTCACTTGGCAAGCGGAGAAAGCTGTGTAATAGGTGGCACATGAAAATATCCTCAAAGTTGTAAACATTTTTATAATCATTTGGTAAGTGTGAAAGGTAACGAGCCTTTGTTGAAATTTCGTGTGCCTGATCACCCTCTAATCGCAAGCAGAATTCTCCCATCACAGATTTTGCCAAGTCATTCAAAAGGTCATGCATAACAAAGTAATTGTCACCTTTCCTCGATGGTTCAAAAAATGACCTTGACTCTAGATCATTGAAAATTTCATTGCCAACTTCCTCAATGCCTTTTCCTATACAATTGGAATGCAATAAACCTTCTGCCATCCATAATTGGATTAAGAAATTTTTATCTATCACATAACCTTTAGGAAAGATTGAACAATAAGCAAAACAACGCTTGAGATTTGAAGGTAAATAATGATAACTCAGCCTTAATGATGGGATTATATTGCTATCATTTTCAGATAAATGCCAAATTTCACTCTCCAAAATCTTAACCCAATCTTGAAGAGATAGTTTTGTGTGCAACAGACTTCCCAATGTTTTTATTGCTAAAGGCAATCGTCCACACTTACTGACAATTCCTCTACCAATTGATTCAAACTCTGTATCATTACCATGGCGTTGTTCATTAAATGCATGTTTTTCAAATAACTCCTGACAATCTTTCTCTTGTAATGGTTTCAAATCATAAGGATCAGCACAGCACATGACCTCTACTACCTTTCTATTACGCGTTGTGACAAGGATTTTACTTCCTAGAGCTACATGTTTGAAAGGAGCTTGAAAGTCCTCCCAAATTTGACGATTTTCATTCCACACGTCATCAAGAACAAGAAAAAGTTTCTTACTTTTCAATTTGTCCTTTACTTCAAGTTGAAGTTGATGTAAGCTCAAATCGGCTGAGTTTTTAGGTGCACAATCAAGCTCTTGAAGAATTGATTTTGTAGCTTGAACAAGGTCGAACTCTTGTGAAATAAACACCCATGCTCTATGCTGAAATTGATCCTTTATCCTTTGGTCTTCATAGACAAGCCTTGCAAGGGTTGTTTTACCCATCCCTCCCATACCCACAATGGCAATCACTTCCAGGGGCAGCTGATTTGCACGTGATAATAAAATCTCCATCATTCTCTCCTTATCAGCATCTCTACCATACGTGTGGGATTCATCCATCAAAGATGTGGGCAGTCCTCTTACTCTGACATTGGAGCCAACTGCAGAGCCTTCCTTTAAACCCAGCTCGTCCCTTTTGTTTGCTAGGAATTCCAAGTAGTCAACCAGGCCTTTGATCCTTGATTCAATTTCTTTATGAAATTGATTGGCAATGGAAGTAAAGAAGTTGCGTAGTTTACCTGTGGTGGGATGAAGTTGAAGTTGCAGCCTCTGTCGAGAGGCCTCAGTAGCAATATCATCCAGTAGGTCCTCTGCCATAAACACAGTATCTTTGAGCTCATCAAGCCATCGTTTCACACGATCATCTCTGTATTGCCTTTCCTCAGCATCTTCAATAACTCTGTCAAGACAGTTAAGGGTGATGTCCAGTTTTTTCAACAAGGTGCCATCCTTGAGCTTGCTGACACGAAAGAAGTCAAGAACGTCACGAGAAGCCAATCTCTCAACCGCCACTTGAAGGGAAGAGGAGAGAAACGCTCCAGCCACCAACTCTGCCATGTTTTGTTGGGTTTGTTAACTGAAGGGTGAGGAAGATAGAAGAAGAAACTGAGGTATGGCTCACTTGGTTGGTTTGTTTTTGGCAATTACTCTGGAATGGAAATCTATGTTGCAAAATTATGTGACAATGTTGAAGGGATGCAAAGGGGTTCCATTTATGCTTCGCTTATCAAAATTTAACACTGATTTGCTTGTCGGGAATATGAATAATTTCTTACTTCGCTTTTCAAAATATCTTGTATTAAGTGTTATTAGGTGTTCGATCATTGTCGAATCCAAATCAATATTTTTTTCAACATAATTTTTTCATTCATAGAATTCAAACTTAAATCCCTGTTTAAAGGTGTTGAACCTCTTGCCGAGACTACCATTGCTAAGATTTGAGTTGATTTTATTGTGGATTATCTTGGGTTTATCAATTTATTTGCATCTAGGAAATCTCTTGTTGGTGGTCAATTAGTGTATTTTTTTTAAAGCATAATTAATAATAGTGAACATATTATTGAGACAACCCGAAAACAAAATTTTTAGATATTAATTTATTTGTCATTTATAAAATTTCCATAAAATTATTCTAAAAATAAAAGGCAGAGTATATCTACTTACAAAAAAATTATTCTGAAATTTATAATTCAATTTTGATCAAAAAAATTTATAATACAATCTTTTTTAATTTTGTTAAATTATACCAACTTCTTTTTTATTTTTAAGATTTACATAATCATCCCTTAAAAATAAGGAACAAATTACATAAACACATCTAGAATATTTTTGAAATTAAACTAATGATCCTTTTATTTTATATTAATGAATGTCACTGTATATTTAAAAAATAGAAAAGAGGTATGGGTAAGTATATTACAAATTATATAACAAGTTTTCAAATTCAAACGAATTAATTAAATAATAAATAAATATAGACTGATGACATTAAAATCAAATTATTAAATTAGAAGTTATTCTGTCACGAACAATTCAATATTCTTGATGTTTTGGTAAAAGTTGTTCCCTACAAAAGTTTATAGTGACATTGCATAATAGTACATCATATGAAACACTATCAATACTTTAAAAAGGAAGTTTCAAAATTTATCCAAACACTGTCTTCATAAGAAAAGGGATTCCCTTCTTTAGTCATTTTTTTCCTTTTCCCACTTTATTCTTTCCATTCACAAGGATTTAAAACGAATCGAATGGAATGGAATGGAAATAATAAAAGTTAAAAAAAGAATTAAAAAAAGAAAGAAAGAAAGAGAAGGAATAAGTTTTGATGATATATAAAGCTTCTTCACCATCTATTTGGTGGCCGAAATTTTGTATAAATAGACAAACATCACACTCGAAACACATTTTTTCCTTTATCTTTTTTGTGTGGATGGATAGAAGATGTGGTGTATGAATTGGATTCTATAGAAAAATACTATCATTTCTAATAAATTCAATTGTTCATGATAGTTACATCTATTCAGAATAAGTTCTTGTTTTTTTTTAAAGAATAAATTCATAATTCAACGAAATCCCTTATTTATGTTTATTTAGCATTATTCAGAACTAAATCTCTCAATTGATTGTGCCAAATAAAATAGTCTCACATGAAATTTCTTAACCTCTACAATAATAAGTTGAGGCTTTGAAATTAAAATAATTGCTTAAGATATAGATCAAATAGGGCTTAGATTAGTTGAAAAAAAAAGTTTTAGATAAATTGTAACAATTTTTTTATTGGTATACATGCAAAGGGGCCAAAGCCGAAAGTTTGTTTAGATTATTTTAATTGTAACAATTCATAACCTCACAAACCTACTGACAAATAAGAGGTAAACTTGTTTACCAAAAAAAAAAAAGAGGTAAACTCGTAAATTGAAGTCTAACTAAACTACTTTTTCATAGCATCATTGCAAGACATATCTTTTTTTCTCTCTCTTAGTTCCATTTTTATCATCGTCTGCACCCAAAAATGACTTAGTTGAAATGTATATATAAACTTATTAGAACACCATTAAATTGTGATAGATATTAAAATAATTATGTTTTGAATTTGTCAATAAATTGCAAAAGCCACTTAAAAGATGGTTGAAAATTGATCAGCATCATTTAACATGTATTTCTACCGACATGAAGAGCTTGAAAGAAGATAAGTCTTTTTTTTAAAAAAAAAAAAATTCATGCGAGTCCTTTTCTTAAAAATCTATTAACAGAGAGCCAGAGTGGCATTTATAGGCTTGGTTGGACCGGACACTTTGGTTGGGCCAAGGCGCCAAGCAAAGCTCACATCAATAAATATTTGAGAAAATTACTAAAAAATTTCAAAACATAAAAAAATTTATTCAAAATCTCAACGCTAAAGAATATTGCATCCAAGTCTTATGATAAAAATTAATGTAAATTTTTAAAAAATAAGTATAAAATTATGAAAAATAAATATTAAAAATTTTAGTGTTGAATATAAAATTATATTATAATATTAAGAAAAATAAGTTTTTGGTGCCTGAGGTTTTGTTCAGTTTTAAAATTAATCCCTGAGGTTTTAATTTATTAAATATATCCTTAAAGTTTGATTTGTGTAATCCGCCGGTCCCTGACGTTTCAAAAAGTGGTGTAAGGATGTCAATGTGGCATTAACGACGTCAAATATACTGAGGTGAAAGACAAAATAACACGTGGTGATGACATGTGGTGTCAGGGTGGAAAAAAATGACACTTGTATACTGCAACTTTTAAAATAGTGCGTTGTGGCCAAAAAAAAGAAAGAAGGGAAAGCGGTGCTTTGGGGATGACTCTTCATAGGAAACTCATTGCCTCTCTTACTCAACACATCCCCTATTTGTCTGCTGGCGAGATCGAGTTCTCTACATCCAGCCATCATCTCCAAGTTTTCGTTCGGTATCATTGCCATCTCCAAGTTTTCAGTCAGTATTGAGCATCCTTCTTCGAGTTTCAGTTTGGTATTACCTCATAGCCACCACAAATTTTAGTTTGGTTGAAATTTAAATGCATAAATTAAAGCTCATGAATTGTCATCTAAAGAAAAGTGAGTTTTTTTTTTGGCACTAGATCTCATAATTATGTTACTTCTTATTTTGTTGAGTTATGCAATCTGCATTGCATCATACATACATTTATGCTTGTAGCCCCTGTGGAATCTACTGACCTTTTAATTTCTTTAAGATTCTGCATATTGTTGTTCTTAAATCAGAATCTAGATGCTGCCATAGGCAGTTTTATTCTGATACATATGGGAAGATGATATGCATTTAGCATTATTCGGTTTATTAATAGAAAGTCACATGTGTTCCATTAAATGAGAAGTAAGAAAAGGTTCTCAACTTATTGTTTATTGGCAAGTTCTCAGCTTAATGTATGTGCAGACAAGTCTAAATCATATTTGATCGTGGAGTTTATAAATGGATAACATCTCTGTATTAGCAAGGTATCTTCAGCTATATTATCCTTGATTCCCCTAAAAACTGCAATTTACATGTTCAACTTTTTTATTACACTTCTAGTATGTCTTGATTAGTGAGGATTCGACAATTATTCATGGTGCAAAGATAGGCGAAAATTAAGTGACAAGAGCTGGACAAAGGATTATAGATGGATCTGTAACCAAGCACAAGTTAGTGAAGGCTGCTGAAGTGAATAAGATTCAATTGTAGCAGTTTCAATGTTGTATTATATTGGTTTCATCTAGTGTAGTTGCTGGACACAAGTTGTAGTTTGTTTATGTTTTCATTGTGTAATGTTGATTTGCTATCCAGTTTTGGCATCCAAATATTTGTTATGTTAATTGTTATGTCAAATTGAAATAGCACTTCTGCTTGTATTTATAGTCATACATATAAGGAAACTTTTCTCTAATCTTCCTATTTCTTAATTTTTAAAGTGTATAGTACTACTATTTGTATTTGTAAGTTACAGTTAACGAAAATCACCAAAGATTTGCGTATATTTTTATGGTTTGGGTTTACTATGAGCTAGAGACCTTGTCTTCATCAAGTAACATTTTGACAAGGAAAAATTTATCTTGGTCCCAAGAAAAAAAATAAAATAATATTAAAGGAACAATATGTAGATTAAAATAGTAAAAACCTCATCCATGGCAAAAAATAAAAAAAATCATCCATACAGAATTGAGAAAACATATCTATACACCAAAACAAGATTCCATATCAGTTTCAAGTTCACAACTAGTTCCTTATTCTAATGTGGTCCCTTAATGCATAATTAATTTAGCAACACAGATCTGGACATCAAGCCATCATAATTCCATTAAATAAACCAAAGTTCTTACATCAAAAAGTACATTACATGGCCACCAAAATAACACAAATTCTGATTACAACAACATCCAAATAAAAAACATCAAACCACATATTCCCTAATTGCATTTAATTCTACCTCCTTATTCAATCTACAAGGAACAAAAGTGACCACATCCCAAAACTATAACAGCAGAAAACTACAGCAAAAGAACATAGACACCAAAAACCAAATCAGTTATTAAATGCTTTTCACATTAGAAAAGCAATCACAACCATCATGGTTACAAGTGCATGAGTTAAATCGTCATCTTTCTCTTGCAATTTGCAACATCTTGCTCTTGTCGTTTAATTTCCTCCAACACAGCATTGTCTTCTGGGTTCCAAAAATGAGCTTCTTTTCTCTTGCTTCTTATGGCTGCTAGCACATCATATTTATTGCAAATCCCCCACACAGTCACCTTCTATTGACTGTAATCCATGTTTACAGAGTATACCTATAATTGAATGTAAATCAGATTAATTAGTTAGTTAACAATACACTGCTAAAAGGTTCATCAGAAGAAAATCAAGAAGCTAAATTGTAAGGAAATGCGATTTGAAAGTCTTATGTTAACTACATTCTTGAACTAAACAACTAAAATTTCTAAATATAAAGATCCAGATTTTTTTAATTTAATTTTTAACAGGGTTGGGGATAAGTAGTGTGAATCTTTACCTCAGGACTAGGGTTATTAGTTATTGATCCATGATAATCACCATAACTATAATTCTTACAGCCTCCTGGCCATAATTTAGTGATATATAAAAGCAAGTTATCCCTTAGTCATAGCCCGCCCAAGTTTTGAAAGGGTTTCCAACAACTAATAAACCCAAAATAGAAAAATGTGAACTTGGAAAGCTCATCCTATCCAAGCTATGACCATGTATGTAGAGAAACATATGGAGGCTAATATGTGAAATTAGATTCAGAGAATTACCTCACGTTCACTCACTGAGATCATGTATTTTTTTACCTTTGACACAAGATAAGGTTTTCTTTACTTTCTTCTCGCACCCATAAGAATAGAGAGAAACCATCATCTCAATGTAATGTGCCTCCACAACATTCTCACAAGCTTGGGCAATCTAGGTCGGGCCTCAAAATAACAATATGTATTACTCTAGCAAGCTGAAAACTGAGAAATATATGACACTAGTTATGGAAGAAAAGGAAGAATAATTAGTTATGAAAATACACGAGCTATATAACACGAAAACTCACAAAATCAATTACGAAAGAAGAAGAATTAGGCAATACTCCAATCACTCTCACCAAATCATGCTGCACGACGTAATACCGAATGGAAACTTGAAGACGGATGCTCAATACTGAATGAAAACTTGGAGACGGCAGTGATACCGAACGGAAACTTGGAGATGATGCATGGATGTAAAGAACTCGATCTCGTCGGAAAAACCCCTAGACAAATAGGGGATGTATCGAGCAAGAGAGGCAATGATTTTGCTTTGGAGAGTCATCCCCAAAGCACCGTTTTCTCTCTCTCTCTTTTTTTTTTTTTTTTGCCACAACACATTGTTTTAAAAGTTGCATCATACAAGTGTCACTTTTTCCACCCCGACACCACATGTCATCACCACGTGTTATTCGGTCTTCCACCTCAGCATATTTGACGCTGTTAATACCACGTGGACATCCTTGCATCACTTTCTGAAAGATTAGGTACCCATGGATTGCACGGAGCAAACTTCAGGGATATATTTAAAAAAATTAAAATGTTAGGGACTGATTTTAAAACTAAACAAAATATCAGGAGCCAAAAGCTTATTTTTTCCTATAATATTTTATACTCATATTCTATAATTTTATACTCAATAATAAAATTTTTTAATTTTATTTTTCGAGACATGAGACTTGGGTGTAATATTTTTTAGTGTTGAGACTTTTTAATAAATATTTTTATGTTTTGGGATTTCTTAGTGATTTTTCCTAAATATTTCAAAACATGTGAGATGATTGAGAGTAATGCTCCACTAGAAATCGCTTTAGTTATGGTTTTCTACATCTAGTTGTCACACTTGAAATGCGACATAAATACCACAAAAACAAAGAAAAAGAAAAAAATTGTCTTTCATAATGAAAGTCGATTTAGAAGGAATTTGACATGTTTTCCAAAATTTTAAGGAAAATTTTGGAAAACCAAGAAAAGGGAAGGGATGGTTTGTGAACAAAGTTTGGTTCAGAAGTACAATTGTAAATGAGGAAAGTGTTAAGCACCTCATAACATCTGTTCCTAATAACAATTTACCTTAAGTTGATTACACAATTTTTATAGTTTTCATAGTTATTTTGATTTTCTATTTATCATTCATATGCAAAAATAAAGATTAAAAAAAAGGAATTAGGGAAATAAAATGAGAGAAAAAATTATTTATTCACAAGGATATGCTTGACTTAGAATGAAAGCCTAAGACTTACATACCCAACTATAGAGATCAAAATTCACATAATTTGGAAGCAAAAATACATGTCATTTGGTTATTATTATAAATATTATTTATTTTTTTAAAGAAAATTTTATAGAAATATAATTTATCTTTTTACAAACAAAATAATTTTTAAAATTAGTTGGTATGTTTCAATTTGCGAAAGAATAGACTAATTTCCATTCTTTACTCTTGTCATTAAAATTTTTTTTAAGAGAACATAAGTTTTTTCTTATTTTGAAAGATGTGATTTAAAAATATGTTACTTTCAATATGAGAAGGAAATGTTTGAAAACATTTTTGTTATTTTTTATTTTTTTAAATCAATTTTGTAACAAAATCAACTAACACTTATGTGACTTTATCATTCACTGTTTGCTAATTAATACTTAAATACTCATTGTGATATTACTCTAGGCATGAATGCCAAAAGGACAAAAAGCATGAAGGAAAATAAATCATTTTTATTTAAATTATTTGAATTATAAAAATGGACCTAAATAAGGCAATTGGAATTTTTTTTTAAACAAAATTCAAATGGCATTCAAAAAAGGGATTTAGAGTAAGATTATTGCATAGGCCTTCAAAAAGAATCAACTAGCATTTATAGCGAATTTATCACTCATAGTTTGCTACTTAACGCTTAAATGCCCACATTTGCTAATTAACACCTAAATGCTTTTGGTGTCACCACTCGGAGTAAAAAAGGTGAAAAAGAAAATAGAGGACTTTTATCTTAATTATTTTCATCATTTATTTTTATTTTTAATTAAAAGGAAAATATAAAGGCCATTGGAACCCAAAAATATTCAAAATTTAAAATATAGCTAATATAGATATCATGATAACTCCTTCTTTATGGTACAATTGACTAATACCCTATATATTCACAAAGACTTAATCTCTCACAGAAAATTCTCTGAAGTAGTAAAAAAAAGAAGGTATGATAATAATAAATATAAAAACGCAGTCAAAATTTTCATATAATTCATAAAATATTACATTGTTCATCACAAGCAAGAGGAAAATAGTAAAAATCCCAAACCCAACAAGGAACCATGACAATCACTTCTAACTCCAATCCTATCGCCATACCCCTTATTTGTGGTTCACCATATTATTAGCCTCACATGTCACCAAAGCAAGAAGAAGATACACCAGTCTCCAAGAACTTGACTTTCACATAGGGGTGTACATGGGTCGAGTTGGGTCGGTCCTCACCCCCGCCCGTTGCCTGGCCCGTGCACACTCGATGTAAACCGGGCTAAGTACTGGGCCGGGGTTGAGCTGATTCGGTATCAAATATTTTTTTTAAATATTAAAAATAAAATATAAAACTAACCTGATGTATTAACAAAAAATTTAATTATTAATATAAAAATAGATTTTCTTAAAAAATAACATTAGGATAGAAATTATTTTTTTAAAAAAATATGAATATTTACAACTATACATTATTTTCATATAATATTAAATTAAGAAATTAATTTAAAATTTTAAATAAAATTAAAATATCAAAACCTTAAAAAAACTTTTATAGTAATCAAATAATAAATGCATTATATAAGATATATAGAAAAAATCTTATAAAATCAATTAATATATATAAAATAATAAAATATTTAAAATATATATATATATATATTACGGGTTAGGTTGGACAAACCAAAACTACCCGAAAACCCATATTAGCTCGATAGGATTGGGTTAAACCATGCTACCCCGTCATGCACACTCTATTTTCACATTAATACAGTACATTTCAATATTCCATCAGAAGTCCTAGTAAAGAGACAAACGCAGCTGAGGATCAAGAGGGTAAAAAGTAACTAGTGGAATGACGAAGCAATTACATTGTATCATTAGAAAGCAGCAAGCAATTGGAACCCACCTTGGAACGTTGTAAATTAACATACTGAGAAGTATTCAGTGTCATGATTTAGTCAAACACGTACAGAGTCTAAATCATCCTTTTCTATGAGAACTATGGCCATACACATTGACAACGACCACACTAGGCCCCTCCAGTGGAAACGCACGCAGGATAAAATCGTACCTTCACAAGGTCAAGTAAAGGGAAAAAGACCCTTTGGGACTTTCAATCAGAATATTGTTAAATTAATATCTCTAAAAATTAAAATTTTTTAAAAAAATTTAGGTCCTTATAGGTAATTAAAAATTTTTTTTTACCAAAATACCTCTTCCCCTTTCCCCCTTTTTCCTCCCAACCTCACCGTCGCCGATGCCAGCGACATCACCGAAGGTCCGATCACCGGTGATGTCACCGGAGGTCCAATCGTCGGAGCTCTGGTCACCGGTGACAGTGCCGGAACAGTAAAATATTTTCACCTGGAAAAATAGTTTTTGCCACTTGGAAATTTAATTATCCCCACTTAGAAATTTAATTATCCCCACTTGGAAAATTAGTTATCGCGAGTTGAAAATTTAGTTATTCCCACTTGAGAAATTTGTTATCCACACTTGGAAATTTAGTTTTTACCACTTGTAAATTTAGTTATTCCCACTTGGAAAATTTATTATCCACACTTGGAAATTTAGTTATTCTCACTTGGGAAATTAGTTATCGCCAGTTGGAAATTTAGTTATTCTCATTTGGAAAATTTGTTATCTACACTTGGAAATTTAGTTATCCCCACTTGAAAAATTAGTTATTACCAATTTGAATAACTAAATTTTCAAGTGTGGATAATAAATTTTCCAAGTGAAAATAACTAAATTTCCCAAGTGAGAATAACTATATTTCCAACTGGTGATAACTAAATTTTCAAGTAGAGATAACTAAATTTTCAAGTATGGATAACGAATTTTCCAAGTGGGAATAACTAAATTTCCAACTGACGATAACTAATTTCCCAAGTGGGGATAACTAAATTTCTAAGTGTGGATAACAAATTTTCCAAGTGGGAATAACTAAATTTCCAACTCGTGATAATTAATTTCCCAAGTGGGGATAACTAAATTTCCAAGTGGTAAAAATTATTTTTTCAGGTGAAAATATTTTACTATTTCGGCACTGTCACCAGTGACTGGAGCTCCAGTGACCAAACCTCCGGCGACGTCACCGGTGATCGGACCTCCGACGATGGTGAGGTTGGGAGGAGAAAGGGGGAAAGGGGAGGGGGTATTTTGGAAATTTTTTTTTTTTAATTACCTATATGGATCTAGATCCTTTTAAAGAATTTTAACTTTTACTGGTACTAATTAAACAATATTTAACAATATTCTTGTCCGAAGTGTCTTTTACCCCCAAGAAAACTCAAGCATGGTGCTTCCGTCAATACAGTTTTAACAAATTTCAGTTTTACCACTCAACAGCGTGCAAGAAGCAGGAAAGGGGTTATAATTCGCACCATTTTTATTCCAATCAGTCACCACACACATAATAAAGTCCAAAGGCCTGAGGCTTTTAAAACATTTAAACGAAAATATATAGAAAGAAGATCGTCCGTACCTTTCCAAAGCTCTCTGAATATTCCTCTTCCGGTTCTTGCTCTGGACGGTTCATTCCACAGCTTGCTCCTTTTATTTCTTCAGGTCCTCTTCATTTCCTCCACCTCTCAATTGCTCTGTCTCACTCCTTCCTAATCGTCTCTTTTCATCTCTCTCTCTTTCTCCTCTCTCAAGCCTTCTTCTCCCTAGATCGCTTTTTTCCTCTTTCTCTCCCTCTCTATGCTCTATCTTGCTCCTTGATTTTTCAGATGCCCCCTCTTCTCTTCAAAGACTAGGCCAGAATCGCATACCTTTTGTTGATTATCCCGTTGGTGTGAGTCAAAACGCATAATCTGTTTTTGCTATACATCATAGCCTTGGTTTGTGAATCTCTCAACCGTTTCTTCATTTTCATGTCCGTCATCCCTGTATCGCTGCTCCTTCGTTATCTCGCCATTCAACGCGTCTTCCTCTTTTGCCGCCATCGATGTGAGGAAATTGACTAGAGATGTGCATTGCCCACCGAGAAAGACGCCTTCCTTGCTCTGATGCATCGGACAATGACGGAAGAAGGGCTTGGGGAAGCGGTCAATTATTGGCTCTACCCCATTCGCTTCTATTGTCCCTGCGCCTTCCCTGCATCTCTGCTTTCTATCGTGGAAGGGGAAAATGGGTTGGGGTACTCGAAGTCAAACAGTGATTCAGCTTTTGGCTTTTTTATTTTTATTTTATTTATCATTATTATTATTATTTATCTTTTTCATCTTTTCTCTTTTTTTTTTTATAGAGATATGCTAAAATCCAAAATAACTTAGAGAGATTTCTCAAAATTGAAAAGCTAAAGAGATTCTTTTTTAAACTAAAAGCAATTTGAAAAAAATAATCTTTCCTTTAAAGAGATTTGCTAAAATCTAAGATAATTATTATCATCTGGGTTCTAAAAGCAATTTGAAAACAAGAAGATTAAATCAATTGAGAACTCCAAAGGTTTTTTTTTTTTATAGTAACTTTTTTTATCTTTATTTAGAAAGGAGAGTGCTAAATTAAAAGTTCAAAGAGATAATTTTGAATCTTTAATTTTAAAGATTCATTTTTTAATATTTTTTAATTTTTAAGGATTCTAAAATAAAGGAAATGGATTTGAAGAGTAATTTTTGTTTTGTATTTTTCTTTAATTTTAGAAAATTTGCATAAAACTTAAATTAAAAAGAAATTTGTGCCACTTTTTAAATTTTTAAATTTTTTTATTTTTATATAGAAAATGCGGACAAAATACAGTATTCACATCAATCAAAAAACTACTGATGACATGCCTATCATACTTTTGTAATTTATAATATGTTTGTATTTTCATGTGCTCAATATATTAATATATATATATATATAATGAAGTTTATTAATGCATTTCTATATTTCATCTCGCTTTATACTTTTTTATTATGAGATAGGATAATATCTGTCCATTTTTATACCTAGACAAATAGATGTCATATCATACTCTTATAATATATTTGTATTTTCAAGTGCTCATCGAAAATACAGCAAGTGACAAATGCAAGTCAATATATTACTATATATATCATTTATATAAAATATATAGAAAATTATATTATTCATAAATAATAAATAATTATTATTATTATTGACTTTCATAAATCATATCATTAGGTATCTTTTCCATAGTATTTTAGGAGGTTATTGGGATATTTTTGCCAACTTTGTTGAGTAATGAAGGAAAACATATTTTGCTTAGATAGTTATCTTTGTGCTTTTTGTTGCCTATTTCTCACTTTGATTCTTGACATACTGGCAGTTTAAGGACATATTAAGTTGTAGAGATTTTGTAAGTGAAATCAAGTTAAGTTGCAAGTTAGAGGGCTCAAAAGCATCAAATTGAAAGCCAAGCTTTTTTGAGGCTGGGCATGTAAAGTCCCAAAAAAAATAGAATTTTACTCAATAACATTTGAGCCTAGGCACAAATTTTTGAGCCTAGACGCAACTAGTTTTAATGAAACGAACAATAGCAACTTTGTTCATGTCTTCTACTTAGGGCTTCGTTATTTAACGCCTCTAACCCCATTTGTTGGACATTTTGGACTTGGGAAGGATCATAGGGGCTGCTATGGAGGATGTTTGGAGCATTGGGAGGCTAAGAAATGAAGATTAAAGAGAGATTTTGGCTCTATTTCCTAGTTCTTTCTTTCTCCTCTTTCTCTCTTCCATTTTTCTGATGATGGGGATATTTTTACTAGTTTATTTGTGTTAGAATTCAGATTATGTGTTGTTGAATTCTTGTTCTAGGATTACTGTAACTTTATTTATGAATCAGTGTATATTTTTTACTCCTCATTACTATTTATTGGTATTTATGTTTACCCAATGCTACTCTTTCTTATTGATTGGCTATCAATTTGAATTTTCTAATGGAGTCTCTACTACCAATGTGTAATCAGACTATTAACAGATAATTTCATATCATAATAGAGTAATTAAAGCGTACCTGAGTTCACGGGAGCCATTGATGAGCAAGAAAAAAAATAGATGATTGCAATTGGTTGTTCCCCCTTAGGTTACCAAAAAATATTCTTAGATGGAAAGAGAGAGAAGAGAGTAAAGATTTTCTCAATAATTGGGTTATTGGATGCAGCCCCACTCAGTTTTTTTAAGATCATCCGTAAAAACTGATTAGACATCATTGAATAACCCTAATAATATATTAATAATAATTTTATAACTCTTTCTCCATATAACCAGCCTTGTGATAGGGAATTGCCGGTTATTAAGGGGCTGTCAATTGGGACCTCTGCCTAATGGGTTAGTATACAACCCTACCTATCATTGGGCCACACGCCTTTAACATAAGCCCAATCTATTTTAGACTTAATATTTTAATAATAAATACCAATTACTTGATTTTAATTATTCCTCTTAATTAATCAATTAATGTCAATCCACATAATTATTTAAAATTATTTTAACAATCTCCCACTTTGGATGACATTAATTAATTAATTAATTAATCAGAGCAAATGCCATAATTGCAAAATATACAAATCAAGCCCTCAGTATATATATTAAGCCTCAACAAAAAAAAAATCAGAAAGTGAAACTTCACTAAATCATTGAATCTGTTGGGGAAGCAAATGACAATAAACATAAGGTTTCATCATCTGAATAGAACAGAATGCGAAATTGGTATTTTCAACCATAGCTCAATAAAGAAGCAACACAGAATCACTAAGTCCGATAGGGAAACAAGTGATATTAAAGCTCATTCACACAATCATTGAATCTGTTAGGGAAACAAATGATATAAAGTGCATCAACAATGTTTTAATATCTAAACTAAAAAAAAAATTACATAGATGAACCACAAGATATCTCAAACTCCCACTAAACTAAGGCTTTATAAAAGGGTAACAAGACCCATATGGGTTACATGATTCTTAAATACTCTAACAGGAAAACCTTTAGTCATGGGATCCGCAAGCATGGACTCACTGGAAATGTGAACTATGCGAATATGAGATTATGTAATTTTCTCTTTAACGAACATGAATTTTACATCAAAGTGCTTAGTATGGCTTGAATTCTTGTGATTCTAAGAGAATTGCACGGCGGATGAATTATCACAAAATATGGTAAGAGAACGTGATATAGAATTAATCAAATGCATACCAGAAATCAACTTCCTTAACCAGACAGCATGACAGGTGGCTTCATAACACGCAATATATTCTACCTCCATAGTTGAAGTAGCTGTAAGTTTCTGCTTGACACTTTCCCACCACACAGCTCCTCCACATAACATGAAAATATACCCAGAGGTTGATCTCCTGTCATCTATACAAGAAACATAATTTGAATAGCCAATAACCTCAAGCGAATTAGATCTTCTATATGTTAACATATGATTTTTAGTACCCTGAAGATATCTCATGACCTTCTTAGCAGCTTTCCAATGATCCTTACCAAGATCACTCAACTATCTACTAAGTACACTAATAGTAAAAGCTATATCAAGATGAGTGCATACTTGTGCATACATGAGACTGCCAATAGTAAAAGTATAAGGAATCTTATCCATTTTAGCCCTTTCAACAACATTTTGAGGGCACTAAGATCGCGACATTGTCTCACCTTTCTAAATAGGAGCTGGACTAGGAGCACAATTGTCCATTCCAAATTTCTTTAGCACTCTATCAATATAAGCTGCTTGAGATAAACCCAGAATTTCATGAGACCTATCACGATGGATTTGAATCCCCAAAAACAAATGAAGCCTTACCAAGGTCCTTCATGTCAAAGTGGCATGACAACATTTGTTTTGTTTCGTTCAAGAGACACAATGAATTATTAGCTAATAGAATGTCATCCACATAGAGCACCAAGATCACAAAATCATGGCCATTGAATTTTTGATAAATGCAATGGTCAGAAACATTCTCAGTGAATCTCTTTGAGGTCATAACCTCATCAAATTTCAAGTACCATTGTCTAGAATCCTATTTTAATCCATAAATAGATCTTCGTAGCTTACACACTAAGTGTTCCTTACCAGGTTCATTAAATCCATTAGGTTGAGTCATGTAGACTTCTTCATACAAGTCTCCATTTAAAAAAGCAGTTTTAACATCCATCTAGTGAAGCTCAAGATCAAATTGTGCTACTAAGGCCATAACTACTCTAAATGCGTCTTTAGTAGACATAGGGGATAAAGTTTCTGTGTAATCAATGCCCTCTTTTTTATTATATCCTTAGCTACAAGTCTGGCCTTGTACCTTTCAATTTCTCCATTAGCCCGTCTTTTAGTCTTACAGACCCATTTACAACCAACAGGCTTGTATCTTATTAGTAACTCATTAAGTTCCCACACATGATTGTGATGCATGGAGGCAATTTCATCTTTCATTGCCTCTAACCAATCAGATGATTGAGGACTAGACGTTACTTGTTGGAAGGATATAGGATCCATGTTATTCACTCCGTCAGATTCATACTCGTACAAATAAACCATATAGGCATTTGGTATTACAGACCTACAAGCTCTTTGAGAACGTCTTAACCTAACACCTGGTTCACCAGTTTCAATTATAGGTGGTTCTACACTTATCTCAGTAGGATTCTCAATATCAATCTTATCAATTTTGGGTGATGATGAAATGGGTATAAGCAAAGCAGTGCTTTCATCATGTAACTCAATCACCCTAGGTATTGAGCTCCCACTATCTTGGTCATTTTCAAAATAAAATGCTCGATCTAACTCAATAACCCTGGTAGCGTTAGAGGGACAATTGAATCTACAACCTCTTGATCCTACACAATACCGAATGAAAAAACCACTAACAGTTCTAGGATCTAGCTTCTTCAACTGAGGATCATATGGTCTTACTTCTGCTTTGCAACCCTAGACTCAGAAATGCCTAACACTAGGTTTTTTTCTAAAGTATAGTTCATATGGTGTTTTTGGCACAAATTTGCTGGGTACCAAATTCAGAATGTGTGTTGTAGTTTTCAGGGCAACTCCCCACAAAAATTCTGGTAACGTGGAGTGGCTCATCATGCTTTTGACCATATCTATGAGAGTACAATTATGTCTTTCTGTAACCCCATTTTGCTGTGGAGTACCAGGCATTGTATACTAAGCTTTAATCCCATGCTCTTGCAGGAATAGAGCAAATGGGCTGGGATTTCTACCAATCTCAATATATCTCCCATAATACTCTCCACCCCTATCAGATCATAATACTCTCCACCCCTATCAGATTTGACATGTTTGATGGTTCTACCATATTTCAATTCAACAACTGCCTTAAATTTCTTAAAGGCATCCAATGTTTCTGATTTTTCATGTATGAAATCGATCCACCCATATCTAGAGTGATCATCTATGAAAGTGATATAGTATTTAAATCCACCTATAGTAGTTGGGGTGATGGATCCACATATATCAGTATGAATCAGATATACAATATTCTCTAATCTATTCATCCCTTTATTTCTAGCTTTAGTGGGAAGTTTTCCCTTTATACAATCAACACAAGTTTCAAAATCTAAAAAATCCAAATCTTGTAAAACACCTTCCTTAACTATCCTATGTAATCTATCTTTGGAAATATGCCCCAAACGTCAATGAAATAACATAGACGAATTTTCATTAAGTCTAGCATGTTTGTACCCAACTATTGCCTGAGCAGAAGCAACAGAAGTTTCAACTAAATAGTCATCATGACTTAAACGATATAAAAAACTAGTACCAACAATAACTGAATTAAAATAAATGTCAATCTTTCCTTTTCCTTGCCAAAAGGAATATCGATGTCTATCCAAAACAGAACTAGAAATTAGGTTCCTTCTTGCAGAAGGTACATAAACAACATTATTTAAATTTAAAATGTGTCCAGAAGGTAAACACAAATCAACGGTTCCTACATATTCTACTGCAACTCTACTGCTTTCAAATCCCAAAATGCTCTTTTCTCTCTCACTTAGGATCCTCCTGTTTCTGAGCCCCTGCAAAGAATTCACAACATGAACTATTGCATCAGAATCCAACCACCAAAAATCAGAAGGTACCTCAAAACTATTGGATTCTAAACAAACTAGAGCTAGAGGGGCGAATTCAAAAGATAGACCTTCCCTTTTATTCTTGTTCTTCAATTTGAAACACTCAGATATCCTGTGGCCTGGTTTCTTACAATAGTGACAATTGCCCTTGAAAAACTTCTTTTGTGAACCTTTCTTCTAATCACCTTTTTTGAACCTAGACTTTGCATGTTTTTTAGTTTCTGGCTTCTTTCCTTTCTTGTCATGACCACCAGATTTACTGCTTGAACCATGAGAGAAGTAATTAACAGATTGAGTATGAGAATTGTTTTTCTTAATTGCTTCTTCCTCTTGAGTGACAATGGCTATCATTTGATCCATTGTCTATTCAGCCTCCTGTGAGTTATAAGCTGTTCATAAAAAGCCATATTTAGTTAGCAAGGATTGAAGGACGCGGTAGACCAAGGTACACTCACCAAGATCAATTCCATAAGACTTCAGTTTGTTGTAATAATTCACCATTTTCATAATGTGTTCTCTAATGCCTGACACTCCATCATAGCGAGTATTATCAAGTAGTGATAGATAATAAGTCTTTTGAGTCTTATCTAGTTTCTTGAATTCGTCTCCTACAACCTTCATGTACTCAGTAGCTGTATCTTTGTCAGGAATGCTTTCTCTAGTAGATTTCTCAATTGTGTACTTAATTACAACTAGACATATCCGGTTTGACTCATTCCATTGCTTGTGGTACTTCTTAGCAGTAACATTGGACTTAGAAGTAAGAACAGCCAGCTTAGCCTCTATAAGAGCCAAATCTTTTTCAGAAATTGTGAGGCATATGTTTAAGGACTCTTTCCAATCTTCATAATTTGTACCATTAAGAGTCTTACAACAGATAGTTGCTGCAAAATAGAAACTAAAAAAACCAAAATTGGGAAATAGTAATTATGCGTGCACAACATAATCATAAACAGAATTCCCAATCAAAATCAGTTATGCAACTATCTTCACAAAAATGGTACCAAGGTAAGTCATATATATCACACAAAATTCAATTACAATAGAGTCCATACAAAAATTCATCCAATGCAACTATATCGTTAGGGTACAAGAAACAATGAAAAAACATTTTATATATATATATATGCTACTTGCCTACCTAGAGTACAAATTCTAAAATCACATTGATGATATCACACCGTTAAGGTATGTTCAACATCAATATAATGTATTTTTGAATGTTTAGAAGGCTCATGATTATTATTTTATTATTAATATTTTTCTTTGTGGGAAAATACAAAATCTCCATTATTTCTATAATTTATTTTCCTTATCACATCGATAGCCAGAAAAAGTGATCATCACCAATAAAAAAATATTATTGTATAGAACATGCTTAAAAATTTTAAGGCTCAAATTCCCAAAATATGGTCCAATTTTACTTAATCAAACATTCAAAAAATTTAAAATAAATATTTAATAGTTTAAAAAAATTTGGAAAAAATAATAATTATCACAAAATAAAATTCCAAGGGGACCAGGAGAAGTTTGGGCCTGATGGCCCAGCACATGGTCCTCATGCACCCTACGCGTGTGGGGTCGCGAGTGGGCTTCGCTGGAGAGATGGGTCATCTTCAACCTCTCCGGCAAAGCTTTCAACAATGGTGAAAGGTCCGCCATTACTGAATTCGTGGAACACCAAAAATGAGTCCCTAGAGCATTTTAAAATCATAGAACCGTTCTATCTCATGTGGAGATCATGATTCAAGCATCAATCTGGAGTTTTTAAGCCAGAAACAGAAAATGAAATGCCTCAATTTTTCAAACATTCCTCCCTTTTAAAATCTCAACACAGGCGCATGATTCAAGCAATTACATTGTGGAAATTATTCGATGGATACCCAGAAACATGAATCAAAACTACAATCGAAGGTATATGTACACAATCTGACAATTCGATTTTTTTTTATGCGAACACGAAAAATTTAATCAAGAGTTTTCTTAGTCATTATATACACATTGGTACAAATTAAATATATAATAGGCACTGACAAGCATATATACATCATAGACTCAGATCAATTTTGATAAATTGCATCGGAAATTCAAAAAGCCCTAATTCCTAGGGTTAATGCATGAAATTGGGAATTTCTCAATTTCAAAATTTGTATCATATACTTCAAAATTAATTAATTTGATCACATTATTGACAACATTTGCTCTGATACCATATGTTACCGATGTGTAATCAGACTATAAATAGACAATTTCATATCATAATAGAGCAATTAAAATGTACCTGAGTTCACGAGAGCCATTGATGAGCAAGAAAAAATGCAATTGGCTATTCCCCTTAGGTTACCAAAAAATATTCTTAGATGGAAAGAGAGAGAAGAGAACAAAGATTTTCTCAATAGTTGGGTTATTGGATGCAGTCCCACTCAGTTTTTTAAGATCTTGTGTTAAAACTGATTAGACTTCATCTAATAACCCTAATAATATATTAATAATAATTTTATAACTCTTTTTCCATATAACCAGCCTTGTGATAGGGAACTACTGGCTATTAAAGAGCTACCAATTGGGACCTCTGCCTAATGGGCTAGCATACAACCCTACCTATCATTGGGCTGTACACCTTTAACATAGGCCTAATCTGTTCTAAATTTAATATTTCAATACTAAATATCAATTGCTTAATTTTAATTATTCCTCTTAATTAATCAATCAATGTCAATCCACATAATTATTTAAAATTATTTTAACAGTCTCCTGATAGAAAAATCAGAATATACCTTCAATTCAATTAGTTTGTGTGATAATTTGAAATTTACAATGTTAGTGGATGTTTTCAGTTGTAGGATGGAGATATATCTTGTAGGATGGAGATATACCTACCAGTTTCACAAAGAAATGGGATTGCTCAATCAACTTAAAACTTGAACCGTCGGCTTTTTTGGCCAACCCCCACCTTTCTCGATATAATAATAAAGCTTCAAACATAGGGAGGAAAGAGTCAGGGCAGCATCTGTACGTTCTGCGTTTAAAGCTTCAAACCCCTTCGGTGAGTATCATCTTCTTGATCACTTGCTTCGAATATGTGGCTCTATTTCAGCTCATTCTCACTTCGTATTTGGCAACCATTCTTAATTTGTCAGCACCATTTCTTACTCTGTTTTTTGTTCGGGAGAACAGAGGACAAAAACCAGCTCCATTTTCGGTCACAAGCTTGCTCCAAGTGTGCTCCATTCTATAGGAGGAGGCACACGAAGACCACACACATACTGTTTTAATCTATAAAGAACTCCATATGGAACATGAAATTGAAGAAAAAATAAAAAGCACAAATAATCGTGCCGCATGCATGTCAAGGGGATATGCAAAAAATAGAGATATATAATAATATCTGTCATATCTATTTCATCATTAGTACATAATAATAATAATAATAATAATAATAATAATAATAATAATAATCATCATCATCATTTTTATTATTAATTTATAACTAAATGATACATTTTTATCTATACAATTACTATTTTAGTTTCATTCTCATTCTCTCACATATTTTTTCCTATCCGGCATAACTTTTGTGTATCGATTGATTCAATAATTAAAATCCTTCATTTAAATATTGTTATGAGCTTCACTTAATAAGCTTTTTTTAAATAAAAAAAATGATACCTTCAAATTTTATTAATAAATCCTCACTTATGACGGAGAAAAAATACCGTAATTATATCAAGAACTTAAATAAACAAATAAAAACGCACACTATGACCAAGGTCCTTATAGCTAGCAGTCTAACCTTTGACCCACAACCATAATTCTTAAAAATACAAGTCAAATAATTTATAACATTTTCAGTCTACTACCAACATAGGAGGGGAAAAAAACACTAAAGGTAGAACAAAGAGGAAAAAAACTATATATTTTCTTTCTCATCATATGAAGACTCAGCTTATCTATCTTGGTGCAGATTCTGACTATTGGCAGTAGCATATTGAAGTCCTTGAGATCATTTCTTCCTCTTTTTCCCTCCTTTGCCAAGTAATCTACAGGTTGGTTTCCTTCCTTGTACTAGTTCTGCATCGTGAAGGTTTCCATTGGATAATTTAGTACACTTTATGCCAAGAAAAAAAGAAGTCAATAATAATAGTGTGACTTAAATTTGAGGCCAAGACTTTATGAAAGGAGAATGCTTCCTCACCAAATTTCTTTCTTCATATATTTCAATCTACTTCCTTTCAGAAGTTTCCTACACTTCATCGAACTCTTTGAAATCTGCATAGAAAAATAAAAGGGTAAAGCTTCAGCTCCAGAAAAATGCATTGTTGAACTTGAACAGCGAGTGAGACAACTTCTTACTTGAATAGTTGGTAGAAATATGCTCTGATTTTGATTACAACATATAGAAGTCGAAGCAGATTGCGTAAGCAGAGCAACCAAATAGGGGTTGTGATTCTTGCCAATAAACTCTAATTAATCACTATAGATTCGTCTCTCCAAAAAACTGTTTATTTATTTATGTTTAAATGGAGACAACATAATCAGCAAAAGAGAATAATAAAAATAATAAACAAACTCAGATAGGCCTTTTTGTTATGAAATGAGGGTGTACATGGAATTAGTAAACATATAGGTCTAATGCGGAGGCAGTATACCTTTACAAGCATTGGAAGCAGTGTTGATGTGCTTCGGGTTTAAGAAATTGTAGACTGTAGCTTTAGGGATCTCAATCTAACAGAGGAATCTCATACGAGGAATGTGAGAAAATCTAGGCCAATCTAACAAATCGAGAAGGGTATCCATATATAGGAGCGATTGTTGCGAGGTGCAAATCTTGCTTTACCAAAAAGTCAAAGTGGAAGGTCTTAAGAATGCAATAATTTAAAATGATGACAATTGTTAAAATAAGAAAAACAAAATTCAGGAACTAATTTTTTTCAAGCCTCCATAGGAATCTGATCAGCTATACTCATAAAATAATACCAGAAGTATCCATACATGGACCTTTAAGTTATGCTCGATAATATAACAGCACTAAGATTGTCAACTGGGGAGTTAAGTGATTCATGTTTAGAAAATTGAAGTAGAGATAATGCATCTTATAGTTTGAAAAGCTCTGAATATGCTAATTCATTTAATGGTGACCAAAATGATGGTGGATTGGCTAAACTTTTAAATTTAATGGTAATGAAATGCAATTGCCGACGATAAGCTATATTCTAAAGCTAACCAGAAATTTAATAGCAATGTAAAACATATAAGCAATGCTATTCCTATAAGAGATTGAGAAAATACCTCTACATCCTTGAGAACCAGTGTTGATGTATACCTTCACTATCAAATCTTGAATTTTGAAAGATCTGATATGCTTAAACCCCCAAACTTGGAGAGTTCGTCCTACAAAATTACAGCGTGTTGATATGCTTGAAGAAGACAAAAGGATTTTGAACAGCTAGATGAAATGAAAATTTCTTATTAGTGTTCATCCTCTCCAATCAGAACAACAGATTCAGCAATTGTAATCGTCTTTTCCAGAAATATGCAGCAAATTATCATTCTCAAGCTCCACTTGATAAATTATTATTCTACATGCCAGACAAAAATTCAATTTTTATAAGGTGACACATATCTGAGGTCAAGACAACTGGAAAAGGGAAAAGGGAGAATGGCCACTCACCAAAATTCTTCTCTGAAATATTTCAATCTACACTTCTAATCCATTCATTCCTTCAAGAAGTTTCCTTCATCAAACTCTTTGAAACCTGGTGCACTGAAATATAAGGGGGGGGGGGGGGGGTAATCCTTGACCTACAAGGGAAAATGCAATGTTGAACATGGAGAGAAACATTGTCTCATATGAATAGATAATATACTTTCATTGCGTAATGTGTTAGAATATGTAAATATAGAGGAATTCATTTCATTCTGGGGCCAAAACAAATTTGAAGGGTTTATATTTTGGTCACCACTGGCAAGGAATGAAGAATGATTTATGTGTTTAGTTAAGCTTACAAAACAATAAAGAATTTCTTAAAGCTTGTTTGGATTGGCTTTTAAGTGATTATGGAGCAGAGAAAAGTGATTATGCTGCTAATTTCCAAACGTAACCCAGATCAAAATAATCACTTGTGGCCATTTAAGTTATTATTTCCATAAGCTACTTTTTCCAACTTATAATAATCACTTTTTCTTCTCATTATCCACCCAATAATCACTTAAACCTCAATATTCAAATATATTTCTTTTTTCAAAATTACTTATGGGTTAAAAATATCCAAACACAATTCACTTTTGACATAATTACTTATTCTCATAATCTATTATAAATAATCACTTATCCTCATAATCACTTATATATAATCTAATCCAAACACACAGTTATACAGACGAGTATGTGGAGGTACAGTGATTGCAAAGTGAGAATCTTTGCTCCACCAGCAGGCGAATTGGAAGGTTTTAAGTATGCAATAACTTGAAATAATGACAATAATTAATTAAAATTATAAACAAAATTTAGCAATAAACTTTTCCTCACAAAGGTGGAATAGCCTCAGTAAAAATATGTTTAGTTATGCTGACAAAACAATAAAGAATTATTTATGCGTTTGTTTCCAAACTTTTGAAGGGAAGTTTAAGTTGTAATTAATTCATTCAGTACATCATTGATTTGATTTGTTATTAAATTTCCTCTATGTCTCTTTTTTTTTTTATCAAAGAACTCGAGAAAAAAAAAATCGAAGGAATTGCCCGTAAATTTTAGAATAATAAAATTTTGTCCCTGAGCAATAATAAGGGGTATAGGCTTCACAAGAGCCCGTCAAACCTTTTCCAATTCCATGAATCAATGAAGTCCTCAATCAGCAGACATATGTATATACAAAAGGGTGCAATGTAAAGGATGTACCTTTAGAGCCATAAGAGCCACTGTCTCCACCACCCTCCTCTATGCCTACGTGGGGGATCTGGGAAATTTTAGGCCAATCTGGTCCTGTCACCCTTTTGCACCGCTCCTCAAGCAATGGACAATGGAAAATTTGTAAATGACTAAGGGATGTGGCTAAGCCTTCCTCTGGCATGCCTTCGAAACTCAGTTGTGGGCAGTCATCAAAAGATAAGGAAGTAAGAGAACGGAGGTGGAGAAGACCCCTGTAGTTTATTCTTCTTAATTTGTAGCACTCATCAAATGAAAGAGAGTGAAGATTGGGAGGCAGCAATCCCTTCTCAGGGAAGGACTCCACATCTACAAACTCATCACTAACTAAAAGTTTTTTCAAAGAAAGCATGTCATGCAAACCCCAATCCTTGCGAGAAGCAATGACTTTTGGACATCTCCATATTACAAGATGGTGTAGATTTGAAAGTAAACCTCCCCGAGGAAGTAATTCCATCGCTCGACAATCATATAAATGTAGCTCTTCCATGGTTTGGGAAGTGAAGTCTTCAGATTATAGCACCCTACAATTGTTAATATTTTTAAAGAAGGAAGGTACGGAGGCAGGGACTTTGTCAATCTTGGACAATACCGTATAAAAAGCTCTTTGAGGCAGGGGAAACTGTCACCTTCATAGCATATATTCCATTCTTTCCATTGTGTTATCTCTTCAAACTTCAAATATGAAAGGGATCGAAATGGAGCAATTGAGGAGCCATTCCCATAAAACTCTTCACCTATTACCTTTATTCCAGCAAATCTCTCCATGACAAGTGTCTCAAGGGAAGGTAGTTGTCCAAGTGGTGGTAAGTTGACACAATTGATACAACCTTCCAAATTTAAAGACACTAAATTGGGTAAATGAGAACCCCCAAACCAGTTTGGAAATCTAATACCTTTATATGTGTAACTAAGAGCTCTTTTACTTCACAATGTGGCTCCGGTGCCTCCAATACGTGGTCTTCCATTTCTCGTGATACTCCAACACCTACTATCTCTCCAAAATGCAACTTTAATTTATCCAAATGCTTCTCTTTCAAGTTGGCCTCCTTTGCATTCTTAGGATCAGTTATGTTCTCCAGATATAAAAGTATTAGTGTACCCTTTAAATATTTCAGAGTTCCTAATTCCTTGAATTCAGATCCTTTATTTTTTCCCACAACAAATTGTGTCATTGTTCTGAGTTGCTCCAACTTGCCCATAAATTTGGGCATCTCCTTTATGCCACTATTTTGCAAGTCAAGATGGTCCAAGTTGATGAGTTTGTGAAACTTTGACGGCAACTTCCTCAACCTTTCACAACCTTTCAATTTTAATGTCTGCAGATTAATCATTGAACACATTGAATCTGAAACTTTTTAATTCCAGTGTTAGAAAGATCTAAATAACGTAAGTGCTTCAAATTGTTAATAACATTTATCAACTCTCTGACATTCCATAATCTTCTCAACGATAATGCTCGCAAACAAGTAAGTTCACATAGCATATCAATTTGTGATTTATCAATGACGAAATTGGAATCCTTGATAAAGTTACGTAATTGGTGGCACATCAAAATATCTTCAAAGTTGTGAATTTTATAATCTCTCGTTAAATATGTAAGGTAACGAGCCTTCGTTGAAATTTCTCATGCCCAATCACCCTCTGGCCTCAGACAAAACTCTCCCATCACAGATTTTGCCAAGTCATTGAAAAGGTCATGTATTATGAAGTAATTATCACCTTTTCTATGATGGTTTGAAAAATGACCTTGACTCCAGATCATTTAAAATTTCATTGCCCACTTCTTCAATGCTCTCTCCTATGTGACTAGAATGCAATAAATCTTCTGACATTCATAATTGGATTATGAAATTCTTCTTCATCACATAATCCTTACGAAAGATAGAACAATAAGCAAAGCAACGCTTAAAATGTGAAGGGAGATAGTGGTAGCTCAACCTTAAAGATGTGATTATATTGCTATCATCTTCTGATAAATGCAAAATATCACTCTTTAAAATCTTATTCCAATCATGAAGTGATAGTTTTGTGTACAACAAACTTCCCAATGTTTTTATTGCCAAAGGCGATGCTCCACACTTTTTAACAATTTCTCTCCCAACTGAGTCAAATTTTGGATCTTTTCCTTGGTGTTGGTCATTAAATGCATGTTTTGTAAATAACTTCCAACAATCTTCCTCTTGTAATGGTTTTAATTGATGTATATCGGTAGAGTGCATAACCTCTGCTGCCTTTTAATTACGTGTTGTTACAAGGATTTTACTTTATAGAGTAACATGTTCGAATGGAGCTTGAAAGGCCTCCCAAATTTGACGATTTTCATTCCATACATCATCAAGAACAAGAAAACATTTCTTACCCTTCAATTTGTTCACTAGTTCAAGTTGATGTACGGTCAAATCATCTGATTTTTTAGGTTGACATTCAAGCTCTTGAAGAACTGCTCTAGTAGCTTGAACAACATCAAACTCTTACGAAATACCCACCCAAGCTCTAAGCTGAAATTGATCCTTCATCCTTTTGTCCTCATAGACAAGCCTTGCAAGGGTTGTCTTGCCCATCCCTCCCATACCCACAATGGCAATCACATCCATGGGGGGCAGATTCGCACCCACGTTGTGTGATAATAAAATATCTATCATTCTCTCCTTATCAACATCTCTACCATAAGTATGGGCTTCATCTATCAAAGATGTGGTTGGCCGTCTTCTGACTTTCCCCCTCACTCCGACATCAGAGCCAGTAGCAGAGCCTTCCTCCAAACCCAGCTCGTCCCTTTTGTTTGCTAGGAATTCCAGGTGGTCAACCAGTTCTTTGATCCTTGGTTCAATTTCTTTATGAAATGAATTGACAATGGAAGAAAAGTAGTTATGTCTGTTACCCGTGGTGGGATGAAGTTGAACTTGCAGCTTCTGTCGAGAGGCCTTAGTAGCAATCTCATCCAGCAAGTCCTCAGCCTGAAACATAGCATCCTTGAGCTCATCAAGCCACCGCTTCACATGATGGTCTCTATATTGCCTTTCCTCAGCATCTTCGATAACTCTGTTAGATAGATTTAAGGGTCATGTCCAGTCTTTTCAGTCAAGTGCCATCCTTGAGCTTTCTGACTCGAAAGAAGTCAAGAACGTCACGAGAAGCCAATCTCTCAAACGCCACCTGAAGGGAAGAGGAGAGAAATGCTCCAGCCACCAACTCTGCCATGGTTTTCTGGGTTCGTTAATGGTAACAGAAGGGTGTGGAGGAGAATTTGAGAAAGATTGAAGAAGAAACTGAGGGTGGTTGATGATTCACTTTGTGGACGAGGGATAGTATTGATCATAGATCGAAGGATCACTTGGTTGGTTTGTTTTTGGCAATTACTCTGAAATGGAAATTTGAGCTTGCAATTATGTGACAATGTTGAAGGATGCAAAGAAGTTCCATTTATGCTTCGCTTTTCAAAATTTAACGTTGATTTGCATGTCGGGAATATGAATAATGCTTTGCTTGAAGATTTGTGTTTATTTGTTTGTGGGTTATCTCAATGATTCTTAGCTTACTTGCCTCTGAGGAATCTCTTGTTGGGGGCCAATTGGTGTATTTTTCGTATAAAAAGAAAAAGAAATTATTCAAATTTCAGTTAAATTTTGATAAAATAATTTTTATTTTTTATTCTTAAAATTTACTCAAACTTATTCTAAAAATAAATGGTAGATTATACCGACGTTCTTGAGCTCTGTACCAAATTATTCCAAATGGCAGATTATATCGACACACACAAAATTCTTCTAAAATTTATTATACAAATTTTTTTTAATTTTGTTAAATTATACCCACTTCTTTTTTATTTTTAAGATTTATAGAATCATTCCTTACAAACAAAGAATGAATTATAAAAACAATGTCTTGAATATTTTTGAAATTGAACTAATCTTCCTTTTACATTAATAAAGGTGTATGCGTAACAAGTATATTACAAATTACATAACAAATTTTCAAATTCAGACGGATTAATTAAATAATAAAATTAATATATACTGATTCACCAAAAAAAATTAATATATACTGACATCCGAATCAAATTATTAAATTACAAGGTAAGATAAGATGCTTCAAAATATATTCAAACATTATGCTCATTAAGAAAGGTATTCCCTTCTTTAGTCATTTTTTCTTTTCCTGTTTTACTCCTTCCACACGCAACGTTTAAAACAAATGGAATGTTATGGGAATAATAAAAGTTAAAAAAAATGGCAAGTAAAAGCAAAAACAAAAACCAAAAAAAGAAAGAAAGAAAGAAATAATAAGTTTTGATTATAAATAAAGCTTCTCCATCATCTATTTGGTCGCTGAAATTTCGTATAAATGGATAAACATTTAGAACCGTTTTGTTTCCGTTTTTTTAATGGAAAAAATCTTTTTTTTTATATAAAAATGTACTTTTAAATTTTTTAGATATTTATTTAAATTTTTAAAAGTAATTATAATCTAAAAAAATAATTTTTTACTTATTTTGAGAAGTTACTCTAGGTAGTTTCTTAAAAAAAAAAAGCAATTATAATAAATGAAAGAAGAAAAGGTGGAAGGTGCATATATGTATTAACTAACTTTAAAAATTACAAAAATAATAATATTTAATTTTGAGGAAATATTATAATGTAAATCTCTCCTTTTCTCTCTAATTGCTATATAATCTAAGAAGTATTTTTTTTTTGTGAGTATCAAGGGAACCCTCCGGCCGATAATCAAAGACTGATCCCTTTGAGACGTAAAGATCACCGAAATAAATTTTATCTCTTCCAATAAAGTTTTTTCCATACTCACAACTAGGAATTGAATCCAAAACAACATATTTAAGAAACATAACCATCTACTAACTGTGTCAAGACCTTGTGGGTTAAGAAATGTTTTTTTATTCTAACCAAACACAAAATAATTCCTACTTTTCATAAAATTTTTAAATAATTAATCACTTTTTTAAACAATTTAAAAATCATTTTTTTAAAAAGTTTAAATAAATAGCCCTAAATTTGATGAGTTAATCTAGATAGTTCACATTTATTCAAAATAAATTTTTTCAAAAGAATAAATTTGTCATTCAAATTGATTAAACCGTCAATATTGATTTAAACTTATTAGGCATTATAGCATTGAAACTTAGTTTCTTTATGTTTTATTTCATTTTTGTCCTTCTTCTTTACTAATCTCTCTCTCTCTCCCTCTCCCTCACACATTTCTTTAATCTATTGGAATGAAACTAATGTGAAATCCCTCAATACATTTAAGTTCATTAAGCATTATTCAGAATTATTTAATCTCTCAATTGACTGAGTCAAGTAAGATTTTCACATGAAATTTCTTAACCTCTACAATAATAAATTGAGGCTTTGAAATTTAAAAAAAAAAGGTCCGTTGAGATACAGATCAAATAATAATGTTTATATTAATTGTAACAGTTGTGTGGGCCGGAAAAGATTAATTGTAACACTTTGTTCTGACCCAAAAAAAAATGGTTACAATTCATTAGAAACCATTCATATCCTCACGAGCCTAGTGATAAATTCGCAAATTTTGAAATGTGTATAAACTTATTAGAAACCATTAAATTGTCATATATTATAAAATATTATGCTTTGAATTTGTTAATAAATTGCAAAATCCATTTAAAAGGTGATCGAAAGTTGATCAGAAGTAAAAAAGCATGCATTTATTATTTTATTTTCTTTTGTTTGCAATTTGCACATGACATTTATACTAGAATCAATTTACTTAACAAGACTCTTGATTCCATGACAAGGTATAATTTGTAACATATATTTGAAAGTTTTCTGTGAAAATTACAAAATGTCTCCTCTTTCTTCTTCTTCTTTTTTTCATTTTCTTCTTGTAATGACCCTGAAATAGAGTTTCTAAAATAGAATATTGAATAGTAAAATTATTAGCTTAATTAAAAATTTCAAGAAGATAAAAATATATAGTTGGTAGAGAAAAAATATTACTAGATTTATTTCATTTTTATATTTAAATATAAAATGGATAGATGAGTATCAAACATTTTATTATTGGGGAATGTATTGATTCTTTTATTGAATCCAAATTTTAACTAGCCACTTTAAGAAAACTTTTGTCTCCTCTAAACATTTATAAAATTACTAAAATATCTTTTCCTCATTCTTTTTTTGGGGTTGGGATTTTGTCACTTCCACATCAAGCCCTCCTTCTCCATTTGAGCACCAACCTTAGAAAAAATAATAAATAGATAGAAGGAAAAAGGAGGCAGGACATTCTTCATCACTGTTTCTTGAAGCTTCTTCATCTCCAACCCAAACATGTAGATTCTCTTTCCTCCATTTCCTCACTGCTGTGTGCCGTGTTTTTCCACTTGTTTCTCTTGCTACAACATCATCTTCCCTTCCTTTTGCTTTGTTGTTTGTGTATGGGATGGTGAATTACTATTTTTCCTCCATTTCTTTCCTCTTCCTTGCTGCCCTGTTTTCCTCCCTTTTGCTGTGCCATTCTTTCCCCTTCTTTTAATATCTGTTTTGGCGGGGTTTATATGTGCTTTTTGCTTACTTCTTCTCCTTAAATCCGCCACTGTTTCGGTGTCAAAACAGGGGAAGAAATGGGAGTGTGAGGCTAGCTGAAATATGAAGACAAAAGGCTCATTTTGTGATAGGTATTTCGATCATAAATTTTCTGGTTTAATATATTGATGCAAGATTGAGATGGAAAAACATAGAAATGCTAGAAAATTTTGGGATTTTAACTTTATCAATTGATGTTTAGGAGGGCCTTGTGAATCTTTATTGAGGAACGGAAGTTGTTTGGTTAGAGATTTAAGGTTCTAGTAGCTTGCTTTGCGAATTTGAAATTGGATGCATATATGGTGTTTGACAAAATGCTTCAGAAAGTGTTCCAATTAAAATGAGTAACCTAGTATGTTTAATGTAGTATTGGTTAAATTAAAGTTTATAAGATATTCAAATTTCTTGTAGAATGATGGAAAAAAGGAGGACATTAATTTAAAGTTTGGGAATCAATAGGTAAGAAATGAGGAAATTTTAATTTCTTTAAGTAATATGGGTAAATAAGTATTAAGGAAAATTTTATTAAGTTATCAATATGAAATAAAATATTATTGGTTTTTCTTTTAGGTACATAGGTACGTATGTCAATATGCTTTCGTGAGGTACGTATATCAATATGCTTTTGTGAGATTTTCTAGTATGTAGTTATATATAGGAAACATATCATGTGAGTAAATAACGTCCCACTATTGATTTATATTGATATTTTTAACTAAATTCGATTTCAAATAAATTTTTATGATTCTCACTTTTACCGTGATTGTTATAAAGTCTTGCATTTTCACAAATGTTACAAAAATGTCTTGAAAAGAATTAGAGTTTCACCTATTTAAATATCTTTCATTTATTTTGTCAACATTTATACATGCATGAAATGGATGAAATAATTTCAAAGTTATTATTTATATTTCATATATTGTGAATGATTGAAATACAAGGGTATTTGTATTTCATGCATGTCAGAGAGGCTTTAAGGGATCGAGCACATAATGCTGGTTACTGAGTGTAGTGCCATTAATCATTGGTGCATCATGATTAACAGCCAACTAGCATGATGCATATATAGAAGGTGGTAGCCTTGTGTGTTGGCTAACACATGTGGAATGGAGGGATATATTTTCGTGAGCATCATACTTATGCCTGTTTTTGTGGCTTTTAGCTGCGCCGGATTGGTTACATTTTCTCGTGGACTATGTGTTCACGCTTGTTATTTCATTCTATTTAAGTCCTCTAAAAAGATGATGGTCAAGAAAGTTTTAATCTTTAAACATTCTTATATTATATTCTATGTGATCATACATTGACTCTTCCATTTAATTTTTTAATGAAGCTATGTTTGGAGTTAATAGTTGATTAAATTTGTTATGGCTTTGTCAATTTTGGATAAGGTGAAACTTTCTTCTTCTTGCATATGATAAAAGTTGATAACTTTGTATGGTTTGATTTTAATTTCAAATTTAATCATATACATGGTTAAATTTACAATTGATTTATTTACTTTATCTTTAATATAAATATTTCTACTTTTGGATGTTATTTACCATAGTAAATATTTTTTATCTCAGATAGTAGATTTGACTTACACTTTTGGAAGATCCCTGAGAGGAAACTTCAACTACTATAGGAAGCTCCTGACCATTTTGTTTTGGGGAAAAATTTACTTGAAATGTAAAATCACTATGTAATTGTCATATCCTTATAAACTTATTTTAGATGCTCCACATGACTTATAGTTCTCCCTCTTGATGTGTGGATGTATTTCTGTTGTAAGCAAAGCTTCATTTATTATATTTTTATTGGTTGTACTGTTGTAAAATTTTTAGGAGATTCAATTTACTGGGAAAATTTTAAAATTTCTACAAAAACTTACACTTATTTATATGTAATAAGCATACTATTGGCCCTTGCATTATAATTGTACATCTTGATTTAAGTGAATTTATATGTACTTAAGGCTTATAAAATGGGAGATTATGTTATATTCCATATCAGTCACACCTAATTTTCTAAATGTGACACTTCTAGTCCATATTACATTGGGCCGAACTGTTTTTTGTTTTTACCAGAACCTTCATTTCTGAATTATATATGCCTTTCTTTACGTATAAGAACTCTTCATTGAATGGAACTAGGAAACCTGTATCGAAAAAGAACCAAACCTTCAGCCCAAGGTGCGGTACGAAATGAACAATAAAGTGATGTAGAGAAAGTACCTTCACAACTATAAAAATAAGTACCGATGTGTTCATCTTTCAGAAATTATAATAATTGATTCAGTAGTTGTAATCCTTCTCTAAAAATATACTGAAAATTACCCTGAGCAGTGAGGGTATAGTTGTAATCCTCTTCTTTTTGTGTTTTTTCATCTTTTTAAGGAAACGATGATGGTACCTCTAAATTTTATTAATATACCCTCACTTATGGCGGTGAGGAATACGGTGATTACATAACAGGCTTAAACAAACAAATGAAAAATAATATAAAATAGACCTATAAATGCTATACTTAGATGCCTAACTTATAACCTACAACCATGAATTTTTAAAACACAAGTCAGACAATATGTAGCATTTTCAGTTTCACAATACAAGGGGAAAAAATCAAAGAAAATAAAATAAAAACTAAAGGTAGAACAAAAAGGAAAAACCTGCTTACTAAGACTTATTTTCTTATCATTCAGAGAATGATCCTATCTATCTTGATGCAGCCTCTAACCATTGGCAGTAGCATATTGAAGTCTTTAAAAATTTCATTTCTCTCCTCTTTCTCCTTCCCTTGCCAAGAAGACTGCTGGCTGATTTCCTCCTCTATATTGATAGTGGAACACGAATGTAACTGATAAGTTCGCACTCTCTATGCTGAAGAAAAAATTAATTGTAATAAGGTGACACAAATCTTAGGCCAAGTCATTAATATGAAAGGATAATGTTTCCTTTCCTCACCATAATTCTTCTTCATACATTTCAATCTCCACTTCTAATTGCTTCATTCCTTTTAAAATGTTTTCTTCATCGAACTCTTGGAAATCTGCACTGAAAAATACAGGAGTAAACCTTAAGCTCCAGGGAAATGCACAATTGAACAACAAGTGAGAAATGTTCTCAGGTGAATAAAGTAGAAATAATATGTAAGCAAATATGTTTTGAATATGTAAGTAGAGAAATATGCATTTCATTGTGACCAAAACAACATTGGAGGATATTCATTTTTGGCCATAAATAGAAACAACATATGATCTGATTTTGAATATAACTTATAAAAGCAACATCTAAAGGTTTAAGCAGAGCAACAAAACAAAGGTTGGATTATTATTATTAACAGCTCTAACTCACCACTTTTACACTATGTGACGAAAGATCTGCATCTTCACGATACAAACGAGGCCTTCAAGCAATGTCTCCTGTAAAACATTGCTAATTTAATTATATTTAAATGAAAGACAACATGTATAACTAACCAGCAACAAACTTAGATAGGCGTTTTAGGTAATATAATGAGGATGTCAGAGAATTAGTGAACATATTGGTTCAATGCAGAGGATATACCTTTGCAAGAATCAGACCCAGTATTCATGAGCTCCTGTCATAAGAACTTCCTGATTGCAGCTTTAGGAATCTCAATCTAATAGAGGAATCTCACAAAAGAGAAAGGGATGAGAAAAGAATTCAAGCCAATCAAACATATAGAGAGGCTACCCGTAGGAGTAATAATGCAAAGTGAGAATCTTGATCTACCAATAAATAAATATTGGAAGGTCTTGAGTATGCAATGATTTGAAATAATGACAATAACTAGAATTAAAAAAAAAAGATTCAGCCATTAATTTTTTTAGCCTCAATAGAAATATGATTAACGCTATCAAAAGTGCACACCACACCCCCCCCCCCCCCCAAAAAAAAAATTGACCTTCCAGATATGCTCAGAAAAACTAGAGATAAAACACATCATTAGGATAGTCAACTGGTGAGTTAAGTGATACATGTTTTGAAAATTTAAGAAGAGATAATGCGTTTTATAGAAATGCAACTTCTAATTAATGGTAAGGAAATACAATTGCTGACGATCAGCTATATTCTGATGCTATCTAGGAATTTAATAGCAATGCAAAGCATTTAAGCACCGCTATTTCCTGTGAGAGGTTGAGAAAGAACCTTTTACTGTCTTAAAAATTAGTGTTGATGTGCCTTTGCTATCAAATCTTGAATTTTGAAAAAATCTGATCTCCTTAAACTCCCCAACTTGTTGGGTTCATCTTTCTGGTTGATATGCTTAAGAAGACAAATTGTTTTTAACAGCCACTTGAAATGAAAATTTCTGGTTGCCGTGTTTATCCTTCTTCAATCAGAACATCAGATTCAGGAACTATAATCATCTTCTCCAGAAAAATGCAGGAAATTGTTATGGGCAATCATCCGAGCTCCGCTTGATAAGTTACTATTCTGCATGCGAAACAAAAATTCTATTGTGATAAGGTGACATAACTATGAGGTCAAGACAACTTGAAGGATTTATATTTTGGTCCCCACTAGTAAGGAAAACTGGATATGGTATTGAACCAAAAACGGTTCTCATTATTACCAGCTCTAAATCACCAACAGATCTAACGTGGTATAAAGATCTACTTTAATAAAAATCTTGATGAATTGCACTTGCTTGCCAGCAGAGTAATCTTTTTTAAAAACGACATTAAAAAAAAAACTTAGGAATAATGAAGGTAATAGACACCAAAGTTTTAAGAAGAATCAATTATCAATACAATAGACATTGCTTCCTATTTTTGCTTGAAACTGGGTGCATCCCTTTATTCTCTCTCTGAGGAAGTATCTTCAACAGACCAGTGAAGCCTTCAAGCAATGTTCCCACGAAATATATCTGTATAATACGGTTTATTTATTTATTTAGCAGATATACTAAACGTATATAATTAATGGAAAGGAAGTACCTTTAGAAGCATAAGAATCACCATTCATGTGCCTGTGGTATAAGAAATTGCAGATTGTAGCTTTAGGAAGCTCAATCTAGCTGAGGAGTCTCATATAAGGATGGATGTGAGAATACTTAGGCCAATCTAACATATTCAGATGCGTTCCTATAGGTGTGCAATGACTGCAAAGTGAGAATCTTGCTTTACGAAAGGACGAATTGGAAGGTTTAACGTACAGAATAACTTCAAATAATGACAGTAACTAAAATATTAAACAAAACATAGTGATTAATTTTTACTCACAAAGGTGAGACAGTCTCAATGGAAATATGTTTAGCTCTGGCTTATAAGAAATCAAAGAATTATTTATGCGTTTGTTTCCAAACTTTAATAATTTGAAGAAAAGTATAATTTGTGAATTGTGATTTTCTTTTAACAATTCATTCATTACATCATTGACTTGTTGATTAAACTAAATTTGCTCTACATATGCATTGATTTTAAAATTGGAGAACTTGACAATAGGAGTTACACATTAATTTTGTGAAAGAAAAAATTTTGTGCCTGCCGCAATATTAATGGGTAGGCTTCGCAAGAGTCCCATCAATTGAAGTATTTCCAATTCCATGAATCAATGAAGTTCTCTATTACAAAATGCGGAGGTGTCTGATAAAAGACCGGAAAATTACCAGACAATAAAGAATTATTTATGTGTTTGTTTCCAAACTTTGAAGAAATAGGTATATTTGTGGTCCAAAAAAAAGTATATTTAAATTGTAATTAATTGATTCATTACATATCGTTGATTTGTTGACTAAATTTCCTCTAAATATCTTAATTTTAAAATTAAAGAACCCGGCAAAAAAGAATCGAAGGAATTGCAGATATATAAATTTTGTGAATAATAAAAATTTGTCCCTGAACAATATTAATGGGTAGGCCTCAAATGGGCGTGTAATGTAAAGGAAGTACCTTTGGAGCCATAAGAGCCTGTGTCTCTAGTGCATCTTCACTCAGAGCCATCAATGATGGTGAGGTAAGGGATGTGAGAAATTTTAGGCCAATCTGGTCCTCTCTCCCTTTTGCACCGCTCCTTAAGCAATGGACAATAGTCACCAATGTATAAATGAGTAAGGGATGAAGGTAAGCCTTCCTCTGGCATGCCTTCGAAACTCATGCAAGGGCAGTCTTGAAAATACAAGAAAGTAAGAGAATGGTGGTGGACAAGACCCCTGTAGTTTATTCTTCTTAATTTGTAGCATCTATCAAATGAAAGAGAGTGAAGATTGGGAGGTAGCAAAAATCCCTCCTTAGGGAACAACTCCACCTCAATACCAAACTTGAAGTTCTGCCAAAGACTGCAGTTCATGCAAACCCCAATCCCTGGGGGAAGCAATCAGTTTTGGGCAGTGACCAATTGTAAGACGGTGTAGATTCGAAAACAAACCTCCCTTGGGAACTGATTCTATCTCTGGACAAATCCATAAAATTAGGTGACGAAGGGATGTGGGTAAGCCTTCTTCTGGCATGCCTTCCAGACTGAGTGTTGGGCAGTCACAAAAAAATAATTCAGTAAGAGAATGGAGGTGGTGAAGACCCCTGTAGTTTATTCTTCTTAATTTGTCGCATCCATAAAATTCAAGAGAGTGAAGCTTGGGTGCAAGCAGTCCGCCTTCAGGGAAGCTCTCCAAATCTTCAAAGTGTTCACTAATTTCAAGTTGTTCCAAAGACAACAGTTTATGCACACCCCAATCCTTGTGAGACGCATTGAGTTTGGGGCAACGTCTGATACGAAGGCGCTGCAGGCTGGAAAGCATGACTCCTTTTGGGAGTGATTCCATCTCTCCACAATCTTCTAAATGCAGGTCACGAAGACGAGTGGACTCCTCTGTCAAGCTCCATGTTGGCCTCTCTTTCATTGAAATCTTCCCACACCTTACTAATCTTAGCTCTTCCATGGCAGAGGCCTTGGGAAGTGTAGTCTCCAGGTTAGAGCACCCCTCAATATTTAACTTTTTTAAAGACAGAAGGTACTGAGGCAGAGACTTTGTAAATTTTGGACAATTCAATATACGAAGCTCTTCAATGCAGGGGAAACTATCACCTTCAAAACATATATTCCATTCTTCCCATTCTCTCATCCCTTCAAACTTTAAAAATGAAAGGGATCGAAATGGAATATTTGCGGAGCCATTCCCATAAAACTCTTCACCTATCACCTTTATTCCATCAAATCCAGAAATATAAAGTCTCTTGAGCGAAGGTAGCTGCCCAAGTGGTGGTAAGTTGACACACTTCCTGCACTCAAACAATCGTAAAGACATTAAATCGGGGAAATGAGAACCCCCAAACCAATTCGGAAATCTAATACCCCCATACTCTTTAACACAGAGATCTTTCACTTTACAATTTGGCTTTAGTGCCTCCAATATCTGCTCTTCCATTTCTCGTGATCCTTCACGATTTTCACTCCAATTCAAGGTTAATTTATCCAAATGCTTCTCTTTCAAATTGGCCTCTCTAACATTCTTAGGATCAATTCTCAAAATTAAAATTGTAATCTTTAGTTCACCCTTTAAATGTTTTAGGGCTCCTAGTTCCTTTAAATCAGATCCTTTATTTCGACAAACAAAAAAATCAGTCATTGTTTGGAGCTGCTCCAACTTGCCCATACATTTGGGCATCTTCTTTATTCCACTACCTCTCAAGTCAAGATGATGCAAGTTGATGAGTTTACGAAACTTAGATGGCAACTTGGACAACTTGTAGCAACCTGCTAATTTCAATGTCTGCAAATTAATCATCGAACAAATTGTATCTGGCAACTTTTCAATTTTGGTGCTAGAAAGATCTAAATAACGCAGGTGCTTTAAATTGCTAACATCTTCTGTGATCTTCTTGACAAACTGATATCCCTTCAAAGATAATGCACGCATATACTTAAAACGAGTAAGTCCAGATAGCATATCATTTGCTTTTATAGAATAAATAAAGTTATTCGACAACTCAAGAAAGCAGTGTACATGGTGGCACATGAACGTATCCTCAAAGTTGTGAACAACTTCATTATAATTGGTTAAAAGTGTAAGATAACGAGCCTTGGTTGAGATTTCTTGAGCCCAATCACCCTCTAGTCGCAAACAAAACTCTCCCATCACAGATTTTGCCAAGTCATTCAAAAGGTCATGCATAATGAAGTAATTACCATCTTCTTTTGATGGTTCAAAAAATGACCTTGACTCCAGATCTTTGAAAATTTTGTTACCCACTTCTTCGAGGCTCTCTCCTGTCCGACTAGAGTGCAATAAACCTTCTGCCATCCATAATTGGATTACAACATTTTTGTCTATCACATAATCTTTAGGAAAGATAGAACAATAAGTAAAACAACGCTTAAGATATGAAGGCAGATAATGGTAGCTCAACCTTAAAGATGGGATTACATTGCTATCATCTTCCGATAAACGCCAAATATCACTCTTCAAAATCTTACTCCAATCTTGGAGAGATGGTTTTGTGTACAGAAGACTTCCCAATGTTTTTATTGCTAAAGGCAGTCCTCCACACTTCTTCACAATTTCTTTACCAATTGATTCAAACTCTCGTTTTTCACCATGGTGTTGGTCATTAAATGCATGTTTCGAAAATAACATCCAACAATCTTCATCTTGTAATGGTTTCAAAGGATGTGCATAGGTAGAGTACATAATCTCTGCCACCGATTTATTACGAGTTGTTATGAGAATCTTACTTCCTTGAGCTACATGTATGAAAGGAGCTCGGAAGTCATTCCAAATTGTGCGATTATGATTCCAAACATCATCGAGAACAAGAAAAAATTTCTTACCCTTCAATTTGTCCACTAGCGCACGTTGATGTTCGGTTAAATCATCTGAGTTTTTAGGTTGACATTCAAGCTCTTGAAAAACAGCTTTTGTAGCTTGAACAACATCAAACTCTTGTGAAATACACACCCATGCTCTGTGCTGAAATTGATCCTTCATCCTTTTGTCTTCATAGACAAGCCTTGCAAGGGTTGTCTTACCTATCCCTCCCATACCCACAATGGCAATCACATGCATGGGTTGCTGATGAGCACCCACGTTGTGTGATAATAAAATTTCTATCAGTCTCTCTTTATCAGCATCTCTACCGTACGTATGGGCTTCATCTATCAAAGACATGGTTGTTGGTCTTTTCACTTTCCCCCTCACTCTGACACTGGAGCCCGCAACAAAGCCTTCCTTCAAACCCAACCTGTCCCTTTGTTTTTCTAAGAAGTCCAGGTGGTCAACGAGTTCCTTGATCCTTGATTCAATTTCTTTATGAAATGGATTGACAATGGAAGTAACGTAGTTGTGTAGTTTACCTGTGATGGGGTGAAGTTGAAGTTGCAGCTTCTGTCGAGAGGCCTCAGTTGCAATCTGATCCAGCAGGTCTTCCGCCTTAAACACAGTATCTTTGAGCTCAACAAGCCATCGCTTCACACGATCATCGCTGTATTGCCTTTCCTCAGCGTCTTCAACCACTTTGTCAAGACAGTTAAGAGTGATCTCCAGTTTTTTCAGCAAGAAGCCATCTTGGAGCTTCCTGACACGAAAGAAGTCAAGAATGTCACCAGAAGTCCATCTCTCAAGAGCCACCTGAATAGCAGGAGAGAGAAACGCTTCCGCCATGATTTTTTCTGTAAAAGCTAACAGAAGGTATAGAGCAGCAGCGTAGGAAGAAAAGAATACCCAAGAAAGAATTCACCCACTTTTTTTTTCTGTATAGTGCAGAAATTAACCCAACTTTACACTTTTTGAGGGCAATAATTTCTTTTTTTTAATGAAATGAGGGCAATAATTTGAAACATCATCATGTTATATGGGATATTGGGAGTAACTTTTTTTGGTTCATCCAACTTTTCTTTTTCCTTTCGGTGGGGAATGAACCAGTGCCATCTGGTTGTGTGTTTTCCTCATGGTCTCTTTTTTCTTTTCACCCTCTTTTCTTTTTGACTAACTGACAAAATTTTCTCATTCTCTTGGATAAATTTTCTGGTCTCTTTCTCTTCATTTGTAATTTTTAAGTATTCTTTTTCTTAGTGGACAAAAGCCCACACACCTCCTTTTACTTTTCTTTTTCACCTTCTCATATATATATATATATAGTGTTATCTTTTGGAATGAAACTTGGATGAATCTTGAAGTACATTTGCATTCATATAGCATTATTCATTGACAATGTTGAAATAACCTCAATATGAATCAGTTCGACTCCTGCTATAAAATAATATGTTCAGACATTAATTTTTAATCACAAGTAGATTATTTTGTCTCGTGCGTTACATGAGACATATTAAAATTTAAAGAAATATGATATTATTTAAAAAAAACATTAAATTAAATTCACAAAAGGATATAGAAATAATCAAGCAATTTGTAACTAGTCAATAAAGATATAAAAATTATTTTGGAGAAAAAAATGGAGGGAGATTAAACACAAATTAGTGAGAAAATGTTAAAAAAATATTAATTTTTAAAAATAGTAATTTAAAATAAAAATAGATAATAAAATTATTTAAATAAAAAGATAATCTAAAAATATCACGTAAAAATATTTATTTAAAATTAAAATAGATAATGAAATTTGAATAAAAAAGAAAATTTTAAAAATAATAATAGATGCTCAAATGAAATATGAAATTAAAATTGTATAAACAATCTATAATAAAAATAGATAATAAAATTATTTAAATAAAAAGGTAATTTAAAAATATCACGTAAAAATATTTATTTAAAATTAAAATAGATAATAAGATTTGAATAAAAGAGAAAATTTAAAAAATAATAATAGGTACTCAAATGAAATATGAAATTAAAATTACATAAAAAATATAAAATAAAAATAAATACAGATAATGGGAATGGAAATTGAGATCATGGGAAAGATTTTGAAGATTTTAAAAATTTTTATTTGATACAGTTAAAATATTAAAAAATACTATTAATAAAAATAATGGGATGAGAGTTGAGATCATGGGAAAATTTTTGGAGATTTTAAATTATTTTTATTTGAAACAATTATAATATAAGAAAAGTACTGTTTATAAGGAATTGTTATAAACAATAAACTTTTATTTAAAATAGTTATAATATAGGAAAAGTACTGTTTAGAAGGAATTGTCATGATCAATAAATTTCCTTGAGAAATATTATATTATAAAAAATTTGAAACACTTATAATATGAGAAAAGTACAATAAACAGTAATTTTAAAAAAATATTATATTATTAGGGATGGTAAAACTAAAAACTAGTTACCATTCCATTTGATAAAAATTTAAATCTACAAGAATGGCCTGTGAAAAAAAAAATCTACAAGAATGTAACGATGAAATTATGCACAAAGTATTGGAATAAGATAAATAAATAAATAAAATATACTCAAAATTCAAGTTTCGTTTAGACTCAGGAAAAATAGATTTTTTTTGGTTTAGAAAAAGGGAAAATTAAAGAGGAAGAAGAAAAGACCAGTATATTTTTTTTTTGGGTTTACATATATAGGTAAAATATGATATGATGCTAACTAGAAATTTAGTGTCCATTTGGTTTATTATTCTCTAAATCAAACTGTGACTTATAAATATTATTTTTTTTCTTTTATCTAAATTGATTTTGGCAAACTTCATTATTTTTAGCCAAATTTTAATTTTATATACTGTAGTTACTCTAATTTATTTTTTAGAAAATTAAAAACCAAATGAGTAGTAGACAACAAATTTTAAATGATCATCAATTGCACAGTAAAAGTGAGGAGTCAGACGTTACTGTATTCACTTAAAACCAGACGCATCATATGAGGCCTTCCAGTAACGTTTACCTCCCCAGTGTTGTCCCCGCACCAAAAAGGACTGCATTTTGTGTATTTTCATGAAGTCCGAAATTGTCATTGGTCACTGCATCTGAACAATATGGTATACTAGATTTTTTTTAATAATTATATGATATTCAATACTATATATCAACTAATCTAAATTAATATAGCTCCCAATATAATTATTTTTTACCAACAAAAATTGGAACTCTTAATCTTATTTAAGGAATATGGAATTTTTTTAACTCAACTTAAACATCATATTATTGAATTTTTGCAACTTTTATAAACATATTGATATTGATATTGATATTAATATTTATATGAGCAATTCTAATTGATATTGCATACTTCAATTGACGAGCCTAATATATCTTTTACTTTTAACTTAATAATTCCTTTTCGTTTAGGATTTTGTATTTTTGCTTAAGAGAAGACAAATGTGAGTTGAGTGTATCAGCATTACGCGTAGAAGACAAGAAAATAAAAGAAAATAATAGGAAAATAGAAGAAAATGAGCTCTTGTCCTTTCTTCATTCAGGAGGATGAAATTCACAGATAATATGTGTAAAATAAGATAAACCAATCCAACCACAACAAAAGAGAGTGCTTCCTTACCATACCAACTGACTTGGTCTTAAAGATTGGGATTGTATTGTTATCATTTTCCAATAAATACCAAATATCACTCTCCGAAATCTTAACCTAAAAGTGAGGATGGAATTGTATTGCTATGGGCTTCCCATTGCTTTTATTGCTAAAGACAACCCCAGGGGTAGGGGAGCGTGGGGTGGGGGGTAACTTTTTAATAAATTAATGGATAAAGATGATAAATATTATTTATCCAACTTTACTTTTCTTTTCGATGGCAAAGGAGCCAGTGTCACTTGGGCGTGTGTTATCTTTTATGTTGTCCTTTTCCTTTCACCTAATGCACCTCTTTTTCTTTTTGGTTAATTACTTTTTTTCTTTCTCTTGGACTCTTTTTTTTTTCTTTTAGGAAGAAACTTGAATGAAATTCTTCGTACGTGTAAATTCATTTGGCGTTATTCAAAATTACATGTCTTAGAATTAAATTAAAATTATTTTAAGAAACTTAATACAAATTTGTTCACTAATGAACTTTTTAATATGAAAGAATGTAAGCTTAATTTTAGTATACTTCAAAGAAAGTATTGTTGGTGGAAATGAATCTTCCCAGAAAATTAATACTGATAGTCTAATATTGTCCAATTCCGTACGTAGTAAAAAAAATACTAATTTACATCATTAATATAAATTAGAAAATTTTTAGAAATTCCACGTGATCCATTCCTGCATGTTTAATGACAAAAATGATTGGCCATAATAGGAGTTTCCATTGTCTCAAAAAACCCATGACTACTTATAATTCGCAATATATATTTGAAAGTTTTTTTGTGAAAATTACAAAATGACTCTCCTTTTTTTGGGCATTTTTTTAAATGTAAAAGCTAACAGAAGGTATTGATTGACCAGCAACGAAGGAAGGGACGCCCAAGAAAGATGGAAGAAGTAGTTGTGGGATGCTGATTCTTCAGTTTTTGTGGACGAAGGATAGGTAGATATGAAGCTCACTTGATTGTTGGTTATGTGATAATACTTGTGTCGACAACATTTTCAAAACTAAACGTTAACTACCTTTCCTTGTTTGACCTTCTCTTACTTCAATATTTATATAGATTACAAATCGATTTTACTTTATTTAGACTTTACCTCAAATTTAATTTAAGTTATATAAAATCAGATTTTTTAAGCATCCCTTAAACTCTAATCGCACGTATGTTAATTAATCTTATACAACAAAGTTGGTCGATCGATGGAATGCTTGCGCATCGCATCTACACTTTTGTTCCCCATAGTTTCAGATGTATTAAAACAATGTTTACAGTTTAACTGTAAGCATAACACAGTTTTTATTTTTTGGTCTTGTCCAACCGGGCTCGAAATGACCAAGCGTATTGAGACAACCGAATCACTGGCTACATTGAACATCCCTAGCTCAAACACTCATTTTGTTTGAAAGAGTCTTTTACGTAGACGTGAGCTGCAATAATGATGTTAAAATTTTGCAGGGATGTATTTAATGGGGTTTTCTATTTCCACACCAACTACGTACACCCACATTTTCTTTATAGGGGAGCCATTGAAGATATACATGAAAAGACGTAGCCACCGACCTGTGTTTGAAATGTCGGTGTGAAAACATGAAATTGAGCAGACTTTGTCTCCAACAATGTCTTTCAATGTCATTTCTCCATAATTTCTTTGAAACTTCACGTGAGATGCTTTTTTTTTTTTTTCAAATGAAAGAGGTGCTATTTTTAATAGTAGTAGATGTTACAGGTGTTTATAGCTTCAGTTTATTTTGGTTTTAAATCAAAATAAAAAAATCGATTTACTCAATTTTGTAAAATAAAATATTTGTTTTAACTTTAATTTTTTTGTTAATTTAATTTAGTTTAGTTTCTATCTTTTTAAGTGATTAAATTTTCTCTCATTTTTATTTTTCAAATATTTATTTCTTTATTAATAGTAGTTAGACATGTTTATTGTTTAATGTATTCTCCAATCTAGAATCATAGAACAAAACTAAAACCCAACACAATAATAAACCTAACACACCAACAGACAAAAACGAATATATAAGAGTATCTACAACATAACCAAAAAAAGAAAGCCTAATTTCATCCCCATATTCTGGTGCTGCAACCATATGTCCTTGCGAGTGCATCCTGTTTGAAACCATGGCTGCCAACAGATCTGCAATTTTCTTTTCTTTGTTTGGGACCAAGGAAAAATAAATAATGGCTAGCATCATCTTTAGAGAATGTTGTCAATTACAAAATTTTCAGTTTTATCTTCATGCACCTTCTGACTGTAGGTAGTAGCGTATTGAAGTCCTTGAAAATTTCTTTTTTTTTTCTTTTTTTCTCCCTCTCATTCGTCAAGTAGTCTTATTTAAGGAAAAAAGTGAGAATTCTTGACCATATTTAAGGAATATTTCTTTAACCCAACTTAAACAGCATAATATTGGATTTTTGCATCTTTTATAAACATCTCGATGTTGATATTGATATGAGCAATTCTAATTGGTATTGAATACTTCAATTAAGGAGCCTGATATATCTTTTACTTTCAACTTAATAATTCCCTTTCATTTGGAATTTTCCATTTTGGCTCAAGAGAAGAGAAATGTGAGTTGAGTGTACTAGTATCATGTATAGAAGACAAGAAAATAACAGGAAAATAAAAGAAAATGAGATCTTATCCTTCATTCAGGAGGATAAAATTTGCAGATAGTATGTGTAAAATAAGATAAGCAAATCCAACCACAATAAAGGAAAGTGCTTCCATACCATACCAATTGACTTAGTCTTAAAGATTGGGATTATATTGCTATCATTTTTCGATAAATACCAAATATCACTCTCCGAATTCTTAACCTAATATCTGAAGATGGAGTTTTGTGTGCAATAGACTTCCCATTGCTTTTATTGCTAAAGACAATCCCCCACACTGTATATAATATGGGGTGGGGGTAACTTTTTGATAAATTAAATAATTAATGGATAAAGATGACAAATATTACCTCAGTACCGTGTTTTGATCTTGCAGAACTCATTGCTATATCATCTTCTTTGGTTATCGGCAATGAAGGAGCTTCCGCCATATCTTGGTTTAGAAAAATTTGCAAAGAGATATAGTAACATAGAGGAAGAAGAAAGTGTGTTGTAGGGTGGCGATGAAGGACGTTGAAGTATATATCAGTGATCCTCTTCTGCTGCCCAAGAAGAAAGGTCATATGGATGTGTGTCCAGTCAGCATCCATTGTAGATTAATGATCCTGTGTGTCACTGGCAGCGTTATAATCTGTTTGCCACAGTTGCTTATTTAATGGCGTTACTTGCCAACTAGACAGAATGAAGTAGTGCAAATGATAAATTTTAAGGACCAACTGACCAAACGGAGAAAACATCAAGGAGTGATTTCCAAACTTTTAAAGTATAGGGACTAATTTCCAAAACAGTGAAAACTATAGGGACTAGATGGCTAATTTTTCCTATAAATAAATAACCCAACTTTTTTTTAAATGAAATTAGCCCAACTTTTATTGCGCATATCACTCTTTTGTACCATTATAGTTTCCACGTCAACAATCCTGGAGAGGCGTTGCAAATTAACTACTGACTTCGTGGGCAGATTGCATGAAGATTGAAAAATAAGTTAGAGTATTTATAATTTTAATTAATTTATTATAATTTTCATATTTTATATTGATGATTGATAGATATAATTTAAAAAATCTATCATTCATCTTGATAATTTTTTATTTTAATTGTAAATTCTTATACTTATCATGCTGACATTTAGGATAGACATGCATATTGTATCGGAGGCATCAGTATTGCATCAAGATTAAAGAATGAGTTGTGTTGTATTTTAGTTGTGAATAATACGATTCATTATAAATTTTATATTTTATATTGATAATTAATATAATAATAATTTAAAAAAATAATCATTTGTCTCAATAATTTATTTTTTTGTCAAAAAATTATTTTACTTTAATTTTTATAATTTTGTAAAATTTTTCCTTGTAACTTTTTATTAGTTAAGTATTAGTCTTCGAGCATTAAAAAAAATCAATAATGTATCCCATATCCTATCCGTACTGCTAAACAATGTCCATTTTTGAGTTATTTGTGAGATATGTAACAATTGGATGGCACATCGTCTGCAATGTTCTAACTTAACAGTTAGCACTTAAATTACATTAAAAAATATAATAAAAAATATTTATTACTTTACTTATATTTAATCAAAAGAGGTGAATTTTAAATTTAAAAATAAGTTTACGTAAAAAGTATACACATTTATTTTTTTATTTTATTTTTTTTTTTGGTAAATATTTTATTTTCTTTTGTTTGGATATGACATTTATACTCAAAGGAATTTAACAAGACTCTCGATTCTATGACTAATAATTTGCAATATATATTTGAAAGTTATTTTGTGAAAATTACAAAATGACTCTTTTTTTTTTTGGCATTTTTTCTCCTCCCTATTACATTGGGCCGAACTGGGCTTCACTAATGGGGATCCCTAATCCCTAATCCCTAACCCCTAACCCTGTATCTGCCTCTTCTATGTAAGTTGGCGTGACCACACTCCATTTGTATCTCATTGCTTTTTTATTTTTTAATCATCATCATCATTATTAAGTAGTTAAATTTTTTCATATTTAAAAGACAATCTTAATTAACATTTCTGATTTTCTTCACATATTTCTCAGAATATCAAACAAAAACTGAAATTAAAATGTACAATTCCAGCAAAGCAGAGTACTTCCAAGCCAAATGCTTTAATCTGGACAGATTTCAATCTGCATTTCTGATTTATCTTTTCCTTTGTTTTTTTTCCCAGAACCTTCATTTCTGAATTATTCATGCCTTGTGGTAAAAAAGAATTATTCATGCCTTTGTGTACGAGTACTCTTCATTAAATGGTAAGAAATCTGTATTGAAAAATAAAGAACTAAACCTTCAGCGCTAAGATGGGGTACGAAATGAACAAAGAGTGATATAGAGAAAGTACTTTCACACCCATAAGAATAAGTGCCAATATGTTCATCTTCCACAAATTATAATAATTGATTTAATAGTTGCAATTCATCTCTAAAAATATGCCGAAAATTGCCATGAGTAATGAGCTCCACTTGATAAGTTTTTTCTTTCTTTCATTTTTTTAAGGAAAAGAGGACAGTACCTCTAAATTTTATTAATATACCCTCCCTTATGGCGGAAGAATACCGTGGTTACATAACAGGATTAAACAAACAAGTGAAAAATAATACAAAATAAACCTAAAAATGCTATGTTTAGATACTTAACCTATAACCTACGACCATGAGATTTTAAAACACAAGTCATACAATTTGTAGCATTTTCAGTTTGACAATACAATGGGAAAAGAATCAAAGAAAATAAAATAAAAACTACAGGTAGAAGAAAAAGGAAAAACCTACTTACTAAGACTTATTCTTATTTTCTTATCATTGACAGAATGATTCTATCTATCTTGATGCAGCTCTTAACCATTGGCAGTAGCATATTGAAGTCTTCAAAAATTTCATTTCTTTCCTCTTTCTCCCTTCCTTGCTAAGAAGTTTGCTGGCTGATTTCCTCCTCTGTTTTGATATTGGATCACAAATGAAATTGGCAAGTTATTATATACTGTTTTTATTTCAAACAAAAAATTAATTGTAATAATGAACATTAATATGAAAGGATAATGTTTGCTCACCATAATTCTTCTTCATACATTTGAATCTCCACTTCTAATTGCTTCATTCCTTTCGAAATGTTTTCTTCATCCAACTCGTTGAAACCTGCACTGAAATATAAAGGAGTAAACGTTAAGCTCCATGGAAATGCACAATTGAACAGCAAGTGAGACATGTTCTCAGGTGAATAGTAAGTAGAAATAATATGTGAGTAGATGCTTTTTGAATATATGTAAGTAAAGAAAGATGCATTTCATTGTGTGACCATAACAACATTAGAGAGGATATTTATTTTTGGTCACAATTAGTATAACATATGATCTGCCATTGAATACAACTTATACAAGCCACATCTAAGGGTTTAAGCAGAGCAACAAAATAAAGGTTGGATTATTACTAACAGCTCTAAAGCACCATTTATTCAATATGAGACGAAAGGTCTGCATCTTCAACATTCAAACGAGGCCTTCAAGCAATATCTCCTGCAAAATACCCTTTATTTAATTATATTTAAATTAAATGTAGACAACAGATATAATTAACCAGCAAAAAAGATGAAAAAAACCCAACAAACTTAGATAGGCGTTTTTGGTAATAAAAGGAGGATGTACGAAAACATATAGGTTCAATGCAGAGGATGTACCTTTGCAAGCAGTAGACCCAATATTCATGTGCTTCTGGCATAAGAAATTGTGGATGGAGGCTTTAGGAATCTCAATCTGACAGAAGAATCTCACATAAGAGAAGGGGATGAGAAAAAAATTCAGGCCAATCAAACATATAAAGAGGGTACCCATAGGAGTAATAATATTGCAAAGTGAGAATCTTGCTCTACCAATAAATAAATTGGAAAGTCTTGAGTATGCAATGATTTGAAATAATGACAATAAATAGAATAACAAAAACAAAATTCAGGCATTAATTTTTTTTTTTTTGCATCAATAGAAATATGATTAGCTCTACTCATAAAATATTAAAAAATGAATTAAGGAGCATCAATTATATATGCTTTTGTTATTAGACTTTGAATAAAAATATGACACAATTTTCATTTCACAATAAGCTGACAATTCAGCATGTCATTGACTTTTTTATTTAAATTTATATATAATATATATGTGTGTGTGTGTGTCTAAACTTTGTTTTACCTGTCACAGTCAGGTACCATTTTGCTTACTTGATTGTCTCTGTACACGTTATCTGCTATCAGAAGTGCCGCTTCATTGACCTTCCAGATATGCTCTGAAAATTCAGGTAGAGATAATGCATCTTATAGATTGAAAAGGCTCTGAATATGCAAATTCATTTTATGGTGACCAAAATGAACGGTGATTTGGCTAAACTTTTAATGGTAACAAAAAGCAATTGCATACGATCGATGGGCTATATTCAGATGCAAACTGGAAATTTAATAGCAATGTGAAAATATCTAAGCACAGCTATTCCTATGAGAGGTTGAGAAAGTACCTTTACAGCCTTATATATAAGAACCAGTGTTTAATTTAGTAAGACCTGACCGATCTCCTTACTTAAACACCTCAACTTGTTGAGTCGTTCATTCTCAAAGTTTCTGGTTGCAGTGTTCATCCTTCTCCATTCGGAAACTGTTATAATCTTCTCCAAAAACATGCAGGAAACAGCTATAGGAAATCACCGAGCTCCACAGTCCACTTGATAAATTATTATTGTATATGCCAAACAAAAATTCAATTATGATAAGATGACATAAATATTAGGTCAAGACAACTTGAAGGATTTATATTTTGGTCACCACTAGTAAGCATAACAAAAATTCTCATTATTAATAACTCGGAATCACAAACAGATCCAGTTTGTGGTTAATGATCTGCTTTAATCTATTTAGAATCTTGATGAATTGTACTTGCTTGCATGCAATATAATGTTTTCAGAAACGACATAGGGAAAAAAAACTTAGGAATAAAAAAAGTAATAGACAGCAAATTTTTAAGAAGAGTCAAATATAATTACAAATGGACCTTGCTACCTATTGCTGCTTAAAACTGGGTGCATATCCTTTTATTTTTCTCTTTCAGGCATTATTTTGAACATACCAATGAAGTTTTTGAGCAATGTTTCCCAGAGGTGTCTCTGTAAAATGCTGTATTTATTTATGTACATGTAATTTTATACAGCATAAAAAGATAAAATAATAATACCTCCGATCCTATATATGGGATATTTTGTCATAGTCCTAAATATAAGACAATTAACAATATATGAGGTAGTATTTATTATACATTTCCAGCAAAATACCCCTATTTAATATATCCAAAGAGAAAGAGAGAGATATTAAATAAGGATAGTTTTAGAAAAATGTTGGAATTTCCAGAAAAATCGAAGTAGTTAATTAGTTTTAATTATAATTATTAATTCACATAATTTGGTTAAAATTGTCTTATATTAATAATAAGAGGGAGTATAAAATTTAGAAAGGCGTTTTTGTTGGAAAAAATGTGGAAGTACCTTTACAAGAATAAGAAGCAGTGCTCATGTTCCTTCTGGTCAACGACGTTGCAGATCCTAGCTTTAGGAATCTCAATCTAACATATCTAGACCGAAACGTCAACCTGTGGGTGGATTTGCAATGTTATTGCAAAGTGAGAATATTGCTCTTCCAAAGGATCAATGAATTGGACGGTCTTAAGCATGCAATAACTTCAAATAATGACGATAATTAAAATAATAAACAAAATGTGGTCATTAATTTTTACTCACAAGGGTCAAATGGACTCTATGGAGATCCGTTTAGCCGCAATAAATAATTATTTATGTGTTTGTTTCTAAACTTTTGAAGAGAAGTATAATACGTAAATCATAATTTTCTTGGAATAATTCATTTCGTTACCCATTGGTTTCTCAAACCTGTAAACTTCAACATGTATCTTAATTTTATTAAAGAACTTGAACAAATAAAAAAAATTCAAAGGATTGCTTATAAATTTTGTGAATAATAGAATTTTGTGGCAGAGCAGTATTAATGGGTAGGCAATTCTCAAGAGCCCCCTCGAACCATTTCCAATTGCAAGATTAATCAAAGATGTGGTCAATTACAAAATGTGAGGAAGGTGTCAGAAAATTAGCAAACCTATTATAAGTGCAACATATATGGGAGGGGGGTAATGTAGAGGAAAAACCTTTAGAGCCTTAAGAGCCGCTGTCTCTGGAGCAAGTATTCCCAGAAGATGATGACTTGAGGGATGTGAGAAATTTTAGGCCAATCTTGTCCTGTCTCCTTTCGGCATCTTTCCTCGAGCAATTTGCAATCCCAGCCAATGTATAAATGAGTAAGGGATGTGGGTAAACCATTGTCTGGCATGCCTTCGAAACTCAGACTTGGGCATTCCTCAAAAGATAAGGAAGATAGCGAATGGAGGTGGAGAAGACCCCTGTGGTTTATTCTTCTTAATTTGTGGCAATCTCTAAATTCAAGAGAATTAAGATTGGGAGGCAGCAATCCCTCCTCAGGGAAAGACTCCACATTTTCAAATTTATCACTAATTACTAGTTCTTTCAAAGAAAGGATCTCATGCAAACCCCAATCCTTGCGAGAAGCAATCACTTTCGGACATGTGCATATCATAAGACGGTGTAGATTTGAAAGCAAACCTCCCTGTGGAAGTGATTCCATCTCTGTACAGTTAAATAAACTCAGGTCACGAAAAGGAGGAAGGCCGTCTGTGGAGCTCCATCTTGGCAAGTCTTCCACTAAAATCTTCTTACACCCCATTAAATATAGCGCTTCCAAAGCAGAGGCCTTGGGAAGTGCTGTCTTCAGATTAGAGCACCCATCAATATTTAACTTTTTTAAAGAAGGAAGGTGCTGAGGTAGAGACTTGGTCAATCTTGGACAACTCCATATCCAAAGCTCTTCAAGGCAAGGGAAGCTGTCACCTTCATAACATACATTCCATTCTTCCCATTCGCTCATCATTTGAAACTTTAAAAATGCAAGGGATCGAAATGGAACATTTGAGGAGCCATTCCCATAAAACTCTTCATCGATCACCTTTATTCCACCCAATCCAGAAATCTCGAGTTTCTCGAGGGAAGGAAGTTGTCCAAGTGGTGGTAAGTTGACACAGCTGGTGCAATCATCCAAATTTAAAGACACTAAATTGGACAATTGAGAACTTCCAAACCAATTCGGAAATCTTATACCCCCATAGCATATAATCTGAAGCTCTTTTACTTCACAATTTGGCTCCAGTGCCTCCAATATCTGCTCTTCCATTTCTTGTGATACTTCACGTCTTTCCATGTACTTATTCCAATCCAACACTAATTCAACCAAATGCTTCTCTCTCAAATTGGCCTCTCTGGCATTCTTAGGATCAATTACGTTATTCAGATTTAAAAGAATTAGCTTACCCTTTAAATGTTTTAGGGCTCCTAATTCCTTTAATTCTGATTCTTTATTTTTTCTCACAACAAATTGCGACATTGTTTGGAGCTTCTCTAGCTTGCTCATATATTTGGGCATCTTCTTTATACCACTTTTTTCCAAGTCAAGATGATGCAAGTTGATGAGTTTGTGAAACTTTGACGGCAACTTGGTCAAACGTGGACAATTTTTTAATTTCAGTGTCTGCAGATTAATCATTGAACACATCGAATCTGGCAACTTTTTAATTGCAGTATTCGAAAGATCTAAATAACGTAAGTGCAATAAATTGTTAACATCATTCTTCAACCTTTTAACACTCACATGTCCATTCAAAGATAATGCACGCATGTACTTAAGATGAATAAGTCTAGATAGCATATTGCCCTTTTTAACAAAAATCGAGCTATCCTTTTGCTGCAACTCAAGAAAGCTGTGTAATTGGTGGCACTTGAATATATCCTCAAAGTTGTGAACTTTTTGGTAATCATTGCCTAAATGTGTAAGGTAACGAGCCTTTGTTGAAATTTCTTGGGTCCAATCATACTCAAGCCGCAAGCAAAACTCCCCCATCACAGATTTTGCTAAGTCGTTCAAAAGGTCATGCATAATGAAGTAATTACCACCTCTTTTTGATGGTTCAAAAAAAGATCTTGATTCAAGATCATTGAAAATTTCATTACCCACTTCTTCTAGGCTCTCTCCTATTCGAACAGAATGTAACAAGCCTTCCGCCGTCCATAATTGGATTAGAACATTCTTGTCTATCACATAATCTTTAGGAAAGATGGAACAATAAGCAAAACAACGTTTAAGATTTGAAGACAAATAATGGTAGCTAAGCCTTAATGATGGGATTATATTGCTATCATCTTCTGATAAATGCCAAATACTACTCTTCAAAATCTTTTCCCAATCTTGATAAGATTGTTTTGTGTATAGCAGACTTCCCATTGTTTTAATTGCTAAAGGCAATCCTCCACACTTTTTAACAATTTCTCTACCAATTTCTTCAAGTTTTGGATCAACATGTTGTTGGTCATTAAATGCATGTCCTGCAAATAACTTCCAACAATCATCATCATGTAATGGTTTCAAATCATATGTATCAGTACAATACATGACTTCTGCCACCTTTTTATTACGCGTTGTTACGAGGATTTTACTTCCTGGAGCCACATGTTTGAAAGGAGCATGGAAGACCTCCCAAATTTGACGATTCTCATTCCATACATCGTCAAGAACGAGAAAAAAAATCTTACCCATCAATTTCTCTTTTAATTTCTCATTTGGTTTTTTTGTCTGACTATGAGGTGTTTCTGGTTTTTTTGCTCCACTATCAAGAGGTGTTTCTGGTATTTTAGGTTCACAATCAAGTGCTTCTAGAATTGCATTTGTAGCTTGAACAACATCAAATTCTTCCGAAATACACACCCAAGCAGAGTGTTGAAATTGATCCTTCATCCGTTTGTCTTCATAGACAAGCCGTGCGAGAGTTGTCTTACCCACCCCTCCCATACCCACTATAGCTATCACGTTCACTGGCAGCTTATTCACACTTTTGTTTTGATTCTCACCCATGTCACGTGATAATAAAATCTCTATTATTTTCTCTTTATCAGCATCTCTACCATATGTCTTGGATTCATCTATTAAAGATGTTGTTGGCAATCTTTTGAATACTTTCCTATTCATTCCCTGTTGTATGCCAGCAACAGTAGAGCCTTCCCTCAATCCCAGTATCTCATTTTGCTTTATAAGATACTCCAGGTTGTCAAGCACTTGTTTGATCCTTGACTCTATCCTTTTGTTAGGTAGATTTCGATTAACACAAGCATTAAAGAAGCCTCGTACCTTGCTGGTCGCAGTTTGCGATTCAGCTTCCAGCTTCTGTCGCAATGCCTCAGTAGCAATCTCATCCAACAAGTCTTCAGCCTTAAAGACTTCGTCTTTCAGCTCATCAAGCCACTGCTTCACATAACGATCTCCATACTGCCTTTCCTCTGCATCTTCAATGACTTTGTTGACAGAAATAAGGATGATGCGCAGTTTTTTCAGCAACCCATCATTTAGCTTTCTGCGAAGGAAGAAGTCAAGAACTTCACGCGAAGCCAACCTCTCGAACGCCACCTGAAGGGAAGATTGGAGAAACGCTCCAGCCACCAGCTCTGCCATGGTTTTCTGGGTTTGTTAACACTAGGGTGAGGAAGAGTGAAGAAGAAACTGAGGGTGGTTGATGATTCACTTTGTCGGCGAGGGACAGATAATAATCATAGATGAAAGGCTCACTTGGTTGGTTGGTTTTTGGCAACTACTCCGAAATGGAAATCTGATTTGCGATTATGTGACGGTGTTGAAGGGATGCAAAGGAGTTCCATTTATGCTGGGCGTTTCAAAATTTAACGTTGATTTCCATGTCGGGAATATGAATAATTCCTTGCTTAAAGATTTGGGTTGATTTGTTTGCGGGCTAGCTTAATGGTTCTTTGCTTATGATGTGGGTTTATTTGCCTATGGGAATTCTCGTGTTGATGGTCCATTGGTTTCTTTTCGATCCTTTTTTTTCTTTTGAAGTTTAAATTATTTGAATTTCAGTTAAATTTTGTTAAAATTACTTTTTTTTTTATTTTTAAAATTTACACAAACTTATTTTAAGATTTATTATATAAAATTTTTTTAATTTTGTTGAATTATATTTATACCAACTTCTTTTTTATTTTTAAGTTTTATATAATCATTCCTTAAAACAAAGAATAAATTATATAAACATGTCTTGATATTTTTGAAATTGAACTAGTCTTACTTTTATATTAATGAAGGTTTATGTATATATTTTAAAAATAGAAAAGAGGTATGTGTAACAAGTATATTACAAATTAATGGTATGCCAAGTTATTAAACTAATTTTCAAATTCAAATGAATTAATTAAATAATAAAATTAATATATACTGACATTTGAATCAAATTATTAAATTACAAGATATTTTGTGATGAAATATTCTTGATGTTTTGATAGAAGTTGTTGCATATATGCAAAAGTTTGTAGTAAAATGGTATTAGAAAGTACATAATATGAAACACTATCATCAATACCTATAAAGTCATATAATTTACAATGAGATAGATGCTTCAAAATATATTCAATTAAATCTGTGCTCACAAGGAAAGGGATTCCCTTCTTTATCATTATTTTTTTTTCCTTTTCCCACTTTACTACCTCCACACGCAATGTTTAAAATAAATGGAATGAAATGGGAATAATAAAAGTTAAAAAAGAATATGTACTCTCCTGAAAAATGACTATTATTTAGAATAAATTTGACTGTTTAGTGAATCTAGATTCACATGTATTCAAAATAATTTTCTTTTTGAAAAAGAATAAATTTGTCATTCAAATTTCCAGCAACCCCCTGTCGTAGCAAACTTTCATGTGACACCTCTGGTGAACTTTTCGGCAAGTTCTTCGTCTCTCTCTTTTCTCTTTTAAATTAAGGATAATTCCATAAATGTACATCATCCCAAAAGGGAAAAAAAGAAAAGTAAATGTATGCATCAAACTGTAAGAAAGTCCCATTAGAAGCATTAAAATGTAAATCTCCTAACTACTTTTTCATAGCATCGCTACAAGAAATATCTTTTCTTTCTAATCTCTTAGTTCCATTTTATAATGGTCTGGACCCAAAAATGATTTATTTGAAATATGTATAAACTTATTAAAACACCATTAAATTGTGATATGATATTAAAAAGGTGTTGAAATTTGATAAACATCTTTTAATATGTATTTCTACTGAAATGAAGAGAAAGAAATTAAGATGAATCTCCCTTGTTTGTGGGTGTTTTTATACCTAGACTCTGTTTGAAACGAGAGAATCGCTTAGAAAAAATGGGAATAGGTGATGGATTCCCTTGTGAAGCGGGTTTGGTACCCAAGTTGTTTCATTCTCAGGAATCAGATATTCTCATGTTTATGGGAATGATCATGAAACCCATAAGAGATGGTGGAAATGAGTTGAAGCCATAGGAATCGACATTTGGATTAAAATACCCATGCTAGCTAAAAACATTTTTCCACTTCCTTCGAGTTCGACGACACTGCTTCTCTACCATTGTCATAGGTTTTGGAATGAGCTTAGCAATCAGACTGGAGTTGCATTGATGGTGGGGGTTTTGGGTTCATTTGCTCTATGCCACCAATGGTTTTTGGGTTTATCCACATTATTAATAACCTTGCTCTCTCCCAGATCCATCAAAAGGGAGATTTGGAAACTTGCTGCCGCCGTCAAGTTGCCAACCTGCCACATTGTGCCTTCTCGTTCTGCCATTGTCGATGTCAACTGTCGACTTCTCACCCTTGATTTGTGGTGACAAATTTGAAACTTCTCACTCTAGTCGTGCCTTCCTAGTTGTTGCGGTGGCTTATTTGTGATGACAGATCCATTGCGAACTTTTTTTTTTTAAATTGGCTTGTCTGGTGGCTGTGGCCGAAGGAAGATGATAGTGGTGGTTGTGGCCAACAAGGAAAGAAGAAAGGAGGAAAGATGGAGAGTTTTTATTTTTTTTTAATTTGAGAGCATTTGAATCTTTGTTGTGTGCCTTTTTTTCCTTTGTTATTCCTATTATCATTTTTTGATATATCAAATATATATTTAAAACTCATTATCATTCTTATTCTTATTTTTATTCTCATTTTATAAAAAATCATTCTATATGGCCTTAATCCCTTAGAAGTAGAATTAGCAAAAGTGGTGTGTACAGGACTGGATGGCGGATTGCATTGGCCCAGCCCAAAGCAATATTGACATATTCAAAATATCCCACATCGTTCATAGTAATGCTCCACTGGAAAACGCTAGCAATGGTTTTCTATGTCCAATAAAAAGATATTGAGCAAAACAATTGAAGGAAGTGGAAACTGGAAACTACTATATATGTTATATTTAGATTAGATGGGAGAGATATACTCTTGATGTGTAACCATTGTCGAACAGGACATTTTGAGTTCTTAGTGCTTTGTGATTAACAAACGGTTGGTAATTCCTCTTGGCCAAAGGTGAAGCGTAATTAATTTAAGTTACTTTTACCGGTTATTGCTTTGTATATATCCCCGGTTCTTGTGTTTTTTATTTTTTGGGCCTATCTTTTGTAACTGTTTACCATTTTAATCAATATATTCCCTCTTCATTAAAAAAAAAACAGTTTACTTTTACCGGTTATAATAATCGGCGGTGTTGAAATTATTTTACATATACTCTAAACTTTGAATTTTATTCTGATCAAAGACATTCCATCAACGTTAAGATTTATACAAAAATAAAAACCAGAAGTGGACTTCAAGTATTATATATAAACTCTAAGATGAACTATATTATTCATTACTAATTAACAATGTAATTGTCCATAAATTTTATCGCTTAATAGTTTTTCTTTTTTTTTTTAATTATGAGATAGGATAGATCAGTTCATCTTTATAAGAGACAATTTGGAGTCATCATATTTACTTTTGCGCTATGTTTGCATTTTCATGTGCTCACCCTCGGGAATACATCAAGTGACATAAAATGCTGGTGAATATATCTATGTCAGTATATAAAATTCATACAAAATTTACAAATGCCACACTACTAAAAAATAGTGAATAGGGAGGCTCATTTTTTTAGACCCTGTGCAATATATGAAAAAATAGGTCTAATTATACATATTATTTTCATAGCACTTCTAATTTTGCATTCTCCATTCAACAAAAAATTCTCGACATACTAGCCTCTGTTTTGAGCATACATGTCAAGCTAAACATAGTAAGTACTAGGATCGCATGTAGGTACGTAAGGATTTTGATTCTTCCGATTTATTCAACTGATTTTGCATCAAGTAGGAGAAAGCGAAGCGGAAAAAGGAAGAAGTAGATGAGATTTTTTTAAGTTAAACAAAGGAGGAATTTGATGCCTCTAAAGTTTAGTAAAGTTAGTTTGAATAGGGGAGGAAAGAGTTTTTATAAATTAAATAAACAAGAAAAAGAAACTAATCACAACTTCACAAACCTCCCAATTGTGAGAGTCCCATACACTCACTTCTAGTGGTTCCTATCCCGTTCTCTTTCTAAATTGAGAGAAATTCAACAAAGAGTAAATCGAAAGGATTCAAATCTATTTACGTACATATCGTTGCCAAACAAGAACCTAAAATTCAGTCTTCAACATCAAATAAGCCAAAGGAGAATACTAACTTCAACTGAGAAACTTATGATTAAGATAAAACCTGATGAAGACACGATTTCTTAGCACATATCTGAGGCAGTGATTAATCCACTAAAGCACATAAACATCTGATTCAAATTGGTTAACAAAACAGCAGCAAATATTGAATGCAGCAAAAGAACTTGTTAATGGATCCCCTACATTTATAGGAAAAAAGTAAAGGTGCTTATCCTCTTCTCTCTATATAACTTTTTCCCTACATTAATGAGATTCATTTTCAAAACTGATACAAAGTATGAGTTTTCACGGAAAATTAACCATTGAAAATTGAGGTGGAAACGGGGTAAAATCTGATCATATGCAGAACACCAGTCAACTCCAAAATTGAAATTATTATGATGACAAATATGGCTTGTTGTATCTCTTCTCTTGGACATGATTTTTGGTAGAAACCAAAATCTACAAGCCAACATAGAGACTCAATCTCAATATCCACTGATGAGGAACAACTGGCTGCCAATTTGCATAAATAAAACTCCCATAATAGGCCGACAATTAATATGAGATTTGGGTGGTTTTGCTACTCCATACACGCACGCATCAGGTGTAGTTATGATAAAAACACCTCAGCACTCACCACCTTGAGTGTGTTTAGGCACTCAGATACACACTAGCAGTCATGTTTTTTAATAGAAGTAAGGTATTGTGAAGCCTTAAAAGCATACAATTAAGCAACTGGTGCTTGGGAATCTGTGAAGGTAGGCCTAAGCGATTGTGCTTGATTAAAATCCAGACAGCTGACAACGAAAAAAAACCTATGCATTACAAGTAAAGCCATATAGAATCTATGTTGAAAGCATAGCAATAGACATGGAAGTGATAATGGAAAGAATTACCCTCAGATTTCTACACAACTTCTCTCTTCATTGAGAGGTTTCCAGCTCCTGAGCTCCAACATCCGCAGGCCCATTGTTAGAAGCATTCTCAGAAGTGTCTATGCAAGGACTAATTCTAAATTGATCCACTGGCTGGACATGGGCCTCGATCAATGAACAAGAATTCTTCAGCCCTTGCTGAGAAAATTGCTCATTACTGTTCATATCTTCATCTGGCAAGCACTTCATGGTCAAATTCGGCAGGTTAGCTGTGTGGCTTTTATTTAGCGTCTTAGCAGAGATAGGTGAGTCAAGTTTATCAGCATAATTTCCAGCTAACTCCAGAGGCCTATGAAAGAGCAAATGAGCCACAGTTCGATCGATGGGGTTTGTCTCTGTTTCACTGTGGGGCATCTTGGGATATCTGTGATGCCAAATGGTTCATACAGGAACATTACTTAGCGTCTTAAAAATCAAGGGGATAACCATAACCAGAAAGTTACATTGATATTATTCAAGCAAAATCAGAAAATATAGTGGAGACATTACTTTCATCTTTGAATTTAAGCTTTTTTTTTTTTTTTTCTTGGACCAAGAATTTAAGTTATGAATACGTATTCAGATGAAAAACACAACTACCTGATTAATCTGTTCAATGCAATCCAGCAAATTAACTGCTCTAGCAAATGAATTATTATTTAGGTGATTGCTAACATAGCGTCAGTGGTTGTCTACGAACAGCAAGTACGGTTGAGACACAGAAAACAGCTTTATCATGCCAAATTTTTAAAATCCTGAATTGCTTTTTTAGAGCTTTATCTTGGTAAAAGAAAAATATCACCACAAAATAACCAGTGACTAAACTAAGATGGGCTCAATGAAGTGAAAGTAAAACCAAATTGGTGCAACTTTACGTATATGCACCATCTCGAAGAAAAATTGGAAAATTGAGTTGCCACCCTCTCTATAACATGACTCCACCACTGTCTGTTTCTAATATTGTGCATCAGAGGTGAAGAAATATACTGAACTCCTACACAAGCACTGGATATTTCTCATGAAGTAATGCTAGTACCAAGTAATAAAAAATATTATTTTCCACCTTTTCTGCTTCATTTGTAAATGATATAAACTAATCTAATAAATGGAACTCCAGCAAGTCATGGAAATTAAAGGAGCATTGTATTATAATATCTTTCCTAACCTGTTTTGGCACTGGATTTCTTCTCTTTGAAGAACATCATGTTCTACTCTGCTACTTTTGTTCGTACTGCTAGTATCACTAGCAGGATGCCTTTTCATTGCACTTTGTGCCAAGCGGAACAAGCTATCTCTGATGCAGAGTCTTATTCTGATGTCCAACTGTAGAGAAAAGTATGCCTCGGGATTGTAGCCATGTCCGAATTAATATACAAGGAAATAATCATGTTATAAAGTGTTCACGACTAACAACTCAGCCATACCTTTGACATAATGTCCTGAAGCTTGTACAGTATCGTTGCTTCAACAAAACACTCATCAATGGCTGTAGTGATTGTATTGGAGTCATCTTGTTCAATAGGTGGATCCATAGTAGGAAAAGTGCTTCGATCTTCAACTTCAGGATCAGCCCCATCAGAGGGATGATTTTGCATTTCTAGAAGATATGTTTGACTAATGGACTTATTAGTGCTAGGAACCTGATTGCCCAATTGCTGCTGTTGTTTCTGAATAGCAAGCATTGCCTGCATTTGTTGCCGCCTCCTCAATTTTTCAATTTTTTCCTGAGGAGTCATGGTTGGAGGCTTGATTGGGCCCCCAGACTTCTTCACAGGATTCACTAAATTACTAGACACTTCATATCCAGAAAGTAGAGGTTGATGCCCGAGATCTCCTGAGTGAGCCTGAGATAACATTGGGATAGCAGGATATCCATTTGACAGGTTTCCATACACAGGAGATGCAAGATAAGGATTCATAATGTTCTGATAAAAGTTCTCAGCTCCTTGAATCTGCTTCTGTCTTCCAAGAATTGAAGGGGGGGAAGATTGTATGACAGAAGGTGTCAATTGATTCTCAAATTGTTTTGACAGGTTTGTTGGAGGAGACCAACTGCCATAAAAATCCTGCAATCTTTTAGCCTCTTGTTTACCCTGTGATTTTTTCTGAACTTTCAACGGATTATTTTGTCCAAAAGCCTGAATAATAACATAAGTTAAATGTAAATAGGTCAATATAGATATGTTGACTAGAGCTGTTGCACAATATTATGCCAATAGTTGCAAATTATATTTACTAGCAGGCACAAATAACATGATTATTTTATCTTGATTCCGTTAATGGTTGTTATAACTTTGTTTCAAAGTCACTTAATTTGTTTTTTACTTCCTCCAAGTTGTTTTTTTGTGGCATAATATCCTTATCTCTCCTTGCTCTGGTCTTTCTAGTTCTATTTCAGCTTACTTGCCTTTAAAAAAATGTTTGAATGGGTATATACCCAAACTTTCAGTTATCCTACATAGATCGTTTAATGATGCTATGTTATAATTCATAGAATTAAAGGTTATTTTCCACAATTGGGAGAAAGCTAAACAGAATCAATACGTTGCTCTTGGTTCTCTTACCAAGGAGGTATGGATTAACAAAAAGTTGCTCGAAACTGTGATGCACTAAAAGTAAAAGGAAATGTGTCTTGTGTTAACATAGTATTAGTACAAATAAAAGTTTGTGAGTTATTTTTATGTAAGCACTATAATTGTGTCTTTAGATAACATATTTTAACCAATCCCTTCCTTTTATACCTAACTCTAATCTTCCCAATTTACTCAACATGGTTCTAGATACTTGGAATCATCAGGCTTGAACCCTAACTCTAGCTTCCACAAATATAAGAAATAAAAGAAAAGAGAGTAAAAAATCCTGCAACTTGGGTTATGCTTTTGTTTGACAAATATATTTTATGGAAGGTTTGTATTCTACCACTAGTTCACAGTATTCTAGTTTGGTTTAGCAGTCAAAGAAGCTGCAATCAAGACTCCTGGTGCAAACTAATGAGTCATAAGGAGTAGATACCGAAGGAGCTGTGTATTGAAAGCTTCAGCACTTGTACAATAGTTCTGTGTTATTGGTACCTTGATGTGAAATCTAAGTAAGATCAGATAGGAGAAAGTCAACGCAGCAAGTTAATGTGAACTATATATTACTATGGGCTTTGGCCGTGATCAATCACTCCAACCACACTAATATTTGATATTTACTGAAATCACTATGTTCCCCACTTCTCAAAAAATGAAAAAAAAAAAAAAAGAAAGAAAGAAAGAAAGAAAGAAGCTAGAAACAATAGAGCGCTAGGATTTAAAACATCTTATCTGTTGAAGTCTCTTCTGACCCATCTTCAACATTCAACGCCAAAAACATCTAACGTAGATATGAAAACATAGGATAGAATAGAGCCTTAGTTAATAAATTTGCTACTTGATCTGCTAATGGTACGTGATGCACCTAAAGCACTCCATCAGCTACCTTCTTTCAAATGGAATGAAGGTGTGACTCCACATGTTTTAGTCTTGGTATGCAAGACAAGATTAGCAGCAAGTGAAACCATTCCAGAATTGTCGAACCAAACTCATGGTGTGTCTGTAACAGTGATGTTCATCTCTTTCAAAAGGGAGATTAGCCACATAACATAAATGACAGCATCTGCTAAGCTTCTACATTCAGCTTCAGTGGTTGTTCCAGAGACCACTTGTTGATTCCAAGATGTCCAAGTAATAGGATTAGGTCCAAGGATAGACCCATATCATCCAAATTACTACCACAGTCAGTAACAGCAAATGCTTGAAGCGTGAACTGAGGTGCTGATTGAATGATCAAGCCATGATTAATGGTGCCATTAAGATACTTCAATACAAATTTGACAGCATTCTAATGCATCTCCAACGGGTTTTGCAAAAATTGATTGAGCCTGTTAACTGTCTAAGTAATCAGGCCTAGTGTAGCACACATATTATAAGACACCCACGATACTCCAATATTGCTTGGCTTCCAAATATGCATCACTACCATCTTCTGACAATTGAATATTAGTTGCCAAGGGAGTAGGAAATGCCTTTGGAGCCAGCGTAGAAGACTTTTCAAAAAGATTATGAATGTACTTTTGTGTTAGTAAGATCCCATGAGAAAGGGTAGAAAACTCAATAGCCAGAAAATAAGATAGCCTACCAACATCTTCAATAGAAAACACTTGACTCATTTGCCCAATAAGACCTTGAATCTCTTGTTCATTGCTGCCCATTACCACCAAATCATCAGCATGTACAAGAAGATAGAGGATAGCAGCTGAAGATCATTTGATGAGCAAACAAGGATCTGCCTTAGATGAAAACCAGGCACATGATGCCTGTTTAAAACTATACATAGCCTTAGTCGACACACTAACACTTCATTCAGCTTATTACTGCTACACTAAAACCCTGGAAGTTGATCCAAAAAAACTTCCTGATATAGGACAAGTGAGCAAAAGGAGGAGGGTGCAGGAGAAAGAGGAAGAACAAGAGAAGAATTGCGGAGAAAAAGGGAAAAAATTTTGAGGGAGAATAGAGATCTAGAGGGGAGAAGTGAGAACTTAGGGGAGAAATGTGACAGCAAAGTAACCCTAGGACTATTTTTAGAACCCTACATATAATGAGGCAAAATTCTCAATTCCCAGCCTTGATAATGAGATGCAATCTGAACATACATAGAATATCAGGCAAGATGTTAAGTAGCCCTGAAATCAGGATACAAAGCAGCATCACCAACAACCTAAAGTGTAACAATGAAAACTTGAGTGATTTCTTTTCCATTACCTGCATCCAATTGAGCATCTACATCTGCAGAAGAATCACGATTAGTGACATTTACAGCAAATGTAGGGTGATTAGGAGTATGGTTAATAGGAGTTGAAAAAAGAGGCATGGGCTGATGATCCAAATATTCCATATGACAACAATAAGGCATGTAAATCAAGCCTGCAATAGCATCACTAAGCAATGTGCCCAAGGTGATGACAGATTTGACACTCTGCATGGTTAAGAGACACAAATATACAATGTCCTCTGCCTCTGAAACCTGTACTCTATCCTCTGAATCCACAACCTTGCCACTAACTCTAGTATGATACACTAAGTCGTATGTGTTAGTATTTGAATCATACCTTGGAGTAGCTGCTACATTTGCATGTATTGAAGCATGATTTAGAAAAGCTTTCTGTCTAGCTTCAGTGACAGGTAGCATTGTTGTGGCAGTGGTTAAATCATATGTGGATTATTATTGTAATTGGTTCATACTTCAGTGGCAGTCCATTCAATAGATGTGAGACATGCACAGGATCATCCACCTTTTGTCCAAGAATTGCCAAGTGATCACAAATGGACTTCACGTAGGCTATGCAGTCACACATTGACAACTCACGTTTTTGTTGATTACTAAAACAAATTAAAATAATTCAGGTTAACTTTGTCGAAAATAGCCTGCAAATCAGTGTCCGTATTGTTGCAAAAGTATCATATCCAACTAGTTCAGGCAATAATAGCTGACTTGCCGAAGAAAATAGCCATGAAGCAAGAGCAAAATTTTGTCATTCTTATGGTACAAATTATGGATTTTGTACCTCCTGTCCTCACATCTCGGATTGTCGCTTGTGGTATCGCTACTGTACCTTCCAGATAGGGATGAAACTGGTATAGCTTTACCATAAACTAAACATGCTGATTCCAAAGAAGAGAGTTGTTTTCATCTAATTTAACACTCACCTTCTTGTTTCAAAACATATCCGTCAAAAGTGCTGATGCAGCAACACTGACTAGTAAGCTGGAATAGCTTCCAGCTGCAACATTTCCATTCTCACTTCAACTATCTTCACTGTTCGACTGAGTTTCAGTAGACATTTATGCTAAATCGAGCATATTAAACTAAATCGGCATCCTTTGTTCTTAATAGTGTATCTCCTACACCTAGATCTGGATTGAAGCCTCATTGGCATCGAGAAGCTCTTATACCATGTCACAGAGTGTATTGAGATATGAAACGCATTTTATGATTCTGAACTATAAAACAGAGTACATGTAATATATGTTGCTACAGGATTAGGCCTCGGCCCATAACTCTAGCTACACTAATATTTGATATATGCCGATTATAATAAGTCTCAGTACTTAATATGAATAGGGATTAAGCAGCTGATGGAACCCGAAACCAGAATTCCACTAAAATGCCCTTTGGCTACTGAATTGACACAATAAAAGAGAGAATGCTATCATATTCAAAGAAATGGATGAGGATTTGATTACAGCAGCTTAATAAGAATATAAAAACAGCAAGATAAAAGAAGCTAACTAAGGAAAAGAGAACACTTCTCTAGTAGATTAAAAGAAGTTAGTTGTAGTGCACCTATGGCAAAGGGTATGTGTCATTATGCGTTCATACCATCACAGATGGTCTCAATAGAGGTTTAAGGGTAAAATTGATGTGCACACCAAACACTATCATTGAGTTCGTCAGAAACAGTTTTTGTTTGACCTCTTCTTTTTCCTTCTAACTTCAACTTTCATTATTTTCTTTTAATACTTTCTCATTCCAAATGATACTTGTTCATCATAATCTGTGAGGTCATAGTTGCTGATCCATAATTAAATTCTTTACTTAGTGACAAAACTGGTCCAGAACTCCAGATTCAAAGTTTTCTAGCCAAGAATAGACACAACATCAATTTCTGGGTTACCTTATCAGTAAGTTCATTAGCAGTTGCAACATTTTCGACAGCTAAACCAGAGGTTGAAGAAGTGATTCTTCCTACCATATCCTGATTTTTCGGTGGGGAAAAAAATGAAATAAGTAATCTCATAGTTACCCTATACAGGCAAAGAACTTGATATTATAGTGGCTGGTGCTTCAAATTGACTTGGCATACCTGATGCTCCTTTCCAGCAGGCTTGCTTATCTCTCCACCGTATGTCACATCAGCTGTGATAGCATGCACTTTTGGTGTATCATGGCATGCAGGACCACCAATCTTGCCATAGCTGAGGTCAAATAATTGGTCATTACATTGAATGTAATCTTCTTTAATTTCCAAAGGCTCAGATCTGTTCCTTAAAGCACCTGCTGAACTAGGAGTATCCAAGGATATAGGTACTGTGCTGTTACTCACATCTTTAGAAGACCACAGCTCCCCAGCATTATCAAGACTTACATGGCTAAAAATAGGATCATCATTGCTGCAAAATATCACTTGTGAGAATATTGAGTCAGATGGATACCATTATAAAAGCACAAAAAATACGTAACTGATATTTATATATGACAAGCTGTGTATCAATGATATTCAGTGTTCAGACGAATTTTAATACTTCTATTCAATGTTATCCATTATGTCCACTATCTAATGAATGACAAGGGAATATCATAACACCTATAAAATAACATTCTAAGTACAAAAAAGGCAACATGAAATCTTGTTACCAATTTGAATGAGTCAAGATGTTCGCAAAATTTACACAAATAGAAGGCCTCCTTATTTCAGTTTATTTAATAGAAAAATTATTGCAGTCACAACAGTGCACAACTGGACATATTTGTTTCTTCTGAGTTCAACGAAAAAGTCATTTTTGTGGAGCCACACAAACTCAGATAGAGTGATGTGCCAACAGTTTCATACAGCACAGTTGTGACTGCAAAAGTTCTCAAAGAGGGTGGGGAAGAAAGAGAAAATTTCTGTCCTTTATCCTTACAGATAAGGTACTAGAAGAAGGTAAACAGACTTGAGTAATTTGGAAAAAGAATCACACCAACGGCAAAGAAATTTGTGATTATAATGTGCTATCAAGACAATGAATACACCAGATATGCAATGATAAAACAAATTTACATAACCTGAAAATTCGGGCGAGGTCATCGAAGCTTCCTATGTTTCCCCAGCCATAGTCAACAAAGTCACCTTGTTCTTTACCTTCATTTGCACTTTGGAAAGCTTCAATATCCTTTCCAAGTTGAGCAGTCTTTTCTGTTGAACATATATAAAATTAGTAATAATAAAATAAAACTGCATTTCATGGATGTTACTCATTTGCATACAAATTTGGCAAGACAAAAGTGAAACACACACAGGCATACAAGCATCCACACTGCACATAGACAAACATAGAAACCCATGCTATATACATATAATTCCAGTAATTAGCATTTTTACCACCTCTTGATGAATTGAATGTTCTAATTTCACTAAAAGTTTTAGACACTTCGGTACCCAAGGAACCCTGATCAGTTTTAGCTGCACCGGATAAAGACAAGTCAGGCCATGAGTTAGTGTCATATCCTGAGGCAGATAGTCCTCCACTATCATCAAGTTTGGAAGTGCTTCCTAGCTTTCTGCAATGAACATCAATTTTAACCTCTGGCCTCTTCTGCTCAGTGAGCTTAATGCTAGTAGCTTCCTGATTCCATTCTTTCTTGTTTCCAAGATCTGCAGTTACCTCTGGAAAAGGCACAATATGATCATCACTCACACCTGCCTCGCCCCATATAATGTTGGCAAACTGAAAATAATCATTTATTAGGAATACAATAAAATATTGATGAGGTGAAATTCATCAAGAAAAAGGAAACAATGGGGATGTATGGACATTATATGTCAGTAAAGTTTAAAACAAGTCTGTTATCAGGTACACATGAAACCTCCAATGCTAAGACCTCACCTAAAAGCAAATGAAGGATATTTTATTTAATTTACAGAAATACTCAACAGATTCTGTATCAAGTAAATAATTCAAAACTTCTTGTACCAAATGGAGCAGATTTAAAGCTGGACTGCAGATATAATAAATCCACCACTTCATATAAAGCAGAAATTTCAATCTTTGAAGTACTACACGGGTTTATGACAATGTAGTTTAATATATATTAACTCTATGCATCAAAACAAAATTCAAATGGCACGTTGAAGTGTAATAGTGCTTGAATTTAATATTATTGCCCAATCATGGCTTTCTTGATTTTAATTAGGAGAATGGAGGGCAGCAACCATCAAGCATCAAACTTCTGACCACTTGGTCATGCAGGCTCTGCTATCATGTGAAAAATCAGTTTATTTCAAAATCTCACACAATAAGTAAAGGCCCAAGATTCGTTTTATTCAGATGTGTAACACAAACAATGACTTGCCACAAACATCAATGAGTAAATAATCACATTTTCAAAATTCAGCATAGGATAGATCGAACTCAAAATTTGGAGACCTTGGTCAACCCATCCATATAAACCTTCTGCAAACTTGAGGAATCACCCAACAAAATGGGACAAACACCAACTAAAACAATGGGGCAAAGCAAAAAATAAATGTTAGAGATAACTTGATAGAAAATTTTGCCCTTCAATCATTAGATACTGATTTCTACCTATCAAACACCACAGAGTTGTACAACAAACTTCTATTTCTTAAATCTCATGGGACATTGATAACAATTTTAAGCTATTAAAATTAAAAACATTACTTCATGCATCAAACTGTAAAATCTTTACTCCCTTACCTTAATAAACTATGAATTGAATTAGTCAAGGAAACCTTGATATTTTAAAACGAATCTAACAGGAACAAGAAGAATAAAATATTGACCAAGAACTCAGAAAGAAAACACTAAAAACAAGAGCCGCATATGATATTTCCTGAAGCCATGTTTGGAATCAATTTTTTATTTATACGAAATGATTCCTGTGGGATCAAATGGAAAAAAGCTCAAGAAACCTAAGAAAAACAAAACATTCATTGGTTAATTAGAAAAAATTTTCATATGAGGATATCAACAGTTCATGTTCATGCTTTTTAATTGCCTTCTCTAATAGTAGATGGATAAGAACAGATAATCTACCATCACCCAAAAAATTTTAAAAGAAAAAAGAAGAACAGATAATCTACTATTGTGAAGAAAATATATCATCTTGATATTTCCATGGATTTTAAGGGAAAAAAAAAATTACTCCACTCCTCATCCATGCCTCCTTGTCATATGCAATTACCGCAATTACAGGAGATTCTAAATCTGAGTGCACCCTACACCTAACCTTCCCAAAATGAATCAATATCATCATGTGATCTTGACTTTTCTTAATCTTTCCAGGGAAGAGATCCGAAGAATTATAATCATCTTCCGCCTCCATTAGTAAAGGTTGAGGGAGCATGCTATTTCAAGACCTCTGGTTGTGACTATACATGCCGGCTCTCTACATCTCATCTCCTCTGTATCATTTCCACTTCGTGGTCAAGTTCCACAAAATTCTCATGAGACTCAGACGCAGAATCCATTTGAAATCCAATTCCCAAGTCCCAACCTCCATTTTGCAACTCCAGTCAATGTAATATTTTCTATGTTGGGTTTGGAACGCTATTTCCCAAGGACATGATGGGTGTACTTTCCATGTCTCTTCATGTGCTACATCAGAGAAACTTCCTCTTCGTCACATAATCCACATCTCCAATATCACAACGTAGTTAAGGACTTCCACAACATAAAATTCCCAGCAGAACCAGAAAGTCTCCAACTCAATTCCGAGTTCTTATAACCATTTCACATTTAAACCACCACGAATTATCAACTCAATCACAAATACAAGAAGTTACATATTAATAGGACCTAAAACAACCAGGTCGTTGACCTCAACAGCAAAAAAAGATATTGAACATGTTTTCAAAAAAATAAAAAAAGATATTGACCAAAAGAACAAAAAGAAAAACTGAAAATCAACTCACCTCTTCGTCGTTCCAATCAAACATTTCTTATATACACAGAACAGAAATCCTCAACTCCAAAACCCGAATCAAACACAAGCCCGTGAATTAGTCTACTCATCGCCGGAATTCCCTCAAGCTCACAGAGAAAAACAGCCCAAAAACACCATGAAATTGAGCTGAAGAAACAGAGGAAGTCAGGGACGTCGCGAAGAGGGGTAAAACAAAAGGATGCGAGATAACAAGAAGCTCTCAGTTCCTCTCATTCACAGTAAAACGGCAACGGAGTTTCTGCGTAGAAAGGGGGAGAGAGACAGAGAGAGAGGATTGACAAAGAGGAGGTGGTGTTGTGTGGTGCGGTGGGGTGGTGTGGGGTGGGGTGATGGGTTGAGGTCACGTGACGTCGCGCGGGGGTGTGAATGGCTGACAATGGGGAGGGGGTGGGCCCACACGTGTGACACGTGTGAAGGGGCGAATCTAAAGTAGTGGCGAGGAGGGGGACGATCAAATGCTGAAAGGTAATTGGCTGGGACATATATGGATTTTAAAAAATTTTCTCGTGTTTGGGTTTCGGTTTTTACTATTCGTCGGGTTCCCATTGGATGGGCCCAGTGAATAACCTCCCTCTCTTTCTGGTGTTTGGTTCTGGTCGTTTTAAGGGTCGCTTTCGCCTTTCCGATTGGCAACTTGAGTTTTACCAATGTGGCAACCCCATCCATATCATTATTATTATTATACCAATATTATCAGAGAAAATGACCAAAATATTTAATTAAAGTTATTTTAGGGTAAAAATATTTCAAAATTACAGAAAATAACAATAGTTTTAAACTGACCAAAATTTTAAAAAAAATTACCTAAATACTTTTGTTAAAAAATTTGACACTCAACTCTTGTTATTTATGACTCAAACTCTACAATTTGACACTAAATTATTCCGATTTTACAATAAATATATTATGATCACTAACAAATTCAACTGATTAGTCCTAAAGTTTGACACTTAATTCCTAATATTTATTACTCAAGTTTCACAGTTTGACACTAAGCTACCTTAGTTTTATACTGGACATATTATGTTCGCTGAAGAATTCAACCGATCAATCTTAATGTTTGACACTCTGTTCCCTTTATTTGATACTCATACTTCACGATTTGATATTGATATTCCTTGGTTTTACTGTGAACAAATTATGATCACTAAATAATTTAGCTAATCAATCCCAGTATTTAACACTCAACTCCTACTATTTGACACTCATGTTCACCCATTTAACAATAATGTTCCCCAATTTTATACGAAACAATAGTTGAGTGTCAAATACTGAAGCTGATCAGTTAAATTATTTAGCTATCATAATTTATTCAGTATAAAACCCAAAAAATTTAGTGTTAAATCGTTAAACATAAGTATCAAATAGAAGGAGTAAAGTGTCAAACAATAGGATTAATTGGTTGAATTCTTCAATGAACATAATTTGTTCAATATAAAATTGGGGTAACTTAATGTCATATCATAAAACCAAAATAGTAAATAGCAAGAGTTGAGTATTAAACTTTAGAACTGATCAATTGAATTATTTGGTAATCATAATTTATTCAGTATAAAACTAGGATAATTTAGTGTCAAATCGTAAAATCTGGATAGTAAATAGTGGAAGTTGAGTGTTAAATTTTGAGACTAATTAGTTGAATTTTTTTAGTAATCATAATTTTGAAACTTTTTAACAATGGTATTTGAGCCATTTTCTTTTTAAAATTTTGATCAATTTAAAATTATTGTCTTTTTCTGTCATTTTAGAATGTTTTGATTCTAAAATGGCATTAATTAAATGTTTTGGACTTAAAATATGATTTTCTCTTCTTATAATATTGTTATTTTGTCACTATAACAAAATAAAAATTATTGTAAATTGATTTGTTATTTATTGATACGATTGTTTATTTATCTTTTTTTATATTTTTATACAGTTGCGCAAGAGTTAAAATCAATTACTTAGAAGAATTATTAAATTTCCCCTGATTTTGGTGAACCCAGAACCAAGATCATTTAAATTTTTTTGCACAAAAAAAAAGTTCAATTACCTAGAGGTGAAAATGCTATAAGAAAAAGTTAAACCATTGGTGTCTAAAAATAAAATAGTTAAGCCATTAATTACTCTTTATATTTGTAAAATAATTATAAATGTTGTGCTGTTTTTAGTCTTTTTCATTATAATTGTTTTACTTATATTTTATTTAAATTCTCAACAAAATTTATTTTTATTTATTTATTTTGGTTGATAATGGGATTGAGTAGTGAAGAAATAATGTAAAAAAATTTCTCACTTCAAAAATATTTTTATGATTTTTTGCTGTAAACATTTTTTGTTTCTCATGTGAAATAACTGATATGATTTATTTTTTCTAACTTCAAAAATGGGATATAAACAAAAATAATGGAAGGGATAAAATTTCAAAGTGTAAATTAAATATCTATGGTATCTACTATTTTAGCTAAGTAGTAAATATTTCTTGATCAGTAGTTGTCCAAAAAAGAATGCTCCTTGATCAGCTGGTAAATATATATATTTGTTGATCAGGTCTTTGCTTTCAGAATTAACAATTCTCATCTCTCCCTCTTTTTAAATATTTAAAAAAAAAAAGAATCTCACTAATCAATCAATATTAATATTATAACATACAAAATTTATAATTAATCGTAGTATTTACAAATTAAAACTAGTGTAGCATGTCAATTGTTAGAATATTATGAGTTAAGTAATATCACTTGTTAGATTAATATTACTGGTTAATTATGCATCTAGAATAATACCAAAAAGATATACAATTTTCTCTTCTCACCCTTCCTTGCGAAAGTGGATATTCGGCTGATGGCTATCCTGTCATCATGTTACGAAAGAAAATTAGATTTTACCCGAGCACTACTGCACGAAAAAATAGTTTTTTAAGAAGAAAAGAAGTTACATACTTTACGAGAGAAACAGTAAGATATAATGATTTTTAAATTTTTAAGTTAGCTAGCACAAAACTTAAATTTTAAATTTAAATGCTTCAATTTTGTTTTCAAGCGTTAAAATTAATTAATGGATACAAAAGAAGACAAAATAACCACTAAAATAGTAACAGTGCTTTAGGTTTCAGTTTAATTTTATGTGTGTGTCTGAGAAGAGAGAGAGAGACTGATACAAATTAAAGAGTTAAAGGCATGTATGAAGTTTAGATTTCTTTTATCTTTATATCAATTTTTTTTTAATTTCTTTCTAGTTGTAATATACATAATCAATTTATAATATCGTAGATCTAAATTTATCTTATCATGGACTATATAATACAAAGAAGTGGGAGTTTAGATTTCTTTTATCTTTGCATCAATTTTTTTAATTTCTCTCTAGTTGTAATATACATAATCAATTTATAATATCGTAGATCTAAATTTGTCTTATCATCGAATATAATACAAAGAAGTGGAAGTATGCATGGAGGAGCTTATTTTCTTACAAAATAAAATTTAAAGGAGTTGCATCTCAACAACTTAATGAGCTAGGAAAATCAGGAGCCTTACGATTTAAATAATACTCATATAATTTTTTTTTTGCCAAATAGAGATACTTAATATTATTTTACTTGTTGAGTACGTATGACTCTAGACTAATTCCAAAAATATGAATTTCTCATCATGTGATATAATACAAAGTAAGAGTATTATGTAATGAAGTTCATTTTTTTCATAATAAAATAGTTTAAATAAGTTAGGTTTTAAAAATTCACTAAAGATCATACAAATTTATGTCACAACTCAAAAAGTATTTAGAGAGGTATTAATAAATTATTCAATGATAAAAATTCTCACATGAGTGAGATCCAGGGTGACCAACTCAGTCTCGTCTTATACTGAGCTATCTTCAAGTCTATCCACAAGTCACACCAAGCCTCAAGTTCAATTTTTGAATCCATGGCATATTGGCATATACAAGTCAAAGTTCAAGAGTCCATAGTCAACATAAGCCGCTCTAAACTTGATATAAACCTATTTCAAATCCATGTCCTTAATTATAGGATTTAAGTTGAATCTTTACTAACTAGACTAACCATTGTTAATTTATAGATTTTTTTGTTTATATCAATTCTCTCTCCTTTTTCATATATATATATATATATATACTCCTTCCTTCTCATATTATCAGATAATAGGAGAAATTTTACGCATATTAAAAAAATTTTATTACATCTTTAAACTTCTAAAAAATAAATAAAATTTCTAATTTTTTCTATTAATTTCACTCCTTTAATTAAATATAGTATAAGTTATATACTACTAATACAATAAATAAAAAATAAAAATGATAAATTATTATATATTTTCTCATATTAAGAGGCAAGAAAAATACTTTATATTATCTTATAATATGAAATGAAGGGACTATATAATTACATTAATTAGATACACTAAATAAGATAAAGATTTTCCTTAGTTTTAGGGATATGTCATATCAATTATTATTACTTTTATAAATATCAGGATATAATGCAGTGTGATTGCTGATTATGCAAGTTGAAGCGTGCAACACATTAAAGGCATTGTTGGGATCTACTTTCACTCTCAGGTACAACCAGTGGTGCCTTTCTCTGCCTAACGCCATGTGAGAGAGAGGAAGACAAAATTTACGTTCCAAAAATATATACAATGCTGATATTTTCTTCCTACTCATCACCTTCAAAATGCCACTTCTTAATTATTCTGCTCATGACCTTCTTATCATATTTCTTTTTTTTTCTCTCTCTCTTATATCAACCTCCAATTTTCCTCACTCACTTTCTCTACATTTATTACATATATATATATGGTCAAAAAAATTTTCACAAATTATAAAGGGTGCAATTAATTATAAATTTTATTATATGCGTGGATGCATTGCCTTGTATATTAACATTATGAGTTAATGAATTATTTCAATTGATAAGAATAAGAAGGTTAGTAAATCTAATAGTAGGAATTTTTTTTAAATAAAACTGGGTTAAATCGGTTAATAGAATTTTAAAGATTGTTAGGCCTTGTCCGTTTCATTAATTTGACTTGTCAAATAAGTCAAAAGACATTCATGTCAAATATACAAATATATATATATATATATATATCAAACTATATGGGTCCTATATATATTGTGTGGAGTTAAGAAATATGCTGCACTATTTAACAATACAGTTTATTATAGATATTATATTTTATATTAATATTGGTATTGATGATGTGGTTTTTCATATATAATCTTAACACATCAAATTAAAAATGTATGAAAATATGAAATCCCTTCATGTGATGGCCAAAGAAAAAATACATTCACGTGACAGCATGTTAATGTAACCAAACGTTAAATAAGTGAGACGAAATTAACATAAATTAAGCATATTTATAACTATAATTATAATTTATCATAATATATTTCGTTAAAGAGGAAATTACTATTGATTGGAACACAAGTTAGCTCGAAAATATGCTCATCATATATATTATAAAAATTATAATAATTAAATTAAAATTTTAGGTGAAACCCTGAGAATAAACATTATAATTTGATCATTAATTAATCATCTGAATTAAGTTTGGTAAAAAAAAAAAAAGCTAAATCAAGGATAATTTTTTGTTGATAAATACTATCAATGTTTGAAAAATTAAACTACTAGTTTCTAACTAATTCAGAATTTTTTTTAATAATTGATTTGAATTACCTAAATCAACTGTAAAAGATATTTTTAAAATTAAAAAGAAAACAAAGAAAGAAAGAAAGAGGGGATATTGATGAAAGGGCAAAAGAAAGTTGGGAGTGGAACTGGTGGCGGGTAGGTTGTTTGGTGGACAACTATTGTATGTCTCAACTTTGAAAGCGACGTTGATTTTTTTTATGCCAGTCTGTGTGTTTGGCTTGGCATTAGTTTATTTTCATATTTTTTAAGTGGAAATATTATCTTCTTATAAGTTAATAGGTTTATAATTATTATTGTTTCACATTCTGCTTCGTAAAAATATTAAAATCTAATTAAAAATAAAAAAATTAGACTGTCCAAAATTCACTACGAATTTTATAAAAATTAAATATTACTACCCAAAAAAATTCTTAAGAATTATTTACATATAAATATATGAAATCAAATTTGTGAAATGAGTTTGCCTTCTAGATGCGTCTATAACTAACGTGATGCTAAATGTTGTTTGGTAGTTTTAATTTCTCCTACTTTCTAAGATTGTGCTTGAAAAGTATAGAAGAAATTGAAAGCAAATGCATAACTATAACTTTTTATATATGTAGAGAAAAGCAAAACAAAATTATAAATTTATATTTAGTTATTATTCTTGAATTTAGCCAAATTATTGCACAGCCCCAGATTTTAGTCTTTACCATGATTTGTTCAGTGGAATTACCAGCCCTGTTTACATAGAATGGAATGAAATTAAAATGAAAATAAAATATAAATAATTTTTCATGTGAAAAATATATTTTGTGTCCTTGAATGGAAAATAATTAAAAATATATAATTATTGGCCAATTAATATAAAGTAATGATAATATAATAGATATTATACATTTTAAACTTCGTACAATGAAATCTCTTTTTATCTAGGTGGATTAGGAATATCAAACGGGACCTTTATTATGATTAAGAAAGGTCACATGCCTATTTGACGCATATAAACCTGCTTCCACATGGGAGTGACATAAAAAGCTATGGATATTTAATTAGGTTAAGGATATTTAATTAGGTTAAGGATATTTAATTAGGTATTGTTTGGTATATATGCATGACAGAGAGATATTTCTATTTTATTGTACAAAAATTAAATTAAAATATAAAATATTTATTATTATTATTATTACTATTATTATTATTATTTAACTGTAACAATTTTTTTATTTTTATATAAAATTACAAAAGCCATTTTAATTTTGTAAAATGAATTTGTTTTATTTCATTCCATTGGTACTACCTGATAAATTTGTTTGGGAAGATGACAGGAGAGGCCAAAAAGTATTAGATTTCTTAAAAAAGTGTCAGATAATTTTTTAAATTTAATTTAAATAATAAAACAGTATTAAAAAGACCTAATCTGCCAATCTATTGCCTTCTTTTTCGAACATAGAACACATTTTGGAACATGGGGCACCTTTAGGGACGGCCACCCTCCTCACAAAAAAATCCTATAGGTTTGGTTTTAAATTATAATTTAATCTATCCATTGTATTGTTTTTAAGTTTTTTTTTCAAAAATATTGTCATAAATTTATGTTTTCCCCTTAACTTTTTAACTCTGAGCCAAAGTCATATTCACTTGAATGATCTTAGTTTTGTTTTTTTATACTCCTTTGATTCATAAAAAATATTTTTTTAAAGGTTTTTTATACAAACTAAGGAAACTATCAAATAATTTATGATATGATAAAATTTAATAGTATTTTATTAAAATAATTTTAATTAAATACTTTCTTAAATGATCTATTTAATATAAATGAAAGAAAAAAAAAAGTCAAATAGGTCATTAATGCTTCATTAGAATTTTAAAGTGATAAATTTAGTAAAAATGTTCAAAAACACTAAAACGGTAATTTTTATAAATAGAAGGAAATATTTTTGCGGAAGGTCTCCAAAATTAAAGTAGGCATTTAGTGGAATTTTTCTTAAATATTATTTAGCATTTGGTATGGATGATTACTTCAAATTCAACCATTAAAGGTTTTAAATAGAGAGATAGCTCTCCAGCATAATATTTTTTTTCCAGGTTTGAATCTAAAACTAAAGAGCAATTAAATAAGTTTTCCATTGAACTCAACTGTGCCATCACAACATATAATTGTGCCCTCGGCTAAGGCCAAACTGTGCCTCCTAAAGGGACCACCAATTCAGAACTTGGTGGCTCTAGGAGATCCAAACTCACACTTGTATTTTGGGAGATGCAAGCCTTATCCAATATTTATATCATCCACTTCTACCAATTTGTATTGACAAATCTTTTATATTTATACATTTGAAAAGAGAATATAAAATAATACTCCCTCCATGCCATATTATATTATAAGGTAATGTAAGAAATTTTTCTTGTCTTATAATATAAGATAATATAGTGATTTGTCATTTTTACTCCTTATTTATTATATTATCAGCATTATAACTTATACTATATTTAATAAAATGAGTGAAATTAATATAAATAAAATTAAAATTTTTGTTTTTTTTAATTTAAGGATGTAATAAGTATTTTTTAATATGCATAATACCCCTTCTACGGAGGGAGTATAATTAACTATATGAGCGGTGTATATCTTATAATTACATTAATAACATCTCTTCTCCCTATTCTTCTCCAAACATACAATACACATTTTTTATGAATGTAAAGAATTCAAATTGCATATGGTGATGGCTGATTAAATATTGATGGCCAATCCATATTGTTATTAGAAGAGCTTCCACCACTTGAAATTGAATTCGAATTAGTTGATGGTAGCCAAATACCAGATTATCCTTAAAAGAACAAATTTTGTCCCCTCAAAAGATGGCATAACCTATTTTTCATCGATCCATATTCTTTTTCTGATTTTGTCCATGGCACAATCATTTCTTAACAAAATCGATAGCAACTTCTAACTAATTTTCTGAAGTGTACGGACTGAGTCAACTTAATTGACCTCACAAGTTCAGCCAATATCAATCAATTAATATTATCTATAAGTTATGGGAAGCAGTACTCTTATTAATAAGTTAAAGAACACTGCAGCTTATTTAACACCGTGTGAAAATGCACAAATGCACATAGCTTATTCTAATTATGTATAAATAATTCTTCTAAATTTTGAATTATGTGAAAAATAATGTATTCACGTGTCATGTTCTATTAGTAAAATAACAAATTAGTTTATTGTAGGAATTCTGCTTTGCATGTCGTAATTTTAAGTTTAAAGAGTTGGCCATGAAAATTATTTAGACACATTTTCCCAATGTATTGCATAAAGTTTAAAAATTGAATCGTACTATTTATGGCTTATAAATAGTATAAATTACTACTTATTTTATTAATGTTATCAAAATCAAACCCGTCATTGAATTAGTCAAAATATTAGTTTAAAGTTAATTCACTAATTCAACTATAGTTAAATTGTAATCAAACGAATATTAATAAAATTAATATACTTTTTATTTTATATGCCACATATTATATAGAAAATTTTAAAAAATATATTATTAATAAATTTCATAACTTAATATTAAAATTTAATTAGGTTAATATTTATCCATAATCACATTATTAATTCAAAATAGTTAACTAATTATCTATTATTGTATAATTTACTAAGTAAATTTATTATTATTAATAATTTTGTACCATAAAAATGCACATACAATATTACAACATTGATAAAAAAATTATGCAAAAAATAATACTATATAATACTAAAAAAAATTTTTTGTCTTAAAATTGAAAATAAAATTTACACAATTAAAAATAATTCTTCCAATTTATAGCTAGTTCCACCATTTTTCAATTGGTTCTCATTGGTTCTAAAATCAATTGGCTCTCGTCTTTATCCATACCAGATGAGGCATCAATTTTCTGATTTAATCAGTCGAAGTTAGTCAACCTGGTATAGTTCTGAAACTACTATATTTTATTATATAAGTTAATAATGATGATGATATTGATGCCTCTAAATTTAAGGAGTTTTGTATATTTTAGCTTTTAAAATATAAAAGTCTCTCAACAATAATTATCAATTCTCTAAGTTTGTTTTTTTCCTAAAAATATTGTTAAGCGTTCTATGTAAAATTCTTGTAATTTTTTCTCAAAAAAATAAGAGATAAAAATAACATGAAGTAATAGAAATCTCTTTTAAAATTTGCAAGAAGTTTACCGTCATAAATTCTAATTAGATCCTAGCTAGCTTATACATTTTTGTGTTTTCCCAATAAATTATCCACCAATAGGTTTCTCAAGCTTCCTTTTTTTTCTGTTGATATAAAAGCTTAAGTAAGTTAAATTCTAGCGGAGTGGCTCACCAAAATTCAAACAAGTTCCATGGCTATATAAAAAATGCTTATAAAATTGCTTATCAATTCTCAGATGAATAATGTGATTCGAATTCATGTTCTCATGAATTATAAACCCTTTCTTCTTTAGCGTAGCTATTTATTTACATAAAAATTAAAAACAAAAAACGCGATAAAAGGAATTAGAAAGAACAATATCTTGGCCAATCAATGCATGTGGCAGACATGTATATATAATTTGATATGAGGAAGATGATATTCATAAATACAGTAATAACATGTCACAGTCTTGTATAGGCTAGATATCCGACACTCTAAACCATATCTCACCGTCTGAATGTGAAGCTACCTATACTGCTTTTCTCTCTTGATTCATTTTTTTTTTGCCTAATATAGATTTATAATATTGTACTTGGATACCAAATACAAATAATAGATTATTTTAGAGTTATTCGTTATTTTCTGTTCACTCCAAATTGCAATGTAAAAGAGGATCTTTTTTATCATATATTACAACAATCCAATTCAGTTCAATTAACTTTTTCTAAACCCATGTCAATTTGATAGCCAAATTCTCTTGTTAGAATGTTAAATAAGCCAATCGATGATTAAATTAACGTTTTGTGAAACCGACCAAAAAAAAACCAGGGAAACTATAAAGTGCGGAAAAGCTCTATGTTAAGCTAAGCTAAGAAAAAGATAATTATCTCAAGTGGCAAAGTGCTAAAAATTTATGGAAAATTTTTAAAAGGAAAAAAAAAACCCTTGGCATTCGTGGTGACAAATTAGATGTATATTTTATTTCTAGTTGACTTACTCCAACCTACACAGACAACTGAGACAAGTAGTACTAGAGTTTTGGACCCAAAAAATCAAAAAGAGGAGTCATGTTATGAAAAAAATGAAAATATATAAGATCTATAATATCCATTTACCAATTCTAGGTTTTTTTTTTTGGCCAATACTTGCCAATTGTAGCCATAAAACTGTAAAATACATAAATTCATATTAATAACAATACGAATATCAACATTTAAATATAAAGTTAATAGCAGGTCGTACTATTCATATAAATAATATAGTTTGTTCATCAAGGTCAAAAAAGCATACAAGAGTTCATTTTTTTTTAATATGTGCAATTCACAAGGGCGGTCTAGTTACTATAAGTAAATAATTTATTCACCAAAACAAAAAACTTTATTGGCCACCTATTATCGGTAAATAATAATTGTGAAATAATAATCATGTGGACAACTCAGCCAAAAAAAAAAAACATGTGCACAAAGTCCAGAAGCATGTCAGTTTGTCATTGATCCAAAGCAACGGCCCATAATAGAAATTTGCCAAAAGAAACAAAAACTAACAAACGAAAAACAGCAAACGACTCCACTGGGGATCGAACCCAGAATCTCTGGTTCCGTAGACCAGCGCCTTATCCATTGGGCCATGGAGTCCTTGATGGAAGTTCCATTGCAGCTATTTTACTTAAAGCTGTAATGTCGCTTTTCCTCATTTTTTTTTTGAAAATCTTCAACTTACTTTTATGGTTTTCTTATTTTTTTTTGTCCACTTCAGTTTACTTTAATTAAATCTACAAAATTTAAATAAAGGAAGGCATTTCATTCTCGTCAGCACATGTGAGTTTAAAGGAAAGTATTTTTTTTGTCCATTTCTCCAATTTCATGCATTGCATAAAAAAATGTCCAATAAAATATTAAATTTGTTGGCAAAAAAAAATTAAATTTATATTACAAGTTATGCTATTCAAAATTTATAAATAATATCATTCATCTTTAGATTCCCCACAATATGTCACAATTCTAAATCCAAAACAGAGCACAAGAAAGACAAGAAGAAAAGGAAAATAAAAGAAAAAGCTACATTCAGTAATTTCCTCCTCAAGTGTAACTAGGAAAATGCAAGGCTATATTATTACATTGGGCTTCAGACATAAAATGGGCCAAGCCCAAAGACAATGTCCTAACACAATACTCTAGGCCCATGGAATCTCCTAGATTTTTTCTTCATTTTCTTTAAGATTTTATTTGGAATAAGGAAAAAATAGGGGAAGAAAAATACTCGGAGGAAAAATAAGGAGAAACCTAGACAAAGAGATGTCTAGATTCTTTCTTATTTTCTCTTCAAATTTTTCTCTCCTCTTTATTTTTTCCTTATCCAACCTGTAAATTTTTCTACAGGCATCAGTCATAATTGAAACAGAAGGTCAAAAACTACAGGCTAAAGATTACCATAATTATGAATCAGAGTTTAGTTTTAAAAAAGGTTGAAATCCAGCTAAACCAAACAGAAATATGATTATTTTGGCAAAAAAAAAAAAGTAAAAAGAAGCCAGAAATTAAAATGGCAGAGATTCTAGTGCCAAATGTCTCCCATGCAAACAGAAGGAGCCATCAAAGACGCCTCATGATTCGAGTTTCCACACATTGTCTTTCCAGCTAAGTAACACCGAAACTGAAAGCTCTGAAACCAACTTTTCTTTTTCCATTCTTGGTTTTCTAAATTTCATCAAAATAATTATTTATTTATTTTAAAGCCTCCCTTAATCAATAAGATGCTTTTATTTTAAAAAGAGAAACGCATGTTGAGACACGATATAATTGTGAGGAGGCGTTAATTCCCAAGCATTCATTTTGCCTATAAATTGTGACTTCCCAAAGACCCCTCAATCTCCATACACACACACACACAGAAACAAAGAAAGAAAGAGCTTCACTCAGCTACAATGGCTACTCTGGTTTTTCCAGCCCAGTTCTCTCCCGTTGAAGATGCTGAGTCTCTCCACAAGTCCTTCGAAGGTATCATTTTTTTTTGGAAGTTTTTATTACTTTTAAATGATCTTTGTTTTTCCCCATTTTCTTTTCATATCTGATATGAATATTGCCTTATTATTTGTTGTTTATGAGGTTAAATATTATATGGCAGTCATTGAGTTGACATAATTTTAAAATGAAATGAAGTCAGACTTCCCATGACTCTATACATATATAGGTACTAGGAAAGGATTCAGAATACTGATGGATTTTCAGTCAAATGATACTGAGACCTAATAATCCGAATTTTTTCCCACTGTCCAAAATAATATTTGAAAAAACAAAAGACTACTGAGCTGAACCCTTTTTCAAGGTGTAATAGGCTTGGGTTTTCATCCCAAGATCTCTTTTAAACAGATTTTCTTTTTTAATTTTTAAAAGATTTATTGCCTGTTTGTTTTCACATTTTTAACAAGTTAAGAGGAGAAGCAGCTCTTTTCCCCATAACCACAATAGAAATATCCAACCATACATAGCCTTAGAAGATGAAGGTGAAGGTTTTCTACCAACTTTTTTTTTTTGGCACAAAGGTTTTCTACTAACTAGATGGTGATTTTATGGAAACAATGAACAAGTGGTATGACTTACTGATACTTAAAAAAAAAAAAGAAGACATACCTATATTTAATATATATTAGATATGATATATGTACCATATTTTACAATACACAATATATACATATTCTTAGTTTTCTTTTGTAAAGTTCTGAAATGACTTAGGATTTTACAGAAAAACTTAATTTTTAATTTCTTATTTTAGATATTTTTATATTACTTTTAAAATACTTATTTACAACTCAATTTTTTCATTTTTTTTAATCTTTGGTACATTAATTTGCTAAATATATACATAAATTTTATATGTATATTTCTCATATTTATATCCTAAAATTTTAAAATTTATCATATCTTATGTATCGTATCATATCCAATACTTGTACCCATATTTATGCATCATAGAATTTGATTATATATATATATTGATTTTTTTTTTGTAAAACCATCTGTTATCCAAACCCCAAATCACATAGGGTCTCGAATCCAAAACATCCAAAACATCGTGATTCTTTTTTTGGATTTTTATTTTAAGATATGATTAACATAAATTAAGGAGGGTGTTTTGGCTTTTTATGGAATGGGTAGTTCACCGAACTTAGGAGCAAAAAGGGGAAAGGTATGAATACGGCCAGCACACAATTGGTGTGATAACAACTAGAACCTTGGAGAAAAAGACATTCCAGCTGCCCACAATTTTGAATATCTCTATGAGCCTTCCAATTAATTCCCATTCTATGCAGCAGAAGAATGAAAAACAAAATCAAATTATTATTTAAGAAATTAAACAAGAAGTGAATGATAAAATTAAAAAGGATAAAATTAAAATATTAGTCCAACAATGAATCAATATCTTCTCTTGCGGTGGCCGAAAAAAAAAAGGTATCTTCCCTTGCATTGAAGAGGATCTTGTAGGAAAAAGAGAGTATATGAGATTGCACTCACCTTTCTCTCTTAAATTGATTCTCTCTATTTAACTCTTAAATATAGAAAGAATTAGAATGGATTGCCGATATGTGCATTAGCCACCCTTCCTATAATTTTTATTATATCTCATATATTGATTTATTCTTTTAATTTTAGATGTTGATTATTTCTTACTGTCTCTTCAAAACCGTAGAATCCTCTAAAATCTCTCACATTCAGGATGGTTTGTTTTTTATTAAGAAAAAAAAAAGGAAAAAAATTTGTGAGTGATTTCAAAGATACATCACCACGCAAAACTTCACTGGACACGGTTTTGTACTTTTGCCCCTCTTATTCTCTTTTCTCTCTCTCTCATAATCATCATCATCATTATGTTCATACAAATTGAATGAATTTTACTGTTGAATTACCATAATTTCATTTTTTTTTTGGAATTACCATAATTTCTAAAAGACTAAAACTGCGTTTTAAATTAAATATCCGTGCAATGTAAACAGTTTATTTTAATGAATGAAAAGTTGACAAGGCCTAAATTGGAAGGATCTGGATCCTTTCAAACAATGCATGATGGCCAGTTTTACCTCCATATTAATATTGCCAAAATTTTGAAAGTTCACCTATTTTTTCTTTTCCCTTTTCTTGTATGCAGATAGAATAGATGCAATAAATGAAAAATTTATTATAAATGTGGCATTACCTGCCTTTTACCAATTTCCATTTTTCTCTCCCCAAATTTTTTTTTCACTTTATTTGACAGATTAATATTTATTGATAGACTTTAAGCCTCCCTTTTTTCTTTTCTTTTCTTTTCTCATATTGCGCTTGGCAACTGGAGAATTTATCGCAGTTTTATTACTAAACATTAACGCAGCTAAGTCTCATGGCTTAACTTGGTTCTTCTTCTTCTTCTTTTATTTTTTTTAAAATAAAAGGCTTTAAGCCTTTTTAACGAATGCAAAGTGCATCATTTTCCTCTCTTTAGTTAGTATGTCCCACATAGCCAAACAATGAAACAATTAAGGAAAGGAAAGAAAATATAAAAATAAAATAAATGGCATACAATTAATTACAATTGTCCTATTATTATCCTCATAAATTACAGCCTGCTTACTATAGTGTCATTACAATTACAAATTTGGATAAAGCTAATGCATTATTTAGATGATAGCTGGCTTTTATACTATTTCCAGTCATCATACTGCTATCACTGTAAAACTCAACTAATCTTTATTTTTTAACAAAAAAAAATCAAGAATTCATAATTTACAAATTTTGATTCGGTGATTCATTTAAACCATGCCTATAAGGTTCTACCAAAAAATAAAAAAAAAATAAAAAAAGCCCAGATTGAGTCAGAATTTGAATACATATAGGGCCAAACTTTGGAATTAGCAGATCACAAAAACAATGTCACAAATTATTCTCCAAATGAACCTATACTGGGTAAGAATTTGTGTGCATTCATATGGTGACAAACTTTGGCCCTTCGCGAAATTTCCGAGGCCTGAATAAGTAAATAAATTATTGACCTTGGTACTTACCAATGAAAGAGAAATACATTTATATAGCCATAAAATCTTTTGATTAAAAAAATTTATTTGATGACGTACGGTCCAAAAGATGAACCACTAGATGGTGAACACACTGTCAGTATAGGGCAATTCAGACACTATTATATATTGAAGATCTGTAAAGAGAATTTTCATCAATCACCCCCAAGAGGCTAAGATAACAATCAACATGGCTACCCTTATTTTTCCCAGTAACCATTCTCCTGTCGAAGATGCGGAATCTATCCAAAAGGCTTTCCAAGGTTCCGATTTTCATTGGAAAATCCATTTATTCTTGAAACATTGTAGTTACAGTTTTCGTTTGGGATCTTGGTTTGGTTTATGGGATTTCTTCTATATTATCTATGTATCATTTCAATGTAGATTCAGTCACTAGTTTTTCTGCATAATCTGAGATTGATTGGTTGAGTGTGTTTCAACTTTGTGTAGGATGGGGGACTGATGAGAAGAGCATCATAGCAATCCTGGGTCACAGAAATACTTACCAGAGGCAGCAGATCAGAAAGGCTTATGAGGAACTTTTCCAGGAGGATCTTGTCAAACGCCTTGAGAAAGAGATCACTGGCGATTTTGAGGTAACATTGACAATTTTGTTCATGATCAACGTTCTGTCAGAGATCATAATAAAATACACAGTTCATAAGTTTTTCACTTTACAGATTAAACTTTTGAATTTAAAGTCTTTAACATGGTATCATGACTAAAGGGTTAAGAGTTCAAACAAACTTAGGCATTCACTTATATGTAGTTTTCTTGACAAATCTTGTGTGCAAAACAGAGGGCTGTGTATAGGTGGATTCTGGAACCTGCAGATCGTGATGCTGTGTTGGCTCATGTGGTCATCAAGAATGGAAAAGACTACCAAGTGATTGCAGAGATTGCCACAGTGCTCTCCCCTGAAGAGCTGCTTGCGGTGAGGCGTGCCTACCACTACCGCTACAAGCACTCATTGGAAGAAGATGTGGCTGCCAATACCTCAGGCCATCTCCGCCAGGCAAGTCCATCATTTCCTCCAACTTTCTACCTTAATCCAGTCACCTATTAGTAACATGGTTGAGTTTTCTCATTGTTAAATAACTAACTTTGAAATGTTTACTTATTAAACCTTTAGTGGGTTTGTTAAGAAAAAGAAGTGAGGGAAAGGTGTTTAGGTATGCTAATGGTTTGAGTTCCTGTGGGGGGGCTTTGGGGGGCCAGCTTTTGGTGGGGTTGGTGACCTCATATAGGTATGTTGGAGAAGAGATCAATGCAAGACTGGCTCAATCTGAAGCTGAGATTCTTCATGAGGCTGTCAAAGAGAAGAAAGGGAGTCAGGAAGAAGTCGTAAGGATCTTGACCACAAGGAGCAAGACCCAACTTATTGCAACTTTCAATCGCTACAGAGAGGCCCATGGCACTTCCATCACTAAGGTACCCCAGAAGAGGAGGCTCCTAACTTTTCCATTGTCCCATTCTACCAACATTATATCCTTACTTTTTCCCTGATTATGTCACCCAAAGAATCCCATTATGTGACTACAAAAAAAGCTTACTTAGTTCCTTTTTATCTGTGCAGAAATTGCTGGATGAGTCATCAGATGAGTTCCAGAAGGCTCTCTACACAGCCGTCCGCTGCTTCAATGACCACACCAAGTACTATGAAAAGGTAAGGTTTCAGTTTTTCTTTCTGCAAATGTGAGATAACAATGTTTCAAATGCTCAGTCATAATGCTTAACAAGTATCAATCACGTTTTTCAATCAAAGAAAAAAGGATTCACCCTGGGAGTAATTTCATCAAACAGGTGGTGCGCAATGCGATTAAGAAGGTGGGAACAGATGAAGATGCACTGATCCGTGTGATCGTGAGCAGGGCAGAAAGGGACCTGAAGGACATCAAGGAGCTGTATTACAAGAGGAACAGCATTCATCTGGAACAGGCTGTGGCCAAGGAGATCTCAGGAGACTACAAGAACTTCCTCCTCGCTCTCCTGGGGAAGGAAGATTAAGACTTTCTTAGATTAAGGTTGTTCTGATGGCATTTACTGATTATGGGTCTGAATTATGGTGGTATGCGGTGGGTTTGAGGTTTGAACTGTGTAGGATTTCATTGTCGAGTCCTTCTTTGTTTGGTATTGCCCTTTCTATCTGTGTGTGTGTCAACTTCAAGCTCTGTGATCTTAGTTTCTCATATATGCTTGCTGGGTTTGGTTGTCATGAATAATGGAGAGATGGTTCATGGTTCCCTTGGAAATTGAGTCTTCTATTTTTTTTAAGTATTATTTTTATTATTAGTTTATTTTCTTAAAAAATTCTAACCATTTGAGAGAGTTTGAAAATATAAAGGAGGAAAGAACAAAGGATAAACTTTAATTATATGACTAAATATTTTATGCAATTAATAATTACATAATTGATTTTTTTAAGAATATCATATATTATATTTTTACAAAAAGTAATAACAAAAATTGGATGACTTTCAAGGAATTCAAACTTATTCGATGGAAATGGAAATGTATTATGTCTTCATCACTATTATTACATATTTTTTATTATTAAAATTTTGTTACTGTAGTGCTTCCTTGTTACAGCAGGACCAGCTGCAAACTATTATAGATATAAACATTTAAATTAAAATATTAAATATGTTTTACTGATAATACTTATAAAAATATAATATGTTTATATTATGCTACGTATACATATATTATTAATATTTAAAACATTTCTTATAGTTGTAAGTGAGATATCTTGATACCTAAAGTCAAAGGAGATTAATCCAAGCAAAATCATTGACACGTGTTTCACTCTGCGGCATCTCAGTTTGTCATTTTATGTTATTTTAGTTTGGTTTGGTTTAAGGTAAGAACATGCCATCCATTTTAAAGATATTTCAGTGGTCAGTTCAACTACTCAAACTATCTCCCGTGGAAAAATATTCGGCTTACTTTACATATGCTTTGGCAGGTTAATTATTGCAAACAATTTTTTCCAGTAACTCCCAGTTTTTATTGCTTAATTTTGAAATCCAACTAGGTATATATCATGATTTGCTATTGTATAACCACAGGTGAGGCATAAATTTTGAATAAGGAGACTACTGTACAAAGAAAATGGGCTTCCATAATAAATTGAAAAAATAGGTTCCCAAAAAGAGAGAATTATGTTTAATTTTTAATGAAAGAATTACTATTGGTTACTAAACATTTTGAGATTTCTAATGGAAAAACTATAATTAAGTATTAAATATATTAAAATAAGTTTTTTCTCTCTCATCTTCTCTTTCTTTCAACTTCTTTTTTGGTAAAACAACATTTTTCTACCAAACATAATATAAATTTGTAAAATTTATTTTAGATAGATTTATTTATAATTTAAAAAAAATCTAATGTAAAATTTTTATAAAGTTTAAATCCATACTCTTAGTTTTTTTTTTAATTTATCCTTGAGAATCATGTTAAGTGCAAAAACACCCTCAAAATTTTGGCTGGGTTAGAAACGCGATCTTGAACCCGTCAAGCTTCATCAGTGGTCTATGACAATTTGTCATTGCAAGGACACGAACTATAAAATTTGAAATATGTAGGGGCATAATTATACAATTTTGAAGCCCAAGGTGAGCAACATCAAGTAGCAAAATAAAAGATTTTGAATTTCTCGTTTTTATTTTTCTATAATTAATTCTTTTACATATTTTATCTTCTTCGCATAACTATCATGTTAAATGAGAGGATCTAAATAGAGATTAAAAACACAATTCAAAGGAAAAGGAAACAAATCAAAGCTCATATTCTATACTTCAAATAGACCCCCAGATTTTGCTTATTTTTCAAATTCTAAAATTAGCCTCCTCTGGCAATCAAGGCTAGCAAGAAATCCTTGTAGTTCCCATTAGCTGTATCTTCAACTCTCTGTGATAAAGAAACTCCATATAACCGTTGGTATTCATCCCTGATCTCCTTCATATCTGTGTCAGCTCGAGTAACAATCACACGAGTAAGAGCTTTCTTGGTATTCTTATCTGCATCAAATCTCAATGCCGCATCCACAGCCTAAGGGACAAAAAAAAAAAACAAAAAAAAATTCTCAATATTGTTCTTATTTACTGAGAAAACAGTTCTGTAAATATTTATCTGTCAAATTAAAATATTGTACCATGTTTTGAAAATATAAAGAAGATTGGAATATCTAATGTCAAATATAAGAGAGGTCTAATTTATCAATACCTGAACAAAGTATGCTAAAGGGGAACAAAGGCATTGCACAGTCTCTTTTAACCTTAACTCCTCAAGATCCTAGCCAAACGCAGAGAGGTATTGCTCAGAAACAGAACTTCATAAGTGAATCTTTGGAAGAAAAACAGAATCTTATAGGGTTCAAGTAACACAACATAAACATGACATCATTGGTTTAGAGTGCGTTAGCAGTGTCTAATACCTCTTCAAGGCTTTTGCCACACATTTCTTTGTAGTGCTTGTGAACTGCCTGGAGATGAGGCTTACTTCTTGTTGCTAGTATCCTTATTACTTCCTCATCCTCAATAATTGGCTTCTCATGACCAGCCTTAATGGCAATGGAAAGTGCTTGGGCCTCTGATTTTGCAGTGTCATCTTTGACCTTTGATCCTTCATATCTATAGGCACTCACAAGGGCAACCAAGAGCTGTTCCCAACAGCAACTGTAGCTAAGTAAGAGAATTTCTATTCTAATGAATGATAACACAAAAATTCTTGGGTAGGGCAACTGTATTGTATATAGACATGTAACTGCAATAGAAATAGGTTTGAATAAACAGTGTACCTGACAGGCTTACATCTTTATTCATAATTGATTTGTTCTATCTATCTTCTGGAAATTGGACTTATCAAAGTGAAGGACCAGTAAAAGCATCAACCATAAATGAGTGATAGCCACAAGAAAAATTTCAGGGTAAATTTAGTCTACAAAAATATAAGTAAACAAAGCTATTCATGAATACACTGTATCCACGTCTGGCGTGGGTGTAACACAAAATTTGCTTGATATACCTACTTATCCATTCATAATTAGTTTGATCTATCAATTTTTTGTTGTAGACTGAGTTCATTAATAATGTGAAAGACCACCAAATTATTTGATTTGACTTCTGTACCATGCAACTTGTCTGTTACATAACAAAAAGCCTGATTGCTCCTGAGACAGGGAGTCTCCCCCTTTCTTTCTTTCTTTCTATTTTTTCCTCTTTTAAAAAAATTCAAAATTGGGCTTTTCTTACTGCACAGCAGACTAGGTGTGCAGAAGAGAAGCTAGAGTCATAAAAATTCTTAGAGAGACTCACTCTACAAAAGATTAGTAAATCAAGTTAATCATGAAAAAAACATATCATTTATTAGAGATGAGTTTCACCAAAAATGTAATCATATGTTTTTCTCCATAATTTGTTTGATCTGCATATTTCTTATAGATTAGATCAACATAAGAATGTCTCAAGCATCAACCAATGAGAACAACAATCATTATTATGGGTAGTCTTGAGTGAAGGCCTAAGTATGGTGACACTCACCTTGCGTTCTACACCATGGACAAGAGAGACAACGTCTTCTTCAAGGGAACGTTCATAAAGAGAATGGTAGGCCTTCCTAGCTCCCAATAGCTCTTCTGAGGTTCGGGTGCATGCAATCTCAACCAGCAATCCATAGGCCAGAGGACCCTTCTTCAATGCCTCCTTTGCCAAACGGGCATCTCTTTCCCATGGATGCATTGCCCATAGCACCACTGCATTCTGATTACCACAAATGATTTTAGCGTCTCTTTTATTTTTATAATTCATAATGTGAATCTTGCTTAGCGATTCAGATTTTGGGCATCAATTTGTATGGAATTTTACTGGAGTTTAAGTTTAAACTTTTAAAAATGGACAAAATCATGCTTGAGAATTGATGATAGTATATCTTTTGACTTGGAAGTTGGAAGATTTATTAGCCTTTGAGTAACAATTCTTGTAAAATCTATTCTTTCCTAAAATTTTTAAAATTGACAAATGACATTATCTGAAGTTTTAGTTCACACGAGAAAGGTCTGGGCTTTTCTTCATAACAAGACAGCAGAGATTTGAAATTAGGTTTCCTGTTAGCTCAAGACATTTTGCTAACTATTCTCACCGCTAACCACTAGCCCAATCCTAGTGGTTTCTCCAAGCTTCATTTTAACCAAAAAATATCCATCAATATCTGCCGCATAAAAGAAATCTGTTTTTCATTCAACACATGCAAGTAAAGAAAAAAATATTTGGAAAAAAAGGTGAGAGAGTAACCAGAACTTGAAAATATATATATATATATAAAGTAGTCCTTGAGTTTATTTTTCTATACGCAGTCGTTCTTAATTTGTGACCTATTGTGTTAGTTGGTTAAAATAAAATAAATATTTAATTTGATGCAAAAACCGTGCTAAAGTGATGTACCAATGCATGTTACGTTATAAACATTCAGAATAATTCTCTAGAAACTTAATGTTACTCAATTTTAAGAACTCATACGTTAAGGATTATTATTAATGTTGATTTTAGTTGACAGTGACTAAACTGAAAGAATGTCATGTATGCAAGGACTCAAGAAAAACATACCTTAAAACGCATGAATTCGTGTTTCAGAAGTCGAACTCGACCATCATCCCACTTCTCAAATTGGCGTTCATCCTCAGTGAACAGATACGGCGTCCCCTTCCTGAAAGCTTCTCTATTCTCCGGCTCCCATTTCCCCAATATCGACACCACTGATTCCTCATCAACTCCATGTCCTTTCATCATCAACGACGGCCAAAATCAATTTCTATACTGTGAAGCATCGGAAATTTTTAATAATGAAAGTAAAGTAACTCTTCTGTATAGCTATTCCCAAAAGCGACAATGGATAATGGAGACCCTAAAACTATACAAATCCCCAATAAATTGGGATCGTAACTTTTTACCGTGACAGAAATCGAGAAAATGGTTGAGAATTTTCAGTGAAATCCGACACTACTCAATCCCAATGTATGTTCTCAAACTTCAAAATGACACACGCAGAATCAGGATGGGGAGCAATAAACGAAATTTACTATTCATGATTTTTCAAAGAGAATTATTTGATTGGTGGAATTTGAAGGCAGGAGTGAAAGAGGAACCTGAGAAGGCTTTGGTGAGAGCTGCTACCTCTTCGGGGAGTGCCATGCTTGGATTGAGGAGGGTGTAGATGTGGTGTTCTGGCTCAATATTTATACGAATCTGTCAGGTCAGTTTCGTCATTTCATTATTTAAGAGACTATATTCTGTGTTAATTACTACAATATGTTATTACATTTCACTTTTGATTACGGTTATTAAACAAAAATTAAAACAAGGTTTCAAAATAACAGCACGGCGCCCCGGCCTTTCTGAACATACGTTAAATAATTAATTTACGGTTATAAAATATAATAAAACACCTTCCGGCCATATATATATATATAAATAATAAAACACCTTAAGGTAATTAACTTTTATTATACTGTTTCTTTGCAACGAAACAGCAATTTGAATCTAAAAATTCCCATAAACTCCTCACACATTTACTTGACTGTTATATAATATCTACTGACTCTTTTTTTTTTTTTTGAAATATTAAAAACTCAATGATTAAATTAGACATTTCTCTATATAATAAACTGAATCTATGAAAAATGAACTTTCATAATTTGTCAATATTATTTCCTATATTATATATATATTTTTTGTTATTTAAGGTTATTTCATACCTATTAAAAATTATTAATTATGATAAATTTTATAGAAACTTAATTAAGAAAGTATGATTTAATACAAAATTTATTATGATGTAGTATAAATTTTATTATATATATTGATATATTTATATTAATTGTCAATTTCAACCTTCATCATACTTTGAGGTTTGGGCTCCTTATCAGTTAAATTTATTTAAAAGAAATCTCCTGTCTTATTAATTTATTTATCTTTAATATGATGAGTAATTCAAAAGAAATTCATTGCGTTGCTTATTGTGAGAGTACACGTGGATGAATGAAAATTTGCCAACTCAACACCACATGGCAAGTCATGTTGACTGAGAAAATAAATAAATAAATACAGATGATGAAGACATCGATGACGAACTGACTGTTTAGGCAGAGTAATAAAAAAAAGGTGTGAAATTGATCTTTTGTGCGTAAAACTGTCGCAAATCCTGCGTTTCAGCCATGTTGGACAGTTAGAGCAGGCTTCACTCTCGACAGGAGGAAAAAAACAGACGAAACGGAACAAGAATGAAAGAAATTAATTTCTGAGAGGACGTTCGTTCGAGATTATAACTTGGGGATTTGCTCATCACCAAAAACTCATTTCCTGGAGAAAAGAAAATCTCTGAAACGAAATGAGTACTCTGAGAGTTCCAGCGATCGTTCCTTCTCCTACCCATGATTGTGAGCGACTCCGAAGGGCTTTCGAAGGTCTCTCTTTCTTTAATCTTTCTCAGGGCTATCCCCAATTACTCTAATTTTCTCACTTTTCTCTCTCATGACAATGATCGAATTTCGTCCACGGGACCTGGGGACATTGTCTATTCTCCTTTATATGCCTTTCTTCCCGCGGGATTTGATGGTGACTCAAAACATGAAAGTTCCATTGTTTTAGTTCTCATAAGAGAGCCGTTATAAAGTAACAACCCATCAGCAGAATCCTCTTGTGAACTGAAATAAATGTTAATAGAACTCACAATAAGATTATATTGATGATGTTTTCAAAATTTTGAAGATAAATGAATGGTAATTCTCCATTAACAACTAAATTGATTGATCATCCATATTTAATGGATTCAATGGCAGTTTACTCTTTTTATGATTCATGGGTAATTAGCTCATGCGTGTACAAAAGATAATCTTTGTTTCACATCATTGTTTTTTATGAGGCTTATTGTAAAATGTTACAGGATTTTTGACGGATGGGGAGACAGTAATCTGGGTATTAGGATGCAGGAATGCCAAGCAAAGGAAGGAAATCAAAGAAACTTATCAGCAGCTATACAATGAATCACTTATTGATCTTCTTCGTAAGAAACTCTCCAGAAATTTCAGGGTATGTCATGCTTCTTCCTGTTAAAATTTATGTTAAAATTACAGGGGAAAACCCTCAGCATTGTATTATATGTGCGTGAGAACTGATATAATGTCACTTTGATCTGTTGATTGTTTGTGCTATTTTCATGCCATTGTTTTTATTTGGTAATACAAATTGTAATAGTTTTCCTTCTATACATTACTTTTGGTGTCAAGTTTGCCTATTAGCGCCGCTGCAATTATGTTCTAAGTTTGGTTCCTGAGATGTTAAAGTTAATTTGTTTGGAACCGACTATCCTTAGCTCTCTCCCTCTGCACAATCTTCCTCATAAATTGAAACTGTCCTTTCTATTTATCTCAGCACCTTATTTGCCCTTTAAATTCCAAGTATCCTTTCTAGTTAGTTCACTATTACCAAACCAAGTAAACCAAATCATCAAGCATGTGATTTCAATCAAGAGTTTCATTTACTGGGAACTTGTAATTTTCATGAAGGGATGGGATAGAAAATTGATTTTATAATTTGTATCCTCTTATCTTAGTGCTTGTTCATTGTTTTACTTTTCCCTCTTTGAGGGAAACTTATGGTCATATAAGCTATTTCTCTGCTTCTCCCTCTACACAATATTATTGGCTTCATAACTAACCTGGTTGTTAACAACAGAAGTTTCTGAGTAAGAGCGACACATTTACGATAAATGGATAATATAGGTATGTTATAATAATTTCATGTTGATTCAGTTGCGTTTCAATGCTTCAGCTAACTATATTACTGCAGTCTGCATTGGTATTATAATAGTAGACAGTGATAGTGATATTTGCTACCTGGCCATGAAGATTCATTCATGAGGATAATAAATTAAATTTGCTTGAAAAATTTCAGTTCTATTATAAAGCATATCATATTGCTGAAGTAATCATGTGATCCACAATTGTATACTGCAACTCAGGATTTTATGTAACAGGATGCAGTAATCCTCTGGACATATGATCCCCCAGAAAGGGATGCACACCTGGCAAATAATGCATTGAAGGCTAGGAAAAAAGATATCACACACCTTCAGGTTCTGGTTGAAATTGCATGTGCATCCACTCCTAACCATCTAATGTCTGTGAGGGAGGCTTACTGCTCTATCTTTGATTGCTCACTTGAAGAGGACATTGCATCCTGTGTTTCTCAGCCTATCAGAAAGGTAAAGCAATGAAGTTTCTAAAACACTTAACAAAAACATTTAGTTAATTGTTTTGCTTGGTAAAGATCAAGTGTCTCTCACACATGGGAGAACCATGCCCCAAAAGCTAACTAATGAGATTAAAACGTCCAAAAACCATTTAAATCCTGTGTAATTAGAGGTGGGAAATGAGTCAACTTGGTGGCTTACTTGGGATGGCTCACCATGAGTTGGCTCCAAAGTAACTCGAGCCAGGCCAACCCTTTTTTTTCTGGACAGTGAGCAATAAGAAGCATGAATATAATGCATTTTTATGCTTTAATTTCCAGTTACTAATACCAAACAGATTGTTTCTGTGTGAAATTTGTGCCCAATTGACTAAGGGTTGAACTATATGGTCAAGGCTCTAATTATATCATCATACTAGCACAATCCCTCATGCACTTTATGGTCGTAGTCAAATTTTTTATAAAGTAACCATGACACTTATTATATATATAGGTTTATGTCTTTATAAAATTCATGGACTCAACTGGACATGTATTGATGCAAGAATTTTCAGTTGCATTCATGTTTCACACTATAGTATGACTTCCAATATTTTCTGTGGTTTCTGGTGGATATATAATCTGGGTACTGTGCAGCTTCTAGAGAGCCTGGTGAGATCCTACAGATATGATAAAGAAGTTGTAAATTTGGAGGTAGCAGAGTCAGAGGCATCAAAGCTACATGTGGCAATCAACTCAAAGCAATTAGACGATGATCAAATTGTTTGGATACTTAGCACAAGGAACTTTTTCCAGCTTCGGGCAACTTTTGCATGCTATAAGAAACTTTATGGGAATGCACTGGAAGAGGTTTCACTTGAAATCCCAACTTTTTTATATTTACATATCCTGTAAAGAACTTGATTTGGATTATTTTCTTGACACAGGACATAAGAAAAAGTGGTCATGGTGATTTGGAATCTCTCTTGAATGTGGTCCTATGGTGCATAGAATGCCCAGAGAAACATTTCGCGAAGGTATTTTCTTCTTCACCTCAAATAAATGAAAAACAAAGCTCACGATTTTTAAAATATCTGAAATCAAACAATGGTAAATATCGTGTTTATTGATTAAACTAGATACATTTCTTATGCATTGCATAGAATCCGAAGAATTAAGTCAGAACATCCACAGTTTGTGAAGAATGCAACTTGTTATAAAGTTTTTATTTAATGATTATTGATGATGTGGTTTTAGTATGAGCTTTATGGATTTCATTCATTGACAGGTCTTGAGAGATTCTATAATTGGGCTTGGAACTGATGAAGAATCTCTAAACAGAGCTGTAATAAATCGAGCTGAGATTGACATGCTGAAGGTGGAAGAAGAATATGCTAACATGTACAATGAAGATCTTGAAGGTGCAATCACTAGGGATACTTCAAGTGACTACAAAGAGTTCTTGATGACTTTGCTTGGGAAAAGAATCTGATGCATTATTATATAACCACCAAGCATGTTTCGTTGAATTCTAATGGTGTAATTCATGGTCTGCACTTTTTAACATTAGTAATTCCATAAGTTTTTATAGGTCTCAGAACTGAAGGTAGATGTAACTAAAACCATTCTTGATTGACTGTTTGTGTAAATTAATATCTCGACTCTTAGGCTTTATTTAGTTCGAGGGATTTTGGAGGAGAGGGGAGGGAAAATTTTCCATCCTATTTTTTTCTCAAACCAAATAAGAGGAGTAAATACTTTTTATCCCATTCTTAGGTGGGAAGGAGAGGAAGGAACAAGAGTGAAAATACTCATTTTTCCTTGTTTAGTTTAAAAAAAAAAGGATAAAAAATCCCCCCCTCTTTCCTTCCCTCCAAAATCCGTCGAACCAAATAGAGTCTTAATCTTTTACCAAAAACAAAAGAAGAAGAATGATCAATAAACTAAGCTTTTCTACCAGAAAAATTACTGCTAACATTTTCAGATGGTTTTTGGGCTTTATTATCATAATCACATTTTTAAATTACGGATAAAAAATTTGATGGCAAAAACAATTTATTTCTATATTTTATAATATCATGACACTCTAGTAACCAAGGAACACTCTAGCACAAGTGGAATATGAAAACCAATTTTGCCATTTGTTCTAAACTACCTCAACCCCGTTTTGCACAGGGATATGGGACTTTTTTTCAAATAATATAAAATTTAAAAAAAGAAAATTAATTATTTAAAAAAAAAACAATCACATGAATATATTATGAAACAATCTTACGAAGAGTCCTGGGAATTAATGTTTCTATAGACTAGGAGTTGGATGATCAAGTTAATGAAGACAAATATGAATCTATTGTAAGAGAGATTCTGAGTGTAATTATTCAAGAAACAGAATATGGTATAACTACAGAAAAAAAAATCTTACAATTTGAGGAAAAGAATATGATCAATTCACCCAACTATATTTATACAAAAATATACATAGCTCATAAGCCATTATAATTAGTCTTTGAAATTAGTGAATATAAGTTCAGCCAAACATGAAATTAAAATGTAAAATTAACAATATATGCATGGTAGATCTAAATTAAAATGTTCCTTTTTTTTATTCAAAGTGAAAACCAATATATTCTCCAACTAATAGTCAAAGACTAATCCTTTCGAGGCGTAGAAATTATTGAAGTGAGTTTTGCCTCTTCTAACAAAACTTTTTCCATATACATGGTTAACAATTGAATCCTTGACAATATATTTAAGAGAATAAACTATCTACCAATTATGTCAGTTAAGTTAAAATGTTAAATAATTAAAAAAAGTGAGTAGTATAAAATATATGAAATATAATTGTTTCGCCCAAAATATGTGTTGGGTCAGGCCCAAGTAAGTAAAATGGTTTTCGTTGGGAAAAACGATATAAAAGGTAAGCAGGCCTTGAAGAATTCATTTGGGCTCAGCCCAAGTGTGCTTCCTTAACCAAAGGGAGTCGGGTGCAGTCCAACGTTAAGAGACGCAAAATGTCGGTAAGGTGATCATATTATTATCATCATCATAATGGAACCTAATGTGGACCTTGTTATGGCAAGGTTCACAACCTCGAAGAAAATTCAACTCTATATTATAAATATATGGTTGCCCCTAAACCATATGACGACCCTACAAATTTATACCCTCATTTACTATATGATATTTTATTATTATATAGTAATAATAATATCAAGTAAAAGGCCCCCTCAGTCATAGGTCTCTCTTGAACTTGAAGCATGTGGACAGATAATATGTCACTTTCTTGGTAGTTTTCACTTGGCTGGCATTGCCCTTTGGTTTAGTCTATATAAAATTATATTGTGACTTTGTTATGAGTCTTCATTTTTTTCAGTTGATAAATTATTGTAAACAATCTTATAGGAAATATATAAAAATAAAAGAATATAAATACAGCTTTTCTTATTTTTTTTACTTTACTTAATTGTTAGTATGTTTAATTTGTAAACCATGTGGTTGTTGGTGGTGGGGTGGTCTCCTGCGGCACCCCCTCCTACCTCTCTCCTGCCCTATCTTTCTTCCTCTTCTTTTTTTTTTTTGGTTTTAAAACTAAAATTATAGATAAAAACATATATATCTTGAAATTATGTAGTTATGTAATTGTACAGTTTTAAAATTTTTTTAAAACAAAATATTACAAACATCTACTTTTTCATCAATTAAGTTTTTGTATTAAAAAAAAAGCCTGGCAGCAGGGACGCTAAAGGGAGACCGCAGGAGAGGTTCCAAATTGGTGGTTGTTGCGGGTGTGGGTCTTTTCTGATTTAAGTAGACATTCACTTTGGCCAATGACAATTTTAGCAAATAAAATAAAAAAAATTTAAAGAGTCATGTATTATTTGATGAGTGTTACATTAGCTTTTTCCCTCAGGTTTTGTTTAGAATAAAGAAAAAATAGAGGGAAGATAATATTATGAAAAAAATTTAAATAAAAAAATTCCTAAATTTTCTCTGATTTTCTTCCTGTATTTTTTCCTGATTCAAATGAAATATAAGAAAAGTGAGACATATTATAAAAATAAAAAGTGTACCTTTTGTTGTGGCATTGACGTACAAGGTCCAGGAGAAGTCACACCTGTTTTTTAATAAATCCTTTTGTATTCAGTACTAATAATTAATTTAAATTTGAGTTGATCAAATCCCAAATAGAGGAAAGTATTTATTTCTAATGTAATTTTTTTTACCCACAAAACCCTAATATAAAATTTTAAGTGATATTAAGTTCCTCATCAATCATCACTCAACCAATTGCTACTATCAAAGAAGCCTTGCGTTCAACAATAAGACATTGTGATAGAAAAGAATCATTTTAATAAATCCTTGATTTTCACATCAAAATTTTGGTTTATGCTTCTAAGTTTTTTTAACTTTTAGTATATTGTTTTAAGCATAAAAGCCTTTATGTATTTTTATTTGGCTGAGTTAATAATACCTATATATTTTGAGTAGGACGTATATTTTAATTTATTGAATTATTGATTTTATCAAGCAATAAGCAAAGGAAAAGAACCTTATAAGAAGTCTAATTAAGAATAATTTGCTTAACACAGTTATACCTAATTTTGCGTATTAATAAATATAGTAGAGGAATGCCCACCTTCAAATTGTTGTCCTAATCATTTTGTTCCAAAAGGCTTTTCGTTTCCACTACATGACGATGTAGAAGGGTTTTTTTTTGGTTGTATCATTGCCTTTATTGTAATAAGAAAATGACATAATACCCTTCCATTAATTATAGTTTTACAAGAAAATAAACTTAAACACAAATAAATAAGGTTAGAAATCTATATTATGTTGACTTCTAAATATTTTTTTTTATTTGGCCACTGTTGACTTGTAAATATAGAAACTATACATTCTGTGTGTGTGTGTGTGTATATATGTATCATATATATACCTATATAAAGTCACATTATTCATAGGCAATGAACAATATGGTGCATTTTAGACTCTATATAAATCACAAGCGACCTATAGTCCGATTTCATATAAATCTTCAAAATAACAATTCTTTTTATTAAGAAGCTTGTTATGTTGCCGTATGCCATATGTCATAAACTATTCAATATATCATTTATGCATGGTGAATCAATATATATTTGTGGAGGTAAATTAGGAGGGGCATGATTTACAGACGTAACGATGAAGAGATGAAATAAATTCTACTTACATATTTTCTCTCAGGATTCAATAAAAATTTTTAATAAATGTATCCGGTAAATCGCTCACTTGTCCCCCTCAGGGCTTTATTTTTATTTTTTTTTTAAACAAGGTGTCCAATATCATGTACTATCAAATTAGACTTGAGTTGTATAGGGCCTCAATTAATTAGGAGATGTATCTTTCATATAACATGATTTTTTTTTCTATTTGTAATATTCAATCTCAAAACGTTATTAAAAAAATGTTGAATCTCTTAGTACTTAATCTAGCCACTATTAGTTCATGACTTCATAATTTAGTATATTTGGGATTTATAATCCTTGCTACTAAATGTATCCATTAGTTTCTAGAACTTTTCCAAATCACACACTTGCCCTTCTCAAAGGCTTTAATTTTTTAAAAAAAACAAACCATCCAATATCATATACTAACCACCAGTTTAGATTTGAGTCAAATCAAGCCTCAATCTGGGAGGAAGTTCTTGTAATGTGATTTTTTTTTATTTATTTATAAGGCTCAACTCAAAGACTTACTAAAAGTGTGTGGATTCTCCTACTATTTAACCCAACGACCATTGGTTCAAGTGTTCATAGTTTCAGTATAAGTGGGATTTATAATCCTAGCCAGCAGGCCCCTAATTGTTCACCTACGTTGATGCATGTCTGAACTTGAGATCACAGAACTATATAATAATCAGATTCAACAGAAAAAAGAACAAACTCATCAATGGGGAATAGCTAGCCAGCCAGCCAGCCAGCTAACATGCTCATTAAATGGAGAGAATGGACTGTCAACGACAAATTCGGCGGCTAATATATCAGTGATCTGTGATCTCTCTATCTGTCTGCATAAGCAAATTCTCAACTAACAAATGGGTCCCTAGCTAACCTCAGACTCGTCAATTAATAACAGCAAAATCTGACATAATACCACCTCAAAAACTGATTTGCGTTACTGATAATCCAAAGCTAGTCAGCTTACTATATATAGCAGTGGGATTCTGTCACTACATCACTCAAGCCTTTCTTTGCCATAGATCTTCTAGAGTGTGGCATTGTAAGTCTGAGTTTTACAATGAAGAAGACTGGTTCCCCTCTGCATTGCGCACTTTTGCGCTTCTTGCTGCCATTCTTTCTTCTTGTCGTCTTCTCTTTCTCTTCTTCTGCAGCAACATCTGAAGCTTTTCCAGGTTGGTGTTTCGATTCTATCTATGTTTTTCCTTTTTTTGGTATTGCATGGAATTTGATGAATAAATCGTTTAAATTATAATTTATAAGTATCGTTACGACTGCTTAATTTTATATTTTATTATTGATATTATATATGTACACATGACAGGGTGCATTTATAACAAAGTTGAATTAAGCATATGAATATTTGCACTTTACAGATATTTTTAATTAATAGCCAGCTGAACATGAAACATATTGATGTGTTTTTATAGTATAATTTTGTAGCCAACATTTAAAGATTTTACCTGAACTTTGTTCGGCTATATAAGGATTTATTTGGTGTGAAAAAGTATTAGCACTTTTTTAGTAAATTCCAACATTTTCATGCATATAGTAAAAATACAGCTCAATATTATCTGATATATTATTTGTGTTAAGAAAGTTAGCAGGTTCCTCCGTATATGTTCTTGTTGAAAAATCCATAACAAACACATGTATATATACGTAATTTTTTGTTTGTAAGAAAAGCAAGTAATTAAAGGCCAAATAAATCATATCCTACTTTCCTACTAACCAACACTAGTCTTCTTGACTATTATTAATTTCTATATTTTACGAAAATAATTTATTTGCAGTATCATCTATTGATTAAGACTAACTAAAAATTCTGCACTCTCTCTCTCTCTCTCTATATATGTTGTTTTCGCAGGTAATGAAGTAAACACTGTGAGCAACGAGGAGTTGGCAAAAAAAACCTTGGAGAATCACAATGAAGAAGAAAAGTTCAAGTTTCTTCATCCAAAACCAATATTCAAGAAGCCATTCTTCAAGAAACCCATTCCAATTGTGAAGCCAATATTCCCACCAAAACCCATCTTTAAGAAGCCATTTTTCAAGCTCCCACCAAAAGTTCCAGTTGTAGAGAAACCAGTTCCGAAGCCAACTCCTTTTGATGAGGAAAAGCCATTACCAATTCCTGGATTCAAAAAGCCTTTTCCAAAGCCATTCCCATTTGTGAAGAAGCCAATTCCTAAGCCCTTCATTCCAAAGCCAATTCCTTTTGTGGAGAAACCATTTCCCAAGCCTATTCCAATTGTGAAGAAGCCATTTCCTAAGCCTTTTATTCCAAAGCCAATTCCTTTTGTGAAGAAGCCATTTCCTAAGCCTCTTCCAAAGCCAATTCCTTTTGTTAAGAAGCCTTTTCCATTCCCAAAAAAGCCCTTCTTCCCCCCAGTGAATCCTTGAGACACAAACATTCCTAAAGCCAAATTAGAATCCTTCCATATGCTAATTATATTGTATAATTAATCTCTCCTTTATGGTCCCATCTTAAAATCAACTGCATCTCCGAATTTGCAGAAATAGCATATCGATCTCGATTGTGTACTGTATTTGAATCATGTTATTGAATATTGCTGCCATAAATAAAGCTTACCGCAGCTATCATATATGTATTCAAAAAATCCATTAATTAGATGTCCTTGTTGGTTCTATATAGCTTTTTATTTTCTTAATTTTTACGGTCACTAAGCGCTCTTACTTAATAGTTAAATGCATAAAATTGAATAGTTAATATCAACTACAAAAGAAAGAGACTATCTTAATTGAGCATGTACAACAAGAAGAGCACCTTTTCTTACTCGCAATAAGTGATGAGGAAACCTGGACATATACATAGATGAAAACCCTCAAGTTACTGAAGTGAATATTGAGCACACACTAAAAACTGATACGAAAGCAGAATCAAGTACGTAGTCGCTTTCAGTTTTTGTCGTCATGAAAAAGCAAGTTAAATCAACCATAGTTTGACTAACAAAGCGTCTTATGATAAGCCAATAATAAAAGTGGTTTAGTTGGTGACAATTTGTTCCATCCCTCATAAGAGCATGGATTTAAGTCTTAGCGTCAACGTGACTACCTCATTTGTGGATAATTATAAGTACTACTATGAAAGTTCTTTAAGTCATGAAATATATCCTGATCCTAATAATTAGTTCTGGAGATCCAATTCCACTAATTTTGTTCACCTCTGAAGCATTAATTTCTTTGTGTTTTTTAGGTCAACCACAACTATTTATCACTTAAGAAAAAGAATGAAGCAATGTGCCAGCAAATATGGGACCGTCCTACTTGATTGATAGACGCTTTGATAATTTCGAATGAGCAGGTCTAGTGTGTGGATGATATGGAGATGAAAAATAATCAGAAAGGCATTTTGTAATGATTTACATGATACTTTGAAGCACAAGCAAATGTAGATTTGTTGACATTATCTCAAAATTACTACGTAGCTCCTTTAAGCAGGATATTCTAAATTGTATTTAAGGTATACGAATTCAATCGATGACTACGATAATTAAAAAAAAGAAAAACTTCATTAATTAGAGAACTAACAATGTGCAATATAACATCTAGATTTATATAACTCTTCAAATCAATGGAGTGATCAACATGAAATTAATCTCAATCTCTTAATACTGTAGAGTGTGACTGTGATGATCTGCAAAGAATACTATTGCAAACTATATGCAAGGAGAGTGAAGAAAAGTCCCCTTAAATTATGTCTATATTAAAAGCATTTCACTTTAACATGTTGAAAGACAAGAAAATTCAATTGAGTAAAACGTGGATATATCAAAATGACTCCTTAAATTAATTACCTTTTAAATCCCAAAAAGTATTTCCATAAATTAGTTAGATTAGTTTTTTCTCCACAAATTCATACATCTCCATTCGCAATTCATATCATGCTCAAATATTAAATCCAAATCGTTCCTCAAAGGAAAATAATTTTAGTACAATCCATGAGTTTTCAATTTGATTATGTTGAAAAGATTTTCATAGTATATTTTAATCCATCGTCTATCGTTGTGTCCTATCGTTTGATGCACTAAGTGCCGACAAAAAAAAAAAAAGATGCACTATATAACTGGAACAACACCATTTTGAAACCTAGGTTGATGTTGTGGCACGATGACAGGCGATAGATTAATTAAAATGGCAATTAACCACACATGGTAACATTTATATGGTTCTTTCCTCTTTAAGTTCTCATGCAAATATAGAATTAATTAGAACAAGTTTAAAACTTGTTTTCTCATTCCTTCGAACAACAAATATGCCAAAGAACGCAACAAGTGATCGGTTATTAATTTATTACACTTCCAGAGTCTTTTTTTGTGGTGAACTATCCAACGATCAAGTCATGCAAGCTTTTTTCAATTTCCTGGCCAATTTAAGAACTTTTATATCATTTAATGGAGAAAACTGGTAGTATCTGATCAACGATAAAGTCGGTTTGCTAATGTTATGATTGATATCTATAGTCACACTCTCAACTAACAAACGGTACTTCAACCTGTAACCTCAGCCTATTCAATAAAAGAAAAAGCAGATCGGTCAGCTCAGATCAAGGAACTAGTCATTTCCAAAGCTAGTTTGCTTTCTATATATATTGATAGCACAAGGCTTATGGGACTGCACACAACAACTCAAGTACTACGTATTGGGTGGCACTCACATTTCTCAATGAGGAAGTGTTTCACTTTGTTGGCATTTTTTCTTGTGGTGAGCTTCTGTTATGATTATTCATCAGCAGCAACAGCTACTGAAGCTTTTCCAGGTTAGTTGTTCTTTTCTCTGAAACTATATATATATATATCTATATATATTAGATGCTGACCGTCGCGATGTTGACAGTACTAGTCTCTGCTAACCATCTGATGTTGAATACTATGAACTTTCCTTTTCTCTTGTATGAGAAAATTGTTGAATTTGCAATCTTCTATTTGATTTAATTATTTTCTTGCCTGTCAATTGAACTAACCTCATGTGTACAAAATATAAACCTTCATGAATTTCATTTGTTATTAAAGATATGCTCCATCGTCTGTACATTAATTCCATCAGACCTATATAAATTTGATTTGGATAATCTTATTATTCTTTATTAAATGTTGATACTATTTTATCTTAAATGAAGACGCAAAATAGTATCAATTTTTAATTATTATTTATAAAAATAACGATGGAAAAATATTTAAAAAATAATCTCTAAACCATCTAAATATTAAATCAGAACAATTCAGATAGGATGTGCATTGGCTACACATTTATGAAGATTTGCACTAAAAAAGTAAGTCCAACACCTAAATATGTTTTAATTTTATCGTGTTTTTTGTTGTTGGTGTATATAATATATGGACATAAGACTGAAAAAAATTGTCTACTTTAAAACAGCATTGAAATCAACTTTATATTTTGAGAAAGATGCAAAGAATTAAAATTAAAAGTTTTCCGATAAAGCTGAACAGAAAACAGAAGTCAATACACTTAGACAAAAATAATCTCATTTAACGTATAGAAATGATATTATTAATTAAGATTATTAGAAACAGGTTATGATCATCTGCGTTTGTAATTTACAGGGAACGAGGTAAACACTATTGGCAATGAAGACTTGGGAAAGGCGGGCTTAGAAAATCATGAAGATGAAGAAGAAAAATTCAAAGGAATTCTCCCTCCAAAACCAATAATATTCAAGAAGCCATTTTTCAAGAAACCCATTCCCATTGTGAAGCCATTCCCACCAAAACCAATCTTCAAGAAGCCATTTTTCAAGCTCCCACCAAAAGTTCCAGTGATCAAGAAGCCTTTCCCAGTTGCGGAGAAACCAATTCCAAAGCCAATTCCATTTGACGAGGAAAAGCCATTACCAATTCCTGGATTCAAAAAACCCTTCCCATTTGTGAAGAAGCCAATTCCTAAGCCCTACATTCCAAAGCCAATTCCTTTTGTGGAGAAACCATTTCCCAAGCCCATTCCAAAGCCAATTCAAGTTGTGAAGAAACCATTCCCCAAGCCTTTCATTCCAAAGCCAATTCCCGTTGTGAAGAAGCCATTTCCAATTCCAGAAAAGCCCTTGTTCCCTCCCCTAGTGACAACAGAAGAATCTCTAAAGCCAAAGCCAGTTTTCAAGAAGCCTATTCCTAAACTACCCTTTCCCCCCAAATTTAAGAAGCCACTTCTCCCACCTTTGCCAATTCACAAGCCCATCCCACCATCATGAATTTCAATTTCTTCTTCTATATTCACTTAATCCAAAATCAATATGAGTGAAGAAAAAAGAACTTTACTTGTACATGTATAAGTTCTCTGGCACTATCTGAAGGTCAATGACGTCTGAATTTGCCGATCATGATATATATGTTATATATATACATAAATTTTTATTATTTGTGTTGTTATTTGAATCATGGATTGCTGCTATAAATAAAGCATATATACTGGTCGTTGTGTAATCTAAAATTCAGTACTGGTAAAAGGATATAATTTTCCTTTTTGGGTTCTGATCGATTTAATTCATACAATCTTAAGAATTTTATTTTTTTCATTTGGATTCATACATATATTATCTCACTCCTTTAAATTATATGGAATGGATGACTGAGATTTTGAATAAAATTAAAATTCCTTAGAGATTATATGGAATCTAGAAGGCTTCATTGTTTGTTATTTTCTTAATTTTGACATAAGTATTCCTTCTCCTTTTTATTTTTAGAGTGTTTAAATATATATATATGTAAAGAAATGAATTATTTTCTTTATACAAAATCCCTTATATATTAATTGAAAATCCTTAACTTAATATTCTTGAAAAACTTGTATTTATTTCCGTGCAATGCATGGATTGCATAGAATGCTCTAGAAAATCGTTAGATATATTTAGTGAAAAAAAAGTAATAATATATTTATTCATGAAAAATATACAAAAGTTGGTTTATGTAATTTGAGAAGCTCGTCAAGCTTTAATAAAGAGGTTTAGGGCCCGTTTGGTTTTCAGTTGGTTAAGAATGAGTTTTGATAGAATGAGTTTTGTAACGTAGTTATAATAAAAATTGGTTTTGGACTAACGTGTTTATGTTTGGATGATTTATTTAAAAATTGGTTTTGACAAAACTCATAATTTTTCTCTAAATTTAGCTTAAACTCCATCCCATGATTAATTTAATTTATTTGGCTTAAAATTTAATCTGCATTTATTTAATTGAGAATATAATATATCTAATATAACATTTTTTTACAGGTCATGATCTATGAAAATTAAAATTTTGAAGGAACATTTTAGTCAATAGATAGGAGGAATTTTATGAAAATTTTATTTTCCTAATTTTTTATTTTTTCTCATTTTTATTGGTTTATTTTTATCTGACTTTAAAATAAATACAGACAAGAATGGAGAAGGAGAACGGAAAAGTAAGTCCACTACTGCTTATTCTTAAACCACGTTTTAGCTGGAAAATAATTATCTAACGAGAAATGAAAAAAGTGCCAAACATCATAAAAAATAAAATAAACCACGTTTAGGGCCAAAACGTGGTTTCAGTAGTAAAACCAAACAGCCCTTAAAACAAAATTTATTTTTAAAAGTGATCTCATTCGCTATTAATAGTTATGCATGAAGCAATGACTCGGCTATATTACTACTCTATCTTATATGGTATATTGAATTTTTATTTAATATTGTCATATAGGTATACAAAATTAAAAATATATTACTCTTCGTTCAAGTAGCAATAGAAAAGCTTTCACTAAAAATAATATTTACAACAAGTTAAGACTACTAAATGGACAATAAAAAACTTTAAAAACTATTTTTGTCCTTTAAATATAAAATAATAGATTTTATTAAATCACTTTTTTTCATATTAGCTCGATCTATTAACCCTAGACTAAAAAAGAATTGACTTGTTTAACTAATTCAACTCATATTTTATCATAGATTGACCTGGTGAGCTCATATTTCATAAAAAATTAACCTATACAACCCAAACTTTATTATTAATTTTTTTAATAACTCTAATATAAGTCCTTGGTTATGAAAAAAACACACACACACAATACAATAAATTCCGGGTTCCACTTTACTTTTTATTAATCTATAAAAGGATACCTCAATCCTTGGCAGGGGTTTTGAACTACCACTCATATTAGGTGGTTTTGTCCAGTTCCGTAAGTCTATTTGGCCACACAAAAAAAATCTAAAATTAGTTAATCCACCATATTTCCTGGAACTTTTATTGTGACTATGAATAATATTTTTGGAAATTTATAATTTTATTATTCCTTTTTTCTATCACTAAGTAATCGCAACAATAAATTATCTAGACAATTTGACGAATTTAAAGAGTATTTGCCCAATTCAGATAGTTATACAAAAAAATTCCAATAGATTTTTTAATTATTTTGTTTTTGAACATTTTATTTTTTTGGGGAGGAAACTTTCAAGGTCGACTATTCATTACTAGTAGTACATATATTCTGAATGTCATCCACAATAAACTTAATACAACCCAGAGGAGGAACAATCAAAAGATTAACAATCTTCGGATTATTCTTTGTCTCCTTGGCAAGCCAATATATTGATAGTATTTGAACTTTTGATCGTAGAATAGATGCAAAACAAAGTTTGTGATATTCTTGGTGAGAATTAATTATTTTGCATCTGAATTTTTATAGAACAGTTAAGAGTAAGAATTGATGCAACATATTGATAGAAAGATCTGATATTAATTGCATTGATTTTATTAAAGTTTAACCTATTTGATTTGTATTTTTGCAAACCAAATCATGGTTTCTAATCATCATTTTTTCCTTTTTTATTTAAATAAGTTTTTAGTAAACTTCTCTATTTTTATCTAGACTTCATTTTTGTAAATTGTAATTATTCTAAAAGATCTTTTATAAAAAGATAAACCAAATGGATACTCAAATGTTGAGTGAAATGATTTTGTTACAATAAGTTTATCCAAGCTGCAAAAATTTCTTTTGTTGTTTGAGTTACGAGGCATATTCCGAGCTTAATGAGCTTTTAATAATCAACTGACCTAAACTTTCTTATACTAAAAAAATTACACTACTTGAGAATCATAATAGCAAATATCAACAATTCATTCATATTATACAAATTTAGAATAAGTAATAAATTGCCTAATTTTTGTTTAAGTAAAATAACCTCCCATCAATTTTATTGAAATTACATAAAATTTTCCTTTATTTCTAAAAACATATACGTTAATTCAATTTCTAACAATGTTATGAATATTTTGTTAAAATCTTTAAAACAATTTTTAAGAATTAAAGTTTATACTAAAATAATTTAATTTAACAATCTACAATAATCAACTAAAATCCATAATTCTACATGAGTCGTGGATAAAGCGATAGATTTCGAAAGTAGCAATAATATAACAGCGATCTCTTCTCTTTTTCCTTAATCCAAATCCAAAATTCAAATAGATGATTGTGCTATACTTCGTGTTTTATAGTTTTTTCCTTTTTATTTTTTTATAAAACAAACTAAACGTCCTTTGTAATTTACATTGCTGGTTGTGAAACAAACATAAAAAAAGGTTCTATCAAATTCTGTTTTCTTTTTTTATTTTGGTTTAAAAAAATCTATCCCTTTCTATTTCTCTCTCTCAAGCCGTCAAAATAATTTTTTGACAAAAATCTCATATGAAATCTAAAAATTTTGTTTAATTGACTATAGCCTTTGCTGAATTCTAGCATATCCATTTAAATGAATTTTTTTCTGTAATATTTGATAATATAAAAACGTGTATATATTGCAATTATTGATCAACATGATCTGTTCAAATTTCTTTCAAATCCTAATCAGCCCTTTGAGTAAATCTTGGTTCTTGATGGAGCTTTATCCTAAAAGTTGCATACTTCTTCACATCGCATATACCATATAGAAATTTATGAAAAGATATTGTGGAAAACTAAATTTATCCTCCTCACAGAGACATACAAATGCATTCACAAAATTAACTTTTAATAAATATCCGTAATTTATTAAATGTTTTTGTAAAATAAAAATAAATTGTTCAATTTTATTTTATCAACAAAAATAGGAAAAATTATGGAATTGATCTGACTAATCAACAATCAAAATATAATGCAATATGATTTTCTGGAAAAAAATAATTAATAGTATACAATAATATACAAAAAATATTCTACAAGTCACATAATTAGAACCTACATATATCAATTAAAAAAAGGACAGAAACTTAAATTAAATTGCTCATTGATTTTGAATTCATTAAATGGTATTTAATAAGTGATTTCAAACTACAATAAAATTTTTGGGTCAATTAAATAGATTTCGAATTGCCAAAAAAAAATTTCAAATTAAACGTTATTGCTTGATTACCTATGTTTATTTCTTTCTGTTTTTTTTTAGCTTAAATTATCTAAACTAGAATTCTTGATCCGTGCATTGCACGGATTAGTTTAGTATTTGAAAAAGAAATCACATAATAAAATAAGTATCAAATTTTCAATTAGAATAACCCATGTTAAATTTGAAATAATAATTTCACTTTTAACATGTATAATTACTTGTCCTTAAAGAACACTTATAGTCGTAAACAACAAATATGTTATGAGGGTAGAAATTAAGTATTGTAGATAATAAAAATCATTAAATAAGCAACTTGACAATAATATTTTCCTTTCATTGCAAGTTTAATAAATTACAAATTGTTAATTTCTAGCAAACAAATTAACAATTTGTAATGTATTCAAATTTAAAATATAATAATAATTATTACATTATAATGTTTGGAAAATCAAATTTCAAAATTATTTGGATTTAAAATTTTTTTTAAAAATTAACAATTTAATACTCAATAGAAGGAGTTTTAGTTACTAAAATTTGAAATTATATTATTATTATCATTATTATGTTAAAAAAAACCCATTTCAATAGTATCTGGATTTAAAATTGTAGGAGGAAATTAACAATTTGTAATTTTAATTTAGGGAAAAATAAATGCTTAATTGTATATAGAAGAAATTTATTAACTAAAATTCAGATTATAATATAATTATTATTTTTTTATGTTATAATATTTGGGAAAAATCCACAAACTTGATTTAAATTGAAGGAGAATTATTATTTTTTAATTCAAAGAATTAAGATAATGGAATGCAGTTAAAATCATTATTAGTTAGGGCTCACATGATATAGAGAAAATGGAGGAGGAAAGTTAAACTTTTCAAAAAGTAGACTGATTGATGTTGCTTAGTTCCAAAAAAATTTAGAAGTTCCCGGAAGTTGAGCTTAATTCGGGAAGTAAAATTTCCCAAACAAAACCCACGAAAGTTCTACTTCCCAAGCATTTTATGATATTTTTCTAAAATGACTCTTAATTTTTTAATTAATTTTTTTAATAGACAGGGTATGTATATCTTTAAAATTAAAATATTATATATTTATTTAAAAAATTATTTAAACTTCCTCGAAAATCGAAAATAAAACAAAGCAGAATATATATGAATTTCCCGAAAAGTTAACTTCCCCGGAAGTGCACTTCTCGAAAAAACTACTTCCTAGAAATTATACCAAATGAGCCCAGATCATGGATGGTTTTTAAATCTTTTTTTAATTTTTTTAAGAAATGTAAAAAAAGGTTAAAATATTCTAAAATTTAAAAATATGAAATTATCATTTAGAAAAGATTAAATAAGAAATAAATCTAACATATATAGAAGTAAAAATTTAAAATAGAATAATGCTTTATGAAAATATTAATACCCAGGGATGTAAAATTTTAAAAAATACGAAAAGTGAAGTTAAGAAAAAGAAGTTATAATGATGGGAAGAAAAAATTATACTCCACTTCATAAAAATAGGGAATCATGGGGTATGGAGATAAAGAAGTTAGTCCAAATAATATTTGGATTTAAAACTTGAAGGAAGAAATTAACAATTTGTAATTTATAATTTAGGGAAAAATAAATGCTTAATTTAATATAGAAGGAGATTTATTAACTAAAATTCAGATTTATAATATAATTATTATTTTGTTATATTATAATATTTGGGAAAAATCCAAAAACTTGATGTAAATTGAAGGGGATTTACATTTTTTTAATTCAAAAAATTAAGATAATCGAATGCAGTTAAGATCATGGATGGTTTTTAAAATTTTTTAAGTTTTTTGAGAAATGTAAAAAAAGGTTAAAATATTTTAAAATTTAAAAATATGAAATTATTATTTAGAAAATATTAAATAAGAAATAAATCTAACATGTACAAAAGTAAAAATTTAAAATAGGATAATGCTTTCTGAAAATATTAATATATATACAGAGATGTAAAATTTTAAAAAATAAAAAGAAGCTATAATGATGGGAATGAAAAATTATACTCTACTTCATAAAAATGGGGAATCAGGTGATGTGGAGAGGGAAAAATTAATCAAATTCAAATTTACAGTTGACAATTTTAATTTTTAAATGAAACATTTTTAGTCATTTTTTCAAATTAAAACATTAGAGTTGCGCTGTTAATAATAAGTGTTATGAACAGTATATTAATATAAGTTGGATTTCAAATAATTTGATATACATTAAATTAGTGGATTATTAAATTAATTTCCACCGATTATGCCAAAACAATTCACACCGGATATACATAATTAGTTAATGGGGTATATAACCAAAACAAATGAATCAAATAGTAAATACTTGAATATTATCATCTTCAATATATAGATATATGTGAACTCAAAAGAACCTATCAAAAAGATCATTGTAATTAGACATTGGAAACCACTATTTCATACATATCAAACTCTTTCATAAAGATAAAAGGTCATTTTCTCCTTATTGTGTGTCTTCCCAACATTTGTTGTTTTTTTTTCATAGACCCAAAAAACATTTGTTTTAACCAATTGTACTTTTTTTCAACATTTTCACATTATGCATAATAGCTTTGGAGCGAATCACTTATAGAAACCAATGTTCCAACTATTAGTATAATCTCGTGAGCTCGACGTCTAAAAGTTGCCCACTTTTTCTACATGATGTACCTCAGGTACATGACTATAGATCAAGGTTCAAGCCTTTACTGAAAAAATGTTCACTTATTATAAGGAATAAAACTTTAATTTTGTTCAAAATAAAAGTAAAATAAAATTCCACAAATAGAAGTTGGCATAAAGCATTTCAATTTTGAAAAATTATACATTTTTTTTACTGAATAATCACCTTTCAGTTACTTTAAGATTTAAAGCACAGTCTCAAAATTTCACCAATGTGAATGGCAAGAGTAAATTTATATGTTTACTTTTAAATTTTTATTTCTTGCATTTGTAGTTTTTTTTTTACCAAAATTTCGATATAGGTTTTTATTAAAAAATAAAATACATCATAAGATTTTGAAAGACGAGAATTCAATGTAAAACGTGGATATCAAAATGACTCCTCAAATTAATTACCTTTTAAATCCCAAAAAGTATTTACAGAACAACACCATTTTGAAACCTGGGTTAGATGATGTGGCATGATGACAGGCAATAGATTAAAATGATGGTGGAGATATTGAAAACTGAAAATACATAGATCGCATTGATTTTGAATTACTTAATCCATTGTTAGAGATTAAAATGGCAATTAATTAACCACACATGTATAGTAACATTTACATCGCTTCTTCCTCTTTAAGTTCTCATGCAAATGCAAAATTAAAAAAAGTTTAAAACTTGTTTTCTCATTCCTTCAAACAACAAATATGCCAAAGAACGCAACAAGTAATCGGTTATTAATTTATTACACTTCCAGAGTCTTTCTTTGTGGTGAAGTATCCAACGATAAAGTCTAGCAAGCTTCTTTTAATTTCCTGGCCAATTTAAGAACTTTTATATCATTTAAAGGAGAAAACTGGTAGTATCTGATCAACGATAAAGTCGGTTTGCTAATGTTATGATTGATATCTATAGTTACATTCTCAACTAACAAACGGTACTTCAACCTGTAACCTCAGCCTATTCAATAAAAGTAAAAGCAGATCGGCCAACTCAGATCAAGGCACTGGTCATTTCCAAAGCTAGTTTGCTTTCTATATATATTGATAGCACAAGGCCTATGGGACAACACACAACAACTCAAGCACTACTTATTGGGTGGCACTAGAAGTGATCATTTCTCAATGAGGAAGTGTTTCACTTTGTTGGCATTTTTTCTTGTGGTGAGCTTCTGTTATGATTATTCATCAGCAGCAACAACTACTGAAGCTTTTCCAGGTTAGTGGTTCTTTTCTCTGAAACAATATATATATATATATATATATATTAGATGCTGACCGTCGGGATGTTGACAGTACTAGTCTCTGCTAACCATCTGATGTTGAATACTATGAACTTTCCTTTTCTCTTGTATGAGAAAATTGTTGAATTTGCAATCTTCTAGTTGGTTTAATTATTTTCTTGCCTGTCAATTGAACTAACCTCATGTGTGCAAAATATAAACCTTCACTAATTTCATTTGTTATTAAAGATATGCAACATATATCGTCTGTACATTCCATCTGAGGTATATAAATTTGATTTGGATATATGGTTCGAATCTTATTATTCTTTAATAAATGTTGATATTATTTTTGTCTTAAATGAAGATGCAAAATAGTATCAATTTTTAATTATTATTTACAAAAATAATTATGGAAAAATATTTAAAAAATAATCTCTAAACCATCTAAATATTAAATCAGAACAATTCAGTATAGGATGTGCATTGGCTACACATTTATGAAGATTTGCACCAACAAAGTAAGTCCAACACCTAAATATGTTTTAATTTTTTCGTTTTTTTGTTGTTGGTGTATTTAATATATGGATATATAAGACTGAAAAAAAGTACTACTTTAATTTAAAACAGCATTGAAATCAACTTCATATTTTGAGAAAGAAGCAAAGAATTAAAATTAAAAGTTTTCCTATAAAGCTGAACAGAAAACAGAAGTCAATACTTTTTAGACCAAAAATATTCTCATTAACGTATAGAAATGATATTATTAATTAAGATTATTAGAAAATGGTTATGATCATCTGCGTTTGTAATTTGCAGGGAACGAGGTAAACGCTGTTGGCAATGAAGACTTGGGAAAGGCAGGCTTAATAAATCATGAAGATGAAGAAGAAAAATTCAAAGGAATTCTGCCTCCAAAACCAATAATATTCAAGAAGCCATTTTTCAAGAAACCCATTCCCATTGTGAAGCCATTCCCACCAAAACCAATCTTCAAGAAGCCATTTTTCAAGCTCCCACCAAAAGTTCCAGTGATCGAGAAGCCTTTCCCAGTTGCTGAGAAACCAATTCCAAAGCCAATTCCATTTGATGAGGAAAAGCCATTACCAATTCCTGGATTCAAAAAACCTTTTCCAAAGCCATTCCCATTGGTGAAGAAGCCAATTCCTAAGCCTTTCATCCCAAAGCCAATTCCTTTCGTGGAGAAACCATTTCCCAAGCCCATTCCAAAGCCAATTCCAGTTGTGAAGAAACCATTTCCCAAGCCTTTCATTCCAAAGCCAATTCCATTTGATGAGGAAAAGCCATTACCAATTCCTGGATTCAAAAAACCCTTCCCAAAGCCATTCCCATTTGTGAAGAAGCCAATTCCTAAGCCCTTCATTCCAAAGCCAATTCCTATTGTGAAGAAGCCAATTCCTAAGCCTTTCATCCCAAAGCCAATTCCTTTTGTGGAGAAACCATTTCCCAAACCTCTTCCAAAGCCAATTCCATTTGTGAAGAAACCATTTCCTAAGCCTTTCATTCCAAAGCCAATTCCTGTTGTGAAGAAGCCATTTCCAATTCCAGAAAAGCCCTTGTTCCCTGCGGTGACTACAGAAGAATTTCTAAAGCCAAAGCCAGTTTTCAAGAAGCCTATTCCTAAACTACCCTTTCCCCCCAAATTTAAGAAGCCACTTCTCCCACCTTTGCCAATTCACAAGCCCATCCCACCTCCATGAACTTCAATTTCTTCTTCTATATTCACTAAATATCGAAAATCAATATGAGTGAAATAAAAAGAACTTGACTTTTACATATATAAGTTCTCTGGCACTATGTGAAGGTCAATTACATCTGAATTTGCTGATCATGATATATATGTTATATACATAAATTTTTATTATTTGTATCGTTATTTGAATCATGGATTGCTGCTATAAATAAAGCATACTGACCGTTTTGTAATCTAAAATTCAGTACTGGTAAAAGGATATACTTTTCCTTTTTGGGTTCTGATCGATTTAATTCATACAATCTTAAGAATTTCATTGTTTTCATCTGGATTCATACATATATTATCTCACTCCTCTAAATTAATTATATGGAATGGATGACTGAGATTTTGGATAAAATTAAAATTCTTTAGATGATATGGAATCTAGTAGGCTTCTTTTTTTGTTATTTTCTTAATCTTGACATCAGTTCCTTCTCCTTTTCATTTTTAGTGTGTTTAAATATATATATGTAAACAAGTGAATTATTTCCTTTATTCAAAATTCTTTATATATTAATTGAACATCCTTTACTTAATATTGTTGAAAAATAAAAACAATATATATTACGCATACCCACCCTCATTCTCAGTGGCAATTTACTCATTTAATTTTTATAAATGATCTATTAATTAATACGTCCCATTTAGATGTTACTTCAACCGAACTAACAATAAGGTGGAATTGCGGTTATCCACACTCACTAATTGATCAATTTTTACAATACATTAACAAATTATGTGAGTTTTCTCTTTTTTTACCAACACATTATGTGAGTTTCAACATTGTCATAAAAAGGGAAAATATTTTACTATAAACATTGAATAACAACTTATATTGACTTATTTTTTGCTATTTAAAATAGAAAAAAGTGTCATATTGAATTATCAAATCATAAGTGGTAACTGGTATACTTAATTTTGAATGTGTGAAAGCACGAAATATAATCTAGCTTATTATATATAAAACATTTTTTTCATAATCCCAATTCCATTTATAAAGCCATTTAACCTGAATTATTACCCACCATATAAAAGCAAATATGTTTCGGTTTGATCAAATTAAGCTACGTGGTATTAATTATTAAAACTTTTTACACTCCTCATATGAAATTTAACAAAATGCAAAAAGAAAGGTTTCAATATAATTTGATCAAAACATAGTATTCAGACCAACTCCAAGTAGAGAGTCCAATTGCGGACAAAAAACAATACAGTGATGGCCAATCTAACTCCTCTGGTTAATTGAATTGTATCTTATTGTTCACCAAACAAAAATTGTATTTTATTATCCACTTGAATTATGTTATATTTTGTTGTCAACTCTTACAAATTAAAAATGGGATTTGGATGCATGAATAATATTCGAATCAAGTCTATTTATTTATTTATTTTTATCAGAATTTCAATCAAGTCTCGTAAATAAACTAAATATGAAAAGAACTGATCGGATGGAAGTCAATCAAATATGAAAAGTAAATTACGACTTCGCAATTCGGAGCTTCTACTTATACTGTATATGATCACCGTCGATTAATAACAGAAAAGTCCACTCTCGGTTTGTCCATTGCCACCATGGCTAGGTACGTCAAGGTGGCCGTCATCGGAGCCGGCGTTTCTGGTCTCGTCACTGCTCGGGAGCTTCAACTAGAAGGCCACCGAGTCATCGTCTTCGAGAAAAGCCACCGCATCGGAGGCATCTGGGTCTACTATCCGAGAACTGAATCCGATCTTCCCGGTGTCGACCCGAATCGCTAACCGTCCATAGCAGCCTCTACCTCTTCCTGCGCATCAATGTGCCCCAGGCAACTCATGGGATACTTAGACTACCCCTTCGTGAAGCGCGAGTCAGGGGACACTAGAACCTATCCGGGTCACAAGGAGGTGCTCCATTTTCTAGACGGGTTTGAGGAGGAGTTTGGGATCTGTGACTTGACCCTGCTCGAGTCGGAGGTGGTTCGGGTGGAGCAGTTCGGGGAAGGCAAAGATAAATGGATGATTGAGTGGAAGAGTCGGGGATCCGAAAAGTTGACCAGAGAAACGTTCGAAGCGGTTGTAGTGTGTTCGGGTCACTACACAGTGCCGAAGCTCGCAAAAATTCCCGACATTGAAATTTGGAAGAGATACCAAATGCATAGCCACAATTATCGGATGCCCGACCTATTTAAGGGACATGTAAGTGAATTTAAATTTTCAAGTATGACTGTCTGCTACTATGCTGTTCTAATGTATCAGCTTCATAGAAGAAGATACTTACTCCCTTCAGTCAATATTATAGAGTGTGATACGTACTTTTATGTTCATTACAAAAATTGAAAAACATATTTAAAAATACTAAAAGTTCTAAATTTACTTCTATTTATTAAGAAAATATTAAAATAATTAAATCAAGTAATTTCCTATGAATTTTATAAGTGTAGGAGAGATAGAAGTAATTAATTAACAAAATTAAATATAGTAAGTGTAAAATTATCTATTTAGGTTCCTATACCTTGTATTGTGGATTAAAGAAAAATGAGTCTCACACCCTATATTGTGGACTGAAGAGAGTACTTATTTAGACAATCTATATTTTAAAATTTTTATATTGATATTCTTTATTTTAAGAAATAAAAAATTATTAAGACAGAATTTTAGAGTGAAAGAAAATTATCATGTATTTTACTTCCAACTACTTTACGTAAATTAAGAAAGTTAGTTATCTTTTTAAAATTCTAAAAAAAATTAAAAATTTTTTTTTACCATTATTTAATATACTAATGCAATTTACATTAAATACTATTTGACCAATTGAAAGTACATTTTTCATCTAAAAAGTCTAAAAATAATTTATGAGAAGAAATAAATGATGAGGGTAAAATAGGAAAAATCTCATTAAATATTACTAGATCTCTTATAAAAAAGATAAGAAAAAATTTCTAGAATATTCCTTATAAAAAGGGCCAAAGGGGGTATTTTTTAATAAAAACCTATATCAAAATAAAAAGTTATTATTAAAAATGAGAAAATTAAAATTTAAAATTAAATCCTTCATATCATATTCAGATCATATAAATATACTCTTGCCATTTATATTGGTGAAAATTTGAGACTGCTTTAAATATTGAAGTAACTAAGGTGATTATTCAATAAAACATAAGTATAATTTTTCAAAATTGAAATACTTCTTTTTTTTCTTGGATCAACATATATAGTTGAAATACTTTATGCCAACTTCTTTCTGAGGAATTTATTTCATTTTTATTTTGAGCAAAATTAAAGTTTTATTCCATTCAACCCTTATACCAATCAAGCAAGCTTCAAATGACTTGAAAATGTGAACATTTTGAACAATACAATTTTTGCTAAAAAAATTATACCATAAAATTGTACAGAGTCTAGATTCTTAAAAAAATTAATTTAATTATTTACAATTTATAACTAATACAACTTACTATATTTCTATATTTTATATTACTAAAATAAAAAAGAATTGAACAGGTGGTGGTTGTAATAGGGGTAGGAGCAAGTAGGTTTGATATATCAAAAGATATTGGAAAAGTGGCAAAAGAGGTTCATATGGCCACCCGAATTAATCAGATCTTTCCCAATATCAGTCTTCAAGACTCAGAACATCAGCCACCATTCTATGGTACACACCTCCTTTCCTAATCTCATCATGTTTCATCTATGTCTAGCTTATCAGATTATTTTGAAAGTAAATATTTTAAAGTGTTAAGAAAATGTACTCTAAAAATTATCCATCAAGAAACATACGAAATACTCTTTATTTTTTTTTCGGGCAGAAAAAATGTGTTTTGAAGATGGCTTGGTTGCCTTTGAAGATGGATCCTCGGTTTATGCAGATTCAATAATCCACTGCACTGGGTATCACAATAACTTTTTTTGGACAAATTTTTATCATTTTCCAAACTAGAAATTAAACATCATCAGCGCTAACTTGATCAAACAACTAGAAAAGAAGCTGTCTCTCTTGGGTCTAGAATCCAGATGGATAAAGATAGTCTCTCTCTATCTCCCTCCACCTAGACTATCCTCGGCTAGAGAGAATACTGGAGCCTTAAAAAGAATATTTAATTGAATGACATACTTTTATTAACATTGCACAACTATTAGATCAATCAATTCTCTCAACCATTAGATCAAGTCAATGCGTTTTTGAAAGGTTGAGATATGATGAAGAAAGATTGGATGAGAATGCAGGATTCCTCATTTCATGTAGCTGAATCGCAGAGCAGGCTGGTACCAAAAGTACTATCTAAAAAGGTGAAGTTACCTATAGAAGAGGAGATCATGATGGATTCTGTTGAAAATTATTATCAATTCAAGTAACAAAATAAAATCCCTAAACACTTCACTCACACCCTTCATCCTCATGAGCTATATAAAGTTTGAAATCACACGAGGTTCAAAAGAAAGTAACAATTATGTTAATAAAATAATAATACTATTTTTATATAATACATTGATTTCTTAGGCTTAGATGGATTTTTGTACTCTTTATAGATTTTTTATGTAATTTTCGTCCAATGCAAAGTCTAGTTTAATGATATCTCACTTAACATTAATTTTGTACTATGCAATTAATTCTTTGGTTATTATTCTGTTTTTGTATGCAGTTTTTTTTTTTGGCCACGTATGTAGTTTGAACTATACAAATTTTTTAAATGACATTTTTCAAAGGAAATCATTCTAATTAATTTTACTCAAATAAAAGTGTGATTTCACCTTTTATATGTTACCTATGATCTAATGATCTCACTTGGCTAGTTGGCTCAAAATCTTGTTCATATTACTCAACCGAAATATATTTCCTCACATCTCGTTTGATTTACTTTTATAAACAATTCCATTTGTGAGGAAGCCATTTCCAATTCCAGAGAAGCCTTTGATTCCTCCGGAGACTACAGAAGAATTTCTAAAGTCACAGCCAGTTTTCAAGAAGCCTATTCCTAAACTACCCTTTCTCCCCCAAAATTTAAGAAGCCACTTTTTCCACCTTTGCCAATTCACAAGCCCATCCCACCTCCACGAACTTCAATTTCTTCTTCCATATTATCGTTGTCATCTCGCAATTGTCCATTCATACGTGTTATCTCGCCCCTTTAAATTATATGAAATGGATCGCTAAGATTTTGGACAACAGTCAAATTCCTTAGATTTTATGGGATCTAGAAAACTTCATTGTTTATTATTTTCTTTTCTTAATTTAGACATATTTATTCCTTCTCTTTCATTTTTAGTGGGTTTAAATATATCTGTAAACAAATGAATTATTTTCTTTATTAAAAAATTCATATATATATATATATATTAATTGAACATTCTTTTCTCAATATTGTTGAAAACAATTACACTTACCCACCCTCATCACTTCTCAGTTGCAGTTTAATCATTTAATTTTTATATCTGAGCTTCTAACCAATATGTCTCATTTAAATGTTACATCAATTGCCAAAGTGCCTGTTTGACTCATCTTTTTTTAAAAAGAAATTATATTTTTTAATTATGATTTTCTTAGAAGATATATTTAGCCAAATACAAATTATTTTTTTAAAAAATAAAAAATAAGTTAAACTAGGATTTAAATCGTACTGGCCCATTTTCCACTTTATTTCAAGTTGAGTCAAATTGGTAGCCAAGAAAATTAACCCAAAGGACTTTCTTTTTTTCTTCAGAACAACCCAGAGGTTTTTTGGATTCGACACCAAATGATAGTGATACCATACGTACCTATTTAGTTCAGTGATTTTTCTTTTTGCTCACAACTCGTTCAGGGAATTAAATTATATTTTAATATTCAGTCAACTCTTCTTACCACCTAGAAGTTTTAAACATGTGACACATAAATAATATTCGAATCAAGTCTATTTTCTTATTAGATTTCGAAACAAGCTTTGGGGACTTGATCCAATAGAAGTCAGTCAAATATGAAAAGTAAATTACGGCTTCGCAATTCGTATCCTCTATTTATATCCGATATGATCATCGTTGATTCACCCGTGAACAACAAAATTCCACTCTCGATCTCTCCATTGCCACCATGGCAAGGTCTGTCAAGGTTGCTGTCATTGGAGCCGGAGTTTCCGGCCTCGTCGCTGCTCGGGAGCTTCAACGAGAAGGCCACCATGTCATGGTCTTCGAGAAGAACCACCGTATCGGAGGCACCTGGATCTACGATCCGAAAACTGAATCCGATCCTCTGGGTGTCGACCCGAACCGAGAGACCGTCCATAGTAGCCTCTACCTCTCGATGCGCACCAATCTGCCCAGACAACTGATGGGATACTTAGACTATCCGTTTGTGAAGAGCGAATCAGCTGACCCCAGAACGTTCCCGGGTCACGAGGAGGTGCTCCGTTTCCTGGATGTGTTTGCGGAGGAGTTTGGGATCTATGAGTTGATCCGGTTTGAGTCGGGGGTGGTTCGGGTGGAGCGGTTCGGGGAAGGGAAAGAGGAATGGGTAGTCGAGTGGAAGAGTCGGGGATCCGAAACGCTGAACCAAGAAACGTTTGAAGCTGTTGTAGTGTGTTCGGGTCATCACAGTGCCGAAGCTTGCCGAGATTCCAGGCATTGAAAATTGGAAGCGATACCAAATGCATAGCCACAATTATCGGGTACCCGACCAATATAAGGGACAGGTAAGTGAACATAATTTCTTATTTTTTTTTGGTCCATAAGATATTTACTTATTTAGACAATCTGCATTTTAATTTTTTTATACTGATATTCTTTATTTTAAAAAACAAAAAATTATGAGGACAATGTTCAAAATTTCATAGTGAAAGAAAACTATTTTTTTTAATAAAAACATACATCAGCATGAAAAAGTTTTTATTAAAAATGCAAGAAATAAAATTTTCAATTTTAATCCTTCATATTATATTCAGATCATATAAATTTACTCTTCTTGCTATTCACATAGGTGACTTTGACACTCTGCTTTAAATCTTGAAGTAACTAAGATGTTTTATTCAATAAAATATATGTACTCCCTCTATTTCTTAATATAAGACCCTTTTAATCGAATCATACGGATTAAGAATTGAAATTAAAACTAATTAACTACCTTGATTTTTTTGAAGATTTTAATATTTTTTTTAAAACTATCCTTATTTAATCTCTTTCTTTTTTTCTTTGGATATATTAAATAGGGATATTTTTTAAAAATGTATAATAAATACTACCTTGCATATTGTAAATGGTTTTATATTTAGGATTAGGATAAAAAATCTTATATATAGGATTGAAAGAAGTATAATTTTTTAAAATTGAAGCTTTATGCCGGCTTCTTTTTGTGTGAACATTTTTTCATTAAAGGCTTGAACCTTAATCAATAGTCATATCCCGTCCCATCTCATCCTTCTACCAATCCAATCAAGGTAGCTTCAAATGATTTGAAAATGCGAAGCTTTTAAATGCAATGAATTTTGTGCATTATTATATGGAGTTTAAATTCTGAAAAATTATTTTTATTATGGATGATTTATGCACAGTGTTAAACTTATTATATTTTATATTGTCGATAACCGTTGCTGAAAAAAATGAACAGGTGGTGGTTGTAATAGGATTAGGACCAAGTGGGTTTGACATATCAAAAGACATTGGAAAAGTGGCAAAAGAGGTTCATATAGCCACACGAGTTGATAAAAAGTTTCCCAATATCAAACTTCAAGACTTTCAGAACCTCAGCCACCATTCTACGGTAAACGGCTTCTCCATTCTTATTATGTTTCATCTATGTCTTACCTATGTTATCATCTTCATCAAATTATTCTGAAAGTATAAAGGGATCGTAAGAAAATGTATTTTTAAAATTATCCTTCAAGAAACATATATACAAAAGCTCTCTTTAATTTTGGGTCTTTTTGCAGATTAATTGGTTTTTAAAACTTTAACACATAATCAGATACGAAACTCACTGTCACTCTGTTTTTTTTTTGGCAGATAAAATGTGTTTATGATGATGGATTGGTTGCCTTTGAAGATGGATCCTCTGTTTATGCAGATGCCATAATCCACTGCGCTGGGTATTACGATAATTATTTTCAACAAATCCGTGTATATATATATATATATATATAAAGCTAGTGGCCTAGTGTAGCATATTCTGCTATAGCTATAGTAACTCTCTTATCGACAATAATACGCTGATGCATTATTTCCGTCTCATACAACTCACGATAAATATATCTAGTTTTTTATCATTAGAAATTAAACAATATCAGTGGTCAATTGGAATTTCATTTTATTTAACGTATGTATCAACTTCCGAATTCAGGCTTCTTTGAAAATTTACCCAAGTGAAGTGAGCAACCCAATTAACCATGATTAAACTGCATTCATAGTGTTGTTGAGATTATTGGCTTCTATGAATTAATTAGTTCAAAGTGAAGGATTGAGTTTTTCAAAGTGTATGTTTTAAATTTTACTGAATGTTATGGCAGATACAAATTTGACGTGCCATTCCTTGAAACCAAAGGAATAGTGAGTGTTGGGGACAAAAGAGTTGGGCCAATGTACAAGCATGTCTTTCCTCCTGCATTGGCTCCTTCCCTCTCTTTCATTAGTTTAACCAATCATGTTAGTGGTAACAAGTTCTCTTTTTCCAGTCCAAATTATATCATAATCATCTGAATTGAAATTGGAACTTATTCCGTCAAAAAGCCGAGATAGACTATTCCTCTTTTTACAGTGTGCAGTGCTCTCTCTTTTTACACTTCTTCTTGCCCCCTTTTTATTGACCTTCTCCTGACCGTTAAAGTGTAACCGTCTTCTCCCTCTCACCCCTTGTTTATCGGGATTTTTCATAAATGATCATCATGGAGTATCGCACTCTTTTTGCTTGATCCCTGGTTTTTCGTCCTTCAGTTATGATTCTGTAATGGTTATTGTTCTCATAACCGTTACTCCTAGTCGGATATTTTTGGAGCAACACAATTTTTGTAGAGAAACCCGTAGTTGGCCCTATGGCCGAGATGTTGTTTAATTGTACGATCATTTGGCCGTACAATTACTCGGGCTTACCACTTGATAACCGATGTAATACTTGGATCGTTGCGCTTAAGCTCGGTGTATATGAGCCCGGAAAGTGGTACATTAAATGGGCGTTTCTCTACTTCGGACTTGTAAGCTCGGCCTTCTCATCCCGGCCAGTACAAAACTCATATAAATTGAAGGGGGAAAAGGACAAGTAGGACCAACTTTTGCTCTTTGGTTCTTACTTCTTTCAATCTTTCTCATTGCTTGAGGTAAATTAGTTTCAAGAGATTTATATCATTGAAAAATTAGGATTTAGAATCTTTCCTGTCAAAATCATGTTATCCTCTCTTGTTTAAAAACTGGACTGTTGACTTGGACTATGTTTGGTTTGGGGTGGTTTTGACCAAAATAATATTTCTTAGCTTTTGCCTTCCAAGTTGCAAAACCCCGTCTATATCAATAGACCAAACATACTTTTAATCCAATGACTATAAAAAATTGAATGATATCATTCTTATTAACACTGTACAACCATGAGATCAAATTTTTGTCCTTATCGTCAAATTAAGTCAATCAATTAATCAAATTTTAGATGAGAGCGGTTATATATATATATATTGCAATTTTCAACATGAGAGAGATCATATGTTTTTGAAAAGTTGAGATGTAATAAAGAAAGATGGGATGAGGATGCAGGATACCACACATCATGTAGCTGAATTGCAAGCCAAGTGGGTTGCAAGAGTATTATCTAGAAAGGTTGAGCTAGCTTCATAAGAGGAGATGATGAATTCTGTTCAAAATTACTATCATTTAATGCAACAAAATCAAATCCCCAAACACTTAACTCACGTCCATCGTCCACATCAGGTATGTAGAATTCTTCGATTCACTGTATTTCTTTCTAGACCCAGCAGAAAAAATCTGCTTCATATATTGTATAAAATGAATCCTAATCTATATGAAACAAATTCTTAATGCGCAAAAGAGTTTTTTTTTTCCTGTTATAATTACTACTACCTTTGACCCTATTCTATAAGCCTCTGTTTGGTTTGGGATTTGGAGCGTTTTTAAGAAGAGGAGATTAAATCTCATCCCCTAGTTTGACTCTAAAAATTGGTAGGGAATGAAGGGAATCCCCACCCCATTTTTAATTCCCCTAAATTGAAATTTTTTGGAAGGAAGAGAATACTTATTATTCAATCTCCTCTTGAACCAATGAGTGTTTGATTGAAGTTCCTTCAATTGCTTCAAATTTAAAACCCCTCTATTCCATTTTCCTTCAATTTCCTCTATTAAAAGTCTTTCTAATCACTTTCTCTTCAATCCTATCAATTGAACCAAACAAACCCTAAGTTGATCAGAATTTTAAAAAATTTAAAATCATACAAAAATTCAAAAGAATAAGTAATAATCATGTTAATAGATAATAAAAAAAAATACTCACCTGTTTTAATATTATACAAAACATTGATTTGTTAGGGTTAAATGCATTTTTGTATTTTTTTATAATATTCGGATAATGCACAGTCTAGTTTTAATTAAAGTTAATTATATCACTCAAAATTTTGCAATAATACAATTAATTTTGTTGGTAATAAATGACAGTTTCAAATGAAATCATTCTAGTTTTACTCGCATTGAAGTGTGATTTCACTTTATATTACCTATTATCTAATGATCTCACTCGGCTAGTTGGGTAAAAATCTTATTCATGCTACTCAGCTGAAATATATTTCCTCACATCTCATTTGATTTATTTTTGTAAATAATTACCTATTGATTCTTTAAAACTTAAAGATAAATATTAAAAAATGGTATGTTTATATTTTTGGTTTCTTCATTTATTTGTAATTGTAATAAAAAAATAGAATTGGCAGGTTGAATATAAGCGTTGGCTAGCTAAACAAAATGGTTTGGGTCCACTAGAAGAGTGGATGGATGAGATGTACACGGCGTGTTTCCATAAACATCTGGAAATGGATCACTTTTACAAGGAACATTGGGACAATGCCCATTGGGACTCCATCATTCATCCGAAGTCAAATCTTAATAATAAATAAATTATTATTTATAGGACATGTAGCACTATAAAAATAAGTGTGTTTACCAAAAAGATCTTAGTAGATAGTTGTGTATTTTAATCATATTATTCTGGTTTTGATTTTTTACCATATGTATGAAAAATGTCTTGTTAGAAGAGATAAAATCTACTTCAGTAATCTCTATATCTCAAAGGGATTAGCCTTCTGTTATTGATTAGAAGATATTTTTTGTGCTTATAAAAAAGAAAAAAATAATTAATGACTGTTGGATTAAATAGAATAGACTCAAGACTTCTTAAATAATAAGAATGTGAGTTTGAATTTTAATTAAAAGAAGATTGAAAAATAAATTATGAATCTCATTTTTTTTTCTCTATTTCTTTCTCATTACTTTACTTGAATTAATGTCCAGATATCCATTTCATTTAAAAAAATCTAGGATTTAGGTATTTAATTTGATGTTGAAAATAATATTGTCTTATGTGTGAAATATAGTTTGTTATGCTCGATCCAACAGTTGAAAATGAGAGTTGATTCAATGACCTCATTTTTATTAATACGATACAACCTTTGGATAAGTTAATATCAAACAAAAGATGACATTCGTAATTTTCAATAGTAAATGATCTTTTTTATGGATAAAAAAAGAGATATAATAAAGAAAGATAAGATAAGGAAGTAAGTCCCATGTTTCTATTTTATCCCTTAAGTTTCAATAGCAAATTTTTTTTTTCGTTCAACAAAATTACATCACTCCTATGATTTTTACATCAACAAAACCAAGCTACTACCTAACATATATAATGGCAACATATCACAACTGTAGCCAATGATTTAAGCCCCAGAATCCCACATTTCATATAGCTGATATTGCAAAACAACTCACAATTATCGGGTACCCGACCCATTACCCCATCCCATTTCTATGAATTCATGCAATAGAATCAAATCTCTTAACACTTTGCTCACGTCATTTACTTGGTAGGGAATACCAAATTCTTTAATACTATATGTACGTATATTTAATGCTTACTATATATTTTGTTAGTATAAATGCTCTAAAATGACTTTAAGTAACACGAGAGTTAAGAGGCCATAAAAAAAAAAAACAAAGAAAGGAGGGAGATAAACATAGAATGGTAAATTTTACTTCTTAAATGTTGATCTCACGAAAGTGAGACTTGTTAATTATGTGTCTATTTTTCTTTTTATTTTAAGTGAAGTGACTCTAGAAATTCAAATTTTTATTAGATATAAATAATGTATAGAACAAGTTTTAGAAAATAAATATGTGAAGAATATAATTTGTAGTAGATTTGAATCTGAAATATTGTTGATGTTAGTATTGATAATATTAATTTGCTTTAAATAAAATTATTAAATTCAACAACTTGAGGTGGGTCAAAACTACTAACTCGAAATCGTGCGCATATTCATACTCGCGCTTATGTGTGTGCATATATATATATATATATATACAAATACATACATACATACATACATATATATATATGGGTGGATGAAAATGAAAAATTAAAAATAAAAGATGCATAACTTTATAAAACTGTTTTTGAAAATTTTTAAAATATATAAGAGTTATATATAACTAAAACAAAATAGAAAAAGTTGTTATATGTTACTTATTACAAAAAAAAATTTGAAGGAGTTGAGATGAAAAAAAAAATTGGAGGAGTTATCCAAATATTTTTGGTAAAAAATTTTTTAAACTAAGTTATATAATTAAAACAAATACTCCCTCCGGTCCTATATATAGGACCTTTTGCCTTGGTCCTAAATATAAGATCCTTTACTATGTACGAGGTGGTATTTATTATGTGTTTTCAAAAAAATGCCCCTATTTAATGCATTCAAAGAGAAAAAGAGAGATTAAATAAGGATAGTTTTGGAAAAATGTTGAAATTTTTGAAGAAATTGAGGTAGTTAATTAGTTTTAACTCTTTTTCTTAATTCGCGTGATTCGATTAAAATGATCTTATATATAGAACGAGAGGGAGTATTTTTTTACCAGAAAAGTAGATTACGACCTCGCAGTTCGGGTCTTCATTTCTTCTGATGATCATCTTTGACTCGCACCTGAAAACAAAAGTCCTTTCTCTCTCTCCATAGCCACCATGGCCACGTCAGTCAAGGTCGCCGTCACCGAATATGGCGTTTCGGGCCTTGTAGCTGCTCAGGAGCTTCAACGAGAAGGCCACCGACTCGTCGTCTTCGAGAAAAACACCGTGTCGGAGGCACCTGGATCTACGATCCGATAACTGAATCCGATCCTCTCAGCGTCAATCCGAACCGCGGAGTAATCCACAGTAGCCTCTACCTCTCGATGCGCACCAATCTGCGCAGACAACTCATGGGATACTTACACTGCCCGTTTGTGAAGCGCGAATCAGGTGACCCGAGATGTTCCCGGGTCACGAGGAGTTGCTCCATTTTCTGGATGTTTTCCCGAGAAGGGAAGGAGGGTTGGATGGTTGAGTCGAAGAGTCGGGGATCCGAGTCGTTGACTCAAGAATCATTCGAAGCGGTTGTAGTGTGTACGGGTCATAGTACAGCGCCAAAGCTCGTGGAGATACCAAATGCATAGTCACAATTACGGGTACCCGACCCATTTGAAGGACAGACAAGTGAATTTGTGCCACATTGGCATTACTATGGCAGTTTTTCTGGTACAGAGATAGTTATTTTTGTTAACAAAAGGAAATATGTTTTTTTAGTATTTTCTGAATTTTAAAAAATGAGTCATATTATTTATGTGTTATTATGAATTTTATCTTTAAATAATAAAAATAGAACAGGTGGTGGTTGTAATAAGATGAACCAAGTGGGGTTGACATATCAAAAGATATTGGAAAAGTGGCAAAAGAGGTTCATATCACTATTTTTGCAACCGGACCGAATCGAACGGTCGTATCAGTCCGTTCATTGACCGCATAAATTTTCGGCTTGTTTTGTAGGGTTGAACCGTTTTGGGGATTGAGCCAGATTGAATCGGTACAAACTGGCTTTTGAGCCGAAAACCGGCATTGAGCCAGGAACTAGATCGGTTTTTAAAAAACTGGTCTGTTCTATATTTAACCCATTTTTTAATTCTTTTTAAATTTAAATCATTACTCTCTTCATTCTATATTATAAGACAATATTTGGGATTTTGCACATATTAAGAAATAAAAATAACATTCTTAAATTCTTAAAAAAAATCCAAACATTCCTATCTTACCATTATTAAATACTATTTTTTATTATTCCAACATAATTTATAGTATTATATATTACATTAATGAGGGTAAAAATGACAAATAAAATCATGTTGTCTTATATTATAGGAAAAAAAAATCTATTTATTTCCTTATAATATGGGAGAGTATATTATTATAATAATGTAAATTTATAAATAAACAAAATAAAGGTAAAATAAAAAGAAAATGTAACCTAGTTGAAACAAAATCCTCAACTTTCTACATCGATAATTGCAGTCTCTGCTCTCCTCTATTTTCATTGCCTTTCAAGTTTCAAGTTTTAGCTTAGTTCAACTCAACTCTTTCTATTATCTTCCTCCATCACTCCAAGCCTCCATATACATATATTATTAGAGTATTTATGAAAATTTAAGAATTTGATATTTTATTATTTCTTATACATATATTATTATACATATAATATTATTTTTATGTAATTATTACATCATTAGTTTGATCACCGGTTCGACCGGTTAAATCATAAAAACTGTGACCTGAAGACATTTCTGGTTCTATGTCTAATCTGATTTTTAAAACATTGGTTCACATAGCTATCCGAATGAATCAAAAGTTCAAAACTCTGAAGCTGCAGACTTTCACAACATAAAGCACCATTCTACGGTACACACCTATTTTCTTATATATTATGTTTCGTCTTTGTGAAGTTTCCATAGTATTTGGATTTTTCTTATCAGAAACCTTCCTGTATTTCTATCTAAAGTCTTAATCGTTGCTTTGATCCAATAGTTGAGAGAGAAGTTTGATCCAATGTCACCATTTTTTTTAATATTTGTAATATATTGTATATATAGTCATTGACTCGTTATATATCATTATCAACTTAATAATTTTTCAGGCTAATAAGATATGAAACTCACTGCTAGTCTTTTCTTTTTTTTGACTGATAAAATGTGTTTATGAAGATGGATTGGTTGTCTTTGAAGATGGATCTTCAGTTTATGCGCAGATGCCATAATCCACTGCACTAGGTATTCTAATATAATTATTTTGACATATTTTTATCATTTTCTTAATTGTAAATTAGAATTCATTTCTGGTCAAAATTTGAATTTTATCGGAGATTAAAATATATCAAACTCTTTGAAAAATTTAAACAATTGAGTTCAGCAACCCAACCATCTTAAGCTTTCTAAACTGTAATTCATATTGTTCTTGAGATTCTAAGAACCTCCTAGTTAAATCAAAGTGAATATTGTTGACTTTTTTTTGAAGCAAATGATTGAGAAAAATGTAACATTTTTATTATACAAAACATATTATTATTATTACTACTCTATTTTTATTATTTTTTATTCAATAATTCAAAGCACGTTTCTAATTAACAAAATTAATTATTTTTATTTTTATTTCATTCTGTATATCAAACTAGTCTTAAGTTTTGTTACACATGATGACAGGTGTAAATGCCATTTCCATTCCTGGAAACCAAAGGAATAGTAAGTGTTGAGGAAGAAATAGTTGGGCCACTATACAAGCATGTCTTTCCTCCAGCTTTAGCTCCATGGCTCTCTTTCATTGGCATAACCTCTTATGTTGGTGGTAACAAGTTTTACTTTCTTGTCCAAATTATCTTATGTTCAATGGATTCCTATATATATATATATATATGACAAGAGAGGGATTTCGATTTTCTACCGTCATTATGCCAAAAAAGGAATTTCTTGGCCGTTAAAATTAGTGTTCCTTTGCGATTCTTAACAGTAAAGGATTTAAATATCGAGAAAAATTGGTTTGTGGTTAATAACGGCAAAGGAAACTTTCATATAATGATCTCACTTGATGAACTTGTTGGCTTAAAATCTTGTTCATGTTATGAAATATAGATCCTCTCATCTCATTTAATTTATTTTTATAAATTATTAAATGTTGATTCTTTAAAACTTAAAGAAAAATTAAATATATAAGAATGGTCTGATTATATATTTTTTTTTAATTATTTGTAATTGTTAAAAAAATTGAATTGGCAGGTAGAGTATAAGTATTGGCTAACTGAGCAATGTGGGTTGGGTCCATTGGAAGAATGGATAGAGAAGATGCACATGGAGTGTCACCAGATATTTCCAGAAATGGATCACTTTTACAAGGAACATTGGGACGATGCTTATTGGGATTCCATCATTCGTTCAAAGAAGAATTGTTAATAATAAATAAATTAAAGTATATATATAGTGCTTGAAAAATTAAAAAAAAAATTAATAATGATTGGGTTGAATTTCTCAAGGTTGAAAGTTGGAATATTGTGCATGCAATAAATTATATCGGATTGTTACGCTATTTGGATTCAGAAGTATTCAAATTTGATTTAGTTGCACGTATCAAATATCATATGATTATATAAAAAAATTTAAAAATTGAAATGTGAATAAATAAATGAAATAAACCACATAAACTCTTTCTTTATGACAGTCTTTATGACCACGATAGAGAATTCAATTTTTGATTAATCCTCCTCCTCCTTATAGGATAAAAATATTAGATTAAATGATCCCTGTATCTCTCACAAATAAATGTTTTTACATTTCATGTCTCACACGGATAAAATCTTTATCAATAATATCGCTCTATTATTGTCACCGAAAGAAATATCTTTCCAGGGAAAAATAAACAGTAGGTCCCTATAATTTCAGCAAGTTTTAAAGTTAGTCCCTATAGGTTAATTTTTTTAAATAGATCCCTAAAGTTTCCACCATTAATGGCACTAATTCCTACATTTTTTTCATTATGCAACAAGGACTTCAAGGTATAATTGATGGCAATAAAAAATCTAAAGTGGCTGACAGAAGTGGGCATAGCAGCTTACATGGCAACACATAAGTAGTTCACACTCTAAATCAATTTTCCATGTGGATTACAAGAGGGACGAAGCACAAGAACTTTCCTGTTTCCTTTGGTATTATTTGTGTGAGAATCACAAGGAGAGAGAAAGAATTGCTTCAATTGATTGGGGAGGTGCTACTTTGCCGGGAACTACCAAGAACGTTTGGTGAACGGATCAATCTTGAATTTTACTGCATTGTAGATTGTATTTTATCTGTCACTGACTGAAGAAGTGGAACAGCATATCTTTTTGGAGTTTCTTTTCTGTCGAAGATAATATTAAAGGCTTCCATTTTCCCTTTGTCTGAAGACATTAGAGGAGGAGAGAACATGCCAAGCCAAAATCTTTCTTTTCTAGTTGTAGTCTTTGGTGTCATGAAAGAGAACCCATATTAGAAAATCTTTTCTCTTCTCACGAAGCCTACTCTAACTTTCGTGCTCATACAAAGCCTACTCTAGTAGTAGTCTCAATCGGAGGTTATTTACAGCCAACAATATGTCTTTGCTCATCTCAACAAAATATAGCTATATTCAACTCAGGAAAATAGTACTAATGTGGTGAAGAGTGATCAATACGATAGGCTCAATGATGGATACGTAAATACACAGATAAAAATGATAGAGATGGCATGGGAGAGAAGAAGCTGAAATTTTCACTATAAGGATGTCCATGTATTTAGTTTTGAGTCCAATTTTTTTTTTTTTTGAGAGAGAATCCATGGTGAAGGAAATGACTAGTTCAATCTCAAATCTGCATAGCAGGACAAGTTTTTTCATTGAGTCGAGAACACTCAAGAATCCTTATTTGAAAGTCACCGGATGTGCGGCTATTTTTTCGGACGAGTCTAGAGTGTTTCATGAAAGTAAAGAAGGGAAGACGACACGTGATGTGGGGCTTGTAGAAGAATAGTCAACGAGGAAGATAGCACTTGTACATAAAGTAGAGTGTGGCCATGAATATGATGAGAAAAGCGAAACAGAGGTATCAAATGGGATTTATTTAGAATAATTTTATAATTATTCATGAATCTTATATTAGAGTAAACATGTAAACAATATAGTAAAGATGACAAGATATTCATTAGTTAAATTCAAATGTTTGTATCTAAACCATTGGCATAAGGTATAATTAATCACCAATAGAATTTGCCTCAAGAGGTTTTGGCACTATTTAATCCCTTGTTTTGGATTGAAATGGTAACTAATCTCACATGTAGTTACATTTATACCACCCCTCCTCTTTTAAGTTCTCAAGAAAATGTAAAATTAAAAGAAAAACAAACTAGTTTCCCCATTCCTTCAAACAACAAATATGCCAAAGAACACAAAAGAAACAAGTGATGTTCGTGCCATTTGTTACTTCTTTATCCAATGATTGAGTCCAGGTTCTTTTAATTTCCTCACCAATTTAGGAACTTTATATCATTCAATGAACAAGACTAGAATCTGATCAATGATAAGTTCGATGCTAGTAGGAGTGAGCATTCAGTTTATTAGGTTCGGTTCGGTCGGTAACCAAAATAACCGAAAATCGAAATACACGTATTTGACAATCAAACCTAATCAAATTGGCTGAAAAAACCGAACCAAACTAAATCAAAATATTTTTTGGTTTGGTTCAGTTTAGCTTATTCGGTTTGGGCTGTTAATAGGCCTTTAATGGACCTTTGCTAAAAAACAATGCCTATTTAGTTTAATCCACCATTTTTTCAATGAAAGAAGGAAATTCGTTCATGAACAAGACATCTAGAATATTTATAATGTAGAACAATAAGAAAAGACTAATCAACAACAGAAGACTTTCTTTTTGTTCTTCTTTTCAGATCATGAACTGAACAAGGAGTGAAAAACTTGTCTTTTGTCAAAATCTGAAGCTGTAATGGAGTTTGTGAAGTTAAAGCTAACCTGGGAATGAAGGAGAGACCAAAAACAAAGCAAAAGCATAATGACTTTACAATTTAGAACAATATTATTCATAATCCAACAAGATAAGAGCAGAAAAGATTACCATACTGTGTTTTTGGCCACCACAACTATTTAATATGTTGAACCATTGTAAAAATAGCAGCAAGAACATCAGGAAGTTGTAGATTCATTCAATCAACCATTTAAATATATCTACTAAAACTCTTAGTATTCAAATCTAGAAAGAATACATAAAATATATTTTACACCACAATTAACATTTATTCCAATCCACCATTTTAAAAAAATTAAAAACACAATCCAAGTCATCAATAACAATGTAGCCCAACCCACCAAAATTAAAAAAAATAAATCAAAGTCCTTTTCTCCAACAACAAAGCTTAACTTTGCTAACATTGTAACAATGTGTCAAAGGATTTTGCCATCCTGCAAAGTCCAACCTACATTAAAAAAATCAAATAATAAACCACATGTATCAATCAATAATAAAATTATGTAGAGAGGAAAAAATTAATTTACCTAAAAAACAACAGTCTATAATATGTCAACAGTTGATTCCAAAGCAATCTTTTGAAAATCTACAAGTAAATAAAAGTAAAATTATATTGATAACTTATAACAAAATCAATTTTTAACAATAAAATTAATGAATGTCAAGAAAAAAAAGTAAAATTACCTTTCTCTATCTATTAAACATCATCTAAATCTTCTTTTACTTCAATCGAAAGGCAATGTCGAAGCCAATCTTGAGCACAAATAAGAGATTGTACAACTTTAGGAGTTAAAGAACTCCTAAATGCATTAACAACCCATCATCTAGTACTAAATGTAGACTCAGAGGCAACTGTAGAAATTGAGATAGCCAAAACATCTTTTGCTAAACATGAAAGAATAGAGAATATATGGCTATTCAACTTCCATCAATTCAAAATGTTAAAATTGTTAGTTTAACTGGCTTCCCAAGAGGGGGTGAATTGGGAAGATTGAAATTTTTCTACAAAGATGAAATACAATAGTGATACTAAAAGATTACAGAAAATAGAGTATAAAAAATAAAGAGTAAAGGGAAAAAAACTCAGTAGTTTGTTCTGGTTCGGTTTATTCCACTTGACCTATATCCAGTCCCCAAACTACTACTTGGGATTTCTTCACTATCTCTTGCAAGATTTGAATGGGTTCTTGCAATGACTGCAGTACAATACCAGCCCGAATTTTGGATTAAAGCAAGTTCACTCACTCTTCTCACTCAAGAGTAAGACAATCTCCCTTAGTGTAATCTCACATTAAGTACTCTCTACAAGTGTATAGATGTTTACAGAATGAAAACTCTCTCAAAAGAGTAGATATAAAAGTTAAGATACCATGAATGAGCAAAACAGATGGTAGGTAAGCTTTGAATGAATCAATAAATAAATCAACAGAGTTTTGGCGTGTAATTTTTTCAACAATTTAAATGACGTCCTATTTATAGTCCTGGGGTAGAACTATCCGTTGGAAACAAAGACTAGCCATTACTCTTAGTAAAATAATCGTTCACCTACAACATTAAATGCATCTGACAGAGGTTATGCAGATAACCTCTTTAGGTTATATGAATAATGGGTAATTGTTTGCCTTTGTTTTCAATGTAGAGCTTTCATTATGTGGATAACCTAGCTAGGTTATGCGGATAACGTGCTACCCAGAATGACTAAATTTTAGCTTAATTTCATTTTCATGAAAACACACTCAGTTATTAGGATAACGTTAAATTTTTCTCAAACTAAGTTTTTGTGAAACTTAGGTTATTAGGATAACCTCCCAAGGTTATGCAGATAACCTGTTTACCCTTGGAGAGTTCAAGTATTTTAAAATATAGGTTATTCAGATAACCTCCTTAGGTTATGCGGATAACCTGTTTACCAAAGGAAAGTTCAAGTATTCTGAAATATAGGTTTTGTGGATAACTTTCCTAAGTTATGCGGATAACCTTTTAACAGAGAAGAGTCCAAATGCTCTATGACACATGTTATGCAGATAACCTTCCTAGGTTATGCAAGTAACGGGCTGCATAGTACCACTTGCCTTCACTGTTCACTCCCTTGTGCGGATAAGATGCCTGTCTTGTCAGGATAACCACTTGGACAGACTTGAGAACTTGGTCTCCTAGCTGTGTTATACGGATAACCTCAATCCCTTTTCATGAAATTGAAGAATAAATTTGGAAAAGTTTTGAGATTGAGTCTTTATCCCTATAACCTTCAATGGTTATGCGCATAAGGTAAAATATTTTCATGAAAACAAGTTAAACACTTAGAATCATTTTGAAATTGAAGCTTTATCCTCATAAGATATCTCTTTTCATGAAAATCATTTTGAAATCATGAGCTAATCATGAATCATTCAGTTAATTTTCTCATTTAATTAATGGATTAATTGCAATTCAAAGCTCAACTACCTTCTTTTACAGATAATTTCCTAAAACAAAAGACACAGTTCTTTAATCCTCAGGAAACTCCCACTTTGTCCTTCATTTCACTTGTGTTTCTTTGATATGGGATTTTCAAGCTTATTTGTTTTAGAATCATCAAAACCTATGAATTAACATTCTCCTCCTTTTTGATGATGACAAAACAACTTAAACTTATTGTTAGTACTTGGATTTGCATAAAGCTCCCCCTCAATATGTGCATAAATAGAATAAACTCAAATAATGTAGAGAATATATCTTAGAACAAGGAACACAAAAATGAATAAGTTCACAAAAGGAAATTAATTGTATTATAAATATCAATTACAAGTATAGAAGCAAAAGATACAGAAACACAATAACTGAAAAGCAGCAGAATAGAATAAGCAAGCATAGATCAACAAATCTAGTTAAGTTTCTTTCTTTTTCTTAGATTTCTTCTTCTTTTTCTTTGCTTGTTTCTCTTCCTTCTCTTCTTTTTCCTTATCCTTTTCTATCTCTTCTTTCTCCTTGTCCTCTTCTTTCTCCCCCTTTTTGTCATTAGCAATAGAGGGGAATTGAACAACACCAGCATCCATCCTAGCAATATCCTGATCAAGCTTGGCCGTCCACACCTGAATTCTTTGAATTCTTTCATCTAGTGAGAGAGGAAGTGTGGAAGGTTGAGCTGGAACAGTGGATATTGGGATAGCCGAAGAGGAACAATGGCAAGAGCAGGAGGAACAGAAGGGAACACAGGAATGTACTAAATATCAGGCATCACAGGTGGAGGTGAGACAGTGGGAAGGGGTGCAGGAGAGGGATCAGAATCAAATGCAATGGTGATAATTTCATACACAGTAGCCTCAGTAAGATAACTGATGCTTTAAAGGAGATAGGATCAGGGAGAGGAGGAAAGAGTGTAATAATCACTTGTCTTCGATGATGAAGATAGATTTGATGAATGAAATCACCTTTAGGCAAGAACAGCTTCTTCTTCAAGACCATAGTTCAGGTTAGGACCTAGGTCCTCTGATAGAGCAGGTGTTTGTGTAAAAGCAGTTGGTTCAGTGTATGTGGGAAGTGGTGGTTGGATTAGGGAAGAGAAAGACTGAGGAACGCCAGAAGCAAGTTACTCACGCAGAAGTTTCACTCCTTGGGTGAGACTTTCAAATTTAGTCTCAAATCTCTCCTGCATCTCAGTAACGAGATACCCAAGATTAATCATGTCTTCTTTATGCTTTTTCCTGGTGGCCATGGCAATCTAGAACATGTTTTGGTACAGTGAAGGAATGTCTGTAGGTGTAGGTGTAGGTAGGTCAGTGGCTAGGATTTCATCTGGTTTGTTTGGAGTAGGAGTAAGGGTAGGATGTTCAGGTTGTATCAATTGAGGTGGTTCAGAGGGTGTGGATGGAGAGGAACTGGAATTACCAATTATAAAACTCTTCGAAGCAGCTGTGAATTTAGAACCAGTTTTAATATCCCTCTTCTTATCAACCCATTTGCCATTCTCCAGGCTCATTCCCATCTTCTGCAGAACTTTCTCACTGAATTCTTTTGGAAGTAGTGTAGGCTCTCTTTCAATGTGCAATATGTTATGAAACTTCAGGATCTTGGTGATAATATGTCCAAATGGCAGAAGAGAGTCCTGTCTGTAGGTTCTTGCTTTCCACATCCTCTACAAGATGATATCCACCACATTCACTGGTTTTCCCTTTATTAGTAATAGGATGACTTGAAATTCTCCTTTTGAAAGGTAATTGAAGCCCCTACTCTTGTTGAAGAACATGCGTGAGACAATGTAGTGAAGAATACTATTCTCAACACTCATGAGAGTTTGGGCTATTTTCCCTTCAGAAGGCACATTTTGCCTTTGCCTGAGCAACCTTGACACAATTGTGCTCCATTTGTAACTGACTTCTCCCTCAGTGTCTTCATTAATAACTTCATTTTCAGCAGGATACTTTGAGGTCTCAATGTTCACCCTTATTCCTCTAGTAGGCAGACTTAGAATTTCACACAAGTCGAGGTGCAGGGCAATCCATCTCTTTCTCAATCTTACTTCAAACACCTTTGTGTCATGGTTAATTCTCAGAGAATTATACCAATCACATACAACCTTCTCATCATAATCCTTCTTCAACTCTATCAGCCATCTATAGTTCTCTAACAGCCCAGTAGAGTCAAATTTGTTTTTTTACAACAAATTCTTCTATTCTCACAAAATGAGGCTTGACTACCTTACGCTTTTTGAAATCAGTCTCATACGATTCTTTTAAAATCCTTATACTAATTAGCTTATCTGTAATTAATGCTTCCTCAAATTCAGTAGCAGAAGAACTTACATGTGTGCCAGCCTGAGGTTCTGATTCAAGAATTTCCTTTGACTTTGTTGTTCTAGGCTTCTTCATTGGAATACTCGGCCCAACTTCAACTTTGCTCTTTCCTTCACTGGGTGATTTCAAAGCATATTTTGATTTCACGTTACGCTGTGGTCATTCCCCTTGATTGCCACCCTTAGTCTTTGCCATATTAGTGATTCCAGATGATTTGGGAAGGTAAAAAAGGTTTAGAATTGGCCGAAAAGAGTTTTGAGAGCAGAAAATTGGATGAGATTTTGGAGATTTTGGGAAACTTGAGGAGTACGTTTGGAGCTTTTCAGGATAGGGTTAGGTTTTCCGCACAAGGTTCTATTGAAAATCAGAGACTCCTATATATAGTCTCGAAGTTATGCGTATAACCTATGGAGGTTATGCAGATAACGAGCTTTAGGAACTGTAAGAGAAGCCACGGTTTCCTAGGTTATGTGGATAAGGTCCTTAGGTTGTCCGCATAACAAAGTTAAGACAGAGAGAGAAAGATAGGAGTTATCCGGACAAGCATACCACGTTATCACGAAAAGAGGTTTCACAAAAGGCACACAAAACTTCTTGCACATAACAGGTTATTTGGATAACCTTGCTATCTTATGCGGATAATGTTCTCACTTTGGGAACTTCTTCTTTGGAAGTAACGTTATTTGGATAAGGTAGGTAGGTTATCCTGAAATTGAATCACACAATACACATACAAAGGGGTAGACAAAGCAGCTTATGCGTATAAGGTAGAGACCTTATCCGAATATTGAGTTCCCCAGAGGCTTCGAGGCTCATACAAGGTCTCATTTTCATGGAAATCTTCATATCTTATGCGAATAACCTCAAATACAGAGACTATCCTCACCAAAAAATCAACACATTTTTCAGCATAAGGCTATGGGATTATGCGAATAACCATATTTAAAAAGCTCGTAAACACTTACTAATAGCCTTGTTATCCCCATAAGCCTTTTCTTTTCACTATAACTTCATTCTAACGTGCAGGTTACTTCTTTTCATTAGATTTTGATTATTTCAAATCAAGAAGTTCTTGTAAAAGAAACTTCTAGATACTTTAATGCTTAAGTTAGTATTGTTATTGATTAAATTATAGTTCTAAAAAGGATGTCGGAGAAAACTTACAACTCATTGGGATTCACCATTCCCAATTCTCTCCTGATTTTTCCAAGTCTGTCTCCTGCAAGTGGCTTTGTCAGGATATCTACAAGCTGATCTTCTATAGGAACAAACTCCAGCTTGACATCACCTTTCAAAACATGATCTCTTATGAAGTGATGCCTTACTTTAATGTGTTTTGTTCTTAAATGCATAGCATGATTCTTTGAGATGTTGATGGTACTTTGATTATCACACCTTATCGAGATTTCCTTCATCTCAATGTCAAGGTCTTCAAGTTGTTGCTTCATCCAAAGGACTTGTGCACAACAACTCCTTGCTGCTACATACTCAACTTTAGCTGTGGAGAGTGCTACATTATTTTGCTTTTTACTGAACCATAACACTAAAGAGCCTCCCAGAAATTGACATGTTCTACTTGTGCTCTTTCTATCAGTCTTGGATCCAGCAAAATCTATATCTGTATAACTTACGAGCTCTTCTCCAATGCCTTTTGGATACTAGAGTCCCATTTGAGATGTACCCAGCAAGTATTTAAAAATCCTCTTTACAGCAGTTGCATAGGACTCTTTGGGACATGATTGTAACCTAGCATACATACAGACACTAAATATGATGCCAGACCTACTAGCAGTTAAATACAGTAGGAACCAATCATCCTCCTATATTGAGTTATATCAAAGAGTTTTCCTTCTTCATCCATGTCAAGCTTAGTTGCAGAGGCCATAGGAGTTCCCACAGGTTTAGCATGTTCCATTCCAAACTTCTTTAGCAGCCCCTTGAGGTATTTTGATTGATTGAGAAAGAAATCATCATCATATTATTTGATTTGCAATCCAAGAAAGAAGTTCAGCTCACCTATCATTGATATTTCATACTCACTCTGCATTAACTCAGAAAAATTCTTGCACAAAGACTTATTAGTACCACTAAATATAGTGTTATTAACATAAATTTGTAAATAATAAAATCTTTATTTTCCCTTTTGGTAAACAAGGTTGTATCAAATTTTCCTCTTTTAAAACCTTTTTCAATCAGAAAATTACTCAATCTCTCATACCATGCTCTAGGAGTCTATTTTAACCCGTATAGAGCTTTCTTCAGTTTATATACATGATTTGACTTAGTTGAATCCTCAAAACCTAGAGGTTGATCAACATAAACCTCTTCCATGATATATTCATTCAGAAAAGTACTTTTCACATCCATTTGATATAACACAATATTTGTTATGCAAGCATAGGCTAAGAGAATCCTTATTGCTTCCAATCTTGCAATTGGAGCAAAAGTTTCCTCATAATCAATACTTTCTTCTTGATTATATCCTTTAGCCACTAATCTAACTTTATTCCTTATTATTCTTCTTGATTCATCAAGTTTGTTCTTAAACACCCATTTGGTTCCAATAATAGGATGGTTTTTAGGCTTAGGCACTAGATCTCAAACTTGACTTCTTTCAAACTGATTAAGTTCTTCTTGCATAGTTAAAACCCAGTATTCATTAGTTAAAGTCTCTTTAGTACACTTAGGATTAATTTGAGAAATAAATGCACAATGATTCACTTGATCTCTAAGTTGTCTTCTGGTTTTAACTTTATCTTGAACATCCCTAATAACTTGATCAACTGGATGATTCCTTTGATATCTCTAAGTTCTAGGGAGTTCTTGAGATACTTCCTCATTTATTTCACATTTACTATCTTTCTCCTAGATATCTTCCCCTACATCAGCAGATTCAGATATTTTAGGAGGTTCAGTTTTATTTCCTTCAGACACATTCAAATTCTTGAAGCTGGAAATTAAATCATCCTCATCTTTAGCATGCTTAGACAGAGTTTCATTTTCAAGAAAGACTACATGCATAGATTATTGAATAGTTTCAGACTTCTTGTTGAATACCCTATATGCTTTACTTCAATTTAAGTAGTCAAGAAATATACCTTCATCTGATTTGGTATCAAACTTACCTAGATTGTCTTTGTTGTTGTTGTAGACGTAGCAGGTGCATCCAAAGACATGAAGATGAGAGAGATTGGGTTTCTTTCCTTTGTATAATTCATATGGAGTCTTCCCTAGTAAAGGTCTAATGTATGCTCTATTCATCAAGTAGTATGTTGTGCTTACTGCATCAGCCTAGAATTGTTTAGACAATCCTTTTTCATTCAGCATTGCATAAGCCATCTCCTAGAACAGTCTATTCTTTTTCTCCACAACTCCATTCTATTAAGGAGTTCTTGGGGTTGAGAAGTTGTGCTCCACTCCATTTTCATCAGAGTAGTAAGCAAATTTGGCATTATCAAATTCTCCACCATGATCTGTTCTAACGCATACAATAGAGCAACCTTTCTCATTTTGGATTTTCTTGGCTAAGATAAAAAAAGCATCATATGTTTCATCTTTAGAGGGAAGAAATAAAGTCCAGGTAAAGCTAGAATAATCATCTACCACAACAAGTACATATAAGTTTCCACCAATACTCTTTGTGCAATTAGGACCTATCAAATTCATGTGAAGTAATTGCAAAGGTCTTGTTATAGAAATAATGTTTTTGGTATTGAATGAGGACTTTGTTTGTTTTCCTTTAAGACAAGCATCACATTCTCTATCCTTTTCAAACTTAATGTTGGGTAGACCAAGAACAAGTTCATTTTTAATGAGTTTATTCAATTGATGCATGCTAACATGTGCTAGTCTCCTATACCACAGCCAACTATAATCATTTTCACTTATTAAACATATAGAGTCTAGAAAAGGTAATTCATCTAAATCAATAGTATAACAGTTACCATCTCTTTCTGCCTTGAGAATCACTTTGCGGTCACTCTTTCTAATGACAAGGCAGTAGTTGGAGTCAAATAGAACCCAGTTGCCTCTGTCACAGGTTTGGCTTACACTCAACAAGTTCTGATTGAGTCCTATTACGAATAAGACTTCCTTAATTGATGTTTCTGGGTTTTTTCCAACAACTCCAATCCTAATTGTCTTGTAGGACTGGTCACCACCGAAAGTAACCTTTCTTCCTTTCTTATCTCTCAGCACAATGAATTTTTCTTTTTCTCCAGTCATGTGTTTCAAACAAGCACTGTTCATGTACCATTTGTTGCTTTTCTTGGCCTTGAGACACACTTGCAAAACAAGTTTCAGTTCTTTCTTTTAGGTACCTATATTTGCTTGGGTCCTTTTTTGTTAGTAGAGGAATCCTTGGGAACCCATTTCATCCCATTTCCATTTCCTTCCTTCCCGAATATACAGTTGGAAGACATTTGACCCTTCTTGTTACAGAAGTGGCAAGTGGAGAAAGGGCTAGAGGAAAGTGATGCATATCTGAAATAATGATTATAATATTTATTCTTTTGGTTTCTAGGAGCTGGGAATAACTTTAAGTTTTGAGTTGTTTTAAGGCTATTAGCATGCACAAAGTTTCTCATTTAAAGATTTTGTTTCTTGGTTTTCAATTTCTCCTTGATCGCACATGCGTTATATCCCAAACTAGTTTTGTTCTGACTCACAATTTGATTTTCTAGTAATACTTTCAGCATGTCCTCACCTCTAATGAGTTTAGTTAGAGTCTTGTAGAGATAATTATTCTTATCTCTCAACTTAATACATGAGACACAAACAGAGGTGGGGGAAGAAGAAAATTGTGAAGCAGTGCAAGATGTATGAGACTAACTTTCAAGCTTGTGTATTTTCTTTTTAGCTTGAGTCAGTTGTTTACACATTTTGAGAAATTCAACCATCAGTTCGTTGAATGCATCATGTAGTTCATTGCAAGAAGGTTTGAAATCATTTACCTCAGAATCACTGTCATTATCAAGGTTGCGATTTTTCTCCTCCTTAGCAGTCTCTTGAGCCATCAGGCATAGGTTAGCAATTTTATCATCTCTTGCTGCTTCGTCTTCATTTGAACTATCTCCCCAGATGGAAAATACGAAAGCTTTCTTCTTTTTTCCTTTGTCAGCCTTTTTGTCCTTCCCTTGTTTCTTGCTCAGCAGAGGACATTCCCATTTGATATGCCCAGGTTTCATGCATTCATAGCATATGATGGAGTCTTTGTTTTATTTCTTGCTGCTGGTGGCTCCATCTTTCTTTGCAATTTTCTGAATTTCTTCTTTCCATACATTTTGACAAATTTCCTTACCAGTATGGCCATTGTCTCTTCATCTAGCTCAACCTCCTCCTCTAAATCATCATCATCGTTTGATTCTAATTTGAGAGCTAAACCCTTCTGCTTCTTGTTAGAAGAAGTAGATTCCTTGAAAGCCTTCAGCTTTCCTTCATATTCTTCAAGACTCCCAAAGAGGGCTATGACAGATGTCATAGATTCCCCCTAACTTCCTCTATTGCAGTCATCTTTGGTTGCTACTCAATGGGCAAGGCTCTAAGAATCTTTCTGACATTCTCAGACTGGGGTGTACTCCTTTCCAAGGCTCTTCAGCTGATTCACAATGAGGGTGAATCTCTTCTACAGATCCTTGATATTCTTACCCTCTTTTATTTTGAAACTTTCATATTCTCCAATGCATGTATTTAGTTTATTTTCTCTTACGTCGGTAGTCCTTTCACGAGCAATCTCCAAAGTGTCCCACATGCCTTTGGCTGTTGCACATTGAGACACCCTATAGAACTCATCTTGATTAAGAGCACTGATCAGACAATGCTTAACTTTAAAGTTGAGAAGGACCCTTCTCCTATCCTCGTTGTTCTACTCATCTTTAGGTTTCTCTCTGTATTTCCCATCATCTTATAGTTTCATCGAAACAAAATTTTCCTTCTGGATGACTAACCAAATATCCAAATCAATGGATTGAAGATAGATCTGTATCCTTATCTTCCAATACCCATAATATTCTCTACTAAATCTAGGTGGTCTGTTGGTGTTGTTTCCTTCCGGAAGAACACATTCACCAATGCCAGGCATGTCTTCTCTCAGATTGTTGGATCCTTTAACTGGGAGTCTGGGCTTTGATACCACTTATTAGTTCAGTTGGCTTCCTAAGAGGGGGGTTGAATTGGGAAGATTAAATTTTTTCTGCAAAGATGAAATACAATAATAATACTAAAAGATTACAGAAAATAGAGTATAAGAAATAAAGAGTAAAGGGAAGAAGACTCAGTAGTTTATCCTGGTTCGATCTATTCCACATGACCTACGTCCAGTCCCCAAACCACCACTTGAGATTTCTCCACTATCTCTTGCAAGATTTAAATGGATTTTTGCAATGACCGCAGCATAATATCAACCCGAACTTTGGACTAAAACAAGTTCACTCATTCTTTTCACTCAAGAGTAAAATTATCTCCCTTAGTGTAATCTCAAACTAAGTACTATCTACAAGTGTGCAGATGTTTATGAAAACACTCTCAAAAGAGTAGATATGGAAGTTAAGATGAGCAAAATAGAGGGTTAGTAAGCTTTGAACGAATCAATAAATGAATCAACAGAGTTTTGGCGTGTATATTGTTTTTCTCATTTTTTCAACAACTTAAATGAGGTCCTATTTGTAGTCTTGGAGCAGAATTATCTGTTGGAAACAAAGATTAGTTATTACTCTCAGTAAAATAGCCATTCACCTACCGTATTAAATGCATCTGACAGAGGTTATGCGGATAACCTCCTCAGGTTATGCGAATAACGGGTAATTATTTTCCTTTATTTTCAACATAGAGCTTTCGTTATGCAGATAATCTAGCTAGGTTATGCGGATAACGTGCTACCTAGAATGACTAAATTTTAGCTCAAATTCATTTTCATGAAAACATACTCAGTTATTAGGATAATGTTAAGTTTTTCTCAAACTGAGTTTTTGTGAAACTTAGGTTATCAAGATAACCTCCCAAGGTTATGCAGATAACTTGTTGACCCAAGACGAGTTCATGTATTTTGAAATATAGGTTATGCGGATAACCTCTCTGGGTTATGTGGATAACCTGTTCACCAGAGGAAAGTTCAAGTATTCTGAAATATAGATTATGCGGATAACCTTCCTAGGTTATGCGGATAACCTTTTAATAGAGAAGAGTCCAAGTGCTCTGTGACACATGTTATGCGGACAATCTCCCTAGATTATGCAAATAACGGGCTACACAGTACCACTTGCCTTCACTGTTCACTCCCTTATGCGGATAAGATGCCTGCCTTGTCAGGATAACCACTTGGACATACTTGAGAACTTGATTCCCAAGCTATGTTATGCGGATAACCTCAATCCTTTTTCATGAAATTGAAGAATAAACTTTGGAAAAGCTTTGAGATTGAGTCTTTATCCCTATAACCTTCAATAGTTATATGCATAAGGTAAAATATTTTCATGAAAACAAGTTAAACACTTAGAATCATTTTGAAATTAAAGCTTTATCCTCATAAGATAGCTCTTTTCATGAAAACCATTTTAAAATCATGAGCTAATCATTAATCATTCAATTAATTTTCTCATTTAATTATTAGATTAATTGCAATTCAAAACCCAATTACCTTCTTTTACAGATAATTTCCTAAACAAAGAGACATAGTTCTTCAATCTTCAGGAAACTCCCACTTTGTCCTTCATTTCACTTGTGTTCCTTTGATATTGGATTTCCAAGTTTATTTATTTTAGTATCATCAAAACCTTTGAATTAACAAAAATCATCCCTATCCATCTCAATTTCTTCATTTAAGTATCTTTCAACTTCAGTTCTACTGGTTCTTCCACTAAGGCGCTCACTCATGAATTTTTCCTTTTCTGATTCAAGTAATTTTCTCACCTTTGTAGTAGGGTCATCAACATTAACATCAGCTTCTAATTTAGCCAAAAGTTGCTCCTTTTCTATTTTGGAAGGAGAAATCATTTCTTTATATTCATTCTACAAAGAAAATAGCACATCCTTCACTTGTATCCCCAATTGTTCACCAACTTCACCAACATACATTTTGCAAAGTGCATATTGCACCCACTCCAATTTATATCGAGGATCAAGAATAGCAGCAACATAAATAAGTTGGTTCATCTTTGAAGGATCTCCCCAATATTTGTCATATTTTTCTTTCATTTTAGAAGTCATTATAGCTAACTCCTAATCATCACTCTTTTTCCACTCATCCAACATGCGACATAACATATAAATTTCATGAAAAAAGCTATTGTATGTCATAAATAAAGAACTAGAAATACGCAAGGTTAACTCATAAAAATGACTCAAAAGCATCATCATCTTCCTAACATTGACCCAATCATCAGTAGTAGGCACTCCATTCTCACTTTCAAGATCAATTCGAAAGTAAAGATCTTTATCCTCAAACCTCTTGAAGGCGGCCCCAAATTTTTAAGCTGTCTCCAACATCAAATAGGTGGAGTTCCACCTAGTAGAGACATCCAAACTCAATAATTGCTTACTTTGAATCTTTTCATCATCACAACTCTCTTAAAACTTTCTCATCCTGAGGGGGGACTGCCTAACAAAATGAACATTCCCTAACCTTTTTATTGAACTTTCTACTTCTTTCAGCCCATCAACGACAATCAAATTGATTATATGACCAACACACCTCATATGCAAGAACATGCATTTCATAATAGAACAACCCCAATTGTTAATTTTTTCTTTCAAATACATAATGATGACATCATCAGAATTTGCATTTTCCACTGTGATAGTAAAATACTCTATCAATTCCCTACTCAAGCAAACATTTTTCAACTTTTATTCCAATCTCTCTCCCCTTATGACCAAAAATTAGAATGAAATTTAAAATTTTCATGTTCAATTTCCTATTATCATCTATAAAATAGGCTGTAATGCACATGTAATTGATCATTTGAATTGAAGTCTAAGTATCTGTTGTGAGGCAAACTATTTGTTTCTTGCTAATTAGATAATTCTTGAATTTAATCTTTTCATCTATGTGAATTCCAAAACAACCACAGGACACAGTCCATCAAGAAGGAATCTTAAAATTAGGTTGAGCAATAGACATTAACCACTTAAACCCCACCCCCCTCAACAAATTTGAAAGGTAGCTCATTAGTAATGATCATGCATGCTAAAGCTTTTTGATCAAATTTCCAACTAGTGAGGACTACATCATCATGTGCAGGAAAATGCAGGTGTGATTGTGTAGGTTCCTCAAGAGGAGGCCGTTTGTTACAGACAACCATCTAGTTTTTTCAATGCAGTAGTTCCATTCTTTTTTGACTCAGTGAAATTCTCTTGCAGAATAATTGCACTTACCTTTAACATCGTTGTTCTCATTGACAAATTTTGTTAAACGATCCCAAACTTTAGATCTTGGCTTCATGAGTTTCTTTTCCCTTTTTGAGTTGAAGCCTCACTGGATGCTTGAACTTGAGGTTGAGTACTCTCAATAGCATCTCCAATTGCTCCATCAGTGGTAGCCCCAGTTTCACCATGGCATGACATCTAATACCATAAAATAAACACAAATATGTGAACATATAAATGATACAATATATCATATTTTTGTTAATCCTTTTCTTTTATTTCCCTCCTTCTACGTTTTGACACACTACATAAATGTTAACGTTTAGATTTATTATTTTAATAAATAAATAAATTTAAACTTTCAGTCACTCTTGAATGAATGATATTGCTCAAATCAAAACAAGGAGACCAAGCTGCGCTTTGCATGGATAATTTATGGCCCCCCAAAAATAATAAAAAAATTATATAAAAAACTAATGTAGTCACTCTTTTCATTCTGTGGTTGTTTTTTGCATACAACTTAAAAAAAACAAGAAGAAGAGACCAAGCTGCACTTTGCGGGGATAATTTCAAACTCTGTTTCATATTGCAACAAGCAAAACTGATTCTTCAACCCTTGGAGCAAAAATAGCAACTAAAAATCCTTCAATTCTTTAAAAAGTAAAGTAGTAGAGTATTATATAAACAACAAATATATTCTCATAAATCAATACCTTGCATTATCAATGAGAAGAGAAGGAATGCAGAGAATGGAGATACGGAGAAATGAAGTGCGACGCCAAATCGCTAATGGAGATCTGAGATTCAGTTGCAGTGTTGCAAAGAACAGAGTTGAAGCCGAGTCGCAAAATGGAATAAGAGCGAGAGCAGAACAAATGAGAGGAGTGGACAACAAAGAGGTCAAGTTTGTTACTATCTACTGATTTTGCGTTGTACTGAGAATTTCTATCCGTAGTACATCACCGGAGCCTCTCAGACTTTGTGAGTAGGAGGGAGAGATGTGACGCAAGGAAAGACCAAAAGGGGATTTAGGGTTTCAACTTCACTCTTTTAATTTGCTTTGCCAATTTCAATTCGGGATAGTGGACATGCTCACATTAACTGATGAACATGATGGGGATTAAACATTAAAGTGTAAATGGGACTTAGGGTATTAGGCTTCAAAATTGGGCCAAATGTGGGCAGTTAATGGGCTAGGCTAGAATGCATGAAGGAGGAGGGAGGCTTAAATTACTTAATGCTTAAAAAAAACAAAAAAAAACCAGGAAAAAATATAAAGATATATATTTCGGTCTATTTGGTTTTTTGCACCTACAATTGAACTGAACTGATATGACCGAATTTAACTAAAAAAAAAATCAATGATGAACTGAAAACCGAAAAAACCAAACCAAACAAACCGAATTTCATTTTATTTGGTTTGATACTCGGTTTCGGTTTAGTTTTAGCCCTAGGTGCTATTGTTATGATTGATGTCTATAATCACATAGTCAACTAAAACGGTACTTAAACCTGAAATCTCATGCTATTCAATAAAAAGTAAAAGCAGATGGACAAACTCAAATCAAAGCACTGTCATTTCCAAAGCTAGCTTACTTTCTATATATATATATATATATAGATATATGTAGCACAAGGATTATGGGACTACACTGACCAACTCAAGCACGAAGTATATAGTGGGTTGGCATTATAAGTGATTTCTCAATGGGGAAGTGTTTCAATTTGTTGGCAATTTTTCTTGTGGTGAGCTTCTGTTATGATTTTTCATCAGCATCAACAACTAGTGAAGCTCTTCCAGGTTGGTGGTTCTTTTCTTTGAAACTATATTACATATATATATATATATGTATAGCGTCAGATGCTATGCTAATTATATTGGTGTATGCTGACAATCGGATGCTGAATATAAATTTCTTTTCCCTCTTGTACAAGAAAATAATTGAATTGTAATCTTTTATTTGATTTTCACTTGCCTGTCGATTGAACTAACCTCATGTGTACAAAATATAAACCTTCATTTCATTTGTTATTAAATTTATTCACCATATGTGTACTGCCTACATTCCACCTAAGTTGTATAACTTTAATTTAGACAGTTTAAATCTTATTATTCTTAATTAAATGTTAATATTATTTTCATCTTAAATGAAGTAGGATGCAGAATAATATCAATTTTTAATTATTATTTACAAAATAATGATTGAAAGAAACATATTAAAAAAATAAAATATAAACCATCTAAATATTCAATTGGAACAATTTTTTTATGGGATGTGCATTAGGGGTACACATTTCTAAAGATTTGCACCAAAAGTATTTCCATCAGTCGCCTCGGACAATAACTATGTTTTAATTTTTTTCTTTTTTCTTTTTTTTTTTTGGTTTGGGGATGTGTGTGTATTTATGGATATATAACACAAACAAAAAAAAAATTTTAAACAGCATTAAAATCAATTTTATATGTTGATAAAGGAAGCAGATGATTAAAATTAAAAGTTATTCTATAAAGTTTATCAGAAAACCACAGAAATTAATACTTTTTAGACAATAATATTCTCATGAACGTACCGAAATGAAATTATTAAGAATATTAGAAAAGGTTATGATCATATATCTGCATTTGTAATTAACAGTGAATGAGGTAAACACTATGGGCAAAGAAGACTTTTTGTATTGTTGTCAAAAGTCATATTTTCAGCGACGATTTTTTCTGCCATTATCAAAAGTCATACTTTCAACAGTGATAATATCACTGCCAAAGCAAATATTTTGAATTTTTATTATTTTCATTTAAAAAAATTAATAAATAATATAATCATGATTAAGCTACCTCAATGGTTAGAAGGGAGAGATTTTAATGTAGAGGAAATAATGGGAAGAAAAGAGAGGGATTAATGAAGGAAAAAGAAGGGGAATGAAAGGTATTCTCCTATAAAAAAAATCTCATTTTAGAGAGTGCTAAATAGGGATTTCAGAGGGGAATGAAAGGGATATTTGTTCACCACTAAACTTAACCGCAAGCGTAGGAGCCGAGATAATAACAAAGTGATAAGTAAGGTATCATCCCTTAAGGACTTGGATCAAAAAAAGGTCAAGCATTAGACTTTGCATTTTCAATTAATTTGAGTCAACATCAAATTGATCACTATTTAAAGAAAATGAAAACACTAAAGAAAACTACTAAATTAGAGGATTGATTCGCGACAACTAAGATATAATTGAAGCCTAGCATTATTTCTCTCTCTCGTATTTCTTAAATACTTAATTACTTCCTTTATATTTGTTTTTAATGATTGACCATGCTAGTCAAGAACTCTACAATACCTAAAAGTGCTCTCTCAAGACTCTAATTAGGTGTATAGCCTAATTAACCAGTTAATCTCTTAATTAATTAAAAAACCCTTAATTTCAATTCAAATCCTGGTGTGACTATGTGAGGCTGGCAAGTATATATCTACCTCATCAACACAACCCTTCACTTACAAAGCAATTTACAAGTTCTCACACGGTTAAACGCAAGTTTTGCACTTAATCTAGCTCTCTCAAGTATTAATTAAGTTAACTCAACATACTTATCGGTGGCCAATCAACAAGAAGCATTAGACAAAGAGTTTAACCAACATAATAATTTCATTGATCACAAATATAAAAGGAGAATAAGTATCTAATCCATACAAGAGATTAAAATAACTCTAGGACTACTTGTTTAGCTACTCATATCTACAATAAGGTCATAAACACACAAAATAATCGAATCCATGGTAGAATACAAGAACATAAACAGAGAGGAAGAGAAGAAACCAAAAGAGGAGCTCAATTTCTGGACTTTTCTCCACCCTAAGCTTGATTCTTCACACCCAAAAGCAAGCCCTAGCAGAACAAGCCTTCCCACTGCCTCTTGGACATCCAAAATGCCGAAGAAGACATAGGAATCTGAATAAATCCCCAAACCCTCAAGCTGCTTCATAAAAATGAAACTCAGTGTTTTGATGATGAAGGGCTGGCACCGCGGCAGCCCTGATTCATGCTACGGCCTCAATTGATTCTTTGTGATCCATGCTACTCCACAATATCATGTCGCAGCGTCAATTGATACTGTTGGAAAATTTTTGCTTCCACACCGCGGCTGTACAGTAGCATGCCGCGACTTCAATTGCTTCTGTAGCCAGCTTTGTTCTTTGCTTCTTTCTTTCTCTAGTTCAATTGTTCAAATTATGATCCAAGTGCAAGCTTCATTCTTTCTCTGGTCTTTTATCTCTCGAAAGGGGCCTGAGTAGCTTCAATATTCTTCATATAAGGCCTGTAATAAAAATGAGAATTCATAATCTACCATGCTATCCAATTATGAGCAAAATAATACACAATATGGCAGAAATATACTATCATGCATTATTAGAGATATATTACACATTTTCCTATATTGAATATCTAATATGTACAAATATATATCTAATGTATGTATAATTCAAGAAAAACGCTTTGAACAGATGTAATATAGTATGATTAACAATATTCTCCTATAAAAAAAACTTCAATTTTGGAGGAAAATCAAAATAAGAATTATGGAAAGGATGGGAGAGGATTTGCTCCCCTCCCCTATTAAACCAAGCCAAGGGAGGGGAGGCCTTTTGTTTGGTCCAACCAAAATATAGGAGCACCTCCCCTTTTTTTGTTTGGTTCATCCAAAATATAGGAGAGGAGGGGAGTCCCTTCCCTTCCCCTAAACCAAAGTGCTTAGTATTCACATGAGTTGTGAGTTTCATTCTACTACCTAGTGAAAGAGAATTAGTCAGCCGTCAGCACTATGTATTAAAATCTTATGATGAATTATAAGACTTAGATCTTAAAAAAATTTAAGTCAAAAAAATTTAGAAGCTAAAATACTATTAAATTTTAAGCAAATTATTATTAAATTTAAAAGAAAATTATATTTTGAAATAATCTTGCAATGCTTTCTATAATTTTATGGTATTAATTTAAAATATTTTAATATTTAAAAATATTTAAATTCTTAAAGTATTTTAATATTTCTTAAAAGTTCTATTTGATTGAGGGACGGGAGGGGTCCCTCCTATATTTTTTTTCCAAACCAAATAATAGATCCTTTAAATTTGTTGAATTAAATAAGAGAAAATCTTAATTTTTTTATCCCCTCCCTTCAAACCATACCATAAGTTTAAATCATCATATTTAATTTTTTAAATATTAATGCAAAAGCAATACACACACAAATATATGTATATATATATTTGTCAGGAAGATATATATGCATATACATACATATAAATATATGTATATTTATACATTTATATAGTGTATACATATACATATATGTGTGTATATATCCACACATACATATATATAGTTATATATCATACATGGGTTTGAAACTTGTGCTACTTCTCTTAATTGGATTTGACAATACTTAAATTTATAATGCAATAGTATTGGATATTAAATAGTAGTAAAAAAGAAAAAGTCTAATTTCATATGCAAAATTAAAACAATGAAAAATGTGTAAATTTGTTTATAATAATATATTATACAGCTATTCATTTCAAGATTATCCCGATCTCATATGGGACGACTATATGAACATTAAGCAGCCTTCCTCCACTTTTCCTTACCAAGACACACCGTTTTTCCCCATGTCTCGCTTTCTCTATCTAATTGGACCTCCCCATCATAAGTCTTGTCTTAATTTGATGAAAGAAAGTTAAATTTATTTAATCAAATTGAAATGATCTTGACAAGACTTTTTCTTGGTATTAAATCATCCATTATTCATATTGAATTTCAAGTAATTTGAGTCAAGTTGAATAGAATTGTAAACTCTGTAAAATTTTTCCAATAGATTTTTAATTATGGTGTAATTTTAATAAAACTGCAAACTCAAAACTTGAATTTAAGACTAATTAAACTACTATAATCTCCTGCTACCAACTGCATTACGTACGCATTGGTTCTGCATGACTTTTCTTTCTTAAAAGAAAATCCGAACTCATAGGATTTTTTTTTTCAATCTTTTAATATTTTCAGGCCAAAAAAATCGTTTAATATTTATTTGCCAACAGATAGTAGGAATATCTACTGGAAACAAATGGAAAATTATTTCTTAAAAAAAATGCAAAACGTAACTTGCTGGCCCCTCAGGTTCATTACGTCAAGCTTATCCATCATCATTCAACCCTTCACTGCCATCGCAATACCGTGTTCCTCGAGGGAGGTCCCCTACTTGCCAGTAATTAAAATTGAAATATACTCACAGTAATAAAATTATAAGCTCCGCTTCCATATTAGCCTACACCGGCTGTACTGTTCCCTCCAGAGTCCAGACAAATTAATCAGAAAGTTAAACTTATATTATGTATATATCTATGCATTTCTGAATTCCTTTCTTCTCTTTGGGAAAAAAAAATCTCAAAGATTACAATTTGTAGTTATTTTTTAATATTTAAATCTTATTAAAATTTGTTTAAGAGTACCTATGTCTATATATATATATATATATCTAATATAAGTTTATAAAAAAGTTGAACTATTTATAAATTGTGAGTAGTATGGCTTTTTTAGTAGGTTGCATGCAATGTACAAGTCCCGCCATTTATTTCTAGCAAGTCGCATTATTTAAATAATAACAAAATATGTATTTTTCTGCAAGCAAAAATTTTTATGTTTGATATTAATATTAATGTAAAATATAAAATTGATAATAAATTATAATATTTATGCGACAAAAAATAAATAAATAATGCAACTTTTTTTTTCCCAAGAATTGGTATCCTATAGAGGTCATATCTAGTTTGGTTCATGCTATCCGCAGGGCAAGTCACTGCATAATTGTGCCACTCACTAGAGGTGAACATGGGTCGGGTTTGACTCCTGCCCGATACCCAGCCTGATGTTATTCATGCTGGTATCAGGCTAGTACGGACTGACCCGATACTATATATATATTTAAAAAAATAAAAAAATAAAAAAAAATATTTAATAATAAAAAATATACTTATTTATACTTAAAAATAGATTTTCTTAAAAAATAATCTTAAAAAAAATAAAATTGTTCAAAATATTTTTATATAAATATTAAGTTAAAAAATTAATTAATAATTTAAAAAGAATTTGAAACATTAAAATCTTAAAATGTTTTCATAATATTTACATAGTAAATGTATTATATTAGATACATAAAGAATGAAAATTCTACAAAATCAATTAAGATATATAAAATAATTAAAAAATTTTAAAAAAATGTATATGTATAGCCCGGCCTGAAAGTTAGCCCAATCCGGTTAGCCCGATATGATCAGACTAGACTGGACCAGACCAACGGGGGACACCAGAGCCAACTTGTTCAGCCCTACCACTCACTGCCCCTTCCTAGGATGAGCTCAAGTCAGCCACCCTTATTTTCCACAGCCAATACACGAGGTTCCTGTCTTCCGTGTTGTGTGTACTGTGGACTATGGACCATGGACATGGAGTCTTCCCATTTTAGTCTCGTTCTAATTTCATGGAAGAAAAATAAATTAGTCTAATCAAAGTGTTTTGGCCAAATAATTTGAGATGACTTAGGAATCATTTGATATATACTTTTTTGAAGTAATTTCCTGAAAACTATACTTCTTGAGAAGTTAAATTCTAAGAAAATTTACTTTGCTTGCTTGTTTCATTATTTATTTTATGGAAAGTTTAATTTATTTTTAAAATAAATATATTATGTTTTAAGATTAATAACATAAATACCATTTTTTAAAGAAAAAATATTAAGATGATAAGGATATATTTTAAAAAATATTATAAATAACTTAAGAAATAAAACTCTTTTAGGTTATTCTTGGAAAGTAGAAGTTCTCGAGTTAAATCCAAATTTCTAGGAACTTGTATAATTTTTGTAACTAAGCCTACGTGATTAATCTACCTCTTGGAAAGTTGAACATACCCTCCCTACTTCCTCCATACCAAATCACCTCTTAAATTAACTAAATAGCTTAAAATAATTTTTTTTAGCAATTAGATTTTTTGCTTATGTAGGGTAGTTTAAAATTTTCTTAAAGACTATAATATATAATTATCATTTTAATATTTAAATCTTATTAAAATATTAAAAGAATAAAAATAAAAATATATGAAATTAAATTAAATTAAAGGTATATATAATGTTGAAACAAAAGAAAATGGTTCCATGAACTCTTAAATAAATTACATTATTTATAATTTATAATGTATAAATAATATGATTTTTTTTGTAATATGATCTAATCAAATAATAGAAAAATTAGTTTTTTAAGGGTAGGAAAAACTAGACCGGAACAGCTTGTTCAGCTAGTTCAATAGGGAACCAGCATTGGGTCCGGTCCGGTCCGGTCACTGATAAAGATCGGGACTTTTTAGAACCGGTATGAACTTGTACAAAACTGATCGAATAAGTCAAAAACTAGTACAAAAACAGTTTGAACCGCTTTGGCCTTTTTTTAATTTTTTTTAAATATTTTTCTTTATTTTTAAAATAAAATAACATCATTTTTAGTGTTAAGTATCTTTTTTTTATAAATTTTTTCTTTCTATATTATAATATAGTATGAGTATTATTATTATACATAATTATCAATAATGATAAATTTATTTAATAAATAATATGAAAATAGAATATCTATTGACTATTTTAAATTTAAAATATAATTATAAATAGATATTAACTTATTTAGATTTTAATATTAGGTTATAAAATTTATTAATAATATTTTTAATTTTTCATATGATATATAAAATTAAAAAATTATTAAATTTATTTTTTATCTTAAACCAAATGTTAATTTTATAATTATAGATAAATATTTTTTATATTTTTTATTTATATTATTTAAAATATATCTATTTATTTACAATCGGTATCATTCTAATTTAATTATTAAATTTTAAATCATTATCTCATCTGGTATCCAATTTTTAATACTTTATTTTATTTAAACAAAAGTCTGTTATTTTGTTGATATTAAACGCAGGACAAGTCGTTCCATGACTGCCGCAGCTATCCTAGGATGACTTTTGCCACCCTACCTTTGTTTTCCACAGCCAATACATCAACAGCGGCGGACACCGGACTTAATTTATAGGAGCCAAGTTTTTCTAAAATAAATATATTTATATATAATATTTTTATTATTTTAATTTTTTAAAATATTTTTATTGGCAATGGTTTAAAATTTTTTTATAATACGAGATATTGGTAAGTAGATTGTAAATTTTACATAATAATATAAAATAAAAATCATTAAAAACATAAAAATTAAAATATGTTGATAGTATATTTTTCGTAATAAAAATACACAAAATATTCAATTTTTTAATATTTAAATGTGTCCAATAAATTGATCAAATATTTATATTTATATTTTTTAATATAATTTATGAAATAATTATATTATATGCTTCCTCTCATTCAGAAAACTAATTGTCTTATGATTTTTTACATAGACAAAAAAATTATTAAATAACTTAAATTATTGTAAAATTTGGGTAAAGTTGTGTTTTTTCCATGATTATTAATTGATCAAATGTAAAAAGAAAACCATTAATATGGGGTAATTTAAAAAAAATATATGTTTCACTACAAATTAAATAAAATTAACTAATATTATTTGTATGTGTAAAATATTTTTTTTATATTTGAGATTGAAAAATAGTATTTTCCCTACCTTAATTTTTCCTTCCCTAGAAAATGCGTACTCCCAAGTTTTGATGGCTTTACTTTTTCTAATCTTTCACTCCCTTCGTCTCATTTTATTTATGATTTTAAAAAATTTTAAATATCTCAAATTCTCTATCATTTTATCTTATCAATGAAATATGACTTATTTTCCTTACTATTATACCCTATATTAAAAATAGTAATAAGTGGAGTATAAGTTATATTTAGCATTTAAGTTTAGAATATTTTGATAAAATATTATTAAAATTTAATATAATCTAGATTATTTAATACTTTTATTAATATGTATATAAAATCTTAAAATGTTTTCATAAAAAAAAACCTTAAAATAACACCTAAAATGAGATGAGGAGGGAGTAACATCCATTTTCTAACACGATTGAAAAATCTTCCGGAAACAAAATGGAAAATTAAAGTAAGCATGGATTCCTCTCCTCAATTCCAGTGACTTGCCTCTTTATTATCAGCCAACCCCTTTGGTGCTACTCCCTCCATCCCATTATATCTGTTGTTTAAGGTTTTAGTACAAGAATTAAGAAAAATAATAAATAATTTTTATTAAAATATCCTTAATTATTATTCCTCCATGGAGTATTAAATTATAGTGAAAAGCTATATACTATTAATTACTCAAGAAGACAATTGGAAAAATATCATTAATTATTCATTAATTTTTTAAAATGATGGATAAAATTACACATTTAAAAATATCTAAAATATCAAAAAAAATGGGATGAATGAAGTATTAAAATATATTTTTTCTTGGCAAAAAAAAAAAAAGAAGAAGAAGAAGCGTCTTTCCCAGGTGAGATGCTCCCACACTTGCCTTTCAATTACGCGTCATCTGCGAAGCCGTTGCCTCATCTTAAATTCCATTAACACATGCTTCCCCCCGTTACCATGACGTCCATGATTATGCCTTCCCAACAAAACTTTCCTTCATTCACTTCCTCTATTCCTCTCCCACTGAAGCACAGACTTCTAATCTCGACCACGACTGCTCCATCGACGGAAATTTCACTGCCAGTAGTGCCTTTCAATCGGACCTGACCACCCTCCTCTCTTCCTTAGCTTCCAGCAACACCACCAACCTGGACTTCTACAACACCACTGTTTCCGGAGGTGGCGAAACCGTGTACGTACGGCCTTTTCATGTGCCGGGGTGACTTCACCCTCCAGCTGTGCCACGGATGCGTCGTTAACGCAACCCGACGATTACCTTCCGAGAGCAAATATTCGAAGAAGGCCCTAATATGGTATGACCAGTGCATGCTTCGCTATTCCAACTGCTCCTTCTTCTCCACCGTCGAAATTAGTCCTAGATTCGGCTTCTACAACTCCCGCAATATCACCAACCAGGCAAGCTTCAGGACATTATTGTTCAATACTGTGAACGAGACGGCGGATGAAGCGGCAAACCTGCTTTGGGGAAAAAGAAGTATGGGACAAAAGAAGTGAAGTTTGGGTCTCAAGCTGTGTATTTTCTAGTTCAGGGCACACCCGACCTTTCTCCCCAAGATTGCGAAACCTGCTTAAACTAATATTATCTTTGTTTATTTTGTCACTTTACTCACTAACAACAAATTTTTGTATAGATTCCCAAAAAAAAGCAGTGTACTAAATTGGTTAGTGCACTATAAAATGTTAGTAGGAATTACTCAAGGATTTCGTTATCTTCACAAACGTTCTCACCTTAAAATTATACATTGTGATCTTAAATCTAATAATATTTTATTAAATGATGAAATTAATTCAAAAATTTCAGATTTTAGCCTTTCTAAGATGGTTGCTATCCATGAAAATGAGAGAAATAAAAAAATAATAATTGGAACATAGTAACTTCTTCATCTTCTTTTTTGGCTTTAACCTCTGCATCTATCTTGATATGGTTGAATAAAGAAAATTAGTGTGCCTAAGTTGACAGATAAGTTTACCTTTCAACTATCATTTTTAATGTCCAAATGTTCTTATTATAAATCTATATTAGGTAAACTTATAATTTTTTAGTGGTTATATATGTCCAAAATATATAATGTTCAGACAATATTATGAAAATTTAGTTTTGGAGTTAATAGTTTTGGAAACTATTAGTGGAAAGATGAATAAGTTGTCATGATCAATTTCAATATGTTGATAGGTAAGTTATGATGAGTATGTTTCTCCCATTAATATTTATTATCTAATCATCAAAACCTTTAAATTGGAGTATGATTAACAATATTATATATTGAAATGATTAGTTTTAATTGATTGTTCCAGGCTTGGAATCAGTGGGGGGAAGAAAAGTTTTCAGAAATATTGGATTCAAATCTAAAAGAATTCGGATCTTATAATGAAGTGATTAAGTCCATCCATATTGGTTTGTTATGTAAGAAAATCCAGATGCTAGGCCTTCCATGGCTACAATAGTTTCATATCTCAGCGATGATTCAATTCAATTGCCGTTTCCACAGGAACCTGCACTCTTTCTGGATGGTCAAATGGAGCCCACCTTTGGATATGGAAGTAAAGAATCATGCTCAATTAATCAAATGTCCATGAGTGAATTTTTACCTCGCTAGTATAAGGCTTTTATTTCTTCGTCTTCTAGGACATTAAGGCTCCTTTTGGTATTTCAAGAAATAAGCGTTTCCATTTAGTTATATGAAAGTCACAATATGTAATATTTACTTTTTTTTTATACAAGTAATATTTACTATATATACTTCTGTTATTGTTACTAAACAATAATCGTTTCTTTTTTTTTTAATCTAAAAATATTAAAGACATTTCTTATTTACAGTTTCTTCATTGGATTACATCATTTTCCGTGACTCCAACATCTACAAGTTTTTCCCTGGCACAGCACGTCATCGATGTAAGAGAAACAAAATTATAGTGGATTAGTTGTGATTCTGCCCATAAAAAACCAATTTTTCTTGGTTAATTTTAACCAAAACGATGACATTGGTGTGTCTCCCCTTTATATGGGAGATGAAAATTCACTGCTCCAAAGAAGTGGAAATTCTGGACCAATCTTTAGCTCCTTGCACTCTCTATTAACTGTTAGCATTAGCTATATTTTCAATGTGTTAAGCTTCGCATTTAAGTGAATGTAAAAAATGTGTGCTTCCTGGATTTTGGCTTCTGAGACTAAATAAATAGAGAATCTGAGTGGCCATCAAAATTAATGAGTGACTGCAAATTTTCTGCTGTGGGTGCGGTGTGATTTATTATGATATCAGAACTTGTATAAATTCGATGAAGAATTCTGTGGGTGAAGATAAGAAAACTTCTTATGGTCTGTCAATGGTGACGACACCGTGATGTTTGGAGTAGGCAGTTGTTAAGCGCAAGGCTCCAATTGGCTGGAAGAGGATGGCAGGAGCAAAACGATGGCTCCTCACCAACAATGCTATGAGGCAAGTGGAGGGAGTAAGGAAGCTTTCAAAAGGAAATCGAGTCAACACATGTTTCCCATCTTTCTCTTCATGTGTAAGCTTCTATATTATTTGTGATTGAGTTGAGAAAATAATTTATAAATAGATAATACATTTGATTTTATATTATACATTTATCTATTATATATTATAAAGTAGAGGATAAAAGTACAACATATCACGATTTCAAGACTCATCATTGTCATGCTAACTATGAAAAAATTTGGTCCCACATATTTAAAATAATATTTATTTCATTATATATACTTTTATTCTTTTAAATTTGATATAATGACAAATATGGAAATAAAAATTAGATACATATTTATGAAAAAAAATTACGATTTGATTTGAGAATCAAACATGTATTTGTAAAAAATCATAATTTGATTATTTAGGGAGATTTATAAAGATAAATATGAAAATAAATATTAGATATATATCTATGAAAATCAAAATTTGATTGTCTATGTCTACCATAAAATCTATATAAATCCATATTATGTGAGTCTCTCTACTTTATTGTGAGATCATTTTTAGTTTCAGAGACAATCTCGAATGTAAGATTTTATCGCATCATCATTTGCAATTTCTGTTAGCAATTTTCATTATTTTATATATTTTATTTTCTCCATATAATGTAGTCATTAAAATGGTTCCTTCATAACAAAATTCAATGATAGTTTAAATATGGGTGTAATCATTTCCCATTTCATTTTTCCTATCTTGAATATGGTTTCGCTGGTCATTGTCTATTTTTTTATCTTTATATTACTATTTTTCCAAGTTTTAAAAGAATTTTATAATTAAGAATTCTAGAAGGTCATTATACTTGTATATGTTAGAATGTACTACCATAGATGTAGTGCAAGCTATTCTATAAAACTATTCAATAATTCTAAAAAATTTGACATATATAGTACTATCAAGTATAGATCATGCACTGAATGTAGATTTGCAAACTTATGTTGTATTACGTTAGTAACTTATATTCTATTATATTAGTTAACTATTACTTTTATGTGTTTCTTGTTTACAGTGATTATATATTTCTTATATAACCAGATGTAATGAAAATTAATAAATAAGTGAAACCACCAAGATCATGCATCTTCACATTATTATATTTAATATTGTAAAATATATAGATTTGTAAAATATATTTGACATTTATATTTCTTATATATTTTCACATTTATATGTTTTAATTTTATAAGTAATATTTGGAGCTTCACGTGTGTCATCTAGGCACAAATTCTAGTTTAATATAATAAGTGAAATGCTCTTAAAAGAATGATCTCAATATTTATTTATAGTAGTATTTAATTAAATAAATAATATGTTTGATTTTTCGGTCAAAGGATAATGGATTTGGTTTAATGTCACAATGAGTGATTTTTCACTACTTAAAATCGAATGGATGGGGGAAATTGTGTAAAGGTACGTACAGGAAGATTATTAGTTATGGATAAACCAAAGAAGCAATAAGAAGAAGGGACCGCAATGCGGTTATTCTTAAAGAGCCCGCGAGCAGTATGAGGCTTGCATATTAAAATGTACACCATGTGTATGTTCTATCTTAGCCATTTATATAAAATTTGGATGTTCCAAATTTTACTATTTTATTTTTATATTTTTTAAAGTAAAATATTACTTTTTTGTTATAACCTGATAATTATGAGTTGTATTATGTATGATTTAAGATAAAAAAATATTAAAATCTAATTAAAAAAATAAAAGGATCTAGATCATCAACATTTCATCTTGATGATCTAGATGAAAAATTAAAAATTATAATAATTTACTGAAAATGTCTAAAATATCAGAAATTTAATTATTTTATGTATTTTTAATGCCAAAGATATTGCTATTGGTTGTCTTAAAGTTTAGCCCCAGAGTGGCTTGCTAGTTTGTTCCCTATTTTCTGTGTGCCAATGGATTCAACATTTTGCTTGTGTCTAGCTATATTGATTGGCTGCCAGCTCTTCAAGCTAGTGTATTGTCTTGGTATTTGGGCAAATGTTGTTATGAAGAGATCATGGATTGATTTCTTTCGGTTTCATAGATGATCCTAGTGATATGGCTATTATTCCTGTGCTTTCTTTCCCAAATCCTAACATGCATTGTCATTATTGTTATTGGGTTGTTCCCCTTAAACTACCCTCTAATGGTTTGATAATATATTCCACTTAGTCCCTTGAGGTTCAGAATTGTGATACGTATGGGGTGGCTTGAGATTGCCTTGCTTATAAGCATTGATTTGTGCCATACATAGCCAAAGTCTTACACACTTTGTCCCTTGATTATGACAGCAAAATATATTGCAACTTGATAACCCTTTTTCTCATGGCTCAATCTACTTCATTGCTAGTTCTTTCTAGTTGCTTGTTGTTAAAAGTCAAAGGGAAATGTTGTTTCATATGCACCGTTTTTTGGCTCTCAACCATGATGGTTGGTCAATCTTTTATTGAGTTTACCATTCCTTGTAACTTTAAAAATACCACGTTTAGTGGTCCTTTTGGTGTCTGTGTATTACTTGAATCATGACAATGGCATCAATGGGAAGGAATATTAGAATTTGTTTGCATGAGTTTTGTCTTTGGCATATGAGATCTATCCTATTGGTATTTTCTATGATGTTGTGATTTAATATTTGCAAGGTCTGAAAGTTAATTTTTTTTTCTTTTACAAGTAGAATGATCCCTCCCTTGTGCACATGAACATTACATGAACTTAGCTTGTGAGATGTCAGTTTAATAAATATGGTTCTAAGCCTCTTATTTCCTTTTGTATTGGCATATTGTTGGAACAATGGAAATTGCTTGAATGAGTGGAGGAGGCCATCCCATGGCGATATTTGAGCAAGGAGCGATGGGACTTCAAAGGAAAGAATACACCGTTAAATTTCGTGATTGAGCAATGATCACGTGAGTTATAGGGATGGATGAGGGCCAAAACTCAAAAAGGAAACTGCACAAGATAAGTAAAGATAACAAGGAAGTAAGCCCAGGGATACTTTCCAGTTTTAATAATCTTTTCCCATTCCTATAATCGTTTATTTGAATATTTTGTAGGATATTGAACTTGGTTAAGAATGTTAAAACATGCACACACACATTGATTAATGATATTGTTTTTATTTATGGTTTTGATTTTTCATTTAATTATTGATTTTTCTTCTTTTCACCTTTAGAGTTTGTCACGAGTGACTAAGTCTCCATGTACATATAGAGTGTCACTCAATCGTACAATGAGTAAGGAGTTACCATGGTACTTATATTGGGTCTTAATTTTCAAATATTTATGGGTTCAAATTGTTATGTGTTTTTTTTTCTAAAAGTAAAATAAAGTAAACATTAAATTTTCCTTTTTTATAAAATAAAAACTAAAAAACTAAACTATGAGAGTAATTAAGATAAGAGTCCTCAATTTTTTTTTTCACTTTGCCTTTGTACTTCGAGTGGTAACACCGTGGGTATGTAGGTGCCAATTAGCGAGCTGTGAGTGATAAAGTTATAACAGATGCTAGTTGATTCTTTTTCTAAAAATAAATAAATAAAGATAAATAACATATACATATATATATATATAAGTCATATTTTTAAATTTCTTTTATCGCATTCCTTTTTTATTTATCTTTATGATTTAATATAAAAATGATTTATACCAAAAAAAAAATTCACTTTCCCCAATTTTATCCTTTAAACCTTGTTTTACCTTTTGTTTCGAGTGGCATCACCATGGCCATTTAGATATTAATCAATTAACTATGAGTAATAAAATCACCACATATGTTGGTTATTTCTCTTGGAAAATATGTAATAATCATATTTTAAATTCTTTTTAATTTCTTTTTTTATAAATAAATGTGTTATGATGGTCCTATTTATTCTCATCTTCATATAATAAAAAAAAGGAAAGAAAATAAAAATGATTTGCACAAAAATTACTTGTCTTCTTCCAAGCTTTTATCATTTTCCCTTATCTGCCCCGAGTGGTTACACCGTGGGTATTCAAGTATTAATCAGCAATTTGTGAGTGACAAAGTCACCACATATATTGACTATTTCTGTCTAGAAATATATGTAATAATGACATTTTAAATTCTTCTCAACGCTTTCCTTTTAATGATCTTATTTATTTTCATTTTTATAAAAATTATTTATTTTCCTTCAATTTTTATTCATTCTTTCATTTCTAATCACCTTTTTATTTCATTAAAAATAATAAAAATGATTGAAACAAAAAAATTATTTTTCATTTTCATTCAAGCTCTTATCCCTTATCTACCCTAAGTGGAAACACTGTGAGTATTTAGGTATTGATCAGTAACTTATGAGTGATAAAGTTACCACATATACTGGTTATTTTTTTTTCCCTTGAAAACACATGTAGTAATCATATTTTCAATATAACTTTCCTTTCAATAAATAGAAGTGTTGAAAAATGTTGAAAAAGTCTTATTTATTTCATAATAAATAAAAAAGGCAAAACTAATCTATTTAAATTATTAGTTTCCCTTCAAACATTTTTTATTCTTTACACCTATTTGCCACAAGTGACATCACCGTGAATATTTAGATATCAATGAGCAGATTGTAAGTGATAAAGTCACCATAGGAGTTAATTGATTTTGTTCTGTAAGAATAAAATTCTTTTCCAATTTTCCTTCTCAAATTAAAAATAAAATATTCAAGGTCACATAATTTTTCTATATTGAGGAAAAACATATATTCTTTTTTAGAATTGATTTTCTTTAAAAAAATGAGTGATAAGAGAAGATAATCGACATTAATTTATCTTTTACAAATTAAAACATACCAACCAATTTTGAAAACTATTTTCTTTATGGAAAGATAAATTATTTTTTACAAACTTCTCTTTTTGAAAAAAATATATACATAATGAAAAATATCAACCCAGTGACACACATTTATAGTCCGAATTACATCAACTTTAATCCCTACCGCAGGATACGTAGGCCCAATGAAAAAAATATATACATAATGAAAAATTACTATTATAATTTAACACTATTAGATAATTTTCTTAATTTAAATCTAGAAAATCTCTTAAAAAATATCTAATATATTTTATTTTTTCTAATTTAAATCTAACTAATGACTTTATCCCCAAGGAAATACAAATTTGAAGCCAATAAAATAAATAAATAAATAAACAAAATTATATAATAAAAAAAATCTAAAAATTCATAGTAAAGAATTATATGGATAGCTTTTAAGGATCTTTGAGACGCATCTTTGATCTCCATCAATCCAAAATTTAGTATAATGATATTTAGCCGGGTTATGATTATCAGGAAGAGAGCTAGGTGGTGACTCTAAAATTGGCCGTCACAAGTCATTGAAACGAAGCCACTAGTTAAGGTTACCTTGTTATAGTAATTATCTCATGGTTTTAGTTGTGTATTGATGGGATCTGAGTTTGCATATCATGCATAATGCATTCATGTTGTGCATTGTATCTAAATATGTTTTGGTATCATGTTTATATGTATGTATATGTAAATCCCTGATTACCAGGATATATGTCTCACCCTGTGGCCAATAATCCTAGGTCAAGGATCCAGCATTAGCAGGGAAAGGACCAAGGAAGGCTTAAGAAAGAAGGATTGAAAGTGCATTTGTGGGCCTTGGAGTTAAGTCCTTTTATGTTGTAATTGTGTTCTTTCAGTAAAGTATCACATGTTGTGTTTGTGTAACTCAATGTGTTCCATGTTGAGTACTTGTGCACCTGTAAACTGGATTGTTGTATACCTCCTCTAAACTCTACTATATTTCATGAATAGTCCTTTGTGTGTTCTTGAGTCTATGGTTATGTTAATGGTATAATGAATGATAATTATATCCTATATATGGCTTGTGATGTCCCAAATGTTGTGGTCTTGTTGTTTCAGGCTGGGAACCACCTGAGGTGATTGGTTGGGTTATGAGTCTAGTTGAGTTTACAGATCCTAGTTATGCAGATTGGGAATACAGCCCATCAAACCGAAGTGGAGTTCAAGGGAATCAAAACTCGAAGGAGTGGTTTTTTCAGAGTGAAATCTCCTTGAACATGATTCTTGGGTCATATATGACCTATTGATATGGTTATTGGCTACCAAAGGGATTGTTGGTAGAAATTGAAGGAGTTTGGTTCCTTGTTTTGGTCAAAGTGATCAATTTGGCATAGAGTGTCCGAATTCTCCATATGAAGGTATTTTGGGTTATGGTTGGTATCTATGGTTAGAGTATGAGTAGAGTGACATGTAAGTTTTGTAATTAGGTCAATTGGAGGTCGAAGTGAGGAGTTATAAGCATTGAAAGTTATTTGGTTGCATCACCAAATTGTTGATGCAAAGTTTTGTCATTGGCGCCGCTGTGCCGTGTGCCACTATCTCTATCTTCATTTGTCCCAGAATCATGCCTCATTGTGGCACCAAAGGGTTACATCACGGTGCCACCTTGCTATTTGGCCCTCTCATGCTGTTTCTCCATGTGTTCTTGTATGATTTGGGTCTTGAGAATTTAGGATGTTACAATATTCGTGCCTCCCGATGCGATTGAAAAATAAGGGCTTGTTTGATTCATATTTTTATAATAGTTTTTTTTATTCTTGAAAACAGGAAAATAAAAAAACTTGTTTGACAAGCTTGTTTTTTATAAAATATTCTAGAAAATAGAAAAATAAAATAACAGAAAACTTAGAACATTTTTAAATATTCTACATTTAAAAAAAAACACAAGAAAAATGTGGAAAATGCATACCTCATTAATGACAATGTTATAAATTTTGAATAACTCATTTAACGCTTACTAGTTATAATTTTTGTAATAATTATTTAAACATATTTTTTTATTTTCTTATTCTCAAAACTTATTCTAAAAAATAATTATACAAAACTATTTTGAGAATATTAAATAAAGAATACATTCAAATAAGTCCAAGATTATGTAGTGAAAAGGGAAGGGGGGTCTTAGAAGATAAGGTAGGCCATTGGCAAATTGGCTTGTTAGACCAAGTACAGGCACAGAAGAGGGACAAGAGATCTCTCCTTTGAGACCCCCTCCTGCCACGATAGGATTTAATTTTTATTTAATTTTTTAAATTAAAAATTATAGATAAAAAGTAGATTTTTTAGAAATTATATAGATATATATTTTGTATAGTTTTAATTTTTTTATTTATTAAAAAATACTATAAAGTAAAAAATAGACTAAACTGGATCTCTACAGTTTGTAGTTTTGTATAATTTTTTAATAATTAAGAAAAAATATCAAACAAATTTAAAACTGTACAAATTATATATCTAAATGATCTCTAAAAATATACTTTTTATCTATAAATTTTGTTAATAAAAAAAAAAAGAAACTCTCATGATAGTGTTGTGGTAGTTGGAGTGTTCGCAGGAGAGACCCAACCCCATAGAAGAGGGTAGCAGAGGAGAGAATTGAAATGATTTTCAACAAATAGGTCTCGATTGGTGACAGGTTGTCAATTAATAATGATGTTTGTGATTTGAGACAAAGCATAGGCCAGAAATTTAGACAAGCTAAAAAGATGTAGATGGATGAAGAGTGGTATGTGGACCTAATTAGATTATAAGATATAATAAAAAAATATTAATTCTTAACACTGTTAAATGAGTTAATAAAAAATGTTAATTTGTATATTTAAAAATGACATACTTAGTATTATTAATTAATTAATCTAATAATTATAATTAAAATATTTCTAAGACTTAAATAATTACTACCTTAAAAATATTATAATTTAAGACATTAAAAAATAAAACATAAAATAAATAAAGTTTATTTTTAGGTTGTAAACATTTATTTTATGACATTAAAATGTTTTAATTATAAAAAATTAAATATTTAGTTCTTATAGTTGAATTTAATTTCCAACTAATTATTTTAAGGTTGTAATTTTAAACATTTTATCAAAGTATTTTAAAAATTATTCATTTAAAAGTTATAATTTTTAACGTCTTAAATGAAAGTATTTGTATCTTCTTTATTTTATGAGGTAGTAATTATTTTTTTAAGCCTAAAAAATATGTTAATTATAATTATTATATTAATTAATCCGTAATAATAGTGATGATATATGGATTTTGAGTAAAATTTTATGTTAAATTGTTAAATTAGGAATTTTTTTAATTACATTTTGAAAGTTAAAAGATTATAATATGAATTAAAGGAGTTAAAGGATTAAAATAAAACATACTTTAAAGTTAAAGACCAAATATATACTTTTACTAAGAGTGTATTTGGATTGGATTAAGATCAGGTTGATTGTCAACCTAATGCCAATCTTTGTGAAGATAGATTGGATTGACCTAAATAGGTATACAAAATTAGATTTGGCTTAGTTTTTTAAAATTATTTAAGAAATAAATAATAATTTAATTTTATTTATTTTCAAAATATGAATACATTCATTCAAAATATATTTCCATAAAAAAATAATATTATGATCAAAGGTAGCATTTTCTAAAATTATAAATACTTAATATTCATGCATAAATTTTACATAATATCAAGAAATCAATTTAAAATTTTAAATAATAAAATTAACAGATTGAATCCTTAAAAATATTCATGATAAAAATAAAGTTAATTTGTTATATATAATGTATGAAGAAAAAAATAATCATATGAAATTACTTAATATTTATTTTTTAAAAAAAATTATATATACCCATTGAGTCAGATAGGATTGAGTTTAATATCAACTTAGTATCAAATCTAATTCGGTCTCCAAGCTAATCTAGTGTGCCAGATAGAACCGGCCCTATATGGATTAGTTGTATACTCTTACTTTTGCCATTTTATATTCATACAACCTATACCTAATCATTTCTCGTCCTCAAATTTTTTTCTCCAAATTTCAAGAGTTATCGATAAAAATTAAAAAAAAAACAATTAAACGTTTATTTGAAAAAATAATCTCAATAAATTCGCTTCATTGAATGGCACCAAAGTTGTTAAGAGTGCTTTTTACAAAGCTTTGTGAGGTTGAGCTATATGAGACGTTGGATGTAATGCATGGTTGAGATATAGATGCGGGAGAGAAGATTGAGAAAAATTTGTGGGAGAGGGACAGATTCCGACTTTAGAGAAAATCGGTACAGTAGTTGCGAACGTTGTTTTTCTCATTCTTTAAATCAGTTATTACTTTTCTTAAGAAAATTGAAAAATCCGCCTGAAGCAAATGGAAAAGTTAAAGCAGCGCTTGACTTGGTTTGTCAATTTCCATTGACTTGCGTCGAGCTTCTCCATCCTCAATGAACCCCCTTCTCTCTCTCTCCCTGCAAGTTAAAGATAATGTTTTTTTTTTAATAGTTTACCGTAGTAAATCTTTCATTACTTTTACTCTTTTACCTTTTGTGGAATATTCATGTAAGACTTGTAGTTCTTATCCACAGAATACAGGCATCGTTGTAACATTGGATGTATTATTTTCCCTCAAAAGTATGAAAGGGTATTCACAAATGCAATTTGGTTCAGTTTTATGGAACCTTGTTAGTTTAACAGGTTGTCGGTTTGGTTTGGTTTATATATCGATTTGGTTCAGGTTTAGTTCATATTTTTTGAATTATTTTTAAAAATAGTATATTTTTTCAGAAATTATATTAAATATGTTATATATAGATATTTTATAAATACAAATATTATATCTAAATAATTTACTAACCAATATACTTTATAAATATTAGAAAAGTGAAACAAAATATGTGTGACGATGGAAAATTGGATATATTTATATATTATAATTTATTATAATATAGCTAATAGTGTGATTCGGTTTAGTTCAAATCTCACTACACTGAAACCGAATCTAAACCAAATTGAATCAATTTCAATAAGGCAAAAACTAAAATAGATCTCATTTCAATTTAGTTTAAATTGATTTTGGTCGGTTTGGTTCAGTCTGGTTAGTTCGGTTCGATTTTGAGCACCCTTAATAATATGTACTTCATCCGTCCCATTTTATCTATTATTTAAAAAAAATTTAAATATCCCAATTTATTTGTCATTTTACATTACCAATAAAATATTAATAATCATTTTTACTATTTTATCCTCTATTAAAAATAATAGCAGGTGAAATACAAATTAACTATTAACATTTAATTTAAAGATATTCTGGCAAAATACTATTAAACTTTACTATGATCTAAGTCATATAAGAATTTTATTGGTATGTATGAAAAGTCTAAAAAGTAACAAATAAAATGGGATAAAGGGAGTTATATCTTATTTTTAAAACTTTATGTAACACACAATATCGATCATACTATTTATATAAATTAAAAGTTAAATGAATTTGGTGGGATATTTTGTTGGTATCGACTATGGAGCACCACAGACTGTTGTGTATACAATTTCGCTTTTTATAAATTTTTTTTGGAATTTTTATTTGCTCTTATTTACATGAATGGTAGGATATAATGATATTTCAATCAGTTGGCACTATAAATTATTGAATAAATCTCAGAAAAAACTTACCGGAATTAGATATAATGATATTTCAATTCGTTGGCACTGTAAATTATTGAGTAAATCTCAGAAAAAACTTACCGGAACTAGATCTTAAAAAAATTAAGTAAAAACTTTCTTAATTTCAATTATTTTTAAAATCGAAAACTATTATTCCAACTTATGCAACTTATTAGTATTAAAATAAAAAAGTTATTGTTTTAATTAGTTTTGTATTGATCATAATTAATTATTAATTTTCAAATATTTTAGTTTTTTTCAGTTTACGTCATTAGATTTTTTCTTCAATATTGGTGCAATATTTGATGTGCAAATCTAATTAAAAAAAATAAAATTCTGTTATTTCGGTCAGCACGAAAGTCATGACCAGAGGGTGGAGGAAGCGCATGCTTGGTCCACATGCATGAGATGCATGCATCTGGTTCGGGGTTTAGGGTCTCTCCGGAGGACCCCAAGTGTTACGGTTCTGCCATGATAATTTTTTTTTTATTTTTTTTAAATTATAGATAAAAATAGATTTTTCATGATTAATGTAAATATATATTTTGTATAATTTTAAATTTTTTTATACTTTTTCTTAACTATTAAAAAAATGCACAAAACTATAAATTATAGAGATGCAGTTTGAAGCAATTATTACTGTATAGTATATTTTTAATAAATGAAAAATTTTAAAACTGTACATAATATATATTTTCTTTTTATCTATAATTTTTAATTTAAAAAAAAAATCCTCCCAGGTCCTGGCAGGAGAGAGTTTCGCCGGAGACGGCTGTGTTTTTCTCTGCCGGGTCTCTCACTCCTTAATACTTTAATGTTATGGGCCCCTCATTATTGTCTCGTCCTAATTTCGCGGATTTTTCTTTTGGCCAACAATTTCACAGAATTAAAACTAACTGATTTAAGTAATTCTTTTGGCCACATAATTTAAAAGGATTTTACATAGCTTTTAAAAAAAAATCTAAAAGGATTTTCCGTTAAAAGAATATATTCTCTCCAATTGTATATATAGAGCATTTTACCCAGATTTTGAATATAAGACCCATGAGGTAATATTTATTATATATTTTAAAAAAAATATTCCTATTTAATGTATCAAAAGAGAAAGAGAAAAAAATTAAATAAGGATAATTTAAAAAAAATATTAAAATTTTTTAAAAAATCTAGATTATAAATTAATTTTAATTTCTATCTTTAATTTATATGATTTGATTAAAAGGATCTTATATACAAAATCAGGAGTATATATTTACTGGAGGATGGAATACCTTTGAATGACTTCTTCCAGGCTCATTTAACCTGTCCAATAGATTTTTCCAATCTTTTTTTTACATTCCTTTTCCCACAGAAAATTGAAAAAACATACGGAAACAAATGGAAATTTTAGAGTCAGTAGAATCCCCCAACCCTCCACGGTGCCATTAAAATTAAAATACACACAATAAATGCTCCACAAACTATAGAGCCGGAGCCTCTTCTCAAACACCACTTCCCCGTTACCATGACGTCCATGATTATGGCCTCCCACAAAATTTTCATGCTCCTCTTCTTTATTCGCTTTCTCTACTCTTCTGCTACTGAAGAACGGATTACTTATCTTTACACCGCCTGCTCTAAAAACAAAAACTTCACTGCCTATAGTGCCTTTAAATCGGACCTGCTCACCCTCATCGCTAACTTAACTTCTACCAACAACGGCAACACTGAGTTCTACAACAGCAGCGTTGCTGGTAACAGCGACACCGTCTACGGCCTCTTCATGTGCCGAGGTGACGTCACCCCCCAAGTGTGCCACGACTGCGTCGCTCGAGCACTCCAACGATTACCTTACGAGTGCGGACTTTCGAAGGAAGCCATAATCTGGTACGATGAGTGCATGCTTCGCTATTCCAACCGCTCCTTTTTCTCCACCGTCGACACATGGCCTAGACTTGACATGTTGAACACCGGCAATGTCTCCAACCCAGCAAGCTTTATGAGATTGTTGTTCAAAACTATGAACGAGACGGCGGATGAGGCGGCGAAACCTGCTTTGGGGCAAAAGAAGTATGCGACAAAAGAAGCAAATATCTCAGGGTTTCAGACTTTGTATTGTCTAGCTCAGTGCACGCCGGACCTTTCGCCCCAAGACTGCAGAAGGTGTCTGAGTGGTGTGAACGGGGACCTTGACTGGTGTTGTAAGGGGAGGCAAGGAGGAAGAGATCTATATCCCAGTTGCAACGTTCGTTATGAATTGTATCCCTTCTATCATTCTGATAATCAGCCGGTGGCTCCGGCGCGTACACCAGCTGCACTTTTTCCTTCAACAAACTTTTCAGGCCCTCCAGGTAAAGTTAGACTAATATGCTTTGCTTATTTCTTTCTTTTTGTAAGCAAGTCAGAGTAAATTTATCAATGAAAAGGATTATTCTGATTTTGGCAGCAAAATAAGTTTCAAAACATGAGAAAATAACAACATGAAAATCTATTATCTGTGTTACAAATATGAAGAGACATATATAGTATAATTTTTTTTTCTAATTAGATTTATGAGACTAGATAAAACCATCTAAAGTATGTGATAATTCAAAACTTTTATCTTCTACCCTATATACTTATACATACTCACTCCTCATTCACGTGGGACTTGAAAGCTCACTTCCACTCGGTATCGGCCTCGATTTTTTCCCCCTGTACATATATGCTTCTTTTTCTTTTCCAATGTAAAGACAAAAGTTATACTCATCGAAGTAAAACTTTTGATTATAAAAACTATACTAAAAATTCTAATTTTATCTTACATTTGAAATTCGTTAAAATATATTTTTTCGATTATAACTTGTGTCTTTATCTTTATAATTATTTTTTAATCCCCTGAAAATTTGACTAAATTTCCTAGTTTCTCCTCGCTGTTGGGCCACAAAAGATTGACGTATCAGCCTCCAAATCTGCAATGAGTCCACATACCAGGACGCTTGGAGTTGTACACATCTTTTTAGAAATCTTGAGATATCCTTCTAGATGTGCTTTCAATAAAAATACGCTGATTTTTTTTTAGCAACAATCATGACGAAATAAACTTTAGTTATTATACGTCTTTAATTTTAATTTTTTAATATAATTTATTTCAACTTTAAAATAAACCGTTCAAATCAATTGAGTCACATGAATTTTCTCTGCCCATGACGACCCCAAAATTGACTTGCCTGAAAGTTGTTAAGTATTCTGACAACTTTTAGACCAAGATTTTCCACGCTGATATTTCAGAGACACGGTAATGATACTGAGGCGTGGAAGTATATATAATGTTTATACAGTGAAAGGGAAAGGCCAATCAGCAAAGATTGTTGTGATAGTTGTGGCTTCTCTTGTCGGTGGGGGAATACTTATTTGTTTCACCTACTATCTCCTAAAGAGTCAAATTAGAAAGAGTCGTAAGGCTATTCTCAGACAAAAATACTGTAAGTAATTTTCATTCTCTCTCTTATTAAGTTTGGCTAGTTCGAAGAGTTGTGGAGATAGAAGTATAATTTTTTTGGTTCATCGGTTAAGTTGGCAGTGAGAGCACCACCTTAGAGTCTCTGCAATTCAACTTGGCTACTATTGAAGGTGCAACAAATAACTTTTCACATCAAAACAGTTTAGGCAAAGGTGGATTTGGACAAGTTTACAAGGTGACAAATGCCATCATTATATATGTTTTATATAATATATGCATATATTTTCTCTTTTTAATATAACCAAACTATAATTATAGGGAATTCTTTCAAATGGCCAAGAAATAGCCGTAAAGAGGCTATCAAAAGGTTCAAGCCAAGGTGGAGAAGAATTCAAGAATGAGGTTATATTAATAGCAAGACTTCAGCATAGAAATTTGGTGGCGTTATTAGGATTTTGCATAGAAGGGAAAGAAAAAATACTTATTTATGAATATGTTCCTAACAGAAGCCTTGATTACTTTTTATTTGGTTAGACTCTTCTGAACTAATTTTCACCCTTAATTGAAATTTATATATAGTTTGCATATGCCATTTTATTAATAATTTGTATTTTTTTACTTGTATTATGTATAGGTTCCCAAAAAACCAAAGTATTAAATTGGGTGGAACGCTATAAAATTCTCGGAGGAGTTGCTCGAGGGATTCTTTATCTTCATGAATATTCTCGTCTTAAAATTATACATCGTGATCTTAAACCTAGCAATATTTTGTTAGATAATGAAATGAATCCAAAAATTTCAGATTATGGTCTTGCTAAGTTGGTTGCTATCGATGCAAATGAAGGAAGCACCAATAGAATTGTTGGAACATAGTGAGTTCTAAATTTTTTTTTTCTTTTAACCTTCACATCTATCTTGATATATATATATATATTGCTAGTATCTTGATATGGTTGAATAAAGAAAAAACTTGTGGTTTACCTAAATAGAAATGTTTGCTTTAACTAATCACTTTAAATTACTATTGACTGAATGTTTATATTTAATGTTTGATAAAACTTTTATTATTCATGTTTTTTTTTCAGTGGTTATATGTCTCCGGAATATGCAATGTTTGGACAATATTCTGAAAAATCAGATGTTTTTAGTTTTGGAGTTATAGTTTTAGAAATTATTAGTGGAAAGAAAAATTTAAGTGGTCATGATCAATCACAATACGCCGATAGCCTTTTAAGCTATGTAAGTTACGATCAAGATTATTTGAACACTATCATCTCAGCCTTTTAAATTTACAGGCAATCATCTCATTAATATTTTTTATGCAACCATCTCAGCCTTTTAAATTGGAGGAAGATTATTTGAACACTATCGTATATAAGCTAACAAAAGGGTAATGATTGAAATAATTAGTTTTATTTTGTGGTTGCAGGCTTGGAAGCAATGGAGGGATAAAAAGTTGTTAGAAATATTGGATTCAAATATAATAGAATTTGGATCATATAAGGAAATGATTAAGTGCATTCAGATTGGTCTGTTATGTGTTCAAGAAAATCCAGATGCAAGGCCTTCCATGGCTACAGTTCTTTCATATCTTAGCAATGATTCAATTCAATTACCATTTCCACAGGAACCTGCATTTTTTCTACACGGTGGATTGAAGCCTAGTACCAGTGGAACTAAAGAAGTATGCTCTACTGTTGGGGTCTCTATGAGTGAATTCTTTCCTCGCTAGTACAATGCCTTTATTTTTTTTTTTTTCCTTTTCATGGACACCTACAGGAGGGAAGTATTTCTATTGTAAGCAACAAAAATTTAGATGTACAATTCATACCATATTCTTGTTAACATTTTGAATGAGATCTGCAACTTAAAAATGGACTATAAGAGCATGCTTTTACTTCAATTATTATTCAATAGTTAACTCAGTGAATGATTTGCATAGGCGAGAATCTTTAGATAAAAGACAAGTATAAATTAAGTTTATAGGATCCATCAGGCCAAAAGGAGTTTTTTAATTGGATCTAAGTTTTTCTTTCTTTTTGGCCGGCTATAGGATCAAAGTTGAAGTTTCAGACATATCCAATTGGAATAGCAAAAATCGAGACAATTGGACCAGAGCCCGTTCGGGATCCTCACCAGAAAATAATTTATTTTTGGGAAAATGGAACCTTTATAAGGCTGAAATTTGCAATATTTACTAATTTTTATCATTCTCATTTAATGATAATAATCTTTTATTCATGCAAAAAAACTTTTATTTAAAGTTGTTTTTTTTTTTCTTTATGTACACCAAACAAGATCGATAAGTAAAGAAAATGTTATCTCTCCCTTTTTAAATAATCAATTATTCTGTTGATTGAGGTAAGGGGCACAGGCGATCATATTTTACATAATATATAAGACAAAAAATACACATAAATAAATTAACCCTTGCCAGTGGAAGATTTGCTCATTAGTCAAGATTGAGACTAACCAAATTAAACCACTTGAGCGCTAGGCCACTATAGAATAGCGCTGACCATGGGCCAAGCCGGGCCAGGGCTGGGTTTTATAGAACCTGCACCCCGGCCTGGTATGTGCTATGGGCTAGGTTTTCAGCCTCGGCCTGGTGGGTCAGACCGTAGTAGCCCGACCTAGTGGATTCCCGGCTGGGCTGGGTTGGGTTGGGCCGGGGTAACCCACAGCACAAAATAGCCCAACCTAACCCAATGCACATAATATTCCATTCATAAATTATATCAGAAATTGTTATAAAACAAAATATATACTAACATTATCATATTAGATATTGTTCATACGTAATGATCCAGATCCACCAACTCTAATATGACTGAAGATTATCAATTTATTTAATGAGATTTGGTTAATAAATAAGACATATAAAACATTTCTAACAGATAGAGATCAGTATCAGAGAGACATACCATTGCTTTGGAAGCTAAACAAGCTATCATAATTTCTTCTATAAAACTGATTGTCTTTGCTTGACCCCCTCAATGAAATGAGCTAGCAGTAATCATATAAATATAATAATCCCTACAAAATAGTTGAACCATTAAGCCACTACAAAATTAACATGGAACTAAACATTGTCATAGATTAAGTTAACAATGCACATTCTGCATAACTAGAAGAAGGAAAAAAAACTAGCGAGGAGTCAAGAAGGCCAAAACTACCCATGGAAGATATATAACATGAATGTGTCAAAACAGCCATTATATAATATCTATATTATTCTATGTAAAGGAACTTTGCTGTCATTCATTAGAATTACAATATTTCTCTCTACAACCTACACTGCACATAATGGAGGATGATGGAAACTTGAAGAACATACTTGATGACCTGTAGAAGAGCATACAACCATGAATTCTAATCCTTAGCATTAGTTTGGACCACACTTCATTTAAGTACAAGTCAGAATAGAATCATACAGCTAAACGTGACCATGTCTCCATTGGAAAAAATAAACAAACTCGAACTTTCATTTTCAACAGCGAATCTGCCCATTGACAAACATCTGCAAAGTTCAGAAAAAAGATAAACAATCAAGTTAATGAAGGCCATCCCAAAGTATTCTGAAAATGAAATTAGACAAGCCCGAATCTTGATGTTTCAAACTTTAACCCATTATTTTGTGTTTTGTTGCATTTGAATGGATTAATCAGGTTTTCTGAATCATAGCTCACCATTCAGTGCAGCATAGCCATAACTACATGTTATATCCTGTTCTTTAAAGTTTTCACTAGTTTTTCCTTTATGGAAAATAAGTACACTATTGAAAAACCATATAAAATGAATGAATGTCATTAGAAATACATCTGACTCAATTTAATATTATAACCTACAAAATCCTCCCAAGAACGATCAGATGACACCCCTGGAAAATATCTTCCCATGTCAACAACTGTTGTCACTCCCCTTGCCAATGCATGATTGCTTGCTCTAAGCAATGCTTCTCTCCTATCATCTACTGAAACCTTTGGAATCTGGAAGACAACAAGTTTCATTGCAGAATCAATTAACAATCCAGTTCGTTCTACATGGTAACAACAATCCAATGCAATAATCGGTAATATCATAGCAGGGTAATTTTAGATTAGTTCTAGCAAATTCTGCACTTTCCTGAGCAATATATCATTATTATTAACAATGTAGAAGACCTACCAAATCAATAACCTGTGGATTGAAATTCTCATGATGAATCAATGGTTAAACCATTGTACTGCTTTACACACCTTTTCTTTGCAGTTTTAGAAAAATTTAAACAAATGACCAACTAAACTAATGAGTAATGACAGTAATGACATGAGGTCAAATCCATCAATCCAACAATAGACAAGATAAAGACAACGTAACATCATCATTAGTTTCATCACAACTAAAAGAACAATATAATCCAACATCAAGTCTACAATGTAACATAATGCATCACCATTAGTTTCATCACAAATCCAATAAAGACAAGGCATAACAACTCCATTAAATACTACAAAAGCCACACAACACAACCCATCAATTTCATGACAACTCCACTAAAGACAATACAACATTAACTTAAACATGACTAAAAACTTAACAACATTAAACATAACAAGCTTAAATTGGACCAGTTGGAAGAGCAGCTCCAGCTTGAGGATCTGTAAAGGTTAAAAAAAACAAGAGAATTATTAAAGATTACAAATATGGTAATGAAATTTCAGATTAAATTGCAAATGAACAAAATATAAACAAATCTTTAGCAATTATTCCATCCACATCCTCCTCATCTATGCCTTCATAGTCACAAGGATCAATGTTGACAGTTGTACCAGGGTCAAGCCAATTTTGACAACAAATGAGTAATTGAAGTGTCCTTGCTTTTAATGAGCTTCGAATAGGATCAAGCACACGTTCACTAATGCTAAAAGCAGATTCTGAAGTGTCTGTGGACACTGGAATTGCTAAAACATCTCATGCAATAAGAGAGAAGATTTTATATTTTGATGCATTAGCTTTCCACCAACTCAAGATGTTAAAAGAAGGACTATCTTGAACTTCACTATCTATAAGATACTGTTCAACCTCTTATGTGTGATCTAAGCTAACTTTCAATTTTTTTGAAGTTTCCCATTGACCCAAGATTTTGCCAGGTACCTTAATTGGTGCGCTTGAAAACCTTGATGAATCTGAATTGGTAGATAGACCACTATCTTCAGAGATACAACTTTCTAATTGTTCATTAGCATTACCCCCAAGTTGTGAATATTCATCATACAACCGGTATAATGCATCCTTTACTTTCATGTCCATAGCCTTGCACAATTCAGGGTCCTCATACAACTCTCGAAAGGAGGTACTCACAAAGCCTAGTTTATATCTAGCATCCAAGACAACACCCATAACCAACAAAGGATTCAAATTATCAGGCTTTCCCCAGTACTTGTCATATTTGGCCTTCATTCTTTTAGCCATATCAGAAGTAATAGAATTAGTCATATCAAAAGTGTTTGATTGCAATACCTCTTGGATGGTGACAAGTTCAAGAAAGGCATTATTAAATGTCACATGTAATGATCCAGAGAATTTCAAAGTGCTTGAATAGAAAAAGGATAGAAATGCAACAAACACCTCTGCCTTCCTCCAATCTATAGGCCCAGGAGGGTTTCCCCGATGTGAATCTTCCATAAAATGAGCAACGTACCCATCATCTTCATCTTCCATTCGATTGAAGACATTTTGAAACCTCAAAGCTGTTTGTAACGTAACATAGGTGGAGTTCCACCTGGTAGGAACATCTAAGGACACAAGACTCTTTGACTCTGTCCTTTCTACGTCCACAAGATTTTTAAAAGCTTGAAATCTTGAAGGTGATGATCTAACATACTTGATAGCTTGACGAATGGCGCTGATAGAGTCATCCATATCTTTCAATCCATCATTTACCACTAAGTTAAGAATATGGGCACAACACCTCATATGAAGATAATCACCATTACACACTAAGCCATTCCAATTTTTCAATCGTTTCTTCAAATATGCCACTGTTGTATCATTAGAGCTTGCATTATCAACAGTAATTGTGAATACTTTTTCAATCCCCCAATTCAACAAACACTTTTCTATGGCCTTAGCAACTATTTCACCCTTATGATTGTTAATGTTTACAAAGTTCAGGATGCGCTTTTGCAGCTGCCAATTTTCATCAATGAAATGTGCTGTGAGAGCCATATAGTAAAAGTTTTGCACAGACGTCCATGTATCAGTTGTGAGACACACACAGCTACAAGATTTTCTTAGATATGTTTTCAATTGCGCCCCTTCATTGTCAAAAAATTTTAAATAGTCTCGAGCAATCGTGAATCTAGATGGAACTAGGAATCTAAGCTCAAGAGTATTGCTATATTTGTGAAACCCCCGTCCTTCCACCACACGAAAAGATTGCTCATCACATATCACAAACTTTGCCAAGGCTCGACGACATGCCTCTAAACTGTAAGTGTGAGGAACTAAGCTTCTGGTTGAGCCCACAAACCCATCTCCTGATGATGTCTCAGTGTATGCCAGGATTGTCTAATTCTTTTTCCTATATGGATTCTTCATGCATTTCTCAAGGTGCCTCTTTAAAGTCCAAGTGTCGTGCTTGTTTGAGTCAACAACATAAGAAGTCTCACAATATTTACATACTGCTCTAGGTTTCCTATTTGTCTCATCCAAAGGAAGCATGATAAAATGCTGCCAAACCAGTGGCTTCTTCAATGGTGGTTTACGAATGAGATTATTAGCAACTGCTGCTTGTGCTTCTGAAGGAGTAGAAGAACCACCAGCTGCTTCTGAAGGATTAGCAGCACTAGTGGGAGTTTCTGAACCAGTAGAAACAAACTCAGGAGTTTCTAAAGGAGTAGAAGCAATACCCGGTGTTTCTAAAGGAAAAAGACCACCACCAGGTGTGTTTGAAGCAATTGCAGTACCAGCACCACTAGGTGTACTTGAAGGAAGATCACTTGTCTAAATTGTGTCATTTGGTGCCCCACTTGTCTAAATTGTGTCATTTGGTGCCCCACTAGTTGGAATTTGTGTCATTATGTGAGTTAGTACAGTAATAAAACAGGTCTTGATTTTGCTAACATATATAAAATTAGAGCAAAAACAAAGATTTCTTGCCTTACATTCTCACATATATGTAATGAATTTAAGTATATAAGAAAGCAATAGAAAACTAGCCATGAATAGGAAAGGGTTTGGTAACACTTATTCACTGAATTCCTTTTTGGCTTTTTAATGCTTTTGGTCTTTCAATGCCTCATATGCTAGATTCATCCAATATTAAGCAGATGATATTCACTCTGATGATCACTTTCAGCCTTGACAAAAAGCAGGACAATAACTAACCAATAAAGATCGATAATGGATTAAAAAAAAATCATATTTTACCTCACCTAATCATGACAAGCAACAAGATTAAGCATCTCTAAATGTGAAGTCCGAAACCATGATTCCATAATGATATCTTTGGTTTATGACAAATTAATTTAAGCATAACTCACAAAAGTTTAGATGCTCAACTAGAGTCTACTTTGAAACTTGCAAGAAGGCTATTAACATCACGTATGAGTCATATTTTTACTAAAGATATCATATAAATGCAATATTCATTCAAAGTAACCCCAACAAGGCCATAATTCCTAAGACAAATGACTCGGGGTTTATAAAACCTAGCCATCATCCCTTGTTCTAAATGACATGGACGTCTACCTATTCTGTACATAATAGAACAATAAAATTTAATCATACAAAACTAAACCAAAAATATTATAATGACAATTGTTAAGATACATTTCTAGGAAATCCAACAAATAATTCTTCCTAAAATAGCTACTAGCTAAACAGCATCACATAACATGGCAGCATAGAAAGTAAAGAGAGGTAGTTGAAAGAGTAAGATCCAAGAACTAAAAGAAACAATTAACATAACTGAAAGCTAAAAACATTAAACCAACTGAGTGATTAGAAAGCTCACCGTGAAGTTGTGAACTATGAAGACACGAAGAACAACGGTGAGCTGCGAGTCTACAAGTCTGCACTGCTGAGAGGAAGAGTGAGTTAGAAAGCTCATTGTTATTGAGAGGTCGATGCAAAGAGCAGAGCAACTGAGCAAGTAAGCAAGTAGTCTACTCCTTCCCTCACTGACAAAATAAAGCTCACTATTACTTGAAGTAGATCTACATTTTACCTCAAAGAAGAAGAGGAAAATGTCGTGGACGCTGGAGGGTTCGATTGCGCAGAGTTTAGGGCTAGAAATCCCAATTTTGAATGATCATTGACAATGAGTCATTGTGATATCTTCTCTTCCTTCAGAGTCCAAAACGGCAACGCAATGACAATGAGGAACCTGGGGGATTTTTTTAATATATCAATGCATGGGTTAATCGGGCCGGGTATTTTGGGACCGAATATCTCACCCGTAACCCAAACCGGACCGGTTTAAAATAACCCGAAATTTTGACCCTTTCTCCCCGATGTCCATTTTGAACCGGCCCAACTCAACCCGATTGAACTGGGCCGATCCAGGTTATCCGGGTTAGTGCACAACCCTACTATAGATGATCAATACTATGAAAACACGTACTATATTCAGTCATTTTGGCTCCAGTATTCTATCTAGTCTAGGAGATGATTTCATAGGATAGGGTCTCTCCTACAAGACCCCTCCGACCAAGGACCTGGTAGGTTTTACTCTTTTTTTTAATTATAAATAAAAGTTAAATTTTTTTAAAATCATATATGGTTTATGTAATTTTAAATTTTTTATCTATTAAAATAATACTATATAGTAAAAACTGGATATCCATAATTTACAGTTTTACACCTTTTTAATAATTAAGAAAAATATTTAAAAAAATTAAAAAATACATAAAATATATATATGTACATGATTTTTAAAAAATTATTTTTTATTTATAATTTTTAATTTAGAAAAAATGAGAAACATCATGACAGGACCATGGTCATTGGAGTCTCCGTACGGGAGACCCCGGACCGCAATTTCATAAGATAAAAATGGCGTAGAGCCATTGGGACCCTCGTTTTTCTTAGATTCGACAGGATCTATGTTGCCGTTATTTTAACTTCCCTCTCTGAACTTCTTCCCATGTTATTTTCCCTTCTGATTCAGAAAAATTCAACAGACAGAAGTTGAATTGTACATGTTTCGAATTTTTTCCATGTCGTTTTTACTATCTCGTGTCCGTTCGGTAAAGCATGGCATCAACATCAATATTGTGGAAAATTTTGTCATGTGCATGCATCTCGTTTGTATCTGGCTACTTGCCCTATTAATGGTAGTGAGTATTTTGAATAGAAATTTCTTCTAAAATTTTGTCATGTACATCTCACCTGTACTTTGTACAGTAATTGATTCTGTGAATATTGTTTCCGCAAATAAGAACCTTTTGAGGGCAGTTGTCCATGGGGACAATTTTTACATCACTTATCAGGAGTGTGACTGAACATAATCTAAAAAATAAATTCTGACATAGGATTTGTTTGGTTATTTGCAGTGCAAAGCTTAGACATACATGTCTCTTAGTTACCTTCAATGACAATTTCTAATCTTCTGGAAGGTTGCAGCGCAATCCATCATACTATTATCTGAGGTCAAACTGTTATATTATTTCTGGTCAAAAAAACTGTGTGATATATATATTGATTGTTTCCATTCCTGAACGTACTGATCTGCCAATTAAAGTAAACCAATTCTAATAAGTTCGTTAACTCTTTCCGTTTGATTGTATAGTTGAGATTTTAATAAGTGCATAATCCTTTTAATTTGTTCACTACTTCGGTAATTTTATGGAAAAATAGTTAGCTAAAGTGGTCCTATACATTTATAGTGGGCTCGAGATGAGCCATTCTATTTATAGTTTGTAAATTGTGCAATTCTCACGTTTCATATTTTATATTGTACATTTTAGATTTTATATGGATATTGATGGGAAATTCCTTGGTAGAGGTTATCAACTTCAAGTAAATTACACAAAACAATAAAAAAATTAACGTTGTTATTTGGCACAACTTATTATTTTTTTTGCGTAAGCACCCGGTATTCTGAACCTACCTCACTCGAGCTATGAGGACTTTAACGAAATCCAGACTAATCCTAATTGAGGCATGATAGGCACCACAAGGGTGGGCGCCCCTGGGCACTTACGCTGCTACATTTTTAGGACTTGAACTCGAGACCTCTAGTTAAACTGAAATAACTTCTACCCGTTGATCCAAGCGCTTTGTGGTTTGGCACAACTTATTATTAGTTATGAACAAACCAAAGAAAATTCGAAGCAATATGAGGCATCCCTATTAAAATGTAGACCATGTATATCTTCTATTGTAGGCATTTAGATAAAATTTGAATGGTCCAAATTTTATTATTTTATTTTTATGTTTTTTAAAGTAAAATATTACTTTTCCTTATAATTAACTTGATAATTATGAGTTGTATACTGTATAATTTAAGATAAAAAATAAAAGGGTCTAGGTCATCTAAATTTCATCTTGATGATCTAGATAAAAAATAAAAATTATAATAATTTATTAAAAATGTCTAAAATATTGAAAATATAAATATTTTATGTATTTTTAATGCTAAAAATATATTTTCTTTATATTGTTGTTATTTTTGTCTTTTAGTTCTCTCATATTGTTATCCGCTTTTGGTCCAAAAAACAATTATTATCCGCGACTCCTGCTCTGGTTGGGAAATAAGATGCGCCGTGAAAAGGGATAGAGGGTCTTAGAAGATAAGGTGGGCCATGGGCAAATTGGACTAGCTAAGCCAGGCATAGGCAAGGAAAGAGGGTAGCAAAGAATGATTGTGATCTAATGGGCCTACGTGACTCAGGTTGTCAATTAGCAATGATAAGGCATGTTTGATTTATATATCGAAAACAGTTTTTTTTTTAACAAAATAATATCAACAACATCGACAACCTTATTCCATTAATAATTTTTTAAGAAGTCATTTTTTATAAGATTTCTTAATATTTTTTTTGATCTTTCTCTATGTCTTTTGCTAAGACTCCAAATCATTTGATTAACTCTCTTTATTGGCTCCTCTTACCATTTTCTTTGTACATGCTCAAACCACCTTAAATAATTTTTCATAATTTTCTACTCAATAGGGGCTATTCTGACTTTTTTTTGTATACAATCATTTAGTATCTTATCTAATTTTGTATGACCACACATCCATCTCAACATTCTTATCTCTGTCACTCCCATCTTGTGCTTTTGTTGTCATTTCAAAACACAATATTCACTACCATATAACATCGCTGACCTTGTAACTATTCGATAAAATTTCCCTTTAAGCCTTGTAGGTATTTTGTAGTCACAAATAACTCCTGATTCTTTTCTCCACTATAACCACACAGCTTATATCCTATACATAATATCTTTATCAATTTCGCCATCACTATGTAAAATCGACCTCAAATATCTAAACTTTGACACTTCTGATATGGTTTGCTCTTCAATTTTTACCTCCAAATCATTTCTAACTGATCTCTTATTAAATTTACAATGCATATATCTCATCTTACTTCTACTCAAGTAGAAACCTTTTGATTCCAAAGTGTATCTTCATAACTCAAGTTTAGAGTTAACATCTTTTTTTGTGTTCTCAATTAAGACTATATCATCTGCGAATATCATACACTTTGGAATTTTCCTCCTATATATGTTCTGTTAGAACATCCAAAACCAAATCAAACAAGTATGGACTCAAGGAGGATCCTTGATGTAAACCTATCTTTATAGGAAAATCCTTTATCTCACCTCCAACTGTTCTCACATTTGTTATTGCCTCCTCATATATATCCTTTATGGCTCGAATATAAGCCACACAAACAATTTTCTTCACCATTACTTTTCACAACACATCTCTTGATACTCTATCATAGGCTTTTTCTAAATCAATGAAAATCATATGCAAGTCTTTCTCTTTACTCCGGTATCTTTCAATCAAATCCCTTAATAAATAAATAGCCTCTATTGTGGATCGTCCAGGCATAAATCCAAATTGATTTTCTGAAATACGAGACTCTTTTCTTAGTCTATGCTCAATCACTCTTTCTCAAAGTTTCATGGTGTGACTCATTTGTTTTATCCCCCCGATAATTTACACAATTCTAAATATCCCCCTTGTTCTTGTATATAGGTATCAGAGTACTCTTTCTCCATTTTTCTAATATTTTCTTGGACTTTAAAATCATGTTAAATAACTTAGTGAGCGACAAAACTCCCTTCTCTCTTAAGCATTTCCAAACTTCGATAGAAATACTATCAGGACCAATAGTTTTACCATTATACATTCTCTTAAGAGTTTCTTTTACCTCTCCATCCCAAATTCTACAATAGAAGTTTAAATTCAGATCATCTTAGTGAGTTATTAATCCTTCTGTATCAATAGTCATACCCAATTCATAATTAAAAAGCTTATAAAAGTAGCTCCCCCATCTTTCTTTGATATCATCATCTGTAACCAAAATTTTTCATTCCTCATCCATAGTGCATCTTACTTAGTCCAAATCTCTTGACTTTCCTTCCCTTCTCATGACAATTTTGTAAAGTTTATGTTCTCCATTTTTTATTCCTAAATACTGGTAGAATTCCTCAAAAATTTTAGATTGAGCCTCATTCACTGCTTTCTTAGTATTCTTTCTAGCCAACCAATAATATTTCCTATTTTTATCGTTATTGTACAAATATAAAACTTTGAAACACTTTTTTTTATGTTTGACCTTCTCCTGCACGCTCTCATTCCACTACCAAAATTCTTTATCTTTATATCCAAAACCTTTTGATTCACCTATGATTGATTTAATGATATCCCTAATCCTTTTAGCCATCTCTTCCCATAAGATATTAGCACTTTCTTGCAACTCTCAATTGCTTCCCTCCTGGACTTTTCTCATAAAGGTCAATTGTTTCTCACCTTTTAGTTACCACCACTTGGTCCTAGGATTTAAGGGTTTTCGACTTTTCAGTTTATGGTTCTTAACCAGCATATCAAGAACCATAACCCTATGTTGTGAAGTTAAACTCTCACTAAGAATTACTTTGTAGTCTTTATGACTTCTTGTATTTGAGTTCCGTACCAAAAAGAAGTCAATTTGTGACATTTTGGCTCTACTCTTATACGTGATTAAATGCTCTTCCCGTTTCTTGGAGCAAGTGTTTACAATCGTGAGGTTATAAGTCATTTAAAAATCAAGAATATAATATCTCTTCTCATTTACTTCTCCAAAACTATAACCGTCATGAGCTCCAATATATTGCCTTGTTTCTTTTCCTACATGAACATTAAGGTCTCCCCCAACAACGATCTTTTCCTCTTATGAGATATCTTGAATCAGGTCCTCCAAATTTTCTCAAAATTTGTCCTTTGTGATTCCAACCCTATTTGAGGTACGTAAGCACTAATAACATTAAAAGTATCATGCTTAATAGTCAATTTTAATGATAAAATCCTATCTTCAATCCTTCTCACTCATACCGCATTTTTTTTCCAATCTTTGTCCACAATAATACCAACTACATTCCTTACTCTAATCTTCCTTACATATCAAAATTTAAAACCAGTCGTGTCTAACTCCTTAGCCTTTTCTCCCACCCATTTCATTTCTTGAAGAAACAATATGTTAATTCTCCTTCGAATCATAGCATTCACTACCTTCATAGATTTACTTGTTAAAGTACCGATATTCCAAGAATGGAACCTAATCTTACTCTTATGGGCTAACTTCTTTACCCACATTTGTCTAGAATGATGTAGAAACCTTTGCTTATTTAACACTATAGCAAAATGCCGATGTAGCGGTTCTAGCTCATTTGATACTGCATTCGAGCCATACAGCGCGTTACTTCTGAGTAATTACTTAGCCTTAGCACAATTACATCTCTAATCCATGTTATAAAGATTCGACAAATTTTTACATTAGCTGTCAAGGGCCTAACACAATCCTCCTCCTTTACCCAGGCTTGGGACCGGCTATGAGACTACATAAGTGGAGTTTTCTTTTTTTTTTAACAAAAAAATAAAAAAAATTTTATTTGGTAAATCCATTTTTTTATAAAATATTTTGAAAAAAAAATAAAAGAATAGAAAAATCAGAACATATTTAAGATGTTCTGTATTTTTTATTTTGAAAAATACAAGAAAATGCGAAAAATATCCATCTCATTTATGATAAAATTATAAATTTTGAATAATTTATTTAACATATTCTAGTTATGATTTTGGTAACAATTATTCAAACATATTTTTTTATTTTCTTGTTCTTAAAACTTATTTTAAAAAACAATTTTATAAAACTTATTTTAAGGATATTAAAACAAAATATGCACTCAAAGAAGCCCCGATGTTTTTTATTTGAGACAAAGCATAGGGCAAGAAATTTAGAAAAACTAAAAAGATGTGGGATGGATGAAGCTGGTGGTATGTGAATGTGAATCTAATATTCTCATTAGATTTTCCCATAAAAAATATTCAAATTAGATTTTCTCGATATTTAAGATATAATAAAAAAACTTCTTAATTTCTTAATGCCTTTAAATAAGTTAACAAAAAAAATTAATTTTTATATTTAAAAATCACATTATTAGTATTATTAATTAATTAATCTAATAATTATATTTAGGACAGTAAAATAAATATTTCTAAGGCTTAAATAATCACTACCTTAAAAATATTATAATTTAAGACATTAAAAATTAAACCATAAAATAAATAATTTTTATTTTTAGGTTGTAAATATTTATTTTAAGACATTAAAATATTTTAATTATAGAAAAATTAAATATTTAGTTCTAAAGTTGAATTCTCCAACTAATTATTTTAAGGTTGTAATTTTAAACATTTTATCAAAGTATTTTAAAAATAATTCATCTAAAGGTTATAATTTTTAAAGTCTTAAATGAAATTATTTTTATCTCCTTTATTTATGAGTAGTAATTATTTATTTTAAGCCTAAAAACATATTAGTTATAATTATTATATTAATTAATCATAATAATAGTGATGATATAGATTTTGAGTAAGATTATAATTAGGAGTTTTTTTAATCACATTTTTAAAGTTAAAAGATTATAATAAGAATTAAAGGAGTTGAAGGATTAAAATAAAACATGCTTTAAAGTTAAAGACCAAATGTATAATTTTACTAAGGGTGCATATAGATAGGATTAGGACTGGGTTGATAGTCCACCTAATACTGATATTTGTGAGGTTAAGTTGGATCGTGCTAACCAAGTATAAGAAACTAGATCTGGCCTAATTCTTGAAAACTATTTAAAAAATAAAAAATAAATTAATTTTATTTATTTACAAAATATAAATACATTCATTTAGAATATATTTTGTTAAAAAATTATATTAGGACCAAAAGTAACATTTTCTAAAATTATAAATACTTAATATTCATGCATTAATTTTATTTTAGATAATATTAAGAAATCAATTTAAAATTCTAAATAATAAAAGTAGAATATTGAAATCTTAAAAATATTAATGATAAAGATAAAGTTAATTTGTTACTTATAATGTATGAAGAAAAATCATATTATTTAATTATAAATTAGTAAAATAATTTTATACTTTGTTAAATTTAAATAATTTATTTGGATAAAAATGAATTTAATATTTATTACTCCCTCCATTCTTTAATATAAAAGACAAATAGTTAAATTACATAAACTAAGAAAAGTGATTGAAATCATTAAATTTATTTAAATATAAAATAGTTTTAAAAAAATATCCTAATTTAATGTTAATAACTTCAATCATTTAATTAATGAGTGAATTATAATTATAAATATTTTAAAAAATATATTAAATACACCATAAAACCCTTATTTATCTTTTATATTTTGGAATAAAATAGGTTCCCTAATATTCCTTATATTAAGGAATAGAGGTAATATATTATATATTCCCTCTAGTCTCAAATATAAGAGAATTATAAATGAGAGATTTTGTCCATAATATAAGAGAAACAATGTAGATTTATGTAGCAATAAATGTAGTATTCCAAAACTATTCCTAAACTATTGTGATTTTCAATGAATATTAATTAATCTAGTATAAAAGAAGATACCATTAATTGAGAAGAATTTAAAAAAAATGTTTTAGTGTAAATTAAATGAGTTTAACTAATTTTATTAGTATGTGTAAAGTATTTTTTTTTTATATTTAAAATTGGTGGGAATAAATAATAATTATAAGAGTATTTTAATCACATCATTGTGCTTTGTATTTTCCTATAAAAAAGGGTATAATATGCACCTTTTTTCTGTATACAAATATTATGCATCCTTTTTTTTTTAGGGTGAACTATGCATCTTTTTAATTTAAGGGATGAAGTGAGTTTGTATTTTAGGCATCTCGTGGAAAAGTAGAGTTGCTTGGTCCCAAAAAAAACGAAAGAGCAGTAGTTACTTTCAAATTAATGATCCACGTGGGCCAAAAAAAAAAGTCAACACTATCCGCCCACGTCCTTATCTAATTTTCTTTTAAAAAATATTAATATAGGTAATGCCAGTAGTAAAGAATAAATTAAAGTACTGACTTGACTCCTAAAAGATGTTAGGGCTATATACCAATTTGATTTTTGAAAGTTCATTTATATTAAGTTCTAATATATTTTGGAGTTTTTTTTTTAATATCAGCTTGAGCTGGTTTTGTGCCGTTACCTGGCTCACTCTATCAATTCAACCCGACTCAACATATGTATTTTTGCTGATATTTTGTTTTCCTTTGACCTAACCCAATCCTGTTACACCGAATTGAATCATGTTTACCGAATTATTTGCACAACCCAACTCCTATCCATTGTATTATATATTTCTTCAGGAAAATTTTCCATCCTTTCGTATACTATACTCTGAAACCAAACTTCAGTATAAATAGTCTTTTTTGATGAAAGTTAGTATAAATACTCTAAAATGACTTTAAGTAAGATGAGAATTAAGAGGCCATAATTAAAAAAAAAGAGAGAGAGAGAGGGAGGGAGATAACATAGAATACTAAATTTCACTTCTTACGTGTCGAGAGTGAGACTTGTTAATTATGTGTCTATTTTTCTTGTTATTTTAAGTGAAGTCAATAGAAATTCAAATTTTTATTATATATCAATAATGTATAGAACAAGTTTTAGAAAATAAATATGTGAAGAATATAATTTGTAGTAGATTGAATATGGAATATTGCTGATATTAGTATTGATGATATTAAATTAATTTAAATAAAATTATTAAATTCAACAACTTGAGGTGGGTCAAAACTACTAACTCGAAATCGTCCACATATTTATACTCGCGCTTGTGTGTGTGCATATACATATATATATATATATGGGTGCATGAAAATGAAAAATAGAAAATAAAAGATATATAATTTTATAAAACTTTTTCCTACAAATTTTAAAATATATAAGAATTTTATATAATTAAAAAAAATAGAAAAAGTTGTTATATGGTACTTATTACAAAAAATTTTTGGAGGAGTTATCCAAATATTTTTGGTAAAAAATTTTATTAAACTGAGTTATATAATTAAAACAAATATTTTTTTTACCAGATAAATGAAAAGTAGATTATGACCTCGCAGTTCGGGTCTTTCATTTCTTCTGATGATCATCTTTGACTCGCACGTTAAAACAAAAGTACGGAGAATTGATACTTCTAATTTTAAATAAAATTATTTCATTAAGATATTTTAGATTATATTTTATATTTAATTATATTTTATAATATTTTTTAAGATTATTAAAATATTTAGATTTATTTTTACTTATTTTTAAATTTATTAGAATTAGAATTTTATCTGTTATTTATTTCTAGGATTTAATTATTCAAATTAGGATTTATCTCTTGTTTAGATTTAAGATATTTGGAAAATATATATCTTATCTTAGGACTCTAATAGAATTAAAATTTAAGTTCTATAAATAAGAGCTCTACTATTTATTTGTATTAAGATTTTGATTATTAATTTAAGTTATAATTTTAGTGAATTCTTTCTCTCGCTTAAAGTTCTTCTTTTTCTCTCTCCATGAGTTCTCTCTTTCTTCTTAAGTTCTTTTCTTCCTTAAATTCTCCTTTTTTTCCCTCTTTTTTGTCTAACCTCTCTCCCCTCATTTTCTCTCTCCTTGAGTTCTCTCTTTCGTAAGTTCTTTTCTTCCTTGAGTTCTCCTTTTTCTCCATTTTTCTGTCTAATCTCTCTCATCTCCTGCTCACATCATTTGATATCAAAGCAGTAGATCTAGATGACAGAAGATATCATGGTCCTTTTTTTTAACCTATTTAAACAAAATTAGTGCAAAAATTAAAGAATTTCGCACAGCTATGAATCAGAGTTTTAATTCCCCCAATAAACATGCAGAAAAGCCACCCGTCCTCAGATTTGAGGATTTCGAGTCTTCTAAGATGTTCAACTTAGTTTCACCAGTGATACCATCCCATTCATATGTTACGTTGCTATCATCCTTTGCTATCTTGTTTACTAGAAAGGTTTCCCAAATCTAGATGTCACGTGGAGTTTTAACTCTCTCTTTGAAGAGAAGTTCTTTCTTTCAGATATTATCCTTCACTATCTTGCTTACTAGAAAGATTTCGCAAGTCTAGATTGTCATGTGAAGTTTTAACTCTATGGAGGAGAGTTCTTTCAAGCGATGGAGAATGAATAGTTCTAGATAGTTAGGATTTTAAATAAAATTATTTTATTAAGATATTTTAGATTGTATTTTATATTTAATTAAATTTCAAAATATTTGTTAGGATTATTAGGATATTTAGATTTATGTTTGTTTATTTTGAATTTATTAAGATTTGAATTTTATTTTTTATTTATTTTTATGATTTAATTATTTGAATTAGGATTTATTTTTTATTTAAATTTAAGATATTTTGAAAAGATATATCTTATATTAGAACTCTAATATGATTAGAATTTAAATTCTATAAATAAGAGCTCTACTACTCATTTATATTAAGATTTTAATTATTAATTTAAATTATAATTTTAGAGAATTCTCCCACTCCCTTAAAGTTTGTTGAGTTCTCTCTTTCTTAAGGGTCTGTTTGGTTCAACTAAGGGGATTGGAGGGAAGGGGGTTGGAGGAATTTTAATGAAGGGAATTGAAGGGGAATGTATTGGAGGGATTTTAAAATTTCCCTGTTTGATAAGATTGGAGGGGAGGAGATTGGAGGAATTTTAATGAAATCTTGTTTAGTTCAGGAGGGGATTGGAGGAGATTGAGTAATAAATACTTTCTTCCCTCCAAAAAATCTCAATTTGGGAGGATTTATAAAGGGGTGGGGAAGGGGATTGGGGGGAATTAAATTTCCCCTAATCTTCTCCAATTTTATTAGCCAAATAAGGGGACGGGATTCAATCCCTCCCAATCCCCTCCCCTTCCCTTAGGGTTTGTTTGGTTCAACCGAAGGGAAGGGAGGGGAGAGATTTTAATGGAGGGGATTGGAGGAGAGGGGATGAGAAATATTTTAAAATTCCCTTGTTTGATGGAATTCAAGAGAAGGGGATTGAATGGATTTTAATGAAACCTTATTTGGTTCAGGAAGAGATTGGAGGAGATTTGAGGAAATTGAGTAATAAAATTCAATCCCCTTCAAAAAAACCCCAAAATGGAGGGGAATAAAAAAGGGATGGGGAAGGAGATTGGGGGAAATTAAATCCCCTCCAAATTTATGAACCAAACAGGAAGAGGGGACCTTCCCCTTCCCTCAAAAAAATCCAAACCAAATAAGGCCTTAAAAAATCCTCAAAAATTACCAACCAAACACATCCTAAATTCTTCCTTTTAACTTCTTTTTTTTTTACACTGTTTTCTGTCTAACCTCTCTCTCTCTCTCTCTCTCTCTCTCTCTCTCCCTTCCTTCACAGCACTCTCTCTAGAGCCACCATGGTCAGGTCTGTCAAGGTCGCCGTCATCGGATCGGGCGTTTCGGGCCTTGTAGCTGCTCGGGAGCTTCAACGAGAAGGCCATCGAGTCGTTGTCTTATAGGAAAACCACCGTGTCGGAGATCTACGATCCGATAACTGAATTCGACCCTCTCAGTGTCCATCCGAACCGCGAAGTAATCCACAGTAGCCTCTACCTCTCGATGTGCACCAATCTGCCCAAACAACTCATGCGATACTTAGACTACCCGTTTGTGAAGCGCGAATAAGGTGACCCGAGAACGTTCCCGGGTCAGGAGGAGTTGCTCCATTTTCTGGACGTTTTCCCGAGAAGGGAAGGAGTGTTGGATGGTTGAATGGACGAGTCAGACATCCGAATCGTTGACTCGAGAATCATTCGAAGCGGTTGTAGTATGTACGAGTCATAGTAGAGTGCCAAAGCTCCTGGAGATTCCGGGTATCGAAAATTGGAGGCGATACCAAATGCATAGTCACAATTATCGGGTACCTGACCCATTGCAAGGACGGATAAGTGAATTTGTGCCACAATTGCATTACTTTGGCAGTTTTTCTAGTACAGAGAGTTATTTTTGTTAACAAAAGGAAATATGTTTTTTTAGTATTTTCTGAATTTTAAAAAATGGGTCATATTATTTATGTGCTATTATGGATTTTATATTTAAATAATAAAAAAACAGGTGGTGGTTGAAATAGGATTGGGACCAAGTAGGGTTGACATATCCAAAACTATTGGAAAAGTGGCAAAAGAGGTTCACATAGCCATCCGAATGAATTAGAAGTTTAAGAAAGTGAAGCTGCAAGGCTTTCACAACATAAAGCACCATTCTACGGTACACACCTATTTTCTTATATATCAATGTATAAATACCATTTCCCTTCCTGTGAACCAAAGGAATAGAAAGTGTTGGGGAAGAAATAGTTGGGCCACTATATATACAGGCATGTCTTTCCTCCAGTTTTAGCTCCATGGCTCTCTTTCATTGGCATAACCTCTTATGTTAGTGGTAACAAGTTTTACTTTCTAGTCCAAATTATCTTCTGTTCAATGGATTCCTATATATGATATGAGAGGGATTTTGAATTTCTACTGTCACTATGCTAAAAAAGGAATTTCTTGATAGTTAAAATTAGTGTTTTTTTGTGATTCTTAACAGTAAAGGATTTGAACGTAGAGATAAATTCACTTGCGATTAACCACAAAGGAAACTGTCATATAATGATCTCACTTGATCAACTAGGTGGCTCAAAATCTTGTTCATGTTATGAAATATATTTCCTCTTATCTCATTTAATTTATTTTTATAAATTATTAAATATTGATTCTTTAAAACTTAAAGAAAAATTAAATATATAAGAATGGTGTGGTTACATTTTTTGTTTTTTAATTATTTGTAATTGTCAAAAAAAATGAATTGGTAGGTAGAGTATAAGTATGAGCTAACTGAGCAATGTGGGTTGGGTCCATTGGAAGAATAGAAAGAGAAGACGCACATGGAGTGTCACCGGATACTTTGAGAAATGGATTACTTTGACAGGGAACATTGGGAATGCTTATTGGGAATCCATCATTCATTCAAAGAAGCATTGTTAATAATAAATAAATTATAGTATATATATAGTGCTTGAAAAATTAAAAAAATAATGGTGATTGGGTTGAATTTCTTAAATAAGGTTGAAAGTTGGAATCTTGTGAGGGAAATAAATTATATAGGACTGTTAGTCTATTTGGATTTAAAAGTATTTAAATTTGATTTAGTTGAATGTATCAAATATTAAATAATTATATAAAAATTTAAATAAATTGAAATGTAAATAAATATCAAATAGTTTTAACAAATTTTAAAGTTAGTCTTAATTTTTTTTAATAGATCCCTGAAGCTTCCACCATTAATGGCGCTAATCCCCACACTTTTTTATTCTGCAACAAGGACTTCCAGATTTAATTGATGGCATTAAGAAATCTAAAGTGGCTGACAGAAGTAGGCATAGCAGCTTACATGGCAACACATAAGCAGGCCGCACTCTAAATTAATTTTGCATGTGCATTACAAAAGGGATGAAGCACAAGAACTTTCTTGTTTCCTTTGCTATTTTCTTTAATTTTAATATAAGTAACTTTTAATCGAATCGAATCACGCCGATTAAGAATTAAAATTAAAATTAATTAATTATCTTAATTTATCTAAAAATCTCAATATTTTTTTAAAATTACCCTTATTTAATATTTTTTTCTTTTTCCTTGAATACATTAAATAGGAATATTTTTTTAAAAATGTATAATAAATACCACATCGTATATTGTAAAGGTCTTATATTTAGGATTAGGACAAAAAATCCTATTATTTGTGAGAGAGAGAGAGAGAGAGAGAGTGAGAGAGAGAGAGAGAGCTGCTTCAATTGATTAGGGACGTGCTACTTTGCCGGGAACCACCACAAATGTTTGGTGAACAGATCAATCTTGAATTTTACTCCGTTGTAGATAGTATTTTCTCTGTAGTAGAAGAAGTGGAATAGCATATCTTTTTGGAGTTTCTTTTTCGTCATAGACAATATCAAAGGCTTCCCTTTTCCCTTTGTCTGAAGACATTAGAGGAGGAGAGAACATGCCAAGCCAAAACCTTTCTTTTCTGGTTGCAGTCTTTGGTGTCGTGAAAGAGAACCCATATTAGAAATTCTTTTCTCCTCTCATGAAGCCTACTAACTTTCATGCTTATACAAAGCCTACTCTAGCATTAGTCTCAATCTGAGGTCATTTACAGCCAGCAATATTTCTTTGCTCATCTCAACAAAATATAGCAATATTCAACTCAAGAAAATAGTACTAATGTGGTGAAGAGTTAACAATACGATGGGCTCAATGATGACTATGTAAATACATAGATAAAAATGATAGAGATAGCATGGGAGAGAAGAGGCTGAAATTTTCACTATAAGGATGTCCATGTCTTTAGTTTTGAGTCCAGTTTTTTTTTCAAGAGAGAATCCATGGCGAAGGAAATGACTAGTCCAGTCTCAAATCTGGATAGCAGGACAGGTTACTTCACCGAGTCTAGAACACTCAAGAATCCTTATTTGAAAATTGACGGACATGGGGTTGTTTTTAAGGATGAGTTTAGAGTGCTTCATGAAGGTAAGGAAGGGGATACGACATGTGATGTGGGGCTTGTAGAAGAATAGTCAGCAAGAAAGATGGTATTTGTACATAAAGTAGAGTGTGGCCATGAATATGATGAGAAAAGCGAAACAGAGGTATCGAATGGGATTTATTTAGAATAATTTTATAATTATTCATGAATCTTATATTAGAGTAAACATGTGAACAATATAGTAAAGATGACAAGATATTCATTTCTTAAATTCAAATATTTGTATCTAAACCATTGGCATAAGTCATAATTAATCGCCAACAGAATTTGCCTCAAGAGGCTTTCGCACTATGTAATCCCTTGTTTTGGATTGAAATGGTAATTAATCTCACATGTAGTTACATTTATACCACCCCTCCTCTTTTAAGTTCTCAGGCAAATGCAAAATTAGAAACAAAAACAAGCTAGTTTTCTCATTCCTTCAAACAACAAATATGCCAAAGAACACAAAAGAAACAAGTGATGTTCATACCATTTGTTACCTCCAGATGGACAAACTCAAATCAAAGCACTGTCATTTCCAAAGCTAGCTTACTTTCTATATCTATATATATATATATATGTAGCGCAAGGATTATGGGACTACACTGAACTACTCAAGCACTAAGTATATAGTGGGGTGGCATTATAAGTGATTTCTCAATGGGGAAGTGTTTCAATTTGTTGGCAATTTTTCTTGTAGTGAGCTTCTGTTATGATTTTTCATCAGCATCAACAACTAGTGAAGCTCTTCCAGGTTGGTGGTTCTTTTCTCCGAGACTATATATATTATATATTTATATAGTGTCGGATGCTATACTAATTATATTGGTGTATGTTGACCACCGGATGTTGAATATAAACTTCCTTTCCCTCTTGTACAAGAAAATAATTGAATTTGTAATCTTTTATTTGATTTTTACTTGCCTGTCGATTGAACTAACCTCATGTGTACAACATATAAACCTTCATTTCATTTGTTATTAAATTTATTCACCATATGTGTACTGCCTACATTCCACCTAAATTCTATAAATTTAATTTAGACAGTTTAAATCTTATTATTCTTAATTAAATGTTAATATTATTTTTATCTTGAATGAAGTAGGATGCAAAATAATATCAATTTTTAATTATCATTTACAAAATAATGATTGAAAGAAAAAATATTAAAAAAAATAAAATATAAACCATGTAAATATTCAATCGGAACAATTTTTTGACGGGATATGCATTGGGTACACATTTCAAAAGATTTGCACCAAAAGTAAGTCCAACACTCGCCTTGGACAATAAATATGTTTTAATTTTTTCCTTTTTTTTTTTTGGTTGGGGGATGTGTGTGTATTTATGGATATGTAACACAAACAAAAAAAAAACAACTTTTAAACAGCATTAAAATCAATTTTATATGTTGAGAAAGGAAGCAGATGATTAAAATTAAAAGTTATCCTATAAAGATGAACAGAAAATCACAGAAATTAATACCTTTTAGACAAAAATATTCTCATATACCTATAGAAATGATATTATTTCCTCTAATCTTTAATATAAGACCTTTTAACTGAATAACACCGATTAAGAATTGAAATTAAAACTAGTTAATTATCTCGATTTTTTCAAAAATTTTAACATTTTTTTAAAATTACCCTTATTTAATCTTTTTCTCTTTCTCTTTGAATACATTAAATAGGAACATTTTTTAAAAATATATAATAAATATTATCTCGTATATTGCAAAGGATATTATATTTAGAATCAGAACAAAAAATTCTATATATAGGACAGGAGAGAGTATTAATTAAGATTATTAGAAAAAGGTTATGATCATCTGTCTGTAATTTGCAGGGAACGAGGTAAACACTATTGGCAATGAAGACTTGGGAAAGGCAGGCTTAGAAAATCATGAAGATGAAGAAGAAAAATTCAAAGGAATTCTCCCTCCAAAACCAATAATATTCAAGAAGCCATTTTTCAAGAAATCCAATCCCATTGTGAAGCCATTCCCACCAAAACCAATCTTCAAAAAGCCATTTTTCAAGCTCCCACCAAAAGTTCCAGTGACCGAGAAGCCTTTCCCAGTTGCCGAGAAACCAATTCCAAAGCCAATGCCATTTGATGAGGAAAAGCCATTACCAATTCCTGGACTCAAAAAACCCTTCCCAAAGCCATTCCCATTTGTGAAGAAACCAATTCCTAAGCCCTTCATTCCAAAGCCAATTCCTTTTGTCGAGAAACCATTTCCCAAGCCCATTCCAAAGCCAATTCCAGTTGTGAAGAAACCATTTCTTAAGCCTTTCATTCCCAAGCCAATTCGCTTTGCGAAGAAGCCATTTCCAATTCCAGAAAAGCCCGTGTTCCCTCCAGTGTCCACAGAAGAATTTCTAAAGGCAAAGCCAGTTTTCAAGAAGCCTATTCCTAAACTAACCTTCCCCCCCCCCCCCCCCCCAATTTAAGAAGCCACTTCTTCCACCTTTGCCAATTCACTAGCTCATCCCACCTCCATGAACAATTTGTCTGGCAGTATCTGAAGATCAATTATATCTGAATTGTTGATATATGTTATATCCATATATATATATATATATCTGTATATCTTATTTCGTGTATTATATGAATTATGTTGACTTGTTGCAATAACTAAAGCATACTATCTGTTGTGTAATCTAAAATTAACTTGCAAGGGGATGCTTTTTTTCGTTTTAGATCTGGATCAATTTCTTACCAGTCTAAGGAATTTCATTGTTATCATCTTCATCTTTTTTTTCTTTTTTTATCGGAGTTTTTATTTTAATCTACCCAAAAACATATGGTAACATATTGTTCCCACTAGGTGTAGGGCAAGAATCTGACGATGGTTGTTGTGCACTGAAACCTGAATCATTTTTTAGTTTCTGACTTTAAACTAGACTAAATGTCTATCGTAAAATTAATCAAGTGCTAAATACTTTAAATATTAAATATTTAATATTTGATTCCACCTAACATTTCCCTTATAAACCATTTTGATATAGGTCATCTTTCCCTTTATATACCTTTTAAAAATCTTGTCCCTATCTAATATGGAACTTAAATTTTCAAACTAACTCTTTAGTGAGTTTAAATATATAAGAATACAAATAAATTATTTTCTATATTCAAAATTTCTTATATATATTGTTATGAGTCTAAGTTTAAAGAGTGAGTGCATTCGAAAAGACTGATTTATAAACTAACATGGATGGAGTTTTGTGAGAAGTAATCTATTATCTTATATTACTTTTTTAAAAAAAGAAGTAGCAACGTGTTTTCAATTAGACTACACTCTCTCTGTGCGTAATTCACGCCATACACAGAAATGACGCCGGTTTGTCCCTCATCACAAGCCCCTTTTCGCATTACGATTGTGGCTGCTACAGAGATTCAGGATCCAAAACATGTGACTCGTAAATAATATTCGAATCAAGTCCTCTTTCAGGGAAACTTAAATATTTAATCCCTAAACTTTACATCAGTTTATAAATCAGTCTCCGAACTAATTTTTCAAATCACTTCTGAAAGTATGCTTCCATCATAGAGTTCATCCATAAACTACTGAGTAATAAATCAGTCCTTAGGTGAGCCACATGGCTAGACTCCGTGAAGAAACACAGAGTTAGCAAATGGAGATGCTTACATGAATGCCACGTGGGACTGATTGCTGCTGACGAAGAAATCACGATATACCACATAAAGATAAAAAACAAAGTTACACCTTGAAGACTTTGGGAATCCTAAGCCCATCGACGGAACACTTCTGCAGCGAAGAGACAGCCTTATCCTCTTCATACTCTTGTTATTTTGCGTCATCAAATCGCACTCCTCTACCTTTCCTCTCGAAGCTCGCTCCCTCTTATTTTCTTCAACGGATCGAATTGCTTTCCCTTCCTCCCACCTGCATCTGCCGACTGTCAAACATGAGAAACACAGATTTATTTTATATATATGTGCTTTATCACGACTATGTGGAGTATTATCATAATTAGTTTGATTGAGAAATAAGAATGGTGAGCTTGATTAGAAGGACTTGAGGGGAAGCAGACATGATCTGTGGCTGTTTGTGTTTATATATCTATTATGATACTTCAGTTTGTTTGTGTATTATGCTTTGTAACAGTATCTAGTTTTATCTTATGATGACTCTAGGAAATCAGTTTATGAAGATATAATATTATCACTATAAAGTACCCCACCCTGTTCTGCAATATATAAAACAGGGGAGTACGTACTATAAAATATGTTTGAATAATTGAATTCTTTTTATATTCCTTTTCTCCATGGGGTTGAATTGGAGAAGCAAAACTTAAAGAACAGCAAATTGACTTCAAATAAGGATTCTTTACTATACCATAGAGATGAGAGCAAGAAAGAGGGGTTCAATGAAACTCACAAAATGTGCTACTAGTTGTGAAAAGTGTTTAATTTGCCGTTTGCTTTCCATTATCTTTCGAAAGTATATATATATATATATATATGCATGGTTATTAAGAAACCACCTGTTTATGTGGCTAAGAGATAACAAACCCCCTATTTACGTGGCTAAACTATAAGGAGCTCATATGTACATTAGTGCATATCTACGTGCTAAATATTTGAAGGATATATAAAAAAATAATTTGGCTGAAAAATGAAAAGATAAAAGAAACGAAGAGAATAAATTAATGAAAGTGCCATTTTTATTTTAGACTTTTTAGTGGCGGTAAGTGCTATTTTGTTTTTTATTTTGCTTGAACGAATGATAAAACAAAAAAAAAGAATTTTTTTTGTTTTTTTAAAATTATGTTAGACTAAAAGTTCATCCCAAAACAATAAATAAATTTCCGAAGTGCTCTCAGTTAAAGCTCTTTTGCAAAGAAGTTCTCAATCTCTCTCACTTGGCCAAAAGCTATTTTGAAAAAGGGACTGATTTACAAGATTCACAAACTCATCTAAATTTCAGGGACTAAATGTTTAATTTTCTCTTTTGTTTCTCAGAATTCGAATCAAGTTTTAGAAACTAAATATTAAAAAGACTGGATCCAATGCAAGTAAGTGAAATATGAAGAGTAAATTACAACTTGGCAATTCGGATCTTTCATTTATATACAGTATATGACCATCATCAATTCACCCGTGAACAACAAAATTCCACTCTCATCTCTCCATCGTCACCATGGCAAGGTCCATCAAGGTTGCCGTCATCGGAGTCGGAGTTTCTGGCCTCGTCGCTGCTCGGGAGCTTCAACGAGAAGGCCACCAAGTCATTGTCTTCGAGAAAAACCATCATATCGGAGGCACCTGGGTCTACGAACCGAGAACTGAATCCGACCCTCTGGGTGTCGACCCGAACCGAGAAAGAAAATAATAATAGGAGAGAAGAGCTAAAGTTGGGTCACAAAAACTACCGTATTTATTCACTGGTACTTGAGGAATTTATAGACTTTACAAAGCAACTAAAAGCCTGATAAAGTAGAACCACTAAGACACACTATTTTGATAAATAAATTTAAAAATAATAAACCAGACCCGTATCATAATAACAAACTAATAACAAACCCAAAAACATGGAAAATATCTTGGCCTCAGTAAATGACCTATTACTTGACCGAAACTCATGGACCCAATAAAACAAACTAGAAAGCACGTGACTTATTTTGAATCATTTTCAACACTCCCCCTTGATTCAAAATCACATACACCAAGTTGGAGTCGAAAATGATTATGCTTGAGCTGAAAGAGGGACTTTGTGAATAAATCAGCAACTTGATCATTTATATTGCAAAACTCTAGCTTGATTTCTCCACTTGCTAAAGCTTTCGAATGTAATGATGCTGAATTTCTATATGCTTTGTTCTGCTATGAAAGGCTGGATTCTTTGTCATTGCAATTGTAGCTTTGTTGTCACATAAGATTTCAGTTGCAGCAAATTGTTCTTGACCCAAATCAGCAAGTGTTCTTCTTAGCCATACTACTTGACATGCAGCAGCAGTGGCAGCCATATATTCAGCCTCCGAGGAAGTTAATGCAACAGTTTCTTGCTTCTTTGAACTCCATGATACAACTCCTGACCCCAAGCTAAACATATAGCCTGAAGTGCTTCTTCTATCTTCAAGAGAGCCTGCCCAGTCACTATCAGTGTAGCCGGATAGTTTGAAATTTGATACTTTAGAGTACCAAATCCCAAAGTTGGATGTGTCAGCAATGTATCTCAAAACTCTCTTAGCTGCTCCAAAGTGATGCTTTGTTGGATTATGCATGAACTTGGATAAAAGACTAACAGAAAAGGCGATGTTAGGCCGTGTGTGGGTTAAATAATTTAACCCACCAATCAATTTTCAAAAATTGGTTGGATTAGCCTTCTCTATGCCATCATCAGATTGCAATTTTTCATTTGAATTCATTGGTGTAGAGGCTGATTTACACTGCACCATGTTAAACTTTTTGAGCAGATTACATGCATAATTCTGTTGATGAATAAAAATACCATCTGCACCTTGTTTCACTTCCAGCCCAAGAAAGTAATGCATCAAACCCAAGTCTATCATCTCAAATTTCCTCATCATCAAAGACTTAAAACCATCCACTAGAGATTCATTAGTCCCAAAATAAATCATATCATCAACATAGAGACACACAACCAGAAAATTACTCTTTCCTTCTTTCTTCAAGTATAAAGTAGGCTCATTTTCACTTCTTTCAAATCCACATTCAATAAAATAACTATCAATCTTACTATACTATGCCCACGGAGTTTGCTTAAGTCCATAAAGAGCTTTTCTCAACTTAAAGACTTCGTTTTCATGGCCTTTTACAACAAAACCTTCAGGCTGAGAAATATAAACTTCTTCTTCCAATTCTCTATTTAAAAAGGCAAACTTGACATCAAATTGGAAAATAGGAAGAGATAAATGAGCAGCAAAAGCAAGCAAAATTCTTACTATTTCAAGACAAGCAACTGGTGAGAATGTTTCTTCAAAGTCAATGCCCTTTTGCTATTCATATCCCTTCACTACAAGTCATGCCTTATGCTTCTGTATAGTACCATTAGCATGATACTTGAAACTGAACACCCATTTCAGCCCAATTGCTTTCTTTTCTTCTGGTAAACCTATTAGTTCCCAAGTCTGATTTTTTTGAATTACAGCAATTTCGTCATTCATGGCAGTGCACCATTCTTCATGCTTTACTGCTTCCTTATAACACATTGGATTTGAAACACAGAAAACAAAAGCACAAGATTCATAGATTTCCTTCAAGGATCTATACTTCCTTGGAGGAGTTTCAGATGAGGAGGAACTTATGCTTTTGGGAGATGAGGATTTACTGCTGGTTGGAGATGGAGATGGTGATGCAGATGGAGATAGAGGCAGAGATGGATCTCCAATCTGCAAAGGTTGAGAATCATCTATAGACACTGAAACTTGACCATTCACTTGATTACTGCCCCAATTCCAAGATGCACCTTCATTAAACTCCACATTTCTACTAACAACAATCTTGCCACTTAAAGGATTATATAGCCTATGTGCTTTAGATTGAGTACAGTAATCAATAAAAATTCACTTTTCAGACTTTTCATCAAGTTTGCTACGAGAATGAGAATTAACTAAAGCATAGGCTATACATCCAAATACTTTTAAGTGACTTACACAAGGCCACATACCTTTCCATGCTTCATAAGGTGTTTTGTTCATGACAGCCTTCATTGGGGAGAGATTTAGAATATATACTACTGTTGAAACTGCTTTAGCCCAAAAAGAATTTGAAAGACCCTTAGCTTTTAGCAAGCTTCGAGCCATTTCCACCACCGTTCGATTCTTACACTCCACAACACCATTTTGCTTAGGTGTATAAGGTGCAGTAAACTCCCTACGAATACCATACTCTTCACAAAAATCATTAAATTGAGTAGAAGTAAATTCTCTTGCTTTGTCAATTTGAAGACACTTGATATTGCTGCCAATTTCATTTTCCACCAAGGCCTTGAACTTCTTAAAATGGTCAAATGTTTCAAATTTAGACTTCAAAAAATAAACCCAATTCATGCGGCTGTAATCATCAACAAACAACAAAAAATATTGATTCCCACCAAGGGATTCTGTTTTCATAGGCCCACATAAATCAGCATGCACTAATTGGAGACACTTTTATGCTCTTATGGACTTTCCAACAGGAAAAGACTTTTTATTTTGCAGGCAACCCCATGACACATCCTTCATAAAATTCAAGAGATTCAATTGCAGGCAACCCAATGATCATATTCTTTTGACTCAACAACTTCAAACCATTCTCATTCAAATGCCCATAATGCAAGTGCCACAATTGAGACTCATTAATCTTGCTAACAATAAAAGAAGAATTAACAAACTCAAAAACATCAAGTGGGAACATATTATTGGTTGTCTTTTGAACTTGGGCTATGATACAGCCTAACTTCTTATCAAAAATAGTGCATGCATTATCATCAAACACAAGTCCATAACTACCATTCATCATTTGGCCAATGCTCAACAAATTATAGGACAAGTTAGGAACAAATTGCACATTAGACAAAAGTTTTGTATTACTAGAGTTAGTCTTAATGGCAATGGTACCTCTCCCTTTAACACAATAGGTCTCATCATCACCCATCTGTACATCTGATTTTTGTGAGTAATCAAGCTCCTTAAATAATGGTTTTGCTCCTGTCATGCAATTAGAACAATCACTATCCACAAACCAAACATCATCATGAGCACATTTTGTAATCAGATTGAGCCATAAATAGCTTACTTTCCTCTTCTTCAACAAAATTAGCATGCTTGACACCATTTTTATCATTCTGCTGTCTCTGCTTTTCCCAGCAATCAACTTCTTTATGACCGGTTTGCCACAATAATAACACTTGAGGAGACTATTTTGTTGTTGGTCATCATTTTTGAATTGCCTTTGTTCACCAAATCATCCTCCACAGCCTCTACTATGACCACGGCCATGATGGCCACCACGAAATCCACCTTTATTGGAGGGCTTGTCTTTCACCTGGAAGGCCTTTTCTTCACTGGGCATTGAAAATTTATGGATCTTGTCCTCATGAGCTTGCAAAGAACCCATTAAATCATCAAAGGAATAAGTAGATAAGTCCTTAGACTCTTTTATAGCAGCAACCACATGATCAAATTTAGGAGTAAGACTACGCAAAATTTTAGACACTACTATTTGATAAAAAATGACATCACCATATGACCACATTTGGGAGACAATAGCAAAAACTCTAGACAAATGACTTTGAACAAATTCAGAAGAACCCATTTGAAGAGTTTCAAATGACTTACGGAGAGATTACAGCTTTACTGTAATGACTTTTTGGGAACCTTGAAACTCTGTTTTTAGAATCTGCTAAGCTGCTTTTGAAGTAGTAGCTGACAAAATTCTAGAGAAAATCCCATCACTGATAGCTTGTTGAAGGAAGAACAAGGCCTTTGCGTCCCATTTCTTGTTCTCCCGCAGCCACTGCTCCTCATCAGGCTCGGTGTACTCAGAGTCAACCAATTCCCACAGCTCTTGGAATAGAAAAAGAGTCCGCATCTTGTTGTTCCAAAATCCATAGTTCTCATATTTGAATAGAGGAATCAAAGGTTGAGAAGAGGTTGCTATATTGTTGCCCATCATTTTTCGCTACGTTGCTCTGTGGCTCACTCAGCTCACAACTCACAAGCCCCAAGTCATGTTGGCCCTGATGCCACAAATATGTTGGAAAGGCAATAATAATAGGAGAGAAGAGCTAAAGTTGGGTCACAAAAATTGCCGTATTTATTAATTGATACTTGAGAAATTTATAGACTTTACAAAGTAACTAAAAGTCCAATAAAGTAGAACCACTAAGACACACTATTCTGATAAATAAATTTAAAAATAATAAACCAGACCCATGTCATAATAACAGACTAATAACAAACCCAAAAATTTGAAAAATATCTTTGGCCTCAGTAAATAACCTATTACTTGACCAAAACTCATGTACCTAATAAAATAAACTAGAAAGCACGTGACTTATTTTGAATCATTTTCAACAGTCTACAGTAGTCTCTACCTCTCGATGCGCACCAATCTGCCCAGACAACTCATGGGATACTTAGACTACCCGCTTGCGACGCATGAATGGGGCGACTCAAGAATGTTCTCGGGTCATGAGGAGGTGCTTCGTTTTCTGGATGGGTTTGCAGAGGAGTTTGGGATCTGTGCGTTGATCCGGTTCGAGTCGGAGGTGGTTCGGGTGGAGTGGTTCATGGAAGGGAAAGAGGGCTGGGTGGTTTAGTGGAAGAGTCGGGGATCCAAAACTATGAACCGAGAAACGTTTGAAGCGATTGTGGTGTGCTCGGGTCATTACACAGTGCCGAAGTTTGCGGAGATTCCGGGCATTGAAAATTAGAAGTGGTACCAAATGCATAGCCACAACTATCGGGTACCCGACCCATTTAAGGGACAGGTAAGTGAATTTCAATTTTCAAGTAATTGTTCGCTACTTTGCTGTTCCAGTGTGTCACCGAGAAGAGATATATATATATATATATATACATACTTTTTTTTTAGGCCCTTAAGATATTTACTCATTTAGACCATCTGTATTTTAATTTTTTATATTGATATTCTTTATTTTAAAAAATAGAAAATTATGAGGAAAATGTCTTCATAGTGAAAGAAAATTATCATTTTTTTGATCCTTCGTATTATATTCAGATGATATAAATTTACTCTTCTTGCCATTAACATCGGAGAATTTGACACTGCGCTAGAAATCTAGAAGTAACTAAGGTGATTATTCAATAAAATATATGTATAATTTTTCAAAATTGAAGTACTTTATGCCAGCTTCTTTTTTGTGGATTTTTATTTCATATTTATTTTGAACAAGATTAAAGTTATATTCCTTAAAACGTGCGAACATTTTTTCATTAAAGGCTTGAACCTTCATCAATAGTCATATCCCGTCCCAACTCATTCTTATATTAGCCAAGTTAGCTTGAAATGATTCCAAAATGCCAACCTTTTCTATTACAATGAGTTGTATGCATTACAAGAAGTTTAAATTCTAAAAAATCAATTTTATTATGCATAACTTATGAATAATATAATTTATTATATTTTCATACTTTATATTGTCGATAACTAATGCTGAAAAAATGAACAGGCGGTGGTTATAATAGGATTAGGACCAAGCGGGTTTGACATATCAAAAGACATTGGAAAAGTGGCAAAAGAGGTTCATATAGCCACCCGAATTGATAATGTTTCCCAATATCAAACTTCAAGACTTTCAGAACATAAGCCACCATTCTACGGTAAATGGCTTCTCCATTCTTCTTATTATGTTTCATCAATGTCTCACTTATGTTATCATTTTCATCTGATTATCCCGAAAATATAAAGGATCTTAAGGAAATATATTTTTAAAATTATCCATTAAGAAAAATATATACAAAATCTCTCTTTAGTTTTGAGTCTTTTACAGAATAATTGGCTTTTGAAACTTTAACACATAATAAGATACGAAACTCACTGCCACTCTGTTTTGTTTTTCTTTTTGGCAGATAAAATGTGTTTATGAAGATGGCTTGGTTGCCTTTGAAGATGGATTCGCTGTTTATGCAGATGCCATAATCCACTGCACTGGGTATTGTAATAATTTTTTCCACAAATCAGTGTGTGTGTATATATATATATATATATAATTCTAGTGTAGCATATTCTGCTATAGCTAATAGATATCTAGTTTTTATCATTTTCTAATCTAGGAATTAAACATTATCACTGGTCAATTGCAATTTTATCTTAAATAAGGAAAGTAACAACTGCTGGACTCGAAATCTTTGAAAATTTACCCAACCCAAGTGAGGTGAGCCACCCAATTAACCATGATTAAACAGCATTCATATTGTTGTTGAGATTATTGGCTTCTAAAAATTAATTAGTTCAAAGTGAAGGATTGAGTTTTTCAAAGTGTATGATTTAAATTTTGCCGAATGTAATGGCAGATATATATAGATATGACATGCCATTCCTTGAAACCAAAGGAATAGTGAGTGTTGAAGACAAAAGAGTTGGGCCACTGTACAAGCATGTCTTTCCTCCTGCATTGGCTCCTTCCCTCTCTTTCATTGGCTTAATCTCTCATGTTAGTGGTAACAAGTACTTTTATTTTTCTACCCCAAATTATATCAGAATCTTCTGAATTGATATTTATATAAATTGAAGAGAGAAAAAACAAAGACAAGGAAGTAGGACGGACCAACTTTTGTTTTGTGGGTCTCACTTTTTTCTCTTTTTCTCATTGCTTGAGGTAAATTAATTTCAATTGATTTATCTGTTATCTGATTGAAAAATTAAAATTTAGAATCATCCTTATTAACAATTCACAACTCAATAATCAAATACTTGTCCTTGTTTTCAAATCAAGTCAATGAATCAAATTCTAGATGAGAGAGGATGTATATATATATATATATTACAATTTTCAACATGAGAGAGATCATATGTTTTTGACATGCTGAAATGTAATGAAGAAAGATGGGATGCATGAGAATGTAGGATTCCATATTTCATGTAGTTGAATTGCAAAGCAAGTGGGTAGCAAAAGTACTATCTGAAAAGGTTGAGTTACCTTCAGAAGACGAGATGCTGAGCTCTGTTCAAAATTACTATCAATTCGATCATGCAACACAATCAAATCCCCAAACACTGATCACTCACACCCTTCGCCCCCATCAGGTATGTAAAATTTTTCGATTCATTTTCATTACATATTTTTGTAGACTCAACAGCTAAAATCTGCTTCATATATTGTATAAAATGAATCCTAATCTATATATTGAAACAAATTCTGACGATTGACTTTATATATATGTACTTAATGCACAAAAAGAGTTTCGTGTTTTTTCATAATTAATTACTACCTAAAATTTTAAGAATTTCAAAATCATACAAAAGTTCAAAAGAATAAGTAATAATCATGTTAATAGATAATAATAATAATAAAAACTCACGTGGTTTATTTTTATGCAATACATTGATTTCCTAGGCTTAATTAGATGCATTTTTGTACTTTGTGGCTTTTCCTATAATTTTCGGACATTGTGCAGTCTAGTTTTAATTAATGTCAATGTTATCACTTAAAATTTTGCAATAATACAGTTAATTTCTTTTGCAATAAATGACAGTCTCAAACGAAATCCCTCATTTTACTCTTACTGAAGTGTGATTTTACCTTATATTACCTATTATCTATTGATCTCACTCAGCTAGTCAGTTCCAAATCGTGTTCATATGCTACTCAACTGAAACATATGTCCTCACATCTCGTTTGATTTATTTTTATAAAATTATTACATATTGATTCTTAATTTAAAACTTAAATATTAAAGAATGGTATGTTTATATTTTTGGTTTTCTTATTTATTTGTAATTGTAATAAAAAGATGAATTGGCAGGTTGAATATAAGCATTGGCTAGCTAAGCAAAGTGGTTTTGGTCCGCTAGAAGAATGGATGGAGAAGATGTTCACAGCGTGCTGTATCCAGAAACTTTTGGAAATTGATCACTTTTACATGGAACATTGGGACGATGCTTATTGGGATTCCATCATTCATCCAAAAATGAATTCTTCATAATAAATAAATTATAGGACAAAAATGGTGCTATAGAAAATAAAAAATAATAATTAATAGTACTTGAAAGAAGTAGAAGAGGTTCAAAACCTCTTAATAAATAAGAATGTGTTTTGAATCTTAAGTAAAAATGATTGAAAAAAAGATTATAAGTCTCCCTTCTTTCTTTCTCATTACTTGAATTAATGTCCAGAGATCCATTTCATTAGAAAACAAAATCTAGGATTTAGTTATCTTAATGGTGAAAATAATATTGTCTTATGTTTAAAATATAGTGCGTTTGCTTAATCCAACCGTTGAAAAAGAGACTTAATTCAATGGCCTCATTTTTACTAACACGTTAGAGCCTTTGGATCAAGTCAACAACCCAAATTTCAAACAAAAGATGACATTTGTAATTTTCAATAGGAGATTTTCTATTTTTAGGAAAAAATGATATATATATATATATATATATAATAAAGAAAGATGGGAGAAGCCGAGAAGATCATTAGCAAATTTTTACTAACGTACAACAAAAATTACATCACTTCTATGATTTTTACATCAACAAAACTAAGCTACTAGCTACCATATATATAATGGCAACATATCACAATATTAGAGCCAGTGATTTAAGGCTCAGAATCCCACATTTCATATAGCTGATATTGCAAAGTAAGTGGGTGGCAAGATTGTTATTATTGAGTTACTAAGGAGATGATAGGTTTAGATATTCATATATATAGTATTCTTGCAATATATAGAATCAAATAACCAAACACTTTGCTCACATCATTCATATTCATTAGGAATACAAATTTTTTTTCAATACTATATATATGAATATCTAATCATTACTAAGTATTTTGTTAGTATAAATACTCTAAAATGACTTCAAGTAAGAAGAGAGTGAAGAGGTCACAAGAGAAAGGAAGAAGGGAGACAGACATGGAATCATGAAATTAACTCACTTCTTACATGTTGATTTCATGAAAGCGAGGCATACCAATTACTACCTTCCATTCTTTTTATAAGTTATTTAATGTTTTAACACACATATTAAGAAATACTCCCTCTGGTCTTAATATAAGACCCTTTTAACCGAATCACACGGATTAATAATTGGAATTAAAACTAATTAACTACTGATATGGACCCCACAAGTAACTTGTCTCGGGAACCCAGAAAATACAGAGGATAGCAATGCGGAAGCTTAACTCAAACGGGTTGATCAAACTAGAACCTAATGAGAACCTGCCTCAGAGAACTCTAGCTATAAAAAATGCCACAAGAGGAGATCACTCTCTTGATAAGTCGAGTGTATTCTCAAAAAAACACAAAGAACTAGTGAAACTCACTAATTGAATAAACTCTTAATAATATTGATCTGTTGAAAAAACGTTACAATGAGGAGTCTTAAATAGAAAAGTAAAATATTAATTCCTATTAGGACCCTGAATTCAATTAGATAAAGATAAGCTTAATCTAACTAAATTAAGTTAAATTTAAGCCTATGATTGGTCCCTTTTGAATACAAATAGGAATCTACAAATTATTTATCCTAATCTAAATCAAATAAATTTAAAAAAAAATAAGATAAATAAAATAATTCAAATTAATCCTAAAAATTAAAATAAAATATAATATGATCCTAAAACTAATTCTAGATGGCTTAGGTCACTCCTTCCAACTGGGTTTCTCCTGGACCATGGGCTTGAACAAGAATTATAACTCTCTTTTGAACCTCATATTTAAACTTTTCTTCTTCAAATATCTTGGGTTTATTATCTTGTAAATTTCTAACTAAGCCCTGTAGAGCTTCTCTCATGGCTCTGGTCCTGCCTCTAGTTAATGGGCATCCTATTGCCTGAAGTGGATCTTTTGGGACAGTGCTTTTTCATTCTTGGATCCATCCATGGACTCCATCAACTACCTTAATTTCTCTGAAAATTTCAATATTTTTCCAAAACTACCCTTATTTAATCTCTTTCTCTTTTTCTTTTGATATATTAAATAGGGGCATTTTTTTGGAAATGTATAATAAATACTACCTCGTATATTGTAAAGAGTCTTATATTTAGGATCAGGACAAAAGATCATATATATAGGACCGGAGGGAATATAACTAATGTGTTAAAATTTGTTTTAAATTTTTTCATGTGTCCTTCAATAAATAGAAAGATAAGAAAGAGTAATTAATATTATTTTTTACTTTTAAAAAAATAAATAAAGTATAATTGAAAAAAATGATTAATATTATCTTGAATTTTAAAAGTGACTGATAACTAGTATATGACGGATGAAAATGGAAACTTAAAAATAAAAGGGACGTGTAATTTTAAAAAAGGTTTATGAAAAATTTTAGAATATATAAGATCCGACGTAATTAGGCAAAATAAAAAAAATTTTGCTACATTTTTTTTAATACAAAAATTTTGGAGGAGTTGAGATGTTTTTACAAAAAAAACTGGAGTTATCCTAATATTTTTGGTAAAATTTTTTATTAAACCAAGTTACATTATATTGTTAAAGTTTTTTTTTTTGGCCAGAAAATGCACATTACATTGTTAAGTTTTACAAAGTAATAAAACCTGTGATACATAAATACTATTCGAATCAAGTTACGGAAATATAATAAACTGAAGTCCAACCAAACGGAAAATAAAGACATGAATGGAAGTCCAACAAACATGAGATATGGCGGCCAAAAAATATATACTTTATGGCGGCCAAAAAATGTATATACTTTATAACAAGTAGATTACAACTTTCGCAGTTCGGGGTCTTCTATTTCTTCCATGGATCATCTTTGACTCGTCCTTGAACAACAAAATTCCTCTCTCTCTCTTTTCATAGCCACCATGGCCAGCAGGTCTGTCAAGGTCGCTGTCATCGGAGCCGGCGTTTCCGGACTCGTCGCTGCTCGGGAGCTTCAACGAGAAGGCCACCGAGTCATCGTCTTCGAGAAGAACCACCGCATCGGCGGCACCTGGGTCTACGACCCGAGAACTGAATCCGACCCTCTCAGCGTCGATCCGAACCGCGAAATAGTCCACAGCAGCCTCTACCTCTCGATGCGCACCAATCTGCCCAGACAACTCATGGGATACTTAGACTACCCGTTTGTGAAGCGCGATTCAGGTGACCCGAGGACATTCCCAGGTCACGAGGAGGTGCTCCGTTTTCTGGACGGTTTCGTGGAGGAGTTTGGGATCCGTGAGTTGATCCGGTTCAAGTCGGAGGTAGTTCGGGTGGAGCAGGTAGGTGAAGGGAAGGAGGGTTGGGTGGTTGAGTGGAAGAGTTGGAGATCCGAATCGTTGACTCGAGAATCATTCGAAGCAGTTGTAGTGTGTTCGGGTCACAGCACAATGCCAAAGCTAGCGGAGGTTCCGGGTATCGAAAATTGGAGGCGATATCAAATGCATAGTCACAATTATCGGGTACCCGATCCATTTCAAGGACAGGTAAGTGAATTTGTGTCACACTTGTATTACTTTGGCATTTTTTCTGGTACAGAGATACTTATTTTTGTTAACAAAGTAAATATTTTTTTTAGTATTTTCAGAATTTCAAAAAATGGGTCATATGATTTACTATGTCTTATTACTAATATTATATTTAAATAATAAAAATAAACAGGTGGTGGTTATAATAGGATTGGGACCAAGTGGATTTGACATATCAAAAGATATTGGAAAAGTGGCAAAACAGGTTCACATAGCCATCCGAATGAATCAAATGTTTAAGAATGTGAAGCTGCAGGACTTTGACAACATAAATCACCATTCTATGGTACACACCTATTTTCTTATTATGTTTCATCCATGTCTATAGCTTATATGCTCCTTTCATAGGATTTGGATCGTTTCTTTCAGAAACCTTGTTACATTTCTCTCTCTAAAGTCTCATTTGTTGGTTTGACTTAGGTACTCCCTCCAATCCAAAATATATTCTCTCTAAAATATGACTTATATATTTTGAATTGAATGGGGTAGTTGAGAGAAAAATTCAATCCAATATTACCATTTTTGTAATTGTAATTTACTGCATAGTCGTTGACTTTACAGATAAAATGTTACAGTTACTCTTTTTTTTTTTTTTGCAGATAAAATGTGTTTATGAAGATGGATTGGTTGATTTTGAAGATGGATCTTCAGTTTATGCAGATACCATAATGCACTGCACCGGGTATCGTAATATAACTATTTTGATACATTCTTATCATTTTCTTAATCGTAAATTAGACTTCATCTCTGGTCAAAGTTTGAATTTTATTGGAGATAAAAATATACTATCAGACTCTTTTGAAAATTTAAACAAAGTGGGGTCAGCAACCCAACCATCTTTTTAAACTGTATTCGTATTGTTCTTGTGATTGAGAGATTCTACTTATTCATTCAAAGTGAGAGATTGGCTTTTCTCTGGAGTGAATGATCAAATGATTAGGTGGAATTTAATGTCTTTCCGCTCCACACAAAAATTCAGATATAAGCGTCTTATAAAAAAATTCAGATATAAAATATTTTTTCTATTTCTATTATTATTACTTAATAATAATTTTTTTATTTTTTTTATTCAATGATACAAAGCATATTTCTTATCCACAAAATTATTATTTTATTTTTATTATATTCTGCATGTCAAACTAGTCTTAAATTTTGTTAGACATAATGACAGGTATAAATATCATTTTCCATTCCTAGAAACCAAAGGAATAGTAAGTGTTGAGGAAGATGCAGTTCGGCCACTATACAAGCATGTCTTTCCACCTGCTTTAGCTCCTTGGCTCTCTTTCATTGGCCTAACCTCTCATGTTAGTGATAATAAGTTTTACTTTCTAGTCCACATTATTTTATGTTCATTGGATTCCTATATATGTGTGTGTGTGATGTGGATTTTCTGGATTCGGTTTCTCTACTGCTTTTACAACGGCAACACCTTGTGCTATTGTAAAGCAGTAAATCTAGAAAAATTTGAATAGTCTAGATCTCATATATATTTTTATTATAAAAATTAAAAAATTTCTATTTAAAAGAAACATTATGAAAAGTAAAAATAACCTCCTAACTATAAGTTTTGCAAAAATAATATGTATATATTAAAATATTTGAAAAAAAGATATAAAATCTAGACCGTCTAGATCAATTCTAAACGGTTCAGATTTGCAATTAAAACAGTGGCACCAAGTTGTTGCACAAAGGAACTGTTTCCAGATTCTCTGCTATCCTAAATCATATTATTTTTTTCTTGTCCAAAATTGGATCCGTTGACTTGATCTAATGGTTGAAAAAGAAGTTTCATCAAATAGTTGGCCTACATTACTATTGAATCAAGTTTCTCTTTTAACTGTTAGTTCAGGCTACCAGATCAAATTTTAAATATAAAAAAAAAATACAATTTTCAACAATAGAGAGTCTATTTTCAAAAGTGTAGACAATTGATGGAATTAGAAATTAAATGAATGAAAATTCCGATTATAATGATGGGAAGAGGATATTGTAGGATCCCACATTTCATATAGTAGAATTGCAAAGCAAGTGGATAGCAAAGATACTATCGGGAAAGGCTGAGTTACCTTTAGAAGAGGAGATGATGAACTCTGCTCAAAATTACTATCAATTCATGCAACACAATCAAATCCCCAAAAAATACACTCACTTCCTTCGTCCTCATCAGGTACACACAATTCTATCATATACTAGATATGTGTGTGTGTGTGTGTGTGTGTGTTGTGTCTGTGCATATATTTTATGGTTAAGATCTATTTTATATAAAGTATGAAACATATCTTAAGATCTTAACCGTTCATTAAGGTACCCAAGAATTTCTTTTACAGTCACTCTTCACAATTCACATTTATTAGGCCTAACTAGGTAGAATCTCATAAATTGCATGGAATTTAAGAAATTAAATACATTATTTATGATGTGAGAATAACGCCTCTCATTATAAATTTTATATTTTATATTGAATTAATGATTACATTTTTATTTTCTCTTTGATATAAACATTTCAGTTAGGGAGGATGTTATGAGCCTGTTTTGTGAAGAGTTATTACATTTTTTGTTATAATGATTTTCATAACTGCATTTTAAATCCTGTTTTGTGGAATCAAGGTTTTTTTTTTCTTTGTACAAAAATAAAAAAAAAATGCACTATTTATTGTACTTTTATTATTACTTATTAACAATAAATATACTATCTTCTTATTATATTTTTATTTAAACAGATATTTTTTTATTTATAAAATCACTCTTTTGGTTTTATTTTTATTTTCATTTAATCTTATGCCTTTTTTATAACTTTGACTACTTTGCAAGAAAGATAAATAAGGGAAAGAAAATCAGAGGACTAAAATGTGATTTCACCCGATATTACTTATCATCTGATCATACGGCTCAAATCTTGTTAACCCCTTCACAAAAATGACATAAAAGAGCATGGTTCTAGACTTAGTAAAATTTTGATTATTAAATTACCTAAATGCCATGTATAAAATGGCAGTGTCAAATGGTTGAAAAGTGAAATTTTATTTTTCACTGTATAATGGGAAAAGATTAGTGTTAAATCCTATAATGATATTATTAAATGGCTAATGAGAAGTGTCAAAAACTGGGAGTGATGCTTAATTTTAGTGAACGTAAACTATTTAGTATAAAATAACTAGAGATTAGTGTCAAATCTTGAAATATAAGTGGCAAATTGATGATGATGAATGTCAAATATTTAGCATTTGACACTCCAGACTTCTAAAATTAGAAGTTACACTTTCAGTTTCTGACATTCTTCATCAGTCATTTAATATTGTTATTCTAAGATTTGATGCTAATACTCTCCCATTTTATACTAAAAAATGAAATTTTACTCATGAATTAAAACTGTTAACCCATGTTATTTGACATTCAATTTAAAAAATTTAACACTTTTACCCTCAAATTTTGACACTATTCTTCAATTATTTGATACTGTAATTCCAAGAAGGGCATTTAAGTAATTTAATAATTAATTTTTTATTCAGTAAAGGACTATATTCCTTTTCTGGCACTTCATAATATGTTGGTTTTTAAATAACATTAATTTAAAGTTTTAATTCCTAAATGTCTTTTCTCAAGAAAAAATTTCACGTTTACAATTTAATTTGAAAAACTAAATGATAAATATTTAAGAATGGGATGTTTATTAAGTTTTATTTTTTAATTATTTGCAATTAAAATGAATTGGCAGATAGAGTATAAGCATTGGCTAGCAGAGCAAAGTGGGTGGGGTTTATTGGAAGAATGGAGGGAGAAGATGTTTAGTGAGATTGTCCGGAAGTTTCTGGAAATGCAACACTTCTACATCAACCATTGGGATGATGCATATTGGGATTCCATCATTCATTCTTCATCTTCCTCCTAAAACACAATTATAGTGTTAATGAAAGGTGGTTAGGATCGGTTCCATACATACTCTGCAATGGTATCTGTTTCAGTCCGAAAATGTACTTTTTATACTTTCTATCCGTACTTCTTTTAGACCAATGACTGTAACATTAAATTATATATATATATATATATTATTCATTTAATCACTATTTTAAATAAGTAGTCTAATCTTATTTTTCAATCTATTTCACTTATAATAATAAATATAGATTATTAAATTAAATATATTATTCATTTAAAAACTATTTTCTCAATCATTCAATTATAATCAAATAAAGAAATTGTATTTGGAGGGAGGTATGAATAGAAAGTATTGAGAAAATTCATTTCTATTTGGGACACTATGAATACTTACTTAGTGAATAATGATCTATATGTATTTTTATATGCTTTTTTTTAATCATAGAACTTGTTTTCATTTTAGGGAGTCAGGGAACTTTGTAATAAGAAAATGCAAATAAATTATGTTAATAAATTTAAAGATATGTTATAAGTTTTTTGTAAGCTATTAATAATATTGTATCTTAATTTTATTTCTGATAAATTGATCGTAACACGTTATTAGTGATGATTTCATTTGTGAGATATCAAATTGAAAAAGTAAGTAACAGAGAATAAGTTTAAAAATATCTTACAAGTAAAGCATCGCAGTAAAATTTTACTCATACATATATAAATAGTGCAGAAGTTCAGTATTTTGAATCTATATTTTTTTTAAAGAAAAGTTTCAATAACATATGTATGAGAAATGAGAGGAGGAGATGCTCCCAATCATTGAAAGAAAATACTTTGCTCAAATATCAAAACACATCTAAAAGTAAACAAGATTTGAACTTCATAGATTTGAACATGTAGGGTTTCATTTATGGGCATTTTGTTTTTAACATATAGGGTTTCATTTGTGGGCTTTTTTTTTTTAACCCTATATGTTATGTTTTTTATAACAAAAAGCAAAATTGTCATATTACAAATAAACTATTCCTAAGTCTAAAGTCTATATTGACATCTGAGAAATTTAAATATGAAGAAAAGAAAGAAAATATAAATAATAAATAATAAATATTAATATCAATATTAATATCATCAATCAACAACAAATCTCATTATTCATAAATAGTAAACAATGTGACTCTTATTTTGTAAGTTCTTTGTAATGTATGAAGTTCACTTTATTTTTAATTATAATTTACAAGTATGTAAACTTTAAGATTAAGTAGTCTAAGGGGGCAACATCCAATAGTGAACCTTATTTTTATGGTAAACCATAAGAATTTTGAAGTAACAGTAAAATATGAGGGTAAGTGAAATGTAAAATTTATAATAAATTATATTATTTATAAGGTGGCTAAAATTATTACTTATAAATTATGAACAATATGTATCATTTATTAGATTTCATGTAATGCACAAAAAAATTATTTAATTGAATAAGAATTAGCTTTTATGGCAAACAAACATATGTGTATATGTCAAAATTCCAAGAATATGAACCAATTTTCTAAAGTGATGGCTATCATATGAACCCTGACTTTAAGGTTGATGGTCAAGGCCTCAATCAATGGTAAAAACTAAATATCTTTAATATTTTGGGTATGTATGAAAATAAATATGAAAAAATTATAGTTGAGGCTTTTGGGCTATAAATATTTCATTAAAATAATTCAAACTTCAACATTTTAAACTAAACAATCAGAAGAATTTATTTCTCTATATTTAAAAATTTTATTATAAATTATATTATTTAAAAATTGTGAAAAATTTGATTTATTCTTGGAACTTTTTACTATGCATGAGATCACTAAATTTAACTTATCTTGATTTATAGTTTTCAAAAGTAATTTAAATTTGCTAAAAAAAAGTATTTTAAATTTAAAATTTTTAAATTCTTTAAAAATATTTTACATTTTAAATTCTTTAACATGGATATATTCAATTCAATTTAAAATATTAAGGAGAAGATGAAAAATAGTTAACTTTTTTATCAGGTATCAACAAAGAAACTATTTACCCATTGTTTGATTTGGGAAAAAAAATAGGACAAAAAATTTTTCATCTTTTACTTCTAAATCCTTTGAACAAACTCTAAATACTTCAAACCGAGGGAGTTAAACTTATGATGTTAGTTTATTGACCATATATTCCCTTTGCTTTATTTTCTTAATTTATCAATTTCAAGAAAGGAGATTGATACAAAATGTATGGAATCCCATCAAAAGGAGGAGCTGCTTTTGGTTTTGCACATGCAAAACGTGATTTGAGGTGGCCACCCCTAATGCTTTATACTTTCTCCATTTCAAAATATAAGGCACATTTAATTATCTTATTTTCACTAAATAATTAAAATTAGTTACATATCTTAATTTTTTTAAAAGTTATCATAACTTTTCATAATTATCCTTTTTAAATTATACTATTTTAATTACTATTATTTTTTTAATCTCTCTACCTTAAGAAAAAGTTAAGTACCCACTTTAATTGAGATCTATCCTGAATTGAGGCAAAAATGAAAAAAAAAATGGTTACTAACTTTAATAAAGTGATTTATATTTTAAAATTTTATTTTCATTAAATCCACTTTACATTTTAAAATGGAGGAAGTATATGATTACGAAAACATCTTACATTCTACTAAAGGGTGGAGAAAAGTGAAGTTGGAAAGCGATTCTAAAGCTATAGTGGCTTTAGTCAGAAAATGGCTGGATGATTGTGAGCTGCAAAACTGGTTCATTCGACAATTGCACAAAGAGATTGATGATAGTTGGCTCATTTTTGTATAGATCATACTCATTGGGAGCGAAACAAATGTGCAGATTGGATAGCTAATAATTGCTTAGGTTAAGATTATGAGGTTCAGTTTTCTAAGGAATCTCCTGAGGATCTTGAAGATTTGCTACATAGGTCACTCAAAAAATCAAAGTTCCATGAACATGACCAATTTTCCAAAGACATTGATGGCTGTCATATAATCCCTGAATTTAGTCAATGATAAGAGATAAATTCACATCTTTTTCAATTCTCATCAAACCACACTACCGTAACTATGGAAAAAAAATTATGATTGGAAATTTGAGTTATAAATATTTTGATAAAATATTTTCAATTTTAAAATTATTTTAAAAGACTTAGAATCAGAAGAAGATATTTCTCATCATTTATAAAATTTATAGCAAGGTATACTATTTATGAAATGAATTTAATGAGATTTATTAATTGGAAATTTGAAATCTTGGATTATGCTTTTTCAAAGTAACTCATATTTATAATTCTTAAATTCTTTACAGAGATTTTAAAATTTAAATTATTTAATATGCATATATTCAATTTAGAGTCCTTAACTTTAATTTGTCCAAAAATATTTGGAAGAGTAAAATTTGGATTTTGCTTTGTATTAACCAGGCTCACGCATATGCCTGAATGCCTGATTGGCAACAAAGCTAAAATCCATTTTCAGAATGCATGAATGTGAATAAAAAATTTGCAATCAGTGAGTAGAAACGTTTTTGGAATTATATCTACTTTGAAGAAAAAAAACTTTTTTTTTAGAATTATATATATATATATATATATTAAATTAATATATACTTGAATAATTCATGGCGAACTTCCGTCGTCCCGGAATCAATATCAGTCCGCCATGGATTTCTTTTGTCCGACAAATTTCACTTTTGTCAACGTTTTCGCTTTCTCTTGTCAGTTTCACCGAACTGAGAGTGAAGAGCCGCCATTCCTCCTCCTTAAGAACATCATCATCACGCCTCAATGGATTCTATACTCCATTCTCTTCTCCGTGCTCCACCATAGTACTACTACACTCCAGAAATGGTCCAATCCGTGACCGCCGCAGTATTCGGAGCCGGCGCTGCCGGTCTCTGCGCCGCCCGCGAGCTTCGGCGCGAAGGCCACACAGTCGTCGTCTTCGAGAAGAGCGACCAAATTGGAGTCACCTGGAAGTAAGACCCGCGAACCGATTCGGACCCTCTAAGTATTGGACTGACCCGAGAAATCACCCACAGCAGCCTCTACCTCTCTCTTCGCACCAGTATACCCAGACAGCTGATGGGTTTTCTGGACTATCCGTTGCCCGAGAATCGTGAAAATGGCGATCCGAGAACGTTACCGGGTCACGAGGAGGTGCTCTGGTTCCTGAACAAGTTCGCTGACGACTTTGGGATTCGCGAGCTGGTTCAATTCAATAGAAAAGTGGTTCGGATCGAGCGAGTGGAGGGGAGGAATGACAAGTGGATGGTTGAATCGAAGAGGAGTTGCGACGGCGGGTGTGATTCTCTGTTTCGGGACTTTTTTCAAGTCTCAATTTCTGCAATAAGACTAGAACACCAATTCTATTAACAGTTTTTTTAAAAAAATTAAAAAGTTCTCATACAAAGCAAAACATAATTATAAGCATCCCAGTGAGCAACTACCTTTTGCTTGAGTGCATCTTCACCCTGTAACTGGTGAATCTTGTGACAAATTGCTCGAAGCTTTTCCTCAAGCAATGCTACTTTAGAAGAATCGTGTTGCAATGCTTCGAAGAGTGAAAATTTGTTCCTATGTTTATTTCCCATGGAAGTCTCTCTCTGATCCTCTACTCTTCTTGCAAGAGATTTTGCCTGGTTCTGCATGTATTAAATAAAATCTGTGAGAGAATCTGAATTGAAGGTAACAGTTGTCATATATGAAGACTATATATAGTTTCTGAATACGAGTAGGACCACATCTACTACTTTGTTGGCCAAAGACCATGTCTACTTCAAAACGGTTGTATCTATGAAAGAAACCTCACTTCTGACAAACTATAAATTCATTAGGAAAGCAACAATTGCAAAGACACAAGAGGGACTTAGAATCACGCAGGACATGATCGAAGAAAGAGATTCATCACAACTGCTGTGCTAATAAGTTCTTCCACTGTTCCAAGTTTTAGGACATGAATAACTCTCTGCTTTCTTATTTATTTATTTATTTTATTTTGGATGTGAGAGAAAAGAACAGAAAATAAAGGAAAACATTGAAAACAAGTACTATGAAAATTTCTTTCCCACATTTTTCTTACTCTGATACCCAACCAAAAACAACAATCGCTTTCCAGAACAGTATTTTGTATCATGAAGTATAAAAACTAGATTTAGCACATAAGAGATTATCAAATTGAATCCTCTGATAAAGTCAATGTCCAAAATCAAAAGTTAGCATATAGAAAAATTACAAAGTCTCAACACGTCGCATAGAAAGCTAATACTTAATCGGGCATCTCTTCCCAACAATGCTTGAAGATCTTCAGCAGCAAGTATAATTTGATTTGAATGGTATGTCTAGGGATGGTGTTTGGAGAAGAAATGATCAACAAAACACCTGCGAGCCTTATGTCCGATAAACTGATCAGGTCTATTTTTCATGTTGTGAACTTGTTGAATCCTTCTGGTCAAAATTTCATCATATTCCTGGAGATGAAAGGATCTATGAAGGCACCAGTTATGTTAACTTTGTACAAATGACATGAGCATGTATGTCTTTGACCATTGTCGCTAGAAAAATGTTGATAATGCTCTCAGAAATGGAGGATAGACATGAACTCTGTAGACATCAAACTTCTAAACGTACCTTAGTTTATTATGTATAAAACATTTTGCAATGTCAATTCCATTTTTAAAAGCCATTTAGCTTGAACTATTAGCTACTTTCTAAAAGCAAATATATCTCAATCTGATCAAGTTAAGGATACGGTATTTAAACTTTGTACACCTCTCATTTGAAATCTATCATAATCAACAAGCAATGGTTTCAATTTAGTCAAAAGATGTTCAGACCAACTCCAAGTAGACTCAAATTGCGCGCCAAGAATACTAACCCAAAGAATTTTTTTTATGGGAACAACCCAAACGATTTTTGGATTTGACAGCAAATGACAGTGATACCATAGGTACCTAATTAGTTCAGATTTTTTTTTCGGCTAACAACTCGTTCAGGTAATTAAATTATATTTGAATATTCACTTGCATTAAATTATATTATGTTGTCAACTCCTCTTACCACGTAAAAGTCTAAAACATGTGACACATAAATAATATTCGAATTAAGTCTTTTTTCTTATTAGATTTCGAATCAAGTTTTAGAGACTTGATTATGGAAGTCAATCGAATAAGAAGATAATGTTAAAATTATTACATATTGATTCTTTAAAAATTAAAGATAAATATTAAAAAATGGTATGTTTATATTTTTGGTTTCTTTATTTATTTGTAATTAATTGTAATAAAAAAAAATTGGCACGTTGAATATAAGCATTGACTAGTTATTCGATTAACATCTGGAAATGGATCACTTCTACATGGAATACTGAGACGATGCTTATTGGGATTCCATCATTCATCCGAAGTCAAATTCTTAATAATAAAGAAAGTATTATTTATAGGACATATATAGCACTAAAAAAATAAGTGTTTTTACCGACAATGTTATAATATATTTGGTAGAAAGTTGTGTCTTTTAACCATATTATTTTGGATTTGGTTTTTGACTATAGTATGGAAAATATATATCTTGTTGAAAAATAAAATTTATATTTATGATCTCTATACCTTGAAAGAATTAATCGTTTTGAAGAGATTAATTTTCAGTTGTTGGTTGGAATGTATCTTTAATACTCATATAAAAAAAGATAATGATGATTGAGTCAAATAGAAGAGACTTAAGACTTTTTAAATAAGAATAAAAATGTGAGTTCAAATCTTAACTAAAAGAAGATTCAAAAACGAATTATGAATCTCACTTTTTTCTTTATTTCTTTCTCATTGCTCTACTTGAATTAATGTCCAGAAATCCATTTCATTAAAAATATCTAGGATTTAGGTATTTTGATGCTAAAAAAAATATTGTCTTGATTCAATGACCTCATTTTTATTAACACGGTGCAACCTTTGGATAAGTCAAAAACGAAATTTCAAACAAAAGATGACATTCGTAATTTTCAATAGTAGATGATCTATTTTCGAAAAAAAAGGATATAATAAAGAAAGATAGGATAAGGAAGCTGGTCCCATGTTTCTATTTTTCCCCCTAACTTGCAATAGCAAATTTTTATTAACGTTCCACAAAATTACCTCACTTCTAAGATTTTTACATCAACAAAACTAAGCTACTCCCCTCCTACCTACCATATATATATATATATATATATATAATGGCAACATATCACAACTATAGCCAATGATATTGCAAAACAAGTCATAACTATGGAGTACCTTGTTAGTTAGGCTGACTTCCCAAGAGGGGGGTGAATTGGGAAGATTAAAATTTTCTGCACAAAGTGAGAACAATGAAGAAAGCAAGGTATGACAGAAAAACAGAGTATAAAGCAGTAAGATAAAAGAGTAGTGATAGAGAGAAGAAAAACTCTGATATTTATCCTGATTCGGTCTCTCCACTTGACCTACGTCCAGTCCCCAAGATACCACTTAAGATTTTTCACTATTCAGCAAGAATTCAACGGGCTTCTTGCAAGTGCCACAGTACAACTTCAGTGCTCTGTTTTCTAGAGCTCACTCAATCACTTTCTGCACTTTCACAAAGTGCTTTACAATCCCTTGTGATATCTCCTCACAAGTAAATCTATCTTTCAGATGAAGATTAAATTGTTTACAAAGATGAAACTCTCTTGAATAGAGTAAATATGAAAGTTGATGTACAAGTATTGAAGTAAGAGGGTAAAAGTCTTTAAGTAGAAAATTTGGCAGAATTTCAGTATATACAAAGTTTGATTCGTTACCCACAACTTTCAATGATGTTGTATTTATAGATTTAAGTCCCAACTATTCGTTAGAGACAAAATCTATCCGTTGGGGAAGTTATCCAACGGTTACTCTAAAAAACTATCCGTTAACCAACCACATTTAATGCTTTTGACATACTGAAATTCGAATTTCGATTGGTCAACAGACGAATTTCGAAGGAACCGAAGTTTAAAGCTTCCAACGTTGAAGTACTGAAGTTCGTCTGTTCATGAAGTGAAATTCGAATTTTGAAACTTAGAAAATGTTTTCATGTTGTGACATACGAATTTTCAAGAATAAAGTTTTTCTGTTAAGTGTGAACAGTGTTTTCAATTTGCTACAGTGCCCTCAAAATTCAAATTTTGGAACCCCAAAATTCGTCTATCCGCAGCAGGCTTAAAAGACACAGTAGTTCATTTACTTCGAAATTTGAATTTTCAAAGAGTGAAGTTCGTCTGTCAGAAAGACCTCTTTTCAGACTTACTTCAACATTCGAATTTGTAAACACTATCCTTCGTATGTCATCATATCATTTCAACAGACTCAGAACTTTAGCTTCTGAAATTCGAATTTCCATGTTCAAAGTTCGTCTGTCAGTGAGCAATTTTGAAACTCAATATAATCTTGATTTCAGATGAACTTTAACATTATTTCAGACGAATTTCTTCAGTTTTTATAAATTTGATTTTGTCTTAAATTCAAATGTTCAAAACTCAAAGTTCGTCTGTTGCTCAATAGCTTCTTTCAGACACTTATGAAAATTCAAATTTTGGAAAATCAAAATTCATCTGTCAGAGAGGCATCTCTTCAGACTTATTCAGTTTTAACTCGAAATTCAAATTTCCAAAACCAAAGTTCGAATTTCCAACATGACAGTTCAATGTAAACTTTTCAAAGTTCGTCTGTTTGAGGGTATTTTTCAAGTATTTCATAAAATCAAGTTTTTAAAACATCTTTTCATCAAATCAAAGTCTTTTACCCATATTTAAACATAACTAATGATCCTACAACAAATCTTGCACAGATTACTCAGAACTTCTTCACTTGAAACACTTTGAGCTCCTTTGATATCTTCATTCCAAGCTCTTGAATGTTGGTTTGGAATCATCAAAACTCTAGATTCAACATTCTCCCCCTTTTTGATGATGACAAAATAACTTTCAAACTGGATTAGTACTTGGGTTTGCTTTAGCAAGCTCCCCCTCAACATATACATTTCATTTCAAAAGATATCATATATAGCAAATCAGTGAAGAGATTCAAGAAGTGATAAGTACAAATTATTGCAATCAAGGAATTCATTCATTTAAACAAACGTTGCTTTACAGAGACAAGATTTAAGCAAAGTTCATTCAAATACACAAATTAAATACAAAATACAAACAATCAAAACAAACAGCACAACAAGAGGATTCAAGCCTAAGTTCTAAGCAGTCCTTCCATCACTTCTTATTTGGCTTGGTCTTCTTGCTATACGTCTTCCCAGATGACTCAGCAATAGATATTCCAGTTTGCTTCTTCTTCTCCCCCTTTTTGGCATCATCAGGAAGGCCAACAAAATCAACCGGAGGAGGGATCTGAGAAACTGGAATGGCTTGAAGTGGCACAGGAGCAAAGGGGATTTCTGGTTCAACTGGTGCAGGAGGCTCAGGACTTGGTTCTTCATCATCATCAGAGACTTCAAGCAACTGCTGCATTGCCTGCCTAGAAAGAGCCAACTGAGCTCTTTGTTCCTCTGAGAGTCCATAAGCAGCGAGAGAGGGAGGAGTTGGTTCATCAGGACGAAACATTTCTTCAAGCCTTCTCCTCTGAGCTTGCAGCAGAGTATTGTGAGCAATAGCTTCATAATCAACAACAAGCACAATGCTTCTCTCTTTATTGCTGGTGCCCTCCTGTAGTGAAGAGGTGGAAATGGCTGCCACCAGTCTTTCAACTTGCTCAGATTCTTGAATGGATAGAATTGAATCCTGAGCATCTTCTTGCATAGGCTCATGAGGGCTTGTTTCTTGAAGTCCTTCTTCTTCCAAACCATAGTCCAAGGGTGGACCAGGACTTGGTGTCCTCATTGTACCAGCAAGCTCATCCCCATCTATATCATTATCATGGTCAGAGGAGGCAAGCTCGAAGGGGTTTAGAGGCTCAGGGGTTGGAGATTGGACAGGCACAGAAAACCCAGGCTGAGGTGGAGCTGATGTGGTAGGAATTGCACTTCGAATTTCTTCATAGGCATCAGCAACCACTTTCATGTTCATTGCCAACTGATGAATCTGATCTTGCAGATGAGCAAATTTGGCATTTTGCTCATCCCTTATGCTAAGAATGAGTGTAGACAGGCCGTCATACAACTCAGTGATCTTGGTTGGCTTGGCACGAGAGGATGGAGTTGATGGAATGTGAGTGGGCTTGGAGGGAGATGGGATAGGCACAGAGGGCTGAGGAGTAGGTCTGGCAGGGGCCTCAGAGGTACCTTCTTGCTGTAGGGAGGCATCTGTAACAAAGAATAGATCTTCATTCTTCCTGCTCCCTTTCCAACCCATCTTCCTTCATCCTTTTCAATTCCCATTCTTTGCAGTTCTTCCTCCTTGAAGATCTCTGTGGGTTTCCCTTTCCCCTTCTCCAGATGCTGAATCTTAGCATATTGCAGGATTCTGGAAATGATAGCTGCATAGGGGAGTGTGGAGTCCTTCCTCTAATCCCTTGCCTTGATCATGCGTTGGAATATGATATGTCTCATGTTAATCAGTTTTCCACGCATGATTGCTGCCATGACATGTGCCTCTGTCCTTGTTATCAAATTGAAGCTGCCTCATTTATTGAATATGATCCTGGACACTATGTAGTGCAGGATTCTCACTTGAACACTGAGGTCGGTGGGCTTTAACACGTTTATGGATGGCCAGTTTTCCCTTCTTCTGAATCATGTGCTCAGTATTGTGCTTTCCTTGTAGCTCAGAAAGGGGCCATCTTCTTCATCAGCAGTATCTGCCTTATCCATGTATCCAGAGGCAGTGATGTCAATCTTGAGTCCAGCTTGCCCTGGAATCTCCAATACCTCATTAAATGTCTCATCAGTGAGCCAGATGGTCCTAGATCTCAGATTAACTTCCCACTTCTTCTTCTTGCTATTGTACTTTAGGGAAGCATACCAAGACTTCACTACCTCATCATCATATCTCTCTAATATCTCCAACAAATTCTTATATCTCAACAATTATATCCCAGCATCAAAGTTATTAGAGATTAAAAATTCTTCCAAGTTCACACAATGAGGCTTAATTACCTTTTTGCTAGCAAACTTGGTCGAATATTCTTCCTGAATCTGAGGAGTGCTCCATAAAGGCAGTGTAGTAAGTTGGTATTCTCCAAATTCAGTACTGAAAGAGGAAATGGAAGCAGCAGCATCAGTAGGAACAAGGACCGAAGGTTCTGCTATTTTTGAGGAAGAGGGTCCAGCTTTCTTTGATTCTCCCTTGGGTGTAGTTTTCTGGCGTTTGGAAGGAGTTCCCTTGCTGGATTCGGCCTTTCTCTTTGGTTTTTCTCCTTCCTTCGTGGCATATTGGGATTTAACTGAACGTTTTGGCCGAGCTTCTCCTTTACCAGCTTCTGGATTTTTAACCCTTGCCATTTTCGCGGATGAATGTTGCAGAATGGGGCAAAGAATATGTTTAAAGGATGCGAAAGAAAGTTTAATCGGTGGGAAATGACGGTTTTTGGTCAAAATTGAAGAGCATTGATTGGAGGATTAGAACAGACTCAGAGAGAATAGGAATAGGGTTGCATCTGTTCAAATGAAAACCGTCAGTTTTAACGTATGTAACCGTTTGACAGACGAATTTTGAAGGGTCAGAATTCGAACTTCGGGTAGTTACTAGTTAAACCGTTCAGCAAAACTTACTGACAGACGAATTTTCTTCTGAAAGTTCATCTGACAGAGGCTTGGATAAAATAACACAAGATGAACAGACAAACTTTGTTCCTACAAAGTTCGAATTTTCAAGAGCAAACATCAAGCAGCTAATAAACCACCAAACAACAGATGAATTAAGCATACAAAACTTCATTTTTCAGAGATTCAACATTGAGGAGCATGTTTCAACAGATGAATTTTAAGTCAGAAATTCAAATTTCTCTATTTTGTGAAAGTTTTCCAACATTCATATGTTAAGAGATAAACATTAGTATAATCATCATGTTGGACAAACATAACTTTGAAATTTTTGTTCTTGAAAATTTGAATTTTGAAGATCCAACAGACGAATTTCGAGGCATTATCGAGAACTGTTCCAACTTATAACAGGCTAAAGTTCGTCTGTTGGATAGCCAAATTCGAATGTTGACCATGCTGACTTCCTCAGAAACTCAATTTTTCACAGAAATTCATCTAACACATCATCAATATACGAATTTCAACTTTAAAAACTTACAGAATGGATCCAGAGACTCAGAATTTTTGCCTTTTTCTTCACTTTTTGATTGTTCCATTCTGGTGTGCTCCATTATTCAAATTTATATCCATTGAACCTCATGAGGAGCACCTGCAACTTAAATTAAACACACTCCGATGCTAAAGTTAAAACTTATTCAATGTTGGAAAAATCTAAAAACAAAATTACATACGGATTTACTTACAGTTCATTAGGATTTACCATGCCCAATTCTCTTCTTATTTTGCAGTGTCTATCTTCTGACAGAGGCTTTGTCAGGATATCTGCAACTTGATCTTCAGTTGGGATGTACTCTAGTATGATTTCTCCTTTCAAAACATGATCCCTTATGAAGTGGTGCCTAACTTCAATATGTTTTATCCTTGAATGCATGACAGGATTCTTTGTGATATTTATGGCACTTTGATTATCACACATGATTGATATTTCCTTCATTTCAACCTCAAGATCTTCAAGTTGTTGTTTCATCCATATGACTTGGGCACAACAGCTTTCAGCTGCAACATACTCAGCTTCTGCCGTGGATAGGGCCACACTGTTTTGCTTTTTGCTAAACTATGAAACCAAGGATCCTCCAAGAAACTGACAAGTTCCACTTGTACTTTTTCTATCAGTTTTGGATCCTGCAAAATCAGTATCAGTGTATCCTTTGGGATCTTCTCCATTGCCCTTTGGATACCAAAGACCCATATGTGATGTTCTAATAAGATATCTGAAGATTCTCTTCACAGCTGTTGCATGGGCTTCTTTGGGACATGATTGGAACCTTGCACACATACAGACCCTAAACATAATGTCAAGTCTGCTGGCAGTTAAGTACAGCAGGGATCCAATCATTCTCCTATATTGAGTTATGTCAAACATTTTCCCTTTCTCATCCATGTCCAGTTTGGTTGCAGTAGCCATAGGTGTCCCCATTGGCTTGGCATTTTCCATTCCAAACTTCTTCAGCAATTCCTTCAGATACTTGGATTGATTGAGGAAGATACCATCATTGCACTGTCTGATTTGCAACCCAAGGAAGAAGTTGAGTTCACCCATCATAGACATTTCCAATTTCCCCTGCATTAACTTAGAAAAATTCTTGCAAAGAGACTCATTAGTAGCACCAAATATAATATCATCAACATAGATTTGAACAATGAGTAAATCTTTATTTTCTTTCTTAGTAAATAAAGTTGTATCTACTTTTTCTCTGTTAAACCCCTTTTCAATTAGAAAATTACTCAATCTATCATACCATGCTTTAGGGGCTTATTTTAAACCGTAAAGAGCTTTCTTCAGTTTATAAACATGGTTTGGTTTTGTAGAATCCTCAAAACCTGGAGGTTGATCTACATAAACTTCTTCCATGATATATCTATTTAGAAAAGCACTCTTTACATCTATTTGATATAACAAAATATTTTTCATGTATGCATATACTAATAGAATTCTAATTGCTTCTAATCTAGCTACTGGAGCAAAAGTTTCCTCAAAATCAATACCATCTTCTTGATTATATCCTTTAGCAACCAGTCTAGTTTGTTTCTGATGATTGATCCTGATTCATTAAGTTTATTTCTAAAAACCCATTTGGTACCTATGATAGGATGATTTTTGGGTCTAGGCACTAAATCCCAGACTTGATTTCTTTCAAACTGATTTAATTCATCCTGCATAGCTAGAATCCAGTACTCATCAGTTAAGGCTTCCTCAGTACATTTAGGTTCAATTTATGAAATGAATGCACAATTAATCATTTGATCCCTTAACTGTTTTCTGGTTCTAACTTTCTCTTAAACATTCCCTATCACTTGATCAACAGGATGATTCCTTTGATATCTCCAAGCTCTAGGGAGTTCTTGAGATATTTTCTCATTATTTTCTTCTTCAAAATCTCTCTCCTGAATATCTTCCTCTATATTAACAGATTCAGATATTTTTGGAGGCTCAATTATACCTTCATTAATGATACCTAACTTTTTAAAGTTTGAAATAAGATCATCCTCATCAGTAACATGTTTAGAAGCAGTTTCATTTTCAATAAATACTACATGCACAGATTCCTCTACTAAATTAGACCTTTTATTAAAAATTCTATATGCTTTACTTCTAATAGAATAGCCCAAAAATATACCTTCATCGGATTTGGGATCAAACATACCCAGATTTTCTTCCCCATTATTGTGAATGAAGCATTTGCACCCGAACACATGGAGATGTGACAGATTTGGCTTCCTTCCCTTGTACAGCTCGTATGGAGCCTTCCCAAGGATTGGTCTGATGTAGGCTTTATTTATGATGTAGCTTGCTGTATTTACTGCATCAGCCCAAAACACTTGAGATAGTTCCTTTTCATTCAGCATAGCTCTAGCCATCTCTCCAATGGTTCTGTTCTTCCTTTCTACTACTCCATTCTGTTGAGGAGTTCTTGGAGTTGAGAAGTTGTGATCAATTCTATGCTCATTGCAGTACTCCAGAAAGCATGAGTTTTCAAACTCTCCTCCATGATATGACCTGATAGATACAATGCAAATACCTTTCTCATTTTGTACTTTCTTAGCTAAGGTTACAAATGCATCAAAGGTATCACTTTTAGAGGAAAGAAATAATGTCCATGTAAATCTAGAGTAATTATCCACAATTACAAGCACATACAGATTACCACCAAGGCTTTTTACCCTAGATGATCCAATTAAGTCCATATGCAGTAGTTCAAGTGGTCTAGTTGTGGTGACTACGTTTTTGGATTTAAAAGAAGATTTAGTTTGCTTTCCTCTTAAGCATGCATCATATTCTTTGTCTTTTTCAAAAGCAATTTTTGGTAGGCCAGTAACTAGCTCATTTTTAACCAATTTTGAAAGCTGATTCATGTTAACATGAGCTAATCTTCTATACCATAGCCAACTATCATTGTCTTGACTAATTAAGCAAACAGAATCTAGGAGAGAAAGTTCATCAAGATCAATAGTATAGCAGTTACCATCCCTTTGAGGATTACTTTGTGATCACTTTTTCTGATAATCAGGCAAAACTTTAAGTCAAACAGCACCCAATTTCCTTTGTCACATGTTTGGCTCATACTCAGCAGATTGTGGTTGAGGCCTATCACAAACAGCACTTCTTCAATGGATGTTTCAGGATTCTTGCCCACAGTGCCAGTGCCAACTATTCTGCCATACTGATCACCTCCAAATGTCACCTTTCCTACTTTCTTATCTCTAAGGGTGATGAACTTCTCCTTGTCACCGGTCATGTGGCTTGAGCAGGCACTATCCATATACCATTTGTTGCTCCTTTTAGCTTTAAGACAGACCTGCAAAACAAGATTCATATTTTCCTTTTAGGTACCCAAAGTTGTTTAGGTCCTTTTCTGTCAGTAGTCTTTTCCCTAGATACAGAAGTACCCTTGGGAACCCATTTAACCTGCCTATTAAGTCCATTTTTCTTTATAGCACAAGAACTGGAAATATGTCCCTTTTTGTTACAGAAATGACAGGTGGTAAAGGGACTGCTAGATTGAGAGGCAGGAAGAAAACAATGCAGATAATATTTTTGTTTTGCATGCCTTGGTTGATTATATGATTCAATCTGATGTGACATATGATCTTTCTTTCTATTTCTATCAGCATGCACAAAATGTCTCATGTATACATTCTGATTTTTCTTTCTAATCTTTTCTTTAACAGTACATGGATCATAGCCAAGTCCAGCTTTTCCTTGTGATATTCTTTGGCTCCCCATTAAAGTAAACAACATATCTTTTCCTCTAGTAAGCCTAGACATGCTTTTCACTAAATATTCATTAGTTTGCTTTATATCAGTGCATGATTTACAGCAGACAGATTGAGCAATAGGTAGAGGAGCAATTTCAGAGATGTTGCTTTGAGATTCTCGTTTGTTAATCTTTTTCTTAGCTAGTTTTAGTTTTTTAGCAACTTTAACAAACTCATCATGCAACTCATGAAATACATCCAGTAATTCAGAATAGGAAGGTTCAGATTCATATACCTCTTCTTCTTGATCACTGCTACATGGAATTTCAGCTTCTTCAGAGGCAAGTGTCATCAGACATATGTTGGTAATTTCATCTTCTTCATCTTCTTACTCATCTGAGCTGTTGCCCCATATTGATGAGATATAGGCTTTCTTCTTCTTGCCTTTGTCAGCAGCTTTCTTTTCTTTCTCTTGCTTCTTGAGGAATTGTGGACAATCCCATTTGATGTGTCCCTGCTTTTTGCACTCATAGCAAGTCATAGGTTCTTTTGCTTCTTTCTTACTGTCTCCAGCTACTCATCTCTTGAAGATTTTCTTGTTTCTCTTCTTGCTGTAGAATCTTTCGAATTTTCTGACCATCATAGCCAGAGTTTCTTCATCCAGTTCATCTCCATCGTCGGATTCTTCTTCCTTTTCTTTAGCAGCTTTGAGAGCAAGACCTTTCTTCTTTCTGTCTTGTCCAGCTTCCTTTAGAGCTTTCATTTTTCCTTCATATTCCTCAAGGCTGCCGAATAGAGCTATGACAGAGGCCATTGATTCTCTCCTGGCTTCCTCTATTGCTGTTACTTTGGGTTGTCATTCCAAAGGGAGAGCTCTGAGAATCTTCCTCACTTTCTCTGTTTGAGTGTACTCCTTTCCCAGGCTCTTTAGTTGATTCACAATGAGAGTGAATCTCTTTTGTAGCTCTTTTACAGATTCTCCTTCAGCCATTCTGAAGCTTTCATATTCTCTAATGCAGGTATTCAGTTTATTTTCCCTGACTCCAGTTGTTCCTTCATGAGCAATCTGCAGGGTGTCCCACATTTCCTTGGCAGTGGAGCATTGTGAGACTCTGTAGAATTCATCTTGATTCAAGGCACTGACTAGACAGTGTTTTGCTTTGAAGTTCAACAAGACTCTCCTTCTGTCTTCCTCATTCCATTCAGCTTCTGGCTTTTCTCTGTACTTTCCATCATCTTCTAAAGCCATTGGGACAAAGTCTCCCTTCTGAATGACTAACCAGATGTCCAGATCGATTGACTGGAGATAGATTTGCATTCTCATCTTCCAGTAACCGTAGTGCTCTCCACTGAAGCCAGATGGTCTGTTTGTATTGTTCCCTTCTGGTAATATGCTTTCTCCAAAGCTAGCCATTTTAATTCCCGGACTGTGAGATCCTTTGAATGGGAATCTGGGCTCTGATACTACTTGTTAGTTAGGCTAACTTCCCAAGAGGGGGGGTGAATTGGGAAGATTAAAATTTTCTGCACAAAGTGAGAACAATGAAGAAAGCAAGGTATGACAGAAAAACAAAGTATAAAGCAGTGAGATAAAAGAGTAGTGATAGAGAGAAGAAAAACTCTGATATTTATCCTGGTTCGGTCTCTCCACTTGACATACGTCCAGTCCCCAAGACACCACTTGAGATTTTCCACTATTCAGCAAGAATTCAACAGGCTTCTTGCAAGTGCCACAGTACAACGTCAGTGCTCTGTTTTCTAGAGCTCACTCAATTACTTTCTGCACTTTCACAAAGTGCTTTACAATCCCTTGTGATATCTCCTCACAAGTAAATCTATCTTTCAGATGAAGATTAGATTGTTTACAAAGATGAAACTCTCTTGAATAGAGTGAATATGAAAGTTGATGTACAAATATTGAAGTAAGAGGGTAAAAATCTTTGAGTAAAAAATTTGGCAGAATTTCAGTATATATAAAGTTTGATTCGTTACCCACAACTTCAAATGATGTTGTATTTATAGATTTAGGTCCCAACTATTCGTTAGAGACAAAATCTATCCGTTGGGGAAGTTATCCAACGGTTACTCTGAAAAACTATCCGTTAACCAACCGCATTTAATGCTTTTGACATACTGAAATTCAAATTTCAGTTGGTCAACAGACGAATTTCGAAGGAACTGAAGGTTAAAGCTTCCAACGTTGAAGTACAGAAGTTCGTCTGTTCATGAAGTGAAATTCGAATTTTGAAACTTAGAAAATGTTTTCATGTTGTGACATACGAATTTTCAAGAATAAAGTTTTTCTGTTAAGTGTGAACAGTGTTTTCAATTTGATACAGTGCCCTCGAAATTCGAATTTTGGAACCCCAAAATTCATCTGTCCACAGTAGGCTTAAAAGGCACAGTAGTTCATTTACTTCGAAATTTAAATTTTCAAAGAGTGAAGTTCGTCTGTCAGAGAAACCTCTTTTCAGACTTACTTCAACATTCGAATTTGTAAACACTGTCCTTCGTATGTCATCATATCATTTCAACAGACTCAGAACTTTAGCTTCTGAAATTCGAATTTCTATGTTCAAAGTTCGTCTGTCAGTGAGCAATTTTAAAACTCAATATAATCTTGATTTCAGATGAACTTTAACATTGTTTCAGATGAATTTCTTCAGTTTTTATAAATTTGATTTTGTCTGAAATTCGAATGTTCAAAACCGAAAGTTCGTCTGTTGCTCAACAGCTTCTTTCAGACACTTATGAAAATTTGAATTTTGGAAAATCAAAATTCATCTGTCAGATAGGCATCTCTTCAGACTTATTCAGTTTTAACTCGAAATTCGAATTTCCAAAGCCAAAGTTCGAATTTCCAACATGACAGTTCAATGTAAACTTTTCAAAGTTTGTCTGTTGGAGGGTATTTTTCAAGTATTTCATAAAATCAAGTTTTTAAAACATCTTTTCATCAAATCAAAGTCTTTTACCCATACTTAAACATAACTAATGATCCTACAACAAATCTTGCACAGATTACTCAAAACTTCTTCACTTGAAACACTTTGAGCTCCTTTGATATCTTCATTCCAAGCTCTTAAAAGTTGATTTGGAATAATCAAAACTCTAGATTCAACATACTTGACTCATTTCTAAGAATTCGTGCAATAGAATCAAATCTCTGAATACCACTGATGTAAACATTGGACTAGACTGGCTAGTTCAATCGGTAGGATTGGGAATTGACACCATGTCCAGTTCGGTAGGAGTGAGAAACCAAAGGTTCTAGAAATCGGTGGAAATTGGTAGTGAACCGGCCAAATTAAACCCGAACTGATAAAATCGGCATTCAAATAGGTTGGCTGATATGGTGTTGAGAGGAAGAAAAAAGGAGGAGGAGGAGGAGGAAGAGAAAGAATAGGAAAGAAAACAGACTTGCTCCCCATTAAAGCACGAACTCTAAATGACAACAAACCAACATTTGTTTCGTATAGTTGCTTCCATTATTTGAACTACTTCAAATGCTCACGTCTAAGATAGAGAAGAAGGAAAAATCTGAAGAACAATGACAATAGGAGAAAAACTGGAAGAGACATAGAGATGGCAAAAAAAAAAAATCATGGTAGAAAAAGTGAAAAAGGGATGTAAACAATAAGAAAATAGGACTTTCAATGGAAAATCTTATTTTAAAAAATTAAAAATCACGTTCCCCATATTTCTCAAATATTGTCTCAAACTCTCCTATAAAGTGGTGTCAGGTCTCTTCAAGTCTTGGCAATACAAATAAACTCACATTCTAAAAATTGAAAGCTCAAATCCTCCCATATCCAACCCATTTTCAATTTTTATTTTGCTTGATATTTTCCAACATATATCTTCGGTTGATATAGTCAAAACAAAACTGAAAAAAGTGATTAATATTTTTATAATTAATAACGTATATTTAATTAAATTATATAAAGTTATTTGATATTTATTGTCCTTTTGTTTATCACTTAATTCTTTTAAATTATACTCTTATCTTTATTATTCATTTTAACTTCATATTTTATGAATATATTTATTTCTAATATATTTCATCTTATACTTATCATGTTAAATATATAACTTTATTTAATTTATTGACACATTATGAACTTTAATTATGAAAAATTTAATAAAATTTTATAGACAGGTAACTTATGTTTTTTTTTATATATTTTATTTAAAATATATTATTTTACTGATTGCCGATTCGATTCAGATTAAATTCCAGTTAATTGTTTCATCCAATTATGACAACATTACCAAATACTTTGCCAGCATAAGTTATCTTTCCCAGGAATACAAAAAAGCTTTTATATGTTACTTATTACAAAAACTTTGGAGGAGTTGAGATAAAAAAAATGGAAGAGTTATCCAAATATTTTTGATAAAAAATTTTATTAAACTAAGTTATATTTTCTTATCAAGTTTTACTTTTACCGAGTGAAACGTAATACATAAATAATATTAGAATCAAGTCAAAAACATAATAAAATAAAGTCCCAACAAATAATAATATTAAGAGATTTTTTTTAATAAATTAAAACATACTTCCTCATCATAATTTTTTTTATTCAAATATATTTAAGATAAATTTATTTATTTTTATTTAAATTTTATTTTTATAAATTGTGATTATTTTATAAAAATTTAAAACAAAATAATGTAAATAAGACATTACTTTTACCCAGCAAAACATGTGAAACATGTGATCCATAAATGACATGATTGGGAGTCCACCACATGTGAAAAGTGCGGCGGCCAGAAATATACATATAGAAAAGTATTTTATTTCTTCCATGAATGAGATCATCTTTGACTCGTCCGTGAACGACAAAAGTCCTCTCTCTCTCTCTCTTCCATAGCCAACATGGCCAGGTCTGTCGAGGTCGCCGTCATCGGAGCTGGCGTTTCGGGCCTCGTCGCTGCTCGGGAGCTTCAACGAGAAGGCCACCGAGTTGTCGTCTTCGAGAAAAACCACCGTGTCGGAGGCACCTGGGTCTACGATCCGAGAACTGAATCCGATCCTCTCGGCGTCGATCCGAACCGTGAAGTAATCCACAGTAGCCTCTACCTCTCGATGCGCACCAATCTGCCCAGACAACTCATGGGATACTTAGACTACCCGTTTGTGAAGCGCGAATCAGGTGACCCGAGAACATTCCCTGGTCACGAGGAGGTGCTCCGTTTTCTGGACGGTTTGGCGGAGGAGTTTGGAATCCGTGAGTTGACCCGGTTCGAGTCGGAGGTGGTTCGGGTGGAGCAGGTGGGTGAAGGGAAGGAGGGTTGGGTGGTTGAGTGGAAGAGTGGGAGATCCGAATCGTTGACTCGAGAATCATTCGAAGCAGTTGTAGTGTGTTCGGGTCACAGCACAGTGCCAAAGCTCGCGGAGGTTCCGGGTATCGAAAATTGGAGGCGATACCAAATGCACAGTCACAATTATCGGGTACCCGACCCATTTCAAGGACAGGTAAGTGAATTTGTACCACATTTGTGTTACTTTTGCAGTTCCTCTGGTACAGAGATAGTTATTTTTGTTAACAAAAATAAATATGGTTTTTAGTATTTTCTGAATTTTGAAAAATGGGTGATATTATATACTATGTGTTATTATGAATTTTATATTTAAATAATAAAAATAGAACAGGTGGTGATTGTAATAGGATTGGGACCAAGTGGGTTTGACATATCAAAAGATATTGAAAAAATGGCAAAAGAGGTTCACATACTGCATAGTCGTTGACTCGTTATATATCAACTTCACAAGCACTCTGGTTTTTTTTTTGGCAGATAAAATATGTTTATGAAGATGGATTGGTTGCCTTTGAAGATGGATCTTCAGTTTACGCGGATGCCATAATCCACTGCACTGGGTATCACAATATATTTATTTTGATGCTGTTTTTTTTATCATTTTCTTAATTGTAAATTGGACTTTATCTCTGGTCAAAGTTTGATTTTTATTGCAGATAAAAATATATCAAACTCTTTGAAAAATCTAAACAAGCGAGGTAAGCAACCCAATTATCTTTTTAAACCGTATTCAAATTGTTCTTGATATTATGAAATTCTACTAATTAATCCAAAGTGAAGGATTGACTTTTCCGGTGTGAATGATTATATGATTAGAGGAAATGTGATGTCTTTCCTCAACACAAAAGTTCAGATAGAAAAATATCCATTCTATTACTATTATTATTACTTAATAATTTTTAATTTTTTTATTCAATGATAAAGAAAATATTTTTCATCCACAAAATTATCATTTTATTTTATTGTTATTTCATTCTCCATATCAAACTAGTCTTGAATTTTGTTGGACGTAATTAATGACAGGTATAAATATAATTTTCCATTCCTGGAACCCAAAGGAATAGTAAGTGTTGAGGAAGACGTTCTTGGGCCACTATACAAACATGTCTTTCATTGGCATAACCTCTAATGTTAGCAAAGATACCATCTGGAAAGGTTGAGTTACCTTCAGAAGAAGGAATGATGAATTCTGTTCAAAATTACTATCAATTCATGCAACACAATCAAAAAATACACTCACTTTCTACGTCCTCATCAGGTATACACAATTCCTCCATGTAGTAGCTACATATACATATATTTAATGTTTATAATCTATTTCATATGATGTATAGAACATATCTTAACTTCTACATGGACCATTGGCACCATTGGCAGCTAGAGTATAAGCATTGGCTAGCAGAGCAGAGTACGTGGGGACCATTGGAAAAATGGAGGGAGAAGATGTTTAGTGAGGTTGTCCAGAAGATTCTGTAATGCAACACTTCTACACTGACCATTGGGATGATGCATATTGGGATTCCATCATTCATTCTTCATCTTCCTCCTAAAACGCAATTATATTGTTGATGAAAGGTGTTTTTATTGGTAAGGATCGGTTCCATACTCTATAAAGGTATATGTATTTGTTTCAGTTTGATCCCCGCTCAAAGACATTTTAGTACCCGACAGTGCCTTGAACAGAATTACCTCAAATAGAAGGATACATGTGATTTCTACCAAAAAAAAATTTTTTTTAACATTTTTTCTCCATATTTCTTTTCATATACAATTTTCTTCATTTATTTGATTTTGAATGGTAGAAAATTACAAATTGTAATATTAAATTAAATATATTATTTATTTAAGTTGCTACTTTAATAAGCATTATTATGTTCTTTTCATGCAGACCATTAAATGAAAGATATATTATCCATTTTGGGACTTTTTTCTCAGCCATATGTTCAAACAACTGACATATATCATTATTACACAATTATCGAAGCAAATTCCCTTTTTAACTGTTTGTTCTAGCAATCAAACCAAATTTTAAGTAAAAGAATGTAACATAATTTTTGAGAGAAAATAGTCTATTTTAGAAATTATGGACGATAAAATTATAAATGAATGAAAATTGAGATATAATGGAGGAAGATGGGATGAGATGCAGGATCCCACATTTCACATAGTTGAATTGCAAAGCAAGTGGTTAGCAATAGGCCAAATTGTCATGTTACAAATAAACTATTGATAGATCTAGAATCTAAGAAATTTGAAAGAAAAAGAAAATATAGATAATAAACATTGAATATCAATATTATCAACATTAATAACAAGTATAAAATTTTATTAATAAATCTACCCGATTTATTTCTCAAACTTCCTATGGTATAATAAATTAAATTTTTCTCCTTTGCGCGTGAATATACAGAAGCATATAGGAACATTTTATTTAACTTTTTTAATTTTTTTTAAAGTGAGACTAAAAAAGTAAAAGATTGACCCTGCTTGCAAACAAAAAAAAGAATTTAAAAAAATAAATCCACTTAAATAAAAAAAACATAAAAAAATATAAACCCCAAAATAGGATGCATTAGCACAGTTCCATCCTATCTTTTATTTTATTTTGATATTGATGTCCCTTTTATAACTGATTTTTGTTTACAGATTAGTTTGTAAAGTTGATGAACGTGAGGTGTGTCAGCATCCACATAACGTTAAGATGAGTGGATCAGCCATTGCATAAGAATAAATAATTCTTTCATGCTAACTTTCTTCAAAAAAAAAAATTCTTTCATGCCAGAAATGGTTCCATCCGTGACCGTCGCTGTAATCGGAGCCGGCGTTGCCGGTCTCTGCGCCGCCCGCGAGCTTCGGCGCGAAGGCCACACAATCGTTGTCTTCGAGAAGAGCGACCAAATCGGAGGTACCTGGAAGTACGACCCGCGAACCGATTCCGACCCTCTCAGCCTCGAACCGACCCGAGAAATCGCCCATAGTAGCCTCTACCTCTCTCTTCGCACCAATCTTCCCAGACAGCTGATGGGTTTTCTGGACTATCCGTTGCCCGAAAATCGCGAAAGTGGGGATCCCAGAACGTTCCCGGGTCACGAGGAGGTGCTCTGGTTCCTGAACAAGTTCGCTGACGACTTTGGGATTCGCGAGTTGGTTCGATTCAATAGGGAAGTGGTGCGGATCGAGCGAGTGGAGGGGAGGAATGACAAGTGGATGGTTGAATCGAAGAGGAGTTGCGGCGGCGGATGTGATTCTTTGTTTCGGGACTTTTTTCAAGCAGTTGTTGTATGCTCGGGTCACTTCACTGAACCAAGAATTCCTGAAATTCCAGGTAAGGTGTGAAAGATTCTATTGATTCTAGATTGAATGAAAGTGAGGGGTTGAAAACCAAACCAAACCAAACCGATGAAAATGAATAGAAAGAAATGGACCAAGAACACCTTTCTAAAAACCCTATGAATTGATTAATGGTTTTTACGGTTCAGTGAAACATGTGTTGTGTTTTAGGTATTGAGAAGTGGTCGGGATATCAGATACACAGCCACAATTATAGGGTAGCCGAAACATTTCGCGATCAGGTGCTGAAGAATCTACTGTTAAGCTTTAGCTTTCAATCGGCTCAAAGTGTGTGGCCCACTCATTTTGTTAATAAAATTAGAAAAAGAGAGTGCTTCACTCTATAATCTCATTTGTTTACAAATGAAAGCCGTATTTTGCAAGAGTTGACACTGAAATGGCGAGTTTTTTTTTTTTTTTTTTACAAAAAGTCCACACGTATAAAATTTTGATCGAAGAATATTATGAAATTAGTAAAAAAAAAAAAATTTATGTTTTCATCTCTCTGTTGTTAGTAAAAGTGTTAGTCCGACACTTTTATGGCTTGCTTTTTACACAGAGGTTTAAGGTGTCAATTGAGTTTTACGTTGGATTTTGAGGACTTAACTAGAAAACATATATGAAGAGTTAGTTTTTGATAGAGATAATAACGTTATATAATCTTTATAGCCGACCTTACTTAATGGGATAATGGTTATTGTTGTAGTATAGTTTAACTTGATAGAGGATGCATTAGTCCTAATAATTCATTGTGAAATATTGTGCTCCTAACAGAGCGTGGTGGTGATTGGGTTTGGACCGAGTGCCTTTGATATCTCCAGAGATATTGCAAGAGTAGCTACGGAAGTTCATATAGCAACAAGAAGAGCAGATGTAAGGGTCATCAAGTTGGCAAATCATGATAATATATGGCAGCATACCATGGTATGTGAAACAATTAACCTTATAATTACAAAACAATAGCTTGTTTATAAATGCAGATTTGTTCTTGCATTGCTCACTGTTCTTCAAGTTACCTTGCTAGAAAACGGATGGGAAATGTGAGGCTATTGCTTCTTTTTCAGTCATTCTTGATTTTCTCAGTTATGCAAATTTGAAATATTCCTTTTGTCAAATAACAAGCGAAATTTAATTTCCCATCTCTCCTGCTTGTGTCATCTTTGCATGCTTGACATGTGCAAACTGTAAATTTTTTTTTTAAATTTCCTTGAACAATCTGGACAAGCTGGGGCTACCGAAGCATTTTTTTCTCCTTACTTTTTAGAAGATAGGTAGGTTGGTCCACCTCCAACAAGGATTAGCCATCAAAAGTTAAAACCAAGACCCTTTGTGTCAGCTTTTCTGCTTCTGCTTGGTACCACCAGCTTGTTTCAGCTTAATCCCTTGCTTATTGATCCCAAGGGCCACTTTTCTTCACAGGTGAAATGTGTATCTGAAGATGGCTTGATTGTGTTTGAGGATGGATCTTCTATTTCTGCTGATGTCATATTCTATTGTACTGGGTAAGTATATATATATATATATATATATATAGAATGAGGAATCTCTTGACTTGCTGTTGGTTTTGTGATGATTTGATAGTGGTGGCATTATTTGACAGATACAAGCACGACTATCCATTCCTTGAAACTGATGGAATAGTAACCGTTGATGACAATCGTGTTGGGCCATTATACAAGCATGTCTTCCCTCCTGCACTAGCTCCTTGGCTCTCTTTCATTGGCATACCTGAAAAGGTCACCACTAACTTGTTTCCTTTTTTTTTTTTCTCTCCCTTTTCTCCAATGTAAAATTATTCTTTTAATGCTTTTTGTTATTTCAACGATTTAGAAAAAAAAAAAAACTCCCAACAAAGCAATAATTAGTGTGTCTGATAAGAAATATCTAATTTTTGGTACTTCATTTATGTATAATTGATACATAAACATCATGTGAAGAAACAAATCCAATTGCTGTAAAGAGATTCTCATAGGGAGAGATCCGTTTCCAACAGATAAGTAGATCAAGTTAATTCTCTGTTTTTTTTTTCCCATAACTAGATCAAGTCAATTCTAAATAGACTTGTAAGCTTGTCAAATTTAGGGTCCCACTGAAAAGTATGCTAAAGATGCTTACATATTGTTTATTACTGGTTTGGTCGACCCATTTTTTTGGACCTGATCTGCTTTGAAATTTTTCAAGTATGTATTTCGCCATAATAGTAAATATGTTATACATTCCATTTTAGTTCTGTAATTGGGAAACTAAGAAATATCAATGGGATTTTCTATATCATCTTTTTTCTGCCTAACTGAGGGTGGGTGCAATTTGTAATATTATTATTTATTGCAATGAAAATGTACATGATATGTCCTGAGGCTGGCATATTCTATAATTTTTAAGAAAAGCACTCTAAAAATTATATTGATGGTGTGTTGAGAATGAAAGAACTTACTCTGAACAGGATATCATCTTCCAAAAATTGGAATTGCAATCCAAGTGGGTGGCACGAGTTTTATCTGGTAAAGTCATTATACCAACGGAAAAAGAGATGATGGAGTATATTGAAGAATACTATCAACAAATGGAGAAGAATGGGATTCCCAAGCACTTCACTCATCACTTGCATTTTAAGGAGGTATTCATGTCTTTTTACTGACTTCTCTCGGTCTTGCCTCTCAACTTAGACTTGTTTTGGGATTCCAGAAAAAAATGCATATCAATATTTCCTCTGTGGCATTTTATGCGCGGTTTAAGATTTTGACATTAATATTAAGAAAGATAATAAATAACTTAATAAATGATGTAATTTTACTAAATTATTTATAATTATTACTCTCATTTTAATAGTAAGAAGTGAATATAGAATATTAAATTATAACACAACATTACCACATAGTATTAATTACTTAAGGGTACAATTGGAAAGAAAAAATTAATTTTTCATTAGTTTTCTAAAATGATCGATAAAATGAGATATTTAAAATTTTTAAAATAAGATATAAAATGGGATGGGGCGGGTACATATATGTGTGTGTGTATATATATATTAAAACTCTAGGAAGTCATAGTGTGGTTCCCTTTACAAGCACTTTTATCAAATTTGGTGAATATGAAAAGAGTTTCTATGAAAAGAATAATGAGAAAAAAATCCTGGTATAAATATTTAGTATATATTATTTAAACTTCTTAGAATTCTTCTTCATCTCCCTGATCATTTCACTGAAAAATATTTTTTCTTATCAAACATAACCTTCGTTTTAGGCTTTGTACTAAGGACAACACACATTTAGTTTATACTAAGTACCTTACATATATTTTTATTTTCTGAAAAAAAAAATCCTATGAAAGGATGTCAGACTATATTATTCATATAAAAAAAATTATCTCACCAATATAAATTCATTAATCTGTGGTTCCATTTTTTTTTCTTGGGTCAATTTTCCTATTTTTTGAGCGTTAGCTGTATCGGAGTCACATCTAACAAATGTGATTTTTTTCAACAAAAAATTGTATACAAATTTTTATATCTTTATTATCAAGTTCTCTAATTAAAACATGACATGTATATGATTTTTATAAACAAAGGTAAGATTTTTACAACTCAGTATCGCATGATTACATTACATTGAACAATTTTTTTTACACATAAACGTTTCAGGTTGGATTATTAGTTCTGCAGGCTTGTAAATTGAAACAAAAAATTATGCGTAATTTGTCGTAAAACTTTTAAATCTTTGTCAGAAAGACAGTTAAGAAAAGCATACTAGTTTATTGAGAAAGAAGTTCAGTGTTAGACAGAACTTTCTGCCCCATTTATTTTATTACCTAATTGCAAATCCATCTTCCAGGTTGGGTACAGCAAATGGCTAGCTGAAGAAGCAGGCTTGCCTCCTGTGGAGGAGTGGAGGGAGGAAATGTATGTTGAGAGCATCACAAAGATAAGCAACATGGAAGACAATTACAGAGACCAATGGGATGATGCTCACTGGGATGCAGACATAAAAGGTGAATCATTTCACTTGATGTGAGTGATGCTGCAGTTACAGAAATGATTTCTATATGCGTTTCTGTAAGTTTATTTCCCATATATTCATTATTATCTGATTTTGATCAATATCAGCTAAGCATATAGTTTTAGACTCGTGTGTGTGGGATTTCCTCTGGCTCTGGGGACCAAAACTTAGGAAATTGAATTGTGAATATTATCTTTAGTGTGGAAATGTGTCCTTTCTAAATTTTAAGAATGAATGAAACATCAATGCTATGAAGGGTTCATATTAGGTGCACAAAAATTAAAAATCATGCTGAAGAAACTAATGGGGTGGAGCTACACTCGGATGACATGAAGTTCACTGGTCGTAAACCTGGTGGACAATAGGCGTTGATGGCGTTCTCACAGTGAACCTCCAAAAGACCACACTTCTCATCAAGTTCATCATCTTCGGCTGCTTCCTATTTGTACAAATAAATATATATAGGTCCTTAAGATGTATTCCAAATTACAAAGATGACGAAAAGAAACATAAGTTAATTATATTTTGGTGCCTCCAGATTCTAAAACATTGCTACACTAGATCTCCTTCATATCTGATGTTGTTATGAGGAGAGTGAATCTCATGAAGCATCTTTCTGGAATACTGTGTACTATGGGCATGGGAATTTTAAGAGTGGGGCCCTTTTCTTTCTCTTGTACTAGTCAAAGCAAGATAAATGTCTGTTTTATTAAACTGATGCCTTACCAACGTGTTATTTAGTGTTTTAGAATGAACTCCATAACTCAATGTTCTATTCTCTCCATAAATAATAATAAAACTCTTATGATCCTATTTTATTTTCTTTAGATCATGAAGGACACTAGCTGTCTCCTTGGACACTTATTGTGTTAACTAAAATAACTATGAGATATACTAATTTTTGCCATAATTACTCATATTCTCAAAAATATAATTCCAAGAATTTGAAACTAATATAATATTTTTTCTTAATTTTTTTTCTTTCCACAATTTTTTTTTCATCATCAACTTGATGGTTTGTCATAAAAGATACTAATTGTCTCCGTAAACAATTGTGGTATTAACTAAAAATATATGAGCGTTACCAATTTTCGCCATAATAATCCATATCTATTAAAATATGATTCCAAAGAATTTGAAATTAATATTAATAATATTTTTTTAAAAAAAATCTTTCTTCTTCTTTTAAAATTCCTCTTTTCCCGTTTGTTTTGATTCTTTGTCACAAGAGACACCAATAATCTCTGGGTGTATTTAATGTTATTTAAGAAAATATAAGTAATTCCAATTTTTATCCTAAAAACTAATGCTAGTTAAGATATTCTCTAAGGTTAATAAAAAAATGGAAAATATTTAGAGATATCTCTTTCATATTTCAAAAAAAACAACAATGATATTATAAAAGCTTTCCTATAAAATCTTCTTTCTAAAAATAATAATAATAAAGTCTCTTTTTTCGAAATAAAACAGAATAAGGTAAGATAATAAAAAATAAATCATTCATTTTATAAAATTAAAAGATATTAACCAATCACAAACTTTTCACTTAAAAACATAAATTAATAGACACGTCTTTTTATCTCAACTACATGTATTTTAACCCCTTATAAGGGAATATAGGCCCTATACTCCAATCCTAGATCAAGTCCCCATTTATAAAGATATAATATTTTTCTTCTTTTTAGTTAAATAATCATATATAATTAATAAGGATAATTAAAATAATAATTAAGGTCTTATTATTATAGCACATTGAATTTAGGGTAATTGTTCTCTTGAACGGGTGGTGTAGGGTGTCTAACACCTTCCCTATACAAAACTGACTCTCGAACCTAACTTTTTTGTTTCGTACACCATCCTCTTCTACATCTTTAGGTTTTAAGTATTTTTTCTTAAGTTTTCGACTTCATTTTTATTTATTTTTTGATAAAAAAAATGGTTGCGACATATCTCAATCTGATCAAGTTAAGGATACAGTATTTAAAACTTTGTAAACTTCTCATTTGAAATCTGACATAATCAACAAGAAATGGTTTCAATTAGTCAAAAGATGTTCAGACCAACTCCAAGTAGACTCAAATTGCGGGCCAAGAATACTAACCCGGGGATTTTTGTTTTTGGGAACAACCCAAACGTATTTTGGATTTGATACCAAATGACAGTGATATAAAGTGGGCGCTTGTAGCATTCTAGAAACTGAAGCCTGGGCTCTTATATGTGGTCTTCAAACTTGTTGGGATATAGGATTAAAGAAGATTATTGTTGAGTCTGACTGTTTATCTCTTATACAATTTATGAATGATGCTGTTAAAGAGTTTAGAGGAAATGAAAATCTACTAATGATAATCAGGTATTGGCTGGACAAACCATGGGAAATCCAGCTTCGCCACATTTATCGTGAAGCTAATCATTGTGCTCCTGCTTTGGCTTCTCATAGCATTAATTCAACCTTGGGATATCATTATATTGCTACCCCATCTTTTGAGCTTCAGAGGCTCTTGCAGGTGGATCTTGCGGGACCAGGTATTCCACGCATGGTAGCAGATATAGACTAGTAGTTGTTTTTTGGTTTCTTTTCTTGTAATTTGTCTTCTTTACTTTCTTGTCTCTTCATGTTTTGGTTCTTCTGACCCCATCCATTTACCGGAAAAAAAAAACCTAATTAGTTCAGATTTATTTTTTTGGGGCTAACAACTCGTTCAGGGAATTAAATTATATTTGAATATTCACTTGCATTAAATTATATTATGTTGTTAACTCCTCTTACCACATAAAAGTCTAAAACATGTGACGCATAAATAATATTCGAATCAAGTCTATTTTCTTATTAGATTTCGAATCAAGTTTTAGAGACTTGATTATGGAAGCCAATCGAATAAGAAGATAATGTTAAAATTATTACATATTGATTCTTTAAAACTTAAAGATACATATTAAAAAATGGTATGTTTATATTTTTGGTTTCTTTATTTATATGTAATTAATTGAAATAAAAAAATTGGCACGTTGAATATAAGCATTGACTAGTTGAGCAAAGTGTTTTGAGTCCGATAGAAGAGTAGATGGAGAAGATGTACATGGCCTGTTTCCTTTAACATCTGGAAATGGATCACTTTTACATGGAATACTGAGACAATGCTTATTGGGATTCCATCATTCATCCGAAGTCAAATTCTTAAAAATAAATAAATTATTATTTATAGAACATATATAGCACTATAAAAATAAGTGTATTTACCGACAAGGTTATAATATATTTGGTAAAAAGTTATGTCTTTTAACCATGGATTTGATTTTTGATTGTACGTATGGAAAATATATATGTTCTTGAAAGATAAAATTTATATTTATGATCACTATACCTTGAAAGAATTAATCATCTTGAAGAGATTAATTTTCGATTGTTAGTTGGAATGTATCTTTAATACTCACATAAAAAAAGATAATAATAATTGAGTCAAATAGAAGAGACTTAAGATCTTTCAAATAAAAATAAGAATGTGAGTTTGAATATTGAAAAATGAATTATCAATCTCACTGTTTTCTTTATTTCTTTCACATTGCTTTACTTGAATTAATGTCCAGAGATCCATTTCATTAAAAAAAAAAATCTAGGATTTAGGTATTTTGATGTTAAAAATAATATTGTCTTGATTCAATTACCTCATTTTTATTAACACGGTACAACCTTTGGATAAGTCAAAAACGAAATTTCAAACAAAAGATGACATTCGTAATTTTCAATAGTAGATGATCTATTTTCGAAAAAAAAAGATATAATAAAGAAAGATAGGATAAGGAAACTGGTCCCATGTTTCTATTTTTCCCCCTAACTTGCAATAGCAAATTTTTATTAACGTTCTACAAAATTACATCACTTCTAAGATTTTTACATCAACAAAACTAAGCTACTCCCCTACTACCTACCATATATATATATATATATATATTTATAATGGCAACATATCACAATTAGCCAATGACATTACAAAACAAGTCATAACTATTGAGTACCTAACGCATTTCTATGAATTCATCCAATAAAATTAAATCTCCAAATACCACTAATGTAAACATTGGACTAGACTGACTAGTTCAATTGGTCAGATTGGGAATCAGCATAATATCCAGTTCGATAGGAGAGAGAGACTAGAGGTTCTAGAAATTGGTGGAAACTGGTAATGAATCGACCAAATCGGATCTGAACTGATAAAATTAGCATTCAAATAAGTTGGCCGATGTGGTGTTGAGAGGAAGAAGAAGAAAGAAAGAAGGAAGAAGAAAGAAGGAGGAGGAGGAAGAGGAAGGAAAAGAAAGAAAACAGACTTGCTCCCCATTAAAGAACGACTCTAAATGACAACAAACCAGTATAAATGCTTCGTATAGTTGCTTCCATTATTTGAACTACTTCAAACTCTCACGTCTAAGATAGAGAAGAAGGAAAAATTTGAAGAATGATGACAACTGGAGAAAACTGGAAGAGAGATAGAGATGACAAAAAAAGAGATCATGGGAGAAAAAGTGAAAAATGAATGCAGACAGCAAGAAAAGAGGACTTTCAATGGAAAACCTTATTTTAAAAAATTAAAAATCATATTCCCCATATTTCTGAAAAGTTGTCTCAAACTCTCTTATAAGGTGGTGTCACGTATCTTCAAGTCTTGGCAATACAAATAAACTCACATTTTGAATATTGAAAGCTCAAATCCTCCAATATCCAACCCATTTTCAATTTTTATTTTGCTTGATATTTTCCAACATATATCTTCAGTTGATATAGTCAAAACGAAACCGAAAAAAAGTGATTAATATTTTTATAATTAATAACGTATATTTCATTAAATTATATAAAATTATTTGATATTTATTGTCATTTTGTTTATCTCTTAATTCTTTTAAATTACGCTCTTATCTTTTTTTTGGATCAACTTACACTCTTATCTTTATTATTCATTTTAACTTCATATTTTGTGAATATATTTATTTCTAATATATTTCATCTTTTACTTATTATGTTAAATATATAACTTTATTTCATTTATTGACACATTATGAATTCCAATTATAAAAAATGTGGGAAAATTTTATAGATAGGTAACTTAAGTTTTTTTTTATTTTATATATATATATATTATTTAAAATACATTATTTTACTCACTACTAATTTGATCCCAGTTAAATTACAATTAAATCATTAAATCTTAAACTAGTATATCATTTAATTTAATCTTTAATCTAATTATTACAACATAACTAAATGCTTTGCTGGCGTAAGTTACCTTCCCAAAGAATACAAAAAAAACTGTTATATATTATTTATTACAAAAATTTTGGAGGAGTTGAGATAAAAAAAGTTGAAAGGGTTATCCAAATGATTTTGGTAAAAAAAATTTATTAAACTAAGTTATATTTTATTGCCAAGTTTTATTTCTATCAAGAAAAACATGTGATCCATAAATAATACTTGAATCAAGTTAAAGAAATAGTAAAGTCCAACCAAACAAAAACATTAAAAAACTTTTTGGTAAATCAAAGTACTTCCTAATTATAATTTTTTTTATTTAAACAAGTTTATTATAAATATTTTTATTTTAATCTCAACTGTATTTTATAAACTTACGAAAATTAAAAAAAAATGTAAATAAGACATTACTTTTACCAAGTAAAACATGTGAAACATGTGATCCATAAATGACATGATTGGAAGTCCACCGCATATGAAAAGTACGGCGGCCAGAAATATACATATAGAAAAGTATTTTATTTCTTCCACTGGATGAGATCATCTTTGACTCGTCCGTGAACAACAAAAGTCCTCTCTCTCTCTCTTCCATAGCCAACATGGCCAGGTCTGTCAAGGTCGCCGTCATCGGAGCTGGCGTTTCGGGCCTCGTCGCTGCTCGGGAGCTTCAACGAGAAGGCCACCGAGTTGTCGTCTTCGAGAAAAACCACCGTGTCGGAGGCACCTGGGTCTACGATCCGAGAACTGAATCCGATCCTCTCGGCGTCGATCCGAACCGTGAAGTAATCCACAGTAGCCTCTACCTCTCGATGCGCACCAATCTGCCCAGACAACTCATGGGATACTTAGACTACCCGTTTGTGAAGCGTGAATCAGGTGACCCGAGAACATTCCCGGGTCACGAGGAGGTGCTCCGTTTTCTGGACGGTTTTGCGGAGGAGTTTGGGATCCGTGAGTTGACCCGGTTGGAGTCGGAGGTGGTTCGGGTGGAGCAGGTGGGTGAAGGGAAGGAGGGATGGGTGGTTGAGTGGAAGAGTGGGAGATCCGAATCGTTGACTCGAGAATCATTCGAAGCAGTTGTAGTGTGTTCGGGTCACAGCACAGTGCCAAAATTCGCGGAGGTTCCGGGTATCGAAAATTGGAGGCGATACCAAATGCACAGTCACAATTATCGGGTACCGGACCCATTTCAAGGACAGGTAAGTGAATTTGTGCCACATTTGTGTTACTTTTGTAGTTTTTCTGGTGCAGAGATAGTTATTTTTGTTAACATAAATAAATATGGTTTTTAGTATTTTCTGAATTTTGAAAAATGGGTGATATTATATACTATGTGTTATTATGAATTTTATATTTAAATAATAAAAATAGAACAGGTGGTGGTTGTAATAGGATTGGGACCAAGCGGGTTTGATATATCAAAAGATATTGGAAAAATGGCAAAAGAGGTTCACATAGCCATCCGAATGAATCAGATGTTTAAGAATGTGAAGCTGCAAGACTTTCACAACATAAGGCACCATTCTACGGTACACACCTTCTCTCTTTTATATATATATATATATATATATATTATGTTTCATCATATGTCTCTATAGCTTGTGCTCCTTTCATAGGATTTGGATCTTTCTTGTCAGAAACTTTGGTATTTTTCTGTCTAAAGTCTTATTCGTTGGTTTGATCCAATGGTTCTGACAGAAATTTGATCCAATATCACCAATTTTATTAATATTTGTAATATACTGTATAGTCGTTGACTCGTTATATATCAACTTCACAAGCACTCTGGTTTTTTTTTTTGGCAGATAAAATGTGTTTATGAAGATGGATTGGTTGCCTTTGAAGATGGATCTTCAGTTTACGCGGATGCCATAATCCACTGCACTGGGTATCACAATATATTCATTTTGATGCTGTTTTTTTTTATCATTTTCTTAATTGTAAATTAGACTTTATCTCTGGTCAAAGTTTGATTTTTATTGGAGATAAAAATATGTCAAACTCTTTGAAAAATCTAAACAAGTGAGGTCAGCAACCCAATTATCTTTTTAAACCGTATTCAAATTGTCCTTGATATTATGAAATTCTACTAATTAATCCAAAATGAAGGATTTAGTGATTGACTTTTCCGGAGTGAATGATTAGATGATTAGGGGAAATGTGATGTCTTTCCTCAACACAAAAATTTAGATAGAAAAAATTTATTCTATTTCTATTATTATTACTTAATAATATTCAATGATATAAAACATATTTTTCATCTACAAAATTATCATTTTATTTTATTTTATTGTATTGTTATTTCATTTTGCATATCAAACTAGTCTTTAATTTTGTTGAACATAATTAATGACAGGTATAAATATCATTTTCCATTCCTGGAAACCAAAGGAATAGTAAGTGTTGAGGAAGACGTTGTTGGGCCACTATACAAACATGTCTTTCCTCCTGCTTTAGCTCCATGGCTCTCTTTCATTGGCATAACTTCTCATGTTAGTGGTAACAAGTTTTACTTTCTAGTCCAAATAATTAATTGTATGTTCAATGGATTCCTATATATATATATATATGAGAGGGATTTGGATTTTCTACCGTATTGATTATTTTTTTCTTGTCCGTTGACTTGATCTGTCTAATGGTTGAAAAAGATGTGTAATCAAATAGTTGAGATATATGATGAATCGCAGATATAACTATTAAATCAAGCTTCTCTTCTATCTGTTTGATCAAGCAACCATACCAAATTTTAAATAAGAAAGACAATACAATCGTCAACAGAGAGAATCTATTTATTAAAGTGTAGATAATAGAATTAGAAAAGAATGAAAAATCCGATTATAATGAAGAAAGATGGAATGAGGATGCAGGATCCCACATTTCATATAGTTGAATTGCAAAGCAAGTGGGTAGCAAAGATACTATCTGCAAAGGTTGAGTTACCTTCAGAAGAAGGAATGATGAATTCTGTTCAAAATTACTATCAATTCATGCAACACAATCAAATTGCCAAAAAATACACTCACTTTCTTCGTCCTCGTCAGGTATACACAATTCTTTCATGTAGTAGCTAGATATACATATATTTAATGTTTATAATCTATTTCATATGATGTATAGAACATATCTTAACTTCTACGTGGACCATTTCAGCTCGAGTATAAGCATTGGCTCGCAGAGCAAAGTGGGTGGGGTCCATTGGAAGAATGGAGGGAGAAGATGTTTAGTGAGGTTGTCCAGAAGATTCTGGGAATGCAACACTTCTACATGGACCATTGGGATGATGCATATTGGGATTCCATCATTCATTCTTCATCTTCCTCCTAAAATGCAATTATGTTGTTGATGAGAGGTGGTTTCATTGGTAACGATCGGTTCCATACTCTATAAAGGTATATGTATTTGTTTCAGTTTAATCCCCGCTCGAAGACATTTTAGTACCCAATAGTAACTTGAATAAGATTATCTCCAATAGAATGATACATGTGATTTCTACAAAAAGAAAAAAAATAAACTTTTGTTTTAGCATTTTTTCTCCATATTTCTTTTCATATATAATTTTCGTCATTTATTTGTGTCACACCCGGAGATGCGACGCGGATGGCGCGAGAAATGAAAGAAAAAGGAAGAAACCGGCCAACACGGCGGGAGACCGGTTTCCGAGGGAGTTGCCACCAAAATTTTCAGGGAAATTTTGGAAAACCGGATAAAAACAAAAAAAAGGGACAAGGAATGGTCTGCGAATTAGAGTTAGGTTCGGGAGTACGATTATGAGTGGGGAAGGTGTTAGGCACTCCCACAACACCCGTTCCTAGGAACGGTTACCTTAGGTTGATCATGCAATTTTTATGGCTTTTTACAAATTTATTTTGATTGCTCTTTTACCATTCATATGCAAAAATAAATATAAAATAAAAGAAATGTAAAAATGAAAATAAAGAACAAAATGAAAGTATGAAAAGGTGGGAAAAATAAAATAAGAGGAAAATATTATTTATTTACAAAAGTGGACTTAAAAAGAAATAAATTGGTAAATATTTATTAAATTAAGAGAAAAAATAACAAATAAATCAGAAAATATTTATTTATTTACAAAGACGGACTTGACCCAGAATGAGAGTCTGGGGCCTACGTACCCTGCGATAGGGATCAAAGTCGACGTAGTTCGGACTAAAAATACGTGTCACTGGGTTGATATTTTTATTATATATTTTCTTTGAAAAGAGAGGTTAATAGAAAATAATTTTATCTTTCCACAAAAAAAATAATTTTCAGAATTGGTTGGTATGTTTTAATTTGAAAAAGAACAAATTACTTTCCATTATTTGCTCTTTTCATTTTTTATTATATATTTTTTGTTTAATCAATTTCTAAAAGAGGAAATATATTTTTCCTCAATTTAAAAATATGATTAAAATTATATGCAATTTTGAATATTTTTATTTGAAAATAAAATATTTGAAAACAATTTTATTTTTACATAATAAAATCAATTGGCTCATGTGGTGACTTTATCACTCACGTTTACCCATTGATACCTAAGTGTCCACAGTGGTGTCACTCGAGACAAAAAGGCATAAAAAAATCGAAAGAAGACAATTTGTTAATTTCAGTTTTTTTTGTACAAATTATTTTTCTTTTGTTATAAAAATCATCTTAATACCTATTTATTTATTAAAAAAATGAAATTTAAAAAAAAATGTGATCGTTACGTGTTGAAAAATAATAATCAGCATATGTGGTGATTTTATCACTCACAAGTTACTGATTTACGTTTACATGCTCACGGTGTTACCACTCGGAGCAGAAAATGCCATAAGAAAAATTTTAAATGAAAATCAAACAGCATATATGGCGACTTGATCACTCATAATTTGCTAGTTTGAGACTTAACTACCCACGGCGTTCCCACTCGGAGTAGAAAAGTCACTGGCTTAAAGGATAAAAATTGAAGAAAAAGGAAAAAATAAATAAATAAAGAAATAAAATAATAATAATAATAATAATAAATTATCTTTTTACTTCCTTATTATAAAAATAAATGCAGCCATGATAACATCTTTCTATAAAGGAAAATAAAAGCAACAAAAGGAACTTGAAAATTTAACCTATATGTACATATATTATGAAAATTTAGAAAACCCCTTTATATTATGATTCTATGTATTTATTTATTATTATTATATATATTTTTTATTATTATTTGTTTAAGAAACATACTCAAAAATAGGATTAAGGTAAGATTACTATGTTCAATATATACATATAAATATTATATATATATATTATTATTATTATTATTATTTTTTAAAAAACTTTATTTGCGTTTCTATTATTTTTTATATGCATACTTCAAAACAATTAAGAATCCCCTTTTCTATTTTTTTTAAACTCGGAATAGTACTGTAAAAACCAAAGTGAAACTCTTACTTATATTTTCATTTCTCAAAGCCAATTTTCAAGCTCTATTTAACTTATCTATTGTTATTATTATTAATAAAAATAAGGAACCATTGGCACTCAAAATATTTAATGGTTAACCAATATAAGTACCACGGCAATTCCTTGCTCATGGCACCCTTTGACTGACACCTCACTTACCCACGGGGATTTAGTCCCTCGGGGTAAACACTAAAACTCTCTCTTTTCATGACACGACATTTACTCCTCTCTCTCTCCTTTATTATTATCATACTTAACTATTGTAGCAATGATACTTAACCTGTTAATATTTCAAACATAAAGCAATAACCACCACCTAAAATCTTACAAAACATAAAGGCAAATGTTACCATAACAAAATAATCCAGATAACTTTCAAGAAAACTGAAAATAACAACACTGCGTTTGGTGAATATGCCATGGAAGGGAAAGTGCAAAATCCTAGGGCCAGTAACACCATTCCTAATTGACTCTTAGGAACTCATCCCAAACTGTGGTAATTTAACGGGTGAAATATTGTAACTACACACTTGAAAGATCCATTTGGAAAACCTTTCATGAACGAAGTAAAGAAAAAACAAACTTTGCCCCACATACTTGAACTACCCGTGAGCATTTAGTTTTACTAATCCTCTTTATAACAAAGTAAAGTAGCCTAGCCTAGCCATCTCTGCCCCTTCTGATTTTCTGATCTCTTTCGGTCTCCTTGGTCCGGCCACCCATCGAGCCCTAAGGCCTACCTCGGCCACCAGCTCTCTCGGCCTCTCTCTCTCCTAGCTCTGCCGCAGTTTCCTCTTTTCTCAACTCTGTTCCGGGAACACCGCCTCCCTGCAGCTTCTCGGTTTCTCGCCCCCCATTTCTTCCTTTCTCTCATGCTCCCCGTGGATCCCTCTCGCGGTGCCTCACCGGAGCCCTCAGTTAGGGCTTCCTCCGTCTCTTGCTCTCGCGGCCTCCCTTTGTTTTCCCTTCCCCTGCTCGTGCTCACTCTCTCCTCTCTTCTTTTCTTTTCACGCGGTTCACTCTGCATTTCCCACGGAACCTCGCTCCCTCCGATCTGAGCTCCTCACGGTTCTAACCGAGCCCTAAAGGCTCACACAGATTCCCCTCCACTGAGCGTCTCCCTCGGTGGTCCAAGCGTCCTCCGTGGTTCAACCTTTGGTTGCTCTCTCCCCTGCCCGAGTTCGTCACTCCCTCTCATCCCAGCTTCCAGAGCCCTAAAGGCTCCCTCAGTACCGAGCCTTAAAGGGCTCTCCTCCTTTTGGGGCAACGCCCCCTGGACCAGGTCACGAGCCCTCAATTGGGCTCGTGACCTTTTGGGCTGAAGTGAAACTTCAGCCCAATATGGCCCCCTTCCTTTTTTTTTTTTTGAAATTTTGGATTTCGGGCCTAATTTTGGCCCGAAGTCTTTTTTGTATTTTTTTTTATTTCGGCCTGAATTTTAGCCCAAAACCCTTTTTTATTATTTTATTATTTATTTTTATTATTATATATTTTATTTTTATTTTTATTTTTTATCATATATATATATTATTATTATATATTTTTTTAAATTATCCGGATAAAATTCGGTGTTCACAATTTGATTTTGAATGGTAGAAAATTACAAATTGTAACATTAAATCAAATATATTATTTATTTAAGTTGCTATTTTTTTTTATACGATATTTAAGTTGCTACTTTAAATAAGCATTATTATGATCTTTTCATGCAGACCATTAAATCATGCAGACCATTAAATGAAAGATATATTATCTATTTAGAGACTCTTTTCTAAGCCATATGATCAAACAATTGACATATATCATTATTACACAATTATAGAAGCAAATTCCCCTTTTAACCATTTGTTCTAGCTATTAAACCAAATTTTAAGTAAAAGAATGTAACATAGTTTTTGAGAGAAAACAGTCTATTTTAGAAATTATAGACGATAAAATTAGAAATGAATGAAAATTGAGATATAATGAAGGCAGATGGGATGAGATGCAGGATCCCACATTTCATACAGTTGAATTGCAAAGCAAGTGGTTAGCAATAGGCAAAATTGTCATGCTACAAATAAACTATTGATAAATCTAAAATCTAAGAAATTTGAAAGAAAAAAAAATATAGATAATAAAAATTGAATATCAATATTATCAATATTAATAAAAATATAAAATCTCATTAATAAATCTACCCTAGTTACTTCTCAAACTTCCTACGATATAATAAATGTCCTTTTATATCCAATTTTTGTTTACAGATTAGTTTGTAAACTTGATAAAGTGACGTGAGGTGTGTCAGCATCCACATAACATTAAGATGACTGGATCAGCCATTGCATAAGCATAATTCTTTCATGCTACGCGCCAAAAAACTATATAGGTCACTCAAAAATAAAAATTCTAAGAACATGAACCAATTTTCCAAAGTCATTGATGGCTATCATATGATCCCTGAATTTAGTCAATGGTAAAAGATAAATTGACATCTTTTTCTATTCTCATCTAACCACTCTACCGTAACTATGGAAAAAAATTATGGTTGGAAATTTGAGCTATAAATAATTTGTTAAAATATTTTAAATTTTAAAATTATTTTAAAAGACTTAAGAATCAGAGGAATATATTTCTCATCATTTCTAGAATTTATTGCAAGATATACTATTGATAAAATGTATGTAATGAGATTTATTTATTGATAAAATGTATCTAAATTATTTTATGTAATGAGAATTTATTTCGAAGTAATTCATATTTATAATTGTTAAATTCTTTAAAAAGATTTTAAAATTTAAATTATTTAATATGCATATATTCAATTTAGAGTCCTTAACTTTAATTTGTCCAAAAAGTATTTGGAAGAGTAAAATTTGGATTTTGCTTTGTACTAATCAGGCTCAAGCATAGGTCTGAATGTCTGATTGGCAACAAAGCTAAAAATCCATTTTCAAAATGGATGAATGTGAATAAAAAATTTGCAATTAGTGAGTAAAACTTAAGAAAAAAAAGTTTTTTTTGGACTTATATATATATATTAGATATATTTTCTTTTCTAGTTGATAGCTAATTTTTGGAATCCACATGTGCTCATAATAATCTATCTGAAATGTTTAGGTTAAAACTTCACAATCTAAATTTAATTTATTTTATTATTATATTTTTTTGGTTAGATTCATAATTAAAATAAAAATAATTTTATAATTACCATTTTTTTAATTAATGTTATTATCTAAAAAATTAAAATAAAAAATTTTAAATTTGTGCTGTGGACATTCAAACTGGACAGTGATTTACTGTGATGAGCATGAAATGGAATGGGAATTCCGAACCTTCGTCGTCCCGGACTCATTATCAGTCCGACATGGATTTCTTTTGTCAATTTCACCTTGGTCAACACTTTAGCTTTCTCATGTCGGTTTCACCAAACTAGGAGTGAAGAGCCGCCATTCCTCCTCCTTAAGAGCATCATCAAAACGCCTCAATGGATTCTCTACTCCATTCTCGTCTCCGAGCTCCACCATTGTACTACTACACTCCAGAAATGGTTCAATCCGTCACCGTCGCTGTAATCGGAGCCGGAGTTGCCGGTCTCTGCGCCGCCCGCGAGCTTCGGAGCGAAGGCCACACAGTTGTCGTCTTCGAGAAGAGCGACCAAATCGGAGGTACATGGAAGTACGACCCACGAACCGATTCCGACCCTCTCAGCCTCGAACCGACCCGAGAAATCGCCCACAGCAGCCTCTACCTCTCTCTTCGCACCAATCTTCCCAGACAGCTGATGGGTTTTCTGGACTATCCGTTGCCCGAAAATCGCGAAAATGGGGATCCGAGAACGTTCCCGGGTCACGAGGAGGTGCTCTGGTTCCTCAACAAGTTCGCTGACGACTTTGGGATTCGCGAGTTGGTTCGATTCAATAGAGAAGTGGTTCGGATCGAGCGAGTGGGGGGGAGGAATGACAAGTGGATCGTTGAATCGAAGAGGAGTTGTGGCAGCGGCGGCGGTGGCGGCGGCTGCGGGGGGTGTGATTCTTTGTTTCGGGACTTTTTTCAAGCAGTTGTTGTGTGCTCGGGTCACTTTACTGAACCAAGAATCCCTGAAATTCCAGGTAAGGTGTGAAAGATTCTATTGATTCTAGATTGAATGAAAGTGAGGCGTTGAAAACCAAACCAAACCGATGAAAATGAATAGAAAGAAATGGACCAAAAACAACTTTTTAAGGTGTGTTTGGATTAAATTATGTATAATAAATTATGAGGATAAGTGATTATTTATAAGTGATTATGAGAATAAGTGATTATGTTAAAAGTGATTTGTGTTTGAATATTTTTATTCCATAAGTGATTTTGAGAAAAGAAATGTGTTTGGATAGTGGGGTTTAAGTGATTATTGGATGGATAATGAGTAGAAAAAATGAAATAAGTGATTATAGAAGAATAAGTGATTATCATAAGCTGAAAAAATCAGTTTCTTTCTTAAGCACTTATTTGAGACATAAGTGTTTATTGAAAAGCCGTTTCCGTTTACCAACTCCACCACATAAGTACTTATGGATCCCATAAATGCTTAAATTTAAATTTGGTATCCAAAGATGCTATAAAAACCCTTTGAATTGATTAATGATTTTTACGGTTGAGTGAAACATGTGTTGTGTTTTAGGTATTGAGAAGTGGTCGGGATATCAGATACACAGCCACAATTATAGGGTACCCGAAACGTTTCGCGATCAGGTACTGGAGTATCTACCGTTAAAGCTTTAGCTTTCAATCGGCTGAAAGTGTTTGTGGCCCACTCATTTTGTTAATAAAATTAAAAAAAGAGAGTGCTTTACTCTATAATCTCATTTGTTTACAAATGAAAGCCGTATTTTGAAAGAGTTGACACTGAAATGGCGAGTTTTTTTTTTTTTTTCAAAAAGTCCACACGTATAAAATTTTGATCGAAGAATATTATGAAATTAGTAAAAAAAAAAATTTATGTTTTCATCTCTCTGTTGTTAATAAAAGTGTTAGTCCGACACTTTTATGGCTTGTTTTTTATACGAGGTTTAAGGTGTCATTGACTCGTCGGCGCAGAATCTGTTCTTATGAAAAAATTCCTCTAGCTTATTTGAGTCATGACGCTTGATCTTGAAGAAAGTATAAAAATAAGGGTTGTTTTTTAATCGAAGTGCTCTCTCCCTCCCTCCTCTATGAGACAAATTCTTTTTTGTTTTTTAATCTTTGCAGCATAAATGTTTTTTTAAGAATTGACTCCAATTAGGTCATTATTTATTACAAATACTAACATTCAATATTTCTTATACTTCGCCTGGACTGGCCATTTGAAATTAAAGTTTAGATAACAAACGGATCAGGAGACTAGAGAGCAATTGAATTGATTTAAAAAATCATTTTTATTAATATATTGGTTGCTTCGTGAAAGCACCGGTTAGTACCATATCACATAGTTATTTCATCCTGTATAGTTTAACTAGATATCATGTGATATAGATTCAATTGAGTTTTAAGTTGGGTATTGAGGACTTTACTAGATAATATATATAGAGTTAGTTTTTGATAGAGATAATAATGTCATATGATTCTTATAACCGACCTTATCTAATGGAATAATATTTGTTGTTCAATATTCATTGTGAAATATTGTGCTCCTAACAGAGCGTGGTGGTGATTGGATTTGGACCAAGTGCCTTTGATATCTCCAGAGATATTGCAAGAGTGGCTAAGGAAGTTCATATAGCAACAAGAAGAGCAGATGTAAGGGTCATGAAGTTGGCAAATCATGATAATATATGGCAGCATACCATGGTATGTGAAACAATTAACCTTATAATTACAAAACAATAGCTTGTTTATAAATGCAGATTTGTTCTTGCATTGCTCACTGTTCTTCAAGTTACCTTGCTAGAAAACGTATGGGAAATGTGAGGCTATTGCTTCTTTTTCAGTCATTCTTGATTTTCTCAGTTATGCAAATTTGAAATATTCCTTTTGTCAAATAACAAGCGAAATTTAATTTCCCATCTCTCCTGCTTGTGTCATCTTTGCATGCTTGACATGTGCAAACTGTAAATTTTTTTTTTAAATTTCCTTGAACAATCTGGACAAGCTGGGGCTACCGAAGCATTTTTTTCTCCTTACTTTTTAGAAGATAGGTAGGTTGGTCCACCTCCAACAAGGATTAGCCATCAAAAGTTAAAACCAAGACCCTTTGTGTCAGCTTTTCTGCTTCTGCTTGGTACCACCAGCTTGTTTCAGCTTAATCCCTTGCTTATTGATCCCAAGGGCCACTTTTCTTCACAGGTGAAATGTGTATCTGAAGATGGCTTGATTGTGTTTGAGGATGGATCTTCTATTTCTGCTGATGTCATATTCTATTGTACTGGGTAAGTATATATATATATATATATATATAGAATGAGGAATCTCTTGACTTGCTGTTGGTTTTGTGATGATTTGATAGTGGTGGCATTATTTGACAGATACAAGCACGACTATCCATTCCTTGAAACTGATGGAATAGTAACCGTTGATGACAATCGTGTTGGGCCATTATACAAGCATGTCTTCCCTCCTGCACTAGCTCCTTGGCTCTCTTTCATTGGCATACCTGAAAAGGTCACCACTAACTTGTTTCCTTTTTTTTTTTTCTCTCCCTTTTCTCCAATGTAAAATTATTCTTTTAATGCTTTTTGTTATTTCAACGATTTAGAAAAAAAAAAAAACTCCCAACAAAGCAATAATTAGTGTGTCTGATAAGAAATATCTAATTTTTGGTACTTCATTTATGTATAATTGATACATAAACATCATGTGAAGAAACAAATCCAATTGCTGTAAAGAGATTCTCATAGGGAGAGATCCGTTTCCAACAGATAAGTAGATCAAGTTAATTCTCTGTTTTTTTTTCCCCATAACTAGATCAAGTCAATTCTAAATAGACTTGTAAGCTTGTCAAATTTAGGGTCCCACTGAAAAGTATGCTAAAGATGCTTACATATTGTTTATTACTGGTTTGGTCGACCCATTTTTTTGGACCTGATCTGCTTTGAAATTTTTCAAGTATGTATTTCGCCATAATAGTAAATATGTTATACATTCCATTTTAGTTCTGTAATTGGGAAACTAAGAAATATCAATGGGATTTTCTATATCATCTTTTTTCTGCCTAACTGAGGGTGGGTGCAATTTGTAATATTATTATTTATTGCAATGAAAATGTACATGATATGTCCTGAGGCTGGCATATTCTATAATTTTTAAGAAAAGCACTCTAAAAATTATATTGATGGTGTGTTGAGAATGAAAGAACTTACTCTGAACAGGATATCATCTTCCAAAAATTGGAATTGCAATCCAAGTGGGTGGCACGAGTTTTATCTGGTAAAGTTATTATACCAACGGAAAAAGAGATGATGGAGTATGTTGAAGAATACTATCAACAAATGGAGAAGAATGGGATTCCCAAGCACTTCACTCATTACTTGCATTTTAAGGAGGTATTCATGTCTCTTTACTGACTTCTCTTGGTCTTGCCTCTCAGCTTGTATGCATACTTCTTTTGGGATTCCCAAAAAAAATGCATATCAACATATATATATATATATAAATATGTATATGTATATTAAAACTATTGAAAGTCGTTTCATTCACAAGTCATGAACAGTATAGCTTCTCTCATAAACACTTTATTTTGGGCTTTATGCAAAGTATGGGGCATGTTTAATTTATATGATTTTACTTACTCAAACTTTCCATTCGATGGTTTTCTTCTAATGTGTGCACTCAATATCCTGGACTTACCTTACTTTAATTGGAGGCCATTCAATGATTTTTTTGTTTTAAATATAAAACCAGCATTATCTTATATTCTAAGTACCTTACATATATTCTTATTTTCTTAAAAGAAAAAAAACTATAAATGGATGTCAGGCTTATTTTCAAAATTTATTAATCTGTGGTTTTATTTTTTTTTTCTTGGTTCAATTTTCCTATTTTTGGGTGTTAGCAGTATTGGAGTTATATCTAATAAATTTGATTTCTTAGGAAAAAAATTGTATACAAATTTTTAAATCTTTATTATCGTATATGCTTTTTGCAAAGGCATGATTTTTACAAGTCAGTATCGCATGATTTAGATTACATTGAATAATTTTTTACACAAGTATGTTCAGGTTGGATTATTAGTTCTGCAGGCTTGTAAATTAAAACAAAAAAATTATGAGTACCTAGTCGTAAAACTTTTAAATCTTTGTCAGAAAGACAGTTAAAAAAAGCATACTAGTTTATTGAGAAAGAAGTTCAGTGTTGGACATAACTTTCTGCCCCATATATTTTACCTAATAGCAAATCCATCTTCCAGGTTGGGTACTGCAAATGGCTAGCTGAAGAAGCAGGCTTGCCTCCTGTGGAGGAGTGGAGGGAGGAAATGTATGTTGAGAGCATCACAAAGATAAGCAACATGGAAGACAATTACAGAGACCAATGGGATGATGCTCACTGGGATGCAGACATAAAAGGTGAATCATTTCACTTGATGTGAGTGATGCCTTAGACAAATGATTTCTATATGCGTTTCTGTAAGTTTATTTCCCATATATTCATTATTATCTGATTTTGATCAATATCAGCTAAGCATATAGTTTTAGACTCGTGTGTGTGGGATTTCCTCTGGCTCTGGGGACCAAAACTTAAGAAATTGAATTGTGAATATTATCTTTAGTGTGGAAATGTCTCCTTTCTAAATTTTAAGAATGAATGAAACATCAATGCTATGAAGGGTTCATATTAGGTGCACAAAAATTAAAAATCATGCTGAAGAAACTAATGGGGTGGAGCTACACTCTGATGACATGAAGTTCACTGGTCGTAAACCTGGTGGACAATAGGCGTTGATGGCGTTCTCACAGTGAACCTCCAAAAGACCACACTTCTCATCAAGTTCATCATCTTCGGCTGCATCCTATTTGTACAAATAAATATATATAGGTCCTTAAGATGTATTCCAAATTACAAAGATGACGAAAAGAAACATAAGTTAATTATATTTTGGTGCCTCCAGATTCTAAAACATTGCTACACTAGATCTCTTTCATATCTGATGTTGTTATCAGGAGAGTGAATCTCATGAAGCATCTGTCTGGAATACTGTGTATTTGGAGACACCTAAATATAATTGAAAGGAAGAAAAAAAATTGAAAAGCAATACCAAGTGTATATCTAAGCGTTCCTCAGAATAAGCTAGTTCTAACCATCTTTAATATTTATAAGGTGTTGTTAAGTGTACCTTTAGAGAATAATGGTGAAAGGAAGGAAGAAAACGCATCTTGCAGTACTCATTAAACATCAAAGTGAACACCAGCAGTGGAATTGTTGCTATGGAAGCAGCTGGTTTCAACTTCAATCCAAATAGACCAATCATGGTAATCTGCATGAGAATGATTGCAAGAAGAATGTAGTGATGAATGTACGGCCAATACTGTCCACATGTCTCGTAAGTTGTTTCATATACATCTTGAATCTGCAAAATACGGATACAGAACAAACGATTTATATCCCATAAACACAACAATAAGTAAAAAAGATGAAATAATTGCAAAACTAAACTAAATAGACACAAAATTTAGTTCCAGTGTTGTGCAATTTAAATTTTTTTAACATGCTTGAAATCAGACATTATAGCCTGTTTGATTTTCTATTGAAAAGAAAATCACATTTTGGGCAAAGCAGCTTTCTAGGTGCTTCTTTGAAATGTGGTTTCCAATGGAAAACCAAATAAGCCAATAAAATCCCAAATATGTCCTTTTATGTATTCGTGCATGGGTGGTTTTCTTGGCAGAAGATAAATGCAACTCGGTTTCTCTCCTAATTTCCTTCTTAAGTCCCCTCTAGATCCAAAGCAAAGTACTTTGGATCTGGAGGGGCCTCTTTGGATCAAGGGGGGATTCAAGCGAGAAATCAGGAGAGAAATCAAATTTAGTTAAATGAATCTGTTTAATGTTGAGAAATTCACCTGATTGATATAGACAACATAGCCTAGACAGAAGTAACCAATAAGAAATGGGAGCAGCAATGGTGCTACAACTGCATATACTATACCAATTAGTATTGAAAGAGAGACCAATGGGATAATTCTGAAGTAGGGCAAAGAGTAAAGATATGGACTTTTCTCTCGTCGGCAACCATAAAAACAAGACTTCACAAAATCCCAACTTAATAAGCCAGGCTGAAGAACTTCAAAAGAAAACCCTGACAGACCATCTGTCAATATGTATGTCATAAAGAAATCTGCCTGCAACAACATAGTGAAAATGTCATGACTTTATTAGCAGATTGTGCAAATTACCAAATATAGGTGTAGAATATGCAACTCTCACACGGCATTTGGATAAGGTATTTTCATAAGGGAGAATCATTTTAGATAGTATTTGAAATACTTTCATGTGTATTGTTTGAAAAAGTAACAAAAGATATCAATTATGAATATCAATCAATGCCTTTAATATCAATATAAAATATGTAGCAAGTAACACTATTCATAAGTTGTTAATAGACTGTTCAATCTTCATACACTGCGCAATGTATAGGGGTCTCACAAAGTTAAATGAAAAAGTATCAAAAGTGGAAATTCTTTTATATTGATTATCCAAAAAAAGGAAAATTTTCTTGGATTTCTAAGGTTTACCATTGAATATACAATATTCTAGAATAGATAAAGAAAGAATTCAAACTGTGTTTCATTTTATAGAAACTCTTAAAAGTTGTTAAAAATTATATATAGGACAAGGATAAATATAAGACACGGGATAGACAGAACATGCCAAGAAGAGCAAAAGCAAAACCAACATACTTGGTTCACACAAAAGAAAAATAAAAGAAAAAACCAACTTACTTGTGCAGAGACAGCCCTGGCAAAATGACTAGGAATATTTTTGGGATGACTGATAAATAGTCCAAGCACATCAAGAAGAGATCCTGATAAGACACTCAAGAAGAACACATTTCCAACGAGAAAGTAGAAAACCATATTGCAAGCTTTAATCTCCTCCTTACTTCTCGCAATACATCCAGCTGCTTTGGCCATTGCAAACATTGCAAAGGGTACGACATAAATAAATCCTTTAAGCACAACACTAGGAAGATACCCTGTCACTACCGAGCTTAATCCTGGTCTAATTAAATGTATTAAGTGTCAGAACAGGATAAGGAAACAAATATTTTCATGCAACTGAAGCCACTGATGAATAATACATCCATGAGAAATGAAATGAGAGGTAAATAGATGCAGTGCTAAAAATCCTTTCCATAATGAGAACTCCATTATTATAAATTATAGGCTTACATGGTTAATGAGATAGCTCACATGGCATCAAGCTTAGTGTTTAAGATTGAGGTAAGCATAACGTAATAAAAACTATATGTAGTTAGAAATAGCCATCCAATTCGATATGCTGAAGTTAAACCAAATGCATCCAAACTCAGAAGTCATCTGTATTCATTTAATTTATAGTACTTTTGTCTATGTGGCTTTACATTGTATGAGAGCCTATAGAGAAAGAACAAAACTACACAAAAATTGAGGAGGAAAACAAAATAATATGAAATGTAAGATATTTTTTTGAGATTCAAAGATAGTAATAAGTTTTATAACTGGGCATTTATCTTATATGCTGGGTTGATGATTCAAAGCTCAAAAGCAGCCCAATTGAAGGTTCCTAGAACCTGGCAAACTGCATGAGAAATGCATGAGCAATCTTTACTCTCTAATCTTGTTCCAATTTTTTTTTTCACTTGAAGATAATTAAATGGAGGAGAAAAATATGACTTGATGTTATAGAATGCCGAAAGAGCATGCAGAAGGGCAAGAATCTCACATTAACTGCACAGCCATGGCAGGAGGAAACCATTTCTTGAGTTTCTCATATTTGGCTAATCCTTGCACAGCAGTAACAGGGACGGCAAAGAAAACTGTAAGCAGTGATGCTGCAATAAGAACACCAAGTCTGTAAAGTGGCACCACTCTATATGATGTTTTCAGATTTCCCCACGAAACATCTCTTGGTTCTGGAGCCATTTCAGTAATCCAATGAAGTGGATGTGAGTGCTGAAGCACCTGAGCTGCTACTGCAGCACCTGAGCGGGTCTTAAATGTGACAAAAGCGACTGGCAACTCCTAGCACATGAAACAATTCAGGATACTTTGGTTTCAATTTCTACAATAAGACTAGAACACCAATTCTATTAACATTTTTTGTTTAAAAATTACAAAGTTCTCATACAAAGCAAAACATAATTATAAGCATCCCAGTGAGCAACTACCTTTTGCTTGAGTGCATCTTCACTCTGTAACTGGTGAATCTTGTGACAAATTGCTCGAAGCTTTTCCTCAAGCAATGCTACTTTAGAAGAATCGTGTTGCAATGCTTCGAAGAGTGAAAATTTGTTCCTATGTTTATTTCCCATGGAAGTCTCTCTCAGATCCTCTACTCTTCTTGCAAGAGATTTTGCCTGGTTCTGCATGTATTAAATAAAATCTGTGAGAGAATCTGAATTGAAGGTAACAGTTTTCATATATGAAGACTATATATAGTTTCTGAATAAGAATAGGACCACATCTACTACTTTTTTGGCCAAAGACCATGTCTATTTCAAAACGTTTGTATCTATGAAAGAAACTTCACTTCTGACAAACTATAAATTAGGAAAGCAACGATGGCAAAGACACAAGAGGGACCTAAAATCACGCAGGACATGATTGAAGAAAGAGATTCATCACAATTGCTGTGCCTATAAGCAGGATATTCAAACTACTTGGTAATTTGCAGAATTCAAAGTCTAGAGACTTTATGGAAAATAGTTCTTCCACTATTCCGATTTTGAGGACATGAATAACTCAGAATTTAAGCCATATAAAAATATGAAATTCAAAATTATTTATGTGTCACAATATCACTGCTTTCTTATTTATTTTTGATGCGAGAGGAAAGAACAGAAAATAAAGGAAAACATTGAAGACAAGTACTGTAAAAAATTTCTTTCCCACAGATTTCTTCCTCTGATACCCAACCAAAAAACAACAATAGATTTCCATAACAGTATTTAGTATCATGAAGTATAAAAACTAGATTTAGCATATAAGAGATTGTCAAATTGAATCCTTTGATAAAGTCAATGTCCAAAATCAAAAGTAAGCATATTAAAAAATTACAAAGTCTCAACACGTAGCATGGAAAGCTAATACTTAATTAGGCATCTCTTACCACCAATGCTTGAAGATCTTCTGCAGCATATATAATTTGATTTGAATGGTATGTATAGGGATGGTGTTTGGAGAAGAAATGATCAACAAAGCACCTGCGAGCCTTATGTTCCATACATAAGGGAATCTCACGAACTACAATGGTAAACTGATCAGGTCTATTTTTCATGTTATGAACTTGTTGAATCCTTCTGGTCAAAATTTCATCGTATTCCTGGAGATAAAAGGATGCATGAAGGCACCTGTTATGTTAACTTTGTACAAATGAGATGAGCATGTATGTCTATACTGTTGTTGCTAGAAAAACGTTGATAATGCTTTCAGAAATGGAGGATAGACATGAACTCTGTAGACATCAAACTTCTAAACGTACCTTATACAGTAGATACAGTCCATAAAAAGATATGAAACACAAACATGCAAAATGCACCCAGAGCCTGCAAGGAAAGCATAAAATCAGATGCGTTTGAGTGCAATGTGTATAAATAGTTGTGCTCCAGAACATCATCTAGGCATATATTGCTATAACAAGATCAGTAGAACTGCAGAAGATCCATAATAATCACCTGTTATGGTTGCCAAGGACCATTTCAACTTCAAAACTCAAGTTCCTAAGTGAAGGTTTATAAATAATTTTATTTTAATCTCTCACATGCTTCCTCATACGAAAGGTCTTTGAGCTTCAAGTGTGGACAAAATACCACAAGGGGTGTCAAGGATCCAACTCTAAGCCACTTTGTCATAGAAAGCTCTAATATCATGTCAATAACTTCAACTTGAAAGTATAAACAATTAAGTGACATCTCATGAACAGTTTTATTGTATTCTTTAACAAGGATGTTATCTAATATTGGGAATCGTATGCATATAGACGTGTGGATACAGTGGTCTACTATACGCACGTGCGTGTGAACTATGAGAAATGGAGTAATCAATGTACTTTGGAAATTATTTTATTTATGACTGTCTAAAATTTTGAAGATAATTGAGAATATCTGGAAGGAAAAAAAAGTTTAAGCAGCACCACAAGCTCCTACCTTTATGTTAGTGTAATTAAGAAAACATCAACTCTTGTGGGCTTGCATTACAGGGTAAGTTATATAACTTCAAACATGAGATTCTGTTAATGAAACATTTGAAAAATTTGTGGATGGACAAGTCTGCAACATTTTCAAGCTTTAAAATTTCAAATGCTGAAGCTGGAGGGAGGGAACAAGGAAAGGAAGAGAATAGGAGGAGGGAAGATCTTAAGAGGCAACAGAGTGATATTCAGTAATGGTATGTGGTATATTCTTTTCTTTCAGCTTTTGTGTGTGTGTATGTGTGTGTAGCTATTCTGTTTGATCTAGAATGATTGAGATTCACGATTACTATAACGATCTTTTAAAAAATGACTTGTTAAGATTTCAAACAACAAACAATGGCGGAGAGAGGAATAAAAACCGAAGGCAAAGCAATACATATATCTTTTTGGTATTTATTATTAAATTCTCTGATACAAGTATAGCAGATGAAGACATTTTAGGTTAGTTCTACATGATTGGATCTTATTAAATAAATTGTTCACTTATGATGATTTCATTAGAGAATCTAATTGAAAATACAGATGAAACTTTAATAAGTTTTGTCTACAAGCTACATATAAAAATAGTAGTTAAAAAACAAAATAGACACGATCAATTACTACAGTCTGACGCCATGGGCATCTCACCTGTCAGATCCTATTCTAACATTGGATATTGTAAAAGAATCCATTGAATAGTAATTCCTTTCTGAAGCATCCCCACCACCGTAGTTAACTGGGAGAAGCACCACCAATCCCACAAGAGTACACACCGCAAAAAATTTGATGCTGCAAGGAACATTAAAATTAAAAAAAAAAATAATATTTATTAAGAATAACGTTAAAAATTAAGTAAACTTTAGAAGATTAGACAAAAATTGCACGCTAGGAGCGCCTGATCATGGAATGTATGAATGCTGTGTGTGTGTGTATTAAGTGTTTAATTACTATCAAAATTTTCAAAAACAACGTTACAAATAGACTTTTTGGAACTAAAAAACCAATTAGTTCATAGAACAATGTCAATGGTACATTTCTTTTCCTTTCTAACTTGGCACCGCATTCTTTACTCTTTTCAACAAACTGCTAATTTTACATCTCATTATTAGAATGTTTGATCGCATATAGCCGATTTGTTAGAGATATCCAATTTTCTTACCCTATAGAAGAAAAAACGGAAAATAATTTTCTACAGGAAAACTAGTCCTCAGGCAAGAATTCAAATTCCGAGATATGATCGGCAGAGAAAGAAAGAAAGAAAAAGAAACCGCCGAGACTTAAAAGAACAAACTGACCCAAACTTGAAGAGTCTGATGATGACAAGAGCATCAAGGCCACTGGATTGAATGATTTCATCTTCGGTGACGCGATAAGCGCGAGGAATCCAAGAGACGGAAGGAAGGAGGCGGGCAAGGGCGGAAGCGGAGTGGACGGGGAGGCTGTGGCGGCGGGCGAGGCGGCGGGCGTAGTAGATGGTGGCGTTGGAAGGCTGTTTCTTGAGGATGGAGAAGAGAGAGAGAATGATGATGGCCAAGCCTATGTTGATGGCGGCCGAAGCCAGAAGGCTGTGTGGGTGCATCTTTGACTAACTAACTTGAAGTGCAGAGAGAGAGACTCAGAGAGGGAGAGAGATTGGAAAGGAAAGGAGAGAAGAGAAGGAGAAGCTGAGAGGGGCGTGTGTGGCGTGTGACACATCTGAGAGTACGTGGAAGAGTGTCGTGAGAGAAGAGGAAGTAACCGCCTTGGCTCCATTTGCATGTTGTATCGTTCCCCATTAGTACACGTCCCACTTCAACACAGTCCAAAAACGGACTTAACAAACTGTTACTTTGTCCGTTTCTGTTTTTATTCTTTTTATTATTATTATTATTATTATTATTATTAATTTTGGATTTTTATTTTTATTTTTATTTTTATTTTTATTAGGTTAAATTACAGTTTTTTTTACCGGTGGTTAAATTACAGTTTACTTTTCCATATTTTGGACTAAATTATTTTGATTTCATTCAAAGTCTTTTATTTTAATCACTAAATTATATTATTATAATATATATCAATCAATATATTATATTATAATAAATTAAAATTTACTCTTATTATAAAATTACTATATATTTATTGTTCACTTATCACATGGGCATGACCTCTTTTTTTTTTTCAAGTCATTTTGCAATCAAATTCAAATTTTTTGCGATCTAGTTACTCTAGTTTTTCAATTAAAACACAATGTGCATCATTTATACCAAAAAAAAAATTAGGTATTTAAATAAACTTGTATACTTAAGATATTATTTTGTCATTAAATTAGGATAAGTAAAAATTTTTACGCATTACTTACCTTATTAATAACTCTTGTTATTATCACTTTTAACTTATTTTTAAGTTGAAAATTCACTTACTCTAGTAGTTTGATATTAAAAAAAAGTAAGCAATTTTAAGTTCGTCCAATCCATGTATGTTAATATCTCTTATCATTTAATTTTTTTGGTCAAGCCAATGTACAAAAAAATAGATTGACCTAGCCAGTTTAATTGAAAAATCAGTAGAACGGTGCCTGATCTTATTTGAAATTAAAAGTGGAACCGATGGAAAAATAAACTAGTAAAACCAGTGAAGCAAATAATTTTGCTTTGAGTTTGAATTGGTTAATTTTTTTACTCTTTAATTTAAATTGTATTTCTGAGTTATGATTTATACATAGTTAATAAGTATTGAGAAAAGAAAACTAATGGTCATTTGGGTAATAAATATATACTCATTCCGATCTATATTATATGACATTTTGTATGAGAAATTTTTTGTTTAAAACATAGGGCATTGGATATTTTTCATCTCATTTTACTCATATCTTTAATTTTTTCTTGCCCCTTATTTATAATCTTACAATGATAATAGAATGAAGTATTTAATGAGGGTAAAATGGGAAATGTTGATACTTTTTGCATTGATTTCAGATAAAAAATTAATTTTCTTAATATATGTGTAATTGATATAAAATAGCTTATAATATAGACTAGATGAAGTATATGTTATAAATATTTTGGATGTTTATCTAGAATATTAACTACCTATTTTCTATTTATCTTATTTAATTAATTATTATTTTATCTAGAGTTAAGACTCATTCTAGTGTTGGGGCTTATTGTCTCTTGTATAAATACCCTGGTAGATAAGTAAAATACATTGATTTCTTGGTTTTGTATATTTATTCATCTCTTCTCCTCTCTTAAAATTTCTTCTCTACTTTATTTGTTCATATGTTTTATTAGTTTTATAACACGTTATCAGTTATATATTTTCTTCCATTTATTAATAGAAAACATATTATTAAGTTTCTCTTCTTGTTCTTCTTCTTTTTCTTTTTCATTTTCATTCTCTTCGCGTGAATTAATTATTTATAGTGACTTTAAATTAATCTTTTTTACATGTCACATTCAGGAGTATGGAGTATAATTTAGGGCCTATTTAGCAGTATTTTCTATTTTATTGTTCTCAAAATAGTTTTATAAAACAGTCTTCTAAAACAAGTTTTGGAGATAAGAAAATAAAAAAATATATTTAAATAATTGTTTTTAAAGTCATAATTATGTGTTAGATGAGTTATTTAAAATTTATAAGTTAACCATTAATGAGGTGAGTATTTTTCACATTTTTTTGTATTTTCCAGAATAAAAACTACACAATATCTTAAAGATGTTATGTGTTTTCTGCTCTATTATTTTTCTATTTTTCAGAACATTTTATAAAAAATAAGTTTACTAAACAAGTTTTTTTATTTTTCTATTTTTAAAAATAAAAAAACTATTTTATAAATAGTTGCCAAACATGCCCTTAATTTCTTTTTTCTGGCAATTAAGTTGAGATGTCACATCTAAAAGTATTAAGACAATTTAATTTCTCTACCATCCCAAGATATAAGGCAATTTAATTTCATTGATACGTTGCATCTAAGAATATGGAGCACAATTTAATTTTTCTATTAAGTGAATCCTGAAATTATCCACATAAAATACAAGAAAGATTCTAAAATTATCTATATATACTCAAAATTAAGAAGATCTTGAAGTTATCTACACTTCCATTATTTAATTTTATTAATATGGCACATTTAGAAATATGTAGCATAATTTAATTTCTCTACAAAACGGATCATAAAGTTATCCATATACGATATAAAGTGAATTATGAAATTATTCACAATATATTCAAATTTTGGATTTTTAAGTGTGTTGGGCATTTTCCAAATTAAATAGTGTGTAAAAGTTTTCTTTCTTTATAGTTTTACAACAATTGCTATATTATAATTTTTTTTTCTGTTTCGTGGACTTATAGTAAATTAAGCTGAAGATGATTTTAAAGCATATGTATGTTGCTTAGGAGAATTGAAAATTTTATTTTAGATAAGTGTAAATAAAATTATATATAAATAAATATGTATGGTTATAATAAAAGTATATTTGATCTTATTGTTTCAACAAAATTGCTTTTAATATGGGATAGCTCTTGATTTATTTGTTATGATTCTAAATTCGAACTTTATTTGAATGTGATTGTAAAATATTTATTATTTGATAATCATATATTCAATATAAATGAATCTTTGATTTTTAGTTTCATTAAATTGATTCCTTGTCATCTTATGGAATAATAATAATAATAATAAAACTTTATCTTAATTGATGGGTCAATATTTGTTTTTCTGGTGGATTATGAGGAGCGTGATTTATATTAAAATTATAGCGTTTATGTTTCTTTAGTTTGTATTAATGACAATATGATTTGAGGCGCATGCTTTTTAACTTTATGTTTTTTTAGTGGGTTAAAACTTGTTATGGTCCATTATTTCTTATATAAATATTTCTTGATAGATAAATAAAATTAATACATTAATTTCTCGGTTCTATATATTTACTCATATCTTCTCTTAAAATTTCTTTTCTACTCTATTTATTCATACGTTCCATTAGTTTTACAACAATATATAGTATAAAATTATAAAGTACATAGATATCTTACATCTCATATATATATATATAGATATTTTACATCTCATACTATTTTTAAAATATAAAATATTTATTCATTTTTCAAATTATCTTTTATATATGTTCTTTACTCGCTCTACTTTTTCATTTTTATTGTTATTTTTTATTTGAAATTATTTTTTATATAATAATATTATTATTTTTATCTTTATTATTCAAAATAATTAGTATATCATCAAAATTATATTAATTAAATCATAATTAGTTAAATCATTGTCCAACTACTTAACCGCCTCGACTAGTTTAATATCTGAGTCGATATTTAATTGCTTAGATCAAACACATCAATTGTGACTTTTGTATCCTAACTAAGCCGCAATTTTTACTCAATGCCAAGTGTAGAATGATTAAAGCAAGAGATATTCAATTGATATCACAAAAATGAAAAATAAAAAGGGAAAATAGAGCTCCAAGTCCTTATATTTTCAACGAAATTCGGTCTCAGCCCTTGCACTTTATTTTTTTATTTTTATTTTGAAAGGCATCCTTTGCATTTTCAAATGTTTGAGTCGTTCCCTCAAGTTTTAGAAAATGGCTTGAGGACAGTGAGGTGGACGAAAGGATGTTAAATAAGCCGAGATGGCTAACGGTTTATTCACAGTGGCACTATGTTGGCACTTGGCTCCACATTAAGCAACATGCATGTGGTAAAATAAAACTCTTGCAGCTTGATGACACTGTGTGGACGACGGACTAAGCACAACAAAACACGACGAAGACCATTTGCATGAGTGCTTGGCACTTTATCTCGTGTGTGTGTGTGTGTATATATATATAGAGAGAGAGAGAGAGAGAGGACACAAGAACAAGACTCATGCCTAACCTAACTCTTTGTTTGATTCTAGAGATTTGGAGGGGAAGAGAGGAAAGAAAATTTTTTTTTTCTGTTTTTAGGTCAGAAAAAAAAAATGAGATGGGAGTAAAAATAATCCCCTCCTTTTATTTGGTTTAGAAAAAAAATTGGATAGAAAATCCTCCTCTCCCCTCGTCTCCTCTACTCTCCAAATTTCTTAAATCAAATTGAGAGTAAGAGAACACAAGAAATTGCTAACTTAAGCATCGACATGTCACAAAACCATGAAAGTAGAATATCCCGCCCTCTAAAAGTTAAAAAACGCAGCCAATCAACGGGACAAACTAAAAACTAAAGCATCTAAAAATGGCAAATACAGAAAGAAACTTTACTAAGTTTTGTCTACAAACTAGAAAGAAACTTTACTAAGTTTTGTCTACAAACTAAAGCATCACCTGATAATAATAATAATAATAATAATAATAATAATAATAATAAACTCCAGACCTGTGCAAGTATAAAGCTCTACCTCCCTAGAGATATGTCTCTCACTACACGTCCTCACGTAATGGAATAGGGTGGAGAATACGTTGAACCATGACCTAGCTAGATTACATGATCCCTTGACGAACGTGTTCATCTCTTACCCTTTGCATTCTTTATACATAAGCGAACATATGGAGCCACTATCAATGAACCATCATAGCCACATTACATTATTTGATGCTATTTAGGGTGTATTTGGATTGGTTTATATATAAATGATTCTGACGATAAGTATTTTATTCATAATAAATTATGAGAATAAGTGATTATGTGACAAGTGATTTATGTTTGGATATTTTTACTCCACAAGTGATTTTGAGAAAAGAACTGTGTTTGAATTTTGGTAATTTAAGTGATTATTGAGTAAATAATAAGAAGAAAAAGTGGAATAAGTGATTATTATATGAGAATAAATGATTATCATAAGCAACTTCTACCTGCTTATCAAAATAATTACTTAACAATCCCACAAGTGATTATACAATTCATGTGTGTGTGTTTGGATACTTTCCTTTGTAATCAATTATACTCTCTCATGATCATTTATGGGGAGTATCCAAACATACACGTAATCCATCTTACCATCCTCAAGCCATTTTCTAAAACGTTCAAAACTATAGGATGCCTTTAGAAATAAAATAAAATAAAATACTGGGACTTAAACCAAAATTCACTAAAAGTATAGGGACTGGAGGCACCAATATTTTCCCCAAAAGTTATATATAATTTCTATTATATATATATATGTAACCATTTATGTATTTGTTTCTATAATATGTTTGTGAAGATTATGGGCTGCGAACGTGCTGTAAACCTCACAATATTGCTTAAATAAACTAACTTAAAAACAAATGTGAGAGCTTTTAGGGTTTTTACCATAATTTGCTTGAGTGTTTGTGTGCTTTGATGATTGGTGATTGTAGATGATGTGTCTTGTTTCTTATAGTTGCCCCTTCATATATATATATATATATATAAGTATTAACTTGATTGCACTTGCTAGAATTTTATGATTGTATCCACTTTTATAGTCATAAAGCTTCCGCATTTTTAACGTTCTAGAATCTCAGTGGATCAACATTATTTTTCTAGAAGAAAATTACTTTAATTATCTTTGGATGTAAAAATCCGTAAATAGGATCCATAATTTATTTGGGCTTGATTTGATCCACTAAAATATAGATTAAACGGTATCTTTTAATTTTTTTAATGGAAACACAATATTATGTTTTTTTCTTTTGTTCATTACGTTTTTTTCTGTTTTGGAAGATTAAAATTTAAATTTTGATCGCTTTCTATTTGCATTGCATTTCACAAGATGAGCTGAGCTAGATGGCTATTTAGTTTTATTTTTCATTCATTCATTTTATCGTCCTTTTGGGCCAAAAAAAACCTAAGTTACTTTATATCGGTGGAAGACAGGCCCATATTACCAAAAACCCGAGTATGTAGGCATAACTAGCGCCACTCGCTCTCATGCTTTCTTCTTCAATATTTCCTGCTAGGAACGGAAACCGCTCCGCCGCCTCCCATCTAAATTTACCAGTTTTTGATTAAAATTCTTTTGCAGTCTTAGTTACTCAAACACTTGGAGGCATAATCGCAAGTCATCTAGTAGGTATGTTCTTGCTGCTTAACATGCGCCGTATTATTTTCTTTGGCCTTCTCCGTTGCATGTTATCTACTTGTTTTTGAGTTTCGTCATGCTACTTTCTTGCTTGGGTATAGCCTTTTGAAAATTATAGAGCTTCTAGTTCAAAAATTTCTCATATTGCTTCTGCTTACTGTGATTCCTGCATTGGATTGGAGACATTCACGTTCATAGTGGCAAAAAAAGTTTAATGAAGTGCTTTCCTCATTGTCCAAAAAAAAAAATTAAAGAAGTGCTATTTTCTTCTTGGGTGCATATGAGATTAGTGTAGTGGGTTGAGTAAGTCGTTTTTGGTGAAAAATTGATGTTTCTGGAGATTTATTTTATTTTGGGTAGGTTTTTGATGGATAACTTGTTGTCTTTTTCCCCTTCTTTTCAGTGTTGCTCGGGAGCCAATAAAATGCTTGTGTTGTTTGAAACACCGGCAGGCTTTGCCCTTTTCAAGGTGCTTGATGAAGGGAAGCTTTCTAAAGTTGAGGTAATTATTCTAATAATGTTGAGAGAATAAAAAAACTTGCAGTGGAGGTTATTTTTCATTCAATATGTCGCAAACTAATCTGGGGCCCTAGTGATTTTGGTCTCATTTCCAGGCTGCCCTGCTGAAATAAAAATAATTTTTTTTTCCTTATGTTTTCTTTGTTTTACTTTTGAATCTATCAAAAGCATTTTTAAAGTTAGGTTGCAGCCTTCTTTTTATGTATTCAATAACACCTTGAGTTTTTAGTTCTGGCAATCTTGAGAGTTGACATGTTTCTCTTCTCTCTTATAACTTCTTTCAATCTTATTTTCTTTTTTCAAAGAAGCAGAAAGGCCGTCTGTTTTTGAAGATTTGGGACAATAGAAATTGTTGGTTCCTATATATGCATTTGAGCTTACCAATACTATATTTTTGTCTGAATTTCCATTAAATCTGATATGACAGTTTATATATGTATCTGTCCTGTTTAGCTTTCCAACTTTCTTACTGTTGAAGTTTTGGTCTGATTGTTCTTTTATATAAAATATTTTTATGCAGGACTTATGGAAGGAATTTTCCAGTGCAGATACAGCTAGACAGGTTCTCTTTCTTTATGCTGCGTGCGTGCTTTATTATTATTATTCTGCGTGCTTCAAGTTTTAGATGACCTGTGAAGTTTACCTTGCTTTGCATCCCATTAGGTGGTCAAGCTAAAAGCATTTTCTAAGTTTGAGAACACATCCGAAGCTCTAGAGGCTGCATCCTTGCTAATTGAAGGTAAAGCTAGTAAAGGTCTGCGCAAGTTCTTGCGTGCTCATTGTGAGAATGAAACCTTAGCTGTGGCTGACTCAAAACTTGGGAATATGATTAAGGACAAATTGGTATGACATCTAATCACCTTCTGGAAACTTTTGATAACAGTTTGTTTTGCTCTTGTATATAATTTAACAAAAATTTTGATTGCAGAAAATAGAATGTATCCACAACAATGCTGTTATGGAGTTAATGAGAGGTGTAAGGAATCAGTTAAATGAATTGATCCATGGTCTTGCTGTACAAGATATGGCGCCTATGAGTTTGGGTTTATCTCACAGCTTATCAAGATACAAGCTGAAGTTCAGTGCAGATAAGGTATGCTTCATCTTGGTTTTGGACATAATGAGCTCATATTATTTCTTTTTCTGCTTTTAGCTCTTCAGTGTGATGCTGGCACGGGCAATTTGGCATATATAGTTATCTGCTTAGTGGCATCATCATTCCAAAATGTTAACTATTTGATGTAGGATGATTCATTTCAGAAATTCCATTTCATTTTTTCTCACTGTGGTCATTGATTCATAATATTAATAGATATTGAATGATATTAAGTTCACTTCAAAATATGAGAGAGAAATCAGGTTTTTCTAAACAACACTAGGAACAGTAAAGTATATTGCTAGAATATTAAGGATTAAAAAAAATTAAGTGGTCTGGTCGTGTGATTAAAATTCAGTGTGTTGTGGAATCTGTATCTCGTTCTTATGTTTCCATGTACAAGTTCAATCCCTCATGATATCCTTTAAGGAGAGGATATTTGCTTCTTAGAGACTTGTTGGATAATTAAAAATATTTTGTGTTGTTTAATTTAATTTATTTCATTTAATTCTCTGATTTTTGGCTGGTAGGATTTGACATTTATTGATTTTGAATTTTGTAAAAAATAAAATAGTGAAATGTTATTTCATATAGCTGTTGTCTGAATATAACCTGCCATTTTTCAGGTGGATACCATGATTGTTCAAGCTATTGGTCTTCTTGATGATCTTGATAAAGAGCTAAATACATATGCTATGAGGGTTCGGGAATGGTATGGTTGGCATTTTCCTGAGCTTACTAAAATAATACAGGACAACATCCAGTATGCAAAAGCAGTTAAACTGATGGGTGATCGTACTAATGCTGCAAAGCTTGATTTTTCTGAGGTAGGGTTTATCATTTTTTAGGCTGACTGTAATGTCACAGCCTTCGTTCACTTACATGTCTTATAGGATTCATTAATGGGTTGAATTAAATTAATTATTATCATGGATATCTTGAAATATTTTATAATTTCAATTGGTGTTCTAGTAAAAACATCTACATGATTGTTAATATTAAGTTTCTCAGAATGAAAATTTTATGAATGAATTTTTATATGTTCTGTTAATGCTTGTCATAGATTTTGCCAGAGGAATTTGAGACTGAACTGAAAGAAGCAGCTATGATATCCATGGGAACTGAAGTTGGTGAGCTTGACTTAGTGAATATTAAAGAACTATGTGACCAGGTTTTGTCTCTTTCAGAGTACAGAGCCCAACTATATGATTATCTTAAAAGCAGGATGAACACTATTGCACCCAATTTGACTGCTCTTGTTGGGGAGCTTGTTGGTGCTCGCCTTATTGCCCATGGAGGTAGCTTACTCAATCTTGCAAAGCAGCCAGGGAGTACTGTACAGATTCTTGGTGCTGAAAAGGCTCTCTTTAGAGCCCTAAAGACTAAACATGCTACCCCAAAATATGGGCTTATTTATCATGCATCATTAATTGGTCAGGCAGCCCCAAAGTTCAAGGGGAAAATTTCTCGGTCACTTGCCGCAAAGTCAGCATTGGCCATTAGATGTGATGCTCTTGGAGATGGTCAAGACAATTCCATGGGATTGGAAAATAGAGCCAAGGTGCTTGTGCTATTTTCTCTAGTTACTTATCCTCCTTATGTTGCCTCTTGCTGCCATTTCTTATAAGTACTTTCACGCAGCTTGAAGCACGCTTAAGGAACCTTGAAGGCAAAGAACTAGGTAGATTTGCTGGTTCAGCTAAAGGAAAGCCGAAGATAGAAACTTATGACAAGGATAGGAAGAAAGGAGCTGGAGGTTTAATTACTCCAGCTAAGGTGTGATGCTTGCTTCATTTTTGGTATTTGTATAAGCATGTGCCATATTTTTTTTTAATGTGTTGACTCTTGTGTTCTATGTAGACATATAATCCTACTTCTGACTCTACTCTTGGTCAAACGGCTCCTGGTGCTTTTGTGGATGAGGAAATGCAAGAGCCTCCTATTGCTGAAGAAAAGAAAGAAAAGAAGAAAAAGAAAAAAGAGAAAAGTGCAGAAGATGATGCAGCTTTACCAATTGATGAAGGTGCTGGCAAGGAATCAGATCATGCAGAGATTGCGAAGAAGGAGAAGAAGAAAAAACGGAAGGATTCTGCTGAGGATGGCCAGGTGCCAGAAGAGGAGCATGAAGCTGATGCTGGGGAGAAGAAGAGAAAGAGGAAAAAGCATACTGATGCTGATGATTCTGCTGAAATTCCTAAGAAAAAGAAGAAAGAGAAAAAAGAAGAAAAGTGAGGATTAGAGTGTGACAGATTTGTGCTTGCCAATTACCCCCATCAGATGGCTTGGCAAAGCTTTGAATCCAGCAGGCATGTCGCTGCTTCAAAATGTAGAATTTTCATTTTTGATCTTATCAGTACTAATGTGGTATCTAGATCTATTTTCCTATTGTCTATCATTGCTTTAAGGTTCTCCTTTTGTTTTATTTCAGACTGTTTAGGAGAAGAAATAGTTTTGCGAATCATAGTGCGGTATATAGCATGAAGTTGTGTACCATGTCATCAATCTTACGTTGTCCATTAGTTTCAATTATTTTCACACAATTTAATGCTATTTACCCCCCATTTCTTTGAACAAAGACTGGTCTAAAGTTCTTTTCAGGTACATTATTAGGTTCTTCAATAAAGACATGCGTGGAAGAGCTTTATTGAAGACCTAATCATGTACCTTTAGATTGTAAAAAATCTTTTTGGTTTTTTTTGTATTTCGATGGTTAATTTTTAAAAAGTGGAGTTAAATGAATTGGTCCTTTATTTTTTGAAAGCCACTATTGGCATTGTTGTTGGGAGTTTAGCACGAAGAAAGCTGATTGAAATCACTTTGAACTTTTATGCAACTCAAATAAACTTGGTCTGGAAAGGAGTGGGTAGTAAATCAAATTATCAGTGAACATGTAAATAACTGAGTCACACAAAACACCCACACTATGATGTTTACACGTGTTCATGAATTATTATTAATTTACTAGTTTGGTATTTTCATGATATTTTCATGTGCTCATAGCTCGTGTTGTACCCAGAAGCGATGATTCAGCTACTCACATCCACACAAAACACAACACCATTCTTTATTCATGGATTAATTTTATTTACATTGCCATTTTGCTCTTAGATTCATTATACAAACGCAAATAAAGAAGCAATCATAAAAGGAGGGTACCCATAAGAGTGCTATGAAGGTAATACAGGGACACAGTAGAAGAGTCTTATGGAGGAGAAATTGGCTTATGAATTGGAAGAGGCTACTCAAATTTAGAGGGAGATGGTGTTTTGTGGATAGGTTTCTTAAATATAGGTTTATTTGGGTTTAGTGATTCTGGTTCAATAGAAGGAGCTGGGGAAGGGAGGAAAGGGTTATTTGAGATGGGAAGTGGCTTTTCATATATTGGAATTGGTTTCCTTATCATTAAAATTGGCTTTTGAACTGGAAAGGTTTTCTTAGATTTTGGAGGAAATGGTATTTTGGAGATAGTTTTCTTGAATAAAGGTTTCTTTAGCTGTAGTGATTCTACTTCAACAGTAGGAACTGAGGAAGGGAGGAAGTGTTTATTTGAGATGGATAGTGGCTTCTCATATTTTGGAATTGGTTCTGAAATAGGTTTTTGAAATTCTAGATTAGGCTTTTGAATTGGAAAGGTTTTCTTAGATTTTGGAGGACATGGTATCTCGGGGATAGGTTTCTTGAATAAAGTTTTCTCTAGATTTAGTGATTTTGGTTCAACTGTAGGAACTGGCTGAGGGAAGAGGGTTTGTTCAAGGTAGGAGTCGGCTTCTCATATTCTGGAATTGGTTCTGAAATAGGTTTTTGAAATTCTGGATTAGGCTTTTGAATTGGAAAGATTTTCTTAGATTTTGGAGGACATGGTATCTTGGGGATAGGTTTCTTGAATAAAGGCTTCTCTGGGTTTAGTGATTTTGGTTCGACTGTAGGAACTGGTGGAGGGAAGAAGGGTTTGTTCGAGGTAGGAGTTGACTTCTCATATTCTGGAATTGGTTCTGAAATAGGTTTTTGAAATTCAAGATTAGGCTTTTGAATTGGAAAGGTTTTCTTAGATTTTGGAGGACATGGTATCTTGGGGATAGGCTTTTTGAATAAAGGCTTCTCTGGCTTTGGTGATTTTGGTTCAACTGTAGGAACTGGCGGAGGGAAGAAGGGTTTGCTTGAGGTAGGAGTCGGCTTCTCATTTTCTGGAATTGGTTCTAAAATAGGTTTTCGAAATTCTGGATTAGGCTTTTGAATTGGAAATGTTTTCTTAGATTTTGGAGGACATGGTATCTTGGGGATAGGTTTCTTGAATAAAGGCTTCTCTAACTTTAGTGATTTGGGTTCAATTGTAGGAACTGGCGGAAGGAAAAAGGGTTTGTTTGAGGTAGGAGTTTGCTTCTCATGTTCTGGAATTGGTTCTGAAGTAGGTTTTTGAAGTTCTGGATTAGGCTTTTGAATTTGAAAGGAATTCTTAGATTGTGGAGGACTTGGTATCTTGGGGATAGATTTCTTGAATAAAGGCTTCTCTGGCTTTAGTGATTTTGGTTCAACAGTAGGAACTGGTGGAGGGAAGACGGGTTTGTTCGAGGTAGGAGTCGGCTTTTCATATTCTGGAATTGGTTTCTTCTCCTTTGGAATTGGTTCTGGAATATGCTTTTGAAATTCTGGATTTGGTTTCCTTACAATTGGAGTTGGTTCTGGAATTGGCTTATGAAATTTTGGAATTGGCAGAGGCTTTGGGTTCTGCACACATGGATAAGGCTTTGAAATAGGCTTCCTAAATTCTGGAATTGGCAAAGGTTCTGGCTTCTTCAGAATTGGGAATAGATTCTTAAAGAAAGGAATTAGTAGAAAATCTGGCTTCTTAACAATTGGAATTGGCTTCTCCTCAACGGTTGGAATTGATGGCTTTGAGGAAAGCCTTTTGATATTTGGAATTTTGGGAGGGACTTTGATAAATGGCTTCTTGAATATTACTGGTTTTGTTTGGAGAGGCTTCATGTGAAAAGTCTTCTGGAAGGCTTTGAACTTGTCTTCATCAATGTGATCTTCTGAGCCCATGTTTTCCAAGCCTCCCTTTATTGGCTTCACTTCACTCTCTGCATAAAGAAACTGATCAGAACCACAACATATGCTCCATTGAATATTGCCCATTTTTAAACTAACAAGGGTCTGATAAATTCTAGTATTTCAAACCTGCGAATGCTTGAGTTGCAGAAGATGCAGAATTAGCATAGCAGGAGTTTGCAGCAAGAAACAAGAACCCCCAGAAGAGCATAACTGCGCATGCAAAACTGGAAGGCTTCTCCATGATCTTCACTCTCAAGTGCACACACACTTTAAACAACACCACTAATTGAGTTATGGAGTTTCAGATGTAAACCTTGTGATATATATATAGTGAATTTTTGGTGCACAACTACACTCCAACAGCTTAGGACGCCCATCTGCTTCGTTTCTGACGTTTCAATGAACCCTCATGAGTGATGAAGAGTTTGTTTAAGGTTGGGTTTAAGTGACATTTAGTTGAGATGAACAATAAGAATGATCACCAAACTTGGTAGTGAGATGGTGATGATTTAGGTTGTCCATTTATGAGTTCTCCTGTTAGCTAAATATGTTAGTGAACTACTTTTTGTTTCAGCTACACTGTAATGTTATACTTGTTTCCTTAATTGCATTCATCAGTGTTTTATATCTCGTGTATATAGCTTTTCTTAGTGGTTTATTTGTATTTCTAATTCTTCAGTTATAAATTACACAGTATTATGCATACCCCATAAATTTGAAATTATACAATGCTAATGACAGTTAGATTGACTTAATACTCTTTAAACAAGATTTTAAGTTTTATAAATGGGAAAAACTATATCAGGAGCACTTTCCTCTCAATTTGGACTTGGCTTAAATTTGTATTAGTTGGTAATATGGGATATTGGATGGTTTGTTACCATAAATTTAACTCAATACATGCTTTTAATTGTCATAATTTACTCGACCTGTGAAAAAACGTAATTGGCTACTTAAGATATTAACTTCATTTCAATAGTGTTCCACTATTTAAATTAGATGTAAGTCTAACTTTAGTCATTTCTATTGTTTAATATGTTTTTTGAGAGAATTGCACCTATTCAATCTTTTGGATCTATGTCCTCAATAGTAATATACTTTCAATTTGTTAAAAAAAAAAACGCACACACTTATTGATTTGTTATGCCTAGTGTATGTTCTTACAATAAAATAACTTGAATATCGATGCACCTATTTTGAGATGTGTTATTTTAGATCATAAATTAATTATTAAAATTAGTAAAATTTAGTAATATCATAAAAGTAAAAAAAAAATCAGTAATAGTAGGGTTAAATGTAAGGGATTTGATATTTCTTAAGCAAGGTTATAGGTTTGAATTTTATGGGTGAAAAAATCTACATTTGAGAAAGTTATCTCATTTGAATTTAACAATGCTCAAATCTATTTTGGTAGTACCAAATTTGATAAAATTATAAAAAAATAAATAGTTATTACATATTTATTAAATAATTAGGACAAAATATCTTGAAAGTGGCAGAGATCAACCTCTATAAATCATTATATTTATTATACATAAGAGTCGAGTTTCTATCTAGTTTTATAATTCATCCAGAGATCAAACTATAGACTTCACATTTAAATTTAAATTTCAATTTAAAATATTACTCCCTTGTTTATATAAAAGAGACAAACACATCTAAACATCTATAGTGATATATATAAAGTTCATGGGACAGGAATTGTGGTTTTTTTTGGCCATTTGGCTTCTTCTTAAACTACAGTGACATCGGCATCACAGCATGCATCACAGAGCCACCCACAGCAACAGGCGTATAGGCTGTGCAAGGACACAAAAATTATAAAGTCGAGTAATTAAAACATGAAATAATCTAATTAAAATGATAAGAACTAATTAAAATTAAAACGGTAATTTGGCATAAAATAAATAAAAGAAACAAACTTGAAAGAAATAAATTAAAAAAAATCAAAACACTAACTGAACCTTTATTTAACTTTTAACTAAAGAAATTATGAACATATCAATAATAATGAATTGAGCAACATGCACATTATTTTTTTTTTTGGACGAAAATTAAAAAGAATAAGAGAGAAAGAAAGAAAGTAACAATTAAGATTACCATATATCAGCGTAGCTCCGTGGCCCTTTCTTCTTCACATATGGACAACATGACTTATTTCTTCTTCCTGTCAAGTACATACGTATTAATATTAGCATCTGATCTTAATAAAATTAATGTTATATTGATTCCTTAATGACTTCCACAAACAGAAGAAATTAACCCAAAAAAAAAAAACTGTGCATCTCTGTGTTTTAGAGAGAGAGAGAGAGAGAGAGAGAGGAAGCACTAGAGATGACCCGATTGATGCTTATGATGTCCAACATTATCAGAAGCTTTATCCTTGTCCATCTGGGAATTCTAGCAGATGATTAGTTAAGGTTGTGGTCTTCTCTTACTGATAATTCTGTCTGGTTTGTTCATGTTTGATGCAATTCAAGGTCGACTTATATATGTATTAAAAGGCACTCGCTTTAGTAGGAACTGGACTGATCTGGATAAGCATAATGCTTTTGCTTTTTTGGCGTGTAGCCTCTTTTTTGTTTTTAAAAAAAAGTAGCCACTGTACAGAATGAAAAAGTTGGCATGTCTTGCAAAATCTGCTTCCCGGTTTTGGCTATCCAGTCGTCCAGAATGAAAAACCAGCCGGCTTTATCAGTTTTAAATGTCAAGCTTGGAATAATATAAAGCAGAATAAGATTCATATGTCCCCTGGTACCAAAATAATTGAGGTGCACACGTACGTTTCGAGAATCATATGCTTCGTTTCGATTTCAAGTGTCACTGATTAATGCGAGGATTAGACTAAAGGAGAATTCACTTTTAAAAAAATTACTTCATGTTATAACTTTGTCGAAAAAATTAATAATAAATATACCTAAAGTTTATATTCACCAAAATACTCTTTTTTTCATCTATACCCTGTCAAATGAAGGCAGCTCACTGAAATTTTTATTACTAAAAAGTGACTTGAAGTTCAGTCAGAAAGTGGAGAATATATATATATAATATAAAAATCTTAATAAACCATTTATCCCTAGACTCCATGTAAGGCTTGAGACTCACATTAGTTCGGCTCTAACTCTTTATTTGATTGGAGAGATTTGGAGTAAAGGAGAGGAAAAATTAAAAATTTCCTCTCATTTAGTTCAATAAGTAAAAGGAGAGGGGAGAAAAAATTGAGATTTTTTTTTGTGTGACTTGATAAGTAGGAGGGAATGATCCCTTCCCCTCTCAAAGTGGAGGATTTTAGAGAGAAAAAATGAACAAATTCTTCCCCTCTCATCTCTTTTAACAAACCAAGGAAAATTAAAATCCACCTTATTTTCTTTCCTCTTCTCCCCTTCCTATATTAAAAGCCCTCCCATCCCCCATTGTTGAATATTTTACCATGAGCAGTTTGAGATTTCTACGGATTCCAGAATGTGCTTTCAAAAGTACAGAATTCTAAGATACATCTAATATAAAATTACTCTCTCACATTAATGTTCGCAGCACACAAACTTTATTCAAGTGATTTGTGTCAAATGCGTATGGATTAAGTTCGATTATAATTCGATCGGCACATATATGACATACGATAAATATAAACAATGCGTGTGCGAATCAATCACACACACACATGCATTCTCAGTAAAATAATCTCGGCCATGTATTTATAATTCATACAATAAAAGAATTATTAAATGCTTAATGATGAGAACATAAATATTACATACATACATATATATATATATATATATTCTGTTATGGGAGCAAACACTGTTGGAGAATTTTGCTTTATAGGTGATGATGCTTTCTGTCGGGTGCTTTGGACATTGAACGGGAGTCTAATTAAGCTATATATATATATATATATATATATTCTATCTGCCTCGTATCTTAAAAAGCAATAGCAAAAGATAATGGTGTTGGATATTTTTAATTTAATAATATTTAATTTGAATTTATTTAAATTATATATTTATATTGTTTAATTAATTAAATATATCTTAACTTAATGTGGTTCTTATCTTCAAGAGAAGATATTGTCAGTTAAGCGATTTTAAGGAATAAGGGATAAACTCAGTATCTTTATTTGAATTCAAATTCAAATTTACATTTAATAATCGATGATGGCCAAAGTTATTTAAAAAGTTATTTAAATAGAGGCAGACTGAGTTGAGTTTAACAGACGCTCTGGTTCCCCGACTCATAACTAGTTGGAAGAACTGTCTGCATAGATTATTTTCTGATATTTCCTTCTAACTAATTTTATATGTGATTTCAGATCTAATATTTACATTGAGTAACTCCAAAGCTATCTGCATCAGATCATCTAGCATAGCGAGAGGTATTTATAAAGTCTTCCGCTGCTCTTATAATTTTGTGGGAAAATTCAATATATGGAATTTGTATTAAAAATCGAATTTGCCTCACATGTGGTATCAAAGCCTCTCTATTATCTCTACCTGCATCTTGATATGATTTGCTAAATTACTCCACAATTTTCTATTACGGAATATCCATGTGTGGTGCATGGGGTTAATTTTTTTTATGGGGTTAATTTTTTATTTTATTAATTTGTGAAATCACTTTCTGGACATTAATGTGACTTCTCGTGCAGCTAATAGCATCTGATTGTAGTCAAACCACCATAATTATGAAAACTATTTTTTTTCTCGATTAGCCTTTTGTATTTGTTTTTGATCGATTCAAAAAAACGTTTTCAATCTGGCAATGTTCTAGTGTTTTCATACAATTGAAATCATAACCATTGCTTTGTATCTGCGAAAAAAAAAAAAGGGAAGTTCTAGAAGCATGTACATGAACGTTCTGGGCTTGCAAATATTGAGCCTAATTTCTGGAATCTTAATTTTTGGGCTTCCAGATTTTCATAAAGTTTAATTTTGGGCTACCTCTTTTGTGCTTAAATTTTTTGGGAATAAATTTAGCTCATATTTTGTGATTAAATTACCTTTGAACTAAAATTTTATGATATTTAAATTTTCAGAACTTATTCATTGGGTCCAATGGATTGTTTTGAATGATACATGTATTCAACCGTAAATCTTGTTTGATTATTTATTTGTTGTGTCATTTTAAATGTTTAGAAATTTGGATAATTAATTTTTGGGTTATTAAAATATTTTTGTAAAAATATTATTCTGTTATTTAATTGTTTAGAATTTGGAAAAATCTTATTTAAACAATTATAACACTGTTTTGATTTTTGCAAAATAATTGAGTTATCTATTAGCCCAAAATTAATTTTCTAAACAATTGTTGGACACATTGAATAAATAAAATAGTGGAAGAATTTATTTAATTATTTAATCACATGCTTGTTTGGTTGATTGAATTAATTATTTAAATTCTCATAATGATTGTGCATATATATATATATATGATTTTAATTGCTAATAATTTATGATATTTGTGATTAGCATGCATCTAATTAAATAATCAATGAATCATTTATAATTGTTGCATGCATTACTGTTTCAATAAAATCACATATGGATTTAAAATATCAATTCTAATTATATGTGTAATTATAATTTATCTTTACCCACAGGGAGATAATTAAAGTTACACATTTAATTAGGATGAAATAGAATGGCCTTATATTTCCTAAGTAGCCCACGGGTATTAGAAAATATGAATGCATTCTAGTTTCATCAGGTTAATAGGACAATAATATTACACATTTATGATATAATCATATGGGGAGAATTTTTAATTAATTAGTCATATATCAGATTTAATTAATTAATTAATTAAATGATTCTCATTGCGTGATGCCTATATGAGTGCATATGTATGTCCTTTAAGCATAATGATTCTATATGTCTTGTGATTGATATGTATAGTTAGGAAGTAGCCATAGCATCCTTATATGACTGAATATATACATTCTTGATTTGTTTTAACAAATAAAGATATCACATAAAGACTTAAAGACATCAATTCTAATTAAGTATATAATTATAACATATCTTTGCCCACAGGTAGATAGTTATAAATACATACTTAATTAGGATGAAATAGATGTTGCCTTGTGCTTTCTAAGTAGCCCACAGGTATTAGGAAGTATGAATGCCTTCTAGTTTCATCATAAATGATACATAAATTTATGCTATGTTGAAATCTTTGCCCACAGGTAGATTTTAGTGATACGGAATTTATGTTTAGTATGTATTACATTGGTAAGCATACATTTTTTGTTAAATGTGATGGATGATTGCCTCATATAGAATTGATGTAAGCATGCTTTAAGTTGAATCCTGAAAAATTGCAGTGTTATTATCATCTCTTGGATTGTTTGGTTAGAGACAACTATAGAGTTCAAAGGAGAAAAACCTTAACTCTTTGGGAGATATTGACATAAAGTTCCTGTACCCATTAATGTTAGTATGAGATAATATTGTATGAATGATGGGAGTAATACAATTCTCTCAATACAATAATAATGAAATCTCAATGCAGAGCTAAATATTTGGGTACATAATTGATTTGAGGATGTCAATATCCATTTATAGGCAATGGTTGAAATTATGGTATAAGTCACTATTTAGTGTTCTAACTCTAAAATAATTTTCCGCAAAGTAAATAGACACTAAATGTATGTAAATGACATACCATACAGGTAAGAGACATGGCTCTCAAGATAAGAGAATCTCCATTGATCTTTATGCACATAATCCTTAGTTAGATATATCATCAGTATGAGCCATTATAAATTTTTCATAACATACATAAAGAGATATATACAATAAAAATTATTGGATATATGTGTGAAAAGGAAAATTAGGCTCAGATTTGGATTAGAAGTGAGATTCTAATAAGAGATTTAGTTCCAAAGATAGACCATGAAGAAAGAGGCATATAAAGAGTAATTACCTCACAAAATGGTCTTCTTGGAGAATAATAGTTATACTCTTATCTTTAATATTTTTTTAATCTCATTTAGTTAAAGCGTATCAAGGATAAAAATTCTTTCTATTATGTGATAGAGGAGAATACTAATGTCTCCATTATAGAGAGTTAACAAGGTTTATAAAAAATGAGATTATTTAATCTCAAAACCTCATTAACTTTAATTCATATATGAAATGCATTAAAGATTAAGCAGATATATATATGGCTGGAAGAATTTAATTGCTAGGGATTGTAAATGCTAATGTCTAGTTTTTGTATTTATGTTCTAATTGTTTAAAATGATCATTTCCTATTGTTGTTAATTTCTCAAAATTCATAAATATTACTTGTTTTATAATTAAGATAAGGCATATGATGCCTTAATAAGGATATAAAACAAAAGTAGAGAGTTAATCCTATAAACGGGTTAATATGGTGAGATTAATTAAGGGAATGAATATTATTACAAGTACACTAGTGATAGATAAATTCACTCAAGACAACAATATACATTTAAAATAAGGTTCCAACTTTTTTTGTAATTAAATACATCTTTTGAAGCCCATAAAATTGGAATATTATGATTTACTCTCATCAACTTGTCTTGTAAAGGTAAGAGTGAATTGAGGTTTTTCCTGAAAGTTTCATTGCATATTTGGATGAAAATGCAAAGAAATTTAAAGGATAAAAGGTATAGTATCTATCACATATAAGATATGTAAAAATGCCAAATTCAATGAAGAATGTCATCATTAGTGTGAGTGATCAAAGATATGACAAACTGATAAAAAATGATCACACATAGATGAATGAAATCACTAATTATGGTGGAATACTAGTTTTACATGAAACTTATTTTTATAAGATGAATGTAAAACATAATAAAGTTTTGAAATCTAATTGGTTTTGTTGAAAATTAAGAGTATCAATGTCTTGAATTTTATTAACTATTGAAAAGAAATCTCATAAAGAATAAGAGATATCTGAAGATACTTATAAATGGAACTCTTATTATGCAACTTTAATCTTAACAATAGATTAAATTATGACCAATTATGATTGAGAATTTGGCAACTATTAGCAATTACATGGTGTACATTAGATTAGAACATGAACATTAAGAATAATCTCATATGTTTTCACATATAATAAAGTAAATTCCAAATTAACACATGATCTCATGATATATAAGAGATCTTAAAGCAAATAATATTTGACAATTTGTATAATTGCTAGTGAGGTTAAGAAAATTAGCCATGAATGGATCTTTAAGATTAGAAGAAATTTACTAGTCAATATTATGTATTACAAATTAAAGATTATTTGTTAAATGTTGTCTTTATAAAGGAAGGGATTGATGATAGTAGGATTTTTCTCCTACATTAATGAATAATTCCTTCATTATTATCATGAATCTATATGCCAATTTTTATTTGGAATATTAGGGAAACTATCACTCTCATTATGATTATAAGAGAGAGATGTATGTGAAATAATGTAAGAGATTAAATCATTACTAAGGAGAATTTAGTTAGGTAAGACTTCCCATGGTATTGGTAGTTGAAGACTCATGATATGATCACATTTTTTATAATGTCGAGAACATCATAAATCCTTATTTATACCACTGGATTAGTGGGAGTTGAGTCATCTATTTAATTTTAGTTATAGATGACATATTGCTTATGATGAATGACTTGACATGTCACAAAAGGCATAATAACTTTGTTCAAGAGCTATGATGTAAAAGATATAGGTAAAATGTCTTTAGAGATGTATAAAGAGATAATTCTCAAAATTTTTGGGATTATCATAAAGAACTTATATTTGTAAGCACTTGAATATCAATGAATAAAGTCTATTTGTCATATGTGACACCTATATTTGCCATATGTCCCTGATGAGATTTGGAAAGATATGGGAATAATATTTCTTTCATGCTAGTAGTAAAAGACATAATGTATGTCTAAATGTGCACATAAACTGACATAGCCTTTGTGAAAGGAATATTATAAAGATCCCAAAGTCATGCTTAGATAATAAATGATAAGCTGCAAAGAATACTAGAAATTCATGTTTACATATAAAAGATCAATAATTAGGAAAATACAACATTTGTTCAATTTAGTAGGATAAGTTGACTTTAAAAAGTCAATATCATGACACATCCTAATGCAAGATGAAGAAATTAAGTTATGGAGGAGTGCAAGATTGCTAAGCAATAACTAATTGCTTACTTCCACCATAAATGCTGGATTTGACCTATGATTTGAGGCAAGTTTACATAAATAGTGAATTTCATCTTGGGTTTCAAATTGAGGATTCGTTTGAGACTATAAAGAAGTGTGTTGACCATATAAAGTTAAATGGTCATATAACACATAAAGAGAAGATCCTTAACTAAAAGCATGCAATTAAAGAATATGAAGGATCATACATCTCATATGAGACAGATCACATTGGGGTGATCTAGATGAGGTGTGTTTAAGTGATGAAATTCGTGTTGTAGTTCATCAACTCAATATATATATTGTATACAATTCTGGTGAGATTGATGAACATTAAGGCAGGAACCGAATAAACATTTAAGGTTTATTCATAAAGATAATTTTTCATAAAGTAAGGATATTACTTGTGATACATGGAAGGTAATACTCACATGATTAGAGGACTTATCACCATGATTCTTGTAATATTGCTTAAATATTTCTTGATATATCAACTGACTAATCAAGATCGGATCAAGTGGGAGAATGTTGGATATATTTAATTTAATAATATTTAATTTGAATTTATTCAAATTATATATTTATATTGTTTAATTAATTAAATATATCTTAACTTAATGTGGTCCTTATCTTCAAGAGAAGATATTGTCAGTTAAGCGATTTTAGGGAATAAGGGATAAACTCAGTATCTTTATTTGAATTCAAATTCAAATTTAAATTTAATAACCGATGATGGCCAAGGTTATTTAAATAGAGGCAGACTGAGTTGAGTTTAACAGACGCTCTGGTTTCCTGACTAGTTGAGACTAATTCCCAGGCTCCATCACTGGTCTCATAACTAGTTGGAAGAACTGTCTGCATAGATTATTTTGATATTTCCTTCTAACTAATTTTATATGTGATTTCAGATCTAATATTTAAATTGAGTAACTCCAAAGCTATCTGCATCAGATCATCTAGCATGACGAGAGGTATTTATAAAGTCTTCCGCTGCTCTTATAATTTTGTGGGAAAATTCAATATATGGAATTTGTATTAAAAATCGAATTTGCCTCACAAATGGTGCACATGCCTTGGCAAAGAGTGTTCACTCATGCTAGTTGGATTGGCTTTTGTGGAAGTCTAGTTGCAGTAAAGTTTTAAATGCAACTATATTAAATACTTGATAATAAAATTTGTCACTCGAAAAGATTCTATTTGGTTCAGTCTATATTAGTTTGGATCGAATAAATCCTTTAGTTTGGATCGAATAAATCCTTTAGTTAGTTGGTTTGATCATTTATGCATGATTGGTCTATGACATATGAATTAACGTTTGTTTAAAGAAGCTAGCACTTATGCTAACCGGGTGGCATAACATGCTGATGAGATGGAAGCCCAGTTTACATTGATTTTGCTACTGCTTAATTATGCAGTGGAAACCTTTTGTTGTTTGATACGTACGATAAGCTTTGTGCTTGTGACCACTGATCTTTAATCTCTGTATGGCCTTGCCATAATGTTTATATTCACACAAAAAATGATGGTGTATGTATGTGATAAGTTTTGAGGGCTAATTTTGGCCAAAAATTTAATAATAAATATACCTAAAATTAATATTAATCATACTAATCTTTTTTGCCAATTGCTCTGTCAAATGATGGCAGCTCACAAAATACTTTGTTTGAAGTGACATAAAATTCATTCAGAAACTTGGAGAGTAAGTAGAGAATTTGATTCTTAAAGTGCAGAATCTTTTGTTGAAATATTGTTAACTTATGTCTATTCTGCTCTAAGCTAGAATTTATTCTTTCATTCTGTCTCTCGGTTTTCATTCATTTTTCTTAACAAATTAAGATTACGAAAAGTCAATGTGCTAATATTTCACATAGCATCAATATTAATCTTTAAGACGCAGATAAACTTGATTTCTTTAGTTGAAATCTAACCTTTTTGCTTTCCCTATTCCTCTTGTAAGCAAAAAATTTAATAAAAAACTGTTTTCATTTGTTTTTTGATACAACATTTTGGTATCTAGCACTATCATGTAAGACTCGAGTATTGTTGAACCCAATTGAAGTAATTCTTCTCAAAATGATTTTTTTTATCTCCAAAATTTAAACTCTTGACCTTACTATTGAGTCATTTCCACTCAATTCTATTTATTTTTGACTTAACACGAAAAAATAACAATTAATATGTTTTTTTCACTTAAAGAGAATTGATTCCTTTCCACCAATTGTTATTTTTCTGTATTAAGTAAAAAATAAATAATTGCATATATTTCCTCAGAGCAGTCATTTTCTGATTTCAGTGATCTAAATTATAAATATCTGTTTTCCTTGAAGAGAAGAAAAAAGTAGGATTCAAAACAGAAGTTGGAAGCTGAGATCAAGCAACACAAGGTAAAAAAACCACTTAGCTGGCTTTGTTAACCCATTTATTAGAAATAAAATTGAATCAAGGATCAAACAAGTGTTTGTCTTCCTAGAAACTCTTAGAGAAAAGGTGGTAATCTTTAAGAGGTCTGGGGCTCCACCTTTGCTTCTCCTGATCCTCTCCTGCCGGTAACAGTACTCATCAATCTTCAACACCCTCTCATCTCTTCTCTTGTGCTTTCACTATTTTCTTTCTTGCTTCTAACCATGCACCTCGCTCAATATATATGTTCTATATACATACATACATACATATGTATATCACATATTGAATAGGCCATATGGGCACAGCATTTTACTTCGACCATACAAGTCTTAGAGCTCGCTTAACTAAATATTTTCTGCACATTTAATTTCTAAAAAGATATATAAATTTGATCTGAAATGTCTATTTCATATCTAGGCTCTGAAATGTCTATTTCATATCTAGGCAATTCAGAAATTTTCAACTTCTTTATGTGATGCTATTCTATATTCTATTTGGGTTGAAGAAACCTCATTAATTTCGAAATCCAAGAACGATTACAGCATCTTCGAAAATTGATAGTAACCCACGCCGGGGATCCTATGTTGAAACTGATTCAAAATAATTAAGTGGAGTCACGTGCTCAAAGTTTAGTTAGTCTTGCAGTTCACGTATGGTTTATTGGGTCTAATTAAGATATTTTCCTAATTGTTTCCTATTTGTTTCGGCCATAGATAAGCATCTTGAGTCTTATTGTTAGTTTGCTTTTCTGTCAAGATTATTTTGTTATTATTTTTTTTTTAATTTATTTCAATATCTTAGTGGGTCTATGTTCTCTATCGCATGTTCGTTACTCTGATACCAAAATTTGTTGGAAAGGCAAGGACATAATAATATGTGAAAGACAAGAAAGATGAGGGGGAAGTGAAGCATCAGACAGGGAGAATGCACCAGTGCACCACTCTAGAAACACACGACTCTGATGGTGATCCAATGCATGCACTTGCAGGGGGATGGATGTCAATTGCTATTGAGCTGCCAGGTGTAATGGGAAGAATGGGAATTGGTGCAGACATATCAGCTAATGGGATAGATCCTACACCATCAGTTTCCTCGATCGTCATCATCCCATTAGTTGATGGTGTAGGAACTATCCCATTAGTTGATGTGAATGATGGAGACCTTACCCCATAAGCTAGGTGTTGAGAATTCAGTTTTTTACCATATGAAAAAAATTTAGTTGGGAACATGGATGGATATAGGAGCAAGTGGCGGTGCTTGTCCTCCAAACACAGAAAATTGGACCAATTACTTTGGACCAATCACTAGACTAGAAAGATACTAAATCAAGGTTTAATGATTTAATCAGAGTTAAATCAGGATCAAACTAGTTGTAAATAAATTAATATATCTTAAATAAGATATACTTAAAAGGTAAAAATATTAAGCCTCCAAAGTCAAGAAAAAGAAAGATTTAATTCCAAAAAAAGGTAACATTTCTTTAAAGAAAATGCAACATGAAGGGTACAATTATAAAATAATTAAGTTTTTATTCAAATTCATAATCATATATAGTTACGGATAACTTACTCTATAGTTTTCATCCAAACACATAACGAGCTCGTCTTAGTCATAATATATTAATATTCATGCTTATATATTGGAGTAGGATAGCTTTTTTCAATTGACTGAGATTACTTGGACATGTGTTAATAAGTGATAAGCTGCGATTTTCACTCTCATATTTCAAAGACTGTACACAAAGCACAAAACGATTGATTGCATAAGACTTTTAAAGGTATGGCTTTTACTTAATCGCATTTCTTTCATTTTCAAAATGATATTCTCCTTCCCTTCTTCATCTTTTTATCTATCTCCATCTTTCAAACCCAGACCACGTTTTGAGCTCAGATTTTGACAGCTCAACGCAGAGCAACAAACCACACAAAGCCACAAGTCAGAATTTTTAGCTTCTGCTTGTGCTTATTTTATTTTTATATCTTTTTTACTATTACTTTCTCTATTGTTGAAACCTTCATTTTCATTTTCTTTTTTCGCCTCTTTCTCTCTCTTAATGCTCAAATCATCTTTACGTGTGAGCAAATGACAGTCAAGGCTTAATTTTGCTTTATTTTCTCCAATTTTTTGTGTGGTTATTGCTGCTGTATGAAGAGAAAAACATGATTTGTTGTTGAAATTTTTTCCCATCTCTTTCTTCTTCGTCTTCCGTAAACTCCCCCCTTTTCCACCAGTTCAACCCAATAATGCACCAATTTTACTAGTTTTTAATCAGTTGTTGACTGGTTGTTGACTGATTTTTTGTTACCCAGTTTTCTCTTTATTTCAGACTGGACCACATACTTGTTGCCAGTTGAACAAGTCAAATCGATCAGTCTAGTCTGGTTCTCAAAACATTACCCAAACCTCAATTATCTTTAGCAATATTTATACTTTTTGTTTGTAAAAAATTAAAAATAGATTTTAGCCCCTACTTCATATTTTTCTTTCAGTTTCAAAAGGTTTGGATCTGTACCTAGTTGGGAAAAATCTACCATTTACTTTCAGTATCTAAGAAAAATTAGTTCTTATTACTGGCAAGAGATACTTATAATTTGAAAAAAAAAGTATAGCAATGCTTAAATTTGGACTAACCAACATTATTAGATATCAAATGACACTATTATGAGGCTCTTATATTTGTCAATCCATAAAACGTAATCTAAAGTTCTTAGTTTAATATAGTTATAACAATCTCTTCTATTCATTTTGATCCGGCAGATGTCGTCTCGTCATAATCGTGATGTCATATATATGTTAAATAAAATGACATGCACCATTTTGAAATATGATAAAGATGTGATATCACGGCAACCTAGCTATATAGGAATGCAAATACCTAGCTACAGTTTTTTTGGATGTCATTAATATCAAAAAAGCATTACACACTAATTTGGACAAAAAAAAGCCCTTATCAATACAACATAAAAAAGAACAAAATAAAACAAAGAAAACACCTAGCATAAACCTACCAAAAAAAAAACAAGAAGCACAAAAAACCAGCAAGGAAGCAGGAGATCTTCAATACCACTTCTAGCATAAATTAGTCTTCAATCCATATCAGCCATCAACATGGCTTCATGTTGAGCATTTTAGTTACACTAGTTCCTTTTCATATCCAAAAACACAGAAAGATGCACTTTTAACCTACATATATAGAAAGATGGAATTAATTCATTCCTTAGTTCACAAACTAAATGCAAGAAAATAATCAATACTTAAAAAGAGAAAATACTTTGGCATAGAAAGGCTCATACGAGAACTGCAACAAGACACAAAATAATTCTAGTCCCCAGACTATCCAGGTAATTAAGGACAATTATAATCATCAATATCAAATTTGACCTTTTTATAGAAACACTTCTTGGGTTTATGAAGAAGAATGACTGCTTTCCCCTGCAAGATATCAGTTATTGGAAAATCAACATACCTCTATCTTTCCATCATAGTATTCTGTCCCCTGCAAAAGAAACAAAGTATTGTTAAAAGGGTATAATAAATTTAGAGAGAAGACCGTGATACTTGGAAGTCCACTACCATATCATATGCTAGAGTAACATGTAATGAAATTGAGTTCTATTGTTACAGAGGGCATATGTATAACAAAGAAACAGTAAAGGCGTACACAGGTCAAGAAAACCAATACACTCTTGCTTCGTAAAAGAACACATTGAGGAGAGAATGAACAAAATTCTTGACAAAGTCCTGAATAAGACTTGAGAAAAATGAACCAGTAGAATCCAAGAAAAATACAAATACGTTTTCACTAGGTCAGCCTTTGCTTAAACGGTCTTGTATGTGAATACCATAATTCATAGCAACCTCATCATAGCAATAAATCAGAAGCCATTAGATTCAGCAGACCATTGTGCCATCTCTCAATGACCCTACTAACAATAGGTACAGACCAGATTAAGTCAAAGACATAATTCTCATATGAGCTTTAGATCATTTCTAAACTGATATAAACCTCAGTCCTTAAGAGTTAAAATTCAGAATGGTTGGAGCTGCACATGACAATTTCAGGATAATGACTAAAAGCCCAGTATCAAAAACTATGACAATACAAAGTATGGAATCTTCTGTAAGTCACATATAGACATTTTTGCATTCCCCAGTCTGATATATAATCAGGAAGTCAAGGAAAACATTCTATTTTACAACATTTAATGGTCTTAATACTTGAAAACTAATAGAGATACTAATTAAACATATTTATGGACTCACTTAACAGCCAAAACTCGAAATGGTCCTAACACAGTAGTGGATCTCCATGACAGAGTGATCTAGAGTTAATTTTATCCTTGTCAGCCGGACCAAATCTTAAATAAAACCATTGAAGACCTTTTATAATACAGACCCTTTATACTTTGCTTACAAAATGAGCTGTAGTGTTTGTCAGAAGCAATCTGGTGAAGAAGCAAACTCCTTTGAGATTCACATCAAAGCTAGAGCATCAGTTAAACTCTGGTGTGAAAACACAAGAAGTTGGACTCAATTGTCATGTATAGGTTTTTCTGTGATGGAATTTTCATAATGTTCACAGGAAGAGATGAAAGAATTTATGGACATTAGAGAATTTCCATGAAACTCTCAATCTTTCCAACTACTCTAACTTTCTACAAATATAGTTTTGTATCTTTCAAAATCTCCAACAGAATCTCAGATCATTGACTTATATGTAATAATGTGCTTCAAACAAATCTCTGACGGAATCTTAGTTCATTCTATCTCTTTCAAAATATAAATTCCTTTGTTGCAGTAATTAAATTCCAAGTCTTTTTCATTGAAATAAGACACAGATGAGGAAGAATTAATGATAGAAAATTACAGCCTTAATATGGTGGAGGAGCCCCTGAATTATGTTTGGAGAACGCTTAATGATGAGCTTTTATAAGCTATGGTTAGTGGTTACACAAGAATGCTACATAATATATTAGTTAAATATAGTATTATATGCAGTAAAAAAAAACTTCTAATTTTACCCCTTGTCTATATATATATATATATATTAGTGATAAAATTGTGTGTACCGTCCATGAATATAGTTATTATCTATTTTTTGTTTGCGAAATACCTTTGGAAAAAATATACATCATGTTTTGAAGTAAATAGAGAAAAATGCCCCCAATGAGAGAGGCTCAATTTGTGAACTTTACAACATGTACAAGTAACAGTATAAAAATTGCGCCACTCAAGTTTTCTAAAATTATTATCTAATTCTTAGGTTCACAACAAAAAATTGAATCATTATATAATAAAAATGTTACAACTAAGCTTCTTAAGATTTTAATTAGGAGAATTTTATCATTATCAATAGTAAATTTAATTTTTGTTACAAAAATTTTTATGCACTCATTAAAAAAACTAAGACTTTTACAGCATTTAATGATTATATTTTTAGGCCTTTCATAGTAGATTCTACAAAATTAAAATTAAAATCTTTTATAATCTTCCGTAAGTTATATATTACTCCTAATGACTTTTGGCCTCAACATTGTCAAACTAAAACGATTTAATAATAATATGATGTTTCTTAATTTCGGGAAAATTATCCCATTGTATTATATAGTAGTAGTTTGAAAAAACAAAAAATGACTACAAATTGTCAAGCTAGACGTCTCTTATTATATATTCTTTTATACCAAGTCCATGTTTCGTATATCACAAAAAAAAAAATCCATATTTCGTAGTGCATGTACCAGTACCACTTATATCTTTATGGGTTCTATTCTACAAAATAAAAAGTAAATTAGATAAAGAGTAATATAATAAAAATTAATTTTTTACTAGAAAAATGAAATCCATCTTTTTCAATTGAAAAAAATATGCTGAAAGAGCTATTATAACATTTTGAATACAATAATATTTAAATTTGAACTGATCAATAATATCAAATACCACATGATTATCATGAAAAAGGCACAAATATTTGCTAATGGATTCAATGTAATCTATAAAATTTTAGTTTAATATAGTTTTTTTTTAAATCTCTTCCATTCATTTTTTTTCCAACAATTTTCATCATGTCTTAGTGCCCATTTGGTTTATCTTTTTGTAAAAGTACTTTTAGAATAACCACAGTTTACAAAAATGAAGTTTGGATAAAAGTAGATAAATTTACTGAAAAGCTGTTTGGATGAAAAATGAGAAAATGATTGTTAGAAAGTACAGTTTAATTTCCAAAAAAGAGAACCAAACATGCACTTAATATCTACCGTATTAAATAAAATCTCATTTTTTAATTGAATTCTTATAATTGGTTGGGAATTAGTTGAAGTTAAAAATGGATTGAGTTATTACAAATACAAACTTCTCATCCTCTTGCATGTCATACTAGCATTTGAACTTTTGCCATAAGCTCTTCAATATTCTCGGATGCATCCAATGAACTATCATTAATTTATGCATTTGATCGATCTTGCGTTTATGTTTGTGATGTCGTTTTGTTGCTTTTGTGTCGTTTGTGTGCATGTCGTTTTCTTTGTGTTGTGTGGTTTCTAAATTTATTTGTGGCTTTGTGATTTAATGCTTATGTTAGGGATACTATCTTTCGTTTGTCATGTAGTACTGGAATTTTGCATTGGAAAAAAGAAAGAAAGAAAGAAAGAAAGAAAGAAAAAAAAACTATCAATGATTCGTCCTAGAGCCACATCTACCAGTAAGATTCAAACCTATATAAGCACATGCTCTAACTCGAGAGATGCACATGGAAAAAAATGTTAATATTAATTTGAAATTCTGGTGCCATTGAAATAAATAAATACAGCATACGGATATGTTCCTAAACGCAGTGGGATGGAATTTCGATAACATACAACTGAATAAATGCCTACCACCCTTTTCTATTCTTAATCTTTTTTTTTTTGCCACTAAATTTGCATATGTAATAACAATATTAAAATATTTTATAATTTAACAAATTTAAATTCAATTAATATTCATATCAATATTACCTATATTTTTTCCCACCAATATTATCTATATTATTTTAATTTAAAGTATAAAATAATTTATAGGCTTATTTATAAAATATAAAATCTATAAAATTATATACTGTTCACCATCATCACAGGTGGGGTTTGTATATATGATTTTAAAACACGTCAATTATAACAGAATTTTGTCTTTTTCCGATTCCATGGTTCCTCCTCCTCTTCTTCTACGTGCACAATTTAAATAGACTGCCCGTACTGGAAAACAGAACAGAGCATCATTTTTAACACTTCACAGGCATTATCTTCCTTGAATGCCAACTTAGAACCACATCCTCATCGTCATCGTCCTTTGTAAAAGAAGAAGAGGAGACGTAGAAACGGAGAGAGATGAGAGGATCCACTCTCTGTTATATCCCATTCCTTGTTTACTTCCTCTGGTACAGTTCAACTCAGTCCAGTGCCTACTCTGACCTCGATGCTCTGCTTAAGCTCAAAACTTCCATGAAGGGACCCGAAGCTTCAGCTTCTGCAATGGAGGACTGGAAACCCTCTTCTTCCCCCTCATCTCACTGTAGCTTCTCTGGAGTCACCTGCGACGAGAATTTCCGGGTAGTCTCTTTGAATGTTTCCTTGCTTCCCCTGTTCGGCTCTATTCCGCTGGAGATCGGCCTCTTGGACAAGCTCGTCTATCTCACCCTCTCACAGGACAACCTCACCGGCGTGCTTCCGAAAGAGCTCGCCAACCTTACTTCTCTGAAAGTCCTTAATATTTCACACAACATCTTGACAGGAAACTTCCCCGGTGAAATCACTCTCCGCATGACGGAGCTTGAGATTCTAGACGCTTATGATAATAACTTCACCGGCTCTTTACCAGAGGAAGTAGTGAAATTGAAGAAACTGCAGCAGCTCTGGCTCGCCGGGAACTACTTTTCTGGCGAGATACCAGAGAGCTATTCGAAGTTCGATAGCTTGGAAATTCTGAGGCTGAATGAAAATGACCTAAGAGGAAAAATTCCAGCGAGTTTGGCGAAGTTGAAGAAGCTCAGGGAATTGAATCTGGGTTATAGTAATGTTTACCAAGGAGGTATCCCGCCGGAGCTAGGCACGATGAGCACGCTTCAACATATGAATTTAGCTTCCTGTAATTTAACCGGCGATATACCGGCGAGCTTGGGCAATTTGAAGAACTTGAATACTCTTCTTCTGCAAATGAACAATCTCATCGGAACCATTCCACCTGAACTCTCCGGTATGATCAGTCTCACGTCACTGGATTTATCCATCAACGAACTCACCGGAGAGATACCCTCCAGCTTTTCCAAACTAAAGAACCTAAGTTTGATCAATTTGTATCAGAACAAGCTTCATGGGATTATCCCGTCATTCATCGGTGACCTTCCGAACTTGGAATTGCTTCAGCTTTGGGAGAACAATTTCTCGTTCGTCTTGCCCGAAAATCTCGGCAGCAACGGTAAATTGACGATGCTTGACGTCGCGAAGAATCGTTTCACCGGGATGGTTCCTAAGGATTTGTGTAAAGGAGGAAGGTTGGAGATTTTCATCCTCATGGATAACTTCTTCTACGGTCCAATTCCTGAGCAGTTGGGCGAGTGTAAATCTCTGATAAAGATTCGAATTTCTAATAATTTCCTCAACGGGTCGATTCCTTCGGGAATTTTCAAGCTTCCTTCTGTGGCAATCATGGAGCTTGGTAACAACCAGTTCTCAGGGAAGCTACCGTCGGATATGTCAGGTGATCTTCTCGGAATTTTGTCACTGTCGAATAATTCATTTACCGGGAAAATCCCTCCGACGATCGGAAACCTCCGGAGCTTGCAGAATCTATTACTAGACATGAACCAATTCATCGGCGAGATTCCCGGGAAAATGTTCGATTTGCCGATGCTGACGAAGATGAACATGAGCTCCAACAACCTCAGCGGTCGAATCCCAGATTCCATAACTCGCTGTGTTTCCTTAACGGCCGTTGATCTCAGCCGGAACATGCTGGTCGGAGAAATCCCGAGAGGGATAAAAAACTTAACGGTACTAAACATTCTCAGCCTCTCAATGAACCGCCTAACCGGCCCAATCCCAGACCAAATCCAATACATGAGTGGCCTCACCACACTCGACCTGTCCCACAACAACCTCACCGGCAGAATCCCAACCGGCGGCCAATTCAGCGTCTTCTCCAGCTAGTGCTTCGCCGGAAACCCCAACCTCTGCTCCCCCAACGATCACTTCTGCCAAACCGACAATGCCCTCCATTCCAAATCCACCAAATTCATCGCCATAACAATCCCTCTATGCACCTCCCTCCTTCTAATCGTCATAACAATTCACGTATTATGAAAGAGAGAGCTGCAAGACCACAAATCCATCACCTACAAGCTAACCGCCATCGAACGGCTGGACTTCAAAGCAGAAGACGTGCTGGAATGCCAAGGAGGAGAGAACATATTTATAGTTTATCATAAGTTTATAAATGATAATTGTAATTATAATATAATATATATCGTATTTTTTATTAACATAATATATATATATATATATTGTGTGTGTGTGTGTAAAATATAGGAAAAAGGGGAAGGGATAAACGAAGGGGATTGATCTTTTTGGTATTGTATTAATACATATTTTTTCTGGAAAAAGAAAGAAAAGAAGAAAAAGATATCAAATTTTTTGTCCAGCTTGGCCAGAAATTTTTTTTATTCAGCATGATTTCTATCTTGAAGACTCTAGACACTAGTTACGTGATTGGATTAAATTTTATATAATTGATTCTGAGTATAGTTAATTGATTTTGTTAAAAAATAATTTATATTTGAATATTTTTATTTCAAAAGTAATTTTAAAAAAATGAAATATATTTGGATGAATTACTTTTGGATAAATAAGTACAAATTTTAAATGACTCAATCCCTTTAAGTGATTATTGATAGCAATAAGTGAAATTTTTTCACATGTAGATAAGTGATTTTTTTTTACTATAAACACTTATTGGATAATACTAATGTATTTGGTAATACCCCTCTATAAGCATCTATGGACCATAATAAAAACTCATCAAATCTCATAAGTGTTATCCCAGCCGCTTGCTTAATGGTTACAATGATATGATTATATAAATAAGAACACTAATATATTAATGGTGTAATATGATATGATACGTTAATAGTAATAGATAACTACGAAAACACTCCTTTCCAAAATTATCCATTGTGATTTATGGAGTGTAGGATATTGAAAATATAGATTGCAAAGAGTTGGGAGATAATATCTAAATCATATTATATTTATAATGGGAAGACTTAATGAGCTTAAACTTATATACTTATTATACTTTTATCAAATCAAATATAAACACGTGAATTTAAAGTTTTAAAATAAATTAATAATATTAATTAATTAATTAATTATAGAATAAATACTAAATAAAAAAATTAATTGTATTGATTTAACTGTATTAAATTACATTAAGTGCCTATTTGAAATCAAAACTGAAGAAGTACTAATTAATTACGGAGAAGTAATAATTTATTGTTTTTATCTCTCCAAAATCGATTTTGAGATTTATAATCTATTATATATATATATAAAAGTAGGTAACATGTATAGAGATTTTCAAAATGATTATGGTGCTTCAAATGAGATTTGTTATGATTCTGTGTATTGAAAATTCTGCTTTGAAATTAGATTTAGAGCTAACACTATAATTTTCTTTTTTTAATTTAAAAACACTAAATCTAATAAGATTTTTTTTTACTCATAACTAATTATATATATATATATATTTCATAATTAATCATATCTATTTTGTTTAAATTACATGTAATTTTTTTGTATGATTTATTTATGTGTTTTAATATTTTTCATAAAAATCTTCAAAAAAGTTTTCAATATTCAAATACCCCAAGACCTATTATTAGATTTTTTTAGTTTAGAATTATATTTTTATATCTATTTTAATTAATTATAATATTTATTTATATGCTTTATTTTTTTCAATAATTAATTATATATGTTCGTTTAATTTATATCAAATTTTTTATATAATTTTTTTATGTGTTTTAATTTTTTCTAAAAAATTTACATAAAAATCTTTTGAATTCAAATGATTTAAGACCTATTATTATATTTTATAATTTAAGACTATACTTTTTAGATCTATTTCAATCAATTATAATATTTATTTATGTGTTTTAATATTTTGTAGAAAAATCACCCTAAAATCGCTAATAACCAATTATATTTATTTCGTTTAAATTAAAAAAATTGTATAGATTTTTATAATATCTGACAATTTTTTTATCTTTATACTCTATTCAAAATCATTACTTTTAAATTTTTCTCTCTTGGTCCACATTTCAAACTAAGCCACCTCCTCTTTTATAGTTCTAATTCTAATTTCATTCAGGTTTATTTTTGTATCTTATTATCAAGAATTTTTTTTTCCTTTTTTAAAATCGTATTTTTATTTTATTTTTTTCATCTCTCACTATTGTTAATTCTTTTCTTACAAAAATTAATTCTTAAAAAATTTCTATTCTGGTAGATAAATGCATATAGTTATCTAACTTGATTTTAATTTAACTCTTAATTTTTTAGTAATTTTTAATAAATATTTCTTTTATTTTTATAATTTCAAGTATATTTCGCTTATTTCAAGCTTTATAATATAAATTTTTATTCATTTTTAGATCCTATTTGATATGTAGGAATCAAGAAATTGGAAAGAGATTCTTAGATTATACATGTTTGGTATGACAGATTTTTTATTCTCAAGTAATCCAATACAAGCAAATTTGTCATAATCCAATTCCACCAAGAACTTGATGAAATTAGTTCAATTCCATGGATGCTACCTATATACGTTTTTACCATCACCCACAATCAACTGTGCCTGAGAGTATTAATGATAATGACAATCCCATGAAGGACCTTCTACGATGGGTCACCAATGTAAGACTTTGCGGACAGGAACAATGATGGTATGAGTGGTAATGAGCAGTAGTATATGCCGCTACAAATATACTTTCATAACTAATTATATTTATTTTTTATAACTAATTATATTTATTTCATTTAAATTATATCTAATTTTTTATATAATTTATTTATGGGTTTTAATATTTTACAAAAAAAATCTCCTTAATAATATTATAAATTCAAATGTTTTAAGACTTATTATTAGATTTTTTAGATCTATTTCAGTTGATTATAATATTTATTTATGTACTTTAATTTTTTCTATAACTAATTATTTGTGTGCTTTAATTTCTTCCCTAACCAATTATATCTATTTCATTTAAATTAAATGTAATTTTTTATATAATTTATTTATGTATTTTAATATTTTCTAGAAAAATCGCCTTAAAAGCGTTAAAACTTACACTTTCTTCAAAATTATTGCCTCTGGATTTTTCTCCCTCCGCATTTCAAATTAAAGCCAACTTCTCTTTTATATTTCTGATTTCATCGATCACCAAGAAAATTTTTCTTTTCCTTTTTCAAAACTCAAGCATCGCAATTTCGTGCTTTAAAATATCTACTTTCAAGTTAAAATCTATTATTTTATTTTATATTTTGAAATTAAAAATACAAAATCTAATAAGATTCTTTTAATCATAATCAACATTTATCTTTTTTAAATCTTATGTGTTTTAATTTTTTACTAAAAAAATTCCCGGTTAATTTTTTAAATCTTATGTGTTTTAAATCTTGACCAAGTTATTGATAGAAATCAAGAATCTTAAGCTCCAACAAGAAACACAAGACCAAATGATTGAACAAATAAAATTTACCAAACCCAATGATCCAGCCTAATCCGATGAAGAAAATAAGGAAGAACTTTCTGAGCCTTTCCTTAATTTAATATCAAGGATAAAATTCCAAACCGTTTATATGAAAGTTAAGATAATTATCAACCATGATTTTGCCTCTGAAGAAATAGCCTTATTTGATACAAGAGCAGCCTCTAATTGTATTTTAGAAGATCCTGTCCCAACCAAACATTTTGAAAAAAATAAAAAAATGTCTTAATACTTGCAATGGTAGTCCACTCGAAATAAAATATAAAGTAACCAATGCTATTGTAGAAAACTAAGAATATCAAGTAAAAACTCCTTTTACCTTGGTAAGGTATATTAAAAACAAAATTATCTTTGGAAAACCTTTTGTCTCCAAACTTTTCCCTTTCAAAATGGATGAAAATGGAGTAATTATTGAATATTTAGGAAAACCTATTCTTTTTGCATTTATAAAAAAACCCATGGTTAAAGAACTTAACAATATATTCCTTAAAGAAAACCAAATCAATTTCCTGAAAGAAGAAATTTCTCTTAAAAATATTGAAACCCAATTAACTCAGCCATCAATTCAAAAGAAATTCCAAAAACCCCTTAACTATATTCAAAAATCCATATGTTCAGATTTTCCAAATGCTTTTTGGGAAAGAAAGAAACATTCTGTAGAGTTGCCTTATGAAAAGGAGCTCCAAGAAAGTCAAATTCCAACCAAAGCTCGACCCATCCAAATGAACCAAGAACTCCTTGACTTTTGCCAAAACGAAATCCAAGATCTCCTTAATAAGAATCTAATAAGAAAAAGCTGAAGTTCTTGGTCTTATGCTGCTTTTTATGTTAATAAGAATGCAGAAATAGAACAAGGAACTCCAAGATTAGTTGTTAACTACAAATCCCTTAATCAAGCTCTTCAATGGATTAGGTATCTTATTCCAAACAAGAAAGATCTTTATTCAGCCAAATTTTTTTCAAAATTCAACATGAAATCTAGTTTTTGACAAGTTCAAATTTCTGAAAAAGGCCGATATAAAACTTCATTCACTGTCCCTTTTGGACAATATGAATGGAATGTTATGCCTTTTGAATTAAAAAATGCTCCTTCTGAATTTTAACGAATCATGAATGAAATTTTTAATCGTTACACTAAATTTATCATCGTTTATATTGATGATATTTTAGTTTTTTCCCAATCTATTGACCAACATTTCAAACATATATATATCTTCGTGAATGTAGCCAAAAGAAATGGTCTTGCTGTTTTAAAAGCAAAGATCAGTCTTTTTCAAACAAAAATTCGATTTTTACGACATCATATCTATAAAGGAATGATTATTCTTATTGATAGAGCTATCCAATTTGCTGATAAATTCCCTGATCAAATTCTTGACAAAACCCAACTACAATGTTTTTTAGGTTGCCTAAATTACTCAAGAGATTTTGTCCCATAATTAAATAATCTTATCAAACCCCTTCATTATCTTTTTAAGAAAAATCCACAGGTGTGGACAGACACCCACACCACAATTGTCAGACAAATCAAATAACAAGTTAAAGAGCTTCTATGCCTTGCTTTCCTAGTCTGCGTGCTCTTAAAATAGTGGAAACTAATGCCTCCGACATTGGGTACAGAGGAATCCTCAAACAATGCCTTGATGGAAAAGAAAGTATTATTGCTTTCACATCAAAACACTGGAATCCAACTCAACAAAATTATTCAACTATAAAAAAAAGAAATCTTAGCTATTGTTTTGTGCATCACAAAATTCTAGAGTAATTTATTAAACCAAAAAATTTTAGTCAGAGTTGATTGTAAATCTACAAAAGAAGTTTTGCAAAAAGATATTAAAACTATTGCATCAAAACAGATTTTTGCCCGTTAACAACCCATACTAAGTGTTTTTTATTTTGACATTGAATATATAAGAGGCAATACAAACTTTCTCCCAAATTATCTCACTAGAAAATTTTTGTAGGAAATGTAACAATGCCTCCAAAGAAGGACAAAGGGAAAGCAAAAATAGATATGGGACAAATATTAATCCAATTTGCAACTGGGTCTTCTACCCAAAACCTCAAGTCATAGACTCAAACTGGGTCATCCACCCAGAAACCAACTTCCTCAAACCCTGCTAAACCAAAAGCAGAAACCTCACAAACTAGATCTAAAGAAACTATAGCAGATTATGCCTTCCCAATTGAAACACTCCAAGCCTTAGTTGTCCGAGGATTAACCCATTTACCAACCAAATCTTGGACTGATATAGCTGAGGAAGAAGAAGACGATGATGATGAGGGAGACCTTCTATCCCTTGTGATCGAGAACCTTAAAAATAAACAAATTACCATTAACCCGAAAGACCAAAGGCCCATTATTGTTGCCCAGCCAACTACTATTACCACTATCTAACCAACCAAAAACAAAACCGCTTATATTCCTAAATTAGACAAGCCAATGACCATTATTCAAATTGAACCAAAATTCTTTGAAAATAATCCAAACCATGTTTCTCCAAAAACATTCCCTTCAGGATTCCATTTTAAGCCATTAGCACCAAACAAAACCCAAAGATTCTATGAGTTTATCCTCATAAACACTGATTTTGTCGCTATTAAACACCATCCTAACCCCTATAACAGAAACACATATACCCATACAACCATCCAAATACTAAAAGTCCTTACCCCTTCAGAATGGGGCCAAGATCTAAATAAATCTAAAAAATTTTCTCAACTTTTTATTCTCATTGGGTATAACTACTGGGATTACATTGATGTCTGGTATAATATCTTTTGGTATCAAAACAAAAAATGGTGCCACACATAGTTCATCTACTTCAACTAAAAAATTGCTTACAATTTTCCACAATGATTTATTAAATGGTGGGATTATTTCAGTTCTATTGAAAATATATTGCCACAACCAATTAAAGAGGGGTTGTAGCCCTTTCAAACAAAGATCAACCTTGTTGATAATTCTTTTCCTGTGTTGTTACATTTCTTCTCCAAATTATCTATATCCTGGATCTTTGCCTGGTATTACAAGTATAGCAGTCCAACAACCGGACTCCCAATCTTCTAAAGAATACTATACATCAGGTGGTATGTAAACTTTGAACCAAGTAAAGTAAACATTAATGTAGTTAAAATATGGTTCAGGAATAACTCACAGTGATTGATCACCTTAGAAACTAACAAGTTCCTCAACCAGAAGAACCATATATATGCCTACTTGGCCTCTACCTCTGATAAGCAAACTTTTATTAACCAATTAAAACAAGCTCTTATTTTTCTCGAAATTGAGCAAAAACCATCATCATCCAACCCATCATCCAGTACTCATTCAGATAATGAAGAAGAATGCTTCACAATTCATGAGTTGACTATTGACCGATAGTTAACCATTGACCGGAACTATTCACAATCTGACCTGAAGATTCTGACTATTAGATGCTAACCGTACTAATAGATGCTGACCATCGGATGTTGAAGATCATATTTCATCCCAACCGTTGGATTAAATTAATTGTAGTCATTAGATGTAACTTAAAATATCTATAAATAGACATGTCAAGTCTCTTTCAAAGGACATAGCAAATTTAGAGAGATTTTCGAAAAGAGTTTCTTTGTAAGCATCCTACTTTTTGTTTCAATAATATTTTCCATTAACCATATCTTTACTTTATCATTAACCTTTTCATTCTCCGTTTAGACTATGTGGACTACCGCCATTCTAGTATTTGTTTAGCTTTCCTACACTTTAATTTCATTATCTAGACTATGCGGATTACCGCCGTTTTGGTGTAGTTTTAAGCTTTCTGCATTTTGTTTTCTTATATTTACTTCATGTTCTTCTTTTGAAGTTTTTGTATTTAATATACATTATTATATTGTTATACTAATGTTTCTTTGAGCAATCCAACTGCTTTCTATTTCTCATCTTTTTCTTTCTCTACTCTCCTTCGAGCACCACCTCCCCGTCATTTGATATCAATACATTCCTACTTTTCCTTAAAAAAATTGTTTGAGGAGATTTTTTTAGTAAGCTAATATTTTATTTTATAATTTAAAATTAAAACACTAAATCTAATGAAATTTGTTACCTATAACCAATTATTTATATTTTTTTATTTTTTCAATTATTAATATATTTATATGCTTCAATTTTTTTTTTTAGAAAAATCTCCTTAAAAATTTTCTAGATTCGCATCTCATTATTTGATTTTATAATTTAAAATTATAAAAACTAAATCTTATTAAATACTATTAATTATAACTAATTCATATTTTTTTTATTTATATATTTATATTTTTATATTTTGAATTTTAATTCAATTTTTATTTTGTGCGAAGAAATTCAATTTTTCTTCAAAATATTCAGTTATTTTTGTCTCTCTAGGTCTTGTTTTTTGTTAATGAATGGAAAGTTTTTCTCTTTATCTTTATCTCCCCCAAGTATCATTTTTTTATAATCTGCATCTTTTTTTTTCAGTCTTAGATGTGAAAAATTTGAGTAAAAGATGCAGAAGAGAAGTTTTATCTCTTTTTTTTTTTGTAATCCAAATTGTAAATTTTATTCTTGGAATTGATTATACATAATATTTAAAATCCACTCAGAGTAATGAAATTCCTTTATTTTTTTCTTCATAATCTTCTAGCATTCATCCTTAAGTTGACAGAAAAAATTTAATGAGATTGACAAAATCTTGGACCAAGTTTAACCATAATTAAAGAGTTGTGGAGAAAGAGTAGACTTTTACTTATTTTGCAAATCTATGGAATTACAGCTAATATTAATTGTAACAATAAACATATCAAGCTTGGAATCACAAAATGAAGCCAAATACAAATAAAACTATAAGTTCAATCTCATGGAATCAATGACTGAAATTGATTAGGTAATATAAGTCGCGATTGGAGTTATTGTGATTGGAGTTATTTGTGATAAAAAGATTAACATAGGAATTCAATTAAAAGGCAAAAATAAAAAGTATTATCACGTTACCATAAAATTCACGTCTAAATTTATTAATCAAGTTTATAATTTGTCATTTAATTAATCAAGGACTTTTTATCAATGGTGGATCTCACAACTTACATCTAATTTTTTATTTTATAATTCAAAATTGTAAATACTAAATTTTATGAGATACTATTACTCATAAATAATTAGTTTTAACATATATATAATCATATATATATATTGGCCATAACATAAATTTATATTATATATATACCTATTTAAAATTTTGAATATTAATTGTTTTAAATTGAGATCAACATATTTAATAATTTGATCTGCAAAAAAGTTTCTTGAATAGTTTTCAATTAAAATTTAAATATTTAACAAATTTAATATTAAAATCAACTATTATAAATAATCTAAACTCCAATATATTATTCATAAAATAATATTAAATTTAATATAATATTGGTATAAATATATGTATAATATATATATATAAAGGAAAATAAAACTAAAAAATGATTTAATGACGATAACATCTTCTTTATTATTGTTCATAAATGACATTTATTTGAAATTTTTGACAAAAAGTTATCTATTTGAAATGATATTAATTTCAAATTTTTATAACAAAATTTAATGAGTATATTGGGAAAAATTTCAATTTGATATCAATGTAATTTTCACATCGTAATATATATATGTGTGTGTGTGTGTGTACATATATAGGAATCTTATATTACATACGACGTGATAAGTTTTACTTCATAATAGATTATAATCGTTCAATATTAAATCTATTGTAACTTAAGTTTGACTTAACTATATATACTAAAATATTAAATATGATATATATTTTAATATACAAAACTATTAACCTTGCTTACATGAGTCACTTAATTGTTTTCTAAAATTTTATATATAAGATCAACATAATATTAATATATAATTTTATAATTGAATTAATAAAATTTATTTGTTACATTTAGTTAATAAATAGAATATTTCATTTCTTATATTATTTTTTATGGCAACAAAATGTGGCAAAAAAATTATTGATTAAAATAGGGATGAATCCAAAATAAAAACTATTGAAGGATAAATTTCTTCATTACAAAATTAACATATATATTGTTATTTCAAATTTTATATCCTTAAGATTTATCATAATTTTTTTAAATAATTATATATGATGACAAAAAGATAATTAAATAAAAAAATTATGTATAATAATATTAAAATTTTAAATTAATTGAAAAGTTGTTTTTAAATTATAATAAATTTCCTATTTTAGTTCTAGAGTGTAATTCCCCTAATAAAAAAAAGTACATGAAACAAAGGAATTACACAGAAAATCAAGATAAATATTAGTTATATATAGAAAACATTTAATTAGTAGTAAATATCTTAAATAATTGGACTTTAACTCCATCCTTTCACACACACAAAAATCCTAAAATGAGCTATGAGAGTTATATGGGGTTAAGCATAAGGATTAGTTGGGGCACAAAGTATTAACTGGATATTAGATGGTTTTATAAAAAAAAAATATTAGTAAAATATATTGTGTAGTGTTGGATAGTACTTATACTTGCCTTGCCTTGACTTGTATTCATGCATAGTCAATTTTATATTACTGTGTCATGTGTGTAAAGTAGACATAATTTGAAAATATTAATTATAATTGAATTATTGATGAAATTAGACAACCACTAAATAAAATTTGGGTTGATATCTTAAAATGAATTTATTATGATTTATGTCAATCAACTAATATATTTGTAATGTGTGACTAAGATTTTGTTTAAGAAATTAGTTATTTTAATTGAGTTCTTTTATGTGTATAGAGAGAGACAATACTTGTAGTTTTATTTTTTAGAAATTAATAAATTTCAAATCTTTTGAACAAGTATTATGACTTAAATTCATTTAGAGTTATCTTTCAATTTTAATTTTTTAATACTTAATTTTATTATTTATCATATATTTTCTTATATATACATATTTTTTAAATATTTATTTTTCTTAGGCATATGACCAAATGATCTGTGCATCATACGAGTGCTCGTCTAGTCATTATAAAAATGAATCCAAACAAATAAATATCTAAGTTTTTTTCCATTTATAGACTTCTTTTTTAATATTCCTAGCAAATAACGTGCTTGTTAAAACTTTCTAGGAAAAAAATCCATGAAATAAAAACCCACTGAAAAAATTTAAAATATAATATTTAAATAATTATTGAAACTGTTTTCATAAAAAATTTTATTCGAAAGATTCAAATGGACAAAATCTAGGATACAAGAAAAAAAGTATAACATGACTTTTACTCTTATGACGATAACGTCACGACTTATTTTTTGAATCATTATATCATAAAATTATGCAATTGTCCAGAATGAGAATCAAACAGCTTCATCAGTCATACAGTTGATCAATGTTATATGTGTAGAGAATCATATACTTCTTTTGAATCCACGTACGATATCACTAAGTAATCCGTTAAATAGACTTGATGTATTAATCTTTTAAAAATATCCTTCATGTTATAATTTAATTGAACAATTTAATAATAAATATGCCTAAAGTTTTTATCTATAAAGAAATTCTTTCACCCAGAAAAAAAGCTCTAATTAAAGTGACATCTAATTCAATAAGAAAGATAGAAACCCAAGAGAGAATTAGGTGAAGAATTGAACTCTAAAATTACAACATCTTTTTTAGAAATGTAAACTTAATTCCCTTCTGTATTTAGAATTTGTTTCTATCATATTTTCATCTTTTTTCCCCTTAATGTTTTCATTTGTTTGCAATACCTTGTATATTTTGTACGGTTTCCCAAAAAAAATCTGTTTCTATATGATAAGTTTATGTTATTATAGTTAATTATTTAATGAATGATAATAACATATTATTTGTTAATATTCTATATATTAAGTTAAGAATAAATAAGTAGATGAACAGATTTACTAAAAACTTCAATCAAATCAATGGCCCGGTAGGCCCGATCTTACCCGACATACAAGATTTGTCTCAAAGGTCAGGTCAGGTCAGGCACGTGGTTGATGATAAACCTGATATCACCCAGTCTGATATATATAATTTTATATATATTTTTTAAAAAATTATATGATATTTTTCTTAATATAACATATGAAATAAATTAGTTATATTATTATTATAAATATTTTTAAAAATTTTATCTTTTAATTTTATTTAAAATTTTTAATTAATTTCTTAATATTATGTAAAAATAATGAATTATTATTAAGTATTTATAATTTTAATAAATATAATTTTTATTATAATATTATTTTTTAAAGAAAGATATGTTAGATAAATGTAATTATATTTTTATTAATAAATAAAATTACTTTGTTTTTTATTTTAAAATACTTTTTAAAACCATGTCAACCCTAGTTTCAAATGCTAGGTTGTCTCGATCTCGTCCAACCTCACAAAAACTTGGTTGCTTTTTTTATTTTTTATTTCAATGCTAATTAAACATCTCAGTTTTCCTTCAAGAGAAGATTCTATGCAGATTCCTCCAAGTTTGCAACCACAAGCAAGGCAAGGAACTTCTTAGCTGAAATAATTTCATTTCTCAGATAACATATATATCGACATGTAAAATACTTTAATTAGAACATCATAAACATATAATTATTTAAAAATAGCATGATAAATATGTATCTTTTAAAAACCTAAGGTCTTTCAATTAAATCATATACATGTTATATTTGTTATTATAATTAATTATTTAATAGTTAAAATAACATATTATGTTTTTGTGGCAAAAATTAATAACATATTATTTGTTATTTTGTCTTATTTAGTGATCTGTTCATAATTGCATTAACAGATTTACTCAAAGCAATTGTAGTTTTCTGATTTTTCAAGAGAAGAAGATTCAATGCAGATTCCACCAATGTTTCAAAGCCCAAGCTGGAAGATGAGTTCAAACAAACACAAGGGTCTTGTTAGCTGAAATAAATCAATAATTTCATTTTTCAGATAATATAAATGCATATTGAATATTTTAATTATACCATGATAAATATGTAACTTTTGAAAGCCTATATACTCTTTCAATTAAAACATATACTTGTTATATTATTAATAAAAAAATCTAAGTATCATATCTTAATAAAAAAATTAAGGATGTGTTTGGGAGTTTATTTTAAGGGGGGAGTGAAATAGAGTGGGATAATAATATGGGTTGGGTCATTATTTGAGGAATAATGATCATGGGATGGTAAAAAAATATAAAAGATCTTCTTTATATGTTATTTCATATCTCCGCATGTGAACCATCGGTTGAGGAATTTTATTTTTCACAAAGATATGCTATTTCAAATTCTTTTATTTAATTATCTCTCTATTATATGTTTTTTCCCTAACATTTAAATAAAAATTCGAATTAAAATTTACCTTTCGATAGATTTCTTGATTGATTAGAATTCACTAAAGAAGTTATTGACTATCACGCAAAGATTCTCTCAATTTGGTTCCAAATTAAAAAACTAATTAATTAATATAATAGCAGTTAATAATACTATATATTTACTTTAATTATTATAAATACACAGTCAATGGTTATGAATTGATTGAATTCCTTTAACTAGGTATTGATTTAATATCTATCGTTTATTTTTTTTTATCAACAATATTTATCGATTATCAAACTTTCCAATTCATTAATGCAAAAAAAGAAATTCAAATTCATAATTCATAAATTAATTATAATTGTTTTTGTCATATCTCAAATTTTTTGACCGAATGTCATGTCTCAATTATTCATATCAATTATCGTCAAAAACAAAATAATATACGTGGATATATTTTGTTCCCAAAGTCATCATCAAATTAATTATTATCCTCATAGAAAAGGTTATGCCAAATAAAATTAATTATTATCATCATCAATCTAAAAGAGAATCAGTTTTTTTATGAACATAAGAGAATCCATTTAAGATATGTGGCTAGCTTATTTTCTTTTATAGCATTCCATGTCAACTTCTTATTTAATTAATAACACAAAATAAGTTAATTATTAGTTAATTTTAACAACAACAACAACAACAACAATAATAATAATAATCATCATCATCATAAATACATAATCAATAATTATGGATTGATTTAATGAGATAGTGATTTAATATTTACTTATTAGTTATATCACCCACGAAATTTGAAATTTTAATTAATTGTATATATTTGTCGTATCCCAAATATGACATTAGTTGAAAGTATTAAATATTTTTCTTTCTTCATTTTTTTTGGCCAAACAATATTCTTCATTTCACATGTGAAGCTTCCGTTGCGGAACTTTAGTTTTGCCAATACATGTTATTTCAAATTTCCTACTTTAATTATCTCTTAAATCATGCTTTTTCCTAATCTTTAGTTAAAAATTAAAATTAAAAAATAATTTTTTGGGACGATTTCTGATTCATTAAAATTTATTTAGAAAATTCATTAAGAAATTGATTACTGTCAATCAAATATTCTCTCAATTTGATTTCAAACTCAAAAATTAATTAATTATTAATTAATATTATAAAAGTTTATAATTATATTAATTAAAAATTATAAATACAAAATCAATGGTTATGAATATTCCGATCATTTATATTTATTTATTATCAACTTTCGAATTCAATTATTCAGATTGATCATGGGCAAAACAAAGTATTCATATATTTATCCAAACAAAAAAAAAAAGAAGGAAATCCTCCATGATATATATGTATGTAGGTATATATATTTGTGTTTTTCATTCCTCTTGGTTAAATTTATTCAGTAACAGAGAGGACACATCTGATTCTACCCAAGCTTCAAGGTTGGATCTTTTTGCCTCTTAATGATCGATCCCTCATATGCTCATTGATCATCTTCTTCTCTCTCCTTCAAGTTACTGCTCTTTTATTCCATTCATAGTTCATTTTCTTGGGGAGGTGGAAATTGCAGCGGACAAATCATGGATTGGTTAGCCTAATTACCTGATTTCTATAGACGTAGACAGGATGCAGATGTGATTAGCCAATTATCTGATAGCATTCTTGTTCACATTCTTAATTCTTTCTTTTCTCCCGATCAAAGAAGCCATTCGAACCTCCATATTAGCAAAATGGTGGAAGTTTTTGTGGACCTACTTATATGACTTTGATCTTCAAGATAAATTCTTTACCAATTACAATCAATAAGACAGATTCCATTTTCAGGCATGGGAAAATCTTATTGATGGAGAGCAAGTTAATACTTGGATATCTACTTGTAACCTCCTAACACTTGGAAGCGCACCCTACATGCGATTGCTGAGGTTGATGTTAAAAAATGCAACTTTTTTGGAGCAAATCAAGATATATTGTTGGTGGCCTTTATCAGTAGATTTGAAGAAGCAAGCTAAGATTGGCAGACAGTTGCAAAAAATACATTGTGGCTTTTTTAGTTGTGCAATTGTGTTTCGGACACCATCCTACAAAAAGTGGAAGGATCCTTGAATATTTTCACTTTCACTTTCTAAATACTATTTATTGTATTGGGCACATTTTTGTGTTACCATTTTCATCTAGAGTCATTAATGCTCAAATTTGTGTTGACTTAAAATCACTAGAGGGCCTCTAGTACTTTTGTTTTTCTTCTACATATAGAACGATAAATGTTAGCAGGTTCCATATCATATTAACTGTTAGCAATTAATAATATTTATAATGCTCTACCTTGAATGACATGTCCATAACCAATGCCTTTGTTAAAATCTTACTCCCTCTGGTTCTTAATATAAGATCATTTTAACCGAATCACGCGAATTAAGAAGGGGAGTTAAAACTAATTAATTACCTCAATTTCTCTGAAAATCCCAACATTTTTCCAAAACTACCCTTATTTAATCTTTCTCTTTTTCTCTTTGGATATATTAAATAGGGGTATTTTTTTTAAATGTATAATAAATATCATCTCGTATATTGTAAAAGATCTTATATTCAGAACCAAGGCAAAATATTCTATATATAGGACCGGAGGGAGTATTAGTTAAAAAAGTTGTTTTATATATATATATGATAAGCTTATGTTATTATGATTAATTATTTAATAATGATAATAACTTATTAACTGTTATTTTCTCCGCATCAAGTTAAGAATAAATAAGTGCATGAACAAATTTACTCAGAGCAACTGTTGTTTTCTGATTTCATTGCTAAATATCAGTTGTCCTTCAAGAGAGGAAGAGTAAGTTTGATAAATAATGTGATGTAAAGAACACAGTTTTTCTAGTTTTAGTCCTTTCACTCCATTGCAAAATCCACTAGGGCTTCAAAAACAGAAGCTGGAAGCTGAGTTCAAGCAACCAAAAAGGTAATTAAGGAACTTGATAGATGAATTTGTTAATTCATTTAGGAAAATAATCCAAATGATGGGGAAAAAAACAGACAATCCAAATTTTGCATATAGTGAAGTGAGAATTTCTTAAGTTTCTTGAAATAAAGAGTTCTGATATTAAGTGTGATATATCAATTTTGTCTTTTATATATAAAAATAAACATAACATATTAATACTTTCGTTAAACTTAAATTTCAAGAACTTCAGTAACTCTCACTTGAGAGATCTGGATATGATAAATCCCCACCAATGAGAGGCTCAAAATTATACTTCTACAAGTGCGTGGAAAAATTATATTCAAAGATCCTAAACGTATAAAATTTGTAGTAAAAATATTAAAATTAAAATTATCAAAAGATTTAAAATTTTAAATTTGTTATCAATATAAAATATACTTAAATATTTTTTTTTGAAAAATAATCATTCGTATAATTAAAAAGAAACCAACGGACACTTGGTCAAGTGGTAAGATGCTTGACTAGTAATCCACGGGGTCGAAGTGTTAAAAAGGTCTTCCCATCGGTACTTGTCTATCACCGTAAGATCCTATAGAATGAGGTCCGAATTAGTCTGAGATGGATAATGAACCTAAGATACCTCAAGATACCGGGTGATATTATAAAAAAAAAATTATAAAGAACTATTAAGATTACTACGATCAAATTTTAAGTCTGTTATAGTATGGCTTTTCAATTCATGAACTTTACATGTACAAATGGTAGTATAAAACAGTTATGACCTAATTTTTCTTAAATTATTATCTAAATTTCTTAGTCTTAGGTTTACAACGAGATTTTTAAATTACCGCATTACAAAAATTTTACAATCTAAGATTTTGTGCTAATTTGATCGTTATTACTATTAATTAAATTTAATTTTCATAATAAAAATTTTTGTGCACTCATTAAAAAATTAAGATCTTTTAAGTTTTTAAATGATTTTACAGGACTAAAATCCTTTGGAGGTAATATTTCATGAGTTATGTTACTCCTAATAATAACTTTTCGTCACAAGTTTCAGCTCATATCACTACAAAAAATTTGACTTTCGGCGAGGACAAAAGTCGTCGCCGAAAGTCGAAATGTCGTCGCCGAAAGCTTTCAACGACGACAATTTTATCGTCGGCATAAGTCTTGTCGTCGAAAGTTTCGGCAATGACAAAAGATGTCGCCGCCAAAAGCAGACATTTGGTGGCGAAAATAGTTATCGCTGAAAATGTAAATTGTCGTCGCCGAAAGTTATCATTTGGCGACGACATAATTATCGTCGCTGAAAGTAGACCTTTGGCGATGACCAAATTGTCGTCGCTGAAAGTTGACATTTGGCGACGACATTTAGTCGCCGCCGAAAGCCTATTAAACACCATTGTCACGTCATCATTGGGGTCACTCCACATCACCGCCATGTCACCACGGGCCCACTTCACATCACTCCACATCAATGCCACGTCACCCCGGGCCCACACCACGTCACCGCCACGTCACCATTGGTCCACACCACGTCACATGGGTCCACCGCCACATCACACAAGCCCCACACCACGTCACCGCCACGTCATATAATGCTTTTAAATGTGTTCACCTAGGATTCGAACTCATGACCTCTTACTCTCAAAGCCTTATGTTCACTGTTTTGCCAGTTGAGTTGAAATGTACCTGCAGTCTTTATATGAAATATTAAATATATATTATTTATCTACACACTAATATGCACACATATATATTTATAAATCAATATATTATTAAAAAATACACATTTGTTTTATTTTTAATTACTAATTTCATAAAATATTTTATTTAGATATACTTATATTTATATGAATATTTATATTATAATTTTTTATTTTTAAATCTTAAATAATTTTCCTATGAATATATTTATTTTTCTTTGCGAAGAAAAAAATTGCTTTCTAGTTGACTTTTAAATTCGATTTTTATTTTTAAATAAAAATAATTATATATATAATATATTTATGATCCATATGTATTAATATTATATTATTTGATAAATTATATTATATATGCTTAATATATATTGGAGGTGGGATGAGATTGGGTAGGAGCAGATTTTATACCAACTCGTGGTTTGACTCGAAGTTTTGATCGAGTATTATATATATCCATTTTTTATTTTTTAAAAGAAAATTAGAAAATTGAACTTCTATTATGATGGTATTCCCAACAAAATATGTTTAATACTTGATAAAACTACATATAAATATAAAAAATTAAAAAAAACCCTTAGGCCTGGTCAGACCAAGTGATCTGAGAAGGTTGCTCGAAACCTGATCTGACCTGGTCAAATGGCTCTACCCAATACTCAAGTTTTGGTTTCCTGTTAAAATGATCGGATTTTTCTTTAGTTGAGCTACTTCGGGTTGGACTAGATTGATTGGGTTCAGGTTTTTTCTGTCACCCCTATATATTATATATGATATAATAGGAATTTGAAAAAAAATCATTATTACAAATATTGTAATTTTGATTATCATATGATTTAAAAGAAGATGAAATAAATTCAATCTGTTATGATTGGGAGAATAAAAAAGATCAAAAAATTAAAATAGTGAGAAAGAGAATTCGCTAATACTTGTTTTCTAAATATTGTCATTACTTATTAATTAGAAAAATAGATTAACAATCCATAAACATTTTTCCTCTATGTGACATTGCTCTATTAGACTTTTACACTATGTGAAAATATCTATACTACTAACACCTATAGGAGTTTGGGCTGAGAGTTTCAACCATAGAATGACTGATTATTATTTTAGATATATTAACTATTGATTATTGTTTTGATACATTACTACTTCATCAATTATTATTAGTAATAAATAACATTAATATTAATTTATTTGTTAAATATATTAGCAATTAACTACTTAGCCTAGTAAAAATTTCTCCAAATATAGGATTGATCATATTAAATAATTAGATATTAGTTTGTCCTCTTAATTCTCTTTTATTAGTGTTATCAATCCCTTTATTAATTAAAAAAATTATCCTAATAAGAATAACATATTTTATTAATTAAGATGAAGAAAAAGTAAAGATAAATGTGGAATAGATTCAATAGTTTGACCATTCAAGTCTTTAATCTCAAGTAGAAATAAAACACTTTCAAAATGTTTAAAATAATTCAAATGAATTTGATAAAAAAAAATCAAATAAAAGGAAATAGTAAAACATTTTGACTTTAACAAAAAAATATTAGATATTCTTTATAATACAAAATATATGTAGAATATCTTATTTTTTATTATAAAATTGTATCAACATAATACAATTATTATTTCAATATGTTATTTATTAATTTTCAAAGTAAAAATAATAAAAATTCAAAAATTAGCTTTGGTAGCGACATAGTCGCCGCTGAAAGTATGACTTTCGACGATGATAGAAAAAGTCGTCGCTGAAAGTATGGTTTCGGCGACGACAGAAAAAATCGTCGCTGAAAGTGTGACTTTTGATGACGACACAGAAAGTCGTTACTAAAAGTCATACATATGACGACGACTTTTCTTTATCGTCACCGAAAGTCACACTTTCGGCGACGACTTTTTCTGTCGTCACTGAAAGTGTGACTTTCGGCGACAACTTTTTTTGTCGTTGCCAAAAGAATACTTTCAGCGACGACATTTGTTGGTCGCCGCCGAAAGTCGTCGCTGAAAGCCTATTTTTTTGTAGTGTATTGAATTGTATTATGGTCCGCTTACCCCCAAAAAGAAAATTGTACTATGGTATTAATTGGTGCCAGCCACTTACACGTCTCCATGAACAATATGAATTTCTTATTAAAAAGACAATAATATTTTTTCTAACTCCATCTAAAATAATTTCAACCCTACAAATTTTCCCATTATAATGGGATAAATCTATGATACTAGATATACAGGCAAAAAAGACAATAATACTTATTCTTCTTTAAATTTAACAATGGTATTTCTTAATTTCTTCAAAATTTTACCTTCGTATATCATATAGCTTGGTAAAATCATAAATAACTATAAATTGTCAAGCTTCGCCTGATCTCACTTATTCTTTTTTCATCCAATTATATTCTATATTTGTATTTCGTATAGTAACAGATTTTTAGTAGATAATCTTCTATATTGTCAAACTCATCATATGGCTACAGAAAAACAGAGGTTCTCATTGATTACAAGTTGTTAAGAGTTTGATTTTTCAGACTTAAAATTTAGAGGAAATCTAATTAGGAAGAATCTACATTTTGTTCTTTATAACCTGTGAGAAATACTCTTGATAAAAAAATTTTAAAAAAAACTCATGAGAGCTACTAAATTATACATGCAACATGACCCATATGGGTGGATTATTAATTTACAAAATAAAATATAAAACAAATTAAATAAGAGAAATATATTAAGCATTTTTTCACAAGCAAAATGAAATCCACCTTATAATTATGAATAGATCCAGTGCGATGTATGAATTTTCAAATGAATTTTCAACCTATTATAATGGAAAATATCTCAACCGTACATTTTAATCTAGGCGTCCCCATCACACATCATCTGGAGAGAAGGTGATAGTGGGATCAAAATGAATAGATAAAATTTTCTCCATTAGATTAAATAAGGTATCTATCACGGACAGAAATCCAAATCTTTAAAAGGGAATGTTAGGAGGGATCCAACGTCATATAAAGCAGACCCACTACCACGCTTGAGAGATGCTTATATAAATTAATTAATTAATCAATTAGGATTAGAAATTCTGTTCCCAGTGAAATAATTAAATAAATACGGCATACGAATATGTTCTCAAACGTCCAGAAATTGGTTGATATACAACTTGAACCACAAAAATAATTAATTATTCTTGGCCACCCCACTCCCCTTATTCATCAACTTTTTCAGTTTTTCCTCATTTCAAAATTTCTTCTCCCATTCTATATTAATTATTCCTTATATTTTTACTAAATATGTTTTTTGTATATAATTTAAAAAAATTAATAAATTATCTAACGACCCAAAAATACTATTCAATTTCAAGCTTAACCCAAAAATATTGTCACAAAAAAAAAAGAGCAGTAGAAACACGACTGATCGAGTATTCCGTTCCATACAAATGATCCTAATCCCCTGGATTTATAAATTAAAACAACAACAGTTTATTTTAATTTATAAATTCTCTAATATATAACGTAAGTCACTTTCATTATTAAAATTATTTTTAAAATAATATAATTACTAGTAAGAATATTTTTTAAATAAAATAATTAATATTCTTAAAATTTATAAAAAATTACTTATATATAAGATCACATACAAATTTTAGAATATAACTAATAAAAAACACGAAAAAAAATATCAATTTATATTATTTCAAAATCATAAATAATACAACTCAGTTTTTAAATTATATCCATTTCACAATATCTACGTAGATTATTCACAATTATATTTTTAACAGAATGAATTTGTCTTTTTCCTAGCACATGCAACTTCATGCGTTCGAAACGTTCAAGGCGTAGTTTAACGCTGCGTTTGTACAGGGGGAGCCTGCCCCCAAAAATCTATCTCATTCCAAATAGTGGCTCCCTCCCCCTTGTTTGGAATCACCAATTAAGAGAGGAAGAGGAGACAAACTTCCCTTCCCTCCCCCTAAAACTGTTCCCCCCAAAATTGGGGGGATAAATATGGAAGGGATAATTTTTTTTTAAGTGTGATCCTATTTTTTATAGAAAAAATATTTTTAAAAATATAAAAAATTATTAAAATTTTCCAAAAACATAAAAATATTTTTTTAGTGTCTCAATACAAAAAAATATTACACTTAAGTTCCATATCTATCTTAAAAAGTGAGTATAAAATTATGGAGTATGAGTATGAAATAAAAAAGTATAATTTTATACTCAATACTGAAATTTTTTATACTCATAAAAATAATAAATTTTTTTTTAATTTTAAAGATAAAATGATCAAATTATTATTAACTCCTCTCCCCTCCTGAACCAAACAACAAATTATTAAAATTTCTTCCCTTCCCTTCCTTTTCCTTCCCTTCCCTCCATATCTCATCTCTCCTCCCCTTCCCTCCCCTCCATTAAAATCCCTCCCCTCCCTTCCCTCCCCAACCCACCAAACACAGCCTAAATATACTGCATGTACTGAAAAAACAGAACAGAACATCGTTTCATTTTTAACACATCCCAAGCATCAACTTCCTCAAATGCGAACTTAAACTCCATCACCATCTTCATCATCATCATCATCATCATCGTCATCCTAAGAGGAAGAAGAAGAAGAAGAAGAACAAACACAAACACATTCAAAGAGATGAGAAGATCCACTCTCTGTTACATCCCATTCCTTGTTTCCTTCCTCTGCTACAAGTCAACTATATCCACTGGGTATCTGACCTCGATGCTCTGCTCAAGCTCAAAGCTTCCATGAAGGGATCCGATGCTTCTCCTTCTGCAATGGAGGACTGCAAGCCCTCTGCTTCTCCCTCATCTCACTGTAACTTCTCTGGAGTCACCTGCGACGACAATTCCCGGGTAGTATCTTTGAATGTCTCATTCCTTCCCCTGTTTGGCTCTATTCCGCCAGAGACCGGTCTCTTGGACAAGCTTGTCTATCTCACCCTCTCACAGGACAACCTCACCGGCAAACTTCCCAAGGAGCTCGGCAACCTTAATTCTCTGAAAGTACTCAATATTTCACACAACTTCTACTCAGGAAACTTCGCGGGTGAAATCACTCTCAACATGATGGAGCTTGAGATTCTAGACGCTTATGATAACAACTTCATCGGCTCCTTACCGGAGGAGGTAGTGAAATTGAAGAAACTACAGCAGCTATGGCTTGCCGGGAACTACTTCTCCGGCGAGATACCAGAGAGTTATTCGGACTTTGAGAACCTGGAGATTCTGAAGCTGAACGAAAATAGCCTCCGAGGGAAAATTCCGGCGAGTTTGGCGAAATTGGAGAAGCTCAGGGAATTAAATTTGGGGCATAGCAATGTTTACCAAGGAGGCATCCCGCCGGAAATAGGCTCTATGAGCACGCTTGAAGTCATCGATTTGCCTTCCTGTAATTTAACCGGCGAGATTCCAGCACCTTGGGCAATTTGAAGAACGTAAATATTCTGTTTCTGCAAATAAACAATCTCACCGGAACCATTCCACCTGAACTCTCCGGTATGATTAGTCTCATGTCATTGGATTTATCCATCAACGAACTCACCGGAGAGATACCCTCCAGTTTTTCCAGACTAACGAACCCAATTTTATCAATTTGTATCAGAACCATCTTCATGGGATTGTCCCGTCATTCATCGGCGACCTCCCCCATTTGGAAGTTCTTCAGGTTTGGGAGAACGATTTCTCGTCCGTCTAGCCTGAAAATCTCGGCGGCAACGGGAAATTGAAGATGCTTGACGTCGCGAAGAATCATTTCACTGGGATGGTTCCTAAGGAGTGTAAAGGAGGAAAGTTGGAGATTTTCTTCCTCATGGATAACTTCTTCTACGGTCCCATTCTTGAGCAGTTGGGTGAGTGCAAATCTCTGACAAAGATTCGAATTTCTAATAATTTCCTCAACGGGTCGATTCCTTCTGGAATTTTCAAGCTTCCTTCTGTGGCAATCATGGAGCTTGGTAACAACCAGTTCTCCGGGGAGCTACAGTTGGATATGTCAGGTGATCTTCTCGGAATTTTGTCACTTTCGAATAATTTTTCACCGGGAAAATCCCTCCGGTAATCAGAAACTTCCAGAGCCTGTAGAATCTGTTACTAGACGTGAACCAATTCGTCGGCGAGATTCCCGGGGAATTGTTCGACTTGCCGATGCTCACAAAGTTGAACGTGAGCCCCAACAACCTCAGTGGTCCAATTCCACAGTCCATAACTCACTGCGTTTCCTTAACGGCTGTCGATTTTAGCCAGAACATGGTCGTCGGAGAAATCCCGAGAGGAATCAACAACTTAACGGCCCTAAGCATTCTCAACCTCTCAATGAACCACCTAACCGGCCCAATCCCAGGTGAAATTGGATGCATGATGAACCTCACAACACTGGACCACTCCCACAACAACCTCGCCTGCAAAATCCCAACCGGCGGCCAATTCGCCGGAAACCCCAACCTCTGCTCCCCCGATGATCACTGCTGCGAAACCCACAAGGCCCTCCATTCGAAATCAACCAAACTCATCGTCATAACAATACCCTTATCCTTCTCCCTCGTTCTAGTCCGCGTCACAGTCTACACATTACGTAAGAGAAAGCGCCACAAATCCATGACCTAGAATCTAGCCACCTTCCAACGGCTACACCTACTCCCCTCTAATGTTTAGGTCCGTTTGATTCATTCGAGAGAATTTGGAGGATGGTGGAAGGGTTAAGAAAATTTTTCATTATATTTTTTTAAGTTAAGCAAAAAGAAAAAATATTTTCACTTCTACCCCATCATTTTATTTCTATATAAAGATGGGAGAAAAATGCTATATTTTTTTATTTAGTTTGAGTTAAAGAATAGGATAAAAAATTTTCTCTACTCTCTTGTCCTCTCCAAAATATCTCGAACCAAATGGAGCCTAAATATTATTACGTAAATGAAGGCAACATATTTATAATTTATCATTATAATATATATATATATATAATATTTATGTGTGTATTTGCAATTTAGTGTTTTTAATATCAGTGTGTGTAAGAAGACTATTTGAATAAATGTGTTTGAGAGAATAGGTGTTAAGAAAATATAAAAAAGATTACTGAAATAAGAAATAACTGGAGAACAAAAGGCACTTTAAATTGTGTATTCGAATAATCTCTATTTATCGGCCCATAACTATTAAAAACTAACTTACAGATTATAATGATATAAATAAGAATATTAATTTATACAATGATACGATATGACATATTTAAAGGCTATAAAGTATTAATTATAAAAAACTGAAAGTATTTATTGGCATGATTATAGAGAGTAGGATATTAAAGATATAAAATGAAAAAAAGAAAAGAAGAAAAAACAGGAGTCTCGGTCGAGTGCTTGGAATCTCATCTAGAGTTTGAAGCCCTTAAGCCTTATGTTCCGTCAAAAAGCTGAGATAGACTACCAAAATGTTCCGTCAAAAAGCCGAGATAGACTATTCCTTTTTTTACAGTGTGCGGTGCTCTACTTTACTCTTCTTCTTGCCCCCTTTTTATTGACCTTCTCCTGACCGTTAAGGTATAACCGTCTTCTCCCTCTCATCCCTTGTTTATCGGGATATTTCATAAATAATCATTATGGAGTATCGCACATTTTTTGCTTCATCCCTGATTTTTCGTCCTTCAGTTATGATTCCGTAATGGTTATTGTTCTCATAACCGTTACTCCTAGTCGAGTATTTTCGGAGCATCACAATTTTTGTAGAGAAACCCGGTAGTTGGTCCTACTGCCGAGATGTTATTTAATCATACGATCATTTGGCCGTACAATTACTCGGGTTTACCACTTGATAACTGATGTAATGCTCGGATCGTTGCACTTAAACTCGGTGTATATGAGCCCGGAGAGTGGTACATCAAATGGACGTTTATCTTCCCCGGACTTGTAAGCTCGGCCTTATCATCCCGGCCTCTCCGAACTTGTAAGCTCGGCCTTATCATCCCGGCCAGTACACCTTACAATAGCAAAAAGTGAGTGTGTGTAAATAAAGATTAAGAGGTAGGGCTTTAGATTGCCACCTTAATTAGGTAATTTGTCTAGTCTTGTAAATCTAATTCGGCAAAAAATGATATGGAATGCAAATGTGGGGAAGTTATAGACACTTATAATATTTATAGTGCTCGATCAATTTTGGATGACCGTGACAAATAACTCTTTGGGATCACCGTAATAAATAATGTACCCTGTTAAAAATCTTATTAGAAAAAAGTTAATGAAATAAAAACCTGATAAAAACACAATATTTAAATAATTATTAAAAATCCTTTTAAAAAAATCATGCTGGACAAAACTCTAGTAAAAGAAAAGAAGTGTACAATATTGACTGTTATTTCTCCATTAACAATATCATTATTCATTTCTAATTGACTCATTGTATCTCAAGATTATAAAATCAGGCATGGAATCAGAACCAAAGTCTTGACATGTTGATGTTTAGAGAAACCTATGCATATGACTACAGGTGTCTAATTAATCCAATGATTGGACTTAATGCAATACAGTATTAATCCTTTTTTTTTTTTTAAATTCCTTCATTCTCACGATTCACCAACAAGAAAAAATTCCTTCGTGTTATAATTTTATCGAACAATTTAATAATAAATATACCTATAATTTATGTTTATCGAAAATTCCTTCGCAAGAAATTCTGACTAATGACTATATGAGTGACATGAAAAATTCAATCAGAAACGAAGAAAGAAAGTGAAGAATTAGACTCTAAAAACTAAAATTACATCTTTTGTTGAAGTGTAAACTTGATCATTTTGTTCTTAGAATTTGTTCTTTCATGGATTTTTTTTCTTTTTTTTCCTTGTCATTTTCTACTACAATATCTTATATTTTGCTAGTTAAATTTCTTTGCCACCAGAGATCGTCTTGACTTTTGATAAAACTCTAAGACCCAACTCTCATAAACCTTTTTATACAAAAAAAAAAAAGGAAATCTTGTCATAACAAAGTAAGATTACAAAAAGCCAATGAACTAATATTTCACAAAACAAACTTTTTTATATCCAACATTTTTCCTTTACTGTTCTCTTGTAACCAAAAAATAAAAAGAACTATTTTTATATGATAAGTTTTATGTAATTGTAATTAACTATTTAACAATGATAATAACATAATAATTCTTCTGTGCATTAAGTTAAGAATAAACAAGTGCATGAACAAATTTATTCAGAGCAACTGTTGTTTTCTGATTTCAGTGCTAAATATCAGTTTTCTTTCAAGAGAGGAGGAGTAAGATTGACAAACAATGTGATCTAATGAACACAGTTTTCTTCTGGTTTTAGTCCTTTCACTTCATTGCAAATTCCACTAAGGCTTCAAAAACAGAAGCTGGAAGCTAAGTTCAAGCAACCACAAGTAAGGTAAGGAACTTGTTAGCTGACATAGTTAATCCATTTAGAAAAAAATTGAATCAAGGATCAAACAAGCGTTTGTCTTCCCAAAAAAATTTACAGAGAAAAAGGAGGTGCTAGGATTGAAGTTGGAGCAGGTTCAAGATTATCAAATGAACTTCCAGAACATACTTAGTAGATGATTCTATCATGTATGATGAATGCTGCTAAAGAGAAAATAATTTCAGTTTTCACTACCACACAGCCTGAGGAAACTGAGTGTTGTGCATGTGAAAAATTAAAGCAATTCTTCAAGCACTTCATAAGTTAGAGAGATATTTGTGATGATTTTTGCAATCTCCCTTCAACTATGGAGTTCTGGAAAGTAACATTCTTGTAACAGAAAAGGGTAGCATCAGTTACCCAGTCTACTCATATGCATCATTTGAAGCCTTAGAGACCAACTTGGTGCTGCAGATCCATATATATCTTAGTATCAATTGCAAGAAACATTGTTCAGAAATCTGAAGAATTACCTTTAACTACATTGAAAATGGGTTAAAATATTGGCAAGAGATATCATTTATCAAAAGATGATAGTAATTAATATAATTCCAACTTTAAGATTGTACTACTATTATTTACCTTGTAATCCTAAGCGTTGTTTTACTTAATATTCCATCTTTGCTAAAGATTACGAGATAAAGTTGAGTTGTTGTGATGAAGTTGTACCACTATCATCTTCCATGGACACTGATTCTTGTGCTGAAAAGGTTTGCCTTCTTCATAACTGTTATGTGGCTATATATTATTAATTTTCTTCAAAGTTTGATTTGGGTTAAGTGAATATACAAAGCAGGTAGTGGTGTTTGTCATTTCAGTGTAAATCAGCAACAATTTAAGTGTTCTATTGGTGACACTAAGAAGCTGTTTATCTAAGATTCTCTGATAAAACACTTCAATAATATAAAACTGCCCCATTTTGCTTTGCTCACACAATGAGCTGCAGTTTTTGTCAGAAGCAAACTGGTGAAGGAGTATACTCCTTTGAGATTGGCATTACCTGATTGAAAGCAAACTCCGGTGTGAAAACACACAAGAGACTGGACTCCATTGTCAAATACAAGTTTTATTATGAGGGAATTTTCATGATGTTCACAGGAAGAGATGAAAGAACTTCTGGTAATGACAGAATCTCCACGAAGCTCTCAATCTTTCTAACTACTCTACCTTTATGCAAAATGTAGTTTTGTATGTTTCAAAATCTCAGACAGAATCTCTGTTCATGGTGGCCTGGTGTTTCTCAAACAAGACACAGATGAGTAAGAGTTAATGATAATTGTGTGTGTGTGTGTGTGTGTGTGTTCTACATACTCAGCCACCATGTCATTTATGAGTAAGAGTTGATGGTAGGAAAATTATAGTTTAATCTGGATGAGCCCCTGAATTATGTTTGAAGAACACTTTATTGATGAACTTTTTGTAAGTTCAGGTTGCATGAGAATGCTACATAAGATATTAGTTAAATGAAAACCATCATCAGTATCGTCCCTTCTGGAACATCTGATAAAATTTAAACGATATAGAGAAAATTAACATGGCTCCCGCTCAGATGACTCACAAATCGAGAAATAGTCCCAAAACAAAAACCATCATCATCATCTGTTTTTGCGTTTGAGCAAAGTAACTATATCTTTGAATTAAAAAAAAGAAAACTAACTATATCTTTTGAAAAATATCCATCATGTTTAGGAGTAAATAGAGATAAATCCCTACCAGTGAGAGGCTCAAAATTGGACTTACTAGTTTCTTTTTTCCCCCGAAAATTGGACTTGCTAGTTTCTCGCACTTTAGCTGTCGAATCAGTGTTAGACTGTTAGTAGTATCTTAGTATTCATGTGCAATGGGCCAGGGACCAAGCCCATATGATACTATGAAATTTTAATTCTTTTTTATTATAAAAATCTTTTACCCTCATTAAAAATTTAAGATATTTTAAAGTTTTAAATAATTAAAACTTTAAGGTCTTTCAATGTAGATTTTACGAGATTAAGAAACCTTAGGATGTAATTTTCCAAAAATTATATTACTCTTAATTAAACTCATCTCCATCTATTGTATTATATGGAATTTGACATAAGTCATATTATTTTTCATTGTTATTATTGATCTACAAGGTTTTTATTGTCTTAAATATAAGTTATATTTCAAAATATCTAGAATGTTAAATTTTTTTTTCACAAATGCAAATTTTTTTTGTCACAAATGGCTTGTATTATAGTAAGTCGTTTTGTTGATTTTATTTTCAAAATTTAAAATTTAAGTATTGATTCATTAAGAAAGGAAAACTATTTTTAATAAATTTAATTAAGAGCAATCTTGAAAAGTAGTGATGATTTTTTGAAAAAATTAATAATATAAATTACTTTTAAATACTTTTCTTAATTTATATGAAGCAGTTAAAAGTGACTTCTAAATTCTAATAAAAATTAAAATATATATTATTTATGATTTATTAATAGTATAGATTGTGATGGATTTTATATAATACTATATTGAAGATATTGATGACTTTTGGGCTCTAAAATTGTCTGAACTGAAAGTCAAAAGATCCGACTTTAAATTGAGTTTTAAATTATGCAAGTTTAAGTTCTCAATTAAATTGAATTATGAGTGGCATTGGTGCCACGTAAATCTCTAGAGAACAATATGAATTCCCTCTAGAATACTTCTTCTGATTAAAAAGACGACCTTCATACTGCTTTGAATTCAATATTCTTAATTTCAGCAAAATTATCTCAACGTACTATAGCTTCTTAAAATCAAAATAAATAACTACACATTGTCAAGCTTGAACTGACATCTCCCTTTATTCTTCTTTTATACCAAATCCACATTTCCTAGTGCTAGATTCTCAGTGGATCTCCTGTTGTCGAACTCATGAAGAGAGCTACTCAACATACATGTATCACTTATTTTTATGGGTGGTTTAATTTAAAATAAATTAAATAAAATCATAGTAATATAATAGAACATTATATCTTTTTATCAATAAGGTTTTGATATAGTTAGTAGATAATTGAATTCTTTAAATATGTTATTTTGGTCAATGTGTATGAAAAATGACTTGTTGGATGGGATAAAATTTACTTTGATGATCTCTATATCTTGCAATAACTAGCATTCAGTTATTGGTAATAAGTAATTTTTATTTTTTTTTACGAATTAAACTTACAAAACTATCTAATGAGGTAGCAATCCAAATGCCTAGTCTTCTCATCCAAACCAAATATCTCAAATCATATTATTATTTGGACATCAAATTGACATCCTATATAATTTATATCATATATATATTATATAGATTTCATCGGTTCATCTTGATCCAAAAATTGTTAGATAAAGATAGATAGATAACTTTTTTTCAACTAAATTGAACAGCAGGAAATTAATCCACGTACCTAATAGTTGACTTAATAGGGAATGTTATGGGGATCCAAAGTGATAAAGCAGACCATTACCAGTTGTGAGATACCCATAAATGAATTAATTTAAATAATTAAGATTTGAAATTCTGTTGCCACTGAAATACAAATACAACATATATACGAATATGTTCCCAAACGTAGTAGTGGAATGGAATGTCGTTGATATACAACTTTGAAACCACAAGCATAAATGCCTCCCTTCCCTTTTCTTTCTTTCGGGGACTCTTTCTTTCTGGGCCTCCCCACTATTATCAACTTTTCCCTCAATTTCCAAATTTCTCCTCTCCAATATCTCATTCTACATTAATTAATTATTTATTCCCTATAATTTAACTACATATTTTTTTATAATCATTTAACTAAATATTTTGACAGAATACCGTTCAAGAGAGAAAAAGGAGGGAAAAAAAAGATTAGCTTATTAATCAAGGACCCCGAAAATGCCACCTAATTTCAAACTAAACCATAAAAAATTAAGTGCTCAAATAAAATTTGGATAAAAATAGGTAAATTTATTATAAATCTATTTGGATAAAAAAAATAATAATTAGAAACCATGATTTAGTTTATAAAAATGCAAACCAAATAAACACTAAAAAATCAGCTTATCAATTTGAATTTTTAAAATATTATCATTAATATATTAATATAAAATTTATAGCAATTTTCGTTATTTACAATACATAAATATTATCATTTATTCTTCAAATTTTATAGAAGTAATTAATTACTATGTGGGAATAGTATCTAGTTTATATATAATTTACTCATGAATTTTGTCGTTTTCGTAGCCTAACTTCGCCTCCATGCACTATCATTAACTCCATTTAGAAACGTAGTTTAAAACTTTAAATAGACAGCACGTACTGAAAAACAGAACAGAGCATCATTTTTATCACTTCCCAAACATTCTCTTCACTTAATGCGAACTTAGAAACTCCATTATCATCGTCCTCAGAAGAAGAAGAAGAAGAAGAAACAGATACAGATGAGAGGACCCACTCTCTGTTACATCCCATTCCTTTTTTCCTTCCTCTGCTACTGTTCAACTCTGTCCAGTGCCTACTCTGACCTCAATGCTCTGCTCAAGCTCAAAGCTTCCATGAAAGGACAGAACGCCTCAGCTTCTGCAATGGAGGACTGGAAGCCCTCTGCTTCTCCCTCAGCTCACTGTAACTTCTCTGGAGCCACCTGCGACGCCAATTCTCGGGTAGTCTCTTTGAATGTTTCGTTCCTTCCCCTGTTTGGCTATATTCCGCCAGAGATTGGTCTCTTGGACAAGCTCGTCTATCTCATCCTCTCACAGGACAACCTCACCGGCAAACTTCCCAAGGAGCTCGGCAAGCTTAATTCTCTGAAAGTACTCAATATTTCACACAACGTCTTCTCAGGAAACTTCCCTGGTGAAATCACTCTCAACATGATGGAGCTTGAGATTCTAGACGCTTATGATAACAACTTCACCGGCTCCTTACCGGAGGAGGTAGTGAAATTGACGAAACTGCAGCAGCTATGGCTTGCCGGGAACTACTTCTCCGGCGAGATACCGGAGAGTTACTCGGAGTTTGAGAGCCTGGAGATTCTGAGGCTGAACGAAAATAGCCTCCGAGGGAAAATTCCCTCGAGTTTGGCGAAATTGAGGAAGCTCAGGGAATTGCATGTGGGGTATAGTAATGTTTACCAAGGAGGCATCCCGCCGGAGCTAGGCACGATGGGCAAGCTTGAAAAACTAGATTTGTCTTCCTGTAATTTAAGCGGTGAGATTCCGGCGAGCTTGGGCAATTTGAAGAACTTGAATACTCTGTTTCTGCAAATGAACAATCTCACCGGAACCATTCCACCTGAACTCTCCGGTATGATCAGTCTCATGTCACTGGATTTATCCATCAACGAACTCACCGGAGAGATACCCTCCAGCTTTTCCAAACTAAAGAACCTAACTTTGATCAATTTGTATCAGAACAAGCTTCGTGGGAATATTCCGTCATTCATCAGCGACCTTCCCAATTTAGAAGTTCTTCAGGTTTGGGAGAACGATTTTTCGTTCGTCTTGCCTGAAAATCTCGGCAGCAATGGGAAATTTAAGATGCTTGACGTCGCGAAGAATCATTTCACCGGGATGGTTCCTAAGGATTTGTGTAAAGGAGGAAGGTTGGAGATTTTCATCCTCATGGATAACTTCTTCTACGGTCCAATTCCTGAGCAGTTGGGCAAGTGTAAATCTCTGATAAAGATTCGAATTTCTAATAATTTCCTCAACGGGTCGATTCCTTCTGGAATTTTCAAGCTTCCTTCTGTGGCAATCATGGAGCTTGGTAACAACCAGTTCTCCGGGGAGCTACCGTCGGATGTGTCAGGTGATCTTCTCGGAATTTTGTCACTTTCGAATAATTTTTTCACTGGGAAAATCCCTCTGGCAATCAGAAACTTTCGGAGCCTGCAGAATCTGTTACTAGACGTGAACCAATTCATCGGCGAGATTCCCGGGGAATTGTTCGACTTGCCGATGCTCACAAAGTTGAACGTGAGCTCCAACAACCTCAGTGGTCCAATTCCACAGTCCATAACTTACTGCGTTTCCTTAACGGCTGTCGATTTTAGCCAGAACATGCTCGTCGGAGAAATCCCAAGAGGCATAAAAAACATGATGGTACTAGGCATTCTGAACCTCTCAATGAACCACCTCACAGGCCCAGTCCCAGACGAAATCCGATACATGTTGAGCCTCACCACACTCGACCTCTCCCACAACAACCTCGCCGGCAGAATCCCCACCGGCGGCCAATTCAGCGTCTTCTCATCCGAGTGCTTCGTCGGAAACCCCAACCTCTGCTCCCCCAACGATCACTCCTGCAAAACCCCCAAGCCCCTTCCCTCCAAATCCACCAAAATAATCGTCATAACAATCTCCCTCTTCACCTCCCTCGTTCTACTCCTCATCACACTCTACACATTACGAAAGAAAAAGCTCCATAAATCCATGTCCTGGAAGCTAATCGCCTTCCAACGTCTGGACTTCAAAGCAGAAGACGTCCTCGAATGCTTAAAGGACGAGAACATCATCGGAAAAGGAGGAGCAGGGATCGTGTACAGAGGGTCCACCAGAGACGGCACCGACGTGGCGATCAAAAGGCTGGTGGGTCAGGGCCGGAGTGGGCGGAACGATTACGGGTTCAAGGCGGAGATAGAGACGTTAGGGAGGATCAGACACAGATACATAGTGAGGTTGTTAGGGTACGTATCGAATAAAGATACGAACTTGCTGGTGTATGAGTATATGAGCAATGGGAGCTTAGGGGAGTGGCTTCACGGAGCCAAAGGAGGGCACTTGCAGTGGGAGGCGCGGTACCGGATTGCAGTGGAGGCGGCGAAGGGGTTGTGTTATCTGCATCACGATTGCTCGCCTGTGATCATACATAGGGACGTGAAGTCCAATAATATATTGCTCGATGCTGATTTTGAGGCTCACGTTGCAGATTTTGGACTGGCTAAGTTCTTGCTTGACACTGGTGCTTCTCAGTCCATGTCCGCCATTGCAGGCTCTTACGGCTACATCGCCCCAGGTTCTGTTTCCCTCTCCTCTTTCTAACTACCTAGGTTGCCTCTAATCACACGTGCATTGACATTATATTAATCATATTATTAATCATCAGGATCATAATCCTGTAAAATTTGTCCATATATATATACACTATTACTCTTCATGCAAAGCCTTTTAACAACTATTATGAACACTCTCCATGCATAGCTCTTTTCACAGCTTCTTCCTGTTCTTCTTCTTCTTGTGGTTACGGAATGGTGTTGCAGAGTACGCATACACACTGAAAGTGGACGAGAAGAGCGACGTGTACAGCTTCGGGGTGGTGTTGCTGGAGCTGATAGTGGGGAGGAAGCCGGTGGGTGAGTTCGGTGACGGAGTGGACATCGTGGGGTGGGTGAAGAAGACGGCATCGGAGTTAGCTACGCCGCCGTCGGACGCTGCAATAGTACTGGCGGTGGTGGACCCGAGGCTGACGGGGTACCCTCTTACAAGTGTCATTCACATGTTCAAGATAGCAATGGTGTGCGTGGAAGAGAAAGGCACCGCCAGGCCCACCATGAGACAAGTCGTTCATATGCTCACCAATAACCTTCCTCAGTCTCCTCCCAATCTGATTCACCTCTAAGAAAACACACACACATATATGCTGTATAAATAAACCCTAAACTCTTAGGATTCAGATTCAATGCGATTTTTTTCAGCACAGTTAATCTTATCGAAAAAAATTTTCAATGTACGTTTTGATTTATTGCTTATCATCATGCCACACATCATATGATTGATCATATTTCAGAATGTTTTTCTTCACTTATAATAGTGAATGCTGATGTGGTACGATGATGATAAATGACAGATCAAAACAAACTGAAAATTTTCTTCGTAAGATTAAATTGAAAATCCAGAAAGTGCATTGAATCCATGCTCAAGCTTTTTATATTATATGGTTCGTGATTTGCCTTGGTAGTGAATAAACACAGAAAAAACTGTAATCATATTGTGGAAGATATATAGTCCATATGTTTTTTTTTTCTTTTCCAGTTATGGTTGAATTTTGCTGTAATTTTGGAAGTTTGTTCAAGTCAAAATATATATAAAAGTTAAGTGGGTTGATTTTTGCTGTGATTTTTTTCTTAATTTTTTCTCTACTATCATTTATATCTTATTTTCTTGTTAAAACTTAAATTGTTACATTATTGTTGTAAGTATTAGGGTAAAATATAATCAAGGACAACGCCAAGTATGGATCCCTTCATCTTATGCTATGAAAGTATTTTTTTAATTTAATTTTTATTTTACTTTTTAAATCCATGTGAAATAACTTTTTAAGGATATCAACCACTTGTTTATTTGATTATGTATTTAACAATTAATTTATAGTATATTCAAATATTTCAATTTTCAAAAACAACAACGACAAAAATAGTGAGAAGTTCAATAACTCGACACGTTTTGGTTTGTTGTATTGTATGACTGTATCGATCACTCCCTCTTATCGGGTTCTAAAAAAAAATGAATAATAAAAAATTCTTACACTTTCCTTTTTTTTCCTGCTTGACTAAACTTTCTTACAATTAATAGTATTATAAGCAGGAATCTAATTGTTTACTTCTTACAATTAAATACACAATATATAAAGAGTCGAAAACTATATATGAATAAGGTCGCTATTGAAAGTAGCTTTTAAGGAGAATAACACCCTCTTTTTTACCACCAAGGAGAATAACACTTGAAGACCTCTATATACATACAATTAAGGATCTAATCACTACTTAACTTTCAATATTTACCGCTCAAAGTTTCACATTTTACAATATTTTCACTCAAAAATAAGGATCAATTCAACTTGCATGCAAATCTTCATTTCATTATTATTATTATTATATTACTTAATTGAAAATTACTATCTCCAATCTAAAAAACAAGTCATATTTTACTGTTTTTAAAACAAAAGTTATGTGTTGGAACGAAGGGAGTACATAAATATCCCAAAAACTTACACACACACATATATGTCTTGTTCATAGTAAGAAAAAAAAAATCTTATTCATGTATTTTTTAATTGAGAAACTAATAATCAATATATATAAGTATTTAAATAAACAAATTGCAGCCCCACATACCCGCACTTACAAATGTTGGCATCAATATAAACACGTGTTGGTGTATGTATTGGACTTGGAATTAGATATGGTTGACCTCTTTGTTATTGAAATCATTTCTCATGTGCTAATTAAGTGGGTAACTAACATTCACTTGTATAAGATCATTTATCACCATAATTTATGGAAGACTGACTATGTGTGCGTCTAGTCTACTAATGATAGTGATGATCACCTTGAAGAAGTGAATCACGTTCATGATTAATGGATGATCAACATTAATTTAAATCTCATAGATTTCTTTATTATTTATTTATATATACCCTGTCTCCTTGTGGGTGTTTCATCAACTTTTTATATTATAAAACTTTTGTACTTGCCTAAATAGGATTCCCCATTAAGTTAATGGCCAATTTTAACATTGCCCCAATTTTAACATTGCCTAAATAGGATTTTTATTTTGTCGTTTCTTTCCACCATTGCCCCATTTCACAATAATTAATTAATTAATTAATACAAGTACTAATTTTACTTGTGGCTCCACATGTCTGTTCATAACAAGTATATATAAACTTTGAATTTAATATATGTATGATATTAATCCCACAGTAGTACAAATTAAAATTAACAAATTAAAAAAGGGGTAATTTCGCTTTTTGTCCGATAAGAATATTCGAGAGAGGTTTTCAAATAAAATATATATCAACTTTTTTTCTTAATTTTGTAGTGATTTCCAACATTGTAACATTATCTATTTATGAGACCTATTTAACAAGTTTGAGATGTAACTAAAACTCAGAACCATCGTCTCTTATCGATCTGCTGCGAGACTATATTATGAATCTCTCAGTAATTGTTAATTTCAAGTGAATTTCCTATATAAGATTTTATATTTATGCTTATTTTGATTCTAAACATTGAGATTTATAAGTTACGTTGGATGTAATGTCACGTAAGTTATCAAGTTTTAATCATAAAGTTACCCTAAAGACGAAACTAAAGGGTATCTCTTTCCATTAATACATCCATCCTTATGAGATAATATTTGCTAATTATTCCTTAATTGAATACTCTTTTAAGCTAACAAAAGGATTTATTCAAAGTTGAAGCATCTTCACCATCACAAAAAGATGCCATTTTGATTTCGATATGCTTTTAAAGGAAATCTTTTTGGAGCTCAGAATGACATACAATGGCTTTCGTTGTTTTTAACCTTAGAAATTAAGCCCCTATTTGGTACAAGGGGAGGGAGGGGGAGGGGAGGGAAGTTACTCCCCTCTCCTTCATAAAATATACCTATTCCAAATAGGGGGAGGGGAGTTGCTCCCCTCCTTTTATTTGGAATGACAATTTGAGAGGGGGAGGAGAGTACAATTTTTTGGAGGGACGCGGAGAGGATAATTTTTTTTTTAGTCTGATCCTTTTTTTTTAAATAAAGAATATTTTTAAAAATATAAAAAATTTTAAAAACATAAAAATATTTACTTGAATATCCCAATATTAAAAAATATTACACTTAAGTCCCATGTCTCAAAAAGTGAGTATAAAAAATTTTAGTATTGAATATAAAATTATGGAGTATGAGTGTAAAATATTAAAGTATAATGTTATACTCAATAATAAAAATTTTTATACTCATAAAAATGATAGAAAACTTTTTTAATTTCAAGGATAAAATGATTAAATTATTATTAACTTCTCTCCCCTCCCCTCCTGAACCAAATAACAAATTATTAAAATTCCTCTCCTCACCTCAATCCCCTTCCCTTCCTTTCCCTCCCCTCCCCTCCCCTCCCCTCCCCTCCATATCTCATCTTTCCTCCTCTCACATTCCCTCCATTAAAATCCCTCCCCTCCCTTCCTCTCTCATCCCTCCTACCAAACACATCCTAAGAGTATGTTCAGAGAAAAAAATTGAGAAGACAAAAATTATTATTAATTTTTATATTTTTATTTAAATCATTATTCATGTAACAGAATTGCAGCTGAAAAAATAATCAATTCCTTTCACTATTTACACACATGTAATTCGACCTGACTTAATTAATTCAAATTAATGACAGTATAGATTTCAAAAATCGATCAGTTGGCATTATAAAAAAAAAAAAAAAAAAGCTCTTCACAATTCAATTGCGCTTGCGTTCACATATTCTATCTTAATTAATTTGTTTTTGGTTACACAAGAAGAGTTTGAATGTTGATTTTCTAGGTTTTTTTTATTATTTACTAACAAGTGGCATTACATCAGCAATTTACTACTTTTAAATCACGTATATCAAATATATTTATTTATTGATGAATGTATATATAGTCCAATATTAATTTAAAAAATTTAGAAAGGTCAGTCTTATAGCTGATTTTGTCTGCCATATATAGAGGAAGAAACAAAAAAGGGCCACTAGGTGAAGAGTATGTGGTCTTTATTGTGGGCACTTCCAATAAAACTTGTATTGCCACAATATATTACCAAATATTTTTAGATAAATTTGGTTTACAAATAATCAATATAAAAAAGCATATAATAAATGATACAACCATCTTTAAATTTTGCAAAAATTATACAAATTACTCCTCTGTTTTTATTATGATAAAATAACTTCTGAAACAAAATAAAATTAGTTTACTTTTTAGTCTAACTTAAGCTCTTTTTCAATCAAAATGTTTTCTACTAACTTAATACTCCCTCCGGTCCTATATATAGGACCTTTTGACTTGATCCTAAATATAAGACCCTTTACAATATTCGAGGTGGTATTTATTATACATTTCTAAAAAATGCCCCTATTTAATGTATCCAAAGGGAAAAAGAGAGAGATTAAATAAGGGTAATTTGAGAAAAATATTGAAATTTTTGGAGAAATCGAGGTAGTTAATTAGTTTTAACTCCCCTTCTTAATTCGCGTGATTCGGTTAAAATGATCTTATATTAAGGACCAGAAGGAGTATAAAGTTTTCCAATAAAAAATTAAAATTAAAATTAAATAAAATATATTTAAAAAATAAAATAAACAAATATTTTTTACAAAATTCAATAAAAATCAGTGTAAATGTCTTAAGAATATATAAGCTCATCATTGCAGGGTTGAACATTTGACAAGACACCAATTTTTGTAGTGTATGTAACCATCCATTCAAGATGACCAGTGCCTACCAATTCCCAATACAAAGAAAAAAGCATTGTTGAACAACCATCACCATCTGGACTAGTTTTGTATTCCATAATTTTAAGTGATTTTCATTTTTATTGTATTCAATTAAAATCTCTCAACCATATACCTATTTTATATATTTTGTGGCTATTGGGATTTTTAAAGTTGATTTTAATCAAAAGTGAGTTTGGTTGACTGTTCTTTCCGTTTAAATTTTTAAAAAAAAAAAAAAAGATATGAAAGTTGATTTTTTGTTATGAAAGTTGATTTTTGTTTGGATATGTATTGTCAAAATCACTTTTTGAGCGGCAAAATATAGAGAATGACACTATTAGCAAACCATCAACAGAATTTCCTCACCATAGGAGCAAGACAAAGTTGCTTCTAATTAAACATGATTTTGAAAAATGTAAAACCAAACATCTTTTTTTTTTTTTGCAACTTCACATTTTCCGGCGAATCTTCACAAACTTTTGGATCTCTACCTATTATGTATTCATAAAATAAATGTATATGGTGTATTTTAAAAAAAAATTAAAATTTTTGTGTCATCCACTTTCCAAATGTATAAATACATAAATATTAAAAATTTAACTTTTACTTTTTTTATAGCTTATAATATTTGAGAAGGCACGTTTTATATATATATATATATATATGTATATGTACGTATATGTGTATATACGTATTTATATATAGACACACATTATAGATTGGTGGCTTGGTGCGTGTTTTCAACTTTCCATTGTCTGCTAGAAATTAGAATCGAAAGAAATAATAGTCTATTTTGTTTCTTCATTTTTGTTTTTCTTGTGGTTCATGATTGCCCCATCTTGTGTTTATGCTCAAGTTCAAGTTACTTGAAAAGTTGGGTTCCTTTTTGTTGTTATACCAGGTTATTGATAATTAACTTGAATTTGATTAGTTAAAAAAAATAAAATTTACCATTTTGTTTTATCTTTTTTTTAATAAAAAATATTTTTGAAAAAACCTTTAAAATTTTTTTAATTATTTGTTTAAGCTTTTAAAAATAATCAGAATTTAAAATAAAAGATTTTTTATTATTCTGATAAGGTACTCTAGATAGCTTAAAAAAAAAAGCTGATGTCAATAAATAAGAAAGAAAATAAAGATGTTTAACCAATCTGGTAGCTTGGTAGGTCTGGTTTTACCTAGCGTACCAAGTTGGTCTCCATGACCAAACTGAGTTGGGCACCAAATTAAGGTCAAACCTAACTTTTCCCTATCTCAATATATATATATTTTAAAAATTTATAAATATTATTTTTATATAATATTTTTCTTAATACATTATATGTAATAAACTGTGAATATTTATAAGAATTCAATCTTTTAATTTGATTTAAAATTTTAAATTAATTTCTTAATATTGTGTAAAAATAATGCATGATTATTTAGTATTTATAATTTTAACAAATTTTTTATTATAATATTATTTTTTAAGAAAATATATTTTGGATGAATATAATCATTTTTTTATTAATAAGTAAAATTAATTTATTTTTATTTTTAAATACTTATTAAGATCAGGCCAACCCTGGTTTTGTATACTAAGTTGGCCTGGTCCTACTCAACCTTACAAAGACTAGACATCGGGTTGACTATCAACCCGGTCTTACCCGATCTTCCCTAAAAGAAAACATATGAAAAGGTGGATGCAAAATACTAGCTCTAGACAATTGCAAATATAACAAAATTTGCCTCCAAGAGAATGTTACAATACAAATCACATATTCTCTCTTTCATCATCCATCACACAATTTGATTTTTAAATAATGTGAAAAGTACTTCTTTTTATTTTAACCAAATACAAAATAATTTCTAATTTTTATAAAATCTTTAAATAATTAATCACTTTTTTAAAAAGTTAAAACAAACAAGCTCTTAAATCAACCCATATATTAAATGACTAAATTTGAATAATTTAGATTACCCAAAAAAAAGTTATATATGTTAAATTTGTTTTATTAAACATATTGAAATTAAAAGTTAAAACTCCCAGTTTAACTCATAACCTCTAAAGCATGGATGTGCCTAAAATAGTGCTATACCTGTATCAGACTCGTATCTAATACAGATATGGGTACTGTATAGCTATACACGCACCCTAACCATATTTTTTTGGATACGTTAAGAAATGCACCAGATACGGTTTGCACCGAATCGAATATGGCATGGAGCATGCAGAAACATAAATTTACCAAACTTCATCACTTTAGCTAAGTTTTTCACTGACCCAAAAACCTATATACATGATCCTTGTGAGAGATGCTCATACCTTGCGAGTCTAGTGTTTGTGATGTGAATCAAAGAACTCTTTGCTGCCGTTTTCTGTTCATCATTTTGGTTCCCATTGACGTTTGCCTTTCACCATTTTGTTCCTGTTTGCAATCCCATTTGTGAGTTTTCTTTCCCATTTTGTTCCTTGCATTTTGGCTTTGTGAATGGTAGTGCCTAAGGGGTTGAGTCTTTTTGTGTTGAAGTGGTTAGGTCTACGTATCATTTTGCCTCTTTTTTCTATACCATATGGAAGGGATAACTAGACACACTGTAGAAGTTTTGGGTTCTAGCTAGCATGTCAAGTCAAAGTTGCAGTCATTTACATATTGATACAAATACCAAAAAAAAAAAGATTGAACCTTGAATACACACAATTTTAAGTACGAGTCAGTTGGTTTAAATAGCATAGAGACCCCTTTTTACTTTTTTAGGAAAGCAAGATATATGTTTGGCTTTCAAACATTGGATACACAAAAAGTTTAAGTTATATATACATAAAGACACACAATATTTTGGATATTGGCAATCGACACACAGATTTCAAGTGGAATACGTTTAGATTTTTATGTATTAATGGGAGACTATTGGGAATATATTCTAATGAGTCACAACTTTTTGGCTAGTGTAATTTTTTTGGGCAATTTGATTAGAGGAATTAATCATATAAAATATAATTCAAAAAAATTATGTGATTTCTTGATTATTGCAGGAAATTGTTTAGAATTTTTTAATTACAATTTTTGCATATGGCCTCGGGAAGCAATTAAAGTAATTCTATTAGTCATCCAAATTCTACTAGATATTGTTCTACTAATGAGTTTCAAAAGGATGGGATTCCATTATGGATTTATGTCACTTTAGTAACTAGAAACAAAGAGGGGGAAGCAGTTCATCCTGGTTGAAATAAATATTAGAATTATTGTAACCATGAATTTAATTGGTCAAATTCTAGAGTTAAATGACATTTGTTAAGAGTATCTATTCAAGGAATTGCTAAGTGCCCGAAAGTTGATATTAATTGTTTAGCTGAAATGAAAAAAATTGCAAGAGGAGACTAATAATAAATTAAAATCAAAACAAGTGCTATTATCAACCCTAGCTGAAAGCTTGTCTCCTTTAAATCAAAATAATACAATTCCTATTGAAAGTAATTATAATCAGGGAAAGGAGGGCAATGGGCACATTAGAAAGAGCCTTCAATCAAGGAATTAGAAAAAAAATTACATGTTGAAATAACTAGAATATTTTATTCTGATGGTTTATCTTTTAATTTGACATATAATCCATACTTTATTAGCGCATTTCAATATATTGCAAACAATATGATTTCTGGATATAAACCTCCTAGTTACAATTTATTAAGGGGCCATTAATTGCAAAAAGAAAGGACCAATGTTAAAAGCTTACTCGAACCAACCAATAAAAGTTACTTGGAGTGAGAAGGGGGTAAGTATATGTACAAATAGCTGGATAAATGTGTAATAAAGACCATTAATTAATTTTATAGTTGTATCTGATGAAGTCCTATTTTTTGAATGCAATTGATGGATCTAAATAATATAAAAAATTTTATATATCCAACTTGATGTGTCAAGTAATTGAAGAAATGAAGCTTCAAAATGTGGTCCAAATAATTACTAATAATGCACATTTTGTAAAGTTACAGGTAAACTTATATCCTCACATTTTTTGGACAACATGTGTTGTGCATGCACTCAATCTTGCTTTGAAGAATATATTTGCCACTAAAATCATAGAGGCAACTGAAATTTCATATGAAGAATGCCATTGGATTACTCAAGTTATGAATGATGTAATGTTTATTAGGAAGGTTATCATGAATCATTTCATCAAGCTAGCTATTTTTAATGAATTTGTGCCATTGAAATTACTTGCCATTACTAAAACTAGATTTACCTCAACTATTTTGATGCTCAAGAGGCTTAAACTTATCAAAACTTCTCTTTGGACAATGGTCATTAGTGAAATATGGAATACTTATAAAGAAGATGATATTGGAAAGGCAGCTACAATTAGACAGTTAATTCTTGATGACTTTTGGTGGGACAAAATTGATTACATCCTCTCCTTCACAAAGCCTATTTATGACATGTTTAAATTTTCTGACACAAATAAGCCTACACTTCATTTAATCTATGAGATGTGGGACTTGATGATAGCATAAGTGAAGGCATCAATTTACAAACATAAGAATAAGTTGCTTTCTAAGTATTCAAGGTTTTATGAAGTTGTTTATGGAATAATTGTCAATCGTTGGACAAAGAGTTGCACACCCCTTCATTGTCTTGCTTATTTATTGAATCCTAGGTATGGTATAATATATGTTATTAATTTTCTTTTCAAATTTAAATTTATGATAAAGAAGTCTTATTACAATTCTTTTCATGTTATATAGGTATTATACGCATCAATAGATCAATAGTGCACCAAATAGAGTTTCTCCAAATAAAGATATTAAAATATCAACTGAGATAACAATGTGCTTAAATATATACTTTAGTGATCTGACAGATAGAAAGTTAGTCCTTCAAGAATTCTTGAAAATTTGTGGCTATTAAAATGAGTATGCATCATTTAATTCCTTACAAAATAGGTAAAATTTAGAGCCTAAAAAATGGTGGATAAACTATGGCTCGTGCACTCCTATTCTTCAAGGAATTGCTTTGGAGCTTCATTGATAATCGAGCTCATCATCTTCTTGTGAAAGAAATGGGAGCATTTATTCTTTTATTCACTTAATAAAGAGGAATAAGATGTATCCGAAAAGAGTTAAAGACTTGGTTTATGTTCATACAAATCTTCGCCTTCTATCAAGAATGAATGAAAAGTATTCTCGTGGACAAACTAGATTGTGGGATGTCAATGGGGATGATTAAGAGCTATTTGATAGGGTTGAAGGTCTTGAAGTTGCAAATTTATCTCTAAATGAACCAATTTTAGAACAAGAACTCATAGGACATTCTAGTAATGCTGAAGGAAATAAGGATTAAATTGCATTAAAAATTCTAGCATTTGTTTGTTTAATTTTTTTATGATTTTATTTATAAGTTATAGACATTTTATTCATAATCAATATAATGTTTTGTCATTTATAGTATATTTTGATAATATTTAATACTCTTTTTTATTGATATAATTTATTAACACTATATATATTGTTGTACCTGTATCCTAAAATTTGAGAAATTGCCGTATCCCACATATTATATCGTATCATATTGTATGTGACATTCACAACTGTATCGATTTCATAGCTCATAGCTCACCAAGTTTTTTATAATTGCACCAATTGAAATTGTTCGTGAATTTGAAAGAGTATAAATAAAGAAATAAGATTTTATTTTTGGCCAGAAAAGAAATAAAATTATATCTCCAAGGAGCACCTCAATTTTTTCCCCACAACAGTAAGCACTTAATCCAAATAATATAAATTTCTCGGATGACCCCTAACATCCAAATAAAATTAATATAAAATGTAAAATTTATCATAAATTATATTAATTATTAATTCATACAATTCACAAAAGACTCACCTATAAAACATAAAAATGATAAAAATGTATAACAAATTATGTATTTCACGGGTCATGACATGGCACTTTTCTTTGTACCGGGCGCCACCCCCGCCCCCCCCCCCTCTTTCAGGGGGTGGTGGGGGTTGTCCTTCCAATTGTCACTTATATTTGTTTAGTATCAAGCACATTAAGTTGATTCAATAATCAATTAAAAGCATAAAGTCATTTAAAGGTATAAGTGGAAAATTTTTACTTATCATTTTGGATAATCATTTAAAGGAAAATGAGGTGTGGGAAACTAATATTGTTTAATTAGTTATGTAATATTATTAGTTATTAATGAATTTTTTTAAAAAAATAGTATTATTTAAGGTTGAGGGTATTTTTGACATTTCAAGTAATTATCTATTCAAAAGTGATTTTGATAAAATTATCTAAATATATTTTATTTTATCAAAATCACTTATGAGGTAAAAATATCTAAACATAAATAATCACACTTGATAAAATTAATTATACTTAAAATCAATTCTGCAAAATCAATTACCTTCAATTATGTAAATCTAATCCAAATACATACCTAATTATACATATAACAAAAGATTGTGAAAAATAACACCTGCAAGGAAGCGCACACATATATATATATAAGGGCAACTTACAAATGGAATTATTTGGCCAAAAAAAATTGCAAATGGAATTAATTAAATATGAAATTATATGTAGCACTAATCGTGCATGTACGCTAATGCTTGGTGAAATGTGATTCACATCTTAGGACCAGTTTGGTATGAAAGATTTTGGGTTATAGAAAGGGAAAGGGAAAAGGAATGGGATGATTGCCTTGTTTGGTGTGCTACAACATTGTTCCCAAGAAGCTAGATTTTCCATTAAAAATGGGAACATGCTTTCTTTAGAGGACCGATGAAATTTTTTATGCTTCCTAGGAACCCAATTTTTCTAACTAAAATACCCACATATATTAATCAAATTTTCACACCACAGCCTATTGACCACAACATCCCATCAAGCAGCAATCGAGTTCCATTCACCATCACATTGATCAATCCTTTGTGGTATGTCAATCTGTCACATATGGAGGTTCATGTTTGCCATCCTTCTGTAATTGTTCGTCGCTCCCGTTCGTCATCCATCAATCCTATGGAGGTTGATGGCGGTGAGGTCGAGAAGATGAAGAACACGATGCTTCCGTTTGTGTTTGAGCATATCTAGGTTTGATTATAAAATGCATCGAGTTTGACGCATATGAGAGTTCGATAAGAAGCTTCAAGTTTGATACTTGATGATGGCTAGAAAAAAAAAAGTTTGATGCTTGATGAGTAGATCATGGACAATGCCTAGGAGATCTAGGTTCAATTGAGGGAGAAAGAACTGGCTTTTTTCAATTAAAAAAATTAACTTCAAGAGGATAGAGTGGTCTTTTGATATCATAAATCTTCTATTCCATCATTAAAATACACATACCAAATAAAATCAATACAAGGATTTTATTGATTTTTTCTTACATACCAAGCATACTTTTAAACTCACTTTCATTCCCTTTCTCATTCCTTTTCATGTTCTCATTCTATTAAAAATCATTCCTACTTGCCAAACAGACCCTTAGAGATTGTTTCTATCATTATCATCATTTTGCATACGTTTGCTACTAGAAATGGCATGAAATCGTGATGGTCTTGCTTAATTATAATTTTATTAATGGGAAAATTTTAATTTGATCCAATAGAAGCAACATATTTTAAAATTATCACCTCAAAGTTGGAAATTTGTATAGATTAGTTGGAAATCTATGTGCATTAATTGTTTATAACTTCTTCATGGGTGCCATTTTCGAAATATGTTACCTCTGCGGGACCAATTTGAAAATGTCTCTTTATTGTTTCTTGGAACATTTCTAATGCATGAAGGTAGGCAGGTACAAATCTAAGTGGGGAATATATTACTTTTGAGAAATTTGGAGGTAAATAAATTGAATTTCTAATTAGATCAAATATTGAGAAGTTTTGGATATAATTTATGCTTGGTATATTTAATGGTATTTATTTAAGATATAATTAATTTTTTACATATTTTAATTATTATATAAAGAATTATCATCTAATGAAGATTAAAGTAAGATCTTTTGAATTAAACTTTTCTTGGTTTTTCTGTGACCAACAAACTTGCTTGAATTGAAGGGAGAGATGGATAGTGATAGATAAGGCTCACTTCTATTTTGTGGATTCTAGAAAGATGTGGTTTAATTCTTATTCTCTCATTATTTTACTTCATATGAATTAACTTCAGGAGATTCACTTCAAGTTTGTCCTGTTTGGTGTACTTGGAGAGATATTCTCATTTTATCGCATAAATAATCAAGATATGCACCATTTATTGTATCTATGTTATTACTTCTTCTATTTAAAAAAATGATTGTTTTTTGAAATTATTCATATAGATTTAATAAAGCTATTAAATAACTTAGATTGTAGCAAAATCTGCTAATATTTGACAAAAATATTCTAATATTAAAATTATAAATATATAAAATATTAATGCTTCATTGAATTATTTTCATTAATGAAAGGTAAAATGATATTCGTGGTAAAGATCCTTCTAAAAGCTCTACATGGTCCTTATTATATGACTTTGTATACTTCATTCTTTTTGGTTTCTATAACTGCCCTTGATTAAATACTCTCAATTAATATATTAAACATTCTCTCTCATAAGTATGTTAAGTGTTTATTAAGTGTAAATTGGGAAAGTTATCAAAAATTTTTATAAATGTATTAATTTTAACTAATTTCTTTAGTATCTGTAATTTAATTAAACTGCTCTTATAATAAAGATTAGAGGAAGTATTATAAAATTTTTTAATGATTTACTGAAATTCTATAATGACAATTATTGTGAAACAAAATCAAAATTCTAAAGACACAGCCATTTTGAAATGGAAGGAATATTACTTAACAGTAATTATTTTTAATTTTTTTATACCTAAGAGTATAAAAGACATTTTTCTTCTAATAAATCATATTTTTTTAATTCTAGCTATTTTAATTTCATTATATTCTTCCTACACATTAAAAATTTGTACTTATCCACGTATTGGCTAATTAATAGTTGACATTCCTTCAAGAATTTCCCTTTTTAGAAGGATTTTAATGTAGAAAGGTGATTATTCAAAGTAGAAATAAAGCTTCATGATCACAAAAGAAAGCATAGAGAGAAAAATATGATCAAGACTTTCTAGAAATGAAAATAACACACAAATTAATGTATTGGTTGTATTGGCCGAGAAGCATGTAACAGTGTAGTCCAATATCCTTCCAAAGAATCATAAAAGTTTAGGCATAAGACAATTAAAACTGTCCGCCATCCAACATATATATAGTAGAAGAATAAACCTTAAAAAGGACCAATCATTGAAGGGTTTAATGATCACTTTAGCGACAATGTAGGTCGTTGCCACTAAGTATATTGTTCCATGGTTGAATTTAACGCTCCACAATATGTCGTTTGTGAAGACCTACCATGCATTTCCAATCCAATTTCCCAATACAATGATGCATCATTTCGTTGCACCTATAGCATTAATTTCTTTGTGGATCTGTCTCTCTTTGGGAATCTTGATTTTATTTCACTTTTTTAAGGCATTAAAATTAAAATAAATTAAAAAAAGTCCTGGTCTTTATGATATGACAAAAAGAGAGAATAATTGTTAAATAAATAGATTCACCGTATATGAGTTGGAAGTCGATTATGGGCATGGAAACCAAATCTCCGCATGATGTATGTGGATTTTGTGAGAAAAGCAGGCTTTTTTATTTTTTTTAAAAGAAAGGAGAGGAATAGTATTTTTAATGTGGCCACGAATTCCATACGTGGATTCATGCCACACATGGAAACAGGACCTATATGAGTTTTGTTTTAACATGATCCAAAAGATATGGACTGTTCACCTTGATCCTAAGGCTATCATCTCATTATATTATCTACAGTGTTAAGTGAAACAATGTTGTTTTGAAGCTTTTAGCGGTGAGCATGATGTCAAAATAGATAAATGAGTTTTTTGTAAAAAAAAAAATGAATTGAGCAAGATAGTGAGAAGCCCTTTTCTTTTAATTTTTTAATATATATATATTATAAACCTTTCTAAAATTCAAATATGTCTTCCTTAACGCGTAAAAGTGCTTGTCTTACATTCTTGTTATATTAAAAAGCTTTATTAGAAAAAATAAAATTTATTTTGATGATGTCTATGCCTTGAAAGAATTAATTAGTTTTTTACTATTAGTTGAAAATACTTTTAATACTCATCATATTAAAATATATACCTTACATGATAAATATCATATTATCATATATCATGCAAGCACAAGCAAAATATTATTGTTGAAATAACAATATCTAAAAGTATCTTTTTTATTTAGTATTGGCAAGTTTAAATGAGATATTTTTCTTAACTTACTTTTTTTCAACAATAGAGTTCAAACACATAACTTTACATAAAAGAGTATTGAGTTTTCTTCTATTCAACCCAGCCAACATGGATAACAATGTATCCAAATTTCCTATCCAAATTGATTTTCTAAACTTACGCTTCACCCTACTAATCCTTTTTTTTTTTGTTGTGGGAAAACGAAAAATCATGGTGCCAACGCTACCATAGCCTTGTATGCATCTCCTCATGTTGTTGCAGGAAATAATAGTAATCTTTTTGAGTAAAATCTCATCGTTTAATTATCTAAATGATCCATGGCCAAAAAAATTATATAAATGATCTAAATATATTCGAAATATTTTTTATTTTTAATGAACAATAAATTTAGACCATATAAATTGATTAGGCACTTAAAAATTAGTTCAAAATGAGTGATTTTTTCAACCAAAAAATTAAGAAAATTATATCCTAAACATACCTTGAACCATAGAAGAAAATCAAATCATTAACTTAACATTTTTCTCTGTGCAGAGTTCCCTTTAACATTATTCAAAAGAAATGAAAAGAATAGGCTTTAATCACACAGAGAATATGAATATGTTCTGAAATCTAGTGGGGGGATGATTAAAGATATAAATAAAAAAAGAGAATAAATGCTCTGCCTTTTTTCTGGGAAACAACTTGGATGGTTCTGAGTTTATGCCAGTAATCTACCACTGCACTTTGAACCACTTTTTTTTTTTTTGGGTTCATTCAGTGGTCAAGGGAAGCTCTCTGAATGCCACATTTAATGCTTAATAACCAAACTTTTAGTACCTGTTTGGTTTATGATTTGCCTACTTAAATGTTGGTTTTATAACTTACTCTTTTTGGGCCCATATAGTTTTCAATTTTGTGAAAATAAAATTTACGTAAAAGTAAGGTTGTTGTAATTTGTTATATTTAAATATTTTTTTATAAAAATAAATATAATAAAAAATTTCTTTAAATAATAAGAGTTAAAAATACTGTTAGATATATAATATAAGTCAGTATTTCCTCCTTTTCTAAAATCATAGTTTAACCCACTTTTCATTTTTCAAAAAATCAATTTATTAGTTGCTAAACATATCTTGATAATAATGAAGTTTGAAAACTATAGTTTGGTTTTCATAAAGGTAAACCAAACATGCACTATATAGCTAGCTATATCCCTATCTATCATTATTATATTAATTAAACAAATTTCTTGTAATATACTACATAAAATTTGAGAAATGAGTTGTATCATGTATCACTTATAAATAATACATTACTTTACAAATTTTATATTGAAAGTTGGGCCTTTGTACTAACTAAGTCTTGGCAGAGTCTAGTTGATAAATAGTTAAATTCCTTAAACATACTATTTTAAGTTCAATTATTAGTAATGCATATTAAAAAAATCTTGTTATGAAAGATAAATGCAAGATATTTTTAGAATTCACCAAGAAAATTCGGCCCTCATTTATTATATGAAGCAAAATTCAAAAAATCGGATCGGCTATTGAACCGGATGAGATAACAATTCAAGGTTTAGTGGTCGGACCGGGGTCGGACTGTTTGTGAATAAATTAATATATTTTTAATAATATAGATAAAAAAATATAAGAGATATTTATCCATGATTATAAAATTAACATTTATTCTAGAATAAAAAGTAAATTTACTAATATATGAAAAATAAAAAAATATTATTAATAAGTTTTACAATCTAATATTAAAATCTAAACATGTTAATATTCATCTATAATTATATTTTGAATTCAAAATAATCAATTGATATTATATTTTTATCTTATTTATTAAGTAAATTTATCATTATTAATAATTATGTATTATAATAATATTTATAACATATTATAATATAGAAAGAAAAAAATTTATATTAAAAATAATGCTATTTAGTACTAAAAATAATATTATTTTATTTTAAAAAAATATTAAAAAAATTAAAAAAAAAAAGGCAAACTGGTTTTGTACCAGTTTGACCAGTTTGTTTCTAAATCCTCCAGTTGCCAGCTATTACCGGACCGGACCAGGGGCCGATTCCCGGTAGAACCGGCCGGTCCGATCCGATTTTTTGAACCATGATATGAAGTCCCAAAAATAAGATGTATTATTCATGAAAATGCTACTTATTATAGATATTATATTTTTTTTTGTGACAAGATATTATATTTTATACTAATAATATTGACCCTCCATTTCTTGTCTCTCTGTGTGTCACACGATTATTGTGAGAAGATAGGCATGTAACTTTCAAAGGAATTATTCAAAACATGTAATGCATGTTGATCCACCCTCCCTCTCTAATTATTTACCAAGTGTCTCAAGTAATTCCATGACAAACATTATAACAAAGGGAAGAAAAAGGATTAAAAAAAAAGTTTACTTTTGTGTAGGAATTAATTAATTTTAGAAAGATTTTTTCATGAACAAAAATCATACAAGTAAAATATTTACTTATTAAATCATGCATAAAGAGAAGAACAAATCATAAAATTTTCTGAGTTTCAATTCAATTTTGAATTTGGTCAAAAAACATTCAGTCTTAAATCTTTTTATCAAAAAAAAATTCATGTTTTCTTAGTTCAAAGAATATATATATATATATATATATTTAAATCGATGAAGGACATTTGTCACCCAAAAAGGAATTGATGAAGGACATTTCAATAAAAAAATTAAAAAATAAACTAAAACATAAGAGAACTTTTATTTTATGAAAATTTTGTGTATATTTTAAAACTAAAGTACAAGTTCACATAAGTTTAGTAAAGTTTAAATTAAGTTTATATGATTTACTTAAAAATATGTAGGAAAAGCTTGTAAAATTAGTGGGGATAGTTTGTTTACATAGAAAAAATCACTGGGAATAGATTTTCTTGACCTTCTGATGTTAGGGGGGGAAAAGAGAAATGATGAATATCAATTAAATTGAGTGAAAGAAACTTGATACTTTTTAAACATGGTCTTAAATTTGAGTTTTTGAACAAGAAAATTACATTTAATTGAGTTTTTTTTATTTGAGGCTTAACTTAGTTCAAATAAAGGTTAGTCAATAATAATAAATACTAGATGATTCTAAAAAATAAAAAATGAGCAGAAACAAGAACATCATTCTACTTTCCTTTATTCAATTGAAGAGTTCAAATATATTATAGGTAGGTCAGTTTACACTTAGGCCTATTTTTTTATATATAGTGGTAGAGATGAAGATCGGTGAAATTGGTAAAGAAGCACTTTCCTTTGTTTCATGCTTGGCATGGTAAAACTTTCTCATCACCTTTTCACAAACTATTAATTTACATTAAAAATGCATCTAATCATGCCTTTAATTTGACTATCAGATTTTGGTAGAAATTTTATAAAAAAATTTTAAATACTTTTAAATGTATTCGCTTTATTAAAAAATAAAAAATATAATAAAAATTTTATAAAGTAAGAATATAATTATAATTTTGAAAAAATATATAAGAGCTAAATTAAAATTAAATAAAATTATGAAATTAAAAAACATAAATGATCTTACAATTAAATTGATCAGAGAAAGAAAAATGAAATTATCAGAAGTGAATTTCTTAAAAAATTTTCCCGACATACTTATCCATACATATAAATTTTACCTATCTACATTTTTGTAGGGTTATTTATTTATTTTGACTATTTTTACTAGATAAAGTAGTCCATAGGGAACCACATAAGCCAGTCCGAGCCGGGAATTAATGTGGCCCAACCAGACAGACCTGACTACACCGTGTTTAACCAAGTTAACAATGGGTTAGATTCGTTTTTATTGGGCCTCTCGGACCGATGCACAATCTGCCATCCCATGATTTTGTCATGCTTTCTTCAAAATGTTTTCGAGTATTTACAAACAACACTAAATATTCTAAATTTAATTTTTAACGGTGTGTATGAAAAAAAATTTTATAAGGAAAATTATTATTTATGATCAAAATAAAGATTTTATTACAAAATGAGATCAATTGTGTATTTAATTACAAAAAGAGATCAAATTTTTAAAATTAAATATAAATAATATTAAATTACCAAAATACCCTTAATTTTAATTTATCCTCCTACCATAGCTGGTCAACAGTGGCTGGTCAACACCAGTCAACGGCCACGGTGACCAGTCAATATTTTATAATAAGTAGTCAACAGTCATCGGCAACCGGTCAACGATTGTCGGTGACCAGTCAACATTCACAGAGACAAAATGGTTTACCACTTTTTTTCTAGATTTTGTAACTTGTTTGTTTTAAATTCACAACTTAATTTTCAAATTTTTATTTTACAACTTTTTTTCCAGAATTTACAACTTTTTTATTCTAAATTGCAACTTGTTTTCTAAATTTTCACTATGAATTGTTTCACTGTTTTTGCAACTTCTTTTTGAAATTTTACAACTTGATTACTTTGAATTTACAACTTATTTTCTAAATTTTTATTATAAATTGGTTCAGTATTTTACAATTTTTTTTCTAAAATTTACAACTTACTTACTCAGAATTTACAATTTATTTTCCAAATTTTTATTATAAATTATTTCAATATTTTTATTACTTATTTTACATGTTTTACAACTTCCTTACTATAAATTTATAACTCATTTTCCAAATTTTAACTATAAATTTTTTTGATACTTTTGTAACTTTTTTACATATTTTACAACTTACTTACTCTTAATTTGTAATTCATCTTTGAAATTTTTACTATAAATTGTTTTAGTATTTCATAACTTTTTTTCTAGAATTTGCAACTTGTCTACTCTAAATTTACAACTTGTTTTCCAAATCTTTATCACAAATTGTTCCAAGTTAAAGAATTTTGAAACAAAAGTTGAAAAGCTTTGAAAGAATTTGTAGTAAAAATTTGATAAACGAATTGCAAATCTGAGTATATAAATTACACATTATTGAAAAATGGTTGTAAAACATTGAAATCATTCATAATATAAATGTTGAAATTTTACAACTTCTTGAAAAGAAGTTTATATTATGAATGATTACACATTTGTAAATTTGGAAAATAAATTGTAAATTTAGAGTAAACAAGTTGTAAAACATATAAAATAAGTAGTAAAAACATTAAAATAATTCATAATAAAAGTTTAGAAAATGAATTGTAAATTCAGAGTAAGTAAATTGCAAATTCTAGAAAAGAAGTTGTAAAATACTGAATCAATTTATAATAAAAATGTGAAAAACAAGTTGTAAATTTAGAATAATCAAGTTACAAAATTTCAAAAAGAAGTCGTTAAAGTATTGAAATAATTCATAGTGAGAATTTGGAAAACAAATTGCAAATTTAGAATCAAGAAGTTGCAAATTTTGAAAAAAAAGTTGTAAAATAAAAATTTGAAAACTATATTGCACATTTAGAACAAACAAGTTACAAAATCTAGAAAAATAAGTGATAAACTATTTTGTCCCTACTAATATTGACCGGTCACCGGTAAAAGTTAATCGATCATCGGAAAATGTTTACCAGTCACTGCAGCGTTGATCGACCACCATTGACCGGTTATAGTAGGAGAGTAAATTAAAGTTAAGGGTATTTTGGCAATTTGATCTTTTTTATATTTAATTTTAAAAATTTGGTCTCTTTTTGTAATTAAATGTACAAGTGTCCCATTTTATAATAAAATCTCTATTATGGTCCTAAATAGTAATTCCCTCATTTTATTAAAAGAGGTAAAATCCCCTTTAGTTATATCTATATCTCTAAAGAATTAGTCTTTCTCTATGAGTTGAGAAATATTATTAATGTTCACAAAAAAATAAAAAACAAACAACAGTATATAATATATAATCTATTAATCAATAATATCTATAATCTATAAATTGTGTGGGAAGTTTATTTGATATATTTGATTTGTTAATAGTATTATAATTTGAAATATTTGACTTGCATTGCAGTGTGAGTTTTATTGTTTTTGTACTATAATGTTTGCATTTTTTTTTAATTTCGAAATTGGTGGGTTTTACTCAATAATTATATCACAACTATATCTTTTCTTGCACGAGACAGATTTATAGTTTATATATGAATTATGATAGCATTGAACGAATTAACGAAAGACACCATAAATTTATAATTTGTGAAACTGGATGACTTCAATGAGTTTTTAACGTATGTTTCAGTGATGACACCAAATATAGAGAAATTAAAATTTTCACAAATAATATGTAATATTTTAAAAATTAGACCGAATATTAAATTGAAAATGTCATCGGATTACGGATTTTATAATTCAACTGATTAGACCGACGATCAAAACAGTGACTTTATAATTAAATAAAAATAATATTATATATAATAATATATGTAAAAAAGAAAATATCAAATTGTTAAGAAAATAAATTTAAGTAGTTGAAGTTCATAATAAATTAAGAAACTCACATAGTAATAATATGTATTAAATTATTGAATATAATATTAAAACATTTCAATATGATAATATCATATGACTATAACATTATAAAATGACTATACTCCCTCTGTTCTCAATTATAATAAACAAAAAATTACTCCATCAATACCAAAGAAAAAACAGTTTGAGTAATTAAACTCATTAATTATGTTACAATTTTAATTTTTTTTCTTAAAATTGCCTATATTAAAAGCTTAGAGTGAGACTAATTAATTATTGGAAATTGTCAATACAATCTTAATTATTCAAGGGTATAAAAGAAAAATGATATTAATCACTTTACAAATTTTATTCATATATCTTATATTTTGAGATGAATAAAGAGTCATAAAACTCTTTATAATTGGGGACAGAAGGCGTATAATACAATAAAATTTTTTATTTTTATAATTAGTAATTTTAAAATAAAAAGAGAAATATTATTTTTACTCTTTACTAATTTTTATAATTAATATTTTTGACAAAAAAATTAAATTTAAATTAAATTTTACACCGATTAAAAAACTGTCCGATTTCTAGCTCAATTCCAATTTTTAACTTAAAAACCGATTCAAAACAATTCAATCCATTTCAACTCCCAAAATGATTTAAAATTTAAAACCAAGTCGTTCTTATCTTTAAATGATGGTCCGACCATCCAGTTATCAAAACATTAATCACATGTGAAGAGTTCTTGACATATTTGATCTTAATCCGCATGTTATCCTAGCTTCATCTTCAGTATTCTACTACCGCCTAATGATCCAATTCAATTGCAAATGTTAAAGAAAACCATAAGATATTAGCCGTCATCCTAACGTGTATCCCTTAAGCATATGTACAAGTCACCATTAAGCCTTGAGTGCCATTTGATTCTTTTCTTCCCCTTTTACATCGAGAATTTGAAGATCTCTATACTCATCTCACCCCCACCCTTACCCAAGCCAAGCTTACATTCTCCTAGATTCAACAGTGCACATCGTTCATTGTTTAAAGGCATGCCTTAGCTTGACGTAATGCAATTCATTCCCCAATTATTTCTGTTCCAAATTCACTTTATTGGGATGTCTTCAAATTACTTTACAGCCTATGGAGTTCCTACAGTGATGCAGTTACTTTCTGCCTTTCATTTGCAACTTTGAAATGTAGCTAACCATCAAAGTTTAGCTCTAAGTGTCAGTTCTTCAGAATTATTACTAAGTAAAAGTCTCAAATACCTTAATAACTCATTCTTAAATATCGAAGACAGCAGTATGTGAGTACGTGTACATATATATATATATAATGCATATTTGCTCAGTTGTGACTAACATTATTGGTAATGATCATTCACAAGGCAAATTAAGCGATAATCAACCTCTTGAATTTACCGAAGTGCTACCCAAGGTAATGAATTTTATAGCTCCCAAAATTCAAAGGATATTGATCAAATGTCTCTTCATTCCCCCCCATTGCTTCTTGGGACCCAAATGTAAACCCAGAGATTGCAAGCCAGAAAGAAAAACTGGGTTCTACCTTCAATGATGAGGCGCATGCATATGTCAAGCGCAGTAAGGTATTAGTAAGATTTGTTAGAGCAAGGAAAGCAGATTCAGGAGTATTGCAACTATTTAAAGTATATGACTGGAGCAATAAGGACCTGAAAATACTTTAAATTTTGGGGAGAAAAAATCTTAAAAACAAAAGCAGATATTGGCACAATCAAACTCTAGTTTAGGATGCTGGAGTCTTCTCCTCAGCAGCTGTCTCAAAGGTCTCCCCAGCAACAAGTTCTGGGACCTCGTCGTCATCCTCCTCTTGTGCAGCAGTAGCCCCCGCACCTGCTGCTTCAGGAGCCTGCTTTTGGAATTGCTCTGCTAGCTTTTTCAGATTTTCCAGGTTGTCTGGTCCTGCATTGTTTTTATGGGAATAAACAACACCCCTCAACAAGCAGAAAAAAGAAAAGCTATATAATTGACAAGCCATCATGTGGGGTTCATACCTAGTTGGTTGATGATGTTAGGGAGTATATCCTGCAACTCTGCAAGAATGAAATTATATGTCAAATTTTAAATACCACTCTAACTTGAAATTATTTAAAAACCTGAGGGCTCATTAAAGTCTTGATACAATTGAGAATTGTGCAGAGGTCCAGATATTCCAATGTCATATCATAGAAACAATAGAAAGATACTCGTGCCCTTTATTGAATTCAAGCCCAGCATAAAAGCTGTACCAAATAGCACGAGTTCAATTTAATAATATACTATATCTTATTAGCATATTAATGAAGATGCTTACTCTTTGTTTGAGGAGCACCACTAACAACCCAGGTATTAGCAGCAATTGATGCTTGAACTGAAAAAAATAAATTCACAATATGACTGTCAATACTCAGTTGACTTAAAACACACAAACGAAATACACAGACCAAATTGACTGTACCTTTAGGGTTTAGAAACTGGATAACTACATCATCCTTGAAGATGTTAACTTCTTCAATTGCAGGGATGGCATTCACCCCTATTCTCTTCAAGGTGCTCTGAAGCCTTTTGTCATCTGTAGTTGTTGTCTTGTGGACGGCCTTCTTCTTTCTGTAATTGTGAGAATTCAAGTCATTGCCAAAACTGAACAAAACATATTCATTCAATGCAACAGCCAAAAATATATTCCAGAATGCCTTGTTCACAAACACAGGAAAAAAAGCAGTAATAGTTAAAAGGCATAATATTGATTTGGTTGCAAAGATGCTTACCCCTATGATATGTGTGCAACATGCAAAAATGACATAGGAGAGAGACATGCAAGAAAAAAGACTTCTGATTTGCTTCAGAGAAGTACTAAAACATCATTGACAACTAGCAAATCATTTTGCAGAACAGAGCATCGAAAACATTCAAATTGGTTGCTACTAACCATGACATTAATAGGAAGAAAATAATCAGTTTGATACATGCATATACCTTCTCACAGTACCCTTCCCACCAGTTCGAACTGAACCGGCCATCTTCATCAACTTTTCCCGATTCATCTGTATAACAGTAAAAAGCCAAAAAATAAGTTTCATCCTGGACAACTAAATTTTGATGCACACAGCCAGACATGAATGAAAATATACAAATGAAAACAGAATTTGAACACACAAGAATTCCTTTCTTAAGCAATGAAAGGAAACAGTTGAACCACTTGCATCTATGATCTTGCTCCATCACACATAGGCCATAAATCCATATTTCGTGAAGGAACAACTGATTGGCCAAGAATAAGTCTCAAAGAATACATTAGACTCAAAAAAGATACCAGATTTATTCAGCCTTGATTAATATACTGCATTCAGTTTGCAGCAAAAGATTAAGTCTAATTTCAAGCTCACTATACTACAATAGAACCCTATAATAGATTTTTAACAAAGCCTCCTCAGTTCAGGTCTCCAATAATTTTCCGCAAGGAGCAACTCAGAAGAACGAAAGTTATTTGTATTCATCCTTGGAGGCAATGTAAACGACCCTGATTGCAAAACTTTTTAAACAAGCATAATAATCGTCAATGAAGTAACTCCGCAACTCATCATGCATAGGCCATAAATCAAGATTCATTAGCCATGCTCAAATCTCTCACAGAATACATTAGTCTTTAACACCCCTAGCTACAAGTACTTAAATGACATTTACCGGAAAGCAGTGATTCCTCCAAAATAACTTTCCTAATTCTATCTCAAAGACACAAGCTCGGGGGAAAAAAGGCTTCAAAATCCCAAATAATGATAAATTAATTTCACCAAAGAACAAAGCAACTAGAACCAGGAGGATTTACCAGAGCGCGATCAATCATTTCAAAAACCCAAAAATCAATATTAAAATCACATCAACCCATAAGAATATGATTTATCAATCACTTAAACCCCATAATCACAAACTAACATAATCACATAGAGATTAAACAAAGTGAAACCCCACACCCTACAGAAAAAGAAACTTCCGATGACCACAAGAAAATACAGAAGATGATTGTAATACGAAGAAAACCAGGGAAGAAAAGAGATTTCTGGAGTGAAATAGATGGCCGCAAGATATTACCTTTGCTAGATTTCTTTAACCTTCGCGGTCTCAAGAACCTCAGTTCGCAGACCGGGAGTGAAATGGAAGACCTAACTAAGCGAGAAGATAAGGATTCCCTTTTATATCGACACACGCAAAAACCCTACTTTTTTTTAATTGCCTCAATTAAATTAGAAACCCTCCATTGTTGGGTTGGGTATAGCTTTGAAGTTGGACTACACTGAGGAAGCCCAGTTTGTTCCACGTTAGCACAAAAAGAGGCCTTAACAAAGGGCCTCGTATTTGCAACAAACCCCTTTTTTACTCTAATTTTATTGACAAAAAAATTCATTTAGTTAATATTCAAATGAAAAAAAAAATCATTTACCTTTTATGTTTATATATAAAAAACATATAAAAAACAAAAAGGATTAAATGAAATTTTTTTTAGGAAAAAAAACTATAAGCATTAGGAATTCACAAAGGCTATGTTTAGGAGTTTGTGACGTAATGGAATGAAATGATTATTAATAAAATATAATGGAATGAAACGGAATGAAGTGGAGTGGAATGGAATGAAATGAAATGTTCTATTATTTGGAAGTTTTATGAAGAAAAGAAGCGATCTTATTTGACTATTGTCTGGAAATTATTATAAAATGGATGAAATGGAATAGATTATAACTTTTTTCCCAATATCACCCTTATTAGAAAATTTAAAAAAATTTAATTAAAAAAATGAGTTCTTTTTTTCATATAAAAAAATTCATATTACATTTACTTTTTAATAAAAACCTCTTCCAATAATAATAATAATGATAATCATAATATGTTGTAAAACAATTTGGTTCTTCCAATAAAAACATTAAGAAGGAAGTGAAAACTTTATCAAAAAATAAAAATAACTAAACCAATTATGATAAAGTATAAAAAGTAAGAAAATTATGATAAATCACAAGACTTGTAGAAAAAAATGTACCTTAAAGCAGTGATTCATTTGTACGTGTGAAGTATAATCTGATTGATATGATGACGAAATACTGAAAAAGGTACAATATGGTGGAATAGATTTGGTGGGATGGAAAGAATAGAAAAAATCATGAGAATGAATATGTTTTTTTTTGTTAGGGTTAATTGGTGTTTTTGTAATTTAAATAGTTACTTTTGGTTATTTCATCTTTGACCTCCTAATTTGGGGGATAAGAAAAATTAGATTTAAGATGATTAAGGATGACTTATAAGGCCATCCATTATCATTCCATTCCCTCTTAAAAAAATTTTCCAAATAATGATCTAATCCAGATAGTTATTACATTATATTTCATTCTACTCCCTCCTTAAAAAACTCTCAAACATACATAGCACTACTATCGCAGTCATCCTAGAAGAATTAACGCAAACAAAAAAGGATTGGTCTTTAGTGAAAGCACTATCGTTGTATCATATTGAGTATAGAACTTATTATAATATAATATATGAGAAGAATTATGTTAAACCAATGGCCTACAATTAGCGTGGTCCTTATAAGTTTGTGCATAATAGTAAGTTATGACTTACTGAATTTAAGAAACCAAGTCCAAATTAAAAAGAAAAAAAAAAGTAGAATACATTAACCTTCCTTTTATTTTACTTAAATTACAAAGACATCTCCTTCATCTTAAAAACCTAGATACACCTCCCCTAAAATAAAAAAATATATTACATAGACTTCCTATCTATTTTTAAGAGATCATTTTCATCCATTCAACCATTAAGTTACATTATTTTGGACAAAAATACCCCTATCTTTCTTTAATATTATTTAAGAATTATTTAAACACTTATGTTAGTAAAAATTAACTTTAATCACATATTTTTAAATTTTTTATCATACTATAAAACTGATGAATTTTGATTATATTATAAAGTCGATTAATTTTATAATTTTAATTTTTTTAACAATTTTATTTAATTTATGGTAATTTTTAAACATAGACGTTCACTAAAAAAATCTTTGAAATTCAGTTTATTTTTTGGTCAAGAAAAATCTTTAGTTAAATATATATCAGTTAAAAATTACTCAAAATTTTAATAAGTTTTAAATATTTTCTCTGGGTTAAAATACTTAAGCTTTGTCACAAATTTAAACACTAAACGAAAAATTATTTGTCGGAAAACTAACTCTTAATTTCATAAAAAAATGTCTAACAAAAATGTGTCGCACAAAATATACATACTAATAAATGTATTAATTAAAATTAGTAAATAAAATTTTAATTAGGGGTTTAGAATAATTAAGGGTAAATTAGTAAATAAATTTTATTTTAATATAATTTTAAATTTATTTTAGAATCTTTTAGGAATATTCTAACATAGTTAACAGTTTGGACTAAGGTGTATATTTTTAAAATAAAGGGGATATTCTTGTAATTTAGACAATATAAAAGGGTGGTGAGAGTATTTTACTAAAAAAAAGAGGATTTGACTTTTATTTTATGCTTTATGTTTTGTTGTTAAAACATGGAGCCATATTAAATTAGAGTGTCTACAATTACTATGTATTAAAAGATGAAATGATGGACAAATAACACTAAAATTTATTCAACTTATTTGAAGTTAAAATATTGGATCTTTTTTTTTGTCAAACAAGCTAAATTTCTATTAAAATAAGTAAATAGTGCAAGTGGGAACTCCAAATAAAGATAAATTCAAGACCTAAAACCAGCAACACAAAATACCCAGGTCAAACAATGTTCAAAAATCCAACATAACAAAAGACAACATATAAACACTAATTGCAATTAAAAAAAAAACAAGAAGAAGAAGAAGAAGAAATACCACAAGTCATATTTAGACATCATCAAGAAACCAACACTACCAACCACCACCGTCACCACATTAGAGAATAGCAACACTATCAAAGCATCAACTGGAGGGTTTAACGAGTCACTCTATCAATCCCAATCCCTTTTTTAACAAGGAAGCCACATAAACCCTGCAAGTGATCTGAAAAACCTACGGAACAACTATATGGAAGAAGAAACCAACAAATAATCTAACGAAGGTAGCAAAAAGAGATAGACTAGTAAGCACATTCTCACCCACCTTAGATCTAACACAATTTACGAAGATTTCCAGTCATCTATCACCAAGTGTCTTCACAAACAATAGATTTATCTCCCATTGTCACCGCCACACCAAGATGAAGCAAATGAGAGGAAGGAAATCTAAACACGCAAACCAAACATCACATAGCACAAGCTCGGATGCTCCCTCATTGGCGAACACCAAGAAGGGAGATGCCAAGAAAGAAAACTTACATGTAGATGAGAAGCAAGGCTCTCATTGGGGAGAGAGAACATAAACTTCTTTAAAATATTGGATTATTGGCCACCATTTTTTTTTGTTGGATATAACTCTTGAGATAGTATGATGAGAGAAGTATGAGGAATAATTAAGGGTCAAATTTTCTCAATGTAATTTATTTGTTTACTCATTTTTTTTTAGTAAAGCAGTGTTTTCAAACCCGGATCGGATCAAATGATTGGACTGATCGAACCACCACCCGGAGACTGCACCGATTCGTTTTGATGGTTTGAGCCATTTCTGTGGTTAAGTCGGATTGAACCGGATCGAGCCGGCAATTGAACCAGAAATTGGCTTTAAGTTGGAAACCAAAATGGTTCTAAGAGAATCAGACGGTTATATATATATATATATATTAATTTATAAATTAATTAAATATTATTATTTTATAATATTAAAAATGTAAAAAAAATCATTCTTATTTCTATTAAATATTATTAATACTCCTCATTTTTATTATTTCAACATAATATACATTTTTAGACACTAAAAAAATTTCCTTTTTTATCCATATTAAACATTATTAATACTCCTCATTTTCATTATTTTAAAAAAATATTTTTAAATATTAAATTAATGAGAAAAAATGACAATTAAGTTCATGTTACCTTGTAATATGAGACAAAAAAATTCTACTAATTACCTTATAATATGAAATTGAGAGAGTATAAACTAATATAATACATCATGAACTTATGAAGCATTTGACAAATTTAAAGTAATGCATAAGTTTATTCATTATGATTCTTTTATATATCAAAATTTTATATAATTTTAATCAATTGGTGTAGTTATATAATAGAAGATGTGATTTTATTTGTTATGTATCTTTTTTATTATATATAATATAATTTTTTGCATAATTTTTACGTTTCTGATTCAACTGCCGGTCTAATCAGTTGAACCGTAAAAACCATGATCCGATGATATTTCTGGTTTGATGTCTTAGTCCGATTTTTAAAATATTGGAGTATAGGCAAATGCTATTCTATTTAATTCATCCTAAATGTAGGACATTTTTTAAAAGTAATATTTGGTTCAAAATGTAAAACATCTTGTGGGATTATCTGGCTTATGAATTATTTTTTTAATTGATATCCTTAGTTTATAATTAATAAATAGGAGCTAAATGTTATAAAAAGTATGAGAGATATGTAAATAATAGAAATAAATGGTAGAAAATATTGGCATTTCTTAAAAAAATTAATGATCAGATTTATTTTGTTAAGATGTATGAGGTAGTTGAAAATGTTTTATATTTAAGATTGGAGGGAGTACAATTATTTCTCTCATCCGGTGCACTACATGAAACTCATTTATCATTAATAAATAATATTAAATTTAAGATAAATTGTACTCCCTTTAATCATTTTTATAAGAGCCTTTTAAATAAAATCATATAAATTAATGAAATAATTAAAATTAGTTAGAAATATTAAATTTGTAAAAAATTACTACAATATTCCTAAAATACCTTTAATTTAACCTTTATCCTTCATTAATATTTGGATTGTATAAATCACGCATTAATATTTTATTAAATTTTAAAAACAATTTTTTATTAAGAACTAAAATCTTCTTAGAAAACTCTGAGACATCAGGGAATAGTATTTACAAGTCATCAAGGGGTTCATCTTCCAGCAAGCCACAACTTTTTCTTTTTGTTTTGAGTAAAGAGGAGTGTTTCTATACATACAACACAAACCGCAGCTATTAATTCATTGTGAAGAGTTCAGCTAATTTCTTTTATGTTCTAAATAATATTCTATTCATTTTAATTTATAAAACATTTTTAGTTAGCGAATATAGATTATGATTAAAGATGGTAGTTAATAATTAAAAAAATCTTATCATTTTTTAAATTATTATTATTTAATATAGTTGATATGTAAATTAAATTTTTTAATCATTATTTAAATTTCATTTTCTTTTAGAGATATTTTAGTAAAAATAAATTAAATATATTATGTAATAAAAAATGTTTTATATTATAAAATATAGATATATACAAAGAGTGTAAATAGTACATGTCACTAAGACCAACATAATTAAAAATTAAAAAAAAAATGTATAAACGGTATGATATAAACGGTCTGTATGTGCGCGCTGATCCTTAGGCGGGAGGGAGAACCGTTCGTTATTGCCTTATCTAACCAGGAAGCAGTTAGCAGTCGCTAAAGGTAAACAAACTCTTTCTTCAGTTGTTCCATCTCCAAATAGCTTCTTCCCTTTCTCACCTTCCAAACACCCTCTCAAATCCCCATTAGTTCTCTCACCAACCTCAATTATGGCCTCTTTACAGCCTTCATGGCTCTCTTCTTTTAACTTCACCTCCCCCACAAAACCCTCTGTTCTATCTTCCTCAAACCTCCCCATGGTGACTCCTCCCTTTAAGCCTATCAAAGTTTTGTGTGCCCTTAACCCTGACAATGCTGAACCTTCAGAAACCACGCCGGAATCAGAGCCTGGGCCGATTGACCCTGTGAAGCTCGCGTTCAGCAAAGCCAAGGCGTACAAAGAATCGCTGAAATCGAACTCCATTCCGAAAGTCGAGCAAACCGTTTCATCGAGTTCGGTTGAAAATACAAAAGGGAATGACGGGTTGAGTTTGGGTCAGAATGTTGTTGATGTTGGGCAGAAGGAAGTGCCAATGTCTGTGAAGATCGCAATGGAGAAGGCCAAGAAGTGCAAGGATAATAAAGGAGTTGTGGTCAGTGAAACGGGTCAAGGTAATTCTATAGGCATATCTTCTGCGAATCAGAAAGTTCTTGCATTGATGTATTTTATTCAGTATATGGTGAAAACTGAAAATTTATGTGTTCCACAATATGTAGTTTGCGCTAAAATGTGAATTTGAAAATTGAATTGGTTCTTAGGATTGCAGGGAGGGAGTGATGGGTCTTCAAGAAATGATATTGTGGACAATACTGTTGGTAGGAAGGGACAACTGTCAGTTTCGAAAATGGATTTTATGGGACTTGAATTTGCCGATAAGAAGATGAAGAGGGGACTGCCACCTGGATTGGCTCCCATTTCTGATCCTTTCTCAAGCAGTGATTTGCCTGAGGTGGAGCTGATTGTTGGGGACACAAGCAAGTTTGATTCTACAACAACAGCTCCCGAGCCTGAACAAACTGAGGAAAATGAATCAGATCTTTACAAGCCAAAAGTTTCTACTTGGGGTGTCTTTCCTAGACCCAGCAATATTTCAAAAACGGTACACAATATTTGATACTGAGATCAGCTCTTTAGCAATTTTTTTAATCTGCTCACACACAGTACACTTGTTCAGGACTTGTATTTCACAAACTGCACCCCATTTTCTAAAATATCTTTATGTTTGGGTTTGTTTTTTTATTTACTTTTGGGTTTTTCAGTTTGGTGGCGGAAGAGTGATACGTCCTGGAGAAGTTTTAGAGTCTGCAGACGAAAAAGCTGCCAAAGAAGGACGAACAAAACAGCTACTTGCGGCCTACAAGAAGAAAATTGGGTTAAATATTGACCCAAAGCTGAAATCTGAGTGCGAGGAGGTAAGTATATGTAATGGCATCTAAAGTATTTCAACTCTTGTCTCCTTCTATTAGGCATCAGTTTCTAAGGTTAGCTGGCATCTCATTGAATTTCTTCGATTTCATATTAACCATTAATGGTTCTGGCCAAAAAAATATTAACTATTAATGGTTAAAGGGTGTATGTTTCTTGGCTTATAAACAGTACGATGTAGACTTCATTTGTTAAATAGTTTGAAGAAATTTGTATCAATATAGTTTCAAACATTGGTGAAGCTCTGTTCTTATGTATTCATGAGAATCAGAATGAGAATCCAATAGGATATATTAGGAGTTATGACATCCAAATTTTGTATAGCAACAAACTATTACTTAGTTTTATCTTATTGTTCTTTTGATTGTTTATTTATTTCTACTTCTTGAGTTGCTTATTGGGACTTGGTAGCATAATTATCCCAAAATAACATTATGTTTATAGGCATTGAAGGATGGTGACTCATTAATGAATGAGGGAAAGCTGAAGGAAGCCTTGCCCTACTATGAAACGGTTATGGAGAAATTAACTGTTCAGGTAAATTTTTTATCTATTTTGTTAAGTAGTTAACTTATTCTCTCTTTTTGTTCTATGAAAAAGAAAGGGAAAAAAAAAAGAAACTAAAAACTCCCTCTTTGTCTGCTATAGTCTTTGACGAAGGTGTACGCAGCAACCAAAGTTATGAATTGACCTTCTCTTGTGCATTCTTAAGCCAAAAAAGCAATTTCAGCTGCATTTTTATTTCCATCGCCATTTTTACTGATCAAAGTAGTTTTGGACTTTTAAATGTACATTATTTTATTCTACTAAAGAAACTGGAAATAAAACTTCTTATATTGTTTGGAGGAATTTGATGACATTAATTATTCTCTGCAGAGTGAGCTGCATGGATTAGCTGCTTTGCAGTGGTCAATTTGTCAAGACTCCCTCAGCAGGTATATCAAAAAGCTTGACATATATAAACTTCCCATGACTTTACTGGATCAGTTATTCAAATCTCTGTGTTGTATGTGTTTATTCCAATATGCTTCTTGTCTTCATTTGAAAATGACAAAAGGTTAAATTAGTTCACTAATATGCCATATGATGTTACCTCCAAAGTTGCTGTCCGAATCAGGCTTTGCTTAGAATTCTGAAGACCTAATGCTCCACGCTTGAGTCAAAAACACCATTCATTAACCAATAGTTGTCTTGATATTTATCATTAAATAATACATAACTCTTCTTTTATTCATGTTTCTTTTTGCATTGAAAGTCATCCTGCATTCAACAAATTCTTTTGTTCAGCTAATAAATGCTACAGTGTGACTAAGGATATACCTCCAATGCATGCTTATACCCAAAATGGATCCTTTACCATCATATCCAAAATTCAGTTTAGTTGTAGTGCAACGGTTTTAAAGCAAGTCCATGTATATTTCATAATAGAAGAAAGGGGAGCTGTCTTAGTGGAGGAAAAAGTATTTCAATCAAAACGAAAATTGTCTCTTCGATACCCCATTATGCCCAGAAAAAAAAAAAAAACTAAAATTGCAATGGGAATACAGAGATCTGACTCCAGAACTCAATCCGAACCAGGCACTGGTACCTCAGGGTTGAGTAAGGTTTCTCGAGGCCTTGATGGGTTTCAATCTAGCAATAAAACTTGATGGGTTTCATTCTAGCAATAAAATCTTTCTCAACTAAGAAATATAGTTTGTGCCTCAGTGAGGGTGGAAGTGCCATTTCCCAGGATTTTCTGCTTGATGAAGGGGGCAAGATGTAGAGTTGTTAAAACTAGAAAAGTTCAGAATGAAATAGCAGTTTTGGCACTGAGTCAGATGGGGACTTCAACTAATCTAATTTTCAGAACAGTGGTACAAGTCCAATATATGGCCAAAAACAGCTAGAAATTTTGAATATTAAGAATTACAAAATCACTAGTTGCTATTGCTGTATATCTGAAGTCCATAATATCACATATCATCTTTTGTATATGAGTTGCTTGTTCTAGTGCCTTTCCCCATCGCATAATAGTCCTAGTAAATTTGAACAAGTGTGTGACTGTTAGTCATAACTAGGAATTTATTTTGAGACATCAATGGCCTCCTCATTTGAAAGGATACGTATTCATTATTGTTTGCTTTTCTTTGTGGTCTAAGATATCTGAACTTAGTTTGATAAAATGACAGACCCAATGAGGCTCGACTTATGTATGAGAAACTTCAATCTCACCCAAATCCTAAAGTGAGCAAGAAAGCAAGACAGTTCGTGTTCAGTTTTCAGGTAATTATTGGTCTGCAATGTGTTCTATATGATATAGTTCTCCTAAAATATACTACTGCTAAAGAGAAGAGAGAGAGAGAGAGAGAGAGAGAGAGAGAGAGAGAGAGAGGATTGAGTCCTGCTACTATTCCACGAAGGTAGGCCTCTCTCTCTCTCTCTCTCTCATTAACACTACATTTCAGGAGATCCTGATTATTGTTCTATAACTATCTTCAAAATCTTTCTAATTGAATTTGGTTTCTCTAGTACTCCAAGGAGAGTTGTAGAGAAACTTCTAAAGATGTTTAGCACCAAAAGTTAAAAAATAAAAATAAAATTCTAAAGATATAGATTATATAAATCTAATTTAGATAGTCTAAATTTTAATTATTTTTCTTCATAAATTTAAATTTAAATTATTATTTTTTTAAGTTGGACGCTGAACATTTATCTACTAATTTCAAACTAAAAAGAAGATATTATTTTCTAAAATATAAGCTGAATTGCGCTGAATTTCCATTATTTTTTAGTTATGTACAAATAATTCTTTGACATTTAAAACTTGACAATGAACTTCCAAGCTTTAAAATTTGTAACCCACAATTCATTATTTTGTCATTTGATTTTATTAATCGAGCATAATATATCAATGGCAATGAACTCTTGTTCTTTCTCTCAGATATCTTCAAGTTATGAACAGCCACCTAAAATTTAGGTCATATGCATATAAATTCTTTGGACATGTCATGTTCTGTTAATAACGGATTAATTAGTTGTAGAGAGGTTAACTTCATAGATGTAAAATTTAAGGAAGTTCATTGTCAAATTTTGTGTAAATTATAGAAATTATTAGTACATTATCCAAAGTTCAGAAAGATGTGCAATTTAACTCAATAATAATAATAATAATAATAATAATAATAATAATAATAATAATAATAATATGTTCAAATTTTAATCCAAATCAAAGGGAGTACCCTTTAATGTTCCAAAAAGAGCATTAGAGTATCCTCATTCCTTTCAAATCAGATCAAACTGAATGGTCAGACCAATAAATGGATTAATCGGCCATAATCAAAGTCTAAAACAATGGCTGGACCGGCCTCCTCTCTTCTGAAATTTGTAACTACTTCGTTTCACTGATTTCATTATGGAAAGTCATACCTTCGTATATTGAAAATTGATAATAATTAACTTGTTATGATTATATAAAAGTTGACAAAAAAGAAACATGCCCTAATTTATCTGATTAAGCCCCTCACAAAAACAGTTCCTTTTTTTTCACACTTGCTGTCATGCATGATGGGTTAAAACATAAAACTTTGGCAGGCTATGGAAATGATGAAGCTGACAACAGGATCTCCATTTTCATTCAAGAACACAGGCTACAAGAACTATTTTGATGCTTTTGTAGAAAACAAGTCTAACTACCCTTTACAAGAAGACCCTGCAGTGCAAGAAAGTGGAATAAATCAAGTTCTGCCCTATCTTCTCTTTCTTATTTCTCCTATCTTCATTGTAATAGTTATTGCCTTGCAGAAGAGAACATAAACCAATTCTTTTTGTGTATATAGTATATATATATATATATATATATAGACACCTTCTCAATTGTATATATGTTCACACACACACACACACACACACACACACTCCATGTCTTGTTTCTTAGTGTCAGTGCTCTTGTGGAAATGGAGACTCATTATAGTTCATCTTAGTAGTACATAGAAGAATGGACACTTGCTAATGCCACACATATTCTGAAACCTCCCAAATTCTGTAAGGCAAAATTCCTAATTGGTACTTGAAAAATGGTAGCGTTATGATTCATTTGGTACTGGCAAGCCCCTGTTAGGTTCATACTTAAAATCCACAAAAGGTTTTGATATATGAATTTTGGAAAGTATAAGTTTCTCGTAAGATAAAGGGAAAGCCTTCTGTTTGGACTGCAGTACTCAATAGACCTAATACCACCTGCTGTAGACTCTTGGGGCCAAGAAGGCCATGTAACTTCTCATTTTCATTTCATAAAAAAAAAAAATCTCATTTTCATAGAGTATACCGAAGGATCCTAAATATTTAGTCATTCTTCAATGCTTTGAAACTTATTATTGTTGACAGGGCTTTTAGTTCAGCTGACAAAATCCAATCCTCTACCGTAGAAAAATAAACAATCATACGGTCAAAGCTGCCGGCCACTATCATTATCAATAATACTTCCACGCGTTTGTTTCTGCATTTTATCTCTGTGTAATAATTTTGATCTATTCATATTAAATTTAGAAGATTTCGTGTTTTTAAAATACTATTTCTTCTTATCCAAAATATAGGTGTTTGCTTGGTTCATCTTTATGAAAAAGATATCATGATTTTTAATCATGATTTTCTAAAAAGATATGTTTATTTAAATATAAACTGTTTTTTTAAAAAATAAAAAGTGGGTTAAACTGTGATTTTGAAAAAGGAGGAGAAAATTTATTTTTCCTTTAACAAAAACATAGATTTTGAAAAAGGAGAAGCAAATTTACTTTATGTTATATATCTAAAAATACTTTTAACCCTTATCATCTAAATAAATTTTTTGTCAAACTTACTTTTACAAAAAGAATGTCCAAACATAACAACTTATAACAAACTTACTTTATCTAAACTTCATTTTTATAAATTTCATTTATCTTAACTTAATTTTACAAAACTGAGAACCAAAAGTGCCTAAATCTTATTTCAAAAGTTCATTTTGGTCCAAAATTTAAGTCATATTTAGTAATTTCTAGGATATTAAATGTTCTTTTCTTCATTTTATCCTTATCTATAATTAAATATATGAGATATAAGATACTTTAAATATACTATATTAAATAAAGGTATTATTAGAAAATAATATATTTTTTAACATATTTAATTAGTAAAATTATTTTTCTTAGTTCTTGTATAATTAGTTAAATATGTCTTATATTTTAGATGGAAGGGAGTATTTGTTTAGAAACAATTAAAATGTACACTCTTCTGACTCTTAATAAATTTAAATTTCAAAATTTACCTTTTTGGTTATTTATTATTTAATTTTCATTTTGATGTATTTTAAAAAAATAAAATATAAAATAAATATGCTCTTTTTAATTTATATTAATTGTGAAAAAATTTTAAAAACTTATTTATGTCTGATATGAGTTTAAAAAAAAAGCACAAAACACAATCTAAAACTCTAAAATGTCAAAGAAGTTAGACAATGGAATGACTAAATTTGGTAGTTAAAAGTCCAAACCACTATTCCCACTTCACCATTTTTCAGCCATGCCTGCCAAACTTTACCCTCCTTGTAATACATTTCCCATTTCCGCATTTTCAGCTCGTTCTTGTTCATTTTGTGGAATTATTTCCTTCGGTTGACTCCATCTCTGCAGACTCACAACAGCTTCCATGGCAGGAGCATTTTTTGGCGATGCTTTCCTCTCTGTTTCTCTTCAAGTGGCAAGTGAGAGGCTGACTTCTTTCGATATTCTGGCCTTCTTCAAGAAGCGAAAATTAAACGAGACATTGCTGAATAAGTTGAACATCATGCTGTTATCCATCAATGTTGTGGTTGATGATGCAGAGCAAAAGCAGATCGATAATCCAAATGTGAAGGCTTGGATTGATATGGTTAAAGATGCGGTGTTCGATGCTGAGGATATCTTGGATGAGATTGATTATGAAGTGTCCAAGCGCAAGATGGAAGCTGAACTTCAGACTCAAACCAGTGCTGCACGCAAGGTACGACATTTCATCAGTTATTCTGTCAATTCATTCGAGAAGAAAATTGAATCTATGATGAAAGATGTCCTTGAAAATCTTGAATATCTTTCATCTCAAAAGCACATATTAAGATTGAATGAACATGATAATGGTGCTGGATTGAGAAGGGCAATATCAGATAGAATGCCCACATCATCTTTCGTGGATGATGCTAGAACGTACGGAAGAGATGATGACAAGGAAAAGATCATTGAATGGTTGTTATCAGACAATGATCATAGTCAATTATCATTCATTTCTATAGTGGGTATGGGTGGGTTGGGTAAAACTACTCTTGCTCAGCTTGTTTACAATGATAGGAGGGTGATGGATGAATTTGACCTTAAAGCTTGGGTGTGTGTTTCTGATGAGTTTGATGTCTTGAGGGTAACAAGAACAATTTATGAGGCAATCACCATGTCTAAGAATGATACCAATGATTTAAATATGCTTCAAGTTGAATTGAAACGTCAGTTGACTCAAAAGAGATTTCTCCTCATTCTAGATGACGTGTGGAATGAAAATTTTATGCTGTGGGAGGCCTTGCAATCACCTTTCAATCATGGGGCTCCAGGAAGCAAAATTCTTCTAACCACCCGCAGTGAAAAAGTTGTTTCAACTAGTCATTCTGCTCAAATACTTTCATTGAAGCCCTTATCAGAAAGTGATAGTTGGTTGTTATTTAGCAGATACGCATTCCACAATGGAGATATTCTTCATTCAAACTTTCACCTTGAAGAAATTGGTAGAAAAATTAGTAAAAAGTGCACAGGTTTGCCTTTAGCTTTGAAAGCTATTGGTAGTCTCTTGTACACGGATTTTTCTCATGAGCAATGGAAGAGCATTTTAAAAAGTGACATATGGGAGGAGAAAAGTGATAGCAAAATTCTCCCTGCTTTGAGATTGAGTTATCGTGACCTACCCTCTCATCTCAAGAGATGCTTTGGTTATTGCTCGATATTCCCCAAAGATTATGATTTCGACAAGGAGCACTTAATTCAATTGTGGATGGCAGAAAATTTTCTACCATGTACTCATCAAAGCAAAGATGCAAGAGAAATAGGGGAGCAATTCTTCCAAGATCTATTGTCGAGGTCACTTTTTCAACGTTCAACAGGAGATGAAACACGTTTTGTCATGCATGACCTTATTAATGATTTGGCAAACGTTGAATATGGAAAATTTTGCCATAGGTTGGAAGTAGATGAAGCAAGTAATCTCACAAAAATGACTCGCCATGTTTCATGTTTGAGAACTGATTATGAATCCTCCAAACGGTTTGAGGTCATATACCAAGCCAATAAATTGCGCACATTCTTGCCTTTATCTATGCAAGGTCATAGAAGTACAAACGATGACTCTTTCATTCGTTGGATATCTAGCAAGATTTTGTATAATTTGCTGTCCAAGTTTAGTTGCATCCGAGTCTTATCTCTATCTGATTATTATCACTTTGTGGAGTTGCCCGATTCAATAGGAAATCTCAAACATCTACGGTATCTGGACTTATCAAGAACTGAAATAAGGAAACTGCCTGATTCAATATGCCAGCTTTATCAATTGCAAACACTAAAGCTGTGGCGTTGTCGTAATTTGGAAAAGTTGCCAATGGATTTGCATAAACTCATGAATCTATGTCATCTTGATTTTCGTGAAACTCAGGTGAGAGAGATGCCAAAGCAATTGGGTAAATTGAAAAATCTTCAGGTTCTTTCATCATTTATTGTGCACAAATATGGAGAGACCAACATCAAACAGTTAAAAGAACTTAATCTTTATGGATCTATTTCCATCTCAGAGTTGCAGAATGTAGTGTCTCCCACAGATGCTTTATTGGTCAATTTGAAAAGTAAGATACACCTTAAGGAGTTAACATTAGAATGGAGTATGGACAATGAAAAATCACAAAATGATAAGGATGTGTTGGAGAAGCTCCAACCTCATCATAAATTAGAAAGGCTATCAATTAGAAACTATGGTGGTATTGGGTTTCCTGATTGGTTTGAAGATCTTTCATTGTCCAACTTAGTGTCCCTTGAGCTAAGGAATTGCAAATACTGTATGTCCTTGCCATCACTAGGCCTTCTTCCATCTCTCAAATCACTGTCAATTATAGGGTTTGATAGTATAGTAGCTATTGGTCCAGAATTTTATGGAAATAGCTCTGACATTACATCCCTAGAAATCATGAGGTTTGGAGATATGAAGGGTTGGGAGGAATGGAAATGTGAAAATATATCGGGTGTTTTCCCGTATCTTCGAGAGTTGAGTATCGAAAACTGTCCTAATCTGAAAGGACACCTTCCTCAACAACTTCATTCTCTAAGGATACTAGTTATTTACAATTGCAAGAAGCTTATGTCTTCAATTCCATGGGCTCCATCTCTTCATAAATTGGTTCTCAGACATTGTGGAAAGGAGCAGCTGGAATGCCTTCCATCAACTCTAAAAGTTCTTGACATATCTGGACACTTCGTAGAATTATTATCGGTTGAAAAATTTGAGAATACCATTGTCAATTCTTGCCTTGAAGAGTTGAAGTTTTCTGATTGCCCGCACCTAGAATTCCCACGGCACTACTGTCCCAACTTCATTCTTGAAATGGAGATAAGAGGAAGATGTGATTCTCTTAAGTCTTTTCCACTAGATTTATTCCCGAAGCTTCAGTCATTGCGGTTGATTGATTGTAATAATCTTGAAATGATATCTGTTTTAGAGGGACACCATCACTCTCTTGCAAGCTTGCACATATGGAAGTGTCCTAAATTTGTATTATTTCCCAAAGGAGGGTTTTTGGCCCCTAAACTAGCACTTTGTTTAATTGAACATTTGGAGAGTTTGAAATCATTGCCGGAGCGGATGCACATCCTATTTTACTCGCTAACACATTTAATAATAAGAAGCTGCCCACAAGTGGAATCATTTTCTAAGGGTGGTTTGCCATCAAATCTCACGTATCTTGAAGTCTCTGGGTGCCCGAAACTCATAGCGTCTCGAGTGGGATGGGACTTGAATAGTCTTATTTCTCTACAATTCTTGAATATTGGAGGTGTAGATGATGATTCTCTTCCTAATATAGGACTATTGCCACCTTCTCTTGTTTCCCTTATGTTCTTTAATTGTCCAAATCTTAGACTGCTGGAACACAAAGGTCTTTGCCACTTGTCCTCTCTGGAATGCTTGGTTTTTCGTGACTATCCTAAACTCCAATACTTTCCAAAGGAGGGTCTGCCCAGTTCCCTTACTAAACTACGAATTACAAGCTGTCCGTTGCTCAAAAAGCAGATCCAAAAACAGAAAGGCAAATATTGGGCAATTATTTCTCACATCCCTTTTGTTGAGTTTGATGCTGATATCATAACTCTAAGTGAGTTTCTCAATGACAAGTGCATCAGTTTTCGTACTCTCTATTCTCTCATCAGGTATATATCTACTCCTTCTCGTGAATTTCAAATCATAAAAACTAGTTGTGGATCCCATGCACTGTATGAAATCTAAAGAATAAGTCGCATATTTTATAACTTATAAATAGTATAACTTATTATAAATTTTATATTATACATTGATATTCTGACTCCCATGTGTATAGATGCCAATAAGAAATGAAACTACACAAAATGTACAGCATTTCTTAACATGAGCAACTTCTTTTTTGTCTATAATACCCAAATCTAATTAGGTATCAATGGGTCCCATACCATGCACTAAAAGAAAATTTTCATTTTAAAATTTGATGAAAAGAAATAATATCCTTTACTTTTTCTTGAATATATATCCAGCTGATTGATAATCTGACATTTTTATTTTATGAAAATTGATTAGAAAATACAATTCTAATTATAGGTTCAATTTATGAATAAATTAATAATTGTAAAAAAGGCATTTATTCATTACATATCATGAATTTTTGTTAGCCAAACTCAATTTTACTCAATAGTTGTACTTCTTTTCTTTGAATTTCAAATCATACATTTTTTATCCCTTTTTTTGGCATTAAGTTGTTTTTTATATAATTATCTGATTGGGTTAAATTTAAGTAATGTTGGGTCCAAATAGAGGTTTCATTAAGTTGTTTATAAATTTACTTATTTGAAATTAGATAGTAGGCCCGTTCATTGCACAAAGTTAAAAGTGAACCTTGTTGTTCATGGATAATAAATAGGCATCAATTGGTCCTATATCATGCACTAGAGAAGAACTTTATTTTAAAATTTAATGAAAGGAAATGATGTCATTTACTTATTATGTATATTATCTTGCTGAATCAAAACATGACAATTTCTTATTTTACTAAAAGCAAATAAAAATACAATTCTAATTATAGCTTCAATCTAAGAACCATTTAGTATTTGCAGAAGACATTTAGTCATTACACATTATGAATTTTTGTTAACCAAACTCAATTTAACACAAATATTTGATGAAAAGGAATTATTATGATGTGGTTAAACATTTTATATTAACGAATCAAATAATTAGAGTGACAACATTTGACCAATATTAAACATTATCATATGCAATATAGTAAAATATTGTTGACCTTGTGCCTTTTTCAAAAGCCTTAAACTATGATATCAATTCTTCAATCAAGTACCACAATAGCATTGTTATAAGAAACATCTGGCTTTGACCAACACAGAAGTGAACAAACCCAGGATTTCCTAGGAGACGCCTAATGTTAATGAGCTTTGGTTGATGAAATTGGCCCAAAATCACTTGGTTTCCATTGCTCTTGAATTTGGCAGTTGAGACAGTTTCCATTGCCGTTGAAGTGGTCCAAGCTGTAGTTCTTCAAGTGACAAACAAGTATGGTGCTGCAATAACTCCATTTCCAGAGCTTGATCTGACTAAATTCTAGAATGTAGAGAATGTTCTCATTCAGGTTACATTGATCTTTCACTTGCCGATTACCATTTTTACTTTAAATATATTATCATTTAAGAAATGCTTAACGCTTGCAAACTTTTTAGATGATCATATGATAAACAGATCATTGTAGGAAAATGAGCATTTGATGGTTGTACAGCTTCAAAGCTACACATAATGTTAGTATTTCACCCCCCTTTTCAAATCTTTTAGTCATGCATTTCATTGTTTTTAACTATATTCATTTGGCAGATTTCGTATCAAAGTGAAAAATCCAATATATATATATACATGATACTATTAGAGTACTGAGCACAGGCAAGATTTTTTGCATGTATCAGCATCCAAGATCTTTCAGATAATTATATTTATTTTAATGTGCTAGTGAAATATATAACAGCTAAATATGAATGCATAAATTTATATTTTACATTAAAGATTATAATGTTATGATGGTACCATCATCATCATATGCAGGATTATGGCGACCTTAATGCATTTGGTTGCTTGATTGAACTATTACATACAGTTTTGGAAAGACATAGAATGGTAAGTAATAGTTTAGTTTCCAAGACTTTGGATTGGAAGCACTGGAAAGAGTGAGAAATTTTGATAACTTAAATTTCACGCCTTAGTTATAAAAACGAAAAAAATATGACTCCATGAAATGAAATTACTGCATTTTAATTATCTTCCCTTCCTTGTATATAATCTCCAAGCAAAAGATGGGTTTCAGTGAACCTTTAATTTCCTTCTCTTCTCCTCCATTATCCCCCATCCAATCCAAGCATGCCCTAAAAGAGATATTTACTAAATCTTATTTCTCTAGCACAATATTAGGTATCTATTCTTATTTGTCTTCATGTTTTATAATTGGAATGTTTCCTTTCTGTGGCTAGCAGTGTTGGGGAAAGCATGCTGGTGCACTGCAATAGGTTAACGCATCTTAGGAATTTAATGGAATCACTCAACTAAAAGGTGACTTCTATTTTCTTGTCTGAACATCCATGTTTGAATATATCTTCATACATTAGTTTTGATCCTAATTACAACTAAGATGAGGCTTGTGAAACCCGTGATTGCATTTTGTTCATGGAAACTAAACCAGCTGCGATTAGAAGTTGGTTTTGATGATGCCAATTAAGTTGTTTATTTTCCAAAGCCAACTTTCCCTCTGTTGTACTGTATGAAGAATACAGGGGCCAAGTATGAAAAGCAATGTCCCTTTTAAGTGGTCTTTTATTCTAACAAAGTATTCTGTGTATTAGGTCCATATTATTACTTCTTTAAAACAACCAGAGAAAAGGCAAAATATGAATCGGGCCTAATGTGGTGTGATGGAAACAAAAGCTCTGCTTAAAGTGAGAGAGCTGAGCTGCAGCATGGTGAAGATGCAGATGGCGGAAGCCAATCTCAACGCCATTAATGCTCCGAAAATATGCACATTGGGACATTGACGAGAAATTTTAATGCTTCCCAACTGCTCATAATTTTATGAACACGACTCCCGTGCAAGCACCGCACACCCAGAAGACAGTGTGCTTTCAAAGATGCTAAAATCTATCTTCTTCTCATTCAGAGTTTCTGTTAGTGTCATATTATACGCTCTTTAAATTTGAAATTTTGAGATCTTATGAACATAAATTTCCTTTGTTTCATTAGTAAAAATCTAGTTGTTTGAGATTGCCTTTGGATAGGGTTGTAAAGGCCTTAGTGGCGTTGCTGCTGTAGATAGCTTGCTGGTTTCTTTTGAGAAAATAATGAGTGTAATCTTCGTAAAAAAGTTTGAGAAGTTTTCCCTATGTTAGGGATACTAAAGACTTGATCATCTTCTTGATTGTACTGTAATTGCCAAATACAGATAAAAACTGTTCTGTTCTTTGCATGTGAAGGGATTGAAATATGAATCCGAACCTTTTAATTTCTTGTGATGATCTACTTGCCCGGTGTTCTTTATTTTCAAGGAATTTGTTTGTCTATAATTTTTTTTTTGTCAAAAGAACTTCATTATAGGGAAATTATTCTCTGTCCCAATAGGCTTTTCATCAATTTTTATGTAGGTCCTTATATAGTTTAAAAACTTTCAATACATCCTTATACTATATCATGGAATGGTTGCATAGTTCATCCCATATTTTCATATGTTAATAAATTAGTCCCTATAATAATGATATGGCACATAACGGAGTTAGAAAATGATGGTTGTTAACTGGTTGGAAAGCATCTATTTAAGCATATAATATGGATTTTGAGACCGCACCACACATGACATGGCCCCTGACCACACCACAGGTTTTGGTGTTAGTACCAATACTTTTTCTTAACAAGCTAAAGAGATGGGCGGAACAAAGAAAAAGAAAAAAGAAAATTCCGGGCATTTGTCAATACGAATACTGAGTTCTCCGACAATAAGAATATCGGAGGCAATCATCTTACTCGACTCATTTCAGTCAAATCAAGATATTCTGCGTATTTGTCCATGTACAGACCCACACACAAATATATATAATCAACAATTCAATCTTGAACGATATATCAGCAATTCAATCTCAGTATGTTGTCGTAACCTGTGAGAAGCGAGAGGCAGCTCATTACTTGTGTCGTTAGTGGGTGGACGTCGTAGTCACATAACAAAGACCTCGAAGAAGACTTTATGACTGGGAATTTGACTTAACAGATGGATTCCATCTCCATCGACAGTGCAGATAATACATAGGAAAAGCCTCTATTTTTCAAAGGTGGAACAGAGGATGCATGACCAAGATGCTGTCAGGAGTAAGCGATGTGTATGTGGGGAAGAATATAATGCATATTACATAGGCGCTCAATCATTTGGGGCAAGGATTGAGACAGAGGTTGCTTGGAGCAAGATATGTTTTGTTGCGTTTAGAGACTCAGGCCATGCATCTCTGAACAACAAATCCACTAAATCATTCAGAGGTTCCTAAAAAATTTTGAACCTCATAATCCTGTTGTAAACTAATATTAGCTAAACAATCCACACAATTATTACATTCTCTAAAAGTGTGTTGTATCCGAAAAGGCCAACTTTCATCCACTTCCCTCTGCAGCTACCTGATAAACCAGTTTTGAGCCTCACCATCATCTAGCAATTTCTTAACCAAGGCCACCGCAGCCTTTGAATCACTTTCAAGCACGACCTTTTTCCAACCCTTCTCTTTCAAGACCCTCACACCAATAAGAAGTCCCCATAATTCTGCATCTATGGCTGGCATGACAGATACCTAACTTCTTATTAAATCCAATCAACCACTTAGCATCACCATTCCTCACCAACCCTCCACATCCTGCAACTCCTGGGCTTCCCTTTGCAGCACCATCAGAATTTAATTTCACCCAATCCTCACTTCAATCAATCAACTTCTTTTTCATCCCATCGCAGCCATACTGCACCCAACTCCTTTCAATTTCCTCAGCATACCTCTTAATTCTAATATATTCCCTCAACACCCCCATCAGCAAACAAAAACTCATTTCTCCACCACTATAACATCCAACATCCAACATCCCACACCAAATAAGGTACACCATTTAATACCACCTAACCTTCTAGAGTCAGATAGATTCTTCTCAAACCAGATTTTAACATCAGAACTGAAGAAATCAGTCAAATACATACCTCTTATCGAAGCTCTCCAGCTGTTTGCCGCATTGTGGCAGTCGCGCAGTACATGAATGATGTCCTTCACCATCTCGACAAAACAGGAGAAATGGGAGAATCTCCCACCATTTTACTCTTCCTCACAGCAGTTATCTATCTTCCATTTGCAGCAATCCAAAGAAATGCTTGCATTCTTCTTGGTTCATCCTATCTCCAAATTTCCTTCCACACATTCTCCTTAACGCCTTGTATATACCAGCCACAGAAAAGCTCTTCATACTAGAACTCATCCACTTCACTTTTTCTTCCCCCTCATCTTCACTTGGAATAGAACAAGCTCTTAACTTCTGGCAAATAGTTTCAGGCAATAGTGAATTCAATCAAAAGTCTTCGGCGTGAATTTTCAGCAAATGGCTTTCTTGCACTTTTTCTCGTAGATTTGTTAAAACATTTTTCTATATTCTTATGTTTATTTAATTATTATGGTTTCATGATCATGAATGATAACTATGATCATCATCGTCGTCCTCATTATTTTGTTTAAAGCCACTAGCGGCTCCAATTCTACATACTTTGACTTACACATGCCGGTATGGTATATGCCCGGTTAAGCTCTTTCAGGCTAAAAAAACGAAAAAAAAGACAAATAAAAAACAGGTTTTTGGCTCTTTTTTAGCGCTAGAGACTTTGTAATAAAATACTATTGAATTATAATTTATAATGCTTGAAGATTATAAACAAGATGCAACGGAGATGTTAAAAAAGATTATCAACACTTTCTAATTTTTTTTATTAAACTTTTTAATTAAACGATAATAAATATAGATTTTTTTGGTGCAGTAATAAACATAGAGTCTTTTCTAAATAAATATTTTTTTACAATTTTTATAATATTTCCAATTTTCTGCTGTATATAATCAAAACTGTCGACCTCTCAAATTTGTATTTCTAACGTTTACTTAAAAAATGAACTTTAAAAGCACCAACTAATTGGATTAACTAAAAACTTAACCAAAGATTTTGAGTTTAAATAATGAGAATGTAGCTACGTTAAATATTTAGTGATAAAATTTATCACCCTAAAGAAATATATATATGGCTTAATCTGAATTAATCTAAGTTTAATAAAATTTTCTGTGGAAATATGGTAGATCCAATTGTCGAGAATATTCTGTGCATGTAAAAAAATTTAAATTTTTATTTTTAATATATCAGGAATTAATTTCTCTAAATTTTTTATTTGGGAAAAAGACTGTTAGGGACCCTCAAAGACAAATAATGACAAATTAGGGATCCTAATTTATCTAATCATCCCTAAGTCCCTAGGTCCCGCACTGGGATAAAAATAAAAGCGTATGGACAAAATTAACTCTCCGTTTGGAAACTAAAAATGCACGCACGCACGACTCCCTCTGTGTCAAAATCTCAAAAATCGTGCGAAGTCTTCATCGACAAAGCTCCATAAAGGACAAAATTCTTCCTCTCCCTAGGCGGAAAAAATCATCCTCCCTAAAGCTTGGTGCCATCGTCAAATGTTGTTGGGTAAAGCACTATTATTCTTCTCATTTGTCTCTATCAAAATTTCTGCCATATTGTTCTTCTATTGTGACTATCTCTCCTTGCTACATCATTGCTTTAATCTTCATCTTCTTTGCTGACTCTCTATCATTGCTACATCATGCATTTCAGTTTTGCTTATAAAACATTGGTTAGTTTTCAGTAAAACATTGGTAAAACATTGTTACTTGTTTTGTATAGCTTAATAATATGTTAAAACTACATATGATCACACTTTAGATGGCCTATGAACTTATCAACTGCATATGATATTTTTTACTGAACTGAAATTTTTTTTCTAAACTAAAGTATGGAGGAGTATTGAAAACTGATATGAGATGTATGTAATTATGCAAATGTCAGTTGGAAATGTTTGTTATCTCCATGAAAATTGTGCAGAAAACTGATCTTTCTGTAAACTGCAGTCTAAACCAATAATTGGCTTATTAGGTTATTTTATTAATAAATATTATGATTCACTCTTACTTAGTTAGTACAGATAAAGATGATAGGAATTTGTAGTTTGGAATTGTGGGTTAATTAATAGTTGTTATGAGAAATGATTTCATCTTGGTAAAGTTATTTGTAATAACTAGATAGTTGCTTCTTGTAGGGTTGATTTACAGATATCAAGTAGTTTATTGAAAGAAGTATTTTGTTATTTTCACTTTGGGGGACAATTTATGAAAGATGTGCAAGGTAGGATCCAATATGAGGGAGGGAAAACAAATGCAGAGTTGTTAAGAGAATGCATGACACAGCACGAGTTGTTGAGAATGATATCATCGATAACGGGTAATAAATGCAATGGAGTTGAGGTGAAGTATACAGTGAAGTTCAATTATAGTACATTTATAGATCTTTTAAATAATGAAGGAGTTAAAAAATTGATAAGGTTCAATGATGAATTTACGCATGTATACATTGGGGGGAACAGAATCAATGAAATTGTAGAGACACCGATGGAATACTTAGAAGGGTAAGCTGTCTTGTTAGATGTTTGGACATACTTAAATTGAGTTTTGGAATAAAATGACAATAATGAATAATATTGAGACTCCTAAAAATAGGTAGAACGAGTTGGAAATGTTGAATTTCTCACCTGGGAATTATGTTAATTCAACTTGAAACATTTTTTGAGAGTTGATTAAATAAGAGATTGAATGTTGAAAATTATTATATTGAGTTGGAAATTTTGAATTTCTCTCATGGAAATTTAGTTAAATGAAATTAGAAATATTTTGAAGGTGATTTTTTTCAATAATTTGTTGTAATGTGTTGTGATGGTTTGTGAATGCAGGATAGAGGCTATAACAGGATTCTCATTGGATGATTCTCCTTCTTGGGAGGAAAGGAATACTTGTGGGGAGGATATGAATCATTCTTGAGAGGAAGTCAATGCTTTACCTTGTGGAACACAAAGTGTGCCTATACCCCGACCAATGTTGAATTCTACTAAATGAAAGGATATATTTTTTGGAGTAGGACATATATTTCCAAATGCAAAGACATTCAGAAAAGTAATCTACAAATACAGTGTTGCTCATAAATTTGGATACAAGTATGTAAAGAATAGTTGAAAAAAGATGATTGTGAAGTGCATGGTTATTGAGTGTCAATGGAAGATAACATCATATGTTGTTGGAAAAGAAAGTTCCTTCCTGTGTGTACATCATTTTCATAATGAACGCACATGTCACACCCGAAAATGCGATGCGGATGGCGCGGGAAACGAAAATAAAAAGAAAAAAGAGAAATCGGCCCGCCCGACAGAAGGCCGATTTCGGAGGAGTCACCACCAAAATTTTAAGGGAAATTTTGGAAAACCGAAATAAAAACAAAAAGGGATAAGGATTGGTCTGCGTATCAGAGTTGGGTTCGGGAGTACGATTGTGAGTGGAGAAGGTGTTAGGCACCCCCACGACACCCGTTCCTAAGAACGGTTACCTTAAGTTGATCATGCAATTTTAATGGGCTTTTACTAGTTTATTTTGATTGCCCTTTTACCATTCACATGCGAAAATAAATATAAGAAAAATGTAAAAATGAAAATAAAGAATAAAATGAAAGTATGAAAAGTTGGGGAAATTTTGAGAAAATCAATTGGTACATATTTATTAAATTAAGGAAAAAAACACCAAGTAAACTCAGAAAATATTTATTTATCTATTAATTGAGAGAGAAAATACCAAATAAATTAGAAAATATTTACTTATTTACAAAGGCAGATTTGGAAAAATCAATTGGCAAATATTTATTAAATTAAGGAAAAAACACCAAGTAAAATCAGAAAATATTTATTTATCTATTAATTAAGAGAAAAAAATACCAAATAAATCAGAAAATATTTACTTATTTACAAAGGCAGATTTGGAAAAATCAATTGACAAATATTTATTAAATTAAGGAAAAAACACCAAGTAAAATCAGAAAATATTTATTTATCTATTAATTAAGAGAAAAAACACCAAATAAATTAGAAAATATTTATTTATTTATAAAGGCAGATTTGAAAAAATCAATTGGCAAATATTTATTAAATTAAGGAAAAAACACCAAGTAAAATCAGAAAATATTTATTTATCTATTAATTAAGAGAAAAAAACACCAAATAAATCAGAAAATATTTATTTATTTACAAAGGAGGACTTGACCCAGAATAAGAGTCTGGGGCCTACGTACCCTGCGATAGGGATCAAAGTCGACGTAGTTTGGACTAGAAAGGCATGTCACTGGGTTGATATTTTTATTATATATATTCTTTAAAAAGAGAAGTTTATAGAAAATAATTTATCTTTCCACAAAGAAAATAATTTTTAGAATTGGTCGGTGTGTTTTAATTTGTGAAAGACATATTAGTCTCCATTATTTACTCTTTTCATTTAAGAATATATTTTTTGTTTAATCAATTTCTAAAAGAGAGTATATTTTTTCCTCAAATAAAAAGAAGGATTAAAATTACGTGTGATTTTAAATATTTTATTTTAAAGAGGAAATATTTGAAGACGATTTTATTTTTACACAATAAAATCAGTGGGCTTATGTGGCGACTTTATCACTCACAATACCCCATTGATACCTAAATGTCCACGGTGGTGTCACTCGAGACAAAAAGGTATAAAAAATCGAAAGAAGACAATTCAATAATAATTTATTTTTATTTTTATTTTTATTTTTATTATAAAAATCCTTTTAACCCTTAAAAAGAATGTGATCATTTCATATATTTTTAAAGAAATAATAATCAGCATATGTGGTGACTTTATCACTTACAAGTTATTGATTTGTGTTTAAAATACCTACAGTGTTACCACTCGAGGTAAATAAATAAAATAGATAAGAACTTGAATGACATGAATGATTTGTATTTAAATGAGTTTCATTTATTTCTCTCAAAATAATGCAATTGAAGACACCCTCCCTCCCCCCCCCCCCTTTTTTTTTTTTACTTTATTTCATTCCCCCATTATGAAATGCAGTAATAAGACCTCTTTTCCCTTTTTTTTATTTTTATTTTTATATTTTCTTTTTGAGGAAGGCTCATATGATCCATTTACTTAAAAATTATTTGTAACTTCTCACCGCAAAATGGGAAAATGCCACTAAATTCTTTTTTTTTTTTTCAAAATAATTCAAAAATAGTGTAAGATAGAACTACTAATGCCATATATACATGTATATATATTTTATTTTCCAAAATCCCTTTCACAATAAAATCACACGGCACATATAGTGAATTAATCACTCATAATTTGTTAGTTTACGCTCATATGCTTACAGCGATGCCATTCGAGACACAAAGCAAGAAGGACTTAAAAGAAAAAAATAGAGAAAATGGAATCACATTAAATTATGAAAATAGCTATGATCACGGTTGTTTTATAAGAAGAAAAGCAATAATAAAATAAAATAATAAAATAAAATAAAAAGTGACTTTTATGCAAATATCGATATACTATTTATTGCTATTTATTTGTTTTATTTATTATATATATATATATATTTAAGAAAAATGGGACCCAGGCCAGGAAAACCACGTCACAGTCATTACCCCAGTCACCAATCAAGCATGTCACATACCTCAAATTTTGTTTCTATAGCTAAGGGGAGCTTAATGACAAGTGCTTAAGCCTGGATCCACGCAAAGCTACCTAAGGAGCATAGCTTACGACCATCAACATACCAAGCTGGGCATGTTAAATCATTCAAACTAAAGTAAAGGGAAGTTACAGTAATGCGAAAGATATGAGGGACGTTTGAGAGATTTCGCACTCACCCAGGAGTCATATATTTCAACAGCAATGCAACCTTTGGATAAAAACAAAAACACAAAATCAAATGGCCCTTCCCTCGGGTCAAAACCCAAGCAATTTTAGGAATGGGCAAGGCCAAAGTAATAGTCCCTTTAAGTTTTGAATCGTGGATAAATTTTCATGTCAAAATAAGGTCACATGAATCGATAGTCAACATGCTTAGGTAAAGATAAAGAATTCTAGGACAGATAGCTAATTCTGGATCAACCCTACACATTCATAGCAAGCTCCAACTCTCCCAACATCCCTAAGAGATTCGAGTTCTGAAACTAAAATTCTTAGGTGAGTGAAGAGAAAGACTAATGTCACTCTAATGACCAGAGATTAACAAAATTTGGACCACATAATCATCTAAAGCATGATTGCAACCTTAACAGAGAATATACCAACCAATAATCAAGGAAAAACTTCATTAATCAAGGCATAGTTATTCGAATCCACGAATATCACTATCTGTGATTTATCCTTTGAAGTCCCAAAATAAACAAGATTACGAAGGGCCGAAGGAGAAATCCTTAAACCGAACACCCACACCCTAAAACTAGTGAAAGACCCAAGTTCATCAACGCAATCAGTCTAGCTATAAACATCGGTCAGCCAGCATTGAAACAGAGCATTCAATCAAATTCCAGCACAATTATCAAACTTCATTCCTAGATTGAATCTAAGTCATGACAAAATTTGGGATTTGAGGCAAACGTTACCAATCACAGTTTTTGATTCACCGATGCCTATCGTTGTATTGCCTCTTCGGATGTCCTCTCCCTTTTTCTATCTCCGGCGTACTCCTCAAGTTTTCTAGCACCGAAGCCTTCCGCTGCTGCTCACGGCCTCTACTGGGCTCCCGGCTCCGTCTACTTCTCAGTCCGAGTCTCCCTTGTTTTCTTAGGATTCTTCTGCATCCAGTCAAGTCCTCCCTGTTTCTTTTCTCTGGAGACCTTCCGTGGCTAGAAAATTTTTTTCCCCCCTTTGACTCGGCTTCCTCCTCGGTCTTTATAGAGTCCGCGAGTGGTCCCCTTTCTTCCAGTTCCGTGCACGTCTCCATCTTTCCTTCCTCGCGTCCCCTCAGCTTTTCCTCTGCAGCCGCCTGCTTTTTCTCAGTCTCGGTTCCCTTGTCTTCTCGTGTTTGCGTGCTGCTCTCTCTCTGACCCCCTCTGTTTTCGCGGCTCATTCTGTTCTCTTCGTGCTCTCGTAGATCTTTCTTCCGCAGCTTTTCCCTCGCGGCTATGCCTCCTGCAGCTTTCTCTGTGCCTCTCGCGGTGCTCCACTCTCTTTTCTTTTTCTCGGTCAACCCCTCCCTCTGCCTCTGTTCCTACTCTTTTCCGCGGCCACCCTCGCTCTTCCTTTTTCTTCTCTTGGTTCGTGTGCTCCCTCCCCCTCCTTCTCTGTGGCCACTGAGCCCTGAAGGCTCCCCCTGTCTTTTCCTGGTGTTCACGGCCTCTGCTTCTCCGTCTTCGGGTCCTTGTGCCCTATCCACTTGGGGGCTATGCCCCTTGGGTCCAAGTCCACGAGCCCTCAATTGGGCTCGTGGCAACTTGGGTCCAAAATATAATCCCCCACCTCTTTTTTTTTTGGCCCGTTAGAGTTTTTTTTTTCCTTTTCTTTTTTTTATTTTTGTTTTTCTTATTATTTTTTATTTTTTCTTTTTTTTTGTTTATATATATATATATTTTTATATTCTTAAGGAAATTTTTTTTTATTTCGTTTTATTCATTTATTTTTATTATCTTTTTTTTCTTTCATTCATTTAGTTTTTATTATTATTATTATTATTTTATGAAAGTGTACGGACAAAATGGGGTGTTCACAACACACATAGTGCATAAGACTACATTCTGGTGCCTCATAGGGTCAACTCAACACTGGTAGCATGTATAATTGGTGATGCTTTGATGGGTAATTCGGACAAAATAGCAACTGAGATAATATGAGACTTACTGAGGGATTATGGCCTAATCCTTACTTACAAGCAAGCATACAGGGCAAGAGAAAAAGCCTTAGAGGAAATTCATGGGCGTCCTGATAATTCATATATGTTAATCCCATAGCTTTGTGATAGATTAATGGAGACGGACCCTGATACAATTGCAAAATGGGAAGCATTAGGAAACAACATGTTTGAGAGGCTATTTATTGCTTATAGATATTGCATAAATGGATTTTTGCTTGGGACCCGACTAATACTATCTATAGATAGCTCCCATTTGAGTGTTCCATACAAAGGGACCTTGCTGTCAGCCTCATCACACAATGTAAATGAGGACTTGTTCCCTCTGGCTTATGCAATTGTAGGTGGGGAGACATATGATAATTGGGCATGGTTTCTTCAGAATGTGAGAGAGATTACTGGCTCCCATTATTAGTGTAGTGCGAGATATTTTTAGAAGTGATCGACATGCATATTGCTATCGGCATGTAAAGGAAAATTTCAATTTTGAGTTTATGAAAATTACCACAGGCAGTAGAAGGAGAAAGAGGAAGGATGATGCACACAAATTGTTGGATGCTATTGCATATGCAAGGTTGGAGTGTGATTTTGATAAAGCAATGGACAATATGAGGTGTTTCTCCCCTGAGGTGACACAATGGCTAGAAAAAAATGGTGACATTGATCGTTGGGCCTTATCGAAGGTGGGATCATATTACAACAAATCTGGCTGAGTCATTCAATGCTTGGTTGGTAAAGGAGCGGAAGCACAATATATATGCTTTGATAAATGAGCATCGATCAAAATTTGCAAAGAAATTGTGTAGTTGCAAGATGGCTATGTCAAAGTGGACAAATGGGGTGAGTCCAAAAGTGGAAGAACAACTATAAGAGAATGTGGCAAGGGCTGAAACAATGGTCATTGAACATTATAGCTTAAGTGGGATATCAGTTTGCACTGTTTCCACAAATTTAAGGGTCAATCTCACAACTCGGAAATGCACCTGTCAAGCATAGCAAATGGTCAGAATTCCATGTCTACATGCATGTGCAACAATTAGATTAGTTCATGGAAATGTTTATGAATATCTTGAAGATTGTTATAAGATAAGTGCACAAGACAAAATATACAGCAGCAGCATGATTCTAGTGGAAACTAATGACATGCCATAGTTGGATGAACTAACATTTAGTGATTATAAATCACATACTTTTTTGTAGCCTCCTATTACCACATGTGCTCCTGGTAGATCGCAGACTAGGCGATGGGAGTTTCAGTTTCAAAATAAGGTGTACATGTGTTCATTTTGTCACCAACCTGGGCATAATCGCTCTAGCTGCAAGAATCCTAATCTTATGTAGATCTTCTATAAATGTGTAAGATAAAAACCACCAGCTTATCAACTGCTTCACCACTGAAATGCAATTGGTTTTAATCTTCATTCTGTTAATGGTTTTGAATAGTTTTTTTGTATAGATATGCACCCCATATCGATATTTTTTTATAGAAGTTGGGATTGGCAGAAGTTGGTATGCAACCCATATATGTTTTTTTTTGGAAATGGACACTGCATATAGGTAGGTGATATGGTTTATTTTTGGGGAACATGGGTAGTAAACATGTTAGAAAGATAACTTGTAAATTGGTCAGACTACCTTTGATGTAGGAATGATGTCCGTGTAAGTAACATATATGTAAGAATAATATATATACCAGTAACATATATGCAAGTTGAACATGTTTATGTCATTTGTTATAATTCAATGTACTTGCATGTGCGGAATGATGTTTACCTGAATTCACAAGTGCTTGAAACTAAATTCTCAAGTAACCCAAACTAAATTCCCATGTATGTCAAACTAAATTCCCAAGTCCCTCAAACTGAGTTCCCAAGTGTCTCATACCCGAATTTACAAGTGTTTGAAACTAAATTTTCAAGTGACCCAAACTGAATTCTGAAGTCCTCCAAACTGAATTCCGAAGTGTCTCATACCTGAATTCCTAAGTGACCTAAACTGAATTCCCAAGTGCCTCAAATTGAATTCCCAAGTGCTTGTACCTAAAATCCCAAGTGGCCCATCCTGAAATTCCAAGTGACCCTACCTAAATTCCTAAGAGACACAACCTGAATTCCCAAGTCCCTCAAATTGAATTCTTAAGTGCCTAAAACTAAATTCTCAAGTGACACAACCTGAATTCCCAAGTCCCTCAAATTGAATTCTCAAGTGCCCAAAACTAAATTCTCAAGTGACCCAACCTGAATTCCCAAGTCTCTCAAATTGAATTTCCGAATGCCTGAAACTAAATTCCCAAGTGACCCAACCTGAATTTCCAAGTCTCTCAAATTGAATTCCCAAATGTCTCATACCTGAATTCACAAGTGCCTGAAAATAAATTCCCAAGTGACCCAAACTGAATTTCCAAATCTGTCAAACTAAATTCTCAAGCTCCTCAAACTGAATTCCCAAGTCCCTCAAACTAAATTTCCAAGCCCCTCAAACTGAATTCCCAAGTGTCTCATACCTGAATTCACAAGTGCCTAAAACTAAATTCCCAAGTGACCCAAACTGAATTCCCAAGTCCCTTAAACTAAATTTCCAAGTCACCCAAACTGAATTCTCAAGTCCCTCAAACTAAATTCCCAAGTCCCTCAAACTAAATTCCCAAGTGGTTCATACCTAAATTCACAAGTGCTTGAAACTAAATTCCCAAGTAACCCAAACTGAATTCTCAAGTCCCTCAAATTGAATTCCCAAGTCACCCAAACTGAATTCTCAAGTCCCTCAAACTGAATTCCCAAGTGGCTAATACCTGAATTCACAAGTGCCTGAAACTAAATTTCCAAGTGACCCAACCTGAATTCCCAAGTGCCTCAAATTGAATTCCCAAGTTCCTAATACTAAATTCTCAAGTGATCCAACCTGAATTCCCAAGTCCCTTGGAAATTCAGTTTGGGTCACTTGGGAATTTAGTTTCAGGCATTTGGGATTTCAAGTACAACGACTTGGGAATTCAATTTGAGGCACTTGGGAATTTAGTTTTAGGTACTTGAGAGTTCAATTTGGGTCACTTGGGAATTTAGTTTCAGGCACTTGTAAATTCAAGTATGAGACATTTGAGAATTTAGTTTGAGGGACTTGGAAATTCAAGTTGGGTCATTTGGGAATTTAGTTTGAGCGACTTGCGAATTCAAGTATGAGACACTTGAGAATTCAGTTTGGGGGACTTGCGAATTCAGGGTGGGTCACTTGGGATTTCAGGTACAAGCACTTGGGAATTTAATTTGAGGCACTTGGGAATTCAGTTTGGGTCACTTGAGAATTTAGTTTCAAGCACTTGGAAATTCACTTTTAGGGATTTGGGAATTCAGGTTGAGTCACTTGGAAATTTAGGTTTAGTCACTTGGGATTTCAGGTTGGGTCACTTGGGATTTCAGGTACAAGCACTTGAGAATTCAATTTGAGGCACATGGGAATTTAGTTTTAGACATTTGGGAATTCAGTTTGGGTCACTTAGGAATTCAGCTTCTGACACTTGGAAATTCAGTTTAAGGGACTTAGGAATTCAGGTTGGGTCACTTGGGAATTCAAGTTAAGTCACTTGGGATTTCAGGTACAAGCACTTGGGAATTCAATTTGAGGTACTTGAGAATTTAGTTTCAGGCACTTGGAAATTCAATTTTAGGCACTTGGGAATTTAGTTTCAGGCACTTGTGAATTTAGGTATGAGACACTTGAGAATTCAGTTTGGGGGACTTGGGAATTTAGTTTAAGGGACTTGGGAATTCAGGTTAGGTCATTTGGGAATTTAGTTTGAGACACTTGTGAATTCAAGTATGAGGCACTTGAGAATTTAGTTTCAGGCATTTGTGAATTCAGGTATGAGACACTTGAGAATTCAGTTTGGGGGATTTGGAAATTCAGTTTAGGTTACTTGGAAATTATTTTCAGGCACTTGTGAATTTAGGTATGAGACACTTGGGAATTCAGTTTGAGAGACTTGGGAAATCAATTTGAGGCACTTGAGAATTTAGTTTTAATTCCCAGCTGTACATAAAATCTAAACCAGTACATGTATATCCAGTTATAAAAGTAACGAAATTCCAACTGATCATGCCTGAGTTACCATGTGGATAAAACTACATTTCCAAGTAGTAACAATAAAATTCTGGATTGATCCTGCCTGAATTCCCAAGTGGAGAATACTATATTCTCAAGTGGGATTTTGAACTTAGCAATTTAGTGCCCTACATATCTAGAAAGAGTTACACAGAACCATACATATAGTTTGAGATAAGTTGTAAAAAAATTATATTCCACTTTCGAATTTTGTACACAAGGGTCATCGTAATCAAAAGTACAAAACCACTACTACAAGTATTTGCATTCGTAAATGTAATTCCACTTTGGCGCTTTGTACAAAAAGGTCATCAACCAAATTGAAATACACAACAATATTGACAACTTGTTTTTGCCTTCAGTCTTTGCTTTTTGAGTTTTTTGGGCTTTGAAATAGAGGTCAACACTTGTTGGAACAGTTGGTTACACTGATGTTTTACTAACCAATTCACCAACTCACATTGCATATTATTTACTTGCTCCTACACAAGCAAAAATTATAATACCCATGAAACTCCATTATAAACCAAATGATAATAAACTAGTATAGATAACATGAATCATGACAAAACCACTAACCATTGTTAACTTTGGGCTAGTGTAACTACCCCACTCTTCTTTAGAGTGTTGGTCCAATGTTGTAGCCATGATATAACAATCACTCCACAATCATCACTAAAAAAATTACGAGCATTCAATAAAAAACAACACAAATAGGCATAAACGTAATAAGAACAAATGAATTAATCACCGATGCCACCACTTGGTTGGTTGTGCATGCATTTGTAGATATTTCAATTCCAAACTGTGATTCTTTCCAAGAACACCCGATTTCACTAATTTCAATATGTCTTCAATGTGTTGCTTCTATCAATATTAAAAAAGTCATAGATTATTTAAAACATTAGTAGCATGGAAAAAATGATTTTCAGATGTTGTTTCAAGTCATACCATGAAATTGCTCATTAAGTTTAGGCTCATTGCTATGAGATCATTTTTTGAAGCCTTTCTCCTATAAGTCTTGTCCTCACAGAACTTCCTTGAATATAGTGAATCCAAAACATACATTATGGCTATCTTCACTTCCACAACATAGCAAAACCAGTGTAGTACATGACACATTGGTGCAAAAATAAATTGACAATCCCTTATATTGTACCCTACGTATTTTGGCATTATGAATTTTAAGTCATTCTCTATTTTCCATTGCCTCGAAGTCATTCATTGCTATTGTCAAAATAATGAATCATTCAAATCAGTTCATATTAGTGCATATTAGATATCATGTCAGAACAATATTTAGGAAAATGAAAAAATATTCAATGCAAAACATTAACATCAGCTCTAAGGGGAAAATGTGGCACTGCATAGCTCTATTTTCTTCCTTTTGGTCTTGAACCAAGATTCTTCCAATGACAGATAATACTTGTAAACCTTCATTGAAGTAAGAAATAGCAATAATAACAACTTTCAACTACAATAGAATTCTAGAGAATGCACTCACATGAACTTTTAACCATTTTCTTATACCTAGACACTCACAATAAGCTCTTGTGAGTATCAGCCCATCAATATTCACAATTTCCCCATTACATCAATCAATGACCACATAATTAGGCATTTAGAATTAGTTTTGTAGTTAACAAAATAAACATTGCTTAACTTACTCTTTCCCATTTGTTGTGCAATATATCTAAACACCTTCTTTATCTCATTGGTGTTTGCAACTGTCCTTCCTCTTGTTTGCTTAAATGATTGAGCTTGATACACAAATGAAGAATGCTTTGTTGCTCTCTTTTCCCTTTGAGATCTTCTCCATCCATCTTTTGCAAATGTCAAATCTTTGCTTGCTCCCTCTCCCTCTTCTTCCCCATCCTCTCCTTCTTCCTCCTCTTCCTTATCTTGTTCTTCATCCTCTCCCTTTTGTTGTTTTTCATCATATTCTTTCTCTTCTCTGTCCTTTTCTCTTTCTCCTTCTTCATCCTCTTTCCCTCCTTCGTCATCCTGTTCCTTGTCTTCTCTTACATTCTCCTCCTTCCCTTCATCAGCCACTTCCTTTTCTTCTTTATCCTCTTCTTTTTCCCTTTCTTCATGCTTGTCTGCATCATCTCTGCTTGCTTGCATCTTCAACATCTACCTCAGAAGTCTACTTGTACAGCTCATGACCTCAGCATAGATATGTTTTAATTCCTGCAACAATGAAAATGATATATTATTTTATAGAGGATTATATAAGTGAAGCTATATAATAATTTACTCTTACCAAATCATGGAATGCAGACATGGGTGGCAAGCCTAAGGAGGAGGTTATTTCATTGATGCCTAATGTTTTCAATATTCCGTAGAAGCTCTCATTCTCATCCTCAACAAGCTTTTGAACTCTTTCATGAGTCCAATATTTCAATGCATGTTGAGGTTGTGGCGCCTCATTTATAGCAAGGGGAAAACACTGCATAAAAAATAGCTACAAATGGACTGAAAGTGAGCATATAACTAAAAATAGGGATGTGAGGAAAATATTGTATAAGATCTAAAACATATATTTGTCAAATGAAATCACATACCACTGAAAAGTATAAGCACCCTCTAATAGTTTTTTTTCCTTCACTTTTCCCTTTCTGTACCCACTTTTTATATTCTGAAATTTCTTTTACAAGCTCCTTGTATGCAAAAGAAGACCAGTTATACTGAGTGTCTCCAAACCTTAGACCAGACACAATTTTCAACAGTCTATGACTAATATTTGAACTTATGCTTGGGCAAAGAAAGCTTCCCAAGCAATACAAAATAAAGAATAACTCAAGTTTTTCTTCATCTTCACCTAAAAGTATCTTATTTTCTATCATCTTATAATCTACTCCCCCAAATTCCCCCTTTATTAAAATGAAGGTGTCACTATCACTTTCTAACATAATTTCTTGTCCAATATAAGGTAACCCTAACAATCAATTGATAGCTACGGGATCCATTTGCCATTGTTTACCTCTAACATAAACACTTGAGGTAGGTGGATCAAATGCCTTGATCACCTCCTCACATAACCCTCTATGTAGAACAAAACATTTCATGTCCAATAGGGTGGTAAAACCAATTTTTGCCACCCTTTCCACCAATGTCTGTCTCCCTTTTATATGTTTCAAAACTTCTTGAAGTTGCTTTGGTGAACATCTTGTTTTGAAGGGAACCTGTTTGTTAAAAAAGAGAATATGTCAACAACATAACTTCAAATCAAGAAATTCACTTGACTTGAACTCACAAATAACATACCTCATAATATTTTGATATTATTTCTCTAACCTTTTCCTTTACCATTTTTGACCTATTTAGAAAATTTTGTATCTTTTTATCAGATTAATACACTTCAACTAGATAGAACACAACCACCACTATATATGTGTTCTTTATTGATTGTCACATTTGGCTAATCAGTTATATTGAAATCGAAAATTAATTCTGTCAAATTTTTAAATAGAAATTCCTATAGAGCTACTACATGGATGATTCCAAACTTGTTCAGATTTGGTCACCATATTTGGCCGCACCTTATATGAGAAAAAGACAGAAAATATAGCAACTCATAACCAATAATGCCTAGAAACAGAGTACATAAATTTGGCTGCCCAGTAACATCTTCCCTCTCTTCACAACGAATTTTTTTTAGAGTGCAGAGCCTACTGACCACTTCAAATCATAACGCAGTTTTACTTCACAGACTAATATAGCCTAATTACCAACTAGAAATACCGCATATTCCCAAAACAAAATGTCATGCCTTCACTAGGGTTTGCTAAATCACACAAAGGAATATAACATACCATAACTAATAGAACTGATGGAAGAATAGTCGTACCTTGGGATCACTATACAGGATGAAGTTTGGTGACAGAGCAGCGAACTCAACGTCGAACAAATTAACTTTGAAACTCCAACACTCGAAGACGATGGACCATAGAATGCTCACGAACTCAGAACCTACGAACCTTTAACCCCGACCAAATGAACGCCAACTAGAGTAGACTGCTTACAAACTCGGAGACTTAGAGACGATGGAGTAGAGCACTCAAAAACTTGGAACCTCTAAACTCACAACCCTAACCAAATGAATGGGAAATCCAGCAGCAAAGTCATGAACTCAGAGACTCAAACACCACGGGGTAGATGATTTTCAACGCGAACTAGAGCAGAGAACTGAACGTTGAGACTTGAAAACAATGGATGCAAAAGATTTTGCCTTTTGAGAAAATGACATTAGGGCATATTTGAAACAAAGACAGTCGTACGTGCATGCGTGCATTTTTGAGATTTTGATAAAGAGGAGCCGTGCGTGCATGCATTTTTTAGATTTTGACAAAGGGAGCCGTGTGTGTGTGTGTTTTTAATTTTTAAACTGAGGATTAATTTTATTCATATGCTTTTATTCTTATTTCACTGCAGAATCTAGATAATTAGATAAATTATGATCCCTAATTTATTATTATCTATCTATTAAGATCCCTAATTTATCTTTATTTATTTTTGGGGTTCATTTTTCCCTTTTTATTTTTTTACCTGATACAACACATCGCGTCTCTGACACTTCAACTTTTCTTCAATACAATATGATTATTTTAATAGAACCAATAAACTAAGGAGTCAAATCAAAGGTCTTTGTGGTGACTTGTGAATGGAAGTCGGAGATAATTCAAGGCATCCGTACCAACACCTAACACGGCATATCATTCCCATCTCGTTGGTTCGTTTGCGGAATCATTTCCATCGGTAGACTCCATCTCTGCAGACGCACAACGACTTCATCCATGGCGGGAGCATTGGTTGGTGGTGCTCTTCTCTCTGCTTTTCTTCAGGTGGCTTTTGACAGGCTATCTTCTCCCAATATTCTGGACTTCTTCAAGAAACGTAAATTGAACCAGACATTGCTGAAGAAGTTGAACATCATGTTGTTAACCATCGACGCTGTGGTTGATGATGCAGAGCAAAAGCAGATCGCTAATCCAAAGGTGAAGGAATGGATTGATATAGTCAAAGATGTGGTGTTTGATGCTGAGGATGTCTTAGATGAGATTGATTATGAAGTATGCAAACGCAATGTGGAAGCCGAACTTCAGAGTCAAACCTCTGCTGCTAGCAAGGTACGAAACTTCTTCAGAGCTTCTGTTAGTTCATTTGAGAAAAAAATTGAATTCAGGATAAAAAACATCCTTGAAAATTTTGAATATATTGCATCTCAAAAGGATATATTAAGATTGAATGAACGTGGTAGTAGTGCCGGATTGAGAAGTGCTGTATCAGATAGATTGCCAACTACATCGTTGGTGGACGAAGCTAGAACATACGGTAGAAATGAGGACAAAAAACGGATCATTGAATGGTTGCTATCAGACAAGGATAATAGTCAACTATCAGTCATTTCTATAGTGGGTATGGGTGGGTTGGGTAAAACTACTCTTGCCCAGCTTGTTTATAATGATAGAAGGGGGATAGATGAATTTGAACTCAAATATTGGGTGTGTGTTTCCGATGAGTTTGATGTCCTGAGGATAACAAGAACAATTTATGAGGCCATCACTATGTCTAAGGATGATACCAACGATTTAAATATGCTTCAAATTAAATTGAAGCAGCAATTAACTCAAAAGAGATTTCTCCTCATTTTAGACGATGTGTGGAATGAAAATTATATGCTATGGGAGGCCTTGCAAGCACCTTTCAATCATGGAGCACCGGGAAGCAAAATTCTTCTAACCACCCGTAGTGAAAAAGTTGTTTCAACAATGCGTTCTACTAAAACACATTCATTTAAGCCCTTATCAGAAGGAGATAGTTGGTTGTTATTTAGTACATACGCATTCCGTGGTGAAGACATTCTTCGTTCAAACTCTAACCTTGAAGAAATCGGTAGAAAAATCAGTAAAAAATGCAAGGGATTGCCTTTAGCTTTGAAAGCCATTGGGAGTCTCTTGTACACAGAATTATCTCATGAACAATGGAATGCCATTTTGAAAAGTGAGATATGGGAGGAGAAAAGCGATAGCAAAATTCTCCCAGCTTTGAGATTAAGTTATCGCTACCTTCCCTCTCATCTCAAGAGATGCTTTGCTTATTGCTCGATATTCCCTAAAGATTATGATTTCGACAAGGAGCATTTAATTCAATTGTGGATGGCAGAAAATTTTCTACCATGTACTAATCAAAGCAAAGATACAAGAGAAATAGGGGAGCAATTCTTCCAAGATCTATTGTCGAGGTCACTTTTTCAACGTTCAACAGGAGATGAAACACGTTTTGTCATGCATGACCTTATTAATGATTTGGCAAACGTTGAATATGGAAAATTTTGCCATAGGTTGGAAGTAGATGAAGCAAGTAATCTCACAAAAATGACTCGCCATGTTTTATATTTAAGAACTGCATATGAATCTCCTAGACGGTTTGAGGTTATATATCAGGCTAATAGATTACGTACGTTCTTGCCTCTTTCTATGCGTGGTCATAGAAGTACAAGCTTTATCACTTTTATTCACATCATGACTAGCAGGATTATTAATGATTTGCCGTCCAAGTTTAGCTACATACGAGTTTTATCTTTGTCTGATTATTATCACATTGTGGCATTGCCTGATTCGATAGAAAATTTCAAACATCTACGTTATTTGGATGTATCAGGAAGCAAAATAAGGAAATTGCCGTATTCAATATGTCAACTTTATCATTTGCAAACATTAAAGTTGTGGCGTTGTTGTAATTTTGAAAAGTTGCCAATGGATTTGCATAGACTCATGAATCTCCATTATCTTGATTTTCGTGAAACTCAGGTGAGAGAGATGCCAAAGCAATTGGGTAAATTGAAAAATCTTCGAGTGTTGTCATCATTTATTGTGGGTAAATGTGGAGAGACCAACATCAAGCAGTTGAAAGAACTTAATCTTTGTCAGTCAATTTCCATCTTAGAGTTGCAAAATGTAGTTTCTTCGACAGATGCTTTTGCAGTCAATTTGAAAAGCAAGATACACCTTAAGGAGTTAACATTAGAATGGCATATGGACAATGAAAAATCATAAAATGACAAAGATGTGCTAGAGAAACTCCAACCTAATCAAAACTTAAAAAAGCTATCAATTAGCAACTATGGTGGCATCGGGTTTCCAAATTGGTTTGCAAATCTTGCATTGTCCAACATAGTGTTCCTAGAGTTGAGGAATTGCAAATACTGTGTGTACTTGCCATCACTAGGCCTCCTTCCATCTCTCAAGTCACTGTCAATTATAGGGTTTGATAGTATCGTAGCTATTGGCCCAGAATTTTATGGGAATATCTTTAATACTACATCCCTAGAAATCTTGAGGTTTGGAGATATGAAGGGTTGGGAAGAATGGAAATATGAAAATATCTCAGGTGCTTTCACGCATCTTCAAGAGTTGAGTATAGAAAATTGTCCCAAATTGAAAGGGCATCTTCCTCAACAACTGCCTTCTCTAAGGATGCTAGTTGTTTGCAATTGCGAGCGGCTTGTGGCTTCAATTCCTTGGGCTCCATCTCTTCATAGATTAGTTTTAAGACATTGTGGAAAGGAGCAGTTGGAATGTCTTCCATCAACTCTACAAGTTCTTGACATTTCTGGACACTTCCCTGAAATATTATCAATTGAAAAAATTGAGAATACCATTGCCAATTCCTGTCTTGAAAAGTTGAAGTTTTATGATTGTCCCTTGTTGGAATTCCCATTGCACTACTGCCATAACTTCATTCTTGAGATGGAGATAAGAGGGATAAGTGACTCTCTTAAGTCTTTTCCACTAGATTCATTCCCGATGCTTCAGTCATTGCGGTTGATTAATTGTAATAATCTTGAAATGATATCTGTTTCAAGGGGACACCATCACTCTCTTACAAGCTTGTACATACGAAAGTGTCCTAAATTTGTATCATTTCCCAGTGGGGGGTTTTCAGCCTCCAAATTAGTATTTTGTTTGTTTGAACAATTGGAGAATTTGAAATCTCTGCCTGAGCAGATGCACATCCTCTTTTGCTCGCTCACACAGTTAATAATAAAAGGCTGTCCACAAGTGGAAGCATTTGCTGGTGGAGGCTTGCCATCAAATCTCACGTATCTTGAAGTCTCCGGATGCCCAAAATTCATAGCCTCTCGAATGGGATGGGATTTAAATATTCTTACTTCTCTACGAGGCTTGGTGATTGGAGATGCAGATGATGAGTCTTTTCCTGATATAGGACTATTGCCACCTAATCTTATTGTCCTTATGTTCCTTAACTTTCCAAATCTTAGATCGTTGGAACACAAGGGTCTTTGCCACTTGTCCTATTTGGAATTCTTGGTATTTCGTGACTGTCCTAAACTCCAATACTTTCCAAAGGAGGGTTTGCCTAATTCTGCAGCAAAGCTACGAATTATGCACTGTCCCTTGCTCGAAAAGTGGATACAAAAACAAAAAGGAAAATGTTGGGCAAATATTTCTCACATCCCTTCTTTAGAGGTTGATGGCTTTGATATAACAACTTACAGTGAGCTTCTCAATGACGAGTGCAACAGTTCTCATACTATCTATTCACTCCTCAGGTATATATCTACTCCTTTTTGAATTTCAAAATCATAAAATTTCTTAGAAGAACAAATAAATATTTTACTAAAAGGCATTTAGTCATTACATATCATGAATTTTTGTCAGTCATCTCAACCAATTTTCAATAGTCATAAAAAATTGTCTTCTTTTTTGTGCATTGATTTATTTGTAGATTTACTTGTTTACTTGAAATTTTCATTGTTGTCAATTAGATATCAATAACAGAAGCTGCACAAAATGAATATCATTAATTTCTTAACAAGTGCAACTCGTTTTTTTTTTTGTCTGTCATACACTTAAGAAAAATTCTAATTAGGTATCAGTTGGTCCCATACCATGCACTAGAGAAGAACTTCGTTTTATAATTTAATGAAAAGAAATAATATCATTTACATATATATTATGTATATAATCGTGCTAAGTCAAAACATGACATTTTCTTTTATTTTACTAAAAGCACATGAAATATACAATTCTAATCCTAGCTTCAACCTGAGAACAATTTAGTATTTGTAAAAGAAATTTAGTCATTACATATTAATTTTTGTTAACCAAACTCATTTTAACTCAACTATTTAATAAAAAGAGTTAATATGATGCGGTTAAACATTTTATATTAATGAATCAGAAAATTAGTGACAACATTTGACTAATATTAATTAATATATCATATGCAGTAATAGTTCAATATTGTTGACCGTGTGCCTTTTTCAAAAGCCTAAAAACTTTAATATCAATTATCACAGTAGCACTGTTATCAGAAACATCAGGCTTTGATCTAACACTGAAGTGAACAAACCCAGAATTTCATAGGAGATGCTTAATGTTCATGAGCTTTGATTGAAATTGACCCAATATCACTTGGTTTCTTCCATTGTTGTTGAATTTGGCAGTTGAGACAGTTTTCATTGCCGTTGAAGTGGCCCAAGCAGTAGTTCTTGAGGTGACAAGCAAGTTTGGTGCTGCAATAACTCTAATCTCCAGAGCCTGATCACACTAAAACCTAGAGTATAGAGTAAGTTCTTATTCAGGTTAGGTTGATATTTCACTTGCTGATTACCAATTGTACTTTACTTTTTTCAGTATCATCATCAAGAATGTTTAACACATACAAACATTTTAGATGATAATATGATAAACAGATCATTGTAGGAAAGTGAGCATTTGATGTTAGTATCAACCACAAATTGTACAGCTTCACAAAGCTACACCTAATGTTAATTTTTTTCTTTTTTGCTTTTTTTTTTCTTTTTCAAAATCTTTTAGTCATGTACTTAATTATTTTTAACTGTATTCTTTTGGCAGATTTCAATGTCGGTACTGTATACTTACCTCAAGTAACAGTACATACAGTACCAATATTGAAAATGGGAGCAAGGGAAGATAACACATACTCTAATTAAAGATTTATCATGATGTGAGTCACAAACTTTAAGGGCATGTTTGAGAGTTGGGAGGACAAGGGCAGGAAAGAGACTGAAGGGGGAATGCATGGATAGCAATTCCCTTCCCTTTGTTTGGGAAAAATTTCTCCTCCAAAATCCACGAAATTAAAACCTGACATGAAGTTTACTTGAAAAATCCTTAATTATCTTCCCTTTCTTACTTACAATCTCCAGACAAAAGAAAGGTTTCAGTGAAACCTTTAATTTCCTTCTCTTTTTCTCCTTTATTTATTCCCCATCCGAGCATACCCTAAAGGAGATATTCACCGAATCTTATTTGTCTAGCAGAATATCAGGTACTTACTCTTCTATGACATCTTATTTTATAATTGGAATGTTTCATTTCTTTGGCTAGCAGGGTTGGGAAAAGTATGCTGGTGCACTGCAATAGGTTAACACGTCTTAGGAATCAAATGGAATCACTCAACTTAGAGGTGATTTCTATTTTCTTATCTGAACATCCATGTTGGCATATATATTCATACATTAATTTTTTTGCAATTTTGATCCTAATTACAACAAAGACAAGGCTTGTGAAACCCGTGATTACATTTTGTTCATGGAAACTAAACCAAGGTTCAATTAGAAGTTGGTTTTGATGATGCCAATAGAGTTGTTTGTTTTCCAAAGCCTACTTACCCTCTGTTCTACTGTATAAAAAATACAGGGGCAAATATGGAAACACAATGACCCTTTTTAGTTGTCTTTTGTCCTAACAAAGTATTCTTTGTGCATTAGGTAGTTGTTTAAAATATAACCAGAGAAGGGGCAAAATATGAATCAGGCCTAATGTACTCTTGAAGCAAGCGAAAGCCCTGCTTAAAGTGAGAGAGCTGAGCTGCAGCATGGTGAAGATGCAAACCGTAGAAGCCAATTCAAACGCCATTAATACTTTGAAAATATGGACATTGGGAGATTGCCGAGAAAATGTAATGCTCTTAAACTGCTCATAATTTGATGAATACAACTCCCATGCAAGCACTGCATACCAAGGAGACTGTGTGCTTTCAAAGCTGCTGAAATGTATCTTCTTCACATTATGAGTTTCTGTTATTCTTATATTACGCAGTCTTTTAGATGTTGGACCTTTGAGATCTTGTGAGCATTAACTTCCCTTGTTTCGTGAGTAAAAATCTAGTTGTTTGGGGTTGCCTTTGGATAGGGTTGTAATTTGTACAGGCCTTAGTGGTGTTGCTGCTGCAGAGAGTTTGCTGGGTTCTTGGTTGAGAAAATATCAAGAGTGTAATCTTTGTAAAAAAGTTAAGAGAAGCTTTCCTAGACCCTATGTTAGGGATGCTAAAGATTTGATTGTCTTCTTGATTGTACTGTAATTGCCTACTAAAGATAAAAACTATTCTGTTCTTTGCTTATGAAGGGAATGTTAAACTTGAAATTTGAATCTGAAACTATCTCTTGGGATGATCTATTTGCCTGTTGTTCTTTAGTTTCAAGAAATTTGTCTGTCTAAATTTTTTGTCAAAAGAACTTCATTTTAAAACTGACATTTACATGAGAAATGTTTTTATTTCCCGAAATTATAAATAATAAAAAAGATATAGTTATTATAAAATAATGATGACAAGGATATAATAAATATTATATTCATGGAATATCGTTCAGTGGATTACCTTTTTTGTTTTTATCAGTCTTAAATTGATGAAAACTTTATGACACTATTATTCATATGTAGAAATAATGCACACGAAAAACACCCGAAAAATCACAAAGAAAACGGCAGAGGAAAAATACTCTAGCATTTCGAGTTGTTGGGCCTTCCTGTCGTTTGCCTCTTCTTCTCCTCCCACTTCTGGGCCTGGAATTGGGCCTCCTTGCTTCCTTTGCTCCATCATCAAAGTCATATTTGTGCTATTGATCTAAACTAAAAAGGGTTTTTTTTTTTACCTAGAGTATCATAGAGTTTTTTTCATACACATAGTTAGAGGTTAAATTTAGGATAATATGTTTAAGGGACCTGATCATTTACCAACTATGTTAGGATCTTATTGGTAAAGAAAATGTCATATTTGTGCTAGAATTTGCTTTTGGGGCTTTTCCTTTGATGGGTCTTCACAGGTTCAGCAACATAGATGTGATTAATTGACCTTTACAAAGAAATTATTCTCCTCCATAATTTGCTTATGAGCCTCACATCCTTGGAAATGATCTTTCTTCATAACCAAAGGAAGTGCCGGTTTCAAAATGGGCCAACATGGTGTAGATGGAGGGAAGAAAAGAAAGGGCCAGTTTCAATGGGGAAGACTTAAAAAACAGAAAAGGGTTTCGAGTAAAATATTATCTTGAGGAAAATAAATCACAAACTAAACATAAGCTTCACAATTATTTTGTAGGCCAAAAAGAAAAAGCAGGAGAATATTTCCTTCGTGCCAAACTCCTTCAGCTCAATTTGGTGCCTTTATCAGCCTTTAAGTACAAGGGAAATTTTAGCTTTATGACCTTGTAAGGAAAAAATTTGCAATTTGTAACCTCAACAAAATTTCATCATAGAGAAAGGCCAAGATCCTTATTTCAATATTAAATTTGAAGGTCAATTACAAAAATAACTCTAGTCACTGAATTTCCATGTTAGGTGATTTCTAATTGGTTCTGAATGATTTTCACCTCATCCTCCTATATATTTCCAACCTGTCCTCCAGAATTTCCAATCAAAGATGGAGAGTATACAAGTCACCTTGTGTGACTTCCAATCATTTATGAAGAATTTCTAGCTGGTTAGTCCTCTTATATTTCCATCTTAATTTACAGCCACATAATTAAGATGGAAAGCATACAATTGTTCAAGCCGCCTTGATTTATTTCCGATTAGTTGTCAATAATTTCCAGCCCATCCTCCTATATTTTCAATATATTTTTCATAATTTTTAATTGGTAATTGGCCTTTAAATTTAACTTCCAAATAAGGACTTTGGTCCTTTTTTGTCATAAAATTTTATTGAGGTCACAAATTGTAAAATTTTTACTTAACAAGGTCTTAAAGTCAAATATTTTCCCTAAATACAATAGCTTAAAAATAGGAAAAGAGGAAGAATAGAATACAAGAACTAATCAGAATTTTCTCATGTAAAAAATCTTTTGAGGGATGGTTATTTTTCTGGTCACTTTGTAGGTTTCAGCAGATTGGTTTCTTGGATTATTTTTTACTTGTTGATTTATTCAAACTTTTTTTTTCTGTTTTCATATGTTTATTATGATTTTATGACAATGACTCACTTATTTTTATTATTTGTTTAAAGTTGCCGTGTCCGCCACTCCAATTCTTCCCGTAATTTTCAATGTATGGCAATGGAAAACCAAAGTACAAACATTTGATTAAACGGTAATTAGCTTTCACTTTCATTGAGAAGCATGAAGAGTATTCTATATTTAAAAATTTTAATAAATTAATCATCTCTGTTTAGTTGTTAAATGGAGACAATTCAACATTTGATTAAATATGCAGGTTAAGTTGTACCTACGTCAGGCGTACCTTCCCTACGTATTAACTATATTTTAGGCATAAAATAAACTTTATGCATCGATTGTTGGCCACATATTTTTTTTAATGACAATAAAAGACTCGAAAAATTACACGTAACTTGACAAAAAAGTATGAAAAATGTTGAAAATTGTAATTACTTAAAAAAAAAAACTCATTATCAAGTTAACACGATATTTTAGAAAAATTTAGACTAATTTTTTTTTAAAAGTTACTATCAAAATTACTTAAAACTATAATATTTTTGTAATTTTGTAATAACCTTAAAATCTTATAGTATCTTTCTGAAATTCGATAGTAATTTTTTGTTTTTCGAAAAATTATAATGAATGAGTTGCAACAGAAAATTTTATCTCTTACAAAGATTTTTTTTTTTACACTGAACGTAAAGGAGATATTTTCAGCAATTGGTTTTCTATTTTTTTTTCTTTTTAATTTTTCCTGGTTGATTTGATTCACTAAAACTTTTTTTCCGTCTCCTTGTGTTCATTATGATTTTATGACGATAACTCACAGCCCATTTGGTTCCCTCATACAGGTGGCTATGTGATTTTTATTATTTATTTGAAGGTGCCGTACATAATTTTCCATGTGTACTTGTCAAACACCAACGTCGAAAACATTTGACTAAGTATATATTAGCTTTCATTTTGATTAGGAAGAGTACGTATTCTGTGTTTAAAATTTGTTAATAAATCAATAATATCTGTTTAGTTGTTAAATAGAGACTATAATTCACATGTCTTCTCCGCGAATTAGGTATACCTGCACCTTCCCTACATCTAAATTATAGCTTAAATATAAAATAAATTTCTCATGCATGAGGTGTTAGCTATATAAAATTATTATTAAGTATCAAAACAATTATTATTAAGCTATTATAAGACTTTAAGAAATTTATTACTAAATTCTAAAAAAAGTTACTATCAAAGTTACTTAAAATCATAACTTTCTAATAATTTTTTGATAACTTAATTAAAATCTTATAGTATATTCTAAAGTCTGACAGCAATTTTGGGTTTTTCAAAAAAATTATATCATGGAATGAGTTGCGGAAGAAAAATTATCTCTGAAGAAAATTAACTAGAAACCACCACCCAGTATTATGGGTTCTAGCGTGGAAATTAAATCAAATTTGAAATTGAATAGTAAAAATAACATTTTCATTTAATAAAAAAATACAATGCTAAAAGCATAGCAAAATTAAATTCACCATGCAAAAGCAGACAGAGCGCAGAACGGAAGATGGAAAGCCTTACCAAAGGAAAGAAAATATTAAACTTGGATTCAGAGGGTTGACTAAAAAAAAAAAAAACTTGGATTCTGAGGAAAAGTTAATTTATGATCGGAAGGAGATATCTTCAAGCCTTATTACGTTCCAAACATCACACAAAGCCCATCATTTCCATCTCTTTGGTTCGTTTTGCTGAATCATTTCCTTCGGTTGACTCCATATCTGCATATACGCACAACGACTTCATCCATGGCGGGAGCGTTGGTTGGTGGTGCTCTTCTCTCTGCTTTTCTTCAGGTGGCTTTTGACAGGCTGGCTTCTCCCGATATTCTGGACTTCTTCAAGAAACGACATTTGAACCAGACACTGCTAAATAAGTTGAAGATCATGCTATTATCCATCGATGCTGTGGTTGATGATGCAGAGCAAAAGCAGATCGCTAATCCGAAGGTGAAGGAATGGATTGATATGGTCAAAGATGCAGTGTTCGATGCTGAGGATATCTTGGATGAGATTGATTATGAAGTGACCAAGTGCAAGGTGGAAGCTGAACTTCAGACTCAAACCAGTGCTAGTGGTAAGGTACGAAGTTTCTTCAATGCTTCTTCAGCTACTTCATTTGAGAAGAAAATTGATTTCAGGATGAAAAACGTCCTTGAAATTCTACAACTTCTTGCATCTCAAAAGGATATATTAAGATTGGACGGACGTGGTAGCGGTGCTGGATTGAGAAGTTCAGTATCAGATAGATTGCCTACAACATCGTTGGTGGATGAAGCTGGAACCTATGGTAGAGACGATGACAAAAAAAGGATCATTGAATGGTTGCTATCAGACAAAGATAACAGTCAACTATCTGTAATTTCTATAGTGGGTATGGGTGGGTTGGGTAAAACCACTCTTGCCCAACTTGTTTACAATGATAGGATGGTGACAGATGAATTCGACCTCAAAGTTTGGCTCTGTGTTTCTGAAGAGTTTGATGTCTTGAGGTTAACAAGAATAGCTTACGAGGCAATCACTATGTCTAAGTATGATACTAATGATCTAAATATGCTTCAAATCAAATTGCAGCAGTCGTTGACTGAGAAGAGATTTCTTCTTGTTTTAGACGATGTGTGGAATGAAGATTATGAGCTATGGGAGGCCTTGCAATCACCTTTCAATCATGGGGCTCCTGGATGCAAAATTCTTCTAACCACCCGTAGTGAAAAAGTTGTTTCAACCATGCGTTCAACTAAAATGCTTCCATTAAAACTCCTATCAGAAGAAGATAGTTGGTTATTATTCAGCAAATATGCATTCCGTGATGGAGATCTTCATCATTCAAACTATGACCTTGAAGATATCGGTAAAAAAATCACTAAAATGTGCAAAGGGTTGCCTTTAGCTTTGAAAGCCATTGGGAGTCTCTTGTATACGGAATTATCTCCTGAACAATGGGATGGTATTTTGAAGAGTGAGATATGGGAGGAGAAGAGCGATAGCAAAATTCTACCTGCATTGAGATTGAGTTATCGTTACCTTCCCTCTTATCTCAAGAGATGCTTTGTTTATTGCTCGATATTCCCCAAAGATTATAGTTTTGACAAGGAGCATCTAATTCAATTGTGGATGGCTGAAAATTTTATACCATTTGCTCATCAAAGCAGAGATGCAAGGGAAGTAGGAGAACAATTCTTTCATGATCTATTGTCAAGATCTTTTTTTCAACGATCAACTGGAGATGAAACAAGTTTTGTCATGCATGACCTTATCAATGATTTGGCAAAAGATGAATATGGAAAATTTTGTCATAGGCTGGAGGTAGATGAAGCAAGTAATTTGACAAAAATGACTCGCCATGTTTCATATTTAAGAGCATTCTATGAAACTCCCAAAAGGTTTGAGGTTATATACCAAGCTAATAGATTACGCACGATCTTGCCTCTATCCATGGATCAGATTCAGTGGGCACGCTGGATGTCTAACAAGGTTATACATGATTTGCTATCCAAGTTTAGATGCATTCGAGTTTTATCTCTGTCTGATTATAGTCAGCACACTTTGGTGTTGCCTGATTTAATAGGAAATCTTAAACATCTTTATTATTTGGATCTATCAAGATCCAGCATAAAGAAATTGCCTGATTCAATATGTCAACTTTATCATTTGCAAACATTAAAGTTGTGTCAATGTCGTTATTTGGAAGAGTTGCCCATGGATTTGCATAAACTCATAAATCTCCGTTATCTTGATTTTCGTGAAACACGGGTGAGAGAAATGCCAAAGCAATTGGGTAAATTGAAAAATCTTCGAGTTTTGTCATCATTTATTGTGGGCAAATGTGAAGAGACGAATATCAAACAATTAAAAGAACTTAATCTTTGTGGATCAATTTCCATCTCGGAGTTGCAGAATGTAGTTTCTTCCATGGATGCTTTAGCGGTCAATTTGAAAAGCAAGATATACCTCAAGGAGTTAAGTTTAGAGTGGAGTATGGACAGTGAAAAATCACAAAATGACAAGGATGTGTTGGAGAAGCTCCAACCACATCAAAAGTTAGAAAAGCTATCAATTAGCAACTATGGTGGTATTGAGTTTCCAGATTGGTTTGCAAATCTTTCATTGTCCAACATAGTGTCCTTAGAGCTGTGGAATTGCAGATCTTGTTCCTCCTTGACATCACTAGGCCTCATTCCATCTCTCAAGTCATTGTCGGTTCGATAGTATAGTAGCTATTGGTCCAGAATTTTATGGAAATAGCTCTAATACCACGTCCCTGGAAATCTTGAGGTTCGTAGATATGAAGGGTTGGGAGGAATGGAAATGTGAAAATATGTCAGAAAATTTCCTGCATCTTCGAGAGTTGAGTATAGAAAATTGTCCCAAACTGAAAGGGAACCTATCTCAACAACTTCCTTCTCTAAGGAAGCTAGTTGTTGACCATTGCGAGAACCTCGTGGCTTCAGTTCCGAGAGCTGGGTCTCTCCATGAATTGGTTCTAAGGCATTGTGAAAAGGTGCAGCTGGAATCTCTTCCATCAACTCTCGAAGTTCTCTGCATTTCCGGAAACTTGCCAGAAATCTTATTGGTTGAAAAAATGGAGAATACCATTACCAATTCTTGCCTTAAAAAGGTGGAGTTTTCCGATTGTCCCCAGCTGGAATTCCCATTGCGCTACTGTCATAACTTCATCGTTAAAATGGAGATCCGAGGAAGAAGCGACTCTCTGAAGTCTTTTCCACTGGATTTGTTCCCTCAACTCAAATCATTGAGGTTGTTTGACTGTAATAATCTTGAAATGATATCGGTTTCAGAAGGACACCATCACTCTCTTACCATGTTGGACATACAAAGGTGTCCAAAATTTGTATTATTTCCCACAGGAGGCCAGTTTTCGACCCCCAAACTTGACTTTTTTGCCATTGAAGAGTTGGAGAGCCTGAAATCACTGCCTGAACGTATGCACATCCTCTTTTGCTTGCTCAGGCGTCTAATAATAGAAAGTTGCCCACAAGTTGAATCATTTCCTGAGGGAGGCTTGCCATCGAAACTCATAGAGATTAGTGTCATAGGATGCCCGAAACTCACAGCCTCCCGAATGCGATGGAATTTGAAAAGTCAGACTTCTTTGCGATACTTGGCGATTGGAGATGCAGATGATGAATCTCTTCCTGATACAGGACTATTGCCACCTACTCTTAATTCCCTTTCATTCCAAAACTGTCCAAATCTTAGGACGCTGGAACACAAAGGTCTTTGCCACTTGTCCTCTCTAGAATGCTTGTATCTTGTTAACTGTCCCAAATTCCAATGCTTGCCAAAGGAGGGTCTACCAAATTCCCTTATTCGATTAGTAATTTCGGAGTGTCCTTTGCTCAAAAAGCGGATCCAAAAACAAAAAGGGAAATATTGGGCAAAGATTTCTCACATCCCTTTCCTTACGATTGACGGTAATGTAGTAAATTGAAGTGAGCTTCACAATGACATGTACATATGTCTTCATACTGTCCAGCCACAGATCAGGTATCTACTAGCTAGTTCTCTTTGAATTTAAAATCATAAAAATTTGTGTTTTATATTGATTTATTTATATATTTACTTGTTCATTTGAAATTTTCATTTTTGCATATATCAATAACAGCAGAAGCTGCACAAAAAGAACATCATTTCTTAACACGATCAACTCCTTTTTCATCTGTCATACACTTAAAATTCTAGTTTGGCGTCAGTTGTTCCCAAAACATGCACTAGAGAAGAACTTTGATTAAAAATTTACAACAATAATAACAACAACATCAATAATATTAGCCTTATTCTCATAAAATGAGACTGGCTATATGGATCATACGACGTCAATAGGTTCTATTAAATACTATCTTTTTGATAAACCATTTATCAAAAAATCCCGTCTTATAATTTTTTTTAGTGTTCTTTTTGGTATTTCCCTATACCTTTTGATATACCTCCAAGTCATTTAATCAACTCTTCTCACTAGTTCCTCGTTTCCTCTTCTTTGCACATATCAAAATGACCTTAAATGATTTTCCACAATTTTCTCTTCAATAGATGCTATTCCGACTTTCCCACGTATACAATCATTTCGTATTTTATCCATTTTTGTATAACCACACATTTATCTCAATATTCTCATCTCTACTACTTCCATCTTATGCTCTTATTACCCTTTCAAAGCCCCAACATTCATTGTCAAATAGCATCGCTAACTTTATAGTAGTTCAATAAAATTTTTCTTTAAACTTAGTAATTATTTTGTGGTCACAGATAACTTCTGATACTTTTCTGTTTTGACCACTCAGTTTGTATTCTATGCATAATATCCCTATCAATTTCATCATTATTCTGTAAAATTGACCCTAAATATCTCAATTTTGACACTTTTTTAATGGTATATTATCTTTGATTAAAAATTTAATGTAAAGAAATAATATCATTTACTTACTTTTGTATATTATCTTCCTGAATCATAATATGACTTTTTTAAATTTTACTAAAAGCCAAAAAAAAAAAATCTAATTCTAGCTTCAACCTAAGAACAATTTTATATTTGTAAATGACATCTAGTCATTGCAAATTGTGCATTTTTGTTGGCCAAACTCAATTTAACTCAACTATTTAATAAAAAGAGCTATTATTATGTGCTTAAACATTCTATATTAATGAATAAAATAATAAGTGACAACATTAACGAATATTAGGCATTAATTATCATATGCAGTAGTAGACTAGTTAAATATTTTTTACCATTTGCCTTTTTCGAACGCTTAAAACTCTGATATATATCAATTCTTCAAGTATCAAGTAGCACAGTAACAATGTTATTAGAAACACCAGGCTTTGACCTACATTGAAGTGAAAAAACCCATAATGTGAAAAATCAAGGTTTGATTTATCTCATTAATTGTAAATATTCTTAGGGGTTAGATACCGACTGTATAATATCTTTTCATTTATTGCTACCTCTATATATTCCTTAGCCCTGTACAGAACTCTTAAATCCATCAATAAAATTCAGATTCAATCCACACATAATTTCATAATTAGAGATGCTTAATGCTAATTAGCTTTGCTTGATGAAATTGACCCAGTATCACTTGGTTTCCGTTGCTTGAATTTGACAGTTGAGACAGTTATCATTGCCGTTGAATTGGCCCAAGCTTTAGTTCTTGAATAGTCAAGCAAGTTCGGTGCTCCAACAACTCCAAACTCCAGAGCTTGATCAGACTAAACTCTTAAGAGTAGAGTTTGTTCTTACTCAGGTTAGATTGATCTTTCAGTTGTTGATCACCAATTGTACTTCAGACATATTATCGTAAAGAATGCTTAACACTTACAAACTTTTTAGATGATCATATGATCAACAGATAATTATGTTGATGCATTTGATTGCTTGATTGAACTGCTACATACAGTTTTAGAAAGACAAATGAAGAATGGTAATAATATTTTCCAAGAACTTGGATTGGAAGCATTGCAAAATCTGATAAACTTTGGTAGCTTAGAGGTTGCTTATTTGTTATGAAAATAAAATAATTATGACTCCATAAAATGAAATTACTGAATTTTAATTCCTTGCATTTTGAAATGCCAATGAAAAAGTTTTAATGACATTATGCAAAACAGAGACTTACATTCTCTCCTTCCTTTGACAGGCTCTCATATAGTCAGCAGTGGCGGAGTCTCACTCTGACAAAAATTACGAGAGTGGAATGGAAGTTTAATAATTTGCACTCTCCCTAAGTATTTTGAACCCACCTATATTTTTTTTTTATTTAGATCAAAATCTAGATAAGTCCAAAAGTTTTTTATATTTGTGATAATTTACTCAAGTCCAATAATTTTGATCCAAAATTTCAAACACATTAAACCCAAACATTAACAAACTATCATTATTTACTTTTTATTTTTCAAATTAAATTTTTTTAGTAATAAACTAACCTAATTATTATAATATTATTTTTTTTATTATTAGTTTTTAAATTAATTTGCCCCGGTTGCTCCATGGTGTTGGCTCCGCCACTGATAGTCAGTCCACTGAACACAAGAGACTCTTCTGATATAGACCTCATATAGGAAACATTAAGTTGCACTGCAGTTTCTCATTTACCATCGAAATCATGAGACTCCAATCGCTAATGAAGGTCTACTCTTTTCCCTTCTTTTACGTAAGGGGCCATAGTCCTTTCCTCAAATAAAAGAAGCAAAATTGAAAATGGGAGCAAGGGAAGATATCATATCCCCTGCTTCAAGATTTATCATGTCATGAGTCACAAACTTTAACCTTCCACTTAGTTAAGGAGAGAAAATGAATGGAGAGAAAATGGAGAGAAGAGAAAAGTGAGGAGGGCTGATTTTCTCTCTATATGCTTAATTGAATAGAAAAAAATAGGGAGGAGAGAAAAGTAATTAATTTTATACTGAAAACAATACTCTTATTATTTTTAGGAATATATTTACATATAATAAAATTTGTTATTCTACAATATTATTTACATAATTTCCATATCATATTAATAAATAAAATTCAAATGTAATTTTAGTTTTAATCTTAATTTAAAATTATTTTATCCAATCTTAATTTTATTAAATTTTTAAAATTATTTTTTATACATTGATTTGAAAAATTTTAACATAATGCTAAAATTAAAAATATATAACATATCAATATTTAGATCTAAAAATAACATAGGTATTTTTCTCTAAGAAACAACATAACATTACATTAAGAAGCAATACAACATAATAAAGACAAGGGAAGCAAAATTTATTTACTATATAACTTTATTTTGAAGTTTTATCCTCTCATTATTGATTGAAAAAACAAAAAAACTTAGCTCTTCACTATATTTATTATCAGTTTTATTTCTTTTAGGGGAATGTATGATATTGAGGGTGTCAATTTATTATTCTATGATAATAATAAATAAAAAAAATGGGGGAATATCTTATGATCTTTGGAGGAAAATTTGTGCCACAAAAATGATGATAAAATTCTTCAAAGAATTTTTCAATTTGGTTGGGTAAAAGATTATATATAAATTACAACAATATACTATAAATTAATTTATATGTAACTTATATATATATATATTTAAAAAAATATATGTTTGACATACTTTAACTAATTTAAATTAATTTTTTTGAAAATTAAATAATAAAAAATCCATTTGTCCAATTGATTATTTTTAGAATGTAATTTATAACAAATTAAATAATATAATTTGTTTTTTCGAGTTTTAAAAGAAAGAAGATGGGAGGAACGAGAAAAAGTGAAGTAAGATGAAGAAGAAGCGCAAAATAATAGCGGAAAAATGAAAAAAAAAATGGTGGGTAATTTTGAAATGAGAGTTTTTTCTCCAAAATCTTTCCACTTTGGGAGAGAAAAGTTAGGGAAAAATCATATAGGATTCACATATTATTTTTTCTCTCCCCTCACTTTTCTCTCTTTAACCAAGTATGAGAAAATATAATTTTTTTTTCCAATTTTTCTCCTTACTTTTCTCTTCCCCCTCTTTTCACCCATACCAAGCAAACCATAAGGGCACGTTTGAGAGTTGGGAGGAAGGGTAGGAAAGATACAGAAAGGGAGCGGATGGTTAAAATACAGTTCTCTTTCCCTTGTTTAGCAAAGCCTTTTTCTCCAAAACCCTGAGTTAAAACATCACATCAAGGTTACTTGGAAATCCTTACTTGTCTAGCACGATAATCTGGTACTCACTCTTATTTGACATCTTGTTAATAATTGAACTATTTCTTGTCTATGGCTAGCAGTGTCGGGAAAAGTATGCTGGGGCTCTGCAATAGGTTGACATGTCAAAGGAACGAAAGGGAAATCACTCAACGTAGAGGTGACTTATATTTTCTTATCTGAACATCCATGGTTGCATATAAATAATATCTTCATACAGTACTTCATGGCAGTTTTAATCCTAATCACCACAAAAGATGAGGCTTGTGAAACCCCATGATTACGTTTTGTTGAACCAAGCATGGGAACTGAACCAAATTGCAATTAGATCTTGGTTTTGATTATGCCAATTAAGTTGTTTATTTTATTAGAATGTGTTTTCCCAAACTTACTTACCTTCCATTATACTGTATTAAAAGTACAGGAGCCAAATGCAAAAAGACAATGTCCATGGTCGTCTTCTATTCTAGCAAGCACTCGTTTTGCATTACGTCCATATTACTTCTTTTAAACACGACCAGACATGGGGTGAAGTATGGGTCAGGCCTAATGTGCTCTGAAGTAAACAACAGTTCTGCTTAAAGTGAGGGAACTGAGCCGCCAAACTGTATTGCCTGGGGAGCTCATATGAGCTGAGTTGCTTATAAACACAACTCCCATTTAAAGCACAGAAGCACTGAATACCAAGAAGACAGTGTGCTTTCAAAGCTGCTGGAATCTATCTTCTTCACATTCTCAGATTTTCCGTTAGTCTTATATTGTCACTTTTTTCATGCACTCTTTTAGAAGTTTAATTTTTAGAGGAGATCTTGTGATCATTAACTTCCTAGTTTCATGAGTAAAAATCTAGTTGGTTGGTGTTGCCTTTGGTTGTAAACGCCTGATGGCATCTCTGCTGAACAGAGCTTGCTGGGTTCTTGGTTGAGAAAATATTTGTGTAAGGTCTGTATAAAGTTTGAGAAGCTTTCCGTATGTTAGGTATAGTAAAGATTTGATTGTACTGTGATTACCTACTCTGAATAAAAATTCTGTTGTTTTTTGCATGAGGAGAATTTTAGATTTGAAAAACCTCATGTGCTATTTATTTTCCAGAGTTTGTCTGTCTAATAACTCCATTTTAAAATTGATATTCATTAATTTCAACTTTGGTACCGGAATTCAATTTCAACTAAGATATTCATAGCAGAAAATTGAGCAAATATGATTAAGATTTTAATAGAATTCTTTTAAGTATGTTCTCCTAATCCTAAATATGAGATATTTTAAATTATTTTACATATATTAAAAAAATAAGTTAAATTATTGAACTTATTAAGAAATCTTAATTTTTTTATCATTTGTCCTTATTAGTTATATTATTTTTCATATTTTTTATAATATTTACATCTCACATATTAATTATAAATCATGTGTATGAATTAAAAAAATAATTAATACATTGTACAAGTCCATAAAATGTCCTATATTTTAAACCAAATATTACTTTTAAAATATGTTATATATTCAGAGAGAAAGTAAATTGATAAATGATCTATTCATTCAGTGTAATTAATTAATTTTTTAAAACGATTAAAAGATAATAATTATACAATACTTTTCAGTAAAAGCACTGAAATTTGAGGCGACCACTTTTTTTACAGAGGAATTGGTGATTGTCTGTAAACAAGGTAAGCTTACACTTGAGTTAAACAAATTATCCACAAGCAGCCTCCTGATAACTCACCTTAACATTTAAGCAATTTTCATATTTCCTTCCTGCGTATTCAAAAGTCAGCCATGAGTTTGATTAATACGTTCGTAAATATATGTAGTATTCTTAATGCTTCTCTGTGAATGGCAAAATTATAAGAATAAAAAAGTAATTAATGCTATTTTAAAAGGACTAAATTTATATATATTTTTATATATTTTTCATATTATTTTTTAATTAAAATTTAACATATAGATATTTTAAATTTTTTAAAGTTTAGAAGTTAATACTTTTAATATATAATTAATAACTAAATTTACAATGTATTAAAAATAATCCACATATTAACTTTTAATTGGAAAATAACACAAAAAGTATATAAAAATATATATAAGTATTTTCCATTTAAAATTGTAGACTAACAATTGTTTAAAAACAAAATAAAATGTCATAGTCTCCAAAAACAGATGGAGTGTGTTTTAATTATAAATAATTTAAGAAAATACTTTCATTTATGAGTTTTAAAATTAATTAACTACTTTAATTTTAAAAAAAAAAATACTATGTCTTTCTCAAACCACATTTATTGAATTTATTTCCTATTTTTTCTCAATAATTGAATAAGAGTATTTTTTTAGAAATATATAATAAATAATATTATCTCATATTTTATAAAGAATTTTATATTTAATATTAATAAAAAATACTCTATATTTAAAATTAAAAGAAGTATAATGAAGGATAAAATAATTAATGATTTATTAAAATTTTAAAATGATAATTGTTTCACAACAAAAATCAAATTCTCAAAGTGAAAATTGATTAAAAACCGGAGTACACTCATCATTTTCAATGCGAAGTCGTCAAACACTTATTGCAGTCACAAGTTGAGGGAAAATGAAAACATATTTAAAATTTATGAGTATGTTCCGTTCATATTTTTATTTTCAGAATAATTTTTATAAAATATTCTAGAAAATAAAAAAATAAAAATAAGAAATTTGGAATATTTTTAAAATATTTTATATTTTTTATTCTAAAAATCATAAAAAAATGAAAAATATCTATTTTATTAATAATAAAAATTTAAATTTTAAATAATCAATTCAACACATATTAATTATAATTTTAGTAATAATTATTTTTAAAAACAATTTTACAAAACCAACATGATTATTAAAAGAGAAAACAGCGCATTCAAATAAGCCAATGTTTTTTAATCATTCATTAAATCAATACAAGCCATGCCGTCTCTTAATGGTTCGTTTGGTTGGAGGGAAATGGAGAAAGGAAAAGAAAGGGAAGGAAAAATGTTATTAAAATTTTTCCTCCCCTTGTTTGGTAATCAGGAGGGGAGGGAAAATGTTATTAAAATTTTTTCTCCCCTCCCCTTATATATTTTCCCCCCAAATTGGGGTAATCTGGGAAAAAAATGTGTTATTGTGTTCAAAATGACCAAAATACCTTTTATTTTTTTTATTACTCGGTCACACAATGTACTAGTCAATCTTGTCCTTATATTAACTTAAATAAATTAAGGATATAATAGTCAAATTATAATTATTTTCCCTCCTTTCCCCTCCTAACCTAAACGAGGTAAAATTAAAATCCTTCCACTAAAATTTCTCCTTTTCCTTCCAAACGAGATAAAATTAAAATCCCCCTCTTTTTCCTCCCCTTCCTTTCTCGCGATTCAAATTCCTTCCCTCCCTTTCCCACCTTTTAAACCAAAGAGACCATAACTCACGAACTCCTATCAACATGATTGAATTATGGTGTGAAAGTTCTTTGTAGCGACTAGCGAATGCTTTATTGATTGGAAGGACTCCGAGATAATTTCAAGCCACACCTACCAACACCCAACACCGCATATCATCTCCATCTCTCTATTTCGTTTTTTGCGGATATCATTCCCTTGCATCCTCCATCTCTGCAGGCGCACAACGAATTCACTAATGGCAGCAGCGTGGGTTGGTGGTGCTTTTCTCTCTGCTTTTCTTCAGGTGGCATTGGACAAGCTGGCTTCTCGCGATGTTCTGGACTTCTTCAAGAAACGAAAATTGAACCAGACATTGCTCAATAAGCTGAACATCGTGCTGTTAACCATCGACGCTGTGGTTGATGATGCAGAGCAAAAGCAGATCGCTAATCCAAAGGTGAAGGATTGGATTGATATGGTCAAAGATGCCGTGTTCGATGCTGAGGATGTCTTGGATGAGATTGATTATGAAGTGTGCAAGCGCAAGGTGGAAGCTGAACTTCAATGTCAAACCAGTGCTGCTGGCAAGGTACGAAAATTCTTCTCTGCTTCTGTTAGTTCATTTCAGAAGGAAATTGACTCTAGGATGAAAACCATCCTTGAAAGTCTAGAATATCTTGCATCTCAAAAGGATATATTAAGATTGAATGAACGTGGTAGTGGTGCCGGATTGAGAAGTACTGTACCAGACAGATTGCCAACTACATCTTTGGTGGATGAAGCTGCAACATACGGTAGAGATGATGACAAAAAACAGATCATTGAATGGTTGTTATCAGACAAGGATAACAGTCAACTATCTGTCATTTCCATAGTGGGTATGGGTGGTTTGGGTAAAACTACTCTTGCCAAGCTTGTCTATAATGATAAGAAGGTGATGGATGAATTTGACATCAAAGCTTGGGTGTGTGTTTCCAATGAGTTTGATGTCTTGAGGGTAACAAGAACAATTTATGAGGCAATCACTACATCTAAGGATGACACCAATGATTTAAATATGCTTCAAATTAAATTGAAGCAACGGTTGACTCAGAAGAGATTTCTCCTCATTTTAGATGATGTGTGGAACGAAAATTATATGTTATGGGAGGCCTTGCAATCTCCTTTCAATCACGGGGCTCCAAGAAGCAAAATTCTTCTAACCACCCGTAGTGGAAAAGTTGTTTCAACCATGCGCTCTACTAAAATACTTTCATTGAAGCCCTTATCAGAAGGAGATAGTTGGTCGTTATTCAGTAGATATGCATTCCATGATAGAGATGTTCTTTGTTCAAAATCTAACCTGGAACAAATTGGTAGAAAAATCAGTAAAAAATGCAAAGGGTTGCCTTTAGCTTTGAAAGCCATTGGGAGTCTCTTGTATGGAGAATTATCTCACGAGCAATGGAATGTCATTTTGAAAAGTGAGATATGGGAAGAAAAAAATGATACTGAAATTCTCCCTGCTTTGAGATTGAGTTATCTTTATCTCCCCTCTCATCTCAAGAGATGCTTTGCTTATTGCTCGATATTCCCCAAAGGTTATGATTTTGATAAGGAGCATTTGATTCAATTGTGGACGGCAGAAAATTTTCTACCATGTGGTCATCAAAGCAAAGACTCAAGAGAAGTAGGAGAACAATTCTTCCATGATCTATTGTCAAGGTCACTTTTTCAACAATCAACTGGAGATGAAACACATTTTCTCATGCATGACCTTATTAATGATTTGGCAAAAGTTGAATACGGAAAATTTTGTCATAGGGTGGAGGTAGATAAAGCAAACTATATGACAAAAATGATCCGTCATGTTTCATATTTAAGAACTAATTATGATTCTTCCAAAAAGTTTGAGGTTATAGACCAGGCTAATGGGTTGCGCACATTCTTGCCTCTATCTATGCAAGGTCATAGGAGTACGATTTTTACCTCTTTTGTTCACTTCATATCTAGCAAGATTATTCATGATTTGACGTCCAAATTTACTCGCATGCGAGTTTTATCTATGTCCGATTATTATCACATTATGGGGTTGCCTGAATCAATAGGAAATCTCAAACATCTACGTTATTTAGATTTATCAGGAACTAAAATAAGGAAATTGCCTGATTCAATATGTCAACTTTATCATTTGCAAACATCAAAGTTGTGGCGTTGTCGTAATTTGGAAAAGTTGCCCATGGATTTGCATAAACTCATGAATTTGCATCATCTTGATTTTCGTGAAACTCAAGTTTGCGTGATGCCAAAGCAATTGGATAAGTTGAAAAATCTTCAGGTGCTGTCATCATTTATCGTGGACAAATGTGGAGAGGCCAATATCAAACAGTTAAGAGAAATTAATCTTTGTGGATCAGTTTCCATCTTAGGGTTGCAGAATGTAGTTAGTCCCACAGATGCTTTACTGGTCAATTTGAAAAGCAAGATACACCTTAGGGAGTTAACATTTGAATGGAGTGTGGATAATGGAAAATCACAAAATGACAAGGATGTGCTGGAGAAGCTACAACCTCATCAGAACTTAGAAAAGCTGTCAATTAGCAACTATGGTGGTATTGGGTTTCCATGTTGGTTTGCAGATCTTTCATTGTCCAATATAGTGTCACTAGAGCTGAGGAATTGCAAATACTGTATGTCCTTGCCATCACTTGGCCTCCTTCCATCTCTTAAGTCACTGTCAATTATAGGGTTTCATAGTATAGTAACTATTGGTCCAGAATTTTATGGAAATAGCTCTACTACTACATCACTGGAAATCTTGACGTTGAGAGATATGAAGGGTTGGGAAGAATGGAAATGTCAAAATATGTCGGGTGCTTTCCAGCATCTTCGAGAGTTGAGTATAGAGAACTGTCCCAAACTAGAAGGGTACCTTCCTCAACAACTTCCTTCTCTAAGGATGCTAGTTTTTTACAATTGCGAGAAGCTTGTGGTTTCAATCCCTTGTGCTCCATCTCTTCATAAATTGGTTATAAGACATTGTGGAAAGGTGCAGTTGGAATATCTTCCATCAACTATAAAAGTTCTCGACATTTCTGGACGCTTCACAGAAATATTATCCATAGAAAAAATTGAGAACACCATTGCCAATTCTTGCCTTGAGGAGTTGAAGTTTTTCGATTGTCCCCACCTAGAATTCCCATTGTGCTACAGTCAAAACTTCATTCTTGAAATGGAGATAAGAGGAAAATGTGACTGTCTTGAGTCTTTTCCACTAGATTTATTCCCCAAGCTTCAGTCATTGCAATTGATTGAATGCAATAATCTTGAAATGATATGTAATTTAGAGGGGCACCATCACTTTCTTACAAGGTTGTACAAACGAAAGTGTCCTAAATTTGCATTATTTCCCAAAGGAGGGTTTTCTGCCCCCAAACTAGTATTCTGTTTCATTGAAGAATTGGAGAATTTGAAATCACTGCCAGAGCGAATGCACATCCTCTTTCCCTCCCTCATATATCTATTAATAAAATGCTGCCCACAAGTGGAATCATTTCCAGAGGGAGGTTTGCCATCAAGTCTCAAGTATCTTGATGTATTTGAATGCCCAAAACTTGTAGCCTCTCGAATGGGATGGGTTTTGAGTAGTCTTACTTCTCTACAACACTTGGGGATTGGTGATGCAGATGATGTGTCTCTTCCTGATATAGGACTACTACCACCTAGTCTTGTTTCGCTTGGGTTCTATAACTGTCCAAATCTTATATCGCTGGAACACAAAGGTCTTTTCCACTTGTCCTCTTTGGAATACTTGGGTTTTCGTGATTGTCCTAAACTCCGATACTTTCCAAAGAAGGGTTTGCCCCGTTCCCTTACTGACCTACGAATTGTAGGTTGTCCCTTACTCAAAAAGCAGATCCAAAAACAGAAAGGCAAATATTGGGCAAAGATTTCTCACATCCCTTTTGTTGAGATTGACAATGATATAGTAACTTTAAGTGAGTTTCTCAATGACGAGTGCAGTAATTTTCATACTATCTATTCACTCCTCAGGTATATATCTGCTCCTTCTCTTTGAATTTCAAATCATAAGGAAAAAAAAAATCTCTTTCTTGCTATTTATTTGTAGATTTGCTTGTTTTTTAATTTGAAATCATAAAAACTAAATATGGGCCCATGCATTACACATGGTCTAAGGAATAAGCCATACTGTTCTTGACTCATAAATAATGTAGCCAACTATAGATTTTGTATGATATATTGATGATTCCCTTGTTTGTAGAAACCAATAATAGCCAAAACTACACAAAATGAACATTTTTTAATAACAAATGAACATTTTATCTTTACATGAGCAACTACTTCTTTGTCTGTCATACACAAGTCTAATGTAGACATCAGTATGTCTCATGCCTTGCACTAAGAGAAAAACTTCATTTTAAAATTGATGAAAAAAAAAATAATATCATTTTCTTATTTTGTATATAAACTTGTTGATCCATAATATGACATTTTTTGCTTTACTAAAAATATAATTCTAGTTGGTTCAATTTAAGAACACATTAATATTTCTAGAAGGCATTTAGTCATTACATATCATGAGTTTTTGTCAGCGAGTTCAATTTAACTCAGCTTTTCAATATTCAAACTTCTCTTTGAAGTTTAAATCATAAAAGTTTTTCTCTTGTTTTTAGCCAAACTCAATTTAACTCAACTATTTAATAAAGAGTGATTATGATGTGGTTAAACATTTTATATTGATGAATCAAATAATAAGAGTAACAAAATTTGCCTAATATAAAACATTAATCATCATATGCAGTACTAGTTAAATTTTTACCATGTGCCATTCAAAAGTCTGAAACTTTGATATCAATTCCTCAAATATCAAGTAGTTCAGTAGCACTGTTATCAGAAACATCAATCAATAAAATTCAGATTCAATCCACACATAATTTCATATGATATGTTTAATATTAATGAGCTTTGGTTGATAAAAATGACCCAATATCACTTGGTTTCTGTTGCTGTTGAATTTGACAGTTGAGACAGTTGTCATTGCCGTTGAAGTGGCCCAAGCTGTAGTTCTTCAAAAGTCAAGCAAGTTTGGTGCTCCAACAACTCCAAACTCCGGAGCTTGATCAGACTAAACTCTTGAGAGTAGAGTTTGTTCTTACTCAGGTTAGGTTGATCTTTCAGTTGTTGATCACCAATTGTACTTCAAACATATTATCGTAAAGAATGCTTAACACTTACAAGTTTTTTAGATGATCATATGATCAACAGATAATTATGTTGATGCATTTGATTGCTTGATTGAACTGCTACGTACAGTTTTAGAAAGACAAATGAAGAATGGTAATAATATTTTCCAAGAATTTGGATTGGAAGCATTGCAAAATCTGATAAACTTTGGTAGCTTAAAGTTTGCTAATTTGTGATGAAAACAAAATAATTATGACTACATAAAATGAAATTACTGAATTTTAATTCCTTGCATTTTAAAATGCCAATGAAAAAGTTTTAATGACACTATGCAAAACAGAGACTTATTCTTTCCTTCCTTTGACAGGCTCTCATATAGTCAGTCCACTAAACACAAGAGACTCTTCTGATGTAGTCCTCATATTGGAAACATTGTGTTGCACTGCAGTTTCTCATTTGCCATCGAAATCATGAGACTCCAATTGCTAATGAAGGTCTACTCTTTTCCCTTCTACTTTTTACATAAGGGGCCATAGTCCTTTCCGCAAATAAAAGAAGCAAAATTGAAAATGGGAGCAAGGGAAGATATCAGATCCCCTGCTTCAAGATTTATCATGTTATGAGTCACAAACTTTAAGGGTATATTTGAGAGTTGGGAGGACAAGGGTAGGAAAGACACAGAATCGAAGCGGATGGTTAAATTACAAGTTCTCTTTCCCTTGTTTAGCAAAGCTTTCTTCTCCAAAATTCCGTGAGTTAAAACTTGACATCAAGGGTACTTGGAAATCCTTACTTGTCTAGCACAATAATCAGGTACTTACTGTTATTTGACATCTTGTTTAATAATTTGAATATTTCCTGTCTATGGCTAACAGTGTTGGGAAAAGTATGCTGGGGATCTGGAATAGGTTGATGCATCAAAGGAACGAAAGGGAAATCATTCAACTTAGAGGTGACTTCTATTTTCTTATCTGAACATCCATGTTTGCATATAAATAATATCTTCGTACATTAATTCATGGCAGTTTTGATCCTAATCACTGCAAAAGATGAGGCTTGTGAAACCCTTGATTACATTTTGTTGAATCAAGCATGGAAAGTAAACCAAATTGCTATTAGATGTTGGTTTTGATTATGCCAATTAAGTTGTTTATTTTATTAGAATATGTTTCCCAAAGCTTACTTACCTTTTGTTATACTGTATTAAAAGTACAGGAGCCAAATGCAAAAGGACAATGTCCATTTTAGTCGTCTTTTATTCTAACGAGTATTCTTTTTGCATTAGGTTCATATTACTTCTTTTGAGCACGACCAGAGAAGGGGCCAAGTATGAGTCAGGCCTAATGTGCTCTGAAGAAAACGACAGTTCTGCTTGAAGTGAGGGAACTGAGCTGCCAAACTGTATTGCCTAGGGATCTCATATGAGCCGAGTTGCTTATAAACACAAGTCCCATGCAAGCACCGAATACCAACAAGACAGTGTCCTTTTAAAGCTGCTGAAATCTATCTTCTTCACATTCTTAGAGTTTCCGTTAGTCTTGTATTGTCACTGGTTTCATATAAAAAAAGTTTAATTTTTAGAGGAGATCTTGTGATCATTAACTTCCTAGTTTCATGAGTAAAAATCTATTTGGTTGGGGTTGCCTTTGGATATGGTTGCAAAGGCCTTATGGCAGGCATCTCTGCTGAACAGAGCTTGCCGGGTTCTTGGTTGAGAAAACGTATTATCGTACGGTCTGTAAAAAGTTTGAGAAGCTTTCCCTATGTTAGGGACAGTAAAGATTTGACTGTACTATGATTACCTACTCTGGATAAAAATTCTGTTGTTTTTTTTTTGCATGAGAAGAGAATTTTAGATTTGAAATTTGGATCCAAACCTTCATATCTCTGTCATCTAGTTTAAGCCTCATTTGCTCTTTATTTTCCAGACTTTGTCTGTTTAATAACTTTATTTTAAAATTGACATTTATTGGTTCCAACTTTGGTGCCAGAACTCTGTTTCAACTAAGATGAACACTTCTTAAGCAAACATGCTTAAGATTTAATAGAATTCTTTTAAGACTATATATTGATAAGTGAACTAATTCATTCAATGTATCGTAATTAATTAATTGTTTAAAACGATTAAAAGATAATAATTATACAAAACTTTTCAGTAAAAGCACTGAAATTTGAGGCAACTACTTTTCTATAAAGGAATTGGTGTTGCTGTTAAAGCTTCCCTGATTGTCTGTAAACAAGGTAAGCTTCAATTAAGTAAAACAAATTATCCACAAGCAGCTTCCCAATAACTCACCTTAACATATTTTAATCATTTTCCATATGTCCTTGCTTATTCAGAAGTCTGCCATGAGTTTGATTAATTTGTTCATAAATATATGTAGTATTCTTGAATGTTTTTCTTAACCGACTGTGGATAAAAATTCTGTTTTTTTTTTTTTGCATGAGAAGAGAATTTTAGATTTGAAATTTGAATCCGAATGTTCATGTCTCTAGTGTGATCTAGTTATCCTCATGTGCTCTTTATTTTCAAAAAGTTTATCCATCTAATTTAATTGTTTTGTCATAAGAACTTTATTTTAAAATTGATAATTATTGATTTTAAACTTTGGTAAAGGAACTCTGTTTCAAAGTATATCCTTGTAGAACACTTTCTTTGTGCCCAAGTTTTGTGTCTTCTCGTAAGGATATGATAGAATGAAGAGAACTAGGGATGATAATGTTTCCGCTGGATCAAACCGCGGCTCTACGTCCTACGATCAATCGCATATCACAATAATTACTGATGTGTTAACCTATTTGAATGTAGTGAAACAAACATTTGAGGACAAAATACAAAGGTAAACTCTCCTCACTTCCTTTTTTTTTATTAATTTTTTATATTGAGAATAATCAGAATATTTATATAAGATGCATCAATGGTCAAAATAGTTGATAGATGGAGTGGATGAAAAGTGTGATTATATGATCAGGAGATACAGAAGAGTGAGAATGATGATGATGATGAGATATCGATGGAAATAAATAACTTGAAAGAAGATGATGAGTCTAATTTCAATGCTGAAATTTGTCGACCTGAATCCCAATTGTCTGTTCAAAAGAGTGAATCCGCGTTAGTGTTAGTACTTTTGATTGGTGGGATCAAGAATGTGATGGATGCGGCAGCGTTAGCTAGGAAAACTTTTCAGTAAAAACACTGAAATTTGAGGCAACTACTTATAAAGAAGTTGGTGTTTTTCTTTTTGGTCAACAAGAAGTTGGTGTTGTTACTTGCTGAAGTTTCTGTTAAAAGGGTAAGCTTACAATTAAGTGAAACAAATTATCCACAAGCACCCTCCCATTAACTCACCTTCTTAACATTAACATACTATATTCATTTTCCATATTTCCTTCTTGCATATTCAAAAGTCTCCAATGCGTTATTAATGAATAGAAGTTTGTTCTGGTCTAGTCAACTGACAACTTCCAAGTCTATGGCGTGTCCATTTCTATTCTCTGCTTTTCCTTGAGGTGGCTTTTGGCACATTGGCTTCTTGTGAATTTCAGGAGGCAGAAAGACTTGAATACACACTACTTTCATTAAAAAAATATATCAATTTAGAATTTTTTGGATAATCATATAGATTATTATAAAATTTAATAGTATTTTAGTACAATGCCCATAACTTAAACTTGTTTTATGTGTATCAAAAGAGAATTAAGAATATTGATAAGGAATAAAATAGTGAAAATAGTTATATATACTTCATTGTTATTCTAAAGTCATAAATATTATGAAAAATATAAAAATCTTAAAAAGACAATTTTTACAAGTGAAAGGGAGTATTGAACAACTTCTATGACAAATGCTTTTTGAGTTCTGATGAGTGTGACATGTATGTTCCTAAATAGTACATGTTTTTTTTTTAGAACAAATTCATATATAAATTTGTATGAAAATATATTTTATTTTCTCAAGATTGTAAATTACATCCTTATTTTTAAATGGGTATCTAAATTTTATCATATTTTTCTTTCTTAAAACTTTATATTCTTTTTATAAAATTGAAAAAAATGAGATCCACTACTGGCATATTTGGCTTTAGTGGTGAGCATTGTGGGGTTGTAAGTTGTTGAAGTGCTGGGATGGTATGAAAAAAAAGATGTGAAAAATGAGATCCATTAATCTCTCTTGCTATAGAAAAGAATTACAATTGCACTATTTTTCTTAATCACAATTCACAACGTTTTTATATTTGATATTTATTGTAATATTAGAAGTATTACATTTCATTTATGATATAAATAAATATTTTTTCAACAAAATGTTTTAGCTTAAAAAAGTTTACATAGATGTTTATAATAAAAATATAGTTCTTTTTTTTTTTGCCGGCAATAAAAAACATAATTCAAGCAAATAATGTGTAATAATGAATCTCCATTAACTTGTTAAAAAAAAAAGGCGCAAAACACAGTCTAAAACACTTTATAATGTGCCGAAATTTAGAAGCCTTTGTTTTGATATATTATATAAGTAGGAGCTAGAAGGTATTTTCTTTGATAAAAGAAAAAGAAAGATATATAGATGTTTGATTGTTATTTTTAAAACAGTTTTTTTAAAATAAAAAAATTTAGTCGATAAGCATGTATTTTATAAAATATTTTAGAAAATAAAAAATAAAATGACAGAAAGTCTAGAATATATCTTTAAGGTGTTTTGTATTTTTTTGTTACAGAGAATATAAGAAAAATGTGAAAAATATCCCTTTATTAATGATAAAATTATAAATTTTAAATAACTCATTTAATTCTTGTTAGTTATGATTTTAGTAATAATTATTTAAATAATTTTTTTATTTTTTTATTTTCAAAACTTATTTTTTTTATTTGCTTACTTTCTAAACTTGTTTTAGAAAATAGTTTTACAAACAAAACTGAAAAATGTTGTCAGAATAGAAAACATATTAAAACAAGTTCTAAGGGTTTATTTGTGAGCGTTTTCAGTTCTCTTGAAGTGTTTCTCAGAACAAGTTTAGGGAACAAGCAAATAAAAAAAATTTATTTAAATAATTATTATAAAAATATAACTAGTAAATTTTAAATAAATTATTTAAAATTTATTATTTTACTATTAATAAGGTGGATATTTTTTATATTTTTATATATTTTTTAAAATAAAAATTATAAAATATATTAAAAATATTTTAAATTTTTTATTATTTTATTTTTCTATTTTTTAGAATATTTTATAAAAAATAGATTTATTAAACAAATTTTTTTATTTTTCAAAACACAAAAACTATTCCAAAACATAAATCTAACATCCGCTACATTTTCTAGCATATTGAGTCAGTTGGTCTCCCCGCTGAACACTCACGCTCCCCGCCACGCTCGCAGTGGAGAAAAACCAAACGCATTGTCTAGCCATGCCTACCATACCTTACACTCCAAGTAATACCCTTTTCCACTTTTGCATTTCCGTTTCGTTCTTGTTGGTTTTGCGGAATCATTTCTTTCAGTTTTCCTCCATATCTGCAGACGCACAACGATTTCATCCATGGCGGGAGCATTGGTTGGTGGTGCTTTTCTTTCTGCTTTTCTTCAGGCTGCATTTAACAGGCTGACTCCTCGCGATGTTCTGGACTTCTTTAAGAAGCGAAAATTGAACCAGACATTGATCAATAAGTTTAACATCGTGCTCTTATCCATCGACGCTGTGGTTGTTGATGGAGAGCAAAAGCAGATCGCTAATCCAAAGGTGAAGGACTGGATTGATATGGTCAGAGATGCAGTGTTAGATGCTGAGGATGTCTTAGATGAGATTGATTATGAACTGTGCAAGCGCAAGGTGGAAGCCGAACTTCAGAGTCAAACCACCGCCACTGCCAAGGTACGACACTTCTTCCGTGCTTCGGTTGGATCATTTGAGAAGTCCTTGAAATACTAGAATATATTGCATCTCAAAAGGATCTATTAAGATTGAATGGACGTGGTAGTGGTGCTGGATTGAGAAGTCCTGTATCAGATAGATTGCCAACTACATCGTTGGTGGATGAAGCTGGAACATACGGTAGAGATGATGACAAAAAACAGATCATGGAATGGTTGTTATCAGACAAGGATAACAGTCAACTATCTGTCATTTCCATAGTGGGTATGGGTGGGTTGGGTAAAACTACTCTTGCCAAGCTTGTTTATAATGATAAGAGGGTGATGGATGAATTTGACCTCAAAGCTTGGGTGTGTGTTTATGATGAGTTTGATGTCCTAAGGGTAACAAGAACAATTTATGAGGCAATCACTGTGTCTAAGGATGATACCAATGATTTAAATATGCTTCAAATTAAATTGAAGCAGCGTTTGACTTAGAACAGATTTCTCTGTTTTGGATGATGTGTGGAATGAAAATTACATGTTATGGGAGGCCTTACAATTACCTTTCAGTCATGGATGGGGCTTCGGGGAGTAAAATTCTTATAACCACCCGCTATGAAAAAGTTGCTTCAATCATGCGTTCTACTAAAATACTTTCATTGAAGCGCTTATCAGAAAGAGATAGTTGGTCGTTATTCAGCAGATACGCATTCCACAGTGGAGATGTTCTTCATTCAAATTTTGATCTTGAAGAAATTGGCAGAAAAATCTGTAAAAAGTGCAAGGGTTTGCCTTTAGCCTTTAACGCCATTGGGAGTCTCTTGTACTCGGAATTATCTCATGTGCAATGGAATGGCATTTTGAAAAGTGAGATATGGGAGGTGAAAAGTGATAGCGAAATTCTCCCAGCTTTGAGATTGAGTTATCGTTACCTCTCCTCTCATCTCAAGAGATGCTTCGCTTATTGCTCAACATTCCCCAAAAATTATTTGACAAGCAGCATGTAATTCAGTTGTGGAAGGCAGAAAGTTTTTACCTTGTGCTCATCAAAGACGCAAGAGAAGTAGGAGAACAATTCTTCCATGATCTGTTGTCGAGGTCACTTTTTCAACAATCAATGGGAGATGAAACACGTTTTGTTATGCATGACCTTATTAATGATTTGGCAAAAGTTGAATATGGAAAATTTTGTCATAGGTTTGATGTAGATGAAGCAAATGATATGACAAAAATGACCCGCCATGTTTCATAATTAAGATCTGATAATGATTCTACCAAACGGTTTGAGGTTATATACCAGGCTGATAGATTGCGCACCTTCTTGCTTCTATCTATGAAATGTCACAGAAGCACAAGCTCTGCCTCTTTTATTCACTTTATATCTTGCAAGATTATTCACGATCTATCATCCAAGTTTAGTCGCTTGCGAGTTTTATCTTTGTCCGATTATTATCACATTGTGGGATTGCCCGAATCAATAAGAACTCTCAAACATCAGTGTTATTTGGACATATCAGGAACTAAAATAGGGAAATTTCCTGATTCAATATGTCAACTTTATCATTTGCAAACATTAAAGTTGTGGCGCCGTCATAATTTGGAGATGTTGCCCATGGATTTGCACAAACTAGTGAATTTGCGTCATCTTGATTTTCATGAAACTCAGGTGTGCGAGATGACAAAGCATTTGAGTAAATTGAAAAGTCTTCAGGTGCTATCATCATTTATTGTAGACAAATATGGAGAGACCAACATCAAACAGTTAAAAGAATTTAATCTTTGTGGATCGGTTTCCATCTTGGGGTTGCAGAATGTAGTTTCTCTCGATGATGTTGCAGCTGTCAATTTGAAAGGCAAGATACACCTCACGGAGTTAACATTATAATGGAGAACAAACAATGAAAAATCACAAAATGACAAGTATGTGCTGGAGAAGCTTCAACCTCATCAAAAGTTAAAAAAGCTACCAATTAGAAACTATGGTGGTATCAAGTTTCCGGGTTGGTTTGCAGACCTTTCGTTGTCCAACATAGTGTCCCTAGAGCTGGAGAATTGCAAACACTGCACATCTTTACCATCATTTGGCCGCCTTCCATATTTTAAGTCTTTGTCAATTATATTCATAGTATAATAACTATTGGTCCTGAATTTTATGGAAATAGCTCTATTACTTTATCCTTAGAAATCTTGAGGTTTGGAGATATGAAGGGTTGGGTGGAATGGAAATGCGAAAATATGTCAGGTGTTTTCCTGCATCTTCAAGAGTTGAGCATAGAAAATTGTCCTAAACTTAAAGGGCACCTTCCTCAGGAACTTCCTTCTCTAATGATGCTAGTTATTGACAATTGTGAGAAGCTTGTGGCCTTGATTCCGTGGGCTCCATCTCTTCATAAATTAGTTTTAAGACGTTGTGGAAAGCAGCAATTGGAATGTCTTCCATCAACTCTAAAAGTTCTTGACATATCTGGACACTTTGTTGAAATATTATCAATTGAAAAAATTGAGACTCCCATTGCCAATTCCTGCCTTGAAGAGTTGAAGTTATGCGATTGTCCCCACCTGAATTTCCCACTGCGCTGCTGTCATAACTTAATTCTTGAAATGGAGATAAAAGGAAGATGCGGCTCACTTAAGTCTTTTCCACTAGAGTTTTTCCCGAAGCTTCAGTCATTGCAGTTGATTGACTGTAATAATCTTGAAATGATATCTATTTTAGAAGGACACCATCACTCTCTTACAAACATGTACATACAGAGGTGTCCAAAATTTGTATTATTTCCTGAGGGAGGGTTTTCAGCCCCCAAACTAGTATTTTGTTTCATTGAAGAATGAAATCTTTGCCAGAGCGGATGCGCATCCTCTTTCGCTCACTTGCACTTCTAATAATAAGATGCTGCCCACAGGTGGAGTCATTTACTGAGGGAGGTTTGCCATCAAATCTCATGTATCTTGAAGTCTCTGGATGTCCAAAACTTGTAGCCTCTCGAAGGGGATGGAATTTGAATAGTCTTACTTCTCAACGACTTTTGGGATTGGAGATGTAGGTGATGGGTCTCCTCCTGATATAGGACTACTGCCACCTACTTTTCTTTCACTTGGGTTCTATAGCTGTCCAAATCTTAGATTGTTGGAATACAAAGATTTCTCACATCCCTTTTGTTGAGATTGACAATGACATGGTAACTTTCAGTGACCTTCTCAATGATGAGTGCGTCAAGTTGCATACTATCTATCACTCCTCAGGTATATATCTACTCCTTCTCTTTGAATTCAAATCATAAAAGTATTTTTCTTTTATTTTTCTATTTATTTACTTATAAATCTACTTGCTTATTTAAATTTTAAATCATAAAATCTAGATGTGGGCTTTATGTATTGCACAGAGTCTAAGTAATGAAGCACACTATTTATGATTTATAAATAATGCATTTTGCTATAAATTTTATATAGATATATTTTTCCCCATGTTTGTAGATACTAATTATAGTTGATACTATGCAAAATGAATGTCATTGCTTAACATGGGCAACTTCTTTTTTGTAAGTCAAACGCGAGGGTAATTAGGCATCGTCAGTTGGTCCCATACCTTGTACTAAGAGAAAAACTTCATTTTAAAATTTGATGAAAAGAAATAATAGCATTTACTTTTTCTGTATATAATCTTGCTGAGTCATAATATCACTTTTTTTTTATTTAAAAACTTATAAAACATTCAATTCTAATTCTAGATTCTTCAAATATCAAGTAGCACAGTAGTGCTGTTATCAGAAACAAGCAGCTTTGACCTACAATGTTGTGAACATAACCAGAATTGCATAGGAGATGCTTAATGTTCATGAGTTTTGGTTGATGAAATTGGCTCAAAATCACTTGGTTTCCCTTGTTGTTGAATTTGACAGTTGAGAAATTTTCGATGCTGTTAAAGTGGTCCAAGCAGCAGTTCTTAAGTAGACAAGCAAGTTTGGTGCTGCAACAACTCCAAACTCCTGAGCTTGATCAAACTTAGCCCTAGAATGTAGAGTATGTTCTTATTCAGGTTATCAGGTTAAATTGCTCTTTCAGTCGATGATTACTATTTGTACTTTAAACATATTATCATGAAGAATAGTTAACACTTCGGATCTTTTTAAATGATAATATGATAAGTAGTTCGTTGTAGAAAAATTTTCTTTGATGTTTTGTGGTGGCTGACTTTTTATTCTGTTGCTGCCTTATTAAAAGTTTTAATGGTATTTGTAAACAGAGACTTAGGGCATGTTTGGTTTACCTTTTTGCAACAAGATGTGTTTGGCCAAATACAAACTACCTTTTTGAAAAATGAAAAGCGGATTAAACTATGGTTTTGGAAAAGGAGAGGAGTACTAACTTTATATTATATATCTAAAAGTACTTTTAACTCTTATCATCCAAATATCTATTTTATCAGACTATGGTTTTGTAAAAAAAATATCCAAACATAACAACTTACAACAAACTTACTTTTACCAACCTTCATTTTTACAAACTTTATTTATTCTAACTTACTTTTATAACCTGAAAACCAAACGGGCCCTATTCACATTTCTTTCCATTGAAAGCCTCTTGTATTGTCCACTGAACATTGGAGAATCTTACTGATATAGACCTCATATTGGAATGAAGGAAATATATCACATCCCCTGCTTCACAATGCTTCACTTAACATGATTGTCTATTTTTTCTTTTTTAATCAAATATATTTGAGACTTTAAACATTGCCATTTGCATCATGTTGATGCATTTGATTGCTTTTTTGAACCGTTGCATACAGTTTTAGAAGACAGAGAATGGAAATAATTTTCCAAGACCTTGCATTGGAAGCATTGCAAAATGAGACAAATTTGAAAACTAGAAGTTCATATATTAGTTATAAAAACAAAATATTTATGAATCCATGAAATGAAATTACTGCATTATAATTCCTTGCATTTTGAAGTCCCAATGAAATAGTTTTAATGGCATTCTGTAAACAGAGACCTATTTGCACTTTGAAATCCCAATGAAAAAGTTTTATTGGCATTCTGTAAACGGAGACTTGTTCACCTGTCATTCCTCTGATGGGCTCTCATATTGTTCACTGAAAATAGGAGACTCTTCTTATATACACCTCATATTGGACACATGGAGATGCTCTACTGTTTCTCTTTCCCCATTGAAAAAAATCAGGAGACTTCAATTGCTAAGGAAGGGATACTCTTTTTCCCTTCTACTCTTAACATTAGGGACAATAATAAGGAAGATAACACATCCCTTTCTTAAAGATGTATCATGATACGAGTCACAAGTTTTAAGGGTATGTTTGAAAGTATGAAGGACAATTGAAGGAAAGAGACAAAGGGAACGGACTCCCATTGTTTGGGAAAGTTTTCTCCCAAAATCTCCCAAATTAAAAGGTTTCAATGAAACCTTCTATTCCCTTCTCCTCATCCATTATCCCCTACCCAAACATACCCTAGAAGATATATTCACCAAATCTTATTTGTCTAGCACAATATCGGTTACTCTTATTTGACATCTTACTTTGCAATTGGAATATTTCGTTCCTATGGCTAGCAGAGATGGGAGAAGAATGCTGGTGCACTGCAATAGGTTAAAACATCTAAGGAATAGAAGGGAATAACTCTACTTAGAGGTGACTTCTATTTTCTTATCTGAGCATCCATGTTTGCACATATCTTCACACATTATCTCATGACAGTTTCAATCCAAATTACAACAAAGATTAGGCTTGTGTAACCCATCATTATATTTTTGTTGAACCAAGCTTGGCAGCTAAGCCAAATTGCAATCTAGTTCCCCCTATTTTGGTTAAATGGTTTAATATTTATTCTTGGGTTTTGATGATGCCACCTAATTTGGTTATTTTATTAGAATGTGTCTTCCAAAGCTTTCTTACTCTCTGCTATACTGTATTAAAAGTACAGGAGCAAAATGCAAAGGGAAAATGTACTTTTTGCATTAGGTCCATATTACTTCTTTGAAACACAACCTTGGAAGGGGCAAAAGATGAGTCAGGCCTGATGTACTTGAAGGAAATGAAAGTTGTGCTTCAAGTGAGAGATGCAAATGGTGGAAGCCAAATATCAAACACCATTGATGCTCTGAAAATATGGACATAGGGAGGTTGCCTGGAAAATTTAAAGCTCTCCAACTGCTCAAAGTTCATTCATAAATACAACTCCCCTGAAATTGATTACCAAGAAGACACTGTGCTTACAAAGCTGCTGAAAACCTATCTTCTTCTGTGTGTTTCTATTAGTGTTGTATTATATACTCTTTTGAAAGTTCAATTTTTTGGAGATGCTGTGAGCATTAACTTCCCTTCTTTCTTGAGTGAAAATCTAGTGTAAAGGCCTTAGTGGCATAGTTGCATTAGGGAGCTGCCTGGGTTCTTGGTTGAGAAAATATTAGGGTGTAAGGTCTGTGAAAATTTTGTTAAGATTCTAGGTTAGGGATATTGTAAAGACTTGATTGTACTGTGATTACCCACTATGGATAAAAATTCTGTTGTTTTTTACTCCTTCTATCTCATATTATAAGGTAATAGAAAGAGTTTCAAGCATATTAAGAAATATTTATTATATTCTTAAATTTTTATAAAATAAAACTAAAAATTCTAATTTTACTTATATTAATTCTACCCGTTTCATTATATATGACACAAGTTATAATACTAATAATACAATAAATAAGGGTTAAATATGATAAATTACTATTTGTTATATTATATTATAGGATAAGAAAAATTCTTCGTATTACCTTATAATATGTAACGGATGAATTATTTGAAAAGAGAACATTAAATATGAAATTTGAATTCCAACATTTCTATCTCTTGGTATATTGATCTAGTTACCTCATGTGTTCTTTATTTTCAAGAAGTTTGTTTGCCTAAATTTATTGTCAAAAGAATTTTATTTTAAAACTGATATTATTGATTTCGACTTTGCTATAGGAACTTTGTTTCAAATAATATATTTATAGCATACCATTAAACAAATAGGCATAACACTTTAACAGATTTCTTTTATGAGTAGAGTATTGATCTTTGAAATAATTCATTCGAAGTAAAGTAAATTAATTGTTTAGTGCGTTGATTGGCTAGCTAGAAATGCTTTTTTTTTTTTCTTGAAAAGAAAAATTGGTGTGGAGCTGGGAATGCCCTTGGTTTAAGTATTGAGATGGTAGAGTATTCTAATGTACCAAATGGATGCTACAGTATCCACATTAAGGACATGCAGGGGGGAACATGTAGTAACATGTAACCCCTCTACTTGTAGCTGGCTGAGAATATGTGATTATTTTGACCTAAAAAAAAATACTATATGAATATAACACCATATGAATTATTGTTATAAGAAAATTTCTTAACACTTTTTAAAATTTTGTATTAAACTTCTTAATTGAACTATAATAAACACAGTCTTTCCTAAAAATAATATACTAAATATAAAAATGTCATAAATAAATATGTTTTTTCACAACTTCTATAATATAAGATAAAAGTTTTGTTTAGGTGAAATATTTTCAATTTTCTACTATATACAATCAAATCTGTGGACCTCTGGCATTTTTGGACTAATAATTAATTTTTTTAATGCAAAGTCGTCATACACCAAATTCTTCAAAATAATTTGACCAAATAGCTGTTAACTCTCACTCCAGTTCAAAAGTGGGAGAAAATGAAAACGAGTTTTAAAATTTACACTTCTTAATCTTTCATAAATTGATGGCCTCAAAGTCAACACAACGCTTCCGTCGCTGACACCCGCCAACTTTTCTCAACATGATTGAATTGTTTTAACGGAACTAAGTGCTATCAAACTGTGGTTCCAAAGGTCTTCGTAGCTCTGGTAAAAAACAAGGTCTTCGAAGTGACTTGTCAATGCTTTATTCTTGGGAAGGAGTCGGAGAAAATTTCAAGCCATCCCTACCGACACCTAACAGCGCAGATCATTTCCCTCTCATTGCTTCGTTTTGCAGAATCATTTCCTTGGACTGCCTCCATCTCTGCAGAAGCACAGCGAATTGATCCATGGCGGGAGCGTTGGTTGGTGGTGCTTTTCTCTCTGCTTTTCTTCAGGTGGCGTTGGACAAGCTGGCTTCTCGGGATGTTCTGGACTTCTTCAAGAAACCAAAATTCAACCAGACGTTGCTGAAGAAGTTGAACATCGTGCTGTTATCACTCGACGCTGTGGTTGATGATGCAGAGCAAAAGGACATCGCTAATCCGAAGGTGAAGGACTGGATTGATATGGTGAAAGATGCGGTGTTTGATGCTGAGGATGTCTTGGATGAGATTGATTATGAAGTGTGCAAGCGCAAGGTGGAAGCCGAACTTCAGAGTCAAACCAGTGTTGCTGGCAAGGTACGAAGCTTCTTCAATGCTTCAGTTAGTTCATTTGAGAAGAAAATTGAATTCAGGGTGAAAAACGTCCTTGAAAATCTTGAATATCTTTCATCTCAGAAGGATATATTAAGATTGAATGAACGTGGTGGTGGTGCTGAATTGAGAAGTTCAGCCCTATTTAGATTGCCTACTACATCTTTGGTGGATGAAGCTGCAACATATGGTAGAGATGATGACAAAAAAAGGATCATTAATTGGTTGCTATCAGAAAAGGACAACAGTCAACTGTCCGTCATTTCTATAGTGGGTATGGGTGGGCTGGGTAAAACTACTCTTGCGCAGCTTGTTTATAATGATAGGAGGGTGATCGATGAATTTGATCTCAAAGCTTGGGTGTGTGTTTCTGATGAGTTTGATGTCTTGAGGGTAACAAAAACAATTTATGAGGCCATCACTATGTCTAAGGATGATATCAACGATTTAAATATGCTTCAAATTAAATTGAAACAGCAATTAACTCATAAGAGATTTCTCCTCATTTTAGACGATGTGTGGAATGAAAATTATATGCTATGGGAGGCCCTCCAATCACCTTTCAATCAGGGGGCTTCGGGAAGCAAAATTCTTCTAACCACCCGTACTACAAAGGTTGTTTCAACCATGCGTTCTACAAAAATACTTTCATTGAAGCCTTTATCGGAAGGAGATAGTTGGTCATTATTCAGCAAATATGCTTTCCATGATAGAGATGTTCCTTATTTTAACTCTGACCTTGAAGAAATTGGTAGAAAAATTAGTAAAAAGTGCAAAGGATTGCCTTTAGCTTTGAAAGCCATTGGGAGTCTTTTGTATACAGAATTATCTCATGAGCAATGGAATGGCATTTTGAAAAGTGAGATATGGGAGGAGAAAAGTGATAGTAAAATTCTCCCTGCTTTGAGATTGAGTTATCTTTACCTCCCCTCTCATCTCAAGAGATGCTTTGCTTATTGCTCAATATTCCCCAAAGACTATGATTTTGACAAGGAGCTTTTAATTCGATTGTGGATGGCAGAAAATTTGCTACCATATGCTCATCAAAGCAAAGACGCAAGAGAAGTAGGAGAACAAATTTTTCATGATCTATTGTCGAGGTCACTTTTTCAGCAATCAGCAGGAGATGAAACACGTTTTGTCATGCATGACCTTATTAATGATTTGGCGAAAGTTGAATATGGAAAGTTTTGTCATAGGTTGGAGGTTGATGAAACAAATAATTTGACAAATATGACTCGCCATATTTCATATTTAAGAACTGAATTTGAATCTTCCAAACGGCTTGAGGTTATGTGCCAAGCTCCTAAACTGCGAACATTCTTACCTCTTTCAATGCAAGGACATAGAAATACAAGCCATACCTCTTTTTTTTACTTTATTTCTAGCAAGATTATTCACAATCTATCATCCAAATTTAGTTGCATCCGAGTTTTATCCTTGTCTGATTATTTTCATCTTATGATGTTGCCTGAATCAATAGGAAACCTCAAACATCTACGTTATTTGGACTTATCAGGAACTAAAATAAGGACATTGCCTAATTCAATATGTCGACTTTATCATTTGCAAACATTAAAGTTGTGGCGTTGTCACAATTTGGAAAAGTTTCCCATGGATTTGCATAAACTCATGAATTTGTGCCATCTTGATTTTCGTGAAACTCAGGTGAGAGAAATGCCAAAGCAATTTGGCAAATTGAAAAATCTCCATGTGCTGTCATCATTTATTGTGGACAAATGTGGAGAGACCAACATCAAACAATTAAAAGAACTTAATCTTTGTGGATTTATTTCCATCTCAGGGTTGCAAAATGTTGTTTCTCCTGTGGATGCTTTAGCAGCCAATTTGAAAAGTAAGATACACTTGAAGGAGTTAATGTTAGAATAGAGTATGGACAGTGAAAAGTCACAAAATGACAAGGATGTGCTAGAGAAGCTCCAGCCTCATCATAATCTAAAAAAGCTATCAATTAGCAACTATGGTGATCTCTGGTTTCCAGATTGGTTTGCAGATCACTCATTGTCCAACATAGTGTCCCTAGAGCTGAGGAATTGCAGATACTGTATGTCTTTGCCATCACTAGGCCTCCTTCCATCTCTTAAGTCGCTGTCAATTATAGGGTTTCATAATATAGTAACTATTGGTCCAGAATTTTATGGAAATAGCTCTAATATTACATCCCTGGAAATCTTGAAGTTCGGAGATATGAAGGGTTGGGAAGAATGGAAATGTGAAGATATCTCAGGTGCTTTCACGCATCTTCAAGAGTTGAGTATAGAAAATTGTCCCAAAATAAAAGGGCACCTTCCTCCACAACTGCCTTCTCTAATGATGCTAGTTATTTGCAATTGCGAGAGGCTTGTGGCTTCAATTCCTTGGGCTCCATCTCTTCATAAATTAGTTCTAAGACATTGTGGAAAGGAGCAGTTGGAATGTCTCCCATCAACTCTACAAGTTCTTGACATTTCTGGACACTTCCCAGAAATATTATCAATTGAAAAAATTGAGAATACTATTGCCAATTCCTGTCTTGAAGAGTTGAAGTTTTATGATTGTCCATTGTTGGAATTCCCATTGCGTTACTGTCATAACATCATTCTTGCAATGGAGATAAGAGGAAGATGTGACTCTCTTAAGTCTTTTCCACTTGATTCATTCCCAAAGCTTCAGTCATTACGGTTGATTGACTGTAATAATCTTGAAATGATATTTGGTTCAGAGGGGCTCCATCAGTGTCTTACAAGCTTGTGCATACGAAAGTGTCCTAAATTTGTATTATTTCCCCAAGGAGGGTTTTCAGCTCCCAATCTAGTATTTTGTTCAATTGAACAATTGGAGAATTTGAAATCATTGCCAGAGCGGATGCACATTCTCTTTTGCTCACTCACACTTTTAATATTAAGAAGCTGCCCACAAGTGGAATCATTTACTGAAGGAGGTTTTCCATCAAATCTCAGGGATCTTGAAGTCTTTGGATGCCCAAAACTCTTAGCCTCTCGAATGGGATGGAATTTGAATAATCTTACTTCTCTACGATCCTTGGCGATTGGAGAAGCAGATGATGAGTCTTTTCCTGGAATAGGACTATTGCCATCTACTCTTGGTTTTCTTGGGTTATTTAGCTGTCCAAATCTCAGATTTCTTGAACACAAGGGTCTTTGCAACTTGTCCTCCCTGGAATACATGGTACTCAGTGACTGTCCTAAACTCCAATACTTGCCAAAGGAGGGTCTACCCAATTCCCTTATTGAACTACGAATTGGAGGATGTGCTTTGCTCAAAAAGAGGATCCAAAAACGGAAAGGCAAATATTGGGCAAAGATTTCTCACATCCCTTTTATTGAGATTGACAATGATAAAGCGACTTTTACACCTTTCAATGACTAGTACATCAGTTTTCATAATATCTATTCACTCCTCGGGTATATATCTATTCCTTCTTCAAGTTTCTAATCATAAAATTATTTCTCTCTCTCTTTTTTTTTGCTATTTATTTATTTATAGATTTGCTTGTTTATTTGAATTTCAAACTAGATGTGGTCCCATGCACTACATGGTATATAAGGAATGAGATGTCAAACCTCATGGCTTATAAATAATATAACTTACTATAAATTTTATATTATATATTGATATATTGATTCCTATGTTTGAAGATAACAATAATAATTGAATCTACACAAAATGGACATCATTTCTTCACATGAGCAACTTCTTTTTTGTTTGTCATACACAAGTCTAATTAGGCATTAGTTGGCCCCATACCATGTAGTAAGGGAAAACCTCATTTTAAATTTTGATGAAAAGAAAAAATATCATTTACTTAAGGGGCATGAGCTTTGGTTCTGTAGAAGATGCTTAATGTTTATGAGCTTTGGTTGATGAAATTGGCCCAAATATCACCTGGTTTACATTGTTCTTGAATTTGACGGTTGAGACAGTTTTCATTGCCGTTAAAGTGGACCAAGCGGCAGTTCTTCGGGAGAAAAGCTAGTTTGGTGCTGCAACAACTGCAAGCTCCAGAGCCTGAACTGATTAAACTATAGAATGTAGAGTATGTTCTTATTCAGGTTATCAAGTTAAATCGATCATTCACTTACTGATTATCAATTATACCTTAAATCCATTATCATAAAGAATGGTTAACACTTCCAAACCTTTTAGATGATAATATGATAAGCAGATCATGAAAAGTTTTCCTTAATGTTTTGTGGTCGTTGGCTTTATATTGTGTTGCTGCCTTATTTAAATTAAGCCTTTGATGGTTGTATCAACCTCAAATTATACAGCTTCACTGAGCTACATATAACTCTAGGTTTTTTTGAAAATATTTTAGTCATGAATTTCTTTGTTTTTTAATTATATTCTTTTGGCTGATTTCATATCAAAGTGATCAGGCCAAATTATATAATTTACAATTAGAGAGCTGAACATAAGCAAGATTTTTCTTGCATGCATCTGCATCATCTTACAGCTAAATATGAATGCATACATTATCTTTTAAATTGAAGACTAGAATATCATTATTGCACCATAAATAGGTTATGGAAACCTTATTTTGATATGAAATTACTGCATTTCAATTCCTTGCATTTCAAAATCCCAATGAAAAAGCTTAAATGGCATCAGGCAAACAGAGGCTTATTCAACTTTCTTTCCTTTGACAGGCTCAAGCTGTCAATTGAACATAAGAAACTCTTCTGATATACACCTCATACTGGGAACATTGAGATGCACAGCTGTTTCTCTTTCCCTGTTGAAAGAAATCAGGAGACTGCAATTTCTATGGAAGGTCTACTCTTTTCCCTTCTACTCTTCACATAAGGGGCAATAGTCCTTTCCTCGGATACAACAACAACAACATTAGTCTTATCCCACTATGTGATGTCGGTTACATGGATCATACGATGTCAACGGGTTCTATCAAACACCATTTCCTTAGATAAATTATTTCTCAAAAAGTTATTTCTTATAACTTCCCTCAATATCCTTTTTGGTCTTCCTTTACGTTTTTTGATAAGGCTACAAGTCATTTGATTAACTCTTCTCACTGGCTTCTCTTGCCCTCTTCTTTGTATATGGCCAAACCACTTTAAATGATTTTTCACCATTTTTTCCTCTATAGGTGCTACTCCAACTTTCCTTCGTTTACAGTCATTTTGTATCTTATCTAATTTTGTATGACTACACATCCATCTTAACATTCTTATCTCTGCTACTTTCATCTTATACTCTTATTGTCCTTTTAAAGCTCAACATTCACTACCATATAGCATTGCTGGCCTTATAACTATTCGATAAAATTTTCCTTTAAGTTTAGTAGGTACCTTGCATTCACAAATAATGCCTGATACTTTTCTCCACTTTAACCATTTAGCTTGTATCCTATGCATAACATTCTCATCAATTTCATTATCATTCTGTAAAATCGACCCTAAGTATCTAAACTTTGACACTTCTGGAATGATTTACTCTCCAATTTTTACCTCTAAATCATTACTAATTGACCTCTTATTAAATTTGCAATGTATATATTCCGTCTTACTTCTACTCAAGTTGAAAACTTTTGATTCCAAAGTATGTCTCCATTACTCAAGTTTAAAGTTGACCTCTTTTCTCGAGTCCTTAATTAAAACTATATCATCTGCAAAAAGCATACACTATAAAATTTCCTCCTGTATATATTCTGTTAGAACATCCAAAACCAAATCAAATAGGTATGGATTAAAGGAAGATCCTTAATGTAAGCCTATCATTATAAGAAAGTCCTTTGTCTCACCTTTATGGATTCTCACACTTATTTTTGCCCCCCTCATACATATCCTTTATGGCTCAAATATAAGCCACACGAACACATTTTTTCTCCATTGCTTTCCATAACACATCTCTTGGTACTCTATCATATGTTTTCTCCAAATTAATGAAAATCATATGCAAGTTTCTCCCTTTACTCCGAAATCTTTTAATCAAACCCCTTAATAAATAAATAGCCTCTGTTATGGACCGTCCTAGCATAAATCCAAATTGGTTTTATGAAATATGAGACTCTTTTATGAGTTTATGCTCAATCACTTTTTCCCAAAGTTTTATGGTGTGATTCATGGGTTTTATCCCTCGATAATTTGCACAATTCTGAATATCCCCCTTGTTTTTGTATATAGGAACTAGAGTGCTTTCTTAGTCTCCTTTTTAACCAACCGATAATATTTACAATTTTTATCGTTATTACACACATGTAAGGCTTCGAAATACTCTTTCTTATGCTTGATCTTTTCCTGCACACTCATATTCTACCACCAAGATTTTTTATCTTCAGGTCCAAAACCTTTGGATTTCCCCAAGACTGCTTTAGCGGTATCTCTGATCCTTTTAACCATCTCATCCCACAAGATGTTAGCATTTTCTTACAAATCCCAATTACCTTCCTCCGTAACCTTTCTCATAAAGGTCAATTGTTTTTCATCTTTTAGTTGTCACTACTTAATCCTAAGATTTAAAGCTTTTCGACTTTTCAGTTTATAATTCTTAACCAGCGCATCAAGAACCAAAACCCTATGTTGTGAAGTTAAGCTCTCACCAGGGATTACTTTGCAGTCCTTACAAGCTATTCTATCTGAGTTCCTGACAAAAAAGAAGTCAATTTACGACATTTGGACTCCACTCTTACATGTGATTAAATGCTCTTCCCATTTCTTGAAATAAATGTTTACAATTGTAAGGTTGTAAGCCATAGAAAAATCAAGAATGGAATGCCCCTCCTTGTTTATTTCTCCAAAACCCTAACCGTCATGAGCTCCTATGTATTGCCTTGTCTATTTTCCCACATGACCATTAAGATCCCCCCCAATGAAGATATTTTCCTCTTGTGAGATATCTCAAATCAAGCCCTCCAAATCTTCTCAAAACTTTTCCTTAATATGTCCTTTCGACCCCACTTAAGGTACATAAGCACTAATAACATTGAGAGTATCATACGCAATAGTCAATTTTAAGGATAAGATTCATTCTTCTATCCTTTTGACTCGTACCACATTCTTTTTTCAATCTTTATCCACAATAATACCAACTCCATTCTTTACTTTAACCTTCCCTACGTATCAAAGTTTAAAACCAGTAGTATATAACTCTTTAGTCTTTTTTCTCACCCATTTAGTTTCTTGAAGACATAAGATGTTAATTCTCCTCTGAATCATAGCATCTACCATCTCTATAGATTTACCTGTTAAAGTACTAATATTCCAATAACCAAATCAAATCTTGCTCTCATAGGCTAGCTTCTTTACCCACATCCTTCTAGAATGATATGAGAATCCTTGCTCATTTAACACTACACTTGGACACCGATGTAGCGGCTCTATCTCATTCAACACTATATTCGAGTCATGCAGCGCGTTACTTCTAGGCAACAACTTAGTCTTAGCACATATACGTCTCTGATTCATGTTATAAAGATTCGACAAGTTTTTACGTTGACTGTCGAGGGCCTAACATAACCCTCTTCCTTTATCCGAGTTTGGGACCGATTATGACACTACATAGGCGGAATTAGTCCTTTCCTTGGATAACAGTACCAAAATTGGAAATGAGAAGCTGGGGAAAATATGAATCACAAACTCTAAGGGTATGTTTGATAGTTGGGATGACAGGAGCAGGAAAGAAACAGAACCGGAAGGGACAGTTAAATTATAAGGACCCTTCCCTTTGTTTATGAAAACATTCTCCTCCAAAATCCTCCAAATTAAAACTTGACATCAAGGTTGCTTGAAAACCCTTCATTATCTTGCCTTTCTTATTTATAATTTCCCCAAGAAAATGGTTTCAATGAAGCCTTTTATTTCTTTCTTTTGTCATCCATTATCCCCTTTCCCAACATACCCTAGAAGAGATATTCACCATATGTCCAAATCTTATTTGTCTAGCTCAACGTGAGGTACTTACTCTTATTTGTCATCTTATTTATGACTGGAATATTACCTTTCAATGACTGGCAGTGCTTGGAAATGTATGCTGATGCACCGCAATAGGTTAACACATCAAAGGAATAAAAGGGAATCACTCAACGTAGAGGTGACTTCAATTTTCATATCAGAACATCCTTGTTTGCTTATATCTTCATACATTAATTCATGACAGTTTTGATCCTAATTGCAACAAAGATGAGGCTTGTGACCCATGATTTTATTTTTGTTGAACCAAGCTTGGGACTAAACCAAGTTGCAATCTAGTTCCCCTATATGGGTTAAATGGTGTAATATTTATTCTTGGTTTTTGATGATGCCAACTAATTTGTTTCTTTTATTATGACGTGTCTTCCAAATGCTTACTTAGCCTCTGTTATGCTGTATTAACAGTACAGGAGCCAATGCAAAAGGACAATGTCATTTTTTAGTGGTCTTCTATTCTAACAAGTATTCTTTTTGCATTAGGTTCATATTACTTCTCTAAAACACAACCAGAAAAAGGGGCAAAATGTGAGTCTGGCCTAATGTGCTCTGAAGGAAACATAAGATCTGCTTCAAGTGAGAGATGCAAATGGTAGAAGCTAATATCAAATGCCATTAATGCTCTGAACATAAGGACATGGGGAGTTTGCGAGAAAATTCGAGGCTCTCCAGCTTCTCAAAATTCATTCATAAATACAACTCTCATGAAAGCATTGATTACCAAGAAGACTGTGTGCTTTCAAAGCTGCTGATCTGCTTCACATTCTCTGAGTTTCTATTAGCCTTGTATTTTACACTCTTTTAAAAGTTGAATTTTTGGGGAGATGTGAGCATTAGCTTCCCTTCTTTCTTGAATAAAAATCAAATTGTTTGGGGCTGCATATGGATGTTAAGGCCTTAGTGGCATTGCTGCTGTAGAGAGCTTGCTGGTTTCTTGGTTGAGGAAATATTGGTGTAAGGTCTGTACAAAATGTATGACACGCTTTCCCTAGGTTATGGATACTAGAGACTTGACTGCCTTCTTGATTGTACAGTACTGTGATTACTTGCAATGGATAAAAATTTCTTGTTTTATACTTGAGAGCAGAATGTAAAGCTTGAGATTTGAGTCCAAATCTTTGTGCGTTGCAGTGTCTCTTTTTTTTTTGAAGAAGATCTTTTGTTTAAATTATTTGTCAAATAAACTATTTGAAAAATGATATTTATTGATTTCAATTTTGCTATGGGAACTTTGCTATAAGATATTCACAGCACTCAATTAAGTAAATGGATTTGTAATTCTAACGGAATTCTTTAAGGTATTGGTAAATGAACTCATAGAACAATTAATTGTTTAAAATGATTAACCAACTCCCCCTATATATTATTTTTTTCATTTGTCGCTTTAAGAAACTTCATTTAAAATTTTCCTAAAGCCTCATTCACCCAAGTCAACCAATGGAAGTGGGTGCATATATTTATAGTCACATTTATCAGTTCTAGTTTTGAAAGGCCATGAGTGTGAGAATCATATTTTCTTTTGGTATGAATTCCTGTTCATATTAGTAGCAGTCTCAGGCTTTCTTGGCATCATATGAAAATTAGAAAAGGCATACATAACAGTTAATGACTTGGGTGGTCAACCTAATACTGGATATGCAGCCATATTTTGCAGTAATCATCTCTTAAGAGAGATGAGGTTTATGACATAAATGATTACTTGAACATTCACTTTAAATAAAAATGCAGTTTTCTGATTTGTCATATGCTATGCATGCGAAGGAGTTCGTGCACTGCTCATGCAAAAAAAATTTTAAATTTGCATTAATTAGTAATAATTGATAGTGCCGGCTTAAGATAATAAAAGTTGTTCATATTTAAAAAGAAAAAGATTAAACCAAACCAATATAAATGATTTTTTTAAAATTAATTAACTGAATTGAACTGAATAAACCAAATCAAATATATAGAACTTAGTTTGGTTCAGTTTGGTATTTATTTTGGGTTTGGTTTTACTCAACCCTAGATTCAGAAGCTTGCCGGCCATTCCAATTCTACACTTTTTTTAAAAAAGAAAAATTATGAAGTCAACAAATACCAAAGACCATATAGAGAGACGTTGGCCAAAAAAAAACAGAAGTCCAGATATAGACAATTCCCATAATTCTGACTTTTGTTGGGAAGGATATTCTCTGTTTAAAAATTTTTAATAAATTAATCATTTTTATTTAGGTGTTAAAATAGAGACAATTCACATCTCTTTTTTGTTCGTTAGATGTACCTACATTAGGCGGACCTTTCCTATATAGTAACTATACTAAATATTACTATAACACTATCTAAAAGGAAATTTTTATTCATAAATTAAAATAGAGACAATTTATCCATCCATTTGAAGTTTTTTTACCTTAAGTGAGTACTAAAAGTATCCTCTAACTAACAGTTAAAAGTTAATTTTTTTAAGACGTAGAGATAATTGAAGTAAGTTTTGTCATTCCTAACTTTTGTCTAGTTCTGCCTTTTGGAATTTTTTTGTTTTGTTCTGAAGGTGTGTAGTTTGGAGTTGTTTTCAATGTTGCTTCACTTGCTTGGATTCTGGTGTTTTGATTTTCTAGTTGTTTATTAATAATAATAATATGCTCTTTCGTCGTCAAAAAATCCATAAATTATTAGTAAGATATTTTTCTTTAATAAAAATAAAAGATTGGAAAAATCAATATTAATATATTATAACAAATTATTATTAAAAATGAAATTTATTTAAATAAAAATAAAAAAAATTCACTTTACAAAGTCAAAGCACAGTAACACCATAAAAATAAATAACTGTTTTTGAACAACTTAATAAACGTTAAAAGGGGACAGCAATAAAGTAATATAATTAAATCAATAAACTTTGGAGTCAAAATGTTTTCTCGTGAAATATGTGAGCGGGAGGACGTATCTTTTCCTTCCAAACTTAACACATCACACCATTTCCATCCCTTTCTGCTTTTACCGAATCATTTGCTTCGGTTAAGCTCCATCTCTGCAGACGCACAACGGCTTCATCAATGGCGGGAGCGTTGGTCGGTGGTGCTTCTCTCTCTGCCTTTGTTCACGTGGCATTTGACAGGCTGGCTTCTTGCGATTTTCTGAACTTCTTCAAGAAACGAAAATTGAACCCGACATTGCTGAATAAGTTGAACATCATGCTGCTATCCATCAACGCTGTGGTTGATGACGCAGAGCAAAAGCACATCGCTAATCCGAAGGTCAAGGAAAGGATTGATAGGGTCAAAGATGATGCTGAGGATGTCTTGGATGAGATTGATTATGAAGTGACCAAGCACAAGGTGGAAGCTGAACTTCAGACTCAAACCAGTGCTCCTCGCAAGGTACGACATTTCATCAGTTCTTCTGTTAATTCATTCGAGAAGGAAATTGAATCTAGGATGAAAAACGTCGATGAAATTCTTGAATATCTTGCATCCCAAAAGGATATATTAAGATTGAATGAATGTGATAATGGTGCTGGAATGAGAAGTGCAGTATCAGATAGATTGCCCACAGCATCTTTGGTGGATGAAGCTGGAACGTACGGAAGAGATGATGACAAAGAAAAGATCATTGAATGGTTGTTATCAGACAACGATGACAGTCAACTATCAGTCATTTCTATAGTGGTTATGAGTGGGTTGGGTAAAACTACTCTTGCCCAGCTTGTGTACAAGGACAGGAGGGTGATGGAAGAATTCGACCTCGAAGCTTGGACATGTGTTTATGATGATTTTAAACATTTATGAGGCAATTTGTTTGTCTAACCATAACATTAATACTATTTTTTTTTTCTTGATGGAATGGAAAGGAGTGAAATAACTAAAGGAAAGTAGATTATTATTTGGATAGATTTTTTTATAATAGAATAGAATGGTAAGGGAGGGCTTCCTAAATCATCTTTAGCCGGTCAAAATTCAATTTTTATTATCCCCTAAATTGTGGGATCATGGATGGGATGGCTTGAATTTTATATTATATTTATAAAATTACCCCAATTCATATTAAAACACATTTATCTCTAATAATATTTATCATTAATCTCTTTTTCATCACTTCCATTTTCTTCACTGTATAGAACTATTCTCTGGTCTCTCAACTACATCGAACTATCCTCCCAATCTCTTCATAGCGTGAGGATTTTTATTTTTTTTATTAGAGACTTTGAATTTAAAAATGATGAATAATCTTTTTCCTTAACAAATTGTAATTGTAATATTGTATACTTGTAAAGAATAATAAATAAAAAAAATCTTATTGCTAAGAGGCTACTTGAAAAAAAATATTTGAAATTTATTCAAAAACATTTTGTATTTTTTTAATTCCAAGTAATTTTATATTTTTATCTATAAAGATAATATGGAAAAGAAAATGTAATAAACTAGTCTAATCCATTAATTTTATAATAAATTCCAATAGCTAAATGAAACCGCTGCTTTTCGTCTTAAAACTCTTAAACAATATGTTCCCTTCTATTTCATTCCATTAATGACCGTTCCATTCCATTCTGTATTAAACTTCCAAACATACCCTAAGACTCTGTTTGGTTGGAGATTTTTTAAGGGGAGGAGAGAGAATTAAATTCCTCCCCTTATTTGGCTAGAAAATTGGAGGGGATTAGGAGAATTTAATCCCCATCAATCCACTTTCCCATCTCTTCATAAATTTCCTCCAAATTGGGATGTTCCAAAAGAGGAGAATATTTATTACTCAATCCCCTCTAACCCCTTCCTAAATTAAATAAGATTTTATTAAAATTACTTCAATCTCTTTCTCTTCAATTACACCAAATAAAAAAATTTTAAAATCCTTCCAATTCCTTCTCCTTCAATCTCCTTTATTAGAACCCCCAACCTTGTCTTCTTCAATTCCTTCACTTCCTTCACATGAACCAAATAGAACTTTAAAGACCTAAATATGCTTCAAATCAAATTAAAGCGGTTGTTGACTCAAGAGAGATTTCTTCACATCTTATATGATGTGTGGAATGAAGATTATGAGCCTGCAATCACCATTCAATCCTGGGGTCTACGAAGCAAAATTCTTCTAACCACCCGCAATGAAAAAGTTGTTTCAACCATGCGATCTACAAAAATACTTTCATTGAAGCCCCTATCAAAAGAAAATAGTTGGTCGTTATTCAATAGATACGCATTCCACAGTGGTTCGTTCAAACTCTAACCTTGAAGAAATTGGTAGAAAAATCAGTAAAAAGTGCAAAGGGTTGCCTTTAGCTTTGAAAGCTATTGGGAGTCTCTTGTATAGGGAATTATCTCATGAGCAATGGAATGGCATTTTGAAAAGTGAGATATGGGAGGAGAAAAGCGATAACAAAATCCTACCTACTTTGAGATTGAGTTATCGTTACCTCCCCTCTCATCTCAAGAGATGCTTTGCTTACCGCTTTATATTCCCTAAAGATTATGACTTTGATAAGGAGCTTTTTATTTGATTGTGGATGGCAGAAAATTTGCTACCATGTGCTCATCAAAGCAAAGATACAAGAGAAATGGGAGAACAATTCTTCCAAGACCTATTGTCGAGGTCACTTTTTCAATGGTCAGCAGGAGACGAAACACGTTTTGTCATACATGACCTTATTAATGATTTGGCAAAAGCTGAGTATGGAAAATTTGTCTTAGGTTGAAGGTAGATGAAGCAAATAATATGACAAAAAAGATCCACCATGTTTCATATTTAAGAACTATGATTCTTCCCAACGGTTTAAGGTTATGTACCAGGCAAATAGATTGCGCACGTTCTTGCTTCTATCTATGCAAGGTCATAGAAGTACAAGCTATACCTCTTTTATTCAATTGTTATCTAGCAAGATTATTCATGATCAGCCATCTAAGTTTGGTTGCGTGCGAGTTTTATAATCACAATGCAGTGTTGCCCGAATCAATAGGAAATCTCAAACATCTACATTATTTGGACTCATTAGGAACTAAAATAAGGAAATTGCTTGATTTAATATGTCAACTTTATCATTTGCAAACATTACAGTTGTGGCATTGTCTAATTTGGAAAAGTTGCCAATGGATTTGCACAAACTTGTGACTTTGCGTCATCTTGATTTCCGTGAAACTCAAGTGACAGAGATGCCAAAGCAATTGGGTAGATTGACAAATCTTCAAGTGTTATCATCATTTATTGTGGATAAATGTTAAGAGACCAACATCAAACTGTTAAAAGAACTTAATCTTTATGGATCGGTTTCAATCTCAGAGTTGCAAAATGTAGTTTCTCCCGTGGATGCTTTAGCAGTCAATTTGAAAAGCAAGATATGCCTTAAGGATTTAACGTTGGAATGGAGTGCAGATAATGAAAAATCACAATATGACAAGGATGTGTTAAAGAAGCTCCAACCTCATTAGAACTTGAAAAAGTTATCAATTTGCAACTATGTTGACATTGGGTTTTCAAATTGGTTTACAGATCTTTCATTATCCAAAATAGTGTCACTAGAGCTGAGGAATTGCAAATACGGAATGTCCTTGCCATCACTAAGCCTCCTTCCATCTCTGAATCACTGGCCATTATAGGGTTTCATATTATAGTAATTATTGGTCCAAAATTTTATGGACGTAGCTCTAATACTACTTCCCTTGAAATATTGGCATTAAGAGATATGAGGGGTTGGGTGGAATGGAAATGTGAAAATATCTTGAGTGATTTCCCACATCTTCAACAGTTAAGTATAGAAAATTGTCCCAAACTGAGAGGGCACCTTCCTGAACAACTTCCTTCTCTAAGGATGCTAGTTATTGACAATTGCGAGAAGCTTGTGGCTTCAATTCCATGGGCTCCATCTCTTGATAAATTGGTTCTAAGACATTGTCGAAATGAGCAGCTGGAATGTCTTCCATCAACTCTAAGAGTTCTTAACATTTCTGGATGCTTTGAAGAAATATTATGAATTGAAAAAATTGAGAATACCATTGCCAATTCCTACCCTGAAGAGCTGAAGTTTTCAGATTGTCCCCTCTTGGAATTCCCAGTACACTACTGTAATAACTTCATTCTTGAAATGGAGATAAAAGGAAGATGAAATTCTCTCAAGTCTTTTCCACTTGATTTATTCCCAAAGCTTCAGTCCTCGCGGTTGATTGAATGTAATGATCTGGAAATGATATCTGCTTCAGAAGGATGCCATCACTTTCTTACAAGCTTGGACATACGGAGGTGTCCTAAATTTTTATTATTTCCCAAAGGAGGGTTTTTGGCCCCTAAACAAGTATGCTGTTTAATTGAAGGATTGGAGAATTTGAAATCACTGCCAGAGCGGATGCACATCCTCTTTCGCTCACTCAGACTTTTAATAATAAGATGCTGCCCACAACTGGAATCATTTACTACGGGAGGTTTGCCATCAAATCTTGTGTATCTTGAAGTTTTCGGATGCCGGAAACTCATAACCTCTCGAATGGTATGGGATTTGAATAGTCTTACTTCTCTACAACTATTGGGGATTGGAGATGCAGATGATGAGTCTCTTCCTGATATAGGACTACTGCCACCTACTCTTGTTTCCCTTGGATTCTATAATTGTCCAAATCTTAAATCGCTGGAACACAAAGGTCTTTGCCACCTGTCCCCTCTGAAATGCTTGGGTTTCCGTGATTGTCCTAAACTCCAATACTTTCCAAAGCAGGGCATGCCTAGTTCTCTTGTTGAACTACGAATTACGGACTGTCCCTTGCTCAAAAAGAAGATCCTAAAACAGAGAGGTAACTATTGGGCAAAGACTTCTCACATCCCATTTGTTGAGTTTGACAATGATATAGTAACTTTCAGTAAGCTTCTCAATGACAACTGCATCAGTTTGCATGCTATTTACTTACTCCTCAGGTACATACCTACTCCTTCTCTTTGAATTTCAAATTATAAAAATATTTTTCTTTTATTGGCTATGTGTTTACTTATTTATAAATTTGCTTGTTTGTTTGAGTTTCAAATCATAAAAACTAGATATGGGCCCTATGTATTGCACGAAATTTGATTGTAAATTGTAAGTCTTACTATAGATTTTATATCATAGTTTGATATATTGATTCCCATGTTTGTAAATACTAATAATAGTTGAAACTATACATAATGAACATGATTTCTTAACATGAGCAAGTTCTTTTTTGTCTATCATCCCCAAGTCTAATTAGGCATAAGTAGTTTTCCAGCTTGTCAAAAAAAAAAAAAATTAGGCATCAGTTGGTCCTGTACCATGCACCAAGAGAAAAAAAAAATTCATTTTAAAATTTGATGAAAAGAAATATTATCTTTTACTTATTCTGTATATAATCTTGCTGAGTCATAATATCACATCTTTTTTATTTTACAGAAAATCTATAAAAAATGCAATTCTGATTCTAGGTTCAATTCTTCAAATATCAAGTAGCACAATAGCACTCTTATCAGAAACATCAAGCTTTGACCTGTACTGAACTGAACATAACCAGAATTTCGTAGGAGATGCTTAATGTTCATGACCCTTGGTTGATGAAATTGGCTCGAAATCACTTGGTTTCCATTGTTGTTGAATTTGACGGTTGAGACAGTTTTCATTGCCACTGAAGTGGCCCAAGAAGCAGTTCTTGAGACAAGTTGTCTGGTGCTGCAACAACTCCTAGACTCCAGAGCCTGAACAGACAAAACTCTAGAATGTAGAGTATGTTCTTGTTAGCTTCAATCCAGGAATAATTTTTTATTTGTAAAAGACATTTAGTCATTACATATATTATGAATTTTTGTCAGGCAAAACTCAATTTAACTCAACTATTTAATAAAGAGTTATTATGATGTTGTTAAACATTTTATATTAATGAATCAAATAGTGAGAGTGACAAAATGTGACTAATATTAATCAATAATTATCACCTACAAGGTCAGTTAAATATTCTTGATCATTACATTTTTCAAAAAGACTAAATTTATATATTTTTCCTTATATATTTTTCATACTATTTTTCAATTAAAATTTAATATATATACCTTTTAAATTTTTTTATGTTTAAAAAGTTAACACTTTTAATATATAATTAATTAAATCTATAATGTATTAAAAAATAATCCATATGCTAACTTTTAATTAGAAAACAATACAAAAAGTACAAAAGGAGAAGTATATAAATATTTTCCTTTTCAAAAGCCTAAAACTTTGATATCAAATCTTCAAATATCAAGTAGCACAGTAGCATTGTTAAAAAAAAACATCAGGCTTTGACCTGCACTGAAGTGAACATATATACCCAGAATTTCATAGGAGACACTTAATGTCCTTGAGCTTCGGTTGATAAAAATGGCCCAAAATACTTAGCTTGCATTGATGTTGAATTTGACAGTTGAACAGTTTTCATTGCAGTTGACGTGGCCCGAGCAGCAGCTTTTAAGGAGACAAGCAAGTTTGGTGCTGCAGCAACGCCGAACTCTAGAGTGCAGAGTATGATCTTATTTGTTACACTGATATTTCACTTACTGATAACGCATTGTAATTCAGACATGTTAATGTTAAACACTTATAAACTTTTTAGATGATAATATGATAAGCAGATCATTGTAGGATTGTTTTCTTTCATGTTTTGTGATGGTTGGCTTTTTATTGTGTTTCTGCATTATTAAAGGTGAGCACTTGATGGTTGAATCAACCACAAATTATACAGCTTCTGAGCTTCACAAAGCTAGCTCCCCCCCTTCCCCCCCCCCCCCCTTTTCTTTTTTCAAATCTTTATTCATGCAATTCTTTGTTTTTAATTATATTCTTTATTAGATTTCATATCAAAGCGATAAGTTCGAAATATGTAATGTACAATTAGAGTGCTGAGCATAAGTAAGATATTTTTTCCTGCATGTATGCGCATCCAAGATCTTTGTAATATTTATTTTAATTTTCTAGTGTGACATTTGACTAACAGCTAAAATATGAATGCATACATTCATCTTTTACATTAAGAACTATGATACCATTATGGTACCATAATAGGGTTGTGGCAACCATAATTTTGAATTTTTGCCTTCAGCAATTTGCATTCACCTTTTGTATTTGGGTTATAAGCCGATGGTGAGAATCACTAAACATGATTGTCTTTCTATAGAAACTTCATTTAATAGTTTAGAAAAAAAAGACTTCATTTAATACTTTGTAGATTGCCTTGTTGCATTATGTTGACGCATTTGATTACTTGACTGTGCTGTTACATACAATTTTAGGAACACACAGAATGGTAATAGTTTATTATCCAAGACCTTGAATAAGCATTGCAGCATGTGAGAAATTTTGATAACTTAAAGGTAGAATATTATAAAAACAACAATTATGAATCCATGAAATGAAATTACTGCATTTTAATTCTTTGCATTTTGAAATCCCAATGAAAAAAAGCTTTAATGGCATTACGCAAACAAAGACCTTCTTGCCTTTCTTTCCTTTGACAGGCTCTCATATTGTCTACTGAACACAGGTGACTCTTCTGATATAAAACTCATATTGGAAACACTGAGATGCTGTTCTCTTTCTCTTTCACCATTGAAATCATGAGACTCCAATTGCTAATGAAGGTCTACTCTTTCCCTTAAAGATTTATCTTGATATGAGTCACCAGCTTTAAGGGTATGTTTGAGAGAATGGAGGACAAGGGCAGGAAAGAGACGGAAGGGGAAGGGATGGCTAAGTTCCCTTCCCATTGTTTGGGAATGCTTTCTCCTTCAAAATCCCCTAAATTAAAATTTGACATCAAGGTTACTTGAAAATCCTTCATTATCTCCTCTTTCTTATTTGTAACTTCCAAACAAGTGAAAGGTTTCGATGAAACCTTCAATGTTCTTATCTTCTCATCCATTATCCCCTGTCCAAACTTACCTAAGAAGAGAAATTCACCAAATCTTATTTGTCTCAATATCTAGTAATTACTCTTATTCGACATCTTATTTTACAACGCGAATATTTCCTTTCTATGGCTAGCAGTGTTGGGAAAAGTATGCTGGTGCACTGAAACAGGTTGACACATCGATGGAATAAAAGCGAATCCCTCACCTTAGAGGTGACTTCTATTCTCTTATCTGAACATCCATGTTTGTTCACATATCTTCGTACATTAATTCACGACAGTTTTGATCCAAATTACGACAAAGAAAAACCTTGTAAAACCCGTGATTACATTTTGTTGAATCAAGCTTGGCAGCTGAACCAAATTGCAATTAGATGTTGTCTTTGATGATTCCAATTAAGTTGTTTATTTTATTAGAATGTGCCTACTTACCCTCTATTATACTGTATCCAAAATGCTGGAGCCAAGTGCAAAATGGCAATGTTCTTTTTTTGGTTGTCCTCTATCCTAACAAGTATTCTTTTTGCATTATGTCCATATTAACCAGAGAAGGAGAAAATTACGAGTCAGGCCTAATGTAATCTATAGGAAACGAAAGCTCTGCTTCAAGTGAGAAAGCCGAGCTGCAGCATGGTGAAGATGCAAATGGCAGAAGCCCGTCTCAAAAGCCATTATTGCTCTTGAAATATGGACATTGGGAGATTGCCAAGAAAATTTAATGCTCTCAAAGTGCTCATAATTTGATGAATGCAACTCCAATGCAAGCACTGCATACCTAGAAGACAGTGTGCTTTTGAAGCTGCTGAAATCTATCTCACATTCTAAGTTTCTATTAGTCTTATATTGTACACTCCTTTAAAAGTTGAACTTTTGAGATCTTGTGAACTTTAACTTCCCTTCTTTCATGAGTGAAATTCCGGTTGTTTGGGGTTGCCTTTGGATAAAGTTGTGAAGGCCTTAGTGGCGTTGCTGCTGTAGAGAGCTTGCTGGGTTCGTGGTTGAGAAAAATAATGAGAATGTAAGCTATGTAAAAAGTTTGAGAAGCATTCATTATGTTAGGGATACTAAAGGCTTGATTGTCTTCTTGATTCAAGTAGAATATTCACAGCATTCAATTAAGGTAACGGGGTTTTTTATTTTAACATAATTCTTTTAAGACTAGCATTGATGAATGAACTAATTCATTCAAAATAGAGTAATTAATTGTTTTATACAATTAATCAACTAATCTTATTTATTTATATTTTTCAATTAATTTTGCCCAAAATCTCATTCACCCAAGCCAACCAATGGGTGCATATTTATACTAATAATTAGCAATTCTAGTTTTAGGTCATGAAACGAACATCATATTTCCTTTTAATATGAATTCCACTTCATCATATTTCTTTATTCAGTTACTTCTAGTTTCCTGCCTTTGCAGATCTCACAGTCTTGTATACCAGTGTTGTATGAAACTTGGAACAGGGGCATGATGGTAAACTTGCCTATACATTTGTGCAGAAGCCTCGATGAGACATAGTTGAACAACTTGAAAACTATGCTGTTAAGGAGAATTGAATAGGAATAGAAGGAAGAAGAGAGATTAACAGAATCCGAAACTCATTAACTGTAAGAACATTTTTCCTCTTCCAGATACATGCTATTGAAGTAGCCCGTGAATGTTTGGGGAAATTGGTGGAAGACAGAATTAGAACTTGATTATAATAGTAATTGATTCTTACCTATGTATACAAATATAATTATGGTCTAAAATTTATAATCAAACATTCTTATGAGAGATGGTTAGCATGTGTTTAAATTTTCTAGGGTATTTAGAAGGATAAGTAAAGAGAGAGAAAAAAGTAAGAAGTTAACTCAATCCAAGTCATCTTATATATTTCATCATTTCTCTCTCCTCACTTGATGTGGGTCTCACTCAAATCCAAATCTTTTTTAATGATAGAAAGGTCTTGTGAAGAGAGAGAGTGTGTGGTAAGATTCATATATTAGATAAGTCCTACCACTTTTTCTATCTCTCTTCAATAGATTTTCTAGTCAATCAAACTATTTCTATTAATATCTCTTTTCTTTAATCTCTTTTGATCTAACCAATTAATTCATTCATTTTCTTACAATCCAGCTTTAAGTTTCTTTTTTTTTTTTGGCCAGCAGCTTTTAAGTTCCTTATAATAGTTATTATTATGCCCATAGGCTACAGCCTACAATTTAGGATTGATCTTTATGCATACTACACACTTCATGTATTTCCCATTGCATCTATGTACATGCATGATTATTGTTGTAACATATTTTCTTTAAGAGTATATATATTATATGAAATGAATGTGATATTTGGAGCCGCCCAAGCCAGGTAGCTAATTTAAATTGTAGAAATCTACTTATCAACAATGATGCGCAAGAATTTGTTTTACAAAAACAATATAAATGTACATATTAATATTGACAATTTATTGTCTCTGAGAAATATAAAATAAACTGGTTAAATTAATTTTATTAATATGCATGTAGCTATAAATGTGGCAGTGATATTCCTTTAAATCAGATATTGAAACCTCAAAGATAGCATTCATTGAGGAAAAGGAAGTGCCAACAGAAGGCATCACAAAGGGCCAAGTGCTTGCTTCTGCAATTTATGATCATTGAAGTCCTTCCTTTATGTGAGTTTGTATTATTGAACTAACATAGCTACTAACTACCAACTACTATTCTCCAAACTAAAAGACAAGCAACCCTAACCACTATCTCACTGAATATCTTAAAGGCCTAATATTCGTTGACCTGATTATTTTATCATTCAGCTACTACCCAGATTAGTCATCCTTACATCTAATTAACACCATCACCTAGGAATCACCCAGGAATTGTTGGGAAAGGAAAAACAATTAGAGGCCATTTTCTTGAATCAAATGGGCTGCCTTAATAGAGTTGATAGAGACTAGATAGCATAACGTGTTTAGTTTTACATTAAGAAAAATTAATTATTCTCCAGGATATTTCGGTAGATTTATTCCCTATCTTAATAGTATACTTTATCCCCTAGCTGAAAATTAATTCTTTTTAGGTATAGAGATTATTGAAATGGATTTTGTATTTCCCAACAAAGTCTTTTCTATACACATGATTAAGGATCAAACCCAAAATGACATACTTAATGGACTCAACTATATACCAACTATATCATAACTTTGTTAGTATCTCAATATTTAGACCTACTTTAATACTTATTAATTGATATCAGAAATAATGTTGGCGTGGTGATTCCAGAAAGAATACCAACAAAGTTTCAATAGGTGAGGAAAGTCAAGTGAAGTGCCGCAAAATATAGTTGCCAAGACAGACTCCCCATGAGCACAACCAATGGATGGAGACTATTATAATATAATATGTTTAATCTCACAAATAAACCACTCTATAAAGAGAATCAAATCTCTCATCTCAATGATCATTTTTTGAGGGTTCTCTAAACCAGTTGGGCGCCCATCAGGAGGCTAATCGCCAATAAATCAAATCCATACCAAACCATGTGTCATCAATAGAATGCCACAGCCTGATCTCTTCCAATCCAAATCAAGATGAGGCTGACAATATCATTTGATTAGGAATGAGTTGGAAAATCAAAATCAGCACTAATTTAATGCTTTTAAATAAAAATAAGTCTTAGAGGATATATTACAAAAAACTAATACACCTATTAAAAAGCCAGCATCAGGATCAGATCTGTAGATTCAGGTAACCAAAGATAAATAAGACATCAAACCAGCATATATTTCAATGAAACCTGCATTTAATAAATCTTCACATGTCTGTTTAGTGTTTACGATTAACGTGCTTATTTTTTTTTATGAACATAAGTCTATCAAAGAATATTCCTCGATAATATTGAGAACCAGCATCAAACACTTCGCTCAGCCTTGTATAAATTTCATCATCAATAAAGCAAGCAGTTGAAAATAAACAAAATGAGAACTCCCTGCAAGCCAACAAATCATACAGACCGAGAGCAGAATCTTTCTGGTTTCTGGGGTTTCAAGCTTTTATCCTCTTCATTCCAATGCAATCTTCTATATGAGACAAAGTATAGTTCAAATATTTTTCAATTCTGCCTGAGCTTGAAATCTACAGTAATGGGAAGAAAATAAATTTTTATTCCATCTCTTCACCTGTTCATCTTGTGGGCTTCTTTTAAATATGGTGCAGAGAAAGATTCCCAGCAAGGTTTTTGTCCAATTAGATAATGTTGAATTTGATAAACACTTGGCACCCTCGCAGCTGTCTTCTCAGCACCAAGATGACGAAGGCAGTGGAGCTGATATGAGTAAGTCAAGATCAATTCAGCTTTCTGGCTTAGAGGCTTTCCAATCACCGCCTTCAAAACGAAGCTTTTCAAAACCAAAAAAGCCATCACCTTTTCATCTTCCAACTGCTGCCACATCCCCACAAAAGCAGCAGCCATTGATGAGAACAGGTAGGTCACTCCATTACATGAAGCACACCATCAGTTCAGGCGCAAAGAAGGAGCTTCTCCCAGCGAGTCTTCAGAGTACTCAATCTGACTCTGATAATAAGAATCAACGGCCAAAATTTTCCAGTAATTGGAAAACCAGCCTTGTTCCTGGTAAGCAACCTGCAAAAACTTCGACAAGACCATCAAGGTTGAAGTTGGTGAGCACTTTAACACAGAATCCAAGTTTTAAGTCCTCAAGTGCATGTCCAAGAAAATCCTCCAAAATAGCTCTGTGTGCAGATATGGATGCACATAGAACTAGCTGTTCAACTCTGAAGAACTCAATATCTCCTGCATACCTCATGCTTAATCCTGGGGTTACCAAGTCAGAGAGAACTTCAGTTGTTAAGGTTTGCCCATATACATTTTGCTCTCTTAATGATCAACGTCATACTCCTTTGCCTCCACTGAAGAGCTTCTTGTTGGAAAGGAGAAGTATTTTCAAGTCCCAGAAGACTAGGAAGCAGGAAGCACTAAGGCTTCAAAGATTGAAGTTGCCCCTCAAAACAAAAGATTCTGATATTGAGCAGACTATTATTGATGGCAAGTCTGCATGTGACGATGCAGAAATAGGTTTCTTCATTGAAATCTATGCTAAAGTAGAGGAGCATGAAGCAAAACCAACAGCAGCAGGTGATGGACATGAAATGAGAAAACTAGAATCTTCTGAAGAGCTTCAGGATCAAGAAGTTAATAAGTACATAATTGAGGACAACAGCTTGGCTGCAAGAAAGGAAAACATCAAACAGGTTACCACAAGTATGCTTGATGAGTCCCCTTATCTTGAGTCAAATCGCCAGGAAGATTTCCAAAAATACAGTGATGATACAGTAACTGAGGCAGATACCACGCCTAGAATTCATCAAAAACAAAATGCAGAATCTGCAAATGAAAACCATCCACCTAACTATTCTCATGATGATAGAAGTATGGAAAGCTGCTGCAGTGAGATTTTGGGAAGAAGTGAAATGGATGTTTGTGATTTTGAGGTCACTGATACAGAGTGGAAGGAGAAAAAATTTTGCACCTCAAAGCTTGAAGAGAAAGTTGTTTCAGCTGTCTTGATAGAGGAGGAAACTGAGTTCAAAGTTGAGTCTTTATCAGAGAGTTCACTTGAGGCGTCTGTAAGGTCAGATGACATCCTTAGCTGTTACAAGGACATTATAGTTACAGAAGCACCCCAAGAAGCCAATGCACAAGAAAATGGCTGTTTTGAAGCACAACCTTATGGCACTGTTGCTACATTTGAAAGCAAAGAGACTCAAGAAACTGGTCACAGAATAAATGGCGTCAGTTGTGACCAATGTTCTTCTTTAATAGAGCAAGTATTTCAGGATTTGACAAACGCAGAAAACAATGATGGAAAGAATGAAACTTCTCTAGATAATGATGTCAATTGTGCCACAGATGTACTTAATGATGTGCAGGAGCATATATCTCTTAAAGATGGTACAACTATGTCACTAAATGATCAAATCTATGAAGCTTCTAAAGAAGGATGTAAACTAAATCAGGTTGAAAGAGCAAGAGATAAAGGTAGCAGGAGGCTGGAGATGGAAAATACAGAAATATATCAAGATTTTGCCAAACAAGTGGAAAGTAATGGTTATGGAAGTCAAGGTCACAAGATCAGTGAGCCAAACAAGATTAATGAGAACCATGAAGACAGAGAATCAAGTCTAGAGACTGATAATAGAAGCATTAGCCAAGTGAAAGAAATTCAATTGAAAGATGGGCACAGTGAAAATATCTGTGCTGCTCAAGACAAGGAAATGTTGGAAGGAATTGAAATTGAAGCTAATAAATTCAAGGGTACCAGCTGCACAGGGAGTGAAAATCAGAAAACAAGCAAAAATTGGAGAGGAGAATTGAAGCAGAAGATACCTATGAAGGATGATGAGCAACTAAGGCAGTTGAATGCACGAAAGCCAAACTTTTTGCCTTTGATTCCAAATCCAGAACGAGAAAAGGTTATGCTCAAACATCAGAAGATGGATGAAAGAAGAAGTGCAGAGCAATGGATGCTTGATCATGCACTTAGACAAGCAGTCACCAAACTTGCTTCAGTGAGGAAAAGTAAGGTGGCACTGCTGGTTGAAGCTCTTGAAACAGTAATGCCAGTAGCCAAAGGCAAATCCAGAAGAAAGGTTCTGCCTTTGCCCATGAAAGAACTATCCAAGCTTGAAACATAGATGTTCTGAGGTAAAGACACATACATTTCCTCATACTTCTCTTGCATTTCCTTTATCACCATTAACTGTTTCACTGTCATGAAATTTGATAACCAAAGAAAAGATAGTAGGAATCCTTTTTTGATTGGCATACAATCGAAGATAAAAGGTAAGAAAATTCAAGTGCCACCTTTAGGGGCAGAGTATCAAGGCAAGCACAAGATAGCCAACTTCTGAGAGTAATCAGCAATCCTATAGCAACCAGCAAAACATCGAGCAACTCCTTTCTAAAACAAGGAGACAAAACAACTCCAAGCAATAACAGGCTAGTGACTGTTTGAGTGAAAAACGAAGCTCATTGTAAAGCTTCCATGTTATTTGCATCACACATACAATTGTGAACGAAAATGACTGATAAAGAACAGTACTTTCAGTATTCTCTTTTGAAACATTGTCCTCTGTTTCTGCCTTTAACTTGTCATATTTAGAGTTAGGGGCATTAACAGAGTAAACGAATATAGATATGGATCTAGCATTGAGCTCAATTATGAAATTCATGAGTGAAATGAACTAGATAAACTACAGTTCTTTGAAGTAGAAACGTCGTTGACCGCAAATAAAAATGAATAAATAAACAGACAAAGTATAAATGAAGAATAAATTTTACAATTAAGCAATTTTTTCACAAGCACCCCTTAACGTTCTAGCCTAGACTGTTCATTCAGAAAGGTAGACAGCATCTATATAGGTCCGGGCAAACACATATCTATAGATAGAGATTCTATAATCAGATATCTAAGTTGTCCAAGGTAACTTCCCATGTGAGAGCAATCTGACATTAGCTGCAAGTCTGCTTTTTTCTGGATGAACTCTGCATGTTCACTTGGATCTGAAACTTATTTAACCTTGATATCTTCATTAAACAATTTAAAAGCATCAGTTGTTGACAGAGAATGCACAGAATCATACAAACCTTGGAATTCATTTCTTTTATCTCATGTTTCAACTAGTTTCTCTTTCAATTCATCTCGAAGGTAAGCAAATGCACTTCACAAGAAGCAAATAGCAAGCAGAAAAAAGAAGGGAATGTTAGTGAGCAAGCAAGACTGTTAAAAGATTAAAGATACTGTATAATTCCTATAAAGTATGCCCTCTCAGAATACATGTAACACCTCTGGCAAGACCCCAGCCATAACCAGAAAGGATTGATTGTTTAAAACCAATATTAAACCCCTCCTGTGGAGAAGCTTCCTTCCCAGCTATGAGACCATCGCAATACCCAATCTAAAAACAAGTACAACCACAAACAAAAATGAATAGTGAAATATTTATGGAGGAAAATTTTTTAAAATAAATGACTCTGACTTATTAACTTACTGTATCCAAATCTGATGGTGTATCCAGCACAAAGCAATCGTCATGGCCCAAATCATAGCCATCACAATCTGAAAGCATAATATGCAATTAGATGCCTCAAAAAAGGGGGGGAAAAGGCTGAAAAAAAATAAATGCAGTAGCTCAGCTATAAAGTTATACAGAACAGAAGATAGAAACATATTTCAATAGTAGTTGACAAAATTGTGGCACATACAGAGGTTGAACCTCAAATTGAAAGCCAGAGGTTTATTTAGAATGTTTCATAGCTGCCACTTGTTATTAGTTAATTCAATGCAATATATCACAAAATGAGGGCTTTTAGTGGCTAAATACATCCAATTAAGGTTTATTGTCAGCTCTTCTATTGGTTACAAGATAATTTGGGAAAATTGTTCTCTATGTGCATATAAAAGGAAAGAAATTAGCATCTGTTACAATTAGGAAAACATGAAGCAGTTACTAATTGCTCATGGTATTTCTATTTTTCTAGAAATTTAAATGATAGAAAAAGTAGTGACTTTCAGTCAATTTTGTCTTTAATTGACTCTGTTATTTTCTCCACTAGTCATGATACCAGAGTTTGGAACTTTACGCTTCTGGTACTGTCTCTGGTACAGCTTATTTTCAGTTCCTCATTCACCTTCCTACCAGGGAAAGGTTCATTATTGATCAGCCAATTTTGAGGGAATCTTCACTTCTGATCTGGAAAGAGATCAGGCAACTCCTCTACACTAATAAGCTTCGTAGGCCTTTAATTTCATAGTTCTATTTTTTTGTTTTCTATCTTCTATTTTGAAGATTTCTTATCCTCAACACTGGGAAAAATAAATTCATTAGGCTTAGCACTGGCGTACATCATGTTTAGACAAGTAATTCCATCATAATATATTATTACCAACAGTTACAAAGTTATTTCATGTGTGTCCATTAATTTACATGATACATATGATGATATGAAAAATAGGATCATGAAAAGTTCACCACCACATCAACTGTCCTGACCCAAAGACAGAGATTAAGATTTAGATAAGAGGGGGAAACCATGTTGCAGCTACCCCGACTTAGGTGCAGCGAGAGTTCAATTATGTAATAAGAATGATAACAATATTTCTGCAATGCTTTTTTCACAAAGTGACAATATCTTCTTTCAGATGTCGATTAATTTACATTGAACCCACTGCATAGACATTTAAAAAAATGCATTTAGTAACACAGGTTCAATATAAAACTAAACTTCACATATTCTTTCCATTTAAATGATTTCGTTGATCACTAGAACTGAATGCAAGTTCAAATTTTGAAAGTTGCAAGCTTTCAGTGTAAAGTTCTTCAGAAAACCTATTTTCCATCTGTACCAGAGTTAACCATACAGAACGAGCACGCAGTAGATGTTAGATCCAATTTTGAATATTCCACAAAGTTTCAGAGTAGAATTCTTCAGCAAATCTATTTTCCATTTCTGTATAGTCAACCATAAAAATAAGCAAGCTCAAGAAACTCACTGGCACCGTTTCTTAACAACAGACAAAAGATGGAGGGAACCAGCTTCAAATATCCATGGCAAAGTTTAGTAATCAATTTGAGGATTACCAAGGCCCATGTATATGTTCATAACAGCCTACACAGGGATAAGAAACTCACAGCAAATACCATGCCCAAACAGAGGATTTTATAACGAAGATAAGTCCCAATTTTTATCCAAAATTAAAAAAAAAAATTAAAGCAGAATAAACATAACCAAAACCAGGCTCTCACAGACATCACATCACTCATGAAACATTCTGCAAGAGAATTTATTAACTAAACAATCATAAAGTAACGTATGCGAAGGTTATGCAATTCATACAGAACCAATGACATTGGGATGAGCAAACAAAAAATCACTGAACAGGGTACCTAAACTAGAAGTTAGAGGGCAATGGTGCCTGTTCAGCTATGCCGCTGTGATCTGGGAATGGGATACGTTGCCTCTTTTACCTACTTCCTCACTCGCAGCCTCTCAATTTCTCTTGCTTCGCTTCTTCTTTTTGGCTCTCAGTCTATTCTTTTTTTTTTTTTATTATGGCTGGAAAAAAAACATTTTTCTTGAAAAAAGGTAATTTACTACATAAATAAGAAAAAATATTTTCCTACAGAAACTCAGATTGAAAATTCAATACCCATATAAATTAAATTTATAATTAAATTCAACTGAATTTTTAATTAATATTATTTATTTATAAATATTTTTGTATACAGATTCTAAAATATTTTTTCTCAAAAAAAAAAATCGATCATTTTCTGTCCCGATATCTTGTCAATCCGACAATCCCTCAGATGTGCCTCAGAGACAGAGATTTTTTTTTAAAATTTATAACTGTACGGTTTAACTTTTTTATTCTAAAGGACCAAAATTTGTATTTTTAGTTTTGGACAATGTAATTCTTTGTTAGGTTTTTAACTTGTTATTCAACACATTGATACAACATCACTAATACAGACTAAGTTAACAAAAATACATCCACTCGCTGACGAAAAGAGGGGGAAAATTACATTCACTCCTCCATCCCATTTGACAAACAATTTTTCTTATTATTTTTTTTCATATTTCTTTCACATGGAATGTCAAACTTTTTTTTAATTGTCATTTAGAATAATAAGTTAGATATCCTTTGTTTTTTTTGTGTGGCTAATTTGATAAACAAATAATGTTAGAATTTCGACAAGAAAACTTGATGTCAACCAAAACTGCAAATTCGGGAAGATTTTAATTAAGTGAAAGGAAATAAACCATACATTTCTTAAATCATTTTTTTGTGTTTTAGCAAAATAAATTATAAATTAAGAAAATTAATGAGAAGTATAAATTATTCACATATACGAGTAAGTAGAATTGAAGAAATTATTTGTATTTCTCCTGATTTGGCCTCTAAAAGAATTATGAATTACGAATGTGCTTTTTATTTTGTAAGTTATAAAAAGTAATATTAGTAGGAAATGTAGAAACGAAACAATGTTGACTTTTTTTTTTTTATAATAACAGCGTTTCAGCTCAAGCAAAGAGATAAGAGAGTTGCTCATTATACATGTCAAGATGATTATCACATCTACTAACTTGCTTCCATCTCTGATGAATTAGGACTTGCCAGTCATTGCATAACTTCAGATTCAGTCTCGAAAATTATGGGAAGAGGTGAGATCTTCCAGGTGAAGTTTGGAGTCAGTTGCAAGAATAATCTTTCTGGATTCTTAGGACTTGGCAATTTAAGACCTTCCAATGCTCCCCAATATTCGGTTTTAAGCACACAAAATAACTCCCCAAATTCTTCGAAAAACCATGGATCCACCTCCCATCCTCATCTCTTCTTTTTCGGGTATTACAAACAGGCACACAAGGCCCCCAAAACACCAGTAGCTTCTTCGTGAGTTTATAATAACTCATAAATCACAATATAATCTCAAGGCAATATAGTTACAAAGCTTTAAAGCATGGAAATAACAATGTAATGACTAATAGCAGATACTGACATACATATAAGTATGGTTTCCTAACCATGTTTGGTTACACGATGCAAACCTGGACTCAAAACTTGGTTTGATGCTTTTTTTTATGTGTGTTTAGATGTCTTTATTAAATCCCGGTAGAAAATCAATTTGAGTTCAAAACCTAGTTTTCCAAGAAGTAATCCCATTGCTACTTTTTCATTTGCTTCTCTGTTGGGTTGAAGTGTTGAACCATATCTAAGTGTTGAACCACATCTAAAAAGTGTTTATGATTAAAATCATCCAAACATAATCACTTTTACCAAAACTAATTCTAAAGTAAAGCATCTAAACACAAAGCACGTTAGTCCAAAACCAATTTTCACCATAACTACATTGGAAAATCAATTCTACCAAAACTCCATTTTGACAAACTGAAAACCAAACAGGCATAAATCATCAATGAAAATACAACAAAACTATACACCATCACAATTCTCTAGAATAAATTTAAGAAGAAAAAGAGAGAAAAATTGTTCTTTGACATGGATCATAGGCCATACAAAGACATTCCGAGCATAAATTATTCCTTTAGAAGAAAATAGCCTAACAATGAAGAAGAGTTACTTACAAGTATCTTTTGTCCAACTAAAGCTTTTAATCATTGTGAGCCCACAAATTATAATAATCTGCCAAACGTTTGGCAGTTCCATCTGCCATAATGCTCTCTATCATCTTGTACTTCTTATAATGCCCTTTAAGTGTGTCTTCCTGGTGCTTTGCAAGCTTCTCCTCTTCTTGTAGTTGTATCTATGAAAAGGAACAGGCTTTAGAATAAATTAACCCCTCAGAGCATATCAAACCTATTGACAATCTTGAAAAGTATAATCCAGCGAGACAAGATGGTCTTCCAAATGAATAATTAAGTTTTCATTTCACACAGATAATCCATGTAACATGTTCTTTATCTTTGGATAACTTCCCTATTTCTTATGTTCTAAAAACAAATTTTTCAGAACATGCATGCTTTTCTCAGTCATATTCCCTCATTGAAAAAGCAAGAAATAACACTGGTGTAATATGATTTCGAAGAATAGTATCTTTCCTTGAACATGAATTTGACAAGTCTCCGACCAACCCAAAGAACAAAGCAGCTAAAGTAAATAGCAGAGAAAATATAATGATAAAGAAGCATCAAGAAACTATCTGTTTTCTTGTTTTGCTCAGTGGTGATATGATGATTATGCAAGGTTAATACAATATACAAGGTAACCAGACTAGTAAAGCAGTTCTCCCCATGAGACTTCTCAAAGAACAAGTCCAAATAGTTTGCTGTCACCGCTTTGAGGTTGAAATATTCTCTCCATCCCTGAATTTTCACTGTTTCCTACTTTGAAACTGAAACTTTCAATCATATCAATTGTTTATGCTAGCTGCCCCCTAAGAATCACATACTTATTTTATATCATCAAGACTGGCAGCTCTCACCATCAAATGTCATATTCCTTATAATAATCCCTAAATATGCTTTAATGAAAGAAAATTGTTGAAACAAATTCGGCACCTTAAGGATATTAATGGAAAAAGGATGAGTTTAGAGATAAAAACAAAACTATGTGCAAGTCAAGGGTAACATATATAATAAGTATTAACTTAGTTAAAACTGCCTTTATCCTGCCAATTGCAGCAACTGGCAGGATTGCAAGAGTAATAAGACCCACCTAAATTCAATTGATTAGGAAGATAAATATATAATAAGTGTTGCAAGGGAAACTTACTTGGCACAAGCATGCAGCTTCAGCAGCATGCTTGCGTGTAAGCTGCTTCAGCTCCTGTGCCACCCCAAAGTCAGGATCACCTGGCTCCAACCAACGGCAGAACAACTTTCTACCAGGCTTTTTTGGGCGATCATCAAACATTTCCATTTTCGCAGGAAATGCCCTTATAGGCCTTGGCATCCCAGATATCATAAAAGGATATTGAACAATCATTGAAATAATTTCCTTAGCCTTCTTAACAGAATCCAGTTCTATTAATGCACACTGTGCCACATTCCTTGGGTCAATGTAGTTGGGAATAAGCTTCACGCTCTTGACAATAGCAAACTGATCAAGAGCAGTTCTCAACACAGATTCTGTCACCTGAGGTGACAAGTTGTCAAGGAACACTGTTCGTTTGACCTTCTCTTCAAATGCAGCATAGTCTTCTTCTGCTGAAGATCCCATGTATTACCGTGACCAAACCTGACAAATAGACAAGTAAGAGTTATAGTAAATAGTGGCTAAACAATTTAGATCAGAACAGAATAAGTTCTGGACCACAACAGCATGATCTCCCCTTTAGTGGTAAGGGCCCCTTACCCATAAACAAAGCCATTAGGAATGCAGGTCACATACCAGATATTGGAAAACTTAAAGGTCTTCACAAACAAATGTAGATGAGACATGACAATCTGACATATAATCAGCAAGATATAAAAATATAGAATTTCTCTAAAACAAAAAAAAAACACAGGCATTTATTGTTATAGAACAACTCAACAAAGGATGAAAAGATGAAACACCAATGGTCCACAAATAGCTCTTTCACCCAACACAAGTCAGATAAAGATTCCAGTGTAGAAAAATCACATTTATTTACTGTGCTCCCACAATAACAAAAAAAATCTAAAATAAAAAAATTAAATGATCTTTGCATGTATCTTATTTGTATCATTTGTTCAATTTACAGGTCTACAAAACATATTTTGATGGTACACTAGATGGAGACAGTCAGAGGAACATGGTACTTTGATAGAACTACTGCTCTTGATTAATTCCGAACGGGAAAAACAGGGCTTAAAGGTTATAGGGGAGCTTGAAGAAAATCAACAGCAACTAGGCAATAACAAAATAGTGTCCAGAAAGCAGCTAGAAAGGACGATAAGAAGAAAGGAAAGCTGCAAACAAGAAGAAAACACTCTTCCCCTCCTAGAATTCGAAAGCTAGGACCCCTCCCTTGCCAAACACACTTCTTGCTTACCATCCTACGTCCAGCACACCCCTTTTACTCACTCCCACGACTCTGACATGTCAGCCAGGTTCGTTATGCTTGCTTATTCCCACTTTACCCCTCTCCACCTGCCACCTCAGCCCACATGGCATTCTCCTCATTTTGTTTGTACACCTGTAAACTTGTCCCCATAGTGGTCTAGCCCATCATACTTCTTAATAAATGTCAACTTTCCCACGACAAGAAAATGGGACTATCATAAACATAGAATAGTGAAGAAGAAGAAAAAGAAAAACCGAGAAAGTTCCAGAACAGATGAGACATGGCTGCCGGCAGCCTCAAGTCTGAAGTCTTTTAAGTTACCACTGACTCATGGAATTCTCAATAACTGGATACATTGGTGATAAGCCCAGTCATCATCAACATAAAAAATGCCCTTTGCCCAACTGAACCTACTTCTCATTTTAGTTCGGTCCAAATTAATTAAAAAAAGGGCTTACTTGCTGGTCCATTCATACATTATTTTCCAGACATGAAGATGCACCAATACATTGCTAACTGATTAAATACTTTCCTTTCTAACCTCAATCCTGGGGGCATTCATTTATGCCCAATTTAAAAACAGGGTAGCCAACTTCTACCAGAGAGCACAATTTTATATGGAGGAACATTGAAGTTAAAGGGAAGGGCACGGAAGAATTCAAGTTTCTAATAAGAATAAAAGGATAATGAAAAACTGTCAACTGAACTTCCTAAATCCTCCTGAGTCATCGTTATTTATATTCTTACAATTTTCCAATTGGGGAGATTCTGATTTCTGAAAGCAAGTTTTTTTTAAATAAGAAAAAGGGATTATCATTTACCAGCAATTCCCCTTCCTTCTCTCCGTTTCCGCTTTATTTTCTTTGGATACCTTCCCTTCCCTTCTCCTTTCAACTTCCAAGCGTACCCTTAAGTAGTCACGATTTTTTTGGGGAAAAAGAAAAGATTAAAAACGAAAATAGTCGAAATTTAAGAGCATGTTTATGGAAAATTTCTAAGGGCAAGCACAAAATTCCGTTGAGGAACCTTTGACAGAATACATCACACAAACATGACAAATGCACCTAAAAACACAACTCTGTAAAGAGAATGAACGAGCGATCAAGCAAGAAAAAGCCGAAGAAGATAACAGAAGACGATAGTACAAGTGAAGAACATGTCACCGGAAACTTGCCTGAAGCAACTAAAGGGCAGAAGACACAGGAAATTTGGGTTCACTCAACACTCTTGCCGCGGTGCTGTGGGAAAATCGAACTTCCGATTTTGTAAGCTCTGCTTCCTGGGAGGTCGGCGAACCATTAGAAGGGGCAATTACTGTGTACAGGAACATAATCACATTTAACTATAAAATGGCGTCCACTGTTATTTTAATTATAAAAAAAAAACAACTTTTTAAATTAAATATAAAAAAATATAAAATTATCAAAACACTCTTGACTTTTATTTCTCGCCACCATCACCAGACGTTGATCACTGACAGTCGACAGTCGGTTAACATTCACAAGGGACTTTTACTAAATTTTATAATTTATTTATTTTAAATTTATAACTTAATTTTTAAATTTTTATTTTATAATTTTTTTTTTAAAATTTACAAATTTTTTATTATAAATTTATAATTTATTTTTAAATTTTTATTATGAATTATTTTAATATTCTTATAACTTCTTTTTCAAATTTTATAACTTATTTATTTTAAATTTATAACTTATTTTTAAATTTTTTATTATAAATGGTTTCAATGTTTTATAACTTTCTTTTTAGAATTTATAACTTACTTACTTTAAATTTACAACTTATTTTCTAAATTTTTACTATAAGTTATTTCAATGTTATTGCAACTTATTTTACATATTTTAAACTTGCTTACTATAAATTTTTAATTCATTTTTCAAATTTTTACTATCAATTGTTTTAGTACTTTACAACTTCTTTTAAAAAATTTACAAATTGTTTGCTTAAAATTTTTAACTTGTTTTCCAAATTTTTACTATAAATTTTTTTAGTATTTATCAACTTTTATTCCAAAATTTTTTAACTTGAGACAATTCGTGATAAAAATTTGAAAAATAAATTACAAATTTAAAGTAGACAAGTTACAAATTCTAAAAAAGAAGTTACAAAATGCTAAAATAATTTATGGTAAAAATTTAAAAAATGAATTGTAAATTAAAAGTAAGTTAGTTACAAAATATGTAAAAAAAAAGTTGTAAAAGTACAAAAAAAATTATAGTAAAAATTTAGAAAATGAGTTGTAAATTTAAAATAAATAAGTTATAAAACAAGTTACAAAAACATTAAAATAATTCATAATAAAAGTTTAGAAAATGAGTTACAAATTTAGAGTAAAAAAACTACAAATTCTAAAAGTAAAATTATAAAATACTAAAATAATTCATAATAAAAGTCTGAAAAATAAATTATAAATTCAGAGTAAATAAATTATAAAATTTAGAAAGAAAGTTGTAAAACACTAAAACTATTCATAATAAAAAATTGAAAAATAAGTTGTAAATTCAGAGTATGTAAGCTGCAAAATTTGAAAAAAAAAGTAGCAAAAATAATGAAATAATTCATAGTAAAAATTTAGAAAATAAATTGTAAATTTAGTGTAAAGAAATTGTAAATTCTGAAAAAAAAATTGTGAAGTAAAAATTTAAAAATTAAGTTGTAAATTCAAAATAAGTATGTTACAAAATCTAGTAAAAATTTTCGGCGAATGTTGACTCATTATTGGTAGCCATTGACCGATCAACAGCATTGACCAGTCACTAGCATTAATCGGTCGCTAGCATTGACTGGTTGCTAGCAACCATTGACCGGTGTTGACTAGTCGTCAACGGTTATTGATTTGGAGTCAATCGTAGCTGACCGATGATGGTAGGGGAAGAAATAAAAGTTGAAGATATTTGGTAATTTTATATTTTTTATATTTAATTTTAAAAAGTTGATTCATTTTTGTAATTAAATAATTGTAGGTCCATTTTGTAATTAAATGTTGATTTTGGTCCTAAATAATAATTCCCCTAAAAAAATTGATCAATATGATTTAACCGTAAATTATTTCTAAAAAAATTGGATTTGGATGAACTAAATATCCCTCAAGATTCTGGCCAAAAAAATAATTCCCAAAATTAAAATGTGTCATAGTTAAATTATTTTGATTTAACTATTTTAAAAATATAAGTTAATATATTAATTAAATTTTATTTAAAAACTGATAAATATTGTAACTTTTAAGTATAAACTTTATTTCAATTCATTTTCAGAAGTGATGACAATATTTATGTTTATATGTATTATTGTTGATTAACATGTTATAATTATTTTATGAATATGTTTCTGTTTGTAATAATTATTTATTTTCAATTAATAATTTTAAAACTTATTAAATTTAGAAATTGGCTGTTGTATATTATTAAAATAAATTTTTGCAACTTGTCATTTATATAGTTAATTAATAAATATAAGAAAACATTGATCAAACATCATGATAAGATCAAATTTTTTTGAACGGCTCCCCGTTTAAGGTCTTTGGGAAAACATTGATCAATGTAAAAGACATTTTTGAAAAAATTATCTCCATTTTAGGTTTGACTTAACTTAATTTGAGTTTGTCAAAGTTCAAAAAGTTTCAAATATCGATTGGTTGTTATAAGAAAAAGTAAAATAAAAAAAGATGAAAAAATTGTATGAGAAGAGAGGAAGGAATGAAACAAGAAGCAAAGAAGAAGAGGAATAAGGATGGATAATCTGAAATCCCAAAATTTACATTCAACCTTCAAATCAACAACATGATGATGGAATGAACAAGGACTCTACACACTTGACCTTAATTCCAAATCAACATCTTAATTTTTTGAGTGTTCTTTTCATGATAATGAAAATTTGAATTCTTAATAGAAAGATACTACTATTGATAGAAGCATAGATTGTGACACATGGAACAATAGTGAAGACAATTACTGTGTTACGATTGCACTATGCACCATTAGTATCTTGGAACAAAATTTAACTTAAATAGTGGAGAACCTCTTGCACCATTGTAGAATCATACTTGATATGTGTTGGGAGCTGCCCTTTTCTTTCTAACATCGCTTTCTTCATATGTGGAATTGAGAACCTTTTTCTTTCATGATTTCTATCATGTACAATTGTAATGTTAAAATTATACAATTTGACTTGATTGATGGAAATTAATGTTTCAAATGATTTCACAATAGCATTAACAAGCTCATCAATAGTTCTAGGTAACTCTGTGCTATAATGGCATTGAAAATCCAAGATCTAGAACATTTGAATTTGGAGAATTTGCATGTTAACAAATCAAATGGATATCAAATCCATCTTTTGTAGCTCCTTGACGAAATTTATCATCATTCTCATCAATGTGTGTTCAATCATTGTCTTACTTAATAAATATCAAATACCTTAAATCTTCTTTTGGCCATTTTTCCTTGATGGCAAGTAATACTTTATTTATCAAGTGCAAGGTCATACAAGTAAACGCCGATTTTTTCAAAGATTTCATTTTCTTATGCATCAAACTTTGGGCAAGCAAGAGCAACTAAAAACATGACCTTCCCAATAAAATTTTTGCTTTTGCTAGTACATATTAGATCCTTTTCGTCTTGCAACAAGTAGTAATTCTCACATTTCTTTATCATATAGAAACACTTCTCATCAATATAAATAATGTTATACATCCCCATAAAAGTTGGATCATGTGGTACGCTAGCAATATTAAGCATTGATGTGCAAAACTATAATGTACAATCTTGCTCTTTTGTTCTCTTCTTTTAAAAAAGGTTTTATAGCATTTGAATGCCTTCGTACAGCGGCTCACTTTAAACACCTAAGTATTGTACTCTTGCTCACATTTAATACATGAGCTAAAGATAGAAGAGATGTCCATTGAAGCAAAAGGACATGAAATTACTTTTTTAAATGAAGAAAAATAAATATACAATTGGGGAATGTTAAGTAAACATGTAAATGGTATGATGCCACTATGTTGGTGCCGAGAATAAATTGAGTATACTCCAAGCGTACTAAAAATATTAACCTTAATTTGAGACAATTTGACTTCTAATCAGACAATTTGTGAGGCCCTAGAGTCATTTTTCACAATTTCTCCAGGTACAGGTGTCAGAAATAAAGATAAAAATATGATATTGAAAACTTAAAGCTTGCAGAAAATTTAAATGTAACATGATGCTAATAACTTAAAGAAATAATAATCATTATGTCTAGAATTTGCAAAATGATGATGCTAGAAAAGATGAGCAAGATGAAAGCTAAAAAATAAGAACACATAAACAAAGTAGGGCAAAATAGATGCAGAGAGTTTAGAAGTTATGTTTGTGTGATGAAGTTGATGCTGTTCATTCTTGGCAACTTGTTCCACTATTTATAGATGAATACAATGGCCGTTCTTCAGTCCCAACATGACCGCATCGTTCCTGTTCTCACATTCCACTTCCTCTTAAGTGCAACCTCTCAAGCCACCTTCTTGTGTTTTTTTTTTTTTTAGATAAAAGCCACCTTCTTTTTTATACTAATTGTTTAAATATTTAATTGCGGAAAAGCCAAAAGGCCTCATCTTAAGTTTTAGGCCTAATATATGCAAACACACACATATTTATATATTTAAGGCTTCATAATTAAATAATTTCAATAAAAGGAAAAATGGCTTTAACAAATTTTATCTAACATATCATGGGCTCTAAAAATGTAATCATATTTAGCCAATTTTATTTTAGGCCAAACAATTGAAAAGAAAAAAAAGAAAGTAGGATGCCACTACACTTATTTTCGGAGGAAGACACATATCCATCCACGTGTTAGCAGTTAGCACTAAAGAAGGAGTCAAGCCAGGTGACCAGCCACCTGTTAGCACTGAAGATACTCTACTCACGTCTAATGCTAGTGTTCACTTAGAGACAATTAGTTCAAAGCATAGCAACGGAGTGGTGATACTAAGTACTGTTAAAAAAAACTAGAAACTGATGTCAGAATATGAGTTTGGTTCGACAATACTTCAATCCAATTTCCCCGACGCATGCCATCTTCCGCAGATACACCACTATTTTCAAGCAGGTGCATATAGAAGTCATAAAACTTTGAAAAGTTGACACAAAATTGAAGAAAGTATTTCTTAATGAAAAAAAGAGAAAGTTGAACTGAAATCTAAAGGAGAAATAAAATATAAAATATGTGAACCCATTATATATGATTTGTAATTTTTATATTGGACAGGATGTAGATGAAGCCTAAGAATTTCTTGACCAAATAATCTTCAATGTGAACTCATACGATAATTTGTATGCCGAAAGCCGTGAACCACTCTATTCTCTTCATGCTTTCTGTACTTCTTGCAAAATCCCAGTTGAGTTTTCTTCCACTTCCTGCACTTGTAAAGTAAAAAGCTTAAGATCATGGCAACCGAAATGGTAGGTGGGGCTTTTCTCACTCCTTTTGTGAAGACTTTGGCTTAACAGGATGGCCTCTTGTGAGATGGTAGACTTCTTCATGGGAGTAAAACAGAGCAATGGCCTTAATCTACAACTGGACAAGTTGAAGATAACATTGCGATCTGTTGATGCTCTCGTCAATCATGCAGAGGAGAAGCAGGCAACAGACTTGCATGTTCGTGAGTGGCTGAACGATCTTAAAGATGCCATGTTGGAAGCTGAGGACATTTTGGATAAGATCACTATGACAGCTTCAAGTCAGAAAATGGAAGCTGAATTAGGGAGTGAAACCACAAACAGGGTGAGTTGCTGTTCATCCACTTCTCTTGGCAGGTGTAGTGATGAGATAAATATGATATTGAAAAGTTGGAAGTTTTGAAACAAAAGTATGTGATGGGTTTGAGGGAAAGTGTTAGTGGTGTTCCTTCAAATAAATTTCACACAACTTTAGTCGGGAAAGTCTGGTATTTATGGAAGAGATTATGATAAAGAATCTATTATCAAAATGTTGCTATTGGATTCTGGTGCCGATAAGATATGTGTCATCACCATAGTTGGGATGGATTTCCCATTTGGTACTCACCGTGTGTCGTTGGGACAGATTTTTCAAATGGTAATATCATTTTTTCTTTGAAGTGATAGTTATACAATATTTTTATTTTAACTTTTACACTGATACAGATACATGTATCGGATATAATACGAAAAATACATCAATTTTTAAAATTTTAAGATACGGATGCACGGATATTTATACATATATAATATTATTTATGTAATTTTACATGTATAATTAATAAATATACTCATTAAAAGAAAAATGAGTATTGAATATTGTAAAAATTATAATATAAATATTAAAATAAATAATAAAATATTTATAACAACTTAAACTGGTCCTATTTTACTATAAAAAATTGAAATGATATAGATAGATATAAAGTAGTATGGATAAATATTTATACATAAGTATAATATGGGTATCATATTATTTTATGTATCGGATATGAATATGTCTAGGTTTTTTAAGAATCTGTGCTTTATAATTTAATATGGATAGTCTAAATTTACAACGAGTATGCTGGGATTGCAAATTCTAGTTGGGATGGGGTGGGGGTGGGATTTGGGAAGACCACCTTGCTCTCAAGTTGTGAAGAAGTATTTTGATTTAAAAGTATGGGTTTGTGTTACCCAAGAATTTGATGCCCCTAAATTGAAAAGGACTATTCTGGAGGCAAATCCCTTTAAGGTGTGATACATTGGATCTTAGTCAACAGATTAAACTCAAGGAGTTTCTAGACAATAAGAAATTCCGCATTATTTTAGATGATGCATGGAACGAGCACTATTTTGATTTAAGTATCATCTTCCATGTTAAAAATTATTTTCATTAAATTTAAAATATTTAGATATATATATATATATGTATATTCAAAATTTGCAAACAATTTACTAGTTAAAATATTAAATTAAATCAAGATATAATATAATTTTTTACAAGAATATTATATATCTTAAAAAATAAAAAGTTATTTATAAAAAAATTATTTTACTCTATAATATAATTACATTTATCATACTGATTTAGTGTTTAAAAAGTTATTATTCTTATTTAGTTTTGCTTATTAATTTTATTCTCTAACATAAACCAATAGTTTTAAGTATGGAAACAAAATTAACATCACTAAACTTCTCGAAAATCAACGGTTTGTCAAAATTAATCTTAACATAGTTGGGCAACTTATTATTAATTTTTTAGATAACCTAATTAGATAATATAAGCATATGTTGGTATTGCCAAATTTTCTGATCAAATTAATTGAGTCATTTATTTTTTAACAAATAACTTTTTTTTCAATTTTCCATGTTCAAATATTTTTATTTTTTCATTTCATAACACAAATTCATGCATTTGAGGAGGAAAGTCCCTTCCCATCAGCTTCCGGATTCACTGTTCACATCCCCTTGTGAGGAGCAAAAGGCTCCTAGCTAAATTTCATTTTTTTCAGGACGATTAATGCGCCTTTGTTTCAAAAGCGGAGCCACATCGACGCGAAACTTCGTATTATAGATTATTCACATTTTCCAGTTAGCGGCAGTTTGTCTCTCTAAATTTGTGGGAAACTAGGAGGTAATTTCTTTCTAGATGACTTTTACCCACTGAAATGCCCAAATTAACTCCTTCTGCCAGAAATGAAGTCAAAGGACAAGAGAAAAGGCCTATCAGTCGATGTGCTTAAGGTCGTTTTGTCATATTCTAGCAACTAAATAATCGTGTAATCTAGGGGCGAACGTTATCTAATTTACATACAATATAAATGGTTTCTGCTTTATTAAATTTTATAGTAGTTTGGCCGGCATGAAAATGACCATATAATATTCTATGTGAAGTGTGAATTGAACTCAAACGATTTCTTAGTTCAACAATTTACTGGCTGCAAGCTGTGAACCCCTCTATTCTCTTGGTGCTTTCTTTACTGTGAGCAAAATCCCAGTTTTCTTCCATTTCCTGCATTTGCACAGAAAAAAAAAAAGCTGAAGATCATGGCGGCTGAAATGGTGGGTGGGGCTTTTCTCACTGCTTTTGTGCAGACTTTGTTTGGCAGGATGGCCTCTCGTGAGATGGTAGACTTTGTCGCAATCGAACAAGTTGAAGATAACATTGCGATCTGTTGTTGCCCTGGCCAACCATGCAGAAGAGAGGCAGGCTGCAGATTTGCATATCCAGCAGTGGCTCAACGATCTTAAAGATGCCATGTTCAAAGCTGAGGACATTTTGGATAAGATCACTACAACTACAGCAGCTTCAAGTCTGAAGCTGAATTAGGGTGTGGAACCACAAACAGGGTGAGTTGCTTTTCGCTGCTTCCCTTGGTCGGTTTAGTGATGAGATAAATATGATCATTGAAAAGTTGGAAAATTTAGTGAAACAAAAGGATGTGCTGGGTTTGAGGGAATGTGTCAGTAGTATTCCTTCAAATAAATCTCATACAACTTCTTTAGCAGGAAAGTCTGGTATTTCTGGAAGAGATTCTGATAAAGAATCTATTATTGAACTGTTGCTATCAGATTCTGGTGCCGATAAGATATGTGTCATCCCCATAGTTGGATTCGGTGGGGTTGGGAAGACCACCCTTGCTCAAGTTGTGTACAATGATGACTTGGTGAAGAAGTATTTTGACCTGAAAGTATGGGTTTGTGTTACCCAAGAATTTGATGTATCTAAATTGACAAGGACGATTCTGGAGGCAATCCCTTTAACAGTGATACATTGGATCTTAATCAACAACAGATTAAACTCGAGGGGTTCCTAGACAATAGGAGATTTGTCATTGTTTTAGATGATGCATGGAACGAGAACTATATTGTTTGGGAAATCTTATGACGTCCTTTTGAATACAGGGCCCAAGGAAGTAAGATCATAGTCACAACATGGAGTGAAATTGTTGCATCAACCATGCTCACTGTTCCAACTTACCATTTAAAACCATTGTCAGATGATGATTGTTGGATATTGTTTGCAGAACATGCATTTGAAGGGATAGAGTTGGATACATGTGCTAAGTTGAGCTATAGGGAGGAGTATAGTGCAAAAATGTAGTGGACTCCCATTGGAAGCTAAAGCCCGGGGGGGTCTCTTGCGAACTAAAAAAGATGAAAGTGAATGGGAGAAGGTATTGAGAAGTGATATATGGGATTTGCCAGCTTGTAGGAGCAATGTTCTTCTTGCTCTAATGTTGAGCTATCACTATCTTCCCTCACATCTTAAGCAATGTTTTGCTTGTTGTTCCATATTTCCAAAAAATTATCAATTTAAATGAAAAGATCTAGTGCATCTGTGGATGGCAGAGGATCTACTTCTTCAACATTCCAATAAAATTGAAATGATGGAAAAAGTAAGTAAAGAATACTTCAATGACTTAACATCCAGATCATTCTTTCAGCAATCAAGTAAAAAGTGCTTCATTCTTCACGATCTTATGGGTGACTTGGCTGAATTTGTCTCTGGAGAATTCTCCTTCAGACTAGAGGGTGTAAAGACACGTGTCATGTCAGAAAGGACTCGTCATTTGTCAAATTCCAATGTGAAATTTGATGATTTAGAGAATATTATGGCCAGATGTGAAAATCTGCGTACCTTTTTCCCATCACAGGTGTTATCATGGTCTAGATGCTTAAATGATGAGGCTGTAAGTGCCTTGCTTTCAAAATTAACAAGATTGAGGGAACTTTCCCTCTCTAATTGCCGCAATCTGACAGTTATGCCAGATTCACTTGGCAACTTGATACATTTAAGATATTTAGACCTCTCTTCCACTTCAATCTGCAAGCTGCCCAACTCTACAGGTTCTTTGTACAATTTGCAGACTTTGCTGGTGACAAATTGTTCATACCTTGCTGAATTGCCACTTGACATGGGAAGGCTAACTAATTTGAGACGTTTGGATATAAGTTGAACAAAATTAAGTCAGATACTGCCACATATGGGTAGATTGAGAAATCTTCAAATATTAACAGCATTTGTTCAAGGTAATAGATGAGGTTTGAGCATCAAAGAGCTGAAGGAACTTCCGTTCCTTCAGAAAAAGCTCTCTATTTCAAATCTGCAATACGTCGCCAGCCCTCAAGATGCTATGACAGCTAACTTGATCGGTAAAGAGCAGCTTAATGAATTGGTGTTAAAATGGAGTGGGACCGTGAATGATCAATGTCTTAAGCTTGCTCCATGCTTCCTAGTATGCTTGCATCACTAGTAATGTATCCATAATAATAAATTGAGTTCAATTTAAGTCAATTGATTGAGTTTAATAACAAATAAGAAAATAAATTAATCAATCAATTAAGTAAAAAATGATCGGTTAAAAAAGAAATTTGGAAGGTTAGGAAACATAACTGATTATATCTGAAGAAGTAATAGGTTATCGAGAGATAAAATAAGTTTTAAAAGTAAGATAACCGATTATATTTGAGAATGTAATAGATTAGATTTCAAACAGAGAGCTTGCACACTCATTGAGAAAAGGTGATCAATTATTGAAGAATATAACCGATTGTATAAAGCAATATAATCGATTAGAGGTGAGAGTAATCAATTAAAACGCGAAATTGAAGTATATCAGAAATATGCATACTTGATAATCAATTATTTTGAAGAGGTATTCGATTATATCAGAAAAGAATAAGGCTGAACTAACAAAACAATTAATATAATCAATTATACATAGATGTAATCAATTAAGGTGCTAAACACAGGAAAGCGGACAAAGCAGAGGAATGATAATTGATTATTTTGATGAAGATAATCGACTAATTCAACAAGAAAGCATGAACTTGAGAAGAATAACTGATATAACAGATTATATGGCTGGCAATAATCGATTACGTTTGATGACACTTTTGAAAACTTACTGGAATGAAAGGATCAATGCTCAATTTGATTTCTAGACTTAAAATCTTCAAGGATATTAAAAGAGATGTTCTAAAATTATTTGAAAAACCTCTAAAACCAAATATTCTCAACTACTTACATCCAAACTCAAAGATTAATGACTTGAATCTTGATCTTTCAATTTAACCTCCCAAGCATTTGCTCCAAAACTTTTTCCTCATCTTGAAATAACTACATAAGAAATTCATATTAAGTTTAGTAGTTAGTCTAATTTTTTTTTAAATAATAACCATGATTTAAAAGATATAAGTAACATTTAATAACCATATTATGCAAACTTTTTACTACACTATTTAACATTATCAAAATTAATCATATTAGTCACCAAGCCTAACAATCTCTCTCAAAGAGGAAGAGAATCCTAGGTTGTGAGGGATATGTCATTATAGACATGGGTTACTTTGGTGCATAATTAAGAATTAATAATAAGAATTTAAGAATTAATAATTAAGAAACAATACAAAATTATACAAAGGAAGTTAAAAGATTGAATAAATTCAAAACTTAAAATAAATTGAAAATGACGAAGGTAAATTTTAAAAAATGAGAGGTAAAAAAAGAAATTAATATTAATAATAATATTAAAAAAATCAGAAACTTATAATATTTAATTTGAAGAAATTAATAATCAATAATTAAGAAATAACAAAAATTGTAGAAAAATAACATAAAAATAATAAAAATTTAGAAAAAAAACTTTAAATATTAGAAAATTTAAAAATATGAAAATAACTTGTAAATAAGTTTAAATAAGAAATGAATCTAACATGTATGAGAAGTTATTAAGATAAAAGATAGCAAGTAGAGAAGAAGGAACTCAGAGAAAAAATAGGAAAGTGAGAAAGTAGGAGAAAAAAGGGATAAGTTTTTAAAATAAAAATGTTTTATTTGAAACAATTAGAAAAATAGAAAGAGTACTGTACATAAGACACTCTTATGAACAACTTCTCCTTCAAAAATATTATAATATAAGGGATACTCTCATATTAAATTATTAACTATAGGTGGGGTTAGAGCATACCTTTCTTTCAAGCAAACATTAACAAGTATGCGAGTATTAGAATATTTACACAGTGTAAATTAGATCACTAAAACTGGGACTTAGTATATATTTATATCCAATAACACCTTACATGCACTCACAAAGGGTGTAAAGAAGAGAGGGAAATAGCTATTTTTGAGGTTTTGAGATCCCCCTAATTGTAGGTGGAAAAAAATGTATCTTTCTCTCTGCATTTATAAATTAGATTTGATTCATTATTAAATTATAATAATAAAGGAGAATATGCTTAAAGAAAAAAGATTATTCTCTTGTTCCCTTTACATATCCAAAAAAAGATAATGGGTTTTAATAAAAAGTAATTGACCAATTCAAATAAGTTCAACATAAACAAATGGTTGGAGATTTGATTTTCAATATTTGTGATAAAGCAAGTAAAAGTTTAATCTTTCCTTTTCATATTTTGAGGGAGATTAGTTCATACTAACAGCATGGATACTCTACAAATATATAGAAACCTTGATGATTTTGAAATATAAAAATTTACAATGTAAGTGTGAGCAAAATAATCCATTATATAATCTATCATCTACTTCACACCTAAAGTTTAGTTTAAATTATTTTTAAATATGGGTAAAATGATATTGAAGGCCCTTGGAAGGGAAAAAAAATACAATGAAGGCTCTAGATTTGGAAAAATACAATGAAAAACCTAGATCTATCATAAAACTAAGGAAATATGATATGAATAATAAAACAAGAACATGAGAAAATAGTAGAAAATAGAGATAAGAAACATGACACAAAAGAGAATTGGACAAGAGAAATGATGAGTATTCCATATTTATTTAGGTGTGTCCAATGCCTTATATATAACCTTTATTTATAGGCCTTCAACCATTGAAAATTAACCTAAAGATTACTACAACATACATATAAACATTAACTACATAATGGTACAATATAATACATTTGGTGGTTATAAGGCATTAACAAAAAAAAACTTCTTAAAAGTCAATCATGTAGGAGGTTATAGAATGTATGACATTAAAGGTATGGAATGTCAAGAATTGTAATGTTATAGAAATATGAAATAACAATCTTGGAAAATTATGTACATCCACATAATATTATAAATTTTATAACAAGATCTTAACTAAAATAAAAGTTGTAAATGATACACAATAGATATAAGTTGTTAAAAAAATTCATTATAAATAAAAAAAAACCATGTTCAAATTCGGATGAGATTAAGTTGCAAAATCTTGAAAATAAATTGTAAATAATGAATAATGAAATTATGAATTACTGAAGATGACTTGTAAATAAGACAGCAACAATCAAATAATTAGATGGATTGCCAACTTTTGAGTATCGTGAAATATTTTGTGGGATTTAAGTTGTAAATTCCTAAATTAGTTGTAAATAATATAACAATAGAGTTGTAAAAGTCCACTTATAAAATCAATAGCTAACTTTTAGGATCTCATAAAATATTCAAAAACTTTTCTCGAAGAACAATAATAAACTACAACAGTCACTTATTAACAATTAGTTTTTGGCATTATGTCTATTTCATCTTATAAAACACTTTTTAATGACCATACACAAATTAAGGATAGTAGTTAATAATTAAAAAAATTTCATCATTTCCTAAATTATCCTCCTTTAATATTATTTAATATAATTGACTCATGAATTAAACTCTCTAACATTAATAAATTTTATCATTTTTCAAAGATATTTTGAATAAAATAAAATTAAATACACTACGTAATTCATAAAATATCTTATATTATAAAACATAAATTTCTGTAAGTGTGCTTTATACAACGGAAATGGAATGATTAATTCACAAATCTATTATTTATTAAAGTTTTACTACTGAATATTTAATGATAGTTCTCAAGATTTGAACTCAAGACATCTAATAAGAGTTATAATCTTTTACCACTTAAACCAATTGTTTGATGGCTAGGGACCAAAATCTTTCCTTATATTTTTTCTAATTACAAGGGTCTTACTTTTTTTTTTCTTTTTAACAGGTCTTAAATTAATGTCATTTTTCCTTAAATATAAGCTAGTCTTAATTCTCATACAGCTTTCGATTCTCTAAAATCATTTGAATTTTGAAAAAGTAAATTAATTATTCAAAAGTAAAAATAAATGAATAATATTATCAATAAATAGAAAATAAACAATACAATAACACTGCTCACTTATTTTAGTTTTATATAATATATTGCTGATTGATGATTATTTTATTATATATTTATGTGTGTGTGTGTGTGTGTATATTCTAAAAGATACACTGCACTTAAATTACAAATATTGTGATTTCTTCTATAACTACCTGTCTTCCTTTCCCTGTGTGACCGTCTTTTTATCTGTGTGGCGATAAAAAGAGTCATCAGATTTTAACACTCAATAAGGGTATAATATATTATAATATTAATTATAATATTATAAAAAACATGTGATTTAATTTCATTTTTATAATTGAAAAAGATACTTATTATCTTTTTTTTTGTGCAACACAAATATTATAGAAATATTTTTTATTATCTATTAGTATACTATTTTAGAAATTTCTTTGTGGTAATTAAAACAAACGGTTACTTATTATCTATTATTCCTGATTTATGAGTATTATTTTTTTATTACGTACATAAATATTTATTCGCATTATAATTTATATTCACAAAATAATTTAATTAATTTTTAAGAAATTAAAATCTTTATATTTCAAGTATATTTATATATAACAAAGTTTTATAATAAATAAGTATTCATTTGAAAGGGAAAATATAAAAATAGATGGAATACTTTTTTAATTTTATTTTCTAATTGTCTTTTCATTTTTTTATAGAAATCTTTTCATCTGTTTTAGATGCTTAAATATTTTGCTCATAAGTATCCATGCAAGGGATAGTCTACCATATTATATATAATTACTCTTCCCTTATAACAAATAATTATTTCTTCCGATCTTAAATATATAGGATCCTTTATAGAAAATGAGATAATATTTATTATATATTATCAAAAAATAACTTTATTTAATTTATGAGAAAGAATGAGAAAAAAATTCAATCGGAGTAGTTTTGATAAGACGTTGTGAGTTTTGAAAAAAAATAAAAAAAAATGATATTTGAGAGTCAAAACTATAAATTAATATCACTGAGAAATCCAAAGATTATGTAATGAAAAAATAAACCCATTGTCACAAACTTGACAAAATTTAATTATTAAATTACCTAAACTAGAATGATAGTGTCAAATGATTGAAAAAGACTGTCAAATTTGGGGGTAAAGTGTCAAATTTTTTAAGTTAATTGTTAAATAACATAAAGTAATAGTTGTAATTGCTGAGTGAAATTTCATTTTTTTAATGTAAAATGAGAGAAGATTAATGTCAAATCTTAAAATGACATTATGAAATGGTTTATAAGGAGTGTAAAAAAAATAGGAGTGATGTTGCTAATTTTAGTGAACATAAATCATTCAATGTAAAATAATTGCAAGTCAGTGTCAAATTCTGAAATTTAAGTGTCAAATCGCTGAAGATGAGTATCAAACATTTGATATTTGATATTTGACAAACTAGACTCACTCTCAATTTTTGACACTCTTCATTAGCTATTTGACGGTGTCATTCCAGGATTTAATACTAATATTCCCCTATTTTATATTAAGAAATAAAATTTCACTCACAAATTATAATTGTTAACCTATGTTATTTGAAACTTAATTTAAAAAATTTGACACTTTGTACTCAAGTTTTGATACACATTTAACATAATCATTTCGAGAATGGCAGTTAAGTAATTTAATAATAATTTTTTTTTAAGTTTAGGACTATGAATTTTTTTTGTCATTTGAAAATCTTTGATATTATAAGCGATATTGATTCAAAGTTTTGATTCCTAAGTTTCATGCTCCCAACAAATTAAGATAATTAAAATAATTTTATATTAAGAATCAGATGAAGTTCTAAATTACACAGACAACAAAATAGTTGGAATCATTAAATTTATCAAAAATATAAAATAATTTTAAAAAATACCCTCATTTTCATATTAATAAATTTTATCATATAATTAATAAAAATAAATTATAATAAGGGCACTTTTGAAAAGAAAATTAAATGTACTGTACAAATCTTATTTATTCCATTATTTTTTTAAATGCTCTATGAGACCCCCAGATGTTTGAACCGACAGGGTATGTAAATAAGTGTCGGGTCACTGTTTTGGGTGATTTGTTGCCTTGCATAATGTTAGCCGTTGGATCACATAGATTAACCCCAGCTGTGCGGACAGCCAGACATTTCAAACGCTTTGTCCACAAAATTTGTTTTCTTAATTTTCGACGCACTCGATATGTAGAAATCATTTGAATTGGATTGTTGAATTAATACTGCTTTTTTATCCCCATAAAAAAAATACAACTTTTTTATCAGCTGAGCTAGAGTTGGTGGGTCACGGCTTTCAAATTTCATTATATATATTTTAATTTTAACACTAGTAATTTGATTATTTGGTTTGTTTTGATTATTAATTAACAATTAATTAGTGATGTATTTGTGTCGAACAAGATCAACGTCATTTTTTTTAAACACCAACAAGTTCAACTTGCTTACTGTTTTTGTCCATATGTACTTTTTCTTGCGGGTAAATTGTCAATATCTACTTTATCACTTCAATAATGTTCATATTTAACTATCAACTTGTTTCTTTTGTCAAATCCACTCTATCACTTCAAAATAATTAAATAAGTGCAATTCGTATTTTTTCCCGTCTTTCTAATTTTTTAGTTAATCGAAGCTACCATTTAATTTAGATTCCCAACAAATGGAGTCTCATATGGTTTTTTTTTAAGAAAAAATTCTTTCAATATGTGTTTATATCCATAAAACTTAAAAGGTCAAAAGTATACTTTAGAGGTATGAAATCCCTTTTGAATTGACCTGATTATTAATTCTTTTTTCATGTTACTCGGAAACATTTTACATACATTGCATGTGAATTTTTAATTTTTCAAAAACATATATAAGATGTTTAATAATTAGTTAGTGTTGTCCTTTTGTCAATAAAGTTCAACTTGATGACTTTTAACTACGTATCTACTGTTGGTAACTTGTCAATATCTACTTTACCGCTTCAATAATGTTCCAATTTAATTATCACTTTCTCATTTCTTTTGTCAAATCCACTCTATCAAAATGAGCACAATCTGTATTTTTTTTTAAAATCAATTGGAGCTACCATTTAATTTAGATTCCCACCACAGGGAGTGTCATACGGAAAAAAAAAAAACTCTTTCAATATGTATTTATCATTCATAAGATTTTAAACTTAAAATTTAAAAGCATACTTTAGAGATATTAAATTCCTCTTCAATTGGCCTCATTATGATTTTTTTTATGTTAATTGAAAACCTTTCACATACATTGCATTATTGATAATATAAAATTTATAATAAATTATACTATTTAAAATTTTTGATTATTCGTCAAGATATTATAAGGCTATGTGGCTCAGCCACTTAATTTTAAAATTTTAAAACATATCAATATGATTACACATATTAAAGGGTCACTTAATATGGGGAAAGTTTAACTTACTGAAAAGTAAAACAACTGGTATTATTTATTATTTGATTCCAAAAAAACTTGGAAGTACTCAGAAAGTTGAACTTAACTCGGGAAGTACTTGAGAAGTTTTACTTCCCGAGCAAACTTGTAGGAAATTCTATTTTTCGAGTATCTTACAATCATTTTTCAAAAAGGCCCTCTGTAACGACCTTCAAACTGCTATCCTAAACATATCCCCTAGTTGATAAGAGTATACCTTTTCATTGGTGTAGTACTAGAGAGACCAGGACTGGAGGAAAAATCAAAATGGATCAAATTTAAGAAAAAAAGATAGTAGGTTCCACGCTGTGGTGGAGAGTAGAGACGCCACAGCGAGATCTATTGAATTTTCGAATTTGAATGAGATAGAGGAGATTCATGCCGTGATGAACTTATTGTGCGTCATGGCGAACTTATCGTGCACTGTAACAACAGTTTGAAAACTCTAATAGATCTGGACACGAACCAGTTGGTAAAGGAAGAAGAAAACAAAGAGGAAGAAGAATTGCTCTACTAGGGTTTCGACCACAAAGCTTGGGGCTTGATTTCTTGACTTCAGAAGGTTCATTTTAGTGTGTTAAGTGATCCCTAACCTTCCTCCTCTTTTTTCTTCATGATTTGAGGTTTGGAATTTGTGGGTGAAGGATGATTTCCATTTTGGTTGAAGTTTTTATCGATTAAAATGGTCATAAGTGAGTTATAGTTATATGGGTTGGTGACTTCAAGGCTTAGGTGTGAGTTTTTAAGTGTTTGTGAGTTTTTATTATGAACCCTAGCTTAAAATCTTTTGATTCACCATGGATTTCGAATTGTTGAGGATTAGTATTGGTTTGGATGGGTATTGGGGCTCCTTGATGTATGTTTGTGCTATTGAAATTGTGAATTTGTCATCATTAAGTTTGGTTGGTTGAATTGTGAGTTTTTGGGATATTTAAATATTGTGTTAATTGGAGGCATTATGGTATTGTAATATTCAAGATTGTGTTTGGAAGTTGTGACACTCTAAGAAGTGATTTGGAAGAGTGGAGTTCATCATTGGCTTTCTAACGGCCTACTGGCCGCCCTGTATGTGTTTGTGCATGAACAACTCGAGGTAATAGGGTATATAGTCTGATGCATTGCTTTTGTCTATTTAAATATATCTATGTGCTTCTTTCTTTCATATTATGATATGTCCCTAGCACGGCAGGCATGGATACGGTAATCTCTTTCCCCCTTCCTTGTTTATGACATAGGAAGTATGTGTTGTTCTTTTTTTTTTGTACATAAATGGGGTTAATCAACCTAAAGAGAACAAAAATACAAAAGACAATTCAAAAACATTACATCACAAAAGCACTGCATGGTGTAGCAACACCTACACAATCTTCATCAAACATTCCTTTGAGTGGACTTGAGGGGTTGTCTAGAATATTCATACCCATCGTGAGTGTGAGATTATAATTTGCCAGCCAATCTGCACCTTTCTTTTCTTCACGATAAGTATGTTGAATTTTCACCCACCAATCTCTATTAATAAGTTTCAGTATTTTGGCAACCATCTTGTGATATCCTTTGAGCTGTCTTCCTTCATTATTAAGAGTTTCCACAAGAACTTTGGAATCACTTTCTATAGTGACTTGCTTGAACCCTTTTTCCAAACACAATTGCAGACTTACAATACATCCCCATAACTCAACTATGAGGGCATTAGCTTTTCCAATGTTATGGCTAAAACCAACAGCCCATTGCCCTTTATGGTCTCGAACCAACCTACTACACCCTGCTTCCTTACTATTCTCCTTTAAGACCCCATCTATATTGAGTTTCCACAAATCTACAAGTGGTATAATCTACTTGACCATAACAATTTCATAGTTGGTAGTATCATATCTATTTTTATAGCTTTTGAAATTATCTATGAATCTCTTTACAACTAGGGTAGGTTTGCTAGGAACTTTAAAATTAAAATCAAACAAAGCATTATTCCTCCATTTCCACATGAACCAACAAACCACACTGAAGGTGGTGGACCAGTCATTAGTTTTACAGCTTAGACTAAATTTAATCCAATAAAAAACATCAATAGCAAAGAATCTACTTTTATCAGTTGGTTTAACAAATAAAGTCCAAATTCTACTGACCTGTGGACAATCTCACAAGACGTGAAGAATAGTTTCTTCTTCATTCCCGCGATTATGGCATCTTCCATCAGTACCAGCCTATTTCTTCCTATAGCTTTGGGTGTGAAGCCAGTTCTTAGCAGCAATCCACATGAATGTGCAAACCTGTTGAGGGACATCCAACTTCCAAATCAATCTCCAGAGATTATCTTGAGATTCTCTTTGTTCTTTCATTATATTCTTATAAATAATTGCCATAGTGAAGTCACCACTTTTGTTGGGGAACCAAGCAATCTTAGCTGGCCCTTCATCAACATTAGGAGAGATCATAGCCAGGATCTTGAGGAACATTTCTTGTGGAATCCAATTAGCAATAGAAGCAAGGTCCCACTCTCCAGATTTCGAGACAAGGTCACAAACATGTAGATCATTCACCTCCTGTGGAATAGTGGTTATAACACTATTTAACCTTTGGTCTCTAATAATCCATTGACCATGAAAAACACTAGTCTCTTGGCCATTTCTTATATCATGAGCCAACATACAAGAAAAGTTGCCCCAAAGTTTGCCAAGTTCTTTCCGTAATCTAGAATCAGAAGATTTAATAATTAAATCTTCCCCTTCAAATTTGTTATGGTTATACTTGCTCTTTATAACTTTTATCCAGAGCTCATCTTCATTTCTTGTGAGCTTTCGCATAAGTTTATAAAGACAAGCTTCATTCATAGCATTGAGAGATGTGATGCCTCCCCCTCCAAATTTACGGCTAGTACACATCATCTTCCAATTAATAGCATGCCACTTTCTTACTCCATCATCTTCTCCCCAGATAAAAGCCCTCTGAGCTTTCTCCATCTCCTTAATTATCGCTTTAGGAATCTTATCATCTTGAAACTTATACAATGCCATAGTATTAGTGACAGAGTTCACTAGAGTCATCCTGCCAGCAAGCGAGAGACTTTTAGCCTTCCAGCCACTAATTCTTCCTTTAACTTTGTCCACCAAATATCTGTAGTTATCCCTCCTACGCCTGTTGTGGGTGATAAAGGACCCAAGATACCGACCCAATTTAGAGACTTGAATGAAGCCACTGTGTCTGCTGATTTCCATTTTGGTTTGCCTACTCACATTAGAAGAAAATAAAATTTCAGATTTGTTATTATTAATCAAGTGGCCAGATATATCATAAAAAATCTTAAGACAATTTAAAACCACTTCGATTTGCTCCATAGAAGCATCTACAAAAAGAACCAAGTCATCAGCAAACATAAGATGTGAAATAAATGGACCATTTCTACTAGCTCTAATAGCTTTCTATTCTTTTCTATTACAACTATCGACAATAATGTGAGTAAGTTTTTCCATACCAATAAAAAAGAGATGAGGAGATAAGGGATCTCCCTAACGGATACCACGGGATGGAAGAAATTCACCAGTTTTTTCTCCATTCCAAAGAACATTATTAGAAGTAGTAGTGATGTAACAATTCACCAGGTCAACAAGATCCTCCAGGCAGCCAAGCTCCTTAAGTGCTATAGTAAGAAAATTCTAGTTAACCCTATCATAGGCTTTGGCAAGGTCAATTTTAATAGCCATATACCCTTTTTTCCCTCGCATTTTTCTTATAGAATGCACCAACTCTCGAGTGATGATGATGTTGTCCTAAATGTTTCTCCTAGGTACAAAACTTCCTCGTAATGGGGAGATAATCTTGGCAAGAATATGCTTAAGCCGTTGAACCATGATTTTCGTGATACACTTATAAATAACATTGCACAAAGATAAAGGCCTCAACTGTCCCACTTCTTCTGGTTGGTAAACTTTAGGAATAAGATAAAGTAAGGTCTTGTTGATCTCCCCAATTTTCTGGTGGTTCATCTAGGACTCTTAACAAAACTACACACCTCTTTTCCAACAATTTCCCAATTTTCTGAAAAAAGGCAGTAGGATAACCATCTTCACCAAGCGCTTTAAAGCTTCCAATGTTGAACATCGCTCTTTTAATCTCAAAACCAGTAACAGCATTTGATAGTTCATTAAATTCTCTTCTTTCAATCATTGGCCAAGAACATTCAGTAAAGTGCCATCCTCTAACAAGAATGTCCTTAGAAAATAACCTTTGAAAGTGTCTAGTAACATGATTCACCACTTTTTCTTTTTGTTCAATCCAATTGCCAGTTTCATCTTTAAGAGTAAAAAATCTATTTCTTCTTCTCTTGATGTTGGTTTTTTTGTGATAGTAATTCTTGTTATGATCACCTAAATTCAGCCATTCAATCCTGGACTTTTGAAACCACAAGGTCTCCTCCTAATTAAGAACTTGTTCAAGTTCTTTTTGCAGTTCTCTTTCAAGTCTGACAAGGAAATTGTTCTCTTGCCATTGCATCTTTCGTTGAATCCCATTAAACCTATTGAGAATTTTATTCTTTCTCTCCTTAATGTGGCCAAATACAACCTTGTTCCAGTCCAAGAGAGCAGGAGTAATATCTTTTAACTTACGTGAAGCATCATAATCTTTCTTCCATATTAAGTTCAAGAAGGCTTTGAAATTTTCATGTTGTAACCAAGCATTCTCGAATATGAAAGGATGGGCTTGTTTGTCAATATTATTAATCCTTATCCTAACGAAAAGAGGATGATGATCTGAATGAATTCATGGGCCCACTTTGACAATAACATCTTCAAAAGAATTCCTCCATGCTATGTTACATAGAGCTCTATCCAATCTTTTGTAGATACATTTGTAATTTGGGAGTTTAGGTCCCTGCCAAGTGAAGAAAAGGCCTTCAGCTCCCATATCAATCAAAGAACATTCGTTAATCCACTCATGAAATCTTTTACTACGTCTAAGGGAAGGAATTGTTCCTCCTCTTTGTTAACTATCATCTTTAATCTCATTAAAGTCCCCAGCCAAAAGCCAGGGATGAGAAACATTCTTAGCTATATCCTTAATTTTCTGCCAAAGAATTCTTCTGCCCACCTCCCTAGGATTTGCATAAATGGCCGTGAAAAGCCAATGGTTTTGTTTGCCTATAGTAATCCACCCATGAAGGAACTGTTCATGTTGTTCAATGTTAGAGAAACTCACATCCTCATCTTTCCACAGGATCCATATCCCCCTTGCTAATCCATTTGCTCCAACCTTTTCTTGAAACTTGAATCTAAGTTTCCTAATAACTTTATCAGCATTTTGTCTACCAGTACTAGTTTCTAGAAGAACTACAAAAGTAGGATTATGTCTCTTGACAAATTCTTCTAACAAGCAACTAAAATCCTTTCCAGCTGCTCCTCTATAGTTCCAGGCTAAAATCATGAATATGAAGACAGATAAGAAAAACAAGAACAAATAGATTACTCTCTCAAAAGAGAATCATCAACGTACAAGTCATTCTTGACTCCCTGGGTCTCTAGCTCATTTCTATTGCATGTGTTTTGGACTTCCATAGCAGAGAAGGCCAAAACTCCTATTAAGGCTATTTCATCATCTTGATTAAGGACAAAATTTCTTCCTGTATCTGTGTTTGGGTCAGGAGGAATTTCTTTATCCAGCTTCTTAAAAGTACCCATTAATCCAAGTTCATCTTCTTTCATTATTTCCATATCCTCATCAATATACATTCCCGGTGTGTTTGGGACCAATTCACCTGCTAAGTCTGTTTGCTTTTCTTGGCCCATGCTACCCTTATTCACTAGCCCATTAATCTGCTTTGGTAAATCCAAATGTCAATTTCCATATTACGGCCCTTATTATCCTATATTGAGAAGTCATTTGCTTCTTCTGAACTATAGGCCCATTAATCTGGCCTTGATGTTGTTGCTTTACAAACTCTAGTGTCTCAGCAACTTTTGGGACCTTTTTTTATAGATGCACCTTTTTTCTTCCATTGCTCATTCTCATGTGTCCCTTGGGCTTTTGAGAACTCATTAACAATGATCATATTTTCTAATTCATGACCCTCATTTCTCTATAGATCTTGATCTTCACTTTACTCAGGGTCTATGAATCTAGACCCTTGCAAGTTTATGTTAGCATTCCCTACAGACGCCTTTCCTATTAACTCATTGTTCCCTATTTTAGAACCAACTTTCCTATTCCTCCTTGGTCTTTGAACTGTCATCCAAGGACCATATGGTGATATAGCCAATTGAACTGTTTTTTTACTATTCCCTTGGAAGTTTTTCATATGTTGGTTGATGACTATTATTCATTATTTCATCTTGCTTAGTAATGCTCTTATTAGGATATCTTGTAGCCTCATGCCCAAAATAGCCACATTCGAAATAGATCATATGAATACCCTTGTATTCTATTTTTCTTTCCTCACTTTCTATTAGATATGTAGGAAGAAGAGGTTTGGACATATCAATTTCTACACAAACTCTTGCAAATCAACCTTTAATGTGCTGTAATGTGGGCATATCAACTTTTAGGACCCTCCCAATTTGGTTACCCACGTTGAATAGGAACTTTTTATCATAATATGATGGGTAATTTAGGGAGCCTTACCCACGCTATTATACTTTTAATTGGCTCTGATTCTGGCTAAAACTCCTCTCTCTATCTTTGCACTGACAGGTATCTATCAAGAATCATCCATGGGCCCCCCGTCAAAGCCTCCTCATAGTCCTCTTTACATTGAAATCTAGCAAGGAAAAAACCTTTCCTACGCCTGTGACTCTAACTTTACCCTCTGTTCGCCATATTTGTTGTAATTTCCTTTGCATATAGTTCAAACCCACAACTCGACCTATAAGTCTTACTATCAAAAAACGCCTTCATGGTTTTTTAAGTCTTTCTTTTTCTGCATATGAAAGAGTGAAATTTGGTCCCTTAGGCATCATCTGGACCAAAATCCCCTCCTTCATCTTCTCTAGATCCATAATGAAACACTCTTCTTTATCTTCTTCCTCTGACCATTCCACCTCTAATGACTCATTTTTATTCTTAGCAAAGAGATTTTTCAACTGTTTAACAGCTTCCCGATAAGACATTTTACACCCTAATCTAGATGGGGCACTATCATGATTAGCTAAAGGGGGAAAGTTACCTATATCTTCCAGCATCCATTCTTCCTCTCTCGAATGAAGGGAAATTTCTCTACAACAATTATCATCAATGATCTTTCCTTTTTTGGGGCACCGCTGCTTCAGCTGATCTTCCTTATTTGGATCCCTAAGGGGATTCGTTGCTTGTTGTGTAGAAGTAATATTAGGGTCTTGAATCAAATTTTCTTGCCTCACCATTGAAGATCTGGATAGAGGTCAATCACTTTTGAAGGTTGTAGAGTGATTTGGAGAACGATCACATTCTCTCATCGGTGAACTCCGATAATATTGATTGCCGTTAGGCATGGAGGAGATGGACTGATGCAATGGCTTTCAACTTGATTTGAATATGCGATAGAGAGAAAATTATGGACTTTCTTGTCTGAAAATTATGTGTTATTCATTAATATATGATTTATATTGCATCTTCTTTCATAGATTAGGATATCAATGAGTATGTTAATGTGATGATAATATGCATCTGTGTGTGTGTGTTTATGCACGTGCATGATAATGATAAGGATATTGGCTTATGTGTATTGCATGATGGCATGTTAACATGACTTTTGAGCATTATCACTACATTATGCATAGGAGAATATATGTTGGTTGGGTGATGATGCCTTGAGACATGATACCACATGGTATACCAATCCACTCATGGAATACACAAGGCCTCGTATCCAAGTGGTGAAGTTAATATATGTATATATCCTACCACTAAATCCTTTTCTTTTGGCCAAGAGAGCTAGGTAACAATGGATCAGAGATATACCTTTCCCAAATTATCACCTATTCAGGTAGTCCAGAGGAAAGGGAACCATGGTCTACTTGCTAGTAGAATGACCTTTAGTTGGGTTATGACTAATGGTAGTGAGCTTAGTAGTTGCCCGGAATCAGCCTTCATTGGTTGTTGGAAGGCTGCTACTTATTGAGGTCATCTTGGAATGGTGGCTAGCTCATGGTTCCTACCATGATTGATATGCGACTCTGCATGACATATGCATTGTATTATGCATAACATACATTACATGAGTGATACTACTTATAGATATTTGTAATTGGCTTTATATTGCACTGTTATGCATGTAATCATTTATGTAAATGTAATTCTTTGTTTTATAAGTCGCCCTAGTTATTGGGACGTTTGTCTCATCCCTCGTGGGAAAAACATTTACAGGAATGAGACCTAGCTCTAGCAAGGAGTAGTGGAGATGGATAAGTCCCCTCGGGGACATTAGGGATACTGGAGTACTTATGCTGGTATGTGTTTCACATGTTATATTTAGCATTATGTCAAGTGTAAGATGTGATTCGATGCCATATGTATTTGTTATGCATGTGTTTCTGAAAACTATTTGTGTATTCTAGTCCCTTATGTCTGACCTTTGTCACATCTGACCTTAATGTGGTAAAGTCCATCTTGGGTATAAATATGTATGATATGTCATGTGTGGATATGTGCATGAATGTCAAGATAGGATGAATCATCTTGATGCTTTGTGAGGTTTAAGACAATGGTCATCTTGGTATGCTGAGATTTTTGGCCCATTATTGTTGGTGAGTTTGGGCCCAAGCAATGAGTGACCTATTTGTGTTTTGTTAAGTATGAGTGATTTATGAGTTCGGGCTTGAGATTTGGTAAGTTAGGTGAAAAAGGGTATGTTGCCTAATAGGTGAAATCAGGGTTCAATGGGGTCAAAATCTACAATAGTGGTTTTTCAGGGGTGCCACCTTCTTGAACAGTGTTATTATATTATTTGTGGCCTGTTGGAAAATAATGGATGACCAAAAGGTCAATGGTTAAGGCTTGAGAGGTGTTAGTGACTAATTTTGGTCAAAAAGTAACCATTTCAGTCATGGGGTCCAAAAATCTCTGTACAAAGAAACTTTGAGATAAAATTTTGAGATAACTTATGGTTAGTAAAGGTATAGGGTGATTTTGTAGGTGATGAAATTGTGTCAATCAGAGGTATAGGTAGGAAGTTATGTGCGTCCAAAATTCACCATATTTGACAACAAATTGCTATCAAAATTGCAAAAGTTGGTGCCACAATGCTCTCATTTTTCTTGTCATCCAATCGTAGTTTGAAGTTCTTTGATCATATCTAATATCATTGTTTTCATTTCTCCTCTTGTTTCTCACCTTCGGTGTCCCTCTTTAGCCATTTTTCACTTGTGTTTTTTTCCTAATGTAATCAAGTCCTCTCTGGTATCATTTCTTGGTCTTAAATCTTAGGGTGTTACACCCTTAATTCATTAATCTATTTTTTTGAATAAAAATGGTATTTTTGTATTTAACATAAAAATATAATATATTTCTTTTAAAATATAATTGAAACTTCTCAAGAGTTTAAAATAAACTAAGTTATACGTACACTTTTTGATAAGTTAATGTTTTAAGAAGTTAGGAAGTATACTTTTTGATAAGCTACTTTTTAGAAAGTATATACCAAATGACCCTTAATTTCATATTAATACTATATTAATATTAAAAAAATAAATAATAAAATAATATTAATTTTTATTTATCTTATTAAAAGTTAATATTTAATTGAAATATATTAGTTAGATTTATATGGTTAAAGATCTATAGCTAAAATATGAGGTTAAAAAAATAGAACAGGTGACAAACTGCAAAAAGAAAATTTTAAATAAATACCAATAAATTAAGATATTTTAAAAAAGGTACTCTACAATTTATAATTGGAAGGTGAAAAGGAAAATATCCTTTTTATATTAGTTAATCATTTGTAATTAACACATATTCATTTATAAATGATAATAATATATTTATAAATAATATTTATTTACAAGTAATACTATTATTATTTACTAATGAACATCTTATTTATAGATAAACGTCTTTTTGTTACCTATGAATAAAAATAAAAATTAACTGTAAATAAATAAAAGTCATTTCAAAATAGAGATAGGATATACTTATTATTTCCCATCAAATTTTAATCCAAATTTGCAACTTGTTGGTTTTGGGAATGAAAGGAAATTGAGGTTTTTAAAAAAAAATATCTTGGTTACTTGATATTTGTTTGGAATTTTCAGAACTGAAGATGCCCGGCGACAGCGTCTTCTGTGTATTGTTCGAGGGACAGTCAGACAAGCCTTTCTAGTGCTTTCTTGACGGAAAACGATCACTTCCAAAAGTCTCTTGTCTCTCTTCCATAACATACATTTTTTCATTTTTTTATTATTTTGAACAGTTCCACCCTCCATTATTTCTCCCAATCATACACCATCTTCATGGACTTCCATTGCTTCAACCAATCCACATAACAACTTCATTGCCTTCACATTTCCAACTCTCGTCCTGCTCCATCGTTTTCTCCAGAATCCTGTAAGTTCAATCTCTGATTTTCTTCTCTCAAAGTCTGATTTAATCACTCATCATCTCAGATGTCTTATTCGGATTTTACTTTCTGGGTTTAGGAAGGAGAATCTCGCGGAAAACAATCATGGCGGACGATAATAACAAGAAAGATGGCAGCAGTAGACAGCCATTGCTGAAGAATCGATACTATGAGAACTGCCCCGGGTGTAAGGTGGATCGAGCCAAAGAAATGGATCAAGGCGTACCTGTGAGGCATCTTCTTAACATATGGATGATAACTATGTGCGCCAGTAAGTGTTTTGTTTTCGTCGCGGAAATTAATAGTTAGGGATTCGTAGTTTCTGAAAGCTACTAAATTGACCTATTTTGATCGCTTAAGTTGCTGATGCTAGCATATCCCACCATTTCTGTGTAGAACAATTATAATGAGTTTCTCAACTTTCGTTGATTTGTATGGGACAGAATTTGGTACTCATAGAACTTGATAATTGACCACACTTGGCTTCATTCTTCCATTTGAATTTGGTTCCTCAATTCTCTCTTCTTCTTCTTCTTTGCTTTTTGATTTGAACGTTGATATCAAATTTCAATGATTTGGAATTATTTCTTTACTCTTCAAAATTTCAACATTTCAATAAAAAATTAAGAAAAAATTACTATTAAATCTGAAAATATTTACCTAAAATTTTAATATTAAAAAATATTACACATAAGTTTCAGATTAAAATTAGTATAAAATTTTAAAAAATAAGTATAAAATTATAAAAAAATAAGTATAAAAAATTTTAATATTGAGTATAAAATTATGTTTAAATATTTTATATTTATATTTCATGATTTTATACTCAACACTAAAATTTTTTATACTCATTTTTTGGGATATAAAATTTGAGTGTAATATTTTTAGTGCTGAGACCTTTAAGAAAATATTTTTATGAGAATTTTTAGTAATTTTTTCAAAAATTTAACTCGTGCAAATTTAATAAGGAGAAGGAAAAGAAGAAGTGAAAAAGAAGATGGAAGAAAATGAAGAGAATCTTTAAAAATAAATAAAAAAAAAACTATGAGAATCCAAATTTTGATTTTTCAGCTCAGTTGGGCAGAAAAAAGAAATTGGTTTATCGACTTTTTTTTGGCCAGCAAAATTGGTTTATTGTCTTAGGAAAAGTTTAAAAGAATAAGCTTTTCCATTGATTATTTATTTGTTTATTTTCCCTATTTTGTGATAGCAACAATACGTTCATTGCCTTTTTGGCCAAAGTTTCTGTAAGATAGCTTTCCTGCCTCTTGTTGGAATATTATGGTGTTTTTGTAATTCTTCTACTCAGTTCGAAAGCCCAAAATTATAACTACTATTCTTTCTTTCTTTCTTTTTGGGGAGAAGAGAAATCCTTGGTGAATGATTTAGTTCATGAAATAGCGTCAAAACAAACAAAAACTTGTCGTGGCTCCAATTTAATCTATGCAATTGAGTATTTATTATAAAATTTCGTGTCTACGGATTCTCTGGTCATTTGATGCTGCTTTTTTTTTGCTTTATCTTTTTTAAATATCTGATTTGTTCATTCTTGTGCTCTGCACAGCGCTGCCTGTATCATCTATCTTTCCATTCTTTTATTTCATGGTGAGTTTGATTTTTCACTTACCTGTAATGTTACCTTCTTTTTGATGCATTTTTTATTATACCCATGGATGGTAGATTTTTTTTTTTGGGGGGTCTGTGGATATTGTAGATTATTTAGTTCAAAAGAAATTTTTTTAATGATTTCTTTCCTCCTTATATAACCAAAAGAGCAAATAATAAGTGCCTACGCTTTTTTAATGTGCACATCAGTTCTTGAAAGAGACTGCCACTGGATCCGTTGTCTGATGCACATAGATGGGAATTTTTTTCCCTTTTGGATATTCTCGATTAATAATTTCAATTTCAATTTTTCATGTTTGTTTTTCTTTTTTCTTTTTTTTTTCAATAATAACCAAAAGTCCAAATAAGAAGTGCCTACTGTCCAGTCTTTTTTAATGTGCACATTAAATTTTGAAAGCCGCTGCCACTTGCTTCCAGATGGGAACAGAAACTAATAAACATTTGGTTTGATTAATTTTCTCAAGTTAATATTTTTTATTTTCCTAATAAATTTGGGCATTTGAATAAATGAATGAGTATCAATTTACTGTTAAATCCTGTTTTTTCAATATATATATATATATATATATATCAAATTGGATCCATTTTGTTGATCTGTAGTTGGAGAAATTTTTGCATTTAGTCCATGTTCCATTTTTTTTTCCCCTGAAAAATAATGAACTACAAGCACACATAATATCCGACTTTTGCATTTAATGTTAGGAGCTTAATGTCTGTAAGTTAGTTACATTCATACTTTTTCTTCTCTGCTTCATTTCCTTTGTTACAAAAGGAAAAAGGTTTTAGCCCAAGCTGAAAGTTATTTTCTTGCAGTTTTTCTACGAGTCTACCATTGCTAACTAAAACTAGTAGTTGTTTTCTTGAGACTTCCATGAATGACTTACTGAGGGGATGGATCTGGGATGTATTTGAATTATCTCAAATGGTAGCTTTTGACTTACAACATAAACATGGTGTAAGTTGAAATGCAGCTTGGTAGTACCTTGGTAGTTGTGGAAAAACTTTTCTCCTCAAATGAGACCACTCCAACAAATCTCGATTCAGGTTTACAAATGGTCTAATTGATCAATTTAACCATGAAAAAGATTGCTTTTCCTTCTGCTTTCTCATTTGTTATGAAATAACTCCAGGAAAAAAAAAACTTTGGTTAATCTTAAACTTCATTACATCTTACTTCTGAACATGGAGGAGCATCCGAGATACTGCAGCATTTAGGATGAATTATTACTAAAAATTTACTTGCAGATAAGAGATTTTGGTATTGCAAAATCGGAGGCAGACATTGGTTACTATGCTGGTTATCTGGGTAAGGTTCCTTTTAGTCCTTCCATTCCATTTATGTCTATTAGAGGGATTTATAAACTATTAAAATACTAATCTCCATATGAAATATGTTGTAGGATCTGCATTCATGTTTGGCAGAGGATTGACATCTATAGCCTGGGGAATGGTGGCTGATCGATATGGTCGAAAACATACTATAGTTATAGGAACTATGGCAGTGTAATTACACCTACCACAGATTTGGATTATTTCTTTTAAGGTTTACCGAATAATGGAGAATAGGAAGAGAATATCTGGAGAAATGAAATTGTGGATAACCTACTCTAGGCATTATCAAGGAAAATTAAATACCTAGGAAATTGCTGATTATTCAGTGCATCTTGGAACTTTGTTTTATTTATTTTCTGATTTTATGTTCTTTTTTATTTATTTTATTTTATTTTATTTCTTGTAATGGGCTCCCTACAAATAGTCCTCTCACCAATTGTTTGTTAGTTTTATGGGACTAGTTGAATATGTTTATCTTGTTAGCCTCTTTCCAAACTTCATCCTTCCCTCTTTCATTATCTCCTTCCTGCTTCCTCCTTCCTCCTTCTTCCTCTCTACAGCACTACATCAATAAGGTTATCGATATTGATAATGATTATGATCTTGAGTTCAGTGTTGTGTTTAACACACTATTTGGCCTTAGCACGAGTTTTTGGATGGCTGTTAGCACAAGATTTCTTCTTGGAAGCTTAAATGGTTCACTTGCAGCAATCAAGGTACCATTTATAGATGTACCAGATAACAACAATCTAGAATTGAGCGAATTGATATTTGGGTATTTAAAAGATATATTTTGTCTCTCGTTGGTCCTCCATAGTTTTAATGTCCCATTCTAGTACTTCAGAGAGTATTTTGTTGTCAATATCATTTTCACATTATGCATGTTAATAGATAACTAACAGAGAGGGGGGTGACATGGCTCAATGAAGACCTGATGTGATCATTAAATGCATATTTGTCATCTAAAATTATGCTCATGACAGAACATTATACTGTTTTGCTGCTATGTCAAGGTTGATGACAACTGGACATATAATGGCGATATTAACTTCACATTAAGCCATATTACCCACTTTGTTGTATTTTCTAAGGTATAATGCGAGGTTGATATTGTTGATGAAATACTCTTTAAAAGACTTTATTGGGACATTTAAACTTTGAGAAACCAAGTTGAGATTTTGTGTATCTTTTTGAGGTCTAAAATGTCGATTCACTCTTTAAATTTTCATCTAACAGCACTGGGGTTCAATCAGAAGTTTGAATTTGTCTACTTGAAAGTCAGTCCATCTGTTTATTTGTTCTTTACAAGACTGTTGTATAACAACATTCTCTGTCACTAGGCTTATGCTACTGAAATTTTTAGAGAAGAACACCAAGCTAAAGGACTGGCAACTGTAAGCCTAATTTACTTTGGTCTACTATTAGTTCTTAGAAGTATTTGTTCTTTATGATAATTTGATAGTGTGATCCGGTTTCAGATCAGTACAGCTTGGGGCATAGGTTTAGTCATTGGCCCAGCATTAGGAGGCTATTTGGCTCAGGTACTTTATTTCTTGCTTTGTGCAGTAAACTAGATTTTGAGAATGGGTTGGTTTTATCACAGGGACACCAGATTCTTTTTGTGCTGAGAAACCCATCTAAGCAAATTCCTAATGGATTAGGTGTTTATCTTTATCTAGAATTTAAATTTGTTTCTATCTAAAGTTTTAGTTATCCACTTACCCTTTTTCATTATCTATAGTTAGTCTCCATCTTATTACTTTAAATGAAGGGGAGAGGGGGTGCTACAATGTTTATGCAAATCTTCTCATTCATCATATTTCAGTTCTTATCTTAAATTTTACATTGCATGCATGTGGAAATATGCCCAGGAGCACAGTTATCACTTGTTCATCTAATATACTTGGGAATTTTGATATTGCAGCCTGTTGAGAAATATCCACATGTATTTCCAAAAGGTTCCCTATTTGATAAGTGAGTGTAGTTGTCCTACTGTTAAATAATAACAATTTTGGCTCCCTCTTTTTTTTTTTTTTTTAAATTTTCATTGTTCATTTTCATTTCCTAGTTGATATGCTGATCTTCATTTGTCCAAAAAAAAAAATGGCCTACAGGTTTCCATACTTCTTACCTTGCTTCATATTAACAGCCTTTGCATTTGCTGTATTAGTTGCCTGCATCTGGCTTCCGGTATGTATACATACACCACGCTGGTCTATTAATAATTGTAATGGTAAATTATGTTAAATAAATACAAAGTGTAGTACAAATAATACAAGCCCAAGTCCAATGCCAGGCCCACAAATCCTTAACATATATTTCTTAAACTTAATCCTTGCCAACTCACTACTCTAACTTATCTTAAGCTACAAAATATTTGATTGATTTGCCTTACATAGCTCTGTACTGGTGATGTTCTGAGACTACTATTATTTAGTTTAGAGCTTCATACGTGCTCAAGCCTGGAAATCTATCAATAGTTGTTTGCTTTTTTTATTTTTTATTCATTTAATAGGTCTCCACATAATTTAAACTATATACTAAAACTGGAACGCTAGAATTATATATACTGTATTTTGAGCTGTTCCTTTTTGACAAAAAAAGGCTGCCTTGTGATATGTGTTGTGTTTATAAAATTTGCAGGAAACATTGCACAAACACAATATTAGCAATGAGTCCAATGAGGATGCGGAAACTTTAGAAAATGAGATCACTAAAAAGGCAGTTCAGAAAGATGAAAGCCTCCTCCGGAATTGGCCCTTGATGTCATCCATCATTATTTATTGTGTTTTCTCACTGCATGATATAGCTTATCAAGAGGTATGCTTCTTATTTAATATTGTTACAAATAGTTTAATGCATTTCATATGATCTGTGTGCTATGTGGACTCTCTACCCTCTAGCTTTCTATACCTGTATTTATTTGAGTTTGTTCTGTCATCTCTCTGATTGGTCATAGAAACTGATCTTCATCAAGGGACAAAAAAAGGATAAAAACATTCCTAGTTTGATTCTTGTAAAACGCTGTGATTAATTATCAGATTGATACTCCTTGACATCATCTTTCAAGAAGTTAATGAGCATTGAATTGTTATTGACCCCATCTTTAGGGGAGTAAAATGAGGTTTATGGCTTTCATCTGAGGCTATAACTTAAGCACTGTCTGACTTTCTGCAGGTTTTCTCATTATGGGCTGTCAGTCCTCTAAATCTGGGGGGTTTGAACTTTACAACCGATGATGTTGGTGATGTTCTTTCAATATCAGGTATTTCCTTGATGGCTATGAATTTCTAGATATATATTAATGTTGTAAATTGGGTTTCCTTCCTAACCTTCAATCCCCTAATATTACGCATAAACATTGCCGCATTTACATGATATCATATATACTAACTTCCCTTTAGGCATATTATTTAGCCAAATCTTGTTGAGCAAATTTCAGTTATTTTAATTTCCTAACGTCAGTATGATTCTTGAGACGCATTCAGTTGATGAACTTTTTTTTCTTTTTTTCAAGAAAACTTCGATACAGTTTCTTTAGTGTTTGTTATCAAGTTCTTTAATGAAAACATAATTTGCATAGTAACTTTTAAAAGCATCAATTACATAGTGTCAAACCATGAAAGATATTTATGTCATGCTTTTATTGGATAATTGACTGCAAACATTTGAAAAAACTCCACCTGAGTTCTATGTCTATTGTTTTCTGGATATGAATTCATTTATCTAGAATTAGACACTGTGCTAGGTTATAGTAACTGCTTTATAACTTCACATTAGTATACTTGATGTAGGTTGGCATACATAGTTCTAAGTATGACGTTTCTTACATTTATTTTATATATCTGAATTCAATAGCTTTTTTATGTGCTGAGTTGTTTTGAGATATGAAGTAGCTACTATTATTTCCATAATCTTTTAAATCAAGTTGTTTGATAAAATTGACTGAACTTCTTATATGAAAATAGATTTATGCAGACTTCCTTGATATTCATTCATACAAGAAAAATTGGCAAGCACTACATATATGAAAATTTCACTTAGTTCAAAACAGAAAAGATATATGCCTTGCAAAGATATAGTGTTTTCTGATTCCAATGTATTATATGTCACTAAGTACTTTGCTCAACTGGTTAGGATTTACTCTTCTGCTCTGCCAAATCTTCCTTTATCCATCAATGGAGAAAGCATGTGGACCCATTAATCTTGCCCGCATTTCAGGGGTTAGCTTTTACTTTCATGCAATAATTACAATGTTTCAGCATTTTCATTTTCTGTTGTTTTTAATCTGTACTGTTATTTGGGTGCAATGTGCAGGCTATCTCCATACCTCTCTTGCAAAGTTACCCTTTCATAGCATTGTTATCTGGCTTCACACTGCACCTGTTGATAACTATTGCTTCTGTCCTTATGTTTTGTTTCTCTGTAAGTGCATCTGTTTTTTATTTTACCTACCACATTAATAATATTGTGGGGTTAAGGTGAATTAAAATGGCTATAGGTATTTTCAATCTGTTAAATGTGAATGGTAATACTTCTCTTAACAAAAGTAAATGCAATCTGTGGAATGTCCTAGTTGAAATTTAGGAGGCATGAACGTTGACACAAACAAGGTGACACCATAAATTTGTAGGTGTACATATATAATTTAAGGTATCATTTAATGTCACATGATGTCTAATACAAGTATCGTTTAAAGTTGTGCATTTTCTGCAAAAAAGAAACAGAAAATATAGAGAGAAAAGAAAGAGAAGACTGAGAGAAAAGAAAGAGATGATTGCTGTCTTGCATGTTGAAATGCCAAAAACAGGAAACTATCTCCTTCATGATATCTATACAATAAGCCTGCCTGATCATAAATTTTTCTTTGCCAGGCAATCATTGATACTGGTTTATTTCTTTTGCAAAACAGAGCAGTGGTAAATTCTTTAAGTTCAGTTCATTATTTATTACTTTTCCCCTTCCTTACAGAAGTTGGGAGATTATCTTGATTGAGTTGGGTTAATATGGCATGTTGATTGGGAAAAACAGGAACAACACCAAAGGGGAGCAGCTAATGGTATTGCTATGACTGCTATGTCATTTTTCAAAGCTGTTGGCCCTGCTGGAGGTGGTACAATGTAAGTGTACCTTTGATTTTTTTTCTTCTTGTGTGAATTATCATTACTTTGAGAGTTTTACGAGGTTATAATAAAAAGGGGAAAACACATTTGCTCCTTCCATCTAAGGCCTAATTACGATTTTAGATTTTGGTGCTCAAACATCGAAGTGTTATAAAATACCCTTCTGTTCTTTGAAAGAAACAGAGAACAACTACTCTCAGTCTCATTTAATCTGGGGGCGTCTTGTATTTTCCAAAGGTGATGTACTTGTGTTGTAAATAAGCCCTAGTTTAAGGAAGTAATATGTATTTTCCCCAATAAAAACTACTCATGGGAGTGAAAGTCTGTGACTCGTTTTTGTTGAAATCTGTAACACGCTTCCTCACATGAACGCATTAACATGCTTCTTGGTTAATGCAGATTAAGTTGGTCACAGAAGCGGTTAAATGCATCTTTCCTTCCAGGTATGATGCTCAGCTTATCTGTTTGTGCTGCATTCTGTTTCTTTTAGTGTTTCAAGACTCAAGAGTGAGGGAAAATATTTAGATGCATTGCTTTTGATGTTTGATATGAAGTTCTTGAATAAAAATGTAACATGCATGCATCCTTTTTTTTTTTTTTTACAGCTCAACACTATGTCAGCATAAATTAGAATATCGATCCCTTTTGTTTCATATCACTAGATGTAACACCGTAACCTCGCTAACTGTGGGACATTTAACTACAGGAACTCATTTGGTGTTTGTTGTGCTGAACCTAGTACAAGCACTTGGAGTGCTGATGATGTTCAAACCATTCCTGGCTGAGAAAAAGAAAACACCATCAGAGCAGTTACCATGACGTTAATAACATGTTGCTTAAGCATGAAGTGATGAAGCAATCATCAGTTTTGAGATATTTTTGTGAAGGGGATGCTATTTACTGATTGATAGGAGCAATATAATATATATGTGTATATATTCTTTCTCTCTACTCTCCTGCCTTCTGATACGCCTCTCCCATAATAGAGAAAGAAAAGTAAAGGGGAAAAAGGGGAAGAAAAGTGGAAAGAAAAAGACCCACATGCTTTCTTGTGTTAGTGTGAAATCATGGGGACTCTAGTAATGTTTGTCATGAGTCCAATCTATTGTTGTCTATTTGATGGCTGTTTATGTGTACTTTATGGGTAAGTTGATGGTTGTTTATAATTGAAGCAACTTGGTCAGTCACTGTATTATTGAAATGTACTATTGTGAATGAAATTTGAATCTCAGGTTGGCAATGTACTTCTTATAGATGAATTAAGTTATTATCATGCTTGGTAGCTTCTGATCAATTTGTCGGTTCATACATACTATCTTTAATTAGAAAGCCATTGCTTTTGGGCATCTGATATGTGAATTTCTTCACCTTTTGTTCCAGTTAAACATTCTGATCGGTGAATTTAAGTGAAAATTTTGGGACACTAATTATTTACCTTATTATCTGCCTTATTTACTGCAATGTCTTTGCTTAACTTCATATAGGTCTAGGATTTTTAATAGAATGAGGCTTAACCCCACGGCTCCATGCAAGTTTTGAGCCCCAAAAAGATGAGAAATAAGCATATATTATTTTCTGTGTTAATAACAAAACAAGTGAAAAGCAACATTAGTTAGCTTTGTATTAGTACTTTTTGAGAGTGAGGAGAGGACAAGTTACAATCCAGTAATATGGAGACATACAAAACAAGCCAAACCAGGAAAAGCAGTGGTAGGTTTATTTTATTTTATTTTTTTTTTGGGTGAATAATCTTATCTTTTAAATGGAAAGGAAAAAGATAAAGGAGGATCCCACTTGGACATTAGTTCATTTCACTTGGGCATGTACTCCCTCCTATTCTTTTTTATAAAGCACCATTTAAAAAGTTTTTTTTTGTCTTTTTTATCATACACCTTATAATATTAAGTAATATTATTCAATTTTTATCTTTGATCATTTACTTTTCAATCTTACAAATTATTATATAGAAGAGTAGAGTTTTTGATAGATTCAAATTTGATTGGTCAATTTTGATTTAGGTAATAATTTTAGCACATATTTTAATCGAATTTACGCAATTTTCTATATAATAATGATTGATAGTATCAGAAGATTATATTATTTTAATTAATAGAAATAAAAACAATTTTTTTAAAATTTTAAAAATATAATTAACTTGTTTAATTGACGTGTGTAAGAGGGATTAGTTCACTTCAATTGGGTATCCCTGGATGACGATATGTGTGAAAAACATTTTTGTTATGGGATCTGCTTTGTCCTTTTTCCTGAATGGAATGAGTGTGGAAATAAAAGGAGATAACGACGGCTGGAATCTAGTACAATCATTCACATGCGAATCGAATCACAATGCCTGAGGTGGGTGGTCCACCTGTCTTGTTTCTATCCCACTGCCCTCTAAGAACTCGTCCCCATCAAGTTCAATCACGCCCTTAAAATCAACTGTGCAACAATATTGTGGATTTGGATGCATGTTCTACTTTTCCCCCCTTTAATTAATCCATAATGCAACTCAATGCTATTAATTAATTGCTTCTCAAAACAGTGTCGTTAAATTGAAAATATTCAGTCATTTAACATATTTTTTAAAACTTAAAAATAAAACATAAATGAGTCTTTAAGATTTAGCAATATATGATTAGTATATTTTAAAATATATGTATTTAAATTATTAACCTAGTGTTAATTAAAAAATTCGTGTGCATAGTTACGTTACTGTAAAACGTAACAAAAAATTGTCGGAATCAGAAATGGATAGCATGGGCTCAAAAAATTCAAAAAGGCAATGGTAGCACTTACAGAGTGAGTTGCATTATTGAGGCTTGTAAATGTTTTTTGAGTTAAATATAATAAAAATAAATTATTTATCAAAATGTTATTTAAAAAAATAAAAGGAGCAAATCGGCTACCCATTCATCTTGCTCATACTATTTTTTTTTTTTGGAAAAGGAGCCATTCGACTTGCTCTTTTTTTTTAAGAAAAAAAATAGAAAGCAAAGTGGAGTAGATAATCATGCCACTTTACGATAGTTTTTTTTTTTTAAGTTTTTCCATTATTGCTAATTTATATTATAAACTGCTGCCACCTGTTCTTATAAAACACCATCCAGAAAATTTCTCTAATTCTTTTTATAAGATATCTTATAATATTAAGTAACACTAATCTATTTTTATTCCTGATCATTTACTTCTTAATCTTCTAAATTGTTATCCAAAAGAGTGGAATCTTTAGTGTAAACTAAAGTTTGATTAAGTAATTTTGGTTTAAATAATATTCTCACTATGTTTTAATTAGTTTTACATCCTTTTTCAGGTAATAATAATTGATAACCTAATTTAATGAAGATTATATTATTTTAATTAATAGAAGTAAAAAATAAATATTTGATTTTTTAGAATTTTAAGAATATAACTAACTTTCTCAATCTACATGAGGTGATTGGAAGTGTTTTATATTTCCTCCAATTCATATTATAAGAGTTCTCCTAAAATTTTTATTTGGTCCAAAATATAAGGAATTATGTAATTTTAATAAAATTTTACCTTTTTTACCCTAATTGATTATCGTCTTGTAAATTAGAAAAAAAAAAGATGATAGATTTTTAAAATAATTTTTATTAATAATTAATAAGGACATAATGGAGTAAAAAGGATCAAAGGAAGTATAATTCTTTCTAATCATTGTACAAATTATTAATTAATTTTATCAATCATTATATATCAAATCTTGAAAAAACTTAAAAAAATTAATAAAAAACTATATCAAAGTTGCTTTGATTTCTATTTTTTTAAAAAAAAACAAGAAATTAGCAAGTCAAATGGCTTATCATTCAACTAGGAATGTTCAATAAATCTAATGGCCTAGTAGATCCAGTTCTCCTTGGCATATCAGATTGGTCTTGGAGACTGAGTCGGATTGGGCATTAAGTTGAAGACAAATTCAGTCTCGCCCAATAACAATATATATAATTTTATAAAATATTTTTTGATACAACATATGAAATAAATTAGTTATATTATTATTATGAATATTTTTAAGAATTTAATCTTTTAATTTTATTTAAAATTTTAAATTAATTTTTTAACATTATGTAAAAATAATATATTATTATTAAATATTTATAAATTTAACAAATGTTACTTTTAATTATAATATTATTTTTTAAAAAAATATATTTTGAATGAATATAATTATATTTTTATTAATAATTAAAATTAACTTTTTTTAAATACTTTTTAAGATCAAGTCAAACCCAGTTTTATATACCAGGTTGACCCAATCTTATCAAATCTCACAAAAATAAGGTATCAAGTTAATTATCAATTCAGTTTTATCTTATCTCTTTGCATCTTTACATTCACCTTGCTCCTTTTCAACAAAAAAAAAAAAGAATAATAATAAAAGCAAGCCATTTGACTTGCTTTTTCTTTAAAAAAATAAAAATAAGTGTTACATCACATTTTGATAAATAATATGTTTTTTTTTTATTATGAAGGGCCTGTTAGCTTGGTCTCACATGCCAAGCGTGAGGGGCCGGTTTAGCTACGTGGATTTTGCGTGTTATCAATCATTCTTCTGTTTTTTTTTTTTTGCCCTTTTGTATCATCGTATCTTTTCTTTTTAAAAAAATTATAATTTAAATATAAAAATATCTAATAAAAACTCAAAAAATTTCATATAAACTCCAAATTTTCAAACCTAACATTTCGTTCATAGTGAAATTTTTTGGATTTTTATTACACATTTTCATGTTTTAATTGAAATTTTTCAGATTCAAGTTGAAATTTTCATGTCATGAAAACATAAATATTTTTCCTTACCTTCATGAATTTACAATTTCCTCTTTTTTATATATTTTTCATCACATTTTTTGCTGAATATATTTTTTTATCATATTAACTTTATTTAGCATTGCAAGTAAATAATTGATAAACAAATATTATAATTTAATAAAAATATATGTTAGAATTTGATTAAAAAATTTACTAAATGAATTTATAAGATTAAATTTTTTGAACATTGTTGATTAAAAACATGACTGTACAAAGTTAATATAATGAAAAATATATTCAGCTAAAATATGATAAAAATATATATAAAAAAGGGAAATTACAATTTCATGACAAGTAGAGGACATATTTATATTTTCATGACTTGAAAAATTTTAACTTTGGACATGAAAATTACAACTAAAATGTGAAAATTTCTAAAAAAGATCTAAAAAATTTCATTTCATTAAAAATGAAATTTTATGTCTCAAATTTTAAATTTGAAAATTTTGAGTTTATATGAAATTTTTTAAATTTTTATTGGACATTTTCAAGTTTTAGTTAAAGTTAATGTGATGAAAAATATATTCAACCAAAAATATGATAAAAAATATATAAAAAAAGAAAATTGTAATTTGATCAGAGTAAGCAAAAATATTTATATTTTCATAACTTGAAAAATGTTAGCTTGGATTTAAAAAATTTCAACTAAGACTTAAAAATGTTCAATAAAAAGCCAAAAAAATTTATTAGGAATAACATTTCATGTTTGAAATTTTAGATTTGAAAATTGAGTTTACATTAAATTTTTTTAACCTTTACTAGATATTTTCATGTCTTAATTGAAATTTTTTAGGTCCAAATACTAAATAAAGTTAATATGATAAAAAATACATTTAACCAAAAATGTGATGAAAAATATATAAAAATGAGAAATTGCAATTTCATGATAGTAAGGGAAAATATTTATATTTTCAAGACCTAAAAATCTTAACTTGAATCTGAAAAATTACAACTAACATAAAAATATCCAATAAATACCCAAAATTCCATTACAAATGAAATTTCATGTATGAAATTTTAGGTTTAAAAATTTTGAATTTATATAAAATTTTAGTTTGTATTGGATATTTTTATATCTGAATTAAAAATTTTGTTAGATCCAAATTAGAATTTTTCTTATCATTAAAACATAAATATTTCTGGTCCTATCATGAAATTGCAATTTAATAAGAAAAGGAATGATGGACATGCACCGGGTGCGTGATATCCACGCACCGAAACAGATCCCCCAAGCGTCAAAGCTATACAGCCACATACATTATTCGCGGTTGTACTGTAAGTTATGTCACGTGTCACCTTCCTTCTTCCACATTTCAATTATAACCTTCCAAACAAAATGTTTTACAATTAATTTAATGACAAATTATTCCACTTCAGTCTACGCTCTTACTTCTATGTCACAGTAGAACGCTGAATGATAATAAACCACCCACCTCTTCTCCTTCAACTGCATCCGTACTTCTCTTTTGTTGTTAAATTTTCTATCTTATCAAACAGTTTCTCACTGATTATTGGTACCGGTGTCTCAGATTCCTACTATTTTCCGCTAGCAGAGGTTCATTCCATAAGATGGATCCAACGATCGGTGTCTTTCATGGGAAAAAAGATCAAGTTTGGACCAAAGCGTCATGAAATTCTGAGCTTCGCTGAGCATCTGGAACTGGAGCAGTTACACTAAGCAATTTTGCCCCTGTTGACCTTTTTTTTTGGGGAGCAGTTAAGAGTCAAAGTGAGAAGAATTTCTGGGGGCTAAAGCAGAAGAATGGAGATGGGAGAATCAAGCAGAAAGGACGATTCTTGGATCCCCACCACTCCTCTGAAGCCCATTCTTCAGACACCAAATGCCGCATCTCTTGACCCAAACCACGTCTTGACCAGCAATTACAACCCTCAAGAACCCCAAGGTAAGTGAAAATTTAGCAGAAAATGCTTTTTAATACCCCTCCACTTTACCCCCAGTTTATTGACATTCCAATCAGTGGTTGGTAAAAAAAAAAAACACGACATTGAGATGTAAACATTGAGTAAACCATGGAACTTGGGGTGAGAAACCAAAAAATAAATAAATAAATAAATAAAAGCGACAGAAGTTCAAATTAGGTGGGAATTGAGCCGTGAGAAGCAGCTGCTGTGGGGGGTCAGAAGCCTCTGGTCAGGAATTGCGTTTTTTTGTTTTTTTTCCCTCCATACTTGAATTTCTTATTTAGACTTGAGGACATCTCAACCGAAAAGCTAACTTTTTCTTTAGTGAATTCTACATGATATTCACATGAAATTTTTTGCCATACAGGCACATCACTGGTTGCATGTCAGACAGGCGCATACAGTGGTTGCTGTAGGAAAACCATTTCACACTCTGCACCTCCTACGCCAGACAAAGCAATCGGAGGAGAAAGCAGACAAGTTGTTGGAATGCACATTGATTTGGAGTTGGACAAAGAAGTCCCCAGCACTCACAGTGAAACACCAGACAACCGACAGCTCTCTGAAGCTGTCATGGAATTATCATTGGCTGCTGCTTCTATACCATCACAGGAGAATCACAACCTTGACAAGGGAGGCAGCCATGGTGTTGATCTCAATCAAATACCACCAGCACCAAAACAAAGGAGAAGAAAACACCGACCCAAGGTTATCAAAGAAGGGAAACCAAAGAGAACTGGAGAGCCAGTTACCCCGAAGCCTGATCAATCAAAAGAAAATCCAACTGGTAGGAGGAAGTATGTGAGAAAGAAGGGACTAAACAAAGCTCCCGCAACACCTCCAACACAAGTCACAGAAGAATCGACAGAGCAATCGAAAGAAAATCCAACTGGTAGGAGGAAGTATGTGAGAAAGAAAGGACTAAACAAAGCTTCCGCAACACCTCCAACACAAGTCACAGGAGAATCGACAGAGCAATCGAAAGAAAATCCAACTGGTAGGAGGAAGTATGTGAGAAAGAAAGGACTAAACAAAGCTTCCGCAACACCTCCAACACAAGTCACAGGAGAATCGACAGAGCAATCGAAAGAAAATCCAACTGGTAGGAGGAAGTATGTGAGAAAGAAAGGACTAAATAAAGCTGCCGCAACACCTCCAACACAAGTGACAGGAGAATCAACAGAGCCAGTGATGCGTGGATCTAAGAAAAATTCATGTAGAAGGTCCTTGAATTTTGAATTAAGTCAAAATGATTCCAACAGTAGTAAGAGTGAAAATCTGACTACAGGATTACACCTGGGTGGTACCAAGAGACAACACTCCACTACCACTGTCCATGCAGATGGCGTTCACTCTAATGAATTACATGCATGCCAGATATGTTGTGTTCAATTTCCGAGTGTTCCAAAGAAAAGGAGAAGTGAGAAGGGATCCTCAACTACATCTTTGAGTCCCACAAAATATATATGTTTTGCAACTTACCCTCATGAAGATGATAGCACACATCTTTATACATCAAGTTCCAAGTACTTGATTTCCAATGAATATAATCCTGAAAAAGATACAGTCACATTTGAAGCAACAGGTAGAGCTACTACTCATAATATATCTCAAGCAACTGAAAGAAGTATTGATGCTTTAGCAGAGAAGATGCATCCATCAACCAAGAGAAAAAGAACTATGAGGAAAAATAAAAATATACTTGTCAGTTCAGCACATTCTAGCCCAAATCAAATGCCATGGCATCATGAATTTCTGTTGGATGGTTACAACCCGTCATTAGCCATGTCATTAGGTATTTCAACAAAGCCTTGTTTCTTTGTTCAATTATATCATAGTTGTAAAAAAAAAAAAGGAACAATTTACTCATATTGTCCTCATACCCATAAGCTGTGGATGCAGATGCTGCTTGGCAAGTGCCATGGAACAACATGCATATAATGGATGCATTAACTGAGAAATTTAGACACCTACACATAAACAGAAGAATCAGAGACATTTTGTCTCAAGAGCAAAAGGCACTAGTCACTTACAGCTGGCAAAAGCAAAAGGACAAGACCACCCAAGGAGTTGGCACCATCATTCCCTATGAGGGGTCATTTGATCGCATCAGAAAACGATTACCACGGCCTAAAGTTGATCTCGATGAGGAAACTGGTAAAATGTGGAAGCTCCTGATGTTAGATATAAATAGTCATGGGATTGATGGAACAAATGAAGACACAACCAAATTCTGGGAAGAAGAACGGAGAGTATTCCATGGACGAGCAGACTCATTTATTGCACGAATGCATCTTGTACAAGGTATCATTGCAATGCTTCCAAGAATATGAAAATGGTTTATCTTTGACATGCATATCTAACAATACATCCACCTGCATCTTGTGCTCAAGGTGAAGAAGTGAGAAAATCAAGTAAATGGGGAAAACACTGGTTTCGGAAAATAACAATAATATTTATTTGTTTTCCCGCATTTGAATAAAAGCACCAAAAGCCATATTAAAGGCAAAAACCCTACTCTCATACAACTGAGAAAAATAGGTGTCACCACATCCGTGAAAACATTTGAACTGCCTAATCCTGTATCAGGTATAACATTCAGAAGAAAGTATAGGTTGACAAATAATGTCAAATAAATGTGAGGACTTAGACGTATGAACACCAAGACAAATATAATATCATACTCTACTCCTTTGTACATAGACTTCCAAGAATGCTACAAGTAACAAATCCTATAAAGTTACATAAACAGCTAATGTTAATGTATTTAACTTGATCTAATTTAGATAACCGCACCATTTCCTGAAATAGTAAAATTAAATCATATTGATATCCTTGTGTTTTATTATTGCTGCTTACAAAGAAATAATGGCAGCTACAAATTCGTACTTTTAAATATCTTACTTCAAGACAAGCAAAAATGTGAAAACTGTACACCATACAAGATGTAGAAGAATCATCTTTTAGTGCCATCATTGTGGCCTTAAGAAAATTCTGTTAATAAGACAGCTCACTTCCCTTTGCATCTATTGGCTTTGGTCACAAATTGCTTGTATTAATATAAAGCAAATTCAACAGGAGATAGGCGCTTTTCTCAATGGAAAGGATCAGTTGTGGACTCTGTAATTGGAGTTTTCCTGACTCAAAATGTCTCAGACCATCTTTCCAGGTATTATGCAAGTTTAACAACTGGGAAATTTATAACCCTGAGAGATGTCACAGAAATTAAATTTTTAGAGTTTCTTTGTTAACAGTTCTGCATTCATGTCACTTGCTGCTCGATTTCCTCTGAATGCAAGCAACACATGCAAAATATACCATGAGGAAAGCACAAGCTTAGTTGTCAATGAACAAGTTCTTATGGTTGAACCAAAAGAGAATACAAAATGGGATGACAAGATATTGAATCAACCTGTTTGTTGCCAGAGTTCTCCGACAAAGGACATGACTAACCATTCTGAAAAAAAAGCACTAAACAGCAGTGATTCCCCAGGAACTACCAGCGTCATGATTAGCTTAACAGATGAATCAAACTGTAAGCTGTTGAAATCAAAGGAAGGCAATACTAGGGAACAACAGAGTTCAATGAGCAGACCCACTGCTACCGTCATCACCCAGGAAGGGCAGGAAAAACCATGTTTTGGGGAGACTAGGAAAGAGTTAACTGACATAGTCTCATTGCAGTGCTCTGACATTTCATCTCAAATATCAGGAGATTTTTCAGTAGATCAAAATTCAGAGAAAATAGGGTCATGCTCAGATAGCAACTCAGAAGTAGAGGACCTCCCAAGCAGAGCCAAGTACAATATACTTGGTTTCAGCAAGCTTTTAGAAATGGTAAGTTCAACCAAGTTATATGAAGTTAACAGCCTGAGAGCCAAGTCATCCGAGAACTTTGAGAAGGCATTTGATCTATCTATTGGTGTGAAGCATGACAACCAATCAGAAGACATGGAAAAATCAGATGCTATTCAAGCCTCCATAGAAGAATCCATCACCCCTTCAAGTGGGTATAGTTTGAATCTCACCACCAACTCAGGAGTACTCGAAGTACACTGCTTTGATTCTTGCAAAATGGAAGCACCGCCCAATGGCTTCTCAGACAATAACGATGAGAACAATTTGAGCAAATCAAGTTCACAAGCAAAAGAGTCTGTAGATCACGCTGCAATTTCCCAGTCTGAAAGTTTGCCATCTCACCTTCATCTTCATGAGCAAAATAATATGATGCAGCAAACCTTGTTGCACAGTTCTGCACAGACTCAAGATTTAGCGCAGAAAGCAACAGAGTCAAATTCTGGAGACCAAAACTACATTGTGAGGAATGAAAACACAGAGACAAATGCTGCCCCAATAAAACCAAGGGGCAGGAAGGCTGGAAAGGATAAAAAGAAACAAATGGATTGGGATAATTTACGGATACAGGCACAAGTTAAGGAAGGGAAAAGAGAAAAGACTGCAGACACCATGGATTCTTTAGACTGGGACGCTGTGAGGCGTGCAGATGTCTCTGAAATTGCTGATGCCATTCAAGAGCGAGGAATGAACAACAAGCTTGCTGAACGTATACAGGTACAATTGAACTTGGAAATTATTTATCAATGCCTTTCATAGAAATAAAAGCCTTGCATCGCAAATGTTACATGATAAACTATGCAGAAGTTCCTAAATCGACTGGTTGAAGAGCATGGAAGCATTGATCTTGAGTGGTTGAGGGATGTTCCACCTGATCAAGCGAAGTAAGTTTAGGAGGTCATTTCAACTATTAAATGATATTCTAAGTCCCATACAAATGATGTTAGCGTGTGCTGATTCTATAATGCTGTAAAAAAATCTTGAACTCATCAATTCACTAGCAGTTTGAATTGACAATCACACTCCCCATGTCCCATAAGTACTTGTCCTGGTTCACGAAGCAAAATACGTGCAGATTACATTTTGAGAATCTAATTCATGTATGCAGAGAATACTTGCTAAGCATAAGAGGATTGGGGTTGAAAAGTGTGGAGTGTGTGCGACTTTTGACACTGCACCATCTTGCATTCCCAGTAAGTTAAAAACAGATTATGCAAATACAAGATGATAGAAAGTTTAACATTCTGAAAATTTATTGGTACATAATAGGTGGACACAAATGTTGGGCGTATAGCAGTAAGGTTGGGATGGGTACCTCTACAGCCACTACCAGAGTCACTACAGTTGCATCTTCTAGAATTGTGAGTATCAAAGAAATAATGTTCTAAGGCAATAATTTATTTAGATAACAACCGCTAATACAATCTTGTACAGGTACCCAGTGTTGGAATCCATACAAAAATATCTCTGGCCCCGACTGTGCAAGCTAGATCAAAGAACATTGTAAAGAGTTTCTTTTCTCTCCCTAATTTACATTAGTACATGATACATGTATTTTCATGAACTCAGTAAGTGTAGCAAGCAACTTATCTCTATTGATCAATTGTTTTTTTGCATTGTATCACAGGTATGAGCTGCATTACCAGATGATTACATTTGGAAAGGTAAAATTACTTCTATTATATACTTCACTTTAGAGACTAACTATACCTAACCAAAACTCCAATTGTGACTTTGGATTGGGGCAAAAACCAAAATCAATGCAGGTTTTTTGTACAAAAAGCAAGCCCAGTTGCAATGCATGTCCAATGAGAGGAGAATGTAGACACTTTGCAAGTGCATTTGCAAGGTATTAATAACATATATTAATATTAATATTATATGACCTTTATTATTCATAATTATCAGAAGTGAATAAATCGCTATGCAAGACCACCATCCAGATCTCCTTTCACATACTTCAAAAAGCATCTCAAGTACTATTGATAATGCAGGCAACATTAATGCTTCAAAATCACCCTGAAAATGCAATGACATACATGTATTTAGTTATGATAAATCAATTTACAGATAAACATTTGTGTGCAGTGCAAGGCTTGCCCTGCCAGGACCAGAGCAGAGAAGTATAGTCAGCACAACTGGAAATAATGGGTCTGATGAAACCCCATCTGTAATCATTGGTAAGTCACCCTTACCTCTCCTTGAAAACACAACTTCAGCTTTCCCTGAAAGCACAACTCCAGATGACGAAAATCAACAAAAGCAACTGGATGCAAAATCTGACATAGTAACCTGCGAACCCATCATTGAAGAACCAGCAACACCCATCATCGAAGAACCGGCTACACCTGAGACAGAATGCACACAAACATTAGAACATGATATAGAGGATGCATTCTATGAGGATACTTGTGAAATTCCTACAATCAAACTTAACATTGAAGAGTTCACTCAAAATTTACAAAATTATATGCAAGAAAACATGGAACTTCAAGATGAAATGTCAAAGGCCTTGGTTCCTTTGACTCCAGAAGCGGCTTCTATTCCCACACCCAAGCTAAAGAATGTGAGCCGACTGCGAACAGAGCACTGTGTGTAAGTTTTTTTTTTTTTTCTTGTTTTAGTAAAAAACCAAGTGACATAAGTAACTTCAGTCATTACCACTAACTTCAACTATGAACATGGGATGACAACTATAGTATTAGAATAAGTAAACTAAGGAAATATGGGGATAAGAAAGGAATTACCACTACCAAGAAAAGGCTGTTCAGTCATTGTAAGATTTGCATTTATCCAGAATCACAAATATGTGAATTATTTTGTTCCACTAGTGTGTTTCAAGTCAACAAGCAAGGATGAGGAGAGTTGCCCAAAAACATGATAATAGAAATTTGGAATTTATAGAAGTTACAGTTGCTAATATAAATTCCAACGAACATCATAGCCACTATATTATTATTGTGAAAAGCTTGAGTTAAATATGCTGATTTCTTGTTCACCTTCTTGCAGTTATGAACTCCCAGATTCGCATCCTCTTCTGGAAGGGGTTAGTTACTGTTCATTCTCTGTTTATCAAATTCTCGATTCTATCATGTATATCCAATTGTTTTGCTTCTGATATACAGTGGGACAAGCGAGAACATGATGATCCATGCAAATACCTTCTTGCCATATGGACTCCAGGTAGACTAAATAACAATTTCAATTACCATTGTTTGTATAGGATTTGAGATCTTTGTCTGCAATATGTAGCAATAAAATTGGCGAAAGTTTACAGATGAATCATTTGTTTTGGTTTTCTGATGTTTTGTGATTTGCATTAATGCTTGCATCAGGTGAGACGGCAAGTTCTATACAAACACCAGAAACAAAATGCAGCTTCCAAGAAGATGGCCAACTGTGTAATGAGAAGGAATGTTTCTCATGCAACAGTGTTCGGGAAGCAAATTCAAAGATAGTGCGAGGGACAATCCTGGTCTGGATTTTTATCAGACTTATAATGTCATCTATATGCCATATCCAAGCATTATAATGGGCTGACTTGGATTCATGATTAATTATTCACAGATACCATGTCGAACAGCCATGCGAGGGAGCTTTCCACTAAATGGCACCTATTTTCAAGTCAATGAGGTAGAGCAGTGTGAAATCTCAGATTTCAAATGTCTTTTTCTTTTATATATGTATCTTTGTAATCATAAGAAGCACAAAACATGTCATTTGATGCAGGTATTCGCTGATCATGACACAAGTCTTGACCCAATTAATATTCCCCGAAGTTGGATTTGGAATCTTAAAAGGCGAACAGTTTATTTTGGAACATCCACTCCATCAATATTTAAAGGTAAAGCCTTCTAAATCATCATTATTCAAGAACTTGAGAATCACTATTAATTAGTGAAGTGGAATTGATCATGCGCATTTTGTCAACTAGGTTTATCAACACAGGAAATTCAGCACTGCTTTTGGAGAGGTAAGATTTAGTTCTCAGACTTATCCTGCTTGGGTGTAGAAACTAGGAAGCATCATTAGTTTCAAGACTTGTTAAAAATAATAAGGGGCCAAATTACTAAAAGAAAATACACTAGTGCAACTTTATCTGCTAAAATGTAGAAACAGCACAATTGCCACCATAATGTGATATCCCCCATCCATGGCTCTTGGGTTAGCATTTTGCAGACATATAATTAAATGAGTAGAAGAGAAGAAAACGAGTGAAGAGGCTTTGACATGGCCTTTGCAAGTCTAACAATAAGAGAGTAAGTCCTGGAGACAAAAATATGAGCTCTCCCCCATTGACACTAACAGATCATTTGAGGATGTATTGCACTGAAAACATTTGTGGTCGACTGCTAAGCCCTTATTAATTGATATCTAAATTTGCTCCCATGGCAAGAAAAAAGTAACAGCTAAGCAAACAAGATGAAACACATTACCCATCAAATCAACCACGACCATAATTGTCTTCACAATTAAGCTTAATTATTGAAACTTATAAAGCCTCAACCTACTTCAATACAGCATCAAAAAGCAAAATAACTGTAGCAAACTAAATTGACATACTACAGATATTCAAGTGAGAGCATAAAAACGAATGGAAAAGAGAACAGTTTAGGAATCATAGTGAAGACACACAATGTAAATAAGCCTTAATAGATCCCAAAGAAAGGTAATAATTGAGCACATTATAAAAACAGTCCAAAATTGAAAGATTGTATACTTTAAAGTGATAGAAAAATATTTCAGTTCAATTTGATCTCAACTTTAATTCCTTTTGCACCTTCATGATGCTTGAGAAACGTATGAAATATATCATAATTCTTAAATACTTAAATAAATAGCGTGTAACCGAAGCATCAGCTCTTTGTTGAACTTATCTCATTTAGTGTATCACCAAGTGAAGTCTATATCAAAACAAGTGCACGGTACAATTAAAGCCTTTAAACCATATATTTTACTTGAATAAGAACTAACCAAAACCCTTCATAGCTAGTGTGAGAATCCTCTCATGTGCACTGTGTGCATAGCTAATTTTTTCCAGTCAAATGTACCTAAATGTATGTATAAATAAGATCTATATGGTTTTGATATGCATACAGCATGGTTCAATAAAAAAAATACACAATGCACTTCAGTTTTTATCAACACTTCCACCTTGAGTTATTTTTGTTTGCAAATCCTAATGAGCAGTATGCATATGAAACGCAGATCTTACTTTTTTTTTTTTTCATGACAATAGATCTTATCATGAATAGATTTTGGTGCAGTTTTAAAATATGGCTGTCCATAAGACCATCCTATGTGTGCAGGGGAGAATCCTTGTTCCAATAGCTATTCCCTATCACAATTTTAGTCGCATCCAAGGTAGTCAAAAGCAAAAGGCACACTCGATGAGCAAGACCTATAAAACGCCTAAGGCGAGATGCACTAGAAAGGTGTGCGCTTGAGTAAAATGAGATACAACAATAAAAAATAGATGAAATGTAAAGTATAACATAAACTTTCCTATTATTAACTTATATAATTTCCTAAACATAAAACTTTTCTATCTTGCATTAAAATTTATAATAATTAACTATCTTAAATCTAACTATCTTAAATCTTAATTCTTATAAAAAAAATCTTAATTCTTAATTCCGTGAAAAAAACAAACAACCTACAAGTACAAACAAAAGCTGTGGCAATGTGGTGACATAACGAGCAAACTCCATAATAGTAAAAACAAAGCATGGCAAGCTAGAGCATGCAAACAGTTTGCACATTTCTTATTTGTTCTTCCAGGCGCCAAAAGGCACACATCTCTCACACACAAAAGGCACTAAAGGTGTGCGCCTTTTGGTGCCTAACTGAACCCATTGCCTCTCTAGTGGTGCGGGGTGATGAGTTTGTCTTGCACCTGAGGCACTAAGGCACTTGTCTTTGACACCACTGGTGCCATCCAAAACCAGTGTATAATAATTCTAGAACCAGAACATCTCTATAATAATTCGGCCCATTTTATACTCGGTCTTCATGTTCTCTTGTCCAAGTGAAATTTTCTTACATATCATATCATAAATTAATTTAAGTATATATTTTCTACTCAGCCAATGATTTATAATATCAGGCCTCTAATCTTCGTAGTGTTTTGTGTATTAGACTATCTCTGTTCCTTGCTATTTGGTAAGACGTCTTTTAGATACTACCATACACCAGTGAGTTATTAGTCTGAAGTGCAATTGTAGAGTAAGAAAAAAGTTATGCACTAATAACTGAAAGCGTTGTATAAATATAAGAAACAAATTTTTTTCATCTCTTAATGGGTTCTTCGTGAAAGAAAGAGGAAAACAAAGTAGAAACGACGGAGAACCAACCTTCCCTAATAGTAAAAAACAGATTACGAAGTAGTAAAAGGTGAAGCATCCGGATAAACTTTATATGGAAACCCAACCTATCTAAACAAATTGATATTGCTTTGCAGGATATGTCTGTGTGCGGGGATTTGAGCGTGAAACACGAGCACCACGTCCCCTGGTGGCTAGACTACACTTTCCAGCTAGTAAGTTGGCCAAGACCAAAGAAAAGAAAAGCAGTAAGTAGAGGCTGACAAACTCACAAGGATTAGTCGTTTTCAAGTATTTCTTAGGGGAGATTTTGTGGCTTATTTTTAGGGAATTTTGTTTCTCTTTTGCTGTATATATTCTCCACCTCTTGTGCATTTTGAATCAATGGAATGAGATGATTCTAATCACACAAACCAGAGATTGAAACCAAAACCATGACTTCATTCTAACAGCCTTAAGTTAGAAGCTTCGTAAAAAAGAGATGCGAAGGACGAAGGCAAAGTTTGTGATCCCATACTATGTGGCTCAGAATCTTGTGTATAATAACCAAGATATTGATAATTTATATCACGCTTTTATCTTAAAGCTCAAAAGATTGAGCAATTTTTCTACACTAGGACTAGGGTTGTATCATGAATCATGATAATTATTAATATAGGATTCAGCTTCTTGGATAGAAAATAGTACATGAGATGGAATGAACATCATGGGCAAGGAATAAAGAGTTAGGACTGCTTCCTTAAACGGCAAACATATCCACTAGTCTCTCCAACTCATTGCGGAGGTGCACCTTTCCACTATTTTACGTGGATTCTATATTCCTGAAATGAAGTGCGTGGGAGGAAAAAAAAAACGACTGAAATGCAACGAAATATAAATAGCTAAACATAATGACTAAAGTGAACATAATACTTGATCAGTTACTTTTGCATAATCGAATTTTCTCAGCGTTTTTTTTATGAGAAAAATGGCCACGAACTAGAGAGAATTTTCAGAACCTTACATGAGACAGTAACGCATAAAATGGTTAACTAGCCTATGGCTATAAATCAGCGACCAAAACACTAACCATTGAGATGCTCGAAACAGGGCAAGTTAAACCAAAATATGAACAGAAAAATCAATCCATGCCGAAGTTTGTATAGTGAAATTATTCAAAGTGATAATCATTCTACATATATGAGCTTACACCTTAACAAACAAACATAAATAGGCTACAGATAGAGAAGCGTACCTTCCGCTATTCTCTCGCAGAAACTCTCGATGGCTGCGAAGGAGAATCACGAAGTGTGAGATCGTATCGGTGGTAAATTACCGCTCTTTGCCGCCAAAGCTCCAGAATATTCATATGCTTTTCCCTCCCGTTATTTTAATGTTTTTGGCGTACCTTGAAATTTGCCCTTCGGCCGATAGGGCTCTGATTGTTTTGGGTATCAAAAATGGCCCAATCCAAATAAAATTAAAATCTTCTTTGTAGTAAAAGGAACAGAAGGAGACCTAGCAAAATCCTTGGGTTGTTTGGGCAGGTTTCGGCCTTTCAATCTAGCTTTATACCCTATTTGGTATGTAAAAATTAGGCGGGAAAATCCCATTTAAGGGCGCTTCTACGAGAATATTTCTAGATTAGGAACTATAAAATTTAAAATCCTTACCTAGGTCCTTATGGGTAATTAAAAAAAAATATTTTACCAAAATATCCCTTTCCCCATTTCCTCCTTACATCACTGGCACCAAAAACATTGTCAGAGATTCGATCACCGGCGAGGTCACCGTAGGTCTGGTCATTAGAGCTCCAGTCGTCGGCAACAGTGTCGAAACAGTAAAATATTCTCATTTGAAAAAATAGCTATTGTCATTTGGAAATTTAGTTATCTTCACTTGGAAAATTAGTTATTGCCAGTTGGAAATTTAGTTATTCTCACTTGGAAAATTTGTTATCTACACTTAGAATTTAGTTATCTCCACTTGGGAAATTAGTTATCGCCAGTTGGAAATTTAGTTATTCCCACTTGGAAAATTTGTTATCCACACTTGGAAATTTAGTTATCTCCACTTAGAAATTTAGTTACCCCCATGTAGGAAATTAGTTATCTCTACTTGGAAAATTAATTATCCGCACTGAAAAATTTTCAAGTGGGGATAACTAATTCCCCAAGTGGAGATAACTGAATTCCCAAGTGAAGATAACTAATTTCCTAAATAAAGATAACTAATTTTCCACGTGAAGATAATTGAATTCCAAAGTAGAGATAACTAATTTTTTAGGTGGAAATAACTAAATTCTCAAGTAAAGATAACTAATTTCTCAAGTAGAGATAACTGAATTTTCAAGTGAGAATAACAAATTTCTCAAATAGAAATAGTTAAATTTTTAACTTGACAATAACTAATTTCTCAAGTAGGAGTAACTAAATTTCCAAGTGTTGATAACAAATTTCACAAGTCAGAATAACTAAGTTTCCAATTGGTGATAACTAATTTTCCAAGTGGAAATAACTAAATTTCCAAGTGTGGATAACAAATTTCCTAAGTGAGAATAACTGAATTTCCAACTGCGATAACTAATTTCTCAAGTGGAGATAACTAAATTTTCAAATGGGAATAATTATTTTTCCAAGTGAAAATATTTCATTGTTCTAGTATTGTCGTCGGTGATCGGATCTCCGATGACCAAACCTCCGACTGCCTCGCCGGTAATCGGACCTCCAACGATGTTGCCGACGCCTGTGCCAATGGGGAAAGGGGAAGGGATATTTTGATAAAAAAAATTTAATTATCTTTAAAGATTTAGATACTTAAAAATGATTTTAAATTTTATAATTTCTAATTTAAAAATATTATTATTGCAGGGTCCTCAAATGGGATTTTCCCAAATTAGGCGCTTGATATTTTAGAAGAATTTTTTATGAAGTAGAAATAGAAAATTTGATCTGAGTAGCATTCCTTCGCCCATACCAAGCGATTGCCGATTAGATAGGCCATCTATTCTAATTGCTAATTGATAATGATATTATAGAATTTTCAATCTTTTTGTCTTTTTTTTGTGTGTGGTATTTTCATGTTCATGATTTTTTTATTCTCTGACACTTTGTGTCTCTTTTTGATACAATTTTTAAAATACATTAGAATAATTGGTCCATAAATTGCTGAAAGATATTTAAATTTAAAAATATAAAAATCAAAGATACATAATAAAGTAAAAAAAAAACTATTTAAAGTGTTTGTTTGATATTGACCGAGATAATAATCCTTAGTAATAATATTAATACCAACCAGACATGTGTATGATTTATCTATACATTGCACAAAATTGAAATGTGTGACTTGCCATATTTTATATATTGATATATTAATATTGGTGATTATCTTCCTCTTATAAATAAATAAAATAGACAGTGCAAACAATAAAAAAATATTTATTGATATTGTAGATTGATAAAATATTAGGAATGATAATGAATAATAATAAATAATAAAACATATATATTGCAGCATGAGTTTTTTATTTTGGCCTGCTTTTGTTTTTTTTTGGCAAAAGCATACTTTTGGTCCCATAATTTTACACTAAGTTTTATCTTTGTTCCTTAATTTTATTTTATTTCTTTTTAATCCTTTAATTTTTAAAATATAATCAAACATTTTTCTATTACTAACATTGTTAATTATATTAATAGAAATGCTAACAAAATATTATTCAACGTTAACATGTTAATTTTTATTGTCAAATCATCAATATTTCTAATTAATTTTGAATTTAAAATATTTTTTAATTAAATTAAAAAATTAAAAATAAATAATTACAAATACAAACTTCTAAACAAAACCTTAATCTTAAATTTTTTTTTATCATAAAAATGAGTTGGATAAAAATGTAAGTATTTAGAAAATACTTTGTTAGCATTTAGAAATGATTAATCAGTACTTTCTACTAATACAATTAATTGTGTTAATTATAGGGAATATTTTGATTATATTTTGAAAGTTAAAAGATTAAAAAGATACAAAATAAAGTTAGGGGATCAAAATGAAATTTAGTGTAAAGTTAAGGGACTAAAAATATTTTTTTTATCTTTTTTTTTTTTTTGGTGGTGGTTGGGGTAGAACCACACAGAAAATTATCCTAATTGACACGCTTAGGCATTAAAGAAGTGTTACATTAACAAACCATATAAATGAGAGATGACCATTTTTTCTCCCAAATATTTTGTGCTAAGTTTGGTACGCATGGAAAAATTGAAAAAAGACTGTTTTTTTTCACCTTTGAAAAAGAGATTTTTTTTTTTCTGGTGAAAAGAAGAGCAAGGCCCAATTAATTACTCATTAGCGAACTCAGTGGGGACCAAAGTCCCAATACGATCATTAGTGGGCAAGTCCTTTGCACAGGACAACCTATTTAGTTCGTTCACATATAGTGGATAGGATAATTTAATAATGATTACATTATAAAGGTCGCTGTATTTAATTACTCTATCTTATTCTTAATATAAGATCCTTTTAACTTAAGTATGCGGATTAAGAATTAAAATTAAAACTAATCAACTACATCAATTTCTCCGAAAATCTTAATATTTGTTCAAAACTACCCTTATTTAATCTTTCTCTTACTCTTTGGATACATTAAATAGGGACATTTTTTTGAAAATGTATAATAAATACAACCTCGTATATTGTAAAAGATCTTATATTTAGGACCAGAGTAAAAAATCATATATATAGGACCGAAGGGAGTAGCTTTTTGTTATGTAATCCCCCGTTACATATTTAAACATTATACCCTGAATCTGAAATCATGCAATCTCCATACCTTTGATATGTAATATACTCATTATGATAGTTTAATCATGTATAAAATATCTAAACTACCCCCTCACAAAAAAGAATATAACAAAGAAGCCACAGATCCCTTCCTGTCCCTTCTTGTTCTCTGTCATTGTCTTCCTTCGGCTGCCATCCCTTCCTGTCCTCCATCATCATCCCAAATCTAAATGGCCACCATCCCTTCTCGTTCTCCATCATCATTCCAGATGACCACCATCCCTTCCCATTCTCCATCATTGTTCCAGATTTGAATAGCCACCACCGTCTTCCTTTGACGCTCCCCCCACTGTCTTCCACCCCTCCCACCGATCAACGTTCCTTCGTCTTCTTAATCTCGAACCCACAAATCTTATTTTCTAGTTTTATCTTGACACTCCAATCACGATGCTTCAACAAAAAATAGAAAAATTTCTCATATGAGACAAAATTTTATCTAACATATTAGGAAGTAAGAAATAACCTTTTCATAAAAATCTCTTGTTCCTCTCCTTGTTTTCCATTTCTTTGAAAAATAACTTTTTCCTATCAAATATGGCTAAAGTTATTTGGTATGCAAAATAAAATAAAATAAATAATCTTATAATTTAAAATATTCTTTCTGATGTTCAATAAATAATAATTATAACAATAATAATAATAAATTTCATAACAATAACCAAATTATAATAATATAATAAATATTATATACCTCTTTTTGTCATACCACAAAAAATAAATGATTTTTCCATTACTCTTACCAAACACCTCAGTTTATTGCAGTTTTGCTTTTCTTTTTCGAAGTAAGAAGAATGCCCGAACCCACAAAAAAACCAAAACAAAACAAAACAAAACGGGAAAAATACTGACCAATAATATATAGTAAACTTCTAAGAAAGCTAGTCAAAGCATGACAGTAATACTACAAATTTTAGGATTGTACGGTCAGACTAGGATCACAAAAAAAACATCATTGTTCATTTCGTTCCTCTTAAATCAGAGAGATTGGATTAACCTGCATCTCAATTTGATTTGGTCAAGCTGGACCTCAACAGGCGTCTACCTTGACCTTGACATGTTTCTAGCTGTAGCTGCTGATGGCTTTGGTACGCAAGAGATAGCTTCAGCCCCTGCAACTCGCGCCAACCCCGAACTAGAATGTGTTTAGGAGGCCTCACCATACCTCTCCTTCTTGGTGATTGCAACTGCCTGTGTTTCACGGTGTTGTAGACACTTGGTTTTTTCTTATTATAAATGCCATCGTCTGACTTAGGAGGCCTCCCTCTCCGTTGGCGCTTTGGTGGCTGCTGCTCAAGATGCTCGAAATCTGTTTTTCCATCTAAACTTAACTTTCCCTCAGGAACTCCGATATTCTCATGCTGCAGTAGCTTGTCTTCATTAACATTCATAAAAGACAGTGAATCTTCCACTTTGGATGTTGTACCCAAATCTCCGTCAATAAGTCTATCCCAAGACATTCGCAGTAATGCTGATACCTCTGCTGACGGTATGCAGCCTAGGCTCTCTTCAGAAGTTGGATCACCTAACTGCTGCCGGTTTAGACCAGGCGATGAGTAAATTGTTTCATTTGGTTCTAAACTAGGAAAGCTCAGTGAACCAAGAGCTTGGTCCTGCAGTTGTAATTGCTCCTCATGTTGATGAGGATTTCTATCTAGCATGGGAGACCTCCCACGGCCGCGGCCTCGACCTCTACCTCGACCTCGACCTTGAGGTTGTAACTGCAGATGCTTCTTAATTTTGTAATATTTAGGCTTTTGTTTATCAACAATGCTGCCATCTGAGGGGAACAGTGACTCCACTGGATAGTCTATGACAGGCTTCTGATTAGGCTGCCTCTCACTGCATCGAGGACTTGGTGCGTGCTTCTCCAGATCCCCAAAAGTTGTGTTATCATCCACCCCCCCTTTAGGACTTCCTAGTATCCCATCATGTGGTTGATTGTGCTCGTGAATAGTCATAGAAGATAATGAAGCTAACATTTTAGTTGCTGCACACAAATCAGTTTCTGGAGTTCCACACTTTGACGTTTGCATCTGCAATTGTTTTGGGGTTAATTCTATCCCTTCTGATGGTGTGCACTCCAGGAACTCAGTAGAAACAGGAACTGTTGAACAATTCCCAGAACTGGAAGTCAGATCAACTGGAAGGTCTGGTGCTATGGGCTGGGATGAACAAGTTGTTTCCAATTGACATATGGAACCCTCCTGATCCACAAGCAATTCACAAGCACCTGATAATTTCTGCTGGATGGAAGGAGTCTCATTCTCATTATGTTCTTCCTGCTCTGAAATTTGCAATTTCGCCTTTGGTATAACTGCAGTGGTAGGACTACCAAGTGAAGCACTCAAGTTTTCATTATTACTGATTTCATCTGAAAAGAATCTCGATATCTCAGTTGTGACCTCAATTTGTTGTGTAGGTATTTGATTTTCTGCCCCAGCCAACAAATTATATGATTGTTCATTGCACTGAAAGTGTTTCTTGATCACCATAGAGTTCTGTTTTTCCGCCATATGAGGTTCTGTATTCATAATTTCACTTGATCTGATTTTGTCATTCAACTCCATCATTGCCTCCTACATCATTTCAAAAGTAAGACAGAATATAAATTTATTTCAACCACAAATAATGAGAGGGATGATGAAAATAAATTTTCAACAAATAAAAAATTTCATTAGACCAATATAAAAAATAGTAACAAAAAAGAATAACGAAGCTATATAATTCGAAGAAGTTAGAACAAGTCAAAGCATATTTACCTACTAAATTGACATAACAAAACCACCAGACACAGAATAATCAAGAACAAATTTTCTACCCCATTTTACACATTTCAAGTTGTTAAAGCAACTGACTTCCAAAATTTTCCTTCTGCCATATGTTGTTCGTCCACAAGTATTAATGTGAAAAAATAGAGGATTCATCTACAACATGAAGCAAGTTGAGGATAACTAGTTCATTCAGAAAACAAACTAAAGTTTTTGATCTTTCCAAACAGAGAATTCATAACATAATGACTATTAAAGGAAGGGGTTTAAGGCATATTGTTAATTCAGTCATTTGCGGCTGGACAATATAGTAGACATGAGTATGTATTTTCGATGCTTGCTTTCAAGAGAGGACAATTCAGTAAAATAGGTTGAGATTTCTTTGAATAGTGTTTGCACTGAAAAAGCTAAGAATGTGAAATCTGATATGCAAGAATAGTAGGTTAGTTGCGTGCCTTAATTTACAGATTAGAGGTGGGAGAAAATAATGCATGGTGAGCTTTACGAATGCAATGTGAGAGAAAACATGAATTAGGTATTATTAATATAAAAGATATCAACGATTAAGGATTATTATTAGTATGTTTAAATTAAATTTTAAAAGGTTTTCTAGCTTTTGTCTGTTAGTGCACTAATTCCTAGGAATTTTTCTGGTAGTAGACATAAAAATTCTACTAATATACTTTTAGAAGATTAGCTTACACGAAAGCGTAATTCCAATACTACTTAGGCAGACTAACGAAAAAGAAAGCCAAAAATTATAATTAAATTGCCCATTACCTGAATTGGTTCACCCGTACTTTCATTTTGTGGCGTTTCTGATTCAACTTGTGCCTGAAACACCCTTCCATGGCACTCTTCAGTCATACCAAGAAGCCCTATTTCAGAATTTTCCCGTTCCTCAATCATTTCATTAGTTCCTGTACCATGTAACACAGAAAGCTGATTTTGTTCTTCATTATCTTGCTCTTGTGACTCATTACTTCTCTCAGTACCTTCATTTTCTCTCTCTCGTTCACCTGTACTTTTATCTTCTGGCATTTCTGCTTCAACTTGTGAATGAAACACCCTTCCATGGCACTCTTCTATCATACCAAGTAGCCCTATTTCAGATTTTTCCTGCTCCTCAATCATTTCATTATTCCCTATACCATGTAACTCAGAGAGTTGATTTTGTTCATCATTTTCTCGCTCTTGTAACTCTTTACTTCTCTCGGTACCTTCAATTCCTTCCCGTGTTTCTCCACCTCTGTGATTTCTACTACCCCTTTTGCTTTTCTTTCTCTTTTTCCTACCCCTCTGTCCTTTCTCTTCCTTTTTACCAAAATTATCACAATCAACCATAATCTTATATCTACCACTCTCAGTGCATAAAATCTCCTCATCTTGGCAAAGCCTCCCCAAATGAAGACCAAGAATCCTTGTATGAGCCCAGGGCAAATCTTGGAACTCTTTTTTAATAAACTCCGAGATAGCCTCCTCAGTCGATCCATTTAGGTCATTCAGCTCCGTTATTGCCCTCTGAATCATCTGCACACCCAACCAGAAAGAAATGGCATAAATAGATTAAAAAAAATTCAAATTGTTCAAATGAAATTCAATTATTGGGATATCTGGACATAAAGATGTAAGAAACGGTTTGCAACCGAAGAGCAACTGATAATTTTTCTGCAAATACTTCTTTGTATGAAGCAAGCTATGACAGGTTCATATCTCAACTGCCTTTTACTCTCGGGAAACAATGCAAAATCGCCCAGGATAAATGGTACCCCCGGATCCTGATAGGTTGAGCATGGATATTTGTGCTAGTTCCTACCAAGATGGTAATGGACGATGTGTTGGAGTTATCAGGGATCACCAAGCTGATTGGTTGATGGGCTATCATGCAAGGTGCAGCGTACACCCAAAGGCTATTCTGGAAATTTTGGGTATTCACGAGGGCCTCGACTGGTGCTGGGGAAAGGGGATGAAAACGGTTCATGTTTTTACTGAGTGTGCTGTGGTTGTTAATTTGATCATGAGATAGAATAGTAAGGATTATCCTTACCATGAGACTATTGATCAAGTTCACAAGCTCATGAATAGGAATTGGTGTATTACTTTTAATCTTATGTACAGGGAAGCAAACAACTATATACATAGGTTGTTTAGGCTAACACAGGATTAGTGATCACTTTTTTGAAGACTCACTTTGAGACCTTTGATCAACCACCACCTTGTTGTAAGAAGGTGGTGGATGATGAAAGGAATATGTAAAGTCTAACGCTTCTTTGTATTCTTTTTGTTTATTTTATCATACGTATTTCCATTAAAAAATCAATTACAGCATTAAGTGATTCAATTAGGAAATAACTAAAACAGCCACAATATGTCGTAAACTAGGCAGAGTATAACTTACCAAAGCATATGGAGGGTGTTTAGGGGTGTCAAACGAGGTAAAGAGCTCTTGAATTCGCCGTTCGATGACGGAAGGATCAATTGTGCAACCCCGAGACAAGAGAGACTCTCTAATCTTATGGATAATGTGGGTGTCTCTACAATCTATGAGCTGAGATTGGGGCTCTTTCATGGCTGCCAGAACTTCAAGGAGTCGAAGCGTCGAAATTCAACAGTAGAAAGTCCCTGATCAGCTCATAACTTCATGAGTATTTACTAGTTTCAGATTCTATGCACGGTATAAAGTGTAAACCCGATAAAATTAAAAAAAAAACAAGAAAGAAAATAAAATAAAAATTAGTGAATACAAAATACACAATAGAATAAAAATAAAGAATAAAAAGATGTGAAACTAAATTTAAAATATAAAATGTATTTTGTAAAAAACTATTTTTATATTTAAAAAATATTATTAATATCATTCTGAAAATGATTTTTACAAGAAAAAATAGATGACACAAGATTACATATTTTATTCAAACCACATAAAAGAATTTAATTTCTATAGGTTTCACTGTTTAAGTGCATGTTTAGAATCAATTTTTAAAAGCCAAAAGTTCTTTTTTCTTACTTCTTTTCATATTATTTATCAATTAAATTTTTTATTAAAAAATTATTAATGAAATTTTTTAAAATAAAAATTATTATCAAAGAAACATGGCATTTTAAACATTTTCAATAATTATCCATATAAAAGTGATTTTAATTAAAATCATTCAAGCATATTTTATTTTGTCAAAATCACTTTTAAAGTAGAAGCATCCAAACATAAATTACTTTACAAAAAATTAATTCTAACTAAAATTAATTCTATAAACTCCATACCAAACACACCCAATGTTTAATGTATTTTAATTGAAATTTTAATAACAAAAATATAAAATATTAACATTAGCCTTAAAAGATTAAATAAAAGTTTCTTGTTGGTATAAATAATCATACCAACATTTTAAATCACGTGCAAAAAAGTATTGACAATTGAAAGAAAGAATGAGAAGATTCCCACTCTTCATTAATTTAATAAATTGAACACTTTCCATGCACAAACCCTTCAATTGAATCTCACCTTAGAGTTAGAAGATATAAAATATTATATGAAAAGCTATACCCATGCCCTGACATATTCAGAAGGCACAAGGAAGCACATGTATAAATATAGTTCATAGTTTAATTTAACAAAAAAAGTATAAGAAATAGATTAATGTAGAGTATTCCGTTCCTAATGCCAAAGAGGAAATGCCTCAAATCAAACACACAAGAAAAGTCAAAAATCAGAAAATGAAAAAGCACTTGAATCCAAGGATTAAGAGAAGATGCTGGATTAGTTTATTCTCTAACCTAAAGTTGAGTGGAGTATGAAGTTGTTAAGTTTAACCTTTTTTAAAAAAAATAAAAAAAAAATTATTTTTTTCTATATAAAACTCCTCATCAAGCACTAGCTTCTATTGTCTTCACTTTGAGTCTGAGACAGTCAGTGAGGCAAGCTTAAGCTATATATATATATTCTCAGTTTTCTCTTCACATTCTCCATTTCTCACTCTCCAACATTCTCTCCAGAATCCTGTAATTATGATTTTTGTATTTAAATTTTTTACTCAAGTTCTGATTTTTCCTTTCTGGGGTTTCACTAGAAGCAAAAAAAGCACCCATCTTTGCTCTCTGATATCTGTTTCTGATTTTACTTCCTGAATTTTGTGTCTTCTGATGAACTAAAAAACAGAGTGTGTTATAGGAAGGAGAAAGCAAAGATGGAGGAGGATCATAAGAATAATTATAAGGCATTACTGAAGAATCGTTGCTATGAGAAGTGTCCAGGGTGTAAGGTGGATCGAGCCAAAGAAATGAATCAAGGGGTACCCGCAAAGCATCTCCTCCACATATGGATGCTCGCTCTATGCACCAGTTGAGTATTTTGTTTTTGGTATTCTTAGTTTTTGAAAATATCAATATAACAAAAGTCACAATATCTATATAAGTCATGAATATTGCAATTATCTAAGTCTACATGTTAGAGTGCTTCATTTTTTCTTTTAAATTAAATCTGAATCCACAATTATTTTCTGGCCAAAAAAAGACTTTTCTTTTGTATAATTATCTTGTATCTGATATTCCCTAATCAATTTTAAACATTATCGAACTCAAATTGAATAGCTCTCTCTTTTAACGTGAATTTTTTTCCAACAAGGCTTGAACATATTTTTTATCCCTAATTTTAGCAATGCTAGTATACCAACAGGAAAAAAATCGGTGAACTAGTGCATGAATTGATTTGCAACCTCTACAGAAGTATTCATTTTGAACATTAGCAAAAAATTGATAAAATTATTCAAAAACTAAAAAAAAATGGAAAAGCTGGCCTAGTTATAATTTCTTTTCCTGGTGAAAACCGGCTAAATTATTTAACTGGTTCAAGCTTTTCTTTTGTCATTTTTTGATTGAATTTTTTCTTATATTATAATGTTGTGCAAGTATTATTTTTATATAATTATTAATAATTATGGACTTACTTAATAATTACTACTATGACTAATATTGTTTTGTCAGTTACATATTTTGTGCGTGTGTGTGTGTGTGTGTTTATTTTTTTTTTAAATGATAAAGCAATACAATGAAATACCAGAGTCAAGCAACAAAATCAAAACAAGGGAAAAAATATCTAACAAGAGAAAGAAACCCACACCAATAAGCACCTCAGAATAGACTTAACAAGAACCTGTGTCATTGAAGAACCTTTTGGTCTAGTTTCCTTGAATAAAAGTTGAGAGAGAAGGGGTGGTGGGTCAAAAACCCACCCAAATGGGCACACCCTTAACAACATATTTTGTGTTCAATTTATACTTATAGATGAATATAAATTTAGTTTATGTTTGGATATTAAGTTATGAAATTAAATAGTAATAATTTTTGTTTTTATAAAATATTTTAATATATAAAATTAAAAAGTATTAATTCAATTATAATCATCCAACCATGATTGAACTAATAAATCTTGAAAAAAATGCCTCAACTAATTTAATAATTGATTCAACTTTAAAAACAATGGCATTACATATTTTGCGGCCTTTGTGTCTTTATCCAACTTAATTCAAATTAGTTGGAATATAAAATAATTACTGAATACAGAGTGGTTTAATTAAAAAAAATTGATATTTTACAGTAAAATTAACTATGGAGTATTGGAGGTTTAGCCACAAAATTAATAATAAACACTGAATGATCCTCATGCTCAAGAGATCAAACAAGTTTCAAACTCACACCAGCACACATGATCAGCACCAGCACCATTCAATTTGTATATCCAAAAGAAAAAAGATAAAGAAAACCATAGTGTGCCTAACATGCTTCTGATCTAAATCTTCCTAAGAATCTCCCGATTTCCTGTACTTTGAACTAATCAGATATAGCCAAATTGCATAGCAGATTATCTGTGTCATTGTGTGGCTTTATGCCCATTAAGAAAATCCCACAAAAACACATACATACACGCCTGTGCATTTCTCTTCACAACAAAGGCAATATAATTTCATTGCCTACATTCAAAGTATGCTATTAACTGAGAGTTATTATTGTGCACAACTTATGTGTACGTTAATGTAAATAGAAGATTTATTGATAAATAGCACTGACAGGACTCCAAGGATGAAAAAACTGATAAGAAGATAAGGAAACAAGCAAGAGTTCAATGATGTAAACCTTAATTACTAACTTGGCACAGATGACATTCTTATAGTTATGAACCAGAAGAAAGCAAGAGTGACCTTTAAGATCTATATTGCTTTATATCCATACTGCATGGTTCAATAAGAAAAATGCACAATGCACTTCAGTTTTTATCATCACTTCCACCTTGAGTTATTTTTGTTTGCAAATCCTAACAAACAGTATGCATATGAAACATAGATCTTACTTTTTTTATGACAACAGATCTTATCATGTATAGATTTTGGTGCAGTTTTATAAAAATGGCTGTGCATAAGACCATCCTACGTGTCCAGGGGAGAAACCTTATTTCAATAGCTATTCCCTATCACAATTTTAGTCCCATCCAGAACCAGTGTCTACTAATTCTAGAACCAGAACTTCTCTATAACAATTTGGCCCATTTTATACTAGGTCTTGATGTTCTCTTGTCCAGGTGAAATTTTCTTACATATCATATCATAATTTAGTTTCAGTATATATTTTCTATTCAGCCGGTGATTTATAATATCAGGCCTCTAAGCTTCGTAGTGTTTTGTGTATTAGACTCTGTTCCTTGCTATTTAGTAAGATCTCTTTCACACCAGTGAGTTATCAGTCTGAAGTGCAATTGTAGAGTAAGAAAAAAGTCATGCACTAATAATCGAAAGCAATGTATAAATATAAGAAACAAGTTTTTCTCATCTCTTAATGGGTTCTTTGCAAAAGAAAGAGGAAAACAAAGAAGAAACGGTGAAGAACCAATCTTACCTAATAGTAAAAAACAGATTATGAAGTAGTAAAAGGTGAAGCATCCAGATAAACTTTATATGGAAACCCAACCTATCTAAACAAATTGATATTGCTTTGCAAGATATGTCTGTGTGCGGGGATTTGAGCGTGAAACACGAGCACTACATCCCCTGGTGGCTACACTACACTTTCCAGCTAGTAAGTTGGCCAAGACCAAAGAAAAGAAAAGCAGTAAGTAGAGGCTGACAAACTCACGAGGATCAGTCGTTTCTCAGGATTTCTTAGGGGAGATTTTGTGGCTTATTTTTAGGGATTTTTGTTTCTCTTTTGCCGTATATATTCTCTACCTCTTGTGCATTTTGAATCAACGGAATGCGATGATTCTAATCACACAAACCACAGATTGAAACCAAAACAATTACTTCATTCTAACAGCCTTAAGTTAGAAGCTTTGTAAAAAGGGGATGCGAAGGACGAAGGCAAAGTTTGTGATCTCATGCTATGTGGCCCAGAATCTCGTATATAATAACCAAGATATTGATAATTTATATCATGCTTTTATCTTCAAGCTCAAAAGATTGAGCAATTTTTCTACACCAGGACCAAGGTTGTATCATGAATCAGGATAATTATTAATCTAGGATTCAGCTTCTTGTGTAGAAAATGAGTACATGAGATGGAATGAACATCATGAGCAAGGACTAAAGAGTTAGGACTGCTTCCTGAAACGGCAGAACATATCCAGTCTCCCCAACTCATTGCGGAGGTGCACCTTTCGACTATTTTACGTGGATTTTATATTTCCTCAAATGAAATGCAACGAAATATAAATAGCTAAACATAATGACTAAACTGAGCATAATACTTTATTAGTTACTTTTGCATAATTGAATTTACTCAGCGTTTTTCGACGAGAAAAATGGCCCCGAACGAGAGAATTTTCAGAACCTTACATGAGACAGTCACGCACAAAAAAGTTAAATAGCCTATGGCTATGAATCAGCGACCAAAAGTCCGAAACACTAACCATTGAGACCCTCGAAACAGGCAAGGTAAACCAAAATATGAACAGAAAAATCAATCCATGCCGAAGTTTGTGTATAGTGAAATTATTCAAAGTGATAATCATTCTACTTATATGAGCTTACGCCTTAACAAACATAAATAGGCTACAGATAGAGAAGCGTACCTTCCGCTGTTCTCTCGCAGAAACTCTCAATGGCTGCGAAGGAGAATCACGAAGTGTGAGATCGTATCGTTGGTAAATTACCGCTCATTGCCGACTAAGCTCCAGAATATTCATGAGAGCATTTTCGGTGCTCATCAGTTTCTGGACTGGCAGTCCAATTTAATTATATTTTTTATCATATTTTTATTATATTTATATTTTATTAGATATAAAATCTAAATTTTAAATTTTAAATATCATTATTATATAAAAAATTAAAATAAAAAATGATAAATCTATTATTCAAATTAAAACTGGACGTTTAAAACTGGACGTCTGGATTGATCCAGGGTGATGAGCATTGTCAATGAAACCCCCCGCCACTCCTCAGTCATACCAAGTAGCCCTATTTCAGATTTTTCCTGCTCCTCAATCATTTCATTATTCTCCATGCCATGTAACTCAGAAAGTTGATTTTGTTCTTCATTTTCTCGCTCTTGTAACTCTTTACTTCTCTCGGTACCTTCAATTCCTTCCCGTGTCTCTCCACCTCTGTGATTTCTACTACCCCTTTTGCTTTTCTTTCTCTTTTTCCTACCCCTCTGTCCTTTCTCTTCCATTTTACCAAAATTATCACAATCAACCATAAACTTATATCTACCACTCTCAGTGCGCAAAATCTCCTCATCCTGGCAAAGCCTCCCCAAATGAAGACCAAGAATCCTCGTATGAGCCCAGGGCAAATCTTGGAACTCTTTTTTAATAAACTCCGAGATGGCCTCCTCAGTCGATCCATTTGGGTCACTCAACTCCATTATTGCCCTGAATCATCTACACACCCAACCCGAAAGAAATGGCGTAAATAGATTAAAAAAATTCAAATTGTTCAAATGAAATTCAGTTACTGGGATGTCTGGACATACAGATATAAGAAACTGTTTGCAACTGAAGGGCAAACTGATAATTTTTCTGCAAATACTTCTTCGTATAAAGCAAGCTATGATATGTTCATATCTCAACTGCCTTTTACTTTGAGGAAACAATCCCAGGAGAAATGGTACCCCCGGATCCTGATAGTTTAAGAATGGATAATTGTGCTAGTGCCTACCGAGATGGTAATGGAAGATATGAGTTATCAGGGATCACCAAGCTGATTGGTTGATGGGCTATCATGCAAGGTGCAGCGTACAGCCGAAGGCTGTTCTGGAAATTTTGGGGATTCTAGAGGGCCTTGACTGGTGCTGGTGCTGAGGAAAGGGGATGAAAACGGTTCATGTTTTTACTGAGTGTGCTGTGGTTGTTAATTTGATCATGAGATGGGATAGTGAGGATCATCCTTACCATAAGACTATTGATCAAGTTCACAAGCTCACGAATAAGAATTGGTGTATCACTTTAAATCTTATGTATAGGGAAGCAAACAACTGTGTACATAGGTTGTTGAGGCTAACATATGGTTAATGATCACTTTTTTGAAGACTTCTTTTAGACTCCTGATCAACCACCACCTTGTTGTTCGAAGGTGGTGGATGATGAAAGGAATATGTAAAGTCTAACATTTTTTTGTAGTATTTTTGTTTATTTTACTAAAACAACTACAATGGTTCGTAAACTAGGCAGAGTATAACTTACCAAGGCATATGGTGGGTGTTTTGGGGTGTCTAAGGTGGGGAAAAGCTCTTGAATTCGCCATTCGATGTTAGAATGATCAATTGTGCAACCCCGAGACAAGAGAGAGTCTCCAATCTTACGAATAATGCGGGTGTCTCTGCAATCTGTGATATGAGATTGGGGCTCGTCCATGGCAGCCGGAACTTCAAGGAGTCGAAGCGTCGAAATTCAATAGTAGAAAGTCCCTGATCAGCTCATAACTTCATGAGTATGCTATTTTCGGATTCTATGCACGGTATCAAATGTAAACCAGATAAAATTAAAAAGAAAAAAATAAAACAGAATATATAATAGGATAAAAATAAAGAATAGAAAGATGTGAAACTAAATTTAAAATATAAAATGTATTTTGTAAAATACTATTATGTATTTAAAAAAATATTAATATTATTCTGAAAATGATTTTTACAAGAAAATTAGATGACATAAGATTACTTATTTTATTCAAACCACATAATAGAATTCAATTTCTATAGGTGCATGTTAAGAATCAATTTTTAAAAGCCAAAAGTTCTTTTTTCTTTTTTCTTTTCATATTATTTATCAATTAAATTTTTAATTAAAAAATTATTAATGATATTTTTTAAAATAATAATTATTCTGAAAATGATTTTTACAAGAAAATTAGATGACATAAGATTACTTATTTTATTCAAACCACATAATAGAATTCAATTTCTATAGGTTCACTGTTTAAGTGCATGTTTAGAATCAATTTTTAAAAGCCAAAAGTTCTTTTTTCTTACTTCTTTTCAATTAATTTTTTAATTAAAAATTTATTAATGAAAATTTTAAAATAATTATTATTATCCAAGAAAAATGACATTTTAAATATTTTCAGTGATTATCCATATAAAAATGTTTTTAATTAAAATTATCTAAAAATATCCATACATAAATTATGTAACAAAAAATTAATTTTAATTAAAATTAATTCTGTAAACTCGATACCAAACACACCCAATGTTTAATATATTTGAATTGAAATTTTAACAACAAAAATATAAAATATTGACATTAGCTTGAAAAGATTAAATAAAAGTTTCTTATTAGTATAAATAATCATGCCAACATTTTAAATCACGTTATTTTAATTAAAATCTTTATTTCAATTTTATGGCGTGCCTTGAAATTTGCCCTTCGGCCGATGGGCTCTGATTGTTTTGGGTACAAAAAATGGCCCAATCCAATTAAAATCTTCTTTGTAGTAAAAGGGAGAGGAGGAGACCTAGCAAAATGCTTGGGTTGTTTGAGCAGGGTTTCGGCCTTTCAATCTAGCTTTATACCCTGTTTGGTATGCAGAAATTAGGCCCCAGTTTGGTATTTTAGAAGAATATTTTATGGAATAGAAATAGAAAAATGAATGGGAAAATGGTAAGGATGCTTACAGAAAATAATTGACAATAATAAAAGAGATAATTTCTATTAAGAGAAAATAGAGTAAGTATCTCATTCAATTTATCCTAATAGTCAAGTAAAGGAGAATCTCCAATACACTCAAGAAAATGAATCAATTTACTGATGCCTTAAGCCTTCAGCAGTGCTCTTATTTTATAATGAAATAATGACCATTGCAATAATTGAAAATAAATCAGAAAAATCCTAAAAGATTCCTAAGAATCAGGACAACAACGTATAGCAATCTTTGACTGACTCCACTTTATTCAAAATATAATAAAAATTGCATAATTAACTCCTACAATTCCTCAACTGCAAATCTAGACTATTTCATAAAATAATTAATTCAACTTCTGCTTTTGATCATTCCTCCTTCTTTGGTAAACTTGCAACGGTCTCTTATCATTACTCCTCCCCTCAAGAGCAGACTTGTCCTAAAGTCTGAAAGAAGGAAACTAAGATACCAATAAGTCATAATCTTCCCAACTTGCTTCTTCTAGAGGTCGGTGTTGCCACTAGATTAAAAGTTCCAGATTGTTGTGTTTAATCCAGTGGTGATCAAGCACTTTAGCAGGTTGTATGGTCAATTCCAAATCTGCTGAAAGAGGCAAAGAAGCAGGTGGAGAAGCTGGAAGTTGCCCATAAGCTTGTTGAAGAAGTGATACATGAAAAATGGGATGAATTCTAGCATCTTTAGGCGGCTCTAGTTCATAAGCCACCTTTCCAATTTTCTTTAAAACTCTATAAGGCCCAAAGAATCTTGGAGACAACTTTTCAAACTTCTTCTTGGCAAGGGATTTCTGACGAAAAGGCTGTATGCGAAGCCAAACCACATCACCCTCCTTAAATTGTAACTCTCTTCAATGCTTGTCTGCATAAACCTTCATCCAGTTCTGAGTTTTAAGCAAATTCTCCTTAAGGAGCTTAAGCATAATATCACGTGTCTCCAATTGGTCTTCTAACTCTACAATGTGAGTCTCTCCCTTCACAAATGGGTGCAATGGAGGGGGAGCACACCCATAAACAATCTTGAAGGGAGTGGAGTTGATAGAAACATGATATCCTGTGTTATACGAATATTCTGCCCAGCACAAGAATTTATACCAAAGTCGTGGTTGGTCATGAACGAAACAATGCAAATAAGCTTCAAGACTCCTATTCACCACTTCCGTTTGACCATCCGTTTGAGGGTGATAGGCCGTGCTCATCTTAAGCTGAGTTTGACTCAATTTAAAGAACTCTTGCCAAAAGTTGCTAAGGAATAATGAATCTCTATCAGAAACAATAGAGCGGGGCATACCATGCAGGCGAACAATTTCTTGGCAAAATTTTTCAGCAACACTCTTCGCAGTATAAGGATGGGAAAGAGCAATGAAGTGAGCATACTTACTAAGTCGGTCTATCACTACAAGAATGACATCATAGCCACTCGATTTTGGAAGACAGTAATGAAATCAAGCAAAATATCTTCCCAAATTTGAGAGGGAATAGGTAATCGTTGTAACAACCCAGCAGGAGCCAAAGTCTGGTACTTGTTCTGTTGGCAAGTGGCACAAGACTGCACAAAACGTTTTACATCAGTTTTTATGGAGGGCCAATAGAAATTTTGAGTCAATCTCTTAAGTGTCTTGAGATAACCCCTATGACCACCCGTAGGAGAGGAATGGGGTTCAGCAAGTAGCTTAGAATGAAACTGAGGGACATTAGGGATCACCAAGCGATCATTATAGAATAGTCTTTCTCCAACAAGATGGTAACCAGGGCATGATGAAGGATTTTGCTGTAAGGCAGTGATAATTTCCTTTGTAACAGGATCACTCATCAATTCTTCTAAAAGATCCAGCATCTCAACTGGAAGAGGCATGGCTAATTGGAAAAAATCAGGATATTGCGGTCTCCTAGAAAGTGCATCAGCTGCTGTATTTTCCTTTCCAGATCTATAAAGGATAGTAAAATCAAAGGGCAGCAGCTTTAAAATTAGTCTCTGCTGGGAATTAGTGATGACTCGCTGTTCCAACAAATATTTTAAGCTAGCATGGTCAGTTTTAACCTAAAAGTGTCGACCAAGAAGGTAATGTCTCCACTTTTGTAAAGCCAAAACTAAAGCAAGAAGCTCACAATCATATGCAGACTTGAACCTGTTGGATAGAGAAAAACCTTTGCTGAAATAAGCAATGGGATGATTTTGCTGCATGAGGATGGCCCCAATTCCATCCATGGAAGCATCACACTCCACTGTAAACTCTGCATTGAAATCTGGAAGCTGCAATACTGGAGTTGTAACCAAAGCTAGCTTGAGGCGCTCGAATGCTTGTTGAGCCAAGTTGCTCCAAAGAAAGGCATTCTTTTTAGTCAAATCAGTCAGAGGTCTTGCAATGATGCCATATTCCTTGACAAAGCGCCTATAGTAACCTATGAGTCCCAAAAATCCCCTCAACTCCTTCACATTTTGAGGGACTGGCCATTCCATAACAGCTGTAATTTTATCAGAATCAACTTCAACACCTGCAGCTGAAACCACATGTCCCAAAAATTCAATTACGGGCTGGCCAAGTAAGCATTTCTTTGGATTGGCAAAATAGGAATTATCTTGCAATGTTTTCAGCATAGTATGCAAATGTTGTTCATGTTGTTCAGCAGAGGGACTATAAACTAAAATGTCATCAAAGAAGACAAGTACAAATTGTCTTAAATAAGGCCTTAAGAGATCATTCATGGCTGCCTGAAAGGTGGCAGGGGCATTAGTCAACCCGAAAGACATCACAACAAATTCATAATGTCCCGAATATGTTATGAATGCAGTCTTATGGATATCAGCAGGCAAAACACGAATATGATGATATCCAGATTTTAAATCTATTTTGGAAAAATAAATAGAACCATGTAATTCATCCAAGAGCTCATCAACATTTGGAATAGGATACTTATCTGGGATAGTAACGCTGTTGAGCTTCCTGTAATCAATGCAAAGGCGCCATGATCCATCTTTTTTCTTCACTAACAATACTGGGCTTGCAAAAGGACTAGAACTGGATCCAATAAATCCATACTGTAGCAATTCATTCACCTGCTTCTCAATCTCCATCTTCTAGTAATACGGATATCTATAGGGACGAATATTGGGTGGTGTAGCTCCAGGCAACAATGGTATAGTGTGAAAATGCTTTCTGAAGGGTGACAATGAATCTGGTACTTCACAGACATAATGAAACTTAATCCGTATACCTTCAAGAGAAAGCGGAGGGAGGCATTTTTCAATAAACTTAGCCTCTATTTGGAGCATAGAACGAAATTGGGCAGTAACACGATCATCCTGAGACACCCCTTGGAGCTTATATCTCTTCCCATTGAGCCAAAAAATCATGAGCATCTCATTCCAATTTGCTTGCACAGTATTAATAGATGCAAGCCACTTGATTCCCAGAACAAGGTCAACCCCACCCAGAGAAAATAGATAGAAATCTTCTGTAATTTTTAAGCTAGGAAACTGTACCTCAATTCCCTTATAGATTCTATGGCAGTGCACAATACTCCCATTCCCAATCTGAATTCCAAAAGTTGAGATAGAGTGAGTAGGAAGATTGAGCTCTTGCACCAGCAAGTCAGATATGAAGTTGTGGGTGGAATCACTATCCATGAGAAGCAGGACGTTGCATGATCGGAGAGAGCCATGAAGCTTCATAGTTGATGCTGTCAACTTTTCCAGAATTGCGTGAAGGGAAATTTCAGCCTCCTCAATGATTTCTTCTTCTTCGATGGGTTCCCCAGAGTCGAAAACGGGATTCCCTTCTTCATCGATCTCCATTAATGCAAAGGCACTAGATTTGTAGCGATGGCCTAGGCGAAACGTCTCTCCATAGCGAAAACAGAGGCCCTTCTCTCTACGCTGTTGACGGACGGAATCCCACTGGGTAGGCTTAGAAGGAGTCAGGACCAAGAATTTGGAGGGATTTGCTGATGAAATCATGAGTTTGGAGGGATTAGGTGCTTCGAATATTCCTCCCCTGTTTTCTCGGGTGTAAGACGTTTGGGTGTAGCCGAATGAAGCTGATCGATTTTGAGTTGTTGGTGTATTGGTCTTGGGCCCATGCAGCTGTGTCTTCTTTTCATATTGAAGAGCTAAGCTTGCTGCTTTATAAGCAGTACGAGGTTTTTGGATTCTAACATCTGCTTTTAACTCTTCTTCAAGCCACCAATAAAAATTCCCAGGAGCCAGTGTTCAGGCCAATTTGAAACTCGTGCTACTCGTTTTGCAAACTCTTATCTATACTCTTGCACAGATCCAGTTTGCTTGATAGTGGCTAAATATTCATCTGGGTTTTAGTACTCAGGGGGCCTATAATGCTCTTGCAAAGCCTTTACAAATTCATCCCAGTACATAATCGTGCGCTCAGAATTCATCCAAGAAAATAAATCCAGGGCATCTCCTTCCAAATACATTGAAGCTACATCAACTTTGAAGTCATCATGCATCTGGTAATATCTGAAATATTTTTTAGCTTTAAGAATCCATCCACGAGGATCACCTCCACTGAATTTAGGAAATTCAATTTTGGTGTATGGTGGTCTTCTTTGATAACCCCAAGGATTATCAAAATTTTCTTCACTATCTTCATCCCAATAAGAACGCCTTCGGGGATTGCCTAAAGGAGCTTTCCCTTTTTTATGTGTAGAAGTAGTAGCAGCAGCTTCAAGAGCAGCAACTTTGTCTATTAAAGCATCCAAAACACTGAGTTTTGATGCTATCACAGCCAAAGGATCTGAGTGTTGTTCAGGTGGGTTATTAGCAGAATCAGAGGCAGCATGGGAAGCGCGAGTTGTAACCATTGTGGATTAACCAGTCTCTGATACCAAATTGGTAAGGATGCTTACAGAAAATAATTGACAATAATACAAGAGATAATTTCTATTAAGAGAAAATAGAGTAAGTATCTCACTCAATTTATCCTAATAGCCAAGTAAAGGAGAATCTCCAATACACTCAAGAAAATGAATCAATTTGCTAATGCCTTAAGCCCTCAGCAGTGCTCTTATTTTATAATGAAATAATGGGCATTACAATAATTGAAAATAAATCAGAAAAATCCTAAAAGATTCCTAAGAATCAGGACAACAACGTATAGCAATCTTTGACTGACTCCACTTTATTCAAAATATAATAAAAATTGCATAATTAACTCCTACAATTCCTCAACTGCAAATCTAGACTATTTCATAAAATAATTAATTCAACTTCTGCTTTTGATCATTCCTCCTTCTTTGGTAAACTTGCAACGGTCTCTTATCAGAAAATTATGAGAATGAATTTTAAAAGTACCATCTCTATGAATGAATTTATTTGGTATATATATATATTTATTAAGTAAATAGAATAAATTTTAAAAAATAGGGGACAATAAAGCTAAAGGGGATAGGTGATCTTTGTCCACCATCGGCTCGTTGATGTTGTCATTATGTGCTCACCATCTAAAGATCCAAAAATTCCATTAGTCCTCCCAAGGAAGCCAATTCCAAAGTTTAATGGAACTTTGGCTTTCCATGTTTACAATGTACCAAAAGGAGGTAATTTAATTATTCTCTCCCTATCTCTTTCCAAAGTCCAAAATGGTATTTGATATGAAAGAGAAGCATGCCTTCACCCATTCCCTCATGGAAAAAAACTCCCAACAATAATTCCATTAATCTCTTAAAGAAATGTTACTATGCTTCATAAAAACAGGGCCAAATTCCAAAACTGCCTAGGCTCCTCAGCTCCTTTTGTATAACTTCAAAGTGTAACAAAGTACCAAGTTTTTCATAACCCTAACGTAAATTTCCCATATATTGCTGGAGTTAGTCTTCTCTCCTCGTTTCTTGAACAAATACACTAAATCAGTTATGGGGGATAACCTCATAATTAAGAGATAAAGAGAATAAAGCAGTGGACCTTAATTCCATAATGAAGATGAAGATAAAGATGATGATGGCAAACTGATGATGAACAGGAAAGAAGAAGGAAGCAGCAAATTAAATGGTCTCATATTGAAGATGATGATGTCTTGGACATTGCTTGACTAATAGAAACATCAAATATATTATAATGATATTATAACATTTTCAATTTTTTTGTTTTTTTTTTTGGTATTTTCATGTTCATGATTTTCAAATTCTCCAACACTTTGTGTCTCTTTTTGATACAATTTTTAAAATATTTTAGAATAAATGGTCCATACATTGCTGGAAGATATTTAAATTTAAAAATTTAAAAATCAAAGATACATAATAAAGTAAAGAAAAAATACTATTTACTGTGTTATTGTTTGATATTGACCGAAATAATAATCTTTAGCAACAATATTAATACCATTACCAACCAGACATGTGTATGATTCATCTATACATGGCACCAAATTGAAAAGTGTGACTTGAATATTTTACATATTGATATATTAATGTCGGAGATTATCTTCCTCTTATACATAAATAAAACAGATCATGCAAAAATAAAAAATATTTATCGATATTGTAGATTGATAAAATATTAGGAATGATAATGAATAATAATAAATAATAAAACATATATATTGCAACATCACATTTTTTATTGGGACAATCAATTATAAAATATTAGAATCTGAATAAGCTGCACTGTTCATAAGTGTGTCTTATTCGACTTCATCTGATACTGGCTAAACAAGCTTATATTGGGCTGCATGCAAGCTTTAATTGTTTTTTATTTGTGAATTCTTCATCAATGTGTGAACACGTTTCAAGTTTGTAGTAATCATCTTTTCTTTTACAACTCATTGTTAGGGTCCATGAAAAATTTGAATTATTTCCAATTAAATGTGTTATTGGGTGATGGCTTATAGGATAAATAAATGGGTGAGTGACTAAATTAGGGAGTTGTTGAGAGTATAGTGGCATGGTTTTTTAGCATTTTCATTAATAAGGGGATTAGAATTTTGAATGAAGATTGGTGGAATTATCTAAATGGATGCTGCACAGATTGAATGGCATTTTCACTTTATTCAAACATTCAGTCTCCACTTGGGAATAGCCACATATTGCAGTCATCAAGAACCAAACACTTCAACCCTATTTATACGACTCATAAATCTCCGCGCATTCTTGGTATCTCACATCAATCTCCCCTATAATTGTTTCTTATAACGTTGTAATACTTCATAGTTTAAAAATCTTTTGGTAAAAAAAATGTAGTTTAAAAGTTTACTAATCAAAAGGATTAATTAATTTTTCATTGCTGTATCATTTCCCCATACTGATTCATTGCTTTAAAGCTGTAACATTTTTCTATGCTGCAATTAATCAAGATGATTCAAAAGCTTGAGTCCAATTAACACAATTTAATTGCATGGTTGATTCACATATTCAAACACCCATAAAACTCTCGGAAGTTTCAAAAGCTTGACCTGCAAGATCTAAAAGCAATCACGCCTTTTCTGTGAACTCTAGCTCTAAGGTGGATGACTCACCATCCATCACCAAGACTACTCAAACGGCTTTTAGGGAGTTTGCGACCAAGTCCTCCTACAATGATGTGGCATTCTCTGGTTGTGCTATTGGTGCTTTGTCTCTAGGTGTCCCACTAAGTCAGCAAACTTCAATATACAGAGGGGACACTAGGTATCAATAAATGTTTCCGTTGTTTTCTTTATAATGATTTCTTTTTTGTGTGATGTAGACACCTATAGACCGGATAATATGAAGTGCATTGGTGGGATAACAGTTGTAGAAGAAAGGGATAGGCTAGGAAAGGACGTTAAGGTTCATTTCTCTCTCTCTCTCTCTCTAAAATAAGTTTTGTTGTGTGGTGAAACTTACTTTGACCTCCGTGAGCTTGGGAAACTCATCAGCAATCTTCAACCCTTTGTTTCTAAAGCATCTATTGCCTTCTTTGTCTATTGATTGAGAAGTGTAACTTACTTTTCCCATGATTTTATTCAAAGAAATATGCTCTAGCCAAAATTTAAAATATGTAAAATCTTCAAACTTTGTACCTGACAGTTCTATATTTCAGTGACCACTAACATGTTGGAGAGGATATCTCCTCTCACACATATAGTTGGGAATGTACTGAAACGTGTGTTATGTGTGTTTGTGATTTGCTTCTCTATCATAGTCTTTGGTAAGCATATCTTTTTCTCTTCAATTGTTGATTTGTAGTTTTAGTGTTTATATAGTTTCACTTTTGATCAATTTTCTGGGTTTGTATACATGTTCATGGAAAAGCATAATCTAAGTGAATGGTTCATACATGACAGGTAACATGATCTCCACCTAAACTGGTATTAGAACATGCATTGCAATTGCAGGAGTGACAATTTATTCTATCATCAAAGCCAAGATGGAAATGGTTGGGCAATTAAGGTCCTATTCATCACATTGAAAGTTTTTTATATATGGAATGAGGTTGGGCAATAATAATGCTTTTCAAGCTCATGGGTATATTTTAAAGAGTGGTTTTCTATTTTCTTTTTCTTTTTTAAATTGGATTAGGTTGTATGACACGGAATAGAAGTGGTTGGGCAATTTAAGGCCATATTCGTCTGATTATTTATTTTTTTGGCTTTAATTCAGGTATAAACAAAATTCTTATATTTGTATACACATTATATTGGTTTTAATTAAGCTGTTCCATTCTTAAAATGATTGTCTTTCTAATATAGTTAATTTTTCATTATCTATAAATCATTATATATTATAAATGTGCAGTGTAGTGGCTTTGTTTCTCCAGGTGAAATTTCATTCGTATCTTGGAATAACAATGTCCAACACGTACAAGCTCAACCTCATATAATGGGACTAATAGTGAGGAGAAAATTATATCAAACTCTAACAGTCTGATATCAAACTCGTATTGTTTGGAATGCTAAGTTTTTTTTCCTATAATTTCTTTATATTGGTCTAACATATATGGAAGCAAAGGCAAGTGATAAGGTCACTTGCTTTGCTTTACTTGGGTTGATATCGGGTAAAAGATATATATTTTGGGAGTGGGAAAGTGATAGCAATACATTCTGTTATGGCAACCAACCTTAAGACTGGAAAAAGATATTGGGGGTGGGAAAGTGCAGAGGTAATATTTGCTACTGATTGAGCATATATATATGAGCCTATAATAATCTAAGATAGTAGAACTCATTTTCTTGGATGACATTTTGGCCTTTAAATGCATATGAAATTCATTAATTCCTAACTTCTAGAATGTTATTTATAGCATGTCCTTTTGATGCCATAAAGTAATAGTTTTCTTCTTCACATGAAGCAATGACACACTATTCCCCCTTCTCCCTCTCAGGATTTTAAATGCTCACCATACTTCATTATATATTTATATTCACTGTACAAATATGGTTCATTAATTCAATATTTTTCCATTCTCCTCCGACAGCTTTAGTGGCATTTGCTATTGTCATGATAGGTTTGTTTCCGTGAAATACCAGATAAGGTCATTGATGCACTGGTAAGCTTTTTAGAGGTACACTTTTCACCCTTGCACTTAGACAAGCATGAAGGTGAAAAGAGTACTTTAACCAGTTTCTCAGAATACAAGATCTTTTGATACTTTCTTTCAAATTAATGGGAGCTTCTCATATTGATGAGGGAATTACATTCAATGTTACTGGGGGTTTGATGATGGAACATCCTCTAACATTGCCATTTGTTGATGTAGTGGTTAATTACCTTTGAAATATCCCAGTATTTGAGTAGTATAGACCCTGATTAAATGATTAGCATCAAAGCTCCTCGTGACAAATGTTATTTGCTTCCTTATGTTCCATATATGAGCTTTATAAAACGTATTTTTTTCCTTTTCAGGCTTTCACATATCTCTGAAAGCAGAAAATATTTGGATCATTAACCGTTCATCCTTTTATACACATCTATGGATATAAATTTCTAGATTAGCATGCTTTATAAATTCTATTCAGTCTGTTTGTCTTTCTTATTGCTAAATAAATGTGAGCTGATCTCTCATTCCTTGGCTTGCTAAAAGAAAGATTTCTTTGGATCTTTGGTAGGTTGGATCAATTGATACTGTGATGGGACTTTCTAAAGCTCTCATGAAGAAACTCTTACTGGAAGCTCTATAGTTTGCTGCATTATTACAAATATACTCTGATTGGTTCCATGTGCTACTTGCAATTATTATGGCATATGCTTTTTGTGCTTTAATTTATGTTTGCCCTTGCAAATTCTTGTAACATAAAATACAAACAAGAATACTTTTGAGAGCTGCTAGCAATTATTGAATGACATGATTAATAGAAGCCTTTTGTTTCACTTTTATACTTTATCTTCCAATCTTAGGTGCATGATCATCAAGTGACTAACCCATGTTGAGGATGGGATGTGCCAATGTTTTTCTCTTCATTCAATAGAATCAAAAAGAGCAAAACCAGAAACAAATGTTTAGTTACTTGGGATTATTCAATTTTAGCCAATTTCTAATGTCCTTGTGCTTTAAAGATTATAATTAAATCCTCACGGGAGATTGACAATAGCAGGCAGCAGTTGTAAAGGCTATCTTCAAGTGTAGATTTATTATGGCTTCCAAGTTTAACACATTGATTGTGAAAAATATTTTTTAAGTAATCATTCCTAGAACGTTAGGCTAGGTTATGGAAGTAGTGATTTTGTTTCAATAGCCCAAGAAATAATCAAGACGAGAAAATGCTTCCAAGGATTTTCAAGCATTGTTTTGCTAATGCCAAGTTAAAGAAATTACATTGGATTATGATGATAAATAACTAGATTAATCTATAAGGTAGAGATGAAGTTGTCGCAGGTGCTTGAGGGCTTTTTCAGCATGATTCTAGTGGAGACCAACTGTTTTATAGCAATTTTAGGGGTAATAGGGAGACTTCAAAAAAATAATATTAATAATTTTAAGAAAAAATTATTAAAATAATGTCAATTGTATATTGAGTGATTATTACCTAATAATACTTTTTAATATTGTTCTTATAAAGGAGAAAGATATCTTCACTATAAAAAAATTTTATATACCAAATGTGTACTAAGAGAATATGTGTTTCTCTAATTTTTTTTTATATTATATTCATGACAATCATATAAAATTTTTGCCCATCGCATGTATTGCGCGGGGAGAAAATTAGAGGTTAAAGTAAGTTAAGTGTATATATGTTGCAAGAGATGCACAATATATGTTTTGGCATAACTTATTCAAAAACAAATTATCTTATAAACAAAATGTCCCCTTGGAACACCCCTGGTGGAATTAGAATAAGAAATTTCTTCTTCAATGCACATTAAACAAACAAATATAATTTCTTACATTTACCATAGGGAAAGAATGCAAATAACATGGTTTGAAAGAGAATGTATTAGTGATCTATATAAGTAATCAATTGTAGTCATTTTAATCCATGATTATTGTGATGTATGAAAATAATTTATTCAAGTAGTGCAAAATATCAAATTATACCTATCACTAAAAAAATACCAAACTATACAATCTAATCCAATTATTAATATGCTCAACATAAAAATAATATAAAACATCTAATTTTTGTTTATATTTTACTAACAATACTAACAATACAAATATAAAATTTTTGTTCATCCATATTTTATTCAATCATTTCATTATTCCCTGTACCATGTAACTCAGAAAGTTGATTTTGTTCTCCATTTTCTCGCTCTTGTAACTCTTTACTTCTCTCAGTACCTTCAATTCCTTCCCGTGTCTCTCCACCTCTGTGATTTCTACTACCCCTTTTGCTTTTCTCTCTTTTTGCTACCCCTCCGTCCTTTCTCTTCCTTTTTACCAAAATTATCACAATCAACCATAATCTTATATCTACCACTCTCAGTGCACAAAATCTCCTCATCCTGGCAAAGCCTCCCCAAATGAAGAACAAGAATCCTCGTATGATCCCAGGGCAAATCTTGGAACTCTTTTTTAATAAACTCCGAGATAGCCTCCTCAGTCGATCCATTTGGGTCATTCAACTCCGTTATTGCCCTTTGAATCATCTACACACCCAACCAGAAAGAAATGGCGTAAATAGATTAAAAAAATTCAAATTGTTCAAATGAAATTCAGTTACTGGGATATCTGGACATACAGATGTAAGAAACTGTTTGCAACTGAAGGGCAAACTGATAATTTTTCTGCAAATACTTCTTCGTATAAAGCAAGCTATGATATGTTCGTATCTCAACTGCCTTTTACTTTGAGGAAACAATCCCAGGAGAAATGGTACCCCCGGATCCTGATAGCTTAAGAATGGATATTTGTGCTAGTGCTACCAAGATGGTAATGGAAGATATGTTGGAGTTATCAGGGATCACCAAGCTGATTGGTTGATGGGCCATCATGCAAGGTGCAGCGTACACCCAAAGGCTATTCTAGAAATTTTGGGCATTGTAGAGGGCCTTAATTGGTGCTGGCGAAAGAGGATGAAAACGGTTCATGTTTTTACTGAGTGTGCTGGGATTGTTAATTTGATCATAATATACGATGGTAAGGATCATCCTTACCATGAGACTATTGATCAAGTCCACAAGTTCATGAATAGGAATTGGTGTATCACTTTTAATCTTATATATAGGGAAGCAAACAACTGTGTAGATTGTTTAGGTTAACAAAGAGTTAGTGATCACTTTTTTTTAGGCCTTTGATCAACCACCACCTTGTTGTAAGAAGGTGGCGGGTGATGAAAGGAATATATAAAGTCTAACGCTTCTTTGTATTTTTCTTGCTTATTTTATGATACGTATTTCCATTAAAAAAATCAATTACAGCATTAAGTGATTCAATTAGGAAATGACTAAAACAGCCACAATAGGTTGTAAACTAGGTAGAGTATAACTTACCAAAGCATATGGCAGGTGTTTTAGGGTGTCGAAGGAGGGTAAGAGCTCTTGAATTCGCTGTTCGATGACGAAAGGATCAATATATTGTGCAACCCCGAGACAAGAGAGAGTCTCTAATCTTACGGATAATGCGAGTGTCTCTGCAATCTGTGAGCTGAGACTGGGGCTCTTCCATGGCTGCCGGAACTTCAAGGAGTCGAAGCGCTGAAATTCAATAGTAGAAAGCCCGGAATCAGCTCTTAAATTCTTGAGTATTTACTAGTTTTGGATTCTATGCACAGTATAAAGTGTCAACCTGAAAAAATTAAAAAAAAGAAAGAAAATAAAATAAAAATGAATGAATACAGAATACATAATAGAATAGAATAAAAGTAAAGAATATAAAGATGTGAAACTAAATTTAAAATATAAAATGTATTTTGTAAAAAACTATTTTTATATTTAAAAAATATTATTAATATTATTCTGAAAATGATTTTTACAAGAAAATTAGATGACACAAGGTTACTTATTTTATTCAAACCACATAATAGAATTCAATTTCTATAGGTTTCACTGTTTAAGTGCGTGTTTAGAATCAATTTTTAAAAGCCAAAAGTTCTTTTTTCTTACTTCTTTTCATATTATTTATCAATTAAATTTTTTAATTAAAAAGTTATTAATGAAATTTTTAAAATAATTATTATTATCCAAGAAAAATGAAATTTTAGATATTTTCAATGATTATCCATATAAAAGTGCTTTTAAACATATTTCATTCAATCAAAATCACTTTTAAAGTAAAATCATCTAAACATAAATTACTTTACAAAAAATTAATTCTATCTAATATTAATTCTATAAACTCCATACCAAACACACCCAATGTTTAATGTGTTTTAATTGAAATTTTAACAACAAAAATATAAAATATTAACATTAGCCTTAAAAGATTAATAAAAGTTTCTTATTAGTATAAATAATCGTACCAACATTTTAAATCACGTGCAAAAAAGTATTGACAATTGAGAGAAAGAATGAGAAGATTCCCACTCTTCATTAATTTAATAAATTGAACACGTTCCATGCACAAACCCTTCAATTGAATCTCACCTTAGAGTTAGAAGATATAAAATATTATATGAAAAGCTATACCCATGCCCTGACATATTCAGAAGGCACAAGGAAGCACATGTATAAATATATATAGTTCATAGTTTAATTTAACAAAAAAAGTATAAGAAATAGATTAATGTAGAGTATTCCGTTCCTAATGCCAAAGAGGAAATGCCTCAAATTCCCAAGAAAAGTCAAAAATCAGAAAATGAAAAAGCACTTGAATCCAAGGATTAAGAGAAGATGCTGGATTAGTTTATTCTCTAACCTAAAGTTGAGTGGAGTATGAAGTTGTAAAGTTTAACCTTTTTTAAAAAAAATAAAAAAAAATTCTTTTTTTCTATATAAAACTCCTCATCAAGCACTAGCATCTATTGTCTTCACTTTGAGTCTGAGACAGTCAGTGAGGCAAGCTTAAGCTATATATATATATATATATATATTCTCAGTTTTCTCTTCACATTTTCCATTTCTCACTCTCCAACATTCTCTCCAGAATCCTGTAATTATGATTTTTGTTTTTAAATTTTTTACTCAAGTTCTGATTTTTCCTTTCTGGGGTTTCACCAGAAGCAAAAAAGCACCCATCTTTGTTCTCTGATATCTGTTTCTGATTTTACTTCCTGGGTTTTGCGTGTTTTCTGATGAACTAAAAAACAGTGTGTGTTATAGGAAGGAGAAAGCAAAGATGGAGGAGGATCATAAGAATAATTATAAGGCATTACTGAAGAATCGTTACTATGAGAAGTGTCCAGGGTGTAAGGTGGATCGAGCCAATGAAATGATTCAAGGGGTACCCGCAAAGCATCTCCTCCACATATGGATGCTCACTCTATGCACCAGTTAAGTATTTTGTTTTTAATTTGGTATTCCTAGTTTTGGAAAATATCAATATAACAAAAGTGACAATATCTATATAAGTGGTGAATATTGCAATTATCTCAGTCTACATGTTATCTTGGGGTGCTTTATTTTATTTTATTTTTAATTAAAGCTGAATCAACTATTTTTTTCGTAAAAAGAAAGACTATTTTTTGTATAATTATCTTGTATGTAATATTATGTAATCGAATTTGAACATTATTGAATTCAAATTAAATAATTCTTCTAATGTGATTTTTTTCCAACAAGGATAAAACTTATTTTTGTTCCTAATTTTGTTCCTAATTTTAGCAATGCTAGTATATCAACAGAAAAAAAAAATCGGCATGAATTGATTTGCAACCTCTACAGAAGTAGTCATTTTGAAAATTAGTCAAAATTAAAATTAAAAAAATGGGAAAGCTGGCCTAGTTATAAATTTTTCCTTGTGAAAACCGGCTAAATTATTTGATTTAACTGGTTCAAGCCTTTCTTTTTTATTTTTTGATTGAATTTTTTCTCATATTCTAATTTTGTGTAAGTATTTTTTTATATAATTATTAATAATTATAGACTTACTTAACAATTACTACTATGACTAATTGTTTTGTTAGTTACATATTTTATGTTTCTTTTTTTTTTTATCCGAAGGTAAAATTCTATTAAAATGATAAAGCAATACAATGAAATACCAGAGTCCAGCATCAAAACCAAAACAAGAGAAGATATATCTTACGAAAGAAAGAAAAATCAACCCACACCAATACGCGCACCTCAAGAATAGACTTACAAAAACCCGTGTCGGTGAAGAACCTTTTGGCCTATGGTTTTTAACAAAATGTTTTGTGTGCAATTTATAATTATAGATAAATATAATATGAAATTTAATAGTAATAATTTTTTTTATAAAATATTTTTAATATTTAAAATTAAAAAGTATTAATTCAATTATTATCATCCAACCATGACCAAACTAATAAATCTTGAAAAAAATACCTTAACTAATTTTGTAATTGATTCAATTTTAAAAACATTTGTATTACATACTTTATCACCCTTATATCCCTATCCGACTTAATTCAAATTAATTAGAATATAAAGTAATTATTAAATATTGAGTTGTTCAATTTTTAAAAAAAAACATTGGTATTTTACAATCAAATTATAGTGGGTTTCACAACTTTGGGTGATTTGTATCGGACGGAATTGAGTATTGGTGGAACTTGATAAATGAGCCACCTTGCCTTCATTCTTCAGCTTAATTCATTATGGATCGCGACTTAACAAAATAAAAGAATAAGCAAAACATTGTTCAAGCAAAAGCCGCCCATATAATGTGGCTATATCTCCTTATAGAATCAGCTTTTATATATATACACACACACACAAACACACACCATATTTTTATAAGATATTTTATATTAATTACACATATATTAAAAAATAATTTTTTATCTGAAATTAATGCAAAAAGTATCAATATTTTTTATTTTATATTTATTAAATATCTAATTTTATTATCATTATAAAGTTATAAATGAAGAGTAAGAAAAAATTAAAGATATAGGTAAAATGGAAAAAAAATCTAATACCCTATATTTTGAACAAAAAACTTGTTATACAAAATGTCCTATAATATAATTAGAAAGGAATGAGTATGTATTATTCATATCTTAAAGTTTTAAAATTTACAAATCTTATGGTGTCACACATACCATATGTAGTGAATGATTTAGTTGATTTGGATTTGAATAATTTAAACTTAAAAAGCAAAGACATAATGAAATAATTTGTTATAAATCATATTATCTATAAATCATGAATAATAATGTGTGTGTGTATATATATATTTAAGATTCATACAATACATGAGAACGTGTTGTGTTTGGTTGTTTAAAGCACTTTTGTTAGTGACAAATACAATTATCTTTTTTATTTTTTTGACCAAAACAATTATCTCCTTCATACACATAAAAAATAATATAAAAATAAAAAATTTATTTTGTAATAATGTAGAGTGATGAGAAATTAGGAATCAATATTAATATATCAATATATATAATAAAATTTATAGTAAATTATTTTATTTACAATATCATGAGCAATGAAAGGTGTATAATAGTAATATTAATAAAAAGTACATTATACGTAGACACACGCAATATGGATTCTGCATCTACAGATTCTTCAGTCACTTTATTTGCTTGTTTTAAGTATCTAACCTGTTCTTTCTTGTGCTTAGTATAGCGTTGCCAGTATCATGTCTCTTTCCATTCCTTTATTTCATGGTGAGTTTGGTTTTTGACTTTGCTTTTACTGTTACTTTCCTAATGCATTTTTTATACCCATCGATGCGGTTTTTTTTTTTCGGTACCAGTCTTAGGATTTAGTATTGGGAACTTTTCAATGTCCATGTATGTAAGTTACATTCCTTCTTTTTCTTTTTTCTCCTTTATTTCCTTTGTAACGAAAGAGAAAAGGTTTTTGTGCAAACAGAAAGTCCTCCTTTAGCAGTTTTTCAACCAGTCTACTAATGTCAACTAAAACTAGTGGTTTCTTTCTTGAAATTTCCATGAATGGCTTAGTGAGGGGATGTATCAGAGATGTATTTGAATAATCTTAAAGGCTAGCTTTGACTTCAAACAGAAATATGGCTCAAGTTGAAAGTGCAGCTTGGTAGTACCTGTGTAAATGTGGAAAAATCTTTTGTTTAGTACTAATCCATCTCGATTAATCCAAATTGAGCTGAGCTTGAACACATAAGTGTAAAGTTCTTTCCATGACAAATTTTTTTTTACATGTAAGACTTGAATCCAAGATCCAACTTAAAGAGAACAAGTATTAAACCACTTGAATCCTTATTTTCAAGTTTCAACAAATAGACTAAATGTCTATTTGATTTTTTTTTAAAAATTTTGGAAAATTATCCACTACCATCAAACCCCAAATAAGAAAAAGCTCTCCATCTTTGCTTTCTCATGACTGGAATTCAATACCTTGTATTGAGTCTTTTCCACTTAACCCCACTCAACCCAAGTGTTTTTCGTCTAATTGATCACTTTACCGATGAAAAAGTATTGCATTACCTTGTACTTTCTTGTTTGTTATGAAATAACCAAAGAGATGAAACCTTTGGTGAATCTTCAACTTTATTACTTCTTACTTGGGAGCATGTAAGAGCATCCTCAATAATGCAGCATAAAAGACGAATCATTAGTAAAAATTTACTCGCAGGTAAGAGATTTTGGTATTGCAAAAACGGAGGCAGACATTGGCTCCTATGCTGGCTATGTGGGTACGGTTCTTTTTAGTCCTTCCATTCCATTGATGTCTATTAGAGGGTTTTATAAGCTCTTAAAAACACTGATCTCCATATGAAAATATCTTGTAGGATCTGCATACATGCTTGGCAGAGGATTGACATCTATACCTTGGGGAATAGTGGCTGATAGATATGGTCGAAAGCATGCTATAGTTATAGGAATTGTTGCAGTGTAAGTACACTTGCCTTTGATTTGTATGATTTCCTTTAAGCTCTAACAAATATTGGAGAATAGGAAGGAAATGTTTTTTTGGTCTTGAATTAGAACTATCTCCCACTGAAAACAAAGACTAATTTCCTTCAAGGTAATAAGGGCAATTAGTAGACTTTTCCCAATTAAGTTTATTCTATACATAAAAGCTGATAATCGAACACCTAACCACTTACTTAAGAAATAAGAATCCTTATCATTCACACCAACCTGAGTTAATGATAAGAAAGGGATATTTGGAGAAAAGAAATTGTGGAGAATTTACTCTCGCATAATGAAGGAAATTTGTGAATATTTAATGCATCTTGGAACTTTGTAAAGGGCTTCCACAAATAGTCCTCTCACTTAATTGTATGTTAGTCTTTTCAGAACAACTGAAAACTGAAATCAGTTTATCTTGTTAGTTTTTCTCCTAACTGCATCCTCCCTCTCTTTCTTTAATTATCTCCCTCCTTTTTCTTCCTCTCTATTTTGCTCCATCAATAAGGTTATCCATGCTGATATTGATTATGATTTGAGTTCAGTGTTGTGTTTAACACACTATTTGGCCTTAGCACGAGTTTTTGGATCGCGGTTAGTACAAGATTTCTTCTTGGAAGCTTAAATGGTTCAGTAGGACCAATCAAGGTACCATTTATAGATGTACCAAATAACATCAATTTAAAATTGAGTGAACTGATATTTTGGTCTTTAAAAGATACACTTTGTCTCTGTTTAGTCCTCCTAAGTTTAATGTCTCATTTTAAGTTCTTCAAAGAATATGTTGTCCTCAATATCATTTTCATAGTGGGCCTGTTATTAGATAATTAATAGAGAGGGGTGACATGCCTTAATGAAAACTAAGATATGCCCATGATAGAGCCCATACTGTTCAGGTTAATGACAATTGAGTATATAATGGCCATATTAACTTAACATCAAGCCATTTCACCCGTTTTGTTGGTTAGTTACTTATGCGCTTAATGTGATGATGATATTTAAGATGAAATACTTTTTGGAAACCTTTAATGGGACACTCAGACTTTGAGAGAACAAATTGAGATGAAGTGTATCTTTGGAGGTCTAAAATATCAGTTTACCCTTTAAATTTTCATCTAACAGCACCGAGACTGAATCAAAAGTTTGAATTTGTGCACTTAAAAGTCAATCCATCTGCTTATTTGTTCTTTACCAGACTTGTTGTTCTATTTGATTCTAACTTCCATCCATATATCATTATCCTTTATCACTAGGCTTATGCTACCGAAATTTTCCGAGAAGAACACCAAGCTTTGGGACTTGCAACTGTAAGTCTAATTTACTATGATCTACTATTAGTTCTTAGAAGTACTTGTTATTTATGATAATGTGATTTGGTTTCAGGTCAGTTCAGCTTGGGGCATAGGTTTAGTCATTGGCCCAGCATTGGGAGGATATTTGGCTCAGGTAGTTTACTCCTTGCCTTGTGCAGCATACTAGATCTTGAGAATAGATTGGCCTTTTCACACTGACATAAGATTATTCTTTTCATGCTGAGAAACTCATCTGAGATGAATTCCTAAAGGATTAGGTATTTATATTTATCTGGAATTTAAATTTATGGTTATCTAAAGTCTTAGGGCCCGTTTGGTTCTCCGTTTTGTAAAATTAAGTTAAGATAAATAAAGTTTGTAAAAATGAAGTTTAGATAAAATAAGTTCATGGGAAGTTGTTATGTTTGGATATTCTTTTTGTAAAAGTAAGTTTGACAAAAAATCTGTTTGAATGATAGGGGTTAAAAGTACTTTTAGATATATAATATAGAATAAATTTGTTTCTCCTTTTTCAAAACCCACGTTCTGTTAAAGGAAAAGTAACTTTCCCCTCCTTTTCCAAAATCACAGTTTAACCCACTTTTCATTTTTTAAAAAGTAAGTTTGCATTTCATCTGTGTTTGGCCAAACACATCTTTTAGAAAACCATGGTTGAAAACCATGGTTACGTTTGCAAAACGTGGAACCAAACAGGCACTTAGTTGGACTCAACTTGTCTGTTGCGCAACACCAACGGACACCCCCCACACATGTGTTGTGGGGTTTACACACCATATGTGGACCCTGCAACCGCTATGTGGAAACTCTGCTGAGCAGTAGAGAATATGGTAACATCTTAGTTATTCACTTATTCTTTGTCATTTTCTATGGCTAGTCTCCATCTTCTTATTGTTATAAATAAAGGGGAGAGGGGCTACTATAGTGTGAGTGAAAGTTTATAAGTATGTGCAAGCCTTCTCATTCAACATATTTCTGTTTTTATCTTAGATTTTACATTAAATTTGCGTGGGAACATGCCCATTAGCATGCATATTTATCATTTGTTCCTCTGATAATTTGGGAATTTTGGTATTGCAGCCAGTAGAGAAATATCCACATATATTTCCAAAAGGTTCCTTGTTTGATAAGTAAGTACTTTTATCCTACTTCAAAATAATAACAATAAGTACTTATATTATAAATGATATGCTCATATTCATTAGTCTCAAAACAAATGGCCTACAGGTTTCCATACTTCTTGCCCTGCTTTATAATATCAGCCTTTGCACTTGCTGTATTAGTTGCCTGCATCTGGCTCCCGGTATGTACAGCCATACAACCTGTGTTTCTATTAATAATTGTGATTGTAAATTATATTAACGACAATGAGTAGTAGAAAATAGTAATGCCCGAGCCCGAGCCCAGTAATTCTTAACATACTTATTTAAAACTTAACGATCATGAACTCACTATTCCATTGGCCAAAAAAAAAAAAAAAGAAGAACTCACTATTCCAACATCTCTATTGATTTGCCTTATATAGCTCTGTCCTCATCATGTTTTGAGATTACCATTGTTTGTTTCAAAAAAACCCTCTCTGGGTTGGAGCAAAGGAACAGTTCTATCATGGATTTTTTCAAGGGAATGAGCAAAACCATTGAGTTCTCTATTTGAGTTTAGAACCTCATACTTGTTAAAGCCTGGAAATCTATCAGTAGTTTTTTTTTTAATGCTTTTCTATTCCTTATTCATTTCATAGTTCTCCATATGATTTAAACACATAGCATATAAGAGGTAGAACGTGAGAAATTGCATATACTGTATTTTTTGAGCTGTTTCTTTTTGACAAACAAAAAGACTGCCTTCTGATGTTTAGATTTGTTCATAAAATCTGCAGGAAACATTGCACAAACACAATGTTACCGATGAGTCCAGTGAGGATGCAGAAGCTTTAGAAAATGAAATTAGGGAAAAGATAGTTCAGAAAGATGAAAACCTCCTCTTGAATTGGCCCTTGATGTCATCCATCATTATCTTTTGTGTTTTCTCACTGCATGATATAGCTTATACGGAGGTATGCTTCTTACTTAATATTGGCACAAAAATTTTAATGCATTTCATATAATAAATATGATTCCTAGGTGGACTCTCTAGCTCTCTACCTTGTTATCCATACCTGTATTTATTGATTTTGTTCTGTCATCTTGCTGATTGGTGGCAAAAGTTGAGATTCATCGAAAAAAGAGAAAAGTTCATAATTTGATTCTTGAAAAAAAAAAAATGCTATGATTACTTATCAAGTTGTTACTCTATAAGTTATCACTATTTTACTTTTCTGCAGGTTTTCTCATTATGGGCTGTCAGCCCTCTAAAGCTGAGGGGTTTGAACTTTACAACTAATGATGTTGGTGATGTTCTTTCCATATCAGGTATATCCTTGATGGCAATGAATTTCTACATATATATTAATGTTGTAAATTGTGTTTCCTTCTTAACCTTCCATCCCCCGATATTACCCATAAACTTGAATGCATTTACATTACGTCATATATACTAAATTCCTCCTAGGCATATTATATAAGCCAATCTTGAGTAAATTTCAGTTATTTTAATTTAGAGATTATGCTACTGACCTTTACTCAACTGATTAGGTTTTGCCCTTTTGCTCCACCAAATCTTTCTTTATCCATCTATGGAGAAAGCATGTGGACCCATTAAACTTGCTCGCATTTCAGGGGTTAGGTCTCACTTTCATGCAATAATTACAATGATTCAGCATCTTCATTGTCTGCTGATTTTAATCTGTTATGTTATTTGGGTACCGTGTGCAGGCTTTATCCATACCTCTCTTGCAAATTTACCCTCTCATAGCATTGTTATCTGGCTTCACACTGCACCTAGTGATAACTATTGCTTCTGTCCTTATGTTTTGTTTCTCTGTAAGTACATATGTTCATTTTACCAATTACAATAGTAATATTGAGAGGTTAAAATGAAGAAAAATGGCTGGAATAGACAACTTTTATAGGCAAGTTCAATCTGCTAAGAATGAATAGTAACATTACTTCTCTTTACAAAAGTAATGCAATCTGCAGAATCTCCTTGATGAATTTTAGGCGGCATGATAAAATTGTTAAGAGCTCATATCTAAATTGCTGGACAAAGATGCAACTCCTTTTATGAAGTTTCCATGCTTAAAAAATCATAATAATAAATAAACTAGAGGGGCTAAAGTGCAATTAAGGGAATAACAAATCAGAATGCCAAAAACAGAAAAGCTACCTCCTTCACGAAACTTATGTGTACATAATGATCTTGCCTGATTGAGAACTTTCTTTGCCAGGTAACCATTGATACTGGTTTATTCCTTTTACAAAACAGAGCAGTGGTAAATTTTTTAAGTTCAGTTCATTATTTATTGTTACTTTTTTTTTCCCCTTTCCTTACAGAAATTGTGAGATTATCATGATTCAGTTGGGCTCATATGGCATGTTCTTTTGAAAAAAAAAAAAAAAAAACAGGAACAACACCAAAGGGGAGCAGCTAATGGTATTTCAATGACTGCTATGTCAATTTTCAAAGCAGTTGGCCCCGTTGGAGGTGGTGCAGTGTGAGTTTACTAGTATTTTTTCTGTTTAGCTTTTTACATGGTGTATCATTTTTTGTGACAGATTGTCAACAAAGGCCAGTTCAATTGATTGGATCAAAATACATTGATCAAATGTTCTTTGATCTGATTTTTTCTGATGATCTGTGATTTGGGATCTTTTGTGGGTAGGCATCTACCGAGTTCTACTTCGGAGCTAAAACTATTTATCCAGCCCCTAACAAAAAATTTATAGTGAAAAATTGTAGATGTGAATTGGTTAGAGGTTTTCACTGATTAACTGAGACTGAAAAGATGCTTTTAACTCCATAAGTCTCTACATATTAGTTTTCATGTTCTATGTATATCGTGTTACATAGATTGCTCTGATCCTCATGTTTCCGTAAGTTGCGAAGGTCCGTCATCTTATTTTGAAAAGTGATAGCTCAAAATATATGGTTTAAGGGAGTAGATTCTAAAGGTACAATCTTGGTCTTTTATTACTTGAAGAGTTTTAGGAGTCTATAATAAAAAGGGGAAATAACATTGCACTTCTTCCCTCTAAAGCCTAATTACGATTTTAGTAAACACGCTTCAAAGTGTAACAAAATACCCTTCTGTTCTTCGAAAGAAACATAGAACAACTATCAGTCTCATTTAATGTGGGGGTGTCTTGTATTTTCCAGAGCTGATGTGTTGTAAATAAGCCTTAGTTTAAGGAAGTAACATGTATTTTCCCCAATAAAAATTATTCATGTAGGTGAAAGTTCATGACCGGTCTTCCTTAAATGGACACATTGATTATCATGTTTTTCTTATAACGTGTGATGTTTTGAAAATTATCTGCAGTTAACTAATTATGATATTGGTCGATGCAGATTAAGTTGGTCACAAAAGCGGTTAAATGCTTCTTTTCTCCCTGGTATGATGCTCAGCTAATCTGTTTGTGCTGCATTCTGTTTCCTATAGTCTTTCAAGACTTGAAAGAGTGGGGAAAAATATTTAGGTGCATTGTCTATAAGCTATGAAACATGCGTTCTGTACTCAAATATACATACCCATCTGTATTATTTTACACCCATTTGCATTACTTAAAATTTTAATAGCAAAATAATTATTTCGAGCTTTAAAGGTGTGACAGAAAAAAAGTCTCATAAATGTTCGTTGAAATTTAATGTTCCTGCATTTTTCTTTTAATATGATGTTTCTTTGTTAAGAAGGAAGAAGAAAGATTTTATGTATAAATTGCTAACTGTGGGACAAAGAACCAAGTGCAGGTACTACTTTGGTGTTTTTGGTGCTGAACCTCATAGAAGCAGTTGGAGTGCTGATGATGTTCAAACCATTCCTGGCTGAGAAAAAGAAAACCCCATCAGAGCAGTTACAATGATGTCAATAAAATGTTGCTTAAACCTTAAGGGATGAAATGATCAGTAGTTTTGAGATATCATTTTTAACGGAGGATGCTTTGGTTTGACTTATTAATTGTCACTTATGTCTAGTGATTTCAACATTTAATTCTTGGGCCTTGCTTGAATTAAGCCCAACCCAGTTTAAATTGGACCCATTCTCATTCTCCTATAAACCTCAATGATTTACATATACTCGTGTTCTTCTATATCACTATCAAATTCTTATTATTACTTGATTATAAAAAAAAAAAATCTATTATTACTTTACTATTAACAATACTACAAAAGATCTAGACTTGGAATCCTATATTTCAATCAGAAGACCCTTGAAAAATTCAAATTTCCTTCATCTTACTCTCAAAGATATAACCTCAGATTTCACAAGAAGCTGAGTTTCAAGCAAAGAAAGTTTTTCTTTTATCATTTTTCTTATACGGTAAAATCCATCCTCTTTGATGAAAAATATGTTTGTTGTTAGCTGCAAACTTTGCACAAATTTTCTAAAGAAAGTCATAATAATATTATACATGCTGATAAAGGAATGCCTAGACCTAAAAAAGGACACAATTCCAGCAATTTTGAGTTTGAAAGCATTCTTCGGAGTTTGATCCAGCTCTTGTCAAAGGTAGGGATCTCAGCTTTCTGCCTTTCCCAAGCAGTCAAGCCTTAGCTTCCTCAGCCACAGGTGCAGACGATTCTCCCGCCTCCTTCTGGTTGTCCTCTTCTTTTTCGATTTCTTCTGCACATTATCAGAAAATACTCCAATGTTAAAATTACAATACCATGTAGCCATAAGAAATTCTTGTACAACAAGCAGGATTGATAGTCACAAGGTAACTCAACCCCCCAGGTAAATCTAAAAGTGGGTTTTGTAGAAAACATCCTTCAGAAGCAACCAAGCTATATAGAAAGTTCACAAAAGCTCTAACCTTCCTCTTCCTTCAAATCATCCATATCAAAATCATCCCCACCCATGTCTAATTTCTGCACAATATACTTCCAGTTAGAGTCAAACAAAAAAGGGGCGTTGGAAAGACAAGAAAAATACATTGGTTTCTCAAAATAGCAGCATCCCACTAGACAAATTTTCTCAGATGATGTAACCTTTGTCAAGCTATAATTGCAGCACCAGTCCTCAATATTGATCAGTCAAATTTGAGGCTTTTGATTCACATTCTAACATTTAAACCAAGCTAGAGGCCTCATAACTTGATGAATCACTAGTTACAATATTTTGAGAACAGAGACTAAAGACTATCTCTGACAAAGGTATTTTTCACATGTAAAGCTACTCATGATGAAAGCTTGCATGAAAATACAGTACATAATGAGACAACATTTTGTACAGACATCATTAGATTGATCTACAAAAAAATTAGTAGAACAGGTCAATATCTAATCGTATAATAAGAACATCTTAAGCTAATCCCAAATCTCACATGTTCATCCATAATTACTCAGGTTTACCAAAGTTATGCCCAATAATTTCTGCACTCAATTGATATAGCTTCATAGGAATTAAGCGTAAAAATCAATAAATGCTAAATTTAAGTATGTTTCAGTTTCAAGATCGACCCAAACAGTAGGACTTCTTTCTATTCTTAATGGTTATAACTTCAAACAGCCCTGGACATGAAATTATACATTCACTTGAACAGTTTAGCTAAGGCCATCTTTCCATCTGCTAGTGAATTTTACTGCACAAAGGCCACTAAATCATTGTACTTGATAACTTACGACAACAAAATTCACAAGCAAATTGCAGTGTCCTTGTATTTGAAACTAATCAGAGAACCTCAAAGAGCATCTCAAGAACTCGCATTTGTCTTAAGTTTAAGAAAAAATTGATTGCTTGTTTATTATGGAAGAAAAAGTTATACTTACCGAGTAGTCCATATCATCGAAGTCCATTCCTGCCCTCTCTGTAAATTCAAGGAACCATATCACTATACTGAACCACATATAACAGAACAATAAATTACCAAAGTCATAAATAAGTTCATAACGCCTACCATGCTCTTCTTCTTCATCAACCCATTTATCCCAATCAACTTTGAGGAACACAGGAGGCTTTCCTTCCTGCTTGATCAACCTGTCCCACCATTTCTTCTCTGCTTTCTTTATAACATACATTATATTTCTTACACCAATATTATATTTGCTCTCCTACAAAATGCCAACAACCATCAAGTATTAATAGCTAAAAAGGCTTAAATTCTAAAGCACTCCAGAGAATTGATGATTTGTACCTCAACATTGACCTTGTCAAATAGCTCCAAGTCAACTTCATAGAGAATTTCATCTTTCTTTGCAGAGAAAATAAATTTTCCATCGGGTTCCAACTTGAGCTTTACACCTTTAGCATCAGGCAAATCAACAGTCACATATACCTTGTCTGATCTCTGAGCCCACTTCACAAGAGGGTGTCGGCTGTAAAAGGAAGAACATTCATCAATTAGCAGGGTTCCAGTTTAAATTTTAACTATGGAGTATTGGAGGTTTAGCCACAAAATTAATAATAAACACTGAAAGATCCTCATGCTCAAGAGATCAAACAAGTTTCAAACTCACACCAGCACACATGATCAGCACCAGCACCATTCAATTTGTATATCCAAAAGAAAAAAGATAAAGAAAACCATAGTGTGCCTAACATGCCTCGGATCTAAACCTGCCTAAGAATCTCCAGATTCCCTGTACTTTTAACTAATCAGCTATAGCCAAATTTCATAGCAGATTATCTGTGTCATTGTGTGGCTTTATGCCAATAAGAAAATCCCACAAAAACACATACATACACGCCTGTGCATTTCTCTTCACAATGAAGGCAATATAATTTCATTGCCTACGATCAAAGTATGCTATTAACTTAGAGTTATTGTGCACAACTTATGTGTACATTATTGTAAATAGAAGATTTATTGATAAATAGCACTGACAGGATTCCAAGGATGAAAAAACTGATGAGAAGATAAGGAAACAAGCAAGAGTTCAATGATGTAATCCTTAATTACTAACTTGGTACGGATGACATTATTATATTTATGCACCAGAAGAAAGAAAAGAGTGACCTTTGAAACATATATAGCCAGTAGACGGCGAAAAATAAGCCGTTATACCAAACGTTGACATAAAAGGAACAAAAAAGAATGTCTCACTGAGTTCCTCACACAACAAAGTGCCAAAAGAAAGAGCATATTTTTTCTTCCCAAACAAGTAGCTAATACCGTATAAACCAGGGAATAAGAATCAGATTCCCTAAGCTATGCATCAGATAGACCACAAGCATTCTTATATGCAAAAAAATAAAAACATCATTTTTGTTTTCCTTAGCATTTGCAGGGTTACTACGACCAATAACGAGTATATAGAAGAGAAAAAATGTTAGGAAGAGAAACCCATTGAAGTTAGCAATGAAATATGCAGACACTAGGATTTGCACACTAACCTCATCTTCTAAAGAAGAATCAGAACAATGGGTGTAGAGATGTAGACTACTAAGATAAATAAGAAGAAAGACACGAGCTTTGATCACAACCCAACGAGAAATAGTGTGTCGAAAGATAAAATACGAAGAGGGAGTCGGCCAATGAAGCACCTCGAGTGTTCCAGAAAGTGCAAGAAGAGTTTATTTCTTGAGGGATGAGGTAGCTTCTATTGCAATACTGTTTCATTAATTAGAACAATGGTGAAATGTCGTTATTGCCCCTACTAGAGTTGTCCCGAGAATTGTTCCTTTTCTCTTTGATTTATTACATTGTTTGACCACTTAACGATGAAATAAAACAGTAATAAAAATAATTAAGATTTACTGACTTAATCTAGAGATTTAGAATTCAAATGCTAGTGGGACAAAATAATTTAAATTTAAATTTAAATATTCATAAAATATGATAAAAAATTACATTGTCACAAGTCAAATTAATTCAATTCATCAGTCAAATTAAAAAATAAATAGTGAGTCCATCACAAAATTGATATACTTAATTTTTAAAATCATTTAAAATTTGATTAATTTCAAATTTAATCAATTAAAAATTATTTTTTACTTCTTATGTTTGAAATAAAATTTTAATATTATGTGATAAAAATTTATAATATTCTGTGAAATTGAATCCTTTTTCAGAAAAAGGAATATCCATGAACAAAAGGATTAACAAGACGGGCTGGCGAATCCCACCAGTTTGATGTCTTGTATTCTCAAACATCAATCAAAGTATTATATTATTATTAAGCAAATTGAATGTGATAAAATCAAATTTAATACATAATTTAATACATACATACATACTTATATACACATTATATAGGTAACTTGATTTACTGTTAAAAATGTATAGAAAGTCATATTATTTAGAATATAAACCAAACATTTTTTTCCCCAAACATTGTACCAAGTATGAAAAAAAGTTATATTATCATGACTCGTAAATAATTAACTAATTTTAAATTTTATTGTCACTAAAAAAACTTTATACCTAAGTAGCCTAACTTGGTTGATATAAATTAGTCAAAACTCAATGTGGTGAAAACGGATAATATTATCAAGAAAAAATCATTCTAATTACATTTATTCATATATTGATAATGTGATTTTATCTCAAACAATGTTATTACATAATTTTTTGTTATCTATTTTCAATTTGAATATCTAATACCGCTTCTCTTACATCCATGCCCAAGAAAAAATCTTTCTAATTACATATATTTATATATTGATAATGTGATTCTATCTCAAACAGTGTTATTACATAATTTTTTATCTATTTTAAATTTGAATATCTAATAAGGCTTCTCTTACATCCATACCCTTTGTTAGTCATTATAAATACATAGTACTAACAATAGATGGATGAAAAAAAATTTCATATGCTCAAATCCATGTGTGCATTTCTCAGCATACATAGATTTGTATAATTCTCCCTCTATTATCTCAAATAACATAAAGATATTTTTTTATCCCACAATATAAAGTAACATACACTAATTTGTTATTTTTACCTTTTATTTATTTTATTATTAATAATATAACTTATGTTATATTTAATGAAAGAAGTGAAATTAATAAGAATAAAAACTTTGAATTGAATTTTCTGTTAAAATTTAAAAATATAATAAATATTTCTTAATATGCTTTTATTACCTTATGAGAAGATGAAGTACTAAATAACAAATAATTGTTCTAAAATATGTGTGCTTGTATACGCACACACTTGACAGCTGATGGATTTGGTCCTCATGGTGAGGCCATCAAGACTGAACTTGAAGGTCTGAGAGTTAAAATGCTGGTACCAACAAATAAAAGGCGTTTTTCACTTATAAATAACGTCTTCAAGAAGTATATTGCCAACTTGAGACTCAACTGTCATTCTCAATATAATAGATGTCAACACTAAATGACAAGCTAAACTTGTTTCAATCATAAATAACCAATAATTTAAACCAAAAGAAAAAAAATATATATATATATATATATAAACAGCCATTAAATAGAGAACAGTACAATTAACTAATGACAAACATTACTACGAATCACCATGATCCCACTCTTGGCACAAAAAGCCACATTAAGCATGATGTTGCTCTTCCTAATTCTCTTCCTCTCTTTCTGGTTAGCATTCTTGCTCTCTATTCTGAGAAGAGAGGTCTGTGAAGATGGGAAAGCCTGTTTGACTTGTAGGCTGTGGCTGAGAAAGACAAGTTTATTCATTATTATCTTGCAGCATCAATCAGCCGGAACATCATCTCCTTCACAGAAATATCTCAAAACTAATGAATGCTTCATTATTTCATCACTTGAGGCTTCAGCAGCAACATGTTAATGATATCACTGTAACTGTTCTGATGGGGTTTGCTTTTTCTCAGCCAGGAATGGCTTGAACATCATCAACACTCCAAGTGCTTCTACTAGGTTCAGGATGAAAAACACCAAATGAGGACCTGCAGTTGTATGTCCCACAGTCAGGTTACAGTTTTAAGCCACAATATTCACTGAGTCATGAATAGAGCAACTCGTTTCTCAAGCTCTAGGCAATGCACAAGAAAACTTGTCTAGTTATAGTAAATGATATGAACAAGTGGGATGGATATTCTATGTGAGCATCATGACATAGCTAAAGAATGTTTAGAATATAATCTCAATGTTCTTAACATCAAGGTATTAAAAATCGGACTGATCATTGAACCGTTCAAAGCACTCATTCAAGGTTCAATGGTCGGACCGGGATTGAACCGGTTCTAAATAAATTAATATATTTTAAATAATATAAATAAAAAATATAAAAGATATTTATCCATAATAATAAAATTAGCATTTAATTTATGATAAAAAGTAAATTTAATAATATATAGAAAATTAGAAATATTATTAATAAATTTCATAACCTAATACCAAAATCTAAAGAAGTTAATATTTATCTATAATTTTTTTTAAATTCAAAATAGTCAATTGATATTTTATTTTTATATTATTTATTAAGTAAATTTATCATTATTAATAATTATGTATCATAATAATACTTACGCCATATTATAATATAGAAAGAAAAAAAAATTATATAAAAAATAATACTACTTAGTACTAAAAATGATATTATTTCATCTTCAAAAAATTATAAAAAAAAAAAAAAGCTCGACCGGTTCAAACCGGTTCTTGACCGGTTCTTGACCTGTTAATCCTGATTCCGAAATTCGCCGGTCTTCACTTGTCATCAGACTGGACCAGAAGCCGGTCCGGTTTGGTTTTGCATATAATGCTTAACATCATATGCAGGAACACCACAGAACTTCAATTCTTTAACAATATATCAATCAATATACATAATTAAAACCATATCAAGGCACACTATTTATGAGCTATGGATAGGATAATTCATTCCTCAGACTCGGTGCAAATCACAAGTCTACTTTTTTATGAACAAGATTAATCATACTAAAGCTCAGCTCCATCATAGCCACATCAGGCACTACCTTTGTCACCTTTAACAGTAAATGAAACAAAATTTAACACAAACAGAATTGCTGAGAAACAAACCTGGGAGGAAAGAAGCATCCATCCGCTTTTGGGACCAAGTTAATCTGCATTGATCAACATCATATTTAGTGGACTGCAGATAAGTTTCAAAATATTACATGAAAAAAAAAATCAAGTTAAATAAATGAAGGCTTATTTACAACACAAGTACGTCACCTTCAGAAAATACAAAACTCCCACACATTAAATGAGAGGAGGTGATCTATGTTTATTTCCAAGAACAGGAGGCTATGCTATTACACTTTGAAGTTAGCGTACAAAAATTGTAATTTGGCCTCAGTTCAAAGGAGTGAAATATGGTTCCTCCATTTTACAGTCTATGCAACAGATTATACATTGAACTTGAAAACTAAAATGGAGAGATTTATGGAGTTAGAATCATCTTTACACTCTCAGTTACTAAATGAAAACCTCTAACCAGTAAACACTTATGATATTTCACTGTAAAATTTATCTTTGATAAATACAAAAGTTAGGAGTTAGATAGTTGTTCTAGCTCCAAGGCAACACGTGAAGAACTTGGTAGAAGCCCACCAACATAGGATCACAAATCAAAGGTCATTGGCAGAAACTGAACCAAAGATCATTTGGTCGATGTAGCTCTATCCAACCAATTGTTGGTGGTTGTTGGTGGCAATTTTTCACTAAAAACGGTAAGTTACGCAAAAAGCTGGAAAAAAAAAATCACAGGCACACTTACACTGCACCACCTCCAGCAGGGCCAACTGCTTTGAAAATTGACATAGCAGTCATGGCAATACCATTAGCTGCACCCCTTTGGTGTTGTTCCTGTTTTTCCCAGATCAAATCACAATTCAATCATGATAATCTCAAAACTTATTTATGGAAGGAGCGGAAAACAAGAAAAAAAGAACAATGGGAAAAACTAAAAAAACAAAAACGTTACCACTGCTTTGTTTTGCAGAAGGAATAACCCGGTAACGATAGTTGCCTGGATCCAGCCAAACAAAAAAAAGAAAGAAATCAGGCAATCTCATAATATAGATATTGGTTTCAAGATAGAGTTCACTGTTTTCAGCAATTGAACAAGAAGTGATGGAAGAAATTTGAATTTTTTCCATGGCATTAATTATTGCCCTATTTCATTAGTATTATTAATTGTTTTAATGTAATATTTGAAGAAAAAATAGTTTGGTCAACACTGGAATGACTAATTTGCTCTAATGATTGAACTACAGGGACATTGATACAATATTGCTTTACCTGAATCTGATAGGGCTAATTGCTTTATTGCTTAAATTAGAAGGTCTAAAAGGGCTATAGATTCAAAGTCATGGTTTACATCATTACATATGTTTGTAAGAAAATAATAGCATTAGAAACGGTGCAATGCTACTCGACAAATTGAATATATATGAATGCTAAAGATTATATTGTGTCCCCATGTCTGTGTCAATCTCCACACTTCCTAAATTTAAACACGAACATACTGCAGATTGCATTTACTTAAGTTATGGGAGGAATTTTTACCATTCATATTTAACAGAATGAAGATACCTATAAAAATACTCTGCCAGCTGTTCTACTTCACCTTAACCCATCAATATTACTATTGTGGTTGGTAAAATAAAAAAACAGATGCACTTACAGAGAGAGAATACTTGAGGACAGAAGCACTAGTTATCAATAGGTGCAGTGTGAAGCCGGATAACAATGCTATGAAAGGATAACTTTGCAAGAGAGGGATGGAGATAGCCTGTACATGGCACCCGAAAACAAGTACAGTTAAAATAACGAACACTGAAAATGCTGAATCATAATATTGTTGCATTAGAGCAAAAGCTAACCCCCGAGATGTGAGCAAGTCTGATAGGTCCACAAGCTTTCTCCATTGAAGGATAAAGGAAAAGTTGGTACAGCAAAAGAGCAAAACCTAAACAATTAAGCAAAAGTCAGTATTAATCAGCATCATCACTATAGTATAAAACAAGAGATAGATCAATGCATGGATAACGAGAAAACACTGTCTTTGTTATGCACATCTATTCTGTCCTAAACTGAAATTTTTGTATATGTAGTGATTGCCTATTTTATTGCATGAATAACAAGGATGTCTGAATAATTCTACATTCATATAAGAAATCCATTCCAAAACGATTTTATTAAACAACTTCATTCCAAAAATTATGGATTAGTAACTACTTTGAGACTCAAAACAATTTGGCACATGAAAGAACTGTTAAATTCAGAAATATAAAATCGGGAAAAAATGTGATACTTAGGGCTAAGCATGCCAAACTACATTAACGCAAGGTTCCAGGTAGAGTATGACTCCAGATACATGAATGCATGTCCCCAAAACAAAAAGGACAGAACTTTAAGTGCAGTTCTTAAATGTTTGTTGTCAAGTTCTCAAACAGAAGCATGACATATGAATATTTCGTAGCTCAACACAAATGATTGAAAAACTTATCAAGAGGGAACTTGATAACAAACATTAAAGAAGCCTTACCTGAGTTTTCCCAACCAAAAACCAGATTGTGGTAATCTCTTAGGGTATGTTCAGGAGTTTAGAATGGAAAGGAATGAAATAGTCATTAATGGAATAAATTGGAATGGAATGAAGTGAAAAGGAACGAAATGTTCCAATATTTAGATGCCTATCAATAATTTCTCCTAAATTTGGAAAAACAAATAATTGAAATTTACTCAAGAAGACTGGTTTACAGAATATGCTTGAGAGGAAGTCAGTATAACCTTATGTAAATGCAGTGAAGTTTAAGTAATATTTGGGGATGGAAGGTTAGGAAGGGAAATCATAATTTACAACACTAATCCATATGTAGAAATTCATAGCCATCAATGATATACCTGATACTGAAAGAACATTGCCAACATCATCCGTTGTAAAATTCAAACCCCCCAACCTTAGAGGACTGACAGCCCATAACGAGAAAACCTGCAGAAAGTAAAATAGTGGTAACTTGCAGCCTATAAGAAGAAAGACAGAAACCTCATTTTGGTCCACAAAAGATATTGTTACCAATTTAATACTCTATGAATGTTTTGTATCACTTTAGTGCCTAAGAATATGGTTTTGTTTCAACCCTAAAGAATATTTGATCCTTGAAATATTGCATAGTATCATTTTAATATGATACTACCTCTGGAAGGATGAAATATGAACAAAATCATAGTTCGGAGAACAAAAGTGATACAAGAGATCATTAGCACATAAACTTCCTGTTTACTCACAGCATTTTTCAAGGATCAACGTAGGATGCAGGTATGGATGAAATGCATAAAAATATTTGTATCGTTATTAAGTAGGAAGCATACCTCTTGATAAGCCATATCATGTAGTGAGAAGACACAATAAACAATAATGGATGACATCAAGGGCCAATTCAGGAGGAGGTTTTCATCTTTCTGAACTGTCTTTTCTGTGATTCCATTTTCTAAAGCTTCTACTTCCTGATGGGACTCATTGCTATCGTTGTGTTTGTGCAATGTTTCCTGCGTTGACGCAGATTTTATATACAGTAAATCTAATATCAGAAGGGAGTTTTTTTGTCAAATAGAAACAGTTCGAAATATAGCACATCTAATGCTTTATGTATGACTAATATAGTATATGTTTAAATTATGTGGAGACCTATAAAAAGAATAAAGGATAGAAATGCTAAAAACTATTGACAGATTTCCTGGCTTTAACAAGGCTCTACACAGAAAAAGAGAACTCAACAGATTCACTAATTCCCTTAAAAAGGAACAACATAGAATGCTCTACCCACAACCAGATAGGAATTTTTTCTTCAATTGAAAGATAATAGTAGTCTCAAAGCGTAATAAAGACAGAGTTATATAAGACTGATCTAGAAACCTTGGAGTTAAGGACACGTTAGAATAGTGAGTTTGCAACAGTTAAGTTAAAATAAATGTGTTAAGGATTAGTGAGCTTGGGCTTGGATTTTTTATGCCTTTTGTACTAAATATAAATATATAATTCATAATTATTAATATATACACAGGTTATTTGGCTATACATACCGGTAGCCAGATGCAGGCAACTAATACAGCAAGTGAAAAGGCTGTTATTATTAAGCTGGGTAAGGAGTATGGAAACCTGCAGGCAATTCGTTTTCACAAAATGAATATTAGCAAATCAACAAAGAAAGGAAAATTTACAATGAAAATTAAAAAAAGAATGAGGTCAAAATTACACTTTTTGTATTATTAGTGCACTTACTTGTCAAAAAATGAACCTTTAGAGAATATTTGTGGATATTTCTCTACTGGCTGCAATACAAAATCCCCCATATTAGTCAAGGAACAAGTGATAAGTATGCTTATGAGCATGTTCCCACACACACATATAGGGACGAAAACTTCAATATTTGAAATAAGTAAAACATGTAAAATAGTATTTGTTTAATTGTAGCAGAAGAAATTCTGAAATACCATCCTTTATCTCAAATTGCAGATTCAGGCTATCAGCAGTCTCAATATGCCTACTTACATCAGATGACCACAAATGACTTTCAAAATGTAAAAGACTTGAAGCAAGAAGAGTCAGGTTCATCGACAAAGTCAGGTTAATTACTTTTTAAAGTAAGGGCACAAAAGTCTTTTTTATCCTCAAAATCGTTTGTCCATTGATTTCATTCCAGTATATTTTATTCCCTTTTGTATACCAAATGACCCTTAAGACTCTAAATAAAGATAAACACCTAACCCATTAGGGGTTCCACTTAGAAACAAATCAACTTATGTCCGTGCGCAAAAGCCAAGCCTATTCTCAGCATATAGTTTACTGCACAAGGCAAAGAAAGTACCTGAGCCAAATAGCCTCCTAATGCAGGGCCAATGACTAAACCAATGCCCCAAGCTGCACTAACCTGAACCAGATCACACTATCAATTACCATGAACAAAATGCCCTACTGCGAACCAATAGTAGATCAAAGTAAATTAGACTTACAGTTGACAGTCCTACAGCTTGGTATTCTTCTCGAAAAATTTCAACAGCATAAGCCTAGTGAAAGAGGATGTTAAAATGGTGGAGGTTACAATCAAATAGAATAAATAAGTCTTGTAAAGAACAAATAAAAAGATGGATTGATTGTCAACTACACCAATTCAAACTTCTGATCATGCCTGGTGCTGATGGATGAAATTTTTTAGCATGAAATATATTTTAGAACACGAAAAAAATTAACATGGCTTACATAAAATGGAAGAATCCTTTAAGTCCTCCGAAGAGTATTTCATCTTCAATATCTTCCTTGCCTTTAACCCATTAACAATTAACTATTAAAAATGGCTCACATGGCCTAATTCAAAGTTAATATGGATTAAATATGCCCCACGATCATTAAAAGGTACCATGGCAAATCACCGAAGCAGCATAGTGCCCTGTCATGGCATATCTTCTACGACCACTAGGCACTTAGAGATCACATCAACTTTACATTAAGCCATGTCACCCCTCTCTATGAATTTTCTATGAACAGGCCTTACATAAAAACAGTAGTGAAGACATATATTCTTTGATAAATTAAAATGAGACATTAAAATATCAATTAACTCAATTTTAGATTGCTACCATCTGGTACATCTATAAATGGTACCTTTATTGGTCCAAGCAATCCATTTAAGCCTCCAAGAAGAAATCTAGTGATGACAGCCATCCAAAAACTTGTGCTAAGGCCAAATAGAGTGTTGAACACAATACTGAAGTCAAATAAGAAGCACAATCAATATTGAAAACCTTATATTAGAGCTTGAAAGAAACCATCCAAATCAGTGGCAGCCTTACTTACACTGCAATAATTCCCAATACTATAACAGGTTTTCGACCATATCGATCAGCCACTATTCCCCATGCTAAAGATGTCAATCCTCTGCCAAACATGAATGCAGATCCTACAACATAATCTCATTGCAAATCAGTAATTCAAAAGTCTGTAAAATTATGCTCATAGACATCAGTGAAATGGAAGGACTAAAAGGAACCTTACCCACATAACCAGCATAGGAACTAATATCTGCCTCTGTTTTTGCAATACCAAAATCCCTAATCTGCAAGTAAATTTTAATTAACAGTTCATCTTAATTGCTGCATATTGAGGATGCTCTTACATACTAAGGAAGTGAGAAGTAATAAAATTGAAGATTAATCAAAGGCTTTATTTCTTGAGTTATGAGAAAGCAGAAGTAAAGCAATATTCTTTCATGGTTAAAGTGATCAGTTAGACCATTTGTAAGCCTAAATTGTTGAAGTGGTGTCATTTTAGAAGAAAGATTTTTCCACATTGACCAAGGTACTACTATCAAGCTGCACTTTCAACTTATGCCATATTTATCTTTTAAGCTCTAAGCTGCCATCTAAGATCATTCAAACACATCCCTTATCCATCCCCTAGGCATTCATGGAAATTTCAAGAAACAAACAACCAGTTTTAGTAATTAGTGTGTAGGAGCTGCAAGAAAAGTACTTCCACTTGCACAAAAGCCTTTTCTCTTCTTTTTTGTTACAAAGGAAATGAAGGAAAAAGAAGAAAGAGTAAGAATGTAGCCAATAGACTTCAAGCTCACCTAATAGTCAACACTAAGACTGGTATTATGTGTGCTTATAGTACATTATTTTTTGAAACAGAAAATACTTTAATGTTGGAACAAGGATTAAATGCAAAAGTTTCTCCAACTATAGACCAACAAAATGGAACCAATTCTTTTAAAAATAAATATATTATAGAAAAGAGGATTTAACTGTAAATTGACACACAAATTCATTTATTCAAATGCTTAAATAAACTAGGAAAATTAAAACATATATATATATATATCAACCTGAAGAAAACTAATTAAAGCAACTGTATACTAGTTTTAGTTCCCATCTTGAAGAAAATGGGCAGTCGCTTTCAAGACCTGATGCGCACACATGAGAAAAGAGTAAAGGACAAGGCACTTCTTATTTCCACTAAAAATATGATATTAAAATTAATAATCTGGAATTTTCCAAAAATAAAATCCCCTCATCCATGGGTGTCAAACAATGCATCAAGGGGAAGGTAACAGTAAAGGCAAGTGAAAAAACAAACTCACCATGAAGTAAAGGAATGGAAAGAGAGATGAAATGGGCAGCGCTGTAGAGAGCACAAGAAACTACAAATCAGACATTTAAGGAAAAAAAAAGAAAACTAAAAAAGCCGCATCAAAATTTAGCAATAACCGCTCAATTAAATAGGTTACATTGCAGCCACCAAAAAAATAAATAAATTCTTGTTTGTCTCAAAACCATTTCATGAACAGATTCATTCACCAAGGATGGCTCTTCTCCCCAGAAAGAAAATACTCCCTCCAGTTCATATTATAAGGGGTTTCCAATTATTTCACGTTTATTAAAAAAAATTCTTTGCACACCTTAAAATTCTAGAATAAACCCAACATCCCAATTTTACCCTTATTAATTATCAATAAAAGTTGTTTTAAAAATCTATCCTCTTTCTCTTTTTTAAATGATAATCAATAGTGGGGAAAAAAAAGCAAACTCTTACTAAAAATTATATAACTTTTTAGAAGAACTCTTATAATATGATCCGGAGCGAGTAATAAAAAAGAACAATAGTTTAGATTAATTTTAGGTTTTCCCACTAGAGTCAAACATTAGAATATTGCAACCAGAGCTAGGAATGACATCTTGAACAAAAACAAACAATATTTTGCAATCCCCAAATAAATAAATTCATGTTTGTTTCGAAACCATTTCATGAACAGATTCATTCACCCAAGATAGCTCTTCTCCCCCGAAAGCAAAGAATAAGAAAGAACATTAGTTTAGATTAATTTTGGGTTTTCCCACTAGAATTAAACATTAGAATATTGCAAACAGAGCTAGGAATGACATCTTGAACAAAAAGAAACAATATTGGCAAAAAGAACAAAAAACAATATTTTGCAATCCCCAGATATTTAAGAATGATTAACCTTAGGAAGAAAAGACTTTTCTTAAATTTTTCACAGAAGAATCGTGGAAAGTTGTCTCATTTATGAAGTTCCATGAGAGCCCATTTCTGTATGATACTTAAAAATATGTATGTGGTCAAAAGTTCGATGGTTTATTTGAAAAGTTCAAACAAAAAATGACCCACGACATCAAAAATCAACAAAATTTGTGAAACCCATCGTACTTATACTATTCACGATCACTAGTGGGTTGAATATGGTAACATCAGCAAATTGAGCTTTAAAAAATAAGTCAAATTAGCTTGGATTTCCACAAACTAATCATCGAAGTACTTTGAAAACAACAAACCCATCAAAACTTGCATCTTCAAAAATTCCAGAATTACTTGACTAAGGACATAATAATTGACGGACCAAATTGTGAACTTTATCAAAAATTATGGGAGAGAAGTAAGAACTTACTGCTGCACAATGTTATCATCCATATGCTGAGAAGATGCTTTACAGGTACGCCTCGGGTCATTTCTCTGGCCCGATCCACCTTGCACCCAGGACAGTTCTCATAGTAATGTTTCTTCAGCAACGGCTCTCTATTGCCGTTGTCTTTATTATTATCGTTATTGTTGTTGTTGTTGTCGTCCGCCATGTTTGGGTCCCCAAGATTCTCCTTCCTGATGAACCCTGTTTCTTTTTTTGTTCAGAAAAACGAAACCCAGAAAATAAAATCAGAAACAGATACCGAAGACGAGAGCTTTTTGCTTATTTTTTAGTAACCTCAAGGGAAAAATCAGAACTTGGGGTATAAACTTACAGATTTCTGGAGAAAATCTTGAGGGGGAGAAATGTAAAATAAATGTTTGAAGCACATGCAGCTGGCTCAGGCTTTTAAAACGAAGAAGACGCTAGCCGACCATCATCGCACACGTCACATAGTGAAACGGCAATGTGGTATAGTAACTAGTAAGAATGAATATGAAACTACCCTCTTGCTCCGTTTTTATATTTTTATGTAAGTCCTCTGGGTCCTGTATTTATTATCCACATATACCTCTATTTGTGTATGAGAAAAATAAAAAAAAGGGTTTACCCAAAAAAATAAAATAAATGAAGAGCCAGTGAAGGTTATTACAATTTGTAAGAATGTAATTTATATTCTAAAAAAATTTTGAATTCAATATTATTATCAATGTGAGGACATATTTATAAATATTTTTATAAATTTTATCTTAATCCCCAAATTTCAATGAGAAGTGAGGCACAATTCACTTGGATTATTTTTTTTATATAATTATTTAATTAAGTCAAATTTAATTATTATAATCTAAGTATTGGTAATTTTTCCAAAAATTAAAAACAACTAAAGCTGAGGTTGGTGTTTTGCACATTATTCAATGTAAATTACATGGTTTATGATAGCTTCATTTATTAAATTTTATAGCCATTTATTTATAGATATGTAGATATAGTTCAAATGATGACAATAGCCAATATTAAAGGAATATATTTACATATCTCAAACTTGAAAGAAGCTAAATGTGACTTCCTATTATGCTTCACTATTTGGTTAATGTAAACTATTAAAGTGCATGTTTGGTTTATTTTTTTAAAATAAAATCATAATTTTTTAAGAAAATGTGTTTGGTCAAATAATAAACTGTTTTTTTGAAAATAAAATGTGAGTTAAACTATAATTTTAAAAAAGAAGAGAAATAGTTACTTTTTTATTAGTAAAATCATAGTTTTGAAAAAAGAGGAAATATTAATTTTATATTATATATTTAAAAATATTTTTTATTCTTATTATTTAAATATATTTGTGATAAAGTTATGATTTTACAAAAAAAAATTCAAACATAACTTATAACAAATTTACTTTTATCAAACTTTAATTTTACAAACTCATTTATTCTCTCTTGCTTTTATATAACTAAAAAAAACCAACCATCACTAAATAGGTATGATGAATGGAATTTGTTTGTATAATAGAGAGAGTATTTAATTTGATCTTACTCATCGATTTTTCTTGGAAATAGAAAGTGATTAGATGGACAAGTTTCAAAGATGGCAACCAAGGAAAAGGCCAAACTATATTATGGGGAGATCGATCAGGCTGCCAGTGTGTCGATAGCTTATACAAAAAATTATATATATATATATATATATATATATACACATATAAAAAATTGAGCGCGATGGGAAGAGAAGGCCAAGACGAACTCAAACACGTGACAACATGCCCCCACCTAAGCAATTTCAATACGTCAGAGAATTAATTATAAGTAATAATACTTTAAACAGAAAAACCATTCTTATCAAAATTGATTCCGATCAGCTGGTTTAATTTGTTAGACTAAGAATTGGTATCGGGTCTGATTCGATCATACTACATAACTAGCACTATTTAGAATCGGTAAAAAGTGGCCTTGAACCAATTTTGTGTTTTTTTTTAAATTTTTTTAAAATATATTTTTTATTTTTAAAATAAAATAATATCATTTTTAATATAAAATATGTTTATATATAAATAATAATAATACTTCATAAATAATAGTTATATTATTAATAATCTATTAACTATTATTTATTAAGCATCATTTTTAAGTTATATATCATAATAATGTTTATATATTATAATATTATATAAGTATTATTATGAAATATAATTAAAAATTATATATTTACTTAATAATAATAAATAATAGATTATTAATTTATTTTTTTAAACTCAATATGATTATAGATGAATATTAATTTATTTAAATTAAAATATTGAGTTATAAAATTTATTAATAATTTGTTTCTGATAAATAATAAATTGATAATTCAATATTATTTAGTTTGAGACCTTAAGTAATAAAATTTGTTTAATTTTATATTATTTATTTTAAATATATTATTTTAATCACTACTCAATTTCAGTTCAACCACAATTGAATTATTAAATCTTAAACTAATATCTTATTTAATTTAATTTTTGGTCAAATTCTAACAACATTAGAAAAACTTGCCGTGCTTGTGACATTTTATGTTCACTGAATTAAGACAATTGACAAGTTGGTCCCTAGAAATATTATTTAAATAAGGGCGTGTCTGGTAGAATTAAAATCACGAATGAATATTTGACGACTTGATCTCTGAAAAAATAAATACAGGGATGTTTGGTTAGATTAAATACAGGGATTCTACTAATAAAGTTACGGTAAAGTTGATAAATGATTAAATTCCTTAAGTAGGTTGTCCTAGATTTTATTAGAAAAGATGAAACTCATTTTAATAATATATATATATATATCTTAAAAAAGTTAATCTTTAATTTTTAATTGGAAGATATCTTTCATGTTAAAAAAATATGGGGATTCTATTTTTTTATATATAATATTTATTATGTTACCATTTCCATTATTTGATTGGATAATATTCTATTAATTTGAACAAAAGTATAAAAAAAAATAGCACGGCAATTTCAGCCTTCATCATAGGGTTTGTTTGGAAGCTTGTAATGTAAATCAAACAGAACAATCATTGATAATTTGAAATGTAATGGAGATGAATAAAACAAAATATTTTACGGTTTGGAAGTCTTATAAGAGGAGAATATTTAATCATTGTTGAAAAGTTCTGGCAAAAAAAATTCATTGTCACTTGTGGTGAAACGGCATGAATTTTTAACTCATCCCACCCTATTCCATTTTACTAATAAAAATAAACTCTCAAATATCCAGGAAATTATAAACCTGCTTAGAATGCGTGATTTGGCCAGAAAAGAAATGATAATAGGCTAGCAAATAATTTTATAAAGAAAAAATTATTCTTCATGACTTTTTTATAATAAAATTAATTTTTTAAATGTAATTAGAAATGTGAACTAATCTTTTTCGATGTACAAAAAAAAATTAATAAATCATTTTCTAACTAAATTGACTCAATGCATAAAAGTTAGAATCTACAGTGACTTACTCAATAAAGAAGAGTCTTTATCACTCACATTAATGAGTTGATAATAAAAATAATTATTAAATAATAATAAATAAACTTTAATAAATATTACCTATTTTATAAAAGAGAAATATATTATTTATTTTTTATGACACCAAATTAGATAATAAATTTTAACTTTAAAATATTCGTAAAAATATAAATAATTTACACGGTTTTGTTTGTTTACAGCGTTTTTCAGATTCACAAATAAAAATATACATGAGGCCAAAATAATCTGTAATTAAATAAGTTTTGAAAATAAGAAAATAAAAAAATTTGTTTGAATAATTATTCTCAAAATCATAACTAGTGAGTGATAAATAAGTTATTCAAAATTTATAACTTTACCATTAATGAGGTGAGTGTTTTTTATCTTTTTTTTATATTTTTCAGAATAAAAACTACAAAATACCTTAAAGATGTTTTGGATTTTCCGTTTTTTTATTTTTCTATTTTTTAGAATAATTTTTAAAAATAAATTTACTAAATAAGTTTTTTTATTTTTCTGTTTTTAAAAATATAACTCGGTCAAATAGCCCCTTAATCACTTTCGTTTTTTATTTTTTTTATTTTGGTCAATATCTTAGTCACATTCATGCACACACTAGCACTTTCTTTTGTTTTTTTTTTTTTATATGGGAAGAACCGTTCATCCTTTACTTTTTTATACAAGCAAAGAAGCATATTTTAACAATTATCATTTATTTTAAAATGTATTATGATAAACAATTTAAAATGACATAATGAGGAGTAGATTTATATCTTTTTAAATTTTTTAACTGTAGTATATTAAATATATAATTTTTATAATCATATAGTATATAAAATTTAATTAAAAATACATAATAATATAGATTTAATTTAAAATTCTTGAAAATGAGTCTTGTACTTTTGATCTTAATATATAATTTTTTTCTATTTTCAAATTTTATCTAATTGAACGGTTTTATGATTCTCCTTTCATGTATTAAATATTTATTGGGAGAACTTTATTACCCTTGTGATTCTACTAAACTTAACTCAAATTAGTTGAAGACTTGAAGTTTAAAATAAATATGACGTGGTTTAATAAAAAATTGATTCTCCTTTAAATCAATATTTTATGAAATTATGGCTATCGACCAAAAAGACTAGACAAAACCATTGTCCATCCAGGGTCTTTTGATAGATCCTATCATTTTAAATTTTAAATTAGTATGGAATTAGTTTTAGTGTTTGAGTTATCTTTCTTTTTTTGCCATGATTAGTGAGCTATCATTTAAATAAAAAATTCTATTTTGTACTATTCAAGATTCGATTCGTAGCCATATATAAAAGGTCTTATTTAAAAAATTAAAATTCACTTTAATAATTTTTACACTATAAAAAAATTAATTTTCAATTATCAATTAATAAATACCATTAGTGTTAAAAAAATAATTTAATAATTTAATCTCTTTTTTTATTGATTAATTTAAATATAAATGAGTAATAAATTTTGGTTACAATGAGTAACATTTGTTTACATCTATAAAATATTTAGTGTCTGTTTGTTCCCCTTTTATAAAAAGAAACCATGATTTTTAATCATAGTTTTCTAAAAGATGTGTTTGACTAAACACAAACCAAACATAAACTAATTTTTTGAAAAATGAAAAGTGGGTTAAATGTAATTTTGAAAAATGAGGGAGAAAGTTACTTTTCATTTAACAAAACGTGGGTTTTGAAAAAGGAAAATCAAATTTACTCTATATTATACATCTAAAAATACTTTTAACCCTTATCATCTAAATAAATTTTTTGTCAAACTTACTTTTATAAAAAGAATATCCAAATATAATAACTTACAATAAATTTACTTTATCTAAACTTCATTTTTATAAACTTTATTTATCTTAACTTAATGTTATAAAATGAAGAAACAAACGGCCCTTAGTATCCAATATTATCAACTAGTTGAGGTTCGAATGAATAACTTTTCCATTCCACATGACTCAAGTTTGAATTTGCTGATGAAATATCGAGTTCACTCATTCCATCTATCCCAATAACGATTGGTAGAAACAATTTATAAAACAACTGATATTCATATAATTTCATTTTTGATATATTTTAGGTGTTATTGTTGGGTAATTTATTTAGGTATTCTAGTCAGGATTATCTTATGTACATTTTAAGTAATTTTTTTCATCCAATCAAAAGTAATTCATTCCTCTTATTACGTAATGAAGCCCAATATAATAATAAAGGATTAGTATGATTTCTTTTTTTTATTTTCCTGAAACGATTAGTGAGATTTCTCGTTTCCGACGTTATCGCTCAATTATTACTAATTTATTATTTTTTTTGTATATAAGACGAAAACTTGATGTGAAGAAAAAGACAAAAAAAACTTGATTGATTAATAATGTCTTTATCTGTCGACAAAAAACAAATTTCTTTATCTATGGTCAAGGAAGATTACTAATTAAGAATGTGAAAAGTGAAAGAGTTAATAATATGATCTCATGAATCATGATGTATCCAAGTAAGAAGAAAAAACACGAAAACAATTTATAAAACAAAGTAAGAAAGCAATTTACAGGTTGTACTCTATAATTGGACTGAACCTAGTACTAATTTCTGATTAAATTGATCGGTTTGATTTTGACAACACTGCTTTCTATCATATTTATTAAGATTTATTTGACTATATTCTTTGTTTTAATATTTTCAAAACAGTTTTATAGAATTATTTTTCATAATAAGTTTTGGGAACAAGAAAAAAAAAATCTGTTTGAATGATTGTTACTAAAATCATAACCAGTAATTATTAAATATGTTATTTAAAATTTATAATTTTATCATTAACGAGGTAAGTATTTTCCACCATTTCTTCTATTTTCTAAAATAAAAAAATACAAAACACCATAAAAACGCTCTGAGTTTTCTGTTATTTTGTTTTTATATTTTTTAAAATATTTTATAAAAAACAAACTTATCAAATAATTTTTAATTTTTCCATTTTTAAAAATAAAAAAAACTGTTTTAAAGACATGAATCAACTATACCCTTAATCTCTCCTATGATTTGGTCTCTTTCTACCATATATTTACTAATCTCTCCTATTATGACATTTTGATATGTTGTTAGTGAATATTCTATAATGCTTCAAGCGTCCAAATTCATTTATCCTCCTTCTTGGCCCAAGAAGAAATTAATTTATCCTCCGTCATATATCAATAATATCAACATGCCAACCACGTCTTTGGTAAAATCTCACATTCAATCAACTATTTAGTATAAAGAATTAAGAAAATTTGATTGAAATTTCTAAATTAAAAATTTTTTAATTTTGAAATTAGTGAGAAAATCCCAAATTAAAAAGTTTGAACATTGTAAAAAATTATAGTGCAAGATTTTAAACAATAGGTATCTGTTTAAAACTTTTGAAATAATTTTTTTAAAAAATAATATAACTACTTTTAAGTTAAAATCATTGACTGTATTTTTTCTTGCCAAATAATCATGCTGAGATGAGTAGAAATTGTTATAATATTTTAAAATTAATCAATTGATCATTAAATAGTCGCCGTATGAGATTCGTTAATGGGACGTATTTTAATTAAAGATTTTAAAATCAAAATACATGACAAAAAATTATATAATTTGTTTCAAGTAAAAGAGCTCAATTTTATAAGGAAAAATATTCAAAACGTTGGGCTCTCTGGTATAGCTATAAAATTTTAAGGTAAAATCATTTTCATCATGGTAAATATGCATGTACAAATATTATATCGATTAAACCTAGATACATACTCATAATTTTAAACCTTAAGAAAATATTTAGGGTGCTTTTTTTAAATAAAAAAATCAAGTTTTTTAAATTAGATATTTTTTTAAGCATTATAAGAATACATTTATTATGAATGACTATAAAAATTATAATAATTCTAAAGGAATTAGATATTAAAAATCATACACAAAAAGAAAAAACTTACAACAAATCACCAATGATGATTAATTTGGGACACAATACTTCTTAAGCAGAGCCTAGAGTTTAAATTTTGTAAATAAAAAAGTTAATATTGAAAAAGTTACACACATTTAGGCAGGTACCGGATATTCGATAACTCATATATCAATAATATCAATATGCCAACCATGCCTTTAATAAAATATGAGTTGCATTAAAAGATAAAAGAGTAAATTCCCTACTATTAGATTCTGTTTCATTTATAAAAATTGTGAATCAATCTTCTATATTAATATTAATATAAGTACGCATCTATCTGTCTTGATATATACTTTTTCCAATCCTTAATATAAATCACTTTTAATTATCTCAACTAAGAAAAATTTATTATATCATTAAAATTATCTTAAAAATAACGTAGTTTCCATTTTTACCCCCTAATAAATACCACAAATTTAAATAATTCATTTTTTCTCTCATAATTAAATAAAAATATTTTTTAAATAAAGTAATTTATATTTTAGAAATCTATGGAATGTAACTTATATATAGGATTACAACAACCTTTTAGAATATGATTAATAAAAAGGACTGGAAGAAGTATACTTTTAGTTATTTGTTTGTAATTACTTTTTCCCCTCATTTTTTAACAATTTTAAGAAAGTCTAAATCGTTGATCCAAACATTACCCTAAAATTTGTATGGTTGGCAAATGATAACGTAGATAATTATGCCATAACCTCCTAAACCACATTATGTTGGCCATTTAGTGCCTGGTTGGTTTCCTGTTTATAAAAAGAAATCATAGTTTTTAATTATGATTTTTTAAAAGATGTGTTTGACCAAACACAAGTCAAATGTAAACTGACTTTTTGAAAAATAAAAAGTGGGTTAAATTGTGGTTTTGAAAAATGAGAGAAAAAGTTATTTTTTCTTTAACAAAGATTTTGAAAAATGAGAAATAAATTTACTCTATATTATACATCTAAAAGTACTTTTAACCCTTATCATCAAAATAGATTTTTTGTCAAACTTACTTTTACAAAAAGAATATCCAAATATAACAACTTACAACAAATTTACTTTATTTAAACTTCATTTTTACAAACTTCATTTATCTTAACTTAATTTTACAAAATGGAGAACCAAACGAGTCCTTAATTTTTTCACCAAAGTGGTCCTTAATCATAGATGTGTGTGTATTAGACAGACGCACACATAAACATTTTGTGCCTGTTTGGTTCCCCTTTTGCAAAAGAAAACCATGGTTTTTAACCATAATTTTCTAAAAGATGTGTTTAGTCAAATACAAGACAAACACAAACTGACTTTTTAAAAAATGAAAAGTGGGTTAAACTGTGGTTTTGGAAAATGAAGGGAAAAGTTACTTTTCCTTTAACAAAACGTGGGTTTTGGAAAAAGAGAAACAAATTTATTTTATATTATACATCTAAAAGTACTTTTAACCCTTATCATCCAAACAGATTTTTTGTCAAACTTACTTTTGTAAAAAAAAATATCCAAACATAACAACTTACAACAAACTTACTTTATCTAAATTTCATTTTTACAAATTTCATTTATCTTAACTTAATTTTACAAAATAGAGAACCAAATGGCCCTAAATGCATGTCCATGAAAGCAGTCGGTGATTACCCTAATTTCAATGATGCCTACTTTTTTCGTTTGTTTTTATCAAATTTGCAATTGCACATTATTCCCTCCTATTCTAAATGTAATATATTTTTAATTATTTTATGCATTTTAAAAAAAGTTGAGACATTAAGTTTATTAAAAAAAATTTAATATTTTTTACTATTTACTTTTATCAATTACATTATCTTATATACTTCTCATAATAATTATATCTTACATATTAATAATAGATTAGGGTTATAAACAGAAAAAAAATAATTAATACATTAAACAATCCAATAATATGTCTTATATTTGATATCAAACAATACTTCTAGAAAGTGTTCCATATTTAAGTTATGAAGGAGTAATTTTCTTCCTAAATGTTAACTAAATAATTTTTGTTGAATTAGCTTAAATATTTAATGTGTTTCATAAACAATTTTATTTATTATTGATTTTTTTTTTCTAAATATCAACGGTTTTCAACAGTTTCATCAAATTTTGACTAATTCAAATTAAATGAAATTCAACTTTATATAGATGTAAATCTCTTAGCAAAACATTAATTATAAAGAAGAATGGTTCTATGAAGCTACAAGTGGCACAGGTACTATAAAACCAACTTTTGGAGAGCAGGACTCGAAACATTTAGGACTGTTAACTTTTGTATGAGCTTGCCTTTAGACTTATACATTTCACCAAACTTAAGCTTTTCAAACAAGGGAGCAATAAGCTTACACATGTCCTTTATTATTCTTATCATTTTTTTTGGGTAAACAAAGAAAAAAGCCACGCTAATTACAGAGAATCAGGGGATGAACATCCCAAAGCATCAAGAAGGTCTCCCACTTCTTCGGGAGCATCAAGGAGAAGAGGTTCTAAGATTGGCTTCAGAACACTCACAACAGCCAATCTATCAGCAGGCTGATTATATTCCCTATTTATACTAGAGATTTTAAGCTCCCATGGGCATTGTATTAAGTCAAATAGTCCCCATTACTAAGCTTCTAGTTGTGTCACTCTTAGAGCCATGCAATAGGTTCACAACATTCAAAGCATCCTAGTTAACTTCAACTGGTCTGAATCCCACACTCCTAGCAATATGCAGACCCTCAAAAACACCCCAAATCTCCGCCTACTCTGCAGAACAAGATCCTACGAATTTATGCACTATTTGGTTTAACAAAAAGGAAGGGAGGGGAGGTATTTTAATGGAGAAGAATGGGAGGAGGGGAGAGATTTTTCAGAGGAAGAGAAGAGATTTTAATTTTCCCTTGTTTGGTTTATTGGAGAGAGGGGAGTGCAAGGTTTAGTATAATAGTATAAGTTTTGATAATGACAAATATAGAGTAACAAGAAATAAATGTATTATATGTATCTGACATATATAATGTTCCTTAAAGAAGTAAAATACATATTAGCATGTATTTAATTATGGTTATAATACAAATATCATATTATGTGTAAATATATCCATTGTACTTTTACAATGAATAACATAAGTTGGATATATAAACTGGATTAACTACTTAGTTTGTAAGTGTAATATATTAAATGTAGATTGGTCCAAGTAAGAAGAGTGAACATTGGAATACAGAAATGAAAATCAATATCATGCCTCACTCAAGAAAGAAGAAAAGAAAGGATGCTCCAAAAATGGAAGATCAGAAGGGAGCATGCCAAGAAGGAAATGATCAAGTGGAAGTGGAACTCAACATTTAAAGACCTAGTCACTAGGCATATTTTGTTTCTACTTAGGTCTTGAGGTAGGAGTAATATTTGAAATTACTTAATCTTGTTACCATATGTTTTAAATGAGTTAGATTAAGTAAATCTGGTGTTAGCATATGTTAGATTTGAAAAATTCTGACTGACAGATGAATTTTGAGAAGTTAAAATTCTTATACTTTGTGAAAATATGAACTTTGCTGACTGAAATTTGAAGTTCCAGAGATATCACCTCTAATAGACGAATTTCAAGTGTTGAAATTCAAATTTTGAGTCAAGCATAGTTAGTAAAATGTGCAAAATTCATCTAAAGTCATGACAAAGTTCGTCTGATAATTAAGCACTAAAAGGGTTCAAAAATATTCCCTCTGATAGACAAATTTTGGATTTCAAAATTTGAACTTTAGAATAAAACTCAATGATTTACAATTATATTTAATTAACTCAAGAATTTTTGGGTATCAAAGTAACATATCCTTACTTTTAAACATAGTGAAATATAATTTTCAAGAATCTAGAGTTTGACATTTGATAAGTATTTTTAATACATCTCTCAAAATACATATGACTTTAAGATAAAACATATTTTATATGAAACTAGACTTAATAAGCTTTTCAAAGAAGGTTATTTCACTCAAAATAAAGGTCATATGAAAAAGTTATGGTCATTTAAAGTTGAGTAGTGAGATATGAATTTTCAGTTTTGACCTCTTATCATTATTTTGATCATATCTCATAGAATACATTTTTTTTTAAAAGTGAAACCTCTTTCATTTGAAAGTAGACATTGAGAGATTTCCAACCATAGATAATTTGCTTAATTTGGAGTTAAAATGAGAGAGTTATAGCTTCTGCAAAACTGCCTACAGTGTAAAGTTCAAAGTTACAAACGTTCCGCCTCCGATAGATGAATTTCGAGCCTCCGAAATTCGAATTTCGAAGAAAAATTTTGTGTTATGTTGACCTTGCCACTGATAGACGAATTTTGGCTTCCAAAATTTAAACTTCAGGTCTAACAGATAAATTTTGGCTTTCAAAATTCGAATTTCGAAACACTAGAATGTGAAAATACTTCTAGAAAAGCTAACAGACGAATTTTCATATATAAAATTTGAACTTCAAGTATAACAGACAAATTTTGGCTTTGAAAATTTGAATTTTGAATCTCCAGAAAGTGGAAATACTTCTGGAACAGCCAACAGATGAATTTCCACATCCAAAATTCAAATTTCGAAAGGAAGAACTTGTGTCATATTGAGTTGCTCACTGACAGACGAATTTTGGGCACCAAAATTTGAACTTCGAAGGCACTGTAGTAATATGGAATAACTGTTCACACTTACCAGAAGTACTTTAAACTTGAAAATTCGTATGTTCCAACATAGAAACATTTGTCAAGATGAAAATTCAAATTTCAGATTTGAACAGACAAACTTCGAAATTCAACGCTAAAGACTTTAACTTATAGTCTCCTCAAAATTCGTCTGTTGACATCCAAAATTCAAATTTCAGAATGTCAGAAACATTAAATGTGGTTGGTAAACGGCTAGTTTTGCAGAGTAACCGTTGGGTAACGTCTCTAACGGCTAGATTTTGTATCTAACGTCTAGTTACACCACAAAACTATAAATAGAACATCATTTGAACTTATGGGTAACAATCTTAAGAGAGTTTATGTGAAAATGCTGCAACAATTTGTAAAATCTTTCTATCTCAGCATTGGTTGAAAAACCCACCTCAATAGAGTGAACTTTCAATATATTATCTACTCTTCAAGAGAGTTTTCATCTTATAAACATTTCTTTTTAGATATTCTGGGTAGAATCTTAGTGTGGGGAAACACTAAAGGATTTACACATCTTGTAAGGGTGCGGGGAGAGTGGTTTCACAAGTGCTTACTGAAACTTGTGGGAATGTATTGAGACTTCACAGATGCCCGGATCAAACCTGTGGGATATAATGGAAAATCCCAAGTGGTGACTTGGGGACTGGATGTAGGTCAAGTGGTTAGGCTGAACCAGTATAAATTGTTGTGTATTGTTCTTCATCTGCTATATTCAATTGCTGCACACAACTCTCTTTGTTTATATCTGTTTTGCTGCACTCTTAATAAATTTGGGTTATGATCCAAAAAGAGCAAAAATCTTACATCACCCAATTCACTCCCCCTCTTGGGTGACCAGCCAACCTAACAGGGAGGGGTGAAATTTACTCATTTTTTCTCTAAATTCCCTCACTTTTAAAGAGGATGTGTAAAAGGTAGGGGTGGAAATAAGTTAGATTAGGTTAAATTTTTACTAAATAGGTCAGGTCTACATTATAAATTTAAAGCCTGAACCTTACCTATTAATCTATATAAGACTTCATTTTAGATTCAAACTTGATTCTTTTAAAAACTTAACTTGAAATCTATTTAAAAGTCTATTAAAAAGTAAAGTGAAAAAAGCTATCAAATTTAATTTAAAAAAAAAAGCTTTAAACTTTAAATTTCTAATCACCAAATATGTGGTTCATATATATTTATCTTATAACTCATATGTTTAAGCAATATAATGAAAAAATAGCTAGTCTTTTTATTTTTATAAACGTCATCCATCTTTCTTTTCTCGTAATATTGTCGATGTGAAATTTCTCACATATCAACTCACTTATCCTCTCCCACAAAATGGTGATATGAAAAGTAGTGAGAAAAGATGTCTGAGTATACATATAACGTCTGTCCCTATGCCTATTTCATAAAATTAATTTATATTAATTATAATATATATTAATATAATAATAATTTAAATAAGTGAGGTTTGATAGGTTTTAGGTTATGCCTATTTAACTAAGATTGTGTTTGGATTGATTTACGGATAATTGATTATGAGGATAAGTGCTTATTCATAATATATTATAAGAATAAGTGATTATGTAAAAAGTGATTTGTGTTAATTTTTACTCCATAAGTAATTTTGAGAAAAGAAATGTGTTTAGATATTGAGATTTAAGTAATTATTGGGTGGATAATGAGAAGAAAAAGTGAAATAAGTGATTATGGGAGAATAAATGATTATCATAAGCAGAAAAAACCAGCTTCTTCCATAAGCACTTATTTGAGATATAAATACTTATTAAAAAATAGTTTACGTTTGATAACTTCTCTATATAATCACTTATCTGCTTTCATAAGTGCTTATAGGAGCTATTCAAACACGCACTAAATATGTTTGCATGTAGATTTGAGTTTGACCTGTTTAATTAAATAGGTTAGAATAGGTCAAGTTTTATATAGGTAGAGACCTGACCTATTCGTTCTCCTAGTAGAAGAGGAGGACACCCTCATATTTATCAAACTAAGTAAGGAAAAATTAAACCCTTTTCCTCTTACTTATCAAACCAAATGAGGAAAATTTCCCAAACTCTCCCATCCCCTTCCCTTCAACCAAATAAAGAGTTAAAAGCAACCTGCGATCCAGTTACCTCCTGAGTTCCTAATTACACCTTCACAGCATGAGATAAGGCCATTATTCTTTGCAGATCCATCGCAATTAAGTTTAAGGCAATAAGGGTCAAGTGGCTTCCAACGATATTGATAGAGAGTATCATTAAGTGTGAACACTCCATTTTATCCGGGCATTAAAAAAAACTATAAAAATTGAAAAAGCACAAGAAATAAAACAAAATCCCCTTTTAGGGAAATTAATAATTATAATTTAACTTCAAGATAAATACAAATCTTCCAAAATCTAAAAATCACTCTTTGGATCCAATTTCTTCCTTCTAGAGTTTGATATCTAAAATTTCAAATAAAAAAAATTTAAAATCCTTTTAGTCTTGAAAGGAAGTAATAATAACAAAGATCTCCAAATAAATTAGACTTCATTAAAACAAAACAAAAAAAAATAATAACAATAAGAAAAAAGACAAAAAGTGATATTGGGATAAATAAGGAAAATAAAAGGGGATTGGGTTAAAACACAAGGCCCAATGATTCTACACAATTATGAATGACACATCCAAATGGGAATGCCAAGTATGGGTTTGGACCGAAAAGTTGAAGCCCAGCATTTTCAACCCAAACAACCCTAAGCCTTAACTAAGGCTCAGACCATCACCCTTAGGGCTCAGACACATGAGGGCTCTGGAAGAGTAGAGAGATCGAAGAAAAGACAGGGAGCTGCGGGGGAGAGAGAAAGAAGAATAGAGGGAGCTTTGAGGTCTGAGCACGAGAGGCAGACCGCAGAGAAGATCAGAGGGAGACTAAACATGCAAGACAGAAAAGGGAGAAGACCAGAGGGAGTTCGGCACCAGAGAAAGCAAAAAACAGAGGGAGCCACGGGTGAGGAGGAAGAAGTCAGAGAACTAAAGCTAGGACGCAACAGAACGAGGTTCGGCCCATCACTCTATACCTGCCATGGCAGAGTAGAGGAGCCGAAGGCGGCCTATGGTTGCAAGCAATCGAAACAGCGGACCAAGGCGACCGGCGCACAAAAAGCAGGATTGAAAAGCAACCAAAAGCTCAAGATTCCTCTGTCCTTCACTGGCGAAATTGCTATAAAATGGATCAGAGGAACACGGAGAAGGGGGGATGGAGGCAGTGAAATTGGGATTGAAGGAAAGAACACAAAGGAAGGACAAATCGCAAACAGAGCCACGCTGAGAAGCAAAAGGGGACCACAGAAATTAAGGAGGGTAGAATTGTCAGAGGAAGGAATTTGAACCATTAAAGTTGAGGTAAAACAACATTGCACCTCCAAAGAAGAAATCTTCTGACCAGATCTCACCAACAAGGGTCTATAACACGTGATCGCGTAGTCGGGCATCTAAAAACGAAAGCATGGAAGGAAATCAGGAAGCTGAAATAAGATCAACTATGATCAACAACCGAATATCCACAATGGAAACGCAGATTGCTGAGATGAATGCCACGTTGAAGCTGTTGGCTAAGTTTGTGAAGGGTAAAAATTCACATGAAACACCAAGTGCTTCGAATCTGGCTCCACTTAATATTGAAGTGGCCTCTAATTCACCAAGGAAAATGGAGAAGGAAGGACAACCAGGTTTGGGAATGGATGCTTATTAGATGAGAAACCCACAAATGTCAATCTTTGAGAAATAGGGTTCTGGAAAGGGGACTGCAAAAGAATTGGAATATCTAGGGGAAGACCCTACATACACCTTTCAAATCCCTACACTAGCAAGCAAGGATAAAGAATTGAAAGATGAGTTGGGAGAGTTGAAAGAGTAGTTGAACACTTTACAGGGGTTAAACGCCTTTGGGTCCTTAGAGTTGAATGAATTATGTCTGACCCCTGAAGTAGTCATACCCAAGAAGTTCAAAGTACCTAATTTTGATAAATATGATGGCAGTGACAACCCTGTATACCACTTGAAGTCTTATTGTATCAAGATGTCGGTCTAGTCTTAAGATGAGAAATTTTATATCCACATATTCCCTAAGAGCTTAGCAGGCCCTACGCTGCAATGGTACATTCAGTTGGATAGGACGAAGATTTGAAGATGGAGTGATATTTCATATGCTTTTATGAAACAATATAAATTCAATCTCGACATAGCCCCTACCAGGGAACAGCTAAAGGCAATGAGTAAGAAGTCCACGGAGACCTTCAAGGAATATGCTTAAAGATAGAGGGTGTTGGCTTCGCAAGTCGGACCTATCATGGAACCTGATGAAATTTGCACATACTTCATTCGTACTCTACCAGAACCTTTTTACTAGTACATGGTAGGTACGTATACTGATGATTTTGCTAATCTATTGAAAGTTGGGGAAAGGATCGACACAGACATGCAAGAAGGGAAAATCCCAATGCCCCAAGCAGGAGCCAATGCTTGGAAAGCTTAGGATGTTAAGAGGAAGGAAGGGAACGTGAATTATGTTCAAAACATGAAGCCGTTGTTTACAAAACAACTTATCTCTTACCAACTAGGCTGAGGTCATCAAAGGCCATCCCGATCGGGTCCAAGGTATGGCCAAAGAACCCAAGAAGGAAGGCCACAAAATGTTCCCAAAAAAAAATCGGCCATGGTCTAACTTTGGTATGACAAATGCTGAGTTGTATCATAAATTCTGTGAGGCCCAATTGCTCAGACCGAAGCCCTCTAAGCCGATTCATCCTCCATACCTAACATGCTATAACCTTAACGTAACATGTGAATATCATATGGGAGCTCCCAGGCATTCAATCAAAAATTGTGTCACTTTCAAACGAAATGTGTGGAGCTTGATCAACTCTAACCACGTCCAACTTAAGACTGGAGAAAGCTCTACCATCACTTCCAATTCGTTGCTTGCTCATCAAGGACAAGTAAATACCATTGATAGGGAAACTAATACTTTTAAGAGCTATGCGAATGTTAGGGTCCCTTTCAGTATTTTGTATGCCCATTTGAAAGAAGCTGGGTATGAGTTAGAGGTCATCAAAGGAAATTTCTCAATAGAGGATGAATATGTAGGGACATATTGTAAGTATCATCGACGCAAAGCGGGCCATGACATTGAGCGGTGCCCTCAATTTAAGGAGGAGGTGAGGAAAATGATAGCCTTGGGTGTCATCACGTCAAGCAAAACTAAAGAAGAAATTAATGTGATGGAAAAGAGGTCTATTGAGTTATTCATCGAGGAGCCAACACCTCAAAGAGACCCGAGGCCAATTTCTTTTGTCATCAATAAGATGCCTCCAAGTTCTCTAGTCCCGCCAAGCTCAATGGCCCCTGCAACTTTAAGTCAAAAGCAACCCGCGCTGACTATAAATATGCCGGTACCTTTTCCTTACAACGATAACAAGGCAGTCCCATAGAGATATAGAGGCATCATCGAATGCCTGCAAAGTGGCTCGAGGGTGACAGAGAAGAGCCCATAAGCAGTGTCAAATATAATTGGCCCTGGGGAAGTCACTCGAAGTGGGAGAGTATATCTTCTGTCCGATACAAAAGGGAAAGAAAAGGAAAAGGAGGTGACAGATGATAATCCTAAAGGGATTGCTCAAGCGGAAACAATCACAGGAAATGAGGAATTCTTGAAGATTGTGGAGCAGAGTGATTACAGCATCGTAGATCAACTCAAGAAAACCCCAGCTTGAATCTCAATACTTGCACTAATTCTAAGCTTTGAGGCACACCGCTGAGCCTTGCAGAAGGTACTTAATGAGGCATACATACAACCAAGCATTCTTCGAAAAAGGTAGCAAGTGTGATGAATGTCTCAAAGATGGCATCCACAATTTCTTTTTCAGAAGAAGAAATCGTAATGACTACTGCCCATAACGCAAAAGCTTTGCATATCACTTTGAAGTGTGGCGGATACGTTGTTGCCAGGGTGATGATTGACGGTGGTTCCACGCTCAATATGCTCCCTTTAACAACACTCAAGTCATTGGATATGGATATGGCGGAAGTTTAAAGTAGTGATATGGTTGCTAGGGGGTTTGATGGGTCTCGAACCAAAGTATTGGGCGCTTTACAATTACCCCTAGAAATCAAGCCTTGTGTGTTTATGGTGGATTTCCTTCTCATGGACATAAATTCCACTTATACAATGTTGCTCGGGAGACCATGGATCCATTTGCCGGGTGCGGTACCATCTACTTTCCATTAGAAAGTCAAATTCATCAGGGAAGGAAAGATAATTGTGATCAAAGGAGAAGAGGAGATATTGGTGAGTAAGCCTAGCTCCCTCCCATACATTGAAGTCACTGAACAGGAGGACAACCCAATTTTCCAAGGCCTAGAGATCAAAACTACTCAGAGTAGTAAGGCAGATATCAACTCCGTAATCACCAAGAACATGGAAAGGAGTGGATTCAAACAGGGTAAAGGACTGGGCACACACCTGCAAGGTATCCGTTAGCCTTTATGTTTACCAAGTAACCCTAAGCGTCAGGGGCTGGGGTATGGTCTTATCGAAGAGAGCTCCGGAGAAGAACCTTCACCCTACAAGAAAAGGGTTGAAAAGCGAGAAATCCCCCACCTCCATGAAACATTCCCCAAGCCAGCTGAAGTTATCAAACAACCAGCTATTTCAATGGTTGCACGTTGTAATGACGAAAACCCCGACATCAGTGCCTAGATTATAGCTGATGCTTTAGAGGCACCGTTGCCAAATTGGGAGTATAAGGACACAGATGATGTCGTGGCCTTAGAGTAACTGTTTTGATTATTTCCTTCTTTTAAATATGTGTTTAGATGTCATGTTAGTTTCATAATCCTGTTGTTTGCTTCCAACTTGTTTTTATCATAATGTCATTCGAAACATAAATAAAACACCTCCACACAAAAAAGCCTCTTCTTGTCAATCCTTTTCTCATTTCACTTTCATTCATCTTGTGTTATTTGGTTCTCTTTACCCTATATTCATTCTTGTCAGGGATTTGGTCTCCGCTGAATCCATGTCCAATAGACGATTCGCTTGTTGCCACTAGTATGCATAACTCTGAGCCCGATGATGAGGAGGATATCCAGACATTCACTAAACTACTCGAAGTGGAAAGTGAAGGAATCTCCCTACATGAAGAGACAATAGAGAATACTAATATGGGGTCTGAAGAGGATAAGAAAGAACTCAAAATTGTAAACAATCCAAAGCATGAACTGATGATTAAGCTTTTCAAAGAATATTTAGATGTATTTGCATGGACTTACAAAGACATGCCGAGATTGGATCCCAGCATCGCATCTCACAAAATCCCATTGGCCCCAAACGCCGAGCCGAAAAAGCAAAAATTGAGGAGAATGGCTACAGAGACATCACTACAGGTCAAAGAAGAAGTCATGAAACAACTAGAGGTAGGATTTTTGGAGGTCGCCAAATATCCTCAATGGGTAGCAAACATTGTTCCTGTGCCCAAGAAGGATGGCAAGATTCAGATGTGTGTGAATTATCGAAAATTAAATGACGCTAGCCCGAAAGATGATTTTCCTTTGCCCCACATCGATGTCTTGGTAGACAATGCTGCCCAAAGCTATAGATATTCCTTCATGGATGGGTATTCAAGGTATAATCAAATCCTTATGTACGGGGGTGACAAAGAGAAAACCACTTTCATCATGCAGTGGGGAACTTATTGCTATCGTGTAATGTCGTTCGGTTTGAAAAATGTTGGAGCCACTTATCAAAGGGCCATGGCCGCCTTATTCCATGACATGATGCACAAGGAAATTGAGGTGTACGTGGATGATATGGTGGCCAAATTCGCGCAAAATGAAAGTCATGTCGCCATCCTCAGAAAATTGTTTAAGAGACTACGCAAGTACCAGTTGAGACTGAACTCCAACAAGTGCGTCTTCGGAGTGTTATCAGGGAAGTTGTTCGGCTTCATTGTCAACCAAAAGGGAATAGAGGTCGATCCCGATAAAGTTAAGGCTATCCGTGAAATGGCTCCCCCAAAAATAGAAAAGGAGGTCAGAAGTTTCCTAGGGTGGCTGAACTATATTGCCCGATTTATTACCAACCTCATAGCTACATGTGAACCAATCTTTAAACTATTAAGGAAAAACCAACCCGGGCAGTGGGATAACAATTGCCATTAAGCCTTTGATAAGATCAAAGACTATTTGCTAAACCCATGCAGGTATTCTGGTTTACTGAGTTGTCGCGTGAGATTGCGAATCCACGTAGATGTACTGGTTAAATAATTTTCTTTTAAGAAAATAACTATATTTCATAAAAAAATAATAACAATAATAAATGATAATAATATAACAAGTTTTTCAAACTTTATTTAAAAATTTCTAATAAAATTATTATACGGCATTTTGAAATATAATAAAACCTTTATACCACAAGGTTTAGAACTTTCGCAGGTATTTAAGGAATCGATTTATCGGGCACAACTGCGAGTCTGCAACAGGTAAATCGATTTTTTTTTTAATTTTTTTTAAAAGTACAAAAAAATATAATGATTTTTCAAAAGTCATAAATCAAATAAAAGTATTTTTAAATTAAAGAAGAATACAAATTATTTTCAAATAAAATAAAATAAGAGTCAGTAAAGACAGAATTAAATTATCTTTTTGTAAATTAAAACATACCAACTCAACCTCAAAAAATTATTTTGTTTGTAAAATGTTAAAATATTTTCAATTAACTTTCTCTTATCATAAAAATTTTATAATTAAAAAATATCAACCAACTGACACACATTTCTAGTCTCGAATTACGTGAACTTTGATCCCCATCACATGGTATGTAGGCCCTAGGCTCTGATTCTTGGTCAAGTCCACCCTTGCAAATAAATAAATATTTTTCTAATTTATTTTCCTAAATTCTTTTTCCTCATTTTTTCCTAAATCTCCTTAATTGTTAATTTAATTTATTCTCTTTATTTTGTTTTCGAAATTCCCCAAATTTCTTTAATTTCTTTTCTTTTCTACCCTTATCCTTGCAAGTGAATGATAAAAGAAAAATCAAAATACTTTTTTAAGCCATATTAATTTATATAATCAACGTAAGGTAATTGTTCCTATAAATGGGTGTTGTGAAGTTTCTAACATCTTCCCCACATACAATCGATTCCTGAATCCAATTCTGACTACGCAGACCATCTTTTCCCTTCCCAATTTGGTTTCCCAAGATTTTCCCTCAAAAATTTGATGGCGACTCCTCACAAGTCAGTTTTTAAGGAAACTCGATTTATTTCACTTTGTCCTCTTTTTCCTTTTATCGCATTTTTCCAAGTATGACATTAAGGGCCACATTTCTGTTAGTGGTCCAGACTGAATTCGGGGACTTACTCGGAGAAAGAATAGTTGCAGCAGGATCGCTCACTCGTGCCCAATCAGCAGGATTGCTCACTCATGCCCAATCAGCAGGATCAGTTAAAAATATGATGATTCCTCCATCTCCATGATAACCAAATACCATACATCCCCATGTACAAGCCCAGCCAATAGAAGAATGATATCTCGTCCCACCTCCATTTTAAGATTATTAGTTCCGAAACCAATCATACAAACTCGATTTAAGGAAAGCACTTCTCCACTCACCCTTGTTCATAAGTTGTAACCAATGAATCCAATCTCTCAAGACATGACGCACATCCTCTTGACACTTCGGACACCAAGGGCAATAACAATTACATGTGGATCAGGTACTTCTTCTACTGTTGCTCATTAATTTATTCTTATCAATTTTAGGGGACGTTTGGTATACTTTTTGAGAAGTAACTTCTTGGGAAGTACATATATATTTTACTTGTTTCATTTTTTATTTTTTGGAAAGTTGTAATTAATTTTTTAAATTTATATTATGTGTTAGTATCAAAGGCATAAATACCCTTCTAATTTATAATAAAAAATATTGGCCAACAAAAGTGTTTTTGAAAAATAATTAAAAACTTAAAGAATAATTTTGATAAACAATTATAAAAAGCTCAAAAAGTAGAACTTTCCTAAGTTCAAGATAGGAAGTACAACTTCCCAAGGAGAGGCTTAACTTCTGGAGAAGATGAATTTTTTTTAAATCAAACAATATTGATTCATTTACTTACTAGAAATATTAACTTCTCCTATACCAAGCGAGTCCTTAATTAGATACTAGACTTTTGTATCCTATAAGGTCATTAATATAAAATATAAAATTAATAAGAAATTATATTATTCATAATTCATGAGTAGTATAAATCTTCTCCAACTATTTGTAATTTTTTACTATTCTTAAGTTTTGATCTTTCAATGTAAATTTGATTAGATTCAGTTTCAGACTTTTCAGAGCAACTTTGTTTTTATTAATTTCTTTAATATTTTTCATATATTTTAACATTTTTTGCCACATATATTCAATAGTACTGTTAAATATTAGAAGGTTGTGTATAATCTTTGAGAAAATTTTATAAATTTTGATCACATATATGTGGAATACAAACAAAAAATAAATCTAATTTCTTTCTAATACGTGGCCACCTAGCAATCACATTTTTTGATAACTGTGTAGCATTAGATATATATATATATATATATGTATATATATATTATTCGTATTTTTTAGTACATGCCAAGCCCAGCCATTCATTGTATGAACAATTCTGATCATATTCAATATATGTACGATTCTGATCTTCAAATTCTTTGGTAATTCAGTAACTTGTGATTCGTTGGCCAGTAAAGAAAATAGAACTTGTGATTCATCTATGTGTAATTTAACTAGGGATAAGCATGGCCCAATAAACCCGGTGAGCCCAACCCAACTCAAGTCCCATTGGGTTAAGAAATCCCAAGCCGGTCCAATTTGCGGGTTTGATCCTCGGTCCTGAACAACCTAGATCAGTTGAGTAAGATCTTTTATTTTACATATATTTTACCTATGTTTTAACCTTTAAACTTTAACGTAATCCCATCACCTCCATTTAATTCTTTGCAGCCGCCTCTCCTTTCTCCCTCATCTTTGCTGACCAATCCTTCTTTATCTTCTTCCTCCTCACTAATAAACCATGCGGCCACCATGTTTCATCTTCAGTCACAATCTTTCTCCTCCTCACTTGCATCTCCTTCATCCTTCATGTTCTTCCTCCTCCCAAATCAACCACGCAGCCACGATCTCCTTCCTCCTTCATCTTCGGTCATCATCTTTCTCCTCCTCATCTGCATCTCTTTCCTTCTCCGAAATCAACCATGCAGCCACATCGCCACTAATCTCCGAAGATTAAGGCAACTGTGTCACTGCTCCTCCTTTATTTCTTCTCCCCTTCATTTTTGCAGAAGCAAGACAATAGATCTATTTATATAATCGCTTCAATTTGTGGCTCTAGATCCAAATCTATTTGGTTGTGATTTGATTTGTTGGTTGGTTTTCTTTTGTGATGATTTCTATCCTCTTGTTTTGCTCCTTTGTTTATCCTTTTTGTCACATCTTTCTTTGTTTGGCATATGTAAATTGAAGCCAGGCTAACCTGCCAAGAAACCTGGGCTAACCCAAACACAACCCGATCTTTGCCGGGCCGGGCCTCAGTCTTGGCCAAACCCCTGACCCGGTCTGACCCATGCACACTAATTTTGATGGAGCCTCTTCAAGCATTCGCGGGTCAATGTCTCATGGACTCACAATATTTGTATTTTGTACCGTGTAACCCACTTCACTAGTATATATAAATTGATACACACACACATATATATATATATTCATAAAAATTGTCCCCATCAGAGCTTTTGAAAATTTTCATATTAATTATATGTTTTACTGTCTTACTTTTCCTTACTCTCTCAGTTCCATTTTATCTATCATTTTAAGATTTTTTATATAAATTAATAAAATTATTAAATGATCTTTCATAGTATGTGACAGTAACATCGGCTTATTATTTAACATTTCAATAAAAGAAATATTGATATCATGTAGTAGGTAACATTCTGAGTTCCATATTTGAAAATTCTAAAAAAATTAACATTAAAATGGTTGAAAATAATTGTGATAAATTTTAAAATAAGGTAAATGACATTTGGCAATCGCCTTAGAATAATAATTTTCTATAAGAATCATGAAATTTATGAATTTTTTAAAAAACCAAGATAGTTGAAAAGAAAAATCGCAATAGACAAAAATAACCCAAGTTTAAAAAAAAATTATTCTTAAGTTGTAGTGCTGATAAATATTATTAGGGGCTTTACAAAAAAATGTTATTAGTGATTAAAAATTTTGCAAGTATAAATTGGAAATTATCACTACTACAAAAATTGATTTTTTATGTGGTTATTTATGATTTTTTTTTGTGGTTATGAACAGCTTACTATTGAAGTAATAAGAAAAGGAGGTGACTTTTATAGGCAGTTACTTAACCACCTACAAAAATTCCTTTTTATAAGCGGTTATGCAAAGAACAATCTACAAAAGTGGTTTTTATAGGCAGTTATAAGGATAATCACCTACAAACACTTAGTTAGCTTTTTAAAACAAAAACATTGCGATGCCATGGAAGAGCATAGCAACGCCTATGGAGGGGAGTTGCAGTGCCCTCAAGTCCAAGGCGTCGCAACGCCCCACCACCATAGAAAAGCTATCTGATTGTGATATTTACTAAAAAGAACAAGTATTTGTCACTAAAATTTGACAATAAATCAAAAGAAATTAGGAATAAATATCAGCATCAAACTAAATGTAAAAAAAATTCCAGATCTAACACAATAAAATTTTTTTCCTATATCTTCATTTCCACTACTATCTCTACAATGATGCATATGGTGGCAAACCTTGACATATTTGATATCATTCACAGATCTAGTCTTAAGTGCAAGGTTCTCTATTGAAGACGCGAGCATCTTTAAGCAAAGCAAGATGCAAATTTGATACGTCCTTGTTGCGGATCTGGTACTCCATCGATTGGAGATCTTGTATGGTTATTCAAAGAAGATAAGGAAGATGCAAATCTAGTACATCATTGTCCTCGTTCACAAATTTGAACTTGCATCTAAGATAAAGTCTAGAGGAGAGGGTGGAGTGGAAGAGGGAAGGATGGTGTGGAGGTGGGGGACATACGCATTGGAAGTGAGAGTAGGAGGAGGAGTATGCGGAGTCACAAATGAAAGTGGAGGAAGTGAGAGTGGTGGGAAATAGGTGTCAGAGTGAAAGACTGAAAGTGGAGGGAGGGAGTGAGTGCATTTGGGATTAAGTAAAGGAGGTAAAGTAACCACAACCATTGATTTTTTTTAATTAACAGCTATTATAGTAATTCGTGACTTATGTTTTTTAAAGAATCAAACTTTTCTATGCGGTTTTAAAAATAATACCTACAAAGGTTAACTTTTATAGACAGTTGTTTTAATAACTGCATACAAAGGTTAATACATTATTTTAGATAATATCTTTGTAGGTTGTTATTCATATAACCATCTACAAAAATTGACTTTTTAGGTGGTTATTAAAATAATCGTTTACAAATCTCCTTGCTTCACTTTTATTGACTTTTTTTTAAACAAAAACTAATCTTTCTTAGGGTATTGAAAGTAAATGATAAACTCCTTATAACTAAGTCTACTCATATATAAGAATTGGAAATCAAACTTCCTACCATTTACCATTCACATCAACTTGAGTTGATACTTGATAGTTTGATTTTTCTTTTTGATACAATTATAAGGTATCCGTAATTAATGAGTGCGGGTTCAAATTTTACTCCCTTTGTTCTTTTTTAATAAAAAATTTTCAGAGTATTCTTTTAGTTCTATTTATAAGAAATAAAGTTCTTTTATCACATGCATTTATTGAATTATTCATTTTATATAATTTATTTATAAGAAAAATTATTTTCACAAGGCAATTATTATTTTCCATACAAGAAAATGGAGTATAGGTTATTTAATATAAGTATTTTTAGAAAAAAATTTCAATTTGTAACATATTAATAACACTTAATTAATTTTAACTGGTTTTTTAATTCTGACAAAATAATTATTTATTTATTGTATAAAAAAATTGGAGAAAGTATATATGGAAAAATTGTCATTGGGATAATTTTGTACTTATATAGTGCGGATTTGACTATAATTGATTGGAATTAATTTAGACCAATTTGACTTTTGAATTGTGTTTTTTTTCCTCGCAATATGAAAAGCATGACTACAAACTAGTAAAAAGGAGTACAGCAGCACACGCGGCGGTCCCAATGGAAATATTGTAGCGTCTATTTATGGTTCAATGAATGAATGTAATGTCATTATCAATCATCAAATATATACCTATATATATATATAAGTATATACACGCGTTTTCTTTTTGTTTTTGTCTTTTTTATGTAAACCAACAATGAATGAATCTATGCCTTGACCAAGAACAACAATGAATGATCTTATCCAAGCATTTCAGGTCAAGCATCAGGGCCAAACATGATGTGATATATATACATGTATTTTTTTTCTATTTTATTTACTTTCTTTTGAATATTTATTTATTTTATATAATTATTTTTTTTAATATATCTTATATAATAAATTTACTTTATGATTATAATTAAGACTTTTCAAGATTATAATCTTTTTGATGCTATTTAAAATTTTAAATTGAATTTTTAACTTAATATCATATGAAAATAATGTATAATTATTAAATATTCATAATTTTTTAAAAAAATTACTTTTAATCCTAACATTATTTTTTATAAAAATTTTGTTGGATTAAAATAATTATTTTTATTAGTAAATGAACTTTGTTTCATAATTTTTTAATGCTTTTACTATTTGTTTAGGGTCAAGTCAAAAAGCTAGGCCAACCTAGGCTGGGTGATTATAGGGCCACGCATTGGACAGGGGTCAAACCCCTTGCTCCTGCACTCAGTTCAACCTTCTTACCTTCAGTCTATTCAGTCCTTTCATAAAGATTTGAGGTTGATTATTCCAAAAAAAAAACGATTTGAGTTTGTTTTTGGGATAAAGATCTGAGGTTAGTTAGAAGCTAATTGTCATATGAGTACGGTGAGCCCATTGGGCCTGGTCCTGGGCCTATGGAAGTTTTGGAAAATTTTCTCTAAAGACTATTTTCCAAGAAGACCAACTTGGTAAGAGAATTGTAGATCGCTTGCACCACTACTCTACTACCTCCAAGATAATTCATCGGTTGATTTTGTATCAATTTTAATATTTTTTAAATCATATTGATTATTGAATCAAAATAATATTAGTTCAAAATTTGTTGATTTGACCATGACTAAATGCATTGTAATTAAATTAATATATTTTAAATTTATCTAAAAAAATGCCAATATAAACAATAAAATTTATAACAAATCCTCTCATTCCTAAATCATGAATAGTGTGATCCACTTAAACAATACAAGAAAATACGTGCCTATTATATTGAAAAAGTCCGAATCAATAGATATAAATTTAGAATATTCTGAATTAGATAAGGTTCAATTTGATCTATTTTAAAAACATTGATTAATTTTTTAAAAAAATAAATCTGAATAAAGATGTTTTAGTTGGGGCAATCCCAATCTATTTCTCATTTTGAATTCAAATTCTATTCGGTAGCTTTTAGCATGTTCTATGAAGAATCCCACCGTCCACTCTAACACATTAATTAATAATTAATCAATATCCAAACCTGGGGAAGATGCATCATTGTTTATCTTTCAAGAATATATTTAAAAATTATATATAGGTCGGGGTAATTAATTAATGCATGAAAATATACAAGCTCTTATTTTTTCCCCCAATGTTCGGAAGTGAAAAGCTTCATCTACTTGGAATAGTGAGGGGTGAAAGGTTTGAAAGTCATGAGCACCCCAACAACTTCCACCACATTCATGAAGAAGAACACTATGTGATCCCCTGCATCCAAATATATGTTCCTCCAAATCTTAAATTTTCCTTTTTCACTAATCAAAACTATAAGTGTTTTTAGCATAGAATTAGTTTATTAATTAGTGCAGTAAAATTATATGTAAGAATTAAAACATGAATAATACCAGGGAGGAAGGCAGCATTTTGACGTTTCTGTGCCCATGAGAAACTGCGCACACATACATATTCCACATTGTCAAACAATATTAATCATTAAGACTAAGTAAATAAATCATTATAATTAAAATCAAAATACATAAAAAGATTAAATTATCTCAATTGGTCACACCGGATTCCTTTAGCTGTATGAACCTACCATCTGATCTACCAAATAGACACACAGCTCTACTTCTAGTTGTTATTCTCAAATGCTTATAGTTCTAGGATATCATATAAATGTCAATAAAAATATTACAATTTTATTTATTTATTTTTCTAAATACCAAGAGCATCCCCTTATGGGGCAGAAACTAATTTTTTTCGGGTAGTGAGAATGAAAGGTAGGTTTTTTTTAACTAGATTTACTTTATATATAGAGATTGAAAATCAAACTCCAAACTACTTAATTAAAGGATAAAAGTCTTTAACACTTATATTAACCTGAGTATTGATATCTTTTTATATCTCTTTATATGTAAAATTAGAGTAAACATCTTTTATTATATATATATCATTTTATGAATGAGAAAGGTACTTACACTGCACCACCCACAGCGGGACCTACTGCTTTGAAAGTAGACATAGCAGTCAAAGCCAAGCCATTGGCAGCTCCTCTTTGCTTTTGGGTCTGAAGTTCATTATTTATATTCAATTTTTGAAGCATTAATAATTATAATTTGACAGTGAAAAGTACAAAAGCAAAACAGTAACTTACAAGAAATTATTAGTAAAATCATTTGAAGTTAAATTAGAGAGGAAAGAAGATTACCACGGCCTTGTTTTGGAGAAGGAAGGTACCAGTTACCACTGAGACCTAATGTTAATGCAAGAACAAGCTTATTCAGTAAGTATCTGATAGTTATTTTATTTTTACCTCATGGAATATAATACAACTTGTTGAGCCTCCCGGCATGAAATTTGAAAAATGGGCTACACCATTGATAATTTGTAAACTGTTTCACAATTTTTATAATATATATACATAATTTATAGTAAATCACATTATTTATAAGTCATAAATAGTATATTAGAATACTTACTGCTAAAACATACTTGACCAATGATGCAATGTTTAGGAGCAAGAAGAGGGTGACACCAGTCAAGTAGGTCATGAATGGGTAGGCTTGCAGGATTGGAATTGTCAATATCTGCATGTCAACAAAATATAAATACGTCATAATAAGAAAAAACTATTATAGAACGAAATATGAGCATTGAGTTGCATTATTTATAAGATTTTTCTAATAGATAAAATATGTGAAATTTGGGTATATGACAATATATTAAAGGAAAAGAGAGAAAGCATACCCCTGCAAGGCGTGTAGTCATTATAGGACCCAAAAGTCTTTCAACGTAAGGGTATAACGACATTTGAAAGATAAGGAGACCTACACCTGAGGAGTTTAATTATAACACCATCTCAGACAGAATAAAATCAAATCCCTATCATTATATTGCTTTTTTGTTTCTTCTCTATAAGTTATTTTTCAGAGTTTTTGATAAACAGGGCTGAAGATAATTCGAGCTAGGTTGCGCGGAGTCAAAACTAAAATCACATAACAAGTTACTCCCTCCATTCCTTAATATAAGGGATAATTGGTGGAGTTTCCGTGTTTCAAAATATAAGGGACACATAGGGTTTGTCTGGTGTATTTAATGATTTTTTTCAAAAATACCCCTAATTAAGATGGTATGTTTTTAATATAATTCATTTGTATTAATTGTATGGTGGAAGAGTTATTAAGATTAAATGAGGGTATTTTTATAAATTATTTTATATTCCAGACAAATTTATTACTTTTTTTGGTTTGTGCGATTTTATCTCCTGTCCCTTATATTAAGGAACAGAGGGAGTATATAATTGATCAACTTTTTATTATTCCAAACCCTCCCATATTGTTGAACAAAAATTTAGGTGAGAATCTCAAGTTTACTAGAGACATGGAAATACATAGAGATTTTTCACCGACGAAATCATCACATCAGAAATAATATTTGCGCATTCAATATCATTATACCAACTAGACGAATTTTCATTGGTTGAGTTCTCTACCCTATTAACTAAACCAAATTCCTTTCTTTAAACAAAACTTCACTTAATATAAGAAAGTCCAAAATGTTTACCTGAAATTGCAAGAACTATACCAGATCCTTCAGATGTATAGCTCAAACCACCATCCTCCCTTGGGCTGACCACCCACAATGCAAATATCTACACCACAACATACCTTTCTATTAGTTTGAACTTATTTCACGCTTGGATTCTGTTATTTCAAGCTTTGTTATCAACATCAGTATTAAATTTATAAGAAGTGACACTATTCATGAGTTGTAAATAGTATGATATTTTTCTTGGGTTTCATGTATTTGCACAGGGCCTATGATCTGGTAAAATAAAAAGTTATTGCTTTTGAGACTTTTACTTTACTGATAAGAGCTCTATCTGATAAAACCCTAGAAAAAGTTGCAGAATATATACCTCAGTGTAGGCCATATCATGAAGAGAGAAGACACAATAGAGAAGAATAGAGGACATCAATGGCCAATTCTTCAAGAGGCTAATGGCAGATGTATCACTGTCTTGCCCAGTTTCTTTTTCTTTTGAATCAGAAGACACCATTGAAGCACTTTCAAGAGCTTCTTCACATGTTGATTTCTCATACTTATCATGCATGTGCAATGATTCCTACAATTATAATCACACTCAGTTTGTGTGAAGAACGTTGCTTAATTTCACGGAATTTGGATTTTTTTTTAATTTGCAGAAGAATTTCTAGTCTAAATTTCAAGCAGCAAAAAGCATTGCAAATTGTATGGCATAAAGTGGGCTCTATTTGTTTGTTAAATTTGATTTTAGACTATCAATTTCTTGAAAACAAAATAAAGCCAAGATGTGATTTAGAAAAACCCAAGTGCTGACCACGTAGTAGCTAGACTTCCTTGTAACTCTTTAAGGATCCATTGGTTTAAACTTCTAAAAAAAAATGATTTTTAGATTATTTAAAAAAGTGATTAATTGTTTAGAGATTTTTGAAAAAGTAAAAATTATTTTGTGTTTGGTTAGAATAAAAAAAAAGCACTTTTTAAATTGTTTAGTAAATAAAAAAAATATGAATTTATATTATAATATTCTTATAGAGTCAAATATTATTATTTTTGTAATTTTTAAAATTACTTTGTTGCACGCCCCTCTTATACATTTTTCTCTCTCATCTACTGCAACTATTTTTTTCCATAAGTTACCTAGAGTTGTTTCTCAACATACGTAGAAAACTACTTTTTTTTCAAATTCTGATTATTTCAAAAGTTTAAACAAACACCCTAAAAAATTTTAAAAGTATTTTTTTATATGAAAAAAAAGTGATTTTCGTATAAAAAAAATCAAAACGAATGGGCTTTAAATAATGAATTACAATTGTCTATTGTTGTCAGTGTTGTTTTTCATGAATGGATTCTCTAAAGAGACTTCAAGTGGAGTAAGGAGAAAATTTAAAGACAAAATGGCAGGCTCCACTTCTAACATGTTATTCCAACATTACTTTACCTAAAATCGTTTTAGAGGATTCATTTTGGTTGTTTTCCTCTTATAAATTGAAATTGTTTCGAAGAACCAAACACTACCTAATAATTGCTTATATATGCAAAAAAGAAGTCTCAAATAAGATCAAAGTTATAAAGTACCAAAGTAAGCAAAATAAAACATGATGCATACAAATGTAAATTAGACGAAAAGCATTACAAGTTAAGAATTGACTTAATTGATAATTACCGGAAGCCAGAAAGCAGCAACGAATGCTGGCAAGGCAATAAGTGATATAGCCAAGCAGGGCAAGAAGTAAGGAAATCTGTTTAACATATATGAATTAATTATTAATTACTTTAAATGAAACCGTTAATTAGCCCGAAAAGCTAAACTCACCTTCCAAATATTGATTCCTTGGAAAATAGATTTGGATATTTATCAGCAGGCTGCATCACAAAACAATAAACGATTAATTAGGTTCACCATATAAAGGAATTTAAGTGTGCATATAAATATTTAAGAATAAATCTACAATTTCTAATGTTCAAGATTATGTGAAATTATAGAAGTGAATTAATGATAACTAATTAATGTGGGTCTCATGTATTAGGTGAAATCTAACAAATATGCCACACTATTTATAATGAATGAATAATACAACTTTATTATTAAAGTTTTGATATTGTATATAGTAATTTAGATACCTCAGCAAGGAAACCACCCAAAGCAGGGCCAATAATCAATCCACTACCCCATGCTGTGCTAACCTGAAATAATTATATATTAGAATTATAATTCTTCATTCCTTCCTGTGTTTATTACAAATAAAACAATATACATATAATATCATTAAATTCTATTTGATACTACATTTTTTTTAAATAGGAAAAACTAGGAGCTCAAAATCTGAATTAGTTTATGAAACTTACTGATGATAGCCCCAGAGCATGATATTCGTCCCGTAAATATTCGCATGCATATGCCTATAATTAAAAAAAATAGGGAGGGGAAAATATTACACCAAAATTAATCTTATAAACTAACACGACCAATCATTATATGTAAAAATTATTTCCATTTATTATTTCATTTTTATTTGAGAGTTATATTAATATTTATATACGCACCTTGATGGGGCTAAGAACACCATTCAAACTTCCAAGAAGAAACCTGGTAGCTAAGGCCATCCAAAAATTCACACTAAGCCCAAAAAGAATGTTGATAACAACCCTGCATGCATGTAATAATTTCAAAAGCTATTGAAAAATTAAAATTAATTTAATTTGATATAATTAGGAAAGGAAGTTGGAGATAATTTAATTAGTAAGAAAAATTCAAGTTTGAGGTACTAACACTGAGAGGGTTCCTATGATAATCACAGGTTTTCGACCATAACGATCAGCCACCACTCCCCACATTATTGATGTCAAAGCTCTTCCAATCATAAATGAACACCCTTCAATATTTTCAATGTGCCGTGTTAAAATCACATCATTAAAAATCTAAATAGTTTTGTGTGTACTGTGTAGTGAGGGAGAGAGAGAATGTAAAGGTTGATTTAGAATGCTTTTATTCTCACTCCCATCACAAATAGAAGTTATTTTTAATTATCTTACATGTTAACCTCATTAATTTTGTCTCAAATTACATTTATTTTTCATATTTACTCCTAATTAAATACTATATATTTCCAATTATAAATTACATTATTTTTATTTAACATAATTAATGAGAAATATTTAAAAAAATTTTATTTAATAATTTAAACATAACTTATATTTTAAATTATAAAAACTATTTTTTCAAGGACTTATATTTGAAATCATAGAAATTAAATAATTAATTTGAAGTAAGCATCAAACTTGCATTTTGCGTGTTCGTGTGCCATGTACTTAACCATGTTTCAACTTCGAATTGGTAGAGGACAAAAAAGAAAACATCATGCATTGTCTGGAGTTCTAAGTGAGCTATAATGTTCATCATGTCTAATAAATAGTATAGCTTTCTATAGATATAATATTGATATGTAGAATAAATCTTTATTAGAAAGTTAAACAGGTGAAAATCAAGCTAAATTGGGTTCCTTTAAAGAAACTATTTCAATTTAAAAAAAAATTCTTAGGAAAAAGTTCTTAACTTCAGTGCACTAGTGCACTTATATGGGAGATCGTTTTTAATCAGTTCAAAATCATTTGAATTTGGCTTTTTGACCACAACCCTATAAAAAAATAAAAAATTCTCAATATACTACAATTTAAAAAATATTTTTCAGGATGCTATATAAGTTGTATCTCCAATGACACTAAGATATACTTTTTAATTTTTTCTTTTTAATTCAATGGGAAGATCACAAGACATCAAGATTCTTCTCCCCATAATAGTACAGGGTACGCCTGACCCCCACGCCCTAAACTTCTTTTGTTTTTTAGGTTCTTCTGTTAATTTGTGTTCTTCAAATTTTTGTTAATATTCTCATCCTTTCCCAAACCACACTAATATAAATAAATATATATAAATTATATAAATAATATATACTAAATGATATAAATTAATTATTTAGTAAAGTATATTTTTTAATATTTCTAAAATCATATAGATTTTTTTATATTCTCAAAACATAGATTTTAGTCAAGCTTTTAACATAAAAAATATTTTTTATTAATTAAAATTTACATTAATATATTGAATAATTATAAGAGTAGAATATATATTACTCTTTCTTCAATACTACAAAAATTATATAAATCTTCCTATTTTTTTCAAAATATACCTTTTAGTCAAACTTTTAACTCTATTAATTATATGAACAAGAAGAACAAGTGAGAGATAAGGAAAATAGGAAGGAGAAAATTGGACTTATATTTTAGATTTAAGATAATTTAAAAAGAATTTTCTTATTTTAGAACTCTAATAGGATTAAGATTTGAACTCTATAAATAAGAGATATAATTTTTATAGCATCTTATAAAATATTTTTCATGTTGTAATATATTGAGAATTTTTTATTTTTTTTATAGTGTCATGGTAAAAAAGCCTTTGAATTTTCAAAAAGTAAATTAATTATTAAAAAAAATATACTCCCCCCCAAGTACAGAGTATAAGAGTTTTTTAATTATCTTATGCATTTTAAAAAAAAAATTAGATAATTAAAGTGATAAAAAATTTTCAATGCTTTTTACCATTGCCCTTGTTAATCGTATTTCCCCATATCTTTTAACTTTCTTATTTTAATTGCATACCAGGAGTATAAATAAAAAAAATTAATATATTAGATAATTATCTAAAATAACTTATATTTTAAATTGGATGGAATATATGACATTGTAAACATATCATTTTACTTTTATATGTATGGATGATTGGAAACACGTATAATTAATGCTCATTTAAGAAATATAAATTAGTAATATATAAACTGTGTTTGAAAAAAAAGGAATAATATCTCACCCACAAAACCAGCATAGAAAGCAATGTCTTTCTCATCTTTAGCCATATGAAAATCCCTAATCTGCAGACAGAAAATGACAAGAAATGAACAAAGAAATTAGTAAAAAGTTTTAGCCCGGATTAGAATTGAAGTTAAACTCGATCAAATTATTGTAACTATTATTTAGTTGCCATTTTCTATAACTACAATAATTATCAATAATAATTATGACTAGGACTAACTATAATATATCCTTATAAAAGTTGTGAAAACGACGAAAAGGGTTACTTGCCTCGTAGTTGTCGTTAAGATCACCGGATAATGTTGTGGATTAATGCTTAATCGCCTAAGTTGACCCCCCAAAAAAAATGTAGTGGCCACATATACAAAAATCTAGTGGCCACATATAATTTGTCCAAAAGAAAATAAGAAAACATAATTAAAAAATAAAACAATAGTAAAAATATTGATTATTACTAATACATATTACATATTAATTGTGATATGAATATATATTGTTAATCTTGTTAATAATTATGTTTAAGGTTCAACCAAACAAAAGTTATTACCATGTAATTAATTTCTTTAATCCGTTCGGAAAAACTGTAGCTTAAAATTGTATGCATCAATTAATTTACTAATTTATGGAAAATTTTTTCAAATTTCAAGGATTACTATTTTTTTCTTGTATATATTTACTACTTTTATAACTATTTTTTTAAAAAAATTCGTTTAAAGACATTGATAAAAAAATTTTAATTTTAATGATCTTAAATTTAATTTATGTTCAAAGATAAAAATTGCTATATAAAATTTTAAAATGATTACTAATTGCTATCATTTGCAATCATGCATGTTAGAAAAGGTACTATTGATTTTTTTAAAAAATAAATAACTGAATATTTTTCTAAAATTTAATATTAAGTTCTTTCAAGTTTAACAATAATTTTAGATTTTAAAATGATTATAATTATTAAATTTTGAAAGCTGAATTTTTAAAAATTTGAGTTTTTAAATGTAATTTTTCAAAAGATATATATAGCATTAATTGTTGCAAGATTATAGAGTTTTATTTATTTTATAGCACACTGTTCCTGTTTGCAAATTAAAAACAAATTAATAAGCCAACCATTGGTTAGAAAGCACTAACTACTTATCAATTATTTTTTTTATAAAAAAAATGAATCTGTTTTCAAGCATTAGTTTTGACCAGATATTTGTATAATTTAATTGAATCTGGACCGCGGATCTTTTAAAATTAAAAGAACAAATTGCACCATGAGATCCGCAAGGCACGATCAATTTTTAATAAATAATAAATGAATGCATAAACTTATAATATGTAATTAAAAGTTTAAAACTCACCATGAAGTAAATGAAGGGAAACAGAGACGATATTGGCAGCGCTGAAAAAAATAAAATAAAAAATATCAAATATATATATATATATATGCAGATTAGACAAACTTTTCAAAAAGTAATGGTATTCACTTTTCTCTCCCATGCACTAATTTTAGAAATGAGTCATATTGTTTAATGTAATATAAATTTTATATTTTATATTATAATTGATATTGATATATTTATGACATATATATAAATATAAAATTTATAAAAAATTATTTTATTTATAAAATATAAATAATGTTAATTTATTCTTCAAATTTTGTATGACGCACATATTATTCATGTAAATATCAATATTGACATCGATGTAAAATGTGAAATTTACTTAAAAAGTTGCACATTTCATGTGACACGGCACCTTTTTCAAAATTAGCTTTTTGAATTTTGTGGTTTTGTGTGTTTTTTTCTCTCCAAATTTCAGGCTATAGAGTCTAAGCACAAGTAGGTTCACTCATGACTCATAGCATTATTTTATTAGGAAAAAAAAAGAAAAGGAATTTAATGATAGAGGTACTGACATGAGACATGAGGATCTATCATCATTCATCACTGTTGATATTCGGAAAAGCTTTTTAAAATGAAAAGGTAAACTAGGATACGAAACATGACAATTAGCTGTCAAGTTGAAAAGAAAAAAAGCGAAAAGGACAAGTGATGGCAAGAGTAAAAATATTTTCGAATCAAATCCAAGAAAAATACTTACATATTTTTAATGTATTTTTTATATTATTTTTAATTAAAAATTAATATTTATTTTTTAATAAATTATAGATTTAGTCATTAATTTAATTATATATTAAAAATATTAAATTTTTAAATTTAAAAAATTTAAAAGATTTATATATTAAATTTTAATTAAAAAATAGTATAAAAAGTATATAATTTTAATTTATTTAAAAAAATTTAAATAAATTTCCAAATATTATAAATTGAATTTTTTAATGAGATAAATTAAATTTATTATGAGGAATAAAAAAAAATTTATCCAAGATCTTCCACTGTTTTTTTCCGAATAAAAAGTGCTTTCTTAATTCATTTTTACCATTTTTCTAATATAATAATAATAGTAACAGTCATAAATAATTGGAGCAATACAGTAATGGCCGGTAGGATTTTGTATTGTGTCCAAACATCTATTCATTCATTAAAGTGCGGACACACTTCACTGCCGAGTCCTTCCATGGTTTTAAGGAACAATCAAAAGTTTTTTAGCGTGTTTGGATTGCAAGAAATAAGTATTTATGGCTTCATAAGTGTTTATGTGGTGGAATTATCAAACAGAAATAACTTTTTAATAAGTATTTATACCTTAAATAAGTACTTATGAAAAAAGCTTATTTTTTCAACTTATGATAATCACTTATCCTCCCATAATCACTTATTTCATTTTTCCTTCTCAATATCCACCCAATAATCACTTAAACCCCAATATCCAAACACAAATCACTTTTAATATAATCACTTATAAATAATCACTTATCCTCATAATCACTTATACATAATCTAATCCAAACATACCCTTTATATTTTTTAATATGAGGGATATAGGAAATTTATCTAGGATATTTAATATTTTGTTAAAAAAACTCCTAATTTAAATGATATTTTAAAAAAAAATTAATACTATAATTCATTCATATTATTTTAAAATATAAAAGTTATTAACATTAAATGAGTATATTTTTTAAAAGTATTTTATATTTTAGATAAATTTATTATTTTTATTAATTTGTATAATCTTATTTTTTATCCCTTATATTAAAGAATATAATGAGTATGTTTGATAGAGATCTCGATGTAATTATTATATTTCTCCATTTTAAAATAATTATCACTCTAGAATTATGTATGTAAATTAAGAAAGTTATTTTTTTAGTCTTAAATATAAGATATTTTTTAAGAGTAATGTTTGATCTAAAATATATTTGTGAATTATTCGATATATTAATTATTTTTTCTCATTCATATTTTTAATATATGGTTAATAAGTAAGACATAAATATTATGAAAAATATGGGAGATAATGTGATTAATAAGATTAAATTGTGAAAATCATACATTCAATGATTCAGCTTTTTTTTTTTAATATGAATGAGGTAATTGAAAATGTTTTATATTTAAGATAAGAGGGAGTAATAAATAATCTGGTAATTAGTAAAATATAAGTGTAATTTACTATAATATCCTTATTTATAATCACCTAAACCACTTACTAATAATAATATTATTAAGGGTAAACTTGTCAAAAGAAAATTATGAGTAAAAGCTTTTCAAAAGATAATTAATATTATATTAAAAATTTTAAAGTGATAATTATTTTTTAAAAAAAGAAAACATCCAAAATGTCAATTTTTTTAAAACCATGAGAGTATATGAGCATTCATTATACTCCCTCCCTCCTATGTTTTTTTTGTTTAAGATTATTTTATATAGACAAATGTTATTGATTATATTAAAATTTTTAAAGTATTTTTTATAATACCTTTATTTAATGATGTATTTAAATTACATAACCTACATTAAATTAAGTAAAGATAGTATAGTTAAAAAAGTTTAGTTAATAATATATTGAAAATCTAGAACAATAATAGATTTAAGACAAAATCAAAATTATAAACAAAATGAAAACCAAGGAAGTATATATTAAACATATATTTTTTTTAAAAAATTCAATTGTTAACATATGTCCATGCCGTGTTTGTTTAAAACTTAGTTTTCTTCACTGACACCAAGTGGTTGAGGTTTTCAATCTTTCAGTAAGTGGTCCTTATTCAATTTTTAGCTCTCTTTTCTATGAAGCAAATTTAGTTTGGAAGGGGAAGCAAATTTAGTTTGGAAGGGGTCTGTTTTTCACTTTTAATATTTTAAGAGAGATTAGTTCTCACTTAGTGTGGGGATACTCCTAATTAAAAAAAAAACTCAATTTTCTTATTTGGATGATCTAGGGATAGAAATACACTCTCTTTCCCATTCATTTGAAATCTTGACAATCGGTTTGGTTAGATTATGAAGGAAAGATTATTTCTTATCACACAAAAACTATATAATATTTATTACTTTTTCTTATTATGTATCAGAAATAATTATTTTTTAATTAAAGGCATAATTAAGTCTTCCTATTTACACTCTTTAATATTCTGTCAATCCGTACATCAAAAGAAAATGATAGGTTACAGTGATAGAGATCATTTGAGATTTGAAGTATGTCATAAAAAGTGGGACTTATTGGAATCCGTACAAAATGATCAGAAAGGAGATCAGATCCGCACAGGGCAGTGTTACCCAGTAGGGGATTGAGGCAATTGTCTTTAGGCCGTCATTAGTCATTATGCGCTCCTCTCATGTTTTGAGAGTTGATTCTTTTATTGAAAGCAGAATAATTTTGAACAATTTTTAAAATATGAAAGTATTTTTTATTTGAATTCCAAAAAAAAATTAAAATTTTGAATGATGATGAATTAAAATTTTTTTGTTTTAGTCCTGAAATTTTTAAGTTTTAATAAACACTCTTATATTGATGATCTTAATTTATTTTTATTATTCAAAGTATTGAGACAAATGTTAACAAAGAAGCCAGTACTCCAGTTGAAGTATTAAACTATATTAAAAGATTATTTTCCCTTTCTAATGTATACATTGCTTTTAGAATAGTACTGACAATAATTGTAAATGTTGCTATTGTTAAAAGAAGTTTTTTAAAATTAAAATTTCTTAAATCCTATTTGAGATTTAAGATGCTACAAGATAAATTAAATGGATTGGTTATCTTAACTATTGAGGGCAAAATGTTAGAATTATTTGATTATAAAATTTTGATAATTACAACTCTAAAAGCTAAAAAATTGATATGAGAATTTATATGAGTTATAGAGCCTGTTTGTTTTAGCTTATAATCACTTATAAGTGATTATGGAATAGAGAAAAGTGATTATGCGGTCAGTAAACAAACATAATCCAGATCAAAATAATCACTTATGACCATTTAAGTGATTATTTCTATAAGCTACTTTTTCTAGCTTTTGATAATCACTTTTCTCTCATAATCACTTATTTCACTTTTTCTTCTCATTATCCACCCAATAATCACTTATGAGTTAAAAATATCCAAACACAATTCACTTTTGATATAATCACTTATTCTCATAATCTATTATGAATAATCACTTATCCTCATAATCACTTGTATATAATCTAACGCAAACACACACATAGTCAATATTCTAAAAACTGGACTGAACAAGTTAGTTCAACTGTTTCAATCGAGGGCCGATAACTAGTCCAGTCTAGTGTGGTGAGATAAATGGAGATTGAGAGAATCGGTCTTAAACCGGTAACCAGCTAGATGGGTTCAGGAGGGTGAAAGAAAAAATGCAACTAGTTGGAGATAAGGACATAGAACCAAAAGTAGAAGAAGATCTTTGAAGATGTACAAAAGTATAAAGGTTTGAAAAGTAAAAAAAAATAAAAGGAAAATTAAACAAGATACCAGAAAATGAAAAAGGGGGACGGAATGAAAGAAGTCGCCTCTCGTCACTTTGTGGTTCACGTCCTTGCATAGCGAGTTCAAAAATTGGTCACAAAGACGACGATGAAGTATGAAGGTTTTGGATGTGTCTAGATTTCCCTAATAATTACTTATGAGAAGAAATAATTATTTATACAAAGAAGTTTTTAAATACAAACTAGAATAAAATAATTATTTATGATTATTTTAGTAATTATTCACATGAGTTTCTTTTTTTTTTCAAAATTATTTATAATTATTTTTTCTTTTATAATTATTTATTTCACTTCTTTTTTTATTTTATTTACCTAATAATTATTTAAATTATCCAAATTTAAATATATTTATTTTTTTAAAATCACTTCTCAACTTAAAAATATTTAAATATAAATAATCTTAGATATAATTATTTACCTTCATAATCGAATTAGTTGTCCTTGTCCAAACTTACTGAAGGTCTAAAAAGTGAAACAGCTCGTTTCACTTTTTGAAAATGAAACAGAAGGAAGGGTAGAAATTGTAGGGTTTGAGCCGCAGGGAAGGGAAATTATCTAGGTCCCTAAGTTTTCTTTTCTCAGTGTTTTGTGCAGCACGCGTGACCTTGGACGCATAAAATAACATTAAATCTCCGTCTTATGTAACATCCACACTTCACATGCGTCAAGTGTCAAGTTCAAGTGTACAGGTCTATAACAGAAAAGCTGGTTATTTATTTTTTTTATGGACACAAAGCTAGTTATTTAAGGAAAGGATATGGAAGAAAAAAATTACATAAATTCGTGGATTATGAAAAAACATAAAATAAATATAAACAAATAATTTATCCTCTACAAATATTTTATCCCATAAAAATATTTTCTTTTAAATTATCATTTATTAAATTATATTATATTTTGATAACAAAATTTTTAAATTAGATGACTACTTATTTTACTTTCATTCTTAATTATTTTAAGAATATCATATTGTGTTTTCCTTCTCTTACATCTTTGCTCACTTTTTTATTCATTTTTTGAGTTTTTTTTTCTGGTACAAAACGGGTCAACAACCCAGAAAAAAATTAAAATAGTATATCAAAGAACATAAGAAATAGACATAATACTTTTTTTTTTCTTAATCTTCTTTACTTATATATATATATATATATGATAATATCATTTTAATCCTTATAATATCTCTCCATTATAATCGGTTTAATCTCAATCCAATCCTAATCAAATTATTGAATCTTGAATACTAATTTTGACTGGTCTGAAGGGCGATCAGATTTTCTTAACCTTCGTTATAGTTCATTAGAACCTCTGGTAATTTCACCTTAGCCCTCAGAAATTGCTTTAGACGACCTAGATTCACTGGATTCACATGATTATGTATGATTTCTTTATAGTTCTTTTTATGTATGTGATAATAGGATATTGAAGTTAATAATATAGGAAGTAGTAACTCGGAAAAAAGTATGGCCAATTAATTAAATAAGTAAATAATCATTACCAGAAGCAAGAACAATGATCCAGATGAAGCCGACTCCTTTGAGTGGTACGTTTTCTTGTTGTTCTTTGAGTCGATCCACCTTGCAGCCTGGACAACCCTCATAATAACTCTTCTTCTTCTGCAACAGTGGCTCTCTCTCTCCTCCTCCGGCCATGGCTTCTCTCAAGAACCCTAACTATATATGTGCAGAAGAAGCTCAGGCTCCCAAAAAAAAAAAACCAAGACTCGCTTCTTCTGATATATTGACCTAAAAACCCAGAAATTACATACGTAGATCAGAAGTTCAAACAGATTATTAATGATAGAACTAATGACGTCCAAGTAAGTTTTGATGACATGACGTACGTACTCAATGATCAGAACAGAAGAGATAAGTGATAGAGAAAAGTCAGAAATTAATATTGAAGAGTAATAATGAAATTAATACCTATTTCTCTGGTGGAGACGATTCAACGAAGCTGTGGGACGTGAGATTGGTGTGATTTCTGGAGGAGAAAGAAGCAAGCCCACTCCAATATTTATAGTATGTTTAAGAAAATTTCTTTTTCTTTTCCTACTTTCTTTTTTGTTTTTCATTTTAACCCAGAAGATGGACACGACACCGTTAGGTTACAGGCTCTTCTTAGAATTATTAGATGTTGTGATTGATTAATTTAAATTTGAGTATTGTCCTTGAAAAAAAATTATAAATATTGTCAAGCTTTTTGTTATCTTAGCCAGTTGTTTCTACAAAGCTTGCATTCAAAACAAACGCTTGAAGTTCGATTTTCAATCTTTATATATAAATAAATTTAGTTGAAAAATGTCTATTTTTGGTTTTTATCCCTACTCTAAATTAATAAATACTCCAAATTTATGATAATTTTTTTATTTAAAGAGTATCAAATGGCTTTTAATTTAATTGTAATCAGTAAAATATTACACATTCCATTTCAAAATGTAAGAAATAGATAACTAAATTAACAGAATTAAGAAAATAGTTAGACATATTAAATATGTCAAAAAAAAAATTTTCTCATAAATACCCTTATTTAATATTTTCATTTATCTCTTCTAATTAATATTTTTATAATAATAAATTTATTTTAATTAAGAATAAAATTAAAAAATATATTAATTTATCAGATAAAAATTATTAATTTCTTACCTTTCAAAATAAAATATATTTAAAAATATCTGGTTGAGAAGCAACTTTTTAACTTTAACACAATCGATGGAAAGAAAAACATAGAATCAATTATTAAGGTTGGGGGACCATATTTTTCATTTTTTGAACATGAATGGACCACACTGAAAACATATAATTTATGTGACAATTTTTTGTTTGGGAGGGGGGGATTGTCATGGGGGTTGATTAGCAAGAATTGTTGTTCTTTTCTTGACCAAAAATGATAAGTATTAATTCGTTTATTATTTATTCTGTAGAAGCCAAAAAATTAATGCATCTTTATTCCAAGAATTGACGTTTACTGTACAAAGACAACATGTGAGCATGAGAATCATCCAAATGAGAAGCAACTGAAGTTACAGAAATACCGCTACATTAAATGCTACATTTAATACCTGTTAAAAAGTTATACTGTCGGATTCTATATCATAGGATTTAAATTAGTTTCAACTTTAATAAATTTTCTAATTAAAATGAATGCCCTCTAATAAAAAAAAAATAATAAGAAGCAACTTCGAATCAGCTGCCACTCAGTATCCGTTAGAATCATTCAAATTTATCGTAACTTCTTTTATTGAATTTTGTTGAAATTAAAATATTAAATAAAATTCATAGATTTAAAGAAAAATATAAATAAATATTAATTAATATAAAATGCAAAATATATGCTCATAATAAACTATGAACAATTAAGGCGACTATCTTAGATTTCGCATAATTATATGGAAAAACATATTTAATTTCTTTGGAAATTAAAAATTATTGTATATTTTGACTTTATTTTAATATTTCATCAAAATAGTTTTTCTCATCAAAATAGTTAAAGGGAAGTGTATGATAATTTTTTTCTTGAAAAAAATTTGCAGATATTTTTTTTAAAAAATTCTGCCTACGTATATGTAGTTTTCTTTTGCCAACTATGTATACGTATTTCAAATAAAGATCAAAAGAAAGCTATGCAATTAATTGTAAAATTTATTATCTCTCCATAGTCATCATCTGTCGGTGTCAGTGCTGATCCCCGCCATATCTGAGTGGTCATCATTACCTTCCGCATCTCAACAGGAGACAAACATAAGGGGCCAGCCGGGCAATTAAGGGTGGTGTGCCAGGCCCTGTCTCTCTCTTTTTTTATAAAATTAAATATATTTATATTTATTTTTTATTTGTTTAAGTATTTATTTTCAACTAGATTATCTCCGTAGGTTGCACGGACATATTAAAATTTTAAATATAAAATTAAATAATAGATAATAAGAGTTAAATAAAAAGATAATTTCAAAAATAATACTCCCTTCGTTTCGCTATATAGTGCACTTTTTTGAGAAATTAATATTTCATAATATAGTGCACTTTACGGATTACGTAATATAATTTTTTTCCCTTTCCAAGATTGTCCCTAATTAATAAACCCAAATATTTTTTTATTATTAAAATATTTCATTCCCAAAGCATTTAATTAGGATAATTTAAGAAAAGATGAAAAATTTTGTTAGTTATTAATTATTGTCTTGGTTTGTGTGCGGTAGTTAAAAGTGTACTATAAACTGAAACGGAGGGAGTAATAATGATAGATGCTTAACTGAACTATAAAATTAAATTTGTTTAAAAATCTGAAATAGAAAGAAATAGATGATTGGAACGGAAGTTGATATCAAAGAAAATATATTTGAGATTTTAATTTTTTTATTTAAATTAATTTTAAAAATAGAAAAGTACAGCCATTCCATTCCAAGATTCATATGCATTCTCGGACCTTTGGCAACAATACCCATTCAATTGCAATCAAGGGGGAATGGGTCGCCACTCCTTTAGCAATTGGGTTAAATATTGTTTTATTTTATGATTTTATGATACATATTTTGATAATAGATCTTTTTAATATAATATTCAAAATAAACTATATTCTAATTCTTTGAATCACATACAACAAAAAATTAAAATTTAATATTTTATTATTTCATTGATTACACGCAAAAATATTTTTAATAATTAATATGCAGAAAAAATAATTAATAATTTATAATAAATATTTAATATAGAGTAGGGGTATTTATCTAACCAAACACAAATCTTTATTTTTTTTCCATATCATAACAAATACACTTATCTCATTCTATTAATCTTCATCCTTATTCTCATTCTCACTCTTACAAAATAATTTCACGAATCAAACGTAACATTATATAGAAGAAATGAGGTATTTACTATGATGATTTAATTGTATGGACAGAAGAAATTATTAGATTAATCAAATCATTTTAGCATAATCATTATTTGATTAAGGTATTTTTTACTAGAATTTGATACTAACGATGATTAAATTAAATAGAAGGAATTTAATGTCTCATAAATAAAATAAGTTCAGATTTTATGGATAAAAATAATTACATTAAAAAAATTATTCTATTTAAATTTAACAATTCTTTATTTAACAAAAAGATCAATCATTAAGGATGAACTTTTTTCCTGGCCTCATTCCGAGATTGAGCTCGATATTTATGTCTCTGTGTGCGTACATATATATAAATTTGGAAGAGGCACGTTTATATCTTATATTTCCTCGCATTTGTAATATAAGGACTTTTCTAAAAGTTTTCATAATCTCTAATATAAGAATTTTTTTAAAATTTAATGACATATTAATGAGTGACTTTCACCAATGTGATTTTAATTTTCTCTTTCTTCAAGTATTAATATAAAAAGAGATTAATAACTTTTATTAAGGATATTTTGGTAATAAATTTTAATAAAATAAATAATTTTAATTAATTTTAATGATCCCTTTTAAATAGTATAATTTAGTTAAAAAATTTTATAAAAAAATGCAGGAGAAAATATATATCATAAAAAAAAAGGTGCTTTGATAATAATGCTATTATGTAATTATTTATTCCACGAATCTTTATTCCGAAGAATTGTCGTACACTGCAAAAAAGACGACACACGAGCCCGAAAAGCATCCACAGGAAAACACACAAAAAATGGGAGGACAAAGCCTGGACCGCCTCACCATCTTTCATTAGAAATAGAAAATCATTCAAATTTAGGGTAATTTTTTTATTGAATTTTGTTGAAATTAAATAAATTATTTAATTTATATTTAAGAGATATAAATATCTCTCTTAAAGTAAGAGATGTATTTTATATTTTGGTTTGATTTTAAATTTTTTTTTAAAGTAACTTTTAACAAATCTATATACACGTATCCTTTTAACTAATTTGAGGATATTTTGATAAAAACACTAAAATTAAACTGATAATTTTTCCGCAAATAGTGATTTCAATAAATATAAGAAGACATACGAACTCATAAGTCATAACAATTTATAGAATTAGATCTATTTGTACAAAAAAAAAAAGGAATTGGATCTATTGGATTGTTTTTTTGCCAAGTTATCTATTGGATTATCTAATGTGGATTTTATTTTCTTATACGTAAACTAGTATGGGTCCCATGCATTATACGTGTTACAAATATCTCATTTATTATGCTAGATTTATATATATCATTGATTATTTTATATATTTTTGTATTCATTAAGAAATATTTTATATTTATTAAGTCTGCTATTTCTTTTGTCTATATATTGTAATATCTTCAAATTAATACATACAGCAAATTCTCAAATCCCTTCTTTCTTCTATCATGGTACCAGAGCCATAGTATTTTTTATTTTTCCACACAAAACACAGAAATTTGCCTCCTTGTCGTCACTATTCATGTTGCTCAGATCTTTGCCTCAACCTTCCTCCTTTGCCTCCATGCGCCAACCCACCATGTCTGCCACTTCAAGATCGGCCAGTCCACCAAGTCTGGCAGCCTAGCTGCACAGGATGCTCTCCCATGCGCTGCATGTGGTTCACTGTCAGCGTCCCTTTCATCGACATGTGAAGGCACATGACGCAGTCTTTCCAACCACCGTTTGGTTTGCTGTCATCGTCTCTTTGCCACCATCCTATTCTTGGGTTCCATTTGTTGCTATAGTGCTTCTGTGAATTTCTTCTAGATTTTTCCAAGACTCTTTGCACCTTTTTTTTCCCAATATGGAGAAATTAGAAGCTGCTCAACATATTTCTGTTATTTTCAATGGGTCCTACTATCGTTTGTGGTTAGAGAGTATGCGTGATTTTTTGAAGGGAAGAAAACTCTGGCGATACGTTACACGTGACATTACCTTTCTTACTCGCGAAGCTGCTGAATCTGATTTAAAATATATTGAGCAACTGGATGAATGAGATAGCAAAAACAATCAGATTATTACTTGATTTCGGAATACCTCCACTCCTAGTATTCATCAACAATTTAGCCATCTTGACACTGCCAAAGAGATATGTGACCACCTTACTAGTCGCTACACTTCTTCTAATTTATCTAATTAATTTCAGTTGCAGAAGAACCTTAATGTTCCTAAATAGGAAAAAGGTCAATCATTGTTTAAATTTCTTGTTAAGATTGAATCCATTTGGGATCAATTGGCCTACTCTGAGCCCACATTCAAGTATAAAGAAGATGCTCAAGTCTTTTTTAAGTATAGAGATAAGCTTTATCTCATTCAGTTCTTGATGGCCCTTATTGATGACTTTGAGCCTATTCGGGCTTCTTTGTTGCACCAAAGTCCACTGCTTACTCTTGAAGATGCTCTTCCTTGTCTCCGATATGAGGAAACCCATTTGGGCCTGCTTCAGCGGAATCCTGAGATGGCCTTTGCTGCTTCTGGGAGAAATTCTAAGACTTGTTATCACTGCCCTCAACCCACTTACACCTTTGATTACTACCCATTTATTGAATGTCGAACTTGCTAGAAGAAAGGTCATATTGTTGTACATTGTCTAACTTTGTTCTGTCGATACTGTAAGAAGACTGGGTATCTTATTGATCAATGCCCTACTCATCCTCCTAAATCTGACCAAGGGAAATCAACTCGATCTGATTCATCCTCCAAGCCTGCTTTCTCTGCCACTGATGAGGCACCTAGTGTTGCTATTGTTTCGGGATCCTCCTCTACTGACATTGAGGCCTTACTTTGTAAAATTATTTTCGGTACCTCTAGCCCACCTGATGCCTTAGCCACTGCCTCAGGTATACTTTCTTGGTTCTTTGATTCTGCCTGTAGCAACCATATGACTGGTCAGGAAAACCATTTTTCTTCTATGTCACCTAATATTACTGTCCACCCTATACATAATACTGATAACTCACAAATGCCTGTTAGTCATATTGGTACTATTTCTTTGCTCTCTTTGTCCATTCATGACACTTACTTTGTCCCTACTATTAGCTTTAACCTTATTTCTATTGGACAACTTGTTGATATGGGTTATAACGTATATTTAACAAATGCCTGTTAGTCATAACGTGTTTGATTCTCAGGCAGGATAGATTATGGGGATTGGGCATAAGGTTGGGCGTATATTCGAGCTTCAATCCATGCATCTTCCTGAAGTCACTTCTCCTTGATTGTGTGCTACTTCTACATCCTCATCTCTCGAATTGTGGCATTGTCGTCTTGCTTATCCCTCTTTAACTGCACCGCGTCCGTTACTTTCTAATGGTCTTTTAGGTTATATTAATGTTCAATCTTTGAATTGTATGTTTTCTCAAATTGCTAAACAACCTGCTTTATCATTTAGTAAAAATGACTCAATTGCTAGTTCACCTTTTAATTTAATTCACTCTAATGTTTGGGGACCAACACCTACCCCTTCTATGGGAGAATCACGATATTTTGTGATTTTTGTTGATAATTTTTCACATTTTACTTGGCTATGTATGATAAAAAACCGGCCTGATCTATCTGATATCTATATCAAGTTTGCCACTATGATTCATACATAATTCTCAAAAGTTATCAAAATTTTTTGTTGTGATAATGCCTTGGAATATCGTGATTCTAAATTGCTCATTTTTCTTGATGCTCATGGCAACCTTTCTCAATACTCATGTTCTTACACCTCTTAGCAAAATGGTCGGGCTGAATGAAAACATAGCCACATTCTTAATTTTGGTAGAGCCCTACTCATTTTATCTTCTTGTCCTGAAAGTTTTTGGGGAGAAGCAGCTTTAACCGCTATTTATTGCATTAATAAAGTCCCTACTCCTGTTATGGGTAACATTTATCGATTTGAGTGTCTTCATGGTACATCTCCTGACTATAGTCTTTTAAAAGTTTTTGCATGTGTCTGTTTTGTTCCTCCTCCTCCTCATGAGACTTCTAAACTGCATGCTTGTGCCCATGTCTGTTGTTTCCTTTATTATGATCCTGAGCATAAGGGTTATGGTTGTTGGGATCCTCTCTCTCATCACATCCATATTTCTCGTCATGTTGTTTTTTCGGAGTATGTCCAGTTTTCATCTTTAACTGATCTTTCCTTTGTTTCTCCTCCTTCACCTTCTATTTTTGCAAATACTTATGTTGATCTCTTTCCTAGTGACTCAGGTACAACTTCAACTATAGAGCATGATCACACGCTTGATTTCACGCCCTCTCCAGATGATCGTATTGTCTCTGAACCTTCAGCACAGACTACTGAACTTATATTGTCTAATGATTCTCAGCCTACTTGTGTAAGACGTCCTCCTTCTTACCTTAGTAGTTACCTTTGTTTTTCTACCATACTTCAGTTTTAGGAATCCCAATCCTTTAAGGAAACCTCCCGTGATCCCCTTTGGCAACAAGTTATGAATCATAAATTACATGCCTTGGAGAAAATGCACATTTAGGATTTTGTTGATCTTCTTCTTAGTAAAATTTTAGTTGGCTGCAGATGGATCTATAAGAATAAGGCTAATTCTGATGGTTCTTTAAAACAACACAAGACTCGTTTGGTGGCCCAAGGATTTACACAGGAATATGGTGTTGATTATAAAGAGACATTTGTTCCTGTTGCTCGAATCACCTTTGTCCGCATCCTTCTTGCTATTACTGCCGTTAAACATTGGTCTCTTCATCAAATGGATGTTAAAATTGTCTTTTTGAATGGAGATTTAGTAGAAGAAGTCTACATGAAGCCTCCTCATGGGTATTAGCATCTGAATGGAAAAGTTTGCCACCTCTGTTGCGCTTTATATGGCCTTAAACAAGCACCTCGTGTTTGGTTTGCTAAATTTAGCACTACTATGAGTCAATTCGGCTTTACTTGTAGCCCTCATAACTTACCTGGGAAAGCAGTTTGAAATGAAGGATCTTAGCTGACTTAGCTATTTTCTTGGCCTTGAAGTCCATCATGAGCAAGACGGTATTTGTCTTTCTCAGGCTAGATACGCATCCGATTTGATATCTCGGGCATATCTTTCTGACAAGGAGGTTGAAAATACTCCTATTGAGCCCAATGTTCACTTTACTCCTATTGATGGCACCTTATTGGAAAATCCTATTCGTTATTGTCAATTAGTTGGGGGACTCATCTATCTTACAGTGACTCGTCTAGATATTTCCTATGCAGTACACATAGTTAGCCGGTTTATGTTGCACCTAGGACTACCCATTTTGCAGCTGTTCTTAGAATTATTTAGTATGTTCAAGGTACTTTGTATCATGGCCTTCACTTCTCTGCTCGCTCTTTTCTTACTCTATGGGCATATTTTGATGTTGATCGGGTCGGTGACCATGTTGATCCACAGTTTACCACTGACTTCTGTATTTTTCTTGGTAATTTCCTTATCTTTTGGAGAAGTAAGAAGCAAATCTTAGCCTCTCATTCTAGTGCTGAATTAGAAAATTGGGCATTAGCCGATATGATTTTTTAGGTTCTCTGGCTTCGTTGGTTACTTGTGAGATGGGGGCATCACAGACAACCTCCACAGACATCTATTGTGATAGTCAAACTGCCATTAAGATTGCGCACAATGATGTGTTTCATGAGCGGATCAAACATATTGAGATTGACTGTCATTTTATTAGACAATATGTTGTTCGTGGCATTATTTGGCTTATTCCTATTTGAACAAAGCACCAGCCGGGTGACTTGTTCACTAAGTCCTTTAATCTCAATCGCTTTCAATTTCTAATAGACAAACTCAAGCTATTTTCTATTAAGTCATCTTGAGTTTGAGGGGGGATGTTACAAATATCTCATTTATTATGTTAGATTTGTATATATCCTTGATTGGTTTGTATATCATTGTATTCATTAGAAAATATTCTGTATGTATTAGGTCCGTTATTTCTTTTGTCTATATATTGTAATCTATTCAGATTAATGTTAGAAATTTCAGCATACATGCATCGAAAAACTATCAAGAAATTTCCTCCCATAGATCCTTCAACGTTGTTTAGATTGAGATATAAAAAAGAATTTACCTCCAGTGCGTCACTTGATATTCTTTTCGTTTCATCAGACCTCAGGAACTAACGCGACTGGTCTGCTCTCTCTACCGGTATCCACACGAATGGTGAGTCCAACTCAAATGGCGTATTAGTACCTTCTGGATGAACGTCCATACGTCCGTACGCTATTTGTTTGTTTAGTCGCTGTTCATCATTTGCCCATACAATCTCACTCTCTGAGTATGTAGCCGCTCTTTCTTTAGGGTGATTCGAAATTATATGGATTCTGTAATCTAGTCTATATCAATATATAGATAGGATTTGATATTTGTTTAATTTAAATTAATAATTTAAACTGAATTAAATATTAATTAAATAGATTAATTTGAATTTAAATCTATCTAATATATTAAATTTAAACTAACTATCTAATCTTTATCTAGAATCAAATATAGATTTAATTTATCATATAAATTAAATTTAGGTTATTAGTTTAAATTTAAATCTATCATATAAAATTAAATTTAAAACTAATTAATTTAGACAATATATATTTTGAAATAATATAATATATATTAAATATATAATATATCAAATATATATATATTTCAAATTTTATAATATATATTAAATATATATAATTCAGTCACCCTAAATTGAATATCTGGATATTTTAGCTCGAGTTGTCTCGTTCTTGTGTGCGACCCTGTAGGTCTATATGATATTGGCAGTGAGATAATAACACTATTAAACGCACAAGTCACAAGTAGCCTCTAGCAAAATATTATAATTACTCAAACCATTTGAGATCGGTGATCTGATATAACTTATCATATAACCCGATCGCATCTCTTTTGTCTCATGATATATAAGTGAAGTATGAAGTATGGAAACATCATCCTCATTTTTCTCAACCATTACTTTCTTGATCTCCAAGCAAACTGACAGAACAAATGGAAACTTTTTCATTTGAGCACGGCCATGTATTTCTCAGTTTCATCGAGGGGCTTAGATATATCTCTCTATTAATTAAAGGGATAAATTCCATGTTGACCATTCATTTTCCTTCACACGAGTTTCACTATACCCGATCATAGTCTTTATGATCTCTCCATTAAATGTGACTTTTGACTATGTCAAAGTATAGTGTTCCCTATGTAGAAAGCCATGATGATCTTAAGTCTGAGGGTTTAGTGACACGGTTATATATGAGATATGCTGATAACATAATTCATGCAGCTATCTCATGACGGATCGATCCAGTGCCTATTTTCTAACAAGAGCTTATGATTTTGATTTGTATCTTTATACATAATTATCAATCAAAATCATACTAACTTTAGTTCATCATTATTCTCACAAAAATGATTGACTATGGACATTTAGGATAAAATAATTTTTTCAAGGATATTATTATAAAGAAAACATGAAAACAATATAATAATGTAAGAAAAAATACCTTCTTTTTTCATAATAAAGAATAATGTTAATACAGCAAATTCTCTAATCCCTTCTTTCTTCTATCAATATGAAATCTGAAAAGTGAGTTACATTATTTATAGCTTATGACTTGTTTAAATTTTTATGTTGTATTTAAATATAGACAATAATTTGTTCCTATATGGTATCGAACTATTGATAATTATTTACAAGTATTTCAAGAAAAATACACAATATTAGTATTATAATAGCAATACTATGGTTTAGTTTATATATATATATATATATATGTTGATTGAAATGAAACAGAAAAAGGGGGATGGACATGTCCAGAAAAAATGAATGCGCCGCGGGATTTCACATTGACAATTTATAAGTAAATATAATTTAGTATAAATTTTACATTATCTGAGAAAAGGGTAAGTTAGGGTTGCCGGGTTGGAAAGAAAAATATTTTCCAACTAAAACTTTATTTAAAAATTTTCAAGTGATATGAATTAAATTTTTAAGTAAAATAAACTGAATTTTTAAGTATAAATCTGATTAGAAAATATTTTTTTTACTAAACACTAACTTGTCTTTTTCTGTTGTTATTTAATATTTAGAAATTATAAATCATGACATTTGATAAACATGTCTTAGCAAAAATTGATTGAAAAGATCTTAATCAACCAAGTGGGGAGAAAAGAATGTTTTTTTAATCAGGAAAATTGGGGAAGAGTAGGGTCCATCGGCTGTTAACCTGATCAAATGAGATTTTGCCTTTTTAACAGTGTCATCCTTCAATTTCAGGGGGGCGGATACACATCTTATTTTAATAATAGCTACTCTAGTTTATACCACGCGGCCTTGTGTTTTCCTTTCTTTTTCTTTTTCTTTTTACAATTTTTTTTATACAATAGCTAAATAAAGCCTAACATTTTTTTACCGATAAATATTTATATCTCCTACCTGAAAATATCATCAGCACCTTGAACAATCATCAACTACAAAATAAAATATTATTGGAAAAAATTTAAAATAAATTATATTTTTATATAGTTATTTAATTTACGGTACTATTGGATTAAATTCAAATATTTGTGGGTTCAATTGGATAGTTCTCTTAATATGTTTTTTTTTCCATTTATAATGTTTAAATTCTGAACCTTACTTAAAGGGGAATTAAGTTCCTTTCACATAATTTAACTATGTTGGTACTTTCTCTGGTCTTAAATATAAGAAAATTTTGAGAAAGTTGTGTCAGTTGAAAATGTAAGAAAAAATGTATACGTCTCGTGCAACAAATGAGATATTTCAATAATACACCTCATTAATTTGGAGAAAGTTTAAAAGTTATTTTGTAGCTAAATGAAGCCTAACATTTTTATTTTACTAATAAATTTTTTATTCCCTACCTGAAAAAATATCAATATTTTGAACAATCATCAACTATAAAGTAAAATGTTGTTGAAAAAAATTAAAAATACATTATATTTTTATACAACTATCTAGTATCTTGTATTGTTGGATTAGATTGAAGTATTCTTAGACCTAATTGGATATCTTTTCCAACATAATTTTTTTTCCATCCATAATGTTTAAAATCTCCACCTTACCTAAGGATAATCAATTTCCGTCTACTTAACCCAATCACATTACTATAAAATAAAAAATTATTACTAATATATTAATACACAAAAAAAGAGGAAAGGTAAGATATGTAAGTGCCCGTTTGATTTTTAGTTAGTTAAAAATAAGTTTTGGTAAAATTGATTTTGTAATACAGTTATGATAAAAATTAATTTTGCATTAACGTATTTATATTTGGATAATTTATTTAAAAATTAATTTTGACAAAACTCATAATTTTTCTCTAAATTGAGTTTAAATTCTATCTTATGATTAATTTAATTTTCTTAGACTAAAATTTAATTTACAATTATTTAATTAGGAACAAAGTATATCTGATATAACATTTTTTTACAGGTCATGAACTATGAAAATTAAAATTTTGAAGGGACATTTTAATCAATAGATAGGAGAAATTTTATGAAAATTTTGGGTTTGTTTGAGAGTGTTTTCTGTTTTCTTGTTCTCAAAATAGTTTTGTAAAACTGTTTTCGAGAATAAGTTTTAAAAACAAGAAAATAAAAAAACTGTTTGAATGATTGTTCTCAAAATCATAACTAGTGAATGATAGATGAGTTATTCAAAATTTATAACTTTATCATTAATGAGGTATGTGTTTTTTACCTTTTTTTTGTTTTCCAAAATAAAAACTACAAAACAACTTAAAGATATTCTGAGTTTTCTGTTCTTTTATTTTTCTATTTTTCAGAACAGTTTATAAAGAACATGTTTACCAAACAAGTTTTTTATTTTTCTATTTTCAAAAATAGAAAAACTGTTTTCAAAAACTGCACCAAACAGGCCCTTTATTTTCCTAATTTTTATTATTTTTATTGATATATTTTTATCTAACTTTAAAATAAATATAGATAAATATAAAGAAGCAAAACAGAAAAGTATCAATCAAATGATTCTTAATGCTTCTTTGGGAAACCTCCTTTTGCAGCCAAAATGATTTTTAAACAGAAAAGTGAAAATTAACCAAACACACCTAAAACTACATCAAACTTAATTTTAACCTTAAATCAAACTTTGATAATAATATCAAAGAAAGCTTAAGCTGTGCATCAGATCCATTCCCCAATTTCACTATTCTTGATCTCCAATCCCAATATATACATATATATACAAGACTTTAGTCTAAACTCTAAATTTATTTTTTGGGTCTATAGTTTCAAACAAAGATATTACTAGATTAATTACATTTTTTAATGCTTTGAAATTAACCTTCAAAAAGCTAAGTTATACATTTTTAAAAAGTTTGATAATCATTTTATTATTGAACGAAAAGAGACAAATAAAAAAGTGTCAAAACAAGGCAAAAATAACCAACCACAACAAGAAGCATCAAAACGAGAACAACCAAAACAAATAAAAATAATAAAAAAAACTGGAGAGCATTTTGATATTAGTCAATATATCATATATATATATATATATGAATTAAAACAGCATAATATTATGCATTTACTTTTCTTTAAATTTGAGTAAAATTGTTTAGGAATTTTATTCATACAATTGATATAAGACTAATATCAACTATTAAATTAAATATATATTAAATCTATCAGAAGTGGCACTATTTATTAAATATAAATAAATACTCCCTTTGATCCTATATATAGAATCTTTTCTCTTGATCCTAAATATAAGATCCTTTACAATATGTAAGGTGGTATTTATTATGCATTTCCAAAAAAATGTCCATATTTAATGTATTCAAAGAGAAAAATAGAGTGATTAAATAAGGGTAATTTTGAAAAAAGGTTAAAATTTTTGGAGAAATCGAGGTAGTTAATTAGTTTTAACTCTCTTTCTTAATTTGCGTGATTTGATTAAAATGATCTTATATATAGAACCAGAGCGAGTAGTAACTTTTCTTGAATTTCGTGTATTAGTGGCACTATTTATTAAATATAAATAAATACGAGTGAGTTTTCTTTAAAGTTCATGTAATTCGCGAGTGTAAACAATGATGAGATGAAGAATTGCATATTACAGTTAGGACAAAAAAATAATTAAAAATAAATAAATAAATAAACTTTCACATCAAAATCATAATCATGATGAATCATGATTGTTTCAGTAGTAAACAATGACCAAAACAGTCACGTCAACGTGAGGACCCCGCACTGCAAATAATGCGTGTTTGGTGGAATAGAAAAACATTGGCACTAACCGTGGGAATCCGATTGTCTCTGTCTTTTTTTTTTTTGTGAGAATATAACTTATTTTAAATTAGGTGTGATTGTTGAATTTATTTGAAGAATATTCAAATTAATTAAATAATCAAATTTTATCTAAAACGATAATTGTTCTTTTCATCGAGCACAGAATCTATACACCACATAGACTGGGATGGAATGAAATTCACTTGCGTCAAAGCATCGTGTTTCTCATCAAATTATTTTCCTCACACGTGCCAAGTCAATGTTGAAGATAGAAGTGATGGACAAAAAATGTATTTTCATTTTAAAAAATTAAACATTTTTTCCCGTATTACACATAATCTAGAGTAAACTGTTTATAATATATTAACAGTGACTTACCTTAAATTTTGCGTTGTGTATTGATTGAATTTCAATGAGCGGATTTTTTATCAAAGAAAAATTAGTATTTTGTCTGGACCAAATTATTGATATTTTTAAAGTTAATGGCCTTCTTTGACATTAATTCACTTACAAGTATTTCGCTGTTTTTCTTTCAAAGGAAAAGAAAAAGATCATCATTGTTCTATTTTGTGGTAGAAAAAGGCCACACACACACATATCAGATAGAAATGATTCACGCTGGTGGTACCCCATTGACATAGTATTGACTAACCAAAAAACTTTGTCCAAATTAATTTTTACGTACAATTTACTTTGTATGTGTCGATTGAAGAATTTCAATCCTACCATATTAAATATAGTCCAGAATTTTTTATGATTTAAAAATGATAAAAAAAACTTAAAAACGTAACATGTCTAAATAAAGTTTTTAAAGTAAAATTCCTAATATAAATATCTTAAAATCCTCAACTGTAATTTTTGCGTCATCTCTAATGCAGATTTTATAAAATTTATGTTAGAGGATTTTAAAAATTATAATTAATTTGGAAGACTAAACAGACTATCTAATTTTTTAAGGTTAATACATAATATAAAATTTACAAATAATAAAAAGTATGGCTTGTTTAACAAAAAGCAGAACAATAATACAGTAATGACTTTGAAGCCAGAAATATTAATTTTTTTGCCGTGATATTTTTATTATTATTATCCATAAGCACAGACTGATTAAAATTTCCTCTCCTTAATTGCATCCGCTCATTTTTTCAAGAGATAAAAAATACATTGATTTTGAAGAGACATATACTTACATGTGGTGGATGTTTCCAATATCTAATTAGTTTGGCAATACGGAACGACTCAATTTGTATCTAATGGATGTCATTACAACCCATTTGTATAGTTTACTTGATAATAATATCTATATGAAACTTCTTGAAAGATTTAACTCACCTAAAACATGCGATTCAAGTTTACAAATAGACTAGTTAATTTAATTGAATGAATCCCTTTATGGATTAAAGCATCTGGATCTATATGATATAACTGTCATAGTAAATATTTGTTAATGAAAGGTATAAAAATGACCTTATTTGTGTATGTATCTTCATTAAAAGATCTGAAAATGAGTTTACTATAATTGTGTTTTATGTCAACGAATTAAATATTATATGGACTTTTGAAGAGCTTCCAAAAGCTATAAATTGCTTGAAGAAAGAATTTGAAATTAAAAATTTAAGATGAACCAAATTTTACCTTAGTTTACAAATTGCCTATCTAAATAATGAAATTTTGGTGCATCAAAAAGCCTATATTACAATAGTGCTAAAATGATTTTATATGGACAAGTCACATCTATTATGCAAACCAATAGTCATAAGGTCACTAAATGCGAATAAAGATTCTTTAAGACCTCGAGAAAATGATAAGAACTACTTGATCTAGAAATACCATATTTCGGAGCAATTGGAACACTACTGTATCTTGCTGGTTATACACAATCATCTATATTATTTGTTGTTAATTTGTTATAAAGATATAATTCTTCATCTACATGAAGACACCATACTGGAGTTAAGCGTATACTTAGTTACCTCAAAGATACTATGGATATGGTTTGTTTTACTTGCATGAATCGAATTCAAACTAGATTGGTTATAAAGATCCATGATATTTGTCTTATCCTTATAATAATCCATCATAAACTAGTTATGTGTTTACATTTGATGACATTGCTATTTCATGGCAATCTATAAACAGACTATTTCAAACATATAACTTAACCATGCCAAAATTTTGGCATTACATGAGGCAAGTCGATAATGCATTTGATTGAAAGTGTTGATTCAACACATAGAAGAGACATGTGCCTTATGTTAATTATTGCCTAAGGAAAGGAGAGGTACATTAAAGAAGATAGAATAAAACATATTTAACATATTTCACTATCTCATTTAGCTTTTGTACAAAAACTCATTTATATCCAACTAGCTTCACTTGTAACAACCCAAGCTAGTTATTTTGGATGTGTAAGTGAACTGATGAAAGGGTACATCTGGGACTATGCAGGAACAGAGGGGCCAGGATCAGAGGAAAATGTGAGAAACGGAGTACGTAGAGAATAGAGGCAGAAGCCACTGGCAACATGATGAAGAATTAAATTTTTGGACACTGATTTGACAGAAGTGACCAATGCCATGGCGAACTTATCCTGCATTGTCATACCTGAAACATGATTCGAATGGCTCAAAAAATAAAGAAAAAGAGAAAAAATCGGCTTTCGTGATGAAAACAAATTTAAAAGGAGTCACAACTAAAATTTTAAGAAAAAATTTGAAAAATAAAAAAAAAGAAAAAGAGTAGTCTACAAATCAATATTTTAAAAATTAGATCAGACATTAAACCAGAAATACCATCAGGTCATGGTTTTCATGGTCCAACCGGTTTGACAGATGGTCGAACCGGTGATGTAATAATTAAATAAAAAAATAATATTATATATAATTATATATAATAATATATATGAGAAATAAAATATTAAATTGTTAAATAACTTGGCATGCACTATAATTCTTCTTATCCTTGTGATTCTGAAATTGCAGTATCATAAATTATGGAACATTTGGCCGGCACATAAACATGTACACAACATGGAAATGACATCTAAGAAGATATAACTACAAATTAATTAAATTTTATTTAAATTCATAATCATATAAAACTACAAATGGTTAATTGTATAGTTTTTATTTAAATCTATAATTATACAGTATGTTAAATCATTATTATTAAGTACTAACAATATATTAAAAGAATTAAATTATTAGTCTGAAGGAGAAATGTATTAAGTTAAAATTAAGTCTAATTGTCAAGGCTTTGTCTAGAGGATTAATTTAAAGTAAATTAACTACTAAATACTAATAATGAAATTAAAAAAATCAAAAGATGAAAACGACGAGAAAGAGAAATTAAAAAAACTAAAAAACTTTCTAAAAAAAAAAGGCCTTGCAAAATAGATTAAATGAAAAACATTTAAAAGTATGAAAATTGAAAGTGAAAACACGTTTTTCATGCCAACGAAGACCTTTCACAACATTGAAAAGAACGGTGATTCCTCTTTTCCAAATGGTGTAATTATTACACCTACTTCCTACTTACTCCCTAGACACGTTACTACAATTACTTCCAAGTTAAAACATGAGGCTTCGCATACTTCAAAAAAATTAAAATTTTACTGAACATTATGCATCATTCCAAGCTCATTTGAATTAGTTTATTCATAAGTAATTATAAAAATAAATAATTATATAAAAATAATTTATATTTAAACATATTAAACTCAAAAGTGATTTTTCATAATTTATGATATTTAGATAAATTTGATCAAAATCACTTTTTCATGGATAATGACTTGAAATATCTGAAATACTTCTGGTCCTTAAATAATATTACTTTTTTTATAAATGAATCATTTATATATAATAATATTATGTAATTGGATAAAATTTTAATAGTTTTATAAGTAAAATTCTAATTTATAAATAATATGAAAATATTACATAACTATAATTGTTGTGTATATGTTAAATTAAAAATTAAAATACTAAAGTTCAATATTAAAAAATAATTATACATAACTAATTATCTTGTAAAGATTGTACAATTTGATCTCTAATTGAATCACGAATATAATCCATTTCTCTTGAGGATGTCATAGTTGAACTTCCGGCTGAGGGTTGATACTCATCACCGTCATTACCATCTTCATGCTCAACTACATCTTCAGTTTCAAACCGTAAGAATTCAGAATCTATTTGGGAGTTCTTTCTAATGAACTTGTGTAGAACCATTGCTGCACATACTATCTGAACTTGTATTTGAAATTTGTAACTAGGCATGTGATGTAAAATTGGAAATATGTTTTTCTAAACTCCAAAAGACCTTTCTATGATGCATCGTAAACTTGAATGATAATAATTGAATTGTTCATTATTGTTCGTATATCCAGATGAATGTTGAAAATTTGGAATGTGGTAGCATTCACATTTATATGAACCAAGATATCTAGTTAGTGTTGGATAACTAGCATCCACCAAATAATATTTACCTAATACTTAATGGAAGTATTGTCAAACATTTATAATGGCAACTTAATAATAGATAAAGGTATGAACAATAAACATACCTTAAGCTGGGTATGGAAAATTCGTGGAAGCCGTTGTGACTGCATTGTCAAAAACACAAGCATCGTGTGCGATGCCTTCCTACCCAGCCAATACAAAAGTGAAGCACATGTCTCAATCACATACAACCATTACATTTTGTGTTGGATATCATTTTCTTCCAATAAATCTCGATTGTTCACTAGGACTAATAACACATGGGATATGAGTACCATCAATAGCTCCTATAGCATTCTTCAAACACAGCCAATATTACTTATCATATCGTATTTTTGATGGTACACCATGAAATCTATGATCTTTCGACTTGATATATTTCATTGCTAGTCTAAGGCAAGCCACTAAGACTCGATGGAAATGTCTACTTATAGTCTCTCTTGACTGTTGAAATCTCTCTTGTAGCATCTTATTTTCAACCCCATGCCTAATCATGTTACAAAAAAATTGCAAGCATTTCTTGTACAACCATTCTCCTAGTTCCCTTTAACCCATGTTTTTCGACCAATTTATTGCAAAGTTCATAAAATACATCCTTTTCCATACGAAACATCTCATAACAACGAATAGGATAACCTTGTAAAATTTCATTAACCTACAAATGACCTGTATACTCATTAGTTCATCGGGGCTCCTTACATGAATGTTTTACTGCATATAACCCAACTAATATTGTGATGTTTGCAACTTCATTAAAATCATCTTTAGATGAGTCTGAGTCTTCCATTTAATTCATCAAACCTGGAAGGAGAAAGATGAAAGTGAATATTTAAAAGACATCATTCTCTTCATAATTCTTCATAAAGAAGTGCTAAACTAAAGTATACTTCAATCTAAAGTAGGCAAATATCCAAGTGACATTTATAACAAAGTTAATTTAAGTCACAACAAACAACATAATGTAACAAAGTTGAACATCCTAAATTAGCAAATCTACAAGTCACATTTAAAACTAAAGTTCAGCATCCTAAATTCTAGATGTAGCAAGCTTCAACCAAGTCAACAATCTTTCATCATGTCTTAAATATACAAAGATGTCCATTTTGGTGGGTTCTGAAAGGACTTCATAGCATTTGGAATACTAGTCAAGATCACTATGAATAGTCTATATTACACTTAATTCGGCTATAACTTCACCCATAGATGTTGCAGCCTTTTATTTTCCTCGTGACTCTTGTGCATTATCAATCCTATTAATAGTATCAACTATATGCCTTGTATTTGTGGCCTTCTATTTTTTCTTACCTTCAGAAGGTCCCACCCTCTTCCTCTTGTCAATGCTTCTTTCACTGGAGTCCCCATGGGAAGTGTTCAAGTTCAGATCCCCAAACTCAACACTCACTCCAGCACTTTGTCTAGAAGTATCATTACTGAGATCTTTCTCACTATATACTGATCCTTCTTATAGGCCTACACATGGATGATACACATCATCATTCTGTTTAACATCATTAGGTAATGTCCCAGTTGAGGGTGTTCATGCACCCACCCTAGTTGCCACGACACTTTTAAATAAAATTGTTAATTCATGCTTAAATAGAAGTCACTTAGTGTCTAAATTTCTTATATTCAAAATTTTCCTGCATAATTATATGACATATTGCACAAAAAGTTTAATAAACCAAGCATATTATAACATCACATAAATTAGGCTACATATCAATATCTTTTTCTCCCACCATGAATCAGATGCATTAATAGTATGTTGCCTAGGAAACCACCCTACACTAGACTCTTTCTTAAGCATCTTACACCTTAAAGTCTAATCTTTTCTAAGGACATCTAGTCTATTCTTAAGTTGCCCCTTATTTTAGTTTCTACCAGTCTTTTCCTTAAACCCATTTGTTACAGCTTTTCATCCAGTTTTATTAAGACTAGTTCGCCGCCATTACCCTTTTCGAATTTGTTCCAAGCATAGTTTGATCAAAATCTCAGTTGTATTCATGTCCCAATTCACTTTCAGCTTGTCATTACTCATGACTCCCTAAACATAAAGTTTAGCTAAGGAGTCCAAGATATAACAGGAGAAGCATATGTATTGCAACTCCCAGTGCTACATTTACATGAGCAGGAACATGAAGATATAACAGGAGAGGCATATGTATGACTAAAATAAAATGTAAAGATACCAATTATAATACTAATTAAAAAACTAGAAACATATTTATAAAAGTTAAAGATACCAATTATAATAGGAGAGGTGTGTATATGAACAATGACAGTTGTTAATCATATTTGTAAAAGTTAAAGAAACCAATAATAAGCACTAAAAACATAGGCACATTTTTCTCTATACACATGGGATATGGTTCAGCTATGTACCTTGTATGATGTAAATGACTTTTTTCTTTACCACAAATTCTTCCAAACTTTTGCCAAGATGACAACAGAACAGGCAAATCGAGTTTTTAAAAAAAGATTATATTTGGTATCTTTAAATTACACTATTAGTAATGGAATGAGATAGGTTTGGAAGAATGAAAAAATTACACCTGTACATAACAGAGTTCAAAAATTGAACCAAAACACCAACCAATTTCCATACATAAACATGACCAAGAGCATAGTATGAGCATGAAGCAGAATTGAAATGTTTAAATAATGCACCATATGGGTAAATTATAGAAGAGATCTTTTAAATAATGTACCATATAGGTAAAAATCCCTGAATGCATGTACCAAATTTGATGGTTCTCATAGTAATTTCTAAAAATGGGAATATTGGCTTGTCTTAATCAAGAGTCAGTTTCCATGTTTGGGTCCCTTTAATCCTTCTTACAATGAAAGGATGCCATTTTGCTAAACTATGAGCATTTATACAATCAGTACGATTCTCTAGTCTACTATCTTAAGAAATTTCCATCTTGATGTATAGTTTTAGAAGACACTCAAAACATACAAGAACTGGAAAGCAAATATAATTGTCAGAACTAGAAAGCAAATATAATTGTAAGAACTGAAAAGTAATTATAATTGATATGAAGGATACCATGGCTCATTTAGTTGACTTTATATGCTTCAGCAGTGAAGGGACAAGGAAAACAAAAAGGAAATAGCATGGACAAAAGCTTCAGAATTTCCTAAAGAGAAATGCTTGGATAAATAATGACTAACATATATATATATATAAAAGATAACTTGTTTGTATATCCTTTTCTGATATCATGCAAATGAATGAACTTAAAGAATAAATGCTTTTAAGTTGTATATTTATGCTACTCAAACAAGTGTTTTCCCCTCTTCTTTCAATAGGCAAGACCAGAACTAAAGATCTTTTGCAATTGAGACACATTCATGAGATTTTGAATGTTAAATTTCTCAACAAGTTTCAGTTAGCCTGGTTCTAGATAATGTTATCTCCTGATTCATTCTAGCCCAGTTTTCAATATAAAGATCATAAATATTCACAACGTAAAGATTTAAAGATTTATGAAAAAGTGTGAGCATAGTCTTCACCGCACACCCTAAAAACACAAACTCCATCCAAAGTTTAAAGTGAATAATTCCATAATGGCATGTGCTAACCAAACCGGAGGAAGCATCTGAAGAAGAAACTCTAGAAACTCCCTTTGTCTTCATCATTTACAAGTAATGCAACAATTAGTTACCCAAAAAAAAAATTAGGCTCAGCTAGTGTTCACAAAATGATATATATGTCGCACTAATCTTGTATTTGCTATACAATTGAATAGGGTTCTTGGAAAAAACTTAACTTTTCTCAGTCACCGAAAACACTGCTTTTTTAAGCATCACTTTCATCAACTTTCTTTTTGATAAATGCTATTCTTATCTTCCATTAAAAGGCAACCTCACATGCATCATTATGTACATTAATCAAAATCAGTGAACGCGCTCATATTATTATGGCATCTTCACTTTTTTTGTGTGCCAACTATAATCCACCTCACAAGCCTTTGTTCTCATGTCTTCCATACAAGTATTATCCTGTCCATCACCACCAAAATTGCGTACATAAACAAACCTTCCCCTTTATTCTACATAAAATCAAACACACCTCCACATATTTCAAAATTTAAAATACTCTACTTCTCTGCTGCACTACCATGCGATGTTGAGGCTGTATTGATAGATACTGTAAAAATAATATATCAACAAAATTATGCTGGCTATTTTTTATGCTATGGGTCCAGAAGTGTAATATCAATGCCAATCTTTTAAGGAACCCTGCCAAGCTATCAGGGATGATAATCCTGCTTAGTAGAAACCCAGTTTAAATTTGAACAATGGATGAGAGAACATCCCCAGTTTCTAGGCGTTTCTAATTTTTCAAGTTCTTTATGATGTAGATAATTTATGGTTTGGTTAGTTTCCTCCAGTTTAGTCTCCATGAATAAGAAAAAGGCATTGTTGAGATAATATATGGACCAACCCTCAAGTTGTTTTTGGGTGTTTCTGAGCAAACAAAAAAAGCTAGAGTTTTTGAGCACATGCTTCCTTAGATGCTTTTGGGTGTTTCTGAGCAAACAAAAAACTCCCTTCAAACTTGGAACTTGTATAAATGTTCCTGGCTTTCCACACGAGCAGTCCAAATTTAAAACCTTTTCAACAAGAATTCACAAAAAGAATACTTAAAATTTCAAAGCCAAGAGAAGCATCTGAAGAAAACACTAGAATAGTGATAGATTAATACCCACCCAAAAATGTCGAGTGGCAAAGAAATTGGAAAAAAAAAGCTATAGATCCAAACACTTAGTGCAATAAGAGATGAACAAATTGAATGCTCACAGAAGCATATATAAAGACAAAAGGGAGGTTCTGAATGAAACTGCATAGCCATAGATCAAGCAATAGGGGAACATTAACCTTAACTTATATGCCAGACACAAAGATCAAACTATGCAATGATGATGTGGATAGCAATGGCAACAGGGAAGGGAAGTAGGTAGAGGGATTCTCACACAAAGTCCACCGCAAATCGATCTTCACGCATGGAAATAATTCTTTAGGCAAAGCCGATGGGAGTCCATATTCCAGCGACCAACACCAAAGAGGCGACGACAATGATGACAAAGAAAGGAGAAGGCAATGAATGGCTTTTTGTGGAGGAAGAGAGGAATAGGGGTACGCTGGGTATTTTAGCAGGAAGAGAGAATTCTTTGAGGATTATGGGTGTGGGTGTTTTGGTAAATGGTTGGTGAAAAATTAATCACTCCTTATAAAAGCTCAACCAGATATTTCCCCCCCAATAATTACTAATGAAAAGCAGCCTGGTTTAACTTATGAGAAAAGTGCTTAAGTGCCTATTAAGTGATTATTGAACTGTGCTTTTCTATTTGGATTTAACAATTGATAAGTGCTTATTTGATAGTATCCAAACAGGCACTCAATCACTCCTTTTGTTGTCTCTTATCACATTTGCGAGTCTTCAATGGCTATACCCAGAACCTTCATGTTTTCTTTAGGTTTCTTCTCTTTTGATTTCTATCTTTAGGGATGAGGGGGATCCAATCACTATAATCTAGAAATTGCCTCAAGCTTATATCACTTCATGAAGATTAGAGCTATTATTTCGCCGCTTGAGTCCTTAAAAAAAAAGTATCTCTCTCATCCTTCAATCTTTTTCTTTCTTCTTTGATCTTTTTGCAGTGTTCTTTCTTTTTTCTTTGATATTCTCCTTTGCATTCTTCAATTTTAATAATCTTGTTCATCATCTTCTTCACTGCTCCTTCTTCTCTACTTCATGTCTTCCTTTTTTTTTCATTTTTTTTATAATATAAAGTAATGGCACCAATAAAGACTTGACTAGCTCTCTCATAGCCGTTTCAGTTCTCGGTTCAAACCTGGGTTCCGGCTCATATGCCGGTTCTTGTCAGTCCTAATTGGCTCAACTCCAAAAATGGTCTAAAGCTATGAACCAAGCTGCTAATGTATCTAGTCGATGGTCCAACCGATTAGACCGTTCGGTTCAATTCAGTCTAAAAAACACTGCTACAAATCAAAGTAGTGTTCGGAAGTGTGATTGTGAGCAGGAAATGTGTTAGTACCCCCACAACACCAGTTTTTCAAAACAGTTACTTTAAGTTAATTAAGCAATTTTTATGGCTTTAAAAAATTATTTTGATTGCCCTTTAATCATTCACATGCAAAAATAAATATAAAAATAAGAGAATTTATAAAAATGAAATAAAATAAAAATAAAAAATATGAGAAATTGGTAAAAATAAAATAAAAGAAAAATTATTTATTTACAAGGGCGGACCTAACCCAAAATCATAGTCTGGAGCCTAAGTATCCTATAGTAGGAATCAAAGTCCACGTTGTTCAGGATAGAAATGCATGTCTCTAGATTGGTTTTTATTATAAATTCCTTTTTTGAAAAGAGAAATTTATAGAAAATATATTATTATTTCACAAATAAAATAATTGTTAGAATTGGTTGATGTGTTTTAATTAATTTCCATCTCGTATTCTTATTATTCAATTTTTAATCAATTTCTAAAAAAGGAGAGAATATATGTTTTTCTTTAATTTAGAAAATATGATTAAAAATATATGTTATCTTGAATCTTTTATATTTAATTTGAAAAGGAAAAGTTTGAAAACAATTTATTTTTTTATTTTTACAAAATAAAATTAACTAACTCTTGTTGTGACTTTATCATTGACAGTCCGTTCATTAATACTTAAATGTCTGCAGTGGTACCACTTGAGGCAAAAGGCATAAAAAAGACTTAAAGATAAAAAGTTTGGGGAAAAATAAATAATTTTTACATAAATTATTTTTATTATAAAAATGAAAATAAATAGGACCATGGTAACATAGTTTTATTTAAAAAAGCATTAAAATGAATTCAATGTATGATCATTACATATATTTTCAAAGAGAATCAACCAACATATGTGGTAACTTTATTACTCACAACTTGCTGATCAATACCTAAATATTTTGGATTCCAATGGCCCTGTTTATTTTCCTTTTAATTAAAAATAGTAAACATAATATAAATAATTAAAATAAAAGACTTTTCTATCTTTTTGCTCCGAGTGGTAACACCGTGGGAATCCTCACTCATGATACAATTGACTGACACCCTATGTGCTTACGGAAACTTAATCCCTCATGACAAACTCTAAAAATAAAAATAAAAAAAATCAAAAATCAAAGATCAAAAGGATAAAATTAAGATGATTAAGTATAGATATATAAACATGTGGAATTTCTGACTGTGGGTGTTTATGTGCTATCCAATTGAATATCATTCAATATCACAATACTCGAATATAGAATTACAATAAGAAAAAGGAAGATATTTAGAACCCAAGAGCATCCTTAAGCTAGCATCTTCAATCGCTTTGTGCGTCTCCCATGTGTCTTGCTCACCAAACTATTCGTCTCACATGTCACAGAAGGAGAAACAACCAAGAAAAACAACGAAAACATTAGCTATTGTGATGACAAATTCCCTATAAGCAAACTTAGAGTATAAACCCTCTCAATACTTGAGAACATTTATATATAGAGCCTCTAGTATTTATGAACTTTTAGCAAACTCGAATAGGTAGGATGAATATAAAGAAAGGTTGTTCTACATCTATACACAATCCCATAAGAACATAAACAGGGGACAAGAAATTTTTAAGCTTTTGTCACAACTTTACAAAAGAGGAGCCACACGGAGTTCATTAACTGCATCAAGGAGAAGCCAAATACCCCATACCTCTCTACGTGCCTAAGTCACCGAACCAAAAGTTGCTCCTGACGAACATTATGCATAGTTTGTTGTGAAACAAAAGCAACAGTGTTCCAGGTTGTACATTTAAGATATTGCGACAACTCACCACCAGATTCAGGTTAGTGCAACACTAACAACTAAATCACATGTGTGATTTTGCCACTATACTCTAAAGTTGAAGCATAAAAAATAAACTATAACTATACTTTAGGATTTTCAAACCATAAACAATAAATTTGTCCCATAAACTCATGACTTCTTTCCAATGCTTGACAATGACTTACAATCTTTGCAAACTATCAGAGTTAACAGATAGGACTCACTAGCTTTCAAAACTAAATGAATCACAAAAAATGGAAGATGACAAGTTAACTACAAGGCCCTCAAATAACAAAGCATTAGATTCTGAGATGCAAAACAAACAAAATGGAAGAACTGTGGCCAAACATTTATATTCATAAAATAGTGAACTCCTAATGAGCTTTTTAACAAACACCTATAAGGCATACGTAACAGAGCATGATATTATCTTCAATCCAGGAAATCTATTAATCAATAATATACAAAGACTATTCAATATACAACATCCAAGTCCAATGGCTTGCAAACCAAAAATGATTGAGCAAGCCTTCTAGCTATCTGTAATGGCCTAGGGGAACAATTAAACAATGAACGCGCCCCTATAAATGGTGTGTTTGTATTCCCTCTTTGTCTTCTTTAAACTTAATCTCACCATCTCTCAGCTTCCTCTCTTTGCTCTATATCTGGTTTCTCCTCCCTCGCCATTTCCCTTCTCTAAATCTCCACACTTCTCCTTTCTTTTGATTTCGTCTCCTATATTTATAATTCGAAGTCCCATACCTTGGGTGAAATGTTCCATTGAGAAATCAAATCAACCCTTCCTCTTTTGCACTAGCAAACATTGACTAGATCTGCGATATTTTCATATGGTATTCCTTTCTCACATCTTTGCCTCTCTGTATCACTGTCTCTCTGTATTGCTGGCTCCTTACAAGTCGATGTTTACAATAGAATCATCATTGGTGATTGGAGGGAAGGAGAGAGGTCGATGCTGACAATAGAAGGGAATGAGGCTACTACTGCTCATTTCCCTTATTCGTTCTTTAATTGCTATAGCTTTCTTTTTCCTTCCTTTGTTGCTCGATTTTAATGACATCAAAGAGGAAATAGGGCTTCAATATTAGGGGAGGGTCAATCACTGAAAAATTTAGCGTTTTACATTTTTTTTCTTAACTTATTTTATTTAATAAAAGAGATCCTCTATTTTTTTTTATGCAAGGCAAGCAACCATATTTGAAATTTAAACTTAGAAAATCAAATCTACTAAACTGAAAACATGGGAAATCTAAAGAGCATCTTTTTTCTTATTTTCACTTCTTCTCCTTTTTAAAAATTTTTTATTGAAAAAAAAGAAAAAAAAACGAACTTAGGCTTGGGGAAACGAAGCTTTTAGAAAAAAGAACATTTTAATTCAATCTTATATTTAAAACAAGTGATAATCACTAAATTTATTTGAAATTAAATTAAAAAGGCATTTTTTGGCATTTTCTTGTTTTCCAATTTTTTGGTAAATTTCAATTATTTTTCTTTCATTTTGAAAATACTCGGACAAAATACAGTGTTCACATGCGCCATGGTGCTAGTTTTGAAACCTGTATAAATTAGAACCCGTTAAGGCTCACTAGAGTAGGGTTTTTAGGAGGAGAAGATAAGTTCTTCGTTCAGGATTTTATTATCTGAGGCTTTGGGTGGAGATTTGAGGTTTCGAGAAGCTAAAATCTTGAAGGTAAGCTGATTTTTATCATTTTTACACCTCTTTCTCTGAGTTTCTTGGTGGATTTTTTTTTAATAATTGTTGGGGTTTTGATTAGGATGGATTTCCATTGATTAAATTGTGTTAGAATACTTCAATAATGTGTTGTTGAGTATTTAAAAGCCCTAGGTTAAAGATTTTAAGTGTTCAAGTGGTGTTTTCTCCGAACCCTAGCCTTTTGCTTCGAGTTTTTCTTGATGCATGAATTTGGGATGGTTTAAATCTTGTCCTATATGTTGTTTTGAGTATTTTATGGTATGATATTGGTATTGGAATCTTGTTTCCATCAGGTTTATGTTTGGTCATCGAGTTGAGTCCCATTGGAGGTAATTATCCATCTTTATTTGGGGTGTTTGGTGATGTGTAGGAAGTAAGCTCACATATTTGGGGTTCCAAACTCTGCGGAGTCTTCGGGAGCACTGGATTTGCAGATAAGTGGCTATTCCATTATATGTGGAAAATTAGGTCTTTTAGGCTTTAAATGGATTTGGTTGTCTGGAATGGTTCTAAGTGGAGTTTGCAATATGTTTGGGCCTTTATTCTCTCTTGTGATATCATTGGCGACTTGGTTTTGCATCCCTCTTGTATGTATGTAGTTGGTCCTCCAACAACCTACCGAGGTGTTGTGTGAGTTTAGATGACTTGAAGTAACCGAGGTGTAATTTATTGTTTTAAACTTCATCAAAATTTATGTTTGAAAATTTTCATATCATGATATGCATATTTACACAGCTAGTAAGTTTCCCAACTCTACTTCAAATGATAATGAGAATGATAATGGCTCATATATATATATATGTTTATGAGCATGATGGATAATTGATATACTTATGAGTATTGTGCATCCCATGACATATCTTGTATGATTATATTGTTATAGTAGCATGATGGTAAATGACATAAGTTGACATGTTAGTATGTACTGGCTATTATCACTTGTTAAACATTGATGGCTCATGTTATTATTTGGCTAATGATGTCTAAATATCACATGATATGTCAATCCACTAAATAGTACAAGAGGCATTGTGTTTAGATGATGAGGCTTGTAATATCTCTATCATTAAATGGTTGTCCTTTAGTTGGGAGACTCAAGTGGATGTGGATTGAGGATGCTTCTTCTCTAAATAGCCACCGGTTTAGGTGGTTCAGAGGAAGAAGAGTCATGATTTAACCATTAGTGTAGTAGCCTTTAGCCGGGTCATAATTAGTAGAAGGAGAACTTGATGATTACCTTGAAATCGGCCTTTATGGGTCATCGAAAGAGCTACCTTTTAACGTTGTTAGTTTGGCTGGAATACCAAAAAGGGGGCTGAATTGGCTTTTGAAAATTTTGCACAAAATGAAAAGCTAATTGATATTTCATATTTACTCTCTTCTTTTCCACATCATTTTATATCATTTCCTTAGCTTTTTAGCACATTTTAGGGACATTTTTAGATCGATTGAGGCATTTTGGATCTATGGAGCTAATTGAGTATTTTTCTTCTATTTTTTGTCTAAGAACACTATTTTTTAAATTAAATGTTATTATGTTAATTTTCTTAATAATTTCAGAAAAAAATAGTACTTGTTTTTTTAATAAATAAATAATAAATAGATAAATAAATATGTATATATATAATACACTTACTTTTTCATGGAGGATTATTGTTGTTATTATTATTATTATTATTATTATTATTTCTTTTGTTTTATTTTTTTTTTCAGGCAGAGGGGGGCGGACACAAGAAAAGAAAGGTTCATCATCAATATTTTTTTTCAGATTCGCAAAAGAAAAAAAATCTACACCTGGATAACATCACGGCCAGCAACCTCACAAAATCTTCTTCGTCTTTTTCGTCTCATCATAGGGCAAGAATGAACCCGATGATAAGCTGCTAAACTGGTTCAGGAAAGAGGTCCTGAAGGCCGGTGTGCTTCAGGAGTGCAAATAGAGGAGATTCTTCGAAAGCCCATAGGACAAGAGGAAGAGGAAATCAAAAGAAGCTGCTAAAAAGAATTGAAAGAGGAGGACCGACCGGAGGGAGACGTAAAAGTTCATCTGGCATTTTCCCAAATCTAAAACTTCTATGTTCATAGCAGCCACCGCCAGCGCCCTTTCTCAGTTTCCTCTGTTTCTTCCATTGTTGCAGCTCCATTGTTCCTTCCATCGTTAGAACTCCATCATAACTAATTGCAAAAAAATGGAGAGGAGTTTCGAGCATCTGTCTATAAGTAGCTGATCTCATTGATTCCTCAAGAGATTGGATTATCACCTCTAAACATTAATACGGAAGTTTATAATTTCTTGATTATTTTCCTTATAGCTATTCTTAATTCTTAATTTTTATCTTGTCTGAAATATTTAATTGAAGATATATTTGATGGATTTAGCTATATTATGACTAGATTTTAGTTGTGACTAAGGATACTATGACTTTATTTGAATTGTTTGTGTGTTGAAAAATTATAATTAGTTACATTCCCTTGAGGTATTATTGTTTCTTTCTATCATTGTTCAAGTGAGTCATAATAATGTATTTTAATGATATTTAACAAGATGTTCTGTGTTCTTTCCAATCTGATTTAGCATTGGTTAGTAAGGACATTGATGATTCATATGAAGTTTATGGTTAACTGGGGCATTTTTAGATGTTGGATGCATTATATATTACTTTAGGGCCTATGGTTTATAAATTGTGTCTAATGCCAAAGTCTTTTGATAATTGGACTTCATTTAAAAATTCTTTTGATAATTAGACTTCATTAACTGCCAATTGAAGGATTATAGAAATTAATTAGGATATGTGATGATGAGGTGAAATTCAAAACTCTTGAGGAATGCTTATAATAGATCAAATAAACCAAAATTCCTTATTTGTTTCCTTGTTTCCAAAATAATTGAAAATTTACGAACATTTAATTTCTTTTTGAAAAATTGTTTTCAGTTGAGTTTAAAATCAAATCTTAATTGCTTGTGTTTATAAAGTGTTTTGAATTAACTAAAGTTTAGCTAAAGATTCCACGAGAGATATGATTTAGATTGCACTATACTCAATAGTTGCTTTCTAGTTAATTTGCAAGTGATACGACTAAGCTTGATCACCAATCCAACAGAACAAGAATACAAAAACAAAGCAATATTCTGAAAATGAAAAGAGTTAAAGAAGAGAGAATCAAACACAAATATTTATCCTAGTTTAGCCCTTGCATTTGACCTATGTTTAGTTCTTAAACTTTTACTTGAGATTTATTCACTATGCTTACAAGATTCAAATGGGTTCTTGCAAAAACCACAGAATAACTTCCAACTCAAGCTTGGGCTAACCTAACTCATTTCTCACACTCAACAAGTGTGTTTATGAAGCCCTTGGTTTTTCTCACACTAAGGCTCTTCTACCTGGAGTAGAAATAAAGATTATAACAATTAATATTTCTCTTAAGAGTGGATAAAACAACAATGAGCAATAAGAACTCTCTAAGAGATTGGTAAAGATTTAAATGAGAGTAGTAAAGATTTCAACTGAATGCATGTATATTCTCACTTAATATTGTTACCCACCACCTCAAATGTAGTTATATTTATAGATTTCTTTTTATGGATTTCAAAGAAATCTATCTGTTAGTCATGAGAACTAGCCATTACTAAGTTTGTTTTAACATTCGCCTGCTGCATTTAATGTGTGTCAAAGCTTGTTATGACAAGCTAGGCAGGTTTATCTAACAAGCTAGTTAGCTGTTAGACACATTTCTCACGTTGAATTAGGTTCTCATGACAGTGTAAGCACCTTGTCAGAACTTTAAGCAATATTTTTTATTCCAAAAGCAAAGCCCATGCACATTTTCATGCAATCTACCTTAGTTGTCAGGACAAGCTGTTAACCGAAGGAATCCTAGAGGCTTTGAGTTCAAGGTTGGTGAACAGGCTATCTAGGATGTTACTCCTTGTCATGACAAGTATTAATCCAATAAAATTGAGTTTTTGAGGAACAACCTTGGTCAAAAAAGCGTAAGGACCTTGTCATGACAAGCTTATTGAAGTAAGGTTAGGTTGCTTTCTATGTAAAAAAAGGTCAAATTAAAGCAAACATCCAGAGCATATTTAACTCTTCTAAGCGATAATTTCATTTCTATGTTGGTTCGTAAACAAACATCACCAATGCCAATCACCTTACTCTCACCATCATTACCTATCTTTAACACTCCAATGTTACGTGATGTATAAGATGTGAAGAACTCCTTTCTTGGTGTAACGTGCAGTGCAGCATCATTAGCTATTGCCCATATGTTCTCATCTGAAGAAAGATTAACTAATTCATACTCATGACGAATAAGAAGATCTTCATTAGTAGCAGTAGTAAAACAATCATAATCATTTTTCATCCCCCTGCTTTTAGTTAATATAGGATTAATTGATTCATAATGATGAAAAATAAGAAGATTATCATTGGTAGCACTAGTAACACGACCATTATCATCCTGTAACACCCTAAACTCTATGACACTGAAGCCTCCATAACTTGATATAGAAATATAGGAAAGAGGAGATAAGATAGGATAGTAGCGATGAGGCTCGGGTGCAAGACGCTGCAGCATGGAGGCATTCTGGATGAAAAATAAAATGCGTTATGTCCTGGATTCTAGCCCTGCAGCGCCACATGCTGATGCTATATCAGCTACTTGCTGACTTTTTGAGCCAATTTCTAATACGCATAACTTTTCACTTTAACCTCTAATTTATACGATTCAAAAGCCTTCAAGTCACTTTAATTCTACTCTAACTATAAACACCAACCACGTCTTAAAATATCTCGGTATTGAGATTTTGGACATTCGAGACCAAATTGGTCACTTTTGTACCAAAACAATGAGCCAAACTTCTTCAATTGCTACCAACAAGTCTTTGGCAACAATTGACCAGACCAATAAGTCACATTGGGCCTATGGACCATGTTCAAGGAGGTCTTATCCTAAAGAAACCATTCTTCCGAGTTTTGATTCGTTGGAATCTCTAAATCTAGCTAATGGGTTATATACCCATTTTATACATCAAGGACCCATTATCCAGACTAGGTTCACAATCTGAACATACACAACCAAAGGGACATAAGACTACCAGTCTCAAGCCCAACACAACTAGAGATTAGGATTTAAAATGTCACAAGCCATACGGTTGGCCATGAGTCTATAACCATGTTTATAGTATGCACTTGTACTCCTCATAACATACGGTGGGCCATGAGTCTATAACCATACAAACAACCCAACATAGAATATGAAAGAGTTTAGAAAGGGCATAAAATGAACTAACCCACAATCATGCGAAATACATGACACGGAATACTTGGTATAACATAGACAATACAAGTGGCACTTCACTGAAGAACGAGCAATAGAAATAACATAAGGGGTATAGCCCCGACACCCACAGATATGCTATCAGTCCTTTTTGTCCAAGCTCTCCTTGGCCCTTTCCTTGATGGAGCTGGATCCTTCACCAGGGAAGATTAGCCACGGGGTGAGACATACATCCTAGTAACCTGAGACACACATGCACATATAAACATGCTATCAAAAGATATTTAGATACAATACAAAACATGAATGCATTATGCATGATATGCAGATACAATCCCATCAATACATGGCTAGAATCATGAGCTAGTTAGCATGATAAGGTAACCTTAACCAGTTGCCCCCTTCCACGACTCGTGACAGCCGATTCCGAGGTTACCACCCAACTCTTCTCCCAATAGTTATGACTCGGCCAAAGGCCAATGTACTAAATGTTGGATTATGGCTCTCCTTCCCCTAAACCACTCAAATTGATGGCTATTTAGAGAAGGTTGCACTCCAATTCATATCCACTTAAGTCTCTTGGTCATAGGATGACTATTTAATGACTGGAATAACATAAGCCACACTATCTGAACACAAGGCATCGAGTGCTATTTAGCATATTGGTATACCATGTGTATTCAGAGCATCATCACCTAAACTATATGTCTTAACAACGTATAACATGTGGCAATGCTCACTGCATGCTAATATATCAATATGTATTATTTTCTATCGTTCTAGCATATCATATGATCAAATACAATAAACCATGGGATGCAAGTCGTACATTCTACATCGATATACATCATACTTGTATGTATCATGTTTACTATCATCACAATGTCATTTTCATCATAAATTGAGATAGGGACAGAGAACTCACTAACCATGTAATCACACATATCATGATATGAAAGAGCAAAACATATATAGATAGATAACATGTGCATATTATGACAAAAAAAGGATTAGACATATGTAGATATATATAATAAATCGAAAGACATAAGAAATGAAAGCCCGGTTACCTCAATTATCCAAACCCACTATACACCTTGATAGGCACAACCATTTCCAAGCCTTCTAAACACTACTCGGAGTCAAGAGATCCCAATAGAGCAATAAGACAACCTACACAATACTGAATTCTCATTACCAACATAATTTCTCGACCCTTAGAGTATACAACTTGACATTCTAATGCATAACCAGCTAAAATATAGCTTCCTCAAGCAAACCCATACATTGAAATATCCAAAACAAATCATAGAATCATAGTTATGCTCCCACAGATTCGGATCCCAATAATATCAAGAGTTTAGGGTTTGGGTTTTAGAAATATACCACTTAAACACTTAAAAGCCTTAACCCAGAGTTTGTACACAACTAACAATATATCAATGAAGCATTTACACTCATTTAATCAGTAGAAAAGCAACCACATTTGGAACCCTAACTCCCACAATGAAAAACCATTGTAAATTTTGAGGAAAAAAGGAGAGGAGAAGTGAGAGATGACTTACTAACAAGAATCAAGCATTTAAAGTACCAAAAATCATTCCCTCAAGCTAAAAATATGGAACCCTAGCAGAGCTCCCTCGTTCTTCCTCCATTTCTTTCTGTTTTGTCAACCCATAAGCGTTTTGATTAAAATAAAATCTGACTCTGATGCAGGGACACCATTTAAGTTCATCACAGTGCAAGAATATTCTGTGTCGGTCCAAAATTCCAAATCCAATGCCATTTGCCATGATAACATTGTAGCTCGTCGCAGCGCGAGTGTGTTCTGTTTCTCTTCTTCAACTTGCTTAATTCTGATCCTCACTTTGGTCATGGTCTCGCCGGTTAGGAGTGTTTATAGGCTTGGTTCGGTTCAATTTTGGGTAAAAACCAAACCGAACCAAACCATTCGGTTTGAAACATGTGAGAACCTATTCGATTTATAAGTTGATCGGTTTGGTTCGGTTATGGTTTCGGTTTGGGTTGGGTCGATTCAGGCTAATGAGTATATTTTTTGAATTATGTAATTTTATGAAAATAAGTTTAATTTATAAAATTGATGTGGAGAAAATCACAATTTTTTTAATAAGTTTGCTTGTTGCATAAAATTTCTAGTAACTATAATTGATAACCCTCAAATAATTGATCATAAGATCACAATAAAATTTTGTAAAAATGGTATTTATAAATTTCTTAGTAAATTTGTTTTGTACTAGATAACCAAAAAAACTGTCATTAAGGTGTGAACAATTATATTTTTATTATTAAATTTTCAAATAAAATTAAATTAATTTTCACACAAATGGATATGAATTTTAAATTTTTAAAAAAATTTTGACAATATCTTTTAATTTCTTCTAATTTGTACAAATAATATAGCTGATAGCTAATAAGTTTGTAATTACATTAATAGGAGGATATGTCATGTTAAATAAATTATTTGTATATAATTAACATTTAAACAGTCATCAATATATGACTCAAATTAAAAAAAAGAAGTATTTGTAATATGGTTCGGTTTGATTTGGTTATAACCGATGAATATTATGAAAAATCTTAACCAAATCAAACCAAACCAAACCAATCAGTTTGATATACTAGAAAGCCAAAATAGATTTATATTAGAATCGGTTATAGTCAGTTTCGATTGGTTCGGTTAAATCGGTTATGATCGACTATGAACCCCTCTTCCTCCGGTCCTTCATCATACAACAATGCCCTCTTGGAATTAGGAAATATGGTTGTTACACATCTTGACCCTTTTCTTTCCCCCTACCATACTTGCCATTGTTCTCTTTTTTCAAGTGAAAACAATGGTTCTTAATGTGTACTTTTCTATGACAATGATGATTCGCTACATTTTTATATCTGGACTTGAACTTACTTTTACTCTGCTCTCTACCACCTTTCAGTTCTCTTTTCAGACTTCTATCCCTATTTGCAGTGATAAGCACCTCTATATTAGATGAAGAATCTTGTATCTTCCTTTTCATTTCTTCATTAAGAGCACCACCCTTTGCTGCTTGTAATGAAACAACACTATTAGGAGCTAAGTTTGTAATTGAAACCCAAAATGTCTCTCAAGACCTAGGTAAAGTATTCAAAACCTATAGTCTCAAAACTTTATCATCAAACTTGGTACACATTCCTGACAGTTAATCTAGGAGCCCTCTAAATTCATTTACGTGATGTGAAATAGAGATCCCCTCTTTGTACCTTAAATTTATCTACCAATTCAACAAATATAATTTATTATTTCCGGACTTAGATTCATACAAAGACTCAATCTTCTCCTGTAAAGTTCTCCCATTTGTCTCATTTGCAATGTGATTATATAAATTATTTTCTACATATTGTCAAACAAAACCACATACATGTTGATATTCAAAATCCTAATCCCCATCAGACTTGGAATTTGGCTTTTGAATAGCAAATAGAGGCAGATCCATATTTTTCACAAATAGCAAATCCTTCATCTTGCCCTTCAACAAATGATAATTAGTGCCATTTAAACAAACTATCCTATTTGTATTTACCTCCATCATTTAGGCAAGTTAAACAACCTTAAACTCAAGGATTTGATATCTCTACAATAGGAACATTAACAGAGTAATAGATATACTATGGAAATAAATCTCTCATACTTACAATAATCGATGATGAACAATCAAACAAATATGTGGCAAAAATTAAACATCATAAATATGTCAAGAGACACCAAGATTTTTAATGTAAAAAATTTCTCAAGGTAAGGGTAAAATCCCATGGGTTGTCTAGACTAATGAAAAGAAATAGGAGTATAACAGAGTTTCAATTAAGTGTACAAATCAGTGTTAACAATCCTCTCAATCTACCAAAGAATAAGTTTACAATAGAGAATTAAGAAGATTAAAAACTCAAAAATTACTATTTCAGTGCATATTAAATTTCCCTCGCAGTAGGCCACAAAACACGATAAACCATTGAAAATAAAGAACAAAATGTCTAAAACAAGATAACAAATTTTTAGCCTAATCCAACGTTTAACGAATCTACAAATTAATTTTTCCGGTGGTTGTTTTGTAAATGTGCGAAAATAATATTTTCTTCTTCTCTTCTCTTAAAAGCAACTATTCTAATTTAAATATAACTTCACTCTTACACCTTAATATGGCTCATCTCTACTTAAATAAGTGAAACACATAATGAACTTTTAGGTTTGAATCTTTCTCTATAAAGGAATGGAGCCCACACGCAATAATTTTAAGTATCCAATCGCCTTCTTCCTCACTGAGCCTCTCTTCAATCTTATCTAAACACCATCTGCCTTAATTAATTGATCATAAATCAATTCACCACCCTCAATCTTTGGGATTCATCTATCACAAAAAAATTAAACCCTTTCACCATTACGTATCTTTCATATCAAACCATTCCTTAATAATTCTCTACCTTCTAAAATACTTGAACAACACCAAGAGGCTTTATAATATTTCCTAGCATTCAAGAAATCACCACTGGGAAAATAAATCCCCCTAAGAATCCAACACCACAAATTATCAGGATTTTGAAAAATTCTCCAAGTAGCTTTAACTAATAAAGCTTTAATAAAATCATAAAAACAAAAAAATCTCATACCTTCATCCCTCTTGGGATCAATCATTCTGTCCTAATTCCTCCAACCAATAGATCTTCCCTCCTGCTCACGTTGGATCCACCGTGAATCAAACTATCAATCGTATTACACACTTTTTCTAGCAAAGCAATTTGTATTTCTTTATAATGTTGTTATAATCACTTCTTTGCCCTATTACATCTCCACGCATAGTCCTTAGATGTAATGTTGGTATCGAGTTGGTCATAGTCTTTATGAGTATTTCTTTATAATGTTATCATAATCGAAACGGGCGTTAAACCGTATAAGACACTAATTTAAGGTTTAATAGTTCAACCATAATTTAACTTTGACCAAATTTGTAGTTAATAAGATAATATATTTTTAAATAATATATAGAAAAATAAAAGAAATTTAGATTGCTCACCTTTAGGACTTCCCTAATTTTTCCATAACTAAACCTTCTAATTGAGGCATGAGATGAAATAAAATTATATATTAAAATAATGAGCATGAAATTGAATAAATTAGAACTAAACATATTCGCAACACATTAACAACATATGTTAATGTAAATTAACTAATTTTATGTTCTAATTTATAAGTTTGGAAATTTATGATTGAGTTTTTAGCCATTAACTAATTTTAACAAATTTTCTTGACTTATGTAAATTAGTTTTAGAAAAACTTATATAAGGGAACATGGATAGAATTTATTAGGAAAATAAAAATAGTAATATATACATAAAAAGAATAAATTTTCAATGAACTAATAACAATAAGAGTATAATTTAAGACAAAAAAATAATTAATATAAATAAATATTTTATAATTTAAAATCATAATAACATAATTTTCAAATGCTCACATTCCACCCTTCCACGATTTAATATTTTACAAATATTAAAAACCAGAGAGGTGGGTAAGAGCAAGAAAATAAGAAAAAACTAAACTTTTTGGTATTTTTGTAATTTTTACATTGCTAGACTTCAAACATTTTATATTGATGCAATCAAATATATAAAAAATAATTATAGGGAAAAGTCTACATAAGTGCCAAGGAAAAAAGATATTTTCAAAAAAGAACCCAAATTTACATAATTCCAAAAAAAATCCATTTTTCCACGTGAAAATAATATATTTACTAGTAATAATATTATATTTGTAAATGAATAAAAAAAATTTGCAGAATTTTGCGGGTCAGTTGCAAATAAGTCAATTTTACTTACAAATATATTATTTTCACCTGAAAAATGGGGTTTTTTAATTATATAAATTGGTATTCTTTTTTAAAAATATATTCTGTGTGATATTTAATTGAATTTTTTCTAATATTATATTTATGTATTAGTCTTTTCAAACTCTTGGACTAGGCGAATGTGAGAATTGGCTGAGGTATGGGACGTTTGGTCTTTTCAAATGCTTGAATTAAAATTTTTTTAAATAATTTCTTTTAATTTTGATTTCAATTATTAAATTCAAGAAAATGTTGAAGAAAAATCGAAAAACACCTACAATCACTTACTACTCCATCATCATCATCTTTTTCATATGTTAACTTTTATTTTTTTTAAAGTACAGAGGATTGATTAATTCAAACTAAATGTCCAAATGTACAAAAGCCATAAACGCGGCCGAGAAAAAAGTTGTACAAGAAAAAGAGTAGCAAGGGATTGTAAGTGCTGTTTTTTATTTTTCTTCAACATTTTCTTGATTTTTGATACCGTTAAAAGGAAAGAAACTAATTGTAAGTGTTGTTATCTTCTTCTTCCTCTTCTTTTCAGTTTTAAGAACATGAATCAGTTGATCTGCTTAAATCACTAGTTTTCTTGGTTTGGATCGGTTTATTACTGGTTTTGTATACATCCTGTTTCTCCATATTTTTGGATCAAACATATGGTTATTTCCTAGTTCAACCAGTTGAATTGTTCAATTTAGTCTAGTTTTAATAATATTGCTTTCTTACTTGCAAGGTTAAGTGATTTCTATTTCCAACCTTGTAATTTTACATTGATTTTAATTTCTAATAAAACTCAAAGCAGTAGATTTGGATTTCCCCCAAATTACAAGCAAACCAAAATATTTCCTAGGATGTGCAAAAGAACTAATTCCCAACACTTGAGAAATCCCATTTTTAAGCTCAGGTTTAGCAATGGCTGAGAAAAAAAAAATTGTAAGACTTATCCAAATTCATTTCCTGTCCTGAAGCAATATAAAAGGCATTCAAAATCTTCTTCAAAGCCATTCAATTTACCTTGTCAGCCTTCACAATTAATAAGGCATCATTAGCAAAAAAAAAAAATGGGAAAGCACTAGACCACCTCTAGACAATCTAATGCCCTTCAACTCACCTTCTTCAACATGATACTGCTACATTATAGCAACCATACCCGGCATGTAAAGGTAGTTACTTGTACTAGGAGCAAGCCATATACTACAACTTGTGTGATGTGAAGATTATCTCCTTATTTATTCTCTCGTGAGTACCAACCAAACAGACAGTTAATAAGAAAATCAATGCATTATAAAAAAAATAAATTGGTGCTATAAATTTATTTAGAAAATTCCACTTAAATAATACATACCTCAAAATTTTATATTTTCAGAAAAGAGAGCTTGGAACTTGTTTAATTAGCATAAAATACCTTGGTGCTTTATTAGAATTATTTAAGTGAAATTTTCTCAATTTATTTTTTGAATTTTGTGAGTATGTTGACGTGGATAAATTTTGGTATCCCTACAAGATAGGGACCTTTTTGTTGTTTATAAGTACTTTTTCGTAGGTGATAAATCCATGTGAATTTTCGGACCTGACTCATTAAATATTTTTGAACAAAAAAATTGAGAATTCGTTTTATTTTATGTTTTGATTTTAACAAATTTTGACAAATCAATATAAAATTTACAACATTTGTACTGTCCAGCTACAAAATCATCAGTAGGACAGCTCGCGTCTCATAGTTTAATGTAATACTCCCTTTAGTCTCTGGTCTTATTTGTAAGAAAAATTTTATGTTTTTTGAAAAAAAAAGTTAAAGGTATATTAATTTTTTTTAAAAAAATTACCTTTTATTAATTATATAAGAGAGAGAGATTAAATACATTAATGATTCAAATTTATATTAAATTAAGTAGACATAGTTTTAGAAAAAATTTAAAATATTAGATAACTTAATTAATTTTAACTAAGTAAAAATTTTTTTCTCAATGCTCATGAAATAATTTTTTTTTTATAAATGGGACAAGAGAAAGTATAATTTTTATTACATTCATTTACTAAACTCATGAGTTATTCAATAAATTTGTCCATTTTAAGTTGAGCAAAAAATTGCCCAAAAAATATGTATTTCTTGATTTTTTTTTTTTTGTGATCAGACTTGATTCGCATATAAAAACCATTGTATAAAAAATCGAATCGGACCGGCCGGACCGGTCCGGGAACCGGCCCCTGGTCCGGTCCGGGAATAGCTGAAAACCGGGAGGAATTGGAACCGGTCAAGAATCGGTCAAACCGGTCAAAAACCGGTATTAAACCGGGTTGAACCGGTCTGATTTTCTTTTTTTTTTTTTAATTTTTTTAAATTTTTTTAAAATAAAATAATATTATTTTTAGTGTTAAATAGTATTATTTTTAGTATAAATTTTTTTCTTTCTATATTATAATATGTTATAAGTATTATTATGATACATAATGATTAATAATGATAAATTTACCTAACAAATAATATGAAAATAGAATATCAATTGACTATATTATTAAAAATATATTAATTTATTCACAACCGGTCTGACCCTGGTCCGACCATTGAACCTTGAACCGTTGCCTTATCCAGTTCAATGACTGGTCCGGTTTTTAATACCTTGATAAAAACTAAAATCTACTTTTAAAATTGATAGTTCAATTGTTGTAGATTAAGTGCTTCAAGCTATAATATACTCCCAATTGTTCTTTTTATAAAAGATTTCTTTGAATATTTTTTTGGTTTTGAATTTAAGATTCTTTTGAAATTTTCTAGATCATTAATTTTTTTCAACCCAAAATGTTCTTTTCTTGGTTGTTAGTAATTAATATTAACATGGATAATTATAAAAATAGTTAATGATATATTAAATATCATACTCTTAAAAAAGGAAAGAGTGCTATTAATGAATTTCATTAAATGGGAGTAACTTTTAAAAATAATTGAGATTATATACAAATTTAATGAGGTTAACTACTTCTAATTAAGAGCATGTTTGATTCATATTTTCATAACAGTTTTTTATTTTTGAAAATAGAAAAACAAAAAAATTTGTTTGACAAGTCTGTTTTTTATAAAATTTTCTAAAAAATATGAAAATAAAATAATAAAAAACTTAGAACGTCTTTTAGATGTTTTATATTTTTCATTCTAGAAAATATAAGAAAATGTCGAAAATACTCAACTTATTAAAAATAAAATTATAAATTTTGAATAACCTATTTAACACTTATTAGTTATAATTTTGGTAACAATTATTTAAACATGTTTTTTATTTTTTTGTTCCTAAAACTTGTTCTGAAAAATAATTTTTTAAAATTATTTTGAGAACATTAAAATAGAAAATGCATTCAACCAAGTTAAAATGTGTGAAGTTGGTTAAAATGTTTTTATAAAATATAGTGGATGGAGTAATAGAAATGTCACAATTTTTTATTTCTCCCTAAGCCTTTCCATTAAATAGCCTTATCTTATCATTATTAATATAAAATACTTGCTCCGGTTTCAAATATAACAAAGAAATAATTACATTACACTGAGTAATAAAATTAGTTAAAAGTTTCTTGAACTACTTAAATTTGCATTAAAATTTTTTTTCATAATTACTCTCAATTAATGGTCTTTGTAAATCACAAATTTTCCTCAATTAATGTCAAATTCTTATTGATTCTCTAATTTAATGAGAGACATTAGTGGAAAAAACTATTTAATGCATAAAATCTTCACATTTTTTTCTTATAATTTGGACTAAAACAACTCTAAATTTTCTTATGTTTGAGATTAGAGGGAATATAAAATTTATATGAAGCTATATTATTCACAAGTGAAGAATAATTCATCTTGACCTTAAACCTTGTATAATACATTGAAAAAATATGTTTAGGCAAAAAAAAAATACTTAGAGATAGTGTAAAAGTGATGAACAAAATAAATATGATGGATATTATTAAGGATGATAGTGTAAGAATTATATAATTAGTTTATTTTTTTTGGTCAATAGATAATGCGTTGATACTTAATTAGTTAATGTTAGTTATATGATCTCAAATAGGTAGTTAAATAATAGCTTTAATGATATGAGGTAAATTGCTTAATTGGGTGATTAATATAGTGATATAAATATAATATAAATTAATTATATTATAACTAATTTTCCTCAGTTATTTATAAATGGAATGCTTTTAAACATTAACAAAAGATATATAAACATTCAAATAATCATCAATAGATATATAAAAGCACGTGAAATATGTTTTGTTTATAAGGAGCTATACATAGTGTGGCCTCCATCCAAGTTAGACCTCTAGACTTGAAATCTAGTATTACATAATAAATGAATAACAAAACTGATGTCATTGGATGCAATTTTTACCAAATGAGAAAATACACTTTTTTATCATTATATACAATATACATTATAGATAATGAGTTTCTATGCTTCACCAAGCTCTTTCTCCTAGTATGCTTGGGCATATAATATATAATTGATTTAATTCTAAGTCTCTATGTGTGTTTGGATTAAATTATGTATAAGTGATTATTCATAATAGATTATAAGAATAAGTGATTATGTCAAAAATGAATTATGTTTGGATATTTTTAACGCATAAGTGATTTTGAGAAAAAAAATGTGTTTGGATATTGGGGTTTAAATGATTATTGGGTGGATAATGAGAAAAAAAAATAAAATAAGTGATTATGACAGAATAAGTTATTATCATAAGTTGGAAAAAGTAACCCATGGAAATAATCACTTAAATGCCCATAAATGATTATTTTGATCAGGGTTGTGTGTTTGGATTAGATTATGTATAAGTAATTATGAGAATAAGTGATTATCCATAATAGATTATGAGAATAAGTGATTATGTCAAAAGTGAATTGTGTTTGGATATTTTTAACCCATAAGTGATTTTGAGAAAATAAATATGCTTGGATATTGAGGTTTAAGTGATTATTAGGTGCATAATGGGAAAAAAAGTGAAATAAGTGATTATGAGTGAATAAGTGATTATCATAAGTTGGAAAAAGTAGCTTATGAAAATAATCACTAAGGGTGTATTTGGATTAGATTATGTATAAGTGATTTTGAGGATAAGTGATTATGAGAATAAGTGATTTTGAGAAAAGAAATGTGTTTGGATATTGGGGTTTAAGTGATTATTAGGTGGATAATGAAAAGAAAAAATGAAATAAGTGATTATGGGAGGATAATTGATTATCATAAGTTGAAAAAAATCAGTTTCTTCCTTAAGCACTTATTTGAGGCATAAGTACTTATTGAAAAGTTATTTTTGTTTGACAACTTCACCACATAAACACTTATGGATCCCCATAAGTGCTTATTTTCACAATCCAAACAAGCTATTAAATTGCCATAAGTAATTATTTTGATCCGAAAAGCGTTTAGGTACATATGAGATAATCACTTTTTTAGCTCCATAAGTGATTATTAATTCAATCCAAACAGGTATGTATTTGGAAACTGGATTTTAGGCGTGAAATAATCATTTATCCCATCTAAAAAACTAATCCAAACACACTATCTATCTACTTCTAATGGGTGTGCGGAATGAATTACAAATTGGTTTCTATAACACCTACTTTCTATTTGACTTCATTAAAAAAACTGTCCAAATTAAAAGTTGGTGGCATAGGATCCAATTCTGCCACTAATTATAAGACATAGTGCAATAATGTTGCATTGGTTATAATTTTCTTTTTTCAAACATGATGTTTGCTTAATTTCTCCTCTAATTAGTGATGCTTTTATAATTAAATGTAAAAGCATAAAAGTTCTTTACTTCAGGCACTTTTTTTTATAATTTTTTCTTAGTTAGGCACTTTTTAAAGGAGCATGTGCTTTCCTTTTTTTTTTTTAAATTAAAAAGCTGTAGGAAGAGAGGAGCATGGTGTAAATGACATGTGACTAGAGGCCTGCCCAAAGAATTATTATATAGACGTGAATGCATATAATTTATTATAATAAAAAAGTTTTTGAAAGTTAATGTTTTAAAAATAGTATCTTGATAATCAATAGGCTGAGTCTAGAGAAAGGGATTAGTCTCTCATAACATGATGAACAAAAATTTAAATTTCTGTTGGGAGAGGTGCCCACATTTAGTGCGTAACAACATCTCAATATCAGAATACCTACGATTTCTACCAAAAAAAAAAAGTAGTATCTTGATATGGTGTATTTGTTTTATCTCAAGCTTTATTTTTTCTCTTATTGATTTTTTTTTACCAACATTCTGATTGATTGATTGATCTGAATTTGAGTAAAATATTGATTTGGATTGATTTAAATTTAAATTTAAATTGGATAAGTGTAAGAATTTGTCATGAAATTGTGGATTCCGCATTATAAAAAATTAACCCTGGATCGAACGGGCCAAAAATCTAGTTAACTCAAAGTGTAGTTGTTTAGCTAGTCTCTAAGCATAGGAGAATCATCTTGAGAAAGAAGGGCTACTAAGAAGGACTTTAGCTATGCCATAAATAATATGAGAGTTGTTGTTTGAGATTATCAACCATTTCCCGTCAGCTTAAATCCAAACTCTTCTAATTTTCTTGCTCAGCCAAGAATGGATTCTATTTCTTACCAGCTGCAGATTGGATCGTCCATGTTAAATATGGAGAGTCCAGATTTTTTCTTAATTTTTTATTTTTTTATTATTAAACATTATTTTTTAAAATATTAAAGTTAAGGGGTCATTTTTATTTTGTATTTTTATTTATTTAAAATTACAAAATAAATTTTCTTCAAAAATAATTATATAATAAATTTAAATGATCCAGACCTACTGCAACAGAGAACCTATTCCGCGAGGAATTAGCTTCCAACTCTGCAAAATTTTCTCCAGTTGAATTTTTTTTCACGGCTTTACATATTGCTTGATTATTTTTATTTTTTATTTTTTTGGCCTGATCTTATTGCTTGATTGAAGGATCGTACTCTTATGCCTATCTCTTCCCAAACACCTCACTACGATACTCTTGAGAAAGAATGCCTACTAAGAGATTTTTTTAAATTTATTTTTTTTAAAATTTTTAATTTTTTTTGTTTTTAAAAATGGTAAGAAATAAATGAATTCTGTCTAATAAATTATTATATTTTTTTAATTTTATTTTTAATTACACATGTTAAAATAGGGTTAATTGAGAACATCCAATAAAGTCATTTAAAATTTTTTTACATAACATGTTTGATTATTTTTTTTATGTTTTAGTTATTTATTATATTATTATACGAGTAAGTTATAACGGAGGGATTACTTTCCTCTGCTTATTAAAAAAAAAAGGCATTAATTAATATATTCTCTGGTTCTCTTCTTCAAACGGCAAACCGTCGGGTGGTGGCCCTTGGGCACCGCGTTTGGTCTGGATGTCCCCACCCCCACATACAAATGCGAAGCAGAATCTGAGGATCCGAAGCGAGTACTTCAAATAATAAAATAACGCTTCCCCCTCAATTTTCGGGGAATATTTCGCAGCCACCGTCGATCTTCATACTCCCATTAACTCCTTCAGCATTTCATGAGATAAGAGTCTCCCGAAATGCCCCATTGAAGACGAACTATTCGACCCTCTTTTTGATTTCGCTAATTGCGCTTGATGGTAAAATCGAAGCACAAGAGCTTACCTTTGACCCAGAAGACAGTTCAATGCATTCTTTCTTGCCGTTTATGTTCGATGATGTGATGTCGGAAGGTTCCATTACAATGTGTCAATTTTAAGGTAAAATTGTTGTATTGAATGTACTCCCTCCCTTATACTAGATAGGTGAACATAAGAAATTTATGTTTTAAAATATAATGTATTGCGTAAATTATATTGTGTTATTTTATTATCTTTCTAGTATTACGGTTACTAATACATTTAATGAAAATTTTTTAATGATTTTATCTAACCATAAATGAATGAAGGAGAATTTCTCCCAAAAATTTTACTCTTTACAATTGTTAATAATTCATGGGAATTCGAAAAAGAGAATGAATGAGAGAATAACTACAATTTATTAATATCGGAAGTATTATTAAATAAGAATAATTTAAAAAATAATGAAAAAAATTTTGATTACAAATTATTATGTTGATATATATATATAATTGTTAAAAGTGTACTGTAGATTGGAACCAGTATTTCTCTATCAATTGTTTTTGGATTAACAAAAGGGGAAGTCGTGCATGCTGTTACCCTAACATGACCCTCTTATGAGTGGTTCAAGTGGGGGGACATGCTGTTATTGACCTAACATCACAAACACAATTAGTGCATTGGACCCCATTCAAAAGAATGCTTTCTTTCCTTCATTTTCCTCAGCACGCTTAAGCCCTTTCTTTTCTCTGTTCCACTCTGCTTTCTCCATGAAGTGTCATCATCAGTCCACGCTCCAAAATCATTTCTTCCACCTCATTGTTCTTTATGGACTAGCATGCCCCTTTTCCCATCTCAAATTTTTTCCTTCGGTGGGAGGTAAAGAAAAAAAGTTCTTGCCCTTCTCTTTAAGCTTCAGTTTTTTCTTCTTTTCATTGACAGTTTCATACATGCTCGACAACGACAAGCTATCTTTTTGAAAGGAACAGCTGGTCAACAGAAGCAGAACAATTTGCCCCTTTTTACAAATTCCTCGATCTGGTGCGCACCCAGAGTTTTCTTATCTATAGACTGTCTGAAGTCTCAAAATTTCTTCTTTGAGACCTCATTTCCATCGAAGAATAGGGTATATGATTCATGATTTGGTCTCTTTCCTTGAATATGTAGAAGCCAAGGTTCTTCTTTTGATGTTGCAGCCTTGGAATACCCAATAAAGCCATTTAATTTGACACATTGTGTGATAATTTGTGTCGTGGGCTAGCCTCATTTCTTTATCTCATGGACTCCATCTTTTCTCTGATTTTGATTATAGTTACCTTGGGGTCATCAACACTGGTGGGATCTAATGCTCAGAGTATCAAATCAACTCATCTTCTTGACCTCTACATTAGAGATTACACGTTTAAGTCATTTGACAAACACTTCAGAACAGGCATAGTACAGTCAGTGAATTTACCTGCAAACCTCTCTGGCATCAGAGTTGATTCTGTAAGGTTTCGATGTGGCAGTTTGCGAAGATATGGTGCCCACTTAAAGGAATTCCATCTGGGTTCTGGTGTAGTTGTGCATCCATGTATTGAGAGGGTCATGCTGATCAGACAGAACTTGGGGTATAACTGGTCTACTATATATTATGCGAACTATGATCTCTCTGGATATCAGCTTGTTTCGCCGGTTATTGGCCTCCTAGCTTACAATGCTGATGAAGATGCTCACAACATCAACCCTTTTCAACTTGGAATTGTTGCTGGAGAAAAGCCCCTGACAATTGATTTTACCGACATTACTAGGTTCACAAAAGCACAAGGAATTATACCGTTGTGTGCCAGTTTCGAAGGAGATGGAAGAATGACACTGGCAAAGCCATCGTCACCACATGTTTGTGTTGCAAAGAGGCATGGCCATTTCGGTTTGGTTATTGCATCTCCCCCGGAGCAGTTCAGAAAGCCGATAAGTCAGTGGAAAGTGGCGGTTGGGAGTACCATTGGTGCTGCACTGGGTGCTTTTCTTCTAGGTTTGCTTCTGGTGGCTATGCTTGTTAGGGTAAAGAAGAGATCGAGAATGGAAGCATTGGAGAGGAGGGCATATGAAGAGGAAGCTCTTCAGGTTTCAATGGTTGGGCATGTTAGGGCTCCTACAGCATCTGGCACGCGAACAACGCCTATAATTGAGCATGAGTATATACCTCCTCCTCGTTGAAATGTTTCATTTTGTTGGTGATCAATCAATTTTGTAACATTAAAATGATATTGAAATCAAATTCTTAACAGGCCAAGACTAATTTTGCATTAGTTTCTATGAAAGTGTGCATAGATTTTGTTCTTTAAAGCAGAGGGCCTTGATTCTGAACTCTGCTGATTCATAATTCTTTATCTTATTTTCCTGAACTAAGATGCTAAACTTTTTGGAGGATGACTTTTCTTAAATTCCAAGATTTCCCGACTTCTATTTTTTCTTTAACATTTTCATTATAAGGACAAATGAAATGTGTCCATTTTACTAATTTGATATTGTTGAGAAGACATGGATCAACAAGTATTTGATTGATAAGGGCTACATTACACATGTCTAGTTCTCAAAAAGCTATGCTGCAAATTTCTCCCTCCTTAGTGCGTTTGATGCAATTATGATTATGAATTATAAATAAATGAAGTTGCTTAAAGTTGCTGACATGCACCGTGATGAGGTTTATCAAAAGACACAGGAAGCTAACCTGTAAAGCTTCCTATGTTTGGACATTATGATGATTTCCTATACAACAGTCTCATATACAGTTTGACCATTGAGTAAAAGTTGGATTTGACTATGCGAATTACTGTTACTTTGTCTTTGGCCTTTTGAAAAGATGTAGAAGGAGACTAAAAAGGACATTTAAGAAGGTTTTAAAGTGGGATTTCTTAATAAATTATTTAAGTGAAGAGTTGGTTTTTTATAGAGTTCAATGGTGTTGTGTCATCCATTTAACCGGCCTCACTTAGTAGGATAAAACTGTTGCCATTGTTGTTGTTGTTAGTAATCAAAATATATAATTTGCTATCATGTTGGCTGTCTTAGTAGAAATCAGATATTTGAAGTCTGAATTATGATTCCCCCGTGGTCAAATTGCCATAGAAAGCTAGTTTTTGAGATAATGGCTACAGATTGATTGGCCATTAGGAGTAGTTTTTTTGAGTTACAAGAAACACATTAACAGAAAATAAAAAGAGAAAAAAAAGTTACTAGTAATGTACAGTTTCGAGTTACTGCTTTTCCCTCTTAAACCAAAAATGAAATAATGAGCATGAAAGTATCTGAGCTGGACTACCACATGAAAACTTGGCAATTCCATGCACGTTGCTGTGCTATTTCTTCTCAATGATGCTGTGTAGGGAACTGAGTATAACCCAATTACAGCATTTGCACTAGGTTCCACAGTCAACTTCGAAGGTACTTTGTTGTCTTTGGTGTCTTCCTTTTCATAAAATGTTGTAATTTTGTATTTTGGCTGAGATTCTGATGTATCCTAGGTTTTTGGATCTCTGAGAACTTGAGCTTTTGTTGTTGTTGTTTTTGTGAATTTGTCCTTTGACTTCCAAACGCATTTTGTTGAGTTCCATTATTTTTATGATTTTCTATATGCAGTTCTTGCTCATGTTTATATTAGATGAACATATTAAAAACTCTTTTCGGCCTCTTGGGTTGAAACTTACCATCAGATCCATACCCATATTGATAGGAATATAAATATAGCTAACAACCAAATCAACTTCCATAGATGAAGAGGTATTCCACGAAGTTGGAAGAACGATATTAGGTAGTTAGTTGCAAACTTGACCTGTTTGTTAAATAATTTTGTTAGCTCATCTCTTTTCCAACTTTCTCTACACAGAATACCTCCGATTAATGAGAGCTCCTCTGTTTAGTTGCTATATTTATATTTGTCACACTAAAAAATGCAATGCGGACGATGTGAGAAATGAAAAATGAAGAAAAAGAGAAAAAATTGATCTTCACAATGGAAGCTGATTTTTAAGAGGAGTTTCAAAATTTTAAGGAAAATTTTGAAAAATTAGAAAAATAAAATGAAAGGATGGTCTGTGAATCAGAATCAGGTTTGAGAGTATGATTGTGAGTGGGAAAGGTGTTAGGCACCCCCACATCATCCGTTCCTAAGAACGGTTACCTTAAGTTAATCATGCAATTTTTATGGCTTTTAAACATTATTTTAATTGCCCTTTAATCATTCACATGCTAAAATAAATATAAAAATAAGAGAAAATGTAAAAATCAAAATGAAGATAAAATGAAAATATGAGAAGCTGGGGAAAATAAAATAAGAGGAATATATTATTTATTTACAAAAGCAGACTTGACCCAGAATCAGAGTCTAGGACCTCTGTACCTTGTGATAGGGATCAAAGTTGATATAGTTTATGATATAAATACGTGTCATTAAGTTGATATTTTTTATTATATATTTTTTTGATAAAAATAAGGCTAAAGTATACTATTTGTTCTTTAATTTTGAGGTAAATTTTATTTTAGTCCTTTAATTATATTATGTTTCATATTAATCTTTTAATTATTAACATATAATTAAAGACTTCCTGATTCTTAACACCGTTAAATAAACTAACAGAAAATAATAATTTAACTATTTAAAAGTGACATCATTAATATTATTATGTATTAATTAATATAAAAATTATAACAAAAATAATTTTAAGACTTAAATATTTACTACTTTAAAAATACGTTAATAAAAGAAATTAAAAATTACAACTTTAAAATCAAAATTTTTATTTTTAGGTTTTAAATATTTATTTTAAGACATTAAAATATTTTTATTATAAAAATAAATATTTATTTTTTATACTTTACATTCTCAAGTTAAATTTTTCAACTTGTCAACTTGTGCAAAATAAATAAAAATTATTCATTTTAATATAATAATTTTAAACATTTTATCACAATATTTTAAAAATAATTTATTCTAAGGTTATAATTTTTAATGCCTTGAATTAACATATTTTTTAACTTTTTTATTTTTCTAAGGTACTAATTATTTATTTAAAGCCTAAAAAATGATAATTATAATTATTATATTAATTAATGTATAATAATAGTAATTAGATGAATTTAAGTAAATTTTCTGTTAACTTGTTTAATGATGTTAAATTCAGGAATCTTTTGACCGTATCTTTAAAGTTAAAGGATTGTAAGGAAACTTTTAAAAGTTAAAAGACAAAAATGAAATTTGCTTTAAAATTAAGAGATCAAATGTATACTTTCACCTAGAAATAATTTATCTTTCCACAAAGAAAATAGTATTCAAAATTGGTTGGTATGTTTTAATTTGTAAAAGATAAATTAATTTCAATTATTTTCTCTTATCATTCATTTTTTCATTTTTCATTTTTTTCATTTTTATATTTAAAAGAAAATCAATTCTTAAAATATATATATATATATGTTTTTCCTCGATATAAAAGATATGATTAAAATTATGTGATTTTGAATATTTTTATTTTTAATTTGAAAAGAAAAAAATTTGAAAACAACTTTATTTTATAGAATAAAATCAATTAGTTTATGTAACGACTTTATCACTTACAATTCGCTGATTGATACCTAAATGCTCGTGGTGGTGCCACTTGAGACAAAAGGCGTAAATGATAAGAGGTTTGAAAGAAAACAAATAGCTTTGTATAATTTATAAAAATGGAAATAAATAAGATCCGTTTAAAATATATTTATTTATTAAAAAGAAAAGTATTAAGAAGAATTTAAAATATGATTATCACATAAATTTTCAAAGAAAAATACCCAACATATGTGATGACTTTATCATTCACAAGTTATTGATCGATACTCAAATACTCATGGTATTACCACTCGAGGCAGATTAGTGGAAAGGATAAAAACTTGAAGAGAAATAAATAATTTTTGTTTAAATTATTTGTATTTCCTTATTTCAAATTATGTAATGAAAAATATAAATAGAAAATCTTTTTTTTATGAATAATTTTTGTTTAAATTGTTTTATTTTCTGATTTCAAATTAAAATTATGCAATGAAAAATGTAAATAAAAAATCTTTTTTTTATGAATAATTTTTGTTTAAATTGTTTTATTTTCTTATTTCAAATTATGAAATGCAATCAGAAAATCCCCTTTCATTATTATTATTATATTTTTTTATTTGAAAAAGAAATTTAAGATAAAATTGTTACATGCAAACATTTATTTATTTATTTATTATTTTTATTTATAAATCATTTGTATTTTCTTATTTCAGATTATGAAAATGAAAAAAAGCAATTAAATTCTTTTCTTCTTTTTTTCTTTTAAACTTGAAATAGTATTAAAAAAGAATTTAAGTTAAAATTGCTACATATAGTTTTATTTTTCAAAACCAATTTCAAAATAAAACCAAACAGCATATGTGGTGATTTTATTACTCATAATTTGCTAATTAATACCTAAACACTCAAGGCATTACTACTCGGAGCATAAACGTAAAAAGAAAAACTAGCACTAGAGGGATTTAATTTTGATTGTTTATTAGATATTTTATTATTATTTAAAAAAAAAAGTAGTCATTCATTTTCGAGTGTGACACCCATATTGTAATTTCAAGCTCTAAACATTAAATAAACTATGCTGCATATGAGATCAACTTGCTATGTATACGTTAAACTTTCTTACTATCTCACGACAACACCTAAACTAAGCCTAAAAATCAGATTGATCAAGCATAACTCAAGGAGAGTTCAAGTCCAAAGCATGCATACGTATACTATAGCCTATTCACACTTCAATCAAATTTTAAAAGCAAATCTGTAAAGCAAGGACTTGGAATCTAAAACTAGGCACTCAACTTAGCAACGAAGCATTCCAGCACCTCAATCATACCAACTGAGTTAAGATCCCTTTCATATATCCTCATTCACTTATTCAACCTAATAAACTTGGCAACCACTACATCAAAGCTACACTTTATGTATTCTTCAATATTATCATTTGCCTAAAATCTCAAACACCTCGCCATTTCAAGCAATATTTCAGATGCAACAAAGAAAATACAATACCCACAAGCCTTAATGCCATTAGTATAGCCAAATGAAGACAAACAAGGCTCTACCAGTAATGGCTAAAGTTGGCCATATTATATCAATCAATCAAGCTAGCCCAAAACAAGATGTTGAGATGATGAAGGCAAGTCGGTTTTGTGGTTCAAATGAGCAATGAAGAAAACAGTATGAAAGAAAACATATGGATTAGGTGGAAGCAAATGCTTGTGGCTAAATAAACCATATTTTGAGCCTATATTTCAACAACATACCAACAACCACCAATACTCAGGCATTCATAGGATATGGTACATAGCACCAAGAAAAGACTAAAACCCATGATTTAATGGGTAATAAGGAACCAAACCATACCATATATTAAAGTTCTAATTAGAAACAAAACTAGATTTTTTACAATAAATCAAGACTCATGACAGTAACAGTATACTCTATAGACTAATTCTTTCTTCAAACTAAACTCACTACAAAGATTCCCTCCAGTGACCATCATTATCAAGATGAAATAAGTTCATGAACACAAATTATTCTTCTTTTCAATTGTAGCCTCACTGGACATAATACATTAGCCTTCTAAATATACATAATCAAACATGTTTAATAGCCAACATTGTGACCATATTTCAACAATAGATAGACAGTACCAAGATTTCAACAGCAAATAGGCTAAGCAAGTATTTTCAGAACCAGATGAAAACCAAATATGAGGTCTAACATCATGCATCAGAGATGCCGGAATCAGAATATAAAATCCCTAAACACATCTTCATATGATAGGGATCATTTTCACAGCAAGTAAATCTTAGTATAGTATAGTGTTACTTCCACACTAAAAGCAGAGCATCTAGAAACTCTACTAAAAAAAGAAAGAACAATTAACTGGCTTCAAGATGAAAAGAAAGGGGAAGCAATGAGGGAGCAATGAATGGAAGAACAAAAATCTCAACTAAATATCTGAATCTTAGAACAAAATTTACCAATTAATGAACCCAGTGCCTTGCATTTGCCCCTTTTCTCTGAGTCTCTGCCTTCAACCACTGCCTTCAACCACAGTTCTACCTCTCTTCCTTTTCTTATGCCCTCTTCGATCGTCCGCACTCAAGCTCCCTCTGGTTCTTCTTCTCTTTTTCCCTTTTGCTGCCTTCAATTCTGCCTCTCTCATAGTTTTCGCAGCTCTCTCCTTGTCCCTCTCTCTCTGTTTCTCAAATTCTAAGGTTTCTTCGGTGCCCAGTGCTTTTGTTCCTTTAGGGTTTTCTTGCGTATCCAGAAAATCCTCTAGAATTCCGTTGCTTAATCCTTTTATAGGATTAAAGCGAGAGGAGAAGAGTAGAAACTTTAATGTGTGGTCTCAACTTTTGTATCCCCTCATTCCCAATTTCACACCCTTCAATCCGTGCGTCCCTTTGCTATTTTCATGCCAAATTCGTGGACCTCCAAATGCTCCCTCACCTCCACTACATTACCGTACCTAGTACAGAGGAGTGGAGGGAGGTAATTTTTCGTTTCTACACCTTTTTTGCTTTGCTTCTCTCACCCACACTTGAACCCAAACCTTAACTTCCTTCCCTCTGCATCGCGCTCCTCTTCTTTGTCTCTGCTCACTCACTCTCTCCCAAGCTCTTGCATGCCTGAGCCTCTGCTTAAAGGCTCCCTCTGTGCCTTCATATTTGAGCCCCTTGGCTCACTGCGCATGAGTGCTTGAGCCTCTACTCAGAGGCTCACTCGGGGTCCTGAGCCCTGAGTTAGGGCTCCTTTAGTCTCTTAGCTCCCTCATACCTAAGCCCTCTATTTGGGCTCAAGGTAATCTCGGTCCTGAGCTCCGAAATAATCACCTAGGCTAAAATTAGCCCAAGATTGAAAAAAAGAAATTTGTTTCTCTTTTTTTCTTTTTACATTTTTTTCTTTTTTATTTTTTATTAATTAAATTATTTTTTATATATATTTATATATATATATTATTTTTATTACTATTATTATTATTATTATTTATTACTATTATTATTATTACATATATATTTTTAGTTAATAATAATTTTTTTAGTTTTTAGTTTTTATACTTCATTATTATTATTATTATTATTTTATTATTTTTTCTCTTATTTTGTTTATTTATTTGTATTATGTATTATTTATTTTTTGTTAATTAACTTTTTATTTCATTTATTATCTTATTATTATTATATATATTTTAATTTTTTTTAGCTTTTTATGTATAAAACCTGGATAAAATACTGTATTCCCAGTTACTCCTCTTTACAAGTTTCCTATGTAAGAATGAGGAAATTGTAATTTTGGAGTTCTCGCATAAAAAATGAGTAAAGATTAAAACACGAATTTTGTCCGTGCAAAATACATAAAGACTTATTTGCCCCTGACACAAAAAAATGCAATATGATATGAATTTAGGACACGAGACTCTATCTTAGGTATGAACAATTTAATTTGAAAAGGAAATGGTGGATGAACATTTTCATGCAAGACATACAATGCAAATGTGAACTGAGATTCAACCAAATAAATTGAACTAGACTCTACCAAATGTGCAAATGAACAACTACCTCCAATTAGGATTGTACTGATGTAACATATAATGATGTGACACAAATGAATAACTAAGTTAACTAGACTAGGATTGATATAGTAAGCGGTGAAATGACTAAAATAAGTGTGATAACAAGATTCAAACAAAATATCATATTTTATTTTTTATTAATTAAATTATTTTTTATATATATTTTATTATATATATTACTATTATTATTTTACATATATATTTTTAGTTAATAATAATTTTTTTAGTTTTTAGTTTTTATACTTCATCATTATTATATTTATTATTATTATTTTATTATTTTTTGCTCTTATTTTATTTATTTATTTGTATTATGTATTATTTATTTTTTTAATTAACTTTTTATTTTATTTATTATTCTTATTATTATTATTATATATATTTTTAATCTATTTTTTTTATATTTTTTATGTATAAAGTCAGGATAAAATACGGTATTCACAATATTTTTATCTTGCATGCACTCTAAAGTGTAAAATATTAAAATTGATTTGGATTCCTTACATTCACAAAAGTGAACGTATATGGTATATTTGGAGAGATATAGAGAGAGAGAACAGAGATGGGCACAATGATGAGAAGTAAATACCATACACAATTATATTCTTTTGTGTCATTATCTCTTAAAATGTAAGGAATTGAATTTACATTAGAATTGGCTGCACAACATCATATCTGAAACTGGTAAAACTTGTTGATATGAAACTTGATTGCTTAGAGTGATACTATAAGAATTATTTAGCTCATTCCTCGAGCAATTCATTCACCTTACGGGCTTCTGTTGCATCATATGAAGATAAGAACTCTGGAGGATTATCTTAAAAAGTTAACTGTACTACTTGTTGGTGCATTTTTTTTTTCATATTTTGATACATAGTTGCTGGTAATTGAATATAAAATATTATGCCAAGAACATGTGCCTATCTTAATTTTTCCATGCTTTTGAAGTTTGTTGAGTTGGACCTAGTAGTTTTGAACTTAAGTTGCGTTTTAGCAAAGATGAAATGATCTTATACAAAAACACGTCGACTCAATTCGGTTCTTGATCAGAGTTTATTTGCTAGGGAAGCTCAAAATACTATGATACATTCTTAGACTTCTACTGTTCCTTCTTTGGGGTGTAGGGATCTGCTACTGGCAGTTCAGAAAGCAGATAAGTCAGTGGAAAGTTGTGGCCAAAAAAATTAAAAGATAAGTCAATGGAAAATGGCAGTTGGGAGTACCATTGGTGCTGCGCTGGATGCTTTGCTTCTGGTTGCTGCTGTACTTGTTGATGTGAAGAAGAGATTGGGATTAAAATGACTTTCAATCAGATTCTTAACCGGCCAACACTAAATTTTGATTAGTTTCTATAAAATGTTTGCACGCATTTCATTCTTCTGATGATTCATAATTCTCTCCTTTCTCCTGAATCAAGATGCTACACTTTTTGGATGATGAAGTTTTTTAAATCCCAACATTTTCCAACGTTTTTCCATTATAATGATGCATGAGAGTGCGTGTATTTTACTAATTTGATATTGTTGAGAAGACATGGATCAACATGTATTTGATTGATAAGAGCCTGGTTACGCATGGCATAGTTATCAGAAAGCTATGCTGCAAAACTCTGTTGTATTGCTGTATATGCATGTTAATTTTCTTCTCAAACAAGTTTGGAGTGTTTGTATATTGGTCATATAGAAATTGAAATTGTACAAAATTCAAAATAAATATACAAGTCTCTCTCTCTCTCTCTCTCTCTCTCTCTCTCTCTCTCTCTCTCTTCTTTTTTTTGTTAAAATAGAATGCTTAGTGCTCAACTCATCCTTGAGAACTTCAACTTACATGCGTTTTTGTTTGACAAAGCAATACTTGCAACTCACGTGACTTTTTTGGGGAAAAAAGAAACTCACGTGACTTTTAAGGGCTAAGGCAAATAATTGATTAACATAATTTGTTTGGCCTGTATTGAGTGCATAGATATAATATATAATTACTTATCGAATCTTATAAATGATTATATGTAAGAATTGTCAAATAAAAATTGTTTTCAATTAGTGATTAAGTGCTTATGAAAGGAGTTGATTTTTTTTGCTTATGATAATCATTTATCATTCCATAATCACTTATTTCACTTTTTCTTCTCATTATCCATCTAGTAATCATTGAAATTCCTAATATTTAAATACATTTCCATTTCTCAAAATCACTTATGGGGTAAAAATATCCAAATATAAATAATTTTTTATATAATCACTTATTCTCATAATCTAATATAAATAAATATTTATCCTCATAATCACTTGTACATAAATCAATCCAAATATACCACATGATTTGCTAAATCACAACTTAGCTCCCTAAATTATCTTTTCTTGTAGTTTGTAATGGAAGAAGTCGGAAATACGAAGGGTCTGTTTGACAGTGTTTTCTATTTTATTATTCTCAAAGTAATTTTATAAAATTATTTTCAAGAACAAGTTTTAGAAACAAGAAAATAAAAAAATCTGTTTAAATAATCATTACCAAAATTATATCTAGTAAGTGTTAAATGAGTTATTCAAAATTTTTAACTTTATCATTAATAAGGTGGGTTTTTTTATATTTTCCAGAATAAAAACTATAAAATACCTTAAAGATGTTCTGAGTTTCCTAATTTTTTATTTTTCAGAACATTTTATAAAAAATAAGTTTATCAAATAAGTATTTTTATTTTTCTATTTTCAAAAATCAAAACACTGTTTTAAAAACAGTTGTCAAACTGACCTTAGATTTTTAGTCCTTAAATTTTTTAACATGTTTAAATTATTTTTGTTATAAATAAATTTGTAAATTATTATTGATATCCCAAATAATAGGCTAATTTTGCTAGCGTTCTACTGTACCAGTAACACTGATATAGCATTCACTCTTTTTTTCATTTAAGATTTAAAAGGTTAGTTTTGTGTTGGCCCCAAAAAAAGAAAGTTACGTGACCGGTGGCCTTTTTTTTACCAGAAACAAGATGATATATTACAAAAAAAAACAATACAACCAAAACAAAGCCCAATATCTATTAGAAAACATCACAGCGCAACCTGACCCACAAAACCCTACCTGATAACAGCAACAACAAACCATACCACAACATAGCTGTTGGACCACCAAAGGTCACCCTACCTTGCTTCACCCACACAAAGAAACTGGAAAAATAATAACAACACAACAACATACACCAGCAAAAGAGAAAACCCCAAAGCAACAGGAGACACCACCAGCCAAACCAAACATAATTGAGATGAGAGCACTACCTCACCGAAAAACAACAAAAACACCACTAGAACTAGGGATGTTGGCTCTGAGAGCCATCCTGTTTTGATCCATCCCTTCGAATATCAAATCTGCCAAGTCATGAGCAAATTTTAAAAATGCTGTGTGTGTAAATCACATGAAAAAAGCCACCACAACGGTCTCTGTCAAAGCAAGTGAATAACTAAACCTCTGATAGTGCCTCATTGATCTATCAGGTTTGCCATTGATAGAGGAAGAGAGCTGTAGAAAACATTCACTCCTATCCGCTCTGTTTGCCAAACCTTCTAATCTACATGGTAAATGGTAGTATTGGGAGGGACTTGCCATCGTCCCACAAACCCTAGCAATAGAACAAACATCAACAAAAGACAAGAAGCACACATAAATCATGGATACTCCCTCCCCCTTGGAGGTCAGGGAGAGAGGCACCGTGAAACTTGCCTCTCACAAGCAAGCTGAAGGTTTTGAGGCTCTTGAAACAAGAGCATTTGAGGGGTGAAAGATGTTACGTGACCGGTGGCTAATCATACATATTATGCGAAAATAGAAATTAAGCATAGGAAAAAGAACCCGTAACGCTACTAAACTAAGGGCCCGTTTGGTTCTCCGTTTTGTAAAATTAAGTTATGATAAATGAAGTTTGTAAAAATGAAGTTTAGATAAAGTAAATTTGTTAAAAGTTGTTATGTTTGGATATTCTTTTTGTAAAAGTAAGTTTGAAAAAAAATCTGTTTGGATGATAAGGGTTATAAGTACTTTTAGATGTATAATATAGAGTAAATTTATTTCTCCTTTTTCAAAATCCACGTTTTGTTAAAGGAAAAGTAACTTTTCTCCTTCTTTTTCAAAACCACAGTTTAACCCACTTTTCATTTTTCAAAAAGTCAGTTTATGGTTGGTTTGTATTTGACCAAACACATCTTTTACAAAACCATGGTTAAAAACCATTGTTATGTTTTGTAAATAATGAACCAAACATGCACTAATTTGCTTGAGACGAAGTGACGTAGGTTTAGATAAAGTAAATTTGTTAAAAGTTGTTATGTTTGGATATTCTTTTTGTAAAAGTAAGTTTGAAAAAAAATCTGTTTGGATGATAAGGGTTATAAGTACTTTTAGATGTATAATATAGAGTAAATTTATTTCTCCTTTTTCAAAATTCACGTTTTGTTAAAGGAAAAGTAACTTTTCTCCTTCTTTTTCAAAACCACAGTTTAACCCACTTTTCATTTTTCAAAAAGTCAGTTTATGGTTGGTTTGTATTTGACCAAACACATCTTTTACAAAACCATGGTTAAAAACCATTGTTATGTTTTGTAAATAATGAACCAAACATGCACTAATTTGCTTGAGACGAAGTGACGTAGGTTTAGATAAAGTAAATTTGTTAAAAGTTGTTATGTTTGGATATTCTTTTTGTAAAAGTAAGTTTGAAAAAAAATCTGTTTGGATGATAAGGGTTATAAGTACTTTTAGATGTATAATATAGAGTAAATTTATTTCTCCTTTTTCAAAATCCACGTTTTGTTAAAGGAAAAGTAACTTTTCTCCTTCTTTTTCAAAACCACAGTTTAACCCACTTTTCATTTTTCAAAAAGTCAGTTTATGGTTGGTTTGTATTTGACCAAACACATCTTTTACAAAACCATGGTTAAAAACCATTGTTATGTTTTGTAAATAATGAACCAAACATGCACTAATTTGCTTGAGACGAAGTGACGTAGGTTCCGTCGTTTCGGTACTTTTGGAGGGAAATGTCTTTGAGGCTACTCTACGAAGAATGTTTGGGTTGAGGTGAGAGGTCCAATCAAATTGATCTAGCTCGGCATTCATTGAACTGTAAAAGAGTTGGCCCGATCCAGCTTATGATCCTGGAGCTTAATTCTAAAAAAATAAAAAATAAAACCGGCCGTTCTTTTTGTTTTCAATTTAACTTTTAGTTCTCATTATTTAATATTTTTTATATCTTCGAGTTTTTCAAAATCAATTATTATACCTTCAGACCCTGTTCGGCTGGGATTTTTTCAGGGAAAGGGGAAGGAAAGGGAGGGGATTTAATTCCCTCCCCTTGTTTGGATCTGTTTTTTTGGAGGGGATTTAATTCCCCCCAATCCCTTTTTCATTCCCCTCCAATTTGGAGTTTTTTGGAGGGGATTGAGTTTTATTACTCAATCCCCTCCAATCTCCTTCAATCCCTTCCTAAACTAAACAAAGTTTCATTAAAATCCCTCCAATCCCTTCATCTCGAATTCGACCAAACAATGGAATTTTAAAATCTCTCCAATCCCCTCCCCTCTAATTTCCTCCATTAAAATCCCTCTCCTCCCTTCCCCTCGATTGAACCAAACAGACCCAAGGTCGGCAGGGGATTACTCACCGTTAAAAAAGAAAAACACTTATTTGCATCTAGCTTTTATACACCTTGTAAAATTTGTCATAGGAGTTAAAACTTTTAAGATTTTTCATAATATTTATAACTTTAAAATTTTAATGAAATATTAATTATTTATTTTATTTTAATATGAAATGAACCATTCAAAAGAGCATTCAAATTAAGAATATTTTAAAAGATATTATTAAATTTTATACTGTTTTATATTGTTTAATAATTTTCTTAATCCTTGTGATAAACCTAAAAGTGGGTTAGTTCTCAAGACTCTCCTGTTGTGCCTCTCTTCTCCACGTTCCTCTAATATCTACTTGCTTCATGTACTTCATTCTAGTAATTTGAACTATGGAGGGTGGGTGACGCCTAAACAGGAGCACCGTAAAAGAAATTTTTCAATTTTGCGTATGAAATAAGGAAGCTCTGACTGGTTTGATTATCAAAAGTTTTTGTGCACATTAAAACCTCCTCTCGAAAACTTCTTTGATATCGCAGCCTTGCGATTTTGTGATATTTTGTGGGTGCCCAAGTCTCCTGCTTATCTTTTGCTTGATTTCATTTTCGTTCCATAAGGTGTGGCTTTTTTCTTTACATGCTTCATATGCGTCACCAACTCTCTATAGTCCAAATTACTAAGATTTTGAGATCTATTACAAAGAGTAAACGATATCCATCTGCTATCTCCCTTGTTTCACAACTCTTGTTGCTCTAAGCATCTTGATCAACCCTTACTGCCACAGGGTAAAAAGTTAGATACTCAGCTCTAGATTTTTTTTATTCTTGTGTTCGTGATGAAATTTATTGTAATACTGAAACAATGCTTGTTTCTTTTAAGTAATAATTGTTGCTCTATATAATGGCTGACTGCAATTGTAGATGTTTTGTTCGAGTCATATTTTCGTTTTTCAAAAAATGCTTTGTGTTCTTCTGTGTGTTTTTAACTGGTAAGCATTCAGTGGAAGAAGTAAACGAATGTCCTCTCTGACCTGTCTAGTTTTTAGTTTCAACCACATTGGTGTTCTAATTTGGGCAAAAGTTTTTTTATCAGCTACGTCTCTTTACATTTAATGGAAGCAATAAACTTCAGTTTTGGCATCAAAATATAGTTTACAAGCTTCATTTTGGCAGGGTGCTTTCAGAAGTATTGTATAGAAATGTAGCTAATTCAGCATAAACTTACACTGGGGCAGGAATTTTGGTAAAAAGTTAGAAGCTATTCATTATTCCATAGAAGGTCAGGGACGCATATGAAGCGAGTAATGGACATGCATATGGGCATGTAAATGTTTGCTTTCTTCTTTCCGTCGCTTGTTTCATATTCTCCCTGACCTCTATAGTCAAAATTATTAATTTCCCCACTGCACCTCTGGTTGCTCTAAGCATCTTGATCAACTATTACTGCCCGACGGTAGAAGGTAGCTATTTATTTAATTAACTGCATGTATGAATTTGTGATTCTATGAATATCATAAATAATATTGTATATCCAATAAAACGTAACAGTTTTAATATGTTAAATATAAATACTTCATAGTGTGATTTGTATGATATATATATATATATATAATTTTTTCTCAAATACTAAAACTTAAATTATGACAATGTGCGCACTATTTTGGATTATTTTGTTGGTATGAATTTAGATTTTATATTTTTCAACAGTCATATTAGCATGGTTATTTTGTTATTATTTTTAAAGATAGCAAATCTTAGGGATCATAAGTTAAATAAATATTTTTGACATTTTAATTAACTAATTTATATGTTTTGGGAATAAATTTAAAATTATTTCTTCAATTAAAAGTTTTTTCTTAAGATTTGTTGGTTTCATAAATAATAACTTTACTTTTAAAAAAATCGCATAACTTTAATTTTTTTGGAATTTTTTTTTTGTTTTAAATGGTATTTGCCTTGAACCAAATCAATTGAAACTGAATCAAATGGACAAAAAACAAAACCAAACCAACTAGTGAGTCAGACCAAATAGGTCAACATTTTTCTTAAACTAATCGGTTTGTTTTTTTGCCTAAAATTGAACCTTTGAACACTCTTAATTGATAGGTACCTATGCTAGGCCATCATAACACAATCACAGCACAAGGGAAGATTGATCCTGATATGAACACAGGGACTTCAATTCAGAATTGCAATATTTCACCCTTTGGGAACGTGAGTTCTATGCAGACATATCTTGGAAAGCCATGGAAGAATTATTCAACCACTGTGTATATGCAGTCTTCAGTGGGGAATTTAAGTAACCCTAATGGTTGGTTGCCATGCGTAGGAAACTCGGCACCAGACACCATTTTTTATGCTGAGGTTCAAAATTTTGGACCTGGTGCTTCAACAAACGGTAGGGTCAAATGGAAAGGTTTAAGAACAATTTTTGCAAAATAAGCCGATAAATTCACTGTTAAGGCCTTCCTTCAAGGAGACTGATGGATTCCAGCCACCAGCACTCCCTACAATTCTTAACTGTGACAATTTTATTTCGTATACATATACTGTAGAGCTTCTTTTGTGGGAATTTTCTCGTATAATTAATGTCATAATATATTGTTTAATTTGATTCAATACGTCTAACATTCTTGAGAAATTATTAGATATGCCCTTTGCAACTATTTTATAAAGCCAAATGAAGCAAAACTGAAGGACTTAACATTGAATCTTTATTTATAAAACCTACATTGTGGACCAAATATGACCTTATCTTTGAACAACCGTCTTCATGCAAGTTTTGAAAATCTGAACTTGAAACTCCTTTACAATTCAAATAAACTTTGAATTATTTCAGAAAACTCTTTTCCCCCATATCTTCTTGAAGAATCTCTTCCTTTAAAAATGATTAATCATATAATTAAACTATATCTAAACTAAGTTGAAAATACTTGTTACTTCACTTCCTAAATAACTAGTAATCCTCCAGAGTAGAATATGTTCATATCAGGAAGCCATGTAATTTTAAATATTGGTAAATTCTATAGAAACTTTATATGCAATTACACTTTTTGAATTACACCACAATGTTTATGTCTCTCATATCCTTTTTACACTCAGATGGTTACACATTCTAGTTAACAATGAATCAAAACTTATTACACCCATGTAAAATTTCACTTTCCTAATTAGCTAGTAATCCTGGAGAGAAGGGTATATCTGTGTCAGGAAGCCAAGTATCTCCCAGTGTAAAATTAAGAACAGTAAAGTTCAAAGCCTGAGTAGTATTCAGTAGATTAAAACCAGGCCATTGAACTCTATTGCTAGTACTAGCCCTAGGTCCATAATTATTGAACTCACCAAAAAACAAAGTGTCCAACCCTACAGTCCCATTCCACTCTAACCAACCAGAAGGTTCAATCACACCCCCAATATAAGACTCCATGTACACTGTTCTAGAATACAACTTCCATGGCCTTCCCAAGTAGGTCAAGGTAGTAGAGTTCAAATCTGAAGCCATATCCTGTGCTGCTTCAATACTGCAATTTTGGATTGAGATTCCTGTGTTCTGGTTTGGGTCAGTTCTGCCTTGTGCTGTGATGGCATTCTTCTGAGATGGAAGTGGCTTTCTGGCATAGATCTTGCAGCCTTGGAATACAACAGCTGCATTGCCAAATATAAAGTCAACTGTGCCATAAATGTCACAATCTCTGTAGAATTGCCTCAAGGAGTGAGTATAGAGGGTGTCTTGGTAGCCTTCAAATCTGCATCGATAAAATGTTGAGAGATCTGCGTTGTTCCTCACTGCCACTGCTTGGTGCTTCTCTGGACCTGCTGTGTTCCTAAATGTGATATCCACTGCAATAAATCTTTCTCCAGACACAGCTGTAACATCCACAATATATTGAACTAGATTCAAAAAATAGACTAACTATGCTCTTGAACCATTTTGGCATAGTCATATAAGTTGCAGTTTTTATCAAGGAATGAATGTTAAGTATAGCGTTTGTATGGATTGTAAGTTTGTAACAAACATGACTTTAAGTGGTAGCCTTTTCTTTGAACACTAAACCAAATGGTTAAAGAAAGAGCAAACTATAGAGACTTTTCATAAATAGTATTGAAATTATACAAACTTCTTCTCTATTCTTAAAACTAATTCAAACCTTCCCTAATTTTTTGGTAAAATTACACATAACTCAGTTCAAAGAAAGAATAAATTACTTTAGTCTCTCCAAAATTTTGTTAGAACTACACAAATCTCCTATCTATTGTTAAAATATACACAGACCTCCCTTAAAAATAGAAGGAAGGTTTGTGTAGTTTCTTCTTTGTTTTCAAGGGAGGATTTTGTAAATTCAAGCGAAGTCCATGTAATTTACTTTGGTTTTTAAAGAAAATTTATATAGGTTTTGAAAATAAAAGGGAGGTGTATACAATTTTAGCAAAACTCGGAGAGGAATTCCTTGTAATTTACTCCAAAAAAACTCAAGTCATGTTAAGAAATTGATAACACTAAAGGTGGGATAATGTATGTATGTATGTATATATGTATGTATGTATGTATACTGACCAAAGGTGGAGGAATTGAAGGTTGTCCAACCATCAATGACACTATGATTGCCTGTAATGATAGTCTGGTTGATACCATCACCAATGAGCAAGATATTCTTCTTATGTTTAGGAACAATCACATATTCTTCATAGTATCCTTCTCTAACATATATAAGGAAATATCCATCTTCTGGCTTCAAGTCATTAGGTGCTGCTGCAATGGCATCTCCAATGGCAGTGAAGTTATCAGTCCCATAATGACTCACAATTGCATAGCTATTCAATAGAATTCCCTTGCTCTCACTCTCTTTCAGAATCCTTTCACTTCTCGTTGTACAGTTTAATGCCTTGCAACTATACTTTTCATGAAGTACCTGCAATAATGTTTAGCCCTCCATTTAATTTTTTAATTGAGACTAAATAACATAACTTGATAGGTCTTAGTAATTATCCTCAAATTCAAGGAGTATAACATAGAGTTGTAAAAAACTAGTTTCTTATGTTATGCATAAAGCCCATTATTTACATATTCTCCAAAACGTCATATTTGTCCCATTTCTTTATTTTTTTTATTGTACCTTTTTGTGTTATTTTTTTTACTTTTCTCCTCTTGAAATTTGTCTATTTTAATGAATCAAATTTAAACACTCGGACAATTTTTATTACCATTACGAAAATGATACAAAAACTAGATTGGAGGGGGGCAATGCACTAGGTCTCAAAAATGAATTAGATTATTCTCATTTTGTGAATAATCTTATTATAAATATATTATGTACTATAAATTCAATTTTCAAAAACTTGTTATGGAGAAAGTAAGTGGGCAAGTTAAATTACTCGGAAGGTAAATTAATGACTACTATTTGGTTCAGAAAATATAGGAATTTATGAGAAGTTAAGTTTAACTTAAGAACTATACTTTCTGTGCAAAATTTGGAGAAGTTTTACTTCTCAAGTAATTTATAATATTTTTTTAAATATTCTCTTGAATTCTTCATTAATTTTCTTAATAAAAAGGGTATGTATATTTATTTTTCTAATGTTAAAATATAATATATTTATTTAAAAATATTTTGAATTTTTTAGAAAATAAAAAATAAAATAAGCAAATTATAGATTCCCTCCAATCCAAAATATAAATCATATTTCAAAAGTATTTTTTGATTTAAAATATAAGTCTCATTTAATAATTTATATAGCTCTAAATATTTTTTTTTTAATTTTACCTTTTTTAATAATTAAATATAAGAAAGATAATAAACTTTAAATGTAATACATTAAATAAGAATACTATTAAAAATGATTATATTTTTTTTATAAATTTAATAAATAAAATTATCTTTCTTAATTTCTTCAAAATTTATCAAATAATACTTATATTTTACAATCAATAAAGTATTAATGTTGTGAAAATTATATCTAGTGACTATCTAAAAATTTATTAGATTCGACCTGATCTAATGCAACCATGTTAGAACAATTAAGAATGTCTGTTCAACTGTTGGTTGGTCAACCAAAACGAGCTTTTTGGACCACATCGCAATCGACACGCCGAAAGGGTTATGATGGACTGAATACAGAAAAACTCAATTGGTCTGTGCTGTTGTCATTGCAAAATAGCATCCAAACTTTACACCACACACACATCAAATCTTAATTTTAATATTTTCAACTTTTAAAAATTCCGGAGAATAGAAATAATATTTTGATTATGAATTTATTAAAAAAATATAAATAAAATATAAAATTTGAACTATCAGTCATGCCCTCGATACACAGTAACACAGCATCAGTTTCCCAAAAGATCAGAGCTGGTGATGTGAGATAAGATTGACACATGCCCCATGTGACTGACATGACCAAGTAGTTAGTTGTTAGATTATAAATGAAATAAATTATAGTAAATGACAACTTGTTGCTTGGTGACCTGTGGCATGGCAACCATACTGTAGTTGACACCACCAATGTTTTTTTAAATGGGAAATGAGGACTGGGACCAAAATTTTTAACTAAATACAGTAAAAAATTTTATAATTTTTTTATTATTAAATATTAAAAATTTATTATTATTTCATTCTGTATTTATTATTGAAAAAACTGTAACATCCTTTATTATGATTAATTGAAAGTTTTGGTCCCAATTGTTATTTTTCATTTTTTAAAACATTCATTATAAAAAATTTAAAATTTAAAATTATTCTAAAAGCATAAAAGATCTTTTTTTTAATTATTAATTTCTTCTTATTCCTATGTGTTCCGGTTTAAAAAATAATTTATCACAGTTAAAACCTCAAAATAATTTTTTAAGAGTTTTCATCGTAAATATGCTCAATATATAATCTTCAACTATAACTCTCACTTGTGTCCTTGATTTACTCCCTCTTTCTTCCTATATTGTGTATATTTTAAAAGCTTTTGATATATTTAAAATATAAATGACATCGTAATATTTAAAGTGTATTTAATATTTTTTTTATTTTATTTAAAATACTTATTATGGTGGATTATAATTTAATAAGGATAATATTAAAAATTGTGATAATTTTTTAAATTTTTAAGAATCTTAATTAATTTTAACTATTGTTTTATGTATGAATTTTTTTTTTAAGTATGAAGTAGTTAAAATTACTCCCTCTAATTTTTAATAGAAGACCATTTTAACCGAATCATGCTGATTAAGAATTGAAATTAAAACTAATTAACTATCTCAATTTTTTTGAAAATTCTAATATTTTTCTAAAACTACTTTTATTTAATATCTCTTTCTTTCTCTTTAAATACATTAAATAGAGATATTTTTTTAAAAATATATAATATGTTGTAAAGAATCTTATATTTAGAATTAAAATAAAAGATCATATATATATATATATATATATAGGAGTAATATATATATATATATATATATATATGAAAATAGAGAAAGTTCATTGATTGATCTTGAAAGGCTCGCAACAAGCCTGGTCAGTTTAGTACCATGAGCTTACAATTAAATGTTACACCCAATCAATTGAAACCAACCAGCTAACTTTCAGGTAAAAAAGAACTCTTCTTTTCGAGAAAAAAATTTCAAGAAAATTCAATTAATTTATGAATATAATTCAAATGCTTATAAACTAAAATGAAATAGTAATTTTTTTTTGCTAACTAACAATAATTTATTCAACTCTTCATTTCTTTAAAAAAATTACAAGATTTACTATTTTAACTTTTTTTTTATACAGCGGAAATAAAAAAAAGAAACTATTTTAACTTTTCAGTCTGCGTTGATCTTTCCCAACTCAAAGCCCCACATAATTAACTGATTCCTTATGCGCTTCAGACATGTCCAACGACACCGTATCTTAGAATTGTGTAGTGAAATTCAATAGTGTCCCTCTTTGTATTGTCGAAATGTTAACACCAGATGTTGACCAACACAAGAACTGTAACACCAGATACAAAAATAGTCTCTCTGCTTTTTTTTTTTTTTACTGTCACTTTAAATAAAAATTTGTTTATTTTTATCAACCATTTTCGACTTTCACGCCTACTATTTTTTTAATTATATCCTATTTATTATTTTTTAATTATATAATATTAATTACTTTTTTATTTATCTAAAATTAAATTTAAAAATTTAAAATAAATTTTAACATATTAATATTTATTATATTTCTTAATTTCTATGCTAAGATTAAATTTGAAAACTCAATAAATTCTAACATATTAATATTAATTATTTTTCTTAATTTTTGTGCACAAATCTTAAATATTACTCTCTCACATCTAAAATATAAGTTATTTTTTAAAATACACATAAACCAAAAAGTCATTTTTGACAAAGTAGAAAAAAAAAGGAAATTAAACTATTTAAAAAAATAAATTAAATTATTTAAATTTATAGAAAACTTATATTATTTCCCAACGTTATACCCTTAATTAATAAATACAATTTGATAGGTGGCGTAAGAGTCTACCCTAACCATTATTGAGAATAGATCAGCCATTAACATGATGTTATTAGTTTGAAATGGATAATAAAGATGGATACTTCTTATTGAACATAGTTCTTAATCTCTCTCCATTTTTAGGTACTCCCTCGGATCCTCTATATAGGACATTTTGTCTTAATCCTAAATATAAGATCCTTTACAATGTACGATGTGATATTTATTATGCATTTCTAAAAAAATACCCCTATTTAATGCATTCAAAGAGAAAAAGAGGGAGATTAAATAAGGGTAATTTTGAAAAAATGTTAAAATTTTTGGAGAAATCGAGATAGTTAATTAGTTTTAACTCCCTTTCTTAATTAGTGTGATTCGATTAAAATGATCTTTTATATATATAGGAATTATATATATATATATATATATAGGAACAGAGGGAGTATCTCTCTTCAAAACCCATAATAAAGGCTAAGAATTAATCAAACTAGCAATCACTAGGTTAAGAAGCTCCTATCATTCATGCTAATCAAAATTAGTGGGACCAATTCTTTCTTATTGAATCTGGTTTTTGCTCTCCAAGTAGGTTGTCTTATGGTAAAAAGTAAAATTCCATATGGAATGAATAAAATTTAAGGATGAGGAAATAAATTACGTACCTTAATGAGCTTCTCAAGTGGCTGTCTGACCTTGTAAGATTGAGTAGGAAGTCCATGCTTACGAGTCGTGAAGTTTTTCTTCACATTCTGATTCAAAACCTCACTCACCAACCCTAGCGACACACTATACAGCTGCGTCACATTCTTCAATGGCCCCGCCAGCACCTTCCCAATGTTACTGTTCGCCGCCACCAGCCCATCGTAGCACGTGTAGTGGTTGGTCGCCACTGCACTCAGGTAGCTCTCAATCTTCTCCGTCAGCTCGGCGGTGGCCCCTGCGGCAGCTTGGAGGTCGGCCGCCACGGCCTCTAAGTAGTCGAGGTTGAGCAAGTTGAGGTCGCGGCAGTCGTCGAGGGCGCGAACCTCCGGAGAGGAGGTAGAGTGGCGGCGATTGTTGAGGAAGTCGTCAAAGACCTTGACGAGTTTCTTGGCTTGTTTGAGGCTTTGCTTGATGGAGAACTTGCCGACGTTGTAGGGGTCGGAGGGGGAGGAGGAGATGACGGAGAGCATGGAACGACATAGTTTTGGGTACAATGTGAACTTGCAGAGGGAAGAAGGTGAAGAAGGAGATGGTGAAGGAGTAGGCATAGGTTGAGCTAGGAGGAATAATGGAGGAAAGAGGAAGAAGGAGAGGAAGAAGAGAAAAGCAGAGTTTGAGGGCGACATTGTTGTGGGGGGTTGTGAGAATAATGTGTTTCGAGGAATGCAGTGGTGATTGATCGAGTGGGGGATTTATAGGCAGCATTGTTCTCAGTATTAGAGCCAGTTCGACCTATGGCCAATGTAGTCAAAGGACACAAATATACTACTTGGCTGCATTTTTTTATTATTCACGGTAAAGAAAATTTTTATGGTTCTACATTTAAAACACTTTTTTATTGATTTTAAAGTATTACTCCTTCTCCTTCTTAATATAACACTCTTTTAATTAAATTATATAAATTAAAAATTAAAATTAATTAACTATTTTAATTTTTTTAAAAATCCCAATATTTTTTCAAAACTACCCTTATTAATTTCTCTCTCTTTCTTTTTGGATACATTAAATAGGAGCATTTTTTTAGAAATGTATAATAAATACTACCTCATATATTGTAAATGATCTTATATTTATAATCAAGGTAAAAGATTCATAGGATCGGAGAAAATAATTATTTTATTTTAATAATATTCCTATTTAATTATGAGAAAGAAAGTGGATTATATTTGTGACATTTATTAGGGGTAAAGATAGAAATTACATTACTTTAAAGATAATTTTAATAATATAATAAATTTTTTTTTAATTTCAATGAAATAGTTTAGAGTAATTTATATTAAAAATTGGAAGTAGTAGTTTAAAATATTCCTAAAATTGGTCTAATTATTAAAAAATTATAGGGTGAAAAATATAAGTTCTTATGAATTATATATTTTATATGATACTACATCTAATTCTTTTTTAAGAGATAAATAATCACTTTATCAAAATTAAGAAAAACAATTGAAATTAGTTAAGTATAATTAAGAGTATGTTACAAATTAAAATTTTTTTTTCAGAAATATCTTTATTTAGTACTTATTTAATACTTAACGGACTCTTCTTGTATAGAAACAATCACCGTCTCTTTTCTCATAAATAAAGGATGGAAACTGAATAAACCTATAGTAAATGCATAAGCCAATATGATTATGTTTTTTATATATAGGACTGAAAAATATTTCATAAATTTTCTTATAAAAAAGATTGGTAGGAGTATATACTAAACACCCCTACTCCCTCTCTTCCATTAGTTTTAAAGTTTTGATTTTATTTTAAATTTTTTGTTATTTCATACTTTAAATGCCTTATTAAAAGCTTTTCCAAGTATACTCTCTTTCATTTAATCTAATGCACATCATTATTTTTTCAGCCAAATCATTAAATAAGGATATTTTAGTCAAATTTCTTATAAAATTAAACATAATAAATTATTTCGTAATCTATATGAAAAACCTTGAAGTAAAAGATGTGGAACGGAGGGTGGAGGGAGTATTTAACTCTGATAAAGATCAGTTTGATTATAATTAGATCAATAACTATATATTGGATTAATGCTTCTATTAGTTGAACTAATAGTTGGATTTTTTTTTTTTATAAAAAAAGGATGATCAGTGGGTAAAGAGAGGGGAAATAATTGATGAATACGCGTGAAGATATAATGAAGGGAGAGAAAGGGAAGGGAGTGAGGCCGTAGGGTTTGGTGGTGGTGATGTGGGTGGGTGTCGGTTTGAGCAGAAAGAGGACGCCACATTTAATGCATTATTACTGGGACAAATGGAACGTGCAAGTCAAGACTTTAACCAAGTAGGTGCTTCCCTTCCCTGTACTCTCATCATTCATTATCCCTTCCATCTCTGCAGGTTCAGGTTCTGGTTCTCTTACATAATTTTAGGACCATTTCCAATGCTTCTAGCTTTTTTTAATGCAATCATATATGGTGGGGAGAGCCTGATTCTTTTTTTTTTCTTTTGCCACAGGAGCGTCTAATTCAATTAGCCAGCAAATTGTATTATCTTAACTAGATATCTTAGTCTTGAAAATATATTTATATTAAATATCTGGGGTAGAATTTATCATTTAAAAATGTTATATCAGTTTAATTTAAATTAGTCTAAATTTTGATAAATTCTCTAATTAAAGTGGATTAAGTTTGAGTCTTAAAATATAATTATATTAAATACTTAGTGGTAGAACTTATCATTTAAAAGAGTTCTATCTAATTTAATTTAAATTAGTCTGAATAATGATAAATTCTTTAGTTAATGTAGGGTAAGTTTAATATAGTTAGGTCCATTAGTTAGATGTATGATTTGATTATTTTTATATTTTTCAACTATATATTTCAACTTTGTTTTATATATTTTTTTAATAATACTATGTGAAATAAGTTATTTTTATAGGGAAAAAGACATTTTATGACATGCATAGCAAGATATTTTCAAATTGGGAACCCCAAAAATTCAAATTCCTTAAAAAGATCTAAGTCTTTTGAGGGGGATAAAAAAAGAAGTTGGACAATAATACTCCTCCTCACTAGTCGTGGGCGATGTTGCTAGAACTTCGGCGATTAATAACACCATTGGAGCTCTGATGACTAGAAATATCATCAAAGGTGCTATAGTCATCGGAGTGAAATTTGATAAAATTGATAGTGCTAAAATTAGTTATAGTAAGTTTGAAAATTTTGAGCCTCAAACTTGGAAATTTCATTAATCTCACTTAAAAATTTTTTTCATAATTACCTTAAGAAATAAAATTGAGAGTGTTGAAATCAGTTATAATGAACTGGAAATTATGAGTCTTTCACTTGGAAATATTATTGATCCCACTTAAAAAGTTTTTTTATGATTGCCTTCTAAAATAAAATTAAGTATTGAAATAAGTTATAGTGAGTTAAAAATTATGAGTTTTTCACTTGGATATCTACTTAGAAATTTGTTTCAAAATTGTCTTGTAAAAATTTTTCAAGTTGAATTAGTGAAATTTTCAAATGAGAAATTCATAATTTTCAATTTACTATAACTGGTTTCAATATTCTCAATTTTACTTTAGAAGACAATTATGAAAAAAATTTCTAAGTGGGATCAATGAAATTTTTAAATAAGAGACTCATAATTTCTAATTCATTATATCTAATTTCAGCACTTTTAATTTTATCAAACTTCACTCCGGTAATTATAATGACATCAGCAATATTTTCAATTATTAGAGCTTCGGTGATATCCCCAGTCGTCGGAGCTCCGCTGCCAATCATGGGAGCTTCAACAATGTCACCAGCAACCAATGATAAAAGGAGGAAATGAGAGATGGAGGGAGGAGGGGTATTATTGTCCAGTTATTTTTTTATCCCCTCAAGGGACTTGGATCCTTTTAAAAAATTTAAATTTCTGGAGTTCCCAATTTAAAAATATCTTACTATAAAGATCCCAATAGTCTTTTTCCCATTTTTATAAGAGATTTCATATTTGTACTCATTTTTTGTCTTATAAACAGCGGAACTTACTTTGAATTTTATATTTTTTATAAAGTGATTATTAATATGTATATATATAATTTTATGTGGATCTAATAAAACAGCGATTGTACTATTTAACAATATTCGTAATTGGTGACCATTACTGGCCTTTTGCAGCTTTCGTGGAGAAAACTTTCATGTGTTCACACAATCACACTGTACATTTTACAAAGATTGTTTGAAAATCTAAATGCCATACATAGTACGTTTTTTTTAAGGCTATCTTTTTCAAATTTGACAACAATATTTAATTCTAAGAAAAAAAAATTTACACTTCGATATTTATTGAATTTGTAGGCAAATATTGTGGATGGTTCTGGACTAAAGCAAAACCCATGTGCGTCGACAGGGACAGACGAGTACATAGGTTAGCCCCCATGGCCACTAAAGAGAGGACATTCCACTACATGTTGTTCCATTTAATTTATCGATTATTTCATTATTTAAAAATCATAATATCAAATCGATTTTATCAGTTGTGTTTTTTAATTGATTGATATTTTTCTTAGTTCGATTAATCCTGGATTGAATCATTTTCCCTAAAACTTATCAACTTGCCATTTCAGACTAATAACATTATGTTTAAATGTTGAAAAGATTTTTTTAAAAAAATAAAAATAGGTATAAAAATATAATGTTTGATATGTGTAAGAAAGATGAATATTTTTAAATGATGTTTAATAATAATAATAAATACATTTGGATGCCTACTAAACAAGGAACCAGAAGGCTCATTAAAGTGGGAGCATAACTTATGATTCAATGAGCATTTATAGAGGTGCTTCTTCTTACAAATCACCCAACAACAATTTTTTTAAAGAGCAACAAAATTTGAACCCATTCTTTTATGAGGTATGAGTCATGATAAATTTATTTACAATTTTATGTTTTGTTTTAAATTATTCTTTATATATTAACTTACATGTGGCTATCCTGTGCTGGCTAGGCTTACAGGTGGTAAAGCGGGACAATTCACCTTAAATGGGTCAACCAGTCACAGGCAGGGGCAAGGCGAGTTGAGGCACCCATAAAGGTGGCTCTGAAAATTCCCTACATGTCCTATCATATGGGTTAGTGAGCCAAACGGACCAGCCCATTTTCTTTTTCTTTTTTTATTTAGTTAAATAATGAAATTCTTCCTATATTTTTTTACTCTTTTTATTTGAACAGTCCCTTTTTCCCTCTATTTGGTTAAATTATTAATTTCCTATCCACTATCATGAACTAAATAACTACATCTATGAAATCTTTTATTTGCTTGATACATAAAGTCTTAAAGTATGATACATTAATACATTAATATTGTGATACCACAAGTAACATTTAGTTTAACAAAATAAAATACAACTAAAATTACAATACAAGAAAGATTGAGAAAGAAAATGATGTTTAAGGCTTTTTTTTAGTTTTTATTTTTTTAGATATAATTATATAGAATAAAAAATGAAAAAAAAAGTGGGCGACCTGCGGGTTAGATGAGCTGACCCGCTTAAACTGGCAGGTTGGTAGGGCGGACCAAGTTTTTGACACTCATTATGAAATATCCCAATTTTTTTAACCTGCTTCGCTATTTTTTGCGGATTAACCGGGTTCCGACCCATTTTACTGACTCTAGCTAGGTTTTAGGTCATGTGTTGTTGGCCCAACTTGGCCCAATCTATACGTATTTTTTATTTATATATATATTGATTCATTTTGTATGATACATTTATTATATGATTATTATTAAAACTTTTAAAGATTTTAATGTTTCAATTTTATTTAAAATTTTAAATTAATTTTTTAACTTAATATTTTATAAAAATAATGTATAATTATTAAATATTCATAACTTTTAAAAATGTTATTTTTTATCTTAACATTATTTTTTTAAATATATTTTTTAATATAAATAAGTAAGTATTTTTTTGTTAATAATTAAAGTTAATTTTTATTTTTTAATATTTAAAATATTTATTTGGTATTGGGCGGCTTTTCCTAGTTCAATACCTAGCCTGGTGCAATCCAAGTGTTCATTGGGCTAGGCAATGGGCGGGAGTCAAGCCCGACCCAACCAATCAACCCTAGTTATTATTTCTGCAAGTATATATTCCATATATCATAGAAAAATTATCACAAAATCATCGTCAATGTCAAAATGATCTCATTATTTCAAAAAAAAAATTAAGCAGAAAAAATGAGGACTAAATTAAAATATATGTTATGTGAATGATCAAATTAAAAAAAAAATTATGAAAGACAAGGTATAAAATATCTTTTTTTAAGAACTCTTTAGTTATATTTCAAATGTTGTAGAGCTGCCAAGAACCCATGCTTAAAATGGGTTTGGACCTCACCAACAGGTTAGGCCTAAAAGCCCCAAACATTAAACATAAATTAGAAGAATAATTAAATAACTAATGTTGTTTATTTGTTGAAGTAAGATACTTGTATTTTATCTAATATATATCAAATACATGTATTTTTTTTCTTTATTTAAGTATAGGTGCAATAAAGACTGCAATCAATAATAAATATTTTCAGTTGGTGAATAATTTAATTAATAAATTGAAATTGGGTCAATTTTCACTAAATTTTTTTGAATTAAAATTTGAATATTAAAACTTAATATATTTGAAAATTACAAAGATTAATAAATTAATTTGTAATAAATTAAAAAATTACCTGTTTCCATAGTTGGGGTTTAGACTTTATATCTTTAATTAATAAACTATTTTGATCACAACATGAAATTTGACCTAAACTATAACTTTTGAAGTAAAAAAGGCGAGTGCTTTTATTAGAAAGTTTTCAAAATGGTTTATTACAATTTACTAATATTTTAAAAATTAACATTAAAAAGATATTTAGTAAGATTTGATTTTATATTTAACTTTCAAATTGATATAACAAAATTTAATTAGGATATATTATTAAAAGTGGACTTAATTTTCTATATTTAATATTTGAATAAGTAATAAATTACATCCGATCATATCATTAATTTTAATCAAGAAATTGTCAAATATTATTAAATAAATTTTTAATTAAATTAATTTTTTAATTAAATTTTGAATTTGTAATAAATTACAAATAATCAATATTAAATATTTTCAATTAACAAATTATATAATTATTTAATTTGAATTAATAAAGATTTTGGTCAAATTTGATTGAATAGTTTTGAATTAAATCTTAACATATAATTTTGAATTAAAACTTAATTTAGACACAATGGTATGCATCTTATTGTTATGCAACTCTTGAAGCACATCATTGAACCACAAGTGATATTAGGTGATAATGTTGGACTAAAGGCATTCATCTCAAATATTTCTATTTGGACTCAATGTTGCCTTTTACACTAACAACAAAGAGAATTTCCTTATCATTTGTTAAATCAATTTTTAGATAAATTATCTAAATATAAATATATTAGTCAAAAACTAATTTTATTATAACCATATTATAAAATCAATTCTACTGAAATTTAATTTTTACTAACTGAAAACTAAATGGGCATTAATATTGGAGCCAAGAAAAAAAGAAGAAGGAAAGAGAAGAAAAGAAACTATTTTCAAAGAGGTTTTTAGAGGAGCTGATTTTTATAATTTGAATTTTATATGATGTACGTAGATTACATTGATTATATTAAAGTTTTGAAATTGAGGTAGTCAATAACAAAGAAAATTATGAAATTGATTGATTAAACTTTATTACAATTAATGATATAATTATCAACTAAATTTACGGCAATTATAAGTCTATGTGTAAATACATAAGAGTTTAGACTATTTTAAAATACACTGCAAATAAACAATATTAGTTATTAATTATTTTTATAATTTGAATCCACACCTGTGCTATGCACATGGAATTCTAAATATATATTTGAAGTTTTTTCTTACCAGAAAATTATCTAGGTTTGAAAAAATAAATTAACAATCAAATATCAATAAAATAACAATGTTCAATTACTCGACTTTTGTATAATAATGACATATTGACATATCATTTGAGGAATGTTTACAAAAAGGTATGTTTTAAGTCTTTCGCTTTATAAGGTATATTAAAAAAAATAATAGAGTAAATTATTGAGAAAATGACATTTAAATACCCCTAAAATAAAATATTTTAAAAAATATACCCAGAACTCACCTAATTACCACAAGATACCTATATACCTAATTGAATTTTTTTTGTTAAATTCCTGTTTTGCTCCTAGTTAAATTACCAAAGGTATCATTTGCAAATATTCGAGGATCAGTTATGAATATCTAAAGATCAAATCTACAAGAATCATTTGGAAATAGACTATCTGATTATATATCATTTGTTCAAGCTGATTTGCAACTATTTCTTATAGATTTTCAAGTAATTCTTATATATTTGCAGCTAATTCTCATATATATTTTCATCTCCAACTTTATGGGTAAAAAGGGAATTTCATGTTAAAAAGAAAAATTTTTAATTAGGTCATTATGTATCTTATGGTAATTAGGTAAGTTTTAAATATAATTTTGGAAATATTTTTTTGGGTATTTAAGTGGAATTTTCTCTAAATTATTTAACCTTTTTTAAAAATTTTTTATTAAAGTTGTAAATTTTTTTTATTTCCAAACTACACACATTGAGGGATTGGTTTGTATGCGGAAGTAAGAAGAAAAAGTTAAATTTTTTAAAAAAATAGATTAAATACTATTAATTGATTTAAAAAAAATATAAATTTTCTAAAAAGTTGAATTTAACATAGAATGTTGTACATTCTAAACAAAATATAAGGAAATTCTATTTTGCAAGTGGTTTATAATTTTTTTTTTAAAAAATAATCTTAACATCTTATGTTTTTATTAAGACATAATATATTTATTTAAAAAATATATTAGAAAGTGAACCTTCTGGGAACTTTATGGAAAGCATATAAGTCCTAGGAAATTATTTTTCAAAAAGTATATCAAATTATTTTTATTAAAAAAATTATCTTATACATTAATTTAATTTTTACCAAAATTTCATCCATTCATTTTTTTTTAATATTTCGGGATCTCAAATCAAAGATATTTACACTTGAACTTTAAATTTTTAAAATAAAAAATTATCCTATTTTTAATTCGTAAAATTCAGGCAAAGATATTTCATATAAAAAATGAGATATATAAGATTTATTACACTTCTATTACTATTACTCTTATTACTGTTATTAACAATATCATATTTTTATTACTTTCTTAAATATAAACATTCAATTTTGTTGCTCACTCTGTATCAAGCAGATCGTTATAAACCAAAAAATTACGTCCAAAAATTGCTAGAAAGTATTAGAACTTTACAAGGATCTACATATAGGTGCATGACGAAACACAATTACAAAAAATAAATGAATCAAAATAAAAAGGAAGCAGTCTTAAATTTGTAGTATCAAAAAGACAATATAAGATTTAGAAGACTTTGTGGGTACTCCTTTACATTCTTGAACTCCAACTGTACTCTGTAACCTAAAACATCAAAAATGAAACATCACACTGAAACATTCTTATCTTCACCTACCATTTCTGCCCTTCACCTAGAAATCTAAGAATATATCACTGGCTATATGACACAATCAAAAGTAAACTCAATACACACGATCACCAAAGCCGGGGCAACTGAGAGTTCATATGTAATAATATTCCTGCAGCTTTATACATACTTCTCTGAAACAGTCTTCGTGAGCGCTCTATAAAGGTTCCTCACTCTAGCTAAACTCTCATCCCAGGGCTTAACCTGGTAATAAACAAATCCCTTTTAATTTGGTGTCCAGCTTTCAGAAAATTAATAATCAGAATACTAATTAATCCAAATCTTCTGATGTTCACTGAACTACAGAGAGAAAATAAAAGAGAAGTGATGCTCACCTTTATCACCGCGGATTCTATAGAAATGAGTTTTACCACTTATTCTCGTTCTCTTTCTCTCTTTTTATTTAACTTAAAATTACTTTAGCAAAGCCTATGTGCGAAAGCACGAGAGGACACACAGGCTGAGGAAAATAATGATAATAATTAGAAAAAAAAAATTTACTTGTTCTGAGTAGGGTTTGGTCTGCTTGGTGGAATCGTTCTGAGGCTAGCAGCAACCGTAGTAGAAGGCTGATCTCGAGCTGAGTTTGGCCCTTCTTTGATGTGTGAGAAAGCTTGAGAAGAAGATGAAGATGGAGACATGTAATTTTGATCCAAAGAAGAAGAAGAAGAAGAAGAAGAAGAAGGTGGGTGTGGATGAGGGAGGGTCCTAGCGAAGGACACATTGACCCAAAGGGAAAGCATGAGTACTGCAATGGCAAAGATAAGAGCAATGATTGTGTTGTTGCAGAAGAATTTCATGGTCTTGATTTTCTGACTTAGAGGATGTCTCTTACTTGCCCTTTGGCCTTTGCTTCTTGTAATGATGAGTTAAGGCCATTTATACATATAATAAGTTGGCAAGTTTCTCTGGGTTCATTTCTCGGATTAATTAATTTTTAAGTCTATTTAGGTTTTTTTGGGGTTTAAAACTAACAAATGTACCACTTATTTAGTTTTTTTCTTGTGTTATATATGTTTTGTCAACAACTTGATAAAAATAATTTTTAAAAGACATTATTTAAGTATAATAATACTTTTGAATATGTAATGTCTTTTTTTCCCCACCGAATACGTAATGTCTACTAATGGCTTATAAATCTAATATAATTCTTATAAGAATTAGACATAGGTATAGTCTTTTCATATTTTTGTAATCAAATTTTTTAATTAAAATATGATAAATATATAATTAAAAAAAATGACATGATTTAATTAAAAATAATTTAATAAAAAAACTATACAACTGATTAAATGGAAGTCATTTTCTTCTGATAATCTGCTTTGCCAAACTTCTTTTTCCTTTGTGGTGAAGATATGAATGAAATTTGCTATATTAGACATAGGGTCAGATATTTTCAATTGAATTTCGTCAATGATAAGAAACTCTGACAGGTGTGAGTTTTCAAACATACCACTAGGTGACAATATGAAAATATAATAATAAAACTAAGGAAGTGTATTCGTTATAAATATTCCAAGCTATTATAATAATTTTAAATATTGGAAGCATATATAGACTAATTAAAATTGAAGAAAATTGCATAGGATTTGCAGGTGAGTCATGTGACAATACATTTGACTAATGTGCGAGCTTCCAAGTTCCAATGCTGAATCAGCAGAGATTGATTTTTATCTGAAAGATCATGAGACTTGTTCACACATGGTTGGCTGGCAACTTTGGATTCTGCCATCTCTCAAATTTACAATTCCATTCAAACTCACCTCAAACCCTAATTACAATGTTATATAACTAATAATAATGTTTGTTTTCACAGAAACTGTAAGAGAAATATAAATATCACCTCGTTAATCGGGATGAATTTGTAATCGAATCTCTAGGTGCTTGAGAAGAAAATCGGAGAGCTAAGCTTTGAAATCAGTGTGTAAATGTAACTTTTGTGCAAATATAGTATCTCTTCTCTGACCAAAACTGTAATGGCTCTCTGCACAAGTCTGAGAGGAAGAAGCTTGGCCGTTTTGTGAGCACGGATCCTCTATGATGGTGTATTAATTGCGCTTTGGCGTACTTTGTTCAAGGTGTGTATATAAAATATTTTGCCAATGAAGATTGGTTTAGGTTAATAAGAATATTACGAATTTCACAAAAGTGTGTGTTTGAATGGCTCTCTTGACTCTATGAGCTCTCAAGTCCTAATCCACACAAACTTTATGTTTAAGAGAAAAATGGTGTTGTTGTGCTTGTTCAATATATCATGTGATTGTAGAATACAACAACAACAATATTTGTCTTATCTCACTAATTTGAGATCGGTTACATGGATCATACGATGTCATTAAGTTTTATCAAACACCATTTTCTCAGATAAATCATTTTTTAAAAGATCATTCCTTATAACTTTTCTTAGTATCTTTTTTGGTCTTCCTCTACGCTTTTTAATAGGGTTTCAAACTATTATTTGATTAACTCTTTTAAGTGGCTCCTCTTATCCACTTTTTTGTACATGCCCAAACCACCTTAAACAATCACTACACTAAAAATAACCTTTCTTAGCGCTTAATAGTTGGCGGTTATAGGGGAAAACGCCAATAAAAATGACGCGGAGGTTTTTCTTGGCGTTCTAGAAATAACCACAAAAAAAAGTCTAACTTTTTTGGTTGTCATGTGGTTAACCGCAAAGAAAAGCCTTCGCGTTATTTTTATTGGCGGTTCTAGAAATAACTGCCAATAAAAGTTTGACATTTTCTTGACAGTTATTTGGAGAACTGCCAACAAAAATGATGCGATGGCTTTTCTTTGCGGTTCGCCAAATAACCGCCAAGAAAAGTTAGACTTTTCTTGGTGGTTATTTCTAAAACCGCCAAGAAAAATTTTTACAACTTTTTTTAAAAAAGAAAACACAAGACACGGATCAATAAGTAAAGTACGAATCAATATTTATAACCATTGATAAAAAAGATCTAACAGCCTTCCTTTCTTTCTGTCTCTTTCCTTAACACATCTCTTTTTACACTCACTCATGCATTTTCATGTCATGCATCAAACTCCATCACTTTCATATTTTTGAATTTTTTCTCTCTCCACACCTAATCACTTTCCTTTCCTCTCTTTCTCTCTCCACACCAAATCTCTTTCCTCTTTGATCTGCAAGCTCTCTCTCCCTTACATGTCTTCTTCCTCTTTCATCAGATTTAGATCATCGTTCTTACTTTTTCAATCAAATTTTATCATTCTCTCCTTTTTTGTTTTCTTCTATTCTCTTCTCCCTCAGTCAAGATTTTCAAAGCTTGGTCCAGATCTTGTACAAATCTCGAAGCATGGCCCACATCTCATCTTGGCACCAAGAGATTACAAGCTTCTTCTTCATCGATGACTTTGTCCACTACCTTCATCATCGACTACAGTGTCTGTGTCTACCTTCACCGACGGCTTCGTTCTCTCTCATCTCATCTTGGCTCTAAAGTAAGAAAATGAGTCTTGAAGATGGAAGAAATTTTTAAAGCTTGTAATTTTTTATGACTTAAGGTATAAATATTGATTATGTGACAAAATTTTTTCTTCTTCTTTATGATTTTGATTTTTTTGTTGTGGTGTGGTTATATAACATTTCAATTAGATATATCTATGATTTATGTTGTGCATTTTTTTACCTTTGGATGATTCTGGATTACTTATTAAGGATAATTGTAAATGTGATTACTTTTTAAAAAAATAAATAAATTACCCTTTGTTGGTTGGCCGTTATTTCAAATAACTGCTAAGAAAGGGTATTTTTTAATAAAAAATTTACCCTTTGTTGGGGTATATTTTTTAATAAAAAATTTACCTTTTGTTGGCAATTAATTATCACCAACAAAATTTATCTCTTATCTCGGCACTCAAATAGTTAATGGTTTTAAACCGTCAATAAAGACTAAAATAACCGCAAAAAAAAATCCCATTTTTGGTGTAGTGAATTTTCCACCAATTTTTTTCTCGATAAGTGCTACTCCAACTTTTCTTGGTATATAATTATTTCGTATCTTATCCAATTTTGTATGACCACACATCTATCTCAACATTCTCATCTTTGCCACTCCCATCTTATGTTCTTGTTATCATTTTAAAGCCCAACATTCACTACCATGTAACATCGTTAGCCTTATAATTGTTCAATAAAATTTCTCTTTAAGTTTTGTAAGTACCTTGCGATCACAAATAACTCCTGATACTTTTTTTCACTTTAACCACTTAGCTTGTATCCTATGCATAACATCTCCATCAATTTCACCATCATTCTGTAAAATCGACCCCCAATATCTGAACTTTGACACTTCTGAAATAGTTTGCTCTCCAATTTTTACCTCTAAATTATTTCTAATTGGTCTCTTGTTAAATTTTTTATGAATACATTCCATCTTACTTCTACTTAAGCAGAAACCTTTTGATTCTAAAGTGTGTCTCCATAACTCAAGTTTGGAATTGACCTCTTTTCTTGAGTCCTCAATTAAGACTATATCATCTGCGAAGAGCATGCACTTTGAAATTTTCTCCTGTATATATTCTGTCAGAACATTCAAAACTAAATCAAACAAGTATAGACTCAAGAAAGATTCTTGATGTAAACATGTCCTTATAAGAAAATCATTTGTCTCACCTCCAGAAATTCTCACACTTGTTGTTAGCCCATCATACACATCCTTTATGACTTGAATATAAGCCACACGAACACCTTTCTTCTCCATTGCTTTCCACAATACCTCTCTTGATACTCTATCATATGTTTTTTCCAAATCAATAAAAACTATATGTAAGTCTTTCTCTTTACTCCGAAATTTTTCAATCAAATCCCTTAATAAATAAATAGTTTCTATTGTGGATTGTCTTAGCATAAATCCAAAATGGTTTTTTGAAATACAAGACTTTTTTCTTAGTTTATGCTCAATCACTCTTTTCTAAAATTTCATGGTGTGACTCATGAATTTTATCCCTCGATAATTTGCACAATTCTAAATATCCCCTTTGTTCTTGTATATAGGCACCAGAGTACTATTTTTCCATTCCTCTAGCATTTTTTTAGACCTTAAGATCTTGTTAAATAACTTAGTGAGCCATAAAACTCCCTTCTCTCCTAAGCACTTTCAAACTTTGATAGAAATATAATCGGGACTAATAGATTTACTATTATCCATTCTCTTAAGAGCTTCTTTTGTTAGATATGCTAACTTCCTAAGAGGGGGGTGAATTGGGAAGATTAAAATTTTCTGCAAAATGTCAATAAAGTGAAGAAAACAAAGATGACAGTAAAACAGAGTATAAGTGAATAACAAGTAAATGCAGTAATAGAGAAGGGAAGACACAGATATTTATCCTGGTTCGGTCTTTCAATCTTGACCTATGTCCAGTCCTCAAGCCACTACTTGAGATTTTCTACTATCTTATAAGAATTTAGTGGGTTTCTTGCAAATGCCACAGTACAGCTATGATACTCTATTTTTAGAGCTCATATTTTCTCTCTTTGCACTCTAGCTAAGTGCTTCCCCAATCCCTTGTGATATCCCCTCACAAGAAAATTTTTCTTCCAGATGAAGATAAAATTGTTTACAATGGATAAACTCTCTTAATCATAGTGTATATGAAAGTTAGAATACAAAGAATGAAGTATGTGAGAGTAAGAGACTTTGAGTTGGTGATTTGGCAGAGTTTCAGCATATACAATGTTAAAATCATTACCCACAACTTCAAATGATGTTATATTTATAGATTTAGGTCTTAACTATACATTAGAGACAAAATTTATCCGTTAGAGAAGTTACCCAATGGTTACTCTGAAAAATTATCCGTTCACCAACCGTATTTAATGCTTCTGATATTTTGAAATTTGAATTTTGGTTGGTTAACAGACGAATTTCGCGGAGACCAAAGGCTAAAAACTTCAACGTTGAATATTCGAAGTTCGTTTGTCATGAAGCAAAGTTTAAATTTTGATCTCTGAAAAATGTGTCTATGTTGGAACATACGAATTTTCATTTTAAGGTTCTTCTGGAGAGTATGAACAGTTGTTCCATTTTGCTACAGTGCCTTCGAAATTCAAATTTTGATACCTCAAAATTCGTCTGCCAGTGAGCAGTTTATTAAGGCACAATAGTTCATCTATTCGAAATTTGAATTTTCAAAATGCAAAGTTTATCTGTCAGAAAAGCCTATTTTCAGACTTACTTCAAAGTTTGAATTTCTGAATACTATTATTCGTATATCAACATATCATCATAACAGACTCACAAGCTTTGTTTTTGATATTCGAATTTTCATGTTCAAAGTTCGTCTGTCAGTGAGCCATTTTGATGCTCTTTCCAAACTCAGTTTTCAGATAAACTTTGACATATCCTCAGACGAATTTTTCATTTTACATAAGTTGTATTTTATCTGAAATTTGAATTTTCAAACGCCAAAGTTCATCTGTCAAAGAAGGCTCTTTTCAGACAATATTCAAAATTTGAATTTCTGCAGTCAAAGTTCATCTATCAGAGAAGGCTCTTTTTAGACTTGTTCATTTTCAATATGAAATTCGAATTTCCAAAGCTAAAGTTCAAATTTTCAAAACAGCATATCAGTATAAATGTTTCAAACTTCGTCTGTTAGTGGGTATTTTTCAAATATTTCATGGATTAACATAGAATCAAAGTTTTAAAACATCTTTTTCCTAATTCAAAGTCTTTTACTCAATTTAAACATGGCAGTAGATTCTACATCTATTCTTGTGCTGGTTTTTCTTGAATTTCTCCACTTGAGATTATTTGTGCATCTTTGATATCTTCTCTCTAAGCTCTAGAAAGTTAGTTTGGGATCATCAAAACACTTGATTCAACATTTTTTACCTCTCCAACCCAAATCCTATGATAGAAGTTTAAATTCAGACCATTTTCATGAGTTGTTAATCTTTCTGTATCAATAGTCATACCCTATCCATCATTGTAAAGCTTATAAAAGTAGTTTCCCTATCTTTCTTTGATATCATCATCTGTAACCAAAACTTTTCCTTCCTCATCCTTAATGCATCTTACTTTGTATAAATCTCTTGACTTTCTTTTCCTTCTCTTAGCAATTTTGTAAATCTTATGTTCACCATTCTTGGTTCTTAAGTCTTGGTAGAATTCCTCGAAACTTTAGATCGAGCCTTACCCATTGCTTTCTTAGTTTTCTTTCCAGCCAACCGATAACATTTTCAATTTTCTTTGTTATTGCACAAATGCAAAGCTTTAAAACACTCTTTCTTATGTTTGACCTTCTCCTGCACACTCTCATTCCACCACAAAAATTCTTTATCTTTTGGTAAAAAACCTTTTAATTCACCTATGACTGCTTTAGCGATATCCTTGATCCTTTTAACCATCTCTTTCCACAAGATGTTAGCACTTTTTTGCGACTCTCAATTGCCTCCCTCAAGGATTTTTCTCATAAAGGTCAATTATTTCTCCCTTTTAGTTACCATCACCTGATCCTAGGATTCAAGGCTCTTTGACTTTTTAGTTTATGGTTCTTAACTAGTACATCAAGAACTAAAACCCTATGTTGTGAAATTAAGCTCTCACCAGGGATTACTTTGCAGTCTTTACAAGTTTTTCTATCTGAATTTCTTATAAAAAAGAAGTCAATTTACGACCTTTGGGCTCCACTCTTATATGTGATTAAATACTCTTCCCGTTTCTTGAAATAAGTGTTTACAATCGTTAGGTTGTAAGCAACTGAAAAATCAAGAATGGAATATCCCTCATCATTTACTTTTTTAAAACCATAACCGCCATGGGCTCCCATGTATTACCTTGTCTTTTTTCTCACATGACCATTAAGGTTTCCCCTAACGACGATATTTTCTTCTTGTGGGATATCTCGAAGCAAGTCCTCCAAATCTTCCCAAAAATTTTCCTTTATATGTGATTCCAACCCTACTTGAGGTGCATAAGTACTAATAACATTAAAAGTTTCATGCCCAATAGGCAATTTTTAGGATAAGATCTTATCTTCAATCCTTTTGACTCCTACCACATTCTTTTTCCAATCTTTATTCACAATAATACCAACTCTATTCCTTGCTTTGACCTTCCCTACATACCAAAATTTAAAACTAGTCATATCTAACTCTTTAACATTTTCTTCCACCCATTTAGTTTCTTGAAGACACAAGATGTTAATTTTCCTTCGAATCATAGCATCTACTGCCTCCATAGATTTACCTATTAGAGTATCAATATTTCAAGAGCCAAACCTAATTTTACTCTTCTGGATTAGCTTCTTTACCTACATCTGCCCAGAATGATGTGGAAACCCTTACTCATTTAACACTACACTTAGGTGCCGATGTAGCATCTTTAACTCATTTAACACTGCATTACTTTTAGGTAATGACCTAGCTTTAACACAATTACTTCTCTAATCCATGTCATAAAAATTCAACAAATTTTTATGTTGGCTATCGAGGGGCTAACACAACTCTCCTCTTTTACTCGAGTTTGAGACCGGTTATGACACTACATAAGCAAAGTTAATTAGATGTGACCATGCACAATATTTAAAAAATAAGTAGTAATATTCATAACTTGTGAATAGTACATCTTGCTATTCATTTTATATTTTATATTGATATTGATGATAAAATTATCATCAATATAAAATATAAAAAGTGTAAGGAGTTATATTATTCATGACTTATAAACAATGTGACTAAAGCCCACTATAATTTATTTTATATGTATTATTTTATTATATATAATGTATAATATATTATATAAACTTATACATTATAACCAAATATAATCTAATCAAGTCTTTAGGAGTGAAGTTAGATCTAATTAGGTTTTAATGTACCAAATCTTATTAATATTTTTTCATTCGAGCCTTCACACAAATTGTTTCCGTTGTTTTTTTAAAACATATTAAGATAAAATTTATAAAATAAATCTAAAAATAAAATTTTGACATTTGCTTATGAAATTATATTTCTCCTTTGAACAATATAAATTTCCAAATGAGTTCATGTAAATGTGATTTTTAAAAATTAATAAAGTTGAGTTGGGCCACCCAATGTCATGTTGTCTAGCACATCATTTCTGTTGGAGCTGACCCAGCCTAGATTGCTATAAAAACCCATCGGCTGAACCAAATTACAAATCGTTATGACCACCTTAACAAGTTTGATGTAACTTAATGCGGATTGTGGTTATAATGTATTTTTGGAAAAACAATTAGCCAATCCAATAGTTTCTACTCATTTCAAATTAGTTCATACATTTTAAAATTTTGGAAATCAAATTTTATAATACGCTACTACCATCTAAAAATTAGTCCTTAATTATTTGACGGTGGATAAAAGTTGATCCTTTAAAAACTAATCTTGTGGTGCACAAGTGGCATTATCTGTGTTCAGTTGATGATGTGGCAATATGGCCAACTTGGTCAATGCGGAGAGAAGCAATCAAGAGAGCTTCATCCTGCTTGCAAAATCTGGGATGTCTTATAGGTGCTTCAAGATATACATATACACTTGTATAAAAAAAATACATATACACTCTTCATGTGATCAATAACTCGTTCATTTTTTAACAATATGGCAAAGTTGGGTTTTGTTAGTGCTTATTTGAAAAAATGCTTACAAAAGTGAGGTAAGAAAGGTAATAAGGAATTTGTTAATAGGTATTCAAATAACCACCAATAAAAATTAGGAGCCTGTTTGGTGGAGTTCTGCAAAACAGTTTTCTTGTTTTCAGAAACAAAAAACTCTGAAAACTTGTTTGGTAAACCTGTTTTTTAAAAACTGTTTTGGAAAACAGAAAACAGTTTTGTACAGAAAACTCAGAACACCTTTTAGGTGTTTTGTGGTTTTTGTTCTGGAAAACACAAGGAAAGATGAGAAACATCTACCTCATTAATGGTAAAGTTATAAATTTTGAATAACTCATCTATTACTCACTAGTTATGATTTTGAGAACAATTATTCAAACAGATTTTTTTATTTTCTTGTTTTCAAAACAGTTTCTTGAAAACAGTTTTACAAAACTGTTTTTAAGAATAGAAAACTGAAAACACTATCAAACAGGCCCTAGGCCTTTGTTGGTAGTTATTTAATTGACGGCCAACAAAGGTATTACATGAATGAGAAAAAAGAAATGAAAAGCAAAAGTTGGTGGAAAATTAATAAACACCAATAAAGCCTCGCTCACAGCTAGAGCTGGTAATATAAGTCAAGCTCATATAACTTGGTAAAAATGGTAGGTTGAGCTTTAATAATTGAGGCCCGAATAATGAATGGGTTTTTAGGATCAAACTCATTAAGCTGGAAAATAAACGGGTTAGCCCACCTATTATCTTCTTCTTCTTCTTCTTCTTCTTCTTCTTTTAATACTAATTTTAAAAAGAAAAACCTCCCTCATATCCTAAATAGCATACTCATTTCAATCATAATCTCATACCTTCCATTCTCAATTCCAAATTTGAAATTTCTGAATCCTAAATGGGAAAAAAAACTAAATAGTTGGTAATGTATAAATTGTAAAAATTTAAACATTATCTTGGTTTTGATAAATGATGGTGATGTATAAGGTGTAGAATTTAAACATTATCTTGGTTTTGGTGGCTAAATGATAGTGATGATTAATTGTATTAATTTAAATAATCATATGAAAAAATTTTAAAAAATAACTTACGAGAAAAATATTTAAAAAAACTATAGACTTATGGGTCAATCCACAAATCCGTTAAGTATGAGTTGAACTTGAGAAAATTAGGCCCGTTTAAAACTAGGCTTTTTAGAACAAGCATGTATGAAGCCTGACCCATGATAAACTGACCCACATGGGACAAGCCAACCCATTTTCCCAACCATACTCTTAGTAGTTATCTCCTCTAGCTTCAAGCTCACAAGCTCTTTTTTCTGACTTAATGCATCAGCCATTATATTCATGCATCTTGGCTTATACTCAATACACATACCGAACTCAGCCAAAAAGTCTTACCACCTTACTTTCTTAAGGCTGAGCTAATTCTTTATTTGGAAATTGCTCGTAGCTATGTTATCTATTTGTCTCCAAATGCATAAATAGTATATTATGATGGTCATCTCCTTTTTTCTGTACTATGTATTTTATGCTCAGTATCATTAAGCTTACGGCTTGCTTAGGCTTTTTTTTTTGGTAATAGATGGCTTAGGTCTATTTGGTTCAATTGAGGGGATGAGATTTTGGGGGGGGGGGGAGGGGGAGAAGTGATTGGAAAGGCTTTAAAATTCTATTTTAAGGCAGGATTAGAGGGATTTTTAAAGGAGAAAAGTGGAGGGGAAAGGATTTAAAATTTTCTTATAAAAGGATTTAAATTTTCTTGTTTTGCGGGATTGAAAGGATTTTAATAAAACTTTATTTGATTCAAGAGGAGACTAAGTAATAAATATACCCTCCCTTCAAAAAATTTTGATTTAGAAGGAATTAATAAAGAGGTGAGAGACAAGATTGGAGGATTTAATTTAATTAAATGCCTTCAATCCCCTCCTTGGCGTTATATGAAAAAGGAAGAGGCTTACAAAGAACTCTTTTCAAAAGAACCTCTCCAAACTCTTACTACAGTGTCTTGCCCTTGAAAAAGACCTTAAATGGCTTTATATAGAGTTTAATAATTACTTCCAACGATCAGGGTTAATTTGATCCAACAGGCAGGGTTTGATCTAATTTTTAGTATTTGATGGCCAGCATATACCAGTACGGTCAAGATTTGATAGTCAGGGTTTTTCAGTCAAATCATGAGTAGTTCTAGTCAGTGGTTAACAAGTGAATAGATTAAATCTCTCCAATCTCCTCCAATTTTTTGAACCAAATGAAGGGAGGGTTAAATCCCCTCTCCTCCTTTAAAAATCCTTCAAAACCCCCAACCAAACAAAGTCTTGGCATATATTTTAGGATTTATTAATCGTTCATTAGCTTAATCACCAACGTTTGTTTTTCAGCTTTGCTTCATTCACATAGGACACTTCATGACTCCATCCTCAACCTCTGTGACTCCAACCCTCTCCTAGCTTCACCATTTTGCTTCACGGGCTTGATTGCGAGCCTTTTCTCACTTGTGCTCATGGTCTCACTCTCATTCTTGCTCTCTATCTCAATCCTAATTGCAGTCAGCTGTTGGAATATGAAGGTTCAGAATCACTAGCTTGATCAAATGGGCAGTTGCAAGAAAGTAGCTATTCTTGGCAACATCTTTGTTTGGCCATTTTGTTTTCCGCTTGTTGTTATTTGTTGAAACAGTCTTTAACTAATCCTATGCATACAATCTTGTTGGGTTCAACTTGTTATTGTTTGGCTTTTTTATATGGTGTTTGAAGTAGGTAGATATGTTGAAATCTTTTGCTTTCTAAAATTATTGACTAGTTTAGGGCTATTTTAGAGTAAATATTCAATTTATGATGTCCAACTTTGCTTTAGGATGCTAGGGAAAATGATGTTAATCTCATAGATTACAAAGGAAAGGTCCTACTAATTGTCAATGTTGCCTCCAATGGTTTATCTCTTGTTCTCAAACTCTTTTTTACCCTTTCACATTTTCTATATGATATATTACAAAATAATAAATCCTTAATGAAATCCAAGCCATACCTTGGATAAACTTGGTTTAAAGAAGATAGATATCACATCATTAAGGAGACTAAACTATTTTTAAAACTCAAATAATTTGCTAAGAGGCCTAAAAAGCAATAGCATTTACTAGCAATACTTGGTAAATGTCTGTGTTATGTCCCATATTCATCCAAGTGTCAATAACTGAGCATATTGGCCTTTAATCCACTTTCAGGTTCTCAAGGAAAATGTTGTTGCTATTTCCCACTCAAATAATGGCATATGAGTTGTACAAGTTAATTGCTGGAGTCTATAAGTTGGAGATTATTGCTAACATAAGGGAATCCCTCATGATTCATCTTATTTTCCTACTAGCTGGTTTTATCCTTCCTAAACGTGAGTGAGAAAATGAAAGATTATATAGCCCTATACAAATTGGGTGACCACAAATTATACATTATAAGTCATGTATATAATCATGAATAATATTTCAATATCATTTTTTTATCACAAAACAATCATCATATCATAAATTTTCATAATTAATTTTGTCCGAAAGTATTTATAAGTCAAAGTATAAATTTACGAAATATAAGGATCACAATAAAAAGCTTTTATATAAATTGGGTAAAAATGGAATTTTGAAAACTTCGGGGCCAAATAATTTTTTTATAAATACAGAGTCAAAGAGTTTCCAAAATTACTGAGAAATATACATAATTAGAGGACACTTGAGGGGAAAACTGTAATTTGGTAAATCTTTGGGCTATAGCAAATTTTCAAAACTTTAGGGGCAAAAGTACAATTCTAGAATGATACATTGATGGGTTAAATCACAAATAATAAATATTATTGGATCGTAACACAGAAAAACTTTCAAGTAAAAAAATTAACAACTAGACTAGCCCAATACCATATAGATAGCCCATTGAAGAAATCATTTTAAAAAGACAAGGCCTAACTTCAATTCTTTTTTTTTTTTTGCCATAATTCAGGCTAAAACAATGGAGCCCAATTATTTGGGAAAATGAAAGGAAAAACTTAAAAATACAACCCATAATAATAGCAGCCAAAATACCATCATAGACTTATTACTTTCTTTTTTTATGGGAAAGAGAACAAAAAATAAAACCCAAAATAATTAGAAGAGGCCTAATACAAGGAAGGCCCAAAATATATAGCCCAAATGTGGCTTAAAGAATGACCCCAAAACCACATACTTGGCCCATTGAGAAACCCAGTATAAAAAATACATGAGGCCCAACTTGAATTCTGTTTTTCTTTTTCTGTAATTCGAGCCAAAACCATAGATCCCAATTATTTGATAAAATGAAACAAAAATAGTAAAACCCAAAAGTAAGGCCTAAAACTAGAGTTGTCCAAAATACCATTATAGCCTACTATTCACAAGCCCACTGATATTATTTATAATTATTTAAGTCTACTTTGGGCTACTCAATACTTTATTTTATGGCATCAGTTTGCCGATAGACTGTTTCTATGTCAAGCCCTTTAGTCTCATAACTGATTCTCTCTCAACCTACATGGAATTACTAGAACACAAATAAATGGATAGTTGTAAAAACTGACTTGAGAAACTCCTTAAATTCTCCCTTGATCTATAAGCAAGATTAAATTCCTTATTAGTAACTTAAATAAAGTGCCCATGACAACAACCATGCATGATATTTTGAAGATGAAAGTGCCAAGGTTCATTCTCCACAAGTTCATTGAAATCAATTTTCTCTACAACCTAGGGCATAGGATGAATGACAAAGTCATTACTCAAATTTGAAATTCAAGTTATAGTCATCTTTAATTAAGAGATAATTGCAAGCGTTATCACTGTTTTAAAACTTAGCTTTCAAAAGGAGAGTCGACATCGATAGTAAGACATTCAAGAACTTTATTGACTAAATAAAAATTTTAATTAATAGAAAGTCAAAAAGAATTATACTCGTCCCAATTTAGTGTTAAAATTATTATGTACATCCACAAGAATGACCATGTGAAGACTTCAAATTGGTTCATCAAGCAAACAAACCAAAATTCACTATGTTGTTCATAATAAGAGTGAAAATTTAGGAAAATAAATTCATCTGCTAGTTGTGAAGTTTCTTATTTGACAACTGCAATTGCCATCTTGATCTAATTATGAAAGATTTGATTCATGGCACCTCAAATTTTTAATGAATCTAAATAATTTTCAGTCCCCATTGTCAAACAGAAAGAAACAATCTCAAATGCAAAACTCCATCAAAAGAACCACCAAGAATTTTGTGTCACCAGCAAGAAGAATGAAAGGGAGTTGGAAATGCATATGAGGAGGAATGCAATAAAATGCCAAAACTTAAAAGAGCAAGTCAAGGCAACATGAAGTAGTGGCTTGGGACATACTCGTCTTAGCTGATAACTTAGAGGGCAAGACATTGGGTAATAGGGATTGGCTTGTCACACTTGATAGGAACCAACTGTAACGACCCTCAAACTATTGTCCTGGACTTAGCCTTGAGCTAATGAGGAGTATAACTTTGGAATTATGCAGTAACAAAGGAAATGAGGACTGAATAAAGGTCAAAAGGATCAAGAATTTGATGAAAAGAAACAGAAGCATCTCGTGCCGCAGCGGGCTACAATGGCGTTGTGGCAAGAGATTGAAAATTTCAAATTTTGAAACAATCAGAATAGGCTCGTGCTGTGGCAAGCTTATCATGTGTAACAATTCTCAACATGTCACCCTGGACTTAGTCAAGACTAATGAGAAGTTGCCTTTTATCTTGTACAACACTAGAAAGGCCAGGACTGGAGGAAGGATCCAAATTGGACAAAGTTTGAAAATTGAAATAAAAAAGCATTACCGCAGCGAGGTGCAGGGCCACCATGGCGAGACACTTGTTACAAATTTATTAGTTTCGAAACAAGAGGTCTTTTGCTGCAGTGATATTGATGGTGTTGCGGTACAAGTCATGAAAATCATTCAGATCAGAATGCGAACTAGTCGAATGAAAGAAAAAAAATGGAAGAGGGAGGAGGAAATCTTTGCTTGGGCTTCATCAATTTGACCTTGGAGAGTAATTTTTGGACCTTAGAGGCTTGAATCTTAGTGGGTAAGTGATCTCCTTCCTTCTCTTCTCTTTTTTCTTCATCAAATAAGGATAAAACTTGTGTTTATGCTTGGGGATCAATGTTTGGTTGTTTTCTACCAATTAAAATACTTGTTTTGGTGTTATAAAAGTGTTATGCAGTATCATGAAGGTTTGGATACGAATTCAAGAAGGATTATGTATGGTTTAGTATAACCTTAGGTTGGAATGGTTGAGGAAATTAAGGATCTAAGATATATGTGGATGATTATGATTTGGATGGTTAATAGGAGTTCATTAATGTGTTATTATATTATTAGAATTATAGGTTAAGCTTGAATGACTACATTGTGGATTTTTGCAATTGTGAGTATTATGCTAATTAATGAAATTATGGTGTTATAGTGACTATTTGTCAATTGGAAGTGTGTGGTTCGCGATGGATGCTTCAAAGGCTTGCCAAGTCCCCCTGTGTGCATCGTGTCGGCAACTTGAAATAACCAGGTGTTGTATATGTATGTGTGTTAATTATTAGCTATATATTTATATATATGTATGTTCCTTTTCATACCACGATGTTGTTTGTATGTATGCATGGCTCTTTTCACATCGTGGTATGTACACGACAAGTTGAGGTATGTGTGTTTTAATCCTCGAGATGTGTATGTGATGAGAATATATATATATATACACACATGTACAATTCTTGAGCATTCTCACACGATAGTATGTTAGCATCACATTGATGATGGTTGCAATGATAATGATGATGATTGCATAGTAACATAGACATGTGGCATGACATCGAACATCATCATCATATTGAGCATAGTGAGATATGTTGGATAAAGTGATGATGATGAGATGAGATATGATGATGGTATGTTGATTTATCCCTGCCACTAAATCCTCATTTATGGCTAAAAAAGCCATGTGGTAGTGGATTACGCTTTCCGTAAATTATTACCAATTCAAGTGGTTCAGGGGAAGGAGAGTCACGATCCACATATTAGTGTGACATTTGGCCAAGTTGCAGAAGTTTGAAGTTATGTGCATCAGAAATTTGGCTGAAAAATCAGCAAATTTCTGATATGTTTACTGATATTGGCGCCGCGGCACTAGAAGCTTGACTGCGGTGCAAGCCTCCACAATCTATTGTCCTCTCGAACCTGAGAGCTTCTGTGCCACGGCGGTATGGTCTTAAGCCGCGGTGCCAACCTATTCTACTTTTTCTAGGCCACGATAGCACTATAACAGGCCGCAGCCCAGCCCTAGTTCATCCTGTTTTATTTTATTTTGCCAGTTTTTAAGGTTGTAGGCGATGTGTGAAGGTTTTTCTTAAAAGGGTGTTACATTATGCACTACGACGCTAGCCACAGAACCTGGATCAATTAAAACACATTTCAGTCAACGGAAAAAAAGAATTTGAGAAGATAAAATGGAGCTCTGCTAGGGTTTGGAATTTCTGACCTTAAGGATTAATTTCTTGTCTTGGGAAGCTTCAATCTTGGTTGGCAAGTGGTTCTTCATCACTCCTCCGTTCTTTCCTATTCGTTTTCTAGAGGAAATCCATGGGGGTATGATGTATTTCGGTTTTGATGATGTTTTTACTGATTAAAATGGGTGTAAATGCGTTGTTGAGGAGTATTTGGTGTTCCTAAGGTTTGGGTAAGAGCTTTGAGGTGTTTATTTAAGTTTTACTTCCAACCGTAGGCTTCAATGTCTTAGGGTAACATGGGATTCGAATTTCTGAGCTTGGTTCCAGTTAGAATTGATATTTAGGGCCTTTTAGTGTGTGGTTATACTTTTGAAACCATGGGTTTACCATCATTAAGCTTGGTTGGTTGAATTGTGAGTTATTAGAATGTATGAATGTTGTTTTAATTGGATGTATTATGGTATTGTAGTATCCAAGATTGTGTTTGGAAGTCGTGGCACCTAAAGAAGTGATTTAGAAGAACGAAATTTATCATCAATTCTTCAACGGCCTACCGTTTCCCCCACATGTGTTTGTGTGTATATGGACAATTCGAGGTAACCGGAGTGTATATATTTATATATGATGTAGATTTCTTGTTTATATATGTGTTCATTTCTTTCATATCATGATATGTCCCAAGACACGGCAAGTAATTGAAATGGTAACCTCTTTCCTTATCTTATGTATGTGATTCATTTGATTATATATTGACTTGTAACATATGATATATTAGCATCCTCACCATTTGAGACAAGAGGTTACTATGATGATGATAATGATGAGAATATACATGTGTGCATGGAATATGATAGTATGAAAAGCTTCATCACATTATTATGCATAGATGACATTGGTTGGTTTGGGTTATGATATCACATGGTATATCGATCTATTTGTGGAAAAAGGAAGCTCTCGTGTCCAAATGGTGAGGTTGATGTGTATATATATATATATATATATCCCCGCCACTAAATTCTCTTCCTTTGTCTAGGAGAGTCAGGTGGTAATAGATTCGAAATGTACTTTTCCTAAATCACCACTAATTTGGATAGTCTAGGGGAAAGAAAACTATGGTCCAATCATTAGTGTAGCCTTTGACCAGGTCATACTAGTGAGCAAAGAGCTTAGTGAAGTCCTGAAATTTGTCTTCACTAATTGTTGGAAGGGAATCATTTGCTAGATGTACCTTGTAATGGTAACTAGCTCAGGGTTCTAACTGTGTATATTGGGGAACATTCATTATCATTACATTTGCATAGCATTTCATTACATACATATATATATATATGGTTTTAGTTGTGTGATTAGTCATTGTATTTCTCTGGGTCACTGGGACTTTGTCTTACACCTCTCTGTGGTTACATTTAAGGAGAAGACTTTACTACTAGCCCAGAGAAGACTAAAGAGTCTTAACTCTGTCCATTATACAAGGGCATATGAGTTCATAGCTAGTAACTCTATGTAATTTGGTTTATGTAATGCATATTGTGCCAAGTAGTATCTGTGTAATAATTGTGCTTGTAATATGGTATCCTGGTAGTTGGTATTGCATGTGTTCCCATGTATTCTGTTAGATTGTATGGAAATCTGTGGATGTGGTAGGATGCCCGATTGCCTTGTTGATATGTTATGTGTTATGCTCTTAGACCCCAGTATGGGCCAGATTGTCGTTGTACTGTGTGTATTATGTCATGTTAAGTTTGGAATGTGTGTTTGTGGTTGGTATATGAGTTTGTTTGGTCAAGTGGGTGTCTAACCTATTGGTTGCATTCGAGGTTCCAAGGGGTCAAATTCTACAAGAATGGTCTCCTTAGGATGAGATCGCCCTAAACCCAGTCTTAGAAGTATTTGGAACTAAGGTCAGATGTTGGTGTTATGGTTTGAAATTGGGAGGTCCAAGTGCCAAGTTTTGGTCCACAACCAACCGTTTCGGTCTCGAATGTTCAAAATCTCCATACGGAGGTATATTATAGTGTGGTTGGTGTCTCTAGTTAGAGTGGAAGTAGAGTGAACTGCAGGAGGTGGAATCATGTCAATTGGAGTAGGAAGTTATGTGTGTCAGAAGTTCATCTCAGATATCAACAATTTGCTAATATCATATCAGCATCTGGTATCGTGACACTAGTGGTTTAGGCTGTGGTATCACACTCCTTTATCCCTTTTCTCATTTCATTTAGAAACCCTTCATGTTGCGGCTCCCTATGTGTGGCCATGATGCCACTATGTCTTTCCCCCCCCCCCCCCAAGGTGTTGCTATGTCATGTTCTAGTGGGTGTTTAGGTTTGTTTTTGTGCATTATTACATCAACTAGTTGTTGTGTAATGTTAATAACAATAAGATGTGTCTGGGTGAATAGTATAGTTAGATGTAACTTTTTAATATATAAAAAGTGTTGGACAATGTTAATGACAATAATATTTGTCTGGGTGAATAGTATAGTTGGATGCAGCTTTTTAATATATATGATAAGATTTAATAATTAAAAATAAAAAAGTGATATATTAATATTAAAATATTTATTTATCATTAATATATTTTAATTAAATAAATAATAATTTAAATTTAAAATGAAATTTAATATTTAAATAATATTAAATTAATAAATAAGAAAATTAATAATTTTAAATCAAAATTCTATAAATTCTAAATGCTTTATATTTTTTTGGGAAATAGAAAAAAAAATAACTAAAAATAATTAGAATAGGCCCCGTGAGTAGAAGACTTAAAAAGTACAAGCCCAATAATGGCCCAAGATTGGCCCTTAAACCATATAGTTGACCCATTGAGAAATCCAATTTAACAAGAACAATGGCCCAACTCCAATGCATTATCGTTACCGTAATTTGGGCTGAAACCATAGAGCCCAATTATTCGGGAAAAATGAAACAAAAAAGGTAAAACCCAAAAATTTGGCCCTGAACAAGAGGAGCCCAAAATACCATCATGGGCCTACTTCCGTAGGCCAACTTCTTTGTCTTTTTGCAAAGTAGAACAGAAAAATGAACCCGAAATAATTCGAACAGGCCCACTGTGTAGGAGGCCGAAAACTTATCGAGGCCGAACATGAAGTCCATGAGCTCGTGAGCCCAGCCCTTCATCGTCAATGAAACGAGGGGCTGAAAACGAAGTCGTTTCATGTGAGGGATCTTCTTCCTTCTCTTTTTTGAAGAATATGCACAATTCCATTCCTCAAATCACAAAAAGAGTACAACAGAAGAGGACCAAAAAAACCAAAGAGCAGAAAAGACAGAGGGTCAGTGAGAAGTCCTCATATCAAAAAAGTTGAGGACTCTAGAGGAGTTGATAGTGTGGTTAGCTAAAGCAGTACTTACAACAACAATCTCTTCTGGAGTGAAAGTTTCCTTAGAGAAAACACGTTTGTTTCTGACTTGCCAGAGTTTCCAACAGACAATGCCAAAGATGATCCTCCAAGTTTTGTCAACCTGTTTGCGGGCGAGGTTAGCTATGAACCATTCTTCAAAAGGAGCAGTGGTAAAATTTGAAGGTACTTGGTTGGCCAAGAGAAGACTCCAAACTGAGGCAGCCAATGGACATTTTCTGATGACATGATCAAGGTCTTCAAGATCCTTCTTACAAACTTCACATAAAGGATTATCTGTCATGTGTCTTCGCATTCGTTCCTTGTTGGTAAGTAGCTTATTTTTAGTAGCAAGCCACAAGAAGGTACGAATCCTTTGAGCTCCCGGCCATTTCCATATAGAATCCCATTTAGAATTCTGTTCATCCCAGGATGTGTCTTGATAGACATGATAAGCAGAGGCAATAGAGAATTCACCATTAGACTTACAAGTCCAGAAGCAAGAGGCTTGTTCATGACTGAATTTATCAATGTTAAGACTAGTGATATGCTGAACTATGTCAGAAGGGAGGAGATGTTCAAACTTGGATTTGTCCCATTGACCATTGTCCATTATAAACTCACTAATAGGTAGTGAGGCTTCATTATCATCAATATCAGCAAAGGCCAAATTTTTCAGTGGTCCAAGTTCGCCAACCCAATTGTCCTCCCAAAACTTTATGCTCTTACCATTGCCTGGATTCCATGCAATTCTCAGCATAGTGTCATCCCACACCTTAGCAATACATCGCCAGAGATGTGAACAAATGGTTGTCTTTGGGGGGTATCTAAAACCCTTCCAACCATATTTAGCACGGAGAACTTTGACCCAAAATGTATGAGGTGAAGCAACAAGTTGGAACACAAGTTTAGAAATAAAAGCACGATTCTGAGTTTCCAGATTTTTCAAGCCACTTCCACCATTCTTGATAGGTTGGCAAAGTTCTTCCCATCTAATCAAATTGACAGCTCTATGATTATCTGTGCTTCCCCAAACAAAGTTTCTAATAAGAGCTTCAATTTTCCTGCAACAACTGTAGGGGATAATAGAAGTTTGCATAGCATAAAAGGGGACGGCAATAAGAACAGATTTGGCAAGGGTTAAGCGATCTTCTTCCTTCTCTTCAAAGGAAGGTATAACACACTGAACTGATAATTTTATGATCAGCCATTCAATTGGGTAACCCGGTTTGAACCGGTCGGACTCCGTTCACTCTTAAGTCTTAACTCCATCTCTCTCCGATTGTATTCCGGCCTCGGCTCCGGTGGCGGTAGCGGCGAAGTGCTGAAGCATAGTCGGATTATTGACTGGTTAGTTTCTTTTTCTTGTTTTCATCTTTCAAAAGTTCATTATTTGTGTTTTGGGCGATTCGGAATTCGGAGTACCCTTGGTGACGTTCGCAGGGTGCTGTGGTTTATGGTTCTTTTTTGTTTTAAGCCAATGCAGTTGCATATGCTGATGAAATTGACTTTTGGTTTCCTTAATTTAATCTTTTTGCTCGATGATTTTTCTTTATTTTTGAAAGTTCTTTGTGTGTTTAACAATTACATTGTTGAATATGCTGATGTAGCTTGTCTTTGCTGTTTTAATGTGGTTACTTTTTTTTTTTTTGGTTTTTTCCCCCTTTGGTGGGTGTAGAGTTGGGATGTTGAAAATAATCATGAGTAAATACAGCTAGAGTTTCCTGTTAGAGCGAGGTTAAAGCTTGAAATTGGCAGAGCGGGAGATATCAGAACAGAAGCACCACTCCGAATTCTCAGAATAACCCGAGAGTGGATGACACGCGCCACACTGTGGCGCGAGCGAGGAGCTATGGCAATCAGATTGGGAATGAGGAGCCTTTGGAAACCGGAGGAATAAATAATTGGAGAGCAGGGTCTGTACACTCGCCAGGCCCCTCGCGTTAGATTTACAGTTTCTGATCAAGTCGAGGAGGATGCCTTAAGCTTTCATCATGTAATCAGAGGTACTCGCCCTCTGTTTCTCTTATATCTTCGGTTTGTTGTTCACATCTGATCTCTTCTTTGTTTGTTTGATGTCTTAAATGTATTTTGTTTTTATGCTCCTGCGTCTTGGAAATAATGGCATTCGGTAGTTTTAAAAACATGATGCTAATTGGGAATTTCACATATATCAATATTTTTTTCCCCAATAACTTGAGATAAGATATTAATGACAAGGAAAGAAAAATCTGGCACTGGTATATGTTAACGTTGATAAGGAAAATCATTTTTCTTTGATATCTTAAATGTATTTTGCTATTATTCTCTGGGTCTTGGAAATGATTGCATACAGTAGCTTTAAAAACCTGATGCTATGTGGGATTTAGCATATATATCAATAATGTTTTTTCGATAACTTGGCAAAAGATAGTGACGACAAGGAAAGAAAAATCTGGCACTGTTATATTATTGTTGGTAAGCATTATCTAGCGAACTTACTATAAAAGTTTTGAATTTCCAAATTCCACATCCCATTTGGCAATCAAGAATATTGAGCAAACACGAGAGGTGTGAATTTAGAAGAAGCAACCTTGAAAATCTAACGCGAGGTGAATTTGTGCTCTTGATTCTTCTATTCTGCTTTCTTTTATATCCTTTTTTGTCATTTCCTCGCATAGTCCCTGTGCAGTAATGAACTCACAAGAAAAGCCCTTTTTGGGAAATCCCAATTTCCAGGTTCCCTCTAAGTCAAGTGTTCATTGGGACAGCAGTGTTGAATAAGATTCTAATGATTGGTTGTATCATTGTGGACCAATTGAGGCGTTCTCTCCTGATATACTTGTAATGTGATACCCTAATCCAGAAAGAGAGACACCTTTATTTTTTCATTGCCCTGGGGTCAGTTTCAGCTACATTTTAAGAAGGCATATTGTTCTGTTTGGCAAATTTTGGGTTTTCTCACTGCATTTGTAGTGTGTTCTCTTAACTAAGCTCTTGGTCAGAGTAAGGAGAGCAAATTGTTTTGGCATTTGGGTGTATGCTGTTCTTCATTGTCTTTGTTTTGGGCTGGATTTTTAAGGTAAAAAATTGTCCCTTGACTTGCCTTAGGACAGAATTGTTTTCATAGCCTCACTCTGGTGTTTAGCGCATGGCATCTTACAAAGTGTCTCTTTAGCAGACATGCGTGGGGACCTGCAGCTTGTTATTTTGATGTATTTCTGTATTTTCGGCAATTTTTATCTTCCTATTAGTGTAGCTTTTAGGGCCCGTTTGTTTAATCTTAAAAAATAAGTAATTTTGAGATTATTTATAAAAGTGATTAATTATTTAGAGATTTTATAAAAATCAGAAGTTATTTTATGTTTGGGTTACAATCATAAAAAGCACTTTTTACTATAAAAGTGATTTTTTCTTTGTTTGGATATGGTAATATAAAAGCACTTTTTTTGTTAAGAAATTACAATAAAGGGCATATAAAAGCACTTTTTTATAAATATGTTTGGATAAAAAAGCACTTTTTGTGCATATTAAAAATTTTGAAAATATAAGTCAAATTTATGTGAAAAAATGATTTGATGGAGAATATTTTTGTCCAACAATAATACTTACTAACATTAAAGTCAAATAAAATGTCAAGGTTTTTCCAAAATTAAATACACTGGATAAAACAAAAAACTAGCGACGCATTCGTCTTGACAATTGGTCTCTAATGGCATTTCTTCTTTCTTCCATGTATCTAACATCTGCTTGTGTAGGATTTTGCCATTCATCATGATCAAGTACATCATTATCATTCCCATCATTGAAGTTTTGCTCCGCATCTTGCAATTCATTAAGATTCTCAAAATTTTCAAGAATATTTAGATCACCTGAATCCATCCTTCTAATATAGTTATGAAGAGCAAAACATGCCCATATAATAGAAATTTGAGTTTGAAGCTTGAAGTTGGTCATATTTTGCAATATTCGCCATCTTGCTTTGCAAACACCAAAAGTTCTTTCAATAACACTTCTCAAATTCGAGTGATGAAAATTTATTTATGTCGCATTTTCATCACCTTTTCCCTTAAAAAAAGTAGGAAAAAAAATTTAAAAAAATAAAACTATCCCTAGCCTTTTCTTATTATCTTTGGCCAGCAACCTTCCTTCTATACTCTTGGGCAGCCGACAAACACACGGGGCCTTCATTCTCATTCAAGTGCAAGCGTCGGCCACCATTCCTCTCAACTTCTGTCCATCATTCGATCATTTCCTTCCAATTTTTCTTCGATTATCAGCCTTCTTCCATTGCCAGCAGCGGTCTTCCCTTCTCCATCACTTTTCTCGCCGTCTCTCACTCTCTCTCCACCTTGCTCCACAATTTTCCGACGGAGCAATTAGGATACATTACACACACTAACTTACACACCCAGAATTTTAGTCCCATAAGCATAAATCCGATAGTTTGTATGCAATATGCATGGGTTTCCAAGATAATGTGGTCTAAGCATAACTGATTCAAGCTTTTAATTATGAGGCATGCTTAGTGAATAGTGGTATCAGTTTCTCTCTGACTATAAATCTCTGGAGCATGAATTGATTTTACTACTTTCCAATTTTCTATCTCAATCTCATTATGTAAATTTGACATAGAACACTGTAATAATGGCCAATTGAATCAGTGGAGTGTTGGGGTGAGGTTTGAAGTTTATAGATATGAATGTGAGAAAATGTTTTTAGGCTAATGGATTTAATTTTTCTGCTATTGATATGTGGTCTGGCTTCAATCACTCGGTAAAATTGGTTTTATGATAATTGAAGAGAAGTTTCATCGATGAAATTTTGGTTGATGAAATTTGGTAACCAGTGTATTTTGATTTTCATTCTTTTCATCCAAAGAAAATGTTGGCTTTATCAACTACTCAACTACTATTATGCTTAACATGTGATTGTGATGAAAGTACTGTTTGAATGCAATTATAAACTATCTTGGGTTATCTAATGCTGAGCTGCCCATGATAAAGTTATGTACTCTGAAACATAAGCTTTGTCTTTCATGTCTTCTAATGAAGTTCTTTTCCTGCAAGTTCTATTGATGCTGCTTCTCAAAGATATCTTGCAGTAAGAAAGCATTGATGCTGCTTCTCAAAGATATAGTTCCGGCAGCACAGAACAACATAGATGCAAAATTTATACTTTTGGACAAAGGAAGGACAACATTAGAAGGGCAAAATAAGACATGCTTGGCACTTGTAGCTGATGAGACTGCAGCAGTTCATTATCAGTTCTGGGGAGATGAATGTGATGCATTCGAACCAGGTGATATCATCCATTTGACCAATGGTATTTTCTCTTACCACCGTAGTAATCTTGTACTCAGGGCAGGCAAGAGAGGGAAAGTAGAGAAGGTAGGGGAGTTTACTATGGCCTTTGTTGAGACACCAAACATGAGTGAGATTCATTGGATTCCTGAACCAAATAATTCTAAGAAGTATGTCCAGGACCATGTAATATCTCAACACTCTCGCATTTTCCCACCAATCCCTTGAGTGATTAGCATTTTTACTGGCATGAAGTTGCTTTCTGATAAACCTTCATGTTTATGATGTTATCAAGTTGTTTCTAATACATATGCAGTTCTAGCTTGTGATTTATACTGTCTTTGTCAAGCTTCTTTCCCAGTTCATTTCTTCTCTTCAATCCTCTAAATATAGAACGTATATCTACTATTCCATCTCGCACAGAAATCATATACCTTCCGGACTAATGGTGTCATTGAGTTCTAGTTCTTATCCACTTCTATGTCCAAATTATATTCTGTCTCTGTTCTGCTCAATTTTCCATCTTTAACTAAATATAATATATACCAAACAAAGGATATTAAGGTGAAACAGAATAACAGTCAAAAAACATCACAGCAGCCACCGTTGATCCGTTTAACTCCATAACCACCGGCATTAAAACATCCGTTGCTACAATAACGTTTCTCAATCCATAATAAGCAATAAAACTCATTTATCATGTGTGTAACCCCCTCTCATTTCAGTTTACAGCTTTCTAGTATAAATAGGTGTTTTTTCTCAGTCATCGAAGAATTAAGAATATTATTTCTGTTTCAGTTCAGTATTTCTTTTCAGTTTCTGTGCCATAAGGTAATGATGATAGGCTAGTTCGTGTTCAACCTCGCCATTGCACAGCTTTGCTTCAGAGAAAATAAACAAACAAAAGAGATAGATTGGTCATGTCATACATTATGGTTTAAAAGTTAAATCAGTGTAAGTACAGCAATATCATAGAGATACAAAATCCAACAATCATATTCTAAGTGTTGTATTAGTTTTAACAGTGTAAGTTAGTTATTATCAGGTCTTCATAAAGTTCACTTTATTCAGCTATAGCATATAAGGTTGGACAGTAACCTAAGCCTTGTAAATTTTAGAAGGGAAAAGTGCAAAACCACCTGAAAACAATCCCATAAACTTTCATAATTGCAAATGAGATCTCTTAATTTTTTAACACTACAAAAAATAAGTCCTTCGGTCTAGTTTCCTCATTTGCCAAACCTTATCTCATTATTCTGACTCGACTGGGATGGCTATGACCTAATTGAGAAGAAGTTTCTTCCATATAATTGTAGCACTTAGCAATTTAGGAAGAAAAATGCTAACATGGTTCCTTAACAATTTTTACTAACTGCGTGCACTTATAATATGGCAATTCTTGTTCTCACTTGCTCAGGATCTAACAAAGGCAATATTGATTCCAAAGAAGAAGAAAGAAAATAGTGATGATGAGTCAGCAAGAAATTAACACCATTACAAAATGACATTGGCCCACCAATTTTAATTTTGTATGTGAATGTTGTTTTGGCTATTCCTTATCCCACCTGTGTGACCCATTGTTGTTGAGTTGTTCCTTTGCCTTGCCTTGCCAGGTTGCCTTGTTAAAGGTTTTATTTTTTTTGTCAGTGCTAGTTAACTGCGAGCTATTTTGAGCTCATGGAAGCCATTGTTACTGCCTTTTATATTTCATTTCAGAATTTTCTAAGTAACTCCAATTAATGAGCCTGTTAGATCTTTGAGCTTAAGAATATTGCCCTATACATTGTGTTGCATTATTGAGGAAAGAAAAAAGCTATGAAAGCTTTTGTGAGTCTATTAAAACTTTGAAATTTTCTTCTCTTTCAAAGAGAATTGAAAAACTTTTTTCTGTTCTTTATTTCTCTGTGTGTTGTCAAGACTGAGATATTTAATACGGTGGCTTCCTGAATTAGTCTTTAAGCATTAATGTATATAATTGTGTGTATTTTGGATTTGGTGATCAATTTGTTGAATTTTTTCTTAGTATACCTTTACTTTTGATATTTAGTGTTAATTTCATAATTCCTCAGTGGTTAAATTTCAATTTGTGTTTTTATCCAGTTGTTTACTCTTTTTTTATTCTACCCTGTATTTTTTATTGTTCCCCTGGATCTTATTACTACTTGTATATCATCTGGTTGCTGATTTAGGGCGGTTAGAGTCTAGCTAACCACAACTTTTCTCCTATATAGTAGTTGCTGTACTTTGGGTTGGATGCAAGCAATTAAAACAAAGAACCAGATGCAGCCTTCAGCACTGGTCTTTTTGTTCCTCCATATAGCTCTCTCTCCCTCTCTCTCGTTTTTCTATAGTTAGTTTTTCTTTTTTACTTTTTCCAATGCTTGACATCAGTACTGTTATTTTGACTTTTCAGGTACCATTGAAAATCATCCGGCTGAAAGCTGCTCTTATCCTGGATATAGATCTTAGGTTACCTTCTGGTGACCATGACAAGGATGATGAACGAAATACAATTGCTGAGATATTGGAAGATGATGTGAAATTGCATAATGGAGATATAGAAGGCCAGAATACAGTTGGCGCTAGTGTTGAGGTCCATGCTCTAGACGGTGGAGGTTTGAATTCATCCACAGTGGATATAGCAATATTTAAGGAAGATACAAATCTTGAGCCCTTTTCTGGCATGGAATTTGAGTCTCATGGGGAAGCTTATTCTTTCTACCAAGAATATGCAAGGTCAATGGGATTTAATGCTGCAATACAAAATAGTCGCCGTTCAAAAACATCAAGAGAATTTATAGATGCAAAATTTGCTTGTTCCAGGTATGGATCAAAAAGAGAGCATGAAAAATCATTCAATCGACCACGGGCAAGACAGAACAAGCAAGATGCTGAAAATTCAACTGGTAGAAGATCTTGTTCAAAGACTGATTGTAAAGCAAGCATGCATGTAAAAAGAAGGCCTGATGGAAAGTGGGTAATACATAGTTTTGTGAAGGAGCATAATCATGAGCTTTTACCTGCCCAAGCTGTCAGTGAGCAAACAAGAAAAATTTATGCTGCAATGGCTAGACAGTTCGCTGAATACAAAACTGTGGTTGGTCTCAAGCATGAGAAAAGTCCGTTTGACAAAGGTCGGAATTTGGGCCTGGAGTCAGATGCCAAACTTCTACTTGATTTTTTTGTACAGATGCATAGTATGAATTCAAACTTCTTTTATGCAGTAGATCTTGGTGAGGATCAACGTCTGAAAAGTCTTTTATGGATTGATGCTAAAAGTAGGCATGACTATAAGAACTTTTGTGATGTAGTTTCTTTTGACACCATCTATGTTAGAAACAAATACAAGATGCCTCTTGCACTTTTTGTTGGAGTAAATCAGCACTATCAATTTATATTGCTTGGGTGTGCCTTAATATCTGATGAAAGTGCTGCTACTTATTCTTGGCTAATGCAGACGTGGCTCAAAGCAGTTGGAGGCCAAGCTCCAAAAGTGATAATTATTGACCATGACAAGACATTAAAGTCAGTTATTTTAGATGTCTTTCCTAATGCTCATCATTCTGTGTGCTTATGGCATATATTGGGGAAGGTATCTGAAAATTTGGCTCATGTAATTAAGCAGCATGAAAATTTTATGGCAAAATTTGAAAAATGCATCTATAGGTCATGGACAATTGATGAATTTGAGAAGAGGTGGTCAAAAATTATTGATAGGTTTGAACTCCAAGAGGATGAATGCATGCGGTCATTGTATGAAGATCGCAAATTATGGGTGCCAACATTCATGAGGGATATTTTCTTAGGTGGTTTGTCTACTGTCCTGCGATCAGAAAGTGTGAATTCCTTCTTTGATAAATATGTTAATAAGAAGACCTCTGTGCAAGATTTTGTCAAACAGTATGAAGCAATCTTGCAAGACAGGTATGAAGAGGAAGCAAAAGCTGATTCTGAGACTTGGAGTAAAGTGGCAACATTAAAAACTCCTTCACCATTAGAGAAGAGTGTTGTAGGGAGTTACATGCATGCAGTGTTCAAGAAGATTCAAGTTGAGGTTATTGGTGCAGTTGCTTGTCATCCTAAAGCTGAAAGACAGGATGATACAGGCATTACTTACATGGTTCTTGATATGGAAAAGAATAAAGACTTCACTGTTGTATGGAATGAAATTAAATCTGAAGTGTCATGCATATGTCGGTTATTTGAATACAGAGGTTTTCTTTGTCGACATGCATTGATTGTTCTTCAATATTCTGGCCTTTCAGTAATCCCATCCCAATATATCTTGAAACGGTGGACAAGAAATGCAAAAGCTGGCCATACAATAGGAGAAGAATCTGAACATATGCTAGCTAGGGTGCAACGATACAATGATTTATGTCAGCAAGCAATGAGGCTGAGTGAAGAGGGATCTCTATCTCAAGAGAGTTATAGTATTGCATTCCATGCTTTACGTGAAGCATACATAAGTTGTGTGAGTGTTAACAATTCTTGCAAGAGTCCTACAGAAGTTGTCATATCAGGTGGCCACAGTCAGCTTTCCACTGAAGAAGATACCCAAAGCAGAAATGTGGGCAGGACAAACAAAAAGAATAATCCAACTAAAAAGAAAAAGGTTTTTTTTTTCACCCCTTTGGTTTGCTTCAGTGTACATCTGCATTTCTATGTTGTTCTGAATTTCTATTATGACCTCTTTGAATTGCAGCTGAACTCTGAGGCTGAAGTGATGACTGTTGGGGAACAAGATAACCTGCAACAAATGGTTAGTCATCCTATGACTATTAATCTCTCAAAAAGTGTTAAATCTTTTATTTTAAGGTGTGCACTCAGGGACGAATCTAGAGCTTAATATATGGGGGAGCTAAAAATGAAAATTGTATGAAGACTTGGGGGGCTAGAATTAATTTTCACATCTTTTGCAAATAAAAATAAACAAACTACAAAAGGACCTTTGCAACATGGTGATTGCCCCCCTTTATTTCTGTCACTAGGTGTGGTGCGAGTAGAAGAGACTCACGCTACACAATGGGATTTAAGCAAACAGTGATGGAAGATATTGTTTTGAAGTTTAAAATGGAAGCCCATCTTAGTCAAATGGATACATTTGTTTGCTTTATTTAAGTGTCTTCAGTTAATTCGAAATTTTGTTTTGTAGGGCAAATTCAGCGCAAGGGCAGTAGCTCTTGATGGTTATTATGGCTCTCAACAGAATGTTCAGGGAATGGTAAGAATATGGTACACTTCATTTATTATCTTTACTTGTTTCATATTGGCGACTAGGTTTATGTATTAATTTGATTGTTCAGTTGAACTTGATGGGGCCAACACGTGACAATTATTATGGGAATCAGCAGACAATTCAGGGTCTGGTGCGTCTTTGAAATTGTGATTAATTATGGAAAGCATTTAGTGTCCGTGCAGAAGGTTAGAAACTTTGTTGTATGTATACAGGGACAATTAAGCTCCATACCACCAAACCACGATGGTTACTATGGTGCTCACCAAAGCATGCCTGGTCTGGTAAGGTTTGCTTATGCTGAGCATTAGTTTCCTGCCATCGTAACATCTATGGTGAATTTTATGATTGATCCAAAACTTGCAGGCACAGCTGGATTTTTACCGGGCGTCGACAAATTTCACTTATGGTATTCGGGTGAGTTTGGCACATTAAGTTACTTTGTAGGCAGTATTTTCTTTCTGACTAACACTTTTGTGATGGCTCCTTCCCTGTGGCAGGATGATCCAAATGTAAGACCGACACAATTGCATGAGGATCCATCAAGACATGCATGAGTATATGTAATATAATATAGGATATCATTTGTTTATTATAGATCATGTTGATAGATGGTATAATGCTTTTTGTGTTAAAGCCCTTGTAGAGGTGGTTGGTTGGTTGTATTGTAGTTCTGATTCTTCAGGCTGCCGTGAAGTTGTAATGAGCAATCACATTGTAGTTTGTCATAAAATTATCACATGTTCTGTTTCCATTAGTTCATATAGTTCTTTTATTATCAGTGTCTCTTCCTTCATTCCTCCCAAATGAAGGAGAAATTCTTGCTTGACTTTCCTTGCATTTAAGATAGCTACTTAGAATGAAAGCGAATCCCACCATGCTTTCTTGATTGAGTTTTCTTTAGTTCCTTGGACATATTTTCCAGGCATTGATGATGATATGCCATTATAGAGAAGGAATGAAGGGTGACACATGAATGAGGGAGAAATTAAGGTACCGCCTAAATACAGTGGCTTTGATTCAAATTTTATATGTAGAACTTACATGTTAGTCAAGGGAAAACGACATTTAAAGACCTCCAATCTATAATGTGGACAGAAAATGACTTTAGAAATGAAGATTTCTTTTAAGGATAAAAAGATTTCTACTGTGAATTGAAAAGACCTATATATATATATATCGTAAATTCTCTCAAAAATTGGCTGACAGTTGAATAATTGTTGTAGCACTCATCCCTCTATTTCATCCTTCTGTTGAGATGGCATGAGCAGGACATGTCAAAAGTGTGACAAGGGGAATACTTTGGTAATTATATCTAAAATCCACAGGTAATGTGGTTTATTCCCCTCCATTTTATATCTTTTTTTCAGCCCCTTTCATCTCCCTAACTGTATAATTTTTGTATAAGCATCTAATCCATGAAGTTTAATGTTGGAACTTGGAAGTATCAGTGGTAGCTGTTGAAAAGATGAGTGGTAACTGTCACAAAGGAAGAAAAAAAAAACAGAAAGAAAACAGATGAGTGGGTCATTAAGGAAAAAAAAAAAAGAGTTACAACTTGAAGAAGCATTAGTGTTAATGACTGGGGCAGTAACAAGCCTAAACACCCTAATAACTTCAAAAAGTAAAATTAATTACTATTAGAAAAAGACAGAAAAGAAAAGAAAAGATGAGTGGTAACTTCGGGAAGAACAAATGTTAAGTGATAATTTGTTGAAATTGAAGTAGTAACTTGGGATCTATTTGACAGCGTTTTCTATTTTATTGTTCTTTTAAGAACAAGTTTTAAAAATAAGAAAAATAAACGGGCCTATTTGGTAGCTTTTCTAGAAATAATTTTTTTGTTTTCGAAAATAGAAAAATAAAAAAACTTGTTTAGTAAACCTGTTTTTTATAAAATGTTCTGAAAAATAGAAAAATAAAAAAATAGAAAACTTAGAATATCTTTTAAGGTGTTTTGTAGTTTTTGTTCTGGAAAATATAAGAGAAGGTGAAAAATACTCACTTCATTAATGGTAAAGTTATAAATTTTGAATAACTTATCTAACACTTACTAATTATAATTTTGAGAACAATTATTTAAATAGATTTATCAAATAAATTTTTTTAAAAACAAAAAAAACTGTTTCCAGAACAGTTGCCAAACATACCCTTACACCTTCCCAAAGTATCCTTTTTTTAGCAATTTCTATATTATAAAAGATCTTTTAGAACTTTTAGTTAGTATAAAATAGAATGTGTTGTATTAATTTTTAGCAATACTTATATTTTTACCTCTATTGATTTATTACTTATCTCGTAATTTAAAAAAAGGGAAGAAGTAAAACTTGGTAATTAATGAGAATAAAAATAAAATATTGGGTTTTTTTAGAAATTTAAGATTTGTCACTATTTTTTTTATAACATGTTACTAACTTTTTTTTTAAAATATGTGAATTAATTGAAAGCTTCTTATAACATTAATGGGGAAGATTATCATCTTTGTTGAAGTTATTGCTTATTCTTTCCTTTGCTAAGACTCATCTATTATCTATATAAAGATAGGTCAGATTGGAGGAAAAGTAGAAAGCCATGTCAGCACTAATTCTCTTGGGGAAATGCTATCAATTGTTGTGCCACGTGTCCAGTGTATCTGAATTGAGCAGATGTATTACCGGTGCTGTGATGTGAATAAGGATGATTAATAGTATTATATTATTATTGTGATATATTATTAAATGTAATAATAGTGATTTAATGACATTTGTTATTTAGTTGGAATAATCTTAACGTCAGTTCAATCTTAGCGTCAACGGAAAAGTTAAGCCATGAATTGGTGGATCTGATGAAAGTTAATGTTATTAATGAATTTAAATCATTAAAAATTCAACTGTTTGGTATATAATAATTTTATTTTGGATTGAAGTTTTTTTTTTGCCAATTTGGATTGAAGTCATATGATATTTTTTTAAATAGTTTCATGTCTGTTACTTTTATGATTTGAGTGAAATCCGCCCTGTACGAGATTTATATATTTTATTTATAATATACGAGGTTTATATATTATTTAAATTAAAATTGTGATGTATAACTTTAAATTATATGAGATAATCGCATAAAAGTCGAGATTATGCCATGAATTGATTGATCTGACCAAAGTTAATGTTATTAATGAATTTAAATCGTTAAGAATTCAACTTTTTCGCATAGAGTATTTTTTGGCAGCGGATGTGTCATTTGTGTTGTTTATTAATTTTGGTGAAATAGTATAGGATTTATTGCTAATTGATTGGAATAAGATAAAAAAATTATATTATATTTAATTCTATTTGGTGGATTGATTACTATCATTTGAAAAATTAGATTAAATTTAGTACTACCTGAACCAATTTTTACTACGATCATAAACATTGTTAATTAGTTTCTTATATCATATTGTGTAAATTTTGCATTCATTTGAAAAATTTGCATTCAATTTTCATTTAATTTGTTTTCAGTTTTCCTCTTTATAGTCTGAATTCATTTGAGGAAATTGCAATTAATTTCCTATCAATTACAATTAATTTCATTAAATCAATAGTTAAATATTATACAATACAATCCACTCTATTTAAATGTAATATAGGGAAAAGTCCAGTCTCAACCGCATATATGGAAGCAAGTGCAGTTCCCTTATAATAAAAAAAATTAGTATATTTAAAATATTTTTTAGATTTAATAAGATTTCACCATGTCTTTTAGAATTATTAAAATTTATATTATTTTTTCATTTTATTATTATTTTTTTAAAGTTTAGATTATAATGTTCTAGAATGATTTAATTTTTTAGAAATTTTTAAAATAAATAAGATTCTTGTAATCTTCCTAAATTTAGTCATTAGGTTAAATAATTCTTTATTTTATTAGATTTCGTTAATTTTCTAAAAAATTCCATTCAGTTTATAAATATCTATCAATGTAATTCGAATGTAAGACAAGATTGAGTTAATTTTGAGTTATCTTTCTATCTCCTTAAGCTTTTCTATTTTCCCTTCCCTTATTCTATCTCTCTCTTGAATTTTTCTTGTTCTCCCTTGTTCTCTTTCTACATTTTCTCTCCTTCTCCCTACTCTGTTTACATCAATAATGCTCTACCTCTGGTGTTTTTTGAGTTGCTCTCTTTATTATGGTGTTTTTCTTTCATGCACTCCAGAATGTAATATTCTTGTGAGTGACTCCTTAGATAACTAATGATAAGAATATAGAGTTGGATTCTTTTTTCTTCATTTTGAAAAACAAGATTGATCATTACTTCATTACTTCAAATTGCATGTTGGTGGTGTTCCTGTCTGTCAACTTTTTCTAATTTATCTTACAAAAACTTTTTAATTTGTTTTATTACTTTGTTAGAAGAAAGCTTTGGAGACGATGAAAGAATTCATCAGAGAGAATGAAAGACGAGGCTCATTGGAGATTCAACAATGGATTGGCAAATGATGAATAAAAGGTGTTTTTTTTTTCCTAACATTATATTATCCACTTATTGTCATTGTTTTCCAATGTACTATTTTGCAGGTACAGTACTTCGATCATTTTCAATACTCAATTTATGGAAATCTTCAATTTATTGTTTTGTTTCTTTTTAAATAAACAAAAGCTGCCTTTTTTTTCATGTGTGAATCCTTTTAGCAAAATGAATGGATCCGGAAGAAGTCTATAAGTAATCCGAAAAAATGATAGCAAGCTCCAACCTATGACTGTTCTAAATAATAGATACTTTATTACTTTTAAACATAATAGAAATCTAAAATCATTTTGCCTGCTTCTTAAGTCATTTTTGGTATAAAGAAAGCAAATTTCAAGAAAGGAAGAAGGAAAATAAAATTATTTTAATCTAAAAAAATTTCCCTCCTATATTTCGTCGTATGGTATATAAGGTTGCATTTTTATGATTTTATCTTACAAATTTTAATTTCCATCCATTTTTTTGTTTATCTCAGGTTGAAGTGGTTAAATTATTTAAAAAAATGAAAATATTTTCAAATTAATTCTCAAATCAATGTCATTAATTCTCTAATATGAAATTAATTTTTTAAACAATCAACATTATTTTGGATTGAAGTCTGGATTTTGATGTCTAGCTGAAATTTTAGTTTATAGCTTTGAATCCAAAATATAAATTCTCTTTCAAAAGTTTTTTTTTTCAAAATATAAATTTCATTTGGTAATTTTTAAGGTATTAAATGTTTTTTTTTATTTTACTCTTATCTATAATTAAATGTAAGAGAGATAACATACTTTAAATACATTGTATTAAATAAGGATATTATTAAAAATAATATATTTATTGATAGATTTAATGAGTAAAACTATTTTTCTTTATTTATACAATTAATCAAATATGACTTACATTTTGAATCGAAGGAAGTAAAGAGAGAGAGAGAGAGAGAGAGAGAGATTTTTTAAAACCATGTATTGGAGACATTGGATATGGATGAAATATTTTTGAACCAGGGACAAGGTTAAAATTTTAGGTCAATGATTGTTGAACTCATTAAATGTTGATAGTTGGATATTATTTGAATATATATTAATTGATTAATAAATAATTTTCAAGTTCTACTTGAATAATACAAATAATGTAATCTAAATATTGATTTTAAGGAAATCTTGATTGATTTTAAAATATTTGTCAACTCAATTTGAATATCACTATTTCAAAAGTAATTTAATCTTATTAATTTGTTATGATGTTTATATTTTTATTAAAACTTAAACTTCTTGCAAAATTCTTATGAGATGCTTTTGCTTATCAATATATAAATCTCACGCTGTATAATGTAGAGATACTGGGATAATTTTATATAATTAGAAAAATCAAATAGAAATTATAAATAAAAAAGATTTTGTTCCTTTTTTTTTCTCAACTACAATACGTTGTTTCTCTTAATCAATAATTATCAAAATATAAATTATAAAGTAGAAATATCACTATAATATATTGATTCTCTTAGTCAATAATTCTCAAAATATAAATTACTTAGTCAAGTGGTAAGGAGTTTGACCAGCATTCCATGAGGTCGAGGTTTCGATTCCTTAGAGATATAGCAGCGTTAAAAAAATAAGGTTCTACAGAATGGGGTCCATACCTCAAGATACCGGGCGATATTATTAAAAAGAGATAATAATAATACATAATAAATTCAAATTTTTAATAATCTTAAATTTATCATTGCGCTAATAAAGTATCCTTTTTTCTTATTAATAACACTAACAAATGTTCTATAATAAATTTAAAAATTAATTGATATAAAAGCTAAGTTTCAATTATTCCAAATTGGGTTGCCAGAAAAATGAGAAAATATTATCCGGAGTCAAAAAGTGATTTGAAATTAAATTATGTAATAAATTATATCTAATCAATATTATTCAATAATTAAGTTGTCTGTTGGCCAAAAAAATAATTAAGTGGTCTAATTAATTCAAATTAATAAAGGTTTAGCTTAATTTCACTAAATAAGCTCTTTTACATAATTAACAAATAACTAAATTAATAAATTTAATTGCTTGATTATTTTAAAATTTATGGTTTGATTGAAGTTTATTTAAATTTAGTGTTTGAATCAAAGTTTAAATAACGGCAGAGAAAATCAAAGTTTAAATATTTTTTTATATTCAATCTAAAAAGTATTATGATTAATGTGTTGGCAAAAAAATATTATGATTAATAATTTTTCAAATAAAGCATGCAATTTCTTGAATGAAACTATTTAAATTCATTTAGTTATCAATTTCTTATGGTTATAAAATTCATCTAAAAAATTGATCATCTAAATTGAACCTAAATAATGTTTTTTTAAAATAAAATGATAGGTTACAAATGCTTAAAAATTTTTAATTATTTTTTAATTATTTATGTCATTTGCCGATTAATTGATTATGACATTTTTTTTAGTATCCTCTATAATTTTAGTGATTTTATGAGTCTATTAAAATGTTGTACAAAATATTCATACTTATTTAATTTAATTTTAATGAAATTACAGTAATAATTATTTTATATATTTATATAGAAAATATTTTAAAAAATTTACATAAAAATAATATAAATAGAGTTATAAAACTATAGCAACCAAATAAAATCTGGATTTTGAAATAAAAACCTTTAATGGGAAGATACATGTGGGCTAACGACGGACCATAATATATATTGGCACTTTTGGTGGTTTGTAATTTTTTCAACTCACATCAAATATAATGTGATGAGAAGTGTTTGATAATCTAAGCTCATATTTTTTTAGTGGTTATATTTTTTAGATATAACATTTCATATTAATACATCTCTAAAAGTTTATTTATTTATTTCATAAAAAAATTCTTATTTATACATTTAGTTTGTTACATCTTCTATTATATATTTATGCTTTTATTTATAAATATAAAATTATTCTAACTCATTGTATTATTATTATGAATATAAAAGTTTATATTATATATATTTTTTTATCTTTGAAGAATCTATGCATCGGGTGCATAATTAGTTTTACTAAAATTATTAAACCTTTTTCTAACACTTATTACTCTTGTTTTTCAAAGTTATCACTATAATTTTCAAAATTATCACTTAATCTTTTAATATTTACTCTTTTCGGTTCATAATAGAAGTCTTATTTAACTAACTACATACAGACTAAGGAATGAGGTTAAACTAATTAAATTTGTCAAAAATTTACATTATTTTACAATATTATCCTTAATAAAGACAATTTTATCTTTCATAAGTTAATTAAAGATACAGGTAGATTAGGAAAAAAGAATTAATACTTTTAATTTTATCTAAATATGACTTATATTTAAAAAAAATTAAAAAAGATTTATATTTTTAAGTGAAGGAGTAGCAATTATCATTTATGTTTCTTGAGTGCCGTCTTGAGGCCATTGCTTATTCTCTCAATATGCAAGACTCATTTTACTAGAATTATTACTCATTCTTCTAACACTTGTCACTCTAATTTCTCAAAATTATCACTCTAATTTTCAAAATTATCACTCAGTCTTTTAATATTTAAGTGGTTAGCCGATATATTTTGATACTTACAACCTATGCCCCATTTGGTTTGTGAGAGTGGTTTTGAAGAAAGTGGAAAATGAAATAGAAGTAAAAATAGAAACAGAGATGGATGGAGAGAGAAGTGAGATTTAAAAATGTATTTGGTATATTGATGCGAATCTAAAATAATTTTATTTGTAATGCATATTTATAATATTAAAAGAGCAAAATACTCTTTTCCCAAAAAAAAAAAACCTCCAGCAGCCATCAAGCTCGCCGTCCACCAATGTCATCACTCAATGCTGGAGATCACATCACCATCCACCAGAACAACCATTTTTTACGAAGAGCAGCTATCAAACCCATAAATCCAACCAGAAATCAAAGCAAAAACAAGCCCTAATTTTTCAAACCCAAAAGCTAGAATGACAGCGTTGAGGAATGGGTGGTTTGTTGCTTTGCTATTTCGCAGGTTCGACGGCATTGAAGAAGATCGATGGAGGCCATGGTTGACGATGAAGATGATGCTGCGAACCCAGCCACCCACTGTCGAAGGAATCCCATCGCGGAACCCAGATCAGAACGCGAGTTCTTGCAAAGTTGATGACGGAATTTAGACCAAATCCATCCAGAAATCCTATCTCGCAAACGTTGTCAACAGAGACGGACACAATGTATGATGAAGGACGACATCGACGGTGTTGAGTGCTTTTACGTTCATCAACGCCATCTGGTTGCTGGTCGGAGGTCGGTGGTGTTGGAGAACTCACCAGAGATGGTGACCGTAGTAAAACTGGCCTGAGAGATCATACCCTTGGGTTTAGGTTCGGCTATGTTTTTCACAGGGTAGAGGCAAAGATGCATTTTCATTATCACTTTCATGGAATTCCTCACACTTCCATCTCCCCCCAATCAAACCCAATTCAGGGCATTTTGCTGAAACTTTGGTTTCGTGGAAGTGAATATGGTGTACTACCAAACAAGCAAAAGTGCAGATTCTACTGCCACTTCCATTTCCATGCTCACAGTTCCAGCAAATGAAACAGGGCATCCGATTTGTAGTCCTTTTCTTTGAAATAAGTTGAGTTTTTTAAATTTGTAATCATTAATATCATTCTTTATAAATTATTGAATATCATTGTGAAGCAAGATTACGGTATGACGTGGTCATTACCCCCGTCTGCTTCTAAGTTGGTGATGTAAACTAAGTGGGTGTTTGGTTCACCGTTTACTTAACTGAACCATCGTTACAAAACATCATTTTTGAGTAATTTGTGTTTGGCTCTGAGAAAACGTAATTTTTAAAAAATGAAACAGGCTGTAAACGGACGTTTGTTAAACACACGCGTGACTTCCTTTTCAGTTTACAAAACCATTGTTAAATGTGTTATATTTTTTAAGTAAAATAAAATAATCTGACATATAGCTTAATTACACTGCATGCACCGACTATATATTTTTTTTTAACCGTTATATCCTTCAGCTTTCTTCTTTGCCCAGTGTGAAACACGGTCCTCAGATTTTCTTTTTTCTCTCGGCTCTGTGCTCCGTCGCAAACATGGCAGCATACACCGGTTCACAGTGATGCCTCCCTCCTTCTGAACATGGGAATGGGCCATTCCTTCATCGGCGTCTTCTGCTCCTTGTGACCGCCAGCGTTGAGTGTTTGCTTCACTGTGTCATGAAGAAGAGGGTGAAGGAAGAGAAAGAGACAAAAAATTGATGGTGAAGGATAAAACTTAAAATAAAATGGGTAAAATATTAGGAAAACTTGATCATTGCATCAAGAGATCCCATGGCAATCTTGGTGTTCGAGGTATAGCTGTTGATGGAGGACTAAGGAAAAGTGGTGGTGGAAGGACGACCGGTGAGAGGGGACAGGGATGGTGGTGGTGATGAAACCAACAGTTGCAGTGGAGCGACGGCAGTGGACTCTGCGATGGAACTGAACTAGACAAAAGATACGGTGGCGGATAGGAAGGGAGTGGTGATGATGTAGACAGACACGATGAAGGTGGTTTAAGATTATGAGTTTCACACTAAATGATTTGATGGAGGAAGATTAGAGAGAGCCTGAGAAATCGGCTTAGGAATATTAAGAGAGAACAGGAAAAACTGATAGAGAAGGCTGAAAGAGTCGCACTTTTTTACGAGACTAATTATTAAATTATTAAAATCATTAATTTAATTAAAGGGTTAATATGGTGAGGAAAGAGAGTATGATGAGTAGGATTAAATTAATGTGAGTTGGCATCTTTGCACTGGTTAGAGTGTAGATGAGGTGCTACAGTAGGAGTACTCAACCATTTCTCTCATGAAGATGACGATGCAGACGTGGTAATGCGAATTGCTATGCCGATTCTGGAAAACTGAAATGCAAGGGCAACTAGAAAAGTGTCCTTATACTTAAACATAATAAAAATGGCCTCGCCCAAAAATATACTATGCATAATGAGATATTTTGTAATTATGGTTTTATGAATTATTTTAAAAGAAATAAATGACTTACAGAAATACGATATTGCTCATAATTATTCCCTTTCTATGCCTAGTTGCCTACTATATCAAAATATCAAATATAAGCTGTTATACTTTATAAACTAAACTAAACTAGAATATTGGGTGTGCTTAATTGTGACTTGTGAGTTATTTTGGCCACAACTTTTTAGGGTGGTATTACATCATTCAATTAGTTATATAATACTCCCTTCGGGCCTAAATATAAGGCCTTTTATTCTGATGTCAAATATAAAATCCTTTATAATATACGAGATAGTCTTTATTATACATTTAAAATAAATGTCCCTATTTAATGAATCCAAAGAGAAAGAGAGAGAAAGATTAAATAAGGAAAGTTGTGAAAAAATGTTGGGATTTTTGGAGAAATTGAGGTAGTTAATTAGTTTTAATTTTAATTCTTAATCTGCATAATTTAGTTAAAAGAACCTTATATTAACGATAAGATGGAGTATTGTATTATAAAACTTATGTTCTTTTTGATAATTATACATATAAAAGTGCTTTTAAATTTTATCATCCAAACATGTATCATTTTATCACACACACTTTTTCAAAAAGAATATCCAAACATACTTATGTTTTACAAACTTACTTTTATCAAAACTTCATTTTTATAAACTTCATTTATCTTAACTTCATTTTACAAAACAACGAACCAAACGGACCCTAAGTTGTATTTGGTCAATAATCGTTAGGTAAAATCTACTAAAATTAATAAGATTTAAACTGTTTAAATCCAAGGTTTTTACTAGAACTGTTTGGTTTTCATTTTTGTAAAAATAAGTTAAAATAAATGAAATTTATAAAAATAAAATTTGGTAAAAGTAAATTTCTTGTAAATTATTATGTTTAGATATTTTTTTTGTAAAATTTTGAATGATAAGAGTGAAAAATATTTTTAAATGTATAATATAAAATCAGTATCCACCTTCTTTATCTCCTTTTTTGGCTTGGAAAAAGAAAAAATAACTATCTCCCTTTTTTTCTGAAATTATAATTTAACCTTTTTTTTTATTTTTGGGAAAAGCAATTTAACTTGGTGACACATTTTTTAGAAAATATGTGTTTTGTTTTTTAAAACAAAAATCGATGCAACAGGCCCAAAATGGTCTAGGTTAAACGTACATCATTTGAATATCCTAAAGATGGGTACTGGATCCAGGAATGGGACTCACGGTCGTACAGTTCATTTTCGACGTCCAAACTTCGTTTTTTCCTTAAAAGTTTCATAATTTTGTAATTAAACTACCAACTTCAAGGTTTGACATATCTTTTGTTTGTTATCCGCATTGGATGAAACTTATATTATTAGTTAGTTTGTGGAACGAAATTTCTAATAATATATGGTTCGCCCACAACTGTGTTTGAAGAGAAGAGAGAATCCTTAACCTTGAAACTTGAAAGTTGGATTGATGATGATGCTTTTCATAAATTAGAAACTTTTTTCCTACTCATAGTGTTTGGCTCAACTGAAAGATGAGAAAATGAAGGATTTTAATGAATGGAAGAAAAATAATAATACGGAAACTATTATATTCTTATTCATTTTAAATTGTTTTTTCTCCCTTTTTCTAAAATAGAAAATAAAATAATTATATTACAATTTATTTTTATTTTATTTTAGAAATCAACATTTTTCACTTTACTTATTAAACAAATCTGATATATTATTGCCAGTGATAATTAGGTTAGGTAGCAAGGAACTAGCTCTGGAAAAAGAATGCACAACAAAGAGAATAATGGACTTTAAGTCATAGGGGTGATTTTGAAATAATAAAACTTATTGAGGCTAATTTAGTTGTAGTAATTTTTTGCTACAATCCTCACTTTCAAATCCCCTACTTTTGGAGAAAAAATAACGGAAAATTTTAAAATTCAATAAAAATTTTCCTCTCTTTCTTTCAATTTTTGTTTTGAACCAAATGAGGGAAGGAGAGTAAAATCCATCATCTCTCCTCTAGGTCCCTTTAACCAAATAGGATTTTTGGCATAAGAATATTTAATTTAAAAAAAATACATAATTTAATATATATATATAGTGTTTGTACATTTAAAAAAAATACTTAACCAATAATAATAAAAATTTGGTTTATGTTGGAAATATTTCAATAAATATTAAATAACCATTGGTATATGATTTTACTTTTATATAATATATTGATATTGATTTAAAACTCAATTTTTTATTTCAGCTAACACTAAATTTGAACAATATATTTTACATCAATTGGAACCATATAAATCATTTCATAAAAAAAACCATATATTTTATATCATAGAGTCATCATTTATTGTGAGAGATGGAACCTAATATGACATTTATCCCAAAAAAAATGTCATTAAAGGAACTCTAAGGTCTTTTTTTGTTTGTTCATTTTTAGACCTAAAAGGTCCATGCCTAGACTTGCATGCATTTATGATCCTCTTTATGTGTATTAGTCACTTATTAAGTATATATTCAACAAAAAAATGAGCTAAGTTTTATTGATGAAGGATTTTTCTATGCTTATGTAGTTAAATGAATCTTCAAACCTTTTGTCCCATTCTAATCGAAATTTCACAACATATGCAACACGAGATAAAACAGGTAGATTCTGCAAAGAAAGGCACTTCTCTCTAGTAGTTTATTTTTTTTTTTTGAAAAAAGAATTTATTTTTTGGTGTATGGAAGTTTATGTGAGTTAGGTCTTGATAAACCAACAGGGTTAGAGCAAACCTGAAAGCTCAAAAAGCACTTACAAATATACTTACAAATTACCCACCAACTAAAATTGGAAATAGGCCAGACCCCCATCAAGGATCTACGGCCTGGCTTACATTAGGCCTGGGCTGGAGGCTCAGCCTAATAGCTAAACCTATTTAGATAAATAGACTTGGCATGTTTAAGACAGGCCTGACCTAAAGCCTATTAGGTCAGGCCTGTTTATATATTTTTTTATTTTTTATTTTTTATTTTATATTATATTATAATATATAATATAAATTAATTTTATTTATTATAATATAATTTTTTTCAGTCACTTACTTACTTACTTCTCCTTCTCCCTCTATAAACCTTTACTTTCAATTTCATCTTTCAATTATTCATCTCTCTCAACTCAAATGGACAAACTCTAACCTGAGCTAAACTTCAATCGGTGCCTCCATCCTCCATGAGAAACATGGTTAAGTGATATCAAAGACTTTGAAATTTATTTAGTAGGTTACACAGAAGAGTAAAAGTAATGAACATGGATGAATGAGTTCTGCATACTCTATGGGATCCACTTTGATAGTTAAATGTAACATTGATAAATATCATAAAAAGATAAATAACTTTTTTGGCTAAGTAAAAACTGACAGGTTGAATAAATAAGATTTAGCTACAATTTGAGTATAAATTATACTATAAAATTAATTTTTATTATTACTATGTAGGATGATATACAAGATAAAGCCTTTATTAATTTTTTTTATTTAGACATAGATTTTTTAAATTAATTTCATATTGTTATATAAGTTTTAAATAGGCCAGAGGTCAATTTAAAGCCTTTAAGGCCAAGGCTTTCAAACCTATTTGAAGGCCCACTAAACTCTACTAGTTTAGTAGGTCTTCAAATAGATTTTAGATTAGGTCAGACTTTTTTATACGCTCAAGCCTGAGCCTACAAAAAAAGCCTTATATGGATTAATAAATCAGACTCAGGTTTAAGGCCTACGTGGCAGGCCTGGCCTGTTTAGGCAAAGCCTGATCAGACCTGACTTATTCCCACCCTTACCACCAACAAGATCTTTACATCTATAGTGGAGTTCAAACTCACATCTTTTAGGATATGAGTCACTCCCTTGCTAAAGGGACCAACTTTCGTTGGCTTAAAAAAAAATATTACTTATCAATTTTTATTAATCAACTAAATGGGCTTAGACATTATAGTTATATTATTCGCAACGCATGAACAATGTGGCTCTCCATAGATTTTAGAATTGTTATTGATAATATTGATATATTGATAACTTATCTTTTACCCAAAACAAAAAAAGAACCTAATGACACTTTTCAAAATTCAAAATCCAAGCTTTTAATAATTAATTCAGTGCATGCATAAATTAGTTTATTGGCTTCTTACTTATCATAAACATATCTTTCACCAACAGAATTTATTATTTTATAATTTTTTCAATTAATTTATATTTAGTATAATAAAAGACCAAAATGTCTCCACAACATATCACATTCACATAATTGTATTATTTCCCCTCACATGATAAAGTTGGAAATATCTTGAAATATTAGAATAGTTTTAATTATAATTCATGACTCCGAATTAAAGACATTTGTACTTAATAATCTCAAAATTTAAAAATATTGTCAACGTCAATGATTTTAAATAAAAATTTTAACTGAAAAACTTAAATCATAAGTTTTTAACTAATTTGAATTCATTTTTTAATCATAAAACCCGTTGAAATAATTGCAATATTTAAATTAGAATTATAAACCATATATTCTTGCCCAAAATTTATAAACCATACTAAGAGCTATTGTTACTCGACAAAAGGAAATGAGCCGTAGGGTCTACACAACACCCATCTTTTTTTGTTTTTATGACAAAGGGAAAAGGACAATAGAGCTTAGGAGCTACAAACTCTTGGGGTGGATATCCCCTTAGGTCGTCTAGGAGAACTAATGTGAGTTCATCAGGTGGATCTGTAAGGTAATGCAATCCAATGGTTTTGGATAGAGTGTGGGTTGCGAGATGATTTGCTCCTTTGTTAGCTTCTCTGTAGATGTGCATGACGTCTACTTCTCAGTCTAGCTTAAGCAACTGCTTGATATCCTGAACCAGTGGAAAGTGTCCATCAGCGCGGTGGCATTTTTTTGAGATATAAGTAGCATGGCACGCTTGCTGTAAGATTCTAGTTTGATCTTCCTCCATCTTTTTGCCTAAGCCAACTTGAGGGCATTATAAATGGCCCACAATTTAGCCTATGTTATACTGCACAGACCAATGCTTCTACATATATTCCACCTAACCAATTACCAGTGGAGTCTCGGAATAAGCTACTAGTACTAGCGGAGCAAGTGTTCCCCTTTAGTGCACCATCACAGTTTATCTTGATCCAACCTCCTAGTGGCCATTCCCAACGGATAAAATGTGTAAAAGTAGGGGGACAGGAGTGATCAATTGCATAATTCATTTGTTACACTGATTTGACAAAGTCAGCCATAGTGAGAATTTAATGCATATATAGTGGCTTGGATATTGGGGTTCTCACTATAGAAAATATGTTTGTTTTGTACCTCCCAGAGTTTAGAGCATGTTATGCCGAAAACGGATGTCCATTGCAGACTGGAGTGACAACTTTTATAGTTTAGGTTGTTTGTGAACAAGTTATCAAATTGAGTCTGGAAGAAGGTTCTCAGTTGCTATGTAGACAAAAGTGAGCTTCATACCTGCCTAGCCAAAGTACAGCCCCGTAACACATGATCAAGATCCTCTACCACTCCATTAATACACAGCTCACAGAGGTTACTGTTCATCATATGTCTTCTACTCCTCTCATTATTTGTGAGTAACTTCCCTTTAAGAGCAAACTAGAGGAAAGTACAAATTCTTTGCACCCCATTCCATTGCCAAGCTAGATTCCACGTCCTATTCTCCTAATCCCACTTATCTTGCTCGATAAGATTGTAAGCTAAATTAACAAGATAACTCCCATTTGCAGTTAAGCCCTAATGACATTGTGGTTTCCCATCATCAACAAATGGTGGCTTGATACAAGCAATTTGTAGGATAGTAGAAAGTGGGAGCAAATGCTCAAAAAGGCCCCAATTCTACTGTCCTTTATTTGTGGCGAAACAGGATACAAGTTTCCTTAAATCTTCAACAGGAATTTCAGTAAGGGAGAGGCGTTTCAGTGGACCAAGCTCTCCACACCAATTATCTTCCCAGAACGTAATTGCTTGGCTATCACCAAGCTCCTATTTGATCCCAAGTTGGAGGGCTTGCCATATTCGTCCAAGACTTCTCCAAAGGTGTGAACACTGCCTTCATTTGAAAGCTCCACAAATGCCTATCTTCCATCCATATTTTGCCCAGAGAATATTGACCTAAAGGAGATCAGGTTGTGCAATTATATGAAATCCAAGTTTCATGAGGAACGCTTTGTTTTGGCTATCAAGTTTTTTTATTCCATATCCACCATGATTAAGTGGCTAACGCATCTCATTCCAATTGACAATGCCTGTTTTCTTGGAGTTAGTCATGGGATTCCAAATGAAGTCTCTAGATATTTTATCAATTTTATCACAGATACTAGCAGGAAGCCTCGTTGTCTACATTGCATACAAGGGGATTGTGCGAAGGACCAATTTGGCTAATGTGACATGTCCTACTAGGGATAGCTTTTTTGCTGTCCATCCTGAGAGTTTCTGCTTGACACAATCAACAATGTAATCACAAGTAGCTTTATCAACTCTTTTATGAAGAAGAGCAACACCAAGATACTTCCCCAATTGATCGAAATGCATAAAGCCCAATTCATTACTAATAGGGGTGGCCATATTGTGGGCAACATTTCTTGAAAAGAAGATGGCGTCTTATTTGCACCCACTTCATGGCTCGAGTCAACACAGAAATCATGTAAAACTTGCTTCAACAGACTAACTTGATTGGCAGTGATAGAGCTGAAGAATATAAGATCATCAGCAAAAAATAAGTGTGAGAGAGGAGGCCCGTTCTGACCAAGTTTTATAGCTTCCCATTTCTTGCTCTCTACTAACCCAGCTAACTTCTGTGATAATCGCTCCATGCAAAGAATGAAGACATATGGTGAGATGGGATCTCCTTGACGGATTCCTCTTAATGATTTAAACTCTTCCATTGGACAACCATCGAAGAGGACTTGCATTGAGGAAGTTGTAATACGGTGCAGCACCCATCTTTTTCTATTCTCCTTTTTGATGTTTACAACCATGACGATCAAGACAAAAATGTACCTCAAACTTTTTAAAAAAAAAATCATCATCATCTCATGCTTTTTTTATCAACCATTAAAATTATATATATATATATATATTACTTAAATGAATCAAAATAGCGGTTCTGTCTTGGATGTTGTTTACGAAATATAGCTGACGCTTGGGCCATTTTTATAGGCCTCAAAATTGCTTTTGGAACAAGGGTTTCAGAAAAATCATTGTTGAATCGGATTCTAAACTTGTGGTTGATCAGATTCTTTCTCATCAGAGGAATAGAACCACCATCGACTCTATTTACTGTGCCATTTTTGAGTTGTTGGATATGAATTAGAATGTTGTTGTCCAACATGTTCCAAGAGAGGCTAATAAGATTTTAGACAGGTTAGTCAAGGAAGCTACCACTAAACAGCAAGAGTCTTGCCTTTTTGAAGATATTCCTGATTTCGTTGGAATGTTGGTCTTAGGAGATAATTTGGGGTTTCAACCTTTTTGTTGTGAATACTAGGTTTTCCCCTTCTTGTGTCTCAAAAAAAAAAAAGGTTACTTTTCAACCATTTGAGAGCCAATATTTTCCTTCTATGCATACTTAGTGCCTTTTCAGATTCACTTTTTTCAGCCTAATGAATCAATTATCTTAAGTGAAAAGAAACAAATTGTTGCTTTTGGATAATTGATTTTAGACTGATAATCAATTATCTTAAGTGAATCCAAACATGCATACATATATTAGTCATAATTTTGATTTTATTCAATTCTTTTTTTGGGTAGAGTTGGAAGGGTCAATAGACCCCAAATAACACAAATAAAACATAAAAGAGAACAAATTAAAACAATAATCACAATCAAACAAAAGTCACTACTTCACGTGGAACCCCTTCTCCCGCAACATCCCGTATCATAAGTGTCTCCAACTCAGATGCAAGTGTAACCAAATATGTATACTACCCTTCCTTTACATGCAAATTGATAGATGCCAATTTGTGTGCGCACCAATTTGCTTCCCTATAAATGGGCTGCAATTTTATTTCCCAGTTCTTGTTAACCCATTCTCTTTTGCCTCGATCAATAACCTTCCATCTCCTTGAATTTCCTTGTAAGGGTCTTGTAAAGCCTATATCAACGACAAAGAATCAGATTCGACAATGATTTTTCTTTAATCCTAATGTTCAACATGTCTGAAGTCCCTGAATGAACACCCACATCTCTGCCTCTTGTGCCTTACAAATCCCTATCTTGTGCGTGAATCCGCCTGCCCAGTTGCTACTTTCATTTCTGATGATCCCCTCCACCGGTGAGTCCTGATTCTCGTTGTATAGCCCCATCAATGTTCATCTTCAACCAATCAGTGGGTGGTTTTTGCCATCTGATGAAAACCTGTGTTCTTTGAACTGGTTCCTGACTCACCGTCCCCTCTTCTCTCCATCTCATGCTACCGATGAATTGGAAGATTCTCTTTTTGTGCCCCGTAATCCTACTGCCATTCCTGTCAAATATATCTTGACAATGCCATTTCCATATATATATACCAGCGTGTGACACTAAAGATCACTCTCCAAGTAATGCCATTTGAACTTCATCTTCAACCTACAAGTTAGTTTCAAGCCAAGATAAAACAAGAACAAAATTAATCTTACAAATAATAATAATAATAATAATATTATTATTAATAATAATAATAATAATAATAATAATAATAATTATTATTATTATTATTATTATTATTATTATTATTATTATTATTATGTCAAAAGCATGATGCATTGTGATTTCAAGCACCCATATGATTAGGCTAATTATTTTAACTTGATTTAAAAAAAATTTTAATTGATTATGATATGTTTTGATTGTGGTCAAAAGAAAAAAAAATATTATGATATGTTTCCTAATTTTTGAAATTATCATATATGGTATAATTTTTATATTAGTGCATTTCAGTATTTCACACCTATTTATAAGATTGATTGCTGTCAAGGCTCTTATTGCTATGAACGCTTCAGACTTACATTAATGATCTTGGTATGACCTTTTTTTATTCAATTATTTATAATTCATCTGATTTTTCTATTATTTGTTATCAACAATTTTGTTTATTTTTTCAGGGCTAATAAGATAATCACCTTATTTATTTTTAATCTAAATGAAGGTAATTAATTTGATTTTTCTCAATTAAGATGTTTATGGTGTGAGACTCAACTAAATTTTTTGGTACTGTTAGTTAGATAGAATGTTCGACTACTGGCAGAATGTTTAATAATATTATCTGAATATTTGATGGCTTTCCCTTTGCATTTATTATTGATATTAGTTGTTGGATTTGTTTTTATGAATAAAAATTGAAAAAAAAACTTTTTTCTTCAAATTTATATGAATAAATATCCGAACACAATTTCTATTTTATAAATATTATAGTGGAAACATAAAAATTAAATATTCAATATATTATGCATATATATATATGTTTATTAGCGTATATGTTGAATTGTTTTTCAATATTTATTTTATATTCGAATAATGTTTTAATATATTTTTCTTAATTATGTTGAGCTAGTAATCAAATAATTTATGAATATTTCATATATATTTTGTGTTCTATTTGATTTGGGTACGTGTATATTTTTCTTAGTTATGAATCAATATATTTTAGTTCTATTATTTTAAAAATTTTATTATCCAAAAAAATATGAACTAAAAAAAAAAAAGTACAACCTTGCCTCATATCATTGTATTTAATTAATCAATTCAAATTATACTCGTTGAGATTTCGATCTCATTTAATATTGATGAGTATGTTATTATAATGCATGTACTCTAATTTAAAAGATCTCTTCAACAATTGAGATGTATTCATTATGCAATAACATTTACTTTTTAGATTTAATGTAATATCAGTTCAAATTATTTTTGTATTAGACTTTGTATTTACATGATTTTATACATATTGAAAATGACATTAAGTATTCCAAGTAAGGCTTTAATCATTTTTCCTTCATTTTTATAGAATTGCTAATTCAACTGTTATGTTTTTTTAAGTAATTAATTATCATATTTTATTCATACTTATTTTATTATATTCATATTTATATGATTTGATTAGATATATGGAGCTCCCATGCATCACACAAGTTTTAAATTCTAGTTTAATAATATTATTTAATAATAATAATAAGAACAACAATAATAATTAGTCTCATGTTTTATTTAAATTTATCTATTTGTATTACTATTTTGAAAACAATACCAAATGGACCGATCTCACTAGTAATTAATGAATCAAACCACAATTGGATTGAAAAATATCAATTGGATTTCCGCGGCTTATCTAAATAGGTATATTGTGATTTGACTTGCCTAATTAGGGACGAACTCTAGTTAAGAATTTGCCACTGCGCGTGTTTTTTTTAAGTAAATCTATTAGCAACTATTCTATCCAATCCTTAATAAAAAACTATTTTAATTAAATAATGTGGATTAAAAGTAAAAGTTGACGTTATTTAATTATCTCAATTTTTTTAAAAATTATAATATTTTTTTAAAATTATTATTATTTAATTTCTTTCTCTCTATTATATATTAAATATAAGTATTTTTTAAAAATGTATAATAAATATTACATCGTATATTATAAAGGATTATATATTTAGGATCAGGATAAAATGCCCTATATTTAGAATAAAAAAAATATCATTAATTGTGAAAAGAAATTAAAGGAAAGATTTCCCCCTCCATATTTTTTAAAAACAAAACAAGAGGATGAGGACATTTTTCTCTCTCCTTAAAAGGGAGGAGAGGGAAAAATTCCCCCTCTACTCAAATTTATTAAATTAAATATGAAAAAATCTCAATTTTTTCCTATTTCCCTTCAAATCTTAAACCAATCATTTGATAATAGGTTTGAGGTGCGAATGTGTGGGTGAAAATGGTTTTGGAACAGCTTGAAATCCTTCCACGGATCCCTCCTCCAACTCCTCTGGTGTTCCCATCGGTGTTATGGTCTTGGTGGAGAGACAGAGGAGGCAGCTTGCATTGGAGACAAATTGAGGGCAACAAAATTTGTAACGTTAGTATTTACGTAAAATATATAATTGCATTTTCCCCAATTCAACTATGGTGAAACCAATTGTGAATGAACTAATGTCATGTTTGGTAGGATGAAACTATTTTTAAAGAAAATAGAAAGGGAGAAAAACCTCCATGGAAAGGTTATTTTTGAGCTAAAAATATATTTGGTAGGATGAAAGAAATCAAGAATTTTTGTTACTTTATAAGTTTAGTATGATATAATTAACTGTGAAAAAAAAGGAACCAAAATAATCAAATGACATAATACTTCTTATTAAAATACTCAAATTGTGTCTTCAAAATTTTTGGTAATTTTTTAATAAAATGAAAACTCTTTTATATCCCCATTCCCGGCCAATATTATCTTTACATTTTATTATTGGAGACTTTTATTTTATTTTTATAAATAAAAAATTATCCTTTTTATTTTTTTGGTAGAAAATACCAATAATTCCCCGTCATTGTTTTCTCCTAATAGCCTATTAGCCAATAGCTAATAAGTATACTGTACAATAGTAATTTTGGTAAAAAATGATATTTTTTGATAACTTCAAAATCAAAATAGTATGCGTTTTTTTTTAATTTATCATAATTATATTTTTTTAAAAAATTGAAAAATTTTCTTTATACATATTAATCTAAAACTAATTTTCATTTTATGCACATGTAGAAGGATATAAATTTTTTAAACTATTAAAAATTTTAAAAAGAATTAATTTATATTATTATTTTGAATTAAAATATATATATATATAATTAATTATGGAAAGTTAATTTTCAAACTTTTGATAAAAAAAATAAATTTTCTTTATTTGATAGAAACTCATATTTCTTATAAAACTAAATATATTCTACCAAACATATAAACATGAGAGTTTCTCTCTCCCATTCCATCTCTTGAAATCATTTTCTATTGTATCATGACCTAATATCTTTATCGATTCAGTGATCATTATCGTTTTAAGATGATTAACTTTTTGTAAAAACTAATAATTTTTTCAATGTACAAAGATTTATGTATTGGATTAGGAAACTTACAAAGATTAGAATTAAGCCATTATATTAATATTATATTACTATTATTAATCTGTCTAAGTCAAGCTCATTTAATCTAAGCAGGTTTGAAGACTCAAAAAATACTTATAGAGTACTTCAATGTTATTAATCAATGAGGACGAGGTCCTTACATTAACAATAATAGAATTTAAAACCACATAAGTCACATCTTATTAATTGGATAAACTTTATTGAATACCGCCTCCGGTGTACAATAGAATTATAAACCATGTTTTTTTGACCCAAAAATTTTATAAAGCTGAGGTGCTTTGTGACGAAAGGTCAAACGCTAGTCAGCTGGGAAACAGACCGTAGCCGTGCGGCCTACACAACACCATTCTTTTTCTATGTCGTTTCTGATTCTTACCACTTACCATGGTGATCCAGTCAAAGACGTACCTCCAACTTTTTTTTAATTATCATCATCATCATCTCATCCTCTTTTTTTCAAGTATTAAGATACATATATTACTTAAGTGTACTAAAGTTTGGGTACGCAAATACAACGTAGGACCAGTTTAATAGTCAATCTGATGATCCGATGAATAAAATTGGGTTTGACCGGTTCTTAAAAATTATTTTAAACAAATAATAAAATAATTTTATTTATTAATAAAATTATAATCACATTTATTCAAAATATATTTTCTTGAAGAATAATATTATGATTAAAGTAATATTTTCTAAGATTATAAATACTAAATAATCATGTATTAATTTTACATAATATTAATAAATTAATTTAGAATTTAAAATAAAATTAAAAATATTTATGATAATAATAAAGTTAATTTATTACATAAAATATACCAAAAACAAAAATACTCCACTCAGTCTTAGGATCTTTTACTCTGATAATAAATATAGGACAATTTACGAGATAATATTTATTATACATTTTAAAAAAATACCCCTATTTAATGTGTCCCAAAGAGAGAGAAAAAGAGATTAAATAAATATAATTTTGAAAAAATATTATGATTTTCAGATAAATTAAGGTAGTTAACTAATTTTAACTCTCATCTTTAATCTGCATGATTTAATAAAAATAGTCTTATATTAAAAACAAAAGAAAATAGGATGAAATTAATTAATATTCATAATTCTTTTGAAAAATAAAATCATATATGTACGAGCCGGGTAGGACTTGACATCAACCTAATATTCAACCTGACTCGATTTTCATGCCAACCCAATATACCAGGTAGGATTGGTCCTATCAAGCTATCCAAACACACCTGTTATACCAAACTTATCTTTAGGCTACTTGTTAGTGCCCGTTTGGTTTGTCTTTTTGTAAAAGGTCGTTTAGAATAACCATAGTTTACAAAAATAAAATTTGGATAAAAGTAGAGAAGTTTACTGGAAACTCATTTAGATGAAAAAGAAAAAAATGATGGTTAGAAACTATGATTTGGTTTACAAAAATGCAAACCAAACAGGCTCTTAGTATTTTCCTTTTATGCATGTTTAAATTAGTCATACTTTGTTTTTATTCAATAATAATCATAATAATAATAATAATTCTTATGTTTTATTTAAATTTATCTATTTGTGTTCATATTTTGAAAACCAAACCAAATTAACCTATCTCACCAGTAGTCAATGAATCAAACCATGATTCAATTAAAAAATACCATGTGATTTGGCTTGTCTGATATCTAACCAACCCTAGCCAAGAAATACACGTATTTATTTTTTTTAGTGAACCCGTTTGCAACTACCATTAATGGATTTGGGGTTAAAAGATGTGAGGGAATATGGCTTTGGAAGAGTTTGAAATCCTTCTACGGAACCATAATATAAGGATTTCTTTTAAATAAAACACATACATATCAATAAAAGACTAAGTTATGATTTTCTTTATAAATAAATCCTTCAATTCAATATTTTCAATATATATAATACAACCCATAAAAAATATAATATTCATTAGTCTAAACTATAATCACATTTTATCATAAAAATAGACACATACATATCAATAAAAGACTGAGTTATGATTTTCTTTTTTGGTCTAAACTAGAAGTGGATTATACATATATTGTACAAAGGCAGATACACTTCGGGTAAATTTTATTATATATAATAATATATTAATATTGATATTAATGAGTTATGCTTTTTATTTTCTTAACATATTATTTTAAAATTCAGCCTAAGTGAAAAATTATTATCTTATATATGACACTGAATATTATTTTGTAATAGTTTAAAATATCATAGAATACAATTTTTTAATACAAAAGACGATATGGTAAAAAAAAAATGCAAAAAACATTAGCTTAGATTGGCGTTTGTGCTCAAACGGCGATTAATTTCCATTGTAAATGGAAAATATTCTTGACCATTAAAGAAAAATGCGAAAAACTACATTATGTTAATACTCCCTTCTCTCTATTTATAAGCAACAAGTTCCTACTTTACAACTAACAAGATATGATACAGTTAATAGATAGTTAAATTTTTTAAATATGTTAATTAGGATTTGATTTGATTTGACATAATTAATAAATAGTTAAATTTTTTAAATATGTTAATTAGGATTTAATTTTTAACTATATATATGAGTAAAGATCGTGTTGAAAGAGAAAAAACTCATTCTAATTATCTTTTATGTCTCAAAATATCTAGGTCAATGAAAGCCTCTAACACCATAAAACATTTAAAAACAGTTGAGATTACTAAATTTGTTATAAATAATATTTTTAGAAATATTTCTATTTAATGTTTAAAATTCATATAATATAATCGATGATTCATTATTATATAATAAGAGGCAGCATAGGAAAAAATTATATGCACCCAACAATTACATTTGTACCTTATCTTTTGGGTCAATGCATATCTTTCTAAAGTCTTTTATACTCCCTCTAGTTCATAAAAATTATCATTTTAAAATTTTAAAATATTTCACAATTCTTGTTACTTTAGAATTTTAATGTGGTGTTAATTATTTATTTTACTAGTTTGCCCTCTATTAATATAAAATATATCATTTAAAAAAGCATTTAAATTAAAGTTTATAATATTCTAGATTATTTAATTATTTTATTGGTATGTGTGAAAATCTTAATACTCTGTTTGGATGAAGAGAAAAGATGGAGTACAGAAAAATTTAAGGAAAAAATAAGATAGAATCTAGACACCTCTTATCTAAATTCATACTTATTTTTTTCTCCTAGTATTACTTTCTTCCTATTTTTTCCTGATTCCAAATAAAATCTGAAAAAAATAATTTTTATGAATGGGATGGAGTATTTGAAATCAAATAAAGTGAATTAATATTAAGTACATCTGGGTCCCAACAACATAAAAACAAAATGAAAGAATTACTCCCTCCCATTCATTTATTTGGTTATTTACCATTGTTTCAATAAGGATAAAAAATCATTGATTAATTTAGAATTTATAAATAATTTGATTAAAATATCATTATTTAATGATATACATTAAATTAAATTAAATTAAATTAGAAGAGAGCATAGATGAAAGAATAATTGATAATAATGCATTGAAATCTAGTGTAAAAAAATAATGCATTAAAATCTAAAACAACAATAAATGTAAAATAAAATTATAAAACTTTAAAGCTACAAAAGAAAGAAAGAAAGAAAGAAAGAAATGGTGGGACTATCATTCGTTCATAGACCAAGCAATACTCTGATATAAATTAATTGGTGGTACAATAATAACACAAAATTTATGAGATCATCAATTTGAGTGGAACATCGCATCAATTCGTGGGACTATGTGATTGGGTGACAGAAGCAGTGTGAGTCAATGAAACAGGAACCGATCATGATTACCAGGTGAGGCTGCCCACATGGTAACGCTTCCTCATTTGTCGACAAAATCGAAAATCCAAGGCAAAGCAGTAAACTTTATTATTCTCCGCGTATAAAAAACTTTGGGTAAATCTCAATCCTTCTCTCACTTCTCTCTCTGTCGCCTACCGGGTATTGTACTTGCGAAACTAAAATGCATTGTGCATACGCACAGTCGTGGCGGGTTTATTCATCATCTTGGTTCTCAAAAGCATTGCGCTGAGAGTCATTCTTTTGATCACTCAGTGAATAGTTTCAGATCGGTTGTTCTGGTTCAGAGAGAGGTGCGCTCGTCTCTATTATTATATTTAGTTATTATTTTAGAATTTTTTCCCTTAAAGCACACTCTTACTTATTAATTTTATGATTATATGCTGTCTAAATTTGAAATTTGACACTGCATTTCAGAAAGAACGACTTGGGTTGTGGTGAGTTTGATCACATTTTTTTGGCATTTTCTCGAGATATTTTTTTGGATATTTTTGTGTTTTCGTGGGGCTGAATTTTTCGCATGCAAACGGTTTTCCTTTCTGTTTCTTTCCCCTGTTCCTCATATAATTTTTCTGAAAGCGTTTCGAATTTTGGGATGAAATTTTCTTTCCTTTCAGTTTCGCAATTGATCAATTTTCTCCACTTTCTTGTTCATATCGTTTTCCCATATCTGACTTTATGGGAATTCGGACCCTGGTATTCTAACCAAAGGGTTTTGAAACGGAAGTTCTAAGGGGCGTTTCTGGGTTTGAATATGTGGTATAGGGTTCAAAGGGAATCTGATGAAGACAACTATGTGACTCTCTGAGCTTGCATGCAAGTGATCTAAGTTTTCAAGACCCATTTGGATGTTTATCTGGAAAAAAAATTGAGTCCTTATTTTGTCTTCCGAGAAGGATTTATTTAAGGTTATTGATTCACACTTGCTTGAATTTGTTTGTGTCTCAGTGAATTGTTGGTCTGACATGCATACCGGTGCCTTTTCCCTTTAGAAAATTGCTCCTTTTTATGTCTTGATATATGTTTTTTTAATTTGTAAAGGGAATAAAAAAACAGAGAGATATTTATCTTATATTATTCTCTCTGGCCTTACAGTTGTTTCGGTTCATTTTTCTGAAAGGAAAATGAAATTTATTCTCCTGTTTATCTTGGCTTGCTTCATCATATTGTTTCTGGACTAGTTTTAAATCCTTTGGTTCTGCGTTCAAAATTTTATCGTTAGAGGAAATTGCAATTCCCCTTTATGACTAAATGATATCTTAATTTTGAGCAATATTGGCAAAACTTGGTCTTAGTTTTTAGTTGTATTTGTCAGGTTATGATTTTCTGGGCCCGGATGGAAAATTTGGATCACAAGCCTTTAGTCTTTTAGCACTAAATGATTGAGTGGGACATGAAGTGAATCGTTACAATAAGAATTGGTGAATGGGTATCCAAACTATGGGGTCTCAAGCCGGTGGTGACACTAATGGAAAACAGTCACAATTCCAGCCTTTGGTGCGGCAAAATTCAATGTACAGTCTCACACTTGATGAGGTTCAGAATCAATTGGGCGACTTAGGAAAGCCACTAAGTAGTATGAACCTTGACGAGCTTCTGAAAAATGTATGGACTGCTGAGGCAAACCAGTCTACAGGTATGGACATTGAAGGCACAGCACAGGCTAATCAAACTGCTCTTCAGCGTCAAGCTAGTCTGTCATTAACTAGTGCACTAAGCAAGAAGACAGTTGATGAGGTTTGGCGAGATATCCAGCAATGCAAAAGCAATGAGGAGAAGAAGTCTCGGGAGAGACAGCCTACTTTGGGAGAGATGACATTGGAGGATTTCTTGGTGAAAGCAGGAGTTGTTGCGGAAGCATCATCTGATAAAAAGAATATGGGTCCTGTCATTGGGGCTGATTCAAACGTTGCAGCAGCACAGTTTCCTCAGCAAGGCCAGTGGATCCAGTATCCACAATCACAATATCAGCATCCTCAACAAAGTTTAATGGGAATTTATATGCCTGGCCATACTATGGCACAACCTTTACATATGGGAGCTGGTTCTGCATTGGATGCTCCTTTTGCTGAAATTCCGGTGGCACTGCCTTCACCTGTGATGGGGACAATGTCAGAGACATCTGGAAGAAAAAGAGGCACACAAGAGGACATGATCGAGAAGACCGTTGAAAGGAGACAGAAAAGGATGATCAAGAATCGAGAGTCTGCTGCCCGTTCAAGAGCGAGAAAACAGGTTGATTTTTTCTCTCTTTTTCAATTCATTGCTATGCTGTTTAAGACTTTATTCTTTGAGATTCAGTGGGGCCCAGTAAGATTCCTTAACCTGAATCATAAAAGCAGGCTTACACACATGAATTGGAGAATAAAGTCTCACGTTTGGAAGAGGAAAATGAGTTGTTGAGGAAACGGAAGGTTAGATTCTTCTTTGTTGTTTTGTATTGATTTCTTTCCATATGTTTTGCTATCAATTCAATGTACTGGATATACTTTTCTGTCTTAAAAGTAGAGTAATATCTATTTTTTTCAGATACATGTTCAAAATAACATGTGCTATTCTTAAATTTGTTCTTAATGGTGTTTGACAACTGGGTACATTATGATTTTTGTCGAGATCTGAATTAATAACGTATGTGTAGAGTTTTTCATTGACTATTAATGTCTTACCTAAATGCAACATGCATGCTTGTGCTCACATTTTGAAGTGCTGCGCAATAGTGGTCTTTTCTACCTTAATCTATTTGGGAGCAAGTGTGTTAAAATAACACTATTAACAGCTTTTATGGCATGAGTTTATTATCCGTATCTAGTATACCTCTATGGTCTGGTTTAAGCTTCAACTTATCATTAACTTTTCAGAATCCTCTGGTTGATCAGTTTGGCGTGCTTTAAGAAATACAAAATTCAATGTATTCAAAAAAGCATTTCTTTCATAATTTGGTTGGCATGAATTAGAGTAGAACATACTTAAAAACTTATTATTTTCTTAAATACCTGGATAGGAAGCAGGTTGTTTTTTGTGTCAAATATCATCTGCATTGATGTTTGGGAAAATAGGCTTTTTTTCCTTCCCTTTTTTACATTATATTCTGTTTTAAGATTTTGAGGGAAACAAGTTGGTTATATCAACCCATGCTACACCATGTTGTTTTATTCAGTCGATTTTCCATACATGGTGGGATTGCGCCATTCAACTAGTTAAAATTTTTACAATATGTGAATTATGATTTACTTGATTAAGAGTTTGAGGAGTTTTAAATGGTAATTGATAATCATATCGTCTGATGAATTTTCTACTTCTGATACCTTAATCATAATAACATTATATGGTCATTTTAGAATCAGCAACCATTTTAACTTTGTGAGCCGACCAATTTTGTCATTCATAGTGGCTTCGGTTAATTGTGCTTCTGTAGAACATGATGTAAGTTAAGTTATATTACGAGATCTTCCTTTTGTCATTTGCATTATGGATGCTAAACGTTCCTTTTACTATCACTCCTTGATAGAAGTTCTAAAGATTACTTTAATTAATACACTACAAAATTCATACTCTTTGGGTATGTCTTGATAGTGTCACCTAATTTGTGGTTGTCCACGGTACATGATATAGGGGACAACAATTTATATAACTTGTGGTACTAGGCTAGTTTTAATTACTCTGTTAATTATTACATGTTATGCTACTAATCAAGGAGGAGACATTATATTAATTATAATCAAAATAATTAAGCAAAATAAAATACTATAATTAGAAAAGGCAAGAATTTATTATATAGTAGGGGAGAAAATTTTGTAATTAATGTAGTGTAGTAATATAATCATAATAATTAAAATAATATACTTAAAATATTATGCATATATTAAAATGATTATCTTGACAAATTTTTCACTCTCCAAATTTTTATGTTTTCTATTGTCGCTTTTTTCAAAAATAGAAGTCAAACTTCAATCAAATATCCCCCATTTTCCATATTTAGTCTCCTCTTCCCCGTACTCTCAACTCGTCTCCCACTTCTTGAATTGCTTCTGTCTATGCGCTCTTCTGCACTTCTCCATTCTCTTGCATAAATCGGCCAATGTGTACTTTGTGATTCTCTTCTTCAACTCTCCCTCTCCATGTTACTCAACATAGCCGCATTCATCGTCTTCCTCCATTAATTTCTGATTCGTCTTGCACATTCGTTTCACAAATGTACTGTTTTAGTATGAATAAACAGAAACAGGATTTGCAAGGATAATGAGTGAATTAGGAAACACTACTCTGAAGCCAAGAAAAAACAGATAGAGGGAAAGCAGGGACGTATTGGGGATCTCAAATCCTTATCATATAAAAGAAATGTTATATGAAATGATTCATTTGGTAAAATAGACGACATGCAGAGTTTATATTTATTTATCTCACTCAGAACTCAAAAAGAAATGCTTGTAATTCAGCAGTTATGTTTGTTGTGATATTAATTATATTGGGGATTCGGATTTTGAACAGTGATCCAATTAAACAGCTCCACATGCTATGTGTTGTGTGTATGTGTGTGTCTGAGGGCATCAAGTGAAACAAAACATAATTCAATTTAGTTGTTCAATTTCCTTTAGTATTAGTGCTATTTTCTAAAGAGCTTGGCTGAACAGCTGGGCAAGCATCCCAATGTATGTATTGAATCAGTCCAGCTTGTTCAATCAGAATATTTTCAGCTATGAATCAGTTTTATGCCTATAACCATGTCCATATGTACTGCTTACCTCATCTTCAAAGCCATTTCTTATCTGCAAGAGCAAAAAATCTTCATTGATGGATATAAATGTTGGGGGGAGGCAGTGTATCATTGGAAGAAAATGGAAGTGATTTTTTTTTATTGGGACATCTTCTTTGGTTTTGATTTAAATCTAACAAATTTTCCTTTAAAATATGTGTAAATTAAATTCACTTCCCTTTCCTTTTATTATTCTCAATTCTAATATGCCCTCAGAGTTATTATTTTATCCTCATTTTTGTCTTTCTTTCCAATAATTTCATTATAAATGACATTTGAGCTGGACAAAAGATATTTGTGTCTTTATGAGGATCATCATAATATATTGCATCAATCTCATGCTATTTTATTTTGGCAGTCTATCTATTCACACAATTTTTTATTCTTATTGGTAATCATTGCATCTTATACGGTTAATAAAGTCATAGAACAATAAAAATACTTGATATCCCATAAAAAGTAAGAACAGTTTCGTCACATGAAAGAAGTTTGTTATGCTTTCTTGCATAAAGTCAGCATTGGTGTCTCCATGTCTTTTTTAAGGGTTAGCTTGTATATCTTAATATATGTATAGATAAATATTGTAGGCCAGGTTCAATCATTGCAATAAATAGAAATGGACATATAAGATTGATCATTATCTGTAATGGGAGATTCTATAATGAAGCTCAAGGCATTTATAACTGTTTAGAGCACCATAGGTTGTTTTGGAACATAAATATTTATACAATTGTGTTTCATACCTTTAGATGATATACTTGAGATTCTGGTCTATTTTGAGATTCTATAGTAATCTCACTTGTAGGTTATCACCGCTGTTTATAGACATACTTCTCTCTTTAAATAAACAACTTGGTTTGTTAATCTTTCTGAATGTATCTATTGACGTTCAAATTATGCTATTTCACCCAAATCACTGACATAGATTCACAAAATCACTGAATGTAAAATGACTGTTTGATATTTTGACAAAAAAATAGACTCCAGCTGGGACCAAGTTAGAGAATCACAGATAAACTAAATGTTGTAAGTCTAACATCAGGGAGTTTTACCTAAGAAGTGGGGCTTGTAAGTCCGGGGGAATTCTTCTATGTAGTAGACTAGTGTTTTGGAATGGGCTTTTCCTTTGAATTTAAGCTATGTTTGGTAGAAAGAAAATCGGTTCAAGAAAGGGAAAGTAAGAGAGAAAATCCATGTTAATGTGTTTGCTTTCCAATGAAAGAGCTATTATTGGCTATAAAAAATATTGAGATTTCCAATAGAAGAGTTATGATTAGTTACTAAACATATTAATATTGATTTTCTCTCTCATTTTCCCTTTCTTGAAGTCAAGTTTCTTTCTACCAAATATAGCATTTTACCCATAACAATAAACAATTGAATATAACGAGAGATCACATCAAGGATGCTCAGGAATGAAAACATTGATTTACTGTAAGGTTGAGTTTGACTTCTGGTATTTTAACCATTTTTCCCTCAACTTGCAGGAGCTAGAAAGCGTGCTGCCATGTGCACCATTTCCTGAACCCAAATATCAGCTCCGGCGAACCGCGTCAGCCCCATTTTGACGTCTGTGTGTAAAACTGGATGTTTGCATTTTGTAGATATGAGCATCAAGGGATGCTGTTTTCAGTCAGTGTAAGGCAATCACCTAAAGTGTCTCCTAGGATCAGGAATAGCTGTTTGATGCATTTGCATACAATGGCTTGCTTTTCCTTGTTATTAGGCTCTTTAAAACTCCCTATGGGATCCTTGAGGTAGAAATTTTCTGGGGAACTTTGTAGTTTTACCATTTATTATATATATATATAGCCTGGTTAATCATGGTTGGGTTTATTCTCTTTTGCCATCACGAGAATGGCATTTTTGTTTGGTCTCGCATTTTTTTTTATGGGAAAGAAATTCAAATTGAGTTTTTAGGTGTCTATTGTAAAATTTTTTAAGAAAAGCATTACTTGTGCAGGATTTTTTTTCCCTTCAAAAGAAAGAGTTAAATAGCATGTTGAGTCATGTTGAGTTGTGAAGCCATGTTAGCCAACCTGGTAATCTGATACTGATGCTCAGATGAGTTAATTTGTACATTTGTAATGATAGTAGTTATTAATAAATCATAATCCTTCTGTACCTTCTTTCATTCTTTCCATTGAGGATAAAACTATTATATATATCCTATGTTTGGATGGAGAGAAATGTAGGAGAAGAAAAAACTAGAAAAGAAAATGAGAAAAAATAAATTTTCTCTTGATGAAAGAAAAATGGGGGAGAAAAATAGGCATGGGTTTCCACATGTTATGTTTTCTCCCCAAAATCTTCTCTCTAAATAAAAATACAACATTATTAGTTTAATCATAATAATATGGATTTACTGAACTTTAAAACGTTTGAGGATTAATTTTACTTCTCTAACACATCACTTTGGTTTGTTATTTAAGGTTACAAAAGATTTGAATACTCTAGGAGTAATCTATAATCAGCAAGGGCATCTGTCTTTGGAATCAATGTATCAAATCAATACATTAATATATTAATCAATAAATAATAAAAAATGTTAAATATATAATAATCCAAATTATTCTTTAAGTCATGGACAGTACATGCGCTTTCCTGTTTCCATTTGTCAATCTATCATTTTCAACCAACTGATTTATGCTAAAAGAAAATTTCCATGCAAAAAATAAATAAGAATAAGCTTAACTTTTATTTCAAGGAAAAAGGGATCTCCCAAATAATCTTTACTTGACATTACCAGATCAAAATTGCTTAGTGATTTAAAATAAACCTTATTTTAAAATTAGTCTGAACAAGATTTTAATTAGCAACAGATAAGCACTATTGCATTTATTCATTTATTACCTTACAAGATTTCGTATATTAAATTTAAATGAATAAAATTTCGAACTATCCAGTATCCATCATGAAAGGTCTTAATGACAGTTCATGAATTGCAAGGGAAATGAATAGTCATAATAATGGTTCTTGAACTTCAAGAGTTGGCAGGTTATTGATATCCACAAATATTTACAACAAAAATTTAATTTATACTTATACTACTCATTAATAATAATAATAATAATAATAATAATAAAACTTCAGAGATGAGTTTTCATTAGTGCCTCAAACTAGGAGTGTACATGAGTTGGCCACCTGAAGTTTGCAAAGTATCATTAGGTCTGAATTTCAAATCCGTAGCCCAGCCCCATCCAAGTCGGCTGATGCTTGACCAGGCCGGTCCAATATGGGTTTGAATAGGGCCAGTTAAAAAATTGCAAAAAAAAAGTCACAAAAAAAATGCCATTTCTTCACTGTTGTTGTTATTATTATTATTATTGCCAATTCCCTGTTTTTATTCATCAAGCATTTTTATAAAATAACAAGACATTCATAACGAGTGGAAAAAAAGGTGAACAAAATTACAACAAAAAATTTATTCTTTGCAAAAAAAAAAACTTGTAGTTCAAAATCTTAAATTGATTTTTCTATACTGAATCATTTGAAAAGGTAAAATGAAAAATTAATTGTCCACATGCATTAAATTTTTTTGACCTGATCCACACGCATCAATTGGAATTCCAAAATACTTTCTCTGGTTTCAAATATATGCTATTGAGTGAAGATATTTTTTAATTCAAAATATAAGTTTTATCTAAGTCATTAAATATTTTTTCACATATACCCTCATTAATTATATTGAAGGAAAGTAATTGATAAGTTACATCACTTAATTTGGGGCAAATGTAGAAATAAACTAAATTTAAGGCAAGTTTAAAAAATTTGACAACTTTTTTAAATATGCTTAAAGTAGTTGAAACTGGAGGGAATAATAGACAGAAAATCATTTTTTTTTTAAAAAAAAGAAAGAAACAATCAGTCAGGTCATAAAATTGATTATGGGATCAATCTCTCCCGAGCACTACCTGCCACATGTCATGACGTTATTGGCATAGTCCCTCCGCCTCTGTGTGACCCATCTAGTGAACACACCCTCGCATTAACTAGAATTGGATCCGTGCGTTGCCCGGACAGTTCCCATAAATCAATCTTGGAAAATATATTTAATTAAAAAAATATGTAATTTAATGATATTATTAACATACATAACAAATAAGTTACTTTAAAGTAAAAATCATTTGAGCATGTCTTAAGTGGTGAGATATATGGATTTGATAATGATTTTGATACTATTAATAAAACATTAAATAGAAAATGTTATGCAATTGTCACTTGGACTTCTCCTTTATTAATAAGCATAATATAGTTCAATTACCTATAACAATTATCCAATTACCAAATTCTTATATTTTTATATTATTTTTTTTTTGAATTGGTTAGTTTTAGCCTCTCTCTTTTTTTTTTTTTTATCAAAATCAACATCTTGCAATGCTTTCAAGTGTATGTTGACTTGATGGGTATAAAAATTACATCCTCTCATGTTATTCTTCATACAATAAGTAATAATGGGTAAAAATGTCCCCAAAGACTATCATCTTCCCTCCAAAAGGGAGATTAGCAAAAACTGGCCTATATAATTTGACTATATCCAAATTTCAATCAGAAGATTTAAAATAAAACTTATTTTTAATAGTAATCTCATTTCATATAAAAAGTAATACTTGAATCAATAATTCAATTGGATGAATATTCTATTTTATATTGCATATTAAATCTTTATTTATTGTCACAAGATTACATTGAGAGTGCATTGTTATTCCTCCAAGAAGCAATAATAAAATATCCCACTAAACACAATGTATACAATAATTCAAGACTAACAAAAGACAATAAAATCAAATATCAATCTCTTTTATGACTTTGTATCCAATCCTCTAAGACATTACTTTCTTACTTTCATGCATTTTTTTCCTTCCTTTTTCAACTCATTTCCCTTTTCTTATGATATTGGCTAATAGTGTTATTTGCAATTTTATTATTTTGCATATATATAATTAATCATCCATAACAAACAGTAAAATATCATAAAAATGATTTAAAAATTATTTATTTGTTTATTAAATATATGTAGAAGTGGTAAATTTCTTCACACTCTCGTTTCAATCAATGTGAGTGTTAACTCCGAATAACCAATAAATCAACAAAAACTAAAATTTTGATTTTATTTGGAATCCAAATTTCTTTGACACATCAACATGAATTTGATTGAATTTTGCCATATGGGTAGTTGAAGATTAAATTTCTAACTTTAGATAATTTAGGAATTAACTATCTAAGTGGATAAAACTATAAGGATTGATTTAAGCCAATTGAAACTACATGGAGTCATATGAAAATTTATGAAAACTTTAGAGACCAAAAGGTCTTTTATCCCTAATATTTTAAAATATACAATATTTTATAATTTGACCCATCATGTATTTAATTTAAAAATTACATTTATTGACTAACTAATCAAACAATCTATCAATTAACATGTTTAATTGATTTATTTTAACATTAAATACAAATAATAACATAATTGACCAATAGTTTAATTAACTTTTATTTGACAACAAAAAATTGTGACTGATTGTTTTAAACACAAATAAAAAATATGACTAAATAAATACCATATTTAAATACAAATTATTTTATTAATTAAATTTTTATGGTTTGACCAATAAAAGTATTTCTCAATTTGATTTTTTTATGATAATGAACACAAATACTCTTTTTTTTAATGTCATTTTTGTTCTTAATTTAATATTCTTTATCAAAGCATAGATATGCTTATTTTTTATTATGTTATAATAGGAGCAATAAGTATTTTTTATATCAAATATCTTCTCCAAATTCAATTTATTAGAACATAAAATATTCCATGCATCACTCAAGTATACTTTTAGTTATAATAGAAACTGTGCATATAAACTTGATATTACATTAGTCTAAAGGCCAACTCAAGAACACTTAATTTATCTAAGGATTTGCAATGGCCCTCTATAACCCAATGCTCGACTAAGTTAGGTGGCTAAGCCATACCAATCCACATTCTTTTACATAAATAAGAGATGAGCACCTTCATAAAGCCATGTGATTCTCTTTTTTAGTTTAAATAATTAAAAATTTTATCATATTGATAAAAAAATTCCTTTTCTTGAAGGAATTTTTTTTGCCATTATGAAATATTTGAAATCACGTTATGTAAGAAAAAATATCACAGTCGAATGTATTGGAAAATTCAACTAATATTTGATCATTTAAATGTTATGAACATCAATTAATATTTGATCAATTATATTTTTTCAGGTATTCAGTAGTCAACATGATCAATTTAAATTTGAAATCGTGATATTTAAATTTGATTTTCCTATTTTTTTTTTGGTAGTAAATTCAGTTTTTATGATTATTTATTAAATTCACAAAGCATTCAAAAGCATCCAAATTAAAAAAAAATATTTAATAAAAATTATTGGTCAAGTATATTATAATTAAAAATAATCTCTTATATTCTAATACTTTTTTCAAGGAAAGTTATGGTTCATAATAGTGCCTTGTAAACAATATTTTTTTTTCTATTTCTTAACTGTTTCAAATAAAAAAAATTTAGATTGTTTTGCCAAAAATGTTTGAAAATTTAAAAATAATTGCATAAAATAATTTTATTTAAGATTTCGTCTTCCAAAGCATTTGAATGAAAAGAATAATTTATAATCCTCAAAAGGAATATTTTGCAATAATATAGTACTTAAAGTAAATTCATAATCTCCTTTTACTACTCTATACAAATTCAAACTTCTAGTATCTTCAACTTTATTTCATTACAAAAATGATCAAAATCATATGGAATTGCATGAAATCACAACTAATATTATAATCAAAATTATCTATTATTTACTTTCTTTTTTTGATACAACAATTGGGATCCCGGGCTTATTTTCTCTATTACAAATGGAAACAAAAATAAAATACTTAACCCAATCCTTAACCTATTGAGGAAAACAACTCTTCTACCACTAATCATGAATCTCCCTTGTTGCCTTTGTGAAATGATAATTCCCAGGCATGACTGACACTGGGTCATATTCGTTAGGCAATCATCTGCACATATTGAACCAATTGTAGCATTGCGCCTCCAATCTCTAGATAGAAGTGCTTGAGTCTCATTAATTCTCTTTCTTATCCTTAATATAAGATAATTTTAATCGAATCACGTGAAGTAAGAAGGAGAGTTAAAACTAATTAACTACCTCGATGTCTCTAAAAATTTTAATATTTTTTTAAAACTACCCTTATTTAATCTCGCTCTTTTTCCTTTTGGATACATTAAATAGGGACATTTTTTGAAAATATATAATAAATACTACCTTGTATATTGTAAAGGGTTTTATATTTAAGATCAAAATAAAAAGTCCTATATATAGGACCAGAGGGAGTAATATTCTTATTGGGATCTAGATTCGTTCAAAATGATGCTCACCAACTCAATTGAATGAGCTTATTCATACCACAATCCGATGCACAATTGAAACCCAAGAGACACAACTAAGCCTCACCATGCAGACTATTTACTGGTACAAAGCACATTTTTTAGTGAAACCAAAAATAAACTAACCATGATATGTGATAAGACCAATGTAACTCATCTCATCTACAAAACAAAGCACTTTGAGGTACAAAGCATCGTTAACAAATCATAACATAGATCTGAAGATCAATTTACAAAGGACAAAGGTACACTCACACCAACAACCTTACTCTTCCCTCTACTATACTGTTGAAACGCATGTCCTTTACACTCTAAACCATGGCACCAGACCTGCAGGACCTAATATAGTATAGGAAAATCAATGTTAGCATCTAAATTATAATTTAGAGTGTTAAATGCAGCTAATGATTGTTTCACCTTGAACAGAATTCAAATTTCTCAATGTGACAATTGGAATGTGAAAGTGTGGACAAATGAGCAATCTAACAAATCAAATAATTTGTTTCACCATTAGCACGGAATTGCATGTTGCATAGAAAATAGCAGAGGGATTTATAGTGTACATGATAGCGCATAACACACATAAGATAATGGAAATCAGTTGGAAATTGTGTGATTTGATGGATTATATATTAAAAAAATTTCCAATATTTAATTGAATATGTCAAAAGTTTAGATTATATTTATAAAGTACAATGACAAAAATCACAATTTATAAATATGTTGGAAAAATAATTTTTAATAAAATAAAAATTCAGATGGTGTGACTTTTAAACAATACGGTAATTTTTATTTTATACAATATATATTTAATATTTTTATAAAGTACTGAATATAAGGAAAAATTGTAAAATTGAAATCAAAATACTAACTGAATTTAAAAACTATTTAATTTAACCTTGGCTGAAAAAAATCTAATCTAACTAATTAAAATATTTGACAGAATTTGTCAATCTTTAGGTTATATTTATAAATCATATATTTATATGTTAGTATTTTTGTTTCTTATATTTTAGTTAGTTATTGTTGGTAAAAAAATATTTTAGTTAGTTATTAAATGACACATGATTTCACATGTTGTATCAATTTAAAGATGCAAATTACTCATCATCGTTATCCTCTCCTCCTCCTTCTTAATATTTCTAATTTTGCAAAAAACCAATTAGACAAAGTTGACATCTTCACATGATTAAATCTGTTCGTCATCAATAAAATAAAATTCTTTGGAGGAATGTATACACTCACCCTTGTCTTCTCCTCTTCTTCCCTTACAAACTCATCTTTTCACAGTATCAATATCAATTTCTCCAACCTATAAGTTCCATCTTCCTCCCTTTCTTGTGAAGGGATCAATCATCCTGCTAATGCAGTCAGACAAAATATGTTTAGGATAACTATTCTCATATAATGATGATAGGAAAAGAAATGTAAGGACCTTTGAAATGGTATGATGAAATTATGCATTTATTTATAGCAAATGTATCCTCAACAAATATATCCATATATCAAAATCTAAAAATCAGCTGACATTCAGTGAATTTGATTAATAATATATTAAAAACTTTTCCTAAATTAAATTTTAAATTCAAATATGTATTTATGAATTTTATTATTTTTTATTTTAGTTACTTAATAAATTCTTTTATGTTTATTCATAATATATTTAAATCAGATAATTAGCTATCTAATTTAAAAAAATAACTAGTAATTTTTTCTGAATTGAGTTAAGAATATAGTTTAAATATTATAACTAAAATTTATATATTGATATACAACTAAAATCAAAATTAACATTATTCACATTAAAATTTAAAAGATATAACAGAAATTCAATGTTTTTTATATGGAAAATATAATTTTTTATATATATCACCTACAATTTTTTGCTTATTTAGTTAGCAAATTTTATGGGATATGAATTTAAAGTATAATTTTGAATTTGAATTATAGCTAATCTTACTTCATTTTGAATTGAGAATTATTTTGATATGAATGAATATTTTAAATTAAATCAATTAGTTAGGCTCGGATTTATCGATGTTATGAGAAAGTTGTTTTTATGTTTGGACTTTTCTAAACCTATGAAAAAGCTGCTTTTTTAATTGCTTTTATATATAAAATAGATTATATAGTATCTCTTTTTTTTCTCCTGTGATATTTATATCTATATATATTATACATAGTAGCTTCTTCAGCTTTCTCACTCTTCTTACCATTTGTATGCTTCCTTCTTACTTTTATTGGTTTAATTTTCTGCCATTTGTCTTTGCTGCTCCTCGGTTAATCCTTTCTTTGTATTAACTGTGCAAATAATAATACCTCTACAAGTTGCTCATTTAACTTGTATTCTGGAGATATTCATATTCTCTTTCTCTGTGATCTCTCGGAATTTCGGTATGTATGCATACTTTTTTATGCTCTTCTGATTGTTCTCTTGTTTCTGCTGCTTATATCTCTTTCAATGTTTTGAGTAATAAAGTATATATTGGTATTACTCTTAGGATTTCTTATTTCATTCTCTTCAATTTAATAGCCTTGAGAGCTTTGAACAGAACTTTCTGGTTTCTTTTCTGAGCTTTTCTATGCTTTTCAGGTTTACAGATACGACCTCTGTTTTTTTTTCAGGCCTTATTTTCTATCTTGGATCCATGAATAACTAGCAAGCTTTCCTAGATTTCTTTCCTGTATAGCTTTTATGATTTTTGTTCATAGCTTCTTCTTCTTCTTCTTTTCATTTAATTCTTTGTATCCTTAGACATCTGCATTGGAATTTTTTTTTCTTTCGTTGCTTCAAATCTGATAAGTTTGAGATAATTACATATTTGAAATTATTTAACTGGGATAGATTAATTTTAGTCTGGAGTTATCAGTAAAATTGTTTTAATTTGAAGTATTGTTTTAATTTAATTAGATTGAAATTTTCTTTTCTCATTACTCACAAATATATCAAAACGTTTTTTTATACAAATAAAAAACATGCCGTTTATATATATATATGTATATGTATATATATCTTTTATCAGTTGTTATTATTATTTCTTTGGTTACCTTGCTGGCAAAATTAATTTGATATTGAATTTTGAATTTATAAAACTTATAATATTTTTTCTTCACCACAAAAAAAAAAACTTATGATCTTACTTTTACAATTACTGTAACCATTATTGTAATTTTTTATGTCGATTTTTTAAGCAAGCTTTTTCAATTTTAATAAATATATTTGACCTTTAACTAATTTAAATTAAGTCAGGTAAATTAAAATTCTAGTAACACTTATATTTTTTTATTGATAAGTCTCTTTTCTTTTTTCCAACAAATTGACAATACTAGAGATCATAATTCATGCAAGTAAAATTTAGCACTCAACTTTTTTTTAACAAAAAAAAAATTGATAAGTCTCAAATTTAAAGTTTTGCTTGAGAGAAACAGAGTTGTTTGTCACACAAATCAACAATTTTGTTGCAGCATTGGTTGAATGTCAATTTTTTTCTATCTGATCTTATAAATAATCATAATTATTAAAATAGTTAGAATGTCATATAACAATTACTTGGTATTTAATGAATTAAATGGAGATTCTCTGTCTCCTGTTTGAAACTTGACAAATTGAATAATATGGAATGGCATTATGCAGAACATTTTTTTTTTAAAGAAAACATTACCTTCCTTATTTTCCTTTTAAACTGCTCCATGGAGTCTGTTTGGTGGTGCATCAATTATAAAATAACAGTATAGATAGCTTAAAAGTACTCCAAATTGTCTCTAAAACAAGGGGATATAAGTCTAATGCTGTGTGACTTTTAGGTCCATTATAATATTTTATTTATCAATTTTTTCCCAGTCCAATCTATTACAATCATAGAAGTTACTACATCTGTATTTGTGAAAACTCGGTAATTATTATTCAATTCTGGTACCAGAGAAGACATACATAAATAGAGAACTGATAGCATAATATTCAGCTATCAAATCCTTAAGATAAAGCAAAAAATAAAACTAGTAAAACCTAATTATTTGCATCCCATAAAATCAGGGATATATTTAAACAGAAAACAAATAATAATAGCCATTAGATAAAAGCAAATAACCCTAGATACAAAAGTAGATGGGTTAACAAGAAAACCCTAGATAGACCAGGCCAATTAGGTATGGTAATCTCCAACACTCCCCCTCAAGCTGATGAATATAAATCTAGCATTCCCAGCTTGCAACTTAATTCATCAAATTTGCTTCTTGATAAAGCCTTTGTAAGAAGATTAGCAGTTTGTGACTGAGAATTGACATAGCTCAAACTATTGATGCCTTCTTAAATTTTCTCCTTTATAAAGTGCCGATTGATTTCCACATGCTTTGTTCTATCATGATAAATAAGATTATACATAATCTCTATTGCTGATTTGTTATCAAACGAAGTCTGAGCTGGTGACTAATCTATCTTTAACTCACAAAGTAATCTAATTAACCATATACCTTCACAAATTCCAAGTGCTAAGGTCCTATACTTAGCCTTTGCACTACTTCGAGCAATGACAAATTGTTTCTTGCTCCTCCAAGTCAATAAATTACCCCATAAAAAAGTACAATATCTTGTAGTGAGCATCTATCATCTATAGAACCTGCCCAATCTACATCAGTATAGATTTTTAAGTTGCGTGAGATATTCTTCTTAAAGAATATTCCTTTTCCAGGATTCAACTTTAGATGCCTTAAAATTTTGTACACAACTTTTGTGTGTTCTTCTTGTGGTCTACTCATGAACTGACTAACCACAGTTACTGGATAACTTATATCAGGATGAGTATGAGAGAGATGTAAGCTAGAAATCCATCCTTTGTCAACTTTAGATCCCACAAGTCATTGATGTCTTCCTTTGTCAACTAGAACTCCATCCTCTTTGAAACATAACTTCGTTGTGGTATTCATGGGAGTAGTTGAGGGCTTTGCACTTAGCATTCCAGTTTCTTTCGACATATCCAGGGTGTACTTTCTCTGTGAAACAACAATCCCCTTCTTTGATCTGGCAACTTCCATGCCAAGAAAATACCATAGCATGCCTAGGTCCTTCACTTCAAACTCCTTGGCTAATGAGTTCTTTAGATTTTGGATTCCTTCAATATCATCCCCTATTAGTATTATATCATCTACATAGATGATCAAAATTGTTACTTTGTCATTAGCATGCCTAATAAATAAGGTGTGATCTATTTGACTTTGTAAGAAACCAAATTTCATAACAAACTTAGTAAATCTCTCAAACCATGCACATGGTGATTGTTTTAGCCTGTATGATGACTTGTAAAGTCTACACACAACATTTGATGCACCAAATTCCTTCAACCCTTGAGGAACATCCATATACACTTCCTTTTCTAAATCTCCATTAAGAAATGCATTCTTAATATGTAGTTGATGCAATGACCAATCTAGGTTAGATGCAAGAGAAAGGAGTACTTTAATTTAATAGTGTTTCAATTTAGCAATTGGTGCAAAGGTTTCCTGGTAGTTAATTCCATGAGTCTAAGTAAAGTCTTTTGCCATCAAACATGCTTTATAGCTATTGATGCTGCCATCTAGGGTGTACTTAATGGTGAAAACCTATTTACATCCCATAGTAGACTTCCCTTCAGGCAAAACCGTCAGTTGCCAAGTCTGATTTTTCTCAAGTGCCTTGAGTTTATCATTTATTGCCTCTTTCCATCTAGGATCTATAATAGCTTCTTGATATGATACTGGTGATTTTTCATTAGCTACACTGGCCACAAAACCCTTAAAACCAAATGACAAATTAGCATAAGAAACAAACTTACTAATGGGATACTTTGTGCATGATCGTACACCCTTCCGAATAGCTATTGGTCAACTCAGATCATCTTGAACTGAAATTGGTTTAGATTCTTGTCTCTGCCTTGGAACATCAAGGATCATATCATTTGCCTCCCATTGTTGTTGCTGCTTTTGATCTACATTCCTCAACCTTCTTGAGTATCTCAAGATATTATCAACTCGGTTCTTAACTATGGCTTGAAATGATTATATATATTGCCTTATATTTCCTTGAATATAACAAACAAATATTTGGTCTATATTAACTAATATGCTTGTGAGCTACAATTTGCAACATCTCAACTTGATTGTTACAACCGTTTGACTTTAAGATGTAACTCTCAATTTAAAGCAACATACTTATTTTCTAATGTTTAACATGAAAATTAAGTAAGTTATATTCTACAAGTTAACTAGTATTTCACTAATCATGCTCAATCACTTATTTTAGTTAAAATTTCTTTCTTAAGCATTTTTCACAGACACCTAGTATGCATCTAAATCTAGATCCATAAAATAAACTACTAAAAATTTCAAATCCCTCACCACACAATTGATATATATGTAAAAATCAAAGTATTATAACACTCATTCAAACCAATTTCTTTTAATTAAATTAAATCTCCAATCTCCCCACATTCACAAGATTTAAGAGAAGAGGTTTTCTTTTCTTCTTCTTTTTTTTTAACCAAGTGTTTTTCCCTAAACATTTTATCAAATACCTAATAGGTAATGAAGTATGGGTTCATAAAACAAATTACTTAAATTTATACCATTAGCCAAACAACTTCCATATAAATATAAACCAGAAAATTTATTGTTAAAATTCTATTACAACTAAGCTTCCTTACATCAAAATTTGGCCATCAACTACCTCCCATTTTTCCCCTTTTTCAACATAACCTAGTAGACCCCTTTTTTTTTTTTAAGGAAAATGCTTAACCACGTGCACACACACCCACAAATGGACAGCACTAAGAAGAGGGAAGGAGAATGTTGCATAATAGGGAAAAGAGGAAAGAAAGATGTAATGATTAAAGAGGGGGGAGGAAATGATTAAAGTGCAGTAAAATAATGGAGGAGGAGAAAGCATACTTACAATCACGTTATCTTCACCACTAAAGAAGAGAAGGAGGATGGCGTACAATGTGGAGAAAGAAGGAAGTATTGTGCTAGTAAGAAGAAGACAAAGAAAGATGTGTTGGTGGAGAATGGTTAGGGCAAGAGTTGAGAGAAAACGAAGAAATATTCTTCCTCAGTTTCTGGAGTTTTCGGCCACTAAAATGAAAGGAGGGTTGGGGTGGAAATGACCCAAAAACCCATATTGAATAAGGGGATGAGAGAGAGATGTTTAAGTAATTCCATAAATATTAAAAAAATAGAAAAAATCTATTTGAAGTGCCTAATTAGGATTTGAAATCATAATTTGATAGAAACTTTAAGATGTATTTACCAATAATTTCTAACTCTTTACTTGAAGCTTATTTACTAAAATTTATTTGTTTATTTGTTTATTGTTATTATTTTTTATAGACATATAGAGATGAAATAAATCAAAGCAATTGACTTTTACTTCTAATAAGTATATATTATATATTTATTTTATTTATTTATTATTATTTTTTAAACTTTATAATTTAGGGTCATTACATTTAACTAACTACTAAATTCATGTAACACTCATCCTCTTAATTTGCCGACTTTTCTTCTGGCTTTTGAGGCACTGCTAATAATGATATCCATGTACCAATTTGTTCCTGCAGCTTAAAATTGGGAATGGGGAGGACTTCTTTCCTAGAAATGGGAGGTCGAATTTTTCAGAGTGCCATTTGAAAGTTCACTGAAAACTTACATGCATCCTACTCCTTTTCTCCTTTTGGCAGCACTTGAAAGATCCATATGCTGTGTTTGAAGAGGATAACGAATGACAAGTGCGCCAGCCTCGATCGGGGTTAACAGATTGTATGCAACTGTGATGTCCAAGATGCCTGGGTTCCCCAAACTTTTGATTATGCTTTCTGCCAGAGAAGAAGAATTCTGACATTTATGGTATTTATCTTTACCTAGCTTTGGTTTACCATATACTTGTTTATTACACTTACACAATTTTAAGTTAGCATTCCTTTTGTCTGATGATAAAATGGACTTGGTTTATATGTTGATAACTCTCTAATTACTGTATTATGAAGGTCCTTGGAAAAGAATAAATCTTACTGAGGATGGGAAAGGGGAAGGGGTTGTTACACAATGTATTGCTCCAACAAATATGAATGATCAGTGCTTTACCAATGTTCTATTGAAAATTAACGCCAAGGTACACAAGATTGAACACCAAGATACTTGTTGGAGTCTCTTGTTTGAATGATGACTGTTCCTACGCATCATTCTCATTTATTTGCTGTCATGCAGCTTGGTGGGATGAATTACTTTTTGGCAAAAGAGCTCTCAGATTCTATACCCTTGGTTTCTATGGTGCCTTGTGCCTACCTTTATTCTTGGTATGGATGTCTCACATGGCTCTCCCGGTGGATCAGATGTGCCATCCATTGCTGCGGTATTGATATTTATGGGATTTTGTCAGTTTTTTTTTCCTGTTTCAGAACTTGAAATGTATGTTGGTCTTTGATTGTGTACCACCTACATTCAATCTGGGCCCTTTGCAGTCAGTAGAATGACTTTATATAATGTACTGAGAAAAAAATTGGAAGAGATGATAGACAGAAGAGGGGTGGTGGACCCCAAACAAAGGTTTTTTTTTTTGTTTGTCATTTTCTTGTCATTTATATGCTGTCATGGAAGGGGTCTAGATTAGTCTTTAGTTGTAGCAGCAGCAAGATAAAGTCAATTTTTTTAGTTCATACTTCCAAATGATTTTACATATGGGAATATATGTAGGTTGTTAGCTCCAGGTGTTGGCCAGAAATTTCACGTTATAGAGCATCAGTTCGTGCTCAGTCACTAAAAGTTGAGATGATCGCTAATCTAATTAAGCCTGATTCTGATACTAAGGATGATAGTATTATCAGGTGAGCATTCTTCAAAAATGTTTACCCAGATTTGAAGCTAAATGATGTTTGGCTTCATTTAAGCAGTTCAAAGCAATGATTTTGTTTTGTTTTGTTTCGTCGGCTTCCTTCAGTTCCATCATTTATAATTTTAAGTTGTTGTTTTACTTTCCAGAGAGCTGCTACATTACTTTATTGCAACTTCATCAAGGAGGCCTGTACATCATATTCAGGTATAACTTAAAATGAGTTTGAAGACATTGATTTTTATGCTTTGGAACGGTATTATTTTTTAAATGACTAATTTGAACGTATATGCATGCTAAGTTGAAGTATTAAGCTGAATCTAATGGCAAAAGAGAAGACTTTTTGAGACATGAATATATATATATATATATATTTTCAATATTGGAAGCTTCTTTAAATATTTCACCAGTTTATATACTCAGGATTTCTTTTTTAGTTTGCTTTAACGAATGATGATTATACAAAATAAATATTAGACAAGATTAAACCCTACGTTCTATTTTATTCTAAAAACTAGCCCCATTATTCGTATCTTGTGAATAATATTACTTGTTATAAATTATATCTATATATATATATATATATTATCCATTGATTTTTTTTTTGCAGGAACTGTCATTGATAATAAAGTCTGTCACCCTAAGAACAGTGACTTTTACATGTGTGTCGATGCTGGGATGATTGTAAGTATTCCCATCAAAATAGAGATTCAACTTACTTGTGAACTGATTATTTCTTTTCAAATAACATTGAGAAACAACAGTTTGATAGCAAAATGACTTGAAGTTTCTTAGACTATCAATTTATTTCATAACACAACATGCAGAGTTATGAACTTAAAATGTTTGAGGGTGAGTTATCATCTCAAACATATCTCCTTGATTTGTCACACAAATGAGCAATAAATAGAATCTCTATGTATAGTAGTGGGAAAAGAAACTTTGGATGCATTTTAATGACTATAACATTTGTGCTTTGACGATGAAATACGTTGGGAAATTTTAATTACTAAAATGTTCTGATGACTGATTAATGGATGAGGAGGACGCTAGTTAAGGATGATCATGAAAGGAGCTACATGGCATTATAGAACCGAAAATCTTCTAACGTGTTAACTGATTAAAGGCCACCTTTTTGAAATAGCTTTTATTACATTATTATTCAACAATTATTACCCCTTTTCCCAAACTTTCCTAGTTACAATTATATTTCGTTCAAATTTCTTATTACAAATTATATGCTTTACATTATTAAGGAAACATTAATCCTAATGAATTTCGATTGATCCGATAACCTTTTTTTTTTTTTTCAGAACTGATTCAATCAATATTGATCCATTTTATTGGAATGCTTCTTTCAAAAAATGTCACGGAAATAAATAATTCTAATTTTCTGAAGAAAAATAGAATTTTAAATTTGTCTCCATACATGGCTTTTTTTCTATTTTAATTAATATTAATACTTATATTTTTTTCAAATTTCTTCTTTGTTAACTTTATTTTTTGCTTTAATTATTGTAAATATTCATTATGTTAATTTTCATAATAATTTTCATTTTTCAGTATTTTTTTAGTTTGTTCTTATGTTTTAAAATTAACTTTAATCGATCACTTTTTAAAATATCGAATCATAAATGCATAACAAAAAAGAGCTTTGCATCAATACAAAACACCAAGTACTTTACTTGAAAAATGCCTTATTTTTCTTTTTCTTCTTTTTATTATTTTTTGAGCAAATGTGTATGTATATTTTGTTTATAAATATATATATATTTGTGTTTATGATTTTGTGTGTATAAAATTGCACAAAGGTAATGTTATACATGGGTGTTTTTTTGTGTGTATAATGTTAGAGATTATATAGTAGATAAAAATATTTATAATAAATAATTATTGTATATATTCATCATGTTAATTGTCATAATAATGTTCATTTTTCAGTGTTTTTTTAGTTTATTGATGTATTAAAGTTGTCTCCATACTAAAATAGTTTGTTGATTTTATACTCAACAATAAGTTTTTTATACTAATTTTCTAGAATTCTACAATAATGAGACTTTGGTATAGTTTTTTAAGATTTTATAATATTTTTTTTCGTGTTTTGGAATTTCTACGTGATTTTCCCTGATTTAAATTTAAATATAAATCAAAAGTTCAAACAAATTTGCACATTCATAAAAGGTATGATCTACATCTATGCAGGGCATTAAATTGCGATCCTAACAAAAACTTCAAAAATTTGGATCATAAATATACAATACTTACTGAATGACGAGTATCAAACTTGCTATGGATAATAATTTGGACATGGGTCAATATCTGAGTTCAGAACGCGGGACAATGGATTCAAAATGTGTGCATAAAATTAATTTAATAAGTTCTCTCTAATTTCAGATTTCCTTTCAAAGTTTAAAACGACCTTAAAACCAAACTAAATAGAGAACCACTTCTATCGTAACACATTCAAGAACCAAACCTACTCAAAATCTGTTCAGCGAAACAGCCTCCCTGTAGCTTTAACCTCATTAATTTATAACTTCGCCAGATGAAGAACTCATTACTTGATGTGCAAGCGAATTGAGCTTCTAACAGAAGAACATGGAGTTGCGGACACGTTCATGAAGAACGGGTAACTGTTGCACTTTAGGCGTACCGACAGATGTGAGTCCTCCTCCATGGCTAGAAGAAGACTCTGAAAGTTCATCAAACTTGATAAATTGTCCCACTTGTGCAGCTGCTAAGTGAGCATAACAAATTGGAGCAACTGAAATGATAATGCACAAGGACTCAAATATCAGTGTTCATACAACAACTTGTATATAATTTAATTGAATTTGGATTCTCTCTGTTTCATTCTCTTGATGTGAGATAAATTCACTTGAGAGATGGATCCCACACATTCCATGTCTATTTTTTTTCAGAAATGAAGAGGATCTAAAGAATAGTTTACTAAACACTATAAATGAGTTGACATGTCAAAATTACAAAAAGCAGAATACTGACAGGACTACATATAAAAATATGTGATAAGGGGGGTATGGGGAGAGTAACTAACTAACTAAACACAAACACACAAACAAAAATTATTAAAGATTAGAGAACTAATATCTAGTACATAGAGAAAGTTACTGTGAAAGATTATAGAGGTAATTAATTACATGGGGGGAAAGATGTATGTTGAAGGTAATGGAAATTTTACCTATTGATACGGCTGTTGTGCTCCTCTGATACCTTTAAGAGAGTCAAGAGAATTCATCAGTTACATATATACAGGATTGTCATGATCCACTTTACAGGGAGAATGCTTCAAATTTGGATCCTAAAGTTAAAATACCTTTAAGTGGGATAGTATGATACAAAAAGTGATAGTGTATAGGGGGCCTTCTTCTCTTATTCATTTATACATACATACATACATACATACATACATACATACATATATATATAATTTGCAAGTATAGATCTAGATTCGGTACTCTTCTCAAGAATGAGCATTATGTGTCATTCTTAATATGTGATCTGAACCTTCCAAATTAAATTTGAATGGTACATATTTATAATTTTTTATTTAAAAATCTTATGAGATGAGCATCCCTTACTCAAATTTACAATGAACATGGGATCCAATCTCTTTATTTTGGACCTATTAGAATGGGTGAAAAGTTCAAATACTTGAAGACAGAAAAGATGCTATTGTCAAAGAAATACTCATGAATTAATTTTGTTACGGTATCTAACATGTTTCTTCACAAAAGTTTTTTATTCAAATTTAAAGCAAAGTAAAACCAACTGTACTTACACATAGCATAGAGAATGGACAAGTTCTTGCAAAGCATCAGCTGAGAAACCAATCTCATCATGTAAAACATGGTAATGAGTAGGCCGAGTTGTTCCCTGTTCATACAATACAACAATTGACGCCACAATCAAACATAATTGCAAGCATGTCTATGAAAACCCAGAGTCAGGAAGAAGTCCATGATAAGTGAATGTTTCTAAAGAATTTCCTCCGCATGTTGTGTTATGAAATAAATTGATAGTCTAAGAAACTTCAAGTCTTTTTGCTATCAAACTATTGTTTCTCAATGTTATTTGAAAAGAAATAATCAGTTCACAAGTAAGTTGAATCTCTATTTTGATGGGAATACTTACAATCATCCCAGCATGGGCACACATGTAAAAGTCATTGTTCTTAGGGTGACAGATTTTGTTATCAATGACAGTTCCTGCAAAAACAAAAATCAATGGATAATATATATATATATATATAATCTATAACAAGCTATATTGTTCTCAAGCTGTTAAACAATGGGGCTAGTTTTTAGACTCCTTCCAATGCACGAAATCCAATATCTAGCACTGTATAATTTGAGAATGTGAGTTCAAGTGACATACCAGGTGGAACATTTTCTTGAGCATTGGGCAGGAAGAACTTAGTATGATGATTCTTTTGGGCAATAATCACAGTGAACTTTGGATCCCAACTTTCTTGAAAATGCTTGCATGCCTGAAAATTCAATTTCGATGGCATTCAATTAATCTTAACCGTGAAAGCAGGGTATCATAACTGAGAAGATTGGTAAATTTGAATCACCTGAATGATTTGATCTAACTCAATGTTCAAGACTTGATTGAATTGTGATTCACTCACTCCATCCCTAACTCCAAACAAATGAGAACCGTACTCAGGATCTGAAAATTTGCACCACAATTCTTTTTTTTTTAATTTTCAAAGAAAACAAAGTTTTCAAAGTTAGAATTTTAATGTGCAATTTTTAAAATGCATATTTTTATGGACAATTTCTCCCTCATAAGCCCAGGTTATTGTTCTATGAATTGTAACAGGACAAAAATAGAACACAGGGTTTATTTAGGTCTAATATGTGTTTAGTATAATCATTCCTAAAAAAAAAATCTTCAGAGTACTATAAAAGTTTAAAGAGTTTCCAAAATTGTAAAAAAAAGAAAAATTATTCATGTCTCAAAGTTTTTTCCTTTCCTATTGGATTCAGCTTAATACTTCAATTTAGCCTGTACATACCTTCAATTTAAACAGATAAACCATTATTAATCATCATTTTGGAAAGTAATACAATTCACAAGCATAAAAATCAATGTCGTCAAACCCAGGGGCGGACGCAGCCCAGACGTTATGGTGGGGGGGGGGGGGGATGGGCAAATTTTTTAAAAATGTTATATCTTTTGCATTATTAATTTAATTTTTTAATATTTATTATAATTAGCATTTCAAAATAATTTTTTTACTTAAAAAAGTATGAAATGATAAATTATGTATAATCATATAATGTTTTAATGTTTTAGAGAATATATACAGTAGAATCATTTATGTAGTATATTAATTTCAAGGACAAATCAAAAAATATATATTAAAAGCTTGTATTTTCAATATATTTATGTGATATTGCACATTGATAATTTGAACAAAAAATTAGGATAAATCCTTAAATTTTATAAAAATAAATCAATATATAGATAATTTAAAAATTATATATTTAACATACTTAAACAACTCTTAATTAGTATTATATTATATATAAATTAAATAACAAAATTATACCTGTATTTCTGTGATAACTAAATTTAAGTACAAAAATGGATTAACATGTACAATATATATATATATTGAGTATATTTTTTAATGAAAAGTTAATATTAGTTAATAACATAAATATTTTAATATACTAATAAAATATATTTTATTTTTTTTAAATATATGAATAATATATTATATATCTATTATTCTGTATCTGTAATGTATATTATATATATATATAAAATGAGGGGTATCGGTGTGAAGGGAGAGGGAGGGACCAAAATTAATATATTACTGTATATATGTGTGTGCAGTAAATGTTACATATATATATATATATATATATATATAAAGGGAAAGGCATAGAGGTTAGGGGGGATGGGGCCCCTCCCGCCTCCAACCTAGGACCGCCACTGGAACTCAAACCCATTTTAAGTTATACCTGAATATGATAATATGTTCAGGCCTCCTTGATCCTGAAGTTGCAATGAAGTCATCAAGCAGCTCTCTGGAAAGCAAAAAAACAACGTGAAATTTTAAATGATGGAACTGAAGTAAGCACACACTTAAAAAAAAAAAAAATTACTTTGAACAGCTTGAATGAAAACAAACATCATTGGGCTTCAAATCTGCAAGCGTAAGCTTATTTGAAGAATGCTCACCTGATGATCCCATCATCCTTTGTGTCAGAAACAGGCTTAAACAGATTAGCGACCATCTCAACTTTTGGTGACTGAGCAAGAACTGATGCTCTATAACGTGAAATTTGAGGCCAACACCTGGAGCTAACAACCTACATATATTCTCATTTGTAAAATCATTCAGAAATGTAAAATGAAAATTTTGACTTCATCCTTACAACTGCAAAAGAATAATCTGGACCCCTTGCAAGATTGCATATATAATGCATTTTGAGAGAAATAGATAAAAATGAGAAGATGAATAGCAACTCCGACACATCCTATATATAAATATTTGGTGTTCACAGTGTTGTTTAATAAAGTCTAGAGATAAAAGGGTGAATTCTTTTTTGTCAGGTTTAACAAGTATGACTTCTTCAACAAACTTGATAACGTAATCAGATCTTGTGAAGAATTTCCCTTCTGATTTATAAAGAAGGTTTCTGTCAACTTGGGGAACGGTCCAATCGTCTATATCTTGAAAATAGATTTCCTCATTAAATATGATGGTTGAGGAGGTTGATTCAGGTTCGGATATAGAGGAAGAGCTCGGATATGGAAGAGTAGCGTTTAAGGGTAAGAGATCTAAACATCTTTGGATGAAGTGAAGAGTAGACCCCATTTAAAAATCACATATTTTGTGTCGCTCACTCTCCCAATGCATTAGTGTTTGACTTTGACACATTCAGTTTGTACTAGAGACTGGCCAGATTTTAATTCCAGTAACCATGCAATAATGTATTATAAGAAAAGAGTAACACAAAAAAATGTGACTTCGTATAAGACCCACTTCGCTTTACATTCCTTCCAAATTAAATATTTTATAGTCATGCAATCATGTATTTTGAGAAAAAATGACACAAAACATGTAACTTTGTTTGGGTTCCACCTCCCCTCTTATATATATATATATATATATATATCATCTCTTCTAATTTTTCTTTTTCAGTGCATTATATACAGTCATTCTAGTGATTGCAAAGGACCCAGATTGAAGGTAGCTGGTACACAATCAAAGACCAATATACAAGTTCTGAAACAAAAAAAATCTAACAAAGCACAAAAATATCATTACCGCAGCAACCGATGGCACATCTGATCGACCAGGAGAGCCATGTGAGACATCCATACCAAGAATTAAGGTAGGCACCTTAGAAACTAAAGGTATGGAAACTGAATGCTCAATTGCCAGAAAGGAATTCATCCCACCAAGCTGCATGGGAGCAAATAAATGAGAATGATGTGTAACCATGCAAGGACGGTTATCAGATCAACCATGCAAGGACGGTTATCAGATCAAACGAGGCACTCCAACAAGTTTTATGGTGTTCAATCTTATGTACCTTGGCGTTAATTTTCAATAGAACATTGGTAAAGTACTGATCATTCATTTTTGTTGGGGCAATACATTGTGTAACAACCCCTTTCCCTTTCCCGTCCTTAGCAAGATTTATTCTTTTCCATGGACCTTCATAATACAGTAATTAGAGATTTATCAAAAACTGTGGCGGGAAAAAAAAAACAGAGCTATCAAAATAAAAACCAAGTCTATTTTAACATTAGACTAAAGGGTTGCTAACTTAAAACTGTGTAGGTGTAAAAACAAGTATATGATAAACCAAAGCTAGGTAAAGATAGATACCATAAATGTCAGAATTCTTCTTCTCTGGGAGAATGCATAACAGAAGTTCGGGGAACCCAGGCAACTGAGACTTCACTTTTGCATACAATGTCTTAACCCTGTCACGGGCTGACTCACATCTCATTTGTGGCACCTCCTCAAACACTTTAAATGGATTACTCAAGTTCTACCAAAAGGAAAAGAGAAGTAAGATACACGTGAATTTTCAAACGGAACTTTCAAGTGGCACTATGCAAAACTCACCATCCCCTTCATTTGTGCACATTTCTGCAGACCTTGGATAAGAACATGAATATTACAACAAGCTGAGAAGTTGACTATAGCCCAACGAGAAATCTCCACAGGTTGAACTAGTTTCTGACGCATGATGATTATATTAAGAGACTAACTATATTGAATTTGATTAAATTAGAATTCAAAATGAATAAATTGAGGCCAAACCTTATTATTGAAATTCCACCTCCCATTTCTGGGAGAGAAAGCCTGCCCGTCGCCAACTTTAAGCTGCAGTAACATATTGGTACATGAATAGCACTATCAGCAGTGCATCAAAAGCCAGATGAAAAATCGGATATTCAAAGTACGAGTGTTACATAAAATTAATGGTTAGTAAAAATTGTTAAGAATGCTGTTAGTTTGTTGAAGGAGTTCGATGAATTGTAGTCTCTAAATAAGGGATGACCTGTGTAATAAGTATGGATGAATTGAACAGTGTTGTGTGCTAACATTTCTTATGTATCAATAAGCATATTGAATCACATACGTTTGGAGCTGGTAGAACACGACCGTCAACTTTTGTAAGCTCAGAACTGATGGTAATTTCAGAAGAGCGAAGCATAGGCTCAGAACCATATCTGCTGTTTCTTAGTGACTGCAAGAAGAACATTAACAACATTTGAGTTGTGGAAGATGTTGTAGAGTGAAATGGAAACACTTTGAGCTCGTAAGTCACAACGTACATCTTCCAAAGACGCCTTTCGTTCATGGGGCCTCTGCCTTGACTTCTCCACGAGCGTAGCTCTTTGCAAATTGGTAAGTGCCTTAACGTAGCGTTGCAATGAAACCAAAGTGCAGAGCTACAAAAGAAAAAGTGTGATAACAAGCTTCCATATATGAAAACACAAATTTAATCATATACATGCATTAATATATTTAAACAGAGAATAAAGTTAAAGAATGTGATAATGAGTAAGTAGGACTCATATCCACAAACTTATTATCTCTTCTTCCCTGTATCTCTCCGAATATATAATATGCATTCAATTTTATGATATATATTTAGTACCTCCACTGGAAAATAAGATGGTTTCTTTGGTTTGCCAACATTAATGCATGGTAAATCAGCTGAATACTGCAACTTGATGTGCTTATAGTGTTCAAAATATTCACGAACTGTTATTTCAGTTGACTGCACTTCACCATTTGCATCCCGTCCTTGCTTGAATGAAAATCTATAATGGGAACCAAGGTAACCTTATCAGTGGTGTATGGAACAAACATTTTAAGCTAATGTTAAACAGTAGAAAAATTTACGTCTGATCTCTGCAGGGCCTATCACTCAATCCAGTAATTTTGTACTCAATGTTGTTGGCCTTGATTCGCAGGTTTTTCAACATCTTTTTTGCCTGAAAAGAAAGCCAAATAATCAGATATTGTACACGAAACATGTAGCTTTCTCTGAAAATATTTTCAGGAAATCTAATCTAAATACTAATAATAATAATCAATTGTCATTGACAAAAGCAAAGGAAATTGAAATCACAAATACTAGATAATGATAGGATCTAGCATTGTTACCTTGGTCCAATCAATTAAGCTAGGATGATTAACATTTTGATTCATGCGGAGAAAGTCCAGCACTGGACCAGGCTTTAGAAGCATTGTTGTTGACACATCTTTCAAGTAAGACCAAATATCAGTCAACGAGAAACACAACATATGAACATAATTTCCCTAACATTTCATTTGAAAGTCTTACCAATGTTCAGGGACAAACCCTCTTGAGTGGCTCGGAAGCTTGAATGAAAACCACGGCAACCTTGAACACCACCTCCAATGTCTGTGTAATTTCTTGGACTGTCATGGAAGAAAGATTGGCGAACAAGTAGACAGCCCCTGGAAAATAATAACAAAGAGAATATAAACTAGAACGCTCAAGCAATGAAAAGAATTGAACAGTTACTGAGTTTAACGTACTGCTTTGCTGCATGCTGCCTTAGTATAATGTCTAGAACCCTTAATGCTTCTTGAAAGTGCTCAGATTCCTGACCCCGTAATGCATCTACAATTGCTTGCATAGGGATTTTGGTAGCAAAACTTATCTCTACCTTAAATGTCGTAGATTGATATGGACGCCGCATTCTTTTTTTATCACTTTCCTGAGGGCTATCAGGGCGTCCCCTCATTCCAATCCTGAAAACAAAATGCTCAAAGTGAGGCAATAAATCACAACACACTATTTTGGGGATGCTGTTTGATATCAAGTTCTAATAAAAACCAGATGTATGTAAACATTCTAGAAAGATTAAATTTGCACTTATTGTGTTTGATGCTGTACTTTCAGCAACGGGTATTTACTTGTTTGATGAAATTTCATCCAGCACGATAATGAATTCAAGCTTGTTGCGTGGGAGTGAACAAAGAGTGAATAAGGCCTTCTCTCCATCATATGCAAAGTCCTTGCTTTGTAGCTCAGAAGCATATGTCTCGTAAACTTTGTCTATCACTCTTCTTCCAATACCCTTAGCTTCGACAGGCCGTCCATCTTCATAAAATAGGGCAACCTACACCAACAATATTTACAATGTCAAAGCTGGAATCATGAGTATAGAAGTATAGATGGATCTTTTATAGTCAGACAGTTATGTTATGGGAAAGTGGATCCACTTCACTCTTTCTTTGAATGTATTATATGTAGTTATTTTTGTGACCGAAAAGAAAGGGAGGAAATACAGTATAATGACAGAAGAAGCCATCTTTCTTGCCCACGCTGACTTTAAAATGGTTAGTCAGAAGTTGAATCTTTTGGCCCTTGGATCCAAGACCACGCCTGGCCATAGGCAAAAGTTTTGTGTTTGATGATTTTTTGTGTGGCTCATAAGCTTTCTCTGGTTCTGCTTTGATGGAAACCACTTGTGGACGGATGGTAGGAGGAGGAGGTGGCAGTGTTTCAAACTCATCAGCTTCCTTGCTAGGACTTGAAGAAGCCATTCCTTAAATTAAGTACTGCTCAAACATACAGGGAAAAAACAATCAAAGCAATATTTACCCAGAAAAATAAAAGCAATACAATACATACGGGAAAGAAAACCAAGAAAGCTTGCTAGTTATTCAAGAACCCAACATAGAAAAATAAGAAGAGGAAGACCACAACAGCGTAACTGTAAACATGAGGGAAACCAAAAGAAAAGCAAAAGGCACAGAGAGGCTCAGAAAATAAATTATCTGTAATATCAGAGTAAAAGTTCTGCACAAAAGCTTATAAGGCTATTAAACAGAGTGAAAAAAAAAAAGAAATCAGAAAAATCATACCAGGATATACTTACGGACACGGCGACATGATATACAAACAGAAAACATTGAGAGAGATAAAAGATATGAACAAAATAAACATATGAATTTGCTGGTTATTTAAGTAGCCAAGATAAAAGAATAAGAAGGAGAAAAAGAATACGACGACGCTATCTGTAAAGAGAGAAACCACAAAAGAAAGCAAAAAAGCACAGATGCTCAAAGCTCTTAAAACTATTGAACAGAGTGAAAAAAGAAAGCCGAGAAATCAGACTAATATATATTTATGGATACAAAATGCAAACAGAAAACATTGAAGTAGATAAAAGCGACAGCAGCAGAAAAGCAATCAACCACAGAAAACAGAGTATAAAGCAGAAAACAGGGAATGTATACATACCGACGTTACACATTGAAAGAGATAAAAGATATGAACAAAATAGATATAGCAATTTGCTGGTTATACAAGAACCCAAGATATAAGAATAAGAAGGAGAAGTAGAAAACGACGACTCTAACTGTGAAGAGCGAAACCACAAAAGAAAGCCAACAAGCACAGAAAAAGCTCAGAAAATAAATTATGCACTGGTAATATCGAAGTAAAAATACTTCTCAAAGCTCTTAAGACTATTAAACAAAAGTGAACAAAGGAAATCCGAAAAATCATACTAATATATGCCTATGGATACAAAATACAAACAGAAAACACTGAAGGAGATAAAAGCGACAGGAGCAAAAAAAAAAGCAATCAACCACAAGACGAAAAGCAGAAAACAGGATATGTATCCATACAGACGTTACCAGAGACAAGAATAACGCCGGAATACAATACAAGCCACACAATGGAGCAACTAGCTGTATTTGCATAATACAAAGAAACGATTAGCCAAACCAAGAAAAGTAAGAAAGATACAATGCGATAAGCATGGTAAACTAACCAACGGAGAAAGCTCAAGCTCAAGAAACTATATGAAACTGAGAAGACAGAGAAGAGAAGCTCTTACTGTTTTATTAGATAAAAAGGGTTTTTGCGTGGGGAAGAAGGAGGGTCCTTGAAGACTATATATATACACACACATAAAGAAACAAGTAAAGAGGCTCGGAAAGTTGCAGGAGGGTGGGAGTAGCGTTATTAGTGATATGCGGGGTGCGTTCACCAGGCGAGGCAGGTCACGCAACGAGGGATCAGGGCCATGACCAGTAACGGAGTGACACGTGACAGGTAGTGCTCGTGACTGAGATATTGATGTCAATTAATTTTATGACCTTCTTGATTATGTATTATTAGGGATTCGGATTGATTCATCTAGTCTAGTTAATTGAAAACTTTAAATTTTTAAAACGATTTAGGAAAGATTGATTTAAGATTTTGGGCTATTATTTTTTTTTTTGGTCAAAGATTACATTTTTTATTTTAAGATATTACTGTTAGTATAAATATTTTTATCTGGGACTGGGATTACAATTTTTTACACTTTTTAATATTTTATCAAAAAATATTTCTTTTTTTTTATTTATTCTTAAATCTTACGTAATTGGACGCTCTAAAAGTTGGCTCATTACTTCTTAACTCTCAATCCTTGAAAATTAGGCCATATGTTTAATGGTGACTGATGAAGTAGCTAGTAAAAAATTTTAAAATGTATCTTTTTAAAAATTACTACTTTTCTATTTTAAATTCATTAACTACTAATCCAACATGAAATTAAAAGAAAATTAAATATAATTGAAATATAGAAAATTATTTATTTTAATCTATTACACCAATTGAAGTATATTAATTCGAAGATGAACCATTTTGTACCTGCGTTATTTTTAATTTTTACTACTCAACTTACTCTTTTAATCACGGGGAAAATTCTTACTCTTTTAATTAATACGAAGGTCATCAGAAGCTATTACTCAACTTACTTTCAAGTTTCGGCCCAAAGAGAACCATACTTTTAACTTAGTTGTAACTCATACAAAAACATATTTTTCTAGGCAAATAAAAATATTATGTGTTGATATATCTCAACAAATTAAATTAAAATGTAATATATTTGTATTTGAGTAAAACTTTTATGTTGGCCGAAAAAAAGAGTAAAACTTTTATCTAAACTTTATTATTTATTTAGATATATAGACATTTAAATGGATTGTCCATTATCTAATATCTATGTTATGCAAATGTGTTATTATAATTCAGTTACAACTTATTATAGCAATAACATAAAGTTAAACAGTATAACAGTATAGTACTGTTTAAATGATGCCACAAATGCAAAAATGAGAGAGAGAGAGAGAGAGATTCTTACATGGTGTAAATTTAATTTGACAAATATACAAATATTAATATCAATATCAATTAATATTAAATATCAAATAAATAAAATATAAGGTAAATCCTGCATATTTATTTTTGGTCAAAAGTAAGTTTGTATTCTTGAATTTTGCTTAGAAGTTATTGTCAGGTTTTAGGGAAGTTATTGAAAATTATAACTTTTTAAAATTTGATATCAAGTTTCCAAAGACATAATAATGATTTTCCTAAATTTTGTTGACAGCTTTGTTAGTTAAAAATAATCGTAGCAATAAGATCTATTGATCTAAAATTTATAAAATCCAAATTTTAAGATGTAATTTTTTCCTTTTGATAATTGCTTAATAGCAGTATGTCCCTAGAAAAAATCAGTAGAAATTCAACCAATGGTGATGGCCTAATTGTGATTGTGCAAAAACGTTCTTATTTGGGTTCACAGAGATAGATTCAATTAGAGGTGGTAAAGCCAATTGTTTAATTACAACTCATAAAAATTAATGACATAATGTGCTTTGGTTTGTAGAATCTAAATCTAAAGTATCCATTTTATTGCAAATGGATGGCTATAATAATTGACTCTCATTGCCTATTGTTGAGGGATTCCATTAGGTTAATTAGATCATATTATGTATCAATAATAGAATTTATTTGCAATCCCTTTCAATAGATACACAAAATCAATATACCAATATCAATATTTTCATAAGTGATTACTAATATTCCTTCCATCACATTTTATTTGTTATTTTAAAAAATTTTAAATGTCTCACTTATTTGTTGTTTTTTAAAATCAACAAATTATTAATTTTTCTTTCCAATTATACTTTTAAACAATTAATAGTATGATGTTTTTTTGTTGTAATTTGATACTCCATAGTCCATATTCATTTCCGACCAATAAAATAGGAGTAAAAATTAAGGACAATTTAATAAAATTATATAATTCAGTAAGTTATTTATTGTTTTTTTTAATCCCTATGCCAAAACCTTAAATGATATATAAAATGGAAAGGAGGGAGTGTAACAAATTAGGCTACATTTGATAGAAAAAAAATTAATTTAAAAAAATATATATACATATTTTAATATGTTTAATAGCTAATTATCATTGGAAACCTATATTTCATTAAATGCATGGGGAGACATGTAGAAGTCATAGTTATAAATGATAACTCTTTTTTTTTTTTGGCTAAGTAAATGATAACTCATTCCTCAAACTTTGCAATGAAACTTTTTTTTCTCCCAGAAGATGCATATCTGGTTTAATAAATATGTTTTATACAATATGAAATAAAGTTTAAGAAATTAATAATTTCAAATGATTTGAGGCAAAAAAAGGCAGAATTACATGTGTTCTATAAAATATCGCCGACGATGAAATTCACTTATAAATAAAATAAAATAGCAGTTTCTAAAATGATTTTTTACTTTTAGAATGATAATTTAATTTAAATGCCATTGCAACATTACTGGTCAATGGAAAGGAGCAAGCCCAATCACATGAATCATTTATAGATAAAAAAAAAATTTATTTTGATTCTAACACAATGTAAAATCTCACAGCCGTAATGACACTCTTTAACCTGCTGCATATTTTGAATTCACTACTTAGACCGTCCAAATTACACAAAAAAAAAAAAATACACACACACACACTCACACATGAATAGTGTAAATTTTATTTTAATATTTTTATTTTAAAAGCCTGAATCGTACAGTGTTTTAGCGTAGTGCTTGTGGCTAAACAAGCAGATCACAGCTTGCACAATGCCAATTCCACCTTTCTACCTTTTTACACTATGTTTAGTACATGAGAATTGAGATAAGGAAAATAGAATCAGAATAGGAATCCGTGAATTAAATTGCTTGCTATGCATCAATTTTATTTCCTATTAAATCCCTTTCCTTTAAATTACCAAGAATCAGTCTCCTCCCTACCCACAATGGAATCAACCAACTTTTCTTGGAATCATTTTTTCTTCTCTCTTTTGCTCATGACTCCTTGACTCCCCTCCCACCGAAGGATGACATCTGAACTGCTCCACCCTTTGCCGTTGAACCACCGTCATCGCACCTCCGCCACACTATCATCCCTTAACTTTGACGACGCCATCATCGACATTAGTCTCGTCCAAAACTTTGATGACAATGAACTAGTCCATGGGAGCATAGCTTGGTGAATCAAATCTGGACAATTGAGACTACAAGGGAGATATGTGATAGACCATGATTCAAATCTTTGCGACAACAATGGTTTAGATCTCAACGATGACTGTGGTTCAAATCTGTGATGGATCCGATCTCTGCGATGAAGACACAATCTTTGTGATAACGAACAAAATTGAGGACTATGATTGGGAAGTAGACGCCATGACTACCACCATTATTTGCTCTGGACATCATCACTGCCACTTCTGGTTCAATGTTGATGGCAATAATGGTGGTCTTTACTTTGATAGATCCGTCATGGTAATCTTTGAATTTGCTCGTCTGGGTTGCTCTTGGCTATTCGAATTTGGTTGTCTTTGATAATGGTGGTTGACAACTATTATGAAAATGGTGGTTTAAGGTGAGTTAAGATTGATCCACAGTGGCCATGGTTTTCTCTAATGAAAATGGGTTGTTGTCGGCAACCTTGTGCTTGGCAAATTTTTTTTAATATTGGCAAGGATAGTTTTATCATTTCATAATATAAATACATATATTAATTAAAAATTATTCCAAACATACATTTAAATTACATTTCCATTCTCACTCCCACTCCTACTCCCACTCTCATTCTCATTCCCATTTCATAAAAAATCATTCTGACATACCAAATGAACCCTAGTGCTCAGAATAAAGATTTATACTATTTATGTTTATATTTTTTTAATAATCATCAATGTAAAACAAATTACACTATTAAAAAATCATTAATAATACAGTTTACGTTTCAAACTCTCGTACAATTCACACGTAAAATATGTATAGTTTTAGAAAAAATATCTATATCTACTTTTTAAAAATTGATAAAAAATTGAAAAATAATACAATGATCATTTTAAGAACCTCCATCTACCAACCAACCCACAAGATAAGCACAAACTTTTGCTTACCAAACAACCCACAAGTACATTTCTTATTTTGTTTTTTTCCTGCAAACACGATAAGCACAATTCAGTAGATAGAGAATGACATAGAAGAAAGGATAGAAATGAAAGGCTTGTACATTTGATATTTGAAGAACCTGCATCTACCAATGGTGGTGAAACTTTCAAGCCAAATTATTGCATCAAAAGCAAAATTTTTACTTACAAATCTGGCAATCTAGGCTAAGCCGTTTATGAAGACTCCCTATAAAAATCAACTGAAAAAACCCAGAAACGTAGCTAAGAAGAAAAAGGGGGGAAAAAAACCTTCTAGGCAGAACTATTTTCTACACATCCTAGAGATATATATACTTGAGTGGGGTTATTAGAACTCACAGAATATGGACAAATGGACATGTAATCCTAGGACTAAGGTTCAGTTACTGACTGCATCACCGTTGCAAGAGATCCATCAATCCAATAGAAGCAAACCAAGTGGAACCAACTCTCTAAGCCCTGAATTTCTTTGCAATGACAGGTCGAACATCATCCACATCAACAAGTGTCTCAAGAAATGGAAGCAAGGACACAAGAGAAGAGTCAGAAGCGTCGTCATACCAACTTTTAATGGGGATTCCATTATCAGGTTGCAATCTGAATACCTAAAAACCATGAATACGGAGCCAGGGTTTCAGTATATTACGTCAATCAAAGCAACCATGATCAATGGATCATATGTGGACACCACTTTATAACAGTTGTCTTGATGCAACTAACAAATTTCTGTGTATAAGAAGAAAGATATGCCCAATGGAAATAAAAAAAAAAAAATGGTTGACGTTCAAGCTAAGAATCTAGAGGAGCTTATTAGATTTGCAAGTGAATTTAAAGAAAGATTATTTTAGTGAATACAATGCTAGATTACAATCAGGATTCATTAGAGTCACAAAAGTAAATGCATGTAATATATTCGGAGAGAGATCAGAAGACAAGAGAAGCAAAACAATCTTCCTTGATCACTTCGCTTGCCATAGAGGCTGCATTCTATAGAGTTCTAACTAAGACCTGCTTTGGAGAATATAAGGTTTTGATAAACATAAAGGCGGAAAATGAACCCCAATAACTACATGACCTAATGTCACTCCTCAGTCCTCTCTAAATGTATGACTTTATGACGTAAGCACTACCATGCAGTAATATCTAACATTGATTAAACATTTTTTCATTCTTTTTTCTATGGCCACATTAAAACATCTTTTCATTAAGTAAATTAATAATTCATAAATTAATAAATATTAGTAAATATATTAAAAAGCATGAAAAGCGTTTAACAGAATTCGGAGGAGGAAGAAATGTACCTGAGGATAATTGTCAATTATAAATACTTTTGCCAGGTCAATGCCAAGAACTGTCAAATCTTTAGTGTACAGACCATCTAAAAAGATGCATGAGTCTCGGTATCTTCTCCCAGAGAAAAATTTTCTGTCCGGATCCAGAACATCCAGCAGCTTTTCTGCATAAAGTCTTTGACTAGCTGTAAAAATGATGACTTCAAAAATCTCCGATACTCTCTTCAAAAATGCCTCAAGGAAGGGCCTTTTTCGTACATATACTGTTTGGTCCTTATTATCAAAGAACACCTGGATTGTGAAATCGGCACCAGAACATGGCTCCAGTGTAGAATGGACAAGTGTTTCTATTGAACAAACAAAATATGTATTTCATGAGCCAGAAGTTATTTTAATATATAAATATATATATACACATCAAAACAACAAATGATTTTGTTCGTGGAACTGAAAAATAACATGTATTTGTCTTATACGCTACCACCCATTCTAATCTCAGATAACAAAATCTATCTATATTGAAACTTTCAAAAGCAATCATAAATAAAGAGGTCTTCCATATTTAAGGAAAAAGTAAGAATAAGTCCAATTAAAAGGAAAATTGATATAACCCTGGACAGTTAGATCAACTCAAGAAGCAGTTCCAAAATGTCCTACCTTTTGTTCAGTTATCTACATCAAAAAATACATCACCCCAACGTAATCCAAAGCATGAACAAGCATCAGAGCATGCAGTAATATTTAGTTTATTTTGGTAATGAAGCTCATGAATCACGGTACAAAAAAGGAAACAAACAACGCTAGAAAAAATTCACCCAAGCACTGCATAGGATTGAACTAATATGATTCCCTTTGATTGAACTAAAAGAAAGCCCAATTGAAGATGAAGGTGGAAGAAGACTTACCATCCAAATCAAGAACAAGGGTATGCTTCCTTTTGCTTGTTTCCTTGCCCACTAGCGCAGGCAATGAGTTAGATTCATCTGACAGGTTGAAAAAATTTCTAATGAAAGACTCCGTATCAGAATAATCTACTTCACTGGAATCAATCTGACTGCGGCTGACTTCGAGTTCTTGAGTAAATGGTTTAGTCTGGTGGCACATGAAGTGAAACCATGAATTATCAGACATCTGCTGCAACTCTTCACAAGAAGCCTCATAATGGGAATCTGTTGCCTCTACTGTTTTCTCAGGAGAGGGAAAAGACATAAATCCCTCTGTGACATCATACATCAAATTCATCCCAGAAAATTCAAGATCAGAAAAGATACTGTAATTGACATTATTGTCAAATGCACTGATCCTATCAGTAGGAATTTCAGTGAAACAAATATCATTTATGTACGAGTCTAAGGCATCTAAGACATCAGATCTTTGGCAGCTGGCGGAGCTATTGTCATCAACTTGAGGTGCCAAATTGATTTGCTCTCCAAGTACTGCAATATCAGATCAAAGTAGGAACCCTTGTTACAAATAGAAATGCAAACAATACATCATAGGTGAAAATTTAGAAAAATAACACTAGACTTGAAATAAATATCAACAGGTCCCACTAGATGGTTTGGGACACACCAGATATAAGCCTATGCAGCTGTGTTAATATTGATTACGTGCCAAATAAGTCAAATATACATTTCGAAATTTCTTCTGAAACTCTGACAGATATTATTCTGAAAGTATTGTGTTGAAGATTTCTTTTAATTTGTAGTTGTCAGCCCATGCTTTTAGTCCATTATCATAACATAGAGGGATTTTCATTCATTGACTGTATCTTGTTATTTTTGGCTTTCCATCTACGAGGCTTCATAATTTTTTCATCCTCTTTGACAAAGTTCATTCTTTCATTCCCAACTCCCCCAGCCAAAAGGGAAAAGACTCAATGTGAACAATACAATAACAACAACAACATTAGCCTTATCCCACTATGGAGCAATATTGTTTAAGGTCAGTACCTGCATCAAATGTGTTGCAGTGGACATCACTGGATCCAGTTAAAGGAGAACACATTGTTCCAAAGTTGGCAGTAAGATATGAAGGTAAGGAATCCTGACACCAACAAACCATCACAATAAGCACCGTCAAACACAGAACATTCACATTTACAAAAAGGCATGATATAAGTAGTAACCAAATTCTATTGTAACATTCACATTTACATAAAGCATGATATAAGTAGTAGCCAGCTTCTACTGTAAGAATAAAACAGGTCAAACTTCATTGAATTGAAAACTTCAAGCTTACCTTGGCTTGCTAATTGTGAGTTACAAAGGAAAAGTGAGCAGTTTCAAATAATCAACAAGTACAGCTGAATTTCTCATTTTTAAGTGACAGAAAAAGCCTATGTGTCCAAACCCATTTTAAGTGCAACACTCAAATGGTACCAGTAGACACAAATGAACTCCAATTAAACTTTTCAGTTTTCTTGCTCAAACTTAGTGAGAAACCTCAGTTAAGCAAAGAAGATCAAGTAACAGAGATTGGACAAGTTCCTCAAACAAAAATCAAAGCATACTATATAACTTAATAAATATAAAACAACCCAGGAAATACACACACATACTAGTCAAGATAAACTAGTCTCAGAAGACAACTTGTAATTGAAGGTGCATATGAAATCATGCCCAAACTTTGATCTGTCCAGGTGACCAGCCAACACAGTCAACTATTTACTATTTTCTAACTTTTTTCCTCCAACTAATCTCTGCCTTCAACCCACCCTCTTCCCAGGAAAATACTATAATCATGCACATAAATCATAGTTCACAATCAGCAGTATGAATGCAAAGTTACATATATTAAAAAAAAAAAATTCATTATTGACTCTACATCATTATTACATTTAAGTGGCCAAATCAACAGTATAGTTGATTGTCATGAGGTTTGAACAGAAGCAGTTATTCAATCATAGGACATGAATGCTCACAACTACCACCTTCCATAAATCCACATGTATGGGCATATGTATAAACATGAACCTCACCATTTCTCCTATTGAACCTGAATCTTCATCAGATGACAGGCAGGTCTGGGCCATAGTTACATCTTCACTATCTGACACTTGGTTTCTATCATTTTCATGCTCCTTGAAAGATACTTCATCTCTAAAACCTACAACAAAGATGTACAATTGAAATGAGTTTCTCTTTCTTGCAGCTAATGCCTATGAAAATATAGAAAAATTCCATGGAAGCAGTTGCACTGATTCAATAATGATTTTTTTCAGAGGTACGCTTTCAATCTGTAGACATAAGGTACAAAACTCACCAATTTGGACAGTTTGGGTTGATGTCTCCAAATCTGTTGGTTGACAAGCTATTTGGACCATGGAGGATGCCATTTTAGATAATTTATTTGACTATATACATAGGATAACTTCCACCTCTGTGGCAGGTGAGTTAGCCTTTATTTTAAGTGCCAGCCCCAAAATCCGGGTGCTGCAAAATGATTAAATTCAATCCATTATATAACATGGGAGATATTTCTTGTCAGCATCCAAGTCTATTGAACAAACAAACAAAAAGTAAATATAAAAGGGCGCGTGCGCACAGAGAGCAAGGTCATAGAAAGCAGATGCCTAACATGATATTCTAACTATGGAGCACAAGCAAAATTTATTAATCTGCATTAACATTTACTCTTCATAAACAGTGAGGGATAAACATGTTAGTGCATTAAAAACAAGGAAATATTCAGACCAAGATCCCACAAAAATATATTTGATTGAGGAAACATATTCCAGTCAAACAACGTATATAATCTCCATTTCCTTGATTATCTTGTAGTGAAATACTCTGGAAACGGGATGATAACTGAAATATTGAGTCTAAATTGGCTACACTAGAGAAAAATTAATCAATTATGAGAAAACTATAAACTCATTGCCTTGCCATGGTAATACTTCTCCCACAACCTTAATGTGGATTAGATATAATTATACAAAATTCACATTAAGGTTTGAGGTACAATTCTGTATAATTTTTTTGCAACATATCAATATATATATATATATTAAATCAACATCCATATATCAATATATATATATTAAAATCTATGGAAAGCTATACTATTTATTAGCTGTAAATAGTGTAGCTCACTTTAGACTCCGTGCAATGCATGAGACTCACATCTAATTCTAAGCAAACCTAAAAGCACGAAAAAGTGTCAGTAGATATGTACATCATCAAGTTTCATGAAATATCTAAAACAGAAACAACATATTAATGCCTTCAAACAGAAAGTTAACTAATGATGATGACCAAGATTTAGTTAACTCCAAAAGAACTCAACGAGAAGCCCATTGGAATCCTTTACAATTTCTATTATTTATCACAATTCAGCTGAAAATCGTTAATTGGGCATTTCAGGGAAGGTAATCTAGTCTAATGAGCGCTCGCAATTCATGGAGACAAGTGTGGGCTCATTCAAGCTCCATTTAGTAGATCTCTGCATACCAGTACAAAAGCACTTGAAACCCCAGTATCAGGTTATTCCTAGACATCCTAAGCATGTATCAACTCAATTGCAGCACAGAAACACCAGGTATTAAGAAAAAATTAGAAGCCCGATGCATTAAAGTAAGCTTGAAGGAAATAATTGCATATAGATTAAAAAAGGAAGAAAAATCAAGGTTGAAAATTTATATTAAAATACATATGTTGTAATGCTTGTATGTAATTCTCCTCTCGTATTCCATTCATCCAGCCTCCTTATTGGAGCATGTTCTGTTTCTTTGCCATAAACCCAAGATAAAACAAGTCATGAAACCCTCTAAATCATAAAGATGAAAGACACGATTCAACTCGACCAGCTCAGGCCAAAAAAAAAAAAAACAATCGACCAGCAAAATTAAAAACGACAAACTCCGTGTCAACACTATTCTCCCTCTGACCCGATTCCCAATTAACATTAACAGTAAAAGTGAAAACTTACCATAAAGAGAATCAAAATAAAATTCAAATCCAAAAGAAACCAAATTCATCCGCAAAATGAAACGGCTAGAACTTTCATAAAAAGGAATCGAACTTCGGGAGCTTCAAGTATCATCGAAAACTCAAAAACAAGAAAACCCCAATTCACCAAAACCATAAGAAGCAGCAACCCAATAACGCATACGATATTTCGAAAAACCCCACTCAGAGACAAAACAAAGAATTTGACAGAATATTCACATGGCTTTGCACAGTAGCTAAAGAAGGACCCTTACCCCAAGCTCCGATCCTTTATCTCTCTTTGACTCTTTCCCACCCAATTCTGTTCTTCTCTCTCTCCTTCTCTCTCTCTCGTCCTCCGAGCGCAGAGAGCCAAGGCAGAGAAGAAAGAAGAGGGTCAAACGACGTCTCTGATGGGCTTATAGAAGTATATATACATGGAAGTTCAAATGCAGCGAAGAAGGCGAAATAGACGAGCTCGAAGATGAAGATCAGCGGTTGGTCAAAAAAAAAAAAAGAAGATGAACATCAGCGAACGGCTAAGATTCATCCTTGACTTGGGAATCAAACGGATGTTAATGGAACGCGTGGTGATAGGATGCTCCACGTCATCACTTGTTAAGTCCCGTGTGTGGGGACGCAACTAGCGATGCGGCAAGACCCAGGAAGTGTCGTATCTCGGGGGAATCCGAATTTTTTTACATTTTTTACGAGCGAAATTAGGAAGGCTCGCTATTTATTAATTATAAAGAGTGTGATTTATTCCACACTCTGTACGAGATCTACTTCTTGTTATCTTTTAAAAAATACAAGGATATTCCAATATTATCAAATTTAAAAATTATTTAAATTTAAAAAATTAAATTTATTTTTTATTAAATAAAAATCATGTTATTATCTACTTATAAGGTTTTAATATTACTGGTAGATAGTTAAATTTTTTAAACATGTTATTTTAGATTTGATTCCGATGGATTTCTTATTCTCCGTTTGCTTCGAATTATTTGGAGAAAAGAAAAAAAAAATTTATTTTATTTTTCTCTCTAATCAAACAGAAAAATAAAATACTTTTTCTCCTAGTTATAGGTAAAATAAAGAAAAGGAGATGCGAGGGAAAACTATCATTTGTTTGATTTAAAAAAAATGAGATTTTCTTCTCTTTCCTTTCAAATGTTTTGAAACAAACAGAGATTAAGCATGTTGTTATCCTGCATTGTAAGTATGGAAAAGTAATCTCCACACATTGTAGGATTAGTCTTGAGCTATTCGGTGCAAGAAAACGTGATGGCAAAAAAATAAAAAAAGAAGAAGCGATACAAAAGAAGCATACGCATCTCAAAGGTGTAGTGCCTTATCTATTAAAATGATCCTGATCAAAAATAAAAAATATTTCTTACCAGAAAAAAATGAAAAAAATATGCAAACTTAATATATATATATATATATATATATATGAACCAACAAGTGTTGATCTTATTAGTGGAAGGACTTCAGGTTACTTAAGCATCGATCTTAGGTTTGAAACTTGTGAATATGAAAAATGCATCCATATCAGCGACTGAATAACAGACTATTATTAAAAAAAAAAGTGATATCAAATTCTATTTGCTTGCTCGAATATTTTCCTCTAAGTTAAAATATTATTTGGTTATGAAAAATATTATTTGGTAAAATTGTATAATTGAAATCGTTATCATATTAGCACGTCAGGGTTGATTCTGATTTTATTGTTAATATATTTTTTATAAAAAAATGATAATAATACTATAATAAATAATAAAACGTCAATTATAAGATCAGTTCATGGGGAGAACATTATATTAATAGATTTAGTTTAATAGAATCATAATAGATTTAGTTGAATTTTGTTCCAACTTCTTAATTTTTCTATATTAATGACCAAAACTTTTTTATCCAATAGTTAAAATTTCATAGTTTTTTTAAATAAGCATGAGTATCCATTTATTATTTTGGACTTTAACTAATCCAAATTGAGTTATTGTCAAGTCCCATTTGGAGGGTTTTCCCCAATTTTTTTTTTTTTTGCATTCAAGGAGCTCTCCCAAAATACACTTTTTTACCAATACTAATGAAAAAATTACCGAATTTCATTAATATGTGAAAATTTTTAATTAAAATTCTTAATTAATTTTGGATATTTTTAAAGTTCCAAATTTTTAATGTATTGAATATTAAAATTAAAAGTCTTTCTCAATTAATTAAAATTCTGGATTCAACCCATATAGATTTCTAATTAAATAAAAGCATTAATATTAATTTTATGCACATATTTGTCATGAATATTTAATTCTTTAAAAATTCTCTAATTTTTTGTGTTGTGAGTAGCAAAATATCTCTATTCATTAAACGAAATCTCAAATTTGACATGCACATTACAATATTTTGACTAAATTTTGTCCTCAAACATTATCCCTAGTGTTTTTTAAACTCAGTTTTTCTATCAGATCTCTAATTGCATAAATAATGGAATGGTTGACAAAAAAGATGTGCATATTAAATATTGAGGACAAGAATTCATCCCTTAACTAATTTAACTTTTTAATTTCATGGAGATTTTCAAATAGAAAATAAGGCAAATAAATAATTGAGATACTAAGGGTAAAAGATAAACCATTCCAATTAGATTTACTTTATACATAGAGACTGAAAATCAAACCCTAAACATTTGCTTGATAAGAATCCTAATATTCACACTAATATGAATTGGTGGGTCATTGACTCATTTTGTGGATGGGTTGTAAAAAAAAAAAATAGAACAAGATATTAATGTGCTAGCAATTCAAACTGATATCATAAGGTAAGCTATAAAGTTTCAGAGTAATCCGTTTTCTTCTTTCAATAAACTGATGAATAATTAGCTAAGTACAAATTGACCAAATTAACTTATTTTGATGATTTCTATATATAAAAAAAATTAATCTGTGACTATCAGATTGAAGTATGCCTCAATGCTTAAAAAAAGATATATTTTTGTGTAAAGTACCAAATAAATAATAACATAGAAGTCTTTGAAAGATTATACTTACTTTTTTTAATATTTAAGTGTTGGGGAGATATGTAAAAAGTATAGAAATCAAAAAAAAAATTGCACAAAGTATAATGAAATATGTGAGAAAATATTTAAAAATTAAAAGTTGTTAAAAGGTGCCAAACTATTCATATTCATAGCTCATGAGTAATGGTACTCCTTATATTGATTACATGACATTAAAATGTAATTTGCCTAAATATTTTTAAAAGGTGAAGAAGAAGCATTGCAGTTTAAAAATATTGCAAAATTATATTAATGCTTGATATTGAATATTAAAATAAGTATATGATGGACTATTTAGCGATAAAATTAAGGATTTAAATTCCTACAAAAATATAAACAAGACTAAAATCTCATTTTGATATTCTAAAAATCTTTACTATCAATTGGTTCTTCAACTTTTCAGGTCACATAATAAGAATTTCACAATATGTCACGTAATATTTGTTAGTGTCCAAAATCTAGCAAAAGAAAAATAAAAAAAAGTTACTGAGAAAATTGAGAGTTTGTATAGAAGAATGATAAATGAGTCAGTTCATATAATATAGGATTATTTCTCTTTTAATAGTTAGAATTTAGAAATTCAAGTCAATTGTTGTTTGGTGTGTGAGGATTTTGTGATATTTCCTTAATCATATGAGTTTTTGGATAATATGGGTTGGAGTAATAAAAATATAATTCTTTAAAATCTATAGAGAAAATTTTAAATTATAATATAATTGAATTTTTTATAACTAAAGTGATACAAATTTTTATGAAGAATATAATAAATATTAGAATTATCATCAATATAAATAAAAAATCTACGAAAAAAATTTACTATTCATAATAATATATAATCGAACTCCTAAAGAAGTTTTACTTTTCTAATATTTTATAATATTTTTCAAAAATATCTTTAACTCCTTAATCTATTTCCTTATAAAAAAGATATTTATATATTTAATATTAAAACATAATATATTTATTTTTAAAAAATAATTTAAAATTTTCAAAAAAATAAAAAATTAATTAAAAAAATTATATATAAAAGTTTTAAAAAGTTAACTTTCCAAAGAGAAAAAAAAATACTTCCTAATATGTTAGGGAAAAAGATAATTTGGAATTACGGAAGAGAAATATTTACTATACTATTTTTTTAATCTCTCAAAAGGATTTGGATATTTTTAAAAGGAAAAAATATGATGCTGTGACCAAAGTACCCCTATAAGTGAAAAATGGAAATGCATGAAACTTCTCTTCTCCATTTGCATGACTTTCAGAAAACCTAGGTCCCCTTTACGCTCACTTCGTGCTCTCTCTGCTCCATCCATTGAAATTGGTAAAGGTGGTGCTTTGTATGCGTGCTCCGTTGTGGTATGCATGCTCTGTTGTGCAAGTGTGCTTCGAATACTCCTTCTGCCTTTGTTGTGCGACATTCCTGTTTTCAGCAGCTTGTTCTTCCATCCACCCTCCGAGACACCCAACTGGTACTGCATTATCTCTCCTTTTAACTCTTTCTAGCTTCTTTTGTGCTTTTCGTTTTTTTTTCCTTGTTTTTTGCTTTCTTTAATGGAACTTTGCAATTTGCTCAAAAAACCAAAATGAAGATTCCGACTTCCTACCTAAATAATTTGAGGTAGGTTCGTTTTTTTCAAAGTCTTTCTATTTGGAGGCAATTTAGGAAATACTCTATGTCTGTTTTCTGCTATGTTTTTAGATGTAGTTTAACATGTTCTATACTTCTAGGCCAAGCTGTTAAGTGTTGGACAAAATGCTTTGGAAGGGGACTAATAACACCAAAATTTTACATCTTTAATCCTCTATATTTGGCATTTTTAATAAGGAAATATAGTCAAAATTAACTTACTTAGATAATATTTGTCATCAATGGCTAATTTTGAACTTGGGGTTAAAATGGAATTTTTGAAATTTTAGATATTTTTTGTAATTATATTTTAGGTCCTTATATGTCATTTTGAAACATTGCCTAATTATATTCATTTTAATTGGTTTAAATTTATATTAATTATTCATATTTTTAATGTAACAAATGAGTTTAATTAAGTGAGAATAATAAAAAATCAAAGTTTGTACTGATTAAAAGTTTTTTATTTAAATAAAATATCATAAATCAATTTCATTCATTTTCTCTATTCCATTCATTATTTTAATTTTTTTTATTTCATTTGACATTTTTAACCATGCTTTTAATTAATTGAACCTTAGTTTTTATATTTTGAGTTATGGACATTTTTTGAAGAGTGCAATTTATATTATCCATTTTTTATTTATCTTATTTCACCACTTTCTTATAATTTATCCACTTGAATTTCTTTTCTCATTTTTTCCTCATTATTGGCATGAAATTCTTGCTCATTTTCCACCCTTGGATTGCACTTTTATCATCCTTGAATAGCCTAGATTAATTCTCACATAATTATTTTATTTTGTGACAAAATACTTTAATTGTTTTATTTTTATTTTGTAGGGACAATCTTTAAGACTATTTGGAGGCCAAGCTAAGGGGCAATTGTGGAAGAACAAGTCTTGATAAATCACTCCATTTTAGCATTTTCTTATTTTTTCTATTTTCTTATTGGCTCCCTAATTCATTATTGCATCATATTGGCTTTTAATTATTTTGCCCTTCCTTTCATCTTCACCATCCATTATTTCTTCTAATTTTGACCTTCCATTATTTACCATAGTCTCTCTTCTGCCCTAGTTTATCTATAACACTTAATCCAATTGATCTTTTTCATTTTTTTTACCCATCAAGCACACATCTCTAACTTAACCCTAACTCTAGTTCATTTATACCCATAATTAAGTTTTTAACTATAGTTAATTAACTTTTCTAATCCTAACCCTTCATTTCTTTTCTTGATCACCAAGCACACATTTTTACCATTTACTTTTACCACACTTTAACCCTTGCCACTCACCCCTCTCACTATATATATACCCTTTTTAATTCATTCATTCATTCTTGCACATTCCAACCCTAACTCTCATTCTCCCCTCTCCAATTTCATCGATTCCCTTCTCCCTCTCCTTTCTCTTCCATTTTCTCTAATTTTCCCTTATTTTCCTACATTTTCCTTCGTCCAAACACATACTCATACCATATACACTTCATTTCCACCATTCTCCACCACCATTTTTTCTTAAAACCTCCATTTTCTACATTCTCTTCACTGTGGTTATGGCTTACTTGAGGGTTCTTGGTGGTGCTCATAGCTTGATGGAGGAGTATAAGGGTTGGTAGTGACCATGTAAGGAAGCTAGACATGATTACTTCAGCTCTTGGAGCAACTATGATGAATTGGGGAGTCTACTTATTTTTAGCTCATTTTCTTTGTTCTTTCCTTTGTTTAATGTTGATTATAGATTAGGTTGATGTTGGACATTTGATTTGGATTTGACTTGTTGACATTTGTTACATCTTACATTGATGTTTCGATGATTCATTATAGGTTAGGTGAATTTGATATATGAGGTGTGATTTATGTTAGCAAGAACCTTATTGTGGGTTGATATATATTTTGGTATGAATTTGAGCCTAGAATTAAATGGTTTGGATGTGTTTAGTAGGCTGGTTGGTTGCTAGAAAATCCGTAAGGCTCTTGCATAATTTTGCTTGGTATGCTATGCTTAATGGTTAATTTGAGGAATTAATCACTAAAATGGACAATTAGTAATTAGGACCTAATTTTCAGTAGTTAATCAATCTAATTAACCTCCCAATTCATGAATCTAATTGGTCTTAAACAAGTAATCATACATTGGTTTAGTATAGGGGTACAAGCTAAGTCATTGTACAGTAACCTGCACTATAGGGGTTCAAGGTGGTTAAGACTAATTGAAGGCATTAATTAATTAGTCTCCTTAATCCAATTTAATTATAATTGAGTTAGGAATGTCAGATTCTCTAGTGAAGGTTCATGTTTACCACTATTTCATTATTTTGGTTGCCGGTTCAATTTCATTTCTTGTATTCATGGTTTAGTTGCATAGTCTTATTGTTTATTTTCTTTACTTGCATATTTTAGTTAAACAAACCCCCCTCCAAAAAAAAACTTGATTTTCTTGTCTCCGCTCTTCACTTAATTATATTAATTTGATCAATTTTAATCATTAATTTCTTGGATTCAACCTCAAATTACCGCTATATTATAATTTAATTCGAGTTAATTTGACTATTTTATGGTAAGGTTGTTAGGGACTAACTTATTTATGATATGGAATCAATGCTTGAGTTGTGCTGCTTATGCTTATCATTCATGTACTTTGTTGTCAAATGGTTGACTGATTTCTTAAAACTTGAAACTTTTGTAGAGATGATTGTGTTATTGTTATATATAGTTGCAGTATTAGACTAACACTCCAAATATAAAGTGAGATAATTACACCAATCCTAAGTTCATAGAAGTTAGTGGTTATATCATGATTTGTGTTGCTTATGCATATTTATAATTATTTGGTCTACAATGGACTTTTAATTATATTACATTTTTGCTTAGGAGCAATTATCCAATATACGCCGTGGGTTGGTGCATTCGCTGGTAACACATTCGCATAATCAAGTAGGTCAACTTCTGGTAAAAAAAAAATCACTTGGGTCAATAAGTATTGAACTTCTTTACAAAGGTCGAAGAATCCAAAAAGGCAAAGACCGAAGGCGTAAATCTATTGTCAATGCAGTTGTGAAATTACATTTGTGAATGGAAATATATGTTACAGGGGTTTACTACATTTGTAGAGGTTGATGTCATTTGTACAAAATTTCAAAGGGGCATTAAATTTGTGAACAGGAAAAAAATGTTGTAGGGTTTTACTATTTTTGTAGAGGTTGTTGACATTAATACAAAATTGTAAAGTAGAATTGATGAAATTTCCATGTGACATTATCAAAATGTCCAAGTCCTTTAGATAATTGTCATCATAATGGAATTGACATCCCTTATAATATACTCCATATAATCCAATATATAAATCATATTTAACTAATTACACCGGAATAAAAAAAATATAGTTTTACTTATTAAATTTGTAAAAAATATATTATTTTCTAATAGTATTCTTATTTAATATTTTATATTTAAAATATATTATCTTTTATACATTTAATTGTAAATAAGGGTAAAATAAAAAAAAATATTTAATGCCTCAAAATTACTAAATAAGATTTATATTTTAAATCAAAGTAAATTTTTAAAATATAATTTATATTTTAAACCCAATGAAACAATATTTTTCAAATTAGGTTACTATTTATAACAATCCCCTTATGAACAGTACTTTTTCTATATTATAACTGTTTCAAATAAAAATATTTTAAAATCTTTAAAGTTTTTCCCATAATCTCAAATCACATCCCATTATGTCTATTTATTTTTATTAACAGTGCTTTTTCTATATTTTAACTGTTTCAAGCAAAAAATTTTGAAAATTTTGAAAATCTTTCACATGATTTCAACTTTTCTTGTCATTATCTCTCTTTATTTTTATTTTAGATTTTTTATACAATTTTAATTTCATATTTCATTTGAGCACCTATTATTATTTTTAAAATTATATTTTTATTCAAATATTATTATCTATTTTAATTTTAAAAAAATATTTTTATTTAATATTTTTAAATTACCTCTTTTATTTAAATAATTTTATTATCTATTTTATTTTAACCTACTATTTTTATAAATTAATATTTTTTACATTTTCTCATTAATTTGTATTTAATCTTCCTCCTTTTTTTTCTTCAAAATAATTTTTAAATCTTTATTAGTTAGTTACAAATCACTTGATTATTTTTATATCTTTTTTTTATTTAATATAATATTTATTTAAATACTATCATATTTCTTTAAATTTTTTAATATGTTCCGTGCAAGGGTAAAAACAATCTATTTGTCTAAATTTTAGAATTGACACTGGAATTGATATCAATTCACGATTACCATCAAAATGATATCAATTGAATATAAAAATATAATTTATCTCTATTTTTTTTTTATAAAATAATTTATCTCTATTTTGGTAAGCATATTTATATAAACTTTGCATATACTAATCAGGCAATTGTAGTAAGATCAGGGGAATGATTCTTGAAAACTTCAAGCCGCTAGTAACCAAGTTTGATCCAAGTGACGTTAAATGACTTGCCATTTTTTAAGGGAGCGGATTCCGAATTGAATCATTTGTTGAGACATTATAATTTACAACATTTTTTTTAGCCAAAGAGAATTAGTTTACAAGATTATTCACTCAGAAATTAAGTTGTTTTCACTTAAAAAATTACTTATCTTTATTTAAAAAATTAGTTATTAACACTTAAAAAATTAGTTATATCTATTTTAAAATTTATTTATATTCACTTAAAAAATTAGTTATATTCACTTAAAAAATTAGTCATGTACACTAGGAAAATTAGTTATGTTTACTTGAGAAATTAATTTATCTAAATTGGAGTTTGGTTATTTTTAATTGAAAAATTAGTTATGTCTACTTAAGAAATTAATTATGCTGGCTTGAAAGTTTAATTATGTCTACTTGAGAAATTTGTTAAGTTGGAAATTACATATTTCCACCTAGAAAATTAGTTATCCCCTTAAAAAATTAGTTATCTCTCCTTAAAAAATTAGTTATATCAACATGAAAATTTAGTTATATGCATTTGGAAATTTAGTTATATTTATTTGGAAAATTAGTTATGTCAATTTGAAAATTTAGTTATATCAACTTGAAAAATTAGTTATGTCCACTCTGGAAATTAATTATATCCACTAGGAAAATTAATTTGCCTCAATTGAAAATTTAATTATCTTCAATTGGGAAATTATAGTTATGTCTACTTAAAAAATTAGTTATTTCACTTGATAAATTAGTTATATCAATTTGGGAAATAAGTTATGTCGAATTAAAAAATTAGTTGTGAAAATTTAGTTATATCCATTTGAAAAATTAGTTATATTAAGTTAGAAATCAGTTATCTCTACTTGGAAAATTAATTATCCCTATTTAAAAAATTAGTTATCTGCAATTGGCAAGGTAATTATTTCTACCTATAAATTTAATTATGTTCATTTAGAAAATCAGCTATGTCCATTTGAAAATTTAATTATATTCATTAAGAAAATTAGTTTACTTTAGTTGGGAAATTAGTTATTTGCATTTAGAAATTTAGTTATGTCCACTTGAAAAATCAATTATGTTAAGTTGGAAATTTGTTATCTTTACCTTGAGAAATTAATTATATCCACTTGAAAAATTAGTTATATCTATTAGGAAAATTAATTCACTTTAGTACCTTAATTGAGAATTTAATTATATTCACTTATCTTCCATTGGAAAATTAGTTATATCTACTTGAGAAATAAATTATATCTACTTGAAAAATTAGTTATTTGCACTTAAAAATTTAGTTATGTCTACTTGAAAAATTAATTATGTTGAGTTGAAAATTAGTTATTTCTGCTTAGGAAATTAGTTATCTCTATTTAAGAAATTAATTATGTTTGATTGAAAATTTAATTATCTTTACTTAACAATTTAGTTATATTTAGTTAGAAAATTAATTATTTTACTTTGGGAGTAAGATTGCAGGAGGGAGATAGGATGAAGAGAGGAAGAAGATTGCCTTATTGTTGAGAACCGACTCCAGATTTAGGGATAGAGCTGTCAAAACATGTCAAGTCCGATGGGTTAACTTGAAAAAACTGAAGAGATAAGCAGGTTGAGCCTCAATTTTTAGTGTCAAAATGTAATTTAGATTTTTTGAGCCTGGCTCATTTAAATCCAACCCGTGGCAGGTCGGCCCGAGCAAACTATGAACTGACCTGAAAGCCTGTTTTCTTTTTATTTTTTTATTTAAAGTATTAAAGAATACATATTATTTTATTAATTAATTATATATAAATTATAAAATTTAAATATTATGTTAGATTTTGACCAATTATGATGATAATTAGTTGTATTAATTTAAATAATTATATAAAAAAATTAAAAAAAAAAGAATGAAAAATATAAAAAAATAAAAAAACCTACAAACTAACCCGTAAGTCTGATTCCACGAGTTCGGGCTTGCATTTTCAAGTCCATATGTCAAATTGGACTTTTAGATTTGGCCCGAGGTAGACTGTCTCAACCCGAATTGACATCTCTATTTATGGATGAAGTGATTCACGCTTGGGAGTATATTTCAATTTTTGGGGGTATTTTTGCACACCACACCAGCTCTGCTAGTGGGTTTACCGATTTTTATATTTCAATTTTTGGGGTATTTTCGTCACTACATTATTTTCTTATTCTATAAAATGGACTTAGGTATGTTTGGGTGATTAGAAAAAGTAGAGATGCTGTTAATGAATATTTCAATTCCTTGGTCTCAAGTTGGCTTTTTCCCAATATGTTATGCCAAGTGACGCCTAAAAAAAGCCAAATAAGAATTCAACGTAGGAATCCCAAGGAAACCTAACAAATCTCATAGGATTTTAGACTTCACATGCTCTTATAATAACCTTAAGTGCAAAACATCTTTGACGTACTTGATATTTTTCTTTTTTGGGGGATAGATATATACATACTTAATCTTACTGTACATGTTTGCTGCTGCTACTTCTTTAAAATATAACTTTACTACCAAATTGTTGTCTTTAAAGCAGATTCAGTTTCTTACCAAAATTTGATTGACCATTCTCCTATTTTTGTTTTACTTATCAACTTGGACTATTTGTATTTTTCCCTTCTGTTTAGACTTAGCTGGGTGCTTGTTTCTTCTTTTATTTTTGACGATGGCTCATATTTAAACTTCGATTTTTTTTTTACTTTGAAAATTAGTATTATATTAATTTGAAAAGTATGAGATTTCATATTAGGTTCTCTAAATTGTAAGAAACCATATGTTTGTTGTATTTCAGTATTTCTATTAAGAAATTCGATAATGAAGATATAAAAATTTGTATACGAATATTTGATTTTTATATTTAGAGTTTATAAAATACAATGAAATCTTCCCCCCTCTTTTTTTGAAATTTTTAGGATGACATTATTCTGTGCTTTTAGTTTGTCATTATTTGGTAAAATTTGAAACAGCATCTCTCTAACTTCGATCCCTTTCTGCTCACAATCTTTTTTTTTTTCCTTTTTAAAGTTCTACTCGCAATCTTTACCTTTCTATAAAATATATGATATATGATTTTTTTACATGTCAATCTTAACATTAATTTCAATATGCATATCAGGTTAAATTCCTTACATCTCCAACATACCCGTTGAGCAATGGGAAAAGCCAACTTTTGATATGTGTCATAAATATTTTATATTAAAATTACAGAATTTTTTCTCGAATATTCTTGAAATTATGCACAAATATTTTTCTATATATTTTTAAAATATAAATAAACTTTTTTCAAACAAAAATGATCATACAGTTATTCTACTTTTAAGCCTTCTTTAATCAAAATACCTTAGTTATCTTTTTTTTTTTTATAAAAATATGTATTTCAGTTACTGAAAAAATATTTTAATGATAAATTGCCAAATTAATAAAAAAATATTTTTCCACGTATGTATTATTTTCTTAAAAAAAATTTAAAGAGGTTTTAGAAAAACGTTGTTTAAGATTTGAAACGCCCATCCGTTTCACTCTTTGGACGAGCCCGCCTACGTCCCCTGAACCGATGCCGGCTTCCACAGTGGGAGAAGCCACCGTCTTCCGGTGTGGCTACTGCAAATCAGCGATGCAGACTGTTTTCGATGGCTTCCACAATGTCTTCCGCAGTGCGACGTAGCAAAGATCATAGGAAATCCGTGAATCCGGCGACGAATCGATCGGTGAGTTTTGTGGCGGACGGGAAAGCGTTATGGCATTTCACGAAGGCCTGAAGATTCAGATTAAAGCATTGGGTGAGACGGATTGCTATTGCTGCAACCTGCAAGGCCAGAAGGTTCAGCTCTGCTTTCAATTAGCCACAAGAAAATAAAATTTATTTTGCATCGTTTTTCCCCTTTGATACTTTCTTTTCCTTTTCTTTTTGGCTGAATGGTGAATGTGTAGACTGTATAGATATTAAATTATAATTACAATGGCAGTTGACGCGCCCTTTGTCTATTCTAAAACAACCCCTAACCCCTATACTTTGTTCTTTGTACCTATCTGAATTTCCTTCATATTTTATGCTATAAATTAATACAATAAATCTTACAGGCTTATGTCATTCTTAGCCTCAACCATTTCAAAACGCGTTTTCAAAACCTCTCCCTCATCATTGAACGTACCAGTTCTGTAATATTCCCTTCTAGCTCCCTTCTTTCCTCTCCCTGCAATTTCTGGGTGTTCTAGAACACCATGGGAATGGAAACCAGAAAGCTCTCAGATGAATATGAAGTTTCAGGGATCTTAGGAAGAGGAGGATTCTCTGTTGTCAGAAAAGGCATAAAAAAATCAAGCAGTGAGAAAACCCAGGTAGCCATAAAAACACTCAGAAGATTAGGTACCTCTGATCCTTTTGGATTACCAAGAACTCAGAAAGGTGAGAAGAGCATAGCTGCCATAGGGTTCCCAACTTGGAGACAAGTTTCAATATCAGATGCTTTACTCACCAATGAGATCTTGGTCATGAGGAAGATAGTAGAGACCGTTTCACCTCATCCAAATGTGATTGACCTCTATGATGTTTATGAGGACTCAAACGGGGTTCATCTTGTCCTCGAGCTTTGTTCTGGTGGTGAGCTGTTTGACCGGATTGTGGTTCAAGAGAAGTACTCAGAGGCAGAAGCTGCAGCTGTAATTCATCAGATTGCATGCGGACTAGAGGCTATTCACAGAGCTAATATAGTGCACAGGGACTTAAAGCCTGAGAATTGCTTATTCCTGGACAACAGAAAGGACTCTCCTCTGAAGATCATGGACTTTGGTCTGAGTTCTGTGGAGGAATTTACTGACCCGGTTGTTGGCTTGTTTGGATCTATTGATTATGTTTCACCAGAGGCTCTTTCTCAAGGAAAGATTACTAATAAGAGTGACATGTGGTCCGTGGGAGTAATTCTTTATATCTTGCTCTCTGGGTAAGTTTTTTGTTTTGCTGAATCTTGAGTTCTGCAAAATATTTGCAGATGAAACGAACCATAAAGAGACACGTAAGCATATCCGAGAAAGTAAGCTTAACATGCATGCATATCTATTCATTATTGGCTTGATATAGATCAGAAACCGAAGAATTTTCCAATTTTGTCAGCCCCCATATACTTTGAGCATGCAGCAGAAATAATGGATTCCTAGTCCTAAATTCTCAACATATGACATCAAAATGCAGCATGTAACCTTCTTTGATTTTGTAGGCATCCGCCTTTCATTGCTCAATCTAATCGCCAAAAGCAACAAATGATCATGACTGTAAGTAAGATATATCTCACTAAGATTAAGGGTGTAATTTCTAGGAGTGAAAATAAGAGAAATGGAACCCAAAAGAGTAAAAACTAGCAATGTATCGATACACATGTCAAAATACATTATTGATTTTTACTCTTTTTTTTTTCCTTTAAAATGTTTCTTTTGTATTCTTATCAGAGGGATGATCTATATGCAAACACCCTGCTACTTGTTTTTCAAAGTTCATTTTGTCTTGCTTTTGCTTGAAAAAAGAATAATAAATTTTAACAGGGGAGTTTCAGTTTTTACGAGAAGACTTGGAAGACCATTTCTTCATCAGCAAAGCAATTGATTTCAGGTCTCCTAGCTGTTGATCCTAATAGGAGACCTAGTGCTCAAGAGGTATGCTATACACTTACTTCATCAGTATGACACACTAGCTACTACATACATATATATAAATATATTATTACAAAACAAAAGATATAAAATTCCATAAGATCTAATGAAACACCCTACGTTTGCTACATAAGAACGTGAGTAGTAATCTTTTTCAATTCTACAAAGCGGTAGCTTCTCCATGTTTGCACCTCAAATGATTGTCCGACAAGCCAATTTTGCTCCCCTATCATTCAATTTCATACCTCTTGAGCAAATCTGACATGCCCTTGAACAAACTCATGCCCAAAAATTATGTAAATAAATACTATAAGGAATCGAAAGCTTAGCATACCAATAGATTATGATGGTTCCCTGCGCTCCTTGAAAATCCATCATCATTCTGCATCACATTATTTTAAAACAGAGAAATGTTATAATATTTCATCAACAGAATGGATGAGAATGATAATCACTGTTTCTTTGAACAGCTTCTCAGTCATCCATGGGTCAGAGGAGAAATAGCTAAAGGTGATCAAATGGACCCTGAGATTGTTGACAGATTGCAAAAATTTAATGCTCGTCGCAAACTCCGTGCCGCTGCAATTGCTAGTTTATGGAGCAGTACAGTCTTCTTGAGAATAAAAAATTTGAAATCCTTGCTGGGATCCTATGATCTCACACAAGAGGAAATTGAAAAGCTCAAGATATGCTTCAAGAAAATGTAAGTAGTCAGAAAACAATACTCTGATATTCCCAACGGTCTTTAATATTTATTACTTGCTTTTGGCTCTTGGCAGATGTGCAAATGGGGACAATGCCACTCTCTCTGAATTTGAGGAGGTGCTAAAAGCAATGAATATGTCATCACTTATCCCTCTTGCACCACGCATATTTGACTTATTTGACAATAATCAAGATGGAACAGTTGACATGCGGGAGATACTCTGTGGGTTTTCCAGCCTCAAGAATTCAAAGGGTGATGATGCTCTCCGTCTCTGCTTCCAGGTGACCTCTTCATGATTAATCTTATTCAAATACATGCACATGACTAATGCAGTAAGAGAGTTTACTAACTGCTTCATCCATAATAATTTAGCAAATACAATCTTTAAATCAGAAGCAAAGGTGGTGTAAGCTTTTGATGAAAGGAAAGATGGTTTGGCCCAAAATCAATTTCCTCCGATATAGATTTAAGTAGCAATTATCCCAAATAGTTTGTTCTGTTACTACTCAACCACCTTGTGGGTTTTCAGTCCTAGTTTCAACGGAAATAATCATATAAATGTTATAACAACAATTAGTTTTATTTCACTTTGACCACTTTCATGGTTGTCAAGGTCCACCTCAACTAAAAAGTTTAAGCTATTCAGTGAAGGTTCATGACTTGTTTTCATTATAATCTCTTAACATGCCGACGTTAGGCAAGGATTGAACTCTTGACCACTTGATCATATATGTTTTGATATCAGGGCAAGAACCATCTCAACTAAAAAGCTTAAACAATTAAGAGCAGGCTCCCAAATGGTTTTCATTATAGTTTACAACAGTAGTCATTTAAGGTCATTGCTAAAATTAAGCTTGCACTTGCAAGTTGAAACTATGAGCTCAATCTCAAGAATATCTTCAAAACACAATGCAATTAAGTGAAAAATACTATTAACAATGTGATACAAAAAATGTAAAACCTGATTTTGTTAGGAGGAATTACATATTAGGATCAAGATGTTGAATTAATTAAAAATTGGGACCAACTATTCATTTAATTACAATAAAGAGCAAAATATTTTTAAATAAAAAAAATTGTGAGATTACTAAAATGTCCCTGAAACTCCCCTTCATCTCCCCCACCATCACAGATCGTCGGTCAATGGCTGCTAATGACCGGTCAATGCCGGTGACCAATTTTTGACCGGCCAGCGGCCACAATCAAACAGTCGGCGGTGGCTGGTGAATGCCGGTTACCAGTGCCGGTCAACAATCACTGGTGATTGGTCAATAACGACTAGTTAGAAGTTGCAAAATCAAAATAGGGAAGTTGCAAAATATAAGTAAAAAGTTACAAATCCTTGAAGCTATTTTGATTATAATATGGTTCAAATCTGATTACTCGATGTATATTATGAAAATAAGTTGAAAAATCAGAACATAAAAGTTGCAAAATGTAAGTAAAAAGTTGCAAATACATGTACTAATTTGATACTTATAAAGTTAAAATCTGATTGTTTCATATTAAAATTTGAAAAATGAGTTGTAAAATCAAAATATGAGAGTTGTAAAATGAGTAAGAAGTTGTAAATATCTGGACTTAATTTGATACTTATAAAACTAAAATTTGATTATTTTATATTAAATTCAGAAAATAAGTTGTAGAATCAAAACATAGGAGTTGCAAAATATAAGTAAAAAGTTGTAAATACCTAGATTTAATTTGATACTTATAAAGTTAAAATCCGATTTTTCCATATTAAAATTCAAAAAATAAATTATAAAATCAGAATATGGGAATCGCAAAATGTGAGTAATAAGTTGCAAATACTTGGACTCCATTTAGTGCTTATAAAGTTAAAATTCGATTGCTTTATATTAAAATTTGAAAAATAAGTTACAAAATTAATATATGAGAATTATAAAATGTAAGTAAAAAGTTGTAAATTTCTAGAGTCAATTTGATGCTTATAAAGTTAAAATTCAATTACTTCACGTTAAAATTCAAAAAATAAGTTATAAAATTAGAATATGGGAGTTACAAATCCGTAGAGTCAATTTGATACTTATAAAATTAAAATCTGATTGTTTCATGTTAAAATTTAAAAAATAAGTTGTAAAATCAGAATAGGGGAGTTGTAAAGTGTGAGTAAGAAGTTGCAAATCTTTGGAGGCATTTCAATGTTGATAAAGTTAAAAACCAGTTACTTTATAAGCATCAAATTGGTCTGTTCTTTACAAGGTTAGTTTTGTTCCCAACAAGAACAATGATTTAAACTTTATAAGAATCAAATTGGGTTTAGATATTTACAACTTCTTACTTACATTTTACAACTTCCCTATTTTGATTTTGCAACTTATTTTTCAAATTTTAGCATGGAATAATAGAATTTTAACTTTATAAGTATTAAATTGACTTCAAAGATTTATAACTTCTTACTTACATTTTGTAACTCCCATGTTCTGATTCTGTAACTTATTTTCTGAATTTTAAAATAAAGTAATTGGATTTTAACTTTATAAGTATCACATTGGATCTAAATATTTGCAACTTCTTACTCACATTTTGTAACTCCCATGTTTTGATTTTGTAACTTATTTTTTGAATTTTAATATGAAATAATTGGATTTTAAATTTATAAGCATCAAATTGGGTTCAGGTATTTATAGCTTTTTACTCACATTTTGCAACTTTTATGTTTTGATTTTTCAACTTATTTTCATAATTTTAATGTCGAGTAATCAGATTTGAATCATATTAAAATTAAAATGACTTCAGGGATTTGTAATTTTTTACTCATATTTTACAATTCCTCTATTCTGATTTTACAACTTATAACTAGTCATCATTGACCGGTTACCTGCGACTGTTGACCGGCAACCATTTGACTGTGGCCACCAGCCGGTCAACAGAGTTGACCGGTCACTGGCGGCTGGCGATGGTGGGGGAGGTGGAGGGGAGTTCCAGAGGTATTTTGGTAATCTCATAAATTTTTAATTTTATTTAAAAATATTGGTCCTTTATTGTAATTAAATAAATAATTGGTCTTAATTTTTAATTAATTCAAGATCCTAGTCCTAATATGTAATTTCCCCTTTTGTAAATATCATATTTATCTTTTTATTATATTTTCTATATGAAATATTTTATTTTTACTAATTCCATTCATCATATAAAGAAAATAACTAAAGCCTATAATCTAAAATAGGATTCTTTTTATACAAGGCAAAATTAATAGAAATTTACAACAAGGACCTTCAAGTTTCTCACCAATCACTCATAAATCTATTCGTATCAAGAACCCAATTTTACTCATGAATCATATACTTTCATCAATTTCATTCTTTCCATTAATCCGGTGACTTAACACCTTTTATATGCATATCACATGGTTCTACTCCTGTACCAATGATACTTGTACATATCATATTAATCTATGATCAAATAATTAATTCATACCGTGATTATAACTATTTTGACTAGTTCAAGGGATTAAGATGCTGAACACATTATATGTTAACATCCTCTTTTCATTGATACTTGGCATTATCTTTGCATATTTTTATTTTGATTGCTGCTGATTGTTATTTTTGGGAATATTTGTACATATTTGTGTGTGTGTGTGAGAAACTCATTTTGATGGTAATATAGAATGCTATGACAAAGCACATGTTGCTATTTTATTATTTTAACATTCACGTGATTATTTCTGCAAAAGATTAGTTGGAAAATACCACAGGCCTCATAGTGGTTGGTTTACCATGCTAGCATCCAAATTTTTAGTTAGCTAACATCTGCTTTACCAGTTTTCACCTCCCTTTCCTATTCCCACTATCCCTGGAAATGAATCCTGAAATACATCACAAAGTAAAGAAACAATTAAAAACCTTTCTATACATTATATTAAAAAAACCTTTCTATTGCTTAAAGCCCTTACAGAACCTATACGTCACAAGAAAAAGAACAGAACTAGGTGATCTAATTCGCCTCTCGTTTCTTGGACAACAGATGTATGACACAGATCGATCTGGGTGCATTACTAAGGAAGAAGTAGCATCCATGCTCAGAGTAATACACCTTCCATTCAATAAACTTACATTACCTTGCAGCTCTGCTTCTTTTAACATATCAATTTACTGAACAGGCTTTGCCAGATGATTGCCTACCAGCTAATATCTTTGAACCAGGCAAATTGGATGAGATATTTGACCTGATGGATGCCAACAGTGATGGAAAAGTCACCTTTGATGAATTCAAAGCTGCTATGCAGAGAGATAGCTCTCTGCAGGATGTAGTCCTTTCCTCTCTCCGCCCATCGTAGTTTTTAGTAAATGATGTTCTAGTTCTCTAATATTTTCCTTAAGTATTCATACTGTAGGAGCAGAAGAAATGGACTATTAAACAAGGTAAAACAATGCCATCAAAATTTTAATATGACAGTTAGGAATTTTTGCCTCCACATGTCACACTAATTACTAGATCAACCTGCCTGAAACACCAACGTAGTAGCAGAAAGCTAATTACAAGTTCATCTTAATTATTGAACTTATCAAACTAACAGACAACACAGTTCAGTGCATGCAGCAAAAATTGAGACCAAATATTTTTTTTCTAGCTTGAAGAAATATTAACATGTGATTCATGAAGACAACTTATCTTAATGGGGTAAGGCTTTTGTTGTTGTTGCTGAAGAAATATTAACATGTGGGGGATTTTTTTTTTGGCCAAAACATGTGGGAGATTGAGCATGCAGATTATGTGTTATGCATTGAACAAACTATCTCAAATTTATTTTTCTTTTCTTCAACTTATTTCTGATACATATTAGATTCTTGCATCAGAAAAAAAAAGACTTAATTTCACATGCATGGAAAGTCTTAGGCTCTGTAATCTTCACATTCTTTATGTTGGCAGAGCATTGTTCAAATTCAAGATGAACTTACCTTCTTATAGAGCATTTCTGTGGTTTGATTTCCAAATAATTTCGGTAGTCATGTCAGCAGCATGTAAGAATTTCCTATGATTTTATCTGGAAGTAAAAAGTGGTTGCTTGTAAGGAAGTTTGGTATAGCCTTCAGACGCTCCAGATTCCAAAAGACCAATTTTGATTCGCTGATAAAAACATCACATGGTTTAGATATATACAGTGAATCTAGGAAATCACTTCATTATTGCAAAGGTATCATCTAAATGTATGATCTGTGATTGATGGGAGGTCATGCATGACAGCAGACCTTTAGCAACTTCAATAAAATACATTACTTAAATAAAAGACATCGATTCTTGCCTCAAACACGCAGATTCAACCAAATCGTTCGTCCATTTTTCATTTTCCAACACAAAAATAATAACTGAAACCAGATTTTTTAGTGTACAATCATGTGATAAGATGTCAAAAATCTGCGACAGAAGCAAATAAAACAATTCTTCAACAAGTACAATCAGGGTGACAAAATATGTGTAATGTTTCATTCCAAATACCAGCAACAGAAACTAGACCAAAACTGACCCATCTGAAACACACTTGACAATCCTTGTTCGACCAATCGTAGTGAAAAATTGTTGAAACAACAGCAATCAAAGGAATGAAGCAGTTAAGCGCACATGCACAGATCAGCTGCCCTTATCATTTCTACCCACTTTAATTATTGTCCACTTTCGGCAGAACACTCAGAAGAAGAAATATATATATATATATATGAAGCACATCTATAATATTGTCATTTAATATTTCAGTTTAATGTCTTGAAAATACACTTCAATCCAGTCTCCAATGCTGACCTCCATGGCTTCAAAACGTGAAAGGATTTACCTTCCTCTGCCCTTCGTTTCTAGAGAAGTTTTTCCATTCTGAGAACAAAAATAGCAAGAAGATTTTTTTTTTTTTAAAAAAAAAACCTCGAAAAGTGCACTAACCATTGAAATTGAGGTATGAAACTCGAATCAGATAAGAGGAGTTCAAGATTGCTTGATGTAGTAGGCAGCCTTGCACATGAGCGTTGAAATTTGATTATTTTAATGAATGAATCCTTTTGTGCGGCCCACTTTCTAAATGTATCATCAAAAAGAACTAAAGTTATTAACTGAGTAAAATTGTAAAGTAAAATTAGTTGCTTGGTAAAAAATACTTCCTAACTTTATAACATTTTTAACTGCTTAACATATCATATTATAAAAAAAATTAAATTATTAAATTTATAAAAAATTTTAATATTTATTTATTTATTTTTATTAATTATATTATTTTACATATTTTTTTATAACATTTATTATTTATTATTTATTATTTATAAATTAAGATATAAATAAAAAAATTAATAAAAAAATCCCGATTAAAAGGAACAACTTTCATCAATTAATTCAAGCTGTATTTTACTCCCTCTATTTTATAGTGTATTTTTAACTATTATATATATATATTAAGATAATAATTAGTAATCAAAAATTTTTTTATTATTTTTTAAATTATCCTTATTTAATAATACTTCCTGCATTAATAAATTACAGTCATTCTCTCATTCATTTTTTTTTTCGAGTTCTTATGTGCTATTAGTAATTGTGAAGAGTAAAATTTTAAGAAAAATTCTCCTTCATTTATTTATATTTTGATTAAACCATTAAATTTTTTTTATTAAATATATTAATAATTATAAAATATATAAACTTATTTATTAGGATCATACTAAAAAAAAATAATAAAAGATATAATATAATTTACATAATATATTATATTTTAAAATATGAATTTCTATAGCGAGAAATTACAGTTCGTATTGATGAATGATGATTCCATGCAACCATGGTCCACCACACCGGAGCTAAAGGCACACTCTGATCCGCGAAACGCAGACTGGAAGAAGACAACGACGAGTACTAGTGCACTACCACCACTTCTTATACTCCACGTCTTTCTCTCTCAGGGTTTCTCAGTTTCACGCTTCTCTTCCCACTCTTCCCCAATTCTGCTCTCCTTTTTCTTCCCCTGTATTTCTAGGGCTTATCTCTCCGAGCCATCATTCTCCTCCTCCTCCTCCTCCTCTTCCCATGGCAGATGTCATGAACATTCCTCCTGATTCTCTGGACCAATCCCCTTCCTCTGCTTCGGCTTCCGCTCCTCCGGCTCTAGCGCCCACTGCCACCGCTAACGCGGATGACGATCTCCCTCCACCTCCGCCGCCTGCGTCAGCACAGTCACAACCCCCTCCGCAATTGGCGTCCCGGAGAAGGGACAGGGATTTGAGGGATAGGAGGGATGATAGGGATTTTGATCGACATCCGAATCGCCGTGGGGGTGATTTCTATGACAGGAACATGTCGCCTCCACTGCCTCCGAGAGACAGAGATAGGGACTTCAAACGCCGTCGCAGCCCCAGCCCGTACCGTGACAGACGTTATTCTCCTCCTCGGCGCTCGCCTCCACCATATAAGCGATCCAGGCGGGGGAGTCCCCGCGGCGGTTATGGACCTGATGACAGGTGAGGAGAGCTTTGGCTTGTTTAATTGCCTCTGCATTCAATTGAGACTGCTATTGTTTTATTGATTAGCAATTAGGCGAATTGGATTCAATTAATGAAGCACTTGCTAATGTACTAGATGGAACTAATTGGTGTCTAATTCCAGGCATAGATAACAATTTGCATACGTTTTTAAGTTTAAATTAAATGCAGAAACTGAATAGAGGTCTGTTTTTGGATGCTTCTTGTATCTCAATGTAATAGGTAATCTTTATCTCATTTCTGAAGACTGCAAATTATTGAAAATCAATTATACTTTGAATTTGGGCCAAAAGAGAAAAATGCTATGATATATAATGTTTGTTTCCACCGGTTTATGTTAACTATTTTGAATTTGTTGCCTATTTATTTGTTATGTTTCCACCGGTCTATGTTCACTAGTTCAAATTTGTTGCCTATTTATTTGTTAATTAATTAATCAATTCCTCAGCTATGCCAAGCAAGTTTGGAGTACGACACATTGATACTTTGATCATTGTTTGAGGTCCCTTCAAGTCTGTGAAAGCTGTGTATTATCAGTCCATTTAGTAAAATAAAAAACAAGGATGAAGTCAATAAGATTACTGTAACAGTCTAACAGGAAAAGTTAAAAATTATGCATGAGTGTATAAGTTGTGGATATGTATAAAAAGGAAAAAAAAAGGTTCATTGTGGCTTGTGAAGGTGTTAACCAGGCATTTTTTTTCCCTAGTTAAAATTGAGTGTTTCTCTCTGAAATGCACAATATGTCATAGAAGTTGCTAGGAGAAATTCCAGATTTATCTTGGTCCTTTTCACATCAAGCTGTGATGAATCTTGTTGCATGCCTACTTCTGTAATTTCTAATATCTTGCTTGTTGAAAGCATGAATTACAAATTACTCAAAATATAGCAAAACTATAAAAGTACGTGTTCTTGCATGTAATGAGAACAATATATTGCTATATTGATTTTATTTTATTTCTGTTATATTTTTATTCAGGAGATACAATGAAAATGGTAGGGTTTTGTCCAAATTGTTTGTTGCAACGGAAAAATGTCAGCCAGTATGTTTGACATCTTAGTGTTTCCTCTCTTCTGTTTAAACTCAGTGCCCTTCTGCATCCTCTTCCCACCTTTTATTACCCTAGGCTATTCACCACACTTAATGCTACCTTTTTATTTTTTCCCTTTACATTAACTTATTATGGGAGCAAAACAGATTTGGCTATGATTATTTTAGTGGCTATGAACGTGGAATGGGTGGAAGACCTGGTTATGCAGATGAGAAGCCTTATGGCAGATTTGGCCATCAATCTGTGGCAGGGTATCAAAATGGGATTTCAGGTATTTAATAGTTTTAAATAATTAGGGTTTTCATGTTGTGTAATATGAATGAATTTTTTTTAATCTTTGACTCTAATTCCAGTTTTATTCTTTTGAATTTAACTTACTTATGCTGATCCCCCTTTCCCTTCTGAATACAATAATACATCAAGCATAATAACCTATGAGTTTCTTCCTCTTAGTTATTGAGGTTTCACCATTCCATTGGCTGCCTTTCATGCATGTCAAGAAATTCAAATGGTTATTAAATTGCTAAGTGGCAATGTGATTATGTTCTGGGAAAAAACTTGTTAGGTATAATAGTTATAACATTCTACCCAAAACAAAAAAACTTATAATAAATTGTTGGTTGTGCCTCTTGTGCACATTTTCCCAAGCTGTTCGGGAGTACATTAGAACCAAAACAAAGCAAATGAAACATGCAATAAAGCAGCCAACCTTTTTACAAATTCGAAATATGAGCCACCTTATGTAACCCATGGACAACATAGGGAAGTGAGGAAAATTATCCTTTCTTTCTCACGGCAGGTCGAGTCATCCTTATTATATGTACTTGCATTCCTTGCAATAATGAAATGGACAGTGATACAGGAAAAACTTTCACATTATGTTGATGAACCCTGTGGAAAACAAAACTTTTGAATGGGAATATTATTCAAGGATATAGATTATGTGCGGAAAAGCCTCCCTGGACAATATGGCACTTTTTTGACTCATTAATGTTTACTAATACTACTTTTCATGGATCTTCTCATGTATGATTATGGTGAATGGTTGTTGGAAGATGCCGCCTCTCCTAGGGTTTTCTTAGGGTTATTTGTTTTAATATTTATTAGTATTTTACGGCTGTCAGTTAGTCTTTTTTCTTTTTTTCCCTCAGTTAGTAACTTTTTTTCTGTTTAGATTAGATAGGATTATATCAAATAAAATCCTCCCTTGATTCACGGTCAAGATAGGCAGGCCTATTGCCAAAAACCCTATTTAACCCTAATGAGAACATGAGTACTGTGCGGCCAATAATTATCAAATTGGCAACCTTCAATGGTCAAAATAGTTTACTGGTTGGATCTTATTTAGATTGTGTAGCTATTCTTGTCCATTTTTAAGTCATTGTAAGGTAACACTCATGCGTGTTTGTGATAGTATTACTAGGCATATATTCATTAGTCACAGTCTTGATATGATGCTGTTGTGGACTGATTTATAAAATCCTTGGGTATTGATAAATTGATTACTTATATGTTGTGTCTTCTATTTGTGTGTAAAGATAGTTTAATATCTTGGTTTATTATTAGCCTAATAGAATTTTGGACAACTAGCCAGTTCTGTCAATGTTACATGCGTGCTTTAAACTTGTAGTTGCAATATGTATTACTTGTTTTTCATTAAAACATGACTATTTAGTGATCAATAATTTGGTTTTCTGTTTTTTTTTAAAACCTAATGTGTGGTAATAACTAATAAAGTCATGTGATCCAATGGTGAATCTCTTGATAAATGATATATCTGAAAAGATGGTTTTCAATAGAGCCTAATAGTGTCGTGTAATCCATGTAATGGACTTTACTTGGTGGGATAAGGCTAATATTGTTGTTATTATTGTTTGATAATAACTAATAACAACTTGGACAAAACTTAAGTACACTTTTTATTATAGAACCTGATAACAATAATGTGTGAAACTACTTCTAAGTCTAGTCCTATCAATATTTTAGGTGTATTTCTATGTCTAATTTCAATTTTTGTTCTGACGTCAGTCAAAGTTCACAACCCTTCAGGTCTTGGAAGCTTGAGAAAAATAAGATCACATAGCTGTACAAGTTTTTTCCCCTGATTTAAGGACAGATTTGTTGGAGTAAATACAGAAGCTAGCTCTAACAGCTGGAAAGTCAGTTTTTGTTCTTAACATATTGTATATGTAGTATTGTCATGAAAATAATGTATTGGATGATACACATAGTATCCAAGTACTCTAGTGAGAATCAATATCTTAATGTATCATGCCACTAAACAAAAATTGATTTTTTTTTAAACTGTGGAATTTCTATTTTCCTTTTCTTCCCATTTTTGTTTGATATTTATGTTTCAGCTGAGGCTTTTCTCTTTCTAGCTTTCAATTATTTTAGTAAATTTTAATACATTTAACTGTAAAATTTAGCATGGCCAATTTAATTTGAGTGAGAGTTGTTGCAACAATCTAGTGTGTCATAAAGCGTATACTTATTTTTCTTGTGTTCCTGTGTATTGGGTGCCTAATTCCTGCAGACCTGGAATCAAATCAAAGTTTTGCAGAATTGCCAAGTGGTAGTACACAACGGTCAGTTTTATCTATTTTTCCTGTTTCATGATTTATTTTCCCTCATATTTATAGTAAGAAATGTTGCATGCCATGCATGATACTCTATGTATCATGGATAGATCAGGGAATATTATTAATGGAAAGGTAGGTTAGGTAAGGAAAAAAATCAAACATGCCAATATGCTCTCATATATTAATTGTTGAGGCCTCAGAAATTGTACCTTAGAAGTTTGTGGTGTTGAAGACTTCTCAAATAATCTGGCATAAAAATTTTAACTATAAATAGTGAAATGATGATTTCAAATGCAGACACAGCTTGCAAAATGATTGGTTAAGGCAAAGATCAATTATTGTTTACTGTTTTATGAGCTACATGAGGGATGAGTTTATGGATATTTTAAGATGTATTTGATATTTATATAATGTATAGAATTGGTTAGTCTACTGCCAAATCCCAATTCCCAAATTCTCCTGTCACCATAAATGTTACTCTGCAAAAACCCAAGCACTGGCCTGAACAACTTATAATGTAGTCCTTGTGAAGCACAGATGAAAAATATGTTTATGTGTAAATGTAACACACATGCAGATATCTGGATGTGTAGAATTTTTGAAGCATAAAATGTAGTATAATAAGGCTAACCTTGAAAAATATAATTCAATAAAATAATACTAAGGTGAAAACTAGGAGATAATATGTACTAGCAGTAGACCAGTGCAAGTTTTGCACTGTGTTAAGAGCATCACAATAAGAGAGAAGAAACACAAAGCCATGAATGAACATTGATGCTAGTTCAGGTTTTCAGTGCATTAAAAGACCATGCTAGCATAAATGGAGTTTAACTCAAAATCAAGTCGAAGTAGATTGAAGATGACTTAATGGGGTCATGCACTATCCCACTCCTGGTTTTAGCCCATATTTATTTTTGACCGAATTTGTTTGATTTATTGGAAAATCTGCTGTGGTGAGATGGTTATCCTTAGAATGGTGGGTTGTTGGAGTTAAATTTGATTTTGACGTGAAACATGTGATTTCTATAACAATAATTTATGTGTTTGGTTGAGTTAGTGACTCATTATTTATACCCAATTTGACTGGCTAAACCTTTTCTTTAAAATGCTTGAAGACCGTTCAGAGTTGCTTATATGACCTTGTACACACACACACGCACAGAGTTCAATCTATTAACATGATGATTCTGTAAGTTCTTCCAGAGAGGGTTTGATGTCTTATAAGCATTTCATTCAGGAGCTTGAGGATGATATATTGCCAGCTGAAGCAGAGCGTAGGTATGCTTTGGGATGTCCTTTGCCTCATTTGTAATCATTTGGCTACTGAAGAATTCATTGGACATTCATAGATAGACTAAGTGGCAGTTACATTTTCATTTTTGTAGGTATCAAGAGTACAAATCCGAGTACATTAATACACAGAAACGGGCTTATTTTAATACTCATAAGAATGAGGAGTGGTACAGTTTTATGGCCTGGCAAAATTTTACTAATATTTTGTGATTTATATTGTATAATTTACAAATATCGTTTTCCAAGTACAAGAAATCTTATTTTATTTATGTGTTCATTTTTTGTGCAGGTTGAAAGACAAATATCATCCCACAAATTTACTGACGGTGATTGAGAGGTAAGCCTATAATGATCTTGTTTTCTAATGAGGAGCCAAACCTGGTATTTTTCAGTAGTTTGAAAACCGAAATTGTCATTGAACCTAGGAGGCATTGGTTCCAGGTTTATTGGTCCAACCATGGTCAAATCGGTCCTAATTAAAATAATATTTTTTATTTTTGTATAAGAAATGAAAAACCAATATTAATAAATTTCATGACTAAATGTTCCAGTACAAACATATTGATATCCATGCATAATCACAAATTGAACTTAAAATAGGCAACTAACAAATAATCAGCATAGTATTCATTCAAATTAAATTTGTTGGACACCAATTCATTAGCATTTATAGCAAGAAAACAACCATCATCATGATCAAGTTCAAACTGAAGATCATTAAGTCAGTCCAGAACTAGAGAGCCTGTAATATTTATATTTTTATCACTTAATTAAATATTTCACAAAACAATTATTTATAATTATGTACAAGAATAATACTTATACAATATTGGAATAGAGGACAAAAGTTTCTTCCAAAACATGATGCCATTTTGAGCAAACAACTAAAAAAAGCCCAAACTGCTTTATTCGTTAACTCATGATTTTCTGGTTTTTGATTGGTTTTACTGGTTTTTTTTTAAACTAGTTTTCTATTTGACCAATTTTGTGGTGGTTCCAAAGTGGAACTGAATTGCTGGCTTACCAATCGAACTGGCAAGTCTGATTTGGTTTTAAGAATATTTGTTTTAGTTATGAAGGAGAGAAGGGGGTGAGGGAAGTAAATGTTTTTTTCCCATTAGTTACTGCATGTGTTAAAATCCTATCTGGTGCATCTTTTAGGAGGAATGAAAATGCTCGACGGCTGGCAAAGGAGTTTTTGCTTGATTTGCAGAGCGGAACACTAGATCTGTATGTTCTTGATCCCATACTCTGCGTATACACGCTTGTGTATCTGCCCTTTCTTAGTTAATCTTCTAATATTGCATACATTGTATTACTACCAATTCAGAAATCCTGGTCTAAAAGCCTCTTCAGCCAGTAAATCAGGGCAAGCAAGTGAGCCCAATTCAGAGGAGGAAGCAGATGTGGGTGGTAAAAGAAGAAGACATGGTAGGGAACCTAATAAAGAAAATGATTTTGCAGCTGCTCCAAAGGCTCATCCAATAAGTTCTGAACTGAGACGAATGCAAACAGATATTGAACAGGCTCAGGCCCTTGTACGCAAGCTTGATGCAGAAAAGGGAATTGAAGATAATATTTTATGCACCATTGATCACAACAAAATTGATGATAAGGGTCACAGTGGATCTGTTGGCCCCATAATAATTATACGGGGCCTGACATCTGTCAAGGGCTTAGAAGGCATTGAACTTTTGGACACACTTCTTACATATCTTTGGCGGATTCATGGTGTAGATTATTATGGCATGATTGAGACTAATGAGGCTAAGGGATTTAGGCACGTGAGGCCAGAAGGAGGACATGAAGATACAAGTAAATCTGGGTCTGGGTCTGAATGGGAAAAGAAAGTTGACTCATTTTGGCACCAGAGGTTGAATGGTCAGGATCCACTGGAGATAATGACTGCTAAGGAGAAGATAGATGCTGCAGCAGTTGAAGTGTTGGATCCACATGTAAGAAAAATTAGAGATGAAAAGTATGGATGGAAGTATGGTTGTGGAGCTAAGAGCTGCACTAAGCTTTTTCATGCTGCTGAATTTGTGCACAAACATCTTAAGCTTAAACATCCAGACCTTGTGATGGAATTAACTGTGCAAGTTCGTGAGGATCTCTATTTTCAGAACTACATGAAGTAAGCATTTTCTTTTGTTGCAATTGTTGCTGGGAGTATTACTTATAGTGGCTTTCCTATGCTTGTAGTGATCCAGGTGCCCCAGGTGGAACACCTGTCATGCAGCAACCTCAGGTATTATCTTTAGTGCGCACAGTTATATGCCAAGAAGGAAAGTATTACTGAAGTTTTTCAATGACCTGATAGTTTTCTTGGACATAATACTAAAAACACCTAAAACGAGTGTTACCCAAAAAACATGCATCGTACTTAAATACAAACATTTCTCCAATGTGGGGAGGTGGGGTCCTAAGCATAGCAAGAGACCACCCCAGTTGGAGTTCATGTGTGCGGTAACAATGTCTTTTTCGAACTCTTTATTGGACCAAGTGCTTGAATGTTAAACAGTTGATGAAAGTGTTATCCAAGCATTGCACATCTTACTTAAATAATTACGCACACATTTCTTGATATGGTCATCTAAATGCTTGTGCTGTGAAATTTTATAGTGTCCAAGTTGTAATAGCTTTGCATCCCAAACTTGGGCATTTTAGAAATGATGCAGATGGAGTCTGTAACAACTTCTGAATTTGGTGAAATTTTTTAATTTTCCTCTAGTTTTCTGCTACCTTGTCTATGATTGTTTGTAGTCTGATATCAACATGAGGAATTTATAGCTTAAGCATAGTATTGTGTTTCTGATTTGCGAGCATTGTTGTAATGGATGTATTTTCATTTTCTTATGGTCCACTTTTGAACTATGTATTTGTAGAAAGACAAACCTCTAAAGCGTAGCCTGGAAGGTCGATTAAGAGATGATCGTGGCAAACGAAGAGACCATGATCGGAGTGACAGAATAAATGATGGAGATAGGGCTGAGAACTCCCCATCTCGTGATCAGCAGTCTAAAGTTCTTGAGATGGAAAACCATGATGAAGCAATGTATGATGCATATGCAGGATCTGCTGTTCCTCCATTTACCCCAGACATGCCCCCTCCTCCACCAGTGTTGATGCCTGTTCCTGGTGCAGGGTTGGTTGCTCTTCCTCTTATTTTTACTTCGGTCTGATGGTTTTTGTATTGTGTTATGATTTAGAGCAGGGCTTACTTAATTCGTAATTGTACAGACCTTTAGGACCCTTTGTTCCTGCTCCGCCAGAAGTTGCAATGCAGATGTTAAGGGAGCAAGGACCATCATCATACGATAACACTGGAAGGAAGATGCGATCTGGTCCTCACATAGGTGGAGGTGGACCGGCACCAATAATTGCTGTTCCCCCAGCTTTTAGACCTGATCCTCGGCGGATGCGCACGTAAATATTCTGGATGAACCTTGTTCAGATGTTTAATATGTTTTCCTGCTTCCCTGGTCCTTATCATGAACTCCATCATTTTGTCCTCTCATTTTTGTCTTCTTTTAGTTTGGTGGTCTGAAAATGCTTTCCGGTTGGAAGGGAACCCGTTTAAAACAAAAGGTTATTAGATATCCAAAATAAAAAAGGGGAAAAAACTTTGTATGAAAACTAAGGAAGAGAGAGAGGAGGGAGGGGGGGGTGTGCAGGCGAAAGAGAGAAGGTTTTAACTGGCCAGAAACTCAGAAGGACTTTGGGATTAGCACTAGTTTGAAGAATATCCCAGTGATGGAAAAATGTGTCTGCAGAATTGATTTAGGCAAATATTACTTCTTCTTGTCTGTGATTGACCTATATGGTATATTTACTACTTTTACCGACTGTGGTGCAGTTATCAAGATCTGGATGCCCCAGAGGATGAAGTCACCGTGATAGACTATCGGAGCTTATAGATCATTAAAAAAGGGACGGTCCAATGTGAGATGGTGGCGTGGGCACAGGTGTGAAAGTTCCTGTCATATTTTGGTTCTTAACTGAGAGCAGAAGTCTCCTGGAATAATGGGGTTAGACAAGAATCTTATATGAGGAATTTGAGCCCCAGGAAATGGCTTCTCTACTGTTATCCCAGTTTAGGTTTTGTAGATTTCAACTCATGAATTATTTTGACTGAGCGATTGTATTTATAAGTAGAATTTGCAGGGATAAAAACACGTTCTTTGCTGTTAAAACTATAAGCTTCAAGAAATCATTTTTCCGTGGCAGAGTTGTACATTAGACTTTTGGGACCGTGTTATGCATAATGAATATGAGCTCAAATATTTTGGGGGCACCTATCAATGAACAGTGTAATTCTTTTCCAGTGTAGTATCATTCTTAAATGTTTTCAGTCTTTCTGCAAATTTCTATATAACTTCTTTAAATTTCTTTAATCTTCTTTTAATATATATTTCACCATGACTTAAATATAAAAACAAGTATATTTTTCCATAAACTTTAAGTTATTCACCTGGGATATCACACAAAAAAATATTATATACAAAGGTACACACACGCATGTATCTATGTACCTTCTATTTTGTTAACCATTATTATAAATCACTTAGCAAAATTTAGATAGTATTAAATATTTTATTCCATCTTTGGCCTTATTAAATAAAGAGAGGAACTAAGAGAGAGTAATTAAGATGGGTGTCAAGATTTAATGAATTAAACCTAAAGTGGTTTTGAACACGTGGCATTCTTTGAAAAATTTGAGGCCATATAATTAATTTTAATATATGTGAAGTTGTTAAAGTGACCTCTATAAGGAAGTAAATGTTATCCCTCGTAATCATATGAATCATGACATTGGAAGAGAAGAAAGATTTAAATAACCCAAGAGAGTAAAAAAAGAAGAAACAAGGCATCTCAACTCCAAAATAAGAATCGATGAATGCCTGTAAATAGATTACTTGTAACAATTGAGTCAATCTCTGCCATTGATACATGTGGGAAGGTCCCAAATCTCAAGGGGTGAAAAAAATAAAAAAGAAAAGGAGTATCAGCATCTTCCATAGCCAGAACACCAGATATATGCAACGCTTCGAAGTCAATACTAGCTCTTCAGTTGGCAAAAAAATTTAAAAAGAAAAAACATCTTCAGAACTTCATATACAAAATAAGTTTCCATCAAGGAAACGTATCTACAAGCTAGAGAGAAGTGGGGGAAGGATGGACAAGTGAAAAAAAAAAATAATTCCAGTAGCTAGTATAGACAAAGTTGATGGAATAGATGCAACAGAATACAAACTACACCTAGACCATATAATTGTGTTGAATGGTCACTAAGTACGTGAGCGTTGATCAGCCAGCAATCCTTCAAAATAATAACATATCTTTTGACACATGGATCCGAGAGTATCCTTGATACTTCCCACTCGGACACACAGTCACCCATATAACCCTCTAAATTAAGTTATATACTGCAATCAAAATAGCAAGGTAAGTGATAACTTTCAGACGGATTTTATATAACTAACACAAAAACTGCAATAAGCTAGTCAGTTGTGACCAAAGAAAAAAATGAAGGGAAAATTCTACTAAAAGCCTAGAGTAATAATTATTCAAAAGGACTTTAAAATTTAAAATTTCTCGGAAGAATCAAAGTTACAACTAATACTTTCCATAGTTATTATTACTTATTCTTCTCAGAGTCATAACTTAATCTTTCTGAGGTTATAAGGAGTTTTAAGTTTATAACTACAAAAAATATAAGTGATAACTTTGAAAGGCACCGGTAGTAATTTTTGAAAGCACGAGTGGTAAGTTTGGTATTTCAGAGATTTAAGTGGTATTTCAACTATTTTCACAAAAATAAGAGTAGGAAGCATGGGTTGCAGATCACTACCAGGACAAAGTATTCTGCAGGTTATAAGGAAATGCTCAATTTTTACCCCTTCAATCATTTATTATGATCATTAGAGTAAATTACATTCACCTCCCTAGGGTTTTCAAAATCTCTAATTTTAATTTATACGAGGACTTGTCTAAACCCCAAAGTTCATAAAATTTACAAAACCTCTGGTGATGCCCAGAACAGATCACAAAATGTGCTAGAAAAAAGAACAGCTTTAGTGAACAAGTTCACAGAATGTGCTAGAAAAAAGAACGGATTTACAGAACAAGTTTACTTCCAATTACCAGTACAATACCCCTAATCAAACATGTACACAATGACATACAAGCTATTTAGATACTCCTACTATACAATGCTAAACAACACCAATAAAGATGGTGCACATGAAACTGAGGTGAAGATGTGGACAACATGGCAAAACACTAGCACAGAAAATGAAAAGAGGAACTCCCAACTCCTGACTACACGGACACTTACTAAAACACAACTAATACAAACAAACCCTTCAAGTACAGAACAAGTTTGCCAACTTTCCGAGAGGTTGGCTCTCTCCACCCAATTCTTGACTCAAAAGTTCTTCTCGCCCTTCCTTCTCTTATTCTCTCTTTACACACTCACTCACAACTTTTTAACTGATCCCTCCTACTCTTCATCATGACTACCTTGTTTTACTCCTCTAATTTTTCTCTTATATGGTTCCTAACTTTCGTGCTTTCATCTGGACAAATAGCCCCCATTTCTGCCCTTTTGCCACTCCCCTAAGTCTCTTTCTGTGTCATTTGGTGGCAGGAGTGGGCTGGGTCCTATCATAAAGACATTACAACAACCTCAATTATTATTAGTTTTCAAAAGCATTAACTTAGTCTTTTGGTGATTTGTGCAGTATTCAGCTAGGCTATTGGGAATTTAAAATTCTAAGCCTTTTGGTGATTTGTGCTGCATTCAATTATGTTACAGAAAGAAGTTTCCACAATGCTTGAAACTTAGAGGAAGTGCAAGTTTCAAAAACCCAGAAAAGAGAGAATCAGCAGGGAAAAAGGACGAGCAGAAAATATATTGCTTACAGTTCTCATAGCTGGTCACGGATGCAGGCCATAGATTTAAGCATGGAACCTAGTGTCTCTCTGGAAACTTGGAATTTCACTTCTGTTTCTCCAGAAGTTGTCTGTGTGTCCAGGAGCTGGAAAAAGTACAACAGTAAACATCAGCTAAGACACCAGTAGAGACAATCTTAAATTTATGCCAACGATATATTTGTTCAGATTGCTAATTAAGCAGCAAATTTAAGTTTCTAAAGATCAGAAATAAAAAATCAAAGTTGAAATAATGGAGCTGATTAAGATATAGAGTCCAATTTCTTAACGTCGATCATGTTTATGTCAGGTTAGAGTCTCAAAGAACCTTATAAACAAGAACAAAATCCTAATTCATATTACCTCAAACAGGTCCAAGAGATAATGTCACAAACAAAAGGATGAATTTATGTTGGAAATTTTGTGGTCAATCATAATCATGATGTTTGAGTAAGAAACCGTGTTATTTGGCATTTCAAGCTGTCATTTACTCCTATTAACTACTGCCCTTGTAGTTTTACCTACTCGACCCAAACTGGTCTGAGTCCAATGTGGCTTTCGAACACTGGGTGGTTTGATACCCAAAAAAGAGGGGGAAAAGTGAAATCTTTACCAATCCATCTCACATTCAAGTGTTGTTGGTTATGGGTTATGCGCCTTCTAAGTTTGTTCAAGAAAGTTTAAGGATCCTAATCAAGGTTGTATCATCACCCTACATGTATACTAGGTTCAAATGAACATGGTTACAGAAATGGGTTGTAGTTGACTAGAAGCAGATGCAGTTAACTAATTCCTAAAATTCAATGAAGTAGGACTAGGAATTAGTTGACATAAATATGTCCTTGTTAACTAAAACCTTGGGCACCAATAAGATTAGTCCATTGACATTAGTTGCTTGTGTATAGATAAATAAGTGTCGGGGAAAAGGTTCAATCTGTTATTTCAGAACTCAATCAGGTAATTTTATAAAGAATAAAGGAACTCTAGTGTGCACCAATATAGTAGTCGTTATGTCACCTTTGTAGTGTAGTTGCTCATGAGTATGCCACTGAGTCACTCACTTTAAAATAGACATCAAGTGTGCTCCACTTGTGCAACAACACTTTTAGGGTTGACATGGTAATATTTGAAACAAAATATATGCCTTGGTCAAGGGGAAAAAAACACACTACATGGTATATTATCACAATTACATACTAAGTCCAATTCAAGAATGAGCTTGAAAAGACTACCAGTCGCTTCAAGACATAAAGAAGCAGAGGAAGATGAATGAATATAATTGAAGGTTAAAACAAGGCAGTTTAATAAGGAACAAAATTCACTAATAAGTGGGCTTTTCAGCAGATTAATACTGCAAAAGTAATTCCAAAAAAAGAAATGACAGTTAAGTTTCATAGAACTACTTAACCTTTCATCAGAGATGGCAAAAGAAATGCAGCAGCCTTAAATTCTAATAAAACTTTTTCTCACTTCAGAACTGAAAAAATATGGATCCAAGACATATGTAGTGCAGTGTTTAAATTGAAGGTAGAAAATATACAAATAATAAACAAATGGTAGAACATGGTGACTGGGTGCACTTGTGTCTCAAAGACAGGAAGAATGAATATTGGTCACTCTTGATGAAGTTAGGAAAGCGGGTTGAATATTTTTCAACTCTATTTAAGAATATTGCCGTTTGTGCAGATGATGAATTATAAATTACAAATACCAATCATAATGAAATCAAATCTGTATAACTCAATTAAATTCCTGCATACAATTTATGTACATATATTGACCAAACATAAAGCTGGCACGCAAAACAAGTGTACATACTCTAGCTGAATTAAAAACTAAGGGCCCGTTTGATTAAACTCTAGGAGGCCTGATTACTAGTAATCTTGATTGTAAACCCACATGAAGTTTGTTTGGTTTGTATTTTTAGTCTGAATCCTCATTCCTATTGACCCTTTATTCATATTGACTTGCTAATCTTGACTCCTACCTTCAATTCTATCCATCCTCATTCCCAGTGGTGAGAATTGTTCCCTTGACTTAAATACTCTCCACTGTCCTCCACTCCCTCTACCAACCTTGCCTCAATTTCATCCTCCAATTCATCTACCTTCAAAGTCACCACCATCCCTCTGACGTTGTCATCTTCCACGCCGTTATGACTAGATCTGCAATGGAGGTCCTGGGTTCAAGCTTGCAGTGGTCCCTCACTCCTTCCTTCTATCTCCTATCATCAGCCATAAGCTTGTCACCATCATCAATAGAGGTCCTGCATCCATAAGCTTCATAATCAACATCATCGATGGAGGTCCTCTATCTCCCATTATTGGCCATAAGCTCGTCACCATCATCAACGAAGGTCATGCATCCAGTCTTCCTCATCACCATAAGCTTCATCAACAGCCATATCTGCACTCTTGTGACCCTTCGCTGAGGATCTAAGCTTCGTCTTCTCCAAGAATTTTTTTCTTCTTCTTGTTCTTTTGAGATGTTGTGCATACTTTTCCTCGGTGGCTGATTGTGATTTCTAGTTAACCTTCTGAAGATTTCTGGTTGTGTTTGGCCATTGGTGGCTGGTGGGAAGGATGGATTGACTATGGTGAGATGAACGCGATGGAGAAGAGGGGCCAGGGAAAATTTATTTATTTTTTTGTTAGAGGGTGGTTCTGTATTTTCAATAAAATTATTATTTATTTAAATATAAAAAGTAAATTTGTTTCCTACAATCCCAATATCGTATAAACAAACACAGTGATCATCATTCAATTCCATTCTATTTCCTATCATTCCATTCCCATCCTTCCTAGAACCAAACAACCCCTGAAAGAATACTCTAAAGAAGTAAAAAGGCCTTGAAAAAATTTACAATGGACCTATTTTATAGAAAAGAAGACAGAATAGTACTCTCTTCACTCTTCAATCTAATTCATTTTATTGCCAAAAGAAATATGATGGAATGGACCTAGGTACTACTTTTCCAATTCTCAACCAAGGTTTAGAAAGCATACATAGGCATAAAATTCTGAATGGAGAAGTACATATACTAACATTTTATATGTTACAAAAAATTATTTATGACAAGAGAGAGTACTATAAAAACTTACAAAACAGAGGACAAGGAATCCTCACTAAACAGAAGTTAACACAAAAGAAAACAACCCAAGCTTTAACTTAGAAGACCCTTACAATCCCTTTAAAGATCCACGAAGGACACTTCTCCAAATAAGCCATTTGCGTTTTGCAGAAACCCACAAAGAGGACATAAGGATAATCCTCTTCCAAAGACAATTGCGACAGAAGGAATTGCTGATTAAACACTAGCCATCTGTACTAGCCAAGGACACCAGAAACCAGCAAAGACAGCACAACGCCAAAGAATTTTTGGCTCCTTTTGCCTCCTAAAACCCCTAAACTTGATGCTATAAAGGCCCTAAAATCATCAAACCAAACTCAGCTCTTATCAAAGAAACCAAACAGCCTATGCCAAGTCACTTCCCAATGTGAAAAAGAGGCAGATATTCATCTTAAAACTTTTCAAACACTTCTTAATGTAAGGCCGTATTGGGTCTTTGAATCTGAAGCAGATCATTTGTGTTAAGTCTATTAAGTACCGCAGTCCAAATAAAAGCATTTACCTTAGAGGGCATTAATTTTTAAGGCAGCATAATTTTAAATACAAATAGCTAATGCAATATTCATTTCTAAAGATGTGCCAAGAATTTCATTTCTTCCTTTTTTCCTCAACCTGTAAGTCAAAAATTAAAGCTCTAAAAGATGGAGCATAGCCTTTTGTAACCACTGCTTTCTGATGTAATCTCTTTTTCACTCTACATGGATCAAGATCAAATGAACATTCATTAGCTTTCTACTAGAGAAAGATATGTTTCTAACCTTGTAGCAAGCAATGATCAAGTTCTATGTTTCTAACCTTGCAGTAAGTAGTTCAAGTAAGATGAACTGTTTGGTTCAAATCCTTTTGCTAATTTTTTCCTTGTTCATTTTTTTTTGTTTTTTAAGGGGAGGGTAGGGGTGGGGGGAGATTTCTGATTACTCACCACTTACTCAACTCATATGTATGGTTCATTTCATTTTAATTTCAATATATCCAGTTATTCTCAATGATAATTCATATGTGTGTGTGTAAGCAATGTAGCACGGAGGCTTGAACTTAAGAGGCAACCAAGAAGAAACTACACATGCCCCTGATGCTTAACCACTGCTTTTATTAATTTCAATAGTTGAAATAAAAATAAAAAATGTTCTGCCAACAATAATTCAACCCTGGACTTTGAATTCTCATATATCTCTCATTTTGAGGTATAATTGATAGGAGGTGAAAGCATTTAAAGGAGCAAATTATTGCACCTATAAAACTTAAAGATTGTAGAAGTGGTTAGAAGAAGCAGGAATAAGTGGCCCATGATCCAAATTTGGATACCTTCAGATTGATGACAGCAACTTTATTGACTGGTGTAGAGAGTTGCTGACTAATATAAGCCATAGATCTCATCATAGGCTCCAAAGTGACCCTTGTCAACCGGAACTGCACTTCGTTCTCTGACGAAGGGTTCTTGCCATAATCTTGCAGCTACAAAAGGGGAAAAATTATAAGCAAGAAAAGAATATTCACAGGGAGACAGAAAGCCATAGTATAAGTGAGATGACCTATAGAGGGTAAAGACATTCTGCAGAGAGCATGAACATTAAATAGGAATCTAGAAGGTACTAACCTCTTCTAATTACAAATTACACTAACGCCACATTATATATAGTTGGAACATCAAAAGAAGAGCTTAAGATGTCTCATATCTGCTTCTTCATATACAAAAAATGAAAAGACTAACTGAGGACACTAAGGTTGCAGACTTCAAAGCAACTACTTACATACCTTCAAGTTAATCACTGCAACCTTACTGGTTGAGGTTGAATTCTTATTTTCAATGACCCAACTCATAGACTTGAAATAAATAAGAACAGCCTACATCAGTCAATGATATCCAGTTAAAGCAAATATCAGCAAATTTTTAAAGTAAATAAACTAAAGCATCATGGTCTTGGGTTATTCATACAGGGTTATCAGGAGGACCACCATCACGGTAAATAGAAACAGGTGCCATACTAGGCTGATTCAGATCAGCAGCAGGAAGCCCAATGTCATTAAGATTGAAGCAATGTGACACTGGATCTTGCCACATAGATGAAGGGCTCTTCTTGCTATGATCTTCCTGACTACTTCCATTACCCTGAGCACTTGGAGGTGAGACTTTTGCAATATTTTTCTTCACAACAGCAACCTTTTTCCCACCCTCTCTTAAAGCATTCATTACAGCATTATAAGTTTCCACTGCTACTGCTCCTTCTTCAGCAAGTTTAATGGCTTCACGAGATAAACTGTTGAAACGTGAGGTGAGAGTTTCAATGGCATGTGGATCTGAAATTTGATCATCTGATTGAATACTAAGTTTTGCATTCCTTGTCCATCGCTTCAATATATAGTGCGGTGGAAGGGTAAGAACATTTGTGACAGTAAATACAGTCAGAATATGCCTACAAAGAATGCCTGAGTATTCAAACATCTGACAGCTGCAATTTGCTTTCAATTCAGAAGCATCTAAAGTCACCATGTATGCCCTGTGATCATGCTCATATTTTGCAACCCTGTATTTACTGACCACACCATCACTCTCAATATTGTTAGCAGTATAAGCAAAAGTTTCTACGAGTTCATCTTGAAACTTGGCAAAAATCTTCTTTGTGTATAGATTTGCAGCCTGTTGTTCCATTGGTGATGGAGTCTTCAACACAGGTGTGGTGCAAATTGTTTCATAATCAGCTTCTATTTCTTTTTCCATTGACTGTTCCAGAGCTCTTTCATACTGCTTAAAGAATAAAGGTAAGTTTGTTTGCTGATTCACAAAGCCATCAAAAAAGGAGCTAACCCCATGGTTTGAAGTAAGTGCAGCAAAGAATGTACCACGGAAATAAACAGGGGCCCACTGATTGCGAGCATTATACACTGCTTGAAGCCACTCATTTTTCTGAAGATCATATTTATCTAGCAGAGACTTCCATGTTGATTCAAAGTCCTCAACAGTCTCAGAGAAATTGATGCAGCTATACAGCTCCCCATAAAAAGAAGGATGAGCTAGGTAAACATGAGCCAATCTTTCTTGACCTTCCCTCAAAATGTGCCACCTACAAATACAGTGGCGTGTTCCTGGAAGGGCCTGGGCAACAGCAGCTTGAATGGCTCTATCTTGGTCCGTAGTTATTGAAACAGGTGGACGATCATTCATAGCTGATAGCCATGTCCTGAACAGCCATGTAAAAGAAGATTCTGATTCATCCAAAAGTAATGCACAACCGAATAAAACCATCTGGCCATGGTGATTGATTCCTGTAAAGGGAGCAAATGGGACTTGGTATTGATTTGGTCTATACATTGTATCAAAAACTACAGTATCACCGAAGTAGTTATAGGCCGCTCTCGACCTTGCATCAGCCCAAAACACATTGGTCATGCGATTCTCATCATCAAGCTGTATAGCATAATAAAAACTGGGGTTTTCTGCTTGCATCTTCTTAAAATAATTCAGAAGATTTTGAGCATCTCTTCCAAGGGTCCTATTTGGAGTGGGTCTTACATATGATAAAGGACCACTGTTTCTGGATCGGTGATTTAGCTCTACTGGAGAGGAACTCCTGACAACACGTGTTGGTTCATGAAATACATGATTCCCACCAGTTGATAAATAGGCATCACTAGTTGCATACTCAGAAGCATTCCTTGTAGCACCAGCAAAATGCCTACGGGGTCGAAGGTATTGCACCTTACTATGGGAGGCAAGGGAATGGTTATGGTCCTCAACAAATTTTGTCACTATCCAGCTGTTAGCATCTTTTCTCTCTATTCTAAGCATTGCATTGCAACTTTCTATGTTCTTCCTTTTAAATACCTCCCTAGTACAAGAAAAGTCCCAAGTTACAATTGGACCGTCAGGGTTCGTACGGCTGAACTGACCCACATGGGTGCTAAAGCTCTCACGCCTTGCATATGCATCATAAAATGCTCTTGCAGCATCTTCTGTTTCAAACAGCATGCCCACTTGTGGTTTCAGATTTGCATCACCAACATGATTAATTACTTCTCTTTCAGCTAAGTCTACAGTTAAATTCTGTCTCAGGTCCTTATGAGGTTCAAGTCCGTTATTGTTTTCTCCTTCATCCACCGCTTCAACATCCATCACAACACAATGAATGATAAGTGCACTTTAATGGTTTTCCATGAGAGGACTACAAAATGGGCCTCATGCTCATCTTTGAGAAGGAATGACGATGTTGCCAGAATTATTTACCTGTACAAGACATTGATGAAGTCGCATATCACCTTCTCAAAAACTCATAGGGAATCATTTTTCATTTCTATGATCCAAGGGGGAAAAAGCAGAATAAAGGTTGACTACAGGAAGAGGCATAAGAAGAATTATAGATTGATAAATTGCAAGCATTAAATGCCAGGACACAATACGTCCCCCACATATGCCCTATGGTTAAAATAGAAACAGATTACGGATAATAACATATTCATTAGCATGAAATTATTAGTATTTCAAGCCCAAAAAGGTGATCTAATAGGCAGCATGATAAGCAAAGTTAAGGGATAACCAAAATTTGGTCATTAGGCAGCATGATTATCTGGTCCAGTAGAACCGAATACCAGATAATCATATAAAAAAATTGGTTAGAGGCCATTAAAATAAAATCTTGAATATGCAAAGTAATTCATCTATCCTATGTTTAGAGACCTCAGACGATATTTTCAAAGCAATAATGCCCATCCTTCAAAAACAAACACCAATTATTCAATTCAAGCAATAAATTTTTCTTTGCTCAAAAGGAACCATACAGGGAACTACCCACAAAAACTGGACTTGGCACCACGCAGCCGACCCAAATCATGTCCAGTTTCACAACTGGCAATTCACAAATAACATTCCATGACGGCTAAAAACTCATAAATTATGATTTTATCAGTGGGGCCTGTCACAGTACAGAATTGCTCCTCCATTCTCAAAACGCCAGTTCTTACTCTCCCGTTGTTTGGAAAAAAAAAAAACCAGAAACGAGACGCAACAAGCAAAATTCACCAACCTGCAACTTAGGAGCCAGGCGCTGAGTTGGGTCGAACCAAGCGAGAGAGCTTGAGATTTTTCAATAGAATCCAAAACGGTGTTTTTGGCCCCAACGTCGCCTTTGACAAGCAAGCTTTGTGATTCCACGCGCATTCATGACTAGGGTTTTCTGGTTCAGAAAAGGAAATGCTAGAATTACGCGAGGTAGAAGCTGAGTGAGGCCGAGTCACGAGAACGAGTATGAGCCCGGAAAAGACAGAGCCAGAAGAAACCAACTCGGTTTGTCTGTTATACTGTAAAATTAATTCCGTTTGGGCTGACACTGCAATTTCATCATAAAAAATAGAGAAAATGACTCTTTTAAGACCAAAATTTTAACTAATCCCATTTTAGGATCAAAATATTTCAAAATGAAAAAGAGATCATGGTTTCATATTGATCAAAATTTTAAATTGAAAATGACCAAAATATCCTTGTTAAAAATTTTACACTCAAAATTCACTTTTTACTACTTGTCTTTCACTATTTGATATAGAATTTCTCTAATTTTACATTAAACACATTATCATAACGAAAGAATTCAACTAAGAAACCTTAGTGTAAAATTGGGGAAATTGAGTATAAAATTCTGAGACTAATTAGTTGAATTCTTTGGTAATCATAATGTATCCAGTGTAAAATCAGGGTTCTTTAAAGTCAAATTGTGGAACATATGTAGTAAAAAGTAGAAATTGAGTATGAAATTCTAAGAGTTAAATTTTTTAGTGTGTCTAGTATAAAATAGAAAAAGTTAAGTGCTAAATCGTGGAATATGAATAGAAAAAAGTATAAGTTAAGTGTAAAATTCTGAAACTAATCAATTTAATTCTTTAATGATCATAGTGTCTCTGGTGTATAATCGGGGTTCTTCAATGTTAAATTGTGAAACATCAATAGCAAAAAGTGGAAGTTGAGTGTAAAATTTTGAGAGTTAAATTCTTTAGTGTATTTAGTATAAAGCTAGAGAAATTGAGTGTTAAATTATGGAAGATGAGTAATAAAAGCGGATGTTGAGTGTAAAACTTTTTAATAAGGGTATTTATGTCATTTTTTAATCAAAATTTTAATCAATTTGAGACCATGATCTCTATCTATTATTTTAGAATGTTTTAGTCTTAAAATGGTACTAATTAAAAATTTTGATCTTAAAATGTCATTTTCCCTAAAAAATGTATATATTGTGATTTTATCTTTTAATTTATGAGAGACGAGTAGTAAAAAATGAAGGTTGAGTGTAAAATTATTTAACAATGGTATTTACATTATTTTAAAATCAAATTTTTGATCAATTTGAGATAATGATCTTTATCTATTATTTTAGAATGTTTTAGTCTTAAAATGGTACTAATTAAAAATTTTGATCTTAAAGTGTTATTTTTCCTAAAAAATATATATATTGTGATTTTATTTTTTAATTTATTTTTTAAGTAAATTACCAAAATAGGGAATTAATTATAAGTTAAAATCAACTATAATTAATTATGTTAAGAGACCATTAATTCTTAACTCAAATAAACTTGGCAAAAACACATTTTTAGTTCCTTAAATTTATACAAAATTTTATTTTAATGCTTTAATTTTATTTTATTTCTTTTTAATCCTTTAATTTTTAAATATCATCAAAAGTTTTCTTATAACTAGCATCATTAACTATACTAACCACAAATAGTAACAAAGCATTATCACATGCTGACAAGGTATTATTTAATACTATCGCATGTCAATTTTTATTGTCAATTAATTAATATTATTATATATTTATTAATCCTAGATTTGAAATATTTTTAAATTAAATTAAAAAAATTTAAAATAAATAATTATAAATAACCAATTTCTAAATAGAATCTTAATTTTAGGATTTTCTTTAAAAAAAAAGAGTTAGATAAATGTAAAAGTATTTGAAAATATTTCATTAATATTTTCTGCTAACATATAGATAATAATATTAGTAATAGTGTAAATTTTAATTTTATTTAAAAATTAAAGAATTAATAGAAAACAAAATAAAATTAAGGATTAAAATAAGATTTAGTATCAAGGAAAAAATTGTGATTTTACCTAAATTGAAATATAAGATCATTCTTACAATTTACCTCCCCCTCTCCCTCTAATTTGGGCACCCACTCCAGTCGCCGTTCAATGGTCAATGGCGTTGGTCAATAGGGCATCAGTAAATGATAATCAACTGACGGTCGACAATCACAACAGTAAATAGTTTGCTATTATTTTTCTAAATTTGTAATTTGGTTGCTCCAAATTTGAACTAAATTTTTAAATTTTTACTATGAATTGTTTCAATAGTTTATAACTTATTTTCTATAATTTGTAATTTAATTACTCTAAATATGTAACTTGATTTTCAAATTTTTACTATGGTTTACAATTATTTTTTTAAAATTTATAACTTATTTACTTTGAATTTACATCTTAATTTTTTAATTTTTATTATGAATTGTTCCAATGATTTATAATTTTTTTCCAGAATTCACAACTCATTAATTCTAAATTTACAATTTGGCTTACAAATTTGTACTATAAATTACTTTATTGTGGTTTGCAACATATTTTCTAGAATTTGTAACTTAGTTATTTTGAATTTGCAACTATTAAATTGGATACCTTCATAATAAAAATTTGGAAATAGAGTTGCAAATTCTAGAAAAGAAACTTACAAATCACACTGAAATAATTTATAGTATAAATTTGGAAATCAAGTTGGTTGCAAATTTAAGAAAATAAGTTGCAAATCATGGGAATAATTCAAATTTGGAAACTAAATTGAAAATTCAAAATAATTAAGTTGCAAATTTTTTAAAAGAAATTGCAAACTACTTGAACAATTCACCATAAAAATTTGAAAACATGGCGTAACCTAGTTATAAATTTTAAAAAAAATTGCAAACCATTTATTGTCGATAACCACTGACCAATTAATAATTGCTTGTGACCATTGATCAGCTGTTGATGCCAATGAGAAGAGGAAATCTTTGAAGGCATTTTAGTATTCTTACAATTTTGTTTTATTTGAAAATATTTTCTCTCGTAGCATAATTAAATGCACAGAAAATCTCAATTAATTCCTTATTTTGGTTCCAATTCATAATTCCCCTATAATTTATGTTGTTATCTTCAAATTGGGTTGGTACTTGCATGACTCTAGAAGTGACGAGTAGTTCAGGACCCACTACTTAGTACTGGCAATTCGGGCTGGTTCACCATGGGCCGAGCCAAAAAGCCCGCTTACCTAACGGGCCTACTTTGTTAGGCCCAAGCCCATATGAAGAGGCCCATGGGCCAGCCCGCGGGCCGATAGCCTTTTTCCTCTAATTTAGTTCTTTATCTAAAAAATCTCAAAATTCACATTTCTAATGTAAAAATAATATAAACTTAATACTAAATTCACAATCAAAAAATTCAAAAACCATTCACCAACTATAATCAATATTCATCACTTCATTATTAGTCCAAAATAACAAAATACTAAATGATTATTATAACTCTTCATCATTAGTCATCATTAGTCACTAGATTCACAATCAAAAGGCAAAAGTTCAAAAACCAAACCACATTACCAAAAGGCAAAAGTTCCAAAACCAAATCATATTACCAAAAAACAAAAGTTTCAAAACCATTCACCAACTATAATCATCATTCATCAATCATCAATTATTGTATTTAAAGCATGATGTAACTTCAAATCAATTGCTGTGATTTCTTTCTCATCATCTCCATCACCTATACAATAAATAGAAAAACAAATGAAGCAATAAACAAATTATTATTATTGTTAGGTTTAGTTATAATAAAAAAAATCATTAGTTAAAATAAAAGACAAAAACACAATATTATTATATTACCATTAGGAGTGAATTGAAAATCATGCAATCAGTTACGAGTACAAATTAAAACTTGAACATTATTTGGAAGGAGACAATTTCGATACTTTGTAAGAACACGTGAGCCAATGCTGAAAGCCGATTCACTAGCTACTGTAGTGATCGAAATACTAAGGATATCAGAGCCATCCTTGGAAGAGTGGGAAATCGATCTTGATTACTCTTCCAATAGTTCAATACATCAAACTGTCTAAATTTGTGAAGAACAAGTGTTGCTTCTTCCAAATAATAATCTAATTCAGACTTGTTTGAGGAAGTGGTGTCCAAGCATTTGAAATTAATATAATCCTACATCAAATAATATGAAGCTTTATTAAAGTAGCCATTGAAATAAAATTAACATAAAAGATAAATCAAATTAAAATGTCAAAAAAATTCAAACTTACATCATCAAAATAATCCATAGTATTCATTGAACCAAGGGAAGAGGAGGAGGAGGTGATTTCAAGTTGATATGATGTTGTAAGACTTGAACTTGATTCACCTCTAACAATAATATTACTAGATGATGGATTCATATCTTTGTAGTGATTATAAATAAAATATAACTTCCTCTTGATATTTTCAACCTTAGCTCGAACAACTGTACAATCAACTAATGAGTAAGAATATTGCATCCCTTTAAGTTTTATTCGAGGATCAAAAACAGTCCCAAGTGCAAGAATGACACTGTAATCTCTCCAATACTTTTTGAACTTTTCTTTCATACTGTGAGCCATGCCTCTGATTGCCTCATCCTCATTAGTCGTATATTCTTTGAGCAAATACTCAATTCTTGTGACCTGCATAAAATACATGTTTGAAGTCAGATAAGAAGTTCCAGAAATCATCCTTGCAATCACTTCAAATGGTCATAAAAATATGCACATTTTCTCTACTCTCACCCATTCATCATTCGATGGACAATACCTATAATTTCTATCACTTATAGTAAAGGTAGAAAAAGCACGATGATATTTAATCGCACTATCAAGCATGACATATGTAGAATTCCATCTAGTATGCACATCTAACTGCAAGCCTACTGAGGTGTCAATGCCACTAACCTCCTCAACACTTTGCTTGAAACATATCATTCTTGCCTCTGATGCTTTCACATATTTAATGCTCTCCTTAATCTTATGTAAAGCAGCACCTGTCGCTTTCAAACCCTCCTAAACTATTAAGTTCAAAATATGAGTACAACACCTCACATGAAAAAACTCTCCATTACAAATCAAGTTATTTTGATTTGACAACCACTTTTTCAATATATCCTGCATGTTATCATTTGCAGAAGTATTGTCTAAAGTGATAGAAAATATTTTTTTATCAATCCCCCATTCAACCAAACAATCATACACTTTTCTAATAAGCTCATACCCAAAATGTAGAGGCAACATCTTACAAAATGAAAGTATTTTACTATTCAATTTCCAATTTTCATCTACAAAATGTGCTGTCAAGCATATACAACCTTCAAAAGTTACAACAATCCAACAATCAGATGTCAAACAAATTCTACTATAACTCTTTTGCAAAGTTTCTTTCAACTTTTCTTTTTGATGTAGATAGAATTTAAAAATATCTACCTTAGCTGTATTTCTAGTTATGAGCTAAATATCAGGATTGCATGTCTTTAGTAACTCCTTAACCCATTTATACTCAACAAATGAATAGGGTAGATCATGCTCAATAATGCATAAAGCCATAAGATCCCATATTCACTTATTATCAATTTGTCTAGATCTAAGATTGGCTTCATGATCCAACATCATCAATCCAACATCATGATATTGTGGGAGTTTTCTACACGACTATATATGACGACGTAGATGTGAGGTGCCATGTGTAGAACCACCAGCAAACAATTTTTGACAACCTTTACATTTTGCCTTTTCTTTCCCATCAACATCAATTTTAGTAAAAGCTTTCCACACGTCAAATGATTGAGTTTTAACTCTTTTATTTCTTTGTTCCTCTTGCTTAAAACCTTCTTATTGATTAGCAACATCAGAAATAAAGGAGAAAGGAACTGATTCTTTATTCACAATTTGCATGTCCTCATCCACATTAGCATTATTATCAATATTGTTTTTCTCAGTAGAAGACATCATACTGCAAGCAAATAATAACAAAAAATTTAAATGAAAGACATGACTGACATACAAGCCATGGAATGAGGATGCCTCAAATAATTGTTATAAATTTGATTCAGCATAACATACTCCATATACACCTATGTAACCTCACACTTTTTAGAATTGATAAATAGAAAAAATCTGATCTAGACCATCATAGTAGAGGCACATAAGAGGAAGACCATACAAAATATAAAAACACTGAAAATCAGTTTATTCTATCTAACAAAATCAATGCAGCATAGTTATCCAAAAGAGTATAATTATTAATCAATGCAGTATAGTTCATTCTATCTTTATCCTATATTAATATTATAACTCTATGCTCAACTTTTTCTCTTAAAAAAAAATTAAACCAAATCACAATTCACACTAATTGCAATGAGTTAGTCAATTAGATGTTCCTTTTATATTTCAAATACATATGTTAATATATGTATATATATAACGAACAAATTAAAAAAAAAAGGACGTAAGGGGCTAAAGCTAAGGGAGCACAGGACAGGAGTTCACCAAATGTGAGCAAAGCAAACCGAAGGAGGTGATTGGGGATGAACCAAGTCGTTGACGGTGGGAGTTTGGGAGCAGGTCATCGAATTTGAGTCATCTGACTAAGAGACATGACTAGAGCAAACACACGCACGGCACACGGAACATGGCACACGCTGACACACACAGCTCACGACTGCAAGAGAGTGGAGATTGGAGACGAGGACGGGAGGATGACTGTAGAGGAGACACACCTAGTTGCCGAGAACGAGAAGAGGTCAGTGGCTCATGGATGAAGATGAGGACGAATGTAGACACACCGAGTTGCTGCACAGTTGCAGTGCTGCTCTTCGCCTGTTCGGTTGAGATCAAGAAGTTAAGAGGAAGAGGAGAGAAGTACCGGCCGGCCGAGTAAGCACTAAGCAAAGGTTGTGTAAAGATGGAAGTGATTTAGGGATTTAGTCTAAGGGATTTGTTTGAATTGTTGAAGGAGTGAGTAAAGAAACCGTGTCTCTCTCTCTCTGCTGTGTTGTCCTGTCTTGAACTGAAGCAAGGACTGAGGCTGACTGGGTGAGGCCGTGACCGTGAGGGAGAGGGAGTACACAACGTTAGTAGGTAAGCAGTAACTTAGACACTCAGTGTGTAACAAGCTAGCAGTTGCAATTTTTTTTTAATTAAATGGGCTTATCGGGCCAGCCCATGGCCCATACCGGCTGGCTCGTTTTTGGCTGGGCTTTTGGGTTCGGGCAAAAAAAGCCCAAGTTTCATATAACATCCAAGTTTTGAGGCCCAGCTCGTTGATTTTTTCGGGCTTTTCGAGCTAACCCATCGGACTTGATCCATTTTGCCAATTCTACCACTACTCCTAAGGCTTATTCCTATTTGGATCCAGCCTTAAGGTTTAAGCAAAATTGTTTCATAAGCTTTAAATTGAGTAAGCAATATGGGACAAGTCCAACAAATCAACCCATTTAATTCGATAAAATGAGTAATTAGACTTTAAAAATGAAAAGCTGAATAAAAAATGAACTTTTGGGTCCGAGCTCATGGCTCAAATAAGCTAGCCTGAGTGAGCCATGGGCCGGCCCATCTAGTCCCCTTTTTTTGTTTAAAATATTAAACACTTATTATTTTATTAATTAATAACGTATAAATTATAAAATTTAAATATTATGTTAATTTTTGCTAAATAATAATAATGATTAGTTGTATTAGTTTAAATAATTATATAAAAAATATTTTAAAAAAATGGACTCATGGGCTGACCTGTAAGCTTCCTCCCCACGGGCTCCAGCCTACAAATTAGGACCTATTTTGGAAGTCAGGCTTTTTCGGCCCAATCTGTGATGAGTCAACTTGATTTCCCAGCTCTAACTTTAAACATAACAATTCTCCACAAAAAAAAAGTGTAAGCATATATCAGTTTAAGTCCCTAAGAAAAAGTATATCCAAAAAACACTAATAATAGAGTTGGACATGCACGAAAGTAATCATACTCGGGGAATTGTGGGAAGTGGTATCTTTCATTTGTACAGCTTATTTGTCTCACATAAAAATAGGGCCATTCCGTGTATTATATTTATTTAAAAAAAGATAATTATACGATTTCCTATTTGTAAAGAATATGACTCTATATAAATTTTATATTTGATATTAATAATGTTTGGAGTTACAAATAATACACCATATTAAAAAAATAGTTGCAAATAATACAAGTTGTTTAAGAAGTTTCTCTTGTTTAATTTATTTGTGTGTTTAGATTGAGTTTCATGTAAAATATTATCGTATATTATTTCCAACTAGACTCGCCTCTGGCTCAACAATCAACATATTATTGTATTTTAAATCCTTAGACCGCACAGTTTCGCTTGATTTTGAAACAGATCCCTATATTTTAATTTATTTTTTCAAACTACTATTTATTATTTGCATAATTTAGGTTGTATTTGTGTTGGAAGGTAAGTGATTATGAGGATAAGTAATTATAAGAATAAGTGTTTATTCATAATAAATTATAAGAATAAGTGATTATATTAAAAGTGATTTGTGTTAGGATATTGTTATCTTATAAGTGATTTTGAGAAAAGAAATATGTTTGGATATAGAGATTTAAATGATTATTAAATGGATAATAATAAGAAAAAGTGAAATAAATCTTTAAAAAATAAATAATTATTATAAATAGAAAAAAGTAACTTATAAAAGTAATTATTTAAATGAGTATAAATAACTATTTTGATTTGTGGTGTGTTTGAAATTTTTTTTTTTTTTACATAAATGCTTAAATGAAGAATCTAAAGAGGTACTTTCTGTCAATTTTTGTACCTTGAGAATAACCCATTGAAGGATGCAAAAGGTGATAAGCAGGAGTGCTTGCTCCCATGCTAGATGTGTCTTCTTACTAAAAGGTTGTAAGTTCCAGATCCTTCCCTGCCTACTGCGTTAAAAACTAGCAGATGTGGCTAACCGTGTCTTGCGTAGCAAATGAGTGTTTAACACGTAAGAATACCTAGAATTTCAAAAGCTCTCTCTCCTCGTCATTTCATTCCCTGTTTTAAAAAAGCTATGAAAAACAGAGCGGTAACAAAAGAAAACCCAAAATGCTATGGAACGACAACATTGTATTCTTCCGTCTCAAAGTGGTATTACCATCTGAATCTGATTGTGCAAAATTGGCCATCTTCTTTGACGATAAAAGTTGTGGCTGTGATGAACTGAATTCGACATCTTCGAGAAAAGACCCATACTCTGTCACACTAATTCTGGGTATATGGCTATGAGCATTTCAAATGGTTCCTAATCATGCTTGGGACTCACATGCTTATTTTATTCATTTCTTTCCAATAAAGCGATGCACAGGAAATCTTGGCACAAATCTAAGTTTAAAAGCTTTTTTTTTTTTTTTTAAAATTGTTTAGCCTTGGATAAAGATTCTCAAGAACAGGGGTTGCTTTGGCTTGTTCAAGTTCATGTGTCGGTGTTGTATAGCTACACATGTTGAAGTTCGAGTATCATTTCACACCATAAAACAACAAACATATATAATTGCATAGAATACAAACTTACCCACAACATAGTAGCCAAGAACATGATGTTTTGTTTCAAGCTTACTATCATAGTCATGGCAATGATTTTTGTGATGTCCAATAATGGCGAAAGATTGCTGATGTGATGATTGAAATATTAGTGAAAATGCATGACTTCCTTAATACCCCTTTATACATGTTTTGGAATGTGAGAATTCACAAATATGGAAAAATAGGGGCTGAATATTATAACGATGCAATTTTACAAAGGCATTTTAAAAGATATGCATAATGCACTCTGGTTATTATGATTTTGGTTTACCCTGGATCACTTCTTTTTTTTTTTTTTTACGTTTTTTTCAAGTTGATAGAGAAGCAAAGTTCGGGAAATAAACTTTTTCAAAATATTTGGAGCGAGAGGGAGGAAAATTTTTTGATCTTATTTTTTTTATAAATAAAAAAGTTAAGTTTAAAATCAGGTGAAATTACAGGAATCAAGGGTTTAATTTTTTTCATGTATATATTATGATAGATGATAGATAGATGTGTGCTCCACGAAACAAGTGTTGTAAAAAAAAATCACATTGTTCATTGTCATTGTTTGTAAATGGTGCCGTTTCTTGAAAGGTTCTCTCTCTCTCTCACACACACAGACACACACACACACGTATATATTGATATACAAGTACTATATTAATGTTTCCATGGTATCTAGTACATTTGATTTATTTCAAAGTTTCTATTGAATAGAGGATTAATCTTTATAGGTTGGAAAGGATAAGGTATATGTAATTTTTTAAATTGAGATCTCCAAAAATCAAATATCTTTTAATTCAAATTTCCTGCAAATATTAATTAATAAAGGAAAACAATAAGAATAGGGCAAAAAAAAAGGGAAAACAATAAGGGAAAAGAAGTTGATAAACAAAAGATGAATGTCTTTTGCATTCAAGTAACTTCAGTTCAAATTTCCTACAAATATTAATTAATAAAGGAAAACAATAAGGAAAAAAAAATTGACGAACAAAAGATGAATGTCTTTTGCATTCAAGTAACTTCACAGTTTCTTATAATTTCTTGTTGGTCTACCAATGTGAACTAAATTTAAATTATGTATGTATGGATGAAGATGAACACTTGGACCAAGCACCTATACTAACACACAGCAAATCAAAGCAGATCTAACAATCTCCACATACCAGCCACTTCAGATCAGATCCATCATGAAGTATAATCCGAAGAAGAAATCGAAGAGTTTGGTGAACAAGAAGCAGAATTTGCAGGACACGGCAACTTCTCTGGCCCACAACCCTCATCCCCCACCACCACCGTCGTAGGATCCGCCATTACCAGATCTCCGTAGTTCGGACTTTCCAAAATCGCGTCGAGGTTGAAATCGGCCTCCTCGGGATCTGGCCTGAATAGAAATTCAATGTCGTCCTCGAATCCTCGCGCGCCATCACTGAATATGCTCAGTAGGTCGCCGTCAGGCAGATCCGGAACTTGAAATTGAGAGAATCCATCGTCGTCCATGAAGATCCATGGAAGCTCCTGTTCCTCACCAGCCACAGGGTCCACAGAAGCAATCGGAGAGGATTCTTCGTTCGGCGGAGGGAGGATCTGAGTAGGTTGAATCTGAGGAATTTCAGGTTCGATTTCTAGGTCTTGTAGTTGCAAATGTGGTTGCTTCTGGTTCTGCAGATTTTCGGATTCGGAGGAGGATGATGATGATGATGAATTGGGATGTGCTTCTTCTTCTTCTACTACTACTTGTGATGGTATTGTGATCACTGTTTGTTCTTCTGGAGATTCGTCACTATTCTTCTTATTGATGTTGCTGATCTTGTCGATGTATCTACTAATGTCAAAATTGGTCACTGCATTTGCTCCTCTGTATTGTATAGCTGCCAAGTCATATGCTGTAGCTGCTTCCTCTTGTGTACCTTCAAAATCATTTGCAACCAAAATTAGTTAATTATAATTGGATTAAATCAATCATTTTTTGTCTTTATAATTTTGAAGTTTTCTAATTTTAGGACATGAACTTGGCTAATCATATGCAATATTATTATGAAAAACAGTTAGCTACATACGATAAACCAACAAATACTCATCAAGTGGGAGGCTACAAATAGTGGGATTTTAGTTTTCACCCACTTTGATGAATTCCTATTAGTATGATTTATGGCAACTTAGCCTTAACTAGCCACTCAAATTGTGGCAAAAGATAAATAAATAAATAATATAAAAAAGGCCACTCAAATTAGGTAATATTATGTCACTGAGTAGATTTTACTGCATCAGGTATCAACAACATTGCTTTTGTTAGTTTGAATAATTTATATTTCATATTTACCAAAAAATGTCACATGATTTTTTTACCCCAAAGTCACATGATCAACCCTTAAGAGTAATTGATCTGATAGTCACTCAATTTTAAGTTGAAAGTTTAATTAAAGGTCTATGTAGTGCCACCGATTTATTTATTTATTTATTTATTTAAATCTTGTAGTTCGCTTTCATGGCATCTTTGCCTGAATTTAAAATAGATATATTAAAAAGATAAATGAGTGATCTTTTGTGATGATTCACCATAATTTAAAAAAATACACATGGTTAGTCAAATTAGTACAATTTAATTTAATGAAATGGCATGCTAACAGATACTTTATGTTTACCAGAAAAAAATACTTTATAATTAGGACTGAATTAGTTTGAAATTATAGACTACATTAAAAATTAATTAATACTTTTAAAGACTAACAATAATGCAACATAAAAAAAATAGAGATAAGAATACAGCATAGAATCTGAGAAAGTTGAACTTTACGTACTATGGCAGAGAGAATGATAAAGATTAGCAACAAAAAGTAGTAATTAAATATGTGTTTGTGACTATTTACTGAACTAAGCACAGAAAAAAGAACCCAAAAAAGATAACTTTACGATACAGAATCTAAGAAAGTTGAACATTATGTGCTATGGGTAGGATTAGAATTCACGTGCCCACAGGGTGTGTTTGCTAGAGGCAAGTGTTTTTGATCTAGTCTCTTTTTCTGCAAAATCTACGTATCTTTCAGCTAAATACTAAACTATTGATCCAACTGACCCAGTAGCGTACTTTTGTTCATCTTTGAAGATTAACCACAATTTTTTAATTAAATAGATTACTTTATACTGACATTTTGGCAGGATATTGTAGTTGGAGACGGCATGAACTTTGCCAAATTGAATCTTGTACCCAAAAAAAAAAGAAAGAGACGTTTAACGATGAAAATGTATAGTGTATATCGAGTTCAATATTTTTCTTGACAACATTTCTATTTTTTATTTTATTTTTATTTAATTATATTATATCCAATCAATTTAAATTTAAAATTATGGAATTACAGAAGAACCAGACAAAGAATTACGAAGAAATAGAAGTCAGGGATCTGTTGTATCCAACAAATATGCTGACTACCGGATAATGTGGGGTTAGGGCTCATTGTCAAAGTGTTGGGTTGGTGTTTAGCCAACTAATAGTGCATCTTGACTAAGCCTAATAAAGAAATTGATATATATATATATATATATATATATATAGAGAGAGAGAGAGAGAGAGAGAACTGAAAATAATTTTGAAAATTAAAATATGAAAAAAATGGTTTAAAAATTTTACCTTTTAAAAAGTACTGTTTTAGAGAAAACAATGAATAGGGAAAACAACTCAAACATATTTTTTATTTTACTCCCTTGACATAACTTATTGAAGAAAGTTACAAAGTTAACAAAATGTAATGAGTTCCATAATCGTCAAAAATAATATAAATTCTATTTTAGAAATTCAAAATGACCAACAGAATCAATTAACTCTTTCAAAGATTGGCAAAAAAAAAAAAAACTTTCAAAGATTTTTCTATCACGTGAACTCATAAAAATTCTTCTGATTTCATCCTTTAAGAGGTACTAATTCAATTCAAATTATAAAATATGTTAAGAAGCAAATATTGTATGAAATTAAAATAAATGAAAACGAGTAATAAAAAATGCAAACAAATCCTCAAGAAAGTCATTTAATAATAGAATCCTAGGAAAGCCAAAAAGAACGATTTATTCAAAAGACAATTCTAGACGGAAGCCAATGATCCATGATCCAATGACTACGACAAATAACTACAAGAGCTTATTGCTTATTCTTTTTTTTGGCAACAAACACACGAACTTTTTCAAGCGGTAACCAAATTTGAACTCACTGGTTAAAAGACCTATATAATATAAAAAATTCAAACTCACAAAATAAACTTGCATTAAAATAAATATTAATATCGCGCATAAGATTAATCTTGCACCCCAAAAAATGTAGAGATACTTTAAAAACTTAAAATATAAAAAATATTGTGATGTGAGATTTGGGATCAATAGCCTTAAATTCTAATCTTTACACACAACTCCCTCGCGGTTGTCACTTTGATCACATTGGACCCATTAATAAAAGAGAGGGAAGGCACATGACTTCGCTGCTGTCAGCATTAACTCTCATATTTTCAATTAATTCCAATTAGGTCAAAGTAGAGATTTGTGCAAGTGGACCAAAGTGGTCCACCGGATTTTAATCCACCAAACATGATTGGCTGTATGTAACACTTGTGAATCACAACAAAGTTTGCTTGTAATGTGTTTTGTGTGAATGTCTCGTGTTTTCGGTTGTGTGTTTGAAATGTTGTGTTTAATATATAGTGGACCTAAGGGTTACTAATAAATGAAAATTTGACGCATTCTTATGTGTTTGTGTAACATATTTTATATGAGTATTTGCTGTTTCTATTTTTTGTCAAAAAAAATGTAGGCCTTGTGCATTGTTCAATATTGAAAAATAAGTCACACTATTCATGGTTTTTAAATAGTATAACTTGCCATAGATTTTATATTTTATATTACTTAATATTGATATTGATGTGAGTGCTTCCAATGGTGGGCATAATGCTTACTAATAAACTGAAATTGTTGGATTTCAATCTCGAAGAAGGTATGATTCAATGTAACATTATGACATAAAATTTGAAGTGTCATGTGGCATGAATGATGTGAGTGTTTAATGTTTGTATAAGACATCTAGATAACTTAAATACACCTCTAATTTGAAATTTAATAAACATAAACTTGGAAGAAAGTCTACTACTACTACTACTACACAACCATGGTGTCTTCAAACTTTGCATAAAATTATTTTTAAAAGTTTACTCTCACATATTAGTTGAATGCATTTAAAATTTTATAGTGAAAATATTCAAAGAAGAAATAAGTCCAAATAGACAAATGATATATTACCACTTTTTATCCATTAAGATAACTAACAATTTTACTATTTTATTGAAAAGTAAACACAAATGTATCAACTATGTGCACATCTATCCATGTTGGGAAGTGGGAGCAAAGGCAAAGGGAAAATTAGTACTTATGAGTACTTGCTCACACTCATACACTTGCACCAATCATTGTAACATGTGAATGTGAGGTACAAGATTTAGTAGCTAGTTTGAACTTTTCTTGAAATTTACCAAAACTAGATGGACCCTCCTGCATTATTGAGCTTGAAAAATGGGTTGAATTATTTATGGTTTATGAATAGTAGAACTTATTATAAGTTTTATTAATATATAGAATAGATTTACTTTTATGTCATCACTGTAGCAATTTTTCAAAGATCAAACATTGAGAAAATATTTTTTTATGAGATAGAATGAAACTTACTGTATGTGCCCAAGTAGAGATATTTGTTGCCTAATACTCTTCCAATCCGAGCTTCCCATCGCCCATTATGGTGGTGCCTATTCAAATCAAACAATTTTTGCATTAATTTCGACTCAATGTTTACACCTGATTAACTTTTCACTAGAATTGATCATAGATTCGAAAATTGAGCCACAAGTTTAGTTTACAAGTAGTACAAGGTGTTATGAAATTTTGTTTGATGTCAAAGTAAGTTACTTTGAAATATTTTATGAGTGTTATTTTAGTCACAATACAATAAATGTTGAAGATTTTGTATTTGCGGGGTGTTTTATGCGGTGAAGTCTCTTCTGCATATGGACCGTCCAACAAGAGAGAGATAAAGTGGGTGGACCCTACCTGATAGGTGAGGTTCTTTCTCTCTTGCGTAGCACAGTCAATCTGTTACTGAAGATACAAATACATGTTGGGTGTGTATCTGATATTTCTGTTCAATGTCTCAAATGCCAATACTTTGTATAATGGACATTTTGATTATTGAAACTGAAACGTTAGATTTCAATGATCGAGAAAAAATGATTCAATATCAGATATTACGAATAATTAAATTCAAAGTGTTGTTTTGTATACTAACCTAGCTACCCCTCGATACTTGGAAACTCCTCTAGAAAATCCACTGCTTTGTCGTCGCAATGAAGCTAAGTACTCTTCTTTTGTGACCTTCTCCATTTCCTCAAGCTCCTTGGTATATATTTCTATCTACATAATTCATTAATAAAACAGAAAAATTATCCATGTGATTAATCTGACTTAAATTAACATCGATCATTCTTGTATATAATTATAGATATCATTCATGCCATTAATCTAAATTAAACATTGGCTTTTTATTGTATCACTAGAAATACTCATAAGATCTTAAACTTGGGAACCACATAACTATGTATAAAAAATAATGTCAGCATAAGTGTGGAATTTTTTAAAAATATGGACAAATGTACATGTCTGATTAATTTAAATTAAACATTGGCATGTGTTTTGAAAAGATAAATAAGTTAATGTACCGGGAAATTCAACGTTGAATCTCTTCCCCAATATTTAAGAGCAGCAAGATCATAGGTTCTAGCAGCAGCTTCTTCGTTATCATAAGCCCCTGTAAAAATATTAAAAAAATGATAAAATTTTAAAAAATTTAATAAGAGAATCAGATCCAAGTGACAAAGTCTCAAAATGATAATATATATTGATAAGCACAGATACTACACTTGATCTTAGCCAAAAGGCCAGAAAAGGTATCTCAAAATGATAATATAATCAATTGATTATTCAGAAGTTTCTTGTAATTTTTTATACCATAATTTAGAACAGTAAGAAGTGATAATTTACTGAAGACAAAATATTTATTTGGATCTTCCAATGCTTCTTTGCTCTTCATTAATTTTTTGTATTGTTTTAATGTCTTCTAGTATGATTTTGGTTCTAATCTTAATATGCCTAAGTACTAAAATAATGAAATAAATCTGCAAAGTTCGAATGAAATCTTCTTTTCAAGCACAAGCACCCATAAATTTCCAATAGAGTAGGATACAAGCAGAAGGGTTTAAATATATTTACTTTGATTTTTATAAAAAAGTAATTTAGAGTTTTCAATTCAATTGCCAGCAAGATGGTTCTCTTAAAATTCATTTAGTTTTGGTATTTTAACATAATTTTTTTAAATCTAATAATTTTTTTGAGCAATTGAGAAATAAGAAGTATGCGATCCAAGAAGATGAAGAGAGACTTACCCAAATAAACTAAGGCAGCGACAAAAAGGTGTATGTGAACGTTGGCATTGACAGAGAAGACACACCCAGTCAGAATACAACATAATAATAATAACTAAAACGATATTTAAAAATTTACAAAGTAAAAGAAATAATTAACAATGGTATTAGATCTCCTTGATTTTCTCTCACAAGTTTTCTTTATTTTAATCAAAACTTCCCCATTCTTTAAATAAATAAAACAGAAAAACAAACCCAAAATAAAAAATACGGAAAAAAGAGTACCTTGTCGTCCCTTCTTGTTCTGGACACTGTTCCAAGAACTCTTATCCCAGAGATGAGCTTCGAACCTCCCGGTCCATCGATGCCTACGAATCAAACCTCAAATTTATTCACACATGCAAATGAAAATTCTAAATCCACTTCCCAAAACACACCAAACCGAAATTCAGAACGTTTCGTTCGGTTCACAAATACGCCACGATAATCGTCTCTCTCTCGCAATCAATACGGCGAAAAAAAATCTCCATTCAGTTGAACTACTCAGGATTAATTCTCACTGTAACAATTGAAAGAAAACACAGAGAGATGCGAGGATTAGTTAGTTACCTGGTGACTCCTCTGTAGACGGAGCTTCTTCGTCCGCCATTAATGGCGGAAGAGCTGGAGCTTCCGGCTTTCACCTTCTGCGACTTACCGTCATCATTACCATTACCATTGCCATTACCACTCCTTCTGGCTCGCTTATTACTCGCCCTGCCTCGGTCTTCCCCTTGATCAGGATTCTGAAACTCGAGAGAAGAGGAAGAAGAAGAAGGTGTAGAAGATGAAGAAGAGCAAGAGGAAGAAGAAGCACTGGAAGACCTCTTCATAACTGTGTGTGTGAGAAGAACACAATGGGATGCGATGATGTGTGTATTTGTAGGAGCAGAGGAGTACAGTTTATTTTGGTAACCTAAAGTTGTTTACCAAATGTGAGAGAGAGAGAAAAAGAGAGAGAAGCAGAATAAAAAATGAAGGAGAAATTGAAGGTGATTTAGTTAAAAGGGAAATTAAGGGCACGTTTGGTGCTTAGAAAATTTTTTAATGGAATTGGAACATGAAAGGAAAAAGAAATGAGAACAGGAATAAGAATGAGAATATATTTTAAAAGTATGTTTGGTATGGAAGAAAACTTTGGTGTGGAAAGAAAGCTAAAATATATTCAAAGACAATATTACCCCTCAATGAAAAATAAATTAATCAAATATTGCCCTTTCTTTGAAAATTAAAAAAAATGGAACTCTGAAACTGAAACACGAGGGAGACGAAGATGAGACAAAGGAGATGAAGAAGCCATTTTCAGAATAACACCCATCGATTTGTGCGACAAAGATGGAGACGCCATAGATCTGTGCAATGGAGGCGAGGGAGATGGCGGACAGTGGCGATTTCTTGGACGACGGTGGCGATGAAGAATCAAATATGAAAATCCTCCAACACCTACAGGAATTTGTTTTGTCCATGACGACGAATGCTGAAGATGGTGATACTGGCTGACGGACGACAAATCTAAGGTGCGACGACGATACTGGTTGAGGGATGACGAAGCTGAGGTGCGACAGCGAAACTAGCTAAGGAACAATGAAGCTGAGGTGCGACGATGATAATGACTGATGGAGGAGTGATGACGATACTTGTATGTTGTGGAAATTTGGGTAATATTGATGGTATTCTGGTCATAAGAAGGTTGATTCCCAGGAACTTGAAAAATTCCCTTGACCCCTTGAAGGAAACTAGGCTCCCATGCATAATGGAAGATTTGGATTCTTGGGAACCTTGATAATGCATACCAAACTAAGTATTTTGGACTTTTCATTTTAAATTCCCTTTCTTTCAAATAAAATCCTTGCTACCAAATAGACCATAAATGTCTATAATTCATGAGGAAGGGGGTGACTTAACCATGGGTTAAAGTTGGCACTGGGTTAAGTAACCATATTAGTCAAAGATGGGTTGAATTCTTACACGTGGCTTGGTAGTGCAGCCATGCTACCAATGGGAGTTTGTTTTCCATTCCTCCTATTGTTTGAATCATCAAATATCATATAAAATTTATAAAATATATATATATATTATTCACAAATTATAAATATTACAACTCATTTCATAAATATTTTTATCTCACATATAATTTATAAGAAAATTATATTTTTAACCCCTTAATTTTATACTAAAGTTCCTTGTAGTCCTTTAACTTTATTTTATTTTTCTAATTTTTTAATTTTTAAAATATAAATTTTTTTTATTACTAACAATATTAACTATATTAATCCTAAATACTAGTAAAACATTTTCATATACTGACAAAATATTATTTAATGTTGACACATTTCAATTTTTACCGTCAAATCATTAATATCGTTATATATTCACTAATATTAGGTTTAGAATATTTTTAAAATTAAATTAAATATTAAAAATAAATAATTACAAACAATCTACTTCTAAACAAACCTTAATTTTAGGATTTTTTTTTTGTAAAAAATGAGTTGTATAAATATGTAAGTATTTGAAAATGTTTTCCTAGCATTTTTTATTCATATAGTTAATGGTATTAGAAATAGGAAAACTTTTAATTGTATTTTAAAAGTTAAAAGATTAAAAAGAAATAAAATAAAATTAAAGGGTCAAAATGAAATTTATTATAAAATTTGGGACTAAAAATATGCTTTTACCTAATTTATGCTAAGTAATTGTTGTAAGTATATTATTTTGGAAGAAAAATTTGACACGTAAATAGCAATAGTATTTTTTTAAAGTTCTATTTTCATATGTATTATTTTTTAAAGAAGACTTCTTGGGTCATATTTTTTATTGGTAAAATAAAAAATTAACAAATAATACAAAGTTATTTGCATAAATTTAAAAATTTTCAAAATTTATTGTCAAGTTTTGATGATAAAAAAATATTTATACAACACTTGAAATTGTGATATTATTCTTAACATGGATAATGTATTTTATTATTCAAATTTGACACAAAACATGAAATTATTATTATTATTATTATTATTATTATTATTATTATTATTATTATTATTATTACCCATCTATTCATGGAGCTCAAGTAAGTTGGAAGGGAACTTCTTATGAACAAGTGCAACATCCACTATTTTTTATATATATTGATGATGATAATTGTTATTATGAATACCATATTTTGTTTGGATATTTTAAATAAATTAAAAATAATTAAAAAATAGAGAAAACAAAAATCATCTTTTATTTTAAATAAATGCGCAATTATCCTTCAATTTCAAGATAAATATAAATCTTCTAAAATAAAAAATTACTCTTTAAACCCAACTTCAAAAAAGAAGAAAAAACAAAAAAGCAAAATGGAATTTCCTTTTAATACAATAGATAATGATAAAATCTAAAAAGAAAAAAAAAGGGAAGAAAGCTTTTGAAATTGAAACTTGAGTCTAAACAAAATCATAATAATATAATATAATTTCCTTTTGAAATTAACATATATATATATATTAATAAAAAAAAAAGAAAGAAACAATAAAATAAAGGTTAAAGTACGCTTTTTTTTCTTTAATTTTGAGATAAGTTTCATTTTAGTCTTTTAATTTTATTATGTTTCATATTAATTCTTTAATTATTAACATAAAACTAAAGACTTCCTAATTTTTAATAATATTAAATAAATTAACAGAAAATGATAATGTATCTATTTAAAAGTCACATCATTAATATTATTATGTATCAATTAATATAAAAATTATAACAAAAATAATTTTAAGATCTACTTTAAAAATATGTTAACAGAATAAATTAAAGATTACAACCTTAAAATCAAAAATTTTATTTTTAGGTTTTAAATATTTATTTTAAGATGTTAAAATAATTTTATTATAAAAAATATTTATTTTTTATACTTTACATTCTCAAACTAAATTTTTCAACTTGTCAACTTGTCTAAAATAAATAAAAATTATTCATTTTAACATAATAATTTTAAATATTTTATCATAATATTTTAAAAATAATTTATTCTAAGATTATAATTTTTAATGCATTAAATTAACATATGTTTTAAATTTTTTACTTTTCTTGGGTACTAATTATTTATTTTGAGCCTAAAAATTGGTAATTATAATTATTATATTAATTAATGTATAATAATAGTGATTAGATGAATTTAAGTAAATTTTCTGTTAACTTGTTTAACGGTGTTAAATTTAGGAAGTTTTTAACCGCATTTTAAAAATTAAAAAATTATAATAAAATTTTTAAAAATTAAAAAATTAAAATAAAATTTATCTTAAAGTTAAGGGATTAAATTTATACTTTCATCTAAAAAAATAAAACACACAAATAAAAAAATAAAAAGAAAATAATAGGGATTGAAACGCTGAAAAGCATCAGCGTTTTAATACAAACCCTAACAAATAGCGAGGCAGACAGAAGGGAGGCAAGTAGAGAAGAAGGAAAGGAGGGCGGAGGCCGCAAAAAGGAGAAGGGAGGGCGAGGTTGAGAAGAGAGCGGCACACAAAGAAGGAAGCCGCACGAAAGGAGACAGGGAGAGCGAGCGAGATCGGGAGAGAAAACGAAGATGCCGAAGAAAAAAGCGAGGGAGGCAGAACGCCGAAGAGAAAGTGGCAGAGGCGAATGTGAAGGAGGGGGCCGCATGGACGAGAACGAAGAGAACGAGTGAAAGCAGGAGAAAAGAGAGGAGTCCGGGTGCGAGCGTGAAGGAAAGAGCCGAAGAAATCAAGAGCTGCCAAGTGTGAGTTATTTTCTCTTCTCTTATTCTGCTTCTCGAGTTTCTTTGCTTCTTGATGGTTCATGATTCCCTTAATTCTCTATATCATTCAAATGCTGTTTGATTCCTGGAATATCATGATTGTGCTAATTTGGCTTTCTGGTTAGTATCTAGCATTTAGAATAGCAGAAACACAATGTTCACTGCTTGTCATAAAAACATGCCCCTCAAGTGTATGAAGATATGTCAAAAGGGGGTGCTGCTTGTTATTTCTCATTAATATGAATATTGGGTTATGTCTTGTTATTGGGTAGATGAGGAGTTCAACTGGTTCATGATGCTTTATTCTGCTGTCCAAATGGTATTTATTACAAACCTTGATCGCCCTACTTTGTTTGGTGCTTTAATGTTGGTATTAATCATGTTTTGTTTGGTATATAGTGAACTCTCTAGTGGGAACATTACTTGTTTTACAATGAAGTATGATGCGGGATGTTGGAATCAATCTTGCGTTTATACCTGCTTCTCGTTCTTTTCTCTTGATTTTAATCACTTATTTTGTGTTGAGATGCTAGAGGAATAGCTTCTTTGTTTGGTCACACTAAGTCATGTTCCGCGGGTCCTTAAACTTCTCCTTTTAATTGTAAAATTGGGAATAGAATGAAATGGTGGGGTCTGCTTTATGTGTCTGTTTCAAGTTTCAAATCATGCTTATTACATCCCCTTGATAGTTTAAGCTTGTCCTTGATGTCACTTGATGTCACTGTATTGTGTGGTTTGGTTATAAAGGTTAGATTCTTTGGCTTAAACGTGATCAAATGAATGACTTAAAATAGCTTGAAATGCTGCTAAGGATATTGTCTTTAGCTCTTGTATATCTCCCTCAGGTTGTGCAAAAGTGAATGGGTTGAATTGATATTTCCAAATGCTTCTTTGATGGTTTTTTTTTCTATTGCTATTGGTAACTTTTGCTGTCTGGTCATGAAAATGCATTGCGAATTTCCTTATTTCTTATTTGTCTCTAGCATCTTCACCACGTGAGAATTCAAGTCTGGCCTTATGGGAGAATGAAAAAGGAGTCGATGACTAATGTGGAAGCCAAGGGGAGACCAATGAAAGAGCTTTCTGGTATATCATATGGCTAAGATTGTTTGTGTGGTACTGCTTCGTGATTTGCCCAAAATATTGACACACGCACACACTATCGCAAATATTGCATGCTTTGAAAATACCTTTTTATCTATAATATAATTTTTATTTTAGAGTTACGATGTGGGGTTTTGAACCTCCTCTGGTATAAAGAGTCTATCGGTTGTGGGCAGTGTGAGACTGAATTGTCTTCTCTGGTTTCTGTTCCATTATTCTTCTATATTTTTTTCCTTAGAAATTATATAAAAATTCCAATAGGTTTTAATGAGATTAAACAATTACTTTTAGGGTAAATAAACTTAGAGTTACTGTGTGGGTTTTGAACCTCCTTTGGTACAAGGAGTCTATCGGTAAAGGCTGTGTGATATGTAACTGAATTTTTTCCTAGTATATGTGTGTATATATATATCTATATATATTTCCCTGCGTAATGAAATGTTTTGAAGGGTCTCAATGGCCTGATTAGATCAACTGTTTTTCTAAAACAATAATATGAACCTTCAGAACCGTGTGGAACTAGGGTGCCTTAATGGTAGATACCGTAAATCCTAGCGTTGGAAAGGAATCTTAAAATTTTAAGATCTTGTCATGAAGAATTTACGCTGAAGCAATGGTAAATGGCAGTAACATCTCTTGATCTTGGAATAAAAATCTCATTCAACAATTATATTCACCTTAATTTGCTTCAGCAATGATCATTTTGCCTCTCTCTCTGCTTTCAAGTTCATACAATTTTCTCATTAAAGATTATCACTCTTGTAACATACCTTTGATCAATTGGAAGTCATTACGGACACTCAAGTTACGAAGAGTGTTACTTTTTCTATGGAAAAACCTAACCAACTCCGTTTCGTTGAAGGCCACCTTGATGGAGCATCATTTGAATATTGATCAATCTTGTTTCTTCTGTGGTGATGAATGGAATCTTGAAAGCATCTTTTCCTTAAATGCGATCTTGCAATAGCCATTTGGTTTGTTTTTTCTCTGGGCTATGAAGTTGATTGATAATTCTGTTAATTTTAATGATTGGATAAGTCATTTTCTCTTTCAGATCATAAATAATTCTGTTGTTGCTAAAGCTTTTCTTATTCTATACTATATCTATGATATATTCTTTAAAGGAAAATAAGCTGTACTGTGCAAGAGCCAGTTTGGTCCTGCTTGGCTTTTCGGCTGTGTGCTGATGGCTTGGATTGCTTCCACATGTCTTTGTTTAATCTCCATCTATTGCCACGCTTAATTTTTTTTTTGTTTTTATTCTTTTGTTGTTTTTACATTTTTTTTATTTCTATCGACGTTTCTATTCATGGGGGAGGGAAGTTGTTCTTTGGGTCCCTCACCATTTGTTTGTATTCTAAATATTTTTATCATATATTTGTCTGTGTGTTTACAAATTATTTTTTTTCTATAGTATGAAATATTGAAATTTTAATTACCTCTGTAAAGATTAATAACATAATTAGTTTATAATTGGACACATTTATTTAAGATGAAATTTTAGTTAAAATCTATTTAATTTAATAAATTATTTATAATTCTTTTTTAAGTTTATCAATTGACACATTGATTAATTTAATTAATTTAGCTTATTATGAATAATTTAATTTCATAATAAGATAATATGTTTGTAAATAAACACCTCTATTTCAGGTTTAAATTAGTAAGTTTATAAATGAACGCATTTATTTTAGGTGAAATTGTACTTAATCTATTTCCGATAAAATTATACTTAATGATTAATATAATTTGATAATATTGTCAACCGTTTGCGAATAAAGTTTTATCATAAGTTAATAAATAAATTTAACTATACCTAGTGGTATTTTTTTTTTAATGAATCTTTTTCATAAGCTTTTTTTTTAAATAAATTAATTTCATATAAAGTTCCCTATTAAATTTATTATGTTGATTATCTAGAATTTGTTTTGAGGATTAGAAAGTGTTTATGGTTTTAGTTAAAGGGGGAAGATTTAAATTTATTTGATGAGAACAAATTATATATTTTCTCAAGGTGAGAATACAAGCCACATGAATAAATTTTGTGTAGAGGGTTTAAATTTATTTATATTTTTCAGTTGGGCTTTTATTCCAATCTAATTATCAAAATAATGGTTGAAATATATATTATTTAAACAGTTACATATAATAATTATTGTTCAATCTTTTTTTGTTATGGTCTCGAGCGCTCACGGGATCAATGCTTCTTATTTCTTTCCCGTCATTTTTTTTTTTGCGTCACACTGAGCCCCTTCTCTGCCGCGATTAGGTTTCCCACTCTTCCTCTAACATTGACATTGATTTTACAGATGTGTGAGCAGTGAGCTATCGTTAATAAGTCCCCGTTTGGTAGGAAAATTTAAGTGGGGGAGGAGAGGGGCTTCCCTCCATAAAATTCTCCCCTACCCAGATAGAGGGGAGGGAGGCTCCCTCCCTCTACAACTGTCCCCTCCAAAATTGGGGATGGAGAAAAGAGTAATTTTTTTAGCTTCGGTGTTTTTTTAATAAAAAATATTTTTAAAAATAAAAAAAATTATCAAAAAATTTTAAAATATAAAAATATTTATTTGAAGATTTCAATATTAAAAAATATGACACTTAAGTCTCCTGTTCCCAAAAAATGAATATAAAAAATTTTAATATTAAATATAAAATTATAAAATATGAGTATAAAATATTAAAGTATAATTTTATACTGAACACTCAAATTTTTTATATTCATCTTCAAGGGTAAAAATAATAGAAAACTTTAATTTTAAGAATAAAATAATTAAATTATTATTAATTTCTTTCCCCTTTCCTTCCTCTTAAACCAAATAACAAATTATTAAAATTTCTCCATACCCTCACCTCAATCTCCTTCCCTTCATTCCCCCTCCCCTTTCCTCCATATCTCCTCTCTTCCCCTTTCCATTAAAATCCCTCCTATCCTTTTTTCTCTCATTCCTCCTACCTAGGGGTGATCATGAGCTGGGTCGGGCCAGGTTTGACCCCGGCCTGATGCCCGGCCTGAAATATTTCGGGCCACTATCGGGCCAGTTCCGGGCCAAATACCGAGCTGGCCCGATACTACATATATATTTTTTTAAATTAAAAAATAAAAATAAAATTATTTAATAATAAAAAATATATTTATTTATACTTAAAAATATATTTTCTTAAAAAATAATCTTAGAAAAAAATAAAATTGTTCAAAATTTATGAATATTTAACTATTATACATTATTTTTACATAAATATTAAGTTAAAAAATTAATTTAAAATTTAAAAAAATTTGAAACATTAAAATCTTAAAAAGTTTTCATAATATTTACATAGTAAATGTATTATATTAGATATATAAAGAAAAAAAAATTCTACAAAAATCAATTAAGATATATAAAAAATTAGAAAAAAATTAAAATATATATATATATATATATGTCGGGCCGGGCTAGGGTTAGAGTGCTTGGCCCTAACCCTAGCCCGGCCCGAAATTTGGCCCGGCCCGAATTGGTCGGGCCGGGCCGGGCCTCGGGCAAGAATGTTCAGCCCTACTCCTACCAAACCCATCACCTTAGGCTATGTTTGGTTTGGGTTTTTTGAAAGAGTGGGGAAGAAATTGGAGAAAATTGAATCTCCTCCTTTTGTTTGGCTCAAAAATTGGAGGGGATTGAGGGAATTTCCCTCCTTCCCATTTTAAAACATCCCAAATTGAGATTTTTTTTTTGAAGGAATTGAGTTATTAAAACATCCCAAATTAGGATTTTTTTTGGAGGGAATTGAGTAATTATAACTCAATTCCCTCTAATTCTTTCCTGAATCAAATATTTAGATTTTATTAAGACCCCTCCAATTTTCTCCCTTCTAATCCCATAAAACAAGAAAATTTTAAAATTCTTTCAATCCCTTCCCCTTCAATCCTCTTATTTAAAATCTCTTCAATTCCCTAAATTGAATCGAGCCAAAGAGTTTCATCTCCCAGCGCTCCTGCCAAACCCACCACCCTAAGAGCTTGTAGGTTTACACCTTCCCGCTGCGATTTCCCGTCCGGATCACAGATTTCGCGGATATGAAATTCGAGTTGATTGGCGTGGCGTGATTATGTTGTTTCTCTTGCCCGATGTACCCTATGCCATATCTCCATCGTAGGTGATGGGAGAGATGTTTGTAGATTGGATTTCTTTCACAGTGCTGAGAAATGGAGAGGTTTTCAGAGGACGAAAGTATTCTTTCCCGCCTTCAAGTGATTGTTTGAAATTCAAATTAACGCCTCTCCACGTGTATAAAAAGGGATGGCCGGGAGCCCAGAGAGTGTGGAGGAGTCGATCCTAATTCGTGTAGAGTTTTCAGTGTGTGTTTTCAATTTCTTGTCGAAGCTTTCAATTTTTGTCTTTCGATTCAGAATTTTTTGTCCAAGCTTTCAATTTGTGTGTTTCCATTAATAATGTTAACCTTAGACTGTTTTTATAGGTTTTTCGATGGCACCTGTCGAGTTCAATTTGATTAATGATCTCCACCCTTACAAAGAAACTTGGAGTATTATTGTGAGGGTATTACAGGGGGGATTGTGAGAAGTCAAGGAAGCTCTCAGGGTATAAGCTGGATTTCAATGTTGTTCGTAGATGTGCATGTTTGTTATTTCGGTGTATTAATCCTTCCTTATTGCTCTGGTCTTATTTCGCAAGTCATGCATTTGTTAATTCCGCTGGTTAACATTTGGTGATCAGGGAACTTAAATCCAAGCCAATATTGCCATGCCACCTCTATTTGAAAAAACACCCAACTCCTGATCATTCTATTCGTTCATCAGCAGTTAGTGAACAAGGATATTCACATAGAACAGCGCTAATGGTCGAGGTATATCATTGTTCTCATTCAGTTTTCACAATTTGTTGCTCTTAACTTAACAGGCTAGAGTCCAAAATGTGAAACTTGCAGTTCCAATTTAAGCCATAGACAGTGAAATTGGGCTTTTGATTCTTAAAACTTTCTGGCACTGGATGAGAGATTTTTTTTACCTTACGCATTTAGTCTTATTTGCCAAGTAATTGTTCTTATTAATGGTTTGAACTGTGATACTGTTCAAGGAATTTATTTTAACATTGGCTTTTGTATTTTATCCTTTTCAAGACGGAAACTTTCTAGTCTATCCTTTATCATTCAACAGTTTTTCAGGTCTGTATAATTTATTTCCTGACATTATTTGTTTTCACCTAATTTTTGACCGTTTTCTAAAAATAAAAAAATAAAAGCTACTACAGAGATGAATTACACACGTACAGAAATTAAACTCAAGTTAGAAAAAATGTATTGGATATATATTAGGAAGGAAATTTATCCGACGTTCCGTGAGCTGATTGCCTAGGGTAGCACAAAAACTCACCATCTTTTACAAAATTTTTTAATACATCTGCCCAGTAAAAAAATCATCAATTTCGTTAATAAGATCTTTCTTTTTCTTTATTTTTTTCCTCTCCAATTAATTAAGCTCTATATCTAGCATTAGATTTATCGGAGTAATTAACTATTAATCAATATTGGCAAGTCAGCTTTTGTTTTTGGGCCCAAATATTGTCAAGTCAACTTACTGGCTGAAACATCATAGCCGTTCAATCTTAGTACTCTGAAGCCCATTGATGTATCGTCCAGGTCTGGCAAGTTTGTATATCTTGTCCACCCGATCCCTTTCTCATTCCAATTCCTGAAATTTTGATGTCAATGTTACTCTCGTTTCAAATTCTATTATCGAATTACATGCATAATTAAAAAAAATTGAAAACTGTCATATTTGTCTCTGAAAGATTTAATGACATTTATTTGTTCAAAGGCTTTTACCATTTTTCAGTCCAAATAACATCAATTTATTTCTGATGAAGAAGCTTTTTTTTTTGGGCCATCGATCAAGAAGCTTATTGTAGATTAGGGGAGACGAGCCTGGCAAGGAATAGATTAAGTAAAGCTTGCTCAATAAAATGAAAAGAAGAGAAATTGACCTGTGAACATAATTCACGATCTCTTGTATTTTTGATTGAAAATATCTTGAAATTCCGAACCGCTCCAATGGATCAACAATCCACAACGGTTCGAAAAAATCCAAGGGATAAAATTCTGGAACTGAAATTTCAGAAATCCGAAGATAAATAATTACTCAATAGTGTGATTATGCAAAGTAATCATTTTAATTTAATGCTAATTTTGGCAATTGATTGTATGAAACCAACATTTTGTAAACTTGTGATCCATTACCTCCGCTATTGAATTTCTGGACCACATTGTTTAAGTAGTTGACGCAATGAAAAGACATTACAACCTCTTCAATGCGCTTTGAGGACTTGGCAAATGGAAATTAAAACAAGAACGAAAAGTATAGGCACAAGGGAGACAAAGAATGAAGGAAGATGACGATGTGAAAAATAAAGGAAACAGCAGAAAGGAATAGTGTAAAGCTCCACAAAACATCTACAATTCAAAACAACATCTTCACTTCACTTCAGAAAATCATATATCCTTTGAGATGATATAGGAACTGTACACGAGAGTCCAGAAAAACACAAATCGTTACAAGATCAGCAGTCCTAGTATGTCAAAATTAACGTCCTCCACTCTTAATTCATGATACCTGTTCAGATTCCTCACACGACATGTTGTATGAGAAGCAAACGTAGCTTTTTATCGTACATCCGATGCTGCATGTTGCGTGCCACACAAATTCGAACATTTGCATCGATATATCAAAGCTATGCTCGCTCACTTTCCTTCCACTAGAGGAATTCAAACACTACACAAAAGTGAATAGTTCACATTTATTTTTTACTTTTATTCAAATATTCCAATACTTAAAAAATGAGACTTTAGTTGGTGTTTATAAAATAAGATTTTAATTGACGTTTATTCAACAAATGCTAATTAAAGGGGTCACTTTAGTTAACAAATACCAACTTAAAAAAAAAAACTTTTGTTGGCGTTTGTTTAAATAAATGTCAATAAAAGTCAGTATTTTTTTTTAAAAAGTATATATCTGTACATATATAACTCTATTGAACGCATTAAAAAAACATATATTATATTAAAAATTATACATTAATCTAACAATTCATTACAATTCAATTATGACAAATATTTACAATTCAATTTCTAGTATACCAACAATTCTTAATAAAAAATCTCCTACTTACATATTTGTTTTCTTCCTAAAACAACTAGACAAAAGAAAATTACAATTCATGGTGCATTCACCAAGCATTCTTGTTGGGAGAGACACCATACTTTGCCTTTTCCTAAATTAAAGATAAAATCCAAAGCCAAAGCAATTAAACATCAATCACCAGATTTGAAATTGTGAAGGAATTAGCATGAAGATACTCATTGACTTCCCATAAGCCTTGGTTTGAAACCTTGTACCTAAAGTAAAAACAACCACATGATGTTTTAATATTCAGCAAATCACTGTCAACAAAGGCATAAAAGTTAGATAGCAGGAATAAACCAACTCATTAACTTTTCAATGTTTAGTTACTTGGTAGAACTTCATTTTAAATATATATATTTTTTATAGAATTGGGTTGGAGAACTTAATTCAAGAATATATATATATATAGATGATAAAGATCATCTATATATATCACCCAAATAAACTTGGCACAGAGACCATATTAATAAGAATACAACAGCCACACAATCCACAATCAGACCCATCAATACCAATTTCGGTGGCTTGAGATTTACAAAGGCAGAATAATGTAGGATATGAACTCACACGTTCAAAAGACAAAAAGAATTATAAATGCAGCAAAAGAAACTAGTACAGATTTCTCAACAAAATAACATCCCTTAAAATTATTTCATTAGTTGTCGATTTAGAAAATTAATCAAATAGCTTATAAAATCCTCAGAGCAATTTTATTACATAACAGAAAACATAGTTCGATTCCCCCTTTCTATTTATTGAGATTTACTTTGGTAGCTTTTCCGAATTTTTAATTTAGCCATAATCATATCCTCCTATTTGCACATGACCGTACTAACGCAAACAGAAAGACAAAACAAGAGCAGTACCATTGAATTAGCTTTGAGATTTTGCAGACAGCTGGGTGCTGGAAGCTAGACCAAGTGCTTGTGTGGATGACCCTATTGCTACTCCCAAAGAGATATCCTGCAGTTGATGGAAGTTGTTAATGACATATATCAGGTTACTTATCCTACCAAAAACACACATACTTTTTCAATGACCATTATTTCCTTTATCTCTTATTCTATCTTTCCATAATTTTTTATACAATTCATAACATAATGACTATTGCCACACTTGAATGCATATTAGATTAAACTTAAATACCTTCATTTCAAGTCTCTTTGAAGTTCTTTCAAAGAGACTTGAAATGAACATAGAACACATTTAAGTGGATGATACTTTGCTATATATGCATGGTCGACCATCTTTAGAAGTTTTAAATAAAAAATCAACATGTGCCACAACCAAACCAGGGCCTTGTTTTTTTGGAAAATCGAGTTCATATAACCATCTTTTAAGTTCAAGACATTAACTACATGTCCAAAATATACTTACTCTTCAAATTCTATTGAAAAGCATAAGACTCTGGTTTGCAAAGTCAATATCTTCTCATAGGAGATATGATTTCTTTGACTGAAGTAAAAAGATGTTTTGGTGTAGATGTTTTATGGAGTTTCATGTATATCTTCCCCTAGTTTCCTTTGTTTTTGAAACCTTCACCTTCCTAACTTCTTTGTCCCCATTATGCCTTTACTCTCCATTCTTGTTTAGGAAAATTATAATTAAATACCACAAGTCACAAGTGGCCTCTAGCAAGACATTGTGACTACCCAATCATATGAGATCGGTGATCTGATACAACTTATCATATAATCCGATCACATCACTTCTGTCTCATGATATATAGGTCAAGTATGATGCATGGAAACGTTATCCTTATTTTATTCGACCATCACTTTCTCGATCTCCGAGTAGATTGATAGAACAATGGAAACTCTTCCATTCGAGCATGGCTATGCATTTTCTCAGTCTCACTCATTGAGGGGCCCAGATATATCTCTTCATTAATTAAAGGGACAAATTCCATCTTGACCATTCATCTTCCTCCACACGAATTCTACTATGCTCGATCATAGCTTTTATGATCTCCCGATTAAAGATGACTTTTGACTATGCCAAAGTATAGTGTTCCCCATGTAGGAAGCCATGATGATCTCAGGTCTAAGGGCTTAGTGACACGGTTATATATGAGATATGCTTATGACTTGAGCCATGCAGCTATCTCATGACGGGTCAATCCAGCGTCTATTCTCTAACATGAGCTTATAATTTTGATTTGTATCTTCATACATAATTATCAATTAAAATCATACTAGCCTTAATTCATTATTGTTCCCACAAAGATGATTGACTAGGGATATTTAGGATAAAATAATTTATCAAAGGGTATTATTATAAAGAAAAACATGCAAACAATATAATAATATAAGAAAAAAATACCTTTTTTTTTATAATGAAACACAATGTTCATAATACAATGATTGGCTTAGGGCACAATCTCCAACATATACATCTACAAGTAAAGATTAAAAAACAAATTCACACACTTTTACACCAGATCTACCAAAGTTACAAACAATCCACCTTGATTGATAACAGATCTATATATATTTCCATTTTGTGAAAGTTGCCAACCATAAATCTATAATATTTCAAACCCAACAGACCGAAATTAAAAAAAAAAACCAGCAATATCCAAAAAAAAGGAAGAAACCACTTAGGAAGATAAAGATGAGGTGTGGGTAGTAGAAGAGAAAAAAGAAGAGAAGGGAGAAGCACTGGTAAGGAAGGGACAAGCACTGATTTGCCTCATTCTTCTCCGTACACGTGAATCTCGGCTTTGGCTTTACCTATGAAGAGATTCTGTATCATCGACAGGTTCTTTAGCTATACTGATTTGTTGCGTTTTTCTCTACATGCATCAATATTGTTGGCTCTCAGATTCATGCTTAGTTTTGATCAATGAGGAAGGCTTGGTTCTAATCAAAGAGGAAGGAGGGGAAATGGAGGATAAACGACGTCGTTCTAATTGGTGAAGGAAGGGAGGATGGCATAGTGAGGAAGAGGAAGAAGAGGGGAAAAAGGCAGAGGAAGAGAGGAAGGAGGAGATAGAAGGAGAAAATGGGTAGGAGGAGGGAGGAAAGGGGAAAAAGATGGAGGGTAAAATTGTCTTTCATAGATTCATAATATTTACACTCAGGTACCTTAGTGCCCTTGTGTAATTACCAATGTTTAAAGTATATTTCTGTAATTTTTTATTCATGTGGTATTTAATTATAATTTTCCCTTCTTGTTTTCATTCTCATTCATCAAAACCTTGAAACAATGAATAGGATGTTTCTTCTTTCCAATGCTTGCTGTATAGGTATCCCTTATAGCAATATGGAGAACACATATGATTCAGGCAATGAAAAGACATGACAACCTCTTCAATGTTTTAAGGCCTTGGCAAATAGAAATGAAAACAAGGACGGAGGGTAATGACACAAGATAACCAAAGAATGAAGGAAGACAAAATTGTTAAAAATAAAGGAAACCATGGAAAGGAATACTATGAAGCTCCACAAAACATCTATAATTCAAAACAAAATCTTCATTTCACTTCAGAAATCCATATCTCCTTTGAGACGATATAGGAACCATAAACTAGAGTCTAGAAAAACACAAATAGCTACAACAACAGCAGTCCTAACATGCCAAAATTAAGTATTTATCATAATGGATGAGAAGCGAGCATAGCTTTTAATCGCATGTGTTGGTTATATCCAATGCTGCATGTCACACCACACAAATTAGAACGTTTGTATGGATATAAGTAATGAATATGATCAAAGCTATGCTTACTTCTCATCCAATATGTCATGTAGTGAATTTGTACATGTATAATAAGGAGTGAGTGAATGATGATAAAGCTTAGAGTAATGAATATGATCAAAGCTACCACATCCAGACCTTCGATGAAGGTCTTAAACTCCATTAGACAATAAATCCAGGCATCTAGCAATCACAATTAATCAGACACATTAATTAAAATTAAAAAAGAAAGAAAATTAGTGGTGCCCAAAATTGTCGAAGAAGAAGAAGAACTTAATCGAAACCCTAAGCTTTGGAAGAGACATTGCTGAGCTAAGGATGATGACAATGGAGGTTGTTAATGTCAACAGAGGGCAAGGGATGATGACCAAAGGACAACAACAAACCTAAATGTTTGGATCTATGTCGGACGCTTTAAGATTATGGTCACATCCTCTTTCTAGCTCATCGTTGATGAAGTGAGAAGGGGCTGGATATTGAAGATGTACAAAGATGAGAGAGTCAGAAGGTGAGGGTGTGAGAAGCTTGATGAAAGATGAAGGCTAGGGGCAAGATGGTCCAATATTTTGGCTTCCATGGGTATGAGGATGGAACTCAGTTAATTTGATAGAAGTCCACTTCCATGGGAAGTGAGATTCTAACATACCAAATGAGGTAAACACATCAAATTTTTCTTAATCGAACAACTATAATTACTTTATCACGAGGTAAACTTGCAGCACCAAGATGCAACGTTGCATTAATCCAGACATTTGGACCAGTTCTGCCAAAAAGAAAAAGATGGTTTGATTAATTGAGAGACATGGCCTCATCTTCTCTATTGATTGGGCCAACGAACAAGATGAACAAGGAAGAGCACATAAACCAAATCCTAACTTTGCCTATTGCATTTTGTCATTCTCAATTTAATTTTATATCTTATATATTTAAAAACAATACAAGAATCCCTCTACTTTCACTTGTCAAATGGATATTTCCAAATTTAACAAGCCATCTATAAAATGGTAGGTATGAAATAGAAAATAAGGGAAAATAACTTGAGAGAATTATAGATAAATACCAAAGGAGACAAAAAATTATAGAAACATATTTTAAACTTGCAAAATTATAATGAGGTACCAAGGTACCAAATTGTAAATATTCTTTTCTAAGAAAAAGACAAGTTCACCCTTCCTCATTTTTCTCTTCCTTCCTTTTCCTCCCTCCCTCTCCTCCTTCCTCCAACCTACATCCCACCATCATCTCCCCCCATCCCACTCCACACTGCATGGTCTTCATCAATCTTAGAGCTAAAAAATCTTCATCTAGCTTAGATTTTTCAGTTTCCTCCCATTAGTCGGCAACCCACACAACCAACCCATGCTCCCTTTATCGGCAACCCACACAAATAGATGCTTCTGAGCTTCTTCCTCTGTCTTCTTCTTTTCACGCAACCCACATCCTTGTCTTCATCTTCTTCTTCCTCCATCTTCATCTTCTTCATCCTCTGTGGCCTTCATCTTTTGGGTTGCTACTTTTTGTTTGTTTGCTGGGATTTTTTTTTTCAGTTGAAAATATATGTGTATTAGTTGCAAATCTAGGTAAAACAATTCGTAAATTTATGTGTATCAACTGAAAATATGTTTAGGTTTATTTTTGTTAGTTATTTGCAACTGATCTTCGTAGATTTACAACTGAGTATCATATATTTGCAACTGATATTTGTGGATTTGTTACTCCGTTGCATAGTGTGTGTTGGTCGACCATCAGAGGAGGTGGCTTTTGATGGTCAACTAGTGCAACATCATTGACAATAGCAGCTGTCACCAAGTTGCTATGATGGTCGACCGTTAGAGGGGACCTTCTCCGATGGTTGACTAACACACTTTGCTACAGGATTACAAATTCACGAATATGAGTTGCAAATATCCGATACTTAATTGCAAATCCATGAAGAAGGAGTAAAAAAAGAGAGGGGTAAATTGGGCTTTTAGCGCAATAAAAATATTTACAATTTGATACTTTAGTATCTTATTGTAATTTCGCAAGTTTAAGGTATATTTTTATAATTTTTTATCTTTTGTGGTATTTATATGTAATTTTCCCAATTAACTTTCTACATATTTATTTAGAAGAAATAATAATAATAATAACAACAACAACAACAATAATTGTTATTATGATTAAATGATGATAATTTATTATTAAGAAATTGTATTTGTATATTTTTCTATTAAAACAAATAAAACTATCATTCATAAACTAATCAGGCCTTAAGCCAAATTTTGGATAATAGGCCCTAAATTTTTTATGTATGTATCTCACACATGAAAATGACAAGTTATTCATTCTTTGTTCTAGTTTGTCTAATTATATTCAAATTTATCTCCAATATTACTCTTTGTTTTGCTTTCTGAGTTAGAAATTTATTTTTGATTTTAAATTTTGTACATGTAATTACTTTTATATCCTAAAATGTAATGGATAAAAATATTTTACAAATATTATAATAAAAAATTCTTCTTATGTTTTTAATTAACTATCTAACAATTGAGTATGTACTATCTCATTTTTCTTTCCATTACCTCCTAATTTTACACACTTATTCCATTTCATCCTTATTTAGTTGTCAAACAAATTAAATAACCCTTAGATAATATCTTAAAAAGGGGTTAATATGTAAATTTACTCCCGAAGTGCTCTCAAAATCACTATTGGCATCCTAAATTATTTTTTAGTGAAATATTATTCTTTATCTTTTAAAATGGTAGCAATGTCACCCCTAGACTAACATATATGTTAAAATTGACCATTAGGTGCTTTGTGTAATGTTTTTTTAATCAATTCATCCTAGTTAGCAGTTTACGTGACATCTTAGTTGGAAAAAATCTTACATGGCAATTTATGTAGTATCTAAGTAGACTGAAGCAAAAATACTACCAAAAAAAGGTTCTCATTTCGCCCTAGTCGGAAACCAAAATCCCAATTATCAAAACCCTAATTAAAAATCTCAAAACCTAATAAAATCAACTATTAAATACAAAGAAATAAACAAACCACAAAAAATTATATGTAGATTTATGGAAAAAATAAACTCAAGCAAAGGAAAAATTCTAAAAAATTCACAAAAATAAGCTATTTTGGATTTTTTTTCAATATGTGAGATTCTTGCTTTTACGTTGAGAAGATGTTGAGTTTTTTTAATTTTTTTTCCATCCATTTTCTTGGTATAATTATCAAATGGGTTATTCCTTATGCAAGAGAGGAAATTTAAAAAGAAGAAAAAACATTGTGAGTCTTCAATTGTTCCTCCAACAAATAGATGAAAGAAAATGAAAAAAAAAAATATTTTGACTCCTCCAATCAATATATGTGCATCCAACAGCAAATAAGGAAGGAGGAACAATAGATATATGCATGAGGTTACGCAAATCTTGTTAGATCAACAAGAAAGAAAAGATTTAGGAAGGCATGAAGAACACTTAATGCAAAAATCCTCCAATGCATGTCTACAGTATAAAAAACACTACCAAAATAATTGAAAAAAAAAAGAAAACACTAACTTTACATTGAAAAAATAAAGGATGAGGGGAAGCAAGCTATCCCACTGTTGTGGTCCTTCAATATGAGATTCTTCTTCTTATGAAGAGAAGAGGCTGAGTTCTTTTTTTAAAAGGAAAAAATTAATTAAGCCGTCATTATACATTACACTTATTTTTAAATTTTTAAATAAGTCCTTACGTTTTAAAAATTTGTGAAGAATCCTTAAAATTTTCACCAATATTTTTTAAATATGCTTACAAAACTATCCTTACAACGTACAGGTGGCACTAACATCATTTAATGATGATGTGGCAGAAAAAATAACATGGAGCTAGTGAAGTGGAAAAAATAATTGACAGCCTTCTTTTTATTTTGGGAAAATTGGGTTCTTCTTTCTCTTTTTTGCAGAAATATTCTAGTCAACGATATGATATATTTCCGGCTTCCACCAATGATTTCTTGGGATTACAATATTTGCAAGCCATGTCTTGGGTCGTCTTGTCTCCTCGTCTCCTACTCAATTTGCTTTCACATTTCTGGTGCCTTCTACTCAGGCATCACAGTTACTAGAACGTGATAATTATGAAAAAGCAAAGTATTTCATATTTAGGCTAAGAAAAGACAGTGTTAGCTCATATGAAAAATTATAATATCTGTGTATTGAGAATTTTACTACCCAGGCTTCACAAATAATTTTTTTATTACTGGCATTTCATTGGTCATGTTTTGATCTCTCCTATTCTCACATGCAGATCATCAAGAATTTTTCTATCCCCTCTAAAGATATAGTAGTTTAATTATGTGAAATGAGCATTGAGATTCCAACCCAACAAAACTTGTAGTGACACCTAAGTCTTATCAGTATTTCTACACCAAACTTATCCTTAAAAGTAATATTACATTACATAATCATTTTAACTAAATAATATGAAGCCACCTAGTACAGAAAGGCTACTATATCCTACAGCAATGTTCAGTTAGAAACTCGTAAAATTTTCAAAGTCTTCTTTATTATCTGATGATTACACACATTATAATTCTTTTATTTTTTTTCAAGCCAATGAAAATGTATGCTACATGTAACAAATGAAAGAGTTTAAAAACTAGCAAGCAAAAAGCTCTACTACTTTAACTAATGATTTCGAGTTTAAGTCAAAATAAGAAAATGTGTTGGTTATATAAACAAATTTAAATTTTGAGGATTGACTATGCTAACGGTGAAAATTATAGGGAATTCTTCACAAACTTTAAAGTGTAAGGACGTATTTGAAATTGAGGGCGAAGTAGAGGGATTGATTAATTAATTTTCCCTTATAATTAAATCATGTAAAATAGATATATGCTACCTGACTCCCAATGTAAAGGAATGTTCTGACAGTGATACAAGTAATGCCTCAGTTTAATGCGTAACAGATCCCTTGCAATAGACAAGAGGTAACTTGAAATGGAGTGAGCAAATAGAAGATAGTAATGAGAAAATAAAGAGAAAAAGAAAAATAAGAAGAAGATCAATGATTAGCCAAAAAAACATTAGAAACAAAAAAGGTGAATATAATTACAATGGGGATGCAGATGAAGAAGGATGATGAAGACCGACAATTTGCTGGAAGGGAAATCACATAACCAATAAAAATACTGTCACATCTAAACATTAGTTTCTAAAAGTCTAAGTACAAAATAAAGGATTAGATCATACAAAATGACAAGTTATCGGATCAAACAAGCACTTCAATCAACAATAGAAAGTACATCAAATTAGCTTAGAAAGAAGCCCTAATTAAGTCCAAATTTATCCTATCAAGCTAATCACCAACTTTGATGTTCAGATATTTGATGGAATCTTGGCTCAATCCATACACTTTTTAACTCACAATAGTGCTCAGATTTCTTGATATCATCCTCATAAAACTCATTGAAAATGCATCGTCATTGACACCACCATTAAGAACCAAATGTTAGGAATGTTGACTTTCAAAGAGGGGGTGAATTGAGAAGTATAAAACTTTTCTGCAAAAATACAATATAGCAATGAAAGTAAAAGTTTATAGAAAAGTAGAGTACAATGAAAATTGAATATATAAGAGATAAGGGAAAAGAAAACTCAGTAATTTATCTTAGTTTGGTCTAATCCACTTGACCTACGTCCAGTCTTCAAACTATCACTTGAGATTTTCTACTATCAGCAAGAATTTAGTAGGCTTTTTGTAATGCCACAGTACAATATTTGTGCTCTGTTTTGATAACACAAAGAATTCTCTCAACACGCTTGCTAGTATTTCCCTTTATCCCTTTGTAAATCTTCTCACAAAGAATCTTTCTTTCAGATGATGAAAAGATCTGTTACAAAATTCTATACTCTCTTAAACATAGTAGATATGACAATTGAAGAGTAGTGAATTAGGTGTATAGGTGAAAAAGTTTTAATACAGAATTTTCAGCAGAGCTTTTGTATTATCAGACTTAAATCTGTTACCCATAACTTTAAATGAAGTTCTATTTATAGATTTATGGCTTAACTAGTTGTTAGACATAAGATCTAGCTATTAGATACTTTAACCAATAGTTACTCTGCAAAAATAATCATTCACTAACTGCATTAAATATGTCTGATACATCAAAATTCGAATATCAGAGCTCAACAAACAAATTTTGCAGAGATAGAAGGTTAAGTACTTTAATGTTAAACTTCAAAATTCATCTATTATTAAGTGACATTCGAATTTTGAGTTTGTAAAAGATATCCAATGTTAATTCATACAAAATTTTCATATTAAAAGTGAGTCTGAAGAGATTGAACAACTTTCCCAAGTTTTCACATAGTATTTCAAAATTTGAATTTTAGAAACTAAAATTTGTCTGTCAGAGACATATTCAATGTGACATAAAAGTTATTCAATATGAAGTTTGAACTTTGAACTAAAAAATTCACATATCAGAGGCATGCTCTACCAAGACATACAAGTTCTTACTTCAAAGTTTACAATTCGAAACTCAAAGTTCATCTGTCAAAGACTATGACTTCAAACTCTCTTTTAACTTCATCAACAATTAAATTTTAACTAAGTTTTATGTAAATTTTGTATACTTTCATTAACTATACTTAACCCAAAATTCAAATTTTAGATTCAAAATTCATCTATCAGAGTTAAACCTTTGTAACTTCAAACTTCAACAAGTAAAGTACGAATTATGCATAAAATAAACACGAGTCAAATAGCAATATTCGTCTACTAGTCAATATTTTTCAATTATAACACATGCTAACATCAGATAACTTTAAAATAACTCGTTTGAATACTATGGTAACATAAAGAAGTAAGATTTAAAGCTTTTAACCTTATGTACACAGTGAGAAATCCTAAAAACTAATTCTTCGCTTAATCTTCAATGGATTTCTTCACTTTATACTTTCATGCTCCTTCCAAGTTCTAATTATTTAAAATCATCAAAACTTCTAATTCAACATTCTCCCACTTTTTTATGATATCAAAACATCTCACAAATTAAATTAGTACTTAGATTTGCTTCCAAGAGCTCCCCTTCAACATATGTATTAAATTTTGAATTTGAATATATAATTGTAACACACGTATTAGTGTACAAATTTTAGGAGAATAGAAAAGGACTATTGAGACAAAGAAACATACTTCATTGATATAAGGACATTTAATACAAAGATTCCTACTAGCTCAAATAAGTACACCGAGACATATAAAAAAGGAAACATAGTAAAAAAACACAAAAAACATAATATCCTAAGGCCTAAGCTTTATTATTCTACTATTGTTATTTCTTTCTGACCTTAAGCTTGATTCTTTTGCCATATGTTTTGCTTGATTGCCTAGCAGCTGCAGTTTTGCTTCTCCCCCTTTTTGATATCATCAGGAGCAGGTGCAGAGGGAGGAGGCACTTGAGTAATGGGTACGGCCTAAAGTGTAACTGGTATGAAGGGCACTGAAGAAGGCACTTGAAGAAATTCTTCATCAAACTCTGCAGATAGCTCCTCAACTTCTTTTAAAATGTTAGCTAGCCAAGCCTGTTGTTCCATTGTGAGTCCAAGTTAAGGTATTGGTGGTGGAAATATCTCATCCAGCCTTTGCTTCTGAGCTTGTATCTGAGCAACATGTGCAATATCAGCAATGTCAACATAAGGCATAATCCCCCTTTCCTCATTAATAAAGGATTGAACAACGGGTACTGCTATGAGATCTGCTACAAGCTTTTCTATTTGCTCTTTTTCTTGAGTTGAAAGAACTGATTCCTGAGTAGTTTCCTCCATAATTGGCTCATAAGAGCTCTCCACTTGAGCAGCTTTGGCTTCCCTTATACCATAGTCCAGAGATGGACCAAGGCTACCGTTGCCAGAAATATGAGGACTGACAATAGTAGCAGCAGAAGGGCCTTTTTTTAAAGGACTCGAGATATATGGGGAGTCAGACTTGTGACAATCAGAGGGACCAAGCTATAGTGGTGCTGATGTAGATGGAATAAAGGTTCACATGTCATTATAGGCATCAGCAACCACTTTGAGGTTTTTTACTAGATTAGTAATTTGGACTTGCAGGCTTGCAAATTGGGCGTTCTGTTTATCCCTAACACTCATGATCATTTCAAATAAATAATCATATAGCTCTAGTATGGTGTTGAGTTTGGCCAAGTAGTAGTGGGATGAGATTGATGGTTTAGGTGGTTCGATGCTTTGAGATTAGGTAGGCTATGGTTCAAATTAGGTAGTTGGGGTAGCCTCAAAAGTAACTTCCTGTTATTATTGTGGAACTGACTCTTCTCCTTCATAAATGAAATCTTCAATTCTACCAACTCCCTTTCCAACCCATTTGCCCTCTTTTTTCTCTATGCCTATCCTTATCAGTTCTTCTTCTTTAAATTTCTCTGTGGGCTTTCCTTTTCCTTTCTCCAAGTGTTAGATCTTGGCAAACTTGAGAAGTTTGTGATGATCGAAGCATAGGGCAATGTAGAATCCTTCCTCTAATCTCTGGACTTTACCATTCTCTAAAGAATGATATTTCCAATGTTAAGCTATTTTTCTTCAAATCAAAGCTGTCATCACATGAGCTTCAGCCCTGGTAATCAGATTAAAGCTGCCTCCCTTGCTCAATTCAACCTTTCGTTTCTGAGCACTACCTTCTTTCATGGCATATTGAGACTTTGTCATTTTTTAGGCCTTCCCTATTCTGTGCCAACATTTACATTCTTCATTCTCACCATTTCTTTGAGAAAATTGCTTCAAGGATTGATTAGACAGTGTTTATAGGGTTCAATTTTGAGCTTAATCAGTGGAAAATAATGTTTAGCTAAAGGAATTTAAGAATAGTTGAGAAAAAAATGAAAGTTACAATGGTTGAAATACGAATATGGTTGCATCTGTTTAGTGTCTAACCCTCTGAATCCTCCTTAGTAATAGTTTATCAGACAAATTTTGGGAGCCAAAATTCAAATTTTGAGTGGTTACATTCCCCACTTAACACAAAATCTACTTAGACAAATGAACCTTCAACCATGAGGTTTGACTTTTAGAGACATACCACATAGAAAATATCTCAACAATTGTGAATTATGACGAATAAAACTTACAAACAAAAGCTGAAAGTTCCCATTACCATATTGCTAGGAATTCTAACTCTGATACCACTTGTTAGGATTGCTGGCTTCCAAGAAGGGGTGAATTGAGAACTATGAAGTTTTTCCAAGAAGACGGAAAAAATGCAGCAAGGAGTAATTTTGATTCTCCTGTGATAAGTAGACATGATGGGATTTCTATTGATGCCCTAGAAAACGGACAAAAGAGTAACAGTGAGTTATTATTCTTGGAGTATAGAAGGAGTCATCCCATGTAAGAGGCAAAACATGTCAGTTCAGTCATTTCTTGAAACTCAACATTGTAGATCTTATTTTTGTTGGTTAAGATGGAACATCTAGCATTTTCACCGTACAACAAGAACCAAGGTTTTGATTTGACTTTAGTTTAAGCAAATGAAAAAGAAGATGATCTTCAATCCTTGCAAACCACGTGAAAACTTAGAAGATCAATTCATCCCAATTACTCTAAGATATTTGATACAAACTCTTTTTGCAGTTTGGACCATTATTGTTCCTCCATCTTTGTTCAATTAGAAGTTAGCTTTGTCAGAATAAAAACTAATCATGAATAATATAAACAGTTATATAATGACTGATCTAACATTTATGAAAATTTTGTGCTTCAAAACTCATATGACATTCATAACTTTAATTATAACTACAAAAAAGAAGAATGAACCATAACTTTACTTTTGGAAAATCCTAGATTTACTTTATTGTCTCAGAAGAAAGTATCAAGAAGTTACCTTAATAAGTGAACAGTAAGAGAAAGGCCAATGGAGTTGGAGCACAAAAGGGGTTTGAGCATAAGTTATAATGGAAATGGAGCACAGAGGGGATTTGATCATGGGCTGTGATGGAGTAGGAGCACTACGGAGCATAGTTCTCCCTGCGGAGCTGAAATGTGGTTTCTTTTTGGGATCTAATTTCTTACTTGAGTACTAGCCTATTATGGTTTATCTTTTAATAATAATATTATTATTATTATTATTATTATTATTATTATTATTTCACCTTAGCCAACCATTGCTTCTTCCAGAGTGTCAGCTCCTTTTGCAGCAAATCCTAACTCTGATACCACTTAGTATGAATGATAATAAAATAATTATTATTATTTCACCTTAGCCAACTATTGCTTCTTCCAGAGTGTCAACTCCTTTTGCTAGGAATTCTAACTCTGATACCACTTAGTAGGATTGCTAGCTTCCCAATAAGAGTTGAATTGGGAAGTTTGAAAATTTTCTACAAATATAGAATATAGCAATGAAAGCAAAAGTTTGCAAAAAAAATTAAAGTATAATAAAAATTGAATATATAATAGATAAGGGAAGAAAAAACTCAGAATTTATCCTGATTCGGTTAAATCCACTTAACCTATATCGTGTCCTCAACTCAGCACTTGAGATTTTTCACTATCAATAAGAATTCAGTGGGCTTCTTGTAATGTCACAGTATAATATTTGTGCTATGTTATAAGAAGACAGAGAATTTTCTCAACACTTTTACTAGTGTTTCCCTTTATTCCATTGCCAATCTCCTCACAAAAAATCTTTTATTCAGAACAGTTTCTTATCCACCTGATAATTCAATATTTAAGCCATCTTATTAGATTTTTTTCATTTCAATCAACCTATACGATGACCATTTCTTCTTCTCATATTCAAAGGCCACTAATGTTGTAAAATCATCCAGAAAGTGAAATGCCCCTTTTTGAAGAGCTATACGCTTTATTTATTTTAGGGGTATGGTTGAGCATCTATACTCATCAAGGCTCCATTGAAATTCACCACGGTAAAGCATAGAAAGTATTAGCCAATAACCCCCATGCTTGATCACTAGAACAGTACAATTTTGATTACTAGGAGAAGGCGAAAAAAATGCAGCAAGGAATAATTCTAATTCTCCTGTGATAAGTGGACATGGTGGGATTTCTATTGATGCCTTATAAAACAAACAAAAGAGTAACAGTGAGTTGTTATTCTTGGAGTATAGAAGGAGTCATCCCATGTAAGAGACAAGATATGCCAGTTTAGTCATTTCTTGAAACTTAACATTGTAGATCTTATTTTTGTCGGTTAAGATGAAACATCTAGCATTTTCACCATACAACAAGAACCAAGGTTTTAATTTGACTTTAGCTTAAGCAAATGAAAAAGAAGATCTTCAATCCTTGCAAACCACGTGAAAACTTAGAAGATCAATTAATCTCAATTGCTCTGAGATATCTGATACAAACTCTTTTTGTAGCTTGGATCATTATTGTTCCTCCATCTTTGTTCAATTAGAAGTTAACTTTGTCAGAATAAAAACTAATCATGAATAGTATAAACAGTTGTATAATGTTTGATCTAACATTTATGAAAATTTTGTACTTCAAAACTCATATGGCATTCATAACTTTAATTATAACTAACTATGAAACACAACTTTACTTTTGTAAAATCCTAAAACTACTTTCTTGTCTCAGAAAAAAGTATCAGGAAGTTACCTTAGTAGATGCACAGTAAAAGAGAGACCAATGGAGTTGGAGCAAAAAGGGGGTCTGAGCATAGGCTATAATGGAGTTGGAGCAGAAAGGGGATTTGATCATAGGCTATAATGGAGTTGGTGCACAAAGGAGATTTGAACATGGGTTGTGATGGAGTTGGAGCACTACAGAGCACAGTTCTCCCTGCGGAGCTGAAATGCGGTTTCTTTTTGGAATCTAAATTTTTTACTTGAGTACTAGCCTATTATGGTTTATCTTTTAATAATAATAATAATAATAACAATTGCTTATTCTGGAGTGTCAACTCCTTTTACAGTGAATCCTAACTCTGATACCACTTAGTAGGAATGACAATAATAATAATAATATTATTATTATTTCACCTTAGCCAACTATTGCTTCTTCCAGAGTGTCAAACTCCTTTTGCTGGGAATCCTAACTCTGATACCACTCTATAGGATTGATAGCTTCCTAATAAGAGCTGAATTGGGAAGTATGAAATTTTTCTACAAATATAGAATATAGTGATGAAAGCAAAAGTTTGCAGAAAAAAAATTAGAGTATAATAAAAATTGAATATATAATAAATAAGGGAAGAAAAAACTCAGTAATCTATCCTAATTTGGTCAAATCCACTTAACTTATGTCGTGTATTCAACTCAGCACTTGAGATTTTTCACTATCAATAAGAATTCAGTGGGTTTCTTGTAATGTCACAGTATAATATTTGTGCTCTGTTATAAGAAGACAGAGAATTTTCTCAACACTTTTACTATTGTTTCCCTTTATTTCTTTGCGAATTCCTTACAAAAAATCTTTTATTCAGAATAGTTTCTTATCCACTTGATAATTCAATATTTGAGCCATCTTATTAGATTTTTTTCGTTTCAATCAACCTATACGATGACCATTTCTTTTTCTCATATTCAAAGGCCACTAATGTTGCAAAATCATCTAGAAAGTAAAAAAGTTCCTTTTTGAAGAGCAACACGCTTTATTTATTTTAGGGGTATGGTTAAGCATTTATACTCATCAAGGCTCCATTGAAATTCATCACGGTGAAGCATAGAAAGTATTAGCCAATAACCCCCATGCTTGATCACTAGAACAGTACAATTTTGATTACTAGGAGAAGGCGAAAAAAATGCAGCAAGGAATGATTCTGATTCTCCTGTGATAAGTGGACATGATGGGATTTCTATTGATGCCTTAGAAAACAAGCAAAAGAGTAATAGTGAGTTGTTATTCTTGGAGTATAGAAGGAGTCATCCCATGTAAGAGGCAAGACATGTCAATTCAGTCATTTCTTGAAACTCAACATTGTAGATCTTATTTTTGTTGGTTAAGATGGAACATTGAGAAGTTTTGCTATACAACAAGAACCAAGGTTCTAATTCGACTTCAACTAAAGCAAATAAAGAAGAAGATGATCTCCAATCCTTGCAAATTCCATGGAAACCTAGAAGATCTATTAATCCCAATTGTTCTAAGATATTTGACACAAACTCTTTTTACAGCTTGAACCATTGTTGTTCCTCCATCTTTGTTAAATTAAAAGTTAGTTTTCTCGAAATAAAAACTAATCATGAATAATATAAACAATTATATAATGTTTAATCTAACATTTATGGAAATTTTGTTTCAAAACTCATGACATTCATAACTTTAATTATAACTAACTATGAAACACAACTTTGCTTTTGCAAAATCCTAAAACTACTTTCTTGTTTCAGAAGAAAGTATCAGGAAGTTACCTCAGTAGGTGCACAGTGAAAGAGAGGCCAATGGAGTTGGAGTACAAAGGAGGTCTGAGTATGGGCTGTGATGGAATTAGAGCACAGAGGAGGTTTGAGCATGGGCTGTGATGGAATTGTAGCACCATATAGCAGTTCTCCCTGTGAAGTTGAAATGCGATTTCTTTTTGGGATGTGAATTTCTTACTAGAGTATTAGCCTATTGTGGTTTATCTTTTAATAATAATAATAATAATAATAATAAATCTTAATAAAATAAGATTTAATAACTCCAACGTCAAGGGAAAAGAGAAAATAAGTTTGGAAAAAAATTACAATTAATGACCTGAAAGTTCTAAAAATTATAAATTAACATTTATTGGGTGATTAGAATTTAATATTAATATTTTACTTGATAAAGGTCAGTTTAGACTGCCGGAAAAGGCAATATTGATTCAAGAACAATGATTGGACCTTGTTAAAATATATTTTGGACCAAGATAATGATTTTATTCCACAAGTTATTTTTGGATAATCCTATACCAATGCAATGACAATTTCAGCAAAAATACTTAATCGGTACGGGTAAATTTAATCGGTAAAGAGTATTTTAATTTATTAAAGTTTATGAAGCAATTTTTGGACAAAAAAGAAGGTGAATCACGTTGGAATTCAGAATTGGACACAAAAGGAATTAATTGAAAAGCTTTTATAAGAAGAAAGGCCAAAAAGTCAAAAAAGGAAAAAAAAAGTGACTTTATGATTAACTCATTTTAAGTCTTCATCTTCTTCTCGATTCACGTCTGAAACAGAGGGTTAGGGGGAGAGAAAGCACGAAACAGAAATTGAGAAGAGGAAGAGCAAGAAGCAAGGGCCAAGATCTCAAGTGTTCAAGGTAAAGTTCTATAACTACTAGTTTATGTACTTTGGTGTTTAAGAGTATTTCCATGGAGTATTTTCCTCTTTTCTCTCACTTTAAGGTTCAACCATGGTGACCCAAGAGAGAGAAAGTTGAGCTATGATGAAATCAATCCATAGAAATGCTTCAAGATGCAAGAATATGGCATTTGATTTCAAATTGATCGGGTAGTTTTTTTTCTACATTTTTCTGAAAATTTCTGCCTATTTAAGGTTTGAAAAGGAAAGGTAATTTTATAGTTTTGACCCCAAAAATGGATTCCTTGGGTCTAAATTATGTAAGAACAATGATGTTGTACAAAAAAAACTCTAAAGAAAGTAAAGTGAAAATTTTAATCCAAGTATGCACACTTTGTGAATGAGGTTATGCAATTGGTGGCTAATGGCCTCATTTTGTGACACTATAGGATTCAAAGAAGTGTTAGAAGTTCAAAGGAAAGGTGTGCAAAGTTTGGAAGGATTGGAAAGCTAAAAGGTAGTTTACTAATCTAATCTTGCATTATATAGTTATATAGTTGCAATGGTTTTAATGTTATACCAAATGTTTACAATGATGTTATGTGATGATTTGTTGATATTGGCTGAGTTATTTGAGGGGTTTTGTGACCCTGGGATGTCCAAAATGTAAGGAAAACTCTGTCCAATTTTTTATAAAATGTTTAAGCATAAATGATTCTAAATGTTTGAATGATGATTTGATGAAGTATGCTTGTATTATATGATTATATATTTGCTTGATTAGTGGTAACTATTGAGATTTTTTGAATCTCACTCTTCCAAATGCTAACCATAGTAGGGTCAAGCAATGCAAGGCATCCAAGAAGAGCTAAAGGAAAAGAGGAAGAGAATGATGAATGATATTATTATGCAAGTCTTAATATTATGTTTTGGGAATTTATATAAGTTTGTATGAAAGGGATAAATCTTGTTTGATACCCTAAATATATTCTTTTAAGTCCTCTATGATATTATGCATGAAATTGGAGCAATATATGTCAATGTAAATGTGTTATGAAGTTTATTATGTAAGTTATGACATAAGTTTGTTTGAGATGACTAGTATTGATTTGAGTTCGGGAACTTTGTTTAAAATAGAGCATCCTATATAAGTGTTATACATGCTCTTAAAGTAGACAGAACAAGCTTTTCATAGAGTAAAAGAACACCTAAATTGGATAAATTTATGAATTATAGTGATTTTTCAAATTTAGGGTTCAGAACAGAGAAAGATTGGGAAAATTGGAAACTGAAAGTTAGATACTAGAAAATTAAAAAGATGATATAAATCGTGCAGATCTCCAAAAATTCAGTGGTTTGTATTTATGGAAAGGTCTATGTTTTGAGTTTCACATGCCAATGATTTGGAGGTAATTGGAGCTATATGATAAGAGATATGGAGGTTTTCCCAAAACTATTCCAGCAAAAGTGGAATTCTGACCCTTTATGATTTAAGTTAACACCATACCTTGTGTAAGTTGAATAAATGTACAAGAAAAATATTTATAAAAAGTATACTCATAGAGCTTTCCAATGACATAAAGAATGTATGAATTGGCCCAGGGTAGAGTGAGATATAAATTTTTAAATATAAGGCCAAAATCTTGGGGAAGAAAAAATGACCAAATGTATAGTAAATATTTGAGGAATAAACTGTATAAATTGGTCAAGAGAATGCTCGGTTTCATATTTTTTTCCATATATAGAAGGTATTTATCTATTGTTAGAGACTTGAATCACTATGAAATTATTTTTTTAGAATTAGTTATGAATTTTAAAAATTCAGTCAGTAAAGTGAAAACTACCATATGAACAGTAACCAAAAATTTTGGAAATTCTGATTTTCATTCTTATGTGATTCAAGCTTAGAATCAAGTATAATTAGACTTAAAAAAAGTCTAATTTATGGAAAATGAGTTTAAAAGTAAGGTGTTACATGTTTGGTATCAGAGCCTAACCTCCTTTAGTACGGTATGGTTTGGGGACAAACCAAGCGGAAGCTGGTGGACATGTGACATTCCGGTGCTGACGAGGGCGGGGAGTGATCGCTGGTGCAAGAAAAGTATGGGTCAGATAAAGTGATGAGGCACGAACAAGGAGCGTCTCCTGGCAGGTTCTGAGCAGGAGGGGCATATGAATGAATCGAATACATACCGGAACGAGAGGGATCCAGAGACTGTATAGGTATGAGATTATACGGTTAAAGGATAATTTAAAAGAATTGATAGGTACTACTTATATCAATAAGGTGTATCTACCTTTTCGATAGCCTATCCCTTAAGAACTCCTCAGTTAAGCGTGCTTGACCTGGAGCAATTATGGGATGGGTGATCTCCTGGGAAGGAAGTATGTGAGTAAGGACAAAGCACACCGAAAGGGTTTGTGTTGGCTTGTGGGGACAGTCGTCACTCTCGAATAACGGCTGGATGTTACATTCTCAATGTTGTAGCTTCGATGATTTTTCCTTTTTCATGTGTCAAGAGAATGATCAAAATAATATTTCTCCCTCCATAAATTATTTGTTTGATTGTTTCTAAATATAAGATATAAACAAAAAAAACACAAATTAAGAAATATATTAAACTTGTATGAAATTCAAAATAATTTCATAAAATGTCTTCATTTAATATAACATCGTGAAACTCACTAATGTTTAAATTAATGCTTAATGTGAGAATAAAATTAGAGAGAAAAAAAAAGCAACAAATGCACCAACCAATCCTTCTATGTATCTTATATTTAAAAATAAAAAGAAAACTCATCTTTTGTATCTTATATTTAGAAACAAATAAATATTATTTAATGTTATAGCACAAAAGGTAAAAAAATTTTAATTAATGTAAACTATTACTATACAACTAAAATACCTTCATTTAATCCCTTCCTATTTAACAAAGACTGATAAATAAGATTAATAGAAGAGAAAGATGATAAGTGGAAAGAATTGATGGTAAGAGAGAAATATAATACTACTTAAATGAGGGTATATAGTTGAAAAAGATTGACCATGCATTAAATTTCTAAAACGAACAAAAAAGCTTTCAAACAAAACAAAAAATCTAAAACAATGATAGTCCCCAAAAAAGATACAGAAAAAAGAGTTAAAAAGCAAAATGAAGTTTTGAATTTAGTAAATACTTTTTCAATTAAAATAGTTTTCAATTAATTGAATTCAATCAATAAAACATACGTTTAAACTTTCTTTCAAGAAGTCAATGCTCTCAAATTAAATAGCTCAATGATTTTTAATTCATGTCAATTGGTTATTAATTAATCATTTTAAATAAAATTTAAGTTCTTATATTAATAGATTTTGAATGAAATAACATTATTATCATGTCAATGGGTTTGCAATCATAGGTAGAGCATGCTAGGGGAACGCATGGACAAGCAACTTGAGACAAAAATACGTCTCGTTGCTTTGTACTATGTTTTTATGATTTCGTACTGTAATTTAGGGAAGGGTTTTTATAACAGAATAATATGAAGTATAATAAAAATTTGAAATGTTAAATGTTTTTGAGAAATTATTCAATTGGTTGATATTATATAACTATTGTAACCACTAAGCATTAACATACATTTAGTTATACATTTGAGTGAGTACATATTGAAATTTAAATTTTATCTAATGTTAACGATTTTAATTTAAATTTTTAAATCAGATTATTTAAAATCTATTATAACTAAATTGTTTTATTTGATATAATTACTATATGAGTTTATTATGATTTCAAATTTTTAAAAGTATCAAAATTTTTATTAAATGTCAATTAATTTTTGGTAGAGTAATGAAAGTTTAAACTCAATCTACTATTAAAAAAAATCCGCCAAGAGTCACGAGATGAGAAACATAGTGATGGAAAATCTATTATTTGATATTAAAAAATAACTAAATAATTTTAAAAGTATTTTTTATTGTAAATAGTCAAATTTTTTCCAAAGGCATTTTGGACTACATCATACATAGTTGTTAATATTTTTATATCTAAACCCAAAAGAACTTGGACTATGAATTATTGGGCCAAGAAAGGTTTAAAATTCTGTAAACTTTTGGCACACTTTCAATGAAATTATGTGGGCCTAATTTAGGCCTTCTCTACATTTATTTTTGTGATTGGGTTAATATTTTGTTTGTGACCCATAAGATTTAAAGATTTTAGTTTCAGCCTTCCCCCAAAAAAAGAAAACTCCTAATAAAAATTTCTTGCAAAATAGGCAAGTTCATAAGCATGTAGTAGGGTAAGAAGTAATTTTTCAAAACTTATTTGATCCAAAATTCAATAAATAGGTCAATGTTGAAATTTATTATTATTGAATTCAATCACATAAAAGATTAATTTAACAGTGGACAATGGTGGCTATTGGCTGTGAGTGAAAGAAGAAAACTTTTGGGAAAATGGCACAAACACTTTTCCTCTCATCGAAGAACTAAAGAATTCTAAGGATCAAATATGAATCTATTAGAATAAGATTTATAAACAGAATAGATGAGACTTGAATTTTTTGGGGATTAAAATTACATTGGCCCATACAATTTTTAAATTCCTCATTCGAGGCTGGTTTAGAGTTTACAACTCCATAGCACCAAGCTTCACTACGAAACTTAATCAGAACTGGCATGTCTTATAATAAAATGAGAAGGTCTGCAACGACTTGATATAATGGTAGATGAAATGTAAAATTACAAGTTTGATCATTTAAATTAATAAGATAAGTTCTCCAAATTTGGTGCCTTGAACTTTGGCTTGATCCGCTTACCTTAGCCTAAATCCTCAAGCGAATGAGCTCTGATGTTGCAAAATATGCATTTATTTCTTCCCGTAAAACTTGAACAATGAAATTGGAGGACTAAGAACTTGTTAAGTTTATATTTTTATAAATCAAATAATGATTTCTAGTCATCATTTTTTTTATTTAAATATGTTTATGTTAAATTTATCTATTTTTATTTAAATTTTATTTTTATAAATTGTGATTATTCTATATTTGACATGGGGGCACTAAAAAGCGCCACAGTATCCATGTGATAATGCCAGAGTGGACCGGATTTTCCTAGCTGACAAATACTGATTCAACCATAGAATAAAGGGTACTTGGTGTGTAGTTCTCTCGCTTTTGCTAAGAAAAGGGTACAAGAAGAGTGTATGAAATTTATTTTTATTTTTTTCTTACAATTAATAATCTACCATTCAAATTATGTTGTTGTATCCAAAGTCAATTTTTTTCGTATTAGATAATTAAATAATTTATAAATTAATTGCTTAGAATTTAATCAGTAGAAATGCATACATATTACATTTGAAGATTTGAGGTTTGATGAAAATGTGGTAAATAATTTTTCATTCAGAATAAAATTTGGATGTCTTAAATTAATTGAATGATTTTCAAAATATTGACTGTATATTAATGCAAGATATTTTCGAAATCACTTTTTTTATTCAAATTAAAAATTTTAAGCAAACATCAAATAATTTTTACTTCAATTTCGTTATGCAAATTTTAAATATTTTTATTACTTTATCTATAGATATTAATTTAACTATTTTTTGAACAAGAATTTAACTTTTTTTTGTTCAAGTAATGAGTTTACAATATATATTTTTTATATTTATAATTGCAATTGCATTTATATAGTTATCTATTTTCTATCAGTTAAATCAATATATATAGTCTTTATATACATTAGTGTTTAACTGAGTGTCTATTATGTTCACTTTGTTTTTGTTTCTTTCTTTTTCTTGTTAATCTCTTCACTCTTTGTTTCACAAAAAAAAATAGTCTTTATATACATTTCTTTATGATAATATTCTTTATATGTTCTTCTATGAATATACAAACACAATTAGAAGCACTATATTTTGATCTGAATTTTATATTTTATCAATATTAATTAAATTATATTAAATTAAATACATATATTGAATTCAAATTTATATTGAGTTGAACAAAATTAAATAAAATTGAAATTTAAAGATAAATACAATAAGTAAAAGTTACAATAACATAAATTGTTACTAATTTAAAGTGTCACAATTATAAAATATCACTTGTAGTATTTAAATAAGATTATTATTATTATTATTATAAATATAATAGAAGATTATTCATAACTAGCTTAGATACTCAATATTAAATCCTATTTATTAAGCATGTTAAAAAAGAAAACTAAATATCTTTTCTATATTGAATATATCCGTGTGTAAACACCATATTTTGTCAAGTATATTAAAAATACAAATAAATTTTTTTCAACTTTTAAATAATTTTCATTTGGGTTTAATTCAATTTTAAGTCAAAAAAATAAAAATAAAAAGATCCTAAAAACAATTTCACAGAGGTAAACATATTATAAAGATATAAATTTCTCTTTTATGAGATTTTCAAATACTTTTAAGATTTGGAATTTATAAAAATAATAAAGGTAAGACAAATAAATAATGAAGGATTGGATTTGATATAGGAGCATTAATTGCGATAATGAAAGGTGAAAGGTTGGAAGAGGAATGGAAAATGATTTTTTACTTTAATTTTCTTACACTTTTTTTTCTGATTACATGGCAAGGACGTAACATCACATGAATGTATTTAGTTCGTTAAGACTTATATGATTTAGATTATATATATGAAGTTGATTATAAACTAACACATAAATAATTTCATATTCAAAAACTCATGTAACCAGGATTATATACCTGTAAATGGAAGCAAAAAGACCAAAATACCCTTTTATAAAAAAATTACACCTACATCATTCATTTTTTTTGACACTCTCTATCCTTCATTGAAAAACTGTAACGTTGAGCAACTGCATGAAGAGAGGAGACTACCCGCACGATCAACAATGCTAGAAGCTAGTGGATAGAGAAATCTAGTCATGGAATACTCCATTCCTGATTGTAGCATTTAGTAATTCTTATCTTGTTCTTCGATTTTGCTTAATAGAAATCGCTCTTCAAATTTTTTGGTGATTGCGCTTCTATGTTTGTGCTTTCCACTTGAACATGAACCATCTTTGATTGATCACATACGATGTGTATCACATGCAAAGAAGTATATAAAAGAAAACCCAGGTTTAATAATAATAATAATAATAAAAGCCGTATCTTAGTTTTGTTAACTATCTCAGATAATATAAAGCATCCTTCCACTCGTGCTATAGAGTTGTGGCTTATGATTTGTTGATGTGAATTCAAAACCCATTTAAAATGAGTTAAATTTGAAGAGGGAATACATGAGATTTTAGTTATATTTGATTGATCGATTAATGCTTAAGTTTTTCACTTTAATGAGGAAATTAAATTTTTTTTCTTTTGCTTGCGAGGTTTACCCATAAGATATGTATGTTCGTTTGATGAGGGGAAACTTATTTATTTATTTTTTCTATTTTTGCTTACTGAGGATTACATGCTTTTAATGTTGCATGCTGATCAAACAACAAAGGTAGAGAGGTTGAAGGTACTTGAAGCAAGTAGTAGTAAGATCTAAAGCTGTAAGTGAAGCATGACATACATGAGTGGAGTTATATGTAGAGAGGGAAAATGTCAAGAAGGTGATAGCGTGGGAGGGTGTAACGACCAGCAAAAATAAATAAATAAATAAATAAATATGATAAATAATTAATTAATTTAGAAGTACAATTGTAATGAGTAGTAAATTAGTGAACAAATAAAAAATTCTATGTTTGGAATGATTGGTTCAAGTAAGTTAAAACCTTGAAATTTTGAAGAGTATATGTTTACAAAAGATTGTTTTAAACATATATAGTATTAATATAGGTATGTGTATACGATATGGTACAATATGAAAAATATGATATTTTTTAAAATTTTAGGATACTGGTATGAAAATATTTATACATATATAATATTATTTATATAATTATTTATATATATAATTAATAAATCTACCTACTAAAAGAAAGATGAGTATTAAATATTCTAAAAAATATAATATTATGTTAAATAAACTATAAAACATTTATAATAACTTCAAATGTTTCTATTTTATTGTAAAAATTTAAAGTGATACATATATGTACAAAGTGGTACAGATAGATACATATGTACAAGTACGATATGCGTATCATATCTGATGGAGATCATCTAAGCTATAGTCTACAAGTCCAACAATGGAGATCAAATGTCCTAAAGGATCCATTACAAGTTATTGGAGGTCCAATAACTCAAGGCCGAATTAAAGCAATGAAGGAAGCATTACAAGGCTTGATCCAAAAATTACAGGAGGATAAACCCATATTTGAGGAGTAAGAGGCTTCTAAGCCCATTGTTGAAAAAAGAATAATAATTTTAATTCAAACTCAAGTTTCAAGTGAGGCCCAATTCTCGAATCAATGCCCAATAATAAAAAAGCTTAATTAATGGGATATTTCAATTAATTTTAGGATATCTTTTCATATTTATTTTATTTTGATTTGATTTGATTTAAATTAAGATTATGATAATTTTGTGGTTTCCTATTTGGATTCAAATGGACCAATCATAGAGTTAGATTCAATTTAATTTAGTTTAAACTTTATTAGATAAAGTTTATTTTTATCTGATATCTTTTAGAGATTCATTAGAATTTGTTTTCTTTTCCTATTTATAGACCTTTGTAGTACTACTTTTCAGATAGATCAATATTATTAATAGTTTATTCAATTAGTGAGTTTCACTAATTTTTTTGTTCTTCCTAGAATACATATTTCGACTTATCAAGAGAATTGATCTCTTTCTTGTGGTGTCCCTCTCTGGAGTTCTTAGAATCCCCATATTCTATTGAGTTTCAGAGTTTTGATCATCCTTTCCTTTGGGTTCGTACTTCCGCTTTATAGACAACTCGACTTTTTGGGTTCCTAGGGCATTGATCATAGAGGATCCACATCAATATCGTATCGTGTATCAGATATGGGTATATCTATATTTTTTTTAAGTATTGGCACTTCATAGTTTTAAACTAAAACAAGGTAGATTGTATTTTCTGGTAGATGCACGAGACATATTAAAATTTTAATAAATATAAATATGGTATTATTGAATAGATATAAAATTAAATAATAGATATCAAGAGTTAAATAAAAAAATAATTTAAAAAATAATGATAGGTAGTCAACTGAATTATAAAATTAAAATTATTTAAAAGATCTAAAATAAAAATAAATAGATAAGGAGGAACGGAAGTTAAGATTATATGGAAGATTTTAAAGATTTTAATTTTTTTTAATTTTTTATTTAAATTAATTTTAAAAATAGAAAAATACTATTCGTAAAACACTGTTATCAAGATTAAATTTCCTTTAGAAATATTATCCTATAAGGAATTCATACTATGATTGCCCGTTTGGATTTTAGTTAGTCAAAAATGAGTTTTGATAAAATTAGTTTTGTAATGTAGTTAGTCAAAAATGAGTTTTGGTAAAATTGGTTTTATAATGTAGTTATGATAAAAATTAGTTTTATACTAACGTGTTTATGTTTGAATGACTTATTTGAAAATTAATTTTGACAGAAATTATAATTTTTCTTCAAATTGAGCTTAAACTCTATCTCATGATAAATTTAATTTACTTGAACTAAAATTTAATTTACATTTATTTAATTGAGAACAATATTTGGTATAATATTTTCTTACAAGTTATAGTCCATGGTGATTAAAATTTTGAAGGGACATTTTAGTCATTAGATATGAGAAATTTTATGAAATTTTTTTTTAATTTTTCTATTTTTTCTCATTTTTATTGGTTTATTTTTATCTAACTTTAAATAAATATATATCAAAATGAAGAAGTAGAACCGAGGAGCAACTCCGCTTTTGCTTATTTGTGAACCACATTTTGGCTGAAATATCATTTTCCAATTTTCCAACGGAACTAGAAAATGAAGCCAAACATCATGCATTACTATTAAAACTAAGTTTTTACATAAAACTAATGTTTTAAAAACTGAACCGGATGTTGAATCAGAAATGTCACCGGGTCACTATTTTTATGGTTAAACCGGTTAAACCGATGGTCAAACCGGTAATGTAATAATTAAGTAGAAATAATATTATATATAATAATATATGTATAAAAATAAAATATCAAATTGTTAAGAGAATAAATTTAAGTAGTTTAAATTCATAATAAGTTAATAAGTTCACATAATAATAATAATAATATATATTAAATCATTGAAAATAATATTAAAACATTTTAATATGATAATACTATATGATCATAATATTATAAAATGACTATACTTCCTCTGTCACTAATTATAAGAAACAAATAATTACTTTATCTATATCAAGGAAAAAATAATTTTGATTATTAAACTCATTAATTGTGTTACAATTTTAATTTCTTTATGAAATTGTCCACATTAGAAGTTTGAAGCAAGACTAATTAATTATTAATAATTATAAATACAACCTTAATTACTCAAGGGTATAAAAAAATAACATTAATTACTTCACAAATTTTATCCATATCTCTTATATTTTGGGATAAATGGAAAGTCTCAAAATTCTCTTATAATTTGAAACAAAGAATATAATACAATGAAATTGTTCATTTTTATAATTAGTAATTTTAAAATAAAAAAGAAAAATAGTGTTTTATTCTATAATAATTTTTATAATTAATAATTTTGACAAAAAAAATAAATTTAAGTTAAATTTTATCCAATTTAAAAAACCGTCTGACTCTTTAAAAATCGCTCCGGTTCTCAACTTAAAAGCTGGTTCAAAGTGGTTTAATTCGGTCCAAAATAGTCCAAAGCTGAAAATTGAATCATTCTTCATTTTAGATGATGATCCAACTGGTCCGACTGAGCAATCTAGTTCTCAAAACATTACATAAAACCAACAAAACTTAATTTTAATAGTAATACCAAACTTAATTAGAAAAGTGAAGGTTTTGGGCTTGAAGTTGGGCAAAAGATATCCTCTCCATTTTTTTTATTTCAGATTTCAACAATAAAATACCCACTCAACCCTTATCATTTTAATATTGGCAGCGACCAAGCAGTCTGGAAGTCTCTCATTTTTTTCCCGTTTCCTGCATCTTTCCCGGCCCTAGAAGAACTTCAGATTCGGTTCTAGCAAAACACTCCATCTCCGGCATGGTGGTGGTTCACAAACGTTTGTATAAGTCGGTGGTTTCACTTTGCTGAAGTTCTGTCTCCGTCTTCCTCTCTGTTCAAGCGGGTATGATGCTTTAAACTCACTAAAATCTGCAGCTTTACCTTCCATTGTGTTTCCTCTGATTTTGTTCAAAAGTTTTGGGTATCTCTCCACCATTTTAGTTGTCAAATAATTCCTTGAAGCATGTATTCATTCCCAAACAGATTTGGACCAGTTTTGCTGTTAAAACAGGGGAGAAATTCCAGATGGTGTTATAGGCGAAAATCAAGGAAATTTTCTTGTTAATTAGTCTAAATTTCTTTCCCTAATTCTTGAAAGAATGGATTTATGAGCCCCCATTTTTCTTTTCCTAAATTTCAACATGAAACTAAAGGGTATCTACCAAATTTGATATTGCATAGTCTTGTTCGTTTGGTTGGTAATGTCGCCTCTGTTTTTAAAAATAAATTCTTTACTTGTACATAATTAGAATTATTGCCTCACGTCTCTTTTAAGTATCTTATTGAACTAGAGTTGAGAAATTCATGTGGCTGGTGTAATTGCTTCTATAAGTGGATATTAGTTCTTAATATATGCTTGTGTGTTGTTGGGAGAAAGGATTCTAAGGGAAGAATATGTATTTGATGATTATGTTAGCTAGTGCACTCCAAGTATTTGATAAAATGCTTGAAATGGAAGAAGAGTTATAATCAACACTGGTAGTTTGCTATGATTAGTCTAAAGCTTGATTAGATTTTAAATTATGAGCTATTCAACTTTGATGTTAGTGTATAAAGCATTAAAGATGTGGTCTTCAATCTTGCTGGAAATATTAGCTAAGAATTTAAGTATTTAAAATGTATTATGTTAAAGAAAGAATGTTGAGTATTGGATTGGAAATAATTGGAGGCAAGAGCAAGCTTATGGTTATTAGGAATGAGTTAAGTTATGAGATAAGTTCCTTGTAGTAAGTTTGATATGTTATAGGAAGCTTGTGAATGTTGATTTATGAATAATTGAGTTGCAAAAGTAATGTGAAAGTTAAATGATTGGACTTCTTGAGGAGTCTCATATTTGATTTTGGTTATTGATGCTTTTAATATGAAGTAACAAGTTATCGTGTTTTGCTAAATGAACTAAGTGGCTTATAATGATGAATTATGAAGTAGTATAGTTAGTACTTAGAGAATTCAGATTATTATGGTTTTCTATATGTCCATAGAAGTAGGGGATGAGAATCAAGTGGAAGAAAAAGGCTTCTCGAAGAATCAACCAACCACCCAACCCAAATAAAGAAAAGACCTAAGCTTATGTTAAGGGTTAGATATATGTTTCTTAATAAAAGAATTATTATTTAATTTGTATATATGAATTCTGACAAGAGCATTTTAAAATGGAAACATGGTGGACAAGAAAATGTTGATATGAGGAAGCTGCAGTGGGGCGATTTTGCATACTGCAATCTTGTCAAGTTGAAGTGAAATTGAATTGAAAGGGAAGGGTTTGGGTTATTGAGAGGAAGAATTGATGGAGGCAGCAATGACGCAATCAAGTGGAGAATAACTCCTCTGGTCACCACAATAATAGAATCTTCCAAACTAGTCCCTATTTTTACCGTTTTTCATACCTTTACATAATCAAGGGTTATATAAAAGATATGGTGATCATACACAATCACCCTCTCTTTTATCTGGTTGTGATGAATTGCTTATGGAAATAAATAACGAGTTTTTGTGGGGAAATTGGCCAATTCCACCATTTGAGTTGAGATGAGCATTTGAAGATGTTGACCGGAGGAAGTGAATGAAGTGAGGGAGCTGTGCAATGATAGTTGTTGTGTTTGGAGTTCAATACGAGGGATGTGTTGCAAGGCTGTAAAGTGGACTTTATTGTTTGGTTTGAAAAATACAATGAATCTGAAACTATTGACTATATTTATAGATATAAATTTGCAAGGCATTTAATTTTTTATTGCAGGTCATATATATTTATATATATATATATACACAGTAGTAGTACTCCTTTTCGGTTTTCTAGTGTGATTATGTATAATTTTGTTAACATGAAACTATTGAACCATACAATTATGGATGAAGATGAAGATGAGATGTTTTCTCATAATATGCTTGCGTGGTTAATGATTGTTCTTGCTATGAACATAATGTTTGTGAATTGGATGTACAGTGTGTCCCTATTGAGCACTAGAAGGTTAAGACATCAATCCTACACTCTTAACTTCCATAGTAAGAAGACACCTTCGGGAATTGGTGTATATGAGTGACAATACATGTTTCAATCTAATTAGGATGTATAGAGCTACCTTTGATAGTTACTCATTGAAGTTAGAACAACAACTTCTTGAGTAACCCATAGTTCATTATGTTTTAATGCTATTATGTCCATGGCAAAGTACTTTTACTTTGATTAACTAGGATTAATCTATATTCAGGAAGATGTGAGTAACAATTAGCACACTGATTATTGATACATTAGACTTTAGAGGTACCTGTTAAAATTGGAGTGGATTAAGGGTGATAAACTGACAATATAGAAAGTTGTAGAGCCATTGGATGTTCATGTGAGTGATGAAAGCAAACATTAAAATGTGCAAGGAAATTTATTTGGAGTTTCAAGCATTCCCTATCTAGGAATCAATCCTAACCAGCTATGTAAGCTTTGATACACACACAGAGTAGGTATAAAAACATTCATAGATTACTAGAATACATAAGCAAAAGGGTTCCTCCTTCAAACTGACACAGGGAGTCCTAGTTAGCTTACTTAGGCTCAATCTTCCACCCCAAAGACACCTAACTAAATGGCGCCAAGTAAGTGAGTCTTGGTGTTCACAAGGCAGAAGGTTTATTCAGATGCACTTGCAAGATAAACCTTTAGAAATACATGTTTGTCTTCTCTCTCTCTCTCACACTCACACACACACATACATCCACACACCCATATGACCACTCTCATTCTTCAAATGAAACATATGTAAACCCTAAATTGAACACATCTAAGAGTAGTTATACTCTCAGTACTTTTTTCACAAACAAAAAGCGAAAAGCTTTAGGTGGAATTCTTATAAATCTTGTTATGCAATCAGTATTACTACCACTATATGACAACCATATTGAGAATAATATTGGAGTAATATAAATGCATTTGAGAGAGATGAATAAGGCTGGGGTTCTTATAACTCATAACTTTTTGGTATATATATTGCTATTAGTATGTGCCAACAAATCCTCCAAAAAGCTCAGGCTACACACAAAGTGCTTGTTTAACTAATACATGGCCTTTGAAGAGTACATTCTAAGTGAGCTAATATAAAGTTTGAAGAGTACATTCTAAGTGAGCTAATATAAAGTTAAGGTAAATGCATATGGTCAATCAGAACTTGCATTGTTGTATTGTTCAATTGTTTTTGGCCTTAATGTTGTTTCCAACACCAATAATATTCACAAAATCAGTATAGCGTAGGAACACCTATGCCCCCATTAAATTTATTTTCTCTTGTTGGAATGCTTGGTTTTAGATATTGTAATCAACCTTTGATGGTGGAAAAAAAAACCTTTAAGATTTTTGCAAAAATAGAAAGTGGATTGCTTAATTTGATGCTAGAATTATCTAAACAAAGACAAGTAGATTAAAAAGAAATCGAAAATCAAGAGAAAGAGTGTTTTACTTGTGGTAGAGTGAGGGAGATCCGTCTCCAATTTTAAACACCAACAATGCCCTATGAATGCTTTCACTTATATATCATTTCTATGAAATCCAAACTTTGATTGGGTCTATATATAGTATGGAATATGAAGCAAGCTAGATTTATCTTAGTATCCTCATCGTCATCTTAGCTTACCCACTTATAAGCAGAGATGATCTTAGCTTAGCTACTTCTAAGTGGAGATAAGGTATTATTCTGCATCAAGCAGAGATAGGGTATTTTGCGAGGCCAGCGAAATAATTCAGAGATAGAATCAAAGCAATTCCCTAAATGCCTTTCTGGATATTCCTCAATGTCCTGGCTATTCACGGAACGTGAGAAGAAGATGAATAATCATCTGCTTTCGAAACAAATTGAAGAATTTCTTGGAAATCATACAAGATCCATTCGTTCTTTTTTCTTTGAAAGATGCTTTGAACTTCACTTGGGTTCGATCCTCCCTTGGATCCAGGAATAGCGACATGGACTAAATGTCTTGTCCAAGCCAAGGAACTAACTCCAAATAGTCCTAACAAATGATTATTGATGTGGGATTTGGCATTTTTAAATCACAAAGCGCTCGATTTCCATTTCGGTTGTAGGTGTAGCTAGCTTGCTATTAAGGATATGGCAAAAAGAAATAATAGAAAAAGAGCTCCAGTCTAAAGATCCCCATTAGTACGTAAATCGATTGTATACCACAAAATAATAAACACTAGAATAAGCGATATTTATTGGGCTGAGAGCAGCCCCTCAAGTTAAAGCTTCCACAGCCGGTTGACCAAAATGAGGATCCTAAATTGCATGAGCAATAGGTTCTTATTATCTCACTGGCCTCGCGAAATACCCTATCTCTGCTTGGTGCAGAATAATACCCTATCTCCGCTTAGAAGTGGGTAACCTAAGATGACGATGAAAATACTAAAATAAATCTTGCCAGATTCATATTCCATACTTTATATAAACCCAATCAGAGTTTGGATTTCATAGAAGTGACGGATAAGAGAAAGCATTAGTAGGGTGTTGTTGGTGTTCAAAAGTGGAGACGGAACTCCCTTACTCTGTCATAAGTAAAACCTCTTTCTCTTGATTTCCGATTTCTTTTTAATCTGCTTGTCTTTGTTTAGATAATTCTAGCATCAAATTACGCAACCCATTTTCTATTTTTGTGAAAATCTTAAAGGTTGATTTTTCTTTTTTTTGAGCCATCAAAAGTTGATTAAAATATCTAAAATTAAGCATTCCAACAAGAGAAAATAAGTTTCATGGGGGTATAGGTGTTTTTGTGCTATACTAATTTTGTGAATATGATTGGTGTTGGAAACAATGTTAGGGCAACAAACAATTGAACAATACAACTATGTAACTTCATATTGATCATATCATATGCATTCACCTTAACTTTTTGTTGGCTCACTTAGAGTAGCTTTCCAAAGGATTTGTTGGCGATACCAGTGGCAATATATATACCAAGGAGTTATAAGTTATTGGACCCCCAACCTCATTCATCTCTCTCAATTGCATTTATTTTACTCCAATATTATTTGCAATGTGGTTGTCATATAGTAGTTGTAATAATGATTGCATAACAAGATTTGTAAAAATTTCACCTAGAGCTTTTTTCTTTGTGTGTGAAAAAAGTATTGAGAGTATAACTACTCTTAGATATGTTCAATTTAGGGTTTATATATGTTTAATTTGAAGAATGAGAGTGGTCATATGGGGTGTATGTGAGAGAGAGAGAGAGAAGACATGTCTTTCTGAAGGTTTATCCTGCAAGTGCGTCTGAATAAATTTTCTGCCTTGTGAAAATTGAGACTCACCTACATGGTGCCATTTATTTAGGTGTCTTTGAGGTGGGAGGTTGAGCTTAGGTAAGCTAACTAGGACTCCCTGTATCAATCTGAAGGAGGAAGCCTTTTACTTATGTATTCTAGTAATCTATGTCTATTCTTATACCTACTCTGTGTGTATGTATATATATCAAAGCTTACATAGATGGTTAGGATTGATTCCTAGATGAGGAATGCTTGAAACTCTGAATAAATTTCCTTGCACTTTTTAGTGTTTGCTTTCGTTACTCTCATGAACATCCAATGGCTCTACAACTTTCTATTTTGTCAGTTTGTCACCCCCTAATCCACTCCAGTTTTAACATGTCTAACAGCTTAACGTAGCAATGATCGGTGTGCTAATTGTTACTCATATCTTCCTAAATACAGATTACATCCTAGTTAATCAAAGTAAAAGTACTTTGTCATGGACATAATAGCATTAAAATATAATGAACTATGGGTTACTCAAGAAGTTGTTGTTCTAACTTAAACGAGTAACCATGCAAAGAAGCAGATAGAGCTAATGAGCATGAACCAAGAAGGAACTACCATCTTCTTACCCAGAGAAATTTTTGTGTGACTCTACTTGCTAATTTGTTGCATGTTTTTTGTTCTTTCACCCCTTATTTCTTTTTAACTTCATTTATTTAGCTATGCCTGGATGAATAACTATTGGAAAATCATATTAAGTTCCATGTTGTCCTATGATATGCTTGCAGGAATTTATCAGTTAATCCAAATGGCTGAACCTGGTAACTCTGAGTCGGAAACCCCAAAAAAATCCCGAGTTATTTACCGGTGTAAGAAATGCCGAAGAATTGTTGCTTCAGAGGAGAACATTGTTTCCCATGAGCGTGGAAAAGGAGAATCAAGTTTCAAATGGAAAAAAAGAAGCGTGGAAGTGGAAAAGCAACCAGCCGACTGCACCTCAGTATTTGTTGAGCCCATGAAGTGGATGCAAGCAGGTGTTTATAAGTTTCAGTCCTTTGTTATTTAGTTGCCATAGGATTCCTCTTTATTCTTCATACTAACATTTTTATGGATATTGATTCACATGGCAGTTCACGAGGGTCATGTAGAGGAAAAGCTTCTCTGTATGGGTTGCAATGCTCGTTTGGGTTACTTCAACTGGGCAGGTATGCAGTGCAGCTGTGGAGCTTGGGTTAACCCTGCATTTCAACTGCATAAAAGCCGTTTAGATGAGTGCTATATATGACTGAATCACTTCCCAGCTTTCCCAGAATCCAGTTTCACTCAACTTGATAGTGAATGCTTAAATATCAGTCAAGTGCTTTTCTTATAAATTATGGTAGTTTAGTATGGAAGTTTGTGCATTTTTGGATCTCCTGCACCTCCTTAATAATGTACAGATTCATTTGAGCAATTGAAATCTAGTTTTGGACATTCAAAATGTGTTATTACTTTTTATTTAATTTTTATTTTAAAAGAAGCATAAGTTTTCTAACATTTGGGTTATTCCTAAATTCCACGTTTCTCCTCCTAATTCCTCTCCTTTGTTTTTCTTTTTTTCTTTTTCGTTTAAATAAAGGAGCAACTTATATTAAAAATTACCGACCAGCAGCTAGTAATAGAGGTGAGAATTCTATTCTATTACGGTTCTATTACGGAGTTCCTACCAAGGAATAAGGAGTGGTGCATGTGCATAGAATCTGAGCCAATGAATAGCATCGTTCTTTAAACTTTTCTTTTTCCAAAAGAAAATAAGTTAATTTTAATACCAAACCAAATCAAACACATCAACTGACCAACACTAAGACAAATAGGTTCAGAAAAGAAGAAAAAAGAGGGGGGGAGGGGGGGTGTGGGTAAAGATAAACAAAGAAACCAATTCGTACAAAGCAAATCAACCAATACCATTTCATTTCTTTCATAAGACCGAATTAACACAGTGAGGAGCACCATATCAACTCCTTTATACAGCATCAATACTTTAGTAAACCTAGACGCATCTATATTTCATACATGATACAATATGAGTATTTCTCCGTACCACTCAGTATTTATTTATATTGCTTCAATTTTTTACAAAAAAAATTAATATTATAAATATTTCTAAAAATGTAATGTTTCTGCCTTCTTTTCATATGATATTTCTTTCTTAAGAAGAAAGAATAAGGATTTTATTTATAAGTTATTATAAACTTTTTATGACTTATTTTAATACTCATACTATAATTTTTATAATATTTAATACTAATTTTTCTTTAAATGAGTTAATTTATTAATTATATATATAAATAATTACATAAATAATATTATATATGAATAAATATCCCTTGCATTGTAAGTTGTACCCATATTCTGAAATTTTAAAACATACTGTCTTGCAAAAAAAAACCAGAGAAATTATATTTTTTTTATCAAAAACAAAAAAAAAAGTTTAAAATTTATTTTGACTTATTTGGACCAAAAAAATTATTTTGACTTAAGTTTTTCTTAATATAGGATAAATAGGATATAATTATAAAATTAGAAATAATTTATCATTGATTATCAAAATCTTGAAAATTTAAATTTTCATTTAAAGTTATTTAAAATATTTTAATGGAATTATCATGATTAACTTGAAACAATTTTGAGATGCATTTATTGCTGTAACTAAATTTTAGTTCTTAATCTTACCCGCAAAAAATTCTACTTCTTAAAATTTTATATATAATCATTTAATAATAAAATATATTTATGATATTTATTTGAAATGTTTAATGATTCTTTGGCAATCCCATAATTTCTTTTTGGAAAAAAAAAATCCCTTAATTTATTGTTTATTAGTGGATGTCCAGATAACTAGGGTGTGCATCTTGCCCAATCGCCCAATTAACCTAGTCTTGCCCTGAATATTCGGGCCAAGTCGGGCCCGGAAAAAAATTGAGAGAACAAAACAAATGATGAAATCGGGCTAGTGAGGGGTCGAGCCACGGACAACGTATTAGCCCGTCCCGACCCTGCCCAAATATATATATATATATACGTATGTATGTATATTTAATAGTAATATATTATTACATTATTATTAATATTACATAATACATATATAATATATTTGGCTTCTCTCTCCCTCATTATCTCAGTTGAACCCTAAATCCCAAATTGTAACTCAAGTGACTCGGCCTCTCCTCTCTTAGACTACCATCGTCCAATTGTCCCTCTCTAGTCTCCTCCTTCGTCGAAGATTAATGCCATCCATTGTCCTCTCCTTCCGACTTAGTGGAACTGCGTGAAGCTCATCCATCGATCTCTGAGTATGATTGCATTCGACCTTCGTTAGCTACTCAACAAAGTTGGAGTTTAATTTCATCTGTGGGACCTCTATGAGCTCAATGCCTCCAACCTTCAGATATGTTCTTGAGTTCTTCCCCAATTCCCTGTGAGTCCGTGACTCTATGTTATCTATTATGGCCGAGATCCTTATGATCTTCCTGAGCTCAATAATTCTTAAATAACCAACAAATATGTCACCGAAGGGAAAGAGCAAAATCTTCAAAGCTATTCTTGTTTGTGTATGGTTTATAAGCTTGATAATGTTTATGTATGTGTATTTGTGGAGCTCTGTGGTTTGCAGGTTTAATAATAAATAATGTTTATCTCTTCAAAGAAACAATCAATAATGTTTAAGTATGTGTGGAGCTTTGTTTTTTCTTTTTTAATGAATGATGCGATATCATTGATACTCAAATGAATACATTAGGGGCTAAAAGAAAGACAAAAGCAAGCTATGGAGCTTTGTTTTTCTATTGCGCTATTGGGACATGTAGATTTTTATTTTTGCTGTTGCTTGTTTCGTTTGGCCGACCTCCCATGCTTCAAAATTTCAATTCTCCTTCCTCCCCTGTAATCCCAAGTGATAGCTTGACTGTTGTCATCCTTTTTTTTTTTTACTTAACTCCAAATAGGGCCATACCTGGCTCGATCTTGTTCTAGCCCGTCCCATTCGGGCCACGGGTCAACTCGGGCCGGGACAGGCTACGGACAAATTTTTTAGTCCAAGCTAATTTTCGAGCAGAACAATGGGCAGTGGTCTAGCCTATCCTGACACTGCCGTGAACAGCTCTACAGATAACTTAGCTCTTTGTTTTGATTTATATATACATATAAATTAAAATACTAAATAACCATGAAACCGTTGATAGAAAAAAAAAAGAAAGAAAAAACTAGGGAAGCCTTCCAAAGCAAAGCTACATAAGATGACATAAAACTGCAAAATCCTTCACACGCTTTGCTCATTCAAGCAATCAAAATGCATTTGGCTTTCCTCGAAACTCGAAGGGGGGAAGAGGTAGTACTGGGGATTGAAGTTGTTAGATATGCTGGCTTCCCAAGAGGGGGGGTGAATTGGAAAGATTAAAATTTTCTACAAAAGTCAAGAGTGTGGTGAAGACAAAAGAGACAGTAAAACAGAGTATAAAGGAATAGCAATGTAAGAGCAGTAAAAGAGAAGGGAAGACACGGATGTTTATCCTGGTTCGGTCTCTTTATCTTGACCTACGTCCACTCCCCAAGTAACAACTTGAGATTATCCACTATCTTGCAAGAATTCAATGGGCTTCTTGCAATTGCCTCAGTACATCTTTGATGCTCTGTTCTTAGAGCTTACAACGTCACTTTTTGCACTCTAGCTAAGTGCTTCCTAAATCCCTTGTGATATTCCCTCACAAGAAAATCTTTCTTCTAGATGAAGATAAGATTGATTACTAAGAATGAACTCTCTAATTTAGAGTATATATGAAAGTTGAAGTTCAGAAGAATGAAGTATGAGAGTAAGAGACTTTGAGTTGAAAATTTGACAGAGTTTCAGTATATACAATATAAATTTGTTACCTACAACTTCAAATGAAGTTCTATTTATAGATTTAGGTCTTAACTATACATTAAAGACAATATCTATCCGTTAGAGACATTACCCAATGGTTACTCTGAAAAAACTATCCATTCACCAACCGCATTTAATGCTTCTGACACTCAAAGTTTGAATTTTGGTTGGTCAACAGATGAATTTCATAGATACCGAAAGTTAAAGACTTTAACGTTGAACTTCAAAGTTCGTCTGTTTATGAAGCAAAGTTCAAATTTTCATCTTTGAAAAATATTTCTATGTTGGAACATACGAATTTTCAAGTTAAAGTTCTTCTGATAAGTGTGAATAGTTGTCCCATATTGCTACAGTGCCTTTGAAGTTCGAATTTTGGTGCCCAAAATTCGTCTGTCAGTGGGCCGCTCAATAAGGCACAATAGTTCATCTTTTCGAAATTCAAATTTTCAAGATTCAAAGTTCGTCTGTCAGAGAGACCTCCTATTAGACTTAGTTCACAGTTCGAATTTCTGAATACTAACATTCGTATGTCAACAGATTATCATAACAGACTTACAAGCTTTATTTCTAAAGTTCAAATTTTCAAAATCAAAGTTCGTCTGTCAGTGAGCTAATTTTAGATTCCTTTTAATCTTCACTTTCAGATGAGCTTTGAAATATTCTTAGACAAATTTTTCATTTTTATGAATTGTAGTTTATCAGAAATTTGAATTTTCAAAACTCAAAGTTCGTCTGTCAGAGAAGGCTCTCATCAGACTCATGTTAAAGTTTAAATTTTTGCATTCAAAGTTCGTCTGTAAGAGAAATCTCTTTTCTGACTAACTTATTTTCAATTTGAAATTCGAATTTCAAAAGTCAAAGTTCGAATCTTCAATCTTTAGCACTTTAAAGTTTATCTGTTAGTGGGTATTTTTCAAGTATTCCATGAATTAACATGGAATCAGATTTCTAAAAACATTCTTTTGCCAATTCAAAGTATTTTACTCAAATTAAACATAGTAAGAAATTCTATATCTAAACTTGTGCTGATTTTACTTAGATTTTTCCATTTGGGATCTTCCATGCACCTTTGATATCTTCTTTCCAAACTCTAGAAGGTTAGTTTGGAATCATCAAAACACTTGATTCAACAGAAGTTTCATGCACGACTTGTTATATGAAGTTCGTCCCTGTTTGTGCAATGCTGAGCTAGGGATTCGAAGATTTCTGCTTCTTGACATCGAAAGATTGATGCTTCGTACAAGGATTCTCCCTTGTTTTCATATTAAACGCCTGCTAATGCCGACTTTAGAAGGGACTCAAAATAGGAATCAGTTTATTACCCCTGTTGCTCTTGTTTGTATTGGTTAAGAATTTTTGTTGCAGGAGGCAGTGAAGGATGGAAAGATCTTGGGTATATATATCATCCTATAGTTGTTAAAAGTATAAATATATATTATAATTATTTTCTATGTTTGAAAACAGTGAATATTTTTTTTTTATTTTCAACCCAATAAAAAATTTCTTCCTATATACATAATCAAATGATAATTCAATTATTTATCTCTGATACAATTTGGTATTTGATTTTTAATGATATTTATAGTATAAAAAGCTTTTTTAACTGTTTTAGCTGCCACTTATTGTATTAAACTAAAAGCAAATACACAAATAATTGTATAACATGTTTCAGGTCCCTACAAGTTTTATAGAAAGATTGCCAATTCCTCCTCAACATCAATTTTTAAAATGTATTATTAGAGGATACATCTATAAAATAATTTTTTATACTAATTGTTTGATACTAAAAGTTTCATAAGAAAAAAAAATAAAAGATAAAATTGAGTCAAACAAATTAATTTACCCTTATCAAATGGAAAAAAAATAAATTATTTGGATTTAAAATAATCAAAATATAGACATGTGATTTATAAAATAAATATATGATATGTAAAAAAAATATGTAGAAAAGACATTAAATATACAAAAGTATTTGGTAAAAATTTACATAATATTAGAAGTAATGGGAAAATAGGACTTAATTAGAGCCTATTTGAATTAACTAGCGTCTTATCCCGTGCGTTGCACGATTTGTAAGTTATATAAATTCAATTTGGTTTAATGAAATCGAAATTTGTTATTTGTTGCAGAATTCAAGTTTTAAGGCTTACATTAATTGCATTCTAAATACTGGGAGTCAGTTATTTGAAAGCTCAATACCCTATAAAGATTATAGTTTCAATGGAATTAGGTAGCCTAATCGGTTTCACTTCTTAGTAAGTGGGAGAAGTATCACCTCAATGGAAGGAGATATGTTATGTTATGATGTTAATGTTTTACATGAAATGGACAATTAGTACTCGTTTATTTTAGGAATTTTGTATATTTTTCATATGAAAACGATGATGATGAAATTATCAATTGATCGCATCATCTAGTTTTGAAGTATATTCTAAAGAAGTTTCATAAGTCATCACGAAAATGTATTTAAATGTCGATACAAGGAAATGATTAAATACATACAATAGTTTCAAAATTGGAAATGTATCTACTAACACAATATTTTAAAAGTCGTTAAGCAGAATTTACATTCTGGAAAATCTCCATGTATACAACGTTAGTGGTTTTACTCTTAGGAATGTAATTATCATCATGTATAAGAATCTTCAAACCATTAAGACTCTTAACTCTAGACATTGCAATATAAAGTTGCCCATGCATGAATACTGGTTTTGGTAAATAAAGTCCAACATTTGATAGTGATTGTCCCTGACTTTTATTTATTATCATGACAAATGAAACTACAATTGGAAATTGCCTTCTTCTCATGGTGAAAGGGAACCTTGACTCAGAGGGGTTCATATCCATTCGATGTATTAGAATCTCCTCACCTGCATTAGAACCATTCAAAGCCATAGCTTTGATGACATATTTCCCAAGTTGCGTAATGCAAAGCCTTGTGCCATTACACAATCCATTAGCTTGATTAATGTTTCTCAATAGCATGATTGGTACTCCAATTTTGAGGGTAAGTTTATGAGGAGGCACTCTAGAGCAATTGATGGTGTTAAGAAATTCAGTGCTATGCAAATCATCAAAAGAGTCTGAATCTTGATCACCCTTACATATTGAATCTGAGCTGTAGTAATCAACATTCTCACCAGGGAGCAATGAGGAAACATAAGAATTGATTTGTTGAACAACCTCTAGTGTGGGAGCTAAAATTGCTCTCTCAGTCAAGTATATTGAGTCTCCTAGATGACTGAGCAAATTTGGGTAGCTGGCCTGTACGATTGCATCCAATGAATCTGAAAAATTTCTTATCAACAATTCTGGTAGAATATCTATTTCTGTGTTGCCATCATGAGGCAAACCAATGTTACCATCTCCAATGTTGAGCAACCATTCAGAAAATTTATTTATCCTTTCATTTTTTGCATTTAACTAGCTTAAATTCAATCTCATGTTCTTAGTTAACTTGAATAACCTACAATGATGCCAAATGAAAGATGAGTTAATTGCAGTATCAACAATTTCAACTCAACTACTTTTCGGTATAATTGGCAAGATTTGACGGAAGTCTCCACCTATGACAACAACTTTACCACCAAAAACTTTTGAACTATGCATTATATCCTTTAAACTTCTATCAAAAGCCTCTATGCTGTGTCTCTTCACCATTGGTGCCTCATCCCAAATTATGAGATCTGCACACTTTATCAGATTTGCTAATGGTGAATTCTGGACAATATTGCATGTAGAATCTTCAGTGATGGTAATTGGTATGGCAAAGTGAGAGTGTGTAGTATGTCCTCCCGGCAATAAAGTTGCTGCAATTCCACTTGATGCAACATTTATGACTATCTGCTTATTTGACCACATTTTTGCTGTCAAATCATTCCAAAGGAATGTTTTGCCTGAACCTCCAAAACCATAGATGAAGAAGAATCCACCCTTTTTAGATGTCATAGTAGTCATAATGTCATAAAAAATTGTCTTCTATTCCTGAGTCAATTTAGGTATCAAATTATTTGACTCCAATTCATAAAAAGATGTATCAAAATTCAATTCTTGCATTATCAATTGATTCCTCGTATCAACGTGACAAATTCCTTAAGGCTTTGGTAATGTTGGAAAGTCATCCAACATTTTTCCATTTGCTTCTAGCAGTTTCTGTATTTCAACCAAAGCTGTATCTTGCTTCTGCTCATCTGAAAATTCTATTCCTGCAATTAAGTCATAGTTTTATAAATAACCAGTAAAAGAAATCATTTATGGAAATTTATATGATTCAGAAAGTAGTAACCTGAAAGGCTTTGATTTGCATGTGGTATGTAGTACAATTCTTCTGACATAACTTTAGCTATTTCCATCCATACTACTTTAGGTTGGCTGAGACAGTTTGAGAGCAACATACTAACAAAAAATCTCCTCAGATAATGTCCTGAAGCCCAAGTTGATGCTTCAATGATTGCATCCACATACTTTTGATCATCATCCAAAAGGCTTAATGCGTAGCACACAGCCTTGAATGTTGGGTAAATTACATTATTCACTGTTTGAAGCTTAGTATAAGATCCTGGTCCCTTTGCCTTTGTCAAAAGCATGCATAGATAGTAAGTTTCACCCTGAGATGGAGAGGCGTGAGCAATTCTACTAATAGCATATCCCCTCTTTCGCTTCTTCCATATCTTTTTTTCTTCCTACAAAAAGTGTAATGCAATGAAAATTCAGAGTATGTTAAAGTTCTTGCAAATTCGTCATTGACATCTCTATTTTTATCCATCCATGCAAGAAACATTGTCTCTTTCACTCTCTTCTTATTGACCACGTTGGAAACATCCTCATTTGCTTTATAGATAACACTTTGGTTATCTGGAAGGTGGAAGCACAATCTTTCTACAAACGGAGTCCTGTGGTGTATGTTATAAGAGAAAATCCTCCAAGCTCCTTCACAAGCAGAAATGTATCTACAATTCAGGTAATGTGTAATTTCATCAAAGCCTTGTTGAGAATTAGGATCACTACTGTCATAATATAGACCAGCAATAACACGATCATTCCCTTTGCTTATATATTTGAAAAGATACTTTATTAATTTTGATTGGTTGGTCTTCTCAACATTTATGTGCGCTTCAAATAGTTCCAGTAATCTTGCATTGTATGGCACAACAAACCTGTTATCTAGCATCACTCCATTTTTTTCTATTCTCTTGCCATCATTATTTCTTTTATATGTTGGATAACCATTCTCATCAACAATTGTATGATCCACGAACTTCTTTGGAAAATATTTGGTGCACTTCCCATCTTTCATGCAGGGAGAGGTAGGTTTAACATGACCACAAGGACCATGTGTCATGTAATTCTGTCCTAAATCATATAGAACTAGATTTTTTTCCTTTATCTGGTATCTCTGCTAAAATTATCCTATCAACAGCTTCAGGAGTTTCAAACTTTTCACTGTTTCCAACCCATAGAAGGATATGAGCATGGGGTAAGCCTCTCTTTTAGAATTCTATTGTGTATATTTCTATAGAAATAAATTTCACATTGTTAATGAAGTGATAGAAACAACAATAGTTATATATTTGAATAAAGAGTGTAATGGAAAAAATCATTATCAGTCTATACTTTATGAAACAGAAAGTACCTGCATCTATATTGCCGAAGATTTTCTCCTTCTTAATTACCTTCAACAATTTCTGTAGCTTCATCTTGAAGACCCTGGAAATTAGTTCTGGTCGATCACATGAAAACAAATCTTCTGATTTACAGTATCGCTTTATCTCTAGCCAAGCAAGATTGCAAGTGAAAGTGATGAAAATATCTGGATAACCTGCCTATCTACATATAGCCATCACATCTTGATAATTCTGTATCATGTACCTAGGTCCATCTGTGAGAGATGATGGTAAAATGATCCTCTTCCCTGTTGATGAACCATCGATCTCTCCTTTAAATAGAGCATCTGTTAGACCTTTGTACAAGTCAACTCTTAACTCTTTCTGATGTCTTCTAATATAATCCAATCTCCAACTCTCTACCATTGCATATCCATCAACTATAAATTGCTGGAATAACCTTTTACCATGAAACAAAGTTGATTCCTCTTGCTCCCTCATCATTAGCCTATAACAAAGATATTCTCTAATTGTCACTGTCTTCTTATCATTATTTGGATTGTCTTCATCTGGCTCATCATCATAAGTGACACGCTTCAATAAAGAGTTGTATCCATTGTTCCCAAAAGGGAAAAAAAGAGGATATTGCAGTGGCAGATAAGACTTATGTAGTTCATCAATTCTTTTCAACGTCGCAAACATTTTTTCTATGATTATGTCCCTCTTGTGATATGACTCATCAATATCTCCAACAATTAAAGCAGCAACTTCTGAAGTAGTTGGTAGGTTGTAGTTCTGTTCCTAATTATCTCTTTGTCTGATCAAACAAATCTTGACATCTGCTTCTGGATTGTTCTGAAGTATGTTAGATGCCATTATGTATTTTTGTACCAAGGAATTATTTTCATCTAGAACCTGTTTCAATGATTGAATGATATTTGGATCCAGGCTTTCATTTCCCCAACCATGACTGCATGTGAATTCAAAATTGATATATTAAAATGAATAATTGAATTTATAATAGAAGAGAGAAAGCATTAGTTTAATAATAAATATGATTAACTTACCTCATAGCTGAAATTCTATTGGAAATCTCATTCTCAGTGTCGTATATGTATATTTGTAAGAAGATAGGAGGGATTCCACCTAGAAGTAGAAGACTACCTAAGCGGTGATAGTTTTGTCCAGACAAGACAAATGTATAAGGATCTCCACCATTATTGAGTGAGTTATCAATTTTTCCTCCCATTGATGTAAAAGAAAACATATTATTATATGATCTTATATTTGCAAGGAAATTCTTGGATTCAGCTGAACTTTTGATGAAGAAGTATCAACATAGTACTTCAGGTGATCTTTTAAAAAGTGGCACAACAATTTTACCATGACAACATCATAAAGAGAAAACTGGAACTGGTTCCTTAGAAGAACGACTTAGTCTTTCAGCAAGCCAGAAAAGAGCTCTACAGTGAATTCATTTGTATGTTGGGTCTCCATCATCCAGATATTCTTTCAATGAAGAAATGATTCCTAAATAGTATTTTTCTGGCCTAATAAATATAAATGAAGTACAAAAGAGAGTCATTAAAAATATGTATTACCTGTATTTTCTGTTGTGCCAATTACTATGTCGTTTGTCTCATAATTCATTTCTTCTTCCCACACTGTATCACTTAATTCAACATCTAAAAATTATAAAAGTTAAAATAGCTTTGTATATATGTTAGTTTAATCATATGAATCTAAATAAGAGAAAAAATATTAATGTATATATTAATATGAACCTAGCATTGAAACTGAATTGAATAATGAAGTTAGATCTTGTGCAATAGATACATTTGCTAAAGCATTCCTTCCTATTTGAATAGATTGTGTCAAGATACCTTTCATCATTTTCCCTGGATTTCCAGATGTGCTTGGTATGTTGAAATCTGCAACAAACATAACATTAAAATTTTTTTTGTCAAATATTTATTAGAGTAATAATTATTATGATTGATAAAAACATTTACTATTCGATATATGGAAAAGTGGTTTTCTTTTTTCAGTCCTCTTTGGTTCATTATTTGCAGCTGGGAAATGAACAGCCTTTTCATGACCATGTTTTGTACCAGAAGACTGGAAGTTGAACATTGAACCTGTATATAGATTTCAAAATAGGATTACTTATAATTAATGGACATAACTATCTGGGATATGAGAGTATAATCTTATTTATAAAACAAACCTTTGGAGTATATCTTTAGTATATGATTTTCAATGGAAGAAAACGTTTTGTTATGGGTTTTTCCATGAATCACATTTTCATATTGTTGTAAATTGGAGATGTCCTTAGGTGCTTCCCTCATATTTCCATTCATACTATTTGGTGCTATCAAAAAGCAAAAGGAGTTGTCAAGGAACTTGCTAACTTCATTCTCCTTCTGCCGATTTGAACAATATATTTCATCTACAAAATAAAGAGTTAAGTGAAATGATATGGATTTGAAGACATTCTCAGAGTATCCCAATTCATTTACGAAAAGTATTAATGCATGAATTTGACCATGGACAACTTGAAGTGATTAAATATTATTCAGAATTTCGAATGACCTAATATTTTAATATTAGCAAATTCAATATTAAAATACCAAGATTCATTATTTGAATTCGGATATTATTCTATGAATAATAAAATAATAAATCATTATAATAATATTATTTAACGATATTTTATATTTTTTAATTAAAATATTATTTATTATAAAATACATTTTTATAAAATAAAAAATAGAGAATATGCTTATTAATTATTGAATTTTATTTAATTAAAATTATTCTAATTCAATATTAATTATTTTTTATTATTCATTATTATATTAGTATTTTAAAATTTTATATTATATATTTAAATGTTTTTTATAATATATTATTAAATATTTTTTAACAACATGACAACACACATTATATTGAGGGACAAAATAAAAGGACGTAGGCAGTAACTATAATAAGTTATTGGACTATAAAAAGGCATGATCTTCTCCCTTAATATATTGTAATTAAAAAATGATTGTGAGAAAGTCCTACTATATATTAAATTGGATTTTCAAATTAAGAACTTCGGGGGCAAAACATCCAACTAATTATAAATTGTCAAAATAAAGAAAGAAAACATTCAAACCCATAGATGAATAAATGCTAAAAATTATAATCTTTGCATATAACAGTAAGCATTTCTAATTCTTCATTATCTTTGTTGGCTTGTTGACACTTAAATTTGGAGTGCAAATCTCATCCAGACTTGATATACCTCCACTTGATCTCGTGCCATCATTTCCCTGAAGATGTTTTCCCTTAGAATTGATTGGAGTGGTACAGTCAGAACTATTGTAATCATAATGATTCCTCTGCTGGCCAAGCAAAGCCAAATTCTTTGACATTGTGAAATTAGATAGTCAAGACAAGATTGTCCCATTGTCAGAAGATTGAGATGCAGTGCCCTATTAAGGAAAGAAAGACCTATTAAGGAAAGAAAGAAAGAAATGTAAACAACAAAGATGAGAAAGTGTATTCATGGTTATAATTTAGATTGAGAAACTATCACTTCAAATCATATAATTACCTCTATTTGGACGGCTTGATGAGGTGTGTTTACCTTATAAATTTTATAATTATTATCATAAAAAGAAAAAAATTAGTAAGATGTCAATGAAATGCAAGATAGAAAATCAGATACACAAATTTACACTTACATGACCATGAGTATAAGTAAATTTTTTCAAAATTTCAGGATCAGATGAAAACTGGGAAACACTGAAGCTCATGAAACGCTGGTCAACATTCCAATCTCCAACTCTAACTCTCATTACCATCTCTTTTCCTTGAACAAACTTTTCTAGTATTTTTGGAAAGCTCATGGTTCTTCTAGTATGTAATAATGATATTTTAATTCACAACATAATATGGAGACTAATAGTATGATTTTTAAAGTTAAATGAAAAACATGTTGATTAAATCTCAGATAAATTAACCTGTAGAAGTGGTTTGAGTAGATCAGTAGCAGTGGTCCCTAACAATTCTATTGCAAGGCGATTAAAAAACACCACACTAGTTTTACCACTCTCATAAGTGAATGTATAGTGCACTCTGAATCTGTGGGTTCAGTATATGAGTGTCATCAAACCATTATCAACAATATTATGTCAATGCATGTTGAAACTAATACACTTGTAAGAAAGTTGTAATTACTTGTAGTCCATGCGTGGTTTTGTCTCACCACAGAAATTGCATACAAGATATCCTTTTGCATTTTCTCTTAGCTTAGCATCACAAGAAGCACAACCTTCGTACCACCAACCAGGACCAGTTTCAATTTTTAGTATCTTGCCTCTGATGACCACTTTACATTTCTGTTATGAATATTACATTAGCAAACCATAAAGGCTATCAAGAGTTACGAAGACAGAATATAAGGTATATGGTAAACATACTTTTTCCATTTGTAGTAAAGCAACAATAGGAACCCTAGTAGGAAATGATAACATATAGTTTGGACTAAATTGATCCACATCAGCAGAAGCTATATGAGAGAATGCTTTACTCATAGAAGGTGATTCCTGCATACTGTTTCAGGAATTTTTACTCTAGTGAAGTTATTTTAAATATTAATAGGGAATAAATTATATGCCAAAATAAAAATTATTTTCACATTTAATATAATTAGTATTTCATTGCTGAATGGAACTTACACCTGCAAAAGTTTGTTTGTCTCTGGAATACCTAGATTGAAAAGGACATAAGTTGCCTCCCCGGAATTGGTCAGTTGGATCTCATCTAACGATATAGATGCATTTAAAAACAGTAATTGTCAGCAATGATAGACAATGTCTTAGAACATGTGTATCAATATTTTTTTTATATAATAAATTGTAATATAAAAAATTGACCTTTGTAGAAACTAATGCTACAGTGACGCAACAGGACCACAATTGGAGGAACCAAGCCTACATTCTTCTTATTGTAAGCATCAATGGCAGATAGGCCAAACATGGCAGCATTGATTGAATGCTCCCTAACAATTTATTGTATCAAAGTCTATGTTAGTATTGTCTAATATTACAAGTGAAGTAAAACAAAATAATCACAGTTTAAACATACTCATCATCAGCGATACTGAATGGCAATCTTTTGTTCTTTGCAAGACCGCTCTTGTTATCTTGTAAGGATCCAAATGATTTCAGAAAACCAACAACACCTGTCATGTTCATATCGAATCCATAAAGTGAGTGAAATCTAAAAACACAATATAGGCACATATATAGGTAACATAATGACAAGAAATATACTGTTACCAATGACTTCATCAAAGTTTATAGTATCATGATCCAATTGTTTGTATTTAATAATTTAAGATATTGGCACAAAATTGTATAAGTTATTTTCTATTGGTTTGTTGAAGGATTGAATGTAGGTATTGGCGTGAAAGCCTAATCTCCTAACATGATTTGTTGCTCTAAACTGCCATGAGTTGGACATAGTACGTGTTTGCAGAGACTTCAAAATTTTCAAAGAAATACGTTTCATCCTCGTTAGGAAATTTCATGAAATCTGTTGTCGCACCCGAAAAAATGCGACGAAAGGAAAAAAGAGAACAAATCTGGTTTTCTAGCGAAAACCGACTTGTGAGGAGTCGTCACCAAAATTTTGAGGAAAATCTTGGGAAACCGAATTGAAGAGGAAAGGATGATCTGCGTAATCGGAGTTGGATTCAGGAGTCGATTGTGCGTGGGGAAGGTGTTAGGCACCCCACGACACCCGTTCCTAGGAACGGTTACCTTACGTTGATTGCGTAAATTAATATGGCTTTAAAATATATTTTGGTTTTCCTTTTATAATTCACATGCGAGAAAATGGGTAAAGAAAAAAGAAATTAAGAAAGTTTGAAAAATATAATAAGGAAAATAAATTAACTTAGAAATTAAGGAGATTAAAAAATGAGGAAAAAGGAATTTAAGAAAATAAATTGAAAAATATTTATTAAATTAAGGGAAAGAACACCAAGTAAACCAGAAAATATTTATTTATTTACAAAGGCAGACTTGACCCAGGATCAGAGCCTGGGGCCTACGTACCCTGCGATGGGGATCAAAGTCCACGTAGTTCGGGACTATAAATGCGTGTCACTTGGTTGATATTTTTTATTTTTTGTAATAAGAGAAAGTTAATTGAAAATAATTCACCTTTTTGCAATCAAAACGATTTTCTGAGATTGAGTTGGTGTGTTTTAATTTGCAAAAAACAATTTAGTTCCGCTTACTTAATCCTATTTTATTTTAAAAATATTTTTTTGTTTTTCTTTGATTTTTGGAAAATGCTTTTATTTGATTTTTTTACTTTTGAAATAATGTATTTTTGTATTTTTGAGAATTTTCTTTTAAAAAGAGAAAACCGATCCACTTGTTACAGACTCGCTGTCGTGTCCAATAGACCGATTTTTTAACTACCTGCAGAAGTTCTAAACCTCGTGGTATTAAGACTTTATTATAATTTTAAAACGCTGTATAATAATAAAATTCGTTACATTATTTTATTTTTTGAAATATGGTTATTTTTCATAAAAGAAAGTTTTTTAGTTGATGTACCTACATGGATTCGCAATCTCACGCGATATCTCAATAGACCAAATACCTGCGTGGGTTCCAAAAACTCACGTGGTATGGTTACCGAATCGGTTATTTCTATTATTCATTTTATTATTAATTTTTTTATTTTATTTATTACCCTTTTTTTATGAGAAAATAAAATTTTGGAGGGAAAGATCGTTGGAACCTGTTATAAGTGTGCCTTCATAATACACTTGTGCAGCGTCATAGGCTCATACGGTGCAATCATTTTAGGGATCTGCGAAAGCTCCAAAAACTTTCGTGATCATTTTTTTTTAATTATTAATATTTTTTTTATCTTTTTTTTATTTCCTTTCTTCCCCCCTTTTTTATATATTTACCTTATTATTATTATTTATTATTTTATTTTATTTTATTATTATTATATATATTTATTAAAATATCTAGACAAAATGGGTGTTCACAATTATCTCCCAATAAAAAATACCCAAGTAGGACAAATATAAAGTGACGATGAGTTCATGACGCTATATACTCCTACACACAGGTTTGTATCAAAATCTCATACCAAAACAAATGCCATACAAAGCACTTTCTTTAGAAACAAACTAGACATGCCATCAAACCCACTTTCCCATACCAATACAATGGTCCTCAACGAGATTCAGTTTCACCAATGAGAAAGAGCACATGAACACCCATACACACATACTGACACACACACCCACAAACTCACACGCCCATGCCTGCAGACATGCAAAGCCAATAAAACAGAGCACCAATCACGACTCTCATCTAGCTAGGTTCTGAATCTTAGCGTTAGGATCTCTTACGCAGTCTAAAATTATTAGTCTATTTCACAGTACACTAACTACTAACAAAGAAGTCCTCTTTCAAACATTTTGAATATCAATTTGTAGGCAAACAAAACATGCAAACTCACTGCCTCTGGACTGTATATTCTCAATTCCAAACATGAAGAATAACTCAAGTAAAAACTCAATGCTCAACTGCATAGCCTAACTCCATTTCAAAATACCACAAATTATCAGAAAAACGGAATCAATACCTGTAAATGCTACCAATCTCTTTCAGCATTCTCTGCTGCCATTGGTCTCTCAATCTTGCTTTCTTCCTCATACAAGCCTTCTAAGATATCATCTCAGCCTCCCATCCTCTCAGTCCGTTCGCCTTCGTCCTCGGGCCTCCACAGCTCCACGGTGGCTCTGCCCGTGGATCCTCCGGTTCGGACTCCCTCTGACTTTCTTGGCTTCCTCCCCAGTTTTCGGCCTCTCCTCTGCTCCTTTTCGGAACTCCTTTTCGGATCTTGCTCCCCCACTGTTTTTTCTCACCCACGGCTCCGGTTGTTGAGCTCGAGCTCCCCTGGCTTCTGGAACTCCGACCTCCGGCCCTCCTTCGCGTGCTCACGCGTCTCCCGTGGATCCTCCTGTTCGGACTCCCTCTGGCTTCTCAGCTCCGTCCACGGCCCTCCTTTTCGGTCACCGGTGCTAGCTATTTTCCAGTCCGGATTGAAGTCCTCGTTCCCCGGCTCGGACTCCCTCTCCATCGTGCTTCTTTCCGGTTGCTCCGTTTTGATTTTCGGTTCTCCTTGGAGACCCATCCTCGTGCTCCTGTCTTTGCTTTTCAACTCGTCTTCGTGCCGTGTACGCCTCCGGTTCTGGTCTCCCCGCAGCTTTCCTTTTCTTTTCAGTCTTCAGTCTCCCGTTGCTCGGTGTCTGCTGCAGCTTTTGCCTTCGGTCCTGCTGCCTCTGTTTTTTTGTTGTTGTTGGAGCTCCTTCGTTGGCCCAGGTCCACGAGCCCTTAATTGGGCTCGTGGCACCCTGGGCCAAAATTAACCCCTTTTTTTTTTTTTTTTAATTCTTTGATTTTTTTTAATAATTTATTTCTTTTTGTTTGTTGTTGTTGTTTGTTTTTTTTTCTGTTTATTTTTTATTTATATTATCTATTATTAAATTTATTTTATTGTATTATATTTTTTTTGTTTTTGTTTGTTTTTTTCATTTTATTTTGTTTTACTATTTATATTTTTTTTTGTCATTTTTTGTAAAATGCCCGGACAAAATAGGGTGTTCACATCTGCAATTAAGTTCTTATTAGTCACATTTGCCTGGATCCTACAACCCTGTCATTTTGTGCAATACAAGTATAAATCAATATTACATGTCATAAAAATAAAAATAAGATTCATAGCAATAAGAACAATAGTAATTCCCTATTAAGTACCTTCTCATCAATGAGTAGCATTAACTAAGCCCAGATATTATGTGGAGGAGCCTTGAGCCTCAGTGGCCACTTACGTACAACCCTTGCCACTATAGACCAAGTTTCGCTTCCATCTTTTATATTCTTAATGAAACCATACTCTTCAGAAGCCATGATCAGAATTAGAATTAGAAGTGAATGAGTAGAGAGTAAAATTTAGTTGCGGGTTATAGCTAGCGTACTGAAGTGGAAGTCATTCGGTGCTTAAATAGTGTTTATTTGAGTAGTATATTAGTAGTAGGGAAGAAAAGGAAGACATTGAATAGATATTGTATGATAGGAATGAATGTACTGACCAATGAGGATGCATTCCTACTAATTATTAGTGCATAGAATATTTCTTAATATATAATTATCAAATTATTAATGATTGATAATAATAATTAAAAATTATTAAATGTTGACCTAAAATTTCCAACTAAGCATTAGGTGTTGATTCTTGGCCTTCCTAGTGTTAACACTATTGAGAAATTGATTGATATGTAGATGAGAATAGAATATTACATTCCTTACTCGAGAATATGAAAGAATTGATGAATATTTTCCTTGCATTAATTAACGTTGGAATATGCACAAAGGCGGACCCACGTACAAGTTGGGAGTGGCCCTTGCCCCCCTCCCCCTTCCCCTCCCCCTCCCCCCGCCCCCAACCTCCTACCCTTTCCCCTTTAAACATATAATATACACTCCATACACATACAATAATATCATATATTTACAGTTGGCCCCTCTCCATCTTTACACACACATGGACGTTTAAGTTATATATATAATAAACACTATGCACATAATAAATAAATATATAATATATACATTATATATATTATTAATATATTTAAAAAGAAATAAAATACAAATTTTTTTAGTTTATTAAAATATTTTTATCATTAACTAATATTAACTTTTCATAAAAAAGAATGATACTTAGTATTTATATTACACATGGTAAGATTTTTAAAAAATTTGGCCCCCCCCCACAATAATGTTTAGACTGTGTCCGGCCCTGATTATATGCATTTCTATTTTCATAAATATAAAAATATTATAAATTATATGATAATATCAATCATATTCATATTATATTAATATACAAGGCAAACCAACCAGTCAATCCACTTCGCGCTTAGGTTGAAGATACTGCTTATCTCCATATTCAAATTGTATTGAGTGAAGAGAAGAGAAAGATTAAACTGCAATTATAGATGCAACTGAACAGTTGATATTGAGGAAACCTAATAAGCATTTAAAGTACGTATATAAAGACTTTGAAAAAAGGTGATTAATCTACTAAACAATGGATATAAATGAGACAACTAATCAATGACCTATCTAATTAGCATTTGAAAACCGTGAAATCCATATAATTAAATGGCCGTATATGCTTTTTTTTTTAATTTTTTAAGTTCCACTTAAAAATGATTTGAACCAAATTAAACAATATCTGAAAGAGTTTCTTGGCAAAAACAAAAATTAAAATCCCACGAATGATTCCACTTAAAAAATGGTTTGAACCAAATTAAAGAATATCTCAAAAAATTTCTTAGAAATCACAAAATATTAAACTGGTATAACCAATGGGTTGGATGGGTTATCCAGGTTTTTTTTTTTCCTACCCAAAAGCCTAAAACGACCCCTTTTTGGGGGGTAAAAAGGAAAGGGAAAAAAGACACTTCTTCCATCATCATAGTTCAAAGAAACGAATAGAGAAAAGAAGAGAAGGCAAAGGATTTGCTTGGATGATTTGTTAAAATGCTGAGAAGTAATTGAAAAAAGAAATAAAGAAAGAAAGAAAAGCAAATACTTACCGATTAAAATGGTAGAGATTCGAAGAGATTAGAGAAAAATGGAAACCTTCAGCTTGTATCACCGAGTAGAGGAGGAGAATGAAGTTGAAGAAAAAGAAAATGAATAGACAACTTTTAAAAACCTTGTTTTTCTTATTCTGCTTTACACCCTTTCTTTGACATTGGAAATATGAAAACATCTTGCACAAGTCACATCTATTAGCCTATTACACCTACTTCCAATTCCAAAACTTGCATATATATTCTTTTATTTTATTAAATACTTTTTTAATGTTATAAATATTAATAAAAATATATTTGTCATTAATATATATATATTAATTACTTAACAGAAAAGAAAATAAGTTTTAACGACAACATCTTTACGGCTTTTGTATAAATATAATTGATTTAGTTAATTAAGATTGAGGTATCCTAATTTTATTGTTAATTATTTTTATTATATAATCTATTTTGATTTTACGGGAAGATTTAATGATGTTTTAGTCATTTTCTGTGAAGATTACGTGACATTTTCATCACTCTCCCCTTAAAAAAAAGAGAAATAGAAAAGAAATAAAAAAAATAAAACTAACCCTAGCTTTCACCCTTCCCGCCTCATTCAACGTCGGGACAAACCCTGATTACCTTCTGAATTGCGAGTATTTCTCTCGTTTCCTTCCAATTTTTCTTCGATTTTCGTCCTTCTTCCATTTCCAGCAGCGGCCTTCCCTTCTCCATCACTTTTCTCGCCGTCTCTCTCTCTCCCCACCATGCTCCACAAGTTTCCGGCGGAGCAATTGGGATACATTATATACACACACACTAACTTACAAAACCAGAATTTTAGTGGGGCAATTACCCACACAACCATAAGCATAAATCCGTCCTTGGCAAGAGGTAATGTTTGCTTTATGATTGGATTTCCGGGAAGGATTTCCCTTTTGTTTAATTATGCTTCTTATTCTTTTTTGTATTCAATTTTAATCTTGTATCTATAAAAGATACGTTTTCTTTTATTCTTAGAATTTTGATTTGGCCATTTGGGGTGATATGGTAAAATGAGCTCATAAGTTGGTTAAAACTGTTAGAAATTTAGTTACACATTTCATTTCAAAGCTTAATTGATGAAGGGATTTCCCCTGCTTAGAAAAGTGATCGCAAGTTAATTTTCATTCTCTAATTTTTCTCCTTACTTATTTTACTCTGTATCATCTTCTTGGGTTGCAGATATATTCAACATTTTCGTTTTGTATTATTATGGTAAATTAACAGTTTTCCTTGTATTAGGGAATTGATCTTTACAATGTTGAATAAGTTCATATCATCTGAACTGTTCTTTTCTTTTGTGTTGCCTTTTTCTGCTAGTATTACTGTACCTTGGAAGAATTATTTTTTGATGTTATCGCGTCATAACGGAGTAAACAGTAGAACCTTAAAGCTCAAAAATAATGTCAACTTACACAAAGTGCAATTAATTACTTTTTCATGTCTGACATAACTCCAGAATTGATTCTGAAGGATGCCTTTGTAGACAGTGTAGAGTTATGCCATTTGCACTTCTGTAAATGCATAACTTTAAGTGAACCTGCTTAAATTTTTTATTTTTTATTTTTCAGTTTTCATCCAGAATGTATGTATGCAGCATTATTAGGACTTCCCTTCTATTTGCACAACGTTAAGGTTTATGTAGTATATGTGGGATTTTAGAACTTATGGTATCCCATTCTATAATTCTATAAATAAGTTTACTAATGTAGGTATTAATGAGCTAAGCAAATTTCATAAGAAGCTGAACATTGATTACAATATTAATCTAATATTTGTTTAACAAAATGCAGTGTTGCCATCTCCTAACCAATCTGCCTGAGATATTCCTGAAGCTTTGCAAATAAAGCATTGCTTCCCTGCCTGTTCAGTATCTTCTCCATGAGTATTCGTTTTAGAACCTGATTTCACTTGCCAAACAGTCACTTGGAAGCAAAACCTTTGAAAAAGTTCCCCTTTTGAAATTTGTGGTCCTCAATGTCAAGCTCGCATTCCTGCAACAATTGTGGGAAAACTTCTCTTGTCCGAGATGATGTGTCTGGAGATTTGATATGTTCCTTTTGTGGTGTTGTTCAAGAATATGATCAGTTTGAAGCCCATATTGGTGGGATCAATGGCCCACAAGGAACATTTATTCGTATGGGAACTGCAGGTGCAGGTACTGTATATAGTCATAAAGAAAGGAAACTCTCTCAGGCCCAAAGCTTGATAGATGAGTTAACTTCAACTAGATTAGGTCTATCTTCAAAAAGTAGTGATATTAAAGCAATGATTTCTACCATCACAGAGGGTGAATTTGGGCAAGGTGATTGGTTTCATGTCTTAATTGGTGCATGTGCTTATGTTGTGATGCGAAAGGATAATCTCCCACTATCCATGGCCGAAGTGGCTTCAGCAGTTGAGTGCGATCTTTATGAGCTAGGTAAGATGATTCAGCGGGTTATTGATTTTATGGATTTGAAAAAATGTGATTTTCCAGAGTTTGATATAGTGCATTCATTGGAAAGGGCCCTTAAGATTTCTCCATCTTTTGCTAGAGTTGAGGGGAGCAAAGTAGACAGAATGCAAAAGCAGGGGATATTTTTGATACAATGTGCAGTGAAGTGGTTTTTGAGTACCGGGCGTAAGCCACTTCCATTGGTGGTTGCAATTTTGGTTCTAGTAGCTGAATTGAATCAAGTTGAAGTTGGGATTGATGAGTTAGCCAAGGAACTTCATGCCATTGCTTCCACTTGTAGAAGGCGATACAAAGAGCTAATGGAGAAACTCGTAGAAGTTGCGCAAGTGTTACCTTGGGGAAAAGATATCACCACTAAAAACATTGTTAAGCATGCACCATTTGTAATTCTATATCTGGAGAAAAAAGCTATGTCAAAACCTGATGATAAGAGGAAAAACTTAGATCGTCCAGAGGATGATGAACATGGATCTGAGACTGATACCACAAATCTGCAAAATGATTTTCAGTGCAGTACATCACAAAATAACATTCAGTCTACAGGACAAGGTACCAGGAATACAAACGAACTATTTTATTCACCTGAATCTTTATCCATGTCATGTGAGAAATCTTTAGATGAGGTCAGTAGTGCTGAATTCTCAACAGAGAGTGAAGAAACGAGGAAAAGGAAAAGGTTGCCGATTGATTTTTATGAGCGTAGTGAGTGGTGGAATGGGAAATCTGAACTGAGCAAAAAGCTTATACTTAAAGAATTACTCGAGAAGGATGTAGGATTCAAAACCATGCCAGCTTCTTTTATTTCGGGTCGCTTGAAATGTAAGTTGAGGAGAGAGAAGATCAATGCTGCGAAGGTGCGGATAGATAAAATTATGCATCCTTTAAATTCTGATCCGGGTGCTAGTGTCATTGTCTCCCCTTTGGATGGAAAATGTTCTGAGAAAAAGATGAAGAGAAGAATGTTAGTTGATGGAGTTGATTGGGAAGACTTAATTATTGAGACCTTACTTCTTCATCAAGTAAAGGAAGAGGAAATTGAGAAGGGACACTACAATACATTACTGGATCTACATGTGTTTAACTCTGGCATTGCATGAGATTTTTCTAATTTTTTGGCTTTGCAGTTAGCTCCTGCTTGTTTACATCATTACATAATAGATTAGAAATTGCCTTTCTGCAACTTTTGTTTGGTACAACATCAATAGAATGCGTTATATACTATAGATTTTATATTACACATTTATTTATTTGTTTTTGATACATATCTTCTATAATATATATACATATATACATACATATGTGTGTGTGTGTGTGCAGGGACAGAGGCACGTGTTTTTTAATCCAAACAATTGTTTTTAAGGTATTTGTCTAGTTGTCCAAAGCCCGCCCCCTTCAACCACCACACCAATCGTTTGGCTGATATTTTGGTGGTCTTTCCATGAAGTTTGATACTCTTGCCTCTTTCTATTTATATTGAAATTAGCATATCATATTATGGGGTATTACGAGTATTATTGTGCTGACATCTAAAGAAAGTAAGTATAAAACTTTCTTTCAAATTATTAAAAGCTGAACCGTTTAATATGCTTTTTTTTTTATGGAAACCGTTTAATATGCTTTTTGTTATAATTTTTTCACTTTTGTACTTTTTTTTAAAAAAAAATTATCATTATAGATGATTTGTTATCATACGACCTTTAGATAATATTATAATTTTTTTAAAAAATATTAATAATAAATTTATATTAACTTTTAAAGGAAAAATCCTCCCACCCCAGATGAATATGAGTATGTTTTTCTACTTGAAAGTTTTAGTTGTATGCATTTTACTCCCTATACTCTTTAATATAAGTCATTTTTTAATTTTAATTATCCAATATATATTAAGAAATGTGAGTTATATCATTAAATTTATGTAAAATTTTCAATACTTCCTCCCTTTCAAAATATAAGTTATATTTATCTATTTCATACATATTAAAAAGACATTTATTCTTTTAAAAATTTATATAGCTTTTTAAAATTATTCTCATTAAATAGGGGTAAAAATAGATTATTCTCTCTCAATCATAATTTTTTTACTCTTCTCTCTTATAATTAAGTACTATCATAAATAGGGGTAAATGGAAAAAAAAAACACTAAATACTCACTAACTTTCATAAAATGGTTTATATTTTAAAAGGTAAAAATACACTTTTGATCCCTTAACTTTACACTAAATTTTATCTTAATCCTTTAACTTTATTTTTTTTAATTATTTAATTTTTAAAATATGATCAAAAGTTTCTCTATTACTAATACTGTTAATTATATTATCAGAAAATGTTGACAAAACATTATCCAACCTTAACATGTCAAATTTTACTTTCAATTTGTCAATGTTCCTCATTCATCATGGGTTTAACATATTTTTTAATTAAATTGAAAGATTAAAACTAAATAATTACAAATAGTAAATATCTAAACAAAACATTCGTCTTAGATATTCTTTCCCATAAAAAGGATTTGATAAATATGTAAACATTTAGAAATGGGTTTAAGAAAGAGAGAGAAAAATCTTTTTATGTTACCAGAAAGACAAGAATGATTCAGTGTCACAGAAAGTGAAAGGGAAGATCCAAGTATTCAAAATTACACTGTTAGAAACTGTCATATACCACCATTGGAAAGAACAATGAGAAAAAGAATCCTTTTATCAAAGTAATTTCTCGACACAGACTTTGGAGCACTAATTTCCAATTTCACCCGCCGAGGAGGAAGAGGGTATAATGGAGAAACAAAGAAGATGAAGAGGGAGGGAAAAGGGAGACTGATATTCTTTATTTTGAAAAATCTATGTCGAGAGCATATAAAAGAAACCAGAAAACATAAATAACACATGATCAAAACAATATAGAGTAACCCTTAATTTAAATATTAATTGATGGCCTAATCCTAGGTTTATAAATAATTACTCTACCCCCATTGGCCAGAGCACTCCTAATATTCTTATCGTATTCTTCATCAACCTCACCTGGTTGGAAAAATAGACGTTGAGTTTTGAGGTGTGGAAGCAAGAGAAAAGTCCAACTTGAAGTATTTGGTTGGATAACTTTCTGTGACAGAAAAATCGACGATAGGAGAAAATTATGGACTGTCAAACACATGATGAATAACAGATTTGATCTGGCATATAAACTTTTGGAACCTGGGATTTAACTTCCTTGCCTTGTCGTCTTTTAATGCAGAATTATCTTCAGTTTGTTTGCTTGAATTTTTTTTTTTTTACTTTTTTGTACATACTAATTCTAATTCCAAGTGCTCTTAAAAATCTATCATGAGAAAAGTAGTATAGTACCATCTTCGGTGATCATGAAATTGGGTGAGCAATGGATGGATTTAACCATTATGACATCTTTTTTGTACATAATGCTATTTTATTTTCTACCAGTTAAACATATTTTCTCTATTTCTTAATATAAGAAATAATTAGAGGAGTTTTTATATTTTAAAATATAAGAGACACATGAATTTATTTAGTGTATTTAATAATTTTTTCTAAAAATACTCCTAATTAAGATGATATTTTTTTAAAAAACTAATGGTATAATTCATTTGTATTAATTGTATAATTTAAAAGCTATTGATATTAAATGAGGGTATTTTTTAAAACTATTTTATATTCTAGATAAATTTATTACTTTTCTTAATTTGTGTGATTTTATCTTTTATTTCTTATATTAAGAAATGGAGAGAATATTATCTATTACTCCTAAAATTCCCAACATAAATGTTTTAAAATGAAGTGCAGGATAGATTTCACTTTTTATTGTGATCTCACACTTCATTCGAAAATTAACTTCTGTAACACATGCTAACATGATGATTTATTTCCAAATGTTAGTGTATAGAAACAGCTTAAGGAATGCTACAGTGTATCTCGAACTTTGTGCCAAGCAAGAGGACTCATGAATGGAGATGCTGCTAAATACGTACTACTTTAAAAAGAAAAACAATTTATTTTGTACTTTTAAGATGTCTAATTTAATTAATTTATTTATTATTTTATGGTAATTTTTAATATAACTTTTGAGGGTATGATTAAAATTCTATTGATATTTAGAGATTGGAATTGTTTGCTTAATCTCAATCGACATTTAATAGTAAAATTGTTTTAACATTAATGTGAATATTGAAAATTTGAATATAAAACATTACACTATAACTAAGCAGAAATTGAATTTATTATTATTATTATTAGGGAAAATTAAACAATTATCCCTATAGTTTGTACTCATTTTCAATTCCGTCCCTATACTTTATTTTCATAAGAATCAGTCCCTCTAGTATTTAGCCATTAATAAGTTAGTCCCTCCAATTTATTCGTGTGCAGAACAATCCTTACAGATGACATGTGGCACTAATGGCGTTTAAAATAGGCTGACTTGGAAAAAAAATTTTACACCTTGGCATCCATGTGCATGACTCAACATTCAAATATTCACCAATATTTATATTTTTTTAATATATCAATTAACAGACATCGAAACAGCGAATCTCCCAAGCTAAAAGAAGACGCAGAAATTAATCATAGCTGAAAAGGAAACACAAAGAATACCGTTTTCTATCTTGAAAAACCTAGTATAAGTAGGAAAGATATGTGGAACAAAAAATTTCTACATAATTGAATCATCTAAAGAAAGAGTATATGCATTAATATTCGGTAAAAAAAAAAAGCCATATATATATCACATTATTATTGTGAATACAACCTTCATTCCATTCATTGTGCGTATTTAAACATTATTTTTTCATTTTGTAATATTTTTTTATTTCATGATCACTTGGTCTCATGATACTTATTTAATATTGAACATGATATTTTTATATCTCATATATGCCTTTCCATATTATCTTCATATCACATAAGAAAAAACACAAGAAAAAATTTGCAAGAAAATAATTTTGAAAAAGTTCGCCTTTTGCATTACATTATATATATATATATATATATCCATTAATAATAAGTACAATCTAACCTTTTTTTTTGTAAACAATATAAACCTAGGAATTTTCCATTTGTTTCCAGAACTTAGGATAGAAATTTATTCTATTTTAGTTTTTTCTTCATTTTTGAGTAAACATGGAATGATTAATTTTCTGTTATTTTTAATTATAAAAACTATTATCAATTTTTATAATATTCATCATAAAGTGAATCCCATAAACTTTAATAATAATAATAATAATAATAATAATTATAATTATTATTATTATTATTATTATTATGATTTTTAAAAATTTTAATAGAATATTTTATTAAAAAATTCTTTAAATGTAATTTTCACAGAATAGAATTGGACATCCAATTTTCTTTTTTTAATGAAAATTATAGTGAATCCTATGCAGTCATACCAAATATGATAAGTTCCATTATTTACAAGCTTATAAACTAAGAGTGCGTTTAGATGATATATTTGATTTGATGATATTTGAATGATCTGGTGATTGGATAGATAAGAGGGAAATGGTGAATTAATGCACATGACAAGAGGAAGTATCCTTTATATAGTAAATAAATAAATTATAATAAGGGGATCATTAAAAAATCCCAAAATATGAAAATACTTATTAAAAAATTCCTAAAATTCTAAAAAATTACATTCAAGTATTATTGGTGTAAAATATTTAAAAATAAGTATAACAAATTTTATTATTTTATATAAAATTATGCTTCAATATTAAATTATAATAAGTTTTTATTGACGTAAAATACTAAAAAATGAATATAAAAAATTCTATTAGAATATAAAATTATGTTCCAATATTTTATACTCATTATTCTATAATTTTATACATAGTAATAGAATTTTTTAGACACGATTTTAGAATTGTACAACTTGCACATATTTTTTTATGATTTTGGACATTTTAATAATTATTGTTGTCTTTTGGCATTTTTTTCTGTGATTTTCCCTTATAATAATGTCTGATGCCACATGGCGAATCCTCTGAAGAATGACAAGGTACAGAGTGACAAGAAATAACCTGCCCCCTCAAACAAATATATATTATTATTAGAAAATAAAACAAGAAACCGGGACATCACATCCATAATCTCCCCCCTTGTGGGCCTTTTGCAAAGAGACTGAAAATGACTTTGCGTTTTTGTATTTTCTTCTTGGGCAAGAAAATTGAAATTTGGGACGGATTTTGCCATGAAACAATATCGCCTCACAATTTATCATAAATCTATCTCAAAATCTATTACAAAAATTTTCTCAAAATTTATTACAAAAATTTTGTGATAGATTTTGTAGTGAAAATTTCATAAATTTGTTGCAAATCCTTCACAAAATCTATCACAAAAAATTTGTAACGAGTTAAAATATGATGGACACAATCCATCACAAAGTTAAAATTTGTCACAAATCTTACTTAATTCGTCACAAATTTTCATCTCAAATTTTCAATTTTTTTGTAGATTATTGTTCAGGACCAAGATTCTCAGTTTATTAAATTTCAAGATTAAGAAATTATAAAATTAGAAAAAGAGATCTTGAGTCCTTAAAGTAAATTAAATCAAAATCAACATTATCAAAATACCCTTAATAAAATTCGAAACATAAGTTGTAAATTTAGAACAATGAAGATGCAAAATTGAAAAATAAAAGTTATAAATTCCTAAAATCACTTTGATGATTATAAAGTTGAAATATAATTCTTTTATGTTAAAATTTGAAATATTAATTATAAAATTAAAACAATAAAATTATAAAATTGGGACAAGGAATTACAAATTTCTAGAATCACTTATTACAAGGTTATAAATTTTTTTGATGATTTTGGACATTTTAATAATTAATTTTCCCATATTAATTATTGGCAGCTAGAATCTTTGAACTCTATTACCCTATGTCAGACGGATTTCAATATGCCATCTTATAACCATAAAAGCAGTTATGATTTTCTATCCCTTCATTTATGGGTCTTTTAGTCGGGCATGTGGGTATTATAATATTTGACATTTTTCTAATTTAGGTCATTTCCTTTTCCTTCTCATTCTTTCTCTTCTTCCACTTAGACGACCAACTCATCTCTCTCTCTCCACTGGCTGCTTTTGTTTCCATTTCTCTCCACCAAGTTTTCTTTTTGTGACTACTACTGATAGATGCTTCTCCCATTCTTTTTATTAGTTATGTTTTAAAATTTTTTTATAATTTTAAATATAAATTACATTCTATAAATTTTTAAAGCATTTATTATTGTATTTTTAAAATATTTTTATTTAATTATAGAGAGAAAATAAACTATTTAAATTAATAGTATTTATTATAAGATAAAGATAGAAAACAGATTAAAGTAGAGGAAATATGCAAATAAGTGGAATAAGAAATAAATTAATAACAAACCATAAAATCAACCGCCGAACATTGTACCTTTAACAGGAGAATGTTCCCTGAAAGACTGAATATGAATGTCACCAGCAAAAGAAAAAAAATAATTCCACTCAAAAAATGGGTAAGGCCACTGGATAAAAAGCTTCATAAAAAATATAGGATAACAGCTATTATAGGTATAAGATTGTTATGAATTATTTTTAGTTTCTCTTCTTCTTTACTGGAAAGACAATTATAATACTAACCTGAAATTGAAAATCTACTTCAAGCTGGAAATTTGGCACGATAAACATCAATTTTTTTCTTTTATCTTGATCTAAAATTTAGAAGGTACCTCCTAGTAAAAAGGAATTGAAGATTTTCTGCACCTTTATATATTTTTTAGTTTTTAATTTTTATTCTATTTATTATGTTTATTTTGGAAGTTAATCTCTTTGAAGGTAATATTGAATAAGTCATACAATTTCTCCATTTGATTTTGTATTTTTGCATTTGCAATTTTTTAAATGTTAATAATTTCATGTGAAAGATATCTATTATATATATATAAATAGTGGGAAAATTAGCTTACTCAGAGGTTCAGAAGACTCAGAAATTAAATGCAGCTTTTCCAGAAGTTTGGAAACTCCAAATCAACATAATATTTAATATTCATATATTTAACTAACTAAAAATAATCTAAATAAATATCATATAAATCTTTAGGATTTTTAATTTTAGTGATTCGTATATATGCTAAAATATAATATTTAAATAATCAATATCTTAATTTTTAAAATAGTTTCTGATTATTTGCTAAATAACGTGTCTAGCAAAAGATAATAGAAAATAATTTATATATGATCCACATCATTTCATTAAAACATGTTTTTAATTTCATATTATAAATATATTTGATTTTTTATAATTTTTGCACCCATTAACACATCACACATATTAAAGCATTGCAAGTTGTTGACTAAAAAAAAACAGGCTACTCTACAAATCAATTAAATGGAAATTAATAGGAAAATATAAGAGTTTGCTTAATTAGATAAGTGTTTTCAACGATGCTATCAAAATTATTATTGATTGCATGTATCTTAAGAGTAAAGACATGCTTATATAAGATTTTCACATACTAAAAAAATAATGCTTACATATATTTTCATATCATATCATATTAAATTTTCACATTTATCATAACATAAAATAACTCATTTCTTAACTATGTCAGTGATATCATTAAGTTAAATATCAAATATATCTTATCAACCAGATTTACTAGAGTATCCAGTACATGCAATACTAATTTATTTTAAATTAAAGTTAAACTTGAATATTAACTATAGAAAATTAAACAAAAACTCAAAAAATAAGACAAATTTATTTTTGTTTTATTAAAATTATCTTATTATCATGATATAATACGGTATTCACATAGTGTTGAATTGAATATAACAAAAGTAGATTTAATTGACCCGTCTCTCTCTCTATCTTGTCACAGCAATTTAACCACATAACTCATTAACGAGGCCGTCATATTGAGAAATAACAATGAATGATTTTTTCTGTATTTTTGGTTTCTCATTTCCAATGCACTCACTCACTATTCTGCTTTATCTTTCGTTTTGTTTTTAGAGTTTTACCACGTTTGACTCCACTTTAGGTTTAAAACATTGGAATAGTCATTTAAAATTTGATTTCGTCTTAAGACATCTTCCACTGCCCAGACTTGGTTTGTTTTCAGAAAAAAAATCCACAAATTCTATGAACTAGATTGAATTTTTCATAGAAAAATTGGACATTTAGACAGAATTACAAATTTGGTTTGCAGGCATAACTAGATGAAGATATCGAAAGGTAAGTGTCAAATCAATATACTATATAAATAACAAAAATACATGTTACTAGCTATAAACTAAAATAGATCATTGAAGACCATTATCCTTCTATACATAAGAAATAAAAAAGACTTAAGTACTTAATCTTATACATATATTTAAGGTAGCTATATGAAATCGAATTAAAATACGTTAATTTTATATTTATAAATAAATTAACAATACAAATAAACAAAATTATTTATAGATTAAATAATACATGAAAAAATTTACTTAATTTAATTAGATTAAAATACGTTAAATATATATAGGGGTGGATGGAGAGGGAAAGGTGTTTCGGGAAGTTATAAATAAATTCTATAACTTAGATATATATTCAATGCTTGGGCAAGTGGTTTCAACTTCAGTACATGTCTTTGTCAGTGTGAGTTCAAACCAGAGGGGGTTGAATTATAGAATTTCATAAAGAAATTTAGAAAGAAAGAAAAATCTGGGCGGCGGCCACAAACTAAAAGTTGAAGAAAATTTTTGACAAGATCTATAAAATGTTAATAGAATGATACCGCAAGTATCAATGTGACCACAGTTTAAATCACAAATTATTGAAATGTAAACTTTTAAAATACATTGCACAAAGTAAAATTACAGCTAAAAATATATATGGATTGTATATGGTGATTTTGGATTCTTTCACATTTCCAACTCTCCTCCATTTGGTTTGAGGGATTTGGAAGAGAGGAAAGGGAAATATTTCAATTCTATTTTTTTTCCTAACCAATCAAGAGAAAGAAATACTTTTCTCTCAATTTTAGACAAGAAGGAGGGGAGGGGAAGATAGGAAAGGGAAAATGTTCTCTCAATTTTAACCATGCTTCAATGTTAACTACACCTAAGTCCCATTGGTGTAATATCCTAAAAAATGAGTATAAAAGATTTCGTTATTAAATATTAAATCGTGGAATGAGTATAAAAAGTTGGAGCATGATTTTATATTCAACAATCAAATTTTTTATACTTATTTTTTAATATTTTACATTGATGAGACTTAAGTGTAAATTTTAACGGTTTTAGACTTTATAATAATTATTTTCTGGATTTATATGTGATTTTCCTTTCTTTCTTTCTTTCTTTCTTTTTAAGATGAAAGTATAGTTGTTGACCAAAAACAAAAAAAACTGAAAGTATAGTTACTTTTTTTTTTGGGCTGAGAAGTGTAGTTTCTTATAAGCCAGCTGGATCTACCCACCATTTTTAATGGATTGGGCTTATAGAAAACTCTATTTTTTCCTACTTTTTTCTTTTGTCAGGACTGGTTTAAAGTTCTTATCTTTGGCCCAAAAAGAGAATGTTTTATAGTATAATGTCTTATTAAATTAAAAGGACGCAAAAAATTGACGGGCCAAAGTTTTCTTTTCGGCCGAATCATACGTCATTAATATATAAAACTTTTTTTTTAATGAAACTTTAATACTTCTCTAATTCTATTTATAAGATAAAATCTCTTTTTTTTTCGATGATTTTAAATATAAGAGAAATTAAAAAGTTAAAGGTGCATTGAATTTTGTTTTCAAAAGTACCCTTCATTAAAACTCTTAAAAAATGAGTTAATAATATATTAATAATTTAAATTAGTATTAAATTAAGTAGGAATAATTTTAAAATAAATTTAAAATATGAGATAAATTAATTAACTTTGACTAATTAAAATTGTTTTTCTTAATACTCTTGAAATAATTTTATTCCCTTCTAAATGAGACTAGAGGAAGTACATTATATCAAAAAGAAAACTTTAATACAAGAAATGAAGGAGGATCAATACCAAATTCACTTCTATCAAGTGTAGGACAAACATGAGAAATGAACCATTAAAGTGGGTTGGGGGTTATAGCAACAAGAAGATATTGGGATGGGGGACCTAAATCTGATGACACATCTCTTTGTTAAAGTAGTTGGCAAGTTTGTCAGCTACTTTGTTCAAAGATCTCGGAATTCAATAAACAGAAGAATTATCAAACGAGTTATATAAAGATATATCAATAACAATTCCAAAACACAACCATTTTGGACTCCAACATTGACATAATACTGCTTCAACTATAATTAAATAGCCTCATACAAACTCCACCAACTTCAAAATACTAGTTGCCATTTCCACACCTTCTTTTTATCATTAAAGTATCCCCAATCAAGAATAAAAATTTAACACATTTGAGATATAGAGATTATCGAAATAAATTTTATCTTTTCGAGTAAAACCTTTTTTATACATCCGGCTATTTTCACATCTTTTGTGAGTGCAAATCTTTCACCCATTTTAGGTAATTTTGTCCGGTCTACTTATAAAGAAAAAAAAGAAGCAATAAGTACTGCAGGTTACAAAACAATACCAACATTGTCTCCAGTAGCCACTCTTGATCTAAAATAACCATTTTTATTTCTGGACAGACTCAAGACAATATTTTGTTGTCTCTCTCTCTCTCACTCTCTATCTATGTATATGAACACGCACACATGATAATTTTTTAATTACTTTAAAAATAAATTATTCACATGCAAGACACTATGCTTTCGGATGATATTTCATATCATTCCATGTCAATTAAGTTTTACATCGTTGAATTTTTAAATCCAAGCTTTTATAGAGCATTATGAAATGCACATTTTATTTTATATGAATGTGTATGTAAAATAAAAAAATTATATCTATAAAAAATATTTTATAATATTACAGTATATTAAATAGTAAACATATATTTACGATACCATACTAACTATTTGAAATAGAAATCGGTGATCCGAAGAAATAGAGAGGAAATGATGGCAGTTGAAAGAGATGGATTGAGATATCTGCACACAAATTAAATTAGTCTGACATTCTAGAAAGAAAAAATTCAAATTAAAATAATTGAAATTGTCCGCTACAAAAATTATTATTAATAAATTCGGATGATTGAATGCCCGTTTTGTTCCGGTGCATTGCATTTGATCCTTGTGGTGTTGACTGTCATATCTATTTATAGAGACCATTACTCCAAATAAACATTGATAAAAATAATTAATAATTTTTATTACATTAAAAAGCCTGAAATTCAAGTGACTCAGTTTTTATTTCCCTCAAACAAGAACTTGAATTTGAGTTTTGTATATGAAAAAAATTAACACAGTAAAAACTTTAGATCCATGTGATCAAATCTAATTTAATACAGATTAATTAGGGTACAATATCACTTATGAAAAACATATCAATATTAACAAAAAGCTGAATTAAAGAAGTTTCAGACAAAGACATGGATGGAAATTTATGCACACAAATTAGATTAGTCTTTTTCTACATTCTAGAAAGAAAAACATAAAAATGATTAAAAATTTTTACTACAAAAATTTATTAATAAATTCGAATGATTGAACACTTTTAATACGGTGCATTGCATTTGACTCTTATGGGTGATGACCCAAATAAATGTTAATAAAAAATTGATATATTTTTTTTCCTATTATTACATGAGAAAAGTTTGAATCATGTACATTACTCACATCCACTCCACGTGAACAGCTCAAGTGTTAATGGTTAAAAATTTAAATCTAAGATAAAGCAGTTATGATATCAATATTAATAAATAATAAATACAAATCATCAATATAAAAAAAAATGAAGTGGTATCGTTCACAAATATAAAAAATGTGACTCATCTTAGGTTTGAAAATAATATATGGGACCCACCAATATAGAGAAATTCATACAAGATAAATGGATTAGTAGCCTTGGATCTGAAATTTTCTTAACTATTATTTTTTATGATCAGAAAGTTAGCCTTCCCCCTTATTGGCTTCTGAAAATAATAAAGAAGTGACAATCTTTATGCATGTTTTTCCAAGTTATTTTGAAAATGATACATATTTTATTTAGAGTTATTTAAATGGTGGTAAGTTTAAGTTGTCAGTTATTAATTTAATGAGTTTGATTTGATTCATCGACTAATTTTCTTTATAAAATCATATTTGATTTTCAAAACGAAAGTTGAAACGTAAAAGGCCATAAATAGGCTTTTGACGAGATTGAGCCCAAAGTCGAAAGCCCAATATTGACATCGTCCATTGAACTCAAATTTTGTGGTTAACAAAAAAAAACTCATATTTTCAGCTAAAATTTTATTTCATGTTCGTCTTAAAAATGAGCATGGGATACTCATGTACTCATCTAAAATTTGAATTATTCAAATTAAAATTAGATTGTCCATATTTTATTTTATTTCATTTTAAATTTTTATTTTAATAGGAGCGTAATACTCATAAAATAAAATTAATTTTCTAACAGTTTTTTTAAATGAGGTTTTACCTTAAGAAATTAAAAATATAAAACTTTAAATTGTTCAAATTAAATTTAAATGATCTAAGCCTTGTGTCAAATTGAGATAAGCATTAAATTCGGGTACTTTTAAGCCTCCCTCCAACATTAATTTGGATTTTCTTCACTTCAATCTCTCCCGTTCTTTTCCATTTTTTTTTTTAATCTGACACAAATTGAATTCCGACCATTCACATCTACTATTTAAAAATTCACTATTAAAATATTTATATTAAAAAAATAAATTAATGATGCTCAATTTGATTTGAATAATTTAAATTTAAAAAACGAATGAAATAGAGAAAAACCAGATCCATCCATCATCTAGAAGTTCTAAAGATAAGACCAAGGCGTAGAGACCGTGACTAAGAACTAAAAGTGAAACGCAGATTCAGAGCAATCTAAACGGCATACACTGATCCCTTCCATCTTTGTGAAGGAAAAGAGATATCTGAATCTTTCATTAAAAAAAAAAAGAAAAGAAGAAGAGACAGATGTCTGAATCTGTTTTTGTTTAATATTTGATGTGCCTAATTCTTTTTTGCATAATTAGATGTGAATCCCATGTTTCATATATAAAGTCCAATGAAATGTAACTGGCAAAGTTCTTATACTACTATTTATAACTTGTGAACCTTCCAAAAGCTTTTTGCATGTGTTTTTGGGTAGCAAACTATGGGTATATGTAGCCATATCAAATTCTAATTAATTTAGATTAAATTGGATCGGATTCCAAGTAGAAGACTTTTTTTTGCATAAAAAATACAATGTCAAACCTAAATTATCATGGTTAAGTGAATATATATATAGATATATGTTAGATTAATTTTATCAGAAATAAATTATGGATTAACATTAATTAATTATATGAATAATTATATATATATATATTTATTTATTTAAGCAATTGGTCTTTTTTCAGTATAGAGCCCACAACAAATTGATGCTTATTAAATACGTGTGGCCCAGTACAGCAAAAAAACCAAAAATACGTGTGACCCATGATAGTTGATAGGATGGATTACAGACAAATCCACTTGAGAACTCTTTTATTTAACAGACTATCTTACTTAACTTTATGGTGAGTCAATCTCAAATCAATATCAATATAAAAAATAAAAAACTGCAAAAAAAAATATATGATTTGTAACTCAAACACTTTAATTCATTTCGAATTTGATGCGAATGTACATAACCCACCCCAATTTTCAATATATTTAAGTAGATAATTCAAAAAACTCTATTTGATTCGCGACCCGTAATGGAGGAAGCAAGACAAGTCTAGCTAATTTGTTTGACAAGTTCAGTTTTTTTTTTCTTTAATAAGAAAAAATTGGATTTAAGATTTTTCTTTAAAATAAATTATTTAAAAATGTTGATCATGATTTAGACCAATATGGATTATATCATCGAGTTTCTAGATGAGTAGTGTGTTCTACAACGGTACGAAAATAGGTGGTGAAAAGTCGACAGAGAAATAGAATTATAGATGCAACCTTCTAGATAAGTTTTGACTTCTTTCTTTCAGTTTTATCTATGTATAAATTCCACATTAATTATCTTTATTTTTGGAAAAAAAATTATTTTTTATTCATTATTACTTATGCTCCGGTTTTTATGGAGCTTTTAACTTCCTTTTATTTTTTCCTTTATTATATTTTGAAATTATTATATTTTAAGACTAAAATAATAAATTAATTATAAAATAAAACCTGTTATTACTTATTTTCTTAGTTTTAGTAGTCAATATTTTAGATTTTAATACTTTTCTAATTAAAATTTTTTATAATTAATTTATTCTATTTGTCTCTATATGCAATTCTCCCGTTTTCCACAAAGCAATCAATAGTTGTTTGTGGTCCAGTGCAGCCTTCAAGAAGGTAGCGATGCAGAGTGGAAAAAATTAAAATTAAATTATATAATTTTTCTTCAAACTAAAATATGATTAAAATACTCTAAAAATTAGTATAGAACTTTTATTTAAAAGGTTTCAAGAAATTTTATTTTAATATTATTTTTTAAAATATTATTTAGTTTATTTATTTTAAGTTTATAGAATTTTATATTAATAAATAATGCATATTTAATATTTATTATATCATTTAAATAATTCATATATGAGCATTTCAATTTAAATAGGTGTAATTGTAATTCGTTTTCTACCAGGAAAAAAATAAAGTTTTGTTTTGACTTTAAAGTTAAATAATTAAATTCAAATTTATCATGGAATTTTTTAAATAAGTTATAGTTTTACCATCTGATACTTACAATAAAAATAAAAAAAGCAGTAATATCTTCTCAAGAAGATTCCAGATGCTTCTGGTTAGTGGTTAGTTTTGCGTGGATGGTCACCAACTTGGCATTAAATTAAAGTAGCAAGAAAAAATAAAACATATTGAATTACATGAAACTACGTGCGAATTTAAATGTACGAACGTGGAAGCTCTGTTCGTTTAAATTCCTATATTATAAGATAGGAGTAACCACAAGAAAAAAATATAAACTCTGTACCTGTATCATTTTATAACCCACCAATATTCACGTTACCCTCAAAATATGAATTTAATTTGTCAATTTTCTGTGAAATTTGACTTTTGGATTAGTTAATGTATATTGAAATTCTTCCTCAGTTTGGATCGGAATCACATGATATAGAGTATAGAACAAAAAAAAAAACTCATCAACTAAGAGACTATTTAAGAGGAAGAAACTTAGTTATTCATATACTTAATACACTTTAATTTAATCAAATCAGTTCAAGTGGGTTTTTTCATGTATTATTTATTTTATAGCTAACTTTTGTTATTTATATTGTTGATTTATTTTTAAATTAAATGTAAAATCTACATGTCTTGATTTGGTTTGATAAGGATATTTTCAACTTTCAGAACCTAAATCAAAATGAATTAAATCTATTATCCTTCTTTTAAAGAAGGGCTGTGCTTATTTAATACAATTTTTTTATTTAACATATCTTCTATTTGTATCATCCATCAATGTAAGTCTCTTAACCTATAATGAAAAAGATAAACCATGAACATGATTACAAGACATGTATTTGTTATAAGTGTGTAGCTATAAATAATTAGGTGAAAAAATTCATAAGTTTCACATAAAAGATACATATTTTAGTAAATTATTTAGATATAATTTGTGTTCATGAAATATTTATATATAACATATTTGATTTAACTTTTGAAAAACAATACTATTTTTTAATAAAAATATTTATTTTAACATAATTCAAACTCATCCAAACCGAATAAAATCAAATATAAAATCAAACTAAATCAATTAAAAGAAAAATAAAAAATGTCCCAAAATATACCAAATTGATTAGTGTGGTTCAGTTTGTTTTTTATTCAAAATCAAACCGAACAAAGCATATGAATACCCTTATTTGATATAAGTATATTAAATATATAAGCTTAAGTTTCTTTCATATTATCCTTTTTTTTTAAACAACAATCTAGGTAAGTTTTGAAGACTCATTAAGGCTAAACAGACTTTATTATTCAAAGAATACTTATAAAGATACTTAAAAAATTTTCATCTATGAGGTCCTCACATTATCAACGTTTAAACTTATGCTTTTACAGTATATGGAGTGCATTCTTATCAATTCAACATTTACATTTATGTTTTTATAAGATATAAACTGCATTCTTACCAATTAAATGGCTCTTAATAGCTTCTTTTATATTATTCTAGAAGGTAATAAGAGTCCAATCAAATGGTGTAATAATAGAATTCTAGAAATAATTGATCTTCTTCAAAGTGTGGGGGCTTCAGATGTCATATTGAAATATATATATATATATATATATCCAGTGAAACTTGAACAAAGTAAAGAACGAGGCAGCACTTTAGGCTGCCGTATCATATTGAAATATTATGTATATGTGAGAGGGAGTAGACAAATAGGACTTACGAATTCTTTGGTTTCATTCGTGTTATTATTATTATTTTTTTGTTTTTAAGACTCACTTTTAACCTTCAGCTTCTGGATTGATTTCGCAATATCAATGCTTGTGTCGTGTGATAATTTTAATTTAGATCATTCTGCATATTTCATTTCTCTTTAAACTTCGTGTAAAAGAACTTAAAAAAAAAAATCCTACCTGCCACAAAGGTATTAACATCAATGGAATCTAAATCTTTGTCCTTCCGAGACATGGGTTACATCATTATCAATTGGATTAATTTTCATTATTAACTAGATTAACTTTCATTACCATAAAAAAGCTTTTGCTAGCCACTCAATCTGTCCGTGAACAGACCACACATATAGCTTAATCTTTTCACTTTTAATCTCAACTATATATGTTTTATTATTGCAAAAAAATTTGAAAAATGAGTGCACTAATTTTTGGCTTGTGAGTTGTGAGCAATACAATTTGTTGTAAATTTTATATTAATATTGATATTGATTATTGGATAATAATTTAAGTAGTTAAGTGTAATCCAATATTATACTATCTAAATTAAATTGTCATGTATCCCATTCTAATAATCAAAACTAAAATTATCTATCATTATTTATTGGCTATTTATTAATGTGACATTAATATAAAATTTAATTATATTATTATGTTATCTATTCAAGTGGTAATTTTTTTTTCGATACTTAGAGCATTGGTATTCTAGACGTACTCCACTTTAATTGAAGAATTTTTTGAAGTTTTGACATTAATCTAAATTGAGTCAAGTAGAACACAAAATGCAATAAAATACTATCATTAAGTATTTAATGTGGTTGCATTCTCGGACTTAAACTTTGAACCTCTACTTAAACTGTTATAACTCCTGCCAGTTGAATCAAATTCAAATCAAATTCTTAGTCGTAGCAAGTTAGAATGTATGGTCTTAAGGCAATGAGAGAATCTGTTCTATTTCTTTTTCATGATGTGGTTTTGTTTCCAACTATGTAATTCCTTTTGTCTTCCATTTATAAGTGCAGTTTTAGAGGAGACGACCTTAGGGATTTGCTTAAATATTTTAATGTATCTCCTACTTTATTTTAATATAATATAATTGACTCTATGATCGGAAAAATCATATATTATTTTCCATTCATTATTGATTGAAAAAAAAAGACATTTTCAAATACGTGTACACTTTATACTTCCTCAAATTATGTATTTTTTTAAAATTTGAATATTCCTGTATAATGTATGAAAAAATTTATATGTGTGTATGTGTGTATATATATATATATATATATGAATATCTTGGGGTGGCGTCATTGATGATGGAAGAAGGTAGCACTTCATGTTTGACCTAAAGAAAAGTTTTAAGAGTGTTTGACAATAACTTATAACAAATCGGACTCTAATCTCCCTATTCTCTCTCTGTTTGGTCATAACTTGTAATCAACACCAAACAAGTTGTCTCTCAAAATTTTTAATTTCCTCCTTATAAAATAATATTTATGTCAAACCACAAATTATAAAAAATGTCATAATTTGATAATAAACATATTTTTAAATTTTATTTTTACATTAATATTTCTATATTCATTTGTGATATAACAATATGTTGTTTTTCTTATGTAATATTACTTTTCTGAACCAAATGATCTAGTTGAATTACAATTAATAATTAAATTAGAGCGGTTCCGTATATTTATAATAAACTATAAAAACGTCATAGTTTGTGAAATTTTTATACATTTTATATTTTATTAGATTCGCGGCATAACTAATTATATGTATCTATGTGTTCCCCACTTATTTGAATTATTTTGATACATTTAATTATTCTAATTGAGTGATTTTAAATCAAAACATTGTTTGACTGAACTTTGAAGGATTTTATATATCTATAAATTCATTAGATATAAATAGTTTTAAATTTCATATAATGTATGAGTTTGACCTATAGTTTATAAATAAAGGCTTCATTCCAAAAGCTTGCCGCCTCAAGAGAAAAATAAAAGTTTGTCCTTTGGGTTATGAAAAAAATTGCCTTTTGCACGTGTATAATTATCACACATTTTAAATTTATCATTTTGAACATTTTTACCTAAAACTTACAACTACTTCCTCAAACACTTAATATAAGTCACTTTCAATAGCTTCGTCAAAATTAAGAAAAATTTATTACATTATTAAAATTATTTTAAAAATAATATAGTTTAAATATTTACCCCTTAATAAATACTATAAATTTAAATAATCTATTTTTTCTCTCATAATTAAATAAAAATATTTTTAAAATAAAATAATTAATACTTCAAAAATCTATGATTTATATATAGACGCACAAAAAATTTTTAAAATATGACTAATAAAAAGCACTGGAGAGAGGACTTTCATAGAGAATAAAACTTCTTCTTCTTTTTTTCTAAGAGATTAAAACTTTAAAATGCAATAACTTCAAGTCGGTTGCCCTGGTAGCACTTTTTCTTTTTTTCTTTTTTTTCTTTTTTGGTAGTTTACTTTAAAATAATTTGTGAGATGGGCGTGATAACTCAATTATTTATCTAAAAAAATATATGTTTAATGTTGTTGTTTTGATTTTTTGTTTGTTTTAAACTTAAACTTACTTTTTTCTTTTTTCTTTTTTGTTTAAATGTGATAATTAGATTCAAGAAGAGTTGATCATGAGTATTGACCCTCTTAAATAGTTATAATTTATAAAATATTTAAAATTTTCTACATGGAATTATAAAATGACCCCTAAAATATTCTCAATTTGATTCCTATATCAATGTTAGATTTGGATAGATTTGAATGAACAGCCAATCCTGCTAAGCCAAACATAGCCAAAAGTTCCATATTCTCCAAAATTTAAACTAAATTTTTCATTTGAGTTATTTACACTTAATTTGTGTTACAAGTCACAACCATCCATTTGATATTATTAAATAATCCAAATTCAAGCATTATAGGTTCTAAATGGATGTAAGTACACCCAACATGATTTTTACTATTTGTAAGATTTAAATATAAAACTTTACTTAAAGAATTATAAAATCCCTTTCATTCCTAACATATGTACATTGCTAAATCTCATATTTCTATTTGTTGGAGTTATTTGAAATCTACTTTTGATGGACCAATTCTTTTTTCATAAAATCCATTGTTTTTTTTTGAATATTTATGAAAGAATAATCTTCTTTGTTTCAGCCCAAGGTTGGACCTGAGCCCTAAAAGAGGGCTCAGGCGTGGGACACACAAGAGCCCTAATAAAGGGCTGGGGGGAGCAAGAAAAGAGAGGAGGGGCGCCGCGGAAGAGAGGAGAGGGAAGAGAGAACCACGAAGGCACGCCAGAGGAAGACCGTGGTTGAGGACGAGGGCAGCAGGGAGCCGCGAGAGTGGGAGCTGGAGAAGGAAAGGGCTAGGGGGGTGGCCGCGAGTAGAGAGCCACGAGACAGGAGCAGAGATGGCCGCGTGGGGGTAGACCGTGGGAGTTTGAAAGAGGAGAGCTTCGGCCGAAAAGAAAGAGGGAGCTACGGCCGAAAAGAAAGGAGGGGAGCTACGGTCGGAGAAAATCAGAGGGAGGGATGGCTGCGGAAGAGAAGCCATGAGCTTGAGAGAGAGCTGCGGAGGAGCCGGCGCGAGACAGAGGAGCACGGGCAAGGGTTCTGAGGAAGGGGACCGAGAGGGGAGGGGACAGAGGCGGTTGAAAAAAAAAATGAAAGAGAGAGAGGAAGGGAAGAGAAAGCCGCGGGCGGAGGGGGAGAGAGCCGCGAGCAGAGGGCACAGAGGGAGCTGAGCACGAGGAAGAGAGGAGAGAGCCACGAGCAGGGGAGAACCGGAGGAGGCCGCGAGCATGACGAAGGAAGAGCCGAGGCCGTGGGTTCAGGGACGTGACCGGCATCATTTGGGTCAGTTTAGTTTTATTTTCTTCGATCATGCAGTGAAGCTTACTGGATCTGTTTTTTCTACGATACCCTGTTTTTGTTTTTGTTTTTGGATGAATCTGATTTTGGTGCTAGTTGGAATTGGATGGCTGATGAGCTTAGCCTGTCGTTAATGGACTTATTTCGGTCTTTTTTAGTTCTTTGTTTCTGGGTGTCCTACATCAGCTGGAATGGTGATGTAACTCCTTTGATTGAACCCTTTAGTTTGTCTCTGTTCACTGGAAGAGCTTCATTATAGTGTCAGTTTAGCAATCATGTTAATTTATATTTCTTTGACTCAAAAAAAAAAAGGAAGAAGAAGAAGAAAAGAAAAAATCAGTTTCGTTGATATATGGATATTGTGAAAAGCTTGGGATAATTGTTTATATTGAAAGTTTCAAGAGCAATGAATGGTCTTCCTTTGGAAAGATACTGCTCACTGAATTCTCCTTCAAAACATTGAATCCTTTCATTCGATGTTTCATTCTCACCTTACTGATATGAAGCATTTAGGTTGTGGTGGGCTTTGTTAGTGTGAACTATATATATTCAAAGGGATGTTCTTTGAACTGTAATATAATCCATGAATATTGATGGGAAACCTGTTGCTACTCCGTCAAGTGTATTGGTACTAATTTAAAGTTAATGGCATGCCTATTTGACCCTTTATATGCTTGAGAAATTTGTTATTGTTCATGACCACGAAAATTATTTTTACGATAAATACTCCTGTCTTTGTATTATCTTTTGAGCACTATGGGAAGGTGAGATCAAGTTTGGAAGGAGTCAATTTTCTTCATCACGGCGGAAGAGGAACATCAAAGCAAGAAATGGGAAGAAAGCAAAGAGTTTTGTCTTCTTTCTTATCTTCATGTAGTTTTCATTGTAGTGGAATAAAACTATTACTTGAATTTGCACATGCACACATATGCATTGACAAATTGCATTTGATTTGTAGTTTTGATGTTTATTTGATCATTGGATTTTCTTCTTTGTTTTAGAGTTTGCCACGAGGGACCAATTCTCCGTGTGCATATAGAGTGTCAGTCAATTTTACCATGAGTGAGGAGTTGTCATGGTATAAATGTTTAACTAAATCTTATTATTATTTTTTTTTATTTCATTTTTTTTATATTTATGAGCACCAGTATTTTTTTTTATTTATTAAAAGTAAAAATAAATGATTCAATGAGAGCCGTTTATTTCAAGTTTTATTTTGGCCTTTATGTTCCAAGTGGTAACACCGTGGGCATTTAGGTGTTAATTAGCGAGCTATGAGTGATAAAGTCACCATAGATCCTAATTGATTCTTTTTCTAAAAATAAATAAAATAAAATAAAATAAATAAATAAATAAAAATAAATAATATATAAAAGTCATATTTTTAAATTTCTTTTACCATTTTCCCTTTTATAAAACAATCATAATTATATTTATTTTTATAATTTCATATAAAAATGATTTCTTTTTTAAAAATTTTACCCTTTAAGTTTTTTTGCCTTTTGCCACGAGTGGCATTACCGTGAGCATATAAGCATAAATCAATAAATTATGAGTGATTAAGTCATCATATATGCTGTTTGATTTTTATTTAAAATATTTCTTGTGGTATTTTCTGTACCGAGTGGTAACGCCAGGGGTATTTAAATATTAATCAGCAATTTGTGAGTGATAAAGTCGCCACGTATGTTGATTATTTCCCTTTAAAAATACACGCAATGATATTTTGAATTCTTCTTAATTTTTTTTATTTTCTTGTAGGAGATGATTTATCTATTTCACTTTTTATAAAATAATTCTTGCCAAAAATTATTTATTTTCCTTCCATGTTTTATTCATTCATTTTTATTACCTTTTCATAATAAAAGAATAATAATAAAATGGTTGAAACCAAAGTTATTCATTTTCTTCCAAGTTCTTATCTGCTTCGCTTATATATCCCGAGTGGGACACCGGGGGCATTTAAGTATTAATCAGCAATTTGTGAGTGACAAAATCGCCACATATGTTGATTATTTCTTCTTAGAAATATACGTAATAATGACGTTTTGAATTCTTCTTAACGCTCCTTCATAAATATGCATTAAGAGAATCTTATCGATTCCCAATTTTATAAAAACAATTCAGGCCAAAATTAATTGTTTTCCTCCAATTTTATCCGCCTTTCTTATTTATGTTTCTTTTTTTTTTATCGCCTTTTCATTTAAAGAGGAAATAATAATAATAAAATAATTGAAACAAAAAATATTCATTCCTTTCAAGCTTTTATCCTTTTTATTTATTTGCTTCGAGTGGTAATACCGCGGGTATTTTAAACATAAATCAGTAACTTGTGAGTGATAAAGTCACCACATATGCTGATTATTTTTCTTCAAAAATATATGTAATGATCACATTTTGAATTCTTCTTAATGTTTTCATAATAAAAAGAAAATAAAAAATCATTTGTATAGGAATTATTTGTTTTCTTTCGAACTCTTATTATGCCTTTTGTCTCGAGTGACACCACCGTGGACATTTGGGTATCAATGGGTAAACGTGAGTGATAAAGTCACCACATGAGCCAATTGGTTTTATCTTATAAAATAAAATTGTCTTCGAATATTTCTTTTTCAAATCAAAATAAAATATTCAAAATTGCATATAATTTCAATCATATTTTTTAAATTAAGGAAAAATATATCTTCTCTTTTAGAAATTGATTAAATAAAAAATATAAAATAAGAATAAATGAAAAGAGTAAATAATGGAAATTAATCTGTCTTTTACAAATTAAAACACAACAACCAATTCTAAAATTTGTTTTCTTTGTATAAAGACAAATTATTTTCCATACACTTTTCTTTTCAAAGAATATATATAATAAAAAATACCAACCCAATGACACGCATTTTTAGTCCGAACTACGTCGACTTTGATCCCTATCGCAGGGTACGTAGGCCCCAGGCTCTCATCCTGGGTCAAGTCCGCTTTTGTAAATAAATAAATATTTTCTGATGTTTTTTGTGTTTTTTTTTCTCTTAATTTAATAAATACTTACCAATTTATTTTTTTAGTCCACTTTTGTAAATAAATAATATTTTTCTTTTATTTTATTTTATTTTCCCAACTTTTCATATTTTCATCTTTTTATTTTCATTTCTTACATAATTCTCATGTTTATATTTATTTTTGCATGTAAATGTTAAAAAGGCAACCAAAATAAATTTTTAAAAAGCCATAAAAATTGCATGATCAACCTAAGGTAACCATTCTTAGGAACGGGTGTTGTGGGGATGCCTAACACCTTTCCCACTCACAATCGTACTCTTGAACCCAACTCTGATTCGCAGACCAATCCTTGTCCACTTTTTTGTTTTGTCTCGATTTTTCAAAATTTCCCTCAAAATTTTGGTGGCGACTCCCTCCGAAGCCGGCCTCCCGCAGCGCGGGCCGGTTTTACCACTTTTCCTTTTTCTTTACCTCCACGCGCCATCCGCGTCGCATTTTCGGGTGTGACATTCTTCCTTTAAGAATATTTTCCATGTTTATTTTGTTTTGACAATGAATTAAATCCAATTCATAAATATGAAAATTAAGGAAGATATGTTTTTCTCCCTGTAAATAGAAGGGTCTAGAACCTAAAAAATATACACTCATAAGCTATTTCTCTCTCTTTATATCCCCTATAAATGCAAGTGATGTGTTATTTGATATGAAAATAGACTAATTCCAACTTCGTTGATCTAATCTACACGATTGTGACTACTTCGAAGTATCAAAGCAAACAAAAAGTTTCAGGCCACTTTACCCAAAAAAACGAAAATCCGGCTAATTTATGCGATGTCTCATCCATGGTTAGTGCACAACTGCCACTTTGTCTTTTTTTTTTTCCCCAACAACTGCCGCTTTGTCTCTATTTGAAACGTTAAATAATCTTTTTTTTTGTGAAACTTTAAATAATCTTAATCTATTTTTTTGGCCAAAAAAATCTAAATATAATTGCCCATTTGTTATAATTTCGTATCTTTTTTTTTAATAATACTAAAAATAATAATAAAATTTCACCATCATCTTTATCTCATGGATTAGTTGCAAAGGCCAAAGTGACACTATATTTGGTTATAAACGGTTAAAGAGTGTTCACTGTTGTGATGTCCCTGTCCACCGATTCAATCGGTTTCAATGGCAGCGTGTGAATTAGTTTGTTTTTTAATCCCTATTAAATATCCCTTTTACACATTGGCCCCCAATTTGGTTATTTGATTTTTATTTTTTTTGCGGGTGAAAAAGTAAAACCACCTTCGAACTAGTAATTTGTGCGTATACTGAAATTAAATCATACTGTAAAGGAATGATACAATATTAAAAATAATTATGATATACTGAAATTCTACAATATTTGAGGAACATCAATAATTTTTAATTGATATAATTGCAATATCAATGTAAAATAGTAAAACAGAATTCGATATCAATAAAAAATTACAATATATTTATTGTTCACCGGTCATATGGGCCTCATGACTCTTTTTAAAATTTTGTGCAAGTTCATTTGACAAATAATATACCATTATATATATGACTATATTATTAATTATGATATTAATTTATATATTATCATTTTTTTATTTGCATTTTTCCCAAAAACTTTTTACTTCCTCCTTCAATTGCAATTTGCACGGGGATAGCTTCTTCACGAGGATAACTTTTAACAAATTAATTTTAGAGAATTACATTGAAGGACCAAAAGGTCATAATATTGATTATAAATTACCTTTAAAAATTATAATTATTTAAATTTAAATGTATTAAACATCAAAATTTAATTGTGAAAGTACCAAATTGCCATTTGCCCACCTGGAATAAATTACCTATGGTCCTCTCTTAAGTTCTCTCACATTTTCTTTCACCGGCAACAACATGAAAATGATTGGCAAAGAAAGAAAGAAAAGAAAATGGAGGTAGATACAATGATAGGAATCCGCATTAGGTGCTCATAATTGTGATAAGCATCCAATACTTATCATCCTGGATGGATCTGGACCATCCAGTTCTAATCTGGATGGTCCAGATTTACAATTTTTTATTTTGATTTTTTATCTGGACGGTCCAAATATACAATTTCCTATTTTGATTTTTTACATAATAATAGTATTTTTTAAAAAAATAATAGTTATAAAATTATATCTATTTTATATTTTGTATTTAATAAAATAAAAATATAATAAAATCTGGACTGTCCAGATTTGGTTTGGACGACCCAGATTTGGTCTAGACGATGAAAAGTGAAAAATGTTAGTTTTTTGTATTTTCGATAAATAGATGCATACCTAATGTAATTTGTATAGAATTTGAGAAATTATGAGTCCTACATTATTAAATTTAATAAAGAAATAATAGGATAAAAGGAAAAAAAGAAAAACGTTAGTTTTTTTTTCAATAACTAGATGCAGACCTACGTAATTTGTATAAAATTTGAGAAATTATGAGTCCTACTCCTACATTATTAAATTTAATAAAGAAATAATAGGATAAAAGGAAAAAAAACACAAAAAGGAAGAAACTGGAGCCCAATACAAGTCAGATATGTTAAATATTATTCTCTCTATCTGAAAACAATTGATACTTTTATGTTTATTTTTTGTTTCAAAACAATTAACACTTTATAATTTTTAAGATAATATTAATTATTTTTATAAGTTTATCTTTAATAATAACACTATCAGTGAATGATTTAGATGTTAAAAAATAAGGGTATTATAGTAAAATATATTTATATTTTGTTTATCCTTAAGTTATTTATTAGCTCTCTTAATCTATATGCACACCTCCAAAATATACTCAATACAATTTAAATATGTCAAATTAAAATACTATTTATAAGTGATGGCTTCTTACAAAATTATTAGATACTTATAGAGATGATTAATGATCCATCAGATGAGACATTTTTTTCTTGTCAAAAGAAAGTAAACAAATCTCTTCAAAATTCATACCACAATTTAGCAAAGCCATATGACACATAGATCCACAAAACAATATGATTGGAGAGGCATTAATCATGGATGTCAATGGAGAACTAGTAATATGGTCCAGGGTTGGTATTATGGTGGGACTCAATCTAGGGTTTTGGTGGGAGTAGTTTGCCAATTATGGAATTGCAACACACAAAAATCTATGGAGAGACCTGAATTTAAGAGTAGTGTGTGCCTGCAATGTGGGAGAGGCTAGGAAGAAAGGTGTGCAATTTGGTACTTTCACAATTAAATTTTGAGCTTCAATATTTTAAATAATTACATTTTCAAAGTATTTTATAATCAATATTACATGGTTCCATCTTTTAATGCAATTGGATGTGAACATATGACCTAAAACAAAACATTTGTACGAGAATTGTATTGTTTAAGATCTGTGGATCTTAGAGTTGGGAAATTAAGCTGAAACTCGAGGATTGGTCAATTTGGCATTATTCACAAGATGTGAATAGTATTATTTTCAAAAGGTTGTAATATATATATATTGAAATCAAAATATAGCATTAAAAATTATAGTAAACTACATTATTCATAAGCCGTTAACGTTAGATGAGTATCTTAAAATTAAAACCCTTCTTAAATACCATATAAATAAGTTATCTTTCTATTATTATCACTTACATTTTTGAAAAATTATGATTTGATATTCTTGATTTTACAAGATCCCTCAAGGACCATTAAAACAAACTCTTATTTAAACTCAAGGTCAAGGACATCGAAGTAGGAGCCTATAAAACATATCCTATTCAAGTAAGGTTATAAACAAATTTTTATTTATGCTTCATAAAGTTACTTTTGATATTCCTTAAGATTATAATTTGATTTTTTAATTATAAATATATTTTAAATGTGTTACTATTTTTTTTATACATAATGAGAATTCGAACCCTTGACCTCTACTCACATCCCATTTCATCCCTGAGCTAGCCTCATGTGGCTTTTAAATTTGTTACCATCTTTGGATGAAATTGCTCTTATTTTGAAACATCAAATTATAATTTTAGAATATGTGAATAATAACTTTAAAATTAATATAATTATATATAACTCCTTTCTATAATTTTTATATTTTTGAAATAAATTAGTTATTGAAAAGGCAAAGATACTGATTTAAGTTTTCTTCATTTACTAATTCATTGATAGGATTGTAAATAAAGTAAGTCAAATGGATGATAATTAACAATATTTAAATTATATATTTATTTATTTTCTCATAAAAATATTTTATTTAAATTATGTAGAATTTTTCGTTAACTATATTTAGGATTGGATTACCAGTTTATCAACTCAATGTGTCTTTTTAATTTATATTTTCTAAATTAAAATAATTAAAATAAATGAAGTAATGAATATGTGACAATTGTCAATTAATGGGGGATACATATAGGAAGGAGACAACGGGCGATAGAATAGATGAATAGTACTCCCGTGGGTGTCCAAATAAAAAAACAAGCTAACATTAGTTAAAATTTGTTAATCACATTTAATTTGTAGAAAAATATATTTTTTACTAAAATTACATTTAATTAATAGTCTCTTTTTTGCTAGGTTAATTAATAATTATTGAAAAATACAAATTTCTCAAAATTTTCATTTATTCTCAAATTTTAAAAGTCAAAGAACCACACAGATAGATAAAATCTTCTCACTCCTCTTATATATTTCCTCTGTTTATTATTATAAATTATATTATAGAAGAATTAGAGTATTTAAACTATAAGTCACTTTGAAAGTATTAAATATTTATTTTTATGTTCGTCTCTTATTAAATAATTATGATAGAGAGAGAATAAGAAAGATATAATTAAGATTATAATTTAATAAGGTTAATATTAAAAAGTTATAGTAAATCTTACAAAGTTTAAGAATTTTAATTATATTTAACCACTTTTTATTGGTTTATGTAAATTGGTTAAAAATAATTTATAATTAGAAATAGAGAAAGTACAAGAAATGAAGTATTTCTCATGAATACATGTTTTATTTAATGAGTGATAATATTAAAAAAATTTATTACATAAAAATTTTACATTTATTTCTTATATAGTTTGGATTAAACCATTTCTTATTAAATTTATTTATATTTGGGACTAGAGAAAAGGAATAGAGCTGTCAAAATGGATCAAGCTCGGTAGGCCGGCCCAAAAAGCCCGAAGAAATGAGCCGACTGAGCCTCAATTTTTGGTGTAAAAATAGAATTCGGGTTTTTTGATCATGGTCAGTTTAGACCTGGCTTGTGGCGGGCTGAACTGAAAGCTAATTTTTTGTTTTTATTTTTTTATTTAAAATATTAAAAATACATATGATTTTATTAATTAGTAATATATAAATTATAAAATTTAAATATTATGTTAGCTTTCGATCAATTATGATGATAATTAGTTATATTAATTTAAATACTTATATAAAAAATTTAAAAAATGAATAAAAATATTAAAAAAATAAAAAAAGCCAGTAGCCCGCCCGTAAGCTTGATCTCACGGGTTTAGACTTACATTTCCAAGTCTATATGTCAAATAGGATTTTTAGGCCCAACTCGATTTGACACCATGGAAGGAAGGATTTGATATCCACATCACATACATTAAGGTGAAGGGACCCTCTCCTCTTGTTCCTTCATTCATTCATAATCAATCACTCCATTTGCCTCCAACTGAACATCATTAGAGGAATCATGAAATTAATTAAAATTAATTAAGAGTTTTATTTTTAGGGAAATTATATTTTAAGACCAAGATAATGAATTAATTATAAAATAAGATCTGTTACTACTCATTCTCCTAATTTTTTTACTAAATATTCTAGATTTTAACACCTTTTTTCAGCAAAAGTTCCTTTTGTAATTAATTCACTCTATTGGTTCTTATAGGTAATTCCTCCTTTATTTTTTTGAAAAAAATTACTGAGATTTTAAAACTATCCACATTAATCATACATTAAAAAGAAAGAGATAGATATTTGATGAGTAGATTTATATAACAGCGTTTTTTATAAAAAATCATAAATACTTCATTGTTTATTCATAGGCGATTGAATATGCTGTCTTGATATATTGACGCAGAATTTTACTAATAACCAATTTTTAGTGTTTACAATTCCTCCCTTAAAATGCAAGTTTCTAACTGAAATAAGACAAATTGGATGCATAGTGTGTGCTGTTCTGTTCTCTCTTTATATACTTTTTTCATGGAAAAAATTTATGTGTTTTTTTACGTTATTTTTCAATTAAAATTTGACATATAAATTTTTTAAATTTAAAAAATTAACACTCTCAGTATATAGTTAATATATTTAAAAAAATTCACATTTTAATTTTTAAGTATAAAATAATAAAAATATATATAAAAAAGTATGAAATTTTTTTTTATACTTTTTTTTGGGTAATAATTTTTCCACTCCTTTTTATTAAACAAAAAAGGAGCATCAATACCTGTGCCCTTTGCCAAATCACATGACAACCTATAGAATATTTTTTTTTGTCCTAAATTTATGATATTTAGGATTAGTTCTAAATATTGAATCTTTCTCGTAATATAATATAATATTTATTATGTATTACTAAAAATATTTTTATTTAATTTATGTGAGAGAAAGAAAAAAATTTAATAAGATGGTTTTGGAAAGATTTTGTGGTTTTTTTTAAAAATATAGTTAACTAATATTAACTTTAATAAGCGTGGTTTAATTAAAATGGTATAATAATTTTATACTAAGGATTGAGTCATACTTTCACTAGTAAAATTACATCTAATGACCCTAAGACAAAGTTTATACAAATCTTATTTTAAAAATAAATTATAATAATTATTACTCTTTCTAGTCTTAAATATATGATCTCTTGTTTTGTCTTAAATATATGACCATTTTTAAAATAAAAGGCAGTATTTATTATACATTACAAAAAATATTTCTATTTAATTAATGAGAGAAAGAGAAAGAAATAAATTCAATAAGAGTAATTTTAGAAAAATAATATAATTTTTTATAAAATTAATATAGTTAACTAATTTTAATTCTTATATTTAATTTATGTGGATCAGTTAAAAAATTTTATATTAAAAATTAAAAGGAGTATTAAAGATAAAAAATAACACTCACTCTGTACATTTTCTGTTGAGGAAGTAACAAAAAATGCACTGCATTGCTTGGTAAGATTAGAAAACCAACCCTATCCTATCGGGATTAGATCCTCTCTAGCTAATTTTTTTAACACGTCTCTACAATCAAATGTAAATAGTTTAATATAATCTAATGGCTACAAAAAAAATGCTGGAATTTATTTATTTAAATATAACACTTCTTTATGCCTCACATGATGTACTCGCTTTTATTTTAACTGTTGAAAATATTATTGACTTTGATTTTAGTTCCATCCAACAATAAATAATTGTAATAAAGAATGGATTATAAAATGGACAAATCTGAACTCTTGAATTTATTATTACATGATTTAGATTAGCTGTAAAAAGTTATTGAGAAAATTAGTCGGAGAGGATCTGAGCCATTGTACGGACAATTTGATTGATACTATAAGGAGCTTCATTCCGGGATATCATTATGTAGTGTACTATTATTAGACAGTCCCTCTCATTCCTAAAAATATGTCAGTTTTAGGCTTTTTAAAATTTATAGAGTGTACAATATTTGCTACTTCTAATTAATCTTATAGGAGTTATTAAATAATTTAAAATATTATAAAATTTAATAATATTTTATTAAAATAATCTTAACTTAAATGTTCTTTTAAATGGTTTATTTGATGTTAATATAATAAAATAAGTAATTAATAATTTATTAGAATTCTAAAATAATAAATATTATAAAAAATTTCAAAAGCCTCTAAGTGACTACTTTTACCAACCAGAGGCAATAAATAAATACACCAACTAGCTTGCAAGATCGGTTCACAATCTTCAAAGTCAGTTTATGGTGTTTAATGATTCACCTTTAAAATGTAGGAATTGAATTGATTGGATAAGCATAATGCTTAGATTTTCTCGGGTGTAGTTTCTTTTATTGTTGTAATCCCTTTTGATTTTGTATCTACTTGATCTCTTTCAAAATACAAGTCTAATTTAACTAATTACACATAAAATAAGAAATTTAATTTTACCTATTAGATTTGTTAAAAAAATATAAATTTTTTTAATATTAACCTTATTTAATAGATTACATTTATAGCCTGCATAATTTTCATACCATTTACTATCTCTCTTATATTTAATTATAAAAAAAATAAAAATATTTAATGTTCTAAAAATAATTAAATAAGAATTATATTTTAAATAAAAAAATTCTAAAACAAGAGTTATAATTTGGAAATAACGAATTTTATATGAATTTGTCTTAATTTAAAATTTAAGATACACATCTGAATTATTTGGTATATTTAATTTTTTCTATACTATCCCTTAATTAATTTACCTATAAAATAGAAAATAGCAGTGAATCATAATTATATGAGTTTAAGGCATTAAATAGGGTATTTGATATTTATGAAAAAATTGATTTGTGTGGCAAATCAATGAAACATGCATTGGGTCATTCTGCAAATTATAGAAAAAAGTTAATACATTCTCCAATACGGGAAAACCGTCCGCGGCTTGTACTTTCTGACTGGTCTTCTATGTGCACGTGTCAGCATCATTATGAATGCACGTTTTCCGTCACCAAAAATTTAAAACAAAAATCGTTGTCTTATAAAAAAAATGTGATTTGTATTATATAAAAATAAGACTTATATATAATATTTATTTTATTACCTGTAATTTAATATTTCTTTCCTTTTAAAATATAACAAGCATTTTTAAATATATTTTATTTCAAAATGTAGAAAATAAATAATTTTTATTTAATTAATTAATATATATATATATATTAATTTTATCCTTAATTAAAATAGATTTATTATTACAAGGTATTTATGAAAAAAATTTATGATATATTTAAAATATTTAACTATTTTTTTATTTTGGTGATTTAATTATTTATTTTTTATATTTTTAATAAAAGGAGTATTAATAATAATAATATCAATTTTAATCATTTAAAATATGAAAATATTTTCTCAAATTTATTTTATTACATTTTATTTCATTCTACATAATTTTATTAAAAAAATCAAAATAAAATACTTCTGGTTAAAAACTCTTAAAAGAAAAGAATCCATCGCAAGTTCAAAAACAAAAGGAAAAATCAAGGATGAAAATGGCTGCTATTGAGCAAGAAATAGCATGCGAAGCTGCTTTTCAGATTATTGACTAACTGTATCTGTATTTGAACTTTGAAGTTATCATTCTATCAATCATTACTTGGAAGGAGGGAAAACGAGAAGAGAAGGACGATTCTCAAAGTCAAATTCATATACCCATTTTAATAATATATTAAACAACAATTAAACAATTTAAAATCGTCGCAGCCTCCTCCTTCTAGAAATATCCTATCCAGATTTGTTCATCATTCATCATGCATCGTGTTGGTGACACCCCCACCCGCCCCTCCCAGCAACGCCACAACGACTTCATTGCACCGAAATTTTTATATATTAAATTAAACTAAAGAAAATGATTCTTTATTTGCTGTCGCCACCCATTACGACTTCTTCCTCATTTCTTGAATTTGCCGTCGTCCTCCTCGGCTCCTTCTCCTTCCTCTTCTTACCCTTTATTTTTTCCTTACAATGACTTTGACCATCCTCGAATTTCCTACTTTTCCTTTAGCAATACTCAGTCTTCAACAATCTTCACCATTGCTGCCCTGTTCTTATACTGCCTGTCCCTTCCACGCGCACTGTAGAACCTATTTCACATCCAAATTTTCTCTGCATGTTCTGTAGTTTTGGTGATTCCTAGTTCCGCGTTTGTTTGTTTTACAAGTTCTGAGCTGCTACTGCAGTTTTTGTAAAAAAAATTGTGCTGATTGTATGTGTTCTCGTGTCAGTTGTTGAATCTCTGATTCTTAGTAGCACGTGGTTTTCGGATTATGGGTCCTAACTGGGTAGTTCTGATTGCATCTTCGAAAAATTCTTGAAACTTGAGCTTTACATTGTAGTACCTGTTTTCTCCGATATAGCTGCATCAAAGTCAAACTCTGGCATGGACTCGAACCAGCAAGCGGCAAACTCGTCACATTTTGACCCTGCTTTGAAATCATCGTCTCGAAGAAGCACCACGTCGAGTCAGTCTCGGGAATCCGATAGGATTTCGGTCCGGGAAGTGACTTTCAATCATTCAGGATCTAAGCCAGTTCGGTATGGGTCAAAAGGCGCTGATTCCGAAGCGTTCAGCGTGTCGCAGAAGGAAATCAAGGACGAGGATGCGAGATTGGTTTATATAAACGATCCTGTGAAGACAAACGAGAGGTTTGAATTCGCTGGAAATTCGATTCGTACGGGGAAATACTCCATCCTCACCTTTTTGCCCAGAAATTTGTTCGAACAATTCCATAGAGTTGCTTATATTTATTTCCTTATAATAGCCGTTCTTAATCAGCTTCCTCAGCTCGCTGTTTTTGGTAGGGGAGTTTCCGTTTTGCCTTTGGCCTTTGTTCTGCTCGTTACAGCTGTGAAGGACGCATTCGAGGATTGGAGGAGACATCGATCAGACAAAGTCGAGAACAGCAGATTAGCGTCAGTTTTAGTTGGTGATCAGTTTCAACAGAAGAAATGGAAGGATATTAGAGTTGGTGAAATAGTTAAAATTCATGCAAATGAAACCATTCCTTGTGATATTTTGTTGCTGTCAACCAGTGATCCTACTGGGGTTGCATATGTTCAGACTATAAATTTAGATGGAGAATCAAATTTGAAGACTCGGTATGCAAAACAAGAGACCCTTTCAAAGTCGCCTGAAACAGAGAGAATCAATGGTTTGATTAAGTGTGAGAAACCCAACAGGAACATTTATGGGTTTCAGGCTAACATGGAAGTTGATCAAAAGCGTTTGTCACTTGGATCCTCCAATATTGTTCTTCGAGGCTGTGAGCTCAAGAATACTAAATGGGCCCTTGGTGTTGCTGTATATTGCGGCAGTGAGACCAAAGCTATGCTCAACAGCTCGGGAGCTCCATCTAAGAGAAGCCGGCTGGAGACTCGCATGAACTCCGAGATAATCATTCTCTCTTTCTTTCTTGTTGCTTTGTGTACAGTCACTTCTGTTTGTGCTGCTGTTTGGTTAAAGCGCCACAAGGATGAGTTAGATATCATACCTTATTACAGGAAGCTGGACTTTTCAGAGGGAGAAGTGGAGAGCTATAAGTATTATGGATGGGGATTGGAAATTTTTTTCACATTCCTCATGTCTGTTATAGTGTTCCAAGTCATGATCCCCATATCCTTGTACATTTCCATGGAGCTTGTCCGGGTTGGCCAGGCATACTTCATGATCCGTGACAACAAAATGTATGATGAGGCATCAAATTCCAGATTTCAGTGCAGGGCTTTAAATATTAATGAAGATTTAGGGCAAATCAAGTATGTTTTCTCAGACAAAACTGGCACACTTACTGAGAACAAGATGGTGTTTCAATGTGCAAGCATCTGGGGTGTTGATTACAGTAAAACAAAAGACAGTCAGGAGAATGAGCAAGATGGGTACTCTGTAGAAGGTACAATTTCTTCAGATTAGATAGTTTTTAGCAAATCCTTTACTGTATCTGATCTTGTTTGTAAATTAAGTGACGTACTTTTTTGTGTTTGCTCTTAGTGGATGGAGCAGTCTTGAAGCCCAAGATGAAGGTGAAAGTCAATCCAAAACTTTTGCAGTTATCAAGAAGTAGAGTTGAAAATAAGGAAGAAAAACAGATTCAGGATTTCTTCCTGGCATTGGCAGCCTGCAATACCATTGTTCCTCTTCATGTTGACACATCTGAACCTAAAGTCAAGTTGATAGATTATCAAGGGGAGTCACCTGATGAGCAAGCGCTGGCATATGCTGCTGCCGCCTATGGTTATACTCTTATAGAACGGACCTCAGGCCACATAGTTATTGATATCCAGGGAGAGAGACAAAGGTAAGTTCAATTGCCGTTTTTGTATTCCTTCTTCATTAGGCTACTCTAACTGACAAAATTTGTATTTTTCAAATTATAACCATATTCAGTTATTTGGTAATGGTGTACTATTTACAATTCATAAGCAGAGAGGAAAAGGGTCCTGCAATTTTTCTTTCTTGTTTACTTCATAGTTGATACGATGTATGCATTTCAACTGTCTATGACAGATTTTCATGTGTTTCTTTATATATATAATTAGTGGTGGCAATTGTTGATATTATATGCAGAGGTCATTTGATTAATGATCTCTTTCTGCTTTTGCTCTCTTGTGATGTAGAGCTCATACATTTTACTCATTACAGTCATTGTCTAATAACTTGAAACCTCCTTTAGAGAGGTTCCATGATTTACTCTTTAATGATGTTTTCCCTTATGGGTAGTGCAGGTTCAATGTCTTGGGCTTGCATGAATTCGATAGTGATCGGAAGAGAATGTCAGTCTTATTGGGGTATCCTGACAATTCTGTGAAACTTTTGGTCAAGGGTGCTGATACATCCATGTTAAGTGTAATAGATAAGTCATCAGAAATGGACATAATACGTGCAACTGAAAGCCATCTTCACTCTTATTCTTCGGTGGGGTTGAGGACTCTTGTCATTGGAATGAGGGAACTGAATGCTTCAGAATTTGAGCAATGGCACCAGGCCTTTGAGACAGCAAGCTCTGCTTTAATGGGTCGGGCTGCATTACTTCGCAAGGTTGCCAGCAATATAGAAAACAACCTCTGCATATTGGGTGCATCTGGCATTGAAGATAAATTGCAGCAAGGGGTGCCAGAATCCATTGAGTCTCTGAGGACTGCAGGTATTCAGGTATGGGTATTGACTGGGGACAAACAGGAAACTGCCATATCAATTGGCTACTCCTCAAAGCTCCTGACAAGCAACATGACTCAGATTATAATTAATAGCAACAATAGAGAGTCATGTAGACGGAGTTTACAAGATGCCCTAGTCATGTCTAACAAACTCATGACTGCGTCTGGTGTTACCAATAGTACTGAAAGTTCTTATGCTGCTAAAATCCCAATAGCCTTGATCATTGATGGTACCAGCCTCGTATATGTTCTTGATAGTGAACTTGAGGAACAGGTTAGTGTTGTTGTATCTCAGATTATGTATACGATGTACTTGGTGATGTTTTGTGTCCTAATTTTACTGCTGCTATTGATTTCAGCTCTTTCAACTAGGAAGCAAATGTTCAGTGGTTCTCTGTTGTCGAGTAGCTCCATTACAAAAGGCTGGAATTGTTGCCCTTGTGAAGAACAGGACGTCTGACATGACACTAGCCATTGGGGATGGTATGAATTCTTATGTTGACTTGTTACAGATTGTCAATCCTGTCCAACAGAAAAGAGCCTCAGATTCTGAACTTGTAAATTCATTGTGTTACAGGTGCTAATGATGTCTCAATGATCCAAATGGCTGATGTTGGAGTTGGAATCAGTGGACAGGAGGGTCGTCAAGCTGTAATGGCATCCGATTTTGCGATGGGGCAGTTTAGGTTTTTAGTTCCCCTCTTATTGGTGCATGGACACTGGAATTACCAACGGTTGGGTTACATGATACTATACAATTTTTACAGAAATGCTGTCCTTGTTCTCGTCCTATTTTGGTGAGTAAATAATTTGGCAGACATGCACATGCCCCGTGCATAGATGCAATCATCATACGAATTCAAACTATCACAAGCATCCTACTATAGTTGGGATGCATGACGACAGATTCTGACATAATACTATTCTGATGGTGTTTTCCAGGTATGTGCTTTACACTGCCTTCACATTGACGACAGCTATAAATGAATGGAGCAGCATGTTGTATTCAATCATCTACACTTCATTGCCGACAATTGTTGTTGGTATTCTTGACAAAGACCTTAGTAAAAGGACTCTTGTAAACTATCCTCAGCTTTATGGGGCTGGGCAGAGACAAGAGGCGTACAACAAAAAATTATTTTGGTTGACAATGGCTGATACATTGTGGCAAAGCATTGTTGTCTTCTTTGGTCCTTTCTTCGCAAATTGGGGAAGCACCATTGATGTAGCGAGCATTGGAGATCTTTGGACTCTTGCAGTGGTTATTTTGGTTAATTTACACTTGGCCATGGATGTGATCAGGTGGAATTGGATTACTCATGCTTCCATTTGGGGGTCTATAGTTGCAACCTTCATCTGTGTCATGATCATTGATGCTATACCTTCATTACCTGGTTACTGGTATGCATTCTCTCTTTTTTCTCATGACCTTTGTTTATTCATATACAAATATGTAGGTGCATAAGTATTTGGAATCAAATCCTTACTTGGTCTTCTACATTTTTTTATTCTCCTTTTGGTTCTCCACATTCAGAAATTCATCTTAGTTAATGAACCACTATCTTTGATAATGATTGAGTTAGTCATTTAAAGACGAATGGACTATAGATTAGATGGATTTTGAAACAGAAGGAACCAAAATGAGAATGACTTTATGATAAGGACCAACTTGAGAGTTGGTCTATCTAGAGAAGACCAAAATAAGGGTTTAGTCATTTCCGCTAAATTTAACATCGTAGCTTGCAAGGTTAAAGATAGTTGCATATGTCATTTTTCAACTGTAGCTCTTGTTGGTATGTCTTGTTTTTCTTTGGGGTTCAATTACTCTTGCTCCAATATTCTTGTTAAACGGGAAGTCTTGGGTTGAATCTGGTCTGCATCGGTTTGAAAAGGAATATAAACATACTTAATTATTTACTATCAGAATCTATTTTGGAGCCTAATGAAATGTTGGCAGTCCTAAACATGCAAATAATAATTCATTCTTTTTTACACACATCAGACTTTCTATTCTTCATTCTTTCCTTGTCCATTGAATTTGTGTTCTTAATATTGACTGCTTGGAGATGGATTGAGTAAATAATTGCATCTGGAATGTGTGAGCTTTTGTTTAAACCTCAGAGAAATGAGTAATTTATCACAGATTATTAAAAGAAATAAATAAATGAAGACGTCTTTGTAAGGCTGAGATGTTTCTGCAATCCCACATAACTTCTACATCTATGTAAAGACTGATATTTTCATCTCTAAATACTTTTGGCAGGGCCATCTTTCATGCTGCAGGCACTGGAGTGTTTTGGTTATGTCTGCTTGGAATTATCATCGCAGCATTGCTCCCTCGTTTCATAGTGAAGTTTATCCATCAATATTACTTCCCTGATGATATCCAAATCTCAAGAGAGGCTGAGAAGGTTGGAACTTCAAGGGTGGTTGGAGGTGGAGATATAGAAATGCATCCTATTCCAGCTGGTCCACCAAGATGATGACATTTCAATTTGGATCTTCCGAAGATGGGAACTCGTAAAGCGTTTCTGATGTAGCAAAGAGATAAAGAGAAAAGAGAAGTAACCCACATGAATTTTCACTCGTTGTGTCATTCTCCCTCACATTTGAGCAATATTTTAACTTCAGAGGATCCAAATTCGATATTACATAGATAAAAATAGATAATAAGATATTTTCTTTGGTACCCTTTCATTCTTCTTTTTTCTTTTTTCTAAAGTTACACATTCTTTAGGCTACTTGAGAGTTTTTTCTGTGAGTTGCCAGATTTCTTGTTCATCTACTGTCCGAAGGATAGTGTTTTTGGTTTCACAGTAGGAGTTGCTTTGTATCTTTATTCTTTTTGTATCTGTAAATGTAGCCTCTGTTGTAAATTAACTTTGATGATTGTTTGTAACAGAAAAAGAGGGAAAATATTAATTACTCGTTACAGATATACAAGTGTTAACAGGAAGAGTTGATTTCATTGTTCTTCTTGATCGTCACGAATATCTCACTAAAGCTTGCTGATTTCACTGTGAACTGCAGGATAAGAAAAAGCACAGATCTTTAAACTCACACAAATTAGTAGGCTTTTGCATATAGTACAATATACAGATTAAAAATAAAATGACAATATTCATAGCTTGCAAATGGTACAATTTTTTTTTACAAATTTAATATTTTATATTGAATATTGATATTAATTTATATGGATAAGGGCCATACATAGTCATTTAACAAAGTATATTGTGTTTAGATGTAATTCCAAGTGTTTGGATGAGACAAGACAAAGTTTTATTTTTTAATATTAATATTTTGTTATGCATAATGAGATTAGCAAATTAAAACTTGTATAAACATACATGAAATTGAACTCACAAGCTGATAATCACTCTGTTTGGAAAGTTCTCAGGAATTTTTGGACGAAAAAATTCATCAATCTAACCTTTTTTTTTTGTAAACAATATAAACCTAGGAATTTTCCATTTGTTTCCAGAACTTAGGATAGAAATTTATTCTATTTTAGTTTTTTCTTCATTTTTGAGTAAACATGGAATGATTAATTTTCCGTTATTTTTAATTATAAAAATTATTATCAATTTTTATAATATTCATCATAAAGTGAATCCCATAAATAATAATAATAATAATAATAATTATTATTATTATTATTATGATTTTTAAAAATTTTAATAGAATATTTTATTAAAAAATTCTTTAAATGTAATTTTCACAGAATAGAATTGGACATCCAATTTTCTTTTTTTAATGAAAATTATAGTGAATCCTATGCAGTCATACCAAATATGATAAGTTCCATTATTTACAAGCTTATAAACTAAGAGTGCGTTTACATGATATATTTGATTTGATGATATTTGAATGATCTGGTGATTGGATAGATAAGAGGGACATGGTGAAGTAATGCACATGACAAGAGCAAGTATCCTTTATATACTAAATAAATAAATTATAACAAGGGGATCATTAAAAAAATCTCAAAATATGAAAATACTTATTAAAAAGTTTTAAGACTCTAAAAAATTACATTCAAGTACCGTTGATGTAAAATTAGTGTAAAATTCTTAAAAATAAGTATAAAAAATTTTGTTATTTTGTATAAAATCATGCTTCAATATTAAATTACACTCAACTCTTAAACTCTTAGTAGTATAAAATCCTAAAAAATGAATATAAAAAACTTCATTAAAATATAAAATTATGCTTCAATATTTTATACTTATTGTTCTATAATTTTATATATACTAATAAAATTATTTATACACATTTTTTAAAATTTTATACCAATAAAACTTGTAAATAATTTTTTATGATTTTGAACTTTTTAATTATTACTTTTGTATTTTGATATTTTTCTAAAGTTTCCCTTATAATAATGTCTGATGCCACATGGCGAACCCTCTGATAAATGACAAGGTACACACTGACAAGAAATTACCTGCCCCCTCAAACAAATATATATTATTATTAGAAAATAAAACAAGAAACCAGGACACCCCATCCATAATCTCCCCCCCCCCCCTGTGGGCCTCTTGTAAAGCGACTGAAAGTGACTTTGCCTTTTTATATTTTCTTTTATTATTAATTACAAACTTTACAAAATAAAAAAAATTGCAAAAAGGCCATCATCAATATCAATTTAAAATCTTTGGGTACTCAGAGGTGTTTTACTACCCTTGGCCAAAAAAAAAAAAATTTTGCTACTGGCAATTTCGTCCTCGTGATAATCTTTAAATGCGCAATCGCGTGCTTTCACGTGCTAATGCCGGCAGCACCGTATCAACCAAAAAAAATAAAAAAAAAGATAAAAAAAAAGGGAAGGAAGACCAAGTAAGCAACACAGATTTCCTTACAGTGTTGATGTTGGAAAGATTGGCGACAAATGTTTCCATAAAAAATAGATGGGAATACAATATGCACTTGATATCAAGTCTATAATGTCCAAAACACCCAGGGCTATTGTCTTTTCTTAAAATTATTTATTTTAAACAGGGGTGTAATTATCATTTCAAATTATTAAATATATATATATCAAATAAAAATTATGTCAGAATTCCATCTACTTTTTTCCTTATATACTAAATATATTTTATCATTTCCATTTCCATATCAATTCCTATTCTCATCCCTTAAAAAATGCTTTCACTATACCAAATACCATATTTACAAGTTATAAATAATATGATTTATTTTTTAAATTTTGTGTAATATAAAAAAAATGTCTGGTTTGATTTGAATTTCTACGAAAGAAAAAGTTAAAAGAAAGACGAAGCCAACCAATCAACATCCAACTTTCACTCTCCTGCTTTTCCCTCTAATATTTATCTCCTAGATAATCCAATGATCAGTGATATGAGAGAAAGATATGAGGACCTCTGTCAAGAAGCTCTTTTTATTTGTTTGTCTGGTTGTTTTTATAAGAATTCTATTATTCATCTGATAATATTGAATGAAGCAGGTTCTTGTTAGAACATGTTTCAATAAAATTCGAATCTTTTTTAGTTATAAATGTGAGTATATATAATTTATTAAAAAATAAATATAAAAATAAAAAAAATTATTGGGATAATTTGGTTTTGGAACAAAAAAATAAAAATATTTGGTTTTTGGTATAAAGTTATTTTTTTTATAAGAATTGAATTTTTTTAACCTAGAATCGATATTTTTTTTTAAATCAATTTGGTACCAAAAACCAAATATGTTCTCCCAATTATCCCAAAATTATTTTATATTTCAAGTTTAATGTTTTAAACTTTTAACTATACAACTGTATATAAGAGTTAAGTGACATTTGTCCTGATGCTAACTGCGCATACAACCTGTCAGGCCCAAAGGAAAAACACCTCTGTTTAGGATTAGGTTGAGAATGAATTCTATATACATGAAAGACTCTTTTTCAGCAATATGAACAATAAAAAACATCTTGTGGGTTGGAACACCATTTGCCAAGCATTGGGGGTTTGGGCTTCAGAAGTCTAGGGGATCTCAATAGAGCTTGTATTGCGAAATTATCTTGGAAGTTGATTAACTCTGAGGGTCGTCTATGGAGTGATGTTTTAAAGGGTAAGTATATGCAATCCAGTAGTAGAGAATGTAGTTTTCAAGCCAAGAAGGGTGACTCTCCTCTATGGGCTTTTATTAGTGAACAATCTTCCATTGTCGAAGACAATACCAAATGGAATATAAGAGATGGTAGAATTGTGAATTTCTTTGGGGATATATGGGTCGCAAAGGGAGTGAAGCTCAATAATCATTGTATTAAAGATCCATTTGCACCGTTGCAATCCTCTACTTTTAGATAATGGTTGACAGAATTAGGAGAATGAAACTTGAATTTACTTCAGGAATTTATTTCCCAACATATGATGGAACACATCCTAAGCATTATGCCCCCTAAAGATACTCTTGGTGGTGATGTTCGTGCTTGGAGTCCTAGGTCCAATGGTATGTTCTCTATTAGGAGTATGTGTCAACAACTTACTCAAGCCAATTGGGATGACCCAAAATTAATGTGGAAAAGAATTTGGAAATGGGATGGCGTTGAAAGGATCAAGGTATTTATATGCAAGCTGGCACATGGGAAATTACTTACTAATGTTAGAAGGGCTAAATGGTCAAATTGTGATCCTCATTGTGTTGCTTGTCCCAATTGCATTGAAGATACGTTGCATGTGGTTAGAGATTGTACCCATGCGGAGCAACTTTGGGATGGTCTTATTCTTAGCTCCTCTCATGGGATATTCTATAATTGTAACCTGGAGGAATGGATCAATCTAAATCTATCTAATTCCCTTGGTTATAGGAAGGTAGCCAAATGGGCTCAAGTGTGGGAAGTGGGTGTCTGTTTGTTCTGGAATTGGCAGAACAAGAGTTTGTTTGATGTTGCGTTTTCAAGACCTAGTAATATAAGTTGGCATCTGCTTGATAACCTCCATAATTATACTACGCCTACAAACCCATTTCATGCTTATGAGTTTACTGTTGATGCTGTTAACTCTAGTAAGTGGCAACTCCCCCTACTAATTGGCTCAAGTTGGATACTGATCGTACTGCAGCTTTGGATGGAACCCGCATCGCTTGTGGTGGACTCACAAGGAATAATGAAGGGGCTTGGATAAGTGGATTTGCCAAATTTATTGGTCACTGTTCATCTAAGGAAGCTGAGCTTTGGGGCATTTGTGAAGGTCTTCGTATTTGCTAGGACCTTGGGTTTAGAAGATTGATTGTGGAAGTTGATGTGTTAGAGGTTATTAATATGCTACACTCAAATTCTTGTGACAAATGCTCAAACATTATGCTGGAAGTGCTTAATTGGCTTAAGAGACTTCGGATTATTCAGCTTAGTTATTGTGATCATGATGCTAATAAACCTGCTGATTTATTGGCTAGAGATGGTGCTTAGTCCATATGTGCTTTTTCCTTTTTTGATGTTTCTCCGAGTTTTGTGAGGAACCATTTGGTACTGGATGCCTTAGAGGTGTTCCCTGTTAATGTAATCTGTTTGTGTATTTTCTTTGTTCATCAAGAAAAAAAAAACGACTATTTTTCAGCAAAATTTTTTTGCTATTTACTAAACATAATTTTTTATTTTCTTAATTTTTTCTCTCATCAAATTGATTTCTTACGAACCTAATGCAATATTTAATGTCAATTGAGAAATTATACTTCCATCACGATTGAGAGGAGGTTTTTCTTTGCCACCCTGACAGGAGTTATTATTAAAGAAGTATAATTATAACTAATTACATTAAAATATTTTAAGATTATAAAAATAAATAAAAATTAAATAATAATAAGAAATAAAAAAACTAATTAGATCTTAAAACGTTATATGAGATTTTTATAATTATCTAAAATGGTATCAAAATTTTAACGCTTACAATATCACATATCAGTATACAAAAATATATTTAATAATTTTTAACTACATATATTAAGTATCTTTTTTTGGTAATTATTATATATTTAGCCTAATGTCTTTAATATAGAAGGAATCTTGTTGGTAAAATATATATATATATATATTGAAGGAATCTAAAATATCAAAATTAAGATAACTAGATATATTTTGGATTGAAGATAATAAATTGATAAATTTTATAATAAGAAACTTGTATATTATATATGTAATCATATGACATTTGCAACAACCTTAATTTGATTCTTTTGGACATGTTAGTGGACTTTTGGAATAATACTTTCATATTAGTGCAAGTCCGGTGGGGCCAGGATTGGAGAAAGAGATGAGAAAAAGGAAGAAGGTAGAGAAATTTCCATGCCACGGCGAGCTCCCTTCGCATCGCGGCTAGAGAGTCAATTTGTGTCAGTGAAATTTGGAGACAGAAAGTACTGGCTCTGCAGTGCCAATTACCCCGGTCGTGGCGTCATGTCGAGAATTTTATTTTTAAATAACTTGAACTAGTCAACCGAAGAAGGAAAAATGGAGGAAAACAAAGGCTCTCTGCTAGGGTTCAAAGATCTGAGGTGTTGGGGCGGCGTTTTAGAGCTCTTGGAAGCTTAGATTTTGTAGGTATGATGATTCTTTACTTGCTCCTTCCTCTTTTTTTGGTTTTAAATAGTGGATTTTGGTGTTGGATGTTGTGAGTCTGGTTGGGATGAATTTCTACCAATTAAATTGTATTTAAATACTTCAATACTATGCTATTGGGTATGTTTAAGCTTTAGGTTATGAATTTTGGTTGATTGTGGGGTGTTTTTTCTAAAACCTAATCTCTACATTTTGGTTTTACATGATGTCTGAATTTGGTTAGGTTCAAATTGAGAATTTTGGACTGTTTTGAGTACAAAGATGTTAGAATATGGTATTGGTAACTTGATTTCATTGGGTTTATGTTTAAGATGTTGATTTAAGTTCTACCGAAGCATGTTTTGGTCTTGATTCTTGTGTTTGGTACTTGTATAGAGTGTGTATATGTTTTGGCGTGGTATATGGATTATGAGAAGCTAATTGGAAGTGGCAAATTCATCAGTAAGTGGGTGAATTGTGTTATAGTGGATTTGGGTCTTGGAGACATAAAATGATCTTGGGAAATTCTACCAGTTTTATTGGAATCTTGTTGAATGTTTGGGCTTAAATTGGTCTTGAATGTTAATTAATTGTTATGAATTGTAATTTTTCTTGTATGCTATAATGGGTGATCCTTTGACCTACCAAGGTGTTGTGAGTGTGCGGTGACTCGAGGTAACTAGGAAGTAATTTTATTTATTCTATATGTTTGAAAGTTTTCATATCATGATATGCTACTTATATTACAGTAGGAAATGATAATTTTTTCGAAACCCCTTTCCTTTGAAAAGTATGATAAGAAAGAGAGAACTATCGACTTTATATTTATACGTATATGTGTATATATATGGGAATACTAAGGACTAGACCTACGAATATTGTACCCTCAGTATTAGCATAAGTAACCATAATAATAATGTTAATAATGATAAGAATGGAATTGGCCACACACGTATATTGGATCATGTCACATATTGATATACTTCTTATTACTGTGTATCATCCCCATATGATTTTATACTAGCATGATAATGATGATGATGATAATTATGTATGACATTAATAAGTTGGCATATTAATAAGTGTTGGGCATTGGATGATGGGTGATGATGTCTTGAGATAGCACGTGGTATACCAATCCACTCATGAAATACGCGAGGCTTCGTGTTCAAGTGGTGAGGTTGATATATGTATATATCCTGCTACTAAATCCTCTTTTTTTGACTAAGAAAGTCAGGTGGCAGTGGATTGGGAATGCATCTTCCATAAATTATCATCAATTTGGGTGGTCCAAGGGAAGGGGAATCATTGTCTACTTACTAGTAAAATGACTTTTAGCTAGGTTATCACTAGTGGAAGTAAGCTTAGTAGTTACTTGGAATTGGCCTTCACTAGTTGTTAGAAGGGGATTACTTATTGAGGTCACCTTGTAAAGGTGACTAACTCATGATTCCTGCTGTGATCGATGCGGGTTTTGCATATCTTGTGTATAATATTTGCATACTGCATACCGCATGTATATAATTATATATCAATTTCTAGTATTTTGACTTGTAATAAGCTAATATGTTCGTAATCTATTATATCAGAAATCTTTTTACATGTTATCCCTTGGTTATTGGGATATTTGTCTCACCCCCCATGGATACCCTTTTTAGGAAGAGGTTGTTTGGCTCTAGTAAGACGGTGATTGAGGTGGGTTTTCCCTTTAGGCGAGCATGTGATATTCGAGTACTCATGAATGGTATGTGTCATATGAGAACACATGATATGTATATATATATATAGTACTATGTTGAGTGTGGTTTTATGACTGGATGCCGTGTGTGATGATGCTCTATACATTTCTTGAGGTTGTTTTGAGACTCAGACTATGTTGTTAGTCTCATGTCATTTTGATTCCGAGGTTATTTGAGGTTAGTGTATGTAAAAGCAAGCTATGGTGAATCATGGAGTTGTAATCTTGGTGGTTATCATGTATTTTTGGACATACGCCCTATTCTTTATTCTTGAGAGTTCAGGGCCTGGGGCATTAGTTGCCCACTATACTTTGCTGAGTCTAAGTATGTTTTAAGGTTGTTTAGGAGTATCAGTGTAATCTATTGAAAAAAAGGCATGTCATGCAAAAGGCAGGTTTGGGATTCAAGAGGGTTAAAACCTAAAAAAGTGATTTTTTTGAGGTGTCACCTCATTGAATAATGTCTTTGTATTACTTATGACCTGTTGGAAAAGATTTGGTGATCAAAAGATCAGTTGTTTGAGATTGGAAGCTATTAAGGTCAAGTTTTGGCCTAAAAGTAACCATTTTGATTAAGGATGTCCAAATTTTTCATACGGAGGGATTTCAAAGTGAGGTTGATGTCTATAGTTTGAGGAGATGAAAAGTGACTTATTGGCACTTACATCACGCCAATTGAAGATTTGGTTTGGAAAATATGTACATAGGAAGTTTGACCAACTTATTAACAAATTACTGATAAGCTATCAGTAAGTGTTACCGCGGCATCAAAGCTCAAGCCATGATGCTATGCTTCTTTGTCTTCAATTTTGGCTGTCATGCAATCTCCCTCATCGTGGCTCCATGTTCCTCAGCGTGGTGGTGTCTTCTGACTCCTACTTTCCTAAGTTTCAGTTCTAGTTTTTGGTGGGTGTTGTGCCCTCAAATTCAATTTTTGATCTTTTACTCATTTTTGTCCTCAGTCTTCTAACTCTTTGCTTCTAATCCCTTATCCTTCCAATATATATTCAAGGTGGCCTTAATTAAGTTTTGTCCGTGCTAGTGGTTTTGGCCTGTATTCTCTTAGGATGTTACAACATTCTATCATCAATATAAAAAGTTTGAAAATATATTGAAATATGTGAAAAAGATTAAAAATATATAAGAGAAGAAATATATAAAAAAAGAATGCATGAAACCCTATACAAAAAGCTACATTGTACAACTTTTTGTAATTTTATAAGAAACATGAATATATTGATGATAATCTTGTGCTAAACCTCGATCAGTTTCAAAATATTTAGAACTAGATTTGTACATAAAAATAAAGAATAGTTTCCAAAATATAAAATAATTTTTATACTATTTGATATGATTTTTATTAGAATTATTATTAATTAACATTACTCATTCCCTCTCTCCAATTGGTAAGATACATTTAATAAGTAAAAATAAATATAAAAAAATTTAATGCTATCCATATTTTGCAAAATGATGTAAGAGTCAAAATTTTCGAAGTATAAGCCATACCTAAGAATGCCATTACCACACAAAGAAACAACAACGATTTTAAACAATATTTTCATATTGGATGTTAAACCAGTTGAAATATTAATTCATGATTTAATAGTTTAATTATGATTTAAGTAAAATTAAACTTGTAATGATTAGAATAATATATTTTAAATAATATATATATGAGAAATTAAAAAAATTCTAAGTTGTTCACTTTTAAGACTTTCATAATTTTTTAATAATTGAAGTTTCTAATGTATCAGTGAAATGAAATAAAACTATGTATTAAAAATAATGGATAAGAAATAAAATAAAATAGAAATAAACAATAAACATATACATAATATATTAATTGCAATTGCTTAATCAAATGGTTCAAGTATAATCTTATTAATAGATTATGAATATAAGTTTAAGCAAATTGTATGAGTTAATTAAAATTTCAAGTTAAATAATACTAAATTATTAATTTATTATTTACTACAAATAATTAAATATTATTAAATTAATATATATTAAATCCTTCATTTATTATGTTAGTATTGAGAATTCAAATTTACAATTTTTTTATCAAAATTTTGAAAATCTTTACTATCAAAATTAGAATTATCGGTTTATAACTGGTTGGGGCGGTTTGCACATGCTGATAGCCAATTTTTCACTTTTTGCATTATCCACCATTTGCATTAGTTCTTAAAATTTCTAATTCTCTCTTTTGCTCGGACTAGACTTGGTACCTATTAATGAATCAACAAGTTGAATCCGCTAATCTACTTGGATTTCAATGGTAAAAGTGATTGACATATTCCAAGTTTTCGTATCTCAACTTGGTTCTATTCAGTACTTTTGTTTCGTGTATAAATCCCAAAACCTAACATTTGGGAATCATTTAATTCCTAATGACACTTTTCTACTTTTTCTTCTTTTGGCAGCTAAACAGTTATTTATTTCCTTTTTAGGTTCTGGGTCTTGCTCCTTCCGCTCTCCCCTTTTTGGGTCCTGTTGACTTATCCTCGCTGGTTCCACTACCAGAGGCATGTCTACCGTTAGAGATCCTGCTATAAAGCTTTTTGGAAGAGATATTCCACTAGATTCAACCCGCGTCATCGATTCGTCTCAAGTCATGGTCTTCTTTCACTTTCCTATGTTCTATTCTTTCATTTTTTAATTTTTTTTTCCTGGGAAAATTTAGTGAAAAATTACCGGCAAGGTAATACGAACCTGTAATTTTGTGTTTTTTTTCCTGAACTGTATGCAATCGTACATTGTGTTTACTGTTGACTTCTGAGCGAGTGTGTTGTACGTGATTTGTGATTTTCGCAGGAAGCGTAGGTTCTAGATGTATTTATTGACTTTGTTTTATGGGAATGTTTTAGTTCTGTGATTGCTATTTCGATATAGCTTTGAAAACTTAATTTCACTTAGAGAGGGTCATTTTGGTCTGACAAGTGCTTGAACTCGTTGCTGTGAGGGCAATTTAATAATCTGTAGTTAAATCAAAGTGGTAAGAGCACTAAAGCAGTATCTAAAGGTGTTTGATAAATTATCTCAAAGGTAGTGGAGTTATACATTTGCGTTCCAAAAGGGGACTGAAAATGAAAATGAAGAAAATTGATGGGGGATTTTCAGAAAAGACAAAATATAGGTTTAATTTCTAGGTATTTGCTAGTACCACTTGATTGGGTTTTGAACTTGAACTGTAGGGCTTTCAAAATTATTCTTATATCATACTTTCCATATACTATTGATTGCTCGATTATTAAGCATGAAATGGGCTTATATATCTGTGGTTATTTTGTGCAAATTTTGTTTAAAGATTAATATTTTATGCTAGCCTCTGTATTTTGATCACCAAGTTTTTTGGCCTAATATATGTCTTCCACTGTATTCAATGGTATGCCCTCTGATAATGTTTAGTCCTCAATTGCAGAATGGGAATGATAAATCAACAATTGAAGGCGATGTTATTTTCGAATCTGGCGAGCAGAATAATGCTTTAGAAGAAGCAGATGGAAACGTTTATAGAAGTCCTACTTTCGAAGTGGAGGCTAAAGTAGGTCATAGAACTAAGGACTACAGAGCTCGTAGTAGAGATATAAGTCATCAAGAAAAAGTTTTCAAGAAACCTGATAAGGTGCTGCCTTGTCCCCGCTGCAACAGCTTGGAGACTAAGTTTTGCTATTTCAATAACTACAATGTTAACCAACCTAGGCATTTCTGCAAAAATTGCCAGAGATATTGGACAGCTGGAGGGATAATTAGAAATGTTCCTGTGGGGGCCGGAAAGCGCAAAAATAAACAGTCACCATTGTCCGTCAGCCCTGATGTTGTATCTGTTACCCACAAGGACCCCAACTCTCTTCCTACAGTTTCAAGACCTACTGGAGAAATGGGAAATAGCCCTAGTTTTGGGGAGGAAGCTCCTCTTTGTGAATCCTTGGAAACTGTGTTAAATCTAAATGGCCAGAAAAAAACTGAAATTGACTCCTTTATTGGTGATGAAATTGAGGAGCCTTCTAGAGATTTTGAATCCAGGGAAAAGGAAAGCTCTGCAAATGAAATTGAGCAGGCAGGTTTGCAACAACACGTAAATGGTTTTAATCCTTTACATCCACTTCATTATTATCCTGTACCTCCATGGGCTTACCAATGGAGCCCATGTTGGAATTCAATGGTATTTAGACCCAGTCCTGCTTATATGGGTTCTGCAACCATGATGGCTGTCCCAGGTTTCAGTGCTCCAACAATAGAATTACCAGCAGCACCTTTTCATTTGAGTTGCCTGCCAAACTGGACTGGCCAGAAGGAAAGGTCTCCATTTGTTGGGTCTAGATTTAGTGGCATCCCATCACCTTCCTCTTCCACTAGCAACGGAGTTTGTTCGGGGACAAAGTCTCCAACATTAGGAAAACATTCCAGAGATGTAAGCACTCAGGCAGGTGATGCGATGACACAAAATCTTTGGGTTCCTAAGATATTGAGAATTAATGATCCAGAAGAAGCTGCAAGGAGTTCTATATGGTCTGCTTTTGCCACAAAGACTGAACAGAACAAACCCATTATTAAAGGCAGTGTTTTTAAATCTTTTGAACCTAAGTCAGAAGATGCAAGTTCTGATATTTCAAATACTGATCAAATTCTAAGTGCAAACCCTGCTGCTTTGTCTCGGTCAGAATCATTTCAGGAAAGAATGTAAAAACTTACATTTCATCCTGGATTTATGCTGTGATGAACTAAACCATGTCACACTGGCATTTGTTGTTGGATGAAGCACTGAGGATTTCTGCTTTTTCCTTTATGTCAAGGCTAATTACAGGTCTATGTTTCAGAAGATAGCTATGGCGAGAACTTTTTAGGGAATTTCAAACTATGTGATCTTTACTCGGTAGGAATTTTCAGTTATGTGACAGCCACAAGTTCACAGTAAAACGAGCCAAACAGTTCAAGATGTCCTTACTGCATGCAATTACAGCGATTTTGTATTAGAGGTATGACCTTTGGACTTCATAGCAGTTGCAATCAAGAGAATTTTTCGTTTCCAATTTAATCTTCATCTGCGTCCATCGTTTACTAGTGAGTTTTAGGTGTTTGCTTGTTCCACTGACTTCATTGTGCACTAATTTTGAGAATTTTCTAGATGTCTATAATTGGTTTCTTCTCTTTTTTGCATATGTTCAGTCTTCTATTGTATCTTTAAAATTGATAATGAGAGAAAGAAAGAAGCTCAGAAAAGCTTCTTTCTGTAGCTGTTTTAGCAAATTTTCTTACTCTTTCTTATATCCCGAGGAAACCAAAAATATTTCTATTTAAGACAGTTTTTACCACAATCAGGTGAAGCCTTTCTTGCTTCAAGACATTAGGCGTTTAAGAACACTATATATTGTAAATTAATACGATGGTTGCTCTTTTCTTAATTGACTTTTATTTTATTTTATTTTTTTTCTGTGTATCTGTTGTTCATTTCTTGCCCTTCTTATTGTACAATATTTGATAAACTTTTCTGTTTATCTTCATTGTATGTTTCCTTTGATAATTTGTTGTTGGCTTATCAATGTTATTCGTAGCATTTATATGAGGTGACTGTGAACCTAGTTTTTCTCCTGATTCTCTCTCCAGTCCCCTCCGGATTCAAAGAAAAGTTCATGTATCTGGAGTGGACTGGAGGGGGGAATCAGGAGACAACCCAAACATGGTGACTGTACTGAGCTATATTCACCTGCTGGGACAACGTTTTTTGTCTATTTCATTTTTGGCTTTGTGGGGAAGGGGAGAATTTTCCCACACCCCTTTACATATTGAAGCTTATTGAACACCGAGTTCTTTTGATAAGATGAGACAGATTGCTTATATTCTTACTTCAGCAGCGACAAGACCACAAAATGAACATTTGTACTGTGATATAGTAACATTCTTGTAAAATTCAAAAAGTGATGGGAAGGCCTTCATAATAATTTTGATAAGATAGATTAAAGTTCTGAGGCATGTCTTTGCTATTTAATTAGGGTATGTTTGGATTAAGGAGAATGGAAGTCCCTTGATTTAGATTTTAATTAAACATTTTCTATCATTTCCTTCTCTTCCATTCTTTTCAATCCAAACATACTGAGATTGGAAAATTAGGGAACCGAAGAACTACCCGTTATTGAAACTTATATCTATGTTTTGCATGTCTGGCTGTCCAAGAGGTTGGACTGACCAATGTATGATTTCGTATCTTTTAGCTAATGCTGCAGAGAACTATGAACTCTGAAAGTCTGAGAGTGGGACATGAATTGGTCACACTTGAAACAGCTGCGAAATCATAACAGCTTACGTAAAGCAAATTGCAAAAGGACAATATTCTGGTGAGGTTCTGTGTGTGCTATGAGATCATTTTTCAATAAAAATCTGAGGACTTTTAGCTAACCATGGATTGCTTGAAAATAATACTCCACATGTCACAATTTCATTGAAAAGTCTCGTAATGAACACCTTTCCATTGAAAAAAAAAAATTCTTGACATCAATTTTGCAAGGCAGTTAAACATTCGTACAAGAGTTTCTTTCAGAACACATTCAAAAATCAAAAACATTATTGTTGACTGAGAGATGAGTCTTTCATAAGGAGGTTGATATCTTCTGTTTCTGGAAACATATAGAAGTTCTTCATACTTTTGCTTCATATAAATTTATATGGTGGAGAAAAATTTGCAATGGTAACCTGCTGAAGCTTGGCGGGCATCTGAGATATTAGTGGCATTACTTATGATAAAATCAGAAATCAAGGATTGGCTGGCTACTTTATATTGTGGAGCTTGAATTGAATGAATTTCAGATAGTAGTTGCAAATGTCGCTATTTCAAAAATACTAGGAGGAAGTTCACAAAGGTGGATTTAGTTGGTAAATATATAGTTCACACTCCATAGGGGTGTGAGTTTAAGGGCCCGTTTGGTTCTCCGTTTTGTAAAATTAAGTTATGATAAATGAAGTTTGTAAAAATGAAGTTTAGATAAAGTAAGTTTGTTAAAAGTTGTTATGTTTAGATATTCTTTTTGTAAAAGTAAGTTTGACAAAAAATCTGTTTGGATGATAGGGGTTAAAAGTACTTTTATATGTATAATAAGAGTAAATTTATTTCTCTTTTTTCAAAATTCACGTTTTGTTAAAGAAAAAGTAACTTTTCTCCTCTTTTTTCAAAAGCACAGTTTAACCCACTTTTCATTTTTTAAAAACTTAATTTGTGGTTGGTTTGTGTTTGGCCAAACACATCTTTTACAAAATCATGATTAAAAATCATGGTTATGTTTTGTAAACAATGAACCAATTATCCACTAAATCTCTCCATCAATCTTCTTGGAGAACAATTTTTATTTGCTATTTTAGCTTTTTGAATTGATATCCTTGCTTTGACTTTAGTGAGCTTTTGGAATCCATTTAAACTTTTTTTCACCAAAACAAATACACCAACAGTCAGATGGTTGTGAATGTGTCCAAAAAAAAAAACTTGCCTGCTCATTGTTGAGTGAGGAATGTAGCAGCATTTCAGCATTGATTTGATAAGTGGTAAAAAAAATATATTGATTTGATACATATAGAATGAAATAAAAAATAAAGAAGTGATGACTGATGAATAATAATAATAATAATAATAATAACATAATATACATTATATATTTAATTTTTTACCAATTATATATTTCATTTTTATACAATAGAAAAAAAAATATGTATTTTTTAAAAAATTGAAGATAGCAATGGAGGCCAAGTGATAAAGGGCATGTGGAGATAGGACATTTTTTTTTAGTTGCAGATGTATTTTAAAAATCTTAAAAAAGATAAAAAGTGATTTGCCCTAATGTCATGTTGTATTTTAAAAGTAAGATAATTCCCGTAAAAGCAACATTAAACAACTGTACAGGTAATGTCATGTTATAAGTCATGAGTCCTTTGTGCAACTGTATTACTGAAGGTCTTACCTTTTTTTTTTGCCACTATATATTTTTGAACTGTATTTTTTTTTTGGCCACTATATATTTTTGAACTGTTAGTCATGAGTACTCTATAAAATATTACTTTAACCTTTGTGCAACTGCATGGTACATTGAGACTTCAAAATTAAATCAGTAAAAGTAATATTAAACAACTGTTTTAAAGTATTGCAGTAACAGGGTAACATTGTCCAGAAATTAAAAAAAAAGAGATTATATATTATTATTATTTAGGAGGCAAAGCTAAAAGAAGTACATATCACGCCATCCCTATTTGGCTAATAAATAAAAAGTATATCAGATCTTTACAAAAACCAATGTACTTGATAAAAAGAGTTCCCAAGTACAGCTAAAGCTTACAATAGTCCTATCCAAAAACCCCTCTCAATTTATGAGTTAACTGTTGAAGTGCAAATAATTGTCAAAGGGAGACTTATGATGGGAAAAGAAAAAATGAAAGGGAATAAGATATTTTAGGATCTCCATAACAAAATATTTTCAAATTGAGAACTCTAATAATTTGAATTCCTTAAAAGAATCAAAATTCTTTGAAGGGATAAAAAAAAACAGCTTGATAGTGGTTCTTTTAAGGAATAAAAAAAACAGCTTGATAGTAATATCCCTCCTCCCTCCCTTCCTCATTTCTTCCTTCCCTCATTGATCACTAGTCACATTGCCAGAGCTCGGGCAACCAGCGATGTTATCAGAGCTCCAATGACTGGAAATATCGCCGATTTCGCTATAGTAACTGGAGTGAAGTTTGATAAAATTGAGAGTACTGAAATTAGTTATAGTGAGTTGGAAATTATGAATTTCTCATTCAGAAATTTCATTGATCCCACTTGAAATTTTTTTTCATGATTGCCTTCTGAGATAAAATTGAGAGTGTTAAAATCAGTTATAATAAGTTAGAAATTATAAATTTCTCATTTAAAAATTTCATTAATTCAACTTAGAAATTTTTTACAAGACAATTTTGAAACAAATTTCCAAGTAGATATCTAAGTGCGAAACTCATAATTTCTAACTCACTATAACTAATTTCAACACTCTCAATTTTATTTTAGAAGGCAATCATAAAAAAAATTTTCATGTGGAATCAATGAAATTTTCAAGTGAGAGGCTCATAATTTTTAACTTACTATAACTAATTTCAGTACTCTCAATTGTATTTCAGAAGGCAATCATAAAAAAATTTTCAAGTGGTATCAATAAAATTTTCAAGTGAGAAACTCACAATTTCTAACTCATTTTAATTGATTTCAATATTCTCAATTTTATTTCATAAGACAATTATGAAAAAATTTTCAAGTGGGATCAATGAAATTTGTAGGTGAGAGACTCATAATTTTCAACTCATTATAACTAAGTTCAGCACTCTCAATTTTATCAAACTTCACTTTGGTAACTGTAACGACGCCGGCGGTATTTTTGGTTACCAGAGCTCCAGTGACATCATCGGTCGCTAGAGCTCGGCTACTGGTCAATGGAACTCCAGCAACGTCACCGGCAACCAGTGAGGGAAGGAGGAAATGAGGGAGGGAGGAGGGGTATTATTGTCTAACTATTTTTTTAATCCCCTGAAAGGATTTTGGTTCTTTTAAAGAATTTGAATTTTTTGGGTTCCTAATTTAAAAATATTTTACTATGAGGTCCCAAAATATCTTTTTCCCAAAATGGAATTTGGCATAACATCATACTGCACAAAATATGAGGCAATTAGGTCCCACCCAATAAAACAATACTCAGCAGAACATCATACTGAAGATCTTACATATTTTTTCACCATATTCTATCTGGTTTTTTTTTTTTTAATTTGCTACGATTGTCAGTTTTTTTTTTCTTTTTTTTTTCGGGCGAGAACTAAAATTGTACAGGGTTGCCAATTCAATGGAGAAAACAAAAATGGGACAAGCTCACTTTAGCCATCTATGAGACACCGGTACACAGACACGACCCTATATTTCAACTTGTACCATGGCACTTATGCGGGTCCATATCATATGTAACATTGAGACTTAAAAAATAAATCAGTAAAAGTGACATACATTTATAGATTATAGGGAGAATTACAGTTGGGAATGGGTGGAATATTGAGTAGTGAAATTAAGATGATAAGTAGTAAAATGTCCTATTTTATAATAAATTTATTATTTTAGTCTTAAAATGTAATTCCCCTTCAAATATAATAAAGATAACAAGCTTCAAATCATTGTAAAAGGGAATTTGAAGAAACTTCAAAGATTTAACGGTATTTAAAGTATTATATTTGAACAGATAAATAATAATGGAACAAAGAAACACATAAAGACAAACACATAAAGATGGTATAATAAAGAGCAAAAGTTAGACATCATTTATAATCACACATTATATTGGAACCAAGTATTTAAGGTAATTTCACACCTCAACAAGAGCAGTGATCTGATTCTTCTTTTTTCTTGGTTCTATCTGCCTTTGTGTTTTCCACATTTTTTCTTGACCATAATCATCAATTTGGTTAAAAAGTGTTAACTTATATCCAGTCATTTCCAGGAATTGATTCAGCCTCATGATGGTATTAAAAAGAATGATATAGAATTCATTTCAACATATCACCAATAAATTTCGTACACTGATTGTTAAGAAATGCATTGCTTAACCAAGAGGCATAATGCAGAAAATTTGACTAAGCGGTCACAATTTAGTTTCCAGGAAGCAAATCTCCTTCTAAATGCAGTGTGTTGGGATTACAGTGACATTTCTGCTATCAGGAGAAACCACTTTAGAGAGTATCCATTTCAACATACAAAAAAAGGAGAGAAACTAATACTATTGTAATAACAAGTCTCACTTTTGGTTTTCCATTCTTGATCATTTAGTATATATAACAAAGTTTTAAATCCTTGCGATATTAAAAAAGGAGTCCAGATCCTAATATGCCAGAGTGAAATGCACATTTACAGTAATAGCCATTTCACAAGTGTAATTCAACAGAATTGCTACCTTCTTGGAATGTGCTAACTTACCACTGTAGCCATACAATATTGATGCAGGACAATTGAGAAAGGAGGGAAAACAGAGGAATTAATGCTCATAATCTTAATTAAAATCTCATTTTCAATATTTATCCTTAACTCCTAATTTTTTTGCCAGAATTCCTAATTTACTAATAATTAATATATTTTCTAATCTCTTTCCATCCTCCATCAAACATACAATGTGACTCAAATTCAAAGAAGTAGATAAACCCCCAAACACTATATTATCAGTATCTACATTTTTAGTCGGACTTGCATCATCGTCATTGCTAGTGAGCTTTTCAGAATTTAACTGAAGTCTATAAAGGTATTGTTGAAACAAACCTGCAACCCTCCATTGCAATCTTGGAGGAATAACCACCTATTCCAAAGCATGGCGAGTTTACTTTTCTAGAATCTAGATTGACATCATTGACAGGCTGAGTTAAATTGCCTCACTGACACCACCTCAGAGTATTACCTCTCAGTAACTAAAAGCAATGGAAGAAGCTTCTCTTGCATGTTCAAATTAATCATTAAAAGTCCAACAAAGTACAGTAATTTTCCATCAATGAGTCTATTTGGTTTCTTATTGCACAAAGTGGATGAAAATATGCTTATTTACTCGTAAAGTCCCATTCTTTTGGCAAGATTATCTTTTCTGTCTCAATCTCCTGGTCCTTTTTCGCAGCGTAACAGCATGCAAAGTTTCCATTTCCACTCGTCAACATTGGCCACCGTAGATGATGCCTATAACCATTACATTTCTTTAGTACAACAGAAATCCCAAAAAAGCAGACTATTATGGTTGTCAGAAGCTATTGACTACTTAACAGCATATAGGATATATGCAAAACTAAGATTTAGAAATAGGAATAAAACCCTGATAACACTTACAGCACAAGTAAATAAATAACCTTTAGTCCTAACCATCAACAAACTTAAAGAGCTTATATTACAGGTAATACACCCATAACTTGTTAAAAAAATTGAGACATCTTAAAAATGGAATTTTATCTTATAATGATAATAATAAATATAATGATGCTGATGATGATGTAAAAAGCCCAAATGCTGTCCTCCACCTGCCCTAGTTCTTATTTGAGAAAGCCCAATCATTTCTTAAGAAAAATTCACCTAATCGATTACTTTGTACCCTACGATACGATCTATACATAGATATATATATATATATATATATTGCCACAAGGTCTCTTCATCTATTTGAATAAGCTGATTTTTTTTTTCCATGTTTCCTTTTTCTCTTATTTATTAAACTTGGTTATGCAGGATAGCTAAAGGTACTTTTAATTACAAGCATAATGCTAGCTGGTTTGATTAATCCATGGTATACTTATTTACATTGCCTTCAATTTTCACCTTAACTTTTTCATTGATTCAGAATGTTGTTCACACAACATTACTGCAAATCTCACGGTTTTGTATTCGTGGATTATTTCAATGATACACATATTAGATGTTTCCCCACATGCTTTAAGGTGTTTCTTAATGTCTGTTTTTTCTTTTTTTTTTTTATTTTTTAGTTATCCTCCATAGTTTGTTTTCCACTGTTAATTAAAAAAAAAAATCAAAGTTGTTTTACTTTTCACTTAACCCAGTGCCAAGTTCATCACTGCAGTGTTAACTGTCAAAATGGCCAGCTTCTGCAAACATTTGCTGCTATTTGACCAATTGCAGCAATTTTTATTTTGCGTATTGTGAAGAAAAATGAAATGAAGGATTGAAGGCATGCATTATTAATATTTTCAGAACATGGGTCTGTAAACTTGGCGAGTTTAAACTGGTCAAGTTAACAACCATGCTAGCTAACGTGGGAGACATTTTAAAACATGGGCAACAAAAAGAAAAACTAGCTAGGGGCCAGAGAAAGATTCCTTCAGTAAGTTTAACGGGTCGTAGGCGTATTGGGGCTTCCACCATTACGATGCAGTGGGTCTGGACCCGAAGGAATTTTCCTTAACTCCCAAGTTGCAGAATTTTCACCATACTTGCTGCTCCATGATCCTCCATGGCCGCCCGGCTTCAAAGTTGTTTTCTTTTCCGTCAAAGCAGCCCGCACCTGCAGCACAAGAAGGCGGATTCTACAATATCTCAACCCAGAACCAAAATGAAAATTGCTGCTTTCTTAGCAGTATATTAAGGATATATATACAGTAGAACAGACACCTTCCTGTTTCTAGTCTCCTTGAATCCAGCTCCGTTAGCACCAAAGCATCCATACGCAGAACTGCAATCTGCCAGTACATTAGCGTTTGATCAGTACGATGAATCGTGGAAACAGTATTCTACCACATGTTTTGTCGGGATTTGAGAGAAACGTACACACTAGAGTGAGATGACTTACCAAAAGGCTCCCTCATCAGAAGCAAGCTAAGAAGCACCAGTAATATGATACAAGTAAAGATGCATTTTGACGCCATAGCAGAGTACTAGTCCGAGCTCGAACAGAGAGCACTGAGACTTGCTTCCGATGCAAGTTGTGAGATACCCAGGTAAGAAAAATCCTCATATTTATAGAGCCATGGTTAAAAATTGAGATTAAATTCGTAAATGATGGCTCATGTAGCCATTTTGGGAAGAAATGATTAAAGAAACACAGCATTGAATACACTGCGCAGGCAATAGTATACCGAGTGACAGCGCCGTCCAATGTGGTTGTCTCGTCGAGCCACCACAAAGTAACCTAATTCTCGATGATCTTTATTGCGTGATGTCATGGTTTGATTCGAACGTACGTCGAATATCAAACCCCACCATAATGTACGTTTTCCCATCTTCTGGGTATCGTATCTTCTGTATCAAATCTGATTCTCTCAGGTGCAAGGCTGTTGCTTTATCTTACACTACCACCTGGACTTGCAGGTTAAGCTTGCAAAAGTGGTCACACCTTGTTGAGGCTTATAATAAAAAATGAAGTTGGTCACCACGGCATATTCTTCGTTTTGGGTTGAGAGTTTATAGGGATACAGAAAGGGGATTGAAAGTGATTGATTGGATATGGTTCTGGCTATCTTTGCTCTCACTGACTAAGATTTTGCGTCCTCTTCTAGCGGTAATATTTGATCATGGGCTGTTGGCGTATTAATTATTTTTTTGTTTATATCACTAGTATTAAGTGAGAAATAAATATTGTCCAATATTTATCAATAAAAATCTCCTAATGCTTTGCTAAGAATCTATTCTCTTTTCTGAAATCTTCTATCATTACTCTTATGATGTCTTTCCAATGTAATTATGTCCGACACTTACCTCTTTTGAGGATATGTGTATTAAAAAGTAGTTTTACGCTTGATTATGAAGATTTCACAAGGTCCCAATGTCTCTTAATTCATGGTTCTTAAGATCTATCAAGAGGTTCAAAAGTTCCGAAATCGTAATAAGGAGCCTGGAGACCCTGATTTGCGTAGAGGAGAGACTTGTTAATGTATCGAAGACAAGAAAAACCCTAATCCCTGAACATCTCCCTTATATCTGCGTGGTTTGTAAGGGGTTATACCATTTCTTGTATCCTTGCATTACTCATAATAATCTCTAAGAAACTTCAGATAGATATAACTCCTCTTTGTTATTACCATTTTTTTTAAATATGTGAAGTGATTAAAAATAATTTATATTTAGAATTAGATAGAGTAATTTATAAAATAATGTGGTTGGATTAGGGTTTAGGCATACTCCCTCTAGTATTAAATATAGGTTACATATAGAGTATTATTAACTAATTCACGAATTTTAAGAAAAAGGAAATTATACCATTAATGTCATAAAGAAAGATAATCCTTTTTCATTTTACCCTACTTACTATATCATCACACCTCCTTTTATAAAATTGAACAAATTCTTATAACACATTATGTGACTATAAAAAAAGATACAATGGTAAAATTGAAAAAGAAATAGTTAATATTATATGATACTCTATATTTTGAATTAAGTAGAATTTCTAGAAGCTATATTTTGAATTGGAGGAAGTATTTTTTTTTTGTGCATTAAAAGGGAAGGATATATTAAACAAAAAAAGAGCTGCTCAAGGAAGATAAAACCAAGTGAGCCCCTAGGAGTGGAGGGAGTACTTTGAATTTAAAGTTCTAGTGCTGCAAGAGTACATCTCATATAATTACAAAAGCATGGTATGATTGCCGACATGGGTTGGTATAAGTGGTTCTGGTATCTGAATAAAGACTCTCATTTTCCATGGTGACGGGTTTGAGTTTTCTCTTGACTGCTTAAGTTCTGCGTTTGTATCAACTCTATCGTGAGGAGATCCCCCACCACCTAGAGGCAATCAGTCAGTAAGTTCTGATAGCCCCATTACCAAGGTTCAAGGTAACCGTTCTTAGAGACGGCCGAAAGTACAGGATGGATTACCTAGTAGCTGAAACTTGGTGCCATGCTGGTGGTTCTAGTAGTGTCATCCCTAACTGCCATATCCTTTACCCCAAAAAAGAAAGCATGGCATGATTGCTCATGTTTGTCTTCTTTGATAATGTTCTGTTTTTGTACATAAATATAATAACTTTGTTAGCACAAAAAATAGTACTAGGACCCGGAGCATTGAGAATAAGGTAAGAAAATTCACCCAAGCACCGAGCAGCAAAAATTTTCCGATGCTTGAGCGTAAATAAGTAAATTAGTCACTAATTTAACAAGGAATTTTTTAACACCTAAGAAAAATAACCAAAACTTATTTTTACTGATAGTATCTATAATAAAATTATACCCATTAATTATTATTATTATTAAATAACATTTTGAAATTAAAAATGCCACATAATCTAAAAAAATATGCTATTTGAAAAAAAAATCATTTCACACGTTAAAAAAATGAACCAAATTGATTTCAAGAGATGACATCTGCAAAATCAAACAAATTAAATATTATTAAATAACATTTTTAAATTAATAAAAAGCTATATAATCTCAAAATTAATATATTAATAGAAAAATTGAAACTCACCTAAAAAATGCACCAAACTGATTTTCAGAGATGGTATCTACAAAATCATACAAATCAATTATTATTAAATAAAATTTTAAAATTAATAAAATGCGTCATAATCTAAAAAATAATAGACTGATAGGAAAAATCGTTTCACACCTAAAAAAGTATACCAAACTGCTGATTTAAAGGGATGGTATCTACTTCCGGCCAAAAAAATGGGATGGTACAAAATATACCCATTAATTATTATTAAAGAACATTTTTAAATTAATAAAATACCATGCAAGTTCGGATATGAATAGTAAATTAACAGAGATTTTTATTCTATTTTACATTTTTTGATTTTATTTAAAAATAGTTGAATTATCTTAAACATAAAAATTTTGTAGATTTTGAAAAATTGAGACATCTAAACAACTTACTTTTATCTAATAATAATAATAATAAGAAGTTCACAAAAAATGATAATAACGATGACAATGTTAAAAGGCCCAAATTTTGTCCTCCACGGCGCCCTAGCTCTTTTCATTTGAGAAAGCCCAAAAGCCCAATCATTTCTTAAGAAATATTCACCATTATAATCACTTTCTACCCTACGATCTATATAGTTACCTGCCACGAAATCCCAGCCGTACATGATGATGACCTTAGTGATCCCAGATCAGTGTATTTTTTTTTCCCGGTTCGATACACCAGATCAGTGTACTTTTGCACGTTCAAAAGAAGAGACAAGACAACAGTACAAAAAAGACGAGAAATCCTCCTTTGGTGTTCAAAGTTTCTACTTCCATCATTAAAATTTATTATGATTTCGGTCATTTCCAAAATTCCTTGAAAATAGCAGATTTGAGATTTGCCCCTCACTGTGATATTCCTTTTTAAGATTACCTCCAATAATCAATTCCCAACATTAGTCATTACTAGTACAAGCAAAATAAAGTCCGATTTGTTTGATTACTGTTCATTGGTTTTATTGATTTGGCATGACTGTGATTTAAGTTGAAATAAAGTTCTGCTATTTAAAATTTTCATTAAGGGCTTGTATTGTTGGATTGTGAACACCGAGAACCGACTTTGGTGAGAGTTAGAGTTCTAACTTTCCTTATACGGTGGTTTCTCAAAGTAGGAGTTACGATTCCGATTTTGGTTGCATTTTTATCGATTAAATTGAATTTAAATGTTTCATTCATGTGCTATTGGGTGTGTATAAGCTTTAGATTAAGGATTTTAAATGTTTGAGCGGGAATTCAAAGTTGTTTGGGAATGATCATGGTTCTATGAGTTGTTTTGGGTATTTTGATGTGTGGGTTTACTTAAGGAAGCTATGCTTTAGTTGATTATACCTTGGGATGTCAAGTTGTGTATGCTAAGAGTTGAGAAATTATGATGGTAACAAGAATTCGGTTTTGTGTAGGTTATAATATTACTCAATTGAGATCTTTTAACTCCAGGTAGTGTTTGGATAGTTTGGAAGTGGTTGGTAAGTGTGTGAACACCGTATTTTGTCCGGACATTATACATAAAACTAAAAATGGATAAAAAAAAACAAAAACAAAAAAACAAAAAATAATATTGAAAATAAAATAAGATAAGGCAATAATAAAAAAAAAAAGAGAAAGAAAAAAAGACAATAGAATTAGGATGGAATTTGTGTGGAATGTAGGTAACCCAATCTTCTAATCCCAAAACGCGAACACTGAAAAAATAAAATAAATAAACCAAATACAAAAATTAAAAATGAAATAAAAAAATAAATAAATAGAAAAAAAAAGAAGGTTTATGTTTGGGCTGAAATGCGGTTTTCAACCCAAACATCCACGAGCCTAATTGAGAAGGGCTCGTGGATAAAGCAAGGGAACCCCTGAGGGCTCGGGTAGGAGGGCACAGAGGGAGACAGCCAGAAGCAGGGTGGAGCAGAGCACGCGAGCAAAAAGCAAAGGGAGTTGGCACCGAGCGTGAGAGAAAAAACCTGAGAGAGGGAGAGAACCGGGAGGGGGCCGTGGGAGTGAGAGCGAGAGACGGAGGGAGCCCTAACCTAGGGCTTTGATGAGACACCGCAAAGGAGAGCTAGGGCGGCCGCAAGAAAAGAGAGAGGAGGGGAGAGCTGGCCGCGAGGAAAAGAAGAAGAGAGGAGGCTGAGAGAGCGAGAGAGAGCCGTGGAGAGAACAGGGGAGCTCGGGTGAGGGAGCTCCGAGGAGGCCGCAAAAAAGGAAGGGAAAGGAGGAAATCGAGGGCGCCGCGGATGTGAAGAAGAAGAGAAGACCGCGGCTGAGGAAGAAAAAAAGGAGAGCATGGTGAGAGAGGGAAGGAGCTAGGGTTCGGTGCAGGGTAAAGCTGAGACCGAAGGGGAAGAGAGAGCATGAGAAACTGGAAAAGAAACCCAGGGAGAGGCCGAGAATTCCGAGGAGGTTGTTCAAGAGGAATTCGGAGACCGAGAACGCTAGAGGTGATTTTGGAGAGAAAAAACCTAGAGGGAAGCAGAAGAGAAATTGACGCCAAAAAGAGAGAAGCGGCAAATGAGTTATAGAATAAGGGAGGCGAAATAGAGCAAATCAAACGAAGGAGGAACCGATGCAATGGGAGAATACGGGTTCAAGAATGTGACCCGCATCATTTGGTTAGTTTAGTTTTATTTTCTTCAACTATGTAGTGAAGCTTGCTGGTTTTACTTTCTTTTTATGATACTTGACCCTTTTTTTTGGATGAATCTGGTTTTGACGATAACTGGAATTTGGTGGTTGATTAATTTGGCCTTTTGTTAATGGGTTTATTTCGGCCCTTTCAGTGCTCTGTTTCTTGATGTCATAAATTAGTTGGAATGGTGATGTAACACTTTGAGTGAATCCTTTAATTTGTTTTGTTTGCTGGAAAAGCTTCATTGTAGCATCAGTTTATCAAACATGTTAATTTCCTTGACTGTTTCATGAGCTAAAGGAGTGAGTCCAGAGTCTCTATATACGAAGGGATGATGTTTTGATCTTGGGAGTAAGCTATTTATGATGTTTTGGAATATTAGCGGCTGTAACTTGTAATACTGGTTCATCATACATGCTGGAAAGTAGTTTCAGTCTCCTATGGTGACTGTCTCATCTTTCTTTATCTGATTGGAATTTTGGTGAAAATGGTGTTTCTTTTCTTTTCTGTTCGCACTAGAAGTGATTTATGCCAGCCGCTATTATGCTTTTCCTTACAAAGAAAGGATGTCTGGGTACATAATTTACATATACATTTTGAAAGGTTCCTGAGTTACTTTCCATCAACCATGGTACCCTGTTTTGGTCCTGTCAAATATGCTTGAATGGCACTCGATGAAATGTTTCGAAAGAGGTCGGTTTAGTTGAGATTTAGATGTCGTTTGGTTTAGAAATTTAGTATAGAATCCTCATTTTAAGTGCCCAGATAACTCTGTTTGATTAGCCTTTGGTTGCTTCTCTCTTTTGTGAACTTGTATGGCTTGTATTGAAAACTGGATCAGGGCAACTGAAATTAGACTCATGTACTTTACTTGATGAACACAACATCTTCGAAATTACATTTAGTTTTGCAGACAATTTTTCGATAAGGAGTTAAATGCTGATGTCAGTCTACTGTGTTCATAAGATTATTGGAAAATGATCCTCACACACGTCTCTCACAAATTTATATGTTTTCTGTTATGACTACACAATTCTTAGCTCTTGTCCGCCCCAGTTCCTTGTCATCCCTTTGAACAATGGTGTCATTGGGGCTGTTCATGTTTGGATTTATTTATGCCCTATTTGAGGTAAAAAAAAAAGGATTTTTATTTGTTTGGTTTCCTATTTTTCACAATTTTAAATAAGAGAATATAAATAATTTATGAATAAAAAATAATAAAATACAAATAAAAATGAATAAATAAATAAATGATATATACCCATACATATATATATATAAGTCACTTTTTTAAATTCTTTTTTATCATTTTCCTTTTATAAAATGTGTCACCATGATCATATTTATTTTTATAATTTAATAAAAATGATTTACGTAAAAAGTTTTTTTTTATCCCATAAGCTAGTTTGCTTATCTACTCCGAGTGGTAACGCCGTGGGTATTTAAGTAGTAATCAGTAACTTGTGAGTGATAAAGTCACCACATATGTTGGTTATCCTTCCTCAAAATATATGTTATAATCACATTTTTAAATTCCTTTTTCTTTTAAATAAATATATATTAAAAAGATGTTATTTATTGTCATAATAAATAAAAAATATATATATAAAAACAAAATAATTTGAAATAAATTTTTTTTCTTTCTTTCTTCCTTTCGAGTTTTTATGCCTTTTGTCCCGAGTGACACCACCGTTTACATTTAGGTATCAATGGATATATTGTGAGTGATAAAGTCACCACATATGCTGATTATTTTTCTTTAAAAATATATATGTAATAATCACGTTTTTTTAATTCTTTTTTTATAAATATGTGTTAAAAGGATGTTATTTATTTTCATAATAAAAAAAAAAGAAAATAAGAAAATAACTTATACAAAAAAATTATTTGTTTTCTTTCGAACTTTTTGTGCCTTTTTGTCTCGAGTAACACTACCGTGGACATTTAGGTATCAATTGGTATATTGTGAGTGATAAAATTACCACATGAGCCAATTTGTTTTATTTTGTAAAAATAACCTTGTTTTCAAATATTTTCCTTTCAAACCAAAATAAAATGTTCAAATCACATATAATTTTAATCATCTTATCTAAATTGAGAGAAAACATATATTCTCATATAGAAATTGATTAAACCAAAAAAATATATGTAAATGAAAAGAGTAAATAATGGAAATTAATCCATCTTTTACACATTAAAACATACCAACCAATTCTAAAAATTGTTTTCTTTGTGGAAAGACAAATTATTTTCTATAAACCTCTCTTTTCAAAGAATATATATAATAAAAAATACCAACTCAGTGACACATTTTTAGCCCGAACTACGTAGACTTTGATCCCCATCACAGGGTACGTAGGCCCCAGGCTCTGGTCCTGGGTCAAGTCCGCCTATGTAAATAAATAAATCTTTTTTGATTTATTTGATGTTTTTTCTCTTAATTTAATAAATATTTACCAATTTATTTTTCCAAATCCGCTTTTGTAAATAAATAAATATTTTTTGATTTATTTGGTATTTTTTCTCTTAATTTAATAAATATTTACCAATTTATTTTTTCAAGTCCACTTTTGAAAATAAATAACATTTTCCATTTAATTTATTTTTCCCAACTTTTCATATTTTCATTTCATTCATTATTTTTCATTTGTTCATTTTTCTTATTTTTACATTCATTTTTGCATGTGAATGATAAAAGGGCAATCAAAATAATTTTTAAAAGCTATAAAAATTGCATAATCAACCTAAGGTAACCATTCTTAGGAACGAGTATTGTGGGGGTGCCTAACACCTTCCCCACTCACAATCGTACTCCCGAACCCAACTCTAATTCGCAGACCATCCTTATCCTTTTTTGTTTTTATTTCGGTTTTTCAAAATTTCTCTTAAAATTTTGGTGGTGACTCCCTCAGAAATCGGTCCCTGTCATGTGGGCAGGTTTCTCTCTTTTTCTTTACCTCCGCGCCATCCGCGTCGCATTTCCAGGTGTGACAAAGTGACTACAATGATGTTTGGGTTATAGACTCTTTGGTTGGATTGATTGAATTATTATGAATTGGATTGTATATTTTGGTCTAGGACAATATGATAATGCAATCTTGCATCTTTTTTGTTGTGTATAGTGGTCGTTGTCTTTTAGTCTACCGTGATGTCAAGTGGGTTTGGACGATTAAGGTAACCGAGGTGTCTTTTCCTATATTTTTCAATTGATTATATATATAGGTTTAATCTTTTTCATATTATGATATGCACATGTTATGTATATGTTTCATTCTTTCATATCATGATATGCCTCTTAGTATGAATATGGTCATTCTTTTTAGTATCATGATATGGATGATTACATGACTAGTAAGTTTTCTATCCCTATCTCAATTCTTGATAAAAAAGGCTTTATGACAATAGTAAACATGATATATACAGGTAAGATGAATATTGATATGAAATGATTGACATGCACCCCATGATTTATTATATATGCTCATATGGCATGCTAGCATCATAAAGAATAATATGTGATGATATGTTAACATGCATTAAGTAATGCAGCTAGTCGTGCATTGTGTTAAGATATATGGTTTGGTGTTTAGGTGGTGCGGCTTGTATTATTCCAGTTACTAAATAGTCATCATATGATCAGGAGACTCATGTGGTTGTGAATTGAGGTGCACATTCTCTAAATAACCACCAATTCGAGTGATTCAGGGGAATGAGATTCATAATTCAACCTTTAATACAATGGCCTTTAACCGACTCATGACTAGCTATTGGAATGAGAGCTAGGTGGTGACCTTGGAATTGGCCGTCTCTGGTCATTGGAAGGGGACCACTGGTTAAAGTTACTATGTTAGGGTACTTAGCTCATGGTAATATCCATGTACTAATGGGATCCGTGCCTGCATATCATACATATTACATTCATATGGGATATTGCATTTGATTATTGTTATGAAGCATGTTATATATATGTGTATGTGTAAGCCCCTAGTTACTGAGACGTATGTTTCACCCCGTGACTAACAATTCCAAGTGAAGAATTCGATATTAATAAGGAAAGGAACAAGGAGGGCTTGGGAAAGGAAGACTGAGAGTGCACCTAGTGGGTGTTGGAGAATAAGTCCCCTCTATGTTGTGTTTGTTTTGTTTCCTTTCAGTAAAGTGTCATATGTCATGTTAGTGTAAAACTATGCGTACTAGGTTGTGTTTTTGTGTGCTTGTGGATTGGTTTGCTACCTACCCCTTCTAAACTCTAGTCTACCTCATGGATAATTTCTTGCGTGTTCTCAGACCCATGGTCATGTTTGTGGAATGATGAATGGCAAATATGTCTTATTTGTGGCTTGCAATGTCATAATGTTGTTATTTAGTTGTTTGAGTCGAGAACTTGTGGTTTCATATCTCTCCTAATGTGTTTGGTTAGCTTGTAAGTTTGGTTGAGTCTAGAGGTCTTAGATGTGCAAACGGGATATATAGCCCATTGATGTGAAGTGGGGTTTAAGGGGGTTAAAACTTGGAGGAGTGGTTTCTTTGGGTTGGAGACTCCTTGGACATGGTTTTTGGGTGCATAGGTGACTTGTTGATATGGTCCACGGTTGCCTAAGGTCCATGGATGACAATTGGGGAAGTTTGGCTTCTTGTTTTGGTCAAAAGTGACCATTTCAATGTTTGATATCCAAATTCTCCATACGAGGGTATTTTGGGGCATAGTTGATGTCCGTGGCTAGAGTAGTAATAGAATGACCTATAGGTTTTGAAATTGGGTTACTCGAAGATCGAAGTAAGAAGTTATAAACATCGAAAATTGGTCCGTAGCATTAGCAAATTGCTGATGCAGCTTCTGTCATTAGTGCTACGACGTCATGCCTCTCAATTCCAATTTGAGTTGAGTCTAGAACTTACCCACACCATGGCGCTGTATGACCAAGCTGTGGCACCACCCCTCCGTCTTGTCCTCTTCCCCTTGTTTCTCTGGTAAGTTGTGTATGTTTCGAGGTTATAGAATTTAGGGTGTTACATGTATCTCTTTGGTTGTTCTGCATCTTCTTTCTTTGAATAAAAAATTGAAGAAGGAACGTATTTGGGGTGGGATAACAACTAGCTACAAAAGTTATTTTATTCTCTTTTATTGTTAAAAAAAAAAAGACTTTCCTTTGCTGTTGTTGTCACAACCGCAAAGGAAAAATATATTTTCATTTGTAGTTAGTAACTGCAAGCAAAATTTCCTTGACATTCAATTTCTTTGTGATTAAGAACTGCAAAGAAATGCCAAAAATAATTGCCAAGAAAAGTTATTTTTGGTACAGATGTACAGTGAAGGACGGAGTTCAAGGGATAGTAGCAATGGCAATAGACAAAGGTAGAAAGAGCCAAAATGCATTCAAATGGGCCACTGGAAATCTCGTTGTAGAGGATCCAGCGTAGTTCTTATCCATGTCAAGGTTAAGCCATCTTTATTGTCTGAAGATTCACGTTCTCTTCAAACTTCAAGTGAGTATATATATACATTAATTGTTGGATTTAGCAATAAAATTTGATACAGAGAATTGAAAAGAAAGATGAAGATGAATGAAGGTGATAATGAATTATGACAACTTGCAAACGATGACAATAAACACAAAAGGATGAAGATGATAACAAAATGGGGTGATACAATGAACCCTGGAAATAGTACATCAATAAATCTTAGATCTCTGTTTGGATGAAGGGAAAACAGGTGGAAAGGAAAATTCAATGAGAAAACAAAAAGAAATCTAGACACTATTTTCCCTCTTAATACCCCTATTTTTCCTCCAATTCAAACAAAGCCTAAGGACTATGGGTGTTAATTACAATATACATATATAAATCCTATATCCTCAACATATGTATGTGTGTGTGTGTGTGTGTTTGTGTGTGTGTGTGTATGTATGAAGCAAAGCATCATAAATAGGTCTTCACAGTATGTGTATCTCTGTTTTTCTGCTATGCATATTCCATGTTGGGCAAGAAAAAAGGCAAAAAGGTTAATGTTAGTTTGATTTAATATTCATATATGGGTTCAACATTTTTGTTTCTTTGATTGCAGGGGGGTAAATAATGATGAGGATGAGAGCTCCCTGATATTGAAAGATCCTGACCCTCCAATTAGCAGAGAAATTTTCCAACCATATCATGTCTTTTGTAGACGGAACGATGTCAGATTAATTTGCTTTTCATTCCATCAGGTCAGGTCGTGTCTTCACTTTCTCAGTTTTACTTCAGCAACATGACATAACAAATTATTATTATTATTAGTATTATTATTATAGATTTCTGGACAGCTGAATTTCTGCATGTAAAGCATATTCGATTAAAGCTTTCGATACATGTGCGTCTTCGAGTATAACGTCCTCGCATTTTATGTATGGTCCACTCCCAAATTTCCCACAATTCAAAAATCAAAGAGATGATAAGAAGATAGATGTCCAGTGTGTGTACTTCTCAGTAGTTCTCACCTGTGGGATGTGGGTAGAAGTTCAGCGTTCAAATAGATCAATCCAATTTCTTTACTCTTTTTCATCCATGGCTCTTGGAACTATCCAAATCAAATTTGAATGATTCAAATCTACCATTCGAAGAAAAAAAAAAGATGATTGAGATGCCAAAACTCAATATTCAGACAACCTAATGCCAACCACAATAAAACCCCAAAAAAAAATGATAAGCAAGCCTTGTGTGCTTTCTCGTATGCCCTATTCAAAAACTAGTGTGTTTAAACAGAATGATTCAAGGTCAAAAAACACGTCATGCAACTATCAAAAAGACAAGAACTGGTAATATTATTATCACGAACAAACAAAATCCCCTGTTTCATCCATTCTTTTCAAATTTGACATGCATTATTTTTGTAAAAGGTAATGCAATTCAATGATGGCGTGTATATGCCAGAGTTTTACCTCAGTCTACTCTTACAGCTAACAAGTTTGTGTTATGAACCGTTAGAATGATAGCACACATGCAGTTCTACAGTATATAAAGTAGGTTAAGGAATGTATTCCTCACACAAATTACATTAATTAAACTGTAAGTTGGTCGAGAAACACCTAAATAGACAAATTCCTACATATCAAAAGAGATTGAGGAAATTACGCTCGTTAGGTTGTTTTTGGAGAGGAAGATGTACAATATAGATTAGTAAGATTTCGAAGGGACTCAGGAATTTGGGCTGTTATATTGTTGTAAACAAGATTGAGATTATTCAAAGAGACTAATTCTCGAATGGCCTTTGGAGTCTCACTAGAGGGTATGGTTTTTTTCCCCCAAATGTAAGCCAATTCAAGCTCTTCATTGACTCTTGAGGGATTTCACCTACTGAGTCATTGTATAGTAACCTCGTCATGTCAGTGATGGTCTTTAAATTTTCTAACACCAAAATGTTTACTCCACATAAGATTAGGCTAAGTTTGATACCCAAAATAAAATGGAAAAAATAAATAAAAACGTGAGGTTATGGATAGAAAATATCATTTTTTACACCTGACTAAAAATATATAAGAAAAAAAATAGTTATAAGTAATGATAACAATGTTGTATATCTATTTTATTTTTTTCCCATTGAAAAGGTATTTTTGTTTCATAGATGCAACCAAATGGGGCCATTAGAAAGCAAATTAATCCAACTAAATATAAATAAGGAATTTTCTCAGGAAATATGATGTTTCAGAGATTTAACTGCTCATTTAGTGGAGGGTAATTTGGTCAAAAAAGTCAATTTAGGTGATTTAATTGCTTATTTAATGAAGGGGTGATGAAGATGGAATCTTAAAAAGAGAGAGAAAGTTTATGTAATGCTATTTATGATTTCAAGGAAACTCAGCATAAGTTTCTAGAAATAAAAGAGATCACAGGAGAGTAGTCCGTGTATTTTACTCTATAAAAAAAATGACAATAAGCACCTAAAAATTGTTAAAAAAAAAAAAAAAGAAAAGAGATAGGAACAACCTAAAATTGTAACCAAGTAAAACAAGAAGAAACCACCTGTACGGAAAAAATCAATACGAGAAGAATAGTCGTAACATCCAACAACTCCGCATAATTACTCTCCATGAATTACTGTATCCAAAAATAATCTTAATGCTTTAAGAACCTATGGGCCCAAGTTTTTTGGGGCCTAACAGGCAGCATTACAAACTACGGTCATTAGAAGGTTTCTTAAACCTACCTTCATAATACCACATTTGGATATATAAATATGAAAAATTTTGAAATTTAGGTGCTGTGTACAAATGTCATAATTAACATTGAGATATTGACTATATATGTATATATTTCAAGCACCATTTTTTTATATATAAATAGGTTTCCAAGTACTTGTTAAATGAGGATAACCAAATACCAAACTCCACCTCAGAGTAAAAGACTTTCACTTTAAGAGATATGACTTAATTACATAGTCCTCACATCTATGATAAGGATTTAGACAGACCACTCTGAAAGAATAAATTACCTGTCAATCATCAAGCATAAGTGTCAAGCCCCCAGGAAGAGATCCTACTCAACAGTAGCAAACCACCTTCTTTAAGTCTCTAGTTTGTCTGAAATTTTTTTAAGAAAATGATTCACTACATCAATATATTTTTTAGGCCCACACGACATCAATATATTAGCAGAAATGAAGAAGAGATTAAGAAAAAAAACAGAGAGAGAATGAAATAGAAGGGAAGCTTTTCAATACAAGCATTTCTAACAACACTAGCATAATCACATTCTTCTGAGTGTTAAAAGAAAAAAAAATATAATCACCAAGTTGCATAAAACTTGAACTACATCAACCATCTCACATTTGGGAGATACTTTACTTCACACTCAAAAATAAACTAGAACCTCATGCTAGCAAAGTTAGAAAAACTACATTTTGGCAAAGCTAGGCAAAATAAAAAGCCGAATTTTGCAAAACAGATCCTTTCAAAATCAGGTATCATTAATTGACTCTTCACCAACAACGAAACTGTATTTCTATCATAAAGGCACTGATAAGTGGAACTGCAGCTGTAGGAAGAGGAATAAAGAAACTTTGAGTGTATCATGAAGAAAGTCTACTTTTCCTTTCCATCTCAAGTAAATTTTCATTAATTAGTTCATGGCAGGAGATCATCAACTATTAACCCACAAGGTTTAAGGCATACCACAATTTAACATGGCAGCTGATAACGAGACAGGATGTCCATAAATAAGCATGCGTCTGAACTCCCACACTCTCTACACAAACAGGACAGGGCATCTGAGCTCTTCATCTGCTCCATCTTCAATTCTTGATATTGCTTCATATCTTTTCCAGCTTCCTTTTGCAAGCTCCTTTACCAGGGAACTTACAAGCAAGCATTGGAAAGACTTCAATAGAAGTCATCCAGTGGCAATAAAGTAATAAGTCAATTAAGGATAGGTGATGGTCCACTACTGTTGTCAAACCTAAGTTTTTAAATTCAATGGTTGTTTGATAGAAAATGCATGAGGTCAGCACCAATTTCAGGGTCCTGCACAATTCCAATATCATGATGAATCAGGTAGCACACAAAAGTTATGGAAGGCTATTATTAAAAAACTACTATTTTGAATAATGAACACGATAAAAACATGCATGCTTGAAACAACCAAAATATATTTTATTGACAAACTTGTAGGCACAATTTCTATGCATTTGCTATCAAGTTCTCTGATTACTGGATCTTCCACTAAAGTTCCTCCACATGTTATGTTTGCAATGGAATACCAGATAGCAAACACATGAGGAACTTGACCTAAGTTTTTTCCATACAACAGTGCCTTGTCATATAGGATAAGTGCTTCAAACAAACATATTTATTAATATCCCCCAGAATTGATGATAGCATTTTCAAAAGCTTCTTTAAATGCCATGTAACAATTCAAGCATGCACCGGACCATCCACCCTTAACATTTTGTATTTGTCAATGGGTAATGCAATTAACCTAAGAAATAAGATGATGAAACATATTACCTCGTATATTTAACATTTTATATTAGACATATACCTTCTAGCATTCAATGGTAAAAACTCTTATTCCATGGTTGCTTATTATGAGTTAAAGTACATACCAGCCATTGCAGGCGTTCTTGCCAAAGAGCCAAAGATTTGCAAAACTCTAGTTCCTCTTCTTCAGAAAGTCACTCCAACCAAAGTGCCCTTTCAAACAGGATGGCATTCCAAAGAACTTGGTAGACTCTCCAGCAATAAGTCCTAAATGAAGCTTTTCATCCTTAATTTGTTGCCACAAGAAAAGCCACAAGTTGGCATTCCCATCTTTCGCCCAAGTAATGAGTCCAAAGGGACTTATTTATGAAATCACAATTTTTTAGCTTTTAGAATACTACGTTTCAAAGTTGAGATAATCTGTGGGTCTGGTGCAACTCCCTTAGAAAATATGTCATTAAGAAGCATAACACGTTTATTCATGTCCCCTCTATTACATAAGCCAGAAATAAGAGCAGTGTATGCCACAGTATCTGGTTCTAGCCCATCAACAATCATTTCATCCAAGAACGTAATAGCTTCCTGAAGGTTATTTGCCTTCAAGTGTCCATCAATCAAAACAGTGTAAGTAATAACATCTGGTCTTATTTCCATGTTCTGCATCTCCCTCAAAATGGTGGAAACATCCAACATCTCTGCCTTATTGCTAGTATTACACATAGGGGAGGAATTCTTTCTTAAATTTGATTTCAGGTGCCCATCAAGTAAAACTGTGTACGTGATGACATTAGGTTTGATCCCTCTAACCTTCATATCCTGAAAGAGATAATGGGCTTCTTGTAAGCAATTTATCCTACAATAACTATTTATCATCAATGTATAGGTTTTAACATCAGGTGTAAACCCTCTCTCAACAAAAATATCAAATAAAGCATGGGCCTTTTTCATATTTCCAGCCTGGCACAAGGCAGCTATGACTTTGCAATACATTATTTTGCTAGGTTCCACATCCAATGACAACAGTGTCTTCAGCAACACTATAGCTAGATCAGTGTCACCTTCATCACATAGTTTACATAGTAGCTTAAAATAGGAATCTTTTTCTACAATATTTCCTTGGTTTGACAGCTTAAGCAAGAGTTTATAGGCTTCCTTGATAAAGTCTGCTTCACAATATCCATTTATCATCGAAGAATAGATTTCAACACTTTTATCTTCTAGATTGTTCAAATATGCCTCAGCTTCTTCAACCTTGCCTCCTAAACATAAACCTTCGATGATCATCTTGTGTGTAACAGAATTTGGCTTCACTCCTTGAGTCTCCATATAAACCAAAAGTTGCATTGTATCATCAACATGGCCATTTCTAGACAATCCAGAAGCTAGTACATTATAAGTTACAATATCAGGCACAAAACCCTTTTCCTTCATTTCTTCAAACACTTTGAAGGCAATACTCAGTTTACCCTGTAGACAGTACCCTCTAATAAGGGTTGTGTAGTGTTTAATATCTAAAACCAAATGCTTACGTTTCATATCTTCTAAAAGTTCTCTTGCATCATTCATTTTCCCCAGTTTACATAAGGCATCTAACACAACATTGTAAGCCACTGCATCTAGAAATATACCAGATTTTTTAAATTCTTCAAATTGATCCAACACTTCCAAATTCCTGCCCATCTCACACAAGCAGTGGAGGAGGCAGCTAACAATCACACAATTTGTTTTTATGCCCTTGGAAATCATGTCATTGTGCAGGTTTAAAGCTTTATGCAGATTCCCACTTTTGCAGTATCCCTGGATCATTTCATTATAAATAAACACATCAGGAACCAACCCTTTCTTTTCCATGTCAAGAATAACACTCTCGGCTTCATCTAGTTTCATTTCATTACAAAAGCCACGGATAACAGCAGTATAAGCAAAAATATCTATTGGGCCATTTGCCTTTCTCCATGCTTGGAGCACATGATATCCCACATCAGGTCTATGATGGTTGCACAGGCCCTCTATATAAGTTGAAAAACAAAAGGAACCGACAGGTATCCCAGCTTCCTCCATTTCTTGCATCACATCAACTACTTCTTCCAATTTACCTCTCTTACATAGTGCCTTGATTATAATCACATATGTAAAATCATTTGGCTTCAAACCTAACCTCTTGAGTTGCTTGTATATGGCGAAGGCCATATTCACTTTATTATGATCAACCAAGCGATTTATGAGATAGTTACAAGTAAAGATGTGTGGAACAATCCCACGTCTTCTAGTTTTAAAGAAAAAATCAATAGCTTCATCAAACATGTTAACACTGACATAAGTTTTGACCAGTGTATTAAAGGCTCTAAGCAAGTATTGATTTCCTTCAACCTCTACACCATCCAACACTACTTCAATCAAATCCTCGATTTCAAAGGCCGGACACTCTTTAGAAAGAGCAATGAGATCCACAAACAAAGAATCCAATTTCCTATCCAAACCCCAATAACACAATATTCTAATCAGTGCTGCATATGTTGAGATATTATGTTGGAAACCTTGTTCCTTCACTTGATGAAAGAAGGACAGTGCAAGAGCGGGCTCTCTTAGCAAACAATTCAATGTTTCAACCACCTTGAACGTATCAATCTCAAAGGAATTGCGTACTGAAGGAGAATCCCCGTAGCAACCGCACGAGGATGATGCAGTTTCGTCACAAGAACTGAGTTGGGCGTCGTCTGAGAAAGTGGTAGAATTCAAGTGGGCAAGCGCCGTTGACGCTAGCTTGCAGCAACTAGAGAATGTTGCGGGAAATTTTAATCTGAGAAAGAAGTCACATATAAAACAAGAGCCATTCAGAAAATAATGAATAAGCACTTCAACTAAAAACTGCCGCCGATGAAACAATATAGCCCACTTTTTTGTTCTGGGTGTAAGCGTTTCTTACAAAGTCTAGAATTAAAAAAACAGAAAGAAAAAAAGTGACAAGACAAGAACGACCGTAGAAACTAGAAAAAGAGATCGAACCATTGGCAAAGATGGCGACGATAAAACATTGAGACTGAGAAACATAAGCAAAAGCCAAAACAGAGAACAGAGAACAGAGCATTTTCGACAAAATTGATATGTTATAGAAAACGAGTGGGAGAGTGAGACCTGCGTACGGAGAAGGCGGAAGGCGATAATGAGCTATGCAGAAACGGCATGGACGGCGAGAAATGCGGGTGACAGAGGAGGGGAAGCTAGGGCGGGTGACAGAGAGAGAGAGAGAGGGACCGTACGGTTCTATTTTGAGCTGTTTGAAGTTTTCCCATAAACAGCAGTGTTGATACTGTTTTTTGTTTTTTTAATCTATGAAAAAGGCCAACACGAAAAAAAAAAGCACGAAGCCCACATCGACATGGTCAGAGAGACCAGAACAGGAAACCACTAACAGAAAAGAAAGGCAGGAAGCCCAGGTCAACGAGACCAAAAAAGAAACCACTAATTAACAAAAAAAACCGACTGTTGAAAAATTGAAGCACCCTCCCACTTTTTTTTTTTTTTGATAAACAGCGAGACTACAGCAATTAGCTAGCACTACCACTATAGTACAAACTCCAGTCCCTACTAATCAGACGTTGAACATGACTCGAAGGTTCTGAAAAAACGTGAAAATCGACATAACAATCTCGAGCTTCAGCCGCCACTTAATCTGCAACAGAATTAGACTCTCTATCGCAAACCACTACCTTAGCTGACCAATCCCGACAGAGAAGTTGTTGAATTTCTTTCAGAATACTAGAATCCGGATGCTCCTCCGAGAATGTAGAATTAACAAAACCCACGACTTCAGAGCTATCACTCTCAACCTCAATCTGTCGATATCCCCACTCCCACGACAATTTTAAAGCCCATAGCATAGCCCACGCCTCTGCCAATGCACTAGATCCATGTGCCAAACGGAACTGAAATCCACAGACAAATTCACCTGAATGTGAACGCAGCAAACCACCACTTGTACAAACTCCAGTTAATGACATGAATGAACCATCAACATTGAACTTAAAAGTCCCATGAGGAGGCGGATGCCAGCACCTCTGTAGAGTGTTATTCTTCTGAACTTGAAATCCATTCTCTCTTCCCCATGCAAGACATGCTTTAGACTTCGCAAGAATCTCCACTCCATTCATCTTCCTTCCATTAAAAACTCTCTCGTTCCTTGCTAGCCAAATTTTCCGACATAGAAACGCAAACCAACAAGGCCACTTATGTCCTTGTATAGAAAATTCGCACCTTAAATTCATAAAAATCCAATCAGATACCAATGTATGACTGAAAAAGCGAGCCCACCTTCCCTGAGGCAAGATTAATTTCCACAAATCTACAACATCAAGACAATCCCAAACAGCATGCAACGTAGACTCCACATTTCCTCTACAAATGGGGCATTCACCAGTATCATGCATATTCCTTTTAAACCTTTGCAGGTTTGAAAGAATTCTGTCATTAGCACAAAGCCATAAAAATACTCTATATCTCTGTGGAATCTTTAACTTCCATAACCGTCTCCACCCCCCAGCATTAGTTAAAGGATTAGCATCACACAATGATAAATATGCAGACTTTAACGAAAAAGATCCAGTAGAGGACCATCTCCATGTTGGAAAATCATCTCCGTAGCTATGTATTTGGACCCAACTAATAGCTTCTAAAATATTAGTGGGAAACAAATAATCAAATTTCTGCCACAACCAACCTCCTGATACAGAAAGACAATCAGCCACTCGCCACTCAAAAGCTTCAGGAGGAATATTACAAATTGCCATATTCTCCAATCTATCCATATGAGGCACCCAAATATCCCTCCAGAAAGAAACATCTCGCCCATGCCCAATGCTCCAGCAAATACTATTCTTCAAAGAATCCCATATAGACCTAATACCAGCCCATGTTCGAGATTCCACTGTTTTCCGATTCACTATAGGCATCAAATGTTGTCCACACTTATATTTCTCACGCATAAACTTAACCCATAGAACATCTTTCTGGTGAATCAGTTGCCAACCTAATTTCAACATAAACGCCTCATTTTGAACCCTCGCCTGTCTCATCCCTAAGCCACCCTCAGTTTTCCTTCAACAAACTCTCTGCCAAGAAACCAAATGACATTTCCTATTCAGAGACGTACTGCCCCATAAAAAATTCCTACACTTCTTATCAATTTCATGACACAAATTAATAGGCAATAAGGTAGTCTGCATAGCATATGATGGCAAAGCCGAGATCACAGAAGCGACAAGCGTATTTCTAGCAGCCAGTGACAAAGAATTAGCCTTCCATTGAGCAAGACGAGAATCCATCTTATTTAATATGAAGCTATAAGTGGCCTTATTTACCTTTTTATGCAGAATAGGCATTCCTAAGTATTTCCCCAAATCTGTGGATGGAGAAAACCCCATATACTCACTTATTTCCTTTACCCTGTTATGATTAACATTTTTGGAAAAATAAATACGGGTCTTTGCTACATTAATCTTCTGACCAGAAACGTCACAAAAATCATCTAGAATTGCCTTACAAATCCATGCTTGCTCCATATCCGCCTCCATAAATAGGATGAGATCATCCGCAAAAAATAAGTGAGAAATAGCCGTACCCGATTTCCATAATCTAAAAGGATGCCAATCTTCACAATTAACAGCACCCTGAATAAGGTGTCCAAGCCTTTCAATCGCAATGACAAACAAGTATGGTGAAAGAGGATCACCTTGTCGAATCCCACGAGATGGACTGAACAAACTAGTTTTTGTACCATTCCAAAGCAATTGCATAGACGGAGTAGAGACACACTCAGATAACATTCACCATCTGCTCAGGCAACTTGATTTCACGAAGACATTCTAGAATAAAAGACCATCGCACTCGATCATAGGCCTTCTCTAGATCTATTTTAATAGCCATAAATCCCTTCTTCTTCTTCATACTTCTCATAGAATGAACAATTTCTTGAGCTAAAATAATATTATCTGTACTCTGCCTCCCTCTCACAAAACTACTCTGGTTTGGAGAAATAATCAAAGGCATAACATCTTTTAGCCTGTTAGAAATAACCTTCGTAACCACTTTATATATAACATGACACAAACTTATCGGTTGAAAATCACGAATAGTCTAAGAATGATCAATCTTAGGAATTAGCACGATATTCGTATCATTAAGTTGCTTGCACAAAGATGGGTCTTGAAACACTGATCTCACCATTTTTATCACTGAAGGCCCCACACAGTCCCACTGACTTTGATAAAATAAAGGATTAAAACCGTCTGGCCCAGGTGCTTTCAATGGACCCATATCAAACAAAGCTCTTCTTATTTCTTGGTCACTAACCATTGCCAATAATGAACTTAATTGAGTCTCACACAGAGAAGGGAAAGTACATGGATACACCAAAGAAGTGTCATTCTCACTTTCCTCAGTATATAAATTCCTGAAAAACTCACAACTCCCCTGCATAATTTCATCTGTATCATATGATCACTCTCCATTCTCCAATTTTAACGCCTGAATTTTATTCCTTCTCCTCCTCCCATTTGCCATGGCATGAAAATACTTTGTGTTTCTATCACCATGAAAAAACCACTGAGATCTAGAATACTGAATCCACATTACCTCCTCTTCATTCAATATCTTCTCTAGTTGTTCCCATAATTCTGTCTGTAGATCTAGTAACCGACAAGAATACGGATAAGATGCCAGTGCTCGAGCAATCCCTTCTAAACGGCGATACAAAGATTCCTTACGATACAACACATTACCAAAAACATCCCGATTCCATTTAATCAGCTCTTGCGTCAATGATTCTTGAGCATTAACCCAATCCATATCCTTAGACCAATGAGACTGCACAAAGCTCTGAAATTGCTCATACATAACCCACGGAGCAAAAAATCAAAAAGGCTTTACTTGATGTCTCGGTAAATCATTACTATCCAATTTCAATAAAAGAGGGCAATGGTCGGATTTAAATTTCGGTAGATGAGAAGCTGATGATAAAGGAAATTTATCCAACCATTGATTGTTGAGCAAAACTCTGTCAATTCTGCTAGACGAAGAATTACTATTCCACGTGAACTGTGGTCCAGCAAATCCAATATCAATTAAGCCACTATCAGTGACCCACTTCTTAAAATCCACATCCACCCCATCTCTTCTATTAGGACTAGAAGACCATCTTTCATTAGACGAAATAACTGCATTAAAATCACCAGCCACTCCCCACCTATCCCTCATACCCCCACCTATAGATTTTAATTCAGCCTAAAGAGATCGACGAATAATCATATTCGGATTACCATACACTATGATAAGAAACCATTCATCCTCTGTTCCAATATTAAAAACACCATGCACCATTTGAGCAGAGGACAAAATCACAGTAAAATTAACTTCATCTTGCCAAAATAGCCAAATACCTCCACTAAAACCTTGACACTCAACAATAAATTTATTTTTCTAGCCTAACCTCTTGCCAATATTATTTGCTTTCTTCCCACTTTGACGTGGTTCCAGAAGAGCAAATAAAGATACTTCATGTCTTCGACAAAGATCTTGAAACAATCTACAAGAATGGAGCCCTCCAGCCCCTCTAGAATTCCAAATAAGGATAGACATATTAAAGCTTTTTAATAAAATATTAATTACCTCAAACTAATCAACGGTGAGCTCCAATATCAAGCTCATCACCCATCATAACGACATCATTTACCACAACCGGGTCCACAAGTGGACTAGCATGACATTTAAAACCACCATTCCTAGCTCCGGGGTCAATAGGATCCGTTGCACTAGATGATTGCCCATTAATAGAAGATCCAGGCCTTTGATTATGTACCTGGACTCCCACCTCTGAGCCTATTCCATCCCCTCATACTATAGAGTCAAAAATTAAATCCATGTTGTCTTCACCATTCTCCTTCTCATGGGGCTTGGCAATAATAGACTTCAATATTTGATCACTCTCACCAGTTGGCAAAATCCGTTGCTTCACACGTAGGTATGATTCCATTGGGCTCAAAGTATTCTCCACTAGACCCACAACATTGTTATATCTAATAACTATATGAGCCCCTCTATTCTCCTTACCCTTCCCCACACGTTCGGCCCCTTTATTTCCTTTTTCTTTCACAACAAGGTCAACACGGTCCACTGCATGATCTCTGACTTTAGCATTTTTGGAAAACCCACGCACCTTGGGATTGACAGGCGGATTCGGGATCTTATCCTTAATGATCAAATCATTTTCAACGTTATTCTTCTCAATCACATTCAATGCCGAAAATCTTGAACCATTGATTCTCATTCCTGAATATTGCCTTGAATCACGCCTAACCTCCTGTGATCGCTGACTCCCCATCACCGGAATATTTCGTTGCTGTCTCCAGCGACTTGGGGCCACCATCCACTCACCGAAACCATTCTCAGCCAACTTCTGAGATACCGATGAAGATGAAGCCAAGTTTCCCATAGCAGGACTGTGTGTCTGACCATTTCCAAGCACTACATCTAAACTGCCTGACGTTTTCCTAGAACAATGATCAGCCTCATGCCCATATTTACCACATTGGAAACAGATTAAATGCAATTCCTCATATACTAACTTTTTCATTTTGCCATTAATCTTGATAGCTGGTAACAAAGGCTCATTCAAATTTAACTCCACACACAATCACGCAAATCTACCTTTAGCTCTACGTAAAGTATTAGAGTCCACCTTCAATATTTTTCCGATTTGATTTCCAACTACATATAGAATACCTTTATCATAATAATCCAATGGAAACTTAGGTATTCTAACCCACGCTGCAATCGTTGCTACCTGTTCTTCATCTGGATCAAAGTCATGTTTCCAAGGCTGGATCGAAAGGTAATGCTACTGAATCAACCAAGGTCCCTCCGATAAAGCATATTCATAAACATCCATATTCATGCAAATTACAAAGAAGAATCCAGACTCAATCTCGACAACTTCCACCTCTCCCTTATGACCCCATAACAGCTGCAGTTTATTCAACAATATATCTTCCTTTATCATACGTCCCAACAACCTGACGATCAAAGTAGATCCCCACTTCCATGCAAGTTTCTGTCTGAACTCAGGTTTCACAATAATATCTGGAATGCCATCTTCCTTTAGAACCTGTACCCTCTCCTTCCATCCATCTCCAAACCACCAGCCATCTTCCACCTCTTCCTCTACTCCAATATGAGCACCTTTAGAGCAGGCATCCCTGTACAATTTCCTTGGACCTTCTGTATCATCAGACTGCACCTCATCCGTCATCCAGTCTTCTACTCGCGGGATTACTGGCCGACCACCGATCTGAACCCCTACCCCATTACGCACTTTTTTCCTACTTCGATCTAGGTCATCTTTCTCTTCCGGTTACAGCGCCGGACTCAAACGTTCACAGCTCCTCTCTCTTTCACGTTCGCTCATTCTCAAAAAGATTACGTTCACCCTCCCACTTTTGATAGTATGAGTCTACCAAAAACTCTAACAGATAGAAGGATTTCTTCATGGGAGACGGATTCATGATAGAAAATCCTTCTATTTCGAACCTCCCAAAATTTTCAGTAGAAGTAGCCAAAAGTGACTCTTCAATCAATGTTGACTTTCTTTGGGTTAACATTATGGAAGATCATTCATGAAAGGGTCTTATTAAAAGATTAGAAAGAAAATGTGTTGGAATAATCAGCTTCCAAGTCAATAGAGCAAAAAGGCGATCAAGATGCTCATCCACGTTGTTGTAAAATTTGCAAGCAGTAGTTTGAGCAAATAATTAAGGGTATGTTTGGGAGTTTAGTATATTATGGAATGAAATAGTCATTAATGGAATAAAGTGAAATGGGACGGAATATAACAGAATAAAATATAATATAATATTTCATTATTTGATAATTTTAAGATGGAAAAAATGTGTTTTATTTAATCATTGTTTGAAAATTATTATAAAATTAATGAAACAGAATGTTTTATAACATTTTCTTTACTATATTATCATTATAATTTAATTTAACTAAAAAATATGAAATTACTTCAAATTAAAAGTACAAAATATTTTTGAATAAACTTCAAATATTTTTTCCCAAGTAACTTTTATATAATGAGATTTTTTTATTTGTTATTCTTTATAAATATATAAGGGTGTGTTTGGATTAACTTATGTATAAGTAATTATAAAGATAAATGCTTATTTATAATAGATTATGAGAACAAGTGATTATATCAAAAGTGATTTGTATTGGATCTTTTTACCCCATAAGTAATTTTAAAAAAAATATATGTTTGGTGTAAGTAATTATTGAGTGGATAATGAGAAGAAAAAGTGAAATAAGTGATTATGGGATGATAAGTAATTATCATAAGCAGAAAAAATAAGCTTCTTCTTTCTCAAATAAGTGCTTATTGAAAAACAGTTTGCGTTTGATAACTTCCCCATATAATCACTTATCTACTTCCATAAGTGATTATTATAGAAATCCAAACATGCACTATGATTACAATTACAATTTATTAGAAAAAAATTATTCACTGTTTTTAAATTCAAAGTCCCCAATAGAAAAAAAAATTAAAAATCATCAGGCTATAAAGAGATTGGGAGGATAGCTTGATGTAGCTGAGAGATCAGGGGATGACTTTATATAGTGATGAGGAAGAGATCAATGATAAATATTATTAGATATATATATGTGTGTGTGTGTGTGTGTGTGTGTGTTTTAATAAGATTTTGGGTAATTTTGTAAATATAATATAAACTCCAAGTCATTCCATCCATGATCCTCCAATTTGGGGAGACAATAAAAATTGTATTTTGAATGGCTAAAGAGTGCTTGAGAGGCCCTTCCTTGTCATTCCATTCTCTTATAAAAATTCATCCAAATAATGATCTATTCTTTTTAATTATTTCACTCCACTCTATTCCATCGAAAAAAAAACTCCCAAAGATAGGGCAATTCCTCCAATCCCTAATAATATTGAAGTATTTTAACTAAATCATGTGAATTAAAGTGGGTAATTAAAATTTATTAACAACCTTAATTTTTTCAAAGATCACAATGATTTTTTATAGTTACCCTTATTAAATTTTATTGAAAGAAAATTGAATTATACCATTTTATTTAATGTATTTTTCTAAAAGTTAATCATCATAATAGTGAGTGACATAAAAGAGTGGGTGTGTTGTATTTGAAACACTTTTAGATTAATTAAATAAGGACATCTTTAATAATACATAATAAATATTACAACATTCATATCTTATTATAAGTTACTTTTAACTACTTTATAATTCACATAAATTAAAAAAATTAGTTAAAAATAGTTTTATGACATTATGTTTGTCAAACTAAAATATACACAACTTCCTCAGACTTGTGGTTGGTTGCTTCCTCAGACTTGTGGTTAGTTGCGTATCATTCCTTTAACTTTTAAAACTTTAAAATAGAAACACCATGTTTTGTATTTGAACTATCAATTCCCTTGCCGTTAAAATTGTAGCTAAATTACCAATGGATGTTAGTTTTAGTAGAGGAAATTAGAGTTATTTAAGTATAATATCTTAAATTTGAGATATATGAATGCAAAAAATACTTTTGGGAGAGTTCCCACAAACTAACTCTATCATAACTCAATTCAAATTAGTCAGAATCTAAAGTGTCATCTTAATATTAAACAGTTATTACAAAATTTCATTATTTTTATTTTTTTATCAAATGCCACATCATTTTAATAAAAAAAAAGAGTTGGTATAGGATATGGAATTTTGAATATTTTAACTATTTTATTTAGAGTTTAAATAAAAAAATAGCATATTGGTCATTTTCTCCCTAAAATTCCATTGTCATCATCCCCAACTCCTTCATAGAAGAATGATATGTAGGGGGGAAAAACTACTGCATCAAATGCACATTACATAATGAAAATTCCAATCCTCAGAAGCATTATCATTAAGATTTTCCTTTGATTCCACCATGCCCTGCTCCCGAGTGTTGTCTGATGTGAGTTCTATCATGACCTCTTTCAATTCCTATAGCAAATCCATGGCGTAATGTGGTGGAGGCTTTTGCTTCCCAACCAGCAATTTGCATTCGTTGATGGAGGCTTTTTCTCGTGCATTGTTCGGTGGAGTTGAAGGTGCGACGATGGGATTTTTAGGGTGAAAATGACAAAATGGACCAAATAAAAAAATGAAATAATGAAAATCCCATATAGGATGCAAGTTGTTCTTTATTAGAATGATATGGCATATGATCAACACAAAAAATATGAGACAGCATAAAAAATGTCATATGGCATAATCTATTAAATCTAACTGTAGCTTTAATGGCAGGGGAGTTAAGTCAAATTATGAAACAACAGGGTCTTAATTTTAAATATTTAAAGATCAGGGAGTGAAATAAAATTGACCCAAAGTTTGAGGAATTTATTTGTAATTTTAGATAATTTTGTCAAAAATTACCACTACTTTCTTAAATTATCCTTAAATAAATGCAAAACTATTCTCAACCCATCTTTTTTTTGTTAGGATTGTGATTTTCCTTAAATAAAATAAAATATAAATGTTATTATTCAAATTTTGAACAAAAAAGGAAAAAAGAAAAAAATTTTAAAAAGTTCTTACTGCTACGCCGTATAAATATTTTTAACCCATCTTAATTGAAAATAATAAGAAACTCATGAATGGAAAGCATGTATATCTATCAATGTATTAGAAATCGGACTGGACCGACCGGTCTGACTAGTAACCGACCCATGATCTTGTCCGATCATAGATGAAGACTGGAGCTCTTCAGAACCAGTGTGAACTAGAGCAAAACAGGTCAAATCGGCCAAAAATCGATACAAAATTGATTTGAACTGGTTTGGCCTCTTTTTTTTTAATTTTTTTTTAATTTTTAAGATAAAATAACACTATTTTAGTATTAAATAGCATTATTTTTTGTATAAATTTTTTCTTTCTATATTATAATATGGTATAAGTATTATTATGATACATAATTATAAATAATGATAAATTTACTTAATAAATAATATAAAAATAGAATATCAATTGACTATTTTAAATTCAAAATATAATTATAGATGAATATTAATCTGTTTAGATTTTAATATTTAGTTGTAAAACTTATTAATAACATTTTTAATTTTCTATATATTATTAAATTTATTTTTATCCTAAATTAAATGTTAATTTTATGATCATGGATAAATATCTTTCATATTTTTTATTTACATTATTTAAAATATATTAATTTATTCACAACCGGTCCGATCTCGGTCTGACTCCAGTCTAACCATTAAACCTTGAACCGTTGCTTCATCCGATTTAATGGCCGGTCCGATTTTTAATACCTTGATATCTATTATCATAATCAAGGAAACTAAACTTCTTAATTTAACAAAACAAAAAAAAATCAATGAACCAATACTTAATCCGTTAAATTTAACTATAGTTTTAACGTCACTGTCTTTATTTTAAGCATTTGAAGATCAGGGGAGATGAGTAATTGACCCAAAGTTTGGAGAATTCATATGTAATTTTAGCTAATTTTGTAAAAATTATCATTACTTTCTTAAATTATCCTTAATTAAATTCACTAATTATTCCTAACCCATTTTTCTTACTAAGATGTTTAAATAAAGTAAAATAAGATATAAATATTATTATTTAAATCTTAAAAAAAAAGAGAGAAAAATTTTTAAACATTCTCACTACTTCACCGTCAAACTATTCCTATCCCCTTAATTAAATGTAATAAAAAAATTCATGAATGCATGTGTATATATTTATTATTATAATCAAAGAAACTAAATTGGCCAATTTAGAAAAACAAAAAACAAGTCAATAAACCAATACTTAATCTATTACATTTAACTACAAGTTCCTAATTGTAAACATTATAAAGGTTAGGGCATCATATGCAATTAACCTAAAGTTTAGGGAATTTATATGTCATGTTGGCCAATTTTGTCATAAATCACCACTACTTTTTTGATTTATCCTTAATTAATTCAATAACTATATTTTCATAGAAGGATTGTGATCCTCTTTAAATAACATAGAATATAAATGTTATTATTCAAGTATTAAAACAAAAAAGAAAAAAAAATTTGAAAACTTATTATTGTTACCACATCTAATTATTCCTCTCCCCACCTCAATTAAATATAATAAAAAACTTATCACTGGATATAGGTATATCTATTATCAGATTTGATGAAACTTAATTTGTCATTAACAAAACAAAAAAAATGATAAACCAATATCTAACTTGTTAAATTTAACTATAGCTTTAATGATATGGTAATAATTTTAAACATTTATCCCCCTTGGCTATGGAGAGAAAATAGGAAGGAGAGAAAATAGAAAGCAGAGAAAAATAAGGAGAGTAATTTTCTTTCCATATGTTTGATTGAACATAAGAAAATAAAAAGGAGAGCAAAATAACTAATTTTACATTTATAATAATACCCTTATTATTTTTAAAAAAATATTTACATATAATAAAATTTATTATTCTATCATATTATTTACATAATTTCCATATCATATTAATAAAATTAAAATTAATATTTTGCAGCCAATCATGATGATATAGAAACCAAAAGAAAATTACAAGGCTCATAAATAATAAATAATCCCTTTACAATGCCCAATAAAAATAAGGTAGAAAAAGGAGGTCTAGTAAAAAAATTGAAAACAAAATTATAGCCCTAAGATTTAAACTCTTATTAATTCCCCATGTAGCCACGGTGTAGTCTAGAACACCGAAAACTACACACACACATATATATATGTATGTACATTAAATATTATTATAATAATAGTAAATTGAAAATTGCATTAAATTCACAATATATGATACCGTGACATTCCAAGAGGAAGAGGAAGAGGAAGATAAACTCTAAAATTCAATCAAATTCGGCTAAATTTATAGCAATAAACCCAAATTTTTTGTTAAAACTACAACATAAAACCTTAATGAAAGTATAATAAAATCAAATCACGGCACAGTCAAAATTTTGGATGGGTAAGAATTTTGGACCTATGCTTTCATTAATTTCAAGCAAATGTATATAGAACAAAATAACTAACCTAATTTACAAAAGAATGTAGCACACGAAGACTGTTTGTCGCCGGAACTCCAAGCTTTAAAAGAAAGTGAGAGGAAGATAGGAGGAATGAGAAGAAGCATAGCCGAAAGAAGGAGAAGAGTGAAATGACAGCAGAAAAGTAAAAAAATATTGGTGGGTAATTATCGAATGAGGGTTTTCTCTAAAAAATCTTTTCATTTTGGAAGAGAAAAGTTTCTCTTCAGTTTTTTCCCCTACATCCCCCCCCCTTTCCCCCACATTAAGCAAAAGATTAAACGTCAAGGGGTGAAATGCAATTGACCCAGAGTTTGGGAAGTATATATAATTTTATCCAATTTTATTAAAATTACCACTATTTTATTAATTAAATTTAGTATCCATTTCTAACCCACCTTTCCATGTTATGATTGCGATCCTCTTTAAATAAATAGAATATAAATATGATTATTCAAATTTTAAAATATAAAGAAAAGAAGTAAAAAAGTTTGAAAGATTCTTGCTACACCACCATCTAATTATTTCTATCTCCATGTCACTTAAATGTAATAAAAATGTCATGAATGGATGTGTGTATATCTATTATCAAATTTTATGAAACTAAACTTGTCAATTTAACAACAACAACAAAATGATGAACCAATACCTAATCTGTTAAATTTAACTGTAGCTTTAATGATAGGGCTATAGTTTTAAACATTTAAAGGTTGAGGTGTTATATACAATTGACCTAAAGTTTGGGGAACTTATATCTAATTTTAGCTTACTTTGTCAAAAAAATTACATCTAGTTTTTTAAATTATCCTTATTTGAATTTAGTATTCCTAATACATCTTTTTATTTTGGGATTGTAATCCTCCTTAACTAGAAAAAATGAAAATGTTATTATTTAAATCATAAACTATAAAGGAAAGAGGAAATAAAGTATGAAAGGTTCTTACTACTATATTGCCTAACTATTTTTAATCACATCTTAATTAAATTAATCAAAACTCATAAATGGATATGTGTATATCTATTATGAAAATTAATGAAACAAGATTGGTCAGTTTATCAAAAGAAAATAAATTTGATAAACTAATACCTAATCTATTAAATTTAATATTAGCTTTGATGACATGTCTTAATTTTAAACATTTAAAAGTCGGTGATATATGCAACTAACTCAAAGTGTAGGAAGTTTATATATAATTTTTACCAATCTTGCTAAAAATTACTATTACTTTCTTAAATAATCCTTAATTAAATTCAGTAACGGTTCCTATCTCCTTTTTTTTTCTTGCTAGGATTGTGATTCTCCTTAAATAAATTAGGATATAAATGTTATTATTCAAATTTTAAACCAAAAGAGAAAAGGAAAGAAAGTTTGAAGGTTCTTGCTGCTGCATCAACTAAATAATCCTATACCCATCTTAATTAAATGTAATAAAAAATTCATGAATGGATGTGTGTATATCTATTATCAAAATCGATAAAACAAAACTTGTTAATTTAACAAAACAAAAGAAAAAAATTGATGTATCAAAAAAAGAAAAAAGAAAAAAATTGATGAATCAATAATTAAACTATTAAATTTAATTGTAGCTTTAACAGCATGTCTTAATTTTAAACATTTAAGACATGTTTACAAAAATAAAGTTTAGATAAAAGTAGAGAAGTTTACTATAAACCTGTTTGGATAAAAAAGAAAAAAATGATGGTTAGAAACTATGGTTTAGTTTATAAAAATGTAAACCAAACAGGTACTAAAGGTCATGAAGTGATATGAATAGAGCTAAAGTTTGGGAATGTCATATGTAACTTTAGCCAATTTTGTAAAAAATTATCACTACTTTCTTAAATTATTCTTAATTAGATTTAGTTACTATTCCTAAACTAAATCTTAAAGTGAAAAGGAAAAAGTAAATGAAGTTTGAACTTTTTTACTGCTGCACCGACTAACTATTTCAAACACATTTTTAATTAAATTTAAATATAATAAAAGACTCATGATTACATGTGTGTATGCCTATTATTAGAATCAATGAAACTAAAATGGTCAATTTAAAGAAACGAAAAATTGATGAGCCAATACTTAATCTATTAAATTTAATTATAGTTTTAATAACAGGGTTTTAATTTTAAACATTTAAAGGTTAGGATATTATATGCAATTGATCCAAAGATTGCAGAAATTATATGTAATTTTAGCCTATTTTGTCAAAAATTATTTCTATTTTTTTAAATTATCCATATTTAAATCAGCAAATATTCCTAACACATCTTTTTTGGTTAGGATTGTGATCTTTCATAAATAAAATAGAATATAAAAGTTCTTATTCCAATCTTAAACAAAAAAGAAAGTGAAAAGAAAGTTTAAAAAGTTTTTGCTACTACATCATCTAACTATTGCTAATCCCATTTAAATTAAATGTAATAAAAAATTGATGAATAACTGTGTGTATATCTATTATCAGAATTAATGAAACTAAACTTGTCAATTTAACAAAATCAAAAAAAAATTAATGAACCAATATTTAATCTGTTAAATTTAACGGTAACTTCAATAGCGTAGTATTAATTTTAAATATTTAAATGTCAGTGGATGATATGCAACTTATTTGAAATTTAGGGATTTTATATGTAACTTTTGCCATTCTTCCAGAAGTTACCACAACTTTTTTTTAAATTATCCTTAATTAAATTCAATAATAATTCTTAACCCATATTTTCTTGTTAGCATTGTGATCCTCCTTAAGTACAATAGAATATGAATGTTATTATTCAAATCCTAAAGCAGAAAGAAAAGAGAAAAGAAAGTTTGAAATTTTTTTCATAAACCTATCTTAATTAAATTAAATGTAATCGAAAGCCCATGAATAGATTTGTGCATATCCATTACCAAGAAGTAAAATGTAATTGACCTAAAGTTTGGGGAGCTTATATATAATTTTATTCAATTTTGTTAAAATTACCACTACTTTCTTAAATTATCTTTAATTAAACTCTAACAATTCCTAACCCACCTTTCATATTAGGATTATGCTACTCCTTAAATAAATATAATACAAATGTTACTATTTAAATATTAAAACAAAGAGACAAGAAGAAAGTTTGAAAGGTTATTGCTCCTACACCATCTAATTATTTCTAACCCAATTTCAACTAAATGTAATTAAAAAAATTCATGAATGGATGTATGTTTATCTATTATCAGATTTGATGAAACTAAATTTGTCAATTTAACCAAAAAAAAAATTTATGAACTAATACTTAAAGTATTAAATTTAACTATAGTTTTAATAGCATGGTCTTAATTTTAAACATTTAAAGTTCAGGAGGTGAAATATTAAATTTAATTGTAGTTTTAACAGCACTATCTACATATTTTAGTTAGGATTGTGATCCTCCTTAAATAAAATATGATATAAATGATGTTATTCAAATCTTAAATTGGAAAGGATAGTGAAAAGGAATTTTGAAAGGTTTTGATTGCTACACCATCAAACTATTCCTTACCCTATTTTTAAACTATTTCTAATCTCATCTTAATTAAATGTGATTAAAAAACACATGAATAGATATGTATAGATCTATTATCAAAATCAACTAGACTACGCATGTCAATTTAACTAAAAAGAAAAATCGATGAACCAATACTTAATCTGTTCATTTTAATTGTAGTTTTAATGACAGGTTATAATTTTAAACATTTAAAGCAAGTGTGGTGATAGGTAATTGACCCAAAGTTTGGGGATATTTTAAATGTAATTTTAGTCAATTTTGTCAAAAATTACCACTTTTTAAACTATCCTTAATTAAATTCACTAACTATTTCTAACCCATCTTTTTTGGTTAGGATTTTAATGCTCCTAAAATAAAATAAAATATAAAATATTATTATTCAAATCTTAAACCAAAAAGGAAAAAGGAAAGAAAGTTTGAAAGGTTATTATTGTTACACCATTTAAATATTTCTAACCCCATCTTAATTAAATATAATAAAAAAACTCATGAATGGATGTATGTATCTATTATCAAAATCAATGAAATTGAACTGGTCAATTTATCAAACTAAAAAATCGATAAACCAATACTTAATAAGTTAAATTCAATTTTAACTTTGACGGCACATTCTTAATTTTAATCATTATAATGTCAACGAGAGATATGCACCCAACCCAAAGTTTAGGGAGTTTATCTGTATTTTTAGCTAATTTCATCAAAAACTTCCACTACTTTCTAAAATTATCCTTAAATAAATTCAACAACAGGTCCTAGCCCATCTTTTTATATTGAAATTGTAATCCTCCTAAAATAAAATACAATATAAAAGTTATTATTCAAAATTTAAACTAAAAAGAAGGGAAAAGAAATTTTAAATGATTTTTACTGCATCACAATCAAGCTATTCCTAACTTAATTAAATGTGATAAAAAAAAACTCATGAAAAGATGGATATATCTATTATCACAATCAATGAAACTAAACATGTCAATTTATCAAAAAAAAAAAAAGAACCAATACTTAATCTATTCAATTTAACTGTAACTTTAATGGTAGGATCTTGATTTTAAACATTTAAAGGCCATGGGATTGGGATGATAAGCAAACAACCCAAAGGTTGGGGATTTATATGTAATTTTAGTGAATTTTGTCAAAAATTACCACTACTTTATAGAATTATCTTTTATTAAATTTAGTAACTATTTTTAAGCCATCTTTTCATATTATGATCCTCATTAAATAAAATAAAATAAAATAAAATATAAAAGTTATTAATTCAATCCTTAAACTAGAAAGGAAATAAAAAGAAAGTTTGAATGATTCTTACTTTTACACTCCTAACACAATCTTAATTAAATATTATAAAACAAACTCTTGAAATGATGTATGTAGATTGATTATTAGAATCAATGAAATTAAACAGATCAATTTAACAAAACAAATTAAAAATTGATTAACCAATACTTAATATGTTCAATTTAACTGTAACTTTAATGGCATGGTGATTTTAAACATTTAAAGGTCATTGGGTTATATGCAAATTACCCAAAGCATGGGGATTTTATATGTAATTTTATCAAATTTTGTCAGAAATTACCACTACTTTCTCAAATTGTCCTTTATTAAATTTAGTAACTATTCCTAACCCATCTTTTCTATTTAGGATTCTAATCCTCTTTAAATAAAATATAATATAAATGTTATTATTCAAATATTAAACCATAAAAAAAGAAGAAAGAAAGTTTGAAAGGTTCTTGCTGCTATACTATCTAACTCATGAATGAATATGTATATATTTATTATCAAAATTAATGAAACTAAGCTATTCAATTTATCAAAACAAAAAAAAAATCAATGTACCAATACTTAATTAGTTAAATTCAACTGTAGCTTTGATGATAGTCTTAATTTTAAACATTTAAAGCTTAGCAAGAGATATGCAATTGACCCAAAGTTTAGGGAATTTATATGTAATTTTTTCCAATCCTACCAAAAGTTATCTTACTCTCTTAAATTATCCTTATTTAAATTTAGTAATTATTTCTAAAACATCTTTTCTTATTAGGATTATGATCCTTCATAAATAAAATAGAGTATAAGTGTTATTATTCAAATATTAAATTAGAAAAGAAAAGAGGTAAGAAAGTTTGAAATGTTCTTTTTGTTGTACCATTTAACTATTCCTAATCTCATGTTAATTAAATATATTAAAAAAACCTTCTGAATGGATGTGTGTATATCTATTATCAGAATCAATGAAACTAATTTTGTCAATTTAACCAAAAAAAATTAATGAACCAATATTTAATATGTTAAATTTAACTGTAACTTTAATGGAATGGTCTTAATTTTAAACATTTATAGGTTAGAGGTGATATACAATTGACCTAAAGTTTGGTAAGTTATATGTAAATTTAGCCAATTTTGTCAAAAATTACCACTTATTCCTTAAATTATTAACTATTCCTAACCCGTATTTTCTTGATAGGATTGTGATCCTTCTTAAATAAAATAAAGTATAAATATTGTAACAACTCTCATGACATTTTTATTGGCATTGTATGTAGAACCGGAGGAAGAATCAACGTGGAGGAAAAAAAGCTCCACGTCGCGGCAGTAAGAAGCAGGGCTACTGCGGCGATAACAAGATCCAGAGGGACATTTTTCGGCTGAAAGCAGTAGCGCCACGGCGGGCTTATCTGGAGCCGCGGTGGAAGTCAAGATTTTTCTTTAAATCCAAATAATTTCAGTCGGCCGAACGTGAAGGAAAAGAAAGAAACGAAGGGAGCAATGGAGGAGCAATGTTAGGGTTTGAAGATTTCGGCCATTGAGAGTGACTTTCGGACCTCAGGAGCTTGGATCCACGTTGGGAAGTGATCTTTACTCTTCCCTCTCAATTTTCTTCAGTTTTGAGTTGGATTTTCTCGGTTATAAGTTGGGATCTTTGGTTTTGGTTGAATCCTACCAATTAAAATGGATGAAATGGGGTTAATAGAGTGTGATTTAGTGTTCTTGTTGCTTGGGTATGAGTTTTGAAGGAATTATGCATGATTTGAGCTAAACCCTGGGTTATTTTTGGTTGGGGCTCTTGGGAATCTAAAGTGTATGCGGTTGAGTAGTGTTTGAATGATCCTTAGAAGCTTAATGATGCATAAAAGTGGTGTTGGAACTTTGGGTTAGACCTATACAGTTGAATTATGAAATTTGGATATTTGGTATGATATGTTAATTAAGGTATTATGATAATGTGAAGATTGTTTGGTGGACCAAAAGGGGTTCGAGTGTGCTGGACTACTCAAGAAGTTCATGGAATCTGCGTATGTGGAAATTGATAACCTGAGGTAATCGGGTATTTGTATTGTTTGTATTGTATATGTATATTATATTGGTATATATGTGTATCTATGCATGTTTCCATTCATACCATGAAATGGATATGTGTGTGTATGGTTTGTCTTTATATCTTGGTATGCACAAGGCTAGATATATAAGGTATGATGATTATGATGATAATTAGAGATGATGATATTGATGTGACATGACATGATGCATGTATAACATTGTGATACATGATGATGATGATTATATGATGATACAACATGAGCATCACTACATGATATTATGAGATTGTGATATATGGTGAATTTGGCAGTAATGATGATATGATATATGATAATATGATATGATATATGATAAGAGAGGATTAGGATGAGATCTCTATCGCTAAATCCTCCCCTATGGCCAGGGGAGCCGGGCGGTAATGGACTACACCTTCCCTAAATCACCACCAATTCTAGGTGGTCTAGGGGAAGGAGAACCACAATCCGAATATTAGTGTTATCTTTGGCCGGGTGCACAAGTGGGAGGTGAGCTTTATAATGTCCCGGAATCAGTTTTCACCGACTGTTGGAAGGGAATTACTTATACGAAATGCCCTATCATGATGAAGTTCATGGTTCTAACTGTGTGCAAGGGAGACATACATTCCATTTCATATTGCATTCATGAGATTGTATGAGTTATATATATGTGTGTGTGTGGTTGTCTCTAGTTACTGTGACTTTGTCTCACACCCCTTTCTCATGAACTAACATTTCAGGTGAATATTCTGGCACTAATCCGGAGAAGGCAAGGGAGTACCATACCGAATGTGGAAATATCAAGTATGTGTAGTATTTGTGTTATTTATATATGTTGTACTAAGTAGGATAGTGATTGTAATGGATGTGAGATTCTGAATGGCTGTAATGATATGGTTGTTGCTGATATAATATGAATGTGATAGGTATGACAGTTTGTGATGCATGTATGGTTTTGGATGTTGAGGTGTCAGTATGGTAGTGTTTATGAGTTCAAATGTGGAATTGAGATTTATTGGTGTGTTTTAGGGCCTATAGCTTACTTTGTTAATTTGGGGTTTAAGGGGGTCAAATCTCAGAGGAGTGGTTCCTTTGAGGTGAAATCTCTTTGGACAAGTTGGTTAAGTGGTTTAAGACCTGTGTGAATGGTTCCAAATGGTCAGATTGTCTTTGGTGACAAATAGGAGTTGTAAGTTGTGAGTTTTGGTCAAAAAATAGCCAAAATGGCATTGAAAGTTCAGAATCTTGGTACGGAGTTGGATTGACATGAAATTGGTGTCTATGGATAGATTGAGACTAGATTGACTTGTAGGAGTTGAAATCAAGTCAATTGGAGGTCAAAGCATAAAGTTATGTGCATTGGAAGTTCGCCTTGGAGAATGAATTTTGCTGATGTTGCATCAGTAGTGGGGCATCGCAACGCCAGCAAGCCAATAGGCATGAGAGAAGCAGAGAGGCTCGAAGCCATGACAGTACTGTAGCAGCCGCAGCCCCAGCCCAGTTTCTGGTGTCTTTTGGCGTTTTTCAGCTGTTTTGAGGTTTTAGGAAGTTATTGAGGGATGTTTGTGCTGTGTTTGGTTGATTTTTAAAGTTTTTATTCAAGTCATAAGGTGTTTGGGAGTAAGGTATTAAAAGTATTATTATTCAAATCTTTAACCAGAAAGAAAAGAGGAAAAAAAGTTTGAAAGGTTCTTACTATTTCATTGTCTCACTATTTCTAACACATGCTTAATTAAATATAATAAAAAACTCATGAATGATTGTGTGTATATCTAATATTGGAGAAACTTAATTGGTTAATTTAACAAAACTAAATAAATCAATGAAGTAATATTTAATTTGTTAAATTTAACTCTAGCTTTAAATAGTAGTCTTAATTTTAAACATTTTTGGGGGTCATATGTAATTAACCCAAAGTTTGGGGACTTGTTATGTAATTTAGCCAATTTGTCAAAAAATTGCCACTACTTTCTTAAATTATCTTTGGTTAATTAAGTAACTATTCCTAACTCACATTTTCTTGTTAGGATTATTATTCAAATATTAAACTAGAAAGGAAAAAAAATTGAAAGGTTCTTGTTGTTGCATTGCAAACTATTCCTAACCCCATCTTAATTAAATGTGATGCTAACACCATCTTAACTAAATGTGATCAAAAAAACTTATGAATGAATGTGTGTAGATCTATTATCAAAATCCGTAAAAAAAATCAATGAACCAAAACAAAAACTCATAAATGGGTGTATGTATATCTATTATCAAATTCAATGAAACTAAACTGATCAGTTTTACAAATTAAAGAAAAAATGAACTAATACTTAAATCGATCTAAAAGATCTATATACTCCCTTCAATCCATAATATAAGGTGTGAGATCCATTTTTCTTTTATCCACAATATAAAGTGTAGGGACCCAAATGAATAATTTTACTCTTATTATATTTAATTATGTGAATTGATTGATTCTCTCTTTCTTACGCTTATAAAACTTATAGGAAATTACTTGTTTTAATCATTTTAATATTCTCTTAATAAATATGGGTAAATTTGAAACTTTTGATATATTTAATGATATTTTTCTACTTTCTTAATGTGCATAAAATGGGCTCCACACCTTATAACACAGACCAAAGAGAGTAATTACTATTTTGTGAATCAATTAAAGACCAATAAAATGAATTAAAAATTAGAAAATTGACCAAATTAATGACTTGGGTGGTTTAAACTTTTTCATTTTTTAATGATATTACTTCCGAGTTAATTTTTTAAGTCATTATATAAATATTATTTTTGTATATAATTATTAATAATTATAAACTTAGGCACCGTTTGGTATTATAAGAGTTTCTTAAGGAAATGGAATAGGGAAATGAAGTGAAAATGGAATATGAAAAGGACTGGGAATGGATTTAATAGAATGTTTGGTACGTTCGTTTAACCTTCATTTTTTTTATTTGATTTTATAAAAAAAATATTTTTTATTTGATATTTATATTTAGAATGTGATAAATCATTTGATATTTAAAATTACTAACTAATTTGAATTTAAGCCAAATCGAGCTCAACTGAAAAGTAGCATTTTAATATAAATTTTTTATCTACATAACTCGTATTCATTCCGTTATTCAAGAGATAGAGTATGATAATTTCAATGTGGGACTCATTCACGGCCTTTAGAATGCAACTGGGGCCATCATTTTCAATGGAAATTGATATGTTGCCTCTTCATCTTAATAAAATGATCAAGAGAATGGAATGATAATCAATTTAGTCTTTTGAGTATCAGTTTATTTGGCCCTAACTTTAAAAGAATTAGTTAGTGCATACATATTTAACTCAAAAAATAACAAATTCGTTATATATTATTACTTAAAATTTCTTTTTGAAGAACAACGGGCACCACGGTAAAAATAAATTGATTTTATTAAGATACACGATCGAACTGTCATGATACGTTACACTAATATTTGTGAAACATTTTTAGAAAATTTAATGTGTGTGTGTGTGTGTGAACTAAAAACTGGGTGTGCAGAAGAATCTGAAATAATGGCTTTTAACCACACAAAGTAAAAGAAGAAAGCTTTTTATTTTGGTTGAATTTTGCTTTGAATAATATACAGGTACCGATTTAAAGGACTAATACAAAAAGTACAAATAGCTTGGGTAATATATTCAAGTCAAACAGGTGAGAAATGCAATGGATCTGAGTATTAGGTGAGAAATTCAATTAACCAATTTATTAAAACACTACATATTATACATATACTCCTAGGCATCCAATGGCCAAAACTAAGGATCTCAACTACTTCCTAATCCTACTGCATGACCAAAGCAAGAGTTAATAGGCCAGCATGTGCGCCGGATACAATAAGCAAGATGAGCAAATTAAAAATGTCAGGATGAAAATTCCCTTAATACTTTCTTCAAGGATTTTCGTAGTTTCATACCATGTGGCTCTCCTGCTGCTTGCATAGACATTAACCTCAAGATCCATTAGACAAAGAAATAAAGGACTCAAGATTTTGGCTTCTTCGGCGCATTTGAACTTGGTGGCTCAGCTTTCCTCTTGATTCCCAGAAAATGCTCCACCTGAAAGGATGAGAACATGTTTTCAACAATAGAAAAATGCAAAACTCATAATTGAATGCATAGATGGCAGATTGCATATAGCGCTATCAGGTACGAGGTGATATTTACAGCACTGTCAAAAAATGGGATTGAAAAAAGGGAAGGAGGCGATACAAGATTCAGCCCTACCCTTATTCATGGCAAAAAAGGGGAAAAATAAAACTTGCCTTTTATTGCTGCACAGCCAAAGAAAATCTACCCAACTTAGATTATCAAGATATTACACATCCTAAACCCCAGAGATAAAATTCAAAGTAAAACATATAAGCCCTTCCTGGCCTGTTCTCAGATTTTGATCACCGAGGATCCCACAGTCAAAGAAGCATATTCAATGATAAGTACAAATTACCTTCCGATCACCGAGCATGGGTGTCAAGCCCCCTGGAAGATCCTTCTCAACAGTAGCAAACCCGCTTTTTGGGTCACTAGTTTGTCTGGAAAGGAAGAAATAAAAAGACAGTCTGTCAATTTGATGAAAGAGAGAAAAATAGGAGGGAGCTACTCAAACCAAGCTATATGTTTCTTTATAATTTTAATATTGAGAGGGAAAAAAAAAACCATTAAAACTAGCACAATCCCGTGCAACCATTTTTAACCCTACTGGAATAACCACATCCTTGAGCCAGCGCCAAGATAACCATATCCTAAGAATTTTAATTTAAAACCTATACAATTATATATGCATTCCTACAATATAAGGCTAAAATGTGTGGGAGACTATTTATATTTGTTATTTTGAAAAATATTAATTCAATTTTTACTTAAAAAATTAATTAAGAATATTGGCATGTACTTCATTGCATGTCAAACTAGTATTAATAGCAAGACCATACAGTGATACGACTACTAATCCATTAAGTAATAAACATACCCTGGTTTAACATGACCACTGAGAACAAGATAAGGTGTTTTCAAACGAGCTTGAGATTCCCTCATTCTCTCCACAGACAATGACGGTGTATCTGAGCTCTTCATCTGCTTCATCTTCAATGCTTCATAGTACTGCTTCATACGCTTTTCTTGCTTCATTTTGCCAGGTCCTTTACCATGGAATTTATGAGAAAGCAACCGAAAGGCTTCCTTAGGAGTCAACTGGTAGTAATACAAGAAATCAATGAATCCAGGATAAGTGATGCCCATTACGAGTAAAAGACCTACAACTCTGAATTCAATGGTAAAAAAAATTTTGAGGCCAGAGCAAATTTCAAGGTTCTGCACAAATCCAATATTACGAATCAAGTGGCAGTAGCAGCCAATAGATGAACATGTCTACTAATATAGCAGCGGAAAATATCTACTGATATAGTGATGTACTATTCCCATATTTTTTATATTGAATAAAAATCACTTTTATTTCTTTTGGCTCTTTGGAAATCCCACTATTACCCTGTATATATCCATAAAGCAACTAGAAGTCTAGAAACTAGAACAAATCCATGTCACAATGAATAAGTGCATCCAGCAAACAAAATTCTTTAATATCTTCCACAAATTATAGCTATATCATCCGTTCTCTAAATAGGAAAAAGTTTTTTTTTTCAGATAAAAAAAAAGCTATTAGGAAATTTAAGGTTCTTTCCAAGGTAAAATCATTTGTCTAGACTTATTATTAATGCTAATAATTTATTGAAGGTCCGCACCCCACAACATTTGTGTGAGGTGTATGGACAATTCACATTCCTATCCCTAAGCCATCTAATTATTATTATCCAGAAACCACAATACACAATCAAATAAGCATAAGTACATGTCAGTCCATCCATGATAGATGAACATTTCCACTCTACAACAGGAGATCCCACCAATAATTCGCAATGAAGAATGAATAAGTGATCTAGCAACCTGTAATTTCTTCAATCTATAGGCCAAAATTGAGATCCTTCTACAGTTGATCATGATTCCTCCCTATAAAGCAACACATCCTTATCTATTGTACACGTTGATAAGCAAATTGAAAAGAGAGGATATTGGGTGCTCTAAGACCATCCCCAAAAAGTGATTACCCTAATTCAAATGCAGCTTAGATTCCTTCTAAACAAGACATTTTCCAATCTTTAACAATGTTGGATCAAGCGCATAAGCTTTCTTTTTCCCTAATTAATTGATAATTTATAGCTAGGAAGCATGAACATATGACAAAACATTGACGAGGACACAACATGCCACGTGTTCAAATGTAATTTAAAGTGTCATGTAGTGTTGTGCCATGTCTAGTGCAAACGTTTGACATGTCAAACATGGACACGGCTCCTCTTCTAAAGAGCACGAGCTTCATAGATTTATAGATAAAAAGGAAGGAATGAAGAAGATTCAAAGCCACATACTAATTTTTGTATTTTAGACCAAGTTCATGTCCCAAGGGTTCTCTCTTTAGGAAAAACTCCCATGCAATGAACAATACACATACAATAAGAATACAATTCTATACTATTAAATATATATGACATAAAATTGTGTTTAGAGCACGGAACACTTACAATTCTTCCAAACTCATCTGTCCTCTCAATGCGGATCTCTTTTTTATGTGTATCCTTTGATTCATCATCATCATCTATGATCCCAACCAATTTGCTTTTCTTTTTGTCCATGTTTCTGCCACCCCATTCCACAGTTTCTTTAAGTGTTCCTCGATCTTTAAGAAGTTTTAATGCACCCGACAATCCCTTCCCCACTGCAACTTCATGTATAGTTTCATCTGGAACTACCTCCTCGTTGTCTTCTGAATCTGGTTTTTCATCTTCACTGGTTTCTGTAACTTCAGCCCATCCACCAGTCTCATCATTCTTCCCTTCATCAGCAGCATTTGCTTCTTCATCTTCATGCATGAAAACATCTTCACTTTCTGGTTTTCGTGCTTCTGAAAAATTAAAAATTAAAAACAAAAAATTGGTAGCTCAAATGGACAGTTAAAATTGGTTAAATGGCAGATCACCTAAAATATTGAGATAGCACAACAAAGAGAGTTGATATAACATTAATTCAGATATAAACACAAAAATAAACAAAAAAAAGGGAGACAGGCATACAAAAAATGGAAAATGAAATGGAAGAAAGCTAAAAGAAATAGAAAAAGCAATTGAACAATTCAAGAGACAATTTATTGGCTAACACACATTTAATATCATATACAACTTTTAGCTGCTAATAGCACATTCCATTTACAGTCAATCAAGATGGCAACAGCTGAAAGTTTGCATAATATGAATTGCATAGCAATTGAAACAGAAATAATTAAATGGAAAATTACCTTCATCAATCTGGAGACCCCAGACAAATTCTTCCATCTCCGTGAAGACCACTTTGTTTTCTGACACTCCAGTTGTAGGATTTTGATCATCTACCATTTCATTGCTGGGATTTGAGGAGGCAAGCAATGCAAGAGCTTGGGGGCCAGATGCCACTTCCTCCTCCTTCTTTTTAATAGCTAGTCTCCTAGCTCTTTCTAATGATTTATGAAGATCCTCATCATCATCTGCAAAAACTGGAGTTTCATCTTCCTCTGTTTTAACATTTAGTGTTTGTTCTAGACGCAACAATTTGGAAGCTTCATCTGCTTTAGCAAATGCAGAGTGATAAGCATTATTTCGCTTTTCAGCCTCCAGTCTTTCTTGCTCCTCCTTGATGGCCTGCCTCCTCGCATCATTCCGAGAACCAAGATCACCAACACCCAATCCCTCAGAGACAGCTTCAGCTTCAAGGGCATTGAGGTCTAACTTCTCTTTCTTCCGCAGAGATTTTTTCTTCTTGGGCTTCTTAAATTGTAGCATTTCTTCTTGAGTATAGTAATCTGACAATACCTTGCCAGCTGAATTTAGATCCTCAAAGGTGTTTGTGGAGACACCTGTTAACCTTCTTCGGAGCTGGCAAGAGGAAAAACAATTCCGCTCAGAAGATAACTCAAGCAAATGTCATAAACATATGAAAGAATCAAGTGCCTGACTCAAAGCTGAGCAACGAAGTTTCAAGAGAAATAACAGTAAAGTGATAAAAGAAGAGACAAGAAGCCACATAAACAAAGACATGACACAATTTCTAATCTGATAACAAAAAGCTTATAACCCTCAAAAAGTTGAAGCTTCATCTCTACTTTCTTACAAAATATTGCATAAAAGAAAAGGCTAACCTCTTCAAGTTTTTTCTCTGCTTCCCTCGAGAATCTTCCCCTTTCATCCAAAGTTAAACCCTAAATATAAGAATAAGTTTAATTATTAGTATCATCTGCACAAGCACCTTCACTTAGACATCTGTTGCTTGAGTTTAAGAAAATAGAGAAGGCATCAAACCTCTTCAGCAGCTGGATCATCATATTGTGGAAGTATTTTTTTCTCCACAGTGGGCTCATCATTGAACCTGAAATTTAGCAAACAGGTTTAAAATTTATTCTTTTTTAGTTGCTACTGTTCTGTTAACAATGCCAGAAATAGTAACAATCATCTTACTTATCATCATATGTGCCAGTTTTCTTTTTTGCAGCCTTATAAGCTTCATCCCGCCGTTTTTGTTCTCCAATTTCCACATTCTCAAGCATATCAACATCTGCCACGTCAGAACAAAAAGTTCTGTCACACAAAAATGTGTCATTCAGAAATTTCAACCTTGAGTAACATAAGAAGATCACAATGCGAGCTGTACCTTGATTAATGTCACCATCAGCAAGTATAGACTGATCTTTGATAGTCAGAACTACAGTGCCACCTTCCATTACTTTGTCAAGGCCATGAAGAACCTTGACCCCAGCTAAATTATCTGGGGAAAAGAAAATAATCTAAGTATGTTGACCGACAGATTATCATGAATCACATAGATTTAGGTTCACAGATATACAAGTAAAAGGCCAGTAATGCTGGATAGCTTTTAGGATGGTGACTGTCTTTTGTACTCAGTAATCACTATTATCAAGATTCTTTTTTTAAAAATGCTAACACTGAAATGAGGGGTAACGGAGGGGAAACTTATATCTTAATAGTGTAAAACTTATAACTTTTTATTATTATTTTCCTCTTTCATGAGAGGAGTTTAGTCCATGTTGGATACAACACTCTCACTTTAGCGTTGGGAAACATGACCTCGTTTTCATTCTAGACAAACATGTTTCATGAACTTCTTCAGACATCGTCCTCAGCAGAGGCAAGACTGCAGGACATACAAAACATACTAAAGGCAAACAAGTTGATCAATACAACATACTTGCAAAGTGGAACGTATGCTATGCATCTTGTAATGTGTGAGAAAACAATAATAGATCATTTACGAGACTTAACCCCATATTTATTGCATATATCAATTTGATGATAGAGGCATTTTCCAGTAATCAATGTCAAGGAGGGTGTTATCAAAAGACTAAAAATTTAAGAGACATTTGCAGTTTTCCCCATAAAAAGTTCCAAGCCAAAAGTTGAGACTTTTGTTGATTGCCAGTAATGATAAGTCAATAACTAATAGAACTTTACTTAAAGTAAAGGGCAATTAGATCCTTAAACTTCCAACATCTATGAAAATGAATAATATCATTTCATCTAACTCACCACTTACATAAATTTTATTTTTAAAAGGAAAACAAATAAGATTGGGGACCATGCAAAAAGAACAGGGAGAAAAAGTTCACAATTATTCATGTACAAGAATAATCCTCATCCACATGACTCAAATATACTTGATTCATCTATCAATTCTTCTCATCACAATTAAAAAAAAAAAGAAAATGATTTGAAGAAAGTCACCTTTCACAACTAAGAAAAAGGATAATCTGGCAAATAATTTGAAATAAAGAAGATATTTCAAAGAACATCAAACTAAGATCTTCAGGTTCTAAATTTGAGGTCAACTTCCAAAGTGATTATAAAAAATATATATATGTGAAAAAAAGGCAATAAAGAAACATGTTCCTAACGAAGTTTCCAAATTTAACCCCACAGAGGAGGGGAGGGGGTGTGAGGTTGAGAGCTTTACCAGTAGTGTGCTGGGTTGTATCCTCATCTTCACTTTCTTCTAGAGCAATGTTATCCTGTGAAAAATAAATAACATTTCAATGATCAATATGAAGTGTGGAATCAACAGCTTCTTGTAAAACCATTTAAAGCTTTGAGACTAAAAATATATATCTATTAAAAAGAAACCTGCTCCTCAAAAATCTTTGAGAGCTGCAATGCTTTCTCCTTTTCAGCATTCTTTTTCTCCTCAAGCTTACGGCTTCTATTGACCCATGATAAGATCTCAGAAGCACCTTCAGATTGTTTGCTTAACCTTGCTTCTTTCATCCTGTCATCCAAAACAAAACATAGACAAACATTGTCAAAATAAAATGTTTTCCATACGTTTAAACATGCGCATGGTTTGTTTATGCAATCATATAATATCAATAAGTTCTAAGTGTTCTGATAAAAAGATTAAATATTATTGAACGTGGACTCTAAAGAAAGAAAGTGCATTAAATGATAAAATCCACAAAAACCTATGACCAATAGCACATAGATTCGGTTTACTATTAAGATGAGCCTAAAATCTGCAGACACACAGAAAAATCCAGGTATTATACTATACAATTTAAGATTCTAGCATCCATTTTGAAAAATCTCACTCCATATTTCCTCTCCAATACTTTGAATATTAAGTTAACAATCATATGTTCTGTCCATTTCTTAGTAATAGTTACCACAAAACTACTAATGCAGAAAAACTCCCATCATTTTTCAGCACATCACATTTCATATAGATAATTATTTTCAACAGGCTTCAACATTTTTTCACATGTGGGAAGTGGGATGTGACTTTTGAGCATCTTCTCATCATTCTACAGGTTTCAGCAAGAATACAGACCCTAAAACCTTGTGGCTAAGTGTGCTTTATGCTCTGCTCCTGTGTATTTGGCAACATAATCCACATATTAGAGGACGCCTTTCTGCCTTTACATATGTTAATAGCTACTGAAAAGGGGCCAACCCAATCCAAACTAGCTGACTGCTAAGTGGTGCAGGTGTAACTGTTATAAACAGATTGGTATATATATAAGCAGTTAGGCTCACTTAAGCAGGGTTAGAATGTTTAATCCAACAGGTTCCCCACTCCCAACTCCCAAGGTCTTGTCCCTCCTTTACAACCAAAAAAAATATTTATAAACACTACAAAGATAAAAATTAAAACAGAAATTAAAAAATTAACATTTCAAAACAAGATATACATTACATAATGATCCATATGAGATTTAACATAACAATCCTAGTCCTTCCATTTTCTTCTATTTCTTCTGGCTTCTAAATCAATAGTTTTGATGAATAAATAATTTATGTTTCACATTTGTCTCATAACTGGCATTCTATTTTTTACATGGCTAAGGCTTTTTAATGACATAAATAAATGCAATTTAAGTTTAAAAACTTTCTTTTGGCCCACTGATTTTAAGTTTTTCAGTTTTGCTGTAATTTAAAAGAAAAAGAAAAAAGAAAAGCATGTGCAAGAATGGTTTTTCACAATTTGAAAGAACAGAAGTTTTAGCTGAAATACATGTAAAGCTTGATTGTTAAATCAATTATTATAGTATTTGTCAATCTGTGATGCACAGAGACACAGGTGACTCTATACTAATTAAACATTAAACAATATGTAAATACAGCAATTTTTTAAAGAATTAGAATCGGGGTCAAGTATGGCATAATTTTAGACATTAATAATAGGTATATAGTAATTATTGTATGGTAAAATTAAAAGTATAAATTTTAAAAAGTCAAAATAGTTTTTATGTGTTTTGGTCCTTTTTTTTTTTTTAAAGTTCAGTTTACTTTCAAGGACATTTCTTAACATTTTAATTTGAAGCAAGTTTGATCGTTTGACGCGTTTTGACCAGAACATTTTCAGAAAAAATGAAGATCTGGGAGAAAGCTTAGATGTGACAAAAGCAAGCATCACTATGTATCTTTTGTAGATTATTTTGGTTTAACAGGTAAGGTTAGGTTATTTCTAGAGGGAAAATTGAGTTTTGTCTATAATTTTTATTATATAGCATGTTCTGAAAGCATAACAAATTATTACCATATTTGTTTAACGACATGTAGACATAGGATCTCTCAATCAAATTACACAAAAACCTCCCTCACTAATTCAAGATAGGATCCCAATTTTAATAACCTTTCTAACAGCAAGTGGTAGAAAACTTCAATTTAATACTGCAGGATCTACCAGTTAAAATAGTTATAATGGCAAAAAAAAGTAGATATACTGCAAGCATATAAAGATAAACAAGAAATTAAACTGACTTACTTCAAAATGCGTTCTTCAAGTTCCGCTTCTGATGGATGTGCTGAGGCTTCACCATTTTGCTCAACCTCATCAAGATTTGATGCCTTCCCTTGCTTTCCAGCCTCCCCATCTCTCTTGTCATGGAAGTCTACTTTGTAATCATCATCTTTGCTCCCACCGTAATCTTCCTCATGAGTCTTTCTGGCTGCTCTATCTCTATCTCTTGACCTCTCTTTATCTTGATCCGCCTCCCTTTCCTTGTCTCTAATCTTATCCTTCCCCTTATCTTTGTCTCCATCTCGGTAGCTTTCCTTATCCTTTTCTCGGTCCCTATTCTTCTCTCGCTCCCTTTCCTTTGCCTTGTCCCTTTCCTTTTCCTTTTCTCTATCCCTATCCCTAGTCTTCTCTTTTCCCCTCTCCCTCTCTCGCCCTCTATCAGTTTCTTTTTCCATCTCCCTTTCCTTCTCTCGGTCTTTATCTTTACCCCGGTCCTTCCTATCTTTATCCCTTTCATGGTCTCTGTCCCTATACTTCTCTCTATCATAGTCCTTCTCCCTCATCTTATGATCTTTATTCTTATCCTTTTCACGCTCATCCCTGTCCTCTCTTTTCCTTTCCCGGCTGCTTGTTCTATCCTTCTCTAGATCTCTTGCCTCTTTTTCTCTTTCTTTTGAAGCATGCTCAACAGTTCTCTTTAGCTTCTCTCGGTCTTTACTTCTATGCTCCTTGTCTTCTACTCGACTGCTATTCTTCCTATCCTTGCTTCTATGCTTGCTGGACTTGTCAGTCCCAGCTTGTTCCAAATCATCAAATCGATCCCTCATTGGAGAATCCTCTCGATCATCCCTACCCTCTCTTCGTTCATACCTTGATTCAGACCATTCCATGTCCATTGAAATAACTAGGAATAATTCAGTTTGAACCAAAATGCCGCCTGAGGAAATAACCAATCCAGAAAAATGAGAGTTCTATTTCTAATAATGAACTAATTATATGATACCAAATCGACAGTAGCTATGGTCACCAAAAAAAATTGGCAGTAGCTACACTAGTCTACATTTTTAAATTCTTGAACCCAGATTCAGATAGAAACCAGCGCAATAAAAAAAAAACTTATCAAACAAATAAAGTGCAAAATCCAAATCCACAAAATTACTGATAGAACGCAATTTTCAAGCGCCAGGCGCCGAATGCATGTATAACCACAAAGAAAACTGAGAAGCTACTTTTCCCCTTGTTGATAAAGAACTAGTATCAGAACACCCTAACAATTAAAGTGACAAAAGAAGAAAAATAATTAAATGGAATCAATGGATTCTTCATCAGATAGAAATATTCGTACCTGGACTGAATCTCGTTCCAGGACTCGCCAATCCTTTCAGCGAATCAAGCAGCAAACCAGAGAATGAATGACAAGCGTTCGTCAAGTTTCCGAGAAGCAAAACTAGATTGTGAAGAATTCGGGCCGGAGTGACGGGTTTGAACACCGCGAAGATGAGCAGATCGGGTTTCGTCAAAACGGGGCGTTTTATGCATGGAGGACCTTAAAAGATGAAGAAGGCCGTGTGAGTACGGCAAATCGGGCTGATCCAACTCGTTGTGAGCCCACCTGTCAGCCCAAAATAGGTCGGGCCAAAAAGTTTGCTTACCTAAATGGGCTTACTTTGCTAGGCCAAGGCTCGTATGAAAAGGGCCGTGAACCTGTCTATAGACCTGTAGCCTTTTTTTTTTTACTTTAGTTTTTCATCTTAAAAATCTTAAGATTCACCTTTTCAATGTAAAGTAATGTAAACTTAATACTAAATTCACAACTAAAAAGTTTAACGACTATTCACCAACTATAATCAATATTCATCACTTCATCATTAGTCTAAAATAACAAAATACTAAATGATTATCATCACTCCTTATCATTAGTTACTAGATTCACAACCAAAAGGCAAAAGTTCTAAAATCAAACCACATTGTCAAAAGACAAAAGTTTCAAAACCATATTACCAAAAGATAAAAGTTTCAAAATCATTCACCGACTATAATCATCATTCATCAATCATCATCATCAATGATTGTATTTGAAGCATGATGTGACTTCAAATCAATTGCTGTAATTTCTTTCTCATCACCAACAATAACTAGAAAAACAAATGAAGCAATAGACAAATTATTATTATTGTTAGGTTTGGTTATAACGAAAAAATCATTAGATAAAATAAAAGACAAAAACACAAAATATTATTATATTACCATCCGAAGTGAATTAAAAATCATGCAACCAGTTATGGGTACAAATTAAAGCTTGAATATTATTTTGAAGAAGACAACTTTAATACTTTGTAAGAGCACATGAGTTAATCCTAAAAGTCAATTCACTAACTACTGTAGTGATCGAAATACTAAGAATATTAGAGGTCATCCTTGCAAGAGTGAAAAATCGATCTTGATTACTCTTTCAATAGCTCAGTAGATTAAATTGTCAAAATTTATTAAAAATGGGAGAGGAAGTAAACTATGGTTAAATTGTTGAAGGAGTAAGTAACCAAATCCAAGTGTCTTTGAACTAAAGCCTGAAGGAGGGAGTACGTCAGTCCTCTCGGGGTTTGTTTCTATTTTTTTATTCCTTGACTACCATAGTGATATTTAACTTCAAGTAGAGGAATGTTCCACTTATCTACGTCCAAATAGCACACTATCCCTCATGTGGGGATTGGGAATTGTTTCTATCAATTAATCATAATTTGATTGATTGGCTGTAATTATTGTTGTATATCCCTTTGATCTGGTTTTTAGTATTCTTCATTTTAAGTTGTGCGGTTGCTAATTATGATTTATGATGCAAACTTTTTACAGTATCAACAAAATTTCCACCACAATGTGGACAAGCACACATATGCATATGTAATTGTCGAGGCAGAAAATGTGATTAAAAAGCAACTTGCACGTAAACAAATTTTATCTCCCATGGAAGAAAGTTGCTATTCTAGATTCATCTTTGTTTGATCTTTGATGGATATTTGGAGGTTAGTATAAAATACGGTGTTCATAGTTGCCTCTCTTTACTTGTTTTCTTATGTGAAGGTTGAGATTTTGCCTATGGAACAAGTAAAAATAAAAATATGTATTTTGTGAGGCCAATTATGCAATGCAAATGGGTGACTCAATCTTTCCTAACAATACTAGACTATGTATTTGACCTAATCTTAGGAGAATTATGATTGTTTTGAATGTAATGAAGTGACTAGACTACCCATAACCTGAATAGGTTACGATGATTGATCTTGTATGAAATCATTTGATATTAAGCACCAAGTCATTAGACTGCCACACAGCATAAATGCTATTAAATATTCTTATGTTACTAATGGTGGAATTTGCTGTAGCTTATGAGACACCTCATAAGGACACCATGGATTAATATTGACTCCATCACCAATGTTGAATCAAATCTAAAGACGTTGTTATTTCAGGAGGCAAAAGAGCGTGACAGCTGGCCAGTTGCATTTTTTCTTTTTCTTTTTTTAAATAGGCTTGGGCCAGCCCGAGGCCCATACAAGCTGGCCCGTTTTTGGCCGAGCTTATGGGCTTAGGCCAAAAAAACCCAAACTTCATATGGCATCCAAATTTTGAGGCTCGACCCATTGATTTTTTCGGGCATTTTGGACTAGTTCATTGGACTTGACCTATATTGTCAACTTTACGTGTGATAAGCAGGGAAGCACTTTGAAAGCCTTCCGTGCTACCAAAGAAGGCTATAAGTGCTCAGGCTGATAACTTTCCAAACAGGGCCATGGTTATCCAACTTCTAGTGTATAAATTTTTTTTTTTTGCCAAAAAGTGTATAAAGTTGAATTAAATTAAAATAAGGCATTGGCTTAGTCATTTTTTATGCCACCATCTTATGTACTCGCTCCATCCCCCTCTCCTCTTATACTTTCAATTAGCATGTTAATCAATTATTAAATTTATCAAAAAAATTTAATATTTTCAACTATTTACCCTTATTAATTATATTATCTCTTATATTTTTTATCACTATTGCCAGAACCGGACTGGATCGGCCGATTCGACAGAATCGGGAATTAGTGCCTGGTCTGATCCGGTTAAGGAACATAACCGGTACTATTTAGAACTGGTGAAACCGGTCTTGAACCGGTAGAATCGGTTCTGAACCAGTCATATGTTATTTTTTTTTAAAATTTTTTTAAAATATTTTTTATTTTTAAGATAAAATAACATAATTTTTAGTACAAAATATTTTTCTTTATATACTATAATATTATATAAGTATTATTATAATATATAATTATTAAAAATTATATATTTATTTAATAAATAATATAATAATAGATTATTAATTTATTATTTTGAACTCAAAATATAATTATAGATGAATATTAACTTATTTAGATTTAAATATTGAGTTATGAAACTTATTAATAATTTGTTTGTGATGAATAATAGATTGATAATTTAATATTATGTAGTTTGAGACTTTAATTAAGTTATAAAATTTGTTTAAACTTATATTATTTATTTTAAATATATTATTTTAATTACTACCGGTTCAACTCCGATTCGATCTAGATTGAACCATTGAATCTTGAATTAATATCTTGTCCAGTTCAATATCCGGTTTGATTCTGACAACATTACTTTTCATAACATTTATCTCTTACCTATTAATTATAGACCAAGTGTATTAATGAAAAAAATAATTGTGAACACCCTATTTTGTCCATTCATTTTAAAGAAAATATATATATATATATAAAGAGTATGAAAAATGAGAAATAAAAGAAATAAAACAAAATTCTCTTTTAAGCAGGGAAATTAATAATTGTAATTTAATTTCAAAACTCAAGTTCATCTTTCTAGAATCTGAAATTTCAAATAAAGGAAAAAAGAAAAAGAAGACAAGAGAAGAAAAAAATTTAATTAAAAACTAAAACTGAAAGCTCTAAAAAACAAACAATTTGGGCTAAAGCATTTCAGCCCAAAAACATATGGGGCTGAAATGCTTCAGCCCAAATATGTCCCGAGCCCAAGCAAGGGCTCATGGACAAGGGCTTGATGGCATAGCCCTAGAAGGTAGAGGGAGCAGAGGCACAAGGGCTGGCTGCAGAGGGAGCAGAGAACCGAGGGAGGTGACAAAGGGAGCAGTGAACTGAGGGAGCAAGATAGAGGGAGCAGGGAAACGAGGGAGCCCTGAAGGCTAGGAAGAAAGAAACTGAGGGAGCAAGAAACCGACGGATGGCCGTAGGAGGCAGAGCAGAGAAAAAGAGGGAGCACACCAGAGAAAAAGAAAGAAGGGAGCCATGAGATCTGAGCAAAGGCCGTGCACGTGAAGAACAAGAAGTAAAGAAAAGGTAGAGAGCTCGGGCAAAAAGCTGAAAAACAGAAAGAGAATGAAGAGAGCCGCCCCTATTCTGTCAGAGAAGCAGTGCTATCGGCACATGGAAGCAAGACCAAAAAGGGCGATCACGCGCTCAAGATCTGTTTCTCTTCACTCGCAATGTCACTATAAAAAGAATAGAGGAAGACAAGAAAAGAGGCGGTGGAGAGTCTGAAAAAAAAACAGAGAAGATTTAGGGAGTAGCTGCGGAGAGGAGAAGTGAAGAGAGAATCAGAGGGGGGCCAAAGATTCCTAGGAGGTTCCCCAGAAGGAATTTGGAGATGAAGAATTCTAGAGAGGAGGCGAAGCTGCAAACGACGTCCATTTCCTGTAGGTTTGAAATCATGAACCCTGTGTCAACTATAGACCCATCTCTAATCTTCTTACTTTTCAAGCTTCAGTTTTGCACATTCTTATCTAGTCTTCGATCCGTTGCTGGTAGGAATTAGGCCCTGGTTTTGATAGCCAGTGTTGTCCTGTATCAAAATTGTTTTCAGTGCTATTGTGCTATCATGAATTGAGCTCTGGTTCGAGGGCGGGTTTTGTTCTTATTAAATTTGTTTTGAGGGCAAGTCTTAACATGCATGTTGGTGTAAGCCGTGGGTTTAATAGATCTGGAAAGATTTCCTGTTTGGGTTTTTTTTTTTTATTTCCTGACAATGTTTTGATTCATAAAAATCAAGAGCATGCATTATGTCTATACCTCATTGTAATATGTGTCTACTTCCTGGATTATTTGAATCGCTTTCCATCTGTGCCTTGTGTTATTGACTGATGGATGCATAGGTAGTGGCAATATTCTAAAAGTAGAGATGTGAATTTTACTGAGTGTATGTGCATTACCAGATTCATCAAAAGGCATGCTGTTTTGATTAACAAATAAGATTGAACATTGAGCCCCTTCAAGGTGGCACTTTAAATATGTATAGACATCCCTTTATGTCTCCAGTGGATGTTGGGTCTTCTGTTTCATACTTCAAAGAATACTGTGTCTCAAGATTAATAAATGCCGAACGTATTACCTGGGTACTGATCCCCTAAGTTCACCTTGTATACAGCTTGTTGCATTATCTGGGCATTGATTTCTTTGAGTTCACTTTATATATAGCTTGTTGCCATTCACTAGGATTCGGTTGATCATTTCATGAGTACAGGATCCTAATAATATGCTGAACCAATTTATTGAATGTGAGATCCTAACCGTGAGTCCTCTTACAGGTTGCTTATGGGATTCACAACAGGTCAAGCAAATAGTGCTATAGCCTAGAATTTGATGGATTTTCTGTGATGTTTTGAATGTGGGTTATGCTTGTGTTGGCTTCCTCGTTAATTTATTTTAGATGCTAGAATAATTATTCACTTAGAAGGAATCCCACGACTTATCTCACATGGGGAATACCTTCATAATTAAAATTCTTTTAAAAAAGTTTCACGATCTCCTAGTTATACTTTAATACATTTATTTAGGAATTCAAAGGGGTGTTTTTTGTAGTTCATTTTTAAGGTAAATGGTTTCAAATTTTGCTTTAGAGTTTGCCCCGAGGGACTTTAAGTCTCCGTGGACTCATAAGGTGTCAGCTAAGGATACCATGAGTAAGGAGTTACCATGGTCACAATACTGGCTATGTCTTGATTTTTTTCAATATTTTCGGATAATCAATGGCCTTTTCTTTATAAAAAATAAAAAAACAAATAAATAAATGACCTTTACTTTGAACCCTTTTTTTTTTGTATTTATGCTCCGAGTAGTAACACCGTGAGTATTTATGTGCCAATCAGCGAGTTGTGAGTGATAAACTCACCACAGATTCCGGTTGATTTTTTTAATATATATATATATATATTTATATATGTATATAATCCATATTTAAAATCCCTTTATTTGCTTTTCTTTTTAAAATAAAAATGTGTTATCATGGCCGTATTTACTTTTAGAATAAAAAAAAGAAAATAAAAATGATTCATGAAAAAAATATAATTATTTTCTCCAATTCTATCCCTTAAGTTTTTTTATATACCTTTTACCTCGAGTGCTCTCACCGTGAGCATATAAGCGTAAATTAGCAAATTATGAGTGATTTTGAAATAAATAAATAAAATTATTTAAACAAAAATTATTCATTTCATTCCAGTTTTTATCCTTTTCACTTATCTGCCTCGAGTAGTAACACCACGGGTATTTAAATACTAATCAGTAACTTGTGAGTGATAAAGTCACTACATATGCTGATTATTTTTCTTCAAATATATCTAATAATCACATTTTTTAATTCTTTTTTTATAAATAAATATGCGTTAAAAGGATCTTATGTATTTTTATTTTTATAATAAAAAGAAAATAAAAAATCATTTGTATAAAAATTATTTGTTTTCCTTCGAACTTGTTTTTATACCTTTTGTCTCGAGTGGCACCACCGTGAATATTTATGTATCAATGGGTATATTGTAAGTGATAAAGTCGCTGTATAAGCCAATTAGTTTTATTTTATAAAAATAAGATTGTTTTCAAATATTGCCTTTTCAAATCAAAATAAAATGTTCAAAATCACACATAATTTTAATCATATTTTCTAAATTGAGAAAAAAATACATTCTCTTTTAGGAATTGATTAAACAAAAAAAATAATAATAAATGAAAAGAGCAAACAATGGAGATTAATCCATCTTTTACAAATTAAAACATATCAACCAATTCTAAAAATTGTTTTCTTCATGGAAAAATAAATTATTTCCTATAAACTTTTCTTTTCAAAGAATATATATAATAAAAAAAGTCCGAACTACGTCGACTTTGATCATTATAGTAAGGTACGTAGGCCCTAGACTCTAACTCTGGGTCAAGTCCACTTTTGTAAATAAATAATATTTTTCTCTTATTTTATTTTTCCCAACTTCCCATATTTTCATTTTAATCTTTATCTTCATTTTTACATTTTCTTTTATTTTTATATTTACTTTTGCATGTGAATGGATAAAGGGCAATCAAAATAATTTTTAAAAAAAGCCATAAAAATTGCATGATCAACTTAAGGCAACTGTTCTCAGGAATGAGTGTTGTGGGGGTGTCTAACACCTTCCCCGCTCACAATCATACTCCCGAACTCAACTCTGATTCGCAAACCATCCGTATCCTTTTATTTCGATTTTCCAAAATTTTTCTTAAAATTTTCTCTCTTTTTCTTTCCTTTTCCGCACCATCCGCGTCGCATTTTCAGGTGTGACAATAATTAATAAACTAGACTACCCTGCAAGATGTCTTAAATTTGGAATTAAATAATACTTCTAAAAGATATCTTATATTTAGAACCAGATTGAGTATTTATTTATAAATATAACCCACTACTACTACTACCACTATTATTATTATTATTATTATTATTATTATTATTATAAAGCAGAGGTGAAAAGTAGGACCTATCACTATTTTAGGTCTCTATATCATTATATTATTATGAAAAAGATGGCCCACGTATTATTTATTTCTTTATATATGTTTTTTTTAAATTTAATATTATGATAAATATGGAAATAAAAATTAGATATATATTTGTGAAAAAACCACGATTTGATTATCTAAATTTACAATAAGATTTATATAAGATAAATATAAAAATAAGAATTAGATGCATATTTGTGAAAAAATTATAATTTGATTATCTAGATTTATAGTGAAATCCACATAAATTCATATTATGTGATCTCATCATCATATATATGTGGTCTATGAGATTTTTTTAGTTTTTGAGAAGGTATGAAGGTAAGATGTCATTTTGGTCATTAGTGACACTAGTACTAACGCCACGCCCTCCATAAATCATTGATACGCCCTCCATAAATCATTGATATACATTAGCTTTTAAATTATATATTGTAAATCAAAATATCCAAATTTCCTTATTTTTGTGAAATCATTGATATTTATCATTTTTATATTTTGTTTTAGACAGGGAGAGGAAAAAAGTTAAGCCATCAATTTAATTAGAGCATCAACCATCAGATTGAGTAAGTTGCCCTCAATAGATGTCTTGTGATTAAAAGATTTGCTGTAGACCAAGTTTGATATTGTTTGTAACATATATTGGTAAGATGATATAATCAATATATATTATATAAATGTGTCCCCTAATTTTGATTGTCATATGCAACTTATAAAAAGAGCATTATGTAGATTTTCATGGTCAATAAGGAATAGATTTTCCATCATGAATCACTTTCATTTCTATATTTTACAAGTACTACTATTATTTTTAATGATTTTCATGGTCAATAAGGAAAAGATTTTCCATCATGCATCACTTTCATTTCTATATTTTACAAGTACTACTATTAATTTTAATTATTAATAGTAGATTAATAGAGTTGTTTAGAAGGTTAAATGATTAGATATGAAAAAAAATCTATATCGCTCAATGTAATTAGAAAATTGGATATTGGTTTATGATATTCATATGTATTGTTTTATATTGAATTCGAATGAGAATTTTTCTTTATATAGTAGTTTTACAATTATAATTCGTAAAATATATTTGATATTCATTTTTTTATATTTTTACACATATATATATATATGTATGCTTTTATTTTATAGGCAAAATAATGGTGGGAGAATTAAAAGGTAAAGGAACAGTAATGGAAGCTAAAAGGTATTTTTCGTGCAAAAGGTGACATACCAACTCAATATTGTAGAGAGATCATTGATGTTTTTGACCGAGTACACTCGAAGATGCTCACTGTTATCGTTATTGATGAGATCACACATTCAGCTAAGGAACCTTTTAGTATTGAATATTTTTTTTACATATTAAATCAATTTATTTTTTCTATTAAGGGTCAAATTAAACAATTTTTATAATATGGAACCATTTTATATTTAAATCCCAAAAATTTAAAACTTTAGGGGTAGATGAATAAAAAAAAATTGTATTGATCTTTAAAATTTCCTAAGTCTTAACACACATTCTAATACTAATAGTTTTGATTTATTTTTAAAATTGAAAGTATTGAGAGAAGTGTTAAAAAATACTTCAATTGGAGTATTAGACTACATGAAGAGATTGGATTCTTTTTCACATACATCTATTGTTTATAGAATATTATTAACAATACATGTAATAATTGCTATTGTCAAAAAAAAGTTTCAAAATTAAAATTACTTAAATCCTCTATGAGATTAACTATATTAGAAGATAAATTAATTGTTTTTTAAATAGAAATAATAATTTTGCATTAGAAAATGACTTAAATTGGTGCTTTCTTCTCTTATGTTTCATATTGTTATTTTCATTGAGGTTATTAATATAGCTTGATTTGGGCCTTGTTCCCTGTTTTTGACCAAAAAGTCAGATTAAAGCATATTCCCAAAAAAAGAAAAGTAAAGAAAACTTGAGCATGTATTGATTCTAATTCAAGTTTCAAAGTTGAAGGCCAGACATGTTGTCTTTGGATAGCTAGGACCTAGGAGCTCCCATGAAGAGATGAGAAATATTGCATAAAGAGGAAAAACTTTAGTTTATATGATGTCATGAACAGTAAGTTACAATAATGAATAATGGCATTATTTTACATAGATATATACATAAATTAGATAATTAGACAATTGATAAATGATAACTTTTTTTTTTGGCCACTGGAAATTATTCATTAAGAGAAAAGACGTAACAAACACAGTAATCAAAAGAAGGACCGAACGAAAGGACAAAGCAAATAAAAAAACAAAGCACTAGAAAAGAAAACGACAAAGAGCCCATAGAAAGACATAGCTTCGCAAGAGTACTATTATCCAATTCCAGTTCAGTCCCTAACGTCCACAAATTCTGATGAAGCAGCCTTGTCCTTAGCCAGTAATAGGAGAAGAAAGAGAGGAGCATCAGCGAAAACCCCAGATGGGTGCTCCCTTTTTGCAGAAGAGATCGCTAGACAATTAGCAGTCTCATTACAGATCCTTGGCACCAAGGAGAAAGAGATGTGAGGCAAAGAACTTGCTAGCATCAGTGAATCCTGTAAAATTGGTAAGCTCATGCACTCAACTCCAGAATCGCATTTATCAATAAGTTGATGATAGAGTTGTGCACGGTCCATTTCAATGGTAATTTCCTGATCTGAAGGGAGACTATTGCAAAGCTCGAGGGCTTTCCTCACGGCAAGGCTTTCAGCACCATAAGCCCAAGAGGCAGATGTAGGTTCACTAAAGCAAAATTCCACCTCAGCCTCATGATTTCTACACACAATCGCAACAACAGCTTCCTTCGATCTTGGATTAAAAGATCCGTCTATGTTGATTTTCAACCCATTCAAGGAAGGAGGACTCCAAACACATTCCTTCACAACTTGGCAACCATGTAAGTTTTCTTCTTTAAAGAAACCATGAGCTTGCCAAAATTCACTTGTATATGCCTTTGACCGAGCAAGAACATCACTTGGGTTCACATTGACTTTGTTAAAAACAAAATCATTTCTAGACTTCCATATGATCCATAACATATATGCTATGTAAGTTCTATTATAATCATCCACTGCATTATTTTCTACTAACATATTAGAGCACCACCTATCAAAACTGGTCATATTGCTGTTCTGTATTTGTAACCCCAAAGGACATCCAAACCAACATTTAGAAACCCATGGGCATAGAAAAAATAAGTGTTCAATAGTTTCCACCTCCTTCAGACATATAGGACACAGAGGATTATCTGTGCACCTCCGTTTATAAAGGTTCTCTTTTGTAGCCATTCCATTCACCAATAATCTCCATAGAAAGTATTTGACCTTTGGAGCCACTTTAAGATTCCATATGACCTTCCACAGATCAGGCTGTATTGAATGAGATGAACTAGGTTTCAAAAGCTCACGAGACACCTGTTTCTGCTTTAAAAACTTATAGCCAGATTTTACTAAATAGTTACCATTATTACACTCTGGCCATATGATTCTATCATCCACGATCCTCATAGGTAGAGGGATTCTAAGAATACAATTCCTTTCATGCTCTAAAATCTTTCCAATTAGAGATGTTAAATCCTATCCCCCATTTTTGATCAACTCATCGACTATTCTGATTAGATCAATTCCGCTAAAATTGTCAGAGTTTAGCTTAAAAAGCTCCAGGCTAGGAATCCACTTATCTCCCCATATCTTCACACTTCTACCATTGCTAATAGACTAGCAAATATGATCCTTAAGAACTTTCCGTCCTTCCAAAATGCTGGACCATGCCCAAGAGGGTTTAGCTCCCTTTTTTGCTTCAAGAAAACTAGAATTAGGAAAGTAGATACCCTTAATAATCCTGACCTATAGCTCATCAGGCTCTCTCAAGATCCTCCAAGCATTTTTGGCTAAAAGAGCATCATTAAAAAGATCAAATTCCCTAAAACCAAGACCACCATCATGTTTTGATCTAGTAAGAGTCTTCCAATTTTTCCAGTGAATACTGCCTCCTCCCTCCGAATTATCCCACCAAAAGTTAGATATAAGGCTATCTAACTCCTTACAAGTACGTTTAGGAAATTTGAAACAGCTCATAGGAAAAACTGGGATAGCATTGATAATTGATTTAATCATTACCTCTCTACCTGCAAAAGAGAGAAGATTTTTCTTCCAGCCTTGAATCTTTTTACCCACTCTATCTCTAACATAGGCAAGTGCTTGAGCTTTAGATCTCCCCCAAAGAATAGGAAGACCCAGATATTTTCCAGGACCAGAAGTATCCTCAATGTTAAGGATAGGCTCAAGCATATCTTTCACCTCCACAGGAGTATTAGCTTAGAAAAAGACACATGATTTGTCAAAATTTATTTTCTGTCCAGAAGCAGAACAGTACTTCTGTAGAATTTGTTTTAAATTACTACAGTCCCTTTCACTTGCCCTTATAAAGAAAAGAGCATCATCAGCAAAAAAGCAGTAAGAAACAATGGGACATCTTCTAGCTAAACGAATACCTCTAATCTGGCCATTCTCAACATTCTTCAAGATCATATGAGACAAAACATCTGCCACCAAGATAAAGAGATAAGGTGATAAAGGATCTCCTTGTCTAAGGCCTCTTTCTGGAGTAACTTCAGCCACTTTTCTACCAGAAAGCAATAAATTAAATCTAACTGAGGTCACACATTGTTTTATCCAACCAACAAACTTTTCAGAAAAGCCCATTTTTATAAGAACATCAATAAGGAAATCCCATTTTAATAAGAACATAAATGATAACTTGATAATTAACTTATTCTCCAATTCCTTGATTAATTAAAGTATTAAGTTATTTAGTTTAATAGTAAATTTTTTTTGGTAATAGTTTAATATAGGAAGTTTTATCCTACAAAAAAAAAATAACTACAATGTTTTTTTTATGAACAAAAAGAGGACATAGCCTCAATAACTACAATAATGTTGAATGGGTGTGGTTAATGGGTTTTTGAAAGTCATTTGGGTGGTTGTCGATCTTAGGAAGATGACCCCTACCATCTTGGTTTCCGTCACTATGTTCTGATTGACGAGTCTCATAAGGTAGAATCTTAAATTGACTAGAGGAAGGTATCTCCTTACTACCATTTGGATTTCCAAGTATACTTTTTGATGTTTTGCCTGAAAGTTGCTTGCTCATCATATTCATGGACTGCCTCATCTCCTTGATCAATTTCTTTAATTTGTCAAACCTATGATTTGTTTCCTCTCGATCTTGCTTTATCTCAATTCATAGAGATTCAAAAGCTTGATCTACATACTCTTTATTACTCTTTTTTATTTCGTCGAGCCTTTGTTGGGTAATTTGAAAATTTTTGGGTATAATGGAAATTAGGCTCTGCTACCAAATGATGTAAGAGGGTAGAAAGAGAACAAGAGAGAACAAAGAGAACTCAAAAGAGAGAGAAATAGAACAAGGGAAGGGAAAATAGAAGAGCTTATGGAGAGAGAAAGATAACTCAAAATCAACTCAATTCAACTCAATCTTGTTTTCATTTGAATTACAATGATAGATATTTATAGACTCAATGGAACTTTCTAAAAGATTGATGAAATCTAATAAAATAAGAAATTATTTAACATAATGACTAAATTTAGGGAGATTATAAGAATCTCATTTATTTTAGAAATTTCTAAAACATTCTAAAATATTCTAACCTAAACTTAAAGAAAAAAAATAATAAAATAGGAAATAAATAAAAATAATAATATAAATCCTAATAATCCTAAAAGATATGGTAAAATCTCATTAAATCTAAAAGATATTTTAAATATCCCAATCTTTTCTATCACCAGTGGTGCGATGGCTTTGAACCACTAAGCTTGATGGTGTGATGGCTTTGAACCCATCGAGTCCAGAGGAGACGACAATGGAGCTGCGACCTTTGAACTGATGAGACGATGAGGAAGACAGTGGGAGACAATAGGGCTGCGACCTTTATGAGTTCAAACATAGATCTGTGACAATGAGGACACGACGATTTTGCCGATGATGATTAGTAATGACGATGGTGCTATGGTGGACATGGAGAAGAGAGAGGGAAGGCCGACGGTGATGGACGACTAACATGCTTGGTGAGATTGGATTTGGAGGAGCTCAATGGTAGAGGGGCATACAAATCAGACATACACGTCTGAGGAGAGGAAGCTTGGTGGTGGTGGTTGAGATGTCAACAGTGGAGGAGCTTGATGGTGGCCTGGAGGAGGGGGCTCGCCATGGAAGAAGAAGATGAAGAAATAGGATCATAAGGGCAAAAATGTCATTCTAATCTACTTTACACCAGTGTAAGGCCTTTCACGTGCAAAAATCAGAGTGATATGCTTCACCTAAATTTGGGTGATCATGATCACTTGTGTGAAGTCCTTCCCCTTACTTTGTTCCAACCAAATGTATCTTCCTCAAGTGATGTAAAAAAGATCCCCTCATAGGCCCTCCATGGTGAATGAACTAAACGGGCCCTTAGGCTTCATTTTGAATAATGGCTTTGTCCTTTTGACTTTGCAATTCCCCTTATTACCAAAAAAAAAAGAAACAAAAAGAAAAAGAATAAGAGGACGAGCGGGTGTGGTTAGATTTGCTCTTAATGCTAATAGATGTACTTCATTAGAGGTATATAATTGAATCTGATTAATTAAACAAATTCTTGCAGAAATTATTATTTCTACTTTATAATAGAGAAAAGCTAACTTGAATTTTGTTTTTGGGTGAATGATGGCTTTGAAGGTGACAAAGACAATGTGATTAACCAAATTGAAAGCATGGTTTAGGAGTTTGCGTTCCAAGAGTCTGGCGAAAATGCAGTGAATTTCAATAGATAAGTGTGTAATAGAACATTATGTGTTCTCATGAATGGATTGGTAAAATTTTGTCTCACTATAACATTCTTGCTAATGTTTCAAGTTTTCATTCTTATTGTTAAGATCTAAAATCATTTTTTTTAAATATTGAATGTGTTTCTTTTCTTATATAACATTTATATTTTATGATTCAAACATATAATATAATACTTGGTTGTAAAGTGATGCCTTTCTTTTTTTTTTTCACACATCTATTCTATATATAAAAGCAATGGAAAAGCAGACCTTTCAGAGGTTTGTGAAAGTCCAAACCTAAACGTAGCTTTTTCATATGTAACCAAGACTGATAAGTATGTGCTAGAGGCAAGAATGATGTCTAAATATATGTATCCTCCCAAGAATTATTATCACCCCTTTTGGACTCTTCTTCTTCTTTTTTTTTTTTTTACATATGCATCCAATATCCTGGACTTACCCCACTTCAATTGGAGAGCCGGGTAGGACCCTTTCAGGTGGCAAGTTCTACCACTAAATATTTAATACAGTTGTATTCCCAAGGCTTGAACTCGAGATCTCTGGCTAAGCTAGTACAACTCCCTTGCCAGTTGAACTAAGAGCTCAGCGGTGTGTACATGCATCTCTAAGTATTTAATTATGCACTATTCTTCACATAGTATTTTTAACATATTTACTTACAATTAAATTCTTTTTTATCATATACAATTATATTACTTTTCACATAGAATTATTTTTTTGGTCACCAATGTAATTATAATTGTTGAAAACTTTATAAAGACTAATAATTGGATTAATAAATAAACCTACATACGGTTTAGCGTTTCTTATTATATGTACATATAATAATTTTTATTGTAGCACATATACGAAAGCATCCTGTGCATCGCATGGGTGCTATACTAGTTATGCTTTAATATTATAATCTGAAATCTAATTCAATTTTATTTTATTTGTTTTGTAGATTGAAAGTGAATGAAGAATTTGCTCGACATTATAACATTCAACTTCCAATGTTCATTTGTATTTATTCCGAATATTCACACATGAAAAAATTGAATTGTAGAGTTCAATGTTTCAAATATTTTTATGAGAAAGCTTCTCATGATTATATTGGAATTTTGGATTATGGATGATGCTATTTTATTTTAGTTTCAATATTTTATTGTATATTATTTCTCAGCTTCAACTTTTAAATGAATTGTAAATGCTATTTTGATTTTAGGAATTTGTTATCAACTAATCATTTCGACATTCAACATCTATAATAAACTTAATTGTATAATTTTTTTTTGTCGCAAAATTTGCTTGTATAGTTACTTAACAAATTATTGTGGAATCACAACTAATCATTCAAATCTAAAAATAAATAAAAAGTGTTAATGGGAAAAAGTCAATTATCTTTCATGTTTATTGTTAGTTTTCACTGCAGTATAAAATCCTTAGTTAATGAATTATAAGTGGAATGAGTCAAGTACTAAAACCCACTACTAGAGTTGTGTATATGTCATATTAGGTTTGGGTTAGGTTCTCTGGTTATGCCCGGGTAAACATTCCATCTACATCTTTAATCTTTATCACCAGCTAACACAAGGCAAAGAAAACTAGCAAAAGTAAAAAAAAGAAAAAGAAAGAACCTTCTTCTTCATCATCCTTTATCACTAGCAACAACAATATAGGAACCTTCATCTTCTTCTTCATCCTTTATCATCGGAAGACACATATCTTGAACCTTCAAGGAGGGGTAGGAATCATTTACAGACAAGATAAATCTGGAACCAAAATCTTCTTCCTTTGTCACTAAAGAAACATATCTGGAGATGCAACAGAGATTGTGAGAGTTTAAGACATGAAAGAGAGAGAGATAACTCATACGAATTTGGGAATGAACGCCAACTATGGAGCCTTCAACGAAATCATAGAGAAGAAGGAGTCAGTGAGGAAAATGAAGATTTTGAATAGTGGAGGGTGAGGGAAATGAGACACGATTTCTAAGTATTAGCTTATTTTTTTTTTAATATTTGTAAAGATAGGCCGATCTGGGGTAGTTTAATTCATTGACTCAACCCACAACTTGGACCAGTCCAATTATTTGGATCTCAAGTTAGTTTGGGCCAGTTTGGGTTGGGCGGGTTGAGTGTTTTGTGCCCACCCCTACCCATCACATGTCATGGGTTAAATGAGTCAACCTATTATCAGAAAATTCACCATGAGTCGCGAGATAAAAAATAGTGATATAAAATCTATTACTTTTTTGTTTTAAAATATAAGTCATATTTACTTATCTTACACTCATCAAAGACACTTTGATTCTTTAAAAAATTTTCATAGTTTTTCAAATTAATTATCCTAATTAAATATGGGTAAAAAGAGATTATTTTATTTATACTATAACTTTTTTCATAATCTTCTCTCTCATAATTAAGTACTATCATAAATAGGGGTAAAGTTGGAAGAAAAATATTAAATACTTACTAATTTTCATAAAATGACTTATATTATGAAACTTTAATTCTCCAAAATTCCACCATATATTTTGAAATAAAGCATGTATTTGATATTGAAAAAGAACTAAATAATTTTAAAAGCATTGTTTATTATGAATATATAATCTAATTTATTATAGATTTTATTATAAATATTGATTTAGGAATAGTGATATTTACTAATGCATAATTGAACATGTGTTTATGTTCAACAATTGAACATGTGTTTAAACAAAAGGTCTAAATGGGCTATCCCGTGAGTTACATAGGCTGATCTATTTAACTCTCAGGTTAAGTGGATTAGATCAAATTGGATAATTTATTAAATATAAAACTATTATTAGTGTTGAGGGAACAAATCTAGCTCAATCTATCAAATACTTATTCAAATATATCAATAAAGGACACGATAGAGTTACGGTTGTCTTTTATATTGAATCACCTGACTTTTAGCATTGGAACAATTGATAATTAAATTAAAATGTTTTATAATTGTAGATATTTATCTCCTTGTGAATTTGTGTGGAGGATTTTAGGATTTAATATCAACTGTAGGGCTTTCCAATAAAAAACAGTCATTATACTTGCTTGGGCAAAAAAATGTTGTCTTTGAATATGATGAAGCTTTGGATTCCATTGTTAATTATAACTCACATAAGGGTACAATGTTTCTATTATAGTTTGAAGCTGATGAAAAGTATCCTGATGATGCAAAAGAGTTGATTTACTCAAAATTTCCTACAAAATTTGCTTACAAGCTAAAGAGATGAACATGAGTGAATTTCTAGAAAGAGAGCTTTTCAATTGGGATGTTACATTATGCTCATTCAGGAAGTGGTGAGTCACACTACTTGAGCACAATTTTAATATTTGTTAAATGTTGTATGTCATTTCACCCAAGAAAAATGATGTATGTCATATGAAGATTTAAGAATTGTTTATTGTGTTGTTTATCCTTATGAGCCATATAGGCCGATCTATTTAACTCTTAAGTTAAGTAGGTCAGACTCAAATTGGCCCATTTAAGAAATATAAAGCCTATATTAATATTGAGCAAACAAATCTAGCTTACATATTAAGTACTTATTCAAGTATGTTAATGAAGGGCATGTTCGAGGTACAACTGCTTTCTATACTAAATCACCTGAATTTAGCACTAGAATGGTTCATGATATAATTAAGATGTTTTATAACTGCATATATCTATCTCCTTGTGAATTTACGTGAAGAATTTTAGAATTTAATCTTCAACAATTGAAAAGTATGATGACATTATGTTAGCTGTTGAATATGGGAAATGAGGGGTATTCTTTATTTATGGATATGGAAGCATTGATAAAATATGTGTATGGAATACTCTTTCAACTTCATTTAGGTTAAGAAGAAAATTTGTTCTTAATGTAACATTAAATGATATAGCTTTGGCATTGCTTCTAGTGGGAGAATTGCATGCATATTCACAATTTTGCATACCCATTTCTTAGGGATATAGTAAAGCAAGATGATCATCTTATTGAATTGTTGGTTTATACTTCATTACTTATATGAGATGAAGCACCTATGGCCAACAAGTTATGCTTTGAAGTTATTGATCGAAACTTGAGGAATATTTTAAAAGCAATCCAATTCACCAATTGTAAATCTTTCTTTTGAAGGAAAGGTAAATTTTAGTATGGATTTTAGACAAATTCTACTTGTAATAGCCAAGAGAACCTGAGAAAATATAGTTTTTGTTGCTATTAATTCATCTTACATATGAAATCACTATAAAATCCTCACTTTTACAAGAAATATGTAACTCTTTCCTACCAATTCATCAAATGTTAATAGGAAATTTGAAGAGTTTGCTGGCTGAATACTTTCTATAGATGATGGGACAATTATTAAAACTAATGATGTGAACGTTGATATTAAGATTTCCCATAATATGTTATTGAATGTTTTGGATAATCCTATGAGGTCAATTGCAAAGTTTACATATTCTAACCTTCACGAGAATTCAAATATTTCATCTTAATTCAGAGATAGAGCTATATATATTAGCCCATACTTTGCCTCTTCTCTATTAATATTGTTAATGAATACATGATGTCTTTATTATCAAGTGAAGAAGTGGTATATTATTTTATAGTTTTGATAGTATACTGAAAGAAAATAGTAATATGAATTCTCTTGATAATCTTGATACCACTAAATTTTTGAATTCAGTTTCCATATGAAGTGTTCCTATCTATGAAATATGTTTAAAAGTTGTAGTACCTATAGTTTTCATTGAAAATATTGATAAGTCATTGAATTTATATAATGACACATGTATACGTCTTATTGGTGCACAAATTAATAAGCATATATTTCAAGCTAAAATAATGTTTGGATCAAATGAAAAGTTAAAAATTTGTATTCCGAAAATATATATGACTTAGTCTAATTTCATACTATCATTCAATATGAAAAGATAATAATTTGTTGTTATATTAATTTTTACTATGACTAAAAATAAGAATAAAGGGCAACACTTATGCAATGCAGTGTGGGATTGTACTTGTCAAAACCTGTGTTTACATATGACTAACTCTATTTTGTTTTATTTGTACTATACAATCTAGACCTAGATTGAAAATATCAATTCTATATTAGGATGACAATTTATGTGACACCACTTCAAATGTTGTGCATAGAGAAATGTTTAATAATCTCAGTTGATATTTTGTATTATCCTTTCATCTTTTGGTCACTAATTAGATGTACAGAGAAATATTTAATAATTTCAATTAACAATCTTACTTTATTTTTTATTTATAGATATAATTTATCATAGAACATATTTAAAAAATGTATTTATTATTTTTAATTCCATGCATCGTGCATGTGTAGTATATACTAAAGCAAGGTACATTGGGGTGATATGTCAAAATTTTGTGCTGCCACTACATCATGGTGAGATGGAAAAAAAGTGGGACCGCCAACTAATGTATTACATGGTTCTCATTAATTATTTGCAAATAAACTATTATTGCCCCATTTATAATAATTATTTGCGAATCAACTATTAATGCCCCATTTATAATTTTTAATCTAAATCATTATTTATTCCTCTTTATTAACAATTTGAATTTGAATTCCTTAATTCTACATTTAATTCAGTTTCTTTTATTGACCAACACGTTTAATTCATTTCAATTTTGCCTTTTGTGCCAATTTCATTTAATTGGATGATTATGCATTTAATCTCCATTTAATTTACATTGATTTTATGAAATATTTAATTGGAGATATTAAATGGATGAAAGTTCTCTATATAAACCTAAGATAAGATGCTTGCAACATCGAAAAATTGGCAACCAGGCTCTGTATTGTTTGTTCATCAATCATGCGAAAAGCTTTATATCGTTTCTTCATAAGGCATGTATGTATCTGGTAAGATGAGGAGCTGAATCTAACTTCATATTATATTTTGTTTTGCTTCTTTTTTATATATCGAAATGAATTTATGAAGCTTTTGTATATGTATTCTTCTGGGATAATTGTGTTTTGGGAGCAGAAAATAAAAATATTTGGTTTTTGGTACCAAAATTGACTTTTTTGAGATGAGATTCAAATTTTTAAAACATATAATCGATTTTTTTCCTAAAAAAATCAATTTGGTAACAAAAACCAAATATATTCATTTTTTGGTCTCAAAACACAATTATCCCTAATCTTTTTGCATGATTACATTTTCATTATTCAATCTTTGTATTGTTTTATTTTTTTTATATTCATTTCTTTTAACTAGAAAATATCATCTGCATTGCACAGATTATTAATCAAATTTATTTCATCCAAACTAATATAGATTCATTTATCATATATAGAAATAGTATAAAACAAAAAAATGATATCCAAAGTTTGATCCTTATAATAGATATGGGTGAATAGTCATATTTAGAGCATAATATCCTCTTAAAAAAAATAGACCAACAAATTTTGATTCAGTGGTGCAGACAACAAAAGGAAGAGATCACCCAAATTTTGATCTCCTTTCTATAAAATGGATAGCTGATCAAACCCCTTTCTACTAATCAAGATAATCCAAAATTGAAATTTCAACATGAAAATTATAGTGTTTACTATAGGCAAACTCTTTAACAGATTTAGCTGCCATGATTTAATATAAACCATATATCATCTAACATAAAAAAGTCTGTCTCCCATGATATATAAATATATCTCATAGAGATATCAATAATCAATCATGATCAAACAATCTGTACCTTGTATCTTGAGCATAATATTTGATTCAGCCATGATATATATTTCATAGGGATAGCAATAATAATTCATGATTAGGAAGTCTCCACCTTATATACGATACATCATTTGGATAATCAAAATATATTTCAAAAGTTTGAAGCTTAAAAATGAGATAATTCAATCAAATTTCTCATGCTTAACACTCTCTAGAGGCTTAGTGTCAGACAACTATGGAGTGTGAATATCAGATAAGCCAATATTATCATCCTCAGGACTTGATCTCTTAGACTTACCCCCCTTTTTCAGAGTTAGATGACACAGGAGTAACCAAAGCAGCAAATGAAACATCATCCAAATCCACATAATTGAGAGTATTAGCATTTGAGAGTAAACCCTCATTATCCAAAATTTGAGATAATGTTTCTTATAACGAAGTCATTTAAAAGAATAATATAAATTTTAAAAAATATGAATATCCAACTTAGATGTCATAAGAAGGCAGAAATGTAGAAAATTATGGGATAGGTTACTAAATTTGGTAGTAATAATGAAGAGGGCATAGAAAGAGATCCAACATTTTCAGATACATCTACAATATCACCCTATTTTGAACCGAAAAAAAAATTTAGAACTTCATGTAGAAGTTCCAATTCCATTCAAATCTTGTTCCACTTAGGTGTACCAGTAAACAGAAGAACATAAAGCATTGAATACGATATAAAAAAGTTAGATTTTACTTCTACTTGTGTCATAGTGAACCTCTCCCATGCATCTTCACTGTTAGAATACTTGATTACACCATAGCTTGTAGGAAATGACCTGTTTAAGTTGTAACTTGTAACTTTCAACCTCAAAAGAAACCTCTTACCAATCAAATCTTCAAATTCCTCTGGGAATGAATTCGGCCTACCTTCCTGTAGTAAATTTAAATTTCAACTTTAGTACATCAAATAGATCGTAAGATTTAAATCCAAGGGAAGGAAGAATAGTCTTAAGACAAAGGAAGAAAATATTCTTAGGATAAACACAGAATAATACCCTCAGGATAAATGCAAGAGTAATACTCTTAGCATTTTGGATTGCTAGGACCTAGGAGCTTCCTTGAAGAGATGAGAAATATTGCATAAAGAGGAAAAACTTTAGTTTGTATGGCGTTATGAACAGTAATTTACAGTGATGAACAATGGCTTTATTTTACATAGATATATACATAAATTAGATAATTGATAAATAATAACTTGATAATTAATTTATTCTCCAATTCCGTGACTAATTAAAGTATTGAGTTATTTAGTTTAAATAGTAAATTTGTTTTTGGTATTAGTTTAATTTAGGAAGTTTTATCCTAAAAAAAATAACTAAAGTGTTTTTTTTTATGAACAAAGAGGGGACATAGTTTCAATAACTACAATGTTGAATATAATAAATAATCGGTTCAAAAATCAAACTTTGGTCACAATGGTATTTTTTTTGTTCTTGAAAATAATCTTTTTTTGTTATATTTTTGGAAATAATCTAATCTAAATAGTTCATTTAAGTGGGCCCAATACCAAATATTTTCAGAAACAAATTTATGACTGACCCAAAGATTAGGGATAATCCAGAAACAAATTTGTGACTGACCCAAAAATATTTCTTGACCCAAAGAAAGAACCAACCTACCAAAGAAATTTGACCGAAAGAACAGAAAGGACAGTAAATTGACTCTCTCTCGCCTTTACTCGAAAGCGGGGTTGGGGCTTGTTCGAAAGATTTTAGTGGGTTCACTCTCCACGCAATTTTCTTGCTTCTGGCTGAGTCTCGCATTTTCAGCTTTTTAGAATTATGAACGCCCCCATTATCGGTTGGTTTCTTTCTCCTGCCTTTTCTCGCTATCTACCTTGCAGCTAAAAAACTAAAAAAGCCCTATTTTGTAATTTTTTTTTCTGAACTCGTTATATTTTCGCGACAGTCTTTTCCTGGCTGTGTTTTTAATGAATTCTGTTGCATTTTGAAGATCCACTGCAGGGAGATTTCCCAGAAGTGATTGAGGAATATCTGGAACATGGGTGTATGAAATGTATTGCGTTCAATCGTCGTGGTACCCTTCTTGCTGGTAATTTTCAATTTCATTGCTCACTTACCTAGTAGGTGTTTTTCCCCCTTCTGAGCTTCTACTTCGATGTCTCTCCTGGTATTTCCTTGCAAAGTTTGTCCTTGTGGACAATTTAATGTCTGTTCATGTATATAATCTGCTTTTAGAACATGGGATTTCGTTGGGAGTGGCTCTCTTGTATACATTGGGCTATTTTAAGGTGGGAGGTTGGATTTCTATGAGGATACACAAATCATATATAGCAGTCGACATTATTTCATGTTCTAATCATGCGTGACTTAAGGGATATATATATATTTTTTAAATTATGTATGATTTAAACTTGTCATTTTTGGCTAGGCTGGCAACGAAGCTATCAATTTTGGTCGTACGGCTTATATGGATGGCCGATGTTCTACTTTTCATAATTACAGTTAAAATTTATTGTTGTAAACTGTGTATGTGACTAATACAGTGATACCTGGTGTGGTGGGATGATGCAATGAGTATGATTTACACAGTAAGTTGTTTGTTTCCTTTGATTACAGCATACTAGGCTATGTTGTTCTCTGCTTCCTGTTTCTCTGTTGTCAATTACTGATCGTTGTGATTTTTTTTTTTTAAATTGAATTTAAGTATGCTATGCTATGGTTGATGCTTGGACTTTACAAGGATATGTTTCTCAGGAGGATACAGAGCAATAAACATAAACAGAGGACTTGTTTTTTTAGAAAATTAACATAAGTTTCCCTTGCAAAGTAATATGAATGGTTTCCCTGGTTGGGGACTTGAGAACAAGGATAGTAGTGGCAAATTCTTTCTTGTAACAGTTGGTCTCCTGACAATAAGGTGGAGAGAGATCAGATGGGGCTTACTGTAGATATGTCTGGCTGTGGGATGACGATATTGGTCTCTTTATGAAGGCAGGTCTTGTCATATGTTGCCGAGCATGGTGGTTGGGAAGGGAAAATGATAAGGGCTTTGGTGATGCTAACCGGTAGAAAAATTTTGCTAGATAAGGAGGAAGAATTTTGTTTGGACTGTCATTGGGACACATGCTGGTGGTTAGTGGGGGTTGAGTATAAAAGCAATGGCACCAGTTAATAAACACCCCTCGTAGTCAATAGGAAGAAGGAGAATAAAGGATAGAAATCGAAAACTTGTGATTCTTTTTTTGAACCAACTCTTTTTTGGACTAATGTATGGTGGGGTAATACAATAATGTCAATCATGCTGATTTGTAATTACATCTTTGCGTCAGGCTAGGTACTTGATGTGTTGTTGATGATGTATTCCTTGTATTTAAGGTGAACTCCAACTCCTGTACTTTCTTAAGTGGTTCCAATGCCAAGCTGTTTTGGAAAATTGTGCCAGCAGTTTCATGATCAAACTCTTGCCTTATCTTAATCTAGCTGTTTATGAAGGAGTAGCTTGCCCCTACATGAAAGTGTCAGTTTTCTTATCTTATAGCTAGTCTACATTGCATAGTTTACAATTATGTGATGGTTCTAAACTTTTGTTTCATATTAAAAAGAATAAATTAAGTTGTGCTTTTTCTTTTGTCGTTGATATTTAATCTTTGCAACTGTGAGTTTTGTCTAGCTGTATATTTGCTGCAGATATTCAGTTTGGAAAACCAAGTTCTGTTAATTTGAAGTACCTAGTGAGAAAACAATTTGAGAAGATTATATTCACAACCCTTTGTTTTCTTTATTTTTATTTGGTTAGATATTTTAAGGAATGCTATCAATTGGGAATTTCTTTGTGATTTGTATAGTTACTCATTTTCTGTGGCACCAACTTAATGCATGCTATGTACTTTTTTTGTTTGAATAATTTTGTATGTTTGATAATAATATGGCAAGTGTTGAACTTTCATGAAATATTTATTGTAACTTTGATTCTTGATTTATTCTTTTGACTCAGCTGGGTGCAATGATGGAAGTTGCATTATTTGGGATTTTGAAACCAGGGGCATTGCTAAGGAGCTTCGAGATTATGAATGTTCTTCCCCCATCACCAGTATCTGTTGGTCAAGGTACGGTCATCGGATTCTTGTATCTGCTGCTGATAAGTCATTAACATTATGGGATGTTAGGAGTGGGGAGAAGATAAATCGAATAGTTTTGCAGCAAACCCCTCTACAAGCTCGTCTTCATCCTGGTTCCTCTACCCCATCTCTCTGCTTGGCATGTCCTGTCTCATGTGCTCCCATGATTGTTGATTTAGATACAGGAAGCACAACTTCACTTAAAGTTTCTGTGCCAGAAATAGGCAATGGATCAACTGCTCCATCACGCAACAAGAGCTTTGATGGATCTGCCCCCTACAGTCCAACTGCTGCATGTTTCAATAAGTATGGGAGTTTGGTTTATGTGGGGAATTCAAAGGGGGAAATTCTTATAATTGACTATAAAGGCAATGAAGTGTGTGCCATAGTTCCTATCTCTGGTGGGTCTGTGGTAAAGAACATAGTTTTCAGCAGAAATGGGCAGTATCTACTCACAAATTCGAATGATCGAATAATCAGGGTTTATGAAAACCTTCTGCCCCTGAAAGAAGAAATTAAAGCTCTTGATGACCTAAATGAGAACCTCAATGATCTTAGTGATGTTGAAAAGTTGAAGGCTGTTGGATCTAAATGTTTAACTTTATTTTGTGAGTTTCAAGATTCCATTACAAAAGTGCACTGGAAAGCACCCTGCTTTAGTGGCGATGGTGAATGGGTTGTTGGTGGTTCTGCTAGCAAAGGAGAGCACAAGATTTACATATGGGATAGAGCTGGGCATCTTGTGAAAATCCTTGAAGGACCTAAAGAAGCCCTTATTGATTTAGCTTGGCATCCTGTTCGTCCTATTATTGTATCAGTTTCTCTGGCTGGCTTAGTTTATATCTGGGCTAAAGATTACACTGAGAACTGGAGTGCATTTGCTCCTGATTTCAAAGAGCTTGAGGAAAATGAGGAGTATATAGAGCGTGAAGATGAATTTGATTTAATTCCTGAGACTGAGAAGGTATGAGGGTATTAGATTTGTATCATTGAGGTCATCTTTTGCTTCCCTTGCTCTGATTATTCTTAATTCCCTGATGCATATTATGCTTGCAGGTGAAAGCATCTGATGTTAATGAAGACGAGGAAGTAGACATTGTGACTGTAGAAAAAGATGCAGCTTTCAGTGATTCTGATATGTCTCAAGAAGAGTTATGTTTCTTGCCGGCAACTCCTAGTCGTGATGTCTTTGAGCAGCAGGACAAGTGCATAGAAAGTTATTCAAAGCTAGTGGATAGTAATAATTCTGGATCCCCTCTTTCAGAAGAGCCTGGATCAAATGGACATACGATGTACCATGCATCGAGTCCACTTGAAGGTAACATCGGGCCTTGCAGTGTATGCATGTGACTTAGTATTTGGATTCGAATCAATTAGTTGCATCTTTAAGTTTGCCTGCAATTTTGTTTCATGGGGCCTTTTGAGATTTTTGGTTCCTTCTCATTGCATATTTTATGCTGGCAGGGGGTTACCTTCTTAGCATAGCTCTAGGTCATTAGAAGTTTGTACCCTTAAGGTGGAATTATGAATTTGTTCTATTTGCATTTTTTCTTCTTGATTTGTGACTCCTATGTTTCCTTAAATTTGTCTTTTGCAGATGATGAAGGAGGAACCCATATGAAAAGAAAGCGGAAACTATCAGAGAAGGGGTTGGAGTTGCAGGCAGAAAAAGTCAAGAAACCCTCAAAATCCAGTAAATCTTCAAAATCTAAAAGTAAATCTTTTGTTGATCAGGATAATGGTGACAGTTTATATGGTGATGAGCTTTCGGATGAATGACAGCATATTCCTTTTCTTTTTTGTAATATAAGAAGTAGGTTCATGATAATTTCTTCTCTTTATTATTAACTATTTTATTCACTTTTGGTATTTCTGGCGGCTGGGTAGCTTTGTTTGTCTATCTGCTCCCTATCGTTCCCCTTACTTGTGGCTGACCTAGCTAAAGTTGTTGTGTCCAATCCTTCATATGGTTGCTAGCTATTAAAGGGAATTGTCACCAGATAGGATTGAGTCTATCAAAATACAAGATGGACACATAAAATGCCAGGTATGCAATCTCTGTCACTTTAGTTGACTGAGCTATGGGCCTATTGATTTGGAAAGAATTGAAACTCTTTAAACTAATGTCGGACAGATTTGACCAAAATAAAACTTCCATGAGGTTGAAACTCAGCTCAAATTTTATGGATGAAAACAGTGCGGAGTAATTTTTTTGGGGACTTCCTTGTGATCCTTTTTTTTTTTTGGGTAATAATTGGTTACATTCATGAATACCGTGTTATGGGCTAATAAGACCTGCAGTTCAATTTGAGTATGAAGTCACCAGAAGTTGGCCTGCTTATTTTACAATGTGTTTAGATGTAATTATTTGATGAAACTTTTGTACAGAATCATGTCAAAGGAAAAAGATATTCTTTTGTCTATTGTCGTGGCATGGAACGAAGCTTGAAGGATGCATAAATGCCTATTGCCACTGCCAGAATCGCTGCACCTGCATATAACAGCTTCTGTTTATCTTCTTCATTGAACCTGTTTGCCAGTCTTGTTACTGCTTGAGAAGCAGAGTTAGCCATATCCTTGATCCCTTTCCCTATTGGCGATTCACTTACTGTCTTTCCATAGTTCCTTTGATCGATTTTACCAGTTTTTAAGCCAGAACTTTCAGCAGCAACCATTTCAGATTCTTTTCTTTCTTTCTTACTTTCCTCTCTAGCCAAAAACTGAACCTTCTGAGGTGCTTTTCCTGCCTCTAAAGTCTTCCCATTACCTTCTTTTCTAATCCCTTCCTTCTGAGCCCTCTGGGTTTCCTCATGCTTCTCATCATCTAATGTACCTTCTTGAGGAATTCCCTTTTGATCCTTTTGAGGCATTCTAGATTCACCTGTGGCTTTTTCTGGGGCTGAAGTATCTGTAATCTCTTTCATCTCGTCCTTATGCTTTTCATCCTCTTTTGTACCGTTTTGGGGAATTTCTTCTTTATCCTTTTGAGGCATTTTCGATTCTCCGGTGGCTTCTTGTTGGGTCGGTGTTTCATCTTTCTTCTCATCAGATTCTATCTGACTCTCCTTTTCTGATTTGGGTTGTTCTTTAGAGATACCTTCCTCACCCCTTTTAACGGCTCCTTCTGCTTCAACTTCATTAGTAGATGCTGGAGGAGGGACCTGTTTGGCTGCTTCTTGGGCTGGTTTTGTTTCTTTAGGGGCAACACTTGAAATAGGCTTCTTTGGCATTGTGATGGTAATAACTGCCCCTTCAAACTTTCCCTTGACCCTATCACTATCACAAGCTTCTGGAATTATATGCTCTACATTGAAACGTATCCGCTTATTATTGTCAAGTGGTTTTTCACCAAAAACCCTAATTCTCTTATAGGCTGCCTCATAGTTTGCCCCAACTTGCTCTCTAGTAAAACCTGAAGAAAAACATAAATTTTAGTAGTTCATGTAAAAAAAAAAAGTGAATGTAAAAGTTATATGCAAAAAAGTTGCATCAATCAATTAAAATGGTCTCTTTTCTATAGTTCCTCCAAATCTGTCTTCTTTTTATTGAATAAAGATAATGAGTTATGGCATAAAAATATAGGAACTGAAAAGCTTTCCTTTTGTATTGTTTTGTAAATATAAAAAAAGACACTACCAAACCTCTTCTTTTTGATGCCTGGTTTGTTTCCGAATCAAGGGGTCCTGTACCTACCTACTTTGTGTGGATTTGGAGGGACAAGACCAAAAAATCAGGAGAGAAGCCTTGTTCTTCTCTTTCTCAATCCAAAGACAAATATATTTAAATTTTGCATATTATTTCTCCTTTTTTTTTTTTTTGGAAAAGCAATGCCCTCAATTTCTTCGAGAAACTAGAATGTGGAACCTTATGTGTTGCATGGAGTTGAGTAGCAAGTATTGAACGGCTTGCGCGGATGTGCGGCCACAAACACATATGATATGATATGGTATGATATGATATGAGCTCAATTTAGATAATGATACACACCAGGAAGATGAACAAGCAGGAGGAGGGCATCTGGAGTGTCCTTTTCTTCCACAAGTGGCTTGAAATCTTCATATTGTTGTTGGAGGTTGAAATTTGGCCTTGTGGCCATATCTTGTTTCTCTTGTACCAGAAAAATATGGCTATTTTTTTGAATTGCACTTGAGGGTTTCAACTTTCAATATTTATAGGGGACGATGCCTTCTGGGTTTTCCTATCAATGAGACTATTCTTATTTTGGTTGCTTTAGAAATGTGATGTGAATTGTTGGAGTTGATGGATGAGGTTGTTTTCCTCGATGATATGTGAGGCATAACTTGTTCCGGAAATAAAGCGAGAGTTCTTTGTTTGGCTTGTACACCTGAACTTCCCAGCTATCATCGTACGGATTTGCCTAGGGAGGGAAGATTTTGGTGGAATTTTCAATTTATATATGTATAAGCCTAAGTCAATATCAATTGGAATTATGTGGAATGTTCATTATATGGAGGTTGAAGAATCATTCCCATTTTTCCAACTTATAAACAGATTTAATAGATTTTTTATTTCATATTGACAACTAAAAATTAAATAGATTTTTTAGTTTTCTTGAACGAGTGTCTGGTTTAATCGTTTTCATTTTAATTTTAAAAATATTGCCTCTTAAATTCTTTAGTTCGTCATTATTCTGATTTTTGTTTTTAACAAGTTTATATGTGTAAAATGAGGCGACCATTTCTGCAACCAAACGGTCTCTGGAAGCCATCAACTTACTAAATTCTTCCACCTAAAAAAAAAACTTAGTTACCAGATTGTGTTACCATGGCCACCCTTGAATGGAGTTAATACTGGAGATTTTTTAAAGGGACATGGAAATGAAAAAAAAGATATAAAACTATGTTTTGGTAAGAATGAGTATTTTTAAGGGACATGGAAATGGAAAGAAAAAAGATAATATGTTTCCATTAAAATGTTATTTTTATATCTAACAAAACTGAATAATATATAACAAATATACTATATAAGGATATCCTTCTCCTTTTCATTTTTATGAAATTTTTATTCTTATCTACCAAACCGAGTTATAAAGTTTATGTTAGTTGAGCTTTTGAGATTCACCAATGCCAAAATAAGCTTCATGGCTTAAAAAAAGAAAAGTATCTTATAGATTATCTATAAAGAGTTGGAAGACCTAGGACTGACTACATGGCAAAATAGGCGCATATCATGACGTGGGAATCCCAAGTCTTTTACATATCTATAAATTAAAAAAAAAGCTTCACGGCTTAAAAAAAAAAATATTTAAGATCTACCATATGAAAATATTTCCTTCCAAAGATCCGGTTTAAAAATTTAGTACTCTTATAAATTGAATTCCCAACTCGAATCAACTGAATTCAGCACTGATACTGTTCATTTGTCAATATTTTTGTATGAAGGTCTTAAAGTATTTTATTTCCTAAAAAAAATTATCTATTAAGTTTTTAACGCTGGATTTTATATACACATATAAGTTAAATTAGAGCATTATTGGACGTAAATTAAAGTGTCTCTCCTAACTTGGTATTTTATATTAATAAGTCACAAATTTAAAATCTTACTAATTTATTTAAAGGGTGTTAAGTTTTTTATTATTTCACTCAATTTTCACTAATAAAATTTTTAATATATAATAAAAGAAAAGTACATAAAAAAGGCTAAGTAGCTTTCATACAACATGCAATATCTTGAAAAAGAAGCTCCCAAAAACACTGGATTTTTAACCGAATGTGATTTGCTTGTGGAGGCCACTATTATTCAAAAAAGAAAAAAAATAAAAGGGTTAAGAGGAAGGGCTTTTTAATTTTCATTTTTATTTACTTTACAGTAAAAAAGAACATGAGTTGGATTTTGACTTAATTCAATACTTAATTAAACAATTTCTTTTGATTAATTTTTTTGACAAAAATACGAAATAATTTTGAAAAAAAAATTCACCCAAATGTTTTTAAATGAAATTTTATTTTTTTTAAAAGTAAGATTTCTTAATGTACATTTTATCACATAAACAAGAACTCATCTCCTGCAGCACTGTAAGAGAATTGCATTTATTTCTAAAAAACATATTTATATGCACTGCATATCTGTAGGAACTATTTATTTTAATTTTACATTATATACCTAATATTTTTTCATATATTATATGAGTTTGAAATATTTTCCCCTATTAAATAATGTAGCTCATTATATACTTTATTTTTATATTGATAATATTGATTAATTTCAGTTTCGTGCAGTAGAGATTCAATTTTTTTTAAAAAAATCATAAGTAGTTTAAAAAAATTCATAGGCATGCCAATAAATAATAAAAATATAATAAAATAACAGTAGTCATCCATTATATTTTTATATGAAATATTGATATTTTAAAAATTAAATTTTGTAGATTTTTATAAAAAATTGTTCTTCCGTATTTTTTCTTTTTGGACCAAAAGGCTTGTTCCAGATTTTATTTTATTTTCTTATAGTCTATACGATATTGATACCGATCCAAGTTTATTTTTCATTTTTGCCTATCCTCAACTGCTGATAAACTTGTCCACCCTTTATGGAAGCAGTGGCGGGGGAGGGATCAGGTCAAATCATTTAGCTCCTCAAATCCAACGTCCAAATTGTCAACGAGCTTATCTATTCGGAGCCATCCATCAAACAAAAGCGAATTCTTAGGATCAAAATTTAATCTGCATTACAGCGTTCAGTTTGAACGAAACCGGCAAAACCCACATTGCCATGGTTGCTCTCTTCAGTGGTTGGCTTCATTTCCGTCTCTAGATATCTGAGACCATCTATTTTCCTATAATAAACGAAGGAAATTATCAAATATGCTATTCCGTGGCTCTTCTGTGGCTGTGGTGGGTTGGCGGAGGATGCTGAGAAAAGCACTGTTGCATTCTTTGTCGCTTCCATCTTCTTGTGCTCTTCTTGGCCCCAACCTTCCTGATATTTGGGTTCCCAAAAATAATACTTCCTCAGACACCCATTTTTCAGAAAGACACAACTGTGAGTTTAAAGGTATCAATTTACTGCTCTAGTGTTATGTAATCCTCTGTTTTGGCCACTTAAATTAATGGGGTTTTTCTTAGGGGTTAGTTTTTATGCAAGAGGATGTGCACAATGCTGCACTTCTAGTGCTCTCTAGAGCTCTCTTTTGGTCACCTTAGCTAATGGGTTTTGCTTCTTTTCTGTTATTTGTAATGCAGAAGAGGCTAAATCTAATGTTACAATTCTTGGTGGTAAATCAGTTGCTCAAGATATAAAACTAAAAATAGCTGTAGAAATAGGTAGAATTAAAAGTGCAATCGGGAAGTCTCCTAAATTGGCTGTGGTTCTGGTTGGTGATAGAAGAGATTCTCAGACATTCATCCACATTAAGTTAAAAGCTTGTGAGCAAGTTGGCATTGAAACGTCGGTGGCCCTGTTGCCTGAAAACTGTGAAGAGAAAAAACTGCTTGATGTCGTTGCCAGTTTTAACAATGACCCTACCGTACATGGCATCATTGTGCAACTTCCTCTGCCTCAAGTAATTTCTGCCCCATTTTTTGCTGTTTACAAATTAACTGTGCTTTTTAATCTAAAGCTCTGAATTCAGAGCAATCAGAGGCTTCAATTAATCTAAAATCAGTTAAAGTACTATGAGTAAGTTGTTTTGGTCTCTCAAAGGTCAATTTCGGTGAAGCTTCAGGAATTTTGAGTCTGAAAATTCTGATAATAAAAATTGATGGAATGACTCCGTTCAATGTGGATGTCATTATTAATGACTGTTATTTGAAAATAATATGCAGCATTTGGACGAGGAAAATTTAATCAACTTTGTTAGTCCAGAAAAAGATGTGGATGGCTTTCATCCCTTAAATATAGGAAACCTTGCCATGAGGGGAAGAAAACCATTCTTCATTCCTTGTGCCTCTAAGGGCTGCATGGAGTTGTTACTTAGACATGGGGTGGAAATTGGTGGAAAAAGAGCAGTTGTAATTGGAAGAAGTAAAATTGGGGGGTTACCAACTTCCTTGCTATTGCAGGTACGTAACATGTATGTTGTTGCTCTACAGAATGTTTCTATTGCCAAATGGCTAATTTATTGTCTTTCAAGTAGAGGCACCATGCAACAGTCAGCATGGTACATGCATTTACAGAGAACCCTGAAAAGATAACTTCTGAAGCTGAAATCGTGGTAGCAGATGTTGGAATCCCGAACATAGTTCGTGGCAATTGGCTAAAGCAAGGAGCAATCGTGATTGACATGGGAACAAATCAGGTTAAGGTACAAGCTTCCTCCATCATTTGATTTAGGCAAATGAATGAAGGCATTAGCAATTTTTTATTTTGTTGACTGTCTGAATGTGAGGCTCCTTCAAATCAGTTATCTGACTTGTGTTACAGAAAAGAAAATTGAAATAGGGGATAGACAACTCAGCAAATACCAGGAGAACGATAGCTTGATCAAAACAGTAGAAGATTATTTCACAAAAAAGAACAAAAAATCAGTAGAACATTAAATATGTCCAATAATTGGAAGTTTCTTTTGAAACCTCTCCACATGCTTGACAGAAAGTCCATTATAATTATAGAACATCCAAAATATCAATATTATTTCATGTTGGACTTCGATAACTGTAATGCGTGACTATCATTTTGCTAGATCAAGATATTCATCTTGTACGTAATTTACCTAAAAGCTGAACCTTTAGAAAATCAACTAAAGAATGCAACTTATTTAAAATCTTTAATGCATACACGATCACTTGGAAATGGAAGTAATTGCAGCCAGAAGAAAGCCTCACTCTTTCATCTCTCTCTTTCACGGTACTTTTTAACTTTTAATTTCTCTGGAGATATATTTTGATAATAATGTCTGCACAGGTTTTAATTTCATGGGAGTAGGATGTTCCTATGTTTGTGGCTTTCTTATAATTGGACTGTTTGATGTGAGGTCTTACAAATGTTCTTTTTTTTTTTTTTTTACTTTTATTATTATTTTTTCTACAATCTAGGGTTATATAGCAGAATGACGATAAGTCTATATTCTATAACCATCTGCAGATCTTTAGATTCCTTATGCATATATGTAAGTTAACTATTTTACTGAGCATGTTTTTCTAGTAGTTCTTTGTTATGTCAAGGGTTGTTTATCAAATAAAGATGATCAAGTGCTTGCTTATTAAAACATTGGTGTTGTCTGTATTCTGTATAAGCTGTACAGTTTTGGAGCAGAGAAATGTGAAGGCATATCTGTGATTTCAGAGAACTTAATTCTGTTCACTGAGCGGCTTAAACAGAGAAAAGACTTGCTTGAAGATTTGGGACAATAGAACATGAAAACATAAAGTTTCAAGATAATTAAAGTCAAATATCTCAATTATATTAATATTCTCACTAGTTTAATTTGCTATATGATGTTCGTGAAGAGAATTTTGGGGACATTGTAAGAAATTATATTAAATTAAGAGAAATCCTAGATAACATGGATAAACTAAACTGCCTCATTACATGGAGTTAGCTAGAGAGAATTTCTTAAAGTAGGTACAAAATGTGTACACTGCTGTCTGATTGAATCAATGAATAAAGTAGCATAACTAGAAAATAAACATGACCTTAGGCATAATAGAAAAAGAAAAAAAGAAACGAAAAGAAAAGGAACTGAGAATATTAGTTCTAAGAACATGTTAACTAAGAGACTAGCACTAGTCGTATACCTGTTAGGGACCTCATGTTATATGCAAACTGGTACACTTGGCAAACATGACCTAAATTCCTTTCTACTTGTTGGCTTCTGTTAGAGAAAATAAAAATGAAAAAGACTTAAAAGAGGGACATGGATATGATTAAGAGATAAGGTTAATTTGACCTACTTAATATAACTTGCAGAATCCCAACAATGAAGGCTTCTGTATCACAGGAGATGTTTGCTATGAAGAGGCAATCAATATGGCATCAGCCATTACCCCTGTGCCTGGAGGTTTGGGACCAGTAACAATATCAATGCTTCTCTCCAATACCCTCAATGCTGCGAAACGTAAATTTGGGTGGGTTTGAATCAATTGGTTGTTCCTAGATGTAAGTTCTATGTTGTACCTGGCTCTGTACAGGGATATTCCTAGCTATGTGAGTCTAATCAATGGGACGTTTCTCTTGAAAAGCCAATGCCTCTTGGATGGATCATTATGGGAATCTGCATGTTGTTGATGAGGTAAATTTGAGATAATTGTGGGTATAGAACTATAAGATTATAAACATTACAAGAATTTGGATCCATCACATAGGTTTTGCACATCAATGAGCCGTATTCTTATGTAGCATTTGAAAGCTGACTATACTGTTTTACACTCTTTCCATAGGAAGAGTTTTTGGCTTTGATAGCTATTATTGGCTTCATATTTTTACAAGTTTGAACCCACCTTGCACAGCTAGAAAACACATGGCACATCTGATTTTTTTTTTCTTTCTAATATATATCTGTTGAATGAAGCTGATATGGGAATCATAATAATATTTGATGCATATTGTTTGTTCAACTATTTAAAAAGCATCACTTGGCGGCATTACCTTTGTGGACAGCTAATTTGCCATGTATCTATATATCTACAGAAAGAAGAAAACACACATCCACACGCACAGACCTGACAGACTTCATCTGTCCGTCTATACAGCTTGGAACTATTAGTAAGTGCTGTCTCCTATATAGGTTTGGAAGCTGCAGCAATTTGTGCATGCATATGCTTAAGAGCTTAGCAGATTTTTCTTTGATCAACTTGAATATTTATTGTAATGAATATTCTGAATTGTCAGATTTGTATTTATTTTCTTTCAAGTAATTAAATAAATTTGCATTTATTATCAATCATGTATCCCTTTCATGTATTATTGCCTTGTAGCTAATATTATTCATTTGCTGCTTTAAATTCGTGATTGATGATGCCTATTGCAAATTCTGGAAACGGTTGTATTGTTCACCATCTTTGGAATGGTAAGAAAACGTTTTTTTTTTGGGTGCTAACCAAACAAATGGGTTTGATTTTGGGGGTGCTAAAGTTACTGATTTGTACAGAAGTAGAAGATCGTTATGGATGCTGCATGATGCGTTTAAGGGCAATCCTGTTACAGCCTGATAACAGGCCTCTCTGCAAAGTTTTACGTTTCGGAAATAATTATTTAATTTGTATTAAAATATTGTAATAGATAACTTAGTTTACTGTTTGACTAAAGTTTTGATCAACTGCTTTTAGCAATATTATTGATGTTCTAGACTTTTTTTTTTACTATTATTTGAGGAAGGGTACTTTTGCGTAAAAATTATGAATTTCTGCTTTTGATTATGTTTTTAGTAGGAGCTGAAACTCCTTGCTGCTCTCCCACAGCAGAAATATTCACTATACTCCTGTAGTACTGATTTTGCTATCTTTCGAGAGTTTTCTTTTTAAGTTGGTCAAACATGACGAAAATAAAAATAAAATTTATTGTACTCCTGTAGCACCATGTCTCCAATTTTGGCAAGAAACAAGACAGTTGCAATTTATAATTATGTTTTGATAATCAACAGAGTGCTTATGCTTATTGTGGCGAGAGTGATGAGATTTTGGCATTTGATGTCCATCACGTTAAATAGTCTGAGATGGTTCCCCAACCAAAGAACCTGGTTCCCAGATAGTCAAATATTCTGTTTTATTAGAATCAGATTCTTAAATTGATTTAGAGGGATAGGTTTGTGATTGTAGCCCGATTTTGTGCACCTTTTATGTAATTATCCCTTTCGTTGTACAGATTAATTCAGATCAATGAAAACAGTATTCCCCAGTGCACACTTGTATAGGTCTTGTTTCTAGAACCCCTTTTGTGGATGTAAGCATTATTCCTTGGCAGGAATTTATACAATGGATTTGTTTGTAGAATGCTGTATTTCAGGCTAAAGACTTAGAACGTGATTGACAAATGCTGTTCTGTAGACGTTGCTATTGTAAGTTGAGAGTTGCTTTTGCCTTCATAGTATTATGAATAAGGATTTGAGTATATAGCTAGATCTAGGTTCTCTCAGATGAGGAGAACCCATAAAATGCATAAATTCCCGCTGCTGCAAGTACTAGAATTGAGGCACCCATGTTCAAGAGTAGGGGCTTGTCTTCATCATCCCATTTCCCTTCTGCAATTCTTGTGAAAGCCTGGGAAGCAGAAGTGGTCACTTCTGTGATTCCCTTCCCTATGGCATCGATCAAGCCATCATTGAGGTTCCCTCCATTGGTGACAGCAGCAGCTGCAGTTTTGCTGGTGGTTTCCTTTTCCTTCTCAGGAGTTTTTGTAACAGAAAGTTCCTCTGTCTTGGCTAACTCTCTTGCTCTGATTTCTTGTTCTGTAACAATATCCTTCTCCACCACACCATTATCAGGTTTTGTTGACTCAGAAGGCTTCCCTTCTATGATTTCTTTATTTGGGACCCTTTCTTTCTCAGCATCTTCATCCCTTCTTGCTGCAGCCTTTTCATCCGCTTGCTTTCTTGTAACTGATGTTAATTGGGCATTTTGCTTTGGTCCCTCTTGACCCTTTTGTGGCTTTTCATCCAATGTCTTTCTGGGAACCATTGTTATTGCAGGTTTTGGCTCAGTTTCCTCTTGACCCTTGTGAGGTTTTTCATCAATTGTCTTTCTGGGAGCTATCTCTAATGTGGGTTTTAGCTCAGTTTCCTCTTGAACCTTCTGGTGCTTTTCATCCATTGTCTTTTTGGGAGCTATCTCTAATGTGGGTTTTGGCTCAGTTTCCTGTTGAACCTTTTGAGGTTTATCATATGTTTGCTTTTCTGGAGCTTTGGGCTTCTGTGCATTTTCCTCTTTACCCTTTTGAGGCTTTGCATCTACTACCTTACCGGGATCCATCTTTAATGTGGGTTTTGGCTCAGTTTCCTCTTGAACCTTTTCAGTCTTATCTGTTTGCTTTTCTTGTGTTGTTGCCATTGTTAATTCAGGCTTCAGCTCAATTTCCTTCTGAGGCTCTTCATCTGTTGGCTTTCTAGGAACCATCTTCAATGTCTGTTTGGGCTCAGGTTCCTCTTGAACCTTTGGAGGCTTACCATCTGCTTGCTTTTCTGAAGGGATCTGAGATGGAGTCTCTTCCTGACTCTTCTGAGCCTTCATGTCATCAGGGCCTGTAGTAGGGGTTGATGGGGAAGAAGCAGTTTTCTTATCTCTTGGTTTTCTTGCAGATCTTGGAGGAATGACTTTCGGGGGAGGGCCTGCAGGTGCTTGTTCTTGAGATGCTTCCACTTCTGCTTTTGAAATGAGCTTCTTTGGCATTGTAATGGTCAGGATTCCCTGATAAAAGTTGCTGCCAATTTCATCTACATTGCAATTTTTAGGAACTGGGTATACTTCTCTGAAACGGCTCCTTCTGTTGCCGCCATCAATAGGTCGTTCCCCAGAAACCGCCAACATTCGAGATGAGCTGTCGAATTGAACCCTTAGGCGCTCTTTTGTAAAGCCTGCAGAAGCATGAGAGAAACCTAAGTTGATAAACGGATTTGAACCTTCTATATTTACCAAATAAATGTACCATATTATTTAAACAGAGGTAAACAAAAAAAAAAAAACGAATAAAAAGAGAGAAAATAAGTCTCATGCATTTTTTTTTTCTTCAGAAATTTGCATGAGACAGTATGATACTTTTTTGTTTTGAAGATCACTAGATGGGAAAGCTTGTTTCCTTTCAAGGTGTTTGCTAATTAATTTGAATGACAGTTTTTTTTTTCTTTTTATCAAGAACAACTACAAATGCATATTCACCTATATAAACACACCTAAGATGGTAATTTGCCATTAGGGAGACTTGATCCCATGACCTCCCTCCATTCAAAGAGTATTAGTGTCATTAGGTTATTAGGTTTCTCCTTTTTTTTTCGTTTTTAAAGGTGCAAGTGAATGAGAAGACAAAAGTGCTTGCAAAATAAGGCTTAGCTACTTGGACTTAGCTATAAGATGAGTAGAGGATACTCATCTTGAGGTTAGTAAATGATTTGGACATGATTTAGAGCTCGCTTGATATACTTTTTAAAAAGTAACATTCTTAAATATGTATTTGTAAAAGTTTGAGTAAATTATACACGTGTATACAAAATTCTTTTGATTTCATTAAAATTATGTAAATCTCTTCTATAATTGTATATATAGTTATTTTATAATTAAGTCTAATTTATTATTTTTTTTACTAAAATACCTATTATTAATTTAAACAAGATTTTGGGTTTTCTGCGTTGCACCTGACCTAGTTAGAATCCACGTTATACAGAATTTCTTGTGAATACTGTGGTTTTCACTAGTTTATATATATACACACATGTTTTCTTGGCACGATATACACTAGTTTATATATACACATGTCCATTTTTTACATAAAGAATTTAATTGAAATTTATTTTTTCCCAAAAATATAAAATTAATTCAAAAGTGAGGTAATATTTTTTTTTTTACTAGAAGAGTAAGATAATAATTTTAAAATTAAATTCAAGAGTAAGGTAATATATTTTTTTACCAGAAGAGTAAGGTGATAATTTGGTTCATACAAAATTTTTGTATATTTAAAAATATTTTGTATAAGTTCAATAAAATTTATGAGAAAGATATAATATTTACTCTGATTTGATCTATTTAGTTCAAAACTAAGCAAATTTGCCCTACGGGAATAAAACAATTCATTCTTTTTTGCTTCTGATCTATATATTAATTTAGTAATTTAGTACCAAATTTAATAATACATTAATTTAGATGTAAAAATTTGAGTGAATTAACAATGCAGATCAATAATATATGAATCAACGGTTGGACCTTAAATTTCTTACAGATTATTTCATTAAATGAAATAATTGATATACATATACATATATATATATAATACTTCTATTTTTTTTACTTAATAATAATGATCTTTTCTTATTATTTTTTATTTAGGATACAAAATATATTTTTCATCAATAAAATTACTTCGTTCAGAGCCACCTAGCTAAAACTAACTCAAATAATGATAAAATGTGATGTGGGCAGTGTTCAAAGTCCAAAGCCTTTTGATTTAACAAAAATCATCATCTCATTCATTTCATTTTCTGTTTCAGGAGTCAAAATAAGAAAATCGTCCATATAAAATCTATAACAAATTATATTATTTATAAAATTCATCTCTCAAATATTGTGCTCATCCCTCAATCTCCGTGCAATACACCACCCACTTAATACCCACTTGGTTGTATTTTAGGGTTATAAGTTTATCAAAGGCATTTTCTTATAAGATGAAAGATCAAAATGGATGGAAAAAATACAGACGAACCAGGAAGCTGAATCTGCAGAAGGAGAGCTTCTGGGTTTTCCTTCATCTCTAACTTAGGCTTGAAGTCTTGATACACAGGACGAAGAGAAGGCTGTGTCCTGAAACCTGGTCTTCTTGGCCTCGTAGCCATATCTCTGCTTATTTCTTTTCCTTTCTTTTCTCTCAACTTTCTTTCTAGCCAAACAGTATTATATATGACACGCAAATCTTTGAATTGAACTTCTGGGTATTTATAAACTCTGGACAGCGTTTGCGTTAAGAAATCAACTTACTTTTTCTTGCTGAAGAGACTATTCCTTTTTGTTTGCCTTGGATTGTTCATGTGACAGAATTGAAAAATTTTCCCTTTATGAGAGGTTTGAGGTATAACTTGTTTGGCAAATAAAGTAATTTTTCTTTGTTTTGCGTATACATTTGCAGAGCAGGGCCTGCATTAAACAGACGCAGTTGCTTATTGCTATAGGTTTTCTTGGCCTCTAGTCTCATACAACCACAAGGCAGTATATTTAATTATCTGTGAATTACGTATATACATACATAAAATAGAATGAAAGTAAAATCCATTGTTTTTAAAATTGGAGTATCATTATTTAAGATTTACTAAATCTGAATGTAATTTTAATCAGTTATAATTAAATTAATATATTTTAATTATGTGTGTGTATTAAAATTTTATGTAAGAAATAAAGAACTACTGCTAATAAATTTATTAACTAAATATTGACATTTAAGTAAGTTAAAATATCTATCCATAATCACAAATTAAAATTGAAAATAAATAAATCATACTATTCATTACAATATAGGTAAAGATTTTTTCCCCCAAAAAACTAATGTTAATTATTTTGTGCCAACAATAAAATAAAAAAAAAGTTTAAATCGGTTGAGCCAGTAAATCAGCCGATTTTTTTTTTATTTTAATTTGAACAGGTCTATATGACCATATGTGTTTCAGACCTGACTACTTTTTTGAACTATATGACTATATATATTTTAGTTCTACATGACTATATCACAACAAATTAACTGCAGAGTGAAATTGCAATATAAAATTGTAATTTTTCTGTCTCAGATTAATAATATTAACATTGATTTAAGAAAATGTTTTTAATCATTTAATCAAATCAGGTTCTAGTATATATATAGTTCATGAAAGGAAGAAACAAAAGGCTGGCACCATCGTCCAGGCCCATTGCTCGGGTACGTACGTGAGGGGGGGAGAGACGTCATGGCGTTGGTGTGAGAGGGAGAGGGGCCATGGCGTTGATGTGAGGAGTGTTCTGGCAATGGCGTATATAGGGCTCAGTCTTTTGCATTCTCTGTGATTTTCGCTATTTCGCAATCTAGGCCTCTCATCTGAAGCACGGTAGTGAATGGAACAGCAAAGGGCTCCTCCTTCGTCGCCGCCGCCTGCTCAGAATATGCCTAATTATTGTTGTCTTTTTGATGGAGACCAAACAGATCGAGGGCATTTTAATTCAAAAAATAATTGAGACACCAATGTGGAAATAATTCAGTTTTGAAGGAATTTTATTCACATTCGTATTAGGAAGGGCTCAGTTGAGACGCCAGATTTTATAATTTTTTTTGTGTGTGAAGATTTTATAACTTCAGTATATGGACATGGTGCGCCCAAGGAAGGAGAAAGGAAGACAGTTTAGGATTCAATTGGGAGGCTGGCAGGCACAGTGATGGTTACGTGGTTATGTGTTGGTGATGGTTGAATTCTTGTTGATGTCACAACACATCATGGTTCATGGAAGTCCTGCATAGCAGGCAATTATATATGTTATTTGTGTTCAAAATGGTTTTATTATTTTTCCCTTTATTGTTGGTAACACCAATATACGAGAAAAGACAAAATATGTATATACAAGAAAAAATTAGCATAATATTTATCCAAGAAAAAATGATAGAAAATCAATTAAAGTGATTTGAGATATATATATATATATATATAAAGAGTGTCTTTATAAGGATTAGTGAAAATGGTTGATTAGATGGTCTTTAGTCTATAGAAAGACTAAGATAGACATTTAAGGCTTTGTTTGGTACCAAAATAGAATGGGAAAGGAAAAGAGAATGGGAATACAAACTATGTTTAGTATGGTTGGGAAAGGAAAATGAAATCTCAATGCATCAAGTTTCCTTTCTCCCTTACATAAGGTAAATGGTGTTTTCTAAGGAAATCTCACTTATACATACCAAACAAGAGAGAATATTTCCCCTCACCAATTCAATATCCCTTCCCATCTTGCCCTACTACCAAATGAGTCCTAAGAAAGTTATAAATGAAATTTCTTAATAAATAATGTGATTAAAGAATTGATTTTTCAAAGAATTTAACACCGTTTGATCTATGTAGTTGAATCCAGCTATTGACATAGAATTGTTGCTGTGGATACATTGTGCATATTTTTGTATTGCTTTTAAAATAATTATTTAAACAATTTTTTACCACATCAAACATCACCCTTGTTTCAAATAGATACTAGGCATGCATGCCACCTCAAAAAGTTGTTTTTGTACAATCACTATGTATGTTCTATCAGAGCAACCAAGTGTTTCCCTAGTTTACTTTGAAGGTAGAAGAAATGAACTTAATAATAACAATAAATTTATGATGAACTCAAAGGAAAGCACATCATAAAAGCGAGAATGAAGACCCCTTGAAACACAAGTTCTTCAAACCCCCAAAAAAAAAAGTCTAATAAACAGTATCATCGTTGTGATAAGCTAAAACGCCTGCCTAATCCAAGGATCACTGACTTAATTCTTTCATAATGAATATAGAGTCATGCACTCATGCCGTGTCAATGCTGAAATGACCAATTGTGTTGTATTCTAACGCCTCATACCAGCAGGCTGAGAATTGATAATGTCAAATTACAACAGAGAGGAATGAAATAATTCTAGCAAAGGAAAGTTAGACTTTTTTAAGATCACTTTTCCCTCGTCTGAGCAAAAACAACGGAGAATCTATAGTTTCTAGATACCAAACTAATTAAATACAAAACCCTCAGGAGGACGCTACATGCTTGTACAATAATTATTCAATGTTCTTTTCCCAGCAACAAACAATGAAAATAGGCTGTTTTTCTAAGGTTTTGTTCAAGAAATGATTAACTATTGATGCCCATTTGTGCCTGTGATCTCATGCTTCAGTGAGGTAAAGGTAAAATTCCCTGAAAATATTGCTTCTTTATCTGCCATCCAAATTCCATGACTCAGTGAAGTAGAACTAAGCGAAACAGGTATAAGGAGGAGAAACATAAAGGACCAAGAGGAAGATATCACAATAATATCATCATATCCAAAAGATGTTTGCTGTTTGTTTCATAATTATACCTTTCTTGTACTTTTACAGCAGCATGAGTGACACACAGGACGTGATGAGTTCAAAAACAATTTTTTGACTTTCTTGAAAAAAATGCCAGGGTAAGTCACAAGAAACATCAGGGAGCATAATGTCATGACAAGAATTGAAGTATACATTTTTCTCAACCAAATGACCATTGGTATTTAAGTAGTTCTCTGGTTGGACTGAGGAGAATGAAGGAGAAGGAAAGGCAAGTAAAGGTTTGATTTAAATCAAAGGCAAGAGAAAAGTTTCCATCCTTCTTTTAGTAAAAAGTTTAAACAATACTGCTCATTATATGTAGCTTGCTGTATTAGTACATCGTTTTCATTGAGCCCCCTTTCCCACAGCTTATAGTATTACTGTATTAGTACATTGCTTTTCATCCACTTATATAATGCAACAAATAGGGGCAGATACTGCACACAAGGATATGAAATAACAGACAACATTTACCTGTCAAAGAGAGACAACTTACTTCCCGACGAGCATACCTGGCCATTGCCTACAGAAAAACTTCAGATTCAGTAGCAATATTTTACCCATATAAATGGAAAATATTAAGAAGAAAAGCAACTAGAAGAATCAGATGAATGATTAAAAATTGAATGCAAAGGAAACAAGAAGAAACCAAATGTGGCCATGGACTCAATATGCTGAAAAGGTGAAATTTGTGAAACAGTGCTACAGAAAGTGGTTGATTAGAAATCTAAGCAAAAGACAGGCAGTTCTAAATAAAACAAGAGGGAGGGGCTTGCTTTATTTTTCTTTTTTCTTTTAAACAAAAACAGAAAGAAAGAAAAGGGCTTGTCCCGAACCATGAAGACAGGTGCATCAATTTTTGTCAACATACAAGAGGTGAAGAACTTAAGATGGAACACTAGGACTGGTTCGAATAAAAATATGTCCCTGCTTTAATTCATTAAGTAAGAAGGACTCACCAATTATGGAAAAACCCTTCAATCTTCCATTGCAGCTAATTTTCCCAGAAGAAAGACTTTAAGGTCTTAATCTCCTCAAGACTAGGCAACTTGAATGTGTAGACCATACGTAAGGATGTCACAATGATAAAGTATTCTTTTCTCAGTTTTCTCTCATGGTCACCCACCTAACTCTAAAGTTTGGTGGAGCATACATAGATTGTTATCTTCAACCGAACTGATCACTAAATACTCCTCAGTCTGGCAATGAAACCTTTGGTCTTTGGTTACACTATGAGGGTTTGAAACCTTAACCACTATCCAGACCGTACCCACCCTTTCCACTTGAACTTTAATATAAAGGTAATATTTCTAAAAATAGTAGCAATTATAAAAATCTTGACATGAAAATTCTCACATGTTACCTATTACACAAATACAGAGTAAAATCCTACATGTTGAAGAAATACCTGCACTGACCGCAATGCAGCAGTATCTGGTGTTGAAGAACCATCATCAGAAAATATATTCCTAAAACCAAAAAAACACACAGATTGTGTTATGTGGAACTGCATTCTCAGTGACTAACATCCAAAACATAGAAGTGGTAAACACGGTTGGAATCAAAAGCTACCTCCATATTACATCAGAGAAATCATTTGGCTTGGCTTCCGGAAGCAAGGCTGTATCATAAGCAACGATATTTCCATAGAAAACTTTTTCCAGATCCTTCATCCACCTAGTCAATAATAGGTTAACCTGCCATTTAAAAGTAAATTCTCAGATATAAATATAGAGCCACTTACCTATGAAGTCTATTTGTAAAGTAATGCATGCAATACCAATTCCTCCCAAACCACCGTTCTCATTTATGCATTAAAATAAACAAGTATGAAAAATAGAAAATGCATGAATATATCTTTCCACAGTCTCATCATCCTGAAAATTTGAAAACAAAAAATCATATAACCTAAGCAAGCAACAAAAATGCAAGTCCTTCCCAAAGATTAAATCTATGTTATATTTCTGTAATAAAAATGTTAACTATAGAATACAAAAGGAAACATAATTTCCCATAGATTAATGCTTTTAATTATAAATAATAAGGAAAATGAAATATATATTCTTCTAAGTGAGAATAATTGCAGCTAAGATGTTGTTGGAGTGGGATGAGAATAAATAAACTAAAGAAATCACATATCTAAAAGTACAATAACAAAATGAAAAAGACTACTTACTCCAGCTTTAGACACTCTTAGCTCCACGTCATGATTGTAAATCTCATACAAGTATTGCCCAAATTCAACTCCCTCTTTTCCCTCTTGCTTCATGCGATGCAAACATAGCCACATGTGAAGTACAAGTAAAGAGAATGTCGTTTTAAATGTCTTCTCCAAGTTAAACACTGTAGGCAGATGGAAACAGTTAAAATAAGAGATAAGAACTTTTTTTTTACAAGAAGAATCTAAATTATAATCCTCCCAGCCCAAAATTACTCATCTCTAATTCCCAAAATAAGTTCAATTAGTAAGCCATTAAGCTTTGTTAAATAACTAGTGGAAGATTTTTCCTTTCTTGGTTTATAAAGTAAAGAAAAGCTAAAGTCCTCAAAGTGATACATACATGCAAACACACACAATAACACAAACGGCTTTGAAGTATCAGAGCAGCATGAAAGGAACACCCCAACATAAACATGAGCCAAACACCAAAGGGAAGCCAAATGAACAATTCTGCCCCCACCTACATCAGTGAAATCTATCTTTAAGATTTTGACCTCAATCCAAATACCCCACATAGCAATTATCCTTATAATTTTACTTTCTTTCATACAACCAGAACCTCAAAACCTAGTCAGTAAGAAATCCACATTGAGGCAAACACTCACATCCCCACTAATGTGAAACAGTCTACAGCACCAATTCCAATTCAGACAGTTCAGATAAAATGGATTGTCTCCAAACTACTGAACAACATGATGCATAGTATCACAAACCTGTAATTGAAAACTATAAAAACTCAAAGTCTCATGGTAACTTAGAAGAGCGGACGTGTTGAATAGAAAACTTACATGTGCATACAAGTTCTTGTGTTTGTTAAGTATTTATGTCTGCATGTTTGGATTTGAGCACGGTTTTGTGTCTATAGCAATATGCAAACTTGCTTAAATAATGCTTGCAGGTCAGTTCATAGATTTGGCTGAGATTGATTAGTAATGGACTGACTTTTTGGAGATTTTGGCATAAAACATACAGTAGCTAAGAGAGGTCAATAGGCTTTTGGGGAAAATGGGAATCTTAGGATGAGTTACTAGTATGCAAGTGACACGGATCAGAAACATAAGCAAGTAAAAATTATTTGTTTTAGTAACTTGGAACTCTGAAATTCTTTATGTCTGTCAATATTAGGAAGACATGAGTATACCACTGAGCACTAGGCCTCTGAACTACAATGGAGTGTCCAATATACCTTCATAAATAGGAGGTTTATCAACCTGTGAAAGGATTCTCTGGTATACCACATTAGCTCCTCGAATTGACTTGCTCTGTTTACTATAAAACAGCAACAGCTTTAGAAAAAACCGCTTGATGCCCTCAAAATTTGGTTCTTGAACTCTTAGTGGTGAATTTTCAGCCAAGGCCAGTGAATAAGGCTTAGACCAAAACATTTTATCTAAGTTAACCTGCAAAATGTGAGGCAATCATTACCAGTATCAAATCAAGTAGATAGGATTGCCTACACTATATATAATAACTATTAAAAAAATATTTACAGAAAAGAAGCAATAAGAAGTTGCATCCAAGAACACAGGTTGCTGACACTAAGTTAATCCAACAGACAAAATGCAGGAAAATGAGAAAAAAAAGGAAAAAGCTGCATATTGTCACCATTGCTTGAAATAAGCTGCAAGATTATTGTATAACTTCTTCTCTGTCTCTCCCAAACACACAAGCAAACCCTTAAAAATAGAGTTTCAATTACATACAATGATTGCTAGCCAGTAAGCTCAGTTCCAAAGTTGGAACCTTGAAATAAAATAATAAATAGGAATGGGGTTTATACATCTATACCTTGGGTTTGTTCGTTAAATTTTTCTCCTTGAAATCAGTTATAGTCAAAGCAGAGGCTGCTGCAACCTTTGCATAACTTTGACACGTCATGGCACAGATGTCTTTGCCAATTTTCAAATTAATTTGTGATCCAATTTTGGAAACATGAGTGATTGCTTTACTCCACCTTTGCAACATTCTGAATCAATTCTACACCAAATCATACAAGAAAAATAAATGTCATATTGCTACATTCCATGTAAACCCCATTATAGCCATCTGAAGAAGTGCAAAATAAAAAGTACCAACAACTAAAGCAGTAAGCCAAACCACCCTCCGCCCCCCCTTAAAAAACAACACACACACATATTACACGGTTTGCATTCAGTAGGATGCCAGAGAAGGAATGTTTCAAATTACTGAATATGGGCATCATAGTTTATAAAATTTTAGAGTACATGATCATATTTCGATACTAAATAAATTTGAAGGAAAAATAAAACCTTAAAACAGCATATTTCGGCATATGAAATTTTAGTTGCTCAATAAGATTTCTCAGACTAAAGATAATCAAGACCTAGATAAACCCACAGTTAAAAATTTATACTCTAAAAGCCATCTCAACAGCATAATGAATCCAAGTAGAACTTAGCATTTGCGTCACTGGCTCAAAATGAAAACTCATATTCTTCAACGGAAGAATGGAAAAGAACAGAAAAGGTTGAATAAAATAATCATCTTTATATATATTCCAAGCATTCACCAATTGGAATGCTGATTAAGAAGGTATTTAAGCACAAATTTGGATTTTGCCATAATATACCTTCACTTACAGAGTGAATTCAATGGTGCTCTTCAAAGGGGTCGAGGAGATTAGTGATTGGGAGGGGTGATTACGAGTTTCACAGAGCCAATTGATTTAATTCTGCGTGTTGGGGCTGGCAGTTGCCGCTGAAGCGCGGAAATGGATCACCTAAAGTGTAGCTTCCTAAGTGCAATGTTTTCAGCCGTTAGATATAGTTAATGAACTAGATTTCGCCACGTGCACCAGCTGCTCCAAAATGCAGATTTCATTTCACTGAGGTGGAGGTCACATGTGGTGGTCATCGTTAGGACCAAGATTTGCCATGACGAGGATGAAACAGTGAAACTTTAACTTTTGATTCCTTTCCAATTAAACCAAAATGGCGGAACAGCATAACAACGAAGAGGAAGCCACAGCGAAACGAGGACGACGACTCTACCAGACGGAACGACGACGATGCAGCCACGGCGAACCGGCGACAACAACTCCACTTGAAGGCACAACCAAGATGCAGCTAGTCCAAGAGGAAATATACCCCACTGACTGCTTGAATTTAGCGTTTTGGAGTAGCTGGTACGGTGCCGTTTCCCCAGTCATTTTATTAAGATATTATATATGAAAAATTTTTAACATATTAAATTTAATATTATAAAATTTGGATGGTTAGTGAAGATCTAATGTCAAAGTTCAAAGTTTTTTTTTTAAATATATTTTATAATAATTAAATTAATATGCATTTGGAAAACTTACAAAAATATAAATATTTAATAATATGAAAATTTGTTGAAATAGTTTATATATAATAATAGATCTATGTAAAATAGAGTAGCAACTAAAAATATTATCATATCATCTCACAAAGATCCTAACAAAATTGGTAGATAGTTGGGTACTTTAAATATGTTATTTTGGATTCAATAGTTAGCAGGGAATATCTTTAATGCTTAAAAAAAAATTGACATATCAAAAATATGATTTGGCCAAATACAAAATCCAATAAAAAAAATTCTCTAGTGCTATAACCAACTGACTTTTTTTAATTAATTAAATTGATTTCCGACCCATTTTTGGCCAACTCTAATTGTTAAGTTAAATTGAAATCATGACTAGTTTATTAGTTTTGGACTTATTTGGTTTGTTTGATGGAATAAAAATGGCTTCATAAATAAGAAATGTCTTTTGTGCTCAAAATTAAATAATTAAAAATACTAAAAAAACCATATATAAGTATAATAAATATTTACCTTAAAAAAAGAAGCATAATAAATAATAAATATTACTATCTTCACAAAGGAAAATGGATTGCCTTTTCCTTGAGATACTAAACATAGTTTTTCTTATTCGATTTAGATCATCCGGTGAAATCGAACCTAAACTACTAGTATTCTATGTTTATATATATATAACAAAAATTATATATAATACTTTCCATTCAACTTCACCAACATCATGCACTGCATATTTCACAGGATTGAGATCCTTTTAACGGGATCCATCAATCCAAAAACCCAATATATTTACAGCTCAACGCAACAATTTTCTATTGAAATGAAAAACATGAAATTCAAGAAACCCTAGCTGTATATTTTCATTTTCAACTCTATTGCATCTATACTTTAGAAAAGAAAACATACATGTATCCAATACATATTAGATGCATTACACATGCCATACTTCATGGTACATATCATACATGTATAGTTTTTCTTCTTAAAAAGTTCCAAAATGACTTAAGATTAAGAAAACTCAATTTTTGAATTTTTATTTTAAATATCTTTATATTATTTTTAAAATAACTCAAATTTTTTTTTTAATTTTAGGATACATTAATTTATCAAATATATATAAAGTTCTACGAATATTTCTCATACCAATATTCTAAAATTATAACATTTATTGTATCCAAAGTATTGTATTGTATCGCACCTAATACATATATCCATATCTATGCATTATAAGTTCTCACCATGTAACTAGTCCTTGTGGTCGAAAAAATGTTACTTGGCCTTGGTTATCATTCTATATTAAATAAATGAAGGATTAAGTGTAATTAATTCAAGTCTCGAAAGAAATTAATATAATTTACTTTCTTCTTTTTAAGCACTTATTGTTATAATTTATTTCCATTTTTTTTAATATGTTTCGACTTGAGAATTGACTTCAAGCTTTTTAACCAAAATGAGATGGAAAAATGAACCGAGAAGAGAACTGTCATTTTCAACGTCTCGTCTTCTTCATTACAGAAAAAATGGGTTTAGTACACGTTTATCACATTGAAAATGAAACAAAAGCAAGAATTGAAGTGTGGAACCAAAGAATGCAGCCCTAAATGATAGGATAGAGGCCACCAGTCAGAGTCTCAAACAAAAATTCTTAGATAATGCCTTTCTACTATCACCAAACTAATTACTCCCTCAAATCCAAAATGTAGTAGGAGATATTTTTAAATATATTTCATTCAAAAACATAAAAAGAAAATGACTTTTATCTTATGAATTAATATATTTTTTTTCAATTTTATCCTTAATTAAAGTAGACTTATTATTATAAGACATAAGTTAGAAGAAAGTTAAATGAGAATATTAAATAAAGGCATTTATGAAAAAAAAAAAATTCTTTGCGACATATTTAATATGTCTAATTATTTTTTTAGTTCTGGTAATTTAATTATTTATTTACTACATTTTGGAATGGAGGGAGTATTAAAAAAAGTTCCAACCAACTTTTCAGTGAAGCCTGATGATATGGAGGGAGTATTAAAAAAATCCAAACCAACTTTCAGTGAAGCCTGATGATATGTCTGTAGGCTTTTCATGATTAGTTCAATCTACCAAAATTTCATTGACGGTTTACGAAAGAATCTCAAAAGAAACATAGACAACTAAAGTTCCCAATCACCCATGAATTAATTTTCTCTGACCTTATTACCTTATCATGCTTTCCCAGTTACCACATCACCAAATGATATTATAGTGAAGCGGCACATACTTCCATTATGTCATGCTCAGTGAGAAGCCTAGTGTTGGGAGCAAAATTGGTTGCAGAGGGAATATCTAAGTTCTCCATGTTAACAGCTACAGGTTCCACGGAGAAATGAGCTCCGATTGCCTTAATTGTCCTCTGTACAAATTCTGATCGTGGCAGAAATTCCTTCATTCGACACACAAAATCTGTGTGGCCTCTAGCCTGTGTGAATAGACAATGATAAACCATTGAACATATTATGAAAAAAGAAAGAACAGAGAATATGCACTTGATAAGTACACATCCTTTGTGGCATTCAGTTCAGAGAGATTCCCAAAGGAAATTAATTCTCAAGGATTTCATGCTTTTGTGAGGATTGGACCACCCATCGAGAATAAATAATTGTGGATACATGAATGCGTTCCATTCTCTTTTAACTTTCATTTTTACCAGCTCAATGGTGTTCTACAAGTTTTAGCACCAGCTCACAATATGTATCTATAGAATATTTTAAATTTAATAACTGTAATTAAAACAGCTCTAAGTATTTATTCATGATGGACATTTATTGAGTGTATTTAGTTAGCAAATACATTTCCTTTATATATATAAAAGAAAATTAAGTAATTTAAGTGTAGTTAGCATCATTTGTTTTTACTGGTACATATTTATAGCACAGACTGCTGACATTGCAAGAAATTGCCATTTTGGTTGTATGTTATAGTTGGCAGTGGCTACCAAACAAACGAAGGGCCATTCAAAATCCATAAGACAAGAATCCATTTCATTATCAAAGAGCACATACAGATTTAGTCTTGAAAAGTGTACCAAGTTCCAGGCATGAACTTGATGAACCAACTGTCGTAAAAAACTTAGTTCAAGTCCTCCAAGTTTTGGAGAACATTTCAGACATGTGTTGTGTGCCTTATTTGAACATATGGGACGGGGGGTTCTTGGGGATTGATCAGACATCAGCATATCCACATGTGATATAAATTTTCCATTGTCATGCATAAATTAAGCACAACGACACTAGAGACACCAAATGTATCATTCCCATGCAAACATTTAGGATAAATGTTTTTTATGTTTTAACCAGCATAATGCAGAATGGTATCCCCTTTTTTTTTTTTTTCCTTTTTCATATAGAAACATAATTAGCAATATCTAGGATCAATATTTATAGAAGTAATAATTATTCAAACCATCAAATTGTTCATAGGTAACAATAGGGATTAGCACCAACTGAATCCATCAAACTAGAACATAAAAACAATTTAATTGCAACATTTTAACCCAAAACACCTCACTGGCAGACACAAAAATTAAAAGTTGAATCCTTACCAGCCGGTAATTGGGAGCCTTTGCTGGTAACTTGAGGTAGGCCATGTTCTTGATCTCATAATCCCATAAGAAAGATGTGTGGTGAACCCACCTGTGCTTGATTATGGATTGAGCATTTCCACCAAACTTACGATCACCAAACACATAATCTATGAGTAAAGTGAAATCAGAATTGCATCAAAATTTCATTATGTGATTCCTGAAAAAGAGACAGAACATTTCGTAGATTCCATAAAGTTGCTTCAAAGTGCAAAAATGTTCCCCAAAAAAAAAAAAGCATTTGTGCTTGTTTTAAAAGTCCAAAATCAGAAGAGGACACAACAGCTGAAAAGTGAAGTGTGTAATAGTTATCATATACAGTTGGTTTTATAAGCAAACAATGGAAAGAAAATCACTGAAATCAAGTTATGAAATAAAGCTCCTAAACAAATATAGAACATGTTTCTCTTTTCAAGAAGAAGAAATATAAAGGATAACAAAACTTTTAAGTCGTTTACGCTACTATATCAACAATCTATGGTTAAGAATCTAATTATTGAATATCAACCACAAAATGATATTTTTGTTTGTTGGATCTAAATCAAGGATCTGAAAAAAAAAACAGCTCAAATGACTTGACACAGTCAAACTCAGGGATGCTTTTAACAAACATATACTTAGTGATGTTAGTGATGGAAGGGTTCTATAAAAACTAAACAAAGCACGATGATAAAGTGGCGACTGATGTACCATTCTCATGGAGTTGGAAATCACCAATCCCTTTGAAAACTTCACTGTATAACTGACCACTCCATGACATGATGGAGCGGGGGAAGGGTTGAATATCAGGAACAGCATCTTTATTACATATAAGAGTAACAAATATAGTCCCTTGGTCAACAATAACGGTGCCTCCCCCAGAAAACCTTCTGATGATGGGAATCTGATCTCGCAACACAGACCTGACTTGAACAAGTTCTGAAAGTTTCCTATGTAGAATATCCACTTTCAGATATAACATCTATTTTCATGCTTATTCTTACAAAAAGCAGAAAAGACAAGGAAAAATTTCTTTTCCTAAAGCATATCAGCAGCAAATCAAGAAGTGACCTTTTGTAAGTAATAAATATAATTGGGAAACAAAGAAGACCACTAATACACAACCTATGGTTCTACACTATCCAACAAGAACCATTGTAAAGTACACTCCTTACAGTTTGTATCAAGGATAGGTGCAAATAAAAAGTCACTAAATGAGTGCTCCAGATGGTGTAGTTCACTAACGCATCCATTTGAACAAGTTTATACTGGATCCTTACACCTACCTAAATCTAGTTTGGTATGAATGATGGAAAGGTAATCTCTATCATCTCTACGTAATGTCTATTGTGTCTTTATAATCATTATTCAATAATATAAATTATTCTTTTATTGTTTAAAAATAAGGGCACAAGTGTTATTTTTCATCTCTAAAATACCTTTTATTCTATTTTTTGTTTCATTTCATTCTATTTCATCTACCAAACATGCCTCAGTGCAAGCAAGGAGTCATTCCTTTGTGTACCAAATAAGCCTGGGTGCAAGCAAGGAGGAATGTATGTAATCTCATTCACCATTAATTTGGCAAACAACCAAGAAAAATACAAGAATGTAGGAAACAGTCAACTACACCAAATTTTATAGAAGAGAGAGATTCGTCAAATTTGCAAGCTATAAATACGTGAATGATCATCAAGTAAACTAATAAATTATTTTGTATAACTGACATGGAAGATAAGAATAGAACCATAATTCAATCCTCAGATTAAGGAACCAGTAAGACAAATCAAAACATACCCAGACAAGCCCATTACAATGGCAGGGGAATTTGTGCCATCATTAATCAGACACCAATTATCTGAACTAGTCCGAAGAAGCCGTTCCTCTAAGTACAATTGCTCCAAAATAGGAACCCCTTTCAATCTAATCAGCTTCATCAATGGAATCCATGCCTCTCTAGCTTTACCCACCAAAGCCATTTGCTTCCAACTTTAAAAGAAATCCACTTTTGATGCAAAAGAAACGGATTCAAACGAATAGAAAGAAATTATTCGAAGGTATTTTGGAAGCAGAAGAAGAAATGGGATGATAATATAGAAAAGCCTGATGTTACTAGTAAGTGAAATTGGGTTCTTCGCAACCGGTTGCTTCGTGTTTCGTACTAAGCTAAGACTGATGCTTGACCACTTGATTAGTCCCGACTTGAGCTAGAACCCTCCTTAGCTTTGTTTGGTAGGAGGAAAGGGAAGGAGAGAGAGAGAGAGAGGGGGGAGGGATTTTAATGGAGGGAAGAGAAGGGGAGGAGAGATGAGATATAGAGGGAAGAGAGGGGAATGGAAGAGAAGAGGAGAAATTTTAATAATTTGTTGTTTGGTTCAGGAGGGGAGGGGAGTTAATAATAATTTGATCATTTTACCTTTAAAATTAAAGAAATTTTTTATCATTTTTATGAGTATAAAAAATTTCAATATTAAGTATAAAATTATACTTTTTTATTTCATACTTATATTCCATAATTTTATACTCACTTTTTGATACATGAAATTTAAGTATAATATTTTGTTGTATTTAGACACTAAAAAAATATTTTTATGTTTTTGGAAATTTTTAACAATTTTTTATATTTTTAAAAATATTTTTTCTATAAAAAAATATGATCACACTAAAAAAAAATTATTTCCACCATATTCATCCCCCAATTTTGGGGGGAACGGTTTTAGGGGGAGGGGAGGGAAGTTTGTCCCCTCCCCCTCTCTTAATTGGTGATTCCAAACAGGGGAGGGCCCTGTTTGGAATGAGTTAGAGTTTTTGGGGGAGGGAAGTTGCTTCCCTCCCTTCCCCCCTCCCTTCCTTTGTATCAAACGCAGCGTTAAGTGTTCTCGTAGTAAGATTTAAAAGGCAAAATGACATTAGAGTCCAAAATCTTGAATTAATATCAATAATAGATCCGCACATGCTAAAACGCCAATAACAGACCAATGGTCTTCATGAAGTGAACAAAAATTAGTGGATAAATTACTGAAATACCCTTTTAGAATAAAACACTCAAATCCCCTGGTTGAACCCTCGCATGCCCTAACTCTCTCCATCGAACTAGTTACTCCAACACAAAGCCGTCGGATGAAAGGATTTGAGTGTTTTATTCCAAAACAGTATTTTAGTAATTTAGCCACTACTTCAGGAACATTAGTCTAGTATTGGCATTTCAGAATGTGTGGATCTAGTCCCAAAATGTCACTCCCTTTTTTAATTATTATCTTTTTAAATTAAAATTTATAAATAAAAAATATATTTTTCAAATATTATGTAATTATTTATTTGTGCAGTTTTAAATTTTTTTATTAAAAAATATTATACAATAAAAACTGAATCTTATAGTTTTTTCATGATTAAAAAAAGATATTAAGAATTTAAAATTGCACAAAAACCGCATGATTTCTCATAAGTATATTTTTAATCTATAAATTTTAATTTAAAAAAAAAATCCCATAGCAGCATCAAGAGAGGTCTCGTAGGAGAGACCCCAAGTCCTGACTTGAATAAAGGTGTGCTTCTTGATAATAGATTCTTGGTTCCATACAATCCTTTTTTGTTGAAAAGATTTGAAGACAAAGCATTCGAGATCAATTAAATATCTCTTAAAATATTTGACAAAAGGAGATGATCGAGTTATTGCCAGCTTATACTCAACTTCTAATTCAGCATCTGCAAGCATAATACATGATGAAATCCAACAGTACTATAATTGTAAATACATTTCCCCTTGTGAGGCAACTTGGAGAATTTTCTCTTTTGATATCCATCATAGATACCTATAGGTTGAATGATGAAGTTTTCATTTACCATATGAGCAATTTGTTCTTTATACAAATTCAGATGATGTGTAAAAAGTCTTGCAAAAGCAAATGGTCAATCGGTCTATGATGTTATCATGGATGAACCGCAATTCGCATGATGACTTCGCTAACTTACTTAGAATTCCCACAATATTTTGTGTTTGACCATTTAAATAGAGAGTGACGTGGAAGGAAGAAGGGGTTTTGTATTGGATGACTACATCATGTGCCACCAACATCACGCGAGTTATACTTCCTTTGTATGTTGCTTACAAAAGTAAAAGGGCCTACTTCTTATGAAGCCATCAAAACAGTTGATGGCATTGTTTACCCTACATATAAATCAGCATGCTATGCACTTGGCTTGCGAGATGACGATCAGGAATTCATTGAAGCAATCAATAAAGCTGTTGTATGGGCAACTAGTTTCATTTTAAGAAAATTATTTGCTCAAATGTTGCTATCCTCCTCCTTGTCGAGGCTCGACCTTGTCTGGAATGCAACACATGAAATATTGTCAGAGGATATTTTCTATGTGCATCATGCAAGTTGTGAGACCCACGATAAGTACAAACTACATGATAATTTTCCTTCTACACCCCTTTTCACTCCTTTTCTAGGGTTTTGCCTTTGTTATATAAAGTTTATATAGACCCCTAAATTTTGCTTTTGTAGGTATTCATTATTCACAGATAGACAAAGAGACTACAACCTTGAATGAGATACAACATATTGTTAGCAAGGCTGACTTCCCAAGAGGGGGGGTGAATTGGGAAGATTGAAAATTTTCTGCACAAGGTGAGGTAAGTGGAGATATCACAGTATAATGAAAATAATGCGTAAAACAGAGCAAGCTGAAAAGTGAAGATAGGGAGAAGAAAACTCAGTAATTTATCCTGGTTCAGTCTTTCCACTTGACCTACATCCAGTCCCCAAGACACCTCTTGAGATTTATCCACTATACAGCAAGAATTTCAATGGGCTTCTTGCTAAGGCCACAGTACAACGAGTATGCTCTGTTTCTGAGCTCTCTCAAACTCTCCAAGCACTTTCACTGTGTGCTTCTCAATCCCCTTGTGAATACCCCTCACAAGTAAATCTATCTTCCAGATGAAGAGTAGATTGATTACAATGAAATAACTCTCTTGAAAAGAGTAGATATGAAAGTTTAAGTACAAGTTTAGAAGTTGAGAGGGTAAAAGCTTTTGAGAAGAAGATTTAGCAGAAATTCGGTATATACAAGTTTGATTTGTTACCCACAACTTCAAATGATGTTGTATTTATAGATTTAGGTCTCAAATATCCGTTAGAGACTAAATCTATCCGTTGGGGAAGTTATCCAACGGTTACTCTGAAAAACTATCCGTTTACCAACCGCATTTAATGTTTCTGACATACTGAAATTCGAATTTTGGTTGGCCAACAGACGAATTTCGAGGGAACCGAAGGTTAAAGCTTCCAACGTTAAAATGCGAAGTTCGTCTGTCCATAGAGTGAAATTCGAATTTTGAAACTTATAAAATATTTTCACAATGTGACATACGAATTTTTAAGAAGAAAGTTTTTCTGTTAAGTGTGAACAGTGTTTTCAATTTGCTACAGTGCCCTCGAAATTCGAATTTTGAAAGTCCAAAATTCGTCTGTCCATAGAACGTCCAAACAGGCACAGTAGTTCACTTTCTTTGAAATTCGAATTTTGACAGAGTGAAATTCGTCTGTCAGAGACCAGTTTTGAGACTTAAATCATTCTTGATCTCAGATGAACTTTATCAAACTTTCAGACGAATTTCTTCTATTTTCTCAAGTTTTGTTTTGTCTGAAATTCGAATTTTTAAAGAGTGAAATTCGAATGTCACAAAGTAGCTTCTTTTGACTCAGATGAAAATTCGAATGTTGCCAAGTTAAAGTTCGTCTGTCAGAGAGCATTTTTCAAACTTAGTTTCTTTTTGATTTCAGATAAACTTTAGCAAAGTTTCAGACGAATTTCTTTGGTTTTCATAAATTGAATTTTGTCTGAAATTCGAATTTTGAAACTGTGAAGTTCGTCTGTCACCAGAAAGGCTTCTTTCAGACTAGATGAAAATTCGAATTTTGAACCACCAAAATTCGTCTGACAGAGAGCCATCTCTTCAGACTTAATCAGTTTTAGCTCGAAATTCGAATTTCTAACTTGACAGTTTAGTTTAAACTTTTAACCTTCGTCTGTTTGTGGATGTTTTTCAAATATTCAAGGATTTAACATAAAATCAAAGTTTGAAAACATCTTTTCTTCAAATCAAAACTTTTTACCCAATCATAACAAAAACTAAAGATCCTACAAGAGATCTAACAGCAAATACTCAGAAAATCTTCACTTGGAACAGCTTTGATCTCCTTTGATATCTTCAATCCAAGATCTTGAGTGTTGGTTTAAAATCATCAAAACTCTTTCATCAACACATATCCTTCAAAAAAATGGGAAGAGTTTGCATGACTTTCCCGAGCTTGCACTCCCCGGTGATGCAATCCATGACGAGTTAGCTAATTATGTGATACTTGATCACTTGAACCTTGATAGAGGAACTTTGAAGATGGAGGCTAACAGGATGATCAATAATTTCACCAATGAACGAAAAAATATCTTTGACCATATTCATGCTATCAATTCAAACTTAACAAAGTTATTTTTTGTTTACGGTTTTGGTGGAGCGGGCAAAACTTTTCTATGGAATGCATTAGCTTCGACTTTAAGGTCTTAAGGTGATATTGTTTTAACTGTTGCTTCAAGTGGCATTGCTGCTATGCTCCTCCCTCATGACAAGACATCTCATTCTTTGTTTGCAATTCCTATTTCAATTACTGAAGATTCCACTTGTAACATCAAGCAGAATTCCCCAATTGCAGATCTAATTAGAAAAAGCAAGTCGATAATTTGGGATGAAGTTCCCATGATCCATCGACATTATGTTGAAGCTATTGATAGGACACTAAGAGATATAATGCGCTTAACAAATCTAGACAGTAACTTGCAGCCATTTGGTGGCAAAAGCATGGTTATAGGTGGAGACTTTCGCCAAATCTTACCTGTGATATCAAAAGGAGCAGGAGCTAATATTGTCAATGCCTCTATTAATCATTCCTACTTGTGGTAGGAATGTCAAGTGTTTGAGCTCACAAAAAATATAAGATTACAGTGTTTACAACCTTCTGAACATGATAGAATGACAGAATTTGCAAAGTAGATTTTGGACATTGGCAATGGAAAGTTAAGATAGCCCAACAATGGATTCGAGGATATTAAAATCCTAGAAGAGTTATTGATCTCCCATTTCTCAGATTTAATTGAGTCTATTGTTGAAGCCACCTATCCTGCTTTGATTCATAATTGGAAAGATCCACATTTTTTCCTTACCAAAGCAATTCTTGCTTCTACGCATGAAGTGGTTAACAGAATAAACAATTATATCTACTCAATCTTTCTAAGTGATAGCATTGATTAATTGAGTTCTACTTCAGTCATTCTGGATCCTTGTGATCATAGTTGTTTTGATGAGCTATATGACACTGAATTTTTGAATACCATTGAATGTTTTGGTCTTCCACCTCACAAATTGAGTCTCAAAATTGGTATGCCCATTATGTTAATCCGAAATATAGATCAATCGTCTAGACTATGCAATGGTACTAGGCTAATAATTTCACACCTTGCTAAACATGTGATTGAATTGACAACATTGAATGAAGCTCAAATGGGTCAAAGAGTTCTTATACATCATATAGATAATTTCCAATTATTCCATCTTTTGTAATGACCATAAATAAAAGTCAAGGTCAATCATTAAGCAATGTAGGCTTGTATCTTCCAACCAATGTTTTTACACATGGCCAATTATATATTGCTATTTCTGGAGTTAAAAAGCTTAGAGGGCTAAAACTTTTGATCCATGACTCAGATAAACAGCCAAAGAAAACAACTACAAATGTTGTCTTTGAGGAAGTGTTCAACAATATTCCACATACATAAAAAAGTGCTGGTATAAAACTTCCCATACACATATGAAATTGAAATTATCAATTCGTATTTCTCTTTCTTTCAAGTGTCTTTACGATTTTTGTTTAGAGGCTTTGTTACATTCAATGTAAATGTGACATATTTATTTTTACCCTTTCTATCTTTATGAAGTGCCTTTTTTTTCCCAACTATCTTTACAAAGTGCTAAAATTATATGGTATCTTCTTTTAAGAGAAGAAATATTAAGAAAATGAAATTCAATTTTATGGAAAATGCTTTTCTATTTCTAAAATGTCCAATGTATATTGTACATCTTAACCAATACATTTCTAAAAACAAGCATTGATAGAGTCGACATATAAGCATTGCATCCTCACCGCTCAATGAGCAGGACAATATCCTTAGTTATAGATAAAAATTAAATTTATCAAACATATGTATTTTATATAATTTAAAATTTTTTATTTATTAAAATAATGTTGTATAGTAAAAATTGGATTTCTGCAATTTCTAATTTTATAAAATTTTTCTAGCAATTAAAAAATATTAAAAAATTTAAAACTGCACAAAATATATATCTGCATAATCCTAAACAATCTACTTTTTATCTATAATTTTTATTTAAAAGATAAAGGGAGAAACTACCATGATAGTATCTTGGTATCAAGGGTCTTCTTACCCCAAGAAATACACTACTGCACATTGCCTGCTTTGTGCTGAGGTGGTGCCATGTAAGCAAATCCTAGTCCTCCATTCTCTTTTAATCTTGGCTATCCATTCCAAAACTCATAAGCCCAATTCCCCTATTTCATTCTTCAACCAACTCATAAAGAATTTGGTGCCAAAATTCTCTTATTCCCTCCTGTCAGCCGTACTTAAATCACTATGGGGTACATTTCAGAAACTTCAATCTATTGTTTCCAGACTTTTTCTCTTTTATTTTTATTTTTCCTCATTATCTTGCTGTTGTCAAAATTCTTTCATTCCCTCCCATCAACCTTAATGCTTCTTAAATCACTATGGGGTAAGTTTTAAAGCTTCAATCTATTGTTTCTACTCCTTACTTCTCTTTTACCTCACTATTTTGCTGCTGAAAGATTTTCTTATCATTGAAAATGAGAACTTGTTGTCTTTTTGTGACAGTTTATTTTTTTAAAACATGTTTTTTATTTTTTCAATTAAATGATGATGGTTTTGTGTATGGAGTATAGACATTGCTGTTGAAAATGATGATTGATTTATTCATGGAGAATGGAGATATTAGTTTTATTGAATCCTATTGCACATTGCACAGATATCAGTTTGAGTATTATTTTTATTGCTTCAAGCTTTTTAATATTTTCTTTTTTATGAACAAGAATCATATAAATGATCCTTTTTTGAAGTATTAGTTTTACTATCAGTTTTTATATTAGTTTTTTCTTTTATATAAATAAAAATTTCTTGATTATTGTTAGGAATCATTTAGTTGAGCTTGAATTGATCCCCAAGATAGGCATGGAATTTAACAACCTAGAAGAGGCATGGAGATTCTAGGTTGCTTATGGAGGAAGAACTAGGTTTGGAGTAAGAAAACAAAAGTTTACGAAGAATAGGAAGGACAGTTCTATCTTATCATATAGATATGTATGGTCAAAAGAGGGTCTATGAAAGCTAGACAAAAGAGAAAGGAATGTCAAGAACCATCGCCGTGAGACTTATACTGATTGTAAGGCTAGAATGGGAGTTGTTTGTGTTGATGACGGGTGAAAATATAAAATTAATGAATTTGTGGAGGAATATAATCACCCACTCCATCCTCCTGAAACAAATTAAATGAAGTGCAAGCAAAGGAAATTGAGTTAGCAGAAGAATTTGGACTTCAACATAAAGCCATATTGCATTTACACGATTAGATGCAAGACTTCTCCATCCTCTGGCATGCTTGCTCATTTGGAAAGATGAGAATTTAATGAGCAAGCATGCCGAAGGGAGAGGAAAAAAATCTTGCATTTACACGATTAGATGCAAAGAATTACTTGAGAACCAAAAGACAACCAAGTATGATACATGATGAAGTTGGGTGTTTGTTAAGTTATTTTGAAGATCAAACGGCTGAAAATTACTCATTCTATCATGCCTACCAACTTGACACAACATATAGTACAAATCGAAACCTTAGACCACTTGCCATTTTATCTGGCTTCAATCATCATCGAGGAGCAGTTATCTTTGGTGCAACATTGCTTTATGATGAGACAATAAATTCATTCAAGTGGTTGCTAGAATCCTTTTTGAAGTCACATAAACAAAAAAAGCCTTTTACAATTTTTTTAGATTAGGATCAAGCAATAATGAGAGCATTACGTGAGGGATTGCCATACACTAAACATTGTTTATGCACTTGGCACTTAATTCAAGATGTGTTCAAGCATCTTGCAAATTTGATGAAAAGAAAGTCAAACTTTTTACCAAATTTTAGGAAGTGCATGTTTGAATATAAGGATAAGGCAACATTTGAGACTGCATGGAATAATTTACCATCCACTTATAATGTAAAGCAAAACAATTGGTTGTCCTCAATATATAAGTTGAAAGAAAAGTGGGCATGGTGTTACATAAAGAATCTTTCACACTTAATGTGCGAAGCACTCAAGTTAGTGAGAGTGTGAATGTTGATATGAAGAGTTGCATGGATTTGAAATTAAACATCACCCAATTCTTTCATGCTTTTCAACACATTGTTGACGAAAAAAGATACAATGAATTGATGCAAGAGTTTGATAGGTGTGAGAAAAGGCCACAGTTGATTACGTAAAGTACACCAATGTTGCATCAACTTTCAAAGATTTACACGAGCTATGCATTTGCCTTGTTTAAAGAACAATATGATTTGCATACTAAAGGTTGTGTAAAATTGATAGGAAAGATCCTAACATCAATTGAAGGTGTGTATTTGCTTGAATACCGTACAACCATGGTAAGTGAAAATAGCAAGTGGATTGTAAAATTTCATCCCAAAAATAAGTCCATTTGGTGTACTTGTTTTTGAATCGGTTGGCATTTTGTGCGGCCAAGTTATTAGGATTTATGAATTGAAAAATGTGAAGTTCATACCTCAACAATATATCCTCAAAAGGTGGACTAGAGATGCTAGGAGTGGTGTGGTATATGATAGCAAAGGGAAGGAAGTCCAAGTAGACCCTAGATTTCAGAGCACACGGTGATTTAAGGATATGTATCCTATGATAATACAAGTAGGAGCCGAGGCATCTAATAGTGAAAAGGCATCTGATTTGTTGTGTAAAATCATGCTATATGTTAGAAAGCAAGTGACAAAGATTCTCAAGAGTGAAGGTAAAGATGGAATCATTACTTGTGAACAAAAGAAGCCATCTACAAAGGCAAAGGGGTTCCAAAAGAAGGAAGCAAAAATAGAAAAAAAAAAAGACCAAAAGGTTGGCTTGAGCATCTATTGAAGAAAAAAAATGATTGTTTCCACTACTAAAAAAGTTATGGAAATAAATGAAGAATCAATTGATGACTTAGGAATGGAAGATGCTATGGGAACATATGCCTCACTTGAGGAGGACCATCAAATACAAATCGGAATATCATGCTCTCCCCCTCCAATCTCACATACAGGACTATCAAATAGTAATAACCTTACCTTTACTGAAATGTTGATGGTGAGAATTAATACATCTTAATTGTTTTTAACCAAATTATACTCTAAACCAATTGTTTGTTTGTGTTTCAAGCACCATTGTAGTCAAATTATATTTTAAACCAACTATTTCTTTGTATTTTAGGCACCTTTAGATAGTCCCATACTATCACTAGAAGCTTTGGAATTCAATACAAATATCTTACAAGGTACATAATAGTACAAAAACTTAAAGAACTCAAATACTTGAAAATGTAACATGAAAATATACCATTTTATTATAAAAAATCTATTTAGTACCATTGTTTCATCAGCACAATGCTTTAACAATATTAGTATAATGCTTAACTAATGTCTAAGCAATGACTAAACAATGATTTTTTTTTGTACAAGTGCTTTAAAAAAATCTTAAACAATGCCTAAAATGGGAAGAACAACAATCATCCCAATAAGTGTCAAAGTTTAACTTTCTTTTCACTTGGTTATCCTTGTCTTCATTGGGTTCATCTCTTGTAGATGTAGTTTCAGCAAATATCCTTATGAGAGATACAATTCATGGACAAAATAGCACCAAAATGGGAAGCAGTAACATGTAAGTTCAGCAAGCACTATAATTTTAACTTTTTGTTGATAGCTCTACATTGCAAGCACCATACTTATTTTGAACTTTAGTGCATTACTAGTGTAAAAGACAAATTTGTATTGCAACAACCACATTGCTTTGGTTTTTTGGTACATGACAATGTAATTGATCCCTAATTGCCTCCTATTTACACAATTTGCAATGTGAATTCTATAACTAATTTGCATTATATCAGTCTCCAATTGCTTTTCATTTATATGTATCAAGAGTATGCTTCATTGGATGCTTAGCTTTTATACCTTTTTTTTCTTGCATATCAACAACCACAAAATAGAGAACTATTAAGTATGGTTGGAATAAACTCATGAACTTTAGCAATGAATAAAATGAGGTCCTTATACCACTTCTAGAAAAAGAAAATGGTAGGAAAAGAATTCATGACCAAATATCACTGCTTATAAATCACATGAGATTGAACAAAACATTAATAGTATAAGATTTTAAATTCAGATACAAATGCTAATGTTACAACTAAACAAGAATTCATACATTCATAACTTTTGAAAATTAGTATTTGATCTTCCAGCAAACGTAAAAAAAAATATAATCATTTTTATCACTTTTTGCCATGATAAAATTGACAAAAGATAGACCCTAAGTTATTGAGCAACCAAACTTGCATTCCAAAAGATAAAGGTGGAAGCTTTACCTCTATGTGAAGGGTTCACATATGGATAGGTGAGGATTTTTTAGAAGCATTGAGACAAAATATATACAAAGAAGATTAAATCCCAAACCTACACAATGAACAAGTCCTCTAAATAGAAAAATAGATCAAATATCAGGTCCAATCTCCCCCAATTTCTATGTCGATCATTTAAAAGATAGTACAAAGTGAAATATAATGAGGGGGACTAAAGTACCAAACCTTTTGCTTTCAATCTATTTTAAAACCACATACAAGAAGTGATAGTATTGGAACAAAAGAAATTATCATCTATATACCAAAAGTTGTTAATCTAACATCCTTTATATTGTTCCAATTTATATAACTCTAAAATTGGCAATAACAAGATGAAAGCATAAGTTTTACAATTATCCTGTTAAGGAAGACCATTAAAATAAAACATGTTTGTGTAGGAACATGAATACAAAGGATGTATGCACGTATTGATCACATTGACCAAAAAGCACTTTCAATTTGACATGATAGCCAACTAATTGATGAATAGGCGCAAATGAATTCCTCCATGCCCCTTTTGCCTTGGATCCTTGAATTCACACTTGATTGCCTTACGACAACTAGAAAAAATTGAGAATTTGGTATGCACAACACATCATTTAAAGTCTTACAGAAAATATTAAAAAATTTATCCACTTAATTCAAGGCCTAAGAAACAAATTCTCATCTTCCAATCAAATCCATGACTGTAAACAAGACCCATCAAGGATACAATTCTTTGCACAAGATCAACTAATACAAATTTCTTGCACAAAGTTAAGAATATATCCTAGTGTTTAAAATGCTAATTATCATATAGAACCACTATACTTGACAGAGGAACCACATTAGGAGAGGGCACAGCTGAAGGAAGCCAAATCTAAGTGAAAATCTTGCACAATAGTGCACCACTCTACTCAATTGAGGAACCATATCGTGAGGAAGAGGAGAAAATTTTCAAATTCACATGAATAGGGCATTAGACGAAGAGGAGACAATATCAAATAAGGTGGTGTTAGATGTAACAGTCCTCATTACATTATCTCAAACTTAGTCTCGAGTTGACAGGAAGTTTACTTGGTGATATGTGCAAGACTAGAGGAACTAGGACAGAGGAAGAGTAAGTAAGAGGTAGAAGCACTCCACCCTACGGTGAGGCACAAGGTTGCGGTAGCAAACAAGCTAAAACTTGGATAGACTTTTCAGATAGAAAGGCTTCACACTATGGTAAACTTACCTCCCGTTGTTGTGCCAGTCACGAAATTTGTTTAAATCATACGAGATTCCGTTGGATGAAATAGAAGAAAATAAGGGAGAAATGGAGGATTTCTGCTAAGGTGCAAGAAATCCGACTTAGGGAGATGATTTTCGAACTCTGGAGGCTTCAATCTTAGTTGGTAAGTGATTCTTGCCTTCCCTCCTCTCTTTTCTCTTTGGTTTTTTGGGGATAAATTTGGATATATGCTTGGGTTTCCGCTTTAGGCCAAATTCCACTGATAACAATGTGTATAAATGGATTATTGAATTGTGGTTTAGTGTTATTGAAGTTTGGGTGTAAGTTTTAGAGGGATTATGCATGATTTAATGGAAACCCTAGGTTGAAAATAGTTGAAAAAGTTAGGAATCTGAATTATGTGTGAACAATTATGATTGGGATAGTTATTTGGAGCTCATTAATGCATGAAAATATTGTTGGAACTATGGGTTAAGCTTGAACGGCTAAATTGTGGATTTTGGTTGTTATGAGTATTATGTTAATTAAGGATGTTATGACATTGTAGTGCTTGTTTGATTAATCGAAGGAGTTCAAGTTATGGTTGACAATCCGAAAGCTCGTGGAAAACTCGTGTGTGTGTGGTGTCGGCAATTTAAGGTAACCAAGTGTTGGTGATATGTGTTACATGTTGATATATATATATGTATATGTATATGTATATGTATATGTATATATGGATGTTCCTGTTCATATTACGATATTATTTGTGTATGTGAATAGTTTTTCTACATATCATGGTATGTACACGGCTATTTGAGTATGATGTTGTATATGTATATGTGTGATTTCATAGCATCCCCACACTATTGCATACTAGTAGAACCATGATGATGATATATAAATTTAGAGGCATGTTGGCACGATGTTGACATTATCACCATTTGATGCATATTGTGAGGTGGATGTTGAGGTGATAATGCGATGTGATATGATGATGATGATATGGCGATATGATGAAATATCTCTGCCACTAAATCCTCCCATATGGCCAGAAGAGTTAGGTGACAATGGATTTGGGGATGCACCTTTTCTAAATCATCATCAATTTAGGTGGTCCAGAAGAAGGAGAACCACAGTTCAATTACTAGTGTAACTTTTAGCCAAATTGCATTAGTATGAGATGAGCTTAGTGATACCCCAAAATCGGTCTTCACCGACTGTTGGAAGGGAATCACCTTTCAGGTATGTATTATGTTGTTACTAGCCCATGATTCTTACCGTGTACAAGGGAGAACATGTATACCATATCATTTTTGCATTTCATTGCACCATATGCACGATTGTGTGGACTATTGATATAGGTTGCCTGTGTTGTGTTTCTAGTTGTTGAATCTAGAGTTTTGATGATTCCAAACCAACATTCAAGAACTTGGAATGAAGATATCAAAGGAGCTCAAAATGTTTCAAGTGAAGAAGTTCTGAGTAATCTGTGCAAGATTTATTGTAGGATCATTAGTTATATTTAAATATGGGTAAAAGACTTTGATTTGATGAAAAGATGTTTTAAAAACTTGATTTTATGTTAAATCATGAAATATTTGAAAAATACCTACCAACAGACGAAGTTTGAAAAGTTTATATTGAACTGTCATATTGGAAATTTGAACTTTGGCTTTGGAAATTCAAATTTCGAGCTAAAACTGAATAAGTCTGAAGAGATGCTTCTCTGACAGACGAATTTTGATTTTCCAAAGTTTGAATTTTCATAAGTGTCTGAAAGAAGCTGTTGAGCAACAGACGAACTTTGGGTTTTGAACATTCAAATTTCAGACAAAATGAAACTTATAAAAACTGAAGAAATTCGTCTGAAACAATGTTAAAGTTTATCTGAAATCAAGACTATATTGAGTTTCAAAGATTGCTCACTGACAGACGAACTTTGAACATGGAAATTCGAATTTCAAAAGCTAAAGTTGAGTCTGTTGAAATGATATTATGACATACGAAGGACAGTGTTTACAAATTCGAATGTTGAAGTAAATCTGAAAAGAGGTCTCTCTGACAGATGAACTTCACTCTTTGAAAATTTGAATTTTGAAGTAAATGAACTACTGTGCTTCTTGAGCATGCTACGGACAGACAAATTTTGGGGTTCCAAAATTCGAATTTCGAGGGCACTGTAGCAAATTGAAAATACTGTTCACACTTAATAGAAAAACTTTCTTCTTGAAAATTCGTATGTCACAACATAAAAACATTTTCTAAGTTTCAAAATTCGAATTTCACTTAATGAACAGATGAACTTCAGTATTTCAACGTTGGAAGCTTTAACCTTCGGTTCCTTCAAAATTAGTCTATTGACCAACTGAAATTCGAATTTTAGTATGTCAGAAGCATTAAATGCAATTGGTTAACGGATAGTTTTTCAGAGTAACCGTTGGATAACTTCCCCAACGGATAGATTTTGTCTCTAACGAATAGTTGAGACCTAAATCTATAAATACAACATCATTTGAAGTTGTGGGTAACGAATCAAACTTTGTATATACTGAAATTCTGCCAAATCTTCTACTCAAAGCCTTTTACCCTTTTACTTCAATACTTGTACTTCAACTTTCATATTCACTCTATTCAAGAGAGTTTCATCTATGTAAACAATGTAATCTTCATCTGGAAGATAGATTTACTTGTGAAGAGATATCACAAGGGATTGTAAAGCACTTTGTGAAAGTGCAGAAAGTGATTGAGTGAGCTCTAGAAAATAGAGCAATGACGTTGTACTGTGGCATTTGCAAGAAGCCCGTTGAATTCTTGCTGAATAGTGAAAAATCTCAAGTGGTGTCTTGGGGACTGGACGTAGGTCAAGTGGAGAGACCGAATCAGGATAAATATCAGAGTTTTTCTTCTCTCTATCACTACTCTTTCATCTTACTGCTTTATACTCTATTTTTCTGTCATACCTTGCTTTCTTCATTGTTTTCACTTTGTGCAGAAAATTTTAATCTTCCCAATTCACCCCCCCTCTTGGGAAGTCAGCCTAACTAACACTGGTTACTAAGACTTTGTCTTACACCCTCATGACTAACATTTTAAGTGAAGACTTTGGTACTAAACTAGAGAAGACAAAGGAGTCGTAACCTCTCCGGCATCGGGAATATTCAAGTCAATGGTAGTTTGTGTGATTGTCTATGTTATAAATTGTGCCAAGTATGATAATATGTCTATAATCAATATGAGAACAATGATAATGTTGATGATAATGAATGATATATGATAATATCAATGATGATGTGGTGTGGATGTGTTCATGTATGGTTGTATGTGTGTGATGATAATTTGGACTCAGGTATGGGTCATTGTTTGTTAGAGCATGTGTCGGTGAGCCAGATTGGCTGGATGTGTGAGCCCAAAAGGGGTTTTGAGTCTAGTATATGTGTTTTAGACATATAGCACATTATGAAAATTTGGGATTCAAGGGGTCAAATATCATAGGAGAGGTTTCTCTGGGGTAAAACCCTCTTGGACATGCTAGTTATGCCATTTAGGACCTATATGAATGGTCCTTCGGTGTCAATTTGCCTTTGGTGGTAATTGGAGGTGATTTATTGTGAATTTTAGGTAAAAAGTGACTAAATTGGTCACAGTGTCTACAATATCTATACGAAGATGGATTGAGGTAAAATCGGTGTCTATAAATAGATTGGGATAAAATTGACCTGTAAAAATTGAAATTAGATCAATCAGAGGTCGAAGCATAAAGTTGTGCGTGTTGGAAGTTCACCTGAAAAATCAGCAATTTGCTGATACACAATCTGATATGGGCACCACGATGCTAAAAGCTTAGCCGTGAGGCCAAGCAGTTCTACCTCTCCCAAGCCACGACTACACTGTAGCTTGCTACGGCTCAGCCATGTTTGGTCCTATTTTGAGTTTTTCTATGTTTTTTATGTTTAAGGAGTTGTTTTCGAGGCTTTTGGGAAGGATGTTACATTAGACAAGGAGGAGAGCATCTCACCAAAAATAGGTGCTACTCGCTTGGAGGAAGGGACCATGAATGGAGAAGATAGGAGGTAGCATTGGATGAATTTGTACTTGCTGAGATAACCGATGGTTGTACTTGAGATGTTGCTGAAATTAGGTTAATATTGGAGTTAATGAAACTAGTAATTAATAGTCATGTTTAAAATATAGTGGAGGGTAAGGATTTTTGCCACATGTTTTTTATGTGGATTAAGTTTTATTGCTTATCACTGATGTGGCACTGAGAATTTTGCCACCTCAGTGCAAAGCAGGCTGCACATCACAAATTCTGTGTGATGTACATTAGATCTGGATCTAAAATACACACAAAAGCGTATCCCACTTCCTTTGTGATTGCCAAACAAAAATTGACGTAAAAAATATAAGGTAATATACAGTGATTTATCATTTTTCTTTTGTATTTATTATATTATTAGTATTATAATTTGTGTTATATTTAATGAAAAAGATAAAATTAATAGAGGTAAAACTGGAAATTTTGGGTTTTTTTTAAGTTTAAAGATGTAATAAATATTTCTTAATTTGTATAAAATCTCTTCTATTACATTATAATATATTCTCTCCGATCCAAAATATAAGTCCTCTTTGACAAAATACACGGAAACTAAGAAAGAGAGTCAAACTACTTAAATTTGTCAAAAACTTATATTATTTTTCAACATTAACCTTAATCAATACAATTTCCAAAATAACTTTCTCTCTCATAAGCTAATTAATGACAAGGATAAATTAGAAAAAAATCATTAATACTTTTAACTTTATCTAAAGAGGACTTATATTTTGGTCTAAAAAAAAGTTCTAAAGAGGACTTATATTTTGAATCGAAAGGAGTAGGACAGAAAAAGTATCATTTGTTTCAAAAATAAAAAATAAAAAGTAGCCATATTCATGCACCAATATTGGTCATTTCATCAATATATCCATTAATATCAATAATCAATATCAATTAATTTTATCGATATATTAATATTTAATATAAAACAAAAAATCTATAAAAAATTACGCTATTAGTAATTATGAATAGATTATGCATAAAGGACAACTAGTTTTATTAGCTCCCTTGTGGGTTTAATGTCATGCATATTTTTTCTTCTTTAAAAAAAGGTGCATTCGGTTACTTATGTAAGAGAATATTATTATATTGAGTATAATGAAATATAATGATTATTACTATTTCCAAAAAATTATAATGATTATTACTAAATCTTGTTTATATCTTTAAATTAAATAAAAAATAATATTAAAATAATTCAAATGCCCTAATCAATTTTTAGTTTCTAAACCTATTCAAAATAGTGCAAATGGATTAACAATGACAGGATTAAATGATAAGTGACTCAACAACTCTTAAAAATTATTTTAAATTAGAGTCTTGTGAATAAAAAAAAATACATTATAAGAGTTACCCTATTTTAGAACCCAATAATGCTTGAATGTGACTCAACCATACTAAATAATTATACTAAAAACAAAAGTGTAGATTGAGAAGGATAAGGATGAGGGATGATAGTGTTGGAAGAAGGATGAAGGTGATGGGAGCATTTATAACATTTGATATGAGTTACATCAATGTAATGAAGATTCATTAAATTATTTTTTATTATTGGAATTGCATGATTTGTGGTAATAGAGTTTATCTAGGCAATGTGTGTTGAAGTAAGGTAATGTGAAAGTGCTTTTATATTATATTTTATCAATTTGCATACACCCAAACTGGCTCTAAGCTTAGATATGAGGGCTTAATAACCCATGATATATATATCCCACTCAAATTCTGCAAATCGCATAAAGACAGTGTAATAAAGGAATGTTATGCTGAATTAATCTCCAAATCAGCTTTTAGAAGTTCAAGATAATTATGTAAATGACTCGAATTTAGACTTAGAGATTAATGTACTCTCTTAAAAGAATTCATGACTCTTATAAAGTGGTTCATGAATTATATGAAAAGAGGTCTTTATGTGTGTCTTTTCGTAGTATATAAATTCCCTCATTCCAAAGGCAAAAGAGCTAAGCTAATTTCGAGAGAATTTTTTTTCTTGTGTTCTAATAATAGGCTTTGTTATAATCTGAAAAATATTTACCTGTAGCAATTACCCTTTAAAGGAGGTGATTTGTCACACCTCAAAGCTTATTTCTTTATTCTTTCTTATTATGTTTTTCTAACAGATCCAAACATATTCGATTAGCGAAAATTGAAAGTTTTAATCTTAAAATATTCACTTTTGGTCAGGAAAATCCCAAAACATTCACATGCAACAAACGATAGTAGCTGAGACTTTTCTGGGACACAAGGACCACCACCATACCATGTCTTCCTTTTTCTCTTCTTTTTAGAGTCATCAGGCATTTCACATTTAAGCTTCATACTTTCTCCTTCCACTTAATTTTTCTCCATATCTTTAGTGAAAAGATCTTTTGTCGCTGTCCTGCACCATCCATTCACAAGAGAAGCCTTCATACGCATGTAATGTATTATTATTTATTAGTTGATTGTGTAAGAAATTATTAAACGTTTATTGCAGTAATTATTTCACATGGTTATATTTATTAGCACATTTATTTTCATAACTTTCTTTGATAAAATATTTTATTTTAAGATACACATAGTTTTTATAAAAATAAAAAATAACAAATTACTTTTTACACTGTAAAAAAAAAGTCAATGTAACACATCTAAAGAAAGAAGAGATATGTGATTATCAATGAGTGTCTGATCAGCATTTTTTAGGATTGAGGTTTCGATTCTTAAAGGGTGTAGTGACGTTAAAAAAATTAAGGTCTCAAAGAGGTCTTCCTATCAGTACTCGTAAACCGCCGTAAGGTCTTACACAGCGGGGGCCGGATTAGTTTGGAATGGGCAATGAACCTAGAATATCCTAGGATACCAAATAATAAAGTATAAAAAAAAAAAAGAAGAAGAGATGAGTGATTTATCTTAAATTTTATTAATTACATGGAGCATCTGATTGCACATGCAAACAAGAATTTTTCTAGCATCCACCATCAATGCCATAGCCAAGCCATTATATAGTGATCAAGATAGGTAATCCCTTCAATTCTAAATATAAAATACTTTTAACTACCTTATGTATATTAAAAAATGAGTTAAATTATTAAATTTATTAAAAAATTTTAATATTTTTTACTATTTACCTTTATTAATTATATTATCTCTCATATGTTTTATATAATTTATCTCTCATGTATTAATTATAGACCAAAATATTAAAAAAAAAATAATTAATACACTAAATAATATTATAAAATATCTTATATTTAGAATTAAATATTACTTTTAAAATGGGTCATGTATTTAAAATAGGAGGGAGTATATCTAACTGAAGTGAAAAGATAAAATGAGAAAAGACAGCAGGTCTCACTTTTGTCCATGCTGGTCCAAATAAATAGAGTCCGTCATGTTTCCTTTTTCACCTCAATTAAAGTATATATAAACATTTTTGTCCTCATTTTATAGAACCTCCGGGTCTGGTCCAGTATACAAATAATTACCTTACGAATGTTAAGAAAATGCACTAAAAGTAGTTAGTTATTTCAAATTTGTCATAAATTAAAAACATTTTTTATAAATACCCTTAATTTAATATTTAAACTTCACTCTAAATTTAATTATACTTAATTTGTTCCGGTAAAAGTAAAAAATAAATAAATTATTTAATAAAAGTATAACTAAAATAAATTATTTAATACATTAGATATAAGTTATTTGTGTTTTATAATTTAGACCAAAACAACTCTTTCAAGATTCCCTTATATTCAAAACCAAAGGGGCATCTTTTTTTGGTAAAAATTATATAGCATTCAATATAATCCATTAATTCATATTTAAACATTATTAGCCTAAATCAAAAAATTGTATGTGCCAAAGTTGGTTCCAGATAAAACCTTGTCTTTGAAGGGAGAAAATTAAAATTGGTTTCACTTCACATATATTGCTTTCATGTAAGTCATAATCAACTTTGGCAGTTGGCACATATGCTACAGGGGTCTAAAGATTTATTTCAGACCAATTTTCTTGTGCTTTTCTTTTTCTCTTTTTTTTTTTTGGTCCTTCAATCACACGCTTGCTTCTTAGAGGACCATAAAATGCTTTTTGGTAGCTGTCAAACAATGTGCAAAAGATACCGAGTCCGGGTTTATGAGAAAACACAGTACAAACTCTGAAAATATTTGAAGGGGAAAAAACTGTATGAATGGAATTCACCAGTGCTCCCCTTCCACCCCCTTCTCCAAATGACAAAAAAGCAAGAAAACATGCGCCTTCAAAATCTGCTGATTTTCTTGTTGCAGGGAAACCGCCTGATGATCATCCTTTGCATGCTGAGGAAGAAAATGAAAATATCAAGGTTAATGAAATCAAGGCCATAAAAGCCCCAATCTCCTATAAGGACTCCCTTATAGGATACAATGGAAGCTTCGAAGCTTGGGATTCTGGTGATTCATCCATGGAAGATGATTCCTTCTCTAAAGAAATCGAAGCAGAATGGGCCCCATCAGATGAAACAAAGAAATTAATGGAGATTTATCCTATGGTCCCTATCTCTAATGAAGAATGGTCCAAACTTTGCATGCCTTGGAAAGATGCCCTTGTGCTAACCACTTTGGGTCTAAAACTCAATGTTAAATCTCTCAAACCAAGACTGGCCAGACTTTGGAAATTGAATAATTTCGAATTGATTGATCTGCCTAATAACTACTATCTTGTGAGAACTGAAGATTCCAGTCACTATAGCAGAATCCTCAACGATGGACCTTGGGTGGTCTTGGATCATTGCATCCTTGTTCAAAGATGGTCACCATCTTTCAATCCAAATAGCAATTTTCTGGGTAAGTTAGCTTTGTGGGTCAGACTATCCAATATTCCCATACAATGTTACAACAAAGAAATCATATGGAGAATGGGAAACTGTATTGGGAAAACTCTCAAGGTAGACACTCACACTCTATCCCAGAAAGCTGAAGGTTCAGAAAAAACAGAGAGAGGGAAATATGTTAGAATAAGTGTGGAGATAGACTTAGCTAAAAAGTTTGTTCCCAGAATTCTTATAAGGGATCAGTTGTTCAATGTTGAGTATGAAAGTTTGAGCTTATTCTGCTTCGGCTGTGGATGTTATGGCCACAACAAATCGGCCTGTCCGCATGCTCTGAAAAACCAGCAGCCACATAACTCTGAGCATCTCCCTGCAGCCCCTCAAGATAATCCAGTGGCTTCTCAAGTAAATCCTGTGGCCCCTCAAACAAATTCTCCAGCAATAAATAAGCAAAATCAGCCTCTAGAGCCCAAAACTTCAAATCCTTCATCTACAGAGGAATTTGGGGAGTGGATGGTTGTTCGCCGGAAAGGAAAAAATCAGAACCATAACCTTCCCAAAGCAGCGGCGCCGGTGACGGAGAAACCATCGAACCAGCAGAGGCGCCCAATCCGAGACGATTACCTCCACCTCAGCTCTCGATTTGACAGCTTGGCATCTCAAGAAATCACGGACAGAGGTAGGGAGTCCCTAGGCCGAAGGCAGCGAGACGTTGGAAGCAAGTCTGACAGCACCCCTCTCCCCAAATCAGAACACGGCCAGCTGAGAAAGAAGGAATGGAGAGAAAAAAGCAAAGCTTCCAAAAGAGACCGTACAAGTGATGTGGAGGAGGTAGGAACTGGACCAAAACGCGTAAGCACTAAGGAACCTAACGCCAAAACCGAGAAAAAGAGCGCAGAAGCAGCTGACTCATTGAGTTTTAAATGGGATGGGACATCTGATTTTTGTATCAATGAAGGAAAGGCAAATGGGCCGAAATCTCAAGCTTTTAAAGGGAGGGTCCATAAAGTTATAAAAGGGTCCACTTTCTCTTCAACTTTAAAGCCCAAAACGCCTCATGGAAAAGAGCATGAAAACGGCCTAAACGAAATTAGCAGCCCAATTTCCCAATTCTCCATGGACCCAGCTATTTGGAATGGACCTCAACCTCAATTATCCCCCCTAAGCGTGGACTCCACCTTGAATGAGCCTGAGCCTCCTGATCCGAAAGCTTTAATGGATGAATCAATATCTTCTATTCCCATTAATGACACGCAGGTGGTGTCTCCAAATAACAAGCAAGAAGCGCAATCCGAACAAATGCTTCATGATATCCGGATCAATGATCAAGATAAAAGCATGGAGGAAGATGATGAAGCAGTTAATCTGGATTTAATTTCTATGGCACACATAGACATATAAACCCAGGTTTTTTCTTTCCATACTATTTTATTATTTTATGGATATTATCTGTTGGAATTGTAGAGGTACCTGTGGGAGAAATTTCCCGGCCCGTTTTAAAGAAATTTCTAATAAGCATAAACCTCAAATTTTTATTCTTATTGAAACTCGAGCTAGTGGCACTAAAGCTGACAAAATTGTTAAAAAGCTTGGTTTTTCTAACTGGATTAGACTTGAGGCTACTGGATATGCAGGTGGTATTTGGATTCTCTGGAATAGTAATATTTTAGATGTTGATTATCTTTATTCAAATGTTCAACTCCTTCACTGCAGGATAACCTTCAAATCGAATAAAGACCATTTCCTCATTTCTTGTGTGTATGGTGATCCCATTCCCTCTAATCGTATTAGACTCTGGGATTCTATTATTAATCTTTCTCGGAATATTAAAGACCCTTGGCTCATCCTAGGGGATTTTAATGCTTATCTCTCTCATCGGGATAAAGTTGGTGGTTCGGGTCCTAATTGGAGCTCTATGAATCATTTCAAGAACTGCATTAACTCTAGCAATTTGATTGAGATAAATTTTCAGGGTGATCGTTTTACTTGGGAAAAAGGCACGATTAAGGAACGTATTGATTGGGCCTTCTCAAATGCTGAATGGAGAATGAAGTTTGCTAATGCTTCCTGTTACCACCTCTTGAGACATGGCTCTGACCATCGTCCTCTGGGCATCCATCTTGGGCTTGATCGCAATGCAACAACCAATAGGCCTCTTTTCAGATGTCAAGCTGCTTGGCTCCTTGAAGAGTCTTTCAACCAAATTGTCAAAGATTCTTGGCAGGGAAATAATTGGGGAGATGCTATTTCTTATTTTACTACTCAGGCTATAGATTGGAACAAAAACAGGTTTGGTTGTATTTCTCAAAAGAAAAAGAAGATTATGAAAAGGCTCGAAGGCATTGACAAAGCTAGACAGCATCATGACAACCCTTCTCTTAGGAATTTGGAGAAAAACCTATGGGATGATTATTCTAAGGTGCTCCTTCAAGAGGAACTTGATTGGTTCCAAAAATCTCGTTGCAAATGGCTAAATTGGGGTGATCGCAATACCAAATTCTTTCATGCAAGTACCATCATCAGGAGGAAGAAGAACCAAATCTCCTCCCTCAAGGATGATTCTGGGATTTGGATTCATGACAAAGAATCCCTGAAACTCATGGCCTCTTCCTTTTTCAATAACCTCTTTGTTGAAGACTGTTTGAACAGGCCCTCGTTGATTTCGGATAAATCCTTTCCAGCTCTCTCTTCCTCCCAACTTAATCTCCTCCATAGAGACTTAGATGAGGAAGAAATTAAAAATGCTGCTTTTGACATTGGCGCTTTCAAAGCTCCTGGGCCTGATGGTATCAATGCTGGATTCATTCACAAATATTGGCCTCACCTAAAGGATAGCATATGTTTTCTTGTGAGGAATGCTTTCTCCAATCCTAGTTCTATCAGAGAAATCAATGATACTTTTATTACTCTTATCCCAAAAATTGAGAACCCGGAAACCATGAAGGATTTTCGTCCAATTTCTCTCTGTAATGTCAGCTACAAAATCATTACCAAGCTCCTTGCTAACCGTTTAAAAGTTGTGATGAATCACCTTATTGGGGAAGAGCATTGTAGCTTTATTCAGGGTCGTCAAAGTAGTGATAACATCATTATCGCCCAGGAAATTATTCACTCGATGCGTTCTAAGCAGGGAAAAAAAGGGTTCATGGCTATCAAACTTGACATAGAGAAAGCTTTTGATCGTCTCTCATGGAGTTTCATTGACGAAACGCTTAGAATCATTGGTTTAAATCATCACATGAGAAATGTTATCATGGCAGCCATATCATCTACTAAAATGAGAATCCTCTGGAATGGTGAGCTAACTGGTAGTATCTTCCCTTCCCGGGGAATCAGACAGGGAGATCCTCTTTCACCTTATATTTTTGTCCTTTGTATTGAGCGTCTTAGTCATTGCATTCATAGTAGCATATCTAAAAAGGATTGGAAGCCCATCAGGCTCAACACTGGTGGGCCTCCCCTATCTCATCTATTCTTCGCTGACGATCTTCTTTTGTTTGCAGAAGCTACTATGGACCAAGCGCAAATAATAGAGCAATGTATTAAATCTTTCTGTATCTCCTCCGGTCAAAGAATTAATCTGGGGAAATCCAAGCTCTACTGTGCCCGAAACGTCAACATCCACAGAGCTATCCAAATCAGTGAAACTTTAAACATTTCTCTTACGGGTAATCTGGGAAAATACCTTGGCATTCCCATGCTCCACCAAAAAGTCTCAAGATTAACTTTTGCCAGTCTGTCTGACAAGGTCTCTTCTAAGCTCTCTGGTTGGAAAGGGAAATATCTCAATCTCGCTGGGAGATCTGTTCTTATCAAATCTGTGTTGTCTGCCCTTCCTAGCTATGCTATGCAAACTATGCTTCTCCCCATTAACCTAATTGAGGATATTGAAAGAAGGAGTCGTAGCTTTCTGTGGAATCCCTCCGACCTTTATCGGAAGAATCATCCCATATCGTGGGAGCAGATTACAAAGGATAAAAAAGATGGGGGTCTCAATATTAAGAACCTCAGAAGCCAAAACCAAGCTTATATCATGAAACTTTGCTGGGGTTTAATCACTAGAACGGATCGTCTCTGGGTTAAAGTGCTTCGAAGTAAATACAAATGCACTAAACCTCTGATCCCTATGATTTGCAGGCCTTCAAATTCCTCCCATACATGGAACGATATACGTAAAATTTGGGACTTGTTCATGGAAAATGTTGGTCAAAGAATTGGGAAAGGGAATAACACATCTTTCTGGTTTGATAAATGGTCCCCCCTTCCTGATCCCTTGACTACCTACAGTTCAAACAATGACACTGTTCTCCATGAATCTGTCGATTGTTATCGAAACACGTCGGGGGGCTGGAACATTTCCAAAATTAAACGCTATCTTCCCCCTGAGATTGTTGATCAGATCAGTAGGGTGAATCCTCCGGCTCCGAATGGTCATGAAGATGTTATATGGTGGCGAGCATCCAATGATGGTAACTTCTCAATAAAATCAGCTTACAATTGGATTGAAAAAAGGCGTCCTTGCTCGGGTGTTCCTATCTGGGACAGAATTTGGAAATTGCAAACGTTCGAAAAAATAAAAATCTTCCTTTGGAAAGCGGCTTGGGATAGGCTTCAACCCAAATTTACCAAGATGGATGATCTCGGCATCACCAACAAACTTTGCCCTTTTGGCTGCAATAGTCTTGACTCCTCCATTCACATTCTCAGGGACTGCCCTAACGCTAAGAATATTTGGTTAAAATTGATTAGAAGTTCAAAACTAAATTCCTTTTTCTCTTTGCCAATGCAGGATTGGATCACTTGGAACATAAAGTATGAAATCGGTAACCGTACCACTAGGAAGATTCCATGGCAAAAGCTCTTCGCTCATGTCTGTTGGGCAATATGGAAAGATCGATGCTCCATTCTATACTCGGATGATACCAATCAAGAGAAAGATATTATCTTCTCCGTCACTCAGAGTATCATAGAAGACGACAAGATTCAATCTCTCAAGAACTCTCTTCATGTCCCATCGACTGAGACTCTAAACCGCTGGACTCCTCCTATGGCTGACTGGTTAAGGCTGGATATCGACGGATCAGTTCTTCAGAATGGTCAGGCTTCTTGTGGGGGTGTTCTTAGAGATTGCAAAGGCAATTGGATCTTGGGGTTCAGCAAAAAGCTCGGGTATGCCCCTCCTACTGCAGCTGAGATAATGGGAATATATGAAGGACTCATGTTAGCTTGGAATCATGGCCACCGTCAAATCTTGATTTTTAGTGATTCCGTCGAGGCGTTGCATCTTATCAGCAGGGATCTCACTCAATTTCATCCCATGAAGGATTATATCAGACATATTCGCCACCTCCTTATGAGAGATTGGACTGTCTCTTTCAACCACATGCCTAGGGAAGCTAATCGTTGTGCTGACGCCCTCGCTCGATATGCTCATCATCTGATCGATAATGAATCAATCATGGATCATCCCCCTGTGGATTTTGGAATTTCATATATTTTTGAGTTGGATATAGGTTCCTGTACCTAGTCCTCTTTATTCCTTTTCTTTTCAAAAAAAAAAAAAAAGATACCGAGTCTTCCAAAGCATCTTCATGCTTTGCAGCTTTCCTCCTCTATCTCTCCTGTTTTTATTCTTTTTTTTATCCTTTTAAAGGTTCCTTTATTTCATTGTAAATTTTGTTTATTGAAGATTAGATTTAATTAATTTTTTTTACTTTTTCTATGGGAAAAAGGGTCTTTGTCAGATTCAGAGAGATTTACAGCATGTAGTTTTTTAAATTGAAAAAAGAAATAGCTCTCTACTTGTCAAAGTTGGAGATGGAAAATGAAGAAAAATAAATAAGTTTATAACGAGTATTCTATGAATTCACAAAATGGTTATGAATAATTTATAATAAAAATATTAAAAAAGAGAATAATTGAAAGGAGCTTGAATTTCATATATGTATATGTGTGTGTGGGTGTGTGTGTATTCCTACTCTTTTAGGACATTTTTTTTCTGATTGTATGGCTATAATTGCAGAAAAACTAATTTTACAAATTATATCTCTATAATTATACATTCATACATTTAATGATTTAAAGCAAGAGAATGAATATGTATATATATATAGGGTTAAATTATTCTTTTTACATTCATTTTCAATTTTCTATTTATCTATCTCTCTATTATATATAAAATATTTTTTACGATCATAAAAAATGTAAAAGGTCAAATTTCTTTTTCTTTTTTGTGATGTGTCAAATTTCATATAATAAATTGAATATATGATTCCCAATTTCGGACCCATGCATGTTGTATAAATCAAATAAACTAAATCTTTATTATTCCCTTGATCCGTGAGTTTGCCCTTTTAATGTGACACTTGATTGATGTTAAATTGCTTGACTTTAATTTTTTTTTGCTTACGTGGCAAACTGTTTGATGAGTTGGCTTCAACCTTACCACTCCTATCCCCGTTAGCATCTACCTAATCAACCTCATCCCATCCCCGCTAGCAACTTATGAGTTATGTGATATATAAAAAATTATAAAAAAATAAAAAAAACACTTGTATATGTATAACAGTTATAACTTTAATTTAAAATTTAAAAACAACAGTATAATAATTAACAATATTTTTTTGGGTTAATAGAAATAAAATTTCATTTCATAAGAAATAACAAATAGGTAGTTAAATTTTCTAAATTACCAAGCCTCAATTTGAATTATTTGTTATTAGCCTAAATTTTTCATAATTATTGAAACATATTAAACTAATATTCAATAAAAAAGAATTGGCAAAAAGAAACATATAATATTATTCGCATCATTAAAGTAAAATATAAAATATATAAAAAAATTGTACTATTTACAAGCTCTGAGTTCTTTATATGTAACATTTCTTATTCTTTCCGGTCTTTCTCTACATATTTCATTAGGCTTGATGTAATTTTGTTTTTATTCATTTAATATTTGTTTACATCTTTAAATGAAGTTTAAATATCAAAATGATGAGTATAATCTTCAAGAAACTTTTAAATTATTATCTCTCACTCAGAAAAAAATATCTAGTCAAGAAACTTTAGTTACATGCAGCTCTTAGGAAATTACATAATCTTCCAATAGAGATGTAACAAGTATGGAAACATTACTTTAGGTAGCTTTAATGCTTATTCTTTTCTTTTTGCTGTTAATTAGTTTATCTTTGGGTCTTATGACCCATATAACCACAAAAGAAAATTTTAAATTTAATATCAATGGTTGATATATATGTTGGGAGAAAGAATTTTAATATGTCATAAATATTAAGTTTTGTGATTGAGTCTTGAAAATAAAAAAGAAAAAATTCTATGCTGAAAGAGTTATTCCCCTTCATAATCCAAACAATGACCAAATTTAAATTTATTATGCGGGCCAAGGTTGTGAGAAACAAGACTAAATTTATTTCAATTACTAATTTTCTTCAATTACTAATATGGACAATATATATACTCTTGTGCACCTTAAAATAACTCAAAAGTATATTTACAGTGGATAACTAATTTAGACCTTGAAACTTCACTTCTGCTCCGATGAAGACATCTTGTCACAGTAGTAGGTCAAAGTGGGTATGCTCAAATATATATTTGGGAGAAAGACATTTAAGAACCCCCATATAAAAATATTCGCTTCTAAGAACTCGGTTTAAAAATTCAGTACTCTTATAAACTGAATTCCCAACTCGAATCAACTGAATTCAGCACTGGTATTGTTCATTTATCAATATTTTTGTATAGAGGTCCTAAAGTGTCTTTTTCCCTATATATTTTGGTGGAAGAAAAAAAAATATTGGCTGGAAACTACTAAGGGTCCGTTTGGTTTTTAATTTTTTAAAATTAAGTTAAGATAAATAAAGTTTGTAAAAATGAAATTTATATAAAATAAATTTATTGTAAATTGTTATGTTTGGATATTTTTTTTGTAAAAGTAAGTTTGATAAAAAATTTGTTTGAATGATGATGATTAAAAGTATTTTTAGATGTATAATATAGAGTAAATTTGTTTCTCCTTTTCCAAAATCTATGTTTTGTTAAAGGAAAAGTAATTTTTCCTTCTTTTTTTAAAATCACAATTTAACTCACAATTCATTTTTAAAAAAGATAGCTTATATTTGACCAAACACATCTTCTTAAAAAATCATGATTAAAAATCATGACTTCTTTTTAAAAAAGGAGAACTAAACATGCACTAACTAACCAGTAAGAGGGGAATGAATTTGGATAATGATTAGGGATTACATTTTTATGATGTAAGAAAATATAACAAAAAAATGCGTTAAATTGCAAATATGTCCTTCAAATTCTTCAAAGTTTCTGGTGGTATTTTAATCTTTTTTGAACGTAATGGCCTTAAAGTACTCTAATTATAGTAATATTGCCCAAATCTAACAAATCCAATTAATGTTTATCAATTTGCGCATGTGATACTCACGTGGCACCTACATATTGCCAACTAAGCTGCCATGTTTGAAACAAGAAGTTACAGAACAAAAAGAAACAGTCTGAATCCCTCTTCCTTCAGCTTTCAAACATTCAACCTTCATCTCTCTCCCTCATTCCTGTGTGTTTAGTATGATGGATAGAAGAAGAAGGGAGGGGAGAAATTTTAATGAAGGAAAAGGAAGAGAAAAAGAGATGAGTTATGGAGGAAAGGGGAGAAAAAGGATGGGAATGAGATTGAGGTGAGGGAAGAGGAGGAATTTTAATAATTTATTATTTGGTTAAAGAGGGGAGGGAAGAAAAATTAATAATAATTTAATTATTTTATTCTTAAAATTAAAAAAAGTTTCCATTATTTTTATTTTAATAATTATTTTTTTATAAAAATATTAAAATCTTATTTTTTAAAATTTTAAAAAAATTTTAACCTTTATTTTTAAAAATATTTTACATTACAAGAAAAAATAGAAGGGTCAGGAGCCAAAAAAAAATTACTGTCCATCCGCCCCCAATTGAGGGGGAGGGGAGGGCCTCCCCTAAATAAAACTATCCAAACAGGTACTCCCCTCCCCTCCCCCTCCAACTGTTGATTCCAAACAGGGGAGGGACCCTTTCAAACCACCCTACCAAACGGGTTATTCATCTCAAGCCACGGAAATCTTCTGTCACGGCGTTCACTCGTCAAACCCTAGATCCCTAATCCTCATCTTCCCTTCTCTCTTACACTATTTCAATCGCACCATCCTTTACCCCCTTCAACTTCTGAAATCACCCTCATCCAAAACCACATGCGGCTTCCTTCTGAGCATCGTATCGATAGAGCTTGGTGGAGATTGAAACCATTTTGGGATTTGGGTGAGAGGAAGGAGTACGATTTGAGTGGGAGGAAGAAGTCCGAGCAGAGATCGAGATTTGGGTGGGAGGAACCAGGATGCTAAACGGTAATCTGGGTAGCTAAACGGCGATGGTGTTCCGTCGATGAAGATATTCACAGTCAACTCTCACCCATTTTAGATCTGGACATATATATATATATATATATATATTTTTTTTTAGGATTGCTGGTTGTTTTTGTTACTTTGTTGGAGATGGTAGAGGAGGGAATGGGAAATTGAGGTGGAAGGAGGAAGAGTGGCCGCGCAGTGATGGGGATGGCGACAATGAAGACGATGGAGAATGGAATAAGGTGGAAAGGAAAAAAATATTAAGGGTGTTTTCACAAATATGTGTATTTAATAAAATATGAAAAAATAAATAAAATATGAAAAATAAGTTTTTTTTATAAATTTTCAAAAAAATACTATAAGTTATCTTTTAATATTTGGCTTAGAGATGGTAGTTTAGTCCTTTTATTTTTATTTAATTAAATAAAAATAAATTTGATTACAAAATAATTCAAAATTATTACTCGTTATTATAAAATCTAAACAAAAATTTCCACATATTCCAGAATATAGTTGGAATTATTCAATTTGTCATAAATTTAAAATAATTTTAAAAAATATTCTCATCTAATATTTAACATTTTTACTATGTACTTAATAAAAATTAATTATATTTATTTAATGAAAAGTAAAATTGGAATAATAATAGTAAATATATCCAATAACCCTATTAATATATTATATTTAAAGCCACATAATGCTAGTTTAGATGATAAGGATTGGATGAGATATAGTTAGAAATTAAGGGTTCAAATGCTCCTGATGTATAAAAAAAATATATTATATTTGGATAAAAAAAACATTCCAATTATATCTTATTATTTTTATTTTAATTTATTTAGATACCATGTAGATTGCCAGATAAAATTTTTTTCCAACTAGCTACCATGTAAACTGCTAGGTAGGATTTTTAACGCCACATCAGCTATAAATTTGGCACCACCTTCTACCTTCTGTAATATGCGGCACACATGTGGCGTACAAGTGGGTACCACATGTCAGAGTTAACGATGGTTAGTGGCCAATGTTTATTTTGGGATACATTACTATGATTTTAACACTTTAAAGGTAACATTATGCAAAAAAAAAAATATATATTTAGAATACTAATAGCAATTTCTGTAATAGATATACATTTTAACCTTGAAAATTGCATGATCTTTTCTTTATTAAAAATGATTTAATTTGCCCAAAATTTTTCAAAATTTTAAGTCATGTGTAAATAATTTTTTGATCTTTAAAACTTAATTTCTCTACTATTAATTAGTTTGTTAATAGGACTCATTTAGCATATAGGATAGAATATAATAAAAAATAAAAATGAAATAAAAATAATTTTATATATACCTCTAAATAAAAAATAATTATTGTTGAATAATAATGATGAAAATATAATAAATATTACATATCTTAATTTGTGTGTCATGAAAAAGGAATAATTTTCCAATGATTATACCAGAGGAGGCCTAACAATAAACCTTCTTAAACATTAATTAATGCAAATAATCTTCTTAAATTTTAACTTATGTGCAAATAAATCTCTTCACATATTACATTTTATAGTTAAAATAATACATTAATTAGTGAAAAAATTATGTGCACAAATTCTAAAATTTTTTAAAAGAGTTAAAATCAAATTTGTAAAATTAAATTTGAAAATAACTTAAAATTCATTAGACCTAGGTGCTTTTAACCATAAAATTATGATGGAAAAAAACCATAAAAATATGAAGAAAGAAATAGTAATGTTATTCATATTATATATAAATCTTTTATGAGACAAATTGAAGCCGCCAATTCTGGCCAAAAAGAAGAATTGAAGAGAGAAGAGTAATGTAAATTAACGCCGCAAATTGATGGCTGCTCCTTCATTCATTCTCAAAGCCAGGCTGGAATGAACTTCCCACACTCCAATTTTAGTGGATTATATACACACATATAAAAGTACAAATAACATACAAAAAAATAAATTATATAACATAATTTTTTTAAAAATTATACGAACAGCTCTTATATTTTTAAAATATACATAAATTTTTTAAAATTAAATGTATCTTTTAATTTAATCTGATTGTTATAATAAATATCATAAATTTGGGTCTGCTGACCCATTATTCCACCACAAAATATAATAATTTGTTATATTAAAATGTCAAAATTTTAATTTAATCCAAAAATTAAAATTTTTTTTATTGATTTAATATTCTAAGTGCCCCATAATTGCATCCAACTGAATTGGATTTTTTTTTTTAAATTAAAACTCTACCGGGTATTTTAAACCATGTGAATCATACCACCAACTCTTGGCCTCTTGGGTCCCACATGTGGCAGAAAATCATTCTAAACTCAATTTTTTTTTTCAAAATTGCCAAATACACAGATTATTGATCTGACTTTTTCCGTTTAAATTGTATTTATTATTATATTTACAGCACAGCAAGAATGGAATAAAAGGAACGAGACGCAAATCCATTTTACACACAAACAAAACAGAAAAACATTCAGATTGAGATCTAAACAGCTTTTCTGGTACACAGGTTGTTACCATCTTGGGAGGTATCATATTCTAGAATTTTACAGAAAAAATTTCAATTAAATACTAAGAAAATAAGATAATTTTAAAAAATACCTCAATTTACTATAATTCCAAAAAACTTCTAAAAATTTTTATTGGAATCAAAATTGAAAGATAAAAAAATGAAAATACCCTTTTTGTAAAAATGACTCATTTACAAATTGATAATAGTATATTTACAAATGGAATAGCCTTATTTGCAACTGACTTATAAATGAAGTTATACCACATTTAAATATATTATTATCACTTACAAATAGTCATTTATATATGAATAACATTTTTATTTTTTATCTTTCAATTTTAATTTTAATTACAAATCAGGGTAGTTCTTTGAAATTAGAGTAAATTAGAATAGTTTTTAAGAATTATTTTTTTTATATTTAACTGAAAATTTCTGAATTTTGTATCCTAAAAGTATAAGGATTTTTCACGTTAGGTATGATTTATGGGTGTAGATCCAATAAGGACCAACTCCAACTTATATCTATGTTAGTTGGTAGCATACTAATATTAAATTAATTAATTCTTTAAAAACTTTAAATCTATAATTTATAAGTACTTTAAAGTATTTAGTAAATTTAGAATATGCCTCACCGCTAGATTTAATCTGAATTAGTTGGAATCTAATATGATTTCAAATAATACGTGGTTTGTTAAAAAAATAAATATAAAAAAATAATATGTGACAATGAGAATTGTTTTTTATACTATATTATTTAGAGTTTACTATTAAGAAATTATGAATAATTTGATCTTTTAAATTTTATGTAATGTATTTGAAAATTAGTCATACTAACTTGTGGCAAAAAAAAAAAATCATACTCACTTATGAATAATGGAATTTGATATATATATATATATATATTATATTGAAATTAGACATATTCCTTTTATGAATTGCTACTGCATATAGTTTGTTAAATGAGTAACATTTTCACTGTTTAAAAAGGTACAACTTACTGTAATTTTATATTACACATTCCCATACATTACATTGAGTTTACATAAATTCATATTGTTTAGTACTTTTGAATGCTTTGTATAAATTTTATTTTTTATTAATATTAATATGTACGGATAAATATAACTGTAAATTAAATTAAATTAAAAAAATACTTATATATTTTTTATATGTTTTTCATGTTATTTTTCAATTAAAAGTTAACATATGGATTATTTTTAATATATTATAGATTTAGTCATTAATTATATATTAAAAATATTAATTTATTAAATTTAAAAATATCTAAAATTCTACATATTAAATTTTAATTAAAAACTAACATAAAAAATTTATAAAAAAAATTTATAAATCTAGCCCTTAACTGAAATATTCTAAAATACATATCAAACGGGAAAAAGCAAAAAACTTTGCAGGGCGAATACGTAATCTCACTCAGCGGCACAGACACAACAGTCAACACTGGATAGAACCTCACATGGCCTTGATCTGTCTTCCTGCTTAGCCAGTGCGTATATGTTCATCCATCGTAGTTGTCCTGCGACACTGCCAAATGCTTGTGCCGTCCTTCCCTTACTCCAACGTCCATTTTCGCTCCAATAATTGAACACTTTTTCTTTCCTTCTCAGATATTCCCATCACCCCCGCAAAAAAGTTCCCTTGCATGTTCTTCTATTTGTCCTGTACTCGCACTGTGGATTTTGTTTTCCGGGAAAATTAAGCCAATTTTCCATCGAAACAAGCGCCTTTCAGCTGTTTCAGGGATACCCAGATCATACTTTCCGAAGTTTTCTCCCGCCATTACTGATCTCTGGATATTTCCGATCAACTTGGGTTCCACACCTCAAAGTTCTAGTCCATGTTCTTCTTTTTGTCCTGTATTTGCAGTATGAATACTGTTTTCCGGGAAAATTAAGCCAATTTTCCATCGAAGAAAGCGCCTTCCAGTTATTTCAGTGATAACCCAGATCCTAATTTCCAAAGTTTTCTTCCACCATTATCTAAACTCTAGAGATATTTCCGATCATCTTGGGTTCCACTCCCTCAAAGTTCTAGTCTATGTTCTTCTCTTAGTCCTGTATTTACAGTGTGGATATTGTTTTCCGGGAAAATTGAGCTAGTTTTCCATGAAAACAAGCTGCTTTCATTTATTCCAACGTGATACCCAGATCCCAATTTCCAATTTTTTCTTCAATCAGCTTGAATTCCGTCCCCCCCAAAGTTCTAAACCGTGTTCTTCTGTGTCTTGTATTTTCAGAATGGATATTATTTTGTAGGAAAATTAAGCCAATTTTCCATCCAAACGAGCTCCTTTCAGTTATTCTAACAACACCCAAATCCTAAGCTCCCATCTCTTCTATTCCCATTATTCCAATTTCTTAAGCCTCTTTGAGTATAACATCACCTACCCTGATACAAAGGAATAAAAAACTTTTCATCTTGTGAAGATGACCCACACGGTGATATTTCTTCTTGGACTAACTTTCATTGCATTTTTTTCAATTCTTGTTTTTTATATCTTCTTTTACCGCAAAAGAAGAACAACCCATGAGATTAAAGACATAGAAAGCTCAGAATTCAAACAAGAAGATACAGTGCAGAAAGAGGACCTGGTGATCTTCCAAGGGGGTGAGAACCTCACAATATGTGACATTCTTGATGCTCCAGGGGAAGTGATTGGAAAATCCAATTATGGTACGCTTTACAAGGCATTATTGCAGCGAATCAATGCAGTGAGGCTTCTGAGATTTCTGAGGCCAGTGAGCACAACTAGGGATGAAGAACTGGTTGATGTGATTGGAATGATAGGAGAGATAAGGCATCCCAATTTGGTTCCTCTTTTGGGGTTTTACACAGGGCCAAGGGGTGAGAAGCTTCTTGTTCATCCCTTTTATGGTCATGGGAATCTCACTCAGTTCATAAGAGGTAATTGATTGGATTGATTGATTCCTTGCCTTTTTTTGATTGATTTACCCCTTTGGATTGTGGTGTTTGGATTCCCGGAAAATTTCTCTTTCTCGTTTTTCTCTGAAAGCTTCCTGATTTTATTAGCATGATCTGGATTTCTGGACATGGCATGGCTGCTTGGTCTTGAATGATTATAATATCAATTAGTTAATTTGTATTTGGTAGTATTGATCAGATCAGATACTGAATGTTGAAATGTGGAAATTTGGGAATTAAGGAAGTGCCATTTCTGAAACATCATCAGTGTGTGTGTGTGTGTGTGTGTGTACTTCTAGATTCAAGTAATCCAAAGTAAGTGTTGTTTACTGTTTTAAATTGTAGAGATCTGAAAATAAATTCGACCACTCAACATAACAAAAAATTAATATTTTGGTGGGTTATATATCATAGAAGATTTATGCTTTTTTATTTTTTTAAGAATTCCCCCATAACAGTCCATTTTATTTAAGATTCTTCTCCCAGATGCTCCCAGAGAGGAATTGAACACACATTGATATAAAGAGATGCCTTCTTCAGTTTTTATGTGTTAATCTAGGTTCTTAGAGATTTTCTGTTTTTCATCTCTATAATCTTCTTTTGATCTTAATACTCAGAGTTTTCTGGTTCATTGGAACAGAACTGTTTTTTATTGCATTGCTAAATTCTATTAATATATAGTATCAAATATATGACAAGTCGCATTATTCTTGAACCATAAATAGTGCGGTTCATTTTTTCAACTCTTTGCAATGTACAAGGCCTATATCTAGTTCTTATTATAATAATATCGGTATTTATTCTTTAGTTCATGTACTTCATCTTCTTTTATGTTCTGTTCTGATTCAAAATTTCTGTTGGCTACACTTTTGTTTCAGCTGCACAAGGACAAAAAAAAAATATAAAATATAAAAAGTTGAAGCATCAAGCAGGGCTAATGATTCAAATAGCTTGGTTACTTACTAATATCATAATATGTATTTGCATTTCCTTTTGTCTTTTACCTTTACTCTTCAATTACTACCATTTTTCACTTTTTCTTTGCTCTTTGATATATTCTTTTGGTCATGGATTTACTTGCTATGATTTGTGTTTATATATCTCATTTTTAGTTTACCTTTACACTTCAATGAGCAGATGGAACTGGCGAGTGTTACAAATGGGCTACAATATATCGAATATCCATCAGTATAGCCAAAGGAATAGAGCATCTTCACACGGGACTTCAGAAGCCAATGATCCATGGCAACCTCAAGTCAAAAAACATCCTTTTAGATCGCAACTACCAGCCATACATCTCGGATTTTGGCCTGCATCTTCTGTTGAATCCTACTGCTGGCCAAGAAATGCTTGAAGCCTCGGCTGCTCAGGGTTACAAGGCGCTTGAGCTGATCAAAATTAAGGATGTGAGTGAAGAGACCGATATATATAGCCTTGGCGTGATCTTGCTTGAGTTGCTTTCAAGGAAGGAGCCTATTAATGAGCATCCAACCCCTGATGAGGATTTCTATTTGCCGAATTTCATGCGAACCGCTGTGCTTGGACATAGAATTTCTGATTTGTACCATCCAGACATTCTTGTCAGCAACAGCAGAGATGAAGGAGGCCCAATTAGCGAAGAGTGCATCCTCAAGTTTTTCCAGCTTGCTATGTCTTGTTGCTCTCCTTCTCCTTCACTTAGACCAAACATAAAGCAAGTCCTTTGGAAGCTTGAGGAGATTATCAAGTAAAATCCATGTGGGACATTGAGGAAATTGATTTGGATTCTACAAGGCATGGACCACTTTGAGGAAAATGATGGGCGGGCTAAAAATTTCTCTAGTACATGTGACGGCTAAAATTGCATCGATGCGTGGGCTCCATGTGTACAGCTGCAATCTTAGCTGTTGGATGTGTGCACACCACAGTACACCCAAGAATTTCTCATTCTCTACTAACACAAAATGTGGAATAGGATACCATACAAGGATTTTGGAATTTTTGAGGTTGATGTTGATGTTGATGTTGATGTTTAGGGTGAAAGTCAAATGGAGAATTCTTGTTTGAATCTGAAGCTGCATAATTCAAGGCACTGAATTCGGATCTCAAGTTACTGATCTGAATTGGACAATGAGATTTTGGAGGTTCTTCTTTTAGGGTAAGATGAGAAAGATTGTGTGACATTGACAAGAACAGGAGGAATTTCTAGGAAGCCATCCATTTTAATACTATTATTCTCATTTTAACTGCCGAGTTCTGATGGGATGTTACGAGGATTCTTCCGCCATCAAGAATGTGCTTCTCAAGCTAGTGAAAAGGCAAATGAACAGCTGCCACATCAGATTTCTTCTTGTTACCTAATAAATGGAAGTCTGAAGGAATCTGAATTATTTGAAGCATCACTAGTTTGTCCCCTACACAAGTTTAGAACTTTGTAATAGGCTTCAAAATCCCACATTTCCGACCTAAGATGGTTAGGGGATGAGAATTTGAGTACAAGTTTGTTAGTTTGATTATTATATTTTAGTTAAAAAAAATCTTAAAAAGGACATTGATGTTGTTTTGATCCGATCTCACCTCAATTCCATACGTTATCATGTTTTGGAGTTTTATATTAATTAATTAATTAATACATACCATACCATGGTTAGTTAGCTAATCAGTGTCTACATGTTGTAAAGGGAAAAATTAGTTTTCATAATAAATAAAATTTGATTGTTCAGTTAATTTGGATAGTTCATATATGTTCAAAATATTTTTTTAATTTTCTGATAAAAAATAAATTTAAACTGTCCAAATGGAGACAACAAAAAATAATTCAAAATGAGTCAATATTCTAAAGAACAAAAAACAATTCGAATCCTATTTCAAAATGAGTCATTATTTATTTGGTGGTTACCTTGTATAAATCCTCACAATGATCCTTACATTGCACGCTTATCAAGTGGATGTATGGATTATAAAACTTTATAAGCAGATGTGGTTTTTAAAAATATAGTTAGGCCAAATACTTATTGTAGATATGCTTCTCAAAGAGACTCTTTTTATAAACTCTCCTTAAAATTGTCATTTTCGAATAAAATAATATCCATCTTTAAAAAAAAACAAAATTATAAGTTAAAAACGCACAATTCTTTTTTCTTTAAATCTAAATTTATTATTTTTTAAATTTAGTTATATTTTTTTAGTTTATTTAAATCTTATAAATTAAATCAACATGAAATTCTTTCCTATTATTTTAGCTTCGCATTCATAACTTACAGTTAGAGGAAGGTGGTGGTTAGGAGGTAGGTATGGAGGAGACTTTTGCTTCTTCTCTGCAAATCATCATATATTTATATAGCTCAATAATAAAATGAAGAAACTCATATATTATTTAATGAATTCTTTTTATAAAATTTTCTTTCGAATAAGAGAGGATCTAATTTTTCAGTTTTTAAAATCATAAACAATATCAAATATAAAATTTATAAGATATATTATTCACAATAGAAGGGCTCACCTAAATGCATTAATTATTAATCAATGTTTAAGAGTAGATATCTTTCTTCTATGCTACTCGTCCAGTTCTTTCTATGAAATACTTTTTTGAATTTTTTTTATCTTTAATATAAGATGTTTTTAGAATTCTCTCAGTTATTAAAAATTTTACCCAAAATACCCATTGTTTGAAATTAACAATTAATATTAATATCGATAATTACACCAATAAATAATGATATATTAAATGTCACTCTCTTGAAGAAAAGAAAGAGTGTTATTAGAGTAATTTTGAAAAATAATTGAAAATATATACAAATTTAATGAAATTAATCATATTTAACTAAATTTTTTAATATGTGTAAAATTGGTTAAAAATATCTTATAAAAAAGATTAGAGGAAGTATCATATTATGTTCAAAATAAACAATAACTTACATGTTTATGAAAGTTGTATATTTTATTTTTTTAACATTTAATTCTTGTTGAGCTATGTATAAAATATATTGGAAGAATAAAAAAAACGTTACACAGAGTCAATTTAAATGTGAGGATAAAGAATGAAAGGATAAAAAATTGCATGAAATTCAAGAAATGCTGCATTAACCATGACTTATAAATATTGTGGTTTTCTATACATTTACTCTCTCATGTTTTTAATATAGGATCTTTTACATGAATCATATGTATTAAAAATATAATGTAAAATTAGTTAATTATATTAATTTTTCTAAAAATCATAATTTTTTTTAAAATTATCTTTATTTAATCTCTTTTTTTCACTTTGAAATGAATTAAATATGGACTTTTTTTATAAATATAATAATAAATACTACCTTATATTTTAAAAATACAAAATAAATATTACCTTATATTTGTAAATGATCATATATTCAGAATCAAAGTAAAATATCCTATATTTAGGGTTGAAGAGAGCATATTTAATATCAATGATCAAATTTATTACTTACAAATTGAGATATACAATATTTATTATATTTATGGTATTACTACTTAATAATAATGGTCTCTTTTATTATTTTTATTTGAAAATCTAAAAAATATTTTTATTCAATTTCCTTCTTTCATTCTTTTCTTTGCATCAAACGAATCTATTGATACCAACTTTTGAAAATTTTGAAAATTTGTTGGTGTTGTTGGCCGAGGGTCCAATCGATCATAATTTCTCCATAAACATTGGGGACATGTGGGACATAAGATCATGAGGAAAGGAAATTGAGTATCCAATAATGCCCCTTTGTTTTATTTCCTTACATAATAAACATATGTTCTCCACTACATTCATTCTAAACTCTTTCTCTATATATAGCTCTTTAATTTTTTCAAATTACAATGACATTTAAGATTTTAAATCAAATTCAAAGAAAAAAGTAAACATCTTATAAAAAATTATAGTGGTTCAAATGCGGTAATCAACATTATTACTATTACTATTATTAATATTACTACTAGGCGATTTCTTTATATCTCTTAATACTCACCACTTTATTTTTTACTTTTTTTTATATACAGTTTTTTTAATGAAAATACATCCTTTATTTTTTACTTTCAAGTCTACACTTTGGTGAACCGTTTTGAGAGTTTGAATGGTCAAACATTTGAGATAATTATATTTAGAGACTCAAATTCAACAAAAAAATTTAATGAAGAGATTTTAAAAATTATAGCTACTCCCAAAGACTAAAAAATTCAAAAATTTATTATAATACTTAAAAAATTCTGAAAAATTTTAGAAATTAGTTAGTGGTACAGTTTTAGAAATTTTACAATAAACTCATAAAATTTTGAGAGTAACTTTTGATTCTTGAAGGGAACTATAATTCTTAAAAATATTTTGATCTGACTTTTTTTTTAATTATAGGTCTAAATTTTAAGGTCAAGAAAGTTCATTTGGAATTTCAAAACACAATTATGATAGATTGTTCCATAAATTTGATTTTTCACTTTTTTACTTTGGGTTGGTCTTCCTAGAGATCCAAATAGTAAAAAGAGAAAGGCTAAAGAAAATATTCTTTTTATGACTTAACATCAAGGCCACTGCCTTTATCTCTTTTAATTAAAATAATTAGATTTTTCAACAAAAAAATAAATTAAGTAGATTTTTTATCAGTGCAATGTGCGGAAAGTACAAATAGACAAAATGTACTATACAAGCAATATCATAACATTATTTATGAGCCATTTCTTCAAATTGGTTTCCTATAAGATTTATATTATAATTAACAGATTATGAATAAATATGTGCTTTTAATTTTGCTTCATTTGAATATTTTTATTTTTGTGGCTTTTAAACAAGTGAAAAGAATTATTTTTGACTTCCAAATTTCATCACATTCATATTGAGTCAAGTTGAATTAGCTCAACTGGGCCCATTTATTTATGTTTTTAAAAGAAATTATCTAATTAGTTTTTGGTCGAACACTATGGCTTTTTTTATGGTTTTTGAACATAAACTCTTTTTTGTTGACCAAAGAGGCAAAAACTGTGAACTTTTTTTTTTTGGGGTCAGAATTCATTTTGAAATTTATTAAAAAATGGACCTAAACCAAATGGTGAAAATCCAAACCAACTTTGGGTCAGACTGGATTCTAAGCCGAAGAAATAGAACTAGAAATATTGGGCCAAGAGTTAAATAAGAATGCAACTTGGCCCGGGTTTGTTCACCTCTAAATTATTTGGCACTCTTTTATGTTTTTCTTTTTCTTGCCAGCTGGCACTCTTTTATCAGTTTGTGTTTTGTAAATTCATTTTCTTGCTGAAAAAAATCTGTATATTCACAAAAATAAATGTATATGATATATTTGAAAATAGATTAATAAAAAAATATGGATGATTTTTTTTGGACCAAATATGGATGTGTTTATTGATAAGACCCATACACAATCCCTTTTTTTTTTTTCATCTTTTTTATATTAATCACTTATGGAGTGCATGAATACATGAACATAGATAATCTAATTTATTTATTTTTATTGCCTTCATGAATGTCTAATTTAGTTCTTTTCAATTTGTATTTATCTCAATTTTAATCTTTAGCTGTTAGATCAATATTTAATAGTCCAGATTAATCATTGAACCAAATGTTATTCAAAACTTACAATTTCATTAAATGAAGTCGTGATTGATCAGAACTGCTAATTATCAATCTAATGACTAGAAAATAAAATCAAGACAAATTGGAAGTAAAATCTAAGTTGAGAGATCCTAATGTCATTTACCCTAACTTGAGAGAAATGCACGATTATTTTATTGTGCTAAGAGAGTAAATTCACCTTTATCTTACACACACACACAGATCATCGAAGAGTGCAAGTTAATAATATTGTTGCTTCTTAATACTTGTGAATTTATTTATTGATTTTTTTTTTGGCCAGAGTGAATTTATTATTAACCTGAGCTCTTCAGTGAATTTGCTATATGGGAAATACAATATAAATTGGGCTAAATATAGATAGAAAAAATGATAATTAAATACTGTGAAAAATTAATTCTAAAAATATACCCAAGTGAATGTGTATTCTAGAACTCAATACATAAGAAGCAAAGTCGATGTTCTTCCATGAACAAGATGTAATTGGGGGTGCTAATAGATTTTTTTGGAGTGATTATTATAAATAGAAAAAATCAGTTCCTTTCATAAGTACTTATTTAAGGTATAAATGCTAATTGAAAAACAGTTTACATTTGACAACTTCTTTACATAATCACTTATCTGCTCCTATAAGTATTTATGGGAGCTATTCGAACACGCATTAATTCACCTTACTCATTCAACTTACCCACTTCTACCACCACGTGCCAAAGCTCACAAGTTCTTTAATGATTCCAACTTTGTTTTCGTGCTTGCAAAATTCACATTTTCCAAACTAACAAATACTTTGAGTTCACTCCTTAGTATAAAATTTTTTTAATTAAATCATGCAATTAAAAATATTAATTAAAATTAATTAATTATTTTATTTTTCTAAAAATTAAAATATATTTTTTAAATTTTTCTTATTTAATTTTTTTTCTTTTTCTTTGGGATGGATTAAATATGGAATTTTTTTTAAATATGTAATAAATATTATCTAATATTTTAAAAATAATTTTATATTTAAGATTAAGAAAAAAAATCCTATATTTGAGAACAAAATAAGTACAATAATCACCTTCCTACAAAGCAATAAAGCCAAAATGACCCCATTAGCATCTTCACAATAATTGACCTTTATAATATTTCATCCCATTCTTTTTATAAGAGTTTTTTAACTAAAATTATGTGAATTAAAATGAATAATTAAAATAAGTCAGAAGTATTGAGTTTGTTAAAAATTATTATAATATAATTAAAATACCCTTAACAAAAATCATTAATTTTTATCTCACATTAATGCTTTAGAGAGAAAGTTAAAATATTGAGGATATTTTTAAAAATTACACATTAATACTTCATAAAATTTTGAAAAAGCTGTTACATTAAGAATAAAAAGGATAATTTTAAAAAACTCTTATATCAAAGGCAAGAGAAGTACTATTATTATAATCATTCAACTTACCTACTACTGGCTTGGGTAAAAAAAAAAAACAAATATTCATTTTTTAAATTCACATTTTGCAATTCCCTAAATAAAGAAAATTAACAAGTGACCAAGATGTGGCTCGCTTGCGTGCTCATCTCAACGTTGTTTTCATGATATTTCTAATGCAAATCTAGAAGTGGTGCATAAAGTTAATGATTATATGCTACCCAAAAAAAAATGTTAATGAATATATACTTGCCACTGAACCAAAGCACACATCAGCACTTTAATTGTCTACTTTAGTTAATTTTTTAGTCATGTTTGAACATTATTAAAAAAAGAAATAAGGCTTTATATTTACTTTTACTTATAATCAAATCGAATGTGGTCTATATATATATATTTGAAATGCTAGTCGTCCTTTCTTCTTGCGATCGTTGAGTAAATGGGGAAATTATAATTAGGGTAGAAATAATAAATTTGTTATAAAATAAGATGTATTATTACTCATTCTTTCAATTTTATTACTTAATATTTTAAATTTTAATATTTTTTAATTAAATTTTTTATAATTAATTTACTGTACTAGTTTCTAATTATAATTCTTCCTTAATAAAAATATAGTACATTATAAGTTATTATAAATTGGTGTGCAGGACTTATCGGAAATATCAAATAGATATATAGATATATATATATATAAATGATGACAATTAAAATAAAATTCTTATTGGCTTCGTTCATGTAAAAAGTAAGAGCAAATTCTATAATTTGCTTAGTTCGAAAATCTAGATTGGACTGAATCTCAAATTTGATCAGATCATATATATATATATATATTATCCCTTGCTTTTAGAATTGGTCAAAACGAATTGGTCAAAACACAGTATAAAATTGGTTGAAATGGTCAAATTTATTTATTTTCTAAAATTTTTTTAAAAAATTCTTTTAATTTTTTTTAGTTTTTAAAATAAAATAGAATTATTTTTAGTAATAAGTAGTGTTATTTTTATATAATTTTTTTTATTTTATATTATAATATTGTATAAGTATTATTATGATATATAATTATTAATAATAATAAATTTACTTAACAAATAATATGAAAATAAAAAATTAATTGATTATTTTGAATTCAAAATATAATTATAAATGAATATGAACTTATTTAAATTTTAATATTAGGTTCTAAAACTTATTAATAATATTTTTAATTTTCTATATAATATATAAAATTAAAAAATTATTAAATTTATTATCACTAGTTTAATTTTATTTAAACTACAATTAAACAATTAAATCTTAAATCAATATTTTTATCAATTCAATTTTTTGAACCTTGATAATTTGCGTCTCCCTTGGACGCATATGACAGCAGAAGAGAAAGAGTAAATTATTCAACTTTTTAAAATTATATTAATTTCTCATTTGCTTTAAAATTAATTGTTTTTAGTTTGTTTAAATAACAAAAATCTCTCCTTCATTTTCAAACTTTAGATTAATCTTCATTGGGATGAGTAGTAAATTACACAAATCTTTTCAATTACAAATGTTATCAAAATTGCAATTTTTTATTTTTAAAGTATAATTGAATTTTCTTTTTGAAATAAAAGAATTATGTAAATTTAACAAAGAGGTATTTGTGATTTACTCGGTATTTTTTCAAGAGAAATTATATTAATTTTAGAAATAAAAGCAAACTTCATATGAATTTTATTAAAAATTTTTAAAAAATATTCACCAAATTTTAATAAAATTGATATGATTTATGTTTTATTATTAAAAATGTTTTATATAAATTTTAAAAATAAAGAAGTGTTTAATTTAAATATAATTTAAAATATAAAGTATCTTTATCATCGTAACTTGATATAATTTATATTTTGTGCCCTCGACTGTGCATCGCTCTCTTTCGTTCATCTTTGAGAGCGCGTTTTATTTTTTTTTGATTTAATGAATACTCTTTCCACTAAAAAAAAGACAAAGGGACGACCGGCAATAGTAATCAATTTGTCTTCTTGTGTAAGTTTCCCCCCGACTGTTAGCCTACTCGGAGGGAAGTTCTCCGTTGTTCTTTTCGATACTTTGCTTTCTGATACTGAAACAAATGAAAATTTTATAAAAAATTAAAAAAACAAAAGAAAGACTTGGGCCCACTTGTTGAAGTTATAATACAGATGGTTGCAAAGGAGAGCAGACAAAGATCAGCAGAGGTTCCGAGTCCCAGCGTACCCACACCACAAATCGATGAAAAGAAGCACTGGCTTTTTCAAGCCATCTTTACCTACTAACCAGTATTTCCTCTGAATGCTTTGATCACCGCCATTACAACCTCTTTCCCTTTGCAATAACATTCCTCTCAACTAGAAACGAAGAAAACTACCATGGCTGCAGAACTTGTAGGTGGTGCTTTTCTCTCTGCCTTCCTTCAGGTGGCTTTTGACAGATTGGCTTCTCGTGAAGTTCTGGACTACTTCCTGAAAAAAAGATTGAATGAGACTTTGGTGAGGAAGTTGAAGGTCATGCTGCTATCCATCAACACAGTGATTGATGATGCCGAAGACAAGCAGTTCAGCCATCCAAATGTGAAGGCCTGGCTTGATGAGGTCAAAGATGCTGTGTATGAGGCCGAGGATGTCTTGGGTGAGATTAACTATGAAGTCTCCAAATGCAAACTGGAAGATGAAATTCAAACGACCCTTCCTAGCTGGGTACGAAGCTACTTTGGTGCTTCTGTTAGTTCTTTTGACAAGGAGATCGAATCAAGGATGAAGCAAGTCCTTGAAAACCTTGAATTTCTTGAGAGCAGAAAGATTGTTCTAGGATTGAAACAAAGTTAGAGGTTATGGTGTTGCATCAGTCAGAAAGTTGCCGACGACATCTTTGGTGGATGAAGCTAGAATATATGGTAGAGATGATGAGAGAGAAATGATCATTGAGTGGTTGTTAAATGACAGTCACTTTTCCATCATTTCTGTAGCTGGCATGGGTGGGTCAGGTAAGATGACCCTTGCTCAGCTTGTTTACAATGATCAAAGGGTGAATGATGAATTTGACCTCAAAGCATGGGTATGTGTTTCTATTGACTTTGACGTTTTGAGGTTAACAAGAATGATTTTCAAGGCAATCACGAAGTCTAATGACGATATTGAAGATCTAAATATGCTTCAAATTAAACTGAGGAAGATCTTGACTGGGAAGAAATTTCTTATTGTTCTCGATGATGTTTGGTGCGAAGATTATATATTATGGGAAGCCCTTTGAGCACCTTTCATTTGTGGGGTTGCAGGAAGCGGAATTTTTGTCACTTCACGTAGTGAGAAAGTTGCTATAGCTGCATGCTCTAATGAGATATACCACCTTAGACAATTATCAGAAGAAGATGGTTGGTTGTTATTTTCTACATATGCATTTTGAGATTCATGTCCTCAAATGAATCCTGATCTTGAAGAAATTGGCAGAAGGATAGCTAAAAGGTGCAAAGGTTTGCCCCTTGCCTTGAAAACAATTGGAAGCCTCTTGTACATGAAATTATCTTGTGAGGAATGGAATAGCATATTGACCAATGAGATGTGGAGTGTTTCAGATGATCATAGCAACATTCTTCCTGCATTGAGATTGAGCTATCATTATCTCCCATCTCATCTTAAGAGATACTTTGCTTATTGTTCTTTATTCCCCAAAGATTACAAATTCAACAAGGAGCAATTAGTTCTGCTATGGATGGCTCAAGATTTCTTGCAAGACTCTCAGCCGAATAAAGCAATTGAAGAAGTAGGCAATGAATGCTTCCTGGATCTTGTGTCAAGGTCTTTTTTTCAAAAATCTCCTGTGAATGAAACACATTTTGTTATGCATGACCTTCTCAATGATTTGGCAAATTTTGTTTTAGGTTAGAGGTTGAAGAGGTGCCAGATATTTCAGAAAAGACCCGCCATTTATCTTTTCTAACGTTTGAATATGGAGAATTCAAATGATTTAAGTATTTGCACAAAATTAACAAATTATGGACATTGTTGCCTTTTCATGACCCTAAAGAAGCTCAAGTCCCTTGGTTCTTTTGGTCATTGAGCAACTTGATACCTGATCAATTATCCAAGTGCAAAGGCTTATGGGTTTTATCTCTATCTTGTTGTTTCAATATTATTATGTTACCTGATTCCATAGGGAATCTCAAGCATTTAAGGTATCTGGATCTATCTAGAAGTGTAGTAAAAAAGCTTCCTGATTCGACATGTCTCCTCTATAATCTACAAACATTAAAGTTGGCCGATTGTAGAAATTTGGATGAGTTGCCCTCAAATTTGCATAAGCTGATAAATTTGCGTCATCTTGATTTGCAAAACACTAAGTTAAAGAAGATTCCACAACAGTTGGGAAAGTTGAAAAACCTTCGAGTGTTGACGTCTTTTTTTGTGGGCAAATGTAGTGAGTCTAACATCAAATAGTTAGCTGAACTCAATCTTCACGGAACACTTTCCATTCTTGAGTTGCAGAATGTAGTCCATGGAATGGATGCTTTAGCTGCCAACTTGAAAGGAAAAAAGTGGCTTGAGGAGTTAAGGCTTGAATGGAGTAACAACAATGATGAATCACAGACTGAAAGGAATGTGCTGGAGAAGCTCCAACCTCACCAGAACATAAAGAAACTATCAATCAAGCATTATGCTGGTACAAGGTTTCCTAATTGGTTTGCTGATAACACATTATTTAATAGTGTCCCTCGAGTTGGAACATTGCAAATTTTGTTTATTTTTGTCATCATTGGGCCTTTTACCATCTCTCAAGTCATTGTTGATCAAAGAGTTGGAAGGCGTAGAAGATATTGGTACTGAATTTTTTGGAAATTACTCTTCTATTTCTTTTGGATCTCTTGAATATTTGAAGTTTGAGGAAATGGTGAATTGGGAGAAATGGGAATGTACAACTGCATCAAGAGCCTTCCCATGCCTTGAAGAGCTTGATATAATAAATTGTCCTAAGTTGAAAGAGAACTTTCCTGAACAACTTCCTTCTATGGGAGTACTCCATATTGAGAACTGCCAACAGCTTGAAGCTTTGGTTCCCTGGGCTCCAGTGATTCAGACTTTGAAGCTTAAAGACTGTGGAAAGTTGCAGTTGAAATATTCCGCCAACTCTTAGAGAACTTTGCTTTGATGGACCATGCATGAATGCAACTTTGCTTGAAAATATTGCGTAGACTATAGCTAACATCGGCATTACAGAGGTTGAGATCCGTGATTGTCCGAATTTGGAGTTCCCGTTTCATCACTGTCATAACTCACTTCTTTCAATATGGATACAAAGTAGCTGTGTGTCACTTAGGAACTTCACATTGGATCTATTCCCTACGCTTCACTCACTGGATCTTACTGGTTGTAATAACCTGGAAATGATTTCTGTTTCAGAGGGATGCGAGCATTATCTGACATGTCTGTGGAGCTTGGAAATTTCAACGTGTCCGAAATTTGCATCATTTTCAGAAGGGGGATTTTCTGCCCCCAGCCTAGAAAGTTGTGGCTTATTAGCTTTGGAGAGTTTGAATTCACTTCCTGAGCGTATGAACATTTTTGCTCCCTCTCTTAGAAATCTAGATATAATGAAATGTCCACAAGTGGCATCATTTCCTTAAGGGGGTCTGCCATCAAATCTGAAGCATCTTGATATCTCCTATTGCCCGAAACTGTTTGCATCTCGAATGGAATGGGGTTTGCACAATCTTAGTTCTCTAGAACGCTTGGACATTGATGGTGATGATGTGGTGGAGTCTCTACCCGAAGCAGGACTATTGCCACCTTCTCTTACTTCTCTTGGCATCTGGAGATGTTCCAATCTCACAATGTTGGACTATAAGGGTCTTTCCGAGTTGCCCTCTCTCAAAGAATTGACTCTTGTTGATTGTCCTAGACTCCAATGCTTGCCGAAGGAGGGCCTCCCTAGTTTCCTTTATAGACTTTAAATTAGAGGAAAATGTGAGTTGCTTAAACAACGGTGCCAGAAACTGAAAGGGGAAGATTGGGGAAAGATTGCTCACATCCCATGCGTTATGATTTATGATGATATTCTAACTTGAGTCTGGGAAGGACAAGTTCCGCAATTATTCTATTTTCTAGTCACCCGTCAGATATCTATTCTTTCGATCCTATGGTTTGGATCTTTTCCTTTACGTATATATTCTTTTCAGTTTAAAAGAAATTGGCATAAAAAATCTTGCACCAAAATGAAAAATTAATTATAACGTACTGCTTCTCTTTATTTTAAACATTTGTTTCATTTTCTTTGACCTATCACTTCAAGATCGCGTCCAAGTTTCTATCCGTCATATCTATAGCATGCATTTACCATAATATGGGGAATTCACAGCTTTATGTATTTTTAAATCTTATTTTTTCTCTTGCATATAAATATTCATATTACATTTTTGTATAATACTTTCTGGATTTTTGTTATTTGTGAATGAATAGTTTGGTTTTGAGATGTCTACCTTTATTATTATTATTTTTTGGATAAGAGTTTCAAAGATTCCTATTCTCCATCAATATTTTGATTTATGATCATTTGATTGCACTTGGTTAAAACGTAAAAGTGAGGCTTCTTTCTTCATCCATGTATATATGGGCATTGTCTTCCAAATATTTGCTTAGCTTTTGTATTTATATTTTTTTTTGAGATTTTTCCTTTTTTTTTTTCTAAAAAGAACTTCATTAATGATCACTCTATGTATTTAAGGAGGATTTACTCTGGTATTCAGGACCGCTGTGGATTCCAATGCTTGTCAAGCAAACTTTACAGATTTTTCTTTTTAAACCCTCATATCAAAGGCCATAGTTCTCTGCTCAAACAGCATGGCCAGAATTCACAGGGAAAGCTTCCTTGTCTCTGATTTGTATTCCCTGAGATAAGGTATCTACTATAGCTTGTAGCATTTCAGTCATTACATGTTAGAATTCCCTTGCATTGCTTTTCTTTGCATATTTTCATGAGATTTTGAATCCCCTTATAAAACAAAGAGCTGTGTTAATTAACAGTTACATTTGTTGAATTTTTAGGATCTACGCTGATATAATTTGTTGTGGAGGGCAATGGAAGATGAGCTTACTCTGGCACTTGACTCGAGTTTTCAATCTAAAGTACTGCTGATGGAGCAATCGAAGATGCTCTTTTCCTTTTCATGCAGATTTGCTTGAATTTGACCTCAATTTTATGCAGTAGGAAAACGTGTTATTGAGCCAGGTACTCCTCTTTTTGTCTACCTCTATACAAATTTGCATTTTTACCGGATCATGCATGAATGCAACTTTGTTTGAAAAGATTGAGCTTGCTGTTGCTAACACCTGCCTTGAAAGGGTTGAGATCCATGATTGTCCAAATTTGGTGTTTCCATCGTGGCACTATCATAACTCACTTCTTTTAATAATTATAGAAAGTAGCTGTGTTTCGCTTTGGACCTTTACATTGGATCTATTCCCTGCACTTCAGTCACTTAGTCTTACTAGTTGTAATAATCTCGAAATGATTGCTGTTTCAGAGGGACGCAGGCATTATCTGACACTTCTTACGAGCTTGAATATTTTTAAGTGTCTCAAATTTGTGTCATTTTCGGAAGGGGGATTTTCTGCCCCTAAGCTAAAAAGTTGTTGCTTGTCAAGTTTGAAGAGTTTGAGATCACGTATGAACATTGCTAGTCCTTCTCTTAGATATCTAGCTATAGTACATTGTCCACAAATGGAATCATTTTCTGAGGGGGGTTCGCCATCAAATCTCAAGATTCTTTCAATTCTTAATTGCCAGAAACTGTCTGCATCTCGAATGGAATGGGGTTTGCAAAATCCTAGTTCTCTAGAAGGCGTTGTCATTTCTGATGATGATGTGGTGGAGTCTCTACCTATACCAAGACTACTACCACCTACTCTGATTTATCTTCGCACATATCAATGTTCCAATCTCACAACGTTGGACTATAAGGGTCTTTGCCAGTTGCCCTCTCTCAAAGTATTGACTCTTTTCGACTATCCTAGACTCCAATGCTTGCTGAAGGATGGCCTCCCCAGTTCCCTTTCTCAACTGGAAATTGGAGGAAATTGTCTGTTGCTTAAACAATGGTGTCAGAAACTGAAAGGGGAAGATTGGAAAAAGATTGCTCACATCCCATGTGTTATGATTGATGATGATATTCTAACTTGAGTTTTGTGGAGGAAAAATGCAGCAGTTGTATTTTCTAGCCACCGGTGGGGTATCTACTCCTTGTATCCTTTGGTCCGCATCGATTCCTTTAGATATATTCCTTTCTGTTTAATGCAATCTGCAGCAAAACTATTTTTGTTATCATAAGCATCAAATCATGCATCAAAAACAAACAAATTTGATGTACTTGCTTCTGTTTATCTTAACATTGATAATATAATGCATACATGGATATTCTCAAGTCTTCACCATACTCTAGGTTTCTAACTATTACATCTATAGCATTTACCATAACAATGAGCAGCAACTTACAGCTTTGTGATTTTTAAATGTTATTTTTTTGCTCTTGTATATACTCATCCATATTACTTTCTACTATAATACATTTGAGAATATGTTTCTGGTCTTGTTATTTGAGAATTTCCGAATGAATGGTAAGGCTCTGAGACGTCTGTTTTTTTTTTTTTTTAATAGAATGCTTTAAGACTTAAAAAAGACTCCTATTCTTCTTTTTGTCCGTTTGGTGCCATGAGTTGGAAAAAGAACTTCACATAATAATTTAACGAGAGGAAAATTGCACAGTTTTATTATCAGTAATTACATTATTTGTGCTCGTTTTCAAGGATCTTATTACTTGTAGATTAATTATGCTATGGCACCGACTGAGCTTGGGTCAATTGTTTTAAATAAATAGACATACAATTCCACATAATTATAGTTGAATTGTTTTGCTTGGCATATTTTCATGTGATTTAGAATCCCCTTATAAAACTAAGAACTTCGTTAACAGAAACATTAATTGAAGTTTTAGGATTTACTCTAATATTCTTGTGGAGGGCAAGAGCTTACTCTGGTACTTGAGTTTTGAATCTAAAGTATTGCAAATGGAGCAATTGATGATGCTTTGTTGTTCTACCCTGTTCTATGGCTGGCAATTGAAGGTTTGCTTTAATACATTAACGTTCATAATGAACAAAAGGGAATCACTCAGCTTAAATGTGACCGGTTGGCCAACCAAAAAAAGAAAAAAACTTAAATGTGACCTCAATTTATTTACTTCTATCTCACATGATGTATTTGACATTGCGTTCATATGTAGTGGATTTTGTGATGCTATGAAGTTTTGAATCTTTTGCATGTAACTGATATAGGGCTTGTGGTTGATCTTTGTTAATTAACGGTAACATTTATTGAATTTTTAGGATCTACGATGATATAATTTCTAGTGGATGGCAATGGAAGATGAGCTTACTGTGGCACTTGACTCAGAGTTTTGAATCAAAAGTGTTGGCGATGGAGCAATCAAAGATGTTCTTTTCCTTTTCATCAGATTTGCTTGAATGTGACCTCAGTTTTATGCATTAGGAAAACGTGTTACTGAGCCAGGTACTCCTCTCTTAGTCTGCCTCTTTCCCACATGTTGTATTTGTTATTACGTTCATTGTCTTCCAAATATTTGCTTATTTTTTGTTGTCTTGAGATTTAATTTAAAAAAAAAAGAAAAAACATAGAACTTCATTAAATATCACTCTCTGAATTTAAACAGGATTATTTACTGATATTCAGGACTGCTGTAGACTCCAATGCTTGCCCAGTAGGCTTTACTGATCAGGTTCCAACTATGGGTTGAGGCATATCAGTCATTAGATTAGATGTTTTCAATTGTTCCCCTTTTTGTCCGGTTGGTGCCATGCATTGTAAAAAGAACTTCATATAATAAATAATTTAAAGAGAGGAAAATGCCATAGTTTTATTATAGTATTTTCTAACATAGAAAATGCTATATCAGTAATTATGTTACGTGTGCTCGTTTTCAAGGATCATATCATTTGTTGATGAATTCTGCTGAGACTTACAGGGCCTGGTCAATCATTTTAAATAAATAGATGTATGATCACACATAATTTATGCTCGAATTGTTTTTCTTTGCATATTTTCATGAGATTTAGGATCCCCTTATAACACTTACTTCATTAACAGTAACCTTTATTGAATTTTTAGGATTTACTCTGATGTTCTTGTGGAGGAAAAGAGCTTACTCTGACCCTTGAGACTTTTCAAGCCAGAGTATCGCAAATGGAACAATTCAAGATGCCCTTTTTGTTCTGCCCTGTTCTAGTCTAGCGATGGTGGAAAAAGCATGAAGATCTGCTTGAATAGATTATAACATGTATAGGGAATTAAAAAAAAGGGAATCTCACGACGTAAACGTGACCTCAATTTTATGCTTTGGGAAAACATATCACTAAGTCAGGTTTTCCTCCTTTAATTTACCCCTATCCCTCATGTTGTATTTGTTACTGTCATATACAGTGAATTTTGTGATGCTGTAATAGAGTTCTGAATGAATCTTCTGTATGTCACTAATAGGGGTTGTGGCTGAGTTGGGAGCAGAAAAATAAAGAATGGTTTAGGTTATACTGCCTCTTTAATGGCCATAAACAGGGGATGCTTGCATGGCTGTCTGATCTATGAGCTTGTATTTAGACACCAGGATTCTAGCCTTCTAGAGTGTGATTAAACCTACACTCAACCCCATGCACTTCTACTGGCATCCAAATATTGATACATTGATGATTGTGTGGGAGTTTCATATATGGACTTTCCAGATGTTTGTCATTTTTTTGAATCTATATATATATTTGGGCTAAGAAAGGCGTTGGTTAAATGATATGGAAATGCATAATGACAAAGAAGTAGGATGGAGGATATCCTCTGTTTGAGAATGTTAATGTTTTTGAGAGACAAGGATGTTGAATTATTAGTATAGAGATTCTGTGTAGCAAACTTCAGGACTGTTAAATCCGTTAGTATAAAAGATTCTGTGAAGGAACTTCAAGACTGTTAAATCAAGGGATACAAAAGAGCAGATCATTATTCCACTTCAAGGAAAAGAACTTGAATATATTGTAAATATATTCGTAATAAAAATTAGAAAAACATAGTTAATATTTATGTGCTGATCGTTTATTTTCTTTGCTTTATTGCCCAACTATATATATTTGTGTAACCATGTTTATATTAGTCTTCTCACCTCCTTGGGGCAAAAGTGAGTTTCTAGAATTTTTAGACCTAAAAAAAAAAGAAGAAAAGAAAAAAGGCACCGCAGTCTATGTTTGAAAATAATGTCTGAACTCCAGAGAATCAAATTCCATGTGCACATGTGAACCCACCTGTATATCATGTATAGGTGGTTTCTCATGTCTGATTTAAAACTCATATTTCAGGAATAATAAGAATAACTAGACGCACGAGTTGAACTAATAATTTAAAAAAATATTATACATTATAATAAATATGGAATTTAAGTTATTAAACATTATTTGATACAAACAGTTATTGAAGGAAAAAAATTAATAAATTAAACAAAGGGTGAAAAATGAAAAATGCAGTTTAACATCCTTAATTTTGAAAAATATTGCCAACAATGTTCGTAGAATGAAGCAAACACTCCCACCTAAGAATGGTTATCATTTTATTCATTTTTTTTTTGCCAAAATCATTTGCTTCATTGAATAAAAAAGGTATTACATTTAAACATATATATGCTGCAAAAGTCACTTAATAGATCAGCAGCTTTGTACAAAAGTTAAAGAACCAAATGTTATTATGAAGAGGATTGATAAAACCAAAGCAATGACTTGGGACAGGCTGCTTAAATATTATATTGTTCAATACTATTATTACCAAATGTTTCGTTTTTTATTTTTCAAAACGAAAAATCGTTTTCTTAATAAAAGTATAATAGGATTTTTCAGTACAATGGCTGCTTTTCAAAAAAATAAAACTGATCAAAGTAACAATAACTCCAAATTGGTAATCATGTATCATATGACATTGGTTCAACAAATTGGTAAAAAAAAAAATATCAAAAGCATATATATGCCATGGCTTTTCACAATTCATACTTCCATATTAATCTGCAGCAGGTTGGGAAGCTTGAAAATAGTAATAATATTGTCAAATTAGATTCAAGTAAGGATATATATATATATATATATAATCTCCAGTAGGTTAGAATGTATTTGTGATAGAAAGAGAGGGAAAAAAGAAAAGAAATTAAAGTCTGCAGAATTGAGCTCAGTAGCAAATGCAATCATAACAACATTGGAAAAAGGAAATTATGTAGTATTAACTTGTCAAACACTATATAAAAATTATGACATTATGGGAATATGGAAAAAGGAAAAAAGGATGGAATGATGAAAATAGCAATTACTAATGTATCAAATCTAGGAATCACGAAATAAAATATTTATTATTGTATTAAGTCACTTTGTAACATAATCAAACTTCCAATAAAATGCTCAATATAATTTAACAAATTTACATTTTTTTCATTCAAGTTTAACTTATTGATTAGTGAATCAGTGTATAAGTGGGGCAATGTCAATTTTCTGTGAAGCAATTTGGATTTTGTAATCAACAAAAAAATTACCACGAGAAGAAAGACAAATCAATAGATATAAAATAATTTAAAAAAAAAAAACTAAACTCAATAGGTATAGAACAACCCTGTTTCTCCCAAGATCTCTTCAACGGCCAATCAAGCATATCAAAGCGGCTTCTTGGTCCTTTTTTTTAAGTCAGACTTGAACATCATTAAAAAAAAAGCTTTATATTTAATTTTTACTTATAATCAAATCGAATGTGGATCGTCTTATATGTACACACACGTATATATATATATATATATATATGAAATGCCAGTCATCCTTCCTGTCCGGATTGTTTAATACAAATACTAACACACACAGATATTATACGTAGGATTTGTTAGAAATAGCAAAATACTCACTTCCATCTTGAATATGGAGCCACTTTTAGAAACAATGTTGGTCTAAAACATATAGCATTTTAAAGTTTGTTTGGTGTTTTAATTTTTTTCTATTCATACTTTTGGTTATAATTAATATGTAAAAGATAAATATTATGGAAAGTATAATTATAATATAACTAATAAGAAAAAATGGTAAAAAATATTAAAAAATATTTTTTTTATAAATTTAATAAATAAATTCTTTTTTAATATGTATGAGATAGTTAAAATTAATTTATATTTAATATGCATGGGAGTATTAATTTATGCGCGTGTGTATGTGATGACACTTAATTAAAATAAAATTCTTCTTCGCTTCGTTCATGGACAAGAAAGAGCAATTCTATAATTTATGCTTCCATTGGACACACATAGCAGTAGAAGGAAAAGAATAAATGACGCAAAAATTTTAAAAATTATATTAATTTCTCATTTGTTTTAAAATTAATTGCTTTTAATTTGTTTAAATTACAAAAATCTCTCATCATTTTCAAACTTTAGATTAATCTTCCTTGCCCTGACTAGTAAATTACACATATCTTTTCAATTACAAATGTTATCAAAATTACAATTTTTTATTTTTAAAATATAATTGAATTTCTTTTTGAAATAAAAAATTATGTAAATTTAACAAAGAGGTGTGTTTGTGATTTACTCTGTATTTTTCAAGAGAAATTATATCAATTTTAGAAATAAAAGAAAACTTTATATGAATTTTATTAAAAAATTTTAAAAAATCTTCACCAAATTTTAATAAAATTTTAATAAAGAAGTGTTTAATTTAAATATAATTTAAAATTTAAAGTCTCTGTACCATTGATCCAAAAGACAGAAACGACCGGCAATACTAGTCAATTTGTCATCTTGTGTAGGTTTCCCAGTTCCCACCCATGTTGCTGTTAGCGTACTCACACCACAAATTGATGATAAGAAGCACTGACTTTCCAAACCATCTTTAACTACCGATCAGTATTTGATCACTCTGGCATTACAGCCTCTTACGCTTTGAAATAGCACTTCTCTCAACAAGAAACAAAGAAAACTGCCATGGATGCCGGAGTTGTTGGTGGTGCTTTTCTCTCTGCCTTCCTTCAGGTGGCTTTTGACAGGTTGGCTTCTCGTGAAGTTCTGGACTACTTCCAGGAAAGAAGATTGAATGAGACTTTGGTGAGGAAGTTGAAGGTCATACTGCTATCCATCAACACAGTGATCGATGACGCCGAAGACAAGCAGTTCAGTGATCCAAATGTGAAGGCCTGGCTTGATGAGGTCAAAGATGCTGTGTACAAGGCCGAGGATGTCTTGGGTGAGATTGACTATGAAGTCTCCAAATGCAAACAGGGAGCTGAAATTCAAACTGCTTTTCCTAGCAAGGTACGAGGCATCTTTGCTGCTTCTGTTAGTTCTTTTGACAAGGGGATCGAATCAAGGATGAAACAAGTCCTTGAAGACTTAGAATTCCTTGAGAGCAGAAAGATTGTTCTAGGATTGAGACAAGGAAGAGGTGGAGTTGGATCAGTCAGAAAGTTGCCGACGACATCTTTGGTAGATGAAACTAAAATATATGGTAGAGATGATGAGAGAGAAATTATCATTAAGTGGTTGCTAAATGACAGTCACTTTTCCGTCATTTCTGTCGTTGGCATGGGTGGATTGGGTAAGACTACCCTTGCTCAGCTTGTTTACAATGATCAAAGGGTGAATGATGAATTTGACCTCAAAGTATGGGTATATGTTTCTGATGACTTTGATGTTTTGAGGTTAACAAGAATAATTTTCAAGGCAGTCACCACGTCTAATGATGATATCGAAGATCTAAATATGCTTCCAATTAAATTGAAGAAAGAGTTGACTGGGAAGAAGTTTCTTATTGTTCTTGATGATGTTTGGTGCGAAGATTATATACTATGGGAAGCCCTTCGAGCACCTTCCATTTGTGGGGTTGCGGGAAGCAGAATTTTTGTCACTTCACGCAGTGAGAAAGTTGCTTTAGCTGCACGCTCTAATGAGATATATCACCTAAGACAATTATCAGAAGAAAATGGTTGGTTGTTATTTTCTAAATATGCATTTCAAGATTCATGTCCTCAAACGATTCCTGATCTTGAAGAAATTGGCAGAAGGATAGTTAAAAGGTGCAAAGGTTTGCCCCTTGCCTTGAAAACAATTGGAAGCCTCTTGTACACGAAATTATCTTGTGAGGAATGGAATAGCATATTGACCAATGAGATGTGGAATGTTTCAGATGATCATAGCAATATTCTTCCTGCATTGAGATTGAGCTATCATTATCTCCCCTCTCATCTTAAGAGATGCTTTGCTTATTGTTCTTTATTCCCCAAAGATTACGAATTCAACAAGGAGCAATTAGTTCTGCTATGGATGGCTCAAGATTTCTTGCAAGACTCTCAGCCGAATAAAGCAATTGAAGAAGTAGGCAACGAGTGTTTCCAGAATCTTGTGTCAAGGTCGTTTTTTCAAAAATCTAGTAGGAATGAAACACATTTTGTTATGCATGACCTTCTCAACGATTTGGCAAATTTCGTATGTGGGGAATTTTGTTTATCGCTTGAGATTAAAGAGGTGCTAGATATTTCAGAAAAGACCCGTCACTTGTCTTTTCTAACATTTAAAATTGATGAATTTAGACGATTTGATTATTTGCACAAAACTAACAGATTACGGACATTCTTGCCTCTTCGTCCTTATCCTTATTGCACCTGGATGTCGAGCAACCTGATACTGGTTCAATTGTCCAAGTGCAAAGGCTTGCGAGTTTTATCTCTATGTTATTGTTCCAATATTAGCGAGTTACCTGATTCCATAGGAAGTCTTAAACAATTAAGGTATCTGAATTTGTCTAGAAGTGGAGTAAAAAAACTTCCTGAATCAACATGTCTCCTCTATAATCTACAAACATTAAAGTTGGCCGATTGTAGAAATTTGGATGAGTTGCCCTCAAATTTGCATAAGCTCATAAATTTGCGTCATCTTGATTTGCAAAGCACTAAGTTAAAGAAGATTCCACAACAGTTGGGAAAGTTGAAAAACCTTCAAGTGTTGACGTCATTTTTTGTGGGCAAATGTAGCGAGTCCAACATCAAACAGTTAGCTGAACTCAATCTTCACGGAACACTTTCCATTCTTGAGTTGCAGAATGTAGTCCATGGAATGGATGCTTTGGCTGCCAACTTGAAAGGAAAAAACTACCTTGAGGAGTTAAGGCTCGAATGGAGTAACAACAATGATGAATCAGAGACTGAAAGGGTTGTGTTGGAGAAGCTCCAACCTCACCAGAACATAAAGAAACTATCAATCAAGCATTATGGTGGTACAAGGTTTCCTAATTGGTTTGCTGATAACACATTAATTAATATTGTGTCCCTCGAGTTGGAACATTGCAAATATTGTTTCTCTTTGCCATCATTGGGCCTTTTACCGTCTCTCAAGTCGCTGTTGATTAAAGGGTTGGAAGGCGTAGAAGATATTGGTGCTGAATTTTTTGGAAATAACTCTTCTATTTCTTTTGGATCTCTTGAATATTTGACGTTTGAGGAAATGGTGAATTGGGAGAAATGGGAATGTATAACTGCATCAAGAGCCTTCCCATGCCTCAAAGAGCTTCGTATAAAAAATTGTCCTAAGTTGAAACAGAACTTTCCTGAACAACTTCCTTCTTTAAGAGTACTCCATATTGTGAACTGCCAACAACTTGTAGCCTTGGTTCCGTGGGCTCCAATGATTCATACTTTGAAGCTTAAAGACTGTGGAAAGTTGCAGTTGACATATATGCCATCCACTCTAAGAGCACTTCGCTTTGATGGGCCATGCATGAATGCAACTTTGCTTGAAAAGATTGAGCAGACTATAGCTAACACCGGCATTAGAGAGGTTGAGATCCGTGATTGTCCGAATTTGGAGTTCCCGTTGCGTCACTGTCATAACTCACTTCATTCAATAACGATAAGAAGTAGCTGCGTGTCACTTAGGAACTTCACATTGGATCTATTCCCTGCGCTTGAGTGGCTGGATCTTGGTAGTTGTAATAATCTGGAAATGATTTCTGTTTCAGAGGGACGCGAGCACTATCTCACACGTTTGAGGTTCTTGCAAATTTCAAAGTGTCCGAAATTTGTATCATTTTCAGAAGGGGGATTTTCTGCCCCCAACTTAGCAAGTTGTGGTTTATTAGGTGTGGAGAGTTTGAATTCACTACCTGAGCGTATGAACATTTTTGCTCCCTCTCTTAGAGATCTAGATATAATGGAATTTCCACAAGTGTCATCATTTCCTGAGGGGGGTTTGCCATCAAATCTGGAGGCTCTTTCTATCGCCGATTGCCCGAAACTGTTTGCATCTCGAATGGAATGGGGTTTGACCAATCTTAGTTCTCTAGAACACTTGGGAATTTCAGGTGATGATGTGGTGGAGTCTCTACCCGAGGCAGGACTACTGCCACCTTCTCTTACTTCTCTTGGCATCTCTCGATGTTCCAATCTCACAATGTTGGACTATAAGGGTCTTTGCCAGTTGCCCTCTCTCGAAGAACTGACTCTTGTTGATTGTCCTAGACTCCAATGCTTGCCAAAGGAGGGCTTCCCCAGTTCCATTTATAAACTTCAAATTGTAGGAAATTGTGAGTTGCTTAAACAACGTTGCCAGAAACTCAAAGGGGAAGATTGGGGAAAGATTGCTCACATCCCATGCGTTAAGATTGATAATGATATTCTAACCTGAGTTTTGTGAAGCACAAGTGCCCCGATTGATATTGTGTTTTCTAGCCACATGTCAGGTATCTATTCTTTGGATCCTATGGTTTGGATCTATTCCATTACATATATATTCTTTTCAGTTTAAAAGCAACTGGCATCAAAAATATACTTGTTAACATAAGCATCAAATCTTGCACCGAAATGAAAAATTAATTATAACGCACTGCTTCGGTTTATTTTAAACATCCATAATACAATATGTGATGTTTCATTTTCTTCGACCTATCACTTCAAGATCGCTTCCAAGTTTCTATCCTTCGTATCTATAGCATGCATTCACCATAATATGGAGGAACTTACAGCTTTATGTATTTTTAAGTCTTATTTTTTCCTCTTGCATATAAATATTCATATTACATTTTTGTATAATACTTTTTGGATTTTTGTTATTTGCAAATGAATAGTTCGGCTTAGAGATTTTTGCCTTTATTATTATTATTTTTTGGGTAAGAGTTGCAAAGATTCCTACTCCTCATCAATATTTTGATTTATGATCATTTGGTTGCACTTGGTTAAAACGTAAAAGTGAGGCTTCTTTCTTCATCCATGTATATATGGGCATTTATTGTCTTCCAAATATTTGCTTAGTTTTTGTTTTTGTATTTTTTTGAGATTTTTCCCTTGTTTTTAAAGAAAAAAAGAACTTCATTAATGACCACTCTGTATTTAAGGAGGATTTACTCTGGTATTCAGGACCACTGTGGATTCCAATGCTTTTCAAGCACGCTTTATGGATTTTTCATTTTAAAACCTCACATCAGAGGCCGTAGTTCGCTGCTCAAACAGCATGGCCAGAATTCACAGGGAAAGGTTCCTCATCTCTGATTTATATTCCCCGAGATCAGGTACCTACTATAGCTTGTAGCATTTCAGTCATTACATCTTAGAATTCCCTTGCATTGCTTTTCTTTGCATATTTTCATGAGATTTTGAATCCCCTTATAAAACTAAGAGCTGTGTTAATTAACAGTAACATTTGTTGAATTTTTAGGATCTACGCTGATATAATTTCTTGCGGGGGCAATGGAAGATGAGCTTACTCTGGCACTTGACTCGAGTTTTTAATCTAAAGTACTGCCAATGGAGCAATTGAAGATGCTCTTTTCCTTTTCATACAGATTTGCTTGAATGTGACCTCAGTTTTATGCATTAGGAAAACGTGTTACTGAGCCAGGTACTCCTCTTTTTGTCTACCTCTATGCAAATTTGAATTTTTACTGGATCACGCATGAATGCAACTTTGTTTAAAAAGATTGAGCATGCTGTTGCTAACACCTGCCTTGAAAGGGTTGAGATCCGTGATTGTCCAAATTTGGAGTTTCCATCGCGGCACTATCATAACTCACTTCTTCTAATAAGGATAGAAAGTAGCTGTGTTTCACTAAGGACCTTTACATTGGATCTGTTCCCTGCGCATCAGTCACTTAGTCTTACTAGTTGTAATAATCTCGAAATGATTTCTGTTTCACAGGGACGCAGGCATTATCTGACACTACTTGTGAGCTTGAATATTTTTAAGTGTCCTAAATTTGTATTTCTGCCCCTAAGCTAGAAAGTTGTTGCTTGTCAAGTTTGAAGAGTTTGAGATCACTACCTGAGCGTATGAACATTGCTACTCCTTCTCTTAGATATCTGGCTATAGTGCATTGTCCACAAATGGAATCATTTTCTGAGGGGGGTTTGCCATCAAATCTGAGGATTCTTTCAATTCTTAGTTGCCAGAAACTGTTTGCATCTCGAATGGAGTGGGGTTTGCAAAATCATAGTTCTCTAGAAGGCTTAATCATTTCTGATGATGATGACCTGATGATGATGTGGTGGGGTTCACATATATCAATGTTCCAATCTCTCAACATTGGACTATAAGGGTCTTTGCCAGTTGCCCTCTCTCAAAGTATTGACTCTTTTCGACTATCCTAGACTCCAATGCTTGCTGAAGGATGGCCTCCCCAGTTCTCTTTCTCAACTTGAAATTGGAGGAAATTGTCTGTTGCTTAAACAACGGTGTCAGAAACTGAAAGGGGAAGATTGGAAAAAGATTGCTGACATCTCATGTGTTATGATTGATGATGATATTCTAACTTGAGTTTTGTGGAGGAAAAATGCAGCAGTTGTATCTTCTAGCGGCCAGTCGGGTATCTACTCCTTCTATCCTTTGGTGCGCATCTATTCCTTTAGATATATTCCTTTCTGTTCGGTTCAATCCGCAGCAAAATTATATTTGTTATCATAAGCATCAAATCATGCACCAAAAACAAACAAATTTGGTGTACTTGCTTCTTTTTATCTTAACATTCATAATATGATACATACATGGATATTCTCAAGACTTCACCATTACTCTAGAGTTTCTAACTGTTATATCTATAGCATTTACCATAACAATGAGCAGCAACTTACAGCTTTGAAATTTTAAATGTTATTTTTTACTCTTGTATATACTTATCCATATTACAGTTTACTACAATACATTTCCGGGCTCTTGTTATCTGCTAATCAAACTAGGCTTTTAGAATTTCTTTCTTTTCTGTTCATAATGCTTTGGGACTTGAAAAGATTCCATTTCGCACATATTTTGATTAATGAATATATGATTGCAAATGGTTATTAGTAAAGCTTCCTTGTCCAAGAATTACATTTACTGTCTTCCAAATATTTCCTTGGTTTTATTTTACTTATTTTCTTAAGATTATTTTTTAAAAAAATGAACTTTTAAAATCGTTTTCTAAATTTAAAATATCTGATTTACTCCTTTTTTCTTTGCCAGCATTTATTTTACTCAAATTTGCAGGACAGCTATAGACTTCAATGCTAGCCAAGCAAGCTCTACTGATTTTCCCTTCTCCCATTTACAGTAGGAGAACTGATCCTCTGTTGTAAAAGTTGGTGAAGTTGAATGGAAACTACTGCTACTATAATTATAATACCAGTATTTTGTGTTCTACTGCTCTAATTCAGAAATTCTCAATTTGAGAGAATCTAAATTCTTCACACCAAATGTCATAGTTCTACTTTGCACAAATAGCAGTGCTAAAATTGAAATTTGAATGACAGGCAAAGCTTCCTCGACTCTGATTTGTCTTACAAAAGATCAGGTACCTACTACCTACTATGGCTTGTGGCAATTCTATACATATTCAATTCTCAACAATTTGTGGCATATCGTCATTACATGTTTTCAACTGTTTTCTTTTTTGTTCAGTTGGTGCCATGCATCGAAAAAATAAATTTATACAAAAATTTATTTAAAAGATGTTAGTTTTATTATTATGTGTTCTCTTGCAAATTCATAGTTATAATTCTTTTTTGTGTTGCCAATAATCGTACAATACTTATAATAAAAGCTTCAGAGTGAATGCAAGTTAATATTGGTTATACATTTAGCCATTATTTATCATGAGCCTTTTTTTTTAAAAAAAAAAATTAAGTCAACTTTTCAATTAAAAAAGTCACAAGTATGATTATAGAAACTGTCAAGCATTTCCAAAATGAGAAGGAATGGAGTAATGAATATATACTTTCTGAATATCACTCTCTTTGGCAATGTTTCTATTTTCCTGTTGCCAGCTGCACCTAAAGCATTTACCAGAAGAATGAGCAGAATCTTAAGGCTTTGTTTATGTCTTACTGTTTCTGCAAAATTTCTACCATATACTTTGTATCCATGTTAGATTCTGTGTGTTTGTTTTCATGGATCTAATTATTTGCTGATACTATATAGGAAGGACAGGGGAAAGCACACATCGTTCCAGTAGAGATTGATAATGATATAATGATATCTGCTACTACTGCAAGTGAGTTTCAAATCCAAAGTGGTGCGAGAATGGTGCATTTGATGATATGAGAATTTCCCAATGAATAGTTAGTCTCTCAGACGTCTGTTTTTTTTTTTTTTTATAGAATGCTTTAAAACTTAAAAAAGACTCCCATTCTTCTTTTTGTCCGGTTGGTGCCATGAATTGGAAAAAGAACTTCGCATAAAAATTTAACGAAAGGAAAATGCCACAGTTTTATTATCAGTAATTACATTATGTGTGCTCGTTTTCAAGGATCTTATTACTTGTAGATTAATTATGCTCTGTGCTCTGGCACTTACTGAGCTTGGGTCAATCATTTTAAATAAATAGACGAATGATCACACATAATTTATAGCTGAATTGTTTTTCTTTGCATATTTTCATGAGATTTAGGATTTAGGATTTACTTCAGTAACATTTATTGAATTTTTAGGATTTAGTCTGATATTCTTGTGGAGGGAAAGAGCTTACTCTGACACTCGAGACTTTTCAAGCCAGAGTATCGCAAATGGGGCAATTCAAGATGCCTTTTTGGTTCTGCCCTGTTCTACGTCTAGCAATGGTGGAAAAAGCATGAAGATCTGCTTTAATAGATTATAACATGTATAGGGAATTAAAAAAAAGGGAATCTCACAACGTAAACGTGACCTCAGTTTTATGCTTTGGGAAAACATATCACTAAGCCGGGTTTTCCTCCTTTAATTTATCCCTATCCCTCTTGTTGTATTTGTTACTGTCATATGCAGTGAATTTGTGATGCTATAGAGTTCTGGATGAATCTTCTGTACGTGACTAGTAGGGGTTGTGGCCGAGTTGGGGGGAGAAAAATAAAGAACGGTTTAGGTTATACTGCCTCTTTAATGGCCATGAACAGGGGATGCTTGCATGGCTGTCTGATCTATGAGCTTGTATTTAGGCACCAGGATTCTAGCCTCAGCCCTATGCACTTCTAGGGGAATTCAAATTTTTTTTTTTTAAAATAAAGTTAAGAAAAGCAAATCAAAGCACAAATAAATAGTCACGATAATGAATAGTATAATAACTATTTACCAATTCAACTTTTATATTCATACATTGATTGTGTGGGAGTTTAATATATGGACTTTCTGGATGTTTGTCATTTTTTAAATATATATATATATATGGGCTAAGAAAGGCGTTGGTTAGATGATATGGAAATGCATAGTGGTGGCAAAGAAGTAGGACGGAGGAGATCCTCTTTGTGAGAAATGTTAATATTTTTGAGGATGTTTATGTGCGCATGTGAGTCCACCTCTCTTTCCTTTTAATATAAGATAGAAATTTTAGAAGTATTATTTGGTTATAAATATAAGACACATTATAAGTTGTCTAGTGTATTAATTAGTTTTTTTTCTATTTATATTAATGATTGATAATTAATAGGGGGAGATAAATGTTATAAGAAGTATGAGAGATAGTGTAATTAATAAGAGTAAATAATAAAAAATATTGAAATTTCTTAATAAATACAATGATCCTATTCTTTTTCTTAAAATACATAAGGTGGTTGAAAATATTTTATATTTAGCATCGGAGGGAGTGTCAGAGATTTAAAACTCATATTTCAAGAATAATAATAATAATAATTTTATTATGAGAGATATAAAAAGAAAATAGAAGATAGTAATATATATTAATTTCTTACATACTTATGCTTTTTTTTTATGCATTATTCTATCAAAATAATTTTAAATAGGGAATTAAAAAATTCACTATATGGAGAACACAGGCTATGATGAAAATTCGACAGTCCTCCTTTTCAACCTTGAAATGGAATGAAAAATGACGGGAATTGAATGAAAAAGTGACTTTTTAAATGTGAAATATCACATTTATTTTTTGACAACAATTAATAAAATGAAATAATTGTATATAGGATCAATATATATAGCTTCACAGTTTTCTGCCAAGGATATATAATGATACTTCTTTACATATCTTCTGGATCAGCAACAGATTGACATAAAAATGATCGACGGTGAGAGACTCTTGGGCAATAGCAGAAAAACTTCCCTGGAAGTTATAAGAGATGACATAAAGCGAATAGATTTTGCTCAATAATGTGAAGAAGAAAAAAGTTTTTTCAAAAAAGGGAAATGATATTTTAGTGCCCGTATGGTTTATATTTTTATAAAAGGTCATTTAGAATAATTATAATTTATAAAAATAAAATTTACATAAAAATAGAGAAGTTTACCACAAACCTGCTTAAATAATTTTAAAAAACAATAATTAAAAATTAATATTTGGTTTACAAAAAGGTAAATCAACCAGACCCAAAATTGAGCCATCAACAAAAGGCTGAGCTTAGAGATGATCTGGGAAGACATCAAAATTCCTTAGACTAGTTTCAAGGAGATTGATTAAGATGGGTATGCTAATAAAGAAGTCGTGGTGGCATAAAGTTACTGAAAATGAATATATAGTTCACCAACACAAAAAAAAAATGAATATATAGTGTACTTGTAACTGAACAAAGCATACACCAGCATTTTCATTGTCCCTTTTAGTTGATTTTTTAGTTATATTTGAACATTATTTTTAAAAAAATAAAGCCGTTATATTTAATTTTTACTTATAATCAAATCGAATGCGGTCTCATCTCTATATAAATACAAACACACACATGTGTATACATGAAATGCCAGTCGTCCTTCTTCTTCGGATTGTTTAATACAAATACTAACACACAGATACGTATATGTATATATGGAGGATTTGTTAGAAATAGCAAAAATACTCCCTTCCATTTTAAATACAGAGCCTCTTTCAAGAACAATGTTGGACCAAAATATATGGCATTTTGGAGGTTGTTTGGTGCATTAATTTTTTTTTAAAATTCATGCCCCCATAATTAATAGATAAAAAAATAAATATTATGGAAAGTATGAGTATTTGTATTAAACAATTTTTTGACAAATTGAATAGTCAAAAATATTAAAATTTTAATATTAAAATAGTCAAAAATAGTCAAATTTTTTTTTTTGACAAATCTAATAAACTAACCCATTTTTTTAATACGCATAAAATAATTAAAAATAACTATATGTGTGTGAGTGAGAAAATGTGACACTTAATTAAAATAAAATTCTTATTCCCTTCGTTCATGTACAAGAACGTAAGAGCAAATTCTATAATGTATGCTTCCCTTGGACACATAAAGCAGTAGAAGAAAAAGAGTAAATTACGCAAATCTTTTTAAAATTATATTAATTTCTCGTTTGTTTTAAAATTAATTGTTTTTAATTTGTTCAAATTACAAAAATCTCTCCGTCATTTTCAAACTTTATATTAATCTTCCTTGGGATGAGTAGTAAATTACACATATCTTTCCAATTACAAATGTTATCAAAATTAAATTTTTTATTATTTAATTTTATTTTTGAAATAAAAAAATATGTAAAATTAACAAAGATGCATTTGTGATTTCCTCTGTATTTTTTCAAGAGAAATTATATCAATTTTAGAAATAAAAGCAAACATTACATGAATTTTATTAAAAAATTTAAAAAAAATTCACCAAATTTTAATAGGACGGATAAGATTTATATTTTATTTTTAAAACTCCTTTATAATTTAAAATTTAAAGTATCCGTATCATTGATTAAAACAACAAAGGGACGACCGGCAATGGTAGTCAATTTGTCTTCTCTTGTAATTTTCCCACCCATGTTACTGTTAGCGTACTCACCACAACGGGAGCGGATCCGCTTGCACTTCCTTTTTAAATAATATTTTTTTTATTTTTTTGCCACGCGTCATTGCTTCTTCTGTTCTCTTCGTTTTTCTTTTTTTTTTTCTTTTTTTAAATTTTATAAGATACTCCTTCTATTCCAGTGTATAGTGCATTTTTAACTATCACATATATACCAAGACAATAATTAGTAACCAAAATTTTTTTTCATTATTTCCCAAATTACCTTCATTTAATGATACTTCCTACATTAATAAATTATAGTTATCCTCTCTTTCATTTTTTTTTCTGAATTTTCATGGATCATTGGTAATTATGAAGAGTGAAGCTTTTAGGGGAAATCTCCTTCATTCATTTATAGTTTAACCAAACCATTAAAGAATTTTCATTAAATGCATTGGTATACGTAGAATATATGAGCTTACTTATTAGAGACAATACAAGAAAGACAATAAAAAAAAAACACAATATAATCCATGCAATGCATTATATTTTGAAACATAAATTTCTTAAAACAGTGCACTATATAGCATAACGGAGGAAGTATTTTTTTATAATAATAAATATTTTTTCATGTATATGACAAAATATCAATAATACTTTAAATACTCATTAATTATAAAATAAAATGTTGTTGGAAAAAATTAAAAATAAATTATATTTTTATCGAGTTATCTATTATTAGTACTACTAGAATAGATTTAAATATTGTTAAATTTAATTAAGTAGCTCTCACAATATGATGTTTTTATCTATAATATTTAAACTCTTAATTTTATTTAAGGGGAATCAAGTTTCTTTCATTTAACCTAATTATATTAGTATTTCATTTGATCTTAAACATAAGAAAATTTTGAGAAAGTTGTATTAGTCCAAAATATTAAAAAAATAAATATATACATCTAATGTAATAAATGAGATATTTCAATAATATTTTTCATTAATTTGAAAAAAGTTATAACTATGTCAAAATTTTCTTATAGATAATTGCATTAGGTGAAAATAACTTATTTTCCCTCTTGGATGAGAAGCTTAGCACAATTTTTATTATTAAATATTTTTTCCATCTATAAGGAAATTGAAGTTTTTTCTGTTTAACCTATCTTCATTGGTACTCTCTCCAATCTTCAATATAAAAAAATTTGAGAGAGTTATACCTTTCTCCAAATTAATGAGAAATATTATTAGAATATCTAATTTATTACATTAAATGTATACATTTTTTCTAATATTTTGAACCAATACAACTTTATCAAAATTTTCTTATATTAGAGATCAGAGAGAGAATTAACATGGTTAGATTAAGTAAGAGGAATTTGATTCTTTTTAAATAAAGTCTAGAATTTAAATATTATAGATTAAAAAATTATATTGATGGAACTATCCAATTAAGAGTCCATTTGTTTCAACTTTTTTTATAAGAAAAACATTTTTTTCATGAAAAAAAAGTACTTTTAAAATTTTTTAGATTGTTTGTTTGAGATTTTGAAAATAATCATAATCTGAAAAAAATTATATTTTTGATTATTTTAATAAATTACTCTGAATAGCTTTTAAAAAAAAATAGTTATAATAAATGAGAGAGAAAAAATATGAAAATGTGAACGGCATTTTTTAGGTACAAAAATAACCTTTAGAAGTCCATTCATTGATTACAAACCTATCGTTCATCTACGTCTCTCTATCATCACTTTCTACCCAATCGTTGACAAATATTGCTGCCATTGCTGCTTCCAAGTATGTAAGTATTGATGAAGCTGAAACAATTCGATCTCTCTTTCTATCGACTTGTTTTTGGTTCTTTGAAAATGCTTTCTTTCTTTTTTTTTTTTAAGGCCTTTGGTGTTAATGCTTGTCAATGTCTGTGAGTGGACGCGAAAATTTCTAGTCTTTTATAATTTACGATTTATTATTTTTCCCCTTTTTCTTTTCAGATTATTGTATTTTTTTTTCTTGTGTAACTGATTTTTCTGGTACAGTTTCCAGCAAATTGCTTTCTTTTTTCCCCTTATGTTACTCATTGGACTATTGGAGTTGGAGAGAAGGATGGATAAAATATCTAGGATCTATTTGACAGTGTTTTCTATTTTCTGTTTTTAAAAACAGTTTTGTAAAACTGTTTTTAAGAATAAGTTTTGAAAATAAGAAAATAAAAAAAACTGTTTGAATAATTATTCTTAAAATCATAACTAGTAAATGATAGATAAGTTATTCATTTATAACTTTACTATTAATGAGATGGATATTTCTTATCTTTCCTTATGTTTTCCATAATAAAAGCTACAAAATACCTAAAATGTGTTTTGAGTTTTTTGTTCTTTTATTTTTCTGTTTTTCAGAATAGTTTATAAAAAACATGTTTACCAAACAAGTTTTCTGAGTTTTCTATTTCCAAAAACAGAAAAACTGTTTTCAGAAATAGAATCAAACCGGGCCCTATATTTTGGCTCTTTGTTTTTGTTCGTTTCTATTTTCCAGATTATCTCTTTTAGTGCTCTTTGTTTTTAATCTTATTTCTTTGTTACTTATTGCTAAAAAAATTGACACTGACTATCAATCCAAATTTCTGACTTGGGGTATAAATAATCAAATAAATTGGAAGTATTTAGGATGCCTGTAAAACTAAAGGGCAAGGGGCAACCACAGGGCTTGTATATAGAAGCCTCTTATTTCATTGTGGAGAAGTGCAGACACAACTTTAAATAGGAGTTTGTCCACGACAGGTGGGGCAAAGTACAAGCGGATGTGATTTAAATTTCACACTCATAGTACTCTTGTAAATGAAGGGATGTAAAATAAAAGAAATTAAATTAGAAAGCCTATTGTTCTTATACATCAATAGAACCAAACAAAAACCCTATACATGAAGCTTGTGATGTTAGATACTAATTTTATATATTTATCTTCCTATTGCATTTACTAATATATTACTTATTTCATTCAAAATAATATTAGAATGACACCCAAAAAAGATATGAGAAGTGTTGAGGGAGATGGAAGAGATAAGACAAAATGGGACGATAAAAAAATTGAAATATTTTTGAAAATGTATGTTGAAGAGATAGAAGCTAAGAATAGACCAAATACACATTTTTCTAAGGATGGGTGGAAGAATATCAAAGAAAAATTTCATGAGAGATCAGGGTTTGCTTATAATGACACATAATTGAAAAATAGATGGGACTTTTTAAAAAGAGAGTTTACATCATTTGCTAAGTTGGTTGAAAAAGACACTGGCCTTGAATGGAATAATAAAAAAAGAACCATAGAAGCTTCTGAACAATGGTGGGCTGAAAAGAGTAAGGTATGATTGTATTGATTCATTGTATTTTTTTTTACTTATATGATTTTTATGATGACTTATTTATTTATTTATCTATTATTTTTTATTTAATTATAGGAGGATCCAGAGATTTTGAAATGTAAGAATGAGGGACCGAAATTCTTAGATTTGCAAGAGAAGTGTTTCAAGGGCACAGTAGCTACTAGCTTTGCTGTTGTAATGCCATATCAGAATCCACAATTGTCTGAAGGAGCTAACATTCATGCTAATGATATTGAACATAATGAACAAAGTCCAGCTAGTGAGGATGAGGGAGATAGCTATGAAGTTGGTGACCAAGTTCAACAAAAAGCAATTCCAAGTGCTTCAGACATGAATTCAAAGATGAGGAAGAGAATGGCAAAAGCAAATAAAAAAATTGGAATAGTTGAGAAACTTCAACATTCTCTTGACCGCATTATTGATGGATAGATCGAGTGTCAAATACTAATGTCATAAGATCAAAACCAGATGACCCTTTCAGCTTATGAGAAGTGTTTGTCATTGTTAGATGAGGTTCCTCACTTAGTAAAAGGAGCATATCAATATTTTTTAGCTGTGAGAATCTTAGCCAAGAAAGAGAACAGGATAGCATTTTGTCAATTCATGAACAATGATCGTGATATAACTAATGATTGGCTAAACACTTATAGAGTAGGACATCCCACACTAGGATAGCATTTTGTCACTTTATGAACATATTTTAGTTTAATTTTTCTTAGTGAAAATTGTTTACTTTATTTTTATTCAATGGAGTATTGGATATGCAATTTTTTATAATATTTATATGAAATATTTAATATATTTGCTTAGCTTTGTGTATTGATTAAATTTATATTTGTTACATAGGATGACTGATAGTTCAGACAAAAGTGATAATGGTTCCAAAATGGAAATTGAAGTCCAAAATAATTATATATATGGACTTTAGATTGCAAAGAGTTTGGCTGACTTTCTAGTTACAAATCATGTATTGAAATATGTTGTGAAAGAAAAAAAACTACTTCAATTCTCTCAGGTCATAAGTGGCTATTAGAGTTGATAAAAGGAAATAAAAACAAGTTTTTCGAGCAATTTTAAATGAGAAAACATGTGTTTTAACAATTGATATGGGAGTTAATAACTATGGACTAACACCTACCAAACACATTATGGTAGATGAAAGTGTTACTTTATTCCTGTATATAATAGGTCAAGGGGCTAGATATAGACACATTCAAGAACATTTGAAAGTAAGAAATTGGTATCATTCGGCTTTTTCTCACTTTACTTTCCATCAATTTCCTCCTCATTTCTTATCTAAACTATTGAATTACATTTGAATTTGAATGGGTCAGATTCAATAGTTTATAAAATGATTTTTTACAGCATTTCCTCTATTATAATTGTAAACTATTTAGATAAAATTTTAGTAATTTAATTTTTTTTTGATAACTTTAGGAGTTTAAATATATTCATTTATCTTTTGTAATTTAATATTTTAATAATAGCTTTATCATATATTGATTATGAACTATCCAACTTTAGACTATTTAGATTTTAAAATATTTGTTAATCTGTGTGAAGCAATAGTTAGTTTGATAGGGAGGTAATATTAATAAAATCATACAACTTACCTACTCCAATCCTAGCATATTCTAAAGCATCCTCAGTTCTTTAATTAATACGTCTTTGTTTTATTGGGATTACTTTATTTTTGAATTCATATTTTCCAATTAACAAATATAAATGTTTTATTGGAATGCATGAATATTATGAACACAAATGATCTAATTTATTTATTTATTTATTTTACCTTCACCAATGTAGTCATACACTAACTTAAAAGTAATGCAAGATTATTTAGTTGTGTTAAGAGAGTAAATTCAGTGAAAAATCCCAGTCAATAATAAATTCGGAGTTGCATTAATTGTTGCTTCTTAATATTTCTTTCAGAAAAGTATTTGCTATATTGGGAAATACATAATTTGGACTGGATCTAGGTATCTCCTGAATTGAATTTTTTAGATTGGAGAGAATGAAGGAGTGACTTTCAAGTAATTATATTATGGATTGGTGATAAATTGTTATATATGATTGTAATGCGATAACTCACTCATTGAGGCTGGGATTTGCAAGATATATGGGAATGATTGGTATATTGGTGAATTGATGGTTCAATCACACTTTTTGTTCGCTTCGTTTTCTCTAGACAGAAAAAAAAAAAGGTCAGAATTATCTAATCAGAATGATAACAAGCATGCATAATATAAAAATAATTTTTTATTACTTATTATCTTTCCACTTTTTCCAATTTTGAAATTATTTTAGTTTTAATTAAAAAGGGTTAAGAAAAGATATTATAAATTTTTATGAATAAATATCATATGATTTATTATTAATAATTTAATTATTAAAATAAGCAATTCTAATGAAAGATAAATAGTGTTGTTTGGGCTACGTGATTTAGCCATTTGTATTTAATCTTGTCAATGATTAAGTGATTTGATTTTGAATTATTTGAAGTTAAATTAAATTTAATTTCGATATCAAATTTCATTCTATAGCTACAATATTGTATCATAAATAACTTTTTTTGATATATTGTAACTAGAGGTGAAAATAGATTAGTTCAGATCAAGCATCAACTAAATAAAACTATATTATAAGTCTAAAACCTAATTTTAACTTATTAACTTTTGTAAGTTAAATTAAATTTAATTTCGATATCAAATTTCATTCTATAGCTACAATATTGTATCGTAAATAACTTTTTTTATATATTGTAACTAGAGGTGAAAATAGATTAGGTCAGGTTAAGTTTCAACTAAATAAGACTATATTATAAGTCTAAAACCTAATTTTAACTTATTAACTTTTGTAAGGCTAATTTTAGGTTCTTCTGATAGCACACGGTTCTATTTTCACTCCTAATTGCAATATATCTTGTACATGTAGAGTTCATATTTGTTTACATATAATTATTTAGTATTTACAAGGCTTGAATATGAAACTTTACTTAAAGATAAGTTTCTTATCATATAATTCAATCGCATATTGGTTCTATATTTCTAGTTACGAAGCATCAATATTTTAAAAAAATAGATGTATCCGTACCTAATACATGATATGATATAACACTCTTATCATAGTTGTGCATATATATCCATTTATACCACTTTGTACCCATTTGTACTGTTTCAAATTTTTACTTTAAAATGGAACAATTTGAAATAGTTAAACAAATATTTTATGGTTTATTTTAACATCTATATTATAATTTTTAGAATATTTAATACTAATTTTTCTTTTAACGGATAGATTTATTAATTATACATATAAGTAATTATATAAATAATATTATATATATAAATATTCCCTATAACAGTATCATAAAATTTTAAAAATTGACATATCTTTTATATTATATTACATCATATTCAATACCGATAAAACACAATTTAAAACCTGAAATAAAATTTTTAATTTACATAATTTTTAAAAATAATTTTAAAATACTTACTATATATATATATATTTTTTTTTTTTTAACTTAAAAAATTTCCCAACCTTCCTTCTCCCAACGGTGAAAATATGCCAAGCAAGAAAGCTGACGGATCAGAATCACTGTTCACAGAAGGAATAAGATTCCCCACTCAATCGTTCTCTTTACTGAAATTCAAATGGAATTGAATTTTGTTAGAACAGAATCAGCATTCATATTTCAGTGCCTGAATTTACTTCCCTCAGATTGGGTAGAACAGTGACACAGTCATCAGATTGCGTAGCTTGATTCCAATATGCGAAATTAATCTCCCCAAGAAAAAAAAGGGGGCAATGCACGCAAGTTATATTTTTGTATCAGCCACGGCTACCTGATAAGGACATTTGAAAAGTAATTAATTTCTAAGAAATTGGCATCAGTTGACTTCTCTCCACTTTACTTTCCGTCCATTTTCTCTTCATTTTTTTATCTAAATCATCGAATTGCATTTGAATGGTTCACATTTAATATTTTACAAATTTCATGTCCCCTCTATATTTAGATAAAATTTTAATAGTTTAGATTTATTTATTTATCTTTTATAATTCAATATTTGAATAATAGTTTTATAATGTATTGAATATGAGCCATCCAAAATTAGACTATTTATTTATTTATTTTTGGGAGAAGTGCCAAACTTTGTATGTAACTTTAACAGTAGTTTGAAGGGGCGGTAATATTAATATAATAATTAAACATAGTCCTCTGCATCTCAACGTCGTTCTCTCTGAAATATTTGGCTAAAAGAGCTATTAGCTTTCACCTGCATTGACATTAGGCGCACTCTGTTTGCTATCATCTCTCTTGCTGTTTTTGATTCCTTTTCCTACCATGGCTGCAGAACTTGCTGGTGGTGCTGTTCTTTCTGCCTTCCTTCAGGTGGCTTTTGACAGGTTGGCTTCTCGGGAAGTTCTGAACTACTTCCAGAAGAGAAGATTGAATGAGACGTTGGTGAAGAAATTGAAGGTCATGTTGTCATCCATCGGCACTGTGATTGATGATGCCGAAGATAAGCAGTTCAGTGATCGAGATGTAAAGGCCTGGCTTGATGAGGTCAAAGATACTGTGTACAAGGCCGAGGATGTCTTGGGTGAGATTGACTATGAAGTCTCCAAGCGCAAACAGGAAGCTGAAATTCAAACTACTTTTCCTAGCAAGGTACGAGGCTTCTTTGCTACTTCTGTTAGTTCTTTTGACAAGGAGATCGAATCAAGGATGAAACAAGTCCTTGAAGACTTTGAATTTCTTGAGAGCAGAAAGATTGTTCTAGGATTGAAACAAGGGAGAGGTGGAGTTGAATCAGTCAGAAGGTTGCCGACGACATCTTTGGTTGATGAAACTAACATATACGGTAGAGATGATGAGAGAGAAATTATCATTAAGTGGTTGCTAAATGATAGTCACTTTTCAATCATTTCTGTAGTTGGCATGGGTGGGTTGGGTAAGACTACCCTTGCTCAGCTCGTTTGCAATGATCAAAGGGTGAGGGGTGAATTTGACGTCAAAGTTTGGGTATGTGTTTCCGATGACTTTGACGTTTTGAGGTTAACAAGAATGATTTTCAAGGCAGTCACAACATCTTACGACGATATTGAAGATCTAAATATGCTTCAAATTAAATTAAAGGAGATCTTCACTGGGAAGAAATTTCTTATTGTTCTCGATGACGTTTGGTGCGAAAATTATATATTATGGGAAGCCCTTCAAGCTCCTTTCAGTTGTGGGGTTGCAGGAAGCAGAATTTTTGTCACTTCACGCAGTGAGAAAGTCGCCATAGCTGCACGCTGTAATAAGATATACCACCTAAGACAATTATCAGAAAAAGATGGTTGGCTGTTATTTTCTAAATATGCATTTCACGATTCATGTCCTCAAACAAATCCTGATCTTGAAGAAACTGGCAGAAGGATAGTTGAAAAGTGCAAAGGTTTGCCACTGGCCTTGAAAACAATTGGAAGCCTCCTATACACAAAATCATCTTGTGAAGAATGGCACATCGTATTGACCAGTGAGATATGGAGTGTTTCCGATGAACATAACAATATTCTTCCAGCATTGAGACTGAGCTATCATTATCTCCCCTCTCATCTTAAAAGATGCTTTGCTTATTGTTCCTTATTTCCCAAAGATTTTGAATTTGACAAGGAGCAATTAGTTCTACTGTGGATGGCTCAAGATTTCTTGCAAGACACTCAGCCGAACCAGGCAATTGAAGAAGTGGGCAATGAATGCTTCGAGGAACTTGTGTCAAGGTCTTTTTTTCAGAAATCTACTGTACAGAAAACACATTTTGTTATGCATGACCTTCTCAATGATTTGGCGAATTTCATTTCTAGGGAATTTTGCTTACCACTGGGGATTAATGAGGTTCCAAATATTTCAGAAAAAACTCGTCACTTGTCTTTTCTAATGCTTAAATATGGTGAATTTGGACGATTTGAGTATTTGCACAAAATTAACAAATTGCGGACATTCTTACCTTTTCATGACCCTAAAGTCACATATTTCCCTCAATTCTCTTGGTCCTTGAGCAACCTAATACCTGATCAATTATGCATGTGCGAAGGCTTACGGGTTTTATCTCTATTTTGTTGTTTCAATATTGTTGAGTTACCTGAATCCATAAGGAATCTTAAACATTTAAGGTATCTAGATCTATCTGGAAGTGGAGTAAAAATCCTTCCTGATTCGACATGGCTCCTCTATAATCTACAAACATTAAAGTTGGCCAATTGTAGAAATTTGGATGAGTTGCCCTCAAATTTGTATAAACTCATAAATTTGCGTCATCTTGATTTGCAAAACACTAACTTAAAGAAGATTCCACAACAGTTGGGAAAATTGAAAAACCTTCAAGTGTTGACGTCATTTTTTGTGGGCAAATGTAGCGAGTCCAACATCAAACAGTTAGCTGAACTCAATCTTCACGGAACACTTTCCATTTTTGAGTTGCAGAATGTAGTCCATGGGATGGATGCTTTAGCTGCCAACTTGAAAGGAAAAAACTACCTTGAGGAGTTAAGGTTCGAATGGAGTAACAACAATGATGAATCACAGACTGAAAGGGATGTGCTGGAGAAACTTCAACCTCACCAGAACGTAAAGAAACTATCAATCAAGCATTATGGTGGTACAAGATTTCCTAATTGGTTTGCTGATAACACATTGTTTAATATTGTGTCGCTCCAGTTGGAACATTGCAAATATTGTTTCTCCTTGCCATCATTGGGACTTTTACCGTCTCTCAAGTCATTGGTGATTAAAGGGTTGGATGGCGTAGAAGCTATTGGTGCTGAATTCTTTGGAAATAACTCTCCTATTTCTTTTGGGTCTCTTGAATACTTGAAATTCGTGGAAATGGTGAATTGGGAGACATGGGAATGTACAACTGCATCAAGAGCCTTCCCATGCCTTAAAGAGCTTCGTATAAAAAATTGTCCGAAGCTGAAACAGAACTTTCCTGAACAACTTCCTTCTTTAGAAGTACTCCGGATTGTGAACTGCCAACAACTTGTAGCTTTGGTTCCGTGGGCTCCAATCATTCATACTTTGAAGCTTAAAGATTGTGGAGAGTTGCAGTTGAAATATATTCCATCCACTCTAAGGGCACTTCGCTTTGATGGACCATGCATGAATGCAACTTTCCTTGAAAAGATTGAGCATACTATAGCTAACACCGGCATTACAAGGGTTGAGATCCATGATTGTCTAAATTTGGAGTTCCCGTTGCGTCACTGTCATAACTCACTTCATTCATTAACGATAAGAAGTAGCTGTGTGTCACTTATGAACTTCACATTGGATCTATTCCCTGCGCTTCAGTCGCTGGATCTTATTAGTTGTAATAATCTGGAAATGATTTCTGCTTCAGAGGGATGCGACCATTATCTAACATGTCTGAGGAGCTTGCAAATTTCAATGTGTCCGAAATTTGTATCATTTTCAGAAGGGGGATTTTCTGCCCCCAGCCTAGCAAGTTGTGGTTTATTAGGTTTGGAGAGTTTGAATTCACTACCTGAGCAAATGAACATTTTTGCTTCCTCTCTTAGAGATCTAGATATAATGCAATGTCCACAAGTGTCATCATTTCCTGAGGGGGGTTTGCCATCAAATCTGAAGGCTCTTTCTATCGTCAATGCCCGAAACTGTTTGCATCTCGAATGGAATGGGGTTTGACCAATCTTAGTTCTCTAGAACACTTGGGAATTTTAGGTGATGATGTGGTGGAGTCTCTACCCGAAGCAGGACTACTGCCACCTTCTCTTACTTCTCTTGGCATCTCTCGATGTTCCAATCTCACAATGTTGGACTATAAGGGTCTTTGCCAGTTGCCCTCTCTCAAAGAACTGACTCTTGTTGATTGTCCTAGACTCCAATGCTTGCCGAAGGAGGGCTTCCCCAGTTCCCTTTATAAACTTCAAATTGTAGGAAATTGTGAGTTGCTTAAACAACGGTGCCAGAAACTGAAAGGGGAAGATTGGGGAAAGATTGCTCACATCCCATGTGTTAAGATTGATGATGATATTCTAACTTGAGTCTGTGAAGTCCAAGTTCCGCAATTATTCTATTTTCTAGTCACCTATCAGGTATCTATTCTTTCGATCCTATAGTTTGGATCTATTCCTTTACATGTATATATATATATATATATATATTCTTTTCAGTTTAAAAGCAATTGGCAAAAAATGTATTTGTTAACATAAGCGTCAAATCTTGCACCAAAATGAAAAATTAATTATAACATACTATTTTTGTTTATTTTAAACATTCATAATACAATATGTGATGTTTCATTTTCTTCGACCTATCACTTCAAGATCGCATCCAACTTTCTATCTGTCGTATCTATGGCATGCATTTACCATAATATGAAGAAACTTACAGCTTTATGTATTTTTAAATCTTATTTTTTCTCTTGCATATAAATATTCATATTATATTTTTGTATACTTTATGGATTTTTGTTATTTGCGAATGAATAGTTTGGCTTTGAGATGTCTACTATTATTATTATTTTTTTTTTGGGGGATCGAATGCCTTAACAGTTTCAAATATTCCTACTCCTCATCAATTTTTGATTTATGATCATTTGATTGCACTTGGTTAAAACGTAAAAGTGAGGCTTCTTTCTTCATCCAGTATATATGGGCATTCATTGTCTTCCAAATATTTGCTTAGTTTTTGTTTTTGTAGTTTTTTGAGATTTTCCCTTTTTTTTGTAAAAAGAAGAACTTCATTAATGACCACCCTGTGTATTTAAGGGGGATTTACTCTACTATTCAGGACCACTGTGGATTTCAATGCTTGTCAAGCAGGCTTTACAAATTTTTCATTTTAAACCCTCACATCTGAGGCCATAGTTCTCTGCTCAAACAGCATGGCCAGAATTCACAGGGAAAGCTTCCTCGTCTCTGATTTGTATTCCCCGAGATCAGGTACCCACTATAGCTTGTAGCATTTCAGTCGTTACATGTTAGAATTCCCTTGCATTGCTTTTCTTTGCATATTTTCATGAGATGTAGAATCCCCTTACAAAACTAAGAGCTGTGTTAATTAACAATAACATTTGTTGAATTTTTAGGATCTACGCTGATATAATTTCTAGTGGAGGGCAATGGAAGATGAGCTTAATCTGGCACTTGACTTGAGTTTTGAATCTAAAGTATTGCGAATGGAGCAATGGAAGATGCTTTTTTGTTCTAACCATCTATGGCTAGCAATTGAAGATGTTTTTTTTTCCCTTTCATGCGGATTAGTTTGGATAGATTAACATGTAGAAAGGAACAAGAGAGAATCGCCCCACTTAAATGAGACATCAGTTTTATGCATTAGGCAAACTCATTACTGAGCCAGGTGTTCCTCTTTTGTTAGTTTACCTCTATGTCACATGTTGTGTTTATTATTGCATTAATATGAAGCGAATTTGTGATGCTATGGAGTTCTGAATCTTTTGCAGGTGACTAATATATGGGGCTTGAGGTTGAGTTGGGAGCTGAAAACAAAAGAATGGTTTCGGGTGATCCAATCACTGTACATGGAAAGATCAGTATCTTTGGCTCTGAAGATTTTCCAATGATTGGTTGTTGCTTTTGGAATGATGGAAAACCAGCCTTGTTCTTTCTCTGTTTCGATTCTACAGCCTCATTAGTGGCCATGAACAGGGCATCATGCTTGCATGGCTATTTGATCTATGAGCTTGTGTTTGGATACCAGAATTCTAGCCTTCTGTAGGAATGAATATTACTTGAATGGTCTCTCAGTTAATTTTTCTAGTCATATTCTCATCATTTTGTTCTCAAAGATGTTCGCCGGAAAGTCATTGCAGATGAGGAAGGCGAAAGAAGCCTATTATTTGCATTTTGTCATGGTGTGTGATACTGAGTCAAACTTTGAGAAATCTGGGATTGATGAAGTCCGTAGGATTCTACCTCACCTTAATCATAGCCTTCGTAAAGCACAATACGTAGCAATTTAAGGATGGGAACTCAGTTACATTCTCCAACAAATCATTGGAAACCACAATATCAGTACCTTAATTCTCATATTGTCTACTTACTCATAACGTATCTCTTCCTATATGTGTGTGAACATAACATTTATGGCTAAAGTTACACCAAAATTGAATGAAGTTTATTTCATTTCATTCCTTTTAACATAGCATTTCCGAATCGAAGGTGCACCACCAAAAAAAAAGAAAAAAAAAATACTGGAGATTGAATAAACTATATATTTCCAGGCTAGCAAGTTCATGAGATTGCATTGTTTTTCTCTGCACATTTTCATAAGATGAACTATATTTTGGGTTTGTAAGTGTATATATTGAAATTATTTTGAGTTAAAAAAAAACTGCATATATATATATATATATACACACACATACACACACTAGATTTGGAAGTCTTACAATAGAAAAACAAAACACATTGTTGTCATTGTACTAATTTCTCTTTTTTTGAGGTCTATGTGCTAAATACTTAGCACGGCAATGTGCATTGCTGCACTTGCCGTTTAATTTGGATTAATGAAAATAAACTCTTTATTACTTGGAACTATCAATCTTAGGCTTAGCCTCAGTTCAGTTCTAAAAGAAAAAAATCTTGACCTTATACACACACATGTATATGTGTGTGTGTGTATATGAAAATAAGTCTTACTCGACTTCTTGTCCTTCGTTCATATACAATAATAGTAAAAGAGAGTAGAAAACGAAATCACCCTTCCAAAGGGACTTTCCTAATTGGCTAAAATTTATGGGAGAAAAAAAATATAGAAGTTTTAACTAAAAAAAACTGAATTAACAAAATTTCAGAAATTTCACATATCCTAAAATTTCAATTTGTGCTAACTGCTACACTTGGACATACCAATAGAAAAAAGAGTAAATTATGCAAAAAAATTTTAAATTTTTCATTCATTAAAAAACAAACATACCTTTTTAAAAAAAATTATTGAAATTACATAATCTTTTAGATAATGAACTTTATATAATTTTTAACAGAATTTAATAAAGTCTTGTGTTAATTTTAATAAGATCTAAAAACATAATATAATTTATATTTTTTTGAAAATAAATTTTCGTATTATTAAAAAAATAAATAAATATATAATTTAAATATAATTAACAAATGTTTCTGTAATTAATTTTGCCTTGTGTAATTTCATTGCCTCCCGCCACAAATTTATGGTAAGAAACGCAGACTTTCAAGCCACCCGTTCCTACCAAGCAATAAGACTTCGAATGCTTTGACCACTCTGTGATTACAAGCTCTTCCGTTTTACAATCACATTCCTCTCTTCCAGAAACAAAAAATCCTACCATGGCTACAGAACTTGTTGGCGGTGCTTTTCTCTCCGCCTTCCTTCAGGTGGCTTTTGACAGGTTGGCTTCTCCAGAAATTCTGGGTTACTTCAAGAAAAGAAGATTGAGTGAGATGGTGGAGAAGTTAAATATCATGCTGTTATCCATCAACACTTTGATTGATGATGCAGAGGAAAAGCAGTTCGTGGATTCAAATGTGAAAGCTTGGCTTGACAAGGTCAAAGATGCTGTGTTTGATGCCGAGGATGTCTTGGATGAGCTTCACTATGAAGTCTCCAAGTGCAAATTGGAAGCTGAAATTCAAAGTCATCCTACAGTTATTAGCACGGTACGAAACTTGTTCAGCGCTTCTGTGATTAGTTCACTTGCCAAGGAAATCGAATCAAGAATGAAAAAAGTCCTTGAAAACCTAGAATTTCTTGAGAGTAGAAAGATTGTTCTAGCATTGAAACAAGGCAGAGGTGGTGTTGGATCAGTAAGAAAGTTGCCGACAACGTCTTTGGTGGATGAAGTTGGAATATATGGTAGAGATGATGACAGAGAAATTATCAGTAAGTGGTTGCTAACCGGCAGTCACTTTTCTATCATTTCTATAGTGGGTATGGGTGGGTTGGGTAAGACCACGCTTGCCCAGCTTGTTTACAATGATCAGAGGGTGAAGGATGAATTTGACCTCAAAGTTTGGGTATGTGTTTCTGATGATTTTGGTGTTCTGAGCTTGACAAGAATAATTCTCAAGGCAATCAAAGAGTCTAATGATGATAGTCAAGATCTAAATATGCTCCAAATTAAACTGAAGGAGTTGTTAATTGGGAAGAAGTTTCTTATTGTTCTAGATGATGTTTGGAATGAGGATTATACACTGTGGGAAGCCTTTCAATCACCTTTCATTTTTGGGGCTGCAGGTAGTAGAATTCTTGTTACTACCCGTAGTGACAAGGTTGCTTCAACCATGCGCTCTAATGAAATATACCATCTAAAGCAATTATCAAAAGGAGATGGTTGGTTGTTATTTACTAAATATGCATTCTGCAATGCATATCCTCCAAAGAATCATGATCTAGAAGATATTGGTAAAAAGATTGTGAAAAAGTGCAAAGGTTTGCCTCTGACCTTGAAAACTATTGGGAGTCTTTTGTACTCAAAATCATCTTGTGAGGAATGGAATGACATATTGAATAGTGAGATATGGAACGTTTCACATGGCCATTACAATATTCTTCCCGCTTTGAGATTGAGCTATCATTATCTACCCTCTCATCTCAAGAGATGCTTTGCTTATTGTTCCCTTTTTCCCAAAGACTTTGAATTTGAGAAGGAGCAATTAGTTCTACAGTGGATGGCTCAAGATTTTTTGCAGGACTCTCAAATGAATAAGTCAATGGAAGAAGTTGGTAATCAGTACTTCCAGGATCTTGTCTCAAGGTCTTTTTTCCAGAAATCTAGTGTACACAAAAATAGTTTTGTCATGCATGACCTTCTCAATGACCTGGCAAAGTTTGTATCCGAGGAGTTCTGTTTAAGGCATGAAGTTAAAGAGGGGCCATGTATTTCAGAAAAGACTCGCCACTTCTCATTTTTAGTGTTTCAAAATCAAGAATTTAAACGATTTGATGCTCTTCCCAAGACAAACAAATTACGGACATTCTTGCCTTTTTGTGCTCTTAATTATAAGCGACAGTTCCACTGGATGTCTAGCAACAAGATACCTGATCAATTGTCCAAGTCAAAGTGCTTGCGGATTTTATCTTTGTCTTTCAATTTCAATATTATGGAGTTACCTGATTCCATGGGAAATCTTAAACATCTACGATATTTAGATCTATCTGGCAGTGCAGTACAGAGACTTCCTGATTCAACTTGTCTTCTCTACAATCTACAAACATTGAAATTGGCCAATTGTAGACATTTGGATGAGTTGCCTGCCAATTTGCATAAGCTACAAAATCTGCGTCATCTGGATTTACAAAAGACTAAATTGAAAAAGATTCCGCTACAGTTGGGAAAGTTGAAAAATCTTCGAGTTCTGACATCATTTTATGTGGGCAAGTGTAGTGAGTCCAACATCAAACAGTTAGCTAAACTCAATCTTCAGGGAACACTTTCCATTTTTGAGTTGCAGAATGTGGTCCATGGGATGGATGCTTTAGCTGCCAACTTGAAAGGAAAAAAATACCTTGAGGAGTTAAGGTTTGAATGGAACAACAATAACGATGAATCCTGGAATGAAAGGGATGTTCTGCAGAAGCTCCAACCTCATCAAAATTTAAAGAAACTGTCAGTCAAGTACTATGGTGGTACAAGGTTTCCAGATTGGTTTGCTGATGACACATTATGCAATATAGTGTCACTTCAGTTGAAAAATTGCAAATACTGTTTCTTTTTGCCATCACTGGGCCTTTTACCATCTCTCAAGTCATTGCTCATCAAAGGGTTCGAAGGCATAGTTGCTATTGGTGCTGAATTTCTTGGAAATAACTCATCTACCATTGCGTTTGGATCTCTAGAAATCTTGAAGCTTGAGGATATGGTAAATTGGGAGAAATGGGAATGTACAACTGCATCAAGAGCCTTCCCATGCCTTAAAGAGCTTCATTTAAAAAATTGTCCTCAGCTAAAAGGGAACTTGCCTGAACAACTTCCTTCTTTAGAAATACTCTGTATCAAAAAATGCCAGAAACTTGTAGCTTCAGTACCGTGGGCTCCAATTATTCATAGTTTGACTCTCAGTGATTGTGGACAGGTGCAGTTGGAATATATTCCTTCCACTCTAAAAGCACTCCGCTTTGATGGACCATGCATGAATGTAGCTTTGCTTAAAAAGATTGAGCATACTATTGCTAACACCTGCGTTAAAAAGGTTGACATCCGTGACTGTCCAAATTTGGAATTTCCATTACGCCACTATCATAACTCACTTCTTCGAATAGAGATAGAAAGAAGTTGCGTGTCTCTTAGGATCTTCACATTGGATTTATTCCCTATGCTTCAGTCGCTGTTTCTTACTAGTTGTAATAATTTCGAAATGATTTCTGTTTTAAAGGGACACATGCATGATACAACAAATCTTACGAAATTGGATATTTGGGAGTGTCCTAAATTTGTATCATTTTCAGAAGGAGGATTTTCTGCCCCTAGGCTAAAATGGTGTCGCCTAGCACATTTGGAGAGTTTGGAATCACTACCTGAGGATATGAATGTATTTGCTCCTTCTCTTGGAGATCTAATAATAATCGATTGTCCACGAATGAAATCATTTCCTGAGGGGGGTTTGCCATCAAATCTGATGCATCTTTCTATCTTCAGATGCCCAAAACTCTTTGCATCACGAATGAAATGGGGTTTGCATAATCATAGTTCTCTATCTACCTTTCTCATTTCAGGTGCAGATGTGGCAGAGTCTCTGCCTGAACCAGGACTACTGCCACCTACTCTTACTAAACTCTACATAAATGGATGTTCCAATCTCACAACATTGAACTATAAGGGTCTTTGCCAATTGTCCTCTCTTAAAGAATTGATTCTTGATGATTGTCCTAGACTACAATGCTTGCCGAACGAGGGCCTCCCCAGTTCCCTTTCTAAACTTGTAATAACAGGAAATTGTCCGTTGCTTAAACAAAAGTGCCAGAAACTGAAAGGGGAAGATTGGGGAAAGATTGCTTACATCCCATGTGTTAGGATTGATGATGATATACTAACATGAGTTTGTGTGAAGGGAAGAGTTGCAATTATTGTATTTTCTAGGCTCCAGTTAGGTATCTACTTCTTCTATCCTTTATATTCTCTTTTGTTTAAAGCAATCGGCAGCAAAAAATATATTTGTTAGCACAAGCACTAAATCTTTCACTGAAACAAAAAATATCACGTACTTGCTTCTGTTTATCTTAAATGTTTATAGTATAATACGAACGGTATTGTGGATATTCACTCTATTCAACCGTGGCACTTCAATGTTTCTCCAAAGTCTCAAACTGTCATATCTATAGCATTTACCATAAGAATGAGCAGCAACCTGCAGCTTTGTATTTTTTAAATGTTATTTTTTCTCTTGTATATAATTATCTATAGTTTCTATAATTATTTTCTGGGTTCTTGTTATTTGCTAAGTAATAGTTAGGCTTTGAGAGTTTTTCCTCTTTCTTTGTCCCTGGATATAATGCTTACTGTTCCTATATCTTATCTAGCATAACCTTGTATCCATGTCAAATTATGTGTGTTAATTTTCAGGGATTGAATTATTTGTTGATACTGAGAAGGACAAGAAACAGGTCACATCTCATAAAGTAAAAAGGATGTTGATCTAATCCAAAATGGTGTGAATGGTGCATCTGAAGATTGTTGTGGTTCTGTGCAGTTCAATTTTCTTTCTTTTTAATCTTATCTGATAACTGGATATCTTCCTTTTGCAGCCAGAAACGGGGAGAAAAGTATCCTGGTGTAAAGGAACTTTTAGCTTTTGTAAGGAGAACGGGGAATCACTCAACTTAAAAGTAAGTTTTATTGAACAAGAAATTATTACTTCATAAAAGTAAGTGAATTTGAAGATTTTTTCTTTGAACAGCTTTATTCACATGTCAACAAATATTTACTTTTGTGTCAATGTCTCTTGAGGTTTTGGCAGGATGAGGGTTGATGCTTTCATAGATGCATGAAAATTAGAAAACAAGAAGCATAACTTGTTTGAGCAGTGAGCAACCTCACACTGGTCAGAAATAAGGCCCTGAAGTTGTTTTATAAGACCCACATGATCAGAGGCGGGGCTCACATCTTCCTCTGTTTCTCTCTTCACTTCGGTAGTAGACACTTCAGGAGATCATGATCACAGACTGGTTTTGCAACCTTTTTTGTCAGGAATCATCTTCCATCATCAGCTTGATGATTGATTCACGTAAGTACGTACGTATGTATGTATGTATGTAATGTTTGATGATGGATGCGACATTCCTTTTGATTAACTGAAGTTGTCTCATGTGGCCTCATGGCATGCCACCCCAAATCTGAGAAATTTACGTGCTGATGAGCTTTTAAGACTACTAATTATTTTGTCATATAGATCATTAGCAATTATTTGTATTTCTAGATTGGAATTATATTTGTAATTGTACAGAAGGAAAGTATGAGTTCATATTGCTAGCAAGATTTAATGAATTATAAATGAAAAATTTTGCAATTTTGCTTTATTTTGGAATATGTGGTAGCATTTGCTTTTCTTAATACAACTGAAGTGATAGCTTTTCTTTTGCCCAAACAACAGCAGTGACAGTTACACCTTCTTTATGATTTTTTTTTTCATACTTTTCAAAAGTTTCTATCGTTATTAGGAAATATCATAGATATTTAAAAAAAAAAGATAAAAATGATTAAAGTAAAATGCTGCAAGTGCCAATGAGAGACAAATCTAAAATTATTAAGATGATTCTATCTTAGGATGTGTAGATAGGTATAATACAATATGATACATAAGATATAACAAATTTTAAAATTTTAAAATACAAGTATGATATCTATGTATATTATCTACATATAAAATTATGTATATATTTAACAAATTAACGCACTAAAAATAAAAAATAAAAAAAATTTGAATTTTAAATAAGTTTTTAAAAGTAATAAAATGATATCTAATTAAGAAACTAAACATTATGTTTCTTTTTTTAATAAGCGTTAAAGTCATTTCAGAATTTTTTTAAGAAGAAAAACTAATAATATGTTTTAATATTTAATAAACTAACATATATATCATATCTAATCAATGTACGAGAAATCGGATTGGGCCGGTTGGTAAACTGGCGAATTAGACGCTGGTCCAATCTGAAATATAGCTTAAACTATGAAAACCAGTAAAACTTAATCAAAAACTGGATTGGACTGGCGGTTAGCTTCTGCACCAATTGTCCACCATGGAGCTAGAGCTAAAGGTTACTATCAATATATGTATTCAATTTTTAATATATATATATATATATATTAAATTAAACTCACGACCCTTGATAAGTGTTAAACCACTCCACCATGTGAACTACGAATAGTTATCATTATATAAGTGCAATATTTAATATATATATATATAAATTAAACTTTTATAATTAACTTAAACGTAAAGACCTTTATATTACTTATTTCTATAGAAATTAATCAAATTATATTAAAGCATGCTAATCTTAACTAAAATCTTAACAAGTGATGTAATTTGTATATCTTATCATTTTTTTAATCTCAACCAAAATCTTAACAAGTGATGTAATTTGTATATCTTATCATTTTTTTTTCATATTTCTACTTTCATTACATGATAATATTAAGTTTTTTTTTTCCAGTTTTTTTAATTTAAAAAAGTATAAAATTTATAAACCTATGATATTTATGGTGAATGTTGGTTAATTATTGAATCAAACAATTATTTTTATCTTAATTTTAATATTAATTTTATTATTATAGATGAATTTTTTTATATTTTTCATTTATATTATTTAAGATATATTAATTTATTCATAACCGTTCCAATTCTGGTCCGACTATTAAACCTTGAACCGGTGTCTCAGTCGGTTACATAGCCGGTCCGATTTTTAATACCTCATATCTAATATATATTAGATATGGGTGTTATTTTTAAGTGACTGTGCATTCTATCTCATGCGCACAAATAAGTAATCCTTTGTAATATTAAAATAAAAAACTTTATCACATAAGTAAGTTTATCGATGAAAATTGGGCAAGCAAAATAGAAATTCTTTATCACAAATCTAGCAACACTACAAAACAAACAGAGAAGGAAAGAGAAAAAATAGGGTGGTTATCATTTCTCTCAACTTTTATTACAAATAATTTCTCCTCTATAAATAAGAGCCAAAGTTGAATGTCAAGACATTAAACAGTGTCCAACAACAGAATCAAACACATTTACACTTGAAGATGGAAAAAATGGAAACCTCCCTAAGTTGAACAAACTGCATCTAAGACACTACCAACCAGCATAAACACATATATTTTACCAAAGCTGAATCAGAGAGACCAATAACCAAACATTGAAATCGACAATTACCGATGATCGTATTATTTTTCTCTGTATTTCCACTCCATAATAGCCGAAAGAAGTGTGTAATTCGGAATCAGATTCTTATGAGGTAATGGCATATTTGTTATTGGTGAATTGTCATTTGTTTGCAACCATGTTACAATTGCTCTGTGATCATATGTATGCTTGTATGATGATGCATGCCACATTCATTTTGATTAACTAAAGTTGTCTCATGTGGCCTCATGGCATGCTACCCCAAATCTGATAATTTTTTGTGCTGATGAGCTTTTAAGACTACTAACTATTTTGTCATATAGATCATTAGCAATTATTTGTATTTCTAGATTGGAATTATATTTTGTAGTTGTGCAGAAGGAAAGTATGAGTTCACATTGCTAGCAGGATTCAATGAATTATAAATAAAAAAATTTGCAATTTTGCTTTATTTTGGAATATGTGGAAGCATTTGCTTTTCTTAACGCAACAGAAGTGATAGTTTTTCAATTTTTCCAACCAGCAGAAGTGATAGTTAATAAACCTTTATGATTTTTTTTCATACTTTTCAAAAGTTTGAAACGTTATTAAGAAATATCATAGATATTTAAAAAAATATATAAAAATGAGTAAAATAAAGTGCTCCGGATGCCAATGAGTGACAAATCTAAATATTTTCCACATCAGATAATTGACCTTGATATATAATTTGTTTTTCAGTTTTTCACAATTTATAATTATTAAGATGATTCTATCCTATGATGTATGCATACATGTATGAGCATCAAATATGATATATAATATATGATAAATTTAAAATTTTTACAACACAAGTATAAGATATGTATGCATATAAACGCATGTATATATCCAATAAATTAACACATCAAAAATAAAGAATATAAAAAAATTGTTTTAAAAAAGTATTTCAAGAGTATTATAATGATATCTAAATGAGAAATCAAACTTCTTTTTGTCTAAGAGCTTAAGTCAAAATTCTTCAAAGAAGAAAAACTAATATGTAACTATACATGTTATAAAGTATGATATGTATATCATATCCAATACATATCAAATACGGATACATCATCATTTTTTAAGTGTTGATGCAATACAAATTCTATTTCACACACACAAATAATAAGAAATCCTTTCTAATATAAAAACAATCTTTATCGCATGAGAAAGCTTATTCATGAAAATTGGGCAACCAAGATAGAAATTATTTATCACTGGTCCACCAACACTACGAAACAAACAGAAAAGGACAGAAATAAAAAATAGAGTGGTTATCATTTCTCTCAACTTTTATTACATGTAATTTCTCCTCTTCAGATAAGAGCCAAAGTTGAATGTCAAGTTCAGTCATTAAACAGTGTCCAACAACAGAATCAAACACATTTACACTTGATGGAAAAAATGGAAACCTCCCTAAGTTGAACAAACTGCATCAAAGACACTACCACCCAGAGAAACCAATTACCAAACATTGAAATCGACAATCACCGATGTTCATATTATTTTTCCCCGGATTTCCACTCCATAATAGCAGAAAGAAGCGTGTAATTTGGAATCAAATTCTTATGAGGTAATGGCATATTTGTTATTGGTGAATTGCCATTTGTTTGCAACCATGTCACAATTGCTCTGTGATCATATGTATATCCATCAGCAGCAACACAAGGATCATCCATCACATCCTGCACCAGTATAATATGCCATTTCAAAATAATATAGAGAAAGTAATGGAGAAGTAAGCACAAGACTTGTACCTAAGTTCCTTAATCATTGCTATATGGTTATCCAATGAAAAAATAACACGTGTAACATTTTTATAACTCAAGACCACACTACTGTTTATTTAAAGAAAAATTCATTGAAAAACTTGCTAGCAAACGCCTAAGACTACACCTAAACTTCTTTCCCAAAGTAATGTTTTACTACCATAGAAGCCTACTTTTTAACTCATTTACATAAACAAAAATCATATTGAAATTTCGTCAAACCCATTTCCAGAATCTAAAACATAAAAACACAGAATTTCCTATTTTAGCAAAGAGATTAGAGAATCAATGGTATGGGCAAAGCAAAATATTTGAATACCTGAAGTATTGGGCAGATAAAGTGATTAGGTGGTCTGGATTTAACGGTAATAATTGAGGCAGAATGTTGAGCCCTCTCAGCAACTTCTTTTAACTTCTCCAGCATGGGAAGTACATGATCTTTCAAATCAGGCCTGTCTCTACGCCGAAGTTCTGCACAGCTTAGGCCTAATCGAGCTAAGTCCAGAGTCTCCTTAAGCGGCCAATTCCCTGCCTTAGGATCCAATATATCTGCTAAATTTCCCTTGTCAATTGCTGTTTCTACTACATGAGTAAGTGCTCTAGCTGGTTTTGCAGTTAACAACTGTAGGATCACTATTCCAAAGGCATAAACATCAGACTTGGGAGATATTAACCCTGTCCTTTGGTACTCAGGATCTATGTAGGAGAGTGTCCCAACAGGTTCTGTGTCCTGGAACGCTGTTGACGAATTATCTGAATGGAGTATTGTAGAAAGGCCAATGTCGCCAATCTTACTCACAAGATTACGATCTAGCAAGATGTTTGCCGGTTTCAAATCGCGATGGATGATAGGTTTGGGCTTTGAGCTGTGAAGAAAAGCAAGAACTGAGGCTACTTCCCATGCAATTCGGAACCTCTTGAACCATGGAATTGAGACATTACTGTTATTTCGGAGTAACATGTCCTCCAAGCTACCATTCTCCATGTATTCATACACAAGGCATCCATGATCAGGACATGCTCCAAGAAGGAGAAGTAAATTTGGATGACGAATTCTGCTCAAGATTTCTAGCTGAAGCAAACAGAAGAATAAGTACAATCTTGTGTCTCACTTAATCTCATATTTATGTGTCTACTTATTCATTGGCCAATAGCCCATTATCATAATTAATTGTTTTAGTTTTGACAATCATTAAAGTGAAGATTAATCAAGCTGAATTTGTTGGAATTGTGGTTTAATTTGATATTGTAAAGCAGAATAATAAAAACACCGAAAATTGGTAATGGACAAAAGGCTAGAGGATACCATTTTGGAGAAATTGAACAGGGAATCATCACATTTGCAAGAAGACTATAAGTATAAACAGAGCCACAGCAATGTGGAAATAAATCCAAAGTGCCAAAATGACCTTCAGGGTAACAATAGAAATATTTTGATTCTCAGGCTTTTATCCTTCATGAAGCATGTAATCTATCAAGAATATTTTCAACTCAAAAGTTTAGAGTTAAAACCCCTACGTAATTTTTGTTATGAACCATAACATGTCCCCTCACACAAATCCCTTTGAGCTTGAAGTGTGGATCAAACTCAGTACTACTTGTTTATTCAGGCTCTAGTAGCATGTCATGATGTCAATGATCATTTAAACTAAAAAGATTATGGTTTAAGGTAAAGACCAATTAATAAATTTTAATATAAATTCTAATATAAACTGTTTTGCATATCCCGTGTTCATGAAACTTCCATACCTCTTGTTGGAGTTGCTTGATAATGTGGTTTTCCTTTGAGTGGAGAACTTTTACTGCCACAGCCATATGATACAAACTGCACTTGTATACTGTTCCACATGCTCCCATTCCAATCCTAAGCTCTTCAGAGAAAGATGAGGTAGCTGATACTATTTCATCCCATGTAAACTTCTTGTACTGAGGAATGGACCCACAAAGAGCATCCTCTAGCTTTTCGTTCCTTTTGGCAGCTTGAATAGCATTCGTCTCCGCTTCTCTTCTTTCAATGGCTTCCTCTTCAGCACTTCTTTTCAAATAAGCAGCTTCTCTTTGTGCTGCCTCACATTTCTCCCTCTCTTTTATTACTAATTTTTTGGCCATCTCCTCCTTAGCAATAATTTCCTTCAATTTAACAGATTCCTCTAGTCGCTTCTTACTTAGATTGTTCAACTGCTTAAACCCATTAAAATTTTGTTAAAATTTTACTCCAATTGAAAATTTAAAAAAAGAAAATCCATTCCATGCCAATTTATTTCTACTCCAATTGCTATAGATATAATGGTAGCCAAGCTAAAGCATCCTAGCCCCACACACACACACATAAGGGGTGTATCAAGTGAGAAGGGTGATTTTAAGTGAGAGCTGAGAGGAGTAAGTAGTCACTGTTATATATGTATAACAAATAACTTCTTGATTCTGCATCAACAGTTTTTGTATTAATCTTGACAATTAATTTAAGATCTATAAGTGGTTTCTTACTCCTTTCATCTAAGTTCAAAAGAGTATTTTAGGTAAGTGCAGTAAGTAACCACCAATAGATCACAAAATAGTAGTCAAGCTTGATCACAAATCAATGTGTAATAATAACTTCTTTGATTATTGCATTAATGATTTTTGCTCAATATTGACCAAATTTGTGATTTAACAATTATTACTTACTCCTCTTACCTCTCACCTTTCAACCGAGATCACTTCTCTCATTTCGTATGTCCCATATATGTGTGCATGTGAAATGCTAAACATTAGCAATCTCCACATTTATATTTTGGACCAAAAAGGCCTCATTTTTTCACTAAAAGACAAATTAAGTACAAGAGGTAAATACCTAAATAGTTTTGTAATTATGAGATAAAGACTTAAATAACCATCTTACTTCGCACACTAAATGCAAAATTACCAGGAAAAGACCTGAATATCCATGCAATTATTTTTTTTTTCTTTTAGTGGAGAAGTAAAAGTTTCTTTACCCAAAACACAAACGTAAATACTGCTAAGCTTCACATAACGAAAGTGGAAAGTAGCATTCCGATATTAGGAAAGGAGACAAGAAAATGAATAATACCATTTGCGATGCATGAATGTTCTGACTTTGAGCAATCATGTGCAGTCCTTGGGCATGCCTTAGTTCAATTCTCAACTTTTCCAGCTCAAGGTTAAAATCTGCCTGATCAAATAAATGACCAAAAGAAACAATAAAGGCAAAAAAAAAAGATCACTTCCAAATAGCAGCACCATCCAACTGGAAGTTGCTAAAGCAATAGTAGTTTCACAAATAATATAAATTTTTCTCCACACAATTTGCATGCAGCAGTGCTGTCTACTTTACAATTACAATGAGAACCATGAAATAAAGGAATTATTCACCCATGCTACTGAAATGTTTAATCAAGTTATAAACTTATATGACAATGCTAATTTCAGAGAGGCACTATTACTTGGGGTATAAACTGTAGCTGCCATATACAAGTGCCATTTGTCAAAAGAGAGAGAAAAGCTTACCTGCCTATCAGGCAGAGCAGTTGCCTGCGGCACATCCGTGGTGGGATTTTGATAATAATTCCAAGATTCACTATCTGATATATTGCTTTTGTAGCTTGAGGTCCGGCTCAAAGCATGGTCAATATCTGAGTTTCTGGGAGGAGAACATGTAGCAGCAGCATGCTCTATCCCAAGATCTAAAGAATGGTTTCTAGACTGATTAATGGTAGAAAGAGCTTGATATCGCTGTGCTGCTAGGGAAGAGGAACGTAAAAGAGCACACGATCCAACTGAACCATCTGTGCATATCCAAAATCACAGATCTTTTAAAACACCATTCTGAGAATAGACCTTCAGAAACAAGAGTACTAGCGTGGGATCCTCATTAGCACTCAACGTACCACATTTATTACTAAAACTCTTCATTTAATAAGACCATAAGATACAGATGATTTATTGTTCTATTCTCAGAATTAAATAAAAGGTGTGAAATACATCAAGAGTAAGATAAGGAACATAAAAATATACAAAGCACAGGAATGATTGTGCCATAAAAATTTTAGCATAATCATCAGGATTTCATATAAATTTAGATATTAGAAAATAAATATATCTAAGAATTTAAATATCATATAATTACACTAAAAATAATGCTTAGACACTTCATTCTCCTTATAATATTGTTTGCTCATAAAGTGATCCTTATTTAGTAAGCCCTCGTATCTCAAATTTACTAACTAGAATACCTGTCTGAGAGGTGGATGTGCAGTTTAATGAGCTATTGGTCGAACAACTGGTTTCACTGCTGTCATCTATTAAGCTTCCATCAATCTCTATGTCTGATGGCCGTGAAGAAAACAGTTTCCCTTTGGAAACAGCATAAATTGAACAAAATCTTGGAGTACATGATGAGATTTTCGCAGATAGACCCTTCAGTTTACTGAAAAGCAAAACATCAGTAATAAGACCATTAATCAAATGAAGACCAATAGAAAGAGTAAGACAATGATAAAGTTTATCCTAAAATAGGAAACAAATGGATAAAGAGGAAAAGAAAAGTTTTTTGATATTAAACATCATTCCAATCCAATTGATGCAACGGAGCACAATTGATGCAAAGAATTTCAGACAGAAAGGAAGGTTTATGGACAAAAAATTGTTTTAGCCTAAAGTATTAAACCTCATTCCAAGCCAAAATGTGCTAGGGGAAGTTTCATTATTGACTTTCCTAGACTTTATAGTTACGAAGGCCTAATTTTCTTGCGGAACCTCAAAAGTACCAATAATATATAAAATACTATAATAAGAAGTTTTTTTTTCCTAATCAACTTGACACTGTTCATGAAGATAAAAGGGAGAGTAATGCATCACATAACTTTTTCACAGGATGATGAGCCTTTTGACAATAGACAAAAAATAACAAACATTAAAATAAAATGTGAATTATATTTACATTACGTCCCTCCCGTATGCAATGTATAATTTTCTGCAAAAGGACTTATTTTTCAAGGTAACAATAGTTTTCTTTTTCTTTCTTTCTTTGTTTTTGTTTTTGTTTTTTTGTTTTTCTTTTTTTTTGGTTGTCACCTTCATATCAAAAGCCAAATAGAAGAAAGTCCTTTTAAGCCAGAATAGATCAGTACGCAAAGTAAATACCTTGCAAATAGGGCATGAGATGAAGCTCCTATAACCAGTTTGGTTATAGCACTCTTAGCAACTTCCTCTGCTATTGCAGTTGCTACATCATCAGATTCAACCACTACAATATCTACATGAACCTGCATCGACAGAAGAACTATATAAATCTTACTTTGCTGAATTGATTGTAACTAAATTTTAATGAGCAGTAATATTTGACCTTTCTCTGCTCACACATTTTCTTATAAGGTAGAAGTATTAAACTTGTCTGCCACTCCATTTCCTTCTTCAACGCAGCTGCTGCAGCATTATGCACTTGTGAAATAGGGATGACATTTCCCACAGCAAGGACAAAGATTTTAAATTGGCATGAAAAAAATGAAGTTATTTTCAGACATTCATACTTGGCTGCATATAACCATTTTAAGTAGTTAACTATCAATAATGAAGTTACTTGTTATACTGAAAATGTAAATATGGTCACTATGGAGTAAGCCACATTAATTACTCTCTCCTTCTAATATCTTCAAAATGGTAGAAAAATTTAATGAGATGCAGCAAGTACTGTAAGAGCCTGTTTCAATGTGCTGTGTAAGAGAAAAGAGCTTCATTTTTCCCAAAATAAAAGGCAGTTTTTTTTTTTTTTCATGTGGTTGGCCAAGACAAAAAGTCTAGATTTCTACTGAGAGAGAAACAGGAAATTGAAGCTTCCCTTGTGGAGTAAAAATTATTTTTATTTTGTACAAAATACCCTCACTTAATAAAAAATTACAGATATTACAAAATTAAGCAATATTCTAGCTTGATCATCCATCTAAATATGTATTTTATAGCAATTTAAAGGCAAAAAGTACTCTTTTGGAAGATGGCCAAACACTGAAGCGTTTATCAGATGATTTAACCAAAGCATTTATGATAAAAAAAAAAAAGTACCGATGATTTATGGTAATTCTTTCAGGATACTAAGTGTAACTCTTGCCAATATTAACGCTATAGCAAAGAAGTTTGTAGATACTATGAAATATACAAGAAAATATTTGTGACTTTATTACTGCATAAAGGTGCTTCTCTCCCTTGAACACAATGAACAAAAAAGCATATATTACTTGGTATTGGAACTCCATTCATACCAGCATGGACATATATCAGCTTAAAAATAATTCTTCCCTCAGGAACAAACTTATCCAGTGCCCATTGTACCACATGCTTGCTTTTCTTGTTACCCTTGATAGCTACAGCAACAATTGAAGACGAGGAATGCTGTGACGTAGACTTCACAAATTCATCTCCTTTGCCCCGGACTCTGTCCATCATCACTCTTCTTCTTGCAGGAGACAGTAAATTCTCTGTCAGATTGCAAAAGAAACTTCATAGTAAGGAGCTGTTTGGTACACTTTTACCTCACATTCCTTTGTATCTTGGAATAACAAATTGAGAGTTGTCATAGAAGTTGCAAGACGAAAAAGTGCAGAAATTTAAGATCTCAAGGATTTTGGACACTTGATATAATCGATGAACCTGTTTGCAACAATGGATTCCGATAGTCTCAAATTCAAATTGCAAAAAGATGAAATGCAGAAAAACATGAATAGGATAAGCTAGATATGAACAGATAAAAGGAAGATGAAGAATATGCAGAATTGAGGATTGTGCAAAGATGGAAAACATTCCATAACATTGCAGATTGCATAATTGGCAGAGTAAATTATGACCTCGGATGATTGACTTAAAAACCAAAGATCCGTTGCAACGACATATTTAAAGGATGTTTCAAGCTTACTATATAAATAATTAAAGTCCTAAATCTCATGAGAATTTAATTTAAATTGAGTACAAAGATGCCAAAGACCATGAAAAAGGTTATTTTTGCCCAATTTCCAAAGTCGAAAACATGAAAAGAAGCTTGGTGCTTTGGTCCAGTTAATAAATTTAAAAGAACATGAACTTTCAAAGACACAGTTCTAGAAAGATAGAGGAAAAAATTCAGAATCTTAAAAGGTTAAAGATTCAAAATTCATGAAAATCTGAACATTTTTCCAACCAAACACTAAGCCACAGCCAGCTCTGTTGAACCTTGAAACCATGAACTTCCCAAACCCAACTTCTTTCATTCAAAAGAAACAACTTTAAATGTTCAGAAACAGCTTGTGAGTATCACAGAATCTCAGAGAAATTAACCTTAGAAGAAGAAGAAGAAACAGGTTGAAGCAGAAAAGCTCAAGAATCAGGACCACCTCATGCTTCTAAATAGTTTGAACTTTCTTAACTTTGCCCTCTCGTAATGTCCTATCCAAACTGCAAGGTGAGCAAATGTCAGAAACGTATTGGGGTTTTCTCATGAAAGTAACATCCCTTTTTTTAAATATTCAACTAACCGCAGACACGTCAGAATTAGGAATAAACACAGTTCTCTCTCTCTATATATATATTTATATATGTCCGTACATAATGGGGTTGTCGGGCCGCCCAATCGGTGGTTTTGAAAGCGGCAGGTCTATAGGTAGTCAAACTGAGCTGAGAGAAAGATATTTTAGGGCTCCACGTGGAAATATTTTTCAATCAAAATTCATAAGTTAAATAACTAAATTTTCAACAAATATTATTTATTTATAAATATTTTTATACATCTGAACTCTGGAAATCATTCCAAAACACAAGGAAATGTTAAAACTTGCCTTCGTTTCTACAGGGCATTAGGATCAGCACTGTCAAACTGGGACTAGTAATTTTTTTTTTTTTGGTGTAAAGGAGGGCTTCATTAGTAGATCAACAAGATACAAAAGGGGCAGCCTATTCAAGAACTAGTAAGATTCTTTTAAAGCTTGACCCACTAATTTGGTTCTCATGGAAAAAAAAAAGGGGGGGGGGGGGGAACACCTTTATCTTTTTTTTGAAAATTTTCAGCTTTAAAATTGGGGAAAAAGACTATTTAGGACCCTAAACATAAATAATAATATTTTAGGATATCAATTTATGTAATAGTCCGGGAGTACCTAAATTCTTTTAGAAAATATGAAAATAATTAAGTAAAAAAAATATTTTTAAGTTAATTAATAAAAAATAGCCAAATTTTTAGGTGTTTACAACTAAATTTCTGACTAAGTATAACTGAATTCTCAATTTGTTGAATTTCAAATATTTAAATCTAAATTTTTAACTTATCATAACTGAATTTCTAAATTAATAAAATTATATTTTCAAGTGCTTACTATTATATTTCTAATTGAGTATAACTAAATTCTTAAGTGTTTACAACTAAATTTTTAAGTGCTTACAACTAAATTTCTAACTAAATATAACTAAATTCCCAAATAGTTAAAACTAATTTTTCAAATGATTAGATCTAAATTCTGAACTGAATATTACTGAATTCTCAAGTTATTAAAACTATATTCTTAAGTTCTTATTATTATATTCCCAACTGAGTAGAACTGAATTTCTAAGTGTTGACAACCAAAATTCCAAGTACTTACAACCAAATTTCCAATTGAACATAATTAAATTTTTAAATAATTAAAACTAATTTTTTAAATGCTTAAATCTAAATTTTTAAAAATATTTTTATTATTTAATTATTTTCATATTCTCTAAAAAAAAGAACTGAGTTCATTATACAAATTAAAAATTTTAAAATATTATTATTTATGTTTAATTGGTAATAAAAAGGTCTTTGGGTAATACTCGTAAAAAGTTCTGCACAGGAAACTTTGGGATGCAGGAAACAGGCGACTGTTCTCTGATGAGAATCACTGTGCCACAGGGCTGGTCAGAGAGGTGCTCACCCTTATGGACCACACCATCAAAGCCATAAATGTGTTAAATGCTCTCTACCCCGTTGATTTTTATCTTCCCTCTCCCCACGTTGTCCATTCTTGCTGACCTTTTGACGCCGAATCTTGGCTATCTCGGTTGTTTGCTTGTACCCTGATGAATTTGCATTGATTGCTCTATAAGCACCCCATACTCATCAGTAGTTAAAAAGAAACTTGGATTGTTTAGATTTATAATTTTTTATTTTAATTTTTTTACATAATAATAATATTTTTTTAAAAATAGTAATTATAAAATTATTTTTATTTTATATTTTATATTTAATCAAAGAAAAATATAATTAAATTTAAATCATCCAAATTTTATCTGAATAGACTGTACTCATCATATGTGATGAGGAGGGAATGTGCTCTCATAGTGTGATTCGTTCATAGTTTATTGAATCCCTTCCATTAAAAAAATATGAAAGGTATACACACCACTGATACGAAACTTTATCTTCTCTAAACAAAGGTTGGAATTTGGGCTTTAATACAAATAAAAAATAGTATCGAGATAGTTATTTTTTAAAAAAAAGAAAAGCGAGCTAACTGGTCACTGGTGGAAGCTAAAGTTTTGTGAATAGTCAATAATGTACTCCGTGAGTTACGCTATATAATATATTATTATGAGTAATTTATATTTTAAAATATAGTGAATTACATAAATTATGTTATATTTTTTTATTATCTTTTTAGTATTGTCTCTAATAAGTAAACTTATATATTCTATGATTATTAATGCATTTAATGAAAATTCTTTAATGGTTTAGTCCATAAATGAATTAGGAAAAATTTTCCCCAAAAATTTCACTCTTCACAATTACCAATGACCCATGGAAATTTAAAAAAAAATAAAAAAAAAATGACTACAATTTATTAATTTAAGAAGTATTATTAAATAAGGATAATTTTAAAAATAATAAAAAAATTTTGATTATTAATTATTATCTTACTACATATGTGATAGTTAAAAATACACTATAAACTAGAGTGAATGGAATAATAAATTTTTAACTATTGCAACCAAATGACTCACAATTGTGCATTGTCGTTATTTCACTATTATTTTTAAAATAAAATTTCCTAAAAAATTCGATAGATATGAAGTAGTTTGGATTTAATATAATTGATCAATGTTGGCCAAAAAATATAGAATTTATCAATATAATTTTATGTTCCTAATACTTTTCAGAAATAATTCGTGGTACTAGACTACTATTAAGACGAAGTTCATTTTTGTTAGCATCATTTCATATAAATACTCCCTTATAAAAAATGAAAAGATTAAGTCATAATTTCATGAAAAATGGATAATAATTATTACTATAAGTTTCAGAAAAGAAATTAAATTTAAACTTTATTAATTATTAATTTTGTAAATTTTGAATTCATAAATATCAATTAATGTTTCCCAAAGTGAGAATGTTGGTTTGCATTTAATGAATGAGTGGTTCTTTTTTTGTTTTTTGGTCAACAATGAAACAGCGGTTCACGTGAATAGCATCACTTAAAGTGAAATGAAATTGTAGGTTTTGCAACTCATGGCTGTTGAATATAGGTCAACCCAAAATCTAATGTTAAATTATTCAATTTTTTGAAATAAAAAATAATAATACCCTCTCCATTTTTAAATATAAAATATAAACAATAAGTTTTTTTTAAATATATGATATAGAGAGAGATTGTCTACTATATTTATAGTTTTTTTCCAATTTTACTCTAATAGTAAACATTAATAAGTTTCATGAGATTATATTAAAATTGAAGCATTTTAAGAAATAATTTTGAATTTTAGACAAATTTAATGCATTTTTTACTTTTTTTTTGTATCTTATATTTAAACATAAAGGAAGTAAAATTTAAGTCATATTTTAAAAAAAACCCAAATTAAATATGTATATTTTCTATATTATCTCTAAAGATATATGACATTTCACCACTTAAAAGTGAAATTAAATTGTACTCCCTCTAATCCATATTATAAGACATTTTATATCAATTATATGCATATTAAGAAAATCATTTTTCAACTGAAATCAATGTAAAAGGTATCTGTATTTCCTATTTTACCCTTATTAAATATCACATTCTATTATCATTGTAAGGTTATAAATAAAGAGAGAGGAATCATTAAAAATAAGGGTAAAATGGAAAAAAAAATATCCAATACCCTATATTTTGAACTAAAAACTTGTCATATAAAATGTCTTATAATATGGATAAGAGTAAGTATCTCACATGATTGCTGAAGAGGCCAACCCAAAAACTCAACTTATATTAGATTATTTAACTCTTTTGAAATAAATAATAATAATTAAATTTGAGTCATCATTTAAATATAATAAAAAAACCCAAATTAAATACATATATTTTATATTCTATCTCTAAAGATGTATAAAACTATATGTATGTATGAGTGTAGATAAGTAAGGCATTCCATAACCTGGCTACTATTCATTCTAGGTGATTTTCCCATTTGATATTATGTGAAAAAAATGAATAAAGAACATAAAGGAAATTATAGTTAGGGACTGATAAACTGAATTAATTATAAATAAGGATTTTAAATAATTAAAAAATGTTAAAATCTGAAATATTGAATAGTAAAATTAGAAGAATAAATAATAATAGATCCTATTTTATAATAAATTTATTACTTTGATATAAAAAAAATGTAATTCCCCAAGAACATATGAGCATGGCATGGTTGGAGCATTTTTGTACTCTTGCACCATTTCTTTAAAAAAAAAAACAAAAAGCCATAGTAACCAGTGAATAAAAAATCGGACCAAATTGGCCGATTCGATCGGTCCGATCGAGAATCGGCCTCTGGTCCGATCCGATAGCAGATGAAAATTAAAGGGTTTCAGAAGGAACCGGTCAAATCAGTCAAAAATAGATATAAAATCGGTACAAAACCAGTTTAAACCGATATAGTCCCTTTTTTTTAATTTTTTAAATATTTTTTTAAAATAAAATAATATTATTTTTAGCACTAAGTAGTATTATTTTTAGTATAAATTTTTTATTTCTATATTATAATATGTTATAAGTATTATTATAATACATAATTATTAATAATGATAAATTTACTTAACAAATAAGATTAAAATAGAATATCAATTGACTATTTTGAATTCAAAATATGATTATAGATGAATATTAACTTATTTAAATTTTAATATTAGGTTATAAAACTTATTAATAATATTTTTAATTTTCTATATATTATTAAATTTAATTTTTATCCTAGAATAAATGTTAATTTTATGATCATGAATAAATATCTTTTATATTTTTTATCTATATTATTAAAAATATATTAATTTATTCACAACTGATCTGACTTTGGTCCGACCACTGAATCTTAAATCGTTGTCTCATCTGGTTCAATAGCCGATCCAATTTTTAATACTTTAATAGTAACACATCATTTCATTTTGGGGTATGTTGGTTCTTCATAGGCCTTTGCTCCTTCAGAAAATTTTAATTTAAGATATGACATGAGAGCTAAAGATTAAATTTATTCAAGACAATTATTGTCTAGGACCTCAAACTAAAATTTTTAGTCTAACATCATTTAAAATAATTTCAAAATTTAAAAGTAATCAATATCAATTTAAAATATAAAATTTTTAATAAATTATATTATTCATAACTTGTAAATAATGTAATTTATTATTCTTCAATATCTCCACTCACTCTATATCAATATTGATATAAATGTATATAAAGTCACATTATTTATAGATTATAAACAATGTAATTCATTTCTCAGCCATATTTTTTTAGTTTTTAATATATAATCTACAAATTAAAATTTTAAAATATATATTTTTCTATACAATTATCCTATGATTGACTTAGCTCTAAGGGATCAAAACGGTCCATAAAGGGCAAATAACGATGATTTTGTTGTAATGCTCGTGTGTTTACATAGCTAACCAAAATTTGTGGACATTGACTAAAAAAGAATTTGTTTAAAAGTAAGAACCAAAAAGCATAACTAAAAGTCAATTATTCCGTCTAATTTAGGAGTAAGCGTCGTGATCAATTATTTGTATATACATCGTGATTTCTTTTCTTGGACTTCTCATTATTTTATTTCATATTTTGATTTTGACTCTTCTCTTTTGCTTTATTTCATATTTTGATTTTGACTATTGTCAGGTTTGACATAGTCTAACAATTATTCTTTCTCAAGAGGCAAATGATCGTAAGAGGAACATAATATTTCAAAGAGTGAGATACAAAATCATAAAGAAACGTATTTTTTCAAAAGAAAAATACAAACAAATCACATTGTATATTGTTGGATTATTGGGCCCTCCATGATGAGCCAACTCAGGCCAATTTTTCTTTTTTACCTCATTACCTAACTGTGTTCGATTCAAATATTATCGGATCGAATATCTTTCTCAACGTAATTTTTTTTCATTTACAATGATCAAATATGATCACCGTTATTTTGACATAAATTATTTGGCGCTGTATATTAAATTTTGAAAGGTACATTAAATCAAAATTCATGCATTTTTCAATATTCTCAGTAATTATGTACATGACTGGTCTTTTTAATTGAATGAGTGCATGTAAAAGCAGAGCTATTCCCATTCAGCATCTATAATGCTCAAATATGATATAATAATATTAATTATTGAATATCAGAAAATTATATCGAAAAGAAAGATTGAGTCATCCTGCGGTGATTTCACTGGTAATTGTGTGGGACGGAGAAATTGAAAAGATCATTCTGCTGCAAGAGAATAAACTTCATACGTGGTTGAATTTTTATTTCTTATTTTTTCTGGTCACAATCATTGTTGATATATAACTAAAATTCCTTTGACTTGGTGAACAAAACTTGATTATATAAATGCATATAATTTCATTGGAAAATTAAATTGTTCAACGCGAACAATATGTTGTGCAAATTTTTTTCTTTGACCAAATGGACTTATGGAATCTAACAAAACTACTTAAGGCAAATATGATGACTAATGTAACCTTTAATTAGATCAGGAACAGCCTGATTATCTTTTTTTTTTTAATTCTTTTTGGATTAAATGATTATCTATGTATTGTCTAGTTTGGTTTTAGATTTTTTTTTTCTTGGTTTTCTAGTAAGTTCTCAGGATATAGATTTATCATATTTCAAAAACTTATCTATCCGATTTCATATTAATGCCACTTATAAAAATATTTTAACTATTATACTTTTAAGCATTCCCATTTATTTTAAATATTATATCACAATAAATGACAATTTAATTGTAAAAACTAGAGATATCAATGGATGATAAGTTCCAATCTAGGAAGAAGCAAAATAAAATAATATGTAAACATTATTTATTCAATAAATGATACAATGCCCCCCAGCAAACATGTCATGTTTCACTAAAATGGCTGCCTCACCAAAATGCCAATATTAAAAGGTAAGGTCTGCACTAATACCTGGATTTGTTCAGTCTCAGGATTCCAATTATAAATATAGAGAATCTTGAGAAGTTCCCTGGAAAAATAAAGTACTCCAGCACTGCAAAATTTCCCTCCATGCTCACCCTTACAGATCCTAAACATGATTTTAAATTATACAAAACCAGTTCTTAACCCTACATGTAAGAAAAAGATTAAATAAATTGATGGCTGGCATAGCCATATAACAATTTCAGGCAAAAAGCTATGGCTGCCATTAAACTTCAGGGCCAGATGCAAACAAGGAAACCAGGCCGCGGAACACTTGTGCTGAGAGCTGGTGTGCCCGGAAGCGCTCGCCGTCCACATTCCATACACTCTCGTTGCCCAAAGACGTAAAGGTAAATGCCGGTGTCTGCGAATGCTCAATAGATTTAGGAAGTCATCCACGAGAGGGTGGGTGATGGAGAAATGGGGAAAACTAACCTTATGATGCTCTACAAACTTAAAATTAAAGGGGTTTCCACCTCTTCTTGTGAGTTGAGTAAGGTGCCTGTATTCATTAATTGTCATGCAAAGAAAGTGTATTGTTATTATATGTGCAAGTTATTTGATACTCATAAAGTAACAAAAGAAACAAACAATAAGAAAAAGTATAATGTCCTATAAAAAAAAAAAAGCATAATGCTTAAACAAGTTTAAGAAATCCAAGTGTGTGTGGAAGAGAGTAGGAAAGAATGGAAAAGAATTACAGAAGAGGTAGTCAGAAGTATAAACATACAAAAACAGAATGTGTTTTCACCAAGTTTAAGGAATATCAGGTGGACAAGAATAGTAGGAAATAATTGGGGAAAAATCACAAGAATATTGGGAGGTTGATTTTTTTTTGCTATGTCACGCTCAACTTGCTTATCAATAGGTTTGCAAGTACTTCAAAAAGCAGGAAACTTGCGCATTAAACGCCACCTTAATCTTATCAGCATTTTGCTGCAAGTAATAGATTCTCAATTCAAACAAGCCTGGTTGCCAAAAAAAATTCAAACAAGTACTGGACAATAATATTATTGAGTGTGTTTAGGGATCTTAGCTTCTTTTCCTTCTTAGCTTGCATTTTCGTAAAACCTAAGAAAATAGAAGGACCAACTCATGGTTTATGCAGCTCAACTTGTTTAACCCACAGGTTAAGTGGACCGAGTTAAAATTGACTCATTTCCAAACAAGGTTGAACACCCTACTTTTTTTGGTGGGTTAAGTGAGCCAACCCACCACGTTGGGCTCACATTCCCTCTTCTAGTTAATATATCATGCTGCATTGCCATGTCATTCAGGATAGTAAGTTACTCCCGAAAAAAAAAAAAAAAACAGATGAAGATCCATCCTTCATGCCAGAAGAGTTTGGATAAACAAGATTTTCAAGAGACTTCAATAAGAGCCATCAAGCAATAATAGTACTAACTACTACAACCACTAATTTAGCAATTTAAATAGTTCATGTACCAAGTACTATATCAACCCATAGGCTTTGATAACTTGAAAGGAAAGGCAGGCAGTGTGTACCATAAATAAGAAGCATGAGGGCAGTCTTTAATCAATATAAGATGAAGGAACCCATCTGAAAGGTGTGCATCAACCACCAAACCATCAGGTGCTTTTTCATTTCTGCAAGAGATAACGGCAGCTCCGACACTGAGAAAACGTCCTTTGCATATCTTCCACTTGGCATTCTCTGTACACAGATAAGGTGTTGGAGCAGCAATTCCAGGGGCCATGTGGCTTGGCATGCAAACTTTGCAATTGACACGGCAGATACATTTTTCTGGCTTATATGGACTACTCTTTTCTTGTACCCCACTACCTTGATGGTTACCATTGAAAGTCAAATTGTTTCTATCTGAATCAGCCTCTAGGTAAGCAATCTCAGCCTCATATGACCTGAATGACAATTCACAGTGAGAAAAACAATGAACAAAAACAATTTAAGTACCAATAGTTGTTTTGAAATATGGTAGGCACGGCCATTAGTAGAGCTTATGCAATGGAACTATCACTAAAATCAGGGAGTTAAAGTTGATCAAGTACAAAATAGTTATGTATCTGGAGATCTGGAGAGACGCCACCATCAGCATGAGCAGCAACATCACAAAATAGATCAAACAAATAAAATTGCAAAGTGAGCTTAGCATCAGAATTCTTGCAGCTAAAAGAACTTAATTAATGTTTTGAAGCTTAACGTAAGTACTACATTCAGCTGGCAGCTTCATCAGCAAAAGAAAAGGGGGTTTAATTCAAAGGATGTTGCTGCAGACTATTCAAGTAATTATGGACTTATTGCTTTCATCAGTTACCCATGAAAGTTGATAATTCAATGGTCATTAGCTTTTATTCCACATAGAAAACTCAAAAGTGTCAGGGATTGACAGATATGTTAAACTTCCCAAAAAGTCACACAGTGATAATGCCAAGATTGTGCAACCACACACATGGCAATGACCATCTTGTACAGGAAGACGAGAGATATAAAGAAGAGCATAAATTCAAGAAATAATGCTTGTTTCACCTGTGTCTTAAAAACACCATTGTCCCTGCATAATCATAGCGCTTGGGGCCCATCCAGCGATATTTCTCACTCTCTGTGATGACATCACCATAGAATCCATACCTAAAGTCATCAAAAAGAAAAAAATATTATTGAAGAAACATTTATAAGAACTAAGGATCAACATGCAAAGAATGCAAGAATATGATTAAAGGTATAGGAACTAGAGTGAGGTTTTGGAGAGGCCACAAGAATATCTCCGAATTCAAATAGGCTTCAAAGTAACATGCTCAAAAGCAACACAGCTACATAAAATCTTTCATTCACAAAGCTGAACGCAACTTAACTATTGGCATGGTAATAGGTGCTGAAATACACATTCTATGACAGAAGGACAAAATTTTTATTACTTTTAGAGTGTTATTAAAGTGAAATTCATTCAAGGCAAGGGCTAGTAGCTATGATTTTATGATAGTTTCAGAAATTTACTCTCTGTTCTCACCCTTTCTATATAAAGGTTTATAGGAATCCAAGGCTACATGTATGATTAGCAAGCCACATAGCTAAAGAGCAAGCACCAGTTTCCTTGATTGCCATAGAGCACCTATTCACATATATTTATTTTATATCCTGACATATGAATATGCATATTTTCCTGAGATGTATAAGGCATGTTCTCCATTTTTTCTTTTTTGTTGGGGAGGGGGGGGGCGCGTATGGGAAAAAGAACAATCTATAATCAATCAAATTCCATAAAGGAAGCCAAAAGAAAAGACTTAAAAACAACAATCAGTTACATAGTCCAAATCACAAATTATAGTTTGAACTGCATTCTTTTGCTAATGTTATCAGGAAACTGAAAGAGGCATTACCCTGCAAATGAAGCTGCATAGCGCACACAAGGTTCAACCTTAGATTTAGGTGTTTCTTTCCACCTTACAACTTGAGCTATGTCAAGGTGCACCCTTTTGCCAAGGACAATATGCAATGCAGATGTTATAGGATCTCGACTTCCAGTTGCACTAGAAAAGATACAAATGAGAGTATTGTATTCAGATATAAGTCACATAAGTGTTTTAGAAAACTACAACAAAAGTTTGTAGCAAAAATTGTCAACCAAAAAATTTAAAAATATCATACAATTTGTAAAGGAGGTATACTGTAAGCAACTTCTTAGGCAGATCACCATAAAATTGCAACACATTCAACCAGCAACTATACAATCTGTGCATCACCAATGAAACGTACGGAGAATAACTACTTAGGTATCCTCATAATTAGCAATAAAAAAAGTGGCATAGATCAGGATGATTGGAACATCAACTTGCTTGGGTCATCTATCAACAAAACTGATTTATATCATGTGCCACACAAAACGTAATACTAAGTAGGTTTGTTTATTTTAACAAGACACTTATGAAGCATAAGGCAAATCCTAAAGCATGAGCCTTTCATCGTAGATAGGTATCATCGATGGAAAATATTGCAAATATGAAGCTTAAGTCATGTCTAGGGAAGAATGGAAAGGCAAAGATAATATTAGAAAGGGAAAAAAAGATACCACATAACAATGGCATCAGTTGAACCCGCAGGAATGATTCCAAATCTAAACCGTTCATTGAGGATTTGAAACTCAGGATCTTTATCTGCTGAATCTTCAAAAGCCAAAAAATTATCCTCATAAGTTTCCTTCTGCTCTTGTTCCCATTCTCTTTTTCTTTTGTGGCAGTGTGAGTCTATAGTAATAAAACATGAAATAGAAAATGGAAAAGAAGATGGGGGTTGAAAAACTAACATATAACATTACTTTGTAAAGTAGAGAAAACTTGCATATTTACAAAGTCATTTTCAGTTATTATAAATTCAAAGACAACCACAAACCAAACAAATATATAAATCAACAAGGAACCTGGCAATTACACCAGAGAGTAGTTGCAGAGTGATAGGCAAGCAAGTACAGGCAAACTACTCACCAGTGTTTGTGACTCTGGATCCAATTTGTTTTGGACTTGAAATAAGAGGAAATTGTTCGTCATTTTGATCAGGATTCTCCTCAACTTTTTCATTTCTGTCATGAACTGAAAGGCCATGACCATCTTTAACTAAATGAACCAAATCTGATGGGGCAGGAGGGACTGGAGCTTTTAGCCTGGGGGAAAGAAATCCATTAAGGATTTCATTGAAAAATCCATCACCACCCTGAAACCAGCTTGATTAGAATGCAACAAATAATTGGCATATAAATAGAAAATCACTAGCAAGCAGAAAGCAAATCAGAAAAGCAAGTAAATGGATGCATTGAAATTACCAAGGTTTGAACTTCCATCAACATTTAGCCTCATATACTTTCAAAGAATAAGAATATAAGTATATGTGAGTTTCAATCACGATTTGATAAAGCCTCAGGAATTCCAAAATGGATTTATACTTGGTTGAAAAGGAATGCAAAATTTACTTGACCATAGAATAGAAATTATGGGACTCATAACATTAATGTATATGTGAAGTTGTTAAAAAATTGCCATGTTTCACATAAGACATTTCTAGACATTCCGAGATGCAGCATCATTTTGATAGTTTGCAAGACCAGAAAGGGATGAACACCATATTATAATGAGGCTTTAAATGGATAAACCAAAAAAACTGTACCTTTGCATTGTACGTATCTTCTTTTGCTCCTTTTTTATCAAGAAAAGGGAGGCTAACAAGGGAGCTAGTTAAGGAGTTCATTTAGCAGCATGAAGCAACTAACAGCATGTCATGTCAACATGAAACTAAATAGGCACAATGTTCACTGTTCTCAAGGAGAAGCATTCCATTCCACTATCACCAGACATGCTTCTATAATTTTATCAGTTAAGTTAAACAGAATTACGGTAATTGTTCATAATATTAAGAAAGCATAAAAAGGGATGTATGTTCTTACAACAGCTACAACACCATCATAAGAGTTGAGGTCCCTGTTTGTCATAGATGACATCACATCAAAGGCCTGCCCAGGTCTTTCCGTGACAACTACCTGGCGAAGGGAAGCAAAATGGAATACTAAGACATTGGCCAACAGCAACATTATATTAGCTATTAGCACCTAAAAATATGCAGTAGTAATTTATTTGTTCTCATTTGCAAATCAAATACTGAAATGTCATTTTGTCATCATAGCTCTCTAAAGTATCAGAGCCAACAAACTTCCTTGAGATGGGAATGGATTCATAATTCACAGATACTTCCCATATTTTGACCTAAGCACAATCAAATACTAATGAGCCCAAGCAAGTCTCAGACAGCTTTTGGCACAACAAACTTGAATAGCTCACAAGTAAATTTATTTATTTATTTACAGTCTAATCCAAAAGTAGCAGGATTCACTGGCCAGGAAAAGTAAAAATGAAAGAAACCAACATATTATCATTCCAAAATTCAACAGAGGATTGCGGCTCAGGGATGATATTCATCGTTTTTCCTTATTAACCTAGAAAGTGGATGACAGGGCCTTAGACTTCAGAGGCTTGTAACATTAAATGAATTGGAACAGAAAGTTATTTCTAATTCAACCAATGTCCAGAGTTCAAAAGTGGGAAAAGCTACTGCATGCCTCAGTATGAGCTTCTTAAATAAGGTATAGCATAATAGACATGAATGTGAACCGGCATATATTCAATGTTTAAAAGAATTGACCAATCAGAAAACCACTAAATATGCTTAAAAACACTTACCTTTGTTTTCACTTTAGCATGAGAGAATATAGGAGCCACAGCTTCCCAGGTTCTGCAGCCAAGTCCTTTCCCACTCCTTGGATGAACAAAAACCTAGTGAATCAGAAATAATCTCTGGAAAATGTTCATTTAAACTAATCAATGGAAGTTGAAAGAAAGTATTAAAGCCTGGTGTTTGACCAGCGGCAGAACTTACCATGAGATTCCTTGGTCTTTCAACTTTGAGGTTCAAGGAAGAATTAAGCTGCTTTACCCACATCTGACATGTTTCCAGATTATTAATGCCAAAAGTATATTTGGCAGGGACCAATGGCGAAGGCTGAATCTCATTCCTTAGGACACCATACACGGCAAACCGATACATCTGCACTTTTGAAAGAAATACCATTCACCTCATTTGATTTGCCTTCAAAAGAGTATAAGCAAATAACAAGAACGAGAACAAACCTTGACGTCATGCCCAATAAGATGTTTCATAGCACGAGAGATGCGTGATAAATGCATCAGACCATATTCAACAAATTCAACAGAATATATGTCAGAAAGTTTGATCTCCGTAGCAGCATTCGAAACGCATTTTATCCCCAAACAGGTTGAATTCTCCTGTTCAATTGAAAGTTTAGGATAAGTATTAGAAGATGAAACATGGATTACATGTTCATTATAATTAACAGCTTTGAGAATGGAAACCAACTCATAATCCATGAACATACAGCAAGCCTTCTTATTTTAAATATCAAACATGACCAAACAAACATGCCCAGTAAGACCCATTTTGACCATACAGAAGTCTTCACCACAATTGTATCAAAGATGAGAAGACATTGTCCTACATAAATAATATAATGATAGGGATGCATATAAAACATCAGTTCAAGCACAATATGACTAAACTAAATCATACCCTTACATATAAAATTCAGGTTCCAAAATTTAGTCATATTATTGCAAAGTAGAAAAATTCAATAAATAGTTAATTAGGATTAATCTCCAGAAGGCCAATACCGTACCAAATTGAACATGACCACTGTGTAATAAAACAGCACTTACATTAACCAACGGTTCAACCGCTTTCCAAGATAACCCATCTGCATCGAAAGTTAGGGTGACTTCTCCAACATGATCTAAGAAGAGGTTGGAGCTCGAGATAACTTGTTCGCCATCTGGCAGAGCATCAGAGTGACATTTATCTCCTGCAATACAATAATTCCCATCTCTTTCCATTTAAAATGGACGAGTCAAGGAAACGAGATAAATTTCACCCGAATTCGTTCAAATTTTGCAGGGATTGAAATGAAAAGAAGCCTGGAATAGGGTTTAAGTTCAGCAGAAACAGATGGAGAGAGAAAGAAGACGAAGGAAAAAGCCGTCTTGGCCTTTTATATGTGGTGCTGTGAGAAAGATGCAATGCAAGATTCGCGCTTTTTGATTCGAAATTTGGTGGGCAGATTAGATCCATGTGTAGACTGGATCAATTTAGCTTGACGCCTTGACCCATGAATAAACCAGAGAAAAAAATAGTAACTTGATATTAGAAACTTGAACGGGATATCTTTGACCAAAAAAATCAGAAGGATGAGATTTTTTTAATTAATTAATTTTCAGGAGTTTAATTCGTGTGAAGTTCTTAACTGATTGGACTGTAATTTACTAAATTAAGTACTATCCAATTTGTACAAAAATTTAGTTGCAACGTTTGTTGGTATATCTAGAAAGCTAAATGTGCTTGAGTTCTTGATTATATTTACATTTTAGCCCCATTATTTACTATGTCTGGATGTCTCATGTTCTAATGGTTCTTCATGAATATTGGATAGTAAATAATTGATTGGAGTATTAATATCTTAAATCTATCCCAATTCAATTATTTGGTGTGTAGATTAGTTCGGATTAAATCGAATGTGACTCTTTTAAATGCAAATTTTATCATTAAATATTTAATATAATTATATTTTCAAGTTTTAAACTTAAAGTCTTTAATTAAGCAATAATGACATCTTACAAGTTTAATCAAATGATTAGTTGTAAGTTTTATTAGTATTACTAAGTATCTAAGCACCATTTTACGTCAAGAAGGGATCATAAATAGCGCCTAAGGCCCAGTACATTACACAAATCTGGGAAATGAGACTTCAAGGGCATCATCATTTCACAAGGGACATGGGAGTTCTCTTCCCTAAAACATGTTCATTTAAGGGGCAGCAAAAGTGCATATCTAACAAGGGAATTAGCAACACGATTTATCCTCTCTGGAATAAGTATGCCTAATTTCAGCACTCCAGTCACATGCTAAAGACTTTCAAACTGAATTAACAAGGTTAAACGTGTAACCAGTTCGAGCCCAATACTTGGCAATTAGCTAAAGTTTTGCTTTGAAATTCAAGAATAGCACGAGGGCGTCAGTCTCTCAACAAATCAACTTGTAAAACATTCGCTAAAGTTTTGCTTGCATTGTTGCCCCATTCGATGACTGGGTTAATAAAAGGGACAAACAAAAAGGACACCACACTAAATAGAAGAGGACCAGTGCTTGCTAATGTGCCAACTTATTTAAAATGATGGGTGGCAGATAATTAAATACCCTTCATTTTAAAATATAAGTTCTCATTTAAAAGATTTTTTTATTTAAAATATAAGTTTTATTTGATGATTTCTAGAATATTAAATATTTATTTTTCTATTTTATCTTTATCTACAATTAAATATAAAAAAGATAACAAATTTTAAATACAATACATTAAATAGGGGTACCATTAAAAAATAATATATTTTTTGATAGATTTAATGAGTAAAAGTACTTTTCTTAATTCATATATAATTAGTTGGATAGGACTTATATTTTGGATTAAAGGAAGTAGACAATATGAGTCATAAAGTTTGTTCTACATTGGTCAACCAATTAATACATTAAGGGTAGTTTGGGATAATATCTCTAAGAAGTAGCTTTTTAAAAAGTATACCTATGTGAAAGTTAAATTTCCAAAAATTTTATATATAATTTATTTGTTTTATTTTCTATTTCTCAAAAAGTTTAAATAAATTTTAAATGAATATATTATATTTTAATATTAAAAATATAAATACTCTTTCTATTCAATAAATTGATTAAGTAGCTTATAGTTTTTTTGAAAAAATATCATAAAATATTCAGAAAGTAGTATGTCCTTAAGTCTTACTCATAAAGTTAGGGAGTTTTACTCACAAAGTTCTATGAACTTGCCAAGTTGAGTCCAATTTCTCCGAAATTTCTAAATTTTTTCTAACTAAACAATATCAATTAGTCAGTCCCCTAGAAATTATAATTTCCCTCTCTCACTTCCTCATACCAAGAGTTTTTATGTAATTGATGTCAACAAAATATGCCAATAACCAACAACTAATAATGTTGGCAGAAAGTTAGATTCCTTAAGCATGTTGCCTTAGATTTGATTCTTAGTCATATGTATAAAAAAAATTTTGTTGGAAAAAGTAAATCCTATTTTGGTGATCTCTACATCTTGAAGGAATAATTGACGTCAACAAAGTATGTCAATCACCAATAAAGTTCCGACACCATTGCCAGATAGCAGGGTCCTTCAAGCATTATGTCCTAGGTTTAATCCCTAGTCGTATTTATGAAAAAGATTTTATTAAAAAAGATAAAACTCACTTTGGTGATTTCTATGTCTCGAAAGGATTAATTTTGAGCTATTGGCCAAGAATTCTCACAAAATATATCAATAAATGTCTATATGTATAGATATATGGGAAGAGGAAGGCGTGAGCCATGAGGTAGCCAAAAAAAAACTTTAGAATAATTAAGAAGCCACCTTTTAAAATTATATTGAAGTTCCAAAACAAATATTATTGACTATGGAAATAAATATAACTATTCTTCATATATATATATATATGAGTGTTTTTTTTTGGTTGAATATATATGTTTTTTTTTTGGTATAAAAAGGAAGGGAAAATTAGTTTAACTGAGGATGGCTAACTCCCTCCATATCATCATGGAGCTTGGTTAGAAGATATGTAGGAAACTCATCATAAAGATGCAATCCAATATGATGGGAGACCCCAATGTTTGCCATGTAATCAGCACATATATTCCCCTCACGACAACCATGTGTTAGAGAAACGGACCAATCACACGTAAGAAGAAATTGAATATCAGATAGCAATGGATGTAATTTGCTGTGAGTAGGGTGATGGCCAATAATAAAGGAGAGAGTAGAAGCACTATCACTTTAAAGTTGAACTTGTTTATAACCCATGTTCCATGCCAGGTGGAGAACATCTAAAATGGACCAAAGCTTAGTAGTGAGGATGCTAGCTGCAAGTGCCAAGATAGCTGCAAGTGCCAAGATTCCTGCAGAAACCCCGTATCCAATGACCTTGGTGTGTTCGTTTTAAGCAATTCACAACAATCCACTCACATGATGGTTTCAACCAAGAAATCATGAGAGTAGATTTACTGGAGGAAATAACAGCATTTGAATTACTAAGAGTGGAACTCAACTCGTGGCTTGCAGGACATGAGAGGACGTAGCAAGCACAGTAGCTAGCTTTAATAGAGAAAGGACCAACATCTTCATTCTAGAAAATCCTTCCATTTCTAGCATCTCATAATTTCCAGCAAGCAATAGCAAAAGTGATGTGCCAGTTAGTGTTTCCAATGGTTGCTCTAGCTTGAACATTGGAAATGAACCAAGAATCAAAGTTGAATATATATGTTAGTGACATAGACATCATATAAATAATAATTATCACCACCACCATCAATATATTATATAAAGATTGTGTCCCTTAAAACCTAATTAACTCCTACCTTCCTCTCCTTTCTGGCCAATAAAAAGAAAAAAACGCTAGCTTCCCACTTTTCATCGCCATCAAGCTTTAACCCGAAAAGAGAAATATAATTTAAGTTACTTTTTTTTTTCATGTCTTATTATTGTCGGTCAAAGAATCTATTTTTTTTTAGACATTAGACATAAAAAAAAATTTGTCTAATTATCTTTATATTATTGTTACTTTGTTGAATTTCATTACCTATTGGCTAAAATTTTTTAAAAATTCATTATCTAACATATTTTTATTTCATTACTTTTTAATGTAATATAACACATTTATTTAAATATTAGTATACTTAATCATTTAAAATTTTTTAATAGATATGTTATTTTTTCAATATCAAATCTTTATAAAATATTAACATGATTTTTTATATAAATATTTTTTCATTTATTTAGGTTTGATTGGATAAAATATTGTAGAATATCTAGGGGAATATTTTCAATGAAGTTAAAAATTTAGATTAAAGTAACCAACAAGATCCAATACAGTTCACAAATAGCTAGGTTCAAAAGTTTCATTGGGGGATATGAATATAGAAATGGCTATGTTGAAATAAGGAAAAACTTTTAAAAAATTTTCACTAGAAATTTCATTTATTACAAGTAATTATCGGGGGCACATAATGTCTCTTGCTGGGGGTTGGATCAGTCAGATGCACATAAGAAGGTCCATTAATAGTAATATGGGCCTTGGTATGTTCAGATAATGGTAAATGGCTAAATGGGCTTCCTTAACACTCATGAATGATCATGTGAGTACTCGTTATTGAATTTATAGCATTTTTAAGTGATAATAATGGAAAAGATCTAAACTTCTGAGCTTTATAAATAAAAAAAATCCTGTTAAATGAGTCACACTCATTTGGGACTAATAATGTTCAAATCTGAACTAGTCATTGTATTTAAAAAAATAAAAACACTTATTTGATTTCAATGGAGGGTACTGTTGTCATTTCAAATTTAATTTTTGTTCTCAAGTCATTTAAAATAATTTAGCTCTTTATAATCTTTTAGAATAAAATTATCACTCTATCCAGGTCCTTCAATATAATCTTCGCTTCATTTAATTAATTAACGTTGTGAGCATATTCTCTCATCTCCTTTTTAACAAGTTTATCTCTTTAGTGATTTAAAGAATTAATTAAGTTTGATCTTCTATTTTCTTAACTCCTTAGTATCTTTGCATTATTGTTGCTGTGTTGAATTTCATTATTTATTGGCTAAAAATTTAAAAATAAAAATTACATTGAATCTGAAATGCCCAAAAACAAAATAAATCAATCAAAATAAAAAGTGGTGAAAATAATTTTTAAATATAAAATTAATTAAATTATTCTATTTTTAAGTTATAGCAATTAGATTATAGTTTTAATCAAATCAATTCATTATTTTCATGAAAAAGCTTCCTTCCATTTAGAGTTTGATATAACTTGAATTAGGATTAATGTACCAAATATTAGATAGTTTTAAATAATGTTTCACAAAAAGTTTCATTTATTGTGATTAAATTTCTTAGCCAATTTAAACATTTTTTAAACCAGAAGACATAAAAAAACAAAAGTATCATTCACTGAAATTTGTATTTTGTAACAAGGAAGTAAATATGGTTTTAATTTAATATAATCACAATAAATACTTATATACTACGTTGATCAACTAGATACTCTGAAATTATAATACATTTTCTTAAACCTTTTTTAAAATAAAAAAGACAAAATTATATTTTTAGTCCCTTAATTTTATACTAGATTTCATTTTGGTCTCTTAATTTTATTTTATTACTTTTTAATCCTTTAATTTTTAAAATAAAATTAAAAGTTTTCCTATCACCAATACCATTAATTATGTAACAGAAAATACAGATAAAATATTTTTAAATAATGACAAAGTATTTTCAAATATTTATACATTTATCAAACTCATTTTTATGACAAAAAATCATAAAATTAAGATTTTGTCTAAAAAATTGGTTATTCGTGATTATTTGTTTTAAAATTTTCAATTTAATTTAAAAGCATTTTAAATTTAAGATTATTGAATATATAATGAAATCAATGACTTGACATTGAAAATTAACATATGTCGGCATTAAATAATGTTTAGTCAATATTTGGAGTTAATATAGTCAAGGGTATTAGAAATATGAAAATTTTTTATTATATTTTAAAAGTTAAAAAATTAAAAAGAAATAAAATAAAATTAAGAGAGTAAAATTAAACCCAATATAAAATTAAGGTATTAAAGTTGTGCTTTTTCCTAATAAAGAAATATCAAATTTTCTTTTTTCTGACTTTGTTACTTTAATTTGATGTTACTTAGTATTGGTTAACTCAATAGGAATCACATGGGGATGAGATGATTCATCAACTTCAAGATTTTAACAAGCTTTTATTTAAAAAAAAAATCCATCAATAATGGTAAACTTCGTCGTAATATGAACTTTTGCCTATATTGGCAAAAAAAAATTTACAAAAATAAATATTAAATAACAAAAAAAAAAACACACAGAACACATCAAAACCATCCAAAACAACTACAACCCGTTTGGTTCAATTACTCAGGAGGATAGATAATGTGATGTGAAGGGATATAATATGATGATGTTTACATATGAATGTTTGATGGGTTTATTTGGTATTACATAGGAGATGTGAAAAATAAATTTATTTTGTATATTTAATTAAACTCATAAAAATGTGAAATGACTAAAATGCCTCTGGGCTTAAAAAAAAAACCTTCCCTTCCTCCTTCTTCTTCCACCCTCATTGATAGCCTTCACAGTCTTCCTTACTAGCAGCCACCACAACTCAACAACTGAGAAAGCCATTAAAAAAAAAGATCAAAGGCAAAGTAATTTCTGACCACCATAGCTTCGTCTTCATTCGTCTTCTAACTTCACGAACTCTCGCCACGATGCTCCATCTCCCTTCTTCTTCCATCTCCGCGAACTCCAGTTACCTAGATCTTGAAGAATAACCCAAATATGGCAGCTACAATAGATCTGGGAAGATGAAGGGAGAGAGAGAGATGGATGAAGGAGAAGAAATTTAGGGAAGGAGACGCCGGCGGTGAGGTCGTCGGAGGTGGACGATCTCTTTGTCCAGTGGTGTCAACGACAATCTCTCCCTCCGGCAGCTTGGGCGTGGGTGGGGGCATGGGAGAGGTGGAAGACAAGGGTGTGGGTGGTTGTTCAAATCGAAGGAAATAAGGAAGGGTGAGAATTTTTTTATTTGTTGGGAGTAGAAAAGTCATTTTGTATCCCTTTACATCAATGTGAGCCCTTTCACATAGAAAAATGGGAGTAAACTTCTTCACTTGAATTCAGGTAATTTGCTTCACCGATGTGATCCACTTCACCTCATTTTTTTTGCAACCAAACGCACAAAATTAGGTAATTTAATGGATATCACCTTCACATACCCTCTCAACCAAACGAGCCCCTAGTTATCTCAAAGCCCAAAAGCAAAGATTAGACACAAAAATAAAAAGAAAAAAAATTCAAATATAACAAGCTGTAATTAAAACACAAAATATATACTTAAAAAATAGCTTAACTGTTGTATTGTTATGGAGAGTTGCCTAATAAATAAGGCCTTGTTTTTGTTTTTTGTTTTATTTTAATGTTGTCAAAACAGTTTTATAAAATTATTTTTCATAATAAGTTTGGGAAATAAAAAATAAAAAAATTTATTTAAATAATTGTTACCAAAATTTTATCTAGTAAGTGTTAAATCAATTATTCAAAATTTATAATTTGACTATTAATAAGATGGATATTTTTCATATTTTTTTATTTTTTAAAAAATGAAACACTTTAAATATATTTTAAGTTTTTTTTTTTTTTTTAAATATTTTATAAAAAATAGGCTTATCAATATATTTTTTTATTTTTAAAAATAAAAAAAGTATTATAAAATTATGAATCAAATATACCTAAAATTCTTCTTGCCAAAAAAAATAATAAGATTCTATTGTGGGACCAAATTAGAATTAAAGGCCCAATCTTAACTTACTCAAATCTCAGATATAAAATCGCTATTTGCTGCGACCAGGCCCGAGAAAGCTTTGGCCTCCGATAAAAAACAGAAAAACTTCCTTACCCTCTCTCGCAAGTCAGAGTCAGATTAGGGTTTTGCAAATAAAGGACGAAGCAAAACCCTCTCGCTTCTAAAACCCTCTCCACATTCCTTTTTCTTCAGTCTTCACAGAACATTTTTAGAGCTGTTTCCGTAAAATCAAATGGGTAGTAGCCAAGCTGCCGTTTCGTTCCTCACGAACGTCGCACGCGCCGCCTTCGGGCTCGGTGCCGCTGCAACCGTCCTCAACTCCAGCCTCTACACCGTCGACGGTGGGCAGCGTGCCGTTCTCTTCGATCGGTTCCGAGGCATTCTTGATGAAACCGTCGGCGAAGGGACTCACTTCCTCATCCCATGGGTCCAGAAGCCTTACATTTTCGACATTCGGACTCGCCCTCACACCTTCTCATCCATCTCTGGAACGAAGGACTTGCAGATGGTCAACCTCACCCTTCGGGTGCTCTCTCGTCCTGATACCTCTCGACTCCCTGTGATTGTCCAGAATCTTGGTCTGGAGTACGACGAGAAGGTTCTTCCGTCAATCGGGAATGAAGTCCTGAAAGCCGTGGTTGCGCAATTCAATGCTGATCAGCTATTGACGGAGCGTCCCCACGTTTCTGCTCTGGTTCGCGACAGCTTGATCCGGCGAGCCAAGGATTTCAACATCGTTCTCGATGATGTATGATAAGTGAATTTTTTTTTCTGGAGTCTCTTAATATTACTTGAAGAATGCAGTTTGCTTACTAATCGTATTGAGGGTGTTTCCTGATATATACACAGGTCGCCATTACGCATTTGTCATATGGTGGTGAATTTTCAAGGGCCGTCGAACAGAAGCAGGTGGCACAACAAGAGGCAGAGAGGTCCAAGTTTGTGGTGATGAAGGCGGAGCAGGAAAGGAGGGCTGCCATTATTAGAGCTGAGGGAGAGAGTGAATCTGCCAAGCTAATTTCAGATGCAACGTCGGCTGCGGGTATGGGGCTGATTGAACTTCGGAGGATTGAGGCATCTAGGGAAGTGGCGTCTACATTGGCCAAGTCGCCCAATGTGGCTTACCTGCCCGGTGGGAAGAACTTGCTCATGGCCCTTAACCCTTCACGTTGATTCTGGTAATCTTCCTGGTTTATCGTCTTCGCTTATCATTTTATTTGCGGCTCGAATTTTACTTTTAGTTCTTAGTTGTGTGTTTTTACTTGATTTCCTAATTTTTCTGTCTCATCTGTGGCTTTGATTTCGTTGTTCTTAGTTGTGTTTCATTTTGGTTTCATGTTTCTTGGTTATAATGGTCATAGGTCATAATATGCATGGAGTAGCCTGAATGTTACTCTAGGACAGGTTTAGTTACTGACTGCTAACCTTACTGAATGAGTGAATTGTGATTTGAGATATTGTGGATTTCTGATAGGCCTTCCAATTAAAATAAGCCTCGCATGCTAATCTGTTGATAGTGCCATAGTGGTCAGGCCCATTCATAGCTTTTATTGAAATTGATCTTCCAAAAGCAAGACTAGGCGACCCTGAGTATTTGGTAGCTGATAAAAAAATGAGTGCCTTTCCTTTCAAGTATAAGCTTACACATTACACATTCAAAAGTAAAGGCTTAAAAAGATAAAAATATTCTAATTACAGGAAAATGATGGAAATGCATAAAGTATGTGCCAATACTATCATTACCTTATATTTAAGGATGAGGCAGGAGAGAATTAGCTTCACAATCTTGAATTCTTCTGTAAGATATGGGCTGGGATTGTCAGCATGCCTATTTTTTTATTGAAACTGTATTTTCATGTTTGCTCAAAGCCTTAACTTGCTAGTTGTCTTGTTTTTGTTTGAACTTTGAAGCATGTTGCTTTATCTTTCATTTTTGAACATAAAAATGGAGTAATACATCTTGAAATTCTCAGATTATATTTTTTTATTCTTGTGAATTATTTTATTAGGTAAATTATATCTTACACTCCTGATAGCTGGAAAGTGATTCTCAACCTTTGTTGCTAGAATTTTTTTATACTCCGTACCACCCTCCTATCTCAATAGAAAGAGAGAAGGTATTATGCTTTCTTTGAACTATTGGGGGCTGAGCAATGCCAGATTGTTTTTGTTCCTTTGCATGTTGGCATTTTCTTTAAATGCTTAACTTTCTCAGTTGCGGTCAGAATGTTTGAATTCAATTCCCAGTTGTGTATGTGTCCATTTCACTTGGGGAAGGATAACATATGTAGAATTCAGATCAAGTGGGTTTAATTGTAGTAAAGTTGTTTCTTGTTTGCACATTCTTTTAACCAATATTAAGAATGGCTAGGTGTCTGTTATACAGGGGTTTTTTCTGTTGACACAGGGGTGTCTTGTGCATTGAATTTAGTACCACTGAAGGATATAAATTAGCTGGTCAACATACATATGAACACATGCTTGTTCAATTGCATATACAGGCAACTGTGATTGAAGCAGTTATTATGTGAAGTTAAGCCAATCACTTTATCATGCAATACACATTTACAAGCTTTGTCATTTTTTAAGATTGTGATTTTTGTCTGTTGCATGGTTAAATCTTTTCACTCTACTCAATGAGCATGGATCCTCTAATATGTAGAGGACTGTGTTGTGGTCTCCTCTTCTCTTCCCTGCACATTCACATGCACGCACAGAAGGGGGGCCTTTTGAAAAACAGATTTTTTTGGGTTATTTTCTTATAAACAGCAGTGATCTGCACAGTAGAGGATCCGTGCTTACTATAACTGAAGTAATCTTTGAAGAATTGGTTATGTATTTCTTTTATCCTGTCTTTTTTCTTTTAGTCAAATGAATTATTACTTTTTATTTTTGTTCCTTATAAGTTTCTTTTCGGGGCCAAATTTTGTTATAAATTAAATTACTTTCACTACCCTTTTTCTTATTCTTTTGTTATCCCTTTGTTCATTTACTAGGTACTCTCTGTTATATAATAGAACTGGAGGGCCCATCAAACTATCTTGGAGTTTAGGGTTTTAATTTAGGTTACCAGTTGTCTTAGATTTACATTATGTTGTGGAGGCATGAAACAATTGGATCATAGAAAATGATCTAAACTGGACATAATTATCTTTTCAAATGATTCAAACAAAGAAACTGACAAAAAGTTTGCAACTCTTTTTCCTCTCTTTTAATGCATGTAAGTTTTCATAGATGTTACACTGCACAATGTTATATGAGACGTGTTTAGTGATCTTTGAAGAATTGGTTACTGTGTGTGTAGTAGACGACAATCTTGGTTAATTAGCTGTTGCATCTCCAGATTAAATTTTCATTGCTCTCTGAATCCCTCAAAAAATATGAAAACAGAACAAAATTGTATATTCCTGAAAAATTGGAGAATTAGTTCTTCTCTTAAAAAACATGAATTTTTGTTGTTATTGTTCATTGTAAATGTAAATATTTCTATTGCTACTTGGTAGTTTGTAATGGTCAGCAGCATTGGCACGACCGTTGTTGCTCTTGCTTGCTACAAGCCCTTACGTATTTCCCTTCTGATTGCAGGGTTCAGTAATATGGTTCGTGGCAAGCTTCAATTATTATTTTTGCTAGCTGTCCTTTTGTTGAAAGAATTTTTTTCATTTCCCCTTCATTTTGTAGACTGATTCTGAACCCAAGATAATCTTTCAAAAGAATCAGGAATGAATATTAATTTCATGTTTGATGAAATGGGCTCTCTTAACTGTAGAACTTTGACCATATGCAAAGTATATATAAAGCCGGGAGATGAATTTGAATATTTTCTTCTGTGCATTATGCAGGTACTTAATCAAAATTTTATTCCAAGTGTTTTATTAATGTTACATGCGTAGTGCTTTTGGTTATCAATTTTGCATTTCAATTTAAACATTTTTTAACGTATTGCACATGGTTTGAGGAATTAGCCGTATTTTGGATTTTATTTTATATATTTATATATTGATGATGATTTGATTATGTTGTGTGCGAAATTGATGTTAAAAATCATCAGCGTGTAATATTTCTTGTGTGATATTTCCGTTGTGATTAATTGGAGGTTTTCATTCGAATGTAAGGAAAAAATTTAGTGAGTAGATAACTAAAAGTTACAACTGGTTTAATTACAAGGGAGTTTATGTAATGTGTTGAGAAGAATATGAAGGGATATAATAAAAGTTATGTGATAGAAAAGGGTGTAAAAGAATGTAAAAAAATGATTATATATGTGATTTGTTTGGTATGACATTATTGATAAGGGGATAATGTTTTTCTTATTAAATAAAAGACAAACAAATATGAATGTACCATTTTGCTCATAGTAAAAAAAAAAAAAAAAAAAGAAGGCCACAAATCAACATCATTGTTGATCATATCAATAATGCAACACAAATCCACCAAATTCATGGCTGCTTGAGCATGATCCCATAATCCTTAATCAAGGCCAACAAGACGTCGTTGAATGAAGCCAAGCGAGCAGAAGCCCCCCTTTTGACGAAGATAGATCATCGTGAAGTCAAAAGTGGATAACAAGCCACCCAGATGGTGAAGCTGCCACCAACACTAGGTGCGTTGAGGTGAACGACTTGTGTGCCGTTGATGAGTCATAAAATCCCTTGGGTTTGGTGAAGAACGAGGGTGAAGAACCACAAGAGAGCATAGCAGCAGAAGTAGCAAAGTAGACTATGGAGTTTGTGGACTTACCTTGCCATAGGCGAAATCTATCCTCCAACGTCAAGCTAGGGCTTGCCTTTTCAAGCTCCCACCTATGCGATGTTGAAGACGAGTTTTCGTCTGTTGGGATGGTGATGTAATTTTATTTTCTTAAGGGGTTAATATAGTCATTTGTCCTCTCACATAGCAAATTGGATAAGAGGCTGATTACATTAATTGAGGTGAGGGGGTTCACCTAATGTAATTTTAGTCACCTGTATTGGGAGCAAATAAGTAAAATAACTGGCATGATTTGAAAAGTAACTATGACTGAAAACCTATGTAAACCAACCAAATAGGCAGCTAGAAACCTCATTAAGCATTTATATCTTAGTTGATCTTCCGTCATTGGTACTTTCTCTTTATAGTTGACATAGCATCCATTGTTGTCATCCTAAAATTTACAGTAAAATGCAATTAGGCCTATTTGCAATCTGGCACCTTGTGATTTGAAATATTGCATGGGGGTGTGTTTTTGATACGAATGATTCATCCCCAATCGAAATTGAAGGTAATGGATGAAGCAATTTGAGGCACAAAAATTCTTCTTTGATTCATCTCGTTTGGGAAGCAAATTGAAGATGATGGAAAACTCTAAATTAGAGTCCAACAAGAAATGACAATGTTATTTCTTCAAAAGCAAAGTTGTAACCACATGAACGGATAGTTGATAGTTACAATTTACGATTCCTTTCAAATCAATGTTTTCGTGTATGTCATCGAGATTTTTGCTTCATGAACGGATAGTAATATTACATGGCATGTTGGCGAATCAATAATTTGCTTCATCAGCATGTGCTTCATAGATCCATCAGCCACATAGTTCTGTCAACTCCGTCTTGTCATGCCTTTGGATGAGACTGATTTCTTACTTTCTTTCTTTCTTTTTTTTCCCCTGAATGCAGCCAAGGATGAGATTTTTTTTAATTGAAAAGAATGAGATTTCTAGCTTCAATATTCAATATATTCAATAAAACTAGTCGTGGGATTCTTCTTGTTCTGCTTTTTTTGTTTTTGGATAAATTAGATGTGGGCTTCTTTTCAAAATACAGACTTTGAATTTTGAAGTCACGTGAGATTATAGTGTAATGTATAGACTAATCCAAATTGTGTTAGGTCATAATGGTGGCATAGTTGTGAACTTAAAAGTTGAAACTCAAAACTTTTGGTTAAATTAATACAATCTCTAACAAGCTAAGTTATGTGTTAATAGAGCTGGTAAAACGGGTCAAACCCGATGGGTCAGCTCAAAAAGCCTAAAGAAATGAGTGAGTTGGATCTCAATTTTTAGTGTCAAAATATAATTTGAGTTTTTCAGACCCGGCCCGAAAGCCCATTTCTTTTTTTTTAAATATTAACAAATATAAATTATTTTATTAATTAGTGATATATAAATGGTAAAATTTAAATATTATATTAGTTTTTTATGAATTATGATAATAGTTGATTGTATTAATTTAAATAATTATATGAAAGAAATTTATAAAAAACATGAAAAATATTAAAAAGTAAAAAAATCCCTCGGGCCGGCCTGTAGGCCCGGTCTCACAAGTTCGGGCTTGAATTTCCAAGCCCGTTTATCAAATCGGGCTTTTAAGCTGGTCCGATTTAAGCTCAACCCGATTTGACAGCTCTATGTATTAATTTATTGGTTTGAGCTTCTTATTTCTTTTACCAGCTAAATTGTACTTTGTATTTCTATAAGAAAAATATATGTTCATTATTAAAGCGATATTTTTCCTATAAACCAAATATATATTTATTTCTGGTTGATATATATTTTTCCTAGAACCTATCTAACAAACGTAAATTTGCTTGCTTAGTAGGGCTTTGGAGACTCATCCAAAACTACAAATGAATTCAGATTATTTTAAAAAAATATAATAATATTGTTTTTGATAAAAAAATGCAAGAATATTGAATGAGTAGAACTCGATATTACCAATTTTATATTTGTTTTATAAATACATTGCGTGATGAAAGGCCAGTGATACTATATGGTAGTAAATGTTGGATTTTGAAAGGACAATAAGAGTATAAGATGAGAGTAGCAGATATGAGAATGTTAAGATAGATGTGTAGTCATATAAAATTGGATAAGATACGAAATGACTGTACATGAAGAAAAGTTGGAGTACCAAAAGAAAATGGTGAAAAATCATTTAAAGTGATTTAAGCATGTACAAAGAAGAGAGTAAGAGGAACCAATAAGGAGAGTTGATCAAATAGTTTAGAGTCCCATCAAAAGGTGTAAAGAAAGATAAAAAAGGATATTAAGGAAAGTTATAAGCATTAACCTCTTAAGAAATGATTCATCTAAAAAGATTATATTTAATAGAGTCTATTGATGTCGTATGACCCATGTAACCGATTTCATATAATGGGATAAAGTTAATGTTGTTATTGTAAATACATTGCGTGATCGATATATTAAACATAATAATATGATAAAATGTTAAGTGTTACAAAGGCTTATAATGGAAACTTTTTGTAGCAATCTAGGATGGAAATTATTTATATTGGAGACTTTTGAAATCTTCAAAAAAAAGTCATTGCTTTTGTCATGAGTTTTGTAATATCTGTGTGTGTATAAAAAATTGAACAATAATATATGTAGAAGTTATCGACTATCAAGTCTAGAAATAGTTTAAGATTGAAATTTTAAAAACTTCGTCATTTTATAATCGAATTTATATAAATAATTGGAATGTTTGATGAACATAAATATAAAAATAAAAAAGTATACGTGAACCTAAAACCTTGCATATATGCATAGTTATGAATTTTAACGAAAAGTATAACCAACATATATATGAAAATACAACGTAAAAATTGTTATTATTAAAAAAAATTAAATATAACACTTCGAGAAAGAAATCAAAGGAACAAATTTCATTGTAGAAATCAAAATACTATTTCTTCTCTTCAATTTAAGATAAGGTTGTTGCACGAATACCACATGAACGGAGAGTATCTGAAAAGGAAAAGAAGTCCAATTTGAGAAACCCATCAAATAGTCCATGCTCACACACACACACGCACATATCCAGACTTCTTATTTCATTAACCAACTAATTAAATCAAACTCGACTTGGTGGCAAGCACCAAACAATCCTCATTCACGGCTGTAAATCCAATAGCAACACATGTTTTTGTTTGGCCAAAGGTGAATTCATTCGTATAACCAGAAAAAAAAAACAGCATAGCAACGGATAAAGTTATCTCATTAAGGATAAGATTTGGTTGAAAGTTTTTATTTTTTAAATTCAAATTATCTTTGCACTTTAATGAGTTGTGATGTATATTGAATTTTAAATTCAAATTATCTTTGCACTCTAATGAATTATAAAGTACAATATTCTTAGAACCGAATCGGACTTTGAACCAAACAAAACACTGGTTCAAGGTTCAGTGGTTTAACTTGGGTCAGACTGTTAGTGATTAAAATAATATATTTAAAACAAATAATATAAGTTTAAACAAATTTTATAACTTAATTAAAGTCTCAAACAAAATAATATTGAATTATGAATCTATCATTCACCACAAATAAATTATTAATAAGTTTCATAACTCAATATTTTAATTTAAATAAGTTAATATTCATCTATAATCATATTTTAAGTTCAAAATAATAAATTAATAATTTATTATTTATTAAGTAAATATATAATTTTTAATAGTTATATATTATAATAATACTTATATAATATTATAATATATAAAGAAAATATATTTTGTACTAAAAATGATATTATTTTATCTTAAAAACAAAAAATATATTTTAAAAAAATTTGAAAAAAAAATAATACAGAACCGGTTCAAACCAGTTAAAGACCGGTTCTACCGGTTCAAGGCCGGTTTCACTGGTTCTTGACCGGTTCCCACCGGTTCTAAATAGTACCAGTTCTGTAGTATGCCCAAATTGAACCAGGCAACTGGTTCCCGGTTTAATCGGTCGAATTAGCCGGTCCAGTCTGATTTTAATAACCTGAATAAAGTAAGGAGGGATGTTAAACTATTTGAGAAGTGAAATTAATGTTGTTTAGTTAACAAACATATTGGAAGTGCTTGGAAGTTGAGTTTAATTTAAGAAATTTTACTTACCAAGAAAATTCAGAGAAGTTCTACTTTTTGAATATCTTACAATATTTTTCCAAAAAAGACCTTTAATTTATTAATTCATTTTCTTAATAAAAAGCTATTTATGTATTTAACATCAAAACATAATTTTTTTAAAAAATATAATTTAAAATTTTCATGAATTAAAAATAAAATAATCAAGTTATATGTGTACATTTCAAAAAGTTAATCTTTCAAAAAGTATACAAAGCAACCAAAGGGAACAAATTTGAAAATGATAAAGACCAAATAGTCCTTAGTTTCTTCTGGCCTGATATTCCCCAATCTTTTTGTTTGGCCAAAGGTGAATTCATTCTTATAAACAGAACAAAAGAACAACATAGCAATGGACCAAACGGAATCAAAACAAAAAGAATAAATTAAGATTGTGCTCGCTTAACTAATAGTTTTAAGTACAAATCCCAAATATATAACTATGTTAAATATTTGTTGAGATATTTTAATCAAGATATGATCCTACCTAACTTGATCCCTTAAAAGGGAGCAGCTGCAGTGACCATGCATTGCAGAATTTGGCTGAATCGTCCACAAAAAATGCTTCATTTTCAGAGGAAGAAGCTATAGGGAAATCGAACACGATGGTGGCGTAGTGAATCAAAACCAAGATACCTTTTACCAAGAAAAAAAGAATACGTACGATGAAGATAAACAGGGTAAAAAAAAAAAAAATAGACGATTCAAACATCACAAACTCAAATCAAAGTATGTAATATGTGAAGAAGAAGAACACGTTGAAGATTTCATTAGAAAACCATGAAACCGTAAATCATTATTTTCTTTCTTTTTTTACCAGGCAAATAAATATATAAAAAATCTTTAATTTAGCCCATTTTTTTCACTTTGTTAAGAATATTCATTAAAGATTCTACAATATCTTTTTGTTGATTAAAATTTTTATTAAAAAAGTTAAAATTAGTAATTAACCCTTATAATCTAAAATATCTAATATATCTAATTTCTATCCCAATCAAACCTAAATAACTTAAAAATATTTATATTAAAATATTCATGGTTATGTATCTTGGTAATTTGATGTTAAAAATAGAGCATATTTATCAAACAATTCAAAATAATTAAGTATTTTAATATTTAAATAAATTTATTTAAAATATTAAATTAATAATAATATGATTTATAATAAAATAATATTTGTTAAATCAATCAATATAAAATAGAAAAAGTATAAAAAGCTACATTGCTCACAAAACATAAACTATACAGTGAGTTGATGACTTCTTAATGATTAGATGGAAGGAAATAAAATTTTAAAAATAAAATAGTGATTATAGCACAAAGCAAAGTAACGAATGTTTATAGCCTAAAACATACTCTCTCTAATCCAACTACTTTACCTGAATTGAGGAAGTTAATCATCTTCTTAAAATTCTAAAAAAAATTAAACATTCTTTTTTTTACCCCTAGATAAATAGGAAGGAATCAAATAAAGAAATAAGAAAGCAATGGAGAAAAGTGTTCCCGATGATGATCTACTATGGGAGTACCAGACTTCTATTTATGCACAGTATAGTCAACTATGTTAAATCAAGAGTTTTGATGATTCCAATCAACACTCAAGAGCTTGGATTGAAGATATCAAAGGAGATCAAAGCTGTTTCAAGTGAAGATTTTATGAGTTTTTGTTATTAGATCTTTTGTAGAGTCTTAGTTGTTGGTATGATTGGGTAAAATATTTTGATTTATAGAAAAGATGTTTTCAAACTTTGATTTTATGTTAAAACTTGAAACATTTGAAAAATACTTACAAACAGACGAAGTTTGAAAGTTTTAACTGAACTGTCAAGTTGGAAATTCGAACTTTGCCTTTGGAAATTCGAATTTCGAGCTAAAACTGAATAAGTCTGAAGAGATGACTCTCTGTCAGACGAATTTTGGTTGATCAAAATTTGAATTTTCATCTAGTCTGAAAGAAGCCTTTCTGGTAACAGACGAACTTCAAACTCTCAAAATTCGAATTTCAAGTAAAATGAAGTTTGTGAAAACCAACGAAATTCGTCTGAAACTATGATAACATGCATCTGAACTCAAAATCAAATTGAGTTTGATGAATGCTCTCTGACAGACGAATTTTGAACTACCAACATTCGAATTTTCATCAAGTCTGAAAGAAGCCTCTTTATGACAGACGAACTTTACAATTTCAAAATTCGAATTTCAGACAAAATGCAATTTGTGAAAACCAAAGAAATTCGTCTGAAATTATGTTAAAGTTCATCTGAAATCAAAAAGAAATTAAGTTTGAAAAATGCTCTTTGACAGACGAACTTTGAACTTGCAACATTCAAATTTTTATATAAGTCAAAGGAGTTTCTCTGTGACATTCGAATTTCACTCTTTCAAAATTCGAATTTCAGACAAAACACAACTTGAGAAAAACAAAAGAAATTCGTCTGAAACTATATTAAAATTCATCTGAAATCAAGAAGAAATTAAGTTTCAAAATTGGTCTCTGACAGACGAATTTCACTCTGTCAAAATTCGAATTTCGAAGAAAGTGAACTACTGTGCCTCTTTGAAAGTTCAATGGACAGACGAATTTTGGGCATCCAAAATTCGAATTTCGAGGGTACTGTAGCAAATTGAAAACACTGTTCACAACTTACAGAAAAACTTTCTTATTGAAAATTCGTATGTCACAATGTGAAAATGTTTTATGAATTTCAAAATTCGAATTTCACACTATGGACAGACGAACTTCGTATTTTTAACATTGGAAGCTCTAACCTTCAGTTCCTTCGAAATTCGTTTGTTGACCAACCAAAATTCGAATTTCAGTGTGTCAGAAACATTAAATACGGTTGGTAAACGGATAGTTTTTCAGAATAACCGTTGGATAACTTCCCCAACGGATAGATTTAGTCTCTAACGGATATTTGAGAACTAAAACTATAAATATAACATCATTTGAAGTTATGGGTAATGAATCAAACTTGTATATACCGAATTTCTGCTGAATCTTTTTTTTAAAAAGCTTTTACCCTCTCAACTTCATTATCTGTACTTTAATCTTCATATCTACTCTATTCAAGAGAGTTGTATCTTTGTAAACAATCTACTCTTCATCTGGAAGATAGGTTTACTTGTGAGGGGAATTCACAAGGGGATTGGGAAGCACATAGAGAAAGTGCTAGGAAAGTTTCAGAGAGCTCAGAAATAGAGCATACTCGTGTATTGTGGCATTAGCAAGAAGCCCGTTGAAATTCTTGCTGTATAGTGGATAAATCTCAAGAGGTGTCTTGGGGACTGGACGTAGGTCAAGAGAATAGACCGAACCAGGATAAATCACTGAGTGTTTCTCTCCTTATCCTCATTTATCAACTTGCTCTGTTTTATTCGTTGCTTTCATTATACTGTGATATCTTCACCCATTTCACTTTGTGCAGAAAAATTTCAATCTTCCCAATTCACCCCCCTCTTGGGAAGTCAGCCTTGCTAACAAGTGGTATCAGAGCCCGGATTCCCATTCAAAGGATTTTACAGTCCGGGAACAAAGATGGCTGGCTTTGGAGAAAGTATACTTCCTGAAGGGAACAACACTAACAGACCACCAGGCTTCAGTGGAGAGCATTATGGGTACTGGAAGATGAGGATACAAATCTACCTCCAATCAATTGATCTTGACATCTGGTCAGTTATTGATAAAGGAGATTTCGTCCCAATGGCTCCAACTGAAGATGGAAGATACAAAGAGAAACTGGAAGCAGAGTGGAATGATGAAGACAGAAGAAGAGTCCTACTGAACTTTAAAGCAAAGCACTGTTTAGTCAGTGCCCTGAACTAGGACGAATTCTACAGGGTCTCACAATGCACCACTGCAAAAGAGATGTGGGACACTCTGCAGATTGCACATGAAGGGACATCTGGGGTCAGGGAGAACAGACTCAATACATGCATTGGAGAGTATGAGAGCTTCAGAATGTCTGAGGGAGAAACTGTAAAGGAGCTCCAAAAGAGATTCACTCTCATTGTGAATCAACTAAAGGGCCTAGGAAAGGAATACACTCAATCAGAAAAAGTGAGAAAAATTCTCAGAGCTCTCCCTCTGGAATGGCAGCCCAAGGTGACAGCAATAGAAGAAGCCAGAGGAGAATCAATGGCCTCTGTCACAGCTATCTTCGGGAGCCTTGAGGAGTATGAAGGAAAAATCAAAACTCTCAAGGAAGCCGGGCTGGACAGAAAGAAGAAAGGCCTTGCCCTCAAAGTTGCTGATGAAAAGAAAGAAGAATCTGACGAAGAGGATGGACTTGATGAGGAAACTCTGGCTATGATGGTCAGAAAATTCGGAAGATTCTACAGCAAGAAGAAGAACAAAAGATTCTTCAAGAAGGGAGCTGCTGGAGAAAGCAAGAAAGAGGCAAAAGAACCTGTAACTTGTTATGAGTGCAAGAAGCAGGGACACATAAAGTGGGACTGCCCCCAATTCCTCAAGAAGCAAGAAAAGGAAAAGAAAGCTACTGACAAAGGGAAGAGGAAGAAAGCCTACATCTCATCCATATGGGGAAATAGTTCAGATGAGGAAGAAGAAGATGAAGATGAGATTGCCAACATTTGTCTGATGGCACTTGCTTCTGAAGAAGCCACTCCCTCATGCAGCAGTGATCAGGAAGAAGAGGTATATGAATCTGAACCTTCCTATTCTGAATTACTGGATGCATTTCATGAGCTTCATGATGATTTCATTAAAATCGCTAAAGAACTAAAACTGGCAAAGAAAAAGATAAACAAACTAGAATCACAAAGCACAATCTCTGAAATTAATTCTTTACCTACTGCTGAATCTGTTTGCTGTACTTCATGCACTGAACTTAAGCAAACTAATGATTACTTAGTTAAAAGCATGTCTAGGCTTACTAGAGGTAAAGATATGTTGTTTGCCTTGATGGGGAGCCAAAGAATTTCACAAGGAAAAGCTGGTCTTGGCTATGATCCATGTGCTGTCAAAGAAAAGATTAGAAAGGAAAATCAGAATTCATATATGAGACATTTTGTGCATGCTAAGAATAATAAAAAGAAAGATAATGCATCACCTCACATTGAAACATATAATCAACCAAGGTATGCTAAACAGAAGTATTACCTGCATTGTTTTCTTCCTGCCTCTCAATCTAGTAGTCCCTTCACTACCTGTCATTTCTGCAACAAAAAGGGACACATTTCCAGTTCCTGTATTTTAAAGAAAAATGGACTTAGCAGGAAAGTTGAATGGGTTCCCAGAGTTGCATCTGCATCTAGGGAAAGATCTACTAACGAAAAAGGACCCAAGCAAATATGGGTACCTAAAAGGAAAACATAAACATTATTTTGCAGGTCTGTCTCACAGCTAAGAAAAGCAACAAATGGTATATGGACAGTGCCTGCTCAAGTCACATGACTGGTGATAAGGAGAAGTTCATCACCCTTAGAGACAAGAAAGGAGGAAAGGTGACCTTTGGAGGTGATCAATATGGTAAAATTGTTGGTATTGGCATTGTGGGAAAAAATCCTGAAACATCCATTGAAGAGGTGCTGTTTGTGATTGGCCTCAACCACAACTTGCTAAGCGTGAGTCAGACGTGTGACAAAGGAAACTGGGTGCTGTTTGACTCAAAGTTTTGCCTGGTCATCAGAAAAAGTGATCACAAAGTAATCCTCAAAGCTCAAAGGGATGGTAACTGCTATACTATTGGCCTTGATGAACTTCCTCCCTTAGATTCTGTATGCTTAATCAGTCAGAATAATGAGAGTTGGTTATGGCATAGGAGATTAGCTCATGTCAATATGAATCAATTGTCTAAACTGGTTAAAAATGAGCTAGTTACTGGTTTGCCAAAAATATCTTTTGAAAAGGATAAAGAATGTGATGCATGCTTAAGAGGAAAACAAACTAAATCTTCATTCAAATCTAAAAATGTAGTTACCACAACTAGACCACTTGAATTGCTGCATATGGACTTAATTGGACCTTCTAGGGTAAAGAGTCTTGGTGGTAATCTGTATGTGCTCGTAATTGTAGATGATTATTCTAGATTCACTTGGACATTATTCCTTTCCTCTAAAAGTGATACCTTTGATGCATTTGTAACCTTAGCTAAGAAAGTTCAAAATGAGAAAGGTATTTCTATTGTGTCTATCAGGTCAGATCATGGAGGAGAATTTGAAAATGCATACTTCCTGGAGTACTGCAGTAAGCATGGGATTGACCACAACTTCTCAGCACCAAGAACTCCTCAACAAAATGGAGTGGTAGAAAGGAAGAACAGAACCATTGGAGAGATGGCTAGAGCTATGCTGAATGAGAAGGATCTTTCTCAAGTGTTCTGGGCTGATGCAGTAAACACAGCAAGTTACATCATTAACAGAGCCTACATCAGACCCATCCTTGGAAAGACTCCATACGAGCTGTACAAGGGGAGAAAGCCAAATCTGTCCCATCTCCATGTGTTCGGATGCAAATGCTTCGTCCATAACAACGGAAAAGAAAATCTGGGTAAGTTTGATGCCAAATCAGATGAAGGTATATTTATGGGCTATTCCAGTAGAAGTAAGGCCTATAGAATTTATAATAAAAGATCAAATGTGGTAGAAGAATCTGTGCATGTGGTTTTCATTGAAAATGAAAATGTTTCAAAACATATTACCAATAAGGATGATCTTGCTTTCAACTTTAAAAAACTGGGCATTTCTGATAATAGCAGAACTGAACCTCCAAAGATATCTGAATCTGTTAACGTAGAGGAAGATATCCAGGAGCAAGAGTTTGATGAAAATAATGAAGAAACATCTCAAGAACTCCCTAGAGCTTGGAGATATCAAAGGATTCACCCTATTGATCAAGTGATAGGAAATGTTCAAGAGAGAGTCAAAACCAGAAAACAGTTAAGGGATCAAATATTGAACTGTGCTTTTATTTCTCAAATTGAACCCAAATGTGCTGAAGAAGCCTTAATTGATGATTACTGGATTTTGGCTATGCAAGAAGAACTAAATCAGTTTGAAAGAAATCAAGTCTGGGATTTAGTTCCAAGACCCAAAAATCATCCTGTTATTGGTACCAAATGGGTTTTCAGAAATAAACTTGATGAATCTGGAACAATAATTAGAAATAAAGCTAGACTGGTTGCTAAAGGGTATAATCAGGAAGAAGGCATTGATTTTGAAGAAACCTTTGCACCAGTAGCTAGACTAGAGGCTATAAGAATACTGCTGGCTTATGCATGCATGAAAAATATTTTGCTATATCAAATGGATGTAAAAAGTGCCTTTCTGAATGGATATATCATGGAAGAGGTTTATGTAGATCAACCTCCAGGTTTTGAGGATTCTACAAAACCAAACCATGTCTATAAACTGAAGAAAGCTCTTTATGGATTAAAACAAGCCCCTAGAGCATGGTATGAAAGATTGAGCAATTTTCTAAGTAAAAAGGGATTCAATAGAGGCAAAGTTGACACAACCTTATTTACTAAGAAAGAAAATAAAGATTTACTAATTGTTCAAATTTATGTTGATGATATTATTTTTGGTGCTACTAATGAGGCTCTTTGCAAGAAATTTTCTGAGCTAATGCAGGGAGAATTCGAGATGTCTATGATGGGTGAACTCAATTTCTTCCTTGGACTGCAAATCAGACAGCGAGATGAGGGCATCTTCTTCAGCCAATCCAAGTATCTGAAAGAGCTGCTAAAAAGGTTTGGAATGGAGAATGCCAAGCCAATGGGAACACCTATGGCTACTGCAACCAAACTGGACATGGATGAGAATGGGAAGATGTTTGACATTACTCAGTACAGAAGAATGATTGGATCCCTGCTGTACTTAACTGCCAGCAGACCTGACATTATGTTCAGTGTCTGTATGTGTGCAAGGTTCCAATCATGCCCCAAAGAGACCCATGCAACAGCTGTGAAAAGAATTTTCAGATATCTTATTGGAACATCACAGATGGGTCTTTGGTATCCAAAAGGTAATGGAGAAGATCTCAAAGGATACACTGATGCTGATTTTGCAGGATCCAAAATTGACAGAAAAAGCACAAGTGGAACTTGTCAGTTTCTTGGAGGATCCCTGGTTTCATGGTTCAGCAAAAAGCAAAACAGTGTAGCTCTATCCACTGCAGAAGCTGAGTATGTTGCAGCTGGAAATTGCTGTGCCCAAGTCATCTGGATAAAGCAGCAGCTAGAGGATCTTGAGGTTAAAATGAAGGAGATACCTATCATGTGTGATAATCAAAGTGCCATAAATATCACTAAGAATCCTGTCATGCACTCGAGGACGAAACATATTGAGGTTAGGCATCACTTCATAAGAGATCACGTTCTGAAAGAAGAAGTTAAGCTGGAATACATCCCAACAGAGGATCAAGTAGCTGATATACTCACCAAACCTCTACCAGAAGACAGGCATTGCAAAATAAGAAGAGAATTGGGAATGGTAAATCCCAATGAATTGTAAGTTATTCGTATAAAATTCTCTTTTTAGAGTTTTAAATCTTAAAATCAATTCTAACTTCAGCATCGGAGGGTGTTTGATTTAAGGTGCAGGTGCTCCTCACAAGACTAAATGGCTATACTGTTGAAGATTGGAGCATATCAGAATGGAACAGCCAGAAAATGAAGTAAACAATGAAAATCTTATGTTCTGGATCCATTCTGTAAGTTCTTAATGATGATACTTTTATTTGAAGTGATGTTAAACGTATGTTTCTTCATAAGCTGTGTTTTTATACTGGTCAACGTGGTCAACATTCGAATTTTAAGTGACTAACAGACGAACTTCGACTTGTTATACTTTGGACCAGTTCTCACTAATGCCTCGAAATTCGTCTGTTGAATATGGAAGTTCGAATTTTCAAGAACAAAATTTTCAAAAATATGATTGTCCATCACTGATATGCGAATCATCACTACTTAACATTCAACTATTGGACAACCTTTACAAAAGTTGAAAAATTCGAATTTACAGTTCAATATTCGTCTGTTGAATCACGTTTTTCATGCTGAATGCTTGTAAGATGATGCTCTGCATGCTTAATTCGTCTATCGGGTGTAGTTTTGATTGTTATTGCTGTTTTCTCTCCAACATTCGAACTTTGTTGAAACAAAATTCGTCTGTTGTGCGTATACTGCTTGCTCCAAGCCTCTGTCAGACGAACTTTCAGATGAAAATTCGTCTGTCAGTAAGCTTTGCTGAATGATTTAACTTGTAACTGCCCGAAGTTCGAATTTTGACCCCTCAAAATTCATCTATCAGACAGTTACATACGTTAAAACCGACGGTTTTCCAGAACAGACGCAACCCTATTTGTAACCTCTCTAAGTCTGTTCTGATTCTTTCTTCAATCCTCTTAACTCCTGCCCAAAAACCATCATTCTTCATCGATTAAACTTCCTTTCGCATCCCTTAAATCTATTCTCAGCCACATTCTGCATCATTCAACCTAAAAATGGCAAGAGTAAAAAATCCTGGAGCAGGACAAGCTGGAACTCGGCCAAAAAGAATGGTCAAATCTCAATATGCTACAAAGGAAGGAGAGAAATCCAAGAGAAAGGCCGAGCCCAGTAAAGCTACTCCTTCTAAACGCCAAAAATCATCATCCAAGGTAGAATCCCAGAAAACTGGTCCCTCATCATCAAAATCTGCAGTTCCTTCGGCTGATACTGCTGCGGTGGCTTCCTCTTCTTCTACTCAATCTGGAGAATATAAGCTTACTACACTGCCACTATGGAGCACTCCTGAGATTCAAGAAGAGTATTCTACCAAGTTTTCCAGCAAGAAGGTAATAAAGCCTCACTGTGTGAATATGGAACAATTCTTAATATCTCACAACTTTGATGCTGGAATATGGTTGTTAAGATATAAGAATTTATTGGAAATTGCTGAAAAATATGATGATGAGGTAGTGAAGACTTGGTATGCCTCTCTGCAATATAACAGCAAGAAAAGGACATGGGAGGTCACCTTGAGATTAAGGACCATTTGGCTTGCTGATGAAACAATCAATGAGGTGCTGGAAATCCCAGGACAAGATGGGCTGAAAATTGACATTACAGCCTCTGGATACATGGATGAGGCTAGCACAGCTGATGAAGAAGGTGGCTCCTTTCTGAACTACAAAGAAAGCACCATCTTGGACACCCTATTTAGAAGAAGGGAGAACAGGCCTACAATAAATCTGTTGAAGCCCACAGACCTAAGTGTACAAGTAAGGATCCTGCACTACATAGTGTCCAGGATTATATTCAACAAGGGTGGCAGCTTCAACTTGATAACAAGGGCAGAGGCTCATGTGATGACTGCTATCATTCGTGGGAAGCTTCTTAATATGGGTCATATCATCCTCCAACGAATGATAAAGGTAAGAGATCAGAGGAAAGATTCCACACTCCCCTATGCAGCAATTATTTCAAGAATCCTGCAGCATGCTAGGATTCAACACATTGAAAAGGGGAAAGGGAAACTCACTGAGGCATTCAAAGAGGAAGAATTGCAAAGGATGGGCATTGAAAGAGATGAAGGTCATTGGGTTGGAAAGGGAGCAGGGAAATCTGAAGACTTGTTCTATGCTGCTGATGCATCCCTCCAACAAGAAGGCACCTCTGAGGCCCCTGGCAGATCTGTACCTCAGCCTTCTCAGCCTATTCCATCTCCATCCAGGCCTACACACCCTCCTTCCACTCCCTCCTCACGAGTCAAGCCAACAAAGGTCACTGAGTTGTTTGACAGTCTGTCAACACTCATTCTCAGCATTAGGGATGAGCAAAATGCCAAATTTGCTCATCTACAAGATCAGATCCATCAGTTGGCTGTGAATATGAAGGTGGTAGCTGATGCTTATGAAGAAATCAGAAATACTATTCCTTCCACTTCAGCTTCACCTCAGCCTGGTATTCCTGAACCTACTCTGTCTCCATCTCCTGTGCCTCCAAGTCCTTTTGAGTTGGATTCTCCTATCCCTGAACCTGCTGGCACTCCAAAGGCCTCCAACAATGAGGTAAGTCCTGGTCCACCCCTGGACTACGGCATAGAGGAAGAGGGTCTGCAGGAATCTAGCCCTCTTAAACCTAATAAAGCAGTTGGACAAGACTCTATCCTTTCCATCCAAGAGTCTGAGCAAGTTGAGCAGCTAGTAGTATCCATATCTGCTTCACCATTTCTGCAAGCTGCACTCAATGAGGAAATGAGCATTGTGCCTGTTATTGATTATGAAGCTTTTGCTCACAATGCTCTCCTGCAAGCTCAAAGGCAAAGGCTTGAAGAAATGTTTCCTCCTGCTCAAAAAGCCTCATCTTCTCTTGCTGCTTATGGGCTATCAGAGGAACAGAGAGCTTGACTGGCTCTTTCCAGGCAGGAAATGCAAGAGCTGCTTGAGGTCTCTGATGATGAAGAACCTAGCCCTGAGCCTCCTGCACCAGTTCAGCCAGAGATTTCTTTTGCTCCTGTCCCTCTTCATGCTGTACCTATTTCTCAGATCCCTCCCCCAATGGATTTTGTTGGGCTTACTGATGATGCCAAAAAGGGGGAGAAGATAAAGCAAACTGGAACTGGGGCCAAGCAAGCTGGAAAATCTGCTGAATCCTCTGGGAAAGGAAAGACATACAGCAAGAAGTCTAAGCCAAAGAAGAAGTGATTGTTTCAAGATCTTAGGCTGATTCTTCCTGTTGTATCTTGTTTTAGTTGTTTGACTGTATCTTGTTTGGTGTTTATTCATAATATGTTTCAGACCTGATCTTAAACTTAAATATGTATTGAAACAGTTTGATTAAATGAATTATGTTCTTGGTTGCAATGTTTTGGGGTTTGAATCTCTTCACTTAATATGTTGGAAATGATATCTTATGAACTGTAATGCACATGTTGAGGGGGAGCTTGTGTAAGCAAACCCAAGTACTAATCCATTTTGTGAGTTGTTTTGTCATCATCAAAAAGGGGGAGAATGTTGAATCAAGAGTTTTGATGATTCCAATCAACACTCAAGAGCTTGGATTGAAGATATCAAAGGAGATCAAAGCTGTTTCAAGTGAAGATTTTATGAGTTTTTGTTATTAGATCTTTTGTAGAGTCTTAGTTGTTGGTATGATTGGGTAAAATATTTTGATTTATAGAAAAGATGTTTTCAAACTTTGATTTTATGTTAAAACTTGAAACATTTGAAAAATACTTACAAACAGACGAAGTTTGAAAGTTTTAACTGAACTGTCAAGTTGGAAATTCGAACTTTGCCTTTGGAAATTCGAATTTCGAGCTAAAACTGAATAAGTCTGAAGAGATGACTCTCTGTCAGACGAATTTTGGTTGATCAAAATTTGAATTTTCATCTAGTCTGAAAGAAGCCTTTCTGGTAACAGACGAACTTCAAACTCTCAAAATTCGAATTTCAAGTAAAATGAAGTTTGTGAAAACCAACGAAATTCGTCTGAAACTATGATAAAATGCATCTGAACTCAAAATCAAATTGAGTTTGATGAATGCTCTCTGACAGACAAATTTTGAACTACCAACATTCGAATTTTCATCAAGTCTGAAAGAAGCCTCTTTATGACAGACGAACTTTACAATTTCAAAATTCGAATTTCAGACAAAATGCAATTTGTGAGAACCAAAGAAATTCGTCTGAAATTATGTTAAAGTTCATCTGAAATCAAGAAGAAATTAAGTTTGAAAAATGCTCTCTGACAGACGAACTTTGAACTTGCAACATTCAAATTTTCATATAAGTCAAAGGAGTTTCTCTGTGACATTCGAATTTCACTCTTTCAAAATTCGAATTTCAGACAAAACACAACTTGAGAAAAACAAAAGAAATTCGTCTGAAACTATATTAAAATTCATCTGAAATCAAGAAGAAATTAAGTTTCAAAATTGGTCTCTGACAGACGAATTTCACTCTGTCAAAATTCGAATTTCGAAGAAAGTGAACTACTGTGCCTCTTTGAACGTTCAATGGACAGACGAATTTTGGGCATCCAAAATTCGAATTTCGAGGGTACTGTAGCAAATTGAAAACACTGTTCACAACTTACAGAAAAACTTTCTTCTTGAAAATTCGTATGTCACAATGTGAAAATGTTTTATGAATTTCAAAATTCGAATTTCACACTATGGACAGACGAACTTCGTATTTTTAACATTGGAAGCTCTAACCTTCAGTTCCTTCGAAATTCGTCTGTTGACCAACCAAAATTCGAATTTCAGTGTGTCAGAAACATTAAATACGGTTGGTAAACGGATAGTTTTTTAGAATAACCGTTGGATAACTTCCCCAACGGATAGATTTAGTCTCTAACGGATATTTGAGAACTAAAACTATAAATATAACATCATTTGAAGTTATGGGTAATGAATCAAACTTGTATATACCGAATTTCTGCTGAATCTTTTTTTTAAAAAGCTTTTACCCTCTCAACTTCATTATCTGTACTTTAATCTTCATATCTACTCTATTCAAGAGAGTTGTATCTTTGTAAACAATCTACTCTTCATCTGGAAGATAGGTTTACTTGTGAGGGGAATTCACAAGGGGATTGGGAAGCACATAGAGAAAGTGCTAGGAAAGTTTCAGAGAGCTCAGAAATAGAGCATACTCGTGTATTGTGGCATTAGCAAGAAGCCCGTTGAAATTCTTGCTGTATAGTGGATAAATCTCAAGAGGTGTCTTGGGGACTGGACGTAGGTCAAGAGAATAGACCGAACCAGGATAAATCACTGAGTGTTTCTCTCCTTATCCTCATTTATCAACTTGCTCTGTTTTATTCGTTGCTTTCATTATACTATGATATCTTCACCCATTTCACTTTGTGCAGAAAAATTTCAATCTTCCCAATTCACCCCCCCTCTTGGGAAGTCAGCCTTGCTAACAAACTATACATTAATTACATAATTACAATATAATTATGGACATAACTACAAAATTAGGATATTCGGAAAGACTAAAAAAGGTGATTGATCTGATTAGCACTAATCTCTCAATTAGCACTAATTTGAAGATTTACTTTAACTCCCTCCTTCAAACAAGAAGGGGCAACAGTCACAACGAGTTTGTCTCTTAAGAACCAAAAGCGAGAGTGAGTCAAAGATTTTGTAAAGCAATTTGCAAGTTGAAGCTCAGTAGGAACATATTGTATTGATAGTATATTATTAAGCACTTGATCACGAACATAATGAGCATCAATCTCGATATGCTTAGTTCTTGCATGATGAACCAGGTTAGGGGCCAAAGCAGCAGCACTAGTATTGTCACACCAAATAGTAGGACATCTTTTTAATTTCACCTTCAACTCAGATAGGAGAGAACAAATCCAAGAGATTTTAGTTGTTGTATTTGCTAAGGCTTTGTACTCAGATTTGGTACTTGATCTTGCTACAACTTTTTGCTTTTTAGAAGACCATCCTATAAGTGAGTCACCCAGGAAAACACAGAAACCACTAACAGAATGCCTATCATCACGGTATGATGCCCAATCTACATCTGAATAGGCGGACAGATCAAGTGAAGAGGATGATTTGAGATGAATACCAAAATTTAAGGTGCCTTTGAGATATCTCAATACACGCTTTGCTGCTATCCGATGTTCAGTAGTTGGAGTAGCAAGAATTTGACTTAGCTTTCTAACATTGAGGCAAATATCAGGACGTGTATTGAACAAATATTGAAGAGCTCCCACAAGACTTCTATATTCAGATGAATCAGACAAGGATAAAGGCTCACCACTATTGATGGACAACGATTTACCAGCAGCCATTGGTGTTGGGCAACTTGAAGCATTACACATGTGAAACTTCTCTAAGAGATCTATAATGTATTTTCCTTGACTTAAAAACATTCCAGATTTGGATTTTTGTACTTCAATTCCTAGGCAATAATGGAGTGACCCAAGATCCTTTAGAGCAAATATATCGTGCAGTTTGGTAGTAAAGTCATAAAGACTCTTGATATTGCTTCCAATGACAATGATATTATCAACATATATCAGCAGTAACAAAACTTGAGAATTGTCAACATAAATGAATAATGAGACATCATTTTTACAATTTATAAAGCCCCATTCTAGTAAGGTCTATTTAAGCCGTTCAAACCAAGCTTAAGGTGCTTGTTTCAGCCTATAAATTATAGACATGGTTGGGTCTTGATGGATCAACAAATCCCTCAGGTTGTTCCATAAAAATAGTTTCAGTGAGAATACCATTCAAAAAGGCATTATTTATGTCAAGTTGTCTAACTTCCCAACTAAACGAAACTGCTAAAGTGAGAACAATTTGAATAGTAGCAGATTTGATAACAGGACTAAGGGCCCGTTTGGTTTTCAGTTAGTGAAAAATGAGTTTTGGTAGAATTGGTTTCATAACGTAGTTATGATAAAAATTAGTTTTTGACTAATATATTTATGTTTGGATGATTTATTTGAAAATTAGTTTTGACAAAACTCATAATTTTCCTCTAAATTGAGCTTAAACTCTATCTTATAATTAATTTAATTTCTTTGGACTAAAATTTAATCTGCATTTATTTAATTGAGAACATAATATATCTGATATAACATTTTCTTACAGATCATGATATATAAAAATTAAAATTTTGAAGAAAAATTTTGATCAATAAATAGGAAATATTTTATGAAAATTTTATTTTTTTAAATTTTTTATTTTTTCTCATTTTTATTAGTATATTCTTATCTGACTTTAAAATAAATACAGACAAAATAGAGAAGCAAAACGGAAAAGCAGCCTTCATTCTCCTTCTGCGAAACCTCCGTTCTGCGTACAAACTCATTCTCTAACAGAAATGGAAAAATCACCCAAACACACCTAAATTTTATCAAACCTTGGTTTTGACCCCAAACCAAGGTTTCAAACTGGTTCTCAAACAGAGCCTAAAGGTCTCACTAAAATCAATACCTGGATTTTGTTGAAATCCTTTAGCAACCAATTGAGCTTTTCTTCGTTCGAGAGATCCATCAGCATTATACTTGGTTTTAAAAACCCATTTACTACCAACTAAATTAGGTTGACTAGTTCGTGGCACCAAGGTCCAGGTATTATTTTTCTAGAGAGCAGTATATTCGGCCTCCATAACTTGCTTCCATAAAGGATCTTGTAGTGCTTTAGGGACTCTACATGGTTCTGAAATTCGTTGAGCAATCCCTACAAAAGGAATTTTGGGTTTGAAGATGCCCCTCTTGCTTTTAGTCACCATAGAATGTATATTTTGCTGTGTTTGATTGGAAATCTGATATGCTAATAAATTGTTGAGAGGTGGAGAGCCAATAGCTTGAGCAGCATTTGTATTGGTGTTGCTAGTTAACTGAGTAGAATCAGACGCTAAGAGAGACTCAGATTCAAGAGAAGTAGCTAATTCCAACAAGGGTGTAGTTTCTGCACTATTTGAAGTATGATCAGTGCTTGATATAGGAACCTATAGTTTATCAGTATTTTCACACAAGGATGTACATGAGCCAGATTCACTTGAGACAGAGGAATATGCCTGATTGTGTGTAGCTTGTTCCTACAAATATATATCTGTGTAATCATTAGAGGAAAGAGATTACAATTTATTAGAGAGCTGTTCATAAGAAATTGTTCGTTGCTTTGGATTTTGCTGCAAATTCAAAAAACCACTAACAAATGGGAAATTATCTTCATTGAAAACCACATGTCAAGAAATATATATCTTCCCAGTAGAGCTCAAGCACTTATATCCCTTGTGAGATCCACTATAACCAAGAAACACACATGGAACACTGAAACTGAAACTTGTGTTTGTTAAAGGGCTTAAGACATGGAAAGCAAGAGCACCTAAAGGTTTTAAGTTCATGATAATTTGGTTCTCTTTCATGCAGCTATTGGAAGGGATAACTATTATTTAATACCGGTGTGGGAAGTCTGCTGATGAGATAAATAGCAGTGGAGAAGGCTTCCCACCAATAATAGAGAGGCATTTGAGCTTAAGCCAATAATGTAAGTCCCATTTCAACATGTGTCTGTGTTTCCTCTCAATTCTTCCATTATGAGGAGAGGTATGAGGACAAGGGTGCCTAAAGAGAATACCACTCTCATCAAGTAAACTTTGCCACTTGCAAAATTTGCCTCCCAAATCACTTTGTACAACCTTAATTTTCTTATCAAATTGATTCTCCACCAATTTTTTCAAAATGAATAAAGGCATTTAGGGCTTCATCTTTGGTTTTAATGGATATTCCCAAGTAAATCTACTGAAATCATCCAAGAAACTGATATAATATTTATATCCCCCAGTTGAAATGATTGGAGAGGGCCCCCATAGGTCAGTATGTATTAAATCCAATGGTTTTGCAGCACGTGAATTGGACAATGTAAAAGGGAGCTTATGTGATTTTCCTAATTGACAAGAGTCCAAAAATGACAATTCTTTATTTGAATCATAGGAAACATTACAAGTTTTCAGTACTTGATGTAATACCCGACTATGAGGATGACCAAGTTTCCTATGCCAAGTTTCTAAGGCTAAAATAAAAGTAGTACACATTTTATTCAAATTAGTAAGAGAATCAATGGCAGAATTAGTTGAGGGCACAATACTTCCATTCATTTTATAGAGACCATCACTTGGAGTTCCATGCATCATTACTTGCTTGGTTGTTTTGTCCTTCACAAAACAGCCATGTTAGTGAAGTTCCACAAAAACATCATTATCATTAGTCAATTTATAAGGACTCAAGAGATTCTTAGAGATATTAGGCACCACCAAAACATCTTTCATTTGCAAGGAATGTGATTTATAAAGAGGCATTAAGATAGAATTTCCAACATTTTTAACTTTTAATCTTTCACCACTGCCAACAACAAGATGTTGTGTACCTGCATTCTCACGATGAACATTTGGTGTAACATTAGTGGGATCTGCAGTGACATGGCTGCCTGCTCCACTATCCATATACCAAGCAGGATCAGTTACAACACTGGGTGAAGCAGTATAAGTAGCTTGATTGTCATTCCTTCTTTGTTTTTGTCCCATGTAGTCTTTATCAAATCGAAATTAACAGTTTGTAGCAATATGGCCTATCTTGTTGCAAACTTGGCAGATTGGTCTATTGTTAAATCTGCCACCTCTTCCTCTGTTCTTATTTCCTCTGCCACCATGAATTTGATTATTCCCATGCCAGTTTCTATTATCTTGCATATTTGACTTCACAGCAAGGTTAGCAAAGGCAGATGTTGTATTAGAATCAGTAACAGCTTGAAGCTATTCTATTCGAGCTTCATAAGTGAGAAGTGCAAATTACAGATCAACCTAGTTCAGATTCTCTTTATCAGATAACTGTACCACAATGGGTGTATATTCTGCATCTAAACCAGACAGAGTGTGAGAGATTAAATCATTAGAGGCTATAAGACTACTATCCATTTGCAAACAGTCAGACATAGCTTTGATTTTGCTCAAGTACTCCTCCATTCACAGGCTGCCTTTTTGGAGATGCTGTAGTTCATTTTTCAAAAGCATGACTCAGGATCTTGACTATGCACCTACAAGTGTTTCAGCTGCAATCCACAATACAGAGGATGTTATGCAATGAACGAGTTGAGAGGCAATCTCTATAGTCATCATACTGAAGTGCCACCCGTGGATTAATTGGTCTATTGCTTGCCAATCTTCATGTGCAGCGTTAGAAATCATACTTCCTGCTTCATCAAGAACAAATTCAGGTGGGCAACTATTTGTGCTAAAGACAAATTAGTCAAGATGGTGACCTCTAATGACAAGAGCAACCATTGATTTCCAAACAAGATAATTTGTTCTATGCAACTTGATAGAACTTGCCTGATTCAAGGAATTGAGCAACGGTATTGTTTTAGTGATCATGGTGGAGGTTGTATTTGGTGAAGAAATGATAGTTTGATGTGGAGCAATGGAGATCAGGATAGAGGAGGAGACAATAGGGTTGGGTGTTTGGATAACTGGAGTCAAGTCTGAGGAAGACTGAAGAGGATTGGGTGTTTTTGCGATCTGGGCTGAGATATTGATGTTATTGGGGTTTGGTGGGGTAAAGGCCATGATCTTTGAAGGCCCTAGTACCAAGATAAATAGGAAGGAATCGAATAAAGAAATAAGAAAGCAATGGAGAAAAGTGCTCCCGATGATCTACTGTGGGAGTACCAGACTTGTATTTATGCACAATATAGTCAACTATACATTAATTACATAATTACAATATAATTATGGACATAACTACAAAATCACGATATTTGGATAGACTGAAAAAGGTGATTGATCTGATTAGCACTAATCTCTCAATTAGCACTAATTTGAAGATTGTGCTTTAACTTATTTAATATACTAATACAATTCACATTAAATACCATTTGACTAATTGAGGGTGTTTCTTTCAGCCAAAAAGTCTAATAACACTTTACGAGAAGAAATAAATGATGAGGGTAAAATAAAAAAAATCTTATTAAATATTACAAGGCCCTTTTATAAAAAGGACTAGACAAATTTTTTAGAAAATCCCTTATAAAAAGGACCAGAGGGAGTAGTTATGAATATTCTAGAGGCCAACCAATTTACAAGATATTGTTTCCATAATTATTTTTATTAGATATGCTGGCTTTCCAAGAAGGGGGTGAATTAAGAAGATTAAAATTTTCTGCAAAAGTCAAGAGAGTGATAAAAGTAAAAGTGACAGTAACAATAGAGTATAAAGGAATAACAAGGTAAAAGCAATATAAGAGAAGAGAAGACACAGATGTTTATCCTGGTTCGGTCTATTTATCTTGACCTACGTCTAGTCCCTAAGCCACCACTTGAGATTTTCCACTATCTTGCAAGAATTCAGTAGGCTTCTTGCAATTGTCTCAGTACAACTTGATGCTCTGTTCTTAGAGCTTACAATCTCACTCTTTGCACCCTAGCTAAGTGCTTCCCAAATCTCTTATGATATTCCCTCACAAGAAAATCTTTCTTTCAGATGAAGATAAGATTGATTACAGTAGTTGAACTCTCTAATTTAGAGTGTATATGAAAGTTGAAGTATAGAAAATGAAGTATGTGAGAGTAGGAGACTTTGACTTAAGAATTTAGCAGAGTTTCTATATATACAATGTAAAATCGTTACCTACATCTTCAAATAAAGTTCTATTTATAGATTTATATTTTAACTATACGTCAGAGACAAGATTTAGCTGTTAGAGACGTTACCTAACGGTTACTATGAAAAACTATTCATTCACCAACCGCATTTAATGTGTCTGACACTCAAAGTTCGAATTTCAGTATGTCAACAGACGAATTTCACGGAGATCAAAAGCTAATGACTTTAACGTTGAACCTCGTCTGTTATGAAACAAAGTTTAAATTTTTATCTTTGAAAAATGTTTCTATGTTAGAATATACGAATTTTCAAATTTAAAGTTCTTCTGGTAAATGTGAACAATTGTTTCATGTTGCTATAGTGCTTTCAAAGTTTGAATTTTGATGCCCAAAATTCTTCTGTCAGTGGGTAGCTTAATAAGGCACAATAGTTCTTCTTTTCAAAATTTGAATTTTCAAAAGCCAAAGTTCGTCTGTCAGAGAGACCTCTTATCAGACTTAATTCAAAGTTCAAATTTCTGAATACTAAAATTCGTATGTCAAAATATTATCATAACAGACTTGCAAGCTGTGTTTCCAAAGTTCAAATTTCCAAAGTCAAAGTTCATCTGTCAGAGAGCTAACTTAGAACTCTTTTTAAATTTTACTTTTAGATAAACTTTGACATATCCTTAGATGAATTTTTCATTTTTCAGGATTTGTGTTTTTCCAGAAATTCGAATTTTCAAAATCCAAAGTTTGTCTGTCAGAGAGAGCTCTTATCAGACTTTATTCAAAGTTCAAGTTTATGCAATCAAAGTTTGTCTGTCAGAGGAATCTCTTTTCTAACTAACTTATTTTCAATGTGAAATTCAAATTTCAGAAGCCAAAGTTTGAATTTCAAAGCAACAAATCAACTTTAACATTTCAAAGTTCCTCTGTTAGTGGGTATTTTTTAAATATTCCATGAATTATCATAGAATCATATTTTTAAAATATTCTTTTACAAGTTCAAAGTTTTTTACTCAATTTAAACACAGTAAAAAATTCTATATCTAATCTTATACTGGTTTTCCTTGAATTTCTCCACCTGAAATCTTTTGTACATCTTTGATATATTCTTTCTAAGCTCTAGATGATTGGTTTGGAATCATCAAAATACTTGATTCAACATTCTCTCCATTTTTTATGATGACAAAACAACTTGCAAATTAGATTAGTACTTGGGTTTGCTTCAACAAGCTCCCCCTCAATATATGCATTATAATTCAAAAGATAAGATATCATGTACAACAGATCAAATAGAGAGATTCATTAATTCATTCAAAGTTTCAGTACAAAAATATGATATGGCAAACATAAAATTCAGAAGCAAGATTTATCAATCATGAAAGATAAAACAACACTACAAGAAGGACCAAGCAATCCTAAGTTCTAATCACTTCTTCTTGGACTTGGACTTCTTGCTGTAGGTCTTGCCAGAAGGTTTTGCAGCAGATTTTCTAATTTGCTTTCCAGTTTGCTCGGATAACTTCCCCCCCTTTTTGGCATCATCAGGAATGTGTACAAAAACAGCAGGAGGAGGGATCTGAGATACTGGAATGGCTTGAAGAGGCACAGAAACAAAAGACAGATCTGGATTAAGCTTTGACAGAGGCTCAGAAACTTCAGGATTAGAGTCCTTATCATCAGAAACTTCAAGAAGTTCTTGTATTTTTTGCCTAGTAACAGCCAATTGAGCCCTTCGTGCCTCTGAGAGACCAAAAGCAGAAATAGGAGCATGAGCAGCAGGATGAAACATTTCTTCAAGCCTTAATCTTTGGGCTTGCAAGAGAGCATTATGAGTAATAGTTTCTAGATCAACATAAGGCACAATGCTCTTCTCTTCATTCAAGGCATCTTGCAAGAATGGTGTGGTAGTAATGGCTGCCACCAGTTTCTCCATTTGTTCAGATTCTTGAAAAGAGAGAATTGAGTTCTGAGCATCTTCAGTAATGGACTCATGGGAGCTTGGCTCTTTAGGACCTTCTTCCTCTATTCCATAGTCCAAGGAAGGACCAGGACTAGCCTCATTACTGGAGGCTTGTGGTGTGGTCAATGTGCCAGCAGCCTTATTATCATGTACGGCATCATCAGGTTCAGGGGAGGCTAACAAGAAAAGACTTGGAGGCTCAGGAGTAAGAGACATGACAGGCTCAGAGAATCCTGGCTGATGTGGAGGGAATGATACTTCTGATATCTTCATATATATCAGCAATCACTTTCATATTCTTTGTCAACTGATGAATCTGGTCTTGCAGATATGCAAACTTGGCATTTTGCTCATTCCTAATGCTTAGTATGAGTGCAGACAAACTGTCATATAGCTCAATGATCTTAGTTGGTTTTGCCCGAGTAGAAGGAGAGGATGGTATTTGAGTTTGAGTGGGTTGAGATGGAGATGTGACAGGCTGAGAAGGTTGAGGTATGGATTTTGGAGTAGCCTCAGAGATTCTTACTTACTGCTGGGGGGATCTTTATCAACGAATAGGTCTTCTGTCTTTCTAGCTCCCTTTCCAATCCATCTTCCATCTTTCTTTTCTATTCCCATCCTTTGCAGTTCTTCTTCTTTAAAGATTTCAGTAGGCTTCCTTTTTCCTTTTTCAAGATGTTGGATCCGGGCATACTGAAGTATCTTGGAGATAGTTGATGCATAAGGAAGGATGGAATCTTTCCTCTAATCCTTAGCCTTGATCATGCTTTGGAGGATGATGTGGCCCATGTTAATTAACTTGCCATGCATAATTGCTGCCATCACATGTGCTTCAGCCCTTGTGATCAAATTGAAACTGCCTCCTTTATTGAAGATAATCCTAGACACAATATAGTGTAGAATTCTGACTTGGGCATCGAGGTCAGTAGGCTTTAGCAAACTCAGAGTTGACCTGTTCTCTTTTCTTCTAAACAGAGTGTTCAGAATTATGCTTTCTTTATAGTTCAGGAAATGCCCTTCATTGTCCTCTGCAGTTTCAGCTTCATCCATGTACCTTGAGGCAGTAATGTCAATTTTCAAACCATCTTGCCCTGGTATTTCTAGTACTTCATTGAAGGTTTCATCTATCATCCAGATGGTCCTTGATCTCAGATTTACTTCCCAAGTCTTCTTGTTGCTATTGAATTGTAGAGAGGCATATCAGGTCACAACTACCTCATCATCATATCTTTCTAGTATTTCTAACAAATTCTTATATTTTATCATCTAAAGCCCGACATCAAAGTTGTTAGAAGTAAAGAAATCCTCCAAATTTACATAGTGAGGTTTGATTACCTTTTTGCTGACAAATTTGATAGTGTATTCTCCCAGAATATGAGCATTACTCCACAATGGCAGTGTGGTTAACTGATATTCTCTAGATTCAGAGCTAGAGGAGGAAGAAAAGGCAGTACTAACAAGAGCAGTAGGAACAAATGATAAGTGAACCCTTTTGGATGTCCAAAGAACTCACTTTGATACGTAAGACACCTGGATCATTGCGAAACAAGGAACGCAAAGACTAGACACAAAAAAAAATGAACAAAACGGACAACAACAGTAGCAAAAGAAAAAATAATAGAGAATATAAGAAGGATAGATGTTGGTCTTTAGAATTAGAACCCAAGAGAACCGGTCTCTTGAAACCTAATTCCGGTGACACCACAAGGAAGGACCAATTCCTTGATAAGTTGCAGTTCGCTCTAGCACTCAAAGAACGTAAGAGAAACTCACAAAAGTCTGAAACTTTAATCATTCAAATATTAAAAACGTACATGAAAGTTAGGTTTTAATAGGTAAGGTAAAATCTAACCTAATAAGTTAAGTAATCCTAATAGGATTAGGAGACTTTAGGCCCAAACAACACTCCTATTGGACCTAGGAAACTAGTAAAATAAAATCCTAAAGTAAAATAATGAAAATTGATAAGAAAATAATAAAATAAGACCTAAACTCTTATAAACATGCCACCATATTAATGAAATCACATGTTTGGCACATGACATGCTTATTTACAAGGTGAGCTATCAAAAAGACTACTAATTAACTAATTGGACTTTATTAATTAACAAAGTGCAGTCCATAATTAATAAAAATGAAATTAATACTAATTAAACCCATTAATGTCTAAGTCACATGCTCTTTTAATGAAGCACATGATATTTTAAATAACTTCCTTCAATGGGCTCCTCTTGGCTTGGATTTAAAACTCGTATTTTAGAGTTGATGATCTCACTTAAACTTGGGCTTTATATTCAGCACCTTGATCAAATCTTTCAAGCTCTCTATGCTCCGCTCCAAACTCTTGCAATTCATGTCTAGCCCTTATTCTATTGTTCCCTCCCTCTTCGAAAGGATTCGTCCTCGAATCTCTATAATCTACGTGGAAAAAAAGGAAATGATTAAAAGCATCAAATATATAACAAGAAGTATACTTACCTTTCAAACTTAATTGTTGCTTTGTGGCTTTGATCTTCACATTAACTTGGAAGACAATATTCTCCCTTGGTTGCAAATTGGCTTTAAATGTTCCTCTAAGCTTTTGCAACCAATCTCCAGGATCAAAAATCTTACTATGAAATCCATTTGTTTGAATCACATACAACTCATTTTCATGGATTGGAAAACAAGAGCTTTCATCAACCTCACTCAAAACCTATAACAAATAGCTAAACACCAATTCGAGACAACAAAACTTAAATGGAACCAAGGTGTTAGCATATTCATGGAGAATGATATAGGAACCAAACTTGACACAAAAGGACTTAATTGAAACCAATGCATGAGAAAGATCATACGGGATGAAATCTGGGCAGATGTGATTATAATGCAATAAACTCAAAATCTGGACATATTTAATATTAGATAATGATGCACAATGGTAAGACAAAGATAGAGAAGTAATAACTAAAGAAGTACATACTAAAACAAAACCAAAAGAAGGGAATGAACTAGAAAGAGAGTGGAACATAATAGACTTATGTGGATGAGATGGGACACAATGCCAACAATGGAGCATGAAAGCACGTGACTTATAAAACATACAAGCAACATAAAACATAAAACGAATAGGGACTACTTCCCAAATGCATAGGAAATACAAAAAAACTATAATGATGAGATGGAATGACATAGAAGGATAAACTAGAGAAAGAAGACACAAAAGTAACTAATGAACTCATTATTGACTCATGCAATTTGGACTCAAAAGAATTGTGGACTCATGCAACAATGATGGATGATATAATTTAAAGAAATTAGAAATATAATGAGAAGGAAGAAGAAAACACAATGAAGGCACATAAGAAAGATGAGATGAAGAAGGAAGGAGTTTTGTACAAACTATTTTAAGCACACTTTCACTCTCATTCTTCCTCAAACTCTCTTTTTCTTTTCTCTTTTTCCTCTTTTTCTTCCTCTTTTTCACTCTTTTCTCACTTCTCTTCTCTCTTACTCTTTTTGCATTCTTTTTATTTTTCTGGACACTTTCTCTCCTACATCTCTCTTTTCTTCTCTCATTTCTACCACTCTCATTTTTCCACTCTAGCTCACTCTTCAAGTTCTCATGATTTTCACACAAATGAATACATGGCAATAGTTCATGGACTTTTTCCAAAACATTATAACAGTTTCTATCATACCCATTTAAGCTAACATCATAGTCTAAATCTCCAATTACCATGTCAATATGCTCAATCTCATCAATGCAATCATAAGATCTAATTTCCAAATGAATCACACTATTAGCACTACTTGAAACTAGCATGCTACTATCCAGAGAATTTTTCCTCAAATCATTAACAATAAATAAATCATGTTTCTCTTTTAAAACTTGCATGCAATCATGGTTAATTTTATTAGCACAGTCATAAAATTCATTTTCCAATTGATGCAAATTAGAAACACCACTAGAATCAAAAGTACTAGCAACCTCTAGATCAATATTCTCCTCTAATTGATGCAAACAATCAATCTCTTTAACATAAACAACATTATCAAAGTTATTGATATTCTCAAGTTCAACACATTTATACTTGCATTCCAATGCAATTGATCCATTGTAAGAGATATCATCAATGCAAACAATATCAATATTCTCATCAGAATTATCACATCATAAATCACAAGAGATATCAGTATTAGAATTTTAAGATTTAGGCATACCTGTAGCGAATTCTCTCGTTACATCATCAATTGTTGAAGTGGTAGCAATGTCATTATCCACTTAATCATCTTTCTCCATGTGGGAATCACATGAATCTTGGACCATGGGCATTTGCATCTCCTTGGAATGTTCAACCACACCTTTAGCTTTGGATGACATGTATTTTTTTCTCAAGACTGCTCTCATTTCATTCCATGTTATAATGGAAGGTTCTCCATTCATAGCTCGTCTAGTTTCCATCCGTTTCCACCAAACAAAAACCTTTTTACCCAATCGAAGGTAAGCACATTGTGCCTTCTCTATTTTAGAGTAGTTGCAACATGCAAAAACTTGTTCAACTTTTCTTTCCCAATCCAAGTAACCATCAGGATTTTTTTCATCATGAAATAGTGGGATCTTCGGTTTGATCTTGCTAAGAACATCCGTGTGAGCAGTAACCTTTGGATTACGCCTTGCTTTGGTTTTACAAGGAAACTTCAAGAGATCCAATTTTGCATTTACTTCCTCAATTTGATCATTGAAAGTCCTTAATAAGGCCTTAAGATCAATTTCTTCAACAACCATGTTTACAGTCTGAAATGTTAGTGTAAAACAAAGAGAAAGAAATAGGGACCTCACACACTCTCTCACGTGTTTCACTCAAATAATGTAAATGCACTCGTGTTTCACACTAAATCAAAGCTTTTTCAAACATAATGCAATTTCTCTCTTGTCTTTTTCCACTCAAAGCTTGCTTTCTTATGAGAGTGCTAAATTAAAACCACAACTTTAATCAAAAGGAAATTAGTTTTTAAAGTAGTGGCAATCACAGAAAACCAAAGCTAAAAATTAAAGTTCTCAAAGATCTAACTTAATTAAACAATAACCAACACAAAATGAGCACAAAAGAACTGAAATTTCCAACAAGAGGAAATAAATTTAGGTGCTGAAAATAAAAAAATAATAGAAGCAAATAGAATAAAGAATGATGAAAATTACGAAGAAAATTGATAAATCTTTTTTTACTACTCTCTCTCTCTCTCTCTCTTTTTTGCTATATATATATATAGAATTTCTTTTTTTGCAGCAAGAAATTTCTTTTTTTTAATATATATTTTTTTTGCAGCTATTTTTTTTTTCAGCGAATAATTTTTTTTTATGGAGATGAATAATAGAAAAACAAATTAGCAAGTGGACAATATGGATGAACAGTACCACTGAATAGTACCAAGGGGAATAGTGACCGGAACAGTATGGTGAAAAGTGTGAACAATACTGGTGAAACAGTGACAAAATCGTATGGATAAATAGTACCGAAATTTTTCTAGAAGTAACCAAGATAGAATGAAACAAGGAAAGAAATAAAATAGAGAACATGCCTTGATTTGCAAACCTAAGCTCTGATATCAAATAATAAGTAAACCCTTATAGAACCTATCCAAAGAACCCACTTTGATATGTATGACACCCGGATCTTTGCGAAACAAGGAACACAAAGACTACATGCAAGGAAAATGAACAAAATGGGCAAAAAAACAGTAGCAAAAGAAAATAATAATAAAGAAGATAAGAAGGATAGATGTTGGTCCTGAGAAGTAAAACCCAAGAGAACCGGTCTCTTGAACCCTAGTTCCAGTGACGCCACAAGGAAGGACCAATTCATTGATAAGTCGCAGTTCGCTCTAGCACTCAAAGAACACAAGAAAAACTCACAAAAGTCTGAAACTTTAATAATTCAAATCTAAAAAGACGCACATGAAAGTTAGCCTTAAATAGGCAAGGTAAAATCTAACCTAATAAGTCTAGAAACCCTAATTAATTTAGACTTAAGTAATCCTAATATGATTAGGAGACTTTTGGCTCAAATAACACTTCTATTGGACCTAAAAAACTAATAAAATAAAGCCCTAAAATAAAATAATGAAAATTCATAAAAAATAATAAAATAATACCTAAATCCTTATAAACATGCTAACACATTAATGAAATCACATGTTTATTTACAAGGTGGGCTATCAAAAAGATTATTATTTAACCAATTGAGCTTTATTACTCAACATAGTTTAGCCTATAATTAATAAAAATGAAATTAAAATTGTTAGCAAGGCTGACTTCCCAAGAGGGGGGGTGAATTGGGAAGATTGAAATTTTTCTGCACAACGTAAAGCAAGTAAAAATATCACAGTATAATGAAAACAACGTGTAAAACAGAGCAAGTTGATAAGTAGAGATAAGGAGAAGAAAACTCAGTGATTTATCCTGGTTCAGTCTATCCACTTGACCTACATCCAGTCCCCAAGACACCTCTTGAGATTTATCCACTATGTAGCAAGAATTTCGACGGGCTTCTTACTAAGGCCACAGTACACGAGTCTACTCTGTTCTGAGCTCTCTCAAACTCTCTAAGCACTTTCTCTATGTGCTTCCCAATCCCCTTGTGAATACCCCTCACAAGTAAATCTATCTTTCAGATAAAGAGTAGATTGTTTACAAATGAATAACTCTCTAGAATAGAGTAGATATGAAAGTTTAAGTACAAATAATGAAGTTGGAAGGGTAAAAGCTTTTGAGATGAAGATTCAGCAGAAATTCGGTATATACAAGTTTGATTCGTTACCCACAACTTCAAATAATGTTATATTTATAGATTTAGATCTCAAATATCCGTTAGAGACTAAATCTATCCGTTGGGGAAGTTATCCAACGGTTACTCTGAAAAACTATCCGTTCACCAACCGCATTTAATGTTTCTGACATACTGAAATTCGAATTTCGGTTGGCCAACAGACGAATTTCGAGGGAACCGAAAGTTAAAGCCTCCAACGTAAAAATGCGAAGTTCGTCTGTCCATAGAGTGAAATTCGAATTTTGAAACTCATAAAATATTTTCACAATGTGACATACGAATTTTTAAGAAGTAAGATTTTCTGTTAAGTGTGAACAGTGTTTTCAATTTGCTACAGTGCCCTCGAAATTCGAATTTTGGATGCCCAAAATTCGTCTGTCCATTGAACGTCCAAATAGACACAGTAGTTCACTTTCTTTGAAATTCAAATTTTGACAGAGTGAAATTCGTCTGTCAGAGACCAGTTTTGAGACTTAAATCATTCTTGATCTCAGATGAACTTTATCAAACATTCAGACGAATTTCCTCTATTTTCTCAAGTTTTGTTTTGTCTGAAATTCGAATTTTGAAAGAGTGAAATTCGAATGTCACAAAGTAGCTTTTTTTGACTCAGATGAAAATTCAAATTTTGCTAAGTAAAAGTTCGTCTGTCAGAGAGCATTTTTCAAACTTAGTTTCTTCTTAATTTCAGATGAACTTTAGCAAAGCTTCAGACGAATTTCTTTGGTTTTCATAAATGGCATTTTGTCTGAAATTCGAATTTTGAGACCGAGAAGTTCGTCTGTCACAAAAAGGCTTCTTTCAGACTTGATTGAAGTTCGAATTTTGAATGACCAAAATTCATTTGACAGAGGGACACCTTTCCAGACTTAATCAGTTTTAGCTCAAAATTTGAATTTCCAAAAGCAAAGTTCGAATTTCCAACTTGACAGTTCAGTTATACTTTCAAACTTCGTCTGTTTGTGAGTATTTTCCAAATAGGTAAAGATTTAAATTTCAAATCAAGGTTTGAAAATGTCTTTTTCTCAAATCAAAATCTTTTACCCAATCTAAACAAAAACTAAAGATCCTACAAAAGATCTAATAGCCAATTCACAGAAGACCTTCACTTGAAACAGCTTTAATCTCCTTTGATATCTTCAATCCAAGCTCTTGAGTGTTGGTTTGGAATCATCAAAACTCTTGATCCAACATTCTCCCCCTTTTTGATGATGACAAAACAACTCATAAACTGGATTAGTACTTGGGTTTGCTTACACAAGCTCCCCCTCAACATATGCATTACAGTTCATAAGATATCATTTTCAACAGATTAAGTGAAGAGATTCAAAGCCCAAATCATTGCAATCAAGAACATAATTTACTTAAACAAATTATTGCAATACATATTTCAATCAGTTCTCAAAACATCAAACAAACAATAAAACAATTTAAAACTAGATACAACAAGAAGATTCAGCCTAAGATCTAAAAACATCACTTCTTCTTTGGCTTAGACTTCTTGCTGTAAGTCTTTCCTTTTCCAGATGACTCAGTAGATCTTCCAGTGTGCTTAGTCCCAGTTTGCTTTATCTTCTCCCCCTTTTTGGCATCATCAGAAAGCCCAGCAAAGTCCATTGGAGGAGGTATCTGAGTGAGAGGAACAGCACGAAGAGGGATAGGAGCAAAAGGAATTTCTGGCTGAGCTGGTGCAGTTGAAGGCTCTTCATCAGAATCATCAGAGACCTCAAGTAGCTCTTGCATTTCCTGCCTGGATAGAGCTAGCCGAGCTCTCTGTTCCTCTGACAGCCCATAATCAGCAAGAGAAGGAGAGACTGGTGCAGGAGGAGGAAACATTTCTTCAAGCCTTCTCCTTTGAGCTAGTAGAAGGGCATTGTGAGCAATGGCAAAATAATCAATAACAGGAACAATGCTTCTTTCCTCATTGCTCATGGCTGCAACCAGTCTTTCAACTTGCTCAGATTCTTGTATAGACAGAATTGAACCCTGAGCATCCTCTTGCATAGGCTCAGGAGGGCTGTTTTCTTCCAATCCATAGTCCAAGGGTGGACCAGGACTAGGTGATTTCATGGCATCAGGACTATCATTATCATGGTCAGTGGAAGCAATCTCGAAGGGACTTGGAGGCATAGGGGATGGAGACAGAGAAGGCTCAGGGATACTAGGCTGAGGTGGAACTGAAGTGGTAGGAATTGCATTTCTAATCTCTTCATAGGCATCAGCCACCACCTTCATATTCACTGCCAACTGATGTATCTGATCTTGCAGGTGAGCAAATTTGGCATTTTGCTCATCCTTAATGCTGAGAATGAGTGTTGACAGATTGTCAAACATCTCAGTGATCTTAGTTGGCTTGGTTCGAGAGGAGGGAGTGGAAGGAGGGTGAGTGGGTCTAGATGGAGATGGAATAGGCTGAGAAGGCTGAGGTACAGATCTGCCAGGAGCCTCAGAGGTGCCTTCTTGTTGGAGGGATGCATCAGCAATAAAGAACAAATCTTCAGATTTTCCTGTTCCCTTTCCAACCCAATGTCCTTCATCTCTTTCAATGCCCATCCTTTGCAATTCCTCTTCTTTGAAGGCCTCAGTGAGCTTCCCTTTCCCCTTTTCAATGTGCTGAATCCTAGCATGCTGCAGGATTCTTGAGATAATTGCTGCATAGGGAAGTGTGGAATCTTTCCTCTGATCCCTTGCCTTTATCATATGCTGGAGAATGATATGCCCCATATTGATCAGCTTCCCACGTATGATGGCAGTCATCACGTGAGCCTCTGCCCTTGTTATCAAATTGAAGCTGCCACCCTTGTTGAATATGATCCTGGACACTATGTAGTACAAGATCCTTACTTGTACACTGAGGTCTGTGGGCTTCAACAGATTTATTGTGGGCCTATTCTCCCTTCTTCTGAACAAGGTGTCCAAGATAGTGCTTTCCTTGTAATATAGGAAGGGCTCACCTTCTTCATCAGCTGTGCTAGCCTCATCCATATACCCAGAGGATGTAATGTCAACTTTTAGCTCATCTTGTCCTGGGATTTCCAACACCTCATTGAAGGTTTCATCATCAAGCCAAATGGTCCTTGATCTCAAGGTGACTTCCCATTTCCTTTTCTTGCTGTTATACTTAAGAGAGGCATACCAAGTCTTTACTACCTCATCATCATATTTTTCAGCAATTTCCAACAGATTGTTATACTTTATCAACCATATTGCAGCATCAAAGTTGTTGGATATCAGAAATTGTTCCATATTTACATAGTGAGGCTTGATTACCTTTTTGTTAGAAAACTTGGTAGTGTACTCTTCTTGAATCTCAGGAGTGCTCCACAGTGGCAGTGTAGTCAATTCAAACTCTCCAGATTCAGTAGAAGAAGAGGAAGCTACAGCAGCAGTACCAGCCGAAGGAACTGCAGATTTTGAAGAAGAGGGCCCAGCTTTCTGAGATTCTGACTTGGAGGAGGATTTTTGACGTTTGGAAGGAGTAGCTTTACCGGGTTCGGCCTTTCTCTTGGATTTCTCTCCTTCCTTTGTAGCATATTGAGATTTGACTGTCCTCTTAGGCCGAGACCCAGCTTGTCCTGTTCCAGGAATCTTTACTCTTGCCATCTCTTGGTTGAATGATGCAGAATGTGGCTGAGAATAGATTTAAGGGATGCGAAAGGAAGTTTAATCGGTGAGAAAAGACGGTTTTTGGGCTGGAGTTAAGAGGATTGAAGAGAGAATCAGAACAGACTTGGAGGAGTTACAAATAGGGTTGCGTCTGTTCTGCGGGAAACCGTCGGTTTTAACGTATGTAACCGTCTGACAGACAAATTTTGAGGGGTCAAAATTTGAACTTCGGGCAGTTACAAGTTAAACCGTTCAGCTTGTCTTACTGACAGACGAATTTTCGTCTGAAAGTTCATCTGACAGTGACTTGAAACAATCAATACATACAAAATCAGACGAATTTTGCTCCGACAAAATTCAAATGTTGAAAAGAAAAACAGCTTCAATAGACAAAACTTCAACTAATAGACGAATTAAGCATACAGAGCATCATCTTTCAAGCATTCAATCATCAAGAGCATAAGTCAACAGACGAATTTTGAACTGAGACTTCAAATTTTCAACTTTTATAAATATTGGCCAACATTCGTATGTTAAGAAGTAACAATTCGCATAACAATGATGGACAATTATACTCTTGAAATTTCTGTTTTTGAAAATTCGAACTTTTAAGCTTCAACAGACGAATTTTGAGGTATTACCGAGAACTGTTCAAGGCATAACAGGCCAACGTTCGTCTGTTGATTAACCAAAATTCGAATGTTGAAAATGTTGACCAGTTCGAAAACACAAATTATCAACGAAACTCATCTAGCAATCGAACATCATACAAATTTCAGCTTTAAAAACTTACAGAATGGATCCAGACCTTAGAATAATTATCATTCACTTTACTTTCTGGTTGTTCCAATCTGGAGTGCTCCAATCTTTCAAACTTTTAGCCATTGATTTTCACAAGGAGCACCTGCAACTATATTGAAACATACTCCGATGCTCAAGTTAGAATAAATTCTAATATTAAAAATTCTGAAGACATAATTGCACAGAAATGACTTACAATTCATTGGGATTTACCATTCCCAACTCTCTCCTTATTTTGCAATGCCTGTCTTCTGGTAGAGGTTTGGTCAGTATGTCAGCTAGTTGATCCTCTGTTGGGATGTATTCCAGCTTAACTTCTTCTTTCAGAACATGATCCCTTATGAAGTGGTGTCTAACCTCAATATGTTTCGACCTTGAGTGCATGACAGGATTCTTAGTGATGTTTATGGCACTTTGATTATCACACATGATGGGTATCTCTTTCATTTTAACCTCAAGATCTTCAAGCTGCTGCTTCATCCAGATGACTTGGGCACAACAGCTTCCAGCTGCAACATACTCAGCTTCTGCAGTGGATAGAGCTACACTGTTTTGCTTTTTGCTGAACCATGAAACCAGGGATCCTCCAAGAAACTGACAAGTTCCACTTGCGCTTTTTCTGTCAGTTTTGGATCCTGCAAAGTCAGCATCAGTGTATCCTTTGAGATCTTCTCCATTGTCTTTTGGATACCAAAGACCCATCTGTGATGTTCCAATTAGATATCTGAAAATTCTTTTCACAGCTGTTGCATGGGTTTCTTTGGGGCATGATTGGAACCTTGCACACATGCAGACACTGAACATAATGTCAGGTCTGCTGGCAGTTAGATACAGCAGGGATCCAATCATTCTTCTGTATTGAGTAATGTCAAACATTTTCCCATTTTCATCCATGTCCAGTTTGGTTGCGGTGGCCATAGGTGTTCCCATTGGCTTGGCATTCTTCATTCCAAACTTCTTTAACAGCTCCTTTAGATACTTGGATTGACTGAGAAAGATACCATCATTAAGCTGTCTAATTTGCAATCCAAGGAAGAAATTGAGTTCACCCATCATAGACATCTCGAATTCTCCCTCATTAACTTAGAAAATTCCTTGCAAAGAGTTTCATTAGTAGCACCGAAAATAATATCATCAACATAGATTTGGACAATTAGTAAATCTTTATTCTCTTTCTTAGTGAATAAAGTTGTGTCAACTTTGCCTCTGTTAAACCCTTTTTCAGTCAAAAAGTTGCTCAATCTTTCATACCATGCTCTAGGGGCTTGTTTTAATCCATAAAGAGCTTTCTTCAGTTTATAGACATGGTTTGGTTTTGTAGAATCCTCAAAGCCTGGAGGTTGATCTACATAAACCTCTTCCATGATATATCCATTCAGAAAGGCACTTTTTACATCCATTTGATATAGCAAAATATTTTTCATGCATGCATAAGCTAGTAGAATCCTTATAGCTTCTAATCTGGCTACTGGTGCAAAGGTTTCTTCAAAATCAATACCTTCTTCTTGATTATACCCTTTAGCAACTAATCTAGCTTTATTTCTGATTATAGTTCCAGATTCATCAAGTTTGTTTCTGAAAACCCATTTGGTACCAATAACAGGATGATTTTTGGGTCTTGGAACTAAATCCCAAACTTGATTTCTTTCAAACTGATTTAGTTCATCTTGCATTGCCAAAATCCAGTAATCATCAGTTAAGGCTTCTTCAGCACATTTGGGTTCAATTTGAGAAATGAAAGCACAATTTAGCATTTGATCCCTTAACTGTTTTCTGATTTTGACTCTCTCTTGAACATCTCGTATCACTTGATCAACATGATGATTCCTTTGATATCTCCAAGCTCTAGGGAGTTCTTGAGATGTTTCTTCATTATTTTCTTCATCAAACTCTTGCTCCTGGATATCTTCCTCTATGTTAACAGATTCAGATATCTTTGGAGGTTCAGTTCTACTTTTATCAGATATGCCCAGTTTTTCAAAATTGAAAGCAAGATCATCCTCATTGGTAACATGTTTTGAAATAGTTTCATTTTCAATGAAAACCACATGCACAGATTCCTCTACCACATTTGATCTTTTATTATAAACTCTATATGCCTTACTCCTACTAGAGTAGCCAAGAAATATACCTTCATCTGATTTGGCATCAAATTTACCTAGGTTTTCTTTGCCATTGTTGTGAATGAAGCATTTGCATCCGAACACATGGAGATGGGACAGATTTGGCTTTCTCCCCTTGTACAGCTCGTATGGAGTCTTTCCTACGATGGGTCTGATGTATGCTCTGTTAATGATGTAACTAGCTGTGTTCACTGCATCAGCCCAGAATACTTGAGAAAGTTCCTTCTCATTCAGCATAGCTCTGGCCATCTCCTTAATAGTTCTGTTCTTCCTTTCTACTACTCCATTTTGTTGAGGAGTCCTAGGAGCAGAGAAGTTGTGGTCAATTCCATGCTCACTGCAGTACTCCAGGAAGTATGCATTTTCGAATTCTCCTCCATGATCTGATCTGATGGACACAATAGAAATACCTTTCTCATTTTGCACTTTCTTGGCTAAGGTTACAAATGCATCAAAGGTATCACTTTTAGAAGAAAGAAATAATGTTCAAGTAAATCTAGAATAATCATCAACAATTACAAGCACATACAGATTGCCACCTAGACTCTTTACCCTTGAAGGTCCAATTAAGTCCATATGCAACAATTCAAGTGGTCTTGTTGTGGTAACTGTGTTTTTGGATTTGAAGGATGATTTAGTTTGTTTTCCTTTTAAGCATGCATCACATTCTTTATCCTTTTCAAAAGATATTTTTAGCAAACCAGTAACTAGCTCATTTTTAACCAGTTTAGACAATTGATTCATATTGACATGAGTTAATCTCCTATGCCATAGCCAACTATCATTATTCTTACTAATTAAGCATACAGAATCTAAAGGAGGAAGTTCATCAAGGTCAATAGTGTAGCAGTTACCATCCCTTTTAGCTTTGAGGATTACTCTGTGATCACTTTTTCTGATGACCAGGCAAAACTTTGAGTCAAACAGCACCCAGTTTCCTTTGTCACAAGTCTGACTCACGCTTAGCAGGTTGTGGTTGAGGCCAATCACAAACAGCACCTCTTCAATGGATGTTTCAGGATTTTTGCCCACAATGCCAATGCCAACAATTTTACCATATTGATCACCTCCAAAGGTCACCTTTCCTCCTTTTTTGTCTCTAAGGGTGATGAACTTCTCCTTGTCACCAGTCATGTGACTTGAGCAGGCACTGTTCATATACCATTTGTTGCTTTTCTTAGCTTTGAGACAGACCTGCAAAACAATGTTTATGATTTCCTTTTAGGTACCCAAATTTGCTTGGGTCCTTTTTGGTCAGTATATTTTTCCCTAGATGCAGATGCAACTTTGGGAACCCATCCAACTTTCCTGCCAAGTCCATTTTTCCTCAAATCACAAGAACTGGAAATATGTCCCTTTTTGTTACAGAAATGACATGTAGTGAAAGGACTGCTAGATTGAGATGCAGGAAGAAAACAGTGCAGGTAATACTTTTGTCTAGCATGCCTTGGTTGATCATACGTTTCAATGTGAGGTGATGCATTAACTTTCTTTTTATTGTTCTTAGCATGCACAAAATGTCTCATATATGCATTTTGATTTTTCTTCCTAATCTTTTCCTTGACAGCACATGGGTCATAGCCAAGACCAGCTTTTCCTTGTGATATTCTTTGGCTCCCCATCAGGGCAAACAACATGTCTTTACCTCTAGTGAGCCTAGACATGCTTTTAACTAGATAATCATTCGTTTGTTTAAGTTCAGTGCAAGAAATGCAGCAAACAGATTCAGAAGTAGATGGAGAAGAAGTTTCAGAAACTGTGCTTTGAGACTCCAGCTTGCTTATCTTTTTCTTTGCCAATTTTAGTTCTTTAGCAACTTTAATAAATTCATCATGAAGCTCATGAAATGCATCCAGTAATTCAGAATAGGAAGGTTCAGATTCATATACCTCTTCATCCTGATCACTGCTGTATGAAGGTGTAGCTTCTTCAGAAGCAAGTGCCATTAGACAAATGTTGGCAATCTCATCTTCATCTTCTTCTTCCTCATCTGAGCTGTTGCCCCATATGGATGAGATGTACGCCTTCTTCTTTTTCCCTTTGTCAGCACCTTTCTTTTCTTTTTCTTGCTTCCTGAGGAATTGGGGGCAGTCCCATTTTATGTGTCCTTGCTTCTTGCACTCATAACAAGTCACAGATTCTTTTGCCTCTTGCTTGCTTTCCCCAGCAGCTACTTTCTTGAAGAATCTCTTGTTCTTCCTCTTGCTATAGAATCTTCCGAATTTTCTGACCATCATAGCCAAGGTTTCCTCATCAAGTTCATCCTCTTCGTTAGATTCTTCTTCCTTTTCATCAGCAGCTTTGAGAGCAAGGCCTTTCTTCTTTCTGTCCAGCCTGGCTTCCTTGAGAGCTTTGATTTTTCCTTCATACTCCTCAAGGCTCCCGAAGAGAGCTGTGACAGAGGCCATTGATTCTCCTCTGGCTTCTTCTATTGCTGTCACCTTGGGCTGCCATTCCAAAGGGAGAGCTCTGAGAATTTTTCTCACTTTCTCTGATTGAGTGTATTCCTTTCCTAGGCTCTTTAGTTGATTCACAATGAGAGTGAATCTCTTTTGGAGCTCCTTTACAGTTTCTCCTTCAGACATCCTGAAGCTCTCATACTCTCCAATGCACGTATTAAGTCTGTTCTCCCTGACCCCAGATGTCCCTTCATGTGCAATCTGCAGAGTGTCCCACATCCCTTTTGCAGTGGTGCATTGTGAGACCCTGTAGAATTCGTCCTGGTTCAGGGCACTGACTAAACAATGCTTTGCTTTAAAATTCAGTAGGACTCTCCTTCTGTCTTCATCATTCCACTCTGCTTCCAGCTTCTCTTTGTATCTTCCATCTTCAGTTAGAGCCATTGGGACGAAATCTCCTTTATCAATGACTGACCAGATGTCAAGATCAATTGATTGGAGGTAGATCTGCATCCTCATCTTCCAGTACCCATAATGCTCTCCACTGAAGCTTGGTGGTCTGTTAGTGTTGTTCCCTTCAGGAAGTATACTCTCTCCAAAGCCAGCCATCTTTGTTCCCGGACTGTAAAATCCTTTGAATGGGAATCCGGGCTCTGATACCACTTGTTAGCAAGGCTGACTTCCCAAGAGGGGGGGTGAATTGGGAAGATTGAAATTTTTCTGCACAAAGTAAAGCAAGTGAAAATATCACAGTATAATGAAAACAACGTGTAAAACAGAGCAAGTTGATAAGTAGAGATAAGGAGAAGAAAACTCAGTGATTTATCCTGGTTCGGTCTATCCACTTGACCTACATCCAGTCCCCAAGACACCTCTTGAGATTTATCCACTATCCAGTAAGAATTTCGACGGGCTTCTTACTAAGGCCACAGTACACGAGTCTGCTCTGTTCTGAGCTCTCTCAAACTCTCTAAGCACTTTCTCTATGTGCTTCCCAATCCCCTTGTGAATACCCCTCACAAGTAAATCTATCTTTCAGATAAAGAGTAGATTGTTTACAAATGAATAACTCTCTAGAATAGAGTAGATATGAAAGTTTAAGTACAAATAATGAAGTTGGAAGGGTAAAAGCTTTTGAGATGAAGATTCAGCAGAAATTCGGTATATACAAGTTTGATTCGTTACCCACAACTTCAAATAATGTTATATTTATAGATTTAGATCTCAAATATCCATTAGAGACTAAATCTATCCGTTGGGGAAGTTATCCAACGGTTACTCTGAAAAACTATCCGTTCACCAACCGCATTTAATGTTTCTGACATACTGAAATTCGAATTTCGGTTGGCCAACAGACGAATTTCGAGGGAACCGAAGGTTAAAGCCTCCAACGTAAAAATGCGAAGTTCGTCTGTCCATAGAGTGAAATTCGAATTTTGAAACTCATAAAATATTTTCACAATGTGACATACGAATTTTTAAGAAGTAAGATTTTCTGTTAAGTGTGAACAGTGTTTTCAATTTGCTACAGTGCCCTCGAAATTCGAATTTTGGATGCCCAAAATTCGTCTGTCCATTGAACGTCCAAATAGACACAGTAGTTCACTTTCTTTGAAATTCGAATTTTGACAGAGTGAAATTCGTCTGTCAGAGACCAGTTTTGAGACTTAAATCATTCTTGATCTCAGATGAACTTTATCAAACATTCAGACGAATTTCCTCTATTTTCTCAAGTTTTGTTTTGTCTGAAATTCGAATTTTGAAAGAGTGAAATTCGAATGTCACAAAGTAGCTTTTTTTGACTCAGATGAAAATTCGAATTTTGCTAAGTAAAAGTTCGTCTGTCAGAGAGCATTTTTCAAACTTAGTTTCTTCTTAATTTCAGATGAACTTTAGCAAAACTTCAGACGAATTTCTTTGGTTTTCATAAATGGCATTTTGTCTGAAATTCGAATTTTGAGACTGTGAAGTTCGTCTGTCACAAAAAGGCTTCTTTCAGACTTGATTGAAGTTCGAATTTTGAATGACCAAAATTCATTTGACAGAGGGACACCTTTCCAGACTTAATCAGTTTTAGCTCGAAATTCGAATTTCCAAAAGCAAAGTTCGAATTTCCAACTTGACAGTTCAGTTATACTTTCAAACTTCGTCTGTTTGTGAGTATTTTCCAAATAGGTAAAGATTTAAATTTCAAATCAAGGTTTGAAAATGTCTTTTTCTCAAATCAAAATCTTTTACCCAATCTAAACAAAAACTAAAGATCCTACAAAAGATCTAATAGCCAATTCACAGAAGACCTTCACTTGAAACAGCTTTAATCTCCTTTGATATCTTCAATCCAAGCTCTTGAGTGTTGGTTTGGAATCATCAAAACTCTTGATCCAACAAAAATAAATCTAGCCCACTAATGCCTAAATCACATGCTTTTTTAGTGAAACACATAATCTTTTATATAATATCCTCTAATGGGCTCATTTTGGGCTTGAATATGAAACTTATATTTTGAAGTTGATGATCTCACTTAAGCTTGAGCTTTATATTTAACACCTTGATGAAGTCTTCCAAACTCTCCATGCTCTGCTCCAAACTCTTGCAAGTCATGTCAAGCCCTTATTCTATCAAACAGCAGGGTTTGCTTTCTTCAAAGGAGATGTAGATTTCTTCGAGTCTACTCTAGGAGTTGTTTTCTACCTCTTGGAAGGAGTTGTCTTTCTAGATTCGCCTTTTCTCTTCTGAGTTTCACTCTCCTTGGAGGCATATTGAGATTTCACTGTCCTCTTTGGTCGTGACTCTCCCTTCCCAACTTTTGGATTTTTGACTCTCGCTATTCTTGTAGAGGAATGATTCAGAAAGATGCTAAGAGTGGGTTTATAAGATGCAAAAAGAAGTTTAATCTATGGGAAACGAAGATTCACGAATGGAGTTAATGGGAATTAAAGAGAGAATTTAAATAGACTTGAGAAAGAGACTAATAGGGTTGCATCTATTTAGAGGATGACGTTCAGTTTTAACATATGTAACCGTTAAACAGACGAATTTTGAAAGGTCAAAATTCAAATTTCAAGCAATTACAAGTTAATCCATTAAGCGAGGCTTATTGACAAACAAATTTTCACTTGGAAGTTCGTCTGATAAAGGCTTGATTTTGAGAACAATAAGCAAACAGACGAACTTTGTTTCAACAAAGTTTGAACTTCAAAAGATCCAGACAATAAGCAAACATGAACAAAATAGGTAACAGACGAATTTTACTTATGAAAATTCATCTTTCAGAGATCCAATTATATGAGCATGTTTCAACAGACAAATTTTGATTGAAAAATTCAAATTTTCATGTTGAATTGTGTTTTTGAAAAGTCAGCATGCTCAACATTTGAATTTAGATGTCCATCAGACAAATTTCAGTTGGTTACACACTGTGATAGTACTCTTTTGACCTTCGAAATTCGTCTATTGAACAATAGAAATTCGAATTTCAAAATAAAATGCCAATATTGTCTTTGTTCAAAAATACCAAAGGTGTACAAAAGTTTTCAGGTGGAGAAATCCAAGAAAAACTAGCATAAGATTAGATATAGGATTTCTTACTGTATTTGAATTGGGTAAAAGACTTTGAACTTACAAAAGAATGTTTTAAAAATATGATTCTATGATAATTCATAAAATATTTGAAAAATACTGACTAACAGATAAACTTTGAAGTGTTAAAGTTGATTTGTTGCTTTGAAAATTCGAACTTTGACTTCTAAAATTTGAATTTTGGATTAAAAATAAGTTAGTCAGAAAAGAGATTCCTCTGACAGATGAACTTTGATTGCAGAAATTTGAACTTTGAATAAAGTCTGATAAGAGCTCTCTCTGACAGACGAACTTCAGATTTTAAAAATTTGAATTTCTAGAAAAACACAAATCATGAAAAATGAGAAATTCATCTGAGGATATGTTAAAGTTCATCTGAGGATATGTTAAAGTTCATCTGAAAGTAAAATTTAAAAAGAGTTCTAAGTTAGCTCTCTGACAGATGAACTTTGACTTTAGAAATTCAAACTTTGAAAACACAGCTTGCAAGTCTGTTATGATAATATTTTGACATATGAATTTTAGTATTCAGAAATTTAAATTTTGAATTAAGTCTGATAAGAAGTCTCTCTGATAGATGAACTTTGACTTTTAAAAATTCAAATTTTGAAAAAAAGAATTATTGTGCCTTATTAAGCTACCTACTGACAAATGAATTTTGGACACAAAAATTCAAACTTTGAAGATACTGTACCAATATGAAATTATCAAAATACTTGATTCAATAATTTTGGCCAAATCTCCTAAAAGTGGGAATTATTCTTTCCTAAAACTCTACTATAATAAACCAAAATACTTGACGTTGTCTTCCTAAAATAGAAAACTAACAAAAATATGAAACTAAACTATAAAATGGGAAGCTAAATAATCTGAGTTGGAAAACAGGTATGAGCTTAAGGAAACAAATAATGGTCCAAAACTCCCTTTGACAATTGAAAATTGTCCTCCAATTGACTGTGTACAAGGTGGTGAAAAACTCACTTCTCATGATAAAAAATAAATGAAACAGATACAAAGTAATAGGCCTCATAATAAGAAACTAAATTAATCATGGAAAATAGCCAAGAAACAGGGCCATAGTGATCTTAAACTTTTTTTTAGCTATATCCTACTTCTCAAAAGCTAAATTGGATCATGTTGATGAAAATACTGCAGATTTTTGCATTACACGAAGATAATCTGAGTCATATTGTTCACATCAAGTAAGTAAATAGTATAGTTTCTTATGGATTTTAGTTGATATATTGATTTAAATTAATCTTAATCATATCCTACTTCATGGAATTAATAAAAAAATTAGACTTGGGAGCGCATGACTATTCTTTTATATATATATATATATATATATATATCATACCATATGCGACGACGTTTTGCCCTGAGTCAAGAATGAACACATTTTTTTTCTTGTGTCAATAGGAATGAATACATTAAGGCATCAATAAATGGCCCAAAATAGAAGCAAATTCTTCATATACACATAGCCGCTAGTCACTTGGCCTCTTTACCAATTACCAAATACCATCGTCTAACAAGAAAGATGTTGACATAATTAGTAGATAATTGAATTTTTTAAACATGTTATTTTAAACTTGATTTCTAATTGTACGTATGAAAGGGTCTTTTTAAAATAAGTGAAATTCACTTTGATAATTTTTATGTCCCAAAAGGATTAGTGTTCATTGTTGGCTACAAGATACTCTTAAAGCTTATCAAAATGGAAAACCATTGTCTAACTGAGCTGGAAATTCAGTGTGAGGTTCCCTTGATTTATTTTCTTATACTTTCTTCTATTGTAACGCTTGTAGATTTTTAAAAAAAAAAAAGTAAAAATAGTGTCTATTTTTCACTGTAGAAAATTTGAGGAAGCTATTATATAAAAAATAAGAATAACTTAAACTCCTCTGAGGAGAAGAACGAAATTCAATCCAATCTACACACCCCAATTTATATTCATTTAATTAGATTATGTCTTTATCATTTTATTATACCATCTTTAAGCTTTTTTTGTTAAAAATATCATGTAATGAGATAAAAAGAACATGAAATGAATGATCAATTTTCATTTAATATGAACTATAAAATCTAAAAAAGTTTTATTATTCTTCAGACTCACAAGTGAGATCTAAATTATTTACAACGTCAGAGAAATAAATAAATCTAAATTATTATAATCTAGTATAAACAATTTAGATATTATGCAAAACTAGGGGAAGAGAGGAAGGAAAATAAGAGAAATTAGATTGATACCATCATACCCCATATGAAGATTATTTATAAGTTTATCTTTGTATACATAATAATACGATAGCGTTAAATATCAAATCATATTGCTTACATTAAATTAAGGATTATTAAACCTGGATGCATTTCCTTGTATTTTTATTGGGTATTATTAAATAGTTGGTATAGTCTCTTTAAGGATATAAGAAGGAAAAATGTAAAAGTTATTATTATTATTTTTTACCAAAATCAAATGAAAAAATAACCTAATGCAGGTAGTATTTAAGTGAAGGAATATCCTATTTATCTATACTCATAAACCCATGCATACTCCTGATCATGGGGGACTGAACCACAATATAAAGGCTGAATTCAAAATATCATCAATATAAAAAGGGAGAATTATTTATAAGGATCTTCTAAGAGAATTATTTTGGGAGATGGATTATTTTCTTCTCATTTTACGTTATTCTCTACCGGCCCTGCATCATTTCCTACCCGTGGTCCCTTATCCTAAATAAGTCTAAATAATTCTCCCTATAAAAAAACTATCTTGTGTTATTTCTAGATATTGAATCGGTCAAAATACTAGTTCAAGATTCAATGATTCAACCGTGGTTCAATCGGAATTAAACAAGTGCTAATAAATTCATTAATTTTTTAATTTTATACATTATATATAAAATAAAAAAATATTATTAATAAGTTTCACAACTTAATATTAAAATCTAAATAAGTTAATATTCATTTGTAAACATATTTTAAATTTAAAATAGTTAATTAATATTTTTTCATATTATTTGTTAAGTAAATTTATCATTATTAATAATTATGTATTATAATAATACTTATATAATATTATAATATAAAAAAATTATATAAAAATAATGCTATTTGATACTAAAAAATAAACCGGTTTGATCATATTAGCACCGGTTCGAGGCTGGTTTAATCAGTTTTTCAACCGTTCTCACCGGTTCTAAAAAGAGGCGATCAAAACCTATGACAGGACTAGACTTGGCACTGGAACCAGTGGAACCGGTCGGTCTGGTCCGGTCCGGTTTGGTTTTTTGAACACTGATCTCTACAAAAAGTTCCAATCTACAACTTAAAGAGAAAGCCAATGCCAATAGAGGATGCTTATGCTTTGTACTAAATCACATCATGGAACCTGGAGATAAAACCATCATCAAACAACCTTTAGATTGATTCAAATGACATGAAGCCAACAGCCAACACATAATAGCAACTGATACAAAAGAAAGTAATAAGAAAAATAGCATGGCAGCCATCAATATATCCACATACACATCATACACACACATATAATTTTAGGATGCTAAACTATTCTCAAGCCATCAACAATGTAACTTCTAGCATAATCATTTATGTACTTCGTACAGAGCACAAGACCCACGTCTAGTTGAATATAGAAGTACCAAAAAAAGGAGTACAGACTACACATGATTGTGATATGCAAGAGAAAAATAGAAACATCTTATAATATCAGAGAAAGAAACAATTGAAAACATGTATAACAAAACAAAGTAAAGTGGACAGCAAATGCAAGAGTTGGGGCACTAGAAGATGAAGCTTGTGTACCAGTATAACTATATTCCATTCACTTGGGTGTAACCATTTTTGAAATGCAATTCTGAACAAGCATTTGCAATGAATTATGCAATAAATTTGAAAGGCAGATTCAAATTTCATTACCATTTTTATCTGATTAACCTATTATTTTGTCATGTCCTTCCCATTTAACTCTTTTGAATTAAAAAAAGAAAAAATTCGCAGTTAATCAAAATCAAAATAACACAGAAAAATAAATTAACATATTCAATGTGGATCACAAATTCTTCATTCCATTACCATTGAGAATGATGACCAAGGTCAAAAACGTCAGATCATCCAAAGAACAACACCCAAATAGAAGTAAGTAACAGGTGAAGAATACATTTAAAATCTCATTACAAAACCATGTAACCATGGATTACACACAAAATAGTCAGAATTTTGTGTCATTTCCAAGCAGAAAATTACTATTTCTCAAAACCCCCAACCTATGTAACTTGGTACAGGATATGGATGCTGCTCCATTATATCACATTAGACTGATCTAAATACCGAAAAACAAAAAAAAAAGTGAAGTCAGGTCAGGTTAGATCATACAAGTTTCAGTTTTGACCATCTTGCTGGCTAGTAGAAGCAGAGAGATTCAGGTACATATGTTGATCATCATCATTCTTATTGCAACATGGAGCTCTACAGATCACACAAGTAGCTACGCCGTTTACCTTGCTAAACTTCCACTCCAGGAAGCACTGTTCATGAATCGTATTCCGGCAAGTCCTACAAGCCACAGCCTTCTCTTCCTTCTTCAAATCCTCCAGACAAATCGGACACGACCTCGCGTCTTCAACCTCTTCAATGGGACGACGTTCCTGCCTCTGCGCAAAGAACAGCTGGTGAAACCTCTGACAGAGACAGGCATTTGTTACGGCATCCGGCAACGTGGGGTGGTCCAGAAGACGGTGGAGCTGGGAAGGAAGGAGAGTACACTGGTGGAGGTTGAGGCAGAGGTCGTCGAAGGAGACGTCAAGGACTCGAACGAAGACGAAGAGAATGTGTTTGCAAGGGGTTGTGGGGTCGGGGCAGTTGCAGGAGGGGGAGGTAGAGAGAGTGACGGTGTAGACATTTCCGGTGGCACCGAGTACGTAGAAGGAGGAGTGAGAGCGATGGAGGAGCTGGAGATCTTGGCGGATTGCCCGGGATATTCGATCGGATATGAGCTGGGTTCGCATGGAGCGACGGCGAGGGACAGCGGAGAGGAGAAAAGACTCCATCGGAGTCGGAGAGGATTTCAACAGTAAAGAGGAGTATTACAGAGAAGAAGAGAAAGAGAGGAGGCAGAATAAACGTTTATTATTATTTTTTTAATGAATGAACCTTTCATCGATCTTGAAGATGGGGGAAAAGGTTGGAGGTTGGAATTCAAGTCTGAATCTATTGATTGATAGCTCTGCCAGCACGTCACTATAGATGAGGATTCACAACTCTGACAAGAAGCGAGATATCCTTTGTACAAAATGAACAAGATGAGGAGGAAGACAATATTTTTAGAATCGGATAAATCGTCAAACCGATCATGACACTAATTTAAGTGTTTTTTGGTGAATGACACTAATTTAAGTTTTATTAATTTAACTGTGGTGAAATGGTGATTCAATCGATAAAATTAATATACTTATAATTATAATTTTATATGTCTTAACATAATATTTTATCCGGATATTTTTGAATAATAGAAATTAAAAATTTTCTTCGTCTTTAACTTTTTTTAAAAAAATATTTTCAAATAAAATAATAAAAAAAATAAAAATATCCCTCAAAGATAATCATATGTTGAAATGTATGAGTTTCTTTTTTTTTATGAGATTTTTATATCCTTTACTATTTAGATTATATCAAAATAATAATGATTAAAAGTAAAATCATTGAGTTTTAAAATATTTCATCTAATTTTAAATATAGAATTTTTTATTTTGATCATAAATATATAATCATTTTCAGAATATCACATAATATTTATTATGTATTTTCAAAGGATTGCTCATATCTAATACATTTAAAGAAAGAGAGAAATATATTAAATAAAGATAATTTTAAAAAATATTGTAATTTTAAAAAAAATAAAGGCAAGTAGTTAACTTTAACTCTATTTTATAATCCGTATGATTTAGTTAAAATAATTTTATATTAAAAAAAAAAAGAAGGAGATATCAAAACAATAATAAATAGTTCAAAAGCAAATGAATTTTGAAGTATTTCAAGCATTAATTTTAATGATTTCTCCTAACACTATAAATAGAGGTAGGGAGACTTTTAACAAATTTATACATATTAAAAAAATGGTTAAAAGTAATTAAAAATTTTATATTTTATAAAATTTATAATAAATTTTTAATATTATTCTTATTAAATTATAAACTATCTTAATTATATCTTTCTTATTCTCTCTCCACTATAATTATTACTTAATGAATGATAAATATAAAAATAAATATTTAATATTTACAAAATAACTTATATTTTACATATTTCAATCTTTCTTATAATAAGAAACAAGGGAATTAATTAGAAAGAAAAAAAGCATTGGAAGCAAAGGAATAGTTAGAGAAATTGAAATAAAGATAATACGTAGACACAAGTGAGGTAGAGAGTTTCTCTCTCTTTTTTTTTTTTCTTCATTCTATCCTATTCGATTACATAAAAGACTTTCGTTGCGAGTCTAAGAAGAAAAATACTATATAATATCCATATGGTTTTGTGTATGAGATAAATTATTGCTCTCTCTCTCTCTTTTCTTCTTATCTCACAATGATAGTACTTAGCCCATGCCTATGATAGAACACCTTTTAAAGTATGGAGGCATCCTTCTAATGGGCAATTTTTGTTTTAATATTTTATTACTTTGATTTTCTTTCCTTCTCCTTTTATGAATATTGGTAAATAATTTTTCCTTATTCTAAGAATCCTTGTAAAAAAAAAAACCCATTCTTTTATAGCTATGAATAACCTTAGTCTACCATTATTGGCAAAAGGGGAAGGCCAGAAGGGGAACAAGAAGGGATTTTGCAGTCTACAAGACAAATATTGATGGCCAAAGTCTCTTTCTTAGAGTGCATTTCGTTACATTTGGTTGAATAACGAACTGATGTGGCATTACGTTTCCTATTTAGTTTATCATTTTGTAAATTAAATTATAATTTATAAATATTATTTTTTATCTAAATAAATTTATGATAAATTTTATTATTTTTATTCAAATTATATTTATTAGGTTGATAATGAGAAGAAAAAGTGAAATAAGTGATTATAAGAAAATAAGTTATTATCATAAGTTAAAAAAAATAATTTATAAAAATAATCACTTAAATGATTATAAGTAATTATTTTGATTAATATTATATTTAGAAATTAAATGTTAGGGATAAAATAATCACTTATTTAAAAAATTAATCCAAATGGACTATTACTTTTGATAAGACTGAAAATTAAACGGGTAATTAAATCTTATCTTCAGTAACGTGAAAATATCAATGGTTGCATCTGATGGGCGGATCCCTCATCATGAAGATTCGTTTTTGGCTCTCAACATTGAATCGTGGAGCAGGTCTTTAATGACAATGATTACACACACCTTTAAGCAAAATTTGCTTGGTAAGTCATCTTGCTATTTATTTTTTTAAAAAATAATAATAGTGGTGATTTTATCTTCAGCATTAGAAGAGTGACTTTTATTACCCTTTTTATGACGGATATGATGATTTTTGTTTTGAGGGATAACATATATTTCAATGTTGAAACGGAGGGCGTCATTGGCTGTTTGGATTCATGTTGATAAGTGAGTTTGACACCAAAATTGAGTTAGCCAAGTTTTTGCTTGTTTAGCTGTACAAATTCCTTCACGTTGGTGCCACGAATTTGGTAATTAATAGAGTTGAAGCAAAAGCAATATTGGACCTGCTATTCAACTTCTCAAGTTGCATTTCATCTTTAATTGTTGTTGTCAAATAATTTTACCCACAAGTTCTTCTTTTATTAGTATTGAATATTTTTTTATGCATACTATTCTTCATGCCCCGCCTTGCGTTATTATTATTTAATTTAAAATTACTTTTCAAGAAACCATGTTTTCTTTTATTTTTTATTTTTTTAATATATAAAGAAAATATTTTATTTTATAAATCATTCTAGCTTTGAATTATTATTATCCTCTTTTATTGTTCAATTTAAAAATATTCATGTTTAAATATTTTAACATGTTGATAAATCAAAATTTTAATTAAAAATTATTAATGAATTTTTAAGAATAAAAAATTATTATAAAACCTATGTCATTTTCAATAATTACATAACTAAAAAGTGTTTTTGATTAAAATCATCTAAACATAATTACTTTTGTCAAAATTAATTTTTAAATAAATTATCCAAATATAAATATGTTAGTTCAAAACCAATTTTTAGCATAACGACGTCGTAAAATCAATTCTATCAAAACTCTATTTTAACTAATTAAAAACCAAATTGGCGCTTAGTGTGATGGAGGGTAATTTACTCCGTCAAATCTTAATTTTATGTTTTTCTGTGCTTCTAAATATAATTTGAATTTTTAAAATCCTTTATAATAAAATATTGTCACTTATTGGTCCTTCAGCATGAATTTCCCATGAAAAAATGGCATAGGGAATCTAAGATAACTGAAAAACAAGTTAAAATGATTTAAAATTTAAAAAATGTAAAAAAAATTAAAAAAGGAGTGAGAACCTTTGCAAAATTACGTGATAGGGAAGTTAAGATAATTACAATAGTAAGCATAAATAGAGAGAACATAGAAAAAAACGAAGAGAAAGAGAAATGAGGTAATGAAAAAAGAGAAAAGAGAAATATTGTTGAAGGTTGATAAGTGAGGAGAGCGATGGAGAGGCAAAGAATAAGGGTGCTTACAGTTCAGGTTAGAATGGATATCACCTTGGCTTGAAATTCTCTAGAGCCTAGAAAAGTTGCCCGTGGCCCAAGTTGACCCAATGCTTGACCAAGTCGAGATCAGGGCCAATATTGAACAGGATATTGGCTTGGTACAAAAATTGAAATATCAAATAAATAATAAATTGATTTAATTTATTAAAAATATAATTATTTTCATCCAAAATATATTTTTTAGGAAATAATATTGGGATCAAAAATAATATTTGTTAAAATTATAAATATTCAATAATTATATATTATTTTTATATAATATTAGGTTAAGAAATAAATTTAAAATTTAAAATAAAATTAAAATATTGTAGTAATAAAAAGTCTATATTATAATTATAAAATTAAATTATAACGTGTGATATATTAAGAAAAATAATCTTATAAAATCATTCAATATTTATTAAAAAATATTTTAAAAATAAAAAAAATAATATATATGCTAGGTCAAGCCGGGATCAGGAACAAGAAATGCTCTTCCAAGTGCCCGGCTTGGCCGGTTTGAATTGACTCTTCCCTTTTTCTTCATTTTGGCTTGGCTCGAAGTGATCGGGCAGGATTGGGCCTACTAAGCCTCGAGCTTGGTGAACATCCCTAGAGAAAATGATGGAAAAGGGAGAGAAAGGATAGGAACTTATATCTAGTATGGTATACAATAAGGGCCTATTTGATAGGAAGGATTTTATTTGAAGGAAAGGGAATCTAAAATGGAAAGCCCAAAATACCTGGTTTGGTATGCATCATCAAGATTCCCAGGAATCCAAATTTTCTATTATACATGGGAGCCTAGTTTCCTTCAAGGGGTTAAAGGAATTTTTCAAGTTCATGAGAATCAATCTTCTTATTACTAGAATACCCTCAATATTACCCAAATTTCCACAAATACCAATATCATCGTCACTCCTCCATCAACCATTATTGCTGTCACACCTCAGCTTCATCTTCCCTTAACCAGTTTCACCGTTGCACCTCAGCTTCGTCATCCCTTAACCAGTATCACCATCGCACCTCAGCTTTGTCGTCTGTCTGCTAGTATCACAGTCGCACCGTTGCTCCTCCCTCCAAATCTCCAACATCATCCTCCCTTCACTGTAGATCTCTCACCATCTTTGACAAAGTGACAATGCCCCCCTCCCATTGTCGGCCTCCACCATCACTCCTTCCTCCAAACATTCGACATTGACTCCCTCAGTTTATTCAAATTTGTGGTTAACATCCTCCTCCACAGTTTAGATCTCCTCACCCTCCACCATCACTGTTGTAAAGGAAGAATGAACAAATCATTGAGGGAAGAAATTGGGGCTTTTTTAAAAAAAAATTATTTCACATTATTTTCAATATTGGGGTATTTTGGCCTTTTGAATCTTAAATCTTCCATTCCATCAATTTTAATACACATACCAAATAAAAATCATCCCAAGATTAAGATTCCATTCATATTTTCTAACATATCAAACATACTTTTAAAATTTATTCTCATTCTCTTTCATGTTCCCATTCTCATTCTCTTTCCTATTCCCATTCCCTCAAAAATGATTCTATGTAATGGGAGTGAAAATGTTGGAAGGAGTGATTTGGTACAATTAAAAGCAATTCTTGTATCATTCCATTGGAATCAATTTGACCCATTTTTATTCCATCAAAAAATTGACAGAAAAACACTATACACTTAGTAATCCATCAAAAAGACAAAGTTGCCCCAATCCTCCTGAAACTTCTAGGCACATAATGGTGGTTGGAAATTTTATTAATTTATTTTTTAAATAGGGCATTATAGTCTTTCAATATTTTATGACTTCATTTTCATATAAAAACCCACAATATTCTATTAAAAAATTTTTTCATACCAAATATTACTTTCCCATTCTCATTCCCATTTTATAAAAACTCTTTTGGTGTACCAAACGAGCCTTAGGAAGTTATGTAAGTAGGGAAGTTAAGTTGAAAAAGTTAAGATTAAAATTTAATGAAAAATTAAACATATAGATTTGTTGATTTTTCATTTTAATATTTGCTATAAAATATTAATTATTAGTTTTAATATTGTAATTTCGAAACATTTGACATTTGAAATTTGAAAATCAAACGAAGTGGATAAATAGAGTAAAATTTTGAAATTTTTAATCAAATAATTTGTAATTAGCCAATAAAGATTTAAAAATTATTTTGAATAAAGGAAAAAATAGAGAGAGATTAAATAAAATAAAAAATAATGAAAAATTAATGGTAAAATGTTAAAAAATTAATTTTAAAAAATACTAATTTAAAATAAAAATAGATATTAAAAAGATTTAAAGAAAAAGATAATTTATAAATAATACGTAAAACACTTATTTAAAATTAAAACAGATAATAAGAAAATTAAGATATAAAGATAATTTTAAAATTAATAATAATACGGCTCAATTGAGTTATGAAATTAAAACTGTACAAAAAATCTAAAATAAAAAGAAATAGTGATAATGGGGAGAAAAGTTGAGATTTGGATCCTGCCGTACCTAGTTCCTTCAATTCCTTCAATTGCTCAAATGCAGTGTAAAAGTTTAAGATATTTATGTTGTTTTTATATTTTTATTTTATATATAATAAATTTATCTCTCTTTAATATACTACACTTAAATAATTGAGAAAAATAGGTACCACAAGAATCTAAGTTCAAAAAGTTGAGACTCTGGAAAATTTTGAAGATTTAAATATTTTTTATCTGAAACAGTTTAAAAAAAGAAAAGATATTATTCAAAAGATATTGTTATGAATAATAACTCTCATTAAAAAAATTAAAATATAAGGGATATGATTAAAATTATTTAAGATTTTCATTTTTTAGAAGTTATTACAACATTCTAAAAATATTTTAATTGAAGTCATTAAAAATGACTCTTTTTTCATACATGAAATAAAAAGTTAAAAACTCTACTTCAAATACAATAATTATGAAAGATATATTTAAAAAAAGTAAATGCTTCACACATTTTTCAAAGGGTTTTATATTTAGAAAATGAAAAGCTTTTGAAAAATGAGTCTTATAAATCAGAGTGGATGGAGTAATAAATAAATTCAACATGTTGCAGTTTTTCCCCCCTAAATAGAGTGACTTTCTTTTAAGTAAACAGATGACTATTGAATTGAATATTTTAACTTCTAAAATTTTTAAATATAATTAATAATTTACTAATACGTCATATCAACCAATATATCAATATATATTATAAAATTTATAAATAAATAACACTACTTTTTATAAGTTATGCAGCTCATTCTTTTCTTTTCTTTCCTTTTTTTAATGAAACAAATATATATGATCAAGTATAAAAGGAATACAACAAAATCTTTTAACCAAGCTAAAATATTATCTATGAGACTACAACCTTTAGATAAGCGGGAGGAAGCTGTCTGCCATCAAGAATATCCTTTAAGCTTTCTCTGGAGATGACAACGTAATTGGATGGAGTAGAGAATCTTGAACTAAACCAAGTCCTGCAACCTTATAAAACATAGTGCCTTCCTCAGAGCAATCAAAGTACAATGCAGTTACACTTTAAAGTCTCCAATTATTAATAAGCTGATCCCAGAAGAAGATAGGAACCTGAGAAGACCATTTTCTATCTGAAAGAGAAATGAAAAGAGTTAATCACTAATCTCCAACCACCACCAATTAAAATGAGAAAACCCTGAATCTTGAGTATGTTTAGCAAACTTTAGTTTAATATCTCCCTCTGATCCATGATGAACCACCAAAAATTGAAGTTTACAAACCACTTGATTAAAATGAGAAAACTGTGAATCTTGAGTATGTTTAGCATGGTGAAGGTTAATATCCCTCTGATCCATGATGAACCACACCTAAGATTTAAGTTTACAAACAGGACTCACTTTGGCATCCTTGAAGATGACATCATTTCTAGCCAGCCAATTAGCATACAAAGTCACTGCAATCATTCTAGTAGATTATTACTGTTGATCACTTGAACCCAAATGAGAGCTAAACCAGACAAAACAGGAAAAATTACAGTAAAGAAACAAATGCTTCCTAGTTTCAGTTTCCCCGTTACAAAGAGCAAATTGGAAGAAATCAGAAGATGGTGAACTTGCAAAGGATAAGATAAAGGAAGAACATTCTTCAGTGCCTTCCATATAAAGATTTGAATTCTATAAGGGATAACAAGTTTCCAAACCTTTTCCCACATTGGCTGAGGATGTAACCTGTCTTCATTGAATTTCCATTTAAAAAAGTAATTTCTAACCATCCGAAACATTAAAATCACCTTTGCTGCTGCCTTTCCAGATAAGACAATCCTTTTTCCCTGTCATAGAAAAAGGTGTTTAAAAAATGTCAGAAACAATTTCTGCAGGATGTAAGGGGTGAAGGACGTCCTTGTTCCATAAACCTTTATCATGCAGGATAAGATCGCTGACTTCAGAAAGTCAAACCGGGCATTCTGACTGCATCTTCCACTAATGGAGGTCAAATAAAGAAATATTCAAACCATCACCAACTGACCATCCTAGATGATCAGTAATAATATAACCATTGTGTTTAATAGACTTCCAAGTCCAAGATCCTGAGGACCTGTTAAAACATTCAGCTTCCAAACGATCAACACAATATTTAGGTCCCAATACTTGTCTAAAAGGTGAGTTCTCATCTGCCTCGAACAATGTCCAAACATTTTTAGCCAATAAGGCTTGTGGTTTAAAGGTTCCATTAATCTAAAACCCAAACCACCAAATGATTTATCAAAACAGAGACGAGCTCATTCTTTTTATATTATAGGTTTCTCGCGTTAACAGTTTATTCAACAAACCTCTGTAAGCTATGAAAGAATTATCTTAGATTATTAAATTGTAACAAAAATTTTAGGTTATTAAATGACGCACCTCGTCTCTAGTTGTCCACTGCCAATCACAACATGCTCCATTATATATATTGGAATTGCTGATGATATATGAGATATCAAATGAATACCTTCTCTACAAAATAATCCTAATTAACACTGTCCTGTCTTGTGTGCTTCATCAATATATGGAAGCACTATACATTAGTCATGAACAATATAGCTTACCTCAGTGTAGGTTCAATGCACAAGGCCTACATCAAGTTTCTACAAAAGGTTCTCAATCTACAAGTTAAAGACAAAGCCAATATAATTACAAAATGCTTTATCACACAAGTATTCTATTATCACATAAGAAATGAGATTAAATCACATTAGGGCATGCTGCAGATAAAAACATCATTAAACAACCTGTAGATTCAAATGAGATGAAACCAATAACCAACACATAACAGGAACTGATGAAAAAATAATAAAAAGAAATATAGAATGGCATTCCATATATACAAGTACAGGAAAAGAAGTAAAGAGTATACATAAAGACATATGATTGTGATATGCAACAGAAAAATAGAAACACCATAAAATACAATATCAAAATAATACCCTCAAAGACTCTCCTGCGGCTGCACTATCTTGCAAGACACAGGAGTTTGATGAGTCCCACTTGTTAGATAGGGCCCAACAATTTCTTGTGTCTTTCTCTCTTCTATGTGCAGGATGGTGCAACTGCCTAGAGAGGATCCAAATTCAAAAATAATATCAGAGAAAAAAACAATTGAAAACATGTATTACAAAACAGAGTAAATCAGGAAACTACATACATTACTGCAAACGCAAGGGAAACGGGTAGAAGATGAAGCTTGTGTGCCCATATAACTTTTTTACTTTTTTTTATAAACTGTGTCAATATAACTTTGTTCCAATCACTTGGGTGTAGCCATTTCGAAATACAATTCTAAACAAGCACTTGCAATTTATTATGCCCCTAAGATTAAATAAATTTGAAGGACAAATTCAAAGTTCATTACCATTTTTCTCCGATTAAGTCATTATTTTGTCATGTTCCTTCCAACTAACTCTTGACTCCAGTTAAAGACTTCACAGTTAATCAAAATCATAACAACATGGAGAAAAATAAAATGAAAAAGAATTAAAAACAAAACATAATTAATGACCTAGATCATAGTAAATGTGGATCACAAATTCTTCCTTCCTTTACCATTGAGATTGATGAAGTGTGTAGTCAATAAAAATCTAGAAGATGCCATGAAGATTATCAAAGTCGAAAAATTCAAACCATCCAAACATTACAGACCCAAATCAATGTATGTAATATGTGAAGATGACACTGAAGATTTCATTAGAAAACCATGCCACCATCAATTATACACAAAATAGTCAGAATCTTGAGTCATTTCCAAGCAGGAAATTACACGTTCCGAAAACCCCCAACCCATGTTTGGACAGGATATCGATGTTATCCCATTATATCACATTAGACTGAAGTAGATACAAGAAAATATTCAAGCTAATTTTGATCATCTTGCTGACTAGTAAAAGCAGAGAGATTCAGATACGTGTGTTGATGATCAACATCACTCCTATCGCACCATGGAGCTCTACAGATCACACAACTAGGTACCCTGTTTATCTTGCTTTCCTTCCACTTCTCGAAGCACTCTTCATGAATCGGATTCCGGCAAATCCCACAAGCCACGATCTTCTCTTCCTTCTTCATCTCCTCTAGACAAATCGGACACGAAGTCCCGTCTTTAACGTCTACATTAGGACGTTCCTGCTTTCTGGGACGTCCCTGCGTAAAGAAAAGCTGGTGAAACTTCTGGCAGAGAGCAGCATCTGCTATGGCCTCTGGCGACGTGGGCCGGTCCAGAAGACGGCGGAGCTCGGAGGGGAGGAGAGCACTGTGTGGGAGGCTAAGGTCGTCGAGGGAAACGCCGAGGACTCGAATGTAGACGAAGAAAATGTGCTTGCAAGGGGTTACGGGATCAGGGCAAGTGCATGATGGCCAGGTAGCGAGAGTGACGGTGTAGACATTTCCGGTGGCACCAAGCACGAAGAAGGTGGAGTGGGAGCGGTGGAGGAGCAGGAGGTCTTGGCGGAGTGCTCGGGATATTCGATCGGAGATGGGTCGGGTTTGTCTGAAGCGACGGTAGACATACTCCATCGGGAAAGATTTGTACAGCGCACAGTATTAGAGATGGAAGAAGAGAAAAGCACGAGGCGCCAATGGAGGAGAATCTGAAAGAACTGAGGAAGCAAGTAACTGGAACGTTTCTTCAATCTTGAAGACGGGAAAGAGTTTGAATTCTTCAAAAGCTTCAAAATTTATTATTGACTGATTGATAGTAGCTCTAAAGTGGAGATGTGACGTGGAGGTCATGGGGTGGTCGGAGCAAACCACAGCTTTTAGCTCGCTAGTGAGGATATACTATTAGATTTTAGATATCCTATAGCAAAATGACAAAATGAGGAACTATGATTAATAAATGCTCCAATCTTTAATATATCTTTAATATACTATAATGTTTCTATTTTTTTCATTAAAAATTTTAATATAAAGATAAAAAAATATAATTAATTTGTTAAAATTTCTTTTAAAATTTTTAATATTTCTTTTAATAAATAAAAAGATAAAAATAGTAATTAATCTATTTAACTTTAAAACAAAATAGATAAGGATATAAATAAAATGATAATAATTAATGTTGTATTGAAACAAATTTTTTCTTAAAAAATAATGAATAAAAAATTAGAAAAAATAAATATAAAATATTTTTAATTATATTACCCAAGTTAAAAATTAGATTTTTAAATTCATCAAAAAATTTTAATATTTTTTACTATTTAATGTCTGTTTGATTTATTATTTTTTAAATTAAACTGTAATTTATAAATATTATTTTTTTATTTAAATAGGTTTTTTAAAAATGTTATTATTTTATTCAAATTTCATTTTTACAACATGTGGTTATTTTAATTTATTTTTTGTAAAACCGAAAATCAAATAAGTTCTTATTTTCATTAATTACTTTTTTTTAAACCTCTCATTAATTACTCTCTTCATCCCATAGTGTAAGTGATTTTACAAAAGTACATATATTAAGAAAAATAATTAAACTTAGTTTGGAATTTTGATTTCTACAAAAAAATTATTGTGATTCTAAAAATAATTTTCATTCACATTAACTAAAACATTAAAAAATAAATCAATAATAATTTATTATTTCCTATAATATTTAATATAAGTTATTTTAATTAATTTACCGAAACCAAAAAATTAATTATATCGATAAAATTATCTAAAAATTATTTTAATTTTAATTTTTATCTTTAATAGATATCATAAGAATAGAAACTCTCCAAGCAATTGAATTGATTTTTAAAGCAAAATATGATAAAAAATAAATTATTTCCTAATATATAATATGTCAAAAATTATTTGTCAATAAAATAACACATGAAGTTGATTACCACTCTAGGGCGACGTAGGTGTTGAGAAAGCAAGTGGAATGGAGTTGCTTTTTTTTTTCTTTTTAAAAAACAGAAAGCTTTACTCTTGTTATATTTTTTAAAACAAAAAAAGCAATTGCTTTATTCTTTTTTTTTTTTATTTTTTCAAAATCAAGTCTCAATCACTGTTACTCTCAGATTATTTTTAACTATTTTACTAATTTTAAAAAAATAAGTTTGATCATTAAATTTATCTAAAAATTTTTAACTAAATAAACCTACAAGATATCTTATATTTGAGATTAAATGAAGCTTATAAAAGGTATTCTATATTTAGTATAAGATGGAGTATTAATTATAGAATAAAAGTATGAATAAAAAAATAATTAATGTACTGGATAATCCTAAAATGCACCAATCTCAATAATATTTTTATGTTTAATAATATAATATAATATATTTATTTATTTAAAAAATAAATTCAAACTTATCAAAAAACAAAGAGTGAAACAAGCAAATTATATTATATGTAATTTTTCTGGAAAATACTTCAAGTAAGAGTGGAAATAGGTCAAATCCCTAATAATGATCTACAATCTAACCTATATAAGACTTAGTCTGTTTTAACTAGATTCAGACTTCTATAGACAAACTTATTTAGTTAAATAGGTCTAGCCTATTTGAGTAAGGTTTAGCTTAAAACCTATCAGTCTATATCTATTTAAATTATTATTATCATTATTTAATATATATATATAATATAATTAATATAAATTAGTTTTATAAATTTCCTTTTTTTATTGATTGAAATAAGTATAGGGATATGTGCTGTGATATCCTTCCTTACTACTTTTTGTATTATCACTTTTTTGTGAATAAGAGTAAGTGAGTTAATATGTGAGAAATTCTATATCGACAAGATAACAAGATAAGAGACGTGAGTAGGGTTTATAAAAGTAAAAACATTGGCTACTTTTTTATTGTATTACTTAAACATATAAGCCATAAAATAAATATATACTATATGGATCATGTATTTAGTGGCTAAAAGTTTAAAGTTTTTATTTTTTCAAATTAAAGTTCATATTTTTTTACATTCATTTTTTAGTTTTTTATAGGATTTTAAATATGTTTTAGGATAAATCAGATTTTAGAAAGTTTAGACTTAAATCTAAAATAAAATCTTATATATGTTAATAAGTCATATTCAAGTTTTAGATTTATTATATAATTTAAGATTTATAACGTAGACTTGAACTATTTAAATAAAACATAACCTAATCTAACATATTTTCATCTCTACTTTCAAGGAACTTACTTCTCAAAAAAATATCAAACAAGCTCTAAAGACAAACTTGTCAAACATATTTACTTATACACGTTAATAGGTAAGATTTAGATTTCAGGCTTATAATCCTATTTAACCAAAAACTAGCATGAGCTCATTTGTTTCAAGCCATGGCAGTAGCCCACTAAAAATATATGTATAGTATTTTTATAAGCGTGAAAAATATACATATATAAACTTTAATAATTTATATTTAAATTTTTTTATTAATAAGTATTCAATAATAATTCTTGATAATATTATTTATTTAATATCTATTAAAATTTATTTACTAATAATTATTTTTTATTATATACTAATTATTACTCACTCTAATCCTATTTATAAAAAAATATTTCCTTTTGATAATTCAAAATATAAAAAAAAAGAGTTAATAATACATTAATTTCTTTTTTTCTCCCAAAATTACCTTCAATAAGGCTTTGCAAAAGAGTAAATATTGTATTAAATACATTAATAATTCAAATTGATACTCCTTTCAACTGAACTATATGAATTAAGGATATGTATTAAAATTAGTTAATCATATTAATTTTTTTTAAAAATATATTATCTTTTTAAAATTACCTTTATTAAATTTATTTTTCTTTTTCTTTCTTATAAATTAAATAGAGACTTTTTAGATATTATATAATAAATATTATCTAGTATTCTAAAAATAATCTTATTTTTTAAATTAAAATAAAATATCATATATTAAGAATCAAATATAATATTAAATCAGTTAAGGGTAATTTTAAAAGAAATTTAAAATATTAAATAAATTAATTAATTTTAACTAACTAAAATTATTTTTTTCAATATTATAAAGTATGTTTTTTTTCTTATATATGAATGGGATAAATTATTTATTAATTAATTTCCTGATCTATATTTATCAATCATATACTTCTTCTTATTTCAAAATAAATTAGTAAAATTAAAATATTAAAGGACAAAAGTCGAGCAGAGGTAAAAGTTGGGGTACAGGTTTTGAGGGGTGGGGCTATAAGGATGACATGATAGCCTGCTACCTACTTTTAACAAAACTTTTAAAAAATATATACAGAAGTCAAGTAGTGTTACATTTGAACCGACTTTATGTGAACCGACTTTGAGTATTACATTTGGATAAATAATTTCTGACATATTATATTCTGATAAATTATTTATTAATGGTTCAAAACTTGTTGACTGATTGATAGCTCTGGAGCATGAAGAGCGGGAATTGGAGGTCATGGGGTGGTCGACGCATCCAGAACTTTGGGTGACTCAAGAGGATCTACCGTGGATATCCCTTAAACAAAATGAGGAACCATAATATGACAAATAAATTTGTTCATGTTGGCCAAAAAATATTTATTATTTTATATTTTTAATTTTTTTAGAATTTTAAGATTTGATTAATTTTCTTTTCCAACTATATCCTCATTATTACTATTAATTTTTTTTCAATTCTTTCTCGTAGTTATAGTATATTAGTTAAATGCTTGATAAAAAATTATATTAGTTAAATGATGATATTTTTATTAATATATATAATAATTAATAATTTTTTAATTTATATATTATAATCTTAAATAATAAGTTTTGACAGAGATGGTGTAATAATTTATTAATATGATATGTAAAAGTTTTTATTAATTTGATATACTAGTATTAATGTTGGCGGTGGTAAGAAAAAAAAATTAATGTTCGCCAAAAAAGTTAATTCAAAATATTAATACATATAATAACGGGATAATTGTGTTTTTAGACAAAAAAATATATATTTGGTTTTTGGTATCAAATTGACTTTTTTAAAAAAAATTGATCATAAATTCAAAAATTCGATTTTCACCCTCAAAAAGTCATCTTTTATTTCAAAAGTCAAATATTTTTATTTTCTGATCCCAAAAACCAATTGTCCCTATAATAAAATTAGTAGAAAAAATCATACTCTTTACAGATTATGAAGTGACGGCTCATTTTCAAAATTTTCTACAATGTACAATAAATCATATTTAGTTCTAAAATACCCCATCAATGTTAAAATATTTAACAATTCATATTTTCCTAAATGATGAATATTGTGTCTTATTTTTCAAAGTTTATATGAAATTTAAAAAAATATAAATTAGAATTATGTTTTGTGCAATGCACATCCATCATATCAGTAATAACGATAAAGAGATATTGATTTTGAATAAAAGTTGGAACAGAAAAATTTAAATTTAAAACTTAAAAAATGAGGTAATTCAAGACACAAGTTATAGTTTTATTCTTTTGGCCGATATTACCATTCAAGACAAAAGTCAGATAATTCAAAGGCCTAAAAATAATAAATATAAGAGAAAAGTCATGCTATGCATTCAGTATGTGGCAATTTGTCTTCTTTTCCTTTGAAAATTTAAATATTATCTTTGCCTTAAAAATATATTCTACTTTGGGAGTCAGAATTTTTGTTGGGTGGCTGAGTAAACGAAAAGTTAGTTCCCATGAACAAAATGGAAGACGGCCTCCCTTTTCACCTTGGACCAGGCACTCCCACGAAGCTATTTTGATGATGAAGTGGGTTTTAGTGGGGCCCATATACGCATATATATAAACTCTGACGTGGCTTTTCCATTTTTCCAGGTTGTGATGTGGTTGGAGTAAACAATTGTAAAATTATCCATATTTTTATTTAAAATGACAGTTATTAACATAAGGGTAATATATGCACATAAACAAAAGCTTGAGGGAGTCAATTATCAAATTTTAAAGTTAGGGGTATTTTATACATAGAACTTATAGTTTAAGGGGGGTTTTGTATATTTTAACCTTATATTTATAATAAGATATGGTGTGGTTTTCATATTAAATAGAAGTTTATACTGTTATCAATTTATAAATAATGTAATTAATTTTTCAGATTTTGTACAATATCTTTTTTTTGGCCAAGATTTTGTACAATACCAATTCATAAATTATAAGAGTTTCCAGAAGATTATGGATTTAGTTTAAAGTTACCTGAAATAATGGAAAAGACATCTGTTTCTTTAAAACATCAACAATTAATTTTTATTATTTTCTCATTATCTCACCGTTCATTCCATTATTTAGATTTCAATCTATATTACCTATTGTGGTATAATCATCAAACAATAGATCCTAATTAAGTGGGATTGCGAAAATTATAGCTCCCAAAAAATTGCAAACCCGAATTTTCCTCTTAGGTTTCCAAAGGGTTGGACAATCACAAGATTGTAAACATTAATATTTCTTATTATTCTGAAACTGATCAATGCAAAATTTGATGCTAAATAAGAGTACATGAATTCCTCATTTGATTGTTTTGACTTATGTATGACTATGATACAACAATATTTCAGGCATGCTACTTAGAGCGGGTAATATGGGCCAGATCCGATGGACCATCTCGATTAACCCGATAAAATAAGTATGCTAGACTTTAAAATTAGGAGTCTAAATGGAAAACATGTTTTTTGAGCTAGTCCAATTGGCCCATTTTTTATTTTTTTTGTTTAAAATATCAAAAAATATATTATTTTATTAATTAGTAATATATAAATTATAAAATTTAAATATTATATTGATTTTTTGTAAATGATAATGATAATTAGTTATATTAATTTAAAAAAATTATATGAAAAATACTTTTTTAAAAATACGGGCCTGCAAGCTCATGTTATACGGACTTAAGCTTTACTAATTGAGCTCGTTTGGCAATCCAAGCTTTTTGAGCCGGCCTAGATTGCTAGCTCTAATGTTACTTGGTACTTAATACCAAGTTGAAGCTATGACCAACGGTGCCATCCAAAAAAAATCACGTGTATCAAACAAGTGATTAGTATAATGTATTGTATTAACTTATATAATTAAGTCTTATAATTGAGGACTACATATTTTCATATTCGATGCTCTCCAAGAAATTTCAATCTTGTCCTTTTCAAAATCTTACTACATATAAATCTGGATGAATTGAGCATATTTGATAGAATATATAATTCGTATATGAAGCATAATATGTAGTACTATGAAATTTGAAGCATAACAGACTTTTAACAATGATATTTTGTAGTGATTTATGATTATATATATATATATTTGTTTGGGTATTGGTAGCATATAAGTATTAAACAAAGAACAAAAATATGTAAACGTTACTAAAAATGTCAAGCTTAAACACTCTCTTATATAAAAAATCACTTTTAAAATTTTTTAGGGTGTTTATTTAAATTTTTAAAAATAACTAGAATCTGAAAAAAAGAAGTTTTCTGAAGTTACTCCAAATAATTTCTGAAAACAAAGTAATTGCAGTATATGAAAAAAAAAAATGTAAAAGAGATCGAGGTGCAATAAAATAACTTTAAAAATTAAAAAAATAACAATATTTGATTCCATAGAAATATTATAATATAAATTCATATTTTTTCTTTATTTACTAAACAATTTAAAAAGTTTTTTTTTTATTCTAACCAAACACAAAATAATTTTTACTTTTTCAAAAATCTCTAAATAATTAATCACTTTTTTAAATAATTTAAAAATTACTTTTTTAAAAAATTTAAACAAACGGCCCTAAATCACTTAAAATGATCAGGTAAAACAAATGCATGATAAAATAAACCAATGCGTTTATTGGGTTTAAGATTTTTATGGTAGCAAGTCCAACATCTATAGAAAGAAAAATGTAAACAAAAAGGATTTAATTCTTTCACATATATAGAAATCAAAGAAACAAATGTTAAAATAGAAATTACAGCACCTTTTCTTTTCCTCCAAGCAAAGGCAAAGCAGAGAGTGTATTAGAATATGAAATGAAGCATACTTTAAAAATCCCTTCAAATCCATGCTCGCCAATATTTTCAAGCTTTTCATCTTTCTGACCACCCAGATCATATTTATACACATTTGACTTGGTAGCAAACACTAAAGAATTCTCATTGATGATTGTAAACCCTAAAACAACAGAATTAATCATCCCCATTTCTTCCAAGCTTATGGTTAAACGCCTTGACCAAGAACTTGATTCATAGTCAGTCAAAACCCACAAAGTTAAAATTGAAAGATCGGCCACTGTCACTAAACATATTGACTCATTAATGGAAGTTTTAGCTTCACCCCACTTGAAAATATTCACGTCAAAATAGTATTTTTGAGCATTCTCTAGGGCTTCTTTTGGAAGACTAAGAAATCTTGATCTGCCACTCTCGAGATGGTACGTTGCTATACATGGAACAGAATAAGGATTAGGGTTAGGGTTATCGGTTCTATAGAAAGAGGAACAATCTAAGATGAAGTGAATGACTCCATTGTGGATCCAAGGAGAACCAGATACCAAATCCCAGTCTCCTTCAAAGCACCCTCCTTCTCTTGCTATCCACACACCTTCTTTTGGCATATAAGTACTGTACTTAAACCCTGATGAGGTATATTCAAAAGCAAAGAGCCTGTATTCCTCAAAATCCTCACTGGTATTAGGGTTGCATTCAAAGAAGAATGTGACACGAGAACGTGGATCTCCTATCAGTTTTTTTGGATTAGGAATGTCCAAGCATGACTGTGTTATAGGATTGCAAATGAATAGTCGTCTTCCTCTTTTCGCTCGCCGGCAGAGAAGTACTCCATTACTGGAAGCAAGAATTCTCGAGGAGCTTTTGGTGAGAAAGTCCAAGAAATCTTTTGGAACACCAGAAGATTTCTCGTCTCCGGGTAATACATGTATTTCTATTTTGTTGTTTTTGTTGTGTGGCCAAATGAAGTGGGGTTGAATAAAGAAGCAAGACTCATTCCTAATCATTGAATGTTGACACTGTTTCAATCTGAAGTATGTTTCTTGTGTCAAGTTAGAGGTAGACTTAGAACAGGACTTGAATTTGCATATTGATTTTGCTGGTAACCATGAAAATATCTCAAATATCATATCTTCTGAAAATTCCATGCCCTGAATTATAGCCAATTTAGGGAAAAAAAACATAATCATACCAAAAAAACATTAAATGACACCGTAAAAAGTATTAATTGTACCTTTATTTCATAGAACTCAAAAAATAAAACTTACTTGCATATAGAAAACACCTTTCTGCCAAATCTTGGAAAAAGCGAGAGTTTTAATAGTAATCAGTGATGGATGACATGAATGTTTTTAAGAGAAAGAATTGCAATTAACATGAATTTATAAGACTTCCTGAATTAATAAGCGATTTCATCAAAGATAAGATTAGGTTGAAAACTCATGATTTTATATTTTAAATTACTCTTACACTTTAAGGGATTGTAATCTTTTTAAACTCTTAACTACTTTTGAATTTGTTTTTGTTTAAATTATAGTTTTATAAATGTTTATTCTATTCAGCTTTATGTGACGATTTGATGATCTTTAAATATAAAAAGTAATATATCATTTTATGAGTAGGACTAGGAGAGGTGATTTCTAATTTATGAAAATATATGTATATCCCCAACCACATATCTTTTACAAAAGATGATAATAAGTGAACACGTGTTCAAATTGAATAAACTCGATCATCGATATTTTTGGGCTAAAAAAAAAAAAATCCGAGACGACCACGGAATCATCAGCGCGTTCATGTGTATCCCGGAATCATTGATCCCATTGCAAATAATAAAAGGTTAGTCTCTTATTATATTTTGTTCTGGGGAAATTTTTTAATGTATAGAATTTTGGAATGTTAATCATTTGCAAATAAATACTTATTGTTGCTAATTTTGTAAATTTATATTATGTAAAAATACTGGATCAATTTTTAGCAAGGTTACAGCCTCTTTGGTTTATGTTGTCAAAACAGTTTTTATCTTTTTAAAAACAGAAAAATAAAAAAAATTATTTTATAAATCTATTTTTTATAAAAAAAATTTGAAAAATAGAAAAAAAAAATAAAAAATTTAGAATATCTTTAAAGTGTTTTGTATCTTTTTTTTTCTAAAAAAATATAAGAAAAAGTAAAAAATATTTATCTTATTAATGATAAAATTATAAATTTTAAATAATTCATTTAATACTTGTTAATTATGATTTTGATAATAATTATCCAAACAGATTTTTTATTTTTTTTAAAACTTAATCTGGAAAATAATTCTACAAGTATATAGGTTTTCTCGTTCTCATCCTGAATCAAATTTTCTCGCTAATCCCATCTCCAACTTGAACTATAAAAGTAAAAATTTTCTCGCTCTCATCCTGAATCAAATTTTTCATTGCTATGTTTTAAAAGAATATGGGCTCTCTAAGAAGAGTCAGATTTAGTCCTACCTGCTAAGTAATGGGCTAACATTGCTTGCTCCCCCCTTTTCTCACCAAAAATCAAAATGGAAAATGACATTTGATGACCAAAATTTTTAATTAATATCATGAATAAAAAAGTTTGAAAATGATAGAAAATAATCATAGTCTCAAATTGATCAAAATTCTAAATAAGAAATGAACTAAATGTTATTGTTAAAAATTTTACACTCAACATCTACTTTTTACTACTCATTTTCCATGATTTGACACTGAACTTTCCCGATTTTACACTGGACACACTAAAAAATTAAATTCTTAGAATTTTACACTCAACTTTCACATTTTACTATGAATGTTCTATAATTTAACACTGAAGAACCCTAATTTTACACTGGACAAGTCTCAGAATTTTACACTCAACCTCCACTGTTTACTACTCATATTTCATAATTTGACACTCAACTTTCCTAATTTTACATTAAACTTCCTCAATTGAATTTTTTCATTATGATAATGTGTTCAGTGTAAAATTGGAAAAGTTCAATGTCAAATAGTAAAAAGTAGATGTTGAGTGTAAGACTTTTTATCAAGGGCAATTAAGTCATTTCCTATTTAAAATCTTAATTAATTTGAGATTATGGTCATTTTTTATTATTTTTGAATTTTTTTATTCTCAAATAGTATTAATTAAAAATTTTGGTCTTCAAGTGTCATTTCCCCAAAACAAAAATACCCCAGTGCTTTATGCAATAACTAGTGGTTGAATTAGAGATGGAAACAAAAATAAGGTTTGGTGGACTTTTTAATACATATTTTTGTCTTATTTCTCATTTTGTTGTTACTCAAAATCTCTAGAATCTAAAAGCTAAAAAAATTTTACCCACTCATACACTCAAGGTGATAACTTACCATCGGTGGGACTTAATTTCATGACTTTTCTGCATTCAAAAGTGTTGATACTACTAGCTCATTATCATTTATTATAATTTAAACATTTTATATTTATATAAATTTTGTAACTAAATTTTTATCCCATATCCTTACCCTGCTTGTGCGGGATAAGGCATTAATAAATTGGACCTTTATCATGTGGTTGATTCTTATAATGCTATCACTAAATTTGTTAATAATAAAATAAAATGCTTCAAATTGAAATGCTATATGTAGGAATGGTTGCTTTTGCTTCACTCTTTCCACACACACACTTCGGACTGACCACGAACTAGCTCCACTTTATATTAATGACTATTAACATTAACATTAATCATTCTATTCGAACTTCCTCCTCCAAAGGCACCCATACATGCTAAAACACACAAACACAACTACCATCTACATATATCCAGGACTCCCTTTCCAGTAGATCTGCTTTACACTAATGACTATCCACACTAACGTTAATGACTATTACACTTTATTTATTAGAACTTCATCCCCCCAAACGCAGTTGGGATATGACCCCAGCTCTGTTGGTTTTTGCAAAAAATAAAAAATATCCACCTCATCATAGACATTGAACAAACCATGTCCCAAAAATAGATAGAACCCTCCATGCTGACGTCTATCTCTAGCTTCTCCATATGTATGTGTAGCACTTACTTTTCGCTAGCTCCTCTTGATATAGCATGCACTGGCTTTCTACTTCTTTGTGTGATATACTCATATTAATCATTCATTGGAGCTATCTTTTCTTCTTCATGGAACACACACAGTAACTATCATTCTTAGTTCTTCTATGATGAAGAAATTTGAATCAACCGACAACATAGTAGAGCTCATGGTTTTGCCACTGCGAGGAAACCATTGGTTAGACCTGCTTGTTTCTTGAAGCCTTATTTAAATTGGTTCGATAACCCACCACCTCTTCTTCGCCATACTTTCTTCTCCGACTCCACATCCAAACCTTCAGTAGCTTAAGCATAGCGTTCGATGAATGGCCACAAGAAAAATGGAATTCTTGGAAAGAAAGCTTCATTCCCAGCACGAACATGTATGGAGAGTGGCTAGGATACTCCAACCAATCAAAGCTTCTGCATATCAAATTGAATGGAACAACAATTTGCTTCATCGGCTTGCACAGAGGTGGTATCATGAGACTAATTCCTTCATTTACTTGGACGAAACAACCATTCCATTGAAGCATGTAATGATTTGTGGGGGTTACTCTGTTCTGAGATCCTTTGCTTTTACACTTACTGGGGACAAAGATTTGAAGAAAATGGGAAATCTGACAAATGTTGAAGACAGCTCCGCTGAACATCCATATGGCTGAACCATTTTATTGCATATATGCGAATCACGTTACCTACTTCTTTATAATTGGTCCAAATCTGGGCTTTTGAGAGATTCCCATCATCGCATCCAAATCCTAACATCGTTAACATGGTTAAATACTTCTTAATCAAAGAAATCACAGTTGAATAAATCTTCATCCTTTCATCACGTAATGGAAGATCCAAATACCATGGACTGTGAATGTATTTCCTGAGCTTTGCTGGAATACTGCATCCTTGAGATATTGAAGTTCATGGTCAAATAAAAGAAAAACAAAGATAGTGGTTTCAAAGGGAAACAAAAGTGTTAATCGAAAAAAAAAGGATATAAAAGTTGTTTATCATAATGAATTGCATGAAGCAATTTTGTTGTTACAGCATATATATTCATTTTCAAAAGGATATATAATGGTAAGAGTATGCTTTTACTATTATCTCTTTAAGGGATGTATTATTAATATTGCTAACAAAGTCTGATAGAAAGAAAATGGAGATCTACTCCCTCAAAATCTAAGCAATTTCTCAAAGCAAGCAAAGATTCTATTTGTCTCTTTTGGATTTTAGACAAGTATAAATATTTATTAAATTCATATAATGATAAAATTTATAAAAATTTAAAATAAAGGCATATTGTAGAAAAAAAGTAAAAAATATAATAATGTCAAAATAAATAAACCTACCTCAATATAAATGTAATATATAAATAAAATTTTTTAAGCACCACAAACGTTCCCTTTTTTGCAAGAACTATTCCTTAATTCATAATTAAAAATATCACCCTAAACTTTCTCTAGTCTTTATTACAAGTTATTTTTAACTATTTTATGGATATCAAGAAAAATGATTAAAAGTAATAAAAATTCTTAAATTTGATAAAATTTATCATAATTTTCAATATTATCATCATTAAATTATAACTTATTTTAATTATATCTTAATATCTCTCTCTACCAAAACTTTTAATGAGTGACAAATATAGAAAATAATATCTAATGCTCCAAGTGTGACTTATATTTGGCATATTAAATTCTTCTAAAAATTAAGGGAGTATCATCGTCAGTTTGATTTCCTCATTCCTTCACTAGACAACTTCGTGCCCGTTTGGTTTGTCTTTTTGTAAAAGTACTTTTAAAACAACCACAGTTTACAAAAATGAAGTTTGAATAAAAGTAGAGTAGTTTACTAAAAGTTGTTTGGATGAAAAAGAAGAAAATGATGATTAGAAAGTACAGTTACATTTTGATAAATGGGAACCAAACAGGCACTTCAGGGTCTCAATTAATGTTAGCACATTCCCAACTACTTTTTTTTTTTAACTACCCATTCCCAACTACATTGATGACTGTGAATTTGTGAGCTTTCATTGTGGAATCTCTTTCTTTTTGCCAACTCTCATTGTGGAATCCCTTACCCTTCAATGCCATTGGTTTTAGAGTGTGTATATTTAAATTAGTTTGCTCATGCACTTAATTAATATCCAGATGAAGGATACCTGTGATATTTTTAGGTGTCTAATGAGAAGGCTTGTGCTGTACAAAGTGGAGAGAATGTGTCAAGCTTTGGTATATTAGTAAGTTCTTTCAGAAGAGCTTTCATTCTGGAATCCATTATAGCCAATTTCAGCTGATTATAAGAGTAGGTTGACCTTAAAAACTAGCAAATTACCTGGTAACATGATCTACTCAATTGACATTCATCCATCTTGCATCCCATTCATTTTGTTGATGCAGGCAGCAGGATCCAATAAAGAACATGCCTTAACCAATCAGTTTCTTGGCTATAAACCATTTCATCCCTACAAATTTTGCTATGATAGGCCAAGAACTCAAGCAACCCGGCAAATCTCCCATCCTATTTATTCATAGTAAAAATAGAATAATTTTATGGGCGTGCTGGAATTTGAACTCCCAATTGTCATAATCTGATTAAGCCTAAGTGATGTGTGTTTCTGAGGAAGGGAACATAATTTATAGTGGTTTGAAATAGTGCTTCCTTAGGCCGTCTTCTGGTTGAAATAGATGAAGTTACTAATCACCATTGGATTGTTATTCCTGTATCCTTAGCATGTAAAATATGACACTGTACAACCCTATTTGAACTTGATAGTCGAATTGCTGTCTTCGTCCTTGGTGATTATTTCTTGTTGCTTTGCCAAAGCAACCTTCTTGATGCAACTGATAGCTATCAGTCTGTTTATTGTGCTGCATAAAAGTTTATATCACTTTTATTGTTGCTATATTGGGGTTATTTAATCATGCAATAAGCTCCTTGTTCATATTTGTTTCTTTGAAAATGTGGGTTTTGATAGACAAACAATTGGGAAAATACTGGCTCATGTCCCCAAATCTTTGCTGCTAGCCCTAGCAAAACTCGAGAAAGTTTGAGTTCCTTTGTGGTATTTCTATATTGTAGTTATTTAATCATTCGTTAACCTAGACCAAGGAACACACCTTTAATTGATAAGTTCAAATAGAAGAATATTGGATTCCCTTTATAGAGAAAGAAATTATAACATACAAGATTAATGTCCTGACCAAATGTACAGTTTTGATATGATAAACTTGAATAAAATTTTGAAGTATGAATACAGGGGAAACCAAATGAATACCACTATATTTTGGGTACAATCAAATTTCCTATTTAAGTTGACAACAACATAGGTAAAGGAAACCTCAAATCTGAGAATTATAGTTTCATAGTCTCAGGTGACAGACATGATGTGTATATCATCAGGAAACAAATGATAGAAAAGATCACTAATTAGGAACCCTAGAGTCCTATCAGAGAGAAATCCAAACAAAAATGATATTTAACAACAAAAATGATATTTAAACAGCTATTCATGCATTGCAACTTCAATTATTTCTACCATAGTTAAATTATCAAATTCCTAACACAAGCAACTGGTAAACAACTCTCGATATTCAATTGTAAATAAACTAAAAGTTGCCCAACCATAATGAAAATGCTTCCATATCAAAATAATGTAAAAGTAGACAATACAAATAGTAACGAAAAACTCAATTAATGGAGTAAGAAGAAATGGAAATGTTTATTCCTGCATCATTTAAGGACAAATAATTCCAAGGTTGAAAATCCTACTTCTATCTTCAGTAGTCTTTGTGCAAAACTTCTCCAACCTTAATTCAGGAATTGGCTTGTTTTCCTTCACTGATTCACCACGAATGCAGCTCTCCAACCTTATACTTGTCAAAGACATATATCACACAACACTTTCTTCAGCTTTAATTCTTTGAATGGAAAAATTAATTAGGCACAACTAGGGTTACACACAGGCGGGGTTGAGTCAAGTTCCTTCGGATTGGGTAAGGTGGTCCCCAGATTTGATGCACAGGCCTAGGGGCAATAACTCAAACCCCTCGACAATTATTCTGCAATATCATTCTAGTTCCTTTGCAGTTCAGATCGCATGTTGTAAATGGCATAAGCTATGCTTCATATTTGCATCATCTCATCTGTCTCACTCTTTCTCCAACCATGTCTTCTCCTCTCTCTCCCTCTTGTCTCATCACTAGTTCGCTAGGCAGGATGATACAAAAAACAGGATTATGCTTCATGGTTATTTAGTTACCATGAAGGATAGACATATAGGTAGAGAGAGAGAGAGAGACAAGCAGATGAGATAATGTAAGAGCATGAACAATCATTCAGTCATCTTCCAACAAGTATTATCTTGTTTGAATTTATTGCTATTTCCAGAAAATATCTTACTATGAAACAATTGGTGGAAAAATGTGGCACAATTATTAATTAAGATCTTCTTCTAGTATTTATGTGACCTTTCTTTTATGTTACACCTATTCATAAAATTCTGCTCAGCAAATAGAAGATAATCTTGGATATATGTCAGAATAGTGATAAATACATCAAACACATAAATATACAAAAAGGAAAAACTGCATAAAATCAATTCTTTAAGTTTCTTATGATCATAATAAAAATATTATATCAACACAAAAATAAAATAAATCAAATTCTTAATCTAAATACAAGAACTTCTCTCTTATCAAATAAATTGAATGAGCAAATTTCATACTAATATCTTAGCACATTTTTTATCTCAAGACAGACAAATCTTTAAAGTCAACTCCACATGAACAAAGAGTATTAGAATAAGAAATGAAGTGCAAATCCCTATCAAATCTATGCTTACCAATTTTTTCAAGTCTTCTTCCTTTTTCACCAATCAAATCATACCCATACATATCCCTCTTTGTAGCAAAAACCAAAGAATCTCCATTCATTATTGTAAATCCAAGAAAAATAGAGTCCTCCTCCAATCCCATTTCTTCCAAATTTAATATAAAAAACTATGACCAAGAACTTGATTCATAATCAGTCAAAACCCTCAGAGTAAAAACAAATTCATGTTTGACATAACTCACTACGCATATAGACTCATTCACTGTTTCAACTTTGCCCCACTTGAAAATGTGTATGTCATACGCCCATTAAAGTGTTTATACCCAATCTCTACAACTTCATCTGGAAAAACAATCCATCTTGTCTCACTACTCTCAAGATTGTATGATGACATACAGTGATATCTTCTCACAAAATAAAGATCCCTATATTTGGCAAAGTGAACAGCTCCTTTGTAGAACACAGGAGAGTCATATATGAAGCTCTTATCAACCATAAATAACCTTTTATCTCTTTTTTCCCATACATCTTTAGGCACGTAAACTTGGCACACAAAATGCTCTGATGGATAGTCTGGAATATTTTCAAAAAGAATTAATTGATATTCCTCATCATTAACTCCTTTGTTATGGATGCATTCAAAGGTGAAAATGAAGCATACATAGTGGTTTTCTAGCAAACAGGTGGGGCAGCAATGGAGGAGCATGATTGTGTCACAGGGTTACAAATAAATAATTCTACACTTGGAGTACTTTGTCTCGTGATTTGAGAGAGAAGGAGTCCATTACTAGAAGCAAGGATTCTTACTGACCTTTTATTAAGAAATTGAAGAAAGTTTGCAGGAATACTTGAAGATGCCTCGTGTCCCAGTAATGCATGTATTTTAGTTTTGTAATTGATATTATTCTGTCCAAAGATTCCTTGAATGAAAAGGGAAGAATCATCTTTTAGCATCAAATTTTGAGTCTGCTTCAATGCAAAACTTGTCTTACTTGTGAACTCAAATATAGATTTAGAACATGACTTAAACCTGAAGTTTGACTTCGCAGGCAACCATGAAAATATTTCAGATATTACATCTTCATGTAGTTCCAAAGTCTTGACCTGTAAACATGTAGGAAGCTTTTCCTTAATAAAGAATTTTAAAAGAGGAACAAACGTCATGACTCTTATTACTGAACCCCGCTTCTCTCCTATTTCTCTCATTATTTTTTGTTAAATAAGTAAATAAATTTAAATCATTCGAATTTGATCTGAACTATAATGAAATTGAGTAAAACAGAAGAGAAGAGAGGAGCGGAGATCATGTTACTAATTACTCCATTCAATTAGCATACAACAAAGTAGAAAAAAACAATTGAAACCATCAAAAGTATCAATATGACAAGACCTATAAGTGTAACAATTTAAAGTTAGTGCATTCAAGAAGGAAACAAAGAAAGCACTTTTTTTTTGGCGAAGAAAGCACATTTTTTTTTTGCCATAACAAATAAAGCACATTTAACACAAAGAAAACGTGGTTTACAAAATCAAAACAATATGAAATGGATCCAATTCCTTGTCAATATTATCAAAATGTTAGTTTCATTTTACCACAGGGGAGGAAAAAAAATCAATTTCTTAATTTGTATGTAAGAACAGATAATTGAAATTTTCATTCTTACAAGTTACAACTACTTGAACTAGCAAAATATTGTATATTGAAATATATACATAGCTGAAATTCTAAAAATAACTTCATCTACCGCTTCTTCCACCGCCTGCTACTCCCTCTCTCTCACAGTACACAAACACACACAACATAGAAAGACTACTAGCATCGCCACATGGTTTCTTCTAACAAGGAATTTCTGATACAGGGAGCCATTGAAGACTCAGAGAAGTGGAAAAAAGAAAGGAAGGGGAGGGAATGGGTGGGAACAAGTAACACAAGAGGCTAGCCATGGCGTTGCCGTCGCCGCATCGCTACACAGAAGTTTGGGAACAAGCCAATCAGAAAAAATGAGCAACCGTTCAACAGAAGATACCATGTCTGTTGCCACGTCATCGTCCCGATCATCCGTCAACTCTTCTCCTTGCATCACCATGGCTGTCATCGTCTGTCTTGCCGTCGTCACCGTGGGATCGGAGGAACTCGTGCTAGTCATGTCCGCCGATAGGGATTATGACTCGTTGCCTTGTGTGTACAGTATATCGGGTCTAGGGATTTTAGGCAGAACAATCAATTTTTTTACAGATAAGTATTTTTAAAAATTTTACAGATAGGTATTTTAATTCATTCAGTGTATTTTTCTTTATTAAAGACGAGGAAATGACAATTAGGAGCCAGAATATAAGATAATTACAATTTTGATTAAAATATTTTAAAATTTGAAGGGGAATCAGATTTTTAAAACAAAATAACAAATTTATTATGAAACAAAATTTTTTATTATTTATTTTCTAATTTTACTTCTCATTTTTGTAACTTTTATCATTTTTTATTAATAAAAATTTTTTCTTTGTAATTAATTTTTCTACTAGTACTTAATTGTGATTACTCAAAATTTTAATAATAAATCTAAGGTAGTTAACCTTAAGTGATAAAAATGAAATTAAAATTATTAAAATTTTGAAAGAGAATTGTAAAATTTTCACAAGTCATTGTTAAATTTAGAAAAATTAATGTAAAATTTCTAGAAGTGATGAGGGAAAATTTTTTTTACTTTGATATTCTTAAATTTGACAATGATTTGTTAAAGCTTTTACAATATTTTTTTTATAGAATTTTTAGTAATTTCGACTTTATTTTTTTTCCATTATTTAGTGCATGTTTGGAGTCAACCAGTGACAAATTTAGGAATGTATGATAGGGAGGTTAAATTACAAACAAAATGTTGAGTGGGGGCTAAAATCTATTTTAAATTTTTGCAAGTAAGTACAAAAAGAAATTTTTTCAAAGTGGTATGGGACGGCAAGCCCCAGACTTGACCCCCTCTACATTAGTCACTAAAGTCACCCCAACCCCTAGTTTAAGCAAAAGCAATTTGTTTGGATTTCCATTGATAGCTCCAAACAAGGGTTTGCAAAATGATTTTAAACCTTATTATGTAAACTTATTTTTACTTTTAGACTAATATTTGACTAATGGATTGGAGAAGATACTTTTGAGTTTATAAACTTACTTTTGTCTTAATTAATTTATCAAACTTACTTTTATAATAAAAAAATAAAAAAATAAATCATGTTATAGTTTACTAATTTTTATTCAAATTTTATTTTAATAAACTTTATTTTGTTCTAATTTAAATTTGTAAATTTAAAATCAAACAGGGTAAGCTTATGCTTTTAGAACTTAGAAGCATAAAACTATAGTTTTGGGTGCTCCACCACCATCCCAAATATGCTAAAAGACTTTAGGCCTATTTTTAGGATTTTAGGATATTTTGGTTTAAAATTATAATTAACTTGTCATTTTGGTTTCTATACATCATTCTCCCCTTAAAAAATAGAGTTAAATGGAAAATTTATCCCAAAAATATTTTCTGATGAGTTATAAGTACCCTAACAAAATTTTGGAGCAATATTTATTAAGTTTTAAAATCAGATAAATTTCACTCTACTCTAATTGTTAACGTCAGAGGAGGGACCAATTTTTTTTTTTATTTTAATGTGGACTGTCAATGTTGTGGGGTGGGGATCGATTTTAAAACATTGTGAGTAATTTTCCTTCAAAACTTTATTTAAAAAGCCCATGACTTATCGCAAATACTTTTAAGGATAAATGTGCGCTTTAACCATAGAAAATACTTAAATGTCATTTTTCGTAATTCTTAACTAGACACGTGCTAATTTTTCGTTAAGAAAGGTTCGAGAGTTTTAGTCTATTGCAAGGTACTTTCATCACTAGTCAGCGATAAATTCAATGTTGAACAATTTTCTATTTTTGTGTTTTAATTAAATTACTTTAAATAATTTGAAAAACAATCTGAGTTTAATAGACGATGCCTTTATTTTTAAATTAGTAATAAAAATTAACTAAATGATAATCATCTAGAACCATTTGAAACTAAAACTTCCAAGAGGGGGTAAGGATTCTTTAAAATATGTGATATAATGAATAATTGAATATAAAGGAATATGTATCTTTTATGATAATTTTATTCTATGTAATAATGACAAAAGCAAGCTAATTTGAACAAAATAAAATAAAAGTATTTTTAAATTTTCTTAATTTTTTAATTATAAAAGTGGGTCGTTGAAATCTTTAGCTCAAAAATTTTATGGATTTCTTATTTCTTAATTATCCAAACAAATACAACAAAAATTTCATGGGAAAACATTTTAATAACTTTTAGTTCAAAAATAATTAATTGATATTCCTTATTTTGAACACCTTTAATCTAGTTGCATTCATTGGTAAATGTGAGTATTTTGATCAAAGTCCATTTACTTGTCTGATGACAAGATTTGTCGTAAAAAATTTCTACAGAAATGAGAGAAGAAATTCTATTTCATCATATCAAATGAAATTTTTAACCATTTCATAATCAATTCCTTTTTTATTCCAACAGTTTATTTAAACATGAATTTGTCAATTATCCAAACAAATTCAACAAAAAATTTATGCAAAAACATTTTAAAAAGCTGTTAAATATGCTATTGGTATGCTCAATTTAAAATTAGAAAAATTAATTATTTAATCCTTACATTTTATATCGTTCAACTTTTAATTCAGTTCTTATATATATTTTTTCAAAATACATCTCTATATAATTTTTTTTTAATTTTTAAAGGTTTCTCTTTTTATCAACTATATGTTTTTTTCAAAAGGTTATAATTTTAGTACGGCAAAGTAAACGGGCCAAAGCCCAAACTACACAAAAGTAACATGAGAATGTTAATAACCCCCAATCATATATTCGATACAACCAGGCCACTAACCCCCTGTTTGGAATGACACTTTGAGAGGGGGAGCAACTCCCCTCCCCCTATTTTTAAATTTTTGATTTTTTTTTCTAAATTTTGATATTTTTTTAATAAAAAATATAAAAAATTATTAAAAAATTTTAAAAATATAAAAATATTTATTTGAAGGTCCCAATACAAAAAAATATTGTACCCAAGTCCCATATCTCAAAAAGTTAGTATAAAAAATTTTAGTATTGAGTATAAAATTATGGAGTATTGAGTATAAAATCATCTTCTTCTGCTTCTTCTTCAAACCCTCCTTCAAATGAGGAATCAAAATTTCCAAACAAAAAGATTTTTTCACAAGAAATTTCTTTCTCAAACTTAAATCAAACTTTTGATAATTGGACTTTACCAACTATCACGTCAAATTATCTTTATGAAATTACAGAAAAGGATAAGAAATTGTTCTCCAAAACTGATTATATAATCAGAACAGTTGAAGAATCAGTTCCTATCAAATCAGAAAATGAAGATTTTTTCCTTCTGTCTAAAAAATCAATCGCAAAACATAAAAAGGAGTTTAATTACCTACACATAGGATGCGTCCAAGTAGCAATTAAACCTTTAATAAGAAAAGGGTTAAATGTATCATGTTTAGTATGTCTTCAAGATACTAGACATTATACATACGTCGATTCATTGTTAGCAGCTGCAGAGATGGGCCTTAATAATGGACCTGTCTACTTCAACTGTTACCCAGATCGAACCCTAGATCTAACAGACGAGCATGTCCTAGATGCCCTTAAACTTAGGATACAGCTTCATGGTTTAAACATGAAACCAGGATCAATACCAGCAACTCTAATTTATAGAATAAGCTATAAAGTTTTAAACTCAAACGCTACAAATGCCCAAATCCTTCCAGATAATGGTTAAACAATAATTTTCTTAACTGATTATAACAATGTCAATGTTTCAATCCCAAAAACCATCATGTGGGAAGAAGTAAAACTACCTGAGGAATGGATCATGGAAAGGGCTACCCAGCCAGTTCCTAAAATGATGCCACAAATCAGTAGAGTTACCCAAGCCCAAGACGGGACTGTTAGATTATCATTTGATAGACCCAGAAAATCAATTTCTCAAACATATAAACCTTTTATATATGAAGATTGCAGGTCCACGGTAAGTGAATCAGCAAGATTCTCTTGCTCTTCATTACCACAACCTCCTTCTGTTATATATATGCCTGCCCCAAACAATCCTGAGCCAAAAACTCAAAATACTTCTGTTTCTGGGATAAACAACTCCACAAACATTCCTCATGTAAACTATGAAACGCAAGATGATTTAAGGTCAATTGAGTCTCCGGATTATTCTGTACTAGCAGAACCAAGGGACATAAATGTCTTGCAAAAGGATTTCAAAATTAACAAACATTCTTTACAAAAGGAATTTTATTCTTCAGAAAATGCCTTGAAAAAGGAATGGTTTTTTAAGCATTTTTAGGGAACTAAAAGAAAACAAATTCAAGAACAATTTTATTTGTTTCTCGAAACTATTCAAGAAAACCTTCCATTCTTTGACTGGTTTGAGGCTTACGCCAAAGTGAAAATTTGGATTATCCATATTTCACTGAAATTGATGTTATAAAACAAGAATGGAAAACTTTTGATCAAACAGTTTCTGCTGAATTTCCTCCAGGAACGGTCCAAATTCCAGGAAAAGTTGATAGCAAAAATCAACCTATTTGAGCCTCGCCTTTCAAATACAAACATACTTCTGAAGAAGTAAACCCTTCTGATATAAAGAATATTGTTGAACAAAACAATTATACTAATCTTTACTTACAAAGGATAGGTGATTGTTTAATTCAACAAACAGAGATTCAAACAACATCAATTCAACCCAAAACTGAAATTGAGATTCCTTTGATCCAAAAACCCTTATTCAAACCTTTTGAGTATACACCTCAACAAAAACTTGATTTACAAGCAAAGGCTAAAGGAAAAATAGTTGACTGAATCAAAGAAAAAATGTCTCAACTCCAACTTCGTCAAACTATAGTTCCTGAGACTCCCTCCTCAGTAGTATCTAAAAACACTAGAACTATCCAAGTTCTTAAGAAAGACTCTTCAGTAGATTTTGAAGGAGAATCTAGTCAAATGTCCTCCTTACAAATTAATCAGCAAAACTAGAGAAAACCATCCAAACTGTATTACAATAGGGCAACCCCTCTAGATGTCCTTCTTGAAGAAAAGCCACATCAAAACTTTAAAGCCTTCAATTCAGATAATCTCTATGAATGGAACATAGACGGATTAAGTGAAACAGCCATCCTTCAAACCCTTCAACACATGACCATGGTAAGTAATGCCTACCAAACCCAAAATGATTATTCAGAGGAACAAATAACTGATCTTTTAGTTTCTGGGTTTACTGGACAATTAAAAGGTTGGTGGAATTTTTATCTCTCCTCTGAAGGCAAAGATACAATTTACTCTTCAATTAAAACTCAAGCAGATGGAACGCCCATTCTGTTTAATGACCAAGTTATTCCTGATTCCACAAATCATCTTATTTTTACAATAATTAAACATTTTATTGGTGACCCATCCTTGTGGCTTGATAGGTCAGCCGAACTTCTTTCAAATCTTAAATGCAAAACTTTATCAGACTTTCGTTGGTATAAAGATACCTTTATCAGTCGAGTCCTCACAAGGGATGATTCAAACCAACCATTTTGGAAAGAAAAATTCCTAGCTGGATTACCAACATCTCTTGTTAATAAAGTTAGAGATAAATTAAGAAATGAAAAGGATGGTAAAATCCCTTATGAAAACTTAACATATGGACAATTAATATCTTACGTCCAAAAAACTGCCCTAAAAATCTGTCAAGATAATAAACTACAAACCCAGCTTGAAAAGGAAAAGGCCTACGATAGACGAGAATTAGGTACTTTCTGTGAGCAATTTGGGTTCCCTCCTTGTAAACAAACCAGGTCTCACAAAAGGCAGAGAAAACCTTTTTTCAAAAATAAAAAGGCCCAATTCTATTCAAAACCAGAATCAAGGTCCAAAATTGAATCCAAACCCAAATTTGAATCCAAACCAAAGAAAAATATTGTTTGTTTTAAATGTGGAAGGCCAGGTCATATTTCAAAATATTGCAGAGTCACCCGAAAAATAAGAAACATTGATCTAGAAGAAAATGTTTTAGAGAAAATAAACAATATGCTTCTAGAAGAATCAGCATCAGAATCAGAAAAGGAATCTTCTACAGATCTTAAATCTTTTCAAAATGATGATCTTCAAGAAAACTCATCTTCTGAGATTAATGTTATCAATAAGGAACATGATCTTCTCATTGATATCATTAGCAAACTACCAGATTCTGAAAAAGGAGAATATCTTCTACAATTTAGAGATATCCTTTCGAATACACCAAGTCCTTCAAACAATAAACCTTTAGTTCGATCAAGTAGATATGATCTTACCCAGATCTTAAGCAAATTTAATCAAGAACCTAAATTAGCCACCCTCTCTGACCTTCGGTTTGAAATTCAAAATCTAAAAACTGAAGTCCGCCTAATAAAAGAGCAACAGCAAATCCATGGAGAAGCCATATCCCAAATTCAGGATATACAGCTAATCCAAAATCATCAACTACCTCAAACAAACAAAGATAGTGTTTCTAACGAGCCAAATCTTCCTGAACCATTTTTAAATTTAGTTACTAAGGTTTTAACACAAAAGTTTCACATCAGAGCCAAAATAATTGTAAACAATGAATTTATTTTGGAAGAAGATGTCTTGTTTGATACAGGAGCTGAGGCTAACTGTTTCAAAGAAGGAATTATCCCAACAAAATATTTTGAAAAAACAACTGAACGGTTCAGAGGAGTTGAAAGAACTCTTCTCCAAGTTCAGTACAAAGTCTCAAATGTAATTATTGAAAATCAAGGGTTTTAAGTAAAAACTCCGTTTATTATGGTTAAAGGAATGGGGTCTAAGATTATTCTTGGAGCACCTTTTGCTCATTTACTTAAACCATATTTAACGGATGAAAATGGAATTTCAAAACAATATTTGGGAAAAACAATTTTATTCCCTTTTACTTATAGCCCCAGAATAAAAGAGTTAAATCTTATTTCTGCCAAACAAAAGCAAATTAATTTTCTTAAACAAGAAATTTCTTTCAAACAAATTGAAGAACAATTGAATATAAAGAATATACAAAGTCAAATTTTCAATTGTTTAAAAGAAATCCTCAAAACCATTTGCTCGGATTTACCAAATGCTTTTTGGAACAGAAAAAAGCATATAGTAGATCTGCCCTATGAAAAGGATTTTTCTGAAAAACAAATACCAACAAAAGCTCGACCAATTCAAATGAGTTCAGAGCATCTTCAAATTTGTCGAAAAGAAATCAATGATTTGTTAAACAAAAATTTGATCAGGAGATCTAGGAGTCCTTGGTCTTGTGCTGCATTTTATGTCTATAATAGCGCAGAACAAGAAAGAGGAGTACCTAGGTTAGTCATAAACTATAAACCTTTAAACAAGGTATTACAATGGATCAGATATCCTATTCCAAATAAATCTGATTTATTAAAAAGACTTCATTCTGCAAAAATATTTTCAAAATTTGATATGAAATCAGGGTTTTGGCAAATCCAAATTGCAGAAAAGGACAGGTATAAAACCGCTTTTACTGTCCCATTTGGTCAGTACGAATGGAATGTTATGCCATTTGGTTTGAAAAATGCCCCCTCTGAGTTTCAAAGAATAATGAATGAAATATTTAGTGATAATGATCAATTCATTATTGTCTACATCGATAATGTATTGATATATTCTCACTCAATAGATCAGCATTTTAAACATATTTATAAATTTATTAGAATTGCTAAATCAAACGGTCTAACAGTTTCTAAAACAAAAATAAGATTTTTAGGACACTGGATATCTCAAGGATCTATTGTTCCTATTGAAAGGTCTATAGAATTTGCTAACAAATTCCCCGATCAAATTATTGACAAAACCCAACTTCAAAGGTTCCTTGGTTGTTTAAACTATATTTCTGATTTTATTCCTCATCTAAGCAACTTTATTAAACCTTTGCATGAGCGTCTTAAATCTAGTCCTCCTCCTTGGACTGATATTCATACAAATATTGTTAAACAAATCAAATCTCAGGTTAAGCAACTTCCTTGCCTTAACCTTCCAGATCCCTCTGCCTTCAAAACAGTAGAAACTGATGCCTCTGACATTGGTTATGGTGGCATTCTTAAACAAAGAATTGATGGAAAAGAGAAAATTGTTTCTTTTACATCAAAACATTGGAATAATACTCAACAGAATTATTCCACCATTAAAAAGGAAATTCTTGCAATAGTTTTATCTATCTCAAAATTTCAATCTGATTTACTAAATCAAAAATTCTTACTTCGCATTGATTGCAAATCAGCAAAAGGATGTTAAAAATATTGCATCAAAACAAATTTTTGTCAGATGGCAAGCAATATTGAGTATTTTTGACTTTGAAATTGAGTTTATAAAAGGTTCTTCAAATTCCCTTCCAGACTTTCTTACCCGAGAGTTTTTACAGGGAAAAACAAGCTGAGCGAACCAAATGCCACCCAAAAAGAAAAAAGAACCAAGAGAAGAAAAACAAAAGGAACTAAGTATCTTTTAAGATGCTCAACCCCCAGTCTCGAGTGCTGAGCTTGAAATTGTGGTAAAAAATCTACTTCAGCAAATTGGATCCCAAACTCAAGGATCCAACTCAGAAATCAAACAGGAGTCATCCACTCCATCTGGATCATCAATGCAGCTTACCCAAACAGGGCCTTCAGCTCAAACCAAACCCTCTTCCAAAAAGACCCTTGCCTCTTATGCGCAATCATATGCCAACAAACAGTTACCTAATAACACCTGGCAACAGATTGTTAGCAATCAAGCTATCATCTCAAAACAAGAATATGATAGTTTGTCTCAAAACCCCCTTATAACCAGAAACAATCCTCAGAAACAAATAATTGCTTCCTCTTCTTCAAAAGCAATTATACTTCTCACTCAGCCAAACTTAACCACTCCTTACTACCATAAAGAAAATCAAGTAAGGAATTTGGTACAAACAGAACCTGAGTTTTATCACCAAAATCCAAACCAAGTTGCTCTTAATGTTTTCCCTTCAGGATTTCATTATAGACCAACTAATTTAAAGAAAACTCGAGAGTACTATGAGCTAATATTGGTTCATTCTGAGTCGATTAACATCGAACAGAAAAATGATAAAAGAAGTAGACCAATGGTAACACATAGCACCCTTCAGATTTTAAAGGTCCTCACCCCTTCCCAATGGGGACAATCTCTTGAAAAATTCAAAACTTTTGGGATACCATATGATCCTGAAGGATATAATTACTGGGATATATGGACGCTTGGTATCATGTATTCTATTTCCAAAATGAATCATGGTCCCATACTTGGTTCATATATTTTAAAACAAAAACCCAGTATGACTTTCCTCAATGGTTTATTCAATGGTGGAATTTCTTTGGACTTGTTCCTCAGATTATGCCCCCCAAAATTGAACAAGCTTATGAGCTATTCAAACAAAAGTTCAACCACAATGGAGATCATTTTCCAATTGATCTTCATTACTTTTCAAAGCTATCTATATCCTGGATTTTCTCTTGGAAATACAGGTTTTCTTCAACAATTCCAGGATTAAACACCTTGCCCATACTCCAAAGGGTACCTTCAGTAAGATGGTGGGCTAAATTTGACATTAGAAGAGTTGATGACAAAGCCGTTGAAAAATGGTTCAAAGAGAATCCCAAATACCTTTGTATAACTGAACAAAGTAAATTCTTAAATCAAAGGACACGAATTCAATCAATGTTGGCTTCTACCACAGACAAAGTCAGCTTGATTAATCAACTCAACTCCGTCTTACTGCTGCTTCAAACTCAAGACCAGGCATCTTCCTCTAATCAACAAATTTCTTCATCAACCTCTGAAAGCCAAGATGAAAATGATGAAGATTTTATAGATTTAAGAGAAGATTAAAACATTGCTAGTCATCAATAAATAATGTGATGTCAGCAATCCTTTTAAACGACGTCGTATTTGCAAGTCACTAAAAAACACTGTAGTGTCGGCAAATACTATTCAAAAAGAACTAACCGGAACTGTTCAAATAGTGCAAGTCATTAACAGTTTCCAGGTTCAAAGAAGGTGTTAGCTTGCCTATATAAGCAGGAGTTGCCTCATTTCTTAGGCATCACTCGTTTTATATCCCTCACTCTAAACTAGAGAGAGAAGCAAAGCCTTTCAGTTCTTTCATCCTCTTTTCATCCTTTCCCCTTGTAAGTGTTTTACTTTAAATAAAAATTTTCTTTCAGTCTTAATTTCTGCATCCATATCCTTACCTTGTTCTTATGAATTGAATTGGCTGGTTCTACCGCCTTTGTTCATATTGAACCATCCCCTATTCATATTTTATTTTTACAATGCATAATTTAATTATGTGCTAAAGTAGTCTGTCTACTCCATTTTATACTCAATACTAAAATTTTTTATACTCATAAAAATGATAGAAAACTTCTTTAATTTCAAGGATAAAATAATCAAATTATTATTAACTTCCCTCCCCTCCTAAACTAAATAACAAATTATTAAAATCCCTCCCCTCAGAATCTCCTACCCTTCCTTTCCCTCCCCTCCCCTCCATATCTCATCTCTCCTCCCCTCCCCTCCCCTTCATTAAAATCTCTCCCCTCCCTTCCCCTCCCATACCTCATATCAAACATACCATAATCGGTGAATCTTACATAAAATTCAGTCCCTATCTGTACTAATTCATGATGAATTAAGTAGTAGGGACTCTTATCTTTTAATTAAGTGGTTGGAATTTAATTTTTAATTTTTATATATTGATCAAATCTAATTCAATAGAGTCTATCTTTTACTCTCTATACTCAAAAGAGATTATTGGAAAATACTCCTAATCCATGATAAGAAAATAAGTTTGCATTAATCTCCAAATCCCCGTCATACTCAATCGATTCATTTATCCGTTGTAAGAAAGTGATTAACGCAATGGCCCATATATATACAGCAACTCTCTTTCATTATCTCAAGTATATTGTAGAAAACATTAGTATTTTAAATGACAAAATATTTATAATATCTTATTATCATATCATATATTTTTTTAAAAATGTCAAAGAATAATCGATAAATTAGGAATTTCCAAACAGAAACTAATATTCATTGTTATGATGAAGCGGGGTTTTTCTGCGAGAGGTGTGATGCAATTATTAAAACCGTAATGCCTATGTTTCAAGTCATTACTAACTTCTTCATTAAAATATTGTGTTTTTAAAGTCCATTCCATAAACAATATTTTTTTAATATTTATCATAAATAAATTTTTAATAATATTTGTATAACCTGAAAATATCATCCTTTCCCTTAAAAATACATTTGGTTAGTATGGCATAAGTAATACTAATTAAGCAAGTTTAAAAATAGGATGTCTATTCTATTTGAATCAACGAGGGTGTAGAGTAACCTACGTTAACTATTTAATAGATAAATAGAGTTAGTGCTAAGCTGGATAACGGTTGCTTATTACCCAAATGGTGGCATCTGATTTATATAATTAGAGTTAGTAAAAGTTGATATAAGTATAAACATTTTTCTCCCTGTGTGATGTAGGTGATAATTTTCAATGTCTAAAATTAGTATATTTGTATACATGTAATGCAAAAATAGAAAAAATTCAATATTTTGATTTGATTGTATAATACCAATTGGTAATAAATTTTGAGATCGACATTCGCCCATTGGGAGATGGAGAAGGGGGTAAGGAGGGTGTTCTTACCCTATAGGCCCCGTTTGGTTACCAGAAAGACTAGTAATGGAATGGAATAGAGTGGATTGGAATGGAATTGATTGAAATAATCATCACCATGAATCTGTTTGGTATAATTTAGAGAATGATGGAATGCTATTTATTTTTTATTAAAAAAATAAAAATAAATATGAAATGCCACTTTTGGTCCTTGCCATAGAAAAAATTCCCTCACACGCCCATCAGTCTTTTTCCCCTTCATCGACAATACATCATCTCCACCATGGCTAGATTTACTCAGCACAATTAGTACAAAGATCATTCAAAAACAAAAAAGAGAGAGGACAGCGGTAAGCAACCATCAATCCAACTCGGACCAAAATCGAAGACAAGAGAGGACGAACAATAGGAATAGGGGAGACAATGGTGGGAGTGAGGGAGAAGACAGTAGGTGTGTGGGGGAAACGACGATGACGATAGGTGGGATTGGAGATCTGAGCAACCAAGATGACTGAATCGCTACGAAGTTGGGAGAGACGATGGCGGCTGGAAGCTCGTCGGATCACGAAGGAAGATGATAATGGTCTTCGAAAGACAATGGCGGCTCGAAGCTTGTCGACGCATGGAGGAAGATGATGGTGGTCTGGACGCTCGTCAGCGTGAGTGGATTTTTCTCGTCGGCATGTTGGTAAAGAAGGATGGTGAGGAGAAAAGGGATGGTGATGATGGGTATTTTAGGGAGAGGGGCTCGGGAATGAGGACGCCTACCATTTTGGGATGGAATGAAGTTGCCTGCATCTGTGGGAATCGGGACGCCGTGGGAAAGAGATAGAGCACAACCAAACCACCTAGCTAATGGAATCCATACGAAATTCCTTTCCATTGCCACGAAACCTTGGCAACCAGACAAGACCATAATACTTCAATATTCTTTGGAAAATATTTATAGTTTTGTTTGTAAAAATTTTCAAAATAGATTATTCCCCTCACCCCACCCTAAATCCTTACCTATATACCTACTCTTCAATTCCCCCCCCCCCGGCCAATGCTTCTAGTCCCTCCCCATGCCCTCCCTGGATTCCGAAATTCTAAAATTGTCCATGAAAACTAACTCATCATAGATTCCTTAACAAATACCATTTACTTATTACAGTATATCTTGTTAATATTTACATTTTCAATATATGAATAACAAAAGAAATGAAAAAAAAGCTAATAATAAGAAATTTTGTCTTAATTTGATATACCAATGCTCTCTTTTATCCATTCAATTAATCACACTAATTTGTGTTTTAATGAGTTCAGCTGTTTAATGATTTGCTTCTCTCCGTACTATTATTCAATATATTTGGTGTATAAACGATGGCAAGATCCATTTTAACCATTGCATATCACTTTGCCTCAAGTGATCTCTTTTACATTATCTTTGCAAGACTTTTGCATTTTCATAATGCCTATGCCTTGTTTTGATGTAACTAGAGCTTTTGTTTTGATTATGTTGGCGAATTCCTTTTCATTTCGAGCACTTTCAATATTATCCGTGTAATGACCCTACTTATTAACTTTGGAAAGGATATTGTTGAATGGTGCAGGACCGGAGGAAGGATCAGAATTGAGTAAATTGGAGAAAAACAACAAACCTACTCACGCAATCGCGAGGCTCGATGGCGCCATGATGGGACATGACAATTTTTGGATTTGGGCCGAGACAGTAGGCTCTGCAGCCGCGGTGCTAGTCGTGAAATCTGTTTAAATCAAAAGTTGGAATTAGTCACTGAAGGAAGAAAAAATGGAGGAGAACAAAGGAGCACTGCTAAGGTTTCATATTTTTAGCTTGGGGGTACGGTTTCTGGCATATGAAGGCACAAATCTTGTGAGTAAGTCATCCCTCACTTCTCCTCTTCATTTTTCTTCAAGTTATATAGTGGTTTTTCATGGTGGGAGTTAGGGTTCTGACTTTGGTTGTATTTCACCGATAAATCTAAGTTTAAAATGTTTCATTGATGTGTAGTTGGTTGTGTATAAGCTCTGGGTTAAGGATTTTAAGTGTTTAAGTAGTATATTTACCAAACTTTAGCCCTTAACTCTTAATATTATTAGGAATCCGAAGTTGTTTAGGTATAATTATCGTTCTACGAGTTGTTTTGGGTACTTTAACGTATAAGTTTGCTTGGGGAAGTTATACTTAAGCCGGTTATACCTTGAGATGTCAAGTTGTGTATGTTATGGGTTGAGATATTGTGTTGGTAGTGAGAATTTGGTTTTGTGTAGGTTGTATTATTGCTCAATTGGGATCTCTTGGCTCCGGATAGTGTTTGGAAATCGTGGAAGTAGTTGGCATAGTAGTTGTCCTGTTATATAAGCATGTGGGTTCCTTTGATTTTGGTTGGATTGGTTGAGACACAAGTTAAACTGTGTGTTTTGGTATGGATTAATGTGGTAACATGGATTTGCATCCTTTGCTATGTTGTAGTGGTTGCTGACTTCCTTAGCCTACCTTGGTGTCGAGTGAATTCAGGCGATTGAGATAATTGGAGTGTTATTTCTTATGTCTTTGGATTGATTATATATACATGTCTAATCCTTTTCATATCATGATATGCCTCTTAGTATGGATATGGTAATTTCTTTTCATATCATGATATGTGCAGCTATACAGCTAGTGAGTTCTCTATCCCTATCTTGATTTATGATGAAAATGGCTATTGGCATTAGTGAATATGAAATGGTATAAGTATGGTTGATATTGACATGTTAATGATTATAATGCACCCCATGATTTACTATATATGTTCATATGGCATGCTAGCATGATAGAAAATGATACATGTTGATATGTTAGCATGCATTGGGTATTGTTACACGTTATACATTGTTGAGACATATGGTTTGGGTAATCATGCTCTAAATATCACGTGGTATGCTAATTTGCTAAAGAGCACACGAGACTTTGTGTTCAGATGGTGCGGCTTGTATTATTCCAGTCACTAAGTAGTTGTCTTACAGTCAGGAGACTTAGATGGCTATGAATTTGTGGTGCACATTCTCTAAATAACTACTAGTTTGAGTGAATGATCCAACTTTTAGTGTAGTGGCTTTTGACCAAGTTATGACTATTGGGAGGAGAGCTAGATGGTGACCCCGAAATTGGTCATCACGGGTGTTGGAAGGGGGCCATTGATCAAGGTTACCTTGTCACGGTAACTAGCTCATGGTTCTAGTCATGTATTGATGGAATCTATGTCTGCACATCATGCATAATGCATTCATGTTGCGCATTGTATCTAAATATGTTTGGTACAGTGTTTATATGTATTTGTACGTAAACCCCTGATTACTAGAACATATGTTTCATCCTGTAACTAACAATCCCAAGTGAAAAATCTAGCACTAGCAAGGAGAGGACCAAAGAGGGCTTGGGAAATGAGAATTGAGAGTACTTGTAGGTATTAAGGCTTGAGTCCCCTTTATTATGCTGTTTTGTGTTCCTCAATAAAGTACCATTTGTCATCTTGTATCATGCTATGTATTTTATGTGTACTCGTATGATTGTAGACTAAATAGATATATAACCCTTCCAACTCTTTTACACCTCATGATAGTTGTTTGTGTGGTTTCAGACCTATGTTTGTGCATGTGGAATATGATGTTCCAAATGCTAAGGTCTTGCAGTTTCAAGTAAGGGACTTGTTGTCCCATGCTCATTTGAATGTGTATAATTGGTTTGTGGATTTGGTCAGGTTCATGGACCTTTATTGTGTAAGTTGGGTACATAATCCATGGCCATGATTTCGGGTTCAAGGGGGGTCAAAACTTAGAGAAGTAGTTCCTTTGGGTAGAAACTTTCTTACAAATGGTTTTCGAGTCTCATGTGACATGTTGGAATGGTCCTTGGCTGCCAAAGGTTTGTTGATGGTAAGTTGGAGGTGTTAGTTGTTTCTTGTTTTGGTCAAAAATTGAACATTTTGGTTCAGGGTGTCTAAGACCTTCATATGGAAGCATTTTGAGGCACGGTTAGCATCCATAATTGGGTATGGAGTTGAATGACTTGTAGGTTTTGGAGTCGAGAAACTAAAAAATCGAAGTAAAAAGTTATGTACATCAAAAGTTGGTCCGTCACATAAGTAAATTACTGATGTAGTTGCTGTCTTTGGGGCCACGACGCCAGATTTGAGGCTGCGATGCCATGCCTCTCTACCCCTATTTGAATTGGGTCCAGAATTGACCACATCATGGTACTGTATGGCCAGGCTGTGGTGCCACCCTTCTATCTTGTCTTTTCTTGCTTTTTTCTTAGCTGAGTTTGTATAGGTTTTGGGGTTATAGAGTTTAGGATGTTACAATCTGTAAAAAACCATTGGTTACATCATTAGAAAAGGCAAATATATGTTTCATAAAGCATGCAAACTACAGAAAATATGGAGCCTTCTATCAGCTGATCAAGTCCTCCTTTGAAATAGCACAAATCCAAGACTTGTTCATGAGGAAAAAAGTAAGCCAATCTAATTAAAGTTGAGATTGATCATGGACATACTTATTATAATAAAGCTGTCACCGATGAATTATCAAAAAAATTAACCAATGTAATTATAGTTGACCATCTCACAAATAGAATGGCAAGAATGTGTATGGTATGGTTACAAATTGCAAGAATGATGCAAGAGTTCATGGCCCAAAACTTACTGTACACAGTATCGTTCTTTTCAATATCAAGTTATCAATATGTGTGTCTATATATATACAGATATATATATATTGCCGCTATATGTTGTAAATAGTGCACGCTTATTACTATTCAATTGTACAAGAGTGATTTTTAGTACTTGGACTACTGGTAATGCAGGATTTTTCATTCTTTCTTGTTTGTGTTTGAGTTGGCAAGTAAATGCATAATAACAATGCAGAAAACTATTCACTTATATTACTGGTTTTGATATACCATGCGAAATTATTGTCTATGGTAATCCATAATTTTGTAAAAAAATATATATATATATATATATTTTAGTTGGGCAGTATTTTTATTAATTAAATGCCTGCACACTCTGTTATTAGTATTTGGTACCTTGCTCTGATAGAAAGCCTCACCATGAGATGTCTTCAAATTCTCGTCTGCGACAAAACTAATGCTTTGATTCTGTCTGTCTTTTCCTCAAAGAATAGGAAATGTTTTATTATATTTTAAAATAGAAAGTTGTTATTAGACGTGGTTTTGGTAAATGAAAATTTTAATTTGGGCTAATTTTTTTCTTTAGATTTTAATTTGAAAGACAATTTATTTATTTTCCCCAGCCTATAACTTGAGTTGGTGTTCCGATTATTGAATAATAACACAGCATGATAAGTTCATTGGCATGAATCATAGTCGATGCTCTATCCAAAAAGGGTTATTGTACATTGAATAATTGTGAATCACATGTTTCATGTTCAAAATTTTTGTAGCTAGTGATATCTATCCAGGAAGAACTGTTTTAAAATTTGCATTTAGTTTGGTAGGAAACAAATTTTGAAAGGAAAGTTTGTTTTTTTTTCCTCTTTTTTTGTGGGACAAATTAATTAACGACTAAACATTACTCCATGTACTAGTTCCATCATTAATTGAATCATGCAAATCCGGAATTTTTCTTCTATCTCGTCCTCAGACCAACATGACATGATAGTATGATACTTATTTATAAAATTTCAAAATCTCAATCCTTATATCATGTATTGAAAATTCTCCAAAATCTCTAACCTATACGCATGAAATTTGAACAATTTGTGCGGCATTTTATTTTCTAGAGTATAGGATTCTTCTGTGTTATGTGTTCTGCAGCTTTTTGACCGGTATGAGGTCCTTCGTAATACTTGTTGGAATCTTGTGAAATAAACCTAGTATATGCTTGTGTTGAAATTCTCAAGTTCCGAGGTGATGTTCAAATGAACCACAAACCTCTGCTGTGCAGCTCACTGTTACGCAGTACACAGGGAGAAAGAGAGAAGGGAGGGGATTGGGTGGGTCCCACCATGGTCATGGTGCGTCCATGACCATGGATTCTCTCTTTCTCTCTTTGTGCATCACTATTGCGCACAATGATACGTAGCTGAGAATGTGAATTCTATTCAAACATGATTCTGTCAAGTTTTGGAGTTCAGATGTTAAAGCACACCGTTGGTTTCCCAATTGTGCAGCTTTTTGGTATTATTAGAAGAATAGTAAAAATTGAGTTCCCAGAAAAACATAATTTAAACAGTGGAAGCTTCAGGAACTTATTTGATTGCCTAGAGATCACATAACATCACACAAGCCACACAAGAAGGGACTTTGTGCTGTATTCATTGCAGGACAATCTAACCCTCCTCACTCACTCTCTTTTAGGTGTGGCTCTGTGTTTTCTGTGATGCCTTGAGGCTCTCAATATTACCATTCTATTTATAGACCTCTCAACATGAAACATGAGAGGATTAATTTTTCTCAACAAAACTGGCCTAAGTGGTAAGAGATTCAACACCTTTTAGATAAAGTCTTGAATTCGAGTCTTGTGAATGGAAACTCAAATTAGGAGATCTATTCTCATTTAGATCCGATAATGCTTGAATCTTATCTAATCATATAAATATATCAAAAAAGCTATGTCAGAATATTATGATAGGATTTTATCTTTTATTTAAAATACCAATTTCAACCAAATATGAGATATTATTAATTATTCAATATAATTAATCCAAAGAGTCTTAAATCCAAAATTTAAGATATTTGGTTTGGATTTAGGATTCATCCCTTCACAGGTGGATAAATCCAACAGGTATCTACAAGAACAGTTGCTGGCTAGGTTTAATTGCTCTTCACATTTCTTCTCATTTAAATTAAATACCAGCAAATTTCCATTAATGTTTGTTATCATGTTTGTCACTGGCAATGTTTTGTTTTGAAAAGACGTTATGTCAGATTTTATTGACAATATTTTTTTATTAGAGAAACTGCTAACATAGCTGTAAAACTTATAATGCGTGTCCCATTATATAACTAAAGATAGCAGCAGTTCAGCAAAAAAGAAGAGGTAGAAAATAAAAAACTACTTGAAAAACAAGTACTAGTGGTCTTTCCATAACAAGAACTGAATTTATTAAGTACAATACATTATAAACCAATACCCAATGACACATGGACTAGCTTACTTCTTCAGCTCCAAGCATTTGTACAATTATCTAAACGCCAAGGTATTCTAAATAAAAAGGATAAGAATTTGAAACATCTCTTGACTCGCAAGTTATTCTAAATTTTTCTGAATAAAGTCAACACTTCTTCTGACCTCCTTCATGAAGCAATCCCTGTGACAAAGTAAGACACTTGTTTAATAATACATGGCTACAAAATTTACTACACTTTATAGCAAGTAACTAAGCACATGTTTATAGTGAATAGTGAACGAAAACAGATAATTATACTCAAACAAGCAAAACGAAAACGAACTTCTAGATGCATCACTTTAATATAATCAAAAACAGGTATATGTTGGGTAGATATATATAGGCATTACCAGATCGTCTTTGATAGGGCTTTCTTCTTCTTCAGCTACTCTCGGCAGAAACCCATCAGTACTACAACCCTTCTTATCTTTCTTATTAGAAGTACTCTTTCTTAAGCCCAATCTCTCCTTCCATCTGCTGAAACTCTTGGTGACTCTAGGCGATACGTCGACATCGTGCAAGTCATCGCTCACAAGAAGCTCATCTCTCAGAGTAGTCGTCATCTTCTTCGACGTCATGGACCTGTTATTAGGCACCAACATGCCCTGGGAAAACACTTCATCTGCTGAGATCATAGCATGGTTCTTCACAGAGAACTCGAAATCTGAAGACGCCGGAGATTCTCTGTATACGCTTTCATGCTTCACAGTGATGGCTTGCTGGATATCCACGAAATCGGAGGAGAAGGAGATTCTTGGGTCCATAGTTGAATGAAGTAGAGAGCTAGCTAGCTAGCTTAAAGCCAAGGAAATTAATGCAATATACGGTGCAAGGCTAAGTGATACTGTTGCTTACAGTTCAAACGTTTAAGCATGGCAAGGACAGATTCATGTGAGGGTTAGGGCAACTTTTACGTTTTGTGATACTTCAAGCTGAAGGGTTGGATTCCACATGAAGATGTTTGGTCATTTATATAATGGTGGGGTGGATTCTCGTGTCTGTTCCTTTTATTGGACATAGCATGATGCTTGAATTCTCGTGTTGGATTTAACATGTTGCTTGGATTTGTCATTTTTATTTTGGGAATGTGGGCCTTGCTCACTTTCTTTTGGCTTATATAATAAAAACAAATATCGACCCTTCGCAAGAAATATATGTTCAAAAATTAAGGAGTAGTAAGGAACATGTTTTGTTGATGATTTTGACTATATGTTGAGGCTAGGTGATGGCCATATTTTAATTAAATTCAAATCTAAAGCTTCTGTTTATTTTAATTATAACCAAATGTTTGAGTCAAGCTCTCAAGTAGATTACTTAATCTCCTTAACTTTGGCAAATGCAAACTTGTTCTTGATGCGTAAATTGCCAAAAGTAAAAGCCTCTTGATGTAAAAAAACTGAGGTATTTTTGTCTTGGTTGGTTACATTAAAGTACGTAGGATAAGTTTTCCAAAGAATTTAGCTCAATTAGTAACATGATAGTTTTCTTTAGCAATTTCGAATTTGGATTTGATTTCTTTTAAAAATATTTTAAAGAAAAAAATTAAAATATATTTAGTCCATATGAGAGAGTGAATCATTGAGATCGTTAAAGGAATAGATTTAACTCGGACAAAATTTAAAGAATTCTTGATCCTAATAATCAAAACTTTCATTGATATAAGTTTATTAATTAATTATATATGTTAGACATGGTATAATATTACATTTTTAATTTTTATTTTTGAATTCGATTCTTTTCAGTTTGCAAATTTTTTTTGGCCAATATTCAGTTCACAAATATATGCTAGGAGAAAACTTATAAATGTATTTTTTATATGTTTTTTTGTGTTGTTCACCAATTAAAAATTTAATATATAGATTTTTTTAATTCGTTAAATTTAAGAAGTTAACACTTTTATGATTAGTGACTAAATGTTAAAAAAAATCATATATTAACTTTTAATTGGAACACAAAAAATACATGTAAGGAAAAAATACAGAAATAAAAAAAAATAAAATTTCCATAAAAAAGTCTCAATCAGTTTGACAAACCAAGTAATTTTTTAATATATCCCTGTTCTTCACTTGCTGAATCCTTAAGTGTGTGGTTCAGAGCTTGGTTCGTGGCTGCGGGTATAAAAAAGTTTTTTTGTTTGGAGAGATAAAATTTGTTTTAGAGATCTACACTTGAAACAAGATTAGTGGATTAGGAGAATAACCTTGGTAAAAGAAATAGTATAAACTATGCTCTTGGGAGTTGATATGCATTGGTGGCGATATGACTATTAGATGTTGAAATTAATATAATGATGATGATAATTATTTCACCTTTTCACAATAACTTAAAAGAAACGGCGCCTCACTTTAAAATTTATACATTAATATTGTAATAATATATATATCATTACAATTAGGACATTGTATTATTAATAATTAATAATAGTATCATTGAGAATATAAATTTTGGTCAAAAGAAAAAAAATGACATGAATTATGATATTTGATTGATAATCTCATAGAAATATAATGGGAATGGCGGTTAAATTATTTTTTTACAAAATATCTTGAAATAGTTCATATTTCATAATAGGGATATATTGATTATATAAGAAATCTCGAATCCTTCTTACAATACAACATAAAAGTGCTTCTTTCCTTTCATGTATTAAAAGCCTTTTTTGGGTAGAAAAAGAGATATAAAAAATAATGTCATAGATAAGAATAATGCGCATATTCTTATTTAAAATTCAATAAACTAATATTATTAATAATTATGATAAAAGTATCGTAAAAATTATTAGATTTGATTGGAGTTTTGAATTGTTTTTAGAATGGAGCGAAATGGTGTAAAGTTGAGAAGTAATAGGAAGCTCATTTGATTGATTCAAAATTTCAGGAAAAAAAATAACAAAGTGGGTTTTGACATGTAAAAAGTAGTTTTCTTGGACCCCAAGTCTATTGCATCAAAAAATATTTGTAACCGATAAATAAAGACTAATTCCTTTCCAGCATCAGGATTATAGTTAGCTAGAAATTTGAAAACCCTCATTTCAAAATTATTACTTAACATTAAAAATGGAGTTGTGAATATTATTAGACAAAAAGGATACGGATATTTTAGTACAACAAAAAAAAATTATAATTTTACGTCCAAACATCTGGAATTCTAGACTCTAGTTACACTTGACGAAATTAAATTACATTTTTTTCTCTATTCATTTTCTTTCTTTCAACTCCTTCAAGATTTTTAACCTCTTTTGTAATAAAGATATATATATATATATATACATATCCATTTTCTGACATTAATTATAAATTATAAAAAATAAAGGGAAAATTACATAAAAATCCCAAAAACACAAAAATAATTATTAAAAAGTCCGGATCCCAAAATCTTAAACAATTACGTCAATGTCCCATTGATGCAAAATCCTAAAAACAAATATACAAAATTTCATTATTGAGTATAAAATTATGAAGGATAAATATAAAATATTGGAGTATGATTTTATACTTAATAGTGAAGTTTTTAATATTCGTTTTCTAAGATTTTACATCCATGGAATTTGAATGTAGTATATTAGGGTACGATTTTATAATCAATAATGAAAATATTTTATACTCACTTTTCAAGATTTTACCTTGATTTTACATCAATAAGACTTGGATATAATTTTTTAGAGCTTTGGAACTTTTTAATAATTATTTTTTCATGTTTTGGGATTTTTCTATGATTTTTTCAAAAATTAAACATATGTTTCAATTGCTGTGGTTTTTAACGGACTTATCAAAAGATTCCAAACTTAATGATTAAACATATTTAAAAATTATTGATAAATTAGCTCAAGTAAGAAAATAAAAATAAAATAAATTCATTACATCTTATTATACAATTAATTAGATTTCTCTACCATGCAATGCACATGTATTTTTTTTCCTATATGAGTTGGAGATTAATATAGTGTTGGTTGTATAAATAAATAGAACCATTAAATTATTAAAAAAAAAAGAGAGAACACAATGTTTTGCTCAATTTAGGCTTCTAAATTGCTTGTTGAATGTTAATTAAGCAAATTAACGCAATTATGTGTATTTTTTTTATGGTATTGAAAAACTAAGTGAAGTGATCAATTGGTGAGTTTTCCTAAGTGGTTATAAGAAAGAAAAGAATCCGATGTGCCAACATAATGGCTAAAAGAATTAATCAGTTTCATTTGGTTACTATGACGAATTTAATAGTAGGAAAGTTAAAAGACATGACGTGTATGCAATTTGAATTTGGAAAAAAATAAAGAATAAAACAACGTACATTAAGCATTCAGTCCATCTAATAATGCAGAATGTCCTTCGAACTTCTCTATGTCAGTGGCATCTATTAAAGAAAATAATACAGAGTAAAACAGTGACATCAAATATATATGTAATGCAATTTTTTTCTCATGGAACGAAATATGTTTAAGACCTGCGAGCTATATAATATTTTCGAGACTTGATTGGATTAACCATGGAACTAAAAATTGGATCGGATCGGTTTGACCGGGAATCGGTTCTTGATTCGGTCCGGTCACAAATGTAGATCGAAGGGTTTTAAAATCGGTACAAAATCTGTTTCAACCGGTTCGAGTTTTTTAAAAAAAAATTTTAAATATTTTTTAAAATTTTTTTTTAAAAATAAAATAACATTATTTTTAGTATTAAGTAGTATTATTTTTAGTATAAATTTTTTCTTTCTATATTATACTTCCTCTGATATTTAATATAAGACCCTTTTAATCAAGTCACGCGGATTAAGAATTGAAATTAAAACTAATTAACTACCTCGATTTCTCCAAAAATCCCAATATTTTTTTAAAACTACTCTTATTTAATCTTTTTCTCTTTCTCTTTTGATACATTAAATATGGCCATTTTTTGAAAATGTATAATAAATATTACCTCGTATATTGTAAAGGGTCTTATATTTATGACCAAAACAAAATATCCTATATATAGGACTAGAGGGAATAATATGTTATAAATATTATTATGATACATAAGTATTAATAATGATTAATTTACTTAACAAATAATATAAAAATAAAATATCAATTGACTATTTTGAATTTAAAATATAATTATAGATGAATATTAACTTATTTAAATTTTAATATTAGGTTGTAAAACTTATTAATAATATTTTTAATTTTCTAGATATTATTAAATTTATTTTTTATCCTAAAATGAATGTTAATTTTATCATCATAGATAAATATCTTTTATATTTTTTATCTATATTATTAAAAATATATTAATTTATTCACAATCAGTCTGACCCCAGTTTGACCACTAAATCTTGAACCGTTGCCTCATCTGAGTCAATGATGGGTCCGATTATTAATACATTGAGATTCACAGCATGTACAATCAAGTTTCAAGACCTGTGGGAATTTTGCACTGTCTTTCTTGAAGTTCACGGATTGCTCGCATGGATGTTAATAATAGGATATACTTATATATATATATTGATTGGAATGCCGCTGGGTTAGGGATATTAGGCTGAATTTTATCAACTGTATGAGTATTTGAATTTTCCTGGAAAACGTTTAATTCCATATTAACTACAAATGAGGCAACTAATTGTGAAACTTTTACGACCATGGACAGAATATACTCAAAACTAGCATTTCATAGATCATTCATGTTATTTCCATGCTTAAAACTAAGTGCATAATTTGATTTCCAGTTGGAAACCATGTTTGTGGAGAAGCTGTAGCTAGTCCTGAAATGTGTCTAAAACCTGGTTTCCAACATGAAACTAAACAAGCCATGAGTCTGATCCCTATTATCCTGTATCTATCAGTTGATAGTTGCTATAAATGCTAAAAGTTGTTTAGAGAACTGTGAGCGTTCATCGAATGGCCTGGCGCTATTCCTGACCTAATTAAAGAAACGGGTTACTCATGCTGTATAATTTTGAGCTTCTTCTCTTTCATAAATAAGGGTAAGTATTTTCGTAGACTTATATGTATATATATATACTTCTCGACAACATCTCAACTTTATTCTCTTAACTAAAGTTGGAAATAATTTTTTCTCAAGGTTACAAGGCCTCATGATCTGTGCAGCAATAAGAAATTTACTAGATTTATGTTTTCATGTTATATTTTCATACAATTATGCAAATTAAATGTGCATATGCTGGTTTTATAGTCTTTTTTAACTAACCAAATTGAGAGGAAGCTCCTAACTCTCGGCAAGGCTCGAAATTTTAGCTGTTAGGGGGTCTGTCTTGTACTTTCGGCCATCATTTATGGCTTTTTTGACACTTAGGACTCTAGGTGCTGGTCAGCTACCAGACCACAAGTAGACATCCACACCTATTAGGGTTAGGGATCTCCTCACAATCAATTGCTACCAAATAAGACTTTAACGATAAGGAGGGAGTTTGAACCCACAAATCGAAGATTGCAGAATCATCTCTCTTACTACTTGCCTCAACTTGTATTGGCAGATTTATAGTTATTATTATTATTTTAGTTATTGCACTGTTGGTTTTTACATTTTTTTTTTGTGGCCCATATATGAATGTTAGATCAAGCTGCCCCTTGAAACTGAAGCAAGGGATAATTTTGGCAGTAATCAATGAGAAGAGAAGACTGTCCAATATGTCTTATTGACATCTAGAGGTAATTATTCCTTTTGTATTATTATTTATTAATTAATTAATGGTTGTTTCTATATCCACTTTTCTTCGAAGAAACTTTGTGCATGGTAAGATTTAGAAAACATCATATAGACTTTGACATCACAACTATGGAGTGTTCATGGGTTGAACTTGATCCCCGCTTGTTGTCCCCTTGATAGATACTTAGGCCACATTGGACTAAGTACTAGGCCAAGAAGAGCTCACTTGATATCAAATAATTTTTTTAAACAAAAAATTAAAAATGAAAAAAATTTAACTTCATTTATTAACCAAAAATACACTTATTTATATACAAAAATATGTTTTTTAAAAAATAATGTTATGATAAAAATGTTTTTAAAAGTTATAAATACTTAATAATTATACATTATTTTTACATAATATTGAGTTAAAAAATCAATTTATAATTTTAAATAAAATTAAAACATTAAAATTTTAAAATGTTTTTATGATAATCATATAGTAAATATATTATATAAGATATATAGATAAAAAATCCTACAAAATCAATCAATATATATAATATAGTTTTGACTAGGCTGATTTAACAACATTTGACTTAAAGTTTAGCTCGGTCTAGTTGGTTTGATTTAACTTGATTGGACAAGACCAATCAAACCACAAGCATTGTTACATAGCAGTCCTACTATAGATAAAGGGAAATTTACTTTGTCTGTATGAATCCATTGCTTATCTTGTATGCCCTTACTAAATGGTTGTATGTTATCTAACTGATTTCACCTGCCTCTTAAATTTATGTATTATTTAGAACGTTCTAGACTTTTAGGTGCAAGGTATCAAACCTTAGTTTTCGTTAAGGTTTGAATAGACATCCAATGGAATGACAAACAAAAAAAATTTCAATAAATACTATTAAGAAAAGAGCAGGTTCAAGTTACCATGTTAGCTTGTTCCACGTCTTAATTTTCATTACTATACATTGTTTATGTTGTTGTTTAATTGTTAAGAGAATTTTGTTGTTTATCAGAATTTTTTTCAGAATCATTTTATGCTTCTAAGCTATTCCATATCCGAAGCAAAGCTGGTGAGAAACTTCCTAATTATCTGTATTGAATTTAGAGGAAATTTAACTGAGTCGAATGAAATGGCTGAAAAAACAGCTTACCATTCAAAATGAAAAATGAAACGTGTAAAAGGGACCAAAAAAATATTTTTTACCAACATAATATGATGTAAAGAGGTATACGTGATTACATGGAAAAAGGAGACGTACAAGCTTTCAAAATTTCTTGGGAAGGAAAAAAAAAACATACCATAGAATTGGTGTGGCAAGCATCCCTGGAAACTAAATTCCTGAATCTAGTAAATTAACATTGTTCTAATTCTAATTACCTAACAAAGTAAATTTCCAAGATATTATGGCAAAGGAAAATAAATTTCTTAAGTAAAAAAAAAAAAAAAACACACACACACACACACACTCACACACAAAACAGTACAGCTTAATGTTCTAATTCTAATTAGTAGATTGTCTTAGCCCGAATGCTTTCCAATTGTAGCTTCTTTCATTCTATCTTGCAAATTCCTTCTTTAATCAGCAAAATAAAGTACTTGCTACAAGCAGGTTTTTTTTTTTACCTTAATGATCACAAATTCCAAACATTAATCATTGACAATGAAGGGAAGAAATTCTATTTCATCAAAACTTTCCATAATCAATTCCATTTTCATTCCAACATATGTTTTATTCAAACATGAATTTGTTAATTATCCAAACAAATACGACAAAAATTGTTGCAAAAACAATTTAAAAGATATTAAAAATGTGATTGATTTACTAAATTTAAAATTAGAAAAATTAATTATTTAATCCTTATAATTTATATCAATTTTTAACTGAGTTCTTACAGTTTTTTTTTTTTCAAAAACACACATATTTTTTAAAGGTTTCTTTCTTTCTTCTTCTTTTTTAATTGACCAGCTATACTTTTTTAAAAAGGTTACAAGTTCTTTTCTGCCACCAGGGTTTCAACTTTCAGGGTTAGTCCATGTATTATTTTTTTATGGTAAAGTAAACGGGCCAGGGCCCAGTCATATTCAATGGATTCATTTATCCATTGTAGGAGGAGATTAGCACAATGGCCCATATACAGCAGCTCCTTCATTATTTCAAGCATCAATAATTGGAGAAAACATAAGTACTTTAAATGACAAAATATTTATAATATCTTATAATCATATAGTATATTTTTTAAAATGTCCAAGGATAATGGACAAATTAGAATTCATCCTCAAAAGCTAATGGTGCCACTAACATCTCACAAAAAAGAAAAAGGTTGTTGACATTATTGTTGCCTTTACATCTCAGTGATTTGGATAGAATAATTCTTACAAAGGCATGTTTTTCTTGTAGTCATGAAAATGGCTAAGATTGATTAAAGGTGTGATTTGGTTTAGTTTTGCTTAAAATTAAATCAAATCAGACTAAGTTGGTTTTCAAAAATTTGGTATCTATTCGTTTTTATTAAGAAATTGATTTGGTTCGGGTTTTTTTTTGTAATTATTATTTTTTTTTGCTTTTGAAAGGTTTTTAAAGGGGTAAAAAATGTTTGTATAATTTCAAAAAAATATATTTTCAAAATATAAGTTATAAAAAATATAAGATAATAGTAATGACATTTAAAGATTTTTTAAATTTATCTTTTAAAGAATCAAAATTGATTTTTCTATTTTTTTTTAAAGTCTTTATCAATTATTATTATTTTTTCAAAGTTATAATTTCATTTTCTAAAATTTGGATGTCACAAGTATATTATGTACTTGTAATTTTTAAAAAACATAAATACTTTTTAAAAATATTAATAATAATTGAAAATAATATAAATAATAAGGGGAATTAAGGTTCAGCTTATCACTTATAAATTTCATTATAAATGTTATGAGCTTTTAAGACTAATAAAAGAACTTACTGTTAATGGGTGTTAATTGGTATTATAAATACAAAATATATTAAATAAGTATAATAGGCACAGTTTAAATTTGGTTTAGGTCTAAAGACTCTAAAATCAAATTGAACAAAACTGAATCAGTTTAAATATTATGAAAATTAAAATAGATCATATTTCAATTTGATTTTGATTAACTTTTATCGATTTAGTTTATATTGGATTCATTTTAAACACCCTCTGCTAAGCTAGTCTTGAGTTGTTTGGGTTTAGAATTTATTTTTTTAGTATTATAATTACATAAATTTAGTTAACATTATTAGGTTATAAATGATTGAAAATATATTGATGGACAAGTATATTTTCACAAATAAAAAGAAATTTAATGGCAGAGCCTTGAAGAAAAAGAAAACAGAAAATAAGAAGATAAGGACCATGTTTGATGCTATTCTGTAAAATAATTTTTTTGTTTTCAGAAACAGAACACTCAGAAAACTTGTTTGGTAAACCTGTTTTCTAAAAATTGTTTTGAAAAACAGAAAACAGTTTTGTACAGAAAACTCAGAATACCTTTTAGGTGTTTTGTAGTTTTTGTTCTGGAAAACACAAGGAAAGATGAGAAACATCCACTTCATTAATGGTAAAGTTATAAATTTTGAATAACTCATCTATTACTTACTAGTTATGATTTTGAGAACAATTATTCAAACAGATTTTTTATTTTCTTGTTTTCAAAACAGTTTCTTGAAAACAGTTTTATAAAACTGTTTTTGAGAACAGAAAACAGGAAACACTATCAAACAGGCCCAAGTTACTCATGGACAACACGTCAGAGAAAGTGGAAGGATGGTGATGGGAATAAGGAATTGGCAGCAGAAAAAAAAAAAGAAATAATGGTAGAGTAGAGAGTACTGCTCGTACGTCACCAAAATAATGGTTCCTTGTCTGAAGATCTTTTGTCGCTTTCCATGAGATTTAGCACTTTTAAATTAAAAATGAATGGGAAAATGAACATTTTGAGGCCTAAACTTTTTATTCATTTAGAAATCAATCTTTAAATCTATTTTTTTTATATGAGCTCCCTAATGTATTAACCGTTACCGATGTTAATCCCTAAACTTCTAAATCATTTAGAAATAGGTCCCTACTTGTGAACACCCCATTTTATCCGGACATTTTACAAAAAATGACAAAAAAAAAGTAAAATAAAATAAAATAAATAATAAATAATAATATATAAATGGAGAAAACAAAAAATAAAGAAAGGAAATAAAGGAAAACAAAAATGAAATAAAATGAAAAAACTAAAACACAAAAAAAAAACTAAAACCAAGTAAAAAAAAAAAGAAGGGAACTAAAATCAAGTGAAAAAAACATGTTTTGGGCGAAGACCACGAGCCCAATTGAGGGCTCGTGGACTTGGAGCCCAAAGGGCCATGCCCTAACCAGCTAAGACAGGGGGACCACAGAGACTGAACACACGGAGAAAAGAAAAGAACAGGGGCGAGACTGAAAAGCAAAAGAAAGGGACGCTGGGCAGAGCACACGGCGACTGGGGGAAGCGTGAAGCAGAGAAAAAAAAGAAACCGAGGGAGCACGCAATCAGATAGAAAAGGAGAAAGGGACAACGGGCAGAGGGAGCGAGGAGAGAAGATTGAACTGAGAGAGAGGGAGCTGCACCGAGGAGGACCGGAAAAAACAGAGGGGAGCGCAGCCGTGCGAGAAACCGAAGGAGGAGACGGAGAGGGGACTTCAATCGGAGACAAAACCGGAGGGAAGAGATCGCGAGATTGAGGGGTTTGAACCGAAAATAGGGGAGAGACCGGAGACATGCTCGCGAGACCAGATCCGAGGACAGATGGAGTGAAGCCAAGGACGGGGGAGGAATCCTGAAAAAAAACCTAAGGGCAAGATTTGGGAGCCGCGGAGCAGACCGGTGGAACAGGGGACGAATTGGCGTTGGAACCTCAGAGTGGTGAGGGCAGAGGAGAGAGTCCGAGAACCCGAACCCGTAAGCCCGAGGAGGAAACCGGAGAGGTCTGGACACCGCGAAGAAGGGGGAGGCAGTGGGGAACGAGCACGGTCTGCTTTCTTTCTCCGGTGACACTGGGGTTAGTTCGTTTATTATTTTCTTTTGGCTTCAGTTTGGTTTTCTGGGTTTGTCTCCATGAAAAGGGGCCTGTGAACCTGTGTGGAATGGTGTTCTAAGTGTTAAATCCGTGCTGTGTTCGAGTTAACACTTTAGCTATGTTTAAACCATGTCCAAATCCTTTTTCGATTGGTACTCTGTCCTTAAGGAATTTTGTGATGCTAAGGAGTGCTTTCTGCCGTGAACTCTTGCTTGGATATTTTGCTGTTTAGGATGTCCTGTTTCGCATATATCAAAATGGGGGTTATTTGGTTGCTGTCTACATCCTATAATTTGACCTGATTAATTGATAGAATTTGCCGAAGTCGTTACTGGGAATGAAAGAGTGGTCTGGAACTGAGAATGACATTAGCCTGGCAGTCCTAAGCTTCATAATCAAGTTAGGAGGAAAGGGTTTACGCATTATGGGTCTTCTGTGTTATTTCTGTGATTTTTTTTTTGGGTGTCATGTTCAATGGGTCTGGGATTATATATTAGGCCCAAGCTCGTTAACTAAGATGGGATGCGTCCTTGGGCCTATGAGTTTTGGGAAGGACACTAGTCCATGAGCCTTCATAAAACCTAGGGGATTGCTATTGGGCCATGAGTTTTGGCTAGACCCATGTGTTTCGGTTAAAGTCTTAGGAAAGCTACTGGGCCCATGAGTTTTGGGCAAGGCCATAGGATATAATTTTGGGCCTGCGAATCTTGTCTTCTTTCATTTTTTTTTTGGTTGTTGTTGTTGTTGTTGTTGTTGTTGTTTTTTGTTGTGGTTTTGTCTTAGTATGGGCCTGTCATCAGAAGCCCATAACAAGAAATTACACATGGTAAGTCCAAGCGAATTTTTGGTGCCTAAAGTGCGTTTTCTTGGCTAAAAAAAAATAATAAAATAAAATAATAATAATAATAAGAAAAAGAAAAAAAAAATTGGTCACGAATGTTTTTAGAATTTTCGCAGACCCTTAAAATAATTGCACCGTGCGAGCCTACGGGGCTGTTCGAGTGTATTATGAAGGCACGCTTATAATGGGTCCCAATGACCTTTCTATTCAAAATTTTATTTTCTTATAAAGATAAAAATAATAATAAAATGAATAATAGAAATAATCGATTTGGTAACCACACCACGTGAAGTTTTTGGGAACTGACACAGATATTCGGGTTTACTGAGTTTGTCACGTGAGATTGTGAGTCCACTAGATATACCAGTTAAACAACTTTTTAAGAAAATAATCATATTTCCAAAATAAAATAATGTGACAAGTTTTTTTCAAATTTTATTTTAAAATATTTAATAAAGGTATTACATGGCATTTTAAAATGTAATAAAACCTTTGTACCGTGAGGTTTAGAACTTCTGCAGGTAATTAAGGAATTGATCTATCGGGTATGACTGTGAGTCCGCAACAGGTGGGTTAATTTTCTTTATTTGAAAAATTTACAAAAGCAAAAAAAAAAGGGAAAATAAAAATAATAATAAAAGTACAAAAATATATTATTTCAAAAATTAAAAATTAAATAAAAGCATTTAAAAAAAAAAGAAAATAAAAATAAAAGAAACGTTTTCAAAGCGAAATAAGATAAGAGTAAGTAAAATGGAATTAAATTTTCTTTTGCAAATTAAAACATACCAACTCAATCTCAGAAAATTATTTTGTTTGCAAAAAGTTAAATTATTTTCCATTAATTTTCTCTTATTACAAAAAATTAAAAAATATCAACTAACAGACACGCATTTTTAGCCCGAACTACGTGGACTTAGATCCCCATCGTAGGGTACGTAGGCCCCAGGCTCTGATCCTGGGTCAAGTCCGCCTTTGTAAATAAATAAATATTTTCTAATTTATTTGGTGTTTTTTCCTTAATTTAATAAATATTTCCCAATTTATTTTCTCAATCCATTTTCCTCAGTTTTCTTAAATATCCTTAATCTTAATTTATTTTCTATATTTTGTTTCCCAAACCTTCTTAATTTCTTTTTCTCTACCCATTGTCTCGCATGTGAATTATAAAAGGAAAACCAAAATATTTTTAAAGCCATATTAATTTACACAATCAACGTAAGGTAACCGTTCTTAGGAACAGGTGTTATGGGGTGCCTAACACCTTCCCCACACACAATCGACTCCCGAATCCAACTCTGGTTGAGCAGATCATCCTTTTCTTCTCAGATTCGGTTTCCCAATATTTTCCTCAAAATTTTGGTGGCGACTCCTCACAAGTCGGTTTTCACTCGAAAACCAGATTTGTTCTCTGTTTTCCTTCCATCGCATTTTTCGGGTGTGACACTACTTATGCCACATAATCAGCCAGAGTTATAACATCGCTGATTTGGCAAATGGTGATGCCACGTAAAAGACATATAGATTAGAAGCTGCTCATGTGGTTAAGATATAATTATATAAGAAAAGTATTAAAAAGAAAAAAAATAAAATGATATATTAATTGGGTGCCCGAATAACATTCCAAAACCCAACTATTACCCAAATTAATGAATTAACCTGTTCAAAATCCCAAACTAATCTTCGTTGTTGTGAGCAAAGTGTCAGAGCATCTTCAGCTTTGAGTAGAGCATATATCGTGAGAGGAGATTAGGGTTGAGGTCTCACATAAGAGGTTTTGCGAAGCTTTGGAAACTAGCTACGTCGGTGTTTTCTAGTGCAAATGTTGTAGATCGGAGGAAAGATGGCTGAGAACTCGACAATGGAGACTAAGAACTCATGGATGACCTGATATCAACTATAAACAAATAACTTATATCACTTACCGATATCAACTCTACTTTTTTAAAAAGTACTATTCATATCTCTCGCTGAAAGCCTCTATAGCTTCCACGCTGTAGATTTGAAAAAGTCTTTGTCGGTTCCAGTGTTTTCTCCTCTAGGGTTCACAATGCCACACACTCTTGATGTGACTAAAAGTGTTGTGAATTGGTTCAGGTAGCCCAACTTATATTCGGGTTCTAATATGACAGATCGGATGAGTTCATTTGGGATTATAGATACTAGGTATTTTGAAAAGTTATTTAGGTACCCAATATATTCTTTTATTTTTTAATTAAATAGGTATTACATAATCGACCAGTTAGACTTTATCTTATACACTGAAGCAGCTTAGAATTAATATGTCTTCCACATGGCATTACCATTTGCCAAATCAGCGACATTATAATTCTATCTAATCATATGGCATAAGTAGGGGCCTATTTCTAAATGAATTAGAAGTTTAGGGATTAATGCCGATAATGGTTTACATTAGGGAGCTCATAAAAAAGAAAAATTAATTAAAGGATTGATTTCTAAATAAATGAAAAATTTGAGGATCAAAAATTTAATTTTTCCACAATAAATTTAACCTGGATATGTGGTGTTCGAGTCAACCGTTCTTTTTCTTTTCTTTGGCCAACCTCCAGTCAACCCTTCACTTCGACTAAAAACAAAAAAGTTTACGTCTTCAATTTCTCTACTCCCAATATACAATGACAAATTTTTGGAAGATTTTTTTTTTATTTTTTGTTTAGCAAATAAATTAGTTAAATATAAGAAAAATATACTAATGCCAGATTGGTAATTAAATTAAATAATAAAAAACTTAATAATTCTCAAATAAGACTTCAAATTTAAGTTTTATGAAAAAAAATCTACAGAAAAACTTCTCCATTATTTAATCAACTTTTAATTTTAATAAATAAATTAATTTAATTATTATCTTAACTTTTTTTTTAATTATCTATTATAATGGTCTAATTACTTTAACTCTCATTTTTTAACTTTTTCATTGTTTTTTGTAATTTTTAACTTTCATTTTTTGCAAGGGCTAGTTTTTCTATTTAATATAATAGGGATATATAGATAAATAAAAATTGTTTTGGGGATATAGAGATTTTTCAAAATCATTTGAATTTTTAAAAAATATATTAATATACTATAATAAATTAATAAATTAGAATCTATTTATTTTTAATTTTATTTTTAACTGGAGATAAATATTTAATATTAAATAACAAAATATACATATGAATATAATATAAATTAATAAACTTCATGTCATAAATCTGCGAGTTGCTTCCTTTGCTTTTCTTTCCATATTGATGACACTATCACATCATTGCTGGACTGGAGTGAATTTTATTCTCCAGCTCATGACGCTGTACCGATAATTCTGTACTCGCTTTGAATCAGATGAGTCAGAAAAGCAAAGGTAAATAGAGTCCACATTTTCTTGATCTCCAAACCCCTGGTTAATTTTTTTTCCCTTTGAACCAAACGGATTGAGTTTCTTTCATTTCCATCTTGATGTGATTCTAGTTTCAGTAGCAGGATCGGCAGTCCCAAACTATAACTCCTGTTTGATTGTATTTTTGTAAATCATAATTTTTAATTATTTTTTTTATTTAAATAAATTTATAGTAAATTTTTTTATTTTTGTAAACTGTGATTATTTTAAAAAAAATTTTATAAAAAAAATAATCTAAACAGGCACTAAAAATGTTGTAATTTGGGAGAAAGTACATGTTGGGACTAACATCACAAATTTATTATAAAAAAAGACTTGTAACTAAAAAATAATGGTAAAAATTGAAAAACTAAGTAATAAAATTGAAAGAAAAAGCAGTAAAAGATCTTGTTTTATAATAAATTTATAATGTTGATCCTAGAATATGATTTCCCCTTATAATTTTAAGATGTACTTTTATATAATATTATCTAAAATAAATAAAAATTATTCATTTTAAGATTGTAATTTTAACAAAAAGAAGGTTGTAGTATATTATCTAAAATAAATAAAAATTATTCATTTTAATATTGTAATTTTAACAAAAAGAAGGTTGTAGTTTTAAATGTTTTATAAACATATTCTAAAATTCAGTTATTTTTAATGGTGTGATTTTTAACATCTTAAATTAAAATATTTTAATTTTTTATTTTTAAGCCTTAAAAATATCTTAATTATAATCATCAGATTAATTACTACTTACTCCAATAAATTTTTGGAAAATTTTTAAATAAATACCAAGAAAATAAGATATTTTAAAAAAGTAACCCCAATTTATTTTAACTCTATAAAACTATCAAGATTTGTAATTGAAATTAAAATTAGAATGCAAAAGATAAAAATGCCCTTCTTGTTTAAATCACCAATTTGCAAGTGATCCAGACTCATTTATAAGTAATTAATAATAGTATATTTTCAAATAACAAATATTTATTTCTTAGTGACAGAGGTTTATTTGCAAATAGTATCATTTATAAATGAGTTTATATTACTCGTAAGTACACTATTATCACTTGCAAAATGTGTCATTTGCACAATAAAAATATTTTCATCTTTTACCTTTCAATTTTAATTTCAATTTCAATTATAAATCTAGGTAGTTTTTGGGAATTAGGTTCATTCGGTTACTTTTTGGAAATATCTTATTTTTTTAGTATTTATTTAAAATTTTCCCTAATTTTTTTTATCTTTTACGTATTTAAAATATTTATATTTGCATTATTTATTTATATTTAAGCCTAAGAATTTTTATTTACATTCTTTAAATAAATTATATATATGTGTGTGTGCGCGCGCGCGTATACTATTTAATGAGTTGAGGATTTGTTGTGTTTGGCAATCCTTACATTCTTTTTTTTTTTACCCGGAGCAAATAGGAGAATTCCATTCTATCAAGAAAGAATATGTACAACGAGGCAACAGAACAAACAAAAGTAGTCAAGGCAAGCCTTACATTTGATTGATAATTTCACAGAAAAGAAAAAAAGGAACTGGAATTTGTGAAATATGAGAATGGTAAATTAGTGAGGAGACAGATCTATAAATTACTTATAACCTGTCTCTGACAATATAACTAAGTATACATATATCAATATTATATTATATATAATATGGTTCCAATTTTAGATAATTTTATTAATTTAAGCCTAATTTTAAATTTATAGATTTTAAGATTATTTTTTTAACATCAAGGTATTTTTTAACTACCATTTAAAACTAATCTTTAAAGTAGAGCTAAAGATCATAAAGTTAAATTTTAACCCTCCCAACAAAATAATTTTTTCAGACATTTAGTTCATAATCAAATCTAAAATACCATACTTAAAAATCTAATCATCTTGATCTTTTTTACCATAACACCATAAAAAATAATCCTTAATATGCTATAATTTAAAAAATATTTCCTATCATAATATAAAAATTGGATCATCTGAAACACTAGGGTATACTTTTTCAATTTCTTTTAATTCAAGTTTTTGGTGTCAAAAGTCACCAAGATCTTTCCCTCATAATAGTACAAAGTCAGGCTACGCCTGTCCCCTATTATCCCCCACCGCCTCAACTTTTTTTTTTCTTTTGTTAAATTCCCTTTTCAGAGCCAATTATTTTTTCATTCTTCAAATATTTACAAAGGTTCCTTCTTTTTCAAACCACATTAAAATAAATAAATATATATAAATAATATAAATTAATTATTTAATAATATAAATAATATATAAAATATATTTCTAAAATTATGTAGATTTTTTTATATTTTTAAAAAATATATTTTAATTAAGTTTTTAATATAAAAAATATTTTTTATTAATTAAATTTATATTAGTATACCGAAGATAGAATATATTAAATTTTATTTAATATTACTAAAATTATATAATTTTCATCTATTTTTAAAACATATATTTTAACCAAATCTTTTAACTCCTTGATGTGAACAAGAAGAACAGGAGAGAAATAAAGAAAATATGAGAAATAAAATAAAAGAATACAATGAAAGGTGAAATATCATTGAAAAATCTCAAAAGTAATAGTCAAAATGTGTCTAAGTAATTAAGCTCATCTTTATAGAATTTAAATTCTAATTTTACTAGAATTTTAAGATAAAAAAATTATTTTAAATCTAAAAAATAAGTCATATTTTCTCTTTTTTATTTTTTTTATTTCTCTCACTTATTCTTTCCACTTATATTATTAAAGAAATTAAAAATTTAGCTAAAATCTAGGTTTTGAAACTAAAGAGAGATTAGTATAATGAGAAAAATCTCCGTGTCTTTAACAAGATGACACTAAAGTCATTTCCATTGATTAAGAAAAATTTAAAAAAAAATACATCTATGTGGCTCAGATATTGAGATCTAACTTTCATAGCATCTTGAAAAATATTTTACAAGTTATAGTATATTAAGATTTTTTAATTTTTTTATAGGGTTGTGGTAAAAAAAGTCAATTATCTTCTATGTTGGAATTTATTGATAAATCTATTTATTTTTAATTCAGCTTACCCTAATTTGACTAAAGTTGTTTCACACACACACACACACACACATATATATATGTATGATATGAGTCTAAATCTATTTATCATATGTAATTTTATATAAATTTAAAAATATATATGTTAATTAAAAGATGTTGTATATAAAGACATATAACGTAAAGATATTATATATTTTTAATTTGTTAATAAGATATATATATATATATATTATATTTTATATTTATAATTTAAGAATCTATTTAAATGTTTTAAACATATATATTCTTATGAATATTATATATATATATATTTAAATATAGATGAGATATATATTTTTAATAAAAAGATATATTAATTATATTTATTTATTATATATATATATATATATATATTATGACGAGTGGTTTTGATAATAATCCCCTTTATTTCATTTGCGTTTGGCACATACCTCCTCCTCCTTCTATATATTGCATACCTCCTTCTTCTTCAGTGTTTTCAGGATTCAAGGCCATACATATGGCGGCTTCTTCTTCTTCTTCTTCTTCTTTTGTGCCACCAAATTGGATCCTCAAAAATGGAGTTATGCCTCATATTTTAGCTGTTGATGACAACCTCATTGATCTCAAACTCGTTGAGAAGCTCCTCAGGAATTCTTCTTGCAAAGGTACAAAACACACAAAGCATTTTCTTTTGACGGTTTTAAATCTTTCATAAACACTTATCTAGTGTTTAGTTCCTTAGAGCCTGTTTGATTTATCATTTAGTAGGATAAACTTATATTTGTAAATATACTTTTAGTTAACCTTGAGTTTGATTCATTTTAAAAGGTTATTTAGTAAATTTATTTTTATCTCTGAATATATTTTTAACTAACAGATTTAAAAAAATTATTTTTTAATTTGTAAACGTATTTTTATCTAATATTCATTTTATTAAACTTACTTTTATAGTAAAAAAATCCAAACCTTAATTGTGTTATAACAAACTTACTTTTATTCAAAGTTTATTTTGGTAAATTTCATTATATTTTAACTTTGCAAACTCAAAACGAAACAGGCTTACTCATTTATTATGAGGATGGCTATTTGGTTGTAGTGACAACTGCGGAAAATGGATTGAGGGCATTAGAGTTTCTGGGGTTAGGAAATGATGAAGAAAACGCCTTGAAGAGCAATGTAAGTGACAGTGATCGACTCATTCTCCTTAATTTCAGAGTAGCCAAACTCATATCCGTTATACCAAACTGATAATGAAATGCTATTTTTAGGAATCCAAAGTAAATATGATTATTACAGACTATTGCATGCCTGGGATGACAGGATACGATCTACTTAAGAAAATAAAGGTATTTTACTAAGCCAGGGACACAATTTTGTAGTAACATATTATTAAGGGTTAAAGGATCTTTTGGTCCCTAAGATTTTTTCAAATTTTCTTCTTGGTCTTTAATTAAATAATTTGTTATAGTTTTATATTAATAAAGAGTTGTTCTTTAATATTTTAAACACTCAGTAATTAATCTTTTTGTTTTCTAGAATATCATTAATATTATTAAAATTAAGATAATATGGCTAATAGTTAGTTGATTTAGATTGACACATAGGTCATAAGACTGATTGGACTATTTTTTTTTCTCACAAAAATACAAAAATATAATAATAAAATTTTAAATCATCAGCATGTGTTTGCATTTTTTAAAAAATACATTCTATTTAGTCTTAATTATCTACATGCCAATCTAAGTATTTTAACTGTTAGCCATATTATCTTAATTTTAAGAGCGTTAATGCCATCTTAGATTATATGGAATTAAATATTGAGTTTTTAAGATATTAGGAACCAACTTTTTAATGATATAAAATTATAAGAAAATTTGAGGAAACTCTGAGGACAGAAGGTCCATTACCCCTATTGTTAACAACCACAATCTATCTAGTTTACTTTGAAAACAGGAGTCAACAATGATGAAGGAGGTTCCAGTGGTAATAATGTCATCAGAGAACATCCCAAGTAGGATCAACAAGTAATTCCTACGTACCCTTAACCATATGTTTGTGTTTGTGTGTATATATTATTGGTGTTCTGATCGACTCATTCTCTCTGTCGTGTGTGAAAAAGGTGTTTGGAAGAGGGAGCTGAGATGTTTATCCAGAAGCCTCTCAAACAATCTGATGTAAATAAGCTGACATGTCAACTGATGAATTGCAGAGGCTAGAAGACTTTCTTTTTTGTTTTGGTGCGTGTAAATTTGGAAAAGAAGGGGCCCATTACCTTCGTATATTAGGGTTCAATCTTGTGTGGCTTAGGTTGTTTAGGTAATTAAGAGAATGAAGAGTATTAATAGTTAATTTAATTTCCTGGCACATTTATTTTGCTATGTTCTTTTTAGTGTATAGACTCTGGCTATTTTAGACGCAGGTTTCCACTTGATGAAATTAACTTAAAATTAGACAAAAAGAAAAATTAGCTTAACCGTTTTTAGAGGCTTCTTCTAGGGAGCAAGCAAAGTTAACTTCAAGTTTCATTTTTTTTAGGTCTAGCTAGTTGCATCGATCAATTTGGTTCTACTTTTGAACTGACCTTCAACATTTGTTCTTCCTATACACTACCTGCTGCCAGACTTTGCTTTTCTTATATATTTTGTTTTCTTACCCCAAAAGATGCCTTCTTTGCTGGCAGACGAGACGTCATATTTGTAAAAATATGACATTGAAGTTAAATCTCCGGTGAACCTGCTGCTGCCATTGAAGCCCACTGCAATGTTGCACTTCTTTATTATTATCATCATAGGCACTAGCTGTGGCCCTACTAAGCTCTGGATTGTCGGTGATGATGTTCCCTTGATACTTATTAGCTTGTATCATGATGTCTATGTGCACTTGTCTTTTTCCTCTTTCAACTTTATTTTACTGGTCTGCATTTACACTTTTCCTAGTTTTAATATATTATTATTATTATTATCATTAAAAATTGTTCAAATATCTGATTTATGATGTAAAAAAATATATATATCTGATTTATAAGATTTTAAAATGTACATACTAGAATTTATTTAATGAAAACATCTACATCTCAAATATTTAATTTTTTAATGCTAATTATTTATGATAATTCCATTAAAAGTAGTTATGATAATTATTTTGTCAACTAGTTATGATAATTATGTTACCAATTATCTATAACAAAAATAGAACTAAATTAATAATGACATCCCTAAATCGTAAATAAAGACAAAAGTGAATGTTCTTTTCAGTTCATGGGCTCTTTGGTGTTTTTAGACATCTTTGCTTGATGAAATTAATTAACTTAAAATAGGTACAAATCAAAACAAGTCCAGAACCATCTATAAAAATATAAACCCTTTAATTTGATAGCCTTCCCATAATGCCAAAAACAAAACAAGAAAGCACTATTCAAATAATGCATTGTGAGACAAATTTAATTTTAAGCAAGATTTCGTATAAGAATTCTCTTATAAATTACAAGACTAGTGAAAAACTTTATAAATATCTCTTGCTATACTAAATGATCTAATGTAGTTATACTCATAGTTTTTTGATTTAAATATTAGAACTGAAATCATAAATAAAATAGTTAGAAGAAATTAATATTTTAAAATAAGGTAGATAGTTCTTCCAAATAGCATTGAGACCTAATGATGAAACTAAGAGATCTCAACTAGTTGGGAAACCAGAGCGTTTGTGAAACTTAACTTAGTCTGCTTCCATTTAATAACATTGGTCATCATCGGTTATTAAATTTAAATTTAAATTAAAATAAAGATAAAGATAAAATTATGATTGAGTTTATCCGTTATCCCCTAAAATCACTCGACTGATGATATTTTCTCTTAAAGATAAGGATCACATTTAGTTGAGATATGCTCCCCCCGTTTCAGAATATGATAGGCGTTTCTCAATTTTTTTTGTTCCAAAATATAAGAGACAAATGAGTTTTATCTGATTAATTAATGTACTTTTTCCAATTTTACCCATGATTAAAGTAGAGTTACTTTTACAAGAAAAATTAAGTGAGAGGGAGATTTATTTACAGTTTTGATTTATCAAGAAAATTAAATAAGGACATTTGTGGAGAAATTTTTTGTGTGACATATTTATGATGTGTGATTGTTTTCTTAGTTATGATAGTATGTTTATTTGTTTCTTATATTATGAAATAGAAGGAGTATTTAATTAAATAGACAATATAAATATATAATTTAAATAACTTCAAATATTAAACATTAATTAATATATATAACATTCTTCAACTTGGTCCGATCTTGATTTTCTTCAGTTGATATATCAAGGAATATTTATACAATATTACTAGAATTATAGCGGTAGATCCTCAAATTTTGCGAATATAATCTTCCATGTATCACAAGTAGCACATTTATCTTTATGAACAAACCTAAAATGTTTATTTAGTTCCAAACTTAATGTTCATTAATTTCATCAAAATTGTATATAATATATATGTTGAGATAATGAATTACATCACAAGTTTCATCACTTAAGCACACCTCATCTAGATCATCACAATATGATCTATCTTACCTGAAATATATGATCCTTTATATACTTTAATTACATGCTCTTAGTCAAAGATTTTTTTTCTTTAGGTGTTTTATAACCATTTAGTTTTATATAATCAACACACTTCTTTATAAACTCAAATGAATCCTCAATTTGAAATCAATAAAGATCAAACGAATCTTCAATTTGAAATCAATGATTAAATTCAACATCATTATAAAATTGTCTCTAGACAAAGATCAAATCCAACATTCATGGAGAAAGTAAGCAATAAATGATTACTTAGCAATCTTATATTCCTCTACGACACAACTTATTCACCTATTATTAGGATGTGAAATAATGTTGACCTTTAAAGTCAACATATCCTACTAAATTGAATAAATATAGTTTTTTTTAATTATTAATCTTTTATATGTAAGTATAAATTTTTAGTATTCTTTATAGCTTATAATTTATTATCCAAGTATAAATTGCTTTGAAATTTTTATAATATTTATTTCACAAAGGTTATATCAATTTTTATGCATATTTAGACAAACATTATGCTTTTGACTACTAGCATAAAAGGAATATTCTTCTCATTTCTTTCTAAATCTCATTAGGGACACATGGCAAATATAGGTGTCACATATAATAAATAAATATTTATTCATGAACGTTCAAGTACTTATAAATATAAATTCCTTGAGATAATTTCAAGAATCTTGAGAATTATCCCTTTATGTGTCCTTAAGAACACCTCACCTGTATCTTTCATGTCAAAGTTCTTGAATAAGATTATTCTGTCCTTTATGACACCCTAAATCACCAATCATAAGTAATATGTCATTTACTAGTAAAGTTTAATAGATGATTCAACTCCCACTAATATAGTGATATAAACAAATATCCATGCATGATGCTTTCAATGCTATTTAAAAATGTGATCACATTATGGGACTTCAATTAGCACTATCATGGGACATACTTAAGTTTTTCCTAACTAAATTCTCTTTAGCATTGATTGAACCCATCATTTATTTCACATACATCATAATGAAAGTGATAGTTTTCACAATATTCTAATTTAAACAGGCATACAAAATTATGAAGATGTATAAGGAATTATTCATTAATATAGGAGAAAAATCTCACTAATATTAATTCCTTCCATTATAGAGGAAATATTTTAACAAATAATCTTTCCTTTGTAGTATACTCAATGTTGCCTAATGAATTCCTTTTTGATCTAAAAGACCCAATATTTATGGCCAATTTTTCTTGGCCCCACTAACGACAATACAAATTCCCAAATATCATTGTTTGCTTTGGTTTCTCTCATATCTTTCATGAAAACATGTCTCAATTTGGAATTTATTATATGTGAAAACTATGGGATTATTCTTAAAGTTTATGTTCTAGTCAAATTCCTTAATGTACACCATATAGTTACTAAGAGTTGCTAAATTCATAATCATAATTGGTCAGAATTTAATCTTTCGTTAAGATTGAAGTTGCACAATAAGAGTTCTAACTATCACTATTTTAGGATATCTCTTATTCTTTATGAGATTTCTCCTTAATAGTTAGTGGGATCCATAACATTGATATTCTTAATTTTTCAGCATGCTCAATTGAGATTTTAAGAACTTCATTCTATTTTACATTTTTCTTATCAATATAAGTTTAATGTAAAACAAATGTTCCACCATATAAACTAGTGGATTTAATCATCCATATGTGACCTTCCTTGATGGCTATGTCATGTGTTTGATCACTCCCATTAACTGCAACATTTCTAAATTAATTTGACATTCCTACCTGTATATAATAGATATTATAACTTTTATCCTTTAGGCTTTTTTATATTTCCATCCAAATATGCAATGACAATATTAAGGGACAACTTCCATTCATTCGTTGGCCATCTTTGCTGATCACTAGTTTAACACCACCATCATCGAGCACTACCACTTTTGGAGCAATTTAAATTTTTTCTAATTATTTATATTTAATTAAATATACAAAATAAATTTATTTTTTACACACGAAACATCATACCAAATAAACTCACATGTAATTATCATTCCATTATATTACATCACTTATCCCTTGCAATTGAACAAAAGTGGGTGAGAATATATAAGCCATAACATTGATAAATACATGAAACACAAAAATATATGAAAGGAAAAGAATAAATATTATCAATTCTATCAATTTCTTATGGTCATAATACAAATATTATATCAACACATGCAAAAGAAGGAGTACAAAGCTAAGCATTTTTCCCCTTTTAGAAAGGCAAGTCTTTGGCATCAACTCCCCATGAACGTAGAGTATTGGAGTAAAAAATGAAGCGCATATCCCAATCTAACCTATATTCACCAATTTTTTCAAGTCTTCCTTCCTTTGCACCAATTAAATCATACTTATACAAATCTCTCTGTGTAGCAAACACCAACGAATCTCCATTCATTATTATAAATTCACAAACTGAAGAATATTCCTCCAACCCTATTTCTTCCAAACTCAATGTCAAAAATTTCGACCAAGAACTCGATTCATGATCTTTAAAAACCCACAAAGTAAAAACAAAACGTTTGACCAAACTCACTAGACAAATCGACTCATTCTAGCTTCCAGCTTTGCCCCATTTAAAAATTCATATGTCGTAGTCCGAATCAAAGAGTTTATACCCAATTTCTGCAACTTCTTCTGGGAAACTAACCCTTCTTGTCTTGCCAGTTTCAAGATTGTATAGTAACATATTATGATATTTTCCTGCGAAATTAGAATCCCAACTTGAAACAAAGTGAACAGTCCCTTTAAAGGACACCGGAGAGTCATATATCCAGCTCTTATCAACCAAAAAGAAACACCTTTCCCTTTCCTTCCATACACCTTCTTTTGGCATGTAAACTTTACACACGAAATTCCCAAATTGTCCATCTACTTTATATTCGAAAAGAATTAACTGATAGTCCTCATTAAGAACATCTTTATTATGGCTGCATTCAAACACAAATATGACAAACGCACAAGGATTTTTTAGCAAACTATGTGGGGTAGCAATGGAGTAACATGATTGTGTTGTAGGGTTACAAATAAACAATTCTACTTTTGGAGTCCTTTGTCGACTTAGGATTTGACAGAGAAGTAGTCCATTACTAGAAGCAAGGATTCTTACTGACCTTTCATTAAGAAATCGAAGAAACTTTGTGGGAATACCAGAAGATGCCTCGTTTTCAGGTAATGTATATATTTCAATTTCATATTGTCCTTGAATGAAAAAGGAAGAATCATCTTTTGCCATTAAATTTTGAGTCTGCTTCAATGCAAAATTTGTCTCATTTGTGAACTCAAATATAGATTTAGAACATGACTTAAACTTGAAGATAGATTTTGCAGGCAACCGTGAGAATATTTCGAATATTAAATCTTCTGGTACTTTAAGAAGTTTGACCTGTAAACATAGAGCCGGAGAAGCCAAATTACTCATTAATTTGATTGGCAAACACCAATATAAGAAAAATAAAAAAAAAAGGTAATCCATATGACAAAACCTAAAGTGTTACAATTTAAATTTAGCGTGTTCCAGAAGGGAAAAAAATTACAACAAATTCGACACAGTGAAAGCGTCTTTTTTTTTTCCAAAAAAATCGAAACAATATTAATCCATTATCAATATTATCAAAACATTAGTTTCATATTATCATAGGGGATGAATAATTGGAAATTTCCTTAACATTACCTTCATCAAGCGAATATTATCTTTCATAACAAATACATTATACATAGCATGACACTTGATCTTACAGTTACAGGAGCGCCAATACTAAGAATTTTTGTTTGTTCTCTCGTTATTGATGGACTACGTTATGGAGCACTTACCTATGTTAATTAGTTTAAAACAATATCAGCTAATCACTTTGTACTTTCAAATTAAATACTACCCACCTCATTCCAATAATAATAACAATAATAATTGGTTAGACATGTATATGAATTGAGATTCTCGTTCGTTTGATATTTATCAGTAGTTGAATTTCTTAAAAATACTAATCCTGGGATCATTTACTTCTCTCCTTCCAGTGTGCTACTTATATTGATTATATAAGCTCATACATACATACATACATGGAATTTCTTCTAACACGGAATTTCTGATACATGCAAACATTAAAGACTGAGAATAGTGGAATGTAGAAAGAAAGAAGTAGAAAGAGAATGGACAGGAACAAGCAACACAGAAGCATAGTATTATAGTATTATGGGAGAAATTAAATAAGCAAACGTTAGAAAGGGGATACCTCTTCACTTATCGCTGAGTGGTTACCGTTGTTGTGAGTCATCTCTTCGCCTTGCATAATCGTCGCATTTGTCGTCGGTCTCGCCATCACCACCATGAGATGGGAGGAGTTGGTTGGAGTCATGCATGTATGCTGGGGATGCCGATGGGTGTTGGTGTGTGCAAGCAAAAAAGCATGTACAATGAGGTAGGGTTAGGAATTAGAAATTTAATATAAAAGGGACATATGGATAAATATAAACCAATTTATTGGGGATATAGAGATTTTCAAAATCGCTTGAATTTTGAAAAAAGAAAAAGCATCAATATACTAGTACAATAATAAATTAATAAGATAGATTCGATTTATTTGTTATTTTATTTTTAACAAGATATTTAATATTAAATAAAAAATATACATATATATGAACATTAAATAAATTATCTTGGCAAAAAATAAACTCGAATTTACTACCGTCGCGTTCGTCGTCCGTCTTGCTGTCACCGTTGGGTTGGAGGAGTTGGTGCGAGTCGTTTGTGCTGGGCAGGGGATGCCGATGGGTGTTTTTAGCTATAGGATTAGATATTATGGATAAATATAAATTATTTTTGGGTTATAGAGTTTTTCCAAAAGCATTTGAATTTAAAAAAAATCAGTATAATATTGTAATATAATAATAAGTTAGAATCGATTTTCCTTTTATTTTTTTAACTAAAGATTTAATGTTAAATAATAAAATATACATATGAACGTTGAATAAATTAAAAAAATTGAATTTATTGTATTTATTAAATAAATATATGTATTTGAGAAGAAATAAATTATTTTTTTGGACAGAGAGAATAAATAAATTAAAAATTATATTAATCATGTTTATTCAAATTTTTATACTTTTCAATTTAAGTAATTATGTTTTGTTACGATCATCCGTAATTATGTGTTCTAACTTTTAGAGCTCAAAATTTCAAATAAAAGCAGAACAAATATATTTGAATATTAACAATTTTAGTAGGCGATTTGATCTATAAAATTTAAAATATAGAATTTATTTACTAAAAAAATCTACATATGAAATATTTAATTTTTTAACGCTAATTAGTTATGATAATTCATTAAAATATTTCAAATATCTTTAATTGATAATATAAATTTTCAATCTTTTATAAATTAATTAAAAATATTTGGAATTATGTATTTAATTACTCAAAATAAAAAATAAAAATAAAATAATAATCACATCAATAAATAAGTAAATAAAGTATAAACCCAATAACAAGAGGATCCTCCTCTAATTTCATTTCTTGAACTCGATTCATAATCAGTCAAAAACCATATATATATATATATATATATAATAAAAGCAAAACGTCTGATCAAACTCACCAAACAGACTCATTTGAGGTTCCAACTTTGCCCCACTTGAAAATACGTACAATGAGAAGCAATCCATTGCTAGAAATTACTTACTTTTCACTAAGAAATTGAAAAAAATTTGTGGGAATTCGAATGGATACATTGTTTCCGGGTAATGCATGTATTTCAGTTTTGCAATGGTCATTATTCTCTACAAAATCTTGTTTATATATATATATATATATATATTTTATAATCTAAAAAATCTATTATATATATACTATTTATTCATATTCGTTTTTAATCTATTTACCTTGTGGGCCACTCAATCAGATAGGAAAATTACAAACAATAAAAGGATTATTCATTTAATCGCATTATATATGTAGTTAATTAAGTTAAAAGCATCCCAATTTGAAAAGAGATAAAATGGCGGGGTTGTAATGTTTCCACTAACCGTCAAAACCGACACTACTGATAGTGGAGGGCAGCGATCCACTGCACCCAAACTAAAATAAACAGCGAATAACAATTTGCCACGTCAGAAGTAAAAAAAAGCAGCGATTACCGGGGTCCCACTCATTGAAAGTGGTAGTAATATACATGCGCAAGTGCTACTGAATTTCGGAAAACCAACCACACATGATCGTTGGTCAAAAAAAGAACTACACACATGATCACAACCTTAAAAAACAAATCTCACGAGCACCATTTCTTTCATACACACCATGAAATAGAGGGCACTTTCTGAGAAACCCTATTGAGAAGAGAAGGATAAATGAAAAAGCGTTGAAAGAATCCACAGCTTTGGGTTTTTTCTTCTAAGAGACTCAGAAATATTTCCAGAAGAGTAAAATGGAGAGAGAGTTTGGTGGTGGTGAAACTTACATAAAGAAGGGACCATGGAGTGCTGAAGAAGATGAGATTCTCTTGAAACATGTCAAGAAAAACGGTCCAAGGGACTGGAGCTCCATTCGATCCAAAGGGTTGCTGCCCCGGACCGGGAAATCTTGCCGGCTTCGATGGGTTAACAAGCTTCGACCCAACTTGAAGACGTAAGATAACACCACTTTTGTGTTATCCATGTTTTTTTATTAGTGCAACACATGAAACTGATTCTTGCTGCTTCACTTTTGTATTTCTTGGGGGGTTCTTATTTTCTTTGCTAGCGAAGTGGAGTAGAATGTTGTCTGTGTTTGTTGCCTTTTGTGATTATGATTCGTAAGAACCAGTGGAAATATTGAGAAGTAGCTATGCTTTTGATTACTTTATATGGTGGCTATGAAGCTTCTCTGCTTTAAAATCAAACCAACACACGCTATCTGTCACTGATATAAGACATAAATTATATATGTGACTCTTAAGAGAGTGATTATTACAAAAATTTATATGTTGTATCCGTGTGGTTTATGCAATTTGTTTGGTGGACTTGGATTCAATGCAGTTCATGAGTGTTCAGTTCAATCCTATTGAAAGGATCTCAATTGTTTGGATGACGTGGTTTAACAATAGACAATAAATCAAAGTGAACAATTGAGATCTTTCCAACAAGATTGGATTGAAAACTCACAAACTAGGTTCACCGAATTTATCTCTTTATTTGGTTTGCAAGAAAATGAGAGTGAGTGAGTGATTGCAATGGCAGAGGGTGCAAGTTTTCGGCCGAAGAAGAAAGGTTGGTGATAGAATTGCAAGCACAGTTTGGGAACAAGTGGGCGAAAATCGCGACATACTTGGAAGGAAGAACTGATAATGATGTCAAGAATTTCTGGAGTAGTAGAAGAAAGAGGCTGGAAAGAATGTTGCAGAAACCCTCTCCATCAAAGCCACTGAAGAACAAAGCAAAAACTCCTCCCATTCATCAACCACCAGTTGAACAGGTGAACTAGAAATATATGTCATTTCAAGATATATAATTTATATAATGTTTTCTTATCAAAACAATTTAGATGTGTGTGTAACTATACATAAAAGTGATTTTGACAGTAATATCACAAACCAGAATGTAAAAACCTTTTAAATTCAGAAGGTCAATTGTGTGTTTCAGGTCCCTTCATGCAGTTCAAATCATCTGGTGGAGAACCCGTCAGACGACAAGTACCTTCCCTTCCCTACTTCGTCCTCTATGGTTAACACTGAGGAGGTGAAGATGGTGAAACCATTAGAATTTCAGAATCTGGAAGCTGAGGAGGCCATTCCACTTCACATGGTTCCATCATTTGAGTCTTCATCAGAGTACACCTTTTCTCAAGTACTTCCTGAATCCCACCAAGTGGACTATGGCCTCTTGCCGGTCTGCCATGGCCTGGCTGATCCCGAGCCTTTCGACGCCGCTTTCCTCAATGTTTTGGAGCAGCAGAAGGTTCCAGAATGTGTGTGCAGCAGCAGCAAGAAAGTTGAGAGCAGGATGCCAGGTTTTGCATTGGGAGGAACTGCTCAGAGTTCAAGTCCAGCAAATGGTTTCTTTGAGGACTTCCCAAGTGAGATATTTGACTACTTTGAAGACCTTCCTACCTCATTGGAAAAATGAACTGTTCAGTCATCTCTCTCTTGGTTTCAATGTTTCAATTTCAATGCCAAATTTGGAAGTAAAGGCCAAATTGCTTTTAATGTGCTGTAATGGTGTAATTTAATTGAAGTGTGTTAATTTGGCGACTCAAACATGTATTGGATTACTTGAATTTAGCAATTTAGCAGTATAAGCCAATAATTGAATCAACAATATGACATCCCTCTCATCCAACCTATTTGTGGATTTTATTTCTTACCAGTTAATTGATGTCCAAATCCCTAATGCTCAGAAGATGAAAGATGGGTTTACTTTCTAAAGAAAGATGCAATCTTTCGTTGCCATTGTAAATCAATATCAACATATAAATTTATATCAAATCTTATTATTTCTAAAAGCCGCAAGCAATTCTTAAATCTGTGTAATTGCATAAGGGTACATCTAATTAAAAATTTTAAAAAAATTATATAAATTTTCTTATCAACTTATGGTCATCTAATCAAGATAAATAATTATCTAAATAATATACCTCTCTTCTTTTAATATAAACCCTTTTAACCAAATTACACGGGTTAAAAATGAAAATAAAAATTAATTAATTATCTTAATTTCTTCAAAAATTTTCACATATTTTTTAAAATGACCCTTATTTAATCTCTCTTTTTGGATACTTTAAATAAAAATATTTTTTAAAAATACATAATAAATACTACCCTATATATTATAAAATATCTTATATTTAATATCAGAACAAAATGAACCGGAAGGAGTAATTATTAAATAAAACCATGACAAGTCCATGACTATTGCAAATAATTACATGGTTTTCCTATGCATCACATATTATATTAATACTGGAGGATACAATTGATATATTATATTTGATTTGAAAAGCCGAGCAATATATATATATATATATGACCATCTTTTTCATCATTCTGAAACTTTTAAGCCATGGGAAATTAAAAGCTGTTGGTCTTGTCATCTCCACTCATGTCAATTTATATTATCAGCTAAAATCAGTTCTCTATTCATTAACTATGAACAAGGATCACATATCATCATCAATCCTTGCGAAAAACGATAATAACACATCATACTGATATATTTTTCTGGGTAATTCGTGCATTTCTTCAACTTCTCAAGCTAGAGATCAACAAAAGCACTAACAACTCTTTGGCCTTTTATTGTTAAGTAAAACCTGCACAACTTATAAACAAAAAAGACTATGAAAATCCAGACCAAAAACAAAAGAACCAAGAAAATCAGAATAACTCGATCACTACAACTCCACACTAGCATCCATGATCCTCTTCCCCAGCATAATGGTCTTCACCCAACTTCAAAAATATAGCTGCCAATATAATGATCTTGACCAGATCTTGGAAAGAGAGACTTCAAGGTTGGAGGAAAAGACAAATACTTCTAGTTTATTATATTCACATCAATGAGTCCAGGGTAGAAAAGGAACGGTGTCATTCATCTCCACACTGTTTCATTTGCATCGGTGAAAACTGCATTATGATGTTCGATGAGGTACTGAACAACCTCAATGGCTGCATAGTCAACTGGGGGGCCATCATCCAGAGGAATGGGAGAGGATGCATCTATGCCTTCATCCTCATCTGCACAAGAAGATTTAAAAAAAAAATGAAAATGAAAAAGGCACCCCCAATCAACACTGATTCCATACACCACAAGTATATTTATTCAGAAAAAAATTTTGATAGTACAAAAAACAAGTGTTAATTTTTTTTTTTTGTCACAGACCAAAAGTATCCCCAATGGGAGTGGAAACTATCTCCTTTGAGATATTGAGGAGAAATGGTAGATCTCTCTCAACTAGGCTTGCTTAACTTTAATGTGATAAGATGATAATGCAATTTTCAGAGTCTGCAAATTTCAATTATTACACTTTCTTCCCACTAAATTTTTAAATTATTTAACAATAACCTGAGTCAAGAAGAACTAACATATAAATATAATCAGTTAATTACAGGAGAAAAAAAAAAGACCCAGACATTTTGATTAAAAAGAAGAAACTTATTTCACATACTCATGGAATTTTTATAGTAACAAGCAAGAAGAGAATCTGGCTCATTAAAAAACTGCATTTATCATTTCAACTCTATGATTATTAGGAGATTCCCGTAGCTTGTGATCAATCTAGAGACATCTAACAAGAACCCATCAATCTCACAAATGTTAAAGACAACTTTTGACATCTCGTTTCTCCTTCAGTCAAGTCATATAAATTGGTTGAACTGCTAATGATAAAAACTCAATCACCTTGGACCAGATAGAGAATAGTCATCCGTAGAGTTGGCTTGAGCAGTGGTTTCAAGAAATTTCCTAAATGATTTTAATTTAATAATATTTCGTATCACCATAAATCCCCTCAGGTAACATGGTCAATCAATCTAGTTGAATTTTTAGAAGATTTATGTTGTTGGCATGAGGCATCAATTGACTCCAAAAAAAAAAAAAAAAAGAACACAACATTTTGACATAAAATTGTCATGGGTTATTTCCAATATCGTGCAAGAACAGAATTGGGTTCTTTTTCTTGAAAACAAAAACCAAAAAAAGATTTATTGTCTTGCTAGGGATAATCACGGATAGGTATCTGGTAAATTTTAAAATTGGAAAGTTTTTATTAAATTGATTAATACTCTCTCTCTCCCCCCCCCCCTCTCTCTCTCTCTCTCACACGCGCACGCGCACAAAAACTAACTGTGGGTCTGGAACAGGTCAAAGTGTATACCATACTCACGAAACCTTAATATTTCCCTAAAAACCCCATAACAAAACCCAAGTGGGTAGATTATCTGGGTACCCGTAAGGTGTAAGTATTTCCCCCCTCCCTAATTCCTGTGGCATGTGATAAAACTTGAGGCATCTAACCAATTAATCTGCTGCAAACATGTATGCAAAGACAACTTTTGATATCTCATCTTTCTTTCAGTCAAGTCATACATTGGTTGCACAGCCAACGATAACACTTTGCATTTGGTTTAGATAGAATATCATCTGCTAGAGTTGAATTTGAGCAGTGGTGGTTTAATGGAATTTCCTATATGATTGGAATTCTTTTAGCTAAAATCACAAATAAACTTGTAACATTTTCTGTAAAGTTGATTAGATTTTAGAAAAAGATATGCATTGGCAACATCTGACTTACCATTAAGCATGTCCCAGGAAGAACCAGGTGGTGGATCCAAGCTCTTTTTGGAAGGACGTTTGGACAGCTGATTCCAATAATGACGATAAAATTCAGGATTCGACCCCTTTTGCCACATAATAACAGGTGCCATTTCCATTGCAAGGCTATGAGCATCCATCTGCATAAAGTCAAAAGTTGTGAGCACGCTCATCAAACGGGTATGTAGGTTTGAAAAGATAGGAGAACGCACTGGATGTTAAACATTTAATAGAATCCAAAAATAATAAAACATTCTGATGAACATATTACAGGGGTCAGGGAGAAAGAAAGACTGCTAATTATAAAAAAGGCAAGCAATTCATGCATCTAAGAAACCAGTTATAGTTTCTTCACACTTTTAGATGGATGAAAAACTCAGATCATTAAAGAGAAGGTTTAAAGAAACCTAACACAGGAAATTCCACAAGAGCTGAAAAAAGATGAAAAACAGAAAACAAACCTACATCATCTCATAAGAGTACTCAATCCTTACGTAAATCAGAAGCCAAAACACCTAACAAGATCATTAGCAGAAATGAGGAGGCTAGCAAATGACTGGAAGATAAATACGTTGCTAAAATATTTTATGATCCTGCAATTGCCGAATCCACCACATCCCACAGCAAATAGAGCAGAATCCCACTAAATGTTACCCACCTTCCTCCTCTAGAAGAATCCAAAGAGAACCCAAATTTGCTCTCTTCCCCCCCCCCCCCCCACAAAAAAAAAAAAAGAAAGAGAATGTCTGTTTACTGTTGTATGTAGATTTTGTTATGGCCACATTGTATGGAGATTTTAGTCAATGCAAACGGTTAATACTTAAGGATATTTACGTTCATTTTGAAATAGGATTTTCTCTTCAGAATCTGTGGTATCAAATGACTAGTGTTTCTAGGATAATACAGTGGATAGACATTAAAAAAAGTAGCTTATCCTCCAATATGTACTCTTGTTCAACTATGAATAATAAAATTATCTTCACATTCTTAAATATATTGGACAACAGTTATGTTTTATTAGTTACATAGTTGGAAATCACATTTAACGTGTGATTATTCTCAGGCTTTAATGCCTCTATTGAGGCTCTAATGCCTTTATTTGATACCTTGTTTTGATGATTGGGTCAACACTTTATCTTTTTTCATTATATGATAGTAATCAAACCTTAATTAGGTGATTTATTATGCTTTATTTCTCTGCTTTTTCCTTTCCTGGAGAGTGTGAAGCTGCCATCCCCCTCTATACTGTTTAGACTTGAATAATAAGAAAATCAGAGCACTAATATCTTAAATCCACCATATATCAATAGTCATGATTCATGCTTTATAAATAAAACAAAACAGTCAAACTTAGAAAACCCTGAGCAAGAATATGAACACAAGCCCGAAAATGATGATAAGACATAAATATATTTGAAAAGGGAGTAGAGCATTCACAAGTAATTACACACACACAGGATGATAGCTACAAAATAAAAAAATAAAAACACAGTCTTTAAGACAGTTGAAAGACTGCACTGTAAAAAGCACTAACTTCTGATTATTGACAAAGCTGCAAATCTCAGACAATGCTAGTATCAGAAACAATACTACCAACAACTTTAAAAGAAAAGAGAACAACCTAAGAACAAAATAGTTGCAGTATTTAAGAAATGAAAAAGTGATTCACTTTATATTTTTAAGAAAATAAGCAGAAAATTGGTAGCTACAACAACACATGCTAGTTAAGTAATGCCTTCACATATTTTTTTTCCCACTCTACTAACAAGTTTCTATAATAAACATAGAATATTATTCACACACACACACACACACACAGGGGCCTCCTACCTTATTGAGAAGTGACTTCTGGCTAACACGAAGTAATAATGCAGTTACAAACTCCAAAGTCATGTAATTTACATTGGGGAGCTTCTTCAATATGTTTCTCATGGAATGCACACTTGATCGAGCACCTTTGATCTCATTATAAAGCTCAAGTGTACTAAGGGGCTCAGGAAGGCTAGCAAGATAATATTTAGTAAGTGCTGCTACATCAACTGGGCTTGTACCTTCGCGTATTGATGCAGCTGAATCTATAACATGCAATGGTAACAGCAAATGTCCATTATCAATATATAAAAAACTACAAGACAATCCACATAATAACAGAACGACTTCAGCACCTTGGTTATATAAGTAAACCAACTGTTGAATGACCTTTTTATCCCCTTCGGATTTGAAGAGATGTGGCGAGTTCAACCCTACAAAGAATGAATAAAAGTGAGACGACTATTGCATTAAAACAACAAAAAATAAGGGCTGATTTGTGGATGTAGACCCTTACTCTAAAACTAGCTACCTGAAACTATAAGATAATCCGCACATTTGACCAATATCTGAGGAATTGGCTGGCTGGATTCATGCCTCTGTACAGTAACCTCAATAGGAACTCCAAATACTGGGAAAAAATAATTAAGTACCATGATACAAGCCATCAACAATTTTAAATGATGAAAATTATGGCATGATAATGAAGTGTTCTAGGGAACAAACAACTTAATAGGCAATTAGTCTTCCAAAACACTTCTCATCCCCAAGTTGGTTAATAGAAACAATCAAATTAGAGTTATTGAAAAGCCATGACATATGGAAAAACTTACCATCAGTGCTTGCAACTCCCTGCAAAAGAAAATTAACGTTAATTTTTCATTTTTAAATGATGCATAATATAATAATAATAATAATAATATATCTGTAGCACAGTCAGCTCAATGTCATTACCTTCTGCCATCTTTCAATGTCTGTCAATATTGTTTTACTCTTTTGTGCGGTTTTCTTTGCAACCTAAAATACATCACCGTAATGTCAAACAAATAAGAAAAAAGAAAGAAAATAGGTGAATCTAATCACCAAATTAGTGCAGGGAAAAGCTTAGACGGTTTGCTGTTAAGTGAAGGCCCACAAATAATTTTATAGTCATCTCTAACATGTCATCTCATGCAAAAGCCCTTCAGGCTTGACGGGTTGATGAAGCATATATCCACCACAGCCCATGCCACAATGTAATTGAATTTAGAGAAAGCAACTAACAAGGATAGAACTCCTAAAGCTATGTCAAAGGCCATTTCATCCCAAAAGCTTGGTGATTAGGTGAAGGTCCATGAATGGTTTATTATGATATTTGAAATCATTATTTCATAATTAATGACGGGAGTTGAGAGCAAGACAGTTTGTTTTCTGGGCCTATTGGCTGGTTTCAGCTCAATGGTTTATTTTAGGAATTCTTTTGTTTAATAAATGAGAATTCATCTGCCCTTCTCTCACAATGAAATCTTTTCCCTATTTTTTTACAAACGAAAAAGAAATTAGAGTTGTACCTTGCACTCTTGTGCAAAAAATAAAATAAAACAAAATAAGAACAACCATATCAAAAAAATGACAAAATATGTCCACCAGAAAAGGTGCAAAAACAGGTTTTCAACCACAGATCAGATAATAGAAGAAATATCAAAGAACCATATATGTAAATGATGCCAATATTGCTATTATCCATATACTACAATACTACGCAAATGCTATAAAACAACTGAGCTCCGCCAAGACATGATACATTAGACAAAAACAAAGAATCAAAATGGGAATACTAATCTTAAAATTTCCCCAGAGCTAAAATAAGTTTATTCTTTTCAAGGTACCTAAACCTAGAGTATGATATGACACACAGAGATACTGAATAAGTATTCAGAAGGCACTATGGGATTGAATAACACATTTTAAAATTGTATTTTTATACTAATACTTCTTATATTTGCCTAGCATTTATCTTCTCCAGACAGTAGGACTAATTTAAGCAATGCAGAAACAGATTATCAGTTTCAATAGTGAAAATTTCAGACAACAATTACTATTTGAATAGGCCAATAAGAATCACATGAAACCATATGTTCTATCAACAAACGTAAGTCCTTATGACTACCGTATGAAATATAATCTATCAAAATACATAAACCAATTATTAAGCTATATTACCTCTTCAACTTTTGTTTTCCCCACTGCCACCTTATCCTTTGTCCCTGTCAAGCTTTTCCTTAACAATGTACCAGTTGTAGCAGCAGCTGTTATCAATCGATCCTGAACAGCATGTCTTGTTGATGGCTGCTGAAGAATCGCCCATCGATTTTTGACCATTGAACCAACTCGATCTGCCACATCAGCAACATTACTCCTTGCGTCCTTTGTGACCTCACCTACATATGCACCTGCTGATTGCCTAGCCTCTTTAAGTTTGACCCCTGCATTAAAACTACACTTGAGAACAATCAAAGAAATAGAGGCCATAGAGTGAACTTGAAAAAGAGAGCATAGATTTCGCCAGAGACACCTGAGGAAGAAAAGAAACCACTAGCCTTCTCTTGCCACTGAGGTGCGAGGGCAGAAGGCATTTGAACAGAACCAAAGACGAAAATCAACCTCAATGAATATTACAATTCGATCCTGTTTAGAAGGGAACCCATGAAAGACAAGTCAATGAAATGGGAAAGTTTCTAGTCATCAACTCAAAAACAAGTTCTTATCGACTTAAAATAAAAAGCAGCGTGATTATTTATTCTTTCACAATATGCTACACAACGATGATTGTCAACAGGAAGCTCATCAATTTATATGAATTCATTCTATCTAACATAGTCAACCTCTCCACTTCCCCGCCGTCTTGAAAGATCATAAGAAGCAAAGAGTAGATAGCAAAAAAGACTTAACCCACAAAAGTTTTGCACTTTAAGACCAAAATCCCTTCTCAAGCAGTTCGATAGCAGGGAAAATGACAGATACAAAACTAATGAAGTAACATGTCCCAGACAGCTGATTCCATTGGTGCTTCTCTGGTACCGCTCAAAAAACAATCTTCACGCGCCATCCCATCAAACAACACAATCAACGAAAACGAAAATGACAGATACAAAACTAATGAAGTAACATGTCCCAGACAGCTGATTCCATTGGTGCTTCTCTGGTACCGCTCAAAAAACAATCTTCACGCGCCATCCCATCAAACAACACAATCAACGAAAACGAAAACAAACCCAGTTTTCCTTTGCATCAAAACCATAATCTTTTAAAGAAAAAAGGAAGGAGATGATCAAGAATAAGCCGATTCGAAAACCCTATATTTCCTTAATAGTTAGGAAGAATCAAAATAATTACCTTCGCTGAAAGCCGACTTGAGACCCAGCAGGAGAGAGATCTTCGCAGCTCCTTTGAAGTCTACAGATAAAAAGAGATGAGGTGTAAAACCCAAAAGTCGTTACTCGATGAGAGACAGAGAGATTCACTAAAAATTAAAAAAACATACTGAGGAGAGAGAGAACAGAACGAAAGCGATAGCAGTTTACAATATTCAAAAGGAGAGAGCTCATACTGTCATCCCGGTAGAATGGTCAGTGAAGGCGTCGCTGCTTTGGTTCAACCAATGAGCGGCAACCACGAACCTAAGTCACGTGCAGGCCGCGTGATTTTCTTTCCTCTTCTTGATGCGTCCAACTCGTAACGGTGCTTCTCTTGTTTTTCATCTCTGCTGCCTCTTCTGTAAAATAACAACTTTACTTATAAAAAATTAAACTACTTCAAAGAATCCAAAAAAAAAAAATCATACACAAAAAAAAAATACCTTTAAAATTTTTTATTAATTTTTTAAATTAATTCCTTTAAAGTAAAGGAATAATAATATTTCATCTAAAAAATAATAATATAACTAATAGTAGATTCCGCATGAGTTCAGAAAGCTTTATTATTTTTGTAAACTTATCTTATTCAATCTAGATTAATGAGAAATGATTTCTAAATATAAGATAATTTAGGAATATACCTATGTTTGGATGGAAAGAAAAAAAAAAGGAGGGAAGAGAAAGGCAAGAGAGATAACCGGATGAAAAATACATTTTCTCTTATTTAAATGCAGAGAAAAAATGTAAGATTAATTATCAATGTTAATATTAATGTCAATCCTTAATGCTCAATATTATGAATCAAGATTAATACATATTAATAAGTAAAAGAATATATACAAATGCTAGGGATTAACATTAACTTCCCAAATAACCAGTACAAAAATCAAGTGAGGTTTGAGGAAAGTTTAAGCTATCCAGTACAAGAGGCTTAGCATTTCTATGCACAAGATTAACAATTGCCAGTTCCTATTCAAGAGGTTCCCGGATTCGGTGATAACATCTACAAAAGGATGATCAGATCAGAAATGTCATTTCGCAAGATAAGGTTAATAACTTCAGTTCTTTTGTAGCAAGCTATAATTTATTAAAATATAAATATAAAAGTTATAGTAAGATACAAATTATAAAAAATATAATTTATTATCAATGTGAATAAAAAAGTTATATCTTCAGTTTTATATTATCAATATTAATATAAAATATAAAAGTTATAATTAGATTACAAATTATAGACAGTATAATTTTGGCCAAAAAAAAAGTATAATTTATTTTCCAGGTTTCTTGTAATACATGTGAGTCATATAATATTCTTTTAATGAATATTGGACAATGCAATTTAACGATCTCTTTAAGTAATTTTTCCTATTTTCAAACAAAAGAATTTCTTTAATATAAAAATTATATACTAGGTTCAAAAATTAATTTTACCTTTTAAAAATGTTTCAAAAATTAATTAAATAAATTGTTGAAAACAGTAGTTGAAAGATTTCACCATGGCCTAGAATTTCTTTTTTTCTTTTTACAATAAGAAATTTTAATAATTTAAAAATTTTAAAAATTTTAAAAAATTAGAGTAGGGGCAAACTTAATTAACGTAGGCAATAAGAATTTAATTAATTAGCCTATTAGCTTTAATTAGCTGATTAATGATTATTACAGTTTGCTGAAGTAAAGGAAGAACTAGTATGTGTTGTGTCAAATAAGTGTCATCTTCCAAGAATGTAGGATCTGAAACAAAGAAACCATACCATCCTCATCATCAACTTGTTCAAACAATCAACCAAGCTGCTTTCTAATCTAACTGGATTCCTTCTAATTTCTAGGTTTCTCTCCAAGAATTGAAACGAAAATGGATGCCACACACACCATGTTTTGTCGGCTTTGGAGCCTTTACTGTACAGTTAAGAGATCCATGATGTAAAAAATCAAACCAAACCGGCTGACTCAGACCGGTTGGATCAAGAACTGATGCATAATCTGATTCGGATAACGGGAAGAGCCGGCTGAGTTCAGAACCAGTAAGAATCGATTAAAAATCAATCATAAGCTGAGTAGAATCAGATTAGAACTGACCGATTTTTTTTAATTTTTAATTTAAAGATAAAATAAAATTATTTCTAGTACTGAATAATATTATTTTGTGTATAAATTTATTTTCTATCATTATTATAATATTGTATAAGTATTATTATAATACAAAATTATTAATAATAATAAATTTACTTAACAAATAATAAATTAATAAATGATTAGTTGACTATTTTGTATTTAAAATGTGATTATAAATAAATAATAACTTATTTATATTTTAATATTACATGTTGAAACTTATTAATAATAGTTTTTTTATATAATATATAACATAAAAATTAAAATATATTTATTTTATTAATACGGGTTTGATTACGGTTCAGTCTCGTTTAAATCATTGAACCTTGAACTTATGCTTCAATAATTTAATGGCTGGTTTAATTTTTAATATCTTAATGAGATTAAAGGAGAAATCAAACTTAAGAAAAACATAGAAATTGAACATAAAGATATATATATATATATATAGAATTCTTTTAGTTAAGCTGTTAGGAATATATAGATATTGCAGAATTAGTGCATTAGTGTAAGCTTTTGTCTTCAAATGGGATTTTAGAGGATGAGATTTCTTGATGAATATATGCTTTTAAAATTTTTAAGCTTAATCCACAAAATCTAATACACGTAACTCAAAGTGTACAGTAAATGAATACTTTAATATACTATATATTTATATATTGATATTGATGATTTCCTTATGAAACAAATTATACTGAACCTTTTTCAACAAGGTGATGAGTTATCTCCATGTGATGTTGAAATTTGAGAGATAGTGAGAGAGAATTAAACTTGCTAGTAATGTCAACCTGTATTGCATTGATTTAAAAAAAAAACATATTCGTATCTGATATGTATCAAATATAATACACATATTGTAGTTCATGATACATATCATATATATATGCTTAGTTTTTCTTTTTTAAAAATTCTAAAATAACTATAAATCTTATAAAAAACTCAATTTTTAATTTCTTATTTTAGATATTTTTATATTATTTTTAAACTTTCTATTTAAAACTCAATTTTTTTCATTTTTTTAATCTTTGATACATCAATTTCTTGAATATATGTGTAAATTTTATATGTGTATTTCCCATACCCGCATCATGAAATTTTAAAATTTGTCATATTAGATGTATCATATCATGTCGCATCCGATACCCGTATCTATATTTGTGCATCGTAGATATCAAATAAGAAAGACTATATTCAACAATGTGCCCACCAAAAAGGTAAAATTGTGCATTCTTCATAGTTTTAGGCTTTTAGCCATCAAATTTGAGATAAAGTTTTAGTAACAACAAATGAAATCAGCAACTCATGTATGCATATGCTTGGTAAATGTTATACCTTATCATTATATTAAAACTATGTTGTGAATTAGTAATTTGCATGAAATTTAAAATGATTCGCATTATTTATAGCTTAAAAATAGTGTGATTCTTTTATAAATTTTATATTATATATAGAATACAAATTATTCACAAGACTTCATTAATTGTTTAAGGAAAAGGCCCCCATGGAATAATTAGATACCCAAAAAAAAAACATTTATTGTACTTTGGGATGATTAGATGGATACCTTGGGACTTGGGTAATTGAATTGGGATCTTTAGTTAGAAAAAATTTTATTAGGAGAGATAAAATGTACTTTTTTTTTTTTATGAAGAAAGAAACACAAAGACCTACATAGCTATCCCAATAGGTCTATCTTGATATAAAAGATCCAAAATAAAACCAGGAGGATCAGTAAAGAAAGTAATCCCCGAGCTCACATCAATAGCTTTGTGTGCAAGGCTATCCGCTACCTGGTTCTATTCTCGTGGACACCATGCAACCTTGACTTCCCAAGACTGCTCAAGCATCACCTCAATCTGACGTAGAATCTCCCATTCTGAATGATTTTCAGTAAACCCATTGGTTAAGGACTCCACCACCTCCAAACAATCAGTCTCCACAATAACTCTCCACCAACTTGAGTCCCAAGCCCTTTTCAGTGCCCATAACACTCCCCAAAGCTCATCTTGTAAACTATTTCCTCGTCCAATGTTGAACATAAACCCACCAAGCACAGCCCTGTCGTGAGCCCTAGCAATCCCACCACAACCCAACTTACTACACGCAAGACAAGCTCCATCCACGTTGAACTTGATGACACCAACGGGTGGAGCATGCCAACTCTCATAATCCTCCCTTTCCACTATTCTGCAATCAAGGCTAACATTCGACCATTTTGAACAAGCTCTCGCTTGTGCTAGTATATCATACTCCCCTGATTCACGTCCTTGGAAAATATGACAGTTTCGGCCAATCCAAAGTTATCTGCAAAGAATTATAAACCAGACTTCCCAAGCTACTCCATTAATCCTCAGTTTCTGGTTTAGATTCCATTTAACCCAAGCAATATGATTATGAAGAGAAAAAAATGTAACCTTACTCTCCAAAGGCAAGCTCGCAAGCCAACACCTTCGAGCTACTGTACAGTCTCTTAATACATGCATAATAGTCTCTCTACTTCCATCGCACCATGGACAATCCTCGGTCACCCCCATCCCTCTCCGAACCCTTTCCATGTTTGTGAGCAACCTGTTACGCACACAAAGCCACAAGAACGATTTACACCGCTGCGGTGCTATGATTTTCCAAATTTTCCTCCACAGACCTCGATCCCTTATAACATTGTCCTGCCATAAACTTTGATAGGTAGACCGCGTTGTGAACTCCCCCGGACTCGTCCACCTCCAACGCACATCATCCTCCCATTGAGTATTCATGGATCTCGCCACTGCACCAACCTCTACTAGCAGTTTGTGCGGCAAGTAAACTTGAAACTTACTCCACTCCCATCCTCCACTTACAGTTCTATACCTACTAATGGTCTCATTCAACATATTCTCAGGTATTTCACCTATAACATAACTTTGCAGGTTCTCTCTATTAGGTAACCACGAATCTTTCCAGAAACGAACCTTCTCCCTGTCGCCCACCTTCCAAATCAAACCTCTCACCATGTCTTCCCATGCATTCTTTATCCTTTTCCAAGCCTGTGAACCCCTTTTCCTCATATTAATGGCCGGCAAGATGTCATCTCCACATTTATATTTCTCTCTCATAAACTTCACCCATAAAGTATCTCTTCTTTTAATCATGCCCCAGCCTAATTTCATCATAAAAGCGTGATTATGGTATTTTGCATGCCTGAGGCCCAAGCCCCCTTCCTTTTTCCTTCGACACACATCCCTCCAAGCTACTAGATTCACCTTCTTAGACGTCCCGGAACTCCCCCAAAGGAAAGCTCTACACTTCTTATCAATTTCCTCACACGTGCTAGCAGGGAGAGCAGTCGATTGCATCGCATAAGTAGGAATAGTAGAGACTACAGAAGAGACCAGAGTATGTTGAGTTGCTAGAGATAAAGAGTTAACCTTCCAATTAGAGAGGCGACTCTCCATCTTATCCAAAATATATTTATACGTATGCTTCGAGACCCACTCATGGTGAAGAGGAGCCCCTAGATATTTCCCCAGTTCATTTGTAGGGACAAATCCCAAAAACTCACTTATTTCCATCTTACGAGTATGGTTGACATTTCTTGAGAAAAAAATATGAGATTTCGCACTGCTAACCTTCTCCCCTGAAGCCTCACAGAAATCATCTAGACAAGCTTTAATAATCCCCGCTTGTTCCATGGATGCTTCGGCAAACAACATCAAGTCATCGGCGAAGAAAAGATGGGAAACTGCCATACCATTTCGGGAAAGCCTAAACGGAAGCCAGTTCTCATTAGTTACTTCAGCTTGTATAATATGTGCCAACTTCTCCATCACTATGACAAACAAATATGGCGAAAGTGGGTCACCTTGTCGTATCTCCCAAGATGGAGTAAAGGAAGCACCTTTTAAAGCATCGAGTGTGACTAATTAATTACTGGTAATTGTTAATACAATCTTAATTATTTAAGGGTATAAGAGGAAAATAATATTAGTTACTCCACAAATTTTATTCATATCTCTTATATTTTGGGACAAATGAAGAATTTTAAAATTCTTTTATGATTAGGGATGGAGGGAGTACATTACAATAAAATTTTTTATTTTTATAATTAGTAATTTTAAAATAGTATTTTTATTTTTTAATAATTTTTATAATTAATAATTTTGGTAAAAAATTAAATTTATATTAAATTTTACACAATTTAAAAAACTGTCTGATTATTTGAAAATCGCTTCGGTTCCCGACTCAATTCTGGTTTTCGATTTAGAAATCAGTTCAAAACGATTCAATCCCTAAAATAGTCCAAAGTTAAAACATGAGCTGTTCTTCTTTCTGTATGATGGTCTGACCATCCAGTCTGATCCGATTCGATTCTCTAAACACTAATATTAACTCAGTCATGTTGCTTTGCTTCCTTTTTTTTTTTCTCATATTTAAATTAAATTCAAATTTTAAATACTTATTAATATTATTATTATTATTATTTAATTTTTTTGAATATTTTCTTGATTTTATGTATTAACTCCATCATGTTGCTTTGCTTTCATTTTTTTTAAAATTTAAATTAAATTCAAATTTCAAATGCTTATTAATATTATTATTTAAATTTCTTTGCGATTTTTTTCAAGTTTATTAGTCCGGTGCGTCCCGGGATATTTTCCACTTAATTCATATTATTAATTTTTATATTTTCTAAACACAAGAAGAAACTGAAAAAGAAAAGGCCAAGCGAGCAATTTTTTTTTAATTAATTAAATGTCAAAAAGCAGGATAGTGGACTGTGGAAGTCAATTTCACTGACATTGCTTAATCCAAGCAGCTTTCTTGTTTCTACAGAGCCAACTGAGAAAAGCACCAAGAAAGAAACTTGTGATCGAACTCCATCGCTGCCCGTATCTTCAAGCTTGCTTTCTGAACCTTCTTATGTTACCCACTCTCCTCCGAGCCCAAGAATTGGTGGCTTTTGTTCGAGTTTGCGGTTGAAAGTACGGTTTCTAACTTTCTATGAATCGTGTTAGAGGATTACAAACGTATTGGTGGTTAGTTTGCATTTCATAATTAAATTTATTATTATGAATGGCATGACGTAAATGGGATAAATTTGGGTTGGATGTGGTATTTGAATGCATACTTTTTATTTGTTTAGTTAAATTTCGTAAACAGCTTTAAATCCTCGGAAGATAAATAGGCAATGGCCGATTCAGCTTGTGATTTAACTTCCGGTTGATTGGAAGATGATGTGTCTGTATTTTAATCCGGAGCTTGTGAATAGCCAGAGTTTTTTTTTTGGGTAGTTTAATTGAAGAAATTTTGTAAATAAGGACTTTTAATATAACCATATATGGTGGTTACTTGGTCCTTACAGGTAAATATCACCAAGAATGGGTCCTTGTTTGAAATCTTCCTATAGTACAATGGTTTTTTTTAAATCTTTGTTTGGACAGGATTAGTGCTTAACAATAGTGAAATTAACAGATTGAAACAATGATTTAAAAAACGTTTACTGTCCATTGATAAAGCTATGTTCTTGTGGTGGAATAGCATCAACAAGTTTGGTTGGTTATCAGTCTCACTATAGAAGTTATTGAATATTACTGTAAAAGATGCTTGTTCAAGTAGGAAATTTGCTTGATTATGATGGCAAACTGAGATTTTTCCCAATAGGACTATATGTTCTTGCTGAACAACCCTTCGTTGAGACCTGTTTTTATGAACATCTTCAATATTTATTTTCTCATCTTGTATTATGATCTGGGACAAGCCTCTAGTTTACCTTTTATTTTTGTTTTGCAAAAGGAAGCCTAGGCCCTGGGAGGAGGAATTGGGGAAAGAGGCATGAGTTGGGAGTAGGGATCAAATCCTCAGTATCTTGCTCATGACATTCTTAAAGACTGAGGTTGATGCCATGTAAACTATTTGCTCATTGACGTTTATTTTTTCAATTTGTCTTGTATTATCAACATGTATGATGTATGATTTTGGATAGGATAAGAGTTTAAATATACCATTTTACCCTTTTATGGGTTGAATTGAAAAAGGGGGGAAAATGGTTGCAAGGTTCCGACTCAGTTGTTTATAGTAAATTCTTTGAGAAGGCAGAATGGTAAAGAGGGGCTAGTGTTATTCTTTTGGAGATCTCATTTTGGCAAGAATGATAATGGATTTTTTATGCTATCAAGGTATGATATTATATTTTGGGTAGTGAGGATCATAAAGACATTTGATTCTTGTTGAAAATGGATTTTAGCAAGACCAAGAAGGACACTTAAGGAGTTATAAAGTGAGATCTCTTGGTAAATGATATATCTAAAGAGTTAATTTTTTATAGAGCCCAATAACGTCATGTGATTTATGTAGCTGATATCACTTAGTGGGATAAAACTATTGTTGTTGTTGTTTCTTTTGAATACTCAAAATTGGTATATAAGTTTAACTATTGATATTTCATCTAATTCTTATAAGGATTAGATAGATGCATAATCCATAAATGAACTATTTAATTGTCCTTATTAAAACATGGAAATTTTACCCCAACCAATCAATTTATGATGTAATTCTTCTCAAAGTAGTGGGAAATGACATTGGTCTCTTAGGATCGTGGTTAAGTACTTCCAGATTGCATTATATGTATGTTGCATGACATAATGTTGGGTACCAGGCTTGTTCCATCCCAGGACATCAGTCCTCCTCTTAAAGTCAATGTGCACAAGCCTGTCTAGATTCTCTGGGATTTTCAAAATTTGAAATTTATGATTGACAGTTATTAGAACTACAAACTAGCTGGTAACTACATGCATAAATCCATGATTAACTATCTATACCTTGAGAGTTGAAATAACTCGTAGGAAGGCCATATAGGTTCTCAAATGTATCAATGTGGAATTCTGGCAGATCTGTTTCTGCATACATTAAGATCCTGGCTGATAGTTTCTCTAACATACAATATACTATCTACTTTTGGTCAATGGCCTATTTTCTAACAGCACCTACTCCATCTCTAAGGACATGATAGAGGGTGAGATCAATGGATTAGAACCTACCTCATCAATGATTCAATGTTTTGTTAAGATTTTCATTCTGTCTGGTGTGAAGAAGACAGATTTATCCCTGCCAGACTTTTGAATGTTACATTAATTTGATCAATTTGTGAATTACATTTGATGAAACTTTGTTGTTCAGACTGTAATGTTTCTTTCTTGTTTTATCTCGTAGTTTTCAACTCTCCAGTACTATTTTTACAGGTTCATATGTAGTAGACAGGTTTCTACGAGGTAAGAGAAAAGCTCGAATTTTGTGAATGGGGATAGATCTAGAGCAACCATCTGGAGAATGTCATGAGGAAGACAGTAGGTTTCCTGTAATTGTTGACGTGGTTGATGGAGTGGATGACATAAATGATAGAAATGAGCCCAGAAATTGTTTAAAAATGGCTGGAAATGATAAGGAGAATGCAGGGCCAGATATCAATGCTGAATCGTCAAATTATAATGAAAGGTGCACTGGACAAGGAACAAGCTTGAATTCTCCAAAATTACCAGAGCCTCATGATGGAATGGAGTTTGATTCAAAGGGGGAAGCATTTTCATATTATAAAGATTATGCAAAGTCTATGGGATTTGCTGTTATAATAAAAGCCAGCCGTCGATCCAGAATATCTGGAAAATTTATTGATGCAAAATTTGCATGTACCAGATATGGAAACAAGCAAGAACCCTGTGCAGCTGAAACTTCGAATTCTCTTTCAAATACAGATAACATACAAAGTATTCCTGTAAAAAGGAAACGTGGTAGAGTGAACTTATCTTTTGCAAAAACAGATTGCAAGGCCTCCATGCATGTCAAAAGAAGGCAAGATGATAGATGGATCATCTGTAGTTTCATAAAAGAACATAACCATGAAATTTTCCCTGATGAAGCCTATTACTTAAGAGGACATGAGAATCTAGATCTTAGAAATAATAATGGTGATGCATTACAGGTTGTCAGGGCTAGAACAAAAAAGATGCATGTTACAATGTCCAGAAAATCTGATGGATATAAAAAAGCTGACAATAAAAAAGGTAGCACTGGAAACCATTCAGGTAATAGACAACATTTGGCTTTAGTTGAAGCAGATGTCCATGCTCTGCTTGACCATTTTATGTGTATGCAAGATGAGAATCCTAATTTCTTTTATGCTATAGATCTGAATGAAGAGCAGCAATTGAGAAGTGTTTTTTGGGTAGATGCAAAAAGTAGGCTTGATTATAGACATTTTAGTGATGTGAATCTTCTTGACACCACGCATATCAAGAATGAATATAAGCTTCCTGTTGTTCCCTTTATTGGTGTGAACAACCATTTTCAGTTCCTGTTGCTAGGATGTGCGATTGTGTCTGATGAGTCTAAATCAACTTATACATGGCTTCTGCAGGCATGGTTGAGGGCAATGGGTGGATGTGCTCCAAATGTAATACTTACTGACCAAGACAAAGCTCTAAAAGAAGCTGTTGCTGAAGTGCTTCCAGGAGTTCGTCATTGTTTTTGTTTGTGGCATATCCTGAGCAAGATTCCAGAAAAGTTAAGTCATGTAACAAGGCAGCATGCAAATTTTATGACTAAATTTAACAAATGCGTGTTTGAGTCTTGGACAAATGAACAGTTTGAGATGCGATGGTGGAAAATGATTGGGAGATTCAATTTAGGTGATGAGAATTGGTTATGCTCAATTTATGAGGATCGTGAACACTGGATACCTACTTACATGAGAGACACTTTTTTAGCAGGAATGTCTACAATGCAACGATCAGAAGCTTTAAACTGTTTGTTAGACAAACATGTGCAGAGGAAAACTACATTGAAAGAGTTTTTAGAGCAATACAAAGTGATATTACGAGGGAAATGTGAAGAGGAAGCAAAAGCAGATTTTGAAACTTTGCATAAACAGCCAGCATTAAAATCCCCCTCACCTTTTGGGAAACAAATGGTAACTTTGTACACACGAACAATATTTAAGAAATTCCAGAGGGAGGTCTTGGGAGTTGTTGCTTGTCATCCAAAAACGGAAAGTGAAAATGGACTGACCAAGATGTTTAGGGTTCAAGATTTTGAAAATAATAAAAAATTTATTGTTTTGTGGAACAATATAACCTCAGATACATCTTGTTCATGCCGGTCATTTGAATTCAATGGTTTTCTTTGTAGTCATGTAATGATTGTTCTGCAAATGTCTGGTGTACACAACATCCCATCTCAATATATACTAAAACGATGGACAAGAGAAGCAAAGAATAGACAAACATCAAGAGAATTGTCAGATGTGGGGGATTCTAGGATTAAACGCTATAATAATCTATGCCAACGAGCCTTTGAACTGGGTGATGAAGGGTCTTTATCACAAGCAAGTTACACTGTTGCTGTAAATGCATTGGAAGAAGCTTTGAGAAAGCTAGAGAGCATGAATAACTCAACTGTGAGTGTCATAGAACCAAATTTGCCAATTCTTGGTTCTAATTATGTGAATTCAAGTAACTCTGCTTGTAATATGAGCAAAAAGGACAATGCTTTGAAGAAAAAACAGGTTAATTAGAACTAAGCCAGTCATTATACTCATTTTAATTCTGCTTCATTCACTTGACAGATTGTTTACACCAATATTATGTATTAATAGGTACATGCAGAGCCAGAGATCATTGCTATTGGAATTGATAGCAGCTGGCAGCAAATGGTTGGTATCTTATTAATTGAAATTTCTTATTAGAAACATCTAGAAGATGCTGACTGTGATATTACATCGTGGAGAAATATTTTATGAATTGTGTTCTTTATAGGCCAACTCTAATACAAGAGCATCAGGCATTGATTGTCCTTATGAATCACAGCAGAGCATCCAAGAAATGGTATGGCTTGGTTTCATTGTTACTACGTGCACTCGTGGTAAAACATAGTATTACAGTTTGACTATTTTCCAAATCACTAGAATTTATAGCTTTTGAAATTTCAGCCCCTCATGTTAATTTTATCTCAGGATCAGCTGAACTCAAGGTCTCAGAAATTGGATGGCTATTATGCCACTCAACAAATTGTTTCAGGAATGGTACAAAGTCCTCTACAGCCATGGGTCAAGAAATTCATTTCTACATTAAATATCTAAATTTTGTGTGCTTGGTGATATTGAGTACTCTGACTGCTCTCCCATATTATGTTGTAGGGACAATTGAACTCGATAGGCACTAACCGAATTGATTATTACAGCAACCATAACATCCAAGGCCTAGTAATGCAAATTTGGCTAGTCTTTGGTTTGTGCATTTTAGATTCTGTAGTTTTTTGGGCCACAACATTTGAATTTGGATTGATTCATATCGTAGGGACAATTGAACTCAATTGCACATATCCATGATGGCCACTACATAATTCCACAAAGGATGCATGGGATGGTATGTGATTCTAGCATATTTTCTGAGAATTTGGATTGGCATTACTTTTAATTGAGCAATTTTCAATGATAAGAACTGATGAAAGGAGAAAATATTTAGTTAAAACTTTTTCAAATGGCTTGTCTTTTCAATACCGTGTCAGCTTTTTAATGTCGGAGGATTCAAGACTTGACATATGCGATCATCATCCTATGACATTACCTGGCAATAGCCCTTGCATCGTGTCTTATGACTCCAGATTATATGCATAGCAAGGGTTATCGCTAGCTATTCGTGCTATGTATCGTTATGGTTACCAGGCATTTTAATGATGATATTCTACTGCTGATGCATGTTTGTAGGCAGAGTTACATTTCAGACAACAAACCAACCCGGATTGTTTTGATGTTCAACATAGCTTGCGAAATGTGGTAGTTGAGTTTAACTCTGAAATTAATTTTTTTTTCATCCCCAGATTCTTCATAATACTCTTCACTACATTGCAGGAACAGTCTGCTGAAGGATCCACACAATCACTTGAGATTGGAGGAAAACAACTCAATTCAAAGCAATTTACACTATAGTTAGGTTATTTACTGATGTAGTAGGTTGAAGATCGTCATTTATGTTCACTGTCATGTATTTATTATGCATTTGTTAAAAGTCAAATACTAACCCATTTATTCTGGCAAAAAAAAAATCATACTAACCCATTTATTTGATGAACCTAGATGGATTTATTCCATTTGGGCTTTGTTGACATGTAGGATTGTGTTTCTGGGCCTGAGAAAATGTATCAAATGATATTTCGTTCTGCCTTTTTTTTTAATAGAAATAGAAATTTTATTAGTAAAAAAGTAAGAAAATGAGAATACAATATCTGCAACTGGAACCGCTGAAATAAAGATGAGCGAAAAATTGAAATCATGAGACAAAATCTTTAAATCAAAGTGCAGTAAAGCAACCCAATCTCGTTTCATGCTACTTTTATCCTTTGCATTACAGTGGAATTTAAATTTAAATAAGTAGATGTCCGGTAGTAATAACCTGTAACATTTGTTGGTGAGGTGGTGCAGAATAATAGCTCTTTCGTAGGAACAGACTTTAGTGGGTTTTCTGAGTCCTTGAAGTGTAGCAGTAGTGCAAAATTTAAGCATCCTCTTGGTAAGGTAAACACGGAATCCAAATTGTGATTTTACTCTCATTGACATGTTGGACGTCACTGAAAGGTCCAGAGATGTGAATATAGTATTTTCTCTATAGATCTAAAACCAGACTATTCATTTTGCCCTCTACTGATATAGAAGACTTAAGTTGATATATGTGTATGGCCAAGCTTTTTATAGTACACACTGAGTTATTTTCCTCCTATCTTGCTGTCCACCATATTCAAACTCTAGCTTTTGGAGAGATGTGTGTAACTCATATATTATATTTTAAGTTCATGATTTTCTTTATCTGCATAATATTTATTGTCAGCTCACTATAGCATGTCATTAAATTAACATAGGGAAAGGCTTAGAGATACAGAAGCCTTATCAGGATGCCAAATCTGACGACTAGAAATATATTATTGTCAGAGAAAATGGATAATAATGAAAATCTTGATGATAACGAAAGCAATTTCCATTGCTCTTACAGCCCAAATAACAATGAAAATTTTGATAATAATGAAAAGTTTGTGCTGGGTACCCGTGGTCAGTTTGATAGATAGAATTAAATGAAAGGAAGAAAGATTGAAAAAAGTGATTGTGAAGATGAAAAATAACTATTATCCCCCTACTTTAAAAAGTTAGAAAAAAAGGCTTTTAGAGTAATAATTACATGGACATAATAGACGTTGTAAAAGATGAAGGAAAAGAAATTCCTTTCTTTCATTATACCAAAAGGGGTCAGAAAACTTGAAACTAGATTTTCATGAAGACTCAGAGTCCACTCTCTTGTTCTCTCTATCATTACCTTCACCTATCATTCTCTTCCAAAACCAATGTTCATGCCACACCTTCTCCATCTGTTCAATAGGCACATTCTTGGTCTCTGGTAGGAAATAGTACACAAACACAGTCATCACCAGAACCCAACCCCCAAAGAAGAAGAAAATCACAGACTTGAAGTGGCAAAGCATGGTCAGAAATGTCTGAGCAACAATGAACGTGAAGAGGAAGCTCACTGCCACTGTGATGCTTTGCCCAGCTGATCGAATCTCCAATGGAAAAATCTCACTTGGTACTAACCACCCTAATGGTCCCCATGACCATCCAAACCCAGCAACATATATGCATATCATCACCAAGACCAAGTAAGAATACCCTTTGCTTAATTCCCCATTATCTTTCAGCTGAGCTGCCATTATCCCTCCCACTACACTCTGTGATGCTAACATCTGAATGCCTCCTATTGCAAACAAGGTTCTCCGGCCAAATTTGTCGACGACGAGCATCGATATGAAGGTTGAGCCGGTGCCTACAATGCCAGTCATGGCAGCAGACAAGAGTGAGGCACTTACACCTAACCCAATTGTTCTGAAAAGCAAGGGGGCATAGAAGGCAATGACATTGATCCCTGTCACTTGCTGGAAAAATGGTATAGCCACTGCCATTACAAGTTGAGGTCTGTATTTTTGTTTCAAGATAAGCTTGAATGAGTGTTCAGTGTTTTTTGACATTGAACTCGCTTCAATGAGACCATCAAGTTCATTTTGAACATCATCTAGTCCTCGAATTCGTTGAAGTATTTGCTTTGCCTTTTGGTGATCTGTACTGCGTTGGATAAGGCTATTGGGAGTTTCTGGGAGGAAAAGTGCACCTAGTGTTAGGATTAGGGCTGGAACTCCTGCCATGGCTAGTGAGATACGCCAACCCCATCCACCTTTGATCTTCTCTGTGCCATAATTGATAAAATTAGCACATAAAGCTCCAATGCCAATGCTGAATTGGAATCCATTATTGATTGCACCTCTCAGTCTTGGTGGTGCCATTTCTGAGAGATACAGAGGAACTGACTGCAGAGGAAGCAAAGAAGTTACAAGAAATTCTAAGTATAAGAAAATGGTTGGAGCTAGATCATAGCCAAGTCTAGAGTATCTCAAGAAAGCATGAGAACTATGAATGGCTCCTCGCTGTGCAATGTTCATCCTGCACTTCAGAGGATCTATATCCTCAAAATTGGGGGCTATACTTTCTAGGATGGTTTTCCATTTAACAAAACTGTTGAGGTTTTGTGGATCTATAAGGAAACATGGAGTTACCTAGTTCCTATATGGAATCTTTCAAGTCCATATGATACATTGATTTATCATTCTAGATTCTACCGCCAATTTGTAATGAAAACATAGATAATAGGGAACTCTTGTTATATTCAAATAAACTTCATGTACCGATTTTGTTATCAAACCTTACTTCAGAATGACAAGAGAATCTCATCGAGAGAAAGAGAAGTCAAAATGAGAAAAAAGTAAGTGAGGCTAGCTACCTGGTTTGCAAAGCCAACTCCAACACCAAGCAAAAGACGACCAACAATGAGCATATACACATTAAAAGCTGCTCCACCAAAGGCTGCGCCAGCAAGAAATGCAGCACCTCCTGCAGTAATGGAAGGCTTTCGTCCAAAAGCTCTGGTGATATGCGAAGCCACGAAGGAAGTAAGAAGCCCAGCAACATACAACGATGAAGTGAATGTGGTAAGTAGTTGACTGTCAAATATGCAGTAGTTGCTAACTTCTGTATCCTCCTTCATCTTCTTGTAAATCTCTGGGAAGAACTTGACCAGAAATGGCTCCATCGAAGTCACCCCACCTTCAGATTCACTCTTACTCATAAAAGCAGCCATAGTGTGATATTGAAAATAGATTCAAGTTCCCTTTTTGAGGTTATATAGAATTAGGCTTAGAGCCAAGAGCGAATTTATAATTTATTCATCAATAAGGTTTCACATCAGCAGTGAGATTCAAACTGATGCTCTTGTGAAATATGGATTGAATCCTTACCAACCGACGAACTTTGATTGACAGATTTAAGATTTCTAGTTATAGTAAGACTCACCTGATATACCGATGTCATAGCCGAAGATGACACCTCCCATAGCAGCCATCATGCAAGATAGGATGACGAATGAGGTTATCTTGCCATTGTTGTGTTCATCTCCATTTGTTATAGAGAAGCCAATAGCCATTAGATTTGCCCTCAAGCTTACGGAAGTGGAAGCAGAGAGAGAGAGAGAGAGAGAGAGAGTGATAAGTTGCAGTCAAAGGACAGTAAGACTAGTATTTGCCAGATCTGAGGACGAGTTCACCATGGTACCATTTCTAAGAGTATCTTGGTTTGAATTTTCAATGCAAGCAATTGTGTGTCGTTGACCTGAACATTTTTTTTTTTTAAAATTTCAATATTAGCGGTTGGCTTACTTTTCAAAGGAGATTTAATTGATGAGAGTTCCGTGATCAGTCAAATTCTAGAGGTCCAAATCTCTTTGATTCATATTGAACATCAAAATATATTTATTTCCTCGTTTATTAGATGAATTAAGGAGGGTGTATCTTGTTATTTAATGATCAATATATGCTCGTGTATTACTTTTGAAAATTATATGATATTTTGCCACTAATTTAATAATTTTCTTAAGTTGTGCAATTTATGGATATGAGAATGTGTCACTAGATCTTTTAGTCATAAAATTTTGGAACAAATTAATTAATTTACTTATTATGGATTCTTGATTAGCATTCTTTAATTATTAGATTAATTAACATTTTTTTTGTATATTATATTAACATATTTTATACTTTTTTTTATATAATTCACATATTATATTTGAATAATATCACATAGTTACCGGTATTATGTAAATGGGTGCTCCTTTTGTATATTATGAATAACATATAATAGGTGAACTATGTCCATCATAGCCTTAAGAAATAAGTCCCCATCCCACAATGCATTTTCATGCTAGTAATCCTATTTTTACTAATTATATGAATTAAGGATTTGTTCTTATCCTATGAGAAAAAAGACAGATTGTCTTGTCTCAAGGTCTCATTTGGTATTGTCGTTAAAAAAGGAAAAGTATTCCTACAAATATCGATGTATATATTATTTATTATACCATTATTATTATTACTATTTTGGTGAAACCATTATTATTATTATTATTATTAGTCGACAATAGCTAACTTTTTTATAATTAATTTATTCAAGAATATGAGAAAATTTTTTTATCTAACAACTTTTTTTTTCTTTTTTACATTTCATATTCTTTCCCATTACATTTTATTCTATGTACAAAACCGGTAAGGTATTATGAATTCCAATTTATCAATACCTTCTTCTTCTTTAGCTTCCACTATAAGAAAACATTGAAATTTGTACGAAAATTTCTCACAAAAATCTATGTAAAAAGAACTTGCGAAAATATTGCACGAGAATCTTCTTGTTTTCTTGTAGTGTGCCACCTCATTCTTTTTTCTTGGATTGTCTGGTATACAATTGAATTATGGCATCAAATCTTGTACGATATGAACCATATATCCCTCTATGTTCAAGCATAAAGTGTGCAATTTACGAAAGCTTGTGAATTAGTGGATGAATGTTACAATTTGCAATTTTAAACGTTGTATCGGTTCCCCTAATGAACAAGTTCATATATATGTTTGGATGAATATAAAGTAAAATATATATAAAATTATTGTTTCATTTAATAAATAATTTCAAATTTAGTGTATGAATATTTATTGATGATTAAAGCGTGAGATGTATGTTGATTGGTTCATGTAATTAAAAAATTGATTAACAATACTTGAATATGCATTGGTCGATAATATTATATTCTTGTTAATTGTATTTAAAAAATAGAGGAATGATTAAAGAGTGTGATGTATTTTCATTTGTTAATTCAATGAATAGAATTAAAATAGATACAAATATATGTATTAAGTATTAACTATCAAAGATGTAGTACATGTTCATCTAATAAAAAAGTTATATACTATGAGTTGCTTTTATGGACATGACTATATTATATGAATATGATATAAATTCCAATGTTCATCAAAACATTTTATTTCATTTCTTGTTTTGTTTTGTTTTTCTATTTAAAAAATTAATTTAATTTTTCTCATGATTTATCTTGAATGATTAAAATATAGAGCACTGCTTTTTTACTTATTAATAAATCATTTATTAAATTTTTTCAAAATACAAAACCTTGTAAAAGTTGTCAATCATATATGTTGGTTATTATTGAATCCAATAATAAGTCTAATTAAAGCATATTTGTCATGGTTAAACCAAAATGGATCCTTGTCCTAATCAACAATGAAATTACATTGCAAATAAAGGAAAAATGCAAATGTCAGCAAATTTTGAAAAAAGTAGATGCGTTTCTTATGGAGTTAAAAAATGAATAGCATTATGATGGTTTATAATTAGTGTGTCACTAATATAAGTTTTATATTTTATATTGATTTTTTTAATTTTGTCTTATGATTAGTTTGCTTTTTTTTTTTTGGGTGAGAGTAGTTTGCTTATGTTTATATAGGTGATTTACTTTTTTTCACTTTTTAAAATATTTTTAATATTCAAAATTTAGATGTGACATGGCTATCTATTTTTTTCCCAAACAATAATCAACATAGTCAATATTCAATATCATCGATATAAAATGAGCCATAAACTCATTTCTAAAATTGGAAAAAATGTGTTTAGTTTTTTACCATTCATGTTATTTTCATTCCTAACCATATATTGTCCGTACAATTAATTAATTGTTTGCAACTTATATTATGGCTTTTATAATTATAACCAACTTCTCAGTCATATAAAAAGCTTCAGTAATTACAAACATTGACAAGCATATCTATATCCATTGTTGCAAGAATTAGACTGATCGACCAGTTTGACTGGGAATTACTGCCCTGTTTGGTCTAGAGGAAGGTTACGACTGGTTGTTTTAAGAATCGGTGCGAACTAATTAAGTACTGATGGAACTAGGCCTGAATCGATCAAATTAGTTGTGAACCGGTTTTGAATTGGTCCCATTTTTTATTTTTTTAAAAATATTTAAAATATTTTTAGTTTTTAAGATAAAATAACATTGTTTATAGTACAAAATATTTATTACATTATAATATTTTATAAGTATTATTATGATATATAATTATTAAAAATTATAAATTTATTTAACAAATAGTATAATAATAGATTATTAATTGACTAATTTGAACTCAAAATGTGATTATGAAGAAATATTAACTTATTTAGATTTAAATATTGAGTTATGAAACTTATTAATAATTTGTTTATAATGGATAATAGATTAATAACTCAGTATTATTTAATTTGAGATTTTAATTAAGTCATAAAACTTATTTAAAATTTATTATTTATTTAAAATTTATTATTTTAATTATTACCGATTCAATCATAGATCATAGTTAAATTATTGAATCTTAAATTAATGTCTTATTTAGTTAAATGTCCATTCTGATTATGACAATATTACTTATCACATTCTTGATTGATTTCAGCCGTTATGTAATAATCACATCTGAATGCATGCAACTTTCAACTTGTGCCAAGGGATTTGATAGAAGTCATTCGGCCTTTGCACATGCTAAAATAATAAGAATTATAATTACCTTGCACCACATTTTCCCAAAAACCATTGAATAGTTCAGCAACATGAATTAAATTGGATTTCATGTATTATACAGAGTTTGAAAATAAGCCTTGATGTTAATTGAGATACAAATTTTTCGTGAGTAATCAGAAAACAACATTAATTGTCGAATAGAAAATTAAAATAATATGAAGTTACGTAATCATCGATGGATGAATGATCATTTGACTATTTGAGTGACACACGTTTAGTAAATTATAATTGAACCTTAATTGGTTTAATGATATTGGAGCAGTTAATTTCTTGATTGAAGCATCCGACTTCGAATATTAACCAGAGCTAATGCTAGCCAAAATTTCAAATATTCATTCTACAAAGAAAACTCAAATATATATAACGCTATTCTTCTCGAAATTTCTTCAATTTTCTTGTGTGTGGTTTAATTTTACTAATAATTTTGCTTCTTGTACGTTAGACTTCTGTGAGCTTCAATATCATTACTAGTTTGGCTTAAAGAAAAATATTGATCACAAAATAGAAAGAACAAAACAAGAAACTTCCCTACACATACACACAGTTTGAGAGCATAAGACTTTTATAACCAGCTTCTTAGTCATTTAAAAATCTTGACCTACCTTCACTCAAATAAAAAAAAAAAAAGACCTATCACCATCATTGAACGCAAATTAGATTTTATTATTATTTTTTTTCTAGAAATACTACGTAATATAATTCTGATACTTATAGTGCTACATGGTGCAGTTTATGTTTTCAATAAAACCCACAATATGAGTTTGACAATATCTGAATCTTAGATGCTACAGATAGATCAAATAAAATTAGGGAGTAAACCTAAATTTGGAGGCTAGAACCCTCCAATATACATGCCTTAATTCTTTTCTTTTTGGCCAAAGGCTTTATTTTGAATCTACTTCTTCCCTAAAACTTGAAGGACAGAAAATATGGTTTGAACAAAGGTGAGAATGAGGAGTAGGATTCCAGCTATAGAAGCCACGGTCTGCCAAGGTGTCTTGCAATAATCACGTCTCAAAGTTGCTTTCCTCTTGTGCCAAGGATGTTGATAGAAGTCGTTTAATCTTTTGCAGATATTAAGGTGTTCAGAACTGAAATTCTCTCCGAGGATATTTTCATCGAGACCCTTAAATAATGCAGCAACATCATTGGAATCACCTCGCCAGTTGCAGATTATTTTCTTGTGAGTGAGGACATCCACATCTTTATCTGTTTTGATCAGGCAATCCAACACAAAAGCATAGTCTATAATGTAAGATTCATTAAGATAATGACACTGTTCTAAAGCTATCATGTTACGAAACAAAATTTCAGTGTCATCTTCAGCGAAAATTTTTGGGATCTCCAGGACAGACCCTGAAAATTTCGAGTCCAGTAAGCACTTATTTGTGCTTGCCTTGAACTTTACTCCTGCTTCTTTTAACTTGCTTGCACTGTATAAAAGTAGATCGCGGTTATCCTCTGTAAATGGAACCCTTGTCGGTTTTGTTCTTGGTAAGTGAAGGAATCTAACCAAATCTGTGAAGTGATTTATCTTAACTTTAGGATCTGGCTCTAAATTTTGTACGTTAAAATATTGAAAGAAGGAATATGTGAGGTCACGAAATGAAGGGAAGTCACCACGGAGGTTAGGAGGGAAAGCTATATCGAATAGCTCTTCAAGAACAAAGAATGGAAGTTGATTCTCAAATAGAATCAAATCCGCAGTTATAGTATTTACCAACCATCGTTGTGTCTGTTTAGCATAGATCATTTTCCCATCGTTCTCTTCGAATTCCCTGAAGAGTTCAATGATGAAACCAGCATCCATTAATATCAGTTTCACAAGTTCCTCCTTAGGAATTTTGATGTTCTCTGAGTAAGAAGCACGAACTTTGGGCTCTAAACGCTTTACACAGCCATACAAATTGTCCAAATTTGTCGTAGTCCTTTGTATGAATCTTTTGAACATTATTTGTTTGTGACTTTCCATGTCTTCAAGCCTCACATCACCGTAATGAAAAGGGCCAATCGAAACAACTTTTGGAACATAAGCTGCTTCTTTTTAGATGACGAATCGTTAAAGGCACCCTGCAGATACAACATGCAGGCGACCGGAGACCATCTTCACAATTCTCTATCATTGCTTTAATAATGTCAATGATCACCTCATCTTTCATCTGACGGGTTTGATTCAGAAGACTATCAGCAATAACGAAATCAGGCTAAAAGATCGAGGCTAATAATTGAATATGTGTGTTTCAACCAGTAGCTATCTCAACAGTTTTAAGCAAAGGGAAGGTAAAGAAACTAAGAAAAGCCTTTACAATAGGAAGAGAAGGATATGTGAGAGAGAGAGAGAGAGAGAGATGCAGTACCTGTTGTTCTGAGTGATTGGAGGATGAATCTGAAGAATGAGGTGGGAGAAGTGGTTGCGTTATTTCCAATATTTGAGGAGTCTCATTGGTCAAGTCATTCTGCTTAATATCCTCCACCAACCAAATTTTTCAATGAAAAGAATCTCAGTAGTTAAATTTTTTTATAACTAAAGCTAAATAGGGCTAAAAAAGGCTAATAACTTAAGAATCAAACTGTAGTAATCTTAAGGTCACGTTTGGTATGTGTGGAACAAGGGAGAATCATTCCTAAGCTCATTCCCTTCTAAAAATCATTCCATCAACATGTTGAAGGAATGTTACATACTGTGCTATTGTACCATAAAGAAAACTGTTACTTTGCTCCATAAAAAACACTGTCAAATTCCAAAACTGCCTATTTCCCTAGCTCGAGTCATTTTCACCCTAGGAAAACAACGGCTAGCCCCCTTCAATTTTTTTTGCCAGGGGCATTTGAGTCTTGTTGTCCTCCCATAGTTGACCAGATTATGGAGTAAATATATAGGGCAAGATTCGTGGTCAGTAAGAAGATAAAGTAATTTTATCGCCTAGCCCCTTCAAGTTTTTTTTCCCGACTACGACTAAATGGAGGGTCCCTTTCTCATTCCTGTAGGTATATCGGTGTGGGGGTATGATAAGATATATGCATATATATAGATATATATTATAATATCGGCCTTTTTAATTAAGCATGTATAAGACTTTTTTTTATTTCTGGAGTGTGGAGGCTAGCTGAAATTGTAGAGGAAATATCCGAGAGAGAAGGGAATTTTGAATGGAGGGAAGGAGGAAAAGAAAGGGGAAGACAACAGGTACGTTTGTACTAACGTACCGTACTAGTCGAAATTGTTAGAGGAAGGGAAAAATTGACAACGTCTTATAAAATTAAAAAAATACTTACATAGTGTTTGATTCATTCATCATAGGGGAAGGGGAAGGGGAAGGGGAAGGGGAAGGAAGGGTAGAAATTTCTAATCAAGCCGATGGGATGAGGTCTTGTTTGGTTTGGGAGTGGAAAAGGTTAATTATGATTTGATTATTATACTTTTTAGTAACTTCAATTCTTTTTAATTTTTTCTCCTTTTAATAAAAGAAGGTAATTATATCAAAATTCATTATATTCGATTTCTATACTTTTGTTTGGTTGGCTGGTTGGTTGGGTTGAAAGAGACACTAAAGAGTAGAGAAAGCACAGCTTTTAGGTCTTCTAAATTAGTAAGAGGCAATTCTTAAATATTAAAAATTAAAAAATGATAAATTAATTTTATTAGTATGTGTAGCAAGTTTATATCCCTCCTCTCCAAAAACATCCTAATTTTGGAGGGAAGGGGATAAAGGGAGAGAAGAGGAGAGAAGAAAAACTTGCCTCCTCTTCCCTTCAAGCTTTTTGAGCCTATCGCTACTCTCATTTTGCCTTGAAAAATCCCCAATCCAAACACAGCCTTAGATAGCAAAATCAAGCCAGGCCGTATGGTCTAAATGGTGAATGGTTAGCGCTCAAAACCTGGTTTGATCCAATTGACCACTTTGGCTCGGTGTTTTTTCTGAGTTGCTCGGATCAGGTCGAGTTTGCTCAGTTTCAAATTTATAGATTACTCAGCACAATCCTACCAAACTCAATATTTTTCTTCAGACTAAATGGGGCCTTGGAGGTCCAAGCAAAGGGATAGTAAATAAAATAAGAAAAACGTTCATAGTTGGAAGAGGAGAACACACACATGATGCCGTACCTGTTGTTCCAAGTGATTGGAGGATGAATTTGAAGAATGCGTTGAGAGAAGTGGTTGTAGTTCCACCGCTTGAGGAATCTCAGTGCTCAAATCTTTCTGCTTCATATCCTCCATCTACCAAATTTTTCATTGAAAAGAAAATTAAAGTACAGAAAATAAGAGAAGCCTTCAGAATTGAACAAAAGAGTACAGGATGCATACTTGTTCCAAGTGACCGGAGGATGAATTTGAAGACTGAGGTGAGAGAAGAAGTGGTTGTGTTATTTGCACCATTTCTTGAGAATTCTCAGCAGTCAAGTCTTTCTGCTTCATCTACAAATTTTTTCCGGGATAAAATCGAATCTCAGGAGTCAAGTCTTTCTTTCTGCTTCATCACCAACTCTTTCTGTCTTTACTTGCAATGCAACTTCCAAGAAGCAAACACAGTCAACTTTATTCGCTTTGCACTTTGGAGTACACTGGATATGTTGGACTTAACCGGGAAAAGAAGAAAAATCTCTGGACCTAAACACAAGTTGATAATTTATTTGGAAAAATGTTATCTAATGACTCATAATGTATGATGTTAACCGTTAAATATTTTAAATATTAATTTTTTTAAAAAAATAAAACTATGTTAATTAATGTTACTATGGATTACTTGATCGATATAGAGAAAGTTAAGCTCCCCGAAAAGCAGTGAAGTCATTGCTACTCGGGTGAAGAACAAAATATTGAAGTCTTTCGGAAGTTGAGTTTAAAAAGAAAAGTTTATTTCTCAAATGTTTTATAATATTTTTTAAAAGAAGATCATTAATTTCTTAAAACATTACAAAATAAAAAGGACATTTATTTTTTTAATATTAAAATATAATATATTTATTTGAAAATAATTTAAAATTCCTAAGAAAATATTTATTTAAACAAGAAAATCACATATAAACTTCTTAAAAATGTAATATACCCATTATCAGATCTTCATTCCATGCTCATCACAGTGATGGACAATATGAGATCTAAATTGTCTAGTTTCAATATGGATAGTTTAGATTTAAAATATTTTATTTTGATTTTTTTAAATCATAATATTATTTTTTAAAAAGCGATAATTATAAAATTATTTTTATTTTAAATTTTATATCTAATAAAAGAAAAATATATTAAAAATATAATAATAAAATAAAATAAAATTTGGATCTTCAGTTTTAATTTAAAGAATCCAGATCTGCGATAACTATTTGGTTCGCCCGATGTATTCTCCGTATTATCTACATTCTATTGTGCTATAAGTTGATCTTCTAAATTTTAATGAGCATTTTTAATAACTGTATTTATCTTTGTATAATGCATGAGATAGCCAATAACTTAGAAGAATTTTCATACTAAAAATATATTGAATCGCACAAAATTTTATTCGGAAGTTTAAAATTCAAAATTTATGATATTAATAGTAAAAAAAATTAAAGATTAAGAGGTTGGGACGGGACAAGTCAAGGGAATAATGTACGTTACCAACCCCTCCACCCCCCAAAAAACAAGACACACCACCAGAAACCCACATGAAGCATCCTGGATAACTTATTGTGCATTTCTATGCAATTTCAATTGTTGTGAGGCCCTGCCTGCCCCTTGAGAGTCCCCCCGGAAGCATCCTAGAGAATTTGCTGTGCATTTCTATGCAATTTCTATTGTTGGGGCCCTACCTGCCCCTCGAGAGTCTCATAGTTAAAGAAAAATATCATCACCATAATAATATATGTTGTCAAAATCGGAACTGATAGGATAAGATATTAATTTAAAATTTAATATTTTAATTATCATTTAATTAGAGTTAGATTAGTGATAATTGAAATAATATATTTTAAATAAATTAAAAAAAATTATAACTTGATTAAAGTTTGAAATTAAATAATATTAAATTATCAATCAATTAATATTATAAATTTCATAACTCAATATTTAAATGTACATAAGTTAATATTTATTTATAATCACATAGTTTAAAATAGCCAACTTATAATTCATTATTATATTATTTATTAAGTAAATTTATAATTTTTAATAATTATATATTATAATAATACTTATATAATATTATAATATAAAATGAAAAACTATTTTGTACCCAAAAAATGCTATTTTATCTTAAAAATTAAAAAATATTTTTTAATAATTTTTAAAAAAATTAAAATGGGATCGGTTCACAACTGATTTGACCGTTTCTACTAATTCTTGATTAATTCACATCAGTTTTTGATCCAGTTCGTTCCAACAATTTTTAACTGGTATCAGTTCCCAATTGAATTAGTAGAACTGGCTGATTCGATCCGATATGATTACAACATTGATAATATTTAAGAAAAAGTAAATCAGATTTAACCTACAACCCTTAATGAAGTAATGAATGGTTACTTTCCAAACATTTTTTATTTATTCATTATTCATCAATTATTTTATACATTTACCAATTTATCTTTATATATATAAAATATTTTATTTCTAATAAAAAATTACGGTAAACTTAATTTCATTTAAAAAGAGAAGCTGTTCCTAAAGCATTGAAGAAAGACAATTTAGGGCCCGTTTGATCTTCAGTTAGTTAAAAATAAGTTTCGGTAGAATTAGTTTTGTAACGTACTTATAATAAAAATTGATTTTGGACTAACGTATTTATGTTTGGATGACTTATTTGAAAATTGGTTGTGGCAAAACTCATAATTTTTCTTTAAATTGAGCTTAAACTCTATTCCATGATTAATTTAATTTGATTGAACTAAAATTTAATCTACATTTATTTAATTGAGAACATAATATATCTGGTATAACATTTTCTTACAAGTTATAGTCTATGTAGATTAAAATTTTGAAGGGACATTTTAGTCATTAGATAGAAGACATTTTATGGAAATTTTATTTTTTTAATTTTTTAATTTTTTTATCATTTTTATTTGTTTATTTTTATCTAACTTTAAAATAAATACAAATCAAAATGAAATAGAATGGAGAAGCAGCTCCACTACTGCTTATTAAAAAAATTGCCAAACATCATGGAAAACAAATCAAATCAAGTTTTTACCCAAACACATGCTCAATTAGGAATCGTTTGCTACAAAATGAAAATGAAAAGGATATGAAAATGGAAAACTCTCTTCCTAAATATGAGATTTTTTTTGGATGAAGTTAACTTATCATTTATTAAATACAATTTTTATATTTTTCTTCATCTTTTTTTTCTGCTCAAATTCTTTTTTCATACGTTAAGCAAGGAGAGGGGGTCTCTCCAGCGAGATCCCTTCCTCACGGTGTTGATGTGACAGGATTTTTTAAATTAAAAGTTATAAATAAAAATTAAATTTTAAAGATTATATAGATATATTTTTTATGTAATTTTAAATTTTTTATTTATTAAAATAATATTATAGAGTATTTTTTATTTATTAAAATAATATTATAGAGTAAAAATTGAATCTTTATAATTTACAATTTTATATAGTTTTTTAATAATTAAGAAAAAATATTAAAAAAATTTAAAACTGTATAAAATATATATTTATATTATTTTTAAAAAAATTATTTTTTATTTATAATTTTTAATTAAAAAAAGAAAAAACTGCCCGTGACAGCATAGTTGTCCGCACGATAGACCCGACCCCATCAGGCAGACAGACCGTTGGTGCTTCTGAGGTCTTCTCATGTCACACGTCCTACATAGGACCTCTGAAAACATAGAAAGTGCGGGCGGACGTACGTTATGATAGGTTGGGCCCACCTCTAATTTGTTGTTGCTTCCGCCCCTTTGGCCATTTTAATTTTACACATTAAGTTTGACATCATGACTAGTTCACTCTCTGGAAATTGGAAACTAACCAACAAAAATAAAAATCAATCTCTGGGACTGAACTAAAGTTGATTATTTTAAAAAAATATATTTAAAATTTCATGACTATGTGATGTTTATTTTGACAAAAAATATATTTAGAAACTTCAATTTTTTTCTGTTTATTATAATATATTGATGTTATTTTTACATATTTATTTAAAACTAAAATTTGTTTATATTATAAATTTTCATATGCTAATTTTTTGAATATATATATATCTCTTATATTCATATTCTAAAATTTTAAAATTTGTTGTATCTAATATATCACATACAATATATGTATCGATATTTATGCACCATATCTAAAAACTCATGACGTATGATAATGCAATAGTTAACGATTTTAAACATTAATTTTTTAAAAAATTATAAGAACATGTTAATAGGATTTTTTTTAATATAACTTGATCTTCTAAATTTTAATGAGTTTTTAATAACTATATTTCTTTCTGTGCTATGCACACCATAAATTAATAATCTTATAGAAATTTTTTAAGTGAAAAATATATTGATTTGAACAGCTTGTAAATGTTGGAATTCATTAAACTTTAATACTCAAACTTGTCATATTTATTGTTGAAAAAAAAACGGATATTGTTTGAATATGATATGGGTATAAACTATGATGCATAGATATAGATACGTGTATCTCATATGAAATGATATAATATGTCGAATATAACAAATTTTAAAATTTTAGTATATGAGTACAAGAGATATTGATATAAAATTTATATATATAAATTTAACAAATTGATATATCAAAGATAAAAAAATATAAAAAATGGAGTTTTAAATAAGTATTTTAAAAGTATTATAAAAATATCTAAAATAAGAAACCAAAATTTGAGTTTTTCTATTTTATTTAAGTAATTTTAAAATTTTTTGAAGAAAAAAACTTAAGGATACATATATAATACATATCATGAAGTACGATATGAGTATTGTATCTTATACATATTAAATATGATACGCCTTCCTTTTTGAATTATTGATATAATAGAGGGTATGAAATTGCAAGAGACTCAAAAATTTAATTAGATTTAGTTTTTTTCTTAAAACAATTAAATGGGTTAGGCCCATTCTCTTCAGGTATAAAACAACGCCGATGCCCAAATTTCATCTTGCATGCAAACCAAACCTGGCAATCAGTTTACCCAAAAAAAAAAAAACTTGGCAATCACACTCCCACACCAGCATCCATCTAACTATGCATCTTTCATTCAAAAAAAAAACATGACATCAGCAGCGACAATGTGAGGATTATAAAGCCGTAAAATTAAATTTAAAGGGTTGATAGTTTATATTTTATAAAAAATATTGAATTATGAAAAAATAGATTGAGATGAACCCTTAAAATAATATATTAGCAAGGAAATTCACTTTTTTTTAAATTATATATATATATAATATTCATAATTACTATTGGATGTATAGTATAAAATTTTGATATTATGCTCTCATAATTTTGAAATTTTGAATCCATTCAAGATGATAAATTTATTAAACTCATTTATTTTTTTTACTTAATATTATTTGATTATTTGATATTTCAATTTAAATTTACTGATTTAGATTTAAATTAGTTTTAGTAGTCTTTCAATTCTCTTCCTTACTGATTTGGATTTTAAAAAGATAAAGTAACATTTTTATAAAAATTATTTTAAATTAGTTAGGTTCTCTTTTTATAAATCACCTCAAATTTATATTTATTGGGCTTAACAAAATCTTCACAAAAATTTTGAACCATGTAGCCATAAAAAAGTTGAACCAAATATATTTAAATTTGAGTATGGTGAAATCAAAATATTAGAGTTAGTACTGTCAAAATACTTAAAACGTAACATGTTGAATTTCATAGATTGAGAGGTGACCTCTCAAATTTGGGTAGATCTGCCACTAGTCTCCATCTGAGAAGAACATTTGGTTAAAAGTTCTTTCAATCATATGATTTAAACCATAAACGTAGGACAAAATCCTCCTCAATAGTCATGGGCACTAGCTTGACCTCTCCAGTCGTTGGATTCCACAATAATAAAAGGGAAGGAGGAGATAAGCTTACGTGACTTAAAGGAGGGAGAAAATGAAGAACTTTGAGAAAAAAGAGAGAATTTATTGAAACTATGATTCAAATCAATAATAAAAGTCTTCATTGAGAAATGAACTCTTATTTATAGAACTTTAATCATAATTCTACCAAAATTCTAAGATAAGATATATCTTTTCAAAATATCTTAAATCTAAATAAAAGATAAATCATAATTTAAATAACTAAATTATATAAATAAAGGAAAGATAAAATCTAAATCATAATCAATTCAAAATAAACTAAATTAAATCTAAAAAATAATTTCAATATCCTAATATAATATCTATATTTAAAATCTTAATTATTTTATAATAAAAATAAATAATCCTAATTATTTTAGAATTATCCATATACTATCATAAACTATGCTTAAAGCTTTCAACACAGAGCAGGCCATTGCTGGAACCCACAACGATGCAAGAGGCAAACAGGAACCGACCAAAGGTTTTGATGATTAGAGCGGTGGAGATCGTTTGTGGACTGTGGTGAATGATAGGTCTTGAAGAGATTATTCCAATGGTTGCATGTACATTGAAAATCGGACAATTTATCAAATTCTTCGAATCCTCCTAATACACAAATCGATATCTGAAAACCGTTAAAAATTCAGACAACGAAGGGAAAATAGCTGTAAGTCTAATATGGGAAAGAAAATAGAATGCAGCAGATACAAACCTTCCTCGGGCAACCAACGTGAACCCTCGGCCTCTAGAATTTTTTTTTATAACCCAAGGCAGGGGAAATAAAAAGGGAAAGTTAAAGCACCTCAAATTAATCAATTCATATTTCTACAAAAAAAAATCAATTCATATTATTCTTATTATATGTTATTTATATTATATATATATATATTACCAAATAAAATTACAAGACTAAATAAAATCACTTAACGTGAATGACAATCCAAAATCTCCTATTTTCTAACTCATATACATACACATGCACCCATTTTTTAATTTATTGATATAGAATTTGAGAGCCTCCATCTTTCGGTAAGAACCCAAAACACTTAAAGTCTACCTCTATTTTGATTTTTATATTATCTATCTATATTATCTTGGTTGGAATTTTTATCTATTATATCTATTAAGAATGATGTCATGTGTGTATGTTTTTAGCTTTGTTCAAATAATTATTTATGAATGAGCTTCATTCAAATTTCTAATTTGAAAATTTTGAAATATGACTATTATTTTTTGATTGGGTATGATTTAAGTTGCAGTTTAAAATTTTTAGTATTATTTGAAGTTATATCAATTATGCATATATTTAACATGAGATATATTTAATAATAGATATAAATTATTTAAAAATAAAACAAAGTAGAGATAAACTCTCTTATAAGTCTACCATTGACATATCTTCTACGGGTTTACTTTATAAGTTTGACAATTTACATTATAAATTTCAAGGGCTTTCAAGAAACAAATATAACCTTAAATAAATTCAATATTAATATTTAAAATATTAATAAGTAAATAATTATCTTATTTAATGAATTATAAAATTTGGCTTAAATTTAACTAAAATTAAAAAGTTTTATATGGAAAAAAATTATAATTCTCCCATTTGGTATCAACAATAGAATAATATTTTCTCATAATAGTTATTTCATCACCTTTTATTGTGGTTTGTCCAAGAACATGATGTTAGATATGCTAGCTTTCCAAGAGGGGGGTAAATTGAGAAGATTAAAATTTTTTGCAAAAGTATAAGAGAGTGATGAAAGCAAGAGTGACAGTAAAAACAGAGTATAAAATATAATCAAGTGAAAAATAAGATAAGGGAAGAGAAGACACAAATATTTATCCTGATTCGGTCTCTTTCTCTTGACCTACATCTAGTCCTCATGCTACCACTTGAGATTTTCTACTATTTTGCAAGAATTCGGTGGGTTTATTGCAATACTTCAGTACAACTTGATGCTCTATTCTAAGAACTTACAATCTCACTCTTTGCACTCTAACTAAGTGCTTCCCAAATCCCTTGTGAAATCCCCTCACAAGAAAATATTTCTTCCAGATGAAGATAATATTGATTACAGTAATTAAACTCTAATTTAGAGTATATATAAAAGTTAAAGTACAAGATATGAAGTATGTGAGACCAAAAGACTTTGACTCAAGAATTTAGCGGAGTTTCTGTATATACAAAGTAAAATTATTTTTCACATCTTCAAATGAAGTTTTATTTAAAGATTTATGTCTTAATTATACGTTAGAGACAAGATCTAGCCGTTAGAGACGTTACCCAATGGTTACTCTAAAAAACTATCATTTCACCAACTGCATTTAATGCGTTTGACATTCAAAGTTCAAATTTTGGTGTGTCAATAGACAAATTTCGTAGAGACCGTAAGCTAAAGACTTTAACATTGAACCTCGAAATTCGTCTATTCTAAAGCAAAGTTCGAACTTTCATCTTTGACAAATGTTTTATGTTGGAACATACGAATTTTCAAGTTTAAAGTTCTTCTGGTAAGTGTGAACAGTTGTTTCATATTGCTACAATACCTTCGAAGTTCAAATTTTGGTACCCAAAATTCGTTTGTCAGTGGGCAGCTCAATATGGTACAATAATTCTTCTTTTCGAAATTTGAATTTTCAAATACTAAAGTTTGTTTGTCAAAGAGATTTCTTATCAGACCTAATTCAAAGTTTGAATTTCTGAATACTAAAATTCATATGTCAAAAGATTATCATAACAAACTTGCAAGCTTTCTTTCTAAAGTTCGAATTTTCAAAATCAAAGTTCGTCTATCAAAGGAATAACTTAGAACTCTTTTTAAATTTCACTTTTAGATGAACTTTGACATATCTTCATATGAATTTTTTATTTTTCATAGTTTGTGTTTTACCCGAAATTCAAATTTTCAAAGATGAAATTTGTCTGTCAGAGGGATAACTTTTCTGACTAACATATTTTCACTCCGAAGTTCGAATTTCAGATACCGAAATTTGAATTTTCAAAGTAACAAATCAAGTTTAACATTTCAAAATTCGTCTGTTAGTGGGTATTTTTTAAATATTTCATGAATTATCATAAAAACACATTTTTAAAACATTCTTTTACAAAATCAAAGTATTTTACTCATTTTGAATACGATAAGAAATCCTATATCTAATCTTATGCATGTTTTTTTTGGATTTCTTCACCTGAGATCTTTTGTACATATTTGATATTTTCCTTTCAAATTCTATTTAGTTTGAAATTATCAAAATACTTGATTCAACATATGAGTGTCATGTTATATCCGCAACATCACTTTTTCCATTGACTTCCCCACACCCCAATCTCAGTCCATTCAATGTACCAAAGCAAGGTAAAAAATAGGAATAAGATGGAAAATTTCACAATATTTGAATTTTAAATTTAATGTTTTCATCTCTTAAACCTAGTCAAATTCCAAAAAACTACTCATCCAAATATGGTCATGGAAAGACATGAACCAAAAAGGCCCACCAAAACTCCTCCCCTCCTTTCAAAAAATAAAAAAAAAAGAAAAGAAATGAAAACTTGATTCATTTGCAACTTCTTGTAAGTGTATACCAAATCATTTGGGTCAAGTCGGCATAAACTAAAAATAGAATCAAGCTTTACAATATTTGAATTTCAAATTTAATCTTTTCATCTATTGAAATTAGTCTGGGCCCATTTGTTTGAGATTTTTTTAAAAAAAAATTAATTATTTAGAGTTTTTATAAAAAGTAGCCATTATTTTGTGTTTGTTTATAAAATAAAAAATAAGAAACACTTTTGACAGTTATATAGAGTGAGGCAAGCATATTGTGATATTTTCTAGGGGTCAAATATTATTATTTTTGTGATTTTGTAGGATTATATTTATCTATAAATTGCAATCCTGTATTTTTATTTCTTTTTCTCTCATGTATGATATCCTTTTTTTTAAGCTATTCAAAATAGCTTTTCAAAATAATCAAATAACTATTTTTTTTATATATTCTAATTATTTTTAAAAATTTAAATAAACATCTTAAAATTTTTTAAAAGTGCTTTTCTTACTGAAAAAAGTGATTTGTTTCATAAAAAAAAAAAAAGATGAAACAAACCGCTCTAACTCGACAACAATGAACTTCTTGTGTACAAGTTTTTCTTAGAGACATTAAAAAAAGAAAAACAAAACAGATACTTGATTCGCTGCAAATTCTATTATATACATGCCCAATCAATTAACCAACAACAACAACAACAATAATAATAAAGTTTTCCCACAATAAAAAGGAAAGAGGAGATAATGTTAGATATATTTAATTTGATAATATTTAATTTGAATTTATTCAAATTATATATTTATATTATTTATTTAATAAATATATTTTAACTGAGTGTGGTCCTTATCTGTAAGAGAAGATATTGTTAGTTGAGTGATTTTAGGGAATAAGGAATAAATTCAGTTATAATTTTATCTTTATCTTTATTTGAATTCAAATTCAAATTTAAATTTAATAACCAATTATGGCAAAAAATTGTTAAATATAGACAGACTAAGTTGAGCTTTACACATACTCTAATTCTCTAATTAGTTGAGACTAATTCTCAGTTCTATCACTATAAGTCTTAGTGCTACTCAATTTAGGAGTGTTGAGTTATTGATTGAGCAATTTAGAAAAGTCCAAAATGCTTTTTGAAAATGTTTATTTGAAATAGAATTTCTCATATGTTTTTTTTGTCAATATGAGTTCATTCATTGTATATCTTAATTCCCTCTAACATCAATTTCTTATGCTCTTCATTGTAGTTTTATAGTTTTAGGGCCGATCCAAATTTGCAAGGTCATTTTGTCATCTATTTATTTTGTCAATTTGGATTCATTCGTTGTGTATCTTTAATTCTCTCTAATATCAACTTCTTAAGCTCTTCATTGTAGTTTTATAGTTTTAGGGCTGATCTAAATTTGCAAGTTAATTCATTGTGCTTATTGTTAAGCACAATAAGTATTTTAGTTGAATTGTATGCATGGATCAATTGTCCATTTTTCTTTGAATGAGGCCATTATACTATTAAAGATATGCATTATGTTTGTAGATTTTGATATGAGACGGCAAATTTACTCTAAGTTATAGCTTTTTTTATAGGCTTGTTCTTGTAGGAACAAACAATTTGCAAATGATGCTTTGGGTAACCTTCCTATCCACACAGACAATATGTTACTTTTTTTACTTGATTATGAAATATAATAAAACACAATTGCTTAGGGAATATATATGAGGGAATTGGAAATTTAGATGATATATGAAAGCTTAGCTCATCATACATCATACATATATGCTTTTAAATTATGTAATTTGTAATTTGTAATACTTTTAAATTATCTAGATTTTGAATTAAAAATTGAAAAAATTATTTTTAGAGAGGAAATTTTCATCAAAGCAATAATCTTTATTAATATATTATTGATAAATGAAATGAAATTATAATTATCAATTGTATAATCTGTAATTATTTATGTTGTCAAGTGTTAATTATTAATTATTGATTTTTAAATTAATAAAAATTAATATTAGGGCTTGCCCAATTTTTTTAAATAACTAAACAATATAATAAATTGTAAATACTAATAATAATAATTTTTAAGATTCCAATTTTATGCTATCTTATTTTATAACATACATCTTATACAATGCTGTATCTCATGCAATGCCACACCAAACCTTGTATGGTATAAAATCTTTTAGAAATTATTAGAATTTATATTATTTTTATTTAGTTCTTATTTTATGATATGATTTTTTTCTTTAAATTTAAGTTAGCTTTACTTTCTCTTCAAGTGTTTTTTTTCCTATTGAATCAATATTGATTATTTTTTCCTGAATTCTTCTATTTCTCCCTCCTTCTTGTCTACTCCCTAGTCCTCTTATTACATCATCGGAAAGTTAGAAAATTTCACCATAACCCTAACAAGGAGCCAAAACCCTCATTTCCCTGTCACCCATTTGCATCCAACCACAGAGCCCATTGAGTGTTCGTTTGATTGCCTTGAGCATTCATTTGAATAAGGGAGATGATAGACAGAAAGAAAGGAGAAATAAAAAGCAGTCAAGGGAGAGAACCTAATTATTAATTATATAAAAGATAGAACCTACTTAAATATAAAGATAACCTAAATATATCCTAGAAAATAACTCAACAATATAGTAATTTTTAAATATTAATAATTTAAGAGTCCAATTTTATGCTATAACATACATCAACAAACCTATTAGTATTATCTTATGCAATGCCACCAAACCATATTTTATGCAATACCACCAAACCCTATATAGTATAAAATTCCATCAAGACATTATCAAACATGATCCCGTCAGGCCCTAAAATGAAAACCCATCTTTGATAGAGAATGAATAATTAGGATTTAGGATTTTAAATGAAGTTTTTTTGTTAAAATATTTAGGTTATCTTTTATATATTATCTTTATTTATTTCTTAATTTTCTTTAAGTTTAAGTTAGCTTTACTTTCTCTCCAAGTTTAGGTTTCTTTTCATCATACCTCTAGAATTACTTTATTTGTATATCTTTTCCATAGTGAATGAATATTGAGTATTTTTCAATGAGAGTTCTATTTCTCTCCCATTTCTCTCTCTCCTTTCTTTCTACCATCTCTCTCTCCTGGAGTTCTTCTATTTCTCTATCCTTTCCGTCTAACCTCTCTCTCTCCCTCCCTAATCCTCCTATATTGTCACCAGAAAGACCAAAAACTTTGTCAGAACCCTATAATAAAACCTAATTAAATATAAATGATAAACTAAATATCTTAATTAAATTTATAAAATCCTAATTATTAATTGAATTTATAATAAAAATTGTACCTTTAACCCTGGTCTTATCCACTATCGTAATTTTTAAAATAACTTAACAATATAGTAATTTTTAAATATTAATAGTTTTTAAGACTCCAATTTTATGCTATCTTATTATATTAGTATTTTAGAACTCTTTTTACTTCAGGAACATGGCTTGTTTTTTCTATATAATCTATAATAATTGATTAATAATTTCATTTAATAACTTTATTATTATTATTTATAATAAATTTGAATTTAATATATAATCTATTTAATAAATTTAATAATTATAACATATATTTCAATTTTCTATAGTATAAAATCAAGTTTTATCTATGTTGAACGGGCCCTAAGATTACACCAAGATAAAATATGATATGAATAACCCTAAATTGAAAACCCCTCGACTTAGATATTTTACCATCCTATTAAGTAACTTATAAATTGTTATTTTATATTTAGGCTTATCTTTTATATTTAATTATGTTTTATCATATCTTTTAGGAATTATTAGAATTTATATGATCTTTATTTATTTCTATTTTATGATATGATTTCCTTTTTTCTTAAGTTTAGGTTAGGTTAGGTTAGTTTCTTTTTTATCAAATTGTTAAGACATAGCTCCATGTCTATTAAATGAATATTGAGAGTATTTTTCAGTGATATCTCTCTCCCCAAGTTTCTTCATCCTTTTTGTCTACTTCTACCCCTCCCATACTGTCACCAAAAAATCAAATAATTTCGTTGGAATCCTAACAATAATGCTGTCGGAGCCAGAACCCTCACTTCCCATCATCTGTTGGCACTCAACCTAATTATCCTATTGAGTGTTCATTTGATTGCATGGATTCAGGAGAGGATAAACAAAAGGAGGGAGAAAGAACTCGGGGGAGAGAGAGATATATATATCATTGAAAAATACTCAATATTCATTCAATAGGTAAAGAGAAAAAGTGAAATTCGCATAGAGAACAATCCTAGAGCTATCCTAATAACAACTTGGTGGAAAAAGGAAAAAGTAAGCTTAACATAAACTTAAAGAAAAAGAAATTATAAAATAAAAAATAAATAAAGATAATATAAATCCTAATGAAATAAAAGAGAAGTAGAAAGACAAAGAAATTAGAAGAACTAGAAGGGACTAAGGGCTCAAAGGAGAGAAATAACTGAAACAGCTTAATAATAGCTATTTATAGGACTCAATGGAAAATTACTTAATCTAGGAATCTAACATTAAAAAAACAAAATATTCTAGAATATTCTAACTAAATTTGAAGAAAAAGATAAAATATATATCCTTCATAAATTAAATTTAAAATATATTCTAAATATTCTAATAAAATACTTTATTTAATTATCTATTCTTTATCATTCTTAAAAAAACTCTCACTGGAGAATTAAAACTCCAAATAGACCCAATATAGCAAAGGATGGAGTCTAAGTGAAGGACCTTTTCTTCATAAACCCAAGTAATATTCAATTTAGGAAATTCTTCCCAACGAACAAGATAATAATGGAGAGAACCATCAACTGAGAGAACATTCTACTTCTTCATAATAGGTAGTGTCACATGAGGTGGTTGAACAACAAGAAGAAATTGAGAATCTCAATCAACAACTTTCATTGGTGGAAATTATTTTAGAGCTTATTCTTTCTTTAAACTTTCACCTTCCAGAGGTAAGAAAGGCATCACTGTAAAAGCATAATTATTATCTTTCTCTTGAGGAACTTCACTCTTAGAATCAAAATATAGAGAATATTGAGATTGTTCATCTCCGTGCTATACATATGAGTGTGTCATCTTCTTCTACAATCACAAAATCAAGTTCTCTTTTGGGTTCTAAGGAATTATCTTTAGGGATAGACATCTCTTGGTACGTCTTTCTTATTTTATCTAAAGTTTGCATTCTTTCTCTACGTATAGAGAAGTTATTTCTACACCCAATTGCTTACCCAACAACTTCATGAAACAATTCAATTTCACTCAATCTTGTCTTATATAAATTTGATTATAAATGATTGATATAATTTAATAAAATAGGAAATTACTTAACCTAAAGACTCAATCTAAGGAGATCGTAAGAATCTCACTTATTTAGAAATTTCTTAAAAATCAAAACGTTCTAACTTAAACTTAAAAGAAGAAATTATAAAATAGGAAATAAATAAAAGATAAAATTTAAATCCTAAATTAAATCTAAAAGATGTTCTAAATATTTTAATGAAATACTTTATTTTAAAATCTTAATTATCCATTCTTCATCACTAAAAATCCTAATAAAACAACTTCATTTAAAATTCTATGATAAAGATAAATAATCCTAAAAAATAAAAAAAACAATATTTTCATTCCATAAAATACCAAGTGGGCTATTGCTTTTTCTCAATTGACATGAAATAGATTCCTTTTTTAAAAAAAAAACTAGGACTAAAACATTTCGAAATTAGAATAAGGGAGTAAAGATCCTAAAGTCAAAATTCCTTGCTCACAACAAATTGCATTGATTTTAAAATTAGTCCCTTTACTATCATATCATTTGCAAATTGGTTCCTATGAGTGTCATGTTGAAATTAGTCCCTTTACTATCACCTCATGTTTGGAATATGCAATATCCCACATTATTTAGAGTTGTTTTGGAAGCTTAATAGTCATCCAAACATGTTCATATTTAAGTAATGGTACTCAAAGTTATGGAAATGTTTCAATGGTTTTCCTTCATTATTCACTAAGCTTAATTAAGCAATTTTGGAAATTGATAAATTTTAGAGATCAAATGATATTATTTTTAAGTAGACTTCTCAAATTTTTCATAGAGTTCATATTTGCAATTTTTTAAGGTCTGTAGTTCAAGATATGTGGTTCAGAAGTAAAAGCTCATATACTAGTGCAAATCACAATTTTGTCCCCTTGAAATCATGATTTGGCAACAAGAATTGGGAAAAGGGTATGGTATCATGATTTCACCAATTGTAGCCTCAAATCACGATTTCATCATGGTGAAATTGCAAATTTAGTTTTTAAAAAACAGATCCGGGCTCATCTGAACAGTGAATTTGGATTTTGGGGTGGCTTTGCTAGGTTTCCAAAGTCTAGCATGGATGACATGTTCTCTAGGCTTTGAGAGGCCCCAATCTTCAAGGTAACATGATTTCCACTTCCTCCTTCCCTTTTTTCTCAAGCTTTGAAGTGGTAGTTCATGGGTATGGTTACAGATTTGAAATGTCTAAATTTTCCACCAATTAATCTGAGTTTAGATGCTTCAATAAAGTCTTATAATGTGTTTATAAGCTTTATGTAAGATTTTTTGGGTGTTTAAGCTTGTGATTTCTCAAACCTTAGCCTCTTACTTTGGGGGTTTCCTTGGAGCACAAAATTCTGACATAATGGCTAATTTGAGAAGTTGATTTGGGTGTAAATATGAAAGGGTATGATATTAGATTCATGATTTTGTTGAGTTTATACTTGAGTCATCAAGTTGTGGTAGATCGGAGGCTATGTCACCACTTGATTCTTGTATAAATTGGTTGTGTTGAGTGTAAGCCTACTTGATTAAAGTTTCTACCTTCCAAGGAGATGATTGGAAGCAACAAATTTGTTGGTAAGTGACTCTCTTGTTGAATGAGGAATTTGGCCTTGCATGTATTAAATAGTCTTGGGTAGTTTTAATGGTCTTATTATTGGAGATTTTATGCTTTTTTTGGTCTTGAGTTGTATTTGGAACTTCATATATTGATTTGGATTGGATCCCTCTTATGTGTGTATAGTTGGTGATCTGATGGCCTATCATGGTATTGTGTGAGTTTTGGCAACTTAAGGTAACTAGGGTGTAACTCTTGCTAAATTATATACATTTGAAACTTTTCCTATCATGTATGTTGGCATGACTAGTAAAACACTAGTACTTTCTTTCCTCTTTATATAAATATGTTGTATAATGGCCAATGGTAATGTATACATGTATGATTATGGGAAAGCATGATGATACTATGCTAGCATAATGATGTGTAGATTGAAATAACATGTTAGCATGGCATTTTGGCATTATCACTGGTAATTATGTATGATTGAGCATATGTTGGTTGAGTGATGATGTCGTTGAATATCACTTGATATTTTGATCCACTAAATGGCACATGAGTCCTTGTGTCGAAGTGATAAAATGTGTTATATCCTTGTTACTAAATTGTTGTCTTTTGGCCAGGAGACTTATATGACTATGCACTTTCTCTAAATCTCCATCAATTTAGCTGGTCCAAGGAAAGGAGAGTCTAACCACTGGTGTGTGGCCTTTGGCCAAGTCATGATTGGTGGGGGGGAAAGCTTAGTGGTTGCCTGGAATCGGCCTTCACCGACTATTGAAAAGGGGTCACTTGTTGGAGTTACCTTACGATGATAATTAGCCTATGGTTTTAGCGATGATTGTTGTAGGTTCCATCGCATATCATATGTATTGCATTATTTCATTTATATTTAAGCATGTAAAAAATGTGTTTTGAAACTTTATACTTGTTTCAGTTGCCCTTGATTACTGGAACTTTGTCTCACCCTCTCTATAACTAACAATTTTAGTTGAAGGCTTTAATACTAATAAGGAGAAGACTAAGGAGACCGGGTTCTCTCTTAACAGCTTTCGGGGAATATTTGAGTTGCCTGTTATTTGTTTTGGTACTGGACCTTGAGAACACATGTTTTCATTTATATATTGTGCCAAGTGTAGGAACACTCATGATATCATATAACTTATTTAGTTAAACCTTGTCTTGTCTATGGGATCTTCCCTTTATGTATGCTTGCATGGTAGGGTTGATACTTGATGACCTAGCTTTTGTTATGGCGGTTGACTTGATATGCTCATTGTGGTTAGTTTGAAAAGAATGCAATGCTAGTTGTTGAATTTGAGACCCCTTGAGCTTTAAGTTTTACTTGTTGAATGTCTTTCTTGGGTAATGTAGGATGTGTGACCCAATCCATGGAAATGCCTTGTTTTAGGCCCAGGGCTTGTTTGTTCCACATGGATTTTGATGTGTTCAGATGGTTTATGAGGTTGATTTAAATCTTAGTATATGTTGTTTGTTTATTAGGAATGCTATAATTTAAAGATTTTTAAACAAGTTTTACTTAGGGTTCCTTGATTTATAGTCATGCTACCAAAATTTTGGTAGAAGTGCTTAATATTCAATTGGATCTACAAGGCTTTTTTTTTTCCTCTTGAAATTTGAGTTTTTAAGTATCAGTTTTACATATTTTAACTAACTACTTCTAAATCTTTATTTAAAAATTTAGGATGTTACATAATCAAACCTTTGAAGCTCTCTGTAAATGTCCAAACTTCAAGTAGGGACATGTTAAAATTGACAATTTTCACCACACACCTAAGGAAGAGATAGTTAACATTAAAGGATTTAGGGACTGAAATCAACTAATATTTCATCCACATTAGCATCCATTATCCACATGTTTTACCACATTAGCAACTTTGTCTACCACGTTAGTAATGTCTCACTGTTGTCTTGCCACATGGCATTCATACGGACCACTATTGTTAACTAGGGTGCTACTGGTATCTTCGAAGCATTCCCAAAGTTGCTACTGGCATCCTAAATCTTACCCTACCAATTAAAGTCAATGATGATGACTATTAATTTGCCAACTATACCACAAACTATATCAAATCATCGTAGTTGGAAAAAAAAACTTGAAAAAGCACAAAAATGCAAGAAAAATAGTAAAAGTGGTCTAAATGAATGAATTTATCTAAAATACACTAGTTTCTATACCCAAAGGGCGTGTGGGATTAACTTTTAATCTGAGACCCCAAAAAGTAATAAAAAACATTTCATAAAAATTCTATGTGGTAGTTTATGTGGTATCCAAGTAGGAACATATTACACCAAATTAATTTCGGCCTCAGGCTAGAAATTGAAACTCTAATTATTAGAACCCTAATTAAAAATCTCATAATGTAATAAAATTAACTAACAAGCACAAAGGAAAGAAATATAAAAAATCATGTGTAGATTCCTATGAAAAATAAATTAAAAAATTCTCAAAAAAATATAAAAATAAAGACAAATTCACAAAAAGGCAAGAAAAAGTGAAAAGGTAGTCAAAATGAATTTGGCTAAAATACCCTTTATTAATTTTTAATTAGAGTCTCCAAAAAATATTAAAAATCACAAATTAAGCTCACTTGGAAATCTAATACCTCTTAGGTATTAGAACCAGTGTATTTTATCTAATTTTCTTCATTTTGACCACTTTTTTATTTTTCCTATATTTTCGAGACTTTTTTTTTATTTTTCCATTTTCTTGAGAATTCTTAGTTCATTTTTTTTTTCATGATTCTCCACTTGATTTTTGTTATTTGTTTGTTCCTATGTGTTTATTAGTTTATTTTATTAAGTTTTGAGATTTTTAATTAGGGTTATGGTAATTAAGGTTCCACTTTCTAGCTCGGGATCAAAATTAATTGGGTTGAGTTAGTACATTTTAATCTGGTGCATTATATTCCTACTTTGATGTCACGTAGACTACCACATAATATTTTTATGAAATGTTTTTAATAGTTTTTGAAGTCTGTAATTAAAAGTTATTGTTTTTGGATATTATAATCAATATATTTTGACCAAATTCCTTCATTTAGACCACTTTTATATTTTTCTTGCATTTTTGTGATTTTTTTCAGGATTTTTTCAAACTAGGATACCACATTGATTGCCAACTATGATAATTTGGTACAGTTGACAGATTAACAGTCAATGTCATTGACTCTAACAAATAGGGTAAAATTGCTATGATTTTGAAACATGGAGCAAAGATCAAAGAACAAATGGATAATTTTTCCTAGATTTTAACCAACCAAACTTCAAATATTTTTTAATAGATAAAAGTATACTTTTAGTCTCTTAATTTTACACTAAATTTTATATGAGTCCCTTAACTTTATTTTGTTTCTTTTAAATCCTTTAATTTTCAAAATAGAATAAAAAATAGTTTCCTTATTACTAACATCATTAATTTTGTTAACCCTAAATGCTGATAAAGTATTCTCATATGCTAACAAAATATTATTTAATATATCTGTTCATTAATCTTAGGTTTAAAATATTTTTTAATTAAATTGAAAATTTTAAATTAAATAATTACATATAATCGGCTTCTAAACAAAATTTTATTTTTTAAGATTTTTTTGGTCATAAAAAGTGTCTAAGTATTTGGAAATAATTTGTTAGCATTTAAAAGTATTTTCTATCAATATAGTTAATGATATTAGTAATATGGAAACTTTTAATTATATTTTGAAAGTTAATGATTAAAAAGAAATAAAATAAAATTAATGGATCAAAATGAAAAATAGTATAAAATTAAGGGACTGAAAGTGTACTTTTACTTTTTTTAATACAACAAAGCAATCAGATGTTGAAAATTAAGTTGATGATGATGATGATGATTTTTAATTTAATTTTTAAGAATACAAAAAAGGTTAAGTTTATAGTTGACCAACATTAGGGTATAGAAAACCAAACATATGTTGCAACTAATATAACCCAAGATTAACACTAACGAAAAGAGAAGATCATAACTTTTTTTTTAATTTTAAAGTTTTTTAAATTAATTTTGTCCTTCTCTTTAAATAACCTTAATTAAATACAATGAATGTTAAAAAATAATTGTGTGATTAGTGAAATATCTATATTGCACCAATACGTAAACCATACTTTATAATACATATCATACATATATTCTTAGTTTTCCTTTTTCAAAAAGTTCCAAAACATTTTAAAATATTATAAAAAACTCAATTTTTGGTTTCTTATTTAAGATATTTTTATAATCCATTTAAAATACTTGTTTAAAACTCAATTTTTTATATTTTTTTGTCTTTGATATGTTGAAATATGTATGTATACATAAATTTATATGTATATCTCTCGTATGAGTATCATAAAATTTTAAAATTGATTATATTTGATATATCAAATCTTATCGTACCTAATACTCGTATATGTTAAATTGGTTAGTCATCCAAAGGGGGTAAATTAGGTGTTGCAAAATTTTTATTTTGGTGAAGAACAACCTAATGTATCAGTATGAAGCACAAAAACAAGGGCAAACAGAGTATAGTGAGAAAGTGAAGCTTGAGGTAGAGAAGAAGATCAAGATAGTGAGATTTATACTGGTTCAGCCCAATCACTTGACCTATATCCAATCTCCAAGCAATTCACTTGAGATTTTCCACCATATCTCATAAGTTTGATATGTCCACTTGTGAAGTCTCAGCACATTCCAGACTTCTTCACTTAGTATGCACTCTCACATATCTTATCTGGTGTGATTACAAATCCCCTCAAAGTAACCCATCCTTGAGTGATCCCTCTAAGATACCTCACCAAGAGAATCTCTCTTACAGAGAAAGGATAATTAAAAATGATAAACTCTTATTTACAAAGAGTAGACACAAACATTAAAGCTTAAAGAATTATCTAAGTATGATAGATAGGGCTTTAAATCAATATAATAACATTTTAGCTCTAGAATACTTAATATTGTTATCCACCACCTTAAATTCAGTCACATATATAAATTTTAGTTTAATTTAGCCATTAGAAATAAAAACTAGGCATTACTAAATATAATGTTAACCTGTAGCATTAAATGCATGTCAGAGGTTCACAAAACCTGACAGGTTAGTCCATAAAGCTCGCAGGTTAGTCCACAAAGTTAGTAGGTTAGTATTACAATTCTCAACTAACCTTTAGACACATCTCATAATGTTGGACTAGGTTACTCGACACACCTAGGGAGTTAGTCGACTATCGAGTTGTGATGTTGATTTTAGAAGATTTGCTCAGTCACGATTTCATGAAAACCTCCAAGATTAGTAGACAAAACTTGTAGGTTAGAAGACGAAGTTGTCACCTTAGTCCATAAAGCTTCAAGTCTACTATACTTGGTTTTCTAGAAAACAAGGTTAATAAACAACTGAAGAGGGTTAGTCCACAAAGCTAACTTTCCAAAAAAAAAGTTGCTCTTGGGTTAGCCATGTTAGAAGGCAAATTTCAGGGGTTAGTCGACTATCCTGCCTTGATAGAGAGACAATCATTTTTGAAACTTAACCTTTTCTTTTTAACTTGTCACCCTTAGTCCACTAACGTCTTTTCTAAAGGCCAGAACATCAATGAACATAGAAGGTTAGTCCACAAGCCTCAATGCTTAGTCCACTAAATAACTTTAGCATAAAAAAAATTTGAAAAACAATGAGTTAACTACTAAAACTCAATCTAAAACTTATCTCAAAATACTGGTTAGAAGATTAAGTAAGTTTCAAAAGCTAAACCACCATACATTCTAAGAAAAATAAATAAATACATCATTTGAGCTTAATCTTCTTTTTGATTCACTTTGACATCTACTCCATTCTTGATATCTTCATCCTTACATCTTTCAATTATTGGAGCAATCTTTGTTTTTATAATTGAGTTGAGTATAATGTTGATAATCAATTTCTTTACTATACTCACTCTTCCTTTTCTTTGAACAACCTACATTGAATATAACTAATTTTAAACATAGTTAGTTCAATTTTACTTTAATGATAAGCATAATATAAATAATATAATAAACACTAAATACACATATCATGCAATTTTTTTAATTACTTTACTATTTGATATCATCAAAACTAATCATATTGGTCATCAAACCTAACAATATTGTATATATACATCATAGGAAATAATTCTATTAAAGATGGACATAGTTAGTGTCACAAAAAAAAAAAAGAGATAGAGAGAGATAGATATAATTGGTGAACCTTAGAGATCTAATTCACCTAGAGAAAAAAAGATATAATTGGTAAACCTTTGAGATTTTGAGATTACTTGCCTATCTTAATTCTTAAATTTGGTCAATAATTTAATTAAATTCTCAGACCAAATAAACTTCATTAAATAACAAATGACTAACAAGCCTTTGAGATCATTTACCTATCATAAGAAAAATATTTAGAAAAATAATTTTAAATGTTGTAATCATTGGAAATGAATAGTCTATTTTATTGAAAAATTAATAAGAAAAAAAGGCCAACCATAAGCAAAAATACTAATCAATTAATCTAATACAATGAAATGTGAAAGTAGGCCACTCATATTGATATTTTAATATCATCAACATCAATTAATCAATGTAAAATGTAAAATTTGTTATATATATTATTTATACCTAGACATGGACTTCGTTTGCATGAGACCAAAACAAAATATTTGTTCCATTAATAGTGTGGCTTTTTTATAACTTTTAGTTCATTATATATATATATATATTGATTCTTGAATTCACTATGTAATGCACCGGATCCATTTAATTTAACTTGAATTCACCATTCAAGTTAATTCCATATAAGTATTGTGCTTTTCTATTTAAAACTAGTATAACACCCGTGCAACACGGGATGCTTTCTTATATGCACTATAATAAAAATTATCATATGAACATATAATGAGAAACACTAAATTATATTTATTAAACCAATTATCAGTTTTTATAAAGTTTTCAACAATATAATTGTATTGGCAACCAAAAAAACAATAATTTTATGTGAAAAGTAATATAATTGTGTATGATACAAAAGAATTTAATTGTCAGTAAATATATTTAAAATTATATGTGAAGAATAGTGCATAATCAAATACTTAGAGATGCACGTATGTAAAAGTAAATATTATCATAATCTAAAATCAAGATTTTTAAACTATTTCTATTTCTCACATATGACACAACAATATAAAGTTGTTCATAATTGAAGACTGACTTAAACAGATATCAACCAACATGACTTTTATTTATTGTCATAATACATCTTAAATTTGGCTTGAATTTTTATTTATTGTCGTAACACATCATAGTAAGATTTGGTAGAATTGTAACTTGTAATTCTTTTTCATTGTTTGTCTCAATGGTTTCATCACCTATAGAAATTATCCAATATAAAAACCAAGAAACAAAAAATTAGATTGAACTAGCGGGTTCGATTGGTCGGACTAGGAACCAGTGCCAGATTCAATCCGGTCATAGATTATGACCAGCTATACTTAGAACCGGTAAAAAATTGGTCCAACTGGTTGAACCAGTTAGCTCTTATTTTTCAATTTTTTTATTTTTAATATAAAATAATATTATTTTTAGTACAAAATAGCATTTTTTTGTATAAATTTGTTTCTATATTATAATATTGTATAAGCATTATTATGATATATAATTATTAATAATAATAAATTTATTTAACAAATAATATGAAAAGAGAATATTAATTGACTATTTTAAATTTAAAATATGATTATATGTAAATATTAACTTTTTTAGACTTTAATATTAAGTTGTGAAACTCCTTAATAATATTTTTAATTTTCTACTTAATATATGAATTATTAAATTTATTACCACCATTTTAATTCTGGTTAAACCACGTTTGAACTATTGAATCTTAAATTAGTGCCATGATCAGTTCAATGTCTGGTCCAATTTTTTGAACCTTGATAAAAACTACTTTACTTCTCTAGCGTAGGCTTATAAAGTTGTTGCCAATAATCTCATGTTTCTTGTCAATCTCAACATTTTACAATCTATCCATATATAAGATGAATTAAGGGTTGCAGATATAATGTCCTCTCTTCACCCTCTTGAAATAACAGGAAGTATTTGTCTAAAATCTTCTTTCGAACACAATGATTTTCCCTTCAAATGACATGATAGAACAATTTGTATTTTGCTGCTTAACAATATTCCTTATGGTCCAATCAAGAGCCTTAAAATAATATTTGTGTATTATTAATGCCTCATCCCATATGATAAGCAATATTTTATTTTCTCTCTACTCATTCTCTTATCATTATTTTAACTTTTCTTCCTTATTTGATTATATCAAATTATATCAAATGTGCAACTGAAAAATATTTTACACATTCAGTTTATGACTATTTTTTTATTATTTCCTCTCAAATAACATAAATTTCTTTTCATATTTAAATTTTAAATATTTTAAATCTATTATTTTTTTACTTAAATTTTATAAATTTTGTATCATTATCTTTTTATAAACTTAATGTTATATATATTTTATTGGATCAATTGTTTTAGTTTTATATGTCCTGTGCATTGCACAAGATGAGATAGTTAGTTTATTATAATTTTTTATTTTAAAATTATGATAAATTTTAATTTAGTAATTGATAAGTATTATATATATCATATATATTCATTTAAAAGAAATTTCAACCCATTAATTTGAAAAAAAACCTTCAATTTGAAATTATTTCAATCACAAAATTGTGAATTTATCTAAAAAATTTAAAAAATATATAATTTTTAATTGATAATTTAAGACTGCTAAACTACTTATCATTGTGAATAATAATTCCACGAATCTTACAATAAATTTACTGACTAACCACAATAAAACACATACATGACATCAAATATTTAAAATAAAAAATAAAATAAAATCTTTTGATTAATACAATTAATTTATTCTTTGGACTGTTGCTTTTAAACAATTCCCAAATTCACCTACTAACAATTATTGCTTTCGTACTTTATTTTTTCTATTTTTATTGTTTAAATCATATTAATTTAATTTCAACAGTTTAGATTTTATTTTATTTTGTTAATATTTTTATTTAAAAAAAATAGAATATAAAACATAATAGTTAGCTAACTATAATTTTTTTAAATAATAATTTTAATTAAGAAATAAGATATACGACCTAAGTAATTCAAATGCGATTTTTTTACTTGATTAAAATGAGATTTAAATAGTTTAAATTTCTTTTCAAAGATACGTATGATCAATTTGATTATTGAATCAGTCAATTCAATTAAAAAAATATGCTCAATAAAAATTAGTTAAAAGCTATCCTTTAGAAAATTTAGAAATATATATCATAAATATTTTAGTTAGTCATTAAATTTATGTTAGTTCATACATAATATATATATATATATAAATAAGTATATTTAGAAAATTTAGAAATTAACTGGCTTTCAGAAGCTTTGAAGCCCTACTTATATATATATATATAATATTGATATGATGTTAGTGTACATGATAAATTTTAAAATTTAATAAATAATTAATGATATCAATTATGTAAATTTCAATTTATTAATTTCAAAAATTCAAAGTAAGCAATCAATATGCGGCCAAAAGAAAAGAGTAAGCAATCAATATCTAATAAAATTTGAATTCTAAAAGATAAGGCTTAATCTCTTGTATTGAAAGAAACTGAAATGCAAGAAGGGCTAAAAAAAAATCTCTTTCCTCTGTGATGAGTTGATTTAATTTATGATTCTTTAGTACTATAATGGTAAAGGATTAATGCGCAATTTCATCTCTGTTCAACTAATTTTTTAGGATTTTATTATGTTAAAATTATGTACAGACATTTCCTAAAAATTTATCTTATATTATTAATTAATTATAAATATTTATTTAAACTCTCTTAATGAATTTAAATACATGGTTTTATCTCAAAAAATAAATAAAAAATGATTTTGATAAGAAATTTGAAATCAGACCAATAAAATATACATATTTTTAATTTTTATGAAAATGTACATATTTTTACTATAGAAAAAGATGGAGGAGATTAGCTATTTGTTGTATGGTCCTCTGAGAAATGGGAAATCCATGATCATTGCTCCAATGGGAAATCTATTACCCCTATTTCATATGGTTGCATCACCTTTGTTCGTGGGATCTTACGACCCAAAATAATTCACATATTTAGGCTATTTTAAGGCATCTGAGCATGGTATAACCAAGCTCCTACAAGTGTAACTAGCAATGCATTTGTATCTTATTTATGTGCTATATAAGTGTTGTTACTCATTTTTAATAAGTGATACCCTAAAATAGTAACAATTCATGTTATTATTATTTTTTCTTTAAATTTCAATTTTATTTGATTTTAATCAATCCAGTATAAATTTGAATTTAGTAGGTAATTAATTTAATATAATTTAATTAATATTGATATAAAAATAAAATTTGGTGTTTCTTAATATTTGTTGTCCTCGTATATATATGTAGATGACCATATGAGTTAATTCAAATTAATTCATAATAATTTTATTCAAGATTGAATGCAAATGATTCTAATTTTTTGAGATTGCGGAATAAATGGAAAAAATATGCATGATTTTGAAAAAATCGTGTAACATACCAAAATGCAGAAATAATTTATTGAGAAAACATTTAAGAAAAATCCAATTACACAATGGAAAGGATAAAAATAGTTGACAAGATGGGTCCTTGAAGGAATTCAAATAACTAGGATGACGTGGAATGCTAATATCATGACATGTCATCCTTTAGATCATTACTTTATAATATACTAATATGACACCCATGCGATATACGGGTTATTGCTTTACTTGCACAAAAACAAAAAGTAGCAGATATAATATTAGAGAGCATAATTATTTGATTATATTTATGGATGCTTATCCATGAAATTATATATTAGTAATGTTCAACTCAATTATTAATCTATATTTATTTATTTATTCAACATAATATTAGAGGGCATAACTAAATGTAACACCCTACTCCAACACATCTCTATACTTGACCAATTACTTCAAAACTAACCAAACAAAACCAAAACAGATTGACTTTACTTCCCAAAATATCAGAGCAGCGGAAAAGCACCATAACACCAAAATAGGGCTAGGGCCGCGGCCAACTACAGTGGCGTCACAGCCCCGAAGAGGCAGTAATGAGTGGCACCCCTTGCTGATAGAAATCAGTAATTTGTAACTCTCCTGGATGAACTTCTGATGTGCATAACTTCATACTCCAATATCTAATTGGCCTGATTCCAACTCTTACAAGTCACTTTCATCCTAATCTAACAATAGATACTAATTTCACTTAAATCTAACTCCATATGGAGATTCTGTATGCCCAACACCGTTTTGGCCACATTTTGGTCAAAACTCACAACTTACCACCTCCATTTGCCACCAAAGGTACTTTAGCCACTATGGACTATCCACATAAGTCCCATTTGACTCAACCAAGTTGTCTAAGGAGGTTTTACCTAGTGAAAATCTCTCCTCTGATAATTGACCCCCTTGAATCCCATAACCACTCAATGGGCTATATGCTCAAAACACACATACAAGGCCCCAAACCACCTTTGAGCTCTCACATACGACCATTCTGACACTCAAACACATATTCCAACCATAGTGACTCATACTGGGGTCCACAGTCATACTATGTCGCATGCCGGTCAACCACAAACTTGGCATACCACTATAACTACACCACTCATCATCCCTCAACATTATTTATGCAACATCATCACTTTACCTACACATACATAACCATATATATATCTCTATACTCCTAGGATACACATACAAGCAAGCAACCATAACAATCTACTTGGCACAATATTACAGAAACTAAATAACAACTACCAAATTCTACTTTAAATTCCTAAATGCGGAGAGGCCTATGACTCCATGGTCTTCTCTGAAGTAGCACTAGAATCTTCAATTGAAAGGTTAGTCATGGAGGGGGGTATGAGACAATGTCTCAGTAACCGAGGACAATCACAAACAATATATATATCTCATACAGTAGTGCATATGAATGCAAAATGGAATGGAATGCATGTCCCCTTGCACACAATTAAAACCACGAGCTATCGTCATAACATGATATTTCGTATAGGTGACTCCCTTCCAATAGTTAGTAAACACTGATTCTAGGATATCACCAAACTCAGCTCACACTAGTGCACCCGGCCAAAGGTAACACTAATATTTGGATCGTGGCTCTCCTTCACCTTGACCATCGCGAAATTGGCTGTGATTTTAGGGAAGGTGTAGTCCATTACCGCCTTTCTACAACACAATCCAACCAAAACTCATATACACACATTGCTAGCATTACATAACACTTCTACAACAGCAAATCAAGCATTTTAATCAGTACAAAATGAAGTCCAGATGAAGATAAGATTGATTACAGTAATTGAACTCTCTAATTTAGAGTGTATAAGAAAGTTGAAGTACAAGATATGAAGTATATGAGCGCAGAAGACTTTGATTCAAGAATTTTGCAAAGTTTCTATATATACAATGTAAAATCATTATCCACATCTTCAAATGAAGTTCTATTTATAGATTTATGTCTTAATTATATGTTAGAGACAAGATCTAGCTGTTAGAGATGTTGCCCAACGGTTACTTTGAAAAACTATCCATTCACCAATCGCATTTAATGCGTTTGACATTCAAAGTTTGAATTTTGGTGTGTCAATAGACGAATTTTGCAGAAACCGTAAGCTAAAGACTTTAACGTTGAACCTCAAAGTTTATCTGTTTTAAAGCAAAGTTGGAACTTTCATCTTTGGCAAATGTTTCTATGTTGGAACATACAAAATTTCAAGTTTAAAGTTCTTCTAATAAGTGTGAATAGTTGTTCCATATTACTACAGTGCCTTCGAAGTTCAAATTTTGGTGCCCAAAATTCGTCTGTCAGTGGGTAGCTCAATATGGTATAATAGTTCTTCTTTTCAAAATTTGAATTTTCAAATACCAAAGTTTGTCTGTCAGAGAGATCTCTTATCAGACTTAATTCAAAGTTTGAATTTATGAATACTAAAATTCGTATGTCAAAAGACTATCATAACAGACTTGCAAGTTATCTTTCCAAAGTTCGAATTTTCAAAATCAAAGTTCGTCTGTCAGAGGATTAACTTAGAACTCTTTTTAAATTTTACTTTCAAATGAACTTTGACATATCTTCAGACGAATTTTTCATTTTTCATAATTTGTGTTTTACCCGAAATTCAAATTTTCAAGGATGAAATTCGTCTGTTAGAGAGACCTCTTTTCTGACTAACATATTTTCACTTCAAATGTTCGAATTTGAGATACCAAAATTTGAATTTTCAAAGTAATAAATCAAGTTTAACACTTCAAAATTCGTCTGATAGTGAGTGTTTTTCAAATACTTTATGAGTTATTGTAAAAACACATTTTTAAAATATTCTCTTGCAAGATCAAAGTCTTTTACTCATTTTGAATACAATGAGAAATCCTATATCTAATCTTATACTTGTTTTTCTTGGATTTCTTCACTTGAGATCTTTTGTATACCTTTGATATCTTCCTTCCAATCTTTAGTTGGTTTAGAATAATCAAAACACTTGATTCAACACTTTAGTCCATACCCATGGCATTTCAATGCTTAAATCGCTACCACAGATCACCGTAATCAATTAGGTCAACTTCTCGTCCACAACTAGTTAACAACACATTCCCCTTACCGACCTTATTTTATGCCAGAGAGAGTTATGAAAACTCTTTTATCAACTTTAGAGTCCTTACACAATATTCACCTTCCAAAATTTTCATAGCCAAAGTTATCTCCTACAATTTATTCCTACTTGTGAAACTCTCATTCGACCTCTTATAACTCAAAATCCTAACCCATTAGCCATCTACAACTCTACACGGGATATTATAACCATCTTTCTCCTAAGCCCATACTGGCACATATTCCATATTTCAAAACTTATCATTGCACGAATTTTCGAATGGACCTTATATCTCACAATTTAACTCTGTCTCTTTCTGGACTCTTATCAACCAGAAAATGGACAAGAGTCTCTTTCCTAATTTGGGTTCAGACTAATAACTACTCCTTAATTTCCAAGCAAGCTCCTATAGCCTCCCCACTTAGTAAGATTCGCCTCCTCCACTGTTTAGCTTCCTTTTCCAACTTGAGCACTATAAATTACACTTTTTATTTAGAGGTGCAATCTATAGTACTAAGGATAGTTTCTAATTGACCCACCTATTCTTTAGCCACCACATGATTCATTTTACCTTCAAAAGCTGGTGGATTAAACTTTTAAAAGTCTTTCAGTTGCAAGAAAATACCTCTTCTTCTAACCCTTAGGGCCTTTTCTGGCTTCATTGCATCTGCATCTTTGTTTATCATTCAAATCCATGTATACTCCATCTTCCTCATTCATATCACCTTCTCCTTGCTGACTTAATTACTCTAACATTCAAATTCACATACAAACTGGCTTCCTTATTCACACCACCTTACCATTCCTTAGCCAGTTTCTTTATTCACATCATCATACCTTTGCTAGTTCAACTACTCTTTCATTTTATTTGATGTTTCTCTTGATTAATAACTCGATCATTCAATCCAGTCATTATATCATGCGTCTCTCCTGTGAGCTCATTGTTACTTTGTTTACCCTCTGTGAGACATCTTTCCCTTATACACTAGTAATAATATATTCAGTTATATGACTTTTGACTAGCATTGCAATGGGAATATATAAGTTTATGTAATTCAAAATGTGCCAAGTATTATAACGAGCAGAAACAATGGCCTGAACCATTGCTCTGATACCAAAATGCAACACCCTACTCCAACACACCTTTATATTTGACCAATTACTTAAAAAATAACCAAATAAAGACCAAACACCTCGACTTTGCTTCCAAAAATATTAGAGCAGCGGAAAAACACCATAACACCAAAATAGGGTTGGGTTGTGACCAGCTACAATGGCGCCACGACCTCAAAGAGGCAATAACGAGTGGTGCCACGACGCCCCTTGCTGATACAATATCAGTAATTTGCAACTCTCTGAGGCAAACTTTTGACATGTATAACTCTATGTTTCGATCTTTGATTGACCTGATTCTAACTCCTACATGTCACTCTCATCCTAATCTAACCATGGATACCAATTTCACTTAAATCCAACTCTATATGAAGATTCTGGATGCCCAACACCATTTTGGCCACTTTTTGGCCAAAACTCACAACTTACCACCTCTATTTGCCACCAAAGGTACTTTGGCCACTATGAACTATCCACACAAGTCCTATTTGACTTAACCAACTTGTCTAGGTTTTACCTCGGTAAAATCTCTCATCCAATAATTGACCCCCTTGAACCCGATAACCACACAATGGATTATATGCCCAAAACACACATATAAGGCCTTGAACTACCTTTGAGCTCTCACATATGGCCATTCTGGCTCACAAATACACATTCCAACCATAGTGACCCATACCGGGGTCTACAGTCATACTACATTACATGTTGATCAACCACAAACTTGGCATACAACTATAACTATACCACTCATCATCCCTCAACATTATCTATGCAACATCATCACTTTACATACACATACATAACCATATACATCTCTATACTCTCAGGATACACATACAGGCAACCAACCATAGCAATTTACTTGGCACAATATTACATAAACTAAATAACAACTACCAAATTTTACTTTAGATTCCCAAATGCGGAGAGGCCTACGACTCCATGGTCTTCTTCGAACTAGCACCAAAATTTTCACCTGAAGGTTAGTCATGGAGGGGGTGTGAGATAATATCTCAGTAACTGGAGACAACAACAAACAATATATATATATATATATATATATTTATCTGAGACAAGAGTGCATATGAATGCAAAATGGAATGAATTACATGTGTCCCATGCACACAGCTAGAACCACCAGCTATCATGATAACATGATATTTTGTATAGGTGACTCCCTTCTAACAGTCAGGAAAGACTGATTCCAAGATATCACAAAGGTCACCTCACACTAGTACAAGTGTTGTGGAGCAGCCTAACATCGAATGACATCACGTGGGAGATAGAAGAATCCATGCAAAGGAGATTCAAAGCTTTTTGCATAAGGTAAGAATTTGAAATTTTGATGACAAAATATTTATAAGGAGGGGAGAATGTAATAACTTTTAGTATACTACTCTAGACTTAGTCTCGAGTTGATAGGAAGTAAACTTAATGATGTGTGTAGGACATGAGGAATTAGGGCCAGAGAAAGAATCAAAAGGGAGCAAATTTGAAATTTGAAACAAAGAAGGGTCACACCGCGGTGAGACACTTGTGGAAACTCAAAAATTTTCTGGCCGAGAGCACTCGCACAGCAGTGAGTTTTCTAGCACCTCAACGAGAGTCGCAAAATTTGTTTAAATCAAATGAGTTTCAATCAATGAAGTAGAAAAAATCAAAGGGAGAAACGAAAGAGCTGCATTAGGGTTCGAGAAGTTTGACCCTTAGGGTGACTTTTGGCCTTAAGGAGTTTCAATCTTGGTTGGTGAGTGATTCTTACTTTGGCTCCTCCTTTCTCTTCATTTTTTCAGGGATAAATTTGGATATATGCTTAGGTTTCCAATTTGGTCTAAAATCTTCCGATTAAAATAGTTGTAAAGGGATTAAGGAAGTGTAGTTTAATGTTATTGATCTTAGGTATGAGTTTTTCTTGGATTATGATGAATTTGAGTGGAACCCAAGGTTGACTATATATGGGGTTTAGGTATGTGCCATGCATGGTTAATATTTGTATGAAGATGTTATGGTATTGTAGTGGTTTTTTGGCTGACCGGAGGTATTTGGCACGTGTTTGGTATTAAGACGGTGGGTTTAGCCAGTGTTTGTGGTATCGGTGACTTCAGGTAACTGTGTGTTTATGTTTGTAAGTTAATTATTGATTTGTATTTATATATATGTATATATAAATGCATGTTTCTATTCATACCACGATATTGTTATATGCATGTGTATGGTTTTTTTCTATATATATTGTGTATCCACACGACTAGATAAGATATGAGTCTAGATCCCTGGCATTGATATGTGATGATGATGGACATGATATTGCATGTGTTTTCATAGCATGCTAGCATGACATTGATGAGTATGATAATGATGATTATTGTATTATGACATGACATGAACATCACCACTACATGAATATAGTGAGATATGGTGGATTGGGTGGTGATGATAAGATGAGAAATGATATAATGATATGATATGGTGATAAGATGGAAGATTCCTACCACTAAATCCTCTCTCATGGCCCAAAGAGTCAAGTGGCAGTGGACTGCACCTTCCCTAAATCTCCAACAATTCGGGGTGGTCTTAAGGAAAGAGAGCCACGGTCCAAGCACTAGTGTAACCTTTGGCTGAGCTGCATTAGTGTGAGATGAGCTTGGTAATGTCCTGGAATCAGTCTTTATTGGCTGTTGGAAGGGGAATCACTTATTAGAAATGTCCTGTCATGATGCTCTCCCATGGTTCTAGCCGTGTATTAGGGAGACATGAATACAATGACATTTTGTGTTGCATTACACTATATGCATAATTGTGTCAACAAATGATATGAGTTGCTTGTGTTTGTGTTCCCGGTTACTGGGACTTTGTCTCTCACCCTCCGTGGCTAACATTCAAGGTGAAAACTCTGGCACAAGCCCGGATAAGACCAAAGAGTCATAGATTTCTCTGTTTTGGAAACGTCATTTATCTCTAGTAGTTTTACCATTCAGTCTATATAATGATTCTTGCTAAGTAGAATTGAGCGTATGTGATATGATGGTATGGAAGATATTAAAGATGTTGATGTAATGATATCGATGATGATGTGGTATGGTTATGTTCATGAATAGTCATATGTATGAGTCCAAAAGGGATTTTAGGCCTTGCATATGTGTTTTAGGCCTATAGCCCATTGTGTGGTTTTGGGGCTTAAGGGGGTCAAATCTAGGAGGAGTGGTTTTCTCAGGCTGAAACCTCCTTGGACAGGTTAGTTGTGCAATTTAGGGCCTGTGTGAATGGTCCTTATGTGCCAAATTGCCTTTGGTGGCAATTGAAGGATATTTGTTGTGAGTGTTGGCTAAAAAGTGATCAAATCGGTCATGGGTATTCAAAATCTCCATACGGAGATGGATTGAGATGAAACCTGTGTCTATGGATAAATTGAGATAAGATTAATTTATAAGAGTTGAAGTTAGGTCAATCGGAGGTAGGAGCATGAAGTTGTGCATGTCGAAAATTAACCCAAAAATTAACAAATTGTTGATATAAATACTGATATGGATACTGCGGCTTGACCGGTACCAGAAGCCAAGTTGCTACACCAGTCCCCTTTGTTTCTAAAATTTTCATAACCTAGGAGCACTTAGGCCGTGGTGGTAATATAGTGGCCCCGACGCAGTGTCTTGAATTTCTTGTTCATCTTGGTTTGGTCTGTTTTTCGGTCAAGAGATTGGTGGAGGTTTGTTTTGGTAGGGTGTTACACCAAGAAGTAAGATCATTTGCGCCACATCATATTTTTGCTGTAACTAATCCTAATTTTAACCCTTATATGTATGAACAGGAACCTAACATGTTTGTAGAGGGCTCGGGGGGCAATCCTCAAAGTGGTTATAGAAGGATACAACCAATTCCCTAGTTGGTTCCCCAGCCAGTTCTTCAAGTTACTCCTCAACAGAGGCTTCTTAGAGAGCAGCCAGTACAAGCAAATGTTAATGCAATAAGAGAGGCAGTACAAGAGCTCTATGGTCCAGGTTTAAGGCAAGTTGCATAGCCAGAGTTTCATACTCTGTATTCTGAGGCGATTGATAGAGAGAATCCTTATCCAAGAGGATATAAGGTTCCTGAGTTTGCTTTATTCTCTAGAAAGGGGGACAATCTACACTAGAACATGTGGCTAGGTTCACAATACAATGTGGTGAGTTGGCTAACTATGAGAATTTTACAAACTTTAAATTGAGGTTCCCAATTCACTCACAGGTGCAGCTTTTACATGGCATGCCACTCTACCTGGAAAGTCTTTATTTAACTGGAATAATATGAAGAGATTATTTCATACACAGTTCTTTAGAGCTAAGCCTGAGGTAAGCATTGCTGAGTTATCAAGGGCCGCTCAAAGAAATGTTGAGACTAGTAATCAATTTATTTCTAGGTTTTTAAAAATAAAACACAAGTGTAGGATTCAGTTGCCTAAACACGAGTATGTGAAGATGATGCGAAGAGGTTTTCTCATAGAGCTGAGGAAAAAGTTCCAAGGGATTGAGATTAGGGACTTTTATGAACTTTCAGCAAAGGTGTTTGAGTATGAAGAGTTGTTGTACAAAGAGAATCAAAGGATGAAGTCTGCTATGGGGACCTACTATGTTGAGGTAAATCATGAAGTAGTTGTGGCTGATTTAGCTAACTCTGGTTCAGTTTTATGTCTTGTACTAGCTGTGAAGGCTCCAAAAACTTGGCAGAAGGCATCAACAACTAGTGCTTGGCCTTATTATACATTTGATGTTTCTAAGACTGAACAAACTTTTGATTACTTAGTAAAAGAGAAGTTTATCACACTAACAATTGACCACAAGATTCCAACTAATGAGGGGTTGAAAGGGAAACAATATTGTAAGTATCATTACTCTTGAAATCATAACACTAATGCTTGTTGATCTTTTAAGAATGCCTTGCAGGAAAGAATAAACAAAGGCATGCTCAAGTTTCTTGAGAAGGAAAGTATGATGGTGGATGAGGATCCTTTTCCTCTAGCTACCATCAATACTGTGGGGTTTGATTTGTGGACTCTTATTGATGCAAAAAAGATGGCAAAAGGAATTTATCACCAACCTCAACTTTATTCTAGAAGGAAGTTCAGAAAAGAATGAAGGCCTAAATACTATCTACCATATCCTCAAAATGTATGAAGAAGGGTTAAGGTTGCTAGGGCACTAGAAAGTAAGGAAGATCCTCAGAGAAAACAAGAGTCAATATGGGATACTTTGGGGCAACCTTCAGGAAAGTATGATTTCATGGTTAAATATATGCCTTCAGTAATAAAAAACCACCTAATGGGTAAGTTGTCAAGTTGGAGACCACTCAACAGGGCACTGGAAAGAGTCCAATTCAACAAGAAGCAACCTAGGTTCGTGGTTCCTCCTTAGAATGTACTGACAAAAAATGGTAGGTGGTGACACATAAGAAATTTCCTTAGCCACTCACTAGGACACAGAAGAGATGACTTCAAAGAAAAAGAGCTGCCGCAAGGAGAGAGGTGGAGATGCCGAAGCAAGAGGATAATGCTTTTAGGGAGAATGTTATTGTGGACAAAAGCAAATTTAGGAGGAAAGCAACAGAAGATTTAAAGTCTATGGCAAGTATCAAGGAGGACAAGAACCAAAAAACGCCTTTTTTCTTAGTAGGTGATATTTCTGTACCTATGTGTGCTACGTCTACTCTAACTTTACCTACAATTTTTCAAAGCAACAGTGAAAGAAAAAATCAGGAGATGAAGGTTGAAGCACCAGTAGAAAAGACTGAGGAGGTGAATGCTATTATTCAAGCTAACCCTAAGAAGCCTAAGAAGGTGGTGTTTGATAAACCATTGGAGCAAATGTCAAAGCATCTTAAACCACTAGATTTTAAGGTGTTTAACCCTACCTTTAGAGTTCATATTGATAATGGATCAGCTGTGAATGTTTTGCCAATTAAAATGTTGTGGGCCCTTAGGAAATCTCAAGAAGATTTAATTTCTACGGAAGTTTTAGTGGTAGCTTTTACCCGGGTTCCAGCCAAAGTAATAGGAATACTTCCTATGGAGGTTATAGTAGACACTAAAACCTCTTTATCCGCATTTTTTGTTGTGAATATGGTAGCTAATTACGAAGCGCTTTTGGGAAGGGATTGGATTCACGTAAATTAGTGTATGTCATCCTCATTACACCAGTTTCTATTATTCTGGAAAGGTAATGATGTGGAAATAGTTCAAGCAGATGATAAGCTTTTTCACATAGACTCAAAGACAATAAATGCAAGATTTTATGACTCAAATTGTGGTCCCATCAAATTCCTTAGAAAGAATAGGTTTGGTAATCCTACAAGTATTGCTATTTCTAATAAAAAAGAGTTAGTTTGCAAGAAGCAAGCAAAAGAATTACTAAATTCCATAGTCATTGTGCCTTACAATAGGCTGATGCATTCTCTTATCATGGAGGAGGTTGATGTTTAATAGTTACACAGAAGAAGAATAAGTGATGGCTACAGCTGCAATACAAAAAGCATGTCTGCGGCATCTTTTAGAAAGTTTGGTGATGGAAGAAGTCAAAGGTTTATATAGAGTAAAGATAATTTTTAAAGAGGATAAGGCAGATAAGATCTAGTTGCACAAATTATAAAAGGCTTCTTCTAAACTTAAGGATACACAGCTTGAAGTGCATGATCTTATGGAGGAGGTTAACCTTGGCACCAATAAGGAGCCAAGGCTCATGTATGTAAGTTCTCTCCTAATGCCTTATCTTAATAAACAACTAATTGCTTTGTTAAAAGAATACAAGAATTGCACTGCATGGAACTATGATGAGATGCTTGGACTTAGTCAAGAATTGGTGGAACATAGACTGCCAATCAAGCATGGATTTCAACCTTTCCAGCAGCCAGCAAGAAGAATGTCTAAAGAAGTAGAGCTAAAGGTGAAAGAATAGATAAAGAAACTACTAAAGGCCAAGCTCATTAGGCCTTGCAAGTATGCTCTTTGGCTTTTTAATGTTGTGCCTGTAATGAAAAAGAATGGTAAATTCAGGGTATGTGTAGATTTTAGAGATCTAAATACAACTACACCTAAGGATGTATATGTTATACCTATTGTTGATATGATGGTTGATGCAGCTGTTGGGAATAACTTATTATCATTTATGGATTATTTTTCTGGTTATAATCAAATAATGATAGCCACAGAGGATATTTCCAAAATGGCTTTTAGGTGTCCTAGCTGTATTAGTACTTTCCAATGGCTTGTTATGCCATTTGGTTTAAAAAACATTGGTGCAACATACCAAAGGGCTATGAACACTATATTTCATGATATGATTGGGAAACATTTAGAAGCATATATTGATGATATTATGATAAAGTCAAAGTTGGCTAAAGAACATATTGAACACTTGAGAAAAAGTTTTCAAAGAATGAGGGAATACAATTTAAAACTTAATCCTCTTAAATGTGTGTTTGATGTTTAAGCAGAAAATTTCCTCAACTTTCTAGTTCACTGAGAGGAATTGAAATAGACAAGAACAAGGCCAAGGCAATACAGGAGGCTAAACCCCCCATAAAACAAAAAAAAAATTACAAAGATTTATTAGGCAAGTTAATTATCTCATAAGGTTTAATTCTAACCTTATTGGGAAGACAAAAGAATTTTCTGACTTGTTAAAATTGAAACAAGTAGAAGAATTTGTGTGGGAGGATTGATATCAAAAGGCTTTTGACAAGATAAAAGAATATTTTAGCAAGCCTCTGATACTTGTTCCTCCAAAGGAGAAGATGCCTCTTAGGCTCTACTTATTTGCTGCTAATGATCTTTCGGTTGTCTTTTAGCATAGACAAATTATGGGTCATGAGTAGGCGACTTATTATTTAAGTAGGTTTCTTACTCCTATGGAGATTAAGTATACCCCGATAGAAAAGCTATGTTTAGCCTTGTATTTTGCTTGCACTAAGTTAAGATATTATTTAATTTGTTTAATGGTCTATGTAGTTTCTTAGACTAACTTGGTTAAGTATATGTTGAATAGAACTTTAATTTCTGGATGAATTGAAAAGTGGATTTTCGCTCTAGCAAAATTTTCTTTAGTATACTATCCTTAGAAATCTGTAAAAGGTCAAGTTCTTCCTAACTTTTTAGCAGATCACCCTTCTATAGATATTTTGTAGGGAGTAGAGGCTAGACTACCCACATATCAAGTGGATCCTCAGCCTTGGATGTTGAAATTTGATGGCTCAAGTACTAAGAATTCAACCAAAGCAGGGATAGTGATTATTTCACCTGTGGGGATCAAGATGATTTTGTCTTCAAATTTAGCCTTTAAAAATGTACTAATAACCAGGACGAATATGAGGCTCTGTAACTAGTTTGGAAATATTACAGAATTAGGAGCAAAAGAGGTCTTAATCATGGGTGATTCTCAACTTGTGTTGAAACAGCTTTCAGGGGAGTATCAATGCACTAGTTTGGCTTTAACTCTGTATTTTACAGATGATATGTAGATTATTAATGATTTTAATGATGTCTCTTTTTTGTTATGTTCCTAGGGAGGCTAACTGGGAAGTTGATGAATTAGCTTAAGTAGCCTCTAGGATTAGAATGTCTGAGGAGCTTACCTATAAACTAATTCTGGTACAACAAAAGAATCATCCTATAATTTAAGAGAAGGGTATCCAAGTAGAGACATTCAATAGAAATGTGAATTTAGTTGAGGATTGGAGAAAAGAGTTCAAAAACTACCTGGAGAATCCAAGTCAAAGAGTGTCGTATAGAGTAAAAGTGTAAGCTACTAACTTTATTTTAATCGAGAATGAGTTATATAGGAAGAGTCTTGATAGTCTATTGTTAAAGTGTTTGGGTTTTGTCGATTATATGGAAGAGATGAAATAGGTTCATGAAGGAGTTTGTGGAGCTCACCAGGTTGGCATCAAAATGAGGTGGCTTATAAGGAGACATGGCTATTATTGGCCAACTATCCTAAAAGACTGCATTAACTATGCTAAAGGGTGTCAATAGTGTCAAAAATATGGGAGTGTGCAAAGGATTCCAGCTGCAGATCTTTATTCTATTGTTAAGCCTTAGCCATTCAGAGGCTGGGCAATTGATATTATAGGCAAAATTTATTCAGCTTCTTCCAAAGGACACTTATTTATAATAATTGCTATAGATTATTTTAATAAGTGGGTTGAAGCTATTCCTATGAAGAAAATAGAACAAAAGGATGTGATTCAATTTATTAAAGAAAACCTGATTCTTAGAATTGGTATTCCTTAAACAATAACAACTGACCAAGGAACTATGTTTATAGGTGATGAGGTAAAGCAGTTTGCAAAGGATTATGGAATTCAGTTGCTAAATTCAACACCATACTATGCTCAGACCAATGGACAAGCAGAGGCTTCAAATAAAATCCTCATAAGAATCTTGGAGAAAATGCTAGAAGATAATCCTAGAGATTGGCACAGGATTCTATTAGAGACATTATGGGCATATAGGACTTCTAAGAGGAGTGCTACAGGAGTAAGTCCTTTTGTTCTAAGCTTTGGCCATGACGTATTGTTGCTTATGGAAGTGGTGGTACCTTCTTTGAGGGTCACCAAGCAAAATCAATTTATGCCTAAAGATTACTCGAAATCTATGGTGATGGAGATTGAAGATGCAAATGATTTAAGGCTTCAAGAGTATAACAATATGATTGTATAGAAGAAGAAGGTGTCTAAATTCTATAATAAAATGGTAAAAAAGAAAGTGTTCGAAGAAGGAGCTCTAGTGTGGAAGACAATTCCACCATTAGGAACTAAAGACAAATAATATGGGAAATGGTCTCCTGATTGGGAAGGGCCATTTAAAATACACAAAGTCTTGAAAGGAAAATCCTATTGGTTAGCAAGTTTGGAAGGAGAGCCACATCGGTGATTCATCAATGGCAAATACTTGAAGAAATATTTTCCTACTATATGGGAAATGGTAGAGAACAAGAGTGAGTGAAAAGAAGGCCATTAACATGGCCAATAATGTATGTCTAAGGATCATAGTGATAAATAAATAGCGAGACATCATTGTATTGTCAAGCCAATAATATGACTTCTGTATTTTGACTTTGTAAGTAGGCCTCTTTTGGCCACTTTAGTATAATGAAATGAAGATAAGTCTGATGACCATATATTTTCAAGAGGTGGTGATGTTTGTGTGTCTATGATGGTTAAAAATGGTAACTTTGATATGCTTTGAAAGGGCTACTAAATGATTACTAGAATTAAGCTCTAAAGGCTAGAGAGAGTTCTAATGAATATAAAACATTGATATTTATGCATGGTATGAACTTAAAGGAAGCAAGGTGGCACCTCTAGGTGATGATGTAATGATTTTCTTGTCTTAGGAACCGGGTTCCAGCATGACATTACCTCAATTACAGGTTTTTCCCTATACTTTAACTTTTATAAAACATTGACATTTATGCATAGAAATGTCATGGCTGTGGTGCTTGTGTGTAAGTGTTTAGTGGGCTTTTCATAGTAAGTCATCAAGATAGATGAGCCTTTGGTCGGTTTTCAGCAAATTAATAGTGTCCCATTTATACAAGCATCAAGGTCCATATATGGTTAAAATTACGTAAATTTGAGCATTCATCATTACTGCCAGTCTTATACGACTTGTACTGCTGATTAAAAGAAGCAAAGGCTCCAATATCTTAGCAACTAGAGTAGGAACTAAAAGGCAATAGGATATGAATATCAAGTACAAAATACTTACAGAGGTTGGAAGAGGGAAACACTTGGTTCCCCAAATGAGTTGTCTTCACAAAGTTCCCAAAGTCAAAGCAAGGGAAAGAAAATCATGCCATAATTGGAAACATCATAAAGGTATGGAGTTTATACTTCTTGCTTCTAAGTCATAGGATATTAGTTCAAAGGCCATCTTGCAAGTAAATAGCTATTAAATGCAAATGTTAGAGTAAATGGCTAAAATTGGCTATTTATGACTAACAAGGATATGTGCATATTTTATCTATAAGACATGGTTTCCTAGAGGATGCTAAAAATGACTAAGTGGTCTAAGAAATTGAAGCTAATGTCTATGGTAGGGACTGTGAGAAATAAAGAGGTTTGATTATTAATGACCTCTTAATCATGAAAGCATGTATGAGAAACCATAGTTTTCTTGAAAATAATAATAAGTATAGAAATGCACAATCAAGGCCATGTTCTATGAATAGAAGGAATCAATAATTTTTGTGGGATAAAGAAGTATCAAGAGGTTAGATCCTTGAAATCCTGAAAGATGTTGAATCAAGAGTTTTGATGATTCCCAACCAACACTCAAGAGCTTGGATTGAAGATATCAAAGGAGATCAAAGTTGTTTCAAGTGAAGATTTTCTGAGTATTTGCTGTTGGATCTTTTGTAGGATCTTTAGTTTTTGTTTTGATTGGGTAAAAGATTTTGATTTGAGAAAAAGATGCTTTCAAACCTTGATTTGAAGTTAAATCTTTACTTATTTGAAAAATACTCACAAACAGACGAAGTTTGAAAGTTTAAACTGAACTGTCAAGTTGGAAATTCGAACTTTGCCTTTGGAAATTCGAACTTCGAGCTAAAACTGAATAAGTCTGAAGAGATGTCTCTTTGTCAGACGAATTTTGGTCATTCAAAATTCAAATTTTCATTAAGCCTGAAAGAAGCCTTTTTAGTGACAGACGAACTTCACAGTTTCAAAATTCGAATTTCAGACAAAATACAATTTGTGAAAACCAAAGAAATTCGTCTGAAACTATGTTAAAGTTCATTTGAAATCAAGAAGAAATTGAGTTTGAAAAATGCTCTCTGACAGATGAACTTTGACTTTGTAACATTCGAATTTTCATATAAGTCTGAAAGGAGCTTCTTTGTGACATTCGAATTTCACTCTTTCAAAATTTGAATTTCAAACAAAACACAACTTGAGAAAACAAAAGAAATTCGTCTGAAACAATGTTAAAGTTCAACTGAGATCAAGAATAAAATTAAGTTTCAAAATTGATCTCTGACAGACGAATTTCACTCTGTCAAAATTTGAATTTCGAAGAAAGTGAACTACTGTGCCTCTTTGAACGTTCAATGGACAGACGAATTTTGGGCATCCAAAATTCGAATTTCGATGGTACTGTAGCAAATTGAAAGCACTGTTCACGATTTACAGAAAAATTTTCTTCTTGAAAATTCGTATTTTACATTGTGAAAATATTTTATAAGTTTCAAAATTTGAATTTCACTCTATGGACAGACGAACTTCGCATTTTAACGATGGAAGCTTTAACCTTCGGTTCCTTTGAAATTCGTCTGCTGACCAACCAAAATTCGAATTTCAGTGTGTCAGAAACATTAAACACGGTTGGTAAACGGATAGTCTTTCAGAGTAACCGTTGGATAACTTCCCCAACGGATAGATTTAAGTCTCTAACGGATACTTGAGACCTAAAACTATAAAAGTAACATCATTTGAAGTTATGGGTAACGAATCAAACTTGTATATACTGAATTTCTGCTGAATCTTCTTCTCAAAAGCTTTTACCCTTTCAACTTCATTATCTGTACTTTAATCTTCATATCTACTCTATTCAAGAGAGTTATACATTTGTAAACAATATACTCTTCATCTGGAAGAAAGATTTACTTGTGAGGGGAATTCACAAGGGGATTGGGAAAGCACATAGAAGAAGTACTTAGAGAGATTGAGAGAGCTCAGGAACAGAGCATACTCGTGTACTGTGGCATTAGCAAGAAGCCCATTGAAATTCTTGCTGTATAGTGGATAAATCTCAAGAGTTGTCTTGGGGATTGGATGTAGGTCAAGTGGATAGACCAAACCAGGATAAATCACTGAGTCTTCTTCTTCTTATCCTTACTTATCAGCTTACTCTGTTTTACTCATTGTTTTCATTATACTGTGATATCTTCACCCACTTCACTTTGTGCAGAAAAATTTCAATCTTCCCAATTCACCCCCCCTCTTGGGAAGTCAGCCTTGCTAACAAAAGAGAGAACCAAAATTTGAAATATGGATACTTCACTGTTGTGAAGATTGAGGAACTAAACCTGGAGAGCTTTATTTAGTAATTGGATCTTTGCAGTCAATACTTGAAGGGATCAACTAGGATTGGCATGTATTGATTTCAAAAAATAAGAAATAGATTAAAAAAGGGAAAGTAGATGTTAGTTTTTATGAGGGTACTTGAGCTAAAACAAGGAAGGAAAGTTAGTGCACAAGAGACAAGGAGTTTGGAAAAACCAAGAAAATTGGGTTATTAATACGAAGAAATGACTTATGGTTCAAATATTATTTGAGTTAAAATATCTTGCAATGTCCCTACAATTTTGACCTACTAGGATAAGGACATGTATGCCAGGGGGGATTGTTTGGCCTAAAATAAAATTGGGTTAAATATGATTATAAATCCCATAATGTGTTAGTAAAGATAAAATTTATTAAGCTCATTTTCCTTATTAGCCTTATAACATATATATATATAATATAACATCGCTAAAAATTTAAATAACACAAAATACAAAAGGAATTCATGAAAACAGATATACACCATTTTACGTAAAATATGGTAAATAGGTCTTTTTTTCTGGTCAGACGGAAAAATAAAAATTTACATTTTTCCCTAAAAATTATGAAAATTACATTTTTGTTCAAAGAAAAAAATTTTACTCAATAAGGATTAAAGTTCTTGGGAAAAATTACACCTAATAACCTGAAAGTTTTAAAAATTATAAATTTTTTCCAAGTTAGTGGTAATTTTGTAAATATGTAAAATTACTGTCAAAACAAAGCTCTCAATGATATGAGTTCAATGGTGTATAGTACTAAGAGTTAATGATTAAGGATGAAATAATCAATGTCAAATATAAAAAAGTAACTTTTTACCAATAAAGAAACTTTTTAATCTGCCAAAAGGCAAAAAACTAAAAGGAAAAGCAGTTGGACACCACAAAATGAGCTATTTAGAGACAAGATAATGAAGTAATAGCAAGCACAAATTTACTTTAATCATGTATCAATAGAGTGAATTTACACTGTAAAAGGTAACTTTATCGGTTCAAATATAAAGTAACCAATACAGGATATTACTAGACTGGAAAAAATATATAGTATTTTGGAGTTGATACCCCACTAAAATGGCGCCACTTGTTAGCCCATGTGATGATATTTGAAGTTTTAATGGCTAAGCAAACCATTAACCCAAGTTAATTTGCTTAACCGAGGGTAGAAAGTAACCAAACCAAGTCTTAAACCATGGTTACATTTGTCTATAAACACCCCCCACCCCTTGAACAAAATTCACAATGAAAAAAAAGAGAGAACTATGCCAAAATAACAAGAGGAAGGCAGCTACTTGAAGGATAAGGAAGAAAAATAGAAAGAAATTCAAGGAAAATAGATAAGTTCCTATCTTGAGATCTCTAAGTGTATTGCAATGGTTTCATGCTTGTATGGCCTAGTTTTTATGAAGTTCTTTCCTTCTGCAACCTTTGAAACTTTTGTTCAAGATATGGTTTGGGCAAGGAATGATATTTTAAACCCATAAAAGTATGAGAAAGTGTGAGGTTTTGCAAAACAAAACAAGTTAGGTATATTTTTAAGCAAGTTGTGGAAAGCCCAATTTTCTTCCTAGGAGCAGAATTTTGGTCAATTTAGAAGGTCATCTTAGAGTGGAAATTTCATTTTTTTGGTACCAAAAATGGATTCTCCATGCCCAAAAACCTTAAGAACAAATATATGCATAATGATACAAGCTAAGATAGACAAATTGGATAATTAAGGGTTTCATAAGAGTTCCATATATAATGACATGAAACCAGTGCCTTGATCAATTGTTTGATAATTTCTAGGATTGGAGGAAACTTAAGAAATCAAGTGGAAACATTGGTTTCTATTGAAAGATCAAGTGGTACTTCAAGAGGTGATAAAATCCATTTATTACTTTATGTGATTTCACTATGTTTATATGACATCTTTATGATGAATTTGATCTGCCACATTATATATTGTGTTTTCTTTGATTGGTTTGGTTACAATATGAGGGGTTTCAATCCCCAAGATGTCCATTTTCTAAGTTGTTATGATACCCACATTTTTATGACCAATGTAGTACTTTGATGTTCAAATTTGATTTAATGTGATCTATTTTGTGAATTAAATATCATAATGCATTGAATGTGACTTACTATTGAGATTGTCCCCAATCTCATCCCCTCAAGCATCCCATGATATAGGTTCAAGAGATGGTAAGACCACCAAGAAGACAAAGGGCAAGGAGAAGGCTATTGATGATTAGTTTAGCTATTGCCTTTGCTATTAGCTTATTTATAATTTTGTATAAACTAGATTTTCCACCCTCGCTCCCGCGGGGGACGCAGATACATGCACGGACATGAGAACATTTTATTTAATTTTAAAATATATTGAATTAAAAAAGAATCTCATCATTAACTTTCCCTATTCTAAAAAAATGATATCAAATGATATTAACTAAAATTAATACAGATTGAGAAAATATAAAAAAGAAAGTGGATCCCACTTAAAATAATGGAAAAAGATAAATCTCACCTGTAAAAAAAATTAATGAATAAGGAAAAATTAAACTCATTTAAAAAAAAGAAAACTGGGAAAAAAAGAAAGGGGGCACGGAGCCCAATGAATGAAGCTGCACTGTTCATGACTAATGCACAATGCAGCTCCATTCTACTTTTAATTATAATAGATTCTTATGTGAATCTGTAAAGCTATGCATTGCTACCATTATGTTACTTTAACTCTTTTAAGATGTCTTGATAATGGCATGAGCAAGTTGGAACAATGTATGGCATGTGTACAAGTATTTTGCAAAGTATGGTAGAAACTGACTTATATGCACACCTGTGAGTAAAATGGATACTATTCATTATAAATGTAAAATAACATACAAATGTTATATATTTTAAAAAGAAGATAGACATGGTTTTCCAACAAGTCAAAGATCACTTAATTTGAATATCTATACAAATTGCTATGAATTTTTGAAGTTACGCCAAAAACCTAGAACTTGAATTGCGACAATATGAATAGTAGTATTTTGAGCAATAAGTAGTGCAAATTGGTTTAGTCAAAGATAAGTTTTATATTTGTTCCCTGTAGAGCATGTTTCAAGCTTGATGTAGACACTTGAATCATATCAATAGGATTTTTTTGGAATTATTTACAATTTTTCAAAGTTCATCCAAAAAATTTTGGAGCCAAATGAACAGTAACACGTTTTTTTTATTTAATCAAATTTGGTTCCTATGATGATTCAAGCTTCTCACATGATCCAATTGGATATTAAATATGCTAGAATACATGGGTAAATGCATTTTAAATTAAGGTGTTACATATATAAAGTCTCATGGATTTTTATTAATGGTAGCACATGAAAATCATATGGATGGAGGGATGAAATCAACTTTTAAAAGAAGTGGGAGAAAAAGCAAGGAATACATGGCCTTGAGGAGCTAAAATTCTAGCAAATGGATGCAGACATGGGCTTAGGAAAACTATCACTTTGTGTTGCTTATAAATAAATAACATAAAAGTAGTCTTGAGAGGGATCATCATCATCAACACACAAATACAAACACTATTATGCATTTATTTTTCTACTTTGTTTAAGCATTCTTCATCTTAGCTTTTATTTTATCTACTTTTTCCAACATCACTATTTTGTAAATTTCAAACATTATCATTATTATTTCTTTGAGTGATTATCTACTTTTACTCTATATGCTTTAAGTTTTTAATATCATCTTTTCATCTTTGTTTTTGGTACCTAGGGAAATTGTGAAAAAAGACCCTAGGGACTTGCAATTGTTTTGACTAGAGGTCAAATTTTCTAAAATCGAGGTGTTTATACCTCTAGCACGCTTGGAGTATTGCCAATAGCAACCGACATTAATTGGCAAATATAAATGATCGTGGATTATCATTTAGCAGGTTAAATAAGGATTTATATTTGAATTACAATTTCATGAGTATCATCCCGCCCCTAAAAGCTGTACAATTAACAATTAAAGAAAATATATTCACAAATATAAATGTAACTGATAAATAAGGGCACAGGTGCTTATTTGAAGATAGTAGTAAAGCTGGAGATGGTTTGTAAGATAAAAACAACCTTTCAAATAATATAAATAAATTGGAGGGATAAATATTCATTAAATAGAAATTACAACATCCCTGAATTTTGGTCGTATAGTAAAATTACTCCCTCCATCCTATATTATAAGGCAATGTTTGGAGTTTTATGTATATTAAGAAATGAAAATAACATCCTTAAATTTTTTCAAAAACCTAAATTTCCTATTCTACCCCTATTGAATACTTCTTTTTTTATAATTCTAACATAATTTACAATACTATACATTACATTAATAAGTGGTAAAAGTGACAAATATGACTATGTTGTATGAGAAAAAAAACCTCATTTATTACCTTATAATATGGGATGAAAGGAGTATTTCTTAAAACTCAGTAGTCACATAATTTTTGAAAATTGCAGATACTACATGATTGACCATATTAATGTAATTAATATAATAATTATAAATTAACATCCATATGCATACCTCAGATGCCACATGGCTAGAGTATAATCAATTTTCCTTTTCTTGAGTCCATGCTAAGGTGGCTTTACACATTTCCTCCAATTCCACCTAACTTTATATATATATATATATATATAAAATATATTTGTATGAACCAAGATACTTTTATACTCGCCAACAAATGAGCTAAAATAAATATGAAACTTCTGTTCTCTTGTAATGAAGGGATTGGTCTTAGACACATTTTGTTTATTTATATATTTATAATTATTTGTCCTTTAATCAATTTCTTATTTTAAAGGTTTAGTTGTCTAATCACGATGACTATTTAGATAAATGTAACCTAAATGTTATTTGAACATTACCTAATTTAATATAATTTTTTAACAATAAACTTTTTTAAATTTTGCATTGATCATTGGTTGTTTCTCTTATTCTTCTCTCGAAGAATTTCAACAAAAATAGATGTTTGCATATGATTAAATTATGAAAAGTTGGTATTTTGAAAGGTTAAAATTACCAATTGTGACCTTTGGGACAATAAACATCCTATATATACCACTATCGGCCCTTTTGTTTGGCCCTAATTGTAATAACCCTCAACATACTATTCTAGATATAGTCTCAAACTAATGAAAAGTATAATTGATGATGTGTGCAAGACCAGTAAAACCAGGACGGAGGAAAAACAACTAGAAGACAAAAAGCGCTTCATGCCACAATGAGAAGCAAAGCTGCCACGGCAAACGAGCTGAAACTTTTATAATTTTTCAGACAAAATGGTTGTAGGCCACGATAAACTTATCACCTGCCATGGCGCCAAACGTTAGATGTCTTTAAATTAGATGAGTTTCAATTGATAGAGACAGAAAGAATCAGAGAGAGAAACGAAGGAGCTCTACCAGGGTTACACAAATCTAACCTGGGGAGATAATTTTTAGACTCAAGAGGCTTCAATCTTGTATGGTAAGTAATCCCTAACCTCTCCCTCTCTCTTTTCTTCATGAAACTCGATTAGAATCTGTGGGAGTATGTTGAGTTTCGATTGGGTTGCATTTTCTACATAAATATGTGTAAATGGATTATTGAAGTGTGATTAAGTGTTATTGAAACTTGAGTGTGAGTTTTAGAGGCATTATGCATGATTTGAGGGAAACCCTAGATTGGAAATTGTGAAGGGAAGTGGAAATCCAAATTGTATGTGAATAATTGTGATTGAGATGCTCATTAGGGGCTTATAGATGTGTATTTATGTTGTTAGAACCTTGGGTGAAACTTAAATGGTTGAATTATAGATTTTAGTTAAGTTATACATTGTGTTAATTAAAGGTATTATGATGTTGTAGTCATTGTTTGGATAATCGGAGGTGACTTGGCTAGTGTTCAGTGTTGAGACAGTGGGTTTAGCTAGTGTGTGTGGTGCGGGCAATTTAAGGTAATCGGGTGTTGTGTTTCTATGTTAATTATTGATTGTATTTATATATATATATGTATGTATATAAGCATTTTCCAATTCATACCATGACATTGTTATGTGTATGTGCATGGTTTTTATACATATTGTGGTATTCATATGGCTAGATGAGGTATGAGTATAGATCCCTGGCACTGGTATATGATGATGATGAACATGATGTTATATGTGATTCTATAGCATGCTAGCATTACATTGATGAGTATCATAATGATTTCATAGTGACATACACATGTTGACATGGCTTAAACATCATCACCACATGAACATTGTAAGATATGGTGGATTGGGAGGTGATGATGAAATATGATATGATATGATGATATAATGAAAGATCCCTACGACTAAATCCTCTCCTATGGCCTAGAGAGTGATGTGGTAGTGGACTAGACCTTCCCTAAATCACCACCAATTCGGGTGGTCCAAGGGAAGGAGAGCCACTGTCCAAGTATTAGTGTAACCTTTGGTCGGGTTGCATTAGTGTGAAGTGAGCTTGATGATATCCCGAAATCAATCTTCACAGACTGTTAGAAGGGAGTCACCTATTAGAAATATCTTGTGATGATATCAGCTCGTGGTTCTAGCTATGTACGATGGAGACATATATACCATGACATTTTGCATCGCATTGTACCATTCGCATATTTGTGTGAACTGATGATATAGGTTGCATGTGTTGTGTTCCCAATTACTGAGATTTTGTCTCACACCCCCCATGATTAACATTTTAGGTGAAGACTCTGGTATTAATCTGGAGAAGACAAAAGAGTCGTAGTCTTTGTGACGTCGGGAACATTCAAGTCCATGGTAGTTTGTGTATTGTCTATGTTATGAATCGTGTCAAGTAGGACAGTACATCTTTCTACCTATTCTATGTATTCTTGGGAGTATTGTTTATACTCTATATGAGGAGAGGGATGACTGTGATGATAATGTTTGTATGATATGGATGATTGTGATGTTATTGATGATGATGGATGATATGTGCTCATGTATGGTTTGTATGGGTGAGATGATGGTTAGACCCCGGTATGGGTTATTGCTATTGGTACATGTGTTTGTGAGCCGGATTAGTCATATGTGTGAGCCCAAAGTGGTTTTGGGCCTAATTTGTGTGATTTGGGGCATATAGCCCATTATGTGAATTTGGGGTTCAAGAGGGTTAAATCTCAAAGGAGTGGTTCATCCGGGTGAAACCTCCTTAGACATATTAGTTGTGCCATTTAAGACTTCTATGAATGGTCCTTGAGTGCCAACTTGTCTTTGGTGACATTTGGAGATGGTTGGTTGTGAGTTTTGACCAAAAAGTGACCAAATCGATCATAGTTGTCTAAAATCTTTATACGAAAATAGATTGAAGTGAAACAGGTATCTATAGTTAGATTAAGACGAGAGTGACCTATAAGAGTTGGAATTAGGTCAATTGAAGGTCGGACCATAAAATTATATGTAACAGAAGTTCACTTAAAAATTAGAAAAATTGCTGATATTGTATTAGCAGAGGGCGCTGTGGCTCCAAGGGCTACTGCCTCTCTAAGGTCGCGGTGGTACTGTAGTTCGCTGCAACTCCGTATGGTTCAATCCTGTTTTGTGTTTTTCTGTGTGTGTTTTTAGGCTATAGGGGTTGTTCTGAGTGTTTTAGGAGTAGAGTGTTACACTAATTAACATCGATTTTTCTATCATTCTTTCTTAAAGAATGTTTCCAGCACTCGCGGTGTCTATTCTTAGAAAATGTACTACATTTTAATTGGACAATTTGATGGTTGAAAATATTTAATTCAAAAATGCAAGTATTCTTATATTTTTATGTAATATTTGTGAACATTAACTAGTTTAATAAAAGTTTCAGAACAATCAAATTTATTAAATTTTGCCTTGATCCTTGATTGTTTCTCTCATTCTTCTCTTAGATAATTTCAACAAAAATAGTCATTTGCATATTATTAAACTTTTAAAAGTTGGTATTTCAAAATGTTAAAATTACCAATTGTGACCATTAGGACAGGAAACATGATATATATATTACCACCATTAACTTTTTTGTTTTGCCCTAATCAATATCGATTTTATTTTTTATTCTTCTCTCACAGAATGTCTCCTACACTTGCAGAGCCTCTTACTAGTGAATGTACTATAATTTTAATTAGGCAATTTGATGGTTGAAAATATTTATTTGAAAGAAGCTAATATTATTTTAAAATGTTTTTATGAAATATTTTTTAACATTAAATAATTTAATGTAATTTTGGAGCAATAAACTTTATAAATTTTCCTTGATCATGGATTGTTTCACTCATTCTTCTCTCAGGAAATTTCAACAAAAGTAGCATATGATTAAACTTTCAAAAGTTGGTATTTCAATAGGTTAAAATTACCATTTGCGAATGTTGGGACAAGAAATGTACTATATATACCACCATCAATTTTTTCATTTTGCCCTTATCAACATCGATTCTTTCTCTCATTCTTCTCACAAGGAATGTCCTACTCACATAACCTCTTCTCTACAATCCTTTGTGTAACACCTCATATTTAGACTCATTTTTCATGTATTAAACTATATTTAAGTCCGTTAATACTTGATTAGAGACTTGATTATATAAAACAACTTAAACCAATTTATTTCATTTCGGGTACCATTCTCTTGGTTAACTTCTTTTTACCCGGTGAACTTTGAAAATTCATAACTAAATCAAGAAAAATCATATTGATATGGTTCAAGTCTCTAAATATAGCTTAAAAGATTCTATACATGGAAAAAATGTTGAACAGGGAAATTACTTGGCCAACTTATACAGTAAATTCGTATTATATGCACTATAGCAATGGTCATTTTTTAAAATTTCTTGTTCTGACCATAATTTTGAAAAATCACCATAAATTATACAAAACTCCAAATTGAGTGATCTTAGTGTCTATGGAAAGCTACACATGTCTAGTTTTCATACATGTAAAACAATCATACATTGAACATATCGAGATATGTACAGTACTTCGAATTCCCAACCATGTTCAGAAAGGTCTCTGAATTCTCCCAACTTTCCAAAATACACACTCATATATACATAAATAGCCATAACTTGCCTTTATCTTACATGATACTCCATAAGAACCTAGAGGAACATATTAACATGGAAACATAGCATGATCATGTCCCATAAGGTTTTACATAACCTCTCATTTAATAGTATCAACTTAAGTATCATTACCTTGAACATTAACTTGCTTCTCATTGCCTTTCCTTTCTTGGGTAATCTTGCCATAACTTGAACCTAAAATTTGTTAGACATTTGGAAAGGGGTGAGATTCAAAGAATCTCAGTAGTAACTACCATCATGCACATGTATCATCATATATATTGCAAATATTCATCTAAAAGCACATCAAGTATGCAATCAAATCATTTTGGCATAACCATTTTATAAAAATTTGGGCTGCACTTCCCCATGTATTTGGACATATCCAGGGTCACATTACCCTTCAAACAATCCAACCAATAATGCCAAATCATCACAAGACAACATTCCAAACATTAAACACATCATTCAAACCAAGCAACGTCAATGACAATACATAAGTATAGATAGGTGAGTTAACTACCTTTGAACTTTTCACTAGTCTCCAAACTTTGCAAGCCCTTTCCTTAATCTTCTAACACTCCTTTGGATCCTATAGCATCATAAAATAATGACATTAACCACTAATTATCCAATTTCATTTACAAAGTGCTCACTTGAACTAAAATTTACACTTTGTTATCCATCATACATTCCTTGTACAACATACTTGTTCTAACCTATTTTGGACCCAAGGAATCCATTTTTGAGGTCAAAAACTTGAAATTCCCTTCCTATAATGAACCCTAATTAGGCAGAAAATTACCATAAATCATAGAAAAATAACTAACCGATTAATTTGTAATCTAATAACACATTCTTGCACCTTATGGCCTATATGATACTTTTTATGGTTTAGTTTCTCCATGCCCTCATTTTCTCTCTCTACTCTCTCTCTAAGCTGAAACTTTCAGTGGAAAAATAGGAGAGAATAAACCATAAAACTCTTCCAAACTAAAGGTTACACAAGATTATGGCCAAAAGATATTACCTTGAAGTTTTGGGATAAATCTTGTGATTTTCTCTTCATCCTTTGGCTACCACAGAGTCATGGCTTCGCTCCCTCTTTTCCCACTATTGCTGTCATGAAAATGGCTGAGGATGATGACCAAGATGGCTTAAATGATAAATATATAATAATAAGTAAGTTTAGTTAATAATTAAAGTAACTTGAGTTACTTTTTGGTAAAAACTTTTCCAAAATTTCCTTCATATCCCATGGCATGTTTCAGACTTGTCTCAACTTATTTTTGGCCAAAAAATTACTTTAATTATTTAAATGAAATAAAATACCCTTTACCGATTACATTTACCCGTACCAATTAAGTATTTTTGTCAAAATTGTCATTAAATTGGTACAGGATTATCCAATCATTAATTTTGGTCCAAAATCATTATCTAAACCCAAAATATATTTTAGCAAGGTCCAATCATTGTCCTTGGATCAATACTGCATTTTCCTGCATTCTAAACTGACTTTTATCGGGTAAAATATTAACATTAAATCCTAATCACCCAATAAATATGATTTTGACCTTAATAAATTTCATTCTATATTTCATTGGGTCTAACTCATTGAGAGCTTCATTTTGACTATAATTTTTCATATTTACAAAAATACCCTTAACACTGAACTAATTTATAATTTTTAAAACTTTTGGGTCATCAAGTATAATTTACCCCAAAATTCATAAACTTTTCCTCAACCCTCCCGCGGCCACCGGCTTAAATTTTTTATTATTATTATTATTATTATTATTTTCTTTTTCCTTTTTCCTTTTTTCTTTTTTCTTTTTCTTTTCTTTTTTTTTTCAGGAGCAAAATCACCATTTTTTTCATTTTTCCTTTCAACTGAGATAATTGACCTCTTTATTATATTTCATACCAAATAATGTATACCTATTTTTATAAATTCTTTTTAGATTTTAAAATATTAAACCTTGAATATCCATAAAAATTTCAAGATGTTACACTTTACCCTGAATTAATTGAACAAAAATAATTTTTTTATAAACATCACATTGAAATTTTATTCACATTTTTTGTGAGTTTTAATTCACCATTATTTAGTAACTTTTGACTTAATACTTTATTAATTCAATTTAATTTTTTTGGCCAAATAATTGAATGTAATTAGAAAATTCATTGATTAAAAGGATTTTATACGGATTACTATAATTTGTTATTAATTTAAAAAAATTTGATGGAAATACAATGTAATTGATAAATCAAGTAATTAAATTTATTATAATTTTAAAATTTTGGATTTTCAAGTAATTAGAGATATGGATTTTTTTGGCTGAAAATTAGAGATATGAATTTGATTTGAAATTATTAAGCAAAATTTTAATTGAATCTTTACACCAGTTAGTTAGAAAATTTGATGGTTGGAAATATTTCATCAAAAAATGTAGATATTATTTTAAATTATTTTTTGTAATATATTTTAACATTAACTTATTTAATATAATTTTGGAATAATAAACTTTATTAAATTTTGTGTTGGTCATCAATTGTTTCTCTTGTTCTTCTCTCATATAATTTTAAGCAAAAATAGCCATTTACATATGATGAAACTTTTTTTTTGTGAAAAAATATTACCTAATCGATAATCGAAAACCAATCCCTTCAAGATATAAAGATCATTAAAATGAATTTTTTCTCTCCCAATAAAACCTTTTCAATTTTAACCATTGGGATGGGGGACATACTATATACCACTATTAGCTCTTTTATTTTGACTGATCTACACTAATTGTTTCTCTCTGGTAAGGACGGAGCCAGGATAAATCGAGTGGGGCCAACTTTTGAAAAAATAATTTTTTTTTGACATTATATAACTTTTAAGGAAAAATGTATTAAAAATTATATTTTTTATATATTTTATATATCATTATATATTGATCTAAAATATAAACTCTAAGAAATTATATTTTTTCCAATATATGTTTGACACAATTAAACAATTTTAGAGAGGCCAAATATATGTAATCTGGATATAATATATGAAAATTTAGTAAAAAAAAATACATATAATATAAAATGGAAGTTGATAACTTCATTTTTTTGGGTGGAGGGACCATGGCTCCCCCTATCCCCTCCTCACTTTGTCACTTTTTTTATCACAATAGTACAAAAAAATAAAAAATTTTCAATATACTATAAAAAATAACTTTCAATATATTATAAAAATTATGTCTCGGTGCCTAAGACACCGAGATGTACTTTTTTTCAATTTTTTTTAATTTAGTGGGATGATCTTGGTGTCTGATCCTTTCCCCCTAATTATGCAGGGATCAAACATGCTTGACCCCTTCTACCCCATTCCGTAAAAATTTTTTTTCGGTTTCCTTTCTTAATTTTTATTTCCAAATTCTTGCTAATATTTTTCCCCTTTCCCAAATCACACCAAAATAAATAAGTATATATAAATTATTAAATAATATATACTAAATAATATAAATTAATTATTCAGTAAAGTATATTCCTCAATATTTCTAAAATAATATAGATCTCTCTATATTTTCAAAACATAAATTTTAGTTAAGCTTTTAACATAAAAAATATATTTTTATTAATTAAAATTTATCCTAATATACTGAATAACTATATGAGTAGAATATATTACTCTTCCTTCAATATTGCTAAAATTATATAAATCCTTTTTTATTTTCAAAATATACATTTTAGTCAAATTTTTAATTCCGTTAATGATGTAAATAGGAAGAATAAGGGAGAAAAATAAAAAAAATAGAAAGGACAAAATAAGACTAATCTTTTAAATTTAAGATAATTTTAAAATAATTTCTTATTTTAGAACTCTAGTAGAATTAAGATTTGAACTCTATAAATATTACTTAAAAATCTCTAATAGAACTCTAGTGGGACTAAAAGAGAAAAATATTACTTAAAAATCTCTTATTTATAGAATTCAAATCTTAATTCTACTAGAGTTATAAAATAAGAAAATTTTTTTTAAATTATCTTAAATTTAAAAGATTAGTCTTATTTTCTACTTCCTACTTTTTTTTTCTTTCTCCTTTATTCTTCCTATTTATATCATTAACGGAATTAAAAATTTAACTAAAATGTATATTTTAAAAATAAAAGGAGATTTTTATAATTTTAACAATATTAAAGGAAGATATTATATTATACTCTTATAGTTATTCAGTATACTAATATAAAGTTTAATTAACAAAAAATGTATTTTCTGTGTTAAAAGTTTGACTAAAATTTATGTTTTGAAAATATAGAGAAATCTATATGATTTTAAAAATATTGAAGAATATATTTTATTGAATAATTAATTTATGTTATTTATATGATTTATATGTATTTATTTATTTTTGTGTGATTTGGAAAGGAGAAAAATATTAACAAAAATTTGGAAATAAAAATTAAAAAAGGAAACCAAAAAAAAAATTTAAGGGATGGGGTAGTAGGGGTCAAGCATACATTTAGGGGAAAGGTTAGGCATCGAAATCATCCCACTAAATTAAAAAAAATTGAAAAAAGTATATCTCGGTGTTTTAGGCACCGAGATGTAATTTTTATCATATCTTGAGAATTATTTCTTAACTTGTGGTATATTGAAAATTTTTTTTTGTAGCATCGTGGTCAAAAAGTCCTCTTCATCCCTACCATTCGATTCTTCTCTTATAAAATGTCTCATGCACTCACATAGCCTCATAACCTCTTCTTAGAAAACATACTATATTTTAATTAGGCAGTTTACGGTTGAAAATATTTCATTAGAAATGAATATATTATTTTAAAATTTTTTTATGTATTATTTTTTAACATTAACTTATTTAATATAATTTTGAAACAACAAACTTTATTAGTAAAAAGGGATAATGACACTTAGAGACCAAATCTTTGAATTAATGTCACTTATAGTCCTAAACTTAATAAAATTTGATTATTAAATTATATAAATACCCTTCCCGAAATGACAGTATTAAATGATTAAAGAAGAATGTCAAAATCTGGTTGTAAAGTGTCAAATTTTTGAAGTTGAGTGTCAAAAAATATGAGTTAACAATTGTAATTAGTGAATGAAATTTCATTCTTTGATGTAAAATGGTGAAAAATTAGTGTCAAATCCTAAAATGATACTGCCAAATAGCTGATGAAGAGTGTCAATAATTGGAAGTGAGGTTTCTAATGTTAGAACTCTTGATAGTTGACACTTATCCTTAACGATTTGACATTTAAATTTCAGGATTTGATACTGATTTGCAGTCATTTTACAATAAATAGTTTACGCTTACTAAAATTAGAAGTCTTATTCTCAATTTTTGGCACTCCTATAAGGTATTTGACACTGTCATTCCAAGATTTGACCCTAATCTTCTTCTATTTTACATTGAGTAATGAAATTCCACTTACTAATAACAATTGTCCACTCTTATTATTTAACATTTAACTTCAGGAATTTAACATTCTTGTGCCTAAATTTTGACATTTTTCTTCAACATTTAATGCTATCTTCCAGGAAGGGTATTTAGTTAATTTATAATCAAATTTTATTAAATTTAGGACCATTGATATGTTTTTGTGATTTCAAATTTTTTTAGTTTATAAGTGACATTAATTCAAAGTTATAGTTTCTATATGTTATTCTCCCTATTAAATTTTCACCAGCTTATTCTTTTTTCTTTCATTCTTCTATTAGGAATTTCAATAAAAGTAGCGGTTTATAGATGATAAACATTTAAAAGTTGGTATTGGTATTTCAAAAGTTTAAAATTACCATCTAACCATTCCGCATTAAAATTACCATGTGACTATTAGGATGGGAATGTATTATCGGCTCCTGTGATTATTTCTTTTGTTCTTCGAAGAACTAAACTTCTCTCCCATGCATTGCAAGGGCAATTTTTTTTTTATCAAAATACAAGTTAAATAAATAGATTTGACTCTAAAAATAATGTAAAACAACATTATATACAAATTTTTACCCCCTTGCTAAAAGCCCTTAATTACATGACTTTAGCAAAATCCAAATTTTACTTTGAATCCACAATTAGTTATATAATTTGCAATAAGTGGGTCTCTCTAGATCAAAATTTCATAAATTTTTTAACGATTTCTTATTGAATTAATAATATAAACTCAAGTGTGTAGTTTTTTCAAAATGTATTTATAACAATTAAACTATGGAACAAACTAAAATTTCAGCTAATAATATAACTATCCCAATTGCATCAACTCTAAATGCCAAAAAAATCCATCCAAATCTGGTTAATATTTCTCTTGAACATTCAACATTTCCAAGCATAAATCATATCTATTATTACTCCTTTTGTCCTATATTAAGTATGATTTTTTCATAGTATAACATGATTTTATTTGTTAATTTCACCCCTTATTAATATAATATTTAGTATTATAAATTATGTTAATTAATAATATTTAATAAGGATAAAATAAAAAATTTTAAATTCTTTTAGAAATTTATGAATGTTATACAATTTTTTAATATGTATCAAATTTCATTTGTTATCTTATAATATATGATAAATGGAGTATATTATAATCATAATTGGCAGCATAATTTGCAAGCTCAAACCGTGATTATGTGTCAAATTTCATTTATTATCTTATAATATATGATAAATGGAGTATATTGTAATCATAATTGGCAGCATAATTTGCAAGCCCAAAACGTGATTATTATAATATTGCTGTCCCATGTGTTAAATTTATCATAATTTGCAAGCCCAAACCGGGATTATTAAAATCCATCCAAATGTTGTTAAATTTACATGCCCATTCTCTTCGTCCCAAAACCTACCGTACCTCAAACGCCGCCGACATTAAAACTACTACAAAAAAACAATAAAATTGGGGAGGATTCTGTGATCCCACGCTTCATATATACTAGCGGGGGTTGTATTATTTTATTCGAGAAACTTTTAAATTTTGCCGTGCTTGCTCCTTAGTTGGAATTGGTATTTCAAAGGTTTAAAATTACCATCTGACAGTTGGGATGGTAACATATTATTGGCTTTAAAATTACCATTTGACCGTTGGGATGCATTCGTGATTGTTTATTTCGTTCTTCTGAGATTGTCTGAGAATGTCTCCCGCACTCAGCCACTTCTCTGCAATCCTCCACCTGATTCCTTCAGGTTTGCTTACGGCTTCGTCATTTCTTCTTCTTTGGATTCTTCTCGTAATCTGTGTCTTGTAAAGAGTGATATGTTGCTCATGATGCTTCATTTGTTTTTTTGAGATCTGATGTGAGACTGGTTTCTTGTTTGTGACTATCTAGGTGCATTTTCTGTTGCTCTTTAGTCATCTTAATAATTGAAGTACTGATCTGCTTTGATCACAAAAGTGTTTTCAGTGACAAATTAAGATCCACCCTTGTCTTTGAATTTCTGAATTAGTTAAGTCTAGATGTAGGAGTAAATTAACAAGTTAATCAAACTAACCAACGTAAGCAGAAGAACTGAAATTACTAGAATAATATATACATGGCTTCTGTATCATGAATAGTTGCTTTTCTTTTTCTTTTTCATTCCTGTTTCTTGTCAACCGAAGAATGTGTAGTAATCTTGAACAGAGTGCCTGAAACGGTTTTATTTCTAAAGGTTTTGTGAATGAATGATGATGAAGTGCGATTCGTGAAAAAATGGACCCAATACTTGAGATAAATGTATGAGTTTAACCGGAAGAAGTAATCCCCAAGACGAAGTTTAACCAGAATTCTGAATTTCCATTTGTGTTACATTCTTTTGTATATTCGATTGCAGCAGAGTCTGGAAATATTGGTGTTATATTGGAACTTTAGTGAAGTTTTTTGTCCATGTGTGAATGGAAGATTGGAGCCGTGAAGAACCAATAATGATTGCTTTTTTCCCCTCTCAATCAATAATCTTTCTATTTGGTTTTTGGCTGTGACATATAGTTGTTGAACTGGGGACTTGTTTTGTTATTGCAGCTGGTCCAACTACAGTGGTGTTCTCCAAAGTTATGTAGATATATCTATATATATATAGCAGAGCGTTTAATCAGCAATTTGGTGAGAGTATGTTTTCTTCTGTTGAAACATTTGAGATGTTCCATCTCTATAGATCCAGCGAGGGGTAAGAAAGATTAATATACCTGTTTGTTATTTGGTCTGGCAGCTGTCCACCTGATCAACCCAATTCTGTATGTATATGTTCTTAAATACAAACTTCTTTTGGATAAAGTAAATTTCATTTGCTATGATTTATTTTTTGGTTTGTCCATTACTCCATTTGATAAAATGGTTGATAAAGCATATGTAAGATCTTTTTTATTGTGCTTTTATTTTTGAAGGAACTCACCCCAAACAGATGCATGATTGATCAATTTGCTTAAAAATTCTGCACATGACATGAGATGCATCTCATTATGCCAAAACATGCATTACAATATTCATAATGCTTTGTTGATAATAGAAGTCAATTAATAGATTTTAAGAAATGATATGGCCACAAAATAGGAGATAGATAATGAAAAAAATAAAAAAGAAACACCTTTAATAAAACAAAAAGGAGTTTTCTTTCTTTCTCCATTCCTTTTCGTTTCACTTGTTTCTTAGGACAATATCCTATCCTCCCTCCTTATATTTTCTTATAAAAATGTTGGTTTTCATTTTTGGTGTCTTGCTTTTGTGTGAAGTTACAAGTTGAGGCAATCTTAGTTTGGATGCATTTTGGCATCATTAGGAATTGACCTTGTGTGAGTTCGAGTTATGTGGCAATGATTTTGATTTTAATGAACTAATTGTGATAGTTATTAGCTTGTGAGGATTTGGGCCTATATTGCTACTTTCTTGTGTGTATTCACCTATCTTTACCTTCACTCTAGAACTTGTCTTGATTCTTTGTTGAGACCACACTTACATTTGCATGCACAGAAATGATTGAGGCATTCTTTTGTTTGTTAGCTACTTAGCCATATAGCCAACCTTGACGTATTTTATCCATTCTTTAGCCCCTTGAGCCTTTTGTCCTTTTATTTTTCATATTGAACCTTTTGTGAGCCAAGGCCAAGTAATAAATTCTCACCTTTTTCACCTCTGGAATTGGAGAGCATTTTACTTGCATAAGCTTTTGTTTTTGGTGCATTACCTTTGGGCAAGAAAAAATGGAAAAAGAAAAAATGTTAAAAATTGAATAAAAGGGGTTGAGATGGAGCGTAAAACGCACTCAACCACAAAATAAGAAAAGAGCAAGAAAAAGAAAGGAAAAAAAGAAAAGAGCAAGAAAAAGAAAGTAAATAGAAAAGATGTTTAAAAAAAAACAGAGAGAGAGAGAGAGAGTTGGAAAGGAAATGAAAGCCCAAGTGTATGCATTTTCGTTTTGTCATGTATGCTTGTTTAATGTTTTTCCAAATTTTGAGGTGCTTCTTTTTGCACTTCCATTGCATTTTCCTTATTGTTTGTTTGTCCCTTGTTCATTACCACCTAGAATAAAGTCCTTCTGATTTGTGCATTGCATTTGACGCAAGTGGTGGAGACTTAGAAGATAGACAAGCTTATGGTAGTGGGGTTTGATGGGTGGAATTTGAGTGATACATTACTCTTAAACACTTGAGAGTTGAGAGTTAAACACTAATCCTATGTGAGGGACTATTCACATTATTTCATTCTTGTCAAATGATTTGCCATAGTACTTGTTTGCTTGATGCAAGGGAGATTACCTTTGATTGTTGGGATGTTTAAGAACTCGTATTGTCCTTATACTTTGTGGCATCCACATTTCTCATTGTTGTCTTGAGTCTTGAGTTTTGAGCTTTATGTCTTGAGACTTGAGTTTTTGCCCAAGAGTACATGGTGCCCATGAGTCCAAGCCATTGTTGCCATTCAGCTCTTTCTTTTTATATTTTCTTGTTGCTTTTCTGTGGTCTTTGTAGGTTAATTATACTTTCTTTATGGTTTTGTCCCTCTAGTGCCTTCTCTCTACAAAGGGTTGGTTGTTCTTTCAAAAGAAATAATCTTCAAGCAAATATCTAAGTGATCATATCGTCACCAAACACTATACTATAATTGCTTAATGGTAATTGTGCAAATTTGATTATATAAAGCCTGATGCAATCCCAAATAGGCTTTGTTTATTTCAAACAGTTTAGGAATTAAGATTAGTTCCTAATCTTGGTTCAATTAGGAATGCCAAGGAAAATTTGTTATTGAAATTTAGTTTTTCCATTTGTTTTCACCTTTCCCTTCATTGCACTCTCCTATTTTGCTTTTCACATTTTCTTTCCAGGTCTGCATTAGCAATAATTTTTTTTTCTGTGTATATAAATCTTATAATCTTGAAACTCTAATATATTATTTTGCCAAGAAAATGATAACACTGAGTTCTGTCTTCCTTTTTCCTGTCAAGGATATATCCAGATCAATGTTTATTTGATCCATAGTGATGACTCAGGGAACTAACATTAAGGGGTGTTAAAGTTAAAGGTAAACTTCCTGCATTTAAAATAGTTGTTTTGTAATCTCTTCCATGTGGCCACATGATCCTCTTCTTAATATACAAAATCTAAATGAAAGCAATGCAACGACTTTGGTTGTTCTAGATTCTGATCCTATAGGAACAAAAACTGTGCAAAAGTATCAAGCATAATAGCAAGTGTTTTTATTATCTTTTGACTCATATCTAATTACTTGATAGAGTCAATGTTGCTTTCAATATTATCTCTTGCAATATTAATCTTAAGTTAAAAATGACATTATTAATTAGTACTATATTATCTAGTAATCTCTTCATATTTTATGTATTTCAGTTTGGAAACCATGATTCTTGGGGACAAAAGAATTGGAATCAAGACTAGTGTCCTGGAGGAGAAAGGTACTGCTTGTAACATGCTTTGTTGCTATGCTGCTGAGCTGAAGGAAGGATTGTTTCCTTGGATTGATCAGGTTAGATTTTGTGGGCCCCTTCTTAAACTAAGGTTTGCTGAAGGCTTATTGAACTTTTTCCTTAGTGATGATTTATGTGCATGTAGGTTGCAGGAACTTTAGTTCCACGTCTAAAATTTTACTTCCGTGAGAAGGTTAGAAAAGCAGCTGTTTCAGGTGTTAAACTATTTGTATGTAATTTGTTGCCATCAGATATTTTTTTTTGCGCAATGAAAGCTCTTTTTGGAATTTGAATAATTTTCTTATATGTCTTGATATTTGACATTTTTATTTTGGCCATATTAGGAATTGTGCCTTTTGGTTTTGGAGCTCTTTAATAGCTAAAGCTATAAATTTGCATATGATTTCCTCCTATGTATTTAAAAAGCAGCCACTTTCAGGGATGTTTTCTAATGATGCTAAATATGGACCACCTAAAAAGATCCTCCAACTCCTTTTTAGTTGTAATTATTATGTTCTCTGAGTTGGATATTATCTTTTTAACCTTTTATCTACTTTTGTAATTTTAGATAGTAGTCTATGTAATAACATTTCAGCTATGTTGCAAAACAAAATACAGTTTACAAAACAGCAGATATAATAACATTTTCACCTAGCAATATTTTGAATGTACCACTTATGTCTAATGTATGAGTGGTTAAGTTATTGTTCTTTGGAATTTGAATAATTTTCTTATGTGTCTTGATATTTGACATTTTTATTTTGGCCATATTAGGAATTGTGCCTTTTGGTTTTGGAGCTCTTTAATAGCTAAAGCTATAAATTTGCATATGATTTCCTCCTATGTATTTAAAAAGCAGCCACTTTCAGGGATGTTTTCTAATGATGCTAAATATGGACCACCTAAAAAGATCCTCCAACTCCTTTTTAGTTGTAATTATTATGTTCTCTGAGTTGGATATTATCTTTTTAACCTTTTATCTACTTTTGTAATTTTAGATAGTAGTCTATGTAATAACATTTCAGCTATGTTGCAAAACAAAATACAGTTTACAAAACAGCAGATATAATAACATTTTCACCTAGCAATATTTTGAATATACCACTTATGTCTAATGTATGAGTGGTTAAGTTATTGTTCTTTGACATTTATGTAATAATAATTTACCTTTTTCTGTCATTCATCCTTGCGGCCCCTTCTCTCTTGACTATTTGCTTATGGCATTTAGTATAAATCCATTTGGGATATGTTCTGATGTGACGTTTCCGTGGATTTCTGGGATGCTTTTTAATGAAAGCCAGGTCAAATCCATTGTGGATGAGATAAAATAGGTGATTAGTGCAAGTTCAAGTTGAAAAACTGAGAAATCATAGAGGGCTAAGACAGAAGATTTTTATGCTGAGCAATTAAAGAAGAAAATGCACAAGAGGAAGAACTTTTTGATCAAGTTAGTCTTTTGATGTCATTTATACTTTTCCTTATTGAATGTTTCCTGGCCATCCTTTTAATGTAATTTGTGTATTGTCCCAGGTGGGTGAGATATTGGGAACTTTGATCAAAACCTTCAAAGCCTTACTTCTTGCATTTCTGTGATGAATTGTCATCATATTTGACACCTATGTGGGTATGTTTTTCCTGGAAGTTACCAACCTCATTTAATGCATTTCCGTTATTATTTAATCATTTGGCTCTTTGTTCTTTTCTGTCCATTATCCTGTTTGTCCTTAATGCTGGGATGATGTAATGTTTGTCATTTAAACTCCTAGTCTGTATGGATTGGATTGCTACAAGCATGCATGGGGAGAGTGAGCATTGTGTTTTGTATAGTCCTTTAAGGTGTCCGTTACTTTTCGAACTGGATAGGAGTGGCCTACAGATCTGAATGTTTCGTAACATATAATAATGATAATCTTTTCTTAATTCCAAAAAAAAAAATCCATGTTTGTTGGAGACTGACTGTAATGGATGTGCGTGCCTGTTTTGAACATGTTTAGATATCATTAAGTCTATTTAGAGTTTTAATCCTAGGATATGATGGAAATATTATTTTGTTACAACTTCTTCACCTGCTCTGAAAGTATGGTGAGGGTACTGCGCAAGCAAGTAAATTGACCGTTGTAGGTGCAATAATCTTCATGCAAACTGATTGTTCTTCCTTGTTCTCACTTCTTTTTCTCTTCATTGAAGATGAGTTGCTATTGTATCCATAATTTGTCCCTTTTCCAGTTTTAGGTGGAAAATTATAAAGGAGATCCTTAGATGATCAATATCTGACTAAAAGGGTCTTGATACTGCCCATCTCAACACATTGATGGAAGTTATGATGATTCATAAGTCTTGCTTTGTTATGGTAAACTAACTAACACATTATATGGTATTGTTCCCACTTTGGACTTAACCTGACTTAAGTTTTTGTTGACCAGATTCAGGTCTATTTCAACCATTTACTTTAATTTAAGAGTTTATATGAAATTATCAGTTGGCAACTCAAATATTTGGTGTTTAGTTTGTTGCTAAAGACGAAACCAAATTTGGTTAATCAAATCAAATGTATTTAAGTTCACATGTTGTATCATTACTGAAGTCTGAGTTGAATTGATCATGACTTGATGTTGAGTTGCACTCTTGAAATGGGGCCAATGTAGTAAGTGTGTCACGTGCGATTCTTTGTAGAACCCTGGAGATGAGATAATTTTAAACGACAACGTAAAATTTAAGTGTGGGGAAAGGGGAATTCAACTTTGGTTTTGCCATTTGGTTTTCATTTCTTAAAAAAAATGTTGGTTTTCAATTTTATTGTCTTGTTTTTGTGTTAAGTTTACCAGTTGAGGCAATCTTAGTTTGGATGCATCTTGGCATGATGAGGATTTGACCTGGCGTTTAGAATTCGAGCTAAGTGGCTAATTGAATTTTGAATTTCATTAGATTGTGAGGATTTAAGCCTATATTGCTCCTTTCTTGTGTGTATACCTTCACTCCATAAATTGTCTTGATTCTTTTGTTGAGACTAAAATTAGACATTTGCATGCATAAATATGATTAAGTATTCTTCTATTTGTTAGTTACTTAGCCATATAGCCAATCCTTGCATATTTTATCCATTGTATTAACTAACCCCCTTGAGTCTTGTGTCCCATTTTTTCATATTGAACCTTTTGTGAGCCAAGACTATGTAATAAATTCCCACCATTTTCATGTAACGACCTACCTCCTGTACCTTCAAAACATAACTAACCACAACCTAAACATCTCAAAACAACTTCTCAAAACATCAGGACAGCGGAAATGAATCCAAAAACCCCAGAAAATGGCTGGGGCTGCGGTCACTACAGTACTACCGCAACTCTAACCTCTCCTGTTTTACATACGCTTCTACCTCCACTGGCACTGTGGCCTACTTCTTGGCACCGCAGTGTCCCCTTCTGGTTTTCATACCAGAAAAACTCAACATCCCGGGGTGAACTTCCGATACGCATAACTTTATGCTCCGATCTCCGATTGACTTGATTCCAATTCCTACAAGTCAATCTAGTCCTAATCTATCCATAGACACCAATTTCATCTCAATCCAACTCTGTTTGGAGATTATGGACCTTTGACCCTGTTTTTGCTACTTATTGACCAAAACTCATCACTAACAACCTCCAATTGCCACCAAAGGCAAATGATCACTCAAAGACCATTCATACAAGTCCAAAAAATCCTAAACCAACTTATTCAAAGAGGTTTTACCTCAAAGAAACCACTCCTCTAAGATTTGACCCCCTTGAACCCGAACTTGACAACACGGACTACAGGCCCTACAACACACCAACGAGGCCCAAATCCACCTATCATCACATATAACACATACGACACATTTCCATATAGATAACCATACATACATTCAATGCAAAACATTCTATCATACTTGGCACAAGATACATTTCCCAATTACACACCCTACATAGACTATTCCCACGTATGAAGTTATTCCTGCGTCTTCTCCGGACTAGTGTCAGAACTGTCACCTGAAAGGTTAGTACATGGGAGAGGGGTTGTAAGACAAAGTCTTGGTAACGAGAAACAACCACATACAATATATATATATACTGACCCACACAGTCATGCAATGATAATGCTAATGAATGTCATGCATGTTCTCCCTCATACACGGCTAGAACCATGAGCTATCGTCATCACAAGATATTTCAATAGATGATTCGCTTCCAACAGTTGGTGAAGACTGATATCGGGATATCACCTTACCCTAATGCAACCCGGCCAATGGTTACACTAGAGCTTGGACTGTGGCTCTCCTTCCCCTGGAACATCACGAATTAATGGTGATTTAGGGAAGGTGCATCTCCAAATCCACTGCCACCTGGCTCTCCCAAGGAGAGGATTTAGTGATAGGGATATTTCATCATATCATATTGTCCTCTGCCGCCTGGCTCTCCTAAGGAGAGGATTTAGCGACAGGGATCTTTATCATATCATCTTTCACCTCATCATCAATCTCTAACTATGTAATCATATGGTGATGATGCCAATGTCATGCCAACATGCCTCTACACACATATATACATCATTATCATCACAAGCATCATATGGACATGCTAGCATGCAATGGTATGGGGATGCTACACATCATACATATACAATCATCATATATCAACTAGCCGTGCATACCACGATATGTTGAAAGACCACACACATACACAATCAATATCGTGGTATGAAAAGGAACATGTATATATATACATATATATCAACATATAATCACATAAACAAACACTCGGTTACCTTAGGTTGTCAATACCACGCCCACATGAGTTCTACGAGTTTTCTTGAACACCAATCCCATAACTAGCCTTCTTCGAGTAACCAAATACCCTAGGATTAAGCTCAAGTCATACATAAACCTTTCAAAACTCATACCCAAGTAACAAGAATATCAAAACACAATTCCTGATGTGAACAAAGGGGGAAGGTAAGATAGAAAGACAGAGGAGGGAAAACTCAAGGAGGGAGAAAGGAAGAACTTGAGGGAGAGAGAGAATTCACTCAAACTATAACTCAAATCATTAATCAAAGTCTGAATACAAATGAGCAGTAGAGCTCTTATTTATAGAGTTCAAATCCTAATTTAAGATAAAATTTCTCTTTTCAAACTATCCTAAATTTAAACAAAAGATAAATCCTAATTACTAAAGTATCTTAATAAAATAATTTTATTTAAAATCCTAATTATCTAAAATTATCCATTCTCCATCATTCTCTCTCGCTTGAAAGAACTCTCCTCCGGAGAATTAAAACTCCACATGACATCTAGATTTGGGAAACCTTTCCAGCAAGCAAGATAGCGAAGGATGATATCTGAAAGAAGGAACATCTCTTCAAAAATCAAAATATTCTCCGACTTTGGAAATCCCTTCTGCTTTTCTACAATAGGCAGCGTAGCACATGAATGAGGTGGTACCGCAACAAGATGAAGCTGAGAATCACAATCAACAAGCTTAGGAAACAAAACTTCCATGGGTGGAAATTGTTTCAGAACTCGTTCTTTCTTCAAGTTTTCACCTTCAAGAGGTAAGGGAGGCATCATTGGTGGAATTAAACTAGAGGAAGGTAGCTCTTTGCAGCTATTTGGATTTCCAAGTATACTTTCTGATGTCTTACCCGAAAGTTGCTTACTCATCATGTTTATGGACTGCCTCATCGCCTCGATCAATTGGTTTGTTTTCTCTTGATCTTGCTTTATCTCAATTCATATAGATTCAAGCGCTTGATCTACATACTCTTTGTAACTCTTTTCAAGGCCTTGTTGGGTAATTTGAGAATTTTTAGGCATTGTGGAAATTAGGCTCTGATACCAAATGATTGAACAAAGGGGGAAGGTAAGATAGAAAGACAGAGAAGGGAGAACTCAAGAAAAATAAGGGAGAACTCAAGGAGGGAGAAAGGAAGAACTTGAGGGAGAGAGAGAATTCACTCAAACTATAACTCAAATCATTAATCAAAGTCTGAATACAAATGAGCTCTTATTTATAGAGTTCAAATCCTAATTTAAGATAAAATTTCTCTTTTCAAACTATCTTAAATCTAAACAAAAGATAAATCCTAATTCAAATAATTAAATTCTAGGAATAAATAAAAAATAAAATTCAAATCCTAATAATCCTAAAAGATATTATGAAATGTATTTAAATATAAAATGTAATCTAAAGTATCTTAATAAAATAATTTTATTTAAAATCCTAATTATCTAAAATTATCCATTCTCAATCACTTCCTTAATCTCATTTCATCCCTTTCAATTGGTGGATTTCGGCCGAAACCAAAGATTCCAACTTATAACCGAAAAACCCCTGGTTCAATTGAAGAAAATGGAGAGGGAGGAGTAGGGATCACTTACCAATGTGAATCCAAGCTTCTAGAGGCTGAAAACAACTCCCAAATGCCGAAAATCTCGAACCCTAGTAGAGCTCCCTCAGTTCTCCTCTATTTCTTTCTTTTCCAATCGTCCGAAATGGTCCAGATTTAAACGAAAATCCCAAATCCGTGGCTCCAGGACATCTCACCATGGCACCACCATGTTTTAGCCAAAAAACGTTATTGGACTTACTCTTGCCGTGGCGGCTCTGCTTCAAGCCGCGCGTGGAGCTCAATTTTTCCTCCACTTGAGCCTTCCTTTATCCTGTTTTCCTTCGAAAACAAAGTCATGAGGTTACATTTCACCTCGAGAATTAGAGAGCATTTTAGTTGCATAAGCATTTGTTTTTAGTGCATTGTCTTGGGCAAGAAGAAATGAAAAGATGGGAAAAGAAAAGAAAGGAGAAAGAAAAAATAGAAAAGATGTTTAAAAAGTGAAAGAAAAGAAAAGAAGTTGGAAGGGAAATAAAAGCCCAAGTGTATGCATTTCTTTTTACATGTATGCTTATTTAATGCTTTTCCAATTTTTGAGGTGCTTCTATTTGTTCTTACATTGCATTTTCCTTATTGTTTGTTTTATCCCTTGTTCATTACAACCTAGAAGACAAGCTTTTTGTCATGTATGCTTGTTTGTTTAGTCCTTTTCATTTATGCATTGCATTTGACATAGGTGGTGGAGATTTAGAACACAAGCTTTTGATAGGTAGAATTTGAGTGATACATTACCCTTTAACACTTGATAGTTGAGAGTTAAACACCAATTCTATGTGAAGGACTATTCACATTATTTCATTCTTGTCAAACCATTGTACTTGTGGCACAGAAACCAAAACAAACACTGTAAAACTAAACTCTGTTTTATTTTTTTCTTCGATGCCTGGAAAGTACATGAGTTCTCCTATTTATACTAGTTTCAAGGAGATTATTTCATTAAACCAGCATTCTAAAACTGACGGGAGTTATGGAGTTACTGCAAGGAATTGAAATGGGAGTTATGGAAAATTAAGAAGGGAGTTATGGGGGTTACTGCAAGGGGGGTTATGGTGGGGGTTATGAGCCGTTTCATTCTTTAATTTTAGATGCCTCCGTTTCATCCTCCCTGGGTTGGTCGGGACTCGTCCTCGAGTCAAATTCTGCATTATCATCAAAATACGGAGATAGATCAGCAACATTAAAGGTAGCTGAAACGCCATAGGCATTAGGCAATTCCACTTTGTAAGCGTTGTTGTTGATCTTTTGCACAATCTTGAATGGACCGTCAGCTCTAGGTAACAACTTGGCATTGAGTTGTTTAGGAAAATGCTCTTTTCTGAGATGTATCCAAACCAAATCTCCCACATTAAAGATCTGTTGTTTTTATGCTTGTCTCGCTGTGTCTTGAGTTTGAAATTCTGCTTCTGAATTCTTTCACGAACTTGTTCATGCAACTTCTTGATTTCTTTAGCCCTTTGGTCTGCATCAGAACTATACTACTGCTTATCAAGTGAAGGGGTCAAGTCTAGTGGACTAAGGGGATGAGTGCCGTAAACAACTTCAAACGGACAGTTCCCAGTTGCCTGATTGACAGAAAATTCAACTTGAGCAAGAACAACGTCCTACAGCTTCAAATTCTTCCCCATGAAACTTCGAAGAAGATTTCCCAGAACTCTGTTAATAGCTTCAGTTTGACCGTTCGTCTGTGGATGGCCAGCGCTACTAAATTAGAGCTTAGTTCCCATCTTCTTCCATAACGTCCTCCAAAAGTGGCTAAGGAACTTAACATCACGATCAGAGGTAATAGTTTTTGGAATTCCATGGAGACGAACAATTTCTTTGAAGTACAAATCTGCAACTTGTACCGCATCATTGGTCTTTTGGCAAGGAATAAAATGGGCCATCTTTGAAAATCGATCCACAACAACCATGATGGAATCTTTTTGCCTCTGTGTTCAGGGTAAACCAAGAACAAAATCCATGCTCACATCTTCCCACGGCGCTTCTGGAATCAGTAGTGGCATGTATAATCTTGTATTTTGTCCTTTCGTCTTAGCCACATGACATATTTGACATCGCTGTATATGTCGGTTGACATCTCATTCAAGCCTTGGCCAATAGAAATTCTCTTTGACCAGATCAATCTTGTCTTTGCCAAAATGACCAGCTAATCCTCCATCGTGAGCTTCCCAAATTATTGCTTCCCTCAAAAAACCCTGAGGAATGCATAGGGTTTTACCTCGAAATAGAAACCCATCATGTCGATAATATTGGTGGAATGATTGATCGACAGTAGCTTCCCACACTCCACATAAATCAGGGTCACAGAAATCAGGGTCATCCTGGTACAGTTCCTTGACAAGATCAAAACCAATAACTTTGGACTGCATTGTTGTTAGTAACACATGTCAACGGCTAAGAGCATCAGCTACAGAGTTTAAAATTCCAGCCTTGTGCTTAATGAGGAAGGGATAAGACTGCAAGATTTTACTCCAAGAGTTCAAATACTTTAGGGCTTCATGATCCAAAAAAAGTATGAACTCTTTGTTCAGGAGATAGTGACTCCAATATTGCAGAGCTCGAACAATGGCATAGAATTCTTTATCATAAGTAGAATACCTGAGTTTGGCATCATTGAGTTTCTCACTGAAAAAGGCAATGGGATGACCTTCCTGGCTTAAAACAGCACCAATTCCAGTGTTGGAGGCATCACAGCTAACCTCAAACACCTGGTCAAAATTTGGAAGAGCTAGGACAGGAGCTCCAGTCAACCACTTCTTTAACTCCTCAAAACTCCTCTGAGCTTGCTCCGTCCACTGAAACTTGTCTCCCTTAATGCAATCTGTAAGGGGTGCTGCAATAGAGCTAAAATGTCGGATGAACCTCCTGTAGAAAGAAGCTAATCCGTGGAAGCTTCGAACTTCCTGAAGAGATCTTGGAACTGGCCAGCTATTAATGGCTTCAATTTTACTCGGATCAACTCGAACACCTTCGGCAGTGATGATGTACCCCAAGAAAACCACTTCATTGGCGAGGAAGGTGCACTTCTTTAGATTGGTAAAAAGCTTTTGGTCTCGCAGTGCTTGCAGGACTTGCTGTAAGTGATCGAAATGTTCTTCCTGACTCTGGCTGTAAATAAGAATGTCATCAAAGTAAATAACAACAAATTTACCAGTGAAGGGTCGCAATACCTGATTCATCAGGCTCATGAATGTGCTAGGGGCATTGGTCAGTCCAAAAGGCATCACATTCCACTCATACAAGCCATCTCTAGTCTTGAAGGCGGTCTTCCATTCATCTCCTGGACGAATCCGAATTTGGTGATACCAACGAAGGTCAATCTTGGAAAATATAGTGGCACCATGCAGCTGATCTAACATGTCATCAAGCCGGGGTATGGGAAACTGATACTTGATAGTAATTTTGTTAACAGCTCGGCAATCGATGCACATTCTCCAACTCCTATCTTTCTTGGGTACTAGCAGAACAAGTAAGCTAACACTTTCCCGAACCAGCCATTTCTTCAACAACTCTTCAACTTGTCGCTGGACTTCGGTATGTTCCTGAGGACTCATCCTATAAGCAGGCTTGTTAGGAATGACTGCTCCTGGAACAAAATCAATTGCGTGCTGTATGTCTCGCATGGATGGCAATCCGGGTGGTATCTCATCAGCTATAACATCTGGAAACTCGGATAATAAGGGCATAACTTCTGGCGAGATAGTGGACTCACTGTTTGCCTCAAGTACTAGTATGAAACTCATCATCTGGACTTCAGATTTCATCACCTTGAATTCTTCCTTGGTCATCAAAGTTACCAATGGTTTAGCTTCTGTCGAGGCTTTGCTAAACTCACTAGGTGGTAAGGGCGCTAGCTTGATCTTGACACCGTCTTTAGTGAAAGAGTAGGTGTTTGTACGTCCATCATGTAAAGCATATCTATCATATTGCCATGGTCTCCCCAAAAGAAGGTGGCATGCATCCATGGGAACAACATCACACAAAACATCGTCACAATATCTGTTCCCAATAGAGAAAGTAACAAGGCATTACTTAGAAACTTTTACCTCACTTACAGTATTGAGCCAGTGAAGCTTGTAAGGATGTGGATGGTCGTGCGTTGGTAGTTTCAATTTCTGCACCATGTAGTCAGACACTACATTTTCACAGCTCCTACTATCAATGATGACATTACAAACTTTGCCCTAGGCAGTGCAACGGGTGTGAAAAATGTTGCGTCATAGCCAGGGTTCTTCCTTAGCTATAGCTGTATGCAGACTTCGTCTAATAACCAAAGCCTCTCCCTGATCTGCAGGCATAATCTCCTCGTCATATACCGGTTCGGTTTCATAAAATGTAGTCTCCTCTTCATCTTCCTCAGGTGCTTCATAAACTTGCCCTTCCCTAATGGTGATAACCCTTCGAGTAGGACAGTCTGAGGTGATGTGACCAAATCCTTGGCATTTAAAGCATTGGGGTGCTTTAGGGCCAGATTCCCTGACAGTATTTGGTGGAGACTTGCGCGTAGTGCTAGGCTGCGGCTTGCCTGATGAAGTGGGCTGCTGAAATTCTGCCTTACGACCATCAAAATAACCCCTAGAAGAAGAAGGTTGATAAGAAGACCTCTTGGGCGTTTGTTTCTCAATACGGATGGCTAGGCGAATCACATCATCCAAAGTCCAATATTGCTGAAGCTGGACTGGACGACTGATGTCAGCGTTTAACCCTGCAAGATAATGAGCTATCGTTTGCTCCTCCTTCTCCTGTATGTCACACTTCATCATAAGTTTTTCAAACTTTGGTGTATTCTTCTACAGATAAGGACTTTTGTCAAAGATTCTGCAATTGGATAAAATTATCCTAGTGGTAATGCTCTGGTAGGAACTTCCGGGTGAGTTGTCGTCTCATTTTCTCCCAAGTCCCAATCTTGCGCTTTCCCTCTCGTATTTGCTTCCATTTGAGGTTCTCCCACCATATGGAAGCATGTTTCTTGAGTTTAAGGGAGACGATTTTGACTTTTTGTCCATATGGAATTTCCTTGTATTAAAAAATTCGTTCAACAGTTTGAAGCCAATCTACAAACTCATCTGACTGGAGTCTTCCCTCAAATTCCAAAATGTCTACTTTGATGTCACTAGGGCGGAATGGTTGTTGTTGATGACGGCGGTGGTTGTTAGTGGATGACGAACTGCTGCTACCCGTATCACCTTCTGGGTTTTCTCTACGAGTTTCTAGCAAAACTCGCTACATTTCTACGGTAGCCTCTAACTCTCGTGTTCGACGTCTCATCTCGTCCATCGCAACGTCTTGGACATTCCTGTGTCTTGGAGGCATTTTTTTTTTTGCCTTTTTGGAAGGACAGGACTTAGGCAAAGACAATTTAAAAGTATAGGGGTGAAAAGGAATTTTAAGAAAATGTGAGGCAGAATTGTAATTTTAGAAAAATATGGGGCCAAAATTGCAATTTCAAAAAGTTTAGGGCACAAGTGCAATTCTTAGGAAGTAAAGGGGTAAAAATGTAATTTTGGAAAGATTAGGGCCAAAATGTAAATACTAAAAGTATAGTGGCAAAAATATAAATATGGCAAAGTTTAGAGGTCAAATTGTAAATATGAGAAGTTCGGCTGACTGGGTAGGGTGACATGGCAGAGGTGACACGTGGCAGACACGGGGTGGCTGATTTGTCACTGACTGGACAGGTCAGGATGACGTGGCAGCTGACATCATCATCTTCAACCTCAGAGCACATGGACGACGCATGGTCTTCCAGTGGAGGCGCGTGAGAGCGCGTGTGGTGTCAGACGGCGGTGAAACTCTCCATTCCGAGGTTTTCCGGTGTTCTGAGCTTGATGGTGATGTTCGTTTCCCTGAAAAGTGACCGAAACTGGATTTTGACGGCGGTTGCTCCCTTTCAGGTGACTCTTCGATGGCTCTCTCACTCTACGAAGCTCCTGGACAATCTCTCACCTGCTTTGATGCCAAAATGGCACAGAAACCAAAACAAACACTGTAAAACTGAACTCTGTTTTATTTTTTTCTTCGATGCCTGGAAAGTACATGAGTTCTCCTATTTATACTAGTTTCAAGGAGATTATTTCATTAAACCAGCATTCTAAAACTGACGGGAGTTATGGAGTTACTGCAAGGAATTGAAATGGGAGTTATGGAAAATTAAGAAGGGAGTTATGGGGGTTACTGCAAGGGGAGTTATGGTAGGGGTTATGAGCCGTTTCATTCTTTAATTTTAGATGCCTCCGTTTCAACTTGTTTGCTTGATGCAAGGGAGAGTTACCTTTGAATGTTGGGATGTTGTAATTAATTAGAGTTTTCAATATTATCTCTTGCAATGTTGTAATTAATATCTTTTTCATTGAGAGATTGGAACTGACAATTGATAGGAATTCAAGTCAAATCTCAAGTCACTCAATTTAGGAGTGTTGAATCATTGATTAAGCAATTTAGAAAAGTCCAAAATACTTTTTCAAAATGTTTATTTGAAATAGAATTTCTCATTTGTTATTTTGTCAATCTGAGTTCATGTATTGTGTATTTTTAATTTTCTCTAGTATCAACTTCTTAAGCTTCTTCATTGTAGTTTTATAGTTTTAGGGCTGATCCAAATTTGCAAGGTCATTTTCCATATATAATTTTTCTTAAGCACAGTAATTATTTAGGTGAATGAGGTCATTATACTATTAAAGACACGAAGATATGAGATTTTGATATGAGACAGCGATTTTACTAGTTTTTTTTAAGGCTTGTTCGGACACGGACAATTTGCCAATGATGCTTCCTCTGGGCAACCTTCCTATCCTTTTATATTTTTTACTTGATTCTTGGTATTTTCTTTCCTTCACTATCTAAATTATGAAATATAATAAAACACAATTGCTTAGGGAATGTATATGAGGGAATTGAAATTTTAATTACTTTTAAATTATCTATCTAGATTTTGAATTAAAAATTGAAAAATATTATTTTTAAAGAGGAAATTGTCATGAGCAATAATCTTTATTAATATATTATTGATAAATGAAATTAAATTATAATTATCAATTAATCTGTAATTATTTATGTTGTCAAGTGTTAATAGTAATAATTTATGTTGTATAATATATTAATAAAGATTCTAATTTTAAATATTATTTATGTTGTATAATAAATTTTAAATATTAATAATTTTTAAGATTCCAATTTTATGCTATCTTATTATAACATACATCTAATAAATATGAATATAACCCTAAAATGAAAATCCCTTCTCAACTTAATTTTTTTTCACTACCCAAAAAAAATATTTTACTATCCTATTATCATATCTTTGTTTTATTTTATTTATTTCCTATTACTATATCTTTTAGGAATTATTAAAATTTATAGTATTTTTATTTATTTCTTATTTTACTATATGATTTCTTTTTCTTTAAGTTAGCTTCAATTTCTTTCCAAGTTTAGGTTTTTTCCCCTATTGAATATTTTCAAGTGATATCTCTCTTCATGAATTCTTCTATTTCTTCTTTTCCTTTTCTACCATCTTCCTAATCCTCTTATACCCTAGAAACCTAACAATAACAATGTCATAGCCAAACCCACTTGAGATTTTTACAGGTTCAACCTAACCATTTGATTTACTTCCAGTCTTCAAGGAAACCCACTTGAGATTTTTCACTATATCTTACAAGTTTGATTCGGATACTTGTGAAGCCCCAGTACATTTCAGACTTCTTGACTAAATTTGTACTCACACACCTTGAGTAATCTCTCTAGGATATCTCACCTAAAGAATCTCTATAGATAAGCTCTCACTTACAAAGAGTGGATATAAACATTAAAGTTCAAAGAATCATTTAAGTATGGTAGATAGGACTTTGAATTAATATAACATCATTTTGGCTTTAAAATACTTAATGTTATCACCCATCACCTTAAATCCAGTCTTATATATAGATTTTAACTTATTCTAGCTGTTAGAGATGATAACTAGTAGTTACGAAGTGATATATAATGTTAACTTATAGCATTAAATGCATGTGTTCACAAAACCTAACAAGTTAGTCTATAGAGCTGGCAGGTTAATTCACAAAGTTAGTAGGTTAATGCCACAAATCAGCCATTAGACATCTTATAATGTAAAGTTAGTAGGTTAATGCCACAAATCAGCCATTAGACATCTTATAATGTTGGACTCGACTGTCACATTGATTTCAGAAGCTTTGCTCAACCACGATTTCATGAAAACCTCCAAGATTAGTAGACAAAGCTTGCAAGTTTAGAAGACAAAAGCTATCACCTTAGTCCATAAAGCTTCAAATTTACTATAGTCGATATCTTGACAAAGACAACCATTTCTGAAACTTAGCTTCTCTGAAACTTAGCTTTTTCAAAGGCAAGAACATCAATAAACATAGGAGGTTAATCCACAAACCTCAATTCTTAGTCTACTAAGTTAATTTTAACATAAAAACAACTTTGAAAAACAATGAGTTAGCTACTAAAAATCAATCTAACCAATCTAAGAATGGTGATAAGAATATTAAGTAAGTTTCATAGTTAAAAGACATCCTAAAAAGAAATATTCTATTTCATCTTAAAAGAAAATAAATACTTGAGCTTAATCTTATCTTGGATTCACTTTGATATCTGCTCCATTCTTGATATATTCGTCTTTACATCCTTCAATTCTTGGAGCAATCTTTGTCTTTATAATTGAGTTGAGCATAATATTAATAATCAATTTCTTTACTATGCTTACTCTACCCTTTTTTTTTTGAACAACTTACATTAAATATAATTTACTTCAAGCAAAGTAGTTAGTCCAATTTCACTTTAATGATAAGCATAATATAAATAATATAATGAACACTAAATATACACATTATGCAAATTTTTTACTCAACTTTTTAATATCAAAATTAATCATATTGATTATTAGACCTAACAATATCATATATATGCACATCGTAGGAAATAATTATATTAAAGATGGACATAATTAGTCACAAAAGAGAGAGAGAGAGAGAGATAGATATAATTGGTAAGCCTTTGACATTGCTTACCTATCTTAATTCTTAAATTTGGTCAATAATTTAATTAAATTCTCATACCAAATAAACTATATACAAGAAAATGCCAGAGAAATGGAGAAAGAGTACTTTGATACTAATTATCGGGGGATAAAACTCATAAAATTTTGGGAAAGAGTGATTGAGTATAGACTAAGGAAAGAGTTTCATATTTCGGAAAACCAATTTAGATTTATACCAGGATGGTCCAAGCTATTTATTTATTAAGCGGTTTGATTGAAAAATACCGGAGTAAAGAGAGAGTAAAGAGAGAGACTTACAGTTTTTATTTATTTGGAAAAAACCTATGATAGAGTACCAATGTGGAAAGTAATGGAGAAGAAATGTGTTCGTGTGGCTTATACATATAAAGATATGTATGTATGAGGGAGTAACAACAAGTATGAGAACTTTTGAAGGTGAGACAGAATTTTCCTATAAAGATAGGATTACATCAAAGAATTCTTGAGTCCATACTTGTTTGATTTAGTTTTGAATGTTCTAACAGAACATATACAGGAGGAAATTCCAAAATGTATACTTTTCATGGATGATATAATCTTAATTGAGAACTCTAGAGAAGAAATCAATTCTAAACTTGGAGAAGAGTTATGGAGACACATTTTGGAATCAAAAGGTTTCCGAGTAGAAGTAAGACGGAATATATGCATTATAAATTTAACAAGAGGTCAGTTAGAAATGATTTGGAGGTAAAAATTGGAGAGAAATGATTTAGAGATACAAATATTTGGGGTCGATTTTACGGAGAAATAATGAAATTGATGGAGATGTTATGATACAAGTTAGGTGGTTAAAGTGGAGAAAAGCATAAGGAGTTATTTGTGACTACAAGGTACCTACAAAGTTTAAAGGGAAATGAAATTTTATCAAACAGCTATAAGACCAGCAATGTTATATGGAGTGAATGTTGGACTTTGAAAGGACAACAAGAGCATAAGATAAGAGTAGCAGAGATAAGAATATTGAAATAGATGTGTTGTCATATAAGAATGGATAAGATAAAAAATGATTGTATACGAGGAAAAATCGGAGTAGCACCTATTGAAGAAAAAATGATGGAAAATTATTTAAGAGGTTTGGGCATGTATGAAGAAGAAGAGGATAAGAGGAGCTATTAAGAAGAGTTGACCAAATGATTTAGAGTCTTATCAAAAGGTGCAGAAGAAGACTAAGAATGATTTATCTGAAGAGATAGTATTTAACAGAACCCATTGGAGTCGTATGATCCATATAATCAACCCCATTTAGTAAAATAAAACTAATATTGTTGTTATTGTTGTACCAAATAAACTTCATTAAATAACAAATAACAAAAGAATTAAGGGAAATTATTTAGAAAAATAATTTTAAATGTTATAATCATTGAGAATGAATACTCTATTTTATTGGAAAATTAAGAAGAAAAATGGCCATCCAAAAGCAAACATACTAATCGAATAATCTAACACAATGAAATGTAAAACTAGGCCACTCATATTGATATTTTAATATCATCAACAACAATTAATCAATATAAAATGTAAAATTTATTATATATATTATTTATACCTAGACATGGACTTTGTTTGCACTGACACCAAAACAAAATATTTGTACCATTAACAAAACATTTGTACCATTAATAGTGTGGCTTTTTATGATTTATATATATATATTCTTGAACTATACAATGCATTGGATCCACTTAATTTAACTTGAAATCACCATTCAAGTTAGTATTGTGTTTTTCTATTTAAAACTAGTATAGCACTATGGATGCTTTCGCACTACAATAAAAATTTGGGGGAATTATTATTTAGGATTGAGATCACCATTTTACAAAATTTCAGGACTAAAAATTTGTGAAATTACGAAATCAGACCACTAGTCCTAAAGGCAAATTAATTCAAAGTTAAGATTACTAAAATATCCTTAATGAACTTATACAAGATAAGCATAAAATTTGCTTTAGAAATTTACAACTTCTCACTCATATTTTGCAATTTATTTTTTCAAATTTTACAACTTAATTTCTTAATTTTAACATTGAGTAATCGAAATTCAATTTTACAAGTATAAAATTCACTCAAAAAATTTGCAACTTCTTACTTATATTTTGCAACTTATGTATTTTGATTTTGTAACTTAGTTTTTAAATTTTAACATCAAGTAATCAGATTTCAACTTTATAAGTATAAAATTCACTTTAGAAATCTGTAACTTCCTACTCATATTTTGCAGTTTATGTGTTTTGATTTTGTAACTTAGTTTCTTAATTTTAACGTTGAGAAATCAGATTTCAACTGTATAAATATAAAATTCGCTTAAAAAATTTACAACTTCTTACTCATATTTTGCAATTTTGATTTTGCAACTTAGTTTCTGAAATTTAGCATTAATCAGATTTCAACTTTATAAGCATAAAATTTGCTTGAGAAATTTGTAACGTCCTACTCATATTTTGCAACTTATGTGTTCTGATTTTGTAGCTTCATTTCTGAAATTTAGTAACGAGTAATCAGATTTCAACTTTATAAGCATAAAATTCGCTTTGAAAATTCGCAACTTCCTACTCATATTTTGCAACTTATATGTTCTGATTTTGCAATTTAATTTTTGAATTTTAACATCGAGTAATCAGATTTTAACTTTATTAAGAGCATTTTAGTAATCTTGATTTTGAATTAATTTGCTTTGAAAACCAGAGGTCTGTTTTCATAATTTCACAAACTTTTAATCCTAAAATTTAATAAAATGATGATTTTGTTCCTAAAAAGTAATTCCCCCTAAAAATTATCATATGTACTTATAATATGAAATGCTAAATAATATGTAGGTTTATTTATTAATTCAATTATCAGTTTTTATAAAGTTTTCAACAATTATAATTGTATTGGTGACAAAAAAAAACAACAATATTATTTTGTGAAAAGTAATATAATTGCGTATGATAAAAAAGAATTTAATTGTCAGTAAATATATTCAAAATTATATGTGAAGAAAAAACCAAGGAACAAAAAATTAAACCGGTTGGACCGGGAATCGATACTAGATCAGATCCGGTCTGGTCATAGATTACAATCGGCTATGCTCAGAACCAATGAGAACCAGTAAAAAACCGATTGAATCGGTCACGAATCGATTGAACCGGTTAACTATTTTTCTCAGTTTTTTTATTTTTAAGTAAAATATTATTTTTAGTACTAAGTAAATCTTTTTCTTTCTATATTATAATATTGTATAAGCTTTATTACAAATTTATGATATATAATTATTAATAATGATAAATTCACTAAACAAATAATATAAAAATAAAATATTAATTGATTATTTTGAATTCAAAATATGATTATATGTAAAATATTAACTTGTTTAAACTTTAATATTAAGTTGTAAAACTTATTAATAATATTTTTAATTTTCTATATAATATATAAAATTATTAAATTTATTACTACCAGTTTAATTCTGGTTGAACCATTGAACTTTAAACCAGTGTCCTAACCAATTCAATGTTCGATCCAATTTTTTGAACCTCGATAAAAACTCATTCTGATCCACATTACAAGGCATTTTGTATCAATTATACGTATATTAAGGAAATCATTTTTTTTACTTGAAATCAATGTAAAAAGTATCAATATTTTCCATTTTATCCTTATTAAATATCTTATTATATTATCATTGCAGGGTTATAAATGAGGAGTAAGGAAAAATTAAAAACAAGAGTAAAATGGGGAAAAAATATCCAACGTCTATATTTTGGACCAGAAACTTGTTATACAAAATGTCTTATAATATAGATCAGAGAAACTAATTCTCTAACATAGGCTTATGAAGTTGTTGCCAATAATATCATATTTCTTGTCAATCTCCACATTTCACAATCTATCCATATATAAGATGAATTAAGGGTTATAAATACAATATTCTCTATTGATCCTCTTGAAATAACAAGAAGTATTTGTCTAGAATCTCCTTCGAACATAATGATCTTCCCTCCAAATGGCATGATAGCACAATTTGTATTTTGTTGCTTAGCAATATCCCTCATGGTCCAATCAAGAGCCTTAAAATAACATTTTATGAATCAATAACTCAACCAAAGGACTACCTGTAACACCTTACTTTTAGACTTATTTTCCATGAATTAGACTCCTTTTAAGTCTAATTATACTTGATTCTAAGCTTGAATCACATAAGAATGAAAATCAGAATTTCAAAAATTTTCAGTTACCATTCATATGGTAGTTTCCACTTTGCCAACTGAACTTTGAAAATTCATAACTAATTCTAGAAAAATCATTTCATAGTGATTCAAGTCTTTAACAATATATAAAAACCTTATTTACATGGAAAAAATATGAAACTGAGCATTTATTTGACCAATTTATATAGTTTATTCCTTAAACATTTACTGTATATTTGGTCATTTTCTCTTCCCCAGGATTTTGACCTTATATTTAAAAATTCATATCTCACTCTACCATGAGCCAAATCAAACATTATTTATGTCATATGAAATTCCTGTGAGTCTATTTACATAAATAATTTTCTTCTACATTTATTCAACTTTCACAGGACATGGTGTTAACTTAAATCATAAAGGGTCAGAATTCCACTTTTGCTGGAACAGTTTTGGGAAAACCTCCATATCTCCTATCATATAGCTCCAATTACCTACAAATTAGTGGCATATGAAAATCAAAACATAGACCTTTCCGTAAATATAAACCACTGAATTTTTGGAGCTTTGTACGATTTTATATAAGCTTTTGAATTTTCCAGTACTTACTTTTCAGCTTTCAGTTTTCCCATTCTTACCCTGTTCTGAACCCTGAATTAGAAAATTCACCATTAATTGTACACAACTCCAAATGGGGTGAATTAGGTATCATATTAAAGCTGGAGATGCCCTCTATCTGTTATTAAAATATCATAAACTTACCCTCACATTAAGTATAGAACAAGGGCGAATGAAACAGACATGGTGGGAAAATGCCCTGTTTCAGTCCACATTGCAATTTCCTTGCCAAAACCCTTGCAAATGAACTCATTTTGGCATGTAACTTGGTAGAATATAACTTCATATCCCAACATACAGAACTGAAAATTTTCATACATTTTCTACAACATTAACATATTATTCACTATTTTATAATTTCATACAAAGTAAGGCACAAATAACCATTCACCCTATAACACAATGGCTTGCAACATCATTTCCTTCTTCATGCCTTTTGCTCCTTCCTTAACTCTTTTGCATTGGTTCTCCCTAGCATGGTTAGTCATTGAAGGGGGGTGAGATTCAAAGAATCTCAGTAGCAATCACCATTCATGCAATCATATTATCACATTAAGCATATAATCATCATAAAATATCAAGTAAATGCTTTTAAACATTTATGCCATAATATTTTACAAAAATTTCGGAAGAGTTTTGTTTTATATTTTGGACATCCCGGGGTCTCAAAACCCTCAATTAACTCAGCCAACATTCTCACAGCATCACAATTGATCATAGCAAACAATAGGCAAGTCATCGAACTCATTGAAAATCACATGACAATATAAGGCAAGAATAGGTAAATTGCTACCTTCATGCTTTTTCTTACTCTTCAACTTGATACCAATGCTCCCCCTAGCTTCCTTGGGCTTCTTCAAGTCCTAATGCATCATCAAACAATTATTCAAGCTAATGGTTCCATGACTTTCTTCAAAAAGTGTTCATGAAACCCTAATTCTTCAAAAATTCACCAAAAATTCATTCCTAACTCAAAAATGATGAATTATACCTCTATTCCATGTAATTTTTCATGAGGAATCCAAATATGGCCTTAGAATTACCAAATTCCATTTCTAACTCGGTTACTGTTCATTCCGAATTAACTTCATAAACCTAAAAATTTCACTTTCTTAATCTCAAGCTTTTTCTTGTACAACATACTTGTATCTACCTATTTTGGACTCAAGGAATCCATTTTTGGGGTCAAAATCATGAAATTCTCTTTGGTTTCCAAACCCTAAATAGGCAGAAAATTTCATAAATTTGTAGAAAAATATCTACCCGATTAATTTGCAATCTAATGTCATAATCTTAATCCTTGAAGCCTATACATCACTTTTCATGGTTTAATTTCTTCATGGCTTCATTTTCTCTCTCTACTCTCTCTCTAGGCAGAAAATTTCAGAGATAAAATAGAGAGAAATACTCTATGAAAAGCCTCACAAAGACTTAGAAGCACAAGATACTAGTCATAGAACTTACCTTGAGCACTTGTGTTCTTAAACTTTACTTCTTGCTCTTGCTTTCTTTTCTTCAAAATTTCACGCCCTCTCTCCCTCAAGGCTTCTGTTCAGACGTGAATGAAGTGAGGAAGATGAAGCTTAATGACTTGCTTAGATATTTTTATAATAAACTCACTTAATCAACTTTTCTTTTTGACTTTATTGCTTTTCTTCTTAAAAAAGCTTTTGAAAAATTCCACATGTGTCCCAACCTGCTGATCATGCGTAGCTCACTTCCCTTTTTGGCCAAAAATTGTTTAAATAATTTTTATGGACCAAAATACCTTTTACCGATTAAATTTACCCATATCGATTAAGTATTTTCACCGAAATCGTCACTAAATTGGTACAGGATTATCCAAAAATTACTTTTGGGCCAACATCATTATCTTGACCCAAAATATATTTAAGCAAGGTCCAATCATTGTTCTTGAATCAATACTGCCTTTTCCTGTAGTCTAAATTGACTTTTATCGGGTAAAATATTAATATTAAATTCTAACCACCCAATAAATATTATTTTGACCTTAATAAATTCCATACTATATTTCATTGGGTCTAACTCATTAAGAGCTTCATTTTGACTATAATTTCTCATATTTACAAAAATGCCCTTGACCCGGGGCTAATTTATAATTCTTGAAACTTTTGGGTCCTTAGTTGTAATTTTCCCCAAGATATTTCTCAGGCTCATTCAACGTAATTTTTATGATTTTAAGGACATGGATGTCCTTTTCATAATTCTTTGGGGGAAAAAATATAATTTCTCATTTTTCCATCTAACCGGGAAAAATGACCTCTTTACCCTTCTTTACGCTTAACGGTGTATCTCCGTTTTTTCTAATTTCTCATGCATTTTATGATATAAAAATTTATTCCTTGGGGTTTAAATATAATATTCATATTTTTCTTCTAATATGGGAAATGATCGTTTTGCCCTTAAGCCGGGTCAAAAATATAATTATCCATTCTTTTGGGCACTTTCTTGTAATTTCACCCAAAGACCAATTTTTTATTATTTCCTTTTCACTATTCACATTAACTTTCAAATTGGTCTATCTCTCAACCTAGACCTCCCGGGCACGCAATACTTATACCATTACGCTCAGCTTGAAGCGGGCTTTCATTCAAGTGGTATATTGCATGTTTTTCGGGGTAAGTTCTGGAATTAATTTCTGCAAAGGACCTTATCGAAAATTAATTCCAATTAAGGACCGAACATAACTTCTTTAGAAAATTAGATGATAAATTAATTTCTTCTAAAGCCCAATTATATATAGCCTTTTCATCTCGCTTCGTTTCTCATCTTTTATTCATTTTATAACATCCCATAAAAATAGGGATATTACACTACCTGCCTAACATTGCATGCAAATCTTCGTAAGTTGGATTGAATAGTGCATTGAATGAGATCAATTATAAAATTTAATAATTCAATGTGTTTGTTCATTTTGATTCAAATTTAAATTCAAAATTAAAAGAAGTTAAGTAGGAATAATATTTAATGTGAAACATTCTTTAGTTAATACAATTAATTTGGATGTTGAATTATTATATTTGATTTTTAATATTCAAAACTAATAAGATATAATCTATATATCTATATATATTAATATTTCTGAAGGAAAAAATATTGTTTATAAGCATTGTTATGAACAGTGTTCTCCCCCACTTTCATTAATATTTTATTTCTTAAATTATTTTAACATTTTTTATTTTAAACTTTTGATGCCCCCACCCTCCCCCACTATTTTTAACATTCTCGCTTTTCCAAAAAAGATTATTTTAACATTTTTACTTTTAACTTTTAGTTTTTTTATTTAAATTTTCTATATTTTATCAAATATTATAAAATAAAATATGTCTCCATATATTTTCTCTCTTTTTATATTTTCTTTTTATTTTCTATTCTCTCTTTTTCCTCTAATCACTTTATTTTGTATATATTTTTTAAATTCTTTCCTCATATTTTTATTCTCTCTCTACTCATACTCTTATTATTAGTTTAACTTATCTCCCTTATTTGATTATATCAAATTATCTCAAATGCAGAATATAAAAATACTTTGTACATTCATTTTATGACTATTTTTTTTTATCATTCCCTCTCAAATAATATAAATGTCTTTTTCATATTTAAATTTTAAATCTTTTAACTTTATTATTTTTTTACTTAAATTTCATAAATTTTGTATCACTATCTTTTTATGAACTTAATATTATATATATTTTGTCGGATCAATTTTTTTAGTTTTATATGTCCCGTGCATTGCACGGGATAAGACAATATAGTTTATTATATTTTTTATTTTGAAATTATGATAACTTTTAATTAGTAAGTGATAATTATTATATATAATATATATTCATTTAAAAGAAATTTCGACCCATTAATTTAAAACAAAAACCTCCAATTTGAAATTATTTCAATCACAAAATTGTGAATTTATCTAAACAATTTAAAAAATATATAATTTTTAATTGATAATTTAAGAATGTCAAACACATAAAACACATAAACATACATGGCATCAAATTTACCGACTAATAATTCTACAAATTCATCATTGTTAATAATAATTCCACAAATCTTGCAATAAATTTACTGACTAACCATTATAAAACATATACATGGCATCAAATATTTAAAATAATGAAATTAAAATTAAATTTTTTAATTAATTCAATCAATTTATTCTTTGCACTATTGCTTTTAAACAATTCCCAACTTCACCTACTAATAATTAATGCTTTCGCGCTTTATTTTTTCTATTTTTATTCTTTAAATCATATTTATTTAATTTCAACAGTTTAGATTTTATTTTATTTTGTTAATACTTTTAGTTCAAAAGAAATAGAATATAAAACATAGTAGTTAGCTAACTATAAATTTTTTTAAAAATAATAACTTAAATTAAGGAATAAGATATACAATATATGTAATTCAAATGCGATTTTTTTTGTTTTTTACTTGATTCAAATGAGATTTAAATAGCTTAAATTTTTTTCAATGATAAGTATGATCAATTTGATTATTGAATCAGTTAATTTAATTAAAAAAACTCAATAAAAATTAGTTAAAATCTAACCTTTAAAAAATTTAGAAATATATATAATAAATATTTTAGTTAGTCATTAAATTTATGTTAGTTCATACATAATATATATATAAATAAGTATATTTAGAAAATTTAGAAATTAGCCGGCTTTAAGAAGCTTTGAGGGAATGCTTTGAGTACTACTTATATATTTATATATATATATAATTAGATTTTTCTCCCCCGCGGACGTAGATACACGCGCAGACACGAGAACATTTTATTTAGTTTTAAAATATATTGAATTAAAAAAAATATCATCATTAACTTCCCTGTTCAAAAAAAATAATATCAAATGATATTAATTAAAATTAATATAGATTGAGAAAATAAAAAAAAAAGAAAGTGAATCCCACTTAAAATAATGAAAAAAGATAAATCTTACTTGGAATTAATTTATGGTGATTTTTTGAATTTAGGGTTCAGAATAGAGAAAGATTGGGAAAATTGGAAACTGAAAGTTAGGTACTGAAAAATTAAAAAGATGATATAAATCGTGCAAAGCTCCAAAAATTTATTGGTTTGTATTTATGGAAATGTATATATTTTAAGTTTCATATGCCACTGATTTGGAGGTAATTGGAGCTATATGATAGGAGATATGGAAGTTTTCCCCAAACTGTTCCAGCAAAAGTGGAATTCTGACCCTTTATGATTTAAGTTATGTCAAAGTTGAATAAATGTATAAGAAAAATATTTATAGAAAGTAGACTCACAGATATTTCTAATGACATAAGGAATGCATAAATTGGCTCAGGGTAGAGTGAGATATGAATTTTTAAATATAAGGACAAAATCCTGGGAAAGAGAAAATGACCAAATATACAGTAAATATTTGAGGAATAAATTGTATAAATTGGTCAAAAGAATAATCTTTTTCATATTTTTTCCATGTATATAAGATTTTTATCTATTTTTAGAGACTTGAATCACTATGAAATAATTTTTCTATAATTAGTTATAAATTTTCAAAGTTCAGTCAGTAAAGTGAGAACTACCATATGAACAGTAATCGAAAATTTTAGAAATTCTGATTTTCATTTTTTTGTGATTCAAACTTAGAATCAAGTATAATTAGACTTAAGAGGAGTCTAATTCATGAGAAATGAGTTTAAAATTAAGGTGTTACAGTATATATGTAGAATATAATATATGAGTTAATTCAAATTAATTCATAATAATATTTAATTGAAGATTGAATGCAAATAATTCTAATTTTTGGAGATTGTGGAATAAATGGAAAGAAAATATGCATGATTTTGAAAAACTGTATAGCATACCAAAATAAAGAAATAATTGATTGAGAAAACATTTAAGAAAAACTCAGTCACACAAAGGAAAGCATAAAAATAGTTGTCTAGTTGACAAGATGGGTTCTTGAAGTAATTCAGATCACCAAGATGATGTGAAATGCTAATATCATAACACGTTATTTTTTAGATCATTACTTTACAATATATTTATATGAACCATGATACTTTTATATTCGCCAACAAATGAGCTAAAATAAATATGAAACTCTTGTTCTTTTCTAATGAAGGGATTGGTCTTAGACACATTTTGTATATTTATATATTTATAATTATTTGTCCTTTAATCAATTTCTTATTTTAAAGGTTTATTTCTCTAATCATAATGACTATTTGGATAAATTTAATATAAATGTTATTTGAACATTAACTAATTTAATATAATTTTGGAACAACAAACTTTATTAAATTTTGCCCTGATCATCAATTGTTTCTCTCATTCTTCTCTCAGGAAATTCAACAAAAATAGCCGTTTGCAAAATTTAAAACTTTCAAAAGGTTAAAATTACCATTTACAAATGTCGGGATTGGGAATGTACAGTATATACCACCATCGGCTTTTTTGTTTTGCCCTTATCAACATCAACTATTTCTCTCATTCTTCTTACAAAGAATGTCCCACTCACAGAGCCTTCTTCTCTACAATCCTTTATATGAATTAATTGAAACAAAAATATTTTTTTTATAAACATTACATATGTTAGTTCAGTTGGCTTCCCAAGAGTGAGGTGAATTGGGAAGATTGAAATTTTTCTGTAAAAATCAAATACAGTGGCGATACTAAAAGTTTGCTAAAAACATAGTTTAAAAAATAAAGAGTAAAGAGAAGAAGACTTAGTGATTTATCCTGGTTCGGTCTTTTCCTCTTGAATTACGTCCAGTCCCAAAGCCACCACTTGAGATTTCCCCACTATCTCTTGTAAGATTTGAATGGATTTTTGCAATGACGGCAGTACAACACCAACTCAAACTTTGAGATGAAATAAACTGTTGAATCAAGTGTTTTGATGATTCCAAACCAACTTTCTAGAGCTTGGAGAGAAGATATCAAAGGTGCACAAATGATCTCAAGTGGAGAAATTCAAGAATAACCAGCACAAGAATAGATGTAGAATCTCTAACTATGTTTAAATTGAGTAAAAAGCTTTGAATTGGCAAAAGATGTTTTAAAACTTTGATTCTATGTTAATTCATGGAATATTTGAAAAACATCCACTAACAGACAAAGTTTGAAATGTTTATATTGATATGCTGTTTTGAAAATTCGAACTTTGGCTTTGAAAATTCGATTTTCATATTGAAAATGAACATGTCTGAAAAGAGCCTTCTCTGATAGACGAATTTTGGATTCAGAAATTCGAATTTTGAATCTTGTCTGAAAAGATCCTTCTCTGACAGACGAACTTTGGGTTTTGAAAATTCGAATTTCAGACAAAATAAAACTTATGAAAAATGAAAAATTCATCTGAAGATATGTCAAAGTTTATTTGAAAATTGAGTTAGGAAAGAGCATCAAAATGGTTCACTGATAGACGGACTTTGAACATGAAAATTTGAATTTCAGAAACAAAGCTTCTGAGTCTGTTATGATGATATGTTGACATACGAATGTTAGTATTCAGAAATTCAAACTTTGAATTAAGTCTGAAAAGATGCCTCTCTGACAGACGAACTTTGCATTTTGAAAATTCAAATTTTGAATAGATGAACTATTGTGCCTTATTGAATTGCTTACTTATAGACGAATTTTGAGGTATCAAAATTTGAATTTCGAAGGTACTGTAGCAAAATAGAACTACTATTCATACTTTTCAGAAGAAGTTTAAACTTGAAATTCGTATGTTCCAACATAGAAATATTTTTCAAAGATCAAAATTTGAATTTTGCTTCATGACAGATGAACTTCGAATGTTAAACGTTAAAGACTTTAGCTTCTGGTTTCTGCGAAATTTGTCTATTAACCAACCAAAATTCGAATTTCAGAATGTCAAAAGCATTAAATGTGGTTGGTTAACGGATAGTTTTTCAGAGTAACCGTTCGATAACTTCTCCAATGGATAGATTTTGTCTCTAACGTATAGTTAAGACCTAAATCTATAAATATAACATCATTTGAAGTTGTGGATAACGATTTTAACAGTGCACATACTGAAACTCTGCCATATCACCAACTCAAAGCTTTTACTCTTACATACTTCATTCTTGGTACTGCAACTTTCATATTTACTCTGATTAAGAGAGTTTATTCATTGTAAATAATCTTATCTTCATTTGGAAGAAAGATTTTCTTGTGAGGGGATATCACAAAGGATTAGGAAAGCACTTAGGTAGAGTGCAAAGAGAAAAAGTGTGAGCTCCAAAACAGAGCATCATAGCTGTACTGTGGCATTTGTAAGAAGCCCACTGAATTCGTGCAAGATAGTGAAAAATCTCAAGTGGTGACTTGAGGACTGGACGTAGGTCAAGATTGTGAGACCGAACGAGGATAAATATCTGTGTCTTCCCTTATCTATTACTGCTTTTACTTGCTTCTCACTTATACTCTGTTTTACTGTTACCTTCGTTTTCTTCACCTTATTGATATTTTATAGAAAATTTCAATCTTCCCAATTCACCCTCCTCTTGGGAAGCTAGCATATCTAACAAGTGGTATTAGAGCTCGGATTCCCAAACAAAGGATTTAACAGTCTGGGAAGAACAATGGCTTGCTTTGGAGAGAGTATACTGCAAGAAGGAAACAATACAAATAGACCACCTGGCTTCAGTGGAGAGCACTACGGATACTGGAAGATAAGAATTCAAATTTATCTCCAGTCCATTGATCTAGACATATGGTCTGTCATCCAGAAGGGAGATTTTGTCCCAATGACATTGCAGGATGATGGGAAATATAGAGAGAAGCCAGAGGCCAAATGTGTTAGATAAGTTGGCTTCCCAAGAGGGGGGATTAATTGGGAAGATTAAAATTTTTTCTGCAAAATGTCAAGAAAGTGAAGAAAGCAAAGGGTGATAGTAAAACAGAGTATAAATGAATAAACAGTAAAAGTAGTAGTAGGGAAGAGAAGACTCAGATATTTATTCTAGTTCGGTCTCTCAACTTGACCTACGTCCAGTCCCCAAGTCACTACTTGAGATTTTCACTATTGTAAGAATTCACTGGGCTTCTTGCAAATGCCATAGTACAGCGTTGATGCTCTGTTTCTAGAGCTCACACTTTCACTCTTTGCACTCTCACTAAGTGCTTCCCCAATCCCTTGTGATATCCCCTCATAAGAAAATCTTTCTTCCAGATGAAGATAAGATTATTTACAATGAATAAACTCTCTTAATCAGAGTGTATATGAAAGTTAGAGTACAAATATTAAAGTATGTGAGAGTAAGAGACTTTGAGTAGATGATTTGACAGAGTTTCAGTATATATAAAGTTAAAATCGTTACCCACAATTTCAAATGATGTTATATTTATAGATTTTGGTCTCAACTATATGTTGGAGACAAAATCTATCCATTGGAGAAGTTACCCAATGGTTACTCTAAAAAACTATTCGTTCACCAACTGCATTTAATGCTTCTGACACTCAAAGTTTAAATTTTGGTTGACCAACAGACGAATTTCGCAAAGACCAAAGGCTAAAGACTTCAATCGTTGAATATTCGAAGTTCGTCTGTCATGAAGCAAAGTTCGAATTTTGATCTTTGGAAAATGTTTCTATGTTGGAACATACGAATTTTCAAGTTGAAAGTCTTTCTGTTAAGTATGAATAGTAATTTCATTTTGCCACAGTGCCTTCGAAATTCAAATTTTGGAACCCAAAATTCGTCTGTCAGTAGCTGGTTTAATAAGGCATAATAGTTCATCTTATTCGAAATTCAAATTTTCAAAGGGCAAAGTTTGTCTGTCAGAGAGATCTCTTTTTAGACTTACTTCAAAGTTTGAATTTATGAATATTGTCATTCGTATGTCAACATATTATTATAACAGATTCACAAGCTTTGTTTCTGAAATTCAAATTTTCATGTTCAAAGTTCGTCTGTCAGTGAGCAATTTTGAAGCCCTATCTAAACATGATTTCAGATGAACTTTGACATATTCTCAGATGAATTTTTCAATTTTCATAAGTTGCATTTTATCTGAAATTCGAATTTTCAAAAGCCAAAGTTCGTCTGTCAGAGAAAGCTCTTTTTAGACACGTATCAAAATTCGAATTTTTTAAGTCAAAATTCGTCTGTCAGAGAAGCCTCTTTTCAGACTTGTTCATTTTCAATATGAAATTCGAATTTTCAAAGCCAAAGTTCAAATTTTCAAAACAGCAGATCAGTATAAACCTTTCAAACTTCGTCTGTTGGTGGGTGTTTTTCAAATATTCCATGAATTAACAAAGAATCAAGGTTTTAAAACATCTTTTCACCAAATCAAAGTCTTTTACTCAAATTAAAACATTACTAAACATTCTATATCTATTCTTGCACTGATTTCTCCAGAATTCCTTCACTTGAAACCTTTTGTGCACCTTTGATATCTTTATTCCAAGCTCTTGAAGGTTGGTTTGGAATCATCAAAACACTTGATTCAACAGAATGGAATGAGGAAGATAGGAGAAGAGTCTTGCTGAACTTCAAAGCAAAATACTGCCTGGTCAGTGCATTGAATCAAGACGAATTCTACAGGGTCTTACAATGCTCCACAGCCAAGGATATGTGGGACACCCTTGAAATTGCTCATGAAGGAACCACTGGAGTTAGAGAAAACAAATTGAACTCCTGCATAGGAGAATACAAGAGCTTCAAAATGGTTGAAGGAGAAAGTGTCAAAGAACTACAAAAGAGATTCACCCTCATTGTGAATCAATTAAAAAGTTTTGGCAAGGAGTACACTCAGACAGAGAAGGTCAGAAAGATCCTCAGAGCTCTCCCTCTGGAATGGCAACCCAAAGTAACAGCAATAGAGAAAATCAGAGGAGAATCAATGGCATCTATCACAGCCCTCTTCGGTATCCTTGAAGAATATGAAGGAAAGATGAAGGCTCTCAAGGAGGCAGGACAAGACAGAAAGAAGAAGGGTCTTGTTCTGAAAGCTGGTGAGGAGAAATAAGAAGAATCTAACGATGGAGATGAGCTAGATGAAGAAACTCTTGCTATGATAGTCAAAAAATTTGGAAGATTTTACAACAAGAAAAGAAACAAGAAATTCTTCAAGAAATGAGCAGCTGGAGATAGTAAGAGAGAAGGAAAAGAACCTGTTACTTGTTATGAGTGCAAAAAGTAGGGACATATCAAATAAGATTGTCCACAATTCCTCAACAAGTAAGAGAAAGAAAAGAAAACTACAGACAAAGGCAAAAAGAAAAGAGCATACATCTCATCAATCTGGGGCAACAGTTCAGATGAAGAAGAAGATGATGAAGATGAGATTGCCAACATCTGTCTGATGGCACTTGCATCTGAAGAAGCTGAAATTCCATTCAACAGTGATCAGGAAGATGAGGTATATTAATATGAACCTTCTTATTATGAATTACTGGATGCGTTTCATGAATTGCATGATGAGTTCATTAAGACTGCCAAAGAACTCAAACAAGCTAAGAAAAAGATTAACAAGTTAGAATCTCTACATACCATCTCTGAAACTACTTGTCTGCATACTGCTGAATCTGCTTGTTGTAAATCATGCATAGAATTAAAGCAAACCAATGACTATCTGGTGAAAAGTATGTCTAGACTTACTAAAGGAAGAGATATGTTATTTTCTTTAATGGGCAGTCAAAGAATAACACAAGGAAAGACTGGACTTGGCTATGACCCTTGTGCAGTAAAAGAAAAGATTAGGAAGAAAAATCAAAATGTGTATATAAGACATTTTGTGCATGCTAGTGGCAGTAAAAAGAAAGATCATATTTCACGACATATTGAATCCTATGATCAATCAAGGCATGTAAAACAAAAGTATTATCTGTATTACTTTCTTCCTTCATCTCAATCCAGCAGTCCATTTACTACCTGTCACTTCTGTAACAAGAAGGGACATATTTCCAGTTCATGTGCTTTAAAGAAAAATGAACTTTATAGGAAGGCTAAATGGATTCCCAAAGGTACATCTATATCTAGGGAAAATACTACTAACAGAAAAGGACCCAAGCAAATTTGGGTACCTAAAAAGAAAATATGAACTGTGTCTTGCAGGTTCATCTTAAAGCTAGAAAGAGCAATAAATGGTATATAGACAGTGCCTGTTCAAGTCATTTGACTGGTAATAAGGATAAGTTCATCACTCTTAAAGACAAGAAAGGAGGAAAGGTGACCTTTGGAGGTGATCAATATGGCAAAATAGTTGGCATTGGCATTGTGGGCAAGAATCCTGAAACATCCATTAAAGAGGTGCTGTTTGTAATTAGCCTCAACCACAATCTGCTAAGCATAAGTCAGACATGTGACAAAGGAAACTGGGTATTGTTTGATTCAAAATTTTGCCTAGTCATTCGAAAAAGTGATCACAAAGTAATCCTCAAGGCTCAAAGGGATGGTAACTATTATACTATTGATCTTGATGAACTTCCTCCCTTAGATTCTGTCTATTTAATTAGTCAGGATAATGATAGCTGGTTGTGGCATAGAAGGTTAACACATGTTAACATGAATCAACTATTAAAACTGGTTAATAATGAGTTAGTCTCTGGCCTGCAAAAAATTTCTTTTGAAAAGGATAAAGAATGTGATGCATGACTAAGAGGAAAACAAACTAAATCATCATTCAAATCTGAAAATGTAGTCACTGTTAGTTAGGCTGACTTCCTAAGAGGGGGGTGAATTAGGAAGATTAAAAATTTTCTGCACAATGGTGAAAACAATGATGAAAGCAAGGTATGATAGAAAAATAGAGTATAAAGCAGTAAAATGAAAGAGTAGAGAAAGAGAGAAGAAAAACTCTGATATTTATCCTGGTTCGGTCTCTCCTCTAGACCTACGTCTAGTCCCCAAGACACCACTTGAGATTTTCCACTATTCAGCAAGAATTCAACGGGCTTCTTACAAATGCCACAGTACAACGTCAATGCTTTATTTTCTAGAGCTCACTCAATCTCTTTCTGCACTTTCACAAAGTGCTTTACAATCCTTTGTGATATCTCCTCACAAGAAAATCTATCTTCCAGATGAAGATTAGATTATTTACAAAGAAGAAACTCTCTTGAATAGAGTGAATATGAAAGTTGAAGTACAAGTATTGAAGTAAGAGGGTAAAAGTCTTTAAGTAGAAGATTTGGCAGAATTTCAGTATAAACAAAGTTTGATTCATTACCCACAACTTCAAATGATGTTGTATTTATAGATTTAGGTCCCAACTATTCGTTAGAGACAAAATCTACCCGTTGGGGAAGTTATCCAACGGTTACTCTGAAAAACTATCCGTTAACCAACCACATTTAATGCTTCTGACATACTGAAATTTGAATTTTGGTTGGTCAACAGACGAATTTTGAAGGAACAGAAGGTTAAAGCTTCCAACGTTGAAATACCGAAGTTCGTCTATTCATGAAGTGAAATTCAAATTTTGAAACTTAGAAAATGTTTCCATGTTGTGACATACGAATTTTCAAGAAGAAAGTTTTTCTGTTAAGTGTGAACAGTATTTTCAATTTGCTACAGTGCCCTCGAAATTTAAATTTTGGAACCCCAAAATTCGTCTGTCCGTAGCATGCTCAAGAAGCACAGTAGTTCATTTTCTTTCGAAATTCGAATTTTAAAAGAGTGAAGTTTGTCTGTCAGAGAGACCTCTTTTCAGATTCACTTCAACATTCGAATTTGTAAACACTGTCCTTCGTATGTCATCATATCATTTCAACAGAATCACAACTTTAGCTTCTGAAATTTGAATTTTCATGTTCAAAGTTCATCTATCAGTGAGCAATTTTGAAACTCAATATAATCTTGATTTCAGATGAACTTTAACATTGTTTCAGACGAATATCTTCAATTTTCATAAGTTTCATTTTATCTGAAATTCGAATGTTCAAAACTCAAAGTTCGTCTATTGCTCAAAAGCTTCTTTCAGACACTTATGAAAATTTGAATTTTGGAGAATCAAAATTCGTCTGTCAGAGAAGCATCTCTTCAGACTTATTCAGTTTTAGCTCAAAATTCGAATTTCCAAAGCCAAAGTTCGAATTTCTAACATGACAGTTCAATGTAAACTTTTCAAACTTCGTCTGTTGGTGGGTATTTTTCAAAGATTTCATGATTTAACATAAAATCAAGTTTTTAAAACATCTTTTCATAAAATCAAAGTCTTTTACCCATATTTAAACATAACTAATGATCCTACAACAAATCTTGCACAGATTACTCAGAACTTCTTCACTAGAAACATTTTGAGCTCCTTTGACATCTTCATTCGAAGCTCTTGAATGTTGGCTTGGAATCATCAAAACTCTAGATTCAACAGTCACCACATCTATGTTAGCAAGGCTGACTTCCCAAGAGGGGGGGTGAATTGGGAAGATTGAAAATTTTCTGCACAAGGTGAGGTAAGTGGAGATATCACAGTATAATGAAAATAATGCGTAAAACAGAGCAAGCTGAAAAGTGAAGATAGGGAGAAGAAAACTCAGTAATTTATCCTGGTTCGGTCTTTCCACTGGACCTACATCCAGTCCCCAAGACACCTCTTGAGATTTATCCACTATACAGCAAGAATTTCAATGGGCTTCTTGCTAAGGCCACAGTACAACGAGTATGCTCTGTTTCTGAGCTCTCTCAAACTCTCCAAGCACTTTCACTGTGTGCTTCTCAATCCCCTTGTGAATACCCCTCACAAGTAAATCTATCTTCCAGATGAAGAGTAGATTGATTACAATGAAATAACTCTCTTGAAAAGAGTAGATATGAAAGTTTAAGTACAAGTTTAGAAGTTGAGAGGGTAAAAGCTTTTGAGAAGAAGATTTAGCAGAAATTCGGTATATACAAGTTTGATTCGTTACCCACAACTTCAAATGATGTTGTATTTATAGATTTAGGTCTCAAATATCCGTTAGAGACTAAATCTATCCGTTGGGGAAGTTATCCAATGGTTACTCTGAAAAACTATCCATTTACCAACCGCATTTAATGTTTCTGACATACTGAAATTCGAATTTTGGTTGGTCAACAGACGAATTTCGAAGGAACCGAAGGTTAAAGCTTTCAACGTTACAACACGAAGTTCGTCTGTTCATGAAGTGAAATTCGAATTTTGAAACTTATAAAACATTTTCACAATGTGACATACGAATTTTCAAGAAGAAAGATTTTTGGTTAAGTGTGAACAGTGTTTTCAATTTGCTACAGTGTCTTCGAAATTCGAATTTTGGTATCCAAAATTCGTCTGTCCATTGAACGTATAAAGAGACACAGTAGTTTACTTTCTTCGAAATTCGAATTTTGAAAGGGTGACATTCGTCTGTCAGAGAGCAATTTTGAGACTTAACTCATTCTTGATCTCAGATGAACTTTAACATAGTTTCAGACGAATTTCTTCTATTTTCTCAAGTTTTGTTTTGTCTGAAATTCGAATTTTGAAGACTCAAAGTTCGTCTGTTGTAAAGAAGCTTCTTTCAGACTTATATGAAAATTCGAATGTTGGAATCTCGAAATTCGTCTGTCAGAGAGCATTTTTCAAGCTGAATATCTTTTGATTTCAGATGCACTTTGTCATGGTTTCAGACGAATTTCTTTGGTTTTCACAAACTTCATTTTACTTGAAATTCGAATTTTGGAAGTGTGAAGTTTGTCTGTCACCAGAAAGGCTTCTTTCAGACTAGATGAAAATTCGAATTTTGAACCACCAAAATTCGTCTGACAGAGAGCCATCTCTTCAGACTTAATCAGTTTTAGCTCGAAATTCGAATTTCCAAAGGCAAAGTTCGAATTTCTAACTTGACAGTTTAGTTTAAACTTTTAACCTTCGTCTGTTTGTGGGTGTTTTTCAAATATTCAAGGATTTAACATAAAATCAAAGTTTGAAAACATCTTTTCTTCAAATCAAAACCTTTTACCCAATCATAACAAAAACTAAAGATCCTACAAGAGATCTAACAGCAAATACTCAGAAAATCTTCACTTGGAACAGCTTTGATCTCCTTTGATATCTTCAATCCAAGATCTTGAGTGTTAGTTTAAAATCATCAAAACTCTTTCATCAACATTCTCCCCCTTTTTGATGATGACAAAACAACTCACAAACTGGATTAGTACTTGGGTTTGCTTTCATAAGCTCCCCCTCAACATATGCATAAGATATCAAAATAACAGATTAAGTGAAGAGATTTAACGCCCAAAATATTGCAATCAAGAACATACTATATATCACCAAACTGTTGTAATACAAATTCCAATTAAAGAGTAGTTCTTAAAATCACACAACCAAATACAAAACACCCAAATAAAACAAGATACAACAAGAATAATCAGCCTAAGATCTAAGTCATCACTTCTTCTTTGGCTTCTTGCTGTAAGTCTTTCCTTTTCCAGATGGCTCAGCAGATTTTCCAGCTTGCTTGGTCCCAGTTTGCTTCCCAGTTTTCTTTGTCTTCTCCCCCTTTTTGGCATCATCAGGAAGTCCAACAAAGTCCATTGGAGGAGGTATCTGAGTGATAGGAACAGCACGAAGGGGGACAGGAGCAAAAGGAATCTCTGGCTGAACTGGTGCAGGGGGCTCAGCAGGTTCTTCATCATCATCAGAGACCTCAAGCAGTACTTGCATTTCCTGCCTAGAAAGAGCTAGTTGAGCTCTTTGGTGCTCTGAAAGCCCATAAGCAGCAATAGATTGAGAAGGTGGTTCAGCAGGAGGAAACATTTCTTCCAGCCTTCTCCTTTGAGCTAGCAGCAGAGCATTGTGAGCAATGGCAAGATAATCTACAACAGGCACAATGCTCCTTTCCACATTGCTTGCTCCTTCTGGCACAGAAGAGGTTGAAATGGCTTCAATCAGTCTTTCAACTTGCTCTGATTCTTGAATGGACAGAATTGAATCCAGAGCATCTTCTTGCATTGGCTCAAGAGGGCTTGATTCTTGAAGACCTTCTCCTTCTAATCCATAGTCCAAGGGTGGACCAGGACTTGGTGTTTTCATAGCACCATCACCATCCATATCAGTATCATGGTCAGAGGAGGCAATCTCAAAGGGACTTGGAGGCACAGGGGATGGAGACAGAGTAGGCTCAGGGACACCAGGCTGAGGTGGAGCTGAAGTGGTAGGAATTGCATTTCTTATCTCTTCATATGCATCAGCCACCACCTTCATATTTACTGCCAACTGATGGATCTGATCTTGTAGATGAGCAAATTTGGCATTTTGCTCATCTTTAATGCTGAGAATGAGTGTTGACAGACTGTCAAACAACTCAGTGATCTTAGTTGGCTTGGCTCGTGAGGAGGGAGTGGAAGGAGGGTGAGTAGGCCTGGAGGGAGATGGAATTGTCTGGGAAGGCTGAGGTAAGGATCTTTCAGGGGCCTCAGAAGTGCCTTCTTGTTGGAGGGATGCATCAGGGACAAAGAACAGGTCTTCAGTTTTTCCTGCTCCCTTTCCAACCCATCGTCCTTCATCTTTCTCAATGCCCATTCTTTGCAGTTCCTCCTCCTTGAATGCCTCAGTGAGTTTCCCTTTCCCTTTCTCAATGTGCTGAATCCTAGCATGCTGCAGGATTCTTGAAACAATTGCAGCATAGGGGAGTGTGGAATCCTTCCTCTGATCCCTTGCCTTTATCATTCGCTGAAGGATGATATGACCCATATTGATCAGCTTCCCACGAATGATAGCAGTCATCACATGAGCCTCTGCCCTTGTTATCAGATTGAAGCTACCACCCTTGTTGAAAATGATCCTTGACACTATGTAGTGCAGGATTCTGACTTGTACACTTAGGTCTGTGGGCTTCAACAGATTTATTGTTGGCCTGTTCTCCCTTCTCCTGAATAAGGTGTCCAAAATGGTGCTCTCCTTGTAGTACAGAAAGGATCCACCTTCTTCATCTGCTGTGCTTGCCTCATCCATATACCCAGAGGCTGTTAAGTCAACTTTTAGCCCATCTTGTCCTGGGATTTCTAACACCTCATTGAATGTTTCATCAGCAAGCCAAATGGTCCTTGATCTCAAGGTGACCTCCCATTTCATCTTCTTGCTGTTATACTTAAGAGACGCATACCAAGTCTTCACTACTTCATCATCATATCTTTCAGCAATTTCCAACAAATTTTTATATCTTAACAACCATATAGCAGCATCAAAATTGTTGGAAATCAGAAATTGTTCCACATTCACACAATGAGGCTTGATTACCTTTTTGTTGGAAAACTTGGTAGTGTACTCTTCTTGAATCTCAGGAGTGCTCCATAGTGGTAGTGTAGTCAATTCAAACTCTCCAGATTCAGTACTGGAAGAGGCAGAAGAGGCAGCAGCAGGAGCAGACGGTTCTGCACTTTTTGAAGAGGAGGGGCCAGATTTCTGGGATTCTGCTTTGGATGAAGATTTCTGGCGTTTAGAGGGAGTAGCTTTACTGGGTTCGGCTTTTCTCTTTGATTTCTCTCCTTCTTTGGTAGCATATTGTGATTTAACATTCCTTTTCGGAGGGGCCACAGCTTTTCCTGTTCCAGGAATTTTAACTCTTGCCATTTCTCGGTTGAATGAAGCAGAATGTGGCTGAGAATGGGTTTATATGATGCGAAAGGAAGTTTAATCGGTGGAAAAAGACGGTTTTTGGACAGAAGTTAAGAGGATTGAAGAGAGAATCAGAACAGACTTAGAGAGGTTACAAATAGGGTTGCGTCTGTTCTGTGGAAAACTGACGCATTTAACGTGTGTAACCGTCTGACAGACGAATTTTGAGAGGTCAAAATTCGAACTTCGGGCAGTTACAAGTTAAACCGTTCAGCACAGCTTACTGACAGATGAATTTTCATCTTGAAAGTTCGTCTGACAGTGGCTTGAAACAAACAATACAAGCACATCAGACGAATTTTGTTCCAACAAAATTCGAATGTTGAAAAGAAAAAGGCAGACAATAATCAAATCAACAGTCAATAGACGAATTAAGCAATCAGAACATCATCTTTCAGTGATACAATCAACAAGAACATGGTTCAACAGACAAATTTTGAGCTTGACAATTCGAATTTTTCAACTTTTGTCAAGATTGTTCAACATTCGTATGTTAAGAAGTAATGCTTCATATAGCAATGATGAACAACTATGACGTTGAAAATATATATATATATAATTTTTTTTTTGTCTTTGAAAATTTGAACTTTCAAGCATCAACAGACGAATTTCGAGGCATAACCGAGAACTGTTCCAAGACATAACAGGCCAAAGTTCGTCTGTTAGTCAACCAAAATTCGAATGTTGACCACGTTGACTAGTTCAAAAACATAGATTATCAAAGAGATTTTTCTAGTATTCAAACAACACACAAATTTCAACTTTAAAAACTTACAGAATGGATCCAGAACTCAGAATAATTATCATTCTCTTCATTTTCTGGTTGTTCCAATCTGGAGTGCTCCAATCTTTCAAACTTTTAGCCATTGATTTTCACAAGGAGCACCTGAAACTATACTAAAACATACTCCGATGCTCAAGTTAGAATTTATTCTAATATGAAAAGTTCTAAAGACAGACTTGCACAGAAATGACTTACAATTCATTGGGATTTACCATTCCCAATTCTCTCCTTATTTTACAGTGTCTCTCTTCTGATAGAGGCTTTGTGAGTATATCAGCAACTTGATCCTCTGTTGGGATGTACTCCAATCTAACTTCTCCTTTCAGAACGTGATCTCTTATGAAGTGGTGCCTAACTTCAATATGTTTAGTCCTCGAATGCATGACAGGATTTTTGGTGATATTTATAGCACTTTGGTTGTCACACATGATTGGTGTCTCTTTCATTTTAACCTCAAGATCTTCAAGCTGCTGTTTCATCCAGATGACTTGGGCACAACAGCTTCCAGCTGCAACATACTCAGCTTCTACAGTGGATAAGGCCACACTGTTTTGCTTTTTGCTGAACCATGAGACCAAGGATCCTCCAAGAAACTGACAGGCTCCACTTGTGCTTTTTCTGTCAGTTTTGGATCCTGCAAAATCAGCATCAGTGTATCCTTTGAGATCTTCTCCATTGCCTTTTGGATACCAAAGACCCATCTGTGATGTTCCAATAAGATATCTAAAAATTCTTTTCACAGCTGTTGCATGGGTTTCTTTGGGGCATGATTGGAACCTTGCACACATGCAGACACTGAACATAATGTCAGGTCTGCTGGCAGTTAGGTACAGCAGAGATCCGATCATTCTTCTGTACTGAGTAATGTCAAACATCTTCCCATTCTCATCCATGTCCAGTTTGGTTGCAGTAGCCATAGGTGTTCCCATTGGCTTGGCATTCTCCATACCAAACTTCTTTAACAGCTCCTTTAGATACTTGGATTGACTGAGGAAGATACCATCATTTAGCTGTCTGATTTGCAATCCAAGGAAGAAATTGAGTTCACCCATCATAGACATCTCGAATTCTCCCTGCATTAACTTAGAAAATTCCTTGCAAAGAACCTCATTAGTAGCACCAAAAATAATATCATCAACATAGATTTGAACAATTAGTAAATCTTTATTTTCTTTCTTAGAAAATAAGGTTGTGTCAACTTTGCCTCTGTTAAACCCCTTTTCAGTTAGAAAATTGCTCAGTCTCTCATACCATGCTCTAGGGGCCTGTTTTAAACCATAGAGAGCTTTCTTCAGTTTATAAACATGGTTTGGTTTTGTAGAATCCTCAAAACCTGGAGGTTGATCAACATAAACCTCTTCCATGATATATCCATTCAGAAAAGCACTTTTTACATCCATTTGATATAATAAAATATTTTTCATGCATGCATATGCCAGTAGTATTCTTATAGCTTCTAATCTAGCTACTGGTGCAAAAGTTTCTTCAAAATCAATACCTTCTTCTTGATTATACCCTTTAGCAACTAGTCTAGCTTTATTTCTGATTATTGTTCCAGATTCATCAAGTTTATTTCTGAAAACCCATTTGGTACCAATAACAGGATGATTTTTGGGTCTAGACACTAAATCCCAAACTTGATTTCTTTCAAATTGATTTAATTCATCTTGCATAGCCAAAATCCAGTAATCATCAGTTAAGGCCTCTTCAGTACATTTGGGTTCTATTTGAGAAATGAAAGCACAGTTGAGCATCTGTTCTCTTAACTGTTTTCTGGTTTTGACTCTCTCTAGAACATTCCCTATTACTTGATCAACAGGATGATTCCTTTGATATCTCCAAGCTCTAGGAAGTTCTTGAGATGTTTCCTCATTGTTTTCTTCATCAAACTCTTGCTCCTGGATATCTTCCTCTATATTAACAGATTCAGATATCTTTGGAGGTTCAGTTTTACTCTTATCAGAAATTCCTAGTTTTTCAAAATTGAAAGTAAGATCATCCTCATTGATAGTATGTTTTGAAACAGTTTCATTTTCAATGAAAACCACATGTACAGATTCTTCTATTACATTTGATCTTTTATTATAAATTCTATATGCCTTACTCCTACTTGAATAACCCAGAAATATACCTTCATCGGATTTGGCATCAAATTTACCTAGATTTTCTTTACCATTGTTGTGAATGAAGCATTTGCACCCGAACACATGGAGGTGTGACAGATTTGGCTTTCTTCCCTTGTATAGCTCATATGGAGTCTTCCCAAGGATTGGTCTGATGTAAGCTCTGTTTATGATGTAACTTGCTGTATTTACTGCATCAGCCCAGAATACTTGGGAGAGTTCCTTCTCATTTAGCATAGCTCTGGCCATCTCTCCAATAGTTCTATTCTTCCTTTCTACTACTCCATTTTGTTGAGGAGTTCTTGGTGCTGAGAAGTTGTGATCAATCCCATGCTCATTGCAGTACTCCAGGAAGTATGCATTTTCAAATTCTCCTCCATGGTCTGACCTGATAGACACAATAGAAATACCTTTCTCATTTTGCACTTTCTTGGCTAAGGTTGCAAATGCATCAAAGGTATCACTTTTGGAGGAAAGAAATAATGTCCAAGTAAATCTAGAATAATCATCAACAATTACAAGCACATACAGATTACCACCAAGACTTTTCACCCTAGATGGTCCAATTAAGTCCATATGCATCAATTCAAGTGGTCTAGTTGTGGTAACTATATTTTTAGATTTAAATGATGATTTGGTTTGTTTTCCTCTTAAGCATGCATCACATTCTTTATCCTTTTCAAAAGATATTTTTGGTAGACCAGTTACTAGCTCATTTTTAATTAGTTTAGACAGTTGATTCATGTTCACATGAGCTAATCTTCTATGCCATAGCCAACTATCATTATTCTGACTAATTAAGCATACAGAATCTAAGGGAGGAAGTTCATCAAGATCAATAGTATAGCAGTTACCATCCCTTTGAGCTTTGAGGATAACTTTGTGATCACTTTTTCTGATGACCAGGCAAAACTTTGAGTCAAACAGCACCCAGTTTCCTTTGTCACAGGTCTGACTCACGCTTAGCAGGTTGTGGTTGAGTCCAATCACAAACAGCACCTCTTCAATGGATGTTTCTGGATTTTTACCCACAATTCCAATACCAATGATTTTGCCATATTGGTCACCTCCAAAGGTCACCTTTCCTCCTTTCTTGTCTCTCAGGGTGATGAACTTCTCCTTATCACCTGTCATGTGACTTGAGCAGGCACTGTCCATATACCATTTGTTGCTTTTCTTAGCTTTGAGACAGACCTGCAAAACAATGTTTACGTTTTCCTTTTAGGTACCCAAATTTGCTTGGGTCCTTTTAGGTCAGTATATTTTTCCCTAGATGCAGATGCAACTTTGGGAACCCATTCAACTTTCCTGCCAAGCCCATTTTTCTTCAAGGCACAAGAACTGGAAATATGTCCCTTTTTGTTGCAGAAATGACAGGTAGTGAAAGGACTGCTAGATTGAGATGCAGGAAGAAAACAGTGCAGATAATACTTTTGTCTAGCATGCCTTGGTTGATCATATGTTTCAATGTGATGTAATGCATTAGTTTTCTTTTTATTGTTCTCAGCATGCACAAAATGTCTCATATAAGCATTCTGATTTTTCTTCCTAATCTTTTCCTTGACAGCACATGGATCATAGCCAAGACCAGCTTTGCCTTGTGATATTCTTTGGCTCCCCATTAATGCAAACAACATGTCTTTGCCTCTAGTGAGCCTAGACATGCTTTTAACTAAATAGTCATTAGTTTGCTTGAGTTCAATGCATGAAGTGCAACAAACAGATTCAGTAGTGGGCAAAGAGGCAATTTCAGAAACTATGCTTTGGGATTCCAGCTTATTTATCCTTTTCTTTGCCAATTTCAGTTCTTTAGCAACTTTAATGAATTCATCATGAAGCTCATGAAATGCATCTTGTAATTCAGAATAGGAAGGTTCAGATTCATATACCTCTTCTTCCTGATCACTGCTGCATGAGGGTAAGACTTCTTCTGAGGCAAGTGCCATTAAACAAATGTTGGCAATCTCATCCTCATCTTCTTCTTCCTCATCTGAGCTGTTGCCCCATATGGATGAGATATAGGCTTTCTTCTTCTTCCCTTTGTCTGCAGCTTTCTTTTCTTTTTCCTGCTTCTTAATGAATTGGGGACAGTCCCACTTAATGTGTCCCTGCTTCTTGCACTCATAGCAAGTTACAGGTTCTTTTGCCTCTTTCTTGCTTTCTCCAATTACTCCTTTCTTGAAGAATCTCTTGCTCTTCTTCTTGCTGTAGAATCTTCCGAATTTTCTGACCATCATAGCCAGAGTTTCCTCATTCAGCTCATCTCCTTCATCAGATTCTTCTTCCTTTTCATCAGCAGCTTTGAGGGCAAGGCCTTTCTTCTTTCTATCCAGCCCAGCTTCCTTGAGTGCTTTGATCTTTCCTTCATATTCCTCAAGGCTGCCGAAGAGAGCTGTGACAGAAGCCATTGATTCTCCTCTGGCCTCTTCTATAGCTGTCACCTTGGGCTGCCATTCCAGAGGTAGAGCTCTGAGTATTTTTCTCACTTTCTCAGACTGTGTGTATTCTTTTCCCAGGCTCTTCAGTTGATTCACAATAAGAGTGAATCTCTTTTGGAGCTCCTTTACAGTTTCTCCTTCAGCCATTCTGAAGCTTTCATACTCCCCAATGCACGTGTTCAGTTTGTTTTCCCTGACTCCAGAAGTTCCTTCATGTGCAATCTGTAGAGTATCCCACATTTCTTTTGCAGTGGAGCATTGTGAGACTCTGTAGAATTCATCCTGGTTAAGGGCACTGACCAAACAATGCTTTGCTTTGAAGTTCAGTAGAACTCTCCTTCTGTCTTCATCATTCCACTCTGCTTCCAGCTTCTCTTTGTGTCTTCCATCTTCTGTTTGAGCCATTGGAACGAAATCTCCTTTTTCAATCACTGACCAGATGTCAAGGTCAATTGATTGAAGGTAGATCTGCATCCTCATCTTCCAATATCCATAATGCTCTCCACTGAAGCCTGGTGGTCTGTTAGTGTTGTTTCCTTCAGGAAGTATACTCTCTCCAAAGCCAGCCATTTTAATTCCCGGACTGTGAGTTCCTTTGAATGGGAATCCGGGCTCTGATACCACTTGTTAGCAAGGCTGACTTCCCAAGAGGGGGGGTGAATTGGGAAGATTGAAAATTTTCTGCACAAGGTGAGGTAAGTGGAGATATCACAGTATAATGAAAATAATGCGTAAAACAGAGCAAGCTGAAAAGTGAAGATAGGGAGAAGAAAACTCAGTAATTTATCCTGGTTCGGTCTTTCCACTTGACCTACATCCAGTCCCCAAGACACCTCTTGAGATTTATCCACTATACAGCAAGAATTTCAATGGGCTTCTTGCTAAGGCCACAGTACAACGAGTATGCTCTGTTTCTGAGCTCTCTCAAACTCTCCAAGCACTTTCACTGTGTGCTTCTCAATCCCCTTGTGAATACCCCTCACAAGTAAATCTATCTTCCAGATGAAGAGTAGATTGATTACAATGAAATAACTCTCTTGAAAAGAGTAGATATGAAAGTTTAAGTACAAGTTTAGAAGTTGAGAGGGTAAAAGCTTTTGAGAAGAAGATTTAGCAGAAATTCGGTATATACAAGTTTGATTCGTTACCCACAACTTCAAATGATGTTGTATTTATAGATTTAGGTCTCAAATATCCGTTAGAGACTAAATCTATCCGTTGGGGAAGTTATCCAACGGTTACTCTGAAAAACTATCCGTTTACCAACCGCATTTAATATTTCTGACATACTGAAATTCGAATTTTGGTTGGTCAACAGACGAATTTCGAAGGAACCGAAGGTTAAAGCTTTCAACGTTACAACACGAAGTTCGTCTGTTCATGAAGTGAAATTCGAATTTTGAAACTTATAAAACATTTTCACAATGTGACATACGAATTTTCAAGAAGAAAGATTTTTGGTTAAGTGTGAACAGTGTTTTCAATTTGCTACAGTGTCTTCGAAATTCGAATTTTGGTATCCAAAATTCGTCTGTCCATTGAACGTATAAAGAGACACAGTAGTTTACTTTCTTCGAAATTCGAATTTTGAAAGGGTGACATTCGTCTGTCAGAGAGCAATTTTGAGACTTAACTCATTCTTGATCTCAGATGAACTTTAACATAGTTTCAGACGAATTTCTTCTATTTTCTCAAGTTTTGTTTTGTCTGAAATTCGAATTTTGAAGACTCAAAGTTCGTCTGTTGTAAAGAAGCTTCTTTCAGACTTATATGAAAATTCGAATGTTGGAATCTCGAAATTCGTCTGTCAGAGAGCATTTTTCAAGCTGAATATCTTTTGATTTCAGATGCACTTTGTCATGGTTTCAGACGAATTTCTTTGGTTTTCACAAACTTCATTTTACTTGAAATTCGAATTTTGGAAGTGTGAAGTTCGTCTGTCACCAGAAAGGCTTCTTTCAGACTAGATGAAAATTCGAATTTTGAACCACCAAAATTCGTCTGACAGAGAGCCATCTCTTCAGACTTAATCAGTTTTAGCTCGAAATTCGAATTTCCAAAGGCAAAGTTCGAATTTCTAACTTGACAGTTTAGTTTAAACTTTTAACCTTCGTCTGTTTGTGGGTGTTTTTCAAATATTCAAGGATTTAACATAAAATCAAAGTTTGAAAACATCTTTTCTTCAAATCAAAACCTTTTACCCAATCATAACAAAAACTAAAGATCCTACAAGAGATCTAACAGCAAATACTCAGAAAATCTTCACTTGGAATAGCTTTGATCTCCTTTGATATCTTCAATCCAAGATCTTGAGTGTTGGTTTAAAATCATCAAAACTCTTTCATCAACAATCTAGACCTCTGCAACTATTACATATGGATCTGATAGGACCATCTAGAGTTAAGAGCATTGGTGGAAATCTGTATGTTCTTGTAATTGTGGATGATTACTCTAGATTTACCTGGACATTGTTTCTTTCCTCTAAAACTGATACGTTTGATGCATTTATAACCTTAGCTAAGAAAGTGCAAAATGAGAAAGGTATTTCTATTGTGTCTATCAGGTCTGATCATGGAGGAGAGTTTGAAAATTCATACTTCCTAGAGTATTGTGATGAGCATGGAATTGATCATAACTTCTCAACTCTAAGAACTCCTCAGCAAAATGGAGTGGTGGAAAGGAAGAACAAAATAATTGGAGAGATGGCAAGAGCAATGCTGAATGAAAAGGAACTTTCTCAAGTATTCTGGGCTGATGCAGTAAACACAGCAAGTTACATCATAAATAGAGCCTAAATCAGACCAATTCTTGGGAAGACTCCCTATGAGCTGTACAAAAGAAGAAAGCCAAACCTCTCACATCTACATGTATTCGGCTGTAAGTGCTTCATCCACAACAATGGAAAGGAGAATCTGGGTAAGTTTGATGCTAAATCTGATGAAGGTATATTTCTGGGCTACTCTAGTAGGAGTAAAGCATATAGAGTTTTTAATAAAAAGTCTAAATTAGTAGAAGAATCTGTGCATGTAGTGCTTATTGAAAATGAAACTGTTTCTAAGAGTGTCACTGATAAAGATGATCTTATTTCAAATTTTAAGAACTTCGATCTCTCTGAAGAAGATAAAATTGAACCTCCTAAAATATCTGAATCTATTAACTTAGAGGAAGATATTCAGGAGAAAGAATTTGAGGATGAAAATGATGAAGAAATGTCTCAAGAACTCCCTAGAGCTTGGAGATATCAAAGGAATCATCCTGTTGATGAAGTAATTAAGGATGTTCAAGAGAAAGTTAAAACCAGGAAACAGTTAAGAGATCAAATGATAAACTATGCTTTCATTTCTCAAATTAAACCTAAATGTACTGAAGAAGCATTAACAGATGAATACTGGATTTTAGCTATGCAAGATGAGTTGAATCAGTTTGAAAGAAATCAAGTTTGGGATTTAGTGCCCAGACCCAAAAATCATCCTGTCTTTGGCACTAAATGGGCCTTTAGAAATAAACTTGATGAATCATGATCAATTATCAGAAATAAAGCTAGACTGGTTGCTAAAGGATATAATCAAGAAGAATGTATTGATTTTGAAGAAACCTTTGCTCTAGTGGCTAGATTAGAAGCAATCAGAATTTTGTTAGCATATGCATGCATGAAAAATATTTTGTTATATCAAATGGATGTGAAGAGTTCTTTTCTAAATGGATATATCATGGAAGAGGTCTATGTAGATCAACCTCCAGGTTTTGAGGACTCTGCCAAACCAAACCATGTTTATAAATTGAAGAAAGCCCTTTACGGTTTAAAGCAAGCTCCTAGAGCATGGTATGAAAGGTTGAGTAATTTTCTAACTGAAAAGGGGTTTAACAGAAGAAAAGTAGATACTACTTTATTCACTAAGAAAGAAAATAAAGATCTGCTTATTACAACTCGAGCATGTCAGTTTCTGGGAGGATCCTTGGTCTCTTGGTTTAGCAAGAAACAGAACAGTGTGGCCTTATCCACGGCAGAAGCTAAATATGTTGCTACTGGAAGTTGCTGTGCCCAAGTCATCTGGATGAAACAGCAGCTTAAAGATCTTGAGATTGAATTGAAGGAGATACCAATTATGTGTGACAACCAAAGTGCCATTAACATCACAAAGAATCCTGTCATGCATTAAAGGACAAAGCATATTGACATTAGGCACCACTTCATAAGGGATCATGTTCAGAAAGGGGAAATCAGATTAGAATACATCCCTACAGAAGATCAAGTTGCTGACATTTTAACAAAGCCTCTTTCAAAAGATAGGCATTGCAAAATCAGAAGAGAATTGGGTATGGTAAATTCCAATGAACTGTAAGTAAATCCTTGTGCAAATCTGTTTTAGAATTTCTGACATTGATTTAATTCTAACTTTGGCATCGGAGTATGTTTAATTTAAGTTGTAGATGCTCCTCGTAAGTTTCAATGGCAATATATCAGGAAAATGGAGCACACTAGAATGGAATAATCAAAAGGTGAAAAAGAAAGCAAGAAATTTGAGTTTCTGGATCCATTCAGTAAGTTTATAAGGTTAAAATTCGCATTTTAGATGGTTATTAGACTAATTTCCTTGATAAACTGTGTTTTTGAACAAGTCAGCATGCTTAACATTCAAATTTTAATGCCCATCAGACGAACTTCAGCTTGCTTTATGTAGTAACAATTCTCAGTGGTCCTTCGAAATTCGTCTGTTGGCCTGTGACAATTCGAATTTTCAAAAAATAAAGTTCCAATGTCATCTTTGTCCAACATTAAGATTGTATGAATTTTCATTTCTCAAAATACGCATGTTGGAAACTCTTTACAAAATGTTGATATTTGAATTTCTGATTCAAAATTCGTCTAATTAAACATGCTCACATTATTGAATCTTTGAAAGATGAATTTTCATAATTAAAATTCATCTATTGATTGTTATATTGATAATTGCTTTTTGCTTGTTCTTCAAAATTTGAACTTTGTTGAAACAAAGTTCGTCTGTTCAACTTTTGTTGTTTGAACCAGGCCTCTGTCAGATGAACTTCCAGGAGAAAATTCATCTGTCAGTAAACGTAACTGAATGAATTAACTTGTAACTGCCCGAAGTTTGAATTTTGACCTGTCAAAATTTGTCTGTTGAGCGGTTACACACGTTAAAATCGAAGGTTTTCCTTTGAACAGACGCCACCCTATTCGTATTTCTCTCAAGTCTGTTCTCATTCTCTCCTTAATTCCCATTACCTCCACTTGAAAACCGTCACTTTTCCACCAATTAAACTTCTTTTCACACTCTATAAACACATTCTCAGCATCTTTCTGAATCATTCCTCCACGAATCATGGCTAGAGTGAAAAATCCAAAAGTTGGCAAAGGAGAATCTTGGCCAAAGAGAACCGTGAAATCTCAATATGCCACAAAGGAGAATGAGAAACCAAAAAGAAAAGGTGAATCTAGCAAAGCAACCCCCTCCAAAATGTAAAAAACAACACCAAAGGCTGATTCAAAGAAAGCTGAGCCTTCGGTTCCTGCCACTCCTACTGCTGCTATTGCTTCCACCTCCTCCTTCAGTATTGAATCTGGAGAATACGAGCTGACCACATTACCATTATGGAGTAATGCCCACATTCAGGAGGAGTACATGACCAAATTTATGAGCAAGAAGGTAATCAAGCCTCACTGTGTCAATATGGAAGAATTTTTAATCTCTAACAACTTTGATGCCGGTCTGTGGATGTTTAAATACAAGAGTTTGTTAGAGATATTGGAGAGGTATGATGATGAGGTGGTCAAGACGTGGTATGCCTCGTTGAAATATAACAGCAAGAAGAAGAAGTGGGAAGTCAATCTGAGATCAAGGAGCATCTGGCTAACAGATGAAACCTTTAATGAGGTACTGGAAATTCCTGGGCAAGATGGCTTGAAGATTGACATTACTGCTTCTGGCTATATGGATGAGGCAGACATTGCTGATGAAGAAGTTATCCCCTTCTTAAACTACAAAGAGAGCACAATCCTGAATACTTTATTTAGAAGAAAGGAGAACAGGCCACCCATAAACTTGGTCAAGCCCACTGACCTTAATGCTCAAGTGAGAATCCTGCACTACATTGTGTCAAGGATTATCTTTAACAAAGGAGGTAGCTTCAACTTGATAACAAGGGCAGAGGCACATGTGATGGCAGCAATTATGCGTGGAAAGCTTATCAACTTGGGATATATCATTCTCCAACGCATGATCAAGGCTAGGGATCAGAGGAAGAACTCCAAACTTCCTTATACATCAATCATTTCTAAGATCCTTCAGTATGCCAAAATTCAATATCTTGAGAAAGGGAAAGGAAAGCTTACTGAGATCTTCAAGGAATAAGAGCTGCAAAGGATGGGAATAGAGAGGAAAGATGGAAGATGGATTGGGAAAGGTTCAGGAAAATTTGAAGATTTATTTTTTGATGAAGAAGCCTCTCTGCAGCAAGAAGGCACCTCTAAGGCTCCTCCAAAACCCACAACTCAGCCCTCTCAGCCTGTCCCATCACAATTTCAGTCTCCTCAAGCTCAAATTCCATCTACTCCCTCCTCTTGAGCCAAGCCAACAAAGATCACTGAGTTGTATGATAGTTTGTCTACACTCATACTCAGCATCAGGGATGAGCAAAATGCCAAGTTTGCTCATCTGCAAGATCAGATCCACCAGTTGGCCAAGAATATGAAGGTGGTTGCTGATGCATATGAAGATATTCGGAGTGCCATTCTTGCTACATCAGCTCTACCTCAGCCAGAATTCTCTAAGCCAGTTATGTCTTCAACTCCTGAACCTCTAAGTCCTTTTGTGATGGCCTCTCCTGTTCCTGATGATGCTATACATGATATTGAGGCTGCTGGCACATTGAGCACACCACAGGCCTCCAGCAATAAGGCTAGTCCTGGTCCTCCCTTGGACTATGGCATGGAGGAAGAAGGTCCTCAGGAACCAAGCTCCCATGAGCCTATTCCAGAAGATGCTCAGGATTCAATTCTTTCTCATCAAGAATCTGAGCAAGTTGAGAGACTAGTGGCAGCAATCACTACTTTACCATTCATGCAAGCTACCTTGAATGAGAATCAAAGCATTGTGCCTTATGTTGATGTAGAGGCTATTGCACATAATGCTATCTTACAAGCTCAGAGACAGAGGCTTGAAGAAATGTTTTGTTCTCCTGATCCTGCTCCTCCATCTCTTGCTGCATATGGCCTTTCAGAGGAACAAAAGGCTCAACTAGCTCTTTCCAGACAAGAAATGCACGAGCTTCTTGAGGTCTCTAACGATGAGAATCCAAGCCCTGAGCCTTCTAAACCTCATCCACCACTTAATCCAGATCTTCCATTTGCTCCTGTGCCCCTCAAAGCCATTCCAGTATCTCAGATCCCTCCTCCTGCTGATTTTGTACACCTTCCTGATGATGCCAAAAAGGGGGAGAAGTCCGAGTAAACTGGAAAGACTAAAGCTGAGTCTTCTGGCAAGACCTACAGCAAGAAGTCCAAGTCCAAGAAGAAGTGATTAGAACTTATGGATGCTTGGCTCTTCTTGTAATACTTTGTGTTTTGTAATGTTGTTCTGTTGCTTTGTAATATTGTGTAATATGACTTTTGAATGAAATGAAAATTTTGTGTTCTGAACTCTATGATTGCTTTGCACCATACTTGTGTTGAAACTTTAAACGCATTAATGAATCTCATTACTTGGTCCACTGTACATGATATCTTTTGATTTATAATGCATATGCTGAGGGAGAGCTTGTTGAAGCAAACCTAAGCACTAATCCAGTTTGTGAGTTGTTTTGTCATCATCAAAAAGGGGGAGAATGTTGAATCAAGTGCTTTGATGATTCCAAACTAACTTTCTAGAGCTTGGAGAGAAGATATCAAAGGTGCACAAATGATCTCAAATGGAGAAATTCAAGAATAACCAGCACAAGAATAGATGTAGAATCTCCAACTATGTTTAAATTGAGTAAAAGACTTTGAATTGGCAAAAAGATGTTTTAAAAATTTGATTCTATGTTAATTCACGGAATATTTGAAAAACACCCACTAACAGACGAAGTTTGAAACGTTTATACTGATATGCTGTTTTGAAAATTCGAACTTTGCCTTTGAAAATTCGAATTTCGTATTGAAAATGAACATGTTTGAAAAGAGCCTTTTCTGACAGATGAATTTTGGATTCAAAAATTCAAATTTTGAATCTTGTCTAAAAAGATCCTTCTATGACAGACAAACTTTAGGTTTTGAAAATTCGAATTTCAGACAAAATAAAACTTATGAAAAATGAAAAATTCGTCTGAAGATATGTCAATGTTCATCTGAAAATTGAGTTAGGAAAGAGCATCAAAATGGTTCACTAACAGATGAACTTTGAACATGAAAATTTGAATTTCAGGAATAAAGCTTCTGAATCTGTTATGATGATATGTTGACATACGAATGTTAGTATTCAGAAATTTGAACTTTGAATTAAGTCTGAAAAGAGGCCTCTCTGACAGACGAACTTTGCATTTTGAAAATTCGAATTTTGAATAGATGAACTATTGTGCCTTATTGAATTGCTTACTGACAGACGAATTTTGAGGTATCAAAATTTGAATTTCGAAGGCACTGTAGTAAAATGGAACTACTGTTCATACTTTTCAAAAGAAGTTTAAACTTGAAAATTCGTATGTTCCAACATAGAAACATTTTTCAGAGATCAAAATTTGAATTTTGCTTCATAACAAACGAACTTTGAATGTTCAACGTTAAAGACTTTAGCTTCTGGTTTCTGCCAAATTTATCTGTTGATCAACCAAAATTTGAATTTCAGAATGTTAGAAGTATTAAATGTAGTTGGTTAACGGATAGTTTTTCAGAGTAACCGTTCGATAACTTCTCCAATGGATAGATTTTGTCTCTAACGTATAGTTAAGACCTAAATCTATAAATATAACATTATTTGAAGTTGTGGGTAACGATTTTAACAGTGCATATACTGAAACTCTGCCAAATCACCAACTCAAAGCTTTTACTCTTACATACTTCATTCTTTATACTCCAACTTTCATATTTACTCTGATTAAGAGAGTTTATTCATTGTAAACAATCTTATCTTCATCTGGAAGAAAGATTTTCTTGTGAGGGGATATCACAAGAGATTGGGAAAGCACTTAGGTAGAGTGCAAAGAGAGAAAGTGTGAGCTCCAAAACAGAGCATCATAGCTGTACTGTGGCATTTGCAAGAAGCCCACTGAATTCGTGCAAGATAGTGGAAAATCTCAAGTGGAGACTTGAGGACTGGACGTAGGTCAAAATTGTGAAATTGAACCAGGATAAACATCTGTGTCTTCCCTTATCTATTACTGCTTTTACTTGCTTCTCACTTATACTCTGTTTTACTGTTACCTTCGTTTTCTTCACCTTATTGATATTTTGCAGAAAATTTCAATCTTCCCAATTCACCCCCCCTTTTGGGAAGCCAACATATCTAACATAAACTCCCTTACTTTTCTCACTTAAGAGTAAGTAACCTCTCTTAGTGTATTCTCAAACTAAGCACTCTCTACAACTATGTAGATATATACAGAGTGAAAACTCTCTCAAAAGAGTGGATATGAAAGTTAAGATATAATGAATGAGTTAAACAGAGGGTAGGTAAGCTTTGAATGAATCAATAATCGAATCAGTAGAGTTTTGGCATATATATTATTTTTCTCATTACCTAACAACTTAAATGAGGTCCTATTTATAGTTTTGGGGCAAAACTATCTGTTAGAAACAAAGATTAGCCATTACTCTCAGTAAAATAGCCATTCACCTACCGCATTAAATGCATCTGACAGAGGTTATGCGAATAACAGGTAACTGTTTACCTTTATTTTCAATGTAGAGCTTTCATTATGCAGATAACCTAGCTAGGTTATGCGGGTAACATGCTACCCAGAATGACTAAGTTTTAGCTCAAAATCATTTTTATGGAAACCCACTCAGTTATTATGATAACGTTAAGTTTTTCTCAAACTGAGTTTTTGTGAGATTTAGGTTATCAGGATAACCTCCCAAAGTTATGTGGATAACCGGTTTTGCTAAAGAAGAGCTATGAGTTCTCTAACATAAGTTATGCGGATAGCCTGTTTACCTGAGGAAAGTTCAAGTACTCTGAAATATAGGTTATGTGGATAAACTCCCTAGGTTATACGGATAACTTGTTTACCCAAGGACTTCAAGTGCTCTACGACATACATTATGCAGACAACCCTTTTTGGTTATGCGAAAAATAGGCTACACAATACTACTTGCTTTCACTGTTTACTCCTTTATGCGGATAAGATGCCTACCTTGTCAAGATAACCACTTGGACAGACTTGAGAACTTGGTCCCCAAGCAGTGCTATGCGGATAACCTCAATCCCTTTTCATAAAATTGAAGAATAGACTTTGGAAAAGCTTTGAGATTGAGTCTTTATCCCCATAACTTTTAATGGTTATGCATATAAGGTAAAATATTTTCATGAAAACAAGGTAAACGCTTAGAAACATCTTTGAAGTTAAGACTTTATCCCCATAAGCTAAAACATTTTCATGAAAACAAGGTGAACACTTAGAATCATTTTGGAATTGAAGCTTTATCCTCATAAGATAGCTCTTTTTATGAAAACTATTTTGAAATCATGAGCTAGTAATTAATCATTCAATTAATTTTCTCATTTAATTATGGGGTTAATTGAAATTCAAAGCTCAATTACTTTCTTTTACAAATAATTTCCTAAAACAAGTGACACAGTTCTTCAATCTTCAGGAAATTCTAACTTTATCCTTCATTTCACATGTGTTCCTTTGATATTGAATTTTCAAGCTTATTTGTTTTAGAATCATCAAAACCTCTGAATTAACATTCTCCCCATTTTTTATGATGACAAAACAACTTAAATTTATTGTTAGTACTTGGGTTTGTATAAAGCTTCCCCTCAATAGATGCATAATGTAAATAAACTCAAATAATGTATAGATCATATCTCAGAACAAGGAACACAGGAATGAACAAAGTTCAACAAAGGAAATTCATTGTATTATAAATATTCATTACAAGTACAGAAGCAAAAGATATAAAAACATAATAACTGAAAAGCAGTAGAAAAGAACAAGCAAGCATAAATCAACAAATCCAATTAAGTTTCTTTCTTTTTCTTAGATTTCTTCTTCTTTTTCTTTGTGCTCTTCCTTTGCTTTATCTTTTTCCTCTTCCTTCTCTCTTTTCTCTGTTTTCTCTTCTTTCTCCCCTTTTTTATCATCAGCAAAAGAAAGAATCTGAGCAACACCAGCATCCATCCTAACAATGTCCTGATCAAGCTTGGCCTTTCATTCCCTAATTCTTTGAAGTCTTTCATCCAAAGAAAGAGGAAGGGTAGAGGGTTGTACTGGAATAGTGGACACTAGGACAAGCCAAAGTGGCACACTTGCAGTAATAGGAGTAACAAAAGGGAATATAGGAATGAAAGGTATATCAAGCATTACAGGTGGAGGAGAGACAGTAGGAAGGGGTGCAGGAGAAGGATCAGGATTAGAGGCAATGGTAATGATTTCCTGCACAGCAGCCTCAGCAAGATAACTAATGCCTTCAAAGGAGATAGGGTCAAGGAGAGGAGGAAAGAGAGCATTAATCTCTTGTCTTCGGTGATGAAGATAAATTTGGTGAATGAAATCACCTTCAGGTAAGAGAACTAAAGCCTTGCTTGGATCCTTGACAGCTTCTTCCTCAAGACCATAGTCCAGGTTAGGACCTAGATCCTCTGATAGAGCAGGTGATTGTGCAGAGGTAGTTGGTTCAATGTATGTGGGAGGTGGTGGTTGGATTAGTGAAAAGGAAGGCTGAGGAACACCAGAAGCAATTTGCTCACACAGGAGTTTCACTTCTTGGGTGAGACTTTCAAATTTAGTCTCAAATCTCTCCTGCATCTCAGGAATGAGATACCTAAGATTGATCATGTCTTCTCTATATTCTTTCCTGGTGGCCATTATAATCTGGAACAGGTTTTTGTACAGTGAAGGAATGTCTGAGGGAGTAGGCAGGTCAGTGGCTGGGATTTTATCAAGTTTGCTCTGAGTGGGAGAAGGTGTATGAGGCTCAGGTTGCAAAGATTAAGGAGGTTCAGAGTGTGTGGATGTAGAGGAACTAGAATCACTAACTGTAAGACTCTTTGAAGCAGTTGTGGATTCAGAACCTTCTTTCGTATCTCTCTTCTTGTCAACCTATCCACCATTATGTAGACTCATCCCCATCTTTTGTAGGACTTTCTCACTTAATTCTTCTGGAAGTAGTGCAGGCCCTCTTTTAAGATGCAGAATGTTGTGAAATTTCAGAACCTTAGTGATAATATGTCCAAATGGCAACTGTGAGTCTTGTCTGTAGGTCCTTGCCTTCCACATCCTCTGTAAGATGATATCCACCACATTCACTTGTTTACCCTTTATCAGTAGCAGCATGACTTGGAATTCTACTCTGGATAGATAATTGAAGCCTCCATTCTTGTTAAAGAACATGCGAGAGACAATGTAGTGAAGAATCCTGTTCTCAACAGTCAAAAGAGTTGCGGCAATTTTCCCTTCAGAAAGCACATTTTGTCTTTGCCTAAGCAGCCTTGAGACTATTGTGCTCCATTTGTAATTGGCTTCATCCCCATTGTCTTTATTTACAGTTTCATTTTTAGGGGGATACTTTGAATTCTCAATGTTCACCCTTATTCCTCCAGTAGGCAAACTCAGAATTTCACACAGCAAGTCAGGGTGCAGGGTAAGCCATCTCTTTCTCAATCTCACTTCAAGCACCTTTGTGTCATAGTAATTCTCAGAGAATTATACCAAGCACGCACAACTTCCTCATTATAGTCTTCCTTCAGTTCAATCAGACCTCTATATTTTTCTACTAGCCCAGTAGAATCAAACTTATTCCTTACTAGAAATTCTTCTATTCTAACAAAGTGAGGCTTGACTACTTTACGTTTTTTGAAATCTGCCTCATATGACTCTTTTAAAACCCTTGTACCAATAAGCTCATCTGTAATTAACGCTTCCTTAGACTCAATAGTAGAAGAACTTATGTGTGTGTCAGCTTGAGGTTCTAATTCTGGAATTTTCTTTGGCTTTCGTGTTCTGGGCTTCTTCGTTGGAATACTCGGCTTAACTTCAGCTTTTCTCTTCCCTTGACTTAGTGATTTTGAAGCATATTTTGACTTTACATTACAATGTGGTCATTTTCCTTGATTACCACCTTTAGTCTTTACCATATAAGTGATTCTAGATGATTTGGGAAGGTAAAAGAGATTTAGAATTGGCTAAAAAGAGTTTTGAGAGCAGGGAATTGGATGGGATTTTGTAGATTTTAGGGAACTTGAGGAGTATGTTTGAAGGTTTTCAGGATAGGGTTAGGTTTTCTGCATAAGGTTCTACTGAAAAATCAGAGAATCTTATATATAGTCTCAAGGTTATGCTCATAACCTATGGAGGTTATGCAAAAAACGAGCTTCAGAACCTGTATGCAAAGCCACGATTTGCTAGGTTATGTGGATAAGGTCTTTAGGTTGTCCGTATAACTAAGTTGAGATAGAGGGGAGAAGAGAAGAGTTATCTGGACAAGTATACCACATTTTCATGAACAGGAGTTTCACAAAAAGTCACCAAAAAAAAATCTCAAACAACAAGTTATCCGGATAACCTTGCCACCTTATGCAGATAATGTTCTTACTTTGGGAACTTTTTCTCTGAAAGTAACGTTATACGGATAAGATAGGTAGGTTATCCTAAAATCAAATTACACAACTCACAAACAAAGATGCAATCAAGGTAGCTTACGTGCATAAGGTAGAGACCTTATCTGAATATCGAGTTCCACAGAGGCACAAGGTTCACAAAAGGTCTCATTTTCATGAACATCTTCATACCTTATGCGAATAACCTCAAATACAGAGTCTATGCACACTAAAAAATCAACTTATTTTCAGCATAAGGTTATGGGGTTATGTGGATAATCAAATTTGAAAAGCTCATAAACACTTACTAATAGCCTTGTTATCCCCATGAGCCTCTTCTTTTCACTAAAACTCAATTCCAACATGCAGGTTACTTTTTTTCCTCAGATTTTAATTGCTTTAAATCAAGAAGTACCTACAAAACAAACTTCTAGATGCTCCGATGGTTAAATTAGTATCATTATTGACTGAATTATAGCTTTAAGAAGGATTTTAGAGAAAACTTACAACTCATTGGGATTCACCATTCCCAATTCTCTCCTGATTTTTCCATGTATATCTTCTGAAAGGGGCTTTGTCAGGATGTCAGCAAGGTGATCTTCAGTAGGAACAAACTCCAACTTGACATCACCTTTCAAAACATGATCTCTTATGAAGTGATGCTTACTTCATTGTGTTTTGTTCTTGAATGCATAATAAGATTCTTTGAGATGTTGATGGCACTTTGATTATCACACCTTATTGGGATTTCCTTTGTTTCAATCTCAAGGTCTTCAAGTTGTTGCTTTATCCAAAGAACTTGTGCATAGTAACTCCCTACTACTACATACTCAACTTCTGTTGTGGAGAGTGCTACATGTTTTGCTTTTTACTAAACCATGACACTAGAGAGCCTCCTAGAAATTGGCAAGTTCCACTTGTTCTCTTTCTATCAGTTTTGGATCCAGCAAAATCTGCATCTGTATAACTTATGAGCTCTTCTCCATTTCCTTTTAGATACCAAAGTCCCATTTGAGATGTTCCCATCAAGTATCTGAAAATCCTCTTCACAGCTGTTGCATGGGACTCTTTGGGACATGATTGGAATCTAGCACACATACAGACACCAAACATAATGTCAGGCCTACTAGCAGTTAAATACAGCAAGGAACCAATCATCCTCCTATATTGAGTTATATCAAAGAGTTTTCCTTCTTCATCCATGTCAAGTTTAGTTGCAGAGGTCATAGGAGTTCCCATAGGTTTAGTATATTCCATTCCAAACTTCTTCAGCAGCTCCTTGATGTATTTTGATTAGTTGAGAAAGATGCTATCATCACATTGTTTGATTTGCAATCCAAGGAAGAAGTTCAGCTCACCCATCATTGACATTTCAAACTTACTCTTCATCTGATTTGGCATCAAACTTATCCAGATTATCTTTGTTGTTGTTGTGGACATAGCAGGTGGACCCAAAGACATGAAGATGAGAGAGATTGTACTTCTTTCCTTTGTATAGCTCATACAGAGTCTTCCCTAGTAAGGGTCTGATGTATACTCTATTCATCAAGTAGCATGTTGTGCTTACTGCATCAGCCCATAATTGTTTGGACAATCCTTTTTCATTTAGCATTGCACAAGCCATCTCCTCCAACACTCTATTCTTTCTTTCCATAACTCTATTCTATTGAGGTGTTCTTGAGGATGAGAAGTTATGCTCCACTCCATTTTTATTACAGTAGTCAGCAAATTTGGCATTCTCAAATTCTCTACCATAATTTGTTCTAATACATATAATAGAGCAACCTTTCTCATTTTGGATTTTCTTGGCTAAAATCAGAAAAGTATCATATGTTTCATTTTAGAGGAAAGAAATAATGTCTAGGTGAACCTAAAATAATCATCTACCACAACAAGTACATACAAGTTTCCACCAATAATTTTAGTATGATTAGGACTAATCAAATTCATGTGAAGTAATTGCAGAGGTCTTATTGTAGGAACAATATTTTTGGTATTAAATGAGGACTTTGTTTGTTTTCCTTTAAAATAAGCATCACATTCTCTATCCTTTTTCAAACTTAATGTTGGGTAGACCAAGAACAAGTTCATTTTTAATGAGTTTATTCAATTGATGCATGCTAACATGTGCTAGTCTCCTATACCACAGTCAACTATCATCATTTTCACTTATTAAGCATATAGAGTCTAGAGAAGGTAATTCATCTAAATCAACAGTATAACAGTTACCATCTCTTTCTGCCTTGAGAATCACTTTACGGTCACTTTTTCTGATGACTAGGTAGTAGTTGGAATCAAACAGAACCAAATTGCCTCTGTCATAGGTTTGACTAACACTCAACAGGTTGTGGTTGAGTCCTATCATGACAGGACTTCTTCAATTTATGTTTTTGGATTTCTTCCAACAATTCCAATCCCAACTATCTTGCCAGACTGGTCACCACCGAAAGTAACCTTTCCTCCTTTCTCATCTCTCAGCACAATGAATTTTTCTTTGTCTCCTGTCATGTGTCTTGAACAAGCACTGTCCATGTACCATTTGTTGTTTTTCTTGGCCTTGAGACACACCTGCAAAATAAGTTTCAGTTCTTTCCTTTAGGTACCCATATTTGCTTAGGTCCTTTCTTGTTAGTGGAGGAGTTCTGGGGAATCCATTTCATCCTACTGCCATTCCCTTCTTTCCTATATATGCCGGTGGAAGACATATGACCCTTCTTGTTACAGAAGTGGCAAGTGGAGAAAGGGCTAGAGAAAAGAGATGCATGTCTGAAATAATGACTGTAGTATCTATCCTTTTGATTTCTACGGGTTGGGAAAGACTCTATGCTCTGAGTTGATTTAATGTTATTAGCATCCACAAAGTTTCTTAGATAAAGATTATGTTTCTTGATTTTCAGTTTTTCCTTGACTGCACATGGGTCATATCCTAGACCCGTTTTGTTCTGACTTACAATTTAATTTCCCAATAATATTTTCAGCATATCCTTACCTCTAGTGAGTTTGGTTAGAGTCTTGTGGAGATAATTATTCTTATCTCTCAACTCAATACATGAGACACACACAGAGGTGGTGGAGGAGGAAGAAAACTATGAAGCAGTGCAAGATGAATGAGACTCACTTTCAAGCCTGTGTATTTTCCTTTTAGCTTGACTTAGTTGTTTGGACACTTTGACAAACTCAGTCATCAGTTCATTGAATGCATCATGTAGTTCATTGTAGGAAGGTTTAGAGTCATTTACCTAAGAATCATTGTTACTGTCTCGATTGTGATTCTCCTCCTCCTCTGTAATCTCTTGAGTCATCAGGCATAGATTAGCAATTTCATCATCTTCTACTGCTTCCTCTTCATCTTAACTATCTCCCAGATGGAACATATAAAGGCTTTCTTCTTTATGTCTTTGTCAGCCTTTTTGTCCTTCCCTGGTTTCTTACTCAACAGAGAACATTCCCATTTGATATGTCCAGGTTTCTTGCATTCGTAGCATATGATGGAGTCTTTATTTTCTTTCTTGCTGCTAGTGGCTCCATCTTTCTTTGCAAACCTTCTGAATTTCTTCTTTCCATACATTTTGCCAAATTTCCTTACTAGCATGGCCATCATCTCTTCATCTAGTTTAGCATCCTCCTCTAAATCAACATCATCATCTGATTCTATCTTGAGAGCCAAACTCTTCTTCTTCTTGTTAGATAAAGTAGATTCCTTGAGAGCTTTCAGCTTCCCTTCATATTCTTCAAGACTCCTAAACAAGGCTGTGATAGATGTCATTGATTCTCCTCTAGCTTCCTCTATTGCAGTCACCTTCGGTTGTCACTCAATGGGTAAGGCTCTGAGAATTTTTCTGACTTTCTCAAACTGGGTGTATTCCTTTCCAAGGCTCTTTAGCTGATTCACAATGAGGGTGAATCTCTTTTGCAGATCCTTGATATTCTCACCCTCTTTCATCTTGAAGCTTTCATATTCTCCAATGCACGTATTCAGTTTATTTTCTCTCATGTCGGTGGTCCCTTCATGAGCAATCTCCAAAGTATCCCACATACATTTGGCTGTTATAATTGGGACACCCTGTAACTCATCTTGATTGAGAGCAGTGACCAGACAATGCTTAGCTTTAAAGTTGAGAAGAACCCTCCTATTGTCTTCCTCGTTCCATTCTTCTTCAGGTTTCTCTTTGTATTTTCCATCATCTTGTAGTTTTATTGGGATGAAGTCTTCCTTCTAGATGATTAACCAAATATCCAAATGAATGGATGGAAGATAGATTTGCATCCTCATCTTCCAATACCCATAATGTTTTTCACTGAAGTCAGAAAGGTCTGTTGGTGTTTTTTCCTTATGGAAGAACACCTTCATCAAAGCTAGCCATGTCTTCTCCCGGATTGTTAGACCTCTCAACTGGGATTCCGGGCTCTGATACCACTAGTAAGTTCAGCTGGCTTCCCAAGAGTGGGGTGAATTAGGAAGAATGAAATTTTTCTGCAAAAATCAAATATAGTGGCGATACTAAAAGTTTACTGAAAAACATATTTTAAAGAATAAAGAGTAAAGAGAAGAAGACTCAGTGATTTATCCTAGTTCGGTCTATTCCTCTTGACTTACGTCCAGTCCCCAAGCCACTACTTGAGATTTCTCCACTATCTCTTGCAAGATTTGAATGGGTTCTTGCAATGACTGTAGTACAACACCAGCTCAAATTTTGAGCTGAAACAAACTCCCTTACTCTTCTCACTCAAGAGTAAGTAACCTCCCTTAGTGTATTCTCACACTAAGCACTTTCTACAAGTGTGTAGATATATACAGAGTAAAAGCTCTCTCAAAAAAGTGGATACGAAAGTTAAGATATAATGAATGAGCTGAATAGAGGGTAGGTAAGCTTTGAATGAATCAATAATCGAATTAGCAGAGTTTTGGCGTATATATTATTTTTCTCATTAACCAATAACTTAGATGAAGTCCTATTTATAGTTTTGGGGCACAACTATCTGTTAGAAACAAAGATTAGTCGTTACTCTCAGTAAAATAACCTTTCACCTACCGCATTAAATACATCTGACAAAAGTTATGCGGATAACCTCCTCAGGTTATGTGAATAACGGGTAACTATTTTCCTTTGTTTTCAACATAGAGCTTTCGTTATGCGGATAATGTGCTACACAGAATGGCTAAGTTTTAGCTCAAAATCATTTTCATGAAAACCCACTCAGTTATTAGGATAACGTTAAGTTTTTCTCAAACTGAATTTTTGTGAGACTTAGGTCATCAGGATAACTTTCCAAAGTTATGTGGATAACCGATTTTGCTAAAGAAAAGCTATGAGTTCTGTAACATAGGTTATCCGGATAACCTCCCTAGGTTATGCGGATAACCTGTTTACCCGAGGAAAGTTCAAGTACTCTGAAATATAGGTTATGCGGATAACCTATTTATCTGAGGACTCCAAGTGCTTTGTGACATACGTTATGTGGATAATCTCTCTAGGTTATGTAAAAAACGGGCTGTATAGTACCACTTGCTTTTGTTGAATCAAGTGTTTTGATGATTCTAAACTAACCTTCAAGAGCCTGGAATAAAGATATCAAAGGTGCACAAAAGGTTCAAGTGAAGAAATCCTGGAGAAATCAGTGCAAAGATTCATGTAGGATATTTAGAAATGCTTTGATTTGAGTAAAAGACTTTGATTTGGTGAAAAGATGTTTTAAAACTTTGATTCTATGTTAAATCATGGAATATTTGAAAAACACCCACCAACAGACGAAGTTTGAAAAATTAATACTGATCTGTCATCTTGGAAATTCAAATTTTGGCTTTGGAAATTAGAATTTCGTACTAAAACAGAACAAGTCTGAAGAGAAGTCTCTCTGACAGACGAATTTTTGCTTAAGAAAATTTGAATTTTGATAAGTGTCTGAAAGGAGCTTTCAGTAACAGACGAACTTTGGGTTGTGGAAATTCGAATGTCAGACAAAATGTAACTTATGAAAACTAAAAAAATTCGTCTGAAATTATGTCAAAGTTCATCTGAAACCAAGTTTGGATTGGATCTCAAAATTGCTCACTGACAGACGAACTTTGAATATGAAAATTCGAATTTCAGAAACTAAGCTTGTGAGTCTGTTACAATGATATGTTGACATACGAATGACAGTATTTATAAATTCGAATTTTGAAGTAAGTCTGAAAAGAGGTCTCTCTGACAGATGAACTTTAACATTTGAAAATTTGAACTTTGAATTATACGAGCTACTGTGACTTACAAACCATCTATGGACAGACAAATTTTGGGGTTCCAAAATTTGAATTTCGAAGGCACTGTAGGAAATTGAAAATACTGTTCACACTTAACAGAAAAACTTTCTACTTGAAAATTCGTATGTCACAACGAAGAAACATTTTCCAAATATCAAAATTCGAATTTCACTTCATGATAGACGAACTTCGGGCTTTCAACGTTGAAGATGTTAACCTTCAGTTTCTGCTAAATTTGTCTGTTTCCCAACTGAAATTCGAATTTCAGAATGTCAGAAGCATTAAATGCGGTTGGTTAACGAATAATTTTTCAGAGTAACCATTGGATAACTTCTCCAACGGATAGATTTTGTCTCTAACATATAGTTGAGACCTAAATCTATAAATATAACATCATTTGAAGTTGTGGGTAACGATTTTAACATTGTATATACTAAAACTCTGCCAAATCATCTACTCAAAGTTTCTTACTCTCTGACTTCAATATTTATACTCAAACTTTCATATTCACTCTGTTTAAGAGAGTTTAATCTTTGTAAACAATCTTATCTTCATCTGGAAGAAAGATTTTCTTGTGAGGGAATATCACAAGGGATTGGGAAGCACTTTGTAAGAGTGTATAGAGTGTATGAGTGAGCTATAAAAACAGAGCATAATCTTTGTACTGAGGCATTTGCAAGAAGCCCACTGAATTCTTGCAGAATAGTGAAAAATCTCAAGTGGTGACTTGGGGACTGGACGTAGGTCAAGTGGAGAGACCGAACTAGGATAAATATCTGAGTTTTCTTCTCTTTACTGCAACTTTTAAAGTTTATTCTCCTATACTCTGTTTTACCTTCTATACTTTGCTTTCTTAACTTTCTTGATATTTTACAGAAAATTTCAAGCTTTCCAATTCACCCCCCTCTTGGGAAGCCAGCTAATCTAACAAGTGGTATCAGAGGCCGGATTCCCAATCAAAGGATTTCACAGTCTGGGAATTAAAATGGCTGGCTTTGGAGAAAACATATTACGTAAAGGAAACAACACAAATAGACCACCTGGCTTCAGTGGAGAACATTATGGTTACTGGAAGATGAGGATGCAAATCTATCTCCAGTCAATTGATCTGGACATCTGGTCAGTCATTCAAAAGGGAGATTTTGTCCCAATGGCTTTAGAAGATGATGGGAAGTACAGAGAGAAGCTAGAAGCTGAATGGAATAAGGAAGATAGAAGAAGAGTCTTACTAAACTTCAAGGAAAAACACTGTTTGGTCAGTGCTTTGAATCAAGACGAATTCTACAGAGTCTCCCAATGCTCCACTGCCAAGAAATGTGGGACACCCTGCAAATTGCTCATGAAGGAACAACTGGAGTCAGGGAAAATAAACTGAATACATGCATTGGTGAATATGAAAGCTTCAGAATGGCTGAAGGAGAGAATGTAAAAGATCAACAAAAGAGATTCACCCTCATTGTGAATCAACTAAAGAGCCTGGGAAAGGAGTACACTCAAACAGAAAAAGTAAGAAAGATCCTCAGAGCTCTCCCTCTGGAATGGCAACCCAAAGTAACAGCAATAGAGGAAGCCAGAGGAGAATCAATGGCCTCTGTCATAGCTCTTTTTGGCAGCCTCGAGGAGTATGAAGGAAAAATGAAGGCTCTAAAGGAGGCTGGACAAGACAAAAAGAAGAAAGGTCTTGCTCTCAAAGCTGCTGAGGAAAAAGAAGAAGAATCTGACGATGGAGATGAGCTAGATGAAGAAACTCTGGCTATGATGGTCAGAAAATTTGGAAGATTCTACAGCAAAAAGAGAAACAAGAAAATCTTCAAGAAAGGAGTAGCTGGAGATAGCAAAAGGGAAACAAAAGAGCCTATCACTTGCTATGAATGCAAAAAGCAGGGACATATCAAATGGGATTGTCCATAATTTCTCAAGAAGCAAGAAAAAGAAAAGAAAGCTGTAGACAAAGGCAAGAAGAAAAGAGCTTACATCTCATCAATATGGGGCAATAGCTCAGATGAAGAAGAAGATGATGAAGATGAAATTGCCAACATCTGTCTCATGGAACTTGCCTATGAAAAAGCTGAAATCCCATGCAGCAGTGATCAAGAAGATGAGGTATATGAATCTGAACCTTCCTATTCTGAATTACTGGATGCATTTCATGATATGCATGATGAGTTTGTTAAGATTGCTAAAGAATTGAAGCAAACTAAGAAAAAGGTTAACAAACTAGAATCTCAATGCAACATTTCTAAAATTGCTTCTCTACCTATTACTGAATCTGCTTGCTGTAAATCATGTATTGAACTAAAGCAAACCAATGAATATCTAGTGAAAAGCATGTCTAGGCTTACTAAAGGTAAAGATATGTTGTTTGCTTTAATGGGAAGCCAAAGAATATCATAGGAAAAAGCTGGACTTGGCTATGATCCTTGTGCTGTAAAAGAAAAGATTAGGAAGAAAAATCAGAATGTGTACATGAGACATTTTGTGCATGCTAATGGAAATAGAAAGAAAGATCATATGTCACATCACATTGAATCATATAATCAACCAAGGCATGCTAAACAAAAATATTATCTGTATTGTTTTCTTCCTGCTTCTCAATCCAGCAGTCCTTTTACCACCTGTCATTTCTGTAACAAGAAGGGGCATATTTCGAGCTCATGTGCTTTAAAGAAAAATGGACTTGACAGGAAGGTTAAATGGGTTTCCAAAGGTACATCTGTATCTAGGGAAAAGACTACTGACATAAAAGGACCCAAACAAATTTGGGTACCTAAAAGGAAAATATGAACTTTGTTTTGCAGGTCTGTCTCAAAGCTAGAAAGAGCAATAAATGGTATATGGACAGTGTCTGCTCAAGCCATATAACTGGTGATAACGAGAAGTTCATCATCCTTAGAGACAAGAAAGGAGGAAAGGTGACCTTTGGAGGTGATCAATATGATATAATAGTTGGCATTGGTATTATGGGGAAGAATCCTGAAACATCCATTGAAGAGGTGCTGTTTGTAATTGGCCTCAACCACAATCTGCTAAGTGTGAGTCAGACATGTGACAAAGGAAACTGGGTACTGTTTGACTCGAAGTTCTGCCTGGTCATCAGAAAAAGTGATCACAAAGTAATCCTCAAAGCTCAAAGGGATGGTAACTGCTATACTATTGATCTTGATGAACTTCCTCCCTTAGATTCTATCTGCTTGATTAGCCAGGATAATGATAGTTGATTGTGGCATAGAAGGTTGGCTCATGTTAATATGAATCAACTATCAAAACTGGTTAAAAATGAGTTAGTCACTGGCCTATCAAAAATCACTTTTGAAAAGGACAAAGAATGTAATGCATGCCTAAGAGGAAAACAAACTAAATCTTCCTTTAAATCTAAAAACGTAGTTACCACAACTAGACCACTAGAAATATTGCATATGGATCTAATTGGTTCATCTAGGGTAAAAAGCATTGGTGGAAATCTGTATGTGCTTGTAATTGTAGATGATTACTCTAGATTTACATGGACATTGTTTCTTTCCTCTAAAAGTGATACCGTTGATGCATTTGTTACCTTAGCCAAGAAAGTGCAAAATGAGAAGGGTATTTCTATTGTGTCTATCAGGTCAGATCATGGAGGAGAGTTTGAGAACTCATATTTCCTGGAGTATTACAATGACCATGGAATTGATCACAACTTCTCAGCTCCAAGAACTCCTCAACAAAATAGAGTAGTAGAGAAGAAGAACAGAACAATTGGAGAGATGGCTAGAGCTATGCTGAATGAAAAGGAACTCTCTCAAGTATTCTGGGCTGATGTAGTAAACACAACAAGCTATATCATAAACAGAGCCTACATCAGACCAATCCTTGGGAAGACTCCGTATGAGCTATACAAAGGAAGAAAGCCAAATCTGTCACATCTCCATGTGTTCGGCTGCAAGTGCTTCATCCACAACAATGGAAAGAAGAATCTAGGTAAGTTTGATGCCAAATCTGATGAAGGTATATTTCTGGGCTATTCTAGTAGGAGTAAAGCATATAGAGTTTTTAATAAAAAGTCTACATTAGTAGAAGAATCTGTGCATGTAGTATTCATTGAAAATGAAACTGTTTCCAAACATATCACTGATAAGGATGATCTTATTTCAAACTTTAAGGATTTAGATCTTTCTGATGAAAGTAAAATTGAACCTCCAAAGATATCTGAATCTATTAACATAGAGGAAGATATTCAGGAGAAAGATTTTGAAGAAGAAAATAATGAAGAAATGTCTCAAGAACTCCCTAGAGCTTGGAGATATCAAAGAAATCATCTTGTTGATCAAGTGATCGGGAATGTTCAAGAGAAAGTTAAAAGCAGAAAACAGTTAAGGGACCAAATGATAAACTGTGATTTTATTTCTCAAATTGAACCTAAATGTACTGAAGAAGCATTAACAGATGAATACTGGATTTTAGCTATGCAAGATGAGTTGAATCAGTTTGAAAGAAATCAAGTTTGGGATTTAGTGCCCAGACCCAAAAATCATCCTGTCCTTGGCACTAAATGGGCTTTTAGAAATAAACTTGATGAATCAGGATCAATTATCAGAAATAAAGCTAGACTGGTTGCTAAAGGATATAATCAAGAAGAAGGTATTGATTTTGAAGAAACCTTTACTCTAGTGGCTAGATTAGAAGCAATCAGAATTTTGTTAGCATATGCATGCATGAAAAATATTTTGTTATATCAAATGGATGTGAAGAGTGCTTTTCTAAATGGATATATCATGGAAGAGGTCTATGTAGATCAACCTCCAGGTTTTGAGGACTCTGCAAAACCAAACCATGTTTATAAATTGAAGAAAGCCCTTTACGGTTTAAAACAAGCCCATAGAGCATGGTATGAAAGATTAAGTAATTTTCTAACTGAAAACGGGTTCAACAGAGGAAAAGTAGATACAACTTTATTCACTAAGAAAGAGAATAAAGATTTACTTATTGTTCAAATCTATGTTGATGATATTATATTTGGTGCTACTAATGAATCTCTTTGCAAGAATTTTTCTAAGTTAATGTAGGGAGAATTTGAGATGTCCATGATGGGTGAACTCAACTTCTTCCTTGGATTGCAAATCAAGTAGTGTGATGATGGTATTTTTCTGAATCAATCCAAGTATCTGAAAGAACTGTTAAAGAAGTTTGGGATGGAAAATGCCAAGCCAATGGGAACACCTATGGCTACTACAACCAAACTGGATATGAATGAAAAAGGGAAAATGTTTGACATAACCCAGTATAGAAGAATGATTGGATCTCTATTGTACCCAACTGCCAGCAGACCTGACATCATATTTAGTGTCTGTATGTGTGCAAGATTCCAGTCATGTCCCAAGGAAACCTGTAACATCTTACTTTTATCTATATTTTCCCATATATTAGAGTATGTACAATGTCCAGTTAGCTCATATTAAGAGCTTGAACCATTAATAGAACCAAAATATTTAAATTAAAAAAAAACATGGTACTATTCATTTGGTTCTTAAGTTTTCTGGACGAACTTTGAAAAATCATAACTTAATCCAGAAAAATTGTATCAATGTGGTTCAAGTCTCTAAATGAATCTAGAAACATGATATACAAGATAAAAATATGAAACTTTCCTTTAATCTGACCAATTAGTACGGTTTATTGCTCAAACTTACACTATACAAATGGTCATTTCTCTCTTTTCCAGGATTTTGGCCATAACTTTAAAAATTCATATCTAACTCTATACTGAGCCAAATCATGCATTCTATATTCCATTGGAAATATATATATGTCTACTTTCCTTAATATTTTTCTTATACATTTATTTAGTCTAGAAAGGGCACAGCATCAATTTGAATCACTAGGGATCAGAACATCACTTTTACTGGAACAGTCTTGGGAAAACTTGTATATCTCTTATTGTACAGCTCCAATTGAACTCAAACCAGTGGCATATTAACCTCAAAAGATAAATATTTTCATAAATGTAAGCCACTGAATTTTTAGAGCCCTGTACGATTTTATATCACTTTTAAAATAGAAGTAATATATTCAGTCAAATTCGCAGTCTTCACATCACTGTCCAGTTTTGACCCTTAACTTCAAAAATATGCTATAAATTGTACACATATCCAAATTAAGTGTTCTTTAGCTCATTGGAAAGCTTATTCTCTCTACGTTCAGAGAATATATAACACTTGACTTAATTTTCCTGTTTCGGTCAAACAGTGTTAACTTTACTTTCATGGCCACAAAATGAACTTCAAGTAATATAACATGGCAAACAAGACTTCATAACAAGCTCTCATGATCATTCCATGTTTCAAATCCATGCCAAAAATTTCATAATGCTCATAAGAACATAATAGTACAAGAATACAGATCCATATGCATATACATAATTTTTATACATTATTTCAAAATATGGAATCATAGCTTGAAATTATCATCAAACATCATTCTCCCTTTCATTCTCTTTGGCTCCTTGATCTCCTTGACATTTCTTGTGCCTATCATTTGGGGTACTTGAGGGGGTGAGATTGGGGACAATCTCAGTAGCAAGTTACATTTCATGCAATTATGTCAATCATGTCAAATAACTCACATTTGATCACATATAATCACACAATCACCTTTAAACAATAAATTACCATATTAGTCATAAAAATTTCGGCAGCATAACGGCTTAGAAAATGGACATCCCAGGGAATAAAACCCCTCATTTAACAGCCAAGACCAATCAAAGAAATCACAATTGCAATATGGCAACACAATTTAATCATAGAAAGACAATGAAAGAACATAAAGCAAGAATATGAAACTTAGCTACCTTGAAGCATTCCTTTGGCTCTTCCTCTTGAATCTAATGCTTCCACTAGCCTCCTTAGGCTTCCTCAAGTCCCTTAACATCATTAAACACTTGCTCAATCAACTAGAACAAGCAGCTACTTCATAAAGTCTCATGAAAACCCTAAAGACTCAATTTCTTTATCTAAAGTCTAATCATTGGGCCAATACTTGTCTTTAAGGTTTTTCATCATGGGGAACTCATTTTTGCCATCAAATACATGAAAATCCAGCTCCTTCCCACCTTATTAGTCTGACCAAAATCTGTTCTTAAGAGGAAGAAATTGGTTTTTCACAAAACTTACTTAAATCATGCTATACTTGCTTTCTTTTGCTTAATCTCATATCAAATCATGATTTTATGACTTTAAAACAACTTTTCTTTCCATTAATCATGATTGGGCAGATTAGAACAGTGGATGAAGGAGAGAAAATTTCAAGGGAACTAACTCATAGAGCTTAGAAACTATGCTAGAACACTTAAAGATCACAAGAGGTTTGCTTACCAATTTTCCTTGCATTTCTTCCTTATTTTTTCTTCTCTTTTTCTTTCCTCCTACGTAGCTTCCTTTCTTCATCACTTTGCTGCAGCTTCTCCCCTTCTTTTCTTTGCTAATTCATCGTCCAAACCATGAGGAAGGAGGGAGTATATATAAAAAGCATTAACCAATGAAAACTTGCCACCTAAGCTTCTTAATTTTTCTAGCTTTTTCATGAAAATAATAAAATATGACTATTTTGACATGTGCAGCTTGTGGAGCACGAAATGGAGGGTATTTTGGTCCAAAAATTTTAGTTATTTACTTATCCAGATATATCCTGGACCGGTCTGGACAATTAAAGCTACTTTAGCAGTATATTTTACCATTATTGGGATACTAATTATAATCATAAAATTACCATAATATAATTATCCCAATTGGTCCAAATATAAGACCACACATTTTTCTTGAATGAATACTGCCTCTTCCTGCAGTCCAGACTGACATTTATCGGGTAAGATATTAATATTAAATCATAATTACCCAATAAATATTATTTTGATCTCAATAAAATCCATACTATATTCCAATGGTCTAAGCTCATTGAGAGCTTCATTTTGACTATAATTTTTCATATTTACAAAAATGCCCTTGACCCGGGACATTTTTATAATTTTTAAAACTTCTGGGTCATTAGGTGTAATTTTCACCAAAATTCATGAAATTTACTTCATTCCCTCCCTGCGTCCACCGCCTTCCTTTCTTTCTTTTTCTTTTTTTTTTTCGTTTTCCTCTTTTTTTTTCTTTTTCCTTTATTATATATTTTTTTTTCTCCCAGGGGCAAAATGATCATTTTTTTCATTTTTCCTTCTAACCGAGATAATTGCCCTCTTTACCTTATTTCATGCAAAACGGTGTCTGCCCGTTTTTGTAAATTCTCTATACATTTTTAGTTATCTAATATTTTAGGGATGTTACAATTCCCTCCCCCTTAAAATAAATTTCGTCCTCGAAATTTAGATACATACTAGTACCTCTTATTTCCTTTCTCTTAATTTCCCAATTTTCCAGACCATTTTTACCAAAGAAATACTCTTATTTCTCACTTACTTGACTTTTCAGTCAATATTTTACTCTGGTATTATTTAGTCATTTATAATATTTAAAGAGTCTGGTTCATATTCTTTAAATTGGGAATTGTGAGGACATCATAAACTATCTTTATCTTAGGGGTATCAGAAATTTCCACTCGTAACATCCTTATTCTTACTTCCATAACTTTCTCTTATCTTATTCATACTATACTTCCATTATTGGCACCTGATACTATCTCTTTCTCTACTTTCATGCTATTCACATGAATAATTTTTCTACTAAGGCATAAGCTTGTCACATTAGCTTTGCCTAGATGACATTTGCAAGTCATCTCATATTTGCTTTTCACTTCTTTTCTTTTCTTTACCTCAAATCTAATTCTTCTTCTATCTCATAATCCCTTGGGGCTATTGTGATCTCAAACACTTTTATAGTAATACCATGAATATAGCAACTCATAGTAGCTATAATAACTTCTAGTAACCCTTTATGAGAGCATTATTTACCACTACTATAAGTGGGAACATGCTTTTCGTAGAATTATTATATAAAACATTGGCTAATACCTGCTACTCAACCCTGCTACATTACTCGTATCCAGATCCATGCTTACTTTAATAATTATAGACCCCTATGGTCATTATTGGATCAGGATTAATCATCTCAGGGAATGAGGTTTAGCCTTTGTAGCTTATAAAAATTCATTTCTTAATCTCTTTCCCACGTCACTTTCTCTTCTAACTAAACGGTAAGACAACTTGAGAGAAATTTTTCATAACATCTTGCTAAACTTGGAGACCTCTCGTCTCTATTACAGTGTTCGGTCTCTCCCATTTCATAACTTTACTGGCTTTACTAGGATCTACTGCGATCCATATGAGAGATTCTGTAACCTACTAACCATACTTCTTGGAGCCCAGCTCCCATCTACTAAGTTCAGCAAGCTTTTTCTTTAATTACATTTTAAAACTTCTCAATTGCCTTTCATGTTCCTTTAAATGTTTGAGGTCACAATAAACTATTCATCTTTTATTTATGTAGCCTAACAGGTGCTTTTAGTAAGACTATCATAAATTCTCGATGCCCAAATTTAATTATTGGCACATTTTTCTTACCTTTTACATCTTTTCATACTTCCCAGTAGGTCACTCATTCTAAAATCTCCCTCACTTGAGCACACTTAATTGTTAAGTGCTGAGGGGTTCTGTTGCACTCTTGTCATTCTTTAGACTTCGAGAATGCGGCATTGGGCTTCACTATAACTCATATGTGTGACCTCTGGATTACTTATTGCTTTTAATTTTAGGGAATTCATCCCCTAAACTCATACTGCTTCTTTTTACTCTAGCCTTTACTAGCTTAGAGATTCATCTTACCACAATGCCTTTACATATGAACAAGCCCTCGAACCTTGTACTCTACTCATCTTGTCATACCTTTAAGATCTTTTGGCTCTTTGTGATTCAGGGTCTAAATAATATTAAGGCAGTGGTCTCTAACTTTTACTCTTAGGACATATCTGCTTTATCTGTTCTTATACATAACTTCTTAGCTATTTAGCCACGGTCAATTAGTGTTTTAGCAATTTAAGGGAAACTTCTTAACCTTTCAAAAGTTTCTTGCTAGCTTAGTTAGAATCTAGCCCTCAGCCTCTCACCATTACTCATTCTTGCTCTACCGGGCATCACCCCAAGAGCCACTTTCCATTACTTTGCTTGGCGACTCATCTGATGGAGGATTTTATCTCTTTGCTCAATTGGGCTTCTCCCCAAGAGCTACCTTCCATCTGCCTTGCCTCAGCTGCTTTTATCATATGGAAGATTTCATTTCTTTGCTCAATTGGGCTTCTCCCCAAGAGCTACCTCCCTTTTTCATCACCTTGGCAATTAATGGAAAATTGTATTCATTGTGAGATCTTTTGGCCAAGAATTTTCTTTTAGCTGGATTTCATACTAAACTCAGCAATTGACTATCTCAAGGTTTCTTAGTTCCCTAACTGTTTACCACTAATCAAATACCTTAGGCTCATACTTTGTACCTTATACCTCATAAGTATACTAACTTTTCTTACAGAGGCATTACATCTTATCAAACTTTCTCGTTTCAATCTTACATTAACTTTCTTGTCTATTCTTAACTCATTTTTCAAGCATCACTTAGCTTGAGCTATCAACATAACATTTAACTTAAAGTCAATACCTGGAACACCTTCAAGGGGTAGGCAAAATCATCATCTTGCTCATACAATCTAGAAGGAGATTATTTATAAAAGTTAATTCATGCAAATGCTCACATCATTACTAGGGAAAGGCATACCAATCTTTATATTGCTACAGTGCTTAGTTAGACAAACAATGGAGATTATCGCCCAGTTTTTCATCAAGACATTCTCATATAACTTATATAATAGTAATTTCCAGATTCAACTTCTTAGCATAGCTACAGGATTAGTCTTACACCTGAATCATACCTTTACTAAGGTCAGGTGACTTACAGACCTTAGACTGAGATTAGCACAAAGACTTTTTCCTGTGCTTATGGTCTGGAATTGGCCATCTCCATAGTACTGTCACAAGTATAGTGTCCCGACTTTTATACTTAAAGCACACATTCTTCATTGCTAATCATAACTTTCTACTATGAGCCTTTCCGCATTCTTAAAAATAGGAGTTGGCTTACTAAACTATCTCCTCTGTGCTTATTGCCTTACTTCTTAAATCCCCTGGTACTCCAAGGTTACTTACCATTATTTATCAACAACTGTTGAAGGAAGATTAGGTATCGAGTCAGTTGATTATACCTTGTGACATATTTAATGACTGACTCATTCACATCTTAGCTGATCCTTATAATTCCACTTCCTTTTCATCTCTTACAGACTAGGGAAAATAACTTTCAAAAAACTATTCTTATAATACTTCCCAAGTCAATACAGTGCCCTTTACCTAATTAGCTCATTCCGTGTTCTGCCACCATTGGTCAGTCTCCTTTACTATCAAACTTCCATTTTTGACGTGCATCCTATCATCTTTGAATTTTTTTTTTAAGGCTCACAATCTACTTTTCGACGACTTGCACATCAAATTTATCATCAAAGAATGGAAGCTAGTATTTTCTCATCAGCCAATCATATATTAGTGGTTGGCGAACACATCTAGTTGGCTTGGGGAAAATCCTACAGAACCGACTAATTTACCTGAGACTGCTTTGGTATAGCCGGAAACCTTAAGGGCTCTAGCTTTTCCCTTGTTGTCCTGGAGCATTAACTATCTCTTATAGTTGCTCAATAGTTTTCTGCTACTGATCCAGCAAATTAAGAATTACTTGCAAGGAATCTAAATTGGGAGTACATTCATTTACCGTTATTAGAGTCATTTGAGAGGCGTGTGCTTATACTGTTAGCCTTTGTTGAACACCTCTTCGTATCTTAACGATTCTTAATAACAACTTGAACTCCACAATTACATTAACTACTATTTTCATTACTAGTCATGACATATCATCATACCTCAACTTCTGGTCTTTCACTTTACTAATATTTAATCAGCATCTGGCTGCATATATATTTAGTCAAAGATTGTAGCTATACATCTTATTTCTATACACATGTTCCCTATATATGCACATTTCCTTGAGCTTATGAGGCTTCCATACTAACATTGGGCTTACTATTGTCATCTGGCTTCTCAATTGGATCTTCTTTTACATCCTTATCTGAGAATTCTATTGCCTCAACTTCTTTCCTGATAGTGCTTTACCTGGAGCGTTCAGGCAATGACATAGCCTTTCAGAGTGTTAAACACTCAACCTTAAGGGAACTCCTTAATACAACTCCAGAGCTCATGATCTTATTATGACATCTAGTACTTGCTCAACCCATTCTCTTATAAGAAGCTTAAAATCACAATGCCCTTCTAAGAATCTCTTTTGCTTCTTGTACTATACCAAGAAAATCTAAAATTGAGCATATCCTCACAAATCCATCATGATATTTATTATACATAGCTTTAATAGCATATGGATTTGGAGTTCTTGGTTTATTTGGAATGCAAATCTTGCGGGATCCTATGTCTTCCCTTATAGGATCTTGATTAGGCTCAGGCCAAATTCCTGTATTTGGATTACAAACCATCTTTCTTTTCTAACTTACCTTTCTTTAAATCTTACATTAGTTTTTCACCATTGATTTTTTTTTTCATAACCATCATTTATTCCTTACTGGCCTCTTTCATTCACCATTGAAAACATCTTGCCACTGAACTTATTTTGTAGGCAGGATACTTGCTTTTTACTCATTAACAACCTACCATCACATTTCATAGTTACTTTCTAGTCAGTGGCTTGGCATTAGAGAAAAGCCTTAGGTCAACATTCATACTAGCTGCTGATTAATGAGGTTTCATATCTTTCTAAAATCATCATAGGCCATCTTCTTTCAGAGAACTATCAGAACTATAGGGCTCATCAGTCTTTCTCATCATCTCATACTCTTTAGAGGTATACTGCAACCTCAAAATTGGTCTACTGCGACCACGAGATCTACTACGATCTCTAAGCCCTTCTAGGACCCTCTGTGATCCTACATCTTTTTACTGATAAGATCTAACTACGATCTCATTCTGAAAGAATTCACGACCTAAGGAAAACATCATCTGTAAAACATCCTCAACTAATCCCACAACTATCATAAGCTATCCTTAAGACTAATCTCTTATGCCACTAAAACTTTCTTAGGCCAGTTTCTCAAAAGGAATATTTCTGATATTCAAAGGGGAAATTCTAACTGAGAGGATTACCTTCCTCTCTTCATGCAAAGATTTGCCCATATCTTTGCTCTGAGAGCCAAGACCTTCAGCTCTGATACCAAAAATGTAACATCTTACTTTTATCTATATTTTCCCATATATTAGAGTATGTACAATGTCCAGTTAGCTCATATTAAGAGCTTGAACCATTAATAGAACCAAAATATTTAAATTAAAAAAAAACATGGTACTATTCATTTGGTTCTTAAGTTTTCTGGACGAACTTTGAAAAATCATAACTTAATCCAGAAAAATTGTATCAATGTGGTTCAAGTCTCTAAATGAATCTAGAAACATGATATACAAGATAAAAATATGAAACTTTCCTTTAATCTGACCAATTAGTACGGTTTATTGCTCAAACTTACACTATACAAATGGTCATTTCTCTCTTTTCCAGGATTTTGGCCATAACTTTAAAAATTCATATCTAACTCTATACTGAGCCAAATCATGCATTCTATATTCCATTGGAAATATATATATGTCTACTTTCCTTAATATTTTTCTTATACATTTATTTAGTCTAGAAAGGGCACAGCATCAATTTGAATCACTAGGGATCAGAACATCACTTTTACTGGAACAGTCTTGGGAAAACTTGTATATCTCTTATTGTACAGCTCCAATTGAACTCAAACCAGTGGCATATTAACCTCAAAAGATAAATATTTTCATAAATGTAAGCCACTGAATTTTTAGAGCCCTGTACGATTTTATATCACTTTTAAAATAGAAGTAATATATTCAGTCAAATTCGCAGTCTTCACATCACTGTCCAGTTTTGACCCTTAACTTCAAAAATATGCTATAAATTGTACACATATCCAAATTAAGTGTTCTTTAGCTCATTGGAAAGCTTATTCTCTCTACGTTCAGAGAATATATAACACTTGACTTAATTTTCCTGTTTCGGTCAAACAGTGTTAACTTTACTTTCATGGCCACAAAATGAACTTCAAGCAATATAACATGGCAAACAAGACTTCATAACAAGCTCTCATGATCATTCCATGTTTCAAATCCATGCCAAAAATTTCATAATGCTCATAAGAACATAATAGTACAAGAATACAGATCCATATGCATATACATAATTTTTATACATTATTTCAAAATATGGAATCATAGCTTGAAATTATCATCAAACATCATTCTCCCTTTCATTCTCTTTGGCTCCTTGATCTCCTTGACATTTCTTGTGCCTATCATTTGGGGTACTTGAGGGGGTGAGATTGGGGACAATCTCAGTAGCAAGTTACATTTCATGCAATTATGTCAATCATGTCAAATAACTCACATTTGATCACATATAATCACACAATCACCTTTAAACAATAAATTACCATATTAGTCATAAAAATTTCGGCAGCATAACGGCTTAGAAAATGGACATCCCGAGGAATAAAACCCCTCATTTAACAGCCAAGACCAATCAAAGAAATCACAATTGCAATATGGCAACACAATTTAATCATAGAAAGACAATGAAAGAACATAAAGCAAGAATATGAAACTTAGCTACCTTGAAGCATTCCTTTGGCTCTTCCTCTTGAATCTAATGCTTCCACTAGCCTCCTTAGGCTTCCTCAAGTCCCTTAACATCATTAAACACTTGCTCAATCAACTAGAACAAGCAGCTACTTCATAAAGTCTCATGAAAACCCTAAAGACTCAATTTCTTTATCTAAAGTCTAATCATTGGGCCAATACTTGTCTTTAAGGTTTTTCATCATGGGGAACTCATTTTTGCCATCAAATACATGAAAATCCAGCTCCTTCCCACCTTATTAGTCTGACCAAAATCTGTTCTTAAGAGGAAGAAATTAGTTTTTCACAAAACTTACTTAAATCATGCTATACTTGCTTTCTTTTGCTTAATCTCATATCAAATCATGATTTTATGACTTTAAAACAACTTTTCTTTCCATTAATCATGATTGGGCAGATTAGAACAGTGGATGAAGGAGAGAAAATTTCAAGGGAACTAACTCATAGAGCTTAGGAACTATGCTAGAACACTTAAAGATCACAAGAGGTTTGCTTACCAATTTTCCTTGCATTTCTTCCTTATTTTTTCTTCTCTTTTTCTTTCCTCCTACGTAGCTTCCTTTCTTCATCACTTTGCTGCAGCTTCTCCCCTTCTTTTCTTTGCTAATTCATCGTCCAAACCATGAGGAAGGAGGGAGTATATATAAAAAGCATTAACCAATGAAAACTTGCCACCTAAGCTTCTTAATTTTTCTAGCTTTTTCATGAAAATAATAAAATATGACTATTTTGACATGTGCAGCTTGTGGAGCACGAAATGGAGGGTATTTTGGTCCAAAAATTTTAGTTATTTACTTATCCAGATATATCCTGGACCGGTCTGGACAATTAAAGCTACTTTAGCAGTATATTTTACCATTATTGGGATACTAATTATAATCATAAAATTACCATAATATAATTATCCCAATTGGTCCAAATATAAGACCACACATTTTTCTTGAATGAATACTGCCTCTTCCTGCAGTCCAGACTGACATTTATCGGGTAAGATATTAATATTAAATCATAATTACCCAATAAATATTATTTTGATCTCAATAAAATCCATACTATATTCCAATGGTCTAAGCTCATTGAGAGCTTCATTTTGACTATAATTTTTCATATTTACAAAAATGCCCTTGACCCGGGACATTTTTATAATTTTTAAAACTTCTGGGTCATTAGGTGTAATTTTCACCAAAATTCATGAAATTTACTTCATTCCCTCCCTGCGTCCACCGCCTTCCTTTCTTTCTTTTTCTTTTTTTTTTCGTTTTCCTCTTTTTTTTTCTTTTTCCTTTATTATATATTTTTTTTTCTCCCAGGGGCAAAATGATCATTTTTTTCATTTTTCCTTCTAACCGAGATAATTACCCTCTTTACCTTATTTCATGCAAAACGGTGTCTGCCCGTTTTTGTAAATTCTCTATACATTTTTAGTTATCTAATATTTTAGGGATGTTACAAAACCCATGCAACTGCTGTGAAGCGTATCTTCAGATATCTTATTGGAACTTCACAGATGGGTCTTTGGTATCCAAAGGGCAATGGAGAAGATCTCAAAGGATACACTGATGCTGACTTTGCAGGATCCAAAACTGACAGAAAAAGTACAAGTGGAACATGTCAGTTTCTTGGAGGATCCTTGGTTTCATGGTTTAGCAAGAAGCAAAACAGTGTAGCCTTATCCACAGCAGAAGCTAAATATGTTGTAGCTGGAAGTTGTTGTGCCCAAATCATCTGGATGAAACAGCAACTTGAAGATCTTGAGGTTGAGATGAAGGAAATACCAATCATGTGTGACAACCAAAGTGCCATTAATATCACAAAGAATTCTGTCATGTATTCAAGGACAAAACATATTGAAGTTAGGCACCACTTCATAAGGGATCATGTTTTGAAAGGAGAAATCAGACTAGAATACATCCCAACTGAGGATCAAGTTGCTGACATCTTGACAAAACCTCTATCAGAAGATAGACATTACAAAATCAGGAGAGAATTGGGTATGGTAAATCCCAATGAACTGTAAGTAAATCATTGTGCAATTCTGTTTTTAAATTTTCCAACATTAAATTAATTCTAACTTTAGCATCGGAGTGAATTTAATTTAAGTTGCAGGTGCTCCTCATGAGATTCAATGGCAATAAATCTGAAAAATGGAGCACACCAGAATGGAACAATCAAAAAGTGAAGAAAATGGCAAAAATTCTAAGTTTCTGGATCTATTCTGTAAGTTTTTAAAGTTGAAATTCGTATCTTAGTTGTGTGTTAGACGAATTTCCTTGATAAAATGTGTTTCTGAACAAGTCAGCATGGTCAACATTCAAATTTGGATGCCCAACAGACGAACTTCAGCTTGTTAAAATTGGAACAGTTCTCGGTGATGCCTCGAAATTCGTCTGTTGGACCTTGAAAGTTCAAATTTTCAAGAGCAAAAGTTTCAAAGTTATGTTTGACCAACATGATGATTATACAAACGATTATTTCCTAACATACGAATGTTGAAAAACCTTTACAAAGAAAAGAAATTGGAATTTCTATTTTAAAATTCGTCTGTTGTAGCTGGTTTGTAAGTCACAGAAGCTCGTATAATTCAAAGTTCGAATTTTTCAAATGTCAAAGTTCGTTTGTCAGAGATACCTCTTTTCAGACTAACTTTAAAATTCGAATTTATAAATACTGTCATTCGTATGTCAAACATATCATTCTAACAGACTCACAAGCTTAGTTTCTGAAATTTGAATTTTCATGTTCAAAGTTTGTCTGTCAGGGAACAATTTTGATATTCAATCTAAACTTGGTTTCAGATGAACTTTGACATAATTTCAGACGAATTTCTTTAGTTTTCACAAGTTTCATTTTGTCTGAAATTCAAATTTTTAAAACCCAAAGTTCGTCTGTTACTGAAAGCTCTTTTCAGACACTTATCAAAATTTGAATTTCATCAAGTCAAAATTCGTCTGTCAGAGAGGCTTCTCTTCAGACTTGTTCAGTTTCAATACGAAATTCGAATTTCCAAAGCCAAAGTTCGAATTTCCAAGATGACAGATCAGTATTAACCTTTCAAACTTCATCTGTTGGTGGGTGTTTTTCAAATATTCCATGATTTAACATAGAATCAAGGTTTTAAAACATCTTTCCACCAAATCAAAGTCTTTTACTCAAATAAAACACTACTAAACATCCTACATCAAACTTTGCACAAATTTATCCAGAATTTCTTCACTTGAAACCTTTTAGGCACCTTTGATATCTTTATTCCAAGCTCTTGAAGGTTGATTTGGAATCATCAAAACTTCTTGATTCAACAAAGACTAAGTCAAAGAAGAAGTGATTAGAACTTAAGCTTGAGTCCTCTTGTAGTGCTGTTTTGAGTTTTAGATTTTTTGTTTGTGTTTTGTGTTTAATCTGTGTATTTCGAAGTACTTTGCATAAATTGGTTTATGTAAAGCAACATTTGATAAAATGAAAAGAATTCCTTGATTGCAATGATCTGTTCTCATTATTCTTTGAATCTCTTCTCATGATCTACTATATATGATATCTTTTGAAATATAATGCATATGTTGAGGAAGAGCTTGTTAAAGCAAACCCAAGTACTAATCCAGTTTGCAAGTTGTTTTGTCATCATCAAAAAGGGGGAGATTGTTGAATCAAGTGTTTTGATGATTCCAAACCAACCTTCAAGAGCCTGGAATAAAGATATCAAAGGTGCACAAAAGGTTCAAGTGAAGAAATTCTGGAGAAATCAGTGCAAAGATTCATGTAGGATGTTTAGAAATGCTTTGATTTGAGTAAAAGACTTTGATTTGGTGAAAAGATGTTTTAAAACTTTGATTCTATGTTAAATCATGGAATATTTGAAAAACACCCACCAATAGATGAAGTTTGAAAAATTAAGACTGATCTGTCATCTTGGAAATTTGAATTTTGGCTTTGGAGATTCGAATTTCGTACTGAAACAGAACAAGTCTGAAGAGAAGTCTCTTTGACAGACGAATTTTTGCTTGAGAAAATTCAAATTTTGATAAGTGTCTGAAAGGAACTTTCAGTAACAAATGAACTTTGGGTTGTGGAAATTCGAATGTCAAACAAAATGTAACTTATGAAAACTAAAGAAATTCGTCTGAAATTATGTCAAAGTTCATCTGAAACCAAGTTTGGATTGGATCTCAAAATTGCTCACTGACAGACGAACTTTGAATATGAAAATTCAAATTTTAGAAACTAAGCTTGTGAGTCTGTTACAATGATATGTTGACATACGAATGACAGTATTTATAAATTCGGATTTTGAAGTAAGTCTGAAAAGAGGTCTCTCTGACAGACGAACTTTCCCCTTGGAAGTATTTTGCATTTGTTTTTCTCTTTTTTTTTCTCCTAGTTAATTTGACTGTGGCTGGGATTCAAACTTGATTCAGCAGCCCTAAACAAGACCTCCTGTACCGCTAAGCCAAAGCTTATTGGTTGAAAGTGTTTTACAAGTATACTTTGAACTTCTTTATGGTCTTTTAAGGCTATTATTGGGATTACTGTTATGTTTTGAAATTGAAACTACTCATTTAATCTCAGCAAGTCTCTCAGGGTGCTATGAAGATTTTACAGATATTAGGTGATACAAACATTAATGATGAAAGTTTTCTTTTTTTAATGTTTAGGTGATTAAATTGATTAAAATTTGTATGTAAATACCACTTGATGTTAATTGGTTAATTTAACAAGCTAAACGGGTGTAAACTATAATGTGCCACAAACTATATGATCATTCCATTGGTTGCTTCATAGGAATACTATTTAGGAAGAAGGAATTACTCCAGTTGGAATTGTCTGTTATATTGAGTTTTTTAGTAGGTTTTTGCAGTGTTATTTTGCTTGTGCGTAGAGAGAGAGAAGAAAAAGTTTGGCGGAGTAAACATCTACACTGTTTTGCTTTTAGATTTGTGTATCATATCTTGTGGCCTGTGTTCTTCCTCTCAATAGAACTCATAGGATTCTTCTGTTCATGGGTCAACTGATTTCTCATGTCATATAAAGCTAGGAGGCATAGGCACTGACATTGTCATGAGACAGGACACTGATAGAGATCCGATAACATGACAAAATTTGAAGTGTCACATAGTGTTATCTCTTAGATGATGTGTCCTATATATGTTGGACATGGACATGGCACTCTTTTTATGAAGTGTCTGTACACTATAGGTATGAATTTATCTTATCTTGCTTTTGTCTGTACAGGCTCATGCTGCTTCAGCAATGCGCAATTTCAGTGAGAACTGTACTCCTGACATGTTTAGATGGAATAGTCAGCAAACTGCCGGCTCTTCTTCAGGTATTTTAACTGAAATATTATTCTTAGGAATGATTTTCTGAATCTTCATGTGATTTTTTGTCTCGTTCCTTTAATTATATTCAGAATGCTCTGCAGAATGGAAGTAAATGGTGCAAGAGGGTGCCCTCCGGCGTCAGTGATAGATTCTTCCCAAGTACTTTCATCGACAATTTTGATTTCTTGTAGATAACTTCTAACTTGATTTAAAACATCGGGTTGTCAGGTGCCATACCTTAAATTGGTTAATGCAACTAACAAGTCTAACAGTATGCTTTGTATGAAGTCTATGGAGTGTATTAGTCTGGTTGGAATGGCTGCTGGGAAGGAGAAGTTTAGGGATGATGCTAAGCAGGTGTCCATTTTGTTTCTTTCATTTTAAAATCTTTTGTAGAAGTCTTTGAAATTGATATGTTGTGAGTTTGCGGCTAAAAATTAGTTTTTAATTGATACATTTTTCAATACCACCACTTGTATGTTTACCAATATTGGGAAAAATATTTAAAATGGAAAAGTAGAAAGTTATTTGTTTCAAAAAATGAATTCAGAATGGACTCTTATCTATCCTGGAAAGAAGTTATTGCTCTGTGCGTGTGTGTTAGCTTGTTATCTTAAATGATTTAAGCATCTGGGATAATTGAATTTTGCACTTTGTATGAATTTGTAAAACATGTTTCTTAGTAGGTTATGGATGTGCTTATGTCCTTGCAACTATCTCAAACAGAGACCGATGATCCAACAACAAGCTACATGCTTCAAATATGCATTAAATATTAAATTGATGTGTATCATAGTGCCAGTCAGATTCTACTAAGTTACAATCACTTAATTTGTTGCAGCCGTGGGCTAGACTCTGCAAGTGTCTGGGGCGAGATTTCCTTCATTACATATAGTTTGACATGCCCCCATTACTTCGGTTTGCTTTTCTTAAGCCTGATGCAACCATTACATTAGTAGCTTCAGACAATGACATTGAAGATTCTGATTATGAAAGGTTTCTGATTCATTCATTTTCTTCATAAAATTTTACTATTGTCGTTAGTGGCAGGTCATAATCTATTAATTGTCCTGCTACATAATGTTAGAATAATTTTTGTTCTCGTCTTGCATATTTTGTAATTATTTGGCCTTGGGGATTTTTTTTATATTTGTTGCTTTATTAGTCTTCTAATATGGTTCACCTGTGTTCGCTTTTCTATCAGAATCTTATGTTTAGACTTAAATCCACACACTTTCCTATTACATTATCTTTTCTGCACTGGATCAAAATGCAAATATACAGTTGATCTTACTTCATGATTACTTGATTGAAAAATTGGCAGCACAAATCAATAAAATTTCACCTCCCATCTAAGTTTTATTTTATATATTTCAATATGGAGACCATCACTCTTGGGAACAAAATAATTGGGATCAAGACTAGTGTCCTGGAGGAGAAAGCTACAGCTTGTAACATGCTTTGTTGCTATGCTTATGAGCTTGAAGGAAGGATTCTTTCCATAGATTAATCAGGTTAGATCTTGAGGGCCCCTTCTTTCATTAAGGTTTGTTAAAGGCCCACTGAACATTTTTTTTCCTGATGATTTATTTGCATGTTGGTTGCAAGAACTTTAGTTCCATTAGTTCTACCCCTAAAATTTTACTTCCATGACGAGGTTAGAAAAGTAGCTGTTTCAGGTCTTAAACTATTTGCATGTAATTTGTTGCCATTAGATATTTTTTCTTGTGTAATGAAAGCTCTTTTGGAATTTGAATAATTCTCTAATGTGTCTTGATATTTGGCCACATTAGGTATTGACATTTTTATTTTGGCCATCTTAGGTATTGTGCCTTTTGGTTTTGATGCTCTTTAATAGCTAAAGCTATAAATTTGTGTATGATTTTCCTCCAATGTATTTAAAAAGCAGCTACTTTCAGGGATGTTTTCTAATGATGCTAAATATGGACCACCTAAAAAGATCCTCTAACTCCTTTTTAGTTGTAATTATTATGTTCTCTGAGTTGGATATTATCTTTTTAACCTTTTATCTACTTTTGTAATTTTAGATACTAATCTATGTTATAACATTTCAGCTATTGTTGCTATACAAACTGCAGTTTACAAAAACAGCAGTTATAATAACATTTTTACCTAGTAATATTTTTAATGTACCACTTATGTCTAATGTATGAGTGGTTAAGTTATTGTTCTTTGACATTTATGTAATAATAATTTACCTTTTTCTGTCATTCATCCCCCCTTCCTCGCCTTTGACTATTTGCTCTCACTGCATTTAAATCCATTTGGGATGTGGCCTGATCTCATGTTTCCGTAGATTTCTGGGATGCTTTTTAATGAAAGCCTGGTCAAATCCATTGTGGATGAGATAAAATAGGTGAATAGTGCAAGTTCAAGTAGAAAAACTGAGAGATCATAGAGGGCTAAGACAGAAGACTTTTATGCTGAGCAATTAAAGAAGAAAATGCGCAAGAGGAAGAACTTTTTGACCAAGTTAGTCTTTTGATGTCATTTATACTTTTCCTTATTTCATGTTTCTTGGCCATCCTTTTAATGTAATTTGTGTATTGTCCCAAGTGGGTGAGATATTGGGAACTTTGATCAAAACCTTTTTCTTTGATGAATTGCCATCATATTTGACACCTATGTGGGTATGTTTTTACTGAAGTTACCAACCTTATTTAATGCATTTCCATTATTATTTAATCATTTGGCTCTTTGTCCTTATCTGTCCATTATCCTGCTTATCCTTAGTGCTGGGATGATGCAAAGCTTGTCATTTAAACTCCTAGTCTGTGGAGTTTAACCGGTGTGTGGACTGGATTGCTAAAAGCATGCGAAGGGAGGGTGAGCATTGTGTTTTGTATAGATAGTCCTTTAAGGTGTCTATATTACTTTTCAAAGTGGATAGGAATGGCCTACCGATCTAAATGTTTCGTAATGTGTAATAATGATAACCTTTTCTTAATTTCCACAAAAAAAAATCATAGTCTGTTGGAGACTGAATGTAATGAATATGCGAGCTAAATGGCAATGATTTTGAATTTAATGAATTAATTGTGATTGTTATTAGCTTGTGAGGATTTGGGCCTATATTTCTCTTTTTTTGTGTGTATTCCTGCACTCCATAACTTGTTTTTTTTTTTGGCCAACAAGAACTTGTCTTGATTCTTTTGTTGAGACTACAATTACACATTCGCATGCATAAAAATGATTAAGGCATTCTTCCATTTGTTAGCTACTTAGCCATAGCCAATCCTTGCATATTTGATCCATTGTTTAACTAACCCCTTGAGTCTTGTGTCCTATTTTTTCATATTGAACCTTTTGTGAGCCAAGACCATGTAATAAATTCCCACCTTTTTCACCTCAAGAATTGTTTTATTTGCTTAAGCATTTGTTTTGGTGCATTATCTTGGGCAAGAAGAAATGAAAAGATGGGAAAAGAAAAGAAAGGAGCAAGAAAAATAGAAAAGATGTTTAAAAAGTGAAAGAAAAGAAAAGAAGTTGGAAAGGAAATAAAAGCCGAAGTGTATGCATTTTTTTTTGTCATGTATGCTTGTTTAATGCTTTTCCAATTTTTGAGGTGCTTCTATATGTTCTTACATTGCATTTTCCTTATTGTTTGTTTTGTCCCTTGTTCATTACAACCTAGAAGACCAGTTTTTTGTGATGTATGTTTGTTTGTTTAGTCCTTTTCATTTGTGCGTTGCATTTGACATAGGTGGTGGAGATTTAGAAGACAAGCTTATGGTAGTGGGGTTTGATAGGGAGAATTTGAGAGATACATTAGCCTTAAATACTTGAGAGATGAGAGTTAAACACCAATTCTATGTGAGGGAATATTCACATTATTTCATTCTTGTCAAACCATTGTACTTGTTTGCTTAGCAAGGGAGATTTACCTTTGATTGTTGGGATGTTTAAGAACTATTATTGTATTGTAATTAATTAGAGTTTTCAATATTATCTCTTGCAATGTTGTAATTAATATTTTTTTCATTGAGAGATTGGAACTGACAATTGATAATTCAAGTCAAATCTCAAGTCACTCAATTTAGGAGTGTTCAGTCATTGATTGAGCAATTTAGAAAAGTCCAAAATGCTTTTTCAAAGTTTTTATTTGAAATAGAATTTCCCATCTGTTTATTTTGTCAATCTGAGTTCATTCATTATGTATCTTAATTCTATCTAACATCAATTTCTTAAGCTCTTCATTGTAGTTTTATAGTTTTAGGGCTGGTTCAAATTTTGAAGGTCATTTTGTCACTTGTTTATTTGGTCAATCTGGGTTCATTCATTGTGTATCTTTAATTCTCTCTATATCAACTTCTTAAACTCTTCATTGTAGTTCTATAGTTTTAGGGCTGATCTAAATTTGCAAGTTCATTAATTGTGCTTATTGTTAAGCACAATAAGTATTTTAGGTTATCCATTTTTCCTTGAATGAGGCCATTATAAGATATGCATGATGTTTGTAGATTACTCTAAGTTATAGCTTTTTTTTAAGGTTTGTTCTTGCAGGGAGGGACAGACAATTTGCGAATGATGCTCTGGGTAACCTTCCTATCCACACAGACAATATATTACTTTTTTTACTTGATTCTTGGTATTTTCCTTCTTCACTATCTAAATTATGAAATATAATAAAACACAATTGCTTAGGGATGATATATGGAGGCTTAGCTTATCATACATCATACATATATGCTTTTAAATTATGTAATTTGTAATACTTTTAAATTATCTAGATTTTGAATTAAAAATTGAAAAAAATTATTTTTAGAGAGGAAATTGTCATCAAATGAGCAATAATCTTTATTAATATATTATTGATAAATGAAATTAAATTATAATTGTCAATTGTATAATTTGTAATTATTTATGTTGTCAAGAGTTATTTATTAATTATTGATTTCTAAATCAATAAAAATTAATATTACGGCTTGCCCAATTTTTTAAATAACTTAACAATATAAGAAATTTTAAGTATTAATAATAATAATTTTTAAGATTCCAATTTTCTGCTATCTTATTTTATAACATACATATGATACAATCTTTACTTTCTCTTCAAGTTTATTGTTTTTTTCCTATTAAATGAATATTGAATATTTTTCCCGGAATTCTTCTATTTCCCCCTCCTTCTTGTCTATCTTCTCCCTAATCCTCTTATTACATCATTGGAAAGTCAAAAAATTTCACTGGAATCCTAACAATCAAAACCCTAATTTCCCTATCATCCATTCGCATCTAACCACAGAGCCCATTGAGTGTTCGTTTGATCGCCTAGAAAGGAGAAATAAAAAACACTCAAGGGAGAGAACCCAATTATTAATTATTAATTATATAAAAGATAGAACCTAATTAAATATAAAGATAAACTAAATATATCCTAAAAAATAACTTAACAATATAGTAATTTTTAAATATTAATAATGTAAGAGTCCAATTTTATGCAATAACATACATCAACAAACCTATTAGTATTATCTTATGCAATGCCACCAAACCATATTTTATGCAATTAATCCCATCAAGACATTAAAACATGATACTATGAGGCCCTAATATGAAAATCGGTCAATGATTTGATAGAGAATGGATAATTAGGGTTTAGGATTTTAAATGAAGTTTTTTTTATTAAAATATTTAGGTTATCTTTTATATATTATCTTTATTTATTCCCTAATTTTCTTTAAGTTTATGTTAACTTTACTTTCTCTCCAAGTTTAGGTTTCTTTTCATCATAGCTCTAGAATTATTCTCTTTGTTACCAAAAACATTGTTGAAACCCTATAATAAAACCTAATTAAATATAAATGATAAACTAAATATCCTAATAAAATTTATAAAAAAAATTGTACCTTTTTAGGTCTTATCCACTATAGTAATTTTTAAAATAACTTAACAATATAGTAATTGTTACACCTTTCACGACATTGTTTTGGCATTATGTGCAGCACCGGAGGAAATAGGATGAAGGAAGGCTCAAATGGAGGAAAAATTGAGCTCCACGCCGCGACGAATTGTCCTGGATTCGTGGCGAGATCAGGATCATTTCAGATGAACGGGAAAGAAAGAAAAAGGAGGGAGCAGCGAGGAGCTCTGCTAAGGTTTGCAAGATTCGACCATTCGGAGTTATTTTCAATTTCTGGAAGGATTCACATTGGTAAGTGATCCCTACTCCTCCCTCTCCATTTTCTTCGATTGGAACTTAGGGTTTTTCGGTTATGTGTCAGGATTTCCGGTTTGGGACGAAATCGACCAATTGAAATGGATGAAATAGGGTTAATGAAATGTGTTTTGGTGTTCTTGTTACTGCTTGGGTGTGAGTTTTGAAGGGATTATATATGTTTAGAGCTTAACCCTAGGTTGTTCTTGGTTGAAAGTATGAGGAATCCAAGTTGTATGGGATTGTATAGTGTTTGAATGGTTCCTAGGAGCTTGATGATGCATGAAAGGGGTGTTGGAACCTTGGGTTAGGCTAAATTGGTTGAATTGTGATGTTTGGTTATATGGTACATATGGTAACTTGGGGAATTGAGATGACAATATGATATATGATGATATATATGTTAGGGAGAATAAAGGTGGATTGTATATGTTAAGGAGGATTAGGATGGGGATCCCTGCGGCTAAATCTCCTCTGATGGCTAGGAGGGGAAAGGCACGTAGTGGAATGCACCTTTCCTAAATCGCTGCCAATTCATGATACGAAAGGGGAAGGAGAGCCATGGTCCGAACATTAGTGTTATCTTTGGCCGGGTGCACTAATGGGAGGTGATGTCTCGAAATCATTCTTCATCGGCTGTTGGAAGGGAATTACCTACATGAAATGTCATGTTATGACGACAGCCCGTGGTTCTAGCTGTGTGTGAGGGAGACATGCATTTCATTCATTTCACATTACATTCATGAGTTGTATGAGATATATGTATTTATATGTGTGTGGTTGTCCCCGGTTACTGAGAGACATTGTCTCACACCCATCTCCCATGAACTAACCTTTTAGTTGACGATTCTGGCACTAGTCGAAGACGCGGGAGTAGCATCGAACGTGGGAATACTAGGTCTATGTAGTGTGTGTATTTTGGATTTGTATCTTGTACCAAGTACGATAGAATGTTTGAAATGGATGATCGTCATGGATAAGGATTGTTATGGATGGATGTATGTATGATTATATATGTGGAAATGTATGGTATGTGTTATGTAAGATGAAAGTTGGAATTGGGCCTGATTTGTGTGTTTTAGGGCCTGTAACCCGTTTTGCCAAGTTAGGATTCAATGAGTCAAATCTCAGAGGAGTGGTCCATTTGAGGTTAAACCTCTTTGAACAAGTTAATTTGGGGGTTTTGGACCTGTATGAATGGTCTTGAAGTGACCAGTTGCCTTTGGTGGCAATTGGAGGTTATGAGTGGTGAGTTTTAGTCAATAAGTGGCCAAAACGATGTTAAGAGTCTAGAATCTCTATATGGAGTTGGATTGAGGTAAAAGTGGTGTGACTTGTAGGAGTTAAAATCAAGTCAATCGGAGGTTGGAGCAAAAAGTTATGCTCATCGAAAGTTCGCCCCAGGTGTTGAGTTTTTGCTAGTGTGGAAATCAGCATGGGGCACTGCGGCTCTAGAGTCCAGGCCGCGGTGCCAGTAAAAGTAGTAGCCATCCTGAAGCAAGGGAAGGCAGGAGCCGTGGCGATATTGTAGTGGCTGCGGCCCCAGCCCGTTTTCTAGAGTTTTTGGGTTCGTTTCTGCTGTTCTGAAGTTTTGGGGAGTTGTTTTGAGAAGTTTGGGTTACGTTTAGTTGGATTTTAAAGTTTTTAGTCAGGTTTGGAGGTGTTTGAAGGTAGAATGTTAAAATAATTTTTAAATATAGTTTTTAAGAGTCCAATTTTATGCTATCTTATTATATTAGTATTTTAGAACTCTTTTTACTTCAGGAACATGGCTTGTTTTTTCTATATAATCTATAATAATTGATTAATAATTTCATTTAATAACTTTATTATTATTATTTATAATAAATTTGAATTTAATACATAATCTATTTAATAAATTTAATAATTATAATATATATTTCAATTTTCTATAATATAAAATCAAGTATTATCTATGTCAAACTGGCTCTACGATTAGGCCAAGATAAAATATGATATAAATAACCCTAAAATGAAAACCCTATCCTATTAAGTAACATATAAATTGTTATTTTATATTTAAGCTTATCTTTTATATTTAATTATGTTTTATCATATCTTTTAGAATTATTAGAATTTATATGATCTTTATTTATTTCCTATTTTATGATATGATTTCCTTTTTTTTGAAGTTTAGGTTAGGTTAGGTTAGTTTCTTTTTCATCAAATTATTTCCTATTTAAATGAATATTGAGAGTATTTTACAGTGATATCTCTCTCCCCAATCCCGAAGTTCTTTTGTTTCTTCATCCATGTGATCAAATTAACACTCAATAGGACAATTAGGATGGGAAGTGAGGGTTCTAGCTCTGACATTGTTAGGATTCCGATGAAATTCTTTGACTTTTCGGTGACAGTATAGGATTAGGGAGGGGAACAAAAAGGAGGGAGAAAGAACTTGGGGAGAGAAAGATATATCACTGAAAAATACTCAATATTCATTCAATAGGTAAAGAGAAAAAGTGAAATCTACATAGAGAAAAATCCTAGAGCTATCCCATAAACTTAAAGAAAAAGAAATCATAAAATAAAAAATAAATAAAGATAATATAAATCCTAATAAGATAAAAGAGAAGTAGAAAGAGAGAGAGAAACTAGAAGAACTAGAAGGGCTAAGGGCTCAAAGGAGAGAAATAACTGAAATAACTTAATTTCACTTAATCTTATCTTAAATTTGAATTATAATGATAGTTATTTATAATGATAGTTAATCTAGGGATCTAACATTAAAAAACAAAATATTCTAGAATATTCTAACAAAATTTGAAGAAAAAGATAAAATATATATCCTTCATAAATTAAATTTAAAATATATTCCAAATATTCTAATATTTTATTTAATTATCCATTTTTCGTCATTCTTAAAAGAACTCTCATTGGGGAATTAAAACTCCATGTAGGATTTAGGAAATTCTTCCCAACGAAAAAGATAATAATGGAAAAAAAAACCATCACAATAGGCAATGTCACACATGAATGAGGTGGTTGAACAAGATCAAATTGAGAATCTCAATAAAGGCATCACTGTGAAAGAGTAATTATTATCTTTCTCTTGAGGAACTTCACTCTTAGAATCAAAATCTAGAGAATATTGAGATTGTTCATTTCCGTGCTATGCAGGTGAGTGTGTCGTCTTCTTCTACAATCACAAAATCAAGGTCTCTTTTGGGTTGTAAGGAATTATATGTAGCGATAGATATCTCTTGGTTTGTCTTTCTTCCTCTATCCAAAGTTTGCATTCTTTCTCTACATTTAGTAAGTTTAAGAAGAGATAACTCAAGGAGCGGGGAATGGGAAAAACTCAAAGGAGAGCAATAATTGAAACAACTCAATTTCACTCAATCTTATCTTACTTACATAAATTTGATTCTAAAAAATTGACTTAATTTAATAAAATAAGAAATTACTTAACCTAAAAACTCAAATCTAAGGAGATTGTAAGAATCTCACTTATTTAGAAATTTCTTAAAAATCAAAACATTCTAACTTAAATTTAAAAGAAAAGAAATTATAAAATAGGAAATAAATAAAAGATAAAATATAAATCCTAAATTAAATCCATTCTTCATCACTAAATATCCTAATAAAATAACTTCATTTAAAATTCTATGATAAAGATAAATAATCCTAAAAAATGAAAGAAACAATATTTTCATTCCATAAAATACCTAGTGGGCTATTGCTTTTTCTCAATTGACTTGAAATAGATTCCTTTTTTTAAAAAAAAAATAACTAGGACTCAAACATTTCAAAATTAGAATAAGGACTAAAGATCCTAAAGTCAAAATTCCTTGCTTACAATAATAAAATTGTATCGATTTTGAAATTAGTCCCTTTACTATCATATCGTTTGCAAATCGGTTCTTGTCATGTGGTAAGAAGGAGGTGAGATGTTTCTAACATGGTAGATGATGTTGCTGATGTAGCAAACAATGGATGCTTATGTGGATTAAACAGTAGTTGTTTAAAGTCTCCTTTGACTTTACCTTGATTTGCAATTTAGTCCCTAACTTATTTTTTTCTTAAATTCATCCTCAAAGTGTGCTACTATTTAAGCGTTCCTTCTTCCTTCAACAATTTAAATGTCATTCCAATGGTGTGACAGGTGGTAAAATGGCATTGCTTTTGAATAGTGTCTAATGTGTCACCTCTATAAGTGGGGCATGCTTATGATACAAGATTATACTCTCCCACAATCATTGACAAGTGCTCCAGGAGAAAAAAAGAATGTCATTGTATATCCCATGAGGAATCACCTCATGTTTGGAGTCAGCAATATCCCACATTATTTAGAGTTGTTTTGGAAGCTTGATAGTCATCCAAACATGTTCATATTTAATTAATGGTACTCAAAGTTATGGATGTGTTTCAATGGTTTTCCTTCATTATTCACTAAGCTTAATGAAGCAATTTTGGAAATTGATAAATTTTAGAGACCAAATGATATTATTTTTAAGTGAGAATATTTCATCGAAAAGTACACTTCTCAAGCTTTCCATAGAGTTCATATTTGCAATTTTTTAAGGTTTGTAGTTCAAGATATGGGCTTCATCAGTTCAAGATATATATGGGCTTCATAAGTAGAAGTTCGTATACTAGTGCAAAATCATGATTTTGTACCCTTGAAATCACGATTTGGCAACAAGAATTGTGAAAAAGGTATAGATCTTGATTTGGGAAGTTGGTATCATGATTTCATCAATTGTAGTCTCAAATCACAATTTCATCATGGTGAAATCACGAATTTAGTTTTAAAAAAACAGATCCGGGCTCGTCTAAACATTGAATTTGGATTTTGGGGTGGTTTTGCTAGGTTTCCAAAGTCTAGCATGGATGACATGTTCTCTAGGCTTTAAGAGGCCCCAATCTTCAAGGTAACATGATTTCCACTTCCTCCTTCCCTTTTTTCTCAAGCTTTGAAATGGTAGTTCATGGGTATGGTTACAAATTTGAAATGTCTAAATTTTCCAACAATTAATCTGAGTTTAGATGCTTCAATGAAGTGTTATAATGTGTTTATAAGCTTTGGGTAAGAGTTTTTGGGTGTTTAAGCTTGTGATTTCTCAAACCTTAGCCTCTTACTTTGGGGGCTTCCATGGAGCACGAAAATTATGATATAATGGCTAATTTGAGAAGTTGATTTGGGTGTAAATACGAATGGGTATGATATTAGATTCATGATTTTGTTGAGTTTATACTTGAGTCATCAAGTTGTGGTCAATCGAAGGCTATGTCACCACTTGATTCTTGTATAAATCGGATGTGTTGAGTGTAAGCCTACTTGATTGAAGTTTCTACCTTCCGAGGAGATGATTGGAAGCAACAAATTTGTTGGTAAGTGACTCTCTTGTTGTAACACCTTAAACTTACATCTATTTCCCATGTATTAGACTCTAATTATGTCTATCATTGTGCATTTTCCATTTTACCCGATGAACTTCGAAAATGCATAACTAATTATAGAAAAATCATATCAAAGTGATTCAAGTCTTTAAAAATATATAAAAATATTTTATACATGGAAAAAATATGAAACAGAGCATTCTCTTGACCAATTCATATAGTTTATTTCTCAAACATTTACTGTACATTTGGTCATTTTCTTTTTCCCAGGATTTTGACTTTATATTTAGAAATTCATATCTCATTATATCCTGAGCCAAATCATACATTCTTTATGTCATATGAAAGCTCTGAATGTACACTTTTTAGACATAAAGGGCATGGTGTTAACTTAAATCATAAAGGGTCAGAATTCTATTTTTGCTGGAATAGTTTTGGGAAAACCTCCATATCTCCTATCATATAGTTCCAATTACCTCCAAATTAGTGGCATATGAAACTTCAAACATAGACCTTTCTATAAATATAAACCATTAAATTTTTGGAGCTATTCACGATTTATATTATCATTTTAATTTTCCAGTACCTAACTTTCAGTTTCCAGTTTTCACAATCTTTCCCTGTTCTGAGCCCTAACTTTGGAAAATTGCTATAATTTATACATATCTCCAAATGGAGTGCTCTTTAGACCATTTTAAAGCTCTACTTGTGTACTTTAAGAACATATATATTACTTAAACTAGCTACCTTGTCTTTCATAAACAGTACCCATGTATCTGTCAGGGTATCCAAATTATATATCTCAATTCATATTTTGGCAAAATAAGCTTCATATCATATACACATCATCATTCATTGTACCATATTCACACATAATATCAAAAGGTATCTCAAGGAACATACTTGCATTAGTATACATGATTCATCATTTGCATACAAATTTATACATATTACCAAAAATTAACCTCAATCCTTGCAAGAATATAATTTCAATCAATTTCCTCCTCCTCTCTTTTGGCTCTTCATGAACTTTTTGCATTGCTTGACCTAAACATGGTAAGCATTTGGAAGGGATGAGATTCAAAAAATCTCAGTAGTTACCACTAATCAAGCAAATATATAATCATATAATGCAAGCATACTTCATCAAATCATCATTCAAACATTTAGAATCATTTATACTTAAACATTTTATAGAAAATTAGACAGAGTTTCCCCTTACATTTTGGATATCCTGAGGTCATAAAACCCCTCAAATAACTCAGCCACTATCAACAAATCATCACATAACATCATTGTAACATTTGGTATAACATTAAAACCATTGTAACTATATAACCATATAATGCAATATTAGGTTAGTAAACTACCTTTTAGCTTTCCAATCCTTTCCAAACTTTGCATACCTTTTTTTGAACTTCTAACACTTCTTGGAACCCTATAGCATCACAAAACAAGACCATTAGCCACTGGTTTCATGATTTATTTCACAGAGTGCTCACTTGAACCATAAAATTTCATTTTGCAAACCACTTGGAATTTCTTGTACAACACCTCTGTTCTTACATAATTTAAACTCAAGGAATCCATTTTTGGAGTCAAAATCATGAAATTCCCTTTCCTTTTTTAAACCCTATATAGGCATAAAATTTCAGCAATTTGTAGAAAAATAACTACCCGATTAATTTGCAATCTAATAGTATATCCTTAATCTTTGAAGCCTATACATCACTTTTCATGGATTAATTTCTTCATGGCTTCATTTTCTCTCTCTACTCTCTCTCTAGGTTGAAACTTTTAGAGGTAAAATGGAGAGAAATAATCCATAAAACTTCTCCAAATTCAATGATACACAATAAAATAGCCATAAGATTTTACCTTGAGTTTTTGAGACTTTAACTTTGTCTTTCTCTTCTTCTTGTTTTTTTTTCTAGGGTCTTCACACTTTCTCCTCTCTTTCTGTTGCTGAAGATGTCGTGAATGAAGTGAGGAAGATGAAGGTTAATGACTTAATAGGATAAATATCCAATAAAGCTAATTAATTAATTTTGTCTTTAGTCTTTAGTTGCCTTTTTGAATTTAAAGCTTTTCAAAAAATTCCCATGATATCCCAGCAACTGGTCAGACGTGCTCCACTTCATTTTTGGACAAAAGATTACTTCAATTATTTAAATGGATTAAGATACCCTTTACTGATTAAATTTACCCTGATTAAGTATTTTTGCCAAAATTGTCACTAAATTGGTATAGGATTATCCAACAATTAATTTTAGTCCAAAATCATTATTTTGATCCAAAATATATTTTAGCAAGACCCTTTTACTTTTTTTGAATTAATACTGTCTCTTTCTGCAGTCCAAATGGCATTTATTGGGTAAAATATTGATATTATATCCTAATTGCCTAATAAACATTATTTTGATCTTAATAGATTCCTTGCTATATTCCATTGGGCTTAACTCCTTGAGGGCTTTATTTTGATAATAATTTTTTATATTTCCAAAAATACCCTTGACTCGGGACAAATTTATAATTTTAAAATTTTTAGGTCATTAACTGTAATTTTTTCCAAACTTATTGAATTTCTTCCTTCACAGTCTGAGGTAAAATATAATTTTCTCATTTTTCCATTTCACCTAGAAAAATGATCTTTGTCCTTTTTCACGCTTAACGGTGTCTCTCAGTTTTCTCAATTACTCATGCATTTTATAATATCAACATTTTTTCTTGGGGTTTAAATGCAATATTCACATTTTTCTTCTAAGTTGGGAAATGACCATTTTGTCCCTAAATTGGGTAAAAATGTAATTATTCATTCTTTTGGGCATTCTTGTTATTTTACCCAAAATCTAATTTTTTTTATTATTTCTTTTTTACACTATTCACAATAATTTCAAATTGATCTATCTCTTAACCTGGACCTCCTGGGAAAGAAATATTTATACCGTTGCACTTAACTTGGAGCGGGCTTTCATTCAAGTGATATATTGCATATTTTTCGGTGTAAATTCTGGAATTAATTTATACTAAGGACTTTATGAAAAATTAATTCCAATTAAGGATCAAACATAACTTCTTTAGAAAATTAGATGAGAAATTAATTTCTTCTAAAGTCCGATTATATATAGCATTTTTATCTCACTTCGTTTCTCATCTTTTATTCATTTTATAATATCTCATAAAAATAGGGATATTACACTTGTTGAATGAGGAATTTGGCCTTGCACGTATTAAAGAGTCTTGGGTAGTTTTAATGGTCTTATTATTGGAGATTTTATACTTGTTTTGGTCTAGATTTGTGTTTGGAACTTCATATATTGATTTGGATTGGATCCCTCTTATATATGTATAGTTGGTGATCTGATAGCCTATCATGGTATTGTGTGAGTTTCAGCAACTTGAGGTAATTAGGGTGTAACTCTTGCTAAATTATATACATTTGAAACTTTTCCTATCATGATATGCATGTTGGCACGACTAGTAAAACACTGGTACTTTATATATATATATATACTGTATAATGGCCAATGGTAATGTATACATGTATGATTATGGGAAAGCATGATGATACTATGCTAGCATAATGATGTATAGATTGAAATAACATGTTAGCATGGCATTTTGACATTATCACTGGTAATTGCATGATTGAGCATGGTTTAGTGATGATGTCGTTGAATATCACTTGATATTCCGATCTATTAAATGGCACATTAGGCCTTTGTGTCAGAAGTGGTAAAATGTGTTACATCCTTGTCACTAAATTGTTGTCTTTTAGCCAGGAGACTTATATGACTATGCATTTTCTCTAAATCCCTACCAATTTAAGTGGTTTAAGGGAAAGAGAGTCATTGTCCAACCACTAGTGTGTGGCCTTCAGACAAGTCATGACTGGTGGGAGGAAAGCTTAGTAGTTGCCCGAAACCGGCCTTCACCAACTGTTGAAAGGGGGTCACTTGTTGGAGTTACCTTATGATGGTAATTAGCCTATAGTTTTAGCTGTGATCATTGTAGGTTCCATTGCATATCATATATATTGCATTATTTCATTTATACTTGAGCATGCAAAAAATGTGTTTTGAAACTTTTATAGGGTCTGTTTGGATGTACTACTAAAACCAAGTTTTGACCAAAAACTTGGTTTAATTTGTATATCATGATGTTTGGCAAAATTTCCAGTTTCCGTTGCAGAATGATTTTTCAAGTAAAACGTGGTTTACATAGAAGCAGCTTCGGACCTGCTTTTCCGTTCTCCTTCTCTCTTCCTATCTGTATTTATTTTAAAGTCAGATAAAAATATACTAATAAAAATGAGAAAAAATAAAAAAATTGAGAAAATAAAATTTCCATAAAATTTTTCCTATTTATTAACCAAAATTTCCCTTCAAAATTTTAATTTTTATAAATCATGATCTGCAAGAAAATATTATATTAAATATATTATGTTCTCAATTAAATAAATGTAGGTTAAATTTTAGTCCAAATAAATTAAATTAACCATGAGATAGAGTTTAAACTCAATTTAAAGAAAAATTATAAGTTTTGTCAAAACCAATTTTCAAATAAACCATCCAAACATAAACACATTAGTCCAAAACCAATTTTTATCATAACTACGTTACAAAACCAATTTCACTAAAAATCATTTTTAACTAATTGAAATTCAAACGGGCCCATACTTGTTTGAGTTGCCCTTGGTTACTGGAACTTTGTCTCGCCTCCACTATACTTAACATTTTTAGTTGAAGGCTTTAATACTAGTAAGGAGAAGACTAAGGAGACCTAGTTCTCTCTTAATGGCTTTCGAGGGATATTTGTCACATCCTGAAAAACTGGGTATGACTGGCATGGAATGTGACATAATCTCTCATTCCACAAGCCTTAAAGCACATATACACTCACTTAAATCCAAAGGCACAATTATAATGTGAGGGCCAATAGCATGCTTATTTACATATAAAGAAGCGTAAGCTTTTGTAGAAATTTCAAAAAAGTTTCCCTAGTAAATTGGATCTCTCGAAAATTTCTACAACAACACAACCAATAAAAAATATAATAAACGTAGCTCTGCTCACAACAGTACATACACATCAAGAGGCAAGAATACTACCTATAAATCATGTGGAGCATTTAAATTAAGTTCATAGCATTATGACAATTATATAGAGATTTTACATTTCAAGTGAGTTTGTCCCCAAAACAAAATGGTCAGGAGCTTCCTATAACAGCAGATGTTGCCTCTCAATGGTCTACCAGAGGTGTAAGTCTAAAATCTACTATCTGCGGCCAAAAATATTTACTAGTAAATAACGTCTAAAAATAGAAATACTTATATTAAAAACAAAGTAAATAAATCAAATGTAAATTTAACCATGAGTATAATTAAATTTAAAACTAAAATCAAACCATACAAAGTTGTCAACTTTGATCATCCAAGAAAAAGAAAGTTTTACCATAGCCAACATTGCCAAAGCCATAACAAATTTAATCAACTATTTATTACAAAAATAAAAATAAAAATAGATGGAAGAGTCAATGTGTGATCATGTAGAATATAATACAGGAATATTCTATTGAAAATTTAACATAAAGATTAAAACTTTTCTTGAATAACATTTTTTGAGAGGATCTGAACAGAACAAAATAACAAGCGAGGATACACAGTCCACGAGGGTAAATAACTAATCTGGCATCGCTAAAAGCCACAAAAACAAGCGTAAGTACAATGCTCATGAAAATTTATCCCTCCATTTCACGTGTGTTGGCCAACACATGGGGCTAGCACCTCCTATATATGCACTCTGCTAGTTGGGTGTTAACTATGGTGCACCAGGACTAACAAAACTGCTGTCAACAACTAGCGTTTTGCACTCGATCTCTTAATACCTTTCCAGCATGCATGGATTACAAATACCCTTGTATTTCAATCATTCACAATATATGAAGCACAAATAATGACCTTGAAATCATTTCATCCATTCCGTGCATGAATAAATATTGACAAAACAAATGAAAGAAACTTAAATAGGTAACACTCTAAATCTTTACAAGGCATTTTTGTAACATATGCCAAAATACAACACTTTATAACAATTATGGTAAGGGTGAGAATCATAAAAATTTATTTGAAATCGATTTTAGTTAAAAAAAAACATAAATGTAAATTAGTAGTGGGACATTATTTACTTACCTAATATGCTTATTATATCTAAGCACACACTAGAGAACCTCATGAAAGCTTAAAGCTTATTGGCATTGGTACCTATGTACCTAAAAGAAAAAAACCAGTAATATTTTATTTCATAGTGATAACTTAGTAAAATTTTCCTTAATACTTATTTACCCATATTACTTAAAGAAATTCAAATTCCCTTATTTCTTACAAATTGATTCGAAAACTTTAAATTAATATCCTCCTTTTTCCCATGATTCTACAAGAAGTTTGAATATCATATAAATTTTAACTTAACCAATACTACATTAACATGCTCAGTTACTCATTTTAATTAGAACCACTTTCTCAAACATTTTGTCAAACACCAAATATGCATCAAATTTCAACTTCACAAAGCAAGCTACTAGAACCTTAAATCTCTACCCAAACAACTTCCATTCCTCAATAAAGATTCACAAGACAATCCAAAACATCAATTTCTATGGATAAAGTTAAAATTCCCAAATTTTCTAGCATTTCTATTTTTGTTTCCATCTCAATCCTACATCAATATTAAACCAGAAAACTTATGAACGAAATACCTATTACAAAATGAGCTTCTTGTCTTCATATTTCAACCAGCCCCACACTCCCATTTCTTCCCTTGTTTTGACGCCAAAATAGTGGCAGATTTAAAGGACAAGAAGTCAGCAAAATACACATATAAACCCCACCAAAACAGATGTCAAAAGAAAGGGAACGAATGGCACAGCAAAAGGGAGGAATAACAGAGAGGAACACATGGCAGCAAGGAAGAGGAAAAAGGAAAAAAAAAAAAACAGTAGCGTACCACCCCATACATGAACAGCAAGGCAGATGGAAGGGGAGATGATGTTGCAGCAAGAGAAACAAGTGGAAAAACACGGCACACAGCAGTGAGGAAATGGAGGAAAGAGAGTCTACATGTTTGGGTTGAAGATGAAGAAGCTTCGAGAGACACTGATGAAGAACGTCCTGCCTCCTTTTTTCCTTCTATCTATTTGTTATTTTTTTTAAGGTCGGTGGTCAAATGGAGATGGAGGGCTTGGTGTGTGAAATGACAAAAATCCCAACTTCAAGAAGAGAATGATATTTTAGTAATTTCATAAATGTTTAGAGACAAATTTTCTTAAAGGGTCAAGATAAAATTTAGATATTATAAAAGACTCAATACATTCCCCAATAAAATGTTCGATGCTCATCTATTTATTTTATTTTTTAAAATATAAAAATGAAATAAATCTAATAATAATTTTTTCTACTAACTATATATATATTTATATTCTTGAAATTCTTAATTAATTTACTAATTTTACTATTTAATATTCTATTTTGGAAACTCTATTTCAGGGTCATTACAATATTTGAGTTGCCTGTTTTGGTACTGGACCTTGAGAACACATGTTTTCATTTATATAGTGTGCCAAGTGTAGGAACACTCATAATATCATATAACTTATTTAGTTAATTCTTGTCTTGTCTATGGGATCTTCCTTATGTGTATGCTTGCATGGTATGGTTGATACTTGATGACTTAACTTTTGTTATGGCGGTTGAATTGATATGCTCATTGTGGTTAGTTTGAAAAGAATGTAATGTTAGTTGTTGAATTTGAGACCCCTTGAGCTTTAAGTTTTACTTGTTGAGTGTCTTTCTTGGGTAACGGAAGATGTGTGACCCAATCCATGGAAATGCCTTGTTTTAAGCCCAGGGTTTGTTTGTTCCACTTGGATTTTGATGTGTTCAAATGGTTGATTTAAATCTTAGTATATGTTGTTTGTTTATTAGGAATGCTATAGTTTAAAGGTTTTTAAACAAGTTTTATTTAGGGTTCCTTGAGTTATAGTCGTTATGCTACCAAAATTTTGGTAAAATTGCTTAATATTCGATTGGATTTAAAGTTTTATGACCAAATTTAAACTTAGTCTAAAAGGCTTTTTTTTTCTCTTGAAATTTGAGTTTTTAAGTATCAGTTTTACATATTTTAACTAACTACTTCTAAATCTTTATTTAAAAATTTAGGATGTTACACTTTGAAGCTCTTTGTAAATGTCCAAACTTCAAGTGGAGACTTGTTAAAATTGATAATTTTCACCACACACCTAAAGAAAGAGATAGTTAGTGTTAAAGGATTTATGGACTAAAATCAACTAATATTTCATCCACATCAGCATCCATTATCCACATGTTTTACCACTTTAGCAATGTCTCACCATTGTCTTGCCACATGGCATTCATATGGATCACTATTGTTAACTAAGGTGCTACTGGTATCTCCAAAGTATTCCCAAAGTAGCTACTAGTATCTTAAATCTTACCCTACCTGTTAAAATCAATGACGATGACCATTAATTTGCTAACTGTACCACAAACTGTATCAAATCATCCTAGTTGAAAAAAATTGAAAAATCATAAAAATGCAAGAAAAATAGAAGAAAAGTGGTCTAAATAAAGGAATTTAGCTAAAATACACTAGTTTCAATACCCAAAGGGCATGTGGGATTAACTTTAAATTAGAAACCCCAAAAACTAATAAAAAATATTTCATAAAAATTTGATGTGGTAGTTTATGTGGTATCCAAGTGAGAATATATTGCACCAAATTAATTTTGACCTTAGGCCAAAAATTGAAACCCTAATTATTAGAACCTTAATTAAAAATATGATAATGTAATAAAATTAACTAACAAACACAAAGGAAAGAAATAAAAAAAATCATGTGTAGAATCATATGAAAAATAAATTAAAAAATTCTCAAGAAAATAGAAAAATAAAGAAAAATTCACAAAAAGGCAAGAAAAAGTGAAAAGGTAGTCAAAATGAATTTGGCTAAAATACCCAAAAACTATTAAAAATAAAAAATTAATCTCACTTGGAAATCTACTACCTCTCTAGTATTAGAACTAGTGTATTTTATTTAATTTTCTTCATTTGGACCACTTTTTTATTTTTCTTATGTTTTTGGGACTTTTTTTATTTTTCCATTTTCTTGAGAATTTTTAGTTCATTCTTTTTTCATGAATCTCCACTTGATTTTTGTTATTTGTTTGTTCCTATGTGTTTATTAGTTTATTTATTAAGTTTTGAGATTTTTAGTTAGGGTTATGGTAATTAAGGTTTCTCTTCCCAGCTTGTGGCCAAAATTAATTGGGTTAAGTTGGTGTATTATGTTCTTACTTTGATGTCACATAGACTACCACTTAATATTTTAATGAAATGTTTTTAATATTTTTTTAAGTCTATAATTAAAAGTTATTGTTTTTGGATATTAGAATCAGTATATTTTGACCAAATTCTTTCATTTAGACCACTTTTCTATTTTTCTTGCATATTTGTTATTTTTTTAGGATTTTTTCAAACTAGGATACCACATTGATTGCCAACTATGATGATAATTTGGCACAATTGACAGATTAACAGTCAATGTCATTGACTTTAACAAGCAAGGTAAAATTGCTATGATTTTGAAACATGAAGCAAAGATCAAAAAATAAATGGTTAATTTTTCCTAGATTTTAACCCACCAAACTTCAAATATTTTTTCATAGGTAAAAGTATATTTTTAGTCTCTTAATTTTATACTAAATTTTATTTGAGTCCCTTAACTTTGTTTTGTTTCCTTTAAATCTTTTAATTTTCAAAATATAATAAAAATAGTTTCCTTATTACTAACACCATTAATTTTGTTAACCCCAAATGCTAATAAAGTATTCTCATATACTGACAAAACATTATTTAATATATCTATTCATTAATCTTAGGCTTAAAATATTTTTAAATTAAATTAAAAATTTTAAATTAAATAATTACAGATAATTGACTTCTAAACAAAACTTTATTTTTTTAAGATTTTTTTTGTCATAAAAAAAGAGTCAAGTATTTGGAAATGATTTGTTAGTATTTAAAAGTATTTTCTATTAATATAGTTAATGGTATTAATAATATGGAAACTTTTAATTATATTTTAAAAGTTAATGATTAAAAAGAAACAAAATAAAATTAAGGGATCAAAATGAAAAATAATATAAAATTAAGGGATTAAAAATGTGCTTTTTCTTTTTTTAATACAACAAAGCAATCACATGTTGAAAATTAAGTTGGTGATGATGATGATGATTTTTAATTCAATTTTTAAGAATATAAAGTTTAAGTTTATAGTTGACCAACATTAGGGTATAGAAAACCAAACATATGTTGCAACTAATATAGATCAAGATTAACACTAACAAAAAGAGAAGATGATAACTTATTTTTTTAATTTTAAAGTTTTTTAAATTAATTTTGTCCTTCTCTTTAAATAACCTAAATTCAATACAATGAATACTAAAAAAATAATTGTGTGATTAATGAAATATCTATATTGCACCAATACGTAAACCATAATTTACAATATGTATCATATGTATATTCTTAGTTTTCCTTTTTCAAAAAGTTCCAAAACATTTTAAAATATTATAAAAAACTCAATTTTTGGTTTCTTATTTAAGATATTTTTATAATACTTTTAAAATACTTATTTAAAACTCAATTTTTTAATTTTTTTTTTATCTTTGATATGTTAAAATATGTACATATGCATAAATTTATATGTATATTTCTCGTATTAGTATAATAAAATTTTAAAATTTATTATATTTGATATATCAAATCTTATCATACCTAATACTCGTATATGTCTAATTGGTTAGTCGCCCAAAGGGGGTAAATTAAGTATTGCAAAATTTTTATCTTTGTGAAGAACAACCCAATGTATCAATATGAAGTACAAAAATAGTGGCAAACAGAGTATAGTGAGAAAGTGAAGCTTGAGGTAGAGAAGAAGATCAAGATAGTAAGATTTATATTGGTTTAACCCAACTACTTGACCTATATCCAATCCCCAAATAATTCATATGAGATTTTTCACTATATCTCATAAGTTTGATCTAGACATTTGTGAAGTCTCAGTACATTCCAAACTTCTTCACTAAGTCTGCACTCTCACATATCTTATTTAGTGTGATTACAAATCCCCTCAAGATAACCCAACCTTGAGTAATCTCTCTAAAATATCTCACCAAGAGAATCTCTCTTACAGAGAAAGGATAATTAAAAATGATAAACTCTTATTTACAAAGAGTGGATACAAACATTAAAACTTAAAGAATCATCTAAGTATGATAGATAAAGGACTTTAAATCAATATAACAACATTTTAGCTCTAGAATACTTAATATTGTTACCTTCCACCTTAAATTCAGTCATACACATAGATTTTAGTTTAATATAGCTGTTAGAGATGAGAACTAGCCATTACTAAATGGGATATAACGTTAACCTGCAGCATTAAATGTGTGTCAAAGGTTCACAAAACTTGACAAGTTAGTCCACAAAGTTAGTAGGTTAGTGTTACAAATCTCAACTAACTTTTAGACATATCTCATAACGTTGGACTAGGTTAGTAGAAACACCTAGAGAGTTAGTCAACTATTGAGCTGTGATGTTGATTTTAGAAGTTTTGCTCAGCCACAATTTCATGAAAACCTCCAAGATTAGTAGACAAAGCTTGTAGGTTAGAAGACGAATTTGTCACCTCAGTCCATAAAGTTCCAAGTCTACTATACTTGGTTTTCTAGAAAACAAGGTTAATAAACAATTGAAGAGGGTTAGTCCACAAAGTTAACTTTCCAAAAAAAAAAACGTTACTCTTGCGTTAGCCAGGTTAGAAGGCAAACTTCAGGGGTTAGTCAACTTTCCTGCCTTGACAGAGAGACAATCATTTCTAAAACTTAACCTTTTCTTTCTAACCTTTCACCCTTAGTCCACTAACTTCTTTTCCAAAGGCAAGAACATCAATGAACATAGAAGGTTAGTCCACAAACCTCAATGCTTAGTCCACTACATAACTTTAACATAAAAAAAAAATTGAAAAACAATGAGCTAACTACTAAAACTCAATCTAAAACTCATCTAAAAATAGTGGTAAGAAGATTAAGTTAGTTTTAAAAGTTAAATCATCATACATTCTAAGAGAAATAAATAAATACATCATTTAAGCTTAATCTTCTTTTGGATTCATTTTGACATCTACTCCATTCTTGATATCTTCATCTTTACGTCTTTCAATTCTTGAAGCAATTTTTGTTTTTATAATTGAGTTGAGTATAATGTTGATAATCAATTTCTTTACTATACTCACTCTTCATTTTCTTTGGACAACCTAGATTGAATATAACTCACTTCAAGCATAGTTAATTCAATTTTACTTTAATGATAAGTATGATATAAATAATATAATAAACATTAAATACACATATCACGCAAACTTTTTAATTGATCTATTATTTGATATCATCAAAACTAATCATATTGGTCATCAAACCTAACAGTATCGTATATATACATCATAGGAAATAATTCTATTAAAGATGGACATAATTAGTGTCACAAAAAATAAAAAAAGAGAGAGAGGTAGATATAATTGGTGAACCTTGGAGATCTAATTCTCCTTGAGAAAAAAAGAAATAATTGGTAAACCTTTGAGATTTTGAGATTGCTTGCCTATCCTAATTCTTAAATTTGGTCAATAATTTAATTAAATTCTCAGACCAAATAAACTTCATTAAATAACAAATAACTAACAAGCCTTTGAGATCACTTCACTTACCTATCTTAATTCTTAAATTTGGTCAATAATTTAATTAAATTCTCAGACCAAATAAACTTCATTAAATAAAAAATAACTAACAAAAGAATTAAATAAAAATATTTAGAAAAATGATTTTAAATGTTGTAATCATTGGAAATGAATACTCTATTTTATTTAAAAATTAAGAAGAAGAAAAGGCCAACCATAAGCAAGCATACTAATCAATTAATCTAACATAATGAAATGTAAAAGTAGGCCACTCATATTGATATTTTAATATCATCAACATCAATTAATCAATGTAAAATGTAAAATTTAGTATATATATTATTTATACCTAGACATGGACTTCGTTTCCACGAAACCAAAACAAAATATTTGTACCATTAATATTGTGGCTTTTTATAATTTTTAGTTCACTATATATATATATATATATTGATTCTTGAATTCACTATGCAATGCACTGGATCCATTTAATTTAACTTGAATTCACTATTCAAGTTAATTCCATATAAGTACTGTGCTTTTCTATTTAAAACTAGTATAGCACTCGTACGACATGGGATACTTTCTTATATGCACTATAATAAAAATTATTATATGTACATATAATGGGAAACACTAAATCATACGTAGGCTTATTTATCAAACCAATTATCAGTTTTTATAAAGTTTTCAACAATTATAATTGTATTAGCAGCAAAAAAAAATATTTTATATGAAAAAGTAATATAATTATGTATGATACAAAAGAATTTAATTATCAGTAAATATATTCAAAATTATATGTGAAGAATAGTGCATAATCAAATATTTAGAGATACATGTATACAAAAGTAAATATTAGCCATGTATATTATTGAAGATTTCTATGTGAACTACATTTAATTTTTGTTTGTTGGTCTATTATCATAATCTAAAATCAAGATTTTCAAACCATTTCTATTTCTCATACATGACACAACAATATATAGTTGTCCATACATGAAAACTGACTTAAATAGATATCAACCAACATGACTTTTATTTATAGTCATAATACATCTTAAATTTGGCTTTGACTTTTATTTATTGTCATAACACATCACAGTAAGATTTGGTAGAATTGTAACTTGCAATTCTTTTTCATTGTTTGTCTCAATGGTTCTATCATCTATAGAAATTATCCAATATAAAAATCAAGGAACAAAAAATCAGACCGAACTAGCCAGTTTGATTAGTCGGACTGGGAACAAGTGCCATATTCAATCCGGTTATAAATTACGACCGGCTATGCTTAGAACCAGTAAAAAACCGGTCGAACTGTTGTCGAACTGATTAGACCGGTTAACTCTTTTTTTATTTTTTTTATTTTAATATAAAATAACATTATTTTTAGTTCTAAATAGCATTTTTTTGTATAAATTTTTTTTCTATATTATAATATTGTATAAGCATTATTATGATATATAATTATTAATAATGATAAATTTACTTAACAAATAATATGAAAAGAGAATATTAATTGACTATTTTGAATTTAAAATATAATTATAGATAAATATTAACTTGTTTATACTTTAATATTAAGTTGTGAAACTTATTAATAATATTTTTAATTTTCTACTTAATATATAAAATTATTAAATTTATTACCACCAGTTTAATTCCGGTTGAGTCACATTTGAACCATTGTATCTTAAACCAGTGCCTTGACCGATTCAATGTCTGGTCCAGTTTTTTGAACCTTAATAAAAACTACTTTACTTCTCTAGTATAGGCTTATGAAGTTGTTGCCAATAATATCATGTTTCTTGTCAATCTCAACATTTTACAATCTATCCATATATGAATTAACGGTTGCACATACAATATCCTCTCTTGACCCTCATGAAATAACATGAAGTATTTGTCTAAAATCTCCATTGAACACAATGATCTTCCCTTCAAATGGCATGATAGAACAATTTGTATTTTGCTGCATAACAATATCCCTCATGGTCCAATCAAGAGCCTCAAAATAATGTTTATGTGTTATTAATGCATCATCCCATATGATAAGCAACGTTTTATTTTCTCTCTACTCATTCTCTTATTATTAATTTAGTTTCTCTTCCTTATTTGATTATATCAAATTATATCAAACGTGCAACAGAAAAATACTTTGCACATTCAGTTTATGACTTTTTTTTTATCATTTCCTCTCAAATAATATAAATCTCTTTTCATATTTAAATTTTAAATCTTTTAACTCTATTTTTTTTTACTTATTTTTTTACTCAAATTTTATAAATTTTGTATCATTATCATTTTATAAACTTAATGTTATATATATTTTATTGGATCAATTTTTTTAGTTTTATATGTCCCGTGCGTTGCACAAGATGAGACAGTTAGTTTGCTATAATTTTTTATTTTGAAATTATGATAAATTTTGAATCTAGTAATTGATAATTATTATATATCATATATATTCATTTAAAAGAAATTTCAACCCATTAATTTGAAAAAAAAACCTTCAATTTGAAATTATTTCAATCACAAAATTGTGAATCTATCTAAAAATTTTAAAAGATATATAATTTTTAATTGATAATTTAAGACTACTAAACTAATTATCATCATGAATAATAATTCCATTAACCACTATAAACACATACATGGCATCAAATATTTAAAATAAAAAAGTAAAATTAAATCTTTTAATTAATGCAATTAATTTATTCTTTGTATTGTTGCTTTTAAACAATTCTCAAATTCACCTACTAACAATTATTTCTTTCGCACTTTATTTTTTCTATTTTTATAGTTTAAATCATATTAATTTAATTTCAACAGTTTATATTTTATTTATTTATTTAATATTTTTATTTCAAAAGAAATAGAATATAAAACATAGTAGTTAGCTAACTATAAATTTTTTTTAAAAAAATAATTTTAATTAAGAAATAAGATATACAATATAAGTAATTCAAATGTTATTTTTTTTATTTTTACCTCATTCAAATGAGATTTAAATAGCTTAAATTTCTTTTCAAAGATACGTATGATCAATTTGATTATCGAATTTGTCAATTCAATTAAAAAAATATACTCAATAAAAATTAGTTAAAAGCTATCCTTTAGAAAATTTAGAAATATATATCATAAATATTTTAGCTAGTCATTAAATTTATGTTAGTTCGTATATAATATATATATAAGTATATTTAGAAAATTTAGAAATTAACCAGCTTTCAGAAGCTTTGAAGCACTATATATATATATAATATTGATATGATGTTAATGTACATGATAAATTTTAAAATTTAATAAATAATTAATGATATCAATTATATCAAGATTGTTGTAAATTTCAATTTATTAATTTCAAAAGCTCAAAGTAAGCAATCAATATGCGGCCAAAAAAAAAAAGAGCAAGCAATCAATATCTAATAAAATTTGAATTCTAAAAAATAATGATTAATCTCTTGTATTGAAAGAAACTGAAATGCAAGAGGGGCTAAAAAAAAGGTCTCTTTTCTCTGTGATGAGTTGATTTAATTTATGATTCTTTAGTACTATAATGGTAAAGTATTAATGCTGAATTTTATCTTTGTTCAACTATTTCTTTAGGATTTTATTATGTTAAAATTATCTACAGACATTCCCTAAAAATTTATCTTATATTTTTTTATTAATTATAAACAACTATTTAAACTCTCTTCATTAATTTAAATACATGGTTTTATCTCAAAAAATAAATGAAAAATGATTTTGATAAGAAATTTAAAATCAGACCAATAAAATATACATATTTTTAATTTTTACGAAAATGTGCATATTTTTACTATGGAAAAAGATGAAGGAGATTAGCTATTTGTTGTATGGTACTATGAGAAATGGGAAATCTACGATGATTGCTCCAATGGTGAATCTATTACCCCTATTTCATATGGCTACATCTCCTTTGTCCATGAGATCTTACAACCCAAAATAATTTACATATTTAAGGGATTTTAAGGCCTCTGAGCACAGTATAACTAAGCTCCTATAGTTGTAACTAATGTTGTTAAAACCGGATCGGATATTAAACTGGATAAAATGTTGGTTTAAGGTTTAATGGTTCAACTGGGTCTAACCGGGATCGGATCAGTAATAATTAAAATAATATATTTTAAATAATACATATGAAAAATAAAAGAAACTTAGACTACTCACTTTAAGCATTTCCCAATTTTTTCATAATTGAAGTTTGTAATGTGATGATAAAATGAAATAGAACTACATAAAATAAATTAATTTTTTTAGTTTAACTAATTTAAATTATTTTAATTTTAACTGATTTGTGTGAAGTGTGTAATAATGCTTTATATTTGGAACCAATAAAGTACATTTATATATATTACGTCAAAATAAACAACTTAAATAATGATAATATCAAATATAAATTAAGGAAAAAAATAAAAACATGTCTAATAATAGATATTTTAAAACTTTGTAATAATTTTTATCTAAAATAATAACTACAATTTTCTAATATAATTTCTAATAGATATTTTAAAACATGAATAGATTTTGTGACTCCTGCCACAGCGCCAGTAAGTTCGCCGCAGCATGAGTGCTCTCTGTCCCGATATTTTTCTAGTTGCTACAGGTGTCTTGCCACGGAGGCCTTGCACCTCGCCGTGGCATGACCCTTCTCTATTTCCAATTTTATATTTGTGCCATTTTGATCCTAATTTCTCCAGTCCTACACATATCATCAAGTACACTTCTTATTAGCTCAAGACTAATTTCAAAATAGTGTAATGAGGATTGTTATTGTCACACCCGAAAATACGACGAGGATGGCGTGGGAGATGAAAATAAAAAGCAAAAGGAGATATCGGACCACCCGACGGAAGGCCGATTTCGAAAGAGTCGCCACCAAAATTTTAAGGGAAATTTTGGAAAACCAAAATAAAAACAAAAAGGATAAGGATTGGTCTGCGAATCAGAGTTGGGTTCGGGAGTACAATTGTGAGTGGGGAAGGTATTAGGCACCCCCACAACACCCGTTCCTAAGAACGGTTACCTTAGGTTGATTATGCAATTTATATGGCTCTTTTTTTTTTAAAATTATTTTGATTGCCCTTTTATCATTCACATGCGAGAGAAAAGATAGAGAAAAAGGAAATTAAGAAAATTGGAAAATTTGAAAAATAAATAAAAAAATAAATTAAATTAGAATTGAGGATATTTAAGCAACAAGGAGGAAAAGGAATTGAGAAAATAAATTAGGAAATATTTATTAAACTAAGGAAAAATACCAAATAAATAAGAAAATATTTATTTATCTACTAATGAAGAGAAAAAACACCAAATAAATCGGAAAATAGTTATTTATCTACTAATTGAGAGAAAAAATACCAAGTAAACCAGAAAATACTTATTTATCTACTAATCAAGAGAAAAACACCAAATAAATCAGAAAATATTTATTTATTTACGAAGACAGATTTGGAAAAATCAATTGGTAAATATTTATTAAATTAAGGAAAAAACACCAAGTAAAATAAGAAAATATTTATTTATCTATTAATTAAGAGAAAAAAAACACCAAATAAACCAAAAAATATTTACTTATTTACAAAGGCAGATTTGGAAAAATCAATCGGTACATATTTATTAAATTAAGGAAAAAACACCAAGTAAAATCAGAAACTCCCTCTCTGCTTTTCTTTTCTTTTCGGTCTGCAACTGCTGTTCCCTGTTCCTTTCTTTTTCCTTCGTGTGGTTCCCCTGTACGTGGCTCCCTCCGCTCTGACTGCTTTTCTCTCTGCGGTCTTCTCAGCTTTCCTCACGGCCAGCTTTCCTCTCTGCTCCCTGCGGCCATTCCTCTGCATTTCCTGCTCCCGCGGCTTGCTCCCGTGTACTCCTTCGTCCTCTGTTCATTTAGGGCTATGCCCTAAGTCATTGTCCACGAGCCCTCCCTTGGGCTCGTGGTGGGTTGGAGGCTGAAGGCTGAAATGCTTCAGCCCAAATTTTTGAGTTTTCGCCTCTTTTTTTTTTTGGGCCGAATTTGGTCCAAAGTTTTCTTTTCTTTTTTTTCATTTTTTTTATTTTGTTTGTTTGTTTTTTTATATTCTTAAGAAGAAGGGACTGTCTTAATTTTAAATCTTTTTTATGTCATTTTATTTATATGTTTTTTTTATTTATTTTTTATTATTATTTTTTTTTAGTTTTTTTTTCATTCATTTATTTTTTATTTTCATTATTATTATTATTATTTTATAAAAGTGTACGGATAAAATGGGGTGTTCACAATTATACTAAACAATTTAATGGTAAGTAAAATTATTTTTGACAAAACTTGATAAAAGAATATACCACATAATCAAACAATATGACTTAATTCAAAGTATATATAAAATCAAAAGTTATTCCTCTAAATTATTACAAGATTTTTCAAATATTGTCTATTTTAAACATGGGACACAAGAAACTTAATTAATTTGGCCTTGACTTTTATTTATAGGGAATTACCTTCTTTTATTTTTGACCCGAATATAGGAAATTGCCTTCATCACATACTAAATGGAAGCCTTGAGTCAATTTATAATAGTAATTTTCATATACCTATCTATGTGTTCAGAAAAAACAATATGACTTATTGGAGGTATACATAGTAATTTAATATTATCAAGTGCAATTTTACTTGAATCTATCAACTCCAGCTAATTAGGCAATTTGATGAGTAAGAATATTTTTTTGTTGGAGAATGGATATTAGTGAATATATTTAATTAAAATATCTAGAGATTTTTTTAATATAAATAAGCAGAAATCTAGGAAAAAATAAAATAAATATGCAGAAATTATTGTCACTATATCACACTTGATAATAAATAGGCATAAATTATTTCAGCATATTTATTTAAAATAATTTTTATAGTGAAAACAAAAAGATATAGTTCCAAAACTATTGTTGTGTTGGGATTTCTATTATCTCCCAAAAAACTATTGTTTTAGAAATCAATGCATAATTATTTTTTTCTAACCATACCCCATTTATTAATTTCAATTTTCTCTCTCTCATATCTTTTACATACTCTTTTTTAATTTTCTTCATTTTCAACAATTTTTAAATAAGAGTATTTTAGTTATTACATAATATTATTTTACATGAATTATAGCTTTCTTAACCTGCTTATCACAACATTAAATTATAATTAATAGTTTTGGGACGGAGGGAGTAGTTTTACATTAATTACATTATTACAAATTAATATTTACCTGTTCGCAATAAATTATGAATCCATAGTAAATTGTAAATAATTAACTTCAAATTTTTTTCAACAAAAAATGCTTGTTGTTGGTAAAAAACTATAAATAAAAATGCTTAATTAATTCTTCTTTCCCAACTCTTTATTGATTCAAATTAATGATTGTTTAAGTCAAATTTTAATGAATAATTTCAAATGTAATAAAATAATTTTCACATTATTATTTTACATTTTGAAAAATATAATCCATTATGCTTGAAGTTTATCATACTATTAAATGTTGATCAAAAGATAAATAATACAACACAATTTACTTTTCGCTAGTTCATCAGCATATCAAAGTTTTGCTTCAAAGGGATAAAGTGCAAAGATACCTCCAAGTCTCAATAATATTTTTGACTTCCACAATTTACTCTTCTTCCCAATGTTTTAAAAATATCCTACAAGATATCAAAATGGAATCAGTCTCTCATCACAGCTTTCGAACACCACATTCCCATGGAAATTTTAAGCCCAACATTGACTAATGAACAAACTGATATACTTTAGGTAACACTGATGAATGATAAGTACCTGCAAGAAATATTAAAAAAAAAAATACCATAGCCGAGAAGCAACAAAACTTTAGTGATAGATATCCTACATCAATGAACAGAAGATTATAAATATACCTTATCAAATTATATTGTCATTTATCAAAATAATATTGGCCATAACAAACGGAGCCACTGGCTTGTAATCTGGTGTCCCAGAATCTCTTGCAAGGATGTGGAGGGATATGCTGTTTTCAGAACTTTTTGTAGCCGCTGACCTGTAATCTGGTGCTTGTTTGTATTCTCCTCCTTATCCAAAAAATATATTGGCCAAAACAAATGTAATCAAAATTAGATTAAAAAAACTTGAATTATATATTAATATAATTAATAAATATAGGAGACAAAAAAAAAATTAAAACCAGCTTGTTTTTATGCTCCTCCAATCTTCCACAGCTTCCTTGGCCAGAGTAGCCCCCATTCACCGCCAGTATGAGATGCCTTGATGATTCCTAAGAGGAATTATTTCCAATCATTTCGCATAGACATGGGTATTGTAAATGGATGTGAGCAGTGCAATAGAATTCACAAAATATATATATAGTGTGAAATATAGAACATAATAGTTACATACTCCCTTCGCTCTTTAATATAAGTCACTTTCAACTATCTCAAAAAAAACTAAGAAATGTTAGTTACATTAATAAAATTGTCTAACATTTGCTTTAATTTTCATCCTTATCCCTAATTAATACCATATATTTGAACTTTCTAAAATAATTAATACACTATAAAATAATTTTCAAGAATTTGGAATAAAGAAATTAATACTTTATAAACTTTTGTAAAGTCACTTATATTTGGGATCGAATCCTTTTAGAAGGTGACTTATATAAAGGAAGAGGAGGAGTATTTAGCATGAGGCAATTAATTTTACTTAATTGCAGATTGGCTGGAGATGATTCCCATCAATTCTATTTGATGACAAAAAGGAAAAACTTTATGACATTGATGATTAATTTGAAAATAATTAAATATTCATTATCAAGAAATATTTCATAAATATAAATGTAACCGACATTAATTGGCAAATATAAATGATCCTGGATTATCATTTAACAGGTTAAATAAGGATTTATATTTGAATTACGATTTCATGAGTATCATCCTGCCCCTAAAAGCCGCACAATTAACAGTTAATGAAAATATATTCACAAATGTAAATGTAACTGATAAATGAGGGTACGTGTACTTATTTGAAGATAAAAACAACCTTTTAAATAATATAAATAAATTTGAGGGATAAATATTCATTAAACAGAAATTACAACATCCCGGAATTTTGGTCATATAGTAAAATTACTCCCTTCATCCCATATCATAAAGCAACATTTGAGGTTTTATGCATATTAAAAAATGAAAATAATATCCTTAAATTCTTTAAAAAAAATCTAAATATTTCTATTTTACCCCTATTAAATACTCCTCTTTTTATAATTCCAACATAATTTACAATACTATACATTACATTAATGAGGAGTAAAAGTGATAAATATGACCATGTTGTATGGGACCAAAAAAAAACCCATTTATTGCCTTATAATATAGGATGAAAAAAGTATTTTTTAAAACTCAGTAATTACATAATTTTTAAAAACTGCAGATACTACATGATTGACCATATTAATGCAATTAATATAATAATTATAAATTAACATCCATATGTGCACCTCAGATGCCACATGGCTAGAGTATAATCAATCTTCCTTTTCTTGAGTCCATGTTGAGGTGGCCTCACACATTTCTTCCAATTCCACCTAACTTTATATATGTAATCAATTTGCATAAACTAGGATATTTTTAAATTTGCCAACAAATAAGCTAAACTAAATATGAAACTTCTGTTCTCTTCATGAAGGGATTGGTCTTAGACACATTTTGTTTATTTATATATTTACAATTATTTTTCCTTTAATCAATTTCTTATTTTAAAAGTTTATTTGTCTAATCACGATGACTATTTAGATAAATGTAATATAAATGTTATTTGAACATTAACTAATTTCTCAAGAAGGTGTAGCAGTGGATCACAGTAAAATAAAAGCAATGTTAAATTGGGAAATATTTCAATCAGTGACCGAGTAGCTTCATGGGGTTTACAAGCTATTATCGAAGGTTCATTAAAGGATTCTCTAAACTTGTTATGCCATTAACTAGACTAACCTGCAAGGATAGACATTTCATTTGGGAAGACAGGTGTGAGAGAACATTCCAAGAACTGAAGATTGGTCTAATATCCACCCCAGTGTTGATCATTCCTAACCCTTTTGAGCAGTTCATAGTTTATACAGATGACTCTAAGAAGGGTTTTGGGTGCGTGTTGATGCAGTAAGGAAGAGTTATGGCCTACACATCAAGGTAGTTGAAATCCCATGAGGAGAACTATCCTACTCATTGTTAGCAAGGCTGACTTCCCAAGAGCGGGGGTGAATTGAGAAGATTAAAATTTTCCTGCACAAAGTCAAATGGGTGAAGAAAGTAAAGTGTAATAAAGCAATGTATAAACAGAGTAAACTGAATAGTAATAATAGAGAGAAGAACACTCAGTAATTTATCCTGGTTCGGTCTAACCACTTGACCTACGTCCAGTTCCCAAGACACCTCTTGAGATTTTTCCACTTTACAGCAAGAATTCAACGGGCTTCTTGCTAATGCCTCAGTACAACGAGTATGCTCTGTTTTCTGGAGATTTCTCAATCTCTCTAAGCACTTATACAATGTGCTTCCCAATCCCCTTGTGATTTCCCCTCACAAGTAAATCTATCTTCCAGATGAATAGTAGATTGTTTACAAAGATATAACTCTCTTGAATAGAGTAGATATGAAGGTTAAAGTACAGATATTGAAGTTAGAGGGTAAAAGCTCTTGAGAAGAAGATTTGGCAGAAATTCGGTATATACAAGTTTGATTCGTTACCCACAACTTCAAATGATGTTGTATTTATAGATTTAGGTTCCAACTATTCGTTAGAAACAAAATCTATCCGTTGGGGAAGTTATCCAATGGTTATCCTGAAAAACTATCCGTTAACCAACCGCATTTAATGCTTCTGACATACTGAAATTTGAATTTTGGTTGGTCAACAGACGAATTTCGAAGGAACCGAAGGTTAAAGCTTCCAACGTAAAAATACGAAGTTCGTTTGTTCATGAAGTGAAATTCGAATTTTGAAACTTGTAAAATGTTTTCACGTTGTGACATACGAATTTTCAAGAAGAAAGTTTTTCTGTTAAGTATGAACAGTGTTTTCAATTTTCTACAGTACCCTCGAAATTCGAATTTTGGAAGCCCAAAATTCGTCTGTTCCCAGTACGTTCAAGGAGGCACAGTAATTCACTTTCTTCGAAATTCGAATGTTGAAAGAGTGAAGTTCGTCTGTCAAAGAGATTCTTTTCAGAATAACTTCAACATTCGAAGTTACAAAACTCTGTCATTCGTATGTCAACATTTCATTCCAACAGACTCACACCCTTGTCTTCTGAAATTCGAATTTTAAAGTTCAAAGTTCATCTGACAGAAAGCAGTTTTGAAACTTAAATTATTCTTGATCTCAGATGAACTTTAACATTGTTTCAGACGAATTTCTTCCATTTTCATAAGTTGTGTTTTGTCTGAAATTCGAATTTTGAAGACTCAAAGTTCGTTTGTTTCAAAGAAGCTTCTTTCAGACTTATATGAAATTCGAATGTTAGAAAGCCAAAGTTCGTCTATCAGATAGTATTTTTGAAACTCAATTTCATCTTGATTTCAGATGAACTTTAACATTATTTCAGACGAATTTCTTTGGTTTTCACAAACTTCATTTTATCTAAAATTCAAATTTTGAAAACTTGAAGTTCGTCTGACACAAAAGGCTTCTTTCAGACTTATATGAAAATTCGAATTTTGGGGAACCAAAATTCATCTGACAGAGAGACATTTCTTCAGACTTGTTCAGTTTCAGCTCGAAATTCGAATTTCCAAAGGCAAAGTTCGAATTTTCCCATATGACAGTTCAGTTTAAACTTCTCAAACTTCGTCTGTTTGTGGGTGTTTTTCAAATGAGTCAAGATTTAACATAAAATCAAGGTTTAAAAACATCTTTTCCTCAAATCAAAATCTTTTACCTATTTATAACTAAAGCTAAAGATCCTACAGTAGATCTAGCAGCAATTACTCTGAATCTCTTCACTTGAATTATTTTGAGCTCCTTTGATATCTTCAATCCAAGCTCTTGATTGTTGGTTTGGAATCATCAAAACTCTTAAGTCAACATTCTCCCCCTTTTTGATGATGACAAAACAACTTGCAAACTGGATTAGTACTTGGGTTTGCTTTCACAAGCTCCCCCTCAACATATGCATTATATTTCAAAAGATATCATATATAGCAGATTAAGTGAAGATATTTAATGAGTAATAAGCATACCATATTGCAACCAAGAAATTCATTAATTTAATCAAATTTGCAATACAAAAACCAAATTAATCAAAGTTCTAATCCAAAATACAAAATGCAAACATTCAAAATAGAAACAGAAACACAAAGCACTACAAGAGGACTCAAGCCTAAGATTTAAACAAGTCTTCAATCATTTCTTCTTTGGCTTGGTCTTCTTGCTGTACGTCTTCCCTTTCCCAGATTGCTCAGCAGTAGCAATCTTTCCAGTTTGCTCAGTCTTCTCCCCCTTTTTGACATCATCAGGAAGGCCAACGAAATCAGCCGGAGAAGGGATCTGAGAGACATGAATGGCTCGTAGTGGCACAGGAGCAAAAGGGATTTCTGGCTGGACTGGTGCAGGAGGCTCAGGACTAGGTTCATCATCTTCATCATCAGAGACCTCAAGCAACTCTTGCATTGCCTGTCTGGAAAGAGCCAACTGAGCTCTTTGTTCCTCTGAAAGTCCATAGGCAGCAAGAGAAGGAGAAGCTGGTTCAGCAGGAGGAAACATTTCTTCAAGCCTTCTCCTCTGAGCTTGCAGCAGGGCATTATGTGCAATAGCTTCATAATCAACAACAGGCACAATGCTCCTTTCCTCATTGAGGGCAGTCTACAGAAATGGTGAAGCAGAGATGGCTGCTACCAGCTGCTCAACTTGCTCAGTCTCTTGAGTGGACAGAATTGAACCCTGAGCATCTTCTTGCATAGGCTCGGGAGGGCTTCTTTCTTGAAGACCTGCTTCTTCCAATCCATAGTCCAAGGGTGGACCAGGACTTGGTGTCCTCATTGTACCAGCACCATCATCATCATCATGGTCAGAGGAGGCAATCTCGAATGGGCTTGGAGGCTCAGGAGTTAAAGATTGGATAGGCACAGAGACACCAGGCTGAGGTAGAGCTGCAGTGGTAGGAATTGCACTTCTGATCTCTTCATAAGCATTAGCCACCACCTTCATGTTTACAGCCAACTGATGGATCTGATCTTGCAGATGAGCAAATTTGGCTCATCCCGGATGCTGAGAATGAGTGTAGACAAACTGTCATACAACTCAGTGATCTTGGTTGGCTTGGCTCGTGAGGATGGAGTTGAAGGAATATGAGTGGGCTTGGATGGAGATGGGATTAGCTGAGAAGGCTGAGGTACAGATCTGCCAGGAGCCTCAGAGGTACCCTCTTGCTGTAGTGAGGCACTTTCAACAAAGAATAGATCCTCAATTCTTCCTGCTTCCTTTCCAACCCATCTTCCTTCATCCTTTTCAATACCCATCCTTTGCAGTTCTTCCTTCTTGAAGATCTCAATGGGCTTGCCCTTCCCCTTCTCAATATGTTGAATTCTGGCATATTGCAAAATTCTGGAAATAATAGCAGCATAGGGGAGTATGGAATCCTTCCTCTGATCTCTTGCTTTGATCATACGTTGAAGAATGATGTGTCCTATGTTAATCAGTTTCCCACGCATGATTGCAGCCATGACATGTGCCTCTGCCCTTGTTATCAGATTGAAGCTGCCTCCTTTGTTGAATATGATCCTGGACACTATGTAGTGCAGGATCCTCACTTGAACACTGAGGTCTGTGGGCTTCAACACGTTTATGGATGGCCAATTTTTCCCCTTTATGAATAAAGTTCTCAGAATCGTACTCTCCTTGTAGCTCAGGAAGGGGCCAACTTCTTCATCAGCAGTATCTGCCTCATCCATGTACCCAGAGGCAGTAATATCAATCTTGAGTCCATCTTGCCCAGGGATCTCCAGCACCTCATTGAATGTCTCATCAGCAAGCCAAATGGTCCTAGACCTTAGATTGACTGCCCATTTCCTCTTCTTGCTATTGTACTTCAAGGAAGCATACCAAGACTTCACTACCTCATCATCATATCTCTCTAATACTTCCAATAGATTCTTGTATCTCATCATCCATATACCAGCATCAAAATTATTTAAGACCAAGAAATCTTCCAAGTTTACACAATGTGGCTTGATTACATTCTTGTTGGCAAACTTGGTGGAATATTCCTCTTGAATCTGTGGAGTGCTCCAGAGTGGCAGCTCGTACTCTCCAGATTCTGTACTGAAGGAAGCAAAGGAAGCAACAGCAATATCAGCAGGAACAAGGACCGAAGGTTCCGCAGATTTTGGTGAGGAGGGTCCATCTTTCTGTGAATCTGCTTTGGATGAAGATTTTTGGCGTTTGGAAGGTGTTGCCTTACTGGGTTCGGCTTTTCTCTTTGATTTCTCTCCTTCCTTCTAGGCATATTGTGATTTAACATTTCTTTTTGGTCTGGCCTCTCCTTTCCCAGCTTCAGGATTTTTCACTCTAGTCATTTCTTCGGATGAATGTTGCAGAATGAAGCCTAGAATGGGTTTAAATGATGTGAAAGGAAGTTTAATCGGTGGAAAGTGATGATTTTTGGGCAGGATTTAAGAGAATTGATGAGAGGATCAGAACAGACTAAGAGGAGTTAAGAATAGGGTTGCGTCTGTTCCTTGAAAAACCGTCGGTTTTAACGTAAGTAACCGTCTGACAGACGAATTTTGAGAGGTCAAAATTCAAACTTCGGGCAGTTACAAGTTAAACCGTTCAGCAAAGCTTACTGACAGATGAATTTTCTTCTGAAAGTTCGTCTGACAGTGGCTTGGATCAAGCAATACAAGCACAACAGAAGAATTTTGTTCCAACAAAGTTCGAATGTTGAAGAGAATACAGCAGGCATCAACCAAAACACCAACCTATAGATGAATTAAGCATGTAGAACTTCATCTTTCAATCATTCAACATGAAGAACATGATTCAACAGACGAATTTTAAACTGAAAATTTGAATTTTTCAACTTTTGTAAAGGTTGTCCAACATTCATATGTTAAGAAGTGATAATTCGTATAACAGTGATGGACAAACATAACTTTGAAAATTTTTGTTCTTGAAAATTTGAACTTCCATTATTCAACAGACGAATTTCGAGGCATCAGTGAGAACTGTTCCAAAGTATAACAGGTCGAAGTTCGTCTGTTGGTCACTTAAAATTCGAATGTTGACCACGTTGACCAGTACAAAAACACAGTTTATGAAGCAAAATACGTCTAACAACATTTAAAATACAAACATCATCATTAAAAACTTACAGAATGGATCCAGAACTTAGGATTTTCGTTATTTACTTCACTTTCTGGTTGTTCCATTCTGATATGCTCCAATCTTCAAGTGTATTGCCATTTAATCTTGTGAAGAGCACCTGCAACTTAAATTAAACATACTCCGATGCAAAAGTTAGAATTAATCTTAAGAATGAAAATTCTGAAATCAAGATTGTACAAGAATAACTTACAGTTCATTGGGATTTACCATACCCAATTCTCTCCTGATTTTGCAATGTTTGTCTTCTGATAGAGGTTTTGTGAGTATGTCAGCAACTTAATCCTCTGTTGGGATGTACTCCAGCTTAACTTCTCCTTTCAGAACGTGATCCCTTATGAAGTGGTGCCTAACTTCAATATGTTTCATCCTTGAATGCATGACAGGATTCTTAGTAATATTTATGGCACTTTGATTGTCACACATGATTGGTATCTCTTTCATCTTAACCTTAAGATCTTCAAGTTGCTGTTTCATCCAGATGACTTGGGCACAACAGCTTCCAGCTGCAACATACTCAGCTTCTGCAGTGGATAGGGCCACACTGTTTTGCTTTTGCTGAACCATGAAACCAGGGATCCTCCAAGAAACTGACAAGTTCCACTTGTGCTTTTTCTATCAGTTTTGGATCCTGCAAAATCAGCATCAGTGTATCCTTTGAGATCTTCTCCATTGTCATTTGGATACCAAAGACCCATCTGTGATGTTCCAATAAGATATCTGAAAATTCTTTTCACAGCTGTTGCATGGGTCTCTTTGGGGCATGATTAGAACCTTGCACACATACAGACACTAACATAATGTCAGGTCTGCTGGCAGTTAAGTACAGCAGGGATCCAATCATTCTTCTGTACTGAGTAATGTCAAACATCTTTCCATTCTCATCCATGTCCAGTTTGGTTGCAATAGCCATAGGTGTTCCCATTGGCTTGGCATTCTCCATTCCAAACTTCTTTAGCAGCTCCTTTAGATACTTGGATTGACTGAGAAAGATACCATCATTAAGCTGTCTGATTTGCAGTCCAAGGAAGAAATTGAGTTCACCCATCATGGACATCTCGAATTCTCCCTGCATTAACTCAGAAAATTTCTTGCAAAGAGACTCATTAGTAGCACCGAATATGATATCATCAACATAGATTTGGACAATGAGTAAATCTTTATTTTCTTTCTTAGTAAATAAAGTTGTATCTATTTTGCCTCTGTTGAACCCCTTTTCAGTTAGAAAATTGCTTAATCTCTCATACCATGCTCTAGGGGCTTGTTTCAAACCATAAAGAGATTTCTTTAGTTTATAAACATGGTTTGGTTTTGTAGAATCCTTAAAACCTGGAGGTTGATCTACATAAACCTCTTCCATGATATATCCATTTAGAAAGGCACTCTTTACATCCATTTGATATAGTAAAATATTTTTCATGCATGCATATGCTAACAGTATTCTTATAGCTTCTAATCTAGCTATTGGTGCAAAGGTTTCTTCAAAATCAATACCTTCTTCCTGATTATACCCTTTAGCAACCAATCTAGCTTTATTTCTGATTATTGTTCCAGATTCATCAAGTTTATTTCTGAAAACCCATTTGGTACCAATGACAAGATGATTTTTGGGCCTAGGCACTAAATCCCAAACTTGATTTCTTTCAAACTGATTTAGTTCATCTTGCATAGCTAAAATCCAGTAATCATCAGTTAAGGCTTCTTCAGCATATTTGGGTTCCATTTGTGAAATGAAAGCACAATTTAGCATTTTGTCCCTTAACTGTTTTCTGGTTTTGACTTTTTCTTGAACATCCCCTATCACTTGATCAACAGGATGATTCCTTTGATATCTCCATGCTCTAGGGAGTTCTTGAGATGTGTCTTCATTATTTTCTTCATCAAACTCTTTCTCCTGGATATCTTCCTCTAAGTTAACAGATTCAGATATCTTTGGAGATTCAGTTTTACTTTTATCAGAAATGCCCAGTTTTTCAAAATTGAAAACAAGATCATCCTCATTGGTAACATGTTTTGAAACAGTTTCATTTTCAATGAAAACCACATGCACAGATTCTTCTACCACATTTGATCTTTTATTATAAACTCTATATGCCTTACTCCTACTAGAATAGCCTAGAAATATACCTTCATCAGATTTTGCATCAAACTTACCCAGATTTTCTTTCCCATTGTTGTGAGCAAAGCATTTACATCCGAACACATGGAGATGGGACAGATTTGGCTTTCTTCCCTTGTACAGCTCGTATGGAGTCTTCCCAAGGATTGGTCTGATGTAGGCTCTATTTATGATGTAGCTTGCTGTATTCACTGCATCAGCCCAAAACACTTGAGAGAGTTCCTTCTCATTTAGCATAGCTCTGGCCATTTCACCAATAGTTCTGTTCTTCCTTTCTACTACCCCATTCTGTTGAGGGGTCCTTGGAGCTGAGAAGTTGTGGTCAATTCCATGCTCATTGCAGTACTCTAGGAAGTATGTATTTTCAAATTCTCCTCCATGGTCTGACCTGATAGACACAATAGAAATACCTTTCTCATTTTACACTTTCTTAGCTAAGGTTACAAATGCATCAAAGGTATCACTTTTAGAAGAGTGAAATAATGTCCAAGTGAATCTAGAATAATCATCTACAATTACAAACACATACAGATTACCACCAAGACTTTTTACCCTAGATGGCCCAATTAAGTCCATATGCAGCAATTCAAGTGGCCTAGTTGTGGTAACTACATTTTTAGATTTAAAAGATGATTTAATTTGTTTTCCTCTTATGCATGCATCACATTCTTTGTCCTTTTCAAAAGATATTTTTGCCAGGCCAGTTACTAGCTCATTTTTAACCAATTTAGACAATTGATTCATGTTAACATGAGGTAATCTCCTATGCCATAACTAGCTATCATTATCCTGACTAATTAAACATACAAAATCCAAGGGAGGAAGTTCATCAAGATCAATAGTATAACAGTTACCATCCCTTTGAGCTTTGAGGATTACTTTATGATCACTTTTTCTAATGACCAGGCAAAACTTTGAGTCAAACAGCACCCAATTTCCTTTATCATAGGTCTGACTCACGCTCAGCAAATTGTGGTTGAGGCCAATCACAAACAGCACCTCTTCAATGGATGTTTCTGGATTTTTGCTCACAATGCCAATACCAACAACTTTGCCATATTGATAACCTCCAAAGGTCACCTTTCCTCCTTTCTTGTCTCTAAGGGTGATGAACTTCTCCTTATCACCAGCTATGTGACTTGAGCAGGCACTATCCATATACCATTTGTTGCTCTTCTTAGCTTTGAGACAGACCTGCAAAACAATATTTATGTTTTCCTTTTAGGTACCCAAATTTGCTTGGGTCCTTTTCGGTCAGTAGATTTTTCCCTAGATGCAGATGCAACTTTGGGAACCCATTCAACTTTCCTGCCACGTCCATTTTTCTTCAAGGCACAAGAACTGGAAATATGTCCCTTTTTGTTACAGAAATTACAGGTAGTGAAGGGACTGCTAGATTGAGAAGCAGGAAGAAAACAATGCAGATAATACTTTTGTCTTGCATGCTTTGGTTGATTATATGTTTCAATGCGAGATGACATGTGATCTTTCTTTCTGTGCTCTCAGCATGCACAAAATGTCTCATGTATGCATTCTGGTTTTCCTTCCTAATCTTTTCCTTGACAGCATATGGATCATAGCCAAGACCAGCTTTTCCTTGTGATATTCTTTGGCTTCCCATCAAGACAAACAACATATCTTTACCTCTAGTGAGCCTAGACATGCTTTTTACTAAGTAATCATTAGTTTGCTTTAGTTTAATGCATAAAGTACAACAAACAGATTCAGCAACAGGTACATATATGGTTTCAGAAAAATTGCTCTGAGATTCTAGTTTACTAATCTTTTTCTTTGCTAGTTTTAGTTCTTTAGCAACTTTGATGAACTCATCATGAAGCTCATGAAATGCATCCAGTAATTCAGAATAGGAAGGTTCAGATTCATATACCTATTCTTCCTGATCACTGCTGCATGAGGGTTCGGCTTCTTCAGATGCAAGTGCCATCAGACAAATGTTGACAATCTCGTCTTCTTCTTCTTCTTCCTCATCTGAGCTGTTGCCCCATATCGATGAGATGTAGGCTTTCTTCTTCTTCTCTTTGTCAGCAACTTTCTTTTCTTTTTCTTGCTTCTTGAGGAATTAGGGGCAGTCCCACTTTATGTGTCCCTGCTTCTTACACTCATAGCAAGTCACAGGTTCTTTTGCCTCTTTCTTGCTTTCTCCAGCAGCTCCCTTCTTGAAGAATCTCTTGTTCTTCTTCTTGCTGTAGAATCTTCCAAATTTTCTGACCATCATAGCCAGAGTTTCCTCATCCAGCTCATCTCCTTCATCAGATTCTTCTTCCTTTTCATCAGCAGCTTTGAGGGCAAGGCCTTTCTTTTTTCTGTCCAGCCCAGCTTCCTTGAGAGCTTTGATTTTTCCTTCATACTCCTCAAGGCTGCCGAAGAGAGCTGTGACAGAGGCCATTGATTCTCCTCTGGCTTCCTCTATTGCTGTCACCTTGGGCTGCCATTCCAGAGGAAGAGCTCTGAGTATCTTTCTTACTTTTTCAGATTGAGTGTATTCCTTTCCCAGGCTCTTCAACTGATTCACGATAAGAGTGAATCTCTTTTGCAGCTCCTTTACAGTTTCTCCTTCAATCATTCTGAAGCTTTCATACTCTCCAATGCATGTGTTTAGTCTGTTCTCTCTGACCCCGGTTGTTGCTTCATGTGCAATCTGCAGAGTGTCCCACATCCCTTTTGTAGTGGAGCATTGTGAGACTCTGTAGAATTCATCCTGGTTCAGGGCACTGACTAAACAATGCTTTGCTTTGAAATTTAGCAGGACTCTTCTTCTGTCTTCTTTATTCCATTCTGCTTCTAGCTTCTCTTTGTGTCTTCCATCTTCAGTTAGAGTCATTGGGATGAAATCTCCTTTCTCAATGACTGACTAGATATCAAGGTCAATTGATTGGAGGTAAATTTGCATCCTCATCTTCCAGTACCCATAATGTTCTCCACCGAAGCCTGGTGGTCTATTAGTGTTGTTCCTTTCAGGAAGTATGCTTTCTCCAAAGCCAGCCATCTTAATTCCCGGATTGTGAGATCCTTTGAATGGAAATCCGGGCTCTGATACCACTTGTTAGCAAGGCTGACTTCCCAAGAGGGGGGTGAATTGGGAAGATTGAAATTTTTCTGTACAAAGTCAAATGGGTGAAGAAAGTAAAGTGTACTAAAGTATAAACAGAGTAAACTGAAAAGTAATAATAGAGAGAAGAACACTCAGTAATTTATCCTGGTTCTGTCTAACCACTTGACCTACGTCCAGTCCCCAAGACACCTCTTGAGATTTTTCCACTATACAGCAAGAATTCAACGGGCTTCTTGCTAATGCCTCAGTACAACGAGTATGCTCTGTTTTCTGGAGCTTTCTCAATCTCTCTAAGTACTTCTACAATGTGCTTCCCAATCCCCTTGTGATTTCCCCTCACAAGTAAATCTATCTTCCAGATGAATAGTAGATTGTTTACAAAGATATAACTCTCTTGAATAAAGTAGATATGAAGGTTAAAGTACAGATATTGAAGTTAGAGGGTAAAAGCTCTTGAGAAGAAGATTTGGCAGAAATTCGGTATATACAAGTTTGATTCGTTACCCACAACTTCAAATGATGTTGTATTTATAGATTTAGGTTCCAACTATTCGTTAGAAACAAAATCTATCCGTTGGGGAAGTTATCCAATGATTATCCTGAGAAACTATCCGTTAACCAACCGCATTTAATGCTTCTGACATACTGAAATTTGAATTTTGGTTGGTCAACAGACGAATTTCGAAGGAACCGAAGGTTAAAGCTTTCAATGTAAAAATACGAAGTTTGTCTGTTCATGAAGTGAAATTTGAATTTTGAAACTTGTAAAATGTTTTCACGTTGTGACATACGAATTTTCAAGAAGAAAGTTTTTCTGTTAAGTATGAACAGTGTTTTCAATTTTCTACAGTACCCTCGAAATTCGAATTTTGGAAGCCCAAAATTTGTCTGGTCCCAGTATGTTCAAGGAGGCACAGTAGTTCACTTTCTTCAAAATTTGAATGTTGAAAGAGTGAAGTTCGTCTGTCAAAGAGATTCTTTTCAGACTAACTTCAACATTCGAAGTTACAAAACTCTGTCATTCGTATGTCAACATTTCATTCCAACAGACTCACACCCTTGTCTTCTGAAATTCGAATTTTAATGTTCAAAGTTCGTCTGACAGAAAACAGTTTTGAAACTTAAATTATTCTTGATCTCAGATGAACTTTAACATTGTTTCAGATGAATTTCTTCCATTTTCATAAGTTGTGTTTTGTCTGAAATTCGAATTTTGAAGACTCAAAGTTCGTCTGTTTCAAAGAAGCTTCTTTCAGACTTATATGAAAATTCGAATGTTGGAAAGCCAAAGTGCGTCTATCAGATAGTATTTTTGAAACTCAATTTCATCTTGATTTCAGATGAACTTTAACATTATTTCAGATGAATTTCTTTGGTTTTCTCAAACTGCATTTTATCTAAAATTCGAATTTTGAAAACTTGAAGTTCGTCTAACACAAAAGGCTTCTTTCAGACTTATATGAAAATTTGAATTTTGGGGAACCAAAATTCTTCTGACAGAGAGACATTTCTTCAGACTTGTCCAGTTTCAGCTCGAAATTCGAATTTCCAAAGGCAAAGTTCGAATTTTCCCATATGACAGTTCAGTTTAAACTTCTCAAACTTCGTCTGTTTGTGGGTGTTTTTCAAATGAGTCAAGATTTAACATAAAATCAAGGTTTAAAAACATCTTTTCCTCAAATGAAAATCTTTTACCCATTTATAACTAAAGCTAAAGATCCTACAGTAGATCTAGCAGCAATTACTCTGAATCTCTTCACTTGAATTATTTTGAGCTCCTTTGATATCTTCAATCCAAGCTCTTGATTGTTGGTTTATAATCATCAAAACTCTTAAGTCGTCAACACTCATGACCTTAAGCTAGGGGCTATAGTGTTTACCTTAAAGTTATGGAGGCATCATCTCTATGGTGCTTAGTTCGAGGTGTTCAGTGATCACAAGAGTTGGAAATGTCTTTTTGATCAGAAGGAGTTGAACATGAGACAAAAGCGATGGGTAGAGTTCCTAAAGGATTTTGAATTTGCTTTCAAGTATCATCCTAGAAAGGCCAATGTAGTGGTGGATGCATTGAACAGGAAGTCGATCAATATAGCTATCATGATAATGCGAGAACAACAGTTGCTAAAAAGCCTGAGAGATATAAAATTATTCATCAATGTACACCCTAGAGTACTTGTAGTGGGGTCTATTAATGTGTCAAGTGATTTGTTGAGAAATATTTGCTTTACATAGTTGAGGATAACCATCTTTTAGGCATTCAAGAAAGAATTGAAATGGCAAAACCTCAAAACTTTGATATATTAGAAGATTGTATCATCCGGTACCGTGGTCGAATTTATATGCCAAATGTTATGGGGTTGAGAGAAACTATTCTAAAAGAAGCTCATAAGAGCAAGTATACTATTCACCCAGGTACCACTAAGATGTACCAAGATTTGAAGTAACGGTACTGGTGGCTAGGAATGAAGAAGGATATTGTAGAACATGTAGCAAGATGTCAAGTTTGTCAGAAAATGAAGATTGAGCATAAACTACAAGCAGGTTTACTGCAACCTTTGGAGATTCCGGAGTGGAAATGGGACAGTATCTCCATGGATTTTGTGATGGGGTTACCAAGGACCTCTTCAGGGCACAATGTAATATGGGTGATTATAGATAGATTAATGAAGTCAACCCATTTTCTTCCAATTAAGGAGACCATTATTGTAGAAAAATTGGGCCAATTATATGTGAATGAAATCATGATACTGCATGGAGTTCCAATGAGTATTGTGTAAGACAAAGTTCCTAAGTTTATATCTAGGTTCTGAAAGTCCCTTCGAAAGGCCATGGGGATGAGATTAAAATTTCAGTACAGCCTATTATCCTTAATCTAATGGGTAGACTGAAAGAACAATACAAACTCTAGAAGACATGTTGTGAGCTTGTGTTTTGGAGAATAAAGACAATTAAGAAACAATATCTACCGTTGGTTGAGTTTACCTACAACAATAGCTACCACTCAAGCTTGCAAATGACTCCCTATGAAGCTTTATATGGCAAAAAGTGTAGATTACCATTGTGTTGGGTTGAATTAGGTGAACGAAGCTTATTGGGCCTAATTATCGTGGACCAAACCTATCAACAAATAGAGAGCATTTGACAAAAACTTCTAACTGCCCAGAGTCGGCAAAAGAACTATGCAGATTGAAGGAGAAGATCCTTGGAATTTGACGCTAGAGATCATGTATTTTTTAAGGTTACTTCTACCACGGGTGTTGGAAGATCAATTCGAGCGAAGAAGATTACTCCTCAATATATGGATCCATATAAGATCTTAGAGTAAATTAGACCAATGGCTTATCGAGTGGCGTTACCACCTAATCTCATAGGATTACATGATGTTTTTCACATGTCTCAACTTAAGAAGTACCATCCTGATCCATCTCACATAATTGACGATAACGGAGTTCAATTGCGAGAGGATCTGACTTTTGAAGTCATGCCACTGCAAATTACCGATGTAAAAGTGAAGCAACTAAGAAATAAGACAATCAAACTAGTGAAGGTGTTGTGGAGTAGCCTGATATCGAATGACGTCACATGGGAGACAAATGAATCCATGAAAAGGAGTTTGAAATTTCGAGGATGAAATTTTTATCAGGAGGGGAGAATGTAATAACCCACAACATACTATCCTAGATATAGTCTCGTGCTAACAAGAAGTACAATTGATGATGTGTGAAGGACTAGACGAACTAGGACTAAGGAAGAACAAGTAGGAGGCAAAAACATTCTACACTGTAGAGAGAAGCAGGGCAGCGACGGAGAATGAATTGGGGAGGTTCAGTGTTTTTCAGACAGAAGTGTTAGCAAGGCTGACTTCCCAAGAGGGGGGGTGAATTGAGAAGATTGAAATTTTTCTGCACAAAGTGAAGTGGGTGAAGATATCACAGTGTAATGAAAACAACGAGTAAAACAGAGCAAGCTGAAAAGTAAAGATAAGGAGAAGAAGACTCAGTAATTTATCCTGGTTCGGTCTATCCACTTGACCTACGTCCAGTCCTCAAGACAATTCTTGAGATTTATCCACTATACAGCAAGAATTCAACGGGCTTCTTGCTAAAGCCACAGTACACGAGTATGCTCTATTTCTGGAGCTCTCTCAAACACTCTAAGCACTTTCACAATGTGCTTCCAATCCCCTTGTGATTTCTCCTCACAAGTAAATCTATCTTCCAGATGAAGAGTAGATTGTTTACAAAGATATAACTCTCTTGAATAGAGTAGATATGAAGGTTAAAGTACAGATATTGAAGTTGAGAGGGTAAAAGCTTTTGAGAAGAAGATTCAGCAGAAATTCGGTATATTCAAGTTTTATTCATTACCCACAACTTCAAATGATGTTATATTTATAGTTTTAGGTCTCAACTATCCGTTAGAGACTAAATCTATCCGTTGGGGAAGTTATCCAACGGTTACTCTAAAAAACTATCCGTTTACCAACCGTATTTAATGTTTCTGACATACTAAAATTCGAATTTTGGTTGGTCAACAAACGAATTTTGAAGGAACCGAAGGTTAAAGCTTCCAACGTTAAAATACAAAGTTTGTCTGTCCATAGAGTGAAATTCGAATTTTGAAACTTATAAAATATTTTCACAATGTGACATACGAATTTTCAAGAAAAAAGTTTTTCTGTAAATCATGAACAGTGTTTTCAATTTTCTATAGTACCCTCGAAATTCAAATTTTGGATGCCCAAAATTCGTCTGTCCATTGAACATTCAAAGAGGCACAGTAGATCACTTTCTTCAAAATTTGAATTTTGAAAGGGTGAAATTCGTCTGTCAGCGAGACTCTTTTCAGACTAGTTTCAACATTTGAATGTTACAAGACTTGTCATTCATATGTCAATGTTTCATTTCAACAGACTAAAAAACATAGCTTCTGAAATTCAAATTTTAGTGTTTAAAGTTCGTCTGTCAGAGAGCAGTTTTGAAACTTAATTTATTCTTGATCTCAGATGAACTTTAACATTGTTTCAGACAAATTTCTTCTATTTTCTCAAGTTGTGTTTTGTCTGAAATTCGAATTTTGAAAGAGTGAAATTCGTCTGTCTCAAAGAAGCTCCTTTCAGACTTATATGAAAATTCGAATGTTGCAAAGTCAAAGTTCATCTGTCAGAGAGCATTTTTCAAACTCAATTTCTTCTTGATTTCAGATGAACTTTAACATAGTTTCAGATGAATTTCTTTGATTTTCACAAATTGCATTTTGTCTGAAATTTGAATTTTGACTTTGCGAAGTTCGTCTGTCACTAAAAAGACTTCTTTCAGACTTGATGAAAATTCGAATTTTGGATGACCAAAATTCGTCTGACAGAGAAACATCTCTTCAGACTTATTCAGTTTTAGCTCGAAATTCGAATTTCCAAAGGCAAAGTCCGAATTTTCAACATGACAGTTCAGTTTAAACTTTCAAACTTCGTCTGTTTGTGGGTGTTTTTCAAATAAGTCAAGATTTAACATAAAATCAAGGTTTTAAAACATCTTTTCTTCAGATCAAAATTTTTTACCCAATCAAAACAAAAACTAAAGATCCTACAAAAGATCTAGCAGCAAATACTCTTCAAATTCTTCACTTGAAGCACTTTGATCTCCTTTGATATCTTCAATCCAAGCTCTTGGATGTTGGTTTGGAATCATCAAAACTCTTGATTCAACATTCTCCCCCTTTTTGATGATGACAAAATAACTCACAAACTGGATTAGTACTTGGGTTTGCTTTCACAAGCTCCCCCTCAACATATGCATAAGATATCATATCCAACAGATTAAGTGAAGATATTTTAAAGCACAAAACATTGCAACCAACAAATTCATTCATTTAACCAAATTGTTACAATACATCAATTAAAGATCAGTTCTCAAAACATAAGGAATAACCAAAATACAAAATACAAGCAATCATAACAAAGTACAACAAGAAGATTCAGCCTAAGTCTTATTCAATCACTTCTTCTTTGGCTTAGTCTTCTTGCTGTATGTCTTTCCTTTCCCGGATGACTTAGCAGATTTTCCAGCTTGGTTGGTCCCAGTTTGCTTTATCTTCTCCCCTTTTGGCATCATCAGAAAGCCCAACAAAGTCCATTGGAGGAGGAATCTGAGAAATAGGAATAGCACAAATAGGGACAGGAGCAAAAGGAATTTCTGGCTGAACTGATGCCGCAGGCTCAGGGCTAGGTTCTTCATCTTCATCATCATCAGAGACCTCAAGTAGCTCTTGCATTTCCTGCCTGGAAAGAGCTAGTCGAGCTCTCTGTTCCTTTGAAAGCCCATAAGCAGCAAGGGAATGAGAGGCTGGTTCAGCAAGAGGAAACATTTCTTCAAGCCTTCTCCTTTGAGCTTGCAGAAGAGCATTGTGAACAATAGCTTCAAAATCAATGACAAGCACAATGCTCCTTTCCTCATTGAGTGCAGCTTGCAGAAATGGTGAAGCAGATATGGATGCTACTAGCTGCTCAACTTGCTCAGACTCTTGGGTGGAAAGGATAGAGTCCTGAGCAACTGCTTCACTAGGCTCAAGAGGGCTTGATTCCTGCAGACCCTCTTCCTCCATGCCATAGTCCAGAGGAGGACCAGGACTTGCCTCATTGCTGGAGGCCTTTGGAGTGCCAGCCGGTTCAGTTTCTTGAGTCTCAACACCGGGAATAGGAGAAGCCATCTCAAAAGGATTTGGAGGCACAGGGGATGGAGACAGAGTAGGCTCAGGGACACCAGGCTGAGGTGGAGCTGAAGTGGTAGGAATTTCATTTCTTATCTCTTCATAAGCATCAGCCACCACTTTCATATTCACAGCCAACTGATGGATCTGATCTTGCAGGTGAGCAAATTTTGTTGGATCAAGAGTTTTGATGATTCCAAACCAACACTCAAGAGCTTGGATTGAAGATATCAAAGGAGATCAAAGCTGTTTCAAGTGAAGATTCTCTAAGTATTTGCTATTAGATCTTTTGTAGGATCTTTAGTTTTTGTTTAGATTGGGTAAAAGATTTTGATTTGAGAAAAAGACGTTTTCAAACCTTGATTTGAAGTTAAATCTTTACTTATTTGGAAAATACTCACAAACAGACGAAGTCTGAAAGTATAACTGAACTGTCAAGTTGGAAATTCGAACTTTGCTTTTGGAAATTCGAATTTCGAGCTAAACTGAATAAGTCTGGAGAGGTGTCCCTCTGTCAGACGAATTTTGGTCTTTCAAAATTTGAATTTCAATCAAGACTGAAAGAAGCCTTTTTGTGACAGACGAACTTCACAGTTTCAAAATTTGAATTTCAGACAAAATGCAATTTATGAAAACCAAAGAAATTCGTCTGAAACTTTGCTAAAGTTTATCTGAAATCAAGAAGAAACTAAGTTTGAAAAATGCTCTCTGACAGACGAACTTTAACTTAGCAACATTCGAATTTTCATCTGAGTCAAAGAAGCTACTTTGTGACATTCGAATTTCACTCTTTAAAAATTTGAATTTCAGACAAAACAAAACTTGAGAAAATAGAAGAAATTCGTCTGAAAGATTGATAAAGCTCATCTGAGATCAAGAATGATTTAAGTCTCAAAACTGGTCTCTGACAGACGAATTTCACTCTGTCAAAATTCGAATTTCAAAGAAAGTGAACTACTGTGCCTGTTTGGACGTTCTATGGACAGACGAATTTTGGACTTCCAAAATTCAAATTTTGAGGGCACTGTAGCAAATTGAAAACACTGTTCACACTTAACAAAAAAACTTTCTTCTTAAAAATTCGTATGTCACATTGTGAAAATATTTTATAAGTTTCAAAATTCGAATTTCACTCTATGGACAGACGAACTTCGCATTTTAACGTTGGAAGCTTTAACCTTCGGTTCCCTCGAAATTCGTCTGTTGGCCAACCAAAATTCAAATTTCAGTATGTCAGAAACATTAAATGCGGTTGGTAAACGGATAGTTTTTCAGAGTAACCGTTGGATAACTTCCCTAACGGATAGATTTAGTCTCTAACGGATATTTGAGACCCAAATCTATAAATACAACATCATTTGAAGTTGTGGGTAACGAATCAAACTTGTATATACCGAATTTCTGCTGAATCTTCATCTCAAAAGCTTTTACCCTTCCAACTTCATTATTTGTACTTAAACTTTCATATCTACTCTATTCAAGAGAGTTATTCATTTGTAAACAATCTACTCTTCATCTGAAAGATAAATTTACTTGTGAGGGGTATTCACAAGGGGATTGGGAAGCACATAGAGAAAGTGCTTAGAGAGTTTGAGAGAGCTCAGAACAGAGCATACTCGTGTACTGTGGCTTTAGCAAGAAGCCCATTGAAATTCTTGCTGGAAAGTGGATAAATCTCAAGAGGTGTCTTGGGGACTGGATGTAGGTCAAGTGGATAGACCGAACCAGGATAAATCACTGAGTTCTCTTCTCCTTATCTCTACTTTTCAGCTTGCTCTGTTTTACACGTTGCTTTCATTATACTGTGATATTTTCACTTGCTTTACTTTGTGCAGAAAAATTTCAATCTTCCCAATTCACCCCCCCTCTTGGGAAGTCAGCCTTGCTAACAAGTGGTATCAGAGCCCGGATTCCCATTCAAAGGATTTCACAGTCCGGGAACAAAGATGGCTGGCTTTGGAGAGAATATACTTCCTGAAGGGAACAACACTAACAGACCACCAGGCTTCAGTGGAGAGCATTATGGGTACTGGAAGATGAGGATGCAGATCTACCTCCAATCAATTGATCTTGACATCTGGTCAGTTATTGATAAAGGAGATTTCGTCCCAATGGCTCTAACTGAAGATGAAAGATACAAAGAGAAGCTGGAAGCAGAGTGGAATGATGAAGACAGAAGGAGAGTTCTACTGAATTTTAAAGCAAAGCATTGTTTAGTCAGTGCCCTGAACCAGGACGAATTCTACAGGGTCTCACAATGCACCACTGCAAAAGGGATGTGGGACACTCTGCAGATTGCACATGAAGGGACATCTGGGGTCAGGGAGAACAGACTCAATACGTGCATTGGAGAGTATGAGAGCTTCAGGATGTCTGAAGGAGAAACTGTAAAGGAGCTCCAAAAAAGGTTCACTCTCATTGTGAATCAACTAAAGAGCCTAGGAAAGGAATACACTCAATCAGAGAAAGTGAGAAAAATTCTCAGAGCTCTCCCTCTGGAATGGCAGCCCAAGGTGACAGCAATAGAAGAAGCCAGAGGAGAATCAATGGCCTCTGTCACAGCTCTCTTCGAGAGCCTTGAGGAGTATGAAGGAAAAATCAAAGCTCTCAAGGAAGCCGGGCTGGACAGAAAGAAGAAAGGCCTTGCTCTCAAAGCTGCTGATGAAAAGGAAGAAGAATCTAATGAAGAGGATGAACTTGATGAGGAAACCTTGGCTATGATGGTCAGAAAATTCGGAAGATTCTATAGCAAGAAGAAGAACAAGAGATTCTTCAAGAAAGTAGCTGCTGGGGAAAGCAAGAAAGAGGCAAAAGAATCTGTGACTTGCTATGAGTGCAAGAAGCAGGGACACATAAAATGGGACTGCCCCCAATTCCTCAAGAAGCAAGAAAAAGAAAAGAAAGGTGCTGATAAAGGGAAAAAGAAGAAGGCGTACATCTCATCTATATGGGGCAACAGCTCAGATGAGGAAGAAGAAGATGAAGATGAGATTGCCAACATTTGTCTAATGGCACTTGCTTCTGAAGAAGCTACACCCTCATACAGCAGTGATCAGGATGAAGAGGTATATGAATCTGAACCTTCCTATTTTGAATTACTGGATGCATTTCATGAGCTTCATGATGAATTTATTAAAGTTGCCAAAGAACTGAAATTGGCAAAGAAAAAGATAAGCAAGCTAGAGTCTCAAAGCACAGTTTCTGAAACTTCTTCTTTATCTACTTCTGAATCTGTTTGCTGCACTTCATGCATTGAACTTAAACAAACGAATGATTATCTAGTTAAAAGCATGTCTAGGCTCACTAGAGGTAAAGATATGTTGTTTGCCTTGATGGTGAGCCAAAGAATATCACAAGGAAAAGCTGATCTTGGCTATGACCCATGTGCTGTCAAGGAAAAGATTAGGAAGAAAAATCAAAATACATATATGAGACATTTTGTGCATGCTAAGAACAATCAAAAGAAAGTTAATGCATCACCTCACATTGAAACGTATGATCAACCAAGGCATGCTAGACAAAAGTATTACCTGCACTGTTTTCTTCCTGCATCTCAATCTAGCAGTCCTTTCACTACATGTCATTTCTGTAACAAAAAGGGACATATTTCCAGTTCTTGTGATTTGAGGAAAAATGGACTTGGCAGGAAAGTTGGATGGGTTCCCAAAGTTGCATCTGTATCTAGGGAAAAATATACTGACCAAAAAGGACCCAAGCAAATTTGGGTACCTAAAAGAAAATCATAAACATTGTTTTGCAGGTCTGTCTCAAAGCTAAGAAAAGTAACAAATGGTATATGGACAGTGCCTGCTCAAGTCACATGACTGGTGACAAGGAGAAGTTCATCACCCTTAGAGACAAGAAAGGAGGAAAGGTGACCTTTGGAGGTGATCAATATGGTAAAATTGTTGGCATTGGCATTGTGGGCAAAAATCCTGAAACATCCATTGAAGAGTGCTGTTTGTGATTGGCCTCAACCACAACCTGCTAAGCATGAGTCAGACTTGTGACAAAGGAAACTGGGTGCTGTTTGACTCAAAGTTTTGCCTGGTCATCAGAAAAAGTGATCACAGAGTAATCCTCAAAGCTCAAAGGGATGGTAACTGCTACACTATTGACCTTGATGAACTTCCTCCTTTAGATTCTGTGTGCTTAATCAGTAAGAATAATGATAGTTGGCTATGGCATAGGAGATTAGCTCATGTCAATATGAATCAATTGTCTAAACTGGTTAAAAATGAGCTAGTTACTGGTTTGCCAAAAATATCTTTTGAAAAGGATAAAGAATGTGATGCATGCTTAAAAGGAAAACAAACTAAATCATCCTTCAAATCCAAAAACACAGTTACCACAACAAGACCACTTGAATTGTTGCATATAGACTTAATTGGACCTTCAAGGGTAAAGAGTCTAGGTGGCAATCTGTATATGCTTGTAATTGTTGATGATTATTCTAGATTTACTTGGACATTATTTCTTTCTTCTAAAAGTGATACCTTTGATGCATTTGTAACCTTAGCCAAGAAAGTGCAAAATGAGAAAGGTATTTCTATTGTGTCTATCAAATCAGATCATGGAGGAGAATTTGAAAATACATACTTCGTGGAGTACTGCAGTAAGCATGGAATTGACCACAACTTCTCTGCTCCTAGGACTCCTCAACAAAATGGAGTAGTAGAAAGGAAGAACAGAACTATTGGGGAGATGGCCAGAACTATGCTGAATGAGAAGGAACTTTCTCAAGTGTTCTGGGCTGATGCAGTAAACACAGCAAGTTACATCATCAACAGAGCATACATCAGACCCATCCTAGGAAAGACTCCATACGAGCTGTACAAGGGGAGAAAGCCAAATCTGTCCCATCTCCATGTGTTCGGGTGCAAATGCTCCATTCACAACAATGGCAAAGAAAACCTAGGTAAATTTGATGCCAAATCAGATGAAGGTATATTTCTAGGCTACTCTAGTAGGAGTAAGGCATATAGAGTTTATAATAAAAGATCAAATGTGGTAGAGGAATATGTGCATGTGGTTTTCATTGAAAATGAAACTGTTTCAAAACATGTTACCAATGAGGATGATCTTGCTTTCAATTTTGAAAAACTGGGCATTTCTGATAAAAGTAGAACTGAACCTCCAAAGATATCTGAATCTGTTAACATAGAGGAAGATATCCAGGAGCAAGAGTTTGATGAAGAAAATAATGAAGAAACATCTCAAGAACTCCCTAGAGCTTGGAGATATCAAAGGAATCATCCTGTTGATCAAGTGATAGGAGATGTTCAAGAGAGAGTCAAAACCAGAAAACAGTTAAGGGATCAAATGCTAAATTGTGCTTTCATTTCTCAAATTGAACCCAAATGTGCTGAAGAAGCCTTAACTGATGATTACTGGATTTTAGCTATGCAAGATGAACTAAATCAGTTTGAAAGAAATCAAGTTTGGGATTTAGTTCCAAGACCCAAAAATCATCCTGTTATTGGTACCAAATGGGTTTTCAAAAACAAACTTGATGAATCTGGAACTATAATTAGAAATAAAGCTAGATTAGTTGCTAAAGGGTATAATCAAGAAGAAGGTATTGATTTTGAAGAAACCTTTGCACCAGTAGCCAGATTAGAAGCTATAAGAATTCTACTAGCTTATGCATGCATGAAAAATATTTTGCTATATCAAATGGATGTAAAAAGTGCTTTTCTGAATGGATATATCATGGAAGAGGTTTATGTAGATCAACCTCCAGGCTTTGAGGATTCTACAAAACCAAACCATGTCTATAAACTGAAGAAAGCTCTTTATGGATTAAAACAAGCCCCTAGAGCATGGTATGAAAGATTGAGCAACTTTCTGACTGAAAAAGGGTTTAACAGAGGCAAAGTTGACACAACTTTATTCACTAAGAAAGAGAATAAAGATTTACTAATTGTCCAAATCTATGTTGATGATATTATTTTCGGTGCTACTAATGAAACTCTTTGCAAGGAATTTTCTAAGTTAATGCAGGGAGAATTCGAGATGTCTATGATGGGTGAACTCAATTTCTTCCTTGGATTGCAAATCAGACAGCTTAATGATGGTATCTTTCTCAGTCAATCCAAGTATCTAAAGGAGCTGTTAAAGAAGTTTGGAATGAAGAATGCCAAGCCAATGGGAACACCTATGGCCACCGCAACCAAACTGGACATGGATGAAAATGGGAAAATGTTTGACATTACTCAATACAGAAGAATGATTGGATCCCTGCTGTATCTAACTGCCAGCAGACCTGACATTATGTTCAGTGTCTGCATGTGTGCAAGGTTCCAATCATGCCCCAAAGAAACCCATGCAACAGCTGTGAAAAGAATTTTCAGATATCTAATTGGAACATCACAGATGGGTCTTTGGTATCCAAAAGACAATGGAGAAGATCTCAAAGGATACACTGATGCTGACTTTGCAGGATCCAAAATTGACAGAAAAAGCACAAGTGGAACTTGTCAGTTTCTTGGAGGATCCCTGGTTTCATGGTTCAGCAAAAAGCAAAACAGTGTGGCTCTATCCACTGCAGAAGCTGAGTATGTTGCAGCTGGAAGTTGTTGTGCCCAAGTCATCTGGATGAAGCAGCAGCTTGAGGATCTTGAGGTTAAAATGAAAGAGATACCCATCATGTGTGATAATCAAAGTGCCATAAACATCACCAAAAATCCTGTCATGCACTCAAGGACGAAACATATTGAGGTTAGACACCACTTCATAAGGGATCATGTTCTGAAAGAAGAAGTTAAGCTGGAATACATCCCAACAGAGGATCAACTAGCTGACATACTAACCAAACCTCTACCAGAAGAAAGGCATTGCAAAATAAGAAGAGAATTGGGAATGGTAAATCCCAATGAATTGTAAGTCATTTCTGTGAAATTCTGTCTTCAGAATTTTTAATACTAGAATTTATTCTAACTTGAGCATCGGAGTATGTTTTAATATAGTTGCAGGTGCTCCTTGTGAAAATCAATGGCTAAAAGTTTGAAAGATTGGAGCATTCCAGATTGGAACGACCAGAAAATGAAGTGAATGATAATTATTCTAAGGTCTGGATCCATTCTGTAAGTTTTTTTTAAAAGTTGAAATTTGTATGATGTTTGATTGCTAGATGAATTTCATTGATAATCTGTGTTTTTGAACTAGTCAACATGGTCAACATTCGAATTTTGGTTGATCAACAGACGAACTTTGGCCTGTTATGCCTTGAACAGCTCTCGGTAATGCCTCAAAATTCGTCTGTTGAAGCTTGAAAGTTCAAATTTTCAAAAATAGAAATTTCAAAGTTATGATTGTCCATCACTGTTATACGAATTATTACTTCTTAACATACTAATGTTGGACAATATTTATAAAAGTTGAAAAATTCGAAGTTTCAGTTCAAAATTCGTCTGTTGACTTATGCTCTTGATGATTGAATGATTGAAAGATGATGCTCTGTATGCTTAATTCGTCTATTGGTTGAAGTTTTGTTTGTTGAAGCTGTTTTTCTTTTCAACATTCGAATTTTGTCAGAGCAAAATTCATCTGTTTTGTATGCTTTGATTGTTTCAAGCCTCTGTCAGACGAACTTTCAAGATGAAAATTCGTCTGTCAGTAAGATGTGCTGAACGGTTTAACTTGTAACTGCCCAAAGTTCGAATTTTGACCCCTCAAAATTCGTCTGACAGACGGTTACATACGTTAAAATCGACGGTTTCCCACAGAACAGACGTAACCCTATTTGTAACTCCTTCAAGTCTGTTCTGATTCTCTCTTCAATCCTCTTAACTTCTGTCCAAAAACCGTCTTTTCTCACCGATTAAACTTCCTTTCGCTTCCCTTAAATCTATTCTAAGCCACATTCTGCATCATTCAACCAAGAAATGGCGAGAGTGAAGATTCCTGGAACAGGACAAGCTGGAACTCGGCCTAAGAGGACGGTCAAATCTCAATATGCTACAAAGGAAGGAGAGAAATCCAAGAGAAAGGCCGAACCCGGTAAAGCTACTCCTTCCAAACGTCAAAAATCATCATCCAAGTCAGAATCTCAGAAAGCTGGGCCCTCATCTTCAAAATCTGCAGTTCCTTCGGCTGATATTGCTGCTGTAGCTTCCTCTTCTTCTACTGAATCTGGAGAGTTTGAATTGACTACACTGCCACTGTGGAGCACTCCTGAGATTCAAGAAGAGTACACTACCAAGTTTTCAAACAAAAAGGTAATCAAGCCTCACTGTGTAAATATGGAACAATTTCTAATATCCAACAACTTTGATGCTGCAATATGGTTGATAAAATATAGAAATCTGTTGGAAATTGCTAAAAAATATGATGATGAGGTAGTGAAGACTTGGTATGCCTCTCTTAAATATAACAGCAAGAAAAGGAAATGGGAGGTCACCTTGAGATCAAGGACCATTTGGCTTGCTGATGAAACCTTCAATGAGGTGTTGGAGATCCCAGGTCAAGATGGGCTGAAAGTTGACATTACAGCCTCTGGGTATATGGATGAGGCTAGCACAGCTGACGAAGAAGGTGAGCCCTTCCTATATTACAAGGAGAGCACTATCTTGGACACCTTATTCAGAAGAAGGGAGAATATGCCCACAATAAATCTGTTGAAGCCCACAGACCTCAGTGTACAAGTAAGGATCTTGCACTACATAGTATCCAGGATCATATTCAACAAGGGTGGCAGCTTCAATTTGATAACAAGGGCAGAGGCTCATGTGATGACTGCCATCATACGTGGGAAACTAATCAATATGGGTCATATCATTCTCCAGCGTATGATAAAGGCAAGGGATCAGAGGAAAGATTCCACACTCCCCTATGCAGCAATTATTTCAAGAATCCTGCAGCATGCTAGGATTCAGCACATTGAAAAGGGGAAAGGGAAGCTCACTGAGGCCTTCAAAGAAGAAGAATTGCAAAGGATGGGCATTGAAAGAGATGAAGGACATTGGGTTGGAAAGGGAGCAGGAAAATCTGAAGATTTGTTCTTTGTTGCTGATGCATCCATCCAACAAGAAGGCACCTCTGATGCTCCTGGCAGATCTGTACCTCATCCTTCTCAGCCTTTTCCATCTCCATCCAGGCCTACTCACCCTCCTTCCACTCCCTCCTCACGGGTCAAGCCAACTAAGATCACTGAGCTGTTTGACAATCTGTCAACACTCATTCTCAGCATTAGAGATGAGCAAAATGCCAAATTTGCTCATCTACAAGATCAGATCCATCAGTTGGCTGTGAATATGAAGGTGGTGGCTGATGCCTATGAAGAAATTAGAAATGCAATTCCTACCACTTCAGCTCCACCTCAGCCTGGCATCCCTGAGCCTACTCTGTCTCCATCTCCTGTGCCTCCAAGTCCTTTTGAGCTGCATTCTCCTATCCCTAATGTTGGTATGCAAGTGACTGAACCAACTGGCACACCAAAGGCCTCCAGCAATGAGGTAAGTCCTGGTCCACCCTTGGACTATGGCATGGAGGAAGAGGATCTGCAGGAAACAAGCCCAATTGAGAAGAGTGAAGTAGTTGCTCAGGACTCTATTCTTTCCACCCAAGAGTCTGAGCAAGTTGAGCAGCTGGTAGCATCCATTTCTGCTTCACCATTTCTGCATTCTACACTCAATAAGGAAAGGAGCATTGTGCCTGTTATTGACTTTGCTGCTATTGCTCACAATGCCCTTCTGCTAGCTCAAAGAAGAAGACTTGAAGAAATGTTTCCTCCTCCTGCACCAGTCTCTCCTTCTCTTGCTGATTATGGGCTCTCAGAGGAACAGAGACCTCGGCTAGCTCTATCCAGACAGGAAATGCAAGAACTGCTTGAGGTCTCTGACGATTCTGATGAAGAGCCTGCTGAGCCCCCTGTACCAGCTCAGCCAGAGATTTCTTTTGCTCCTGTCCCTCTTCGTGCTGTTCCTCTCACTCAGATACCTCCTCCAATGGACTTTGCTGGGCTTTCTGATGATGCCAAAAAGGGGGAGAAGATAAAGCAAACCGGGACTAAGCATGCTGGAAGATCTGCTGAGTCATCTGGGAAAGGAAAGACTTACAGCAAGAAGTCTAAGCCAAAGAAGAAGTGATGTTTTTAGATCTTAGGCTGAATCTTCTTGTTGTATCTAGTTTTAATTGTTTTATTGTCTTTTGCTTGTTTGATGTTTTGAGAACTGATTGAAATATGTATTGCAACAATTTGTTTAAGTAAATTATGTTCTTGATTGCAATGATTTGGGCTTTGAATCTCTTCACTTAATCTGTTGAAAATGATATCTTATGAACTGTAATGCATATGTTGAGGGGGAGCTTGTGTAAGCAAACCCAAGTACTAATCCAGTTTGTGAGTTGTTTTGTCATCATCAAAAAGGGGGAGAATGTTGGATCAAGAGTTTTGATGATTCCAAACCAACACTCAAGAGCTTGGATTGAAGATATCAAAGGAGATCAAAGCTGTTTCAAGTGAAGATTCTCTAAGTATTTGCTATTAGATCTTTTGTAGGATCTTTAGTTTTTGTTTAGATTGGGTAAAAGATTTTGATTTGAGAAAAAGACGTTTTCAAACCTTGATTTGAAGTTAAATCTTTACTTATTTGGAAAATACTCACAAACAGACGAAGTCTGAAAGTATAACTGAACTGTCAAGTTGGAAATTCGAACTTTGCTTTTGGAAATTCGAATTTCGAGCTAAAACTGAATAAGTCTGGAGAGGTGTCCCTCTGTCAGACGAATTTTGGTCTTTCAAAATTCGAATTTCAATCAAGACTGAAAGAAGCCTTTTTGTAACAGACAAACTTCACAGTTTCAAAATTCGAATTTCAGACAAAATGCAATTTATGAAAACCAAAGAAATTCGTCTGAAACTTTGCTAAAGTTTATCTGAAATCAAGAAGAAACTAAATTTGAAAAATGCTCTCTGACAGACGAACTTTAACTTAGCAACATTCGAATTTTCATCTGAGTTAAGGAAGCTACTTTGTGACATTCGAATTTCACTCTTTAAAAATTTGAATTTCAGACAAAACAAAACTTGAGAAAATAGAAGAAATTCGTCTGAAAGATTGATAAAGCTCATCTGAGATCAAGAATGATTTAAGTCTCAAAACTGGTCTCTGACAGACGAATTTCACTCTGTCAAAATTCGAATTTCAAAGAAAGTGAACTACTGTGCCTGTTTGGACGTTCTATGAACAGACGAATTTTGGACTTCCAAAATTCAAATTTCGAGGGCACTGTAGCAAATTGAAAACACTGTTCACACTTAACAGAAAAACTTTCTTCTTAAAAATTCGTATGTCACATTGTGAAAATATTTTATAAGTTTCAAAATTCGAATTTCACTCTATGGACAGACGAACTTCGCATTTTAACATTGGAAGCTTTAACCTTCGGTTCCCTCGAAATTCGTCTGTTGGCCAACCAAAATTCGAATTTCAGTATGTCAGAAACATTAAATGCGGTTGGTAAACGGATAGTTTTTCAGAGTAACCGTTGGATAACTTCCCTAACGGATAGATTTAGTCTCTAACGGATATTTGAGACCCAAATCTATAAATACAACATCATTTGAAGTTGTGGGTAACGAATCAAACTTGTATATACCGAATTTCTGCTGAATCTTCATCTCAAAAGCTTTTACCCTTCCAACTTCATTATTTGTACTTAAACTTTCATATCTACTCTATTCAAGAGAGTTATTCATTTGTAAACAATCTACTCTTCATCTGAAAGATAGATTTACTTGTGAGGGGTATTCACAAGGGGATTGGGAAGCACATAGAGAAAGTGCTTAGAGAGTTTGAGAGAGCTCAGAACAGAGCATACTCGTGTACTGTGGCTTTAGCAAGAAGCCCGTTGAAATTCTTGCTGGAAAGTGGATAAATCTCAAGAGGTGTCTTGGGGACTGGATGTAGGTCAAGTGGATAGACCGAACCAGGATAAATCACTGAGTTCTCTTCTCCTTATCTCTACTTTTCAGCTTGCTCTGTTTTACACGTTGCTTTCATTATACTGTGATATTTTCACTTGCTTTACTTTGTGCAGAAAAATTTCAATCTTCCCAATTCACCCCCCTCTTGGGAAGTCAGCCTTGCTAACAAATTTGACATTTTGCTCATCCCGAATGTTGAGAATGAGTGTTGATAAACTGTCAAATAACTCAGTGATCTTAGTTGGCTTGGCCCGTGAGGAGGGAGTGGAAGGAGGGTGTGTAGGCCTGGTTGGAGATCGAATTTGCTGAGAAGGCTGAGGTACAGATCTGCCAGGTGCCTCAGAGGTGCCTTCTTGTTGGAGGGATGCATCAGCAACAAAGAACAGATCTTCTGATTTCCCTGCTCCCTTCCCAATCCATCTTCCTTCATCTCTTTCAATACCCATCCTTTGCAGTTCCTCTTCTTTGAAGGCTTCTGTGAGTTTCTCTTTCCCCTTTTCAATGTGTTGAATCCTAGCATACTGCAGGATTCTTGAAATAATTGCTACATAAGGGAGTGTGAAATCCTTCCTCTGATCTCTAGCCTTTATCATACGCTGGAGGATGATATGACCCATATTAATTAGCTTCCCACGTATGATAGCTATCATTACATGAGCCTCTGCCCTTGTTATCAGATTGAAGCTTCCACCTTTGTTGAATATGATCCTGGACACAATGTAGTGCAGGATCCTCACTTGAACACTAAGGTCTGTGGGCTTCAATATGTTTATTGATGGCTAATTTTCCCCCCTTCTGAATAAAGTTCTCAGAATCGTACTTTCCTTGTAGTTCAGGAAGGGGCCACGTTCTTCATCAGCAGTATCTGCCTCATCCATGTACCCAGAGGCAGTAATATCAATCCTGAGTCCATCTTGCCCAGGGATCTCCAGCACCTCATTGAATGTCTCATCTGCAAGCCAAATGGTCCTAGACCTTAGATTGACTGCCCACTTCTTCTTCTTGCTGTGGTATTTTAAAGAGGCATACCATGACTTTACTACCTCATCGTCATATTTTTCAGTAATTTCCAAAAGATTCTTATATCTTAACAACCATATTCCAGCATCAAAGTTGTTAGATATTAAGAATTATTCCATATTCACACAATGAGGCTTGATTACCTTTTTACTGGAAAACTTGGTAGAATACTCTTCTTGAATCTCAGGAGTGCTCCAAAGTGGCAGTGTAGTAAGCTCATATTCTCCAGATTTTGTAGAAGAGGAGGAAGCAACAGCAGCAGTATCAGCAGAAACAGGAACCGAAGGTTTTGCAGTTTTTGGTGAGGAGGGTCCTGCTTTCTGTTAATCTGCCTTGGATGATGATTTCTGGCATTTGGACGGTGTTGCTTTACTGGGTTCGACCTTTCTCCTGGATTTCTCTCCTTCCTTGGTAGCATATTGAGATTTTACTGCTCTTTTTGGCCGAGTTCCAGCTTTCCCTGCTCCAAGATTCTTGACTCTCACCATTTCTTGGTTGAAAGTTGCAGACTGTGGCTGAGAATAGGTTTATAGGGTGCGAAATGAAGTTTAAACGGTGGGAATTGACGGTTTTTGGACAGAATTTAAGAGGATTAAAGAGAGAATCAGAACAGACTCAGAGGAGTTATAAATAGGGTTGCGTCTGTTCAAGAGAAAACTATCAGTTTTAACGTATGTAACCGTCTGACAGACGAATTTTGAGGGGTCAAAATTCGAACTTCGGACAGTTACAGGTTAAACCATTTTGCAAAGCTCACTGACAGATGAATTTTCATCTGAAAGTTCATCTGACAGAGGCTTGGATCAAGCAGTACAAGCACAACAGACGAATTTTGTTTCAACAAAGTTCAAATGTTGAAGAGAAAATAGTATCAACAATCAAAACTTCAACCAATAGATGAATTAAGCATGCAGAACTTCATCTTTCAAGCATTCAGCATGAAGAACATGATTCAACAGACGAATTTTGAGCTGAAAATTCGAATTTTTTAACTTTTGTAAAGGTTGTCCAACAGTCGTATGTTAAGAAGTATAATTCGTATAACAGTGATGGACAAACATAACTTTGAAAATTTTTGTTCTTGAAAATTTAAACTTCCATTATTCAACAGACGAATTTCGAGGCATCAGTGAGAACTGTTCCAAAGTATAACAGGTCGAAGTTCGTCTGTTGGTCACTTAAAATTCGAATGTTGACCACGTTGACCAGTACAAAAACACAGTTTATGAAGCAAAATACGTCTAACAACAATTAAAATACAAACATCATCATTAAAAACTTACAGAATGGATCCAGAACTTAGGATTTTCGTTATTTACTTCACTTTCTGGTTGTTCCATTCTGATATGCTCCAATCTTCAAGTGTATTGCCATTTAATCTTGTGAGGAGCACCTGCAACTTAAATTAAACACTCTTCGATGCTGAAGTTAGAATTAATTTAATGCTGTAAGATTTAAAAACAGAATTGCACACAGAATAACTTATAGTTCATTGGGATTTACCATACCCAATTCTCTCCTGATTTTGCAATGCTGGTCTTCTGATAGAGGTTTTGTGAGTATATCAGCAACTTGATCCTCTGTTGGGATGTACTCTAGCTTAACTTCTCCTTTTAGAACGTGATCCCTGATGAAATGGTGTCTAACTTCAATATGTTTTGTCCTTGAATGCATGACAGGATTCTTGGTGATATTTATGGCACTTTGGTTATCACACATGATTGGTATCCCTTTCATTTTAACCGCAAGATCCTCAAGCTGCTGCTTCATCTAGATGACTTGGGCACAACAGCTTCCAGCTGCAACATACTCAGCTTCTGCAGTGGATAGGGCCACACTGTTTTGCTTTTTGCTGAACCATGAAACCAGGGATCCTCCAAGAAACTGACAAGTTCCACTTATGCTTTTTCTGTCAATTTTGGATCCTGCAAAATCAGCATCAGTGTATCCTTTGAGATCTTCTCCATTGCCTTTTGGATACCAAAGACCCATCTGTGATGTTCCAATAAGATATCTGAAAATTCTTTTCACAGTTGTTGCATGGGTCTCTTTGGGGCATGATTGGAACCTTGCACACATACAGACACTAACATAATGTCAGGTCTGCTGGCAGTTAAGTACAGCAGGGATCCAATCATTCTTCTGTACTGAGTAATGTCAAACATCTTTCCATTCTCATCCATGTCCAGTTTGGTTGTAGTAGCCATAGGTGTTCCCATTGGCTTGGCATTCTCCATTCCAAACATCTTTAGCAGCTCCTTTAGATACTTGGATTGACTAAGAAAGATACCATCACCAAGCTGTCTGATTTGCAGTCCAAGGAAGAAGTTGAGTTCTCCCATCATTGACATCTCGAATTCTCCCTGCATTAACTCAGAAAATTTCTTGCAAAGAGACTCATTAGTAGCACCGAATATGATATCATCAACATAGATTTGGACAATGAGTAAATCTTTATTTTCTTTCTTAGTAAATAAGGTTGTGTCAACTTTGCCTCTATTGAACCCCTTTTCAGTTAGAAAATTGCTCAGTCTCTCATACCATGCTCTAGGGGCTTGTTTTAAACCATAGAGAGCTTTCTTCAGTTTATAAACATGGTTTGGTTTTGTAGAATCCTCAAAACCTGGAGGTTGATCTACATAAACCTCTTCCATGATATATCCATTTAGTAAGGCACTCTTTACATCCATTTGATATAATAAAATGTTTTTTATGCATGCATATGCTAGCAATATTCTTATAGCTTCTAATCTAGCTACTGGTGCAAAGGTTTCTTCAAAATCAATACTTTCTTTCTGATTATACCCTTTAGCAACCAATCTAGCTTTATTTCTTATTATTGTTCCAAATTCATCAAGTTTATTTCTGAAAACCCATTTGGTACCAATAACAGGATGATTTTTAGGCCTAGGCACTAAATCCCAAACTGATTTAGTTCATCTTGCATAGCTAAAATCCAGTAATCATCAGTTAAGGCTTCTTCAGCACATTTGGGTTCCATTTGTGAAATGAAAGCACAGTTTAGCATTTTGTCCCTTAACTGTTTTCTGGTTTTGACTTTCTCTTGAACATCCCCTATCACTTGATCAACAGGATGATTCATTTGATATCTCCAAGCTCTAGGGAGTTCTTGAGATGTGTCTTCATTATTTTCTTCATCAAACTCTTTTTCCTGGATATCTTCCTCTAGGTTAACAGATTCAGATATCTTTGGAGATTCAGTTCTACTTTTATCAGAAATGCCCAGTTTTTCAAAATTGAAAGCAAGATCATCCTTATTGGTAACATGTTTTGAAACAATTTCATTTTCAACGAAAACCACATGCACAGATTCTTCTACCACATTTGATCTTTTATTATAAACTCTATATGCCTTACTCCTACTAGAATAGCCCAAAAATATACCTTCATCGGATTTGGCATCAAACTTACCCAGATTTTCTTTTCCATTGTTGTGGACGAAGCATTTGCATTCGAACACATGGAGATGTGACAAATTTGGCTTTCTTCCCTTGTACAGCTCGTATGGAGTCTTCCCAAGGATTGGTCTGATGTAGGCTCTGTTTATGATGTAGCTTGCTGTATTCACTGCATCAGCCCAAAACACTTGAGAGAGTTCCTTCTCATTCAGCATAGCTCTAGCCAACTCTCCAATAGTTCTATTCTTCCTTTCTACCACTCCATTTTGTTGAGGAGTCCTTGGTGCTGAGAAGTTGTGGTCAATCCCATGCTCATTGCAGTATTCCAGGAAGTATGCATTTTCAAATTCCCCTCCATGATCTGATCTGATAGACACAATAGAAATACCTTTCTCATTTTGTACTTTCTTAGCTAAGGTTACAAATGCATCAAAGGTATCACTTTTAGAGGATAGAAACAGTGTCCAAGTAAATCTGGAATAATCATCTACAATTACAAGCACATACAGATTACCACCTAGACTCTTTAACCTAGAAGGTCCAATTAAGTCCATATGTAGCAACTCAAGTGGTCTAGTTGTGGTAACTATATTTTTGGATTTGAAGGATGATTTAGTTTGTTTTCCTTTTAAGCATGCATCACATTCTTTATCTTTTTCGAAGGATATTTTTGGCAAGCCAGTAACTAGCTCATTTTTAACCAATTTAGACAATTGATTCATATTAACATGAGCTAATCTTCTATGCCATAACCAACTATCGTTATCTTGACTGATTAAGCATACAGAATCTAAGGGAGGAAGTTCATCAAGATCACTAGTATAGCAGTTACCATCCCTTTGAGCTTTTAGGATTACTTTGTGATCACTTTTTCTGATGACCAGACAAAACTTTGAGTCAAACAGCACCCAATTTCCTCTATTACAGGTCTGACTCATGCTCAACAAATTGTGGTTGAGGTCAATTACAAATAGCACCTCTTCAATGGATGTTTCTGGATTTTTGCCCACAATGTCAATGCCAACAACTTTGCCATATTGATCACCTCTAAAGGTCACCTTTCCTCCTTTCTTGTCTCTAAGGGTGATGAACTTCTCCTTATCACCAGTCATGTGACTTGAGCAGGCACTGTCCATATACCATTTGTTGCTTTTCTTAGCTTTGAGACAGACTTGCAAAACAATATTTATGTTTTCCTTTTAGGTACCCAAATTTGCTTGGGTCCTTTTTGGTCAGTAGATTTTTCCCTAGATGCAGATGCAACTTTGGGAACCCATTCAACTTTCCTGCCACGTCCATTTTTCCTCAAGACATAAGAACTGGAAATATGTCCCTTTTTGTTACAGAAATGACAGGTAGTGAAGGGACTGCTAGATTGAGAAGCAGGAAGAAAACAATGCAGATAATACTTTTGTCTTGCATGCTTTGGTTGATTATATGTTTCAATGCGAGATGACATGTGATCTTTCTTTCTGTTGCTCTCAGCATGCACAAAATGTCTCATGTATGCATTCTGGTTTTCCTTCCTAATCTTTTCCTTGACAGCACATGGATCATAGCCAAGACTAGCTTTTCCTTGTGATATTCTTTGGCTCCCCATCAAGGCAAACAACATATCTTTACCTCTAGTGAGCATAGACATGCTTTTAACTAAATAATCATTAGTTTGCTTAAGTTCATTGCATGAAGTGCAGCAAACAGATTCAGTAGTAGGTAAAGAGGCAATTTCAGAAACTATGCTTTGAGATTCCAGCTTATTTATCTTTTTCTTTGCCAATTTCAGTTCTTTAGCAACTTTAATGAATTCATCATGAAGCTCATGAAATGCATCCAGTAATTCATAATAGGAAGGTTCAAATTCATATACCTCTTCTTCCTGATCACTGCTGCATGAGGGTGTGGCTTCTTCAGAAGCAAGTGCCATCAGACAAATGTTGGCAATCTCATCCTCATCTTCTTCTTCCTCATCTGAGCTGTTGCCCCATATAGATGAGATGTAGGCTTTCTTCTTCTTCCCTTTGTCAGCAACTTTCTTTTCTTTTTCTTGCTTCTTGAGGAATTAGGGGCAGTCCCACTTTATGTGTCCCTGCTTCTTGCACTCATAGCAAGTCACAGGTTCTTTTGCCTCTTTCTTGCTTTCTCCAGCAGCTCCCTTCTTGAAGAATCTCTTGTTCTTCTTCTTGCTGTAGAATTTTCTGAATTTTCTGACCATCATAGCCAGAGTTTCCTCATCCAGCTCATCTCCTTCATCAGATTATTCTTCCTTTTCATTAGCAGCTTTGAGGGCAAGGCCTTTCTTCTTTCTGTCCAGCCCAGCTTCCTTGAGTGCTTTGATTTTTCCTTCATATTCCTCAAGGCTGCCGAAGAGAGCTGTGACAAAGGCCATTGATTCTCCTCTGGCTTCTTCTACTGCTGTCACCTTGGGCTGCCATTCCAGAAGGAGAGCTCTGAGTATCTTTCTTACTTTCTCAGACTGAGTGTATTCCTTTCCCAGGCTCTTCAGTTGATTCACAATGAGAATAAATCTCTTTTTGAGCTCCTTTACAGTTTCTCCTTCAGCCATTCTGAAGCTTTCATACTCTCCTATGCATGTGTTCAGTCTGTTCTCTCTGACCCCAGTTGTTCCTTCATGTGCAATCTGCAGAGTATCCCACATCCCTTTTGCAGTGGATCAATATGAGACTCTGTAGAATTCGTCCTGGTTCAGGGCACTGACTAAACAATGCTTTGCTTTGAAATTCAGTATGACTTTCCTTCTGTCTTCATCATTCCACTATACTTCCAGCTTCTCTTTGTGTCTTCCATCTTCAGTTAGAGCCATTGGGACGAAATCTCCTTTTTCAATGACTGAACAAATGTCAAGATCAATTGATTGGAGGTAGATCTGCATCCTCATCTTCCAGTACCCATAATGCTCTCCACTGAAGCCTGGTGGTCTGTTAGTGTTGTTCCCTTCAGGAAGTATACTCTCTCCAAAGCCAGCCATCTTTGTTCCTGGACTGTAAAATCCTTTGAATGGGAATCCGGGCTCTGATACCACTTGTTAGCAAGGCTGACTTTCCAAGAGGGGAGGTGAATTGGGAAGATGGAAATTTTTCTGCACAAAGTGAAGTGGGTGAAGATATCACAGTGTAATGAAAACAACGAGTAAAACAGAGCAAGCTGAAAAGTAAAGATAAGGAGAAGAAGACTCAGTAATTTATCCTGGTTCGGTCTATCCGCTTGACCTACGTCCAGTCCTCAAGACAATTCTTGAGATTTATCCACTATACAGCAAGAATTCAACGGGCTTCTTGCTAAAGCCACAGTACACGAGTATGCTCTATTTCTGGAGCTCTCTCAAACACTCTAAGCACTTTCACAATGTGCTTCCAATCCCCTTGTGATTTCTCCTCACAAGTAAATCTATCTTCCAGATGAAGAGTAGATTGTTTACAAAGATATAACTCTCTTGAATATAGTAGATATGAAGGTTAAAGTACAGATATTGAAGTTGAGAGGGTAAAAGCTTTTGAGAAGAAGATTCAGCAGAAATTCGGTATATTCAAGTTTTATTCGTTACCCACAACTTCAAATGATGTTATATTTATAGTTTTAGGTCTCAACTATCAGTTAGAGACTAAATCTATCCGTTGGGGAAGTTATCCAACGGTTACTCTAAAAACCTATCCGTTTACCAACCGTATTTAATGTTTCTGACATACTGAAATTCGAATTTTGGTTGGTCAACAGACGAATTTCGAAGGAACCGAAGGTTAAAGCTTCCAACGTTAAAATACGAAGTTCGTCTGTCCATAGAGTGAAATTCGAATTTTGAAACTTATAAAATATTTTCACAATGTGACATGCGAATTTTCAAGAAGAAAGTTTTTCTGTAAATCGTGAACAGTGTTTTCAATTTTCTATAGTACCCTCGAAATTCGAATTTTGGATGCCCAAAATTCGTCTGTCCATTGAACATTCAAAGAGGCACAGTAGATCACTTTCTTCAAAATTCGAATTTTGAAAGGGTGAAATTCGTCTGTCAGAGAGACTCTTTTCAGACTAGTTTCAACATTCGAATGTTACAAGACTTGTCATTCGTATGTCAATGTTTCATTTCAACAGACTCAAAAACATAGCTTCTGAAATTCGAATTTTAGTGTTTAAAGTTCGTCTGTCAGAGAACAGTTTTGAAACTTAATTTATTCTTGATCTCAGATGAACTTTAACATTATTTCAGACGAATTTCTTCTATTTTCTCAAGTTGTGTTTTGTCTGAAATTCGAATTTTGAAAGAGTGAAATTCGTCTGTCTCAAAGAAGCTCCTTTCAGACTTATATGAAAATTTGAATGTTGCAAAGTCAAAGTTCGTCTGTCAGAGAGCATTTTTCAAACTCAATTTCTTCTTGATTTCAGATGAACTTTAACATAGTTTCAGACGAATTTCTTTGGTTTTCACAAATTGCATTTTGTCTGAAATTCGAATTTTGACTTTGTGAAGTTCGTCTGTCACTAAAAAGGCTTCTTTCAGACTTGATGAAAATTCAAATTTTGGATGACCAAAATTCGTCTGACAAAGAGACATCTCTTCAGACTTATTCAGTTTTAGCTCGAAATTTGAATTTCCAAAGGCAAAGTCCGAATTTTCAACATGACAGTTCAGTTTAAACTTTCAAACTTCGTCTGTTTGTGGGTGTTTTTCAAATAAGTCAAGATTTAACATAAAATTAAGGTTTTAAAACATCTTTTCTTCAGATCAAAATCTTTTACCCAATCAAAACAAAAACTAAAGATCCTACAAAAGATCTAGCAGCAAATACTCTTCAAATTCTTCACTTGAAACACTTTGATCTCCTTTGATATCTTCAATCCAAGCTCTTGGATGTTGGTTTGGAATAATCAAAACTCTTGATTCAACAAGAAGGACTCCACGCTATGGCAAACTTATCGCCCACCGAGGCGCCAGACGTCAAATGTCTTTAAATCAGACGAGATTCAATCGTGAACAGTAGAGGAAATCAAAGGAGATACAGAGGAGCTCTGCTATGATTCAAGATTTTCGGCCTTGGGGATTGAATTTCGGACCTTTGAGGCTTCAATCTTGGTTGGTAAGTGATTCTTGCTCTTCATCCTTTCTTTTCTCTTTGGTTTTTCGAGGATAAATTCATATATATGCTTGGATTTCCAGTTTGGGCCAAATTCCACCAATTAAAATGTATGTAAATGGATTATTAAAGCTTCGTTTAGTGTTATTGAAGCTTGGTTGTAAGTTTTAGAGAGATTATGCATGATTTGAGGGAAACCTTAGGTTGATTATGATTGAGAATGTATAGAGTCCAAATTGTATGTGAATGATTATGATTATGATGGTCACTTGGAGCTCATTAGTATGTGTTTATGTGGTTGGAACTTTGGGTAAAGCTTAAATGGTTGAATTATGGATTTTGGTTAAGCTATACAATGTGTTAATTAAAGGTATTATGACATTTGTTGTGGTTGTTTGATCAATCGAAGGAGTCCAATTCATTGTTGGTGGTCTAAAGGCTTGTGAGAACTCGTGTGTGATGTTGGCAATTTGAGGTAATCGGTTGTTGTGTTTGTATGTTAATTATTGATTGTATTTATATACATATGTATATATGTATGTTCCTGTTCATACCACGATATCGTTATGTGTGTGTATGGTTTTTCTACATATCGTGGTATATACATAACTAGATGAGGTATGAGTTTAAATTCTTGGCATTGGTATATGATGATGATGAACATGATGTTATATGTGATTTCATAGCATGCTAGTATGATATTGATGAGTATGATAATGATTCCATAGTGAATACACATGTTGACATAGCATGGACATTATCACCACATGAGTATTATGAGATGTGATTGATTGGGAGGTGATGATGAGATATGATATGATATGATGATATGATGCAGGATCTGTGCCACTAAATCCTCTCCTATGGCCCGAAGAGCCAAGTGACAGTGGACTACACCTTCCCTAAATCAACACTAATTTAGGTGATCCAGAGGAAGGAGAGCCACGATCCAAGCAGTAGTGTAACATTTGGCCAGGTTGCACTAATATGGGGTGAGTTTAGTGATATCCTGGAATTAGTCTTCACCGACTGTTGATAGGGAGTTACCTATTGTAAATGTTTTGTGATGAAGACAACCCGTGGTTCTAGCTGTGTATGAGGGAGACATGCATACTATGACATTTTCCATCGCATTGCACCATTTGCATATTTGTGATGATATAAGTTGCATGTGTTGTGTTTCTGGTTACTTAGACTTTGTCTTATACGCCCCATGATTAATATTTCAGGTGAAGATTATGGTACTAGTCCGGAGAAGACAAAGGAGTCGTAGGCCATTAATAGTGTGGCTTTTTATGATTTTTAGTTCATTACATATATATATATATATTGATTCTTGAGTTCACTATATATACAATGTATTGGATTCGTTTAATTTAACTTGAAATCACCGTTCAAGTTAATTCCACATAAATATTGTGTTTTTCTATTTAAAACTAGTATAGCACCCGTGCAATCGCACGGGATGCTTTCTTATATGCATTACAATAAAAATTATCATATGTATATATAATGTGAAACACTAAATCATATGTAGGTTTATTGATTAATCCAATTATTGGTTTTTATAAAATTTTCAATAATTATAATTGTATTGGCGACAAAAAAAAACCATAATAATTTTATGTGAAAAGTAATATAATTGTGTATGATAAAAAAGAATTTAATTGTCAGTAAATATATTCAAAATTATATGTGAAGAATAGTAGATAATCAAATACTTAGAAAAGCATGTATACAAAAGTAAATATTATTTGTCTATATTATTAAATATTTTTATGTAAACTACATTTAATTTTTGTTTGCTGGTCTACCATCATAATCTAAAATCAAGATTTTAAAACTATTTCTATTTCTCACACATGACACAACAATATATAGTTGTTCATGCGTGAAGGCTAACTTAAACATGTATGAACCAACATGACTTTTATTTATTGTCATAATACACCTTAAATTTGGTTTTGACTTTTATTTATTGTCATAATGTGTCATAATACATCTAATTTTTTTCATTGTTTGTCTCAATGGTTCCATCACCTATGAAAATTATCCAACATAAAAATCAATGAACAAAAAACCTGATCGAACTAGTCACGAATCGATTAAACCGGTTAACTATTTTTTTATTTTTATTTTTTTAAGATAAAATAGCATTATTTTTAATACTAAGTAACATTTTTTTGTATAATTTTTTTCTTTCTATATTATAATATTGTATAAGCACTATTATGATATATAATTATTAATAATGATAAATTTACTTAACAAATAATATGAAAATAGAATATTAATTAATTATTTTAAATTCAAAATATGATTATAGATAAATATTAACTTGTTTAGACTTTAATATTAAGTTGTGAAACTTATTAATATTTTTAATTTTCTATATAATTATAAAATTATTAAATTAGTAATATGGACCAGAGAGAGTAATTCTCTAGCATATGCTTCTAAAGTTGTTGCCAATAATCTCATATTTCTTGTCAATCTCCACATTTCACAATCTATCCATATATAAGATGAATTAAGGGTGGCAAGTACAATGTTTTGGCAAATATAATGTTTTCTGTTGACCCTCTTGAAATAACATGAAGTATTTGTCTAAAATCTCCTTCAAACACAATGATTTTCCCTCCCAATGGTATGATAGCACAATTTGTATTTTGTTGATTAACAATATCCCTCATGGTCCAATCAAGAGCCTCAAGATAATGTTTATGTGTTATTAATGCCTCATCCCATATGATAAATAACGTTTTATGAACCAATAGCTCAACCAAAGGACTACATGCCCAATATTGCATGCAAATCTTCATGAGCTGGATTGAATAATGCATTGAATGAGATCAATTATAAAATTTAATAATTCAATGTGAATGTTCATTTTGATTCAAATTTAAATTCAAAATTAAAAGAAATTATGAATAATATTTAATGTGAAACATCTTTTAGTTAATACAATTAATTTGGATGTTCAATTATTATATTTGATTTTCAATATTCGAAACTAATTAGATATAATCTATATATCTATATATATATATATTAATATTTCTGAAGGAAAAAATACTATTTATAAGCATTGTTATGAATAGTATTCTCCCCCATTTTTCCCACTTTCTTTAATATTTTATTTTTTAAATTATTTTAACATTTTTTATTTTAAACTTTTGATTCCCCAACCCTCTCCCACCATTTTTAACAGTCTCGCTTTCAGAAAAAAATTGTTTTAACATTTTTTTACTTTTAACTTTTAATTTTTATTTATTTAAATTTTTTATATTTTATCAAATATTTTTCTATTCTCTCTCTTTCCTCTAATTATCTTATTTTGTATATATTTTTTTTAAATTCTCTCCCAATATTTTTATTCTCTCTCTACCAATACTCTTATTATTATTATTATTATTTTGGTATACACCCGGTATCTCAGCCGGCCTTACTCGAGCTGTGAGGACTTCAACGTGGCCAGACTAATCCGGATTCGAGGCATGACAGGCACCACAAGGGTGGGCGCCCCTACCACACCAAGCTGCTATATTCTCAAGTCTCGAACTCAAGACCCTTGGTTAAGCTAGAACGACTCCTGCCAGTCGATCTAAGCGCTCGGTGGTCTATTATTATTAATTTAATTTATCTCTCTTATTTGATTATATGAAATTATATAAAATGTGTAACATAAAAATGTTTTGCACATTCAGTTTATGACTATTTTTTTATTATTCCCTCTCAAATAACATAAATGTCTTTTTCATATTTAAATTTTAAATTTTTAACTCTATTATTTTTTTACTCAAATTTCATAAATTTGTATCATTGTCTTTTTATGAACTTAATGTTATATATATTTTATTGAATCAATTTTTTTTAGTTTTATATGTCTCGTGCATTGCTCGGGATAAGACAATCTAGTTGATTATAATTTTTTATTTTGAAATTATGATAACTTTTAATTAGTAGTTGATAATTATTATATATTATATATATTCATTTAAAAAAATTTCGACCCATTAATTTAAAAAACCTTCAATTTGAAATTATTTCAATCACAAAATTGTGAATTTATCTAAAAAATTTAAAAGTTATATAATTTTTAATTGATAATTTAAGACTGCTAAACTAATTATCATTGTTAATAATAACTCCACAAATCTTGCAACAAATTTTCCGACTAACCATTATAAAACACATACATGGCATCAAATATTTAAAATAAGGAAAGTAAAATTAAAGCTTTTAAATAATACAATTAATTTATTCTCCGTACTGTTGCTTTTAAACAATTCCCAAATTCACCTACTAATAATTATTGCTTTCACACTTTATTTTTTTATTTTTATTCTTTAAATCATATTAATTTAATTTCAACAGTTTAGATTTTATTTTATTTGTTAATATTTTTATTTCAAAAGGAATAGAATATAAAACATAGTAGTTAACTAACTATAATTTTCAAAAGAAAATATGCATGAATTTAAAAAATTGTTTAGCATACCAAAATGAAGAAATAATTGATTGAGAAAACATTTTAGAAAAATCCAATCACACAACAGAAAGGATAAAAATAGTTGTCTAGTTGTCAAGATGGGTCCTTGAAAGAATTCAAATCACAAAGGTGGTGTGAAATGCTAATATCATGACACATCATCCTTTATATTATTATTTTACAATATATTTATATGAACCAGGATATTTTTATATTTGCCAACAAATGAGTTTAAATAAATATGAAACTCCTGTTCTCTTGTTGTTCTCTTGTAATGAAGGGATTGGTCTTAGACATATTTTGTATATTTATAATTATTTGTCCTTTAATCAATTTCTTGTTTTAAAGGTTTATTTGTCTAATCATGATAACTATTTGGATAATTTAATATACATGTTATTTGAACATTAACTAATTTAATATAATTTTGGAACAATAAACTTTATTGAATTCTGTCTGATCATCAATTGTTTCTCTCATTCTTCTCTCAGGAAATTCCAACAAAAATAGCCGTTTGCAAACGATAAAACTTTCAAAAGGTTAAAATTATCATTTATAAATGTTGGGATTGGGAATGTACTGTATATACCATCATCGGCTTTTTTGTTTTGCCCTGATCAATATTGACTATTTCTCTCATTCTTCTGAAAAAGAATGTCCCACTTATAGAGCTTTTTCTATGCAATCCTTTGTCTGAATTAATTGAACAAAAACATTTTTTTTATAAACATTACATATTGAAATTTTAATTCACGTTTTTTATGAGTTTTAATTCACCTTTATTTAGTGACTTTTGATTTAATACTTTATTAATTCAATTTAATTTTTTTGGCCAAATAATTGAATGTAATTAGAAAATTTATTGATTGAAAGGATTTTATACGGATTACTATAATTTGTTATCAATTTAAAAAAATTTGATGGAAATACAATGTAATTGATAAATCAAGTAATTAACTTTATTATAATTTTAAAAGTTTGGATTTTTCAGGTAATTAGAGATATGGATTTTTTGGGCCGAAAATTAGAAATATGAATTTGATTTAAAATTATTAAGCGAAATTTTAATTGAATCTTTATATGAGTTAGTTAAACAATTTGATGGTTGGAAATATTTCATTAAAAATGTAAATATCATTTTAAATTATTTTGTAATATTTTTTAACATTAACTTATTTAATATAATTTTGGAACAATAAGCTTTATTAAATTTTGTATTGAACATCAATTGTTGCTCCTATTCTTCTCTTAGATAACTTTAACAAAAAATAATAAATTTTTTTTTGGTGAAAAAGGTATTTCCTGTCCGACAATCAAAGACTAATTCCTTTGAGTCTATTTGGCTCAACTGAGAGATTGGAGGGGAGTGTCCGACAATCAAAGACTAATCCCTTTGAGTCTATTTGGCTCAACTGGGAGATTAGAATGGAGTGGATTGAAGGGATTTTTAATAGAGTGAATTGAAGGGGAAGTGATTGGAGGGGTTTTAAAATTCTTTTGTTTGATAGGATTGGAGGGGATATGATTGGAGAGATTTTAATGAAATTTTATTTGATTCAAAAGAGAATTGAAGGGGATTAAATAATAAATACTCTGTTCTCTTGAAAAAATCTCAATTTAGGAAAAATTTATAAAAGGGTGGGAGGAAGGATTGGGGGAGATTAAATTCCCCCCAATCTCCTCTAATTTTTTCAGCCAAATAAGGGGGATTTAATCCCCTTCCCTCCCTTTGAAAAAATCCTAATACCATCAAACCAAATACACCATTTGAGATATAGAAATCATTGATATATGTTTTATTTCTCTCAATAAAGGATTTCAATTATGACCGTTAGGGTAGCGAACACACTATATACTACTATTGGCTTTTTTGTTTTGACCAATCTATATCGATTGTTTCTCTCTATCAAGGATGAAGCTAGGACAAATAGGGTGGGAGCCAACTTTTGAAAAAATAATTTTTTTGACTTTATATAAATTTTAAGGAAAAAATGTATTAAAAATTTATATTTTTATATATTTTTATATATCATTATATATTGATCTAAAATATAAACTCTAAGAAATTATATTTTTTTCTATGTATGTTTGATACACTTAACTAAATAATTTTAGAGAAGAGAGGCCAAGCAAATGTAATTTCTATATAATATATGAAAATTTGGTATAAAAATACATATAATATAAAATGGAAGTTAATAACTTTTTTTGTGGATGGGGGGACTCTGGCTCCCCATGTCCCCCCTCGCTTGGTCCCTACTCTTTGGTTCGTTAACAGAAAATGTCTCACACACTCATATAACCTCATAATTTCTTCTTAGAAAACTTAATATATTTTAATTAGGTGGTTTAGTGATTGAAAATATTTCACTAGAAAGGAAAATATTATTTTAAAAATTTTTTGTGAATTATTTTTTAACATTAACTTATTTAATATAATTTTGAAACAATAAACTTTATTAGTAAAAAAAGGGATAATGATACTTAGAGACCAAAACTTTGAATTAATGTTCCTTAAAGATCCAACGATTCTGAAATAACAAAAAAATATCCATAGTCCTAAATTTAATAAAATTTGATTATTAAATTACTTAAATATCCTTCACAAAATGATAATATCAAGTGGTTGAAGAAAAGTGTTAAATCTAGGCATAAAGTGTCAAATTTTTTAAGTTGAGTGTCAAATAATATGAGCTGACAATTGTAATTGGTGAGTGAAATTTTATTCTTAGGTATAAAATAGGGGAAGATTAGTATCAAATCATAAAATGATACTGCTAAATAGCTGATGAGGAGTGTCAATAATTGGAAGTGATGTTTCTAATTTTAGAATACTGGATTGTCAAATGTTTAACACTCACCCGTAGTGATTTGACATTTAAATTTCAAGATTTGACACTGATTTCTAGTCATTTTATACTGAATAATTTACATTTACTAAAATTAAAAATCTCACTCCTAATTTTTGACAAAATTTTTTAGTTCATAAGTGACTTTAATTTAAAGTTGTAGTCTCTAAATGTAATTCCCCCTATTAAATTTTGTCTTAGTTATTCCTTTTTCTTTCATTCTTCTCTTGAGAATTTCAATAACGATAGTGGTTTGTAGGTAATAAACATTTAACAGTTGGCATTGATATTTCAAAAGTTTAAAATTACCATGCAACTATTGGAATGAGAACCTATTCTCCTAAGAACTAGACTTCTCTCCTCGGTAGTTTTTTTTTTTCAAAATACAAGTTAAATAAATAGATTTGACTCTAAAAATAATGTAAAACAACATTATATACACATTTTTACCCCCTTGCCAAAAGCCGTTAATTACATGACTTTAGAAAAATCCAAATTTCACTTTGAATCCACAATTAGTTATATAATTTGTAATAAGGGATCTCTCTACATCAAAATTTTATAAATTTAAGCAAATTTCTTGTTGAATTAATAATATAAACTCAAGTGCATAGTTTTTTCAAAATGTATTTATAACAACTAAACTATGAAACAAATTAAAATTTTAGCCTACTAAAATAGCTATCCCAATTGCATAAACTCTAAATGTCAAAAAAATTAATCCAAATGTGGTTAATATTTCTCTTCAACATTCAACATTTACAAGTGCAAATAATATCTATTATTATTCCCTTTGTCCCATACTATGACATAAAATGTAGGATTTTTTTTCTTATATTATAAGGTAATATAATTTTATTTATCAATTTTGCCCCTCATTAATATAATGTTTAATATTATAAATTGTGTTAATTAATAATATTTAATAGGGATATAAAATATAAATTTTTGGATTTTTTTAGAAATTTATAGATATTATACACTTTTCTTAATATGTATAGAATTCTATTTATTACCTTATAATATTAGATAAATGGAGTACATTATAATTATAATTGGCAGCATAATTTGCAAGAACAAACCGTGAATATTATAATTATAATTGGCAGCATAATTTGCAAGAACAAACCGTGATTATTATATTATAATATTACTATCCCATGTGTATTAAAATCCATCCAGATGTTGTTAAATTTACATGCCCACTCTCTTCGTCCCAAATCCTACCTTACCTCAAACGCGACCGACATTCAAATTTAAATTCAAACTACTACAAAAAAAGAATAAAATTGGGGGAGGATTCTGTGACCCACGCTTCATATATATCAGCGGGGGTTGTAATATTTTATTCGAGACACTTTTAAATTTGGCCGTGCTTGCTCCTTTTAAAAGTTGGAATTGGTATTTCAAAGGTTTAAAATTACCATCTGACCGTTGGGATGGTAACATATTATTGGCTTTAAAATTACCATGTGACCGTTGGGATGTATTCGTGATTGTTTCTTTCGTTCTTCTGAGATTGTCTGAGAATGTCTCCCGCACTCAGAGCCTCTTCTCTGCAATCGTCCGTCTGATTCCTTCAGGTTTGCTTACCGCTCCGTCATCTCTTCTTCTTTGAATTCTTCTCGTAATCTGTGTCTTGTAAGGAGTGATATGTTGCTCATGATGCTTCATTTGTTTTTTTTGAGATCTGATGTGAGACTGGTTTCTTTCTGTAGTATTTGACAAATGATGGCATCTCTCCATCTTTCGAATAATGTTCTTCTAATTTGATTGAAAGAATTGATTTCGGTTCTGTAATTAGTTTTTTTTTATGCTGATTTTCTTTTACCCTGTTATTTTCTCGTTAGTACCGCCTGCATTTTAATTTCAATGTAGTTTGCGCAAAGCATTCTCAATTCGGAAATATTTCAAAAGTGATGAATTCAGAACTTCGCCTGCCACTTTATGAGCAGGATTTCTTATCAAGATTGTGTTAAATTCTGTTCATCTAATTATATCAATCGTTTCATTAATGTCCGCTTTTTTCTCTGTTTGTTTCCAAAATAAATATGGAAGGAGTGAGATCAGGATGGGCTGGGAAGGCGATCGCTGTTATAATAATCACTTCGATCTTTTTCCGATGAGTCTGTGCAGCTAACCACTCCTTCAGTGGGCTATTGGATGGGACCTTGGTTCGAATCTCCGATTGTGGTCCGCTGCCACCGCTTTTCTTGTTGGTGACTATCTAGGTGCATTTTCTGTTGCTCTTTAGTCATCTTAATAATTGAAGTACTGATCTGCTTTGATCGCGAAAGTGTTTTCAATGACAAATTAAGATCCACCTTCGTCTTTGAATTTCTGAATTAGTTAAGTCTAGATGTAGGAGTAAATGTAATCAGACTAAACAACGTAATCAGAAGAACTGAAAATAGTAGAATAATATATGATGGCTTTTAGTTGCTTTTCTTTTTCTTTTTCATTCCTGTTTCTTGTCAACTAAAGAATGTGTAGTAATCTTGAACAGAGTGCCTGAAACGGTTTTATTTCTAAAGGTTTTGTGAATGAATGATGATGAAGTGCGATTCGTGAAAAAATGGACCCAATACTTGAGATAAATGTATGAGTTTAACCGGAAGAAGTAATACCCAAGAAGAAGTTTAATCAGAATTCTGAATTTCCATTTGCGTTACATTCTTTTGTATATTCAATTGCAGCAGAGTCTGAAATTATTAACTACTCGAGATATTGGTGTTATATTGGATTTTTAGTGAAGTTTTTTGTCCATGTGTGGATGGAAGATTGGAGCCGTGATGAACCAATAATGATTGTTTTTTTCCCCTTTCAATCAATAATCTTTCTATTTGGTTTTTGGCTGTGACATATAGTTGTTGAACTGGGGACTTGTTTTGTTATTGCAGCTGGTCCAACTACAGAGGTGTTCTCCAAAGTTGTGTAGATATATATATATATATATATAGCACAGCGTTTAATCAGCAATTTGGTGAGAGTATTTTTTCTTCAGTTCAAACATTTGAGATGTTCCATCTCTATAGATCCAGCGAGGGGTAAGAGAGATTAATATTGTGAATCAGCTTTAGTTTGAATTTGTCTAATTTATGATATACCTGTTTGTTATTTGGTCTGGCAGCTGTACTCCTTATCAACCCAACTCTGTATGTATATGTTCTTAAATATGAACTTCTTTTGGCTAAAGTAAACCAGTTTCAATGTTTTCATTGCTATGATTTCTTTTTTGGTTTGTCCATTACTCCATTTGATAATATGGTTGATGGAGCAGATGTAAGATCTTTTTTATTGTGCTTTTATTTTTGAAGGAACTCGCCACAAACAGATGTATGACTCATCAATTTGCTTAAAAGTTTTGCACATAACATGAGATGCATCTTATTATGTCAAAACATGCATAACAATATTCTGTTTATAATAGAAGTCAATTAATAGAGTTCAAGAAATGACGTGGCCACAAAATAGGAGACACATAATGAAAAAAATTAAAAAGAAACACCTTTGATAAAACAGAAAGGAGTTTGCTTTCTTTCTCCATTCCTTCTCGTTCCACTTGTTTCTTAGGACAGTATCCTATCCTCCTTCCTTATATTTTCTTATAAAAATGTTGGTTTTCTTTTTTGGTGTCTTGCTTTTGTGTGAAGTTACAAGTTGAGGCAATCTTAGTTTGGATGCATTTTGGCATGATAAGGAATAGACCTTGTGTTTAGAATTCAAGTTATGTGGCAATGATTTTGACTTTAATGAATTAATTGTGATAGTCATTAGCTTGTGAGGATTTGAGCCTCTATTGCTCCTTTCTTGTGTGTATTCACCTATCTTTACCTTCACTCTAGAACTTGTCTTGATTCTTTGTTGAGACCACAATTACATTTGCACGCACAAAAATGATTGAGGCATTCTTTTGTTTGTTAGCTACTTAGCCATATAGCCAACCTTGATGTATTTTATCCATTGTTTAGCCCCTTGAGCCTTTAATCCTTTTATTTTTTATATTGAACCTTTTGTGAGCCAAGGCCAAGTAATAAATTCCCACCTTTTTCACTTCAGGAATTGGAGAGCATTTTACTTGCATAAGCATTTGTTTTTTGTGCATTACCTTTGGGCAAGAAAAAATGAAAAAAAATGGAAAAAGAAAAAATGTTAAAAAATTGAATAAAAGGGGTTGAGATGGAGCGTAAAACGCACTCAACCACAAAAAAAAAAAGAAAAAAGAAAAAAAAAGAAAGGAAAAATAGAAAGGAGCATGAAAAAGAAAGAAAAAATAGAAAAGAGTAAGAAAAAGAAAGAAAATAGAAAAGATGTTTAAAAAAAAAACAGAGAGAGAGAGAGAGAGAGTTGGAAAGGAAATAAAAGCCCAAGTGTATGCATTTTTGCTTTGTCACATATGCTTGTTTAATGTTTTTCCAATTTTTGAGGTGCTTCTTTTTGTTCTTCCATTGCATTTTCCTTATTGTTTGTTTGTCCCTTGTTCATTACCACCTAGAATAAAGTCCTTCTGATTTGTGCATTGCATTTGACACAAGTGGTGGAGACTTAGAAGATAGACAAGCTTATGGTAGTGGGGTTTGATAGGTGGAATTTGAGTGATACATTACCCTTAAACACTTGAGAGTTGAGAGTTAAACACTAATCCTATGTGAGGGACTATTCACATTATTTCATTCTTATCAAATGATTTGCCATAGTACTTGTTTGCTTGATGCAAGGGAGATTACCTTTGATTGTTGGGATGTTTAAGAACTCGTATTGTCCTTATACTTTGTGGCATCCACATTTCTCATTGTTGTCTTGAGTCTTGAGTTTTGAGCTTTTATGTCTTGAGACTTGAGTTTAAAGCTATATGTCTTGAGTTTTTGCCTTGGAGTGCATGGCGCCCATGAGTCCAAGCCGTTGTTGTCAATCAGCTCTTTCTTTTTATATTTTCTTGTGTCTTTGTAGGTTAATTATACTTTGCTTATGGTTTTGTCCCCCTAGTGCCTTCTCTCTACAAAGGGTTGATTGTTCTTTCAAAACAAATAATCTTTAAGCAAATATCTAAGTGATCAGATCGTCACCAAACACTATACTATAATTGCTTAATGGTAATTTTGCAAATTTGATTATATATAGCCTGAGGAAATCCCAAATAGACTTTGTTTATTTCAAACAGTTTAGGAATTAAGATTAGTTCCTAATCTTGATACAATTAGGAATGCCAAGGAAAATTTGTTATTGAAATTTAGTTTTTCCATTTGTTTTCACCTTTCCCTTCATTGCACTCTCCTATTTTGCTTTTCACAATTTCCTACTAGGTTTGCATTAGTAATAATTTTTTTTTCCTGTGTATATAAATCTTATAATCATGAAACTAATATATTATTTTGCCAAGTAAATGATAACACTGAGTTCTGTCTTCCTTTTTCCTGTCAAGGATATATGCAGATCAATGTTTATTTGATCCCCAGCGATGACTCAGGGAACTAAGAGGTGTTAAAGGTAAACTTCCTGCATTTAAAACAGTTGTTTTGTAATCTCTGACCATGTGGCCACATGATCCTTTTCTTAATATACAAAATCTAAATGAAAGCAATGCAACGGCTTTGGTTGTTCTAGATTCTGATCCAATAGGAACAAAAACTGTGTAAAAGTATCAACATAATAGTAAGAGTTTTTATTATCTTTTGACTCAAATCTAATTACTTGATAGAGTCAATGTTGCTTTCAATATTATCTCTTGCAATATTAATCTCAAATTAAAAATGAAATTATTAATTAGTACTATATTATCTAGTAATCTCTTAATATTTTATGTATTTCAGCTTGGAGACCATGACTCTTGGGGACAAAAGAATTGGAATCAAGACTAGTGTCCTGTGGGAGAAAGGTACAGCTTGTAACATGCTTTGTTGCTATGCTGCTGAGCTGAAGGAAGGATTGTTTCCTTGGATTGATCTGGTTAGATTTATTGGGCCCCATTTTACATTAAGGTTTGCTGAAGGTTTATTGAACTTTTTTCTTAGTGATGATTTATGTGCATGTAGGTTGTAGGAACTTTAATTCCACTCCTAAAATTTTAGTTCCAAGGGGAGGTTAGAAAAGCAGTTGTTTCAGGTATTAAACTATTTGTATGTAATTTGTTGCCATTAGATACTTTTTCTTGCACAATTAAAAGCTCTTCTTGGAATTTGAATAATTTTCTTATGTGTCTTGATATTTGACATTTTTATTTTGGCCATCTTAGGTATTGTGCCTTTTGGTTTTGGTGCTCTTTAACAGCTAAAGCTATAAATTTGCGTATGATTTTCCTCCTATGTATTTAAAAAGCAGCCACTTTCAGGGATGTTTTCTAATGATGCTAAATATGGACCACCTAAAAAGATCCTCCAACTCCTTTTTAGTTGTAATTATTATGTTCTGTGAGTTGGATATTATCAACCTTTTATCTACTTTTGTAATTTTAGATACTAATCTATGTAATAACATTTCAGTTATGTTGCAAAACAAAATGTAGTTTACAAAAACAGCAGTTATAATAACATTTTCACCTAGCAATATTTTGAATGTACCACTTATGTCTAATGTATGAGTGGTTAAGTTATTGTTCTTTGACATTTATGTAATAATAATTTACCTTTGTCTGTCATTCACCCCCCTCCCCTTCTCTCTTGACTATTTGCTCATGGCATTTAATATAAATCCATTTGGGACATGTTCTGATCTGACATTTCCGTTGATTTCTGGGATGCTTTTGAATGAAAGCCAGGTCAAATCCCTTGTGGATGAGATAAAATAGGTGATTAGTGCAAGTTCAAGTTAAAAACTGAGAGAGCATAGAGGGCTAAGACAAGATTTTTATGCTAAGCAATTAAAGAAGAAAATGCGCAAGAGGAAGAACTTTTTGACCAAGTTAGTCTTTTGATGTCATTTATACTTTTCCTTATTGCATGTTTCCTGGCCATCCTTTTAATGTAATTTGTGTATTGTCCCAGGTGGGTGAGATATTAGGAACTTTGATCAAAACCTTCCAAGGCTTCCTTCTTACATTTCTTTGATGAATTGTCATCATATTTGACACCTATGTGGGTATGTTTTTCCTGGAACCTCATTTAATTTGTGTATTGTCCCAGGTGGGTGAGATATTAGGAACTTTGATCAAAACCTTCCAAGGCTTCCTTCTTACATTTCTTTGATGAATTGTCATCATATTTGACACCTATGTGGGTATGTTTTTCCTGGAACCTCATTTAATGCATTTCCATTATTATTTAATCATTTTGCTCTTTGTCCTTATCTGTCCATTATCCTGTTTGTCCTGCTGGGATGATGCAAAGTTTGTCATTTAAACTCCTGGTGTGTGGACTGTATTGCTAAAAGCATGCATGGGGGAGAGTGAGCATTGTGTTTTGTCCTTTAAGGTGTTCGTTACTTTTCGAAGTGGAGAGGAATGGCCTACAGATCTGAATGTTTCGTAACATGTAATAATGATAACCTTTTCTTAATTCCAAAAAAAAAATCCTAGTCTGTTGGAGATTGACTGTAGTGGATGTGCGTGCCTGTTTTGAATGTGTTTAGATATCATTTAGTCCAGAGCTTCAATCCTAGGATATGATGAAAATATTATTTTGTTATAACTTCTTCACCTGCTCTGAAAGTATGACGAGGGTGCTGTGCAAGCAAGTAAATTGACTGTTGCAGGTGCAATAATCTTCATGCAAACTGATTGTTCTTCCTTGTTCTCACTTCTTTTTCTCTTCATTAAAGGTGAGTTGCTATTGCATCCATAATTTATCCCTTTTCTAGTTTTAGGTGGGAAATTATAGAGGAGATCCTTAGATGATTAATATCTAACTAAAAGGGTCTTGGTACTGCCTATCTCAACACATTGATGGAAGTTATGATAATTCATTTCAGTCTCGCTTTGTTATGGTAATCTAAGTAACGCATTATATATTCTTGTTGCCACTTTGGATTTCAACCTGACTCAAGTTTTTGTTGACTAGATTCAGGTTCATTTCAACCATTTACTTTAAGAGTTTATGTGAAATTATTAGTGGGGCAACTCAAATATTTGGTGTTTAGTTTGTTGCTAAACATGAAACCAAATTTGCTTAATCAAAGCAAAAGTATTTAAGTTCCCATGTTGTATCATTATTGAAAGTCTGAGTTGAATTGATCATGACTTGATGTGGAGTTGCACTCTTGAAATAGGGCCAATGTAGCAAGCGTGTCATGTGCGATTCTTTGTTGCACATGGTACACTTGGCTTTTGATGAACCCCGAGATGAGATAAATTTAAACTACAATGTAAAGATTAAGTGTAGGGAAAGGGGAATTCAACTTTGGTTTTGCCATTTTGTTTTCGTTTCTAAAAAAAAAGATGTTGGTTTTCATTTTTTGTTGTCTTGTTTTTGTGTGAAGTTACAAGTTGAGGCAATCTTAGTTTGGATGCATCTTGGCATGATGAGGATTTGACCTAGCATTTAGAATTCGAGCTAAGTGGCTAATTGGATATTGAATTTAATGAATTAATTGTGATTGTCATTAGCTTGTGAGGATTTAGCCTATATTGCTCCTTTCTTGTGTGTATATCTTCACTCTAGAACTTGTCTTGATTTTAGCCAATCCTTGCATATTTGGTCCATTGTTTAACTAACCCTTTGAGTCTTGTGTCCCATTTTTTCATATTGAACCTTTTGTGAGCCAAGACCATGTAATAAATTCCCACCTTTTTCACCTCAAGAATTGGAGAGCACTTTATTTGCACAAGAATTTGTTTTTGGTGCATTATCTTGGGCAAGAAGAAATGAAAAGATTGGAAAAGAAAGAAAGGAGCAATTTAAAATAGAAAAGACGTTTAAAAAGTGAAAGAAAAGAAAAGAAGTTGGAAAGGAAATAAAAGCCTAAGTGTATGCATCTTTTTTTTTTTGTCATGTATGCTTGTTTAATGCTTTTCCAATTTTTGAGGTGCTTCTATTTGTTCTTACATTGCATTTTCCTTATTGTTTGTTTTGCCCCTTGTTCATTACAACCTAGAAGACAAGCTTTTTGTGATGTATGCTTGTTTGTTTAGTCCTTTTCATTTATGGTAGTGGGGTTTGATAGGTAGAATTTGAGTGATACATTACCCTTAAACACTTGAGAGTTGAGAGCTAAACACCAATTCTATGTGAGGGACTATTCACATTATTTCATGCTTGTCAAACCATTGTACTTGTTTGCTTGATGCAAGGGAGATTTACCTTTGCTTGTTTAAGAACTATTATTGTATTGTAATTAATTAGAGCTTTCAATATTTTCTCTTGCAATGTTGCAATTAATATTTTTTTCATTGAGAGATTGGAACTTACAATTGATATTGATAGGAATTCAAGTCAAATCTCAAGTCACTCAATTTAGAAGTGTTGAATCATTGTGTTGAATCATTGATTGAGCAATTTAGAAAAGTTCAAAATACTTTTTCAAAATGTTTATTTGAAATAGAATTTCTCATCTGTTTATTTTGTCAATATGAGTTCATGCATTGTGTATCTTTAATTCTCTCTAATATCAACTTCTTACGCTCAGTTCTTCATTATAGTTTTATTGTTTTAGGACTGATTCAAATTTGCATGGTCATTTCCAGATGTAATTTTTTGTTAAGCACAATAAGTATTTTAGGGGAACTGTATGCATGGATTAATTGTCCATTTTTCCTTGAATGAGGTCATTATACTATTAAAGACATAAAGATATGTATTATGTTTGTAGATTTTGATATGAGACGGCGATTTTGATATGCTTTTTTGTTTCGGCTTGTTCCTACAGTTTGCGAATGATGCTTCCTCTGGTAACCTTCCTATCCTTTTACTTTTTTTACTTGATTCTTGGTATTTTCTTTCCTTCACTATATAAATTATGAAATATAATAAAACACAAATGCTTAGGGAGTATATATGAGGGAATTGAAATTTTGGATGATATATTGAGGCTTAGCTCATCATACATTATGTTTATAGATTTTGATATGAGACGGCAATTTTGATATGCTTTTTTATTTAGGCTTGTTCCTACAATTTGTGAATGATGCTTCCTCTGTGTAACCTTCCTATCCTTTTACTTTTTTTACTTGATTCTTGGTATTATTTTCTTTCCTTCACTATATAAATTATGAAATATAATAAAATACAAATGCTTAGGGAATATATATGAGGGAATTGAAATTTTGGATGATATATGGAGGCTTAGCTCATCATGCATATATGCTTAATTTATGTGTTCCTTTTGGCAAATCTTTGAATAGTGGCAAAAAAATTTAGTAATTGGTAATACTTTTAAATTATCTAGATTTGGAATTAAAAATTGTAAAAAATTATTTTTAGAGAGGAAATTATCATCAAATGAGCAATAATCTTTATTAATGTATTATTGATAAATGAAATGAAATTATAATTGTCAATTGTATAATCTGTAATTATTTATGTTGTCAAGTGTTAATTATTAATTATTAAATTTTAAATTAATAAAAATTAATATTAGGGCTTGCCCAACTTTTTTAAGTAACTTAACAAACCTTGTTAAGTTTATTTTAAATATTAATAATTTTTAAGATTCCAATTTTATGCTATCTTATTATACATGCCACACCAAACCTTGTACGGTATAAAATCTTGTAGACATGATCACGTGAAGCCTTAGACCTTATCCTATAGAGATAAAATATGAATATAATCCTAAAATGAAAAGCCTCATATTTTTTAGGAATTATTAGAATTTATATTATTTTTATTTGTTTCTTATTTTACAATATGATTTCTTTTTCTTTAAATTTAAGTTAGTTTCACTTTCTTTCCAAATTTAGGTTTTTTGTCCTATGGAATGAATGTAGAATATTTTCTAGTGATATCTCTCTTCTTCTCGAATTTTTCTATTTCTTCTTTCTTCCTAACTACTATCTCCCTAATCCTCTTATACCTCATTGGAACAATAACAGTGCTGGAGCTAAAACCCTCACTTCCCCATCATCCGTTCGCACCCAGCCATGGAGCCCACTGAGTGTTCTTTTGATCGCCTTGAGGGAGATGATAGACAGAAAGAAAAGAGAAATAAAAAAAAACCAAAGGGAGAGAACCTAAGAGCCTAATTATTAATTATATAAAAGAAAAAATCTAATTAAATATAAAAGATAACTAAAATATATCCTAAAAAAATAGTAATTTTTAAATATTAATAATTTTATGCTATAACATACATCATGAACCTATTAAAATTAATTTATGCAATGTCACCAAACCCTATAGTATAAAACCCCCATCAGACCATAAAATAAAAACCTCATAACCCCTTCTCGAATTAGATATTATGGTCACTATCCAAAATAAAAATTACTATCATATTTAAAATCCATATAAAACATGCAAATTGTCTAGCGAATATAAACAAAAAGAAGGAAGAAACAGAAGAACTTAGGGGGAACTTAGGGGTAAAGAGAGATATCACTAAAAAATACTCAATATTCATTTAATTCATTTAATAGGTAATAAAATAAAAAATAAAATAAAGATAATATAAATCCTAATAAGATAAAAGAGAAGTAGAAGAAGAGAAAAACTAGAAGAACTTAGGAAGAGAGAACTCAGAGAAGGGGGCTAAGGGCTTAAAGGAGATAAATAAATGAAACAGCTTAATTTCACTCAATTCTAATTACTTAATACTAACATTAAAAAACAAAACATTATAGAATATTCTAACTTAAACTTAAAGAAAAAGATATATATATATATATATCCTTCATAAATTAAATTTAAATTTAAAACATATTCTAAACATTCTAATTCCTCGTTTAAAAGAATTCTCTCTGAAGAGTGAAAACTCTACGTAGACACAAGATAGCAAATGATGGAATCTAAGTGAAGGACTTTTTCGTTATAAACCCACAATCAACAACTTTTGATGGTGGAGATTATTTTGGGGATTATTCTTTCTTTAAACTTTCACCTTCTAGGAAGGCATCATTGTAAAAGCAATTATTATCTTTATTTTGAGGAACTTCACTTTTAGAACCAAAATCTAGAGAACATTGAGATTGTTCATCTCTGTGCTACTCAGGTTCTTTGATGAGTGTATTGTCTTCTTCTTCAATCACAATGTCAAGGTCTTTTTCGAGTTCTTAGGAATTATCTGTATAGACATCTCTTGGTACGTCTTTCTTCCTCTATCCGAAGTAGAATGAGAAACCCATGATAGCAACTTTTTCTTTATAGACCCAAGTAATATTCAACAAAACAATGACAGAAAGAGCTATCAAGTGAGAGAACATTCTATCTCTTCACAATAGGCAGTGTAACCACAAGGAAGGCATCATTGTAAAAGCACTTATTATCTTTCTTTTGAGAAACTTCAGTCTTCTTTGACATTTGCACTTTTCCTCCTAGAGCCCTAGAGCCATTTTGATTATAATATGGTTAAAATCTGATTACTTGATGTTAAAATTATGAAAGTAAGTTGAAAAATCAAAACATAAAAGTTACAAAATATGAGTAAAAAGTTGCAAAATCAAAACCCAATTTGATGCTTATAAAGTTAAAATCTGATTGCTCCATATTGAAATTTGAAAAATAAGTTATAAAATCAAAACATGGGAGTTGCAAATTAACTTCTTACTCATATTTTGCATCTTTTATGTTCTAATTTTACAATTTTATTTCTGAATTTTAACATTGAGTAATCGGATTTTAACTTTATAAGTATCAAATTGGGTTCAGGTATTTACAACTTCTTACTCACATTTTGCAACTTATTTTTTCAATTTTAATATGAGCAATTGGATTTTAACTTTATAAGCATAAAATTGAGTCTAGGTATTTGTAACCTTTTACTCACATTTTGCAGTTTTTATGTTCTAATTTTTTAACTTATTTTTATAATTTTAACATCAAGTAATCATATTTTAACCATATTAGAATCAAAATAACTCTAGGAATTTATAACTTTTTATTCATATTTTGTAACTCTCTTATTCTGATTTTGCAACTTATAAATAGTCATTGTTGACCGGTCACTAGTGTTGACCGGTCACCGGCGACCATTTGACTGTGGCCACCTGTTGGTCAACCATCGATCAACGCCATTGACTGGTAACTGGCGATGGTCAAGGATGTGGAAGGGAGTTTCAAGGGCATTTTGGTAATCTCACTATTTTTTAATTTTATATAAAAATATTTGATCTATTTAAATGAATAGTTGGTTCCAATTTTTAATTAATTCAAGATCTTGGTCCTAATATGTAATTCCCCCTAAAGATAAATAATCCTAAAAATACAAGAGATAACATTTTCATTACATAAAATACCAAGCAGGATATTGCTTTGTCTTAATGGACATGAAATAGATTCCTTTTTTAAAAACATTTTGAAATTGGAATAAGACTAAAGATCTATTTCACAAGAAAAGAAACCTGATTAAAACTTGCATCTTTTGATGTGCCTGCTACCCAGTCGTACGCCAATCACAAACTTGATCCACAAGCTATTTGGTGTGTTTTTTCGAGATTTTTCTTTGCACGTTCATTTTCCAGGAGGATTCAAATCAAAAAAGAAGTCCTTATCGAAAGAGGAAGATAGGGTTTCCATTCTATAGGTTCAATTGAGATTTATTCTCACTTTATGGGATCGAGCCCTTATATGCCCACCGACACCAATAAAAGTGTTCGGCTTGCACGTCTCTTTTCTAGCTATGGAAGAATGGGCGCATAAATGTATTCCACCGCTAGAAATTATTTCTACACCAAATTGCTTACCTAACAACTTCATGAGGCACATGGCTTCTACATGCAGGCGGTGCAACTTCTCTAGGGAACAAGTCATTCCATTCTAGTCCTATAATAGGAGAAAATTCGAGAAAATACCCCAGAAATCGAGCTCTAATACCAAGTGATATAAGAAAAGAAAGGAGAGGGAAAGGGTATAGACTCAAGGAAGAGAAGTAGAATGAGAGAGAAATTAGAAGAACTTAAAAAAAGAGAACACAAGGAGGGGGAACTCAAGGGAGAAAAATAACTAAAATAACTCAATTTCACTCAATGTTGTCTTAAATTTGAATTACAAATATAGTTATTTATAGGACTTAATGGATCTTTCTAAAAGATCGACATAACCTAATAAAATAAGAAATTACTTAACATAAAGACTCAATCTAAGGAATCACAAGAATCTCACTCATTCTATAATATTCTAACTTAAACTTAAAGAAAAAGAAATTATAAAATAGAAAATAAATAAAAGATAAAATATAAATCCTAAATTAAATCTAAAAGATATTCTAAATATTCTAATAAAATACTTTATTTTAAAACCTAATTATCTATTCTTCATCACTAAATATTCTAATAAAATAACTTCATTTAAAATTCTATGATAAAAATAAATAATCTTAATTATCCATTCTATATCATAAATAACTAAATAATTAGGACTAAAGCACTTCAAAATTAGAATAAGAGACTAAAGATCCTAGAGTCAAAATTCCTTGTTCACAACAAAAAATTGCATTGATTTTGAAATTAATCCCTCTACTATCATATCATTTGCAAACTAGTTCTTATGAGTGTCATATGGGTCTGTTTGGTCAAACCATAGTTTCTAACTATCATTTTCTCCCTTTTCATCCAAACAGGTTTTCAGTAAACTTCTCTACTTTTATCCAAACTTCATTTTTGTTAACTGTGGTTATTTTAAAAGTACTTTTACAAAAAGGCAAACCAAACGGGCACTAAAATGTCATTCCAATGGTCTAACAGGTGGTAAAATGGCATTCCAACATCACGTCATTATGGGTTGTTTTGGAAGCTTAATAGTTATCTAAACATGTTTAATTAATGGTACTCAAAGTAATGGATATGTTTAAATGGTTTTCCTTTATTGTTCACTAAGCTTAATTGAGAAATTTTGGAAATTGAGAAATTTTAGAGACCAAATGATATTATTTTTAAGTGATCTTTCATTGAAAAGTAGACGTCTCAAGGTTTCCATAAAGTTTATATTTGCAATTTTTCAAGGTCTATAACTCAAGATATGAGGTTCTAAAATAAGAGCTCGTATACTAGTGTGAAATCACGATTTGGCAACAAGAATTGGGAAAAAGGAATAGTATCGCAAGTTGGGTAGCTTGAATCATGATTTCAACAATTGTAACCTCAAAACATGATTTTGTCACTATGAAATCACGAATTCAGGTTGCAATTTTGGTTTTTCAAGAACATATCCTAGCTCATCTGAATAGTAAATTTGGAGGGGATTTTAGGTGGCTCTGTTAGGGTTCCAAAATCTGGCATGGAGGACATGGTCTCTGAGCTTTGAGTGGCTCTAATCTTCAAGGTAACATGATTTCTTCTTCCTCCTTCCCTCTTTTCTCAAGCTTGGAAGTGGTAGTTCGTGGGTATGGTTAGGGATTCGAAATTTCTAATGTTTCCACCAATTAGTGTTATAATGTGTTTACAAGCTTTGGGTAGGATTTTTTGGGTGTTTAAGCTTGTGATTTCTCAAATCCTAGCCTCTTACTTTGGGGGTTTCCATAGAGCACAAAATTTCTAATATAATGGCTAATTTGAGTGCGTGTGGTGTTAGGTTCATAATTTTGTTGAGTTTATGCTTGGGTCATGAAGTTGTGGTCGACCAGAGGCTACGTAGGGTGTAAGCTTGTGTAAATTGGTTGTGTAAGGTATAAGCTTACTTGATTGAAGTTTCTACACTCCAAGGAGATGGTTGGAAGCAACAAATTTGTTGGTAAGTGACTCTCTTGTTGAATGAGGAATTTGGCCTTGTAGGCATTAAGTAGTTTTTGGTAGTTTGAATGGTCTTATTATTGGAGTTTTTATACTTGTTTTGGTCTTGAGTTGTGTTTGGAACTTCATGTATTGATGTAGATTGCATTCCTCTTATGTGTGTGTAGTTGGTGATCCGATGGCCTACCATGGTATTTTGTGAGTTTCAGTGACTTGAGGTAAATTATATACATTTGAAACTTTCCATATCATGATATGTATATTGACACTAGTAAAACACTGGTACTTTCTTTCCTCTTTATATCTAGATCCTATATAATGGCTAATGGTAATGTATACATGTATGATTATATCGAGCATGTGACCAATAGCTTGATATATGTTTTATTGTGCATCCCCTTGCTTAGATTGATATGTTGATACTATGCTAGCATAATGATGTATAGATTGAAATGACATGCTAGCATAGCATATTGGCATTATCACTAGTAATTATGCATGATTGAGCATATGTTGGTTGAGTGATGATGTCATTGGATATCACGTGGCATGTTGATCCACTAAATGACACACGAGGCCTTGTGGGGTGATAAGATATGTTATATCTCTATCACTAAATTGTTGTCCTCTTTGACTAGGAGATCCAGGTGGCTGTGGATTGGGGATGCACATTTATCCAAAGGAAGGAGAGCCATTATCTAACCACTAGTGTAATAACCTTTGGTCGAGTCATAACTGGTGGGAGGAGAGCTTAATGGTTGCCCAAAATTGGTCTTCACCGATTGTTGAAAGGGGCCACTTGTTGGAGTTACCTTGTGATGATAATTAGCTCCTGGTTCTAACCTTTATCATTGTGGGTTCCATTACATATCATGTGCATTGCATTATTTCATTTACACTTGAGCATGTAAAAAATGTGTTTTGAAACTTCATACTTGTTTGAGTTTCCCTTGATTATTAGGACTTTGTCTCATTCCTCTCTATAACTAACATTTCCAAGTAGGCTCTAGTACTAGTAATGAGAAGACTAAAGAGACCTAGTTTTCTTTTAGTGGCTTTTAGAGGATCCTTGAGTTGCCTGTTGTTTGTTTTGGTATTAGACCTTGAGATCATTTATATACTGTGCCAAGTGTAGGAATACTCTTGATACCATGCAACTTATTTAGTTAGACCTTGTCTTGTCTACGGGATCTTCCTTATATGTATGCTTGCATGGTATGGTTAATACTTGATGACCTAGCTTTTGTTATAGTGGTTGGCTTGATATGCTCATTGCGATTAGTTTGAAAAGAATGTAATGTTAGTTGTTGAATTTGAGATCCCTTGAGCTTTAAGTTTACTTGTTGAATGTCTTTCTTGGGTAACACAGGGTGTGTGACCCAATCCATGGAAATGCCTTTGTTTTAGGCTTAAGGTTTGTTTAATTTACATGGATTTTGACGTGTTGAGATGATTTATGAGGTTGATTTGAATCTTAGTATCTGTTGTTTGTTTATTGGGAATGTCGTAATTTGAAGATTTTTAAACAAGTTTTATTTGGGATCCCTTAAACTATAGCTGTTATGTTGCCAAAATTTTAGTAGAAAGACTTAATACTTAATTGGGTTTAAACTTTTGGGACCATATTTGAACTCAGTCCAAAACTCTTTTTTTTTTCTTGGAATTTGAGTTTTTAAGTATTAGTTTTACATATTTTAACTAACTGCTTCTAAATCTTTATTTAAAAATTTAGGATGTTACAGAATTGAAGCTTTGAAACTCTTTGTAAATGTCCATGTTTTCAAATAGGGACTTGTCAAAAATGATAATTTTCACCACACACCCTAGCTCTATGTAATGCCAAAATTTAGGGACTGAAATCAACTATTATTTAATGCACGTTAGCATCCTTTATCCACATGTTTTGCCACATAAGCAACTTTGTCTACTATGTTAGCAATGTCTCACCATTGTCTTGCCACATGACATTCATACGGACCACTATGATTAACTAGGGTGCTACAGTTATCCCCTAAGTATTCCCAAAGTTACTATTAGTATTGTAAATCTTACCATACCTATTAAAGTCAATGATGTTGACCATTAATCTACCAACTATAATCAACCTAGTTGGAAAAAATTGAAAAATCACAAAAATGCAAGAAAAATAGAAAAAGTGGTTTGAATGAAGAAATTTGGCTAAAATATACTGGTTCTAATACCCAAAGGGCGTGTAGGATTAACTTTTAATCAGAGACCCCAACAACTAATAAAAAAGCATTTCATGCTTCGGGGATAACTTAAGCATTTCATACAAATCCTACTTAGCATTCAAGTAGAAACATAATGCACCAAATTAATTTCGGCCTCAAGTCGGAAACTTAAACCCTAATTATCAAAATCCTAATTAAAAATCTCATAACAGAATACATCAACTAATAAATACAAAGGAAAAAATACAAAAAATCATGTACAAATTCATGTGAAAAAATAAATTAAAAAATCCCCAAGAAAATGGAAAAATCATGAAAAATTCTCAAAATACAACAAAAATTAAAAAGGTGGCTAAAATGAATTTGGTTAAAATAAATCTTTAATCAAAGACCCCAAAATTTATTAAAAATCACAAATCAAACTCACCTGAAAGTCTTATTAAGATCAAAGTCAACCAACTAATGTAATTAGTTTGACTAACTTTTTAATTTGTTTTTGAAGTCTTTGATTAAAACTTAATACTTATCAAGTATTAGAACCAATGTATTTTTATCCAATTTTCTTCATTTTGACCACTTTTTTTATTTTTCTTGCATTTTTGTGAATTTTTTTATTTTTCCATTTTCTTGAGAATTTTTTAGTTCATTTTTTCATGAATTTCCACATAATTTTTGTCATTTGTTTGTTCCTATGTGTTTATTAGTTTATTTTATTAATTTTTGATATTTATAATTAAGGTTATGGTAATTAGGGTTTTGCTTTTTGGCCCAGAGCAAAATTAATTAGGTTGAGTTGGTGCATTTGAATCTGGTGCATTATGTTCCTATTTGGATGCCATGTGGACTACCATGTATGATTTTTATGAAATGTTTTTAATAGTTTTTGAGGTTTCTAATTAAAAGTTATTCCTTTTGGATATTAGAACCAATATATTTTAGCCAAGTTTCTTTATTTAGACTACTTTTTCTATTTTTCTTACATTTTTGTGAGTTTTTCAAATTTTTTCCTACCAGGATGCCACGTAGGCTTCCATATAAGATTTTTTCCACCTAAGATACCATGTAGACTGCCAACTAGGATGATTCGATATAGTTGAGAAATTAACAGTCAATGTCATTGATTTTAACAGGTAGGGTAAAATTGCTATAATTTTGAAATATGGAGCAAAGAGCAAGGACCAAATGGTTAATTTTTCCTAGTTTTTACCCACCAAACTTCAAATTTTTGGTAATAGGTAAAATACTTTTAGTTGCTTAATTCTACACTAAGTTTTATTTAAGTCCCTTAACTTTATTTTGTTTCCTTTAAATCCTTTAATTTTCAAAATATAATAAAAAAGCTTCCTTATTACTAACACCATTAATTATGTTAACCCCAAATGCTAACAAAATATTCTCATTTGCTGACAGATCATTATTTAATGTATACATGTCAATTTTTATTGCCAAGTTATTAATATCATTATCTATTTGTTAATCTTAGATTTAAAATATTTTTAAATTAGATTGAAAATTTTAAATTAAATAATTACAAATAATCGATTTCTAAACAAGACCTTATTTTTAAGATTTTTTGGTCATAAAAAATGTTTAAGTATTTGAAAATGCTTTGTTAGGTTTAAAAACATTTTCTATTAATGTAGTTAACAATATTAGTTATATAGAAACTTTTAATTACATTTTAAAAGTTAAAGGATTAAAAAAAATAAAATAAAGTTAAGGGAACATTGTATAAAATTAAGGGACTAAAAGTGTGCATTTGCCTTTTTAATACAACAAAGCAATCACATGTTGAAAATTAAGTCGAGGACGATGATGATTTTTAATTCAATTTTTAAGAATGCAAAAAAGTTTAACTTTACATATGACCAACATTAGGGTATAGAAAATCAAACTTATGTTGCAACTAACATAACATAAGACTAACTAACAAAAAGAGAAGATGATAACTTATTTTTTTAATTTTAAAGTTTTTTTTAAATTAATTTTGTCCTCCTCTTTAAATAACCTAAATTCAATACAACAAATGCTTAAAAATTAGTTGTATGATTGGTGAAATATACCGACACGTGTATAATATGTATCATACTTATATCTTTAGTTTTTGTTTTCAAAAAGCTCCAAAACATTTTAAAATATTATAAAAAAACTCAATTTTTGTTTCTTATTTTAAATATTACTTTTAAAATACTTGTTTAAAGCTCAAATTTTTTATATTTTTTATCTTTGATATGTTGAGATATGTATGTATACATAAATTTATATGTATATCTCTCGTATTGATATTATAAAATTTTAAAATTTATTATATCTAATATATCAAATCTTGTCATTACTAATACTCGTATTATATTTATACATTATAGGAAATAATTCTATTAACGATGGACACAATTAGTGTCACAAAAAAAATAGAGAGATAAATATAATTGGTGTACCTTAGAGATCTTATTCACATAGAAAAGATAAATATAATTGGTAAGCCTTGAGATCGCTTACCTATCTTAATTCTTAAATTTCGTCAACAATTTAATTAAATTCTCAGACCAAATCAACTTCATTAAATAACAAATAACTAACAAAAGAATTAAAGAAAAGTATTTAGAAAAATAATTTTAAATGTTGTAATCATTGGAAATTAATACTCTATTTTAGTGAAAAATTTAAGAAAAACGGCCAACCATAAGCAAACATACTAATCAAATAATCCAACACAATGAAATGTAAAAGTAGGCCACTCATGTTGATATTTTAATATCATCAAGATCAACTAATCAATATAAAATGCAAAATTTATTAGGGAGAATTGGGTTTTGGTATCAAAAAATCAAAATATTTGAAAAATAAAATCAAAGTTCACATTGTTTCCAAAACATAATTGAATTTTTCCAAGTAAGAATGAAAAATTTTCAAGTTAAAATAAAAAAATTTTCTATTCTCACTTAATACTAAAAAATTCTATTTTAACTTGAAAATTTTTTATTCTCACTTAGAAAAATTCTATCATACCTTGGAAATAAAGTGACTTTTTGTCTCATTAACAAATATTTTGATTTTTTGATCTTTTTCCCAATTCTCCCTTCATTATATATATATATATTATTTATACCTAGACATGAACTTCGTGCACCAAAACAAAATATTTGTATCTTGTATGCTTTTTCTACCATTTTATCATGTTTTTCTTTTGTTTTCTTCTTTTCTTTTATTTTCAACTTTATCATTGCCATGTGTAACACTCTACCTCCAAACATATCCAGACTTGACCAAAAACTTCGAAATCAACCAAACAACTCAAAACAACTTCTCTAAACTTCAGCACAGCGGAAATAGACCAAATAACAACAAAAATTAGGCTGGGGCCGTGGTCGTTACATTACCGCCGTGGCTCCGGCCTCCCCCATTTTTCACTCTCTATTGGCCTCTCTGGCGCCTCGGCTTGACACCTGGCGCCGCGGTGCCCCATGTTGATTTCTATGCCAGCAAACTTCATCCACCGGAGCAAACTTTTGACGTGCATAACTTTATACTCCAACCTCCAATTGACTTGATTCTAACTCCTACAAATCAATTTAGTCCCAATCTATCCATAGATACCAACTTCACCTCAATCCAACTCCATATGGAGATTCTGGATCACTGACACCATTTTGACCACTTATTGATCAAAACTCACCACTAACCACCTCCAATTGCCACCAAAGGCAAATGGTCACTCAAAAACCATTCATACTGGTCCAAAACCCCTAAACCAACTTGTCCAAATAAGTTTCACCTCAAAGGAACCACTCCTCTGAGATTTGACCCCCTTGAATCCCAACTTAACAAAACGGGCTACAGGCCCTAAAACACACCAATGAGACCCAAATCCACTCTGAGCTCACAAACACTACCATACTGACTTCTCAACATCCAAAAACATGTGAACACCATAATACAAAATACACAATTCCACATACATAACTATATGTACATCCATCCATAACAATCCTTACAATATCTTATATTTATTACAAAACCTTCTATCCTACTTGACACAAGATACATATCCAAAACACATATATACTACATAAACCTAGTATTCCCACATCCGACGCTATTCCCTCGTCTTCTTCAGACTAGTGCCAGAACCGTCACCTGAAAGGCTAGTTCATGGGTGAGGGGTGTGGGAGAATGTCTCAGTAACCGGGAACAACCACACACACACACACACACACACATATATATATATATACATATATCTCATGCAACTCATGAATACAATGTGAAATGAACGAAATGCATGTCTCCCTCGCACACAGCTAGAACCATGAGCTGTCATCATAACAGGATATTTCGTATAGGTAATTCCCTTCCAACAGTCGGTGAAGACTAATTCTGAGACATCACCAAGCTCACCTCCCATTAGTGCACCCGGCCAAAGATAACACTAACGTTCGGACCGTGGCTCTCCTTCCCCTTTCCCACCACGAATTGGTAGCGATTTAGGGAAGGTGCACTCCACTGCACACCTTTCCCCTCCTAGCCATAGGAGGTGATTTAGCCGTAAGGATCCCATCCTTATCCTCCCTAATATATATCATCATCACCACTCAATCCATCATATATCACAATCTCACAATGTCATGTGGTGATACTCATGTATCATCATATAGTCATCATCATCATATCACAATGTCATGTATGCATCATGTCATGTCATGTCAATATCATTATCATAATCATTATCTAGCTGTGTGTATACCACGATATATATAGAAAACAATACACACAACACATCTATATCATGGTATGAAAGAAACATGTATATATATACAAATATATGTACTATAATACAATACAAACAATATAATACAAACAAACACCCGGTTACCTCAGGTTGTTAATACCACGCTCACACGAGTTCCACAAGCTTTTTTGAATGCCAATCCCACGACTAGCCTTCTCTGAGTAGTCAAACAACCTTAACAATATCATAATACCTTAATTAATATAACATACCAACTATCCATATTCGATAATTCAACTACTTTAGCCTAACCCAAGGTTTCAACACCCCTTTCATACATCAATAAGCCCTTAGGGACCATTCAAACACTACTCAACCACATATACTTCAGATTCCCAAGAGCCCTAACTGAAAACAACCTAGGATTAAGCTCAAATCATGTATAAACCCTTCCAAAACTCACATCCAAGCAACAAGAACACTAAAGCACACTTCCTTAACCCCATTTCATCCATTTCAATCAGTAGATTTCAGCTAGAATCGAAGATCCAAACTTATAATCGAAAAACCCCAAATTTCAACCGAAGAAAATGGAGAAGGAGGAGTAGAAATCACTTATCAATTTGAATACAAGTTTCCAGAGGCAGAAAACGACTCCCAATGGCCGAAAATGGAAAAGCCTAGCATAACTCCCCGTTTTTCCTCCGTCGCTCCCTTCATTTCTTTCTTTCCTGTTGGTCTGAAATGATTCCAATTTAAACAAGATTCTCAATTCTCACCGCGGCCTCAGCACACCTCGCCGCGGCTCCACCTATTTTCAGCCGGAAAGAGCTATTGGACACGCTATTGCCGCGGTGGCCTTGCTTCTCGCCGTGGCGTGGAGCTCTTTCAGACTCCACTTGAACCTTTCTCTGTCCTATTTTCCCCTGGTCCTGCACACCATGCCAAAACAAAGTCATGAGGGGTGTTACACCATGTTATTCACTTCTTGTGCCTTCTTTCTTTATGGTCAAATCATGCTTTTATAATAGGGGTGCACAAAGACCAGGTTGATAGTCAACCCAATGCTCGATTTTTGTGAGGTCAAGCGGGATCGGGCCAACCCGGCCTATGAGACCGGAATTGGCTCATCTTAAAAAGTATTTAAAAATAAAAATAAATTAATTTTATTTATTAACAAAACTATAATTATATTCATTCAAAATATATTTTCTTAAAAAATAATATTATAATAAAAGATAACATTTATTAAAATTATAAATACTTAATAATCATATATTATTTTTAAACATTATTAGGAAATTATTTTAAAGTTTTAAATAAAATTAAAAGATTGAATTTTTAAAAATATTCACAACAATAATATATGCAATTTATTATATATATATATATATGATGTATTAAGAGAAATATCATATAAAATTAATATTTATAAATTTTTAAATATAATATATAATTATATATACATATATACCGGGACCGGATGAAATTGGGTTTGACCTTAACCCGGTGTCCAACCTAGCCCGGTCTTTGGGACCAACCCAGTATGCCGAGTAAGACCGAGCCTACCAGGCTACTGGGTTGGTTGAACACCCCTATTTTATACTAAAACTTATTCAAATTGTGCAAAACCTTTTGATATGTTGGTTCGACTGAATAATTTTTGTGTTACTTTGTAAACATTTTTTTTTGGGTTAAATAAATATGTTTCTTTTAACATTTTGACAATCATAAATTTTTATATTTTCACTTGATAATTGTTTTAAACAATATTTTGAGTTGTTATTGATTATATTATTATGATGTTATTAAGTCATAGTATATTGTTAAAAAGTGAATAATGAAATTGTTGTAAGTGATATGAAAAGAAATGCTTGCTACACTTCTCATATGAATTTAAACGATTTTTAGATTTTGGAGAAAGAAGAAAAAAACTATGATTAGCGATTCAATTTTATTTATCTTAATTTAAAATTTTCAAATATTTTATTTACCAACGTATTATAAAAATAATTTTTAATAAAATGTAAAAAAATTTATGAAGCAAAACAATGTTTAGCCCGACTAGCCAGAGTACGTCCAAAAAAAAATTCCATATATCTTTCCATACATCTCTCTCTCTCTCTCTCTCTCTCTCTCTCTCTCTACACACACATATTATCAGCTTGGGTATAATTAACGTTAATTCATACCAGGCTTTAATCCCTATAACCAGCTTCTCAATCATAGAAAAATCTTCAACAATCACGATTGGAGGAAATTAAATTAGTACCTTCACTAAATAAATAATACATTATATACGTCAAACTCACAACTTACTATCACAAAACACTGTTTGGATGAAGCAAAGAATAGGGATTATGATTTGGAATGTGAGAGATGTTGAACATATATCGATCATATAAATAGGCAGCATAAAAAATAGAGAAAAAACAAAACAAAAGTTCAAGAAATGGACGAACACTATTTTGAATGATTCAAACTCCAAGTTTACTTCGTCAATGCTACTTGGAGAACAGCAAATACGGTTTGAACAAGGGTGAGAATGACGACGATGATTCCAACAATACGCCAAGGTGTATTCAAATAATCAAGTCTCAGAGTTGCCTTCATCTGTTGCCAAGGATTTTGATAGAAGCCATTCAACCTCTTGCAGATATCGAAGTATTCGGAACTAAAATTCTCATGAATGATACTTTTACCAAGATCATTGACCAATGTAGCAACATCATAGTTATCACGTAGCCAGTTATAGATTATTTTCTCGTTAGTGAGGACATTCACATCTTCTTTTGTGCTGATAAGGCAATCCAGTACATAAGTATAGTCAGAAATATAAGAGTCATGAGGATAATGACACTGTTCTAAAGCTATCATATTACGAAAATAAATTTTAGTGCTATCTTCGATCAGGATTTGTGGGACCTTAAGAAAAGACCCTGAAAAATTCAAGCGTAGTAAGCACTTATCTGTGCATGTCTTCAATTTTACTCCTGCTTCTTGTAACTCATTTGCACTATATAAAAGAATCTCGGATGCATCCCTTGGGAATGGTACCCTTGCAGGTTTTGTTCTTGGTAAGTAAAAGGATCTAACTAGATCTGTGAAGTGCTTTATCTCAATGTTAGGATCAAACTCAACACTTCATTGATAATGATAGGCAAAGAAGGAAAATGTGAGGAGACGAAACGGAGGGAGGTCATCACGAAGGTGAGGGGGAAATGCTTTATTGAATAGCTTTTCAAGAACAAAGAATGGAAGTTGATTCTCAAGTAAAAGCGAATCATTCTCTATAGTAAGCCTCAATGATAATTGTGAGAGTTTCGCGTCGTTTCTCATGGCTTCATCCTTATAAAACCTCCTGAAGGGTTCAATGATGAAACCAGCATCCACCAATATCAGTTTCACAAGCTCGTTCTCAGTGACTTTGATGATCTCTGAATAAGATGCACGAACTTTTGGTTCTAAATGTCTTACGAAGCCGACCAAATCATCCAAGCTTGTCTGAGCTTTTTGTGTGAATCTTTTGAAGAATATTTGTTTGTACCTTTCCATGTCTTGTAGCCTCACATTGCCGTAATGAAAAGGGCCAATAGAAACAACTTTTGGGGAGTAAGCCTCCTGTTTTACATTACGGATTGCAGGTGGCACCTTATAAATACAACATTCTTGGGATAAGCGAGTATCTTCCCTATCTTGAATCATTGCTTTAACGTCGATGATCACCTTATCATCTTCCATCTATCAGGTTTGATTTTACATAAGCAATCGTAAGCAAAGGAAAATTAAGTAAAGAAATTAGTAAGAGATTCACAATTGAACAAGACTAGTACATGATATGCATACTTCTTCCAAATGATTGGGGGATAAATCTGTAGACTGAGGTTTTGAGAAGTGGTTGCTTAATTTCCTCCATTTCTTGAGAAATCTCAGAGCTTTCAAGTCTCTCTGCTTCTAACATTATATACCAAAAACTGAAATGAAAAGTGCTATAATGAACATTATTTGCATCGTGCGTGTAGTTACGAGATGCATGAGATAGTACTAGATTTCTGTACTATATTGTGCCATAATTATTTCAGGCAAATTAAGTGGGATAAAAATTATAATTAAATACATTAAATATGATTAAGGACCTATACCTTTTCGATTGAATGATTCGGTTGGATTGTGATAATAGTGATCTTGCTTTTCACAAGTTTTTTTAATCTAGGACTAACTAAAGGCTAAAAAGCTAATAATTTGGGAATTAAATTAAACATGCATTTGCAAACTTACAAGTTGTAACCTAAAGGAAAGTAAACAAAATAAGAAAAGCGTTCACAGTTAATTGGATAAAAGTAGATGATTCAGTACCTTGTTCCAAATGAATAGAGTTTGAATCGATAAAAAGGGGAGTGACGAGTGGCTATATATGTAGCTTTTGTTTCCCTCTGTATTTGAAATTGCAACCCTAAGTGTTTCTGATGTTCATATTGTTAATGTTCTACTTATTATTATTGCATGGAGTTCATCCCTGTTTAAAGCTTGATGTGCTTTTTTTTTTTTTGAAAAATGAATATTTTATGGGGAAATGACACTTGGGGAACAAAAGTTTGAATTAAATATAATAAAGAACCTTTTAGTTTTTTTTACTACTAAATATCACGAATTTACTACTGCTTTATTCTGTATTTACTACTGAAAAAACTGCAAGGTCCCTTACTGTATTTAATTTAAACTTTTGGTCCCCAACTGTCATTTCCCCATATTTTATTACGTTGCAAGGAAAGTAATATTCTTGACAAAGAATTTTGGGGGTATTTTGAAAAGTAAAAGTGATCGCACAAGCGTGGAGCTTGGATCAATGGGGGCAATTTAATTTTTAATGAATTGGGCAAAAAATTTAAGAAATGCTAAAATTTCAATTCATTTTCATGATACTAATTCAGATTTGAGCTAAGTTGGTTCTCCAATGGGAAAAACTCTCTCAACCTAACATGTCTTTATTTTTCCACAATACTTGAACTCAAGATTTAGATTATAGATATTAATTGTAATGACCCTCAAAATATTGTCCCGAACTTAGTCTGAGTTCATGAGAAGTATATCTTTTGAAATGTGCAGCATTGAAGGGATGTGGACTGGAGGAAGGACCAAAAAGGATCAAAATTGAGAAAATGGGATAGAAGCTTCTAGTGCTGCAGTGAGAAGAGTTGGATTTACTTTTGTGTCGAGACAGAATCAGCTCGCTTCGCGGTGAGCTTATCATGTGCCGCAATGCTAGTTGTAGAATTTAGTTAAATTAGAACGCTAACTAGCAGATAGAGAAAGAAGAAAATGGAGGAAACGAAGGGATGCTCTTATAGGGCTTCAATTTTCTAGCTTGAGGGCTCAATTTTTGACCCTAAGAGGCTTAAAACTTGTGAGGTAAGTGGTTTCTCATCCTTCCTCATCTCTTTTCTACTTGATTTGGGGTTTGATTCCATGCATACAAGTTGGAACTCCATTTTGATCGGTATTCCACTGATTAAAATGGTCAAAAATGTGTTTTGTAGCATGCTTTGGTATTCTCTAGCTTTGGGTAATGGAATTTTTAGTGTTGGGAGGTTATATATACAAATCCTAACCTCTAATCTCAAGGTTCTTCATGGTGTCCGAATTTGTAGGCTTGGTTATAGCTTTGAATTTGATGCTTGGTGCTCTTGGATATATGATTATGCTATTGGAATCATGGGTTTGTTAAGCATTTATGCTTGGGTTATCAAGTTATGGGTCACCGGAGTTTAATCCTTATTTTGACTTGAGTATTCTGTGATATTGTAGAGTGTGTGCTAGCTTTGATGAGGTATTTTTACTCGGGGAAGTTATTTGAAGGTGGCGAATTCATCAGTGGTTAAATTATGGAATGGTGGAATTGGGCCTTATAGGTACTAAGTGATCTTGGGTAAATTCTAACGGTTTCATTGAGGTATTGTTGGATGTTTAGGCCTGGGTTTAGTATTGAATACTACCTAATTGACTTGGATTGTAAGTTTCTTGTGTGTGATAGTTGGTGATCCTTTGGCCTACTGAGGTGTTGAGACAGTATGCGGTAACTCAAAGTAACCGGGGAGTAATTTTATTTTTTCTATACATTTGAAAGTTTTCATATCATGATATGCTATTTGTATCATGGCAAGAAATCGTAATTTGTCTCAAAACCCTCTTTCCTTGAAAAGTATGATAAAGAAGTAAAAATAGTTTTATTTTGTATCCATGCGTATATATGTTTATATAAATGGGAATACATGGGCGTAACCCGTGAATATTATACTCTTAGTATTAGTGTGTGTAACATGGATGATTGTGATAACGATGTTAATAATGATGAGAATGAAATTGGCCACATATACATGTATTGGATCATAACTCATATTAACATATTTCTTGTTATTGTTCATCCCCATATAATAGTATGCTAGCATGATGATGATGATGATGTATAACATTGACATGTTAGCACAACTTTTGGGCATTATCATCACATTATACATATTGGGACATTGTTGGTTGGGTGATGATAAAGCTGAAAAAATAGGCCAAACCTGATGGGTCGGCCCGAAAAGCCCGAGTAAATGAGTAGGCTAGACCTCAATTTTTAGTGTCAAAAAATAATCCGGGCTTTTCTGACTCGACCTGTGGTGGGCCTGCTTGAAAGCCCATTTCCTTATTATTATCTTTTTTTATTTAAAATATTAAAAAAACATAATATTTTATTAATTAGTGATATATAAATTGTAAAATTTAAATATCATGTTGATTTTTGATGAATTATGGTAATAATTAGTTGTATTAATTTAAATAATTATATAAAAAAATTAAAAAAAAATGAAAAATATTAAAAAAAGAAAAAAAACCTGCAGGCAGGCCTATCGGCCTGATCCCATAGGCTCATGCTCAAATTTTCAAGCCCATTTGGTAAATAGAACTTTTCGGCTTAGCCCGAAGCAGGCAGCCCAAATGGGTTGGGCCGGCCCAATTTACCAACTCTAGGGGATGTTGACGTATGATATGATGATGCTATATGGTATACCGATCCACCGGTGGGATACACGAGGCCTTGTGTCCAGGTGGTGAGATTGATATATGTATATATAATTGCTACTAAATCCCCTTCCTTTGGCCAGGAGAGTTAGGTGGTAATGAATTGGGGATGGACCTTCCCTAAATCACCACCAATTCAGGTGGTCCAGGGAAAGGGGAACCATGATCTATTCATTAGTGGAATGATCTTTGGCTAGATTATGACTGGTGCTAGTGAGCTTAGTAGTTCGCCGGAATTGGCTTTCACAAGTTGTTGGAAGGGGGCTACTTATCGAAGTTACCTTGTGATAGTAATTAGCTCATGATTTTTGCCATGATCAATATGAGTTTTGCATGTCATGTACATGGCATTTGGTATAATTCATATTGGATGAGCATAGTGTATGTTGTTTCCTTGTATTTGATTACTATTAAACTATAGTGTTACCAAGTGTTTTATAAAAGGACAGCTTTGACTATAATTGCCCCTAGTTATTAGGACGTATGTCTCACCCCCCTTACCCCTTTTTAGGAGAGGATGTTTAGCTCTAGCGAAATGGTGACCGAGTTGGGTTTCCCTATTAGTTGAGCAAGGGATATTCAAGTACTCATGATCGGTATGAGTTCATTCTGAGAACACATGTTATATGCTTGATTAGTATTGTGTCAAGTGTAAAGATATGACGGGATACAATGTGTATTATGGTTTTGTGCATTCTTTGGATTGTTCTTGAGTTCTGGACTATGTTGTTAGTCTCATGTCGTTTTGATTCTGAGGTTACAGTATGTATAAACAATCTGTAGTGAATTATAACAACCCTCAGTATACTATCCTAGGCTTAGTTGTGAGCTAACGAGAAGTATACTTGATGTTATATGCAAGACCAGAGGAATCAAGACTGGAGAGAGAATCCAAATGGGACAAAATATGATAAAAGAAATAGAGCAAGGTCATGGCATGGCAAGGTGTAGGGCCACTACAACGAGACACTAGTGGAAACACAAAAAAAAATTTTAGCTGAGAGCACTAGCACCACGGCAAGCTCGCTGGCACTACGGCAAGAGTCACAAAATTTGTTTAAAATGGAAGCATATCAGACTGATGAAACAGAAAAATCTGAGGGAGAAACGAAGAGCAGCGCTAGGGTTCCAAAAATCCGGCCCTTGGGAGTGATTTCTGGCCTCTATGAGCTTCAATCTTTGTTAGTAAGTGATCCTTAACCTCTTCTCCTCTATTTTCTCTTCAGTTTTTAGATGGATTTTCGGATTTATGCCTATGGGTTCGGGTTTGGCCAAAATCTACCAATTAAAATAAATATAATGGGATCAAAGAGGTATTGTTTAGTGTTAGGAAGCTTTGGGTGTGAGTTTTAGCTAGATTGTGATGAGTTTGAGTGAAACCCTAGGCTGAAATTTGGGAAGAGAAGTGGAAATCCGAATTTGTATTTATTGGTGTATGTTTGAATGGTTGTTTAAGGTTCATTGGTATATGTTAATGTTGTTGGAATCTTGGGTAAAACTTAAATGGTTGAATTATGGATTTTGAATGATTATGCTTTATGTTAATTAAAAATGTTATGGTATTATAGTGGTTGTTTGGTTGATCAAAGGTGTTTGACTCGTGTTCGGTGGGTTTAACCCGTGTGTTGTGTCGGCGATTTCAGCTAACCAGGTGTTTGTGATATATGTTGATATAGATATGTATATATACATGTTCTTGCTCATACTACGATATTAGTTATGTATGTGTATAGTTTTTCTACATATCGTGGTATGCACACAGCCATTCGAGATATGATGATTGTATATGATGTGTATGTACGGTTTTGTAGCATCTCCATACCATTGCATGCTAGCATGACCATGATGATGATTGTGATGATGATATATACTTATTTAGAGGCATGTTAGCATGGCATTGACATCATAACCATTGATGCATATTGTGAGATTGATGTTAAGATGATGATGAGATATGATATGATGATGATATCCATGCCACTAAATCCTCTCCTATACCTAGGAGAGTTGGTGGCAGTGGATAAGATGATATGATGAATATCCCTGTCACTAAATCCTCTTATATGGTGAGGAGAGTCAGGTGGTAGTAGATTTAGTGATATACTTTCCCTAAATCAACACTAATTCGGTGGTCTAGGGGAAGGAGAGCCACGTTCCAAGCACTAGTGTAATCTTTGGACAGGTTGCACTAGTGTAAGGTGAGCTTGGTGATGTCATGAAATCAGCCTTGACTAACTATTGGAAGGGAATCATCTGTTAGTTCTACTGGCTTCCTAAGAGGGGGGTGAATTGGAAAGTTTGAAATTTTCTACAAAATTATAAGAAAGCAGTGAAAGCAAAAGTTGTAGAAAAACAGAGTACAAGATGTAATAAGGTAATAAGCAAGGTATAAGAAGACGGACACAAAAATTTATCCTGGTTCGGTCTGTTCCTTTTGACTTACATCCAGTCCTCAACCTACTACTTGAGATTTTCAACTATCTTGCAAGAATTTGGTGGGCTTCTTGCAATGCCACAGTACAACTTTATGCTCTGTTCCAAGAGCTTACAGTTTCACTCTCTGCACTCTAGCTAAGTGCTTCCCAAATCCCTTGTGAAGTCTCCTCATAAGAAAATCTTTCTTCCAGATGAGGATAAGATTATTTACAACAAGATAAACTCTCTAATTTAGAGTATGTATAACATTTGAAGTACAATAAATGAAAGGTAAGAGAGTAAAAGGCTTTGACTAAAGAATTTGATAGAGTTTCAGTATATGTAACGTAAGATTATTTTTCACACCTTCAAATAAAGTTCTATTTATAGATTTATGTCTTAACTATATGTTAGAGACAACATCTAGCCGTTAGAGACGTTACCCAACGGTTACTCTGCAAAACTAGCCATTCACCAACCGTATTTAATGCATGTGACATCCAAAGTTCGAATTTTAGGTGTCAATAGACGAATTTCGCAGAAACCATGAGTTAAAGACTTTAACGTTGAACTTCAAAGTTCGTCTGTTCAAAGGTGAAATTTGAATTTTCATCTTGACAAATATTTCCCATGTTGGAACATATGAATTTTCAAGTTGAAAGTTCTTCTAATAAGTATGAACAATTGTTCCATATTGCTTCAGTATACTCGAAATTCAAATTTTGGGTGTCCAAAATTTGTCTGTCAGTGAGCCACTTAATATGGCACAAAAGTTCTTCTTTTTGAAATTCAAATTTTGAGCCTTCAAAGTTCTTCTATCAGAGAGGCCTCTTATCAGACTTATATACTTTCATTCTAAAGTTCAAATTTTCAAAAACCAAAGATCATCTGTCAGAGGAATGTCTGATCAGACTTGCACATTTTCATTCTAAAGTTCGTCTGTCAGAGGGACTGACTTAGTACTCTTTTTGCACTCTAATTTCAAGTGAACTTTAACATAGCTTCAGATGAATTTTTCATTTTTCACCAATTATGCTTGACTCGAAATTCAAATTTTAAAAGGCTAAAATTCATCTGTTAAAGGTAACATCTTTGTTAGTTCAAATTTCAGCTATCAAAGTTCAAATTTTCAAGACAACATATGAAGTTTAACAATTCAAAATTCGTCTGTTAGTGAATATTTTTCAAATATATCGTAAGTTAACATAGGATTGGTGAAAAACACATTTTAAAAAGATTTGGGTGAAAAATCAAAGCCTTTTACTCATGTGAATACTGTGAGAAATCCTACAAACTAATCTTGTACTAATTTCTTCGTGGATTTTTTCACTTGATATCTCTTTTACTCCTTTGATATCTTCCTTCCAAGTTCTAGTTGTTTAGAATCATCAAAACACTTGATTCAACATTATCTATTTGAAATATCTTGTGATAATGACAATCTGTGGTGTTACTTTAGCTGGCTTCCCAAGAGAGGGGTGAATTGGGAAGATTGAAATTTTTCTGCAAAGATGAGATGCAATAGTGATACTAAAAGATTACTGAAAACAGAGTATAAGAAATAAAGAGTAAAGGGAAGAAGACTCAGTAGTTTATCCTGGTTTGGTTTATTCCACTTGACCTACGTCCAGTTCCCAAACCACCACTTGGGATTTCTTCACTATCTCTTGCAAGATTTGAATGGGTTCTTTTAATGACCGCAATGCAATACCAGCTCGAACTTTGAGCTGAGACAAACTCCCTTACTCTTCTTACTCAAGAGTAAGTAACCTCCCTTAGTGTATTCTCACACTAAGCACTCTCTACAAGTGTGTAGATGTATACAGAATGAAAACTCCCTCAAAAGAGTAGATATGAAAGTTAAGATATAATGAATGAGTAAAACAGATGGTAGGTAAGCTTTGAATGAATCAGAAATTAAATCAACATAGTTTTGGCTTATTTATTGTTTTTCTCATTACCCAACAACTTAAATGAGGTCCTATTTATAGTTTTAGGGCAGAACTATCCGTTGGAAACAAAGATTAGCCGTTACTCTTAGTAAAATAGCCGTTCACCTATCGCATTAAATGTATCTGATAGAGGTTATGTGGATGACCTCTTTAGGTTATGTGAATAATGGATAACTATTTGCCTTTTGTTTTCAACGCAGAGCGCTCGTTATGTAGATAACTTAGCTAGGTTATGCGGATAACATAGTACCCATAATGACTAAGTTTTAGCTCAAAATCATTTTTATGAAAACCTACTTAGTTATTAGGATAATGTTAAGTTTTTTATGAAACTTAGGTTATCAGGATAACCTCTCAAGGTTATGCGGATAACCTGTTTTGCTGAAAAAGAGTTATTAGTTCTGTAACATAGGTTATGCGAATAACCTATTTACCCGAGGAGAGTTCAAGTATTCTAAAATATAGGTTATGTAGATAACCTTCCTAGGTTATGCGGATAACTTGTTTTCCCGTGGAAGGTTCAAGTACTCTGAATGATAGGTTATGCAGATAACCTCCCTAGGTTATTCAGATAACCTTTTAAAAAGAAGAGTCCAAGTGCTCTGTAACACACATTATGCGGACAACCCCCTAGGTTATGCGAATTATAGGTTGTACAGCACCACTTGCCTTCACTGTTCACTTCCTTATGCGGATAAGATGCCTACCTTATCAGAATAACCACTTGGACAGACTTGAGAACTTGATCCCCAAGCTGTGTTATGCGGATAACCTCAATCCCTTTTCATGAAATTGAAGAATGGACTTTGGAAAAGTTTTGAGATTGAGTCTTTATCCCCATAACCTTCAATGGTTATACGTATAAGGTAAAATATTTTCTTGAAAACAGGCTAAATAGTTAGAAACATCTTTGAAATTGAGACCTTATTCCCATAAGTTAAAACATGTTCATAAAAACTAATTGAACACTTAGAATCATTTTGATATGAAGCTTTATCCTCATAAGATAGATCTTTTCTTGAAAACCATTTTGAAATCGTGAGCTAATCATTAATCATTCAATTAGTTATCTCATTTAATATTGGGTTAGTTGAAATTCAAAGCTCAACTACCTTCTTTTACAAATGATTTCTTAAAGCATGTGAAATAACTCTTCAATCTTCAGGAAACTCCAACTTTGTTCGTCATTTCTCTTATGTTCCTTTGATATTGGATCTCCAAGCTCATTTGTTTTAGAATCATCAAAACATCTGAATTAACATGTGGTTCTAGCTATGTACGAGGGAGAACATGCATACCATTTCATTTTTCATTTCATTACACCATATGCATGATTGTGTGGATTATTGATATAGATTACTTGTGGTTGTGTTCCCAGTTATTGAGACTTTGTCTCACACCTCTTCCCATGACTAACATTTCAAGTGAAGGCTCTAGTATTAGTCTAGAGAAGACAAGAGAGTTGTAACCTCTCTGGCGTTGAGAATATTCAAGTCGACGGTAGTTGTATTATAGTTTATGTCATGAATCATGCCAAGTAGGATAGTATGTTTATAATTTATATGAGGACATGGATATTGTGATGAAGATAGTTGTATGATGTTGATGATGATGAATGCTATGTGAAGATATCGATGATGATATGATATAGATGTGTGCATGTATTGGTGTGTATGTATGATGATGACGTAGACCCCGGTATGGGTCATTATTGTTGGAGCAGGTGTCTTTGTGTTAGAATGGCTATATGTGAGAGCCTAAATGGGATTTTGGGCCTAGTATGTGTGGTTTGGGCAGGTAGCCTATTGTGTGGTTTTGGGGTTCAAGGGGGTTAATTCTTAGAGGAGTTGTTTCTCTGAGGTGAAATCTTCTTGGACAAGTTGAGTAAGGTAAATATGACCTGAGTAAATAGTCCTTAAGTGCCAAATTAGCTTTGGTGGTAAATGGAGGTTGTTAGTTGTGAGTTTTGGCTAAAAAGTGGCCAAATTGGTCACAAGTATCCAAAATCTCCATACGGAGATAGATTTGAGTGAAATTGATTTTTATAGTAGATTGGGATGAGATTGACTTAGAGGAGTTGGAATTAGGTTAATCAGAGGTTGGAGCATGAAGTTGTGCGCATCAAACGCTCGCCTAAAAATCAGCAAATTGCTAATATAAATGTTGGTATGGGCGCTGTTGTGCCAGTTCCCTCTGTTTCAAGAATTTTTGGAACTCGAGAGCATTCAGGCGGCGGTGATACTATAGCGGCAGCAGTGTCGTGACCTAATTTGCATGTTTTGGTTTTGTTTAACCAGTATTTTGGTGTTTTGAATGATGTTTGGGGGTATTTTGGAATAGGTCATTAGATGAATTGCGGAGTTGTAATCTTGGTGGTTATCCTGTGTTTTTAGGCATACGCTCTACTCTTTGTTATTGAGAGTTCGTGGCCTAAGGCATTGGTTGCCCATATGTATCTTGATAAGTGGGTATAGTATATTAGGTTATTTGTGGAGTTTGGTGTGTTTAGTGGAATAGGGGTATATCGCCTGATAGGTGAGATTGGGGTTCAAGGGGGTCAAAACTTAATAGAGTGGTTTTCTTAGGGTTCCACCTCCTTGTACAATGTTCTTGTATTATTTGTGATCTGCTGGAAAAGCTCTGTTAACCAAAAGGTCAGTGGTTTGTGTCTGGGTAAGGTTGAGGTCAAGTTTTGGTCTAAAAGTAACCATTTTAGTCATAAGTGTCCAAAATCTCTATATGGAGGAGTTTTGAGACAATGTCAATGTTTATAGTTAGAGGAAGAGAAGAGTGACTTGTAGACGTTAGAATCATGTCAATATATTGGAGGTCCGATTAAAGAGATATGTGCATCCGAAGTTCATCCCAAAAATCAATTTTAGCTGTCAGTTGACAGCAGACATTAGCACTGCGACACCATACCTCTGTTTTTTCTCCTTCGTCCTTTTCTCCTTTGATCTGAGTTTTTGGGTCATTTGTTTGTTTTATCTTTAATTAATTTTCTAGCTCTTCTCTCCTAGTTTCTTATCCTTTCAAGTTGTTTTAGAATATTTTGGTTCAGATATAGTCTTCGGAGGTAATTGGATCTATGTTTTATGAGGATCTTACATTAATTATCTCTTATCACTTAATCTAGCTACTTAACAGATTTTCTAAATCAATTTTTACTTGTTGTTGCTAGATATTTGGTTCACAATATTTTGATCAAATTGTTGTGCCTTTGATATAATTTCCTCTTCAAAATTCTTTTTACTTTCCATTTAAAATTAATTTAGAGAATTTACATTTTAAGAATTAAAATATTTAAGAGTATAAAAAAGCACATAAATAATAATGAATTTATCTATATACCAATAATATCCTGATATAGTTGGTAGATAGTTAAGTCTTTTAAGCATGATACCCTTAGTGCTCATGAAAAAAATATCTATATAATTTTAATAATATCATAAAGAAACAAAAAAGGGGAAATTTTTTTTAAAAGCGTCAAATAAACTAAATGAGGTGTGTGAGTAAGGACAAAACACACTGAAATGACTTGTGTTAGTTTGTGTGGACAGTCATCAATTCTGAATAGTGGCCAGACATTACATTTTCTATTTAAGCAACATGAGTAAATTGTTGCCTAACATCAATGGAAACGGTTTACCCAATAGGCAACAAGTATTATTTGTTATTCATTTAAACAATATCAGATAACAGGTACAAAACCGTTGCCTATGTTACTTTAGGCAACAATTTTCAAGCGTTACTCAATATTTGTTGCCTATTCATATCTTAGGCAATACTTTTATATCTGTTGCAAAATTAACTGTTATCATAGGCTACAATTATTATTGCAAAGTGGTAGATGAATTTGTTTTCTTTAATAATGTATCAAGTTTGATCTCATTATATTATTTTAGGAAGAAAAATTTTCTTCAAATATTCTATTGTATAATATATATTTATTAAATATTACCATAAACTAACAAGTAGGATACTTTGGAGGCATGGTCATTGAGCATTTAAGCATAAAGGAGGTCATGAGTTTGAAACGTGATAGGACCAAGATATAATGTGATAATGGATTATTTTGTGTAATGGTCATAAATTGACAACATTTAAAAAACTGTTGCCTTAGTTAACTAGTTATAGTAAGAAAACTGATGCCATTAAAATTATAAGCAAAAGCTAAAAACTGTTGGCAAAGGTGCCAACAACTGAAAACTGTTGCCAAATTGAGCACACAAAACCGTTGCCTATTGTCAAACAATAGGCAACAGTTTTGTCATATGTGACTATAAAGTCTAAAAAACCGTTGTGTTAGATGATAAGTAGCGTTGACTAACTCAACGCCCAAAAACTGTTGCCTATAGTTATTGGCAACAATTTTTTGCTCTATGGCTACATTTTTTCATTGTTGCCATATGCCAAAAATGTTGTAGTGACCATTTGACAATGTCCTTCTTAGAGATAATGTTTATGGTCACTATAGTAAACACAAACACATTGAAGCTATAGGTGAAATTAGAGTGAAGTAAACTAAGCCTATTCGAGCAGAAGAATTGATGTCAATGTTACTTGATGATAGAAAATATGGTTTGAACAGCGGTGAGAATGATAACTAGGATTCCAGCAATAGTGCCTATAGTTTTCCAAGGTGTATTGCAATAATCGCATCTCAAAGTTGCCTTTATCTTGTGCAGAGGATCTTGATAAAATTCATTCAACCTTTCATAGATACCAAGGTATTCAGAACTGAAACTCAGTACAAGGATGTTTTCATTGAGACCATTAAATAACGTAACAACATCATCAATGTCACCAAGCCAGTTGTGGATTATTTTCTTATGATTGAAGACACCCACATCTTTATTCGTGTTGATTAGGCAATCCATCATAATAGCATAGTCAGTGTCCCATGATTCAGTAGGATAACAACATTGCCCCAAAGCTATCATATTACAAAAGAGAAATTCAGTGGTATCTTCCACCTTAATTTGGGGAATTTCAAGGACATTCCCTGAAAATTTGAAGTCTAATAAGCTCATGTTTGTGCTTTTCTTGACTTTGAATTTTACTTCTGCTTCTTGTAACTCACTTGCTCTGTATTGGAGAAGATTACTAGCTTCTAAAGGATGAACCCTTGTAGGTAGTGTTCTTGGTAACTAAAACAATCTCAGAAGATATGTGAAGTGCCTTATATTAGGATTAGGCTCTAGTTTTTGCTTGTTTACACGAGAGAAGAAGGCATATGTGAGGTCAAGAAATGAAGCAAGGCCTTGATGAAAGTTAGGGGGAAATGCTATATTTAATAGATCTTGAATAAAAAAGAAAGGGAGTTGATTCCCAAACAAAAGCAAATCCCTAATAATAAGACCCATCCAAAATGGATGTGCAAGTAATTGATTCTTATAGAGCTCATGAAGATTCGAATGATGAAAGCAGCATTCACTAATACCAATTTCACAAAGTCCTTCTTAGTAAGTTCGATGTTCTTTGAGTAAGAAGCATGGACTTTTGGCTCGGAAAGTTTGCCAAAGCTGACCATTTTGTCCAACCTTGCCCTAGCTTTTTGGGGTAAATATTTTGAAGATTTCTTTTTAATTTGCGCTCTTCCATGTCTTTCAGCCTCTCATCACCATAATGAAAGGGGCTAATCGAAACAGCCATTGGGGTGTAAGCATCTTCTTTTAGTTTACGGATCAAAGGGTATAGATACACCATGAAGATATTGACAAGAGACCATCTTTGGCGTCTTGCATGATTTTTTTAATTTCAATCACGACATCATCATTCATCTATTAATTCAGAAAAAAATTGTTAGTTTTTTTTTGGCCTGAAGAAAACAATTATCAGTTACACAAGCAAAATATATAAAAGAAAATAAGGTGACCATATATATATAGAGAGAGATAAAATAGATAATATAAAAAAATAAAAAAATATCATTTGTCGATATATAAGAAATTTTAAATAGAAACAAATAGTAAAAAGTAGAATTTTAATGTATTGTTTGATATTTTCACAGGTTTTTTTTTAATGTCAGCTAGTACTAAAAGGCTGATAATTTAGAAAGTGAACATGCATTTACAATTTTAATTACTGGCTTTAAAAAACCTGTGAAAGTAAATAAAGTATGAAAAGAATGCAAATTGCCAAAGGAAAGTAAATAAGCTAATTAAGAAAGCATTAAGAATTGGATGAGATTTGATGATTCAGTACTTTTGTTCCTCCAAATGATTAGAGTTTGAATCGATAAAATAATGAGGAGCGACGAGGTTATGCAACTTTTGTTTTTCTCTTTATACTTGAAATTGCAACGCAAATTACTTTCTCTTGTTCAGTTATTGAGGTTCTATATTATTACATAGCATCAAGTTCATCCCTGTACAATCTATAAGTGTTTTTTTTTTCTTTTTGTATCTTTAAAGAATTTGTTATTACGTTGCATGGAAGTAATACTCTTGAGAAAGATTTTTGCATGTGGGTATTCTGAAAAGTAAAATTAATAGCACAACTAGCAAAAGTAGTTTGAAGTTATGTTTATAAACCATTTGAATTTGAGTGAAGAAGTCTGATACAATATAATTGAAATATATATAATTTGGTTATACTAGAGTTTTAATACTTTAACTTAATTAACTTGCATGGTTCTATTTTTTGTCTTTGCCCTTCATGAGAGCACTTTTGGCAACGCTTCTTAACAGAGACTAGCGGGGAAAAGTTGGAATCAGAGTATTTCATTTGTTTATATGATTTTGAATTGCATAGAGTTTGTAATTGCTTAAATAATATTTACACCAATTACAACACAAATATCAAGTGTAGATCATAAGAAAAATTATAAAAAAGAAAGAAAGAAAGAAAGGGAACCAACAATTTTTTTCCCAAAAAAAGTTTTAAATAAACTAAAAGTTTGTAAAGAAAAACATTTTATTTACCTAAAGTAAACTCGAGGTACAAACATTATAAGTTCAAAACAGAAAAGGAAAAGAAAACAAAAGAAAGAGAAAAAGAAAAAGCATTAACCAATCTAAAGGTTTCATAGAACATGACTATATCTGCCTTATCAATAAATTTATATTTCGTACTTCTTTAACCTTTACATTTGTTTGTGTATTTAAGATTAATATTTAAATGTCATTTAATCATTTGGAGTTGGAAAAGAAATTAAAGTGATGAAGACAAACACAATTATTCAATTGAAAGCATATTATTCTTGTGTAATTAAGGCAGTAATTATATATTTTAACCAATCTAGTCATATCATTGTTTGTTGAATGATCTATTGATGTGAGGAATCTGAAAATATAATTTTAAATCTATTGTCCCATTGTGTGAAACAATACTCTTAAATTAAATAAAATATATACAATGCTCTTCTAGTCCTTAACTTTTCGACTATTCAAATTGAACATACTCTCAAAAACACATGCTCAAGTGGAGGAGTTCCCAAATGCAGAAGCTTTTACAAATATGGCTTCCCTATTCCTCTCATTTCTAAATCGTTTTTTACTCCTTAACTCTTGGAATAGTCAAATTAAGTATGCATAATTCAAAGTTTTTATTTTTCATGCTTATAATATATGTGTCAAAATTAGAAAATTATAATTATAAAATCACAAATAAATTGAGTAATTATACTTATTTGCAGAAGAATCCAATGAGGTCATTATTGGTATACAAGGTGAAGGTATGAAATTCAGCTAGCTTTGCCCAGAAAAATCTTCTGAAGAATATTTGTTTGTGCCTTTCCTTGTTTTGTAACCTTTGGATTCCGTAATGAAAGGGAAAATCAAAACAGCTTTTGGAGTGTAATTAAGCATCTTCTTTTAGATCAGCGAAGGTATGAGGCATCTTGTAATTAAATAAGGCTAATTATAAAAGCTAAGAATTGAGGAATTAAACATGCATGTGCAATCTTAAAAGCTATGAGCAAAAGGAAAGTGAATAAAATAAGAAAATCATTCAAAATGGGATGAGATCTCAGTGGATGATTCAATACCTTGTTCTTCCAAACGATTGGAGTTTGAATTTATAGAATGAGGTGTTATATATGAGAGGCAAAGCAACTTATGTTTCTCTATCTATATTTCCAATTGTAACTTCACCAAAGAAACGCTACCAATGAGGTCATTATTGAAATTAATTGCATGGAAGCCAGAACTGCTTTTTTTTTCCCTGTACAAGCCCGAACTGCTTTTCCCCCTCTTGAAAAATGGTTATTACTTTGCAAGGAAGTAATATTCTTAAGCAAAATAACGAAGATATTCACAAAGGAATAATTCGATCGATAAGCCGTCCTTGAATTTAATGGTGAATGTAACACTCCTCATGATATTGTTTTGGCATTGTGCGTAAAACGGAGAAAGAATAAAGTAGAGGAAAAAAATTGAGCTCCACGCCGTGTTTATGGCTAAATGAGGTGGTGCCACAGCGAGCTGCCCTAGAGCCGCAGTGAGAGTCGGCTTTTTGATTTAAATCAGAAACATTTTGATCAGTTGAACGCGAAGAAAAGAAAGGAAACGGAGGGAGCAACGAGGAGCTTTGCTAGGGTTTGCCATTTTTGGCCATTGGGAGTTGTTTTCCGCCTCTGGAAGCTTGGATTCACATTGGTAAGTGTTCCCTACTCCTCCCTCTCCATTTTCTTCGGTTGAAACTTGGGATTTTTCGGTTATAAGTTTGGATCTTCGGTTCTGGCCGAAATCTACCGATTGAAATGGATGAAATGGGATTAAGGAAGTGTGTTTTGGTGTTCTTGTTTCTTGGATGCGAGTTTTGAGGGGTTTATGCATGATTTGAGTTTAACTCTAAGTTGTTTTCGGTTAGGGCTCTTGGGAATCTGAAGTGTATGTGGTTTAGTAGTGTTTGAATGGTTCTCAAGAGCTTATTGATGCATGAAAGGGGTGTTGGAACCTTGGGTTAGGCTAAATTGGTTGAATTGTGATGTTTGGTTATTGACATATTGTGTTAATTGAAGAATTGTGGTATTGTGAAGGTTGTTTGGTAGCCTGAGAGTAGTTCAAGCGTGTTGGACAACTTGAGAATTTCGTGGAATCTGTGTGTGTAGTATTGACACTTGAGGTAACCGGGTGTTTATTTGTATTGTATTGTTTGTATGGTATGATAGTATGTATATTTGTGTATATATGCATGTTTCTTTCATACCACGATATAGATGTGTTTGTGTGTACTGTTTTCTATATATTGTGGTAAGCACACAACTAGATGATGATTATGATGACTGTGATGATTATGATGATGATATTGACATGACATGACATGACATGATGCATACATGATATTGTGATATGATGATGATGACTATATGATGATATATAAGCATCACCACATGGCATTATGAAATTGTGATATATGGCGGATCGGCTGGTGATGACGAAATGATATATGACAATATGATATGTGATGGTATATATTAGGGAGGATAAGGATGGAATATATATATGTTAGGGAGGATAAGGATGGGATCCCTGCGGCTAAATCGCCTCCTATAGCCAGGAGGGGAAACGCGCGCAGTGGACTGCACCTTCCCTAAATCGCTACCAATTCGTGGTGGGAAAGGGAAAGGAGAGCCATGGTCCAAACATTAGTGTTACCTTTGGCCGGGTGCACTAATGGAGGGTGAGCTTGATGATGTCCTGGAATCAGTCTTCACCGACTATTAGAAGGGAATTACCTATACGAAATATCCTGTTATGACAATAGCCTGTGGTTCTAGCTGTATGCGAGGGAGGCATACATTCCATTCATTTCATATTGCATTCATGGATTGTATGAGATATATATATGTGTGTATGTGTGTGTGTGTGTGTGTGTGTGGTTGTTCCTGATTACTGAGACATTGTCTCACACCCCTCTCCCATGAACTAACATTTCAGGTGACGGTTCTGGCACTAGTCCGAAGAAGATGTGTGAGTAGCATCGGACGTGGGGATATTAGGTCTATATAGTTTGTGTGTAATTTAGATAATGTATCTTGTGCCAAGTAGGGTAGAAGGTTTTGTAATAAATGTATAACATTGTAAGGATTGTTATGGATGTTGTATGTATGGTTATATGTGGAAATGTGCTGTATGTGTTATGTATGATGAAAGGTAAAATTGGGCCTAGTTGGTGTGTTTTAGGGCTTGTAGCCCATTTTGTCAAGTTGGGGTTCAAGGGGGTCAAATCTTAGAGGAGTGGTTTCTTTGAGGTGAAACCTCTTTAGACAAATTGATTTGAGGGTTTTGGACCTGTATGAATAGTTTTTGAGTGACCATTTGCCTTTGGTGGCAATTGGAGATTATTAGTGGTGAGTTTTAGTCAATAAGTGGTCAAAATGGTGTCAGGGGTCCAGAATCTCCATACGGAGTTGGATTGAGGTGAAAGTGGCTGCTATGGATAGATTGAGACTAGATTAACATGTAGGAGTTGAATCGAGTCAATTGGAGGTCGGAGCATTAAGTTATGCGCGTCAGAAGTTCGCCCCTCGATGTTCAGTTTTGTTGGTATGAAAACCAAAAGGTGGTGCCGTGGAGCCAAGGTTTAGGCCGTGGCGCCAATGGAGGCAAAAGCGTATACAAAACAAGGAAGGCCGGAGCCGCGGTGGTACTATAGCGACCGCAGCCCCAGCCCAGATTTTGATGGTGTTGGGTTCATTTCCATTGTTTTGAAGTTTTGGGAAGTTGTTTTGAGATGTTTGGGCTGCGTTTGGTTGGATTTTGAAGTTTGTAGTCAAGTCTGGAGGTGTAGTAGGGGTAGGGTGTTACAGTAAAGGGATAATCTCTAAGTAGTAAAGAGAATATTGTTGTGAGAAAAAAAAAGAAAAAGGGAAAAAAGGTGTTAAAAAAATAGCGCTTAACCAAAATTCGTGAGGATGTAGGAATCTTGTTTAATTACTATCAGCTTCATGATTAGTTGTTTAAAGCGTATTTAAATATTTTTATGGTATTTTAACATAAAAAGCTAATTTCACAACAAGCAAAAGTATGGACTTATCTACGCTGGTCTGTGAACCATTTGAATCTTACTCAAAAGCTAAAGTTTAGGGAAACTAGATATGTTTGCCATATATTATATAAAGTTTGAGGTAAGACGCATTATTTATAATTTGTGAATAACATAACTTCTTATATATATATATATATTATATTATGTTACACACATTGATATTTATCTAAAGAAATTAAATTTAAATACAGATGATATTGGTATCTTCTTATATACTTATACTTTATTTTTTTATATAATTATTTGGTATTAAATATTATTAATATTATTATGTTATATTTGAATATTATCGAGTTTAATTGGAATTGCTCTTCTAATATGATTTTTTTATCCAAAGTCCAAATACTTAATGAAAATTGAGTAACTTTCATTTAATCCAACCATCATTGGTTATATATTTATGTTTTATTTAAGAGTAAAGTAAGGCATCTCTCATAATTTCTTGATCCAAAAATCTTTCTGCTGATTCTAAAATTATGTAGAGTTTTGTTTGCTTATATAGGAGATCACATCATTTCCGTACAGTCAAATTAGGAATCAAATTTTGCAATCCCATAATGCTCTCAACATCGTTAAACTATGAAGAAAAACTCAAGAGTAGGTGTGAGAAATTAAGCCCCTATTTTGTAGGGGGGTTTGGATTTAGATGTTTAGATGGAGGGGGCTCCCCCTGTTTGGTTATTCACACTTTCATAGAGGGGAGGGGAGTCCCCTGCCCTCCCCCTCTAACGTTCCCCTCCAAAAGTGGGAGTTCATCGCGCCTTTGAACTCCACCTCCCAGAGTGAAGCTGAGCATTGTCATCTCTAGTCGAGGAAAGAGTCATCACCCTGCCTCATTATCTCCAGCCGAGCAAGCCTTCTCATCACCGCCTAACCTCCGTCACCGGCAATCTAGCAATCTCCATCGCGGCTGTCTGACAGGTTTCTCCTTTCTCATTACTGTTTTTTTTTTCAAGATCTGAAAATCGATTGCCTTGGATCTACCCTTTTCTCTATCATATATTATGAAATCAGTCAAATTTCTACGATTTAACAGATAATATCATGACATATTTGCTAGATCTGGCCGATTTGCTATGTCTTATAAGAAATGTAGTTTCTTTGTTTGGGGGAAGGGGTTCACTTATGTCATCAATCCGTTGTTCAATGATTCAAATGAGACATTTGGGGGGTTGGGTTAAGGCCATACGGGTTGAATCATACATAACACTGATGGCCAAATTCTGAGAAATAGTTTAACCCCACCACTGAAATTGTGTCACATTGTTATGATTGTCCAAGAAAAGCGGATTGAGGCACTCGTGAATGAACACTTGCAGGTTGATGGATCATGAGTAATTCATACAAGATATCTGCAAAAGTTAACGCTCTATTCTCGTAGTTTGTCTAGTGTAATTAAGCCAAAGTTAAAAGAAAAAAATGGGGCCACACTTGTTATGTCGATCATAATTTGGAGCACGTGAAGAGCAATATAATAGTTACTCATAATAAGCCAAAGTTTGCATAACTCCGATTGATGATTCACCTATATGTTACTATGTTTGTTAGCTATCATCATATTAATTAGTAATAATGGTCCTCGTGAGCTATTATTACAATACAGAATGGCACATTATGCAATAACTTTGCGTACATAATAATACAATTTGCATAGATGTGAATAAAAAAGTTAAAAAAAAGTTGATTTGAGAAAAAAAAAAAGAAAGCATGTGAAACATCTTTTTAAAAAAATAATAGAAGAAAATAATTATTAAAAAATGATGGAAAACAACTTTTTTTTCGAGGGTAAAATGGTCAACTTATTATTAACTCCCCTCCCCTCCCCTCCCCTCCTGAACCAAATAACAAATCAATAAAATTCTTCCCCTCCCCTCTCCTTAATCCCCTTCCCTCCCTTTTCATCCATCGTACCAAACACACTTTAAAGTTCAATATGTAGGAATAATGAAATTCTCTATTCACTAGATTGGGTCCAAGGCATTGTGTGTGTGTGTGTGTGTGTGTGTGTGTGTATTGTGTGGGTGTGTGTAAAATGGTTAGATCGTAGCAAACTCTCGATTTATATATATATATATATATCAATAAATAGTGTTCCCAAGTTTTAAGACCATTTACTCTTGCTTAGCTACCGATCGTATCATGCTTTTATTGTCTTGTTTCTTATATTGTTTTCTTATGATTTCTACTGTTTAATATATATTGGGGTATATTATGTGAATTCATCATCGAATTCTTAACAGAGCATATGAATCAGTTTCTTTTATAAGAAGGACAAGGTAAAAAAAAAAAGAGAAAGAGAAAGAGTAGTTACGCATCATGCTCAAGATTTAGATGAATTTGAATTTTGAAATAATTTAAGGAAGTTGATTTTAAAATATAAAGATGTATTAAATATATTTTTATAAAAAATTCATGCAGAATTATTTTTAAATAAAATTACATGTCGAATACTTAATAACATAGATAAAACAAATATACTACATATTGGATATGTTAAATGATTATTTAGGTATGACTTTAATTAAATACTATATTGAAAATTATACATAAATTATGAGTCAAAATATAATTTTGAATTATATTTAATTTTTATATCAAATTTTAATTATGTAATTATATATTTTAATAATTATTTACAAATTAGAATAAATTCTTACAGGTATACATTACAGGTCTCTGTTAGGAATTTACATCTTTGAGGGTTTATATGACTTTTTGTTTTGGTGAAATGGGTTTATATAACTTTATTAGTTTCACGGGCCTCCTCATGCATCCTACTTACCTTCATTAAAAAAATGAAAAGCGTAGCTTGATGGTTTTTATTTTAGAAGCCCTAAGGCTCAAACAATATAATTCGTTTTGGAGTTGGACTACACTATCCATGGCCAGCTCACTAGTTGAACCTGATCACCCACGCACACCCCCCCCCCCAACAAAAAAAAAAACTCTAGACCTATAATACCACCGGAAAAAAAAAACTCAAGTTGATTATTTTAAAAAATGATATTTAGAAAACTCATTTGTTTAGCTTTTTTTAAAAATATGTTGATGTTATTTTTAAAGTATGTGCTTATTTAAACCTGTAATTTTTCATGTTGTTTATTTTTATGTGTTAGTGTAATTTGTTGAATATATGTGTGTATCATATTCATATCATATCTAATATATATATATGTATGTATATATTTGTATTTGTGCATTATAGCTAAATGCTCATAATTTATTATATTATATTAATTAAATAATTTTAATTTTAATTTTTTTTGGAACATTATAAAAATAAGTTAATGTTAGTATTTTTTAAATTTATCATTCTCTAGAAAATTATAACTTGATCTTCCAACGTAACACTTTTAATAATTCTTCTAAGTTTACACTCCTAATAATAACAAATAATAATAATTCTAACAGTTATATATATATATATATATATGTTGTGTGGAATTAGAAATAATCTTTATTGAAATAAAGAAGCAAAAAAAAAATCAGGTCAAAACAAGAGAGAAAAAGGAAGTCATAAATAAAAAAGAATTAGAAGATAAGATATTGAGTTAAAAAAAAAACTATTTGTTATTATTCAACAGCTAAGGTACAAGTACCAAACACAATACATTACATCACAGAAAAATAAAATCCAAGCCATACAAAACCACGAAAGCAACACAACAACAAAAAATTACAGAACACAAATAGACAGAAAGTAATTGGACACATTGAAGCTTAGTTTACTAGGCTTTTAATTATATATTATATATCTAGCGGAAAGAATTAAAAACCTAGAACAATTAAATTTTTAAATTTTTCAAAATTAGGTTGCTCAAAAGATAATAACTTAACTGAAAATTTACTTTAATTAATAATAATCAAGCCAACCATGCTGTAATTATCTGACTATTGTTCCAGAACATCTAAAGTAAAGCCAGCAAGTAGAAATCATAACTAAAACATATCACCATAATTTAATTACATTTATTCTAATACAAAATAATATCTTCTAGTCTGCTTCCTCTTAGTTAACTACCTCCTTGCCTTTGCCCTTACTTGTGCTTGACCCTAACATTATTAGACATTGGATGTGAGATTTGGAGAAATCTCAGTAATATATATATTCATTCATACAAATTATGCTCATAATCAGGTAGTTATGCAAACAACCAAATAACTCATATTTCATGCATCTATAAAAATCTCAACAGAGTTTTTTCTTAATACTAGACATCCATAGCATTTCAAAATATTTATATTGAAACAACTCATCCAATAATATCACATAACATCCATAATTAATTTACAGAAAATGCATGAAATAAATAATATACTACCTCCACCGAAAAGTATTCTGAGCTAAATAGCTTGCCTTCCTTCTTGAATTTTTTAAGTACCTAATATTCACATAAATACTAATGGAATTATCTCATGAGCATAAATCTAAAATATTTAAACTTAATTTCTAGCCACCGGTATCTTATTATTCTCATTTCTAATCTCAAATTCTCATTATATATTCCCAACTTAATCAATAATCTATATAGGAATAAAAATTATACTCTAAAAATAAACTCTAGAAAAATATTTCCATATCTTACTTGAAGCTAGCCTTCCTTCCTTTTTCCTTCTCTTTCACTCACACTCTCTTTCTCTCCCTTGGCTCTCTCTTTCTTGTTGAATCAAGAAGTTTTGATGATTCCAAATCAACTCTCAAGAGCTTGGAATAAAGATATCAAAGGTGCTCAAAGAGTTCAAGTGAAGAAATCCTGGAGAAATCTGTGCAAAGTTTGTTGTAGGATGTTTAGTTTGTTTTAATTTGAGTAAAAGACTTTGATTTGGTGGAAAGAAGTTTTAAAACCTTGATTCTATGTTAAATCATGGAATATTTGAAAAATACCCACCAACAGACGAAGTTTGAAAGGTTTATATTGAACTGTCATGGTGGAAATTCGAACTTTGCCTTTGGAAATTCGAATTTAAAGTTAAAATTGAATAAGTCTGAAGAGATGCTTATTTGACAGACGAATTTTGGTTTGGCAAAATTTGAATTTTCATAAGTGTCTGAAAGAAGCTTTTAGCAACAGACGAACTTTAGGTTTTGAAATTTCGAATTTCAGACAAAATGTAACTTATGAAAACTAAAGAAATTCGTCTGAAATAATGTCAAAGTTCATCTGAAATCAAGATTAGATTGAGTTTCAAAATTGCTCACTGACAGACGAACTTTGAACATGAAAATTCGAATTTCAGAAACTAAGCTTGTGAGTCTGTTACATTGATATGTTGACATACAAATGACAGTATTTGTAAATCCGAATTTTAAAGTAAGTCTGAAAAGAGATCCCTCTGATAGACGAACTTCGCCCTTTGGAAATTCGAACTTTGAAGTAAATGAACTACTGTGCCTTTTGAGCCTACTACTGACAGACAAATTTTGGGGTTCCAAAATTTGAATTTCGAAGGCACTGTAGCAAATTGAAAGTACTGTTCATACTTAACAGAAAAACTTTCCACTTGAAAATTCGTATGTCACTACATAGAAACATTTTCCAAATATCAAAATTTGAATTTCACTTCATGACAGATGAATTTCGGACTTTCAACGTTGAAGTTGTTAACCTTCAGTTTCTGTGAAATTCGTCTGTTGACCAACCGAAATTCGAATTTCAGTATGTCAGAAGCATTAAATGCGGTTGGTTAACGGATAGTTTTTCAGAGTAACCGTTGGATAACTTCTCCAACGGATAGATTTTGTCTCTAACGAATATTTGAGACCTAAATCTATAAATACAACATCATTTGAAGTTGTGGGTAACGATTTTAACTTTGTATATACTGAAACTCTGCCAAATCATTAACTCAAAGCTTCATACTCTCACACTTCAATATTTGTACTTTAACTTTCATATTCACTCTGATTAAGAGAGTTTATTCTTTGTAAACAATCTAATCTTCATCTGGAAGATAGATTTTCTTGTGAGGGGATATCACAAGGGATTGGGAAGCACTTTGTGAAAGTGCAGAGAGTGAATGACTAAGCTCTAGAAAACAGAGCACAAACGTTGTACTGTGGCATTTGCAAGAAGCCCATGGAATTCTTGCAGCATAGTGGAAAATCTCAAGTGGTGACTTGAGGACTGGACGTAGGTCAAGTGGAGAGACCGAACCAGGATAAATTACTGAGTCTTCTTCCCTTTACTACTTCTTTTACAACTATTTGTTTATACTCTATTTTACCATCATATATTGCTTTCTTCACCTTCTTGATATTTTGCAGAAAATTTTTAATCTTCCCAATTCACCCCCCTCTTGGGAAGCCAGCTAATCTAACAAGTGGTATCAGAGCCCGAATTCTCAATCAAAGAATCTCACAGTCCGGGAATTACAATGGCTGGCTTTGGAGAAAGTATATTACCAGAAGGCAACAACACAAATAGACCACCTGGTTTCAATGGAGAACACTATGGGTACTAGAAGATGAGGATGCAAATCTATCTCCAGTCAATTGATCTGGACATCTGGTCAGTCATTCAGAAGGGAGATTTTGTCCCAATGGCTTTGGAAGATGATGAAAAATACAGAGAAAAGCCAGAAGCTGAATGGAATGAGGAAGACAGAAGAAAAGTCTTGCTGAACTTCAGAGCAAAACACTGTCTGGTCAGTGCTTTGAATCAAGACGAATTCTATAGAGTCTCCCAATGTTCCACTGCCAAGGAAATGTGGGACACCCTGCAAATTGCTCATGAAGGAACAACTGGAGTCAGGGAAAACAAACTTAATACATGCATAGGTGAATATGAAAGCTTTAGAATGGCTAAAGGAGAGAGTGTGAAAGACCTACAGAAGAGATTCACCCTCATTGTAAATCAACTAAAGAGCTTGGGAAAGGAATACACTCAAACAGAGAAAGTCAGAAAGATCCTCAGAGCTCTCCCTCTGGAATGGCAACCCAAAGTAACAGCAATAGAGGAAGCCAGAGGAGAATCAATGGCCTCTGTCACAGCTCTCTTTGGCATCCTTGAGGAGTATGAAGGAAAACTGAAAGCTCTCAAGGAAGCTGGACAAGATAAAAAGAAGAAAGGCCTTGCTCTCAAAGTTGCTGAAGAAAAGGAAGAAGAATCTGACGATGGAGATGAGCTAGATGAAGAAACTCTGGCTATGATGGTCAGAAAATTTGGAAGATTCTACAGCAAGAAAAGAAATAAGAAAATCTTCAAGAAAGGAGCTGCTGGAGATAGCAAGAGAGAAGCAAAAGAGCCTGTGACTTGCTATGAGTGCAAAAAGCAAGGACATATCAAATGGGATTGTCCACAATTCCTCAAGAAGCAAGAGAAAGAAAAGAAAGCTGCAGACAAAGGCAAGAAGAAGAGAGCTTACATCTCATCAATATGGGGCAACATCTCAGATGAGGAAATTGCCAACATCTGTTTGATGGCACTTGCCTCTGAAAAAGCTGAAATCCCATGCAGCAGTGATCAAGAAGATGAGGTATATGAATCTGAACCTTCCTATTCTGAACTACTGGATGCATTTTATGAGCTGCATGATGAGTTTGTTAAGGTTGCTAAAGAACTGAAACTAGCTAAGAAAAAGATTAACAAACTAGAATCTCAACACAACATTTCTAAAACTGCTTCTCTACCTATTACTGAATTTGTTTGCTGTAAATCATGCATTGAACTAAAGCAAAACCAATGATTATTTAGTGAAAAGTATGTCTAGGCTAACTAAAGGTAAAGATATGTTGTTTTCTTTAATGGGAAGTCAAAGGATATCACAGGGAAAAGCTGGACTTGGGTATGATCCTTGTGCTGTAAAAGAAAAGATTAGGAAGAAAAATCAGAATGTATACATGAGACATTTTGTGCATGCTGATGGAAATAGAAAGAAAAATCATATGTCACATCACTTTGAATCATATAATCAACCAAGGCATGCAAAATAAAAGTATTATCTGCATTATTTTCTTCCTGCTTCTCAATCTAGCAGTCCCTTTACCACCTGTCACTTCTGTAACAAAAAGGGGCATATTTCTAGCTCATGTGCTTTAAAGAAAAATGGACTTGACAGGAAGGTTAAATGGGTTCCCAAAGGTACATCTGTATCTAGGGAAAAGACCACTGACAGAAGAGGACCCAAGCAAATTTGGGTACCTAAAAAGAAAACATGAACTTTGTTTTGCAGGTCTGTCTCAAAGCTAGAAAGAACAATAAATGGTACATGGACAGTGCCTGCTCAAGTCACATGACTGGTAATAAGGAGAAGTTCATCATCCTTAGAGACAAGAAAGGAGGAAAGGTGACCTTTGGAGGTGATCAGTATGACAGAATAGTTGGTATTGGTATTGTGGGCAAGAATCCTAATACATCCATTGAAGAGATGCTGTTTGTGATTGGCCTCAACCACAATCTGCTGAGTGTGAGCCAAACATGTGACAAAGGAAACTGGGTACTGTTCGACTCAAAATTCTGCTTAGTCATTAGAAAAAGTGATCACAAAGTAATCCTCAAAGCTCAAAGGGATGGCATGTAACATCCTACCTCCTAGCACCTCCTAAAATTAACCAAAAACTTCAAAATTCAGCCAAACACAACCCTGACAACACAAAACAACTCTCCAATGCCTCAACACAGCGGAAATGACTCACAAAACACCAAAAACTGAGATGGGGCTGCGGCTCCAACCTCCCATGTTTCTCCCTCGCTACTGCCTTCTCTGGCACCGCGGCGCCCCCTGCTGATATCCCATATCAGCAAATTCAACATTCCGGGGTGAACTTCCGACACGCATAACTTTATGCTCCGACCTCCAATTGACTTGATTCCAACTCCTACAAGTCAATCTAGTCCCCATCTATCCAAAAACACCACTTTTACTTTAATCCAACTCTGTATGAAGATTCTGGACCCTTAACACGGTTTGGCCACTTATTGACCAAAACTCACCACTAACAACCTCCAATTGCCACCAAAGGCAACTAGTCACTCAGAGACCATTCATACAGGTCCAAAACCCCCAAACCAACTTGTCTAAAGAGGTTTCACCTCAAAGGAACTACTCCTCTGAGATTTGACCCCTTGGAACCCAACTTGACCAAATGGGCTACAGGCCCTTAAAGAAATCAACAAAGCCCCAAAGCCACTCCGAGGTCACCAACACTAACGTACAACCTTCTCAACATTCAAAACCAAACACCCATACATACCACATACATAGCCATACCATACAACCATAATAATCCTTAACAATAGCCATATGTGCATTACAAGCCATTCTTTATCCTACTTGGCACAAGATACATTATCCAAAATACACACACTACATAGACTATTCCCACGTACACAGCTACTCTTACGTCTTCTCTAGACCAGTGCTAGAACTGTCACCTAAAAGGTTAGTTTATGGGAGAGGGGGTGAGACAATGTCTCAGTAACCAGGAATAATCACACACAAATATATATACATATACATATATCTCATGCAACTCGTGAATGCAACATGAAATGAGTAAGATGCATATCGCTCTCGCAGGGACCCCAGCCTTATCCTCCCTAACACGTATATCATCCATCCTTATCCTCCCTAACATATATATATAATCCAACCTTATCCTCCCTAACATATATATATATAACATTGTTCATCATATCATCATCACATCATCACCACTCCATCCGCCATACATCACAGTCTCATAATGTCATGTGGTGATGCTCATGTATCATCATATCATCATCATAATGTCATGTATACATCATATCACATATCTCATCATCTAACTGTTTACATACCATGATATATATAAAAACAGTACACACACAAACACATCAGTATCATGGTATGAAAGAGACATACATATATACACAAACATATGTACTATCATATAACATAATCAATACAATATAAACAAACACCTGGTTACCTCGATTGTCGTTACCACACACACACGAGTTCCACAAGCTTCCTTGAACTGTCCAATACACGTGAACCCCTCTCGATTAGCGCACAACCTTTACAATATCACAATTCTTCCATTAACACAAAGTACCAAAAATCCAAATATCAGAATTCAACCACATCAACCTGACCCAGGGTTCTAACACCCTTCTCATGCATCAATAAGCTCTCAGGGATCACTCAAACAATACACAACCACATACACTTCAAATTCCCAAGAGCCCTAACCAAGAGCAACCTAGGGTTAAGCTCTAAACACATATAATCCCTTCAAAACTCACACCCAAGCAACAAGAATACCAAAACACGTTCCATTAACCTCAAATCACCCATTTCAATTGGTGGATTTCACGCCAAAACGGAAATCCAACCTTACAATTGAAAATCCCAAATACTAACCGAAGAAAAATGGAGAGGAAGGAGTTTAGAACACTTACCTACTTGAATCCAAGCTCTTGAGGTCTGAAAATCACTCCTAGAAGCCGGGAATCTCGAACCCTAGCTCAGCTCTCTCGGTCTCCTCTGTCGCTCCCTTCGTTTCTTTCTTTTTCGTCCGACTGAACTGATCCGGATTTAAGCAATTATCTTGACTCTCGCCACAGCTCCACCGGATTCAGCTCAAACATCGCCACTGGAAGATCTCTCGCCATGGCGGCTCTGCTCCTAACCGCGACGTGGAGCCCTTTCTAGTTCCTCTTGAACCTATCTCTATCCTGCTTCCTCCAGTCCTGAACACAAAATCAATAAAGCTATCGTGAGAGGTGTTACATGGTAACTGCTATACTATTGATCTTGATGAACTTCCTCCCTTAGATTCTATTTGCTTGATTAGTCAGGATAATGATAGTTGGCTATGGCATAAAAAACTAGCTCATGTTAACATGAATCAGCTTTCAAAACTGGTTAAAAACGAGTTAGTCACTGGCCAGCCAAAAATTGCTTTTGAAAACGACAAAGAATGTGATGCATGCCTAAGAGGAAAATAAACTAAATCTTCTTTTAAACCCAAAAATGTAGTCACCACAACTAGACCACTAGAACTACTGCATATGGATTTAATTGGTCCATCTAGGGTAAAAAGCATTGGTGGAAACCTATATGTACTTGTCATTGTGGATGATTACTCTAGATTTACATGGACATTGTTTCTTTCCTCTAAAAGTGATACCTTTGATGCATTTGTAACCTTAGCCAAGAAAGTGCAAAATGAGAAAGGTATTTCCATTGTGTCTATCAGGTCAGATCATGGAGGAGAATTTGAGAACTCATACTTTCTGGAATATTGCAATGAGCATGGAATTGACCACAACTTCTCAACCCCAAGAACTCCACAACAGAATGGAGTAGTAGAAAGGAAGAATAGAACAATTGGAGAGATGGCTAGAGCAATGCTGAATGAAAAGGAACTTTCTCAAGTATTTTGGGCTGATGCAGTGAATACAGCAAGCTACATCATAAATAGAGCCTACATCAGACCAATCCTTGGGAAGACTCCATATGAGCTGTACAAGGGAAGAAAGCCAAATCTGTCACATCTCCATGTGTTCGGCTGCAAATGCTTCATTCACAACAATGGAAAAGAGAATCTGGGTAAGTTTGACACCAAATCTGATGAAGGTATATTTCTGGGCTATTCTAGTAGAAGTAAGGCATATAGAGTTTTCAATAAAAAGTCTAAATTGGTAGAAGAATCTGTGTATGTAGTATTTATTGAAAATGAAACTGCTTCTAAACATGTTACTGATGAGGATGATCTTGTTTCAAACTTTAAAAAGTTAGAAATCTCTGATGAAGGTATAATTGAACCTCCAAAAATATCTGAATCTATTAATATAGAGGAAGATATTCAAGAGAGAAATTTTGAAGAAGAAAATAATGAAGAAATATCTCAAGAACTCCCTAGAGCTTGGAGATATCAAAGGAATCATCCTGTTGATCAAGTGATAGGGAATGTTCAAGAGAGAGTTAGAACCAGAAAACAGTTAAGAGATCAAATGATTAATTATGCTTTCATCTCACAAATTGAACCTAAATGTACTGAGGAAGCCTTAACTAATGAGTACTGGATTCTAGCTATGCAGGATTAATTAAATCAGTTTGAAAGAAATCAAGTCTGGGATTTAGTGCCTAGACCCAAAAATCATCCTGTCATAGGTAACAAATGGGTTTTTAGAAATAAACTTGATGAATCAAGATCAATCATCAGAAACAAAGCTAGATTGGTTGATAAATGATATAATCAAGAAGAGGGCATTGATTTTGAGGAAACCTTTGCTCCAGTAGCTAGATTAGAAGCAATTAGAATTCTATTAGCATATGCATAAATGAAAAATATTTTGTTATATCAAATGGATGTGAAGAGTGCTTTTCTAAATAGATATATCATGGAAGAGGTTTATGTAGACCAACCTCCAAGTTTTGAGGACTCTACAAAACCAAATCATGTTTATAAACTGAAGAAAGCTCTTTACAGTTTAAAACAGGCCCCTAGAGCATGGTATGAAAGATTGAATAATTTTCTAACTAAAAAGGGATTCAACAGAGAAAAAGTAGATACAACTTTATTCACTAAGAAAGAGAATAAAGATTTACTTATTGTTCAAATCTATATTGATGATATTATATTTGGTGCTACTAATGAGTCTCTTTGCAAGAATTTCTCTAAGTTAATGCAGGGAGAATTCGAGATGTCCATGATGGGTGAACTCAACTTCTTCCTTGGATTGCAAATCAGGCAGTGTGATGATGGTATCTTCCTCAACCAATCCAAGTATCTGAAGGAATTGCTAAAGAAGTTTGGAATGGAAAATGCCAAGCCAATGGGGACACCTCTGGCTACTACAACCAAGCTGGATATGGATGAAGAAGGGAAATTATTCGACATAACACAGTATAGAAGAATGATTGGATCCCTACTGTACCTAAATGCCAGCAGACCTGACATCATGTTTAGTGTCTGTATGTGTGCAAGATTCTAGTCATGTCCCAAGGAAACCCATGCAACTGCTGTGAAACGTATCTTCAGATATCTCATTGGAACTTCACAGATGGGTCTTTGGTATCCAAAGGGCAATGGAGAAGATCTTAAAGGATACACTGATGCTGACTTTGCAGGATCCAAAACTGACAGAAAAAGTACAAGTGGAACATGTCAGTTTCTTGGTGGATCCTTGGTTTCATGGTTTAGTAAGAAGCAAAACAGTGTGGCCTTATCCACAGCAGAGGCTGAGTATGTTGCTGCTGGAAGCTGTTGTGCCCAAATCATCTGGATGAAACAGCAACTTGAAGATCTTAAGGTTGAGATGAAGGAAATACCAATCATGTGTGATAACCAAAGCACCATAAATATCGCAAAGAATCCTGTCATGCATTCAAGGACAAAACATATTGAAGTTAGGCACCACTTCATAAGGGATCATGTTTTAAAAGGAGAAATCATATTAGAGTACATCCCAACTGAGAATCAAGTTGCAGATATCTTGACAAAGCCTCTATCAGAAGATAGACATTGCAAAATCAGAAGAGAATTGGGTATGGTAAATCCCAATGAACTGTAAGTAAATCCATGAGCAATTCTGTTTTTAGATTTTCCAACATTGAATTAATTCTAACTTTAGCATCGGAGTATGTTTAATTTAAGTTGCAGGTACTCCTCATGAGATTCAATGGCAATAAATTTGAAAAATGGAGCACACCGGAATGGACCATTCAAAAAGTGAAGAAAATGGCAAAAATTCTAAGTTTCTGGATCCATTCTGTAAGTTTTTAAAGTTGAAATTCGTATTTTAGTTGTGTGTTAGACGAATTTTCTTGATAAAATGTGTTTCTGAACAAGTCAGCATGGTCAACATTCGAATTTGGGTGACCAACAGATGAACTTCGGCATGTTATAAGTTGGAACAGTTCTAGGTGATGCCTCGAAATTCGTCTGTTAGACCTTGAAAGTTCGAATTTTCAAGAACAAAAATTTCAAAGTTATGTTTATCCAACATGATGATTATACAAATGGTTATTTCTTAATATACAAATGTTGGAAAACTTTCACAAAGTAAAGAAATTTGAATTTCTGACTCAAAATTCGTCTGTTGAAGCATGCTCTTCTAGTTGAATCTTTGAAAGATGAAGTTTCATGTGCTTTATTCATCTGTTGTTTGGTGATTTGATTGCTGTTTGATGTTTACATTTCAAAATTTGAACATTGTTGGAACAAAGTTCGTCTGTTCATCTTGTGTTGCTTGAACCAAGCCTCTGTCAGACGAACTTTCGGAAGAAAATTCGTCTGTCAGAAAGCTTTGCTGAACGGTTTAACTTTTAACTGCCCGAAGTTCAAATTTTGACCCCTCAAAATTCGTCTGTCAGGCGGTTACTTATGTTAAAACCGATGGCTTTCCTCTGAACAGACGCAACCCTACTCTTTTCCTCTCTGAGTCTGTTCAATTCCTCTCATCAATGTTCTTAAATTCTAATCGAAAATCTTCATTTCCCACCATTTAAACTGATTTTCGCACCTTATAAACCCATTCTCTGCCTCATTCTGTATCATTCATCCCTGAAAATGGCAAGAGTCAAGAATCCTGAAGCTGGAAAAGGAGAGGCTCATCCAAAGAGATCTGTTAAATCCCAATATGCCTCAAAGAAGGGTGAAAAACCGAAGAGAAAGGCCGAATCAAGCAAGGGAACTCCTTCCAAACGTCAGAAAACTACATCAAAGGGAGAATCAAAGAAAGCTGGACCCTCTTCCTCGAAGAAAGCAGAGCCTTCGGTCCCTGTTCCTGCTGCTACTGAGAATGTTGCTTCCACTTCCTCCTCAAGTATTGAATCTGGAGAATATCAACTCACTACACTTCCATTATAGAGCACTCCACAGATTCAAGAGGAATACTCTACCAAGTTTGCAAATAAAAAGGTAATCAAGCCTCATTGTGTGAACTTGGAAGATTTCTTAGTCTCAAACAATTTTGATGCTGGAATATGGATGTTAAGATATAAGAATCTATTAGAGAGGTATGATGATGAAGTAGTCAAGACATGGTATGCCTCCCTGAAGTACAACAGCAAGAAGAAGAAGTGGGAGGTCAATCTGAGATCAAGGACCATCTGGCTCACAGATGAGACCTTCAATGAAGTGCTTGAAATCCCAGGGCAAGATGGCCTCAAGATTGACATCAGTGCCTCTGGTTATATGGATGAGGCAGATACTATAGATGAAGAAGGTGGCCCCTTTCTGAACTACAAAGAGAGCACAATTCTGAGCACATTGTTCAGAAGAAAGGAAAATTGGCCAACCATAAACCTACTGAAGCCCATAGATCTCAGTGCTCAAGTGAGGATCCTACACTACATAGTGTCTAGGATCATATTCAACGAAGGAGGTAGTTTCAATATGATCACAAGGGCAGAGGCACATGTCATGGCAGCAATCATGCGTGGAAAGCTCATCATCATGGGTCATATCATACTTCAACACATGATCAAGGCAAGGAATCAAAGGAAGGACTCCACACTCCCCTATGCAGCTATCATTTCCAGAATTCTGCAATATGCTAGAATTCAGCATCTGGAGAAGGGGAAAGGAAAACCGACTGAGATCTTCAAGGAGGAGGAACTTTAAAGGATGGGGATTGAAAGAAATGAAGGAAGATGGGTTGGGAAGGGAGCAGGAAAATCTGAAGACCTTTTCTTTTTTGAAGGTGTCTCCTAACAGCAAGAAGGTACCTCTGAGGCTCCTGCCAGACCTACACCACAGCCCTCTCTGCCTATCCCATCTCCATCCAAGCCTACTCACATTCCATCTACTCCCTCCTCTTGTGCTAAGACAATCAAGATCACTGAGTTGTATGACAGCCTGTCTACACTCATACTTAGCATCAGGGATAAGCAAAATGCCAAATTTGCTCATCTGCAATATCAGATTCATCAGTTGGCGAAGAACATGAAAGTGGTTGCTGATGTCTATGAAGATATTCAGAGTGCAATTCCTGCCATATCAGCTCCACCTCAGCCAGGGTTCTCTGTGCCTGTTCAATCTCCAACTCCCATGCCTCCAAGCCCCTTCGAGCTAGCCTCTTCTGAGCATGATGATGATGATGAAGATGGTACTGAGCCTGCTGGTACAATGAGCACACTAAGACCTGGTCCACCCTTGGACTATGGTTTGGAAGAAGAAGGACCTCAGGAAATAGGCCCTCATGAGCCAATTCCAGAAGATGCTCAGGATTCAATTCTTTCCACTCAAGAATCTAAGTAAGTTGAAAGACTAGTGGCAGCCATTTCCACTTCATCAATATTGGAGGTTGCCAGCAATGAAAAGAGAAGCATTGTGCCTGTTGTTGATTTTGAAGCTATTGCTCGCAATGCTCTCTTGCAAGCTCAGGGAAGAAGGCTTGAAGAAATGTTCCGTTCTGATGACCCTGCTCCTTCATCTCTCTCTGCATATGGTCACTCAGAAGAACAAAGGGCTCAATTGGCTCTTTCCAGACAAGAAATGCAAGAGCTGCTAGAGGTCTCTGATGATGAGGATTCTGAGCCTTCTGAGCCTAGTCGACCTTTTGATCCTGTACCCCTTCAAGCTATTCCAATTTCTCATATCCCTCCCCCAGCTGATTTTGTTCACCTTCCTGCTGATGCTAAAAAGGGGGAGAAGAGTAAGCAAACTGGAAGAACTGGAAAATTTGCTGCTGAGCCATCTAGAAAGACTTACAGCAAGAAGACCAAGCCAAAGAAGAAGTGATTAGAATTTAGGCTTGAGTCCTCGTGTAGTGTTGTACTGTGTCTCAGTTGTTTGTTTTGATTGTTTGTATTTTATTTGATCTGTGTATTTAGAAGAACTTTGCTTAAATTTGTCTTTGTAAAGCAACATGTGTTTAAATAAAAGAATTCTTTGGTTGCAATGATCGGTTCTTATTATTCTTTGAATCTTTTCACATGATCATCTATATATGATATCTTTTGATATATAATGCATATGTTGAGGGGGAGCTTGTTAAAGTAAACCCAAGTACTAATCCAGTTTGCAAGTTGTTTTGTCATCATCAAAAAGGGGAAGAATGTTGAATCAAGAAGTTTTGATGATTCCAAATCAACTCTCAAGGGCTTGGAATAAAGATATCAAAGGTGCTCAAAGAGTTCAAGTGAAGAAATCCTGGAGAAATCTGTGCAAAGTTTGTTGTAAGATATTTAGTTTGTTTTAATTTGAGTAAAAGACTTTGAGTTGGTGGAAAGAAGTTTTAAAACCTTGATTTTATGTTAAATCATGGAATATTTGAAAAATACCCACCAACAGACGAAGTTTGAAAGGTTTATATTGAACTGTCATGGTGGAAATTTAAACTTTGGCTTTGGAAATTCGAATTTTGAGTTAAAACTAAATAAGTCTGAAGAGATGCTTCTCTGACAGATGAATTTTGGTTTGGCAAAATTCAAATTTTCATAAGTGTCTGAAAGAAGCTTTTAGCAACAGACGAACTTTAGGTTTTGAAAATTTGAATTTCAGACAAAATGTAACTTATGAAAACTAAAGAAATTCGTCTGAAATAATGTCAAAGTTCATCTGAAATCAAGATTAGATTGAGTTTCAAAATTGCTCACTGACAGACGAACTTTGAACATGAAAATTCGAATTTCAGAAACTAAGCTTGTGAGTCTGTTACATTGATATATTGACATACGAATGACAGTATTTGTAAATCCGAATTTTGAAGTAAGTCTGAAAAGAGGTCCCTCTGACAGACGAACTTCACCCTTTGGAAATTCGAACTTCGAAGTAAATGAACTACTGTGCCTTTTGAGCCTACTACTGACAGACGAATTTTGGGGTTCTAAAATTTGAATTTTGAAGGCACTGTAGCAAATTGAAAGTACTGTTCACACTTAACAGAAAAACTTTCCACTTGAAAATTCGTATGTCACTACATAGAAACATTTTCAAAATATCAAAATTTGAATTTCACTTCATGACAGACGTACTTCAGGCTTTCAACGTTTAAGTTGTTAACCTTCGGTTTCTGCAAAATTCGTCTGTTGACCAACCGAAATTCGAATTTTAGTATGTCAGAAGCGTTAAATGTGGTTGGTTAACGGATAGTTTTTCAGAGTAACCGTTGGATAACTTCTCCAACAGATAGATTTTGTCTCTAACGGATATTTGAGACCTAAATCTATAAATACAATATCATTTGAAGTTGTGGGTAACGATTTTAACTTTGTATATACTGAAACTCTGTCAAATCATTTACTCAAAGCTTCATACTCTCACACTTCAATATTTGTACTTTAATTTTCATATTCACTCTGATTAAGAGAGTTTATTCTTTATAAACAATCTAATCTTCATCTGGAAGATAGATTTTCTTGTGAGGAGATATCACAAGGGATTGGGAAGTACTTTGTGAAAGTGCAGAGAGTGAATGACTAAGCTCTAGAAAACAGAGCACAAACGTTGTACTGTGGCACTTGCAAGAAGCCCACGGAATTCTTGCAGTATAGTGGAAAATCTCATGTGGTGACTTGAGGACTGGATGTAGGTCAAGTGGAGAGACCGAACCAGGATAAATTACTGAGTCTTATTCCCTTTACTACTTCTTTTACAACTATATGTTTATACTCTGTTTTACCATCATATATTGCTTTCTTCACCTTCTTGATATTTTGCAGAAAATTTTTAATTTTCCCAATTCACCCCCCTTCTTGGGAAGCCAGCTAATCTAACATTTCTTTCACTCACAACTAGTGGTGTGCTGAAATGAAGAAATGGGAGGGGTATTTATAGTGTTAATGTCTTGGCTAGCAAGTGACATTAATCCATTGGATAACTTCATTTAGTGTATGTTCATCATAATTCAACGTAATTAATTGTATACCTTCATTCAGTATATGTTTATCATAATTCAATGTAACTTATTTAAACCACAATTCATTGTATACCTTCATTCAGTGTAACTTATTGAAATCACAATTCATTGTATACCTTCATTCAGTGTATGCTCATCATAATTCAATGTAACTTATTGAAACCATATTAATCATAGATGAAAATTTATAGATGTTAAAGAAGCAACCTTAGCCTACTCCAGCAACAAAATCTGTACCAATACTACCATTCTCTAGAAAATTATAGTTTGAGCTTCTAATGTAACACTCCTAATAATAACAATAATAATAATAATTCTATCAGTTAAATATATACATATATATGTGTTGTGTGGAATTACAAATAATCTTTATAGTGAAAACGAGAAAAAAGAAATCATGAATAAAAAAGAATTAGAAGACAAGATATTGAGTAGAAAAAGAAAAACTATTTGTTATTATTCAACACCAAGGGTATATGTACCAAATACAATACATTACATCACAAACACACAAAAAATCCAAGCCATATGACAAAACCACGAAAGCAACTCAAACAGAAAAAAATATACTAAACACAAAAAAAATCTATGCCAATACTACTTGGAGGACAGAACATACGATTTAAATAACGGTGAGAATAAGGACTATGATTCCAACAATAGTGCCCACAGTTTTCCATGGTGTATTGCAATAATCACATCTTAGAGTTGCCTCCTTCATGTTGTGGCAAGGACTATGATAGAAGCTCTTCAACCTTTTGCAGATATCAACATATTTAGAACTTAAATTTGCTTGAATAGCACTTCTCCAGAGACCATTTAATACAGTAGCAACATAATTGGTATCGCCTAGGTAGTGGTACCCAATTTTGTTATGAATGAGGACATCTACATCGTCATTTGTATTGATTAAGCGATCCAATATGAGGATGTAGTTGGTTATGTAAGATGAAGAAAGATAATGACACTGTTCTAAGGCTATCATATTACAAAATAAAGTTTCTATTCTTACTTCCCAATAAATTTAAGGGATCTCAAGGACAGACCCTGAGAATTTCAAGTCCAATAAGTACTTGCTTGTACTTACCTTGAACTTTAATCTTGCTTCTTGTAACTCATTTGCACTATATACAAGAAGATGGTCTCTAGCCTCATAGAATGACTGCCTACAAGGTTTTGGTATTGGCATGTGGAAGAACCTAAGTAGATTAGTAAAGTGCTTTATCCTAATATTAGGATTAGGCACTTGGTTATGTATATTGAAATAGGCAAAATAATCAAATGTGAGGTCAAGAAAGGAAGGGCTGTCATCACGAAGGGGAAATGGTCTATTGAATAGATCTTGAAGAAAAAAGAAGGGAAGTTGATTCTCAAGCAAAAGCAAATCCCTTATTATAATATTCTCCCAATATTGTAGTAATAGTTTAGAATCCGGATCCTATGACAGATAATTATGTTTCATCAAGAAGAGTTAAATGATGAACTAGCATCAACTAATATCAGCTTCGCACGTTCCTTATGGCTAAGGTTGATGGTCCCCCAGTAAGAAGCATGAACCGTTGACTCTGAAACTCTTACAAAGGTCAATAAATCATCAAAACTTGTCTTAGATCCTCTTATAAATCTCTTGAAGAATACTCAGTTTTGCATTTCCATGTCTTTTAGCTTCTCATTCTTATAATGAAAGGGGCCAATGGAAACATCTTTTGGGGTGTAAGCCTCTTCTTTTAGCTCGCAGATGGTGGGGGCACCTTGAAGATAAGCAAGTTGGTGACCAGAGACCATCTTCATCCCTATCTTGAATCATTACGTTAATGTCATTGATGCTATCATCCTTCGTCTATCATATTTAATGTAAATAATTCAAATTTATTTATTTGAATCTGACATCTAAAAATATTGAACAAAAATTACTTATGGATTTTAATTACTTACATACTGTTTGAAATGAACACAGGATAAATCTATGGACTGAGGTGTGAGAAGAAGTAGTTTAGTCATTCCTACCATTTCTTGACTAATCTCAGAGTCTAATTCTTTCTGCTTCATGTCATTCATCTTCCAATGAATATTTTCTTCCTGGATTTTGTTAGTATGAATTACCAAATTCTAGTGTTCAATATTATATTTAGCTAAAATTTTCACCTGTGCAATGTATAGGAATTTATACTCGTGGATCCATGTATCTCAATTCATTTTATCTTAAAAAAAATAAAAAAAGACACAAATGGACAAAACATGGAGCTCAAGATAAGTCATATAAGTAACATCACAGCACTATTCATAAGCCATTTCTCCAAATTAACTTCTTAAAGTATTTGTATTATAATGGACTTAGATCCATTCTTGACAAATAGTAAAAAGTGCACTTCAATTTTTATGCATAGTGTGATAATTTAACAAGTTTCTTATAGCTAGTGCTAAGCAAGACTAAAAGGCTAATATAGTTTATTAGGAAGTAAACTAACATGCATTTGCAATCTTAATTTCAAGTTGTAACCAAATGGAAAGTAAACAAATAAAGAAAAGTATTCAGAATTGTAACAATCATCATTACACTACCCGGAACTTAGTCGTGACCTAATAAGAAGTTGCCTTGTGCTTTGTGCAGCACCAAAAGAACAAAGACCGGAGAAAGAATCCAAATATGAAAAAATATGATAAAAGAAATAGAGAATGGTCACGTCGCGATGAGGTGCATGACTGCTGTAATGAGACGCTCGTGGAAACTCAAAAAATTTTCTGGTCAAGAACACTCGCCCCGCGGAGAAAGTCGCAGAATTTGTTTAAAACAGAAGCATATCAAATGGACGAAATAGAAAAATGTAAGGGAGAAATGAAGAGCAACACTAGGGTTCGAGAAACCCGATCCTTAGGAGTGATTTCTGGCCTCTATGAGCTTCAATTTTTATTTGTAAGTGATCCTTGATTTCCCTCTTCTAATTTCTTTTTGGTTTTTAGGGTTGAAATTCGGATATATATATATATGAGGGGTCAGTTTGGTTGCATTCCCACCAATTAAAATGCTTGATTTGATATTGTAGAAGTGTTACATAGTGTTAAGAAGCTTTGGATATGAGTTTTAGTTGGATTGTGATGAGTTTGTAGCTTTGTATTGCGTGTGGGAGCATGAAATCCAAAATGTATAGGATTGGTTATGGTTTGAATGATTAATTGGAGTTCATTGATGCATAAAAATGTTGTTGGAACCTTGGGTAAAGCTTAAAAGGTTGAATTATGGATTTTGGATAATTATGCTTTATGTTAATTGGGAGTATGATATTACTGTAGTGATTGTTTGATTGATCAGAGGAGTTCAAGTCGTGGGTTGCAATCTAAAAGCTTGTGAAAATCATGTGTATGATATCGACAATTTAAGGTAACCAAGTTTTTATGATATATATGTTATATGTTGATATGTATATATATGTATATATTCATGTTCTTTTTATACCACAATATTGGTTGTGTATATGTATAGTTTTTCTACATATCGTGGCATGCATACGGCTATTTGAAATGTGATATTGTTTATGATATGTATGTGTGATTTGTAGTATCCCCATACCATTGCATGCTAACACGACCATGATGATGATTTTGATGATGATGATATATATATATATACATATTTAAGAGGTATGTTAGCATGGCATTGACAATATCACCATTGATGCATATTGTGAGATGGATGTTCGGGTGATGATGAGATATGATATGATGATGATATGATAAAAGATCCTTACCACTAAATCATCTCCTATAGCTAGGAGAGCTAGGTGACAGTGGATAAGATGATATGATGAAATATCTCTATCATTCAATCCTCTCATATGGCTAGGAAAGCCAGGTGGCTGTGGATTTAGATATGCACCTTTCTTAAATCACCACCAATTCGGGTGATCCAGAGGAAGAAGAGCCATAGTCCAAACACTAGAGTAACTTTTGGCTGGGTTGCATTAGTGTAAAGTGAGCTTGGTAATGCCCTAGAATCAGTCTTCACCAACTATTGAAGGAAATAATCTATTTGAAATGTCTTGAAATGGTGACAGCTCGTGATTCTAGCTGTGTACGAGGAAGAACATACATACCATTTTATTTTGCATTTCATTACACCATATGCACGATTGTGTAGATTACTAATATAGATTACCTATGGTTGTGTTCCCGGTTACTGAGACTTTGTCTCACACCCCCTTCCATGACTAACATTTCAAGTGAAGGTTTTGGTACTAGTCCGAAGAAGATAAGGGAGTTGTAGCCTCTCCAACCTTAGGGATATTCAAGTCAACAATAGTGTGTGCTTGTCTATGTTTTGTATTGTGCTAAGTAAGATAGAATGTTTGTAATTAATATGAGAACAATGATAATGTAATGCTGGTAATTGTAGAATGTTGATGATGATGAATGATATGTGATGAGGTTGATGATTTTGTGGTATGGACATATACATATCTTGGTGTGTATGTATGATGATGGTTTGGACCTCGATGTAGGTTATTATTGTTGGAGTGTGTGTTTGTGAGTTGGAATGGCCACATGTGAGAGTCTAAATGGTATTTTGGGCCTAGTATGTGTGTTTGGGAATGTAGGTCATTATGTGGAATTGGGGTTTAGGGGGTTAATTCTTAAAGGAGTTGTTTCTCTGACATGAAACCTTCTTGGACAAGTTGAGTGGGCTAAATAGGACCTATGTAAATGGTCCTTAAGTACCAAATTGCCTTTGGTGGCAAACGGAGGTTGTTAGTTGTAAGTTGTGGCAAAAACGGTGTTAGGCGTTCAAAATCTCCATACGGAGATGTATTTGAGTGAAATTAATGTTTATAGTTAGATTGGGCAAGATTGACTTGGAGGAGTTAGAATCAGGTCAATCAGAGGTCGGAACATGAAGTTGTGTGAATTGGAATTTCACCCAAAAATTAGCAAATTGCTTATATAAATGCTGATATGGGTGCCATGGCGCTAGTCCCCTTTGTTTCAAGAATTTTTGGAACCCGTGAGCATTTAGGCCGTGATGATATTATAGCGGTCGTGATGCCATGACCTGATTTGCCTATTTTGGTTTTGTTTAGCCAGTATTTCTGAGTTTTAAGTGATGTTAGGGGGTATTTTGGAGTATGTTGTTACAAGAATTAGATGAGAGTAGATGATTCAGTACCTTGTTCTTCAAGTTGAATTAGACAAGTGTTTATGCAACCTTTGCTTTTCTCTCAAAACTTGAAATTACAACACTAAATATAATTTTCTAATGTTCAGTTATTAAGGTTCTACTTTTATAGCATCAAGTTCATTCATGAGCAAGCTATAAATGTTTTTATATTTTTTTGAAAAAAGAAGAATTTGCTTTTTCGTTGCAAGGAAGTAACAATCTTGAGAAAGATTTTTGCAGGAATTTTAAAAAGTAAAATTATTAGCACAACTGGCAAAAGTTTGAAGTTATGTAGCACCGATATAGGTATGTGTATTAGATATAATATAGTACGATATGAAAGATACAATTATTTTTAAAATTTTAGGATACTGATACGTGTGATATTTATACATATATAATATTATTTATGTAATTATTTACTTGTATAATTAATAAATTTACACATTAAAAGAAAAATGAGTATTAGATATTGTAGAAAAATAGTATAAATTTTAAAATAAACTATAAAATATTTAAAATAACTTCAAACGGTTTTATTTTATTGTAAAAATTTGAAGCGTTATAAATAAAAATGAAATGGTATGGATGGATATATATATATATATGCATAAGTACAGTTCGAGTATCATATCGTATCGTGTATCGAATATGGATGCGTTTATTTTTTTTTAATTTTTGGTCCTTCATAGGTTTGATGTTATGTATGTTGGTTTATAAACCATTTGAATTTAAGTGAAGAAGTTTGCTAAATTATAACTAAAATCTACATAATTTAGTGATACAAGAGTTGATTGCAATACTTACTTAATTGAGAGAATTATAGTTAGAGATCAAAATAACAAATTTATTACAAAATACAACATGTTACTACTCATTCTCCTAATTTTACTACTAAGTATTCCAAATTTTTACACTTTTTATCAGCTGAAATCCTTCTTTATAATTAATTTACTGTAATATCTCTAACTATAATTTCCCCTACTAAATTTACTTCTGTAGTCCTCTTTTTTGTCTTTAAATATGTAAAAAAATTATCATTAAACATTATTTTCAAATTCTAACTAGTGTTTTTATGACCAAACGGGACTGGATGGCTAAACCGGTTCGGTCGTCACCTGGATCGGTTCATTTTAATGCTTTAAACTGTTTTACCGATCGAACCGAATTGAGCCACTCTGAACCTGCTTTTAAGCCAGAAACCAGCTTTAAGCCAGAACCCAAGGCAGTTTTGAAGAAACCGTCCAGGTTTGAGTTTAAGTAACATTTACAGAGGATAACTGACAACAAGGAATAAGAGAAAGAACAAGAAGATGTATTTAGGAAGAAAATGGTTAGGAAAAAAAACAAGAAGAAAAGGAAAGAATCTGAAAAGAAACATCACATAAAATCAAATGCCTCACTTTCTCCTCTATTTCTTAATATTGCAATCTCCATCATCGGTGGCACTCACTTCCTCTTCTCTATCATTAGCAGCACGTGTAACATCCCTTATGATATCTTTCTTGGCTTTGTGTTCAGGACCGAAGAAAGCAAGACAAAGAAAGGTTCAAGTGAAGACCGAAAGGGCTCCACGCCATGACGAGAAGTAGGGCCGCCGCGGTGAGAGGCATTCCAGTGGCATTGTTTTAGCTGAACATGGTAGAGCCGCTGCGAGGTGTAAAGAGGCCGCGGTGAGATTCGGGATTTTTGTTTAAATCTGGATCATTTCGGACGATCGGAAAGAAAGAAAACGGAGGAAGCGACGAGGAGCTGAGCTAGGGTTAGCTATTTTTGGCCATTGGGAGTCGTTTTCAGCCACTAGAAGCTTGGATTCAAGTTGGCAAGTGTTCTCTACTCCTCCCTCTCCATTTTCTTCGATTGAGATTTGGGGTTTTTCAGTTTTGAGGTTGGATTTCCGGTTTGGGACAAAGTCCACCGATTGAAATGGATGAAATGAGGTTAAGGAAGTGTGTTTTAGTGTTCTTGTTGCTTGGATGTGAGTTTTGAAGGGTTTATGTATGATTTGAGCTTAACCCTAAGTTGTTTTCGGTTAGGGCTCTTAGGAATTCGAGGTATATGGGATTGTTTGGTGTTTGAATGGTCCCTAAGAATTTAATAATGCATGAAAGGGGTGTTGGAACCTTGGGTTAGGCCTAAAGTAGTTAAATTGTGGAATTTGGATATTTGGCATATTGTGTTAATGGAAGAATTATGTTATTATGAAGGTTGTTGGGTCACTCATGTTGGACAATTTGAGAAGTTTGTGGAACTCACGTGTGTGGTATTGATAACCTGAGGTAACCGGGTATTTGTTTATATTGTATTATCAATGTTGTATGATAGTAAATATAGTTGTGTATATATGCATATTTCTTTCATACCACGATATTGATGTATTTGTGTGTACTGTTTTTATATATCGTGGTATGCACGTAGTTAGATGATGATTATGATGATGATGATGAGATATGTGATGTTGACATTGATATGATATGACATGATGCATACATGACATTATGATGTTTATGATGATGATGATATGATGATACATGAGCATCACCACATGACATTATGAGACTGTGATTTATGGCGGATAGAGTGGTGATGATGTGATGACGATATGATGTATGATGATATATATATATTAGGAAGGATAAGGTTGGATTATATATATGTTAGGGAGGATAAGGATAGATTATATATGTTAGGGAGGATAAGGATGGATTATATATGTTAGGGAGGATAAGGGTGGATTATATGTGTTAGGGAGGATAAGGATGGGAGTCCCTGTGAGGGCGACATGCATACCATTCATTTTGTTAGATATGCTGGCTTCCCAAGAGGGGGGTGAATTGGGAAGATTAAAATTTTCTACAAAAGTCAAGAGTGTGGTGAAGACAAAAGAGACAGTAAAACAGAGTATAAAAGAATAGCAATGTAAGAGCAGTACAGAAGAAGGGAAGACACAGATGTTTATCCTGGTTCGGTCTCTTTATCTTGACCTACATCCAGTCCCCAAGCAACTACTTGAGATTTTCTACTATCCTGCAAGAATTCAGTGGGCTTCTTGTAATTGCCTCAGTACAGCTTTGATGCTCTGTTCTTAGAGCTTACAACCTCTCTCTTTGCACTCTAGCTAAGTGTTTCCCAAATCCCTTGTGATATCCCCTCATAAAAAAATATTTCTTCCAGATGAAGATAAGATTGATTACAAAGAATGAACTCTCTAATTTAGAGTGTATATGAAAGTTGAAGTGCAGAAGAATGAAGTATGAGAGTAAGAGACTTTGAGTTGAGAATTTGACAGAGTTTCAGTATATACAATGTAAATTCGTTACCCACAACTTCAAATGAATTTTTATTTATAGATTTATGTCTTAACTATTCGTTAGAGACAAGATCTAGCTATTAGCGACGTTTCCCAATGGTTACTTTGAAAAACTTTCCATTCACCAACCGCATTTAATGCTTCTGACACTCAAAGTTTGAATTTTGGTTAATCAACAAACGAATTTCGCAGATACCGAAAGTTAAAGACTTTAACGTTGAACTTCAAAGTTCGTCTGTTTATGAAGCAAAGTTCGAATTTCCATCTTTGAAAAATATTTCTATGTTAGAACATACGAATTTTCAAGTTAAAGTTCTTCTGATAAGTGTTAACAGTTGTCCCATATTGTTACAGTGCCTTCGAAGTTCGAATTTTGGTGCCCAAAATTCGTCTGTTAGTAGGCAGCTCAATAAGGCACAATAGTTCATCTTTTCGAAATTCGAATTTTCAAGATTCAAAGTTCGTCTGTCAGAGGAAGCTCTTCTTAGACTTATTTCAAAATTTGAATTTCTGAAAACCAACATTCGTATGTCAACAAATTATCATAACAAACTTACAAGTTTTGTTTCTAAAATTTGAATTTTCAAAGTCAAAGTTCATCTGTCAGTGAGCTAATTTTGAACTCTTTCTAAACATCACTTTCAGATGAACTTTGAGATATTCTTAGATGAATTTTTCATTTTTATGAATTGTGTTTTATCATAAATTCAAATTTTCAAAACACAATGTTCATCTGTCAGAGAAGTATCTTATTAGACTCATGCCAAAGTTCGAATTTATGCACTAAAAGTTCGTCTGTCAGGGGAATCTCTTTTCTGACTAACTTATTATCAATTCAAAATTCGAATTTCAAAGGCCAAAGTTTGAATTTTCAAAGCAATAAATCAGCTTTAGCACTTTAAAGTTCGTCTGTTAGTGGGTGTTTTTCAAGTATTCCATGAATTAACATGGAATCAGATTTCTAAAAACATTCTTTTGCCAATTCAAAGCCTTTTACTCAAATTAAACAAGGTAAGAAGTCCTATATCTAATGTTGTGCTGATTTTACTTGGATTTCTCCATTTGGGATCTCCATGCACCTTTGATATCTTCTCTTCAAACTCTAGAAGGTTGGTTTGGAATCATCAAAACACTTGATTCAATATTCTCCCCTTTTTTGATGATGACAAAATAACTTGCAAACTGGATTAGTACTTGAGTTTGCTTTAACAAGCTCCCCCTTAACATATACATTATAATTCAGAAGATAAGATATCATGCACAGCAAATCAACCAAGGAAAATCATTCATTCATTTAAGGTTTTTCATTACAAAGGCAGAACATTGCAATCATAAAATTTAGAACAAGGTTCAAAGCAAAGATTTATCATTCTTAAGACAAATAATACTACAAAAAGGACCAAGCTATCCTAAGATCTAATCACTTCTTCTTGAGCTTGGACTTCTTGCTGTAGGTCTTGCCAGAAGGCTCTGCTGCAGTCTTTCCAATTTACTCGGACTTCTCCCCCTTTTTGGCATCATCAGGAAGGTGCACAAAGTCAGTAAGAGGAGGGATCTAAGGTACTGGGATTGCCTGAAGAGGCACAGAAACAAATGGAAGATCTAGATTAAGCCTTGGCAAAGACTCAAAAGCTTCAGAAGTAGACTCCTTATCATCAAAGAATTCAAGAAGTTCTTGTACTTCTTGCCTAGTGACTGCCAATTGAGCTTTTCGTGCCTCCGAGAGACCAAAAGTAGAAACAGGTAAGGGAGCAAGAGGACGAAACATTTCTTCAAGCCTTAATCTTTGTACTTGCAAGAGAGCATTATGAGCAATAGCCTCTAGATCAACATAAGGCACAATGCTTCTCTCTTCATTCAAAGCTGCTTGCATGAATGGTAAGGTAGAGATAGCTGCCACTAGTTTTTCAACTTGCCCAGATTCTTAAGGTGAGAGAATTGAATCCTGAGCAACTTCAGGAATGGACTCATGGGAGCTTGGTTCCAGAGGGGCCTCTTCCTCCATTCTATAGTCCAAGGGAGGACCAGGACTTGCCTCATTACTAGAGGCCTGTGGTATGGTCAATGTGCCAGCAGCTCCAGTATCATGCACTGCATTATCAAGTTTAGGGGAGGCTAGCACGAAAGAACTTGGAGGCTCAGGTGTAGGAGACATGACAAGCTTAGAAAATCTTGGCTGAGGTAGAGCTGATGTGGAGGGAATGGCACTCCTGATGTCTTCATATGCATCAGCCACCACTTTCATATTCCTTGCCAACTGATGTATCTGGTCTTGCAGATGGGCAAACTTGGCATTCTGCTCATCTCTGATGCTAAGCATAAGTACAGACACACTGTCATACAACTTAGTGATCTTGGTTGGCTTTACTCGAGTAGAAGGAGTTGATGGAACTTGAGCTTGAAAGGGCTGAGATGTAGATGGAACAGGCTGAGGTATGGATTTTACAGCAGCCTCAGAGGTTCCTTCTTGCTGTTAGGAGGATTCCTCATCAAAGAAAAGGTCTTCAGTCTTTCCAGCTCCCTTTCTAATCCATCTCCCATCTTTCTTCTCTATTCCCATCCTTTGCAGTTTTTCTTCTTTGAAGATCTCAGTAGGCTTCCCTTTTCCTTTCTTAAGATATTGGATTCGAGCATACTGAAGTATCTTGGAGATGATTGCTGCATAAGGAAGGGTGGAATCTTTCCTCTGATCTCTTGCCTTCATCATGCGTTGAAGGATGATATGTCCCATGTTGATAAGCTTCACACACATAATAGCTGCCATCACATGTGCTTCAGCCCTTGTAATCAGATTGAAACTGCCTCCTTTGTTGAATATAATCCTGGACACAATATAGTGCAGGATTCTGACTTGAGCACTGAGGTCTGTAAGCTTCAGCAGGCTTAGAGGTGGCCTGTTTTCTTTTCTTCTGAACAGAGTGTTCAGGATTGTGCTTTCCTTGTAGTTCAGAAAAGGCCCTCCTTCTTCATCAATGGTTTCAACCTCATCCGTATACCTTGAGGCTATAATGTCAATCTTCAGACCGTCTTGCCCTGGGATTTCTAACACCTCATTAAAGGTTTCATCTGTTAGCCAGATGGTCCTTGACCTCGGATTTACTTCCCACTTCTTCTTCTTGCTGTTGAATTGCAGAGAGGCATACCAGGTCTTGACTACCTCATCATCATATCTTTCAAGTATTTCTAACAAATTTTTATATCTTGTCATCCAAAGCCCAGCATCAAAGTTGTTAGAAACTAGGAATTTTTCCAAATTCACACAGTGAGGCTTGATTACCTTTTTGCTGACAAATTTGGAGGTGTATTCTCCAAGAATATGAGCATTGCTCCACAATGGTAGTGAGGTCAGTTGATATTCTCCAGATTTAGTGCTGGAGGAGGAAAAAGATGTAGCAGTGACAGGAGTAGCCGGAATAGTGGGCTCTGCTTTCTTCGAAGGAGAGGGTGCAGATTTCTTCGAGTCTACCTGTGAAGTAGTTTTCTACCTTTTGGAGGGTGTTGTCTTGCTGGATTCACCTTTTCTTTTCTAAGTTTCACTCTCCTTTGAGGCATATTGGGATTTTACAGACCTCTTTGGTCGTGACTCTCCCTTCCCAACTTCTGGATTTTTGACTATTGCCATTCTCGGTAAGGAATGATTCAGAAAGATGCAAAGAGTGGGTTTATAGGGTGTGAAAAGGAGTTTAATCAGTGAGAAATGAAGGTTTACGAATGGAGTTAATTGGAATTAAGGAGAGAATTTGAACAGACTTGAGAGAGAGACGAATAGGGTTGCGTCTGTTCAGAGAATGACCTTCGATTTTAACATATGTAACCGCTGAACAGACAAATTTTGAGAGGTCAAAATTTGAACTTCAAGCAGTCACAAGTTAATCCATTCCGCAAGGCTTGCTGACAGATGCATGTTCAACTGGAAATTTGTCTGACAGAGACTTGGTTCTGAAAACAATATGTGAACAGATGAACTTTGTTTTAATAAAGTTCAAACTTCGAAAGAATCAGGCAATAAGCAATTATGAACACAGTAAGAAACAGATAAACTTTACTTATGAAAATTCATCTTTTAGAGAACCAACAAGGTGAACATGTTACAACAAACGAATTTTGGTTCAAAAGTTCAAATTTTAACACTTTGTAAAGAATTTTCAACATGCGTATTTTGAGAACTGGAGATTCATATATTAGTCATGTTGAACAGAGACAATATTTGCATTTCATTTTTGAAAATTTGAATTTCTATTATTCAACAGACAAATTTTGAAGGACAGAAGAGTACTGTTACAGTGTGCAGCCAACTGAAATTCGTTTGATGGGTATCCAAATTCGAATGTTAGGCATGCTAACTTCAAAAAAACACAGTTTAATCATGGAAATTTGTCTAACAAACATCTAAAATGTGAATTTCAACTTTCTAAACTTACGGAACAGATCCAGATGCTCAAATTTCTGGCTTTCTTTTTCATCTTTTGATTGTGTCATCCTGATTAGCTCCATTGGACAGCTCTATTATCATTTGAACTTGTGAGGAGCACCTACAACTTATATCAAACACACTCCGATGCTAAAGTTAGGATTGGTTCAATGTCAGAAACTTCAATTTAGATAGATATAAGGACATACTTACAGTTCATTAGGATTTACCATACCCAATTCTCTTCTGATTTCTCAATGTCTATTTTCTGGAAGGGGCTTTGTCAGAATGTCAGCAACTTAATCCTCAGTAGGGATGTGTTCTAATCTGATTTCTTCTTTCAGAACATGATCCCTTATAAAGTGATGCCTAGCTTCAATATGCTTTGTCCTTGAATGCATAACAGGATTCTTTGTGATGTTAATAGCACTTTGGTTGTCACACATTATTGGTATTTCCTTCATCTCAATCTCAAGATCTACAAGCTGTTGCTTCATCCAAATAACTTGGGCACAACAGCTACCAGCTGCAACATATTCAGCTTCTGCAATGGATAGAGTCATACTGTTTTGCTTCTTGCTGAACCATGACACCAGGGATCCTCCAAGGAACTAACATGTTTCACTTGTGTTTTTTCTGTCAGTTTTAGATCCAGCAAAGTTAGCATCAGTGTATCCAATGAGATCTTCTCCATTGCCCTTTGGGTACCAAAGTCCCATTTGTGATGTTCCAATTAAATATCTGAAGATGCATTTCACAGCAGTTGCATGGGTTTCTTTGGGACATGATTAGAATCTTGCATACATACAGACACTGAGCATGATATCAGGTCTACCAGCTGTTAGGTATAGCAAAGATCCAATCATTCTTCTATATTGAGTTATATCAAAAATTTTTCCTCCTCTATCCATATCAAGCTTAGTTGCAGTAGCCATAGGAGTTCCCATTGGGTTGGCTTTTTCCATGCCAAACTTTTTTAGTAGCTCTTTCAGATATTTTGATTGGTTGAGGAAGATACCATCAGTATATTGCTTAATTTACAGTCCAAGAGAGAAGTTAAGCTCACCTATCATTGACATTTCAAACTCACCCTACATTAGCTTAGAGAAATTCTTGCAAAGAGATTCATTAGTAGCACCAAATATAATATCATCAACATAAATTTGAATAATAAGTAAATCTTTGTTTTCTTTCTTAGTGAACAAAGTAGTATATACTTTTCCTCTATTGAATTCCTTTTCAGTTAGAAAGTTGCTTAGTCTTTCATACCATGCTCTAGGAGCTTGTTTTAAATTGTAAAGAGCTTTCTTTAGTTTATAAACATGGTTTGGTTTTGTAGAGTCCTCAAAGCCTGGAGGTTAGTCTACATAAACTTCTTCCATGATATATCCATTCATAAAAGAACTTTTCACATCCATTTGATATAACATTATGTTTTTCATGCATGCATATGCCAACATGATTCTAATTACTTCTAATCTTGCAACTGGAGTAAATATATCCTCAAAATCAATAGCTTCTTCTTGATTATATCCTTTGGTAACCAGTCTTGCTTTATTTCTTATTATTGTTCCTGATTCATCAAGTTTATTTCTAAAGACCCATTTAGTGCCAATGATAGGGTGAGTTTTAGGTCTAGGCACTAAATCCCAAACTTGATTTCTTTCAAACTGATTTAATTTATCTTGCATGGCCAGAATCCAGTATTTATCAGTTAAGGCTTCTTCAGCACACTTAGGTTCAATTTGAGAAATGAAAGCACAGTTGATCATCTGATCCCTTAGCTGTTTTCTAGTTTTAACTTTCTCTTGAACATCCCTAATCACTTCATCAGCAGGATGATTCCTTTGATATCTCCAAGCTCTGGGAAGTTCTTAAGATATATCTTCATTATTCTCATACTCAAAGTCTTTCTCCTAAATATTTTCCTCTATATTAATAGATTCAGATATTTTTGGAGGTTCAGTTTTACCTTCTTCAGAAATATCTAAGTTCCTAAAATTCGAAATAAGATCATCTTCATCAGTGACATGCTTGGAAACTGTTTCATTTTCAATAAATACAACATGCACCGATTCCTCTAAAGATTTAGTCTTCTTATTGAAAATTCTATATGTTTTACTCTTACTAGAATAGCTCAGAAATATATCTTCATCAGATTTGGCGTCAAACTTACCCAGATTCTCCTTTTCATTGTTGTGGATGAAACATTTACAACCGAACACATGCAGACGTGAAAAGTTTGGCTTCCTTCCTTTATACAGCTCATAAGGAGTCTTCCCTAGAATTGGTCTGATGCAGGCTCTGTTAATGATGTAACTTGCTGTGTTTACTGCATCAGCCCAGAATACTTGAGAGAGTTTCTTTTCATTCAGCATTGCTTTTGTCATTTCTCCAATTGTTCTATTCTTCCTTTCCACCACTCCATTCTGCGGAGGAGTTCTTGGAGCTGAGAAGTTGTGATCAATTCCATGTTCATCACAGTACTCCAGAAAGCATGAATTTTCAAACTCTCCTCCATGGTTAGACCTGATAGACACAATAGAAATACCCTTCTCATTTTGCATTTTCTTAGCTAAGGTTACAAATGCATCAAATTTTTCATTTTTGGAAGAAAGAAATAAGGTCCAAGTAAATCTAGAGTAATCATCCACAATCACAAGAACATACAAATTTCCACCAATGCTTTTTACTCTAGATAGACCAATCAGATCCATATGCAATAGTTGCAGTGGTCTAGATGTGGTGACTACATTTTTAGATTTGAAAAGACGATTTAGTTTGTTTTCCTTTAAGGCATGCATCACATTCTTTGTCTTTTTCAAACGAGATTTTTGGTAAGCCAATAACTAACTCATTCTTTCACCAATTTTAATAGTTGGTTCATGTTAACATGCGCTAATCTTCTATGCCACAACCAACTATCATTATCCTGACTAATCAAACAGACAGAATCTAAGGAAGGAAGTTCATCAAGATCAATAATATAGCAGTTATTATCCCTTTAAGCCTTGATGATTACTTTGTGATCACTTTTTCATACGACCAGGAAAAATTTTGAGTCAAAAAGTACCCAGTTGTTTTTGTCACATGTCTAACTCACACTTAGCAGATTGTGATTGAGGCCAATTACAAACAGCACCTCTTCAATAGATGTTTCTAGATTCTTGCTACAATGCCAATTCCAACTATTTTTCTGTATTGATCACCTCCAAATGTCACATTTCCTCCCTTTTTGTCTCTAAGGGTGATGAACTTCTCCTTATCACCAGTCATGTGACTTGAGCAGACATTGTCCATATACCATTTGTTGCTCTTTCTTATTTTAAGACAGATCTGCAAAACAAAGTTCAGAGTTTCTTTTTAGGTACCCAAATTTGCTTGGGTCCTTTTCTGTCAGTGGCATTTTCCCAAGATACAAGTGTATCTTTGGGAACCCATTTTATCTTCCTGTCAAGTCCATTTTTCTTTAATGCACATGAACTGGAAATATGTCCCTTCTTGTTACAGAAGCGACAGATGGTGAAAAGGCTGCTAGATTGTGATGCAGGAAGAAAGCAATGCAGATAATATTTTTGTTTCACATATCTTGGTTGATCATAGAATTCAATACGGTTTGAAATATGTTCTTTTTTCGTATGCCCATTAGCATGCACAAAATGCCTTATATACAGATTTTGATTTTTCTTTTTAATCCTTTCTTTTACTGCACAAGAATTATAGCCAAGTCTAGCCTTTCCTTGTGTGATTCTCTGACTTCCCACTAAAGCAAATAATATATCTTTACCCTTAGTAAGTCTAGTCATTCCTTTCAGTAGATAGTCATTAGTTTACTTTAATTCAATACATGATGTACATCAAGCAGATTCAGATTTATGCAGAGATGTAATGTCAGAAATATTGCACTGAGATTCTAGCTTGTTAATCTTTTTCTTAGCTTGTCTTAGTTCTTTAGCTGTCTTAATAAATTCATCATGCAGTTCATGAAATGCATCAAGTAATTCAGAATAGGAAGGTTCAGATTCATATACCTCATCCTCATGATCATTGTTGGATGGATTTTGAGCTTCTTCAGATACAAGCGCCATCAAGCAGATATTGACGATTTAATCTTCATCATCTTCTTCTTCATCTGAGTTGTTGCCCTAGATTGATGAGATGTATGCCCTCTTCTTCTTGCTATTGTCAGCAGCTTTCTTTTCTTTCTCTTGCTTCTTTAGGAATTGTGGACAATCTCATTTAATGTGCCCTTACTTTTTACATTCGTAGCAGGTGACGGGTTCTTTTTCTTCTTTCTTGTTATCTACAGCTGCTTCTTTCTTGAAGAATCTTTTGTTTCTTTTCTTGTTGTAGAACCTTCCAAATTTTCTGACCATCATAGCCAGAGTTTCTTCATCTAATTCATCTCCATCATCAGATTCTTCTTCTTTCTCTTCAGCAGCTTTCAGAGCAAGACCTTTCTTTTTCCTATCTTGTCCTGCTTCCTTGAGAGCCTTTATCTTTCCCTCATATTCTTCAAGGCTACCGAAGAGGGCTATGACAGAGGCCATTGATTCTCCTCTGGCTTTCTCTATTGCTGTTACTTTAGGTTGCCATTCCAAAGGAAGAGCTCTAAGGATTTTTCTCACCTTCTCTAGCTGGGTGTACTCCTTGCCAAGACTCTTCAATTGATTCATAATAAGGGTAAATCTCTTTTGTAGCTCTTTGATGCTCTCCTTCCACCATTCTGAAGCTTTCATATTCACCAATGCAGGAGTTCAATTTGTTTTCTCTTACTCCACCGGTTCCTTCATGAGCGATTTCTAAAGTGTCCCACATACCTTTGGCTGTGGAACATTGTGACACTCTGTAGAATTCGGCTTGGTTTAATGCACTGACCAGGCAGTGTTTTACCTTAAAGTTCAGCAAGACTCTTCTCCTATCTTCCTCATTCCACTCGTTCTCTGGCTTTTCCTTGTATTTTCCATCATCCTGCAGTTTCATTGGGACAAAGTCTCCCTTCTGGATGATAGACTAGATGTCCAGATCAATGGACTGGAGATAGATCTACATTTTCATCTTCCAGTATCCATAGTGTTCTCCATCAAAGCCAGGTGGTCTGTTTGTGTTGTTTCCCTCAGGTAGTATACTTTCTCCAAAGCCAACCATTGAATTTCCTGGACTGTTAGATCCTTTGTTTGGGAATCCGGGCTCTGATACCACTTGTTAAATATGCTGGCTTCCCAAGATGAGGGTGAATTGGGAAGATTAAAATTTTCTGCAAAAGTCAAGAGTGTGGTGAAGACAAAAGAGACAGTAAAATAGAGTATAAAAGAATAGCAATGTAAGAGCAGTAAAGAAGAAGGAAAGACACAGATGTTTATCCTGGTTCGGTCTCTCTATCTTGACCTACGTCCAGACCCCAAGCAACTACTTGAGATTTTTCACTATCCTACAAGAATTCAGTGGCTTCTTGCAATTGCCTCAGTACAGCTTCGATGCTCTGTTCTTAGAGCTTACAACCTCTCTCTTTGCACTCTAACTAAGTGTTTTCCAAATCCCTTGTGATATCCCCTCATAAAAAAATATTTCTTCCAGATGAAGATAAGATTGATTACAAAGAATGAACTCTCTAATTTAGAGTGTATATGAAAGTTGAAGTGCAGAAAAATGAAGTATGAGAGTAAGAGACTTTGAGTTGAGAATTTGACAGAGTTTCAGTATATACAATGTAAATTCGTTACCCACAATTTCAGATGAAGTTCTATTAATAGATTTATGTCTTAACTATTCGTTAGAGACAAGATCTAGCCGTTAGAGACGTTACCCAATGGTTACTCTGAAAAACTATCCGTTCACCAACAACATTTAATGCTTCTGACACTCAAAGTTTGAATTTTGGTTGATCAACAAACGAATTTCGCAGATACCGAAAGTTAAAGACTTTAACGTTGAACTTCAAAGTTCATCTGTTTATGAAGCAAAGTTCGAATTTCCATCTTTGAAAAATATTTCTATGTTAGAACATACGAATTTTCAAGTTAAAGTTCTTCTGATAAGTGTCAACAGTTGTCCTATATTACTACAGTGCCTTCGAAGTTAAAATTTTGGTGCCCAAAATTCGTCTGTCAGTGGAGAGTTAAATAAGGCACAATAGTTCATCTTTTCGAAATTTGAATTTTCAAGATTCAAAATTCGTTTGTCAGAGGGAGCTCTTATCAGACTTATTTCAAAGTTTGAAACCAACATTCGTATGTCAACAAATTATCATAACAAACTTGCAAGTTTTGTTTCTAAAATTTGAATTTTCAAAGTCAAAGTTCATCTGTCAATGAGCTAATTTTGAACTCTTTCTAAACATCACTTTCAGATGAGCTTTAAGATATCCTCAGACGAATTTTTAATTTTTATGAATTGTGTTTTATCAGAAATTTGAATTTTCAAAACACAAAGTTTGTCTGTAAGAGAAGTATCTTATCAGACTCATTCCAAAGTTTGAATTTATGCACTAAAAGTTTGTCTGTTAGAGGAATCTCTTTTCTGACTAACTTATTTTCAATTCGAAATTCAAATTTCAAAAGGCAAAGTTCGAATTTTCAAAGCAATAGATCAGCTTTAGCACTTTAAAGTTCGTCTGTTAGTGGGTGTTTTTCAAGTATTCCATGAATTAACATGGAATCAGATTTCTAAAAACATTCTTTTGCCAATTCAAAGCCTTTTACTCAAATTAAACAAGGTAAGAAGTCCTATATCTAATGTTGTGCTGATTTTACTTGGATTTCTCCATTTGGGATCTTCCATGCACCTTTGATATCTTCTCTCCAAGCTCTAGAAGGTTAGTTTGGAATCATCAAAACACTTGATTCAACACATTTCACATTACATTCATGTGTTGCATGAGTTATATATATATGTATATATGTATATGTGTGTGGTGGTCCCCGGTTACTGAGACATTATCTCACACCCCTCTCCCATGAACTAACCTTTCAGGTGACGGTTCTGCCATTAGTCCGGAGAAGACACGGGAGTAGCTACGTGCATGGGAATAGTCTATGTAGTATTTGTAATTTTAGATATGTACCTTGTGCCAAGTAGGATAGAATGATTTGTAATGAATGTATGATACTGAGAGTATTGTTACGGATGAGTGTATGTTTGGTTATGTATGTTGTATGTATGGTTGCATGGTTTTGGAGGTTGAGAAGTCAGTGTATTGATGTTTGTGAACCCAGAGTGGTTTTGGGCTTCATTGGTGTGTTTTGGGGCCTGCAGCCCATTTGTCAAGTATGAGTTCCAAGAGGTCAAATCTCAGAGGAGTGGTTCCTTTGGGGTGAAACCTCTTTGGACAATTTGATTTGGGGGTTTTTGACCTGTATGAATAGTCTTTGAGTGACCATTTGCCTTTGGTGGCAATTGGAGGTGGTTAGTGGTGAATTTTGGTTAATAAGTAGCCAAAACGGTGTCAGGGGTCCAGAATCTTCATACGGAGTTGGATTGAGGTGAAAGTGGTGTCTATGAATAGATTGGGGCTAGATTACCTTCTAGGAGTTGGAATCAAGTCAATTGGAGGTCAAAGCATAAAGTTATGCACGTAAGAAGTTCGCCCCGGAGTGCACAAGTTGCTGGTATAGAAAACCAGCAAAGGGCGCTGTGGCGCCAGTGTCCAGGCCGCAGCGCCACAATGTCTAGAAGCGATGGAGAAATAGGGGAGGCCAGAGCTGTGGCGGTACTGTAACGACCGCAGCCCCAATATTCTGGCATTTTTGGGTTCGTTTCCGCTGGTTTGAAGTTTTGAGAAGTTGTTTTGAGTTGTTTGGGTTGTGTTGGGTTGGTTTTCGAAGTTTTTGGTCATTTCTGGAGGTGTCAAGAGGTAGGATGTTACAGCATGGTCTTTCTCTTCTCTATCATCAATGGCATCATCTTCCTCTTCTCTGTTGTCGCCGGCATCATCTTCCTCTTCTTTGTCTTCGTAGGCATCTTCTTCCTCTTAAACGTCAGACCCTTGTTGCTCTCATTTTTCTCCCATCGCTGCTAAGCCTCTTTTCCTCCCAGATGGCCCCACCAAGAAAAAAGATTTGCTGAAACGCTAGCGTTTTTGCGTTTCCTAAATCCCAACCCTTTCACCTTTCTTTTTTAACTTTTTTTAATTTATGAATAAGACAAGACAAAAAAAATAATTATGATTTATAACTTTTTTTCCGAAACTAACCATTGAAGTTGCATATTTGCACAGGCTGAGAGTGAAATTGGGTCTGTGTTTTTTTTTAAAATAATTATGATTTATATTTTTTTCAAATTGGGTTTTCTAGCAAGCCCAAGAAAATAGAATTTTTCTTAAAATGATTCCTATGGGCTCATATCAATATTGTCTATATCTAAAGTATTAGGCATTTAATTTAAATATAACAAAATTAAGGAAAAATATTTAAATGTTCATAGTTTTTTAATATATTTTTTTATTTTAAAATTTTCTTTAATTTTGTTATAATTAATTGATTAAATTTTTTAAATATATGATTATGTAATAAATATATTAATTTTGAATTCACAATCACGTAACAAATTAAAAAATTGATATAGAAGAACTCATAAGAAATTGATAATTCAATATTATTTAGTTTAAAATTTTAATTGGGTCATGAAATTAACTTAAACTTGTCCTGTTAATGTGTTATGCTATGTTTGTTTCAAATTGATGTTAATTCATGACTTAATTTTCAAATTATTTAACAATTTGATATTTTATTTCTTATATATATATTATTTGGTATATAATATTATTTTTATTTAATTTTTAAATCACCAATTTTACCATTGGTCTAATCGGTAAAACCATACAAACCATGACCTTATGGCATTTCTGGTTTGACATTTGGTCCGATTTTTAAAGCATTGCTTCTAACAGGAAAAAAGTTAGAATCTCAAAGCATTTCATTCGTTTATATGATTTTGAAATGTATAGAATTTGTGATTGCATAAATATTTACATCCATTTACACAAAATTTAAAAGAGAAAAGAAAAGAAAGAAAGAAAGGGCAGCAGAACTTTCTAATTCTTAAAAAAGCTTCAAATAAACTAAAGGTTGTAAAGAAAGCAATAGTTTATTTACGTAAAGCAAACTCAAGGTAGAAAAATTAGAAAGTTAAAGTTTATACAAGGGAAAAAAAAAGAAAAAAAGAAAAGGCATCAAACAAACTAAAGGTTAATATTTAAATGTTAATTATGTGAAGCTGGAAGAGAAATTAATTGAAGTGATGAAGACAAACATATTATTTATGTGAAAATATAATTTATATCATTAATTGTTTGTTGAATGATCTATGGTGAGGAATCTGAAAATATAATTTTAATTTTATTGTCTCATTGTGTGAAAAAATACTCATAAAATCGTATCAAAAGTGTTTAGTTTCAAAGGATTTTATCCAAAAATATCAATGCGTTAATATTACCAAAGAAACACAACTGTGTTCAAATGTGACTTCTCTATTCCTTGCATCTCTCTCTCTCTCCCCACCAATCCACCCCCACCCTATACTTACGGAATTTTGAAAAATATTTTGGTTCGGATTCTGGATTGATCAAATTAAAATGATTACTTTTCATTTTGATATCTTCATTAATTAATATTTTTTAAAATGTTAAATATAAATTATTAACATTTGACATGGATTCAAAGAGTAAAGAAAAGCTGAAGAATAAAGAAGTTAATTTGAATTTTTGCAGTGAAGGTGAATAATTATTCTCACTTCAAGGTCATGAATTCTGGCTTAAAAGAAAAATTAATTGCCATTAGCAAAATATGAATCTATCTAAGTTGGAGTATGAATCATTTGAATTAGAGAGATAAGTCTCTGATAAATTATTGATGAAATTTGATCAAGTGATATCTGTGTTATGAGTTTGAGAACACAGATAAAGTTATATATATATATATATATAACTTTAAAATTATGCAGCTGCCACAAACAGTATATAAGAAAAGAAAAAAAAGAATAAAATTCTTATGTTTGAAAACTCTCTTATTCATACATGTTATAGAATTTATACATAAATTTTGAAATTTTTGTTTCTCAGAAATTGAAAATTCTTCATTAATAGCAATACACAAAGATTACAACAAGAGTACCAAATAATCGATACATTACATCACAGAAGCAAAAGTAAAATCCAGGCCACACAAAACGACGAAAACAACACAATCAGAAGACCCAAAACACATGTAGACAAAGAAAATAATCGGACACATTGAAGCCATCCACAAAGTGAATCAACCTCAGCCTATTTCAGCAGCAGAATCTACGTCAGTGCTACTTGGATGCCAGAAAATATGGTTTGAATAACAGTGAGAATGATGACTATGATTCCAGCAACAGTGCCTACAGTTTTCCAAGGTGTATTGCCATAATCACGTCTCAGAGTTGCCTTCTTCTTGTGCCAAGGATCTTGATAAAATGCATTCAACCCTTTGAAGATCTTGTGGTATTCACAACTGCAAGTATCAACAAGGATATTTTTGTTGAGGCCATTGAATAATGCTGCAACTTCATTGGTATCGCCAAGCCAATGGTGGATTACTTTCCTATGAATGAGGACATCCACATCTTTATTTGTGTTGATTAGGCAATCCATTGCAAAACTATAGTCCACAAAGTAAGAATCAAGTGGATAATGACATTGCTCTAAAGCTATCATATTACCAAACAATAATTCAGTGCTATCAATCACCCAAATCTGTGGGATCTTAAGAACATGTCCTGAAAAGTTCAAGTCTAGTAAGCAACTGCTTTTGATTGGCTCGAACTTTACTCCTGCTTCTTGCAACTCATTTGCACTGTATAGAAGAAGATCTTCGGGTTTGAAATTGCTCCGTTCAGTTCGTGTTCTTGGTAAGTAAAACAATCTAAGAAGATCTGTGAAGTGCTTTACATCAGTATTATGCTCTGGCTCTAATTTTTGTTTATTATAATATTGAAAGAAGGAAAACGTGAGCTTAAGAAATGAAGGAAGGTCACCACGTTGGTCATGGGGAAATGCTCTATCAAATAGCTCTTCAATAAGAAAGAAAGGAAGTTGATTCTCGAGTAAAAACAAATCTTTACGAATAGTAAACAGCAAATATGGTTGTGACAGTTTAGCATCCGTGTGGATCTCACGCTTATAGACGCTCTTGAAGAGTTCAATGATGAAAGCAGCATCAATTAATATAAGTTTCACAAGTTGCTTCTCAGTAAGTTTGATTTTCTCCGAGTAAGAGGCACGAACTTTTGGTTCTGAATGCTTCACAAAGCTGACCATTTCATCCAAGCTTGCCTTAGCATTTCGTTTAAATCTTTTGAAAATTATTTGTTTGTGCTCTTCCATGTCTTGCAACCTCTCATCACCGTGATGAAAGGGGCCAATTGAAACAGCCATTGGGGTGTAAACATCTTCTTTTAGTTTACGGATCCTAGGGGGCACCCTGTAGATACAACGTGTAGGTGACACGAGACCATCATTGCTATTTTGTATGATTTTTTCAAGGTCAATCACGACATCATCTTTCATCTATCAAATTTGATTCAGAAAACAATCATTAATTACACAAGCAAAATACAATATAAAAGGTGACCATATATATAATACAAAAAGCAAAAAAAAATATATTCATCCATAGATAAGAAATTTTAAAAAGTAATGAATAATAACATAGTAAGAAAGTAGATCTTTTGGTTTTCTTTTATGTATATTGCTTGATTGATGTCTTCACAGGTGATTTTTTTTAAAGCTAGTACTAAATAAGGCTGAAAGGCTAATAATTTAGAAAGTAAACTGCATTTGCAATCTTAATTTCTCTGGCTTTAAAAAACCTGTGAAAGTAAAAATAAACTAAGAAGAGGATCAGAATTGCTAACCCCAAAAGGAAAGTAAATAAACTAAGAAAAGCACTCAGAATTGGATGAGAGTAGATGATTCAGCACCTTGTTCTTGAAAATGCTTTTCTATCTATACTTGAAATTGCAACACTGCTTGTTTTCTGATGTTCTGTTACTGAGGTTCTACTTATTATATAGTGAAGTTCACCGCTGTACAAACTATAAGTTTTTCTTTTTGCTCTGAAGGAAGAATTTTTTTTTATTACCTTGCAAGGAAGAAATATCCTTGAGAAAGATTGTTGTATGTGGGTACTTTGAAAAGTAAAATTAATAGCACAACTAGCAAAAGTTTTTTTTGGTAGCCAAACACAACTAAAAAAAGTTTGAAGTTATGCACGTTGTTGTATATATAAACCATTTAAAAAGAAAGATTTACACAAATAGTAATACATACAACATAATATCAAGTGCAGATAAGAAATTAAGAGGAAAAAAAAAAGAAGGAAAGAAAGCGAAGAAATTTAAAAGAAAGAAAGAAAGAAAAAGTATCAATTTAATAAACCAAAGGTTGTAAATAAAAGAAAAATTAGTTTACGCAAAATAAACTAAGGTAGAAACGTTAGAAAGTTAAAGTGTAAACATCAGAAGAAATAGCGTCAACCAAACCGAAGGTTTTATAGAACACCGATTAATCTATGACTCTATGTTATATAAACTAAAGCTTCAAATAAAATATTTCTTTACTTGGTTGGAAGTTTTTGGAGGGCTTTTAAAAAATGGAGAGAGAATTGAAGGGATTAAATCTCCTCCCCTTATTTGGTTCAAAAAATTGAAGGAGATCCCCTCCAATCTCCTCCATCACTCATTTTCCCTCTCTCACTCCAATTCTCTTTAATCTATTTTTGAACCAAATAAAATTTCTTTAAAATCCCTCTAATTTCCTCCTTTTCAATTCCAACCAACAAGAAATTTTAAAATCCCTCAATCCATTCCCCTCCAATCCCTTTTATTAAAATCCCCTAATCTCCTCCCTTCCGACTCCCTCAATTAAACTAAACAGACCCTAAAAGTTATTATAAAAAAAAATAAATTTATATTTCACACTTTCTTTAACCTTTACGTTTGTTATTACTGCAGTTATTTTAACCCATATGGTCATATTGTTTGTTGAATGATCTATATTGTGAGGAATGTGAAAATATGATTTGAAATTTATTGTCTCATGGGTAACTCTTGAATTAAAACATATGAAAATTTAATTCTACGTTGGTCTATAAATCATTTGAATCTTACTCAAAGCTGAAATTTAAGGAAATTGGATATGTTTTCCTATATATTATATGGAATATAAGGTAAACCAAATTATTTATACCTTATAATAATACAACTTATTATATATATTATATTATGTTTTACACATGCACATTGATATTCATCTAAAGAAATTCAAAAACAGATGATATTGGTCGATTCTTACAAACGTATGCTTTATTTTTTATGTAGTTCTAGTATTCAATATTATTGGGTAAAATTTGAGTATTGTTAGGATCAATTTGGATAACTCTTCTTATGTGATTTTTTTATCCACAAGGTCTAGATCCTCAATGTTTCTTAAAGGAAATTAAGTCCCTTTCATTTAACCCAACTATCGTTGATTATATACTTATACTTTATTTAAAAGAAAGGTAAGGCATCTCTTAAATTTCTTGAGGATCCAAAAATCTTTTTGCTGATTCTTAAATTGTGTACAGAGTTTTGTTTGCTTAAACAGGAGAGATCATATCAAATTATGAACCAAATTATGCAATCTCATAATGCTCTCAACATTATTGTTAAATTATGAAGAAAAACACGAGTAGGTGTGAGAAATTAAAGTTCAATATGTAGGAATAATGAAATTCTCTATTAACTAGACTGGGTCCAGGGCATTGTATTTATATATATATATATATTGTGTGGGTCTGTCTATATATAGTGTGTGAATATATAAACTTGGGGACCATAGCATCTACCAATCCCCCTCCTTCCGACCGTACGTAAAATGGTAAGATCGTAGCAAATTCGCTATTTAGCTAAGGTGTTTATGAGTTTATATATATATATATATATGTATATATATCAATAAATAATGCTCCCAAGTTTTAAGACCACTTACTCTTGCTTAGCTACCTATCATATCATTATCGAATTCTCAACAGAGCATATGAATCATTTTCTTATATAAGAAGGACAAAGTAAAAAAATTTAAAAAAAAAATGAAAAGGGGTGGTTATGCATCATGCTCAAGATTTAGAAAAATTTGAATTTACAAATAATTTAAGAATGTTGATTTTAAAATATAAAGATGTATTAAATATATTACTTTGCGAAGAAGTAATATTCTTAAGAAAAATAACGAAGAAATCGACAAAGGAATAATTCAAGTGGTAGGCATGCTTGAATTTAATGGTCAAGGGATAATCTCTAAGTAGTTATGAGAATATTGTTGTGAGAAAAAAAGAGAAAGGGAAAAAAGATGTTAACTAAACCATAGGTTCTAAAAAGTCGCGTTTACCAGACTTCGTGAGGATGTCGGAATCCTTTTTAATTAGTTTCAGCTTCATGATTAGCTGTTTAAAACACGTTTAAATATTTTTTAGGGTATTTTAACATAAGAAGTTAATTTCACAACAAGCCAACAAGTATGAAGTTATCTACGTTGGTCTATAAATCATTAATTTGAATCTCACGTAAAGCTAAAATTTAGGAAAACTGAATATATTTCCCATATAGTATTATACAAAATCTAAGATTAATTGCACTATTTATGGCTTATAAATAAGGTTGTCAAACTCACAAGTTCAAACAAACTTGTATTTATTTAGTGAACTCATAATGTAAAATCGTATCTATTAATAAATGATTATTAAAATGTATATTCACATTATTAATATACAATATATAACCAAAATGTATTTAAATATATAAATCATATTAATATAAGAACATTATCAATATTTCATAATTTTTATACTCAACATAAAAAAAATTTAATACAATTTATACTTGAAAAAGCTCTTAAGTAAATATAAAATAAATATATCCCTCTTGCCTTTTGTTATTTTTATCTTTTTATATTATATTGAAATTTTAAATTTATTTACTCAAATTAGAAGCATGAAAATATAATTAATAATACAATTGATGTCTATAACAAAAAAAAAATCATTGCATGGTCCTGCCATTTTTTTTAAAAAAAAAATTTCGCCAACATCGCACTGTTTGGGAGTACTTTTGAGATGGCTCGACAGATAAGATGGCTGGTATTGTTGGATGAAAGTCACAGCAAGGGTTCGAATCCACGCCGGAGTGGTGCAGTGAGCGTTAACCCTGACTCGAGTCACGTATGATGCTGTTTGGCCAGTGTAAAAGCATTATTATTTATTTTGTAAACTTGTCAGATATATTAAATTTTTAATAAGTATTTATATCTTAAATAAGTAATTATGAGATAAGTTAATTTATTTAATTATAATAATTATTTATCTTCTCATAATTACTTATTTTAATTCTTTTTTTCATTATTCATTTAATAATTATTTAAATTTCTAAAATTTAAATATATTTATTTTTTTAAAATTACTTATGATGTAAAAAAAATTCAAATATAAATCACTTTTATCATAATTATTTATCTTTATAAATTATTATGAATAAATTACTTCAAACACTACATTTCCGATCGAGTTGGGTGCTCTAGGACTTTGAAGCTAAGTTAACACGTTAAATAATTAAGTATTTAACTATTTATTTTTCTGAATGCGAAACTCTAAATATTGTAAATGTAAAAAAAAAAAGGAGAGAATGGTGACAATTATCACCCCCACAGACACGAAGAATTAATGTGAGGAATATATAATACACGTAAATTGACAGATGTTGGGAGTATATTTTTGGAGAATATTTAAAAACTAGAAAGGTTTTAATTGTGCAAGTTATTTTTGTTTTTATTACCCTCGCGTATTTATTTACACATTATTTTTGTTGTATTTTCATATTTTGGGTTTTTTATAAATGAAAAAACTATATTAACTCAATTAGAGGTATTGAATTCAATACTTATGAATGCAATTACGTCAACTATTTAGTGATAAAATTTATCACGTGAAAGGGTCTCATCTAATTTAATCCAAATTTGTATAAACTTTAATAAATCCTTCAATTGAAGTAGAGTAAATCTAGAATATTTGGTGCAAATAAAATAAAAAAATTGAATATCCTTTCGCAAACGGGAGATGATGATTTTATTTAGTTTTAATTTTTATATTTTTTAAAGTCTCAAGTTTTTTTAAAGTTTAAACAATTAGTTTAACTTAGTAGATATATTTCTTTTTTTCATATTTGCAAGAGCAATTATAGTTATATACTTCCTCCGGTCTTATATATATGATTTTTTGTCCTGATCATAAATATAAGATCATTTACAATATACGAAATAGTATTTATTATATATTTTCAAAAAATGTCCCTATTTAATGTATGTAAAGAGAAAAAGAAAGAGATTAAATAAGGGTAGTTTTGGAAAAATGTTGAGATTTTTTAAAAAATCGATGTAGTTAATTAGTTTTAATTTCAATTCTTAATCCGTGTGATTCGGTTAAAAGGGTATTATATTAAGAATAAAAAAAAAAGTATTAGTTAAGGAACTAGGTATAGGTATCTATATCTAAGAAAATGCAGGAGAAATATATCTACTATAATTGTCAATATTTTAGTATTTTTTGTAGCTTTCGTTTTAATACTATCAAGAATCTTTAACTGTATCTATGACAAAAACTCTTTAGTAATAGTATTTATTTTGAAAATAAATTATGTCTTACGTGCCAACAAGGACTTTATTTACTTTTTTTTTTTTTTTTGTCTTTTAGCCAAGTGGACAAGGATCAATATGTGGTACTAGTTCAACGGAAGCAAGAGGGGTGTAATTTTAATGGAGGGAAGAAAGAGGAAAGAATAAAAGTAATTTTAAATTTAACTTGTTTAGATTTGTTGAAAGAAAGGGAATGAGAGAAATTTTCTCTTTTTTTTTTTAAATTTTCTCATTTTTGGAGGGGAAAATATAAGATTTTCCCTTTTCTCCTTTTCCATTTAATTAATGAATCAAATACTCAATTTTCCATCTGATCCTTTTCTATTTATTGAATCAAATGAGGCCCCTCCCCTCTAAATCCCTCAAATCACTTTGAGCCTAAGTAAAACTGTTTTGTTTTGTTTTTGTTTTTTTTTTTGGGGGGAATTTAACACATTGTATGAGAGGAGACAATCAGCATTCAAAAAAGGTCATTGGGTATTAAGTAACTTACGTGTACGCTCCATTTAATAACTTATGTGGCTTGGGATTTTGTGGCCGAGTTAATATTCTTTGGATGGCGAGGTAGAATGCAACAACTCTCATTGCATAATTTTATTCATTTGTTAATTGTTAATTATTGTTAGCTGACTTAAATAAACCAAGTCTTGAAATTAGGTAATTTTTTAATCTCTGAAAATTGATTATTTTTATCAATTGAGTATTCATATAGGTGAATTGCATATTTAAATGTGCATTTAATATGATAATCAATTCAAATATTATGTTTAGACATAATCACACATTGAATATTGTTTTCATTTAAATTCTGAAATTTTTTAGAGAATTATGTGAATTGATACTCAAATTAATTATTTAGTTAGCAAATTGAATTATTAATTAAAAAATAATACAATTTTGGTCAATGAAGTTTTAATTACATAAATTTATTGATTTTTGAATAAATTGATTTTTTTGGCCACTTGAATAAATTGATTTATTGAACTTGGCTATTTGATACAATGCATTACAATATCATTACATAATGATTTAATATCATGTTCAACGTACATGTTGGGTTTTCTTATTAAGAGAGGAGAAAAAGAAAACAATTTATTTGTCAATAACATTTTTCTTATTACTAAAGGACCATGTGGGTGCATTACTAATTATTATTTATGTGAATTCATTATTGAATTCTCAATAGAGCATATGAATCAATTTCTTATATAAGAAGGACAAAGTCCAAAAAAAAAGGGCATTTACGCATCATGCTCATGATTTAGATAAATTTGAATTTACAAATAATTTAAGAAACTTGATTTTAAAAATAAAGATGTATCAAATATATTTTTATAAAATAAAGTCATGCAGAATTATTTGAAAAATAATATTACTTGAATATATTTTTAAATAAAATTACATTTGAGTACTTAATAGAAAAGATAAAACAGATATATTACATATTCGTTAAGTTAAATGATTATTTAGGTACGACTTTAATTAAATTTTATATTGAAAATTATACATAAGTTATGAAATCATAAATAAATCAAATATACTTTGAATTATATTTAATTTTTTATATAAAAATTTAATTATGTAATTATATAATTTAACAATATTTAAAAATTAAAATAAACTCTTACCAGGTATGCATTCCGAGTTTAGGTTATGAGTCTACATCCATGTGAGGTTTTTTTTTCCGGCCAACATCCATGTGAGTTTATATAAATTGATTATTTTTGGCAGGCTTCCCTCCTACGTCCTACTTTATGAAAAAATTTTAGTGTAGTCTGACAGATTTTGTAATTTTTTCTTCTTGCGTAGAAAATGGAGGGGCCTAAGGCCCAAACAATAAATTCGCTTTGGAGTTGGACTCCAATAACCATGACCACTTCACCAGTTGGACCTGGTCATCCCAAAAAAAGAAAATAATCTCTAGACCTAAACTCGACTTGATAATGCCACTGAAAAAAAAAACTCAAGTTTATTATTTGAAAAAATGATATTCAGAAAACTCTTTTTTAGCTATTTTATTATAAATATATTTATGTTAATTTTTTTTTATGAACCGGAAAAAATATTTATGTTACTTTTAAAGTACGTGCTTGCTTAAAACTATAATTTTTCATGTTATTTATTTTTATGTGTCGGTGTAATTTGTTGAATATATTTATGTGTGTGTGTATACCATATTCATATCATATCTAATAGTATATATATAGATATATTTGTATTTGTTCATCATAGCTACTCATAATTTATTATATTATACTATATCAATTAAATATTTTAAATGTTAATATTTTAGAAACATTATAAAATTAAGTTAATATTAGTAGTTTTTCAAACTTATCACTCATTCTCTAGAAAATTATAACTATATCTTCTAATGTAACACTCCTCATAATAATAATAATAATAATAATAATAATAATAGTATAAATGTTGAGTTATTATTATTATTATTCTATCAGTTAAATATATATGTTGTATGGAATCAGAAATAATCTTTATTGAAATAAATAAAGTAGCAAAAATAATATTAAGAAAAAACGAGAGGAAAAAAATAAATCATAATTAAAAAAGATGTTGAGTAAAAATGCTATTTGTTATTATTTAACACCAAGCGTACAAGTACCAAATACAATATATTACATCACAGACACAAATAAAATCCAAGCCACACGACAAAACCACGAAAGCGACACAAAAAGAAAAAGTACAAAACACAAATAGACAATAATAATAATAATAATAAACAGACACATTGAAACAACCTCAGCCTACTCCAGCAGTAAAATCTATGCCAGTACTACTTGGAGGACAGAGCATACGGTTTGAACAACTGTGAGACTGAGGACTATGATTCCAACAACAGTGCCCACAGTTTTCCATGGTGTATTGCAATAATCACGTCTTAGAGTTCCCTTCATGTTGTGCCAAGGACTATGATAGAAGCTATTCAACCTTTCGCAAATATCAACATATTCGGAATTGAGACTTTCCTGAATAGTACTTCTCCAGAGACCATTAAATACAGTAGCAACATAATTGGTATCGCCTAGGTAGTGGTACACAATTTTGTTATGAATGAGGACATCTACATCTTTATTTGTATTGATTAAGCGATCCAACATAAAGACATAGTCGGTTATGTAAGATGAAGAAAGATAATGACACTGTTCTAAGGCTATCATATTACGAAATAAATTTTCGGTTCTTACTTCCCAATGAATTTGAGGGATCTCAAGAACAGACCCTGAAAATTTCAAGTCCAATAAGCACTTGCTTTGACTTACCTTGAACTTTAATCCTGCTTCTTGTAACTCGTTTGCGCTATATACAAGAAGATGGTCTCTAGTCTCATAGAATGGCCGCCTATAAGGTTTTGGTATTGGCAAGTGGAAGAACCTAAGTAGATCAGTAAAGTGCTTTACCCTAACATTAGGATTAGGCACTTGGTTCTGTATGTTGAAATAGGTAAAGTAAGCAAATGTGAGGTCAAGAAACGAAGGGATTTCTCCATGAAGGTAATGGGGAAATGCTTTATTGAACAAATCTTCAAGAAAAAAGAAGGGAAGTTGATTCTCAAGCAAAAGTAGATCCCTTATTATAATATTCTCCCAGTATCGGGGTAATAGATTATCATGGCTGAGCAAGAAGAGCACAATGATGAAACCGGCATCAACTAATATTAGCTTCACAAGTTCCTTGTGGCTGAGGTCGATGTTTCCTGAGTAAGAAGCACGAACCTTTGGCTCTGAAAGTTTTACAAAGGTCAATAAATCATCCGAACTTGTCTTAGCTTCTCTTATGAATCGCTTGAAGAATAGTCGTTTCTGCCTTTCCATGTCTTTCAGCTTCTCATTCTTGTAATGAAAGGGGCCAATGGAAACAGCTTTTGGGGTGTAAGCCTCTTCTTTTAGCTCACGGATGGTAGGGGGTACCTTGTAGATACAACAAGTTGGTGACCAGACACCATCTTCATCCCCATCCTGAATCATTGCGTTAATGTCATTGATGCCATCATCCTCCATCTGTCATATCAAATGTAGATAATTCAAATTTATTTATGTCAATTTGACATCTCAAAACATTGAATATAAATTACTTATGCATTTTAATTACTTACGGATTGTTCGAAATGATCGCAGGATAAATCTATGGACTGAGGTGTGAGAAGAAGTGGTTCAGTCATTCCCACCATTTCTTGAGTAATCTCAGAGTCCAATTCTTTCTGCTTCATTTCATCCATCTTCCAATGAATCTCTATACGTGCTCTTGGATTCTGTCTATATGAATTGCCAAATTCTAGTGTTCACTATTATGAAGCTTAACTAAATTTGTCACCTATGCAATGTATAGGAATTTATTTTCGTGGATCCATGTATCTCAGTCAACTTTTTTTTATTTGAAAAAAGGACACCAATGGGCAAAATATGGAGCTCAAGATAAGCCGTATAAGTAACATTATAATACTATTTATTAGCCATTTCTCCAAATTGATTTCATGGAGGATTTATATTATAATAGATTTACATCCTTTCTTGACAACTAGTAATAAGTGTGTTTCAATTTTTTATGCTTAGTTTGATTATTTGACAGGTTTTTTATAGCTAGTACTAAGCAAGGCTAAAAGGCTAATAGAAAATTAGGATGTAAATTAACATGCATTTGCAATCTAAATTACAAGTTGTAACCAAAAGGTAATTAAACAAACAAAGAAAAGCATTCAGAATTGGATGAGAGTAGATGATTCAGTACCTTGTACTTCAAGTTGAATTAGACGAATGTTTATGCAACCTTTGTTTTTATCTCAACACTTGAAATTGCAACACTAAATATATGTTCAGTTATTAAGGTTCTACTTATATAGCATCAAGTTCATTTTTGTACAAGCTATAAGTGTTTTTATTTTTTATTTTAAAGAAGAATTTTATATTACTTTGCAAGGAAGTAACAATCTTGAGAAAGATTTTTGGAGGAATTTTAAAAAGTAAAATTGGTAGCACAACTGGCAAAAGTTTGAAGTTATGTACGTTGCTGTATAAACTATAATTCAATTAGAGTGAGTAAGTTTGCTAAATTATAATTGAGATGTATATCATTTAGTGATGCAAGAGTTATGTGTAATACTTAATTTACTTTTTTAGTCCTCTTTTTTGTTTTTACATAAGTACAAAAAAATCATTAAACATTATTTTCAATTTCTGACGGGAAAAAAGTTAGAATCTTAAAGTATTTCATTCATTTATATGATTTTGAAATGTATAGAGTTTGTGATTGCATAAATATTTACACCCATCAACACAAATATTAAGTGTAGATGAAAAATTAAAAAAAAAAGGAAAAGAAAGAAAGAAAGGGAAGCAGAACTTTTAATTTCTGAAGAAAGCTTCAAATAAACCAAAGGTTGTAAAGAAAACAATAGTTTGTTTACGTAATGCAAACTCAAGGTAGAAAAATTAGAAAGGAAGGAAAAGAAAAAAAGAAAAGGCATCAAATAAACTAAAGGTTAATATTTAAATGTTAATTATGTGAAGCTGGAAGAGAAATTAATTGTAGTGATGAAGACAAATATATTATTTACGTGAAAATATAATTTATATTATTGTTTGTTGAACGATCTATGGTGAGGAATCTGAAAATATAATTTCAATTTTATTGTCTCATTGTGTGAAACAATACTCATAAAATCGTATCAAAAGTATTTAGTTTCAAAGGATTATATCCAAAAAATCGATGTGTTTATAATACCAAAGAAATAAACCTGTGTTCAAATGTGACTTCTCTATTCCTTGCATCTCCCACCCCACAACAAAACACCACCCCACCCCCCCCCCCTCCCCAACGCCCACCACCCCACGCCATCCTATACTTATGGATTTTTGAAAAAATTTGTGGTCCGATTTATGGATTGATAAAATAAAAATGATTACTTTTAATTTTGACATCTTCATTAATTAATGTTTCTTAAAATACTAAATATAAATTATTAATATTTGAGGTGGATGCAAAGAGTAAAAAAAAGTTGAAGAGTAAAGGATAAAGAAGTTAATTTGAATTTTTGTAGTAAGATGTGTCACACCTGAAAATGTGACGTGGATAGTGTGAAAATAAAGAAAAAAAAAATCAACTTACTTGATAGAAACTGATTTTGGAGGAGTTGCCATCAAAATTTTAAGAAAAATTTTGAAAAATCAAAAGAAAAAGGAAAGGGATAGTTCATGAATCAGAGTTGGGTTCAAGAGTACGATTATAAATAAGGAAGATATGAGGCACCCCCATAACACCTTTTCCTAAAAACGGTTACCTTGAGTTAATTATATAAATTTTTTAGCTTTTAGAAGATTATTTTGATTACCCTTTAATCATTTACATGTAAAAATAAATATAAAAATAAGAGAATTCATGAAAATGAGATGAAATAAAAAAAATGAGAAATTGAAAAATAAAATAAGAGAAAAAAATTATTTATTTATAAAGATGGACTTAACCCAAAATCAGAGTCTGTGACCTATGTATCTTGCAATAGGGATCAAAGTCCACATAATTTGGGAGTAAAAATGAGCATAACTTGGCTTATATTTTTTATTAAAAATTTTTTTAAGAGAGAAAATTTAGAGAAAATATTTTATCTTTTCACAAACAAAACAATTTTTAGAATTGGTTGGTGCATTTTAATTTGTGAAAGATAATTTAATTTTCATTCTTTACTCTTATCTTTTTCTTTTTTTTCTTTTCTCCATTATAAAAAGGAGAGAGCATATGTTTTTCTCTAATCTAGAATATGTGATAAAAAAATAAATGTTATCTTGGATATATTACTTTCAACTTGAAAAAGGAAAAAGTTTAAGGACAATTTGATATTTCTTTTTATTTTTATATATTTTTTCCAAAGTAAATCTTTAAACAAAATCAATTATTTTTTGTTGTGACTTTATCACTCACGAGCTTGTTGATTGGTACTTAAATGTCTGCAGTATTACCACACAAGGCAAATAGGTAAGAAGGATAAAAGCTTCGAGAAAAAAATAATTTTTGTTTAAATAATTTTTATTTTCTTATTTTAAATTATAAAAATAAAAATGGCAGTTGGAAATTTTTTTTTAACTTTAAATAGTATTCAGAAGGAAAAAAAGGAATTTAGGGTGGAATTGCTATATTCGATATATTTTTTTATCTCTCTAAAATCAACTTTAAAATAAAACCAACCAGCAATTATGGTGACCTTATCACTTATAATTTACTAACTGATACTGAAATGTTCACGGTATTACCACTCAAAACATAAAGGTAAAAAGGAAAAAATTGGAAGTAGAGGACTTTTATTTTAATTATGTTTGTCTTTTATTTATTTATTTTACTTTTAATAAAGAAAAGGCCATTGGCATCCAAAAACATTAAGAATCAAAACATATACAATATAAACATCATGGTAACTCCTCACTCATGGTATAATTGACTGACACCCTATGCGCACATGGAGATTTAGTTCGACAAACTCTAAAGTAAATAGATTAATTAAAATAATAAGGGGTTAACCACCGATTAATACTTAAAGGAGTCTAAATAATTTTAATTATCAACTCAAATATCTAATAGAGTATGCATAAGAACAAATGATCTTTTTGGCGATTACTTTAGTGGACAAATGAAGTGGTTTCCGTGACCCAATTTCAATACCATGAACTGAAATTTTCTCAAGCTTCTAACCATAGATAATTCTATAAAACCATGAGTCATCTTCTAATCCCATTGCTTGGCAACAAATATGAACAGTAACACATGCAATATCACAAGTATGGGACTTGAAATTAAGAGAGAACCCAAAGAATTTACATGTTAGACCCATTCTCAAGTCCTTAAATATATCCTCCACAGTTTATAGCTAAGGGATTAACAAGGACTTTGCTAGGGATAATCTAAAAAAAGCTGTAACCATAATGATTTGCAACATAATTTGCAGGGCAGCACCTAAATTTTTTTTTTGAAAGCTACTAACTGTGAGGTATAAAACAAGAACAAGGCCCACTAAGAGACAATGAAAATAATACATATGGGCAGGCTCCTTTATATTACCATTTAATCAAAGGAAAGTCTCTAACCCATGGGGAAAGGGTGAAGCCCAGATGTTTATACATCTAGTGGACTAGGCCCACAAAAACATACCTATTTAGAACTTAGCATTCAACGTTTCACTACTCATTTTATTATTCATATATAATCTCTTTACCTATGCGTTAATACCCATATGCGCTATCATAGTAGCATCCCATCACCGTTTGCACGTATACACCTTTCATGCCATCTGTCCCTAAGACCAAATTTTTTTTTTAATTTTAAGCAGAATGATAATGCCAAACCTTTGTTGCTGTCCAAACCAATGCTCAACCAGACATCAACGGAGCTATATTTCAAATGAGAGAGAAACAACTCAACACCAACATCATTAATTCACGCATGAAGATGGACATTTTCACATAACAAACAAATTAATGGCAATTCTTTTCAGCTAATCATAAAATTTATGAACAGAACGCCTGTCAAAATCACAGATTGAACCGATAACTGGCAAGAGGTCTATCCAAGTCTACCATAGCTTGCAACCATACAAGAATAAAGTCCAGACTCAAAAAAAAAATTAAAGTACAGAATGAATTCAAACCTACTGAGGAGAATTTTTAGCGGTGATAATAGTGAAGAATTCCTAAGCTTCTCTCTTTCCACGTTCATAGCAACTCTCTTCCTTCAACTTCGCTACCTCTGCCCTCTCTTCCCTTTTCAAACTCCCAACACTCCTCCTCTCCTCAACTTTGCCTAGACGCACTCTACACGCTCTTCCTCCTCTTCCCTTTTGCTCATTCTCGCTTCCTATTTATAGTCCAGAATTGTGTACCTTAGATTGAACGACCCATCGGTTAGTGTCAAAGCGAATCTTCCATTTTGTGCTACAGATTGGGGTCTTGGTTCCTGAAATTTCTGAACGGTACTTCTTTCTTGTGCAATTGCTTCTCTGAATCACTGCTCCTCTGTCGTCAATTTGCCTCTTGAGCATTGAGCTTTTGTTTTGTTGTCGCCTCACTCTACACCAAGCCTTGCATTCGATGTTGATGATAGGGGGAGGGGAGGAGATCGGATCAACTATTAGCTTCCTCTATTTTCTCTTCAATCACCATGCCTCATCCTTCGCTTCCTCTGGCACTCTGCTTCACGACACGTAAGAGTAAAGGGGCTAGGGTGCTCGAGGAAGGCCAACACGCTGAATCGGGCCTGGTCCCTTACTCCTCTCTCTTCTTCTTTTTTTTTTTTTTTTAATTATTATTAATAATATTATTTTTTTTTTGTTTCACATGTGATAATGAAATTTTCAACACTTAAATATTGAAAAGATTTTTTTATTATTTTTATTATTTTTTAATAAAAAGAGAGAGAAACCGTAAATAAAAAAAGGATGTAGCTTTTTTATTTTTTTTAAAAATCCTACAAGAAAAGAATTGGATTTGGATGGGAATTCTAAAAGAAAGAAATAAAATTTTTCTTATCTTTTTTTAGACTAACAGGTGGAATTTTTATTTTTGAAAATCCTACAAAAAAGGAAATTACTTTTTATTTTTTTAATTTTTAAATAAAAGAATTGGATTTTGATAAGAATTCTAAAAAAATAATAATAATATTTTTCTTTTTTCTTTTTAAGTCTAAAAGGTGGGATTTTTATTTTTAAGAATTCTAAAAGAAAGGAAATTAATTTTTTATTTTTATTTTTTTAAATTCTTAAAAAAAGGGATTGGATTTGGATAAAAATCTTAAAAAAAAAAAGAATAAGATTTTTCTTTTTTCTTTTTAAGGCTAAAAGGTAGGACTTTTACTTTTAAGAATTCTAAAAGAAAGGAAATTAATTTTTTTTTAAATTCCAAAGAAAAGGGATTGGATTTGGATAAAAATCCTAAAAAGAAAGGAATACGATTTTTCTTTTGAAGACTAAAAGGTATGATTTCTATTTTTAAAAATCCTAAAAGAAAGAAAATTAATTTTTCAAGTTTTTTTGAAGTCCTAAAGAAAAGAGATTGTATTTGGAGAATGATTTTCTGGATTTTTCTTTAATTTCAGAAAGTTTGTATTCAAATTAAAATTAAAGGAAAAATTTGCATTCTTTTTTTATTTTTCTAATTATTTTGTAAATGCCCGGATAAAATACGGTGTTCACAAGGTAAATAATTTTTCTCACTCCAAGGTCATGAATTCTAGCTTAAAAGAAAAATTAATTGTACCATTAGCAGAGATCTATCTACATTGGTGTATGAATCATTTGAATTAGAGAGATAAATCTCTGGCAAATTATCAATTAAATTTGATCAAGTGATATTAGGAGTAGTATATGATTTTTATTGGAGAAGATTCCTAAACACCGAGGTCAAACCAAAACATATACTTTGCTTGCAATTAAGCAATTGCTTCGATCGCCTGAACTCTTTGCGATCTTAAGGAGTTGTTTTTGTTATTTTAATAATAAAGTTGAGCTAGGGCGGTTTTTGCATGATTTTGGCTTATTGCCATTGTGAAAGCTGTGATTTAAGAAGTGGTGCTTTATTTTTTTATGATGTATACCCAAGGTTCTTGGCTCTCAAAAAGCCAAGATGTTACTTGCATCTTAGAAAAGTTTGAAACTTGAGGTGGAAAAATGTTTGGAATATACGTTCTATGATCATAGAACCCAAACATATTCATGAGTATGTTTGGGTTTTGGACAGTTTCATATTTCGGACTTCCATCTAAATCATTGCTCTTAGTTCTCTTGATATGTTAACCAAAAATATTCCAAGTTGTGTTTTAAAATGTTAGTGAGCCAACGGGCTTTTGGCAAAAAGAATGTAATTTCAAATTTACGAGTAAATAAAAGAGAAGGCACGAGAATATTTTCCCCTCTTTATTAACAAACTACGGTGCAGTTCTTATACTTTTATGTATATATGTTAATACTCAATTTGATGAGTTTTGTTTCGGAGAGTCCTTTATTCTTTTTAATACTTGACCCTGTTTTTTGGCTTGGTTGTGTGAGTTTGTAATTCATCATGCTTCTCTAGCTGCTTTAAATCATTATCGGCAGCTATTATTATGTTTAAGTCACCTCGTTTTAGCATTAGGGAAGTAAATAAAAGCATATCAATATGTGATAGATGTGACTAAGTCTGCCTTTAATTGATTTATTTAAAATTTCTAATTTTCAAAACATACATATCAGATCCAAATATGTGAATCACATTCCAATAAACTTGAGAAACACCGCAGCCTTATCTCTGTATGTATGTATGCATGTATGTGTAACACCCTATATCCTGACACCTCCAGAATTTACCAAAAACTTCAAAATTCAACCAAACACCACTATAACATCTAAAAACAACTCTCCAAAATTTCAAACAGTGGAAACAAACCACCAAAAACACTAAAAAATAGGGTTGGGGTCGCAGCCATTACAGTACTATCGTGGCTCCGGCCTCCCTTGTTTCTCCATCACTTTTGACTTCATTGGTGCCACGGTGCCCCATGCTGATATTTCATATCAGCAACTTTCATACTTTGGGACGAACTTTCGACGTGTATAATTTCATGCTCCAACCTACGATTGACTTGATTCCAACTCCTACAAGTCAATCTAGTCTCAATCTATCCATAGACACCATTTTCACCTCAATCTAGATCCGTATGGAGATTCTGGACTTTTGATACCATTTTGATCACTTATTAACTAAAACTTACCACTAATCACCTCCAATTGCCACCAGAGGCAATTGGTCACTCCGAGACTATTCATACAGGTCCAAAACCCCCAAACTAACTTGTCTAAAGAGGTTTCACCCCAAAGGAACCACTCCTCCGATATTTGACCCCTTGAGACCCCAACTTGACAAAACGGGTTACACGCCCTAAAACACACCAATCAGGCCCAATTCCAACTTTCATCATATATAACACATACATACCACAAACAACATCTTTTCCACATATAACCATACATACCACATCCATAACCAAATATTCATTACAAAATATTCTATCTTACTTGGCATAAGATACACTATCCAATTACAAATACTACATAGACTATTCCCATGTACGCAGCTAGTCCTGCATCTTCTCCGGACTCGTGCCAGAACCGTCACCTGAAAGGTTAGTTCATGGGAGAGGGGTGTGAGACAATATCTCAGTAATCGGGAATAACCACATACAATATATATATACTAACCCACAAAGTCATGAAATGTAATGTTAATGAATGGTATGCATGTTCTCCCTCATACACGGCTAGAACCACGAGCTGTCGTCATCACAAGAAATTCCATAGATGATTCCCTTCTAACAGTCGGTGAAGACTGATTTCGAGACATCACCAAGCTCACCTTACCCTAATGTAACCCGGCCAATGGTTACACTAGAGTTCGGACCGTGGCTCTCCTTCCCCTGGACCATCACGAATTAATGGTGATTCATGGAAGGTGCATCCCCAAATCCACTGCCACCTGGCTCTCCCAAGGAGAGGAATTAGTGACAGGGATATTTCATCATATCATATTGTCCTCTGTCGCCTGGATCTCCCATGGAGAGGATTTAGCGACAGGAATCTTTATCATATCATCATCTCATATCACATCATATCATCATCACCTCGTCATCAATCTCTCACTATGCAATCATATGGTGATGATGTCTATGTCATGCCAACATGCCTCTACACACATATATACATCATGATCATCATAATCATCATATGGACATGCTAGCATGCAATGGTATGGAGATGCTACACATCATACATGCACTGCATATACTATCATCACATATCAACTAGCCGTGCATATCACAATATATAAAAAAATCATACACTTACACAATCAATATCATGGTATGAAAAGAAACATGCATATATATATAAATATACGTACTATCATACCATACAAATAATACAATACCAACATACACCTGGTTACCTTAGATTGTCAATACCACACACGTGAGCTCCATGAACTTCTCGAATTGCCTAACGCGCTTAAACCCCTCTTGGTTAACCAAACAATCTTTATAATAACACAATTCTTCCATTAACATAATATACCATTAAACCAAACATCACAATTCAACCACTTTAGGCCTAACCCAAGATTCCAACACCCCTTTCATGCATCAAAAAGCTTCTAGGAACCATTCAAACACTACTCCACCACATACATTTCGGATTCCCAAGAGCCCAAACCAAAAAATAACCTAGGGTTAAGCTCAAAACACATATAATCCCTTCAAAACTCATATCCAAGCAACAAGAATACCACAACACACTTCCTTAACCTCATTTCATCCATTTCAATCGGTGGATTTCAGTCAAAATCCAAGATCCAACCTCAAAACCCCAAATTCCAACCGAAGAAAATGGAGAGGGAGGAGTAGAGAACACTTACCAATTTGAATCCAAGTTTCCAAGGTCCGAAAATCACTCCCAATGGCCGGAAAACACAAACCCTAGCAGAGCTCCTTCAGTTCTCCTCCATTTTCTTTCTTTTCGATCATCCAAAATGATCCAGATTTAAACAAAAATCCCAAATCTTGCCGTGGCGCTACCTCATTCAAACAAAAACACGCCACTGGAATTGCTTCTGGCCATGGCGACTTTGCTTCTTGCCACGACGTGGAGCTCTTTTAAACTCCACTTGAACCTTCCTCCATCTTGTTTCCTCCGGTCCTTAATACAAAACCAAGGAAGATATCATAAGGGGTGTTACAATATGTATGCCACAGAAACCATTCTTGTTGCATGTGAGTGAATCTGTATTGCCTTCAAAATATCCATTTATATATTTAAGGAATTGGGCTAATATAGTTATGGGATCATGTGATCATGGTTTTTCTTTAAAGACTTGGTAAGATGTCTGAAAATTTTGGCATTTCAGAAATAATTTATGAAAAAAATTGTGGAATTAAAATAGAACCATTAATTGATGGCCACGTGCATGGTGGTTCCTAGCTATAGTGAAGCCTAATTAAACATGTATTATAGTTAGTATATTATTGCAATACATAGGAATTTATATTTATGGATCCATGTATCTCATTCATTTTTCTCTAAAAAAAAAACAAATGGACAAAATACAGAGCCCAAGAAGATAAGCCATATAAAGTAATATCACAGTACTATTCATAAGTTGTTTTTCCAAATTAATTTTATGGAGGATTTATATTATAATAGATTTAGATCCATTCTTGACAAATAGTAAAAAGTGTATTTTTATGTGTAGTTTGATAATTTGACAGGTTTTTTATAGCTAGTACGTACTAAGCAAGGCTAAGAGGCCTAATAGTTTATTAGGAAGTAAATTAACATGCATTTGCAATCTTAATTTCAAGCTGTAAAGCTGTAACCAAAAGGAAAGTAAACAAAGAAAGAAAAGCATTCATAATTGGATGAGTGTACATGATTCAGTTCCCTGTTCTTCAACTTGAATTAGACGAATGTTTATGCAACCTTTGTTTTTCTCTCAATATTTGAAATGGCAACACTAAATTATAATTTTCTGATGCTCAGTTATTAAGATTCTAGTTATATAGCATCAAGTTCATTCTTGTACAAGCTATAAGTGTTTTTATTTTCTATTTTAAAGAAGAATTTGATATTACGTTGCAAGGAAGTAACAATCCTGAGAAAGATTTTTGTGGGAAATTTAAAAAGTAAAATTGGTTGCACAACTGGCAAAAGTTTGAAGTTATGTACGTTGGTGTATAGACCATTTGAATCTGAGTGAGTAAGTTTGCTAAATTATAATTGAAATGTATATAATTTAGTGATACAAGAGTTTATTGTAATACTTAATTTACTTTTGTGGTCCTCTTTTTTGTTTTTACATTAGTAAAAAAAATCATTAAACACTATTTTCAACTTCTGACGTGAAAAATTTGGAATCTCGAAGTATTTCGTTCGTTTATATGGTTTTGAAATGGATAGAGTTTGTGATTGCATAAATATTTACACCCATTTACGCAATTAAAAGATTAAAAAAAGAAAGAAAGAAAGAAAGGGAAGCAGAACTTTTTATTTCTAAAAAAAAGCTTCAAATAAACTAAAGGTTGTAAAGAAAATAATAGTTTATTTACGTAAAGCAAACTCAAGGTAGAAACATTAGAAAGTTAAAGTTTATACAAAGGAAAAAAAAGGAACAGGAAAAGGCATCAAACAAACTAAAGGTTAATATTTAAATGTTAATTACGTGAAGTTGGAAGAGAAATTAATTGAAGTGATGAAGACAAACATATTATTTATGTGAAAATATAATTTATATCATTGTTTGTTGAATGATATATGGTTAGGAATCTGAAAATACAATTTTAATTTTAGTCGTAAAATCGTAACAAAAGTATTTAGTTTTCAAGGATTATGTCCAAAAAAATCAATGTGTTCATAATACCAAAGAAACACACGTTTGTTCAGATGTGACTTCTCTATTCCTTGCATCCTCCCCCCACCCTTCCCCCCAAAAAAACCCTATACTTATGGACTTCTGAAAAAGTTTTTGGTCCGAATTATGGATTGATCAAATTAAAATGATTACTTTTAATTTTGACATCTTCATTGCTTAATATTTTTTCAAATTTTGAATATAAATTATTAATATTTAACATGGAAGCAAAGAATAAAGAAAAGTTGAAGAGTAAAGAAGTTAAGTTGAATTTTAACTGTGAAGATGAATAATTATTCTCACTCCAGGGTAATGAATTCTAGCATAAAAGAAAAATTAATTGCACCATTAGCAAAATATGATCTATCTACGTTGGTGTATGAATCATTTGAATTAAAGAGATAAGTCTTTGGCAAATTATCATGATGCCACAAACAGTATTTAAAAAAAAATCTTGTGAGTTTTAGAACTCTATTCATACGTGTTATAGACTTTATAAATTAGAGAGCGAACATAAGTTTTGAAAGTTTCTTTTTTTGGCCATTGAAAATTCTTAATTAATAGCAACCCAGAAATATTACAACAAGAGTACCAAATAATGGATACATTACATCACAGAAACAAAAGTTAAAACCAAGCCACACAAAACGATGAAAACAACACAATCAGAAGACCCAAAACAAATGTAGACAAAGAAAATTATCGGACACATTAAAGCCATCCACCAAAGTGAAGCAACCTCAGCCTATTCCAGCAGCAGAATCTATGTCAGTACTACTTGGATGCCAGAAAATATGGTTTGAAAAACACTGAGAATGATGACTATGATTCCAGCAACAGTGCCTATAGTTTTCCAAGGTGTATTGCAATAATAACGTCTCAGAGTTGCCTTCGTATTGTGACAAGGATCTTGATAAAATTCATTCAACCCTCTGAAGATATTGAGGTATTCACTACTGCAAGTTGGCATAGAGAAATATTTACCAAGACCATTGAATAATGTTACGACTGCATTGGTAATCACCAAGCCAGTTGTGGATTATTTTCTTGTGAATGAGGACATCCACATCTTTACATGAGTTGATTAGGCAATCCAATGCAAAAACATAGTCACTAATGTAGGATTCAAGACCATAATGAAAATACTCTAAAGCCATCATATTACTAAAATATAATTCAGTGTACTCTTCCACAATGATGTGTGGGATCTTAAGAACATTCCCTGAAAAGTTTAAGTTTAATAGGCAATCGCTCTCGATTGACTCAAACTTTACTCCTGCTTCTCGCAACTCATTTACACTATATTGAAGAAGGTCTCCATCTTCCCAAAAACGCCTTTTATGTAGTGTTTTTGGCAAGTAAAACAATCTAATAAGATCTGTGAAGTGCTTTATCCTATGATTAGAGTTAGGCTGTATTTTTTGCATGTTGAAATCTTCAAAGAAGAGAAATGTGAGGTCAAGAAATGAAGGGAGGTCACCTCGAGATTCAAGAGGAAATGCTGTATCAAATAGCTCTTCAATAAGAAAGAAAGGAAGTTCATTCTCAAGTAAAACCAAATCCTGAACAAAATTTGGCGAATGTTGTAACAGTTCAGCAACGTTGTGGGTCTCACCCTCATGGCAGCTGTAAAGAGTTCAATGATGAAAGCAGCATCCACTAATACCAGTTTCACAAGTTCCTTCTCACTTAGTTTGATGTTCTGTGAGTAAGAAGCACGGACTTTGGGCTCTGAATGTTTCACAAAGTTCATCCAAACTTGCCATAGCTTTTTGTGTAAATCTTTTGAAGAATAATTGTTTGTGCATTTGCATGTCTTGAAGCCGTTCATCATCATAATGAATAGGGCCGATAGAAACAAACATTGGGGTGTAAGCCTCTTCTTTTAGTTTACGGATCCTAGGGGGCACCTTGTAGATACAACGTAGTGACCAGAAACCATCTTTGGTGTCTTGTATCATCTTTTCAATGTCAATCACGACATCATCTTTCATCTATCAAGTTTGAATTAGAAAATAGTCATTAATTACACAAGCAACATAAAATATAATACAAAAAGTAAAAAAATTAGTTATTGATGGATAAGAAATTTTGAATAGTAATGAATAATAACATAGTATGAAGTAGATTTTTGGTTTGTGACTCCTGAATTAAAACACATGAAAAGTAGTTAGTTTCAAAGGATTCCAACTTTTGGATTATTCAAATTAAATATAGATAATTCAAAGTTATTATATTTCATGCCTAAAATATGTGTCAAAATTAGAAAACTACAAACACTACTACTCCAGAAATTGACTTCGGGACCGCTTGTTTGACCAAAGAGTTATATATATATATATATATATATCAACATTGTGTGTACTGATCAATTAATGACAAGCATTTAAGTCGTGAAATATGAATTATTTATATTTGAAAAGAATTAAGAAAATAATTCTACATAATATATATCATGTATTAATCACGTCTCAGCGTGCCTTCATCTTGTGACAAGGATTTTGATAAAATTTATTCAACCTTTTGCAAAGATCAAGGCATTAAACCCAATTAAGACCATTGAACTAGCATGCATGGACACTTCAAATTGCTTGAAGAATAAATCCGTATCAAACATTTTTCCAATTTTAATACACATTGATATTTAGATACATATCTATGAAAAATCTAATTTATTATTTTTTTAAAAATAAAAAAATTAATTTTCAATACGTATCTAATACGTATTGAATCCGGATTAATATGATTTAATACTTTTTAGATACTTCATTGTATTTTTTAAAAAAATTAAAATAAATATTATATTTATTTGCCAATTAAAAAAATTAGGAATATATTTTTTATCATAAAAACTAGCCCAAAATATATTATATTATATTTTCTTTTATCATAAAATCTGTCCTATTTACATATGATAGCTAGGAAGGAGATGCGATTGATACTATTTCTATTAGTACTAACTAGGCAGTAGGCAAATTGACAATGTTTTTATATGGCATTCAATATTATTAAAGGACAATAAGTGTGTTTCTTGTTTAAATTTTTTATTGCGATATGAATTATTGGGTTATATATATATGTACCCGTATTTTATAAGTATCACATTCTCTATTTTTACACTTGGTCATATCAACGTATCCAATACTCGTATAAATGCAGCTATTGAACAACATTAACCTTGCATCACCAAGCTACTTGTGGATCAATATTTTTTCATGAATGGGGACATCAACATCTTCATTTGCTTTAAACCACCTCTTTACCTCAGTGAAAGACAAAAGTACATAAAGAACTAAGTTTTCTTACGCTAAGCTTCGTCCTTCACTTGATCAATTTTTTTCCTTCCACTTTGTACCCGCTTGATATGATCTTTGCAGCTCCAGATGTTTTGTGAATAATCAAAATCTTTATTTTATCCAACAATATTAATTATTGACACATGTCCTCAACCATGATTTTTCCCTAGAATTTAAGATTTTATAATCATGTAGACATTTAAATACTTTTTTCTGGGTTTTTTATGACTAGCAGGCTTTAAAAGAGTATTAGTTTTTTCCAATTTTACCCAAAATACTTATTATAAAAGAATTAATAGGGATATAATTATGATGAGTTATACTTTAATGAGGGTAATATTGAAAAGTTATGGTATTTTTTTTTTAAATTTCAATAAATCTAACTATAATCATTCTTGCTGGTTTATGAAAAATAGTTAAAAGTATTTTATAAATATGAAAAGTGGGAGTATTATGAGTTTGAAAATTTCTTATTCATTAATGTGGTAAATAGACTGAATAAAATTAGAGAGCAAACATAAATTTTGAAGGGATTTTTCCTTTGGCCACCTGAAAACACTTCATTAAAATTTAAAGCGACACAAATAGTACGACAAAAGTACCAAATACGTAATACATTACTTCCCACACATAAAACTCCAGCCACATAAAACGATGAAAACAACACAAACAAATGGAGGATCAACAAAAGACCACTAGACAGAGAAACTAAACACCGACAAATTGAAAGCTACAGAAGCAACCTCAACCTATTTCAGCAGCAGAATCTATGTCAATATCGCTTGGACGAGAGAAAGTATGGTTAGAGTAGTGGTGAGAATGAGGACAATGATTCCAACAATAGTGCCCACAGTTTTCCAGGGTGTGTTGCAATAATCACGTCTCAGAGTTGCCTTCATCTTGTGCCACCAATTTTCATAGAAGTCATTCAACCCTTGGCAGATATCAAGGTAATTAGAACTGAAAGTCAATAAACTGATATTTTTACCAAGACCATTGAATAATGTTGCAACTTCATTGGTATCACCAAGCCAGTTGTGGATTATTTTCTTATGAATAAGGACATCCACATCCTTGTTTGTACTGATTAGGCAATCCATTAAAAAAGCATAGTCAACGATGTATGAATCAAAAGGATAATGACAATGCTCTAAAGCTATCATATTGCGAAAAAAAATTCAGTGTCATCTTCCACGAAAACCTCCGGGATCTTAAGAACATGTCCTGAAAAGTTCAAATCTAATAAGCAATGATTGTGTTGGGATATTGGCTCGAACTTTGCTCCTGCTTCTAGCAACTCGTTTGCACTATATGAAAGAAGATCTCCTGATTTCACAGCTTTCCTCCCAGGTTTTTCTCCTGGTAAGTAAAATAATCTAAGAAGATCTGTGAAGTGCTTTATCTTCTCATTAGGATCAGCCTCTAGTTCTTGCTTGTTTAAATGGTCAAAGAAGTGAAATGTGAGGTCAAGAAATGAAGGGAGGCCACCACGTTGGTCGTGGGGAAATGCTGTATCGAATAGCTGTTCAATAAGAAAGAAAGGAAGTTGATTCTCAAGTAAAAGCAAATCATTACAAATAGTAGCCAGCAAATGTAGTTGTGATAGTTTGGCATCGTTCCGGATCTCTCTCTTACGGTAGCTAATGAAGAGTTCAATGATGAAAACAGCATCTACTAATACCAATTGAGTAAGGACCGCACTACAAAGTTCTATGTTCTCCGAGTAAGAAGCACGAATTTCTTGCTCTGAATTTTTCACAATGTTGGCCATTTTATCCATGCTTGCCCTTGCTTTTTCTTTAAATCTTGTGAACAATATTTGTTTGTATGATTCCATGTCTCGGAGCCTCTTATCATCGTAATGAAAGGGGCCAATCGAAACAACCATTGGGGTGTAAGCATCTTCATTTAGTTTACGAATCATACGGGGTACCCTATAGATGCAACGCTGATTGTCTTGTTTCCATTTTTAATGTCAATCACGACACCCTCTTCCACCTACCGAGTTTGATTCATAAAACAATCACTAATTACACAAACGAAGTGAAATTATTTGAAAAAAAAAATTGACCATAAGCTTGTGAAATCTATTATGTGTTCAACTCCTAATAACTGATTTGTAATCTCACAAATTGTTTATAGCAAAAACTAATTACGACTTAAAAAGCTAATATTTGTGGTATTAAACATTAGCAAGCCTAAAATAACAAGTTGCAAGCGAAGGGAAAGTAAAGAAAAATAAGAAGAGCTCTCACAATTGAACAAGAGTACAGGATCTGCATACCTGTTGTTGGTCCAAGTGAACATTGGAGGATGAACCTGTAGACTGAGCTGGAAGCAATGGATGCGTAGTTTCCATGACTTCTTGAGACATCTGAGAGGCCAAGCCTTTCCGCATCATGTCCGCCATCTCCCAATGAATCTGAGTATATATCTTGTGCCGGTTGTTTTATTTAGTATGCTTGCTTTAGATGCATCCTTGGCTTCCATTATATATAATCGCCAAAAATCAAATATTTTTAAATAATATATTGAATGATTTATTTGTTAAGAGAAAAAAATTATTTTAAAAATGTTTTTAAGCGAAAAAAAAAGAAAAAAAATTTCGGGGTGACATGGGAACAAGTAGCAAAACGATTAAAAAAATGAAATTCTATATGTGAAAGACTGAGATTTACTAAATGTTAAGCGGCATTTGCCTACCGCAATAATGGGAGCCCACCACTGGACAACGGTACACTCAAATTAGTGTCGTACGTCAATGAAAGATAAGTTATTCCTGAAATGAATTTAAAGAAATATTTTTTACATTAACATGACATTTTTTTTTTAAGAAAAATTGACTTAGAATTACATATACTGGTTTCTAGTACACTTCAACTAACTCTCTCGTATCTTGACTTGACTCAACAATTTTTTATCTGATATATTTGCTTTATCATTAAATTATAGGTAAACTACTCTTAGCACTGTACATATGGAGTTTAAGGTAAGTCACATTATTCATATAGAGTGACTTTCTGTAAATTTTAATATATATATATATGTATATATATGTATATTGATTACCATATCAATGACATCTATTTACATAGCTCGTTTTCTCTCATGATCTCCCTTTCTAATCACCAGCAAGTCAAAGATATTAGAACTTTGATTGGATTTGGAGGTAACGAAAGAGGGGGATTATGAGAGAAACCAAAATTTTGTTTGGTACAAGGCAACGGAAACCAAAGGTGAGGAAAAAGCAATGCATGAATGGTTTAGTATGCTGTTGAGGAAAGAAGGGATTTTAACATGATTTTCCGATGCCTTTATGGTTTCTACAATTAGAGAAATGAAAGTTACTATGCACTATAATATTATTTTCTAATTTAAGGGTGAGGGGCAACTTAGTCTTTTCACTTTAAATTATGTTCAATCCTTCTCTTCTTCTATTATATGATCCCTCTAGTCTTTATTATAGGTCATTTTTAATCACTTCATACCTATTTAGAAAATTAGTTATAATAATTAGTTGAAAGCTCTAAATTTTTCAAAAGTTACTATTTCTTCCAATATCCTTAATAAAATTCATAAAATCTTGATACCTATCTTAATTACTGTTTTAATCCCTCTCTTCATTTAATAAATAAGGACAAATCTAAAAAAAATAGTTAATGCTTCATACATTTTGCCAAGTGAACTATAATAAAGACTACCAAAAAAAACCCTTTAAGAACATAACTTATATTAGAAAATAGAGAAATTTTACTCATAAGTACTTAATATACCTCCAAAAGTGGAAATTTTGAGGGCAAAATCACTTATTTTAAGTGATTATACATATCAAAAGTATCACTCAATCAAATATTTTGTTTTATCTTTGTTTACTCATACCAAACATATTTTTTCCATACACATCTCCATTCCATTAAAAATCTTTCTTATCAACTAAACGGAGCGCAAAGTCTTTTTTCGTTTTTTTGGTGAGAAGCCTAAACTCTGATTTGCGTGACTAGATAATATGACAACGAATCAATGCAAATGTATTATCAATTAAAATATGGACTATTGAATTGAATGGAACGTAATATGACCTAAACTAATGTAGGGCCTATTTGGATAGTTTTGATAATTACTTATGGAATCCCATAAGTGATTATGTGTTAGAGTTGTTAAACGCGAACTATTTTTCAGTAATCACTTATATCTTAAATAAGTGCTTATCGAAGAAACTGATTTTTTTTCTTATGATAATCACTTATTTCACTTTTCATTCTTATTATTCACCCAATAATCACTTAAACCCTAATATTCAAACATATTTCGTTTCTCAAAATCACTTATGGGGTAAAAATTTCTAAATATAAATCACTTTTGACATAATCACTTATTCTTATAATTTATTATGAATAAACACTTATATTCATAATTACTTATATATAAGTCAATTCAGACACACCCATAGACGCAGAAGTAATACAGACGACAATTGTTTGCATTTCCTATGGTATAGAAGAAGCCAAAAATATACGTGGTAGGTCTTCCTACATTGTACGAAATATTAAAAAAAAGAATATAACTTATTATAAATTTCACTTTCGTGATTAATATTGATATTTGTAATTATATACTAGATAAGCCACCATGTAAATGTTTAAATTCATTTAATTTACAGTCTAACTAATCATGTTTATTATTGGCCAAAATAAAACTTGCCATTGTTATTGATTAAGCCCTAGATATGAATTTGTAAAATTATAAAATATATTTTGGCCAAAAAATTCAAATCACACTAAAGTATAAATAATTTTTTACAGAATTTATGTATATTTTAAAAATAAAAATATGCATTTCAATAAAACTAAAAACTCTACATATTTTAGAGAGGAAATAGTCAAATTATTTGTATTTGGAATAATAAAAAGAAAATGGAATTGAAAAATAATTTTTGTTGGTTGAAATTCTTTTTTGTGTCCCTGAGTTAAAAATATAAAATTACTGTATTAAATAATGTTAACAAAACATAATAAATATTATTTATATATGATATTTTGTATGATAAAAGAAGAAACCTTTCCATGAGTATTACACCACAAGGAGAGAGAGAGAGAGAGAGAGAGAGAGAGAGAACTCTAAGTCCTAAATTCAAATGATTGAACAATGCAAGTTGACATAAGTGGCAAGAGGGATGATTCTGTAACTTATAAGCTGTGGATTTGAACTCCCTTTTTGTTGCTAACGTCTTAGAAGTAATCGATTATGGGAAGATCCCCCACTCCTAATAGATGTAGATGCTTGCATTGGTCGGATAGTTGGTCTGTTCTTAGGGCCCTAGGTCAAAAAAGTCATGAGTAGTAGCTTAAATACAGGATTGATCCTGCAATTATTAGAATTTCAAACCCTACTTAAACTTGAGATTGCCATCTCTACCTCCCATTTTTGTCCATAAAAAAAATCAAATGATTGAATGTGCAATGTTGAGTTGTAAGAGAAAGGGAGAAGGGGACACATGTTAGGGACTAGTACAATGAATTAATTATAAATAAGGACTTTAATTAATAAAAAGTGTTAAAATCTAAAATACTGAATAGTAAAATTGGGAGAATGTGTAGTAATAAATTTTATTTTATAATAAATTTATTATTTTGATCCCTAATTGTAATTTTCCCTCGAATATATATTTAGATTTAGATTAGATAAAACAAAATTTTATAATTTATTATAATAAGATATAATTGTCTTGAAAGAGAAGTGTGTATGGGCTAGAGATGTTCCAAGCATAAAATCGACATTTTTAGTATATAAATTAAGTGTATGGGCTAGTTTAAGGAACATTAGCATTGTCTTTATATTGGTTTAATTTGCACATGTTGAATGTTCCTCCTTAAAAATATTTATAAATACTAATCCTTCCAATTCTAAACATAGGACCTTTTGATTTAATTTTAAATATATGATCATTTTTAAAATATGATGCAACATTTATTATACATTATAAAAATACTTTTATTCAATTCATGAGAAAAAGAAATAAAAAGAAGTTAAATAAAGGTATATTTGGAAAGATATTAAGATTTTTTTTAAAAAAATTAAGGTAATTAATTAATTTTAATTCCCATACTTAATTCTTGTAATTTAATTAAAAATATTTTATATTAAAGGCATGAGCGAGTAATAAATATATTATAATTTTATATAGTATATTATTTTTTAAAATTTAAGTAATCACTAAGTAGTAATCACTAAGTAGATTATATAAAAGGAGAATTATTTATAAGGATCTCCCAATAGGCTTATATTTAAGATCTCCCTCCAATACTATTTATAAGGAAAAAAATTATTTTACGAGATTAAGAAAGAAAGTTAAAATAAAGATAAGTAATTTGTCTCATATTTTTAATTTTTCTAAAATTATCTTTCATAATTAATTTTTTTTTCAATTCCTTTTAAAAATGTACTTCTTGACTCACAGTGTTACTAATAAAAAAAAATAATTTTAATAGAAAGAAATTAAAGCAACATGTACTCTCTTTTTTTTTATTATAAATATGACAATCAAAAGGAAACAAACTTTTTTCCCTGTATATAATCAGGGGCCACATAACAATAACATGTGGCATATGACCCCACCCCGTGAAGATGGCCAATACTAGTCGTCTGTCAATGAACTACATGCATTTCAACGACTGACTTCAGCTACCAGTCAAGAATGACCTGAATTCTGGTAACAAAAAACCCAATGACTTGACTGCTGCTTGAAAAAATATTTTTAATAGATTTAAATTAAGGATGCGAAAGTGAGTATATTTTGATAAAGTGAAATTTTATTAAATATTTAAAGCCACATTAAGAGGTGTGCATGAGTAATCTTATTTGTTTAGAAATTTTTTTAAACAAATAGATATTCAAAAAGGAAAAAATTACTTTTCTCACTTCTTTCACTATTTTGTGATTAAATCTGATTTCATTTGTAATAAAAAATTAAAAATATAGTTTAGTTGTTTTTCAAAAATTTTAAATTAAATGGACTGCCCTCTGATCCACAAATTGATTAATTTAATTTAATAGGTTCATATGGCCATAATTAGTTATCAATTAATATATGCTATCTTAACAAGTGATCTTGAGTTTGAGTTTTGGGTACACAGATGTAATAAAATCCTTGAAATCCTATCTTACTTTGTGGTGTAATGTGATGTAAGAAAACACCATAACAAAGCTGATTCTCACGTAAAAGCATATCATTACTGATAGTAGCCAGCAAATGTATTTGTGATAGTTTGGCATCGTTCCATATCACATCATTATAGAAGCTCATGAAGAGTTCAATGATGAAAATAGCATCCACTAATACCAATTGCATAAGGACCACACTACAAGGTTCGATGTTCTCCGAGTAAGAATTGTAACACCCCTCATGACTTTGTTTTGGCATGGTGTGTAGAGCCGGAGGAAAATAGTATGGAGGAAGGTTTAAGTAGAGTTTGCAAGAGCTCCATGCCGCGGCGAAAAGCAGAGCTGCCATGACGAGAGCGTGTCTAGTGGCTCTTTCTGGCTAAAAACTGGTAGAGCCACGGTGAGGTGTGTTGAGGACGTGGGGAGAATCGAGAATCTTATTTAAATCGGAATCATTTTAGATGAACAGGAAAGAAAGAAACGAAGGGAGTGACAGAGAAGATCGAGGGAGCTCTGCTAGGGTTTGAGATTTCCAGTATCTAGGAGAGATTTTCAGACCTTAGAAGCTCGAATTCAAGTTGGTAAGTGATTTCTACTCCTCCCTCTCCATTTTCTTTGATTGGAATTTGGGGTTTTTTGGTTATAAGTTTGGATCTTCAGTTTTGGCTGAAATCCACCGATTAAAATGGATAAAATGGGGTTAAGGAAGTGTGCATTAGTGTTCTTATTGCTTGGATATGAGTTTTGAAGGGTTTATGTATGATTTGAGCTTAACCCTAGGTTGTTTTCGGTTAGCGCTCTTGGGAATCTGAAGTGTATGGGATTGTTTGGTGTTTGAATGGTCCCTAAGAGCTTAATGATGCATGAAAGGGGTGTTGGAGCCTTGGGTTAGCTAAAGTCATTGAATTGTGATGTTTAGTTATTGGTATATGTGGTTAATTGAGGAATTGTGATCTTGTTAAGGTTGTTTGACTGCTCGGAGAAGGCTAGTCATGGGATTGGCATTCAAGAAAGCTTGTGGAACTCATGTGATCGTGGTATTGACAACCTAAGGTAACTAAGTGTTTGTTTATATTATATTATTTATATTGTATGATAGTACATATATTTGTGTATATATGCATGTTTCTTTCATACCACGATATTGATGTGTTTGTGTGTACTGTTTTCTATATATCGTGGTATATACACAGCTAGATAATAATTATGATGATGATTGGAGATGATGATATGACATGATGCATACATGACATTATGATATGATGATGATGATTATATGATTATACATGAGCACCACCATATGGCATTGTAAGATTGAGACATATGGCGGATTGGGTGGTGATGATGTGATGACGATATGATGTATGATGATATATGTATGTGTTAGGGAGGATAAGGATGTATTATATATTTTAGGGAGAATAAGGATGGATTATATATGTTAGAGAGGATAAGAATGTATTCTATATGTTAGAGAGGATAAAGATGGGATCCCTGCGAGGGCAACATGCATTCCATTTATTTCATATTGTATTCATGAATTGTGTGAGATATATGTATATATGTATGTGTGTGGTTGTTCTCGATTACTGAGACATTATCTCACACCCCTCTTTCATGAACTAACTTTTCAAGTGAAGGTTCTAGCACTAGTCCTAAGAAGCTGAGGGAGTAACAGCGGACATGGGAATACTAGGTCTATGTAGTTTGTGTGTTTTGGATGTGTATCTTATGCCAAGTAGGATAGAAGGTTTTGTAATGAATCTAAGATATTGTAAGGATTATTAGGGATGAATGTATGTATGGTTATGGATGTGGGAATGTGTTGTATGTGTTATGTATGATGAAAGCCGCTCTTGGGCTTCGTTGGTGTGTTTTAGGGCCTGTAGCTCGTTTTGTCAAGTTGGGGTTCAAAGAGGTCAAATCTCAGAGGAGTAGTTCCTTTGAGGTGAAACCTCTTTGAACAAGTTAGTTTAGGGATTTTGGAATTGTGTGAATGGTTTTTGAGTGATCATTTACCTTTGGTGGCAATTGGAGGTTATCAGTGGTGAGTTTTGGTCAACAAGTAGCCAAAGCGATGTCAGGGGTCTAGAATCTCCGTACGGAATTGGATTGAGATGACAGGTGTCTATGGATAGATTATGACTAGATTGACTTGTAGGAGTTGTAATCAAGTCAATCGGAAGTCGGAGTATAAAGTTATGCGCATTAGAAGTTCACCTCGGTGTTGAGTTTTTGCTGGTGTGGAAACTAACAGGTGCCATCACGGCGCCAGGGTCTAGACTACGGTGCCAGTGGAGGCCAGTAGCAATTGAAAACAAGGGAAGCCAGAGCCGCGGCGGTACGATAATGGCTCTACCCTAGTCTAGTTTTTGGTGTTGTTGGCTCGTTTCCATTATTCTGAAGTTGTTTTGAGTCGTTTGAGTTGTGTTTGGTTGGTTTTTGAAGTTTTTGGTTAAGTCTGGAAGTATATGGAGGTAGGGTGTTACAAGAAGCATAAATTTCTTGCTCTGAATTTTTCACAATGGTGGCCATTTTATCCAAGCTTTCCCTTGCTTTTTCTTTAAATCTTTTGAACAATATTTGTTGGTACGATTCCATGTTGCACAGCCTCTTATCATCGTAATGAAAGAGGCCAATCGAAACAGCCATTGGGGTGTAAGCATCTTAATTTAGTTTACGGATCATAGGGGGCACCCTATAGATACAACGTGGATTGTCTTTGCTGTCTTGGTTTCCCTTTTCAATGTCACATTTCACCTACCAAGTTTGATTCAAAAAACAATCATTAATTACACAACTAGAATGCAAATGTTAAATTAGTCCTCAATGAAATAAAATGCAAACTAAACTAAATAAATTAAAATAAAAAAATGTAAACTAATTATTATTAAATTAAAATGCTAATACAACTACATTATTATTATTTTCTTTATGAAAAGCAATACAAATTAATTAATATGAAAATGCCAATTATCAACTAAGATTTTGGGGGAGGGGGTTCTAGGAACCCTTGCTAGAGGGTGGCCTAACTAACTACTCCTCTCTATTTGTGTGATGCAAAATTCTTTGGTTTATGGAATGAATTTGACAAATTCAAAAAACAAAAAAACTAAGATTGGAGGGACTATTTTTTTTTTAATTCAAAGTTAAACCAAATTAAAATAAACAATTAATTAAAACAAACTAAACACTAAACAACAATTAAAAGAAAAAAAGTATTCAATTATGAAAAATGTGGATCATTCATGGGTTTGAACAGTAATTCGGGCATATTCTAACTTCCAATTAAAATAGGAATGTATAAGTTCTTGATTAAGCAAACTAATTATATTGATCACTTAATTACCCTAAGTATAATCTAAATAATTAATTAATCCTAGATACCTCTAGTTGCTAATTAATCACCTGGAATTAGTCTAACCCAATTAATTAAGCCTAATCTCAATGTTAATTGAGTTTATATTAAATATGAAAAATTGGACAAAAGTAATTAATTAAACCAAATTAGATAATTAATTTCCTAATTATGCAGCACTAAACATAACATTATCTAGATTACATCATAAACCAATGAATTAATCAAGATAACACCAAATTGGGGCAAAATTCGCAAAATTCCAGATGTGAAACATGCATAAATCCAACTCAAATCAACATTAAACAAATATAATAATGTATACAATATATTCCAAACTCAAATCCAATCTCCAATCATTAAGATATTTATAAATTTTCATCGATCTTAACTTAGAAAACCTAAGCTAAAATCAAATAAAACTCAGAAAAATCAAGATGATAAAGGAAAACTTCACGTTCCTCTTTTGGTATTTTGCACCCTTTCAATTGTTGAGTTTTTAGGTGGTGTTCAATGGATGTAACGTTGCTGTTTAGGGTGCTTCAATGTACTGGTTTTTCCAATAAATGAAAATGAATTCATTGGCTATTGTTTTTATGGGTCTGATTCTTTTGTTTCATAGATGTTTCACAGGTGAGTAGCAAATAGTGGATAATTCTCTCTTTTTGCTGCATCGATCCCATTATGTAAAACATTGCAATAAAATGATAAGTTGTCTTCCTTTGACTACCCAATATTAAAAGTAAAATATTTGAATTAAAATTTAATAAAATATTTAAGAAAAGTTACTCTAACCTAACTTTTTTTTTTTTACTATCAATCTTATAAAATAATTTTCCCCTCATTTTGCTTGTTTAAATTACCGTCATCTCCATAAAATTCATTTCCTCGATCGTCATTCAGGAAGTCTATCGGAGCACAGCCTCCACCCTCATCACCACAAATCAGGAATTTGTTACAGTGTTTTTTTGTTAAGATAAACATAGAACTTAAAGAGAAAGACAGAGTAATGAGAGCAATTTCTTTGTACATTGCACTAAATAAAATTGAATTGTCGGGCATGAAGATGGAAATAAAAAAGAAACCTTGTGCCGTTGGCTAACTTCTTCAGCCATCTGTTCGAATTTCTCAATTGTACAAACTCAAATTCAAGAATGGTGAATTTGAGGATAAGTCGAAGAGAGAAAAGAAGTCTCCCCCTCCCGGTGTATAGTGTTCTTCTAGTCAGCCAAAGAATGTCGTTCAGCCACACTTCAGTGGTCCAAATAAAGGTTCTTTCATTAATACTCCTCAGCAGATGATGTGTGAAGTGGGGTAAGCGTTAGCTACAACCCCCCACCACCCACAACACCCCCCCCCCCCGGGGGGTTAGCCACATCATCAAATTCCTAACAACATGGCTGAAAAGGGGATCCAATTAAAAACCATTATAAACACAAGGGATTAACTTTCAAATGGTTTGATAGTTTAAGGAGCTAATTAAAAAAATTAAAGTATAGGGCCTAATTAATTTAAAAATGGAAGTAAACTATAAGGATCAAAAGATTAATTTTTTCTTTTTGTTTTATCAAACATATATAAAGTACAAATCACAAAATAAATAAATAAAGGACTAGCAATTTAGTACAATTTTTCATCTCAAATGAAAATTTAACAATTGATGCATTTATGTATCACAAAATTGAAGCCTGGGAAATGAGAATAGCTCAAAGGGAAACTTGTAAGAAAAAACAAAAGGGAAAAAAATAAAAATTAATTGTACATGATACGTTGGTTAAAATAAAAATTAATTTTAATTCTGTAATAATAATTATATTATAACGAAGATTGGATTTGGTGGGAAAAAAAGTTTGGATAAACAAATTAATTTACAATTAAACATCAGAATTTTTTTTTCTATGTCCAGGCATCCCTGTTTTGATTCCCGTTGATAACTCCAAAACATGGGCTTGCAAATTGAGGTTAGATTTTGTTTGGCATGTTTTCAAACCTTATTCAATAAACTTATGTTTGCCTCCAAATCAATGTTTATAACTGAAGAAGATACGTTTGCGTTTGCAAACTCATTTTTGTTTCACAAATAATTTATTAAATTTATTTTTACAATAAAAAACATCCAAATATAAATTACACTACAATAAACTTACTTTTATTTAAACTTTATTTTGATAAAATTTACTTTATTTTAACTTGAGTTTACAAATGTAAAACTAAACAAGCTAGCGACATGCCTTCTTTAAGACCTCGTTTAGTACATAGAATAATTTAGGAATGAGAATGGGGATGGGAATAGAAATGGGAATGAGAATAAATTTTAAATATATATTTGGTATGCAGGGAATTATAAATGGAACAATTGTATATATTTGGTTTGGTATGTAGGTTTTGATTATAGAAAGGGAATAAAAAATTTCTGAAATGACTATAATACCCCAAATAAAAAAAAGATTAATGAAAATATTATACACTTGAAAATAGGGTTGTTCAATCAACCCGGTAGGCCCGGTCCTACCCGGCATACCGGGTTGGACCAGAGACTGGACTGGGTTGGACACCAGGTTGAGATCAAACCTGGTCTCACCCGGTTCCGATACATATATATTTATATATATATGTATATATATTTTAAAAATGGTTAAAGTATACTTTTTATCCTTTAATTTTGAGGTATTTTTCATTTTAGTCCTTTAATTTTATTATGTTTCATATTAATTCTTTAACTATTAACATATAACTAAAAATTTTCTAATTCTTAACACCGTTAAATAAACTAACGGAAAAGAATAATTTATCTATTTAAAAATTACATTATTAATATTATTATGTATTAATTAATATAAAAATTATAACAAATAATTTTAAGAACTACTTTAAAAATATGGTAGCAGAATAAGTCAAAGATTACAATCTTAAAATTAAAAGTTCTATTTTTAGGTTTTAAATATTTTTTTAAGACATTAAAATATTTTTATTGTAAAAAATAAATATTTATTTTTTATACTTTACATTCTCAAGCTAAATTTTTTAACTTGTTAACTCGTTCAAAATAAATAAAAATTATTCATTTTAACATAATAATTTTAAACAATTTACCACAATATTTTAAAAATAATTTATTTTAAGGTTATAATTTTTAATGCATTAAATTAACATATTTTTTAACTTTTTTATTTTTCCAAAATGCTAATTATTTATTTTGAGCCCAAAAATGATAATTATAATTATTATATTAATTAATGTATAATAATAGTGATTAGATGAATGTAAGTAAATTTTCTGTTAACTTGTTTAACGATGTTAAATTCAAGAATTTTTTGACTGCATCTTTAAAGTTAAATGATTATAATGAAACTTTTAAAAGTTAAAAAACTAAAATAAAATCTGTTTCAAAGTTAAGGGATCAAATGTATACTTTTACCTTTAAAAATTTATAAATATTAATTTTATAAGGTATTTTTTATATATCATATATATATATATATAATAAATTGATCATAACATTATTGTGAATATTTTTAAAAATCTAATCTTTTAATTTTATTTAAAAATTTAAATTAATTTCTTAATATTGTGTAAAAATAATACATGATTATTATGTATTTATAATTTTAACAAATGTTAATTTGATTATAATATTATTTTTTTAAAAAATATATTTTGAATGAATATAATTTTTTTCTTGTTAATAAATAAAATTAATTTATTTTTTATTTTTAAATACTTTTAAGACCAGGCTAACCTCGGTCTCATATGTTGGGTTGATCCGGTCCCGTTCTACCTCACAAAAACCGGGCATCAGGTTAACTATCAATCCGGTCTTACCCGGTCTTTGTGCACTCATACTTTAAAATAACCATTGCTTAAGAATTCCCAACTTCACTTCTCTAATCTAATAGAATGCAAGCTTCCACTGTCGTTGAATGAGCATCGAGCTTCCATTACCATAACTGATGTCATTGAGGGACATCATCGGTAGTGTCGTTAAGCCTCAGACATCACTCTCCAGTAATCTGTACTGATTTGTGTTAGATTTCTTTGCATTTCCTCTCAGTTGAAGAAGGTTCAAACCTTGGGTTTCTGAGATTCAAGATTTGGTAACTTTTATGCATTCTCCTTGTCGATCTTTCTCATACTTTGGTTTTCTTCCACTTGCTTTCACAATATGTCTATATATTTGTTGTCTTTTTTGCGAATGCAAACTTGGAGTGATAGTAAAGTGTCATGAACACACACTTAATACTTCAAATCCACACCTGAAATTCCCTATTATCAATCAACTATTGTGTTTCTTAGTTAATATTAAGGTGTTTGTTCCTATAACATGTGATCATTGCTTATGATTATTGTCATGACTCAAAATTCAAGCCATGATTGATGCATAGACTAAGCTGACACAAACCTACTTAACCTAGCAAACCTAACAGAGAAACTCCCATAGCCAATCAATTTAAATGAAAACTAAAATGAAATACTAAAATATTTTCAGCAATCAATCACAGTTCATGACTTATCTCAATCCTCATATAAAAAAAATAAAAGTAAAGAATCAACAAATAAATAAGGCTATCGAAGTCAATAGAACTCGAACATAAACTCCATTACAGTAGTCATGTCACCACAGGATTTGCGTTATCATAAGACTAGAAATGTCCTACCTAATGTCCAAGAAGTCCAATTTCTCTAGAGTGCTTTATTCAACTACCTGCTGATATAAAAATATAGAAAATAGGATGGGTGAGTCTATCACTGACTCAGTGAGAGCGTAAACAATAAAGTATATGAGAGGGAAGCATAGGTTGCACAAGAGTTTTTCAAAAATAACTTTATAAGCATATCTACACATCTTCAATTAATCATCCACGTACAAAACACTTTTATACCAGCAACAAGAAATCAACACAAAATACTATTTCACTTATTCAACATAAAGGAAGGTTTACTTAGAACACTAAATGCTATCACACTAAGCACATCACCAAAATCTATTTTTTCACATCTTATATCTAATAGTGGTGAATAAGTGTCCCACATAGCATAATAATATAATATGTCTTATGTACCATGTAGAGAAATAGCCGTCTCACTTGATAATTTATATAATATCATATCTCATATAAGTAAAGGTGAGGAATAGCCATCTCACCTGTTAAATACTCATAATGCAAATCAATGAGGCTAGTAAACAAAATTAAGGAAATAGTAAAACAAAGAAAAATAGAAAAGAAAGAGGAAAAAATGAAATTAAATTTAAAATATTTAAAGTTAAAATGTCAGAAATTAAGATTTTGTTTTTACAAGGAAATATGATGATATAGAACTCATATGCCCAAAAAAAATGGTTGGAGGAAAGAAAAAGAAATATAATAAAATTATGGCAATAAAGACATAATAATAATAAAAATAACAATAAATAAGGTAATATATATATATATATATAACAGCAGCAGCAGCAGCAGCATGTCCACAATGCTAATTTTAGTACTAATGACAATAATTGCCATCACCAATGCTCATCTCATCAAAATTATCCTAAGATCATTAAGATTGATGAACTATAGATAAATTATAAAGAGAGAGAATTTACTGCAACTAGAAATTAAATTCAACTAGCTTGAAGTTCTAGAAGTATAAAAAGAAAATGAAGGATAATATGTTTTGGATTTGCTTTCCAAACATGGCAAAGTACACCAAAAAGAGGAATAAATAAAATTATTTGAGGTTAGAGGATTTAGAGAAGGTATACAATGAATGGTGACACATTGCGATTTATACACTTGCCAGTTGGGATTGATAGTATAGATTCCCTTTTCCTTCCACTAAGATTCAATCACAACCATGCAGGTTTCACCAATACCACCTAATTAAAATTATTATTGCATAAAGACATTAATACATTTACTCAAATTTATCTTCTATCACCAATATAATGCATCCTCAGATATTAACCCCAATTCTCTTTATCCTAACTTTCTATGATGCTCACTAAAATAAAACTTCTAAAATTCTTAATTGTTAGTTGAGTATGGAAATTATCTTATGGAGTCATGTGATAAAATTAAATAAATGAATTTCAATACTTATGAAACTTTTCTTTAAAAGAGAAAAGATAGGATTTCATACTTATTTTTAGAAAGAAGAAAATTAAATAAATAAATGTTCCACCGTGCTATCTCTTATTGTCTAGTGATGCATGTGTTTATTATCAAATCTTATGTTCTATTGCTTAGAGGGAGGCAATAAAAGAATCTGACATAGGGTTCTATAAAAATGAGATGGCAACATTAGATTGGGTTGCTAATCAAGAACGTTACTAATCTGGAACATTGTTAGGATGGGTGAAACAAAAGAAATTTAATATGATGTATGTAAGAATAAGGGATAATCAAGAAGGAAGCCATCTGGACGAGTCGGCATCAATAATGCTAGTAATAAAAAAAAAAAGGCAGCATCAACTTGGTTTTGTGATAGATAAAAATGAGAAAAGAAACATTTAATATGGTACTTTACTATTATAATGAATGAAACAATAAAAGGAGATGTGCTTACTTTTACCGATTTAGATGATAAGTTGATGGTGATGTGAGAGTGGCTTAAACAAGATAGAGATATAACAACTAAGGGATAAAAGACGAAAGAATAGAGCTTGAGAATATGTATGTGTGTATAATAAGCAGATGAATGCTTTGGTTGGAATAAGGAACAAGAAGAGAAAGTTATGGAAAAGGGTTGAGAGTTTTCTTGATCAGAGTGACACAGAGTCTTGTAGTAGAAAAGAGAGTAATGAGATAGTAATACTAGGGTTTTCTATATGTGTGTGTATATATATATAATAGATTTATGATAAATTTTAGATCACTATTTAAAATATATTATTATTTTTTTAAAAAAATTATTAAACAAATTATCCCAAAATTTAAACTCACTCTTAAAAGTATTTATTTATTTTTTTAATTACTAGATATCCAAAATATCAATATTTTAAAATAATTTTTTCAAATATATTTCAAAATGACTCCATCAAATAATTTCTATAATTTTTTTTTAAATTTAACTAAATCTTCTATTAAATCACATACTCTCTCTCCTTCTCTCCCTATCTTTTCTAAGGTTATCACAATTATGACATGGGTTCTTTCATTCTTCATTCTCCCCAGTACCTTCCTATGTCTTTTATTTTTGGTGAACTCCTATCTGTTTGTTTATATGAATTTATTTGGATTACTGTGAGAGTAGGTTCTTAATTGAGTTCTGTTAGCAAGGCTGACTTCCCAAGAGGGGGGGTGAATTGGGAAGATTGAAATTTTTCTGCACAAAGTAAAGCAAGTGAAAATATCACAGTATAATGAAAGCAACGTGTAAAACAGAGCAAGCTGAAAAGTAGAGATAAGGAGAAGAGAACTCAGTGATTTATCCTGGTTCGGTCTATCCACTTGACCTACATCCAGTCCCCAAGACACCTCTTGAGATTTATCCACTATCCAGCAAGAATTTCAACGGGCTTCTTGCTAAAGCCACAGTACATGAGTATGCTCTGTTCTGAGCTCTCTCAAACTCTCTAAGCACTTTCTCTATGTGCTTCCCAATCCCCTTGTGAATACCCCTCACAAGTAAATCTATCTTTCAGATGAAGAGTAGATTGTTTACAAATGAATAACTCTCTTGAATAGAGTAGATATGAAAGTTTAAGTACAAATAATGAAGTTGGAAGGGTAAAAAGCTTTTGAGATGAAGATTCAGCAGAAATTCGGTATATACAAGTTTGATTCGTTACCCACAACTTCAAATGATGTTGTATTTATAGATTTAGGTCTCAAATATCCGTTAGAGACTAAATCTATCCGTTGGGGAAGTTATCCAACGGTTACTCTGAAAAACTATCCGTTTACCAACCGCATTTAATGTTTCTGACATACTGAAATTCGAATTTTGGTTGGCCAACAGACGAATTTCGAGGGAACCGAAGGTTAAAGCTTCCAACGTTAAAATGCGAAGTTCGTCTGTCCATAGAGTGAAATTCGAATTTTGAAACTTATAAAATATTTTCACAATGTGACATACGAATTTTTAAGAAGAAAGTTTTTCTGTTAAGTGTGAACAGTGTTTTCAATTTGCTACAGTGCCCTCGAAATTTGAATTTTGGATGCCCAAAATTCGTCTGTCCATTGAATGTTCAAATAGGCACCGTAGTTCACTTTTTCTGAAATTCGAATTTTGGTAGAGTGAAATTCGTCTGTCAGAGACCAGTTTTGAGACTTAAATCTTTCTTGATCTCAGATGAACTTTATCAAACTTTCAGACGAATTTCTTCTATTTTCTCAAGTTTTGTTTTGTCTGAAATTCAAATTTTGAAAGAGTGAAATTCGAATGTCACAAAGTAGCTTCTTTGACTCAGATGAAAATTCGAATGTTGCTAAGTTAAAGTTCGTCTGTCAGAGAGCATTTTTCAAACTTAGTTTCTTCTTGATTTCAGATAAACTTTAGCAAAGTTTCAGACGAATTTCTTTGGTTTTCATAAATTGCATTTTGTCTGAAATTCGAATTTTGAAACTGTGAAGTTCGTCTGTCACAAAAAGGCTTCTTTCAGTCTTGATTGAAATTTGAATTTTGAAAGACCAAAATTCGTCTGACAGAGGGACACCTCTCCAGACTTATTCAGTTTTAGCTCGAAATTCGAATTTCCAAAAGCAAAGTTCGAATTTCCAACTTGACAGTTCAGTTATACTTTCAGACTTCGTCCGTTTGTGAGTATTTTTCAAATAAGTAAAGATTTAACTTTAAATCAAGGTTTGAAAACGTCTTTTTCTCAAATCAAAATCTTTTACCCAATCTAAACAAAAACTAAAGATCCTACAAAAGATTTAATAGCAAATACTCAGAAAATCTTCTCTTGAAACAGCTTTGATCTCCTTTGATATCTTCAATCCAAGCTCTTGAGTGTTGATTTGGAATCATCAAAACTCTTGATCCAACATTCTCCCCCTTTTTGATGATGACAAAACAACTCACAAACTGGATTAGTACTTGGGTTTGCTTACACAAGCTCCCCCTCAACATATGCATTACAGTTCATAAGATATCATTTTCAATAGATTAAGTGAAGAGATTCAAAGCCCAAATCATTGCAATCAAGAACATAATTTACTTAACCAAATTGTTGCAATACATATTTCAATCAGTTCTCAAAACATCAAACAAGCAAAGAACAATAATTAAAACTAGATACAACAAGAAGATTCAGCCTAAGATCTAAAACATCACTTCTTCTTTGGCTTAGACTTCTTGCTGTAAGTCTTTCCTTTTCCAGATGACTCAGCAGATCTTCCAGCGTGCTTAGTCCCGGTTTGCTTTATCTTCTCCCCCTTTTTGGCATCATCAGAAAGCCCAGCAAAGTCCATTGGAGGAGGTATCTGAGTGAGAGGAACAGCACGAAGAGGGACAGGAGCAAAAAGAATCTCTGGCTGAGCTGGTGCAGGGGGCTCAGCAGGCTCTTCATCAGAATCATCAGAGACCTCAAGCAGCTCTTGCATTTCCTGCCTGGAAAGAGCTAGCCGAGCTCTCTGTTCCTCTGACAGCCCATAATCAAAAGAAGGAGAGGCTGGTGCAGGAGGAGGAAACATTTCTTCAAGCCTTCTCCTTTGAGCTAGCAGAAGGGCATTGTGAGCAATAGCAGCAAAGTCAATAACAGGCACAATGCTCCTTTCCTTATTGAGTGTAGATTGTAGAAATGGTGAAGCAGAAATGGATGCTACCAGCTGCTCAACTTGCTCAGACTCTTGGGTGGAAAGAATAGAGTCTTGAGCAACTGCTTCACTCTTCTCAATTGGGCTTGTTTCCTGCAGACCCTCTTCCTCCATGCCATAGTCCAAGGGTGGACCAGGACTTACCTCATTGCTGGAGGCCTTTGGTGTGCCAGTTGGTTCAGTCACTTGCATACCAACATTAGGGATAGGAGAATCCAGCACAAAAGGACTTGGAGGCACAGGAGATGGAGACAGAGTAGGCTCAGGGATACCAGGCTGAGGTGGAGCTGAAGTGGTAGGAATTGCATTTCTAATTTCTTCATAGGCATCAGCCACCACTTTCATATTCACAGCCAACTGATGGATCTGATCTTGTAGATGAGCAAATTTGGCATTTTGCTCATCCCTAATGCTGAGAATGAGTGTTGACAGATTGTCAAACAGCTCAGTGATCTTAGTTGGCTTGGCTCGAGAGGAGGGAGTGGAAGGAGGGTGAGTAGGCCTGGATGGAGATGGAATAGGTTGAGAAGGCTGAGGTACAGATCTGCCAGGAGCCTCAGAGGTGCCTTCTTGTTGGAGGGATGCATCAGCAACAAAGAACAAATCTTCAGATTTTCCTGCTCCCTTTCCAACCCAATGTCCTTCATCTCTTTCAATGCCCATCCTTTGCAATTCTTCTTCTTTGAAGGCCTCAGTGAGCTTCCCTTTCCCCTTTTCAATGTGCTGAATCCTAGCATGCTGCAGGATTCTTGAAATAATTGCTGCATAGGGGAGTGTGGAATCTTTCCTCTAATCCCTTGCCTTTATCATACGCTGGAGAATGATATGACCCATATTGATTAGTTTCCCACGTATGATGGCAGTCATCACATGAGCCTCTGCCCTTGTTATCAAATTGAAGCTGCCACCCTTGTTGAATATGATCCTGGACACTATGTAGTACAAGATCCTTACTTGTACACTGAGGTCTGTGGGCTTCAACAGATTTATTGTGGGCCTATTCTCCCTTCTTCTGAATAAGGTGTCCAAGATAGTGCTTTCTTTGTAATATAGGAAGGGCTCACCTTCTTCGTCAGCTGTGCTAGCCTCATCCATATACCCAGAGGCTGTAATGTCAACTTTCAGCCCATCTTGACCTGGGATTTCCAATACCTCATTGAAGGTTTCATCAGCAAGCCAAATGGTCCTTGATCTCAAGGTGACCTCCCATTTCCTTTTCTTGCTGTTATATTTAAGAGAGGCATACCAAGTCTTCACTACCTCATCATCATATTTTTCAGCAATTTCCAACAGATTTTTATATTTTATCAACCATATTGCAGCATCAAAGTTGTTGGATATCAGAAATTGTTCCATATTTACACAGTGAGGCTTGATTACCTTTTTGTTTGAAAACTTGGTAGTGTACTCTTCTTGAATCTCTGGGGTGCTCCACAGTGGTAGTGTAGTCAAATCAAACTCTCCAGATTTAGTAGAAGAAGAGGAAGCCACAGCAGCAGTATCAGCCGAAGGAACTGCATATTTTGAAGATGAGGGCCCAGTTTTCTGAGGTTCTGACTTGGATGAAGATTTTTGACGTTTGGAAGGAGTAGCTTTACCGGGTTCGGCCTTTCTCTTGGATTTCTCTCCTTCCTTTGTAGCATATTGAGATTTGACCGTCCTCTTAGGCCGAGTTCCAGCTTGTCCTGTTCCAGGAATCTTCACTCTCGCCATTTCTTGGTTGAATGATGCAGAATGTGGCTGAGAATAGATTTAAGGGAAGCGAAAGGAAGTTTAATCGGTGAGAAAAGACAGTTTTTGGACAGGAGTTAAGAGGATTGAAGAGAGAATCAGAACAGACTTGGAGGAGTTACAAATAGGGTTGCGTCTGTTCTGTGGAAACCGTTGGTTTTAACGTATGTAACCGTCTGACAGACGAATTTTGAGGGGTCAAAATTCGAACTTCGGGCAGTTACAAGTTAAGCTGTTCAGCTCGTCTTACTGGCAGATGAATTTTCATCATGAAAGTTCGTCTGACAGAGGCTTGAAACAATCAATACATACACAATCAGACGAATTTTGCTCCAACAAAATTCGAATGTTGAGAAGAAAAACAGCTTCATCAAATAAAACTTCAACCAATAGATGAATTAAGCATGCAGAGCATCATCTTTCAAGCATTCAATCATCAAGAGCATAAGTCAACAGACGAATTTTGAACTGAAACTTCGAATTTTTCAACTTTTATAAATATTGTCCAACATTAGTATGTTAAGAAGTAATAATTCGTATAACAGTTATGGACAATCATAACTTTGAAATTTCTGTTTTTGAAAATTCGAACTTTCAAGCTTCAACAGACGAATTTCGAGGCATTACCGAGAACTGTTCAAGGCATAACAGGCCAAAGTTCGTCTGTTGATCAACCAAAATTCGAATGTTGACCATGTTGACCAGTTCAAAAACACAGATTATCAATGAAATTCATCTAGCAATCAAACATCATACAAATTTCAACTTTAAAAACTTACAGAATGGATCCAGACCTTAGAATAATTATCATTCACTTCATTTTCTGGTTGTTCCAATCTGGAGTGCTCCAATCTTTCAAACTTTTAGCCATTGATTTTCACAAGGAGCACCTGCAACTATATTAAAACATACTCCGATGCTCAAGTTAGAGTAAATTCTAGTATATAAAAAAAATTCTAAAGACAGAATTTCACAGAAATGACTTACAATTCATTGGGATTTACCATTCCCAATTCTCTTCTTATTTTGCAATGCCTGTCTTCTGGTAGAGGTTTGGTTAGTATGTCAGCTAGTTGATCCTCTGTTGGGATGTATTCCAGCTTAACTTCTTCTTTCAGAACATGATTCCTTATGAAGTGGTGTCTAACCTCAATATGTTTCGTCCTTGAGTGCATGACAGGATTTTTAGTGATGTTTATGGCACTTTGATTATCACACATGATGGGTATCTCTTTCATTTTAACCTCAAGATCCTCAAGCTGCTGCTTCATCCAGATGACTTGGGCACAACAACTTCCAGCTGCAACATACTCAGCTTCTGCAGTGGATAGAGCCACACTGTTTTGCTTTTTGCTGAACCATGAAACCAGGGATCCTCCAAGAAACTGACAAGTTCCACTTGTTCTTTTTCTGTCAGTTTTGGATCCTGCAAAGTCAGCATCAGTGTATCCTTTGAGATCTTCTCCATTGTCTTTTGGATACCAAAGACCCATCTGTGATGTTCCAATTAGATATCTGAAAATTCTTTTCACAGCTGTTGCATGGGTTTCTTTGGGGCATGATTAGAACCTTGCACACATGCAGACACTGAACATAATGTCACGTCTGCTGGCAGTTAGATACAGCAGGGATCCAATCATTCTTCTGTATTGAGTAATGTCAAACATTTTCCCATTTTCATCCATGTCCAGTTTGGTTGCGGTGGCCATAGGTGTTCCCATTGGCTTGGCATTCTCCATTCCAAACTTCTTTAACAGCTCCTTTAGATACTTGGATTGACTGAGAAAGATACCATCATCAAGCTGTCTGATTTGCAATCCAAGGAAGAAATTGAGTTCACCCATCATGGACATTTCGAATTCTCCCTGCATTAACTTAGAAAATTCCTTGCAAAGAGTTTCATTAGTAGCACCGAAAATAATATCATCAACATAGATTTGAACAATTAGTAAATCTTTATTCTCTTTCTTAGTAAATAAAGTTGTGTCAACTTTGCCTCTATTAAACCCTTTTTCAGTCAGAAAATTGCTCAATCTTTCATACCATGCTCTAGGGGCTTGTTTTAATCCATAAAGAGCTTTCTTCAGTTTATAGACATGGTTTGGTTTTGTAGAATCCTCAAAGCCTGGAGGTTGATCTACATAAACATCTTCCATGATATATCCATTCAGAAAAGCACTTTTTACATCCATTTGATATAGCAAAATATTTTTCATGCATGCATAAGCTAGTAGAATTCTTATAGCTTCTAATCTGGCTACTGGTGCAAAGGTTTCTTCAAAATCAATACCTTCTTCTTGATTATACCTTTTAGCAACTAATCTAGCTTTATTTCTGATTATAGTTCCAGATTCATCAAGTTTGTTTCTGAAAACCCATTTGGTACCAATAACAGGATGATTTTTGGGTCTTGGAACTAAATCCCAAACTTGATTTCTTTCAAATTGATTTAGTTCATCTTGCATTGCCAAAATCCAGTAATCATCAGTTAAGGCTTCTTCAGCACATTTGGGTTCAATTTGAGAAATGAAAGCACAATTTAGCATTTGATCCCTTAACTGTCTTCTGGTTTTGACTCTCTCTTGAACATCTCCTATCACTTGATCAACAGGATGATTCCTTTGATATCTCCAAGCTCTAGGGAGTTCTTGAGATGTTTCTTCATTATTTTCTTCATCAAACTCTTGCTCCTGGATATCTTCCTCTATGTTAACAGATTCAGATATCTTTGGAGGTTCAGTTCTACTTTTATCAGAAATGCCCAGTTTTTCAAAATTGAAAGCAAGATCATCCTCATTGGTAACATGTTTTGAAACAGTTTCATTTTCAATGAAAACCACATGCACAGATTCCTCTACCACATTTGATCTTTTATTATAAACTCTATATGCCTTACTCCTACTAGAGTAGCCTAGAAATATACCTTCATCTGATTTGGCATCAAATTTACCTAGGTTTTCTTTGCCATTGTTGTGAATGAAGCATTTGCACCCGAACACATGGAGATGGGACAGATTTGGCTTTCTCCCCTTGTACAGCTCGTATGGAGTCTTTCCTAGGATGGGTCTGATGTAGGCTCTGTTGATGATGTAACTTGCTGTGTTCACTGCATCAGCCCAGAACACTTGAGAAAGTTCCTTCTCATTCAGCATAGCTCTGGCCATCTCTCCAATAGTTCTGTTCTTCCTTTCTACTACTCCATTCTGTTGAGGAGTCCTAGGAGCTGAGAAGTTGTGGTCAATTCCATGCTCACTGCAGTACTCCAGGAAGTATGCATTTTCAAATTCTCCTCCATGATCTGATCTGATAGACACAATAGAGATACCTTTCTCATTTTGCACTTTCTTAACTAAGGTAACAAATGCATCAAAGGTATCACTCTTAGAAGAAAGGAATAATGTCCAAGTAAATCTAGAATAATCATCAACAATTACAAGCACATACAGATTACCACCAAGACTTTTCACCCTAGATGGTCCAATTAAGTCCATATGCAGCAATTCAAGTGGTCTTGTTGTGGTAACTATGTTTTTAGATTTGAAGGATGATTTAATTTGTTTTCCTTTTAAGCATGCATCACATTCTTTATCCTTTTCAAAAGATATTTTTGGCAAACCAATAACTAGCTCATTTTTAACCAGTTTAGACAATTGATTCATATTGACATGAGCTAATCTCCTATGCCATAACCAACTATCGTTATTTTGACTAATTAAGCACACAGAATCTAAAGGAGGAAGTTCATCAAGGTCAATAGTGTAGCAGTTACCATCCCTTTGAGCTTTGAGGATTACTCTGTGATCACTTTTTCTGATGACCAGGCAAAAATTTGAGTCAAACAGCACCCAGTTTCCTTTGTCACAAGTCTGACTCACGCTTAGCAGGTTGTGGTTGAGGCCAATCACAAACAGCACATCTTTAATGGATGTTTCAGGATTTTTGCCCACAATGCCAATGCCAACAATTTTACCATATTGATCACCTCCAAAGGTCACCTTTCCTCCTTTCTTGTCTCTAAGGGTGATGAACTTCTCCTTGTCACCAGTCATGTGACTAGAGCAGGCACTGTCCATATACCATTTGTTGCTTTTCTTAGCTTTGAGACAGACCTGCAAAACAATGTTTATGATTTCCTTTTAGGTACCCAAATTTGCTTGGGTCCTTTTTGGTCAGTATATTTTTCCCTAGATGCAGATGCAACTTTGGGAACCCATCCAACTTTCCTGCCAAGTCCATTTTTCCTCAAATCACAAGAACTGGAAATATATCCCTTTTTGTTACAGAAATGACATGTAGTGAAAGGACTGCTAGATTGAGATGCAGGAAGAAAACAGTGCAGGTAATACTTTTGTCTAGCATGCCTTGGTTGATCATACGTTTCAATGTGAGGTGATGCATTAACTTTCTTTTTATTGTTCTTAGCATGCACAAAATGTCTCATATATGCATTTTGATTTTTCTTCCTAATCTTTTCCTTGACAGCACATGGGTCATAGGCAAGACCAGCTTTTCCTTGTGATATTCTTTGGCTCCCCATCAAGGCAAACAACATATCTTTACCTCTAGTGAGCCTAGACATGCTTTTAACTAGATAATCATTCGTTTGTTTAAGTTCAGTGCATGAAGTGCAGCAAACAGATTCAGAAGTAGATAAAGAAGAAGTTTCAGAAACTGTGCTTTGAGACTCCAGCTTGCTTATCTTTTTCTTTGCCAATTTCAGTTCTTTAGCAACTTTAATAAATTCATCATGAAGCTCATGAAATGCATCCAGTAATTCAGAATAGGAAGGTTCAGATTCATATACCTCTTTATCCTGATCACTGCTGTATGAGGGTGTAGCTTCTTCAGAAGCAAGTGCCATTAGACAAATGTTGGCAATCTCATCTTCATCTTCTTCTTCCTCATCTGAGCTATTGCCCCATATGGATGAGATGTATGCCTTCTTCTTTTTCCCTTTATCAGCACCTTTCTTTTCTTTTTCTTGCTTCTTGAGGAATTGGGGGCAGTCCCATTTTATGTGTCCCTGCTTCTTGCACTCATAGCAAGTCACAGTTTCTTTTGCCTCTTTCTTGCTTTCCCCAGCAGCTACTTTCTTGAAGAATCTCTTGTTCTTCTTCTTGCTATAGAATCTTCCGAATTTTCTGACCATCATAGCCAAGGTTTCCTCATCAAGTTCATCCTCTTCGTTAGATTCTTCTTCCTTTTCATCAGCAGCTTTGAGAGCAAGGCCTTTCTTCTTTCTGTCCAGCCCGGCTTCCTTGAGAGCTTTGATTTTTCCTTCATACTCCTCAAGGCTCCCGAAGAGAGCTGTGACAGAGGCCATTGATTCTCCTCTGGCTTCTTCTATTGCTGTCACCTTGGGCTGCCATTCCAGAGGGAGAGCTCTGAGAATTTTTCTCACTTTCTCTGATTGAGTGTATTCCTTTCCTAGGCTCTTTAGTTGATTCACAATGAGAGTGAACCTCTTTTGGAGCTCCTTTACAGTTTCTCCTTCAGACATCCTGAAGCTCTCATACTCTCCAATGCACGTATTGAGTCTGTTCTCCCTGACCCCAGATGTCCCTTCATGTGCAATCTGCAGAGTGTCCCACATCCCTTTTGCAGTGGTGCATTGTGAGACCCTGTAGAATTCGTCCTGGTTCAGGGCACTGACTAAACAATGCTTTGCTTTAAAATTCAGTAGGACTCTCCTTCTGTCTTCATCATTCCACTCTGCTTCCAGCTTCTCTTTGTATCTTTCATCTTCAGTTAGAGCCATTGGGACGAAATCTCCTTTATCAATAACTGACCAGATGTCAAGATCAATTGATTGGAGGTAGATCTGCATCCTCATCTTCCAGTACCCATAATGCTCTCCACTGAAGCCTGGTGGTCTGTTAGTGTTGTTCCCTTCAGGAAGTATATTCTCTCCAAAGCCAGCCATCTTTGTTCCCGGACTGTGAAATCCTTTGAATGGGAATCCGGGCTCTGATACCACTTGTTAGCAAGGCTGACTTCCCAAGAGGGGGGGTGAATTGGGAAGATTGAAATTTTTCTGCACAAAGTAAAGCAAGTGAAAATATCACAGTATAATGAAAGCAACGTGTAAAACAGAGCAAGCTGAAAAGTAGAGATAAGGAGAAGAGAACTCAGTGATTTATCCTGGTTCGGTCTATCCACTTGACCTACATCCAGTCCCCAAGACACCTCTTGAGATTTATCCACTATCCAGCAAGAATTTCAACGGGCTTCTTGCTAAAGCCACAGTACATGAGTATGCTCTGTTCTGAGCTCTCTCAAACTCTCTAAGCACTTTCTCTATGTGCTTCCCAATCCCCTTGTGAATACCCCTCACAAGTAAATCTATCTTTCAGATGAAGAGTAGATTGTTTACAAATGAATAACTCTCTTGAATAGAGTAGATATGAAAGTTTAAGTACAAATAATGAAGTTGGAAGGGTAAAAAGCTTTTGAGATGAAGATTCAGCAGAAATTCGGTATATACAAGTTTGATTCGTTACCCACAACTTCAAATGATGTTGTATTTATAGATTTAGGTCTCAAATATCCGTTAGAGACTAAATCTATCCGTTGGGGAAGTTATCCAACGGTTACTCTGAAAAACTATCCGTTTACCAACCGCATTTAATGTTTCTGACATACTGAAATTCGAATTTTGGTTGGCCAACAGACGAATTTCGAGGGAACCGAAGGTTAAAGCTTCCAACGTTAAAATGCGAAGTTCGTCTGTCCATAGAGTGAAATTCGAATTTTGAAACTTATAAAATATTTTCACAATGTGACATACGAATTTTTAAGAAGAAAGTTTTTCTGTTAAGTGTGAACAGTGTTTTCAATTTGCTACAGTGCCCTCGAAATTCGAATTTTGGATGCCCAAAATTCGTCTGTCCATTGAATGTTCAAATAGGCACCGTAGTTCACTTTTTCTGAAATTCGAATTTTGGTAGAGTGAAATTCGTCTGTCAGAGACCAGTTTTGAGACTTAAATCTTTCTTGATCTCAGATGAACTTTATCAAACTTTCAGACGAATTTCTTCTATTTTCTCAAGTTTTGTTTTGTCTGAAATTCAAATTTTGAAAGAGTGAAATTCGAATGTCACAAAGTAGCTTCTTTGACTCAGAAGAAAATTCGAATGTTGCTAAGTTAAAGTTCGTCTGTCAGAGAGCATTTTTCAAACTTAGTTTCTTCTTGATTTCAGATAAACTTTAACAAAGTTTCAGACGAATTTCTTTGGTTTTCATAAATTGCATTTTGTCTGAAATTCGAATTTTGAAACTGTGAAGTTCGTCTGTCACAAAAAGGCTTCTTTCAGTCTTGATTGAAATTCGAATTTTGAAAGACCAAAATTCGTCTGACAGAGGGACACCTCTCCAGACTTATTTAGTTTTAGCTCGAAATTCGAATTTCCAAAAGCAAAGTTCGAATTTCCAACTTGACAGTTCAGTTATACTTTCAGACTTCGTCCGTTTGTGAGTATTTTTCAAATAAGTAAAGATTTAACTTTAAATCAAGGTTTGAAAACGTCTTTTTCTCAAATCAAAATCTTTTACCCAATCTAAACAAAAACTAAAGATCCTACAAAAGATTTAATAGCAAATACTCAGAAAATCTTCTCTTGAAACAGCTTTGATCTCCTTTGATATCTTCAATCCAAGCTCTTGAGTGTTGGTTTGGAATCATCAAAACTCTTGATCCAACAAGTTCAATTATAAGAGAATGGAAAAAAGGGTTGATTACTATGAAGCTGTGTATATATGACACCCACTGTGAATAGCAATTTTTTGTATAAGTTTGTTTTCCTCACTAAACTTGCAGCAATGGCTATTAGTGCTTCTAGTGCACAACTTAGAACACATGTGTGGACCCGTGAGGAAGACAATGCACTTGTTGAATGTCTAGTTCAAATAAGTAACCATAGAATATATATGGTTGACAATAGCTTTAGGCTTGGGTACTTATTCTATTTGGAAAATATGATTGAGTAAATACTTCCAGGATGTGGGCTAAGGGGTATTCATATACAATCTCTCATAATACATCTTGAGTTAGCCTATCATTATGTCTTTGACATGTTATATGGGCCAAATGCACTTGGCTTTGAATGGAATCTTGTCAACAAGCGTGTTATGGCAACAGAAGATGTGTGCAATCAGTATGTTGTGGTAAGCTTACTCAGTTAGTATGTTTAATGAATTAAATTTTTCATTAGTCTTGAGGTGGGCAGCCACATTTACGAGCAATCCATTTTCCCACTTAGAACAACTATGCACACTATCTTTGGGATAAATTAATAATTGTGTGGCACTTGTAATGGGAGGAATAAGATGATTCGTATAACTATTTGTATTTGTATGTTTAGTGGGAACATTTGTATATGTGGTTAATCCATTTTATTGAGGTAGTTTGATGAAAGGGTTTGCTTTAGCAAAACCATTGAATTGTTTGTGTAAGAATATTATGAACTTATTATGATTTAATGATGTTGTGATAACTTCTGGTATAAATTTCCCTTCTTTCTCCAAAGTCATGAATTTTTATTATCATTGTGTAAATTGTCATTTACTTTTGAATCTCGTAAAATTGTCATCTAAAAGAGTAAAATCTTTAGTGGAAACAAGCAAGTGGTATGACAGAGGTAAATTGTCATCTTGTAAATTTTCAATTGCATTTTCATTGGTGAACTATATTTTCATAAGGATTATGAACCCAAGTTTGATTGGTTAATTTTGGTTTAAGTAAGATTCTCAGCTCATTTTTTTAATGGTTTAATTTCCTCATAATAAATTGTCATCTATTATGAGGAAATTAAAATGTTTAGTAAATGCATAGGCTAGTAGGCGTGATAAACGTTTCTCAATGATTTACTCTTCAGATTTTTTTTATCCCACTCTTTTTTAAAATAAATTTAAGTTTATTTACCTCTCACTTTTAAATTCTAAATTAATATTAATTATTATTATTATTATTATTAATTATTTTTATTTTTTAAAAATAAAAAATATTAATTATTAATTATTTTTTTATTTATTAAAATATATATTAAAATATTAAAACTAAATTTTAATATATTAATTATATTTTTTAATATGTGTACTAAAATATTAAATAATACTATATGAAAAGAAACCGATGTAATGGTAATACTTTTCCTCTAATGAACGGACGTGACATCTATAATGAGGAAAGTAAAATGTCTAGTAGTAAATGCATAGGATAGTAGGCGTGAAAAACGTTTCTCAATCATTTAATACTTTTCTTAAGTTATATAAAAAATTTTAGAATGACAATCATTCTAAAACAAAGGTACCTTTTTTTTTTTTCCTGGTTAATGTCCAGTACAACATGTTATGTCCACATCTCTTCCCCTAACATTCTTATGACATGTAATGTCATAGCTAGAAGTATTATTTATGTCTAAAAACAAATTACGCTATTTATAATAACGTAGTTTTTGTATAAGTTTTATGTTGTACATTAATTATTTTACTTTTTCAAGTATAACAATTTTAAATATAATGACAATTAATAAAAAAATCTATTTAATATATCTAATTTTTATATTCTTTTCATCTACAAAATGAAATTGAATGTGTGGGATCCACGGCCGACATGTTGTACGTTGGCTCACCAAACCGAATAAACTATTTATGGATATCAACCTATTTAATTCAAATTTGAAATAAATCAATATATTATATAAAATTTATTAAAAAAAAAATTCACTATGTATAAGTTTTGTGTAACTCACCTCATACTCCATACTATGTACAAAAACATGTGTCTGTGCGTTTAAAAAGAATTATAAATCTAACTCATTTACAAAGTCTTTTACAAATTCATATCCAGAGCAATATCAATGCCAATGGCAAGTTTTGTTTTGGCCAATAATAAACATGATTAGTTAGACCGTAAATTATTAAATGAATTTAAACATTTACATGATGGCTTTCCTAGTATATTGTGATACCCTTAGTAAAAAAAAAGTTATAAATAAATATATAATATATTTTTTAGCAATTATTTTATGGAATCATTTTGAGATATAGTTAGGATTTTTTTTTCTTGATATTTAGATATCTAGTAGATTAATATATTTATATATATTTTTCAAAAAATTGAGTTTAAATTTTGAGATAAATCTTTTAATTATTATTTTTTTAAAGTATCTAAGATAATGATTTAAAATCTTATCGTGAATCTTTTAATTATTATTTTTTAAAGTATCTAAGATAATGATTTAAAATTTTATTCTAAATCTAATATAGATAGAGAACGCTAGTATTGCTATCTCATTAGTCCGTTTTCTGCCGCAAGACTCAGTGCCACTCTGATCAAGAAAGCTCTCAACTTTTCTTCATAATTTTTCTCTCATTCCTTGTTCTAGCCAAAGCTTTCATCTGTTTTATACATAGATACATTCTCAAGATCTATTCTTTCATCCTTTATTCATTATTTCATTATCAAATTTTAGTCATGCTCATGCAATCATCAACCATCATAGGTAAAGTGATCCTATCCTTTTGTTTATTGTTTGGTCCTTCAAATATGATGCCATATTTATTTTTGATGCAAAGTAGGATGTCTTAGTAAATGTCCTTTTTCTTGTTTCATTCTTCAAAGCCTTATCGTGATTAGCGTTCTTACTGCCAGATTGCTCCCTTTTGAATTATATATCAAATTCTTTTGTTTTCTCTTTCTTTTTGAACCATAGGAAATATAAATTGATGGTAATACATTTATTTGGTGATGGATGGGTCCCCGAAACTAGTAAATAGCACAACTATGCAAACTTTTCAAGAAATAGCTATATTTAATTTGCAGTAAATGCTTCTTTACTTCAACTATTTTTCAAACTTCTATATTTTATAAAATAAAATGATAAATCTGAAATTTACTTATTCTATTATTATTATTTTATTTATTCATTTATTTTCACTTGATGACACTATAAGATAATTTATATACTAATTGACAATTAAGAATTTTAGAAATTTTATTTTAGTGAGAACCATAAAATCTTAGAGTAAAGAGAGTTAGGATTAATATCTAAGGATATATTCCATTGGTGGTAGAAGATAAGATAAATTTGAGTAGATGTATTAATGTATTTATGTGATAATAATTTTAGGTGGTATTGGTGAAACTTGAACAACTGTGATTGAATCTTAGTGGAAGGGAAAAGGGGATCTATACTATCGGTCCCAACTAGTGAGTGTATAGATAGCAATGTGTCACCATTCATTTTGTACCTTCTCTATTTCCCCTAGCCTCAAATAATTTTTACTTATTCCCCTTGTGTATTCTGCCTTGTTTGGGAAGCAAATCCAAAATATGTTTTCCTTCCTTTCTTTTTTACACTTCTAGATATTAAGGCTTGCTGAGTTTAATTTCCAGTTATAGTATATTTTTTCTCTTTTCATAACTTACCTTTAGTTCCTCATTCTTAGTAATCGTATAATGATTTTAATGAGATGAGCCTTAGTGATGGAAATCATTGTCAATAGCACCAAAATTAATATTGTGGACATGCTGCTGTGTTGTTATACATATATATATATATATTGTCTTATTTATTATTACTGTTTTTTTTTCTTTGTTTTACTATTTCCTTCATTTTAAGTATGAGCTTAATTGATTTGTAATATGAGTATTTAACAAGTGAGACGGTTATTTCTCACATTTATTTATATGAGATATAGTATTATATAAATTATCAGGTGAGACGGCTATTTCTCCCACGATATATAAGATATTATTATATTATTATACTATGTGGGACGGTTATTCCCCACCATTTGTAATGGGATGTGGAAAATAGATTGTGATGTGCTTAGTATGATAGCATTTAATATTATAAGTGAACCTTCCTTTCCATTGGACGAGTGAAATAGTATTTTGTGTTGAACCTCTTGTTGGTATAAAAGTGTTTTGTATATAGATGATTAGTTCAAAAATAGGTAGATATACTGGTAAGATTGTTTTCAAAAACTCTTGTGCGACTTTTGCTTCCCTTCTATGCACTTTGTTGTTTATACTCTCACTGAGTCAGTGGTAGACTCACCCCTCCTAATTTCATGTTGTCAGATTAGCAGGTAGTTGAATAAAGCACTTTAAGAAAATTGGACTTCTTGGACATTAGGTAGGACATCTCTAGTCTTATGATAACGCAGATCCCGTGGTGACGTGACTACTATAGTGGAGTTACGATCGAGTCCTGTTGACATAGATAACCTTATATATTTGTTGATTCTTTACTTTTATTTATTTTTGGATATGAGGAATGAAATAAGTTATGAACTGTGAGTGATTGTTGGAAGTATTTTGGTAGTTCAGTTTAGTTTTTATTTAAATTGACTAGTTGTATAAGTTTTTCTGTTAAGCTTGCTAGGCTAAGTAAGCATGTGCTAGCTTAGTCTATGCGCCGGTCATGGCCTGGATTTTGGGTCGTGACATATATAATTACAAATATCAATATTAATAAAGAATCTAAAATTTATAATGAGTTATATTCTTTTTTTTTTTATATTCCGTGCAATTTAGGAAGGCCTACCAAGTATATTTTTGGTTTCTTCTATACCATACAAAAAGCAAACAGTTGTCATCTATATTACTTCTGCTTCTACATTAGTTTAGGTCATATTACGTTTCATTCAATTAAATAGTCCATATTTTAATCAATAATACATTTGCTTTGATTCGTTGTCATATTATCTAGTCACGAAAATAAGAGTTTAGGCTTCTCACCAAACAAAAAAAGAGTTTAGGCTCTGTTTGGATGATAAGAAAGATTTTTAATGGAATGGAGATGTGTATGGAAAAAATATGTTTGGTATAATGAGTAAACAAGCATAAAACAAAATATTTGATTGAGTGGTGCTTTTGATATGTATAATAACTTAAAATAAGTGATTTTGCCTCCAAAAATTCCACTTTGGGGGGCATATTAAGTGCTTATAAGTAGTACTTTTTCTATTTTCTACTATAAATCACGTTCTTGAAGGTTTTTTTTAGTAGTCTTTATTATAATTTACTTTGAAAAATATAAGTAGCATTAACTTTTTTTATTTGGATTTGCCTTTAATTATTAAAAGACAAGAGGGATTAAAACAGTAATTAAGATAGGTGTTAAGATTTTACAATTTTTATTGGAAAGAAATAGTAACTTTTGAAAAATTTAGGGCTTTAAACTAATTATTATAACCAATTTCTTTAAGATGCGTGAAGTGATTGGAAATGATCTATATTAGAGACAAGAGGGATCGTATAATAGAAGATGAGAAGGATTGAACAAAATTTAAAGTGAAAAGACTAAGTTGCCCATCCCCTTAAATTAGAAAATAATCTGATAGGGCCACTTTTAACTTTTTCACCTTGATCCTATAGTGCATAATAACTTTCCATTTCTCTAATTGTAGAAACCATAACGGTATCGGAAAATCATGTTAAAATTCCTTCTTTCCTCAACAGCATACTAAACCATGAAAGCATTGCTTTTTCCTCACCTTTGGTTTCCGTTGCCTTGTACCAAACAAAATTTTGGTTTCTCTCATAATCCCCCTCTTTAGTTACCTCCAAATCCAATCAAAGTTCTAATACCTTTGATTTGCTGGTGATTAGGAAGGGAGATCATGAGAGAAAACGGGCTATGTATAGATGTCATGGATATGGTAATAAAATATATATATATATATTAAAATCTACAAAAAGTCACTCTACTGATTAGTATGAATAATGTGATTTATCTTAAATTTCATATGTACAGTACTAAGTAAGAGTAGCTTACCTCTAATTTAATGATAAAGCAAAGAAATCAAATAAAAAATTGTTGAGTAAAGTCTGAGAGAGTTAGTTGAAACTGTACTAGAAACCATTATATGTAATTCCAAGTGAATTTTTCTGAAAAAATTGTCATTTTAATGTAAAGAATATTTCTTTAAATTTATTTAAGGTATAACTTATCTTTCATTGACGTACGACATAATTTGAGCGTACCGTTGTCCAGTGACGGAGCTCCCATTATGGCAGTAGGCAAATGCCGCTTAACATTTAGTAAATCTCATTGTCTTTCAAATATATATTTTCATTTTTTTAATCGTTTTGCTTCTTTTTTCCATTTCACCTCGAAATTTTTTTTCTTTTTTTTTTTATTGAAAACTTTTGTAAAATAATTTTTTCTCTTAACAAATAAATCATTCAGTAAATTATTTAAAAATATTTTATTTTTGGCAATTATATTAATATATAATGGAAGCCAATGATGCATGTAAAGCAAACAAACTGAATACAACAATTGGCACAAGATACTGAGATTCATTGGGAGATGGTGGATGATAATAATGAATTTTTATTTTTTTATTTAAGCATTTTAATATTGAATTTTAGCTAATTTTGTGTGATTTAGATGATATTTAAATAATCATCCTTAATTTGTTATAAATGAGAATTTCAGGATAATTTTTAGAAATTAAATTTTAATTTTAATTATTTTATCTTTCAAATTATTCCAATAATTTAATTCTTCCATTTTATTTTATTTAATAATTCTCAACTTGATTATAGGTCATTTGTGGTTTAATTGTAATTTAGGGACAAAATTATTAATGAGCCTTGGAAATTTATTTCCTAATATTTTATTTCCTTTATTTTTATCATTATGAGTCATAATTTTTCTCCAAATTGAACTTAAACTTTATCTCATAATTAATTTAATTTTCTTAGATCAAAATTTAATATCATTATGTTACATTTTATTTTATTAGAAATATAATCTATCTGAGGTAACATTTTTTTTGTAGGTCATGATCAATAGAGATTAAAATTTTGAAGGAATATTTTAGTTATTAGAATGGAGGAATTTTATGTCAAATTTATTTTTCCAACTTTTCCAATTTTCCTCATTTTTAGTTATCCTTTTGTATCTGCCTTTATTTTTATTAATCCATATTTCGTTTCCTTCCACATTTTTCTCTTAGCCAAACATGCCCTAACCTTTCTTTTAGTACTTTCGGTCACTCCCTTCCCAATAGCCGGACAATACACTCCTTTCTTTTGATTAATATATATATATATATTATTTGAGGGAAAAAAAGAAGAAACCTTACCACTTTTAGAAAGGAAACGAGGAGCGCATCCAGACACATGCATACCTTTTTCTCAACCTCTATAGGTCTTCATCATTGTCTCTCTAGCTTTCTCTCTCAGATCCCTCCTTTTCTTCCATTCTCATCCACATTTTGGACTCCCTCCTTCATTCTCACTCACATCGACGGCTTCCCTTTGGTCCTTCACCTCATGTTATTTTCCGATTGGAAGCTCGTGAGTATCCAAGGCTAAGGTGATTGTGGTTCATTCATGGAGTAATGTAAGAAGTTTGGGTTTTGGAACATGGCTAGAGCATAAATGGAGGAATGGAAAGTTTTCTTTTATCATCTTGATTTTTCTAAATTTTATTTGATTTTATCTTAGGTTTTCTAAGTTAATATTGATGAAAATTTATAAATATCTTGATAATTTAAATTGGATTTATGCTTGTTTTAGATCTGAAATTTTGTGAATTTTGCCCCAATTTGGTGCTATTTTGATTAATTTTTTGGTTTATGATGTAATCTATATAATGTTATTTTTAGTGCTGCATAATTAGGAAGTTAATTATCTAATTTGGTTTAATTAGATAATTTTATCCAATTTTCCATAGTTAATATAAATTTAATTAACATTGAGATTAGGCTTAATTAGTTGAGTTAGACTAATTCTATGTGATTAATTAATAATCAGAGGTATTTAGGATTAATTAATTATTTAGATTATACTTAAGATAAATAAGTGTTTAATTTAATTAGTTTGCTTAATCAAGAATTTGCTCATTTTTGTTTTAATTGGACTTAAGTCAGGATAGGCCCAAATTACTTGTCAAACCTATGAATGATCCACATTTTTTGTAATTGAACACTTTTTTTCTTTTAATCCTTATTTAGTGTTTAGTTTGTTTTAATTAATTAATTATTTTAATTGGTTTAACTTTGAATTTAAAAAAAAACCCTCCCCCCATTCTTAGTTGATAATTGGCATTTTCATATTAAATAGTTTGCATTGCATTTCATAAAGAAAATAATAATAATAATTATATAGTTGCATTAGCATTTTAATTTAATAATAATTAGTTTGCATTTTTTTTATTTTAATTTAGTTAGTTTAGTTTGCATTTCATTTCTTTAGGACTAATTTAATATTTGCACTTTAGTTGTATTGTAACTTAATTAGTTGCATTAATTTATTTCATTTTAATTTAGTTAATTTTGCTTAGTTTCAATTATAATATTTACATCATCATCATCATCATCATCATCATTATTATTATTATTATTATTATTCATTTAGGTGCATCATTTTAGTTTAAAAATTCACAATCTTTTACTTGCATATTAACAGTTGCCTCTCTTAGTACACGATCTAGGTTACTTTTATATTACAAATCTTTTGCACCTAGTATTAAATTGTACAACCTTCGACACAGCTTCTCAATTTTTGGCGCCGTTGCTGGGGAGGTGACACGTGTGCTTGATTATATGAGTTGCGTTTGTCTAAGTTTTGCATTATATTTTTGCTTGTTTGTTTTTCATGTTTTCTTATTTCTTTACTTGTTTTTGCTTTCTGCTGGCTTTTATTCTTCTTTGTTGATGATGTATGAGCCGATCATCTTTTGATATACTATTTGATTTGGATCCTGAGATTGAGTGTACATTTCATCGGTGAAGAAGAATTAGGGCTAGTACTCTTTTAGCTGCTAGTAGTAGTGTAAATCCTGTGTTAGTTTCTTCTTCTTCTGATTCTATTGAGATTATTGAGTCTGTTGATTCTCCTATATCTGTTAGTCATCCTGTTGATTCTACTACTTGTTTAAACATGGAACAAAATAGAAATAACAATACTGAGCAAGCTAATCAAGATAATAGGACTATTAGACAACTTTCATCACCTGATACACATTTTCAGCATTGATGCCTTACTTATCCTACTTTAGATGCCAAATTTGAGCTTAAAATTGGGCTTATGCATTTATTGCCTAAATTTCATGGTTTGGCAAGTGAGGATCCATACAAGTACCTAAAACTATTTCATATGGCATGTTCAACAATGCGACCTTAGGGTGTGTCAGAGGATCAAGTTAAGATAAGGGTATTCCTTTTTTCTCTTGAAGGAGTAGCAAAAGATTGGCTCATGTACCTTTTGATCGGTTTTGTCACTAATTGAGATTAGTTGAAGAGTTGATTCTTAGAGAAGTTCTTCCTAGATGTTTAGACTTGTTCAATCAAAAAAGATATTAGTGGTATCCGTTAGCATAATGGGGAGACATTGTATGAGTATTGGGAGCGTTTCTACCATTTGGTCTCATCTTGTCCTCATCATATTATTTCAATGAATCTTTTAATACAATATTTTCATGAGGGCCTACTTTCACTTCAGAGAAATTTTGTTGATTTAGCTACTAGAGGAGCTTTGACAGATTTGGTTCCTTAAACTACATGGGATTTATTAGAAAAGATGGCAAATAATGCATAACAATTTGGGGTTAGACAATCAATCAAAGTGAATGAAGTAAGCATTTCTTCAATGGAATCTAAAATGGATGCCAAGTTGCATAGGATGAATTTTATGCATGAGAAGATGGCGATGTTGCAACTTTAGAATTCCATTTAGGATGGAGGGATCATCAAAATCTCAGATATGGTAGTGGTAATCAATTGCAGCATAAGAGATTTACTCTAGGTTCATCTTCTTATGTGCTTCAGGCACCGATTAAGCAGTAAATTTCATTTCATGATGAGTCAAAGAAGGATGATGAGATGAAAACAATGATAAAACAATTGATGGAGAGTAATATGCTTATTCAGAAGCAACTTCAAGAACAAGATGCGAACTTACAGTAGAAGGATCTCCAGCATAGATAAGAAATGCAAACTCTTTAGAATCAAGTGGGCTAGTTAGCTACTTCTTTGAATAATATTCAGAGTCAGGGTTCAGGGAAGCTTCCATCGCAGACGGTGCCTAATCCTAATGTAAGAGCTCCCTCCAATCCTAATTGTGGTGTTAATATAATAACTTTGAGGTGTGGAAAGAAACTTATTTTTGCTAACCCTTTGATATCTGAGAGCGCTGTTTCTAAGGGTAAAGAGGTGCAAGTTAAGAGTTTAGCACCTACTTAGGATATACCTATATCTACTCCCTCAACTTCTACTAAGTCATAGCCTTCCTTTTCTTTTACATCATCAAGGGATAAGTTGGTTTTAGAAAAAACACAAGCCACACCTAAGGAGCCTAAAGGAAAAGAGAAAGTGAAAGAGTAAAGTATTTTTCCCTAGCCTAATCGAGCAACTCTTAGAAAGAAGCAGAAAGAGAAGAGTGTCCAGCAAGAAATCCGAGAAATGTTCAAAAAGGTTGAAGTCAATGTGCCTTTTTTGGATTTGATCAAGCAATTTCTAAAGCATGTTAAATTCTTGAAGGATCTTTGGACAAAAAACTAGAAGACAAGGAACAATAAAAAGGTTGACCTTGGTATGAGTGTCTCAGAGCTTTATCAGCTTTCTATGCCAGAGAAATACAAAAACCCAGGGAGTTTCACTATCTCTTGCATGATTAGCAATTTGGACTTCACTAATGCCTTATGTGACCTAGGAACCGCCATAAATGTCATAGCTAAATCAGTGTGTGCTCACTTGTAAAGAGCAGAATTAAAGCCTATCAGTTTGTTTGCTTTTCTAGCGGATTGTAGATGTGCATATCCGATCAAAGTCCTAGAAGACGTGCTTGTCAAGGTAAAGGACCTACTCTTTCCAACTGATTTCTATGTTTTAAATATTGAGGATGATAGGTTCTAATCTAGTACTAATGCTCCTTTGATCTTAGGTAGATCATTTTTGAAAATGGCTAGGGAAATTATTAATGTTTATTCTGGTTTGCTTTCCATGGAGTTTGTTGGTAATGTCATTAAGTTTGATCTGTTTGAGGCTATAAAGCATCCATCTGATGATTCTGCTATTGCATATGTTAATATGCTTGATATACTAGTTGACATTGCTTTCTTAGATTTTAGGAGTAGCCTCTTATGATATAGCTAGACTTGATGATTCTATTTTTTGTGATTGCATTGAGACTAGTACTTGTGACATATGTGTTGATGTTGACAGATCTGAGCTAGATATGTTTAGTGCTTTTGTTGATTAATTAATGCATTCTGATGATCATACTGATCATGATGTTGTGAGTACTACTGTTAACACTAGTGATGTAGCATGTATGAAATCTTCTAATTCTAGTTCATTTTCTAAGATGCTTGATATGGTAGATGTTATGGAAATGGTTGATTTGACAGCCTTACCTAATTCTATTTTAATGATGACTCTAGAGCATGTTGCTAGTGCTAGTGGTATAGGATGTTCTTAGGTAATTGATGTTGTTGTTATTGATATGTGTGTTAGTTTTGTTGATAGTCCTAGGGTTATTAATGTAGTTCATGATGATGTTTCTGATAAGACAGGTCTCCATGATGATATTATGCATGTAGTTAGTGATGACCTTGATGTTGATCATGTTTCTTTGTTTGCATGTGATAGTGTTCAATCTAGTGATTCTACGATTGTATCTAAATGTTCTGATGATGGTACTACTTCTAGATTGATTGACTCTGGTGTTACTGGATGAGATACTGCTAGTGGTAGATTTCTTATACAGGTACATGGTTTGGCAGATATTGTTCTCCAACCACTTATTCCCTCGGTTGAGTTGCCCCTTATACTTGAGCTCAAACTGCTTCCATAAAACCTCAAGTATGTGTACTTAGAGGAAGGCAACAAGGTACCAGTGATAGTTGCAAGTGATATTGCTCCAAATCAAGAAAGTCGATTATTGGATGATTTTAAGAAGAGAAAGAAAGCAATTGGCTGGACATTAGCTGACATTCCTAGTATCAACCTAGATGCGTGTATGCATAGAATTCTACTTGAGGATAGAGCTAAGCCAATTAGACAACCTCAAAGATAGCTTAATCCATTGATTCTGGATGTTGTCAAGAAAGAAGTGACAAAGCTACTATCAGCAGGTATAATCTATCCCATATCTGATAGTCATTGGGTCAGTCCTATACAAGTAGTACCTAAGAACATTGGATTGATTGTGATTAGGAATGAGGTTAGTGAGTTAGTGCTGATTAGGGTGTAAAACAGTTGAAGAGTTTTTATAGATTATAGGCGGCTTCACTCAGTTACAAGGAAAGATAATTTCCCTCTTCCTTTCATAGATCAGATGTTTGAAAGATTGGTAGGTAGGTCTCATTACAGTTTCTTAGATGGGTTTTTAGGTTATTTTCAAGTTTCTATAGCCCTAGAGGATCAAGATAAGACTACTTTTACCTACCCGTTTGGTACTTTTGCTTACAGAAACATGCCTTTAAGGTTATGTAGTGCCCTTAGTACTTTTCAACATTGCAGGTGTCTATATTTGCGGATTTTCTTGAAAAATACATGGAAGTTTTTATGGAAGACTTTACTGTTTATGGTGACTGTGTTTGATGACTGCTTGTCTTTACTTGATAAAGTTTTAGAAAGATGAATTGATTGTAACCTAGTTTTGAACTTTGAAAAGTGTCATTTCATGGTTAGAAAAGAAATTGTACTAGGTCATGTTGTGTCTAAATGTGGCATAGAGGTCAATAAGGCCAAGATAAACATCATTGCCATACCCATTATCTGTTAGAGAGGTTTGTTCATTTTTAGGGCAAGCTAGATTCTATAGCCATTTCATTAAGGAATTTAATGAGGTAGCATTGCCTTTGTCCTACCTTTTGCAAAAGGATACAGTGTTTTCTTTTGATGCATCTTGCAAGACAGCTTGGGACGAGCTAGAGAGGAGATTGACCATGCACCCGATCATCTAGGCACCTATTTGGGACCTTCCATTTGAGCTTACATGTGATGCCTTAGATTATGCTCTCGGTGTGGTATTAGCTAAGAGAGTTAATACAAAGCATCATGTGACTGCCTATGCTTCTAAGACCCTAGACTTGATTCAGGTCAATTACACAACAATAGAAAATGAGTTTTATATGATTATTTTTGGCTTAGAAAAGTTTAGGTCTTATATTTTGCATGCTAAAGTGATTGTTTTTACTGACTATGCTGCTATCAAGTATCTTTTTAGGAAGCCCAATTCAAAGCCGTGCTTGACCCGTTGGGTGGATTTGATCTAAGAATTTGATGTTGAAATCAAGGGTAAGAGTGGAGCTAAGAATGTTGTAGCAAATTACTTGAGCCAGATTGAGGTTTTGATGGTAAAGTCTTACCTTTGCGATGATTCTTTCCTTGATGATTGATTGTGTATTGTGTTTGTGTCTAAACCATGGTTTGTTGACATAGTTAATTACTTAGCTGCTTCCGCATTGCCTGTGAATCTTACTAAGCTAAGTTTAAGAGTCTAAGAATTACATTTGGGACGATCCTTACTTGTGGTGGTTATGTTGTGATTAGATTTTTAAGTGGTATGTTCTCAATGATGTGTTTGAGTCTATTTTACATTTTTGTTATATGCTTGCATGTAAGGGACATTTTGGGCCACAAAGAGTTGCTAAGAAGGTCTTAGATGCTGGTTTGTATTGGTCATCTCTATTTAGGGATGCATTTCAGTATTGTAGGAACTACATTAGATATCAGCATATGGGTAGGATCACTAGGAGGGACAAGATGACTCAGCAGCCTATTTTATTTTGTGAGATTTTTTATGTACGGGGGATAGATTTCATGGGTCCTTTTCCAGTTTCTTTTGGATTCCATTACATATTGCTTGTTATTGATTATGTGTTGAAGTAGGTTAAGGCAATCCCAATTAGGATTGATGATTTTGTTGTAGTAGTTTCTTTAGTTAGGTCTAATATTTCTAGTAGGTTTGGTATACCTCGGGCTATCATTATTGACCAGGGCACACATTTTTGCAATCATAGCATGTAGAGTCTCCTCAGCAACTATGGAATCCTACACAAGGTGGCTACCCTATACCACCTACAAACTAATCGACAGGTTAAAGCTTCCAACTGTAAAGCAAAGTTGATCTTGGACAAGACCATGCAACCCAATAGGAAAGATTGGAGCAAGTGGTTAGACGATCCTTTATGGGCCTATAGGACAGCATACAAGACACCCATTGGCATGAGCCAATACCATTTATTTTTTGGCAAGGCATGCCATTTGCTAGTTGAAGTAGAGCATCGAGCTTACTAGGAAATCAAGTAATGTTCCTTGGACCTAAAGGTGGCTGGTTTAGAAAGAAAATATCAGTTGCAAGAACTTGAGGAGCAGAGATTGGAGGCCTATGAGAATGCAAGGATTTCTAAAGAGCATGTGAAGGCCTACCAAGAACGGATGATTTCTAGGAAGATAGTCAAAGTTGGTGATCGTGTCTTGCTCTTCTAGTATAACCTCAAATTGATGCATGGAAAATTGAGATCATGCTGGGAGGGTTCGTACACAATATTACATGTATTCCCATTTGGAGCGGTCGAGTTAATGGATGAAGCAAGCAAGTCAAGGTTCAAAGTTAATGGTCACCGCCTGAAGTTATTCCATGGGAGCAGTCCTCAGAGAGATCAGAAGGGTTACTTCTCTCTATGACCCACCATGAGTTAGGTCGTATTCCTTCATTTACAATCTTTATTGTATTTGTCCTCTTTGTTACTAGATTGACTGGATTGGTAACGGCTACATATTTGATGATTGATTGATTAATTTTTTATATGTTTGTTGAATTTTGGGTTTGTCTTTGGTTTGTTTTGGTGGACTTCTACATTGAGGACAATGCAATGTTTGAGTGTGAGGGAGGGATATTGCACTAGTTGAAAGTAGGTTTGTTTTGTTTTGTTTTGTTTTAAGAAAATCCAAAAAATTGAAAAAATTTTCAAAAAATTGGACAAATTTTTAGGTTTTTGTTGTAAATTTTACAAGTTAAAGATAATCCTTGTCTTGAAATAATTAGTCTTGATGGGTAATTTAATATGAATTAAATTGTTTGAACTAAATGGCAAATTGTCTAGTTTAGGGTTTGACAAGTGAATGGCTTATGAATCTAGTGAGGATTTGAGCCTTAAATGAAATTATATTTAATGTGTGTACCCTTATCTATTCTTTAATCTAGAACTTAGCTTAGATCTTGTTTGAGACTAGATTTTTATTCATTTGCATGATAGTGAAATGATTAAGGAATTCATTTTCAATTATAATTTCCATTTAGCCATTTATTTCTTAACTTGTAACATTGCTTTTCTACTCCTTCCTTGAGCCTTTTGTTATTTAATGCTTAACCTTTTATAATCAAGGCCTTACCCATGACGAAAATCATTTTTAATTACACCTTAGGAAGTAGAGAACCTATATTTGTATGTTGCATTACTTTGGGACCAGAAAAAAGTTAAGAAAATCGAAAAAAAAAAGAAAAGAAGAAAAGAGTTTTGAAAAAAAATATAGTGAACAAAAAGGGGTTAAGATAAAGCGTAAAGCACACTTAATCTCAAGAAAAACTCCAAGAAAAAGAAAGAAAAAGAAGGAAAGATGAAAAAAAAATGGAAGAATAAATCCCAAGGTTTGCATTATTTGTATTGTCTTTCATATATGCTAGTTTGGTGTTTCTTGAATTCGTAAGGTGTAATTTATTTATTCTACCATTCTATTCTATCCTATTTCATCCTTTCTCACGTCATTGTCTTTTCATCCATCTTTGAGCCTAATAAAAGTCCTTTTGATCATTATTATGTATTTGATTTGTGAGTAATGGAGAGCTTAGATCTTTGTCAAGCTTATGGAAAAAAAGTTTAGGCATGGATATTATGAGCGTAATTACAAACCTAAACAATGAAGAGAACTATACACTATATCTTGTTAGAGGCCATTTGCTTTGGAAAATGCTTTTTCAAAATTGATTTGTAAGGAAAATGCTTTTGGAAACTTGATTTGTAAGTGACTACTTTAATGGACTAAACATGGATAGACTTAGGTTGTTTCTTACTTGTGAAATCTTATGCCCTTTTTATTTTTTCTTTGCTTTTTTTTTTTCCTTAGTTATTTGATTTGTTTTGCTTAGGAGTGCAAAAGCTTGAGTGTGGGGGAAATTGATAATAATGAATTTTTAATATTTTTATCCCTCTTATTTAAGCATTTTTATATTAAATTTTAGCTAATTTTGTGTGATTTAGATGATATTTAGATAATCAGCTTTAATTTGTAATAAGTGAGAATTTTAGGATTTTTTTGGAAATTAAGCTTTAATTTTAATTATTTTTATCTTCCAAATTATTCCAATCATTTAATTCTTCCATTTTATATTATTTAAGAATACTCAATATGATTATGGGTCATTTGTGATTTAATCCTGATTCAAGAAATGGTTAAGAATTGACCCATTTAGGGATAAAATTGTTAAATAGTTTTGGAAATTTATATCCTAATATTTTATTTCCCTTATTTTTATCATTATGAGTCATAATTTTCTTCAAATTGAGCTTAAACTTTATTTCATAATTAATTTAATTTTCTTATATCAAAATTTAATTTGATTTATTTTACATTTTATTTTATTAGGAATATAATTTATCTAATATAACATTTTTCTTGTAGGCCATAATCTATAAATATTGAAATTTTGCAACGATATTTTAGTCATTAAAATGGAGAAATTTTATGAAAAATTTATTTTTTCAACTTTTCCAATTTCCCTCCTTTTTAGTTAACCTTTTGTATCTACCTTTCATTTTTATTGGTCAAATTTCATGTCCTTCCACAGTTTTCTCTTAGCCAAACAAGACCTAATCTTTCTTTTATTACCTTGATTCACTCCCTTCCCTGTAGCCGGACAACATACTCCTTTCTTTTGATTAATATATATTTATTTATTTATTTGAGAGACCAAAAAAAAAAACCTCACCTCTTTCATAAAGGGAACGAGCGGTGCCTCCAGACACAAACATACCTTCTTTTTCTCATCGGTTGTAGGTCTTCATCATCATCCCTCTAGTTCTCTCTTGGATCCCTTCATTTCTTCCATTCTCACCCACATTTCGGATTCCCTCCTTCATTCTCACTCACACTAACGGCTTCCCTTTGGTCCTTCACCTTCTGTTATTTTCTAATTGGGAGCTCGTGAGTAAGCAAGGTTAGGGTGATTATGGTTCATTCATGGAGTAAGGCAAGGAGTTTAGGTTCTGGAGCTTGGCTAGCGCATAAATGGAGGAATGTGAAGTTTTCTTTTATCATCTTGATTTTTCTGACTTTTATTTGTTTTTATCTTAGGTTTTCTAAGTTAAGATTGATGAAAATTTATAAGTATCTTGATGATTATATATTGGATTTGAGTTTAGAATATATTGTATTCATTATTATAGTTGTTTAATGTGGATTTGAGTTGGATTTATGCTTGTGTCAAATCTAGAATTTTGTGAATTTTGCCCCAATTTGGTGTTATCTTGATTAATTCATTGGTTTATGTTGCAATTTACATAATGTTATGTTTAGTGCTACACAATTAGGAAGTTAATTATCTAATTTGGTTTAATTAGATAATTTTATTGAATTTTCATATTTAATATAAACTCAATCAATATTGAGATTAAGCTTAATTAATTGGGTTACACTAATTCTAGCTGATTAATTAACAACTAGAGATATCTAGGATTAATTAACTATCTAGATTATGCTTAGGGTAATTCAGTTTCTAATCAAATTAGTTTGCTTGATCATGAACTTATTGATTCCTGTTTTAATTGGATGAAAGCTATGATATGCTTGAATTACTTGTCAAGCTCATAAATGATCCACATTTTCCATAATTGAATACTTGTTTTCTTTTAACCCTAGTGTTTAGTTTGTTTTAATTAATTGTTTATTTTAATTTGGTTTAACTTTGAATTAAAAAAAAACCCTCCCCCCAATCTTAGTTGATAATTGGAATTTTCATATTAAATATTTTGTATTGCATTTCATAAAGAAAATAATAATAATAATAATATAGTTGCATTAGTATTTTAATTTAATAATAATTAGTTTGCATTTTTTTTTATTTTACTTTAGTTAGTTTAGTTTGCATTCATTTCATTGAGGACTAATTTAATATTTGCATTTTAGTTGCATTGTAGCTTAGTTAGTTGCATTAATTTATTTCATTTTAATTTAATTAATTTTTCTTAGTTTGTTTAAGTTCAATTATAATATTAGCATTATTATTATTATAATTGTTGTTGTTATTATTATTATTATTTAGGTGTATGAGGTTAGCTTAAAAATTCACAATCTTTTGCTTGCATATTAACAGTTGCCTCTCTTAGAACACGACTTAGATTGCTCCTATACTACAAATCCTTTGCATCTAGCATTAAATTATACAGACCGCGACATGGCTTGTCTATAGACCTGATGCGGAAAGGCTTCGCAGCTCAGATTTCTCAAGAATTTATGGAAACTACATAGCCATTGCTTCCAGCTCAGTCTATAGATTTTTCCACTAATATTTACTTGGACCAACAACAAGTATGTAGATCCTGTACTCTTCTTGTTTTTCTTTACTTTCCCTTTGCTAGCAATTTTTTATTTTAAGATTGCTAATCACAAATGTTAGCCTTTTTAAGCCCTATTTAGTTTTAGCTATAAATAACTTGTGAGTTACAAATCAGATATTACAAGTAGAACACAAAATAGATTTTGTAAGCAAAGACCATCCACATTGTATCTATAGCATGCCCTTATAATCTGGAAACTAAATGAAGATGCTTATACCCCAATGATTGTTTCGATTGGCCCCTTTCATTATGATGATAAGAGGTTGTGAGACATGGAATCGTACATACAAATATTGTTCAAAAAATTTAAAGAAAAAGCAGGGGCAAGCATGGATATAATGGCCACCATTGTGAAAAATTCAGAGCAAGAAATTCGTGCTTCTTACTCAGAGAACATCAAACTTTGTAATGCAGTCCTTACACAGTTGGTATTAGTGGATGTTGTTTTCATCATTGAACTCTTCATGAGCTTCTATAATAATGAGATGTGGAATGATGCCAAACTATCACAACTACATTTGTTGGCTACTATTTGTGATGATTTGCTTTTACTTGAGAATCAACTTCGTTACGGTGTTGTATTAGATCACATTACACCACAAAGTTGGGTAGGATTTCAAGGATTTTGTTACATCTGTTTACCCATAAATCGAACTCACACTACAACATTTTTGCTTTATAGGAACAGTTATAAAATGTTGCTATAGCCATGAAAAATGTTGCCTAAAAGTATAGGCAACATTTTTCAAGTAGTGCCTATTTCAATATTACCTATTGTTTTAGGCCATAGTTTTTTGTACCCTTGAACAACATTTTTCAAAAATTGTTGCCTATTTATGGAAAATGTTGCCAATAGTATGAGAATAGGCAACATTTACACAGTGATCCTGTTGCAACAGTTTTTAAAATGTTGCTTGGATTAAGTACAATTTAGAAATTTTCTCTAAACATTAAATAGGCAAAAATTTTAAGTTGATTATATAACTTGTATAGGCAACATTTTTTAACTATGAGCCTAATCTTTTTTTTCTTTTAAGAAAATGCTACATTAATTCATTTCCATATGCAATTATCATGTGTCTTTCAATTTTACTATCAACATAGAAATATACACATAACTAATAAATAGATGTTAAACTCTTGATTTTTATGTCATTTCAACACATTTTCCATGTGTTATGCGTATAGTGATGTGCATTTGTGCATATAGATGCTCAAAATAGGAAAATGTGTATTTTGGATTGAGATGTTGCATGATAGCATTTTATTGCTTAATTGTGCATGTTTTTGCTTTGCTTTTGATCACTTGGTAGTTTATGGTTGTTTGGCTTTGTGTAGGTAACTTTTAGAGGAGAATTCAAGTGAATCAAATCTTGTGAAGGAACTTAAGAAGCATTGGAACATGGGATGCAAGTATTAAAAATCAATCCATAACAAATTGAAGGAAGAAAATAGCAAAAATTGATGTTGAAGTCACACAAGCCATGGCCTCCTGCAGCTAGCCACGGCTAGATAGAGAGAAAAGAAAATTCCATCCTAAAATAGACACCACTTGGTTTAATGAAATGTTATAATCTCAACTTTGTCTATAACAAAACATACATGCAAAACAAATATCTATAGATCAAAGCTAATGATAGACATAACATCTTTAAGATTGAAAGCCGTTAGGTTGCAACTCCTTATTTGCATCTTCTCCATTAAATTCACTTTCCTATATAAGAAATTACAAAATTGTATTAAACCAATACTTATAATTTCTTTCAATTCAAAATCTCATCTCAAATTCCCATATGGAGAGAATGATGGAAGAAAGACAGTTGAAATAATGGAAAAGGAATAAAGTGGCAAAGCATATATATATATATATATTTCAATGGTAGACATCAAGGACCACAACAACCATCAATAATTCAATCCCAAATTCTCTCATAATAATGTAAAAGCTCAAGTGAATACAACCTTGGACAAGATCACACAACCAAATGGGAAACTTTTCCCTTAAGATTGTGAGACATAATCAAAATAGAAACAATACCTAAGACATGTTTTGCTTGAAAAATAAGGCAACATATATGGAGTAAATGAAAATTTGAGTAAATACTTAATTTCAATCCCAAACAATACCAACACATATATAACTCCTAAAGTAGATCTTTCATAAAACCAATAAAGTTATGGCTATAGATATAAAGTTACGTTTTCATGAATTGGAACATGTATTGATGTAGAAGAATATGCACGTTGTTGTCCAATCATTTGTAGTGCACTATTGGCATTTCTAGCACATGATCTTGATAAATCTTCTAATGATTCCATACTGATCTCGGGATTGCAATGTTGGAAAAAGGTTTAAAAGCATTTTTTTAATTGACCTATCATATCTTGCGTACCATGCATTTTTTCATTTAATGAAGTCACCTCTTTTGCATATGCTTTCTTGATAGCATTAATCTCTACATTCCTCTTCAAGGTAGTTTGTGTGACCTTTCTCCCAAAATAGCGCATTGATCTAGGATGTTCCTTCCCGAACACAACTTGAAAAGTCTTTTTATTGCTTTTTTCATTATCCTCAATCATACCTTGAAGTTGGAACTAGTAAAAAATTACATTAATTAGATGTTATATAGTAATATAAATGATGTCTCTTGAATACATTAATTTAAGGACAATTTTTAACTTACAATGACGTTATCAGTTTCTGCATCCAATTGTTTTCCCTTATTGCCTTTCTGAGTTTCAAGAAAAATTTCTACTTGGCTAAGTTCTTTGTTCTCCTTTGCTCTCTATAAAATAGTTACTAAAGTGTGAAATAAAACTTTTAAAATATAGCACTACTTTTTAACAACCTTAACAAGAAAAAGTGGAAAAAGATATTAGGAATACTAATTTTTCACGAACTATTGCAAAGTTTCTTGGGCCCGTTTGATGTCTCTACTTTTGTCGAGCTCTACTTCAAGTGTTTCTTTCACTAATTGACTACACAATAGTTTTAACAAAATATGAAAATGAATCGATTATTTAAAATTGTAGCACATGTAGAAAAAACCAAAACATGTCTTACTTTTATGATATCGATACTCCAATAATCACAAAGCTTCCTAAATTGAGGTTCTGGAATTGTTGGAGGGTGATGTTTGAGCCTTTCTATCATGTTGCAATACTTAGAAAGATGGTTCTTCCTAATTTGGTGTTTATATCATCTCCAAGCATCTCTAACAGTAGCCTCCAGCCAACTCTTTGATTTGTGTGGCAAAATAAACTTTTGCTACAAAACCAAAATGAAAAACAAGATTAGAAAATCAAATGCATCATATCTTAAAGAAATACACTTGCACATTGCTCTTGTATACATACATTACTATATTCCTAAACGAGGTCGATATTGCCATGTGGCATGGTTTTCTAACTTGTATAAATCAAAGGACAAAATGTGGGGTTTCTGATCAATGTTCCCAAGAAAAAGCTTAAGTTAGATACTACTTTATTAGTAGGCACAATAGGCTGAGCTTCCATGTTAATGGTCACTTCTTCTTGCTCTTCCAAGGCTCTTGCATGAATCTTCTTGCATGTAGTTACCCCATGAGTTCTTTTTTTTAATATTCCTATTTTCAATGTGGAGTAATTAGAAAAACAAAAATAATATCTATATATATACAAAATACATATCATAAAACACAAAAAAATGATTTACCTTCTATTGCTTCTTTATTTGTGTTTGTCACTTCCTCCTCTTGAATGATATCTCTCTCAACTTGTGCAAAACCTTCTATAGCTTTAGTTTCTTTAAAGTCTTCCTCTCTAGTACTAGGATGTTTGAAGTTAGGATGACATTTGCTAGGCTTTTCTCTGTTCGATGACTTGGTTGTAGCAAATTTTCTTTATTTTTGAAGTTGAATAGGATTATTTTCTCCTTCCTGAGAATCCTCAAAAGCTATAACAAAGTCATCAATTGCCACCGATGGGCATGTTGGGTTACTCTTAAGCTTCTCAAGAGGTCTTCTTTTTGAAGCACCTATTTAGTATGGAATCATTGGCATAATAAAGATAAGGTATACTATTTGTAATCATTATATACATAACTCACTATATATATTTCAATATATAATATTAAATAAGGAATTTATTTACCTTGTTTAGGGTGATACTTGCTAGGATCCTTTTCTTTTTCTTGAACACACTTCTGCATGCCACCTCAACGAAGTAGCAGTCATTGAACACATAAAAAGCCTTTTCAATCTTGGAGCTAAAGGAAAATCTCTTAGTACTTTGATGGGAACTTTGTGAGCTTTTTTAGTTTCATCAAATTCACAATCCACTTAGGATATTCAACCCACCTTGATGCTGCACAAATATGACAAAAGTCATCTTTCTCATGCTCTTTCCCAAATAACATGCAATTATTAGGACATGCATCAATCCTTTTATAGTCTAAGCCCAAGTCTCTTATCATAAACTTTGTTCTATTGAAAGAGATAGGGATGTTTAAGTCTGGCATAGCCTTTTTCAATAACTCTAGAAGAGCAGTGACTAATGCATTGCTCCATCCATAAAGACATTGCAGTAGATACAGTCGAATAGTGAACGATAAGGTAGAGAATGTTTTACAACTAGGATACAACTCTCATTTTGCATCCTCAACAAGTTTAGAAAACTTTTTTGCATCTTCATTTAGACCTTCATGTACTCCATCTGGTTGAGCCACATCTATAAAAGTCTCAAATAATAGCCCATCAATATCATCAAATGAGACATTACCATCAGTATCGCCATCAAGATCTATAGGTCTTATCTCTTCGCCGTGAAATATCCAATCATTGTAACCTTCTACGTATACCTTGGCTATCAAATGATCATACACTACATCTCTTTTTCTTCAACTAATGTTGCAACATACAACACAAGGGCACAAAATCTCTTCTCCTTCAAACTTCCCCTTAGAAAACCAAAGATCCAAAAAGTATCTAACACCATTGATATACTTTTCACTATACCGAGGCAAGTGAATCAAATCCTTCCTTATCATTCTTGGTTCACTTAACAACAATTTCTGAAAGGGAATAAATTAAAGGAATGAAAAAACTAAGAGCCTAGACATAAAACAACTACAAATATGGCTACTTCTTGAATTAAAAAAAAAACCGTGATTTTCTATAAGCTAGACACCTTACGTGATTGCAAACCAAAAAGATTTTACCTAAAGCAAAAGTGAGATACTTAAGAAGTAACAACAAAAACTTAAATGGAGCAGATATGAAGTGAGAAAAGAGACTAAAACTCTTTTACTTTTAATTCTCAATTAAAGTGACATATCTAAGAAGTAACAACAAAAACTTGACAGCTAAAAGCCTTATCCAATGCTATCAAGTTGTGTTCAAACAAGAGATAGACAAATGTACAAAATCACAACAATGAAAATATATATCATCATATGATGAACCTTAAATGGAGCAGAAAAGACATTTTTATAAACTCATTTAGCAATTTAGTGTTCTTTGTTAAAATTGACTAGTTCATTTAATTTAAATTTTTGGTATAAACATATCACAAATTGATTAAGAAGAATGGAAAGTGTGACCAAATATTTAGTTATCCAAATTGCTCATTTATAAAAAGTCATCTGTCTCCACTCTTAATCATTGCTAATGCATCTGTTATGTTTTCCTGTAAATTAAAATAGCATCCAGGGGATGGATCTATTTAGAACCATATAAAATTATATTCATCAAGGGCTTGACAACCAACAATAATATTAGAATTTTTGTTATTTATTTCATTGCATGATCTGATTGGTCTATGTAACACCTTACTCCTGAACACCTCTAGACCTGACAAAAAACTTCAAAATCCAACTAAACGCGACCCAAACATCTCAAAAATACTTCACAAAACTTCAAAGCAGTGGAAAAACTTCAAAAAAACACCAAAAAATGGGTTGCGGCTGCTATAGTACCACCGCGGCTCCGTCCCCCCTTTTTTTCCTTTGGACACCATTGACTTTGATGGTGCCGCGACCTGGCTTCCTAGCACCGTAATGCCCCCTATTGGTTTTTATTACTAGCAAATTCCAAACTCCGAGGTGAACTTTCGACACACATAACTTTATGCCCCGACCTTCGATTGACCTGATTCCAACTCCTACAAGTCAATTTAGTCTCAATCTATCCATAAACACTAGTATCACCTTAATCCAACTCCATATGGAGATTCTGGACACTTGTCATCATTTTGACCACTTTTTAACCAAAACTCATCATTCACAACTCCTATTTGCCACCGAAGGCAAACTGACCATTTGGCACTACTCACATAGTTCCTAAAGGTCCTAAACCATATAACCAACTTGTTCAAAGAGGTTTCACCTCAAAGAAATGACTCCTCTAAAATTTGACCCCCTTGAACCCTAAATTACAAAATGAGCTACAAGCCTTAAAATATACCAACAAGACCCAAATCTGTAACACCCCTCATAACGCTTGTCTTTGTCATTGAGTACAGGATTGAAGGAGACAAGACGGAGGAAAGTTCAAGTGGAGAAGAAATAGACTCCACGCCGCGGCGAGAAGCAGGGCCACTGCGGCGAGAGCCAATTCCAGTGGCATTTTTCAGTTGAAACTAGTGGAGCCGCGGCGGACTTATCTGGAGCCGCGGCGAGAGTCGAGAAACAGGTTTAAATCAGAATCATTTCGGACGAAAAGAAAAGAAAGAAACAGAGAGAGCGATGGAGAAGCAGCGAGAAGCTCTGCTAGGGCACACCAAATCCGACCTGGGGGGATGTCTTCTGGACCATAGAGGCTTGTTTCTCAGTTGGTAAGTGGATCTACTCTCTTTCTCTTCGTTTTTCTCTTCGATTTGGAGTTGATTTTCGGGGGTTTGTGTGGGAGTCCATGTTTGGTTGATTTCCCACCAATTAAATGGTGCCTAAAGGGATTATGGAAGTGTGATTTAGTGTTATTGAAGCTTGGGTATGAGTTTTGATTGGGTTATGATGAGTTTGAGTTAAACCCTGGGTTGGAATTTGGGAAAAGAAGTGGAGATCTGAAATGGTGGGTGTTGGTGTGTGTTTGAATGATTGTTTAAGGTTTATTGGTATGTGTGTATATTGTTAGAAAGCCGAGTTAAGCTTGGACGGCTAGAATATGGATTGTAATGTTATGGAGTTATATTAATTAAGGTATTATATTGTTGTAATGGTAGATTGGCTAATCGAAGACACATAGTTCGTGATTGGGGGTGTTCTGGAGGCTTGCTTAAGCCTCTACATGCGAGGTGTTGACAACCTGAGGTAACCGGGTGTTTGTTTATGTGGTATTGTGTATTGTTATGTATATATGTATGTCTCTTTCATACCATGATATTGATGTGTTTGTGTGTACTGTATAGATATATATATATCGTGGTATGTATACGGTTGGATGATGATGATGATTGTGATGATGATACATATGATGTTGACATTGATATGATATGAAATGGTGCATACATGCTGATATGACATGATGATGATTATATGATGATACATTAGCATCACCACATGTTATCATGATACTGTGATGTATGGCGGATGGAGTGGTGATGATGATGATATAATGTATGATGATATACATATTTGTTAGGGAGGATAAGGATGGGATATGTGTAAATATATATATATATGTGTTAGGGAGAATAAGGATGGATTATAAATATATATATGTGTTAGGGAGAATAAGGATGGATGATATATGCGTTAGGGAGGATAAGGATAAATTATAAATATATATATATATATGTTAGGGAGAATAAGGATGGATGATATATGTGTTAGGGAGGATAAGGATGGGGTCCCTGTGAGGGTAACATGCATATCATTCATTTCATATTGCATCCATGTGTTGCATGAGTTGTATGTATATATATATATATATATTGTGTGGTTGTCCCCGGTTACTGAGACATTGTCTCACACTCCTCTCCCATGAACTAACCTTTCAGGTAAAGACTCTGGTGCTCATTCGGAAGGGATCAGGGAGTTAACGACCTTTCCATCCTCGGGAATTCCAAGTATATCAGTGGTTATAATGTAGTTTATGTAATTCCGTGCCAAGTAGGTTGTTGTAGTTGGTTGCCTGGATGAGAGTCCTGGGAGTACTATTTGTATGTTATGGGATGATAGTAAAGTTTATGGATGTTATGTAAGATGAGTATAGAGATGCATGTGCTGTAATGATGAGTGATGTTGACAGTAGATCCTGGTATGGATTTTAATGTATGAGCAGGTATTTGTACGCTAGAATGGTTGAAAGCGAGCCCAAGTGCGATCATGGGCCATGTATGTGAGCTGTGGGCATATAGCCCATTATGTGGTTTTGGGGTTCAAGGGGGGTCAATCCTCGAAGGAAAGGTTTCTTTGGGGTAAAACCTTCTTGGACATGTTAGTCTAGCCAAATATGACCTGTGTGAAGCGTCTTGGGGTGTCCAGTTGCCTTTGGTGGCAATTGGAGGTAGTAAGTTGTAAGTTTTGGTCAAGAAATGGCCAAAATGGTGTTGGGTGTCTAGAATCTGCAAATGGAGTTGGTTTTGGTTGAAATTGGTATCCATGGTTAGATAATGATGAGAGAGACCTGTAGGAGTTGGAATCAGGTCAATCGGAGTTCGGAGCATGAAGTTATGCGCGTCAGAAGTTGGCCCGGCAAATCAGCAATTTGCTGATACAAGTTCTGATGCTGGGGCCGCGGCTCCAGAATCCAAGCCGCGGTGCAAGCAAGACAGTGGACTTCAGTGAGTCTGTGAAGGGCTGCAGCCGCGGCGCAACTGTATCAGGCCGCGGCCTCATCCTTTTCAGGTGCTTTTCAGGTGTTTTTCTGCTGCTCTGAAGCTTTGGAAAGTCCCTTTGAGATGTTTGGGGTTATGTTTGATTGGTTTTTGAAGGTTTTGATCAAGTTTGAAGTGTTTGAGAGTAGGATGTTACAAAATCCACTCTGGGCTCATAAACACTACTGTACTAACTCTTTAACATTCAAAACCACACATGCACCACAGTACAACACCAAGCCACATCCATAGAATGCCAACAACATCAACTCCATTACAACAACAATAACAATGTCATTACAAACGTCCAATTTCTCGTATCCATTACAATCATACTATCCTACTTGACACAAAGTACATATCCAAATAAACATAGATTATATAGACCTAGTATTTCCACATCTGATGCTACTCCCTTGTCTTCTTAAGACTAGTGTCATAACCTTCACCTGCAAGGGTTAATTCATCGGAAAGGGGTGTGAGATAATGTCTCAGTAATCGGAGACAACCACACACACATATATATAACTCATACAATCTCATGAATGCAATATGAAATGGAATGATGTCTTCCTCCACACAGTTAAAACGATGAGCTGTCATCATGATGGGACATTTCATATAGGTAATTTCCTTCCAACAGTCGGTGAAGACTGATTCCGAGACATCACTAAGCTCACCTCTCATTAGTGCACCCAACCAAAGGTAACACTAATGTTCATATCGTGATTCTCCTTCCCCTAGACCACCTTAAATTGGTGGTGATTTAGGGAAGGTGCAGTCTACTGCCGCCTCGCTCTCCTAGCAATAGGGGAGGATTTAGCGACAGGGATCCCATCCTTATCCTCCCTTATTACATATCATATTATATCATATCATATCATTATATATCATATCATCATCATCACCCAATTCACCATATATCACAATCTCATAATGCTATGTGGTGATGCTCATGTCATATCATCATCATCATCATGTATCACATTGTCATGCATGCATCATATTATGTCACATAATCAACATCATCTCTAATCATCATCCAACTGTGTGCATGCCACCATATATAGAAAACCATACACACAAACACATCTATATCATGGTATGAAAGAAACATGCATATATACATAAATATACGTAATATCATACACTATATACAATGCAATACAAACACCCAGTTACCTCAGGTTGTCAATTTCCACACACGCAGATTCCATGAACTTCTGAAGTCGTCCAATGTAACTTGTATCCCTTTCGGTCAACCAAACAATTACTACAACATCATAATATCTCAATTAATACAATATAAAACTTGATCAAAAAACACAATCCAACTACTTTGGCCTAACCCAAGGTACCAATACCACTTTCATGCATCATTAAGCTCCTAGGAACCATTCAAACATCAATAAATACTACACACTTCGGATTCCCAAGAGCCCTAACCGAGAACAACCTAGGGTTAAGCTCAAATCATGCATAAACCCTTCAAAACTCATACCCAAAGTAACAATAACACCAAATCACACTCTATTAATCCCATTCCATCCATTTTAATCAGTGGGATTCATCCAAAACCAAAGATCCCCACATATACCCAAAAAATCCCAACTCAAAACCAAAAAAAATGGAGGAAGGAGTAGGGATCATTTACCAACGTGAATCCAAGCTCTTAGATGCTGAAAAACACTCCCAATGGATGGTCACTCGAATCCTAGCAGAGCTCCCTCAATTCTCCTTCATTTCTTTCTTTTCTGATCATCCGAGATGATTCAAATTTAAACAAAAATCCCAAATCTCATCATGGCTCCAAATAAGCTCGCCCCAACGCCAATACGTTAGCCAGAAAAATATCTTTTTGGAGCTCACTCTCGTCGTGACAGCCTTACTTCTCGCCGTGGTGTGGAACTCTTTTTCCTCCATGTTGATTCTTCCTTTGTCCTGTTTCCTCCGGTGCTGCACACAATGCCAAAGGCACTTGGTTACCTTGGGACCAAGTTAGAGAGAATGTAATAAGGGTTGTTATAGTCTAAATCTAAAAAAAAACATATAAAGCCAACAACGTCTCTATCCATTCAAATAAAATTGCTTCCCTTCCCTACCCTTAAAGTAGCAAGTCCAATATGTCTTATGTAAGCTTTTCACTCTTTGCTTAATATGTTGCCCTGTAGGCTCTAAACATCTTGCTCAAGTCTATATATAATATAAGAAAAGAAAAACTTAGTTTGTTAAGGCAATAAAAAAAACTAAGTTTGTTATTGTCCAACAAAAATTAGAGTTTGTTGCAGATTAATTAGGCTTTGTTTTTCCGCTAATACTATGTGTCCCACACTAGAAATATTCAATGTAATTTTTATCATTTATTTAAGCATTTCTTGGACCCACATAACATAATCGCAAGAATAAAAAATTTGGAAGGAGAACACGTAAGATAAAAAAATTCCTAAGTATGAATACACTTTAATAATTAACAACAAAAAAAGCATACGTAGGGACCATCTCATTGGACCACTATATCTCATTGGACCACAAAAGAAAAAGGTTTGAATCAGTAGATAAAAAGTATATGTCGGCCATTCTTGTGACCAAACTTTAATAAATTACAAATCAAAAAGCATTTCCTAAGACACCCACAAAATTTAAGCATTTGGATAATATGTAAAAGAAGGTTCGACTCTAAACTTATTAGGCCTCATATCGTCCCTTTTTTGTTTCACCCTCTCAGCTAACAAAAAGTGTCAGACAAATTTGAGATTTATAAAGCAACACGTGTGACATCTTATTTTACTAGGCTTTTAACCATATATTATATATCTAGCGGAACGAAATAAAAGACTAGAATAATAAAACTTTTAAACTTTTCAAAATTAAGTTGCTCAAAAGACAATAACTAATCTGAAAGTTTACCTTAATTAATAATAATTAAAACAACCATACTGTAATCATCTAATAATTGTTCCAAAACATCTAAAGTAAAGCCAGTGAGTAGAAATCATAACTAAAACATATCTCCATAATTTAATTACATTTATTCTAAAGCAAAATAATATTCTCCAGTCTGCTTCCTCTTAGTTAACCATCCCCCTGTCTTTGCTTTTGCTTGTGCTTGTTCCTAACATTGTTAGTCATTGGGTGTGAGATTTGGGAAAATCTCAGTAGTATATATATTCATTCATACAAATCATGCTCATAATTAAGTAGTTATGCAAAGAACCAAATAACTCATATTTCATTATGCATAAAAAAACTCAACAGAGTTTCCTCTTAATACTAGACATCCATAGCATTTCAAAACATTTATATTGAAATAACTCATCCAATAGTATCACATAACATCCATAATTAATTCACAGAAAATGCATGAAATAAATAATATACTACCTCCACCGAAAAGTATTATGAGCTAAACAGCCTGCCTTCCTTCTTTTTCCTTCTCTTTCACTCACACTCTCTTTCTCTCCCTTGGCTCTCTCTTTCTTTAACTCTCAACTGGTGGGGTGCTAAAATAAAGAAATGGGAGGGGTATTTATAGTGTTGATGTCTTGGCCAGCAAGTGACATCAATCCAATGGATAACTTTATTCAGTGTATGCTCATTAATATAATTCATTGTATACCTTCATTCAGTGTATGTTCATCATAATTCAATGTAACTTATTTAAACCACAATTCATTGTATACTTCATTCAATGTAACTTATTTAAACCATAATTCATTATATACTTCATTCAATGTAACTTATTTAAACCACAATTCATTGTATACTTCATTCAATGTAACTTATTTAAACCAAAATTCATTGTATACTTTATTCAATGTAACTTATTTAAATCAAAATTCATTGTATACTTTATTCAATGTAACTTATTTAAACCATAATTCATTGTATACTTCATTCAATGTAACTTATTTAATCCACAATTCATGTAACCATATTAATCATAGATTCATGGATGTTACATTTCTATCCCCCTTAACAAAATTTCGTCTTTGAAATTTTAAAACATACGTTAATCAAATAGCTCTGGGTATTTTCGTCTCAGATCGTCCTCCATTTCCCAAGTTGCTTCTTCTGACCTTAAACCCTTCCAAACCACTTTAACCAGAGGAATACTTTTATTTCTCAGCTGCTTGACTCGTCGGTCTATGATTTTCTCTAGTTTTACCTCATAAGATAAATTATCTTGTAAAGTAATATTTTCATATTCTATAACATGTGTTGGGTCGGGTTGGTACCTTTTGAGTTGGGAAACATGGAAAACATCATGGATTTGACTCAAATTTGGGGGTAAGGCAATTCTATAAGCTACAGGTCCAACTTTGACTAGGATTTGAAATGGCCCAATATATTTGGGACTAAGCTTTTTAGTTTTAATTGACCGACCAACCCCAGTAGTTGGAGATACTTTGAGAAATACATGATCACCAACTTCAAATTCTAATGGCTTCCTTCTCTTGTCCGCGTAACTCTTCTGTCTACTTTGTGCCGTTACCAACTTTTTCTTCACCATCTCAATTTGTTGGGAGGTCAGATCTACAATCTCCGGTCTAAGAAATTTTCTTTTGCCAAGTTCAACCCAGCACAATAGGGACTTGCACCTTCTTCCATATAATGCCTCGTAAGGTGCTATCTGAATACTGGAATGATAACTATTGTTATAAGCAAATTCCGCCAATGGCAAATATCCATCCCAGTTTCCTTTTAGTTCCAAAATACAAGCTCTCAGCATATCTTCCAATGTCTGAATAGTCCTCTCTGTTTGCCCATCCGTCTGAGGATGATATGCTATGCTAAACCTCAACTTAGTTCCTAATGCTTCTTGTAATGACTTCCAGAAGTTCGACGTGAACCTTGGATCTCTGTCAGAAACAATGCTATTTGGCACACCATGCAATCTTACTACTTCCTTGATATACAACAGTGCCAACTTATCCAGTGTATATGTGGATCTTATTGCTAGAAAATGGGCTGATTTGGTTAACCTATCCACAATAACCCAAAGAGCATCATGTCCAGATGAAGTTCTTGGCAATCCCATTATAAAATCCATAGATATACTATCCCACTTCCATTCTGGGATATTCAAAGGTTGTAACAATCCTGATGGCTTTTGATGCTCTACCTTAACTTTTTGACACACTAGACACTTGGCTACATACTTGGTTATATCACTTTTCATTCCAGGCCACCAAAATAGCCTTCTCAGCTCATGGTACATCTTTGTGACACCTGGATGAATTATGTACTTGCTCTGGTGTGCTTCTTCCAAAACTTTTTCTCTCAACTCTGCCTTTGGGGGTACATATATCCTCTTCCTAAAACTCATCACACCATCTGCTGCCATCTCAAAATCTTTGGCTTCCTCTCATTCCATCTTCTCTCTTATTGTTCCTACTAAGTCATCTGTCTGCTGTGCTTCTTTAATTTGAGTCCTGAACTCATTCTCTATTTTAGTCTCGCCATAATGTACTTTACCTAGCTGAATCTTGTATGCTAGATCTAGGTCTCTATACTGCTCAATTAACTCTTGCTCCTTCACCATCATCCATGCTACATGAATAGCTTTTCGACTCAAAGCATCTGCTACTATATTGGCCTTGCCTGGATGGTACTTGATCTTATGATCATAATCTTTCAATAACTCCATCCATCTCCTTTGCCTCAAATTCAACTCTTTTTGATCTGATAAATATTTGAGGCTCTTGTGATCAGAGAAAATTTCTATTGTTGCTCCATAGAGATAATGTCTCCATATCTTTAGTGCATAAATTACCACTGCAAGTTCTAAATCATGTGTGGGATAGTTTTCTTCATGAGGTTTTAGTTGTCTAGAAGCATAGGCTACAACTCTGCCCTGCTGCATTAATACACAACCCAATCCATTCTTACTAGCATCAGTGTATAGCACATAGGGCTCTTGAGGATTAGGTATGATTAACACAGGGGAAGAGGTTAACCTACGTTTTAATTCTTGAAAACTCTTTTCACAATTATTATCCCACACGAAAGGTTTTTCTTTTCTTGTCAATCTAGTCAGCGGTGAGACAATCCAAGAAAAATCCTGGATAAACCTTCTATAATAGCCTGCTAGGCCAAGAAAACTTCTTATCTCTGTAACAGTTTTAGGTCTATCCCACTTAAGAATTGCATCTACTTTATTTGGATCTACAGTGACCCCTTCTTGAGATATTATATGACCTAAAAACTGTACTTCTGTGAGCCAAAACTCACACTTGCTCAATTTAGCAATCAATTGCTTTTCTTTTAAGATTTCCAAAATAATTCTCAGATGTCTCTCATGCTCTACTGAAGATTTAGAGTATACTAGGATATCATCTATTAACATAACAACAAACTGATCTAAATAAGGCCGAAAGATTCTATTCATATAGTCCATGAATACTGCTGGTGCATTAGTGAGACCAAATGGCATGACTAGAAATTCATAATGACCATATCTTGTCTTGAATGCAGTTTTCAGGACATCTTTAGCTTTAACCCGTAACTGATGATACCCAGATCTTAAATCAATCTTGGAGAATATACATGCTCCAGCTAACTAATCTAAAAGATCATCTATTCTGGGTAATGGGTATTTATTCTTTATGGTCACCTTGTTTAATTCCCTGTAATCTATACATAGTCTGACACTTCTATCTTTCTTCTTAACGAATAGCACAGGAGCTCCCCATGGTGATACACTAGGTCTAATAAACCCTTTTTCTAACAACTCCTCTATTTGCTGCTTCAATTCAGCCATCTCATTTGGAGCCATTCTATATGGTGCTTTGGATATCGGCTCCGCCCCAGGTATTACTTCTATTCCAAACTCAACTTCTCTTTCTGGGGGTAATCCGCTAATTTCCTTAGTGAACACTTCAGGAAATTCTCGCACTACTGGTATTTTCTCAATTCCCTCTTCTACCTCAACTCTTGCAGAGAAGAAAACTAAGTATCCCTGACATCCCTTCTCTAAGCATCTCTCTGCTTGGGTGGTTGTTAAGAAATTTAGCTTAGTCTCAACACATGGGGCAATTTCTGGGGTGGGTAAGATTAAGATTTTATTTTTACAATCAAGGAGGATATTATTGGCTGATAACCAATTCATACCAATAATCACATCTATATCATGGAACGGTAAGCAAATAAGGTCAAGGGTAGTGCAACAATGCTCATATTGGATAATGCAATTTAAGCAAATATAGGAAGTAACCACTTTGTCATCAGTAGGTGTAGACACATGCATGTCATAAGGTAACAAAGTCATAACTAGGCCCAACTTTCCAGCACAGTTATAGGATATGAATGAATGACTAGCACCAGAGTCAAATAATGCATGTACAAGATATTTATTTAGCTTAATCGTACCTTCAATCATATCTGGTGACTTACGAGCCTCTTGTTGAGTGAGAGCAAAAACTCTTCCCTGGGTCTGTGATCTATTGCTGGTTTGTAGTCGAGTATTAGTAACTTCCATTGTACAATCTTTCACAAAATGTCCAGCCTTGCCACATCTAAAACACACATTTTGACCAGTTAGAAAAGGTCTATTCCCATGATTGCGTCCACACTGCTCACATTTTGACTAGATCCGCCTCGAGTATTTGATCGCCTAAAACTCTTGTTATTCCAAGGCTTTTTACCTTTCTTTCCATTCTCTGGTTCAACTTCTATTGGCCTCTTGTTGTGATTTTCAGGAGTTTGGGTAGTGGTTTTAGAATGATTTAGACTTCCTTTAGCAATTCTGCTTACTTCCACCAGATTGTTAAAAGTCCTGATCTGCATTGGTGCTACTCTTTCCCTTATCTCAGGTCTTAATCCTCTTTCCAACTTCTCAGTTCTCCATCTTTCATCATCATGTTGCTGCAAGTAGGTGGAATACCTGGACAGCTGAACATACTTAGCAACATATTCATCTACAGATTCATTTTCCTTCTGCTTCAGTGTAATAAATTCAGCTTCTTTCTCATCCCTCACTGAGCGAGGAAAATATTTTTCATGAAATTGCTCCAGAAATATCTCCCAAGTTATCCGTATATTCCTAGCCCTCAGTATATTCTCTGTATTTTTCCACCACCTATCCGCCTCCTTCTCTAACATGTATGTGGCCATTAAAGCCTTAAGTTTTGTATTGACCCTCATGATTCTAAAAATTTTTTCTAGTCTCATGATCCAATCTTCTGCAATTTGCACGTCAAATTTCCCTTCAAAGGTAGGTGGGTTATGCTTCCAAAATTGTGTTATAAACCTCTGTTGTTGAGCTAGCTCTGCCTCTTGATCACCTGGAACATGTAGGGGTTCCATTTGTTGATTTTGTACTGGCGGCACATTTATCCTAGCAGTTTGTTGTACTCTAACTTACTTTTGTGCTGTTAAAGCAGTTTGTATTTGCTCAATAGTATGTTGCTGTTGATCCAGCCTATTTAGTATAACCTGAAGAGGATCTATCTGAGTTCCTCTCGAAGGTCCCTCATTATGTGGAACTCTTCCACCTCTTATATTAACCATTCTGAAATAATTTTAACAATTCAGCAACAGCCTATTAGGTTATTTCACCTCGTGTACATAACAGGTCATATATTATGCATTTATATAAAATTTATCAAAGTACCACAACATATAAACAACAGCAGAAACATTATACTTCATTATAAGTTTAGATGCTAGTAAATATTAACAATACCATAAAAATACTTAAATAATCTAATGTTCTAGCTTGCAATATTTATAACAAAAATTGCAATCAATACATTCACCTTACTATTATGATTCTATGAGAGACATAAATTCTAATCTTCATTAGTATCTTCATCAGAATCCTCTATAGGATTGTACTCTAAGTATTCATCGGAATCATAATCTATGTAATAGTCACTTGTATCATCATCTAGTCCAGCCTCCTTCCACAACTCATCAATGTCTGGACCATACTTTTCCCAATAATACTCCTCGACATTTATCACTTCCACTTTCTCTTCTACTTCAATAGGGTACTCTTCCGGATCTTCCTCCGGGTCTTCCTCTGAGTCCTCCTCTGGTATTTCTTCCTCTGAGACTTCCATTGCCTCAGCCTCTTCCTCTTCCCTATAACGTTCTGCCTGAAGCGTGTAGGCAATAACACAGTCTTCCAGTGTATTGAACACACGCCCTTGTAACTTCTCTTTGATGTGATTCCAGAACCAATGGTCAGGGAGAGCATCGAGCACTTGCTCAATCCAAAGCCCCTCAGGGAGTCTATGACCATGTTGCCTTTCAAGGATCTCTTTCACCTCCAATACTGTGCTCAGGAATTCTAAGACTGGAACATATCCTCCATATTGAGCACGACAGTTATCAGAAGTAATCATGACTATTAGTTGGATTTGGAGTCTTTGGTCTAGTTGGGAAAGACCACCATTTTCTCCAAACAGTTCAGTCGAGTTAGAGTTACTGGAATCCACAGAGTTCATGGGCTGATCAACTTCCTCATCTATGTTCATGAATGTTATCCCTGGTCCTGAAGGAACTATTCGTAAGGGATTAGTAGCAGTGAGATCATTTCCTAACTCCGGGTAATCTTTTAGGTCAGTGATTGTCACGTTGCTGTCATCGCTGAAAGTTAAATGAGATCCCATACTCTCCTCCATAGGGTCTAGGTTAGGCTCATCCCAATTTCCTGCATTCGGGTTATTGGCCATCTGCAACTAAGGCAACTGATAAGCACTAGCTATCTTAAGAGGAAAAAAACATACAAAACTTTCCAATTGCAAGGTTTTTACCCAGATCTTTGCTCTGATACAAAAAATGTGACATCTTATTTTACTAGGCTTTTAACCATATATTATATATCTAGCGGAACGAAATAAAAGACTAGAATAATAAAACTTTTAAACTTTTCAAAATTAAGTTGCTCAAAAGACAATAACTAATCTGAAAGTTTACCTTAATTAATAATAATTAAAACAACCATACTGTAATCATCTAATAATTGTTCCAAAACATCTAAAGTAAAGCCAGTGAGTAGAAATCATAACTAAAACATATCTCCATAATTTAATTACATTTATTCTAAAGCAAAATAATATTCTTCGGTCTGCTTCCTCTTAGTTAACCATCCCCCTGTCTTTGCTTTTGCTTGTGCTTGTTCCTAACATTGTTAGTCATTGGGTGTGAGATTTGGGAAAATCTCAGTAGTATATATATTCATTCATACAAATCATGCTCATAAATAAGTAGTTATGCAAAGAACCAAATAACTCATATTTCATTATGCATAGAAAAACTCAACAGAGTTTCCTCTTAATACTAGACATCCATAGCATTTCAAAACATTTATATTTAAATAACTCATCCAATAGTATCACATAACATCCATAATTAATTCACAGAAAATGCATGAAATAAAAATATACTACTTCCACCGAAAAGTATTCTGAGCTAAACAGCCTGCCTTCCTTCTTTTTCCTTCTCTTTCACTCACACTCTCTTTCTCTCCCTTGGCTCTCTCTTTCTTTCACTCACAACTGGTGGGGTGCTAAAATGAAGAAATGGGAGGGGTATTTATAGTGTTGATGTCTTGGCCAGCAAGTGACATCAATCCAATGGATAACTTTATTCAGTGTATGCTCATTAATATAATTCATTGTATACCTTCATGTAACTTATTTAAACCATAATTCATTGTATACTTCATTCAATGTAACTTATTTAAACCATAATTCATTGTATACTTTATTCAATGTAACTTATTTAAACCATAATTCATTGTATACTTCATTCAATGTAATTTATTTAATCCACAATTCATGTAACCATATTAATCATAGATTCATGGATGTTACAACACGTACCTAGGATAATTTCTGTTCTAGGTCACCGTATTCAGCCGCTATTGGATAGGCATGACAAGTTGGGGAGGAACTTCACCAACTCAAAACTGAACGCACGAAGTCTAGATTGAATGCAAATGTACTCACAAACCCCAAAATTGCTTGTTCAGATGACGATTGAGAACTTTAGACCAAAGCCGAACAGTGGAAATTATCATATAGCTTGATTATTGAAGAGAACCTTAATCAAAATTGAAACAAAGCTCTTTTGGAAGGGAAGACAAGAGAAGATGAGCTTGATTATGCACCTGGATCTTCAAAAGGTGAATTTTAAACGGTGAGAATTTGCATGTTCTAACAGCAACAACTGTAGATTGAATGCACTAGTGGCTTACTCTCATTTAGGTTTTGTTTACTTGAGTTAACGTGAAAGACTGTGAAAATAGAAGAAAATTAAAAAAAATGGAACAATATTAATAATAATGATGTTAAATTGATAAAAATTATTAAAATTAATGTGTCAAAAAACACAAAACTAAAAATTACCGCCAAAATAAATTTAAGTGGCGCCAAGTTTTCTTTTAGGAAATCTATAGCGAACAATTTCCAAATGTTGGTTATTCTAAAATTATTACAAAATATAAAAAATCAATAAAAAATTAAAATTATCATCAAAATTAAAATAAATAGCACCAATTTTTTTTGGTGTGTAGAAAAACAATATTCAACAGTGGGTAATTGTTATCTATAGGATGTAACTTAAATAGGAAACAAGTTTTAAATGTTGCATGAGTAGTGGTATATTATAGGCAACATTTCCTATTGTTGGCTATCCTAAAATAATAATAAAAATGCATAAAAAATTTAAAATATATATTAAAAATTAGCACCAAATAAAGAAGAAAATGGTGCGAAGCTTTTTTGTGTATAAGGAAATATATATCCAAAATTTGTTAAATGTTACCTATAAGGTGTAGCAGTAAGAGGGAACAATTTTTAAATGTTACATTAAGAGAGGTGTTATAGGCAACAATTTTTTAAGTTGGCTTGTCTCAAATTATAATACAATAGGTATAAAATGTTGCCTAGCCTATTATAAGTAACAGTTCCCAAATGTTACTTGGTACATGTTGCCGAAAGTGGACATAAATATGCAACAATGAGAACAATTATTGCTTATTCATAATATAGGTCATTCTTGACTGGCAGCAGAAATTAGTAGTTGAAATACAGTAGTTCCTTGACAGACGACTAGTATTGGTCATCTTCACGGGGTGGGGTCATATGCCACATGTTATTGTTATGTAGCCCCAACTGATACAAAGGACATCACATCCTCTTTCTAACTTGCTGCGGAAAAAATAGAGAATTATTTATAAAAACCTCCCAAAATAGTTCTTATTTAGAATAGAGATCAAAGGTAGGAAATCACGTAAGATTAATAAGAAATAACACTCCCTCTGAGAGGGGAAAATTTTATTTCCTTTTGATTGTCATATTTATAAGAGAAAAAAAGAAAGTATATGTTGCTTAAATTTCTTCCTATTAAAATTATCTTTTTTTTATTAATAACCCTCAGTGTCACGAAGTTTGTCTTTAAAAAGAATTGAAAAAAAAAAGATTAATTAAGAATAATTTTAAAAAAAATTAAAAATATGAAATAAATTAATTAAATAAGGATTCAACATAACTTAAGGTGAAAAGACTAAGATGCCATTCACCCTTAAATTAGAAAATAATCTGATAGGGCCATTTTTAACTTTTTCACCCTGATCTTATAGTGCATAGTAACTTTCCATTTCTCTCATTGTAGAAACCGTAAAGGCATCGGAAAATCATGTTATAATCGAACCTTCTTCCCTTAACGGCACACTAAACCATGAAAGCATTGCTTTTTCCTCACCTTTGGTTTCCGTTGCCTTGTACCAAACAAAATTTTGGTTGCTCTCATAACCCCCCTCTTTCGTTACCTCCAAATCCAATCAAAGTGCTAATATCTTTGATTTGCTGGTGATTAGAAAGGGAGATCATGAGAGAAAACGGGCTATGTAAATAGATGTCATGGATATGGTAATCAATATATATATATATATTAAAATCAACAGAAAGTCACTCTACTGATTAGCATGAACAATGCGACTTATCTTAAACTCCATACATATTGTACTAATTAAGAGTTGCTTATCTCTAATTTAATGATAAAGCAAAGAAAACAAATGAAAATTGTTGAAACTGTACTAGAAACCATTACATGAAATTCTGAGTCAATTTTTCTGAAAACATTGTCATTTTAATGTAAAGAATATTTCTTTAAATTTATTTAAGGTATAACTTATCTTCCACAGACTTATGACACTAATTTGAGCGACCGTTGTCCATTGATGGAACTCCCATTATGGCAGTAGGCAAATGCCGCTTAACATTTAGTAAATCTCATAGTCTTTCACATATATAATTTCATTTTTTTTTAATCGTTTTGCTTCTTTTTACCATTTCAGCCCAAAATTTTTTTCTTTTTATTTTTTTCATTAAAAACATTAATAAAATGATTTTTTCTCGTAACAAATAAATCATTCAATAAATTATTTGAAAATATTTGATTTTTGGCAATTATATTAATATATAATGGAAGCCAAGGATGCATCTAAAGCAAGCAAATTGAATACAACAATCGGCACAAGATATTGAGATTCATTGGGAGATGGCAGATGATAATCACAAATTTTTATTATTTTTTATTTTTCTTATTTAAGTATTTTTAATTTTGAATTTTGGTTAATTTTGTGTGGTTTATATGATATTTAGATAATCAGCCTTAATTTGTAATAAATGAGAATTTTAGGATAATTTTCTGAAGTTAAACTTTAATTTTAATTATTTTTATCTTCCAAATTATTCCAATAATTTAATTCCTCTCTTTTATTTTATTTAATAATTCTCAATGTGATTATGGGGCATTTGTGGTTTAATTGTAATTACAGAAATAGTTAAGAATTGACTTATTTATGGACAAAATTATTAAAAAGCTTTGGAAATTTATTTCCAAGTAATTTATTTCTCTTATTTTTATCATTTTGAGTCAAAATATTTCTCCCAATTAAGCTTAAACTTTATCCCTTAACTTAATTTCTTTTGATCAAGATTTAATCTAATTTATGTTACATTTTATTTTATTGGGAACATAATCTATCTGATGTGATATTTTTCTTATAGGTGATGATCCATAGATATTGAAATTTCATAGGGATACTTTGATTATTAGAATGGAGGAATTTTACGATAAATTTATTTTCCCAACTTTTCCAATTTTCCTCATTTTTAGTTATTCTTTCGTATCTACCTTTATTTTTATTGGTCCACATTTCATTTCCTTCCACAGTTTTCTCTTAGCCAAACAAGCCCTTATCTTTCTTTTATGACTTTTATTCACTCGGTCCCCAATAGCCGGACAATACACTCCTTTCTTTTGATTAATATATATTTTTTTTGGGGGGGGGGGGGAGAGGGGGTGAAGAAACCTCACCTCTTTCATAAAGGGAACAAGCAGCACCTCCAAACACATACATACCTTCTTTTTCGCACCCTATGTAGGTCTTCATCATCGTCTCTCTAGCTTTCTCTCTCAAATCCCTCCATTTCTTCCATTCTCACCCACATTTCGAGTTCCCTCCTTCATTCTCACTCACACTAATGGCTTCCCTTTGGTCCTTCACCTTATGTTATTTTCCAATTGGAAGCTTATAAGTATGCAAGGCTACGGTGATTGTGGTTCATTCATGGAGTAAGGCAAGGAGTTTGGGCTCTGGAGCTTGGTTAGAGCATAAATGGAGGAATGTGAAGTTTTCCTTTATCATCTTGGTTTTTCTGAGTTTTATTTGATTTTAGCTTAGGTTTTCTAAGTTAAGATCGATGAAAATTTATAAATCTCTTGATAATTAGAGATTGGATTTGAGTTTGAAATATATTGTATACAATATTATAGTTGTTTAATGTTGATTTGAGTTGGATTTATGCTTATTTCAGATATAGAATTTTGTGAGTTTTGCCCCAATTTGGTGTTATTTTGATTAATTCATTAGTTTATGATGCAATCTAGATAATGTTATATTTAGTGGTGTAACACCTTACATATATTATAGTATGTACAATGTCCAATTAGCTCATATTAAGAGTTTAAACCATTAATAGAACCAAAATATTTAAATAAAAAAATGTGGTACTATTTATTTGATTCTTAAGTTTTCTGGATGAACTTTGAAAAATCATAACTTAATTCAGAAAAATCGCATTAGTGTGGTTCAAGTCTCTAAATGAAGTTAGAAACATGATATACAAGATAAAAATAATGAAAACTTCCTTTAACCTGACCAATTAGTACAGTTTATTACTCAAACTTATACTGTACAAATGGTCATTTCTCTCTTTTTTCAGAATTTTGGCCATAATTTTAAAAATTCATATCTAACTCTATACTGAGGCAAATCATGTATTCTATATGCCATTGGAAAGATATATATGTCTACTTGCTATCAGATTTTTATTATACATTTATTTAGTCTAGACAGGGCATGATTTTAACTTAAATTACTAAGGGTCAGAACCTTACTCTTATTGGAATAGTCTTGGAAAAACTTGTATATCTCTCATTGTACAGCTCCAATTGAATTCAAATCAGTGGCATATTGAACTCAAAAGACAGATCATTTAAAAAATGTAAATTATTGAATTTTTAGAGCTCTGTATGATTTTATACTTCCTTTTAAATTAAGCGATACTTACAGTGAAATTCGCAGCTTTTGCTTTACTGTCCAGTTTTGACCCTTAGCTTCAAAAATATACTATAAATTGTACACATATCCAAATTAAGTGTTCTTTAGCTCATTAGAAAGCTTGTTCTCTATAGTTTCAGATAATATATAAAACTTGACTTACTTTCCTTGTTTCAGTTAAATAGTGTTAACTTTACTTTCATTACTACAAAATAAACTTCTAGCAATATAACATAGCAAAGTAGAATTCATAACAAGCTCACATGATCATTCCATGTTTCAAATCCATGCCAAACATTTCATAATGCTCATAAGGATATAATAGCACAATGGCACACATCTAAAAGTATATACATATTTTTATACATAATTTCAAAATATACACTCATAGCTTGAAAACACCATCAAGCATCATTCTCTTCTTCATTCTTCTTGCCTTCTCTTTGGACTCCTTTGCCATAGCCTGTGCCTATCATTTGGGATACTTGAGGGGATGAGATTGGGGGAAATCTCAGTAGCAAGTTATATTTCACGCAATTATGTCAATCATGTCAAATAACTCACATTTGATCACATTTAATCACTTCAATCACCTTGAAACAATAAATTGTCACATTGGTCATAAAAAATTTGGCAGCATAACAACTTAGAAAATGGACATCTTGGGGAATAAAACCCTTCATTTTATAGCCAAGACCAATCAAAGAAATCACAATTGCAATATGGCAACACAATTTAATCATAGAAAGACAATGAAAGAACATAAAGCAAGAATATGAAACTTAGCTACCTTGAAGTATACCTTTAATTCTTCCTTTTGAATCCAATGCTTTACCACTTGGTTCCACCTCCTTCAAGAACTTACTTGGGCTTTATCAATTCCTAATATACCATCAAACACTCACTTTATTCACTGGTTTCATGAGTTACTTCTTAAAGACTCACAAAACCCTAGAATTTCATTTACTTCACCTTAAGCTTTTTATTTAACCCCATACTTGCTCTTGAGGTTTTGGACCATGGGGAATCCATTTTTAGCATCAAATTAATGAAAATCAAACTCTTTCCCATCATATTAAACTGACCGAAATAAGGATTGGAAGAGGAAAGAAGTGATTTTTATTTTCTTACTTCAAAACATATCAAACCTTGTTCCTTTCACTTAATCTTATGCTTTCTCTTTAATTTATGGCAAAAATTACTTTCTTTCCTAACTCCTTTATCTTGGATGAAGTTTATAGCAAAGGAGGAGAAGAAGAACTCAAGAAAACTAACTTTAAACCATTCAAAACTTGAAGGAAAATTACTTAGAATTTCAAAGGAAAATTCTTACATTTTTCTTGATTTTTCCTTCTCTTTTTCCTTCTTCCTCTTCTTCACATTTTTCTCTTCTTTCTTTGCTGTTTTTCATACCTCTCCCCACTCTTTCTTTGCTTCTTTGGTCGGCCAAAACATGAACTAAAGTGGGAAATATATTAAACTCACCAACCAATAGGAATTTGCCAACAAAGCTTCTTGATTTCTTTTGAAAATTTATGAAAATATTAAATTAATACCATTTTGTCATGTGCTACAGATGGAGCACGAATTTGAGGGTACTTGGGTCTAAAAATTTTAGATAATTACTTATCCAGATATATTATGAACCGGTCTAGACAAATAAAACTACTTTAGCAGTATATTTTACTAATATTGGGATACCTGTTTTAACTATATTGGGATATAAAATTACCATAATATACTTATCCCAATTGGTCCAAATATAAGACCCACACATTTTTCTTGAATGAATACTACTTCTTTTTACAGTCCAGACTGATATTTATCGGGTAAGATATTAATATTAAATCATAATTATCCGATAAATATTATTTTGATCTTAATAAATTCTATACTATATTCCATTGGTCTTAACTCATTGAGAGCTTCATTTTGACTATAATTTTTTATATTTATGAAAATGCCCTTAACCCGGGATAAATCTATAATTTTTTAAACTTCCCGATCATTAGGTGTAATTTTTCCCAAAATTCATAAAATTTTGCTTCAATGTGTGTACGTCCACCGTCTTTCTCCGTTCTTCTCATCCTTTTTTTTCCATCTTCTTCTTTTCTCCTTTTTTTTCTCAAGGGAAAATGGTCATTTTCTTATTTTTCCTTCTGACTGAGATAATTGACCTTTTCATCTTATATTATGTAAAATGGTGTATATCTATTTTTGTAAATTCCTTATAGATTTTAAAATATTGAGCTTTAAACATTTAAGAGAAATTTTAGGATATTACAAATGATGCATAGTTATGGAGTTAATTATCTAATTTGGTTTAATTAGATAATTTTATCCAATTTTCATATTTAATATAAACTCAATTAATATTGAGATTAGGCTTAATTAATTGGGTTACATTAATTCTAGCTGATTAATTAACAACTTGAGATATCTAGGATTAATTAACTATCTAGATTTTGCTTAGGGTAATTAAGTGTCTAATCAAATTAGTTTGCTTGATCATGAACTTATCCATTCCTGTTTTAATTGGACGAAAGCGATGATAGGCTCGAATTACTTGTCAAGCTCATAAATGACCCACATTTTTTATAATTGAACGCTTGTTTTCTTTTAATTCTCATTTAGTGTTTAGTTTGTTCTAATTAATTTTTTATTTTAATTTGGTTTAACTTTGAATTAAAACCCCCCCAATCTTAGTTGATAATTGACATTTTCATATTAAATAGTTTGTATTGCATTTCATAAAGAAAATAATAACAATAATATAGTTGCATAAGCATTTTAATTTAATAATAATTAGTTTGCATTTTTTTATTTTACTTTAGTTAGTTTAGTTTGCATTCATTTCATTTAGGACTAATTTAATATTTACATTTTATTTGCATCGTAGCTTAATTAGTTGCATTAATTTATTTCATTTTAATTTAGTTAATTTTGTTTAGTTTCAATTATAATATTAGCATTATTATTATTGTTGTTGTTGTTGTTATTATTATTATTATTATTATTCTTTTAGGTGCATCATTTTAGCTTAAAAATTCTTCTTCTTCTTCTTCTTGATGTTAGGATTGCAGTCCATTATAGACTTTGAGTAAAAAAAATTTAAGAGATTAGTGCGACAAGAGAACTCAGGTCGTCGCTTTTGCAGGAAGCAACAGACACTCTGAGCATAATCCGGAAAAAGGTCCAAAAGGGAGAGGGCCAGTTTTCAGAGGAACAAACACTTGTTCCTCTTGTTGAAGACTGGATGGAGGATGCGGAGGCGAGGAATCAAGATGTAAGCACTGTTACATTTGGTTGGTCACCCAAGAGGGGGGTGAATTAGGTCATATAAGATTTTTGAATCACAACCCAATTTCACTAAGTGTGTAGCAAAACAGGGATGAACAGAGAGAGTTGAGTACAACAATTGAATAGAGAAGATCAATAACAATACATAACAATTTATACTGGTTCAGCTCAACCATTTGGCCTATATCCAGTCCCTAAGTTACCACTTGAGATTTTCTACTATATCCCATAGGTTTGATCCGAGCACCTGTGAAGTCTGAGTACATCCAACATGTTTCAATAGGCACTTGTGAAGCCACTTTCCCCATACCGTTACAAGATGTGTAATCTCGCTTAGTGATACTCCACACTAAAAATCTACCTAGAAATTGTAGAAAAGAATGAATACAGAATGAAACTCTCTCTTAGAATAAATGATACATTGAAAGCTCACTCTATTGAGGTGGGTTTTTCAGAGAATACTGACACAGAAAGATTTTGTGTATATGGACAATATTTTTGCGTAAATTCTCTTAAGATTATTATCTATAAGTTCAAATGATGTTCTATATATAAATTTGTAGTGTAATTGGATGTTAGACATAAGATTTAGTCATTAGAGATGTTACCTAACAGTCACTCTTCAAAACTAGCCATTCACCAATAACATTTAATATGTCTGACATCTAAAGTTTGAATTTTGAGGTGTCAATAGAAGAATTTTGCATAGACCATAATTTAAAGTCTCCAACGTTGAACTTCGAAGTTCGTCTATTCAAAGTTGAAATTCAAATTTTCATTTTGACATATTTCCCATGTTGGAACATATAAATTTTCAAGTTCAAAGTTCTTCTATTAAGTGTGAATAGTTGTTCCATATTGCTGCATTGCTCTCAAAATTTGAATTTTGGAGACCCCAAAATTCATTTGTCTGAGCTCAGCTTAATATGATATAAGTTCTTCCTTTCGAAATCTAAATTTTGGAGGCCTAAAATTTGTCTATTAGAGCTCAGCTCAGTATGACATGAGTTCTTCCTTTCAAAATTTGAATTTTAGATATAGAAATTCATCTGTTGGCTATTCTATAAGCATTTTCACATTCTAGATATTCAAAATTTGAATTTTGAAAGCTAAAATTTGTCTGTTAATCTTGAAATTTGAATTTCATAAACCAAAATTCATCTATCAGTGGCAAGCTTAACATGGTACAAAGGTTATCTTAGAAATTCGAATTTTGGAGGCTCGAAATTCGTCTATCAGTGGCAGAACCTCCGTAACATTAAACTATACACTGTAAACAATTTTACAGAACCTATAACTCTCTCATTTTAACTCCAAATTAAGCAAATGACATATGGTTGGAAATCTCTCAATGTCTTCTTTCAAATGAAATAAGTTTCACTTCAAAAACAAGCGTATTCTATGAGATATGACCAAAATAATTATAGGAGGTCAAAACTGAAAATTCATATCTCACTACTCAACTTTAAATGACTATAGCTTTTTCATATGATCTTTATTTTGAATGAAATAACCTTTTTTGAAAAGCTTATTAAGTTTACTTTCATATGAAATAAGTTTTATATCAAAGTCATATGTATTTTGAGAGATGTCTTAAAAATACTAATCAAAGGTCAAACTCTAGATTCTTGAAAATCAAATTTCACTATGTTTAAAAGTAAGGATGTATTACTTTAATAACTAAAACTTCTTGAGTTAATCGAATGCAATTGTAAATCATTGAGTTTCATTCTAAAGTTTGAATTTTGAAATCCAAAATTCATCTATTAAAGGGACTGACTTTGAACTCTTTTTATACTTTATTTCAGATGAACTTTGACTTGACTTCAGAGGAATTTTACACTTTCCACTAACTATGCTTGACTCGAAATTCGAATTTCAATATTTGAAATTCATCTGTCAGGGTGATATCTCTGGAACTTCAAATTTCAATCAGTAAAGTTCAAATTTTCAAGAAAATACATAAGCATTAACTTCAAAATTCATCTATCAGTCAATGTTTTTCAACTTTAACGAATGCTAGCATCAGATTTACTTGATCTAACTCATTCAAAACGTATAATAACATGATTAAGTAATTTTTAAAGATTAATCTCACCTCAAGACCTAAGTGGAAACAAAATATACCTAGTGATTAGGTCTTCAAATGTTGAGTTCCACTTCCACTTGGTTATGCTCTCTTCTGATCTTCCATTTTTGGAGCATCCTTTCTCTTCTTCGTTCTTGAGTGAGACATGATATTGATTTTCATTTCTGTATTCCAATGTTCACTCTTCTTACTTGGAACATCCTACATTTAATATATTACTCTTACAAATTAAGTAATTAGTCCAGTTTATATATCCAACTTATATTATTTATTGTAAAAGTACAGTGGATATATTAGTACATAACATGATATATATATATTATAAACATAATTAAACACATGCTAATGCATATTTTACTTCTTTAAAGAATATTATATATTTTAGATATATATGATGCATTTGTTCCTTATTAATTTATATTTGTCATCATTAAAACTTATATTATACTAAACTTTACAATCTTCCCCTTTTTTATGATGACAAATCACTAGTGAAAAATATACTTAATAAATGATTAACACATATAATACAGTTTAATTCAGATAATTTCAAATTAAATATACGCATATTTTTCACCCAACTTCTCCCCCTATTTGACATCAACAAAAAGGTTTGAAGAAGAACAAATATTTCTTCTCCCCCAATTTTTAAGTTTATACTAGTAAACATAGATGTTTGGGGTGTTTCAAGCACACATAAAAGCATAGACTGAAATGTAAATCATCATCAGGTGGGGAGTTCTTCTTGATTAAATTCAAGAAGAGGTCAGAATATGATTTTACGGTTACTGGGGGTCCGTGGCTAATCATGGACCACTATTTAGTGGTGTAACCTTGGAAAGAGGACTTTGAACGAAAACTGAGTCAATAAACAATGCTACCGCATGGATTAAAATCTCCAGATTACCCAAGGATTATTATGATAATGGTATCTTATATGTTCTTGGTAGTCAGGTGGGGAAGGTGTTGAAAGTTGACTTGACCACTTTGAAGCGAAGTAAAGGAAGATTTGCACGTATATGCGTTGAATTGAACATGAAAAAGTCATTGCTTTTGTCGATTCAGATCAATGGTAATGAGCATAGAATTGAGTATGAAGGGATTCACATGATTTGTTTCACTTACGGCCGGTACGGTCATGCTAAAGACTACTGTCCATATAAGAAGGTGGCCAATTAAGCAAGACACGGTACGAAGGTGGGTGGGTGGAGTGGCAATGCTGTGGGGGAAAGAAGTATCAAGATGGCAAATTAGAATGGATCGACAAACGATGCTGTCATGAACATGGAGGTTGAGGACGGGCAAGAAAAAAGAATAGGTGTGGTGTATAGATAATGAATGGCCAATGAAGCAAGACACGGTATGAAGGTGGGTGGCTGGAGTGGCAATGCTGTGGGGGAAAGAAGTATCAAGATGGCAAATTAGAATGGATCGACAAACGATGCTGTCATGAACATGGAGGTTGAGGGCGGGCAAGAAAAAAGAATAGGCGTGGTGTATGGATAATGAATGACAGTTGAAAGGGATCAAAGATTTCAGCAAGGATTCGGTGGGGACAGATACAACAGTCAATTTAAACGTGGTCCAAGGAGTGATTATGGTGCAAACTTTGGGGGATCTCGTTTCTTGGTTTTAACTTATAATGAAGAGGGTGATGTGGCACCTGCTAGTAGGGAGACTGATGGGAGGGCCCTTTTGAGAGATATTAGTAATATGGGCCGAACAGCGAACAAGGGGAGTAAGACAAAGGTGCAGGTGGATAAGACAAGGAGAACTATGGTTAAGCCAAAAGTAAGACAAGGTGAAGGCCCAATAGAAAGCTACTTGAAAATCAAAAAGAGTTTGGGCCTAGACGAGTTGGGTTTGAAGAGTACAAAAGAATTGGTGGGTCAACATATGGACATTGAAAATGAAGCAAAAGGGAAGAGAAATCAGCCAGCAAAGGTCTTATTATTTTACATGCACAGCCAAAGGAAATAGGTGTGGATGGGGCTGATAATCCTTTTGATCCAGGGGTACGTGGGGTTTAGAAGTTTCTAATTAGAGAGAGAACCCACTATCAGAGGTACGTCAAAGTGAGTTGGGCGAAGGTATTGCTTCCTCACGCGAGGAAAGGAAGTCCTAGTTGTTTTGTTACTCATCTGGGCATGTTCTTCACCACTTTTTTTGAAGTTAATAATGAACTGCCTTATATGGAATTCAAGAGGTGCTGAAAGTAGAATGCTTCTGAGGCTTGTTAATGATCTACATAAAACTTATGGGTACCATTTTCTTGCACTATTGGAACCACGATAGAAAAGTGAGAAGGCGAAGCTAATAGCATGGTGTTTGAATTTTTCAAAAATGGATTTAGTTGAGGCGAAAGATTTCAGTGGGGGCATTTGGTGTTTTTGGGATGAGGATTTTGATTTTTCTGTAAAAATAAAAGATAAACAGCTACTGCATGGGATAGTGAACAAAGGTAAGGAGGATGAATGGGCTTTGATAGCGGTGTATGGAAAGCCAAATTTTGCTCAGAGAAGGAAGCTATGGGAGGATCTAAAGAATATACGAAATGGTGTGGTGGGACTGTGGTGTACAATTAGAGATTTCAATGCCACACTTCATGACAATGAATGTATTTCATTATCAAGTACGAGCCTTAGAACTGACTAGGGTTTTCGTAGCTGGGTTCATGATTTAGAATTGCTAGACATGAAGTTTAAAGGTCCGGCATTTACATGGGGAAGAAAAGGATGTTATAGCAGATTTGATCGCGCAGTGATAAATAGTGATTAGTTTGAAAAGTTTAAGGATTCAATTTTTATCCATTTGCCAAAATTCAAGTCTAATCACTTGCCACTATTGTTGAAATTAGAAGGTGATAAACTTGTGGTTAAGAAAGGAACTCAGCCATTCCATTTTTTTGCACCGTGGGTTAGACATGACACATTCAAGGACTTTATAAAGGAGGCTTGGAAGTATGATGAAGATTGGAATGTAAATATTACTTCTTTCACTGCAAAGTTGTGAAGTGGAGTAAAGAGGTTTTTGGGCACATAATTCGAAATAAAAAGTCTCCTATAACGGAATTAGATAGCATTGAGATAAAGCTGGCAGCACAGGTATAGGATGAATTTTTTGCAAGGAAAAGGGAGGATATTTGGAAGCAATTGGAGGGGGTGTTGATTCGAGAAGAATTAATGTGGTTGCAGAAATCTAGATGTAATTGGTACTCTTTTGGGGATAAAAATACCAGATATTTTCGTACTATGGCTAACGGTAGAAGGAAGCAGAATCTTATAGAAGCTCTAAAGATGGAGAATAGGGAGTGGTCTTATGATAAAAAACATAGATTATAAGTACAAGAACCAGTTAGTTTGAGAACATACACATGGAAGAAGGAGATAGTAATGCTTGTATTGCCTTCAATCTTAACTACCCAAGCTTGGAGGTGGTCGACGATAACTATTTGGGACACGATGTTATAGACCGAGAAATCAAAAATGTCATTTTCAGTATGGGTCCTTTGAAGGTTCCTGCACCAAACAGGCTAAATCCACTTTTCTATCATAGTCAGTGGGAGTGTGTTAGACATTTTGTGACTACAATGGTGAAGCAAATAATAGCAAGGCCTACACTAGTGAGGGAGGTAAATGCCACGTTTATTGTTGTGATGTCGAAGATACCTACACCTAAAACTTTTAGAGACTTCTGCCCTATAACTTTATGCAATGTAATATATAAAATTGTAACTAAAACAATTGCAAATAGATTAAAGGGAGTGCAAAAATTATTTCCCTGAATTAAAGTAGCTTTGTACTAGGTCGGTAGGGTGCTGATAATATTATTCTTGCCCAAGAAAATTTTCATTCTATGAGACCTAAGAAAAGGAGGAAAGCAATCATGGCCTTAAAGATTGATCTAGGAAAGGCTTATGACCGACTTAGATACAATTTTTTATTCAGCTGTTTGGAGGAGTTGGATCTGCTGAGATAGATGATTGATGTAATTAAGGAATGTAGATCTTCTTTGTCCATGCTAATGCTTTGGAATGGAAATCGCGCGATATCTATAACATCATACCTCCTGACACCTCCAAACCTAAACAAAAACTTTAAAAACCAACTAAACATAATCCAAACCTCTCAAAATAACTCTCCAAAACTTCAGAACAGTGGAAACGAACCCTAAAAACACCAAAAACTGGGCTGAAGCCGTGGCCGCAATAGTACTACCGCGGCTCTAGCCACCCCTATTTTGCACTCACTTCTACTATCACTGGCACCGTGGCCTAGACGTTGGAGCCGCGATGCCCCATGCTAATGTTCTATATTAGCAATTTCCACACACCGGGTCGAAATACCAATGCACATAACTTTATACCCCGACCTCCAATTGACTTGATTCCAACTCCTATGAGTCAAACCAATCTCAATCTAGCCATAGACACCACTTTCACCTCAAACCAACTCCGTATGGAAATTCTAGAGCCTCGATACTGTTTTGACCACTTATTGACCAAAACTCACCCCTAACCACCTCTAATTGTCAATGAAGGCAACTAATTGCTCAGAGACCAATCATACAAGTCCAAATCCCCAAACCAACTCCTCTAAAGAGGTTTCACCTCAAAGCAACCACTCCTTTGAGATTTGACCCCCTTAAGCCCCGTTTGACAAAACAGGCTATAGGCCTTAAAACACACCAATCAGGCCCAATTCCAACCTTTATCATACATAGCACATACCCACAACATACATAACCATAAATACATCTATCCATAACAATCCTTATTTATGACAAACCATACAATGTCTTATGTTCATTATAAAACCTTATATCTTACTTGACACAAGATACATTATCCAAATTATAAATACTACATAGACTATTCCCACGTACATAGCTACTCCTGCATCTTCTCCGAACTAGTGCCAGAACCATCACCTGAAAGGTTAGTTCATGGGAAAGGGATATGAGACAATGTCTCAGTAACCAAGAACAAACACACACATATATATACATATATCTCATATAACTTATGAATGCAATGTAAAGTGAATGGAATGCATGTCTCCCCCATAGGGATCCCATCCTTATGCTACCTAACATGTATAATCCATCCTTATTCTCCCTAACATATATATATATATATTTCATATATCATATCAAGATCACATCATCACCACCCAATATACCATATATTTCAATCTCACAATACCATATGGTAATGCTCATATATCATCATATAATCATCATCATAATGTCATGTATGCATCATGTTATATCATATCAATGTCATCATCAAATATATCATCATCACAGTCATCATAATCATCAATTACCTAAGTGCATACCATGATATATATAGAAAACGATACACACAAACAAATGAATATCACTACACCAAAAAATGATATAGTTGCCGTTTATTTTTTAATTTTATTGGCGTTTAAAAACGCCAACTATTTGAGTGCCGATAAAAAGGAAAAATTTTAGTTGGCGTTTAAAAAACGCCAACTAAAGTTGACTTTAGTTGGTGTTTATACTAGAAATGCCAACTAAAGGGATACTTTAGTTGGCGTTTGTTCCATAAACGCTAACTAAAGTACCACCTTTAGTTGGCGTTTATTACAGAAATGCCAACTAAAGTACCCATTTTGTTGGCGTTTCTGTAACAAACGCCAACTAAAGGTGGTACTTTAGTTAGCGTTTATGGAACAAACGCCAACTAAAGTATCCCTTTAGTTGGCGTTTTTGTAACAAACGCCAACTTTTCTTTTTTTACTTTTTTTAAAAGGCTTTTGTTGGCATTTGTTTAAATAAATGCCAACAAAAGCTAATATTTTTTTTAAAAAAATATACATATATATAACTCTATTGAACTTATTAACAAAAAAAGCATATATTACATTAAAAATTGTACATTCTAACAATAAAATTGTAATTAAATTAATAAAAAAATTTACCATTCAATTTCTAGAATAAAACTTTACATTTTATTCGAAAGTGTTTGTTTCCAAACTAGAAAAAGAAATATACATTTTATCTAATCTATCTGAGATGGCAAAAATGAACCCAACCTCGTATTCCTATTTTTCATTTGATTGGATGAAAAGGATACCATGCAAATTTATTATACCTCCAATGATAGTTGCATTCACGTCCTTTAAAATGGGTATAGCTTCACCAATTACCATACTCTCATTTATGTAACTTGAGCCACATGTAACGATGCCATCATGACCCAGCATAGGCTTCTCTTCCAATTCCTCAAAAGCAAAACATGCATCATCTGCAAGACTGCTGCCACAATTTTACTAAAATAGAAAAAAGGGTTTCTCCAAATTTTACACATACACCCGAACGGTTCAAGCATGAACAATTAATGGTCGTTTACTCACGTGTGTAAGAAAAAATCAAAACCTGTCAAGACCCAGCATGGGCTTGTTATCATCTAACAGCAAAAAATTATGCTGAAACAAAACCCACATTTTCATTTGTTGTACAAATTAACCATAACACAACTAATTATAGTTCATACTTTAAAGAGTAAACACAATTAATATATATTATCTATCTTACGTGATAAATGCAGGACGCCAATGCAGCATCAGCAGAACTGAAATGTTTGAGGAAATTAGCAAACTTCTAGACAACTGAATAATTGGGAAAAAAAAAAAGAACCAGTGAGCAGTAGACAAATAATCGAGAGGAGATGACCTTGCATTTGAGAATCTGGGCAGCGAAGAACTCGACCTCGAAATCAGAGGGGAAGGAATGTGATGGCGGAGGTGATCAGAGGTAAGAATGGTGGTGGCGACCTCCCAAGCGGATGTTTGGAAAAGGAGGAGGAGAACCAGATCTAAAAAAGAGTGGCCAAAGAGGATGTTTGGCCGTGAGGCAGGGAGTGAAGAGGGAGGTGAGAGAGGACCGTTCGACCGCCACAGAGTAGAGAGGGAAGAGCGAGGTGAGAGAGGACCATCTGGTTGCCGCGAGGTAGAGCGTAAAGAGTGAGGTGAGAGATCGAAGTCCTGAGGTAGAGAAGGGAAAAGAAGACATAGACGCAAATTAGAAAAAAAAAAGAGAAAAGTAAGGAGTAAAAACAAAGCCATGATATATCATGGTAAAAAAGAGAAAAGTAAGGAGTAAAAACATAGACGCAATATATATATGTATGTCTCTTTCATACCATGATAAGAGACATACATATATATATACACGAAGATACATACTATTATATAATACAACATAAACAAATGTCCAGTTACCTCAAGTTGTCAAAACCATGCTCATACGAGCTTCACACACTTTCTGCAATGCCAATCCCATGACTATCCTTCTCCGAGTATCCAAACAACCTTACAATACCATAATACCTTAATTAACATCACATACCAAATATCCAAATTCCACAATTCAACTACTTTATATGCCTAACCCAAGGTTCTAACACCCCTTTCATGCATCATTAAGCTCCTAGAAACCAATCAAACGCTACTCAACCAGAAACACTTCGGATTTCCAAGAGCTATAACTGAAAACAACCTAGGGTTAAGCTCAAATCATGCATAAACCTTTCAAAACTCACATCCAAGCAACAAGAACACTAAAACACACTTCCTTAACCCCATTTCATCTATTTCAATTGGTGGATTTTGGCCAAAATCGAAGATCCTAACTCAAAATTGAAAAATCCCAAATTTCAACCGAAGAAAATGGAGAGTGAGGAGTAGAGATCACTTACCAACTTAAATCCAAGCTCTTAAGGTCTGAAAATCACTCCCAAATACCGAAAAACATGAACCCCAATATAGCTCCTCCATTCTCCTCCGTTTCTTTCTTTTTCGATCGTCCGAAATGATCCGGATTTAAATAAAAATCCTGAATCTTGCCGTGGCTCCACTAGTTTCAATTGAAACAACACCACTGGATACACTCTTGCCACACGGTGGAGCTCTTTTAGACTCCACTTGAACCTTCCTCCATCATGCTTTCCTTCGGTCCTGAACACAATGCCAAGAAAGATATCATGAGGGGTGTTACAGTATCCGTCAAGGAGACCCATTGTCCCCTTATCTTTTTGTGATTGCAATTGAGCGGCTGGTGCATTTGATTCAGGATGAGGTAAATTGTGGTACTTGGTTACCATTTAGACTCAAGAAGAATGGTATTGCTATCTCCCATCTATTTTTTTTTTGCAGATGACCTCCTTTTATTTGCAGAGGCTAGTATAGATCAAGTAGGGGTAATCAAAGCTCGCCTTGATGATTTTTGTGAAGTTTCAGGAGAGAAAGTCAATGCGGCAAAATCCAGGATCTTTTTCTCTGGGAATGTGAATCATGTTCGGAAACAAGAAATTAGTAAATTTTAGGGATTTACTTTCTCTAGTGATCTCGAAAAGTATCTTAGGGTACCGCTGCACCATAAGAGTGTTATGAAGGGCATGTATCAAAATGTCCTGAACAGAATGGAAGATTGTTTTGCATGTTGGAAAGCTTATACTTTGTCCTTAGCTACTAGGCATACTTTCGTTACTTTCGTTGTGTCTACGATACCCTCATATGTCATGCAAACAGAGCTACTCCCAATAGAAGTTTGTAAAGAAATTGATAAAAAAAAAGTTGAGCCTTTTTATGGGGAAGTACAAACCAGAACCGGCAAATCCACTTGGTTGCTTGGGAAGATATTTTCAAGAAAAAGGAGGAGGGAGGTTTGGGGTTGTGAGAGGCAAGAAAGCATAATGAAGCATATATGATAAAGCTTAGCTGGGGTTTAATCAGGAGAAAAGATGCATTATGGATGCACTTTATTCAGGAGAAGTACAAATGTGGGGAGGATGTTATCCCCAATATTGATGAACAATGCATAGGGTCTCAAGCATGGAAAGGGATCCAAAACACATGGTTGAATATTATAAAGGGATTGGCATGGAAGATAGGAAACCGCAAACAAGTTTATTTTTGGAAGGATAAGTGGCTGTATCACTATGATCTATTGGAAAACTACGTCTTGGGGGCTTTGCCCAAGGGTTTTTCAGACTTGAAGGTCGAAAATTTGGTTTCGGAGTCGGGAGGATGGAAATGGAGCTTTTTGACAAGCTACTGCCCAGCAATATATTATCAGAGATTGCACTTGTGAATGTGGATACCAGAAGAGTGGAGAATGATAGCCCTAAATGGCGTTGGTCTAGCCATGGTGAATTTTTGGTTAAATCCGCTTATGATAGCATTGTAACTCATGGGAATAGAGATTCAGCTAGTTTGTGGAGAAGAATTTGGAAGATGAAGATTCCTCAACATGACAAGTGTTTCTTATGGCTGTGTATCCATAACCATTTACTGACGAATGTGTCTCAAAGATATAGTGGCTTGGCATCTTTAGAGTTATGCCAATTATGTAAAGAGGATAGTGAAATAAGCTTGCATGCTCTGTGTCTATGTCACCATGCTCGTGAATAATAGGATGCTATACTTTTGGAGGAGTTAAAGCTACGATTCTTTTCTTTTGATGGTGTTGTAAGTTGGATTCGGTGGAACTTGTTGCAAGACAATGATGTCAAGGGAATACCATGGAGAGTGGTATTTGCAATTGCTTGCCAAAATGTATGGTTATCTAGGAACTCGAAGGTATTCAAGGGTACTGTTGAATGGCCAACTTCATTGAAAGCAAGGACGATGGCATGTGCAATATGGTCAGGATTGGGAATGAGGTCTTTGAAAGAAAAGTGAATTAAGGAAGAAGGTTGGAGTTCGCCAAAGGTGGACTATGTTAAAATTAACGCGGATGGTACTTGGAGTACTCACTCACAAGTACCATCTTGTGGGGGTCTAGCAAGGGAACATGAAGGTAATTTTGTTGGTGGGTTCATGGTGAACTTAGGACAAGGCAATAGCACTAGTGCTAAACTTTAGGCGGTTCTGTGGGGTTTGAAGTTTGCATGGGACCAGGGTCTACAAAGTATGGAGTTTGAGAGTGATAATGCTAAGATTGTGAGCTGGATTCATCAAAGGACGTAAGTTAATTCCTGTGACGGCAGCCTTCTGGATGAAATTGCAACAATGATGAGCAGGGAATGGTTGGTGGCTATGTCCATGTGTGCTTGAGAGATTAATGGCATTGCAGATATTCTCACCAAGGAAGCCTTTAATGCACCGTTGAGTTTTAACAGCTTTTCTTCCCTGCCTAGCTTCATATTATGTGAGTTAGGTAGAGATGTGGTCATGTCAATATGATCATGCCTTTTGTTTTGTTTTATTTCTTTTCTTTTCATAATTGCATTTAGTTTGTCTTTTTGCTATCAAAAAAATCACAATCTCTTACTTGTATATTAATAATTGTCTCCCTTAGAACATAACCTAGGTTGCTCTTATACTACAAATGTTTTACACCTAGTATTAAATTGTAGAATTTTTGACACAGCTCATTAATTTTTGGCACTGTTGCCGGGGAGGTGACATGTGTGCTTGATTATTTGAGTTATGTTTGTCTAAGTTTCGCATTATATTTTTGCTTATTTGTTTTTCATGTTTTCTTTTTTCTTTACATGTTTTGCTTTCTACTAGCTTTTATTCCTCTTTGTTGATGATATATGGCCCGATCATCTTTTGATATACTATTTGATTTGGATCTTGAGATTGATTGTAGATTTCATTAGTGAAGAAGAATTAGGGCTAGTACTCTTTTAGCTCCTAGTAGTAGTGTAAATCATGTGTTAGTTTCTTCTTCTTTTGATACTATTGAGAATATTGTGAAGGGTCAGAATTCAACTTTTACTGGAGCAGTTTTGGGAAAACCTCTATATCTTCTATTATGTAGCTCCAATTACCTCCAAATTAGTGGCATATGAAATTCAAAACATAGGCCTTTCTATTAACATAAACCTCTAAATTTTTGGAGCTCTGTACGATTTTATACTATCTTTTGAATTTTCCAGTACCTAACTTTTAGTTTCTAGTTTTCCCAATCTTGCCCTATTCTGAACTCTAATTTTGAAAATTCACCATAAATTGTATACTTATCCAATTTAGGCGTTCTTTAGCTCTATGAAAATCTTATTTCATCTAATTTAGAGCATATGAATTTCTTAAGCTAATTACCCTGTTTCATATGAACAGTACCTACGTTTCTTTCAGGATATTTAGATTGAGCATTTCCATTCATATCTTGGCAAAATGAGCTTCATATCATAATTTAATCATCATTCATAGTACCACATTCATACATAACATAATGAGAAACTTAGAAATACATGATAACAATTAATAACAGCATCATTCATCTATAAATATATGGATACAAATGTTCACATGATAACATAATAATTTACATCTTCAACCACTCATCATTATCTTCTTCATGCATCTAGCTCCTCCCTTAGCCCTTTTCCATTGTTTTTCCCTAGCATGGTTAGTCATTGAAGGGGAAGTGAGATTCAAAGAATCCCAGTAGTTACAAACCATTTATACAATCATGTTATCACATAATTCATGGAAATATTAAGAAAACATCAATTTATCACTTGAAACTTTTAATGCCAAAACATTTCATATAAATCTTGGCAGAGTTTTATTTTGAAATTTGGACATCCAGAGGTCATAAATCTCATTAAACAACTCAGCCAATTATCACAAATCATCACAAAGAATCATTATATACATATGGCATAGCAACAAGTTCATGAAATTCAAGTTTGATAACAATAAGCATAAATAGGTATATTACTACCTTCAAGCTTGCCCAACTTTCCAAACTTGGTGGATGCTTCGTTTGGCCTTTAGGCACTTCTTGAAACCCTATCACATCATAAAATGAGGTCATATGCCACTAGTTCATGCTTCAACTTCACAAAGTACTCATAAAGCCTAAAATTTCCATATTGCTTTCCTTTCGGTTTTTTTTTAAATCAACACTTATTCTTGACTAATTTAGACCCAAGGAATCCATTTTACATGAAATTCCAACTCTAGGAATAAACCCCAACTGACCAAAATTCATGGAGAAAATGGAGAAAATAATTCCTTTTGAAATACTTCAAACTACTACCAAAATCATGTTCTAGGTTGTTAGTTTAGTGTTTCTCCTAAGTTTGGTGGGTGGAAACTCAACTTTTCCCATGGTCTATAGTCTAACCAAAACTTATCTTGAGAAAGCGAAGAAATATACTCCATGAAATTATCACTAACTACTTGAAATCACAAGCTAGGCTAGTAGGAATTACTTACCAAATCCTTGAGTTCTTGAGCTTTGCATTTGCCTCCTCTTACTATCTTCTTCTTTCTCTCTTTCTCCCTTTCTTTCTTGGGTTTTCTTTTTTTGTTTTTCTATTATAGACTCACATTTGAAATGAGGAGAAATTAGGGGTTAATTGGCTTAATTAGCTCACTAATTAGTTCCTTAACCTTAATCACTTTTTAGTCCAAAAGTCAAGCCTTCTTCAACAAGTTGTTTTGCCAAAAATCCAGGCCTTCTTTGAGAAGTTTTGACCACAAAAGTGAGCTTTCCAGAAGCCTAAGAGAGACGGAAAAATTGTCCAAATACTACATATTTTTCTTGATTCAAATATATTCTGTGTCAGATACTTTTTACTAGTATTGGTAAAGTCATTTTTACAATAAATTAGTATTTTAGGGATACAGAAGTATTCCAAATTTATATTTATCTTATCTTAATTATCCTTTCGCAAACAATATCTGTGTGAGACCCAAAACCTATCCCGATCAACTTTTAACCGCCTATGGGGCCCATAATCTACTTTATCGATATTAAGTTACTTTTAAACACTTGACACTGATTATTTCTTTAATTTTAATTAGTTAACCTCCATGCTATATATCATTGGACTCAACTAGTCACAAGTTTCATTTTAATAGTAATTTTACATATTTACAAAATTATCCCTAACTTGGGCCAAATTATAATTTTTAAATCTTCTATGTCATTAGCTATAATTTTTCCCAAAAGATATATTCTCATACATCCCCATGTGACTTTCATTCTTTAGGGGCTAAAATGCAGTTATCTTAACTTCTTAGGGTCAAAATATAATTTCTCATTTTTCTGTCTAATCAGGATAATTGACTTCTTTACCCTTTTTAATGCAAAAATGTGTCTACTCATTTTCATGAATTCTTTATGCATTTTTAGTTATTTAAATTTTAGGGATGTTACATGGTTTCCATGGAGTTTACTAATAATGTCATTAAGTTTGATTTGTTTGAGGCTATTAAGCATCCATCTGATGATTCTGCTATTGTGGATATTAATATGCTTGATATGCTAGTTGACTTTGCTTTCTTAGATTTTAGGAGTAGCATGATCAATGCCTCTTGTGACATAGCTCGACTTGATGATTCTTCTTCTTGTGATTGCATTGAGACTAGTACTTGTGACATATGTGCTGATGTTGATAGATCTGAGCTAGATATGTTTAATGGTTTTGTTGATTCATTGATGCATTCTGGAGATCATACTAATCATGATGTTGTGAGTACTACTGTTGACACTAGTGATGAAGCATCTATGAAATCTTCTAATTCTAGTTCATTTTCTAAGTTGCTTGATGTGGTAAATGTTATGGAAAAGGTTGATTTGACATCCTTACCTAATTTGTTTTGATGATGAGTCTAAAGCATATTGCTAGTGCTAGTGGTATAGAATGTTCTCAGGTGATTGATGTTGTTGATGCTGATATATGTGTTGGTTTTGTTGATAGTCCTAGGGTTATTGATGTAGCTCATGAAAATGTTTCTCATAAGACAAGTCTCCACAATGATATTATGCATGTGGTTAGTGATAACATTGATGTTGATAATGTTTCTTTGTTTGCATGTGATAGTATTCAATCTCGTGATTCTATTATTGTATCTGGATGTTTTGATTATGGTGTTACTTCTAGATTGATTGACTCTATTGTTACTGGATGAGATACTAATGTTGGTAGATTTCTTTTGCAGGTACATGGTTTATAAGACATTGTTCTCCAACCACTTGTTCCCTCGGTTGAGTTGCCCCCTATACTTGAGCTTAAACCACTTCTAGAGGACCTCAAGTATGTATACTTAGAGGAAGGCAGCAAGCTACCAGTGACAGTTGCAAGTGACATTGCTCCAAATCAAGAAAGTTGATTATTGGATGTTCCTAAGAAGGTAAAGAAAGCAATTGGCTGACATCCCTGGCATCAACCCAGATATGTGTATGCATAGAATTCTTCTTGAGGATAGAACCAAGCCAATTAGATAGTCTTAGAGACGACTTAATCCATTGATTCTAGATATTGTCAAGAAAGAAGTGATAAAGCTACTATCAGCAAGTATAATTTATCCTATATATTGATAGTCATTGGGTGATTCCTATGCAAGTAGTACCTAAGAAAATTGGATTGACTGTGATTAGCAATGAGGTTAGTGAATTAGTGCCGACTAGGGTGTAAAATAGTTAGAGAGTCTGTACAGATTATAAGCAGCTTAACTCAGTTACTAGGAAAGATCATTTCCCTTTTCCTTCATAGATTATATAGGTGAAAGATTGGCGGGTAGGCCTCACTACTATTTTTTAGATGGGTTTTCAGGTTATTTTCAAGTTTCTATACCCCAGAGGATTAGGATAAGACTACTTTTACCTGCCCGTTTGGTACTTTTGCTTATAAACACATGCCTTTCAGGTTATGTATTACCCCTAGTACTTTTTAACATTATGTGGTTCTATATTTGCTGATTTTCTTGAAAAATGCATGGAATTTTTTATGGAAGACTTTACTGTTTATGGTGACTATGTTTGATGACTGCTTGTCTTCACCTGATAAAGTTTTAGAAAGATGTATTGATTGTAACCTAGTTTTGAACTTTGAAAAGTGTCATTTCATGGTTAGAAAGGGAATTGTACTAGGTCATGTTGTGTCTAAATGTGGCATGGGTCAATAAGGGCAAGATAGACATCATTGCATGTTTGCCATACCCATAATCTGTTAGAGAGGTCTGTTCATTTTTAGGGCATGCTGGATTCTATCACTATTTCATTAAGGATTTTAATGAGATAGCATTTCATTTGTCCTATCTTTTGCAAAAGGATACTATGTTTTCTTTTGATGTATCCTGAAGTGGGGATTGACCATGCCCCCAATCATCCAAGCACCTATTTAGGGCCTTCCATTTAAGCTTACGTGTGATGCCTTAGATTATGCACTCGGTATGGCATTGGTTTAGAGAATTGATAGAAAGCATCATGTGATTGCCTATACTTTTAAAAATGATTTTTATGCGATTGTTTTTGGCTTAGAAAAGTTTAGGTCTTATATTTTGCATGCTAAAGTGATTGTTTTTACTGACCATGCAGCTATCAAGTATCATTTCAAGAAGCCCGATTCAAAGCTGCGCTTGATCTGTTGGGTAGTTCTAATCCAAGAATTTGATGTTGAAATTAAGGATAAGAGTAGAGCTAAGAATGTTGTAGCAGATCACTTGAGCTAGATTAAAGTTTCGATGGGAAACTCTTACCTTTGCAATGATTCTTTCCCTGATGATCGATTATGCATTGTGTCAGTGTCTAAACTATGGTTTGTTGACATAGTTAAATAGTTAGCTGCTTCCGTATTGCCTATGAATCATAGTAAGCATCAATTAGCTAAGTTTCAGAGTGACTTTAAGCATTTCGTCTGGGAAGATCCTTACTTGTAGTAGTTATGTTCTGATCAGATTATTAGGTGGTGTGTTCCATATGATAAGTTTGAGTCTGTTTTACATTTTTGTTATATGCTTGCATGTGGGGGACATTTTAGGCCTCAAAGAACTGCTAAGAAGGTCTTAGATGCTGGTTTGTATTGGCCTTCTTTGTTTAGGGATACATTTCAGAATTGTAAGAACTACATTAGATGTCAGCATGTAGGTGGGATCACTAGAAGGCACGAGAAGCCTCAGTAGACTATTTTACTCTGCGAGATTTTTTACATATGGGGGATAGATTTCATGGGTCCTTTTCCAGTTTCTTTTGGATTCCATTACATTTTGCTTAGTGTTGATTATGTGTCAAAGTTGGTTGAGGCAATCCCCGCGAGGACTGATAATTCTATTGTAGTGGCTTCTTTTGTTAGGTCTAATATTTTTAATTAGTTTGGCATACCATTAGTTTGGCATACCTTGGGCTATCATTAGTGACCAGGGCACACATTTTTGCAATCGTAGCATGCAAAGTCTCCTCAGTAAGTATGAAGTCCAACACAAGGTGACTACCCCATGTCACCCCCAAACAAATAGACATGTTGAAGCTTCCAACAGTGCAACGAAGTTGATCTTGGAGAAGACTGTGCAACCCAATAGGAAAGATTGGAGCAAGTGGTTAGATGATGCTTTATGGTCCTATAGGACACCATACAAGACACCCATTGGCATGAGCCTATATCGTTTAGTTTTTGGCAAGGCATGCCATTTGCTAGTTGAAGTAGAGCCTCGAGCTTACTGGGCAATCAAGCAATGTTCATTAGACCTAAAGGTGGCTGCTTTAGAAAGAAAATATCAGTTGCAAGAATTTAAGGAGTAGAGACTGGAGGCCTATGACAATGCAAGGATTTATAAAGAGCATGTGAAGGCCTACCTTGATCGGACCATTTCTAGGAAAACCTTCAAAGTTGATGATCGTATCTTGCTCTACAATTCTCACCTCAAATTGATGCATGGAAAGTTGAGATCGCACTGGGAGGGTCCCTACACAGTATTACATGTATTCCCATTTGGAGCGGTTGAGTTAATGGATGAAGCAAGCAAGTCAAGGTTCAAAGTTAATGGTCATCGCTTGAAGTTATTCCATGGGAGTAGTCCTCAGAGCGATCGGGACGTTACTTTTCTCTATGACCCACCATGAGTCAGGTCATATTCCTTTCTTTACTATCTTTATTGTATTTCTCCTCTTTGTTACTAGATTGACTGGACTGGTACTGGTTGAATATCTGATGATTGATTGGTTAGTTGTTTATATGTTTGTTGGATTCTGGGTTTGTCTCTGGTTTGTTTTGGTGGACTTTTGCATTGAGGACAATGCAATGTTTGAGTGTGGGGTAGGGATATTCCAATAGTTAAAAGTAGGTTTGTTTGTTTTGTTTTATTTTAAGAAAATCCAAGAAATTGAAAAAATTTTCAAAAAATTAGAAAAATTTCTAGGTTTTTGGTGTAAATTTTACAAGTTAAAGATAATGTTTTTCTCGAAATAATTAGTCTTGATGGGTAATTTAATATGAATTAAGTTGTTTGAACTAAATGCAAATCTTCTAGTTTAGGATTTGACAAGTGAATGGTTTATGAATCTAGTGAGGATTTGAGCCTCAAATGAAATTCTCTTTAATGTGTGTAGAACTAGGCTTAGATCTTGCTTGAGACTGTATTTGTATTCATTTGCATGATAGTGAAATGATTAAGACATTCATTTTAAATTACCATTTCCATTTAGCTATTTCTTTATTAACTTGTGCCATTGCTTTTCTACTCCTTTCTTGAGCCTTTTGTTCTTTAATGGTTAACCTTTTATTATCAAGGCCAAGATGAATGAAAATCATTTTTAATTACACCTTAGGAAGTAGAGAGCCTCTTACTTGCATTATATTTGTGTGTTGCATTACTTTAGGACAAGGAAAAAGTTGAGAAAATCAGGAAAAAAAATAAAAGAGTTTTGAAAAAAAAATATAGTGAATAAAAAGGGGTTGAGATAAAGCGTAAAACACACTCAATCTCAAGAAACGTGAAAAAAAAAAGAGGAAAGATGAGAAAAAATGGAAGAATAAATCCCAAGGTTTGCATTATTTGTATTGTCAGTCATCTATGCTAGTTTGGTGTTTCTTGAATTCGTAAGGCATGATTTGTTTGTTCTACCATTCTATTATATCACATTTCATCCTTTCTCATGTCATTCCATTCTTACCCTCCATTCTTTTATCTTTTCATCCATCTTTGAGCCTAATAAAAGTCCTTTGGATCATTGTTATGCATTTGATTTGTGAGTAGTGGAGAGCTTAGATCTTTGCCAAGCCTATGGAAAAAAAAAAGTTTAAATAGGGATATCATGAATGTAAACACAAACCTAGATACCGAGTGAAGAGAGCTATACGCTATATCTAGTTAGAGGCCACTTGCTTTGGAAAATGCCTAAGTTAACGATTTTGCCATGAGGTTTGGAAACTTGATTTTTATGCGACTCCTTTGATGGATTAAATACAGATAGACTTAGGTTGTTTCTTGCTTGTGAAATCTTATGCCCTCTTTAGTTTTTCTTTGCTTTTCTTTTGTTTTCCTTGATTCTTTGATTTGTTTTACCCAAGAGTGCAAAAGTTTGAGTGTGGAAAAAATTGATAATTATGAATTTTCATTGTTTTTATACCCCTTATTTAAGCATTTTTAATATTAAATTTTAGCTAATTTTGTGTTATTTAAATGATATTTAGATAATCAGCCTTAATTTGTAATAAATGAGAATTTTAGGATATATATTTTTCAGAAATTAAGCTTTAATTTTAATTATTTTTATCTTGCAAATTATTCCAATAATTTAATTCTTTCATTTTATTTTATTTAATAATTCTTAATGTGATTATGGGATATTTGTGGCTTAATTGTAATTATAGAAATGGTTAAAAAGTGACCCATATATGGACAAAATTATTAAAGAGCTTTGAAAATTTATTTCTAAGTAATTTATTTCTCTTGTTTTTATCATTTTGAGTCAAAATCTTCCTCCAAATTGAGCTTAAACTTTATCTCTTAATTTAATTTCTTTTGATCAAAATTTAATCTATGTTACATTTTATTTTATTAGAAACATAATTTATCTGATGTAATATTTTTCTTGTAGATGATAATCCATAGAGTTTGAAATTTTGTAGGGATATTTTGGTCATGAGAATGGAGAAATTTTAAGACAAATTTATTTTCCCAACTTTTCCAATTTTTCTCATATATAGTTGTCGTTTTGTATCTACCTTTATTTTTTATCAGTCCACATTTCATTTCCTTCCACAATTTTCCCTTAGCCAAACAAGCCCTAATCTTTCTTTTATTACTTTCATTCACTCCCTTCCCAATAGCCGGACAATACACTCCTTTTTTTATTAATATTTTTATATATATACATTTATTTGAGGGGGGGAAAAAAAGAAACCTCACCTCTTTCAAAAAGGGAACAAGCGGTGCCTCCAGACACATACATACCATCATTTTCTCACCCTTTGTAGGTCTTCATCATCATCTCTCTAGCTTTCACTCTCAGATCCCTCCATTTTTTCCATTCTCACCCACATTTCGGACTCTCTTCTTCATTCTTACTCACATCGATGACTTCCCTTTGGCCCTTCACCCTCTGTTATTTTCTGATTGGAAGCTCGTATGCAAGGCTAGGGTGATTGTGGTTCATTTCATGGAGTAAGATGACATCACAGCTACCTAAACAGAACATTACAACCACTGAACTAACAGCACTACTTGTTGATGTTAAAAGTAACAGAATGAAACAATCAACCCAACAACCCAAGATATTATCAAAGTTGCAGTCAAAGCTTTAATCATCTTTTTTACACTTTCAATGCCCATCTCCTCAAGAGTTTGCCTTGGAATTGGTCCCACTGGAAAAAAAAAATAGTAGCATGGATCCTTTAAGTTGAATGGCACCACATTGTTATCACATAACTAGAGATACAAAGAATTGGCAGAGGCTTGAAGAATTGCATAACTTGTAAATAGAACAATATTCAACGATCAAGATACAATCGACATTCTGCCTGTATTGAAATCTCCCAACCACTCCAGCTACAACAATCTCAAATCAAGCAACAAAGCCTAGTAACATAACCAAAAGATAGACTGATGGAAGCCTATACGATAAATAAACCAAGCTTTAATGAAGTTTTTACACCATATTTGATGCTCAATGCATGATTTCCAGTTTCCCACTCCTCCAATCATGTGATTCGTTTGGCTCCTTGCTTGAAGCCTTGTGAACATCGTACTTTTTCCAGGCACTCTATATATAAAAAATTTTAAATTAAATTAGGAAAAAAAAAGTAATAATAATAAAATAAACTGCATAAGTTAATTACCAAAAAAATGAATAATATATAATCCAAATGAGTAAATAAAATAAAAACAACAAAGAAAAATAATGCATAAAAAATAAATATAATAATAATGAGGAATAAAGTAATTAAAAAATAATAATAATAAAAATAAAAAATACTAATAATAATAATAATAAATAATTAATTTAATTAAAAATTTAATTAATTAAATTTAATTAATTAATTAAAAAGGGGGCTGAAATGTTCAAAAATTATTTTTAATATAAATTTAAAAAAATTTAAAATTAAACAAAAAATTTAATTAATTAAAATTAAAATAAAAAAAAAAAGAGGGAGCTCAAGCACGAGAGGGCTCAAGGAACAAAGGGAGACCTGGTCCAGGGCTCAAGAATGAGAGCGTTACAGTGAGAGCGAGGGACAAGAGTGAGTTAGGGCTCAATTGAGAATGAAGAACAAAGAAGCAAAGCGAGAGACAGTAGGAGGTAAGGAAACGACAAAATTCTTGTCCCTTAATTCGTACTCGTACGTTCAGTGCAGTGAAGGCAAGGCAATCTGAACAAGCATGAAATTGGGCATAGGCGTAGAAAGGAAAAGCATGAAATTGGGAACAAGAGGATGCAAAAACTGGAATCACACGCTCGAGGGGCCTCTTGTCTTCCACTTGCATAGATCCTATCAATGGATCAGGAAGCAATTGTAGAAGGGGGGGTACACAGAAAACCCAAGGAGATCAGGGTGTTGAAAAAAAATCCCTAAGGGGCCAAAGTGATTTACCTAAAAAGGAGAGGAGTGGAAGGCTAAATACGAGGCTTCAAACGAGGTCGTGCAGGAAGCAAAAGAGGGAAAGGATCATAAAGAACTATGTAGCAGTCGACGTTAGTGATCAAGAGGCTTCAATAAGGTAACCATAGTTTCAAATTTTAAGCTTTCGTCTAATGGGTTAGATTAAATCTAGGAATCAAATTGCTGGTCATCAAAATATATATATATATATATTGTTGTGCACTTGGTTTTACTGCCCATGGACTAGAACTTATTATTAGCTTGTAGCTTGTATTATTGTATGATTGGCTCATTATGTGTGCTGGGAATAAATTTGTTTCTCCTATTGGGACCATCTTATTCTTCTTTTTCTGATATAATTTTTGTGAAAATGGTGTTGCCTTTCGCTTTTGTCAGCACTTGAAGTAATTTGTGTGAACTTTGATATATGTGTTTACCATTGTATACATACTTTGAGAGGTTCCTGAGTTTCTTTCCATAAAAAATGGTGTCCTGCAGTATTTTAGTTGAGATTTGGGTGCTGTATCCAAAATTTGGTTGCTCCAACAATGCTGGCTTATTTTTGAGAATAACATTGTTGTTTTTGGAAAAACTAGCGAATGGATTTAAGGCATCATTTGAGTTCAAGCTATGCTTCTATTTGTATGAATGTTTATGTCCAACTTCCCCATCCCTAACATTTAATGAATTTATCTCCTCTTGTAGAAGTATAACGACTGCTCTTGCCCTTTTTGGTTTAATTGATTTGCTTCCTAGGGCCTTTGAAATTTTTCTGTGATCTGGAACTATGGTGGTTTGATTTGAAATTATGTGAGGTTGTTAAAAATTTGGTTTGCCATAGGTTCTCGTGTAGTCCTATTTGAATGCATCTCTAATAGTTTATAGGGTCTTCAGTTGGGGATTCTAATGTATCTTGGGGCACAGGTTTGGACTATCTCATAAGCTTTCTTTGTAAATGTCACTTTTTCTTTAACTGTAAATGCCCCACATGCTTTGTTGTTTAGAATAATAAGATAGTGGAAATATTTGCCTTGTTTTGATTTGCAAGGGTGAAGTTAGTCTTTTCCTTTGCTCATGATAAGTATTTCAATGCTTAGTGGAAGACTTTGCCTTAATAATATGCTTACACTTGGTTATGATTGGACAGATTTGATATCTCTATGACCATATACTTAATTTCCATTTAGACTAGAAGTCTCCAAGGGTCCAATGCCCTACTCAGCTGGCATGTGAGGCTAACAGATGGATCATAATTTGGGTAGCAAATAGAGTAGGAAAAGCTGGTCTATTCTAAATCATTTTCTTCTCGTGTAGTCAGGTAGTTTAGATGATAATTAGGCATTTGTGTCTGCTTGGGTTAATTATTTAGGTGGGGTCCGGGCATCATTATGATAATGGCACACATCCATTTGGTTTTAAGTATCTAAGGTGGTCATGTGACCATGGTCTTCCATGGGGAAACCTTGTTTCCATCATTGTACATTTCCATTCGATTATAAGCTTAGGCTTTGAAAATGATCTTATGGTCATAGGTTTTTTATGCTTGAAAAGAGTTTTGGTTGCCACATGTTTATGCTCAAAATTATGCATTTTGTTGTTGTAAGCTTGCTGATTCTGTCTTTGGCTTGAAAATACAATCTATAGCAATATCTATATGGTGGAATAATGATTTGGATTTCTTAAGCTATAATGGTTTTTGTCTTCTATAAAAGAATATTATTCTTGATGTTTTGGTTTGATTTTAAGATGACTACTAATCCACTCCTCTTTTATTTCCTTACGAGCTTCACGGGAGCACGGATCAAGTTAAGGAGAAATCAAGGTCCTTATCATCAAAGTAAGGGAGTATGGTGAATAAAGCAAAATGTCTTTGGAGGGCCACAGGAGCATGAACCAAGCTTAAAAATTGATATATCCTCTTTGAAGCAAAGGAAGAGGAAAGAAGGATATAAGAGTTTGCATCTCCTCATCTTACGATTTTGTTTAAATTATTTAAGTTTGCACATTAACTCACACACATTAATAAATTATATTTGGTTGTGTTTTTTTATTTAGAATTTTGATTTTTATTGGTTATTGGTTTCTTTTCTTTTCGCTTTTAGGATTTGTCACCAGGGATTAAGTCCTTGTGCGTAAATAGCTAGGGTGTCAGTCAATTATATCATGAGTGAGGAGTTACCATGATATCTATATTGACTATGTTTTATATTAAGAATATTTTGCATTCCGATGGCCTTATCGAGTCTCCTTTTAATCAAAAACAATAAAAGTAATATAAATAATTGAAATAAGTCTTTCTGCCTTTTTGCTACAAGTGGTAACACTGTAGGTATTTAGGTATCAATCAGCGAACTGTGAGTAATAAAGTCACCACAGATTCTGATTGATTCTTTTTCTTAATATATATATATATATATATGATAGTCATATTTTAAATTCCTTTTGTAATACCCTACCTCCTTACACCTCCAGACTTGATCAAAAACCTCAAAATTCAACTAAACACAACTCCGACATCTCAAAACTTCCCAAAATTTCAAAATAGCGGAAATGAACCCCAAAAAAACAAGAAATTGGGCTGGGGCCGCGGCTGCTACAGTACCGCTGTAGCTTCGGCCTCTGCTGGCACCACGGCCTGGACTTTGGAGCCGCGGCGCCCCTTGCTAATTTTCCATATCAACAACTTCCAAACATTAGGGTGAACTTCCAACGAGCATAACCTTATGCTCCGACCTCCGATTGACTTGATTCTAACTCCTACAAGTCAATCTAGTTCCATTTAGCCATAGACACCAACTTTACATCAATTCAACTCCGTATGGAGATTCTGGACCCTTGACACCATTTTGGGCCACTTATTGACCAAAACTCACCACTAACAACCTCCAATTGCCACCAAAGGCACATGGCCACTCAAAGACCATTCATACAGATCCAAAACCCCTATACCAACTTGTCCAAAGACGTTTCACCCCAAAGAAACCACTTTTCTGAGATTTGACCCCTTGAAACCCCTACATGACAAACGGGCTACAGGCTTTAAAACACATCAATCAAGCCCAATTCCAACTTTCATCATACATAACACATACACACAACATACATAACCGTACATCCATCCATAACAATCCTTATCAATGTCATATATGCATTACAAACCATTCTATCCTACTTGGCATAAAATACATTATCCAATTTACAAATACTACATACACTATTCCCATGTACGTAGCTACTCCTGTGTCTTCTTCGGACTAGTGCCAGAACCGTCACCTGAAAGGTAAGTTCATGGGAGAGCGGTATGAGACAATGTCTCAGTAACCGGGGACAATCACACACACACATATATATATCATACAACTCATGCATGCAATGTAAAATGAATTGTATGCATGTCTCCCTCACACACAGTTAGAACCACGAGCTATCGTCATAACAAGACATTTCATATAGGTAATTCCCTTCCAACAATCGGTAAAGACTGATTCCGAGACATCACCAAGCTCACCCCCCATTAGTGCACCCAGCCAAAGGTAACACTAATGTTCAGATCGTGGCTCTCCTTTCCTTTTCCCACCACGAATTGGCAGCGATTTAGGAAATGTGCTGTCCACTATACGCCTTTCCCCTTTTGGCCATAAGAGGCGATTTAGCCATAGGGATCCCACCCTTATCCTTCCTAACATATATATATATATTTCATCTTTATCCTCCCTAACATGTATCATCATATATCATAATATCATCACCACCCAATCCACCATATATCATAATCTCACAATGTCATGTGGTGATGCTCATGTATCATCATATAGTCATCATCATCATATCACAATATCATGTATGCATCATGTCATGTCATGTCATGTCAATATCATCATCATAGTCATCACAGTCATCATCTAGCTATGTGCATATCACGATATATAGAAAATAGTACACACAAACACATCAATATCGTGGTATGAAAGAAACATGCATATATATATACAAATATATGTACTATCTTACAATACAAATAATACAATACAAACAAACATCCAGTTGCCTTAAGTGTCAATACCACACTCACACGAATTCGACAAGCTTTCTTGAATGCCAATCCCATGACTAACCTTGTCCGAGTAGCACACAACCTTAACAATACCAAAATTCTTCAATTAACCACATATACCAAACATCACAATTTAACCGCTTTAGCCTAACCTAAGGTTCCAACACCCCTTTTATGCATCAATAAGCTCTTAGGGACCATTCAAACACTACTCAAATACATACACTTCGGATTCCCAAGAGTCCTAACCGAAAACAACCTAGGGTTAAGCTCAATTCACATATAATCCCTTCAAAACTCACACCCAAGCAACAAGAATACCAAAACACACTTCATTAACATCATTTCATCCATTTCAATTGGTGGATTTCGGCCAGAATTGAAGATCCAACCTCAAAACCCCAAATTTCAATTGAAGAAAATGGAGAAGGAGGAGTAGAGAACACTTACCAACTTGAATCCAAGCTTCCAGAGGCTGAAAATAACTCCCAATGGCCAAATCTAACAAGCCCTAGAAGAGCTCCCTCGGTTCTCCTCCATTTTCTTTCTTTCTGATCATCCGAAATGATTCGGATTTAAACAAACATCCCGAATTTCGCCGTGACTCTAGGGCAGCTCTCCACGGCGCCACCTCATTCATCCATAAACACGCCACTGGAATTGGCTCTCGCCGCTGCGCCTCTGCTTCAAGCCGCAACGTGGAGCTCTTTCAAACCCCACTTGAGCCTTCCTCCGTCCTGTTTTCTCCGATCTTGATTATATTGTCAAGAAAGATATCCTGAGGGGTGTTATACCTTTTATTGCCTTTCTTTTTAAAATAAAAAATGTGTTATCATAGACGTTTTTATTTTTATAATAAAACAAGAAAATAAAAATGATTTATGTAAAAAATTTATTTTTCCCAATTTTATCCCTTAAATATTTGACCTTTTGCCTCGAGTAACTTCACCATGGGCATTTAGGTACCAACTCACAAAATGTAAGTGATAAAATCACCACATAAGCTAGTTGATTTTATAAAATTATTTTCACATTTTATTTTAAAAAAAGAGAAAAAATGAAAAATGAGTAATAAGAGAAAATAATTGAAATTAATCTATTTTTTACAAATTAAAACACATCAACCAATTTTGAAAACTGTTTTCTTTGTTGAAAGATAAATTACTTTTTATAAATTTCTCTTTTCAAAAAATATATATATTTGATATAAAATATTAACTCAGTGACATGCATTTTTAGCCAGAACTATGTGGACTTTGATCTCTATGACAAGGTACGTAAGCCCCAGACTCTAATTTTGGATCAAGTCTGCCCTTGTAAATAAATAATATTTTTCTCTTATTTTATTTTTCCCAACTTCTCATATTTTCATTTTGTTCTTTATTTTTGTTTTTACATTTTCTCTTGTTTTTATATTTTTTATTTTGGCATGTGAATGATTAAAGGGTAGTCAAAATAATTTTTTAAAAGCCATAAAAATTCCTTGATTAACTTAAGGTAACCGCTCTTAAGAATAGGTGTTGTGAGGCTGCCTAACACATTCCCCACTCATAATCATACTCCCGAACCCAACTCTGATTTACAGACCATCCTTTTCTTTTTATTTGGTTTTCCAAAATTTTCCTTAAAATTTTGGTAGTGACTCCTCCAGAACTGGTTTTCATCGTGAGGGCTGATGCCCACTTTTTCTTTATTTCCCGTGCCGTCCGCATCGCATTTCTAGGTGTGACAACCCTATTCTCTCGTCAAAGCATTCAACATCACTCGTATGAAATCAAAAGCTTGCTTGGTGAAATTAGGGATTAGGGTTCTGAGCAAACTTGGGAAACTTCGTTTGAGGACCCTACTCGATGATCTCCCATTGAAGTCCCCTCCGTTGAAGGAAGACGTTGAATCTAAAACCTACTCTCTCATTGATCTTCTCTGCAACATGAAGGATAGGTAAATAAAACAAGGAGTTTTACTTCCCAAGCCATCCATCTCACATGTTGATGTGTCAAAGCCACGTCAATATCCGTTTGCCACATCATAATCCAGCACGCACTGTTTGACATGTACAAATTAGGGAGTCAATTAAAAACTGATACAAACTCTGGGCAATAACGTTTTAATGGAGTAAATTTATGAGAAGCTGATTAAAAAAATTAGAACCATAGGGACTGATTAGACAAACTATAAGGACTAAAAGATTAAATTTCTCAAACAAAAATTAATTTTACTTCTATAAAAATTTTTACTATAACAAACATTGATAAACAAATTAATTTACAATTAAATCAGAATTTTTTTTTTAACAAATCTTTAGACACGGTTGCTAAGAACACAAAATTAAGTCAGGGGAAAATAAAAAAGTAAAAAAATTCTTCTTTCCCATCACATCCTCTCTTGTTGCAATTAATTATAAATTATTTCTTTTTTATTAAGAGCTTGTAATATATGCATATATTTTTTTAATATGCAACCGTTATTTTAGATTTATCTCACTTCAACTAAAGAATTTATCCATTGACATCCACACTAATCTTGATTGAAATGGTTAGGACTCTTTTAGACGGTAAAACTCTATCACTAAATATTTAACACAATTATATTCTTAGAGCTTGAATTCGAGACATCTAGTTAAGCTGGTATGCATATGTTAATTACAAGGAAACATCATTAATACTCCTTTTGTTCCTCAATATAAGGAATTTGGTAGAAGATCTTCATGTTTTCCCAATGTTGTTAGAACCGCACCGAACATTAAAGCGAATAAGACAATGGTTTAAAATTCAATAGTCCAACCATAATCAAACCTAAATAATATATTTTAAACAAATAACACAAGTTTAAACAAATTTTATGACTTAATTGAAGTCTAATTTAAATAATATTTAATTATTAATCTATTATCCACTATAAATAAATTATTAATAACTTTCATAACTCAATATTTAAATCTAAATAAGCTAATATTTATCCATAATTACATTTTGAGTTCAAAATAGTCAACTAATAATCTATTATTATATTATTTGTTAAGTAAATTTATAATTTTCAATAATTATATATCACAATAATGTTTATATAATATTATATTATAGGAAAAAAATATTTTGTACTAAAAATGATGTTATTCTATTATAAAAGCCAAAAAAATAAAGAAAAAAAAGAAATTGGACCGGTTCAAACTGGTCCTCGACTGGTTCAAATCCAGTTTCACTAGTATATGACTAATTAGAATCAGTTCCTAAATCAATCCTTATATCTGCACCAAACCTGACATTAGTTTGTGACCAAACTGATTGATCGGTATAGTTCCTACAACACTATGTTCTTGAATATAAGGGTCTATACAAAATTTAGGAAAGCATTAATTTGTGATTTTCATAAATGTCATTAATAGTTTTAATTCTCTCTCCCAACACTAATATAAAATAGAGGTTAATGAATTTAATTAAGGGTATTTTAGGAATATTATTATAATTTTTTACAAAATCAACACTTCTCATTAATTTTAACTTACTGCTTCTAATCGCGTTATTTGATTTTGAAACTCTTATAAAAAGCATTGAGGGACTAATAAATTAATGCTCCAATAAAAAAAGGTCGCACAGAGCGAGATTAGCATGGAGATAGATAGATAGAGGACACGAATGCTATTGCTAGAAGCCGGAAAAAGTTAGAACTCGGGAGAGAATCCACGAATGATTAGGCGCTTGTGCCACGAGATGATAAGGATATGCCAAGTTTTGAGATGGGATATGGGACGTAGGGTGATTTGCTGGCAAAGAAGAAACCGTATAAACACGTGTTCAAGCAAAATTCTGATTTTCATAATGATGTAGAGGAGGACACTACCAGAAAAAAAAAGCAGTGATATGGTAACGGTTATTTTTTGCTTTATCAACGGTTACAACCACTATAATATGCAATGACTGAAATGTATATAATTTAGTGATACAAGAGTTAATTGTAATACTTAATTTACTTCTGTAGTCCTCTTTTTGGTTTTTACATAAGTAAACAATCCATTAAACATTATTTGTCAACTTCTGACAGGAAAAAAGTTATAATCTCAAAGTATTTCATTCGTTTATATGATTTTAAAATGTATAGAATTTGTGATTGCATAAATATTTACACCCATTTACACAAATATCAAGTGTAGATAAAAAATTAAAAAAAAAAGAAAAGAAAGAAGGGGAAGCAGAACTTTTTATTTCTAAAAAAGCTTCAAACAAACTAAAGGTTGCAAAGAAAACAATAATAGCTTCAAACAAACTAAAGTTAGAATTGCACATACAAACACACAATTGCGCAGTTCAAAACATATTATTCATATCATTGTTTGTTGAATAATCTATGGTGAGGAATCTGAAAATATTTTTTAAAATATTATTGTCTCATTGTGTGAAACAATACCCATAAAATCGTATCAAAAGTATGTAGTTTCAAAGGATTAAGTCCAAAAAATCAATATGTTAATAATAAAAAAGAAACATACTTGTGTTCAAATGTAACTTCTCTATTACTTGCATCTCTATCGCCCACCGCCGCCCCCCCCCCCCTACTTATGGTCATGGATTTTTGAAAAAAGTTTTAGTCCGAATTATGGATTGATCAAATTAAAATGATTACTTTTAATTTTGACATCTTCATTAATTAATATTTTTTAAAATGTTAAATATAAATTGTTAATATTTAACATGGATGCAAAAGAGTAAAGAAAAGTTGCAGTGAAGGTGAATAATTATTCTCACTCCGGGGTCATGAATATAAAAGAAAAATTAATTACAACACACAACGATTAAAACAAGAGTACCAAATAATCGATACATTACATCACAGAAACAAAAGTAAAATCCAAGCCACAAGAAAAGGACAAAAACAACACAATCAGCAGACCCAAAACACGTGGCAAAGAAAATAATCGGACACATTGAAGCCATCCACAAAAGTGAAGCAACCTCAGCCTATTTCAGCAGCAGAATCTATGTCAGTTCTACTTGGATGCCAGAAAATATGGTTTGAATAACAGTGAGAATGATGACTATGATTCCAGCAACAGTGCCTACAGTTTTCCAAGGTGTATTGCAATAATCACGTTTCAGAGTTGCCTTCTTCCTGTGCCAAGTATTTTGACAAAATGCATTCAAGCCTTTAAAGATCTCGAGGTATTCACTACTGCAAGTCGACGTAGAGATATATTTACCAATACCATTGAATAATGTTGCGACTTCATTGGTATCACCAAGCCAGTTGCTGATTATTTTCTTGTCAATGAGGACATCCACGTCTTTATGTGTGTTGATTAGGCAGTCCATTGCAAAAACATAGTCATTAATGTAGGATTCAAGACCATAATGAAAATACTCTAAAGCCATCATATTACGAAAATATAATTCAGTGTACTCTTCCACAATAATACGTGGGATCTTAAGAACATTCCCTGAAAAGTTTAAGTCTAACAGGCAATTGCTTTTGATTGACTCAAACATTACTCCTGCATCTTGCAACTCATTTGCACTGTATTGAAGAGGATCTCCTGAGCTCCAAAATTGCCTTCCATGTCGTGTTTTTGACAAGTAAAATAATCTAGGAAGATCTGTGAAGTGCTTTATCCTATAATTAGGATTAGGCTGTATTTTTAGCATGTTGAAATCTTCAAAGAAGAGAAATGTGAGGTCAAGAAATGAAGGGAGGTGACCACGAGAGTCAAGAGGAAATGCTATATCAAATAGCTCTTCAATAAGAAAGAAAGGAAGTTGATTCTCAAGTAAAACCAAATCCTGAAAGGAGGTGTACATGTTGTGACATTTCTGCGAGGTTGTGGAACTTATCCTTATGGCAGCTCCTGAAGAGTTCAATGATGAAAGCAGCATCCACTAATACCAGTTTTACCAGTTCCTTCTCACTTAGTTTGATGTTCTCTGAGTAAGAAGCACGGACTTTTGGCTCTGAATGTTTCACAAAGTTGATCATATCGTCCAAACTTGCCATAGCATTTTGTGTAAATCTTTTGAAGAATAATTGTTTGTGCATTTGCATGTCCTGCAGCCGCTCATCATCATAATGAATAAGGCCGATGGAAACAAACATTGGGGTGTAAGCCTCTTCTTTTAGTTTACGGATCCTATGGGGCACCTTGTGGATACAACGTAGTGACCAGAGATCATCTTTGGTGTCTTGTATCATTTTTTCAATGTCAATCACGACATCATCTTTCATCTATCAAGTTTGAATTAGAAAACAATCATTAATTACACAAGCAAAATAAAACATATAAATGGTGACTATATATATAATACAAAAAGTAAAAAATATTATTTGTTGATAGATAAGAAATTTTGAATAGTAATGAATAATAACATAGTAAGAAGCAGATTTTTTTGGTTTTCTTGTATTTATATAGTTTCATTGATATTTTCACAGGTTTTTTTTAAGGTATTACAAGGCTAAAAGGCTAATAATTTAGAAAGTAAACATGCATTTGCAATCTTGATTTCTGGCTTCATAAAACCTGTGAAAGTACAAATAAACTAAGAAAAGGATCAGAATTGCTAACCCCAAAAGGAAAGTAAATAAACCAATAAAAGAACTCAGAATTGCATGAGAGTAGATGATTCAGCACCTTGTTCTTCAAAATGCTTTTCTATCTATACTTGAAATTGCAACACTGCTTGTTCTGTGATGTTCTGTTACTGAGGTTCTACTTATTTTATAGCATGAAGTTCATCCCTGTACAAGCTATATGTTTTTCTTTCCTGTGAAGGAAGAATTTTTTATTACGTTGCAAGGAAGAAATATCCTTGAGAAAGATTGTTGCATGTGGGTATTTCGAAAAGTAAAATTAATAGCACAAGTAGCAAACTTTTTTTCGGGTGGTCAAGCACAACTAACAGAAGTTTGAAGTTATGCACGTTCATGTATAAACCATTTAAAAAAAAAAAGTTAAGCAAATAGTAATACATGCAACACAATAGCAAGTGCAGATAAGAAATTAAAGAAAAAAAACAACGAAAGCGAAGCAATTTTTTAAAAAAAATGAAACAAAAAGCTTCAAATAAACTAAAGGTTGTCAATAAAAGAAAACTTAGTTTACGTAAAATATACTCAAGGTGGAAACCTTAGAAAGTTAAAGTGTAAACAAAAGAAGAAAAAGTATCAAGATCGACGTTATATAAACTAAAGGTTATTCTAAACAAAAATAAATTCATATTTCGCACCTTCTTTAACCTTTACATTTGTTATTACGGCAGTTATTTTATTAACTGATATGATCATATTGTTTGTTGAATGATCTATTATGAGAAATGTGAAAATATAATTTGAAATTTATTGTCTCATGTGTGACTGTTAAATCAAAACATATGAAAGTTTAAATCTACGTTGGTTTACAAATCACTTGAATCTTACACAACTAAAATTTAAGGAAATTGGATATGTTTTCCTATATTTTATATTGAGTGAAATAAACCACATTATTCATATCTTATGAATAATATAGCTTATTATAGATGTTATTACTTTTTTTCCAGTAATTATAGATCTTATATTATGTTTTGCACACACACATTGATATTTATCTAAATTCAAATACAGATGATATTGGTCTCTTCTTATATACTCCTGCTTTATTTTTTTATATAGTAATTTGGTATTCAATATTGTTGGGTTAAATTAATTTGATTATTGTTAGGCCCAATGGAGATAACTTTTCTGATGTGATTTTCTTATCCACAATGTCCAAATCCTCGATCTTAAGAGAAATCAAATCATTTTTACTTAACCCAATTGCTGTGATTACATGCTTATGTTTTGTTTAAGAGGAAGGTAAGGCATCTCTTACATTTCTTCAGGATCCAAAAATCTTTGCTGATTCTTAAATTGTGTAGGGTTTTGTTTGCTTAAACAGGAGAGATCATATCATTTCGGTGCAGTCAAATTAAGAACCAAATTATGCAATCTCATAATGCTCTCAACATTATTGTTAAATTATGAAGAAAAACATAAGAGTAGTTGTGAGAAATTAAAGTTCAATATGTAGGAATAATGAAATTCTATTAACTAGATAGGGTCCAGGGCATCGTGTGTGTGTGTGTGTGTGTGTGTGTGTGTGTGTGTGTGTTGTGCGGGTGTATGCATATATAGTGTGTGAAAAGGTAAGATTGTAGCAAACTCACGATTTAGCTTAAGTGTTTATGAGTTTATGTATATCAATAAATGATGCTCTCAACAGAGCATTATTATTATTATTACTTTTAAATAAATAAATTATGCATTACTACCAACAGAAATGTAAGTACCTTTCATCTTCCACCGCCTTCCTACAATAAGACGAGGGATGATCAAAGGTATAAAAGTTACTATCACTATCTTTCATATACCGAGCTAGAAAAAAAAATTGTTAGCCTTTCTGTACAAAAAATTGAAAGAAACAGACCAATTTCGAAACATCAAGTTTCTAGCTTGCTTGAGAACATCTTGAAATGGGTGATCTTCAATGTCACCTCTTAGCAGCAAGTTGAGGGCTTCTGCATTTTCAGAGTGAACTTGGATATTTTCTCAAACCTTTGTTCCAACGAGGACATAGACCTCCGATGATTCCCTTGAGTTCAACCAAAGTGTAGGGATACCCCCTAGAGTTAAGGGTAAAACCCACACACCAGTCAGCATTATGCTGTTAATGAACAGCCTGTAACCACCTATATCAGGAGCAAACCACTTGCACGGAGTCCTCTTACTCAAAGGTTTCAACGTGAAAGAGAGGTTATACATATTTAAGTCAGTGTGAGCTCTGTGAAGGCTATAATCCACACTCTTAGTTCTGATTTGTTCCTCTGAATCGAAAAGTTTCTTGCACCTATGAGTCCATATATCCCAGCAGACATAAGCAAACAGGGCATTTCAAGGTACCCCTTTTTATGTAAATCCATTATCTTGCATCTTTTTCGAAATTCCACTTGAGCCAATCAAGCCTGTCCATGTTCTTGACAGTAAGCCAGAATTCGTCCTTAATAAGAGCCTTCCACCTGTGTTCAGCATTTTGACAACCTCTCAACAAGTGCATTGTATTCTCTGCCACTCCACAACAAAAGGGACATGAATCAGATTGACTAAGGCACCTTAGCGACTAGCCACAGAAGAGATTTGATCTCTTCCGGAGCCGGCCAGTCCCAGATACATCTCCAAGAGGTTCTGGTTCCCGCTTCACCACCTGCAAAAACAAAGTTATAAGGAGATTTAATATTAAAATAACACCATCCGAAGATGGTAGCCAAAGTATACGTGTCCTCTCCTCTCTAGACAGTAGGAGTTTGAGTATGAGTGATTTGATTAATAACGTTTTCAGGCAAACCAGACCCTTAGTTTATGTGTGTCCTAAGCACCTGACCCCGTTATCAAGTCCACCACCCTGTCATTAACATTCAGACTTCGAAAATTTATAGTGACAGAATCTATCGATGGTGCTTTTAGCCCTCCCCACTTCTCAAGCCAAAAATTAAGAGACTTTGTAAAATCAATTAGATTTTAGTTCGCTTCTTAAAAGCAATTAAATGGGCTCGCCGTTTGAACAACAAATTAAATGGGTTAGGCCCATTCTCGTTTGGGATAATACGAGGCCGAAGCCAAAAATCATATTATACGCAAACTAAACGTGGGCAGCACACTCCCACACCAATATCACCATCAGCAGCCACACAATGCGAGGATAGTGGAGCCGTCAAATTAAATTGGGAAAACCAAAATCAGGGTCCTTAAAAAAATATTTTCCATGCATAACCCCACTTGGACATGTCAAACTGGAATAAACTCCATAACCAAGTGGGGGTTTTGTGTGGGGATTTGGTTTCTTATGAAGTCCTAATTTTTTTCCCAATTAAATTTAAACTGTTGATATTTCATATTTTATCAAAATATCAAATTATAAAATAAAAAATTAAGATGAGCCATTAAAATTACATGTGTTCATAGGTCGTGCTAAGTTGGGTATTTCCTTGACTTGATATTCGGTCCCCCAAGTCATGAATATTAAATGGTGGCCTGGTCTGACCTAACTTGGGATAGCCTAATGCTTTGTTGAGCCAATATGATATAAGATAAAATTAAAAAAACTGAAAAAAAAAATAATAAGTTAATTTATTTACATAAGTTATAATTACTTTCGTGCAAAATATATTTTTATATAAAATAATATTGTGATCAAAAGTAATATTTGTTAAAATTATAAATAGTCGACACTATATAATTTATTTTTATATAATATTAAGTTAAGAAATATATTAAAAATTTTGAAATAAAATTAATAATTGGTATAATAAAATGTCTTTATCGTAATGATGAAATTAATTCATTACACGACGTATATTAAAAAAATCAATCATACAAAATCATTTAATATTCATAAAAATAAAGAAAAAACTTTAAAAAAAATATATGATGTATATCGAGCAATACTAGCATAGGCCTATGTCTTACTCAAGGTTTAGCTCAGACCGAAATGACTAGGACATACCATGCCAGTCGAGTTATGGGGCATGATGAACAACACTAATTAAATTATTACATTTGCAAGGAAGCTCATTTTCTTAAAAAAAAATTATATATAGAATTCATAATTTCTAACGGATGTATATATGCACTATGTTGTATAAAATTTTGATATTATGCTCCCATATTTTAAAAATTTTGAATGCACTCTAGATAATAAATTAGTTAAATAATTTATCTATTTCAATAATATTATTTGATAATATAATATTTCAATTTGAATTTACTTAATTCAAACATGTATCATTTTTTATCATTTAATCATTTTTTGTTTTCTCCCTTCAAACATGTATCATTTTTTATCATTTTATCATTCTTAAAATTCTTCCTAACTTATTATACACATTGCTTTCTCACTACATAAATTCATTCCAGGCTTTATTGTTTGGGCAAGATAAAGCTGGATCTAAACATAAAGAGTGAAACATGAAACAGACAACAAAAGCTGGAAGGGAGCATATGCTCATTAATACTAAAATTATATGAAGACAGGACAACACGAGATTTTTTTTTTTGGTTAAAAAATTTTTGGTGAGTTGGATTCCGCTCAATAGGGTCAAAGCTGGCATCAAGACTCAAAGGACTCTTATAATAGTACTTACAAACTACTCACTAACAAAATCTTCATATTGATAAAAGAATTTGAATATATACCCTCATGAAACATGAGTCAAATCTTTACTAATTGAATTAATTTTTATTAACAAACTATATTACACTCATCATTTCTTTACACTATTTCTCAATGTATTATATACATTATTTCCTGTTGCAGGAGATCTGAATTGCAAACTATATTTGCAGCTTTTATAACCATCTTCTCAGTCATATACAAAGCTTCAACAATTACCTTTGGGGACATTAGTACCTTCACTTAATAAATAGTACATCAATTATGTCAAACTCTTAAGTTAGTACCCTTCAATCCTGTAAATTTAGGTAGATAATTAAAATTAATTAGAAGTTTTGATTTTGTCAAAAATTACTATGTAACATCCATAAAATACCCTTTCCAAAAACCATTACTCCTTATCATACATTAATACTTAGAGAGAAAAAGTTAAAACTATTAAGGATATTTATGGAAATCACGTATTAATACTTCACTAAATTTTCTAAAGGCCTTTAAATTAAGGATTATGAAAATATTTGAGAATGGACTTATAAAAATAGACCAGGGGGAGTATCGCAATACACTGTTTGGATAGATCAAGGAATAGGGACCATGATATGGAATGTGAGAGATGTTATACATAGATGCTATAAATGGGTAGGATTAAAAATAGAGATAAATCATAAAACACAACAAAAGTTCAAGAATGGAACACTATATTTTGCATTATACAAACCCCAAATTTACTTCATCAATACTACCTAGAGAACAGAAAGTATGATTTGATCGCAAAGGTGAGAATCAGGATGTGGATTTCAAGTGGCCATAGTATGCCAAGGTGTATTGCAATAATCACGTGTCAAAGTTGCAGTCATAATCATCTTGTGTAAGATATTGATAAAATTCCTTCTTAAAAGAAATGCAAATAAAGATGAAATCTTTGTTAGCACTTCTTTAGCGATGCGCGCTATTAACTTCTAATTAAATGCTTGTCCTGTGATAATCATATTAAATGCACACTAGATGATTGACAAAATGCTTGAGTGGGACTGATGTGCACACAAACCATGTTAAAGTTTTGTATGTATAGTTGTGTACAATGTGGTCTCTGTAAATGTATCCATCATCTATTAGAAAGTGTTTTCTTCCTTTCTTTTTTTCTCCTTGAGCATAAGTTAGTTCGATTCATTTTACCTATATTCTGTGTGCTTAGTCTTATTGTCTAACTACCATGAATTTTGTAAAATGAGATAAAACCTGGAGACATTGATGCTAACAGTTTTTAAATTTTGGACGCATCCAAAGTCTTAGAGGAAGCATGTGGGAAAAAGCAAATTTTGCTTCCAATTCAATCTAATTTTCAATTCTCATCTTTTGATTTGCGCCAAACTAGAGGCCCCCCAAAACCTAATGCTGTTAGTTTTGAAGGCCCTACTGCTTATAACTTACTGAACTGCCTCATACTAACAAAATTTTCAGAAGGCATTAATTGCAAGATTCTAGATCCCAAACTCCAGCCTTTTCTCTTCATGAATAAATTATTCCTCATTTAATCACAATATTAATTAATTTCATCAAGGTCATTTTAGGGATTGTAGTTAATCCCTACTCAAGAAGTAGATTGTTTCTTTATTATGTGGTTTTTATTTGTTAAAAGAGATGTATGGAATATTCAAAGTTGAGCAAAAGATATGGTTTGTACTGGAATATGCTGTGTTCTATTAGAATATTATATTGAAGCTGTTGAACTTGTGTCGTTACTGGAACTGCTACATTTGCACAGATTACATAAGATGCAGGAGCTGAATGAAAAATAGACAATTTTTTTTAAAAGAAAGGCCAGATCTAGTGCTTGAAATAAGCACCATCTTTGGTGACAAAGTGCCTGTTATTGCAAGCGCTATCTTTGGCTAGCCAAAGATATCACTTAATTATAATAACAATTAAGTGCTATGTTTCCCACTTTAATAGCAGTGGAATAGATGGTGCTTACAAGGGCTTTCTCTGATAGCAAAGAAGCGGTATTGTATCTCATTTCTGGCATAGAGTACGTGGTCTTTATATAATTAATTACTACTAGTAATAATTTTGCTTTCTTGTACGTAAGAGTACTTCGTATTCTGTGAGCTTTAATATCAGTACAAGTTTGGCTTAAAGATAAACATTGATGATCAGAACATGGGGAGAGCAAAACAAAAAGTCGATTTTGTGTGTGTGTGTGTGTGTGTTTTTTTTACTATTATATATATATAACACCTTTAAACTCATGCAGCGGGGACATAATAGAGTTCGAAGAAAATAAAGTATACAATTATTATGAGTTTGAGAATTCTCTTATTCATAGATGCTGCAAATACAGTGAATAAAATTAGAGAGTGAACATATAGAACACTTAAATATACAAGCTTTAAATCTATGACATTACTACTTGAAGGACAGAAAATATGGTTTGAATAATGGTGAGAATGATAACTATGATTCCAACAGCAGTGCCCATAGTTTTCCATGGTGTATTGCAATAATCAAGTGCCAGATTTGCCTTCATCTTGTGCCAAGGATTTCGATAAAATTTGTTCAAACCTCTGCAAATAGCAAGGTATTCAGAACTTAGATTTTGACAGGTATTTTTACAGAGACCATTAAATAATTCAGCAACCTCATTGGTATCACCTAACAAGTTGCAGATTATTTTATTATGAATGAGGATTTCCACATCTTTATTTGTGTTGATTAGGCAATCCATCATAGTAGCATACCCAGTAACGTGAGATTCAGATCGATAATGACAGTGCTCTAAAGCTATCATATTGCGAAACAAAAGCTCTGTGTCATCATCCACAAAGATCTGTGGGATCTCAAGATTAGGCTTTGAAAATTTCAAGTCTAATAAGCACTTGGTTGTGACTTTCTTGAATTTTACTCCTGCTTGTTCCAACTCATTTGCACTATACAGAAGATAAACTTCATCATCTTCGGGTTGATCCATTTTAGGTTCTTTTCTTGGTAAGCAAGAACATCTAAGAAGATCTGTGAAGTGCTTTATTCTATCATTAGGAAGATCTGCTTTTTCCAGCTCAATTGCACTGTTTAGAAGATGATCTTCAGCGTCGAGTTGATCCTTTTCAGGTTCTTTTCTTGGTAAGTTTTCGAGTTGATCCTTTTCAGGCTCTTTTCTTGGTAAGTAAAACAATCTAAGAAGATCTGTGAAGTGCTGTATTCTATCATTAGAATTAGGCTTAAGATTTTGCTTGTTGAAATAGGCAAAGAAGCAAAATGTAAGGTCAAGAAATGAAGGGAAGTCACTATAAAATGCAGGGAGGTCACCCTGAAGGTGATAGGGAAATGCTATATTGAATAGCTTTTCAATAACAAGGAATGGAAGTTGATTCTCAAGTAAAACCAAATCATTAGCCATAGTTTCCCGCAAATATGTTTGTGACAATTTAGCATCGTTCATCTCACCGGTAAAGAGTATGATGATGAAAATAGCATCCACTAATACCAGGTTCACAAGTTTCTCCTCCTTGAGTATGATGTTCTCTGAATAACAAGAACGAACTTTTGGTTCTGATTGTTTCACGAAGCTGAACATTTTGTTGACCGTTGCTTGATCAACTTTTTCTTTAAATCTTTTGAATAATACTTGTTTGTGCTTTTCCATATCTTGCAGCCTCTTATCACCGTAATGAAAGGGACCAACTGAAACTGCCATTGGTGTATAAACGTGTTTCCTTAGTTTACGGATCATAGGGGGAACCCTGTAAATACAATATGTTGGTGGTAACAAGAGACTGCCTTTTTTGTCTTGTATTTCTTCTCCGATGTCAATCTCGACATTATCTTTTGTCTATCAAATTCGATTCAGAAAACAATATCAGTAATAACAAAAGGAAAAAAAGAAAAAAGTGAAAAAAAAAGCTTCTGAAATCTAAATTGTGTTGTCATAATAACTGACTACACAAACGGTTTCTAACTTCAACTAAATAAGGCTAAAAAGGCTAATAGCTGAGGTATTAATTAAGCATGATCAATATTACAAGTAGTAAACAAGGGGAAGATCAAGTAAAGAAAATAAGAAAAAGCCTTCACAATTGTGTAATGGGAAAGAAAAAAGTAAAATTAAGAAAAAAAGACAAAAAAAAACCTTTCTTTTATCAAATCATCTGTTATCCGATTGCCATATTTGGACATCCTCTTATATGATGAACTACACACTCGTTTGTGAGAAAAAATGGAAAAAGAAAGAAAAGCTTTCACAATTGAACAAGAGTACAGGATATGCATACTTGTTGGTCCAAGGGAATGGAGGATACATCTGCAGACTGAGGTGCAAGAAATGGCGGCGAAATTTGAGAAATCTCAAAGGCCATCTCCCGATGAATCGCAGAATATATGTGCTCTTCCTGATTGGATTACTGTTTGTGCCAATTGTTGTACTCAGTATGCTTTAGATCCAACCTTGGCTTTCGTTATTTATAAGGGAAAATGACATTACAAAATATTTAATTAATATCATTTTAGCACCAAAATATTCCAAAATGACATAAGGAGACCATAGTTTTATTTGATATAGGAAATGACCTAAATGTCATTGTTAAAAAGTTTGACACTCAGATCCCACTATTTACTACTCAAGTTTCATGATTTGACACCGAACTACTCCAGTTTTACACTAAACACATTATAATGATCAAAGAATTCAACTAAGAAAGTTTAATGTAATACTGGGTAAGTTTAGTGTCAAATCGTGGATCTTGAGTATCAAATTGAGGAAGCAGAGTGTCAAATACTGAGACTTATCTATTGAATTTCTCAGTGAATATAATTTGTTCAATGCAAAACCAGGGTAGCTCAATGTCAAATCGTAGAACCTAAATAGTAAATAGTGAAAGTTGAATATCAAGCTCTGAGACTAATTAGCTAAATTTTTTTTGTGATAATAATGTGTCCAGTGTAAAACCGGAGTAGTTCAGTGTCAAATCGTGGAACCTGAGTAATAAATAGTGAGAGCTGAGTGTCAAAATCTATGACTGATTAATTGAATTCTTTGGTGATTATAATGTGTTTAGTGTAAAACTATGATAACTCAGTATCAAATTGTGGAACTTGAGTAGTAAATAACATGAGCTTAATGTTAAATTTTTTAACAAAAGCATGTAGGTTATTTCCTATTTAAATATTTAAAATTTTGATTAATTTAAGGTTATGGTTTCTTTCTATCATTTTGAAATGTTTTGGTCCTAAAATGGCATTAACTAAATGTTTTGATTCTAAAATATCATTTTCCTTATTTATAATAATGAAAAAACATATACTTTGTAATAATTTATTAAATGATTTTACTCCGTTTGATCCAAAATACAAATCTTGTTTGACTACCTACATACAAACTAATGAAGTAAGTTAAATTAATCAAATTTGTTAAAAACTTACATTATTTTCCAACATTACCATTAATAAAGATAATTTTCAAGATAATTTCCCTCTCACAAGTTAATTAAAGATAAGAATTAATTATAAAAAAAATAATTAATACTTTTAACCTAAATAAAACTTATATTTTAAATAAAAAAATTCTAAAATAAAACTTTCAAAACACCTTGGTTACGTTTCGGATGCTTCAGTCCAAACCCACACCACCCCCCCCCAAAAAAAAAATTTTTCAAATTGTTTTTATTATTACACCGCAAATGGAGCATCATTTAGTCCACTCAATTGGGATAGAAACATTTTGATTGGTCCTAAGTGGATTGGTAAAACACATGAAATCATTTTGATTGGGCACTATCGGTTTATTAAGATTGTCATCTCTCTTTTCCGGCCAAAATAAGAGATTGTCATCTCTTGTTTTAATTTATTGGGATGATAACAATTGAAAATTTAATTATTGGTAATTAATAAAGCTAAAATTAGGATATTAAGTTTTTTTTGTGAAATTTTAAGATATGCAAACAATTTTTCTTAATAAACGTGAAATAGTTGGAACTTGAAAACCTCCTATAATATGGACTGAAAGAAGTATATTTTGGACTGGAATGAGTATTTGTTAAGATGATAAAATTGAAATGAAATGCAATGATCATTGGAGTTTCGTCCTACATTAATTATATAATAAATATTTGACGCAAACTTTAGGATGCGAGATAAATATTATTCCCTCTGGTCCTATATATAAAACCATTTTAACCGAATTACGCGAATTAAGAAAGGGAATTAAAACTAATTAACTACCTCGATTTCTCCAAAAATTTCAACATTTTTTCAAAACTATCCTTATTTAATATCTCTCTTTTTCTCTTTGAATACATTAAATAGGGGTATTTTTTTTGGAAATGCATAATAAATATCACCTCGTATATTGTAAAGGATCTTATATTTAGGACCAAGACAAAAGGTCATATATATAGGACCGGAGGGAGTATAATTATATATAAATATAAATATATTAAATATGAGTTCAGTCCTGAAAGTCGCCACCTTCTGCGGCAAGTTGTCAAATTGATTTGGATTCTCAAGGAAAAAAAAATCACCCGTGTATTGATGACACCATATTCATATTTGTTAACTTACATATTTTAAAAATCCAAACAAAAAAATGAAAGGCTTGATGAACACAGAAATTCATCGTTGATTCAGAATGATGTGATGATGGGTCAAACTCCACCGTCGGCTGCTCGTCAGATTGTTGGATGCGATACTTAGAGATGCCCTGCTACTCTTTTTTCCCCAATTGGATCTGCAAGCAAATGAGCAAAATTTTTATCAATATTTTTTTAAAGGTTTACAATTAAGTATCATGGTAAAGAAAATGATTTTCTTTTTTTCTTTTTTACTTGTATCATGTTGATGTGAAGAATATCTCTTTAAAATTAGTCGAGGAAGAACTTACTTTTAGTAACCAGAGTCATGAGTGTACTCTTATCATCAGCTGAAAATAAAATAATTAAAATCTTATAAAATCTCACGGACTTCTATTAATTAAATTAATTACCCTGAGTTAAATCCACATGCAAAAGCAAAATTATGATTTGCAGGGTTGTCATCTTAACAAATATAAATTTTTAATAGCTCTATGTTGCATGATACTACTAACTAATCTATGATCTGAGTGTTGCTAGATTTAAATAGAAATAGCTTTCCAAATATTTTTAAATCCACAACAAGGATCAAACCAACAATTTTACTTAATAAATTTCAATTAACTCAACTACCATTGGTGAATATAAATATTATTAACATATAAAATGTGAAATACATCTTAATTGAATATCAATACTACATGTAGACATTTCACCCAAACAAATACATCAAATATAATTTAATAAAAAAAACTTTTTGGTGCATTATTATTACCTTTTTTTTTTCGTCAATGCACTATTGGCATTGGAATTAATTCCTTTAAAGAAGTTATTATTGGAATACATGTGATTAAAATACATAATTTCACTATTACATTGGTCATTGGGCAATAAATATTTTAACAAATCAAGTAAGAGAGACAAAAATGATAAACATATTAAGTAAAAAAAATTACAAATAATTATTTTAAGATTCACTTCTACTGCAAACTTTAGTACGTAAAATTTAAATTTATCAACCACAATATTACCTATTAATCTTATTATATATTTTTATCTGAAAATTTAAACAAAATATGTTTTGACAAAAAATTTTCAATATCAATAATTTTTTGAAGAATTTATGTATATTTGAAAAATAAAACACATATATACATTTCAATAAAACTAAAAAGTAAAAAGTCTACCTAATTTAGTGCAAATTGTGAATTTATTGTATTGAAGTAAAAATGAAAATGGAACCAACTGACAATTAGTTCAATTAGTTCCACGCCTATTTCCCTTTAATAATGTTTTGGATTCAAGATTTGTAAATGAAAAAAATTGTTTTTGGAAGAGTTTTACAGTCATATATTCTGACCCAATTTGATCTGAATTAGTTAGGGTCTCATATAGCTTTTCAAAAATCAGTTGATATATTCAAAATATAAAATTTATAAAAAATCATACTAGTTATAAGCCAATGTTTATATTTTTTTATATCTATATATAAAAAATATTTAAATAAAATGTTTAGTTGTTTAAATAAAATTTCCTTTTTTTCACTTTAATTTAAATCAATCTAAAAGTTTTTTGTTTAAGCAAACAATTGCAAATAAAGTAATTAATTATACTTAAATAATTCATTTAAGCAAAACTTTCATTGGTGTTTGTGTTACACAACCACAAATGAGAGTGGACTTTTCTTTGTGGCAAAGGAAAACCATCTATTTTTTTTTTAAATTAATTATCTAAACTACACTTTCCTTTACAACTGCAAAGAAAAGTCAATTTTTTTAATTTGATAAAGACACACTTTGCTTTGCATTTGTTGGCTACAACTACAAAGAAAAGTCTTTTTTTTTTTTTTCAAATGTACAGTTCATTTTGTTCTATCCACCCTGTATTACATACAACAAACTAACCAAATATATGTTCATTTTGTTCATAACAGGTTTCAGCATCCCTAATCATCTATTTAGTCTACTAAGATAGTTTTGATATGAAAACAACTTTGAAAAATCTTGAGCAATCCACCAAAACTTCATCTAAAGTTAGTAGTGATAAGAAGATTAAATAAATTTAAAACTAAATCATAATACATTGTAAGAGAAAAAACAAATGATATAAATAATATAATAAATACTGAATATATATATATATATTATGCAAAATTTTTACTTTACTATTTAAAAACATCAAATTAAAAATATCAAAACTAATTATGTTGATAACTATTCACATTAATAAAATAATTTATTTGTAAAAAAAAAATAGTACAATTTATATTTTAAATTTTCTACGCTATTAATGACACTGAATATGGTTGGCAAAAAAAAAAAAAAAGAGACGCTTAATATAACGTAAAACGACAAAATGCTGATGGAGGAGATGCTGACGGAAGGATGTGTACGTTAACCGACCGTCTCAAGTCTCATTGCATTGAAAACATGTGGCCATAATTTTGTTTGGTATCCTTCATAAATGAAAAATAATTGAAATGTGTGATATTTATCATAAATTTATAATTATTATATTGATGATGATATATTGATGGGATTTATTATAATTAAAAGTAATTCAAATTTAAATTCAATTAATTCAAATTTACTTTTAGAACAGAATGTTTCAAACAACAAAATATGGTAACAACTCTTCCTATATAAGCGCCATAAATTGCATTGTTCATCTAGTCATCTTCATATTCTATGCAATTTATGGAATTTCTTTTCCAGTTTTATTATATAATACTCCCTTTTGTCCTTAATATAAGATCATTTTAACCGAATCACGCGAATTAAGAAGGGAAGTTAAAACTAATTAACTACCTTGATTTCTCCGAAAATCCCAATATTTTTTCAAAACTACCCTTATTTATTATCTCTCTTTTTCTCTTTGAATACATTAAATAGAGGCATTTTTTGGAAATATATAATAAATACTACCTCGTATATTGTAAAGGGTCTTATATTTAGGACCAAGCCAAAAGCTCCTATATATAGGACCGGAGGGAGTATAATATTTAATAAACTTCTAAATTCTAAAAGTTGCACCCTTCCCTCTGGTGCACAATGCTCAGACCCTCATTTGTCAATCTATATGAACTCAATCTCCCATCGTTAGATTTAATGGACCGTAAAGATCATTCATCAAAATAGGACAGCTGAACACAAGGCATCTGAAGACAAACCAAAGCCACCTCTCACATCCTGACTTGACTCAACATTTTTTTAATTGATTTATCTGCACTATTGATTAATTATAATTCATTAAAAAAATAGTTCTCAAGAGGGTCGGGGTATGATGGGAAAAAAAAATTTCAAAGAATATTTATGATATTTAATAGGGATAAAGGATGTTATGATTCTTAAAATTTTTCTAAATTTTCATATTAGTCCTTATATTTTTATTTTAATTAAATATATTCTTATAGTTTTATATTATTAAGAAGTTAATCTTTAATATTTTAAAAACTCAGTAATTAATCTCTATGTTCTTTAGGATATCATTAATATTGTTAAAATTGAAATGACGTGGTCAATAGTTAGTTAACTTGGACTAACACATACATTATAAAAAGATTGACAAGACTATTTTATTTCCAAAAAAGCAGGCACAAATCTAAATCATCAGTGGATGTTTGCATTTTTTTTTTAAAAAAAACATACTAGTTAACCTAAGCGTTGCTTAGTATGGGAGAAGTAGGAAGGGAAAGTTTAATTTCCTGAGAAGTAAAACAACTAATATTGTTTGGTTTGAAAAAAATTTAAAAATTTCCGGGCAATTGGGCTTAACTCGAGAAGTTTTACTTCCTGAGCAAATCCGTGAGAAATTCTACTTCCTAAGTATCTTACAATGACTTTCCAAAAAGACCCTTAATTCATCAATCTATTTTCTTAATATAAAGGGTATTTTTGTATTTAACATAAAAATATCATATATTTCTTTTAAAATATAATTAGAACTTCCTGGAAACTTAAAATAAATCAAATAAGTTATGTGGGCATTTCCCAGATAATTAACTTTCCAAGAAGTATACTTCATGGAAAACTATTTTTCGGGAAGTATACCAAACAACCCCTAAATTATCTATATGTCAATTCAAGTATGCTAATCAGTAGCCACATCTTCTCAATTTTAATAGTGTTAATATCATCCTAAATGACATAGGGATTAAAATATTAAGTTTTTGAAATATTAAGAACTAACTCTTTAATAATATAAAACTATAACGAGTTATTTGATAAAAAAAAAACTATAGGGACCAACATGAAAATTAGAAAAAATTTTGAGAACCAAAAGGTCCATTATTACTATTATATATATATATATATGTATGTATGTATTAATTAAATCTGTACTGTATTTTTTTCTTGAAATATAGACTGTTTATTTACTATACAAATGCAAATTTATGAATCCCATACGGATTGATATCTTTAGCTATATTTGGTAATTGAAAAATGAATTTGAGGAAAAAGAAAAAGTGAAAAAAAGTATAAAATTTATTTTTTTTGTCAGATAAAATTTGTATTTAATATATGGTAAAATGACTTTATAAAAAAAAAAAGCTTCACATATTTATAGAAAATAACTTTCCCATTTTCTCATTCCATTTCCCATTCCTATATATACTTTAGTTAAAAAAATATATATTCTTTTGATTATGTTCTTCTCTTTTTATCATGTTATCTTATGTATTGAGTAAAGACTAATAATAGTTGTTGATTAAACGTTACCAATCTGTAGCAACTAAACTCTTGTTCATAATTCATAATTTATTTAAAAAATGACAATTAAATTTAAATACTCATAATTTATAATATTAACAGCTAAAAGTTTTAAAAGTTCTAATTCTTTTTAAAGATTATAAAGCAACGAACATACATGGAGACACAAAAAAGTTCCTTTCTGGAGGATGGGGGTGGAATGCTGAGTGTGAAAGAAGGGGACAGGTCAAGTGGTGTTGGGTCACATGCACCCACCCTGCCAGCCAGGTTGAAAATGAGGATGGTAATATTGAATATACTTACATTTAGATTTTTTTTTTGGCCAACAGATTTAGATTAGATAATAAAACGAAATTTCATAATTTATTATAATTATATATAATCATATTTGAAGAGAAGTGTGTATGGGCTAGAGATGTTCCATAAAATGGACATTTTTAATATATAAATTAAGAGAAAAAAATACATAGTTTAAGGAACATTAGCAATGTCTTTTTGTTGTTTTGCACCTGCTGAAGGTTACTCCTTGAGAATATTTATAAATACTATTCCCTCCCACTATATTACCCTTTCAAAATACCATAAAATATTTATTATGCATAATTGAAAAATATCCATATTAAATTTATGACAGAGAAAAAGAAAGAAGTTCAATAAAGATAGTTTTGGAAAGACATTATAATTATTTTAAAAATTAAGAATTTTTAAAAAATTTTAAGATAATTAACTAATTTTAATTCTCATACTTAATTCATATAATTCGGTTAAATTAAAGGATTTAATATTAAGGATAAGAAGAAATAATAAATATATTATAATTTATATACTCTTAACATTTCATATTATAAGATAAATAGAGAGATTTTGTGCCTATCAAAAAATATTTACTATATTTTTAAATTTATAAAAAAAATTAAAATTTTTAATTTTATCCTTATTAACTCTATTTCTTTCCTTTAATATAATATAAGTTATAATATTAATAATATAATAAATAATAGATTAAAATGATATATTATTATATGTTATTTTATATTATAAAATAAGAAAAAAAATTTTATTTATAATATAAAGTGGAAAGAGTAATATATTAATTTTTAAAATTTAATCAATTACTAAGTAGTGAATTATTTATAAAGACTTCTGAGAGACTTTCTTGGATAGATGAATCATTTCTTACCTATCTTATATTATTTTCTGCCGAACGTATGTCTTGTCCTACCAATGGTCCCTTATCCTATATGAGTGTGTCGGAAGTTATAAATAATTGTCCTTTTTCTGTACAAACATTTGTCCCAGGCAAGCCAGAGAGAGGACGTGTTGTCCTTTGTAATATGTTGCTTTAGTTTGGGCCACATAACAATGACATGTGGCATATGACCCCACCCCCTGAAGAAGACTAATGCAAGTCGTCTGCTCGTCAATGAAGTATTTTTACTACTTTCAGCTAACAATCAACAATGACCTGACTGCTAGTTGAAAGAATTTTTCATAGGTTTAAACTAAGGATGCGGATATGAATATATTTTGATAAAATTGAATTTTATTGAGTATTTAAAGCCACATTGAGAGGTGTGCAAAAGTAATCTCACTTGTTTAGAAATTAATTTTTTTAAAAAAATAGATCTTAAAAAAGGAAACAAATTACTTCTCTCACTTGTTTCACCATTTCTAATTAAATCTCATTTAATTTGTAAAAAAAATTAAAAAAATACTTTAGTTGTTTTTCTAAAATTTTAAATTAAATGGACCTGCCCTTTGATCCACAAATTGATTAACTTAATAGGTTCAAACGCTACAATTATTTATCCATTAATACGTAAGGCCGTTGGGCCTGGGGGTCCATACTGAAGCCTAACGTAATGTTGTGGAGAAGCAAGGGAAAAAATAATGGACCTAGTGGTCCTAATACTAAAGAGCGAAATGGTTCCTAGGCCCCGCGCAGCATCATGCAGTATGCGGTCCAAATTGTCATCTTGTTATATCTCTTTACCAACAATTGAAGATTAAAATTTTCGAGATGTGCAGGTTACTGAAGTTGAATTTTTTTTCTCCCAATAAGATATTTTTTATACACATGAATAGAAATTAAACATAAGACAACATGGTTAATAAATTTAACTATCTATCAATTATGCAAAGAGCTTGTTAGTTATATTTGATGTGCTTTAAATCAATTCAAATGTATACTAATAGGCATCCATAAAGTCACTTGTATGTTCTCATTTTTAAATTATAAGTCATTTTTAACTATTTTATACTATAAAAGTTGATTAAAATTAATTGAAATATGTGAATTTTATAAAGTTATTTTTCAAAAATTATAAAAGTAAATTATTATTTGTGTTTTCTTGAAATTTTCTTTCGCTCTCTAAAATTACAACATGATTTTACTAGCTAGGTATGTTTGTCCAATGTGAGAAATTATAAAATTATTGTTTTTTTTTCTGTTCATTTTCAAAAAAATATTTCAACAACTAATTATGCTGGAAAAATAACAATAATTAGTTTCTTTTTTTAACTAAAAATTAATATCATGGTCTCAAAAAGAAATTGTAAATAACATTTTTCTCTTATCATTAACAGAAAAAATAATCTAACCAATCTACCAAACTCAATTTGATAATTTATTAAAAAATGACAATTAAAAACTCATAATTCATAATGTTAACCGTTAAAAGTTTTAAAATTTAAGATTCTTTTTCAAAAATTATAAAATTAAACTACTATTAGTGTTTTCTTGGAATTTTCAATCATTCACACTCTAGATCGAATGGTAGAATTAGTGAATTATAACATGATTTTACTTGATATTTTTGTCCAAGGGTAATAATAAATCCAAAAATCCCTTCATAATTTGGAAAAATCCGATGGATGGTATTATTGAAGAGCATGTATAGTAATTTCATAAATCGAAAATGCCCAGTCACTGACGTATCGCATTATATTTAACCTTTTTTTTCTGAGGTTTCTGTGCTTGCGGGTGAAACAACCTGAGAAGATCCGTGAATTAATTAATTTAATAATTAGAATAAATAATTAAAGAGAATGAATAGACAATTTTTTTTTAGGAGAGAAAGCAAGTGAATAGACAATTTAATTTTGAATTAACTAAGAACATAAATAAAATAAAAAAGAATAAATTCAAACATCACAAAAAACCCATTACCTGATAAAAATTCAAATTCATGAAACAAGTATACCCTAATATTGCCTTCAAAAATTCATTATCGGCGAGTTTAATATTCTTATAATAAGAATAAATCATTAGAATAATAGTGAGGTGTGAGGAGAAGTGGCTGATAGTCATAGAGTTGATAGCCATTTTGTTAGGGTATGCTTTTTTTTTTAATAAAGGAAAATAAAAAACCTTGAATGAGCGTATGGACATCCAATATGTTCAGGCAATGCTCACGAAACTAAGGCTATGTTTCGTTACTAGAAAGAAGCGCAAAATGGAGGGAATGGGACTTAGGATTACGGCCTAAACTAGTTTAGATGCAAGATACCTCATTCCCATGAAAGATGGAATGCCCATTCAATATATTGCACACATTAAAAACTTCAAAAAAAATTCTTTTACAATTATTTATAAGTCAATTCTATTCAATCTATTTCAATACTACCCGGAGGACGGAAAATATGGTTTGAATAATGGTGAGAATGATAGCTATGATTCCAGCGACAGTGCCCATAGTTTTCCAAGGTGTATTGTATTAATCACGTCTCATCGTTGCCTTCTTCTTGTGACAAGGATTTTGATAAAATTAGTTCAACCTTTTGCAAAGATCAAGGTATTAAACCCAATTAATACCATGGAACTATATTATGACACATGGACACTTCAAATTGCTTGAAGAATAAATCCGTATCAAATATTTTTCCAATATCAATACACATTGATATTTAGATATATATCTATGAAATATCCAATTTATTATTTTTTAAAAAAATAAAAAAAAATTAATTTTCAATACGTATTGAATCCGGATTAATATGATTTAATATTTTTTAGATACTTCATAGTATTTTTTTTAAATTAAAATAAATATTATATTTATTTACCAATTAAAAAAATTAGGAATATATTTTTTATCATAAAAACTAACCCAAAATATATTATATTATATTTTTTTTATCATAAAATCAGTCCTATTTACATATGATAGCTAGGGAGGAGATGAGATTGATCCTATTTCTATTAGTAGGAACCAGGCAGTAGGCAAATTGACCATGTTTTTACATGGCATTCAATATTATTAAAGGACAATAAGTGTGTTTCTTGTTTAAATTTTTTATTGCAATTATATTTCTTATATTTTATGAGTTATTGTATTATATATATACACCTATTTTATAAGTATCACATTCTATATTTTTATACTTGGTCATATCAACGTATCCAATACTCGTATATATGCAGCCATTGAACAACATTAACCTTGCATCACCAAGCTAATTGTGGATCAATATTTTTTCATGAATGGGGACATCAACATCTTCATTTGTTTTAAACCACCTCTTTACCTCAGTGAAAGACAAAAATACATAAACAACTAAGTTTTCTTCAGCTAAGCTTCGTCCTTCACTTGATCAATCTTTTTCCTTCCACTTTGTACCCACTTGATATGATCTTTGCAGCTCCAAATGTTTTGTGAATAATCAAAATCTTTATTTTATCCAACAATATTAATTATAGACACATGTCCTCACCCATGATTTTTCCCTAGAATTTAAGATTTTATAATCATGTAGACATTTAAATACTTTTTTTTTTGTTTTTTTATGACTAGGCTTTAAAAGAGCATTATTTTTTTTCCAATTTTACCCAAAATATTTATTATAAAAGAATTAATAGGGATATAATTATGATGAGTTATACTTTAATGAGAGTAATATTGAAAAGTTATGGTATTTTTGTTTTAAATTTCAATAAACCTAACTATAATCAATTTTGTTGGTTTATGAAAAATAGTTAAAAGTATTTCATAAGTATGAAAAGTAGGAGTATCATGAGTTCGAAAATTTCTTATTCATTGGTGTGGTAAATAGACTGAATAAAATTAGAGAGCAAACATAAATTTCAAGGGATTTTTCCTTTGGCCACCTGAAAACACTTCATTAAAATTTAAAGCGACACAAATAGTACGACAAAAGTACCAAATACGTAATACATTACTTCACACACATATAAAACTCCAGCCACATAAAAGGATGAAAACAACACAAACAAATGGAGGACCAACAGAACACCACTAGACAGAGAAACTAAACACCGACACATTGAAAGCTACAGAAGCAACCTCAACCTATTTCAGCAGCAGAATCTATGTCAATATCGCTTGGACGAGAGAATGTATGGTTAGAGTAGTGGTGAGAATGAGGACTATGATTCCAACAATAGTGCCCACAGTTTTCCAGGGTGTGTTGCAATAATCACGTCTCACAGTTGCCTTCATCTTGTGCCACCAGTTTTCATAAAATTTATTCAACCCTCGGCAGATATCAAGGTATTTGGAACTGAAAGTCGATGAATTGATATTTTTAACAAGACCATTGAATAATGTTGCAACTTCATTTGTATCACCAAGCCAATTGTGGATTATTTTCTTATGAACGAGGACATCCACATCTTTATTTGTACTAATTAGGCAATCCATTAAAAAAGCATAGTCAACGATGTATGAATCTGAAGGATAATGACAATGCTCTAAAGCTATCATATTGCGAAACAAAAATTCAGTGTTATCGTCCACGAAAACCTCCGGGATCTTAAGAACATGTCCTGAAAAGTTCAAGTCTAATAAGCAACAATTGTGTTGGGATATTGGCTTGAACTTTACTCCTGCTTCTAGCAACTCGTTTGCACTATATGAAAGAAGATCTCTTGATCCCGCATCTTTCCTCCCAGGTTTTACTCTTGGTAAGTAAAATAGCCTAAGAAGATCTGTGAAGTGCTTTATCTTCTCATTAGGATCAGCCTCTAGTTCTTGCTTGTTTAAATAGGCAAAGAAGTGAAATGTGAGGTAAAGAAATGAAGGGAGGCCACCACGTTGGTCTTGGGGAAATGCTGTATCGAATAGCTGTTCAATAAGAAAGAAAGGAAGTTGATTCTCAAGTAAAAGCAAATCATTACCAATGATATCGAACAAATATTGTTGTGATAGTTTAGAATCGTTGCAGATCTCGTTATTATAGAAGCTCGTGAACAGTTCAATGATGAAAACAGCATCCACTAATACCAATTGCGTAAGGACCGCACTACAAACTTCAATGTTCTCCGAGTAAGAAGCACGAATTTCTTGCTCTGCATTTTTCACAATGGTGGCCATTTTATCCAAGCTTTCCCCTGCTTTTTCTTTAAATCTTTTGAACAATATTTGTTTGTACGATTCCATGTCTCGCAGCCTCTTATCATCGTAATGAAAGGGGCCAATCGAAACAGCCATTGGGGTGTAAGCATCTTCATTTAGTTTACGAATCATACGGGGTACCCTATAGATGCAACGCTGATTATCTTGTTTCCATTTTTCAATGTCAATCACGACACCCTCTTCCACCTACCGAGTTTGATTCATAAAACAATCACTAATTACACAAACGAAGTGAAATTATTTGGAGAAAAAAATTGACCATAAGCTTGTGAAATCTATTATGACCCGTTTGATTCTCAGTTTTGTAAAATTAAGTTAAAATAAATAAAATTTGTAAAAATGAAGTTTAGATAAAGTAAGTTTGTTGTAAGTTGTTATGTTTGGATATTCATTTTACAAAAGTAAGTTTGACAAAAAATCTGTTTTGATTATAAGGGTTAAAAATATTTTTAAATGTATAATATAGAGTAAATTTGCTTCTCCATTTCCAAAATCCACGTTTTGTTAAAGGAAAAGTAATTTTCCCCTTCATTTTCTAAAATCACAGTTTAATCCACTTTCATTTTTCAAAAAAACAGTTGTGTTTAACCAAATATATCTTCTTAGAAAACTATGGTTGAAAATCATCATGGTTTCTTTTTCATAAAGATGAACCAAACATGCACTATGTGTTCAACTCATCTAATTTGTAATCTCACAAATTGTTTATAGCAAAAACTAAATAAGACTTAAAAAGGCTAATATTTGTGGTATTAAACATTAGCAATCTTAAAATAAAAAGTTGTAAGCGAAGGGAAAGTAAAGAAAAATAAGAAGAGCTCTCACAATTAAACAAGAGTACAGGATCTGCAGACCTGTTGTTGGTCCAAGTGAACATTGGAGGATGAATCTGTAGACTGAGCTGGAAGCAATGGCTGCGAAGTTTCCACGACTTCTTGAGACATCTGAGAGGCCAAGCCTTTCCGCATCATGTCCGCCATCTCCCAATGAATCTCAGTATCCTGTGCCGATTGTTGTATTCAGTATGCTTGCTTTAGATGCATCCTTGGCTTCCATTATATATAATCGCCAAAAATCAAATATTTTTAAATAATATATTGAATGATTTATTTGTTAAGAGAAAAAATTATTTTATAAATGTTTTCAAGGGAAAAAAAAAGAAAAAATTTCGGGGTGACATGGGAACAAGTAGCAAAACGATTAAAAAAATGAAATTATATATGTGAAAGACTATGAGATTTGCTAAATGTAAAGCGGCATTTGCCTACCGCAATAATGGGAGCCCATCACTGGACAACGGTACACTCAAATTAGTGTCGTACGTCAATGAAAGATAAGTTATTCCTTAAATGAATTTAAAGAAATATTCTTTACATTAACATGACAATTTTTTTTTTCAGAAAAATTGACTTAAAATTACATATAATGGTTTCTAGTACAGTTTCAACTAACTCTCTCGTATCTTGACTTGACTCAACAATTTTTTATCTGATATCTTTGCTTTATCATTAAATTAGAGGTAAGCTACTCCTAGTACTGTACATATGAAATTTAAGATAAGTCACATTATTCATACTAATAAGTAGAGTGATTTTCTGTAAATTTTAATATAATATATATATGTATATTGATTACCATATTCATCACATCTATTTACATAGCTCGTTTTCTCTCATGATCTCCCTTTCTATTCACCAGCAAGTCAAAGATATTAGAACTTTGATTGGATTTGGAGGTAACGAAAGAGGGGGATTATGAGAGAAACCAAAATTTTGTCTGGTACAAGGCAACGGAAACCAAAGGTGAGGAAAAAGCAATGCTTTCATGGTTTAGTGTGCTGTTAAGGAAAGAAGAGTGGATTTTAACATGATTATCCGATGCCTTTATGGTTTCTACAATTAGAGAAATGGAAAGTTACTATGCACTATAAGATCAGGGTGAAAAAGTTAAAAATGGCCCTATCAGATTATTTTCTAATTTAAAGGTGAGGGCCAACTTAGTCTTTTCACTTCAAATTATGTTCAATTCTTCTCTTCTTCTATTATATGATGCCTCTGGTCTTTAATATAATTTATTTTTAATTACTTCATACATATTTAAAAAATTAGTTATAATAATTAGTTGAAAGTCCTAAATTTTTCAAAAGTTACTATTTCTTCCAATATTATCCTTAATAAAATTCATAAAATCTTGCTACCTATCTTAATTACTGTTTTAATCTCTCTCTTCATTTAATAAATAAGGGCAAATATAAAATAATAGTTAATGTTTCATACATTTTGCAAAGTCAATTATAATAAAGACTACAAAAAAAACCCTTTAAAAACGTGACTTATATTAGAAAAAACAGAAAGTTTACTCATAAGTACTTAAAATGCCCCCAAAAAGTGGAAATTTTGAGGGCAAAATTACTTATTGTAAGTGATTATACATGTCAAAAGCATCACTCAATCAAATATTTTGTTTTATGCTTGTTTACTCATACCAAACATATTTTTTCCATACACATCTCCATTCCATTAAAAATCTTTCTTATCAAGCAAACGGAGCGCAAAGTCTTTTTTTTTTTTTTGGGTGAGAAGCCTAAACTCTTTGCGTGACTAGATAATATGACAACTAATCAATGCAAATGTTTTATCGATTAAAATATGGACTATTTAATTGAATGGAACGTAATATGACCTAAACTAATGTAGTGCCTATTTGAATGGTTTTGATAATCACTTATGGGATCCTATAAGTGATTATGTGTTGGAGTTGTCAAACACAAACTGTTTTTAAATAAACACTTATATCTCAAATAAATGATTATGGAAGAAGCTGATTTTTTCTGCTTATGATAATCACTTATCCTTCCATAATCACTTATTTCACTTTTTATTTTCATTATTCACCCAATAATCACTTAAACCCCAATATTCAAACATATTTCTTTTCTCAAAATGATTTATGGGGTAAAAATATCCAAACATAAATTATTTTTGACATAATCACTTATTTTCATAATTTATTATGAATAAACACTTATACTCATAATTACTTATATATAAGTTAATCTAAACATACCTATAGAAGCAAAAGTAATATAGACAGCAACTGTTTGCGTTTTGTATGGCATAGAAGAAGCCAAAAATATAAATGGTAGGCCTTCCTACATTGTACGGAATATTAAAAAAAAGAATATAACTTATTATAAATTTTACCTTCGTTATTAATTTTGTAATTATATACTAGATAAGCATCATGTAAATGTTTAAATTCATTTGATTTACAGTCTAACTAATCATGTTTATTATTGGCCAAAATAAAACTTGCCATTGTTATTGATTATGCCCTGGATATGAATTTGTAAAATTATAAAATATATTTCGGCCAAAAAATTCAAATTACACTAAAGTATAAATAATTTTTTACTGAATTGATGTATATTTTAAAAATAAAAATATACATTTCAATAAAACTAAAAACTCTACATAATTTAGAGAGCAAATAGTCCAATTATTTGTATTTATAAAAAGAAAATGGAATTGAAAAATAATTTTTGTAGGTTGAAATTCTTTTTTGTGTCCCTGAGTTAAAAATATAAAATTACTGTATTAAATAATGTTAACAAAACATAATAAATATTATTTATATATGATATTTTGTATGATAAAAGAAGAAACCTTTCCATGAGTATTACACCAGAGAGAGAGAGAGAGAGAGAGAGAGAGAGAGAGAGAGAGAGAGAGAGAGAGAGAGAGAGAGAGAGAGAGAGAGAGAGAGAGAGAGAACTCTAAGTCCTAAACTCAAATGATTGAGACAATGCAAGTTGACATAAGTGGCAAGAAGGATGATTTTGCAACCTGTAAGTTATGGATTTGAACTTCCTCTTTGTTGCTAACGTCTTACTTAGTAGTAATCGATTATGGGAAGATCCCTCACTCCTAATAGATGTAGGTGCTTGTAGTGGTTTGATGGTTTGTCTATTCTTAGGGCCTAGATAAAAAAATTCATGAGTAGCAGCTTAAGATACAGGACTGATCCCGCAACTTTTAGAATTTCATGCCCTACTGAAGGCTGAGATTGCCATCTCTACCTACCATTTTTGTCCATTAAAAAAAATCAAATGACTGAATGTGCAATGTTGAGTTGTGACAGAAAGGGAGGAGACACATGTTAGGGACTAGTACAATGAATTAATGATAAAGAATGACTTTAACTGATAAAAAGTATTAAAATTTGGTATACTGAATTGTAAAATTAGGAGAATGTGTAGTAATAGATCATATTTTATAATAAATTTATTATTTTGATCCCTAATTGTAATTTCCCCTCGAATATATATTTAGATTTAGATTAGATAAAAAAATTTTATAATTTATTATAATAAGATATAATTGTATTGAAAGAGAAGTGTGTATGGGCTAGAGATGTTCCAAGCATAAAATCGACATTTTTAGTATATAAATTAAGTGTATGGGCTAGTTTAAGGAACATTAGCATTGTCTTTATATTGGTTTAATTTGCACATGTTGAATGTTCCTCCTTGAAAATATTTATAAATACTACTGCCTCCAATTCTAGAAATAAGACCTTCTGATTTAATTATAAATATATGATTATTTTTAAAATATCATGCAGTGTTTATTATATATTATAAAAATACCTTTATTCAATTCATGAGAAAAAAAATAAAAAGAAGTTAAATAAAAGTAGATTTAGAAAGACATTAAGATTTTTTAAAAAAAAAATTAAGGTGATTAATTAATTTTAATTCACATCCTTAATTCCTGTGATTTGATTAAAAATATTTTATATTAAAAAATGAGGGAGTAATAAATATATTATAGTTTTATATAGTATATTATTTTTTAAAATTTAATTAATCACTTCGTAGATTATACTTCCTTTTATTTTTAATATAAGATATTTTCAAAATTTTGGCAAAGAATTAATTGATTTCCACAAATATTCTTGATACTTTTAGCTTTCTCCCTCTAAGTGTTAATATAGATAAAGATTGATTGTTTTTACTAAGAGTATTTTGAGAATATTATATCAATTTTTGACAAATGTAATATGTTTATCTAATTTTAACTACTTTACTTAATTAACATAATTTAATTAAAAAAGTCCTTATAAAAACAACATGAGAGAGTCGATACAACCAACAAGCTAGAAAGAGGAAGTGATGACGCCAACCAGTGAAGAAGATCAGCAACTGTGTTTCTGCTACTTTCAGCAAGCAGTCAACTTTGCCCTTGAAAGGATTTTTTACAGGTTTAAAATAAGGATGGGAATATGAATATATTTTGATAAAATGAAATTTAAATAAATATTTAAAGCCACATTGAGAGGCGTGTGTATAAAATTATTCGTTCACAAATTAATTTTTAAAATAGTAGATCTTCAATAAGGGGAGAAAAAAACCTTGATTACATGTTTCACCATTTCCTGATAAAATCTCATTTTTTCTGAAAAAAAATTTAAAAATTGCTCTAGTTGTTTTTAAAAAATATTAAATTAAATGGAGCTTCCCTTTGATCCACAGATTGATTAATTTAATAGGTACATATTGCTACAATTAGATATTCACATGGCCATAGTTAGATATTCATTAATTTAATAGGATTTTTTTGACTTTAAATATAGACCATTTTTAGAATATAGTCCAATATTTATTATGCATAACTAGAAAAAACCCACATTCAAGCCACTTGAGACTAGCTCAAGTGGTGAGGTTGAGATGGGTTATGAGCAGAGGTCAAGGGTTCAAATTTTTCTGATATATAAAAAAACAAGCAAAAACCTCATATTCAAGAGAGAAAAAGAGAAAATATTTAATAAATGTAAATTTAAAAAATATTATGATTTCTTTTAAATTTAGTTTGTAAATTAATTTTAATTTTTATCTTTAGCTCACGTGATTCGGTGAAAATTTAAAAGACTTTTATATTGAGGATAGGAGGGAATAATAAATATATTGTAATTTTATATAGAATATTAATTTTTAAAATTTAAGTAATCACTAAGTAGATTATATAAAAGGAAAATTATTTATAAGGATCGCCCCATAGGCTTATATTTAAAATCTCCTTTTAAAATTATTTTTATTTAATTAATTTTTTTTAAATTTTTTAAAAAATGTACTTTTTTATTGTTAATAGTATTAATGAAAGAAAATAATTTTGATGGACATGTACTTTTTTTTTTTTCATGAATATGACTATTGAAAGGACAAAAACCTTTTCCATAAGCATAAAAACAGAGGGAGCATGCGGCAAGTTAGAAAGAGGTTGTGATGTTCTTTTTATCGGTTGGGGCCACATAACAATAACATGTGGCATATGACCCCACCCCGTGAAGATGACCAATACTAACCGTCTGACAATGGAGTACTTGTATTTCAACAACAAATTTCAGCTACCAGCCTACCAGTCAAGAATGACCTGAGTTCGGGTCAAAAAACCAATGGCAAAAGCATTTTTAATTGGTTTAAATTAAGGATACGGAAATGAGTATGTTTTAATAAAATAAAATTTTATTAAATATTTAAAGCCACGTTAAGAGGTGTGGATAAGTAATCTCAATTGTTTAGAAATTTTTTTTAAACAAATAGATCTTTAAAAAGAAAAAAATTAATTTTCTTACTTGTTTCATCATTTCGTGATTAAATCTCATTTCATTTGTAATGAAAAATTAAAAAAAATACTTTAGTTGTTTTTCAAAAATTTTAAATTAAATGGACCTGCCCTCTGATCCACAAATTGATTAATTTAATTTAATAGGTTCATATGGCTACAATTAGTTATCCATTAATATGTTGTTTTAGATTGGTGAGTAATCTTTATAACATATTTGAGATGGATCCCAGACATTCAAAGTCATTTTAAATGAAATATGTGAAAAAATATATATATTAAACATTTTTTGTTGTCAATATATTTAATAATTTTTATTTGCTTTGCTCAACAAATAAATCATTAATAATAATAAAATATAACTAATAAAAGCATAACTCAACTGGTTGGGAGATGTGCTATCTTATGATGTAAAATTTGAGTTTTGGGTACACAATGTAATAAAATCCTTGAAATGCTACCCAACTTTGTGGTGGAATGTGATGTAATAAAACACGGTAACGAAGTTGATTCTCAAGCAAAAGCAAATCATTACTAATAGTGGCCAGCAAATGTAGTTGTGATAGTTTGGCATCGTTCCAGATCTCATCATTATAGAAGCTCGTGAAGAGTTCAATGATGAAAACAGCATCCACTAATACCAATTGCGTTAGGACCGCACTACAAAGTTCGATGTTCTCCGAGTAAGAAGCACTAATTTCTTGCTCTGCATTTTTCACAATGGTGGCCATTTTATCCAAGCTTTCCCCTGCTTTTTCTTTAAATCTTTTGAACAATATTTGTTTGTACGATTCCATGTCTCACAGCCTCTTATCATCGTAATGAAAGGGGCCAATCGAAATAGCCATTGAGGTGTAAGCATCTTCCTTCAGTTTACGGATCATTGGGGGCACCCTATAGATACAACGTGGATTGTCTTTGCTGTCTTGTTTGTCTTGTTTCCCCTTTTCAATGTCACATTTCACCTACCAAGTTTGATTCAAAAAAACAATCACTAATTACACAAGCGAAATAAAATTAAGAAAAAAACCATAAGCTTACGAAATCTATTTTTGTGTTCTACTCGTAATAACTGATTTGTAACTCACAAGTTGTTTATAGCTAAAACTAAATAGGACTTAAAAAGGCTAAAATTTGTGGTATTAAACATTAGCAATCTTAAAATAAAAAGTTGTTAGCGAAGGGAAAGTAATGAAAAACAAGAAGAGTACCGGATCCGCATACCTGTTGTTGGTCCAAGTGAATATTGGAGGAAAAATCTGCAGACTGAGCTAGAAGGAATGGCTGTGTAGTTTCCATCAATTCTTGAGAAATCTGAGAGGTGAAGCCTTTCTGCATCGTGTCCGCTTACGAGCCGTGTCGAAAGCTATACAATTTAATACTAGGTGCAAAGAATTTGTAATATAGGAGCAACCTAAGTCATATTCTATGAGAGACAACTGTTAATATGCAAGAAAGAGATTGTGAATTTTAAAGCTAAAATGATACACCTAAATGATTAAAATAATAATAATAATAATAATAAAAATATTATAATTGAAACTAAGCAAAATTAACGGAACTAAAATGAAATAAATTAATACAACTAATTAAGCTACAATGCAACTAAAATGCAAATTTTAAATTAGTTCTAAATATGTGTGTGAGGAGAGATGTGTCCGTGTACAGTGTGTGATGAAAGCATGCAAACCTGGGAGCCTGTACTTATGCATTACCCAACCCCACCTATCTAACAAATCACAATTAAGTACCTGTATTTCAACGACTAATTTCAGCTATCAGCCTACCAGGCAAGAATGACCTGAGTTCAGGTCAAAAAAACCAATGACCTGACTACTGCTAGTTGAGAAAGTATTTTTAATAGGTTTAAATTAAGGATGCGGAAATGAGTATATTTTAATAAAATGAAATTTTATTAAATATTTAAAGCCACATTAAGAGGTGTGCATATGTAATCTCAATTGTTTAGAAATTTTTTGTAAACAAATAGATCTTCAAAAAGAAAAAAAAATTACTTTTCTCACTTGTTTCACCATTTCGTGGTTAAATCTCATTTCATTTGTAATGAAAAATTAAAAAAATACTTGAGTTGTTTTTCAAAAATTTTAAATTAAATGGACCTGCCATTCCACAAATTGATTAATTTAATTTAATAGGTTCATATGGCTACAATTAGTTATCCATTAATATGTTGTTTTAGATTGGTGAGTAATCTTTATAACATGTTTGAGATGGATCCCAGACATTCAAAGTTGTTTTGAATGAAATATGTGAAAAAATAGATATATTAAATATTTTTTATTGTCAATATATTTAATAATTTTTATTTGCTTTGGTCAAAAAAATAAATCATTAATAATGATAAAATATAACTAATAAATGTATAACTCAGCTTATTAGGAGATGTACTATCTTAACTAGTGATCTTGACACTATATTTTTGAGTTATGACAACATTTTTTCTTTGCAACCGGTGAGAAGTGTTGTCTATATTATGAATAAGCAACATTTTTTCTCATGTTGCATATTTATGTCCACTTTAGGCAACATGTACTAGGTAACATTTGGAAATTGTTACTTATAGTGGGCTAGGCAATATTTTATACTTGTTGTATTATAATTTGAGAAAAGCCAACTAAAAAAAGTGTTGCCTATAACACCTCTCTTAATGCGACATTTAAAAATTGTTCCCTCTAATTCCTACACCCTATAGGAAACATTTAACAAATGTTGGATATATATTTTCTTATACACAAAAAGCTTCGCACCATTTTCTTCTTTGTTCGGCACTAATTTTAATATATTTTTTTAATTTTTTATGCATTATTATTATTATTTTAAGATAGCCAACAATAGGAAATGTTGCCTATAATATACTACTACTAATGCAACATTTAAGGGTCCGTTTGGTTCGCAGTTTTGTAAAATAAAGTTAAGATAAATTAAATTTATAAAAATAAAGTTCTGATAAAAGTAAGTTTGTAAAAATGAAGTATGTTTGGATATTCTTTTTGAAAAAATAAGTTTGGTAAATTGATACATGTTTGGATGATAAAAGTTAAAAGCACTTTTAGATGTATAATTACTAAAAAAGACATAAGTTTTATAATACAATATTATATAACTAATTGAATGATGTATAGTTTATAATAATAATAATATAGTTCATAAATAAATATAAGTGAAAAAATTTAATTTCTCAAATAACTAAAGGGCGTAATATAATAAATATACTACATTAATTATAAATTGTTAACACTAATATTTATAATTTAATAAACCATATTTAGATGTATACTTACCAAAAAGGACATAAGTTATACAATACAATATTATATAACTAATTGAATGATGTATGGTTCATAATAATAATATAGTTAATTTTATTTACTAGAATTAAATATAAGTGAAAAAATCTAATTTTCCGTATAACTAAAGAGTGTAATATAATAAATATACGACATTAATTAGAAATTGTTAACACTAATATTCATAATTTAATAAATCAAATTTAGATGTATAATTACCAAAACTGACATAAGTTATATAATACAATATTATATAACTAATTGAGTGATGTATGGTTCATAATAATAATATACTTAATTCTAATTACTAGAAAAAAATATAAGTGAAAAAATCTAATTTCCCATATAACTAAAGGGTGTAATATAATAAATATACTACGTTAATTACAAATTGTTAACACTAATATTCATAATTTAGTCAGACGTATTTAAACACTCGGCGTGACTAATTTTGTTGCAAGTACTGTACTATTTGACCTCTGAGTGACTCACGAATGGTATCCATCGTTATTGAAGAGGCTACAGCTGAAAGTATGCTTGGACCCTCACCATCATGATTGTGATCATCATTGTCAACACTTATATTGCCATCTTCATAAAGAAAGAAATCAGAATCAGTAATAGATTTCTATCTAATGAAGATATGCATAGCCATTGTTGCACAGACAATTTGGACTTGTGTGTCAAAATGGTAGTTTGGCATTTTGCCTAAAATCGCGAATCGATTCTTCCAAACCCCGAATATCCTTTCTATTGTGCACCTTAAACTTGAATGATGATAATTGAAGACTTCATTAGGGTTTACAAAACAAGATGAATGTTGAAAATCTGGAAGGTGATAGCGTTCACGTCTATATAGACCAAGATATCCAATTGGCGTTGGATATCCAGAATCTACCAAATAATATTTACCTAATAAACAATGAAAGTATTGTCATGTATTTGTGATGACAATGAAGAAGAATAAATAAGACTAAATGTACAAGGGTACAAAAAACCAACCTGGAGGTGGCTATGAGAAATTTAGGTTGGGAGTTGTTAGATTGTGATTGAATATACGAGCATCATGTGCAGTGCTCTCCTATTCGGCCAAGACAAAAATAAAACACATGTCCCAATCACATTAGCATCACATTTTGTGTTGCAATTCCTTTTTTTCCAATAAATTTGATTTGGTCATGGGCAGGAACCACATACAGGATATGAATACCGTTAATAGCTCCTATAGCATCAATGAAAAATGGGTAACGATTTTGAATTTTTCTATGAACCTCACGAAACCTGGGATCTCGCGGCTTAATGTATTTTAATGACAAGTGAATGCACGCTTTCAACACTTTATGAAAATTTCTACTCACAATTTCCCTCGAATGTTGAAACTTTCTTGAATGACGTATTTCCCACTTCATGTCCAATAGTATATAAGAACATGGAAACCATTTCTTCAATGCTCATACATGAGGTCTCTTTCAACCCATAATTTCCCAATTCAAAGCAAAATTGATGCAATACTTGATTTTCCATTCTAAACATCTCATAACATCGAGCTAGATGACCATGCAAAACGTCTTGGACCCACGAATGCCCTGTTTGTTCATTAGTTCTACACGGCTCTTTACATAAGTACATTACCGTATACTGGCCAATTAATGCAGCGACGTGTTCATCCTCCGTTAAATCATCATGTAAAATAGCTCGTCGGTGTGCATCATCCATGCTACAAACCTGGAAGTTTAAATATAATCATCATATTAATGATATCCTTTCATAGAAAAGAGTCATATGTAATTACAATAGTCATTATATAGCAGTCATAACACAAAGTTCATTATATAAACTTTGTGATAGCTATATAACTACAACAAGCAGTACATGATAGTATAATACAATAGTTACAACACAAAAGTTATCCATAGAAACCTCTAAGCTACATAACTACAACAACCAGTACATGTAGTCGTCTACAACAGTCACAACACAAAAGCAACCATAGAAACATCCAAGCTACATAACTACAACGAGCACTATATGATTGTTATCCACAACAGTGACCACATAATAGCCTATGTCTCATAAACTTTATATCTTAGCCAACAAAGCAATGCTTCCTCATCATCTTTCATTGGAACAAATGTTTCTTTGGCTCTATCAGACTATGACATCAGCTCAACACATTGAGGAAGCTAATTTTTATCATTTCTAATAGCTGGGATTCTTTTAATTTCAGCAACTACTTCTGCAATTGATGTGCCGGGTGGTGCAAGAATATTTGTACGCTTCTCAGAGGCACTTGCAATCCTACTAACTACAGAAGCTATCTCTTGTGTGGGTGCACCTTTCTTCTTCTGTTGACCACGATAACATCCATCCCTCTTCCTCTTGCCTAAGCTTTGATCAGTGCCACGAGAACTAGTTAAATTGATGTTTTGCATGTCTGAACTAAGTCCCCCACTTTCTCCGGCACCCCCTCCACCAAAGATTTCATCACTATCATCTGATCCTTCCTCAAGATCAATACCATCCACGGTTAGACGGTAGATATCATCCTCTTCTTCCATGGCAGTTGGTATAATACCTGAATTAGGTGATCATGCTTATATGCCAGATGCCACGGAATCCTTGAATAATGCTGTCAACTTCTTGGAAAAAGGAAGCCCACTATACCTGTATCTCTTATATAGTAGATTTTCCTGCATGCATGTAAATAATGAAGTTAAATTAATATACATCAGAAAAATATACATATAGAAAATGTCATTACACTATTATTTCATACCAGTTCTTTCTTCACCCACCAATCATCTCGAGCAGTAAAAGTATTGTACTTTGGACTCCATCCTAAACCTGTTTTATTAGCAAATAACTTGTATCATGCATACCATTCTTTTTTAAGGTTATCCCATTTGTTTCTAAATTACATTTTCATCAAATTTCTTCCTGTTTTTTCATTGAAAGCGGCCATAACTGCTTTCCACCCATTCTTTGACAGGTTACCTCCAATGTGTTCGTTCTTACCAAAATTGTTCTAAGCATAATTTGATGAATAGCTCAGTTGAATTGTGATCCCATGTAATCTTTTTCTTTTCTCCATTGCTCATCGTTATAAATATCACCTTATCATCAACATAATGCATTCACTAAATCCACATGTGGGGTTATTCTCTCTAACAATAACCAGATTTTTTTTCTGGACCTATAAAATCCCAATGCAAAACTTACTTCAATATAGTCAAATTTAAAGGCCTAAAGGGAAGTTGAAGCATATAATAAGATTGGTAATCAATATATTGGAAAAATGAAATGAATAGAGAAAAAAACAGAAGATATGCCAACCTTTCTTAATTACAGTGGTTAGTTGATACATTAAAAACTATAAGTGTAGAGAAACATGTATGCCAGTATGCAAAATGTCCTTTAGGACCTCTTCTAAACTAGAAGTATAGCGGGGTAAATGGTAATGAAGTATAGATATGATACAATACTTCAAACTACATTAAAACATTATATATCATGTCATACTTCGATATTGACACTTTTTTTATCAGAATTCAAAAATGAAGATAACCAATCTATATAGTTTCATTTAGAAGCAATGAACCAAGTCACAAAGAACTTGGCAATGGAATGAGAAGAAGATAATATTTGTGTAAATGTAGTAGCACCATGACTTGTGATGACCTCAATTTTGGAGTCTAACATGGAGTAAATACATGCCCACTTACCTTCATCTCCATGATGTTTTTGAATTCTACACTAACACGGCAGAACAGAAAAACATGTAGAATAGAAAAATAGAAGAAACTACAAGAAAAACAAAAGGAAAAACTTCGAGAGGTTAGGGCTCTTCTCACATAAACCCAAACTCTTCCTTCACTCCTCTCATGCCCGAAACCCCTTAATAAAACTCTTCAACCATAATCTCTCCCTCTCTCTTCTCCAACCACAAAAAATGTAGCCTTCGCCAGCCCTTGTGTGATTTTGAATTTTGTCTCCATTCTCTCTCCAGCCCAAAAGTTATGGGTACATCATCTTTAATAATCATTCATCTCTTCATAAGAACCTACTAATTAGCCAAAGAAAAATGGGGCCACCCAAAAATGATGGGTTACATTATAATGTAAATTTCCACAAGAAAAAAATGAGCAGCGAGGAGTAACTTTGTATAAAATGATGGATTCCAAAACACATTGTAGCTTCCACAAGAAAATGATTGATTTTTGAAGCTTTGCAAGTCAAACGTGCTAGCTGACCTAGTGAAGGATTGTTAGTGGGACTAGGCAAGAGAGACTTACTGTGGGTTTGTAGGTGGCACACAGTCTTTGTGGGTTCATGGGTTTTAGCTTTCACACTCTGTGACATTGGGAAATTGACAAGCACCGATCAAGCAATGTCCTTCAAGCTCAGATCTAAAAATACAGAGATACCGATCACTAGTGACACCGACCTCACGGATCAAGCAAGACAATGACAGATCTAAACAGGTAATAATAAGGGTGCACTGGAATCATCATCAGAGGCGTCGATGGTGGATGTTTCGGAAGCTACTTGTGACGTCGATGAAGGAACAGACGACACTGCCTGAGAACGAACAAAAGAAAACAATAAAGGTCGGCGGTCACAAGGAACATAATATAGATGTCAATGAAGGAATAGAGGATGCCGATGGTCAGAATTAGGGAGGCATCAATGGATTATGAGCCGGTGTTTCAGACCTTGTCCGCAACGGAGTACAGAAGCTAGAGAAAAAACCAAAATTGCGGTGTGCTTCACACTGGGCAAAGAAAAAAGGGGAAGGTTATAATAGTCCTCTATGTTATTAACTGTATAATTAATGCTGAATGTATGATTATTTTATTTTAATTAAAAAATATAATAAAGTTAATAATGGTTTTCTAAACCCAAAAGGTAGTCAATCAATGTGTTCAGAAAAAGTTTGTTTAGGGCCCGTTTCATTTTTGAAAAATTCACGTTTCTAAAAGCCAAACACATCATACTCAAAAACCACAGTAAAAAACTATGGTTCAGTTAATTAAAAGGTGAACCAAACACCCACTAAAACTTGTTTCCTATTTTAGTTACATCCTATAAATAACAATTACCCACGGTTGACTATAGTTTTTCTACACACACAAAAAAATTGGTGCCATTTATTTTTATTTTGATGATAATTTTTAATTTTTTATTTATTTTATATATTTTGTAATAATTTTAGAATAACCAACATTTGGAAATTGTTGGCTATAGATTTCCTAAAAAAAAAAACTTGGCGCCACTTAGATTTATTTTGGCAGTAATTTTTAGTTTTGTGTTTTTGACACATTAATTTTAATACTTTTTATCAATTTAACATCATCATTATTAATATCGTCCCATTTTTTTAATTTTCTTCTATTTTCACAGTCTTTCACGCTAACTTAAGTAAACAAAACCTAAATGACAGTAAGCCACCAGTGCATTTGGTCTACAGTTGTTGCCATCAGAACATGCAAATTCTCATCGTTTAAAATTCACCTTCTGAAGATCCAGGTGTGTAATCAAGCTCATCTTCTCTTGTCTTCCCTTCCAAATGAGTTTTGTTTCATTTTTGATTAAGGTTCTCTTTGGTAATCAAGCTATTTGATGATTTCCACTGTTCGGCTTTGGTCTGAAGTTCTCGATCGTCATCTGAACAAGTGATTTTGGGGTTTGTGAGTACATTTGCATTCAGTCTAGACTTTGTACATTTAGTTTTGAGTTGGTGAAATTCCTCCCCAACTCGTCGTCCCCATCCAATAGCGGCTAAATACAGTGACCCAGAACTGAAATTATTTGTCTGACTCTTTTTGTTAGCTGAGAGGGTGAAACAAAAAAGAGACGATATGAGGCCTAATGAGTTCAGAGTCGACCCCTCTTTTACATATTAGCCAAATGCTTAAATTTTGTGGGTGTCCTGGCAAATGCTTTTTGATTTGTTATTTATTAAAGTTTGATCATAAGAATGGCCGACATATACTTTTTATCTATTGATTCAAACCTTTTTCTTTCGTGGTCCAATGAGATATGGCGGTCCAATGAGATGGTCCCTACGTATGCTTTTTGTGTTGTTAATTATTAAAGTGTATTCATACCTAGGAATATTTTTATCTCACATGTTGTCCTTCCAAATTCTTTATTCTTGTGATTATGTTATGTGGGTTAGAGGAATGCTTAAATAATTGATAAAAAAAGCTTTGAATATTTCTAGTGTGGGACACGTAAACAAAGCCTAATTAATCTGCAACAAACTTATTTTTGTTGGGCAATAACAAACTTATTTTTTTTATTGCCTTAACAAACTGAGTTTTTCTTTTCTTATATTATATATAGACTTGAGCAAGATGTTTAGAGCCTACAGGGCAACATATTAAGCAAAGAATGAAAAGCTTACAAAAGACATATTGGACTTGCAACTTTGAGGGTGGGGAAGGGAAGCAATTTTATTTGAATGGATAGAGACGTAGTTGGCCTTATATGTTTTTTAGATTTAGGCCAATCAGATCATGCAATTAAACAAATAACAAAACTTCTAATATTAATGTTGATTGTCAAGCCTTTGATGAATATCAGTTTATATGGTTCTAAATAGAGCCAACCCTTGGATGCTATTTTTAATTTATAAGAAAACATAGCAGATGCATTAGCAATGATTAAAAACAATCATTAATTACACAACCAGAATGCTTCCTTGTTTCCCCTTTTCAATGTCACATTTCACCTACCAAGTTTGATTCAAAAAACAATCATTAATTGCACAACTAGAATGCAAATCTTAAATTAGTCCTAAATGAAATAAAATGCAAACTAAACTAAATAAATTAAGATGAAAAATGCAAACTAATTATTATTAAATTAAAATGCTAATACAAATACATTATTATTATTTTCTTTATGAAATGCAATGCAAATTATTTAATATGAGAATGCCAATTATCAACTAAGATTCCCCCGCCCCGGGGGGGGGGTATGTGTTCTAGGAACCCTTCCTAAAAGGTGGCCTAACTAGCTATTTCTCTCTATTTGTGTAATATAAAGTTCTTTGGTTTATGGAATGAATTTGACAGATTCATAAAAAAAAAACTAAGATTGGGGGAAGGGTTTTTTTCAATTCAAAGTTAAACCAAATTAAAATAAACAATTAATTAAAATAAACTAAACACTAAACAAGGATTAAAAGAAAATAAGTGTTCAATTATTGAAAATGTGGATCATTCATGGGCTTGACAAGTAATTCGGGCATATTCTAGCTTGAGTCCAATTAAAATAGGAATGAGTAAGTTTTTGATTAAGTAAACTAATTAGATTAAACACTTAATTACCCTAAGAATAATCTAAATAATTAATTAATTCTAGATACTTCTAGCTGTTAATTAATCACCTGGAATTAGTCTAACCCAATTAATTAAGCCTAATCTCAATGTTAATTGAGTTTATATTAAATATGAAAAATTGGATAAAATTATCTAATTAAACCAAATTAGATAATTAACTACCTAATTATGTAATACTAAACATAACATTATCTGAATTACATCATAAACCAATGAATTAATCGAGATAACACCAAATTGGGACAAAATTCACAAAATTCCAGATGTGAAATAAGCATAAATCCAACTCAAATCAACATTAACCAAATACAATAATGTATGCAATACATTTTAAACTCAAATCCAATCTCCAATCATCAAGATATTTATACATTTTCATCAATCTTAACTTAGAAAACCTAAGATAAAATCAAATAAAATTCAGAAAAATGAAGATGATAAAAGAAAACTTCACATTCCTCCATTTATGCTCTAGCCAAGCTCTAGAACCCAAACTTCTTGCCTTACTCCATGAATGAACCACAATCACCCTAGCCTTGCATACTCACCAGCTTCCAATCAGAAAATAACAGAACATGAAGGACTAAAGGGAAGTCATCGGTGTGAGTGAGAATGAAGGAGGGAGTCCAAAATGTGGGTAAGAATGGAAGAAATGAAGGGATTCGAGAGAGAAACCTAGAGAGACGATGATGAAGATCTACAAAGGGTGAGGAAAAGAAGGTATGTATGTGTTTGGAGGCGCCGCTTGTTCCATTTCTAAAAGAGGTGATCTTTCTTTCTTTTTTTTCCTTTCAAACAAAATGTGTATATATATATAACTATTAATCACAAGAAAGGAGTGTATTGTCTGGCTATTGGGAAGGGAGTGAATGAAAGTAATAAAAAAGATTAGGGCTTGTTTAGCTAAGAGAAAATTGTGGAAGGAAATAAGATGTGGATCAATAAAAATAAATGTAGATACAAAAGGACAACTAAAAATGATGAAGATTGGAAAAGTTGAGAAAATAAATTTGTCGTAAAATTCTTCCATTCTAATGTCCAAAATATCCCTACAAAATTTCAAACTCTATGGATCATCACCTACCAAAAGATAGATTAAGTTCCCAATAAAATAAAATGTAGCATAAATCAGACTAAATTTTGATCAAAGGAAATTAAATTAAAGGATAAAGTTTAAACTCAATTTAGAGAAAAATTATGACTCATAATGATAAAAATAAGGGAAAAAATACTAGGAAATAAATTTCCAAAGCTCTTTAATAATTTTATCCCTAAATGGGTTAATTCTTAATAATTTCTTTAATCACAATTAAACCACAAATAACCCATAATCATATTAAGAATTATTAAATAAAATAAAACGGAAGTATTAAATTATTTGAATAATTTGGAAGATAAAAATAATTAAAATTAAAGCTTAATTTCTGAAAAATATCCTAAAATTCTCATTTATTATAAATTAAGGTTGATTATCTAAATATCATTTAAATCACACAAAATTAGCTAAAATTCAATATGAAAAATGCTTAAATAAGAGGAATAAAAACAATAAAAATTCATAATTATCAATTTTCTCCGCACTCAAGCCTTTGCACTCTTGGGCAAAACAAATCAAAGAACCAAGGAAAACAAAAGAAAACCAAAGAAAAACTAAGAAAGACATAAGATTTCACAACTAAGATACAACCTAAGTCTATCCATATTTAATCCATCAAAGTAGTCCCATACAAATCAAGTTTCCAAACCTCGTGGCAAAATTGTTAACTTAGGCATTTTCCAAAGTAAGTGGCCTCTAACTTGATATAGTGTATAGCTCTTTTCACTTGATGTCTAGGTTTGTGTGTACATTCATAATATCCCTATCTAAACTTTTTTTCCATAGACTTGGCAGAGATCTAAGCTCTCCACTACTCACAAATCAAATGCATAATAATGATCAAAAGGACTTTTATTAGGCTCAAAGATGGATGAAAAGATAAAGAAATGGAGGGTAAGAATGGAATGACATGAGAAAGGATGAAATGTGACAGAATAGAATGGTAGAACAAATAAATCACACCTTATGAATTCAAGAAACACCAAACTAGCATATATGAATGACAATACAAATAATGCAAGCCTTGGGATTTATTCTTCCTTTTTTTTCATCTTTCCTCTTTTTCTTTTTCTTTTTTTTTTGCACTTTTCTTGAGATTGTGTGTTTTACGTTTTATCTCAACCCCTTTTTATTCACTATATTTTTTTTTTCAAAACTTTTTTCTTCTTTTCTTTTTTTTCCCCTGATTTTCTCAACTTTTTCCTTGTCCCAAAGTAATGCAACACACAAATATAATGCAAGTAAGAGGCTCTTTACTTCCTAAGGTGCAATTAAAAAAGATTTTCAATGGTCTTGGCATTGATAATAATAGGTTAACCATTAAAGAACAAAAGGCTCAAGAAAGGAGTAGAAACGTAATGGCACAAGTTAATAAAGAAATGGCTAAATGGAAATGGTAATTGAAAATGAATGCCTTAATCATTTCACTATCATGCAAATGACTACAAATATAGTCTCAAACAAGATCTAATGGAAGTTCTACACACATTAAAGAGAATTTCATTTGAGGCTCAAATCCTCACTAGATTTATAAGCTATTCACTTGTCAAATCCTAAACTAGAAAATTTGTGTTTAGTTCAAACAACTTAATTCATATTAAATTACCCATCAAGACTAATTATTTCAAGACAAACATTATCTTTAACTTGTAAAATTTACACCAAAAACCTAAAAAATTTTCTAATTTTTTGGATTTTCTTAAAATAAAACAAAACAAACAAGCCTACTTTTAACTATTGGAATATCCCTACCCCATACTCAAACATTGCATTGTCCTCAATGCAAAAGACCACCAAAACAAATCAGAGACAAACCCAGAATCCAACAAATATATAAACAACCAACGAATCAATCATCAGATATTCAGCTAGCACTAGTCCAGTCAATCCAGTAACAAAGAGGAGAAATACAATAAAGATAGTAAAGGAAGGAATACGACCTGACTCATGGTGGGTCATAGAGAGAAGTAACCTTTTGATTGCTCTGAGGACTGCTCCCATGGAATAACTACAATCAATGACCATTAACTTTGCACCTTGACTTGCTTGCTTCATCCATTAACTCGACGGCTCCAAATGGGAATACATGTAATACTGTGTAGGGACCCTCCCAGCGTGATCTTAACTTTCCATGCATCAATTTGAGGCGAGACTTGTTGATCAAGATACAATCTCCAACTTTGAATGTCTTCCTAGAAATGGTCCGATCATGGTAGGCCTTCACACGTTCTTTATAAATCCTTGCATTCTCATAGCCCTCCAATCTCTGCTCCTTAAATTCTTGCAACCGATATTTTCTTTCTAAACCAACCGCCTTTAGGTCCAAGGAACACTGCTTGATTGCCTAGTAAGCATGATGCTCTACTTCAACGGGCAAATGGCATGCCTTGCCAAAAACTAAATGGTATGGGCTCATACCAATGGGTGTCTTGTATGCTGTTTTTAGGCCCATAAAGCATCGTCTAACCGCTTTCTCCAATCTTTCCAATTGGATTGCATGGTGTTCTTTGAGATCAACTTCGCTTCACGGTTGGAAGCTTCAACATGTCCATTTGTTTAAGGGTGATATAGGGTAGCCACCTTGTGTAGGACTCCATACTTACTGAGGAGACTCTGCATGCTACGATTGCAAAAATGTGTACCCTGGTCATTAATGATAGCCCTGGGTATGCCAAACCAATTAAAAATATTAAACCTGACAAAAGAAACCACTACAATAGAATCGTCAATCCTAGTAGGGATTGCCTCAACCTACTTTGACACATAATCAACAACAAGCAAAATGTAATGGAATCCAAAAGAAACTGGAAAAGGATCCATGAAATCTATCCCCCATACATAAAAAATCTCACAGCATAAAATAGGTTGCTGAGGCTTCTTGTGCCTCCTAGTGATCCCACCTACATGCTAACATCTAATGCAGTTCTTACAATACTAAAACGCATCCCTAAACAGAGATGGCCAATACAAACCAGCATCTAAGAACTTCTTAGCGGTTTTTTGTTGCCCGAAATGTCCCCCACATGCAAGCATATGACAAAAATGTAAAACAGACTCAAACTTATCATCGGGAACACACCACCTAATAAGTTGATTAGAATATAACCGCTATAAGTAAGGATAATCCCAGATCTAATGCTTAGACTCACTCTGAAACTTAGCTAATTGATGCTTACTAAGATTCACAGCCAATGCGGAAGCAACTAAGAAATGAACTATGTTAGCAAACCATAGTTTAGACACTAACATAATGCACAATCGATGATCATGGAAAGAATCATCACAAAGGTAAGAGTTTACCATTGGAACCTCAATCTAGCTCAAGTGACTAGCTACAACTTTCGTAGCTCTACTCTTATCCTTAATTTAAACATCAAATTCTTGGATTAGAACCACCCAATGGATCAAGCATGGTTTCGAATCAGGCTTCCTAAAAAGATACTTTATAGCAGCATGGTCAGTAAAAACAATCAGTTTAGCATGCAAAATATAAGACCTAAACTTTCCTAAGCTAAAAACAATCGCATAAAACTCATTTTCTATTGTTGTGTAAATGGCCTGAGTCAAGTCTAGGGTCTCAGAAGCATAGGCGATCACATGATGTTTTCTAGCAACTCTCTAAACCAATGCCACACCGAGTGCATAATCCAAGGCATCACATGTAAGCTCAAATGGAAGGTCCCAAATAGGTGCCTAGATGATCGGGGGCATGGTCAATCTCCTATTTAGGTCATCCCAAGCTGTCCTGCAAGATACATCAAAAGAAAATAGAGTATCCTTTTGCAAAAGACAGGACAAATGCAATGCTATCTCACTAAAATCCTTAATGAAATAGCGATAGAATCCAGCATGCCCTGAAAATGAACAGACCTCTCTAACAGATGATGGGTATGACAAAGATGCAATGATGTCTATCTTGCCCTTATTAACCCTATGCCATATTTGGACACAACATGACCTAGTACAATTCCCTTTCTAACCATGAAATGACAGTTCAAAGTTCAAAACAAGGTTATAATCAATACATCTTTCTAAAACTTTATCAGGTGAAGACAAGCGGTCACCAAACACAGACACCATAAACAGTAAAGTCTTCCATAAAAACTTCCATGCATTTTTCAAGAAAATCAGCAAATATAGACACCACATAATGTTAAAAAGTACCAGGGGCATTACATAACCTAAAAGGCATGTGTCTATAGGCAGAAGCACCAAACGGGCAGGTAAAAGTAGTCTTATCCTAATTCTCTAGGGCTATAGAAACTTGAAAATAACCTAAAAACCCATCTAAGAAACAATAATGAGACCTACCCGCCAATCTTTCAAGCATCTAATCTATGAAAGGAAGAAGGAAATGATCTTTCCTAGTAACTGAGTTAAGCTGCTCATAATTTGTACAAACTCTCCAACTGTTCTATACCCTAGTCAACACTAATTCACTAACCTCATTCCTATTCACAGTTAATCCAATTTTCTTAGGTACTACTTGCATAGAACTCACCCAATGGCTATCAACATATTGGATAGATTATACTTGCTGATAGTAGCTTTGTCACTTCTTTCTTGACAACATCCAAAATTAATGGATTAAGCCGTCTCTGAGACTGTCTAACTGGCTTGGCTCTATCCTCAAGTAGAATTCTATGCATATACATATCTGGGTTGATGCCAAAAATGTCAGCCAATGTCCAGCCAATTGCTTTCTCTCTCTTCTTAAGAACATCCAATAATCGACTTTCTTGATTTGGAGCAATATCACTTGTAACTATCACTGGTAGCTTGTTCCCTTCCTCTAAGTACACATACTTGAGGTCCTATGGAAGTAGTTTGAGCTCAAGTATAGGGGGCCACTCAACCGAGGGTAGAAGTGATTGGAGAACAATGTCTTCCAAACCATGTACCTGCATAAGAAATCTACCAACATCAGTATCTCATCTAGTAATGACATAGTCAATCAATCTAGAAGTAGTACCATCATCAGAACATCCATATACAACAATAGAATCACTAGATTGAACACTATCACATGCAAACAAAGAAACATGATCAACATCAATGTCATCACTAACTACATGCATAATATCATCGTTAAGACTTGTCTTATGAGAAACATCATCATGAGCTACATCAATAGCCCTAAGACTATCAACAAAACCAACACACATATCAACATCAACAACATCAATAGGTTGAGAACATCCTATACCACTAGCATTAGCAACATGCTCTAGACTCATCATCAAAACAGAATTAGGCAAGGATGTCAAATCACCCTTTTCCATAGCATCTATCACATCAAGCAACTTAGAAAATGAACTAGAATTAGAAGATTTCATAGATGCTACATCACTAATGTCAATAGTAGTACTCACAACACCATGATCAATATGATCATCAGAATGCATCAATGACTCAACAAAAGCACTAAACATATCTAGCTCAGATCTATCAACATCAGCACATATGTCACAAGTACTAGTCTCAATGCAATCATAAGAAATAGAATCATCAAGTCTAGCTATATCATAAGAGGCACTGATCATGCTACTCCTAAAATCTAAGAAAGCAAAGTCAACTAGCATATCAAGCATATTAACATCCACAACAGCAGAATCATCAGATGGATGCTTAATAGCCTCAAATAGATCAAATTTAATGACATTACTAGCAAACTCTATGGAAACTATGTAACATCCCTAAAAGTTAAATAACTAAAAATGCATAAGGAATTCATGAAAATGGACAGATACAGTTTTGCATGAAAAAGGGTAAAGAGGTCATTTTTCCTGATTTAACGGAAAAATGAGAAATTTTATTTTGGCCCTAAGAAGTTAAGATAATTATATTTTAGCCCCTCAAGAATGAAAGTCTAGCGGGGATGAATGAGAATATATATTTTGGAAAAAATTACAGCTAATGACTCGAAAGATTTAAAAATTATAATTGGCCCCAGGTTATGGGTAATTTTGTAAATATGCAAAATTATTGTTAAAATGAAACACGCAATGAGCTAAGTCCAATGATATATAGTATGGAAGTTAACTAATTAAAAATAAAGAAATAATTAATGTCGAGTGTCCAAAAGTAACTTAATATTGATAAAGTAAATTGTGAGCCCTACAGACGGTTAAAAGGTGACCGAGATAGGTTTTGGGCCTCACACAGATATTTTTTGGGACAGAATAATTAAGGAAAGATAGATATAAATTTGGAATAGTTATGTATCCCTAAAATACTAATTTATTGTAAAAATGACTTTATCGGTACCGGTAAAAAGTATTCGACATAGGATATATCTAAACCAAGAAAAATATACAGTATTTGGACAATTTTTTCTCTCTCTTAGGCATCTGGATGGCTCACTTTTTTCACCAAAACTTCTCAAAGAAGGCTTGGATTTTTTGGCCAAACAACTTATTGAAGAAGGCTTGACTTTTGGATCAAAAAATGATTAAGGTTAAGTGACTAATTAGTGAGCTAATTAAGCCAATTAACCCCTCCTTTCTCCATATTTCAAACGTGAGTCTGTAAGAGAAAAACAAAGAAAGAAAACACAAGAAAGAAAGGGAGAAAAGAGAGAAAGAAGAAGAGAGAAGGAGGAGGCAAGTGCAAAGCTCAAGAACTCAAGGATTTGATAAGTAATTCCTACTACCCTAGCTTGTGATTTCAAGTAGTTAGTGATAATTTCATGGAGTATATTTCTTCCCCTTCTCAAGATAAGTTTTCGTCAGACTATAGGCCATGGGAAAAGTTGAGTTTCCATCCACCAAACTTAGGAGAAACACCAAACTAACAACTTAGAACATGATTTTGGTAGTAGTTTGAAGTATTTCAAAAGGAATTGTTTTCTCCATTTTCTCCATGAATTTTGGTCAGTTAGGGTTTATTCCTAGAGTTGAAAAAACCAAAAGGATAGTAATATGGAAATTTTAGGTTTTATGAGTACTTTGTGAAGTTGAAGCATGAACTAGTGGCATTTGACCTCATTTTATGATGTGATAGCATTTCAAGAAGTGTCTAAAGGCCAAAGGAAGTGTCCACCAAGTTGGGAAAAGTTGGGAAAGTTTGAAGGTAGTAATATACCTATTTATGCTTATTGTTATAAAACTTGAATTTCATAAATTTGTTGTTATGCCATATGTATATAATGATGCTTTGTGATGATTTGTGATAGTTGGATGAGTTGTTTAATGAGATTTATGACCTTTAGATGTCCAAATTTCAAAATGAAACTCCATAATTTTTATGAAATGTTATGGCATTAAAAGTTTCAAGTGATAAATTGATATTTTCTTGATGTTTCCATGAATTATGTAATAACATGATTGTATAAATGGGTTGTTACTACTGGGATTCTTTCAATCTTACTTCCCCTTCAATGACTAACCATGTTAGGGAAAAATAATGGAAAAGGGCAAAGGAAAGAGCTAGATGCATGAAGAAGATAATGATGAGTGGTTGATGATGCAAGTTATTATGTTATGATGTGAACATTTGTATCCATATATGTATAGATGAGTGATGCTGCTATTAATTGTTAACATGTATTTCTAGGTTTCCCATTATGTTATGTATGAATGTGGTACTATGAATGATGATGAAATTATGATATGAAGCTCATTTTGCCATGGAAATGCTCAATTTGAACATCCTGAAAGAAATGTAGGTACTGTTCATGAGAAACAGGGAAATTAGCTTAAGTAATTTATATGCTCTAAAAGTAGATGAAATAAGCTTTCCATAGAGTAAAAGAACACCTAAATTAGATTAGTATACAATTTATGGTGAATTTTCAAAGTTAGAGTTCATAATAGGGAAAGATTTGGAAAACTGGAAACTGGAAATTAGGTACTGAAAAATTCAAAAGACAGTATAAAATTATACAGAGCTCCAAAAATTTAGAGGCTTACATTAATAGAAAGGTCTATGTTTTGAGTTTCATATGCCATTAATTTGGAGATAATTGGAGCTACATAATAGAAGATATGGAGGTTTCCCCACAGCTGTTCCAGTAAAAGTTGAATTCTGACCCTTCACAATAATCTCAATAGAATCAGAAGAAGAAGAAACTAATACATGATTTACACTACTACTAGCAGCTAAAAGAGTACTAGCCATAATTCTTATTTGCTAATGAAATCTACGCTCAATCTCAGGATCCAAATCAAATAGTATATCAAAAGATGATCGGGTCATACATCATCAACAAAGAGGAATAAAAGCTAGCAGAAAGTAAAAACAAGTAAAGAAACAAGAAAACATGAAAAACAAACAAGCAAAAATATAATGCAAAACTTAGACAAACACAACTCAAATAATCAAGCACATACGTCACCTCCCTGGCAATGACGCCAAAAATTGATCAGCTGTGTCAAAAGTTGTACAATTTAATACTAGGTGCAAAACATTTGTAGTATAAGAGTAATTTAGGTCATATTTTAAGGGAGGCAACTATTAATATATAAGTAAGAGATTGTGAATTTTTTTTTTGATAGCAAAAAGACAAACTAAATGCAATTACTGAAAAAAAGAAATAAAACAAAACAAAAGGCATGATCATACTGACATGACCACGTCTCTACCTAACTCATGTAATATAAAGCTAGGCGGGGAAGAAAAGCTGATGATGTATGACCTGATCATCTTTGAGTTGAAAGGATCGTAGTGATGCAGCCACCTATCCTTCCAAAAATGAACTTGTTTGCAATTTCCTATCTTCCATGCCAATCCCTTCATAATATTCGACCATGTGTTTCAAATCCCTTTCCATGCTTGAGACCCTGTGCGTCGTTCATCAATCTTGGGGATAACATCCTCCCCACATTTGTACTTTTCCCGCGTAAATCGCACCCACAGTGTATCTCTTGTCCTGATTAAACCCCAGCCAAGCTTCATTATATATGCTTCATTCTGATTCCTTGCCTCTCTCAACCCTAAACCTCCCTCCTCCTTTTTCTTACAAATATCTTCCCAAGCAACTAGGTGGATTCACCGGTTCTAGTTTGTACTTCCCTATAAAAAGGCTCGACTTGTTTTTATCAATTTCTTTGCAAACTTCTGTTGGGAGTGGCTCTATTTGCATGACATATGAGGGCATAGCAGACACAACGGAAGTAACAAGAGTATGCCTAGCAGCTAAGGACAAAGCATTATCTTTCCAACATGCAAGACAACCCTCCATTCTGTCTAGGGTATTTTGATACGTACCCTCGTAACTCTCTTATGGTGTAGTGGTACCCCAAGATACTTTCCGAGATCACTAGAGAGAGTAAATCCCCAAAATTCACTAATTTCCTATTTCTGAACATGATTCACAATCCCAGAGAAAAAGATCCTGGATTTTGCCACATTGACTTTCTCTCCTGAAACTTCACAAAATCATCAAGGCAAGCTTTGATCACCCCTACTTGATCCATACTAGCCTCTGTAAATAAAAGGAGTTCGTCTGCAAAAAATAGATGGGAGATAGCAAAACAATTCTTCTTGAGTCTAAATGGTAACAAGTACCACCATTTACCTCACCCTGAATCAAATATGCCAACCATTCAATTGCAATCACAAAAAGATAAGGGGACAATGGGTCTCCTTGATGGATACCGCGTGACGGGCCAAAGGTAGAAGCTCTCTCTCCATTCTAGAGCATTTGCATGGATGGAGAAGATATACATTCCTTAATTACATCAATCATCTATCTTGGCAGATCCAACTCCTCCAGACAGCTGAATAAAAAATTCCATCTAAGTAGGTCATAAGCCTTTTCTAAATCAATCTTTAAGGCCATGATTCCTTTCCTCCCTTTCTTAGGTCTCATAGAATGAAAAATTTCTTGTGCAAGAATAATATTATTCGTACTCTACTGACCTAGTACGAAGCTACTTTGATTCGGGGAAATAATTTTTGACATCACCCCCTTTAATCTATTTGCAATTGTTTTAGTTACAATTTTATATATCACATTGTACAAACTTATAGGGCGGAAGTCTCTAAAAGTTTCAGGTGCAAGTATCTTTGGGATCACAATAATAAACATGGCATTTATCTCCCTCACTAGTGCAGGCCTTGCTATTATTTGCTTCACCATTGTAGTCACGGAATGTCTGACACACTCCCACTGACTTTGATAGAAAAGTGGATTTAGCTCGTCTGGTCTAGGAGCCTTCAAAGGACCCATACCAAAAATGGCATTTTTTATTTCTTGGTCCATAACATCCAGTCCGAAATAGTTTCCATCGATCGCCTCCAACCTTGGGTAGTTAAGATTGAAGGCAATACAAGCATTACTATCTCCTTCTTCCATGTAAAGGTTCTCAAAATAACTAGTTCCTGCACTCATAATCTGTGTTTTATCATAAGACCACTCCCCATTCTCCATCTTCAGAGCTTCTATAAGATTCCACTTCATTCTACTGTTAGCCACAGTATGAAAATATTAGGTATTTTTATCCCCAAAAGAGTACCAATTACATCTAGATTTCTGCAACCACATTATTTCTTCTTGAATCAACAACCCCTCTTGTTACTTCCAAATATCCTTCCTTTTCCTTGTGACAAATTCATCATGTACGTTTGCTACTAGCTTCATCTCAATGCTATCTAATTCCCTTATAAGAGACTTTTTCTTTCGAATTATGTGCCCAAAAACCTCTTTACTCCACTTTACAACTTTGTCAGTAAAGGAAGTAATATTTACATTACAATCTTCATCACAGTTCCAAGCCTCCTTTACAAAGTCCTTGAATGTGTCATGCGTAATCCATGGTGCAAAAAAACGGAATGGATGACTTCCTTTCTTAACCACAAGTTTATCGCCTTGTAATTTTAACAATAGTGGTGAGTGATCAGAATTGAATTTTGGCCAATGGATCAAAATAGCATCCCTAAACTTTTCAAACCAATCACTATTTATCACTGCGTGATCCAATATGCTATAACATCCTTTTCTTCCCCATGTAAACTCCGAACCTTTAAACTTCATGTCCAGCAATTCTAAATCATGAACCTAGCTATGAAAACCTGAGTCAGTTCTAAGGCCTGTACTTGACAACGAAATACGTTCATCGTCATGAAGTGTGGCATTAAAATCTCCAATTGTACATCATGGTCCCATCACACCATTTCCTATATTCTTTAGATCCTCCCATGGCGTCCTTCTCTGAGCAAAATTTGGCTTTCCATACACCATTGTCAAAGCCCATCATCCTCCTTACCTTCGTTCACAATCCCATGCAGCAACTGGTCACCTTTTATTTTTATAGAAAAATCAAAATCCTCATCCCAAAAACACCAAATGCCCCCACTGAAACCTTCTGCCTCAACTAAATGCATTTTTGGAAAATTTAGACGCCGCGCTATTAGCTTCCCCATCTTACTCTTCTGTCGTGGTTCCAACAGTGCAAGAAAATGGTACCCATAAGTTTTACACAGATCATCAAGAAGCCTCAGACACACTCGCCCTCCAGCACCTCTTGAATTCCATATAAGGTAATTCATTATTAACTTCAAAAAAAGTGGTGAAGAATATGCCCAGATGAGTAACGAAACAACTAGGACTGCCTTCCCTCACGTGAGGAAGCAATACCTTTGGCCAACTCACTTTGACGTACCTCTGATAGTGGGTTCTTTAATTAGAAACCTCTGAACCCCACGTGCCCCTGGATCAAGAGGATTATCGGCCTCATCCGCACCCATTTCCTTTGGCTGTGCATGTAAAATAATGAGACCTTTGCTGGCTGATTTCTCTTCCCTTTTGCCTTCATTGTCAATGTCCATATGTTGACCCACAGATTCGTTTGTACTCTTCGAGCCCAACTCATCAAGGCCCAAATTCTTTTTGATTTTCAAGTAGCTTTCCATTGGGCCTTCACCTTGTCCTACTTTTGGCTTAACTGAAGTTCTCCTTGTCTTATCCGCCTGCACCTTTGTCTTACTCCCTTTGTTTCCTCCTCCGCCCATATTACTAATATCTCTCAGAAGGGCCCTCCCATCAGTCTCCCCATTAGCAGGTGCCACATCACCCTCTTCATTATAAGTTAAAGCCAAGAAATGAGATCCCCCAAAGTTCGCACCATTATCACCCCTTGGACCGCGTTAAATTAATTGTTGTATATGTCCCCACCGAATCCTCAACGAAATCTTTGACCCTTTTCAACTTCCATCCATTCTCCGTACACCACCCCTGTTCCTTTTTCCTACCCGCCCTCAACCTCCATGTTCATGGCGGCGCCGTTTGTTGTTCCATTCTGATTTGCCATCTGGATACTGCTTTCCCCCACATAATCACCACCCAAGCCACCCACCTCCGTACCGTGTCTTGCTTCATTGGCCACCTTCTTATATGGGTAGTGGTCTTTATCATGACCGTACCGGCCGCAAGTGAAACAAATCATGTGAATCCCTTCATACTCAATTTTATGCTCCTTACCATTTATCTGAATTGACAAAAGTAACGGCTTTTTCAAGTCCAATTCAACGCATATATGCGCAAATCTTCCTTTACTTCGCTTCAAAGTGGTCAAGTCAACTTTCAACACCTTCCCCACCTAACTGTCAAGAACATATAAGATACCCTTATCATAAAAATCCATGGGTAATCTGGAGATTCTAATCCATGCGGTAATATTGTTAATTGACTCAGTTTCCAGTTCAGAGTCCACCTTCCAAGGTTGCACTGCTAAATAGTGGTCCATGATTAGCCACGCACCCCCAGTAACCACAAAATATAAAATATACTTAAGCACCTCACGGCACCCGTTCCTAAGAACGTTTACCTTTAGTTAATTATGTAATCTAATATGATTTTTAAAAGTATTTTAGTTTTTCTTTTATTATTCGCATGCGAAATGAAGGGTAGAAAAGAAAGAAATTAAGGAAATAAAAAAAACAACATGACAAAAAGAAATTAAGAAAATTAAATTGGAAAATATTTATTTAATTAAGGGAATTTAAAAAAAAATAAATTAAGAAAATAAATTGGAAAATATTTATTTATTTATAAGGGTAGACTTGACCCAGAATCAGAGTCAGGGGCCTATGTACCATGCGATGGGAATCAAAGTCTACGTAGTTCAGGCCTAGAAATACGTATAAGTTGGTTGATATTTTTTAATTATAAAATTTTTGTGATAAAATAAAGTTAATTGAAAATAATTTAACTTTTTGCAAACAAAATAATTTTTTGAGATTGAGTTGGTGTGTTTTAATTTGCTAAAAGATAATTTAATTCCATTTACTTACTCTTATTTTATTTTGTTTGAAAATCCTTTTTCATTTTTCTTTAGTTTTTTAAAAAATATATTTATTTTTGTACTTTTGAGAAATTTTCCTTTTAAAAGAAAAAGAAAAAAATAAAAAAAGGAAAACCGATCTACCTGTTGCAAACTCACAGTCATGCCCGATAGATCGATTCCTTAAGTACCTGCGGAAGTTCTAAATCTCGCGGTATAAAGGCTTTATTATAATTTTAAGTAAAAATTTAGAAAATACTATTATTCTTGGATTTTCAAATAATGATTTTATTATACATCTAAAAATAAAATTGGAAAAAAATTTTATATTATCATAATTTATTTTTTTATGAAATATGATTATTTTCTTAAAAGAAAGTTATTTAACTGATATATCTACGTGGATTCACAATCTCACACGAAAATTCAGTAAATTTAGGTACCGCGTGGATTTAAAAAACTCATGTGGTGTAGTTATTCAATTAATTATTTTTCATGGTATGAAAATTTATTGTTTAATAATATTATTATCTTTAAATAAAAATCACTAAATATTGTTATTTATTTAAAATATTTCAAAAAATATATATTTTATTGAAAATTTATACAACATAGAGTTATTTATTTATTTTAACGAATACAAATCACTCGTTTAACTCATATGTCTAAGTAGACTCACAGACCCATACAACAACTTGATTAACTAAAATGCCTGTGTGGGTTCAAAAACCTCACGTAGCATAATTATATAGGCAATTATTTATTTCATTTTATTTTATTTTAAAAGAATTCTTGACAAATAGGCCATCGGATCTTTTAAACACCTTTCACTACTTTAATTTCAAAGGAGAGGTTTATAAAAATAAAAAAAGATCAATTAAAACAAACTAACTAAGAGAGATGTATATCTCCCACATAGTTATTCACAGTAACTACAAAATCCTAGATGAAATATTAGCTTGAAACCTGCCATATTCACAAGTTAGAAATTCAAAAGGGGTCCAATGTCACAAAATCCTATTATGAATAATCTAATAATTTCATGAATCACAAAGGTAAGGCAAAGTGTGCTCAACACTTAATCTATCTCCAAAAATTATTCAGGACATTAAATTTGGATACAGCCTGCATACTTTTTATACCAAGCTATCATTAGGTAAAAAAACAATCGCGTTCAAGTTCACAAAAGAATCAAGCTACAGGGATTAACGGAAAAAAAAACACAACTGGATTTTCCTCAATACTTCGGATTCCATACCAAGAGAGGTGCTTCTTATGAAAGAATGCTCAAATACCAAACCAAACTTGTTATTAAGACTAACACGGTTTTGGATTTCCAACAACCTTGGTGCATAAATGAAAAATTCACTACTCAGTATAAGCACAAAGGATCTTTATAGCAACAAACTATGCAATCTTCTTCATAGGTTCAGCAAATACACGACCAAGAGACCTTGTTTTATACCTTCGAACATGACATGCTAAACACGCTAAATGCAAAATCTAAAAGCTCATAGCCATATACCAATGAACACAATGATACCAAAAGAAGGATCCCTACACTAAAAGGTCCTAAGATACGAGCAACAATGCCCCTTTTACAGTCGTGCAGTGATACAACAACTCATAGACAATTGCCAAATACATCCAGAGGAAATACATTTTGTGTCTTGAATACTAACATACTAACGAGGGATTTCACCCATTATTGGAAATTCACATATTTTCAAATATTTGACAAATATATAAGAGCATCGCATATCATTTTTTTCTATCAATCCCAGGTAGAAATTTGAACCATAAAACTCAACGCACCCTCAGCAAACATGACCAAAGATTACCTAGCATTTTGGCTCATCATGGTAGCAGCCCCACTTCCTATTGGCAAGAACGAAGCAAATAGGAATGGAAGAGTGTTACCTCAAACTTTAATGACTAAAATTCCTTCCTCTGACTATTCTACCCTCCTTGATTTCCATGATCCCCTTTACTTCTCGGTGTGGCTTTGTTTGCGATTTGTCCTCCCTTCGTGTTCTCTAACTCGGTCTCCCTTGCTGTCTCTTTTCACCATGTTCCTCTAATCCATTTTATAGCAACTTCGCGAGTGAAGGACAGAGGAATTTTGAGCGCATGAATGCTTTTTACTGCTTTTCAATCCTGCTTTCGTACGCTGCCCGCTTGCTCCCTTGTTCCGACTACTTGCAACCATGCCAGCCGCCTTCACCTCTTCTGCTCTGCTATGGCAAGTATGGTGACTTCCTTTTCTGTTTCCTAGCCTTCTCTTTCACTCAACCTCTCTCCCGCGTGCTGCCTCTCTTTTCTCTTTGCCTCCCTTGTTCTCCATCTTTAACTCTCTCGGCCTTCTTTTCTTTCAGCTCTCAACCGCGGCTCCTTCTGTTCTTGGCCTTTTTCGTGCTCTGGCTTTTTTGTTAGGGCTTTAGGGTTGAAACGCAGGATTACCTGCGTTTCAACCCCATCCCAATTCTTTTTTTTTATTTGTTTATATTTTTGTTTGGTTTGTTTTATTTGTTTGTTTCTTTTTTTTCTTATTATATTATTATTTTTTACTTGGTACTATTTTTTTTAAAACTATAAAGATAGGATTTTACTTTTACTTATCCTAAATGATTTGATTGACTTGAAAAACTACAAAAAAAAAAAAAGAAAGGATAGGATTTTGAAACTCCTAAAAGAAAAGAGATTAGATTTGGATAGTGATTTTTAGATTTTAGAAGTTTTGCATTTATCTTGAAATTAAATAATAATTATTAATTTCCTCACAGAAAAAGGAATTTTATTTTATTTCTTTTGTTTTTTCATTTTTTATGGTTTTTTTAAAATGTCCAGACAAAATAGAATGTTCACAATGAGAATATGAATATATTTTGATAAAATGAAATTTAAAGAACTATTTAAAGCCACATTGCGAGGCGTGTGTATAAAATTAAGTAATCTCATTCGTTTAGAAATACAATAGGGTGTTCACAATGAGAATATGAATATATTTTGATAAAATGAAATTTAAATAAATATTTAAAGCCACATTGAGAGGCGGGTGTATAAAATTAAGTAATCTCATTCGTTCACAAATTAATTTTTAAAATAGTAGATCTTCAATAAGGGGAGAAAAAAAACCTTCATTACATGTTTCACCATTTCGTGATTAAATCTCATTTCTTCTGAAAAAAAAAATTAAAAATTACTCTAGTTGTTTTTAAAAAACCTTAAATTAAATGGAGCTTCCCTTTGATCCACATATTGACTAATTTAATAGGTACATATTGCTACAGTTAGATATTCACATGGCTATAGTTAGATATTCATTAATTTAATAGGATTTTTTTGACTTTAAATATAGACCATTTTTAGAGTATGGTCCAATATTTATTATGCATAATTAGAAAAAGCTCATATTCAAGCCACTTGAGACTAGCTCAGGTGGTGAAGTTGGGACGGGTTATGGGTAGAGGTCAATGGTTCAAATTTTACTGATATATGGGGAAAAAAAAGCAAAAAACTCATATTCAAGAGAGAAAAAGAGAAAATATTTAATAAAAGTAATTTTAAAAAAATATTATGATTTCTTTTAAATTTAGTTTGTTAATTAATTTTAACTTTTATCCTTAGCTCACGTGATTCGGTGAAAATTTAAAAGACTTTTATATTGAGGATAGGAGGGAGTAATAAATATATTGTAATTTTATATAGTATATTAATTTTTAAAATTTAAGTAATCGCTAAGTAGACTATATAAAAGCAGAATTATTTATAAGGATCGCCCAATAGGCTTATATTTAAAATCTCCTCTTAAAATTATTCTTACTTAATTAATTTTTTTCTTAATTTCATATAAAGATATACTTTTTAACTTTTAATAGTATTAATGAAAGAAAATAATTTTCATAGAAAGAAATTATAGTGACACTTACTCTTTTTTTTTTATTTCATGAATATGACCATCGAAAGGACAAAAACCTTTTCCATAAGCATAAAATCAGAGGGAGTATGCGGCAAGTTAGAAAGAGGTTGTGATGTTCTTTTTATTGGTCGGGGCCACATAACAATAACATGTGGCATATGACCCCACCCCGTGAAGAAGACCAATACTAGCCGTCTGACAATGAAGAACTTGTATTTCAACGACTCATTTCAGCTACCAGCCTACCAGGCAAGAATGACCTGAGTTCAGGTCAAAAAAACCAATGACCTGACTGCTAGTTGAGAAAGTATTTTTAATAGGTTTAAATTAAGGATGCGGAAATGAGTATATTTTAATAAAATGAAATTTTATTAAATATTTAAAGCCACATTAAGAGGTGTGCATAAGTAATCTCAATTGTTTAGAAATTTTTTGTAAACAAATAGATCTTCAAAAAGAAAAAAAATTACATTTCTCACTTGTTTCACCATTTCGTGATTAAATCTCATTTCATTTGTAACGAAAAATTAAAAAAATACTTTAGTTGTTTTTCAAAAATTTTAAATTAAATGGACCTGCCCTCTGATCCACAAATTGATTAATTTAATTTAATAGGTTCATATGGCTACAATTAGTTATCCATTAATATGTTGTTTTAGATTGGTGAGTAATCTTTGTAACATATTTGAGATGGATCCCAGACATTCAAAGTCATTTTAAATGAAATATGTGAAAAAATATATATATTAAACATTTTTTGTTGTCAATATATTTAATAATTTTTATTTGCTTTGCTCAACAAATAAATCATTAATAATAATAAAATATAACTAATAAAAGCATAACCCAACTGGTTGGGAGATGTGCTATCTTATGATGTAAAATTTGAGTTTTCGGTACACAATGTAATAAAATCCTTGATATGCTACCCAACTTTGTGGTGGAATGTGATGTAATAAAACACGGTAACGAAGTTGATTCTCAAGCAAAAGCAAATCATTACTAATAGTGGCCAGCAAATGTAGTTGTGATAGTTTGGCATCGTTCCAGATCTCATCATTATAGAAGCTCGTGAAGAGTTCAATGATGAAAACAACATCCACTAATACCAATTGCGTAAGGACCGCACTACAAAGTTCGGTGTTCTCCGAGTAAGAAGCACTAATTTCTTACTCTGCATTTTTCACAATGGTGGCCATTTTATCCAAGCTTTCCCCTGCTTTTTCTTTAAATCTTTTGAACAATATTTGTTTGTACGATTCCATGTCTCGCAGCCTCTTATCATCGTAATGAAAGGGGCCAATCGAAACAGCCATTGAGGTGTAAGCATCTTCCTTCAGTTTACGGATCATTGGGGGCACCCTATAGATACAACGTGGATTGTCTTTGCTGTCTTGTTTGTCTTGTTTCCCCTTTTCAATGTCACATTTCACCTACCAAGTTTGATTCAAAAAAACAATCACTAATTACACAAGCGAAATAAAATTAAGAAAAAAACCATAAGCTTACGAAATCTATTTTTGTGTTCTACTCATAATAACTGATTTGTAACTCACAAGTTGTTTATAGCTAAAACTAAATAGGACTTAAAAAGGCTAAAATTTGTGGTATTAAACATTAGCAATCTTAAAATAAAAAGTTGTTAGCGAAGGGAAAGTAATGAAAAACAAGAAGAGTACCGGATCTGCATACCTGTTGTTGGTCCAAGTGAATATTGGAGGAAAAATCTGCAGACTGAGCTGGAAGGAATGGCCGTGTAGTTTCCATCAATTCTTGAGAAATCTGAGAGGCGAAGCCTTTCTGCATCGTGTCCGCTTACGAGCCGTGTCGAAAGCTATACAATTTAATACTAGGTGCAAAGAATTTGTAATATAGGAGCAACCTAAGTCATATTCTATGAGAGACAACTGTTAATATGTAAGAAAGAGATTGTGAATTTTAAAGCTAAAATGATATACCTAAATGATTAAAATAACAATAATAATAATGCAAATATTATAATTGAAACTAAGCAAAATTAACGGAATTAAAATGAAATAAATTAATGCAACTAATTAAGCTACAATGCAACTAAAATGCAAATTTTAAATTAGTTCTAAATATGTGTGTGAGGAGAGATGTGTCCGTGTACAGTGTGTGATGAAAGCATGCAAACCTACGAGCCTGTACTTATGCATTACCGAACCCCACCTATCCAACAAATCACAATTACAGGAAAGAAACATAGCAGATAAAGTCATCTACCCTAATGTTCAATCCGTGTGTTATCTACTCTAAGGCATGTTATTTAGACAACAAATAAATAAAGAAGCATGTGAAAGAAGGATATAAATCACATTACCTACCCTATGGCATGTTATTCAAACAAGAGATAAGTAAAGAAGCATGTGAATAAACAAAATTAAATTGTGTTATCACACAAGGCAAACAACAATTAAAAGGAAAACTAAAATAAATATAAAGCCATATTATAAACACAATCAACGTATATAGCCTTGACTCTCACATTCCCCAATGGAGGCCCCAAGCTGTCATACCTGGAAAAATGCGATGAAAGGAAAAAGAGACAGATCAGAGACAAATCGGGTTTCGCAACGAAAACCGACTTGTAAAGAGTCACATCCAAAAGTTTAAGGAAAAATATTGAAAAACCGAATTAAGGAAGGAAAAGGATGGTATGCGTAATCAAAGTTGGGTTTGGGAGTTAATTGTGCATGGGGAAAGGTGTTAGGCACCCCACGATACTCGTTCCCAGGAACGATTACCTTACGTTGATTGTGCAAATTAATATGACATTAAAAATATTTCAATTTTTCTTTTATTATTTACATGCGAGAATAAGGGTAGAAAAGAAAAGAAAAAAAGGAAATTAAGGAAATTGAAAGGACAAAATAAAGGAAAGGAATTTAAGAAAATTAAATTGGAAAATATTTGTTAAGTTAAGGAAATTTAATAAAATGAATTAAGAAATAAATTGAAAAAATATTTATTTATTTACAAGGGCTGACTTAATCTAGGATCGAAGCCTGGGGCATACGTACCCTGTGATGGGGATTAAAGTCCACATAGTTCGGGTTAGAAATACGTGTTAGTTTGTTGATATTTTTTAATTATAAAATTTTTGTGCTAAGAGAAAGTTAATTAAGAATAATTTAACTTTATGCAAATAAAACAATTTTCTGAGATTGAGTTGGTGTGTTTTAATTTGCAAAAAAAAATAACTTGATTCCACTTACTTATTCTTATTTTATTTTGTTTGAAAATAATTTTTTTTATGTTTTTTTGTTTTTAAAATATATTTTGTCTCTTGAAATGACATATTTTTTTGTACTTTTGAAAGTTTTTCTTTAAAAAAAGAAAACCAATCTACCTGTTGCAGACTCGCAGTCATGCCAGATAGATCAATTCCTTAGTTACTTGTGGAAGTTCTAAACCTCACGGTATAAATGGTTTATTATACATTTAAAACAAAAATTTAGAAAATACTACTATTTTTTATTTTCAAATGATGATTTTATTCTACATTTTTAAATAAACTTGAAAAACTTGTTATATTATCATAACCCATTTTTTTTGTGAAATATGAGTATTTTCTTAAAAGAAAGTTATTTAACTGATATGTCTACGTGAATTCGCAATCTCACATGACAACTCAGTAAACTAGAATACCTATGTGGGTTGAAAAAACTCATGTGGTGTAATTATTAAGCCAATTGTGTTTATTTTATTTTATTTCATTTATTTTTATGAGAAAATAAAATTTTGAATGAAAAGCTACTGGAACCCTCCAGTATAGGCAAATCTTATTAATATACTTGTGCAGCCCCATATGCCCACGGTATAATTACTTTAACAGTCTGCGAGAGCTCACAAGCCTTCGTGACAAACATAAAAAGGAAATAAAACTCACTGATTTCTGGAATCATTTATAAGCTCATATGACTGATTTAATTAGCCCCGAATCACTTTATATAAAGCCTATGCCTCAATACAAAAAGCCAAGACTTTGTGACCATTAAGAAATAAATGGGCCTCAAAGGAAAAGCCCAAACTATACTCCTTCTTACTTTATTTCATTTGAGACCCACATTTGACAAACAGAAATCTCTCCTTTAGACGGGGAGCAATCAGCTTGAACCTAAACATCCAAGGACAATCATACTGGCAAATTTGTGGCAGTCAATAACAAAACCTTTCTATACTTGAAGCTACCACTAGAAATACATGAGTCATAAGGCAAGCACGCAATATAATTCAAGCTCTATTTTTGTGACCAAGAAATTCTTAGTGAACTTCTCTAATATGCTTAGAGGCTGACACCATATGGAACTAAATAGGGAATAAAGCTTGCAATCATCACTGCCTCAAGATGTGTAGGTTGAATCAATCAGCATTGTATTTTCGCAGCCAATCTAGACAAAGGGGTAAGGGAACCATAGCAATATGAAAAGTATGATGGAGGTTTAAGGAATTTCAAGGCCACTATAACCTAATTTAGCCTTTCACGATGACAGAGTATTCATAGGATTCAAACAAGGCCAAGTTACTCAAGTATATATTCCAACACCGAATCAATAACTATTGATACTCAAATGTTTATGTTATTATTTTCCAGAACTCCAAAGCCTTTCATGTGCCGCCTGCCTGTTTCTCTGTCCGGGTTGCTTGCAACTGTGCCACCTCCGCCTCCCTTTGCTTTGCCATGGTAGGTACGGAGTAGTGGGGATCCTGCTCTTTTGCTCATGTTTTCAGCTTTTCTGGCTTTCGTGTTTGAGCCTCTCGCGTGAGCTCCCTCTGCTTTTCTTTTCATCCTCTTCATTAGTCAATGTTTTTGCCTCTCATCCGTGACTCCCTCTGTCTTTTCCATGCTTGTGTACAGACTCACCTTCTCAGGGTCTCTTCGGTCTTCTCTGTCGCTCCTCCGGTCTAGCCTTCCTCACGGATGCTTTGTAACACCCCTCATGATATCTTTATCGGTTTTGTGTTCAGGATCGGAGGAAGCAGGAGGAAGCAGGACAGAGATAGGTTCAAGAGGAACCAGAAAAGGCTTCGCGCCGCGGCTAGGAGCAGAGCCGCCGCGGTGAGAGACCTTCCAGTGGCATTGTTCCGAATTAATTGGTGGCGCCGCGGCGAGGAGCAGGGCTGCCGCGGCGAGAGTCGTAAAAAATTGTTTAAATCCGGATCATTCCAGTCGATCGGGAAAGAAAGAAACGGAGGAAACCGAAGGAGAACGCGAGGAGCAGTGCTAGGGTTCGAGTTTTTCGGCTTCTCGGAGTGATTTTCGGACCTCAAGAGCTTGGATTCAAGTTGGTAAGTGCTCTTTACTCCTCTCTCTCCAATTTCTTCGGTTAGAATTTGGGATTTCCGATTGTGAGGTTGGATTTTCGGTTTGGGGTGAAATCCACCGATTGAAATGGATGATTTATGGTTAATGGAGTGTGTTTTGGTATCATTGTTGCTTGAATGTGAGTTTTGAAGGGTGTATGTGTGATTTGAGCTTAACCCCAGGTTATTCTTGGTCAGGGCTTTTGGGAATCCGAAGGGTATGAGGTTGTGTAGTGTTTGAGTGATCCCTAAGAGCTTATTGATACATGAAAAGGGTGTTGGAACCTTGGGTTAGGTTATTGTAGTTATACTGTGATGTTTGGTATATTGTGCTAATGGAAGAATTGTGGTATTGTGAAGGTTGTTGACTATCGAGAGGGGTTCACGCGTACTGGATAGTTCAAGGAAGCTTGTGGAACTTGTGTGTGTGTGGTAACGACAGTTAAGGTAACCGGGTGTGTGTTTGTATTGTATTGGTTATATGACATTGATTGTGTATATGTATGGTTTTCTTATATAATGTGGTACACACGGCTAGTTGATGTATGATGGTTGCGTAATTGCATTGTGATGTGTAGCATCCCCATACTATTGCATGCTAGCATGTCCATATGATGATTGTGATAATAATGATATATATATATATGTATGTGTAGAGGCATGTTGGCATGACATTAGCATCATCACCATATGATTGCATAGTGAGAGATTGATGATGAGGTGATGATGATGTGATGTGATATGAGATGATGATATGATAAAGATCCCTGTCGCTAAATCCTCTCCATGGGAGAGCCAGGCGGCAGAGGGTAATATGATATGATGAAATGTCCCTGTCACTAAATCCTCTCTTCGGGAGAGCCAGGTGGCAGTGGATTTGGGGGATGCACCTTCCCTAAATCACCATTAATTCGTGATGGTCCAGGGGAAGGAGATCCACGGTCCGAGCTTTAGTGTAATCATTGGTCGGGTTGCACTAGAGTAAGGTGAGCTTGGTGATGTCCCAGAATCGGTCTTCACCGACTGTTGGAAGGGAATCATCTATTGAAATGTCTTGTGATGACGACAGCTCGTGGTTCTAGCCGTGTATGAGGAAGAACATGCATACCATTCATTTACATTGCATTGCACGACTGTGTGGATCAGTATATATATATATAGATATTGTGTGTGGTTGTTCCCGGTTACTGAGACATTGTCTCACACCCTCTCCCATAACTAACCTTTCAGGTGACGGTTCTGGCATTAGTCTGGAGAAGACGCGGGAGTAGCTGTGTACGTGGGAATACTAGGTCTATGTAGTGTATGTTTATGTAGGTTGTATACATGGTCTGGATGTTGGAGTGTCTGTATGTGAGTTCAGAGTGATGTTGGGCCTAGTTGGTTTGTCTAAGGGTCTGTAGCCCATTTGGTCCAGTTGGGTTCCAAGGGGTCAAATCTCAGAGGAATGGTTTCTTTAAGGTGAAACCTCTTTGGACAAGTTGATTTGGGGGTTTTGGACCTGTATAAATGGTCTCTGAGTGGCCAGTTGCCTTTGGTGGCGATTGGAGGTTGTTAGTGGCGAGTTTTGGTCAATAAGTGGCCAAACGGTGTTATGGGTCCAGAATCTCCATACGGAGTTGGTTTGAGGTGAGAGTGGTGTCTATGGATAGATGGGGACTAGATTGACTTGTAGGAGTTGGAATCGAGTCAATCGGAGGTCGGAGCATAAAGTTATGCGCGTCGGAAGTTCGCCCCAGAACGCTGAGTTTGCTGATATGGTATATCAGTTGGGGGCGCCGCGGCGCAGGAAGCCAAGCCGCGGCGCCAGAGGAGGCAGCAGCGATGTTAATGCAGGGGAGGCCAGAGCCGCGGCGGTACTGTAGCGGCCGCGGCCCCAGCCCAGTTTTTGGTGCTTTTGAGTCGTTTCCGCTGTGTTTTTGTATTGAGAGAGTTGTTTTGAGATGTCAGGGTTGTTTTTGGTTGAATTTTAAAGAGATTTGGTTAAGTATGGAGGTGAGAAGAGGTAGGATGTTACATGCTTCTTCTTCTCTCGCGGCTCCCTCTATCTTTTCTTCGGTCTCTTTGCTCTGCTTCTCTGCTCAGACCCTGCAACTTAGCTTTCTAGCTCCCTCTCCTATTCTACCTCTGACTCTTCCGGAGCTCTCATATGTCTGAGACCTAATTAGGGCTTAGGGTGGTTGTGGGCTTGAAATGCTGGGCAGTATTTTAAGCCCCCACCACCCTTTTTTTTAATTTCATTTAATTAATTCTAACTAATTAATTTTTCTCTTTTTTTTCTCTCTCTCTCTCTCTCTTTTACTTTATAATATTCTTATTATTATTTTATTTTATTTGTTTTCCACTTATTTTATAAAATTAGAACTCCCAATTACATTTTTTTCATTCATTTTTTATTTTAAATTTTTATGTATAAAAACTGGACAAAATTGGGTGTTGACAGGGATAATGATGAAGACCTATAGAGGGTGAGAAAAAGAAGGTATGCATGTGTCTAGAGGTGCCACTTGTTCCCTTTCTGAAAGAGGTGAGGTTTCTTTCGTTTTTTTCCCCCTCAAATAATATATATATATATATTAATCAAAATAAAGGAGTGTATCGTCCGGCTATTGGGAAAGGAGTGAATGAAAGTAATAAAAGAAAGGTTAGGGCTTGTTTGGCTAAGAGAAAAATATGGAAAGAAATGAAATGTGGACCAATAAAAATAAAGGTAGATACAAAAGGACAACTAAAAATGAGGAAAATTGAAAAAGTTAGGGAAATAAATTTGTCATAAAATTCCTCCATTCTAATGACCAAAATATCTTTTCAAAATTTCAATCTCTATGGATCATGATTTACAAGAAAAATATTACATCAAATAAATTATGTTCCGAATAAAATAAAATATAACATAAATCAGATTAAATTTTCATGCAATGAAATTAAATTAGTTATCGAATAAAGTTCAAACTCAATTTGGACGAAAATTATAACTCATAATAAAAAAAATAAGGGAAATAAAATACCGGGAAATAAATTTCTAAGGTTCTTTAACAATTTTGCCTTCAAATGGGTCAATTCTTAACCATTTCTTTAAGCACAATTAAATCACAAATTATCCATAATCACATTGAGAATTATTAAATAAAATAAAATGGAAGAATTACATTATTGGAATAATTTGGAAGATAAAAAAATTAAAATTAAAGCTTAATTTCAAAAAATTATCCTAAAATTCTCATTTATTACAAATTAAGACTGATTATCTAATTATCATTTAAATTACACAAAATTAGCTAAAATTCAATATTAAAAATGTTTAAATAAGGGGAATAAAAATAATAAAAATTCATAATTATCAATTTTTCTCACAGTCAAGCTTTGGCACTCCTAAGCAAAACAAATCAAAGAACCATGGAAAACAAAAGAAAAGTAAAGAAAAACTAAAAAGGGCATATGATTTGGCAAGTAAGAAATAACCTAAGCATATCCGTGTTTAATCCATCAAAGTAGTTCCATACAAATCAAGTTTCCAAACCTCATGGCAAAATTGTTAACTTAGGCATTTTCCAAAGTAAATGGCCTTTAACTTGATATAGTGTATAGCTCTCTTCACTTGATGTCTAGATCTGTGTTTATACTCATAACATCCCTATCTAAACTTTTTTCCATAGGCTTGGCAAAAATCTAAGCTTTCCACTACTCACAAATCAAATGTATAATGATGACAAAAGGACTTTTATTATGCTCAAAGATGGATGAAAAGACAAAGGAATGGATGGTAAAAATGGAATGACATGAGAAAGGGTGAAATGAGATAGAATAGAATGGTAGAACAAATAAATCACACCTTACGAATTCAAGAAACACTAAACTAGCATATATGAATGACAATACAAATAATGCAAACCTTGGGATTTATTCTTCCATTTTTTTTCCATCTTTCTTTTTCTTTTTTTTGCACTTTTCTTGAAATTGAGTGTGTTTTATGCTTTATCTCAACCCCTTTTTATTCACTATATATTTTTCAAAACTCTTTCCTTCTTTTCTTTTTTACTATTTTCTTAACTTTTTCCTTGTCCCAAAGTAATTTAACACACCAATATAATACAAGAGGCTCTCTACTTCCTAAGATTATCTTTAACTTGTAAAATTTAGACCAAAAGCCTAAAAATTTTTCTAATTTTTTGAAAATTTTTTCAATTTTTTGGATTTTCTTAAAATAAAACAAAACAAACAAGCCTACTTTTAACTATTGGAATATCCCTACCCCATACTCAAGACATTGCATTGTCCTCAATGCAAAAGTCCACTAAAACAAATCAGAGACAAACCCAGAATCCAACAAATATATAAACAACCAACCAATCAATCATCAGATATTCAACTAGTACCAATCCAGTCAATCCAGTAACAAAAAGGAGAAATATAATAAAGAAAGTAAGGGAAGGAATACGACCTAACTCATGGTGGGTCATAGAGAGAAGTAACCTCCTAATCGCTCTGAGGACTGCTCCCATGGAATAACTTCAATCGGTGACCATTAACTTTGAACCTTGCCTTGCTTGCTTCATCCATTAACTCGACCGCTCCAAATGGGAATACATGTCTTGCAAACCATGTACCTGCATAAGAAATCTACCAATAGCAGTATCTTATCCAGTAACAATAGAGTCAATCAATCTAGAAGTAGTACCATCATTAGAACATCCAGATACAATACTAAAATCACTAGATTGAACATTATCACATGCAAACCAAGAAATATCAATGTCATCACTAACTACATGCATAATATCATCATGAAGACCCGTCTTATCATAAACATCATCATAAACTACATCAGTAACCCTAGGACTATCAACAGAACCAACACATATATCAGTAACAATAACATCAATCACCTGAGAACATCCTATACCACTAGCACTAGCAACATGATCTAGATTCATATTCAAATCAGAATCAGGTAAGGATGTCAAATCAACCTTTTCCATTGCATCTACCACATCAAGCAGCTTAGAGAATGAACTAGAATTAGAAGATTTCATAGATGCTACATTATTAGTGTCAATAGTAGTACTTACAACGTCATGATCAGTATGATCATCTGAATGCATTAATGAATCAATAAAAGCACTAAACATATCTAGCTCAGATCTATCAACATCAGAACATATGTCACAAGTACTAGTCTCAATGTAATCACAAGAAACAGAGTCATCAAGTTAAGCTATATCATAAGAAGCACTGATCATGCTACTCTTAAAATCTAAAAAAGCAATGTCAGCTAGCATATCAAGCATATTAACATCCACAATAGCATAATCATTAGATGGATGCTTCATAGCCTCAAACAGATCAAACTTAATGACATTACCAGCAAAGTCCATGGAAAGCACACCAGAATAAACATCAATAATTGCCTTAACCATTTTCAAAAATGGTCTGCCTAAGATCAAAGGAGCATTAGTACTAGATTGGAACCTATCATCTTTCAAATTTAAAACATAGAAATCAGCTAGAAAGATTAGGTCCTTTACCTTGACAAGCACGTCTCTAGGACTTCGATTAGATATGCACATCTATGATCTGCTAGAAAAGCAACCAAACTAGTTGGCTTCAATTCTGCTCCATGCAAGTGAGGATACACCTATTTAGGCATGACATTTATGGTGGCTCCTAGGCCACATAAGGCATAAGTGAAGTCCAAATTGCCAATTGTGCAAGGGATAGTGAAAATCCCTGGGTCGTTGCATTTCTTTGGCATATGAAATTGATAAAGCACTGACACTACAAGAAAATAGTCATTTTCTCATGGAAATTTCTCATGACATCAATTTTCATGAGAATTTCTCACGAAAAACCATTTTGGAGATATTTCTCACAAATATTCTCATAGTTAAAAAGGTAGAGAGAATAGTCAATGAGAAAATTGTGAGAAAACCATGAGAACTTTTGCCCCCAATGGCGCAAATGTAGCACCAAATTTTCTCACAGATAGATGCCGTGAGAACACCTGCAAGAAAACATAAAAAAGTGAAGAAAATAAAACAAAATAATTTAAAAATACTTCTCACGGAATTACCTGTGAGAAATTCTCACTGATTGTTGCACCATGAGAACTTCTCATAGATTAATGTTGCAAGAACATTCATGAGAAAACATAGAAAATCAAAGAAAATAAAACAAATTAATTTAGAAGAACTTCTCACAGAATTTATCTATGAAAAATTCTCATAGATGGGTGGTCCATGAGAAGTTCTAACAGATATAATGTCCATGAGAACTTTGTTTACCTTTAACCATTTCATTTTTTTTTCCTTTTTATTTCTCATGGGCTACAGTCACAAGAAGTTCTCATGGAGGAGTTGTTCATGAGATGTTCTGACGGATAAATAGGCTGTCATAACCTTCTTTAGCTTTATTTTTGGCATTTCTTTTGATTTTACAATTCTCAAGGACTTAATTCCATGTGAATTTCTCAGGTTTCTTGCCTATGATAAATGAGTGCAATGAAAATGAATAACACAATGATAGCTCATGTTCTCACAGATATTTATTTTGTGAGAACTTCTCATAGAAGTCCGGTATATGAGAAATGAGTTCAATAAAAAATAAAAAAGATTATAATGGGAATTAAATGTTGCATCTGTGATATTTAAAAGCCATAAGCTATTTGATGCCTTTATTCTCCCCTTTGATTCTTAGCTCTCGTATGCTCGTGTCTGCACCCTCAGCCACTCTCCTCCTTATTCTCCACCATCGAAGGTCATGTTTATCATCATGCTTCCTTGGCTTCGTTGTACTTATTGAATTTTCTACATTAATTGTACTCATAAAAATCCTAGTTTCTAAATCAATTATAATAATTATTAATGTAAGAAAGAAAAAATTAAAATAAATTTGAATTTTCATAGATGGGATTGAAAAGTTAATTCGTTTGGATTAAAAATTTATCAAGTGATGCTGCAACTATTTGACAAATACTTCTAAGAGGAAGAGGAAAATGGGTGATTAATTATTAACAAATTCAATGTATACCTTTACTCTCCACGCTGATTTCATAAGGTAGTAAATTTTTTATTATTTTATTTTTAATTAATTACTTTTGATATGAATAATTAGTTAAAACATATTAATGGCTAAAAAAGATTAAAACATATTAGTAAGAGACATGTCCAATATATAGTATTTTGTAATGTTATAATTTTGTTTGGACAAAACATGATAATGTATTTTTATTTATTTTTATCCATATAGGATTATTAGAATAAAAAAATCATCTACTAATCAAATTAAAGATATTCATTAGATTTGATATAAATTTCATCAGATAAATTTGAATAAAAATAATCTATATTTATTTACGTAATTTACTTAAAAAACTATATGAAAGACCAATCAATATATTATGATTATAATATCTCTATATAATAGATTCAAAAAGATTCAAAAAAATTTAAAATGAAAAGCCCCCAACCCCCATCTAGCCCTAATTTTCCCTCTTCCTTTTTCCCGCTACCTCTTGCCGCTTCCTCTTTGTCTCCTCTCCTCTTCAGTGACCTTCAATGTTGTGTTCATGGTGAGCTCTTCTACATTACTCTGTCGCTCGGCATGTCTGAACCCATCCACTCCTCTCACTCTACCTTTATGGTGAGTTTCTCTTGTGCCATTGTCATGGGTTGGTGAGTTTTTCTATTATGAATCCCTAGTTCTCTGTTTCGATATTCTCCTCCTCCTATCCTCCAAATCCTCATCCATCACTGCTACTGGTGCCAGTCAGATGAAGCAACACCCTCTCTTGTCGGTGTGATTTTAATTTCCTGCTTTCTTGGCTGATGATTGAACATGAAGTTGCTGGCTATTGATTTCTCCACTTGCAAATCAAATAATTTAGTGCATGTTTAGCAATTTATCTTTCTGTACTATAGTGTATTTCTGTTGGTTTGCTTGAATTCTTCATGGTATATAATGCCATAAGTTGTTGCGGATCTTTCACAGTTTGGCTAGACAAGTGGTACATACTTTGCTAGTACATACTTTTAGGTTGAAGAATCCTCCTTTTATATACTTTTTTTTGTTACTTAATGCATGTAATATGGAATATGGAATCTTTTTGGACTCTTTAAATTGTTTCTCTCCATTTTGTAGTAAGAGTAGTGGTTTTTTCATAGGGGCCTCAATATACAGAGTAGTGACAAGGTTTATAGGTAAAAGTATTGCTGTGAATGATTTAACTTTATCTACCCATTAAATTCATTGCTTTTGACTCGTAGCATATGTTGTACTCTATCTTTTTAATTCTAAGTGAATAAATTATATCATTATGGGAGGTTTTTCTTTCTTTTTTTTTTCTATTTCAAGCACCACTAGCATATAGGAGATGGCAAGCAAGAGAGTTGTTGGAAATAAAGACATTTATCTGGGTACTTTTAGTGAGACCATTTCTCATAATCCCTTCAATTATTTTTAATTAGATTAGTCAGACTCTCTTTATAAAATATTATTTTCAAAATAATTATATCTACCTATGAGTTATTGTGCAAGATTTCAGTGATGTTTAATGTATAATTTTATGGAAGTTTAAAGCTTTGATTAGCTGAAACTTGATTCTGTGAATATATCGTAAGGTTGTTGTCTTTTGCTTTAATCCTTTTCTAGAATCGACCTATGTAAGTTGCTAGGTTCTTTTATTATATTGGGACCAAAATATGCACCTCAAATAGTTTGTTTCATAGATTGATCTCATCTTAATGATTCTGAAAGTTGTTAGGTTCTTTTATTATATTATCAAAAATGATAGTTTAAAATATATGATTTAAGGGGAACAGATTTTAAAGGTAGAGTCTTGCTTTTTTTTTACTTGGGGGGAGTGTTAAGTGGTTATAATAAAAAGGGGAAAACACATTTACTTCCTTACAGCATGTGATATTTTGATATGTACCGAAAGTGATAGCCATCATTTCATATGTACTATGTCCACAAAGGAGTTACTTGCTGAGATTTTGTTCCTATATATGCCAATACTGATGGATGATTTCTACTCATTACAATTACAAATTAAAAGAAATGTCTAGTTGAGGTCACTGTTGCATGTATAGATCAATGTTGTTTGTAATTACCATATTTGCTAATGAGAAAAATCTGAGTAATTCAATTTGATAATTTTTGTCAATGTGCAAGCTATTAGAGCAACTGACATTTCCACCAATACTATGTACTGCTACTGGGTTTATGGTGATAGAGTTCTCTTTCAGACAACGAACCCTAGATTAATATTGTCTATAATTGTATCTTAGGTATTAGTTCATATCAAATTGTTTTCTAGAAAATAATTGTATCCATTTTTTTTGGCCGAAAGAAAACAATTCTATCTTAGATATTAATTTATATTAAATTGTTTCTTAGAAAATAATTGTATCCAACTGTATATCAATGACATTTCTGGTATTAAATTATTATTTTTTATACTAGATTTTCAGCATTCTCACAAAATTAGTTTGTGAGAATGCTTAAAATTTTTTCCTAATTTCCTTGTCATTTCTCATGGATTTTTCTGTGAGAAATTTCTCACAAAATAAAATCCATGAGAAATTCTCATAGAAATGGGCCGTGAGAAAGTTCTCACAAGAAGAAGTTTTGTGAGAAGCTTCTCATGGAAAGTCTTCTATGAGAAAGTTCTCAGAAAATATTTTCCATGAGAAATTCACTTAAATTCCGTGAGAAAAGTTCTCACAACTCAATTATGTGAGAAATATAACTTTCCTATGCCTGATTTTCCCACACTTCATTTTCTGTGAGAAAGCATTTTCTCATGGATTTTTGCCCTTTTTCTCACATATTTTAATCATGAGAAAATGGTTGACACTCATACTAAGATCAACCTCTTCATTGTTCCTTGTCTTCCGCTTGTTTGTACAAAGCTCCTTCAAGAATTTAGCATGCTTTGGAAATTGCTTGATCAAATCCAGAATAGGAACATTGACTTCAACCTTTTTGAACATTTCTAGGATTTCTTGTTAGTCATTTATCTCTTTTGGCTTCTTTCCAAGAGTTGCCCGATTAGGGTAGGGCAAACTACTTCGCTCTTGCACTTTCTCTTTTCCTTTAGGCTCCTTAGGTATGGCTTGTGTTTTTTCGAAAACTAACTTATCCCTTGATGATGTAGAAGAAGAGGAAGGATGGGACTCAGTAGAAGTCGAGGGAGTAGATATAGGTATCTCTCGAGTAGGTGTTGAACTCTTAACTTGCATCTCTTTACCCTTAGAAATAGGTGTTAGCAAGGCTGACTTCCCAAGAGAGGGGGTGAATTGGGAAGATTGAAATTTTTCTGCACAAAGTCAAATGGGTGAAGAAAGTAAAGTGTAATAAAGCAATGTATAAACAGAGTAAACTGAAAAGTAATAATAAGGAGAAGAACACTCAGTAATTTATCCTAGTTCGGTCTATCCACTTGACCTACGTCCAGTCCCCAAGACACCTCTTGAGATTTTTCCACTATACAGCAAGAATTCAACGGGCTTCTCGCTAATGTCTCAGTACAACGAGTATGCTCTGTTTTCTGGAGCTTTCTTAATCTCTCTAAGCACTTCTACAATGTGCTTCCCAATCCCCTTGTGATTTCCCCTCACAAGTAAATCTATCTTCCAGATGAAGAGTAGATTGTTTACAAAGATATAACTCTCTTGAATAGAGTAGATATGAAGGTTAAAGTACAGATATTAAAGTTAGAGGGTAAAAGCTTTTGAGAAGAGAATTTAGCAGAAATTCAGTATATACAAGTTTGATTCATTGCCCACAGCTTCAAATGATGTTGTATTTATAGATTTAAGTTCCAACTATTCGTTAGGGACAAAATCTATCCGTTGGGGAAGTTATCCAACGGTTACTCTGAAAAACTATCCGTTAACCAACCGCATTTAATGCTTCTGACATACTTAAATTCGAATTTTGGTTGGTCAACAGACGAATTTCGAAGGAACCGAAGGTTAAGGCTTCCAACGTTACAGCACGAAGTTCGTCTGTTCATGAAGTGAAATTCAAATTTTGAAACTTGTAAAATGTTTTCACGTTGTGACATACGAATTTTCAAGAAGAAAGTTTTTCTGTTAAGTATGAACAGTGTTTTCAATTTTCTACAGTGCCCTCGAAATTCAAATTTCAGAAGCCCAAAATTCGTCTGTTCCTAGTACGTTCAAGGAGGCACAATAGTTCACTTTCTTCGAAATTCGAACTGTGAAAGATTGAAGTTCGTCTGTCAGAGAGATTCTTTTCAGACTAACTTCAACATTTGAAGTTACAAAACTCTGTCATTCGTATGTCAATATTTCATTCCAACAGACTCACAACCTTAGCTTCTGAAATTCAAATTTTAATGTTCAAAGTTCGTCTGTCAGAAAGCAATTTTGAAACTTAAATTATTCTTGATCTCAGATGAACTTTAACATTGTTTCAGACGAATTTCTTCCATTTTCATAGGTTGTATTTTGTCTGAAATTCGAATTTTGAAGACTCAAAGTTCGTCTATTTCAAAGAAGCTTCTTTCAGGCTTATATGAAAATTCGAATGTTGGAAAGCCAAAGTTCGTCTGTCAAATAGTATTTTGAAACTCTATTTCTTCTTGATTTCAGATGAACTTTAACATTGTTTCAGACGAATTTCTTTGGTATTCACAAATTGCATTCTGTTTGAACTTCAAATTTTGAAGACTTGAAGTTCGTCTGTCACTAAAGGCTTCTTTCAGACTCATATGAAAGTTTAAACTTTAGAGAATCAAAATTTGTCTGACAGAGAGACATCTCTTCAGACTTGCTCAGTTTTAGCTCGAAATTCGAATTTCCAAAGGCAAAGTTCGAATTTCCCATATGACAGTTCAGTTTAAACTTTTCAAACTTCGTCCGTTTGTGGGTGTTTTTCAAATGAGTCAAGATTTAACATAAAATCAAGGTTTAAAAACATTTTTTCCTCAAATCAAAATCTTTTACCCATTCATAACTAAAGCTAAAAGATCTTACAGTAGATCTAGCAGCAATTACTTAGAAATTCTTCACTTGAAACACTTTGAGCTTCTTTGATATCTTCAATCCAAGCTCTTGATTGTTGGTTTGAAATCATCAAAACTCTTAATTCAACAATAGGGCTCAAAGATATCAAAGGATTAGTAAAAGTAACTTTCTTTCCACTCCTCAAAGTTATTGCATTAACACCACAATTAGGATTGGATGGATCTCTTGTATTAGGATTAGGCATCGTCTGCAATGGAAGCTTTCCTAAACCCCGAATCAGAATATTATTCAAAGAAGTAGCTAACTAGCCCCCTTGATTATGAAAAGTTTGCATCTCTTGTCTATACTAGAGATCCTTCTGTCTTAACTTCACATCTTATTCCTGAAGTTGCTTCTGAATAAGCATATTACTCTACATTAATTGTTTCATCATTGTTTTCATCTCATCATCTTTCTTTGACTCATCATGAATTGGAATTTGCTGATTAATCGATGCTTGAGGAACATAAGAAAAAGATGAACTTGGAGTAAATCTCTAATGCTACAATTGATTACTACTACCATATCTAAGATTTAGATGATCCCTCTATCTTGGATTATAGGTAAGAGACTAGGGATCATACTTTGGTCCTCCCTGATTTGCAAGCTTTATCGGATATACAGCATGCACTTCTGCCTGGTTATTTATAAATGGATAATTATCAGTTGAATAGGTAGCCAAAGAGCAGATAGAGCAGCATGGGCCAACTAGAGTCATAGAAGTGGACTGAGGAGGCATAAAGAATGATGAAATTGAGGAATTCTAAAATCGCAACATCACCATCTTCTCAAGTATGAAATTCATCCTAACTTGGCATCCAATTTTGATTCCATAGAAGAAATGCTCACTTCATTCACTTTGACTAATTATCTAATTCCAAAATGTTGTGCATTATTTGCCATCTTTTCTAATAAATCCCTAACAATTTGAGGAATCAAATCTGTCAAAGCTCCTCCAACAGCTGAATCAACAAAATTTCTCTCAAGTGAAAGTAGACCCTCATGAAAATACTGTATCAAGAGATTCATTGAAATATTATGACGAGGACAAGATGAGAGCAAATGATTGAAATGCTCCCAATACTCATACAATGTCTCCCCATTGTGCCAGCGAATACTACTAATATCTTTTCTGATTGAAGAAGTCCGGATGTTTGGGAAAAACTTTTCTAATAATCGACGCTTCAACTAATCCCAATTACTAAGAAAATCAAGTGAAAGGTACATGAGCCAATCTTTCGCCGCTCCTTCAAGAATAAAAGGGAATGCCCTTATCTTAACTTGATCCTCTGACATACCTTGGGGTTGCGTTGATGAACATATCTTATGAAACAACTTTAGGTGCTTGTATGCATCCTCACCTGCCAAACCATGAAATTTAGGCAATAAATGAATAAGCCCAGTTTTAAGCTCAAATTCGGTATCTAAAGCAGGATAAGTAAGGCACCAATGCTGAAAATCTATATCAGGTGATGAAAGTTGTCTAATAGTCCTGTTATCTTGATTAGCTTGCTCATTATTATTATTTCTACTTTGTTCCATGTTTAAATAAGTAGGAAAATCAACAGGATGACTAACAGATGCAGGGGAATCAACAAACTCAATAATCTCAATAGAATAAGAAGAAGAAGAGATTAACACAGGATTTACACTACTACTACTAGCTAAAAGAGTACTAGCCCTAATTCTTCTTCGTCGATGAAATGTACGCTCAATCTCAGGATCCAAATCAAATAGTATATTAAAAGATGATCGGGTCATACATCATCAATAAAGAGGAATAAAAGCTATTAGAAAGCAAAAACAAGTAAAGAAACAAGAAAACATGAAAAACAAACAAGCAAAAATGTAATGCAAAACTTAGAAAACACAACTCAAATAATCAAGCACCCATGTCATCTCCCCGGCAATGGCACTAAAAATTGACGAGCCGTATCGAGAGCTGTACAATTTAATACTAGGTGCAAAAGATTTGTAGTATAGGAGCAACCTAAGCTGTGTTCTAAGAGAGGCAAATGTTAATATGCAACTAAGAGATTATAAATTTTAAAGCTAAAATGATACACCTAAATGCTTAAAAAAATATTAATAATGCAAATATTATACTTGAAACTAAGCAAAATTAACTAAATTAAAATGAAATAAACTAATGCAACTAAAATACAAATCTTAAATTAGTCCTAAATGAAATGAAATGCAAACTAAACTAACTAAATTAAAATAAAAAAATGCAAACTAATTATTATTAAATTAAAATGTTAATGCAACTATATTATTGTTATTTTCTTTATGAAATGCAATGCAAACTATTTAATATGAAAATACCAATTATCAACTAGGACTGAGGGGAGGTTTTTTTTTTAATTCAAAGTTAAACCAAATTAAAATAAACAATTAATTAAAATAAGCTAAACACTAAACAAGGATTAAAAGAAAATAAGTGTTCAATTATGAAAATGTGGATCATTTATGCACTTAACAAGTAATTCGGGCCTATCCTAGATTGAGTCCAATTAAAATATAAATGGATAAGTTCTTGATTAAGCAAACTAATTAGATTAAACACATAATTACCTTAAGTATAATCTAAATAATTAATTATTCCTAGGTATCTCCAGTTGTTAATTAATCACCTAGAATTAGTCTAACCCAATTAATTAAGCCTAATCTCAATATTAACTGAGTTTATATTAAATCTAGAAAATTGGATAAAATTATCTAATTAAACCAAATTAGATAATTAACTCCCTAATTATGCAGTACTAAACATAACATTATCTAGATTGCATCATAAATAAATTAATTAATCAAGATAACACCAAATTGAGGCAAAATTCATAAAATTCCAGATGTGAAATAAGCATAAATCCAACTCAAATCAACATTAAATAACTATAATAATGTATACAATACATTCCAAACTCAAGTCCAATCACCAATTATCAAGATATTTATAAATTTTCATCAATCTTAACTTAGAAAACCTAAGATAAAATCAAATAAAATTCAGAAAAATCAAGATGATAAAAGAAAACTTCTCATTCCTGCATTTATGTTCTAGCCAAGTTCCAGAACCCAAACTTCTTGCCTTACTTTATGAATGAACCACAATCACCCTAGCCTTGCATACTCACCAGCTTCCAATCGGAAAATAACAGAAGGTGAAGGACCAAAGGGAAGCCATCAGTGTGAGTGAGAATGAAGGAGGGAGTTTGAAATGTGGGTGAGAATGGAAGAAATGGAGGGATCCGAGAGAGAAAGCTAGAGAGACGATGATGAAGACCTTCAAAGGGTGAGAAAAAGAAGGTCTGTATGTGTTTGGAGGCGCCACTAATCCCTTTCTGAAAGAGGTGAGGTTTCTTTATTTTCTTTCCCTTAAATAATATATATATATATATATATTAATCATAAGAAATGAGTGTATTGTCCGGCTATTGGGAAGGGAGTGACCGAAAGTAATAAAAGAAACGTTAGGGCTTATTTGGCTAAGAAAAATGTGGAAGAAAATGAAATGTCAACCAATAAAAATAAATGTAGATACAAAAGGACAACTAAAGATGAGGAAATTGGAAAAGTTGGGAAAATAAATTTGGCATAAAATTCCTCCATTCTAATGAGCAAAATATCCCTTTAAAATTTCAAACTCTATGGATCATGACCTATAACAAAAATGTTACCTCAAATAGATTATGTTTTCAATAAAATAAAATGTAATATAAATCAGATTCAATTTTGATCCAAGGAAATTAAATTAATTATGAGATAAAGTTTAAGTTCAATTTGAAGGAAAATTATGACTCATAATGATAAAAATAAGAGAAATAAAATACTAGGAAATAAATTTAATTACAATTAAATTACAAATGACCCATCATCATATTGAGAATTATTAAATAAAATAAAATGGAAGAATTAAATTAGTGAAAAAATTTGAAAAATAAAAAAAATTAAATTAAAGCTTCATTTTAAAAAATTATCCTCAAATTCTCATTTATTACAAATTAAGACTGTTTATCTAAATATCATCTAAATCACATAAAATTAGCCAAAATTCAACATTAAAAATGCTTAAATAAGGTAAATAAAAATAATAAAAATTCATGATTATCATCTGCCATCTTCGAACGAATCTTAGTATCTTGTGTTGACTATTGTATTCAGTTTGCTTGCTTTAGATTCATCCTTGGCTTCCATTATTTATTAATATAATTGCCAAAAATTAAATATTTTTAAATAATTTATTGAATGATTTATTTGTTGAGAGAAAAGATTATTTTATAAATGTTTTTAATAAAAAAAAGAAAAGGAAAAAAATTTCGGGGTGAAATGGAAAAAAAGAAGCAAAATGATTTTAAAAAAATGAAATTATATATGTGAAAGACTATGAGATTTACGAAATGTTGAGAGCGGCATTTTCCTACTGCCATAATGGGAGCTCCATCACTGGACAACGGTACGCTCAAATTAGTGCTGTACGTCAATGAAAGATAAGTTATACCTTAAATAAATTTAAAGAAATATTCTTTTCATTAAAATGACAATTTTTTTCAGAAAAATTGACTTAGAATTACATATAATGGTTTCTAGTACAGTTTCAACTAGCTCTCTAGTATCTTGACTTGACTCAACAATTTTTTATTTGATATCTTTGCTTTATCATTAAATTAGAGGTAAGCTACTCTTAGGAGTGTACATATGGAGCTCAAGATAAGTCGCATTGTTTAGATTAATGAGTAGAGTGACTTTTTGTAGTTTTTAATATATATATATATATTGATTACTATATCCATGACATCCATTTACATAGCCCGTTTTCTCTCATGATCTCCCTTCCTAATCACCAGCAAACCTAAGGTATTAGAACTTTGATTGGATTTGGAGGTAACGAAAGAGGGGGATTATGAAAGAAACCAAAATTTTGTTTGGTACAAGGCAACAGAAACCAAAGGTGAGGAAAAAGCAATGCTTTCATGGTTTAGTATGCTGTTAAGGAAAGAATGTTGGATTTTAACATGATTTTCCGATGCATTTATGGTTTCTACAATTAGAGAAATGGAAAGTTACTATGCACTATAAGATCAGGGTGAAAAAGTTAAAAATGGCCCTATCAAATCCTTTTCTTCTTCTATTATAAAATATGGACTTTTTAATTGAATGAAATGTAATATGACCTAAAGTGATGTAGAAGCAAAAGCTATGAAGTATCGATACTTCAAAAAAAATATGTATCCGTATTTAATACACAATATGATATGATATTCATATCGTACTTGTGTATACGTATCTATCTGTACTACATTATATCCATCTATACCACTTCAAATTTTTACATTAAAATAGGGCTATTTGAAATTGTTGTAAATATTTTATGATTTATTTTAACATTTATATTATGCTTTTTAGAATATTTAATATCCATTTTAATAAGTAAATTTATTAATTATACATATAAATAATTATATAAATAATATTATATATGGATAAATATCTCTCGTATTTATATCTTAAAATTTTAAAAATTGTTGTATCTTTTATATCATGTAGTATCGTATCCGATATATGTACCCATATCGATACTAGATAGAGCAGAAGTAATATAGATGACAACTGTTTGCTTTTGTATGGTATAGAAGAAACCAAAATTATACTTGGTAGACCTTCCTACATTGCACGGAATATAAAAGAAAAAGAATATAACTTATTATAAATTTTAGATTCTTTATTAATATTGATATTTGTAATTATATACTCGGTAAGCCATCGTGTAAATGTTTAAATTCATTTAATAATTTACAGTCTAACTAATCATTTTTATTATTGGTCAAAACAAAACTTGCCATTGTTATTGATAATGCTCTGGATATGAATTTGTAAGAGACTTTGTAAATTAGTTAGATTTATAATTCTTTTTAAACGCATAGACACATTTTTCTGTACATAGTATGGAGTATGAGCTGAGTTACACAAAACTTATATGTAGTGCATTTTTTTATAAATTTTATATGATATATTGATTTATTTCAAATTGATTTTTTTATTGTCATTATATTTAAAATTGTTATACTTGAAAAAGTAAAATAATTAATGTACAACATAAAACTTATACAAAAACTACGTTATTATAAATAGTGTAATTTGTTTTTAGATATAAATAATATAATTTATTTTTAAAATTTCATGCAATGTATAATACTTCTAGCAATGACATTACATGTAACAAAAATGTTAGGGGAAGAGATGTGGACATAACATGTACCGGACATTAACCAAAAGAGAAGTACCTTTGTATTAAAATATTGCCATTCTAAAATTTTTTATATAATTTAAGAAAAGTATTAAATGATTGAGAAACGTTTATCACGCCTACTAGCCTGTGCATTTACTAGACATTTTAATTACCTCATCATAGACGTCACATTCATTAGAAGAAAAGTATTACTACCATGTCGATTTATTTTTATGTGTTATTTAAGATTTTAGTATATATATTATAAAATATAATTAATATATTATAATTTATTTTAAATATCTTAATATGTAATTCAATAAATAAAAAAATAATTAATATTTATTTTAACTTTGAAAAAAATAAATAAAAATAATAATAATTAATTTTATTTTAAAATTTAAAAGTGACAAATAAATAAATATCAAATTTTTTTTCAAAAGTGTGAGATAAAAAAAATCCTAAAAGTAACTCATTGAGAAACGTTTATCACTAGCATATGCATTTACCAGACATTTTACTTTCCTCATAATAGATAATAGATGTCATGTTCACCCTATTGGTTTCCCTCATAAATGTAATTTATACTCCCCCGAGGCTTCTAGTACAGGACCTTTTTAAGTTAAAAAATTATGTGAATTAAGAATAAAAATTAAAGCAAGTTAATTATTTTAATTATTATAATATTTTTTTTTAGTTAAGATTTTTTTTGGATAAATTAAATAGAAATTTTTTTTAAAATGTATAACAAATATTATTCATTTCAGTTCTTTTTATAAGACACTTTCAACTATTTCACCTAAATTAAAGAAGTTAGTTACATTTTTTAAATTAAAAAAAAACATTTCATTCCAATCCCTATTAATTAAAATAATGCAATCTTCATCAAATTAGACTATTAATTATGATTATGTGGTAAAGGGTGTAAAATCATTAAAAAAATGGGCTGAATTAAACAAAAATTAACCAATCAAACTTGGGTTCATAATCCTTATAAAAACATAGTTCACCAATGAAAATGCAATTAAAAATTTACAAGATGACAATTTACCTCTGTTACACCACTTGCCGTGCCTATTTCAACTAAAGATTTCACTCTTTTAGATGACAAGTTACGAGATTCAAAAGTAAATGACAATTTACACAATGATAATAAAAATTTATGACTTTGTAGAAAGAAAGGAAATTTATACCAAAAGTCATCACAACATCATTAAATCATAACAAGTTCATAATATTCTAACATAAACAATTCAATGGTTTTGCTACAGCAAACTCTTTCATCAAACTACATCAATAAAACCTATTAACCATCCGAACACATATACAAATGTTCTCACTAAACATACAAATACAAATAGTTATACTAATCCTCTCATCCTCTCATTACAAGTACCACACAAATATCAATTTATGCCAAAGATAGTGCATAGTTGTTCTAAGTGGAGAAATGGATTGTTCCTAAATGTGGCTGTCTACCTATAGACCTGTTAATAAATATAAACAAATGTCAAATACAATGATTAATGAAAAATTTAATTCATTAAACATACCAAGTGAGTAAGCTTACCACAACATACTAATTGCACACATCTTCCTTTACCATAACACAATTGTTGACAGGATCCCATTCAAAGTCAAGTGCATTTGACCTATGTAGTATGTTAAAGACATAATGACAGGCTGACTTAAGATGTTTTATGAGAGATTGTATATCAATACCCTTTAGCTAGGAGCATTTGCTCAATCATATTTTCCAAATAGAATAAGTACCCAAGCCTAAAGCTATTGTGCACCATATATATTCCATCATTACTCATTTGAACAAGACATTCAACAAGTGTATTGTCTTAGTCACGGGTCCACACATGTGTTCTAGGTTGTGTACTAGAAGCACTAATAGCCATTGCTACAAGTTTAGTGAGGAAAATAGAATTATACAAAAAATTGCTATTCACAGTGGGTGTCATATATACACACAGCGTCATAGAAATGAACCCTATTTTCCATTCTCTTATAATTGAACTCAATTAAGAATCTACTTTCACAGTAATCCAAATAAATTCATATAAACAAAGAGATAGGAGTTCACCGAAAAAACAAAGACATAGGAAGGTACAAGAGACAATGAACAATGAAAGAACGCATGTCATAATTGTGATAACCTTAGAAAAGATAGGGAGAGAGAGAGTATGTGATTTAATAGAAAATTTACTTAAATTTAAAAAAAAATTATAGAAATTATTTGATGGAGTCATTTTGAAATTTATTTAAAAAAATTATTTTAAAATCTTGATATTTTGGATATCTACTAATTTAAAAATATAAATAAATACTTTTAAAAGTGAGTTTAAATTTTGGGATAATTTGTTTAAAAATATATTTTCAAAAATAATAATATATTTTAAATTTTAGCCATCCATACGACTTTGCCTTTATTTATTTATTTTTTTTAAATAATTCATTTTTTAGTTGTTGGATTATTTAAATGGGTTCTTTGATCCTATTTAAATTATCAATGTTTCTTACTATACTAAGACCAACTTCCTATTCTTATCAAGTGAGCTTCGATCATTCCCAAATATGATTATTTATAGGAAATATTTTGTATAGGGATCCAAAATTATCTTTTTTACATTAAATAATTATTAAGAAGATATAAACTTAATTAAAAGTACAACAAAATTAATTAATAATTACCTATATTTGTATAAGTGTTGTCCCAAATTTTCTCATCCCTAAACTCATATTATATATACACATGCTTTATTTTTTAAACATTCAAATATTTGTTAAGGGACCTAAATCGCAGCATACAAAAGAAGACATATGACCAGAACAACCACGACGTAATAGAAGAAGAGTAAGATGTGGCACCAGTAGCCATTATGTATAAGGGATCAAATTTTGATATTTAATAATTTATTATTACTAATTATTATCTTTCTCATTTTACATTTAACCATTTTTATTAGATAAATATTAAATTGATATTTTCCTTATCATTCAATTTGCTACTTCATTATAATGTTATTTTATTTCTAATCATTATTATTTTCTTATTATTAGTTAATTATTATTTAGTATTTGTTCAACTTTTAATTAAATTGATGTCTTTTTAATGATTATTCAACAAAAATAAAAAACCAACATTCTTTATTTAATATTTGTTAAAATTTATTGACTAATCATTATTTTTTTTAATAATATATCAATTATTTGTTCACTTATGCTAGTTTTTTTTAAACTTTTTAAGTGTAAATAACTTTCCTTAATATTCATTTACTAGTCAATAACATTTTATAAATAAAATTAGAGACATGTGTGTATCAAGTCAAAATGCACTACCACTAGTCGACTTTGCTTCTTATATTTTGGTAAATATTGTCTAACATGTCATATTTCAATAATTTTTTTTATTTTTTTATTATATTATGCTCAAAAATACCTATTGTCTAACATATCTTATTTCATTCTTTTTTTCTTAATTTAAATAATAAAAATTAATATACCATACAAGAATTTTTTGCCTCTTCATGCAACTTGAATATGATATTTGAATATTTAAAAAAAAAACATGTGTATATAATATAAGTTTAGGGGTGAGAAAATTTGGGATAACACGTATACAAATATAGTTGATTATTAATTAATTTTTGTTGCACTTTTAATTAAATTTATATCTTCTTATTAATTATTTAATGTAAAAAAAGATATTTTCAGATCCTTATACAAAATATTTTCTACAAAGAATCATATTTGGGAACAGTCGAAGCTCACTTGGATAGGGTAGGAAGTTGATTTGAGTATAATAGAAAACATTGGTCATTTAAATAGGATCAGAGAATCTATTTAAATAATCCAACAATTAAAAAATGAATTATTTAAAAAAAATAAATCACTACACCAAAATAGGCTTTTTTTTGCAGTTATTTTGACTTTTCTTGGCAGTTATTAACTGCAAAGAATGCCAGCGCCGAGAAAAGTGGAGGTTTTCGTTGGCGATTATATAAAAAAATAGCAAAGAAAACCTTTTTCCATTTAATTTTTTTTTATTTTGATTACTTTTGTTGGCGATTATTTGAAACAACCTATGCCTTCTTTTTTCTTTAAAAAATAGTAGGATTTGAAATAACCAATTTTCCATTCATATCTAGCAAATTTAAATTTAAGGAATCACTTAGATAATCAAAATCAGCATAAACCACATTAGAATTTTTATCAAAATCAAAACTTATAATGGAATATTTACAGGAGGAGGAGAAGAAGCACAAAATAAAATTCTAAAGAAAAAAACCTAAACTGGAGTAGTCAAGAGGCACTACACTGGGAAAATAACAAATGAAATTGTACACACACACACAAAAATCTTCATCCCACACTCTATCCATACATTGCGTGAAGTAATTAAACCTTCTTGAACAACTCTATTGCCTGCATCAGTAACTCTATCTTTGGCACCTTGTACTTGAGATCCTTGCACAGATTTGTCACCTTCACTAGCTCTTTTATCAAAAGCAAAAGGTAGTCATTTTTCTGTTGATATTTTCAAAAGTCGGCTCCTCAGTCGCAACAAGGTTATAGATCTAGCACTTAAAAGCTAGAGCACAATAAGGATCCACAACTCCATGAGATCTGGTGCGTAGTATACATCGTCTTGTGCTTGTAGCTCTCAATTTGATCAAGCAAAAAAACATGGGTGTGGAGAGAGAAGAAATGATGAAAGGAGGGAGGGAACAGGAACACTGCAGATTGAAAAAGAAGAAAGTGAGTGGGTATGGAGAGAGAAGAAGGAAAGACGTAAATGATTTTGACGCATGAAAAGAAAGAGAGTGGGTGTGAGAGAGAAAAGTGAGAAAGTGGTCTAACGCATGAAAAGAAAAGGAGTGGGCGTGCAAGAGAAAAGTGAGAAAGTGGTATGGAAAGAGAAAAGCAAAGTGTGTTAGGACCATACGATTATTTTAATCAATGACTATGCATATCAATCCATGCCATGTGTTTTTTTTGAAACCAAGTTGCCAACAAAAGTTTAATTTTTGTTGGTGGTTATTTAAATAACCGCCAATAAAAGTCCTGAAAAACTTTTTGTTGATGGTTTCAGTAAAAACTACAAAAAAAGTATGACCTTTTGTTGGCGGTTATATAAATAACCATCAAGACTTTTTTTATTAGCGTTTTTTCTTATAACTGTCAATTATTAGGCATCAAGAAAAGTTATTTTTGGTATAGTGAATAAAGACAAAATCGTATGGATGGCCATGTGATTTTACCTTCTTGGAAGTTGCGAAGGAGTAAGTCGCATGGATGGCCATGCGAGTTATCTTTTTTTAAAAAAGAAAATTGCCAAATCTGAAATCGCATAGTTAGCTATGCGACTTCTTTGTACGAACTCAAGTTATGTTGTCACTGATCAACTTTGTGTGTAATATTTTAATAAATACTTTTTGACATGTCATATTTCAATAATTTTTTATTTATTTATTATTTTATGCTAAAAAACCGGATACGAATGCTATTGCAAGAAGCCGGAAAAAGTTAGAACTCGGGAGGGAGAATCCACGAATGATCAGGCGCTTGCACCACGAGATGATAAGGATATGCCAAGTTTTGAGATGGATGATGGGACGTAGGGTGATTGAGAAACTGTATAAACACGTGTTCAAATAAAATTCTGATTTTCATGATGATGTAGAGGAGGACACTAAAAAATTAAAAAAACAGTGACATGGTAACGGTTATTTTTGCTTTATCAACGGTTACAACCAGTATAATATGCAACCGCAGCAGTTAACTGAAATGTATATAATTTAGTGATACAAGAGTTAATTGTAATACTTAATTTACTTTCGTAGTCCTCTTTTTGGTTTTTACATAAGTAAAAAAATCATTAAACATTATTTTTCAACTTCTTACGGGAAAAAAGTTAGAATCTCAAAGTCGTTTATATGATTTTGAAATGTATAGAGTTTGTGATTGCATAAATAATTACACCCATTTACACAAATATCAAGTATAGATAAAAAATTTAAAAGAAAACAGAAAAGAAAGAAAGGGAAGCAGAACTTTTTATTTCTAAAGAAAGCTTCAAACAAACTAAATGTTGTAAAGAAAACAATAGTTTATTTACGTAAAGCAAACTCAAGGTAGAAACATTGGAAAGTTAAAGTCCATACAAGGTAAAGAAAAAAGAAAAGAAAAGGCATCAAACAAACTAAAGGTTATGTGAACACCGTATTTTGTCCGAACATTATGCATAAAAACTAAAAATGGATAAAAAAAATAAACAAACAAAAATAAAAAATAATGATGAAAATAAAATAAAATAAGGCAATAATAAAAAAAAGAGAAAAAGAAAAGAAAGAAGAAAAAAAGAAAATAGAGTTAGAATGGAATTTGGGTTGAATGTAGGTGGCCCAATCTTCAAACCCCAAAACCCAAACACTAAAAAATAATAAAATAAACAAATAAAATAATAAAAATAATAAACAAAATTAAAAAAAAAAGTAAATAGAAGAAAAAAAAAGAGTATATGTTTGGGCTGAAATGCGGTTTTCAGCCCAAACATCCACGAGCCCAATTGAGAAGGGCTCGTGGATAAAGCAGGCGAGCCCCTGGGGGCTCGGGGATGAGGGTTCAGAGGAAGCTACAGCCAGAAGCAGGGAGGAGCAGAGCACGCGAGCAAAAAGCAAAGGGAGCTGCGTGCGTGTGACAGAGGGTGTCAGGGTGTAGCAGGAGGCTGAAGGATGACAAGGCAGAGGGAGACGTGCACGAAAGAGGGAAACAGAGGGAGCCGCGAAAGAAAAGGCCAAGAGATGGCTGAAAAAAAAAAGAGGGGGAGGGGAGCTCGGGTGAAGGAGCTCGGAGCTGGCCACGAGCGTGAGAGAAAAAACCTGCGAGAGGGAGAGAACCGGGAGGGGGCCGTGGGAGTGAGAGCGAGAGATGGAGGGAGCCCTAACCTAGGGCTCTGATGAGACACCGCGAAGGAGAGCTAGAGCTGGCCGCGAGGAAAAGAAGAAGAGAGGAGGCTGAGAGAGCGAGAGAGAGCCGTGGAGAGAACAGGGGAGTTCGGGTGAGGGAGCTCCGAGGAGGCTGCAGAAAAGGAAGGGAAAGGGGGAGCGCGAGGGAGCCGAGAAGAGAGAGAACCGCGAAGGAGATGAACAGAAGAGGGACCGAGAGGGGAGGAGACAGAGGTGGCTGAAAAAAAAGAGGAAGAGGGGAGCTCGGGTGAGGGGGCTTGGGCTGGCCGCGAGAGGAAGACAGAAACCGAGAGGGCAACGAGGAAAAAAAAATAGAGGGAGACAGCTGAGACAAAGAGAAGCTGAGCATGAGTGAGTGAGGGAGGTACCAGGGTGAGAGGGCACGAAGTTGAACGGAGTGAAGGTTGAAGGTTGAATTAGAGCGGCCGTGGTCACCTTGAACTCGGGGGCAGTGACGGAGTTGATTACCTAGGGCTTCCCATCGGTAATCATCGAATCTGAATACAATATTCCTTCTGGCTGTGTCCCGCTCCCCTTTCATTTTTGAATGGTGCTTTGTTTCACTGTGACCTTGAGTTTGCTCTGCTGAGATTTCATGTTTGAACTGATCTCTTGTCCTTTTATAAAATACACACATGTATATAATTATATACTGAATCATGGGTCCTGTTGCCCATGTTATTCCCTCAAGTTGCAGACTTCACATTGCGTAAATGATGGTATGCCATGTTTGTTGCGTTTAAGTAACATGTCTTCCAGGCCTTTTCTAAGCTCCATGATGTTTGTGGTTTAGCATCAGGTCCTGATTATAGGTTCTGTTTGAAAAATTTGATCAGATGAAGTGGTTGTACTTGGGATAATGGCTTTGCTTTGAATATGTGCCATTGCAATTCAAGCTCCTATTTAATGCCTCCTTTGGATGAAGAATAGTTTGGTAGAGATTCAAATATCACGGAGCATAGCAATCTAATCCATAAACTCAGCTTTTAATTACTCTGTTTTGTTTGATAGTCTAGGCCTCTTTGTGGATCTGCTAATGTGAATGAACATTTACTGGATGCTCAACTGTATGGTGAAACTGTTTAGGTACTCATGGTTTTGTCTAGATCGCCTGTTGAAGCCTACTTGGAATGTGTTTATTATTTTTCTCACGTCTTGCTTCAAGCTATGTATTCCAACTGTTGACTGATTAATGTGGGTACAAAAAGAGTCTCATGGGAATCCTGGGGGGAAGTTGGCTCACAGTTGATGCTTGATTCTTGGTGTTTTAGCATGACTTGGAACTCACTTATATTTCTTATTGGGGTACTTCTCTCATTGGTTTGAAAATTTTAGGATGCATAGCTATGAGTGCATAGAGTGCATACATTAACCGGTCAAACTGAAGTTTTGTTTGAATGATCCTTAGTTCTATTCATGCTTGCGTTTGCATCACCGGGTAGTCTTATTCAGTCGTCACTTTTTGATTCGTTTAAAGCTTGAAGGGCTTTATTATAAAATTCAGTAACTCATACAATGATCCAATGCATGGTTCATTAGCATACCCCTAATAAGCCTTGTTTGATGATGTGGTTGCATAGCTTCCTACACGGGGGTTGCAGTTTGAGGAATTCATGACACTTACCTCTCTTATATCATCTATGGAATCTTTAGTTATGCAAGCATGGCGTGATGTGTGTGGGGAAGAGGCGATTCAAATATAAGGGCGTCATTTAGCATTAGCTGCCTTAGTTGGAATTTGCATAAAAATTTGGTCTCTAAATTTGGATCCTGTGACCTAATTGTTGAGTAATTAATTGATCATAATGTGTAATGCTACGTACCTTCTTTATGTATGTTTCTTTTGGGTACCATGAGGGTCTATATCATCAAGTCAAGCATGGAAATGAAGGCCGTCATCTTCAAAGCATGGAGGAGGATATGAGTGAAGAGTGTGAGATCAATCTTGAAAAGAGTGAATCACTTTCATCAAAGCAACGAGCAGTTAAAAGGAGAAAACAGTTTGATTTTTCTCTCTGTATTTCTCGTAACGTTATGTTGAAATAAATTATTATTTAAGCATGCACACACACACATTGATAAATTGTATTTGACTTTTGTTTTTATTTCTGATTTTGATTTTTATTTATATTTAATCATGGATTTTTCTCCTTTTCGCCTTTAGAGTTTGCCACGAGGGACCAAGTCTCCGTGTGCCTATAGAGTGTCAGTCAATCATACCATGAGTGAGGAGTTGCCATGATATAAACGTTGGCTAAATCTTATTTTATTTAATATTTATGAGTATCAATGGTTTCTCTTATTTATTAAAAGTAAAAATAAATGATTCAATGAGAGCCCTTTATTTCAAATTTTTATTTTTGCCTTTATGTTCCGAGTGGTAACACCGTGGACATTTAGATGTCAATTAGTGAGTTGTGAGTGATAAAGTCACCACAGATCCTGATTGATTCTTTTTCTAAAAAAATATATAAATAAAACAAATAAACAAGTAAAAATAAATAATATCATATTTTTAAAATTCCTTTTACCGATTTTCTTTCTATAAAACAATCATAATCGTATGTGTTTTTATAATTTAATATAAAGATGATTTCATTTATTTCAATTTTATCTAAGCCTTTTTGCCTTTTGTCACGAGTGGCATCACCGTGAGTAAATAAACGTAAATTAGTAAATTATGAGTGATCAAGTCACCATATATGCTGTTTGATTTTTATTTAAAATTTTTCTTCTGGTATTTTCTACTCTGAGTGGTAACACCATGAGCATGTAAGTATAAATCAGTAATTTGTGAGTAATAAAGTCACCACATATGCTAATTATTATTTTTTAAAATATACGTAATAATCACATTTTTTTAATTTTTTTTACATAAATAGGTGTTAAAAGGATTTTTATAATAAAAAAATTATTTGTACAAAAAAAAATTATTTGTTTTCTTTCGAACTTTTTGTGTCTTTTTGTCTCAAGTAACACTACCGTGGACACTTAGGTATCAATGGGTAAATGTGAGTGATAAAGTCACCACATGAGCTAATTGGTTTTATCTTGTGAAAATAAAATTGTTTTCAAATATTTCTTTTTCAAATCAAAATAAAATGTCCAAAATCACACATAATTTTAATCCTATTTTTTAAATTGAGGAAAAACATATATTTTCTTTTAGGAATTGATTAAACTATAAAAAAAATAAATAAATAATAAATAATAATATTCTTAAATGAATAGTGTAAATAATGGAGATTAATCTGTTTTTTACAAATTAAAACATACCAACCAATTCTAAAATTGTTTTCTTTGTGGAAAGACATTATTTTCGATAAACCTCTCTTTTCAAAGAATATATATAATAAAAAATATCAACCCAGTGACACGCATTTTTAGTCCGAACTATGTGAACTTTGATCCCTATCGTAGGGTACGTAGGCCCCAGGCTCTAATCCTGGGTCAAGTCCGTCTTTGTAAATAAATAAATATTTTCTGATTTATTTGGTATTTTTTCTCTTAATTTAATAAATATTTACCAATTTATTTTTTCAAGTCCGCCTTTGTAAATAAATAAATATTTTCTTATTTATTTGGTGTTTTTTCTCTTATTATCAATTTATTTTTCCAAGTCCGCCTTAGTAAATAAATAAATATTTTCTGATTTATTTGGTATTTTTTCCTTAATTTAATAAATATTTCTCAATTTATTTTCTCAATTCCTTTTCCTCCTTTTGCTTAAATATCCTCAATTCTAATTTAATTTATTTTCTTTATTTTATTTTTCAAATTTTCTTAATTTCCTTCTTCTCTATCCTTTTTCTCGCATGTGAATGATAAAAGGGCAACCAAAATAATTTTTTAAAAGCCATAAAAATTGCATGATCAACTTAAGGTAACTGTTCTTAGGAACGGGTGTTGTGGGGGTGCCTAATACCTTCTCCACTCACAATCGTACTCCCGAACCCAACTCTGATTTGCAGACCACCCTTGTCCTTTCTTTGTTTTTATTTTGGTTTTCCAAAATTTCCCTTAAAATTTTGGTGGCGACTCCTTAGAAATCGGCTCTTGCCGTGCGGGCCGATTTCTCCCTTTTTCTTTATTTTCGCGCCATCCGTGTCGCATCTCTGGGTGTGATAGGTTAATATTTAAATGCTAACTATTATGTGAAGTTGGAAGAGAGAAATTAATTGAAGTGATGAAGACAAACACACAATTGCGCAATTCAAAACATATTATTCATATCATTGTTTGTTGAATGATATATGGTGAGGAATCTAAAAATATAATTTTAATTTTATTGTCTCATTGTGTGAAACAATACTCATAAAATCGTTCAAATGTGACTTCTCTATTTTTGGCATCTCCCCCCCTCTCCCCCCCCCCCCAATCTATACTTATGGTGATGGAGTCCATAGGTGTATCCAAGAATAGAAGAACACTGTCCCAAAAGATTCACTTTAGTCAATAGGATGCTCATTAACTAGAGGCAGGAGCAGAGCCATGAAAGAAGCTCTATAAGGCCTGATTAGAAGTTTATATTTGTTGATTTCTATTTTATTCAAATGGACAAATCATAAGCTTAGATTTAATTTAATTTAGTTAGATTAAGCTTATCTTTATCTAAGTAAGTTATGAGTCATAGTAGAAATTAGTATTTTACTTCTCTTTTTAAGACTCTTCATTGTAATATTTTTCTACATATTAATGATATTCAGAGTTTATTCAATTAGTGAGTTTCACTAGTTCTTTATGTTCTTTTGAAAATACATCCGACTTATCAAGAGTTTAATATACTCTTATGTCGTCTTCTATGGCTAGAATTCTTTAAAACAGGTTCTCATTGGGTTCTAACTTGATCAACCCGTTTGAGGCAAGTTTTCGCATTGTTGTCCTGTGTATTTTCTGGGTTCCCAAGAGAGGTTACTCGTGGAGTCCACATCATATGGTCATGGACTTTTGAAAATTTTTTTGGTCTGAATAATGGATTGATCAAATTAAAATGATTACTTTTATTTTTGACATCTTCATTAATTATTATTTTCTAAAATGTTACATATAAATTATTAATATTTTACATGGATGCAAAAGAGTAAAGAAAAGTTGAAGAGTAAATAGTAAAGAAGTTGATTTGAGTTTTTGCAGCGAAGGTGAATAATTATTCTCACTCCCGGGTCATGAATTCTAGCTTAAAAGAAAAATTAATTGCAACACACAAAGATTGAAACAAGAGTTCCAAATAATCGATACCTTACATCACAGAAACAAAAGTAAAATCCAAGCCACAAAAAAACGACGAAAACAACACAATCAGAAGACCTAAAACAACGTAGAGAAAGAAAATAATTGGACACATTGAAGCCATTCACAAAAGTGAAGCAACCTCAGCCTATTCCAGCAGCAGAATCTATGTCAGTACTACTTGGATGCCAGAAAATATGGTTTGAATAACAGTGAGAATGATGACTATGATTCCAGCAACAGTGCCTACAATTTTCCAAGGTGTATTGCAATAATCACGTTTCAGAGGTGCCTTCTTCTTGTGCCAAGGATCTTGATAAAATGCATCCAACCCTTTAAAGATCTTGAGGTATTCACTACTGAAAGTCGACGTAGAGATATATTTACCAATACCATTGAATAATGTTGCGACTTCATCGGTATCACCAAGCCAGTTGTGTCGATTATTTTCTTGTCAATGAGGACATCCGCATCTTTACGTGTGTTGATTAGGCAGTCCATTGCAAAAACATAGTCATTAATGTAGGATTCAAGACGATAATGAAAATACTCTAAAGCCATCATATTACGAAAAATATAATTCAGTGTAGTCTTCCACAATAATATGTGGGATCTCAAGACCATTCCTTGAAAAGTTGAAGTCTAATAGGCAATCGCTTTCGATTGACTAAAAATGTACTCCTGCTTCTTGCAACTCATTTGCACTGTATTTAAGAGGATCTTCTGAGCTCCAAAATTTCCTTTCATGTTGTGTTTTTGGCAAGTAAAACATTCTAAGGAGATCTGTGAAGTGCCTTATTCCATGATTAGGATTAGGCCGTAAATTTTGCTTGTTGAGACCGGCAAAGAAGAGAAATGTGAGGTCAAGAAATGAAGGGAGGTGACCACTAGAGTCAAGTGGAAATACTATATCAAATAGCTCTTCAATAAGAAAGAAAGGAAGTTGATTCTCAAGTAAAACCAAATCCTGAACAATATTTGGCAAATGTTGTGACAGTTCAGCAAAGTTGTGGAACTCACCCTCATGGCAGCTCCTGAAGAGTTCATTAATGAAGAAAGCAGCATCCACTAATACCAGTTTCACCTGTTCCTTCGTACTTAGTTTGATGTTCTCCGAGTAAGAAGCACAGACTTTTGGCTCTGAGTGTTTCACAAAGTTGGTCATATCGTCCAAACTTGCCATAGCATTTTGTGTAAATCTTTTGAAGAATAATTGTTTGTGCATTTGCATGTCTTGCAGCCGCTCATCATCATAATGAATAGGGCCGATGGAAACAAACATTGGGGTGTAGATACAACGTAGTGACCAGAGATCATCTTTGGTGTCTTGTATCATTTTTTCAATGTCAATCACGACATCATCTTTCATCTATCAAGTTTGAATTAGAAAACAATCATTAATTACACAAGCAAAATAAAATATAAATGTTGACTATATATATAATACAAAAAATAAAAAATTATTTATTGCTAGATAAGAAATTTTGAATAGTAATGAATAATAACATAGTAAGAAGTAGATTTTTTTTGTTTTCTTTTATATATATAGTTTCATTGATATTTTCACAGGTTTTTTTTTAGGCTATTACAAGGCTAAAAGGCTAATAATTTAGAAAGTAAACATGCATTTGCAATCTTGATTTCTGGCTTCAAAAAACCTGTGAAAGGACAAATAGACTAAGAAAAGGATCAGAATTGCTAACCCCAAAAGGAAAGAAAATAAACCAAGAAAAGAACTCAGAATTGCATGAGAGTAGATGATTCAGCACCTTGTTCTTCAAAATGTTTTTCTATCTATACTTGAAATTGCAACACTGCTTGTTCTATGATGTTTTGTTACTGAGGTTCTACTTATTTTCACTACAAAAAAAATACTCATTTAGCTACGGATTTTAGAAACAGATTAAAATCTATCGCTATTAGAGACGAAACAGAGATGGATAATGATTTTTTTTAGCAAAATAATTTTCTTTTATATTAAAAATAATAGAAAAATATTAGAGACAGAGTTTGAGACAGGTATATATCGTTTCTAATAAAATTCATATCTAAATCCGTATCTAATAATACGATAGAGACAGAATTAGTAACAACTAATTTTTCATCGCTAAAATAAAAAAAGTCCGTCTCTATATCCGTCCTAAAAATATCTTATTATTTCTTAAAAATTCTTTAACATTTAGAGATGAATTTTGTGACGGATGTTTTTAATTTATTGTGATGGATAAAAATTTGTCACTAAACCTATCTCTAATTTTTTTTAGATGGATTTAGATACGTATTTTTAATGAATGCAACAATAGATATTTTGCCCTAAATTCATCTCTAATATCTATTTAGAGATGAACTTAGAGACGTATTTGTAATGAACGCAGCAACAGGTATCTTGTCTATCTCTAAATTAGTTTATAATTCACATTTAGAGACGGATTTAGATACAGATTTTTTTTAAATTACTTCAATTTTATATAGTATTATCTTTTAATATTGTAATATGTTAATTTAAATTTTGAGAGATATTTTCAAATTTTGGGTATTTTTTAAATATTATAGTATGTTAAATCGACAAAACTCGTGAGTTAGCTAATTTAAGTTAAATGAATTGTATTTCTAATCATATTAAAAGACATTTCAAAAAGCGACTTTAAGTTAAACCACCAGAATCTTAAAACCTAATGTTTCTTTTATTTTTTTAGGAGCATGCTTGACAGTTGATGGGAGGAGATTGAGAAATTGTGAGAATAAGAAATAAGAAATGAAGGAGAGAAGAAATATATAGAGAACTTTGGGATTAGAAATAGTAAAATGAAATTAAAGGAAGTGTTGAAGTTTTAAGGAATTTTAGACTAAAAGAGAACCAAAGCAATTTTATTATAGATGACATTTAATTGTCCTAACAATTAACAAATATATAGAATCAATTAATATTAAGCAATTTTTTTATTTAATTAGTGATCCATATGTTGATAAATTTTTTATATTGGATATGTTTGTAGAATTGATTTAAAAAAAAAGTTTATCTTTAATAATATCATTTGGTTTAAAATATCTAAGTAGATTATCTTAATTTCAATAATTTATTTTACTTTGAATTAATAAATTAATTTTTAATTCTATTTCATGATAATAATTTCAAAAAATTGTGACAACAATAAATTTATTATAAACTTATTAATCATTAATTCTTTCTAAATCAACTTTCTTTTGAGAATTTACATCTACATTTTAAAATTAAAGTTAAAAGTAATAATGATACTAAAAAATAAATCAAATCAAAATCAAATAAAATTTCAATCATTTTCCATTAGGAATCCATGATTAAATTTAGAAGGTGTAAATAATAAAAAGATATGTTCCTTTCAAAATTCAAAATAGATATATATAATACTTAACTAAGACTTCAGATTAGATCATGAACTGACATAAAACTTGATCATATCCAGTCTCCTCCCACCTCTAATATATGTTAAGCATATATATATTATAATTTATTAAATAATATAAAATATGATATATATATATATATTATATGATATGAGTATGCAAAAAATAATATAAAATAATAAAATATTAAAACACATGGATCATAAACAGTATATATATAATTATTTTTATTTACAAATAAAAATTAAATTTAAAGTCAGCTAGGAAAATAATTGTTTTCTTGCCAAAGAAAAACAAATATATTTATAGGAAAATTATTTAAGATTTAAAAAAATATAATATAAATATTTATATAAATATAAATATATATATATATAAATAAAATATTTTATGATATTAATAATTGAAAATAAAACATATGTGTATTTTTTAATAATATATTGACTTATAAATATATATGTTTATATATTAGTGTGTAGATAAATAATATATATTTAATATTACATATAAAGACTGCAGAAACATTTCAACTCAACTGGCAAAATGGTGACTATATGGGTAATGGAAGTAAGAGGTCATGGCTTCAAACCTAGGTGAGATACATTTGAAACCATTAATATGATATGACACCACAAATGACATACCAGTGATATGGCACGCGCCCTGAGCTAGGGGGTGAGGCGGTTGATGACTATATTCTATCTTTATTATTTTATTTGATTATTTTTAATAATTTTGGTAACGAATTTTGATTAAAATTAGAGATGAATTTGTTTTATTAGAGACAGAATAAATCCGTCTCTAAATAGAGACGGATGAATTTATTCTTCTCTAATTATTTAGCGATGCCACTTTTAGAGATGATTTAAATATTGTCTCTGAATCCGTCTCTAATAGATGAGAGACGAATTTTAAGTTATTTAGAGACAGATTTTGACCATCTCTAAATACCTCTTTTTTTATAGTGTTTATTGCATAAAGTTCATCCCTGTACAAGCTATATGTTTTTCTTTTTCCTCCGGAGGAAGAATTTTTTATTACGTTGCAAGGAAGAAATATCCTTGAGAAAGATTGTTGCATGGGTATTTTGAAAAGTAAAATTTATAGCACAACTAGCAAAAGTTTTTTTTTTTTGTGGCCAAGCACAACTAACAAAAGTTTGAAATTATGCACGTTGGTGTATCAACCATTAAAAAAAATGTTAAGCAAATAGTAATACATACAACACAATATCAAGTGAAGATAAGAAATTAAAGAAAAAAAAAAGAACGAAAGCGAAGCAATTTTTAAAAAAAATGAAAGAAAAAGCTTCAAATAAACTAAAAAAGTTTGCTATTAAGGCAGTTATTTTAACCGATATGGTAAACTTGTTTGTTGAATGATCTATTATGAGGAATGTGAAAATATAATTTGAAATTTATTGTCTCATGTGTGACTCTTGAATTAAAACATATGAAAAGTAGTTAGTTTCAAAGGATTCCGACTTTTGGATTATTCAAATTAAATATAGATAATTCAAAGTTATTATACTTCATGCCGACAATATGTGTCAAAATTAGAAAACAACAAACACTACTACTCCAGAAACTGACTTCGGGACCGCTTGTTTGACCAAAGAGTTATATATATATCGACATTGTGTGCACTGATCAATTAATGATCAGCACTCAACTCGTGAAATAGAAATTATTTATATTTGACATGGATCCTCTACAATCGTTGAGGGAAAATTACTGCCTTCAGTTGAAAAGAATTAAGAAAATAATTCTACATAATATATATCAAACTCTTAACTTATTGTCACTGTGTTCGAGTGAAACAAATTAAGAATAAAGAGTACAATTACTCCAAGGGGCAACATGATGCATTTTCTATTTTCAAATTAAAGGGAGTTGCATTTCAAAATGATTTACTAATTTTAAGTTTGAGAATTATGTTATACATAGATTTCTATTTATAAATAGGCTAAATATGTTAATTTTTTTTTTTTCAATAACCCACTCTTGTTAATAGACCTTGAAGAGTTCAATTATGAAATAAGCATCAACTAATATATCCTTTACAAGTTCATTTTCTCACTATTTTTAATTTTCAGTGAAAAGCAAGAACGTTGGCCTCTCAACTCTTTTCGTAAACCTTACCAAATTGTCCAAGGTTATCATACGTACTTGTTTGTAGCCTTTTGTTTTCTGTGATGAAAGGGACCAACCGAAACGTCTTTTGAAATGTAAGCATCTTCTCTAAGATGGATATCGTTATGATCTCACCCCTCCTAACGAAGATTCAATCTGCAAGCCTCATAGGCAAACACAATCTAAATGCTATAAACGCTACTACTGAAATCACAAAAAATTATAAGAGCTCCGCTCTACCTTCAATATGAAATAATATTCATAGTTATAAAGTGCTCTTTCCAATTTCAAATATAAGTTACTGAAAAAAAAAATTTTCATAGTTCAAAGTACAAGTCATATTTGAATTATTAAATAAATTTTTCTTAAAATATTCTTCAATTCAATAAGTATGTTGAACAAAAATAATACAATTAATAATTAAAAATAGCATTTAATTAGGAGTAAATCTAAAAAAATAAAATTTAATAACTTTTTTAAATATATATAAGATAATTAAAATTAACTTATATTTAATATAAGACAGAGTAAAAGTTAGGCAACCTACTTGTGAATGACGGAGCCTACTCCTATGAATAAATTTATGACTAATTATATGACATGTCAACATGAGCCATGGAGAGCTCACCAAACAAATAAAGGCACTCTCCTAAACTGTTGAGCGTTTAGGTAGGTCCAGGGTCCATAGAACTATTTAGAATACATATATATATATATATTAAGGCATTCATGTGTGTGATAACACCTAGGGAGCAAATAATAATGATTGTGATAAATAAAAATACAATAAAACCTCGACTACTATATATATGAAATGTGAGGATCAACATATATAGAAGAAAAGAATTTATATAACATGTCCAAATTATAACTCAATTGCTAGTCCTCATAGTACAAAATTAAATACGTTCATAATAACATCCAAAGATCTAGAACTAATATTGTAACCATCACATAGCTAAACTTTTAATATTTATATAAATGCTTAATGGCGAAACAGATGAGAGCACAGAGACCCACAATGGTCACTATCGGATGGGAGCCTGATGGCCCATTAGAGCCATAATAAGGGATGGGAGTCGAAGGCCCACTATAAAAATCTTGGTGGATGGGAGCATGAAGGCCCACGATAATTTATATCTTTTTCAATCAATCAGAACCAAAGCAAAAAAAAGAAAAATATCAGTCATAGCCTAAGCAAAAGACTGCTTACCTTAATGAATCTTCTACACTAATGTAGAATTTTCATTTTGTCTAAAACTTAATAACGTACCGAAAAACATGGGATCATGACCCTGTCTATTGATACGAGAAAAAATTTAATTAGTGTGTTTTAATGCAAAAGTAGAACAAAACCATTATAACATAAATCAAACATAATTAATACTATCTACTCACAACACGACTGGATGTTATAGATTCCTCTACTGTTTCGTCCGATCTGTTGCATAAGGGAATGCTCCCAAATTACTAAAATATAAATGATCATTATTATCAATATTTATTTTATTTCCTTAATACTTGAAACTTCCTAGCTAGAAGTTGTAAGACCAATTTTTATACTTTAACCTGTCATTTTCATTAGAATATAGAATTGTCATTGTGATTTCGTAGACTATAATTTTTTTGCCGTAGAAGGGTCATTAATCTCTTGTAGCTTCCTTTAATTAAATTAGTATGAAATATGATGCTAATGGTTTAAAATTTATTTTAGAGGTTAAACTTGAAATTTATAATCCAAATATAATAACTCTCCACTATCCCTCTCTATACCTTCCACAATTTTAAGCAAGTCTCAAATAAGTCTTCTCCTATGACTTGTAATGATGAAGTCTAGTATTTCAATTTTCAACAATCTAACTTTTAAGAGTCCAAATGTACATGACACAATATATATATATATATATATATAATTCTCACACAAACCTACCCACTACCCATTGATTTCACATTGAGATTGCGCAAACACTAATTATAATTTTCTGATCGCGATGTCCAGTTATTGAGGTTCTACTTATTATTGTATAATTAAGTTCATCCCTGTACAAACTATACTTTTAAAAAAAAAAAAACAAGAAGAAGAAGAATTAATTTGTTATTACGTTGCATGGAAGTCTCAAGATTTTTGCGGAATTTTAAAAAGTAAAATTAATAGCACAGGTAGCAAAAGTTTGAAGTTATGTATGATTAAGTGATGTTACTAATGTTTCCATGATTGGAGCTAGCATGCATCTGGCTTTGAATCTTAACTCAAAGCTAACATTTAGTGATAAATAATCATCCAAAGAAAATTCAAATACTAACAATATAAATTTTGATTGAACTTTGATTTAATGTTCATATTGCGTTCAGATCCTCTAGATAGAAGCATCCGACTTGGAATATTAAGCAGAGCACAAATACATAAAAAAAAAATCTAGTAAATTAATTATAAAATGGAAACTCAAAAATGTAGACAAAGTTATTCACTTCAAGATTTCATTCATTTTTCTCCTGTGTACATGTGGTCTTCACTAATAATTAATTGTCGTTTCCTTTACGTAAGACTCCGTATTCTGTGAGCTTCAATATTATCAGGACTAGTTTAGCCTTAAACATTGCTGATCAGAACATTGAGAGAGCAAAATAAGAAAGTCCACAACACACGCACATTGGGAGCATATATATTATATGCGTGTGTGTATATATATATATATATAACTTTTATAACCAACTTCTCAATCATTTAAAAATAATTACCCATCACCACACTAAAATACTATATAACCTTTTAAATTGTGCAGCTGTCACAGAAAAGTGTTTAAAGAAAACAAAGAATACAATTATTATGAGTTTGGGAATTCTCTTATTCATAAATACTATAGATAGACTACATAAAATTAGAGAGGGAACATAAATTTTGAGGATAGAACACTCGAATATGCAAGCATTTAAATCCATGTCAGTACTACTTGGGGATCGAAAATATGGTTTGAACAACAGTGAGAATGATGACTATGATTCCAGCAACAGTGGCCTCTGTTTTCCAAGGTTTATTACAATAATCACGTCTCAAAGTTGCCTTCATCGTGTGCAGATGACTTCGATAAAATTGATTCAACCTTTTGCAGATGTCAAGGTATTCAGAACTGAAATTCACTCCGATGATATTTTTGTTGAGACCATTAAATAATGTAGTAACGTCATTGGTATCACCAAGCCAGTTGTGGATTATTTCCTTATGAGTGAGGACATCCATGTCTTTATTTAAGTTTATTAGGCAATCCATCATAATAGCATAGTCAACAATGTATGATTGATCAGGATAATGGCATTGCTCTAAAGTTATCATATTACGAAATAATAGTTCAGTGGTATCATCCAACAAAATCTGTGGGATCTCAAGAACATGCCCTGAAAATTTCAAGTCTAATAATAAGCTCTTGCTTTCTCTTTTCCTAAATTTTACTCCTGCTTCATGCAACTCATTTGCACTGTATTCAAGAAAAGGATCTTCATCTTTTAATGAATCCCTTGTAGGTCATGATGTTGGTAAGCAAGATAATCTAAGAAGATCTGTGAAGTGCTCTATAAACCTAACATTAGGATTAGCTTCTATATTTTGTTTGGTATAATGTTCAAAGAAGGAACATGTGAGATGAAGAAATGAAGGCAACATAAGGGGAAATGCCATATTGAATAGCTCTTCAATAAGAAAGAAAGGAAGTTGATTCTCAAGTAAAAGCATATCCTTAACGACAGTTCGTAGCAAATATGTTTGTGACAGTTTGGCATCCTTGTGGATCTCACCCTTATAGGCACTCGTGAAGACTTCAATGATGAAAGTGGCATCCATTAACACCAATTCCACAAGTTCCTTCTCAGTACGTGCGATGTTCTCTGAGTAAGAAGCACGGACTCGTGGCACCAAATGTTTCACAGAGCTGATCATTTCGTCCAAGCTTGCTTTAGCTTTTTGTGTAAATCTTTTAAACAACACTTTTTTGTGCTCTTCCATGTCTTGTAGCCTCTCATCACGGTAGTGAAAGGGACCAATTGAAACAGCTATTGGGGTGTAAGCATCTTTGTTTAGTTTACGAATCATAGGGGGTACCCTATAGATACAACAAGTAGGTGGCCAAAAACCATCTTTGATGTCTTTTCTTTTTTCTTCGATATCAAGCACAACATCGTCTTTCATCTATCAAGTTTGATTCAGAAAACAATCGTTAGTTACACAAGCAAAATAAAATTTAAAAATGCTAATAATTAAGGTATTAAACATTAGCAATATTAAAAGTTGTAAGCAAAACGGAAAGTAAAGAAAAAAATAAGGGAAGCCTTGAGAATTGAACAAGAGTACATGATGATATGCATACTTCTTGTTGTTCCACGTGATTGTTGGAGGATGAGTCTTGAGGAATCTCAGAGGTCGAGCGATTCTGTTTCATGTCCGCCATCTCCCAATGAATCGCAGTATCCATGTGCTCTCCCTTCTTCGATACTACTGTTTGTGCCACTTGTTGTATTCTGTATGCTTTAGATGCATCCTTGGGTTCCCTTATATATAATTGCCAAAATCCACCATTGTCGGTTAATGAGAAAATATTAGCGCATTCTTAATATCACATTTAATTAGTTTATCATAATCAAGAAAAATTAGTTACTTTATTAAAATTATCTTAAAATTGATATTATTTCCATCTTTATCATTAATAAATGCCACAAATTCGAACAACATATTTTCTCTCTAATTAAATAAGGACATCTTTAAAATAAAATAATTAATACTCTAAAAATTTATAAAAGATAACTTATGTTTAGAATCACAAAAGCTACTAGAATGTAACCGTATTAAATATTTGGTGATAGAATTTTGCTGTCCTTTTGGGGTAGGTCCAAGATACGTGATACTCCAACTAGCAAAAACAAAAGGAAAAAATGCTTCTACAATATGACTAATAATAATTTTATAAATTTAAGTAAATAATTAATGCCACATAAAAAGACAAGAAAAAGACTTAAAAGGACATGGATTAGCAAGTCAAACGCGCCAATACAAGTCCCATCCCATTTTTTCGTCTTTAACTATTTATTTATTAATTAGTTTTTTAATCAAAATAATATTTTTCTCACTTAAAAATTTTTTTTTGAAAAAAATATGTAGTACTTCAATAATAAAAATACTTTTATCACTTATTTCATCATTTCCTCCGTTATTTTATTTCCTCTGTAAGAAATTTTAAAAAATTAATTTCGTTGTTTTTTAAAGAAATTAAATTAAATGGAACTGCCATTTTCCCCACAAATTATTTAATTTTATAAAATAAATAATCAATTTGATAATCAGAATAAATAGTGTAATGACTTGTTAGTATGTAAAGTAAGCTACCATTCCCAGTTTTCAAAAGCAGCACCTCTTTTAATTTTTCGATAGCTGTACCTTAATAGACAATTTAATTTTGAATTAACTCATGAAATAAATAAAATAAAATATCATAAATTCAAACATCACAATGGCCAATCCCATAATAAACTAAGTCAATAAGCCGACCAAATAGAATGGTCGATCTCTGAACAATCCACTCCAGCAATGAATAACAATTATCCCTTTTTTTTAGTTGTCAGTAAATTTAAACAACAAACTAGCAACCACTTTAGTTTAATTAGTAGGGGATTACACCATCTTACGGTCTCCGTGTTTAAACACTAAAATGAAATGAAATGGCGTTAAATAATTTGTGGTAGAGTATTGACGTTCTTTATAATCCTATCTGACTCGATCCAAATTAATCTATATCGCAATAAATCATCCGGTTGAAGTGGAATAGATTTAAGATAGCAGATGTTCTAAGTAAAAATATATTTAAACAACAAGAGTACTTGTTTATCTATAGTAAAAAATTTTACTGTATATACATATATGTTTAAATTCATGGAATTTTCGTACTATTTTTTTTTTGGGAAACTGAAAAATTATACTATTCACATTAATGAATATTTTATTTTTGAAAAATATAAATAAAATGATTTATTTCTAAAATTTGGTGCAATATTTTTTTTTTGAAAGAAGACGGAATTTCATTAAAGAATCAAAATTACAGCAGGTACAAAAAACAAGCCGAAAATTTGAGTAAAAATGGGGGAGAATATTAGCAGAAAAAATAAAAATGTTGATGGAGGGTAAATATATAACTAGGAAAAAACGTAAAAATGCTAACCCTTACCCTTCGTCGGGATAAGAGGAAAATATAAAGAAAGAAAAACTAGGGGCAAATAAGAAAAATATGTATTGTCTATTTTTCTTATTTTTTTTTCAAATTTTTCTCTAACATTGTGTTGCCTCTTAGGCAACCAAGGCATTTGCCTTGGACCCCATAGTAGATTTTTTTTATACCCCTATCCTATTTTAGTTGCATAAAATTATTTAGTATATTTAATATCTATATTAACTGTGTTAAATTATTGGGAATATATCTTTGTTTCTACTTTAGACTTCACAAAAGAAAAAGACTATTGAAATAAATATAAAGCCTAATTTTTTAAGGACTAGAGTAAATATTAAAAAAATTTAGTTAAAAGTGATTAAACTCATTAAATTTATATAAAATTTCAGTTATTTTTCAAAATTATCTTTATTTAATGAAATTAATTAATAATACCATTTTCTCCATTCAAGAAAATGACACTAAATATATATATATATATATCTAATTGTTGATGTAATTATCCATATTAATATCAATTACTAACTACTAGGCAAAAGGTATTTAGAGTAAAAAATTTAATGATACAGACAATTACAAAAGCATCATATATCAATGAGAAAATAAAAAATAAAAAAGTCCCTTAAAAAAAACGGAAGGGAGTATTTTCTTGTGTTAATATACTCTGTATATATATTGTTCACAAGTATGAACAAAGTAACATCTACACTTTCTTTTTTCATTTGGTAAAGCAACATCTGACTTTTAATTATAAACAAATATAGTCAAAATTACTTAGGTCATGCTTGAGATATGGAAGGAAAAGGGGATTCAAGAAAGAAGGAAATAGATAGAAAATAATATTTGGAAGGCAATAATAACTCTTTGTTACAAATCTCACTTTTATCAAATATGAGAAAGAGCCTCAATGTATAGTTAGGGAAATGCCACTTTCTTTTAAAATCTTAATGTGAAGAATGAAAATAACAGGCACATTTTTCTATATTTTAATTTGATGAAAATAATAATTAATAATCACTCTTTCATTAGATATATTAGATAGTTTTTGGTCGTCAATACATTTCTTCCATCCCATATTATAAGGTAATGGAAGGGATTTCATATATATTAAAAAACATTTATTATATTCTTAAACTTCTAAAAAAAATCAAAATTTTTAGTTTTATCCCTATTAATCACATTTATTTCATTAAATATAGCACAAGTTACAATATTGATAATACAATAAATGAGGGGTGAAAATAATAAATTACTGTATGTTGCCTTATATTATGGGATAAGAAAAATTCCTCATGTTGTCTTATAATATGGGATGGGGTCACGGATGGAGTATTTAATAATTTTTCATTGTTATAATAAAAAATAAATCAGTAATAATTAATAACATAAAATTTATAAAAAAAAATAAACTATACACATTCATAAAATAATTTATTTTTAATTCGAATTAAACTATTTATTAAATAGGCTATTCCTTTAACTTTTGCAGGAAGAAATTCATTAACATATGAGTATTAATTAAGTGTTATTTAATTTAGGGTAAAAAGCTTAAACATTAAACTGGAGATATTTATGAAAAATATTTTTAATTTGTAACAAATTTAATAGAACTAACTATTTTTAACCTTTTTTTTTTAAATATTGATGAAGCAGATATTCACACATGGAGACAGTAGTATATTCAAGACGGAGGTAGTAACAATCATGTTGAATCGGAGTGATTATAGCTGCTGCTGGTGCCCATAATCGGTGCATTTATTCCACCAGCAGAAGTTGGTTGTCATCCTTCATGAATGAAAAATAATTTATTTTTCATAGTACAATAATTGAAATATGCCATATTTATCATATTTTTATAATTACTATGGTGATATTGATATATTGACGGCATTTATTATCATCAATATTAATTCAACTTTAAATTCAATTAATTCAAATTTACTTTTAGAATAGAATATTACATATCAGAGTATAAAACAAATAGCAACTCTCACTATTTATAAGTTATGAATTACATTCTTCATCTAGTTGTCTTCATATTCTATGCCATTTTTGGCATTTTTTCTAGTTTTATTATATTAAGTAATATTTAATAAACTTCTTCTAAATTCTAAAACTTGCACCCGTCCCTCTGGTGCACAGTGCTCAGACCCTCATTTACAAATCAATATGAACTCAATCTCCCATCGTTAGATTTAATGGACGGTAAAGATCATTCATCAAAATGGGACAGCTCGACACAAGGCATCTGAGGACAAACCAAAGGCACCCTCGCATCCTGACTTGACTCAACATTTTTTATTTTTTAATTGATTTATCTGCAATATTCATTAATGTTATCGTTTATTCATTCCGGAAAAAATATATTCCGTAAAGGGCCCTTGGGTATGATGGAAATATATTTTTCAATGAAAGAATATTCATGATATTATATATATGTATTAATTAATTCTCTACTGCATTTTTTCTTGAAATATAGACTGTTTATTTACTATACAAAAGCAAATTTATGAATCCCATCTTGCACGGGTTGATATCTTTTGCTATATTTGGTAATTGAAAAATGAATTTGAGAAAAAAGAAAAAGTGAGAAAAAGTATAAAATTTATTTTGCTAGATGGCAAAATAATTATGTAAAAAAGGCTTCACATGTTTATAGAAAATAAACTTTCCCAATTTCTCATTCCACTTGCCATTCCTATCTATAGTTTAGCTAAAAAAATTATTCTGTTGATTATGTTCTTCTGTATTTATCATATTATCTTATGTATTGAGTAAGGACTAATAATAGTTGTTGATTACACGTAACCAATCTGTAGCACCTAAACTCTAGTTCATGATTCATAATTTATTTAAAAAAATGACAATTAAATTTCAATACTCATAATTTATAATATTAACAGTTCAACGTTTTAAAAGTTCAAATTCTTTTTAAAGATTATAAAGCCAGGTTTTGTTAGTCGTTTAATAGTTAGTATTTTTGTCCAAAATAATAACAATTCAAAAATACCTCACTAATATTAAAAAATCTGATTGATTGTAATATTAAAGAGCATTCTGGTGATTTCAACCACCCACTGACAAGTCACATGATAATTTTTTTTTAATTAGTTAATTAATAATTTCATAAATCAAAGTAAATAATTAATGCCATATAAAAAGACAAAACAGACATTAAAGCACATGGTAAGTCAAACGCACCCCAGTATGACAGTAGTATAAATCCCAAATCATTTTTTCGTTTTTAATTATATATTAAGTAGTTTTTTAATCAAAATAATTTTTTTGTCACTTAAAAAATAAATAGCACTTCAATAATAAAAACACATTTTTCACTTATTTCTCCATCTAGTAAGTTATCTCATTTCCAAGTAAAAAATTTTGAAAATTAATTTAGTTGTTTTTTAAAAATTAAATTAAATGGAACCGCCATTTTCCCCACAAATTATTTAATTTTATAACATAAATAATTAATTTAATAATCAGAATAAATAATGTAATGTAATGACTTGTTAGTAAAAGTGAGCCACTATTATGATAATCAGAAACAAACTTCTGGATTAAGGCCATTCGAAAAAAAGAAAAAGGAAAAATTCTAAGCTTTCGATAATTACTATCCGGCTAAAAGTTAATAAACTAATTGGGTTTGAATCAAAGCTTGATGCTATAAAATAACTAAGCATATAATGGCCCGAAAAAAAATAACTAAGCATATAAAAAGACGTGGCTGTGTATGCTAGAAAATAACTTCGCATGAAGAACCGCCTCAATCAGAGTTAAATTAACAAAATGTACTTTCTGCGTTTCATATGGTAACTAGTAAATTTTTTTCTCTCTATAATATAAGATAATATAGACTTATTTATTATTTTTATTCCTTATTTATTTAATATCTATTATTATAAATTGAGTTAGAGTAATAAAAATGAAGAGTATTTAATGATGTTTAATAGAGGTAGAAAAGGGATTTTTAGTCTTTTTTTTTAAAAAAAATTAAGAATATAATACATTTTTTTAATATGTGTTAAATTGTTGGTATTATCTTAACATCTAACTTTCCTTCATCATCTTCTTCTCCTTTTTTTTTTGGGAAAGTAACATCTAACTTTAGTTTTTTTTTTGGGACAAACATCTTACTTTAAATAATTATAAACACATATAGTCAACATTACTTGGGTATGTTTGATATATACAAGGGAAAGGGGATTCAAAATAGGCGGAAATAGAAAGAAAATGATAGTGTAATAATCACTCTTTAATTAGAAATTTCATTTCTGTCAAATATATGAGAAAGGCCCTGCCCACTTTTTAAAAAATCTTAATGTGAATAATGAAAATAACGTGCACATTTTTCTATATTTTAATTTCATTAGCAATGCCTATAACATGTTTAGGGTGGATCCTGCACATTTGAAATCATTTTCAATGAAATAAATAAAAATTAGATATATTAAACAGTTTTTTATCATCAATATTTTAATTATTTTTTTATTGTTATACTAAAAGATAAATCATGTTCAGGGTTGAGAGTTATAACAATCCTAGAAAGTGCTACAACATTTTTAAAAAGTTCACTTTCGATTATTATTGTAACTTACAACTGTCCTAGAAAATACTTTCTAGCACAGTTATACACGGTCCTAGAAAGTCATACTTTCTATGACTATCATTTATACAACTATAAAAAAATCATTTTAGAAAGTTTATTTTAATCATTCTAGAATATTTTTCCTATAGCAGTGATCAAAAGTTGAAAACACAAGGGAAAGTAAGAACAAGTAAGGGCTTGAGAATTGAACAAGAGTATATATAAGAGTATATATACTTCTTGTTCCAAGTGATCTGAGGATAAATCTATAGACTGAGGTTTGAGGAAAAGTGGTTGCGTAATTTCCACCATTTATTGAGAAGTCTCAGAGGTCAATCCTTTCTGCTTCGTGGCTGCCATCTCTCAATGAATCTCAGTGCTGTTAGTGCTTATTGTTGTATTCAATGTGCTTTCCTTAGATGCATCCTTGGCTTCCGTAGTATATAATTTCCAAAATTTTAAGTTAAATTTACTCTACACTTTAGTATAATTTAAATTTTTGACCCAAAACTTATCCATTAATCTTAATATATATTTTTAGATAATAATTAAATAAATATATTTTGACAAAAAAATTCAAATTACACTAAAGTATCAATAATTTTTTTAACAATTTATGTATATTTTAAAAATGAAAATATACATTTGAATAAAAATAAAAACTCTACATAATTTGAAGAGCAAATTGTCAAACTATTGTATTTGGAATAATGAAAAGAAAATGGAATAGAAAAATAATTTTGTAGGTTGAAAATGTTTTTTGTGTCCCTGAATAAAAAAAATAAAATTACTATTAAATAATAATAACAAAACATAATAAATATTATTTATATATGATATTTTGTACGATAAAAGAAGAAACCTTTTCATGCATTACCAAAATAAAAAAACCTCTAAGTCATACTCCATCTAGTCGTATTGTTTAATATTGACCCAAACTAAACTTTCCATCGTCATCGATCATGCTATATGCGTAGATTTGCAAGAAGTGACTTTGGTTATTTAGCTAGATTTAATTTAGCTCTTTTTAAAAACTTAAACATGATTCTTTTTATCTTATGCAGAGTCTAATATGAACTGTACTGTTTTTTAATCATGATTATATATATATATATATTAAGCACAGTTTTCTTATTGTCAATTTATTTAATAATTTTTTTTAATTTGAATAGCTTTTCTGTTGAATCAAATATTTTAATTATTTCAAACAAATAGAGTTTAGAAAGAGAATATCAAAGGAATATAAGAACATAAAAATGAAGAAATCCAATGAAAAACATGTAAAAATTTAGTTGTTAGAATTTTTCACAATGTACATAGAGTAAAAGGCTTTGATTTTTATTTATTTATGTTCCCACAGCATTTAAATAAGTATTTTTACAGTTATCCTATGTTAATATATGTTAGATTTGTAAAACACTAACAGACGAACTTTGACATTAATCTTACGTGTTTTTGTACAAAATGAAAACTTTACTTACTGAAATTCGAAATTCTGGAGTTATCATCTATGACAGATAATTTCAAGTATTAAAATTTGAATTTCGAGTTACACATACTTAGTAAAATGTGTAAAATTTGTCTGAAATTTAATCAAAATTTGAATGATAATTAAGTGCATAAAAATTTTAGAGTTATTCTCTCTGATAAACGAATTTTGGATTTTAAAATTCGAATTTTAAAATGAGAACTTGTGAGTCTCGTTAGAACCTGTCTCTGATAGATGAACTTTAAAATGCAAATTCGAATTTCACAGAGTAAAACTTTTGTGTCATGTTGATTTAGTCTCTGGCAAACGAATTTTGACTTCTAAAATTCAAATTTCGAGTGCACTGCAAAAATATGAGACAACTATTTATACTCAACAGATGCACTTGTGATATGAAAATTTGTATGTTTTAACATAGGATATATTTGATAAATTCAAAATTCGAATTTCACTTTTGAACAGACAAATTTTGGAAATTCAACGTCGAAGTCTTTAACTTATGATATTTGCGAAATTCATCTGTTCATACCCAAAATTTGAATTTCAGTGTGTCAGACGCATTAAATACGGTTGGTGAACGACTAGTTTTGCAAAGTAACCGTTGGATAACGTTTCTAATGGCTAGATCTTGTATCTAACGACTAGTTAAGTCACAAATCTATATATAGAATTTCATTTGAAGTTGTGTGTAACAATTTTATGCTGTATATACTGAAACTTTGCTGAATTAATTAGTCAAAGTCTTTTCACTCTTACACCTCATTTATTGCACATTAACTGTCATATTTACTCTGATTGAGAGAGTGTTCTTTCTATGTAAAATCTTTTCTTCATCTGGAAGAATGATTTCTTGATAGAGGATTCACAAGGAGATTTGGAAAATACTTTGTAAAAGTGCAGAGTGTATAATTTGAGTGTTCTTAAAATAGAACACAAGTTTGTATTGAGACATTGCAAGGAACCCATTGAATTCTTACAAAATAGTGAAAATCTCAAGTGATGACTTGAGAACTGGATGTAGGTTAAGTGAATCAGATTGAATCAGGATAAATTTCTGAATTCTTTCCTTCTTTACCTTACATTTGCTTTATTCTTTTTATATTTTATTTTCTACAAACTTCTACTATTACTGTTATATTACATTTTTACAGAAAAGATTTGAACTTCTCAATTCACCCCATTTTGGAAACCCAACCATCCTAACATTTTCTTCCGTACATGGTAGAACAAATAATCTAATTAAATTATGATATAGTAATATTTTACACACCACACGAACATACATGGAGACACAAAAAGTTCATTTCCAGAGGATGGGGTGAAATGCTGTGTGTGAAAGAAGGGGACAGGACATGTGGTACAGGGTCACATGCACCCGCCCTGCGAGCCAGGTTGAAAATGAGGATGGTAATAAAGCATTTAGATTTCTTTTTTTGGTCAACAGATTTAGATTAGATAATAAAACGAAATTTCATAATTTATTATAATTATGTATAATCATATTGAGAGAGAAATGTGTATGGACTAGAGATGTTCCATAAAATCGACATTTTTAATATATAAATTAAGTGAAAAAATACATAGTTTAAGGAACATTAGCAATGTCTTTACCTTGTTTTGAACATGTTGAAGGTTGCTCCTTGAAAATATTTATAAATACTATTCCCTCCCACCATATCACCCTTTTCAAAATATGATAAAATATTTATTATGCATAACTAAGAAATGCCCATATTAAATTTATGAGAAAGAATGAGAAAGAAGTTCAATAGGAATACTTTTGGAAAGATATTATAATTTTTTTAAAAAATTAAGAATTTTTTAAAAAAAAAATTAAGATAGTTAACTTATTTTAGCTAATATACTTAATCCATATGATTCAGTTAAAATTAAAAGGGTATAATATTAAGGATCAAAATGAGTAATAAATATATTATAATTTTATATACTCCCACCGTCCCATATGATAAAGCAAAGGGAGGAATTTCATGCATATTAAGAAACATTTATTACATCCTTAAATTTATTAAAAAAATTAAAATTTACAATTCTACATCTATTAATTTCATTCATTTCATTAAATATAATATAAATTATATATATAAAGCCGTCCTATTGATCATAAATATGAACAGAGCGCTTCATTTCCTAAACTTAATGCAGTGCACAAAAATTTAACTAGTTTTTTTTTTTTGCCAAACACAGAAATTTAACTTGTTAATTTTATATTTTGATAAATATGAGATTTTAATAAATATTTAAAGCCATATTGAGAGGTGTGCATAAGTAATTTCATTTGTATAAAAACTAATATTTTTTTTTAAGAAAGGATCTTCAATAAGAAAAAAAAATACCTTTCTCACTTGTTTCACCATTTAGTGATTAAATCTCATTTCATCTGTAAGTAAAAAAAATTAAAAATTACTATAGTTTTTTTATAAAAAAATTAAATTAAATGGACCTGCCCTTGCCCTTTGACGCACAAATTGATTAATTTAATAATAAAAAATAATAATTTAATGACGTATCAGTAAAAAGTAAGGCACCATTCCCAATTTTCAATAGCAGCACCATTATACTGGTTAAAAAACAAAATAGCAGCATCCACAGAGGAGAGTGAATAGAGTTAAACCTAATTTCAAGGCTAAGGATAAAGAAAACAAGAAGCCATCGGCTCTCCACTGGGGGTCCATGCCAGAGCCCGGCGTAATGTTGTGGAGAAGCAAGGGAAAAACAATAATGGACCTAGTGGCCCTAATAATAGTAAAGAGCGAAGTGGTCTCCTAGGCCAGAGGCAGCATATGTGGTCCAAATGGTCATATTGTTACATTAAGTTGGGTATATTTGACACGTAAAGTTACCGAAGCAAAGTTTTTTTCTTTTTCAATAATATATTTTTTATACAGATAAATAGAAATTAAATATAAAATAACATGTTTAAAAAACTTAATTATTTACTAATTACCAACTATGCAAGGAGCTTGTAAGTTATATTTAATATGATTTAGATTTATTCAAAAGTATACTAATAGACATTCGTAAGTAAGTCACTTTTTACTTTCTCATTTTTAAATTATAAATTATTTTTAATTATTTTATATATATTATAGAAATTGGTCAAAATTAATTGGAATTCTTGAATTTTATAAAGTTATTTTTCAAAAATTATAAAAGCAAATTATTATTTGTGTTTTCTTGAAATTTTCTAACGCTCTCTAAAATTACAACATCATTTTACTAGCTAGGTATGTTTGTTCAAATATATTAATAAATCGAAAATTCCTTTCTAATATGGAACCATCTAATAGCTAGGTATTTTTATAATTTTTTTTAAGTTTTAATATTTTTTTAATTTTAAAAGAAACAAAATATTAAATAAAAATAATTTCTTAACTAGAAAATTTAAAAAAAATAATATTTAATAATAAAAATTAAAAAAATGTAAGGTAAAATCTGGACCATCCATATTTAGCTGCTGAAGCAACCCAGGTCCCCGTTGGTTTGTTTACCTGCAAAATGATTGTAAAAAATTATCACTAAACTTTCCTAGAGCCTGCATCCTGCGTGGGTGATGGTTTCCAAGTGAGGAAAGACTCTCATGAGGGTTTAAACTATCACAAATAAAAAAAAAATCCACCAAAGCAAGCTTTGTTTTTTGTGGATATATAATTTTTATATTTAGTTTTTCATTGAAAAATGAGCTTGAAAGTGTAGGATCCACCTCCAACTGTGTCTCCAAACTAAAGTAACTCATTTATGTGTCTAATGGCTGATGCATTAAGTTATGGTTTTATAAGGAAAATCATGTTCATAAAAATTATCTTTATAGGAAAAATTATTAATGTTTCATTAAAATTTTAAAGTGATAAATATTATAAAAAAATCTAAAAAATTCTGAAGTAACAATTTTTGCTGACTGAAATGAGTAATAAGTAGAACATAAACATCAATACTCGAACATCAGAAGATACTTAGCGTATTTTGCAAATATAGAGAGAGAGAGAGAGAGAGACAAGTTGCCTTTCCTCACGTCACTTCTCATTTTACAAATTCATACTCTATTCATTTGGAAGATCAAGGTACTCAGGCGACGAGTCTTCTCCAGGAGTTAAGGCTTTGTACGACATGCTTCTGTAAGCATCTCTAAGGTGACCATTTTTTTACTCTAGGTTATATTCTGTGTCATTAATATTGCACCAAATTTAAAATATAAATTATATACTTTTACGCTTTTAAAAATTAAATTATTTTATGAATGAAAATGGCATAATTTTTTATAAATTTTATTAATTATTTTTCAATTAAATCACCCAGTATCCATTAGTCACATTATTTTTTAAACTTAAAGTAACTAGTTAAACTAGCATAATCATGCTCATTAGTTATTTTTTTTAATTATTAATGATTTATTTTTTTAGTATAAAAAACAAAAATTATTAAATATATTGACAATAAAAAATTGCTTAATATATCAAATTTTCCTAGTTAATTATTTCATTTAAAATGACTTTTTGAATGTGTGGAATCCATCTAAAACATGTTATAAGGATTTTTTTTTTGGCCACCATGTTATAAGGATTTCTCACCGTATAAAAAAGGTACTAGTATATATCTGACTGTAGCCATATGGACCTATTTAAGTTGTTGGTCAAACAAAGGGGCCATTTAAAATTTAAAATCAATCGACATATATCATGTAAAATTTATAACATGTTGTAAACTTGTATTTTCTCGAACCATAAATAACAATATAAAAATAATGGAGAATGGATAATTCTAGATAATTAGGATTTTAAATAAAATTATTTTATTAAGATACTTTAGATTACATTTTATATTTAATTAGATTTCATAATATTTTTTAGGATTATTAGGATTTGAATTTTATTTTTTTATTTATTCCTAGAATTTAATTATTTGAATTAGGATTTATCTTTTATTTAAATTTAAAATAGTTTGAAAAGAGAAATCTTATCTTAAGATTCTAGTAGAATTAAGATTTGAGCTCTATAAGTAAGAGTTCTACTGCTCATTTGTATTCAGACTTTGATTAATAATTTGAGTTATAGTTTGAGTGAATTCTCTCCCTCCCTCAAGTTCTTCCTTTTCTTCCTTCTTGAGTTCTCACTTCTTTTTTTTGAGTTCTCCCTTCTCTGTCTCTCTATCTTATTTTCCCCCTCTGTTTCACATCAACCCGTCTCAAGCACCCAGAAAATACAGAGTAGTGGAAGAACTTCACTCAAAAGATTCAGAAGATGATCAGTTAGAACCCTTGACGCCCACAAGGTTGATCAACGTACGTCAGATGAGAAAAAGGAGAAAGAGATAGAAAATAAGGGAGAGAGAAAAGAAATAACTCAGTAAATCCTTACTGAAAAACTCACAATAATATTATTCCACTATTCTCTCCAGAAAATGCATTACATAGAGGCCTTTATATAGGAAAAACAAGAAAAACCATAATCCTAAAACAACTGAACCAAAAATCCTAATAGATCTAGAAAATCTAAAATATATATCTAATTAAAAAAATCCTAATAATAAAAATGAAAATTAAAAAAATAATAATAAAATTGATATCTAATCCTAATACTATTAGATAATCTCTTAAATCAAAATCGAAGAAATCTTTTAAAAGATATCTAATAGATTTTATTTATTCTAATTTAAATCTAACTAATGATTTTAGCCCTAAGAAAATACAAATTGGAAGCTAATAAAGTAAATAAATAAATAAATAAAATTATCTAACAAAAAAAAGACCTAGAATTTCCTTGAAATGAATCATGTGGGTAACACTTGAGAATTTTTGGTGTACCTCCTTGATCTCTATCACAGGTTCTTATTGTGTCCATATCAGTTGATATCAGAGCTTTGGTTCCGGAATTCAGGTTTATCCTTTCTTTATATTTTGTGTTCTTGCATCTTCTTCTGTTCTTTTCTTGTATCCATCTTCATCTTCTTTATTTTCCACCGTCTTGTGTCTTTTTCGTGTTTGTGAAGTTATTAAAAAAAAATTCGTGCAAAAAAAAAAAATAAAGAGCACACTGAAAAAAAAAGTGTTAAAAAAAAAGTTATTTAAAAAAAAATATTAGTGCTTTTATCTTTAGATATATGGCGAAACAAAAGCATATATGGAGGTTGAAGCAAAAGAAGCGTATCCAAATTAATCCCAAGGTGGTAAAGATTCGAGGACAAATCTTTTCGAGGAAAGGGGGAATGATAGAGATCAAGGAGGTACGCCAAAGATTCTCAAGCGTTACCCACATGATTCATTTCAAGGAAATTCTAGGTCTTTTTTTTGTTAGATAATTTTGTTTATTTATTTATTTACTTTATTAGCTTCCAATTTGTATTTTCTTAGGGCTAAAATCATTAGTTAGATTTAAATTAGAATAAATAAAATCTATTAGATATCTTTTAAAAGATTTCTTCGATTTTGATTTAAGAGATTATCTAATAGTATTAGGATTAGATATCAATTTTATTATAATTTTTTTAATTTTCATTTTTATTATTAGGATTTTTTTAATTAGATATATATTTTAGATTTTCTAGATCTATTAGGATTTTTGGTTCAGTTGTTTTAGGATTATGGTTTTTCTTGTTTTGCCTATATAAAGGCCTCTATGTAATGCATTTTCTGGAAAGAATAGTGGAATAATATTATTGTGAGTTTTTCAGTAAGGATTTACTGAATTATTTCTTTTCTCTCTCTCTTATTTTCTATCTCTTTCTCCTTTTTCTCATCTGACGTACGTGAGGAGTGATCAACCTTGTGGGCGTCATTATAGTTAGGGATCTAGAGACGAGTTCCTCTAGGGTTCTAACTGATCATCTTCTGAATTTTTTGAGTCAAGTTCTTCCGCTACTCTGTATTTATTTTCTGAGTGCTTGAGACAGGTTCTTATTGTATCCATATCAAAAAATGTGTCTAGTTTATTAAAAAGCACTAAATCAAACTAAATAAACAAATTCTCTTGGAAAGCCATCCTCATAATAGCATATATATATATATATATATATATGTTATCAATTACAACGGCAAGTTTGGTTGTGATTTGACCAATAAACAACATGACTAGTAGATAGAGTATCTAAGTTTAATGAATTAAAAATTTACATATATTCCATTCTTTCCAAAATATAGAATTTTTTATTTCCTCCTTCTCAAATTCCCGAACTCCTATTTGTACCTCCCACGATTCTTGGTCTGTCTATCTTTCTATGTTGATTCCTCTCCGTGTCTCTAATTTCCCAGACGTCTCCTTTTTTGCGTTTTCTTTTATTGATTTAGCTCTCAAACCCTCTCTTTGTAGAGAAGATAACAATTCATTTTTTAATGTAAAATATTTTAAATGTTAAAGATAAGAATCTTCTATGACAACATATTTGTTTCCTAGTGTTTTGAAAATTATTGAATTCCATTTTTAAATGGTTTTCAGAGATATTTATTTATTATTATTATTATTATTAATATTTTCCTATTCTCTCAACCTCTTAAAAATTAATTTTTTTTGGCTTCTTACTTTTATATTTTTCTCTTCTTAAATCTTGCAGATAAGGAAGTTAGTAAGATTGTAAAAAATAATCCCGAGACTCCTTTTTTTTTCTTTTATTTTTATTTCTTTATTTTATGTTTTTTAATTAGGGGATAATTTTAAATTTTTACTCTAAAATATTTTAAGATAATTAAAAAATATTTTATATTTAATCTTTTCATATATTAGAGGATAACTTTTAGAATACTATTGATTTATTTTATTATTTTTCATATGAACATTAAAAAAGGCTTTTTTATTTTTATATATTTATTATTTTTATTAAATAGGTTAGACAAAATTGAGTATTCACAATATATATTAAAATTTATAAAAAGTCACTTTTAGTCATTAGTTTGAATTGTGTAACTTACCTTAATCCTCATACACTACCGAGAGTAGCTTACCTTTAATGTGATGATAAAGCTAAAAAATCAAATAAAAAAATTGTTGGGTCACGTCAAGATAAGAGAGAAGAGTTGGTTGAAACTGTACTAGAAACCATCATATGTAATTCTATGTCAATTTTTCTAAATAAAAATGTCATTTTAATGTCAAGAATATGTTTTTAAATTTACGAATAACTTATCTTTCATTGGCGTACGACACTATTTTGTGCATGTTTGGGAAAGCTTTTTCATAGCCCAAACTTTAGTTTTGAGCACAAAAAGTGATTCTTCAATTATTTCATTATGTTTGGATGCTGCAGGTAGAGCTTCAGAAAAAAGTGATTATAGCCCAAAATAGATTCTGGGCAGAAGCTGAGAAAAGAAGCTTTTTCAGTGTTGAGAATAGCTTTTCTATCTGTTGAAGCATTTAATGCCCAATATTTATAGGTTTTCTTTCATATTATTTGTAATTTATAATTTTAAGTAAAAATTATCAATCAATTTTTTAAACATAAAATTATTACACATTCAAAAGTGCTTATCAATGAGATAATCCAAACATGTTTAGTTTTGCAAAATCACTTTTAAGTTAAAAACATTCAAATATAAATTAATTTTCACAACAGCTATTCTAACTAAAATCACTTTTACAAAATCTATTCTTCTCAAAATCACTTCTACAAAAGTTTTCCCAAACATGCCCTTTGAGTGTACCGTTATCTAGCAGGGGAGAAAATTGGATTGATCAATAAATCAGTCAAAATAATAATTTAAAATTAAATAATTTAATCATAATTAAATTATTATTAAATTAAAAATAATAAAATTAAGTAAATTTATTATTAATAATAATTTAAATAAATTAATATTAATTTATAATTATATTTTAAACTTAAAATAGTTAATTTATATATTATTTTTATATTATTTATTAAATAAATTTATTATTATTAATAATTATATATTATAATACTTATATAATATTATAATTTAAAAAAATATTTATATAAATATAGTGATATTTAGCATTTAAAAATAATGTTATTTTATTTTAAGTAGTTGAAAAATTTTAAAAAAAAGTATTCTGACCACTTTCTCACATGTACTTAGTTTTTGGAATTTATTAAAAAAACATTAATTACAGTGAATTTGAATTTCGAAAGTTGACTTTGAAGAAAAGAAATAAACAAGTAAAAGCTAAAAGGTGAAGTACATTAAGTGGTCCACAGCTGCCAAAGAAAACAAATTTATGTTGAATGGTCACAATCACACGTAGAAGAGCCAGAGTACCAATGTCCTTAGAAGCAGGAGCGTGCAATGAGGACGGGAAGAGCGGGGATATTGGAACTCAGAATGCCTAAGGATGATGGTGGGTATTCATCGGCACTATGGTTGTCGCCGATTACCTTGAGTACTGGCTGATATCCATCTTCAAAATACTTCTTCAGCTTATTATTGTTAGTTGATCTGGATTTTTTTCTGTAATACGGTGATTTCTCCTCCGTCCTCCTTTTTCATTACTCCGTCTGATTTTCTTTCATCTTCTTTTCGTTTGGCCATATTCGTCATCTTCTTCAATTTTTCTTGTTCTGAAAAGCAAAAAGGAGAATTTTTTTTTCTTAAACCGGCAAGACCACGTGAACCACCGATTTTATAGGTTTTGACCGGTTTCATCCGTTCACCGGCAATTCTTAGTAGGTCCGATTTTGGATGTGCACCGAACCAGAAACCAGCGACTAGCCAATTCGGTCCCATTTTTTTATACACTAGTGGTAGGGCAAACGCCCCTTAACATTCAGTACATCTCATGGTTTTTCACACACACACACACACATAATTTCATTTATTTTTTTGAATCTGGATGCTTCTTTTTTCCATTTTAACCGGACTTTTTTTTTCTTTCTTTTCTTTTTTTTTTTGAATAAAAACATTGATAAAATAATTTTTTTCTCTTAGCAAATATATCATATTCAATAAATTATTTAAAAATATTTGATTTTTGGCAATTTTTTATAATGGAAGCCAAGGATGCAACTCAAGCAAGCAAACTGAATACAACAATCGGCACAAGATACTGAGATTCATTTGGAGATGGCGGACATGAAGCGGAAAGGCTTCACCTCTCAGATTTCTCAAGAATTCATGGAAACAACGCAACCATTGCTTCCAGTTCAGTCTAAACATTCATCCTCCCATGTTCACTTGGCCCAACAACAGGTATGCAGATCCTGTACCCTTGTTAAATTGTGAGAGCTTTTCTTATTTTTCTTTACTTTCCCTTCGCTTACAACTTTTTATTTTAAGATTGCTAATGTTTAATACCTCAAATATTAGCCTTTTTAAGTCCTATATTTAGCACATAATAGATTCACAAGCTTATGGTCAATTTTTTTTTAAAAATAATTTTACTTCGTTTGCGTAATTAGTGATTGTTTTATAAATCAAACTCGGTAGGTCGACGATGGTGTCAGGATTGACATTGAAAAAAGGAAACAAGACAATCCGCGTTGTATCTATAGGGTACCCCGAATGATCCGTAAACTAAATGAAGATGCTTACACTCCAATGGCTGTTTCGATTGGCCCCTTTCATTACGGTGATGAGAGGCTGCAAGACATGGAAGAGTACAAACAAGTATTGTTTGAAAGATTTATGCAAAAAGCAGAAGCTAGCATGGCGGATAAAATGGACAGCATTGTGAAAAATTCTGAGCCAGAAGTTCGTGCTTCTTACTCGGAGAACATCAAACTTGATACTGAGGTCTTTACGAAACTGGTATTAGTGGATGCTGTTTTCATCATTGAACTGTTCACGAGCATCTATAATAACAAGATCTGCAACGATTCTAAACTATCACAACAATATTTGTTGGATACCATTGGTAATGATTTGCTTTTACTTGAGAATCAGCTTCCTTTCTTTCTTATCGACAAGCTATTCAACGCATTACCCCAACATGGTGACCTCCCTTCATTTCTTCACCTCACATTTAACTTCTTTGGCCATTTGAAAAAGCAAGAGCTATTCCCTGATTCTATTAATAGGATAATGCACTTCACAGATCTTCTTAGATTATTTTACTTACCAAAAGAGAAACATCCAAACAAGCCGCCAACTGAAAGGGAAAGCTTAGTAGGTAAAACTCTTCTGCATTACAGTGCAAATGAGTTGCGAGAAGTAGGAATAAAGTTGAAGCCAATTGAAAGCGATAGCTTATTTGACTTTGAATTTTCAGGGCATGTTCTTAAGATCTCACAGATTTTTGTGGAAGATACTACTGAATTTTTGCTTCGTAATGTGATAGCTTTAGAGCAATGTCATTATCCTGGAGAATCTTACATTATTGATTATGCTCTTGCAATGGATTGCCTAATCAACACCGATAAAGATGTGGAAGTCCTCGTTCATAACAATATAATCCACAACTGGCTTGGTGATACCCATGAAGCTGCAACATTATTCAATGGTCTATGTAAGAATATCTTTCCATCAACTTGCAGTTGTCAATACCTCAAAATCTTCAGAGAGTTGAATGGATTTTATCAAAATCCTTGGTGCAAGATGAAGGCAACTCTAAGACATGATTATTGCAATACACCTTGGAAAACTGCGGGTACTGCTGTTGGAATCATAGTCCTCATTCTCACCACGACTCAAACCATAATTTCTCTCCTCGGAACACTATGAACATAGAGATTCTGTTGCTGGAATAGGTTGAGGTTGCTTCGCTTGATGCCTTCAATGTGTCTGCGTTTATTTTCTTTGTCTATTTATGTTTTGTGGGTCTCTTCTATTTGTGTCGTTTTCAACGCTTTTTGTGGCTTGGATTTTATTTGTGTTTCTGTGATGTAATCTATTGTGTATTTGGTACTGTTGTTGTAATCTTTGTGTTGCTAATTAAATATTTTCCTGGTGGAAAAAAAATCTCAAGAAATGGTGGAAATTACGAAACCTCTCCTCCTCCTCCAATCACTTGGAAAAATAAGTACGCATATCCTGTACTCTTGTTCAATTCCCAAAAACGAATGGGAGATGATTAAGAAAATAGAGAGAATGGGAAAAAGTTGAACCCGGGATCTCTCACCAGGAAGGCCGCCGAACCACTAGGCCACGTGTTTTGTAAGCGCTGCTAGTTTTGCAGCATATATTATAACAATCTTTTAACAGTCAATTTTTTTCACAAAAAAAACTGAATGGGCATTAGTATTGTCAAATCGGGCTGGCCCGTCTTGAGTCGGGTCTAAAAGTCCAATTTGACAAACGGGCTTGGAAAATCAAGCCCGAACCACGGGATTGGGCCTATAGGCCGGCTCGCGGGTTTTTTTTTTTAATTTTTTAATATTTTTTTAATGTTTTGTTAATACATTTTTTTATATAATTTTACAAATTAATACAACTAATTATTATCATAATTTATCAAAAATTAACATAATATTTAAATTTTACAATTTATATATCATAATTTATAGTATTTTTAATATTTTAAGTAAAAAAAAAAAGAAAAAAGTCCCGGGCTTTTGAGTCGGCCCGCCATTGACCGGGCCTAAACGAGTCAGATTTAAAAAGCGTAAATTATGTATTTACTCCCAAAATTGAGGTATGAGGCCGCTCATTTTTTCCGGCTTTTCAATTCAGCCCGTCAGGTTTGGCCTATTTTGATGGCTCTTAGGCATGTTGGCCATCAGGATCTGAACACTAAGCCACACAAGTTGAATGGAAGTTTCAAGGCTGGCTTAGTTTTTATCTGAATATTTTTTTTAAGACAGATAACAACAACAATAATAATAATAATAATTTTTTAAGGACTCGTGGTAGTCGTGGTAGTGGGAATTGAATGTATAACCTCTTCCTTTACAACTCCAAAAGACTCGCAGATTGATTACCACCACAGGCACATCTATAGCTTTGAGAAACAGTTTTTTATTTATAGCAAAACAAAGGATTTAAAAAAAAAGGGAAATTAGGAAAAAAACAAGAGTAAAAATATTTGGGAAATGAAACAAAAATTCACCTTGTTTTTGGGTCAGTATAGAATTTTTCCAAGTCAAAATAAAAATTTCCAGATCATGATAAAATTTGTTGGTACCAAGTGAAAATAGAATAGTTGCAAGTAAAGATAAAAAATTTCTAAGGCATGATAAAAAATTTCCCAAATTTGGTATTAAAAACTAAATATTTTGATTTTTTGTACCAAAACCGAATTTTTCCAAAGAGAACTAATAAGTACCTGTTCAGATTTGTGATTTAAGCACTTATGGGTGTGTTTGGATTGGCTTATATATAAGTGATTATGAGAATAAGTAATTATGTTAAAAGTGATTTGTGTTTAGATATGTTTACCTTATAAGTGATTTTGAGAAAAGAAATGTATTTGGATATTAGGGTTTAAGTTATTATTGAGTAGATAATGAGAAAGAAAATAGAAATAAGTGATTATGGGAGGATAAGTAATTATCATAAGCAGAAAAAATTAGTTTTTTTCATAAGCAATTATTCAAAGCATAAGTATTTATTGAAAAACAATTTGTGTTTACTAACTCCAGCATATAATCACTTATGAGATCTCATAAATGATTATAAATAATATCCAAAGAGGCACGTACTCCAGATCAAAATAATCACTTATGATTATTTAACTGATTATTTCTATAAGTCACTTTTTTCTCCTTTTGATTATCACTTATTCTCTCATAATCACTTATTTCACTTTTCATTCTCATTATCCATCCAATAATCACTTAAACCCCAATATCCAAACACATTTCTTTTCTCAAAATCACTTAATATCTAAACACAAATCACTTTTGACATAATCACTTATTTTCATAATCTATTATGAATAAACACTTATCTTCATAATCATATATACATAATCTAATTCAAACACACCCTAAAAATAAAATGTGGATTGCAGTCTGACGCTATGCTTGGAAAGACACCATTTAAACAAAATAAGCTACGTGTGCCCCACTAATGACATAGATAGCTCATATGATTCTTACGCAAATTTGTTTGGGCCAATTTATTAAAAAAAAAAAACATATGTGTTACTTAAGCCATACTTTATATCATCCAAGTAGTATGACCATAGATTCTTCTGCTGGAATAGGCTGAGGTTAATTGCTTCGCTTTCGCCGATGGCTTAAATGTGTCTGTTTATTTTCTCTGTCTATCTTTGCTTTGTAGGTCAACTGATTGTGTTGTTTTCATCGTTTTGTGGATTTTATTTGTGTTTCTGTAATGTATTGGGTATTTTGTACTCTGTTGCTATCAATGAAGTATTTTCCATGTGGCAAAAAATCCTTTCTAGATTTACGTTCGCTTTTTTAGTCTATTTGCTACATCTATGAATAAGAGAATTCTCTCAAACTCAATATATATTCTTTGTTTTCTCTAATTTTTTTGAAAAATTTAAGAACATAAACTACTTTTAATTATTTTACTTAATATGTATAAAGTAGTAGTTAAAAAGTGATTTATAATAAGGACCAAAGTTTCCATTTCAATTTCAATTTTTTTCCATTTATGAAGGATACCAAACTAATTAAGGATGTCTTCAAAGTAGTGAAACTAGTAATGGTCTTCATCACTGGTTAATTAAGCTTTTGTTCGACATGCTTCCGTTAGCATCTCTATCGTAAGCATTTTTTTCACTTCCATTAGGTTATATTTAGTATCATTAATATTTCACCAAATTTAAAATATAAATTATATTATTTATATTATTAAAAATAAATTATTTTATTAATGTGAATAAATTTTTTTTATAAATTTTGATGTTATTAATTATTACTGATTTATTTTGTAGTATAACGATAAAAATTATTAAATATATTGACGATAAAAAAACTGTATTTAATACATATAATTTTTTTATCTTTCATTAGAAATGATTTCAAATGCGCAGGATCCACCCCGAACATGTTATAACTTATACGAATTGCTCATCAAATTAAAATATATATATATATATAAATATGCGTGTTATTTTCATTCCTCATGTTAAGATTTTTAAAGAAAGTAGCCTTTCCGTAACTATATATTGAGGCTCTTTCTCATATTTGACAAAAGTGAGATTCCTAATGAAAAAGTTATTGCCTTTCAAATACACTATTATTTTCTCTCTATTTCTGCCTTTCTTTATATCAAAACGACCTAAGTAATGTTGACTATATTTATTTATAATTAATTAAAGTTCAATTAATGTTACCTTGCGAGAAAAAAAAACCAAAGTTAGATGTTACTACTTTTCATATACATTTTATTAATTTAACCCTGGTTGAAATTCAGACATTCATCGGTTCCTCGATGCGAAGTCATTTTCTAGCTTACATATAGAGCCACGTCTTTTTATATGCTTAATTATTTTATAGCATCTAGCTTTGATTCAAACCCAATTAATTTATTAACTTTTTGAAGGATGGTAATTATCAAAAGCTCAGAATTTTCCAGTTTTTTTCTTTTTAGAATAGCCTTAATCCAGAAATTTATTTGTGCTTATCATAATTTGGTTAGTTTAGGTCGATTAAGATCTGTGATTATAATATTGTCTCTGTGTTTGAATTTTCTTCATTTGAATATTTCACTATATGTTGGCTTCTTCGGCAAGATTCAAAGACATATGCTTCGAACACCATATTCCAGCTGAACATATATAGTACATAATTGTAAGACTGTACTTTACTGTACGATGTGTTATTCAAGTAATCGTAAATTCTCTTTACAACAAATCAAGATCAAGAATCTCATACAAAGAGATTTTTTTTTTCCAAACATACTAAAGAGAATCTTACATCGATCCTCATGTAAGAATCTTAATTTAGTTTGGTTTACATGTGAGTCTCTCTTTCTCTCTTGTGTGTTTTCTTTTCTTTTCTTTTTTTCTTCTTCTTCTTTTGTTGAATGACTAATAGGTTTTTTCTTTCACATAAGTGTTCTCAAATTCAAGGTTTGGTGTTAGAACATTAATATGATAGCTTTTCTTGTTAAAAAAGAAAAAAAAAACTAATGTTAGCTTGAAAAAGGAAAATATTGTCAACCTTCTAATTGCTTTAATTATCTTCTTCTCAGTTAAAAAAGAACTAATGTTAGCTTGAGAGCTTGTTGGGCAAAATTGAACTATGATGGGGGCTGCATTGTAGGATGGACACTTAACTTTGTACTAGTGTTCTGAAAACCAGACTGAACTGGCCTATTCATCCGAGAACCAGTTCCTATATAATCTGGTTCGGAATAAATAAAAAACTTGACTTTCTATAAACCAGTCAACAATTGGCAAACTCAATAAAACCGGATTGGTTCCAGTTTAATAAAAAAAAATCAAAGCCTTTTACTGCATTAAGGAGTTGTCCTTTAGCTCAATGACCTTCAGCCCAATGGAAGTTTAGCCCATCACATTGACAACAACTCTCATACCTCTTCTGTTTCATAGTGCTACCTACTCCCCTTTTCTTGAAATTATCAATGTGGTACTTGTGATTATAAACTCCGCCTATGTGGTGTCATAGCTGATCCCAATCTCGGATAAAGGAGGAGGGTTGTGTTAGACCCTCAACAGTCAATATAAAATTATGTTAAATCTCTATGACATGGATTGAAGGTGTTTTTGTGCTAATGCTAGGTTGTTACCTAGAAGTAACGTGCTATATGGCTCGAATGCAGTGTTAAATGGCCATTACATCAGTGTCCAGGTGCAGTGTTAAATGATCAAGGGTTCCCACATTATTCTAGATAGATGTAGGTAAAGAAGTTAGCCTAAGAGAGTAAGATTCGGTTTGGTTCTTGGAATATTGGAACTTTAACAGGTAAATCTATGGAGGTAGTAGACACTATGATTCGAAGAAGAATTAACATCTTGTATTTTCAAGAAAGTAAATAGGTGGGAGAAAAGACTAAAGAGGTAGACACTACTGGTTTTAAACTTTGGTATATAAGGAAGGTCAAAGCAAGGAATGGAGTTAGTATTATTGTGGAAAAAGAATGTGGTGGGAGTTAGAAGGATTGTAGATATAATCTTATGCTTAAAATTGACTATTGGATACGATACTTTCAATGTTATTAGTGCTTACACACCTCAAGTAAGATTAAAAGCACATATTCAGGATAAATTTTGGAAAGATTTAAAGGGATTGATTTGAGACATCCTACAAGAGGAAAAGATTTTCATTGGTGGGGACCATAATGGTCATGTGGGGAAAGAGATAAAACAATATGTGGGAGCTCATGGTAATTTTGGTTTTGGAGAATTAAATGAGGGGGGCATTTTATTCTTGATTTCTCAATAACTTATAAATTCACAATTATAAACACCTGTTTTAAGAAATGGGAGGAGCATTTAGTTACATATAACAGTGGAGCCTAAAGGTAACAAATTGACTTTTTTTTGGTAAAGAATTCAAATAGAAGTGTTTGTAAAGACTGCATAATGATCCCTGATGAGAGTTTAACTTCACAACATAGGGTCTTAGTCTTTAATGTGCTAGTTAAGTGCCGTAAACTGAAAAGTTGAAAAGCCTTAAATCCTATGATCAAATTGTGGCAATTTAAATGGGACCAACTGTAACACCCCTCATGATATCTTTCTTGGCATTGTGATCAGAACCGGAGGAAACATGATAGAGGAAGGTTCATGTGGAGTTTGAAAGAGCTATACGCCACGGCGAGAAGCAGAGCCGCCGCGGCAAGACCAAGTCCAGTGGCATTGTTTCGGCTGAACTGGTGGAGTCATCGTGAGGTATATTGAGGCCACGGTGAGGATCGGGAATTTTGTTTAAATCTGGATCATTTTGGACGATCGGAAAAAAAGAAGATTGAGGGAGCAACGAGGAGCTGTGCTAGGGTTCACTATTTTTGGCCATTAGGAGTGATTTTCGGACCTCAAGAGTTTGGATTCAAGTTGGTAAGTGTTCCCTACTCCTTCTTCTCCATTTTCTTCAGTTGAAATTTGGGGTTTTAGGTTTTGAGGTTGAATCTTCGGTTTTGACCGAAATCTACCAATTGAAATAGATGAAATGACGTTAAGAAAGTGTGTTTTAGTGTTCTCGTTGCTTGGATGTGAGTTTTGAAGGGTTTATGTATGATGTGAGCTTAACCCTAGGTTGTTTTCAGTTAGAGCTCTTGGGAATCCAAAATGTATGTGGTTGAGTAGTGTTTGAATGGCCCCTAAGAGCTTATTGATGAATGAAAGGGGTGTTGAAACCTTGGGTTTGGCCTAAAGTGGTTGAATTGTGATGTTTGAGTATTGGTATACTGTGTTAATTGAAGAATTGTGTTATTATGAAGGTTGTTTGGTTAATCAAGAGAGGTTCACACATGTTGGATAATTCGAGAAGTTCATGGAACTGACGTGTGTGGTATTGACAAGCTAAGGTAACCTGGTGTTTGTTTATATTGTATTGATTATATTATATGATAGTAAATAGATTGATGTATGTAACACCCCTCATTTTATTTTTTTTGGCGTTGTGTTCAGGACCGGAGGAAATAGGACGGAGGAAGGCTCAAGTGGAGTCTGAAAGAGCTCCACGCCGCGGTGAGAAGCAGGGCCGCCGTGGCGAGAACCATTCCAGTAGCTTTGTTCTGGATAATTTGATGGTGCCGCAGCGAGGAGTGCTGGAGCCACAGCGAGAGTCGAGATATTTGCTTAAATCTGGATCAGTCGGACGTGAAAGAAAGAAAGAAAACGAAGGGAGGGATGGAGGAGACTGAGGAGCAATACTAGGGTTCGACATTTTCGGCATCTAGGAGTGATTTTCGGACCTCAAGAGCTTGGATTCAAGTTGGTAAGTGTTCCCTACTCCTCCCTCTCTATTTTCTTCAGTTGAAGTTTGAGATTTTCGGTTGTAAGGTTGGATTTCCTAGTTAGGGCGAAATCCACCGATTGAATTGGATGATTTGAGGTTAATGGAGTGTGTTTTGGTATTCTTGTTGCTTGGATGTAAGTTTTGAAGGGATTATGTGTGTTTTGAGCTTAACCCTAGGTTGTTTTCGGTTAGGGCTCTTGGGAATTCGAAAGGTATGAGGATGTGTGGTGTTTAAGTGATTCCTAAGAGTTTATTGATGCATGTAAGGGGGGTTGGAACCTTGGGTTAGGTTAATATGGTTGAATTGTGATATTTGGTTATTTGGTAGATTGTGTTAATGGAAGAATTATAGCATTATGAAGGTTGTTTGAGTAAACAAGAGGGGATCACGCGTATTGGACAGTTCAAGGAAGCTTGTGGAACTCGTGTGTGTGTGTGGTAACGACAATTAAGGTAACCGGGTGTTTGTTTATTTGTATTGTATTGCGTATTGGTATGTATATTATGTATATATGCATGTTTCTTTCATACCACGATATTGATGTGATTGTGTGTACTGTTTTCTATATATATCGTGGTATGCACACAGCTAGATGTGGATTTGATGATTATGATGATGATATTGGCATGACATGAGATGATGCATACATATGATTGTGACATGATGATGATGATTATATGATGATACATGAGCATCACCACATGGCATTGTGAGGCCTTGATATATATGGCGGATTGGGTGGTGATGATGTGATGACGATATGATATGATTATACATGTTTCGGGAGGATAAGGATGGATTATATATTTTAGGGAGGATAAGGATGGGATCCCTGCGGCTAAATCGCCTCCGATGGCCAGGAGGGAAAGGCGCGTAGTGGACTGCACCTTCCCTAAATCGCTACCAATTCGTGGTGGGAAAGGGGAAGGAGAGCCATGGTCCGAACATTAGTGTTACCTTTGGCCGGGTGAACTAATGGGAGGTGAGCTTGGTGATGTCCTGGAATCAGTCTTCACCGACTGTTGGAAGGGAATTACCTATACGAAATGTCCTGTTATGACGCTTGCCCGTGGTTCTAGCTGTGTGCGAGGGAGACATGCATACTATTTATTACACATTGCATTCATGAGTTATATGGAATATATATATGTATATGTGTGTGTGTTTGTTCCCCGTTACTGAGACATTGTCTCACCCCCTCTCCCATAAACTAACCTTTCAGGTGACGGTTCTGGTACTAGTCCGGAGAAGACACAGGAGTAGCTGTGTACGTAGGAATAGTTTATGTAGTGTGTGTATTCTGTATATGTATCTTGTGCCAAGTAGGATTGAATGATTTGTAATGAATGTATGATATTGGGAGTATTGTTTTGTATGGATTAATGATATGGTTGAGACTGGCTATGTATGGTTGTATGTATGTTTATGTAGATAGTATGTATGGTTGCATGGTTTTGGATGTTGTGAAGTCTGTATGGTAGTGTTGGTTAGCTCAGAGTGGTGTTGGGTCTTGATGGTTTGTTTGAGGGCCTGTAGCCCGGATTGTCGAATTGGGTTCCAAGGGGTCAAATCTCAGAGGAGTGGTTCCTTTGAGGTGAAGCCTCTTTGGACAAGTTGATTTGGGGGTTTTGGACCTGTATGGTTGGTCTGGGAGTGTCCATTTGCCTTGGGTGGCAATTGGAGGTTGTTAGTGGTGAGTTTTGGTCAATAAGTGGCCAAAACAGTGTCAATGGTCCAGAATCTCCATACGGAGTTGGATTGAGGTAAAAATGGTGTCGTTGGATAGATGGGGCCTAGATTGACCTGTAGGAGTTGGAATCAAGTCAATCGGAGGTCGGAGCATAAAGTTATGCGCGTCGAAAGTTCGCCCCGGAGGATAAAATTTGCTGATATGGGATATCAGCAGGGGGCGCCGCGGCGCAGGAAGGCAGGCCGCGACGCCATTGGAGGCAGTAGCGATGAAGAAGCAGGGGAGGCCGGAGCCACAATGGTACTGTAGTGGCTGCGGCCCCAACCCAGATTTTGGTGTTTTATGAGTCGTTTCCGCTGTGTTGAGACATTGGAGAGTTGTTTTGTGATGTCAGGGTTGTGTTTAGTTGAATTTTGAAGTATTGGGTTAAGTTCGGAGGTGTAAGGAGGTAGGGTGTTACATTTTGGTATCGGAGCAATGATTTTGGGCCATTGTTTCTGCTTGAAGTACTACTTGGCATAAATTTAAATACATAGACTATATTCCCACTGCAATGCTTGTCCAGAACCGTATAATTGAATGTGTTGTTGCTTGTGTATAGGAAGAATGTCTCGAAGAGGAAGATAGAGTAGCAGTGATCTGATGAGGCAGATGTATGAGATGTTGGCTGGCCTCAGTAATCAGGTGAATACTCAGGGAGAAACGTTGAACAGGTTGCAAGAGAGAATGAATAGGCAAGAACAGGGGGATGTGAATGAAGAAGCTGGTATGTTTGTGGATCTGAATGCAGGAGAGAATGAAACTATGGTAGAGCCTGAGAGAGCCCCAAGGGTTGGAAGAAGGGGTATCTCCTCACAGCTAAAGGACTTTCGGAAGTTTAATCCTCGGGCTTTCGAAGGTACCATGGATGTTTCTCAGGCTGAGGATTGGATTGAACAGATAGAGAACATCTTTAGTGTGATGGAATGCATTTCCGAGCAAAGGGTGCAACTGGCGGTCTTTAAGCTTGAGAAGAAGGCCAAGAGATGGTGGAGGAGTATTCTCCCGAGTGTTGAAGTGATGAATCCTCCTATGAGTTGGGGACAGTTTAAGGAACTGTTCTTTGCACATTACGTCCCTCTAGCCTTGATGATGGAAAAGGAGGTCGAGTTCCTAACTTTTCAACAAGGGAATCTGTCAGCAGATGACTACATTGATCAATTTTTGGACTTGGTAAAATATTCCACTTATCTGAATAATTATCCTGATGATAGGTGGATGGCTCAGAGGTTGTTTGAGGGTGCCCATCCAGAGATAAAGGAGCGGCTATCTGTGGTGGAGTTTGTGTCATTCGAGGACCTATGTGCGAAGATTCGTGCCTTGTATAGATGAATGAAGGAGGCTGAGGAGCACCAAAGGAATTCTATTATTCGGGCCTTTTCTCACCTAGGACCTATAGGAGGAATCAGTAAAGGGGGTGGTTCAGGTAGTGGTAGTACAGGTTCTAGTGCAGGAAGAGGTCGTAATAATCGAGGTCGTCATGGTAGAGGAAGAGGCAGGTTTGGTAGGGAGCAGCACAATAGAGGTCGGTTTGGCAGAGGACCCTTTTATCGAGGTAGCTATGAACAAGGGAGTTCCAGTCAGAGTGAGTATGCAGGAAGGGACTCCACTCCATCTCAATACAGTTCTGGTAGTGCATCAAATCCGTGCACACAATGCGGGTTTAGTCATGGTGACCGTCGTGCTGGATTTGTTTTAATTGTGGGAAACCGGGTCATATGTCGCGGTATTGTAGGGAGCCAAGGCGTGAGGATGCAATGAGGAGACCCACGATGCCCGGACGAGTCTTTGCCATTACTCGACAAGAAGCGGATGCAGCGCCTAATCTGATTAGAGGTATACTTAAACTCAATGGTTACTCTATTCATGCTTTGTTTGATTCAGGTGCATCGCATTCCTTCATTTCTTTTGATTGTGCTTGGAGATTGGGTATTGTGGCAATGGAGTTGCCTTTTGAATTGTCGGTAGCTATGCCCACGGGAGTTTCATTAGGAACCGCTCAAGCTTGTTTGAACTGTGTGGTTCGTTTTGAACATCGAAGCACTACCCTGGATCTGATTTGTTTGCCGTTGCAAGAGATTGAGATGATAATTGTGATGGATTGGTTGGTGGCGAATAATGCCATTCTCGACTGTGCTCGGAAGACTGTGTCTTTGCCGATGAATATCCCTAGTGTGGAAGGGGATGAGAATATGTGTTTGTCCTGTGCCCAAGCTGACAAGTATCTGAAGAAAGGATGTCAAGGGTTTCTGGTTTTCTTCTCTGTGAATGTGGATATGCAAAGTGGTGTCGAAAGATATCCGGTTGTGAATGAATTTCCTGATGTGTTTCTAGAGGAGATTACTGGTTTACCCCCACCACGAGAACTGGAGTTTTCCATTGATTTGGGGCCCGAGACTAGTCCTTTCTTGAAAGCTCCATATCAAATGGCACCGTCTGAATTGAAAGAGTTGAAGAAACAGATTGAGGAATTGTTGAAGAGAGGTTTTATCAGACCTAGTGTCTCGCCTTGGGGAGCTCCAGTGCTGTTTGTCAAGAAGAAGGATAGTAGCCTCAGATTGTGCATTGATTACAGGCAGCTGAACCGGTTGACGATCATGAATAAATATCCTTTGCCTAGGATTGAAGACTTGATTGATCAGTTGGCAGGTGCCTCTGTATTTTCTAAAATCGATTTGAGGTCGGGATACCATCAATTGCGAGTGCGTGCTGAGGATGTGCCTAAAACGGCATTTCGGACTCGATATGGTCATTACGAGTTCCTTGTGATGCCATTCGGGTTGACCAATGCCCCAGCAATCTCCATGGATTATATGAACATGGTGTTTTGGCCGTATTTGGATAAATTTGTGGTGGTTTTCATCGATAACATTCTGGTTTACTCCAAGAGTGAAGAAGAGCATGCACTTCATCTTCGGATTATGTTGCAAGTATTGCGGGATCACCAACTGTATGCTAAGCTCAGTAAGTGTGAGTTTTGGCTACGGGAGGTGAAATTTTTGGGTCATGTGATTTCTGCAGAAGGTGTGGCAGTAGACCCTAGTAAAGTCGAAGCAGTGTTGAATTGGGAGAGACCGAGATCGGTGACGAAAATTCAGAGCTTTCTGGGATTGGCTGGATACTACCGAAGGTTCATTAAGAGATTCTCTCAGCTTGTTATGCAATTGACTAGACTCTTTCGTAAGGATCGATCTTTCATTTGGGATGACAGGTGTGAGAGAGCATTCCAAGAGCTGAAGGTTTGTCTGACGTCCACCCCAGTGCTCATTATCCCTAACCCGTCAGAGCTGTTCACTGTTTACACGGACGCCTCTAAGAAGGGTTTAGGGTGTGTTCTAATGCAGCAAGGCAGAGTTGTGGCGTATGCTTCAAGGCAGTTGAGGCCTCATGAGGAGAACTATCCTACTTATGACCTTGAGCTAGCGGCTGTAGTGTTTGCCTTGAAATTGTGGAGGCATTATCTCTATGGCACTCGGTTTGAGGTATTCAGTGATCACAAGAGTTTGAAGTATTTGTTTGATCAGAAAGAGTTGAACATGAGGCAAAGGCGTTGGGTTGAGTTCCTTGTAGACTATGTGTTTGCTCTAAAGTATCATCCTGGGAAAGCCAATGGTGGCAGATGCGTTGAGTAGAAAGTTAATCCATATGGCTATAATGATGATGAGGGAGCAACAATTACTGGAAAGCATGAGAGATATGAAGTTATCCATCAATGTCCATCCTGGAGTATTAGTAATGAGTTCCATCAGTGTATCAAGTGATTTATTGAGGAACATTTGCTATGCTCAGATGGAGGATGACTATCTTTTGGGCATTCGAGAACAGGTTGAAATGGCGAAGACCCAGGACTTTGATATTCGAGAGGATGGTATCATCCGGTATCGAGGTCGGATTTGTGTGCCAAATATTGCGGGGTTGCGTGAAATTATTTTGGAGGAAGCTTATAAGAGTAAGTACACTATCCACCCAGGTACCACTAAGATGTACCAGGATCTGAAGCGTGGTTATTGGTGGCCAGGCATGAAAAAGGACATCGCAGAGTTTGTGGCAAGATGTCTGATTTGTCAGAAGGTAAAGATTGGACACTAATTGCCTGCTGGTATGTTGCAATCTTTAGAGATCCCAGAGAGGAAATGAGATAGCGTTTCCATGGATTTTGTGATGGGATTACCGAGGACCTCTTCGGGACACAATGAAATATGGGTCATTGTGGACAGCTCACTACTACAAAATAATCATTTTATGTCTCTTATTTACGTATGTTGAAACAAAAACAGACATAAAAAGTTGACCAGTGGCAATTTTGTAAATATGTGGGTAATATTTAGGGTTTTTTTGACTGTTTTTTAAAAAACAACCGTATATAGAAATCTTTTTAAGGCTGTTTTTTGAAAAACAGCCATAGAAAGTTCACTCATTTTAATTAAAAAATATTTGAAGCCATCTAAGGTTGTTTTTCCAAAAACAGCCATAGAAAGATCACTCATTTTAATTTAAATGTTTTTGTGATTATTTTTCAAAAAAGTAGCAATAGAAAAATTTTCAAATAAAAAGAATATTTTTATTTTTGTTTACTTTTGGTTTTTTGAGAGCTTTCTATGACTGTTTTGTCAAAAACAGCCATAGAGAGGTCAATAAAATAATCAATATTTTAGATTAAAAATGTTATATATTTATTTGTTTTTTCAAAATAAAAAAAGAAGTTTTATTTTTTAAATAAAAAATTTAAAGGTTTTTGTGGTTATTTTTTAAAAAAGTAGCAATAGAAAAAATTTTCAATTAAAAAGAACATTTTTATTTTTGTTTATTTTTAATTTTTTAAAGAGAGCTTTCTATGGCTGTTTTTAGAAAAATAGCCCTAGAAAGGTTAATAAAAAATTTAATAATTTAGATTAAAAAATGTTGTATATTTATTTTTAAAAAATAAAAAAGAAAGTTTTATTTTGTTTAAATTAAAAAATTTAAATTTTTTTGTGGTTATTTTTCATAAAAATAGCAATAGAAAATTTTTCAATTAAAAAAATATTTTTATTTTTGTTTATTTTTTGGTCTTTTAAGGAGAGCTTTCTATGACTGTTTTTGAAAAAACAGCCGTAGAAAGGTTTGTACAAAATTCAATGTTTTAAATTAAAAAAATGTTGTGTAGTTTTTTTTTAAATAAAAAAGAAAATTTTTAAAGTAATTGTTGTAATTAGTGAAACATTTTGTGGTTATTTGTTAAATATTAACGATAAAAAAGATCATATTTATTTTCTTTTTAAATAAAAATAGTATTTTTATATTTTAAAATAAAATAAAGTCAAAGTTTTTAATTAAAAATTATTTTAAATAAAAAAAGATGTTTTAGATTAAAAATGTTGTTTATTTATTTTCTTTTTTAATTTGAAAAAGAATGTTTTATTTTTTTAAATTAAAAAATTTGAAGGTTTTGATGGTTATTTTTCATAAAAACAGCAATTGAAAATTTTTCAATTAAAAAGAATGTTATTTTTTTGTATGATTTTTATGTTTTTTAAAAAGGCAACTTATCAAGTTTTCTATGGTTATTTTTTATAAAATAGCTATAGAAATATTGTATATTATAATTATATATTTATTTGCTATTTTTTGAAAAAAATATTTTTATTTTTTAAATAAAAAAATTTTGCTTTCTACGGCTGTTTAATGAAAAACAGCCGTAGAAAACCATTTAATTCCAGTTTCCCACGATCAATAACATTAGGCGCCACTGCACTTTTCATTTTCGGGTTCCTTATTTTTTTACTCAACTACTCAAATGCCCCACTAAAATCCCTTCTGAAATATGGTGCTCATGTAGTTAACTGGCCCGAAAGCCCTTATTCCTTCTCCAAACTTCAGTCTTCGTCAATTTCGTTCCTCCTTCGGCCTCCACTTCCGCCATGGTCTTCATCTATGTATTCCTCCTTTGATTTGTTGCCTTACCACTAGCTATTTGCTCCACCGAAATCCCTCCCCAAATCTGGTACTACCTCAAGCCCTAAAACCCACTTTCGTTGCCTCCGTCTCCACCCGCGTGTTCGAAGCTGTCCCCTGGTTTGCTTCACTTCTATCCATGCTTTCATTTCCACTTGCTACATTTTCTCTTAGGTTTGCTTCACTTCAGTTCTGTTCGCTTGGTTCAGCTAATGTGCTCTATTTTGGGCATTTTTTTTTTCTGTTTTAGAGTGAACAAGGAAGGCAAGGTTTTTCTCCTGAACCCATTCAATCAGATTAGGGATTGAGTGATTTTTGTTATTCTTCATCTTTGTTAACATATACTGCAGTTTGATTGCTTGTAGCTGAGATTTGGGTTTTGAATTTTACTCTGGAGATCAGGGGTTGTAAATTGTGGTATTTTGCTATGCAAGTTTGTTCTATTAGCAGATTTTGATTCTTTCTACCACTTGAGATACCTTGGAGCATTCGTAGGTTGCATATTTTCTTTTACTCGTGTTGAAATTGGCTGTGTAAATGGATTCTGAAATTGGTTTCTGCAATTTGTAGAAAACTTGATATATTAATTTGCTCTACATGTATATATTTGATTGACTTAATACAATGGAAATGTTTTGCTGATTTGTTTGTCTCAATATCATTAAGAATATGTCATTTTCCTTGCTTAATGAACCTGACAAAATGATTTGGGTGGGAATTCATCAGGTAAAAATAAGCTTGCATAAGGCTATGCCATTTTGGTTATAAATATGTGGTTATCTAATATTATATCTTTATTAGCTCTGGCAATATATATATATATATATATATTTGACATTTGAAATGGGCCCCACTTTGCCACTTAGCTATATTATCATTATTGTTAATTGTTTTACGGTTTTGCCATGTGTTGCTTATTTGTCTCATGCACGTACATACCAATTATGGGGATGTCAGCGTGCTTCCTAATGCAAATGACAATGGTTTTGTGGGTAATGTTAATTCTTTGCCTAAAGAAGAGCCTACATGTTCAACTGGATCAGAGCCTTCAAGAGTTTTAGATCCTAGGTTTGAAGTCTCTAAGAGGTCAACGAGTTCAATCTTTACCCTCAAAGAATTGGTAAGATATTTGATAATTGAGCATCCTATTTTTGTTCATCCATTTGTTCCAGATTCTTTTGAAGATTGCATTCTTAATGCACTATGAATTCTACATTCAATTTCAGTGCATGATGGAGGGTCTTGGTGTAAGGTTTCAACATCAGCCTACTCCAAGCTCAACAAATTCAATTTAGAAAGACAAAGTACATGCACATGGTTGTAATCAATAGTGTTCAATGGTCTGAACAAAGCATGAGTTACCAAAAAAAATAAAATTAGGCTAATTTCCAGAGCTTGTTTCTCTTTCATGTGCTCTCACTCTATTAATCATTGGTGGAAACATGGAAGAAAAATATGAATATTTGTTATATTTATGTAATTATTATTTAGCAATAATTTTCTTATTTTTTAAAATAAAAATATAAAATCTGTTTTTTCATCTCCAAAACTTTTTTATTGTATATTCCATTTCATTCATTTTTATTTTGTGTGTTTATTATTTTGTCTTTTATTTTTATACTCTCTGAGCAAAGTGCTCTTCATAATTGTTGCTGGATCAAGATAAGCATTACCTAACTTTTGATGATGAAGATGTTCAAGTCAGGATGTGTTTATATCCAAAAGCAAATAACGCTGCAAAAGAAATGTGTAGATCTAAGCATAATGGCTTTCGATATTTGATCTGATAACTATTTTGTTCAATTTCTTCTTCTAATACGATCTACGTCATGTGTTCAAGTGTTTGTTCATTTCTTTTCTTTCATTTTTTTAGTAATCTTTTTCATTTATATTTTTCTTTAACTTTTGGTCACCTGAGTTATGAATGATTTTGTTTTTGTCCACTTTTAGGAGTGCAAACCTTAGCTAGCATATGAGATAATGGCTTTTAGGGAGTACCTATTATCATCAACTGTATCAGACACTCTTGATGTTTGGGAACTAAAGGGTATTTTTATCATTTTTTCCTATTACTTGAATTTGATGATTATGGACTTTTACTTTGCTCACTTGAACTTTGTTCTATTTATTTTCTCATGGCAAACAGATTTAGGACATCAAACAGCTCAGAGAAAAGTTAGGGCTTCTGATCCTCTACAGTCAATGCAGGAAATTAATCAAAACTTCCCTAGCATAGTTTCTTCTTTGTCTTGCATGAAGGTGCATAATCTTGTTACTTATATTTATTCTTTTTTTAGGCTGAAATCTTGATGATTCTGTTAAAGATGAAATAATGGCAAACCAACGCATGATTACTCCGGGCAGGTCTTTAATGGCTCTCAGTGGTGCTTTAGTCAGTGTCAAAGATATAGATCTTTATTTGTAATGCCTTTTCTCATGCTGACATTTTTTAAATTATCATGGTGAAGCATTTCATTTTTATTATGTACCTTTATTGAACCTTATAGTTGCTACTATCCTACTTCCTTCAGCTTATTAAAAATTGATGTTCTATTCTTATGGTTCCTTGATGTACACACTAAGAGTCAGATATAAGTCTATCTGGAAAATTATTATAAGATGTGTTGATTATGGCTGTGCGTATTAAAATAAGCTTAGATATTGGGTGAATTTATTATATAACATTTTGCTAGATCAATACCAGCTGTTTCCCCTTTTTACATTGTGATGTAGCCACTACTAGATTATCTTTGGAGGGTTTGAAAGGAGAAAGGGATGCAAAAGTCGTTAGTGGTTTCAATGGCTTTTTTTTTAAAACCAGCCATAGAAAGTATACCTTTTTATGGCTGTTTTTCCAAAAATAGCCGTAAAAAGGTATACTTTCTACGGCTGTTATTTTATAAATAGCCATAAAAAGATATACTTTCTATGGCTGTTTTTTAATAGACGTAAAATGCTATATTTTTTATGTCTGTAGCTTCTACGTCTCTTCAAAAATAGCCATAAAAAGCCCAAAATAACAGTCATAAAAAGGTATTTTTTGTAGTAGTGGGTTGACGAAGTCGGCCCATTTTCTTCCAATTCGGGAAACTATTTCAATGGAAAAGTTAGCCCAGTTGTATGTGAATGAGATTGTAAGGCTGCATGGAGTCCCGATGAATATTGTGTCGGACAGAGATCCTAGGTTTACATCCAGGTTTTGGAAATCTCTTCAGAAGGCCATGGGTACGAAGTTGAGTTTTAGTACTGCTTATCACCCTTAATCTGATGGGCAGACTGAAAAGACTATTCAGATTCTAGAGGACATGCTGCGGGCATGTGTTCTAGAGAATAAAGGCAATTGGGATCAGTTTCTACCATTGGTTGAATTTACCTACAACAATAGTTTCCACTCGAGTTTGCAAATGGCTCCGTATGAAGCGTTGTATGGCAGGAAGTGTAGGTCACTGTTGTGTTGGGCTGAACTTGGTGAAAGGAGTCTTTTGGGCCCAGATATTGTGGATCAAACTTCTCGGCAGATAGAGAGTATTCGTCAAAAGTTTCTTACAGCTCAGAGTCGGCAAAAGAGTTATGCGGATAGAAGGAGGAGACCATTGGAGTTTGATGCAGGAGATCATGTGTTTCTTAAGGTCACTCCTACTACTGGTGTTGGAAGATCGATTCGAGCCAAGAAGCTCACTCTGCGGTATATGGGTCCATACCAAATTCTTGAATGAATTGGGCCAGTAGCGTATCGAGTGGCCCTACCACCTAATCTTGCTGGGTTGCATGATGTTTTCCACGTGTCTCAACTCAAGAAGTATCATCCGGATCCGTCTCATATAATTGATGATGAAGCAGTTCAAGTACGAGAGGATCTAACTTTTGAGGCCACACCGTTGCAACTTCTGGATGTTAAGGAGAAGCAGTTGAGGAATAAGACCATTAAGATGTTAAAGGTCCTTTGGAGCTGCTTGATGTCTAATGATGTCACGTGGGAGACTGAAGATTCTATGCGGAGGAAGTACCCAGAGATTTTTGCCTGAGGTAAGAGTTGAAATTTCGAGGACGAAATTTTTATAAGGAGGGGAGAGTGTAACACCCCTCATTTTATTTTTCTTAGCGTTGTGTTCAGGACCGGAGGAAATAGGATGGAGGAAGGCTCAAGTGGAGTCTGAAAGAGCTCCACGCCGCGGTGAGAAGCAGGGCCGCCGTGGCGAGAACCATTCCAGTAGCTTTGTTCTGGATAATTTGATGGTGCTGCGGTGAGGAGTGCTGGAGCCACAGCGAGAGTCGAGATATTTGCTTAAATCTGGATCAGTCGGACGTGAAAGAAAGAAAGAAAACGAAGGGAGGGATGGAGGAGACTGAGGAGCAGTACTAGGGTTCGACATTTTCGGCATCTAGGAGTGATTTTCGGACCTCAAGAGCTTGGATTCAAGTTGGTAAGTGTTCCCTACTCCTCCCTCTCCATTTTCTTCAGTTGAAGTTTGAGATTTTCGATTGTAAGGTTGGATTTCCGAGTTAGGGTGAAATCCACCGATTGAATTGGATGATTTGAGGTTAATGGAGTGTGTTTTGGTATTCTTGTTGCTTGGATGTAAGTTTTGAAGGGATTATGTGTGTTTTGAGCTTAACCCTAGGTTGTTTTCGGTTAGGGCACTTGGGAATCTGAAATGTATGAGGATGTGTGGTGTTTGAGTGATCCCTAAGAGCTTATTGATGTATGTAAGGGGGGTTGGAACCTTGGGTTAGGTTAATATGGTTGAATTGTGATATTTGGTTACTTGGTAGATTGTGTTAATGGAAGAATTGTAGCATTATGAAGGTTGTTTGAGTAAACAAGAGGGGATCACGCGTATTGGACATTTCAAGGAAGCTTGTGGAACTCGTGTGTGTGTGTGGTAACGACAATTGAGGTAACCGGGTGTTTGTTTATTTGTATTGTATTGCGTATTGGTATGTATATTATGTATATATGCATGTTTCTTTCATACCACGATATTGATGTGATTGTGTGTACTGTTTTCTATATATATCGTGGTATGCACACAGCTAGATGTGGATTTGATGATTATGATGATGATATTGGCATGACATGAGATGATGCATACATATGATTATGACATGATGATGATGATTATATGATGATACATGAGCATCACCACATGGCATTATGAGGCTTTGATATATGTGGCGGATTGGGTGGTGATGATGTGATGACGATATGATATGATTATACATGTTTTAGGGTGGATAAGGATGGATTATATATTTTAGGGACGATAAGGATGGGATCCTTGCGGCTAAATAGCCTCTGATGGCCAGGAGGGAAAGGCGCTTAGTGGACTGCACCTTCCCTAAATCGCTGCCAATTCGTGGTGGGAAAGGGGAAGGAGAGCCACGGTCCGAATATTAGTGTTACCTTTGGCCGGGTGCACTAATGGGAGGTGAGCTTGGTGATGTCCTGGAATCAGTCTTCACCGACTGTTGGAAGGGAATTACCTATACGAAATGTCCTGTTATGACGCTTGCCCGTGGTTCTAGCTGTGTGCGAGGGAGACATGCATACTATTTATTACACATTGCATTCATGAGTTATATGGAATATATATATGTATATGTGTGTGTGTTTGTTCCCGGTTACTGAGACATTGTCTCACCCCCTCTCCCATAAACTAACCTTTCAGGTGACGGTTCTGGCACTAGTCCGGAGAAGACGCGGGAGTAGCTGTGTACGTGGGAATAGTTTATGTAGTGTGTGTATTATGTATATGTATCTTGTGCCAAGTAGGATTGAATGGTTTGTAATGAATGTATGATATTGGGAGTATTGTTTTGTATGGATTAATGATATGGTTGAGACTGGCTATGTATGGTTGTATGTATGTTTATATAGGTGGTATGTATGGTTGCATGGTTTTGGATGTTGTGAAGTCTGTATGGTAGTGTTGGTGAGCTCAGAGTGGTGTTGGGTCTTGATGGTTTGTTTGAGGGCCTGTAGCCCGGATTGTCGAATTGGGTTCCAAGGGGTCAAATCTCAGAGGAGTGGTTCCTTTGAGGTGAAGCCTCTTTGGACAAGTTGATTTGGGGGTTTTGGACCTGTATGGTTGGTCTGGGAGTGTCCATTTGCCTTGGGTGGCAATTGGAGGTTGTTAGTGGTGAGTTTTGGTCAATAAGTGGCCAAAACAGTGTCAATGGTCCAGAATCTCCATACGGAGTTGGATTGAGGTAAAAATGGTGTCGTTGGATAGATGGGGCCTAGATTGACCTGTAGGAGTTGGAATCAAGTCAATCGGAGGTCGGAGCATAAAGTTATGCGCGTCGGAAGTTCGCCCCGGAGGATGAAATTTGCTAACATGGGATATTAGCATGGGTCGCCGCGGCGCAGGAAGGCAGGCCGCGGCGCCATAGGAGGCAATAGCGATGGAGAAGCAGGGGAGGCCAGAGCCATGGCGGTACTATAGTGGCCGTGGCCCCAGCCCAGATTTTGGTGTTTTATGAGTCGTTTCCGCTGTGTTGAGACATTAGAGAGTTGTTTTATGATGTCAAGGTTGTGTTTGGTTGAATTTTGAAGTGTTTGGTTAAGTTCGGAGGTGTCAGGAGATAGGGTGTTATAGTGTATATATGCATGTCTCTTTCATACCACGATATTGATCTATTTATGTGTATTGTTTTTATATATATCATGGTATGCACATAGTTAGATAATAATTATGATTATGGTGATGAGATATGTGATGATGACATTGATATGACATGACATTATGATGGTTATGATGATGATCATATGATGATATATGAGCATCACCACATGACATTATGAGACTATGATATATGGCGGACAGGGTGGTGATGATGTGATGATGATATGATGAATGATAATATATGATATGTTGGAGAGGATAAGGATGGATTATATATGTTAGGGAGGATAAGGATAGAATATATATATAAATATATATATTAGGGAGGATAATAATGGATTATATGTGTTAGGGAGGATAATGATGGGAGTCTCTGCGAGGGCAACATGCATTTCATTCATTTCCCATTGCATTCATGAATTATGTGTGATATATGTATATATGAATGTATGTGGTTGTTCTAGGTTACTGAGATATTGTCTCACACCCCTCTCCCATGAACTAAACTTTTAGGTGAAGGTTCTGGCACTAGTCCTGAGAAGCCGAAGGAGTAGCAGCGGATATGGGAATATTAGGTCTATGTAGTTTATGTGTATTTTGGATAATGTAACTTGTGCCAAGTAGGGTAGAAGTTTTGTAACGAATGTATGACATTGATAAGAATTGTTATGGATGTATGTATGGTTATATGTGGAAAAGAGGTTGTTTGTGGTCATGTATATTGCATGTACATGTTATGTGTGATGAAAGTTGGATTTAGGCCTGATTGGTATGTTTTAGGGCCTGTAGCCCATTTGTCAAGTTAGGGTTCAAAGGAGTCAAATCTCAGAGGAGTGATTTCTTTGGGGTGAAACCTCTTTGGACAAGTTGGTTTGGGGGTTTTGGACCTGCATGAATGCTTCGAGCAACCAATTGCCTTGGGTGGAAATTAGAGGTGGTTAGTGGTGAGTTTTGGTCAATAAGCAGCCAAAACAGTGTCAGGAGTCCAGAATCTTCATACGGAGTTGGATTGAGGTGAGAGTGATGTCTATGGATAGGTTGAGACTAGATTGACTTGTAGGAGTTGGAATCAAGTCAATCGGAGGTCGAAGCATAAAGTTATGCGCGTCGGAAGTTCGCCCCTGAGTATGAAAGTTGCTGATATGGAATATCAGCATGGGGTGTTGCCGCTTCAGAGTCCAGGCCGCGGCACCAGCAAAGACAGAAGTGATACAGAAACAGGGGAGGCCGGAGCCACTACAGTACTGTAGTGGCCACGGCCCAAACCCATTTTCTGGCATTTTTGAGTTTGTTTCCGCTATTCCGAACTTGTAAGAAGTTGTTTCAAGTTCTTTGGGTTGTGTTTGGTTGGATTTTGGAGTTTTTGATCAAGTCTGGAGGTGTCATGAGGTAGGGTGTTACATTTTGGTATCAGAGCAATTGTTTTTGGCCATTGTTTCTGCTTGAAGTACTACTTGGCACAATTTTAAATACATAGACTATATTCCCACTGCAATTCTTGTCCAGAACAATATAATTGAATGTGTTGTTGCTTGTGTATAGGAAGAATGTCTCGAAGAGTAAGACAGAGTAATAGTGATCTCATGAGGCAGATGCATAAGATACTGACTAGCCTCAGTAATTAGGTGAATACTCAGGGGGAGACGTTCAACAGGTTGCAAGAGCGAATGGATAGACAAGAGAAGGATGAAGTGAATGAAGAGGCCAGTATGTTTATCGACTTGAATGCAGGAGAGAATGAGAATGTAGTGGAGCCTGAGAGAGCCCCAAGAGTTAGAAGAAGGGGTATCTCTTCATAGTTGATGCACTTTTAGAAGTCCAGTTCTCCGACTTTCAAAGGTACCATGGATGTTTCTCAGGCTGAGAATTAGATAGAACAATTGGAGAACATATTTAGTGTGATAGATTGCACCTCAGAGCAAATGGTGCAATTGGTAGCATTTAAGTTTGAAAAGAAGGCCAAGCGTTGGTGGAGGAGTGTTCTCCCGAATGTTGAAGCGATGAATCCTCCTATGACTTGGGATTAGTTTAAGGAACAGTTCTTTGCATATTACGTCCCTTCAGCCTTAATGATGCAAAAGGAGGTCGAGTTCCTAACTTTTCAATAAGGGAATCTGTCGACGGATGACTACATTGATCAGTTTCTGGACTTGGCGAAATATTCCACTTATCTGAATAATTACCCTGATGATAGGTGGATGGCATAAAGGCTGTTTAAGAGAGCCTATCTAGAGATAAAGGAGCGGCTATTTGTGGTGGAGTTTGTGTCCTTTGAGGACTTATGTGCGAATATTCATGTCCTATATAGACGGATGAAGGAAGCTGAGGAGCATAGAAGGAATTCCATGATTCGGGCCTTTTCTCACCAAGAACCTACAGGAGGAATCAGCAATGGAAGTGGTTCAGGTAGTAGTAGTAGCAGTGGCAGTACAGGTTCTTGTGGAGAAAGAGGTCGTCATAATAGAGGCCGTCGTGGTAGAAGTAGAAGCAGGTTTGGTTGAGATCAGCACAACAGAAGTTGATTCCGCAGAGGACTCTTTTATCAAGGAGGCTTTGAACAGGGGAGTTTCAGTCAGAGTGAAAATGTAGGAAGGGACTCCACTCCATCTCAGTACGGGACAGGTAGTGCATCAAATCCATGCATAAAATACGGGTTTAGCTATGGTGACCGTCTGTGCTTGCTTTGTTATAATTGTGAGAGACCGGGTCATATGTCGCGGATTTGTTGGGAGCCAAGGCATGATGAAGTGATGAGAAGGCCCATGATGCCTGGACGAGTTTTTGCCATCACCCGACAAGAAGCGGATGTAACGCCTAATCTGATTAGAGGTAAACTTAAACTCAATGGTTACTCTATTCATGCTTTGTTTGACTCCGGTGCATCGTATTCCTCTATTTCTTTCGATTGTGCTTGGGGATTGGGTATTGTGGCAGCGAGGTTGCTTTTTGAGTTGTCAGTGTCCACACCCACGGGAGTTTCAATTAGAACTGCTCAAGCTTGTTTGAATTGTGTGGTTCATTTTGAACACTGAAGCACTACCTTGGAATCATCTATTTGCCGTTGCAAGAGATTGATGTGATAATTGGGATGGATTGGTTGGAGGTGAATAATGCTATTCTCGACTGTGCTCAGAAGACTGTGTCATTGCCGATGAATGTCCCTAGCATTGAAGGGGATGAGAATATTTGTTTGTCCTTTGCCCAAGCCGATAGGTATATGAGGAAAGGATGTCAAGGATTTCTGGTTTTCATCTCTGTGAATGTGGATATGGAAAGTGGTGTCAAAAGATATCTGGTTGTGAATGAATTCCCTGATGTGTTTCCAGAGGAGATCACCGGTTTGCCACCACCACGAGAATTGGAGTTTTCCATCGATTTAGTGCCCGGGATAAGTCCTATTTCAAAGGCTCCATATCGAATGGCACTGTTTGAGTTGAAAGAGCTGAAGAAGCAGATTGAGGATTTGTTGAAAAGAGGTTTCATCAGACCTAGTGTCTCGCCTTGGGAAGCTCCAGTGTTGTTTGTCAAGAAGAAGGATGGTAGCCTCAGATTGTGCATTGATTATAGGCAGTTGAATCGAGTGACGATCAAGAATTATATGAACAGTTGATTGATCAGTTGGCAGGTGCCTCTGTATTTTTTAAAATCGATTTGAGATCGGGATACCACCAATTGTGAGTGCGTGCTAAAGATGTGCCTAAAATGGCTTTTCAAACTTGATATGGTCATTATGAGTTTCTCGTGATGACATTCGAGTTGATCAATACCTCGACAATCTTCATGGATTATATGAACAAGGTGTTTTGGCCGTCTTTGGATAAAATTTATGGTAATCTTTATTGACGACATCTTGATCTACTCCAAGAGTGAGGAAGAGCATGCGCTCCATGTAACACCTTACTTTTATCTATATTTTTCTATATATTATAGTATGTACAATATCCAATTAGCTCATATTAAGAGTTTGAACCATTAATAGAACCAAAATATTTAAATAAAAAAATATGGTACTATTCATTCAGATCTCAAGTTTTCTGGACGAATTTTGAAAAATCATAACTTAATCCAGAAAAATTGTATCAATGTAGTTCAAGTCTCTAAATGAAACTAGAAACATAATATACAAGATAAAAATATGAAAATTTTCTTTAACCTGACCAATTAGTACAGTTTATTTCTCAAACTTACACTATCCAAATAGTCACTTTTTCTCTTTTTTAGGATTTTGGCCATAAATTTAAAAATTCATATCTATCTCTATACTGAGCCAAATCATGTATTCTATATGCCATTGGAAAGATATATATGTCTACTTACCTTCATATTTTTATTATACATTTATTTAGTCTAAACAGGACACAACATCAATTTGAATCACTAGGGATCAGAATATCACTTTTTCTAGAACAGTCTTGGGAAAACTTATATATCTCTCATTGTACAGCTCTAATTGAACTCAAACCAGTGGTATATTAACCTCAAAAGATAATATTTTTATAAATATAAGGCATTGAAATTTTGGAGCTCTGTACGATTTCATATCACTTTTCAAAAAGAAGTAATATATTCAGTAAAATTCGCAGCTTTCACATCACTGTCCAGTTTTGATCCTGAATTTTAAAATTACACTATAAATCGTACATATATCAAAATTATATGTTCTTTAGCTCATTAGAAATCTTGTTCTCTCTAGTTTTAGGGAATATATAATACTTGACTTACTTTCCCTATTTCAGTCAAACAGTGAAAACACCATCAAGCATCATTCTTCTTACCTTTTCTTTGGCCTCCTTTGCCACAGACTGTGCCTATCATTTGGGATACTTGAGAGGGTGAGATTGGGGGACAATCTCAATAGCAAGTTACATTCCATGCAATTATGTCAATCATGTCAAATAAACTCACATTTGATCACATATAATCACATCAATCACATTTAAATAATAAATTGCCACATTAGTCATAAAAATTTTGGTAGCATAATGGCTTAGAAAATGGACATTCCGGGGAATAAAACCCCTCATTTTACAGCCAAGACCAATCAAAGAAATCACAATTTCAATATGGCAACACAATTTAATCATAGAAAGACAATGAAAAAACATAAAGCAAGAATATGAAACTTAGCTACCTTGAAGCATTCCTTTGGCTCTTCCTCTTGAATCTAATGCTTCCACTACCTTCTTAGCCTTCCTCAAGTCCCTTAACACCATTAAACACTTGCTCAATCAACTAGAATAAGTAGCTACTTCATAAAGTCTCATTTAAAACCCTAAAGACTCAATTTCTTTATCTAAAGCCTAATCTTTGAGCCAATACTTGTCTTTAAGATTTTTCATCACGGGGAACTTATTTTTGCCATCAAATGCATGAAAATTCAGCTCCTTCCCACCTTATTGGTCTGACCGAAATCTGCTCTTAGGAGGAAGAAATTGATTTTTCACAAAAATTTGCTTTAAAACACAGCTAGTTTGCTTTTCTTGAAAAATCTCATGCTTTCTTGTAAATCTATGGCTTAAAAACTCCTTCCCTCTTATTATCATGCTTAGGCCAAATTAGAACAGTGGATGAAGAAGAGAAAATTTGAAGGGAACTAACTCATAGAGTGTAGAAACTATACTAAAACACTTAAAGAACACAAGATGTTTGCTTAGCAATTTTCTTTGCTTTTCTTCCTTATTTTTTCTTCTCTTTTTCTTTCCTCCTTCACCCCACGTAGCCTCCCTTTCTTTCACCTTTCCTGCAGCTTCTCTTCCCCCTTTCTAAGTGTCCAAAGCGTCCAACTTGAGGGGGTATAAATAAAAGATGCCAACCAATGAAATCATGCCACCAAAGCTTCTTGATTTTTCTTGCAAATTCATGAAAATAATAAATTAATACTATTTTGTCATGTGCAGCTTGAGGAGCATGAAATAGGGAGTATTTTGCTTCAAAAATATTGTACTTTTATTTATCCAGATATATCTTGAACTGATCTGGACAAATAAAGCTACTTTAGCAGTATATTTTACTATTATTGAGATACTAATTATAATTATATTAGGATATAAAATTACCATAATATAATTATCTCAATTGGTTCAAATATAAGACCCACACATTTTTTCTTGAATGAATACTGCATCTTCCTGCAGTCTAAACTGACCTTTATCGGGTAAGACATTAATATTAAATCATAATCACCCAATAAATATTATTTTGATTTTAACAAATTCCATACTATATTCCATTGGTCTTAGCTCATTGAGAGCTTCATTTTGACTATAATTTTTCATATTTCCAAAAATACCCTTGACTCGGGGTAAATTTATAATTTTTAAAACTTTCAGGTTATTAAGTGTAATTTTTGCCAAAATATTTGACTTCTCTTCCCCACGTGAATTCTTATATGCTTGGGGAAAAATTATCATTTCCATATTTTTAGGGGCAAAAATGTAATTTCTCATTTTTTCGTCCAATTGGGAAAAATGACCTCTTTGCCTTATTTCACGTAAAATGGTATCTGCCCATTTTTGTAAATTTCATATGCATTTTTAGTTATCTAACATTTTAGAGATGTTACACTCCATCTTCAGATTGTGTTGCAAGTATTGCAGGATCACCAACTGTATGCTAAGCTCAATAAGTGTGAGTTTTAGCTACGGGAGGTGAAATTTATGGGTCATGTGATTTCTGCAGAAGGAGTGGTAGCGGACCCTGGTAAGGTTGAAGCGGAGTTGAATTGGGAAAGACCGCGATCAGTGACTAAAATTTGAAGTTTTCTGGGTTTGGCTGGATACTACCGAAGGTTCATTAATGGATTCTCTCAGCTTGTTATGCCATTGACTAGACTCACCCGTAAGGATTGATCTTTCATTTGGGATGACAAGTGTGAGAGAGCATTCCAAGAGCTGAAGATTTGTTTGATGTCCACCCCAGTGCTCATCATCTCTACCCCATCAGAGCCATTCACTGTTTATACGGACGCCTCTAAGAAGGGTTTAGGGTGTGTATTGATGCAGCAAGATAGAGTTGTGGTGTATACTTCAAGGCAGTTGAGGCCTTATGAGGAGAACTATCCTACTCACGACCTTGAGCTAGCGGCTATAGTGTTTACCTTGAAATTATAGAGGTATTATCTCTATGGCGCTCAGTTTGAGGTGTTCAGTGATCACAAGAGTTTGAAGTATTTGTTTGATCAGAAAGAGCTAAATATGAGGCAAATGCGTTGGGTTGAGTTTCTTGTGGACTACGAGTTTACTTTGAAGTATCATCCTGGGAAAGTCAACATTGTGGCGGATGCACTGAGTAGAAAGTCAATCCATATGGCCACAATGATGATACAGGAACAGCAGTTGCTGGAAAGCCTGAGAGATATGAAGTTATCCATCAATGTCCATCCTGGAGTACCAGTAATAAGTTTCATCAGTGTAGTAAGCAATTTATTGAGGAACATTAGCTATGCTCAGATGGAGGATAACTATCTTTTGGGTATTCGGGAACAGGTTGAAATGGTGGAGACCCAGGACTTTGATATTCTGGAGGATGGTATCATCCGGTACCGTGGTTGAATTTGTGTGCCAAATGTTGTGGGATTGCGAGAAATTATTTTGGAAGAAGCTTATAAGAGTAGATACACTATTCACCCAAGTACCACTAAGATGTGTCAGATTTGAAGCGTGGTTATTATTGGCCAGGTATGAAAAAGGACATCACAGAGTATATGACAAGATGTCAAATTTGTCATAAGGTAAAGATTAAGCACCAATTGCCTTCTGGTATGTTGCAATTTTTGGAGATCTCGGAGTGGAAATGGGATAGCGTTTCCATGGATTTTGTGATGGGATTACCGAGAACCTCTTCGGGACACAATGAAATATGGGTCATTGTGGACAGGTTGACAAAGTTAGTCCATTTTCTTCCAATTCGAGAAACTATTTCGATGGAAAAGTTAGTCCAGTTGTATGTGAGTGAGATTATAAAGCTGCATGGAGTCCCGATGAGTATTGTGTTGGACAGAGATCCTAGGTTTACATCCAGATTTTGGAAATCTCTTCAGAAGGCCATGGGTACGGAATTGAGTTTCAGTACTGCTTATCACCCTCAATCTGATGGGCAGACTGAAAGGCCTATTCAGACTCTGGAGGACATGCTGCAAGCATGTGTTCTAGAGAATAAAGGAAATTGGGATCAGTTTCTGCCGTTGGTTGAGTTTGCCTACAACAATAGTTTCCACTCAAATTTACAAATGGCTCCGTATGAAGCGTTATATGGCAGAAAGTGCTGGTCACTATTGTGTTGGATTGAAGTCAGTGAAAGGAGTCTTTTGGGCCCAGATATTGTGGATCAAACCTCTCGACAAATAGAGAGTATTCATCATAAGCTTCTTACCTCTCATAGTCAGCAAAAGAGTTATAAGGACAGGAGGAAGAGAACATTAGAATTTGATGTTGGAGATCATGTGTTTTTGAAGGTCACTCCTACTACTGGTGTTGGAAGATCGATTCGAGCCAAGAAGCTCACTCCGTGGTATATGGGTCCATACTAGATTCTGGAACGAATTGGGCTAGTAGCGTATCGAGTAGTGCTACTGCTTAATCTTGCTGGATTGCATGATGTTTTCCACGTGTCTCAACTCAAGAAGTATCATCTGGATCCGTCTCATGTAATTGATGATGATGTAGTTTAAGTACGAGAGGATCTGACTTTTCAGGTCACGCCATTGCAAATTCATGATGTAAAGGAGAAGTAGTTGAGGAATAAGACCATAAAGTTGATAAAGGTCCTATGGAGTAGTTTGACATCTAATGACATTACGTGGGAGACAGAAGAATCCATAAGAAGGAAGTATCTAGAGATTTTTGTTTTAGGTAAGAGTTGAAATTTTGAGGACAAAATTTTTATGAGGGGAGAGTGTAACACTCTCATGATATCTTTCTTGGCATTGTGATCAAGATCGGAGGAAACAAGATAGAGGAATGTTCACGTGAAGTCTGAAAGAGCTCCACGCCGCGGTAAGAAGCAGAGCGACCGCGGCAAGACCAAGTCCAGTGGCGTTGTTTCGGCTGAAACTGGTGGAGCCGCGGTGAGGTGTGCTAAGGCCATGGCAAGGATCAGGAATTTTGTTTAAATCTGGATCATTTCAGACAATTGGAAAGAAAGAAGATGAAGGAAGCAACGAGGAGCTATACTATGGTTCGCTATTTTTGGCCATTAGGAGTGATTTTCGGACCTCAAGAGTTTGGATTCAAGTTGGTAAGTGTTCCCTATTCCTCCCTCTCCATTTTCTTTGGTTGAAATTTGGGGTTTTGAGATTGAATCTTTGGTTCTGGCAGAAATCCACTGATTGAAATAGATGAAATGAGGTTGAGAAAGTGTGTTTTAGTGTTCTCATTGCTTGGATGTGAGTTTTGAAGGGTTTATGTATGATGTGAGCTTAACCCTAGGTTGTTTTCGGTTAGAGCTCTTGGGAATCCGAAGTGTATATGGTTGAGTAGTGTTTGAATGGTCCTTAAGAGCTTATTGATGCATGAAAAAGGTGTTGGAACCTTTGGATAGGTTTAAAGTGGTTGAATTGTGATGTTTGAGTATTAGTATACTGTGTTAATTAAAAAATTGTGTTATTATGAAGGTTGTTTGGTTAACCAAGAGGGGTTCATACGTGTTGGATAATTCGAGAAGTTCGTGGAACTCACGTGTATGGTATTGACAACCTAAGGTAACCTGGTGTTTGTTTATATTGTATTGATTATATTGTATGATAGTACATAGATTGGTGTATATATGCATGTCTCTTTCATACCACGATATTGATATGTTTGTGTGTATTGTTTTTATATATATCGTGGTTGTACACAGTTAGATGATGATTATGATTATGGTGATAAGATATGTGATGATGACATTGATATGACATGACATTATGATGGTTATAATGATGATGATATGATGATACATGAGCATCACCACATGATATTGTATGACTATGATATATGGCGGACAGGGTGGTGATGATGTCATGACGATATGATGAATGATAATATATGATATGTTAGGGAGGATAAGGATGTAATATATATGTTAGGGAGGATAAGAATGGATTATATGTGTTAGGGAGGATAAGGATGGGGTTCCCTGCAGGGGCAACATGCATTTCATTCATTTCCCATTGCATTCATCAATTGTGTGTGATATATGTATATATGTATATGTATGGTTGTTCCCGGTTACTAAGACATTGTCTCACACCCCTCTCCCATGAACTAACCTTTCAGGTGAAGGTTCTGGCACTAGTCCTGAGAAGCCAAAGGAGTAGCAGCGGACTTGGAAATATTTGGTCTATGTAGTTTATGTGTATTTTGGATAATGTAACTTGTGCCAAGTTGGATAGAAGGTTTTGTAACGAATGTATGACATTGATAAGAATTGTTATGGATGTATGTATGGTTATATGTGGAAAAAAGGTTGTTTGTGGTCATGTATATTACGTGTACATGTTATGTATGATGAAAGTTGGATTTGGGCCTGATTGGTGTGTTTTAGGGCTTGTAGCCTGTTTGTCAAGTTGGGGTTCAAGAGGGTCAAATCTCAGAGGAGTGGTTCATTTGGGGTGAAACCTCTTTGAACAAGTTGATTTGGGGGTTTTAGAACTGTATGAATGGCCTTTGAGCGACCAGTTGTCTTGGGTGGGAATTGGAGGTGGTTAGTGGTGCGTTTTGGTCAATAAGTGGCCAAAAAGGTATCACGGGTCCAGAATCTCCATATGGAGTTGGATTGAGGTGAGAGTGATGTCTATGGATAGATTGAGACTAGATTGACTTGCAGGAGTTGGAATCAAGTCAATAGGAGGTCAGAGCATAAAGTTATGTGCGTCAGAAGTTTACCATAGAGTGTGAAAGTTGCTGATATGGATTATCAGCATGGGGCGACGTGGCTCCAAAGTCCAGGCCGCAGCACTAGCAAAAACAGAAGTGATACAGAAACAGGGGAGGCCGAAGTTGTAGCGGTAGTGTAGCGACCGTGGCCCTAGCTCATTTTCTGGCATTTTTGAGTTCGTTTCCGCTGTTCCGATGTACTGATAAGTTGTTTCGAATTGTTTGAGTTGTGTTTAGTTGGATTTTAAAGTTTTTGGTCAAGTCTGGAGGTGTCAGGAGGTAGGGTGTTACAGCAACAATTGATCTTTGCGAGAAAAGTATTGGAGGAAGGTAATTGAGATTCATAAGGAAGTACTAACATCTCGTGGGATGAGATAGTTAAACGAATCAGGGATACCACTGAAGGCAGTGTTGGGTGAATCCAAAGGTTTTGGACCTAGAGATGAAGAGTCTTGGTGGTGGAATGAGAATGTGCAAGTGAAGGATAAACATTAAAAAGAGTATTTTAAAGCCTTACACTTGTACAAGAATGAGAAAAATTGGAAGAGTTATCGCTTAGTTAAAAAGGAGACTAAGAAAGTAGTGAGCGAGGCTCGATCAAAAGATTTTAAGGAATTTTATCATGATTTAGGAATGAAGAATGGTGAATACAAGATTTATAAAATTGCCAAGAATAGGGAAAGAAAGTCAAGAGATTTGGATCAAGTAAAATACATTAAGAATGAGAAAGGAAAAGTTTTAGTTATTGATAATGATATCAAAGAAAGATGAGAGAACTACTTTTATAAACCCTTCAATGATGGATTGGGCATTACTTTTGTAACAGAGGCTATTTATTTATTAAGGGATTTGATTGAAAGAAACCAAAGTAAAGAGAGAGACTAGTATATGATTTTTATTGATTTGGAAAAAGTCCATAATAGAGTATCAAGAGATATATTGTGTAAAGCAATGAAAAAAAATGTATTCATGTGGTTTATATTTGAGTCATAAGGGATATGTAGAGGGGCCAACAACAAGTGTGAGAACTCTTAGAGGTGAGAAAAAAGATTTTCCTATAAAGATAGGTTCACATCAAGGATCTTCCTTAAATCCATACTTATTTGATTTAGTCTTGAATGTTCTAATAGAACATATACAAGAGGAAATTCCAAAATGTACATTTTTTCACGGATAATATAGTCTTAATTGAGGACAAAAAAGAAGAGGTTAACTTTAAACTTAAGTTATGGAGACATACTTTGGAATCAAAAGGTTTCTGCTTGAATAGAAGTAAAACAGAATATATGCATTGCAAATTTAACAAGAAGCCAATTATAAATGATTTAGAGATAAAAATTGGAAAGCAAACCATTTCAAAATTGTCGAAGTTCAAATATTTGTGGTCAATTTTACATAATGATGGTGAAATAGGTGGGGATGTTATACATAAGATACAAGTTAGGTGGTTAAAGCGGATAAAAGCTTCAGGAGTCATTTGAGGTTGTAATATACCTACTAAGTTTAAAGAAAAAATTTATCAAAATACTATAAGGTCAGCGATGCTTTTACTTCAATGTTGGTGACAGCAACATGTATGCTTATTAAGCATTCAAGCTCGTGAGTTAGCTCTTATTGAATTTCAGATTGAAGCTATTAAAAAAAGTCCATAGAAATTTTAGAGATGCTACACTATATGTGTTGTATTATCAAGGATATGACTTAAGCTAACATTATACTCCAATGTGAGTAGATTCGAGAAATGATTTGTGAACCTTGATAAATCATTTTTAGAACAAATCACCATACATTGCTTTAACATAGAAGAAGACATGTAGCTAAGTGATCAGTTACTACTTTAGGACATCGAAAGCCAGATTGAATGTGGTGAAACAATCAAGAGTCATAGTCTTCCCCTAAGTGTGAATTAAAGGCAAAGTACATAAACACAAAATGTAGAATTTTGCTAGAGGAGCAAAGCCACAGTAAGTGTTACTGATTAATGTATGCTTACAAATGAGATGTGAGTAAATCCCTAATAGAGTTAAATACCTTATGAAAGAGAAAAAATAAATATAATTGTTCTCCCTCCTTGTGCAAGTGAGTTTTTCATATGTGGTCAAGGAGCGATGAACGTTGATTCAGAAGAAAGAAGAGAGGTTACTTACAAGAAATTTAGCAATTGATTGTTTTACTTAAAAACTTTTAAATTTGATTGGTTGAAATTAATTATAATTGTTTTACTTAAAATTTTTTTATTTTATTTATGTCTTAGTTAATTCAAAATTAAATTGTCTATTCACTCTCTTTAATTAAACGCGCTGCTACTGAAAAATGAGTGTTAATGTGGCTGACTATTTTTTTTCCGGCCAAAAGTGGCTTACTATTTGTTAATAAAGTCATTAAATTATTTATTCTAATTATTAAATTAATTAATTCACGGATCTTGTCAGGTTGTTTGCTCCACTCGCAAGCACATAAACCTCAGAAAAAAGGGTTAATTGTAATGCGATATGTAAGTGAATGGCATTTTCAATTTCTAAAATTACTCCCACTGTCCCATTTTGTGAAGGGATTTTAGATTTATTATTAATTTTGGACAAAAATATAAATTCATGTTGTAATTTACTAATTCTACTATTCGATCTAGAGTGTGAATGATTGAAAACTCCAAGAAAACACTAGTAGTAATTTACTTTTATAATTTTTGAAAAAGAATCTTAATTTTTAAAACTTTTAACGGTTAACATTAGAAATTATGATTTTTCTAATTGTCATTGTTAACTAAATTATCAACTTGAGTTTGGGTCCTAGAGATTTGTTAGATTCCTTTTTCTATTAATGATGAGAGAAAAATGTTATTTACAATTTCTTTTGAGACCATAATATTAATTTTTAGTTAAAAAATGAAACTAATTATTGTTATTTTTCCAGCATAATTAGTTGTTGAAATATTTTTTTGAAAATGAACCGAAAACAAAACAATAATTTTATAATTTTTTACAGTAGAATTATATATATATATATATATATATGTATATTACAAAACTAGATATGGAACTCATATATTATGGAGTAAAAATGATGAATAGTCCTATGAACGATATATAAATAAGTGAATTGTTATAAATTATATATTTTATTTTAAATTAAATTTGAATGAATTGAATTTAGATTTGAATTGAATATTGTTTTTAACGAATTAAATCAATATATATATATATCAATGTGAAATATATCAATATGAATATAATGATTATAAAATTAAGACTGCCATTTCAAACTCGAACTTGGGACACACATAACACCAACCAACGGGTTGAAAATCTCAACAAAACATATGATATCTTTTAATTTTAATTATTGTATCTGGCCAAAAAAGAAATTTCAATCCTTGTACCGCCAAAAACAAATCGTTTTCATTCATAAGTAATACCACACCAATTAAGGCCACACGTCCTCAAAGTTCAAACTACTGAGACATCGTAATGGACTCGTGGCCTGTTTGGTTTGAGGTAATAAATACTGCATACAATGGAATAGCGATCATTCCTTTTTGGTTGGGTTTTTTTTTTTACAATGCTATCCCATTCTTATTGGAATGGCCATTGCCAAACTACTGGGAATGATGATTCTTGGAGGTGACTGACAGAAATGATGGAGATTATTACATGAATTTGGATCAAAATGTCAATAATGCCCATTGTTATAAAATGTTTATTTTAACCTGGTTACTGCTCGAACCCGTGACCCTTCTGCTCATCCATGTGATGTGACGACCCATTCCTTGTTGGTATTATTTTATTTTATTTTTTGTATTTTTATGTTAAAATATTAATTTTTCTATAAGCTGATAGTTATAAGGTTTATTATTTTTTTATTTTTCATCATTTAAGATAAAAATTTCAAATTTAACTAAAAAAAACAAAGAAATGCACATAATAGCAAAAGAAATGTGCACGGTGCACCACATCCAAATTCGGACTTATTATCTTATGGCACGGTTGACTTGCCTCTCCATGTCTTCTGAAGTTTTTTTTCTTTTACCCTTTTCTCCGGCATTAATTATTTACGATAGTTTATTATTTAATTATCAATTAAATAATTATAAGAAGTTATAATGTGACTTGTCAGTGGGTCGTTGATATCACCAGAACGGACTTGGGTTCTCAGCTGCTCCGTGTGCTGTTGTCCCAGTATCAGATTTGGATGATTCAGATTTTATCTTATATTTTTTTTAATTTTATTATTAAATATTATTTTTTCAAATATTTCAGTTAAAAAATTATTTTTATTTTATATTTTATTTTTTTTAAATTAAAAAAATATTAAAACTTCAAAAAAAATTTATAAAAAATCTAGACTGTCCAGAATTTTTCTGGATGATCCACATCCTTTGCTGCTGCAGCAGTAGCAGCAGCAGAGGATCTATTTCCAACCAATAGAGGCGATTATTATCCACCAGCATAGTTGCCAACATTACTGCGATTAGCCGTCAATTTTCTAGCGGCTAAGAAATTGCAAGCATGGCTGGCGACTATGTAACCATTAGCTACGCTATCAGTAGCAGCAGCAGAGAATCTGTTTCCAACCAATAGAGGCGATTATTAGCCACCAGCATAGCTGCCAACATTACTGCGATTAGCCGCCAATTTTCTAGCGGCTAAGAAATTGCAAGCATGGCTGGCGACTATGTAACCATTAGCTATGCTATCAGCTTTACATTCACTAGATTAGTGGCAAAACCTTTCCCGGCGGGTTCTCGTTATGAACCACTAGCAAAGCTATATGTACATTTAAAAAATAATCTAGTTGTTTTAATTTTTTGGTTTTAGATGTTTAAAATAAAGGACCTATCTGTCTTTCTAAATTTTTATATTAGTTTCTATGTTTTTATTTTGATTAAATAGTTTTTTATAATTTTTTATTATGAAAGAATTAATTTTTAATATTTTAAAAACTTAGTAATTTAATTTATTTATCCTTTAGGATGATATTAATATTGTTAAAATTGAGATAAAATAGTTAATAATTAGCTGAGTTGACTCTTATACATAGATTATTAAAATTGACTAATTTGTATTTTTTTTTAAATAAAGAGAGATAAATCTATGTATCAATATAATTTAGTCAGTTTTAATAATCTAAATCATTGGTGAATATTTGAGTTTTTGAAAAAAAAAATACAACTTAGTCAGTTTTAATATTTTATGTATTAATCTAAGTTACTCATATATATCTTCTCAATTTTAACATCATAATTAATGTCAGGACAGTCCATATGAAAAATATTTTATTCTTAAAATGCTTAGCTGTATATATCGTAAAGTACTATAGATCATTGAATCTCATTTTACCTTTGTAAAAGAAATCATTTTCCCGGTGGCAGAAAAAAAAAATCACTTTTCCTAATTTTTTATTGGATATTTATTAGAGGCTAACAGCCACATATTAAAAATTGGATGAATTAGATAAAGGGACTCTCAAACTACTGTTTTACGTCAATGAAAAATAAGTTCTTCCTAAATAATTTTAAAGAAATATTCTTCACACTAAAATGACACATTTTGGAAAAGAAAAATTGACTTAGAATTACATATATACTCCCTTCGTTTTTTTAAAACATGTCATTTAACATTTTAATATACAAATTAAGAATTACAATTAATATGTTATAGTTTCTTTTAAATTTTTTAATATGTCCTTCAATAAATGAAAAAATAAAAAAGAGTAATTAATATTATATTTAACATTTAAAATAATTGATAAGGATATATATGGAAAAACAGTAATTAATGTTATCTTAAAATTTGAAAGTGATAAATAAATAGAAATAAAATTTTTCTTTAAAAATGATACTTAATCGAAATGGAGGGAGTAATGGCTTTCTCATCTTAACCTCTTGTTTTTGTTTTTGTTTTTTGACTCTCTCATCTTGACATGACTCAACAATATTTTATTTCATTTCTTAGCTTTATAATGAAATTAAATGTACAATTCATCTATTGCATGAAATTTAAGGTAAGTTGCATTGTTAATAGTAAATTATTAGTGTAACTTTATGTATATTTTGATATATGTATATTAACATTAATTATTATTTGACATTTATTTGCATGGCCTCCTTTCTCTCGTGTTTTCCATCTATAATCACCTCTAGATCCAAAATACTAATACTTTGTTTGGATTTGGAGGTAACTAGAGAGGAAGATCATGAGAGAAACCAAGATCTTGTTTGTTACAAGGCAAAGGAACACAAAAGGTGAGGAAAAAGCAATTTTTTTATGGTGTAGTACGCTGGAAAAGAAAATGGTTGGATTCTCTAGTATGATTTTCAATGCATATGCGGTTTCCACATTTAGAGAAATAAAGTTACTTCTGTTAGTTCAGCTGGCTTCCTAAGAGGGGCGTGAATTGTGAAGACTAAAATTTTTCTGCAAATATTAAATATACTAGTGATATTAAAAGATAACTAAAATCAGAGTATAAGAAATAAAGAGTAAAGGGGATAGAACTCAGTAGTTTATCCTGGTTTAGTCTATTTCACTTGACCTATATCTAGTCCCCAAGCCACCACTTGGGATTTCTCCACTATTTCTTGTAAGATTTAAATGGGTTCTTGCAATGACCGCAGTACAATACCATTCCCAACTTTGGACTGAAACAAGTTTTTTCACTCTTCTCACTCAAGAGTAAGACTATCTCCCTTAGTGTAATCTTACACTAAGTACTTTCTACAAGTGTGTAGATGTTTACAGAATGAAAACTCTCTAAAAAAAGTATATATGAAAGTTGAGATACAATGAATGAGCAAAACAGAGGGTAGGTAAGCTTTGAATGAATCAATAAATGAATCAGCAGAGTTTTAGCGTATATTTTGTTTTTCTCATTGCCCAACAACTTAAATGAGATTCTATTTATAGTTTTAGGGAAGAACTATCTATTAGAAACAAAGATTAGCCGTTACTTTCAGTAAAATAGCCGTTCACCTATCATATTAAATGCATTTGACAGAGGTTATGCAAATAACGAGTAACTGTTTTCCTTTGTTTTGAACGCAGAACTTTCATTATGCGGATAACCTAGCTAGGATATGTAGATAACGTGCTACCCTTAGCTCAAAATCATTTTCATGAAAAACTCACTCAGTTATTAGGATAACATTAAGCTTTTCTCAAACAGAGTTTGTAACACCCCACTACTTCCTAACACCTTCTCACTTGACCAAAACCTTCAAAATCTAACCAAACAAAACCCAAGCATATCAAAACAACTCCTAAAAACTTTGGAATAGCGGAAACGAACTTAAAAATGCCAGAAAATGGGTTGGGGCCGCGGCCGCTACAGTACCGCCGTGGCTTCGGCTTCCCCTGTTTTCATACACTTTTGCCTCCTCTGGAGCCATAGCTTGCTTCCTGCCACCGCGGCGCCGCCCTCTGGTTTTCATATCAGCAAAACTCAACATCTCGGGTGAACACTCCTACAGGTCAATCTAGTCACAATCTATCCATAAACACTACGTTTACCTTAATCCAACTCCGTATGGAGATTCTGGACCCTTGATACCATTTTGGCCACTTATTGACCAAAACTCACCGCTAACAACCTCCATTTGCTACTAAAGGCAAATGGTCACTCATGGACCATTCATACAAGTCCAAAAACCCCACACCAACTTATCCAAATAGGTTTCACCTCAGAGAAACCATTCCTATGAGATTTGACCCCTTGGAACCCCAACTTGACAAAATGGGCTACAGGCCCTAAAACATACCAATTAGGCCCAATTCCAACTTTCATCATACATAACACCTAACATACATCCATCCATAATAAACCATAAAATATCATGTATTCATTACAAAACCGTCTGTCCTACTTGGCACAAGATACATTATCCAAAATACACACATTACATAGACCTAGTATTCCAACATCCGAAGCTACTCCCACGTCTTCTCCGGACTATTGCCAGAATCGTCACCTGAAAGGTTAGTTCATGTGAGAGGGGTGTGAGATAATGTCTCAGTAATCGGGACTACCACATGCATACATATATACATATATCTCATACAATTTATGAATGCAATGTGAAATGAATGAAATGCATGTCTCCCTCGTAGGGATCTCATCCATATCCTCCCTAACATATATATTCCATCCTTATCCTCCCTAACATATATATATCATCACATATCACATCGCCATCACATCATCACCACCCAATCCGCCACATATCGCAATCTCACAATGTCATGTGGTGATGCGTATGTATCATCATATAATCATCATCATTATCATGATCTTAATGTCATGCTATACATCATGTCATATCATATCAATATCATCATCACATATGTAATCATCATCTAACTGTGTACATACCATGATATATATAGAAACAGTACACATAAACACATCAATATTGTGGTATAAAAGAAACATGCATATATACACAGATATACATACCATCATATAATATAAATGATACAATAAAAACAAACATCTGGTTACCCCAGGTTGTCACTACCACACTTACATGAGTTCCACAGGCTTTATTGAATTGTCTAACACACTTGAACCTCTCTTGATTAACCAAACAACCTTTACAATACCACAATTCTTTCATTAACACAATATACCATTTAGCCAAAACCACAATTCAACCACTTTAGGCCTAACCCAAGGTTCCAACACCTCTTTCATGCATCAATAAGCTCCTAGGAACCATTCACACACCAAACAATCCTATACACTTCGGATTCCCAAGAGCCCAAACCGAGAATATCCTAGGGTTAAGCTTAAATCATGCATAAACTCTACAAAACTCACACCCAAGAAAAAAGAACATCCAAACACACTTCCTTCACCCAATTTCATCCATTTCAATTAGTGGATTTTGGCCCAAATCGGAATTCACAACATATAACTGAAAAACCCTAAGTTTCAACCGAAGAAAATGAAGAGGCAGAAGTAGGGATCACTTACCAACGTGAATCCAAGCTTCCAGAGGCTGAAAACAACTCCCAAATGATGAAACTCTCAAACCATAGCAGAGCTCCCTTAGTTATCCTTTGTTTTCTTTCTTTTCCAATTGTCCGAAATGATCCGAATTTAAAACAAAATCCTGAATTTCGCCGCGGCTTTAGGATATCTCACCGTGGTGCCACCAATTTTAGCTGAAACAACACCACTGGACACGCTCTAGCCACAGCGGCCCTACTTCTCATCGTGGTGTAGAGCTCTTTCAGACTCCACTTGAACCTTCCTCCGTCCTGTTTCCTCCGGTGCTGCACACAATGCCAAATAAAGATATCATGAGAGGTGTTACAGAGTTTTTTTGAAACTTAGGTTATTAGGATAACTTTCCAAGGTTATGTGGATAAATTGTTTTGCTGAAGAAGAGTTATTAGTTCTATAACATAGATTATGCGGATAACCTCCCTAGGTCATGCGGGTAACCTGTTTATCCGAGGAAAGCTCAAGTATTCTGAAATATAGGTTATGCGAATAACTTCCCTAGGTTATGCAGATAACCTGTTTGCTTGAGGAGTCCAAGTGCTCTGTGACACACGTTCTACGGATAACCTCCCTAGGTTATGCGAATAACGGGCTGCACAGTACCACTTGCCTTCACTGTTCACTTCCTTATGTGGATAAGATGCCTACCTTATCATGTCAAACACTTGGACAGACTTGAGAACTTGATCCCCAAGCTATGTTATGCGGATAACCTCAATCTCTTTTCATAAAATTGAAGAATGGACTTTGAAAAAGCTTTAAGATTAAGTTTTTATCCCCATAACCTTCAATGGTTTTGCATATAAGGTAAAATATTTTCTTGAAAATAGGGTGAATACTTAGAAACATCTTTGAAATTGAGACCTTATCCCCAAAAGCTAAAACATGTTTATGAAAACCAATTGAACACTTAGAATCATTTTGATATTGAAACTTTATCCTCATAAGACAGCTCTTTTTTTGAAAATAATTTTGAAATCGTGAGCTAATCATTAATCATTCAATTAGTTATCTCATGTAATATTGGGTTAATTGAAATTCAAAGTTCAACTACCTTCTTTTACAAATAATTTCTTAAAGCATGTGAAACAACTCTTCATTCTTCAGGAAACTCCAACTCTGTTCTCTATTCTTCTTGTGTTCTTTTGATATTGGATCTCCAAGCTTATTTATTTTAGAATCATCAAAATATCTGAATTAGCATTCTCCCCTTTTTTAATGATGACAAAATAACTTAAACTTATTGTTAGTACTTGGGTTTGCATGAAGCTTCCCCTCAATATATGCATTGTTTAAATAAGGTTAAATAATGTAGTGCACATTTTTAGAACACAGAACACCAAGAACAAGCAAAGTTCACAGAAAAAGAACACCAAGGATAAACAAGGTTCACAGAAAGAAATTTATTGTATTATAAATATCCATTACAAGTACAGAAGCAAAAGATACAGAAACACAACAACTGAAAAGTAGTAGAATAGAACAAGCAAGCATAGATCAACAAATCCAGTTAAGTTTCTTTCTTTTTCTTAGATTTCTTCTTCTTTTTCTTTGCTTCTTTCTCTTCCTTCTCTTCTTTTTCCTTGTCTTTTTCTGTCTCTTCTTTCTCCCCCTTTTTGTCATTAGCATCAGAGGGGATTTAAGCAACACTAGCATCCATCCTGGCAATGTCCTGATCAAGCTTGGCCTTCCATTCCCTAATTCTTTGAATCCATTCATCCAGTGAGAGAGGAAGTGTGAAAGGTTGAGCTGGAACAGTGGATACTGGGACTGGCCGAAGTGGCTCAGTAGTAGAAGCAGGAGGAATAGAAGGAAATACAGGGATGTGCTGAATGTTAGGCATCACAGGAGGAGGTGAAACAGTGGGAAGTGGTGTAGGAGAGGGTTCAAAATCAGTGGCAATGGTAATGATTTCCTACACAATAGCCTCAGCAAGATAACTGATGCCCTTAAAAGAGATAGGGTTAGGGAGAGGAGGAAAGAGAGCATTAATCTCTTATCTTCGGTGATGAAGATAGATTTGGTGAATGAAATCACCTTCAGGCAAGAGAACTAAAGCTCTACTTGGATCAAGAACAGCCTTTTCCTCAAGACCATAGTCTAGGTTAGGACCTAGGTCCCCGGATAGAGTAGGTGATTATGTAGAAGTAGTTGGTTCAGTATATGTAGGAGGTGGTGGTTGGATTAGGGAAGAGGAAGGTTGAGGAACACAAGAAGCAAGTTGCTCATGTAGGAGTTTCACTTCTTGGGTGAGACTATCAAATTTATCTTAAATCTTTCCTGCATCTCAACAATGAGATATCCAAGATTAATCATGTCTTTTATGTGTTCTTGCCTGGTGGCCATGGCAATTTGAAACATGTTTTGGTACAGTGAAGGAATGTCTGTAGGTATAGGCAGGTCAATGGCAGGAATTTCATCTGGTTTGTTTGGGGTGGGTGTAGGGGTAGGAGGTTCAGGTTGCATGGATTGAGGTGATTCAGAGGGTGTGGATGGAGAGGTACTGGAATCACCAAGTGAAGAACTCTTTGTGGCAGAGGTGGGCTCAGAACCTTCTTCAGTGTCCCTCTTCTTGTCAACCCATCTCCCATTCTCCAGACTCATTCTCATCTTTTACAGGACTTTCTCATTTAATTCTTCTGGAAGTAGTGCAGGCCTTCTTTCAATGTGCAATATGTTATGAAACTTCAGGATTTTGGTGATGATGTGTCCAAATGGCAGCTGAGAATCCTGTCTGTAGGTTCTTGCTTTTCACACATCCTCTCCAAGATGATATCCACCACATTTAATGGTTTTCCCTTTATTAGTAATAGCGTGACTTGAAATTCTCCTCTGGATAAGTAATTGAAGCCTCCACTCTTGTTGAAGGATATGTGTGAGACAATGTAGTGAAGAATCCTATTGTCAACAGTTAGAAGAGTTGGGGTAATTTTCCCTTCAGTGGGCACATTTTGTCTTTGCCTAAGCAGCCTTGAGACTATTGTGCTCCATTTGTAATTGGCTTCATCCCCATGGTCTTCATTCACAGCTTCCTTTTCAGGGGGATACTTTGAATTCTCAATGTTCACCCTTATTCCTCCAGTGGGCAAACTCAGAATCTCACACAGTAAGTCAGGGTGCAGGGTAATCCATCTCTTTCTCAATCTTACTTCATACACATTTGTATCATAGTTAATTCTCAGAGAATTATACCAAGCACGTACAACCTCCGCATCATAATCCTCCTTCAACTCTATCAGTCCCATATAGTTCTCTAACAACCCAGTAGAATCAAATTTGTTTCTTACAAGAAATTCTTTTATTTTCACAAAATGAGGCTTGACTACCTTACGTCTTTTGAAATCAGTCTCATATGATTCTTTTAAAATTCTTATACCAATAAGTTTATCTGTAATCAAGGCTTCCTCAGACTCAGTAGCAGAAGAACTTACGTGTGTGTCAGCTTGAGGTTCTGATTCTAGAATTTCCTTTGGCTTTGTTGTTCTGGGCTTCTTCGTTGGTATACTTCACCCAGCTTCAGCTTTTCTCTTCCCTTCACTGGGTTATTTCGAAGCATACTTTGACTTCACATTATGTTGTGGACGTTCCCCTTGATCGCCACCCTTAGTCTTTGCCATATCAGTGATTCCAAATGATTTGGGAAGGTAAAAGAGGTTTAGAATTGCCCGAAAAGAGTTTTGAGAGTAGGAAAATAGATGGTATTTTGGAGATTTTGGAAAGCTTGAGGAGTATAATTAGAGATTTTCAGGATAGGGTTAGGTTTTCCGCACAAGGTTCGGTTAAAAATAAAAGAATCCTATATATAGTCTCAAGGTTATATGCATAACCTATGAAGATTATGCAAATAACGAGCTTTAGGAAATATAAGAGAAGGCACAGTTTGCTAGGTTATGCGGATAAGTTCCATAGGTTGTCGCATAACCAACTTGAGATAGAGAGGAGAAAAGAGAAGTTATTTAGACAAGCATACCACATTATCATGAAAAGAGGTTTCACAAAAGGGACACAAAAAGTTTTGCACAGAGCAAGTTATCCGGATAACCTTGCTATCTTATGCGGAGAATGTTTTCACTTTGGGAACTTCTTTTCTGGAAGTAACGTTATACGGATAAGCTAGGCAGGTTATCCTGAAATTGAATCACACAATACACATACTAATGAGCAAACAAAGTAGCTTATGCGCATAAGGTAGAAACCTTATCCGAATATCAAGGTCCTCAGAGGCTTCGAGTTTCACAAAAAGTCTCATTTTCATGAAAAACTTTATACCTTATGCGAATAACCTCAAATATAGAGTCTATGCAGACTAGAAAATCAACTCATTTTTAGCATAAGGCTATGGGGTTATACGGATAACCAAATTTGAAAAGCTCATAAACACTTATTGATAACCGTGTTATCTCCATAAGCCTCTTCTTTTCACCATAACTTCATTCTAACATGCAGGATACTTCTTTTCATTAGATTTTGATTGTTTCAACTCGAGAAGTTCCTGTAAAATAAACTTCTAGATACTTCGATGCTTAAGTTAGTATTGTTATTGATTGAATTATAGTTCTAAAAATGATGTTAAAAAAAACTTACAACTCATTGGGATTCACCATTCCCAATTCTCTCCTAATTTTTCCATGTCTGTCTTCTGTAAGTGGCTTTGTCAGGATGTCTACAAGCTGATCTTCAGTAGGAACAAATTCTAGTTTGACATCACCTTTCAAAACATGATCTCTTATAAAGTGATGTCTAACTTCGATGTGTTTTGTCCTTGAATGCATAACAGAAATATTTGAGATGTTGATGGAACTTTGATTATCATACCTTATTGGGATTTCCTTTATCTCAATCTCAAGGTCTTCAAGTTGTTGCTTCATCCACAGGACTTGTGCACAGAACTCTCTGCTGCTACATACTTAGCTTCAACTGTGGAGAGTGCTACAATATTTTGCTTTTTACTGAACCATGACACTAGAAAGCCTCCTAGAAATTGGTAAGTTCTACTTGTGCTCTTTCTATCAGTCTTGGATCCAACAAGATCTGCATCTGTATAACTTACGAGCTCTTCTCCAATGCCTTTTGGATACCAGTCCCATTTGAGATGTACCCAGTAAGTACCTGAAAATCCTCTTTATAGCTGTTGCGTGGGACTCTTTGGGACATGATTGGAACCTAGAACACATACAGACACTAAACATGATGTCAAGCCAACTAGCAGTTAAATATAGCAAGGAACCAATCTTCCTCCTATATTGAGTTATATCAAAGAGTTTTCCTTCTTCATCCATGTCAAGCTTAGTTGCAGAGGCCATAGGAGTTCCCACAGGCTTAGCATGCTTTAGTCCAAACTTCTTCAGCAGCTCCTTGAGATATTTTGACAAATTGAGAAAAATGCCATCATCACATTGTTTGATTTGCAATCCAAGGAAGAAGTTCAGCTCACCCATCATCGACATCTCAAACTCATTTTGCATTAACTCAGAAAAGTTCTTGCACAAAGACTCATTAGTAGCACCAAATATAATGTCATCAACATAAATTTATACAGTAAGTAGATCTTTATTTTCTCTTTTGGTAAACATGATTGTATCAAATTTTCCTCTTTTAAATCCTTTTTTAATTAGAAAATTACTCAGTCTCTCATACCATGCTCTAGGAGCCTATTTCAACCCATGTAGAGCTTTCTTTAGTTTATACACATGATTTAGTTAAGTTGAGTCCTCAAAACCTGGAGATTGATCAACATAAATCTCTTCCATGATATACTCATTCAGAAAAGCACTTTTCACATCTATTTGATACAACATAATATTTTTCATGTAAGCATAGGCTAAGAGAATCCTTATTGCTTCCAATCTTGCAACTGGAGCAAAAGTTTTCCCATAATTAATACCTTCTTCTTGATTATATCCTTTAGCCACTAATCTAGCTTTACTCCTTATTATTGATCATGATTCATCAAGTTTGTTTTAAACACCCATTTGGTTCCAATAATAGGATGGTTTTTAGGCTTAGGCACTAGATCCCAAACTTGACTTCTTTCAAACTAATTAAGTTCTTCTTGCATATCTAAAATCTAGTATTCATTAGTTAAAGACTCTTCAATGCACTTAGGTTCAGTTTGAGAAATAAAGGCACAATTATTAATTTGATCCCTAAGTTGTCTTTTGGTTTTAATTTTCTCTTGAACATTTCCAATAACTTGATCAACTGGATGATTCCTTTGATATCTCCAAGCTCTAGAGAGTTCTTAAGATACTTCCTCATTTATTTCACATTCATTATCTTTCTCCTGGATATCTTCCTCTATATCTATAGATTCAGATACTTTAGGAGGTTCAATCTTATTTTCTACTGATACACTCAAATTCTTGAAGTTGGAAATTAGATTATGCTCATCTCTAGCATGCTTAGACATAGTTTTATTTTCAAGAAAGAAAACATGCACAGATTCTTCAATAGTTATAGACTTCTTGTTGAATACCCTATATGCTTTACTTCTATTTGAGTAGCGAAGAAATATACCTTCATATGAATTGGCATCAAACTTTCCCAGATTATCTTTGTTGTTGTTGTGGATATAGCAAGTGCATCAAAAAACATGAAGATTAGAGAGGTTGGGCTTCCTTCCTTTGTACAACTCATTTGGAGTCTTCTCTAGCATAGGTTTGATGTAAGCTCTATTAATCATGTAGCATGTTGTGCTTACTGCATCAGCCCAGAATTACTTAAGCAGTCCTTTTTCATTCAGCATTGTATGAGCCATCTTCTCAAACACTCTATTCTTTCTCTCTACAACTCCATTCTGTTGAGGTGTTCTTGGGCTGAGAAGTTGTGCTCCACTCCATTTTCATCACAGTATCCAGCAAATTTTGCATTTTCAAATTCTCCTCCATGATATGTTCTAATACATACAATGGAGCAACCTTTCTCATTTTGGATTTTCTTGACTAAGATCAGAAAAGCATCATATGCTTCATCTTTAGAGGAAAGAAATAAAGTCCTGGTAAATCTAGAATAATCATCTACCACAATAAGTACATACAAGTTTCCACCAATACTCTTAAGCACGATTAGGACTTATCAAATTCATATGAAGTAATTGCAGTGGTCTTGTTGTAGAAACAATGTTTTTGGTATTGAATGAGGACTTTGTTTGTTTCCCTTTAAGACAAGCATTACATTCTCTAACCTTTTCAAACTTAATGTTGGGTAGACCAAGAATAAGTTCATTTTTAATGAGCTTATTTAATTGATGTATGCTAACATTTGCTAGTCTCATATGCCACAGCCAACTATCATCATTTTCACTTATTAAGCATATAGAGTCTAGAGAAGGTAATTCATCTAAATCAATAGTAAAACAATTACCATCTCTTTCTACCTTGAGAATCATTTTACGGTCACTTTTTTTGATGACTAGGTACTAGTTGGAATCGAACAGAACCCAATTGCATCTATCACAGATTTGGCTCACACTCAAAAGGTTGTGATTGAGTCTTATCATGAACATGACTTCTTCAATTGATGTTTCTAGATTTCTTCCAACAATTCCAATTCCAACTATCTTGCCGGACTGGTCACCACCGAAAGTAACCTTTCCTCCTTTCTTATCTCTCAGCACAATAAATTTTTCTGTCTCCAGTCACGTGTCTCGAACAAGCGTTGTCCATGTACCATTTGATGTTTTTCTTGGCCTTGAGATACACCTGCAAAACAAGTTTCAGTTCTTTCTTTTAGGTACCCATATTTGCTTGGGTCCTTTCTTGTTAGTGGAGGAGTCCTTGGGAACCCATTTCATTCCATTGCCATTTCCTTCCTTCTTAAAAATATAGTTGGAGGACACATGACCCTTCTTGTTACAGAAGTGGCCAGTAGAGAAAGGGAAAGAGGAAAGAGATGCATGTCTGAAATTGTGACATTATATTCTGAGTTATTTTAAGGCTATTAGCATGCACAAAGTTTCTCAGGTAAATGTTTTGTTTCTTGGTTTTCAATTTTTCCTTGACCGCACATGGGTCATATCCTAGACCAGTTTTGTTCTAACTCACAATTTGGTTTCCCAAAAATACATTCAGCATGTCCTCACCTCTACTAGGTTTAGTTAGAGTCTTGTGGAGATAATTATTCTTATCTTTCAACTCAATGCATGAGACACAAATAGAGGTGGTGGTAGAAGAAGAAAGCTGTGAAGCAATGCAAGATGTATGAGACTCACTCTCAAGCCTATGAATTTTTCTTTTAGCTTGACTCAGTTTTTTGGACATTTTGAGAAATTCAGTCATCAGTTCATCAAATGCATCATGTAGTTCATTGTAAGAATGTTTAGAGTCATTTACCTTAGAATCACTGTCGCTGTCTTGATTACAATTCTTCTCCTTCTCAACAATCTCTTGAGCCATCAAGCATAGGTTAGCAATTTCATCATCTCCTGCTACTTCTTTTTCATCTGAACTATCTCCCTAGATGGAAGATACAATAGCTTTCTTCTTTTTCACTGTGTCAGCTTTTTTTTCCTTCCCTTGTTTCTTGCTTAGCAAAGGATATTCCCATTTGATATGTCTAAGTTTCTTACACTTGTAGCATATGATAAAGTCTTTATTTTCTTTCTTACCGCTGGTGGCTCCATTTTTCTTTGCAAACCTTCTGAATTTCTTCTTTCCATGCATTTTGGCAAATTTCCTCACCAGCATGGGCATTGTCTCTTCATCTAGGTCAGCATCCTCCTCTGAATCATCATCAGCATATGATTCTACTTTGAGAGCCAAACTCTTCTTCTTCTTATTAGATGAAGTACATTCCTTGAGAGCCTTCAGCTTCCCTTCATATTCTTCAAGACTCCCAAAGAAGGTTGTGACAGATGTCATTGATTCCCCTCTAACTTCTTCTATTGCTGTCACCTTTGGCTGTCACTCAATGGGCAAAGCTTTGAGAATTTTTCTGACTTTCTCAGACTAGGTGCACTCATTTCTAAGACTCTTCAGTTAATTTACAATGAGAGTGAATCTCTTCTGCATATTCTTGATATTCTCACCCTCTTTCATCTTAAAGCTTTCATATTCTCCCATGCACGTATTCGGTTTATTTTCTCTTATGTCGGTGGTCCTTTCATGAGCAATCTGCAAGGTGTCCCACATGCCTTTGACTGTTGTACATTGGGACACCCTGTAGAACTCATCTTGGTTGAGAGCACTGACCAGATAATACTTAGCTTTAAAGTTGAGAAGGACCTTTCACCTATCCTGCTCGTTCCATTCCTCTTCAGGTTTCTCTCTGTATTTTCCATCATCTTGTAGTTTCATAGGAACAAAATCTCACTTTTAGATGATCGACCAAATATTCAAATCAATGGATTGAAGGTAAATTTGCACCCTCATCTTCCAATACCCGTAATATTCTCCACTAAAGTCAGAAGGTCTGTTGGTGTTGTTTCCTTCCGGAAGGATGCCTTCACCAAAGCCAGCCATGTCTTCTCCCAGATTGTTAGATTCTTTAACTCAGAGTCCTGGCTCTGATACCACTTGTTGGTTTAGCTGGCTTTCGAAGAGGGGGTGAATTGGGAAGATTGAAATTTTTTTGCAAAGATGAAATACACTAGTAATACTAAAAGATAGCTGAAAATAGAGTATAAAAAATAAAGAGCAAAGGGAAGAGAACTCAGTAGTTTATCCTAGTTTGGTCTATTCCACTTGACCTACGACTAGTCCCCAAGCCACCACTTGGGATTTCTCTACTATCTCTTGCAAGATTTGAATGTGTTGTTGCAATGACTGCAGTACAATACCAGTCCAAAGTTTAGACTGAAACAAGTTTTCTCACTCTTCTCACTCAAGAGTAAGACTATCTCCCTTAGTGTAATCTCATACTAAGTACTTTCTACAAGTGTGTAGATGTTTACAGAATAAAAACTCTCTTAAAAGAGTAGATATGAAAGTTGAGATACAATGAATGAGCAAAACAGAGGGTAGGCAAGCTTTGAATGAATCGATAAATAAATCAGCAGAGTTTTGGCATATATTTTGTTTTCTCATTGTCCAACAACTTAAATGAGGTCCTGTTTATAGTTTTGAGGGCAGAACTATCTATTAGAAACAAAGATTAGCCTTTACTTTCAGTAAAATAGCTGTTCACATATCGCATTAAATGCATCTGACAGAAGTTATGCGAATAACCTCCTAAGTTTATGTGAATAACAGGTAATTGTTTGCCTTTGTTTTCAACGTAGAGCTTTCGTTATGCAGATAACCTAACTAAGTTATGCGGATAACGTGCTACCCAGAATAGCTAAGTTTTAGCTCAAAATCATTTTCATGAAAACCCACTCAGTTATTAGAATGACATTAAGTTTTTCTCAAATTGAGTTTTTATGAAATTTAGGTTATCAAGATAACCTCCCAAGGTTATGTGGATAACCTGTTTGCTGAAGAAGAGCTATTAGTTCCTGTAACATAGGTTATGCATATAACCTCCATAGGTTATGCGGGTAACCTGTTTATCCAAGGAAAGCTCAAGTATTTTGAAATATAAGTTATGTGGACAACCTCCCTAGGTTTTGTAGATAACCTGTTTGCCCGAGGAGTCCAAGTGCTCTGTGACACACGTTATGCGGATAACCTCCCTAGGTTATGCGAATAACGGGTTGTACAGTACCACTTGCCTTCACTGTTCACTTCCTTATGTGGATAAGATGCCTACCTTATCATGTCAAACACTTGGACAGACTTGAGAACTTAATCCCCAAGCTATGTTATGCAGATAACCTCAATCTCTTTTCATAAAATTGAAGAATGGACTTTGAAAAAGCTTTAAGATTAAGTTTTTATCCCCATAACCTTCAATGGTTTTGCATATAAGGTAAAATATTTTCTTGAAAATAGGGTGAATACTTAGAAACATCTTTGAAATTGAGACCTTATCCCCAAAAGCTAAAACATGTTTATGAAAACCAATTGAACACTTAGAATCATTTTGATATTGAAACTTTATCCTCATAAGACAGCTCTTTTTTTGAAAATAATTTTGAAATCGTGAGCTAATCATTAATCATTCAATTAGTTATCTCATGTAATATTGGGTTAATTGAAATTCAAAGTTCAACTACCTTCTTTTACAAATAATTTCTTAAAGCATGTGAAACAACTCTTCATTCTTCAGGAAACTCCAACTCTGTTCTCTATTCTTCTTGTGTTCTTTTGATATAGGATCTCCAAGCTCATTTGTTTTAGAATCATCAAAACATTTGAATTAACAACTTGCACTACACCATCAGAGCGAATTTTTTTTTGAAAAAAAGCCCTTACGAGATTACTTTCTAATTTAAAGGTGAGGGATAAAGTTTGGGAAAATCACAGAAAAATTCTAGCAGCTAGGAGGTCCATCATATATCTTTGGCTGCCACTAAAAGTTTAGACACCATGAGCCTTGAGAACGAGCTAGCTGCTAGATCACTAGTAGATATTAGTTAAACTAGATTCGTGATCCATTGACCACTAGGGACGGAGGATCTCCTCACAAGCAGTTACCACCAAGCAAGACTTTTTAAGCAACAAAAAGAGGATTTGAAACCACAACCAGAAGTTGAGAGTCGACCCTTTTGCCTCAACCTGCATTGGCACCTTGTGGTCCTAATAGTAAAAAGTGAAATGATTTCCTTGGCCATAGGCAGGTAGTATGTGGTCCTAATTGTCAACTTGCTATCTTCAATGTGTATTTTTTTTAAGCACAAAAGGCATCTGCCAATTAATAATTAAAGACTAATTCCTTTAAAGTGTAAAATTTACTGAAGTGGATTTTTATCTCGCACAATAAGACTTTTTTTCATACACATGACCAATGATCAAACTTAAGAAAACATGCTTAAAAAATTCAGTTATTTATCAACTAAGTTAGGAGCTTGTTGGTTATATAAAATATGCTTTAAATCCATTCAAATGTACACTAATAGATAGACATCCATAAATAAGTCGCTTTTTACTCTCTCATTTTCAAATTATAAATTTGTTTTAACAATTTTACATATACTAGAAAAGTTGGTTAAAATTAATTGAAATCCTTGCATTTCATAAAATTCTTTTTCAAAAATTATAAAAGTAAATTATTATTTGTGTTATCTTAAAATTTTCTATCGCTATCTAAAATTACAACATGATTTTACTTGCAAGGTATGTTTGTGCAAATATATTAATAAATCGAAAATACCGTTTTGTTTTTATTGAGGGGAAGACAATCGAAATTACCCTTCTAATGTGCAACAGTCTGATTGATTGTAACAATGAAGAGTATTCTGGTGATGTCAACTACCCACTGATAAGTCACATTATAACTTGTTATAATTATTTAATTGATAATTTAATAATAAACTATCGTAAATAATTAATGCCGGAAAAAGGGCAAAAAAACTTTAGAAGACATGGAGAAGCAATTCAACCGTGCCATAAGATAATAGAATAAGATAATAAATTTGAGTTTTTATTTTTATGACAAAGGATGGGACAAGCCCAAAGAAATTACATCATTGAGTCAAGGGGGGAATCATTTCCCAAACAGTATAATTCCTACCCCTATGGTCCCCATTATCGCCAAGGCATCAGCGAGCATGTCAGTACCGGGGGATTCAGAGGGTATAAGGGAATGAGCCATTAGCAATGGGAATGGGTAAGGTAGTGCTTGATTCTGTGCGTTTGGTGTGTGGGTATCATGATGCCATGGAATGTCCGACTCCTTTAAACATGGGAATGAGGAAACCTATGGGAAATGGTGGGAATGGGTGAGCACTGTGGGAATCCAAATTTTTTGGACAACAATACCCTCATTTACTGATGCCTCTGATGATGCCTCTCCTTCGTCTTCCATGATGGTGTTGATGGCTTAGACCATCTTCTCAGTGACGATGGCAGCGATGATCTGTAAAACAAACACAAAGGCAAGCAAAAGGAGATTTGAGAAGGCTTTGCATTTGTCAACAATGAGAATGGTTGGAGAACTTGATCTAAGAAGGTCGTGTTCGCTAGCAATAGATCTGAGAAGGCCATAATGGTGTCGGTAGCTCAGACAATCTTCATGTTTGCCAATAACGATGGGATCTGGCTCCTTCGTGTTTCCGATGGGTCTATTTGTGCTGGAGACGGGATCTAGTTCATGGCAACGGACAATGGTGGTTCTGGCAACAGGTGAGGGAGTATATATGATGGTGGTTCTGGACGGCGATGGTGGTTTTGGAATGGACAATGATGGTGATGGTGCCGTCGGTAGGGAGGAATAAAGGAGGAAGGAGCTCAGTTTTTTTTTTGAATTAGGGGCATTTCAGTCATTTCATTAATTTTTGTCTCTTTTTTTTTATTATTCCCATCATTTTCCCTTAACATACCAAACATATATTTAAAACTCATTCTCATTTTCATTCCTATTCCCTTAAAAATCATTCTATATATCAAACATGGCCTAAAAGTCGCACTCTTTCCCTTCCTTAATATTAAAAATAAAAGATAAAATCACATAAGTTAAAATATAAAATAATTTTTAAAAATACTATTATTTACTATTAATAAATTCTATATCATACAATTAATATAAATAAATTATTCTACTAGTTTACAATCGAGCACTTACCCAGAAATATCTTCTCCTATCAAGTGCATTTCTTTTTTTTTTTTTAAATTAAATTTGAGTATTTTTTTATCTTAAATGATGAAAAATTAAGAATAGTAAATCAAATAACTATCAACTTCTAAAAAACTAATATTTTAGCATAAGAAAACAAAAAATATAAAATAATTAACTTTAGACAGTTCTAATATCATCTGGACAGTCTAATTTGCAGAGTCTAGAAAAAATATGTATGGTGCACATCCTACGTCCTTAAGGATAAAGATGTAGGATGTGCACCCGAACTAGAATTTAAGTTTCACCCCATTTTTCTCTTTTTAATTCGTTATTATTTAGCTTTTAAGAAAATAATAATTTTCATTACTTAATAAAATTAATTTTTGCTTAAATAATAAAATTGGTGATACTGATCAAATACTGATCAAAGAGAAACTAACGGAAGCATGATGTACAAAACTTTAACCAAGGAAGAATGGGTCAGATGAATAAGCAGGACGCTCATGAGTTTGAGCAGCAGCGAGGGTAAAATAAACCTTTTATAACAAGGGGCATTATTGACATTTTCATCCAAATTCCTATAATCTCCATCATTCCCAATAATTTGGTAATGACCATTCCTATAAGAATCGAAAAATATTGTAGGAAAAAAAAAACCCAAGCAACTTTCTGAAAAAAGGAATGGGTGTTATTCCATTCTACAAATTATTCATTACCCAACCAAACAGGCAAGGCATCAGTCAATTGCTATTAGGGCTGAACAATAGTGCCTGACACCCGATTGGCCTGGTCCAATCTGGTCACATTGGGTCGGGCCAATTTTTGGTCTTACCCAGTCTGACCTATATATATTTCTTTTTATTTTTAATTTTTTTAATTATTTTATATATATTGATTGATTTTGTAAAATTTTTGTTCTTTATATATCTAATATAATACATTTACTATATAAATATTATGAAAAATTTTTAAGATTTTAATATTTCAATTTTTAAAATTTTTGAATTGATTTTTTAACTTAATATCATGTAAAAATAATTTATAATGGTTAAGTATTCATAACTTTTTAAAATGTTATTTTTTTAACATTATTTTTTAAGAAAATCTATTTTTATATATAAATAAGTATATTTTTTTGTTATTAAGTAAATTTATTTTTTATTTTTTAATTTTAAAAAAACCTTAATATCAGGTTGACCCGGTACTTAATCCAATACTAATCTAAATATTCATTAGGCCGAATAACAGATAGGGGTCTAGCCCAGCCCAACTGAAGATCCCTAATTGCTATGTCTCAGCAATTTGAAGACGTGGGCTTATCATTAAATAGAAAAGAGAATCTAACAAATCTTTGGGACCCAAACTGAAGTCGGTAATTTATTAAAAAAACGATAATTAAAAATTTAAAAATTAATATTCTTTTTCAAAAATTATAAAAGTGATGGATGAGAATATTGAAGAGCTTGTGTAGTAATTTCAACCACCCACTCACTGACATGTCGCATTATAACGCTTTTTTTGTTTTCTGTGCTTGCGGGTGAAACAACCTGAGAAGATCCGTGAATTAATTAATTTAATAATTAGAATAAATAATTTAATGACTTTATTAACAAATAGTGAGCCATATTTGGCCCAAAAAAAAAAACACAGTCAGCCACGTTAACCCTCACTTTTCAGTAGCAGCGCGTTTAATTAAAGAGAGTGAATAGACAATTCAATTTTGGATTAACTAAGAAAAAAATAAAATAAAGGGAAAATTAATCTGTAGTTCCTATAGTTTACTTCAATTTTCAAAGAGTCCCTATAATTCACAACCTTGCAAGCTCCTCCTTATAGTTTTGGATTAACTAAGAAAAAAATAAAATAAACGGAAAATTAATCTGTAAGTCCTATAATTTACTTCAATTTTCAAAGAGTCCCTATAATTCACAACCTTGCATGCTCCTCCTTATAATTTTTCATGGTTACAAAGTTAATCCTCAAAATTTTAATAGTTTGTATCACAATCCCTAATATGTTGACATGGCCTAACAGAACTAACAGAATGGGTGATGTCGCTAACAGATATGCTCAGTGGCATACTGACGAGGATAAGAAGCACATGTGGTAGCCATGTGTGTAAAATGAACCAGAATTTTTTTAATAATACAAAGTTGATTGGGTTTAAATTTTTACAATCCATCCAGTGATGCCGGACTCAAACCTGAGAACGAACATTTTGGAGGAAGTGGTGCATAAACCATAGCCAAACTAGAAGAGTAGAGGAGTTCACAATAGAAATTCAAGTTGAAGATTGTTAAGAATCACAAATCAATGTTAACATTTCATATCCAAACAACACTTTTAGACCAAAAAAATCCTTCAAAAAAAAAATCCTAACTGCATTCAGATTACTAGATTTAGGGTATGGAGTAGCTAGCAACATATATTAATGATTTTTTGCTAAAGATGATAATAATGTTCATTCATTGATACATTGTTTAGTTGGAGGAAAAATGGGGGAAGGAGAGGGAAGGGGAGATGAGGGATTTTGCTCCCTCGCTATATTTGGTAACAAAAGAAATTGGGGGAGGGGAGGGAAAATATTGTTAAAATTTTCTCTCTCTCTCCCTCTTATATATTTTCCCCCATTAGGGTAATTGGGGGGAGGGAGGGGGGGAATGTATCATTGTGTGCAATCCTGACCCAATTGTCTCTCCATGTTTTCAAAAATCCCAACCCACCCAACTCATATATGGGACTCGAAATCTCTGCTGCGCGTTGTCTATGTGCCTCTACATTTCCATGTAATAAAGTTCAAAACAAGTGGAGTCTCATTAAATTCTTTTTTTTTAAATTTTTATAAAATTTTAGTTTGTGAGAGCAGCAGATGGGCATCATGAGAAGGCACAACAGAGGTTCCAAATCCCTCATATACACATCTCATTCTCATTTGGTATAGGGTTCTTAGTATACTAAGGGTATTGCAATTAATTCTTAATTGTTTTCCTTCTCTCTCCTCCTAAACCAAACATGATAACATTAAACTCCTCTTAGCCATAGTTTTATTAGGGAACAAAATCCCAGAACAATTTCTTACAATTCAACATCAATAATGATGAAATGCACCGGTGCAATATCAAACATGACCAAGATTAACAAGATTTCATGGAAGAAAACACCTAAATTGCTAAACCCTTGCAGCAAAAGGGACAAAGGGATTCAATGCGATTTTCAGTTCATTGTCGATGAGATTTCTGATTTGATGAGCGGTTAGCAAGATTCAAAGCAAGAAAAATGCAAACTGCTATTGGGCAGAGGAGAGAGCTTCACGATTTCTTGTTGTTCTAATCAAGAAAGCTTGGATATGTCCTCCTTGGTTCAGCTTTGACTTTCCATCTTCTAATAGGATGTGGTTTCCATGTGTTTCATAATCAACCTAATCACCATTACATCTCATAGCTTCGTCCTCCACATTACTTTTTCCATTACGTCCATCCTGCAAGGTAAGCTAGGTAGGGATTGATCTACAAACATTTAGGACTATGAGGATTAACTATACAAACTGTGAAAAATATAGGGATCACCTTGCAAGTTTTTGAAGTACAGGGACCTGATTGAAAATTAGGATAAACTATAGGGACTTACCCATTAAGTTTCCCTAAAATAAAAATAGCATAAATTCAAACGTCGCAAAGCCATTTATTAATAAAAATTCAAATTCATGAACAAGCATACTCTATTATTACATTCACAAATTCATTCCCAGTGAGTTTAATATTCTCATAATAAGAAGCACAAACCATTGGAGGATAAATCATTAGAATAAAATGAGGTGTGAGAAGTGGTTGCATTTCCACCATTTCTTTAGTTTTTCTGCTTCATGTCCGCCATCTCCCAAAGAATAGTTAAGGGCATAATTGGTTTGCTAAAAGGTTGACAAGGGAGATCCATTATGTTTATTGAAACGCTAATAATTGTGCAAATCGGCTTGCGAGAGCAGCTCATGGAGTTGATAGCCATTTTGTTAGTTTCACCAGTCCACCCCTAGATTATAGAGAGCCGATCGCGTTAAAGAGTCAGGGAACTCAGTTTGACCCCCTCCTCTGTTGATGTTACCAATATTTTTATTATTTTCTAATGGTGCGGATTGGCTTGCAAGAGTGGCTGATGGAGTTGATAGCCATATTTTGAATTTCACTATAGAGAGTAGATCACGTTAAGTATAGGAGGAATTACATTTTAAGATCAAAATAATAAATTTATTATAAAATAGAACCTGTTGTTACTCATTTTCTCAATTTTACTACTCAATAGTCCATATTTTAACATTTTTTATCAGTTAAATTTTTTCTTTATTATTAATTCACTTTATCGGTCTCTAGCTGTAATTCTTCCTTAAGTATACATCTTTTTCGTCAACATTTTGTCTTTGTTCTCGCTGAATTTGGAATCATACTTTTTTCTTGTTTTGAATGAATGAATGGGAATAGTACTGTTTCTTTGATTTGATTTTTCAATATTTTCATTAAGCTAAAGAAAGAAAAGCAGCATATTCAACTTTTGTCTGTGAGATACATTCACTCTCAGTCTATTTGATTTTTTTAAAGTATAAAAATTAAATATATTGACAACTGGATTTCTTTTATTTTTTTAATGAGAGATATAATTTTTTTATAATTATAATCATTTTTTAATATTTATATTCTATTAAAATATGTGAAAATATTAAAAAGGTAAAAAATTAGTTTATGAAAATACGTGGACAAAGATTGAAACAGAATCTACAATAACTATTTATCACTTATGAATAAGCTATTTCATATAATATATATATATATACTCCTTTTAGTCAGTATTATAGAGTTTTTTGTATGATAAGTTTCTGATAAAAAATATAAGGTATTGGACATTTTTCTTCCTATTTTATGCTTGACTTTAGTTCTTTTTTACTCTTCATTTATAACCTTACAATGATAATAAAATGTGGTATTTAATAAGGATAAAATGAGAAATATTGATAATGTTTACATTGATTTAGAGTGAAAAAATGATTTTATTAATATACATATAATTAATATAAAATACATTATAATGTGAATTGGAGGAAGTATTATATTAGTATAGATATAGATATATTGACTAATTGAAAAAATATTTTTTTTTATCAAAAACAAATGACCTTGAATGAGCGGATCCACATCCAATATGTTAAGGGCTGCACACCAAACTAAGGCCTTCTTCGGCTACTAGAAAGAAGCGCAAAATGGAGGGAACGAGGCTAAGATCAAGGCCTAGCCCCATGAAAGATAGAACGATCATTCAGCGTTTGCGTAAATTAAAAACTCTAAAAAGCTAATACTTTTTTTGTACCAAAAAACAAAGCTAATACTATTGATAAGTCATAAACATGGTAACTTCTCTTAAAATTATTTTTATAGATTTGCGGGCAGGTTCTAATTCACTAAATAGTAGATGATATAACATTGAATAAAATTTGAAATTACAAAATTATATCTCCTTAATTTTTTTCTACATCTTTGCCGCTTCTTCTTTTAAGTCATTCATTTTTTCTTCTTCATCTTTTCATTTTGGTAGCAAATCATGTGGAATTCAAAGTTGCATTAAATTCTGACAAATCCAGATTAAGCCACATCGGGCCCAGATGAAGAGAAGCTCTCTTAAAGATGACTTCTGCATACATGCAACCTCAAATATGAGATATCATACTGAAACAGAATTTAGCCTACTCCATTAAGATCAAGACCTTGTTGGTTTTTCTTTGTCTTTCTCAATGCCTCTAGTGTTGAATTATTTGTCTGTTCTAAAGTGTCGAACTAATGAAATTTAATTTTTATGCAAATACTATTAAAGAGATAAGATTATTATTATGATTGGAATAAAAGGCAATAAATTACCAATTCACAATGAATCGGGTTTAAGGCTTCTCGTGTGGCTTTCGTCATCCATTCTTCCTTCTCACCAATATACATAAAAGGCTATGAAAAGCCATACAAAACACAAAGAATACAGTGCACTAGACATTAATGTTACTTATCCACACTAGTAGGGAGTATGCATAAAAATTAAGGTTCAGAACCATGAAAATCTTAAGGAGAATAACGTTGTCGACATTTGTGTTTTCTTTGCATAATTTTAGCATGTGATTCATTTAAAATTCATTACCTATCACCACCATGGAACTCAAATTAGTTTTTTTTTTTTAACATTTAAAAGAATTGTATTAGAAGTACTATATGGTACATATAACTTTAAAGTTATGCAGCTGCCACATAACAGTAGTAAATTAAATATTATCGAGATTTAGTAGGTATATAGTACATGTAACCTTTAGAAATACTCTTAGAAACACAAGTGATAAATAATTTATATCCGATATGGACGCAAAGAATAAAGAAAAGTAGAAGATCAGTAATGAGTAACGAAAGTCGATTTGATTTTTTTTTTTTTTTTGCAGTGAAGATGAATTATGCTCGAGATCTCCACGGTCATGATCATTCCTAAAGAAAAATTAATTGAACCGTTAGCAAAATATGAAGATAAATCATTCCTAAAGATTAAATTATAAATCGATGAAATTTGAAGTTGTTTTCCTTGATCGAAGCATCTGTCTTTGAATCTTACTCAAAGCTAACATTCAGTGAAATAGTCAACAAAAGAAAATTCAAATACTGACGATATTAGTCTGTTCTTGGATGATAATTTGAATTTGAGTGAAGCATCCGTCTTGGAATATTAACCAGAGTTAAAATTAACCAAAGCTACTAAATTAATTGAATTGATACTAAGTTGAAAAATTATATTTGAATGAATGTTTGAGTAAGAATCTTCAAATATGGTCAATATATAGAAAAAGTGGTAATTGCTATGTGAGTGATCAAACTAACATGCCTAAGCTCGTATGCGCTTTTAATTAATTGTTGTATTCTTTGGACCAATGCACCTTTAATTGTTTGAAGCTATCTATAAAAACTGACCATGACCATGACCATTCATATGATTTAGTGTTTCTTAATATATATATATATGGTAGTTTTTGCTGTTACGCATGTAAGGAAGTATATCTGTAATGGCACGAGTGCTACACTAGTTATTACTGAAAGGATACATATTTAGTAAGATTTTCAATTAAAAATTTAAATCTATTCTAAATTTGAATAATAGTATAACAAAAATGAAGAAAATAAAATAAAAATAATATAATATTAAAAATGAAAGGAATAGAATCAATGAACCAATCTCCTATCTTTTCCCAGTATTGTATAATATATTAAACATATATATAATATAATATAACAAAATACAGAAAAGGAATCAATACTGTAATCTAAAAATGGTTGAAAACAAAAATTAAAAGAAATTTAAAAAGAAAAACATAATTTACTGATATTTAGAATTAATTTATATATTTATTAATATATTAATGTAAAATAAAAATATATATAAATAAAAGTGTTAATTTATTAATATTTAAATTATGTAATAATATTTAAATTTAAAATAATTAAATCTCCTACGTATCCATGAACGAATTGAAGCTGGGAAATGTGCAGTAGCCTGCATGCTTTTCCTATATAAGACTCAGGCAACTGCCACAGAACAGTACTAAGAGAAAAGAAAGAATAAAATTGTTGAGTTTGAGAATTCTCTTATTCATAGATGTTGTAAATAGACTGAATAAAAATTAGAGAGCGAACATGAATTTGGCAGGTTACTTTTTTTTTTTTGGGCCAACATGAAAATACTTCATTAATAGCTACACAAACGGTACAACAAAAGTTTCAAAGACACACAACAATATTATTTCACAGAAACACAAATAAAATCCAAGCCACACAAAGTGAAGAAAACAAGACAAACAGAAGACCCACAAAACAGAAATAGACAAAGAAAATAAACAGAGGCAGACACAGTGATCACGATGGGCCATTAACCTCAACGGCTCAACCTATTTTGAACACTGCCCTGAGGAGAGAGAGTAAGGTCTGAGTAGTGCCAAGAATGAGGACTATGATTCCAACCACAGTACCCAATGTTTTCCAAGGTGTGTTGCAATAATCACGTCTCAGAGTTGCCTTCATCTTGTGAAGTGGGTCATGATAAAAATCATTCAACTCTTTGAAGATCTTGAGGTATTCAGAACTGCAGGTCAGTGTAAGGATATTCTTACCCAGACCATTGAACAATGTTGCAACTTCACTGGTATCACCAAGCCAGTTTTGGATTATTCCCTTTCGAATGAGGACATCCACATCTTTGTTTGTGTTGATTAGGCAATCCCACATGAGAGCATAGTCAACAATGTAAGAATCATTAGGATGATGACAATGCTCTAAAGCTATCATATTACGAAACCAAAATTCAGTGCTGTCATCCACAAGAATGTGTGGCACCTCAAGAACACATTCTGAAAAGTTCAAGTCTAACAAGCAAATGCTGTCGGCTGACTTAAACGTTACTCCTGCATCTAGCAACTCTTTTGCACTGCATAAAAGACGTTCTTCAGGTTGGAATTTACTCCTTACAGGTTTTGTTGTTGGTAAGTAAAACAATCTAAGAAGATCTGTGAAGTGGTTTATCCTAACATCAGGATCAGGCTTTAGTTTTTGCTTGTTTAGACCTTCAAAGAAGGAAAATGTGATATCAAGAAATGAAGGGAGGTCACCACGATGGTTAGGGGGAAATGACATATCGAATAGCTCTTCAATAACAAAGAAAGGAAGTTGATTCTCAAGTAAAAGCAAATCCCTAAAAACACTTCCCTGCAAATATAGTTGTGACAGTTTAGCATCCTTGAGGATCTCACGGTTACGGTTGCTCACGATGAATTCAATGATGAAAGCAGCATCCATTAATATCAGTTTCACAAATTCCTCCACAGTGAGTTTGATATTCTCCGAGTAGGACGCACGAACTTTTGGCTCTGACTGGTTCACAAAATTGACCATTTCTTCAAAGCTTGCCCTCGCTCGTTGTAAAAAAGTTCTGAACACAAATTGTTTGTGCTCTTCCATGTCTTGTAGCCTCTCATCACGATAATGAAAGGGGCCAATTGAAACAACCACTGGGGTGTAAGCTTCTTCTTTGGATTTACGGATCAAAGGGGGCACTCTATAGATACAATATGCAGGGCGTGACAAGAGACGATCTTTGTTGTCTAGTGTCATTTTTTCTAGTGTCATTTTTTCAATGTCAATCTCGAAATCATTTTCCAATTCCATCTATCAAATAAAATAGTAATGAATATTAAAATAGATAGCACAAAAAAGTTTAAAAAAATCATTTAGTGATAGGTAAGAAATTTTAAATAGCAATAAAAAGGAACAAATAGTAATAGGTATGTTTTGTTTTTCATGTATAGTTTCATATCTTCACAGGTTTTCTTCTTAAAGCTAGTACTAAATAAGGCTAAAATACTAATAATTTAGAATGTAAACATGCATTTGCAATCTTAATTAGGCTGTAGAACAACCTGTGAAAGTAAATAAACGGAGAAAAGGAAAATAATTATAAAGGATCCAAATTGCCAAGCTGTAAGCGAGAGGAATGTAAATAAACTAAGAAAAGCATTCAGAATTTGATGAGAGTATATGATTCAGTACCTTGTTCTTCAATTTGAATGGAGTTTCCATCTATGAAATGAGGAGCCACGACAGATTATGCAACTTTTGTTTTGTCTCTCTATACATGAAATTGTAACACAAATTATTTTCTGATGTTCAGTTATATTGAGGTTCTACATGGTGTTATATAACATGTAGTTCATCCCTGTAAAGGTACACGTGTTTCTTTCTTTGTTTTGTTTTTTTATTAAAGGTTTTGTTACTACGTTGCAAGGAAATAATATTCCAGGGTAAGAACGAATTTAGAGAGTTCTACATGTGAAAGAAAGTATATTGCGTTGTGTGTCCCATAAAGGGTTACATGTGGGATATATATACAATGATTACACTGCGTAAACAATCCAATCAAATCACTAATTTACAGATGCGGGGGATATGCTATATCAGCTAATATAACGAACATTATCATCGAGAAAGTCAAAGTATATCATTTGTTTATATATATGATTTTTGTTAATGAGGCGTTTATATGATTTTGAATTGTACAGAGTTTGTGATTACTTACATATTTACACCCATTAAACGAAATAAGGGAAAGCAATACTTTTTTTTTTTTTTAAAAAAAGCTTCAAGTAAACTAAAGGTTATAAAGAAAACATAGTTTATTTACATAAAGTAAACTCAAGGTACAGACTTAAGAAATTAAAGTTTAAAATAAAAGAAAAGAATAAAAAACAAAAAAGGCGTCAACCAAACTAAAGGGTTTATAGAACATGGTCAATCTGCGTTATGTAAACAAAGGTTATTCTAAAGAATAACAAATTTATATTTCCATTTTCTTTAACCTTTACATTTGTTATGTAGACGTACGTGTATTTAAGATTAATATTAAAATGTTTATTAATCATTTGAAGTTGGAAGAGAAATTGAAGTGAAGACAAACACAATTGTACAAGTCAAAATATAATTTTACATTTAAATTTAACCAGTCTGATCATATCATTGTTTGTTGAATGATCTATTTTGAGGAATCTGAAAATATAATTTTAAATTTATTATTGTCCCCTTCTGTGAAACATATGAAATTAAAGTACTTTACTTTAAAGGATTCCAAAAATGCAATGTGTTAATAATTCCAAAGAAACACCTATTCAAAAACACCTCATCGACTTTTGGATTATTCAAATTTAATATAGATAATTCAATGTTATTATTTTCATGCTTATATTATGTGTCAAAATTATAATTATAAAATCACAATTAATTTTGAAATTATTCTTATTTGCCGCAAAGAACCCAATGAGATCATTATTGGTATATAGAAGGTTAAGATATGAGACTCAACCTGCTTTGCCTAGAGAGAGAGAGAGAGAGAGAGAGAGAGAGAGAGAGAGAGAGCTTGTGATGATATGATTTTCTAACATCTCAGACATTATAAAAAGGGGACCAAACTACATTTTGACATTTATAACCAACATCTTAGTCATATGTAAAAAAATTTAATTTATTTTGAATGAATTACAATTTAATGATATTGGAGCCGTTTTCTTGGTTGAAGCATCTAACTTGGAATATTAACCAGAGTTAAAATTAACAAAAATTTAGTAACTTAATTAGGAAACTCAAATACAGATAACATTATTCAAGTTCGATCCTTAGCTTGATTTAACTATAAGGTAAGAAGTCCTTCAAAATTGCTTGATTCTTAAATTGTACAAAGAAATAGGTAAAGTTATATGCACTACACAAAGTTCACCGAATAAGTTGATTGCCACTCTCTTTATAAAAGGAATTTGAAAGGGTTAGAGTATCTTTTTGTATGAGATAGTATTCTTGATCTTAGCCAAAAGGCCAAGAAAGGTATAGATTGTATTCTGAACTAGTACGTTGCTGACAGAATTTATTATTTATTTGTTATCATTGATTATACAATAAGATGCTAGTAGGTATATAGTTTTGTAAAACTGGCTATTTTCAAACCATATTAAAGTTATTTTTGTGGGAATGGTGACATCATTATTTATCAATGTTAATGTAGCTAGAATGTCCAAGAGAGGGTGAATTGTGCTATTGAAAATTTCTGTAAAAATGAAATTAATGCAATAATACAAGAGTTCTAAAAAAGAGCAAGAACTTGAAAAAAGAGTAGGAAAAAAGAGAATCAAATACTATGATTTATCTTGGTTTAGTCACTCCACTTTGCCTACATTAAATATTCAAATCATTTATTGAGATTTCTCCACTAATCCCAACAAGATTCAATCAGGTTTTTCCTTATCTTAATACAAACTCCAAGCTCTTCACTTGAGTGGGTCATGAGTCTCTCCACACCCTTTCAAAAAAGTGTACAAAATGAATCCCATAATATAAACACATTGAGATTTCTACCCGGAAATAAAAGTAAGATCTACAAGTGTTTAGCTTTATTAAAGAATCAATAGAATACAATGAAGCATATTTTCTCATAGCTAAAAGTGGTAGGTGAAGCTTTAATGTGCACAAGACAAAGAACTTAATGATTCACCAGTATTTTGACACAATCTTAGTGTTCTTACCCACCATCTTAATTAAGGTCTTATTTATAGATTTAAGCCAAATCTAATCATTAGAAATGAGAACTAGCCATTACTTAGCTGAATATAATGTTCACCTATCGCATTTAATGCATGTCAGAGCTATGTCAGCTAAGCCTGGTAGGTTAGTACACTAAGCCTGGTAGCCATTAGACACATCTGATAATGTTGGATCATGTTAGGCGGTTGGCAGCCTGCCACCATCACCCCTAACCTCCCCCATTCCTCATTTCATCCGTCCCCACTCCCTTGAGACACACAAACAATATATTTATTCCACATACACAAACATATAAATTTATACTTATTATTTATAAACATTTTATATATGAATAAATAAATACAAGAAAATATATTTGTGGAGATTTTATTTTTATTTTTTTTGCATGTGCCTCCAGTATCTTTAACTTACCTACTTTAATTGAAAGATTTATTGAAATCCATATTAATCTAAATCAAGTGAAGTAGGCTCCTTTCGGGTGACAAACTCTATTATTAAGTATTTAACATGCCTGCATTTTTAGGACACAAACTCAATACCTTTAATTAAGCTAGTATAACCCCTTACCAGTTAAACCAATATAAAGATTTTTTTTATTACAATTAATATATATTTATAATTATCACATAAAAAATGCGACCTGGATGGTGCAAAAATGAAGAAAAAAAAAAGAAAAATCAGTTTCCATAACAGAAGCTAATTCAGGAGGAGTTGTCACCAAAATTTGAAGGGAAATTCTGAAAAACACATTAAAAAGGAAATGATGGTTTACAAAATAAAATTGAGTTCGGGAGTACAATTATGAATGAGAAAGATGTTAGGCACCCCACAGTATTCATCCCTAGGAACAATTGATTATGGAAATGAATATAGCTTTAAAAATTATTTTGATTGTACTTTTATGATTCACATGCAAAAATAAATATAAAAATTAGAGAAAATAACAGAATGAAATGAGAAAAATATTATTTATTTATAAAGACGAACTTAACCTAAGATGAGAAGTTAAGACCTATGTACTTATGATAGGGATCAAAGTTCACCTAGTTGATATTGTTTTAATAGAAATTTTTTTAAAAGAGAATGTTTATAAAAAATAATTTATATCCTCTCAAACAAAACAATTTTAAAATTGGTTGGTGTGTTTTAATTTGTAAAAGATAGATTAATTTCTATTACTTAGATTAATTTCCATTACCTACTCTTATCATTTTCTAAAATCAATTTTTTAAAGAAAACATATTTTTCGCTTCTTTTAAAAGATGTGATTAATATACAAGTCATCTTGAATATTATATTTTTAAAAGTAAAAGATTGAAAACAATTTTATTCTTTATTTTTGTAAAAAACAATTTTAAAACAAAATCATATAGTATTTGTGGTGAATTTATCACTCAAAATCACTGATTAATGTCTAAGTACCTGCTGTGATTCCACTCGAGACAGAAAGGCAGCAAAAATAAAAAGTTTGGAGAAAAATAAATAATTTTTGTTTAAATTATTTTTATTTTCTTACTTCTATTATAAATATGAAAATAAATAAGACCAAAGGAACACATTTTTATTTCAGAAAGCATGAAAAAGAATTTATAGTATGATTTTTACGTGTATTTTCATAGAGAATCAACAAACATCTATGATAACTTTATCATTTACAACATGCTAATTGATACCTAAATACCTATAATATTATCACTTGGAGCAAAAAGGCTTTTGTTTTAATTATTTATATTACATTTATTATTTTTAAGAAAAAGGAAAATAGATAGAACCATTGGCACCTAAAATATTTTTAATGTAAGACATAATCATTATAGGTACCATGCCAACTCCTCATTTATGATACAATTAAGTGACGCCATGTGTCCGTAGAGATAATCTTAGGGGATAAACTCTAAAAATGAAAACTCAACAAAAAAACAATTAAAATAATTAAATTTACAAAACGCAGGTATAATTCATGTGAGTGGGTATTTGTTACGTAAGTCATATACTAATCACATTATGAGTCAAAAGAAATTAAGACAAGATGGAGAGTGAGTCATTGGCTTCCGTGAGCTTGTTTGCCTTAACAGAGATGACAATGCTTCGGAGAGACAAGAGATACATGGTAAGCCATGGTCTGAAAAACTGTCGACAAAAACACAAGTATTTTGACAAAGCGTTGACCGTTTATGCACTACCCAAGAAACCTTGCATCTCTCTCATGCATACCAGAAAAAGAATTGAACACAAGCCTCTTTCATTAACCTAACATGCAGCCATCAACAATATACTAATAGACCCTCCAGACCAACAGGAATCAATTGATAAACCCATCAATAGAAGTTACCCAAAATTGATCGTGCAATCGACATCCATAAAGAAATCTTAAAGGTATAATAATTCATACCTGACATGAGTGTGTTTGCTCCTCGGTTTTTTCCCTCAAATTCTATTCTACTCCAACGCATTCACCCTCTAATCGTGCTCTCTCAGACTGCTCCTCTTTTCTTGCTCGATCTCCCTTACCTCCATCTCTCAATCTCCGACCTCTCCCTGTTCTCCAACTCCCCTCCTCCTTTCCCATACGCTCTTCCCTCCTTCCATCTCTCTCTTTCTTATTTCAGCCCCCCCTCACTTTGGCCCCATAGACCCCTTTTATAGCCGAGCATAGCGTGGATCCAAAGCTATCTCTCTCTGCTCGCCGATCTCTGTCCCATTGGCAATTTAGAGGTTCAAGAGACGTTGATCAATGCCTGTTGATGGTGTGAACATAAAAAATTCCCTTCCCTTTGTTTCCCAGATAGTCGAGCTCCTAAAGAGAGGAGATATTTTTCCCTTCCTCGTGTCCAGTCCTCTGCATCAATCTGTGCTTATTGCGTGTTATAGCTGCCCTGCTGTTTTCTAGTCTCTGCGTCGATGCTCTGGTCCCTATGCCTTTTCACGCTGGGGCAAAGTGAGAGAAAGTGAGAGATCAGCGTTTCACTCCCGCTCTTCCATTTTTATCTTTTTGGTTTAGTTATCATTATTTGTTTTAAAATCTAATGGGAAAAGGAATTTTTTTTTAACAAAAAGCTCTAAATTAAAATATCAAGATCTTTTTTTTTTGCAGACAAAAAGCACAAATTTGGAGAATGCCTAAAACATATTTTTATTGTCGATTAAAAAATATTTAAAGGATAAGAAATTAATTTTTCAACCCTCTCAAAATCTCCTTTTTATTTTCTAAAACATGAAATAATTAGTAAATTTATTTATAATTGAACTAAAAAGGCTCTTTTTTTTTCTTTGTTCTTTCCAATTTTTTGATTTATTTTTAAAAAAATAGGGTGTTCACAATAATAATATAATATATATTTATATAAAATTGATATTACCTGTTACTTTTTTTTTGCCATGGACTAAGAGTATCCCTACACTTGGACAAGGAGAGAAAACATAGAAAAAAAATGAGGAGAGAAAATAAAGAGAAGATGAAAGTAAAAGAACAGATTTTTTTTTCTTGTACTTGGATAAACAAAAGAAAACATAATGGAGAAAAATGATTAATTTCACAATGATAATAATACAATTCCTATTTTTGGAGAATATTTATATATAATAAAATTTATTACTCCACCATATTATTCATATAATTTTCATAATATATTATTCAATGGAATAAAAATATAATTTAGTTGGGAAACACAAGACCCACCTCGAAAATTTCTAAGTGTCCCTTAAGCAAAAAAATTCCATCAAGTCTTTGGTATGGAAAATATTTTATTAGAAAAGATAAAATCAACTTCAATTATCCTTAGAACTTGAAGGAATTAGTTTTCAATTATTGTTTAGAGATACTTTTGGTGCTTGCTGTAACACCCCTCACGATTTCTTCCTTGGCATTGTGTTCAGGACCGGAGGAAACAGGACAGAGGAAGGCTCAAGTGGAGTCTGGAAGAGCTCCACACCGCGGCGAGAAGCAGGGCCACCGAGGCGAGAACCATTCCAGTGGCATTGTTTTGGATGAACTGGTAGAGCCGCGGCGAGATGTGCTGGAGCCGCGGCAAGAGTCGGGAAATTTGTTTAAATCCGGATCATTTCGGACGAACGGAAAAGAAAGAAATGGAGGAAACCGAGGGAGATTGTGAGGAGCAAAGCTAGGGTTCGAGATTCACGGCTTCTAGAAGTGATTTTCGGACCTCAAGAGCTTGGATTCAAGTTGGTAAGTGTTCTCTACTCCTCCCTCTCCATTTTCTTCGGTTAAGATTTGGGATTTTCGGTGGTAAGGTTGGATCTTCGATTTTGGCCGAAATCCACCGATTGAAATGAATGATTTGAGGTTAATGGAGTGTGTCTTGGTATTCTTGTTGTTTGGATGTGAGTTTTGAAGGGATTATATGTGATTTGAGCTTAACCCTAGGTTGTTATGGGTTAAGGCTCTTGGGATTCTGAAGTGTATGAGGTTGTGTAGTGTTTGAGTGATCCCTAAGAGCTTATTGATGCATGAAAAGGTTGTTGAAACCTTGGGTTAGGTTAACGTAGTTGAATTGTGATGTTTGGTTTATTGGTATATTGTGTTAATGGAAGAATTACGGTATTGTGAAGGTTGTTGGCTATCGAGAGGGGGTTCACGTGTATTAAACAGTTCAAGGAAGCTTGTGGAACTTGTGTGCGTGTGGTAATGACAGTTGAGGTAACCGAGTGTATGTTTGTATTGTATTGTTTGTATGGTATGATAGAACATATATCTGTATGTATATGCTTGTTCCTTTTCATACCACGATATTGATTGTGTATATGTATGGTTTTCTTATATATATCGTGGTATGCACGGCTAGTTGATGTGGGATGGTTGTATATTTACATTGTGATGTGTAGCATCCTCATACCATCGCATGCTAGCATGTCTATATGATGATTACGATGATAATGATGTATATATATATATGCATAGAGGTATGTTAGCATGACATTGGCATCATCACCATATGATTGCATAGTGAGAGATTGATGCTGAGGTGATGATGATGTGATGTGATATGAGATGATGATATGATGAAATATCCCTGTCACTAAATCCTCTCAATGGGAGAGCTAGGCGGTAGAGGACAATATGATATGATGAAATATCCCTGTCACTAAATCCTCTCCTTGGGAGAGCCAGGTGACAGTGGAATTGGGGATGCACCTTCCCTAAATCACCATTAATTTGTGATGGTCCAGGAGAAAGAGAGCCACGGTCTGAGCTTTAGTGTAACTATTGGCCGGGTTGCATTAGAGTAAGGTGAGCTTGGTGATGTCCCGGAATCAGTCTTCACCGACTGTTGGAAGGGAATCATCTATTGAAATGTCTTGTGATGACGATAGCTCGTGGTTCTAACCGTGTATGAGGGAGAACATGCATACCATTCATTACACATTGCATTCATGAGTTGTATGGAATATATGTATATATATATATATATTTGTATGTGATTGTTCCCGATTACTGAGACATTGTCTCACACCCCTCTCCCATGACTAACCTTTCAGGTGATGGTTCTGGCTCTAGTCCGGAGAAGCCGCGAGAGTAGCTGCGTATGTGGAAATAGTCTATGTAGTGTGTGTATTTTGTATTTGTAATTTGTACCAAGTAAGGTAGAAGGTTTTGAAATGGGTGAATGTTATGTCTGAGGTTTTGAATAAATGAATGTATGGTTATTGATGGGAAAGGAGATTATTTGTGGTTATATGTTGTAGGTTGTGTGTTATGTGTTGTGTGATGGGAGTTGAAGTTTGGCCTATTTTGTATGTTTGAGGGCTTGTGGCCCAAATTGTCAGGTATGGTTTCAAGGGGGTCAAATCTCAAAGGAGTGGTTCCTTTGAGGTGAAACCTCTTTGGACAGGTTGGTTTGGGGGTTTTAGACCTGTAGGTTTGGTCTAGGAGTGTCCTTGTGCCTTCGGTGGCAGTTGGAGGTTGTTAATGGCGAGTTTTGGTCAATAAGTGGCCAAAATGGTGTTAAGGGTCCAAAATCTCCATACGGAGTTGGATTGAGGTAAAAGTGGTGTTCATGGATAGATGGGGACTAGATTGACTTGTAGGAGTTGAAATCAAGTCAATCGGAGGTCGGAGCATAAAGTTATGCGTGTCAGAAATTCACCCCGGAGTATAGAAATTGCTGATATGGGATATCAGCAGGGGGCGCCACGGTGCCAGTGAATCCAGAAGCGATGGAGAAATAGGGGAGGCCGGAGCCACGGCGGTACTGTAGCGGCTGTGGCCCCCAACCCTATTTTGGTATTTTGGGAGTCATTTCCTCTGTTTGATGTTTTGGAGAGTTGTTTCGAGGTACCGGGGTTGTGTTTGATTAAATTTTAAAGTTTTTGGTCAAGTATGGAGGTAGGATGTTACATTTTGGTATCAGAGCAATGGTTTTGGACCATTGTTTCTACTTGAAGTACTACTTGGCACAAATTTAAATGCATAGACTATATTCCCACTGCAATGATAGTCCAGAACCGTATAATTGAAAGTATTATTGCTTGTGTGTAGGAAGGATGTCTCGAAGAGGAAGACAAAGTAATAGTGATTTGATGAGGTAGATGCATGAGATGCTGGCTGGCCTCAGTAATCAGGTGAATACTCAAGGAGAAACATTGAACAGGTTGCAGGAGCAAATCGATAGACAAGAACAAGGGGATGTGAATGAAGAAGCTGGTATATTTGTGGATCTGAATGCAGGAGAAGATGGGAATGTGGTGGAGCCTGAGAGAGCCCCAAGGGTCGGAAGAAAGGGTATCTCCTCATAGCTAAAGGACTTTCAGAAGTTCAATCCTCCGGCTTTCGAAGGTACCATGGATGTTTCTCAGGTTGAGAATTGGATTGAACAAATGGAGAATATCTTCAGTGTAATGGATTGCACCATGGAGCAAAGGGTGCAACTGGCGGCATTTAAGTTGGAAAAGAAGGCTAAGAGATGGTGGAGGAGTATTCTCCCGAGTGTTGAAGCTATGAATCCTCCTATGAATTGGGGACAATTTAAGAAATGGTTCTTTGCACACTACGTCCCTCCAGCCTTAATGATGCAAAAGGAGGCCGAGTTCCTAACTTTTCAACAAGGGAATCTATCAGCGGATGACTACATTGATCAATTCTTGGACTTGGCAAAATATTCCACTTATCTGAATAATTATCCTGATGATAGGTGGATGGCTCAGAGGTTGTTTGAGGGTGCCCATCCAGAGATTATGGAGTGGCTGTCTGTGGTGAAGTTTGTGTCCTTTGAGGACTTATGTGCGAAGATTCGTGCCCTGTATAGACGGATGAAGGAGGCTGAGGAGCATAGAAGGAATTCCATGATTCGGGCTTTCTCTCACCTAGGACCTATAGGAGGAATTAGTAAAGGAAGTGGTTTAGGAAGTGGTAGTCGTGGTGGTAGTACAGGTTCTAGTGGAGGAAGAGGTCGACATAATAGAAGTCGTCATGGTAAAGAAAAGGCAGGTTTGGCAGGGATCATTCCAATAGAGGTCGGTTTAGCAGAGGACCCTTTTATCGAGGTGGCTATGAACAAGGGAGTTCCAGTCAGAGTGAGTATGCAGGAAGGGACTCTGCTCCATCTCAATACAGTTCTGGTAGTGCATCGAATCCGTGCACAAAGTGTGGGTTTAACCATGGTGATCGTCCATGTTTGGTTTATTTTAATTGTGGGAGACCGGGACATATTGCTCGAGGTTGTCATGAGCTAAGGCGTGAAGATGCGATGAGGAGACCCATGATGCCTGGACGAGTTTTTGCCGTTACTCGACAAGAAGCGGATGCAGCACCTAATTTGATTAGAGGTAAACTTAAACTTAATGGTTACTCTATTCATCCTTTGTTTGACTCAGGTGCATCGCATTCGTTCATTTCTTTTGTTTGTGCTCAGAGATTGGGTGTAGTGGCAATGGAGTTGCCTTTTGAGTTGTTGGTATCCACACCCACGGGAGTTTCATTAAGAACCGCTCAAGCTTGTTTGAATTGTGTGGTTCGTTTTGAACATCAAAGCACTACCCTAGATTTAATTTGTTTGCCGTTGCAAGAGATTGATGTGATAATTGGGATGGATTGGTTGGAGGCGAATAATACTATTCTTGACTGTGCTCGAAAGACTATGTCTTTGCCAATGAACATCCCCAGTGTTGAAGGGGAACAGAATATCTGTTTGTCCTTCGCCCAAGCTGACAAGTATCTAAAGAAAGGATGTCAAGGGTTTCTGGTTTTCTTCTCTGTGAACATGGATATGCAAGGAGGTGTCGAAAGATATCTGGTTGTGAATGAATTCCCTGATGTGTTTCCAAAGGAGATTACTGGTTTACCCCCACCGCGAGAACTGGAGTTTTCCATCGATTTGGTGCTCGGGACTAGTCCTGTTTCGAAGGCTCCATATCGAATGGCACTATCTGAATTGAAAGAGCTAAAGAAACAGATTGAGGATTTGCTGAAGAGAGGTTTTATCAGACCTAGTGTCTCACCTTGGGGAGCTCCAGTGTTGTTTGTCAAGAAGAAGGATGGTAGCCTTAGATTGTACATTGATTACAGGCAATTGAACCGAGTGACGATCAAGAAAAAATATCCTTTGCCTAGGATTGAGGACTTGATTGATCAGTTGGCAAGTGCCTCCGTATTCTCTAAAATCGATTTGAGGTCAGGATACCATCAATTGCGAGTGCGTGCTGAGGATGTGCCTAAAACGGCATTTCAGACTCGATATGGTCATTATGAATTTCTCGTGATGCCATTCAGGTTGACAAATGCCCCGACAATCTCCATGGATTATATGAACAGGGTGTTTCGGCCGTATTTGGATAAATTTGTGGTGGTTTTCATTGATGACATTCTGGTTTACTCCAAGAGTGAAGAAGAGCATGCGCATCATCTTCGGATTGTGTTGCAAGTATTGCGGGATCACCAACTGTATGCTAAGCTCAGTAAGTGTGAGTTTTGGCTACGGGAAGTGAAATTTCTGGGTCATGTAATTTTTGCAGAAGGTATGACCGTAGACCCTAGTAAAGTCGAAGCGGTGTTGAATTGGGAGAGACCGAGAACGGTGACTAAAATTTGGAGTTTTCTGGGATTGGCTGGATATTACCGAAGGTTCATTAAGGGATTCTCTCAGCTTGTTATGCCATTGACTAGACTTACCTGTAAGGATCGATCTTTCGTTTGGGATGACAGGTGTGAGAGAGCATTCCAAGAGCTGAAGGTTTGTTTAACATCCACCCCAATGCTCATTATCCCTAACCCGTCAGAGTCATTCACTGTTTACATGGACGCCTCTAAGAAGAGTCTTGGGTGTGTTTTGATGCAGCAAGGCAGAGTCGTGGCGTATGCTTCAAGGAAGTTAAGGCCTTATGAGGAGAACTATCCTACTCATGACCTTGAGCTAGCGGCTGTAGTATTTGCCTTGAAATTGTGGAGGCATTATCTCTATGGAGCTCAGTTTGAGGTGTTCAGTGATCACAAGAGTTTGAAGTATTTGTTCGACCAGAAAGAGCTGAACATGAGGCAGAGATGTTGGGTTGAGTTCCTTGTGGACTATGAATTTACTCTAAAGTATCACCCTTGGAAAGCCAATGTTGTGGCGGATGCGTTGAGTAGGAAATCGATCCATATGGCCACGATGATGATGAGAGAGCAACAGTTGCTGTAAAGCCTGAGAGATATGAAGTTATCCATCAATGTCCATATTGGAGTACTAGTAATGAGTTCCATCAGTGTATCAAGTGATTTATTGAGGAACATCTGTTATGCTCAGATGGAGGATGACTATCTTTTGGGCATTCGCGAACAGGTTGAAATGGCGGAGACCCAGGACTTTGATATTTTGAATGATGGTATCATCCAGTATCGTGGACGGATATGTGTGCCAGATGTTGCAGGATTGCGAGAGATTATTTTGGAAGAAGCTCATAAGAGCAGGTACACTATTCACCCAGGTACCACTAAGATGTACCAACATCTGAAGCATGGTTATTAGTGGCCAGGCATGAAGAAGGACATCGCAGAGTTTGTGACAAGATGTTTTACTTGTCAGAAGGTAAAGATTGAACACCAATTGCCTGCAGGTATGTTGCAATCCTTGGAGATTCCGGAGTGGAAATGGGATAGTGTTTCCATGAATTTTGTGATGGGATTACCGAGGACCTCTTCAGGACACAATGCGATATGGGTCAGTGTAGACAAATTAATGAAGTCGGCCCATTTCCTTCCAATTCGGGAAACTATTTCAATGGAGAAATTGGCCCAGTTGTACGTGAATGAAATTGTAAGGCTGCATGGAGTCCTGATGAATATTGTGTCGGACAGAGATCCTAGGTTTACATCCAGGTTTTGGAAATCTCTTCAGAAAGCCATGGGTACGAAGTTGAGTTTCAATATTGCTTATCACCCTCAATCTGATGGGCAGACTGAAAGGACTATTTAGACTATGGAGGACATGCTGTGGGCATGTGTTCTGGAGAATAAAGGCAATTGGGATTAGTTTCTGTCGTTGGTTGAATTTGCTTACAACAACAGTTTTCACTCGAGTTTGCAAATGGCTCCGTATGAAGCGTTGTATGGCAGGAAGTGCAGGCCGCCATTGTGTTGGGTTGAACTTGATGAAAGGAGTCTTTTGGGCCTAGATATTGTGGATCAAACCTCTCGGCAAATAGAGAGTATTCGTCAGAAGCTTCTTACAGCTCAGAGTCGACAAAAGAGTTATGCGGACAGGAGAAGGAGACCATTAGAGTTTGATGTGGGAGACCATGTGTTTTTGAAGGTCACTCCTACTACTGGTGTTGGAAGATCAATTCGAACTAAAAAGCTTACTCCGCGGTACATGGGTCCATATCAAATTCTGGAATGAATTGGGCTTGTAGCATATCGAGTGGCGCTACCGCCTAATCTTGCTGGATTGCATGATGTTTTCCACGTGTCTCAACTCAAGAAGTATCATCCAGATCCGTCTCATATAATTGATGATGAAGCAGTTCAAGTACGAGAGGATCTGACTTTTGAGGTCTCGCCATTGCAAATCCTTGATGTTAAAGAGAAGCAGTTGAGAAATAAGACCATAAAGTTGATTAAGGTCCTATGGAGTAGCTTGAAATCCAATGATGTCACGTGGGAGACTGAAGAATTCATGCGAAGGAAATATCCAGAGTTCTTTGCCTGAGGTAGGAGTTGAAATTTCGAGGACGAAATTGTTATAAAGAGGGGAGAGTGTAACACCCCTCACGATTTCTTCCTTGGCATTGTGTTCAGGACCGGAGGAAATAGGACCGAGGAAGGCTCAAGTGGAGTCTAGAAGAGCTCCACGCCACGGCGAGAAGTAGGGCCGCGGCGGCGAGAACCATTCCAGTGGCATTGTTCCGGATGAACTGGTGGAGATGCTACGAGGTGTGCTGGAGCCGCAGCAAGAGTCGGGAAATTTGTTTAAATTCGGATCATTTTGGACGAACAGAAAAGAAAGAAATGGAGGAAACCGAGGGAGACCGTGAGGAGCAAAGCTAGGGTTCGAGATTCCAGACTTCTAGAAGTGATTTTCGGACCTCAAGAGCTTGGATTCAAGTTGGTAAGTGTTCTCTACTCCTCCCTCTCCACTTTCTTCGGTTAAGATTTGGGATTTTTGGTGGTAAGGTTGGATCTTCGGTTTTGGCCGAAATCCACAGATTGAAATGAATGGTTTGAGGTTAATGGAGTGTGTCTTGGTATTCTTGTTGCTTGGATGTGAGTTTCGAAGGGATTATCTATGATTTGAGCTTAACCCTAGGTTGTTATGGGTTAAGGCTCTTGGGATTTCGAAGTGTATGAGATTGTGTAGTGTTTGAGTGGTCCCTAAGAGTTTATTGGTCTATTGGGTTTTTTGGTTAAATTTTAAAGTTTTTGGTCAAGTATGGAGGTAGGATGTTACACTTACAAAAAATTTCTAAGTGATATTTTAAAAAATATATTGATATATGTTATATTTTCAATTAAAAATATTTTATTTTAATTTATTTATATATTAGATGTAGTATATAATATATTTTAGTTAATATATGTGTATATTACATTTTAATTAATTTAAATATAGAAAAATTAATTAATCAGTCCTTATAGCTTACACTCATTTTAAAGTAGGTCCCTATACCTTAAAAGTATATGAAAAACTCCCCATAGTTTTAGCTATTAGCAAAGTTAGTCCCTAAAATTTAATTCATTTATAAAAATACCCCTACTGTCCATATGTGACATTAACGGTGTTAAATTAATGCTGACATGGCAAAAGAGTAAACATGTGGATGCTGAAATGGCAATAGTAGAATAGCATACATTAAAAAAAAGAATGGAAACACAGCTTATTCTCCACCGCGCCTTTCCAAAAAGCGTTAGCATCTTCCTTTACTGCATTATCATCTTCTCCACCCGCTCACGTTGCCGATGAAGCTTTCTTGTGCCAAGTTTGCAACATTCTATAAGACTTGCTACTTTAAAAAACTCTAAAAAAAATGGATGCTCTGAGCATTTAAGTTACAAAAACCCAACTTAATTAAGGACTTTGATAGACCAAAATGATAATTTCCTGCTATAGATTACCATTACAACACACCCTAAATACTTTATTTTAATCTTATTAAAAAGAAAACTCCTCAATTTATAGAATCTACAATCCTTGTTCAACAGAAATTTGAGTAGAGGTTCCAAATATATAAAGTCGAGGATGCCACATTATCAATATTATCGGATTCAAATCATTACCTAGTTTTTCTTGCTCTGCAACAACAATAAACATCTCCATGTGCTTAATTTGAGGGCTCTAGAAAAGTTGTGAAAAGTGGTTCACAAGTTTCTTATTTATTTAGAAAATATAGACACACATAGAGACAAGCCATTGCTGCTACATCAAAAACAGACCTGATCCTACTAAAATTAAAGTCAGTAATGAATTTCACATAAGAGTGAAGGGCCACTAAAGTGGCAAAGACCTATGTATGTGTTTTTTTTTTATTACCTCTATCAGTGACACACACACATCAATAATATTAATAAAACTGCAAATGTAAATTTACTAAATTTTCTTTTATTTTAACTTTCAAAATATAGCTACTTGAAGTTGATAATTTCATTTGGTAAATAGGTCTATTGGTGCTCAAAATATAGTGATCCAGATTCAAAAAATTAAGAGGTGTATGGATTTTTTTTTTTTGCCATTAGATGTATGGATGTTTTAATAACCATATTTTGTATCTGGCACTATAATTATATTACCTTCTATTTATATTTTCCCTTTAGTTTACCAAACACAGCGGCAAGTAATTCTATATTGCCATTGTTTGCTATTGTTTGCATGGTCTTCCCAAGACGCCTTTTACAAATCCTAACAATGAAGTTAATGCTTTGTTCTACAAGCCCAAAATAGAGGTAAGCATTTGTTCCAACAAGAACCTAAGAATGCAAATTTCCATTTCTTCCATCATATTTACAAGAAGTCTACTAAACCAATGGTTTCACCGTCCCACTATCATTATTTTGAAGGCAAAACCCAACTTCTTGGCACTCTTAATATAAATTCTGTTTTTAATGTTTGATTTACAAATTTGTCCACCAATACATAAAATACAATAAACATCTCTATGCGTCTATTTTCTATAATTTTTGTCGATGAAGCTTGCTTATATGACTCCCATGTTATGTGACTTCACAATAGTCTAGGATACCCTCATGGGTACACTAGATGTGAGGATTAAACCCAGCTACGAAATTACAGAGGTAAGCATTTGAAGATGTCTGGTTAATGAAACTTTTATGTTTGAATGCTTAGAGATTTAACATAGATTTTAAAATTACAACAGTCACAAAATAGTTGAAATTAAATTCACTACTTCACTTATGTGATTTTCCCCTTCATGCTTTGTCAATCTTTGATCACTTTAAGATGCTCTGCCACCATAAAGAAAAATCTCCATCCTTCTTCGACTACACCTTGGTTGGTTCCTTCAAATTCAATGACGAGAACCTAGATTTCAATATTCTCCACCCAAAACCCTTCTTGTTCTCTCGTTTGTGCTTACTCTCCTATTTGTGAAAACTTTGACATGCTCTTCTACATAGGAGGACCAAGCCCTTGTCGCCACATTAGCATGATTAGCCACATAGGAAAAATTCTTAACGCCCCTAGCTGGTCTAGAGGCTGTAGGGATTGAAATTAGAACTTTGCAAAATGTACGGAGTGGATTGAAAACTTTGAAATTATAGAGACCTAATTAAAATTTGAGGTAAACTATAGGGATCAAATGATTAATTTTTCCTTTAAATAATATAAAATAATATATTATAAATTCCGTATAGGCACATGTAAAACAAGTTTTGGTTTGGTGAAGGGGTGTCACGAAGCCTGGATCCTTTGCTACTATTTTCTATTGTAAATTATATTTTAAAAGTATTGAAAATATGTAAAATATAAGTTATTTTGTAGGTATTAAATATTTATTTCCATATTTGTAGAGACAGATAAAAAAAGATATAATTAATATGTGTTATAATTTAATGAGGGTAATAATAAAAAGTTATAATAAATTTTATAAAGTTCAAGAGTTTTAATTACTTTTAACTATTTTTTTATGTGTAAAATAATTAAAAGTGACTTATAGGGAATAAAATGAGTATATCATTGTTTCAATTTTTTATTAAAAATAAATTGACACTCATCTTGGCTTCTGCAACACCGTTTTCAGTGAGTCAGAGAAAAAAATTGCAAGTCGGTGAGATTGATATCGACTTGTAAAATATTTAGCATTGGAAAAAGGTTTTTTTTTTCATGTAGTATTCTAGTAAAAGAGCCAAGTAATTGATTTTTAAAAAAAAAAGGAGAGCTGAGTAATTGTCTAACATAAATTAGCTCTTGTAGTCTGCGTTTTATTATATATATATATATATCTCTCTCTCTCTTTCTCAATACACACTATATATAGTATACACACACACTACATACATATTATAATATATATTTGGTCGGCGTATACTTAGTTTAAGGTGTAGTTCCAAAAGGTCAGAGTAAAATATAGAAGCTGTAGATACAAGACAAAATGTGAAACCCCCAAATCAGCAAACAAATTCTGCCAAAAAAACTGTGAGAATCAAATGTTTGATTGTTCCATATATGTGTGTGTGTGTGTGTGTGTGTGTGTGCATAACTGTCCTACATTTTCCAATCTGAACTTAACGTAAATAATGCTATTTCATAAAACCCAATTTTGATATTAATTAATTGTGAGGTTTTGAATAAAAAAAATGATCAATATTGTATATATTGAGTAGCATTAATAGGTTTAAGCAAGTGTTTTGTTTATTCAGCGTTATCTGAGCCAAATAGTAATAGGTGAGTTAGTTCATCAGAGTTACACAATGAGATTTCTTACTCTTGATCTCTACCTATACTTGGTAAAAAAAAAGATCTCTACCTATAGATTTAGTAGTACTAGCCTACTGATCAGTAACATACAAAACACATGATAAGTCAAGCTCACTCTCTAGTTGTGATTTTATTTTCTAAGCTATGGATTCTATGATGGTTTCGAGTAACTATCTTGTACTCCCTAAATATTCATGCTATATAGAAACTATACAAAAATCTTGATCAAGCTTAAAATTAGAAAATATTGGTGCCAGTGCTTTTTACATGGTTGGTTTCAAAGGATGACAGTAACCACCACGGGTAACTGACCGAGGAAAGCCCCTACTAAAATCTGTAATTCGTATGCTTAGAAAAAAAAATCAAATGACACTGAACGTAGCCTAGAGCCCGAATGCCGAGTGCAAGAGACCATTATCGACGCACTTGCTATTTGTATTTTTACTGCTTTGAAAGGTTAGAGAGTAAGAAAGTATACCCACTTAGGCACTTACTGACACTTCAACTAAGACCTGACTGCTCTTGCTGAAAGGATATTGGATAGGTTTAAAATGACGATAGGATTATGAATATATTTTGATAAATGAAAGTCTATAATTTTAGTCATATTGAGGGTGTGCCTGGGCCTAGGGATGAACCATGAAGTTGACGCAAAATGCCTTATCTTCAGTGTCAGTGTCATTTTTTCACTTTCTCCTAATCAAATGACAAAGGGCTTTTTCTCTCCTTTGGGCGGACTTCGCAGAGCAAACAAAATGCTCAGTGCAAGTGAAGTAGACGTAACATGTGGCACATGACCATGCCTATGAAGAAGACCATTAAAAACCGTTGTCATAATTCTGAAATAATGTTTTAAAAAAAAAAGAAAAAAAAAAGAAAAGTTGCCATATGCTTTTACGATCCAAAGTGTGTAATCTTACAAGTGGTTTATAACTAAAACTAAATAAGATCACTAAAAAAAGGCTAATAGTGTTGGCAACAACGTACAATAACCGGTTCGAGTCGTGCAAGGATACTGTCCTTAAGAGCTATTTCACCACACCCTGTTAAATGTAGCAGCTCTCCAGGATTAAACGAACTCTTCCTGCTTTGTGAAGGAGCAAGGCAACATAACATCAATAACTAAACAGAAAAAAATGAAAGAAGCTTGGGAGAGCAGAGGAGGAGAAGAGAGAGCTCCGAAGGTTGTCCGTGAGCTCGGTGTGTCATCTTCAATTTTGGAGCTCAATATTTATAGGCTCTGAAATCACTTGAACGTTGGACACACCATAATCACAATACTAAATTCGAACGTTGGGAGACAATGGAATTAAGGGAAATCATTTCTGGACGTTGAGGAGATAAAACCGTAAGGTAAAAATTATTTCTAAACGTTGGAGGGATAATGTTTTAATGGTTAATAAAATCTGCTAACAAATTTGAACAAAACCGAAAACTTAAACGCTCCAACATTTTAGAATTCGAAGCTCCCAAGTTTGAAGTTATCAAAAATTGAAGCTTTACTGGTAAACAATTTCATAAAAATTATTTTGTATTTTTCAAAACAATTTTTGCAAAAAAATGCCCATTGTCTTGTCCAATACACACCCCCGGGGGGGGGGTCGATAGATTTCAATTACGTCAGCCCATTATTGTGGGCACGAGCCCATTTCTTCTCTTGGCCCATTTATTAGCCCAATATTACTTCTTAGCTTAAATACACTAAGGCTTCCATTGGTTCAAGTAATGTGGGACTTCCTTGTTAACACAAATACACATAAACTCTAACAAATAGTTGTGGTAGTAAACATTGGCAATCTTAAAATGTTGTGATCAAAGGTAAAGTATGAGAAAAATAAGAAAAGTTTTCACAATTGAACAAGAGTACAGGATATGCATGCCTGAACTTCAGGAATTGGCTGAATAGTTTCAAAGATTTCTTGACAAATCTTGGGCGGATCCCGTTTCATTGCTGCTAGAAAATAGCGGCACCGTGTGTAGTTGTTCTAGCTAGTAGCAGATCCAGACCATCCATACTAAAATATGGATTGTCTCCATTTTATATTATATTTTTATTTTATTTTTAATATTAAACATTATTTTTCAAAGATCTTACAATTAACAAATTATTTTTAGTTTGTTATTTTTCTCCTTTTAAAATTAAAAAAATGTTAAAAAACTTATTTGGACAGTCTAGTCTAGATTTACTACTGAAATAATAGCACCCAGTGGCAGTTTCAAAAGCAGCAGAGGACTCAGTTCACTCAGAGGCCAAGCCTTTCTACTTCATGTGTGTCATCTCCCACCAAAGAATCTGAGTATATGTGCTCTTCCTTTTTTTTTTTTTGGACCAATCAAACTGAATGGCATTCAAAGAGGAAAGAAACCACAATCCAAGTCTAAAAAACAAAATAAAAGAATCGAAAAGAAACGATCTGAGTAAATATGCGCTCTTCCTTCTTGGATACGACTGCTAGTGTCAATTGTTGTATTCAGTATGCTTTAGATCCATCCTTGGCTTCTGTTATGTATATACGTCAGTGAAAAATACTAAGTTTTTCTTTAAATAATTAATTTTAAAGAAATATTCTTCTTTATTTAAAATGACGCATTTTAAATGAAAAAAAAAACAATAAGGCTTAGAATTACATATGGTGCTTCCTCTTTAATGTATTCATTAAATGCTTATACGACATCTAGTTGCATGTCTACATAATATACTCTCTTCCTTCGTTTTATTTACTACTCCCTACTTTCCATATCTTTTGTAGAAATTTAAGATTTTTCCATACAAATTAAGAAATCATTTATTATATCTATTTTCACAAGAAAATTGATTAATTTAACTAAAAAATAATGAGCTACATTGAATTAAACAAGAGAATGGTACAGTAAAAAAAGTAATTAATAATGCATGGAAGATCTAAAATAATAAAAAATTTGAAACAAAATCAAAACTCTAAAACTACAAAAGATATGGAATTAAAAGAGTATTTTTTTAATATTTTAGTATACAAATTAAAAATACAATTAATATGTTAAAATTTTATTTTAAATTTTCTAATGTGCTTTTAAAAAAATGAATAGATAGAAAAGAGTCATTAATACTGTTTTTTTACTTTTAAAATAAAAATAAGAATATAATTAATGAAAAATAATTAATACTATCTTAAAATTTTAAATTAATAGATAAATAGAAACAGCATTTTTATATATTATTGATTCATTAAAGTATGGATAATTTAGTGAAACGAAACGTAAGATGATCTGAACAAAAGATGACGTAATCAGAATGACGACTGCAGTTTGCCTTTGTATTAGTAATAAAGAAGAAATCAACAATATTTTATAGTTAAACCCAAAATTAGTAAGCCTAATCGCATTTCTATCATATTATATACCAGGTGAGCATTTGTATATTCCACGAAGTTAAGATGAGTAATAACTACTCATGGCATAATGGGACACAACATTAAACTGAACGATAAACTGATTTAAGGTTTAATACTCCAGTCATAATCTAATTAGAATTGTATTAGTAGTGATTAAATTTAAAATAATATATTTTAAACAAATAACATAGATTTAAACAAATTGCATAACTTTATTAAAGTCTCAAATTAAATAATATTAAATTATCAATATATTATCCATCATAAACAAATTATTAATTAGTGTTATAGCTCAATATTTAAATCTAAATAAGCTAATATTCATTCATAATCATATTTTGAGTTCAAAATAATCAACTAATAATCTATTATATTATTTATTAAGTAAATTTATAATTTTCATTAAATATATATAATAATAATGTTTGTATAATATTATAATATAAAAAAATTGTACTAAAAATTATACTATTTTAACGTAAAAGCTAAAAAAATGTTTGAAATTTAAAAAAAATAAAAATAAGACTGTTTCTAAACATATTTCAATAGTTCAAACCCAATTTTATTGGCTCAAACTGGTTCCTAAAAGAGCCAGCCTCGCTCTCCATTTGAACCAGATTTGACACCAAATCCCTGTTAAACTGGCATAATAACACTAGTTACAGCATGTGAAGAGGGTGATATATTATAAATTTTATAATTTGTATTAGTTTTAATGATGGTGATATTTTAATTGTTCACAATAACTATTGAAATGAACCAACTATATGTGCTATTTGTAAATTTGTACATGTTTAAATTCATTAAATTTTCATGCTAAAACTAATTATATTTTTTATACTCTAATTATATTATTATCGGTCTCTAAAAAAACTTGTCATTGTCATTGGTGATGTTATGGATATCAATTTGCAAGAGACTTTGTAAATTTAGTTAAATTTAGATTTTTTAAAAAATTAGATAATTAGATACATCATTTCATATATCGCAGAGTTTAAAATAAATTACACGAGATTTATGAATAGTGTAATTGTCTATAAATTTTATTAAGATATATTGATATATTGGTGATAGATTGATTTTAAATTTTAAAATGGACATGCCATTTGACCCACAAATTAAATATATACTTATTTAATAAAAGACGTAAAAATTTGATAAATAGATATATAGAGAGAGAGAGAGAGAGAGAAGGGGAGCTGGACACACATATCCACGCATGTCGGAGGTGAGCAATCCGGAGACAATCCTCATAACGACCAGATATACTAAATAGTTTTTTTTTATTGTCAATCTATTTTAAGTTTTTAATTGGTATACTTAAAAAGTGAAAATCATTAATAAAAAATACAACATTGTGTTACCTTGGTATTTATGTGCGTTTCGGTCTTTTCATCGCATATAGTTGGTTCTAAGACTTAAATTCATTAAATTCATGTACTATTTGTAAATGAACGCACTAGATATAGTGACATTTGTTTATTTGCAATTAATCATAGTATATTTATAAGGGTATTTCGGTCTTTTCAGCCAAAAAATATTTTCACTTCAGTATCCTAGTATTCAATTGGAATTAGACCTATTTTAGGTATTAAATTGAAAATATTGTGTTACCTTGGTACTTATATGTCATTTTCCTTTTATAAAAATTATGTACTAAAAAAAATATATGTATCATCAAATGCTTGATTCAATTAGTAAGGGAGTTGTACCAACTCAACTAGAGGTCTTGAATTCAAATCTTGGAATTGTAGTCATGTTAAATACTTGGTGATAAAATTTGTTACTCAAAAAGAGTCCTATCGGACTCTAGACACCGAAATCCTCTAATTAAAATAAGGTAGATTTAGGACATTAAGTGTATGTAAAAAAGAAATGTTCTTCATATAAATAGCGTAATTTATATTTTTGATTTATAAATAAAAAATTTATTTTTTTAATTAATCATTTGTATTTGGAGGTGACTAGAGAGGGGATATGTGAGAGACCAAGGCCTTGCTTGGTTGGTGGTAGCTAAATTGAAGAAAAAGAAAGGAAAGGAGAGATATAATTCATTAATAGCATAAAATTAAAGATACAAAACAATAAGTTCAAGAATACAACACTCAAATTTTAATATTACACCATAACCCATTAAATCTACCTAAAAGCTAATTGGAGGATAGAAAAGATGGTTTGAATATTAATGGTGAGAATGAGGAGCATGATTCCAGCAATAGAGGCCACAGTTTGCCAAGGTGTTTTGCAATAATCGCTTCTCAAAGTTGCGTTCCTGTTGTGCCAAGTATCTCCATAAAAGCCATTGAACCTTTTGCAGATTTCAACATAATTTGAGTTTAAATTATATCGGTCTACTTCTTTCCGAAGACCATTAAATATTTTAACAATATCATTGGCATCACCTAGATAGTTGCGAATTATTTTATTATGAATCAGGACATCCATATCTCTATTTGTATTGACCATTTGTGTAACATCCTACCTCCTTGCACTTCTAGACTTAACCAGAAACTTCAAAATTCAACCAACCACAATCTCTTACATCACAAAACAACTCTCCAATGTCTCAACAAAGTGGAAACGACTAACAAAACACCAAAAATTGGGCTGGGGCCACGGCCGCTACAATACCACCGCGGCTCCAACCTCCCCTGTTTCTCCCTCGCTACTGTCTTCTCTGGCGCCGCAGCACCCCCTGCTGATATCCTATATCAGCAAATTCAACATTCTGGGGTAAACTTCCAACGCGCATAACTTTATGCTCCGACCTCCGATTGACTTGATTCTAACTCCTACCAGTCAATCTAGTCCTCATCTATCCAGAAACACCATTTTTACCTTAATCCAACTCCGTATGGAGATTCTAGACCCTTAACATCGTTTTAGCCACTTATTGACCAAAACTCACCACTAGCAACCTCCAATTGCCACCAAAGGCAACGGGTCGCTCAGAGACCATTCATACAGGTCCAAAACCCCCAAACCAACATATTCAAAGAGGTTTCACCTCAAAGGAACAGCTCCTATGAGATTTGACCCCTTGGAACCCAACTGATCAAATGGGCTACAGGCCCTTAAACAAACCAACAAAGCCCCAAGGCCACACTGAGCTCACCAACACTAACATACAGCCTTCTCATCATTTCAAACCAAACAACCATACATACCACATACATAGCCATACCATACAACCATAATAATCCTTAACAATAACCATATGTTCTTTACAAACCATTCTTTATCCTACTTGGCACATAATACAATATCCAATACACAATTACTACATAGACCTAGTATTCCCATGTTCGCTGCTACTCATGCGTCTTCTCCGGACCAGTGCTAGAACTGTTACCTGAAAGGTTAGTTTACGGGAGAGGGGGTGGAACAATGTCTTAGTAACCGGGAACAACCACACACACACACATATACATATACATATATCTCATGCAACTCATGAATGCAATATGAAATGAATAAGATGCATGTCGCCCTTGCAGGGACCCCATCCTTATCCTCCCTAACACATATATCATCCATCCTTATTATCCTCCCTAACATATATATCATCCATCCTTATCCTCCCTAACATTTATATATCATCCATCCTTATCCTCCCTAACATATATATATCATCCATCCTTATCCTCCCTAACATATATATATATATAATTCAACACACACACACACACACACACACACACAAATATATATCATACATCATATCATCATCACATCATCACCACTCCATCCGCCATACATCACAATCTCACAATGTCATGTGGTGATGCTTATGTATCATCATATCATCATCATCGTAATGTCATGTATGCATCATATCATATCAACGCCATCATAACATATCTCATCATCATAAACATAATCATCATCTAACTGTATACATACCATGATATATAAAAATAGTACACACAAACACATCAATATCGTGGTATGAAAAAGACATACATATATACACAAACATACGTACTATCATATAACATAATCAATACAATATAAACAAACACCCGGTTACCTCAATTGTCGTTACCACACGCACACGAGTTCCACAAGCTTCCTTGAACTCCAACACGCTTGAACCCCTCTCGGCTAACCAGGCAACCTTCATAATAACACTATTCTTTCATTAACACAATATACCAATAACCAAAACATCACAATTCAACCACTTTAGGCCTAACCCAAAGTTCCAACACCTCTTTCATGCATCAATAAGCTCTTGGGGAATATTTACACACCAAACAATACCATATAACTCGGATTCCCAAAAGCTCTAACCAAAAACAACCTAGGGTTAAGCTCAAATCATACATATACCCTTCAAAACTCACATCCAAGCAACAAAATACCAAAACACACATCATTAACCTCAAATCATCCATTTCAATCGGTGGATTGCACCCCAAACCAGAAATCCAACCTTAACCTCGAAAATCCCAAACTTCAACCGAAGAAAATGGAGAGGGAGGAGTAGAGAACACTTACCAACTTGAATCCAAGCTCTTAAGGTCTGAAAATCACTCCTAGACACCGAAAATCTCGAACCCTAACACTGCTTCTCGGTCTCCTCCGTCGCTCCCTTCGTTTTCTTTCTTTTTCGTCCAACTGAACTGATCCAGTTTTAAACAGATTTCCCGACTCTCGTCGCGGCCTCAGATGTCTCGTCGCGGCTCCATCGAATTCAGCTCAAACATCACCACTGGAAGGTCTCTCGCCACGGCGGCTCTACTCCTAGCCGCGGCGTGGAGCCCTTTTTGGTTCCTCTTGAACCTATCTCTGTCCTACTTCCTCCAGTCCTGAACACAAAGCCAATAAAGATATCGTGAGGGGCGTTAAAATTTGACCCAATAAAATAGCAAGATCGGTAATAAAATGTTTATAAGGATAATGACAATGCTCTAAAGCTATCATATTTTGAAACAAACATTCAGTACTATCTTGCACTAAAATATATGGAACCTCAAGATTATGCCTGGAAAATTCCAAGTCTAGTAAGTACTTACTTTTGCTTGCCTTCAACTTTACTCCTGATTCTTCCTGCTCTTTTGCACTATATAAAAGATCATAGTCATCTCCAACATCAGGGAATATTGGTTGCCTCAATGGATTATTTCCAGGTAGGTAAAAGAACCTAAGAAAATCAGTGAAATGCTTTATCCCAACACTAGAATTCGGTTCTAAGTCTTGTATGTTAAAATGATGAAGGAAGGCATTGGTCAACTCAAGAAAGGAAGGGAGGCCACCGCGAAGGTATGGAGGAAATGCTATATTGAATAGATCTTCAAAAAAAAAGAATGGAAGTTGATTCTCAAGTAAAACTAAATCCTTCCTAATAGCATTCCTTAACTGTGGGACCTCCCAATTGTAGGACCCCATGAAAACTTCAATGATGAAAGTAGCATCCACTAATATCAATTTCATGGGTTTTTTCTTATTGAGGTTGATGTTCTCTGAGTAGGAAGCCCGAACGGTTGGCTCTGAATTTTTCACAAAGTTGACCAAATCGTCCAAACTCATATTAGTTTGTTGTGTAAATCTCTTGCAAAATATCTGTTTGTGCATTTCCATTTCTTGCAGCTTCACATTCCCATAGTGATAGGGACCAATGGATACAAATTTTGGGGTGTAAGCATATGGTTTTTGGTCACGGAGTGATGGGTGCACCTTGTAGATACAACAAATAGGTGACAAGAGACCATCTTTGTTAATCTTGATCATTGCTTCAATATCAATGATCACATCGTCTTCCATCTATCAAATTTGAGTTAGAAATTAGATTAGAATTTCAGAACAAAGAAAAAAAGGAACATAATAAAATCCTCAGCTTCACAATTGAACATGAGTGCCGGATACTTTATGATCCAACTGATTGTAGGATGAATTTTCCGACCAGTTTTGTGAATAAGTGATTGCGTTTCCACCATTTCTTTGTTAGTCTCTGCCATCTCCCAATGAACCTCAGTATATATTACTCTTCCTGGATTTGGTTTTCAATATGCTTTAGATACAATCTTGGCTTTAGTTATATATGATAGCCAAATGTCACAACGAATTGTATTTGGTTCAAGTGATTCGGCACTTCTTCTTCATAAGTAAGGTTTCACATTCAAGTCTTACATAGAAAATATTGCTACTAAGAGAACTTTTAACATTTTATGGTTTGACATGTCTCAATTTAGATTAGTCGACATCCAATATGGTTTTCACCGGTTGGTAAATGAAAGTAAAAGTCCAAATATATAAAATCTCAAAATAATTTTTTTTTAAGGTGGTGTACTCTAAAATTGTGGAATTTCGAACCATATATTTTTTAAGGTTGGTAAATAAATTGAATATGAGTTTTCTCATGAAACTTGCTACTTTTGCGGCAAGTTAATTGTCATATCATATTGGTTTATGTTATCACAAAAAGAAGAAAAATAGAAGCAATTATTTCACATGTATATTGACGTAGTTTACACTAATCATATTTTTCAGTTCTTACCTTACCATATATTTTAAAATCCAAATATAAAAATGTACCTAAAAAGTAGAGAAGAAATATTTTTGAGAAAAATTAAAGTTTTCCTACTTTGCAATTAAGGAATTTTTTTAGAAAGATAACGAAGCAATCCCGCAAATGAATAATTCCAAAAGTAAAGAAGACACTTCTTTAATTTCTAGCTGAGAAGAAGACGTTGGCCAAAAAAAAAAACCGAGAAGAAGACAATTAAAGCAATCAGACCTCCAGAAAAGTAATTTCCCTTCTCAAGCAAACATTAGTTGAGTGACTATAGAAGTCACAAAATATACTTCCCTCTTTCTTTTTTTTAAACCACACTAAAGAGTCTTACTTCATGAGGATGTAAGAATCTCTTTGTATGAAATTCTTGATTAGTTGTTTAGAGAATTTATGAATACTTAAATAAAAAGTCTCAGTAAGGTATAGTTTATACAATTATTAAAGTTTAGTAGTTATATGGAGTTCGAAGTCAAATTGCATAGAAGTTATTTAGGCAGTTGTATGAATCATTTGAATTTCACCGGTTTGATATGCAGGAATTGACAATAAAGAAAGGGAATGAGAAAATAATTCTGTATAAATAAATGTTTGGTATGCAGGGATCAGGATTCATAGCAAAATTTGATTCCATCATAATAGATGGAGCTTAATTCCACATAGGGGTAATTGAATTGCGTCTTAGTTCTATGGAATAAAAAAATTTTAGGCCATTTTGCTCCTCCTCATTTTTCTCTTTCCTCTGGCTACCTCTCTTCTTTCTCCGTCTTCTTTCTTCTCACCTATCTTCTCATTTAATTTTCAATAATTATTATTTTAAGGGCATTATTATCTTTTTACTCCTGAAGAATTCATTTCCATCATTTTGATTAGTATACGTAGCTAACAGTCTGATATAGGAATTCATTAATTTTTTCTAATACGAAACATGATTTCAGGTAAAAAAAATATCTTACGTTCTAATTTGGCCAATTCATTTTTCATTGCTCATTCAAATTCCTTCCAAAAAATTTTCTAGTATATTAAACGTTCCCAGATCACTCACTGACAGAAGTTTGGTAAAATATTGATGAAATTTGATCAAGTGATGTTGGCGTTATTACCATGATAGAATGATGTCTTTGAATCCTACTCGAAGCTCACATTTAGTTAAATGTTCATCCGAAGAAAATTCAAACACAGAATGTAACATCCTACCTCCGCTAGTAACCAATACTCACAAAATCCAACCAAACAACATCTCACAGCCTCAAACCAGCGGAAACGAACCCCAAAAATACCAAATTTTGGGCTGGGGCCGTGGCCGCTACAGTACCGCCGCGGCTCCAGCTTTCTCTAAAACATGCCTCGCTACTGGACGGCTGGCGCCGCGGCCTGGACTGCTGACGCCGCGGCGCCCCCTTACTGATGTCCCACATCAGCACTTCAACACTTTGGGACGAACTTCCAACGCGCATAACTTTATGCTCTGATCTCCGATTGACTTGATTCCAACTCCTACAAGTCAATCTTGTCCCAACCTAACCACAGACACCACTTTCACCTCAATCCAACTCTGAATAGAGATTTTGGACACCCTACACTGTGTTGGCCACTTATGGACCAAAACTCAATACTAACCAACTCCAATTATCACCAAAGACAACTGGTCACTCAAAGACCATTCATACAGGTCTTAAATCTCCAAACCAACCTGTCCAAAGAGGTTTCCCCTCAAAGGAACCACTCCTCAGAGTTTTGACCCCCTTGAACCTCAACATGACAAGATGGGCTACAGGCCCTAAGACACAACAACCAGGCCCAAGCCACTCTAGGCTCACAAATACTACCATACCAACTTCCACACACCTAACATTCTCAGAACACCAACATAACACATTCCATAAAACATAATCAAATATACATTCATCCATAACAATCATATCAATCTCATATATCCAATACACACTTTCTACCCTACTTGGCACATAATACATTAACCAAAAATACAAACACTACATAGACTTCCCACGTACACAGCTACTCTCTTTGCTTCTTCGGACTAGTGCCAGAACCTTCACCTGAAAGGGTTAGTCATGGGAGAGGGTGGAAAGAGACAATGTCTCAGTAACCGGGATCAACCACACATAAACATATATATACACAGATATGAATCATATAACATATGAATGCAATGTAAAATGCATGGTATGCATGTCGTCCTCTCCGGGACTTCCATCCTTATCCTCCCTAACACACACGTACATATAACCCATCCTTATTCTCCCTAACACACATATACAATCCACCCTTATCCTCCCTAACATATACATACATCACATACTCCAACCTTATTCTCCCTAACAATTTCATTCATCATCATATATCATACATTATCTCATCATCACCACTTTATCCGTCATATATATCGATGTAACAATAACATGTGGTGATGCTAATGTATCATCCTCATCATCATAATCATCATAACGTCTATACATCACATCATATCACATCTACTATACGCATACCACGATATATAAAACAACACACACACATATATCACTATCGTGGTATGAAAAGGACATGCATCACTACTACACAGAACCCCAATTTACATCGGTTATTTTAGCCTTTTTAAATCGGTTTTAAAAGTGATATAAAAGCAGGCGATGTAGAAAAAACTATTTTTATATCGGTTTTTTAACCGATGTAAAAAAATTGCTTTTACATCGGTTTTTAATGCAAAACCGATATAGAAAAATATGCTTTTTATATCGGTTATATTAAAAAACCGATGTAACTTTGAACTTTTTTTTACACCGTAATAAGTGTAATTTATATTCAGACCTGAATTTACAACCAAATTTCCAAAATAACTGAGCAAATTTTATAGCCATAATAGCTATAATGCCAAAAATGATTATTGAGTATATATCTAAAGTGAACTTTTACTAAAGTTATATCACAAAAAATGGTTTAATAGAATTAATGGAAATTGTAAAATTCATATAAGTCTCATACTAAAATATCATATTTCCAATATCACACTAAAATATCCTTAACTATTCCTAAAATACTAAACTAAAATAAATTAGCTCTAGTAGTAAAACATATAAGTCTCCATATCTTATTTATATATCTAAAATACTGAACTAGAATAAAGCAATTATACAAGTCTAGTAGTAAAACATTACATCTTTGTCATTTTCCTTGATTGTAGGAAGGGTAACCACCACGTTAGTACTCATACTTCCACTTCCTGTATCCCCACCTGATAGGACAAAAAGTTGAGAAACTCTTCTTTAAATATCAAAGGCAGTATATATAACCATATATTCAACATAAATAATTCAAGGAATAGGACAATAAGAAATATATGGATTACAGTAACATAATTTCCATACTTACAAAATTCTCACAAACAGCAGGTGAAAAAATGTATAACTTGCAACTAAAAACAAGAAATATCAAGCTTTATACATAGGAGATACAAGTATAAATCATAAAGTACTTCAAGTAACCAAATCAAGTTTACACACTTCAGCCAGATAACATTACCAAAGGTGGATTATTCATCATAAAGATATTTAAAAAAAAAACTTACTCATTTTGCTTGCAAGATGCAAATCCAATTTTGGTAGAGTCATCACTAAATATTGGACCTCCTCATAGTTCTACAATAGCTAAAATTGAAACACAAAATTCAGGAAACAATCCATAATTACTTAAAGGAAATTGCCATCCACAAGGTATCTTTAATTATAAAGAGCTATATTATAATTTTCATATTCAAGAGAAGTCAAGCCCCAAAATGTAATTACCAGAAATAAATCATTTGCATTAGTTCCATAATTTTCATAAAACACGTTAATGTTCTGAGTTATGTATAAATTTTAGCTGAATCTCCTCTAAATAATTGATCTCCCAAAAATTCTCCAACAACCAAAATTGAAATACCAATACAAAATAAACTCCCTTGAGCACATAAGCACCCTTGAGCTAATAGATTTGGCTAAAATCCCCAATAGAAAATAAGCTCATTTTTAGAACAAGGAAACTAAAAGGATGAGTGTTTGCATGAATATAGAAATTAATTAAATTAACTAAAAATTTAAAAAATAAATTCAACTAAAAATTAAGAAAAAATAATATAAAAAAACTCACAAATGATAAAAACAGAGACCGACGGAGGGAGTAGAGGCAGAGCACAATGGTGACCATGGAGGGAGTAGAGTGTGTGACGGAGACTGATGGAGGGAGCAAAGTGGATGACGGCGGCAATCGCGTAGGAGGAAGCTTCGATCTGTTCGTGGGTTTCAATCGAGAAAGTGAGGCCGAGTGCGAGAGGGAAGGAGTGTGGACAGTGATGGCGTTCAAGAGAGAGGTGACCGCCGTGTGTGATAGGGAAGTAGTGTGGTGGCAATGGAGATCTGGAGGAAATGGACGAGTGTGGGAGTGGCAAGCCAAGAGCAGTTCTGGAAGAAGAAGACCGCGTTTAGAGGGAGCTGAAATCTGAAACTTAATTTCGAGCGCTGATAAGGGAGGGAAATAGATAAAAACTAAAAGTTTTACATCGGTTTTTTATAAAAAACCGATGTAAAGTTTTGTTGAAAAATTTATTTTAAAAACGAAAAGAAACTAAAAGTTTTACATCGGTTTTTTATATAAAACCGATGTAAATTTTCTTAAAAAAATTTGTATAAAAAATGAAAAGAAACTAAAAGTTTTACATCGGTTTTTTATATAAAACCGATGTAAATTTTTTAAAAAAATTTATATAAAAAAAGGAAGGAAATGATCCATAAGAGAGAAAATTTACATATGTTTATTATAAAAAACCGATATAAATATTACGAATATAATAAATAATCATTTTCCATTGATAAAATGATAAATCATACTTGTATATAAATATGTTAATATAAAAATCTAATCATAATCCTATATTTTTATATTACTTGCATATTTTTATTTAGTTTTATTAATTAAAAAATTAATATATTGTAATATAAAAATCTAATATAATCATATAGTTCTTATATGTTGGACGGAAATAATTTACGTGGAAATTCAAATTTATATTATTTTTTTAAAAAAACTAATGTAAATATCATATATAGATATATGAAAATATATTAATTTATACTTCTTTACAAATATTATAATATAAAAATCTAATTATAATCATATTGTATTACATATTTTTATTTATTTAACTTTAATATATCATTTTAATTCTTAAGAAAATTATATTTCTATACAATTGAAAATTTAAATTGATCCTGTACTAAAAATATGAAGATAGAAAAAAATATGAAGACATGTTTGTATCAGTTTCTCTTAAAAATCAAAATAAAAATTAAATAATAATAAAAAATATGTTAAAATATATTGTAATAGATTATGTAATATAATTATATTTTTATTTACTCCCATTAATATAAATTTTATTAGGATAAACATATTTACATCGGTTTTATTAAAAAACCGATGTAAAAAGACATAAAGCTATAAATTTATTTACAAAATTGCCACCGGTCATCATTTTATATCGGTTTTTTTTTAACCGATGTAAATAATCGATATAAAAATCACTTTTTGTAGTAGTGCATATATACATAACTATACTTACTATCGTATAGAACCATATAAACAAAACACCCGGTTACCTCAGGTTGTCAATACCATGCTCAGACAAGCTCCACACGCTTTCTTGAACTTCAATACGCTTGAGCTCCACACAGCTAACCAAATAACCTTCATAATACATAATTCTCCCATTAACATAATATACCCATAATCACAATATCACAATCTAACCACTTTAGGTTTAACCCAAAGTTCCAACACCCCTTTCAGGCATCAATAAACTCTTAGGGACCCTTCAAATACTACTCAAATACATACATATCGGATTCCCAAGAGTTCTAACCGAAAACAACCTAGGGTTAAGCTTAAATCACACATAAACCCTTCCAAACTCGAATCCAATCATCAAGAACATCAAAACACACTTTATTAGTCTCATTTAAACCATTTCAATCGGTGGATCTCGTCACAAACCAAAAACCCAACCTCAAAACCAAAAACCCCAAATTTCCACCAAATAAAAACGGAGAGGGAGGTGTAGAAGTAACTTACCAACTTAAATCCAAGCTCCCTCGGTCTGAAATCACCCATGGACGCCTGAGATTCAAACCCTAGCACAGCTCTCTCGCGATCTCCCTCGGTTTCCTTTTGTTTCTTTTCTGTCCGAGCGTCCGAAATGATCTGATTTTAAACAAAAATCTCGATTCTCGCCGCGGCTCCATACATCTCGCCGCGGCTTCTCCATAGATTTTTCGAAAAACGCTACTGGAAGTCTCTCGCCGCGGCGCAGAATCCCTTTTCTGTTTCCTCTTGAACCATGTCCGTCCTACTTCCTCTGATCCTGAACACAAAACCAATAAAGATGTCATGAGGGGCGTTACACAAAAAATATTACAATGCCAAATTTTTTTTTGATAAAATTATAATGCCAAATTTTAATCGTCCTAACTTGACCGTATTATAAGCACAAACATTTTTTGGATTAAGGCTATTCTAAAAAAAGAGAATTCTGAGCTTTTTCATATATAATTTGACTCGCAGCAAACAGTTTTGATAATAACCCCCTCTAAATTGATAGATGCCATTAAAAAAAAAAAACCTAAGCATGCAAAAAGACCTGGCTATGTATGCTAGAAAATGACTCAGCATCAACAATCGATGAATTTCAAAATCTCAATCAGAGTTTTTTTTTTGGGCAATATTGAATTTGAATGATGCATTAGAAACCGAAACAAGAGTACAAAGTCACAGATTACAGACAGTCCACAGCAACAGAAATGAAGGAAATATTGTAAATTCTACGTTTCGAAGACCATTAAATACTTTAGCAACATCCTTTGCATCACCTAGAGAGTTGCCGACTATTTTACTATGAATAAGGACATCCACATCTTAATTTATTTGTGTTCATTAATCTACCCAATAGAACTGCATAGTCCGTAATGTAAGATTCAGAAGGATAATGACACTGTTCTGAAGCTATCATATTAGAAAACAATGTTTTAGTTTAATCTTCGACCAAAATATGTGGGACCTCAATAATGGACCCTGAAAATTTCAAAAGTACAGGAAACACTTGCTTGTTCTTGCCTTCAACTTTACTCCTGATTCTTCAAGATCTTTTTTGCACTGTATAAAAGAACATGATGCATACTTAAAAGCAATAACATACTTAAATAACGCTAAAAATGGGTAATAATTTAGGAATTCAACATTAGCAGTCTTAAAAGCTGTTAGGAATTAAAAAGAAAGCAATAACAAAATTAGAAAAGCCTTTGAATAAGAGCTCATGATGCATACTTCTTGTTCCAAGTGAATGGAGGATAAATCTTTAGAATGAGGTGGTGGGGAGAAGTGGCTGCATTTCCACCATTTCTTCAGTACCCTCAGTCTCTGAGGGCAGGTCTTTCTGCTCCATGTGCGCCATCTCCCAATGAATGCTTAAAGACCTGTTTGGTTTGCTGAAAGGTTGGTGAGGCCCAGGTGACTTCCAACGGCGCAAGTCTTTGGTTGCCAAAGAATGGAAGGAACAGTGTCAAGCTTGAGAGATGGGATTCATCCCAGATAGGGGGATATATTTTTATTATGTTAGAACTATTAATTATATATTTATAAAATTTATAATAAGTTGCATGATTGTTAATATTGGTAAATAGTGTAACTAATTTCTAGAAACTGCATGCCTTTTTATCAAATTTTAATAATATACATATTAAAAAAAACTTAAGACACTACGTGATATATATTTCTTTTATTTTTTACGATTATTGCCATATTAAACATAGAAATAAAATTAAGTAGAATAATATAATATATAAAATAAAATAATTGGCCAAAAAAAAGTAAAGTAAAATACTATTTTTTATATTATGCCAAATATAATTATTAGTTGCAAAATTTCATTAGATCAAAATATATTCTATTCCAATCCTCATTTTCAATCGATTAAAAACTTTTGAGCAAGTAATCAGGGCCATAGTTGGTGAAAAAAGAAAAAATGGAAATGCAAACAAAAAGTGGGACTAGTAATCGTCGTCTTCCCCAATGGGCGAGGCCCTGTAGGACAATCTTTTATGTCAGCAGTTTGTCGTTTAGGATTTCATTTTGACCGACAATCTTTTACAGCATGTCTTCCAGTTTTAGGTCAGATTTAGTGTCACGGTGTCACGGGTTGAACCAGTGGTGTATTTTCCAGAATTTGGAATCGTACTTTTTTAAGAAAAAGAATTCAGCATTTTCAGCTTTTGTGTTTAGGATACATCCAGTGTCATTTATTTTTTTAAATCTAAAAATTGAATGTATGGACAACTGGATTTCTTTTTCTGTTTTTAATAAGAAAGACAATTGTTTAAAATTTTTGTTATAATTATACTGACTTTTTAATACTTAAATTTTATTAAAATATGTGAAAAATATTAAAAAAATAAAAAATGTTAGCTTTTTGAAATTTGTAAAGAGATTGAAAGAATAAACAAAATTTGTATAGAATTTACAAATTTTGTTGTGTGAGTATCAATGGTATTAAGGTAGTTTGGGCATGTATAAAGAAAATGATAAAAGGAGCTAGTAAAGAGAGTTTATCAAATGGTTTGGATCTCCATTAAAAGGCGTAGAGGAAGATCAAGAATGACATTAAGAGAAGTTTTAAGGCTTAACCTTTTGGTCAATAATTTATCTGAAGAGATAGTATTTGATAGAGTCTATTAACATCGTATGATCAATATAGTCAATCACATTTAATGAGATAAAACTAATGTTGGTGTAGTTGTTGTTGAGCATCAATAGTATTTTCAAATTAACATTTTAAAATTAATTCTTTCACGATACAGGGATTATTCAAGTAAATTTTTCCTTTCCCAACAATACTTTTTTACACTGTCGCTAGAAATTATATCTTAAATAATTTGTTTCAGAGACACAGATATGTTATTGTTTACAAAGAAGCCATGTTTGGTTACTAGAAGGAAAGCCCAAAATGGAGGGAATGGGACTACGGTTCAGGTCTAAAATGAGTTTCGTCCCAACTCCCATGAATGATGATGGATGTGGAATCCCTATTCAATATATATATATAAATATAGACACACACCCACATATTGGCCAACAGATATATATATATATATATCTAAATTTATATATATATATATATATTAAAAACTAGGAGAAATGACACTTGAGAACAAAGACTTTGAATTAATCCCATTTTAGGACCACAAAATTCAAAAATACCAAAAAAGGACCATAATTTCAAATTAATTAAAAACGTAAATATGAAATGACCTAAATGCCATTATTAAAACATTTTACACTCAACATCTGTTTTTTACTACTCTTTTTCATAAATTTGACACTGAACATCCCAAATTTTACACTGAATACAATAAAGAATTCAACTCTCAGAATTTTACACGCATCTTCTGAGTTTTACTACTCATATTCCATGATTTAATACTGAAGACCCTCAATTTTACACTGGACAAGTCTAAGAATTTTATACTCAACTTCCATTTTTTACTACTCAACATATATTTTTTACTACTCTTTTTCATAAATTTTACACTAAATTTCCTCAATTTTATACTCATATTCCATAATGTGTTCAGTGTCAAATTTATAAAAAAAAGTAGCAAAAAGAAGATGTTGAGAGTAAAACATTTTGACAAGGGCATTTAGGTCATTTCATGTTTACGTTTTTAATTAATTTGAAATCATGGTCCTTTTTTGGTATTTTCGAATTTTTTGATCCTAAAATGGGATTAATTCAAAGTCTTGATCCTTAAGTGCCATTTCCCCTAAAAACTATATATAGAAAGTTAATACTATATATTTACAATATAAATAGTGTGATTCTTTTCGCATGCAAAGCAGGATCCACGTCTAGTTCCATTAAAAAAACAAAAAGATGAAATGACTTTAGAATAAAATATGAATTATACAATCTCCTCAATTTTTTACATCTTTCTCCTTTTTTCGGTCCTTTGTTTCTTCGTCATCTTTTTCTCTGCCGGTAGCGTTGGTTATGCCTCATCGTTCGGTGGCATTTAACTACAGTGGCTCCTTGGACGGCCATGCATGGGTCACCAATTATTTATCTATTCTAATATGTGTGTTGGACTAATGAAGTCTACTTTTTATATAAATATTTCAAACAATGAAGATTAATTATTTTGCTGTTGGTATGTTCTTATCGAACATTCCATAATGCTTCAGGTTCGAGACTTGTACATTCCATCTTCTTCCATCACATCAAGCCTCCAATGCACTAGATATATTACTTCTGTCTGCAGCTAAGATGTTACGGCAACCTGGGCTCCATGGTGGGTCCGATAATGTTACTAAATCCACCTGTAGGGAGGAGCGAATACAATTTAAGGTTAAGATTCATAAAAATCTAAGGAAAATAATAAACTTTATTATTGATATTTCTGTGTATTTTAATTAACTACTTAAAATGGAAAAAATACCAATGAGTTGGCTTATGCAGCCCGTGGTTCAACATGGGCGGCTATGAACTTTAAGATAGTACATCAGTCATTGAGCAGGAATATTTCGTTGTTACCATTGGAAAAAATTATGTTCAAAGACACATATAATTGATGGTTTTAAAAGTTAAAAGTTTAAATTATTATCATAATATATTTTTATATTTTTTTAAAAAAATTAATATTTAAAATCTTTAACTGTTAATATCTTAAATTATGGGTCTAAATATATATATATATATTTTTTATTTTAAATAAATTATTAACTTGAGTTTTGGTCCAGAGATTTGTTAGACTGGTCAAGCATATAGTGGAGTCCGACTCTCAAGCCAATAAAGTATAAAGGACGTCAGAGTCTACTATCAGTGCTCAGTACTTTATAAGACTTGACTGCTGCTACTTTGAAGAGAGAATCACATTCTGAGTTTTTTTTCCGAGAAAAAATTTTGGTCGATGGATCATATGAATCAGAAAGATTTAACCCCTAAGATGACTCAAGAAATGGAGGAAATACAGCCACTTCTCCTCTCACCTCATTCTATAGATTTATCCTCCAATCACTTGGAACAACAGGTAATCTGTATATATATGTGTGTATTATATTCTCCTTTTCCAATTTGTGAAATTTTTTTTTCTTTAATTACTTTCTTTCTGGTTGCAACTCTTGAGATTACTAATGTTTGACTAATACATTGACAACCTTTTTTAGCCTTTTCTTTTAGCTCATCAAACATTTGTCATATTGCAGTTCAGTTATTACGAAACTCATCAAAACACAACTTAGATTTCAGAATCACCTCCTGGGTTCTAATCTGTTCTGTCAATTTTTGCAGCCTTAAAATTGTCAACTTAATCTGACGGTCCATATTAGCGGGGATCATGAACCAAGATTCATCACTGAAATTATTGTTCATTTATAAATTTATACAGTGAGGATGCATGCGTGCATGAGTTGGCGAGCCTTGTGGGCGTTGCCGGAGATAGGAGAAATTAGTAGTCAAAGGACTTGGATGAGGAATGGTTCACACTCCACATTAATCTGGAATGTTGAATTAATCCAATGATCATAAAAATGGACAGGACACTGTTAGGATAGAAGGGGAAAGTAGGTGATTAAGACGCGCTTACAATCTTTTTTTCTTTTACTTGTGTATCTAGTATCTTGCATCTATCCTACTTTTTATTTTTTTCTTTTAATGCACTACTAGAAAACAACCATTTAGCCATTTTTTCCTTGTTAAATTGAATTAGTGAGGAATAAAGTCGCTCGCTAATTTGATTGGTATAAATTGCAATGCTAAATTTAGCGAGAGATGGGTTAATTTTCTCGCTAAATTAGCAAGGGATCTAATCTCCCTCTAAATTTAGGGAGAGATTCATTTCTCGCAATTTTCTCTCTAAATTACAAAAAATTTGACTCTGAAAATCTGTTGTGCACCATTGCTACATCGCCATCGATCAGGCCCGTGTCATGTCACCCACCACCCATGTTGCACATCACTGCGACATCACCACTAGGACTATGCCATGTCACCACCACGCATTAACCGTGTCATATCATATAATCATTTTCAATGTACCTTCACCTAGGTTCAAAAACATGACCTCTTGCTTTCAATGTCTTCATATTCACTTTTTTTTTGCCAATTGATTTACAATGTATTTACAGTTTTTATATAAGATATTAAATATATATTATTTATCCACACACTAATACACATATATATTTATAAATCAATATATTATTAAAAAATATAGATATATTTTATTTTCAATTATTAATATCATAAATACTTTATAATATGAATTTTGTAATAAATGAATTTTCAATTTCATTTATTTACCAACAAGTTAAAAAAATTAATTTAACTATTTTCATTAATTTCAAATAATTAGCTGATAGAAATAATTTTATAACTTGATTATTTAAAAAGAAACATTTTTAATTAAATAAAATTAAAATTTTAATAAAATAATTTTAATCCATTAAAATTAATTTTAAAAAATTTAGTGAGGGAAATAAATCTCGCTACATTCATTATTATTCATAACAATTTAGCGAGGAATAAAAGATACCTTACTATTTGTATTAATTTAGTGATGAATAAAAAATTCCTTACCAATTCCTCACTAATTATATCTAATTTAGCGATGTATAAGATATTTCTCGCTAATTGCCTTACAAAATTTAACATTGACTACAAACTTATAATTTTAATTTCCTTGCTATTTAGATCATTTAGTAAGGAATGAATGATCACTCACTAAATTTTCTCGCTAAATTTGATTTTTTCAGTAGTGATGATCTTATGACCATTTTTTTTATTTTGCTTACGTGATTGCTGATTGCTTTCTGAATCAATCCTGACATATGGAAGATGATGTGATCATTGACATGAAAGCAATAATTCAAGATAGTGAAGATGGTTTCTTATAGGGCTGAATAACATTACCCGAAACTCGATTGGCCTGGTCTAACTCGGCCACATCAGGCCATTCGGACTGGGCCAATTTTCAGATCGGGCGGGGTTAGGGCCTAGTGTTATTGGCCCTGCCTAGCCCGACGTATATGTATTACTTTTTTTTTAATTATTTTATATGTATTAATTAATTTTGTAGGATTTTTATTCTTTATGTATATAATATAATACATTTACTATGTAAATATTATGAAAACTTTTTAAAATTTTAATGTTTCAATTTTTTTTTAAATTTTGAATTAATTTTTCAACTTAATATTATGTAAAAATAATTTATCATGGTTAAATATTTATAAATTTTTAAAAATGTTATTTTTTTCTAAGATCATTTTTTAAGAAAATCTATTTTTAGATATAAATAAGTATATTTTTTGTCATTAAATAAACTTTTTTTATTTTATTATTTTTCAAAAAAAAAATATAGTATCGGATCGGTCTGGTACCAGCCCGTGTATTATCGGGCCGGGCAACAGGCAGTGGTCAAACCTGACTCATAATCACCTCTAGTCTCTTATATATCAACAACCTGTTATATTTATAGGATGTCTCCTACTATCCGTAATCATAAAGAAGACGCTTAGACCCCAAAAATTATTTCCATTGGACCCTTTCATTACGGTGATGTGAGGCTACATGACATGGAAAGGCACAAACAATTGTTCAAAACATTTGCACAAAAATCTATGACAAGTTTAGACAGTTTGGTTAGTTTTGTAAAACATTTAGAGCCAAAAGTTCATGCTTCTTATTCACAGAACATTAATCTTACTGAGCAAGAACTTGTGAAACTAATACTAGTTGACACTGGTTTCATCATTGAACTCTTCGGGAGGTTCTACAAGAAAGATGGGATAAACAATGATGCTAAAATATCACAACCATGGTTGCTGGCAACTATTGATCATGATTTGGTTTTACTTGAGAATCAATTACCATTCTTTGTTACTGAAGAGCTATCTAATATAGCATTTCCACTTGACTATCGTGGTGACTTCCCTTCATTTATTGAGTTGACTTATAGGTACTTTGGTGATTTTAGGATCCAAAAGTTAGAGGCAAATCCAAATGTTAGGATAAAGCACTTCACATACCTTCTTAGATTCTTTTATTTACCAACAATAATACTTGGAAGGCAATATTCATTGCCAAAGGAAGCGAACCAAATTCTTTCATGTAGTGCGCATGAGTTGCAAGAAGCATGAGTAAAGTTTTGGTTTTTTTTTTGACCAATCTGTTAGATAAACTGGCTTCCCAAGAGGGGGGGTGAATTGAGAAGATTAAAATTTTTCTGTAAAACGTCAAAAAGTGAAGAAAGCAAAGTATGATGGTAAAACAGAGTATAAATGAATAAACAGTAAAAGTAGCAGTAGGGAAGAGAAGACTCAGATATTTATCCTGGTTCGGCCTCTCAACTTAACCTACGTCCAGTCCCCAAGTCACCACTTGAGATTTTCTACTATTCTATAAGAATTTAGTGGGCTTCTTGCAAATGCCTCAGTACAAAGTTGATACTCTGTTTCTAGAGCTCACACTTTCACTCTTTGCACTCTCACTAAGTGCTTCCTCAATCCCTTGTGATATCCCCTCACAAGAAAATCTTTCTTCTAGATGAAGATAAGATTGTGTACAACAAATAAACTCTCTCAATCATAGTGAATATGAAAGTTGAAGTACAAAGTTTGAAGTATATGAGAATAAGAGACTTTGAATAGATGATTTGACGGAGTTTCAATATATACAAAGTAATTTCGTTACCCACAATGAAGTTCTATTTATAGATTTCTGCCTCAACTATACGTTAGAGACAAGATCTAGCCGTTAGAGACGTTACCCAACGGTTACTTTGAGAAACTATCGATTTACCAACCGCATTTAATGCTTCTGATACTCAAAGTTTGAATTTCAATTGGTCAACAGATGAATTTCACAGAAACCGAAAGTTACAGCTTTTAACGTTGAACTCCTGAAGTTCGTCTGTCATGTAACAAAATTCAAATTTTTATCTTTAGAAAATGATTCTATGTTGGAACATACAAATTTTCATGTTTAAAGTTGTTCTGTTAAGTGTGAACAGTAATTTCAATTTGCTACAGTGTTTTTAAAATTTGAATTTTGGAACCCCAAAATTCGTCTGTTAGTAATTAATTCAATGAGGCACAATAGTTCATCAATTCGAAATTTGAATTTTCAAAGGGCAAAGTTCGCCTGTCAGAGAGACCTCTTATCATACTTACTTTAAAGTTCGAATTTCTGAATTTTGTCATTCGTTTGGGTCTGAAATTTGAATTTTCAAGTTTAAAGTTTGTCTGTCAGTAGGCAATTTTAAAGCTCTTTTTAAACTTGTTTTTAGATGAATTTTGACATATTTTCAAATGAATTTTTCAATTTTCATAAGTTACATTTTTTCTGAAATTCGAATTTCCAAAAGTCAAAGTTCGTCTGTCAGAGAAAGCTTTTTTCAGACACGTATCAAAATTCAAATTTCTCAAGTCAAAATTCATCTGTCAGAGAAGCCTCTTTTCAGACTTGTTCATTTTCAATACGAAATTTGAATTTTCAAAGCCAAAATTTGAATTTTCAAAACAGTAGATCAGTATAAACCTTTTAAACTTCATCTGTTGGTGGGTGTTTTTCAAATATTCCATGAATTAACATAGAATCAAGGTTTTAAAATATTTTTTCACCAAATCAAAATCTTTTACTCAAATTAAAACATTATTAAACATTCTACGTCTATTTTTGCACTGATTTTTCTAGAATTTTTTCACTTGAACCCTTTTGTGCATCTTTGATATCTTTATTCCAAGCTCTTGAAGGTTGGTTTAGAATCATCAAAATACTTAATTCAACACAATCTAGCATGAGTAAAGTTGAAGGTAAGCAAAAAGCAAGTGTTTACTAGAGTTGAAATTTTCAGGTCATGTTCTTGAGGTTCCACAAATTTTGGTGCAAAATTCAACTAAACTTTGGTTTTGTAATATGATAGCTTTAGAACAGTGTCATTATCCTTACAAATCTTACATTACCAACTATACTATTTGTGTATGAAAAATAAATAAACAAATAATTGTTAGGTTGACTGGTCACCCAAGAGGGGGGTTGAATTGGGTGATGCAAGATTTTCGCTCTTTTGGATCACAACCCAATTTCACTAAGAGTGCAGTAAAACAGGGATAAACAGATATGTTTGAGTGCAGCAGCTGAGTAGAGAAGATGAAGAACAATACACAATGATTTATACTGGTTTAGCCCAACCACTTGGTCTACAACTAGTCCCCAAGCCACCACTTGAGATTTTTCACTATATCTCACAGGTTTGATCCGGGCACCTGTGAAGCCTCAGTACATTCTCACAAGTTTCAGTAGGCACTTGTGAAGCCACTCTCCTCACACCCTTACAAGATGTGTAAATCCCTTAGTGTTTCTCCACACTAAGATTCTACCCAGAATATGTAGAAAGAAATGTTTACAGAATGAAAACTCTCTTGAAGAGTAGATAATACATTGAAAGTTCACTCTATTGAGGTGGGTTTTTCAAACTATGCTGTGATAGAAAGATTTTACAAGTTGTAGCAGCATTTTCGCATAAACACTCTTAAGATTATTATCCATAAGTTCAAATGATATTATATTTATAGTTTTGTAGTGTAATTAGACGTTATACACAAGATTTAGCCGTTAGAGATGTTACCCAATGGTTATTTTTGCAAAAATATCCGTTAACCAACCGTATTTAATGCTTTTGACATACTGAAATTCGAATTTTGGATGTCAACAGACGAATTTTGAAGAGACCGTAAGTTAAAGTTTTTAGCGTTGAACTTCGAAGTTTGTTTGTTCAAAGCTGAAATTCAAATTTTCATCTTGACAAATGTTTGTATGTTGGAACATACGAATTTTCAAGTTTAAAGTAGTTCTATAAAGTGTGAACAATAAATTTAATTTGCTACAGTGCCTTCAAAATTCGAATTTTGGAACCCCAAAATTCGTCTGTCAGTGAGCAACTCAATATGGCACAAGTTCTTCCTTTCGAAATTCGAGTTTTGGATGTGGAAATTCGTCTGTTGATTGTTCCAGAAGTATTTTTCACATTCTGGAGTTGCGAAATTTGAATTTGGAAAGTGGAAATTCGTCTGTTGGCTGTTCCAGAAGTATTTCTGTGTTTCTGGATATTCGTAATTCGAATTTTCAAAGCTGAAATTCATCTGTTAGCTTTTCTGGAAGTATTTTCATATTCTGGTGTTGCGAAATTTGAATTTTGGAAGCCAAAATTCGTCTGTCAGTGGCAAGCTCAACTTTTCACGAAGGTTCTCTTCGAAATTCGAATTTTGGAGGCCCGAAATTCGAATTTTGGAGGCCCAAAATTCGTCTATCGCAATAGAACATACGTAACTTCAAATTTTACACTGTATACAATTTTGCAGAAGCCTTAACTCTCTCATTTTAACTCCAAATTAAGCAAATGACCTATGGTTGGAAAGCTCTCAATGTCTAATTTCAAATTAAAGAATTTTAACTTCAAAATAAAACGTATTTTGTGAGATATGATCAAAATAGTGATAAGAGGTCAAAACTGAAAATTCATATCTCACTACTCAACTTTAAATAACCATAGCTTTTTCATATGACCTTCATTTTGAGTGAAATAACCTTCTTTCAAAAGCTTATTAAGTCTAGTTTCATATGGAATAAGTTTTACATCAAAGCCATATGTATTTTGAGAGATATATTAAAAACACTAATCAAAGGTCAAACTCTGAATTTGTGAAAACCATATTTCACTAACTATGCTTGACTCGAAATTCGAATTTCAACACTTGAAATTCGTCTGTCAGAGGTAATATCTCAGGAACTTCAAATTTCAGTCAGCAAAGTTCATATTTTCACAAAGTATATGAAGTTTAACTTCTCAAAATTCGTCTGTCATCAGAGTTTTTCAAATTTAACTTATGCTAACATTAGATTTACTTAATCTAACTCATTTAAAACATATGGTAACAAGATTAAGTGATTTTCAAAGATTAATCCCACCTCAAGACCTAAGTGAAAATAAAATATACCTAGTGACTAGGTCTTCAAATGTTGAGTTCCACTTCCACTTGAACATTTCCTTCTTGGCATGCTCCCTTCTGATCTTCCATTTTTGGAGCATCCTTTCTTTTCTTCTTTCTTGAGTGATGCATGATATTGATTTCCATTTTTGTATTTCAATGCTCACTCTTCTTACTTGGACCAACCTACATTTAATATATTACACTTACAAACCAAGTAGTTAGTCCAGTTTATATATCCAACTTATATTATTCATTGTAAAAGTACAGTGGATATATTTACACATGGCATGATATATGTATTATAATCAATATTAAATACATGCTAATATGTATTTTACTTCTTTAAGGAACATTATATATGTCAGATACATATAATGCATTTGTTCCTTATTACTTTATATTTGTCATCATCAAAACTTATATTATACTAAACCTTACAATAATGAATAAATTAAAAGTCACAAAAATGAAATAAGAAATTGCCTTTCAATTCATGATAATTAATATTTTGACTTTAATTTAAAAATACCAAAAAATAATTTCCAAAAATTATATAAAACACCAAAAAATAATTTCCAAAATTATTTTCTTTCTATTCTTGCTTTTAATTTCAAGTGTTCAAATAGTTGTATATTTAAAAAAGAAAACTTTCTTTGAGAAAAGATTAATATTATGGTAAAAAAAAAACCCAAAAATCAATATCTAAAAGTTGTTACCTTTTTCTTAATTAGATTTGCTTTCCTACTTTTAAATTTTAGATGTTCAAATTGTTTTGTTAATTGAATAAAGATTACAACTAAAGTAAACAAAAATTATTTTAATAAAAAGGGGAAGCAAAATGCTGAGCTGCTCAGCGTTTGTGCACCCTAACCTCCCCAATTCTCGTTCCCGCTATCAGGGTCGCCGGGGGCAGTGTGCAAGGGCTAGAGTTAGACATCGAAGAATGCATCGTAGGCGGAGGAAGAAACGCCCATGACCTTCATCTATTTCTCCGATTGCCAACGCAAACACCCGAAGGAGAGCTTCGTACTCTCACTTTCGTTGATGTGGTCTGAAGATGGGACAAGAAAAGAACAGAGACGAACAGTGCAAGAGTTGGGGTATGGAAAGCTACAAAGAAACGGCGGTACCGTGTGGAGATGTAGAACACACGATTCGGTGCGTGATTTTAGCCCAATTTTCAGGTTTGATTTCAAATTTCCTTGCTCTATAAAAAGAGGGAGGGTGAGCGGCGCACAGAACGGAGGAGGAGCGCCGAAGAGGAGGAAGAGTAGAGGCGGCTAAAGATTAGGGCAAGGAGGCGATTAAAGGAAGAGAGCTTGGAGGCCAAGGAGGCGAGTCTGCTAGGAAGAAAGGGTGAGATTGAGAGCGTTGGAAAGAAGACGAAGAGAAGGAGCTGAAACTGAAGAATTGGAGAGGGAAGACGAGTGTGAGCGAGAGACCGAGAAAAAGACTAGAGGAGGAAAAAGGTTAGCCCATCGATTCTGAGCTCCTATTCTTCCTTTGAGGTCTTGAATATCTAATCTTCTATTTGGAATCTGTAAAAAGTATAGAAGATATCATGTTTTTTAGTTTGTTCCTGAAAGATGTTTGTCAAAATGCCGATGAGGAGCTTACTTGTTTAAGGAGTGGTTTTTTCTGAATATAAATGTTTGGCTACTCTTGCATCCTTGAATCTGAAGCATTGACTCATTTAGTTTTGGATGCTAGTGAGTTCTATCTCCTAACTCCGATAGTTTGCAAAGATTGAGTCCCTTGTCAAGCATCTGATTGAGGTTGCTGGTAAAGAGGTTGGTGGTACCATTCACGTGTATATACATATTTCCTCCTGTCCCTCAGAGAAAGTAGCCTACAATCCTAATTATAAGAGTTGCCCTGTCAAGTCGTGAAAATAGTCATGTTACCGGGTTATCATGTGCTAAATGTGGGACCTTGGTTATGAATATAAGTGGCAGAGTTGAGTTTTAAAACATAGGCCATGGAGTATTGGTTGAGTATTGCATAATAATTATAGTTGCTGCAACTATAACTGCTGTTTTGGAATCCCTTTATTGACCTCAATTTTATGAGGCTCGAAGTCATTGGTATGAATTCTTGGCCTATAGATTTGTAGTTTCATAACCTTGAAAGCTCTTTGAAGTAATGGCATGCGTATGGTTACTTGATATGCTCTCACAGATTCTCATGAATGGATGAAAAATCATAGCTTGGACTCTGTGCAACATAGGAGGTCCAAAATTAAGTTAGCTGTTAGGAAGAAAAGCCTTGAAGATACTGGATATAATTGGCTCAGTTTGCAAAATAAATTTGAATTTTGCATGTTATGTTTTCATGATCGATTGAAAACTTCTAAAATTTGTGCCTCAGGATAGCATATATTATGTAGCAAGTAAGAGTGTTTATAAGTCTGGTTTGATTCAGTTTTGGGTAAAAATCAAACTGAACCAAACCAATTGGTTTGACACTTCCTAGGACATTTTTGGTTTTGCTTTTAATCTGTTTGGTTTGGTTCCAACTTTAGTTTGGATTATGTTAAATTTATTTTTTTAAAAGAAAATTATCATTTTCTTCAAAAATTAAAATAAATAAGTTTTATATAGATACTTTCTAAACATAAATTTTATCTAAATATTTTACTAAATTATGAATATTTTATGTAATTTTTTTATTTTTTCATATTTATTTATGTTTAATAGATTCACATAATTAATTATAACAATATACTTATCTATAATTTTTTTCCCAAATTGGTAAACATCTTGTAATCTTATTCATGATTTTGTAATCTTGTTCTTGAACTATTTTACTTAAGAGCCTTGTATTAATTAGTAGTATAAAAAAATGCATTAAATAAATATAGTATTTAAATTTAAAAAAAAAAGTATAGCACGTTAATTTGGTTCAGTTTGATTCAGTTTTCCACTACTACAAAAATGAGCTTTTGGGACGTTTAATTTTTGACTTCTGGAACATTTTTTAAATGTTCCATATGTGACCGTTCCTGATGAATTCTGGAACGCTTTACTTTTTGTTGGAATCGTCCCTGAAGACAGGTCTTCCGGCACGTTTCCAACTAGAAAACGTTCCTGGATGCCAATTTTGTGGCACGCTTTGTACTTTGAAATGATCCCAACATTGGTTTTCTGTAACATTTCTTGATAAAAAGCGTGCCCGAATATTAGTATTCATACACGTTTTTGTGTAGAAATGTTCCTAAAACTGAATTTTTTTACAAAAAAAAAAATTCTTACTGTTCTGGTTCAACAATTCCAACAATTTAACAATACAAAATAAAATAATCCAATCATTTAGAGAAATTTATTATACATGTATAGAAATTAAAGAATACACAGTTTATCCAAAAAAGTTCCTATCCACTACTATTAATCTATCAATATCAACTTACAAATGTCTAATAAATAAAATTATCAACACAAAATATCTCTAACAATGTCTCAAATATTATTAACAATCAATAAATTATGCTAAAGTTTAATGACTGCAAAGAACTTGGATTGTATAAACTCAGTATTCATATATGATAAAACATAATTTATGAGGATTACACCTCGTCTAGATGTGAAGTCCTAACTCCAAGTTGTTCATCTTAAGCCCCAACTCCAAGTTGTTCATCTTAACATTGCCTGCCATGATTGGATCTGAAATACCCTTCTTGGTGCTCCCCAAACCTTCACCTGTAATATTGATGTCGTTGCGGCATGAAAAGAATGACCAATGGATGATTATAATAAAACATAGAAAATATCAAACAAAAAAACATACAAATTCTTTTTACACATGTTTCCTAGTGCAACTTCGCTCAAAAGCATCAGACAAATGGGATTTTTCTTATGAGTGTAGCAATACTGAGCACTCTTACTGACCAGGTCAGTAAAGTATATCCCTTTGCCAAACTGTGACAGCAAAATATTCAGATTCAAGTAGCAATTATGTACACATATATAAAAATTAAAACACAGAAAAGACTCAGAAGAGAGAGTAAAAGAACCATGTAGCCAATTGCTGGAACTTCAGGAGGTGCAATTCTCAATCTTGGTTAAGTATGTCAAACAAAATTTGTCAACCTAGAACCTACAACAGGCAATTACTTTCATTCTCTTGAATCTTGAGTTCTACCAAGCTCAAGTGAACTTTAGTGTATAGCACATTGCAACAAGAATGGTCAACCATGTGGTTATATTTGAATCATTTCTTCATAGAAACAAATGTATATTATTGAAGAAATATGAAAGAATAATTGAGATGGTTCAGATTTTTATTATAGAAACTGAGGTATACTACCAATCAAGTTAAAGCTTACAGTCACTAATAAGATAAGCCACATACAAGGAAATAGCAGCAATAGCATTAGGAATAAGCAAAAGAGAAAGAAGGATAAAAGGAAGAGAAGAATAGAAAGTCACGAAATGCCCCATCTCCACCATTTCCATCAGAAATGCCAAATAGTCGAAACTGCATAATAGGCATATAGGTAGATTTGCTTCCTAAGGAAAGTCACGGAATCTGATGCCATATATACCTACTCCAAAGGGAATTTGATTCCTATGTTGAGAAGAAATATGAACTTGCCAAATATTAAAATCACATAGTTTAAACAAGTATACTAGTATAGTATTAAAAGAATAAAACACTTTCTTAAAAGAAAAAGAACATTGAAATCATAATGCAATAGCATAAAAAACTAATCATAGGACAATTCCAAGAACACCATGACCATCGGATCAATATAATTCAAAATAGAAAAAGGCAACCAGACCACTTAAAATTTCCCTGTGATAGTTCTTTCACATTAAAATTGCCTACATAGTCACATACTCAACTACAAGTCAATAACATATGACATTTTGGAAGATGCATATAACTAGGAAATAATTATAATAACAAATATATAAACAATTTCTCAATACAGGTCCCTAAAAAGAGGGAAATCCCAATGAATGAAACAAGGCAGTCACTCAAGTCATCCTGTCTCAGCTAACAAAGGATTAATTAAGTTTGAAGAGGGAACAACTTAATAGGATTAACACAACACATCAAATTGTCCTAGAAGCTAAAAAATAGCATTCATTACAACAGAAAATAGGAAGTAGATATTTGGAACAAGTCATTCAGGGAAGTACAAAACAAGTATATATGTGAAGTATAAAAACAAGTATTTATACTTCATTTGCATGTTCACTGTAACTAATGCTGCTCACAATTCATCAGTTTACTTTCGGGAAATGGGAACTGCCTCAAATGGGGTTTCACAGGTGGTGGAAGGGACTAGCGTCATTGGCTGATGGAGTTTGGTGAAGGCGTGTCAGTAGAGGAGGCCCGAAAACAATGATAGGGTTGAAATCGTGAAGCTGAACTCGCATCATGTAGAAGAGGATGGGGCTAAAATTGTGAAACCAAACTCGCGTCGTGCAAGAAGGGGATGGGGTTGAATCTTGGACGGAGAACTTATCACTGGCAATGTCGATGGTGATGGGTGAGAGAGCAGAGAGCAGGAGGATCAATGGGTGGTGTTCTGACCTAGATTCGAAGCCCTTAAATGTTTGCATTTAGAATTTTTTAAAAAAAATGAATGGGGAACGTTTGGCTGAGATCAATGTTCCGCAGACAGCTAACTCTTCGATAACGTTTACTTGCGTAAACGTTCTCGGAGGTCTTCCAGAAGTCACTTGGCGAGGATGGCTAACTTTCGGGAACGCTTATTTTACAGAAACGTTCCCAAAGGTCAAATTTCTGGCACATTTCTACAAAACACGTTCCTCAAATCCTTTTCTTGCACTTTTTTCCATAAATGTTCCAGAATGTGCGTTCCCGAAATACAATTCTATAGTAGTGTTCGAAGACTTAAAATCAAACCAAACCAAATTGAATTGGTTTCAAAATAGTCAAAACCGAAATAGACCTTATTTCAATTTGATATTGATCGGTTTATATTGATTTGGTTCTGTTTAATCAGTTTTGAACATAACGCAATGCAGCTGTCTGACGACTAATCTATGTATTTATTGACCAGTGAGATTTGGAGAGGAACACTACAAGGAGTTTGCTGGCTGAAGGAACAGGGGAGGTTTAGGGTCAAAATAAGGGAGGGAAATTCCATACATTTAATCTAAACTTTAGTGTTCAGGTCATTCTTAATAATTATAATTTTCAAGGTCTCTTAAAATAATTAATAACTACTACTGGTCCTTTGACGTGATTCAACCTAATCTCAATGGATGTGGCTAGTGCAAACTATCAAATTATTTGGGAATATATTCTTTAGATGCATCATTGGCTTCGGCCATAACAACCATCAAACTTTGTTTAGTTCATACAAGACTTTTTAATTGTTTGGCCAAAAGAGAAGAAAAACCTTGATGCATGTATGTTATGATTTTCATAACAAACTTCTCATATTAAAACTTAAAAGCTTGACCTATCACCCGCATTTCAGGAAAATTAGCCCCATCTCATAAAAGCTTTACAACCACAGAACATGATTCGGATCAGACAAAAGGTAAGGAGTGCACTTACTATACGGCTACATGGTGCAGTTTCTATTTTAAACAAGGTTTGCATATCAAAGTCCTTCACTGAGTTCGAGTTTCATAAATATGTTATTCATACAATACAACGAAGTTGGAGAATAGAACACATATTACAAGCTCAAAATTTATCGCCACACTAATTGAAGGATAGATGTAATGGCTTGAATGACACCCAGAATGTTGAGTACAAATCCAGTCATAGCAACAACAGCTTGGCGTCTCAAACCTGGCCTGACCTGATGCCAAGGATTTTCATAGAACCGATTCAACCTTCTGCAAATATGAAGGTATTCACAACTGAAATTAGTTGGAACGACTTCAATCAAAAGACTCTTAAACAATTGAGCAACATCATCTGAATCTCTTAGAAAATCGCGGATTATTTTCCTAGGAACTTTCAATGTATTCACAACATCATGTGTTGATTAAGCAATCCAATAAAAAAGCATAGTCGGTAACGCAAGACTCATGAGGATAATGACATTGCTCTAAAACAATTATATTGCGAAGAAACATTCCTGTGTTCTTATCAACTAAAATCTGTGGGATCTCAAGGACGTTCCCTGAAAATTTGAGATCTAGTAAGCATTTGCTTGAGTTTGCCTTGAATTTTACTCCCACTTCTTCCAGCTCTTTTGCGCTATATAAAAGAACATCGTCTTCATCTTGGGGCAGTTTCCTTGGAGGATTTGTTCTTGGTAAGTGAAAAAATCTAATAAGATCTGTGAAATGCCTTATCGTAAGATTATGAGCAGGCTCTAAATTCTGTATGTTATAATGCTCAAAGAAGTGAAAGGTGAACTGAAGAAAGGAAGGGAGGCCATCACGATCGTTCAGAGGAAAAGCTTTGTCGAATAGTTGTTCAAGAAAAAAGAACGGAAATTGATTCTCAAGTAAAATCAAATCCTTAGTTACAGTAATGGAACCATGGTTGAGATGCTTTAGCATAATTCTCTATCTCATCATTCATATAGCTCATGATGAAGAGTTCAATGATGAAAGCAGCATCCACTAATATCAGTTTTTGAAGTTCCTTCATACTAAGGTTGATGTTCTCCGAGTAAGAAGCACGAACCTCTGGCTCTAACCGCACTACAAAGCTGACCAATTCGTCCAAGTTTACCATAGCTCTTTGTGTAAATCTTTTAAACATTATCTTTTTGTACCGTTCCGTGTCTGCCAACCTCTCATCACCGTAGTGAAAAGGACCAATGGAAATAATTGTTGGGGTGTAATTGTCTTCATTGAGATACCGTATCGCGGGGGGCACCTTGTATATACATGTACCTGACAAGTGATCATCTTGGATATCTTTTTTTCTTTTCTTGGTAGAACCATCTTCGATATCTTTAATCATTGCTTCAATGTCAATCCTCAGCTCTTCTGCTTTCTATCAGGTTTGATTTAGAAAGTAATCAGCAAGTACATATGAAAAAAAGAAAAAGTGAAAATAAAAAGCTTCTGAAATCTGAATTGTCTTCTCATAATAACTGAAATGTAATCTCAGAGCTGTTATTTTAGTTCCAGAAAAATCTCACAATTGCCTTTATAACTAAAACTAAATAATGTCAAAAAAGGCTAACAGTTGCAGTATTAAACTAATAAAAGAAAGTAGGTTGAGGAACAAAATCCCATCCTGTCGATCCCCTGTTCGAAATACTAAGCAAGCCCATCAACGACAGGATTACAGATCTATGAATTCAAGAGAATATAAAGGATCTGAATACTCTTCCTCAATAAACAACCTTACCTAGTTTCCAAAAAAAAAACTTACCTGGAATATTTAAACACCGCTCTAGAAAGGTTATCCTGTTTTTCATAAAAAAGATCAAAGAGGGTTTATATTTCTTGCATAAGTCTTTTCGGGGGACTTTCCTGTTAAACCTTTTCATGAAGAAAAAAGGTATTCATGGCGTCCTAGTGGCTGATTCAGGGACGGCCAGCAGTCCTGCCGTATGCAGAAATAATATGAGCAACCACACCTGTGGAATCAACTTCGAACTCTCCCATGTGATCCTATTTGGTTTAATCGGTTGGCTATGTTGATCTTTAACTTGTTCCTTTTTTATAATTTGTAATTCGTTTAAAGTAACGAAGATTTATTTGGTCAGAAAAGTGAAAATATTATCAATCTTCAAAGGGAAAATAAAGAAATTAAGAAAAGCCTTCAAAATTGGTATAGGAGGATGCATACCTGTTGTTCCAAATGATTGGAGGATGAATCTGTAGGGTGAGTTGTGAGAAGCGGTTGCGTTATTTCTACCATTTCTTGAGAAATCTCAGAGGCCAAGCCTTTCTGCTTCATGTTCGCCATCTTCCAATGAATCTTAGTATATATGTGGTCTTCCTGGAAACTACTGTTAGTGCCAATTGTTGTACTCAGTATATATGCTTTAGATCCATCCTTGGCTTCCATATATATAATTAATAGCCAAAAATAAAATATTTCTAAATAATTTATTTGATAATTTGTTTGTCAAGAAGCTATATTCTATACTTTGATTATTGAAGTTCAAACCATGAATATGTGTGTGTGTAATATTACAAGGAAAAAAACTAACCTAAGATGAAAAAAATGAAATGAAATGCTCAGTGAACATTGCAGTTCGTCCTATTGTACACTAAATATTTGAGGCTGATGAAGTCAAACAAAAATTATAATTATAAATAATAAGTATATTAATTACGAGTTTTCTTCTAAAAGTTGCCACGTACCCTGCAGCAGCAAGTTGTCAAGCACTCAAATTGATCATTTAGGCTCTCCAAAAAACAATTGTTTCACCTGTCATGTCTGTAAACTTATCTTCAAATAGAAGGAATTGTTAGCGCTATAATGTGATTGTGATGGTGATCAGATCATGATTAAGGTTCTAATGATAACAAAACCACAAAGAATAAAGTGTTCCACAAAAATAAAATTAATTCAACGAAGTTTCTAAAGCTTTTAAAGCTGCCCCTGAGTTAGAGATTGCTTGTTGATGTATCATTTTGAGTACTTGAAGATCATCACTTCAAAACTTCGATTCAGAACTCAGTGAAAGAGAAATAGGAAAAAAGAAACACCCACCCCCCCCTCCCCCCAACCAAAAAAAAAAAAGACTAAGTGCCCGTTTGGTTTGCCTTTTTGTAAAAGTACTTTTATAATAATCACAGTTTACAAAAATAAAGTTTGGATAAAAGTAGAGAAGTTTACTGAAAAATTGTTTGGATTAAAAAGGAGAAAATGATGGTTAGAAAGTAAAGTTTGGTTTGCATTTGCATAAGGAGAAAATAATGGTTAGAAAGCACAGTTTGGTTTGTAAAAATGCAAATCAAACAAGCCCTAACATAACATGCTGAAAATGAAACGAAATGATGGAACCCCAATTATGAAGCATTGGAATTCGCTTTGTGTGGTTTTGAGATGCATGTGAATAGTACTTAATTTCTGTGCTATATCGTCCATAATTATTTCAGGAAAAATGAGTTAGATAAAACTTAGATACATTAGTTCTGATTTAGGCGCCAATTCTGTGATTGAACAAACTAGTTTAGTACGGTTCTGATAGTAGTGATTATTTTCACAAGTTTTTTATATAGCTACAATATACTAAGTAAGGCTAAAAAGCTAATAATTTGGGTAGTAAACATGCATTTGCAATCTTAATGATGTAACCAAAAGGGAAATGAATAAACTTAAAAGAAAAGCACATACAGAGAATTGAATGTAGAAGATTCAGTACGTTGTTCTTCAAACTTTTGTTTTTTCTCTCTATACTTGAAATTGCAACACTAGTTAATTTCTGATGAAATTGCAACACTGGTTATATTGAAGTTCTACTTGTCATTATATACCATGAAGTTCATCCCTGTACAAGCTATAAGTTTCTTTTTTTTATTTTTTTAAAAAAATAAGAATGTGTTATTACGTTGCAATTAAGGAAGTAATATTCTTCAGATAGATTTTGGCATGTGGGTGTTTTGAGGAGTAAAATTAACAGCAGAACTAGCAAAAAGTTTGAAATCATGGATGTTGGCGCATAAGCCACTTGAATTTGAGCGAAGAAGTCTGATAAATTATATTTGTGATAAGTACAATTCAGTGATACTAGAGCTAATTGTAATACCCCAACTTAATTTATTTGTGTAGTTCTATTTTTTGTCTTCACACAAGTTTGAAAAAAAACTCAAAAAACATTAATTTCAACTTCTAATGGGGAAAAGGTGGAACCACAAAGTATTTCATTCGTATATATGATTTTGAATTGTATAGATTAATTATACCCATTACAACACAAATATCCAGTATAGATAGTCCACCAAAAAAAAAGTGTCGACAAAAAGTTTGAAAAAAAACAAAGAATGAAAGAAAGGGAAGCAATTAAACCTTTTTTTAAACAAAAAACTTCAAATAAACTAAAGGTAGTAAAGGTAAAAATAGTTTATTTACGTAAAATAAACTCAAGGAAAAAACATTAGAAAGTTAAAGTTTAAATAAAAAGAAAAAGAAACAGCGTCAACCAAACAAAAGGTTTCTAAAGAATAATAACCTTATATTTTTCGCATTTTCTTTAACCTTTACATCTGTTATGTAGTTGTGTATTTAAGATTAATATTTAAGTGTTGATAAATCATGTGGAACTGGAAGAGAAATTGAAGTGATAAAGGCAAACACAATTGTGCAATTCAAAATATAATTTTAAATTTATATTTAACCTATCTGATCATATCATTTTTTGTTGAATGATCTATTGTGAGGAATCTGATAATATAATTTTAAATATATTATTGATCCATTGTGTGAAATTATATAACATATGAAACATTTTTAGTTTCAAAGGACTCCAAAAATGCAATGTGTTAATAATTCTAGAGAAACACCTATGTTCAAAAGCACATGTTCCCATGGAAGATCTTCTTCTACTTCTCAACTTCTGTATTATTCAAATTTAATATGGATCATCCAAAGTTATTATTTTTCATGCTTACAATATATATGTGTCAGCATTAGAAATTACAAAATCACAATTAATTTAGAAATTATTCTTATTTGCCGAGGAAGCCAATGAGATCATTATTGGGATACAAGGTGATGAGATTTAACATTAAAAAAATTATTCTTGTTTTTCTCTTTCTATGTTCGGATAAATGCTTTTTTTTAAAAAAAAAAAAAAGAAAAGCCAATCTAAGTGTTATAAGTTATAACAAGGCAAAATTATTAGTAGAGACCACATTTAAAAGAAATATGAAAGAATTGTCCCAAAAAAACACACCTGTGTCCACAAAGCACATGTTCCCATGGAAAATTGTTGAGTCAAGTCAAGATGAGAGAAGGAGTTAATACTCTTTCGGATTAATGGGAACAAGACAATTCAGTATTCACAAGAAAAAAATATTCTCCATATAAGAATCTGATTTAAAAATTTAATACTCATATAAACTGAATTTTCAATTGGTGCTGTTCATTTATAAATATTTTTCTATACAGATCTCGAAATGTCTTTTTCCCTTTTAGCTGTCTCTTTTTTTTTTAAAAAAAAATTATTTCTATTCATTTGTAATATTAATTATTATTTTTCTAATTATATCTTTATTTATCCTTTTAAAAGTTAAATATAATATTAATTACTTTTTCTTATATATTCATTTATTGAAAGATGTATTAGAAAATTTAAAACAAATTCTAATATATTAATGGCACTTCCTAATCTATCTGTTAAAATCTTAAATAATATTTAAAAAGAAATGGAGGTAGTGCAAGAAATGGTAGAAGCTTAATTAATTGGAAAGAAATGAACATTAAAAAAGGAACATGATAAGTAATTCTAAGTTTTTATTATATTAAATTAAAGTGCCATTTTTCTTTTTTTGATTGACAAAATGTGCCATGTTGATGTGAAAAATATTTCTTTAAAATTAATTATTTAAGGAAGAACTTATTTTTCACTGACGTACTGGTTTTTGGCAATTATATATAACAGAAGCCAAGGGTGGATCTAATTGCAAATTAAAGTGGTAAAGTCAAGAAGACACTTCTTCTAGAAAAATTAATTAAAGTTTTCCTACTTTGCAAGGTAGGAATATTTTTTAGAAAGACAACGAAGCAATCCCGCAAATGAATAATTCCAAAAGCAAAGGAGACACTTCTTTTCTAACTGAGAAGAAGACGTTGGCCAAAAAACAAACTGAGAAGAAGACAATTAAAGCAATCAAACCTCCAGAAAAGTAATTTCCCTTCTCAATCAAACATTAGTTGAGTGTGATAGAAGTCAGGACATTTGATTGCTCCTCATAAATTCTTGCAAATAGAAGATATTTATTTTCACTGCATATTTATTACTCTATTACTGTTCATATCCGTAATTTGATAGGTGATTAAGTGTGTAATTCAAGATAAGATGTTAGAGCAGGGTAATGTGGCTTTCATGAAATACAATGAGCAATGAGCTCCTAATGGTGATTTCTACTGTGGCAGAGCATACACATATATGATGACTTGTATAAGGTCGTGAGCTATTGGATTAAAAAAAAACACTTTCTATATTTACGGTTTTTAAGTTTTGGCTTAGGAGCAAGGAAAAGGATAAAACCAAGTGTAATGATAAAAGGGCAGCAGCCTGGGGATAAAGAGGTATGCATGGATAATATGTGTATTTTATTCCTTTTGCCTCCCCCTCCCCCAAAAACAAAGTTTACACTTCACCCCCACCCAACCACCATCACCACCACCTCTGAATTACACAATTGCCTATTTTCTTGCCGGGACTAGAGGGTGCCACTTTTTTCTTGATCTTTGCTTCCTCTTTAATAGCCTTTTGAAGTGGACCTTTGTCATTATCTAAAGATTTTGAAGGAGACACCAATGGTTACTTTTCAGAATTCTACACTATAGTTATACTGCAACAAGCTTCCTTAAAAGTGAGATTGTTAGAAGTAGCAAATTTAAATTCAACTTTTTCATCCCCTATTCTAAATGTCAATTTCCCTTTTGGCACATCAATTAAAGTACTCGTTGTGGATAATAATAGTCTTCCTAGAATTAAAGAAATATCTAATTCATCCTCAATATCCACTACCACAAAATTAGTAGAAAAAATAAGCTTACCAACTTTGATGAGTACATCTTCCATGATTCCTATTGGATATCTCACTGATCTGTCAGCTAGCAGTAGCATCATACTCGTAGGTGTTAGATCCGTGACTTCAAGTTTCTTGCACAAAGAATAAAGCATTAAATTAATACTGACCCCCAAATCATATAACAAATTATTAACAAGTTTGGAAAAAAAATAATATACTAACATATGATAACTATTTTTTATAATTAGCTAAACTATTTTTTTAAACAATAAAAAATTTACTATGCATTCATTTATCTTTCAAACAAATTTAAGTAAACTTTTTCAAAACATCGCATATAATAAATATTTAAGTAATTCAATACCCATGTATATTTTGTTAACATTATTCTAATTAATATTTTTAATCTAATAGCATTATAATTGTTTTTCTTTTTTATCTTCTCACGCAATTCAATAACTAATGAATCTTACAGTAAATGCATTTAAAATTAGAATCTATCTTGCAAAATAACAAAACTATAACCTTTTTTTTTTCTAATAAATATGTTTCACACATCGCGGATGGGTAAAAATGCCCCATGCAATACTGTCATGGGAGAGGGAATAAAATATTAAATTTCTTTTTTCATTTACAGTAAATGTGAATAAATATATTTTTTCACATTTACAAGACAAAGATTGCAAATAGCAAGAAAGAATAACAAAAATATGTTAGTAATATATATAAGTAATCAATTATAGTCATTTTCACATATGATTATTATTGTGTTGTATGAAAGCAATTTATTCAGGCAGTACTAAATGTTAAACTATACTCCTCACCAAAAAAAAAATATCAAACTATACAACATATTCCAATTATCAATATGATCAAAATGAAAATATTATAATGCACATATTTTTTTATATTTTATTAACAATAATAATACTACAAATACAAAGTTTTTGTTCATTCCACGCATCGCGCAGAAAGAAAAATCTAATTGACTAATAAATAAGGGTTTGAGCAGTCTGCCGAGGGAAGGGAGGGTACAAGTTTTAGAATTTAGAAGAAGCTTATTAAATATTATTATATTATAATAAAACTAGATAAAAATCGCATATATTGCATAGGATAAGAAGATGAAGCCGTGCTATTCAAGATTTATAGTCACCTGAAACCAAATTAGTCACTTTTTGAACAAACCCAAGAACTAAACACTTATAATTGCTACCAATGGATAATTGGTAGCTGATGACTATACCAACAGGTCACATAAGACCCAAGAACCATGTCAAAGGAGGTGTCTTCCGAGTTTTGACCCCCTTGAATCCCAAACCATAACTGATGGGTTATATACCCAACTTACACAATGAGGACCTATAGACTCAAATGGACTCATCACCCAACTAATCACATAAAAAGGGATTTGAGCCTACTTATCGACGATCCAAGATAGCAACACAGCCCTACATGATCACCATAAGCCACAAACAAGACATAAATACAATGCATCACACCATAGATATATCCATTGGCCACACATGGTTACCTCAATTGTTTGAACCCATTAGACACCATGGTAGGCCAAGGAGAGCAACAACCACTACAACACATCAAGGTTACAAGAATCATGTCACCAAATTGTCCCAAACCAAAATATACAATCAAATTCATACAATTCAACCAATTCGATCAATGTTCAAAGAACCCGTATACTTCATATGTTAGAACAACCACTTTCCAACCATTTTGGAGCTTTCCAAACACTACCTGGAGTTAAGAGATCCCAATTATGCAATAATACAACCTACACAACACCAAATTCCCATTACCATCACAAATTCTCATCCCTTAGCAGACATAATTATGAATTCAAAAAATAAACCGGTTGAAACAAAGCTTCTTAAAGCAAACCCATACATCAAAGCATCCACAACAACTCCTAAAACCTTAAGCCCTCACATGTTTGGATTCCTAATAATCTCAAGAGTTGAGGGTTAGGGTTTAGGAAATATACCACTTAAACACTTAAAATCCTTAACCCAGAGCTTGTATACCCTAATGTAATATCTCAAGGGAGCATAGACCAAAGCCACCTGCAAAAACCAAGAACTGAGACTAAGGACACAACACCTATCAAAAGCCAGACAAAAACTCCAAAAATTGGAAACAAAGGCATCACCGCAGTGAGAAATGTGGAGCTATGGTGAAGGGAAGTTCAGAACTAATGAAGATGAAAGCAGAGATGCACAGTGCATCTGCTGTCAAATGACAACAAATCTAATTTTTGGGACGAACTTTAGATGTACATATCTCTCTACCCGGATCTCTGATTGGCATGATTCCAATGCCTACAAGTCACTTTCTATTGTTTCTATCCATAGACACTGACATTTTCTAAAATTTCCTCCATATGAAGATTTTGGAGACTAGTGACCAAAATGGTCACTTTTAGATCCAAACTCAACTCTAACTTATCCTAATTCTCAACTAATGATCTTTTGGTTGCCAAACCATTTCCAACAAGTCACAACTTATCCAAAGAAATTGTTCAAGGAGGTAGTACTCCAAGAAAACTATTCTCTTGGGTTTTGACCCCTTTAAACCTCAATTTCATGTAGCAGGTAACTTACCCTTTTTCCCATTGAATACCTCAAAACTCACCATAACTTTATATATCACACTAATCTATCAAGATGCACATGGGCAACCAATGCCCTAAACCCCAGACTTCCAAGGACAAAGAATAGGGCATTTGGCCAACAACACCTAAAAATTTACTAGGATTACAACTCAAAGATTCACTATAACATGTCTGTACACACTCCAACCTCAAACAACCTCAGAATCAAAATGATGTGAAACTAGCATCATAACCTGAGCCTCAAAACAAATGCAAAGAGTATTACCACACATGGCATCCAATCATCAAACCACACTTGGCATAATACTATACATATATATCATGTATTTTTATATAACACATACCCTTCACGAGTACTCGAATATCCCATCCTTATTCAAGGGGAAACCCCACCTAGGTCTCCATCTTGCTAAAGCTGGACATCCTCTTCCTGAAAATGGGGTATCCACGGAGGGGTGAGATAAACGTTCTAGTAACCAAGGGTAACATGTAAAATGAAATATTTCCAATTTAATAGATTACAAACATATTACCTTACTACAAGTCATTTACTAGAAACTGATATATAACTACACAAATGTCACATGCATTATGCAAATGCTATGCATATGATATGCAAAACCCACATCGATCATGGTAGGAACCATGAGCCAGTTACCCCCACAAGGTAACCTTAATAAGAAGCCCCATTCCAACAACCTGGGAAGGCCAATTTCATTCAACTACTAAGCTCACTATCACTAGTCATAACCTAGCCAAAGGTCATTCCACTAGTAAGTAGACCATGGTTCCCCTTCCCTTGGATCACCCAAATTAGTGGTCATTTAGGGAAGGTGCATCCCTAATCCACTGCTACCTAGGTTTCCTAGCCAAAAGAAGATGATTTAGTTGCAGAGATGTATACATATGTCAACCTCACCACTTGGACAACCTCACGTATTCCGCCAGTGGATTGGTGTATCTTTAGACATCATCACCCACTATCCAATGCTTAACATACATAACTCAAGTGATAATATCTTTCATGCTATGTCAACATGTGAATGCCATAGATAATTATCATCATCATTGTCATGCTAGAATAATATCATATGGGGATGTACAATAACAAGTATATCAATTGTGACATGATTCATTACTTATATATAATCAATTCCATTCTCATCATTATTAACATGAGCATTAATATTATTATGGTTACTCATACTAATGAGGATGAGTTGTGACCTACGCATCAAGACAGTTAAAGTCCCATAAAGAGAACTATCTTACTCATGACTTTGAGCTAGCGGTTGTATTGTTTGTCTTGAAGTTATGGAGGCATCATCTCTATGGTACTTAGTTCGAGGTATTCAATGACCATAAAAGTTTGAAGTACCTTTTTTATCAGAAAGCATTGAACACGAGACAGAGGTGATAGGTAGAGTTTCTAAAGGATTATGAGTTTGCTTTCAAGTATCATCTTGGGAAAGCCGATTTAGTTGCTGATGCGCTAAGCAGGAAGTCGATCCATATAGCTACCATGATGATGAGAGAATAATAGTTACTAGAAAGCCTGAGAGATATGAAGTTATCTATCAATGTACACCCTGGAGTACTTGTAGTAGGGTCTATTAATGTGTCAAGTGATTTGTTGAGAAACATTTGCTTTGTACAGTTGGAGGATAACTATCTTTTAGGCACTTGAGAACAGATTAAAATGGCAGAAACCCAAGACTTTGATATATTAGAGGATGGTATTATTTGGTACTGCAATTGGATTTGTGTTTTAAATGTTGCAAGGTTGCGAGAAACTATTCTGGAAGAAGCTCATAAGAGTAGGTACATAATCCACCAAGGTACCACTAAGATGTACCAAGATCTGAAGCAAGGGTATTGGTTGTCAGGAATGAAGAAGGACATTGTAGAGTGTATAGCAAGGTGTTTAATTTGTTAGAAAGTGAAGATTGAGCACCAACTACTAGCAGGTTCGTTGAAATCTCTAGAGATTCCAGAGTAGAAATGGGACATCATCTCTATAGATTTTGTGATGGGGTTACCACGGACCTTTTTAGGGTATAATGTAATATGGGTGATTATGGATAGATTAACGAAGTCGGCCCATTTTCTTTCGATTCGGGAGACCATTATGATGGAAAAGTTGACCCAATTTTATGTGAATGAAATCAGAAGGCTGCATGGAGTTTCAATGAGTATTATGCCAGATAGAGATCTCAAGTTGACATCCAGATTCTGAAAGTCCCTTTAATAGGCCATGTGGATGAAGTTGAATTCCAGTGCTACTTATCATCCTCATTCTGATGGGCAACCTGAAAGAATAATTCAAATTCTGGAAGATATGCTAGAGGCTTGTGTTATAGAGAATAAAAGATAATTGGGATAAATATTTGCCATTAGTCAAATTTGCCTATAATAACAATTACCACTCAAGCTTGCAAATGGCCCCATATGCAGCATTACATGGCAGAAAGTGTAGATCACCATTGTGTTGGGTTGAACCTTGTGAGCAAAGTTTATTGGGCCTAGATATTATGGATTAAACCTCCCAACTAATAAAGAGCATTCGACAAAAGCTTTTAACTGCCCAGAGTCAGCAGAAAAGTTGTAACATCCCTCATGACATTGCTTTGGCATTGTGTGCAGCATCAGAGGAAAATAGGACAGAGGAAGGCTCAAGTGAAGGAAAATATAGCTCCTCGCCACGGCGAAAAGTAGGGCCGCCGCGGCGAGATCGTGTCCAGTGGCTCTTTTAGGATGAAAACTGGTGGAGCCACGGTGAGATGTGCTGAGGCCGTGGTGAGAGTCAGGTTTCTGCTTTAAATCATAAACATATTGGACAAACAAAAAGAAGGAAAATGAAGGAAATGACGGAGAAGAATGAGGGATCTCTGCTAGGGTTCAAGATTTCTGGGCTTTGGAAGTGATTTTCGGACCTCAAGAGCTTGGATTCACGTGGGCGAGTGATCTCTACTCCTCCCTTTCCATTTTCTTCGGTTGAAATTTGGGGTTTTTCGGTTTTGAGTTAGGATCTTCGGTTTGGGCCAACATTCACCTATTGAAATGGATGAAATAGGGTTAAGGAAGTGTGTTTTAGTGTTATTGTTGCTTGGATGTAAGTTTTAAAGGGTGTATGCATGATTTGAGTTTAACCCTAGGTTGTTTTCAGTTAAGACTCTTGGGAATCCAAAGTGTATGTAGTTAAGTAGTGTTTGAATAGTCCCTAAGAGTTTATTGATGCATAAAAGGGGTGCTGGAACCTTGGGTTAGGCCTAAAGTGGTAGAATTGTGGTGTTTGATTTATTGGAATATGGTTGATTGAGAAATTATGGTATTGTGAAGGTTGTTTGGTAGCCTAAGAGGGGTTTAAGTGTGTTGGACAACTCGAGAAGTTCATGAAATCCGTGTGGCAGTAGTGACTCTTGAGGTAACTGGGTGTTTATTTGTATTATATTGTTTGTATAGTATGATAGTACGTATATTTATGTATATATGCATGTTTCTTTCACACCACGATATTGATGTGTTTGTGTGTACTATTTTTATATATCGTGGTATGTACACAGAGACAATGATTATGATGACTATGATGATTATGATTATTGGATGATGATATTGACATGATGCATACATGACCTTATGATATGATGATTAAGATTGTATGATGATACATGAGCATCACCACATGGCATTGTGAGATTGCAATATATGGTGGACTGGGTGGTGATGATAGTACGATATGATATATGTGATGATATTTGTTAGGGAGGATAAGGATAGGATCCCTGTGGCTCAATCACCTCTTATGGCCAGGAGGGGAAAGGCGCGCAGTGGACTGCACCTTCCCTAAATCGCTGCCAATTTGTGGTGGCAAAGGGGAAAGAGAGCCACGTGTACTAATGGGAGATGAGCATGGTGATGTCCCAGAATCAGTCTTCACCGACTGTTGGAAGGGAATTACCTATACGAAATATTTTGTTATGACGATAGCCTGTGGTTCTTGCTATGTGTGAGGGAGACATGCATTGCATTCCATTCACTTCACATTGCATTCATGAGTTGTATAAGCTATATGTATATATATGTGTGTGTGTTTTGTTGCCCCCAGTTACTGAGACATTTTCTCACTTATTTATCCCATGAACTAACCTTTCAGGTGACGGTTCTGGCACTAGTCCTGAGAAGATACAGGAGTAGCTCTGAATGTGGGAATACTAGGTCTATGTAGTGTGTGTAGTTTGGATTTGTATCTTATGCCAAGTAGGATAGAAGGTTTTATAATGAATGTATAACATTGTAGGGACTATTATAGATGTTGTATGTATGGTTATGTATGTGTATGTTGTATTGTGGCATTTATATGGTTTGTTGATGTTGATAAGTCAGTATGGTGGTGTTTGCAAGCCCATAGTGGATTTGGGCCTAGTTGGTGTGTTTAGGGCCTATAGCCCATTTTGTCAAGTTAGGATTCAAGGGGGTCAAATCTCAGAGAAGTGGTTCCTTTGAGGTGAAACCTCTTTGGACAAGTTGGTTTGAGGGTTTTTGGACCTGTATGAATGGTCTTTGAGTGACCATTTGCATTTGGTGGCAATTGTAGGTGGTTAATGGTGAGTTTTGGTCAATAAGTGGCTAAAAAGGTGTCAAGGGTCCAGAATCTCCATACGGAGTTAGACTGAGGTGAAGTTAGTGTTTGTGATTAGATTGGGACTAGATTGACTTATAGGAGTTAGAATTAAGTCAATCAGAGGTCAGAGAATAAAGTTATACACGTTAGACGTTCACCCCAGGCGTTAAGTCTGCTGGTGTGGAAACCAGCATGGGGCACCGTGGCTCTAGTGTTCAGGTCATGGCCCCAAGGGAGGCAGAAGCATATACAAAACAGGGGAGGCCGGAGCTATGGCGGTACTATAGCAGATGTGACTCCAACCTAGTTTTTGGTGTTGTAGGGTTCATTTCCGCTGTTCAGGAGTTTTGGGGTATTGTTTTAAGATGTTTAGGTTGCATTTGGTTGTATTTTGAAAGGTTTTAGTCAGGTCTGGAGGGAATTGGAGTAGGTTGTTACATTTTTAGCATTAGAGGTCATTAACAAGAGGGCGAATTCACCACAATGATTAGGGGTTCTCATAATGTGAGGATGGATAATGGCAAAGCATTAGCTCTTACCTGACATGGCCATATTGGCTTGCCACCATTATGGTTTCCCCAATCGAGAGGCTTGGAGTAAAATGAACTTCTGAAGTACCTATGGTCACCACGCATGGGTGGTTATGTGCAGCACGTTGTAGTCTGACCATTTTTGGTATCAGAGCAATGGTTTTGGGCTATTGTTTCTGCTTGAAGTACTACTTGGCACAGGTTCAAATATATAGACTATATTTCCACTACAATGCTAGTCTAGAACCATATAACTGGATGTGTTGTTGTTTGTATGTAGGAAGAATGTCTCATAGAGGAAGACCGAGTAACAGTGATCTTATGAGGCAGATGCATGAGATGTTGGCTGGTCTCAATAATCAAGTAAATATTCAGGTAGAGATATTGAATAGGTTGCAAGAGTGAATGGATAGGCAAGAACAGGGTGATATGAATGAAGAGGTTGGCATGTTTGTGGATCTGAGTACAGGAGAGGATGAGAATGAGAATGTGGTGGCGCTTGAGAGAGTCCCAAGAGTTTAAAGGAGGGGTATCTCTTCACAGTTAAAGGACTTTCGGAAGTTCAATCCTTTGGCTTTCGAAGGTACCATGGATGTTTCCTAGGCTGAGAATTGGATAGAACAATTGGAGAACTTCTTCAGTGTGATGGATTATACCTCAGAGCAAAGGGTGCAACTGGCGACATTTAAGCTTGAGAAGAAGGCTAGGCGCTGGTGGAGGAGTATTCTCCCAAGTATTGAAGTGATGAATCCTCCTATGAATTGGGATCAGTTTAATGAATGGTTCTTTACACACTACATCCCTCCAGACATAAGATGCAAAAAGAGGCTGAGTTCCTAACTTTTCAGCAAGGGAATTTCTCGGCGGATGATTACATTGATAAGTTTTTGGACTTGGCGAAATATTCCACTTATTTGAATAATTATCCTGATGATAGGTGGATGGCTTAGAGGTTGTTTGAGGGAGCCCATCTAGAGATTAAAGAGCGGCTATCTATGGTGGAGTTTATGTATTTTGAGGACTTGTGTGCGATGATACGTGCCCTATACAGACATATGAAGGTGGCCGAGAAGTATAGAAGGAGTTCCATGATTCGGGCCTCTTCTCACCAAGGACTGACAACAGGAATTAGTAAAGGAAATGATTTAGGTAGTGGTAGCAGTGGTGGCAGCACAGGCTCTAATGGAGGAAGAGGTCGTCATAGTAGAAGCCGTCATGGTAGAGGTAGAGACAGGTTTGGTCGGGATCAGTCTAATAGATGTCAGTTTGGCGGAGGACCCTTTTATTGAGGAGGCTTTAAACAGGGGAGTTCCAGTCAGAGTGAGTATGCAGGAAGGGACTCCACTCCATCTCAGTACAGGTCAGGTAATGCATCAAATCCGTACACAAAATGTGAGTTGAGCCATGGTGATCGTCCGTGCTTGATTTGTTTTAATTATGGGAAACTGGGTCATATGTCATGGAATTGTTCAGAGCCAAGGCTGAAGATGCGACGAGGAGGCCTATGATGCCCAAACGAATCTTTGCCATCACCCGACAAGAAGCTGATGCAGCACCTAATTTGATTAGAGGTAAACTTAAACTCAATGATTACTCTATTCATGCTTTGTTTGACTCAGGTGCATCGTATTCCTTCATTTCTTTTGATTATGCTTGGAGATTGGGAATTGTGGCAATGGAGTTGCCTTTTGAGTTGTCAGTATCCACACCCATGAGAGTTTCATTACAAACTGCTCAAACTTGCCTGAATTGTGTGGTTTGTTGTGAGCATCGAAGCACTACCCTGGATCTAATTTGTTTGCCGTTGCAAGAGATTGATGTGATAATTGGGATGGATTGGTTGGAGGTGAATAATACTATTTTAGACTGTGCTCGAAAGACTATGTCTTTCCCGATGAATAACCCTAGCGTTGAAGGGGATGAGAATGTTTGTTTGTCCTTTGCCCAAGCTAACAGGTATCTGAAGAAATAATGTTAAGGGTTTTTGGTTTTCTTCTCTATGAACATGGATATGGAAGGAGGTGTCGAAAGATACTCGGTTGTGAATAAATACCCTGATGTGTTTCCAGAGGAGATTACCGGTTTGCCACCACCACGAGAACTGGAGTTTTCCATCGATTTGGTGCCCGGGACAAGTCTTATTTCGAAGGCTCTATATTGAATGGCACCGTCTGAATTGAAAAAGCTCATAAAGCAAATTGACGATTTGTTAAAAAGGGGTTTCATCAGACCTAGTGTCTCGCCTTGGGGAGCTCTAGTGTTGTCTGTTAAGAAGAAGGATGGTAGCCTCAGATTGTGCATTGATTATAGGCAGCTAAATCGAGTGACGATCAAGAATAAATATTCTTTGCCTAGGAGTGAGGACTTGATTGATTAGTTGACAGGTGCCTCCGTATTCCCTAAAATTGATTTGAGGTCAGGATACCACCAATTGCGAGTGCATGCTGAAGATGTGCCTAAAACAGCTTTCCGGACTCGATATCGGCATTATAAGTTTCTTGTGATGCCATTTGGGTTAACCAATACCCCAGCAATCTTCATGGATTATATGAACGGGGTGTTTTAGTCGTATTTGGATAAATTTGTAGTAGTGTTTATTGATGACATTCTAATATACTCCAAGAGTGAGGAAGAGCATGCACTCCATCTTTGAAATGTGTTGCAAGTATTGCAGGATCACCAACTGTATGCTAAGCTCAGTAAATGTGAGTTTTGGCTAAGGGAGGTGAAATTTCTGGGTCACGTGATTTCTGCAGAAGAAGTGGCAGTAGACCTTAGTAAAGTTGAAGCGGTGTTGAATTTGGAGAGACCGCGATCAGTGACTGAAATTCGGAGTTTCTGGGATTGGCTAGATACTACCAAATGTTTATTAAGGGATTCTCTCAGCTTGTTATGCCATTAACTAAACTCACCCGTAAGGATTGATCTTTCATACAGGTGTGAGAGAGCATTCCAAGAGTTGAAGGTTTGTCTAACGTCCACCCCAATGCTCATTATCCCTAACCGATTAGAGCCATTCACTATTTACATGGACGCCTCTAAGAAGGGTCTAGGGTTTGTTTTGATGCAGCAAGGTAGAGTCGTGGTGTATGCTTCGAGGCAGTTAAGGCCACATAAGGAAAACTATCCTACTCATGACCTTGATCTAGCGACCGTAGTGTTTACTTTGAAATTGTGGAGACATTATCTCTATGGCACTCAGTTTGAGGTGTTCAATGATCATAAGAGTTTGAAGTATTTGTTTGATCAGAAAGAGCTTAACATGAGGTAAATGCGTTGGATTGAGTTCCTGGTAGACTATGAGTTTGCTTTAAAGTATCATCCTAGGAAAGCCAACATTGTGGGGGATGCGTTAAGTCGAAAGTCGATTCATATGGACACAATGATGATGAGGGAGCAACAGTTGCTGTAAAGCCTAAGAGATATAAAGTTATCCATTAATGTCCATCCTGGAGTACTAGTAATGAGTTTCATCAGTGTATCAAGTGATTTACTGAGGAACATTTGCTATGGTCAGTTGAAGGATGACTATGTTTTAGGCATTTGGGAACAGATTGAAATGGCGGAGACCCAAGACTTTGATATATTGGAGGATGGTATCATTAAATACCATGGTTGGATTTATGTGCCAAATGTTGTAGGGTTGTGAGAAATCATTTTGGAGGAAGCTTATAAGAGCAGGTATAGTATTCATCCAGGTACCACTAAGATGTACCAAGATTTAAAGCAAGGGTACTTGTGGCCAAGCATGAAAAAGGACATCACAGAGTTTGTGGCAAGATGTCTGATCTATCAGATGGTATAGATTGAGCACCAATTGCCCGTAGGTACATTGCAACCTTTGGAGATCCCGGAGTTGAAATGGGATAGCGTTTCCATAGATTTTATGATAGGATTACCGAGGACCTCTTCAGAACACAATGGAATATGGGTCATTATTGACAGGTTGACGAAGTTGGCCCATTTTCTTCCAATTCGAGAGACTATTTCGATGGAAAAGTTGGCCTAGTTGTATGTGAATGAGATTGTGAGGCTGCATGGATTCCTGATGAATATTGTGTCAGACAGAGATCCTAGGTTTACATCCATGTTTGGAAATCTCTTCAGAAGGCCATAGGTATGAAATTGAGTTTCAGTACTGCTTATCACCCTGAACCTGATGGGCAGACTGAAAGGACAATTTAGACTCTGGAGGACATACTGCGGGCATGTGTTCTAGAGAATAAAGGCAATTAGGATCAGTTTCTGCCGTTAGTGGAATTTGCCTACAACAATAGTTTCCACTCGAGTTTGCAAATGACTCCGTATGAAGTGTTGTATGGTAGGAAGTCCAGATCACCATTGTGTTGGGTTGAACTCGGTGAAAGAAGTCTTTTGGGCCCAGATATTATGGATTAAACCTCTTGACAAATAGAGAGTATTCATTAGAAGCTTCTTACAGCTTAGAGTCAGCAGAAGAGTTATGCGGATAGGAAAAGGAGACCATTGGAGTTTGATGCAAGATATCATGTATTTTTGAAGGTCACTCCTACTACTGGTGTTAGAAGATTGATTCGAGCCAAGAAGTTCACCCCGCGGTATATGGGTTCATATCAAATTCTAGAGTGAATTTGGCTAGTAGAGTATCGAGTGGCGCTACCGCTTAATCTAGCTGGAATACATGATGTTTTCCATGTGTCTCAACTCAAGAAATATCATCCGGATCCGTCACATATAATGGATCATGAGGTAGTTCAAGTACGAGAGGATCTAACTTTTAAGGTCTTGTCGTTACAAATTCTGGATGTAAAAGAGAAGCAGTTGAGAAATAAGACCATTAAGTTGATAAAGGCCCTATGGAGCGGCTTGACATCCAATGATGTCATGTGGGAGATGGAAGAATCAATGCGAAGGAAGTATCCAGAGATCTTTGCTTGAGATAAGAGTTGAAATTTTGAGGATGAAATTTTTGTAAGGAGGGGAGAGTGTAACACCCCTCATGACATTGCTTTAGCATTGTGTGCAACACCGGTGAAAAACAGGATGGAGGAAGGCTCAACTGGAGAAAAATATAGCTTCACGCCACGGCTAGAAGCAGGGCCGCCGTGGCAAGATCGTGTCTAGGGGCTCCTTTCAGATGAAAACTAGTGGAGCCACGGTGAGATGTTCTGAGGCCGCGACGAGAGTCGGGCTTCTGGTTTAAATTAGAAACATTTCGGATGAAAAAAAAGATGGAAAATCAAGGGAGCGACGGAGAAGAACAAGGAAGCTCTACTAGGGTTCAACATTTCCGGGCTTTGTAAGTGATTTTTGGACCTCAAGAGCTTGGATTCACGTGGGTAATGATCTCTACTCCTCCCTCTCCATTTTCTTCGGTTGAAATTTAGGGTCAATTTTAAGATGGGATCTTCAATTTGGGCCGAAATCCACCAATTGAAATGGATGAAATGGGGTTAAGGAAGTGTGTTTTGGTGTTCTTGTTGCTTGAATGTGAGTTTTGAAGGGTGTATGCATGATTTGAGTTTAATCTTAGGTTGTTTTCAGTTAGGGCTCTTGGGAATCCGAAGTGTATGTGGTTGAGTAGTGTTTGAATAGTCCCTAAGAGCTTATTAATGCATGAAAGGGGTGTTAGAACCTTGGGTTAGGCCTAAAGTGGTCGAATTGTGGTGTTTGATTTATTGGTATATGTGGTTAATTGAGAAATTATGGTATTGAGAAGGTTGTTTGGTAGCTTGAGGGGGGTTCAAGCGTGTTGGACAACTCAAAAAGTTCGTGAAATCCGTGTGGTTGTATTGACACTTGAGGTAATTGTAATGTATTGTTTGTATAATATGATAGTATGTATATTTATGTATATATGCATGTTTCTTTCATACCATGATATTGATGTGTTTTTGTGTACTATTTTTATATATCGTGGTATGCACACAGCTAGACGATGATTATGATGACTATGATTATGTGATAATGATATTGACATGACATGACATGATGCATACAAGACCTTGTGATATGATGATGATGATTGTATGATGATACAAGAGCATTACCACATGACATTGTGAGATTGCGATATATGGTGGACTGGGTGGTGATGACGATACGATATGACATATGTGATAATATTTGTTAGGGAGGATAAGGATGAGATCCCTGTGGCTAAATCACCTCCTATGGTCAGGAGGGGAAAGGCTCGCAGTAGACTGCACCTTCCTTAAATCACTGCCAATTCGTGGTGGTAAAGGGGAAGGAGAGCCATGGTCTGAACATTAGTGTTACCTTTAGCCGAGTTCACTAATGGGAGGTAAGATTGGTGATGTCCCAGAATCAGTTTTCACCGACTGTTGGAAGGGAATTACCTATACAAAATGCCATGTTATGATGATAGCCCGTGGTTCTAGCTATGTGCGAGGGAGACATGCATTGTATTCTAGTCACTTTACATTGCATTCATGAGTTGTATGAGCTATATGTATATATGTGTGTGTGGTTGCCCCCCGGTTACTTGGACATTGTCTCACTCCTCTCTCTCATGAACTAACCTTTCAGGTAACGGTTTTGGTACTAATCCTGAGAAGACGTAGGAGTAGCTCTGAACGTGGGAATACTAGGTCTATGTAGTATGTGTAGTTTGGATTTGTATCTTGTGCCAAGTAGGATTTCGTAATGAATGTATAACATTGTAAGGACTATTATGGATGTTATATGTATGGTTACGTATGTGTATGTTGTATTGTGGTGTTTATATGGTTTGTCAATGTTAAGAAGTCAGTATGGTGGTGTTTGCGAGCCCAGAGTGGATTTGGGCCTAGTTGGTGTTTTTAGGGCCTGTAGCCCATTTTGTTAAGTTAGGATTCAAGGGAGTCAAATTTCAGAGGAGTGGTTCCTTTGAGGTGAAACCTCTTTGGACAAATTAGTTTAGGGGTTTTTGGACCTGTATGAATGGTTTTTGAGTGACCATTTGCCTTTGGTGACAATTGGAGGTGGTTAGTGGTAAGTTTTGGTTAATAAGTGGCCAAAATGGTATTAGGGATCCAGAATCTCCATACGGAGTTAGATTGAGGTGAAGTTGGTGTCTATGGTTAGATTGAGACTAAATTGACTTGTAAGAGTTGGAATCATATCAATCAGAGGTTGGAACATAAAGTTATGCGCATCAGAAGTTCGCCACAGGTGTTGAGTCTGCTGGTATGGAAACCAGCATGGGGCGGCACGGCTCCAGAGTCCAAGCCGCGGCGCCAATGGAGGCAGAAGCGTATATAAAACCAGGGAGGTCGAAGCCGTGGTGGTACTATAGCAGCCGCTGCCCCAGCCCAATTTTTGGTGTTGTGGGGTTCGTTTCCGCTGTTCAGGAGTTTTGGGGTGTTGTTTTAAGATGTTTGGGTTGCGTTTGATTATATTTTGAAAGGTTTAGTCTGGTCTGGAGAGAATTGGAGTAGATTGTTACAAGAGTTATGCAGATCGGAGGAAGAGACCTTTGGAATTTAATGCCGGAGATCACATATTTTTGAAGGTCACTCCTACACAGGTATTGGAAGATTGATTCGAGCAAAGAAGCTCACTACACGGTATATAGGTCCACACCAAATGTTGGAGCAAATTGGGCTTGTGGCATATCAGGTGGCGCTACCACCCAATCTTACAGGATTACATAATGTTTTCCATGTGTCTTAACTTAAGAAGTACCATCCTAATCTGTCTTACATAATCAACATTGAGGAAGTTCAATTGCAAAAGTATCTGACTTTAAGGTAATGCCACAACAAATTATCGATGTAGAGGTGAAACAATTGAGAAATAAGACTATTAAACTAGTGAAGGTACTGTGGAATGGCTTGATATCGAATGATGTCACATTAGAGATAGAAGAATCCATGCACAGGAGATATCTCGAACTTTTTTCTTGATGTAAGAGTATGCAATTTCGAGGACAAAATTTTTATAAGGAAGGGAGAATGTAACAACACTCATTACATTATCCTAGACTAAGTCTTGAGCTAATGGGAAATTTACTAAGTGATATGTGTAGGATCAGAGGAACTAGGAAGGAGGAAGAGCAAGTTGGAGGCAGAAGCACATGCGGCACCAAACGAAAAACTTGTTTAAATCTGACAAGATTCAATCGATGAAAAAAAACAAAAAATTGAAGAGAAAGAAGAGGCTCTGCTAGGGTTCTAATTCTTCGATCCTTGGGGGTGATTTTTGGCCTTTAGGAGCTTCAATCTATGTTGGTAATTGAATCTTAGTTACTCTCTTCTCTTTTCCTTTAGTTTTTGATTTGGAAATCGGTGGAAGTATGCTAGATTCCGAGTTTGGGGATGAATCTACTGATTAAAAGGGTTGTTAAGGGATCAATGAGGTATTGTTTAGTGTTAATAATGCTAGGGTATAAGTTTTAGAGAGACTATGTATGAATTATGCCTATCGCTAGGTAGATTTTGGTTGAGGTAGTTAGGAACCCGAAATGTGTGAGGACGGCCATGATGTGGATGGTTAATTAAAGCTCATTAGTATGTTATTATGTTGTTGGAACTACAGGTTAAGCTTGAATAAGTAAATTGTAGATTTTGGTTGTTATGAGTGTTATGTTAATTGGGAATATTATGACATTGTAATAGATGTTTGGTTGATCGGAGGAGTTCAAGTCGTGTTTGGCAATCCAAAAGGTTATGAGAATTGTGTGTGTGATGTCGACAATTTAAGATAACCGGGTGTTTGTGATATATGTGTTATATGTTGATATATATATATATATATTTGTATATATGCATGTTCCTATTCACACCACGATATTGTTTGTGTATATGTATAATTTTTCTACATATCATGGTACGTACAAGACTACTTGAGGTATGATGTTATATATGATGTGTATGTGTGATTTGTAGCATCCCCACACCATTGCATGCTAGCATAACCATGATGATGATTACGATGATGATATATATATATTTAGAGGCATGTTAGCATGGCATTGACATCTTCACCATTAATGCATATTGTGAGATAGATGTTAGGATGATGATGAGATGCGATATGATGATGATATGAGACATGATGATAATTGATATGATATGATGTGATATGATGATATCATGAAATATCACTGCCACTAAATTCTCTCCTATGGCTAGGAGAGCCAAGTGGCAGTAGATTTAGGGATGCACTTTCCCTAAATCATCATCAAATGGGGTGGTCTAAGGGAAGGAGAGCCACAATCCAATCACTAGTATAACCTTTGGCTAGATTACATTTGTCTGAGGTGAGCTTGGTGATGTCTCAGAATTGATCCTCAATGACTGTTGGAAGGGAATCACCTATTGGGTATGTATTATGAGTTACTAGCTCGTAGTTCTAGCCATGGACAAGGGGGAATATGCATACCATGTTATTTTGCATTACATTGCACCATATGCACAATTGTGTGGACTGATGATATATGTTTCCTGTGTTTATGTTCCTGGTTATTTAGACTTTGCCTTAGTTCCCCTTCCATGACTAACATTTCAAGTGAAGACTCTAGTACTAGTCCAAAGAAGTCAAAGGAGTCGTAGCCTCTTTGGTGTCGAGAATATCCAAGTCAACGGTAGTTGTGTTATAGTCTATGTTATGAATCGTGCCAAGTAGGATAGTATGTCTGTAATCAATATGAGGACTGATAGAGTAATGATGATAGTTGTATAATGTTGATGTTGATGAATAATATGTGATGATATCAATGATGATGTGATATGAATGTATTCATGTGTTGGTGTATGTGTATGATGATGAGTTGGATGTCAGTATGGGTCGTTATTGTTGGAATGGGTGTTGAAGCAAGAATGGCCGTATGTGTGAGCCCAAAGCAGTTTTGGGCCTTGTATATGTGTTTTGGGCATGTAGTCTATTGTGTAGAATTGTGGTTCAAGGGTGGGTCAATTTTCGAGCAAGTCATTTCTCTAGGGTGAAACCTTATTGGATAAGTTAGTTGAACTAAATATGACATGTGTGAATGATCCTTAATTGTCAAATTGCTTTGGGTTGCAATTGGAGGTGGTTGGTTAAGAATTTTGGCCTAAAAGTGACTAAATCAGCCATGGGTGTCTAAAATCTCCATATAGGGATGGATTAAGATGAAATTGGTGTCTATGGATAGATTAAGACAACATTGACTTGTAGGAGTTGTAATCAGGTCAATTGGAGATTAGAGCACAAAGTCGTGCTCGTCGGAATTTTTCCTTAAAAATCAATAAATTGCTGATATTGTATCATAAGGAGGTGCATGGCACCGAGCGGTTCTACCTCTTCTAGGCCACGGCCGCATTGTAGCTCACTGCAACCCAGCCCAGTTTTAGTGTTGTTTGGAGTTTTTCTTTATATATGATGTTTTAGGAGTTGTTTTTGGGGCTTTGGGAAGTGGGTTGTTACACTTTCAAATAACTTCTTGGAATCCATATACCTCATCAAAATATACACACACACCCTATACAAATATCAAACACAAAAATCAAGACTAATCACATACTCTGGTAGAGTTTAAATCAACATCTCATGTATAAACCCAATGAAACCAAGTCTTCAATGCTCTTTCCAGCTATCTTTATACTCAAAACAACCCATGAATCCATATTTGACCCTAATTAAGTTTGGACAATTTGAGAACCCCAAGTTTAAAGACTAGGGTTTAGAGAAACAACCCTATAACCCACAAAAATCCATAACCCAAGGCCTAACCACACACAATATCACATCATTGAAGCATTAAGACACAATTTAATCAGTGGAACTCATCCCCAAATGAACCCCCCATGAACCAACACAAAACAAATCCACTGTCAAGATCATAAAAGAGGGAGGAGAAGGTTGAGAAATCACTTAGCACACAAGATCTAAGCCTCTCAAGTCTAGAAATTGAGCTCATAAGCTAGAAAAGTCGAATCCTAGAAAAGCTCCTCAAATCTCCTATATTTTCTCCTTCCTCCATCGATTAGTTTGCTTTCTATTTTAAACATGTTTTGCGACTGGTGCCACAATGGTAAGTAATCTTGTCATAGCATGAGTCATTTGACTCAACCCAAAAGCCAAGATTCAATAGCTCTCACCTCCTTTGTTTCATTTATGCAAATCTTGATCCTTTTAGTCCTTTCTCCAATTCTAGTCCTTTCGATTTTGTATAATTCAAGTGATAAACTTCTCATTAGTCCCATATCAAGTTCGAGATATCATGTTGAGGGTCATTAAACCCAACAACACATTAATAAAGCATTTAAACACAGATTAATCGATAGAAAAGCAACCAAAGTCGAAACCCTAACTCCCACCACAAAAACCACTGAAAAATCTTGAGGAAAAAAGGAGAAGAGAGGTGAGGGATGACTTGCCAATAAAAATCAAGCCTCTAAAGTACCAGAAATTGAACCGCCAAGTCGAAAATGTGAAACCCTAGTAGAGCTAGCCATTTCTTCTTTGTTTTTCTCTTCCATCGTTGATTGGTTTGTCTTCGAATTTAAATAGAATTCACAACTGGTGCTACAGTGCCACTTAAGCTCACTACAGTGCCAGAGCATTCTGTTTCAACCCAGGCCCAAAAATCATGATTTCTCATAGTGGTGCCACAACCTTTTGCTTCTTATTCCATTTGCTCACTTTGAGCACTTCGCTCCGATCCTTGTATCTCTGGTCATATGCCATTCAATATCCCTCTTGGAATTTCGAAAATAAGGTCGTTACAATGAACCCCATCAATTTCTCAATATCAATAAAATAATTATAATTATAAAAATATGTGATATTTCAATTATTGTACTATGAAAAATACATTATTTGTAGTTATGAAGGACACCAAACAAATTATGACCACATATCTTCAAAGTAGTGAGACGAGGAACGGTCTTCATTGGTTAAAGTTTTGTATGACATGCTTCCGCGAGCAGCTCTTCCATCAGCATTTTGTCATTTTAGGATATATTTAGTGTCATTAATATCGTAGAAAATTTAAAATATAATTTGTATTATTTACATTTTTTGACAAATAAATTATTTTATTAATGTGAACAGTACAATTTTTTATAATATTAATTTTGTATATATTACTAATGATTTGATTTTTTGAGTACAACAATTGAAAATTACTATTAAATATGTTGATAATAAAAAAAACTGTTTAATATATCTAATTTTCATATTTATTTCGTTGAAAAAATCACACTGAATGCTCGGGATCATGCTTGATCTATCAAACATGTTAGCATAAGAATGCTTTCCAAACTGAAGCAACTTATTTATGGATATCACCTATACATATGAACTTGTTTAATTTGTGGGTTCATTTAAAATTTGAAATTTAAAACCAGTTAATATATTCTTTCTAGTCCTAATTATAATATATTTTTTACTACCTCACATATCTTAAAAAAATGAGTTGAATTATTAAACTTGTTAAGAAATTTTAATATTTTTCATCATGTACCCTTATTAATTATATTATTTATTATACTTTTTATAATATTTATTTTTCATCTATTAATTAAAAATTAAGGATATAAATAAAAAAATATTTAATAAACCAAATAATCCAAAAGATATCCTATACTTTAGATTGTTTTTAAAAAATATACTATATTTATGATGAAAAAGAGTATATCATGTAAAATTACATCATTTTTAAAAAATTATTGATTTGGCTCCTCCATATCAGTAACACCTTATTTTAGGACCAATTTCCCATGTATTATATCATTTTAGATGTCTTTCACCATGGTTTAGAGACTAAAATCATAATATAATAAAAACAGAATTTTTCAAAATTCGGGGTACTATTCACTTGGCAATTTCCATTTTACCCGATAAACTTTGAAAATTCATAACTAAATCTAGCAAAATCATCTTGATGTGATTCAAGTCTCTAAAATTTTATTAAATTCATATCTACATGGAAAAAATATAAAATAGTAACTTCATTGGGCGAATTCATACAGTACTTTGGTGGACATGTACTGTTCATTGGGTCATTTTTTGTATCTTCCAGTTTTCTGACCTCAACTTTGAAAAATCATATTTCACTTTATCCATGACCAAATCATGCATACTCTATGTCATTGGAAATCTATACATGTCTACTCATAGAAATATTTTTATTATATATTTATTTTACTTACATAGAGCATAACTCTAACTTAAATCACAGAGGGTCAGAATCCAACTTTTACAGGAACAGTTTTGGGAAAAACTCCATATCTCCTATTATATAGCTCTGATTAACTCCAAATAAGTGGCATATGAAACTTAAAACACAGACCTTTTTATACATATAAACCAATGAATATTTGGAGCTTTGTAAGATTTTATATTAGCTTTTGAATTTTCCAGTACTTACTTTTCAGTTTTCAGTTTTCCCATTCTTGCCCCATTCTGAACCCTGACTTAGAAAATTCACCATTAATTGTACACAACTCCAAATGGGGTGAATTAGATGTCATATTAAAGGTTGAGATTCCCTCTATATAGTATAAAAATATCATCACCCTAACCTCACATTAAGTATATAATAAGGACAAATGAAATAGACAAGTCTGGAAAATGCCCTATTACAGTCTATAATGACATTTGCTTGCCAAAACCCTTGTAAATGAACTCATTTTGGCATGAAACTTGGTAGAACTTAACTTAATATCACAATATCCAGAACTGAAAATTATCATGCATTTTCCACAACATTAACATAATAATCACTATTTTACAATTTCATATAAAACAAGGCATAAATAACCATTCATATTCTAACACAATGGCTTGCAACATCATTTTCTTCTTCATCCCTTTTGCTCCTTCCTTAGCTCTTTTGCATTGGTTCTCCCTAGCATGGTTAGTCATTGAAGGGTGAGTGAGATTCAAAGAATCTCAGTAGCAATCACCATTCACGCAATCATATTATCACATTAAGCATATAATCATCATAAAACATCAAGTGAATACTTTTAAACATTTATGCCACAATATTTTACAAAAATTTCAGCAGAGTTTCATTTTGTATTTTGGACATCCCGGGGTCTCAAAACCCTCAATTAACTCAGCTAACATTCTCAAAGCATCACAATTGACCATAGCAAATAATAGGCAAGTCATCAAACTCATTGAAAATCACATGACAATATAAGATAAGAATAGGTAAATTACTACCTTCATGCTTTCTCTTACTCCTCCACTTAATACCAATGCTCCTCCTAGCTTCCTTGGGCTTCTTCAAGTCCTAATGTATTATCAAACAACTGCTCAAACTAATGGTTCCATGACTTCCATCAAAAAGTATTAATGAAACCCTAATTCTTCAAAAATTCACCAAAAATTCATTCCTAACTCAAAAATAATGAATTATACCTCTATTCCATGTAAATTTTCATGAGAAATCCAAATATGACCTCAGAATTACCAAATTCGATTTCTAACTCAGTTACTGTTCATTCCGAATTAAACTTTAAAAACCTAAAAATTTCACTTTCTTAATCTTAAGCTTTTTCATGAAATCATCACTTATTCCTAAGGTTTTGGACCATGAGGAACTCATTTTTGGCATCAAATCCATGAAATTCAAACTCTAACCATGAACATTAACTCGTAAAAAATCAGGAAAATTCAAGAAAAATTATTACACTTTGTTATACAACAAACTACTTGCATATTCAAGTTTTAAATGTGTAGTCTAGCATTTTTCCCATGTTCTATGGTTTGTAAACTCATTTCCTTGCTAAATCATGTTTGGATGAAACCCTATGGGAGTGAGGAAGAAATCTAAACCATAAATTATGCTTGAAAACCATAGATAGTAAGCTTAAGGTGATAATATGCTAGGTTACCAATTTGTGCTTCAAGTTCCTTTGGTTTTCACTTCCTTTTCTCTTCCTTCCTCCTCCCTTTGCTTGCGTTTTTTTCTGGTATGTTTTGGGCTACTTGTCACGCGTGAAATGGTGAGGAAAGAGAAGGGTTGAAGTGGTTAATTAAGTGGCTAATGATATAACTAATCATGGTTACTTTTACTAAGCCTTAATTACCTTTTTCACATACTTCTTCAAGAAGTATTTCAAAAAATAATATAATATTGCTTTGTGTCACATGGCTGCAGGAAATCATGCATGGGAGAACTTGAGGTGTCCAAAAATTGTTCAAATTTTTTGATCCAGAAATACCTTAATCCGGGTACTTTTTAACCATACCGATAAAATCGTCTTTATACTAATTTAACATTTTTGGGCTACAAGACTATTCTAATTTTATTTTTATATTTCCATAATTATCCTGTCCCAAATGGTATCTATGTATGGCCTATACCCTAACCTAGTTTCTTTTTAACCACCGGTAGGACCCACAGTTACTTTATCAGTTTACTATTACTTTTGGACACTCGGTACTGATTATTTCTTTATCTTTAAACATTAACCCTCAGTGCCATATACCATTAGAGTTCTCTTGTTGAGCGCTTCGTTCTGGCAGTAATTTTACATATTTACAAAATTACCCCTGACTCAAAATTAAATTATAATTTCTGAAACTTTCAGATCATTAGGTGTAATTTGCCCTAAGACATTTCTAATGCTCGTTCCTGTAAATTTTTTTTGTACCTTAGGACATGGATCTCCTTTTCATAATTTTTTAGGGTAAAAATATAATTTTATTATTTTTCTATCCAATCAGAAAAAATAACCTTTTTATTTTTTTTCTCATAAAATGGTGTATATCTATTTTTGTAAAATCTCTATATATTTTTAGATATTTTAATTTTCTTGAGATATTACACCATCCAGATAGCATATGAGTCCTTACGTACAATGTCAATTACACCTGCGTCGTGTACATAACCAATATGAATAAACAAAAATTATCCCCGAAAAATTGTTTTTTGTGAAAAATGTGCTTTTGCCATTAATTAAAGACGGAAAGATGGGATGGGACTTATATTACCATCATACACGCTACTCTATGTATTGGGAAAAAGATAATTTAGGACCTCCATATAAAAATATTGACAAAATGAACAGTACCAGTACTGAATTAAGTTAATTTGAGTTAGGAATTCAGTTTATATGAGTACTAAACTTTTAAACCGGGTCCTTGAAAGAGAATATTCCCATATGGGGGTCCTTAAATGTCTTTTTCCCCCATGTCTATTAAAGTTATTTAATTCATCAGTTTCTTATTATCTATATTTATTATATATATATATATAATTAGTTAAATATTTTAATATTTTTAAAAATAACCATAACTTTTTAAAATCACTCTCATTAAATTATAACTCATATTAATTATATCTTTTAATATCTCTTCATTATAACTCTTTTAAATATTTTTAAGAAGAATAAAAATAAAAAATAAATATTGAATATTACATAAATTTTATAAAATAAAATATTTTTTAAACCTTAATTGTCTAGAAATATATTTTATAATAAGTAATAGAGGAATTATTTTTTTATATGGCATTAATTATATGCTTTAATTTAATTGATGAAACTATTAACTAACCAATTTAAAAAAGTTATTGTGCGGGCCGAAATGAGCGTGCTGAGATTCCAAGTCCGAGGTGGATGGATGCCCCTTTGAAACCCCACTTTCCGGGCTCATATACACCGAGCTATAATTCGGAGGTCGAGCTTAATCGCGACAAGCCGAGTAATATAGCGGTTATCGAACGATAAGGCCAAGTAATCGTATGGCCAAATGATCATCCGACTGAACAACATCTCGGTCATGTGGCCGACTACGGGTATCTCCATGAAAACTTTATTGCCCCAAAAACACCCGGTTAGGAGTAACAGTTATGGGATCAGGACAGTTATGGAATCATAACTGTAGGACGAAAAATCAGGGATCATGCAAAAAGAGCGCGATACTCCATAATAGTCATTTATGAAATATCCCGATAAATTAGGGATTACAGGGAGAAGATGGTTGAACCTTAACGGTCAGGAGAAGGTCAATAAAAGAAAAAAAGATAAGCGTAAAGGGAGACATTGGCACCGCACACAGGAAGAAGGGAATAGTTCTCGGTTTTCTGACGAAACAGTTATATTGTGACTTGTCAGTGAGTAGTTGAAAGTGACTCAGTGGTTGAAATCATCCGAATACTCTTTATTACAATCAATTGGATTTTTCAATATTAGAAAGGAATAAATGGGTTTTGGTGTAAAAAAATATTTGAATTTTATACCAAATTAATTTTTTTTAAAAATTTAACAAGTTTTTGTTAAAAAAAATCTGATTCTCACCCCAAAAAAATAATTTTAGTCTCAAAACTAAATATCTTCATTTTCTAATCTCAAAATGTAATTATCCATATTAGAAAGGTATATTGGATTTGTAATTTTCCTTGGACAAAAATACTAAGTACTCTCTTCGTTGTTTCTCAATTTTTTTAAAATATAAGAGATAAATAAGTTTTATCTAATTAATTAATGTATTTTTTTCAATTTTACCCATAATTAAAGTATAGTTACTTTTACGAGGAGAATTAAGTAAGAAAGAAATTTATCTGTAATTTTAATTTGTGAAGAGAATTAAATAAGGACATTTGTGAAAAAAAAGAATTTATGATATATTTATGATGTATAACTATTTTTTTTATTCTAATAATATGATTATTTATTTTTTATATTTTGAAACGAAACAAAAAAAAATTTCAAAACTTTTAACTGTTAATATTATAAATTATGAGTATTTAAATTTATAGTGATTTTTTAAAATTTAAAATAATTTGAATCAAAGCTCATGCCTTTGATTTGTCTCAAGATACCTTCTGTCCTATTTTGATGAATGATCTTGACTGTCCATCAAATCTAGTGGCGGGAGATTGATTTTAAATTGATTGATAAATGAGGGTCTGAGCTGTGTGCAGGGGGAAGAGTGCAAGTTTTATTTAGAAGAAGCTTATTAAATATTATTATATTATGATAAAATTAAATAAAAATATCATATATCGCATAGGATAAGACAATGAAGTCGTGCTATTCAGGATTTATAGTTTATAAGAGTTGTTATAAGTTTTTATATTCTTGTTTTTAATATTTTATTCTAAAATTAAATTTGAAAGAATTGAATTTAAATTTGAATTAAATATTGATTATAATGAACCCCATCAATTTCTCAATATCAATAGAATAATTATAATTATATTTTTATGATATATTTCAATTATTGTACTATGAAAAATAAATTATTTGTAGTTATGAAGGATACCAAACAAAGTAGGGCCACGTCTTCAAATTAGTGAGACTAGGAACAATCTTCATTGGTTAAAGTTTTGGACAACATGCTTCCGTCAGCATCTCTTCCATCAGCTTGTCATTTAAGGTTATATTCAGTGTCATTAATATAGTAGAAAATTGAAAATATAATTTGTATTATTTATATTTTTTACAAATAAATTATTTTATTAATTTGAACAGTACAATGTTTTATAATATTAATTTTGCATATATTACTGATATTTATTTTTTGAGTACAATAATTGAAATTTACTATTAATTTAAATATATTGATAATAAAAACCTATTTAATATATCTAATTTTCATATTTATTTCGTTGAAAAAGTGATTTTGAATTCACGGGATCCACCTTGATCTGTTCAAACATGTTAGTATAAGGATTGCTTTCCAAACTGAAGCAACTTATTCATGAATATCACCTAGGCATATCAACTTAAAATTTGAAATTTAAAACCAGTCAATATACACTTTCTGATTTTAAATATAAAATTTTTTTTACTATCTCACACATCATTAGAAAAAGGAGTTAGATTATTAAATTTATTAGAAAATTTTAATATTTTTCACCATTTATCTTTATTAATTATATTATTTCTTATTATTTTCATAATATTTATTTCTTACATGTTAATTATAAATTAAAGGTATGATTGAAAAAATTAATTACTCCATTTATTTCATAATACAAGGCGAAGTTAATTATTTCCCTCCCACCAAGGAGTGGTTAAAATTTGTTATGTGCCTTAATTTTATAAAAAACTACTATAATTTTTTAGAATTATTCTTATTAAATTACATCATCTTTATTACTATTATTTTTTATGATCTCTCTCTATCATCACTCCTTTGATTATTATAAATATGGGTGAAATTGGAAATGAAGCATTAAATAATTATCAATTTTCATAAAGTGACTTATATTTTGAAACCTTGATCACATTAACTCTACCTTATATTTTGAAGTGGATGGAGTAATACACTAGATAATTCAAAAAGATGTCCAATACTTTAGATTGTTTCTAAAAAAAATATTCTACATTTAGGATGAAGAGAGTACTACATCTCATCCTTAGTATAAGACCCATTTTACCGAATTATGTGGATTCAGAATGTGAGTTAAAATTAATTAACTATTTCAATTTCTCTGAAAATTTTAATATTTTTTTAAAATTATCTTTATTTAATCTCTTTATCTCTTTTTGGATAAATTAAATAGGGACTTTTTTGAAAATGTATAATAAATACTATTTTATATATAGTAAAAGATTATATATTTAGAATTATAATAAAATACTTTATATTTATAACAGGAGGAGTATAACACATAAAATTACATCATTTTTGAAAAATTATTGATTTGGCTTCTCGTCATGGCATATGGGCCCTCATGTACCATTGGTATCATATGGCTAATTCTTCAGCAAAGAAAGCGAGCGACAAACCTTATGCGGGGGAATAAATGCACGACCACGTGCTCCAGCAGCGGCTACTCACTTTGTATCAATATTACTACCACTGGTGTTACTTTTACTTCCATTAGTCCCTAGAAATAACAACTTTATCAGAAAAGTAATTAAAAACAATTAATCATCTCAAATTCATTACAAATTAAAAAATATTTTTAACAAATGCTTCCTATCTAATGTTTGAATTTTTACCCTAAATTTAATCATAATTCATACTTCTATTTTAACTAATTTCTACATTCAAAAGTAAAAAAAATATTTTATTTAATGAATGATATAATTGAAGTAAATTATTTAATATATTAGATATAGGCTATTTGTGCCTTTTAATTTGAACCAAAATATCTTTTTCAAAAACTTTTTATATTCAGGATTAGAAGGAGTATTTTGGAGTTTTTGTGATTTTTACAAGTATTTATTGATTTAGAATTTCAATGAAGTATTAATTTTTTTAACTATTTTATCTTTCATTAAAAATAATAAAATATTTTATCAAAAAATAACAATAAAACATTGATTGGTAGTGTATAAGTCCATTAAAACATTTAAATCAAGAATATTTTAATAGAATACTATTAAATTTTACTATAATTTATGTTTTTTAATTATTTTTATTTGTAAGAAAAATTCTAAAGTGACAATATTTTGAAATGGAGACTGTATTTCATTTACCTTAATTTTAATTTTGATTTTGTAATGTCATCCAAATTCTAAATGTAACAACCTTAATTCAATTCTTCTGGATATGTTAGTGGACTCAAGAAAGAATAATTCCAGATTAGTGTAGGTCCAGAGGGCCCAAGACCAGATGAAGAGATGAAAAGGAAGACGGAAGAAAACTTTCTACACTACGACGAGGGAATCAAATTGTGTCAATGAAGTTTGGAGACAAAAAGCACTAGTGTTGTGGCGTCATTAACCCGCACCACGGCGCCATGTCATAAACTCTATTTTTAAATAACTCAAACCTGTCAACAAAAGAGAAAGAAAATGGAGGAGAGCGTGTCATCTCTAGTAGGGGTTGAGGTCTGGAGGTTGGAAGCATGTTTTAGATGATCGGGAAGGCTTCAATCCTTAAGGTAATTAGTTGGTTTTCTCATCATCCTCTCCTTCTTTTTCATGCTTTGCAGTAGAAATTCGTGAGTCTTTGTGGGTGTCCAAGTTTCTGGTGATTATGGCAACAAATTATGAGTTTAAATGCTTCACTGATGTGCTATTGTGTGTAGATAAGCCTTGGATTATGGATTTTTGTGGATTATGCGGTTGTTTCTCCAAACCCTAATCTATAAGCTTTGGGTTTTCATGATGCTTGAATTTGGTTAGGTTCAAATCTAGTATTGGTTTTCTTACGTATAATGATGATTGGAATTGGTATTGGTAACTTGGGTTTATTGGATTTATGCTTGGAATACCGAGTTGAACTATAGCGGAGGTTATGATCATGACTTGATATGTGTATTTGGTAATTGTATAGGATGTATACATGCTTGATGAAGGTATCTATGCTCCAAGGAGTTGTTTGGATGTAGCAAAACCAAGGGTAAGTGGTTAAAATAGTGGTATGGTGGAATTGGGCCTTATAGGCACTAAGTAATTTTGGGTCGATTTCAATGGTTTCATTGGAATGTTTTGAATATTAGGGCTTTGTTTTGATGTAAAATATAATCTAATTGACTTGGATTGTATGTTCTTGTGTGTAATAGTTGATGATCCTTTGGCCTACCGGGGTGTTGAGAAAGTGTGCAACAACTTAAGGTAACCAGGGAGTAATTTTAATTATTCTATATATTTGAAAGTTTTCATATCATGATATGCTATTCATATCACGGTAAGAAATAGTAAGTTTTCTTGAAACCCTTTTCCTTTGAAAAGTATGATAAGTAAGTGAAAAATAATTTATTTTGTGTTCATATAAATAGTAAGTATTTATCCTATGAATGCTATACTTTTAGTAATTGTGTGTAACAATGATGATAGAGATAATGTCAATAATGATAAAAATGGATTTGGCCATGTATACATATAGTGGATCATGTCATATGATGATATACTCCTTGTTATCACTAGTACAAAATATCATTTCTACATCTATAATCTAAATCGGTTGTTTGAAAAACCGATCTAAAAAAATGAATGGTGACAATTTTGTAAATAAATTCATTTATTCTGAATTTTCTAGATCGGTTATTTAAAGAACCGATCTAGAGAATTAAAAAAAATAGAAGGGCATCAAAAATTCAAAATCCTCCCCTTCTGAGACCCTACTCTTCGTCCTCCGTGGCTCATCACCCTCTTCAATCCTCCTCTCCTTTCTCCATCATGGGTGGCCCGCGTTTACCTTTCCTTGTGACCATCATGTTGTCTTCATAAAATCGTCTCTTATCTTCCTCATTTGCTTCGTACTTTTGGTTTGTTGCTCATCACGCAACACGAATTAGGGCTCCTTTTCTTTCTATTTGCCTCTTGGCTATCGCCGCCCCTATCCCTTGATCTCGCACTCACCTCCTCAACCACAGCCATTGCCTGTTCGACCTCGTAAATCCCTTATGCTCCTCTAGCCCTTAACTTCTACGCTTCCATAACACTTCTAAAGCACAAAGATCTTAAGAGGAAGAAGCAGAAGTTCGTACGTTGTACCGTTGATCATCATCGTCTTGGCTCCTCCTTCGCATTCTCCATCATGGATTGTTGCGGTTCATGTATCTTTGTTGAATTGTGGCTGTGGGTTGCCGGTTCTTGGGTAGCAAAATAGAGGAAAAGATCTAAAGTAGTAAACTGGTTCTTGTTTCTCTCCTTCTACCTAATACATCTTTTTTCTCCATTTATGCTCAAGATAGTTTGCTTTTAAACTGAAATGAAACTTGAAAGGTTAAGAGGGTTTAGATCTATTTTAATTTAAATTTGGTCATCGTGCATATATATTTTCTGCCTTGTGATATGATCCTCAGGTTGTAGGATATATTTTTTGTTTGAAGAATTGATTGGTGTTTTTCTTTGTTGTATATGAGATGAGACAAGCCCATTGATGGGTATACTCCAGAGACTTGGAATCTTAATACTTTGGCAAGGAAATGCACACCAAGAGTGGATACTGGTGTCTAAAGTCTGATGGTACCATTGGAGTTATAATTGCTCGAAGTAGTAGTCTCATTGAAGTTCAGGTACTACTAATTGTGTATGAGTCAAGTGATTTTACATCTACTTTATCATATATATGCTATTCGACAAATTGCTTGCTTTATCTCATACTTGTCTCAATTTTATATGCTACAACTGGTAGGTGAAAATGGATTTCTGTCCAGGCTTAGGCTCCCAAAAATTTTATCTTTTAGGGGTAGAGACCTGATGGTGTAATTTGAAAATGGACAATGAATAGAACTGCTAGTGCTAACAAAGCCACTGAATGACAAGAGACTAAATTTGGAATGAGTTGCTATCCCATGTTCATTTTTTTTGGGCCTCTTTTTATTTCATTTTATTGAACTGTATTTGTTAACAAAAATTCTATTTTTTTTCTGGCTTAGCTTACTGATGCAATTCTTTTCAATGGATTTGGTAATAAAATCCATGTCCAGGGTTAGCAAGGCTTGAATGAAGTTGGCATGTGTTTGCTTATTGTATCTTCTGGATCTACTTCTTTAATAGTACCAAAAATAGTTAATATATTAATAATAATATTTTTACCAATAAAACATGTGTGATTAACATTATTCTTTTTAACTTAACCTTATTACCCAAAGGCTTCTTCGTTGTATTATATCTTGATTATTTTGTAAAAAATCATTTGGAGGATGGTGTTATACTGAATTAATTGGTTAGAATTTAATCCTTTGCTTAAAACAGTTGTACCATTTTATTTGGTATTATGCTTGAATTAATTGATTTCTTGCAGCAACAATGACAAAGCTTGTACCATTTTATTAAGGGGTGCAAGTAAGGATTTCTTAAATGAAGTTGAAAGAAACCTACAAGTAAGTTGATGATTTGTTGCCAGAGCATTAGGAATTGATAACACTGCAAACAGCCTAGCAAACTCTTTCTATCTAAGAGCCTTTTCACAATAGCCATAGTTCATCAACCGCGCTAACAAAGAAATTCTTTGATTTTCTTTAAAAAAAAAAACTCGGGAAAAGGATCCACTATTTGACATTAACATTGTAACAAGAAACCATTGATATTTCCACCAGGGAAGACTTCTGTACTTGTATAAGTAAGTAAGGTGTTTGTCTTGGCTTTATAACAAGTTTTTATGGCTAGTTGTTGGGATATATCATTTATGGGGAAGAGTTTACCAATGCAGAAATGATAGAAAGAGAGGCCCAGCCCATGATTTTGCAACCCAAAGTGCCAAGAGAGATGAGTGTGAAAGAGTGACGGGAAAAATGGGAATCAGCAGGCATAACGATCCTGTCTGACATGTCAGAGGTGTGGTAATGCGCATAGGGGGGAGTGCTTGACATAGTGAGGGGGAGGCCAGAAGTGAGTATGGTGAGGGAGAGGTCCTAGTTCTTGAATTCTAGGAGGGGAAGAGTGTTTCTTCTTTGTTAGCATCTTAGTTATTTCATTTCTTTGCTTTATTGTTGCTTGTGAGTGTTATTTTCTGCATTTGCTTTGTTACTGTTGTATTGCTTCAGGTATCACTATAAGCTTGGAGCATTTTGCTTGTTGGATTAATCAAAAGCACTGGTTATCAATAGTATATATTTGATGATATTTCAAATTATTGCTGCAGTGGTTTGACACAAACAAATTACAAAGAATTGAACGTATTGTATGAGAAATACAAGAACCAAGGTCTGTCACTTTAGTAAAGAAAAACCCCTTATGTCAATTGTCTTTTCAATGAGGTTTTAAAATTTGTAACACAAGAAGATGTGAGTTGTATAGGATTTGAAATCTTGGCATTTCCATACAACCAGTTTGCTAGACAAGAACCAGGAACCAATGAAGAGATTTAGAAATTTGTTTGCACAAGGTTCAAAGCTGAATTTCCTATCTTTGATAAGGTAATCTTTATTTCATATGCTTATAGATGATGAAAATGTTTCTATTTTAACAAGGACCATGGAATTTTACAAATTGAGTCATGTTAGTTTCCAGTACAAGGGATGCTTATATTAGGTAGGACATTTCAAATTATATCTAGACTCTTCATATTTGATCATTTTGTAATGTTCATGCTTTGTGTCTATACCACTCATAGTTTGTATTCAACAAAATATTTCACCTTCTTGACTGATATTATTTCATATTCTTCTTGTTGTGCATGAATATGTAATCATCCTAAAATTTATCATAAATTTAAGGGTCAAGTACTTTCGCCTTCCCTATGAAATGTTGACATTACATGAACTTTTTCTGCATTTTGAAAGATTACATGAACTTTTTCTTTCTATTTGGTAGCATGCTAGTTCAGCATTAATCTAGTCATAATTGTTTTAATAACAAATGCTTGTAGTTATTCTATTTTTGATGAATGGATATATATTGTTTCAAAGGAGTTACATTCAAAATCATCTTGATTCTTTAAAGTATGTTATATCTAATGAAAATAAGGTAGCTCATATATCAGTACTTATTTTTTACCTTAATCAAGGTCATTATTGAATATTCATTGAATTAATTTACCTTGCTTGCTACTGTTGTTTGGGCCTTTATGGTTCAGGAACTTTTCCAATGGTCATCATCAGTTCACACCGTGTGGACTCACTTAATTTCTCAAAGTCCAATTAATGCATTGCATATTGTTTGCCTCAATGATTCTATATGTTCCTTTCTTATTGAGATTCCTACAAAAATTATAATTTTTTTCTAATGTTTGTCTCAGGTGCAAGATTTGCATTCAATAACTCTTGATTATTTATTAGAAGTTAATGGTGCAGAATACATTCGCTTTCTTATCATTAGCAAGCTAGTTGGATCCTATTTGGTATGTCCTACATTGTACTTTTCCTTTTAGCAGAAAATATTAATTGGGTGTATTTTGCTCTTGTTGATAGGCTAAGAGGATTGAGTATTAAATGAATAATTACATCTTGAGTATGTTCAACATTCCTATTACTCGATAAATTTTGAATGAGAGAGTTTTTACCTCCATTCTATCTTCTATAATTTTTTCCTATAAATTGTAAAATTATCATCTTCATTCTACTTTTTTTTTCTTTTAACATTGGTTGTGAGAACAACAAACGAGGGAAATTATTTTTTTTTTAAAAACTTTTTAGATCGGTTAAAGCTTTCTGACCGTTCTAGAAAGTTTATTATTTTTTAAAAAATGAAAGACTTTCTAGATCAGTTATAATTTTAGTCGATCTAGAAAGTCACTTTCTAGATCGGTTAAACAACCGAATTAGAAAGTGATATTTTCTACATCTGCCACTTTTACATCTAATCCAAATCTGATCTAAAATGTCATTTTCGCCCGATCTAAAAAGTATATTGTGTACTAGTGTATTGTGCATTCCCATATGATAATATGCTAGCATGATGATGATGATAGTGATTGTGTATGTCATTGACATGTTAGCATAACCTTTGAGTATCATCACTACATTATACATATTGGGACATTGTTGGTTGGGTGATGATAACTTATGATATGAGAATACCACATGGTATACCGATTCATTAGTGGGATACACGAGGCCTCGTGTGTAGGTAGTAAGGTTAATGGATATATCACTGCCACTAAATCCTCTTCCTTTGGCCAAGAGAGCCACATGGCAGTGGATTGAGAATGCACCTTCTCTAAATTACTACCAATTTAGGTGGTCCAGGGGAAAGGAAACCATGGCCTATTTATTAGTGAAATGACCTTTGACTGGGTTATGACTAATGGTAATAAGCTTAGTAATGCCCTAGAATTGGCCTTCACCGGTTGTTAGAAGGGGGCTGCTTATTGAAGTTACTTTGTGACGGTAACTAGCCCATGGTTCCTACCATGATCGATGTGGGTTTTGTATATCATGTGCATGGAATTTCTCATATTTTATATTATATACTACATAAGTTTGAATATATGTATATATATATAGTACTGTGTATTTGTCTTGCAGTGCATGTGTGTGGGTGAAACCTCTTGTTTTTATTGCCCTTGGTTACCAGGATGTATGTCTCACCCCTTGATAACACCCCCTTTTCACGAGAAGATTTTAGTTCTAGCAAGATGGCGACTGAGATAGTTTCTTTTTTGGTTGGTGCATAGGATATTGAATACTTATGATAGGTATAAGCTCATTCGAGAACACATGTTATATGTATGTTTAGTATTGTGTCAAGTGTAGAGATATAACTAGATACCATGTGTGATGTGGCTTTATGTGTTCCATGGATTGTCCCTAAGTTTTGGACTCTGTTATTAGTTTCACGTCATCTTGGATTCTGTTATTGTTGAGAATGTAACATATATAGACAAATATGTAATGGTTTGTGAGACCATACTTTGGTGGTTATTAGAGTTTCTTGAGCATATGTCCTTCTAATTGTTGTTGAGAGTCTGGGGTCTAGGGCATTGGTTGCCCATGTGTATTTTGATGCGTGAGAGTAGTATGTCAAGGTATTTGGTGTGTTTGGTGGAAATATGGTACATTGCTTTATAGGTGAATTTGGGGTTCAATGGAGTCAAAACCTTAGATAGTTGTTTTCTTGGAGTGTCTCCTCTAACAATGTCTTTGTGTTATTTGTGACCTGCTGAAAAAGGTCTAGTGACCAAAAGGTCACTGGTTGGTGTTTGGGAAAGGTTAATGTTTAGTTTTAGTCTAAAAGTGACCATTTTGATCATAAATGTTCAAAATCTCCGAACAGAGGAATTTTGAGACAAGGTCAATGTCTATATTTAAAGAAGGAGAAAAGTGACTTGTAGGCATTGGAATCACGTCAATAATAGAGGTCTAATTAGAGAGATAAGCGAGTCCGAAGTTCATCCCAAAACCCAATTTTTACTATCATTTGACAGCTGCAGATGTCGTAGCAGCGCCATAGGGGAGATTCATCTCCCTCTTTTTCTTGTCATCCAGCCATAGTTTGAAGTCCTCTAGTCATGTCTAATTCTTTTCCTAAGTATCTTATCTTTTTCTTGTATTGTTGGTATTCCTTTTCGATTGTTTTTCCTTTATGGCTTGGCCCATGGTATAGCAAGTTATATCTTCTTGTTGTTTTGTGGTCTTGAATCTTAGGGTATGACACTAAACCTAATTCAAGCTCCATGTCTTGAAAGTAGGGGGACTAATAATGGTCATTTTGTCTTTGATTAGACTTATTGTTTCATTCAATGTTATTAGTTTGAGTAATGCTCCCTCCATTCTTTAATATAAGAGATCAAAGACAAAATTACATAGATCAAAGAAAGCAATAAATTGGTCTGGAATATAAAATAATTTTTGAAAATGCCTTATTTAATGTTAATAACATTTACATCATGCAATTAATACAAATGAATTGTATTGAAAAAACACTATCTTAATTAAGGGCATTTTTGGAAAAAAATTATTAAATACACCAGACAAACCCCTCGTATTCCTTATATTTTGAAATATAAAAACTCTCCCAATTGTCTCTTATATTAAAGAACAGAGGGAGTGGATGTTTAACGAAATTAAAAAATAATTCATATTAAAAATTTATGTAAAAAATAAACAATACACTTTATATGAATTACATGATTTTTTACAAAGGGTTAAGTAACAAATCTACCCCAGAAGTATTTTTTGAGGAGCTATGGTTACTTTAAACAAACTTTTAGAGAAATATTGCTTATTATATTTTAAAATTAGAGCAATGTCACTCTACACTAATATTGACCATTAGTCAGAGGAGGACGAAGTAACATGTATACTTAATGTTGATTAACAATCAATGTTAGTATAAGGTAACATTTCTCTGATTTTAAAACATAGTAAGTAACCTTGTTCTAAAAGTTTATTTAAGGTGTTCATACCTCATCAGGAAATACTTGTGGAGTAGATTTGCTTGAAAACTTTTTAATAAATTATATGTATAAATAATTCTACCTTTCGAGTATAACAATTAAAAGTTTTTAAATATATTAACAATAAAAACTGTTTAATATATCTACTTTCTATAATTTTTTTCATTTATAAAATGAGATTGAACGCGTGAGATCCATCTCCTACATGTTATAAACATTACTCACCAACACAAATCAACCTATTTATGGATAGTTAAAACATAAAACAATAATCAATAAGGCCCTGGCACAGTTAGTAGATGGTCGGAGTCTCTTAAGCATATTGTCTTGAGTTCTATTCCTGACCATGTGTATAAAAATATTTTGTTAGAAAAGGTAAAACTCACTTCAATGATCTCTACGCTTTGGTTGGTGGATACCTTTGGTGCTCACCTAAAAAGATGTAAAACAATATATATTAACTTGATTTTTTTCATAAAATTGTATATCAACCTATTTAAATTGGGGGTCAACTGGCAGGTCCATTTGAAATTTAAAATAAATCAATCATCAACATATATAAAGCATAAGCTTTGGGACTTATCTCCTACTTCATATAATGTACCGAAAAACATGTTTGAGTTTTTAAATTTAAAATGGACTAAATCGAACTAATTTACAAAGTCTCTTGATATATCCATATGACAATGGCGAATTTTGTTTTGGCCAATAATAAATATGATTAGTTGGAATATAAATTTAAACATTTACATATCATACAAATAATTGGTTGATTTCATGGACAGCTATTTGTGAAAATTTAAAATGTCAATATAAAAGTATAAAATCTATAATATATTTGCTATAAGCAACACAACTCATTTTTTAAACTTAAATGCTTGGTATACTTCCTCGGAAGTGGCTTCCAAGAAAATAATTTTAGAAAAGTTAACTTTCTAAAAACTGTATGAATAACTTGCTTGTTTTATTTTAAGTTTTTGGGAAATTCAAATTATATTTTAAAAAACATATTATGTTTGTCACACCCGAAATGTGACACGAGTGGGCAAGAAATAGAGACAAATAGAGAAATCGACTTTCTAAGTTCAAAAGAGAAGAGGGACCAAGGAGAAAGAGAAAAAGGGCAAGGGGTGTCAAAGAAAGGGACCGAACAATTAGCACAAAGCATCAAAGGTTCGACTGGAAATCTTTTTCCTTTATCTCAGAAACAAGGGATACTGTTTCTCAGTTCCTATTGATGTGGTATCGTTTTTCTTAATGATGAACTAACAACATGATACCTTGGCTATTGCTTGGTTAGATGGATTGTTTAATTTTTAAGAATATTTATGTTATGTTTCTATAGGGCAGAGAGATTGACATCTAGTTGTGCTTTGTTGATGTGAGAGTTTGTATTCAAATTCCTTTACAATATATGTTGATGATTGAATCCATCTGGGATCAATTGCCTAGATTGAGCCCACATTCAAGTGTAAGAAAGATGCTTAAGCCTTTTACAAGTACAGAGATCAACTTCATCTTATTCAGTTTTTTATTACTCTCACTAATGACTTTGAGCCTGTTTGGGCTTCTTTACCGCATCAAAGCCCTCTGCCCACTCTTGAGGATGCTCTTCCTCATCTCCGATCTGAGGAAACCCATTTAGGTTTACTTCACCGAACCCCTGAGATGGCCTTTGCTACTTCTGGAAAAAGCTCTAAAGTTTGTCATCGCTATCCTCAATCTACTCACACCTTTGATCAATGCCCATTTATTGAGTGTAGAACTTGCCAGAAGAAGGGTCATATTGTTGTACATTGTCCCACTTTGTTCTACCAATACTATAAAAAGACTAGGCATCTTATTGATTAATGTCCTACTCATCCTCCTAGATCTGACCACGGGAAATCAAATAGATCTGGTTCTTCTTTCTCTAAGCCTACTTTATCTGCCACCAATGAAACACCTATTGCCACATCTAATCAGGGATCTTCCACTGCTGACATTGAGGCCTTCCTTCACAAACTTCTTTCTGGTACCGCTAGCACACCTACCACTTTAGCTATTCCCTCAAGTATATCTTCTTGATTCTTTGATTCTGCTTGTTGCAACCATATAACTGGTCAGAAAAATCTTTTTTCTTCTCTGTCACCAAATACCACTGCTCATTCTATACATACTACTGATAACTCTCAAATGCCAGTTAGTCATATTGGTATTGTTTCTTTGTCTTCTCTATCCATTAATGACACTTATTTTATCCATGCTATTAGCTTTAACCTTATTTCTGTCAGACAACTTGTTGATACGGGCTATGACGTATTATTTAACAAACATGGTTGTACTATGTTTGATTCTCAGGTAGGACAGATTGCCAGGACTTAGCATAAGATTGGGCATATGTTTGAGCTCAACTCAATGCATCTTCCTGAAGTCACTTCTCCTAGATTGTGTGCTACTTTTACATCCTCATCTTTCGAATTATGGCATCGTTATCTCACTCACCCTTCCTTAACTGCTTTACATCCTTTACTTTCTAGTGGTCTTTTAGGTCATGCTGATGTTCAATCTTTGGATTGTATCTCTTGTCAAACTGCTAAACAGTATTATTTAATAAAAATGACTCTGTTGCAAGTTCACCTTTTGATTTAATTCATTCTGATATTTAGGGCGCAACACCTACTCCTTCTATGGGAGGATCACTATATTTTGTTATTTTTATTGATGATTTCTCATGTTTTACTTGGCTTTATATGATGAAAAATCAATCTGAGTTGTCTGCTATCTATATTAAATTTGCCACTATGATTCATACCCAATTCTCAAAAGTTATCAAAAATTTTCATCATGATAATGCTTGGAATATCGTGACTCTAAATTAATCAGCTTTCTTGATACTCAGGACACCATTTTTTAGTACTCTTGTGTGACATTCGGGTGCTAATAAGGGCGGGGAGTGATTGCTGGTGCAAGAAAGGGGGGTGAGATAAAGTGATAAGGCACGGACAAGGAGCGGCTCTAGGCAGGCTTCTAAGCAAGAGAGGCATATGAATGAATCGAATACATACTAGAATGAGAGGGATCCAGAGACTGTATAGGTATAGGACTATACGATTAAAGGATACCTTAAAGAAATTGATATGTACTACTATACCAACAAGGTGCACCTACTTTTTCTGTAGCCTATCCCTTAAGAACTCCTCAGTTAAGCGTGCTTAACCTGGAGCAATTTTGGGATGGGTGGCCTCCTGAGAAGGAGTTGTGTGATTGACGACAAAGCACACCGAAAATGCTTGTGTTGGTTTGTGATGACTATTATCAATCCCGAAAAAGTAGCCAGAAGTTATAGTTGGTATCAGAGTCCAGCTTCTGTCAATATGGTATGGTTCAGGGACGAACCAAGTGGAAGCTGGTGGGCATGTGACATCCGGGCACTGATGAGGGCGGGGAGTGATCGTTGGTGCAAGAAAGGAAGGTGAGATTAAGTGATGAGGCACGGACATGGAGCACCTCCTAGTAGGTTTCTAAGCAGGAGGGGCATATGAATGAATCAATACATACTTGAATGAGAGGGATCCAGAGACTATATAGGCATGTGACTATACGGTTAAAGGATAACTTAAAGGAATTGATAGGTACTACTATACCAACAAGGTGCACCTACCTTTTCGGTAGCCTATCCCTTAAGAACTCCTCAGTTAAGCATACTTAACCTGGAGCAATTCTGGGATGGGTGACCTCCTGGGAAAGTGTTATGTGAGTGAGGATAAAGCACATCAAAAATGCTTGTGTTGGTTTATGGGGACAGTCATCAATCCGAAAAAGCAGTCAGATGTTACATCCTGTCCCTATACCTCACAACAAAATGGTCATCTTTTTGTCTTGAATGTTTCTGGGGAGAAGCAGCTTCGACTGCTATATATTGCATCAATAGAGTCCCTACTCCTGTTCTGGGTAACACTTCTCCTTTTGAACGTCTTCATGGGATCTCTCTTAATTATAGTCTTCTCAAAGTTTTTGCTTGTTTCTGCTTTGTTCTTCTTCCTTCTCTTGAGACTTCTAAACTACAAGCTCGTGCCCGTGTCTGTTGTTTCCTTGGTTATGATTTTGAGCATAAGGGTTATGGTTGTTGGGACCCCCTCTCTCATCATTTCCGTATTTCTCGTCATGTTGTTTTTTGGAAACATATTCAGTTTTCATCTTTGACTGATCTTTCCTCTGTCTTTCCTCCTTCATCTTCTATTTTTACATATATTTTTGTTGATCTTTTTCCCAGTGACTTAGGTATAGCTTCTTCCATTGAGCTCGATTCCACGTCTGACTCTCCTCCCTCTTCAGATTATCCTCCTGTCTTTGAACTACCAGCACAGGATATTGAGCCCGAATCATCTGATAATCCTAGATCCACCTGTGTAAGACATCCTCCTCCTTACCTTAGTGATTATCATTGCTTTTCCACCATTCTTTAGTTTCAAGAACCCCAATCCTTTAAAGAAACCTCAAGTGATCCCCTCTGGCAGTAGGATATGAATGATGAATTACAGGCCTTGTAGAAAATGCACACTTGGGATCTTGTTGATCTTCCTTCTGGAAAGACTTTGGTTGGATGTAAATGGATTTATAAGAACAAGACTAATTCAGATGGTTCTCTTAAACAATGCAAAGCCCGCTTGGTGGCCCAAGGTTTTACACAGGAGTATGGTATTGATTATGAAGAGACATTTGCTCCTGTTGCTCAAATTACCTCTATTCACAGTCTTCTTGCTATTACTGATGTTAAACATTGGTATCTTTATCAGATGGATGTTAAAAATGCCTTTCTAAATGGCGATTTAGAGGAAGAAGTTTATATGAAGCCTCTTCTTGGGTATCAGCATCCAAATGGAAAGGTTTGCTATCTCTATCGAGCTTTGTATGGTCTTAAGCAGGCACCCTGTTCCTAGTTTTCTAAGTTTAGCACAACTATGAGTCAATTAGGCTTTACTTATAGCTCTCATGATTCTGCTCTATTTGTTTAGAGTACAGCTTAGGGTCTTGTTCTCCTCCTCTTGTATGTTGATGACATGATTATCACAGGTACTAATGTCACGAGTGTTCAGGAACTCAAGACTTACTTGGGAAGATAGTTTGAAATAAAAGATCTTAGTCGACTAAGCTACTTTATTGGTCTTAATGTACATCATGGGCAGGATGGAATTTCTCTTTCTCTGGTCAAATACGTCACTGATTTGATATCACGGGCATATCTTTCTGATGAAGAGGTTGAAAATACACCAACTGAACCTAATGTTCATTTTACCCCAATTGATGACATCTTATTGGAGAATCCCACTTGTTATCATCAACTAGTTGGGGCATTCATCTATGTTACAATGACCCATCTAGACATTGCCTACGCAGTTCACATTGTCAACCAATTTTTGTCTGAACCTAGGACAACCCACTATGCAGCTATTCTTAGAATTAGTTGATATGTCAAAGGCATCTTTTATCGTGGCCTCCACTTCTTTGCTAGTTCTTCTCTTGCTCTTCGGGGTTACTCTAATGCTGATTGGGCCGGTAACCATGCTGATCGAAGGTCTACTACTGGCTTCTGTATTTTCCTGGGAACTTCCCTTGTTTCTTGGAGGAGTAAGAAGCAAACCTTAGCCTCTCGTTTTAGTACTGAATCAGAATATCGTGCATTAGCTGACACAACCTCTGAGGTTCTCTGACTTCATTGGTTACTTGATGAGATGGGGCCATCACAGATATCCTTCACAGATATTTATTATGGCAGTGAAGCTACAATTAAGATTGCTCACAATGACATGTTTCATGATCGAACCAAACATATAGAGATTGACTATCATTTTACTCAACAACATGCTGTTCGAGGAACTATCTGACTTGTTCCTTTTAGAACCAAGCACCAGCCAGCTGACTTGTTCGCCAAGTCCTTTCATCCAAGCCGATTTCAGTTTCTATTAGACAAATTCAAGATGCTTCCTGTTAAGCCATCTTGAGTTTGAGGGGAGATGTTATATTCCAGAATATTCTGTAATTATGAGTATCATATCTTTTGTATTTATTAGTCTTTATTGTATTTATTAGTCATTATTAGGAAGATTCATTATTTTATGTATATATTGGTGTAAATAATTGTTAACCATTGCACAATCGAATATATAGAACTTTTCCATTCACTTACCTTGTCATTCTTTGTTCGCCACTTAGCATATACCGCAAGCGAATGGGTCGAGACAAGTAATACAAAGTGAGTAGAGTATCATTCCTACGAGGATTTGGTCCCAAAACTCGGTTAAGCATTAATTGTTACATTTTCTCTTAATTGAGCAACTTAAATAACCAAAGAGCAAAAATACAAATAAAACTAACTACATTAAGATTAGATGTTAGTGGTGATTCTAGACAAGGGAGACAACCTAGGATTATTATTGCTAAACTTATTTCATAGTATATGAGTTACCTACCCTTAACTGCATTTAATGGTCTTTAATGCTAGTCTAGGATTCAATTTTACCTCAAAGCATCTTTCAATGTCAAAGAGGCTTCCTAATTAATTTATCCACAATCTCTTGCAAGATTAATTAATTAGAAACATCAATGGCAAACCTAGTTTGACTATGTGAGGCCAAGGAGTGTATCTCTATCTCATTAGCAAAACCATTCACTCAACCATGCTAGTTTCAAGTTCCCACACAATCTAATTGAAGGTCTATTCCAATTTTCCTATCTCTAGGCTCTATTAGAAAACCCAAATTAATCCAAATTGATGGCCAATCAATAAGGAAGCATGAAGACACAAATGGGTATACATATATACCATTAAATAGCAATAATGAGTAGAAAACATGCACTAATCCATAAATAAAGCTACAATAATCCCAACAAGAGTTTAGCTACACATTGATAGCTTAACACAGAAAATCAACAATATAAACTGATTAAACACTCACCCAAGTGAAAAGGAAGCAAAGGAAGAGGATAAACTAGGAATGAAATCACCAAATCTCCATCCCAAGCCAAACCCTAGCTCCCCAAGCCTCCATAGCTGCCCTCTTAAGTCTCTAAATGTCCAGAATAACTCAGAAATGATGTAGGAGATGGAATATATCAGAAGCCCTAAGCTGAAGAAGCAAATGCAGGACTTTGGGAAATTAAGTCCGTATCACAATATCATAACACCTATATCGCAATATTGGCTCCATATGACACACGGTGCTCAAGTCTTCAAATAGCCTCATATCGTGATATCAACCAACCCCATATCGCAATATTGCATCAGTTTTATATTTTCTTCATATTTTGATATTTTTGGATAAATTTTTAGGCTTGATTCTTCTTCCACATTGACCTGAAAATAATACATGCATATACTGAGCTCAAATGACAATAAATCAATCCAAAAACACATCAACCCATCAATATCTTTTTCTAACAAGTTAGAAACTACCAGTACATATTTTCCATTGAATTACTAAATAATTCACTAAAGTACATCTAATAACTCTCCAAATAATAAGGAAAATATGCCAAATAACATGCAATTATAAGAGTTATCACACCTCTAAACTTAAATATTTACTTGTCCTCGAGTAAAACATCACTTGTAGGCAAACTGAATAACCAAAGCATGTAATTGATCATAGTATCCTCATCCGATACAACCAAACATAAACAAGCAGGAATTATAATAAATGCCAAAAAAAGTAAAGTCTACAAGATAATCACTCGTCTTTTCTCAAATCCTAAAGTCTCATATGTGCCTAACTGAATCATAACCATCCAGCATTCATTGTAAACAAATTCAACATTTCAACATGTATAATATAACCTAAAAAATAGGAACTTCATATGCCTAATCCCTTCTCTTCTCTCCACTATCTTAAGTGCTACATAATTTCAAAATCAATGGGACTTTTTGGCTTCTAATGTGGCTCAGGTCATGGTTAATGAAATGAATGGATAAAAGGGAATGCAAACATCCTGAGATGAATGATAAATGTACAAATATAATGAGAACACTTCTCTTTCATTTTTCCTTTTACCACATTTATATACTAATGAAACCCTTGGTTACCCCAAATTCACAACTTATTATTCTGAGCTACATTTTTATTCTTTTTTTTTTATTATGCAGTTCAGAAGATCAATAATCCATCATCACCCTTACTTTCTTTTCTTACTCACATCATTCACCATAGCCCAACATCAATAATATAACTTCACACCATTTTCATCTACTATTGATGTACCATTCATCTCAAGAAAAAAAAATTATGGTTTTTCAAGCTAAATCAGGTGGGAGTAATTTAGGTAATCAAGGAAATTAATCAATGATTTTTCTCATTCAGGCTCAAACAAGGTTCAAATGGAAAATATTTATATCAAGGTAGGCTTGAAAGGCACATACGATCCAAATGAATGCCTAAATCATATTCCAAAACCATGCATTTCTTATCTATTCGCCTCAAGAAAATACAGGACAGGTTCTAGAGCCCTATTATTGAGATTACTCATACAAATCAAAATGTCTACAATTGTCTCAATTCTTGCATTCAAGTGAAATCCAACTAGAGTGCATTTAAGTGCGCTTCAAAATTTTTCAGAAAATTTTTCAAAAAAACTAAGCATTATTCAATTAGCTCAGCTCTCTAGTGCATTCATTATCTTGCTGCTATATTATGCCTTTATGCATCTCACTATCATCGGATTAAGCAAAAAAAAAGTTTTGCATTAATTATCCATCATCCAATCAAATCCAGCTCAAAAAGTGTAAATTGGACAAGTAAATATTCAAATTTTAAATTTACATTGCAAGCTATTTACTGGTACTCAACTCTCCCTCACCCCCAAACTTAAAATCAACATTGTCCCCAATGTTGTCAAAATCAAGCATAGACAAAAACATAGAGAGAGATAGAGAGAAAACTCCCCTGATATAACATGAAGACTAGACTGGCTCAGACGAACTTTCTAATCAATCTCAAAAATAAACACAGAAATGGGTGCATGTTCTAGCTACTTTAGTTTAGGCCTCTAAGTCAAGGTGGAACCATGGAAGATGGTTCAGATGCATCAGATTCAGGTGAAATAGGCAGGCACAAATCTTGAATCATCTCCTCTAAATGTTATTGCTTGGCCATTATATCCTTTATCAAACTATAAATTTGATCAAAATGATCCTGTACCATGGTAGAAATGCTAGCCAATTGCTGTTGCACAGTCATTTTAGTAGAAATATGCTATTGGCCGGGTAGGTGCTGGTTGTGGCACATTCCTCCTTCTTTGTTGCCTTACTCTACTCGCTTTCATATTCTTTTCTTCATCATTCACATCAATTGCCTCACTCAATAAGTGCACATAAAAAGGAGTCATGGTGGGTATAAGAGGCTCTTTTTCCTCATAAAGGCATCCTGCTCTAACACACAACTCTGAAATAACATACAGGAAACCTATCCCCGAATTGAAAGCTACAACAAGCTTCCGCATGTATCATACATAACTCTTCCAACATTCACAGGTTGCATTGTCATGATAAGGTGGATCAAGACTGCTCTATCTTTAGAAATCTTACTCGTGAGCTTGGTAGGGATAATATTACTAGTCACAAAGTATGTCCAATACTTAGCTTCCTTGTTCGATGCACTCCTTGGTATATACTTGGGAACCCCATTTAATGTCTCCCAATTATTCTGATCATTTGATGTTAGAGTTCTCCAAACTTTAGCGCAATCAATGGAGTCCTTATCCCTTTCATATTCTTGATAAGCACACCTGTCAACCACCGGTAAAGAAAACTCTTCCCTAAATCTAGCAGCATCTAGTCAAATAGATTGCCCCCTCACATAAACAATTCCTCTATCATGGTACACAGCATTAGCATAAAATTCTTGTACCAATACTATCACTGCTTTTTTTCTTTTTCTACAAATATTCTCCCAGCCCTCAAAGATAGTTTCTCCTGAAAGGACTCTTCTGGAGCATGTGCAAATTCTCCATCATGAATCCATTTTCTCTTTTGTACTTTTTTTAACTTCTTCACTGCTTCATAGTTGATAAAGCGGTAACAATCAAAAGTATCATCATTTGTGGAAGAAGAAGCTTGAACTAAAGTTTTCTGCTTCTTATTTTTAGGAGCCATTTGGACAGAGGGGGGAAAACCACGAGCTACAAAGAAATTGAAAGGATTATGCACACACAACTCAGAGATGCAGAGAAGAGGAATTATGATTGAGGAGAAGAAAACGACAGAAAGGCGTGGGAAACTCTGAAATAAAATTTTAAAATTCTAAACCCAGCCCTACAAAACGTGATTTTCAGTTTTTTCAAAATGGAAACCCCAATTGGTGCCAAAAAAAAAATGGAAACCTCAAAACGACATGGCAGACTCGTATTGTGATCTAGACTTAATGAAATCATGATTTCAAATTAAAATATGAATAATTCCACTTTAGCACAATTAAAACTTGTGATAATGCAATCCCAAGCATTCCCAACTTTAAAATGACTTTAATTAGCTATCCAAAATTCAACTCAACACCAAAACTAATTTCAATATAGCTCAAAATTAAATTGTAGCCAATTAAACTCACAAGCAATAATTAAATAATTACGAAATTCTCCATATTTCGAAAACATAAAAATAAATTCTAATAAAGTTAGGGAGTGAAGAAAATGTCCTTTTTATGCTCATGAAATATGCTTTCACCAAATGGTAGCTCTATAATCTCCCAAAAACTTGGAAATTTCTGCATTCACAACTCTTATATCTCCCAGCAGCCACACCATTTCTTTTTTCTTTTTTCTGTTTTTTCTTTCTCTTTCTTTCCTTCTTTTTTTTTCTCTTCTTTCTTTTGAGTGTAGCATTGCATTTTCCATGATTGCCATGCTCATCAAAATATCAACTTGATTAGCTTACACAACAAAAAACGCTAAAACAAGAAATAGGAATAAAAAAAACTAAAAAAAACTAGGGGAAAAATAAATCAACTAATATACTCAGGTTGCCTCCCAAGAAGCACTTGGTTTAGTGTCCTCAGCCTGACCCAAGAAAAAAAATTAAAAGCTAATCATAAGTGTCATAAATTATAATCACCTTGTCCACATTTCCCTCAAGAAACATGGTTTCAACAAGAAAGGGTGTTTATTCCATAGAGGAATACAAGCTTTATCATTCATGAATGATTCCAAAATGTATGACTTCTCAAAACTCATGGAAGGCATCAATTTAGATTTTTCATTACCAATTGCTAGACCCTTGAAATACACTAAACACCCAATAAAATATACTTGTTCATCTTCTTGACTCCTATCAATAGGAGTCAAAATTTTCATAGGATGATCCATAAATAAAGATTAAAACAACATTACTAACAAAACAGCAAGAAAAATGCGCACAACTAACAACCACAAAAGCACACAATAAAAAAAAGTGAATGCACAAAAATACAAGAAAACAACAAATAAAAAGAAACACAACTACGCAACAAAAAAAATGTACAATACTCAAGTTTAAACTAATAGTGCTCCAATTAAGATCAACCAAAGATGGTGTTAACACACAAATCCCCGGCAACGGAACCAAGAACTTGTTTGCCACTTAGTGTATACCGCAAGCGCACGAGTCGAGACAAGTAATACAAAGTGAGTAGAGTATTGTTCTCACGAGGATTTGGTCCCAAAACCCGGTTAAGTATCAATTGTTACATTTTCGCTTAATTGAGCAACACAAATAACCAAAGAGCAAAAATACAAATAAAACTAACTACACTAAGATTAGATGTTAGTGGTGATTCTAGACAAGGGAGACAACCTAGGATTATTGTTGCTAAACTTATTTCATAGTATGAGTTACCTACCCTTAATTGCATTTAATGGTCTTTAATGCTAGTCTAGGATTCAATTTTACCTCAAAGTATCTCTCAAGGTCAAAGAGGCTTCCTAATTAATTTATCCACAATCTCTTGTGTAACGCCCCTCGATATCTTTATTGGTTTTGTGTTCAGGACTAGAGGATACAGGACAGAGATAGGTTCAAGAGGAACCAGAAAGGGCTCCACGCTGCGGCTAGGAGCAGAGCCACCGCGGTGATAGACCTTCCAGTGGCGATGTTTGATCTGAATTCGGTGGAGCCACGGTGAGAGTTGAGTTTTTGTTTAAATTCGGATCAGTCATACGCGAAAGAAAGAAAGAAAACGAAGGGAGTGACGAAGGGAGACTGAGGAGCAGTGCTAGGGTTCGATCTTTTCGGCTTCTAGGAGTGATTTTCGGACCTCAGGAGCTTGGATTCAAGTTGGTAAGTGTTCTAAACTCCTCCCTCTCCATTTTCTTCGGTAAAGATTTTTGGGGTTTTTGGTTGTAAGGTTGGATTTTCGAGTTGGGGCGAAATCCACCAACTGAAATGGGTGTTTTGAGGTTAATGGAACGTGTTTTGGTATTCTTGTTGCTTGGATGTGAGTTTTAAAGGGATTATGTTTAGAGCTTAACCCTAGGTTGTTTTTGGTTAGGGCTCTTGGCAATCCGAAGTATATGAGGTTGTGTAATGTTTAAGTGATCCCTAAGAGCTTATTGATACATGAAAAGGGTGTTGGAACCTTGGGTTGGGTTAATATGGTCAAATTGTGATGTTTGGTTATTTGGTACATTGTCCTAATGGAAGAATTGTGATATGGTAAAGGTTGTTGGCTAATCGAGAGGGGTTCACGCGTATTGGACAGTTCAAGGAAGCTTGTGGAACTCGTGTGTGGGTGGTAACGACAATTGAGGTAACCGGGTGTTTGTTTATTTTGTATTGATTATGTTATATGATAGTACGTATGTTTGTGTATATATGTATATCTCTTTCATACCATGATATTGATATGTTTGTGTGTACCATTTTTATATATCGTGGTATGTATACAGTTAGATGATGATTATGCTTATGATGATGAGATATGTGATGATGATGTTGATATGATGTGATATGATGCATACATGACATTATGATGATGATATGATGATACATGAGCATCACCACATGACATTGTGAGACTGTGATGTAAGGCGGATGGAATGGTGATGATGTGATGATGATATGACGAACGATGATATATATATATGTTAGAGAGGATAAGGTTGGATTATATATATATGTTAGGGAGGATAAGGTTGGATTATATATATATGTTAGGGAGGATAAGGATGGATGATGTATGTGTTAGGGAAGATAAGGATGGGGTCCCTGCGAGGGCGACATGTATCTTATTCATTTCATATTACATTCATGAGTTGCATGAGATATATGTATATGTATATATATTTGTGTGTGTGATTGTTTCCAGTTACTGAGACATTATCTCACCCCCTCTCCCGTAAACTAACCTTTTAGGTGACGGTTCTGGTACTAGTCCGGAGAAGCCGCGAGAGTAGCAATGTACGTGGGAATAGTCTATATAGTGTGTGTATTTTGTATGTATATCTTATGCCAAGTATGATAGAATGGGTTGTAATGGATAAGCGATATGGTTGGGATTGTTTATGAATGTATGATATTGGGAGCTTGGTTATGAATAAATGGTTGTATGTTGTGGGTGATGTGTGATGGAAGTTGGTTTTGGGCCTTGTTGCTTTGTTTGAGGGCCTGTAGCCCAGATTGTCGAGTTGGGTTCCAAGGGGTCAAATCTTATAGGAATGGTTCCTTTGAGGTGAAGCCTCTTTGGACAACTTGGGTTGGGGGATTTGGACCTGGATGAGTGGTCTTTGAGTGTCCATCTGCCTTTGGTGGCAAATGGTTGTGGTTAGTGGTGAGTTTTGGTCAATGAGTGGCCAAAACGGTGTCGAGGATCTAGAATCTCCATACAAAGTTGGATTAAGGTGAAAGTGGTGTCTTTGGATAGATGGGGACTAGATTGACTTGTAGGAGTTAGAATCAGGTCAATCGGAGGTTGGAGCATAAAGTTATGCACGTCGGAAGTTCACCCCGAAATGTTGAAATTGTTGATATGGGATATCAGCAGGGGGCACCGCGGGGTAGGAAGGCAGGCCACGGCTCCAGAGAAGGCAGTAGCAAGGGAGAAACAGGGGAGGTTGGAGCCGCGGCGGCACTGTAGCGGCCGCAGCCCCAGTCAAGTTTTTGGTTAATTCTGGAGGTGTCAGGAGGTAGAATGTTACATCTTGCAAGATTAATTAATTAGCAACATCAATGGCAAACCTAGTTTGACTATGTGAGGCCAAGGAGTGTATCTCTATCTCATTAGCAAAACCATCCACTCAACCATGCTAGTTTCAAGTTGCCACACAATCCAATTGAAGGCCTATTGCAATTTTTCTATCTCTAGGCTCTATTAGAAAACCCAAATTAATCCAAATTGATGGCCAATCAATAAGGAAGTATAAAGTGCACAAATGGGTATACATACATACCATTAAATAGCAATAAAGAGTAGAAAACATACACTAATCCATAAATAAAGCTATAATAATCCCAACAAGAGTTTAGCTACACATTGATAGCTTAACATAGAAAATCAACAATATAAACCGATTAAATAATCACCCAAGTGAAAAGGAAGCAAAGGAAGAGGATAAACTAGGAATGAAATCACCAAATCTCCATCCCAAGCCCAACCCTAGCTCCCCAAGCCTCCATAGCTACCCTCTTGAGTCTCCAAATGTCCAGAATAACTCAGAAATGATGCAGGAGACGGAATATATCGAGAGCTCTAAGCTGAGGAAGCAAAACACAGCACTTTGGGAAATTAAGTCCGTATCGCGATATCATAACACCCGTATCGTAATATTGGCTCCATATGACACACAGTGCTTAAGTCTTCAAATAGCCTTGTATCACAATATCAACCAGCCCCATATCGCAATATTGCATCAGTTTTATATTTTCTTCATATTTTGATATTTTTGGATTAATTTTTGGGTTTGATTCTTCTTCCACATTTGCCTGAAAAATAATATATGCATATACTGAGCTCAAATGACAATAAAGCAATCCAAAAACATATCAACCGATCAATATCTTTTTCTAACAAGTTAGAAACTACCAGTGCATATTTTCTATTGAATTACTAAATAATTCACTAAAGTACATCTAATAACTCTCCAAATAATAAGGAAAATATGCCAAATAACATGCAATTATAAGAGTTATCACTCTCCTTGTTTCAATATAAATCAAACATATGATTTGCTCTGATACAACAAGGACTTTCCTTTATTTCAAAGTTTCATCTTGTTTAACTTTTGAAGGCTTTCGAATATTTCTCTATTTATATAGTTGTGTGTGACTCGTAAGACACAATGTTTTGGGGTCAGGTTTTGGGAGTGCTTTATTACGTATAATCCAAGATGGGAAGGATGGTTGGGAAAGGCGTACGATTGTAGCTTGTTACTGGTTCCAAGTTGTTTAGAATTGCTTCATGAGTTGTGGCGTTGAAAAAGTTTAATTTATTGAGATTACATGAATAGGTCACCACTGTCATCTTTTTGTTCTTGATAATGTTGTGTCTCTTATTCTTTGATGGCCACTGTAAGTGGTGGACCTAACTTGATTAAATAACAAAGAATGAGATTGATCAAACACAAACACAAAAATAAAATGGCTGTGATTATTTATTAATTAATTAATTAATTTATTATTAGAGTTACCTTGTAGGATCTAGGATCTCCTTGGTACAGGGAGTCTGTCGGTCATATGGGACAAAAATGTCTCCACTTTTCTTACTTAAAACCGATCTAATCAGTTTTTATTTTTGATTTTTCCTGAGAAGTTAAGGTAAAATAAAATGATTTTAGTAACTTTTAATGAGAATAAACATTTTTAGAGTTACTGTACTTGTGTGGGATTTAGAATCTCTTTTGATACAAGGAGTCGGTCGGTAGAGTCCATGTTGGACTGAAATGTCTCCTGTGATTTTACTTAAAACTGATCTAATAAGTTTTTATGTCTAAATTTACCTCAAAAGTTAAAATAAAATAAAAATGATTCTAACAACTTTCAATGAGATTAAACATTTTCAGAGTTTCCTTTGGTATAAGGTGTCAATTGATCGAGACTGTGTAATGTAACACCCCTCATGATATCTTTCTTAGCATTGTGTGCAGTATCGGAGAAAATAGGATGGAGGAAGGCTCAAGTAGAGGAAAATTGAGCTCCACACCGTGGCAAGAGCCAAAACTGGTGAAGCCGCAGTGAGATGTTCTAGAGACACGGCGGGAGTTAGGTTTCTTGTTTAAATAAAAAACATTTCGAATGAACAGAAAGAAAAAAATGAAGGGAGCGATGGAGAATAACGGAGGAGCTGTGCTAGGGTTTCTATTTCCGGTCATTGGGAGTGATTTTCATACCTTAGAAGCTTGGATTCACGTTGGTAAGTGATCTCTACTCCTCCCTCTCCATTTTCTTCGGTTTAAATTTGGGATTTTTTAGTTATATGTTAGGATTTCTGGTTTGGGACGGAATCTGTAATATCCTACCTCCTGACACCTCCTGTATTAACCAAAATACTTCAAAATCTTGCCAAACACAACTCTGACATCTCAAAACAACTCTCCAATGCCTCAAAATAGCGGAAACGACCTTAAAACCACCAAAAACTTGGATGGGGCCGCGACCGCTACGGTACCGCCGCGGCTCCGGCCTCCCCTATTTCTACACCGCTTCTGGCTTCACTGGCGCCGCGGCCTAAACTCTGGAGCCGCAGTGCCCCATACTGATATCCCATATCAACAATTTCAATCTTCTGGGGTGAACTTCCGATGGGCATAACTTTATGCTTCGACCACTGTTTGACCTGATTCCGACACCTACAAGTCAATCTTATTCCCATCTATGCAAAAACACCACTTTCACCTCAATCCAACTTCGTATGGAGATTCTGGACCCTCGACACCGTTTTGACCACTCATTGACCAAAACTCACCATTAACCACATCCATTTGCCACCAAAGGCAGATGGACACTCAAAGACCACTCATACAGGTCCAAATCCCCCAAACCAACTTGTCCAAAGAGGCTTCACCTCAAAGGAACCATTCCTCTGAGATTTGACCCCTTGGAACCTAACTCGACAATCCAGGCTAAAGGCCCTCAAACAAACCAACAAGGCCTAAAACCAACTTTCATCACACATCACACACAATATACAACCATCTATTCATATCCAAACTCCCAATATCATACATTAATAAACAACCCCAACCATCTCATATCTATTACAACCCATTCTATCCTACTTGGCATAAGATACACATACAAAATACACACACTACATAGACTATTCCCATGTACACAGCTACTCTCGCGGCTTCTCTGGACTACTGCCAAAACCGTGACCTGAAAGGTTAGTTTATGGGAGAGGGGGGGTGAGACAATGTCTCAGTAACCGGAAACAATCACACACAAATATGTATACATATACATATATCTCATGAAACTCATGAATGCAATATGAAATGAATAAGATGCATGTCGCCCTCGCAGGGACCCCATCCTTATCCTCTCTAACACATATATCATCCATCCTTATCCTCCATAACATATGTATATATATATCCAACCTTATCCTCCCTAACATATATATATAATCCAACCTTATCCTCCCTAACACACATATATATATCATCGTTCATCATATCATCATCACCACTCCATCTGCCAAACATCACAGTCTCACAATGTCATGTGGTGATAATCATGTATCATCATATCATCATCATAATGTCATGTATGCATCATATCAACATCATCATCACATATCTCATCATCATAAACATAATCATCATCTAACTGTATACATACCACGATATATAAAAACGGTACACACAAACACATCAATATCATGGTATGAAAGAGACATACATATATACACAAACATACATACTATCATATAACATAATCAATACAATATAAACAAACACCTGGTTACCTCAAGTTGTCAATATCACACACGTGAGTTTCACAAACTTTCTTGAACTGTCCAATACACGTGAGCCCCTCTCGATTAGCCCACAACCTTTATAATATCACAATTCTTCCATTAGCACAAAGTACCAAAAATCCAAATATCACAATTCAACCACAACAACCTGACTCAAGGTTCTAACACTCTTCTCATGTATCAATAAGCTCTTAGGGATCACTCAAACAATACACAACCACATACACTTTGGATTCCCAAGAGCTCTAACCAAAAACAACCTAGGGCTAAGCTCAAATCATACATAAACCCTTCAAAACTCACATCCAAGCAACAAGAATACCAAAACACACTTCCTTAACCTCAAATCATCCATTTCAATCGGTGGATTTCATCCTAAACCGGAAATCCAACCTTAACACAGAAAATCCCAAACTTCAACCGAAGAAAATGGAGAGGGAGGAGTAGAGAACACTTAACAACTTGAATCCAAGCTCTTAAGGTCCGAAAATCACTCCTAGACACCGAAAATCTTGAACCCTAGCACTGCTCCTAGCGGTGTCCCTCGGTTTCCTCTGTTTCTTTCTTTTTCGTTCATCCAAAATGATCCGAATTTAAACAAATTTCCTGACTCTCGCAGCGGCCTCAGCATACCTCACCGCGGCTCCACTAGTTCATTCGGAACAATGCCACTGGAATGGTTCTCGCCGCGGTGGCCCTGCTTCTCACCGTGGTGTGGAGTTCTTCCAGACTCCACTTGACCTTTTCTTCGTCCTGTTTCCTCCGGTCCTGAACACAATGCCCAGGAAGAAATCATGAGGGGTGTTACACTCTCCCCTTCTTATAGAAATTTCGTCCTCGAAATTTCAACTCTTACCTCAAGCAAAGTGTTGAATTAAGAGTTTTGATAATTCCAAACCAACAATCAAGAGTTTGCGTTGAAGATATCAAAGGAGCTCAAAGTATTTCAAGTGAAGAATTTCTAAGTAATTGCTGCTAGATCTTCTGTAGGATCTTTAGCTTTAGTTATAAATGGGTAAAAGATTTTGATTTGAAGAAAAGATGTTTTTAAACCTTGATTTTATGTTAAATCTTGACTCATTTGAAAAACACCCACAAACAGACGAAGTTTGAGAAGTTTAAACTAAACTGTCATATGGGACATTCGAACTTTACCTTTGGAAATTCGAATTTCAAGCTAAAACTGAACAAGTATGAAGAGATGTCTCTCTGTCAGACAAATTTTGATTCCCCAAAATTCAAATTTTCATATGAGACTGAAAGAAGCCTTTTTGTGTCAGACGAACTTCAAGTCTTCAAAATTCAAATTTCAGATAAAATGCAGTTTGTGAAAACCAAAGAAATTCGTTTGAAATAATGTTAAAGTTCATCTGAAATCAAGATGAAATTGAGTTTCAAAAATACTATCTGACAGATGAGCTTTGACTTTCCAACATTCAAATTTTCATATAAGTCTGAAAGAAGCTTCTTTGAAATAGACGAACTTTGAGTCTTCAAAATTTGAATTTCAAACAAAACACAACTTATGAAAATGGAAGAAATTCGTCTGAAACAATGTTAAAGTTCATCTGAGATCAAGAATAATTTAAGTTTCAAAATTGCTTTCTGCCAGACGAACTTTGAACATTAAAATTCGAATTTCAGAAGCCAAGGGTGTGAGTCTGTTGGAATGAAATGTTGACATACAAATGACAGAGTTTTGTAACTTCAAATGTTGAAGTTAGTCTGAAAAGAATCTCTCTGAGAGACGAACTTCACTCTTTTAACATTTGAATTTCGAAGAAAGTGATCTACTGTGCCTCCTTGAACGTACTAGGAACAGACGAATTTTGGGCTTCCGAAATTCGAATTTCGAAGGCACTGTAGAAAATTGAAAACACTGTTCATACTTAACAGAAAACTTTCTTCTTGAAAATTCGTATGTCACAACGTGAAAACATTTTACAAGTTTCAACATTCGAATTTCACTTCATGAACAGACGAACTTCGTGCTGTAACGTTGGAAGCTTTAACCTTCGGTTCCTTCGAAATTCGTCTGTTGACCAACCAAAATTCGAATTTCAGTATGTCAGAAGCATTAAATGCGGTTGGTTAACGGATAGTTTTTCAGAGTAACCGTTCGATAACTTCCCCAACGGATAGATTTTGTCTCTAACGAATAGTTGGGACCTAAATCTATAAATACAACAACATGTGAAGTTGTGGGTAACGAATCAAACTTGTATATACTGAATTTCTGCCAAATCTTCTTCTCAAGAGCTTTTATCCTCTAACTTCAATATTTGTACTTTAACCTTCATATCTACTCTATTCAAGAGAGTTATATCTTTGTAAACAATCTACTGTTCATCTGGAAGATAGATTTACTTGTGAGGAAAAATCACAAGGGGATTGGGAAGCACATTGTAGAAGTGCTTAGAGAGATTGAGAAAGCTCCAGAAAATAGAGCATACTCGTTGTACTGAGGCATTAGCAAGAAGCCCGTTGAATTCTTGCTGTATAGTTGAAAAATCTCAAGAGGTGTCTTGGGGACTGGACGTAGGTCAAGTGGATAGACCGAACCAGGATAAATTACTAAGTGTTATTCTCTCTATTATTACTTTTTAGTTTACTCTGTTTATACATTGCTATATTACACTTTACTTTCTTCACCCATTTGACTTTGTGCAGAAAAATTTCAATCTTCCGAATTCACCCCCTCTTGGGAAGTCAGCCTTGCTAACAAGTGGTATCAGATTCCGAATTCCCATTCAAAGGATCTCACAGTCCAGGAATTAAGATGGCTGGCTTTGGAGAAAGCATACTTCCTGAAGGGAACAACACTAATAGACCACCATGCTTTAGTGGAGAACATTATGGGTATTGGAAAATGAGGATGCAAATTTACCTCCAATCAATTGACCTTGATATCTGTTCAGTCATTGAGAAAGGAGATTTCGTCCCAATGACTCTAACTGAAGATGGAAGACGCAAAGAGAAGCTAGAAGCAGAATGGAATGAGGAAGACAGAAGAAGAGTCCTGCTAAATTTCAAAGAAAAACATTGTTTAGTCAGTGCCCTGAACCAGGACAAATTCTACAGAGTCTCACAATGCTCCACTGCAAAAGGGATGTGGGACACTCTACAGATTGCACATGAAGGAACAACTGGGGTCAAGGAGAATAGACTAAACACATGCATTGGAGAATATAAAAGCTTCAGAATGACTGAAGGAGAAACTGTAAAGGAGCTGCAAAAGAGATTCACTCTCATTGTGAATCAATTGAAGAGCCTGGGAAAGGAGTACACTCAATCTGAAAAAGTAAGAAAGATACTCAGAGCTCTCCCTCTGGAATGACAGCCCAAGGTGACAGCAATAGAGGAAGCCAGAAGAGAATCAATGGCCTCTGTCACAGCTCTCTTCAGCAGCCTTGAGGAATATGAAGGAAAAATTAAAGCTTTCAAAGAAGCTGGGCTGGACAGAAAGAAGAAAGGCCTTGCCCTCAAAGCTGCTGATGAAAAGAAAGAAGAATCTGAAGAAAGAGATGAGCTGAATGAGGAAACTCTGGCTGTGATGGTCAGAAAATTCGGAAGATTCTACAGCAAGAAGAAGAACTAGAGATTCTTCAAGAAAGGAGCAGCTAGTAAAAACAAGAAAGAGGCAAAAGAGCCTGTGACTTGCTATGAATGCAAGAAGCAAGGACACATCAAATGGGATTGTCCTCAATTCCTCAAAAAGCAAGAAAGAAAAAAGAAAGTTGCTGACAAAGGGAAGAAGAAAAAAGCCTACATCTCATCTATATGGGGCAACAACACAGATGAGGAAGAAGAAGATGAAGATGAGATTGCTAACATTTGTCTGATGGCACTTGCTTCTGAAGAAGCCGAACCCTCATGCAGCAGTGATCAGGAAGAAGAGGTATATGAATCTGAACCTTCCTATTCTGAATTACTGGATGCATTTCATGAGCTTCATGATGAGTTCATTAAAGTTGCTAAAGAACTAAAACTAGCAAAGAAAAATATTAGTAAACTAGAATCTCAGAGCAACTTTTCTGAAACCACATATGTACCTGCTGCTGAATCTGTTTGCTGTACTTCATGCATTAAACTAAAGCAAACTAATGATTACTTAGTAAAAAGCATGTCTAGGCTCACTAAAGGTAAAGATATGTTGTTTTCTTTGATGGGGAGCCAAAGAATATCACAAGGAAAAGCTAGTCTTGGCTATGATCCATGTGCTGTCAAGGAAAAGATTAAGAAGGAAAACCAGAATGCATACATGAGACATTTTGTGCATGCTGAGAGCAACAGAAAGGAAGATCACATGTCATCTCGCATTGAAACATATAATCAACCAAAGCATGCAAGACAAAAGTATTATCTGCATTGTTTTCTTCTTGCTTCTCAATCTAGCAGTCCCTTCACTACCTGTCATTTCTGTAACAAAAAAGGACACATTTCCGATTCTTGTGCCTTGAAGAAAAATGGACATGGCAGGAAAGTTGAATGGGTTCCCAAAGTTACATCTGCATCTAGGGAAAAATCTACTGACCGAAAAGGACCCAAGCAAATTTGGGTACCTAAAAGGAAAACATTAATATTGTTTTGCAGGTCTGTCTCAAAGCTAAGAAGAGCAACAAATGGTATATGGACAGTGCCTGCTCAAGTCACATGACTGGTGATAAGGAGAAGTTCATCACCCTTAGAGACAAGAAAGGAGGAAAGGTAACCTTTGGAGGTGATCAATATGGCAAAGTTGTGGGTATTGGCATTGTAGGCAAAAATCCAGAAACATCCATTGAAAAGGTGCTGTTTGTGATTGGCCTCAACCATAATTTGCTGAGCGTGAGTCAGACCTGTGATAAAGGAAATTGGGTGCTGTTTGACTCAAAGTTTTGCCTGGTCATCAGAAAAAGTGATCACAAAGTAATCCTCAAAGCTCAAAGGGATGGTAATTGTTATACTATTGATCTTGATGAACTTCCTCCCTTGGATTCTGTATGTTTAATTAGTTAGGATAATGATAGCTGGTTATGGCATAGGAGATTAGCTCATGTTAACATGAATCAATTGTCTAAACTGGTTAAAAATGAGCTAGTAACTAGCCTGCCAAAAATATCTTTTGAAAAGGACAAAGAATGTGATGCATGCATAAGAGGGAAATAAATTAAATCATCTTTTAAATCTAAAAATGTAATTACCACAACTAGACCACTTGAATTGCTGCATATGGACTTAATTGGACCATCTAGGGCAAAAAGTCTCGGTGGTAATCTGTGTGTGCTTGTAATTGTAGATGATTATTCTAGATTCACTTGGACATTATTTCTCTCCTCTAAAAGTGATACCTTTGATACATTTGTAACCTTAGCTAAGAAAGTGCAAAATGAGAAAGGTATTTCTATTGTGTTTATCAGGTCAGACGATGGAGGAGAATTTGAAAATACATACTTCCTGGAGTACTGCAATGAGCATGGAATTGACCACAACTTCTCAGCTCCAAGGACCCCTCAACAGAATGGGGTAGTAGAAAGGAAGAACAGAACTATTGGAGAAATGGCCAAAGCTATGCTAAATGAGAAGGAACTCTCTCAAGTGTTTTGGGCTGATGCAGTGAATACAGCAAGCTACATCATAAATAGAGCCTACATCAGACCAATCCTTGGGTAGACTCCATACGAGCTGTACAAGGGAAGAAAGCCAAATCTGTCCCATCTCCATGTATTCGGATGTAAATGCTTCGTTCACAACAATGGAAAAGAAAATCTGGGTAAGTTGGATGCCAAATCCGATTAAGGTATATTTCTGGGCTATTCTAGTAGAAGTAAGGCATATAGAGTTTATAATAAAAGATCAAATATGGTAGAAGAATCTGTGCATGTGGTTTTCGTTGAAAATGAAACTGTTTCAAAACATGTTACCAATGAGGATGATCTTGCTTTCAACTTTGAAAAACTGGGCATTTCTGATAAAAGTAAAACTGAATCTCCAAAGATATCTGAATCTGTTAACTTAGAGGAAGATATCCAGGAGAAAGAGTTTGATGAAGAAAATAATGACGACACATCTCAAGAACTCCCTAGAGCTTGGAGATATCAAAGGAATCATCCTGTTGATCAAGTGATAGGGGATGTTCAAGAAAAAGTCAAAACCAGAAAATAGTTAAGGGACAAAATGCTAAATTGTGCTTTCATTTCACAAATGGAACCCAAATGTGCTGAAGAAGCCTTAACTGATGATTACTGGATTTTAGCTATGCAAGATGAACTAAATCAGTTTGAAAGAAATCAAGTTTGGGATTTAGTGCCTAGGCCCAAAAATCATCCTGTTATTGGTACCAAATGGGTTTTCAGAAATAAACTTGATGAATCTAGAACAATAATCAGAAATAAAGCTAGATTGGTTGCTAAAGGGTATAATCAGGAAGAAGGTATTGATTTTGAAGAAACCTTTGCACCAGTAGTCAGATTAGAAGCTATAAGAATACTGCTAACATATGCATGCATGAAAAATATTTTATTGTATCAAATGGATGTAAAGAGTGCCTTTCTAAATGGATATATCATGAAAGAGGTTTATGTAGATCAACCTCCAGGTTTTGAGGATTCTACAAAACCAAACCATGTTTATAAACTAAAGAAAGCTCTTTACGGTTTGAAACAAGCTCCTAGAGCATGGTATGAGAGATTAAGCAATTTTCTAACTGAAAGGAGGTTTAATAGAGGTAAAGTAGATACAACTTTATTTACTAAGAAAGAAAATGAAGATTTTCTCATTGTCCAAATCTATGTTGATGATATCATATTCAGTGCTACTAATGAGTCTCTTTGCAAGAAATTTTCTGAGTTAATGCAGGGAGAATTCGAGATGTCCATGATGGGTGAACTCAACTTCTTCCTTGGACTGCAAATCAGACAGCTTAATGATGGTATCTTTCTCAGTCAATCCAAGTATCTAAAGGAGCTGCTAAAGAAGTTTAGAATGGAGAATGCCAAGCCAATGGGAACACCTATGGCTACTGCAACCAAACTGGACATGGATGAGAATGGAAAGATGTTTGACATTACTCAGTACAGAAGAATGATTGGATCCCTACTGTACTTAACTGCCAGCAGACTTGACATTATGTTCAGTGTCTGCATGTGTGCAAGGTTCCAATCATGCCACAAAGAGACCCATGCAACAGCTGTGAAAAGAATTTTTAGATATCTTATTGGAACATCACAGATGGGTCTTTGGTATCCAAAAGGCAATAGAGAAGATCTCAAAGGATACACTGATACTGATTTTACAGGATCCAAAACTGACAGAAAAAGCACAAGTGGAACTTGTCAGTTTCTTGGAGGATCCTTGGTTTCATGTTTCAGCAAAAAGCAGAACAGTGTGGCCCTATCCACTGCAGAAGCTGAGTATGTTGCAACTGGAAGCTGTTGTGCCCAAGTCATCTGGATGAAATAGCAGCTTGAAGATCTTGAGGTTAAAATGAAAGAGATACCAATCATGTGTGACAACCAAAGTGCCATAAATATCACCAAGAATCCTGTCATGCATTCAAGGACAAAACATATTGAAGTTAGGCACCACTTCATTAGGGATCATGTTCTGAAAGGAGAAGTTAGATTGGAGTACATCCCAACAGAAGATCAAGTTGCTGACATACTCATAAAACCTCTATCAGAAGACAAACATTGCAAAATCAGGAGAGAATTGGGTATGGTAAATCCCAATGAACTGTAAGTTATTCCTGTACAATCTTGATTTCAGAATTTTCATTCTTAAGATTAATTCTAACTTTTGCATCGGAGTGTGCTTAATTTAAGTTGCAGGTGCTCCTCACGAGATTTAATGGCAATAAACTTGAAGATTGGACCACACCAGAATGGAACAACCAGAAAATAAAGTAAATGACAAAAATCCCAAGTTCTGGATCCATTCTGTAAGTTTTTAATGATGATATTCGTATTTTAAATGTTGTTAGACGTATTTTGCTTCATAAACTGTGTTTTTGAACTGGTCAACATTCGAATCTTAGTTGATCAACAGACGAACTTCGACCTGTTATGCTTTGGAACAGTTCTCGGTGATGCCTCAAAATTCATCTGTTGAATTTTGAAAGTTCAAATTTTCAAAAACAAAAATTTCACAGTTATGTTTGTCCATCACTGTTATACGAATTATCACTTCTTAACATACAAATGTTGGACAACCTTTTCAAAAATTGAAAATTTCAAATTTTCAGTTTAAAATTCATCTGTTGAATCATGTTCTTCATGTTGAATGATTGAAAGATGAAGTTATGCATGCTTAATTCGTCTATAGGTTGATGTTTTGATTGTTGCCTGCTGTTTTCACTTCAACATTCGAACTTTGTTGGAACAAAATTCGTCTGTTGTGCTGATATTGCTTGATCTAAGCCACTGTCAGATGAACTTTCAGAAGAAAATTCGTCTGTCAGTAAGCTTTGCTGAACGGTTTAGCCTGTAACTGCCCGAAGTTCAAATTTTGACCTCTCAAAATTCGCCTGTCAGATGGTTACTTACGTTAAAATCGACGGTTTTCCAAGAAACAGACGCAACCCTATTCTTAACTCCTCTGAGTCTGTTCCATTCCTCTCATCAATTCTCTTAAATTCTGCCCAAAAACCGTCTCTTCCCACCGATTAAACTTCCTTTCGCATCATTTAAACCCATTCTAAGCCTCATTCTGCAACATTCATCTGAAGAAATGGCTAGAGTGAAAAAACCTGAAGCTGGGAAAGGAGAAGCCAGACCAAAGAGGAATGTCAAATCATAATATGCCTCAAAGGAAGGAGAGAAATCAAAGAGAAAAGCCGAACCCAGTAAGGCAACACCTTCCAAACGCCAAAAATCTTCATCCAAAACAGATTCACAAAAAGCTGGACCCTCCTCACAGAAATCTGCAGAACCTTCAGTCCCTGTTCTTGCTGATGCTGCTATTGCTTCCTCTGCTTCCTTCAGTACAGAATCTGGAGAGTACGAGCTTACTACACTGCCACTCTGGAGCACTCCATAGATTCAAGAGGAATACTCCACCAAGTTTGCCAACAAGAAGGTAATCAAGCCACATTGTGTAAACTTGGAAGATTTCTTGGTCTCAAATAATTTTGATGCTGGTATATGGATGATGAGATACAAGAATCTATTGGAAGCATTAAAGAGATATGATGATGAGGTTGTGATGTCTTGGTATGCTTCCTTGAAGTACAATAGCAAGAAGAAGAAGTGGGCAGTCAATTTAAGGTCTAGGACCATTTGGCTTGCTGATGAGACATTCAATGAGGTGCTGGAGATCCCTGGGCAAGATGGACTCAGGATTGATATTACTGCCTCTGGGTACATGGATGAGGCAGAAACTGCTGATGAAGAAGTGGCCCCTTCTTGAACTACAAGGAGAGCACGATTCTGAGAACACTGTTCAGAAGGAGGGAAAATTGGCCATCAATAAACGTGTTGAAGCCCACAGACCTCAGTGTTCAAGTGAGGATCCTGCACTATATAGTGTCCAGGATCATATTTAACAAAGAAGGCAGCTTCAATCTGATAACAAGGGCAGAGGCACATGTCATGGCTGCAATCATGCGTGGGAAACTGATTAATATAGGACACATCATTTTTCAACGCATGATTAAGGCAAGAGATCAGAGGAAGGACTCCACACTCCCCTATGCTGCTATCATTTCCAGAATTCTGCAGTATGCCAAAATTCAGCATCTTGAGAAGGGGAAGGGCAAGCCCACTGAAATCTTTAAGGAGGAAGAACTGCAAAGAATGGGCATTGAAAAGGATGAAGGAAGATGGGTTGGAAAGGGAACAGGAAGAACTGAGGATCTTTTCTATGTTGAAGGTGCCTCCCTACAGCAAGAGGGTACTTCTGAGGCTCCTGCCAGACCTACCACTCAGCCCTCTGTGCCTATTCCATCTCTCTCCAAGCCCACTCATATTTCATCCACTCCCTCCTCACGGGCCAAGCCAACCAAGATCATTGAGTTGTATGACAGTTTGTCTACACTCATTCTCAGTATCCGGGATGTGCAAAATGCTAAATTTGCTTATCTGCAAGATCAGATCCATCAGTTGGCTGTAAACATGAAGGTGGTGGCTGATGCTTATGAAGAGATCAGAAGTGCAATTCCTACCACTTCAGCTCCACCTCAGCCAGGGTCCTCTGTGCCTGTCCATTCTCCAACTCCTGAGCCTTCAAACCCATTCGAGATTGCCTCCTCTGACCATGATGATGATGATGCTGGTGCAATGAGGACACCAAGTCCTGGTCCACCCTTGGACTATGGATTGGAAGAAGAAGGTCTTCAAGAAACAAGCCCTCCTGAGCCTATGCAAGAAGATACTCAGGGTTCAATTCTGTCCATTCAAGAATCAGAGCAAGTTAAAAGACTAGTTGCAGCTATTTCAACCTCTTCTATGCAGGAGGGTGTGAGCAATGAAGAAAGAAGCATTGTACCTGTTATTGATTATGTAGCCATTGCTCACAATGCTCTGCTGCAAGCTCACAGGAAAAGGCTGGAAGAAATGTTTCCTCTTGCTGAACCAGCTTCTCCTTCTCTTGCTGCCTATGGACTTTCAGAGGAACAAAGAGCTCAGTTGGCTCTTTCAAGATAGGCAACGCAAGAGTTGCTTGAAGTTTTTGATGATGATGAACCTAGTCCTGAGCCTCCTGCACCAGTTGAACTAGAAATTCCTTTTGCTCCTGTCCCACTTCGAGCTATTCCTGTCTCTCAGATCCCTCATCCTACTGATTTTGTTGGCCTTCCTGCTGATGCCAAAAAGGGGGAGAAGACGAAGCAAACTGGGACTAAGCAAGCTCGAAAATCTGCTGAGCCATCTGGGAAAGGGAAGACGTACAACAAGAAGACCAAGCCAAAGAAGAAATGATTGAAGACCTGTTTAAATCTTATGCTTATGTCCTCTTGTAGTGCTTTGTGTTTCTGTTTCTATTTTGAATGTTTGCATTTTGGATTAGAACTCTGATTAATTTGGTTTTTGGATTGCAACATTTGATTAAATGAATGAACTTCTTGGTTGCAATGTGGTGTGCTTATTACTCATTAAATATCTTCACTTAATCTGCTGTATATGATATCTTTTGAAATATAATGCATATGTTGAGGGGGAGCTTGTGAAAGCAAACCCAAGTACTAATCCAGTTTGCAAGTTGTTTTGTCATCATCAAAAAGGGGGAGAATGTTGAATTAAGAGTTTTGATAATTCCAAACCAACAATCAAGAGCTTGGATTGAAGATATCAAAGGAGCTCAAAGTGTTTCAAGTGAAGAATTTCTAAGTAATTGCTGCTAGATCTTCTGTAGGATCTTTAGCTTTAGTTATAAATGGGTAAAAGATTTTAATTTGAAGAAAAGATGTTTTTAAACCTTGATTTTATGCTAAATGTTGACTCATTTGAAAAACACCCACAAACAGACGAAGTTTGAGAAGTTTAAACTGAACTGTCATATGGGACATTTGAACTTTGCCTTTGGAAATTCGAATTTCAAGCTAAAACTGAACAAGTCTAAAGAGATGTCTCTCTGTCAGACAAATTTTGATTCCCCAAAATTCAAATTTTCATATGAGACTGAAAGAAGCCTTTTTGTATCAGACGAACTTCAAGTCTTCAAAATTCAAATTTCAGATAAAATGCAGTTTGTGAAAACCAAAGAAATTCGTCTGAAATAATGTTAAAGTTCATCTAAAATCAAGATGAAATTGAGTTTTAAAAATACTATCTGACAGATGAACTTTGGCTTTCCAACATTTGAATTTTCATATAAGTTTGAAAGAAGCTTCTTTGAAACAGACGAACTTTGAATCTTCAAAATTCGAATTTCAGACAAAACACAACTTATGAAAATGGAAGAAATTCGTCTGAAACAATGTTAAAGTTCATCTGAGATCAAGAATAATTTAAGTTTCAAAACTGCTTTCTGTCAGACGAACTTTGAACATTAAAATTAGAATTTCAGAAGCCAAGGGTGTGAGTCTGTTGGAATGAAATCTTGACATACGAATGACAGAGTTTTGTAACTTCAAATGTTGAAGTTAGTCTGAAAAGAATCTCTCTGACAGACGAACTTCACTCTTTCAACATTCAAATTTCAAAGAAAGTGGTCTACTGTGCCTCCTTGAACGTACTGGGAACAGACGAATTTTGGGCTTCCGAAATTCGAATTTCGAGGGCACTGTAGAAAATTGAAAACACTGTTCATACTTAACAGAAAAACTTTCTTCTTGAAAATTTGTATGTCACAACGTGAAAACATTTTACAAGTTTTAACATTCGAATTTCACTTCATGAACAGACGAACTTCGTGCTGTAACGTTGGAAGCTTTAACCTTTGGTTCCTTCGAAATTCGTCTGTTGACCAACCAAAATTCGAATTTCAGTATGTCAGAAGCATTAAATGCGGTTGGTTAACGGATAGTTTTTCAGAGTAACTGTTGAATAACTTCCCTAATGGATAGATTTTGTCTCTAACTAATAGTTGGGACCTTAATCTATAAATACAACAACATGTGAAGTTGTGGGTAACGAATCAAACTTGTATATACTAAATTTCTGCCAAATCTTCTTCTCAAGAGCTTTTACCCTCTAACTTCAATATTTGTACTTTAACCTTCATATTTACTCTATTTAAGAGAGTTATATCTTTGTAAACAATCTACTCTTCATCGGGAAGATAGATTTACTTGTGAGGGAAAATCACAAGGGGATTGGGAAGCACATTGTAGAAGTGCTTAGAGAGATTGAGAAAGCTCCAGAAAATAGAGCATACTCGTTGTACTGAGGCATTAGCAAGAAGCCCATTGAATTCTTGCTGTATAGTGGAAAAATCTCAAGAGGTGTCTTGGGGACTGGACGTAGGTCAAGTGGATAGACCGAACCTGGATAAATTACTGAGTGTTCTTCTCTCTATTATTACTTTTTAGTTTACTCTGTTTATACATTGGTATATTACACTTTACTTTCTTCACCCATTTGACTTTGTGCAGAAAAATTTCAATCTTCCCAATTCACTCCCCCTCTTGGGAAGTCAGCCTTGCTAACACAAAGAACTCTGGATATTTTCTTCACATGGACTCTTCGGTCTCCCACGTGACATCATTAGATGTCAAGTCGCTCCAAAGGACTTTTAACAACTTTATGCTCTTATTTCTTAACTGCTTCTCCTTAACATCCAAAATTTGCATCGGCGTGACCTCAAAAGTCAGATCCTCTCGCACTTGGACTGCCTCATCATCAATTATATGAGACGGATCTGGGTGATATCTTTTGAGTTGAGACACGTGGAAAACATCATGCAATCCAGCAAGACTAGGCGGTAGCGCTACTCGATACGCTACTAGCCCAATTCGTTCCAGAATTTGGTATGGACACATATACCTTAGAATAAGCTTCTTGGCCCAAATCGATCTTCCAACACCAGTGGTAGGAGTGAACTTCAAAAACACATGGTCCCCAACATCAAACTCCAATGGTCTCTTCCTCCTATCCGCATAACTCTTTTGCCGACTCTGAGCTGTAAGAAGCTTCTGACGAATATTCTCTATTTGCTTAGAGGTTTGATCCACAATATCTGGGTCCAAAAGACTCTTTTCACCAAGTTCAACCCAACACAACGGTGACCCGCACTTCCTGCCATATAACGCTTCATATGGAGCCATTTGTAAACTCGAGTAGAAACTGTTGTTGTACGCAAATTCTACCAATGGCAGAAACTGATCCTAGTTGCCTTTGTTCTCCAGAACACATGCCCGCAACATGTCTTCTAGAGTCTGAATAGTCCTTTCAGTCTGCCTATCAGATTGAGGGTGATAAGCAGTACTGAAACTCAAATTCGTACCCATGGCTTTCTGAAGAGATTTCCGAAACCTGGATGTAAACTTCGGATCTCTGTCCGACATAATATTTATCGGGACTCCATGTAGCCTTACAATTTCATTCACATACAACTAGGCCAACTTCTCCATTGAAATAGTTTCCTGAATTGGAAGAAAATAGGCCGACTTCGTTAACCTGTCTACAATGACCCATATCGCATTATGTCCTGAAGAGGTCCTCAGTAATCCCATCATAAAATCCATGGAAACGCTATCCCATTTCCACTCCGGGATCTCCAAAGATTGCAACATACCTGCAAGCAATTGGTGTTCAATCTTTACCTTCTGACAAGTTAGACATCTTGCCACAAACTCTGCGATATCCTTCTTCATGCCTGGCCACCAATAACCATACTTCAAATCCTGGTACATCTTAGTGGTACCTGGGTGAATAGTATACTTGCTCTTATGAGCTTCCTCCAAAATAACTTCACGCAACCCCGCAACATTTGGCTCACAAATCCGACCTCGGTACCAGATGATACCATCCTTCAGAATATCAAAGTCTTGGGTCTCCGCCATTTCAACCTGTTCTCGAATACCCAAAAGATAGTCATCCTCCATCTGAGCAAAGCAGATGCTTCTCAATAAATCACTTGTTACACTGATGGAACTCATTACTAGTACTCCAGGATGGACATTGATGGATAACTTCATATCTCTCAGGCTTTCCAGCAACTGTTGCTCCCTCATCATCATCGTGGCCATATGGATCGATTTTCTACTCAACGCATCTGCCACAACATTGGCTTTCCCAGGGTGATACTTTAGAGCAAATTCATAGTCCACAAGGAATTCAACCCAATACCTTTGCCTCATGTTCAGCTTTTTCTGATCGAACAAATACTTCAAACTCTTGTGATCACTGAACACCTCAAACTGAGCGCCATAGAGATAATGCCTCCACAATTTCAAGGCAAACACTACAGCCACTAGCTCAAGGTCATGAGTAAGATAATTCTCCTCATGAGGCCTTAACTGCCTTGAAGCATACGCCACAACTCTGCCTTGCTGCATCAATACATACCCTAGACCCTTCTTAGAGGCATCTATGTAAATAGTGAATGACACTGACAGGTTAGGGATAATGAGCACTGGGGTGGACATCAGACAAACCTTCAGCTCTTGGAATGCTCTCTCACACCTGTCATCCCAAATGAAAGATTGATCTTTACGGGTGAGTCTAGTCAATGGCATAACAAGCTGAGAGAATCCCTTAATGAACCTTCGGTAATATCCAGCCAATCCCAGAAAACTCCGAATTTCAGTCACCAATCGCGGTCTCTCCTAATTCAACACCGCTTCAACTTTACTAGGATCTACTGCCACGCCTTCTGCAGAAATTACATGACCTAGAAATTTGACTTCCCGGAGCCAAAACTCACACTTACTGAGCTTAGCATACAGTTGGTGATCCCGCAATACTTGCAACACAATACGAAGATGATGCGTATGCTCTTCTTCACTCATGGAGTAAACCAGAATGTCATCAATAAAAACCACCACAAATTTATCCAAATACGGCCGAAACACCCTGTTCATATAATCCATGAAGATTGCCGGGGCATTGGTCAACCCGAATGGCATCATGAGAAATTCATAATGACCATATCGAGTCCGAAATGCCGTTTTAGGCACATCCTCAGCACGCACTCGCAATTGATGGTATCCTGACCTTAAATCGATTTTAGAGAATACAGAGGCACCTGCCAACTGATCAATCAAGTCTTCAATCCTAGGAAAAGGATATTTATTCTTGATTGTCACTCGGTTCAGCTGCCTGTAATCAATACACAATCTGAGGCTACCATCCTTCTTCTTGACAAACAACACTGGAGCTCCCTAAGGCGAAACACTAGGTCTGATAAAACCTCTCTTCAACAAATCCTCAATCTATTTCTTCAACTCTTTCAATTCAGACGGTGCCATTCGATATGGAGCCTTTGAAATGGGACTAGTCCCGGGCACCAACTCAATGGAAAACTCCAGTTCTCGTGGTGGGGGTAAACCAGTAATCTCCTCTAGAAACACATCAGGAAATTCATTCACAACCGGATATCTTTTGACACCTCCTTGCATATCCATGTTCACAGAGAAGAAAACCAGAAACCCATGACATCCTTTCTTCAGATACCTGTCAGCTTGGGCAAAAGACAAACAGATATTCTCATCCCCTTCAACACTAGGGATATTCATCGACAATGACACAGTCTTTCGGGCACAGTCAAGAATAACATTATTCGCCTCCAACCAATCCATCCCAATTATCACGTCAATCTCTTGCAACGGCAAATAAATTAAATCCAGGGTAGTGCTCGATGTTCAAAACGAACTACACAATTCAAACAAGCTTGAGCAGTTCTTAATGAAACTCCCGTGGGTGTGGTTACCGACAACTCAAAAGGCAACTCCATTGCCACAATACCCAATCTACAAGCACAATCAAAAGAAATGAAGGAATGCGATGCACCTGAGTCAAACAAAGCATGAATAGAGTAACCATTAAGTTTAAGTTTACCTCTAATCAGATTAGGCGCCGCATCCGCTTTTTGTCGAGTGATGGCGAAAACTCGTCTGGGCATCGTAGGCCTCTTTGTCGCATCATCACGCCGTGGCTCCCAACAGTTCCGCAACATATGACCCGGTTTCCCACAATTAAAACAAACCAAACACGGACGGTCACCATGACTAAACCCGTATTGTGTGCACGGATTTGATGCACTACCAGAACTGTATTGAGACCGAGCGGAGTCCCTTCTTGCATACTCACTCTGACTGGAACTCCCTCGTTCATAGCCACCTCGATAAAAGGGTCCTCTGCCAAATCGACCTCTATTGGACTGATCCCTACCAAACCTGCCTCTTCCTCTACCATGACGACCTCGATTATGATGACCTCATCCTACACTAGAACCTGTACTACCACCACTGCTACCACTTCCTGAACCATTTCCTTTACTAATTCCTCCTGTAGATCCTAGGTGAGAAAAGGCCCGAATCATGGAATTCCTTCTGTGTTCCTCAGCCTCCTTCATCCGTCTATACAGGGCACGAATCTTCGCACATAAGTCCTCAAAGGACACAAACTCCACCACAGATAGCCGCTCCTTAATCTCTGGATGAGCACCCTCAAACAACCTCTGAGCCATCCACCTATCGTCAAGATAATTATTCAGATAAGTGGAATATTTCGTCAAGTCCAAGAACTGATCAATGTAATCGTCTGCTGACAGATCCCCTTGTTGAAAAGTTAGGAACTCGGCCTCATTTTGCATCGTTAAGGCTGGAGGGACGTAGTGTGCAAAGAACCGTTCCTTAAACTATCCCCAATTCATAGGAGGATTCATCACTTCAACACTTGGGAGAATACTTCTCCACCAACGTTTAGCTTTCTTTTCAAGTTTAATGACCGCAAGTTGAACCCTTTGATCTCAGGTGCAATCCATCACACTGAAGATATTCTCCATTTGTTCAATCCAATCCTCAGCCTGTGACACATCCATGGTACCTTCGAAAGTCGGAGGATTAAACTTCCAAAAGTCCTTCAGCTTTGAAGAGATACCCCTTCTTTCAACCCTTGGGGCTCTCTCAAGCTCCACCACATTCTTATCTTCTCCTGCATTCAGATCCACAAACATACCAGCTTCTTCATTCATATCCCCCTGTTCTTGCCTATCTATTCTTTCTTGCAACCTATTCAATGTCTCTCCTTGAGTATTCACCTGATTACTGAGGCCCCAACATCTCATGCATCTGCCTCATCAGGTCACTATTACTCTGTCTTCCTCTTCGAGACATCCTTCCTACACACAAGCAACAACACATTCAATTATACAGTTCTGGACTAGTATTGCAGTGGGAATATAGTCTATACATTTGAATTTATGCCAAGTGGTACTTCAAGAAGAAATAATGGCCCAAAACCATTGCTCTGATACCAAAATGTAACATCCTACCTCCTGACACCACCTATATTACCAAAATACTTCAAAATCTTGCCAAATACAACCCTGATATCTCAAAACAACTCTCCAATGCCTCAAAACAGCGAAAACGACCTTAAAACCACCAAAAACTGGGATGGGGCTGCGGCCGCTATAGTACCACCGCAGCTCCGGCCTCCCCTATTTCTACACCGCTTCTGGCTTCACTGGCGTCGCGGCCTGAACTCTGCAGCCGCAGTGCCCCATACTGATATCCCATATCAGCAATTTCCATCTTCTGGGGTGAACTTTCGACGGGCATAACTTTATGCTCCGACCACCGATTGACCTGATTCTGACTCCTACAAGTTAATCTCATCCTCATCTATCCAAAAACACCACTTTCACCTCAATCAAACTTCATATGGAGATTCTGGACCCTCGACACCGTTTGGCCACTCATTGACCAAAACTCACCATTAACCACATCCATTTGCCACCAAAGGCAGATGGACACTCAAAGACCACTCATAGAGGTCCAAACCCCCCAAACCAACTTGTCCAAAGAGGCTTCACCTCAAAGGAACCGTTCCTCTAAGATTTGACCCCTTGTAACCCAACTCGACAATCCGGGCTACAGGCCCTCAAACAAACCAACAAGGCCCAAAACTAACTTTCATCACACATCACACACAACATACAACCATCTATTCATATCGAAGCTCCCAATATCATACATTCATAAACAACACCAACCATCTCATATCCATTGCAACCCATTCTATCATACTTGGCATAAGATACACATACAAAATACACATACTACATAGACTATTCCCACGTACATTGCTACTCTCGCGGCTTCTTCAGACTAGTACCAGAACCGTCACCTAAAAGGTTAGTTTACGGGAGAGGGGGTGAGACAATGTCTCAGTAACCGGAAACAATCACACACACAAATATATATACATATACATATATCTCATGCAACTCATGAATGTAATATGAAATGAATAAGATACATGTCACCCTCGCAGGGACCCCATCCTTATCCTCCCTAACATATATATATAATCTAACCTTATCCTCCCTAACATATATATATATAATCCAACCTTATCCTCCCTAACACACACATATATATATCATCGTTCATCATATCATTATCACCACTCCATCCGCCATACATCACAGTCTCACAATGTCATGTGGTGATGCTCATGTATCATCATATCATCATCATAATGTCATGTATGCATCATATCAACATCATCATCACATATCTCATCATCATAAACATAATCATCATCTAACTGTATACATACCACGATATATAAAAATGATACACACAAACACATCAATATCATGGTATGAAAGAGACATACATATATACACAAACATACATATTATCATATAACATAATCAATACAATATAAACAAATACCCGGTTACCTCAAGTTGTCAATATCACACACGTGAGTTCCACAAACTTTCTTGAACTGTCCAATACATGTGAGCCCCTCTCGATTAGCCCACAACCTTCACAATATCACAATTCTTCCATTAACACAAAGTACCAAAAATCCAAATATCACAATTCAACCACAACAACCTGACCCAAGGTTCTAACACCCTTCTCATGCATCAATAAGCTCTTAGGGATCACTCAAACAATACACAACCACATACACTTCGGATTCCCAAGAGCTCTAACCAAAAACAACCTAGGGTTAAGCTCAAATCATACATAAACCCTTCAAAACTCATATTCAAGCAACAAGAATACCAAAACACACTTCCTTAACCTCAAATCATCCATTTCAATCAGTGGATTTCACCCCAAACCGGAAATCCTACCTTAACACCGAAAATCCCAAACTTCAACCGAAGAAAATGGAGAGGGAGGAGTAGAGAACACTTACCAACTTGAATCCAAGCTCTTGAGGTCCGAAAATCACTCATAGACACCGAAAATCTCAAACCCTAGCACTGCTCCTCGCGGTCTCCCTCGGTTTTCTCCGTTTCTTTCTTTTCCGTTCGTCCGAAATGATCCGGATTTAAACAAATTTCCTGACTCTCGCCGCGACCTCAGCATACCTTGTCACGGCTCCACCAGTTCATCAGGAACAATGCCACTGGAATGGTTCTCACCGCAGCGTGGAGTTCTTCTAAACTCCACTTGAGCCTTCCTCCGTCCTATTTCCTCCGGTCCTGAACACAATGCCAAGGAAGAAATTGTGAGGGGTGTTATAGAATCCAATGATTGAAATGGATGTTATGGGGTTAAGGAAGTGTATTTTGGTATTCTTGTTGCTTGAGTTCAAGTTTTGAAGGGAGTATATATGATTTGAGCTTAGCCCTAGGTTGTTTTCGGATAGGGCTCTTGGAAATCCGAAGTGTATAGGATTGTTTGGTATTTGAATGGTTCCTTGGAGCTTAATGATGCATGAATGTGGTGTTGGAACCTTGGGTTAGGCTAAATTGGTTGAATTGTGTTGGTTGGTTATTTGGTATATGTTGTTAATTGAGTAATTGTGATTTTGCGAAGGTTGTTTAGTAGCTTAAGAGGGATTCAAGTGTGTTGGATAACTCGAGAAGTTCGTGAAATCCACGTGTGTGGTATTGACACTTGAGGTAACCGGTGTTTGTCTTTATTTTATCGTTTGTATGGTATGATAGTACGTATATTTGTGTATATACACATGTTTCTTTCAGACCATGATATAGATGTGTTTGTGTGTACTGCTTTCTATATATCGTGGTATACACACAGCTAGATGTTAATTATAATGATGATTACATATATGATGATGATATTGATATGATATGACATGATGCATAGCATGACATTGAGATCATGCTGATTATTATATGATGATACATGAGCATCATCACATGGCATTGTGAGATTGTGATATATGGCGGATTGGGTGATGATGATGTGATGACAATATGATATATGATGATATATATGTTAGGGAGGATAAGGATGGAATATATATGTTAGGAAGGATAAGGATGGAATCCCTGTGGCTAAATTGACTCCTATGGCCAGAAGGGGAAAGGTGTGCAGTGGAATGCACCTTCTCTAAATCACCATCAATTCGTGATGGCCCAAGGGAAGGAGAACCACGATTTGAACATTAGTGTTACCTTTGGCCAGGTGCACTAATGGGAGGTGAGTTTGGTGATGTCCCGGAATCAATCTTCACCGACTGTTGGAAGGGAATTACCTATAATAAATGTCCTGTTATGACGACAGCTCGTGGTTCTAGCTGTATGGAGAGAGACATGCATTCCATTCATTTCACATTGCATCCATGAGCTTGTATGAGTTATATATGTATATATATGTGTATGAGCTATTTTCAATTTAGCGAGGGAAAAATGACATTTAGCGAGGGATTTGTCCCTCGCTAAATTACTTTTTTCTAGTAGTATACTAAGTCTATGTAATTTGTGTGTATTTTGGATATGTATCTTGTGTCAAGTAGGATAGAAGGTTTTGTAATGAATGTATGACATGGATATGGATTATTATGTATGGTGAATGTATGTGGAATTGTGTTGTATGTGCTATGTATGCTGAATGGTGGTGTATATGTGATTTGGGGTGTTAAGGAGTCTGTGTGGTAGTGTTTGTGAGCCAAAAGTGGAATTGGGCCTTGTTAGTGTGTTTTAGGGCAAGTAGCCCAATTTGTCAATTGGGGTTCAAGGGGGGCAAATCTCAGAGGAGTGGTTCTTTGGAAGTGAAACCTCTTTGGACAAGTTAGTTAAGTGATTTTGGACCTATGTATATGGTCCCGAGTGGTCAAATTGCCTTTGGTGGCAAATGAGAGTGTTAAGTGCTGAGTTTTGGTCAAAAAGTGGCCAAAATGGTGTCAGGCGTCCAGAATCTCTATATAGATATTGAGGTGAATTTGGTGTCTATGGATAGATTGGGACTAGATTGACTTGTAGGAGTTGGAATCAAGTCAATCGGAGGTCAGAGTATAAAGTTATGCGCGTCGGAAATTCGTCCCGGTGTTGAATTTTTGCTAATGTGGAAATCAGCAGGGGTGCCATGATGCCAGGAAGCAGGCCGCAGTGCCAGTGGGGACAGTGACGAGGGAGTCACTGGAATGAGTCGGAGCCGCGATGGTACTATAGCGGTCGTGGCCCCAACCCCATTTTTGATGTTTTTGGGTTTGTTTCTGTTGTTTTGAAGTTTTGGGAAGTTGTTTTGAGATGTTTGGGTTGTGTTTGGTTGGTTTTTGAAGGTTTTGGTTAAGTCTGGAGGTATTTGGAATTAGGTTGTTACATGTAATACAAAAAATGTTTCCTTTGGTATATTGTTTTTTAAATAATATTGAAAATTAAATCCTAATGCTTTTATGTAAAATAGCTAAATAGGGAATTTTGAAAAGAAAATTCTTTTAAAATATCTTTTGTCAAAAAAAGATTAAAATAAGTTTCAAATATCACAATGATCTTTTAAATATTTTCAAAATCTCTTGTCCCATAATCATCTCTGAAATAACTCTCAAATATTCTTAAATCATTTTTTAAAAAAATATAGAAATCTAAAAAAGAATTAAGGAAAAATAATGCTTTTGGGAGTTTTGTGATATATAGGGAGTAAGCTAACATATTTGGGGTTTCCATGCTTTAGGAGTCTTCCGGGAAAAGGTGGAACCAAAAAGCATTTCATTCGAATATATGATTTTGAATTGTATAGATTAATTATACCCGTTACAACACAAATATCAAGTGTAGATGGTCCACCCAAAAAAAAAAGTGTTGACAAAAAAAAAGAATGAATGAAAGAGAGGGAAGCAAAACCTTTTTTTTTAAAGAAAAAAAAAACTTCAAATAAACTAAAGGTTGTAAAGGAAAAAATAGTTTATTTACGTAAAGTAAACTCAAGGTAGCAACATTAGAAAGTTAAAGTTTAAACAAAAAGAAAAAGAAAGAGCGTCAACCAAACAAAAGGTTTCTAAAGAATAACTTTATATTTTTCACGTTTTCTTTAACCTTTACATGTGTTATGTAGTTGTGTATTTAAAATCAATATTTAAGTGATGATTAATCATGTGGAACTGGAAGCTAGAGACATTGAAGTGATAAAGACAAACATAATTGTGCAATTCAAAATATAATTTTAAATTTATATTTAACCAATCTGATCATATCATTGTTTGTTGAATGATCTATATATTGTGAGGAATCTGATAATATAATTTTAAATCTATTATTGTCCCATTGTGTGAAATTATGTAACATGAAAAGTGTTTAGTTTCAAAGGACTCCAAAAATGCAATGTGCTAATAATTCCAAAGAAACACCAATGTTCAAAGGCACATGTTCCCATAAAAGATCTTCTTCTAGTCCTCAACTTTTGGATTGTTCAAATTTAATATGGATGATCCAAAGTTATTATTTTTCATGCTTACAATATATATATGTGTCAACATTAGAAAATTATAAAACCACAATTAATTTAGAAATTATTCTTATTTGCCGAAGAACCCAATGAGATCATTCATAGGATACAAGGTGATGAGATTCAATATTATAAAATTATTCTTGTTTTGCTCTTTCTATGTTCCGATAATTGCTTTTTTTTTTTTAAGCCAAACTAAGTCTTATAAGTTGTAAGAAAGCATAATTATTAGTAAAGACCACACTTAAAAGGAAAATGAAAGAATTGTCCAAAAAAATCAATGTTTTATCAAAGAAACACGCCTGTGTTCCCATGGAAAATTGTTACGTCAAGTCAAGATGAGAGAGAAGTAGTTAAGGGCCTGTTTGATAGTATTTCCTATTTTTTGTTCTCAAAAGCAGTTTTGTAAAACTGTTTTTAAGAAACTATTTTGAAAACAAGAAAACAAAAAAATCTGTTTGAATAATTGTTCTCAAAATTATAACTAGTGAGTAATAGATGAGTTATTCAAAATTTATAACTTTACCATTAATGAGGTGGAAGTTTCTCATCTTTCCTTGTGTTTTCCAGAACAAAGACTACAAAACACCTAAAAGGTGTTCTGAGTTTTCTGTACAAAATTGTTTTCTATTTTTCAAAACAATTTTTAGAAAACAGGTTTATCAAATAAGTTTTTTGAGTTTTCTGTTTCTAAAAACAAAAAAAACTATTTTGCAGAACAGCATCAAACAGGGCCTAATACTCCCTCCACTGTTTTCTCACTGTCACTTTTAAAAAAAAAATTATTTCTATTTATTTATCATTTTTAAATTTTAATGTAATATTGATTATTATTTTTCTAATTATACCCTTATTTATCTTTTTGGAAGTTAAAGATAACATTATTATTCTTTTTCATATATTCATTTATTGAAGGATAAACTAAAAAATTTTAAAATATTAATTTTATTTCCTAATCTGTGTGTCAAAACCTTAAACAACATATAAAAAGAAAATAGAGGTATAGTGCAAGAAACCGTAGAAGCTTAATTAATTGGAAATAATTGAACATTAAAGAAGGAACATGATATGTTATTCTATGTTTTTTTTCATATTAAATGTGCTTTTTTTTATTGACAAAATGTGCCATGTTGATGTGAAGAATATTTCTTTAAAATTAATTACTTAAGGAAGAACTTATTTTTCACTGACGCACTGGTTTTTGGCAATTATTTATAACAGAAGCCAAGGGTGGATCTAAAGCATGCATACTGAATACAACAATTGACACTACCAGTGGCATCCAAGAAGGAAGAGCACATCTATACTGAGATTCATTGGGAGATGGCGGACATGAAGCAGGAAGGCTTGGCCTCTGACATTTCTCAAGAAATGGTGGAAATTACGCAACCACTTTTTGCACCCCAGTCCGCTGACTCATCCTCCAATCACTTGGACAAGAAGTATGCATATCCTGTACTCTTGTTCAATTAGCTGAAAGCTTTTATAATTTTTCTTGCTGTGTAGTTACTGATGTTGTTCTCTGAATCAAACTTGATATATAGACGAAGGATAATGTCATGATTGACATTGCAGAAACGGTTCAAGGCAGTAAAGACGGTCAATTGTCACCTACACATCCTATTTACAGGGTGCTCTCTATGATCGGTAGACTAATAAAAAAAGACAACAAAGACGTTCACATGTCACCTACATATTGTCTCTTGTCACCTAAATATTGTATTTACAGGGTGCCCCCTATGATCCGTAAATTTAAAGGAGGCTTACACACCAATGGCAGTTTCAATTGGCCCCTTTCATCACGGTGATGAGCGACTGCAAGACATGGGAGAGCACAAGCAAGTGTTGTTCGAAAGATTTAAACTAAATGCTAAGGCAAGCTTCGACAAAATGGTCAGCTTTGTGGAACATTCAGAGCCAAAAATTCGAGCTTCTTATTCAGAGAACATCAAACTTAATGAGAAGGATCTTGTGAAACTGGTTTTAGTGGATGCTGTTTTCATCATTGAACTCTTCACAAACACCTATACAAGTGAGATCTGCCATGATGTTAAACTGTCACAAACATATTTGCAGAGCACTATCAAGCTGGATTTGCTTTTACTTGAGAATCAACTTCCCTTCTTTCTTATTGAAGAACTTTTCAATATAGCATTTCCCCATGGCCTCCCTTCATTTCTTCATCTCACATGTTCCTTCTTTAGATTTTATACCAAACACCTAGGTTTAGAGCCTAATCCTAATGTTAGGGCGATAAAGCACTTCACAGATCTCCTTAGATTGTCTTACTTTCCGGGAACACAACCTCTAAGGGACTCATTAAAAGTCGGAGATCTTCTTCAATACAGTGCAAATGAGTTGCATGAAGCAGGAGTAACATTCAGAAAAGGAGAAAGCAAAAGCATATTAAACTTGAAATTTTCAGGGCATGTTAAGGTGGAAGATACCACTGAATTATTGTTTCGTAATATGATAGCTTTAGAGCAATGTCATTATCCTAATGAATCATGCATTACTGACTTTGCCGTTGTGATGGATTGCCTAATCAACACAAATAAAGACGTGGATGTCCTCATTCATAAGGAAATAATCCACAACTGGCTTGGTGATACCAATGATGTTGCTGCATTATTTAATGGTCTCAATAAAAATATCCTTGCAGTGAATTTCAGTTCAGGATACCTTGATATCTGTAAAAGGCTGAATCAATTTTATCAAAATCCTCTACGCAAGATGAAGGCCACTCTGAGACGTGATTATTGCAATACACCCTGGAAAACTATGGGCACTGCTGCTGGAATCATCGTCATCCTTCTCACCATTGTTCAAACCATATTTTCTGTCCTTAAGTAGTATTGACATAGATTTGAACCTTGTATATCGGTCTGTTATATCCTCAAAATTTATGTTCGCCCTCTAATTTTATTTAGTCTATCAACAGCATCAGTAAGTATGAGAATTCCGAAACTCATAATAATTGTATTCTCTTTTTTAAACACGGTTCTGTGTGGTTGCTGCACAAGTTAAAAGGTTTTATATATACATATATATATATATGGTATTTTAATGGTGATGGGTAAATATTCTTAAATGATTGAGAAGTTGGTTATAAAAGTTATGTGTGTGTGTGTGGGCTCTCAACTTCTGCAATATGTGTGTGTTGTGGACTTTCTTGTTTTGCTCTCTCAATGTTCTGATCAGCAAGGTTTATCTTTAAGCTGAACTAGTACTGATATTGAAGCTCAAAGAATCGGAAGTCTTACGTAGAAGAAAACAAAATTAATTATTAGTGAAGACCACGGGTACTGTACAAAAGGGAAAAATGAATGAAATCTTCATGAAGTGAATAACTTAGTCTACATTTGAGTTTCGTTAATTTGTATAATTAATTTACTAGATTTTTTTTTTTTCAATTTGAGCTCTGCTTAATATTCCAAGTCTCGGATGCCTTCAAACTAGAGGATCTAAACGCAATATGATTAAATCAAAATTCATTCAAAATTTACAAGTTAAAGATAAATCATCAATCCATAAGAGAGAGAGAGAGATATGCAAGGAATGGAGAAGTCTGGGATAGAAGTAAGTTAAAGGAAACAGGGACAATCCATCCCCATAAAAAATTCCGCTTTCTAGTCTATTTTAAGCACTGCATACGGATCCTTAGACGGATTTTGAGTTTAAAATTTTAAATTTCTTCTGCTACTGTTGTGTGTCAATTCATGAAATTCAAAACATTGCTCTTTTTTTTTTTTTTTTTACATATTGGAACCCAAAGTATTATTATTTAAGGCAGTGGCGGACGGACATGTAATGTTGGGGGCTGTCGCCCCTCCCTGCTCTCATTACTCTTAACAAAAATGATAAATAAAGTAGTAGAAAGTGAAATCTGATGTGGCTGCATATTACAAGTAGAGAGAGATTATCAAATTGCAATGTCTTGTATCAATTACACACTTTTACTCACTATATAAATATTAATAGAAAATATTTATATTTTTTCTTATTTAATAAATATATACATATATACATAAAGTTGAGTCCGCCCCTGATTCAAGGTATCCTCAAAAGAAGCCTTCACGGGAATATTTCAATGAGTAGCATCTCTTTTATTCTTGATCTTACTGGACTTAGCTCGTTCCCATGTTTTGCCGAGACAAATTTAATTAATATATTATATTATAACCAACAGGCGTTCGTCGGTGGAAAGTGTTAGGGTGCCAGCTAGCTAGTTAATATAATAAATAATAAATTTAAAAATAAATACTGAACTTGAAGAAATCAATTTATTTAATTAATAAGATTAAATACTATATATAGTTAATATTTATAGCAGTAAGTAACTATTATTTACAAATAATTTATAAAATAATAAAATATATATCAAAGAAACATGTTGATTTAAAATTTAAAATTAATATATAATACCAACTTACGTCAATATACTAATTTAAATTATTCAAATATTAATATATATATATATATATTAGTATAAAAATAAATATTTATATCTATATAAATTAATATGTTAATTTACTAATATACAAAAACAATTATAAAATAAAATTTAAAATCGTAAAATAATTATAAAAAATTTAAAATTAATTTATAAATTCATATATTAATTTAATTAAATATATTTAAATAAAAATTATAATTTATTAATATTTAAATTTATATAATAATATTTTATTTAAAACAAATAAACCCCCTACCCGTCAACAAATTGAGGGGCAAGGCGATGTGCGGCAGCCTGCAGGCCTTTTTTTCCAAAAAAATAAAATAAAATATTATCTTCAAATGAGAAAAGCAGTTGGTTATTAACATAAGCCACGCACCCCAACTTAATCCATGGCTTTTAGTTGATTATTTTATTAGGAATGCTAATATATATATGTATATAACATTTAAACTTATGCAACTGCGCCATATTTAAAGAAATCAAAGAATAAAATCATTATGAGTTTGAGAATTCTCTTATTCATAGATGTTGTAAATAGACCGAATAAAATTAATGAGTGAACATAAATTTCAAAAGGATTTTATTTTCGGCCACCAGGAAAAATACTTAATCAATAGCAACACAGAGTGCAACAAGAATAACAAATACACAATACATTACATCAGAGAAACACAAAAGAAAAAAAAGCCACACAAAAAGATGATAACAACACAAACAAAAAGCCCACAAGACACAAATTGACAAAGAAAATAACCACAGACACATTGTAAGTCATCGACGAAAGCGAAGCAGCCTCAACTTATTCAAGCAGAAGAATCTATACATGCCAATATACTATTTGGTGGATATAAAGTCAATCATGTATGATTCATCAAGACAATGACAATGCTCTAAAACTATCATATTACGAAACAATATATCTTCCACCATAATCTTTGGGATGTCAAGAACATGCCTTGAAAATTTCAAGTCTAATAAGCACAGGCTTTTGCTTTTCTTGATTTTTACTCCTGCTTTCTTGCAACTCAATTGCACTATACATTTAAGATGATCTTCGATCACCTTGTAAACAATGCCTTATAGGTTTTGTTCTCAGTACGTATGTAAAACAATCTAAGCAGATCTGTGTATATATCCTATGATAAGAATTAGGCTCTAGTTTTTTGCTTGTTAAATTTGGAAAAGAAGTGAAATGTTAGGTTGAGCGATGAAGGGAGGTAACTGCGTTGGTCTGGGGAAATGCTCTATCGAATATCTTTACAACAAGAAGGAAAGGAAGCTGATTCTTAAGTAAAATTACAAAATATTTAATAATAGTTTCCTGCAAAATAAGGTTGTGACTGTATAGCATCATATAGGATCTCACCCTTATTGGAATATTTGTATAATTTCCGCTAGATTATATTATCAAGAATCATTTTCAAGCCATCCAGCTCACCTAACAGCATCACAGAAGAGCCAAGGATGAAGTTCAGAAATTTTCCCACCAACGCAAAAGAAAACATGAGGGACCACGCGTTGCTTAGTCGTACGATTTCTGTGTTTTATTAAATGGCAAAATAACATTTTGGCCCTACACTTAAATTTGTTGAAAATATTAATTATTTTTATTCCATGTAAGTGTTAACAAAATCTACATTTATTGTGCTAGATTTACATATATCTTTGATTAGTTTATATATCTTTGTATTTATTAGGAAATATTTTGTATTGATTAGACGCGTTCTGTATTTATTACACGCGGTATTCCTTTGGTCTATATATTGTAAGTTCTTCAGATCAATATACACGGCAAATTTCCTATTCCTTTTCTCTCTTTCATTTACATGCTTTCATGGTATCAGAGACTGAAATTTTCCAGCACAAATAGAAAACAAAATAGCCCAGAAAATTCTCTGCCGTCACTGTTCATCACCGTCACTATTCACGGATCTCTGATCTACGCCACTGTCATCCTCTGTTTCAGACACGCGCCGCCCCTCCGTGTTTGCCGTCCTCCGTTCGGCCAGATCCCCAAATCCGGCGGCTTTCCGGTCACCCACGCGCTCCCACGCGCCGTTCAAAATTTTCTGCACCAGTATCTTCTGCCGGCGCGTGACGGCGCGTGACAGCTCTGTTCCGGCCACTGCTTCACTCGCCACGCTCCTCTCTATGTGCTCTTCTTACTCCTAGGGTTCGTTGGTCAGTTGGGTATCTTCTTGCATTTTTTAAATTTCCATAACTTGCTGTTATTATGGAAAAATCCGATATTGCTCAGCCTATTTCTGTTATCCTCAATGGCTCCAACTATCGCTTATGGTTGGAAAGTATGCGGGGTTTTTTGAAGGGAAGAAAGCTCTGGCGATATGTTACCGGTGATATTACATTTCCTACTCGCGCTACTGATGAATCTGATTTAAAATATACTGAACGCCTGGATGAATGGGATAGCAAAAATAATCAGATTATTACTTGGTTCCGGAATACTTCTACTTCTAGTATTCACCAACAATTTGGGCGTTTTGACACTGCTAAAGAGGTATGGAATCACCTGGCTAGTCGCTATACCTCTTCTGATTTGTCTAATCAATTTCAACTGCAGAAGGATCTTAGTGTTCTTAAACAGGAGAAAGGTCAACCACTGTTTGAATTTCTTGCCAAAATTGAATCCATCTGGGCTCAGTTGGACTACTCTGAACCTACATTCAAGTGTGAGGAAGATGCTCAAACCTTCTTTAAGTACAGAGATCAGCTTCGCCTCATTCAGTTCTTGATGGCTCTTACGGATGACTTTGAGCCTATTCGGGCTTCGTTGCTACACCAAAGCCCACTGCCTACTTTAGAAGATGCTCTTCCTCGTCTCCGATCTGAGGAAACTCATTTGGTCTTGCTTCAGCGGACCCCTGAGATGGCCTTTGCTGCGTCTGGAAGAAATTCTAAGGCTTGTCGTCGCTGCCCTCAATCCACTCACACCTTCGATCAGTGCCCCTTTATTGAGTGTCGAACTTGCCAAAAGAAGGGTCACATTGCTGCACACTGTCCAACCTTATTCTGCCGATACTGCAAGAAGACTGGGCATCTTATTGATCAGTGTCCTACTCGTCCTTCTAGATTTGACCAAGGGAAATCAACAAGATCTGGTTCTTCTTTCTCTAAGCCTGCTTTATCTGCTACCAATGATACATCTACTGTTGCATCTGATCCGGGATCCTCTAATACTGACATTGAGGCCTTCCTTCGCAAACTTCTCTCCGGTACTACTAGCCCCCCTACTGCTTTAGCTACTCCCTCAGGTACATCTTCTTGGTTCTTTGATTCTGCTTGTTGTAACCATATGACTGGTCAGAAAAATCATTTCTCTTCCCTATCACCTAATATCACTGCTCAATCTATACACACTGCTGATAACTCTCAAATGCCTGTTAGTGATATTGGTACTGTTTCATTATCCTCTTTATCCCTTAATGACACTTACTTTGTCCCTGCCATTAGTTTTAACCTTATTTCTGTTGGACAACTTGTTGATATGGGCTACGACGTATTATTTAACAAACGTGGTTGTACTGTGGTTGATTCTCAGACAGGACAGATTGTCGGGACTGGGCATAAGGTTGGGCGTATGTTTGAGCTCAACTCAATGCATCTTCCTGAAGTCACTTCTTCTAGATTGTGTGCTGCTTCTACATCTTCCTCTTTTGAATTGTGGCATCGTCATCTTGCTCATTCTTCTGTAACTGCTTTACGTCCTTTACTTTCTAGTGGTCTTTTAGGTCATGTCGATGTTCAGTCTTTTGATTGTATCTCTTGTCAAACTGCTAAACAGCCTGCTTTATCATTTAATAAAAATGACTCTATTGCAAGTTCGCCTTTTGATTTAGTTCATTCTGACATTTGGGGTCCAGTACCTACTCCTTCTATGGGAGGGTCACGATATTTTGTTATTTTTGTTGATGATTTCTCCCGCTTTACTTGGCTTTATATGATGAAAAATCGATCTGAGCTTCCTGCTATTTATATTAAATTTGCCACAATGATTCATACACAATTCTCAAAAGTTATCAAAGTTTTTCGTCGTGATAATGCTTTAGAATATCGTGATTCTAAATTAATCAGTTTTCTTGACACTCAGGGCACTATTTCTCAGTACTCATGTCCCTATACCTCTCAGCAAAATGGTCGGGCTGAACGAAAACACCGTCACAACACTGTTAGAGCCTTGCTTATTTCATCTTCCTGTCCTGAACGTTTCTGGGGAGAAGCAGCTTTGACTGCTGTATATTGTATCAATAGAGTCCCTACTCCTATTCTGGGTAACATTTCTCCTTTTGAACGTCTTCATGGCATTCCTCCAAATTATAGTCTTCTCAAAGTTTTTGCTTGTGTTTGTTTTGTTCTTCTTCCTTCTCATGAGACTACTAAACTACAAGCTCGTGCCCGTGTCTGTTGTTTCCTTGGTTATGATTCTGAGCATAAAGGTTATCGTTGTTGGGACCCCTTCTCTCAACGTATCCGTATTTCTCGTCATGTTATTTTCTGGGAACATGTTTCGTTTTCATCTTTGACTAACCTTTCCTCTGTTTCTCCTTCTTCATCTTCTATTTTCACAAATACTTCTATTGATCTTTTTCCTAGTGACTCAGGTACTGCTTCTTCGATTGAGCTCAATTCTATGTCTGACTCTGCGCCCACCTCAGATGATCCTCCTCTCTCCAAATTGCCACCACAAGATACTGAGCCTGAATCATCCAACGATCTTCGATCCCATAATGAGCCTGAATCATCCGACAACTTTCGGTCCACCCGTGTAAGACGTCCTCCTCCTTACCTTAGTGATTATCATTGCTTTTCCACCATCCTTCAGTTTCAGGAACCCCAATCCTTTAAAGAAGCCTCCCGTGATCCACTTTGGCAGCAAGCAATGAATGATTAATTGCAGGCTTTGGAGAAAATGCACACTTGGGATCTTGTTGATCTTCCTCCTGGAAAGACTTTGGTTGGATGTAGATGGATCTATAAGAACAAGACTAATTCAGATGGCTCTCTGAAACAACGCAAGGCTCGCTTGGTGGCCCAAGGTTTCACACAGGAGTATGGTATTGATTATGAAGAGACATTTGCTCCTGTTGCTCGAATTACCTCTGTCCGCAGTCTTCTTGCTATTGCTGCTGTTAAACATTGGTCTCTTTATCAGATGGATGTTAAAAATTCCTTTCTGAATGGAGATTTAGACGAAGAAATTTACATGAAGCCTCCTCCTGGGTATCAGCATCCAAATGGCAAGGTTTGCCATCTCCGTCGAGCTTTGTATGGACTTAAGCAGGCACCCCGTGCTTGGTTTGCTAAGTTTAGCACAACTATGAGTCAATTAGGTTTTACTTGTAGCTCTCATGATTCTGCACTATTTGTTCAGAGTACAGCTCAAGGTATAGTTCTACTCCTCTTGTATGTTGATGACATGATTATCACAGGTAGTGATGTCACAGGTGTTCAGAACCTTAAGACTTACTTGGGAAGACAGTTTGAAATGAAGGATCTTGGCCAACTAAGCTATTTTCTTGGGCTTGAGGTACATCATGGGCAGGACGGCATTTCTCTTTCTCAGGTTAAATATGCAACTGATTTGATATCTAGAGCACATCTCTCTGATGAGGAGGTTGAAAATACTCCTATTGAGCCAAATGTTCACTTTACACCTACTGATGGCACTCTATTAGAGAATCCAACTCATTATCGCCAACTAGTTGGAGGACTCATCTATCTTACAGTGACTCGTCCGGATATTGCATATGCAGTTCATATTGTCAGTCAGTTTATGTCTGCACCTCGGACTATCCACTATGCAGCTATTCTTAGGATTATTCGATATGTCAAAGGCACATTGTATCATGGCCTTCATTTCTCTTCTAGTTCTTCTCTTGCTATTCGGGCCTACTCTGATGCTGATTGGGCCGGTGATCATGCTGATCGACGATCTACCACTGGCTTCTGTATTTTCCTTGGTACTTCTCTTATCTCTTGGAGGAGTAAGAAGCAAACATTAGTCTCTCGTTCTAGTGCTGAATCAGAATATCATGCAATAGCCGACACAACTTCTGAGGTTCTCTGGCTTCGTTGGTTACTTGATGAGATGGGGGCATCACAGACATCATCCACAGATATCTATTGTGACAGTCAAGCTGCCATTAGGATTGCCCACAATGATGTGTTTCATGAGCGAACCAAACACATAGAGATTGACTGTCATTTTACTCGTCAACATGTTGTTCGTGGCACTATTCGACTTATTCCCATTCAAACCAAGCAACAGCCAGCTGACTTGTTCACTAAGTCTTTTAATCCCGGCCGCTTTCAGTTTCTAATAGACAAACTCAAGTTGCTTCCTATTAAGCCATCTTGAGTTTGAGAGGGGATGTTAACAAAATCTACATTTATTGTGCTAGATTTACATATATCTTTGATTAGTTTGTATATCTTTGTATTTATTAGGAAATATTTTGTATTGATTAGACGCGTTCTGTATTTATTACATGCGGTATTCCTTTGGTCTATATATTGTAAGTTCTTCAGATCAATATACACGGTAAATTTCCTATTCCTTTTCTCTCTTTCATTTACATGCTTTCAGTAAGGATACCATGTGGCCTTCATTAATCTGACTTAGCATTATTAGTGGCCAAGAAAAAAAATCAGTTACCAGTAATTAATTTTTTACTAAAAAAAAGGTGCTCAACCCACTTGCTAACTGTTGTAAAAAGGCCTGAATAGGGATAGGTTGAAAATAGGGATGTGAATATGAATATATTTTCATGAAACGAAATTAATTGTTGGCTTTGCAATGACAAAACCATTCTTATTTGCTGTTTCAAAAACGGATTTCATCTACTGATTTCTTTGTCATCTATAGTCTATAACACGTCATCCTCTCTCTTCTCCTTCCGGAAAAGATTAAAGTGTGTTCAAAAGTTCGATTATGCAAAAGCTATTTATTGAAATGTTTTATAGTATTCCCATAAAAAATATATTTAGAAAGGCACAAGTTGATCATGAAAAGACAGATAAAGAGGATATGACCGTAACAATAAAAGTTAAAAATATCGAGAGCAAAACTCAGACAGAGGGTTATGCTTTATTTTTTTTATAAAACAGAGAACTTAAAAAAAAACACACACACACGAAAAGAGATTAAGTAATACTCCCCCATCGTGCAAGAGCCTCAAACTCCACATAACTGAACAGATGAAGTCTAGGCATGGCCGGTGACAGAGGGTTATACTAGTTTAACCATAAATTTCAAGTTTAAGTCCTGATTATGTAGTTGTATTAAATACTGATTGGGGAGTTTTGTCATTTTTGTAGCTCTGCTTGAGAGTTTAATATAACAACAGGATATCAGCTAGTTTAATGTCAAAAAATAAAATAAAAAGATAAATATTGAGTAAGGAGTGGAAAAATAATTCGAAAGATAGAAAAAATGTTGGGGTAAGGATTGACAAAGAAGCAAAAGGATAAAAAAATAAAGGAAAAATAAAAATAATAAATGTGTACATTTAGTGAATTTAAATTAAAATATCAAATATTATAAAAAATAGACATATGAATTCATTCAATTCATTAAATTTATGGTTTCAAAATTTCAGAGATATGGGGAACTTATTATCAAATATGGAGAACAAATCAAAATTTTATATCATCTACATTTAAGTTTTAAAAAGTTGAGAGGATTTGCCCACTAGAGCCATCAACCTAGCAAGTAAGTTGGCATGTTAGACCAGCCAATTTTCTTTTTTTGGGAGAAAACCAATCTGAAATTTAAAATATATTGATTTTTTTTAAATTTTAAATTTTAAATAGACCAACCATGTAATCCACAAATTAAACAAGTTCATATGTATAGGTTTAGTTTAGATGTTTATAAATAAATTGCTTTAGTTTGGAAAGCAATCCTTATACTAACATGTTTGATAGATCAAGGTGGATCCCGTGCGTTCAAAGTCATTTTTCTAGCGAAATAAATATGAAAATTAGATATATCAATCTGTTTTTTATTATCAATATATTAAATAACTTTTAATTGTTATCCTCAAAAAATCAAATCATTAGTAATAATTAAAAAATTATAAAAAATATACTATTCACGTTTCACAATAATACAATTTATATTTTAAATTTTCTATAACATTAATGACACTGAATATAACGTAAAATGACAAGATGCTGATGGAAGAGATGCTCACGGAGGCAAGTCATACAAAAGGTTAACCAATCAAGACCGTTTACTAGTCTCACTTCTTTGAAGACATGTGGCCATAATTTATTTGATATCCTCCATAAATGATAAATAATCTATTTTTCAAAGTGTGAAAATTGAAATATATCATATTTATCATATTTTTATAATTATGATATTGATATTGATACTAGTAAAAAAATATTGATATTGATATATTGATGGGATTTATTATAATTAATATTTAATTCAAATTTAAATTCAATTCATTCAACTTTAATTTTAAAATAAAATATTTTAAATAAAAATATAAAACTTATAATAATTTTTACTATTTATAAGTCATAAATATCATGTTCATCTTGTTCTATGCAATATATGTGAAAATTGAAATATATCATATTTATCATTCAATATGAGCTCAATCTCCTATTGTTAGATTTAATGGACGGTAAAGGTCATTCATCGAAATATGACAGCTGGACACGACGCATCTGGAGACAAACTAAAGGGACCGCTCTCATCTTGACTTGACTCAACCTTTTTTATTTTTTAATTAATTTATCTGCAATATTCATTAATGGTATCGTTTATTCATTCGAAAAATAGTCATTAAGGGGCCCCTGGGTACGGTGGAAATATTTTTTTAATTAATTAAATCTATACGACATATTTTTTTCTGATATATAAACTGTGCATTTACTATACAAATGCATATTTTTTAATCTTGTCATGCACATATTCATATCTTTCGCTGAGTCTGTACATGAAAAATGAATTTGAGTTAAAAAAAGGTAAGAAAAAGTATAAAATTTGTATTTGTTAAATGACAAACTGATTTTATGACAAGAATGCTTTCCATCTTTGTGGAAATTAAACTCTCCCATTTTCCCATTTCATTCCCCCATTCCTATTTTTTTAACCAAAAAAATATAAAATAAAAAAGAAATTATTCTCTTGATGATGTTCTTCTCTATCTATCATGTTATCTCATGTGTTGAGTGAAGACTAATAGCTGTTGATTAAATGTAACCAATCTCTAGCACCTAAACTCAAGTTCATAATTTATTTGAAAAATGACAATTAAATTTAAATATGCATAATTTATAATAGCAACAGTTGAAAATTTTAAAAGTTCTAACTGTTTTTAATGATTTTAAAGTAAGTTTTTGTTACTTATACATACTTCCTCCCCCAATTATCTGTAATTTTAAGATTTTTTATACAAGCCAATAAAATTATTAAATAATATATGTTACAGTAAAATTTAATGATTTTTCAAAATATCCGCAAATTAAATACTACAAGATAATATATGCTCCACCTACTATTGTTTTTAATAAATGATAAAATAGTAAAAAGTATAATTAATCCTTCAATAATAATATAAAATAACAGATAAATTACAACATTTAAAATTTTTTTAAATATATAAAATGAGATGGAAGGAGTACTCCCTCTAGTCCTTAATATAAAACCATTCTAATCGAATCACGCGAATTAAAAATGAGAGTTAAAGCTAATTAATTACCTCGATTTCTTTAAAAATTCTAACATTTTTTCAAAATTATCCTTATTTAATCTCTTTCTCTTTCTCTTTAAATATATTAAAGATGAGTATTTTTTAAAAATATATAATAAATACTATCTCATATACTATAAAAGGTTTTATATTTAGAATCATTGTAAAATGTCCTGTATTTAGAATAGGTGGAAGTAATATTTTTAACCAAAAATAATATCAAATCGAAAATAATACCATTCTAATATTGAAAAATCTGTTTGATTGTAATATTAAAGAGCATTCTGATGTTTTCAACCACCCAGTGACAGGTCACATTATAACTTTTTTAAACTAGTTAATTAATAATTTCATAAGAGAAAATTACTTATAAATATAACATGGAGTAAAAAATTACAAACACATACTATAAATTTTCATAATTATAATAAGGGACTTAATTGTACGTATTTTTAGGAATAAAATTTCCTTTTTTGTCTTGGAAAAGGAAATATGCAAATGTCAATTACAAAAACTTTATAATTAGTTGTAAATTTATGAAAATATTTATAAATAAATTATTTAATTATATTTTATCTACTTTATTATAATAATAATAATAGTAGCAGTAGTAGCAGCAGCACTAGTAGGAGGTCAATGCATGCATTTATTCCACCCGCGTAAGGTTGTTGCTGACTTTCATTGCAGAAGTATTATAGCCATGCATATGGAGTGAATGCTACATGAGGATTGAGGACCCACATCTGTTTTCAGAACATTATTGTGAAACGTTTATGACGCCTTAGCCTTTACACTCTGCATTTTCCTCATCAGAGACGTCATCTTAATTGGGTTGGCATCCTTCATAAATGTAATTTTATATGATATATAGTATATTCACTGATTCTAAATTTAAAATGGACCCACTATGTCACCACCCACAGATTAAACAAGTTCCTACGTACGCCTTTAGATATTAATAAGTTGCTTTAGTTTGGAGAGCAATTCCTATACTAACGTGTTTGACAAATTAAGATGGATCCTTCGCATTCAAAATCATTTTTTAATGAAATAAATATGAAAAGTTAAATATATTAAACAGTTTTTTACTGCCAATATATGTAATCATTTTTAATTGTTATACTAAAAAAATAAAATCATTAGTAATATATAAAGTATACTATTCACTTAATAAAATAATATATTTTTAATAATATAATTTATATATTAAATCTTCCACAATATAAATGACATTGAATCTAACCTTAAATGACAACATGTTGATGGAAGCGATTCCGATGGATGCATGTCGTATAAGCCACACTTCTATTAATGAGTATTTACTCCGCCCCACTAAAATAATTGAAGTATTGATGAATCATGGTAACAGTAGCAATAATAGTATGGCACTGAATGAAACCATACCCATTCAACACACACTAAAACATAAAAACTTACACAACTGCACAAAAGACTTTTAAAAATAGTTAAAAATAACTTTTAAGGATGGTTCTTGCATATCAATTAAAGTGACAATGGTGGAAAGCATAACTTCGAGAAAATACTTTAAAAAATGATTGTGAGCACAACTGCGTCCACTTTCAAGAACTATTACGGGCCACAATAGTTATGGAAAGTTAACTTAAGGTTGTGGGAACAACCTTCCTTGAATGTGGCAATTTTTTTAAAAAAAATTGTATATATGCTAGTTTTAATAGTTCCTTCTTCTATGTGGTTGTAAATTAGTTTTGAACATTCCACAAATTTCCAAGACTACCATCATATTCATATTCAAAATTTACAAAACAACAAAACAAGTAAATCCAAGTTGCAAATATAATAATATAGGGGACTAGGGCATTCAAATTTAGGAATTCGTTGGAATTTCTATCCAAGTTTACTCTAGGTCATAACAACATGTATAGTAATGGTATATTAAATGAAGACAGAATTGTATTTTTATGAAAGAAAGGCAGAGATATAGATATAACAAGAAGGAACCACTCACATATATGAAGATCCAAAAGCACAACCAAGTTTCCTTCCGATGATAGCTTCAACAAAAAGAAGCAATAAACTTTAAATGATGGAAATGAAATAAACTTCAAATCAATGGAAAAGGTTAGCATCAAATTAAGAAGAAAAGAAGCCACGAATTAACATAACAATAAAAGGAATAAGTATACATTCAGCATACCATTGAACTGTCATTCACATGGTGAATGTTTGAAGAACTTCAACAAAGTACTCTCTCATTTTCATCTACAATCACCATGTCCTGGAAAAAATAGCAAAAACTAGTTTAATGATCTGCCACTTCCATCATTTGTCATTTCAGATTGCTAAGAGGCTTTACAAAACGTCAACTGTGGAGCTAAATGGCAACTACAAGAAAAATGTCTATAGAAAATTAACAATAGATCAAACAATAATTGTTAGCTACTTCTTATAATTATCTTTACATTATTTTTTTAAATACCTGTTTAAAACTCAAGTTCTTTATATATTATTTATTTCATATGTTAATTTGTTGAATATATACAATAATATATCCATATATATGTTGTATATTTTGAAATTTTAAAATTTTTTATATCCAATGTATGGCATTGCATGATATATGTATTATTTGTACATCATAACTAAAGATTCATAATTTATGATATTATGAAAAGTATGGATTTTAAATATTTGTTGTTTTTTCAAATCATTACAAAAATTAGTTGGTGCTTGTAATTTTTATTTTAACCTATCAGTCATTCCCTAGAAGATTATAGGTTGATCTTCTAAATGCAAAATTCAAATCCAAATAGTTAAAAATTATGGAAAAGTTATAATAGTTGTAGCAGTATACACTATACAGCATTACTTGTTCAAGTATTTATATTTTAAGTGAATAAAAATAGGTATACAGCCTAATTCATATGACATGTGAAGAATAAATTATAAAAACAAGCCACACTATTCTACCACATGCCTTGTTAAAGTATTTATATTTTAGCAATAAGATTTTGACATAATTGGTGGATAGTTGGGTTCCGTAAGAATATTATCCTAAGTTTGATCCTTAGTCCTATATATGGAAAAGACTTTGTTGGGGGAGGTAAAACTCACTTAAGTGATCTTTATGCTTAGAAGGAATTAGTTTTCAATTATGGATTGAGGAGTACTTTTGGTGCTTATAAAAAAATATTTATATTTTAAGTAACAAGTCTAAAAGATATTTCTATAAAATGAATGATAAACTATTTTAAACTTTGTAAGACCCCATGTCGAATCGCTGATTATTTTTTAACACCAAAGTACTGGTTAAGTAAATCAACTTAGTAGATATTTTATTTATTATTTTTAATTAATTAATTTATTATAATATTAATAAACTTATAAAAATATAATAATTTTTTGTGAAATAACATGTCAAACTTATTGAAGTTTGTTTTTAAAAATATGATGAAATTTAAATTAATGAAGGTTGGAATTGGAATTTTAGTTCTGTCTCTATTGTATTACTTAGATTTTTCATGGTTTATAACCCTAATTTTTCTCAACAGCATGCAAAATCAACCAACTCAAGTATATGTAAATGACGGAATTCATTAAATTTTCAAACTCGAACTTGTCATATTTATTGTTGGCAAAAAGGCCATATTTATTGAATATGATTTAGGTATAAAATTGCACGAGACTTTGCAAATTTAATTAGATTTAATTCTTTTAAAAAGACATATATAAATGGGCTTGGCAGTTTCACCAGCAAATTAACTGGGTTGAGCGCATTCTCTTTTTGTGTGACATGAGGTCGAAGCCCAAAAATCATGTTACATGCCCTCTATCCCATATTATAAGGTAACAAATGAGATTTTTCTATCCCATAATACTGTTTTATTCATCAATTTTGCTTTTCATTAATACAATGCATAGTATTGTAAATTGTGTTAGAATTATAAAAGGAAAAATATTTAATAGAGGTAAAATATGAATATTTAGGTTTTTTTTTAGGAATTTAAGGAAGTTATTTTCATTTCTTAATATATGTGAAATCTTAAATGTTGCCTTATAATATGTGATAGAAAGAGGATAACAAGAAGCATGCTCAATTACAAAAAACAACAGGATTAAAAGGCGAATCTATTTTAGAAGTGTTTTCTAAGGCACTATGGATACCCTAAGGGCCCATTTGGTATGAATGATTTTGTGCTCTAGAAAGGGAAAGGGTCAGGGAATGAGATAATTACCTTGTTTGGTGTGCTGCAACATTGTTTCTTGGAAACCAGATTTTCCTTTAAACATGGGAACATGCCTTCCTTTGGGGGACCGATGGATTTTTTATGGTTTCCCGGGAACCTTATTTGTATGACCAAAATACCCTCATACATTGATCGAATTTTCACACTATACCCAACTAGCCTATGATAGCCTAAACTTCCCTTCATTAGTTTTAGCCTCTTCTCCGGCCGTCGAGTAGAATCCCTGTCTTGAGCATCATTCCGGCCACCACCACTACATCCCGTCAAGCAGCGGTCGAGCTCCATTCACCGTCATGTTTGGACAGGCAACATTCATCTTTGTCGTTCTTCTGCCAATGTTCGCCATTCCCATTCAACATCCGTCACTCGAGATCTTCGTCAACTCCCTCACTTGCTCCTTCACCTCCCACCGTAGCTTCTTCCTCATCTTCTGTCACTTCCTACCTCCCCTCTCAAATCTCCTTCGACTTCATCTCCTTCTACCATAGATCCATCACCATCATTGCTTCTCCCTCATCCTCCGTCACCAACCTCTCTCTGTCGTTGCTTCTACCTATCCTTCGTCGAGGTCCAAGGCAGTTTAATGGCAAGGACGAGATGGGGTTTCATGGGTTATTTGAGATTAAATTGATTTTATTTATTTATTTATTTTATCCAGAGATATTATAGTCTTTCAATATATTATCCCTTCCCTTCCATCTAAAAAACTACATACCAAACAAAAATCTTGGCAGTATTCCATTAAATTTTTCTTCCATATCAAACATATTTTTAAAACCCATATTTTTCTCTTTCCCATTCTTATTCCTTTTCATGTTCCCTTTCCATCAAAAATCCTTCCAGTGTACCAAACGAAGCCTAAACAAACTTTTAGAACAATATTACATTCTATATTTCAAATTTGAAATAATTTTATTTTACATTAACATTTAACATTAAAATCAAAATGTTGGTTCTTAGTTACATAAGGGACCAATTTTTTTTACTTTAATGTTGATTGTTAGTATAAGGTAGTATAAGGTAAAATTGTTCCAATTTTAAAATATGATGAACAACATTGCTCCAAAAGTTTATTTGGTTATAACTCGTTGAGAAATAATTTTGGATAGATTTGCCCTTCAACCTAAAATAAAAACAAAAAAATTAATAATGTTTGGCCAAAAATTCGTTGCTGGAACGGCCCACGATTCCGCAAATGGACTTCAGGTTAATTTGAGACCCAAAAAGAGTAATGGCTCATGGTTGGCCACCGAAGGAGTAAGCAATGTCCTCCCAACAAGTTGCTTTAGTTTAGTCCTTATAACACGTACACTTGGGAGGTAGATCTCGTCCATTATTCCACTCAAGTTCAAAAAGTTTAGTGCCAATATATTTAATTTGTATACTTCAAAAAATATGTAATTTGTATGCTTTAAAAAAAAAAATCAAATGACACTGAACGCAGCCTAGAGACAGAATGCCAAGTGCAAGAGACATGGACATAAATGTGGCTGATGACACCCGGTGTGAAAGAATTTTGTTAGGTTTACAATGAGGACAGGATTATGAATATATTTTAATCAAATGAAATATAATTTATAGTCATGTTGAGAGGTGTGCACATATGGGTCTAGGAGGACCCATAAAGGGCCCAAGTTCATTTTCTTGAATTTTCCCTTATATTTTTCTCATGTCTTCTCAATCATGGTCATATCTTTTCAAAATTCTTTTGGCCTAGAAAAATTTATTTTAACTTAAGCATAATAAATCTAAACTTGAAACTATTAAACTCAAACTCACATGATTTTTATAAAATCATTTCAGTATTTTAATATTTTAAATTCAGATAAAACCAACGTAAATTTTTAACCACTAAAATAAAGGACAATGCTGATAGATGGTATAAAGAAGAGGTGAAAGAGAAATGAAAAAGATGTTGGTCTTTTATAATTAAAAGTCATCCATGCGTTACAGTAGTGTTCTTTTCCTTTCTACAAGAAGTTGTTATTTATATAATTTTAATTAAATTTATCTATTATTTTAATAAAATAATATTGCTCTTTTTTTTTGTTCATTGATACTTTTGCATTCACATTTACGTGTTACTTCAGCAGCCACTTCATTGTTTAGTTTACTATCTTATGCATTTTTCTTTTTTTTTAATACATATTTATGTACGTATGTTTGTGTATGTGTATATAATAGCATAGATACACACAATTTTCAAACTAGATAACTTTGTTGCAATAAAATTTAACATTTGGGCCACACATGTAAATATTAAAAATGTGTGTGACCATTATTTAATTAAATCTAAATGTAGTCTAATTTGAAATTAAAGTTTAGAAGTATAATTGTCATGAAATTAATATGTAGAGACTAAAGTAATATTTATACTTTATTGGAGATCTAATTGTAAATATTAAATAAAATTCTCTATAAATAGAGATCACGTTCCTAGATTGGATATATGACTGGCCTAGCTTATCAAAGAACATTTAGAAGTTCCATATGGTAACAATCTAGAGGATCATATAAATCCATCAATCTATGTAGTCCTACAATCTTCATTAACTATGGATTTAGTATGAATTTAAGAATTCTAGGGTCTGTTTCATATTAGGTACGCTTTTGCATCTAGATAGATATGAGATTATTCAAGTTTATAGATTTGATAACAAATTTATGCTCGTTTTTTCAGCCACAACTCTCTCATCTGGACTTGACTAAACATCTTTCTTATTTGATGGAAATATATATGTATATATCAAAGAATCATGATTTACGTATTACTGACAGTGCTGCCAATTTCTGATCTCGGTCACGTAAATAGATTTACGTATTACTGACAGTGCTGCCAATTTAGTTCTTTTACTTAAAAAGAAATTAAAAAAAAAACACTAGATAAGGCCCTATGCAATGTACAATATTCAAAGGAGCAAGTCATAATATTGTTTATGGCTTGTTATAGTCAATATCAACATTTGGCATCAAAATGAATTAGTCAATCAAGATCATAAAATTGTGTCAGATGCAATAAATTTTAAAAAAAATGAGAATACATTATTTAACAAATTAATACATGAAAAATTAATAATAAAAAGAAATATGAACTTTTAAACCAGTATTTCGAAAGTAACAAAAAAAAAAGTTCTTGACTCATTTCAGAATATTTCAAAGGAAAAATGAGTGATACAATCTTAGAATATGTTATACATATTTTGAAGTACAGTTGCATAGTGTATCATATATATATTTGATATGGATACATCTAGCTTTTTGAAGTATCGATACAATAAATTTAGACTTCATGCAAAGCATAAAAACCCATCTCTTTTTAAATATTTATTATTTTTTCAAATCATTATAAAAATTAGTTGGTGCTTGTAATTTTTATTTTAACTTATCAGTCATTCCCTAGAAGATTATAGCTTGATCTTCTAAATGCAAAATTCAAATCCAAATGGTTAAAAAGTATGGAAAAGTTATAATAGTTGTAGTAGTATACACTATACAGCATTACTTGTTCAAGCATTTATATTTTAAGTGAATAAAAATAGGCATACAGCCTAATTCATATGACATGTGAAAAATAAATTATAAAAACAAGCCACACTATTCTACAACATGACTTGTGAAAGTATTTATATTTTAGTAATAAGATTTTGACATAGTTGGCAAATAGTTGAATTTCTTAAGTATATTATCCTAGGTATGATCTTTAGTCCTATATATGGAAAATACTTTGTTGGAAGAACAAAACTCACTTCAATAATCCTTATGCTTCGAAGAGATTAGTTTTCGATTATGAACTGAGGGTACTTTTGGTGATTATAAAAAATATTTATATTTTAAGTAACAAGTCAAAAAGACATTTCTATAAAATGAATGATATACTATTTTAAACTTTGTAAGACCCCATGTCGAATCGCTGATTTTTTTTAACACCAAAGTACTGGTTAAGTAAATCAACTCAGTAGATATTTTATATATTATTTTTAATTTATTTATTTATTAAAATATTAATAAACTTATAAAAACTAATAATTTTTTTGTGAAATAACATGCCAAACTTATTGAAGTTTGTTTTTAAAAATATGATGAAATTTAAATTAATGAAGGTTGGAATTGAAAGTTTAGTTCTGTCTCTATTGTATTACTTAGATTTTTCATGGTTTATAACCCTAATTTTTCTCAACAGCATGTAAGATCAACCAACTCAAGTATATGTAAATGACGGAATTCATTAAATTTTCAAACTTGAACTTGTCATATTTATTGTTGGCAGAAAGGCCATATTTATTGAATATGATTTAGGTATGAAATTGCACGAGACTTTGTAAATTTAATTAGATTTAATTCTTTTAAAAAAAATATATAAATGGGCTTGGCAATTTCACCCGCAAAATAATTGGGTTGAGCCCATTCTCTTTTGGTGTGACATGAGGTCGAAGCCCAAAAATCATATTACATGCCCTCTATCCCATATTATAAGGTAATAAATGAGATTTTTCTGTCCCATAATATAAAGTACTATTGTTTTACTCATCAATTTTACCTCTCTTTAATACAATGCATAGTATTATAAATTGTGTTAGAATTATAAAAGGAAGAATATTTAATAGGGGCAAAATATGAATATGTAGGTTTTTTTTTTGAGGAATTTAAGGAAGTTATTTTCATTTCTTAATATATATGAAATCTCAAATATTGCTTTATAATATGGGATAGAGAAAGTATAACAAGAAGCACGCTCAATTACAAAAAACAAAAGGATTAAAAGGCGAATCTATTTTAGAAGTGTTTTCTGAGGAGCTATGGATACCATAAGGGCTCGTTTGGTATGAATGATTTTGTGCTCTAGAAAGGGAAAGGGTCAGGGAATGAGATAATTACCTTGTTTAGTATGCTGCAACATGGTCTCTTGGAAACTAGATTTTCCTTTGAACATGGGAAAATGCGTTCCTTTGGGGGACCGATGGAATTTTTCTGGTTTTCCAGGAACCTTATTTGTATGACTAAAATACCCTCATTTATTGATCAAATTTTTGCACTACACCCAACTGGCCTATGATAGCCTAAACTTCCCTTCATTAGTTTTAGACTCTTCTTCGGCCGTCTAGTAGAATCCCTATCTTGAGTATCATTCCGGCCACCATCGCTGTATCTCATCAAGCAGCAGTCGAGCTCCATTCACCATCGTGTTCAGACAGGCAACATTCATCTTCGCTGTTCTTCTGCCAATGTTTGCCATTCCCATTTGTCATCAGTCACTCGAGATCTTCGTCAACTCCCTCACTTTTGTTAGATAAGCTGGCTTCCCAAGAGGGGGGTGAATTGGGAAGATTAAAATTTTCTGCAAAAGTCAAGCATATAGTGGAGACACACAAGACTGTAAAACAGAGTACAATATATAGTAGCAATGTAAGAGCAGTAAGAGAGAAGGATTGACACAGATGTTTACCTTGGTTCAGACTCTCAATCTTGACTTACGTCTAGTCCCCAAGCAACTACTTGAGATTTTCAACTATGTTACAAGAATTCAGTGGGTTTCTTGCAATTGCCTTAATACAGCTTTGATGCTCTGTTCTTAGAGCTTACACATTCTCTTTTTGCACTCTAGCCAAGTGCTACCCAAATCCCTTGTAATATTTCCTCACAAGAAAATCTTTCTTCCAAGTGAAGATAAGATTAATTATAAAGAATAAACTCTCCAATTTAGAGTGTATATGAAAGTTCAAGTGCAGAAAATTGAAGTATGAAAGTAAAAGACTTTGAGTTGAGAATTTGACAGAGTTTCAGTATATACAATGTTAAAATCGTCACCCACAACTTCAAATGATGTTATATTTATAGATTTAGGTCTTAACTATACGTTAGAGATAAAATCTATCCATTAGAGAAGTTACCCAATGGTTACTCTAAAAAACTATCCGTTCACCAACCGCATTTAATGCTTCTGACATTCAAAGTTTGAATTTTGGTTAGTCAACAGACGAATTTTGAAGAGACCAAAAGTTAAAGACTTCAACATTAAATTTCAAAGTTTGTCTGGTGTAAAGAAAAGTTCAAATTTTCATCATTGAGAAATTTTTCTATGTTGGAACATACGAATTTTCAAATTAAAAGTTCTTCTTAAAAGTGCATACAGTAGTCCTAAATTGCTACAGCGCCTTCGAAGTTTGAATTCTGGTGCCCAAAATTTGTATGTCAGTGGGCAGTTCAATGAGGTACAATAGTTCATCTTTTTGAAATTTGAATTTTCAAGATTGAAAGTTCGTCTGTCAGAGAGAACTTTTATCAGACTTAGTTCAAGATTCGAATTTCTAAATACCAGTATTCGTATGACAACAGATTGTCCAAACAGTCTTGCAAGCTTTGTTTCTGAAATTCGAATTTTCAATATCAAAATTCATTTGTCAGTGAGCTGATTTTAGATTCTTTCTAAACTTCACTTTCAGATGAACTTAGACATATCCTCAGACGAATTTTTCATTTTTCATGAATTGTGTTTTGGCAGAAATTCAAATTTTCAAAAGCTGAAGTTCGTTTGTCAGAGAAGACTCTTATTAGACTTGTTTCAAAATTTGAATTTCTACAGTCAAAGTTCGTCTGTCAGAGAAGGCTCTTTTTAAACTTGTTCATTTTCAATTCAAAATTCAAATTTCCAAAGTCAAAGTTCGATTTTTCAAAACAACAGATCAATATTAACCTTTTAAAGTTTGTCTGTTGATGGGTGTTTTTCAAATATTCCATGAATTAACATAGAATCATAGTTTTAAAACATCTTTTTACCAATTCAAAGTCTTTTACTCAATTCAAATACTGTTAGAGATTCTACATCTATTCTTGTGCTGGTTTTTCTTGAATTTCTTCACTTGAGATCTTTTGTGCATCTTTAATATCTTTCCTCCAAGCTCTTGAAGGCTGGTTTGGAATCATCAAAATACTTGATTCAACATTCTCCCCCTTTTTGACGATAACAAAATAACTTACAAACTGGATTAGTACTTGTGTTTACTTTAACAATCTCCTCCTCAACATATGTATTTTAATTCAAAGGATATCATGTACAGTGGATCAAGTAAAGAGATTCATTAATTCATTTAAAGTTTCAAGACAAGGATAGTACATGGTAATCACAGAATTCAGAGTAAAGAATTTTCATTTCATTCAAAAGCCACATTACATGATATTACTAAGCAACAGAAAAACAACATTACAAAATACTACAAGAAGAACCAAGCATTCATAAGTTCTAATCACTTTTTCTTGGACTTGGACTTCTTGCCGTAGGTCTTGTAACACCCCTCATGATTTCTACAGTACCACCGCAGCTCCGGCCTCCCCTGCTTCTCCATCACTTCTGTCTCCTCTGGCGCCGCGGCCTGGCTTCCTGCGCCGCGGCCCCCCCAGGTGATATCCCCTATCAGCAAAATTCAACACTTCGGGGCGAACTTCTGACGCGCATAACTTTATGCTCCAACCTCCGATTGACTCGATTCCAATTCGTACAAGTCAATCTAGTCCCCATCTATCCACAGACACCACTTTTACCTCAATCCAACTCCGTATGGAGAGTCTGGACCCTTGAAACCGTTTTGGCCACTTGTTGACCAAAACTCACTACTAACTACCTCCAATTGCCACCAAAGGCAACTGGTCGCTGAGAGACCATTCATACAGGTCCAAATCCCTTGTACAAACTTGTTCAAAGAGGTTTCACCTCAAAGGAACCACTCCTCTGAGATTTGACCCCTTGGAACCCAACTCGACCAAAGGGGCTACAGGCCCTTACACAAACCAACAAGGCCCAACCACACTCTGAACTTACCAAGATGGTCATACAAACTTCTCAACAACATTCACCCATACATACCACATACATAAACATCCATACATAGCCAGTCTCAACCATGTCATATATCCATTACAAACCATTCTCTATTCTACTTGGTACAAAATACCATTACGGAATACACACACTACATAGACTATTCCCACGTACACAGCTACTCTCGCGTCTTCTCAGGACTAGTGCCAGAACCGTCACCTGAAAGGTTAGTTTATGGGAGAGGGGGTGAGACAATGTCTCAGTAACCGGGAACAACAACCACACACACACACACACATATATATATACATATATCTCACACAAATCATGAATGCAATATGAAATGAATGACATGCATGTCGCCCTCACAGGGACTCCATCCTTATCCTCCCTAACACATATATCATCCATCCTTATCCTCCCTAACATATATACATAATCCAACCTTATCCTCCCTAACATGTATGTATAATCCAGCCTTATCCTCCCTAACATATATACATATATATATATATAATCCAACCTTATCCTCCCTAACATATATATATCATCATACATCATACCACCATCGCGTCATCACCACTACATCCACCATACATCACAATCTCACAATGTCATGTGGTGATGCTCATGCATCATCATATCATCATCATAATATCATGTATGCAACATATCATATCATCATCACATATATCATCATCATGGTCATAACCATCGTCTATCAGTATACATACCACGATATATATATATAAAAACAGTACACACAACCCATCAGTATCGTGGTATGAATGAAACATGCATATATATACAAATACACGTACTATCGTATAACATAGTCAATACAATATAAACAAACACCCGGTTACCTCAATTGTCGTTACCACACACACTCAAGTTCCACAAGCTTCCTTGAACTGTCCAATACGCGTGAACCCCTCTCGATTAGCCAACAACCTTTACAATACCACAATTCTTCCATTAACACAATGTACCATTAATCCAACCATCACAATTCAACTACATTAACCTAACCCAAGGTTCCAACCTAACCCAAAACAACCTAGGGTTAAGCTCTAAACACACATAATCCCTTCAAAACTCACACCCAAGCAACAAGAATGCCAAAACACACTTCATTAACCTCAAATCATCCATTTCAATTGGTGGATTTCACCCCAAACCGGAAATCCAACCATACAACCGGAAATCCCAAATTTCAACCGAAGAAGATGGAGAGAGAGGAGTAGGGAACGCTTACCAACTTGAATCCAAGCTCCTGAGGTCCGAAAATTACTCCTAGAAACTGGAAAGATTGAACCCTAGCACTGCTCCTCGGTCTCCCTTCGTCGCTCCCTTCATTTTCTTTCTTTCTTTCGCGTCCGACTGATCCGGATTTAAACAATTTTTCTGACTCTCGCCGCGGCCTCAGAATACCTCGCCGCGGCTCCACCAACTAATCCAGAATAATGCCACTGGAAGGTCTCTCGCCGCGGCATCTCTACTCCTAGCCGCGGCGTACGGCCTTTTCTGGTTCCTTTTGAACCCATCTCTATCCTGCTTCCTCCAGTCCTGAACACAAAACCAAGAAAATATCATGAGGGGCATTACATGGTGCTTGAGGACCTTCTTCCTCCATGCCATAGTCCAAGGAAGGACCAGGACTTACCTCATTGTTGAAGAACTATGGTGTGCTCAATGTGCCAGTAGCCTCAGTATCATGTACAACATCATCAGGAACAGGAGAGGCTAGCACAAAAGGACTTGGAGGTTCAAGAGTTGGAGACATAACAGGCTCAGAGAATCCTGGCTGAGGTGGAGCTGATGTGGCAGGAATGACACTCCGAATGTCTTCATATGCATCAGCAACCACTTTCATATTCTTAGCCAACTGATGAATCTGATCTTGCAGATAAGCAAATTTGGCATTTTGCTCATCTCTAATGCTAAGTATGAGAGTAGACAAACTAACATACAACTCAGTAATCTTTGTTGGCTTGGCTCGAGAGGAAGGAGTGGATGGAATTTGAGCTTGAGCAAGCTGAGATGGAGATGGGACAGGCTAATAAGGCTGAGGTGTAGGTCTTGGAGGAGCCTTAGAGGTACCTTCATGCTGCAGAGAGGCATCTTCATCAAAGAAGAGATCTTCAAATTTCCCAGTTCCCTTTCCAATCCATCTTCCATCTTTCTTCTCTATACCCATCCTTTGTAACTCTTCTTCTTTGAAAATCTTAGTAGGCTTCCCTTTCCCTTTCTCAAGATGTTGGATCCGGGCTTACTGAAGGATCTTGGAGATGATTGTTGCATAAGGAAGTGTGGAGTCTTTCCTCTGAACTCTAGCCTTGATCATACGTTGGAGAATGATATGTCCCATTTTGATAAGCTTCCCACGCATGATTGCTACCATCATATGTGTTTCTGCCCTTGTGATTAGATTGAAGCTACCTCCCTTGTTGAAGATGATCCTAGACACAATGTAATGTAGGAATCTCACTTGAGCACTGAGTTCAGTGGGCTTCAGCAAGCTTATGGGTGGCCTGTTCTCCTTTCTTTTAAACAAGGTATTCAGGATTGTGCTCTCTTTATAGTTCAAGAAATGTCTGCCTTCTTCATCTGTAATCTCTGCCTCATCTATATACCCAGAAGCAGTAATGTCAATCTTCAAGCCATCTTGCCATGGAATTTCTAAAATCTCATTAAAGGTTTCATCTGTTAGCTAGATGGTCTTTGATCTTAGATTGACTTCCTACTTCTTCTTCTTGCTGTTGTATTTCAGATAGGCATACCAAGTCTTGACTACTTCATCATCATATCTCTCCAATATTTCTAACAAACTTTTATACCTTATCATCAAAAGCCCGGCATTAAGGTTGTTAGAAATTAAAAAGTCCTCCAAATTCACACAGTAAGGCTTAATTACCTTCTTGCTCACAAATTTGGTCGTATATTCCTCCTGAATGTGAACATTGCTTCATAATGGCAATGTGGTCAACTCGTATTCTCTAGATTTAGTACTGAAGGAGGAAGAAGAAGCAGTAGCAGCAGGAGTAACAGCAGGAGTAATAGTAGGAACCCTAGGCTCTATTTTCTTTGGAGAGGACAGTCCAGATTTCTTTGACTCAGCCTTTGGAGTAGTTTTTTGCCTTTTGGAGGGAGTTACTTTGCTGCATTTGCCCTTTCTTTTCTATTTCTCACTCTCTTTAGAGGTATATTAGGATTTCATTGTTCTTTTTGGGCAAGACTCTCCCTTTCCATCCTCTGGATTTTTCACTCTTACCATTTTCGTGGAGAAATGAATTAGAAAGATGCTAAGAATGGGTTTATATGGTGCGAAGAGAAGTTTAATCTATGGAAAATAAAGATTTACAGACAAAATTAATAGGAATTGAAGAAAGAATTTGAACAAACTCAAGAAAGAGATGAATAGGGTTGCATCTATTCAGAGAATGACCTTTGGTTTTAACGTGTGTAACCACAGAACAGATGAATTTTGAGGGATCAAAATTCAAATTTCGAGCAGTTACAAGTTAACCTATTCAGCAAAGCTTACTGACAGACAAATTTTCACCTAGAAGTTTGTTTGACGAAGGCTTGGTTTATGAAATAAGAGATAAACAGACGAACTTTGTTTCAACAAAGTTTGAATTTTGAAGAATCAGGCAGAAAGCAATTATCAATAAAACAATCAACAGACGAATTTTACTTATGAAAATTCGTCTTTCAGAGATACAACAATGTGTGCATGTTTCAACATACGAGTTTTAACATTTTGTAAAGAGTTTCCAACATGCTTATTTTGAGAAATGGAAATTGGTACAATCATCATGTTGGACAAAGATAACATTGATACTTTATTTTTGAAAGTTCAAATTTTCATAGATCAACAGACGAATTTCGAAGGACATCGAGAATTGTTACAATGTATAGCAAGCTAAAAGTCATTTAATGGGCATCTAAATTCAAATGTTGAGCATGCTAACTTATTCAATAACACAATTTATCAAGGAAATTCATCTAATACACAACTAATATGTGAGTTTTAACTTTATAAACTTACAGAACAGATCTAGATGCTCAAATGTCTGGCTTTCCTTTTTCATCTTTTCACTATGTCATCCAGATCAGCTCCATTATATGGTTCTGATATCATTTGAACTTGTGAGGGGCACCTACAACTTATATTAAACACACTCTGATGCCAAAGTTAGGATTGATTCAATGTCAAAAACTTTAATTAAGATAAGTATTACTATATACTTACAATTCATTGGGATTTACCATACCCAATTCTCTTCTGATTTTATAATGTCTATCTTCTGGAAGGGGCTTTGTCGGAATGTCAGCATCTTGATCCTCGGTAAGGATGTATTCTAATATGATTTTTCCTTTCAGAACATGATCCCTTATAAAGTGATGCCTAACTTCAATATGCTTTGTCCTTGAGTGCATGATAGGATTCTTTGTGATGTTAATAGCACTTTGGTTGTCACACTTTATTGGTATTTCTTTCATCTCAACCTCAAGATCTTCAAGTTGCTGCTTCATCCATATAACTTGAGCACAACAGTCAACATATTCAGCTTCTGCAGTTGATAGAGCCATACTATTTTGCTTTTTGCTGAACCATGACACCAGTGGTCCTCCAAGGAACTGACACATTCCACTTATGCTTTTTCTGTCAGTTTTGGATCCAGCAAAGTCAGCATCAGTGTATCCAATGAGATCTTCTCCATTTTCCTTTGGGTACAAAAGTCCCATTTGTGAAGTTCCAATTAAATATCTGAAGATGCGTTTCACAGTAGTTGCATGGATTTATTTGGGATATGATTGGAACCTTGCACACATACAGACACTGAACATGATGTCAGGTCTGTTGGCAGTTAGGTATAGCAGAGATCTAATCATTCTTCTGTATTGGGTTATGTTAAAGGTTTTTCCTCCTTCATCCATATTAAGCTTAGTTGTAGTAGCCATAGGAGTTCTTACTGGCTTGGCTTTTTCCAGCCAAACTTTTTCAGCAGCTCTTTCAGATATTTTGATTGGTTGAGGAAGATACCATCATCACATTGCTTAATTTGCAGTCCAAGGAAGAAGTTAAGCTCACCCATCATTGACATTTCGAACTCATCCTGCATTAGCTTAGAGAAATTCTTATAAAGAGATTCATTAGTAGCACCAAATATAATATCATCAACATAAATTTGAATAATAAGTAAATCTTTGTTTTCTTTCTTGGTAAACAAAGTAGTATCTACTTTTCCTCTATTGAATCCCTTTTCAGTTAAAAAGTTTCTTAGTCTTTCATCATGCTCTGGCAGCTTGTTTTAAACCATAAAGAGCTTTCTTCAGTTTATAAACATGGTTTGGTTTTGTAGAATCCTCAAAGCCTGGAGGTTGATCTCCATAAACTTCTTCCATGATATATCCATTCAGAAAAGCACATTTCACATCTATTTGATATAACATTATGTTTTTCATGCATGCATATGCTAGCAAGATTCTAATTGCTTCTAATCTAGTAACTGGAGCAAAGGTTTCTTCAAAATTAATGCCTTCTTCTTGATTATATCCTTTGGTAACCAGTTTTGCTTTATTTCTTATTATTATTCCAGATTCATCAAGTTTATTTCTGAAGACCCATTTAGTGCCAATAATAGGGTGATTTTTAGGTCTAGGCACTAAATTTCAAACTTGGTTTCTTTCAAATTGATTTAATTCATCTTGCATGGCCAGAATTCAATATTCATCAGTTAAGGCTTCTTCAGTACACTTAGGTTCAATTTGAGAAATGAAAGCATAGTTGATCATCTAGTCTCTTAGCTGTTTTCTGGTTTTAACTTTCTCTTGAACATCCTCAATCACTTGATCAACAGGATGATTCCTTTGATATCTCCAAGCTCTAGGAATTTCTTGAGATATATCTTCATTATTCTCATCCTCAGAGTCTTTCTGCTGAATATCTTCCTTAATGTTAATTGATTCATATATTTTTGGAGATTCAGTTTTACCTTCTTTTGAAATATCTAAGTTCCTAAAATTTGAAATAAGATCATCTTTATTAGTAACATGCTTGGAAACTGTTTCATTTTCAAGAAATACAACATGCACAGATTCCTCTACAAATTTAGTCTTCTTATTAAAAATTCTATATGATTTACTCCTACTAGAATAGCCTAGAAATATACCTTCATCAGATTTGGTGTCAAACTTAGCAAGATTCTCCTTCCCATTGTTGTGGATGAAATATTTACATCCAAACATATGTAGATGTGAAAGGTTTGACTTCCTTCCTTTGTACAGCTCATAAAGAGTCTTCCCCATAATTGGTCTGATGTAAGCTCTATTTATGATGTAACTTGCTGTGTTTACTACATCAGCCCAGAATACTTGAGAGAGTTCATTTTCATTTAACATTGCTCTTGCCATCTCTCTAATTGTTCGGTTCTTCCTTTCCACCACTCCATTCTACTGAGGAGTTTTTGGGGCTGAGAAGTTATGATCAATTTCATGTTCATCAGAGTACTCCAAGAAGCATGAATTCTCAAACTCTCCTCCATGGTCAAACCTGATAGACACAATAGAAATACCCTTCTCATTTTGCACTTTCTTAGCTAAGGTTACAAATGCATCAAAGGTTTCACTCTTGGAGGAAAGAAACAAGGTCCAAGTAAATCTAGAGTAATCATCCACAATCACTAGAACATATAAATTTACACCAATGCTTTTTACTCTAGATGGACCAATAAGATCCATATGCAATAGTTGCAATGGTCTAGAAGTGGTGACTACATTTTTAGATTTAAAAGATGATTTAGTTTATTTTCCTTTAAGATATGCATCACACTCGTTATTTTTTTCAAAAGAGATTTTTGGTAATCCAGTGACTAACTCATTCTTAACCAGTTTTGACAGTTAGTTCATGTTTACATGTGCTAATCTTCTATGCCACGGCCAACTATCATTATTCTGACTAATCAAACAAACAGAATCTAAGGAAGAAGGTTCATCAAGATCAATAGTATAGCAGTTACCATCCCTTTGAGCCTGAAGGATTATTTTGTGATCACTTTTTCAAATGACCTGATAAAATTTTGAGTCAGACAGTACCCAATTATCTTTGTCACATTTCTGACTCACACTTACTAGATTGTGATTGAGACCAATTACAAACAGCACCTCTTCAATTGATATCTCTGGATTCTTGCTCACAATTCCAATTCCAACTATTTTACCGTATTGATCACCTCCAAATGTTATATTTCCTCCCTTCTTGTCTTTAAGGGTGATGAATTTCTCCTTGTCACCAGTCATGTGACTTGAGCAGGCACTGTCTATATACCATTTGTTGCTCTTGCTTGCTTTAAGACAGATCTGCAAAATAAAGTTCAGAGTTTCCTTTTAGGTACCCAAATTTGCTTGAGTCCTTTTCTGTCAATGGCATTTTCCCTAGATACAAGTGTATCTTTGGGAACCCATTTTACCTTCCTGTCAAGTCCATTTTTCTTCAATGCATATGAACTGGAGATATGTCCCTTCTTATTACAGAAGTGACAGGTGGTGAAAGGGCTGTTAGATTGTGATGCAGGAAGAAAACAATACAGATAATATTTTTGTTTCGCATATTTTAGTTGATCATAGGATTCAATGCAATTTAAAGTATGATCTTTATTTCTATGATCATTAGCATTCACAAAATGCCTCAAATACAGATTTTGAATTTTCTTTTTAATTATTTCTTTTACTACGTAAGGATCATAACCAAGTCCAGCCTTTCTTTGTGTAATTCTCTGGCTTCCCATTAAAGCAAACAACATATCTTTGCCCTTAGTAAGTCTAGCCATTCCTTTTAGTAGATAGTCATTAGTTTCTTTAAATCAATACATGATGTACAGTAAGCAGATTCAGACTTGTGCATAGATGGAATGTCAAAGCTACTACATCGAGATTCTAGCTTATTAATCCTTTTCTCAACCTGTTTCAGTTCATTGTCAGTCTTAATAAATTCATCATGTAGTTCATGAAATGCATCAAGTAATTCAAAATAGGAAGATTCATATTCATATACCTCATCCTTATGATCACTGATGGATGGATCTTTAGTTTCTTCAGATGCAAGTGCCATCAAGCAAATTTTGGCAATTTCCTCTTCATCATCTTCTTCTTCATCTGAGTTGTTACCCCAGATTGATGAGATGTATGCCCTCTTCTTCTTGCTCTTGTTAGCAGCTTTCTTTTCCTTTTCTTGCTTCTTTAGGAATAGTGGACAATCCCATTTGATGTGCTCTTGTTTTTTGCATTCGTAGCAGGTGATAGATTCTTTTCCATTTTTCTTGTTGTCTGATGCTGCTCCTTTCTTGAAGAATCTTCTATTTCTTTTAACATTGTAGAATCTTTCAAATTTTCTGACCATCATAGCTAGAGTTTCTTCATCTAGTTCATCTCTATCATCAGATTCTTCTTCCTTTTCTTCAGCAGCTTTTAGAGCAAGACCTTTCTTTTTCCTGTCTTGTCCTACTTCATTAAGAGCCTTCATCTTTCCCTCATATTCTTCAAGACTACCGAAGAGAGCTGTGACTGAGGCCATTGATTCTCCTCTGGCTTCCTCTAATGCTGTTACTTTGGGTTGCCATTCTAGAGGAAGAGCACTAAGGATTTTTCTCACCTTCTCTGGCTGGGTGTATTCTTTGCTAAGACTCTTCAGTTGATTCACAATAAGGATAAATCTCTTTTGCAGCTCTTTGATGCTCTTTCCTTCTATCATTCTAAAGCTTTCATATTTACCAATGTAGGAGTTCAGTTTGTTTTCTCTTACTCTACTGGTTCCTTCATGAGTGATTTCTAAGGTGTCCCATATACCCTTGGCTGTGGAACATTGTGACACTCTGTAGAATTCATCTTGGTTTAATGCACTGATCAGGCGGTGTTTTGCCTTAAAGTTCAGCAAGACCCTTCTTTTGTGTTCCTCATTCCATTCGTCATCTGGCTTCTCCTTGTACTTTCCATCATCCTGCATCTTCATTAGGACAAAGTATCCCTTTTGAATGACAGACCAAATGTCTAGATTAATTGACTGGAGATAAATTTGCATTCTCATCTTCCAGTATCTATAGTGTTCTCCATTAAAGCCAGGTGGTCTGTTTATGTTGTTTCTCTCAGGTAGTATACTTTCTCCAAAGCTAGCCATTGAATTTTCTGGACTATTAGATCCATTGTTTGGAAATCCGAGCTCTGATACCACTTGTTAGATAAGCTGGCTTCACAGAGGGAATGAATTGGGAAGATTAAAATTTTCTGCAAAAGTCAAGCATATAGTGAAGACACATAAGACTGTAAAATAGGGTACAATATAATAGCAATATAAGAGCAGTAAGAGAGAAGGATTGACACAGATGTTTATCCTGGTTCGGTCTCTCAATCTTGACCTACGTCCAGTCCCCAAGCAACTACTTGAGATTTTTAACTATCCTACAAGAATTTAGTAGGCTTCTTGCAATTACCTTAGTACAGCTTTGATGCTCTATTCTTAGAGTTTACATATTCTCTTTCTCTACTCTAGCCAAGTGCTACTCAAATCCCTTGTGATATTCCCTCACAAGAAAATATTTCTTCCAGGTGAAGATAAGATTGATTACAAAGAATAAACTCTCTAATTTAGAGTGCATATGAAAGTTCAAGTGCAAAAAACTTAAGTATGAGAGTAAAAGACTTTGAGTTGAGAATTTGACAGAGTTTCAGTATATACAATGTTAAAATCATTGCCCACAACTTCAAATGATGTTATATTTATAGATTTAGGTCTTAACTATACGTTAGAGACAAAACTATCCGTTGGAGAAGTTACCCAATGGTTACTCTGAAAAACTATCCGTTCACCAACCGCATTTAATGCTTCTGACATCCAAAGTTTGAATTTTGGTTAGTCAATAGAGGAATTTCGAAGAGACCAAAAGTTAAAGACTTCAACGTTAAATTTCAAAGTTCGTCTATTGTAAAGAAAAGTTCAAATTTTGATCATTGAGAAATTTTTCTGTGCTGGAACATACAAATTTTCAAGTTGAAAGTTCTTCTTAAAAGTGTGAAAAGTAGTCCCAAATTGCTACAGTGCCTTTGAAGTTTGAATTTTGTTGTCCAAAATTCGTCTGTCAGTAGGCAGCTTAATGAGGCACAATAGTTCATGTTTTTGAAATTCAAATTTCCAAGATTCAAAGTTCGTCTGTCAAAATTTCATATTTAATAATGATTGGCAAAAATTCCGTGGCTGGAACGGCCCACGAATCCGCAAATGGACTTCAGCTTAATTTGAGACCCAAAAAGAGTAATGATTCATGGTTGCCCACCGAAGGAGTAAGTAATGTCCTCCCAACAAGTTGCTTTAGTTTAGTCCTTATAACACGTACACTTGGGAGGTAGATCTCGTCCATTCCACTCAAGTTCAAAAAGTTTAGTGCCAATATATTTAATTTGTGTACTTCAAAAAGTATGTAATTTGTATGCTTTAAAAAAAAAATCAAATGACACTGAACGCAGCCTAGAGACAGAATGCAAAGTGCAAGAGACATGGACATAAATGTGGCTGATGACCACACCCGGTGAAAGAATTTTGATAGGTTTAAAATGAGGACAGGATTATGAATATATTTTAATCAAATGAAATATAGTTTATAGTCATGTTGAGAGGTGTGCATGGGTCAAGGAGGACCCATATAGGGCCCAAGTCCGTTTTCTTGAATTTTCCCTTATATTTTTCTCATGTCTTCTTTGTCATATTTTTTCAAAAATTCTTTTGGCCTAAAAAAATTTATTTTAACTTAAGCATAATAAATCTAAACTTGAAACTATTAAACTCAAATTCACATGATTTTTATAAAATGATTTCAGTATTTTAATTTTTTAAATTCAGATAAAACCAATGTAAATTTTTAACCACTAAAATAAAGGACAATGCTGATAGATGGTGTACAGAAGAGGTGAAAGAGAAATGAAAAAGATGTTTGTCTTTTATAATTAAAAGTCATCCATGCGTTACAGTAGTGGTCTTTTCCTTTCTAAAAGAAGTTGCTATTTCTATAATTTTAATTAAATTTATCTATTATTTTAATAAAATAATATTGCTCTTTTTTTAGTGTTCATTGATACTATTGCATTCACATTTACGTGTTACTTCAGCAGCCACTTCATTGTTTAGTTTACTATCTTATGCTTTTTTTCTTTTTTTTTTAATACATATGTATGTGCGAATATTTGTGTATGTGTATATAATGGCATAGATACACACAATTTTCAAACTAGATAACTTTGTTGGAATAAAATTTAACATTTGGGACCACACATGTAAATATTAAAAATGTGTGTGACCATTATTGAATTAAATCTAAATGAAGTAGTCTAATTATAATTTAAAATTAAAGTGAAGTTTAGAAGTATTATTTTCATGAAATTAATATGTAGAGACTAAAGTAATATTTATAATTTATTGGAGATCTAATTGTAAATATTAAATAAAATTCTCTATAAATAGAGATCACGTTCCTAGATTGGATATATGACTGGCCTAGCTTATCAGAGAACATTTAGAAGTTCCATATGGTAACAATCTAGAAGATCATATAAATCCATCAATCTATGTAGTCCTACAATCTTCATTGACTATGGTTTTAGTATGAATTTAAGAATTCAAGGGTCTGTTTCATATTAGGTACGCTTTTGCATCTAGATAGATATGAGATTATTCAAGTTTATAGATTTGATAACAAATTTATGCTCTTTTTTACTTTACTATCTTAAACTCGTTTTTTCAGCCACAACTCTCTCATCTGGACTTGACTAAACATCTTTCTTATTTGATGGAAATATATATGTATATATCAAAGAATCATGATAATATATGACAATTAACCAACCACATCTGCGATTTGTGAACTCCATAACGGTTATAACCAATTTCTGATCTCAGTCACGTAAATAGATTTACGTATTACTGACAGTGCTGCCATTTTAGTTCTTTTACTTAAAAAGAAATTAAAAAAAAAAACACTAGATAAGGCCCTATGCAATGTACAATATTCAAAGGAGCAAGTCATAATATTGTTTATGGCTTGTTATAGTCAATATCAATATTTGGCATCGAAATGATTTAGTCAATCAAGGTCATCAAATTGTGTCAGATACAATAAATTTAAAAAAAAACTGAGAATACATTATTTAACAAATTAATACATGAAAAATTAATAATAAAAAGAAATATGAACTTTTAAACCAATATTTCGAAAGTAACAAAAAAAAATTCTTGTCTCATTTCAGAATATTTCAATGGAAAAATGAGTGATACAATCTTAGAATATGTTATACATATTTTGAAGTACAGTTGCATAGTGTATCATATATGTATTTGATACGGATACATCTAGCTTTTTGAAGTATCGATACAATAAATTTAGACTTCATGCAATGCATAAAAACCCATCTCTTTTTTTACATAAGTATGTATGTGTGTATATAACGGCATAAATGCACAATTTTCAAACTAGATAACTATTGAGCTTATGCAGTTATTGTAATACCCCTCATGTTATTTTTTCGACCGTGTGATCAGGACCGGAGGAAACAAGACAGAGGAAGGCTCAAGTGGAGTCCGGAAGAGCTCCACGCTGAGGCGAGAAGCAGGGCCACCGCAGTGAGAACCATTCCAGTGGCATTGTTTCGGATGAAACTGGCAGAGCCACGACAAAGTGTGCTGAAGCCGCAGCGAGAGTCAGGAAATTTGTTTAAAACCAGATTAGTTCTGTCAGACGAAAAAGAAAGAAAACGAAGGGAGTAACGGAGAAGACCAAGAAGCAGTGCTAGGGTTCGAGACTTCCGGTGTCTAGGAGTGATTTTCGGACCTTGGGAGCTTGGATTCAAGTTGGTAAGTTCTCTATACTCCTCCCTCTCCATTTTTCTTCGATTAGAATTTGAGATTTTCGATGTTAAGGTTGGATTTCCGGTTTGGGGTGAAATCCACCAATTGAAATGGATGATTTGAGGTTAATGGAGTATGTTTTGGTATTCTTGTTGCTTGGATATGAGTTTTGAAGAGTGTATATATGATTTGAGCTTAACCCTAGGTGTTTTTAGTTAGGGCTTTTGGGAATCCGAAGAGTATGAGGTTGTATAGTGTTTGAGTGATCCCTAAGAGCTTATTGATGCATGAAAAAGGGGTTAGAACCTTGGGTTAGGTTAATGTGGTTGAATTGTGATGTTTGGTTTATCGGTACATTGTGTTAATAAAAGAATTATGGTATTGTAAAGGTTGTTGGCTAATCAAGAGGGGTTCACGTGTATTGGACAGTTCAAGGAAGCTTGTGGAACTTGTGTGCGTGTGGTAACGACAATTGAGGTAACCGGGTGTTTGTTTAGTTGTATTATATTGTATATTGGTATGTATATTATGTATATATATGCATGTTTCATTCATACCACGATATTGATGTGATTGTGTGTACTATTTTTGATATGTCGTAGTATGCACACAGCTAGATGATAGCTATGATGTTTATGATGACGATGACAATGATTATGATTATGATGATGACTTTAGCATGGCATGACATGACACGATGCATACATATGATTGTGATATGATGATGATGATGATATGATGATACATGAGTATCACCACATGGCATTATGAGGCATTGATTTGTGGCGGATTGGGTGATGATGATGTGATGACGGTATGATATACGATGATATATGTTAGGGAGGATAAGGGTGGAATATATATATTAGGGAGGATAAGGATGGGATCCCTACGGCTAAATCTCCTTCGATGGCTAGGAGGGAAAGGCGCGCAGTGGACTGCACCTTCCCTAAATTGCTGCCAATTTGTGGTGGGAATGGGGAGTGAGAGCCACGGTCATAACATTAGTGTTACCTTTGGCCGGGTGCACTAATGGGAGGTGAGCTTGGTGATGTCCCAGAATCAGTCTTCACCGACTGTTGGAAGGGAGTTACTTATACGAAATGTCCTGTCATGACGATAGCCCGTGGTTCTAGCTGTGTGTGAGGGAGACATGCATACCATTTATTGCACATTGCATTCATGAGCTGCATGAGATATATGTATATATATATGTGTGTGTGTGTGGTTATTCCCCGTTACTGAGACATTATCTCACCCCCCCTCTCCCTTAAACTAACCTTTCAGGTGACGGTTCTGGCACTAGTACAGAGAAGACACGAAGTAGCTGTATACGTGGGAATAGTCTATTTAGTGGGTGTATTTTGGATAATGTATTTCATGCCAAGTAGGATAGAATGGTTTGTAATGGATAAAGGATATGGTTGAGATTGGTTATGAATGTATGTATGTTCATGTGTGTGGTATGTATGGTTGTATGGTGTTGGAGTGTGAAGAGTTGTATGTTGGTTTGTTTTAGGGCTTATAGCCCATTCTGTCAAGATTGGTTCCAAGGGGTCAAATCTCAGAGGAGTGGTTTCTTTGAGGTGAAATCTCCTTGGACAGGTTGGTTTGAGGGTTTTGGATCTGTATAATTGGTCTGGGAGTGTCCATTTACCCTTGGTGGCGATTGGAGGTTGTTAGTGGTGAATTTTGGTCAATAAGTGCCAAAATGGTGTCTAGAGTCCAGAATCTCCAAATGGAGTTAGATTGAGGTAAAAGTAGTGTCTATGGATAGATGGGGACTAAATTGACTTGTAGGAGTTGGCGTCAAGTCAATCGGAGGTTGGAGCATAAAGTTATGCGCGTCGGAAGTTCACCCCGAATTATGAAAGTTGCTGATATGGGATATCAGCATGGGGCGCCACGGCTCCAGAGTCCAGGCTGCGGTGCCAGTGACTCCAGAGGCGATGGAGAAACAGGGAAGGTCAGAGCCGCGGCAGTACTGTAGCGGCCACAGCCCCCAACCCTATTTTTTGTGTTTTGGGAGTTGTTTCCACTATTTGAAGTTTTGGAGAGTTATTTCGAGGTATCGGGATTGTGTTTGGTTAAATTTTGAACTTTTTGATCAAGTATGGAGGTGGGGTGTTACAGTTATCTTAATTAGAACAATGAATGCAAAAACTATGAGTAAGGAATCCAATTATTCTATATATGTGGCCACAAGGTGCAACTTCTATTTGTATCAAAGTGCTAAATAATTACAGGCTTGAGATGAACTTTCCCAACCATAATAAAATTTGATGATAGAACACACAAATTATAACACTATACAAGCTTTTTTCGGGGTACATAATGGGGCCAAAGACCCATCATACAAGCTTTAAATCTACTTCTTCAATACAACTTGGAGAACAGAAAATATGGTTTGAACAAGGGTCAGAATGAGGAGTATGATTCGAGCAATAGAGGCAATAGTTTGCCAAGGTGTACTAAAACAATCACACTTCAAAGTTGCCTTCATCTTGTGACAAGCATCTTGACATAAGTTATTCTGTAACACCTCTCATGATATCTCTCTTGGCATTGTGTTCAGGACTGGATGAGACAGGATGGAAGAAGGTTCACGTGGAGTCTGAAAGAGCTCTATGCCATGGCGAGAAGCAGAGTTACCGCGGTGAGAGTGTGCCCAGTGGCGTTGTTTCAGCTGAAACTGGTGGAGCTGCGGTGAGGATCGAGAATTTTGTTTAAAGCTGGATCATTTCGAATGATTGGGAAAGAAAGAAACAAAGGAAACCGAGGGAGCTCTGTTAGGGTTCATGTTTTCCTGCCATTGGGAGTGATTTTCAAACCTCAAGAGCTTGGATTTATGTTGATAAGCGTTCTCTGCTCCTCCCTCTCCTTTTTCTTTAGTTGAAATTTAGGGTTTTTCACTGCATCTATGCAATAACGATGAAAATTGAAAATATTATTGGTTGGCTAAAAAGGAGATAAGAAAGCAGTGAGCAAGGCTAGATCTAAAGCTTTTGAGGAATTCTACCAGGATTTAGGAACAAAGAAAGGTGAACGTAAGATTTACAAAATTGCTAAGAGAAGGAAGGGAAAGAAAGTCAAGAGATTTGGATTAAGTAAGATGCATTGAGGATGAAGAAGGAAAAATTTTAGTTGCAGATGATGATATCAAAGAAAGATGGGAGAGCTACTTTTATAAGCTTTTTAATAATGGATTGGATATGACTATTGATACTGAAGGATTAACAACCCATGAAGATGGTTTCAATTTGAATTTCTATCGTAGGATTTGGGTTGGAGAGGTAAAAGAAGCTCTTAAGAGAATAGATAATGGCAAAGCTATTAGTCCCGATGATATTCCGATCGAAGTTTGGAAGTGCTTAGGAGAGAAGGGGGTTTGGTGGCTCACTAAGTTATTTAACGAGATTTTAAGGTCCAAGAAAATGCCAGAGGAATAGAGTAAGAGCACTCTAGTGCCCATATACAAGAACAAGGGGGATATTCAGAATTGTGCTTATTATCGGGGGATAAAACTCATGAGTCACACCATGAAACTTTGGGAAAGAGTGATTGAGCATAGTCTCAGAAAAGAGTCTCGTATTTCAAAAAACCAATTTGGATTTATGCCAGGACAGTCTACAATAGAAGCTATCTATTTATTAAGGGGTTTGATTGAAAGATACCGGAGTAAAGAGAGAGACTTGCATATGGTTTTCATTGATTTGGAAAAAGCCTATGATAGAGTACCAAGAGATGTATTGTGGAAAGCAATGGAGAAGAAAGGTATCCATGTGGCTTATATTCGAGCCATAAAGGATATGAATGAGGGGATAACAACAAGTGTGAGAACCCCTGGAGGTATGACAAAGGACTTCCCTATTACAATAAGCTTACATCAAGGATCTTCTTTGAGTTTATACCTGTTTGATCTGGTTTTGGATATTCTTACAGAACATATACAGGAAGAAATTCCAAAGTGTATGCCCTTTGCTGGTGATATAGTTTTAATTTAGGACTCAAGAGAAGAAGTCAACTCTAAACTTGAATTATGGAGAGATACTTTGGAATCAAAAGGTTTCCGTCTGAGTAGAAGCAAGACGGAATATATGCATTGCAAATTTAATAAGAAGCCAATTAGAAATGATTCAGAGATAAAAATTAGAGAGCAAATCATCCCTGAGGTGTCAAAGTTTAGATATTTGGGGTCGATTTTATAGAATAATGATGAAATTGATGGGGATATTATGTATAGGATACAAACTGAGTGGTTAAAATGGAGGAAAGCAACAGGAGTTATTTGTGACCACAAGGTACCTACTAAGCTTCAAGGAAAATTTTACAGAATAACTATAAGGCCAGCAATGCTATATGGTAGTGAATGTTGAGCTTTGGAAGGACAACAAGAGCATAAGATGGGAGTAGCAAAGATGAGGATGTTGAGATGGATGTGTGGTCATACAAAATTGGATAAGATACGAAATGACTGTATATGAAGGAAAGTTGGGGTTGCACCTATTGAAGAGAAAATGGTGAAAAATCGTTTAAGGTGGTTTGGGTATGTACAAAGAAGAAGGCAAGAGGAGCCAGTGAAGAGAGTTAATCAAATGGCCTGGAGCCCGATCAAAAGGCATATAGGAAGACCAAAAAGGACACTAAGGAAAGTTATAAGGAATGACCTTTAGAGAAATGATTTATCTGAGGAGATGGCATCTGATAGAGCTCATTGGTGTCATATGATCCATGTAGTTGACCCCACATAATGGGATAAGGCTAATGTTGTTGTTATTGTTGAAATTTGGGGTTTTTCAATTATATGTTAGGATTTCCGGTTTGGGATGAAATCCATCGATTGAAATGGATGAAATGGGGGTTAAGGAAGTGTGTTTTGGTATTCTTGTTGCTTGGATGCGAGTTTTGAAGGGTATATGTATGATTTGAGCTTAACCCTAAGTGGTTTTCGGTTAAAGCTGTTGGGAATCCGAAGTGTATGTGTTTGAGTAGTAGTTGAATGGTCCCTAAGAGCTTATTGATGCATGAAAGGGGTGTTAGAACCTTGGGTTAGGTCTAAAGTGGTTGAATTGTGATGCTTGAGTATTGGTACACTGTGTTAATAGAAGAATTGTGTTATTATGAAAGTTATTTGGTTAACCGAGAGGGGTTCACGCATGTTGGACTATTCAAGAAGTTTGTGGAACTCACGTGTGTGGTATTGACAACCTAAGGTAACTAGGTGTTTATTTATATTGTATTGTCGATATTGTATGATAGCGCATATAGTTGTATATATATACATGCTTTATGCATACCATGATATTAATGTGTTTGTGTGTACTGTTTTTATATATCATGGTATGCACACAGTTAGATGATGATTGTGATTATGATGATGAGATATGTGATGATGATATTGACATGACATGACATAATGCATTATGATGATTATGACGATAATGATGTGATGATACATGAACATCACTACATGGCATTATGAGATTGTGATATATGGTGGATTTGGTGGTAATGATGTGATGTATGATGATATATATATATTAGGGATGATAAGGATGGAATATATATATATATATGTTAGGGAGGATAGTGATGGGATCTCTATGAGGGAGACATGCATTCCATTCATTTCATATTGCATTCATGAGTTATATGAGATATATGTATACATATGTATGTGTGTGGTTGTTCCCAGTTACTGAAACATTGTCTCATACCTTTCTTCCATGAACTAACCTTTCAGGTGAAGGTTCTGGTACTAGTCCGGAGAAACCGAAGGAGTAGCAGCGGACGTGGGAATACTAGGTCTATGTAGTTTATGTGTAATTTAGATATGTAACTTATGTCAAGTAGGATAGAATGGTTTGTAATGAATGTATGGTTATATATATGGATTGTATGGATGTTGTGTGTATGTGCTATATATGATGGAAGTTGGAATTAGGCCTGATTGGTGTGTTTTAGGGCCTATAGCCCATTTTGTCAAGCAGGGGTTCTAAGGGGTCAAATCTCAAAGGAATGGTTCCTTTGGGGTAAAATTTCTTTAGATAAGTTGGTTTGGGGGTTTGGGACCTGTGTGAATGGTTTATGAGCGACCAGTTGCCTTTGGTGGCAACTGGAGGTGGTTAGTGGTAAGTTTTGATCAATAAGTGGCCAAAACAGTGTCAGGCGTCCAGAATCTCCATACAGAGTTGGATTGGGTTGAAAGAGATGTCTATGGATATATTGGGACTAGACTGACTTGTAGGAGTTAGAATCAAGTCAATCGAATGTTGAATCATAAAGTTATGCATGTTGGAAGTTCACCCAGGATATTGAGCTTTGCTGATATGAAAATCAGAGGGTGGCGCTGCGGCGCCAGGTCCCATGGCCCGACGCAAGTGTAGGCCGAAGCAAGGAAAAATAGGGGAGGTCTGGGGCCACGGTGGTACTGTAGCGGCCACGGCCCCAGCCTAGTTTTTGGTGTTTTTAGGGTTTGTTTTCTTTGTTATGAAGTTGTTTTGAGATGTCTGGGTTGTGTTTGGTTGAAATTTTGAAGATTTTTGTAAACTCTAGAGGTGTCAGGAGGTAGGGTGTTACATATTTGACCTTCTGATTATCTGAATGAAATCAAAATTGAATCTATCATGATAGGTATTTTTTAAGAGACTATTAAATAGTAGAGTGACACGCTTGCATCACCCATATTGTTGCATATTATTTCCTAGTGAATGAGGAGATCAGCATCTTTATTTGTGTTGATCAGGTTATCCATTAAGATAGCATAGTTAGTGATGTAAGCTTCATAAGGGTAATGACATTGCTCTAACGCTATTATATTTCGGAAAACAATTTCTGTTGTATCATCCATCTAAATTAGTGGAATCTCAAGAGCATCCCTTGAAAATTTAAAGTCTTGTAAGCACTTGCTTGTGCTTGGCTTTAACTTTATTCCTGCTTCTTGCAACTTGGTTGCAGTATATAAGAAAACATTGTCATCCATGAGGCATGAAATCATTGGAGGTCTTTTTGTTGGTAAGTAAAACAATCTAAGAAGATCTGTGAAGTGATTTATCCTATCATTAGGATTAAGCTCTAAATTGTGCTTGTTATACTAGTCGAAGAAGTAACATGTGGGGTCAAGAAATGAAGGGAGGTAACCATGTTTGTCATAGGGAAACACTATATTGAATAGATCTTCAAGAACAAAGAATGGAAGTTGATTCTCAAGTAAAATCAAATCCAGAGCAATAACGGCCAGCAAACATGGTTGAAACAGATTAACCTCATTGTGCAACCCATGCTTCTCATAGAAGCTTTTGAAGAGTTCAATGATGAAACCAGGATCTACCAATACAAGTTTCACAAGTGCCTTCTCACTAAGTTCAATATTCTCTGAGTAAAAATCATGAACCTTTGACTCCGAAAGTTTTACAAAGCTGATCAAATTGTCAAGCTTGTCTTGGCATTATGTGTAAATCTTGTGAATAATATTTGTTTGTGCTTTTCCATGTCCTTTAGCTTCAAATTGCGATAGTGAAAGGGGCCACTTGAAACAACATGTGGTGTGTAAGCATCTTCTTTTACATCACGGATGGGAGGTAGTACCCTGTAGATACTACAATATGATGGTAACAAGCGACCATGTTTGCGGTGTCATACAATTTTTTCAATGTCGATGTTGACATCATCTTCCATCTATCATGTATGATTCAGAAAGTAACTAGCAATTACTTATGTAAAATAAAAAGAAAAAAGAGACCATGTGCCTCTAAAATCTAGACTGTGTTCTCTATAACAACAGATTTGTAACTATTTGAAAAATCTTTTTATAACTAAAGCTAAACAAGGCAAAGAAAAAAAAAGCTAATAGTTGAGTTATTAAATAGTAGCAATATTAAAAGTCGTAAGCGACACAAGGAAAGTAAACAAATATAAGAAAAGCTTTCACAGTTGAACAAGAGTACGTACGAATATGCATACCTCTTGTTCCAAGTGATTGGAGGATAAATCTGTAGACTATTTGAGAAGTGGTTGCTTAATTTCCACCATTTCTTGAGAAATGAATGAGGTGAAACCTTTCTGTTTCATGTCTGCCATCTCCTAGTGAATCTAATCTCAGTATATATATATATGAGCTCTTCCTTCGTGGATATTATTGTTAATGCCAATTGTTGTATTGGAGAATTAGGATTTGGGACCAACTATATCATACTTCTTTATGATTTGAGACCTCAGGCCCAGTTAACGCCAGCAAAGAGAATATAGAAAAGTTGAAATCGAATATGATGCATGGTTAATCATTGAAGCCTTTATGCTATGTTTGCGAGTTTTTTTTTTTAAAGGGGAGTGAAATGGAATGGAATGACTATATGGATTGAACTTTTGTTTGAGAGATTTTTTTTAAGAGGGAATGGAATGGCAATGAATGGCCTTATAAGTCATCCTTAGCCATCCTAAATCTAATTTTTCTTGTACCCCAAATTGGGGGCTTAAGAATGGAATGGCCAAAAGTAATTATTTAAATTACAAAAACATTCATTAACCCTAACAAAAAATATTTATTCTCATGATTTTTTTTACTCTTTCCATACCGTCAAATCTGTCTTGCCATGTTGTATCTTTCTTAGTATTTCATGATCACATCAATCAGATCATTCTAATTACATTCTACCTCACACATACAATTGAATCATTGCTTCAAGATATGCTTTCTTTTACAGGTCTTGTGATTTATCATAGCTTTCTTGCTTTTTGTGCTTTATCATAGTTGGTTTAGTTATTTTTATTTTTTGATAAAATTTTTACTTCTGTAACAACCCTTATTACATTATCCCTAACTTAGTCTCTAGCTAACTAAGTATATTTGGCGTTGTGTGTAGAATCGGAGAGCTAGGACAGAGGAAAGAATTAAAGTAGGGAAAAATGAGCTCCACGCCGCAGCGAGCTTACTAGCGCCATGGCGAGCAAGAAAATTTTTGCTTAAATCAGAAACAGTCCATTAGGGCGAGAGAGAAAAGGAAAACGGAGGGAGCAGCGAAGAAGCTCTATTAGGGCTTCAGATTTTTGGACTTGGGAGGTGATTGCTGACCCCTTGGAGCTTGCTAAATCGTTGGTAAGTGATCTCTACTCCTCTGTCTTCATGTTCTTCAATTTTGAGTTGGGATTTTTCGGGTTTATATTGGGATTTTCAGTTTGGATGAATCTCACTAATTAAAAGCAATGGAATGGGATTAATGAGGTATGATTTGATGTTTATGATGCTTACGTGTGCGTTTGAAAAAGAGTATGCATGATTTAAGCTTAACTCTAGATTGAAATTCTTAGAGGGAGTATGGAATCCAAGATATGTGTGATTGAGTAGAGTTTGAATGGTCTATAAGAGCTAAATGATGTATAGAAATGGTGATGGAACCTTGGGTTAAGCCTAAATGGTGAAATTATGAAATTTGGATATTTGGATTGCATGTTAATTGGCAATTTATGGTATTATAAAGGTTGTTTGGTTGATGAGAGAAGTCAAGTCGTGGGATTGGCATTCAAGAAAACTTGTAGAACTCATGTGCTTGTGGTAGCGACAATTGAGGTAGCCGGGTGTTTGTATTGTTTGTATAGTTTGTACTGTATAGTAAGATATGATAGTATGTATATATATATATGTATATATGCATATTCCTTTTCATACCATGATATTAGTTGTGTATGTGTATGGTTTACTACGTATCGTGGTATGCACATGGCTAGTTGATATATGATGAATGTATATGTTGTGTATGTATGATGTGTAGCATTCCCATACCATTGCATGCTAGCATGTCCATATGATGTTTGTGATGATTATACATATGTGTTGAGGCATGTTGGCATGACATTGGCATTATCACCACTTGATTACGTAGTGAGAGATTAACGATGAGGTGATGATATAAGATGATGATATGATAAAGGTTCTTGTAGCTAAATCCTCTCCTTAGGAGAGCCAGGTGGCAATGGATTTAGGGATGCACCTTCCCTAAATCACCACCAATTCATGGTGGTTCAGGAGAAGGAGGACCATGGTCCGAGCTTGTAATATCTCTAATTTTATAAGGATGTTATAAATGAATAAAAGATGAGAAACGAAACAAGACGGAAATATTATATATAATTGGGATTTAGAAAGAATTAATTTCTCATCTAATTTTCTGAAGAAATTATGTTTGGTCCGTAATTGGAATTGATTTTCCATAAGGTCCTTAACAGAAATTAATTCTAGAACTTACCCCGAAAAATATGCAATATACTACTTAAATGAAAGCCCGCTCCAAGCTGAGCACAACGGTATAAGTATTGCATTTGCGGGAGGTCCAGGTTAAGAGATAGACCAATTTAAAGTTAATGTGAATAGTGAAAAAGAAATAATAAAAAATTGGTCTTTGGGTGAAATTACAAGAAAGTGCCCGAAAGAATGGATAATTATGTTTTTGACTCGGCTTAAGGGCAAAATGATCATTTTCCATATCAGAAGAAAAATATGAATATTGCATTTAAACCCCAAGGAATAAATGTTGATATCATAAAGTACATGAGAAATTGGAAAAAATAGAGAGACACCGTTAAGCGTGAAGAAGGGCAAAGAGGTCATTTTTTCCGGTTGGAAGGAAAAATGAGAAATTATATTTTTACCCCCAAAGAATTATGAAAAGGACATCCATGTCCTTAAAGTCACAAAAATTACGTGGAATGAGTATTAGAAATATTTTGGAGAAAACTACACCTAATGACTTGAAAGTATTAGGGGTAGTTTTGTAAATATGTAAAATTACTGTCATAATAAAGCCCTCGATGAAAGAAGTCAATGGTATACGGCACTAAGCGTTAATGTTCAAGGATAAAGAAATAATCAGTGTTGAGTGTCCAAAAGTAATAGTAAACCGATAAAGTAACTGTGGACCCTACCGATGGTTAAAAAGAAACTGGGACAAGATATGGGTCATTCACAGATATCATTTGACACAAGATAATTATGGAAATATAAAAATAAAATTAGAATAGTCCTGTAGCTCAAAAATGCTAAATTACTGTAAAAAGTAGTTTTATTGGTACGATTAAAAATTACCCGGTTCAGGATATATCTGAACCAAGAAAATTGAGCAATTTTGGACACTCAAACCTCTCTCATTGGTGGCTGAAATTGGGCAGAAGGGACAGCCAATTTTTGGCCAAAACTTCTCCTAGAAGTCATGGATTTTTGGCACAAAAAGTAACCTTGGTTAGATTAATTAACTAATCCTAATTGGCCAAGTCATTAAGTCCTTAATTACTCTATTTACTGTATACCTTCATTCAATGTATACTCATCAGAATTCAATGTAACTCATTGAAACCACTATTTATTGTATACATTCATTCAGTGTATACTCATAAGAATTCAATGTAACTCATTGAAACTACTATTTATTGTATACCTTCATTCAGTGTATACTTATCTGAATTCAATGTAACTCATTGAAACCACTATTTATTGTATACCTTCATTCAGTGTATACTCATCAGAATTCAATGTAACTCATTGAAACCACTACTCATTGTATATCTTCATTCAGTGTATGCTCATTAGAATTCAATGTAACTTATTGAAATCATAATTCATTGTATATCTTTATTTAGTGTATATCTTCATTCCTCATATTCTAAACATAAACCGTATTAAAAATCATATATGGAAATTTATGGATGTTACATTTCTATCCCCCTTAAACAAAATTTCGTCCTCGAAATTTAAAACATACCTTGGTACCTCTTGTGTCCCAATTTTCCATACCATTTTTTTTTTACCAAAGAAATACTTTTACTTCTTACTTGTTTGACTTATTAGTCAATATTTTACTCCGGTATCTTACTTATTTATGGCATTTGAAAGGTCTGGTTCATACTTTTTGAACTGAAAATTATGAGGACATCATAAACTATCTTTACTTTAGAGGTATAGGAAATTTCTATTCATAACATCCTCATTCTTATTTCCATAACTTTATCTTATCTTGTTCATACTATACTCTCTTCATTGGCACCAGACATCATTCATTTCTCTTCTTTCATAACTTTAGGCTATCTACATGAATAATCTTTCTACTAAGGTATAAGCTCATCTCATCAGCTTTGTCTAGATGACACTTGCATCTTTCTTTTTATTCTACTTTCTGTACCTCAAGTTTAACTTTTCTTTTATCTCATAATTACTTGAGGATATTGTGATCTCAAACACTTCTATGGTAATACCATAGATAACTTATGCTAGCTATAACAACTTTTAGTCACTCTACTTCTTGAAAGCATTACTTACCGCTGCTATAAGTGGAAACAGGCTTTTCATAAAAATTATCAAATAAAACTTTGGCTATTACCTACCACTCAACCCTGTTACATTACTCGTACCGTGATCCAACACTTACTTTCATCATATAGACCCTTAGGGTCATTATTGAATCATGATTAATTATCTCAGGGGAGGAGGTTTAACTTCTTTAGCTTATAAAAACTCATTTCATAATCCATTTCCCACAAAAGCTTTCTCTTCTAACTAAGCGGCAAGACAATTTGAGCGAAATTTTTTTTCTCAGAACTTCTTGCTAAACTCAGAGACCTTTCGTCTCTATTAGTGTTCGGTCTCTCCCATTTCATAACTTTACTTACTTTACTAGGATCTATTGCCATTCATATGGGAGATTCTGTAACCTACTAACCTTACTTCTTGGAGCCCAGCTCCCATTTATTAAGTTCAGCAAGTTTTTTCTTTAATTATATTTCAAAAATTCTCAGTTGTCTTTCATGCTCCTCTAAATATTTAGAGTACTTTTAACACATCCTCTCAGAGAATCACAATAAATTGCTCATACTTTTATCCATGTAGCCTAACAGGTACCTTAGTATGACTAATTGGTATTATCCTGATTCATAGAGACCAATTTTTAACTATCAGCACATCTTTCTTACTTTTTAATACTTCCCAATAGGTTACTCATCATACAATTTTCCTCACCACGCTTAACTGTAAAGTGTTGAGGGGTACTGCTGCACTCTTGCCATTCTTGGACTTAGAGAATGCGGCATTAGGCTTCCTTTTAAGCCATAACTAATCTGTGTGACATCTGGATAATTTACTGCTTTTAACTCTAGGACATTCAATCCCAATACTCATACTACTTTTTTCTTTAGCCTGTGCTAGCTTAGAGATTCATCTTACCACTATGCCTTGACATATAAACATACCCCTGAACCTTGTACTCTACTCCTCCTATCATAGCCTTTAAAATCGTTTGGTTCTTTATGAGTCGGGGTCTAAATAATATTAAGGTAATAGTTATTCACTCTTTGCTCTTCAACATTACTACTCTGTCTGTTCTCATACATAACTTTTCTTAGCTATTTAGCCAAGGTCAATCAGTAGTTTAGCAGGTTAAGGAAAACTTTTCTACCTTTCGAAAGTCTCTTGCTAGCCTAGTTAGGATCTAGTCTTGACCTCTCACCATTACTCATTCTTACTCAATTGGGCATCACCCCAAGAGCCACTTTCCATTACTTTGCCTTAGTAACTTATCTGATGGAGGATTTCATCTCTTTACTCAATTGGGCTTCTCCCCAAGAGCTACCTCTCATCTGCCTTGCCTCGGCTGCTTTTATCATATGGAGGATTTCATCTCTTTGCTCAATTGGGCTTCTTCCCAAGAGCTACCTCCCTTTTTCATCTCCTTGGCAACTAATGGAAGATTTCATTCATTGTGAGATCTTTCAGCCAAGAGCTTTCTTTTAGCTAGATTTCAAACTAAGCTCAGCAATCCACTATCTCAAGGTTTCATAATTCTCCAACTGCTTGCCACTATTTTCACCTTAGGCTAATACTTTATACCTTAGATTTATACCTCATGTCTTAAACATCACAAATCCATTACTAACTTTTCGTTATAGAGGCATTGAATCCTTATCAAACTTTCATGTCTCTTCTTTTCATCCTCTTTCAAGCATTTCTCAGCTTGAGCTGTCCAAAATAACATTTAACTTAATCTCAACACATGAAACATTTTCAAGGGATAGGCAACATCATCATCTTGTTCTTACAATCTGGAAGGAGATTATCTATAAAAAGCTAATTCATGATAATGCTCACATTACTACTAGAAAAAAGGCATGAAATTTTTTTTTATTGCTACGGTGCTTATTTAGACAGATAATGGAGATTATAGCCTTATTTCTCATCAAGACATGCCCATATAACTTATATAACAGTAGCTTCCAGACCCAACTTCTTAGCATAGCTACAGGATTCGGCTTGCACCTAAATCATACCTTTACTAAGATCAAGTGACTTATAGGCCTTATACTGAGATTAGCACAAAAACTTTATCCTGTATGTATGGTCTGGAGTTGGCCACCTCCATAGTACTGTCACAGGTATAATATCCTGACTCTTTACACTTGAAGCACACATTTTTCATTGCTAAGCATAGCCTTTTGCAATGAGCCTTTCCGCATTCTTAAAAACAAGAGCTGGCTTACTTAATTGTCTCCTCTGTGCTTATTGCCTTGCTTCTTGAATCCCATGCTATTCCATGGCTTCTTATCATATTGATCGGATGTGTTGGAGTACATACTTGTGACTCAGACTATTTTTTAGTAATTCGATTCACTTCAATTACTGAACTAAAAGTCTGAAGCTGCATTGAGATAACTCTTCTTTTATGGCTAGCTTTAGGCCCCTTTCTAGCTTCTCTATCCTCCATCACTTATCAACATATTGTTGAAGGAAGATTGGGTATCAAGCCAATTGATTGTACCTTGCTATATATTTAATGACTAACTCATTCACATATTAGATCCTTATAATTCCGCTTTCTCTTACAGACTAGGGAAAATACTTTTTGTAAAACTATTCTTATAATACTTCCCAAGTCAATAAAGTTCCCTTTACCTGATTAGCTTATTTCATATTTTGCCACTATTGGTCATCCTCCTTTACCATTAAGCTTCCATTTTCGATGTGCAGTCCATTATTTTGAAAATCTTTTTTAGGCTCAATCTATTTTTTGGCATCTTGCACATCAAATTTACTATCAAAGGATGAAAGCTAACACTTGCACAATAGTATATTGGTGGCTGGTACTCTCAACCAATTACCTTACAGCTTGTCCTGAAGGAACTTACTGACTTGCTTAAAGCTGTCGCGGTATAGCGGAACCTTAAGGGCTTTAACTTTCTCCCAGTTGTCTCTGAGCATTAACTACCTGTTATAGCTACTCAATGGTTTACTACTACAGATCCCTGACAATTAAGAATCACTTGTAAGGGATCTAGACCAGGAGTACATTCATTTAGTGCTACTATAGTCATTTGAGAGGTTTATACTTGTACCTTCAGCCTTTGTTGAACACCTCTCCGTATCTTAATAACTCTTACCTTGCAATTAATAATTGCAATTGATAACAACTTGAACTTCACAATTACATTTACTACTACTTTCATTATATCCTTACTGGTCATGATACATCATCATGCCTCAACCCATAGTCTCTTTCCTTTACTATCCTTAAGTCAGCATCTTACTATATGCTTATTGTCATGACACTGGCTTATAGGGATCAAGTACTATTGTCAGATCTAGCATTGCCATTTGTTATCTCTATTAGATCTTCCTCTAGATCCTTATCAGAGACTTCTACTATCTAGATGCTTATCAGAGACTTCTACTATCTCAACCTTTTTTTTTCATGATAGCATTCTACTTGGAGTGTTTAGGCAATGACACAATCTTTCAGAGTGTGAAACACTCAACCTTGAGGGAAACTTCTTGATACGGTTCCAGAACTCTTGACCCGATATGACATCAAGTACTAGCTCAACCCATTCACTTGCAGGGAGCTTATAATCCTAATGGCCTTCTAAGAATCTCTTTGACTTCTAGTACCATACCAAGGAAATCTAGAATTGAACATATCTTCCCAAATCCATCATGATATTTATTGTCCATATCTTTAATAATCTTTTGGATTTGGAGTCCTTGGTTTAGTTGGAAAAAGCTACCTGTTTAATTCAAATAGTACAGTTAGCCCAAACTTGCTTATTATAACTCATGAGCTGACCCACCTCTTCCCTAGAGGTGTGCTTTCTTACTTTTAGTAGGACTATACATGAAGGGACCAGTACTATGGGTTGCTTCCTGAATTTAGGCAATACTTTCATTTAGTGACTACTATATGGTTGTAATTACTAAAAATCTTGTTGGATCCTATGTCTTCCCTTATAGGATCTTGATTAGGCTTAGGTCAAATTCTTGCACTTGGGTAATACTCATCTTTTTTTTTCTAACTTTCTTTTATACATTAGTTGCCCCCATTGATTCTTTTCATAACTATCATTTATTCCTTATTGGCCTCTTACATTCATTACTAAAAAATATCTTGTCACTGATCTCATTTTCTAGGTAAGATACTTGCTTTTATACTCATTAGCAACCTACCATCACGTCTTTAAGCTATATTCTAGCCAGTGGCTTGGCATTAGAGAAAAGCCTTAGGTAAACATTCATACTAGCTGCGGATTAATGAGGTTTTATATCTTTCTGAAATTATCCTAGGTCATCCTTTTTCAGAGAACTATTAGAACTGTAGGGCTCATCAATCTTTCTCATCATCTCATACTCTTTAGAGGTCTATTATAACCTTACAATTGGTCTACTGTGACCATGAAATCTGCTGTAATCTCTGAGCCCTACTAGGATCCTCTGTGATCCTACATCATCTCTTTACTAATACGATCTAACTACAATCAAACTCTGAAAAGATTCAAAACATAAGGTAATGCACTTTGTAAAATATCCTCAACTAATCACGCAACTATCATAAGCTATCCTTAAGACTAATCTCATATGCCACTCAAACAATCTTAGGCCAGATTTCTTAAAGGAAATATATCTTATATTCAAGTGAAAACTCTAACTAAGAGGATTATTATCCTCTCTCATTACAAAGATTTGCCCAGATCTTTGCTCTAATACCAAAAATGTAACACCTTAACTTACTAGGCTTTTAATCATATTTCATATATCTAGCAGAAATAATTAAAAACCTAGAACAATTAAACTTTTAAACTTTTCAAAATTTGGTTGCTCGAAAGACAATAACTTAACTAAAAGTTTACTTTAATTAATAAAAATCAAGCCAATTATACTGTAATTATCTGACTGTTGTTCCAGAACATATCAGTATAATTCAATACATTTATTCTAAAATAATATCTTCCAGCCTGCTTCCTCTTACTTAACCACCTCCTTGCCTTTGCCTTTGCTTGTGCTTAGCCCTAACATTGTTAGTTATTTGGTGTGAGATTTGGGGAAATCTCAGTAGTATATATATTCATTCATACAAATCATGCTCATAATCAGGTATTTATGCAAACAACCAAATAACTCATATTTCATGCATCTATAAAAGTCTCAACAGAGTTTTCTCTTAATACTAGACATATTTCAAAACATTTATATTGAAACAACTCATCCAATAATATCACATAACATCCATAATTAATTCACAGAAAATGCATGAAATAAATAATATACTACCTCCACCGAAAAGTATCCTGAGCTAAGCAGCTTGCCTTCCTTCTTGAATTTTTTTAAGTACCTTACTTGAAGCTAACCTTCCTTTCTTTTCCTTTTCTTTCACTCACACTCTCTTTCTTTCCCTCGGCTTTCTCTTTCTCTCACTTACTCCCAACTCTCACTCTCAACTAGTGATGTGTTAAAATGAAGAAATGAGAGGGGTATTTATAGTGTTGATGTCTTGACCAACAAGTGACATCAATTCATCATAATTCAATGTAACTCATTAAAACCACTATTCATTGTATATCTTTATTCAATGTATACTCATAAGAATTCAATGTAACTCATTGAAACCACTATTTATTGTATACCTTCATTCAGTGTATACTCATAAGAATTCAATGTAACTCATTGAAATCACTATTTATTGTATACCTTCATTCAGTGTATACTCATCTGAATTCAATGTAACTCATTGAACCCACTATTTATTGTATACCTTCATTCAGTGTATACTTATCTGAATTCAATGTAACTCATTGAAATCACTATTTATTGTATACCTTCATTCAGTGTATACTCATCAGAATTCAATGTAACTCATTAAAACCACTACTCATTGTATATCTTCATTCATTGTATGCTCATTAGAATTCAATATAACTTATTGAAATCATAATTCATTGTATATCTTTATTCAGTGTATATCTTCATTCCTCATATTCTAAACATAAACCGTATTAAAAATCATATATGAAAATTTATGGATGTTACATAAAATGCATGAGAATTTCCATTTATGGATATTGTGATGTTAAGTTATGTTCTACCAAGTTTCATGGCAAAATGAGTTCATTTATAATGGTTTTGGTAAGCAAATGGCAATATAGACTGACACAGGGCATTTTCCAGACATGTCTGTATCATTCACCCTTATTCTGTACTTAATGTGAGATTAGATTTATGGTATTTTTATACCAGATATAGGGCATATCAACCTTTAATATGACACCTAATTCACCCCATTTGGAGTTGTGAACAATTAATGGTGAATTTTCTAAGTCAGGGTTCAGAACAGGGCAAGAATGGGAAAACTGAAAACTGAAAAGTAAGTACTCAAAAATTAAAAGCTAATATAAAAGCGTACAAAGCTCCAAATATTCAGTGGTTTAATGTATAAAAAGATCTATGTTTTAAGTTTCATATGCCACTGATTTGAAGTTAATTGGAGGTATATAATAGGAGATATGGAGTTTTTCCTAAAACTATTTTAGTAAGAGTTGGATTCTGATCCTTCATGATTTAAGTTAAAGTTATGCCCTGTGTAGGTGAAATAAATGTATAATAAAAATATTTCTATAAGTGGACATATAGAGATTTCCAATGACATATATTATGCATGATTTGGTCATGGATATAATGAAATATGATTTTTCAAACTTGAGGCCAGAAAACAGGAAGATAGAAAAAAATGACCTAATGAACAGTAAATGTCCACGAAAGTACTGTATGAATTGACCCAATAAGTTACTATTTTACATTTTTTCCCATGTAGATCTGAATTTAAGAAAATTTTAGAGACTTGAATCACATCAAGATGATTTTTGTAGATTTAGTTATGGATTTTCAAAGTTCATCGGGTAAAATGGAAATTGCCAAGTGAACAATGCCCTGAATTTTGAAAAATTCTATTTTTATTATATTATGATTCTAGTCTCTAAACCATGATAAAAAATATCTAGAATGATCTAATACATGGGAAATGAGCCCTAATATAAGGTGTTGCAGAGCTCTAGTGTAACCATTGGCAAGGTTACATTAGGGTAATGTGTGCTTGGTGATGTCACGAAATCAGTCTTCACCGACTATTGGAAGGGAATTATCTATTGGAATGTCTTGTGATGATGATAGCTTAGGGTTGTAGCCATGTATGAGGGAGAACACACATATCATTCTTTAGCATTTCATTGCACCATGTGCACGTTTGTGTGGATCAGTATATATATACTGTGTGTGATTGTTTTTGGTTATTAAGACTTTGTCTCACATCCCTTTCCCATGAACTAACATTTCAAGTGAAAATTCTAGCACTAGTCTGGAGAAGACCAGGGAGTAGTGTACCGAACGTGGAAATATCAAGTCTTTGTAGTGTATGTGTGTAATGTCTATGTATGTTGTGCTAAGTAGGATAGTGTTTGTATTTGACATGAAAATTGTATTGATATTGATGTGGAATGGTGTTGGATGTGATGTTTTGTGATGCATGCATGGTTTGGAGTATTGAGATAGTATGGTAGTGTATGTGAGCCTGAGGAGAGTTTTGGGCCAAGTATGTGAGTTTTGTTTGGGCCTATAGCCCACTTTGTCAAGAGGGTCAAATCTTAGAGAAAGGGTTCTTTTGAGATGAAACCTTTTTGGACAAGTTGGTTTAGTCACAAGGGATTTGTGTGGAGGGTCCTGAATGGTCAAATTGCCTTTGGTGGCAAATAGGAGTTGTAAATGGTGAATTTTGGGTCAAAAAGTGGATAAAACAGTGCAGGGTGTCTAAAATCTCCATATGGAAATGGAATTAAGTGAAATTGTTGTCTATGGTTAGATTGGAAAAAGATTGACTTGTAGGAGTTGGAATTAGGTCAATCAGAGGTTGAAGCATAAAATTATGCATGTTGAAAATTCATTCCAAAAGTTGAATTTTGCTGATATGGCATCAGCCAAGGGGCTCCATGGTGTAAGTGGATCTGAGAGCACTAAAGCCAAAGCGGTACTGTAGTCGTCGTGACCTTACATACTGTTCCGGCTATTCTGGAATTTCTTGAGGTGTTTTTCGCTACTCTGATATTTTGGGAGGTAAATATGAGATGTTTGGGCAGTGTTTGGTTGATTTTTGAAGCTTCCAACCAAGTCAGGAGGCGTTTGGGAGTAAGTGTTATAACTTCCTTCTTAATGTTATTATTGGAAGAACCAAGTTATTTTACAGCATATTATTATTATTATTGAAAGATATTTTTATTAAAAAGTAAAAGCAATATGAAATTTTTTTATGAAAAAAAGAAGAACTTGTTTTTTAATTTAAATTTATTTAAATTTGCTAATAAGGGTCATATTGAAAAAAATTATAATCCATTCCATTCCATCCCTTTTATAATAACTTCCAAATAATAGTCAAATAAGGCCACACATTTACCTCATAAAACTCTCAAACAATGGAACATTTCATTCCATTCCACTCTATTTCCTTCCATTCCATTATATTCCCATTAATGACCATTCCATTCCTTTCTGCCATAAACTCCCAAACATAGCCTTAGAAACCCAAAGGATTTCCCAAACTCAGGTTCCTCGGTCATCGTTGGTGCTCTACAGAATGGCAGATTAATTTCTACAGTATTCCTAGGAGCTGTAACCGTCCGGCTGATGGCCTCGTCAATATTGGCATGACTATAAAAATATTATTTTTGATGTTCCCCCTGACTCCATTGGGAACCTTCTTGTATCTGATGTAAATGGGGCTCATGCCCCTGTCTCTGATTAATTCTACGAAGGGGTGATACCCTCCTTTTCCATAAAAAAAAAAAAAAGGTCGTCCTTTTTTGAGAGATAAAAGTGGAGCACAACTACAAGAATGCCCTGATAGTCTGACACATTACACTTAAATTTGGCAAAATCAACACACTGGGATTCAAACCTGCATCTTCCAGAATTTGCAAAGGTAGCAACTACCACTTGACCATTTTACTTGTTCAATAAAGGCACAGTTATGTGTTTGCGTGTGTGAATGAATAGATTAACATTTAGCTTTTTTTTTAGTTTTTTTCCTTACTTATATATTTTTCCTTCCAAAATATAAAACATAATATAAGAATGATTCATATATGTATTATCGATTAAAGTATGGATTGTTTAATTAAATTAAACGTAATATGATCTAAACTAAATGTGGAAGTAGACGCAATCCAAATGACGACAGTTTGAAACCATTAATATGTGAAAGCCAAACCTGAAAATTACTTAGTATCAGCAAGACTTTGTCATTTCTATCATATATATATATATATTATATAGATAGGTCTTCATGTATTGCACACATTTTAACAAATGAATTGTATTAGTTATGACGTGCAAAAAGTGTGACTTATTATGTATAAAGTGTGACTTATTATATATTTTAACTTTTATGTTGATATTTTAAATTTTCACAATAGCTGCTAGTGAAATCAACCAATTACAAATACTATATGTAAATGTTTGAACTCATTAAATTTATACTCTTATAATTATTCATATTCATTATTGGCCAAAACAAACCTTGCCAATAGGTTGATATATGTGTGTGTGTGTGTGTGTGTTTTTTTTTCTTTAGCTATCCGTTCACTGGTTGATTTGGTTTGGCGAGCAACCCTTATAACATGTTTGGGGTGGATCCAAGCATTCAATGATTTCAATCTCATTTTATATATAAAAAATGTAAAAAATTATATGCATGTATTAAACAGTTTTTCGTTGTCAATATATTTAAAAATTTTATTTGTCATAACTTATAGTTGAAAAGTAAACTAGAATCATTAATATTGTAAAAGTAATTGTGGAAAATTACTCTGAATATTACTGAATAACTTGGGTTACATATATACACAATAGAGAATCCTAAAATAATGTAAAATATCTCCAAATCTAATCTAATAATATCTCTAATAATATTTACAAAATCATCTATAATATCTACAAAATCCTCTATATTTAACACCCCCCCTCAAACTCAAGATGGTTTGATAGAAAACAGCTTGAGTTTGTCTACTAAAAATTGGAAACGACCAGGATTAAAAGATTTAGTAAACAAATCAGCCGGCTGATGCTTCGTTCCAATGGAGACAAGTCTGATGTTGCCTTGAATAATATGTTGTCGAGTGAAATGACAGTCGATCTCGATATGTTTGGTTCGCTCATGGAATACATCATTGTGAGCAATCTTAATAGCTGCTTGACTATCACAATATATGTCAGTGAAAGATTTCTGAGAAGCTCCCAAATCATCAAGCAGCCAACGGAGCCAAAGAACCTCAGCAGTAGTATCTGCTAATGCCCGATATTCTGATTCAGCACTGGATCGAGAAGCTAGAGTCTGTTTCTTACTTCTCCAAGAGATAAGAGAGTCACCAAGAAAAATACAAAATCCAGTAGTAGATCGACGATCAGCATGATCACCTCCCCAATCAGCATCAGAGTAAGCCCGTAAAGTAAGAGAGGATCTAGCAGAAAAGTGAAGGCTATGATACAAAGTTCCTTTGACGTATCGAAGAATCCGAAGAACAGCTGCATAATGAGTAGTCCGGGGCTCAGACATGAACTGACTAACAATATGAACCGCATAAGCAATATCCGGACGAGTCACCATAAGATAAATGAGTCCTCCAACTAGCTGCCGGTAACGTGTGGGGTTCTCCAACAAAGTCCCATCAGTAGAAACAAAGTGAGCATTAGGCTCAATGGGAGTATTCTCAACCTCCTCGTCAGTAAGAAAGGCCCGAGATATCAAATCAGAGGCATACTTGACCTGTGAGAGAAAGATACCACTCTCCCCATGATGTACCTCGAGACCAAGAAAGTAACTCAGCCTTCCAAGATCCTTCATCTCAAATTGGTTTCCCAAGTAAGTTTTAAGCTCCTGAATGCCTGTCAGATCATTACCTGTGATAATCATGTCATCAACATACAAGAGAAGTAAGACAATGCCTCGATCACTAGTTCGAACAAACAGAGCAGAATCATGAGGACTACAAGAGAAACCAAGATAACTCATGGTAGTACTAAATTTAGCAAACCAAGCTCGAGGGGCCTGTTTAAGCCCATAGAGTGCTCGACGAAGACGACAAACTTTATCTTTCGAATGTGAATACCCGGGAGGAGGCTTCATATAAACTTCTTCCTCCAAATCACCATTCAAGAAGGCATTCTTGACATCCATCTGATGAAGAATCCAATGCTTAACAGCAGCAATAGCGAGGAGGCTGCGAACAGAAGTAATTCGAGCAACGGGAGCAAAAGTCTCTTCATAATCAATACCGTACTCCTGAGTGAACCCTTGGGCCACCAAACGAGCTTTTCGCTGCTTAAAAGAACCATCTGAGTGAGTCTTATTCTTATAAACCCATCTGCACCCAACCAGAGTCTTACCAGGAGGAAGATCAACAAGATCCCAAGTGTGCATTTTCTCTAGAGCCTGCAATTCTTCTTCCATTGCTTGCTGCCAGAGAGGATCACGGGAGGCTTCTTTATAGGATTGGGGTTCCTGAAACTGAAGGATGGTGGAAAAACAATGGTAATCATTAAGGTTGGAAGGAAGATGTCTTACACGAGTGGGCCGAGTACTGTCGGATGACATGAGCTCCGTAGACGTAATTTGTACTGGAGAATCAGATACAGTAGGCTCATCTGGAGCGGGCTCTGCGTCAGGCGTGTGAATGAGCTCATTTGAAGAATCAGCACCTGTGTCACTAGGAAAAAGATCAACAGAAGTATCTGTAAAGATAGAAGGCGAGGGAAGAGAAAAGGAGGAAAGGTCAGTCAAAGATGAGAACTGCATATGTTCCCAGAAAACAACATGACGAGAAACTCGAATGCGGTGAGAGATGGGGTCCCAACAACGGTAACCCTTATGTTCAGAATCATAACCAAGAAAGCAACAAACACGAGCACGAGCTTGCAATTTGGTGGTCTCATGAGATGGAAGAAGAACAAAACAAACACAAGCAAAAACTTTTAGAAGACTGTAGTCAGGAGGTGTGCCATAAAGGCGTTCAAAAGGAGAGATGTTACCAAGAACTTGGCTAGGGACTCTATTAATGCAGTAAACAGCAGTCAAAGTAGCTTCACCCCAAAAACGTTCAGGACAAGAAGAAGAAATAAGTAGGGCCCGGACAGAATCAAGGATATGACGATGTTTACGTTCAGCCCGACCATTTTGCTGAGAGGTGTAAGGACAAGAGTACTGAGAGATGGTGCCTTGAGCAGCAAGAAATGTGAGTAATTTAGAATCACGATATTCCAAGGCATTATCACGACGAAAAACTTTGATAACTTTAGAGAACTGAGTGTGAATCATAGTAGCAAATTTAATATAAATATCAGGCAACTCAGATCGGTTTTGCATCAGATATATCCAAGTAAAACGAGAATAATCATCAACAAAAATCACGAAATAACGAGATCCTCCCATAGAGGGAGTAGGTGCGGGCCCCCAAATATCGGAATGAATCAAATCAAAAATGGAATCAGCAATAAAGTCATTTTTATTAAACGATAAAGCAGGCTGTTTGGCAGTTTGACATGAAATACAATGAAAAGACTCATCATCAACATGACCTAAGAGACCACTAGAAAGTAAAGGGCGAAGTTTATTCAAGGAAGGATGAGCAAGACGGCGATGCCATAAATCAAGAGACAAGGATGTGGTAGCAGCACACAATCTAAGAGAAGTGACTTCAGGAAGATGTAATGAGTTGAGCTCAAACATACGACCAACTTTACGCCCAGTCCCGATAACCTGTCCTGTCTGAGAATCCATCACAACACAACCACATTTGTTAAATAATACATCATAACCCATATCAACAAGTTGTCCAACAGAGATAAGATTAAAGCTAATAGCAGGTACAAAATAGGTATCATGAATAGTTAAGGAGGGTAAAGAAACTGAACCAATATGACTAACAGGCATTTGAGAGTTATCAGCAGTGTGGATAGGATGGGCAGTAGTGTTGGGAGACAGAGAAGAAAAATAATTTTCTTGACCAGTCATATGGTTGCAACAGGCAGAATCAAAAAACCAAGAGGTACCTGAGGGAGTAGCTAAGGCAGCAGGTGGGCTGGAAGTACCAGTTATAAGCTTACGGAGGAGACCCTCGAGGTCTGCAGTGGAGGATCCTGAAATGGAACTGGCAGCAGTGGTAGGAACGTCATCAGTGACAGATAATGCAGGCTTAGAGGAGAAACTAGACCTTGTTGATCTTCCCTGATCAGGCTTGGGAGGGCGAATGGGACATTGATCAATAAGATGCCCAGTCTTCTTACAATAGCGACAAAACAGAGTAGGACAGTTGGCAGCAATGTGTCCTTTCTTTTGACAAGTTCTGCACTCAATATAGGGACACTGATCAAAAGTATGAGTAGACTGGGGGCAGCGACGACAAGACTTAACAGTACGTCCGGATGCAGCAAAGACCATCTCAGGAGTGCGCTGCAAAAGACCCAGTCGAGTTTCTTCAGAGCGAAGGCGAGGAAGAGCATCTTCAAGAGTCGGAAGAGGACTTTGATGAAGCAAAGAAGCTCGAACAGGCTCAAAATCATCCGTGAGAGCCATTAGAAATTGAATGAGACGAAGTTGATCTCGATATTTAAAGAAAGCTCGTGCATCGTCCTCACATTTAAAAGAAGGCTCTGAATAAGCTAACTGATCCCAAATAGATTCGATTTTAGCCAAAAAATCATATAAAGGCTGACCCTTTTCCTGCTTCAAAATACTGAGATTTTTCTGCAGCTGAAACTGATTGGACAAGTCAGATGAAGTATATCGACTAGCAAGATGATCCCATACCTCTTTTGCAGTTTCAAATCGCCCAAACTGTTGGTGGATGGTAGAAGCAGAAGTGTTGCGAAACCAGGTGATAATCTGATTGTTTTTGCTGTCCCATTCATCAAGTCGCTCAGTAAATTTTAAATCTGTCTCTGCAGCCTCACGAACAGGATATCGAATATCACCAGTAACATAGCGCCACAGCTTGCGGCCTTTCAGAAAACCGCGCATACTCTCCAACCAAAGACGATAATTGGACCCATTTAAAATAACGGAAATGGGATGTGCAACATCGGATTTCTCCATGGGTCAGAGAAGGAGACCAAATAGAAAAAAAACAAAACGTGGAGCACGTGCTGAAATGAAGAAGAGAGAACGCAGATCACTGAAGAAGCGCGTGGGAGCGCGTGGTGGAGAGAGAGACCATGAAACTTCGGGGACAGACCGAGTTGGAAGAGAGGAACACGGCGGAGTGGCGCGTGGTGGCTGAGGAGACGACGAACGGTGGAGATCTGGACGGAACTGGACGGTCTGCGCAGAAGAAAGAACTGGCGCGTGAGGGCGCGTCGGACGGAGCTAGGTGACCGGACTTCGGGGGTTGGCCGGTCAGAGGGAGTCGACGGCGGGGAAGGGAGTCGTGATGGCAAAGGACGACGGCAAAGTGGCAAAACGGAGGGAGGCAGTGACGGCAGAGACGGGAACGGCAGACGGGAAAAAATTTCGGAAAAGAAAAAAACTAGGGCTCTGGTACCATGTAAAAGTAATTGTGGAAAATTACTCTGAATATTACTGAATAACTTGGGTTACATATATACACAATAGAGAATCCTAAAATAATGTAAAATATCTCCAAATCTAATCTAATAATATCTCTAATAATATTTACAAAATCATCTATAATATCTACAAAATCCTCTATATTTAACAAATATAAAATATAAACTTATACAAGATTATGTTATATATTCATATAAAATGCATAAATTATTTTTTAACATATATGAATAATATAATTTTAATTTTTAAATTTCGTACAGTATCAAATCCTTCAAACTAATGACATTGAATGTGAAGTCTAAAGACAAAATGTTGAGGGCAGAGATACGGACATAACATGTCGTCGGTGAAGTAGTCTCACTACGTATTGGAGAAATGTACGTTTTTTTTTTTTTATGACATCACAAGAACATACTAAAAAGTAAAATTGAGGTAAGTACTGATAAGGAAGATTTTAGTAATGAATTTTTTATCTTGCCATTTGTATGTCCGTTTCTTTGAAAGGTCAAAGAGTACGAAACCAAAACCCACCTGCTGACTACTTGCAGAAAAGATTTTGACAGGGTGGAAAAGGAGGATCGTAATACTAAATATATATCGTGATGAAATAAATTTTTATAATTTATTATATAGTCATATTGAAAGAGGTGAGCATGGACCTTCAGGTCCATAAAATTGATGCAACTCTATCCTATCAGGTCAATCGGTTTTATTGATTTTTGGCTCAATTTTCTCCTCTCATGTCCTATCAGTGTTATCTGCTCTTTTAATAATTTCTACTCTTTCACCTCTTTTCCTTTCATGTACGTCTTTGCTTTCATTTACCGACCCTATTACTGTTCTTTGCTCTTTTTCAACCAGCCAAATCTTATCTGAATTGCAAGATCTTATCCCCTCCCTGCTTAGTTTTGTCGAACAACTGACACAAGATAGTGATTAAATTGAGAGTGAAATTTATGCTATTAAATATTAAACCCCCGCCCGTGGGGGGGTGTTTTGTTGGTGGTGGGGTGTGTGAAGGGAGAGGGATTGAACAAAAGGTGACATGAAGGAGTGGGAGAAGCGGAATATGTGTGCATGTTAATTTGTGTCACTTATGAAAGTAATATATGGGTATATTACTTATTTATAAAATTTATGCCAATGATCAAAATAAAAAAATTATATTTTTTAAAATATGAATTTTACAAGATTTTAACATATTCATTGAACAAATCTACAAAGAAAATCTTGATGCCTGTTTGGTTCACAGACGTAATTTTAAAAGAAGTAGAAATGGAAGTGGAAGTGGAAGTGAAGTTTAAAAGTATGTTTAGTGAGATAATGGAAATGTAGTATAATTTTTATTTTTTAACCATAAAAATAAAATGAAAAGACTCCAATACCCCTAAAAAAAACTCCCCTCACCATCTGTCAGACCAGACCATATCATCACCGGTGAACACTAGCATCTTCTCAAACCCTTCCACTATGGACCACCGTGGACTACAACAAGGACCACCACTAGAACATCAATTCAGATTAACAGCAAAAGCAACTCACAAAAGAAAATCAGTTATAAGCAAAACCCATTTACAAAAAAAAAAAAGCAAATCGAAGAACATAGGGGGCAACAAAGATCCAAAGCGGTTGGAAGCTTAGAGGCTTGGAGATGTAGATGTCATTGCTGGAGTGGGTTGAAAACTGAAAATTTTATCCAAAAAAATCCCAAATTGAAGTTATAGATGACGTGAGGGATGATGGAGATGAAGATCAACAAAGATTGAGGATTTCATATAGCAGATCTGTGTCACACGATGGCTGGAGATTAGCTGTCATCCTCTTTAGCACCATCACCTGCCATCATCCTCTCTACACCGTTGTCCACCGCGTCGCCACCTTGAGCATCGCCATCCTCACTATTGCAGTTCATTGGTGGAAGGGGTAAATCTCTGGCTTCATCTCTCAAATCGCCGACATCTTCTTCATCTCTAGCTTCCATTGAAGAAACATGGGTCCAAGCCGTCGCCATTGTCGTCACTACTAGGGAACACTGTCACCATCACCATCATTTGTTGGGATCACATTGTTGAATAACTGATCAAGAGGCAACGCAGAGAGACGTAAGGGTAGGGCTATGGGTAAAATGGACAAAAGCCCACACTTCCATGGAACTTTGGTGAGTTCCATCGTGGGTGTGATGGAATCCACTTCCATCAATTTTGATGGAACTACACTTCCTTGGAAGCGCGGTTTTGGCACACCAAACATAATTCTCCCTTGATTCCATTTCTAGTTCCATTTTCCTCCTCCCCAATTCCAGCATACCAAACATGGCATCAGTGTGGCACGAGAGTTCTATATACATATATAGCCTTTAAGGTTGGATATTTCTTTTGTATGTGATTATGGGATTGAATATTGTCTGTGGGAGTTTGTGGATCTAAGAATTATATATAAATTTAAATTGTTAAAGGAAAATCTCCTTTATAATTTTTATAGATAAAATATGCGAAGAATCAGGAACAACTTAATAATAAGCTTGATGATGCAAGGTGAGTATTATTCCCTCTGTTCCAGTTTATAGTACACTTTTAACTATCACATACGTACCAAGATAATGATTAGTAACCAAAATTTTTTTCTATTATTTTCCAAATTACCCTTATTTAATAATATTTCATACATTAATAAATTGCAGTCATTCTCTCTTTCATTCTTTTTTCTGAGTTCTCATGGGTTATTGGTAATTGTGAAGAGTGAAGTATTTGAGGGAAATTCTCCTTTATTCATTTATGAGTTGACCAAACTATTAAAGAATTTTCATTAAATGTATTGGTAACCATAAAATATATGAGCTTATTTAATAGGGGCAATACTAGAAAGATAATAAAAAAATACAATATAATCTATGCAATGCACTATATTTTGAAACATGAATTTCTCAGAATAGTGTATTATATAGCATAACGGAAGGAGTATTATCTAATAGTAATATAATAATACTCCCTCTACTTTAGAAGATTTGCTATTAAAACTGATATTTTCTAATATATAATAAGCTTGATGGTCAATATGATAAAATTATTTTTTTAACTAAATATTATTCCATTCGTCAATACTAAACCAACATATAATGATAAAAAGGAAATAATACTAAAAAAATAATATTCCATCCCAACTTCAGTTTCTTATGCTTAGTTTATTCAGTAATTCACTTCATTTTATTATTATTTAAAAATATTGAATGAATAAAATTACTAAAAAATCCTGTGCGTCAGCACAGGAGCTCTGTCTAGTTCAATGATAAACGAGGATCTGAATGTTCAGAGGAAAGGTTATTACAAGTTTTAGAATTTAGAAGAAGCTATTAAATATTAATGAAATTTCCTCGTAGTATATTTCAATTGTTGCACTATGAAAAAGAAATTAATTTTCATGGACACCAACTAATTAAAGGCCACATGTCTTCAAAGTAGTGAAACTAGTAATGGTCTTCTTCAGCCATGAAGGTTCTGTACGACATGCTTCCGTCAACATCTCTTCCGTCAGCATTTTGTCACTTTAGTTAGGCTATATTCAGCGTCATTGATAATGCAGAAAATTCAAAATACAAATTATATTATTTGCATTTTCAAAAGTAAATTATTTTATTAATGTGAATAGTATAATTTTTATACATTTTTCTGTACGTTATACTAATGATTTATTTTTTCAGCATGACAATTAAAAATTTTAAATATATTGACAATAAAAAGTTGTTTAATAGTCCCTCTTGTTTTATTTATAAAGAAATTTTTTTTTTGGTAATCCTAAATATAAGAGAAAGAAATGGAGTTAATAATAAATTAATTTTTTTTAAATTACCCCTCATTAGAGCTCATAAAAAAAGAGTTAATGGTATATTAAATAGAATAGTAATTCAAATTAATATTAAATTAAATAAGGATAATTTTAAAAAAAATTTAAAATGTGAGACAAATTAATTAGTTTCAACTGACTAAAATTATTTTTTTTAATATCTGTAAAGTATTTTTTTTCCTTATAAATTGAATCGATGGGAGTATAACTATTTTCATACTTATTTAGTCAAAAAATTGACTTTGACGTGTGGGATTCACCTCAATTTGTTAAATATGTTACTCCCTTCATCTTACTTTATTTTAGTTATTGTTTTAAAAAATTTTAAATATTTTAATTTAACTGACATTCTATATTATTAATAAAACATCTCTTTTATATTATTTATCTTTAATTAAAAATAGTGATAAGTGAAATATAAATCATCTCAGAACATTTTAGTTAACGATATTTTGGTAAAATATCATTAAATTTTATTATAATTTAGATTATTAACTAATTTTATTGGTTTAAGAAAAAACTCCTTAAAGTGCCAATTAAAATTAAAATGAGATATTTTTTATGTATTATTAGATAAATTGTTTTTTGTTAAAATGTTATTGTTGGCAATTCATCGAAATTTTATATGATGTTGTTAAGTATTGATTCATGATGTGTTTTTAACATATATCCTTGTTTGGGGGTTCAACTAACTCAATGGTTTAATAAGCCTAATCCTACTCAATATACCACATTGGCATGAGGATTGGGCCGAGTTGGACAATAGATGTATATATATATATATGATTATTTTTCTTGATACATCTAATGTAATAAATTAACTTTATTATTATCATGAATATTTTTAATATTTTAATCTTTTAATTTTATTTAAAATTGTAAATTGATTTTTAATATTATATAAAAATGCATAATTATTAAGTATTTATAATTTTAAAAAATGTTACTTTTGATCCCAATATTATTTTTTATGAAACTATATTTGGATAGATATAATTATGTTTTATTAATAAATAAAATGAGTTTATTATTTTATTTTTAAATTACTTTTTAAGACCAGATCAAAGCTAGTCTTGTATATTAGGTCAGCTCAGCCTTAGAAAGACTGAGCATCAGGTTGACTATCAAATATTTATGCATCCTTAATCCTTAATATGTACCATTACTAACTTGCTAACTATATTTTCATATAAGTATTTAGGAAGTCAAATTATTGATATTAAAAGTAATTTATTATATGAAGCTCAATTCAAATTTAAGAAAAATCATAATAATATTAGCGGGTTAAACCGATTGACTTAATAAAAAAAAAGTTTAAATGAGCATATATAGTTAATAATATATTTCAAACTTGTTAATCTTATGTAGCGACCACAAAATAGTGTCCGAACCACAAAAAGAAAAAGCACACATGCTCTACGGCTACAAGGTGCAATTGGTATATTCAAAACGAGGACTTGAATATCAAAGTCCTTTACATACCAATGTCGCATATGTGGAATATGTTATTCATATATGCTATATATGGGGGGTAAATAAAAAATATTACAGATAGAATACAACAAAGTTCAATAATGAAAGACTGAAATTATAATATTACACTATAAATCTACTCCTTCAATGGAGGACAGAAAAAATTGTTTGAACAAGAGTGAGGAGTACTATTCCAGCAATAGAAGCCATAGTTTGTCAACATGTCTTGCAATAATCACGCCTCAAAGTTCTCATCCTCTGTTGACAACGAGGATCTTCATAGAAACGATTCAACCTTTTGCAGATATCAACATAATTTGAATTTAAATTATATCGAATTATTTCTTTCCGAAGACCACTAAATAATTTATCAACATCACTGGTATCACCTAGAGAGTTTGAGATTATTTTAATCTGAATAAGGACATCCACATCTTTCTCTGTGTTGGTTAGGCGACCCATGAGAACAACATAATCAGCAATATCAGATTCATCTAAATAATAACATTGATCTAAAGCTATCATATTACGAAACAAAGTTTCTGTGGTATCTTCCACAAGAATATGTGCGACCTCAAGAGTACTACACCATGAAATTTTCAAGTCTAATAAGCAGTTGCTTGTAATTGCCTTAAACTTTATTCCTGCTTCATTTAACTCATTTGCACTATATAAAAGAACATCGGGTCCATCCTCTAGCGAATCCCTTTCATATCTTTCTCTTGGTAAGTGAAAGAACCTGAGAAGATCTGTGAAATGCTTTATTCTATCATTGGAATTAGGCTTTAATTTTTGTGTGTTATAATGGTCAAAGAAGTCACAGGTGAGTTCAAGAAAGGGAGGGACGTTACTACAATGGTCTCGTGGAAAGGCTTTATTGAATAGACCTTCAAGAAGAAAGAAGGGCAGTTGATTCTCAAATAAAAGCAAATCCTGAATTATCTTATGTAGCAACCATGGTTGTGATAGTTTAGCATCGCTGAATATCCCAGAACAACAACAGCACCTGTAGAATAATTCACTGATGAAAGCAGCATCCAGTAATATCAATTCCACAATTTTTTTCTTAGTGAGCTTGATGTTCTCTGAGTAACAAGCCCGAACCCCTAGTTTTGAATCTTCCACAAAACTGTGCAAATCGTTGAAGCTTGTCTTAGTTCTTTGTGTAAAGCTTTCCAAGAATATTTGTTTGTGCCTTTTCATTTCCCGCAATCTCACATTCTTGTAATGAAAGGGTCCAATCGATACGACACTTGGGGTGTAAGCGTCTTCTTTGATACCACGGAGCAATTGTGGCACCTTGTAGATACAACAAGTTTGAGACAAGAGACCATCTTCACCATTAACGTCAATGATGACATCATCTTCCATCTATCAAGTATGATTTAGAAAGCTATATTAGCATTTCGATAAGAAAAAAGAAAGGGAACTTAAAGCTTATGAAATCTAAACTTGTGTTTTTCGTAATAACTGACTTGAAATCTGACAAATGTTTTTATAACAAAAACTAAATAAAGCTTAAAAAGGCTAATAATTTAGTAATTAGGCATGAGCAGGGGCGGACCTAGAGAAAATGGTTTGGGGGCCAAGTTAGATGATTAGAAAAATTTATAGATATTTTTTATAACATAAATTTACATTTGATGGTTTGGCAAGTGGTTTCAATGTTAGCATTCGTCTTCTTAGTAGTAGGTTCAACTCTTGAGTGGCTAAAGTATAGAAATTTTTTGTTTGATCTTATAAGCATAAAGAAATTTAAAAAAAAAATCTGGGAGGAGCCACATCCCCTATCACTATACCTGTGTACGCCCCTAGGCATGATCAATCTTAAAGGTTGCTAGCCAAGAAAATTAAAGAAAAATTAGAAAAGCCTTCATACATAATTGAACAAGAGTGAAGATCTATACTTCTTATTGTTCCGAGTGATTGGAAGATAAACCAGTAGGATGAGGAGTGGGATGAGGAGTTGAATTAATAGTTAAGAGATTAATTAAGTAATTAAACTAAATAGCTATTTAGAGATTCGAGAGAGCACATATAGTTAAATCAGTATCTTGACTAATGTAATCAAGCATTAATAGCAAATGTAAAAGGAGTTTAATTGAATATTTATGAAATACATGGAGGATAAGTAATCCTTGGTCTCTTTGAATTGCTCTAGTCCTCAGTCATTATTGTTGTCATTTTCATATTCTTTTCTATCATTGCATTACTCAATTAAATAGTGAACCATTTAGTTGCCTTACTCGAATTAATCAAAAATATGATGTCCAAATATTTAACCACTCTTGATCTAAGTCCCTATGGAAATGATACTTTACTCATCATTGTATTATTACCTCAGCCCATATACTTACGGTGTAGTCTGATGGTGAACACAGGGTTTGTTCAAAATCACAATATTGCCATTAATGAAAAAATGTTCTCCGTGTTTTTACCATTTTGGAAAACCAAAACATCACAAAAACAGCCCAAAGATGTTGTCCATTTTTTGTTTCCTAAAACACTTACCTTATTTTAGTTTCCAGAACATATAGCCCATTACACAACCCTGGGCTTTTTCATTTTTTTTTTTGTTCTCAAGAACAAAAGATTATTTTCAAAAGCCACTACCAAACATGCCCTTCATTTATGGAGGATGTATGTGAAACGCTGAGTGTGAAAGAAAGGGACAGAACATGTCGTACAGGGTCACATGCACCCACCCTGCCAACCAGGTTGAAAATGAAGACGGTAATATTGAATATACTTAGATTTAGATTTTTTTTTTGGCCGACAGATTTAGATTAGATAATAAAACGAAATTTCATAATTTATTATAATTATATATAATCATATTGAGAGAGAAGTGTGTATGGGCTAGAGATGTTCCATAAGATAAAATTGACATTTTTAACATATAAATTAAGAGAAAAAATACATAGTTTAAGGAACATTAGCAACGTCTTTACCTTGTTGTGCGCATGTTCAGGTTACTCCTTGAAAATATTTATATATACTATTCCCTTCCACTATATCACCCTTTACAAAACACAATAAAATATTTATTATGCATAACTAAAAAATGCTCATATTAAATTTATGAGACAGAAAGAGAAAGTAATTCAATAAAAATAGTTTTCAAAAGACATTATAATTTTTTAAAAAAATTAAGAATTTTTAAAACATATTAAAATAGTTAACTAATTTTAACACATATATTTAATTCATATGATTTAGTTAAAATTAAATAGTCTTATATTAAAAATTAGAATGAGTAATAAATATATTATAATTTTATATACTTCCACCGTCCATATTATAAGGTAAAAGGAGGAGTTTCATACATATTAAGAAATATTTATTACATTCTTAAACTTATAAAAAAATTAAAATTTCTAATTTTACTCTTATTAATTTCATTTCTTTCATAAAATATAGAACAAGTTATAATATTAATAATACAATAAATAATGGGTAAAAATGATATATCATTACATATTACCTTATATTATAAGATGAGAAAAATCTCTCATACTGCCTTATAATATAAGATGGAGGGAGTAGCATATTAATTTTTAAAATCTAATTAATTACTGAGTAATTATATATAGGGAGAATTATTTATAAAGACTTCTAAGAGACTTATTTAGGGAGATGAATCATTTCTTACCTATCTTATATTGTTGTCTGCCGAACATATCTCATTCCCTACCAATGGTCCCTTAATCCTAAATGAGTCTCTTGGAAGTGATAAATAATTGCCCCTTATCTATACTGACATTTTTCCGAGGCAAGCCAGAAAGAGGATGTGATGTCCTTTCTAATAAGTTGCTTCAGTTTGGGGCACATAACAATAACATGTGACATATGACCCCACCCAGTGAATAAGACCAATGCAAATCGTCTGTCCGTCAATGATGTACTTGTGTTTCTACTACTTTCATCCAACAGTCAACAATGACCTGACTGCTTGTTGATGAAAGTATTTTTTACAGGTTTAAATTAAGGATGCGGATGAGTACATTTTGATAAAATGAAATTTTAACAAATATTTAAAGCCACATTGAGAGGTGTGCATAAGTAATTTCATTTGTTTAGAAATTAATTTTTTTTAAAAAAATAGATCTTAAAAAAAAAATTACCTTTCTCACTCTTTTCACCATTTCGTGATTAAATCTCATTTCATCTGTAAAAAAAATTAAAAAAATACATTAGTTGTTTTTCAAAAATTTTAAATTAAATGGACCTGCCCTTTGATCTATAAATTGATTAATTTAATAGATCCATATGGCTACAGTTAGTTATCCATTAATACGTTGTTTTAGATTCGTGAGTAATCCTTATAATATGTTGGAGATGGATCCCAGATATTCAAAGTCATTTTAAATGAAATATGTAAAAAATAGATATATTAAACATTTTTTATTGTTAGTATATTTAATAATTTTTATTTGTTTCACTCAAAAAAATAAATCATTAATAATAATAAAATATAACCAATGAGCACATAACTCAATTGATTGGAGGATGTGCTATCTTAATAAGTAATATTAAGTTTGAATCTTGAGTACACAGCTATATTAAAACTCTCGTGGTCCTACCCAACTTAATCAATTAGTTGTAGTGTAATGTGATTTTTTAAATTTGGTGCATTATTAATGACATTGAATATAACCTCAAGTCATGCTGACCTAAGAGTTGCTAACTAACCAAAACCCCCAAACTATATGCTAACTTTTAGTTTAAATTTGGTGCAATATTAACTTTTGTTTTTAATTAACCAAAACCCCCCAAACTATATATTTTTTTTTCTCTTCACTTAATTACATGGGCTTAATCAATGTTAATCACCAATTTCTGGGATACGACCTCGCATTACCTATACTATAGTTTAATTCGAGTTAATCATCCCACCTCGCATTACCTATACTATAGTTTAATTCGAGTTAATTTGATTATCCTACAAGAAGATTGCCAAGAGGCTAACACAACCTTTCTTTTTTGTCTAGATTTGGAACTGGCTACAACGAGACATTGGCAGAATTGTTATAACTGGTCTGTGTTCTCGCAAATTGTTTATAATAAAAACTAAATAAGGCTAAAAAGGCTAAATATTGATGTACTAAACATTAATTAGCAACATCAAAAGTTGTAAGCAATTTTAATCTATAGACTAAGGTTTGAGGAAAAGTGGCTGCGTAATTTCTACCATTTCTTGAGAAGTCTCAGAGGTCAATCCTTTTTGCTTCGTGGCTGCTATCTCCCAATGAATCTCAGCACTGTTAGTACCAATTGTTGTATTCAATATGCTTGCCTTAGATGCATCCTTGGCTTCCGTTATGTATGATTGCCAAAACTTTTTAAGTTACATTTACTCTATATTAGTATAATTTAAATTTTTGACCCAAAACTTATTTATTAATCTTAATATATGTTTTTAGATAAAATTAAATAAAATATATTTTGACAAAAAAAATTCAAATTACGCTAAAGTATAAATAAATTTTTAAGAATTTATGCATATTTTAAAAGTAAAAATATACATTTCAATAAAACTAAAAACTCTGCATAATTTAGAGAGTAAATAGTCAAATTATTGTATTTGGAATAATGAAAAGAAAATGGAATAGAAAAATAATTTTGTAGGTTGAAATTACTATCAAATAAAAAATATAAAATTACTATCAAATAATAATAACAAAACATAATAAATATTATTTATATATGATATTTTGTACGATAAAAAAAGAAACCTTTTCATGCATTACGCCAAAAAATCCTCTAAGTCATACGCTATCTAGTCGTATTGTTTATATATTGACCAAAACAAAACTTGCCATTGTCATTGATTATGCTATGTGCGTAGATTTGCAAGAAGTGACTTTGGTTATTTAGTTAGATTTAATTTAGCTCTTTCTAAAAAGTTAGACATCATTTTTTTTAATATTATATAGTCTAATATGAATTGCATGATTTATAAAATTGCAACTTCTTATGCATTTTGAATGATATATATTGATTGGTTTTTAATGTAAAAAAGTATTTGACCCATAAAGTAAATTGGTTCATATATATATATATATATTCATAAATAAGTTGCTTTAGTTTAGTGAGCATAACATGTTGGAATTCCGCACACTCAAAGTTATTTTTTTAACGAAATAAATATGAAAATGACATATATATTAAGCACAGTTTTCTTATCGTCAATTTATTTAATAATTTCTTAAAAAAATTTTGAATAGCTTTTTCTTCTGTACATGGTAATAACATAGTAATAAACAATTTTACACTAACGCACATAGACGTAGACACAAAATGTTCATTTTTGGAGGATGGAGGTGAAATGCTCAGTTGTAAGAGATGGGACAGAACATGCGGTACAGGGTCACATGCACCCAGTCTGCCAGCCGGGTTGAAAATGAGGGTGGTAATATGGAATATAGAGGAATTATAACGGTTGGGAGATTATAATAAATTAATTATAAAGAAAAATTTTAAGTGATAAAAAATATTAAATTTTAAAATATTGAGTAATAAAATTGAAAAAATGAGTAGTAATGGATCTTATTTTATAATAAATTTATTATTTTGGTATCTAAATGTAATTCCTCCTTGAATATATTTAGATTTAGATGAGATAATAAAATAAAATTTTAAAATTTTTTATAATCATATTGAGAGAGAACTGTGTATGGGCTAGAGATGTTCCATAAAATTGACATTTTTAATATATATAAATTAAGAGAAAAAATACATAGATTAAGAAATGTTAGCACAAATTATAATATTAATAATACAATAAATAATGGATAAATATGACATATTACTACATATTATCTTATATTATAAAATATGAAAATCTCTCATTTTGCTTTATAATACAAAATAGAGATAGTAGTATATTAATTTTTAAAATTTAATTAATCACTAAGTAATTATATATAGGGAGAATTATTTATAAAGACTTCTAAGAGCCTTATTTAGAAAGATGAATCATTTCTTACATATCTTATCTTATTGTCTGCCGAATCTATCTCATTCCCTACCAATGGTCCCTTATCCTAAATGAGTCTCTTGGAAGTTATAAATAATTGTCCCTTATCTATACACACATTTTTCGGAGGCAAGCCAGAAAGAGGATGTGATGTCCGTTCTAATAAGTTGCTTTAGTTTGGGGCACATAACAATAACATGTGGCATATGACCCCACCCAGTGAAGAAGACCAATGCAAGTCATCTGTCCGTCAACGATGTACTTGTATCTTTACTACTTTCAGCTAATAGCATTATTGTTGAAACCAGATCCAATCGGCTAGTTTGACCAGCTAGATTAGAAATGTTTGATCTGATTTGTTTAAGCTAGATAATCGGTACTACTCAAAACTAGTCAAGAATTGATAAAACTAGTCTTGAACCGGTTCTAAACTGATCTTGAACCGGTTTGAATCAGTTTTGTATTTTTTTTTTATTTTTTTAAAATATTTTTTTTATTTTTAAAATAAAATAACATTATTTCTAGTATAAACTATTTTTTCTTTATATATTATAATATCATTTAAGTATTATTATGATATATAACTACTAAAAATTATATATTTACTTAATAAATAATATAATAATAGATTATTAATTAATTATTTTGAACTCAAAATATGATTATAGATGAATATTAATTTAGTTAAATTTAAATATTGAGTTATGAAACCTATTAATAATTTGTTTGTGGTGAGTAATTGATTGATAATTCAATATTATTTAGTTTGAGACTTTAATTAAGTTATAAAATTTTTTTAAACTTATATGATTTGTTTTCAATATATTATTTTAATTACTACTAATTTGATCCCGGTCCAACTTTAGTTGAACCATTAAACTTTAAATTAGCACCTTATTCAATTTAATATTCGGTCCAGTTCTGACAACATTGGCTAATAGTCAACAATGACTTGACTGCTGGTTGAAAGTATTTTTTACAGGTTTAAATTAAGGATGCGGATGAGTATATTTTGATAAAATAAAATTTTAACAAATATTTAAAGTCACATTGAGAGGTGTGCATAAGCAATCTCATTTGTTTAGAAATTATTTTTTTAAAAAAAATAGATCTTCAAAAAAGAAAAAAATTACTTTTCTCACTCTTTTCACTATTTCGTGATTAAATCTCATTTCATCTGCAAAAAAAAAATAAAAAAATACTTTAGTTGTTTTTAAAAAATTTTAAATTAAATGGACCTACCCATTGATCTACAAATTGATTAATTTAATAGATCCATATGGCTACAGTTAGTTATCCATTAATACGCTGTTTTAGATTGGTGAGTAATCCTTATAACATGTTTGAGATGGATCCCAGATATTCAAAGTCATTTTAAATGAAATATGTAAAAAATAGATATATTAAACATTTTTTATTGTCAGTATATTTAATAATTTTTATTTGTTTCACTCAAAAAAATAAATCATTAATAATAATAAAATATAACCAATGAGCGCATAACTCAGTTAGTTGGAGGATGTGCTATCATAACTAGTAATATTGAGTTTAAATCTTAAGTACACAGCTATATTAAAACTCTTATAATTCTACCTAACTTAATCTGATTAGCTATGGTGTAATATAATGCTTTTTCTGGTCCTAATTATAAGGAACCATTTAGAAGCTTTCTATGGTCCTTAATATAAGACACTATATAATATTAAGAAAAATTATTCCTTTTTTATCTCTTGTTATTTAGTTGTTGGTTTCATAAATTGTAATACAAAGTAAAGTTTGATTAGTGTTTAAATGATATCCATAACCCTTGTATTAATTGCTTTAAAAAATTTTTTCATTTAAATGATTGATAGCATTAATTAATAAACATTACATTATTTTCATTAATAAAGATAAAAAGAAAATATTTGTTTTCTTTTAAAAACTTAAAAACATAATTAATTTTTTAATTCATAAAATAATTAAAAATACCTTATAAAAATGTGACAAAAAGTAGGGGAACGAGTATTTTAAATTTGATGAATATTAATGACGTTGAATATAACCTCAAGTCATGTTGACCTAAGAGATGCTATTGGAAGCATGTCGTACAAAGCCTTAAGCCGCTAAATAAGACTTGTCGCCTAAGTTAGGTATCCTTCATAAATTAAAAACCATTTCTTTTTCGTAGTAAGATAATTTAAGGAGAACTATATCATATTTATGGACTTGGGTAAATGACAATAAAGGATCTGATAGGAATATAATGACACTCAAAAACTCCCGGTTCAGAAAATGACAATGCCAATTATTTTCATATGGATATATATATATATATATATGTATATATAAAGCCGACCTATTCATAAATATGAACAGAGTGCTTTGTTTCCTAAACTTAATACAGTACACAAAAATTTAACTAGTTTTTTTTTTGCCAAGCACAAAAATTTAACTTGTTAATTTTATATTTTGATAAATGTGAGATTTTAATAAATATTTAAAACAATATTGACAGGTGTGCATAAGTAATCTCATTTGTATAAAAAACTAATACTATTTTTTTAAAAAAAGGATCTTCAATAAGAAAAAAAAATATCTTTCTCACTTGTTTCACCATTTAGTGATTAAATCTCATTTCATCTGTAAGTAAAAAAAATTAAAAATTATTATAGTTTTTTTTTAAAATTAAATTAAATGGACCTGCGCTTTGACCCACAAATTGATTAATTTAATAACAAAAATAAATCATTTAATAACCTGTCAGTAAAAAGTCAGGCACCATTCCTAATTTTTCAATAGCAGCACCATCATACTGGTTACAAAAAAAATTAGCAGCACCATAGAGGAGAGAAAATAGAGTTAAGCCTAATTTAAAGGTTAAGGATAAAAAAAAAAAAAGAGGCCATTGGCCCTGGGGGTTCAGAAAAACAATAATGGACCTAGTGGTCCCAATAGTAAAGAGCGAAGTGATCTCCTCGGCCAGAGGCAGCATATGTGGTCCCAATGGTCATATTGTTATATTAAGTAGGGTATCTTTGGGATGTAGAAGTTACGGAAGTAGGATTTTTCTTTTTTTAGCAAGATATTTTGTATACACATAAATAGGGATTGAGAATAAAATAATATGTTTAAAGAATCAAACTATTTACCACGTATCAACTATGTAAGAAGCTTGTAGGTTATATTCAATATGCTTTAGCTCCACGAATGTATACCAATGTAGGTTATGTAAGAAGCTTGTAGGTTTTATATATAATGTAGAAATTGGTTAAAATTAATTGGAATCCTTGATTTATAAAGTTAGTTTTCAAAAATTATAAAAGAAAATTATTATTTGTGTTTTCTTGAAATTTTCTAATGCACTTTAAAATTATAACATGATTTTACTAGCTAGGTATGTTTATCTAAATACATTAATAAATCGAAAATTCCTTTCTAATTTGGAACCATCTAATTGATTGTAACAATAAGAGTATTCTGATGATATCAGCAACCCACTGACAGGTCACATTATAACTTCTCATAATTATTTAATTGATAATTTAATAATAAACTATCGTAAATAATTAATGCCGGAAAAAGGGGGGGGGGGGTGGGTGGCGGGCTCCATAAGACAGGGAGGGGCAAGTCACCCGTGCCATAAGATGATAAGTCCGAATTTGGATATGGTGCACATTTCTTTTGCTATTATGTGCATTTCTTTGTTTTTTAGTTAAATTTGAATATTTTTATCTTAAATGATGAAAAATAAAAAAATAATAAAAATTATAACTATCGACTTATAAAAAAATTAATATTATAGCATAAGAATACAAAAAATGTAAAATAATTAAATTCAAAACGTCAAAATCTCATCTGGACAGCCAAGATGCATATCCTTAATAAGGATGTGAGGCTAAAACTGTCCTTTAAGTTTCACCCCATTTTTCTCTTCTTAATTCTTTATTATTTAGCTTTTAAGAAAATAATAATTTTCCTTACTTGATAAAATTGTTTTTGTTTAAATAATCAAATTAATAATGATATTGATAAAATGCTGACAAAAGAGATGCAAATGGAAGCATGATGTACAGAGCTTTTAACCAACAAAGAATGGGTCACATCACATGGATAAGCAGAAGGGTCCGGGTTCGAGCAGTAACCAATAATCATCATTCTGTCAGTCACCTCCAAGAATCATCATTCCCAGTAGTTTGGCAATGGCCATTCCAATAAGAATGGGATAGTATTGTAAAAAAAAAACCCAACCAAAAAGGAATGATCGCTATTCCATTGTATGCGGTATTTGTTATCTCAAACCAAACAGGCCATCGAGTCCATTACGATGTCTCTGTAGTTTGAACTTTGAGGACGTGTGGCCTTAATTGGTGTGGTATTACTTATGAATGAAAACGATTTGTTTTTGGCGGTACAAGGATTGAAATTTCTTAGTTGGTGTTATGTGTGTCCCAAGTTAACAATGGCAATTAGAAAAATCATAATTTATAATGTTAACCGTCAAAAGTTTTAAAAATTAAGATTCTTTTTAAAAAATTATTAAAGTAAATTACTATTAGTGTTTTCTTGGAGTTTTCAATCATTCACACTCTAGATCGAATAGTAGAATTAGTAAATTACAACATGAATTTATATTTTTGTCCAAAATTAATAAAAAATCTAAAATCCCTTCATAAAAATGGGACAGCGGGAGTAATTTTAGAAATTGAAAATGCCCACTCACTTACATAGTGCATTACAATTAACCCTTTTTTCTGAGGTTTATGTGCTTGCGAGTGAAGCAAACAACCTGAGAAGATCCGTGAATTAATTAATTTAATAATTAGAATAAATAATTTAATGACTTTATTAACAAATAGTAAGTCACATTTGGTCGGAAAAAAAAATAGTAAGCCACATTAACACTCATTTTTCAGTAGCAGCGCGTTTAATAAAAGAGAGTGAATAGACAATTTAATTTTGAATTAACTAAGACATAAATAAAATAAAATGTTTTTAAGTAAAACAATCAATTGCTAAATTTCTTGTAAGTAACCTCTCTTCTTTCTTCTGAATCAGCGTTCATCGTTCCTTGACCACATACGAAAAACTCACTTCCACAAGGAGGGAGAACAATTATATTTATTTTTTCTCTTTCACAAGGTATTTAACTCTATTAGAAATTTACTCATCTCATTTGCAAGCATACATTGATCAGTAACACTTTCTATGGCTTTGCTCCTCTAGCAAAATTCTACATTTTGTGTTTATGTACTTTACCTTTAATTGACACTTAGGGAAGACTATGGCTCTTGATTGTTTCACCACATTTAATCTTGCTTTCAATGTCCTGAAGCAGTACCTGATCACTTAGCCACATGTCTTCTTCTACGTTAAAGCAATGTATGGTGATTTGCTCTAAAAACAATAGATCAAGGTTCACAAATCATTTCTTGAATCTACTCACGTTGGATTGTAATTTTAGTTTAAGTCATATCCTTGATAATACAACACATATAGTGTAGCGTCTCTAAAATTTCTATGGACTCTTTTTGATAGCTTCAATCTGAAATTCAATTGGAGCTAACTCACGAGCTTGAATGCTTAATAAGCATACATGTTGCTATCACCAACATTGAAGTAAAAGCATCACTGGCTTTATAGCATTTCCATAAAATTTTCCTTTAAACTTAGTAGGTACTTTATGGCCTTAAATGACTTCTGAAGCTTTTCTCCACTTTAACCACCCAACTTGTATCTTATGTATAACATCCCCACCTATTTCACCATCATTCTATAAAATTGACCCCAAATACTTGAACTCTGACAATTCTTAAATAGTTTTCTCTTCAATTTTTATCTCTAAATCATTTCTAATTGGCTTCTTGTTAAATTTGCAATGAATATATTATGTTTTACTTCTATTGAAGTGGAAACCTTTTGATTTCAAAGTATGTCTCCATAACTTAAGTTTAGAGTTAACCTCTTCTTTTTTGCCCTCAATTAAGACTATATCATCCGTGAAAAAATAGACATTTAGGAATTTCCTCTTGTATATGTTCTATTAGAACATTCAAAACTAAATTAAACAAGTATAGATTCAAGGAAGATTATTGATGTGAACCTATCTTTATAGGAAAGTCTTTTGTCTCACCTCTAAGAGTTCTCACACTTGTTGTTGCCCCTTCTACATATCCTTTATGACTCAAATATAAGCCACACGGATATATTTTTTTTTCATTATTTTTCATAATATATCTCTTGATACTCTATTATAGGTTTTTTCCAAATCAATGAAAACCATATGCTAGTCTCTCTCTTTACTTTGATATCTTTCAATCAAAACTTTTAATAAATAAATAGCCTCCGTTGTAAAAGTAATGCCCAGTCCATAATTGAAGAGCTTATAAAAGTAGTTTTCCCATCTTTCTTTGATATCATTATCAGTAACTAAAACTTTTCCTTTCTTATTCTTAATGCATCATACTTGATCCAAATCTCTTGACTTTCTTTCCCTATTCTTGGCAATTTTATAAATCTTGCATTCATCATTCTTCATTCCTAAATCATGATAAAATTCCTCAAAATCTTTAGATCGAGGCTCGCACACTACTTTCTTAGTCTCCTTTTTAGCTAAGCGATAACTTTTCCAATTTTCCTCACTCTTGTATAAATGTAAGACTTTAAAACACTCTTTTTAATGTTTATCCTTCTTTTGCACATTCTCATTCCACCACCAAGACTCTTTATCTCTAAGTCCAAAACCTTTGAATTCACCTAACACTGACTAATTCTTTTAACTATCTCTTCCCATGAGATGTTAGTACATCCTTACGAATCTCAATTACCTTCCTCCAATACTTTTCTCATAAAGGTCAATTGTTGGTCATATTTTAGTTGCCACCATTTGATTCTAGGATTTAAGACTTTTCGAATTTTTAGTTTACGGCTCTTAACTAGCACATCAAGGACCAAAACCCTATGTTGTGAAGTTAAGCTCTCATCAGGGATCATTAAGCAGTGTTTACAAACTCTTCTATTTGAATTCTTTACCAAAAATAAGTCAATTTATTACCTTTGGGTTTCACTGTTATATGTGACTAAATACTCATGTTTCTTAAAACAAGTGTTCATAATCGTGAGTTTACAAGTTATTGAGAAATCAAGAATAGAATGCCCATCCTCATTTAATTCTCCAAAACCAAAATTGCCATGAGCTCTCATATATTATCTTGTTTCTTTCCCCACATGACCATTATGGTCCCCACCAATGAAAATCTTTTCCTCTTATAGGATGTCTCGAATTAAGCTCTTCAAATCTTCCAAAAATTTATCCTTAATATGTGCTTTCAACCTTACTTAAGGTGTGTACGCACTAATAACATTGAAAGTATCGTGTCTAATAGTCAATTTTAAATATAAGATCCTACCTTCAATCCTTCTAACTCCCACCACATTCTTTTTCCAAACTTTCTCCACAATAATACTAACTCAATTTCTTGCTTTGACCTTCCTTATATACCAAAGTTTAAAACAAATGTCTATCTCTTTAGCCTTTTCTCCCACCCATTTACTTTCTTGAAGACACAAGATATTAATTCTCCTTCGAATCATAGTGTCTACTATCTCTATAGATTTATCTGTTAAAGTTCTAATATTCCAAGAACCAAACCGAATCTTACTCTCTCAAGCTAACTTCTTTACCTACATCTATCTAGAATAATGTGAGAACACTTGATCATTTAACACTGCACTTGGGCATTGATGTAGTAACCATTTAACACTGCATTCGAGCCATATAGCGCGTTACTAGGTAACGACTTAGCGTTAGCACAAAAACACCTTTAATACATGTCATAGAAATTTGACAAAATTTTATGTTGACTGTTGAGAGTCTAACACAACCTTCCTCCTTTATCTGAGATTGGGATCAGCTATGACACCACATAAGCAGAGTTTATAATCACAAGTACTAAATCAATAATTTCAAGGAAAAGGGGAGTAGGTAGCACTATAAAACATAAGAGGTATAAGAGTTGTTGTCAATGTGATGGGCTAAACTTCCATTGGGTCAAAGGTCATTGGGCTAAAGGACAACTCCTTAATGCAGTAAAAGGCTTTCATTTTTTTTTTAATTAGACTGGAACCAATCCGATTTTATTGAGTTTGCCAATTGTTGACTGTTTTATAGAGAGTCAGGTTTTTGATTTATTTCGAACCAGATTATATAGGAACTACACTATAAGAAAACATCAATTTTCTCACAGACAAAATCCATGAGAAAATAAGAAGAAATTCCGTGAGAAACAAAGTTCTCATAGAATTTCTCACGCCTAAGCCTTCATGAGAAATGTGCTCGTGGGAAGAAGAATATTGTCACAGATGACAACCGTGAGAATTATTTCTCATAGATTTTCTCATGGAATAGACCCGTGAGAAAAATTCTCTTGGAAACCATATCGTGAGAAGTTCTTACGGATTTTGTTTCCATGAGAATTTCTCATGGAACATATTTCATGAGACATTCTTATAGGAACCTCTCCGTGAGAAATTCTCATGGACTAATTCTGTGAGAGATGCATGAGAAATAGGTATGCCTCCCTTTTCTCATGGATTTTCTCACAGAATCTCATAGAAAATTTTGTGAGAAACTTTCAAAGATTTGCAAAACTCAATTTGATCCCCTTGGATATTGATCTGTATTCAAATTTTACAACACACACCATGAACATTAAACATTTCAGCATCCAATGCATGTTAAAAATAACAATTTTTCATTATCATCAAAATGAAAATTTACAACTAACCAAAATCAATAGTTTTAATTACTTTAACATCTAACAAGCTATATAACAATTCATTAAAAGTATGATAGTTGTTTACTAACTATACTACTCTTCATCATCCCCATCTATATCTCCATCATCGCTTCCATCATCATCTCCCTCACTATTTCCATCATCATCGTCATCATCGCCATCATCATCATGTGAAAGTTGAGAAGGACTAACTTGGTTGATACCTCCTAAGTCTATCCGTGCCATAATTTTATTCATGAAGTCCTCAGTTATTTTGAATTTTTCTTCCCACATTTGTTCTCTTACTTTGTATTCCTCATTCAATTAGTTAACAACTACATCCATGCTCTCTTTGTGTTCCCTATTCAATTTGTTAACCACTACAATCAAACTCTCCTCATAAACCTTTACTTGTTCAGTGAGTTTGTCTTGCAACTTTTTTTCAAAAGATTATGTAATTTGTGCAAGCTCACCAAAGTTATGGCTTAGTGTCCCATGAGAATTAATAAGGCTGGCTTGTGATCCAAATCCATACACACGTCCTTTCTTATTTTTTCCTCCAACAACTGTAAGCCATACAGCATTGTCAGAAACATTTGAGCCTTCACCTTGACATTCTTTCAGCTACTCAAATTGATTCTACATCAACAATAAATAGAGTTGTGAGCCATGTATTCATAATATGAAAAAATAAGTTTGAGAGTTATAAATAAAATCTTAACTTACGTAAGTGTCAGCTGCTTTTGGTCGTATCCAACCTCTTTTTTGCTCATTATGTTGCACCTTCTTAAATACTTCAGGCATCGACACTTCTCATCCTAACTCCACTTCCTGCATTATTGGTACAAAATTTATGTAATTTAAAATATTAAAACTTTAATAATATAACAAATTCAAATAAGGCTCGCCATCTTTCTTTTGTATTTTGATAATGATGTTCTCCCACCCCTATGTACACATGCATCACCATTAGCTGCCCTATTGGCTTTATTACGCTCTGATTTATCCTTGAACTTAGCAGTCTCCCATTGTAATTGCAAGTTATCTTGGACTGTTTTGGGCATCCAGGTAGCTTTTGTTTTTCCGCATCGAATATCCCTCATGGTAGAACGTACTATTCCACTGCATTTTTTGTGCCAAAGCTTATATATTTGCCCTTCCAAAGAAGGTTCCCATGGACATTTCAGCTACAATAAAAATAGCCAAACACTAGGTAAATGAAAAGATAACTATATTTTTATACTTTCAAATGATTAGAATATTAGCTTACCTTAAATTGTTTATACCATATCTTTAACATTTTGAGGGATACTAGTAAAATTAGGCCATGCATCATCAAAGATGCTGCGCATGATGCTAGATAATATTGATACAGGCTCATCAGTAGGAAAAAAACCTGTGAAATATATAATACTTAGCAAAATGAAAAGTAACACAATGATTTATGAATTAATAATTGAAATGAATATAGAATATACTTACTCTTCAGTACCATTAGGCCGAATTACTAATCGACCATCACTTAACCACGATCCAGCATCATATGTAATTTCACTTGAGAGAGAAAATATATTTGTACCCATCTCATGTGGGGAAAATTTCTCTGAACCAGTAGTAGCAGAAATTCCTGGGCTAGACTGAATGGGTAGGGATGGTAGGGAACATGATGCAGACATGGATCCATTTACTATTGATGATGGTTGTGTTGGTGATGGCTGGATAGATGATGGTTGAGACAATGATGGTGTAGCTACTAGTGGCAAAGGGGGTGATGTTCTCATAACCTTGTTTTTGCCCTTTTTCTTCTTCTTATTATTGTTAGATCTTCCATCCATGTTTGGTTGAGAAAATGACATATGAAATTAAAAAAAAATGTTATGAACATTTATTTTTAAATAAGTTATGAACATGTTTGGTTAGGACAATGATGGTGTAGCTGTTAGTGGCGAAGGGGGTGATGTTCCCATAACCTTGTTTTTATCCTTCCTCTTATTATTATTGTTGTTGGATCTTCCATCCATGTTTGGTTGAGAAGATGACATGTGAAATAAGAAAATGTTATGAACATGCATATTCAATAAATAAAAAATAATTAATTTCATTATAAATGTGCATATGCAAATAAGTTGAATAAAAAGAAGTAAAAAATGGCACTAAATTACCTCCATCAATCACTCTCCAAATAGTAATCACTAGGAGGGTCCTTTTTCAGTTTCAGATGATTCAGTTTGCAATAGCTCCTCATCTAATTGTTCATCACTTGACTCAGTTGATTGATGAACAATGTCATCTATAATTGATCGAATATGTGTATCATCTACTTCTTCACTTGAAGCCGTACTATCTTGTAAATAATATTCACCAAGGTCATTATCAAGAGTATCAATTAACTAAGGTTCAGGATTTGCCTTATCTTGCAAACGATGCATCTTCATTATCGTCTACATCATCATTGGGAGCATCAATCCTATTCCTTGCTTTTGTTCTAATAACAACAAGCCAATCTTTTTTACTAGGGATTGATTTTGAATATGGTGTAAAATAGCCATATTGTGCAGATTTATCTGTGTTCCCAAATTGAACTATCGGAACCATCAATGTGCTCTTTGTTGGATCATCTTTCTTGTTGTAATGCATTGTTAAAAGCATTGATTCTCAAGCCAATTCCCAATATAATAACTATATATATAGGAATTGTATATGTCTAGCTAGTTCTTATTGGAAATCATTGATTGGACTATTTGGTATATACTACATAAAGCAAAAGCCAATATAATTAAAGTACTTACCACACGGAATTTGCATAATTAAATTGCCTAATATATTACTAAGAAAGAATTTGATAGATCGAAAATTCTTTTCTTGCTTTTGAGCAAAAACAATAGTCAAATTCAAAAACACTTCACATTTTGTTTTGGCTTTCATTTACTGTGGAGCATATATACAAAACGTAACATATATAAAGGTATAGCTCATCTACATTTCAAATATACCATATAAGAAGGCAACATGCCATAAAAGAATTAATGATCAAATAGATGTATCGGTCACAATCATCATACACACATATCAACGTATACATCAGAATTCATAATATTCCAATTTTTCAACATAGATTTCTTAACCTCAATCTAATGCCTCCACTAGCTTCCCATTCCTTACATACCCACTAATCATAGAATTTCATTTAATAGAATTTCATATAAGCATTTTATAAAATAGCAGAAAGCTACCAATCCTTGTCACATAGCCTATGGCTCCAAGTAAAGCTTTCAGCTTTTTCCCTTTTGTTATCAAAACTTCAAAAAATATATATAAACAATACATACCACAAAGCAAAAGATCAAAGACCCATGAAGCAGGTGAAGACCCACGAAGCAGATCAAGAAGAGAGAGACCCATGAAGCTTCGGTGACCTACACGTACAACCCACGACTGAGTTTCATCGGCGACTAGCCACCATGACCCACGACGCATATGGAGAAGATAGAGACCCATGAATCTCAATCCGGTAACCCCTGGCTGTGTTTCGCTAGAGACTAGCCACCACGACCCATGAAATGAAGACCAAGCAAATCGTGTGAAAACAAAGATACACACCCACGCACGACCCAACGATCCAGTGACCCATGAACAATCCGTGAAGAAGAAGAGTGAGGGAGTGCCGAAATGAAAGGTAAAAGAGAGTGGGTGGTGTGGCTAAACAAAGAAGGCAATCGAAGACGAGGACGAAGTTCCACGCGAAAAGAATTTTGGGCTTTAGGGGTTTTTGGTTCTGCGATTAGTGGAGTTTAATGGAGTCATGGGTTTTAAGTTCGATGGATTCAAAGGCACTGTGGGAAAAAGTTTCATCGATATAAACTAAAGTTTTAAAAAAATTAAGTGCCACAAAATTGTAAGTGTATGTAGCTAGCTTAATGGTCAAGTGTTGGCAAGCTAACCAAGCAATTTGAAGTTCGAATCCTCAATCTAAACAATATACTATTTTTTACATCCTATTTTCTCACAGCCAAGTCTTTGTGAGAACTTCTCACACATGAGCAACCGTGAGAAATTCTCATGGAGAGAGCCCGTGAGAAACATTGAAGGATAGGAGCCCATGTATTTTTGACATCCTATTTTCTCATGACCAAGTCTTTGTGAGAACTTCTCACACATGAGCAACTGTGATAAATTCTCATGGAGAGAACCCATGAGAAACATTGAAGGATAGGAGCCCATGTGAACAATAGAGAAGGTGAGCTTGATATACTTTCTCATGGGTATATGGTGGTGAGAAATTGTCACAGCCATGTGGCTGTGAGAATTTCGCACTGGCTTAAGCTGTGAGAATTTCGCACTGGAACTTTTTTTAAGATATTTCTTTTATTTTTTTTCTTTTCCAATTTTTTTCCTATGTTCTTACGCATGTTTTCCGTGAGAAAAATTCCCACCACGTTCTTGCCATCCCGCACAAAGTCTCACACTTTTTCTCACACTTTTCTCACGAAATGTTCTCACTACCTTTTACTCGTGAAAAAAATCAGTGAGAGTCTTCCTAAAAATGTTTTTTCGTGAGAAATATTGTGAGAATTTCTCTCACAAGATCAAGGCCATGAGAAATTTCCATGAGAAAATTGATGTTTTCTTGTAGTGTTAGTTCTCAGATGAATAGGCCAATTCGATCCAGTTTTCAGAACACTAGTACAAAGTTAAGTGTCCATCCTACAATGCACCCCCCATCATGGTTCAGTTTTGCCCAGCAAGCTCTCAAGCTAACATTAGTTCTTTTTTAACTGAGAAGAAGATAATTAAAGCAATTAGAAGTTCAAATAATATTTTCCCTTTTCAAGCTAACGTTAGTTTTTTTTTTTTTAACAATAAAATCTATCATATTAATGTTATTAATGTTCTAACACCAATCCTTCAATTTGAGAATACTTATGTGAAAGAAAAAACCTATTAGTCATTCAACAAAAGAAGAAGAAGAAGAAAAAAAAATAAAAGAAAACAGAGAGAGAGAGAGAGAGAGAGAGAGAGAGAGAGAGAGAGACTCACACATGTAAACCAAACTAAATTAAGATTCTTATTTCATGAGGATGTAAGAATCTCTTTAGTATGTTTGGAAAATTAAAAAAAAAAATCTCGTTGTATGAGATTCTTGATCATGATTTGTTGTAAGAGAATTTACGATTACTTGAATAACACATCGTACAGTACAGTCTTACAATTATATACAATAGTTCAGCTGGTATATGGTGTTCGAAGCATATGTCTTTGAATCTTGCCGATGAAGCCAACATTTAGTGAAATATTCATATGAAGAAAATTCAAACACAGAGACAATATTATAATCACAGATCTTAATCGACCCAAACTAACCAAGTTATGATAAGCACAAATAAATTTCTGGATTAAGGCTATTCTAAAAAGAAAAAAACTGGAAAATTCTGAGCTTTTGATAATTACGATCCCCCCAAAAGTTAATAAATTAATTGGGTTTGAATCAAAGCTAGATGCTATAAAATAACTAAGCATATAAAAAGACGTGGCTCTATATGTAAGCTAGAAGATGACTCCGCATCTAGGAACCGAAGAATGTCTGAATTTCAACCAGGGTTAAATTAATAAAATGTATATGAAAAGTAGTAACATCTAACTTTGGTTTCTTTTTTTTTTTGCAAGGTAACATTAATTGAACTTTAATTAATTATAAATAAATATAGTCAACATTACTTAGGTCGTTTTGATATAAAGAAAGGCAGAAATAGAGAGAAAATAATAGTGTATTTGAAAGGCAATAACTTTTTCATCAGGAATCTCACTTTTGTCAAATATGAGAAAGAGCCTCAATATATAGTTACGGAAAGGCTACTTTCTTTAAAAATCTTAATATGACGAATGAAAATAACACGCATATTTTTATATATATTTTAATTTGATGAGCAATTCGTATAAGTTATAACATGTTGGGGTGGTTCCTGCGCATTTGAAATCATTTCTAATGAAATATAAAAAAAATTATATATATTAAATACAGTTTTTTTATCGTCAATATATTTAATAATTTTTTATCGTTATACTAAAAAATAAATCAGTAATAATTAATAACATATAAAATTTATAAAAAAAATTATTCACATTTATAAAATAATTTATTTTTAATAATATAAATAATATAATTTATATTTTAAATTTGGTGAAATATTAATGATACTAAATATAACCTAATTAAAGTGAAAAAATGCTTACGATAGAGATGCTAACGGAAGCATGTCGAACAAAAGCTTAATTAACCAGTGAAGAAGACCATTACTAGTCTCACTACTTTGAAGACATCCTTAATCAGTTTGGTATCCTTCATAAATGGAAAAAAATTGAAATTGAAATAGAAACTTTGGTCCTTATTTTTAAATCACTTTTTAACTACTACTTTATCCATATTAAGTAAAAGAATTAAAAGTAGTTTATGTTCTTAAATTTTTCAAAAAATTAGAGAAAACAAAGAATATATATTGAGTTTGAGAGAATTCTCTTATTCATAGATGTAGCAAATAGACTAAAAAAATTAGACAGCGAACGTAAATCTAGAAAGGATTTTTGCCACATGGAAAATACTTCATTGATAGCAACAGAGTACAAAATACAAGATACATTACAGAAACACAAATAAAATCCACAAAACCATGAAAACAACACAATTAGTCGACCTACGAAGCAAAGATAGACAAAGAAAATAAACAGACACATTTAAGCCATCGGCGAAAGCGAAGCAATTAACCTCAGCCTATTCCAGCAGAAGAATCTATGGTCATACTACTTGGATGATATAAAGTATGGTTTAAGTAACACATATATGTTTTTTTTTTAATAAATAAATTGGCCCAAACAAGTTTGCGTAAGAATCATATGAGCTATCTATGTCGTTAGTGGGGGACACGTAGCTTATTTTGTTTAAATGGTGTCTTTCCAAGTATAGCGTCAAACTGCAATCCACCATTTTATTTTTAGAGTGTGTTTGGATTAGATTATTTATAAATGATTATAAAAATAAGTGTTTATTCATAATAAATTATGAAAATAAGTGATTATGTCAAAAGTGATTTATGAAATAAGTGATAATTACTTATCCTCCTATAATCACTTATTTTCATTTTTCTTCTTATTATCCACCCAATAATAACTTAAACCCTAATATCAAAATACATTTCTTTTCTCAAAATCACTTATAGGGTAAAAATATACAAACACAAATTACTTTTGACATAATCACTTATTCTCATAATCTATTATCAATACATACTTATTCTTATAATCACTTATACATAAGTCAATCCAAATACACCAATAAGTGCTTAAATCACAAATCCACACAGGCACCTATTAGTTCTCTTTGGAAAAATTCGGTTTTGTACAAAAAATCAAAATATTTAGTTTTTGATACCAAATTTGGAAGATTTTATATCATGACGTAGAAATTTTCTATCTTCACTTGCAAATATTCTATTTTCACTAGGTACCGACAAATTTTATCATGATTTGGAAATTTTCTATTCTTACTTGGAGAAATTCTATCCTGACTCAAAAATAAGGTGAATTTTTGTTTCATTTCCCAAATATTTTTCCTCTTGTTTTTTTTCCCAATTTCCCCTTTTTTTTTAAATCCTTTGTTTTGCTATAAATAAAAAACTGTTTCTCAAAGCTATAGATGTGCCTCTGGTGGTAATCAATCTGCGAGTCTTTTGGAGTTGTAAAGGAAGAGGCTATACATTCAATTCCCACTACCACGAGTCCTTAAAAAATTATTATTATTATTATTGTTGTTGTTATCTGTCTTAAAAAAATATTCAAATAAAAAATAAGCCAGCCTTGAAACTTCCATTCAACTTGTGTGGCTTAGTGTTCAGATTCTGGCGGCCAACATGCCCATTCAGTTTTTTTTTTCTAAAAAAAATTCACTGTTAAAAAAATGTTATAACATATGCTGCAAAACCAGCAGCATTTACAAAACACGTGGCCTAGTGGTTCGGCGGCCTTCCTGGTGAGAGATCCTGGGTTCAACTTTCTCCCATTCTCTCTATTTTCTTAATCATCTCCCATTCGTTTTTGGAAAATAGCCTTGAGAATCGAACAAGAGTACAGGATATGCATACTTATTTTTCCAAGTGATTGGAGGAGGAGGAGAGGTTTCGTAATTTCCACCATTTCTTGAGCTTTTTTTTCCACCATGAAAATATTTAATTAGCAACACAAAGATTACAACAACAGTACAATAGATTACATCACAGAAACACAAATAAAATCCAAGCCACAAAAAGCGTTGAAAACGACACAAATAGAAGAGACCCACAAAACATAAATAGACAAAGAAAATAAAGGCAGACACATTGAAGGCATCAAGCGAAGCAACCTCAACCTATTCCAGCAACAGAATCTCTATGTTCATAGTGTTCCGAGGAGAGAAATTATGGTTTGAGTCGTGGTGAGAATGAGGACTATGATTCCAACAGCAGTACCCGCAGTTTTCCAAGGTGTATTGCAATAATCATGTCTTAGAGTTGCCTTCATCTTGCACCAAGGATTTTGATAAAATCCATTCAACTCTGTGAAGATATTGAGGTATTGACAACTGCAAGTTGATGCAAAGATATTCTTACAAAGACCATTGAATAATGTTGCAGCTTCATGGGTATCACCAAGCCAGTTGTGGATTATATTGTTATGAACGAGGACTTCCACATCTTTATCGGTGTTGATTAGGCAATCCATTGCAAGAGCATAGTCAATAATGTAAGATTCTCCAGGATAATGACATTGCTCTAAAGCTATCACATTACGAAGCAAAAATTCAGTAGTATCTTCCACAAAAATCTGTGAGATCTTAAGAACATGCCCTGAAAATTCAAAGTCAAATAAGCTATCGCTTTCAATTGGCTTCAACTTTATTCCTACTTCTCGCAACTCATTTGCACTGTAATGCAGAAGACTTTTACCTACTAAGCTTTCCCTTTTAGGTTGCGGCTTGTTTGGATGTTTCTCTTCTGGTAAGTAAAATAATCTAAGAAGATCTGTGAAGTGCAATATCCTATTTATAGAATCAGGCGATAGCTTTTGCTTGTTCAAATGGTCAAAGAATTTAAATGTGAGGTGAAGAAATGAAGGGAGGTCACCACGTTGGGGTAATGCGTTGAATAGCTTGTCGATAAGAAAGAAAGGAAGCTGATTCTCAAGTAAAATCACATCATTAAAAATGGTAAGCAACAAATATGGTTGTGATAGTTTTGGATCGTTCAGAATCTCTTTATTATTAAAGCTCGTGAATAGTTCGATGATGAAAACAGCATCCACTAATACCAGTTTCGTAAAGACGTCAGTATCAAGTTTGATGTTCTCCGAGTAAAAAGCACGAACTTCTGGCTCAAAATTTTTCACAATGCTATCCATTTTATCCGCCATGCTAGCTTCTGCTTTTTGCATAAATCTTTCAAACAATACTTGTTTGTACTCTTCCATGTCTTGCAGCCTCTCATCACCATAATGAAAGGGGCCAATCGAAACAGCCATTGGAGTGTAAGCATCTTCATTTAGTTTACGGATCATTCGGGGTACCCTATAGATACAACGCGGATTGTCTTGTTTCCTTTTTTCAATGTCAATCCTGACACCATCATCCACCTACCGAGTTTGATTTATAAAACAATCACTAATTACGCAAACTAAGTAAAATTATTAAAAAAAAAATTGACCATAAGCTTGTGAAATCTATTATGTGTTAAATATAGGACTTAAAAAGGCTAATATTTGTGGTATTAAACATTAGCAATCTTAAAATAGAAAGTTGTAAGCGAAGAGAAAGAAAAGAAAAATAAGAAGACTAGAAGAGCTCTCAAAATTGAACAAGAGTACACGATCTGCATACCTGTTGTTGGTCCCAGGGAACATTGGAGGATGAAACTATAGACTCAGTTGTAAGCAATAATGGTTGTGTAGTTTCCATGAATTCTTGAGAAATCTGAGAGGCCAAGCCTTTCCGCATTATGTCCACCATCTCCCAATGAATCTCAGTATCTTGTGACGATTGTTGTATTCAGTTTGCTTGGTTTAGATGCATCCTTGGCTTCCATTATATATAATTGCCAAAAATCAAATATTTTTAAATAATTTATTGAATGGTTTATTTGTTAAGAGAAAAAAAATTATTTTATCAATGTTTTTATTAAAAAAAAAGAAAAGAAAAGAAAAGAAATGTCGGGTTAAAATGGAAAAAAGAAGCAAAAAGATTTAAAAAATAAATGAAATTATGTGTGTGTGTGTGTGTGTGTGTTTGTGTGTGTGAGAAAGACTATGAGATTTACTATGAGTGTCAAGCAGCGATTGCCTACCAGAATAATGGGAGCTCCGCCGCTGGATAACGAGACACACGAAGTAGTTTTCGACAAAATCCATGCAATTAACTATGTACCTTAATATGTAATTTGATTAAATGATAAAAAGGACATGAGGACCTGGTAGTTTTTTCCCCCCCCCCCCCCCCCTGAAATTTGTAACCTTCCCTCTGTATGTTCAGACTTCACATCCCATTTATCAATTAATACAAACTCAAGTTCCTATCGTTAGATTGAATGGACGGTATAGATCACTCATTAAAATAGAACAGCTGGACAGAAAGCACCGGGAGACAAACCCATGGCACCTCTCTCATGTTTTTTTATTTGATTTTCCCCCAATACCAACATGTGCATCCTGTAAATCACTCTTTACAACTACGTTAGTTAGACGAGTAAATTTCTTAAAAAAATTCTAGTATCACCACTGTTTCCTTTTACTATCTACCATCTACTCACCTATTATCGTATTAACAGTATTGATAATGATAAAATTTGTGTTATAAGAACCGGATGAGATTGACAGGTGTGATTGGAAACTGGTACTAAATCTGGACCCGAGAAGGGTGCTAAACTAGTTAATTTTTTTATTAATTTTTTCTCCCCATCTCATGAATTAAATTGTGACATTTTTTAATACTTAATAAATACTAAATTATATTCTGAAAATAATCTTATAGATATAATCAAATTAAAAAATTCTATATTTGTGACCGAATGAAATAGATGTGAATGTTTAATTTATTAAACTTGATACTCTATCTACTAGTGGTGTTGTTTATTGTTTCAAATCACAACCAAAGTTGCCATTGTAATTGATTATATATTCTATTATGAGGATGGCTTTCCAAGAGAATTTGTTTATTTAGTTTTATTTAGTGCTTTTTAATAAACTAGACACATTTTTTAATTGTTACTTATGGTTCCAGAAAATACAAGCGTACAACATGTTATAAATTTGAATTGATATATATATATCGATTGATTTTAAATTTTAAATGGCCCCTTTGTTTGACCCACAAATTAAATAGGTTCACATGGCCATAGTCAGGAATCGGTCAGTACGTTGTTTTATACGGTGAGTAATCCTTCTAACATGTTTTAGATGGATCCCACACATTCAAAAAGTCATTTTAAAAGAAATAATTAAGTACGAAAATTGGATATATTAAACAATTTTTATTGTCAATATATTTAATAATTTTTTATTTTTACACTAAAAAATAAATCATTAATAATTAAAAAAAACTACTGAGCATGTGTATGCTAGTTTAACTAGTTATTTTAGGTTCAAAAAATAATGTGACTAATGAATATTGGGCGATTCAATTAAAAAATAATTAATAAAATATATAAAGTTTATAAAAAAATTATACCATTTGGATTCATAAAATAATTTAATTTTTAAAAGAATAAAATTATATAATTTATATTTTAAATTTGGTGCAATATTAATGACATTAAATATAACCTAAAGTGATAAAATGCTAACCTTAGATGCTGTTTGGTAGAAATTTGTTTTTTTTTTTCTAAACTCCCTCAATTTTTTAGGAAAGTGAAAGAAGGAGGGGTGTCCCTTTCCTTTATACTTATTGAACTAAATAAGTGAAAATTTAAATTTTTCTTCCTTTATTTTTCACTTTTTGAATTAAATAAGGGAAAATTTTCCTTCTCCTTCCCTTTTCTCCAAATCTCCCTAACTAAACAAAGTGTTAAAAATGCTAGTGGAAGCATGTTGAACAAAACCTTAGCCACTAAAGAAGCTCGTCGCCTGAGTACCTTGATGTTCCAAATGAGTAGAGTTTGAATCAATAAAATGAGGAGTGAGGAGAGGTTAGGCAACTTCTCTCTCTCTCTCTCTCTATTTGCAAAATACACCAGGTATCTTCTGATGTTCGAGTGTTAATGTTCATGTTCTACTGATCACTCTTTTCTGTTAGTAAAAATTGTTATTTTAGAATTTTTTAATTTTTTTATAATATTTATTATTTTAAAATTTTAATGACTTATTATATTATTTATTTTTATTAATATTAAATATAAGAGTTTTTAAATTAAAAATATTTTAATAAAATACTATTAAAATTTATAATATTCTAAATTACGTAATGAATTTCTTAATTTATACAAAAAATCTTAAAATGACCATTTCATAGTTTTCCCATAAAACCATTACTTAATCGATCAGCCATTAGACGGGCAAATTAAATAGGTTGTATATACTTTCAGATGTTCATAAATAAGTTGCTTTAGTTTGGTCAGACCCAGCAATCTTTATAACACAGTTGGATCATGGATGTGGATCCTACACATTCAAGCTCATTTTTCAATGAAGAAATAAATATAAAAAATTATATATTCACTAAAAAAGCTTGCTTTGTTTTTTTTTTTTTTGTGACAGCTTAAAACCTCATAAGAATCTTTCCCAACTTGGAAAACCATCGCTGATGTAGGGCGCAGGCTCTATGAAAGTTTAGTGATAATTTTTGACAATCGATGGTAGAGCAATAGTGGTGACGATTCACAGGTAAACCGTAAACATACCAATAGAGATGATTATTAGCCACCAGCATAGCTGCCAACATTATTGTGATTAGCCGCCAATTTAGCTAGCGGCTAAGAAATCGCAAGCATGGCTGGCGACTATGTAACTATCGGCGGTGGGGTCTCTCTTGATAAGAAAGATCTACCCCGCCACTTTTTTTAATTTTTTATTTTTAAATATTTAAATTTAAAAATAAAAAATAATTTTTTTATAATTATATAATTATAAAATTATATTATATTATTTTTTAATTTAAATATTATATAGTAATAATTTTATTTTTACAGTTTCACAGTTATACAAAATAAATAAAAAATATAAAATAAAATAAAATTATATAAATATATCATTATATAATTCAAAAACACATTACATCATCTGTAGATTTTAAAATTAAAAAAAAATTATTTTTCCCGCCAGAACAAGCACAGCTAGCAGATGGGGGTGGCAGGTGTAACTGTCAGCTATGCTGTGAGCTTTACAACGACTGGCTTAGTAGCAAAAGCTTTTCTGGCGGGTTCTCGTTATGAACCACTGGCAAAGCTATATACATGTTTAAAAATAATCTAGTTGTTTTAATTTTTTGTTTTAAAATGTTTAAAATAAAGGACCTCTTGCCCTTTCCAAATTTTTATATTGGTTTCTATGTGTTTATTTTATTTAAATAGCATTTTATAGCTTTTTATCGTTAAAGAATTAGTTTTTAACCTTTTAAAAACTTAGTAATTCAATTCATTTGCCCTTTAAGATGGGATTAACATTGTTAAAATTGAGATAAAGAAACTAATAGTTAGTTGATTTGGCTAAGATACATAGTGCTTGTTTAAATTTGCCATTTAAGCACTTATGGAGAAAAAATGATTATCTTATTAATTCCTAAATGTACACTAGATCAAAATAATCACTTATGACAATTTAAGTGATTATTTTCATAAGTTACTTTTTTCTACTTATGATAATCACTTATTTTTCCATAATAACTTATTTTATTTTTTCTTCTCATTATCTACCCAATAATCACTTAAACATACAATATCTAAATATATTTCTTTTTTCAAAATTATTTATAGGGTAAAAATATTTCAACACAAATCACTTTTGACATAATCACTTATTCTCATAATTTATTATGAATAAACAATTATTATCATAATTATTTATATAATCTAATACAAATACACTCTAGATTATTAAAACTGATTGTTATTTTAAAAAAATGAAAAAACATAATGGTAAAATATTAAATCATTAGTAAATATTTGAGTTTTAAAAAAAAATACAACTTAGTCAGTTTTAATAATGTATGTGTAATATAAGTTAACTATCTATATCTTTTCAATCTTAACAACATAATTAATGCTAGAGCATATGGAAAATATTTTATTCTTAAAATTCTTTGCTGTATGTATTGTAAAGTACTATAGATCATTAAGTACTATATATTTTACCTTTATAAAAGAAATCATTTTCGTGGTGGTAAAAAGAATTGAATTATTTTCCCTAAGTTTTTATTAGATATCAATAAGTGGCTAAGAGTCACATACTAAAAATTGGATGAACTAGATAAAGGGACTCTCAAGCTACTGTTTTTCGTCAATGAAAAATAAGTTCTTCCTAAATAATTATAAAAAAATATTCTTCACACTAAAATGACACATTTTTCAAAATGAAAAATTGACTTAGAATTACATATATACTCCCTTCCTTCTTTTGTTTTAATATGTTATTTAAAATTTTAACACATAAATTAAGAATTACAATTAATATATCAAAGTTCCTTTTAAATTTTTAATATGACATTCAATAAATAAAAAGATAAAAAATATTTAATATTATTTTTAATATTTAAAATAATAGATAATAGTATATGTGAAAAATAGTAATTAATGGGATCTTAAAATTTGAAAGTGATAAATAAATAGAAATAAAATTTTTCTTTAAAAATGACACTTAAACGAAATGGAGGGAGTCATGGCTTTCTCATCTTGACATTTTGTTTTTTGTTTTTTTGACTCTCTTATCTTGAGATGACTCAACAATATTTTATTTGATTTCTTAGCTTTATAATTAAATTAAATGTACAATTCATGTATCTCATGAAATTAAAGTGAGTTGCATTGTTAATAGTAAATTAATAGTATAACTTTATGTACATTTTGATATATACATATATATATTAATTATTATTTGACATTTATTCGCATAGCCTTCTTTCTCCGATGGTTTCCCTCTATAATCACCTCTACAATCCCTCTTGTCTGATTGACTGTAACAATAAAGAGTATTCTGGTGACATCAACTACCCACTGACAAGTCACATTATAACTTCTTACAAATATTTAATTGATAATATAATAATAAACCATCATAAATAATTAATGCCGGAAGACATGGAGAAGCAATTAAACCGTGCCAGGGACAAGCCCAATAAAATTACATCATAGGCCCCCGGGGGGGTGGGGGGTGGGGTTTGGTGCCGCCGGGTGGGTTGATCATTACCCGAACAGTCATGTAACAACAGGGGCTCCACATTAGCCGGAACCGCACGGTAATTTATTACATATTTGTTGATAATGACCGATGGATATATGGCAACAAGATATAAATAGCATGGTTTCCTCTCCCCATGAAGCCCAAATAAAGCAAGAAAAAATTAAGCAAACTGAGTGAGAGCATACGCATCATAGAAAGAAAGTGGTGCAAATGAACTCATTTTCACACACTCAAATTTTTTTGGCATTCTTTTCACTGATGTTAATTGTTATTGTAACATTCATAAATTTTTATATATGATTTTTAATATGGTTTATGTTTGGAATATGAGGAATGAAGATATACACTGAATGTAGACCTACAATGAATTATGATTTCAATAAGTTATATTGAATTCTGATGAGCATATACTGAATGGAGGTATACAATAAATATTAGTTTCAATAAGTTACATTGAATTCTGATGAATATATACTGAATAAAGATATACAATAAATAGTGGTTTCAATAAGTTACATTGAATTATGATGAGTATATACTAAATGAAGTTACACAATGAATTGTGTTTTCAATAATTTACATTGAGTTATGATGAACATATATTGAATAAAGGTATACAATGAATTACATTGAATTATGATGAGCATACACTAAATGGAGATATATAATGAATTGATGTCACTTACTAACCAAGACATCAACTGTCACACTTGAAGATACGACACGGATGGTGCGGGAAACGAGATAAAAAAGAAAAAGGGGGAAACCGGCCCTCACGACGGGGGACCGGCCTCGGGGGGAGTCGCTACCAAAATGTTGAGGGAAATTTTGGAAAACCGAATAAAAACAAAAAAGGATAAGGATGGTCTACGAATTAGAATTAGGCTCGGGAGTATGATTGTGAGTGAGGAAGGTGTTGGACACCCCCACAATACCCGTTCCTAAGAACGGTTACCTTGGATTGATCATGCAATTTTTATGGCTTTTAAAAATTATTTTGATTGCTCTTTAACTATTCACATGCAAAAATAAATATAAAAATAAGAAAAATGTAAAAATGAAAATATGAAAAGTTAGGAAAAATAAATTAAGAGAAAAATGTTATTTATTTACAAAAGTGGATTTGACTCAGAATGAGAGTCTGGGGCATACGTACCCTGCAATAGGGATCAAAGTCGACATAGTTTGTACTAGAAATGCGTGTCATTGGATATATTTTTTTATTATATATATTCTTTGAAAAGAGAGGTTTATAGAAAATAATTTATCTTTCCACAAAGAAAACAATTTTTAGAATTGGTTGGTGTGTTTTAATTTGTAAAAGATAGATTGATTCCCTTTATTTGCTCTTTTCATTTAAGAATTTTTTTTTTGTTTAATCAATTCCTAAAAGAGAATATGTGTTTGTCCTCAATTTGAAAATTATGTGTGATCTTGAACACGTTATTTTGATTTGAAAGGGACATATTTGAAAGCAATTTTATTTTTACAAAATAAAATCAATTAGCTCATGTAGTGATTTTATCACTCACAATATACCTATTGATACTTAAATGTTCACGGTGGTGTCACTTGAGACAAAAGGCATAAGAAGAGTTTGAAGGAAAAATCATAATAATGTTTTTTATGAATTTATTATTATTATTACTTCTTTTTTCTTTCTTAAAACAAATAAGATCACACATATTTATTTATAAAAATAGGAATTAAAAAAAACATGATTATTATATATGTTTTGAAGAAAGATAATTAGCATATGTGGTGACTTTATCACTCACAAGTTACTGATCTATGCTTACATGCTCACGGTGTTACCACTCGGAGTAGAAAATACCAGAGGAAAAATTTTAAATCAAACATATATGGTGACTTGATCACTCATAATTTGCTGATTTACGCTTATACGCTCGCAGTGATGCCACTCGAGGCAAAAAGATAAAAAGAAACTGTTTGCAGTAGATGGCTTTTATTTTGATTATTTTTATCCCTCCTTTTTTTTTTATATAGAAAAAACCATTAGCACCCAAAAATATTAAAAGTCAAAACATAATCTACGTAGATGTCATGGCAACTCCTTACTCATGGTATGATTGATCAACACTCTATGCGCATATGGAAACTTAGTTCCTCGTGACAAACATAGGTTAAGAATAAGAGATTAATGACCAATTAATAAATTTAATTATCAATTCAAGTATCTAATAGAGTACACATAGGAACAAATGAATTAGGCAATCATGAGTGTTAAATAACCTCATGTGATACTATTTTAGAAATTCTTTAATTATTTTTTTTGAAGGGAACATGAATGGGTAATCATTTTTCACCATTGAAAACTTCATGTTTGGGGTCCATTATAGCCGAACTATTAAAAGTGCAATCACTATCAAGACTTAATCATATCTACAAGCGGAATATACATTTTAAGCCGAATACCACTAACATATTCATCAACCCACGTAACTTCATGCCTGACAACTTGAACCGAGAAAAAAAAAAAAAGAAAGGGAACCCATGACAAACCTCAACTTGTTGACAACAAAGTAAACCAAGATAGAAACTAGGATTTCCATTGTAGTTCAGTGATTATGAAATCATGGCTACGTGATGGACAAAACAAAAAACATTACTGCACCTAATCAACATGAGACACCAAATCAAACTTCTATAGAATAGAGCATTGATGGTGCAGGCATCCTTTATTTTTATCATTCTTTAAAGTCACAAAACTAATCCTAAAGCACATGTGTTGGGGAACTTGAGAACAGACCCAACCCACTTAGAACTATTTTATTTGCCTCGTTTAGTTGATTTTAAATCATTGCTATTTAGCACAGGCTAATCACTTTCGGGTTAGAAACAACTCCACCAAGATGACCTTACACAACATCTCAACAAAAATAACAAACAGATCAAACAAAGGCTTTCAAAATTCCTCATACAAACTGGGTAAATCCTAAAACCGATGAAAGTCTTGATACTTAATTATAAAGGAACCATAAGCTTATTCAATGCTGGGAAAAGAAAACCTGAAACCTCATCACAAAACAGAGCTAAAGTTTGAATAATGCTTAAAACTGAACACACTCGAGATTCCACCCATCGAAGAAATACAAGACATTCACCAAAATATAACAGCATGTCATCACAAACCACAAAATGCCATTGTCATGGATGAAGGCAAAATCTTACAGTGTCAAGACAAGAGCCATATGTTCACAAATCCTTGTAGTCAACAAGGGCTAAAGAAATAAACTAAGCAACCATCCTTTCCATCGTAATAAATAAAAATACTGAATTATCTGGTGAGAAATAAAGATTACCAGTCTAGGATCTTTGTTGCTAAATGCTCAGTGTTATTCTCCAACACCCCTTAGTTTCCTTAATCTCTTCTTACTCTACCACTCTTCCCTTCTCCAACTTAGAAGGCCTTCTTCCTTCCTTTTTGCTCTCTCGGTCCTTTTATAGGGTTCCCGAGAGAAAAAGAACGTGTGAGGCCTCTTGTGCATGACTGTGCGTCATTGCTTTTTGTGTCTTTTCAGCCCTACTTTTGTGCGCCGTCCCTCTGCTTCCCTGTTCTGGTTGTTTGCAACTGTGCCCTCTTTCGCCTCCCTTACTCTGCTATGGTAGGTATAGAGTGATGGTCCTAACCTTTTTTTTGTCGTGTCCTGGCTTCAATTCTCCGGTTTGCTCTTCACCTGTGACTCCCTCTGTCCTTTTCACTAGTGTCAGGCTCCCTCTGGTCCTCCCCTTTTCAGTCTTGCGTGTTCAGCGTCCCCCTGACTGCCCCCTCGTGCTCAAACCCTAGCTCCCATTTTGGTTTCCAAAAGCCCTTGGCTTTTTTTCTCTAAGCTCCCACTCCTCTCTGCCTCATTCAGTCCCATGCTCGGCTCTTCCTGTCTCCTTTTCTCTCACTTATCGGCTCCCTTTGTTTTCTTTGTAACCCATGGCCCCCTCCGTTCTTCACCTTCATTCTCGATGGCTCCCTTTGGTTTTCTCTTCGCCGCTTCTGCTTCCCTCTAGGATCTCTCTCCTGGCCTCCGCCGCGGCCCCCTCTTCTCCTTCGGCCGAGCCCTAAGGGCTCCCTCTGGTTCAGACTCCCTCCCTGTCTCTCTCGGCTTTTTGTTTCTTTTCTCAGTCATGGGCCCGCTTGTACAAAACTTCTCCACTAAGGAAGAAGTTCATTAAGAGGCGCCGGAGGGTCTTCTTGTCATTATCTGTTGCCCCAGCAGGGTATTCTCTATGTTTGATGTAAGACTTAATATTGTGAAACCAAGGCTACCTGTCAGATTCCTCTTCTATACTCAAGCAATGTGCGGGAGTATTTCTAACTTCAACACGAATCGGCTGGACATGGACCCCACAATCTAGCTTAATCATGACAGCGAGTATTGCTAACGCATCTGCGAATTAATTTTTATCACGAGTCATGTGGGTAAACTTGATTTCTTCAAACTTCTTGCTTAACTCCGTCAAATAATTCGGTAGGGGATTAATTTTAGGTCCTTTGTTTGCCATGCTCCTGTCACTTGATAGATTATGAGCGCCGAATCTCTGAAAACTTCGAGTTTTCTAACACCCAGGGATAAGGCAGCTTGCAACCCACTGACACAAGCCTCATATTTTGCCACATTATTTGTGCATTCGAAATCGAGTTTAATAGCGACGGGAAATTGTTTCCCTTCAAGGGACACTATTACTGCTCCCACCCGGCACCCAAGCATATTGGCTGCACCATCAAAGTACATCGTCCACTTAGCACCTTCTAACTCATCTTCTACTGTCAAAATATCCTTGTCTGGAAATTGAAAGTCTAGTGGCGAATTCTCAGCTAGTGGATTTCTAGCTAAATGGTCAGCAATAATACTTCCTTTTATGGACTTGCGAGTCACATGCTTTACATCATATTCGGAGAGTATTACTTGCCACTTTGACACCCTACCTGACACGTAAGGACTTTCAAAAATATATTTAATCGGATCCAATTGAGAGATCAACCAGGTGACATGATATAACATGTATTGTCTTAGTCGTCGTGTAACCCATACTAACCCACAACATGTCTTTTCAATGATTGGATACCGTGATTCACAACCATTGAATTTCTTGCTCAAATAGTAAATGGCATGCTCCTTTTTGCCAAATTTATCTTGCTGTCCTAACATTGCACCCATGGAAGATGGCAAGATGGTTAAATAGAGAATTAGTGGCTGATCCGGTGTAGGGGATGCCAAGATGGGAGGGTTCAACAAATATTCCTTCATCTTCTCGAATGCTCGTTGGCAATCTTCATCCCACTTCCTAAGATTTCCTTTTCTCAACTTAAATATTGGCTCACAGGTGGCAGTCAGGTTTGCAATAAATCGGGCTATATAATTTAAATGACCTAAGAAGCTTTATACATCTTTCTCTATCTTGGGTGGAGGCATATCACGGATTGCCTTTACTTTATCCGGATCAACTTCTATTCCTTTATTGCTGACGATGAAGCCTAGTAGCTTACCAAACGTAGCCCCAAACAAGTACTTGTTGGGATTTAATCGAAGCTTGTATTTTCGCAGTCTTTCAAACAATTTTCGAAGAACCGCCACATGGCTTTCTTCTTGCACTGACTTTGCCACCATATTATCCACGTAAACCTCCAGTTCTTTATACATCATATCATGGAATAGTGCTACCATAGCTCGCTGTAAGTTGCACCTGCGTTTTTTAAACCAAACGGCATTACTTTGTAACAAAATATTCCCCATAGAGTAGTAAAAGTGGTTTTCTCCTTATCCTCTGGGTTCATGGGAATTTGATTGTATCCTGAATACCCATCCATGAATGAGTACCTATAACCCCTTTCCGTATTATCAACTAGCACATCAATATGTGGTAGAGGAAAATGATCCTTATGACTGGCTTTATTCAAATCCCGATAGTCCACGCACATCCTAATGTGGCCATCCTTCTTAGGTACTGGTACTATGTTTGTAACCAGCATCCCATTGTTTCTTCACTTCTTCTTTGATCTGAAGAGACGTCTCGGGACTCATCCTCCTTAGCTTTTGTTTCTTTGGCTTAATGTCAGGGAACAGAGGAAGTTTGTGAGAGACGATATTGGGATCAAGCCCTGGCATATCTTGGTACAACCAAGCAAACACATCCAGGTATTCTCGAAATAAATCTATCATCTCCTTTTTCCCGGGATTATCAACCATCCTTAATTCTTTTTTATCTTCTTCAGTTCCCATGTTAATAATCTCTATGACTTCTTTATATGGGACGAAGCCATTTTTAGAGGGTTCGATGAGCTTTGCAAATGTATGAGGTAATTCAACTAGCACAACACTTTCCTCAGTCTCGCAGTCAGACGCATCCATAGCAATGCGAGTATCATCCCATTGGGGCTCGAGAGCCTCTGTGTCAGACAGGATTCTGGAGACTTCTAATTCCCTGGGAAGCAGCAAATAAAGCAGGAGTAAACAATGAAGTATGAAGTAGTTTGGACAATTATTTAGAGGAAGGATCAGCATAAAAGGATAATAAGAAGAGCATAATGAGATGAGAGGAAGAGAGGAATAAAGAATATGAAATGTCGCCTTGCATTTAATCCTGAGATGTGAAAGGTTCCAAAAGCTACAAACACAAGGTTTTCAAAAGAATACATAATTAAAAGACTCTAAAATATTGATCTAATGACATGACATCGGGGACTATCTTAGATTCCCAGTTTTTAGTGCCTTCCTAAGGGAATCATACTGAATCCAGTGTCCTTTTCCATAACCTCACTCTTCTTCTTCCGATATAGCAATGCAGTCATTCATGTTGATTGTCTCAGAGGCTTGTGGGAATGTCTCTCTAATGTGAGGAATTTTTGATCTTCCTTGTGATTTCCCTTGGCCTAACTTTGTTTGTTCAGTCAAAAGGGTCTCTAATGGGGGATCGTATCCCAACCCTTGACATCCCTGATTCTTGGAGAGTTTGATTGGCTCCTTTATTCCTTGTAATTTAGCTCTAAGCCCTTGTCCTTCCTTATACCCATCATGCTTCATTATCCTAGTGACTACTTGTTGCACATCTTTACTTGGCTGGTCACTTTCCACAATCTCAAAACTGTGATAGAAATTACCAGCTGTCCACTTCACATTTTCAACATAAGGTACGGCACTTGGCTTGCTAATCATGAGCTCTTCTTCACCCTTAATGGTAATAAGTAGGCCATCCTTGACCAATTTGACCCTCTAGTGTAGGGTAGATGGTATAGCTCCCGCGTCATGAATCCAAGGTTATCCCAAGAGCATAGTATATGCTGCATCAATATTCATGACATGGAATTATATGGAAAAGATGTTTGGTTCAATCTCAAGTGGAAGATGGACCTCCCCAAATACTTCTCTTCTTGCCCCATCAAAAGCTCTTGCAATTAGATCACTATGCTTTATAGTATATATGTCTACCGGAAGCTCTTGTAAAGTGGCTAGTGGCAAGACATTGAGAGTAGATCCATTATCAATCAGGACCTTTGCGATCACATACCCGTGACACTTTAATGTAATATGAAGAGCTTTAGGTCGCCCTGCCGGAGTTTGAACAATTTCATCCTCATAGAAAGTGATTTGAGTGGCATTCTTTACAACATTAACCATGTGAACTACTCTATCAAGAGTTATGTCTGGATGTACATATGCACTTTCTAACACCCTCTGGAGTGCTTTGTAATGGACCTCTAAGCTCATGATGAGGGACATAATAGAGATTTGAGCTGGAGTCTTTGTGAGCTGCTCTACTATATCATATTCACTGTGCTTCATGATCTTTAAGAATTCATCAGTATCAATGCTCTTGTCCATCACTACCTTAAATCCTAAACTCTCTCCTTCTTCCTGGCCATTTCTTGTTGTCTTATCATTTTCCTTCAGATAAACACGACCACTCCTTGTAATCCCATTTATCAGCTCTTAGTCATTAATTTCTACGACTCCTTCACTAGATTCCCCTTGGACTGTGAGAAGTTAAGTTCTTAAGCCATATTTTCAGGGCACTGCATGATTACTATCATATGAGAACAGTGCTGGCACATGAATAAATGCTATAGGTTCTTTCTTGCGTGCTGCTACCAGAGTATTTGAGTTAATGACTAGAAGGGATCTTTTCGAATTGGGATGAGCTGCTAGCTCACCCGTGAGTGGAGGGAGATGTTTTGCTATTTCGAGGAGGGACGATTGTTCACTACATTCTAGAGTTCATGCTTGTGCATTGACTATGAGGAATGATCCCTTTGATTTGTCGATAGGCAGCGGCTCACTTTGTTCCCCCATCGTGCATATGGATTTATCCCTTGATGTTCCCTTTCAATTCTAATAATTCCAAGCACCATCATCTTTCATACAACTTCCTTGAATGCCTCACAACCCCCAATGTCATGATCTACATTCCCTCGGTGATATTTGCAAAAATGGGAACCACCATTATCGATTCCACCCGGCTTTCCCTCATTGTAAAAGACATGCCTCGCTTCCTTAAGGAGATCAAATATCTCTTTCATGGTAAATTGGGCTGTATCTGAGTTTTTAATCAGCATAATGTCTTCTTCAATAGCACAGACTTATTTTCCTTTATCATGCTCTGGTAGAGGATTGGAGACAATATTAGGATTGTTGTCCGTCTGCACACTGATATAATTGTTATCCAGAAGACTTAAAACGTTCCTCCAAAAGTCATCACATCGGTCAATTGAATGTCCTTCCACTCCCATGTGATATTCATAAGTTTCATTTGAGTTATACCATGAAGGAAAAGGTGGTTGCCAAGGCCTTGCAGGACGGGGGCCCATAAGCTTCTTCTTACCAATTCCTTAAACAGCTCCAACTTTGTGACATTGAAATTAGGAAGAGGACGGTCATCCCTTGGGGGATGCATGGCTTTAGAATCCTTGTTTGGGGGTAAGACATAAGCTTGCTGACTAGGATTAGGGTGAGGTTGTGGGACTGGTTGAGGATGCTGAAAAGGTAGGGCAAATGGAGCTCTAGGTTGGTAGGGAGTGTAACACCCCTCATGATATCTTTATCGGTTTTGTGTTTAGGACCGGAGGAAGCAGGACAGAGATAGGTTCAAGAGGAACCAGAAAAGGCTCCGCGCCGCCGCTAGGAGCATAGCCGCCGGGGCGAGAGACCTTCCAGTGGCATTGTTCCGGATTAATTGGTGGCGCCGCGGCGAGGAGCAGGGCCGCCGCGGCGAGAGTCGTAAAAACTGTTTAAATCCGGATCAGTCGGACGCGAAAGAAAGAAAGAAAACAAAGGGAGCGACGCAGAGAGACGAGGAGCAGTGCTAGGGTTCGGCATTTTCGGTGTCCTAGAGTGATTCTCGTCCATTGGGAGCTTGAATTCAAGTTGGTAAGTGCTCTCTACTCCTCTCTCCCCATTTTCTTCGGTTAGAATTTGGGATTTCAGATTTTGAGGTTGGATTTCCGGTTTGGGGCGAAATCCACCGATTGAAATGAATGATTTGAGGCTAATGGAGTGTGTTTTGGTATCATTGTTGCTTGAATGTGAGTTTGAAGGGTGTATGTGTGATTTGAGCTTAACCCTAGGTTATTCTTGGTTAGGGCTCTTGGGAATCCGAAGGGTATGAGATTTTGTAGTGCTTGAGTGATCCCTAAGAGCTTATTGATGCATAAAAAGGGTGTTGGAACCTTGGGTTAGGTCAATGTAGTTATACTGTGATGTTTGGTATATTGTGTTAACGGAAGAATTGTGGTATTGTGAAGGTTGTTGGCTATCGAGAGGGGTTCGCGTGTATTGAACAGTTCAAGAAAGCTTGTGGAACTCGTGTGTGTGTGATAACGACAATTGAGGTAATCGGGTGTGTGTTTGTATTGTATTGGTTATATGACATTGATTGTGTATATGTATGGTTTTCTTATATAATGTGGTACACACGGCTAGTTGATGTATGATGGTTGCGTAATTGCATTGTGATGTGTAGCATCCCCATACCATTGCATGCTGGCATGTCCATATGATGATTGTGATGATAATGATATATATACATATGTGTGTGTGTAGAGGCATGTTGGCATGACATTAGCATCATCACCATATGATTGCATAGTGAGAGATTGATGATGAGGTGATGATGATGTGATGTGATATGAGATGATGATATGGTAAAGATCCCTGTCGCTAAATCCTCTCCATGGGAGAGCCAGGCGGCAGAGGATAATATGATATGATGAAATGTCCCTGTCACTAAATCCTCTCTTCGGGAGAGCCAGGTGGCAGTGGATTTGGGGGATGCACCTTCCCTAAATCACCATTAATTCGTAATGGTCCAGGGGAAGGAGAGCCACGGTCCGAGCTTTAGTGTAATCATTGGCCGGGTTGCACTAGAGTAAGGTGAGCTTGGTGATGTCCCAGAATCGGTCTTCACCGACTGTTGGAAGGGAATCATCTATTGAAATGTCTTGTGATGACGACAGCTCGTGGTTCTAGCCGTGTATGAGGAAGAACATGCATACCATTCATTTACATTGCATTGCACGACTGTGTGGATTAGTATATATATATATATGGTGTGTGGTTGTTCCCGGTTACTGAGACATTGTCTCACACCCTCTCCCATAACTAACCTTTCAGGTGACGGTTCTGGCATTAGTCCGGAGAAGACGCGGGAGTAGCTGTGTACGTGGGAATACTGGGTCTATGTAGTGTGTGGACTTTGGATACTGTGCCTTGTGCCAAGTAGGGTAGTATATTTGTAATGGATAGCTTAAAGGAATTGATAAAGGATTTGTGTAGATGGATGTATGTATGTTTATGTAGGTTGTATGCATGGTTTGGATGTTGGAGTGTCTGTATGTGAGTTCAGAGTGATGTTGGGCCTAGTTGGTTTGTCTAAGGGTCGGTAGCCCATTTGGTCCAGTTGGGTTCCAAAGGGTCACATCTCAAAGGAGAGGTTCCTTTGAGGTGAAACCTCTATGGACAAGTTGGTTTGGGGGTTTTGGACCTGTATGAATGGTCTCTGAGTGACTAGTTGCCTTTGGTGGCAATTGGAGGTTGTTAGTGGCGAGTTTTGGTCAATGAGTGGCCAAAACGGTGTCAAGGGTCCAGAATCTCCATACGGAGTTGGATTGAGGTGAAAGTGGTGTCTATGGATAGATGGGGACTAGATTGACTTGTAGGAGTTGGAATCGATTCAATCGGAGGTCGGAGCATAAAGTTATGCGCGTCGGAAGTTCGCCCCAGAACGCTGAATTTGCTGATATGGTATATCAGCTGGGGGCGCCGCGGCGCAGGAAGCCAGGCCGCAGCGCCAGAGGAGGCAGTAGTGATGTTAATGCAGGGGAGGCCGGAGCCGCGGCGGTACTGTAGCGGCCGCGGCCCCAGCCCAAATTTTGGTGCTTTTGAGTTGTTTCCGCTGTGTTTATGAATTGGAAGGGTTGTTTTGAGATGTCAGGATTGTTTTAGGTTGAATGTTTGAAGTTTTGGCTAAGTCATGGAGGTGTCAGGAGGTAGGATGTTACAGGGAGCTTGTTGCATGCGTGCCCCATATGCAAAAGGTCATGGATATCGGGGTTGGGGATTCTATGGAGAGTATTGAGGGTTATATGTAGGTCTCAACGATTGTTAGTAAGGATCTGGGATGTGATTCACATCATTGTCCTTCTTCTTAATGCCTTGCCCTTTCTTATTCTCAGGGAGCGTATTCTCCAATCTTCCATCCTTAATATTTGTATCAATCCTTTCACCTACCTCAATGAGATCGGTGAAGTATTTAGCATGGGTTCCCAGCATAATTCTAAAGTAGGGCTCACCCAACGTGTCAATGAAGTAAGAACACAACTCAGACTCCATTAAAGGAGGTTGAACTTCTGAAGCCAAGGCCCACCAATGCTGTGCGTACTCCTTAAATGATTCAGTGGGTTTCTTCCTCAATCATTTCAGCTGCTCCCTAGTAGGGGCGGAATTCAAATTGAATTGGTATTGTTTCATGAAAACGTCCGTTAAATCTTTCTACTTCTGTAATTTGGAATGATCCAATTTCATGAACCAATGTAGTGCTACTCCGGTGAGGCTTTCATGGAAGAAATGAATGAGAAACTTCTTATCCCTAGACTAGACTAACATTCTGGTGCAATACGTCTTCAAATGATAATGCGGGTCTCCGTTGCTGTCGTACCTGTTAAAATCCGGGACCCTGAATTCCTTGGGAATGACCATGTCAGGAGCTAGGCATAATTCATTCAGGTCGAGGGATTTATGTTATGCTACTCCTTGTAGAGCCCGTAACTGGCCTCTCATTTCTGATACCTCTTCCTTCAGGCTAGCTTTACTTGTAGCCTCCCTACCTTGAGAATACCCATTATTAAGTGGATTTTGAGTCACGAATGCTACGACATTTTCTTGTTATTGATATCATGGGTATATACATATCCTTGATCCCATTCCTAGAATCCTTGTCTTCCCACTCCTGGGATTGGGATAGGTGGAAGCCTATTCTGGTCATCGTCAGTCGCCTCAGGTATACCTTCTGCATTCGTATCAAGTGGTTGGGTGCTGTTAGCTCCATGCCTCCTCCCGTTTGCATTCATGCTTTGAAGCATTTTCATCATTTCTCCCATCTGAGCATGTAAATCACTAAGCTGATCCTTCAACTCCCCTACTTCCTCCTCCAATCTTCATTCTACATCAGAAAGATGACCTTCTAATGCCATTGCCTTTGTTCTTGTGTGAGTTTTTGTGGGCGTTGCGTAGGGTTAACTGGATTCTTTTTAACTGGAGCAATGTTGACCTACTTTTAAGAAAAAAAATGAATTAAGTGTTTACCTTACCATTACTAGTGAATTACAATAGGTGTTAGCATAAGTTTCCTGACATAGTAACTTTGGATCCTTGCCGGCATTTGTCGTAATTATCCACGAGACTCCCTGAAGTCCCCCCCGATACATATTGTACTCGAGGAGTCATGAGGTTGACAATCAATTCATAAGAACTCAAGTTACTTTATAAATGATGTCTATAAATACGCAATATAAGTGAAATACAAGTCTTAAATTCATATGGTTTGATACATCGTCATAGATCGCCATTACATTACATTACCAAGTTCAAGCTAAATCCCTCAATTCTTCCACAAGTTCTTTACATAACAAAAGGAAGTTTGACATTTCTGCAGAAGTGTTAAATGGATGGGATTTTTGCTCTGCTTGCTCATAAACGTCAGTGAATCTAGGGATGCTGGAATTCACCATCATGATTAATCTTTCAGTGTGATCTCTCCACCTATCCGACTCTACTGCCTTCTCTGAGTAAAGTGTCCTTCAGTTTTTCACTGCATCAGCACGTTGTTGCATCTGTTCAAGCAGCCTCTGGATTGTAGCTGATGAATCCCCTTTTATGGCTGCTAACTCATCCACCTTATCCTTCAATTGTTTAGTGACCATTTCTAATTCTTGTGACGAACTTCTTAATGGTCGAAGCTCTCGTACTTATTTCTCGAGTGCATCTTTTTCTTTCACAACTTGCATCAACCGCCTCCGATTGTTCTTCATTCTTTGGTCAATTTCTTCCACATGCACGTGCATATCCCTGATTGTTTGTTTGAGTTTTAAATTTTCCTCCTTCAATCTCTTTACTTCCACACTTATCTTACAAGCTCCCTGTTTCTTCATTTCCTTAACTGTTTCTTGTAGGGCAGCATACTCATTCTGTAGATGAATCTGAGCCTCTTTCTGTTCGCCACTTGCTTTTACTAGATTTTCCAGTTCTGCTTCTTTCCTTCGGAGCTACTTGACTAATTCTGTGTTGACTTCCACCTTGTTCCCGCTGAGCAAAGAATCAGGAGGTGCAAAAGTTGGGTTGACTCCCTTAATCTGCTATGATAACTAGACTTGATATTCTTCTGTGGCATATATCCGGCGTGCCCCCAATTCCAAATACCCCTGGTATATTACTTTACTCCAAGCACTCACCACATTTTGACGTATCTTTTTTGTTGAGTCATCGTGTTTGAATTGCATGATGTAAACCGCGGTTTTCGACGGAACCCCCTGTGGAAAGGTGTAACATCTAAATTTTTATGATTTTGTGTGAATTCTAGTTTAGAGAATTACTGCATAATTAGAATTAAAAGAGCTTAAATATCTTATAAAAATCAAATCAGGGACTAAATTGCAAAGGATGATCAGGGACCAAATTGCAAAGAAAGTTGGATGGCAAAATTGAAAATATTAATTATTAGCAAAAAGACAAAAAAGGGGACATAGATGTCATTTCCTCAAACAAATCATCTGTTAAGTATTTACTAAGACTGGTTATAGGAGGTGATTCAAGAAAATTCTCGTAAGAAATTATACTCTAATAAGCAAAACCAGAAAATAGATATATTGGGCAGAAAATTGATCCGAAGTTCCATAATCTGTAAATTAATAAGAATTAGAAAATAAGTCTAGATTAGGAAACTCAGATATATTAGGGCATAAAAAAAGATACTGGATTTTTCTATAAGGTTTGAATAGCCATAGAATCAGTCTAATGGATATTGGGCCAAAATCGGAGTCCGGGCCCAGTAAGACTGCACCGGTTTCTTAATGGGCCAAAAGTACTATTCATGAAAGCCCAATAAAGGTGTAGAAAACCCTAATAAGCTAGGGATGATTTTTGGGAAGCTCATAAGTATTATTGAAATGATGTCAAGAAAGGATAAAGAGCCCAATGAGCCCAATTCACCCGATTTCCAGGCTAATTAAATTATAGGAGACCCAGTAGACTATGAAATAATCAAGAATAAGTTCAAAATAATATTAGAAGGTTTATAATAATCCTCCGTGCAGAGAAGTTACAGGAAAGACTAATCAGCACTAATTTTATCGGTGTTTTCAGTTAGAACCCAATAAGGTAAAATATCTTCTAAAATAAATTATATAGGCTTAGAAATGATTAATTAAGGTCATAATGAGTTTGAAATTCATATTTTAAATATATTTATGCATGAAAAATTTTATCAGACAAAATTTACATAATTAGAGCCCGAAAACCCGGTATATGTTGAAATTGGGCCTAGAATTAAATGGTTTAAGCCCAAATAATTAAAGAAATCATTTTGGGCTGAATATGGACTCAAAATTTTGTGCAAAAGGAGTGGAGAAGAGTTAACCACCATGCATGACACTATTTCAAAGATTAGGTGTCAAAATTGGAAGTTTGGATGAAGTAAGCTTATGTAAGCATAATGATGCAATATTTACCCTATTTGGAGATAAAAGTGGCATCCAAATTAATGACAAGAGAGGGAAAATTAATTAGATAACAATTATGTGAAGAAATTAGGTGTCTGGTGGAGAAAAGAGATGATGTAGTGCAATTTTGGCCCTTGGATCAAAAGTTAATCAAATGGATGGAGTTGCTTCTTATTGTCTATAAATAGGCTCTTCCTCCCCTCCATTATTCACACCAAAAAACGAAAATCCACCATATAGTAGTGAGAGAGTGAGCTATAGAGAGAAGGAGGAGAAGAGGAAAGGAAAATTTGCAAGTTTAAGGTAACATCTTTTCCCTTTCTTGCATTTTATTTCTAAATGGTTGTTAGATCTTGTATTTCTATGATTGGTAGGTAGAAAACATGTTTATGTTATGAATATGATGATGATGTTGGATCAAAATGGTGAAAGAATGATGAATATGCTATGAATTTTGCAAGAACAAGCATGAATATGTGAAGAACATGATGAACATGCTTAAAGATGCCTTTTGATCCTAAATGTTACCATGCCAAAATGAAATCATGTTTCTTGCAATTATTTTTAAATATTATGCTAAGAATGGGATTATGATGTTATTGGGATTTTCTTAAATCTCACCCCACCAAATATCTAACCATGATTAGGTTCAAATCATGTGAAAGGCAAGGAGATAAAGGAGGATCCATGAAGAAATGTTTAGAAATAGGAAGGGTATTTTGGATACTTATGTAATATCAAGTATAATGACATTTTATACCACAATTATGTAAATTATGTGTGACTCCTAGATGATGAATAAAAGTATATTTTGGATCAATTTTATATGTGTTATGTGACTACCATTGAAAGTATGGTATTACGGAATTTTAGGGAATGAAATTTGGAAAAATTAGGGTAGAATTGCAAGTAAATTCACGAAATTTACTGTAGCAATCTGCCTAATAAAATTTCAAATTTATATTTTTCCCTTATAGAGTATTTTAAGAGATGAATTTAGCAATTTGAACCACCCTTAAATGATTTTTCTAGAATTAGTTATGATTTTTCAAAGTTCAGCCAAATTTTTATATTTACCAAATGAATAGTGACTTTTGGTAAATTTTTGGAATTTTCGAATTTGGCCCAATTTTGCTTCCAAATGGATCTAATTGGAACCTAAACTACTAATAATGAATAGTAAATGGTTCCTAAGGTTAAGGTGTGACAAAATGCATACTGTCTCAATAACAACATGGGATTATAATTTATCACCCCTCGCGGACCCATTAGCACTACATTTGGAAAGTCCCTGCATCAATAGATTATTTCATCCTCCCACCACCACACCAATCTCCATCGGACATTTTCTGCCCTAAGTTGGCCAAAGACCTCGATCCATCCTTCACGATCATATTTAGCTTTTCCTTCCTGGTTTCTAAATGAAGCCAGAGGAGAAGAATTATCCTTTTCTCCTTCTTGGAGTCTCTTTTCGTATAAATGATTCATAATCCACACATACAGCAATTGGAGACAACATCTAATTCTTCCTCCCTTCTTGGCATGACAAAAGCTTAGGGTCATGTAGGTCTCTGACAATATTGCAGGTACTGGGTTCACCTAATGATGCTCTACCATATGAAACACACTGATGGCATGCTTGTCAATCACCCCTTTTGCAAATGGGAACAAAATAATCCCGTAGATGATCATGGCAAGTATCCTGTTATAGATTACCCACTTCTCTTATTCAGCTAACTCTTTCAGACGAGTTTCCATAAACTCCCTTGAGACTCCTTCTACACTCTTGGTAGAGACGAATTGTACCTTGTCTACGCTGATCTCCAAAAGCTTTGCCATTGTGGCATTTGATGCCACGTATCCAGGGTATCTATAGACACGATCCCCCTTCTTTAGTGGTATGGTTAAGAGTTCACCATACTCTTCTATGGTCGGTGCAATCTGGAAATCAGGGAATGTGAAACATCTAAAGGTGTCATTCCAGTATTACCCCAATACGGAAAGTGCCTGTGTCTGAATAGGTACATTGAGCAGTTTTAGTATGTCACCATATTTCTTTTTGAAGTCCGACAAAAGGTTACCCTTGATGCGTCGAGAAAATTCTTTCAGACTATCAACAGATTTCATAGCTGCTTCTAGCTTGATAGAGGTGTAAATACAAATATGAAAATAGTGTACAACTAATGCCGAGCTATAGTGATGTCTATAAAAATTTCTAGAGTTCACAATAGAAATTCAAGTTGAAGATTGTGAAGAATCACAAATCAATGTTAATTATTCAAAAATGCAAAAGGTTCGTTTCAAATCTAAACAACATTTTTAAACAAAAAAATCCTTTAGAAAGAATCCTAACAACAGTTAGATTACTATATGCAAGGTATGGAGTAGCTAGCAACATATATTAATGATTTTTTTCTAATAAAAGATAACAATATTCATTCATTGATACATTGTTTGGTTGGAGGGAAAATTGAGGAAGGGAAGGAAAGGAGAGAGATTTTGCTCCCCTCCCCATGTTTGGTAACAAAAGAAATTGGGGTGGGGGAAGGGAGGGGAGGGGAGGGAAAATATTGTTAAAATTTTCTCTCCCTCCCTCTTGTTGAATTGGTAATTTTGGTGAGAAAATGTATCATTGTGTCCAACCTTGACAAATTGTCCCTCCAGATTTTCAGAAATCCCAATCTATTTTTTGGCGTAGGTTTACTCTTTCAATGTCACGTTCGAGTGTGAGTGGCTTTGCTCCTTTGACATCGATGAGCTTTGCATGGATTTGCTTACTTCGACGATGAGCTTGTCCATCCTTATCCTCTGCTACTTCTCATCGATCTTTGTGGTGGAGATTTACGATGAAGCCCCTCAAACCTGTGATGTAATTTGTTCATCTAAATTTGTCTTTTTCATTTTTTCTGTGCTCTTGTTACAGATCTAAGTTGGATGATGGTGGTTGTTATTAATGGTGGTGGTAGCTTCTGAGTAACACAACCCACAAATTCTTCTTATGCGATTTCTTGAAATTTCGGATTTGGGTTTCATTTTTGTTCTTTGGTGACAGTATTTGTGACCTTTGGTGATGGTGATGGTGGAAGGATTGGTGGTGGACGGTGTTTCTGGCCTAAGTGTTTTTGGATAATTTGGATTCTGGTCTATATTATTTTTTTAATATAAAGGGTATTTTGATCTTCTCATGATATAAATATATATATCAATTAAAAATTAGATAGCACTTTTATTATCATACCAAAAGCAATTTTAAACATTACTTCCACTTCCATTTTTACTTTCATTATACTCAAAATCACTTCCAGGAGCCAATCAGAGCATCAATATTTCCTACCCCTCTAGTCCCCATTCTCGCCAAGGCATCAGCGGGCATATTAGTACCACGGGGATTAAAACAGTCATATAACAAAGAGGGCCCATGTCTCAGTTTCCACGATCGAGCACTTACCAAGAAATATCTTTAGCTATCCAGTGCATTTCTTTTTTTAAAAAAAATTAAATTTGAGTATTTTTATCTTAAATGATGAAAAATCCAGAATAGTAAATCAAATAACAATCAACTTCTAAAAAATTAACATTTTAGTATAAGAATACAAAAAATATAAAATAATTAAATTTGAATAGTCTAAATATCATTTGGATAGTCTAGAAGAAATATGCATGGTGCACATCCTACATCCTTAATGTGCCCCCAAACTAACATTTAAGTTTCACCCCATTTCTCTCTTTTTAATTCGTTATTATTTAGCTTTTAAGAAAATAATAATTTTCACTAATTAATAAACTTAATTTTTTTTAAATAATAAAATTGATAATATTCATCAAATACTGACCAAAGAGAAGCTAATGGAAGCATGATGTACAAACATTTAACCAACGACGAATAGCTCACATGGACAAGCAGAACGGCCATGAGTTTGAGCAGCAGCGAGGTTAAAATAAACCTTTTATAACAAAGGGCATTATTGACATTGTCATCCAAATTCCTGTAATCTCCATCATTCCATCACTTAGCTCTAGGAATTATCATTCCTAATAATTTGGTAATAACCATTCCAATGAGAATGAAAAAACATTGTAGAAAAAAAAAAACGCAAGCACACTTCTGAAAAAGCAATGGGCGCTATTCCATTCCACAAAGTATTCATTACCTCCAACCAAACAGGCCAATCGGTTCATTACTATGTCCTAGTAGTTCGAAGACATGTGGGCTTATCATTAAACAGAAAAAAGCATCTAACAAATCTCTGGGACCTAAACTTAAGTTCGTAATTTATTAAAAAATGATAATTAAAAACTCATATCCCTTATACTTCATATTGTAAGATATTTTATATCAATTATACACATACTAAGAAAATCACTTTTTTTACCTAAAATCAATACAAAAAATACTAATATTTTATATTTTACCCTTATTAAATATCTCATTCTATTATCATTGTAGGGTTATAAATGAGGGATAGGGAAGAATTAAAGATAAGGGTTAAATAGGAAGAAAAATATCTAATACTCTATATTTTGGACAAAAAAATTGTCATACAAAATATCCTATAATATGGGATGGAGAGAGTAATTTATAATGCTAACCGTTAAAAGTTTTTAAAAATTAAGATTCTTTTAAAAAATTGTACAAGTAAATTCTTGGAATTTTCAATCACTCTCTCTAGAATTACAACATGACTTTTGTAACAACCCTCAGAATACTTGTGTTGGCATTGTGTACAGAACCGGAGGAAACAAGATGGAAGAAGAGTCAACGTAGAGAAGAAAAGGCCTCCACACCGCTACCTAAAGCAGGGTCATCGCAGCAAGAGTAAGATCCAGAGAGATATTTTGTTAACTGGATGTGGTGGTGCTACGGTGAGAGTCGAGATTTTGTTTAAATCTGAGATCATTTTGAATGATCAGATGAGAAAGAAACGGAGGAGAAACCAAGGAGCTCTGCTAGGGTTCATATTCTCCGGCCCTTGGAAGTGATTTTCAACATCTTGAAGCTTGGATCTTAGTTGGTAAGTGATCCCTTCTCCTCCCTCTTCATTTTCTTCGGTATAAACTTAGGATTTCTTGGTTATTGGTGGAGATTTTCAATTTGGACAGAAATCCACCGATTGAAATGGATGAAATGAGGTTAATGGAGTGTGATTTGGTGTTCTTGCTGCTTGAGTGTGAGTTTTGAAGGGATTATACATTATTTGAGCTTAACCTTAGATTATTTTTGGGCTCTTGGGAATTCAAAGTGTATGGGATTGATTGGTGTTTGAATGGTTCCTAGGAGTTTAATGATGCATGAAAGTTGTGTTGGAATCTTGGGTTAGGTTAAAAAGTTGAATTGTGATGTTTGGCTTAATGGTATATTGTGATAATCAAGACATTATGGTGTTGTTAAGGTTGTTGGCTAATTAGAGGAGACTAGTCGTGGGATTGGCGTTTAAGAAAGCTCGTGGAATCACTCGTGTATGGTATTGACAACTGAGGTAACTGGATGTTTGTATTGTACTATATGTATTGTATAATATTATGTATATTTATGTATATATGCATGTTTCTTTCATACCACGATATTGTTGTATTTGTGTTTGTACGATTTTCTATATATATATATATATCGTGGTATGCACACAGTTAGATAGTGATTATGATGATTATGATGATGATTAGAGATGATGATATTGATGTGACATGACATGATGCATGCATGATATTATGATACATGATAATGATGATTGTAAGAGGATATGACATGAGCATCACCACATGGCATTGTGAGATTGTGATATATGGTGGATGGAGTAGTGTTGATGATATGATATATGATAATATAATATATAATAAGCGAAGATAATGATGAGATCCCTGTCTCTAAATCCTCCCCTATGGCCAGGGGATCCAGGCTGCAGTGAACTGCACCTTCCCTAAATTACCACCAATTTAAGGTGGTTCAGGGGAAGGAGAACCACGATCCGAGCACTAGTGTAACCTTTGGCCAAGTTGCATTAGTGTAAGGTGAGTTTACCAATGTCCCGGAATAGGTCTTCACCGACTGTTAGAAGAGAATTACCTATATGAAATGTCTTAATATGACGACAGCTTGTGGTTCTAGCTGTGTGCGAGGGAGACATGCATTGCATTCTATTTCATATTACATTCATGAGTTGTACAAGTTATATGTGTGTGTGTGTGTGTCTGTTTTTTTTTTTCAAGTTACTGAGACATTGTTTCACACTTCCATCTTCCATGAACTAACCCTTTCAGGAGATGGTTCTGACATTAGTCCTGAGAAGACAAGGGAGTAGGATCAAACGTGGGAATATTAGGTCTATATAGTATATGTGTATTTTAGATATGTATCTCGTGCCAAGTAGGATAGATGGTTTGTAACTAAATAGTGACTTGATGTTATGTTTGTAATGGATTGGATGTTATTGGTATGTTATATATGTGGAATTGTGTTGTATGTGATGTGTATGATGAATGGTAGTGTTTGGGTGGCCAGAGGTGTAATTGGGCCTTGTTTGTGAGTTTTAGGGTTTGTAGTCCGTCTTGTCATTTGAAGTTCAAGGGGGTGAAATCTCAGAGAAATAGTTTTTTTGAGGTGAAACCTCTTTGGATAAGTTGTTTATGTGGTTTAGAACTTGTGTGAGTGGTCCAAAATGGTTAGGTTGCCTTTGGTGGCAAATGAGATGTGAGTTTTGGTAAAAAGTGGTTAAAATAGTGTTAGGTGTCCAGAATCTCTATACAAAGATGGATTGATATGAGATTGGTGTCTGTAGATAGATTGAGAATAGATTGACTTGTATGAGTTGGAATCATGTTAATCGGAGGTTGGAGCATAAAATTATGCACACCGAAAGTTCACCATGGAGTTGAAAATTTGCTGGCATAGAAACCAATAGGGGGGCGCCACGGCGCCGAGAGCTTCAGTAGCAAGTGTGAAACAGGGGAGGACTAGAGCCATGGTGATATTGTAGTGGCCGTGGCCCCAGCCCAAAATTCTGGTATCTTTGGGTTTGTTTCTGCTGCTTTTAGGTATTGGGAAGGTTATTTGAGATATTTGGTTTGTGTTTGATTGAATTTTGAAGTATTTGGTCAAGTTAAGAGGTGTTGGGAGTAAGGTGTTACAATTTTACTTGATATTTTTGCTCAAAGATAATAATAAATAAAAAATGCCTTTATAATATGGAAAAATATGATGGATGATAATATTGAAGAGCTTTCGGAGTAAATTCAACCACCCACTTGCTGACATGTTGCATTATAATGCTTTTTTTCCCCTCTGCTTGGGAGTGAAACAACCTGAGAACTTCTATGGCCTGACCTATGCTTGACATGGTAGTCACAAGGAAGCAGCCTAATGGTGAAGTGGTGATGGTTTCTAATGAACTTTTAGCGATGACCAAATGTCATCATCAAATGATAAACTTTTAGTGTCGACTCTTTTCACTACTAAATGTCTATTTTTTATTGTGACTTTTTTTTATCATCACTAAACTTTCGATGACAAGACTTGTGGTGATGGCTTTTTGTTGCTATTAAAAACTTTTGGCGACAACATTTGATCTTTTAACAATGACTTTTATTCTCATCGAAAGTTAAATTTTTTGTAGTTATATGTCTATTAAAATGTTGTATAAACTATTCAATTTATTTATTCTAATTTAAATGAAATCACAAAAATGTTTGATTTTTATATTTATATAGATAAATATTCAAGAACTTTTACTTGAGAAAATAATATATAGAAAGTTATAAAACCATAGCAATTTTTTAAAATTTGGATTTTGAAATAAAAAGTGCTCTATATGAAAACAATTGAAGGCAACTCACAGGTTGTAATATATATATATATATATATATATATTATACAGGCACTTTCCGGTGACTCAAAATATTCTCAACTCACATCAAATATAGTGTATATAATAGTGTTTGATATTCTAAGCTAATATTTTGTTTAGTGCTTACTTTCCTTCAAATATAACATTTCATATTAATACATCTTTGAAAATTTCTTATTTATAATTTTTTTTGCCACCATCTTCTATTATATAATTATATTTTGGTTTTTATTTATAAATATATATATAATTTTCTAACTCATTATATCATAATTATAAAAGTTCACATTAAAATTTCTTATTTCTAAAGGATCCTATGCACTGGTGCTTAACTAGTTACTAATGATAATAGCATAACATACCCATTCAATTTTATTAAATTTTGTAGCAACGGAGGGGAGTTATCTGGTTTACTAAACTAAGCCTATATCATCTCAGTGAGAAGATCCGTGAATTAATTAATTTAATAATTACAGTAAATAATTTAATGACCTAATTAACAAATAGTGAGCCACATTTGGCGTAAAAAAATTAAAAAAAAACAGTAAGCCACATTAACCCTCAGTTTTCAGTGGCAGAGCGTTTAATTGAAGAGGGTGAATAGACAATTCAATATTGGATTAACTAAGAAAATAAAAAAAAATAAAGAAAACATTAATCTGTAGGTCCCTATAGTCGATTTGGTTTTTTTAAAGTATAAAAATTAAATATATTGGAAACTGGATTTTTCTAAAATGAGAGATGATAATTCAATTTTTTTATAATTATACTCATTTTTTAATATTTATATTCTATTAAAATATGTGAAAAATATTTAAAATATAAAAAATTAGTTTATGAAAATATGTGAACAAAGATTGAAATAGAATCTACAACAACTATTTATCACTTATGAGTAACCTATTCCATATAAATTATATATATATATATTATTAGTATAGATAGAGATATATTGACTAATTAAAAATATAGTTTTTTTAATAAAAAACAAATGACCTTGAATGAGCGGGTCCACATCCAATATGTTAAGGATTGCACACCAAACTAAGGCCTTCTTTGGTTACTAGAAAGAAGCCCAAAATGGAGGGGACGGGACTAAGATCAAGGCCTAACCCATGAAAGATGGAATGATCATTCAGCGTTTGTGTAAATTAGAAACTCTAAAAAGGTAATCCTATTTTTTTGTATGAAAAAAGGCTAATACTATTGATAAGTCATAACCATTGTGACTTCTCTTACAATTATTTTTATAGATTTGTGGGCATACGTCTAAAAAATAGATGGAATAACATTGAATAAAATATGAAATTACACAAATTAAATCTCCTTAATTTTTTTTTTCTACATCTTTGTTGCTTCTTCTTTGAGTCATTCATTTTTTTCTTCTTCATCTTTTCATTTTGGTAGCAAATCAAGTCACATTAGGCCCCAAATGGGGGGAAGCTCTCTTAAAGATGCCTCTTGCATTCATACAATTTCAAATATGAAATATCATGCTGAAGACCAATATCCTGTTGGTTTTTCTTCGTCTTTCTCAATGCCTCTAATGTTGAATTATTTGTTTGTTATAAAGTGTCGAACTAATGAAATTTAATTTTTATGCAAATACTATCAAAGAGATAAGATTATTATTATGATTGGAATAAAAGGCAATAAATTACCAATTCATAATTAATCGGGTTTAAGGCCTCTCGTGTGGCTTTCGTCATCCATTCTTCCTTCTCACCAGTATACATAAAAGGCTTTCGTCATCCACACTAATAGGGAGTATGCATAAAAATTAAGGTTCAGAACCATGAAAATCTTAAGGAGAATAACGTTGTCGACGTTTGTGTTTTCTTTGCATAATTTTAGCATGTGATTCATTTAAAAATCATTACCTATCACCACCATGGAACTCAAATTAGTTTTTTTTTAAATTTAAAAGAATTCTATTAGAAATACTATATGGTACATATAACTTTAAAGTTATGCAGCTGCCACATAACAGTAGCAAATTAAATATTCTTGAGATTTAGTACGTATATAGTACATGTGACCTTTAGAAATACGCTTAGAAACACAAGTGATAAATAATTTATATCCGATATGGACGCAAAGAATAAAGAAAAGTAGAAGATCAGTAATGAGAAACGAAAGTCGATTTGATTTTTTTTTTTTGGCAGTGAAGATGAATTATGGTCGAGATCTCCAGGGTCATGATCATTCCTAAGGAAAAATTAATTGAACCATTAGCAAAATATGAAGATATCTACGTTGGTCTATAAATCATTCCTAAAGATTAAATTATAAATGGATGAAATTTGAAGTTGTTTCCTTGATCGAAGCATCTGTCTTTGACTCTTACTCAAAGCTAACATTCAGTGAAATAGTCAACAAAAGAAAATTCAAATAGTGACGATATTAGTCTGTTCTTGGATGATCATTTGAATTTGAGTGAAGCATTCGACTTGGAATATTAACCAGAGTTAAAATTAACAAAAGCTACTAAATTAATTGAATTGATACTAAGTTGAAAAATTAAATCGAATGATCAAATTATATTTGAATGAATGTTTGAATAAGAATCTTCAAATATGGTCAATAGAAAAAGTGGTAATTGCTATGTGAGTGATCAAACTAACATGCCTAATCTCGCATGCGCTTTTAATTAATTGTTGTGTTCTTTGGACCAATACACTTTTAATTGTTTGAAGCTATGTATAAAAACTGACCATGACCATGACTGTCACACCTTAACCTTAGGAATCATTTACTATTCATCCTTAGTAGTTTAGGTTCCAATTAGATGCATTTGGAAGCAAATTTGGGCCAAATTCAAAAATTCCAAAAATTTACCAAAAGTTACTATTCATTTGGTAAATATAAAAATTTAGCTGAACTTTGAAAAATCATAACTAATTCTAGAAAAATCATTTAAGGGTGGTTCAAATTGCTAAATTCATCTCTTAAAATACTCTATAAGCGAAAAATATTAATTTGAAATTTTATTAGGCAGATTGCTACAGTAAATTTCCTGAATTTACTTGCAATTCTACCCTAATTTTTCCAAATTTCATTCCCTAAAATTCCATAATACCATACTTTCAATGGTAGTCACATAACACATATAAAATTGATCCAAAATATACTTTTATTCATCATCTAGGAGTCACACATAATTTACATAATTGTGGTATAAAATGTCATTATACTTGATATTACATAAGTATCCAAAATACCCTTCCTATTTCTAAACATTTCTTCATGGATCCTGTAACACCCCTCATGATTTTCTTCCTTCGCAGTGTGTTTAGGACCGGAGGAAACATGTCGGATGAAGGCTCACGTGGAGTCTGGAAGAGCTCCACGCCGCGGCGAGAAGTAGGGCCGCCGCGGCGATAAGCAATTCCAGTGGCATTGTTCGGCTGAACGTGGTGGAGCCGCGGCGAGGTGTGCTGGAGCCGCGGCGAGATTCGGGAAATTTGTTTAAATCCGGATCATTTCAGTCGATCGGGAAAGAAAGAAACGGAGGAGACCGAGGGAGAACGCGAGGAGCAGTGCTAGGGTTCGAGTTTTCCGGCTTCTAGGAGTGATTTTCGGACCTCAAGAGCTTGGATTCAAGGTGGTAAGTGCTCTCTACTCCTCTCTCCCCATTTTCTTCGGTTAGAATTTGGGATTTCCGATTGTGAGGTTGGATTTCCGGTTTGGGGCGAAATCCACCGATTGAAATGAATGATTTGAGGTTAATGGAGTGTGTTTTGGTATCATTGTTGCTTGAATGTGAGTTTGAAGGGTGTATGTGTGATTTGAGCTTAACCCTAGGTTATTCTTGGTTAGGGCTCTTGGGAATCCGAAGGGTATGAGATTGTGTAGTGCTTGAGTGATCCCTAAGAGCTTATTGATGCATAAAAAGGGTGTTGGAACCTTGGGTTAGGTCAATGTAGTTATACTGTGATGTTTGGTATATTGTGTTAATGGAAGAATTGTGGTATTGTGAAGGTTGTTGGCTATCGAGAGGGGTTCGCGTGTATTGAACAGTTCAAGAAAGCTTGTGGAACTCGTGTGTGTGTGATAACGACAATTGAGGTAACTGGGTGTGTGTTTGTATTGTATTGGTTATATGACATTGATTGTGTATATGTATGGTTTTCTTATATAATGTGGTACACACGGCTAGTTGATGTATGATGGTTGCGTAATTGCATTGTGATGTGTAGCATCCCCATACCATTGCATGCTGGCATGTCCATATGATGATTGTGATGATAATGATATATATACATATGTGTGTGTGTAGAGGCATGTTGGCATGACATTAGCATCATCACCATATGATTGCATAGTGAGAGATTGATGATGAGGTGATGATGATGTGATGTGATATGAGATGATGATATGGTAAAGATCCCTGTCGCTAAATCCTCTCCATGGGAGAGCCAGGCGGCAGAGGATAATATGATATGATGAAATGTCCCTGTCACTAAATCCTCTCTTCGGGAGAGCCAGGTGGCAGTGGATTTGGGGGATGCACCTTCCCTAAATCACCATTAATTCGTAATGGTCCAGGGGAAGGAGAGCCACGGTCCGAGCTTTAGTGTAATCATTGGCCGGGTTGCACTAGAGTAAGGTGAGCTTGGTGATGTCCCAGAATCGGTCTTCACCGACTGTTGGAAGGGAATCATCTATTGAAATGTCTTGTGATGACGACAGCTCGTGGTTCTAGCCGTGTATGAGGAAGAACATGCATACTATTCATTTACATTGCATTGCACGACTGTGTGGATTAGTATATATATATATATGGTGTGTGGTTGTTCCCGGTTACTGAGACATTGTCTCACACCCTCTCCCATAACTAACCTTTCAGGTGACGGTTCTGGCATTAGTCCGGAGAAGACGCGGGAGTAGCTGTGTACGTGGGAATACTGGGTCTATGTAGTGTGTGGACTTTGGATACTGTGCCTTGTGCCAAGTAGGGTAGTATATTTGTAATGGATAGCTTAAAGGAATTGATAAAGGATTTATGTAGATGGATGTATGTATGTTTATGTAGGTTGTATGCATGGTTTGGATGTTGGAGTGTCTGTATGTGAGTTCAGAGTGATGTTGGGCCTAGTTGGTTTGTCTAAGGGTCGGTAGCCCATTTGGTCCAGTTGGGTTCCAAAGGGTCACATCTCAAAGGAGAGGTTCCTTTGAGGTGAAACCTCTATGGACAAGTTGGTTTGGGGGTTTTGGACCTGTATGAATGGTCTCTGAGTGACTAGTTGCCTTTGGTGGCAATTGGAGGTTGTTAGTGGCGAGTTTTGGTCAATGAGTGGCCAAAATGGTGTCAAGGGTCCAGAATCTCCATACGGAGTTGGATTGAGGTGAAAGTGGTGTCTATGGATAGATGGGGACTAGATTGACTTGTAGGAGTTGGAATCGAGTCAATCGGAGGTCGGAGCATAAAGTTATGCGCGTTGGAAGTTCGCCCCAGAACGCTGAATTTGCTGATATGGTATATCAGTTGGGGTCGCCGCGGCGCAGGAAGCCAGGCCGCGGCGCCAGAGGAGGCAGTAGCGATGTTAATGCAGGGGAGGCCGGAGCCGTGGCGGTACTGTAGCGGCCGCGGCCCCAGCCCAAATTTTGGTGCTTTTGAGTTGTTTCCGCTGTGTTTATGAATTGGAAGGGTTGTTTTGAGATGTCAGGATTGTTTTAGGTTGAATGTTTGAAGTTTTGGCTAAGTCATGGAGGTGTCAGGAGGTAGGATGTTACATTTTGGTATCAGAGCAATGGTTTTGGGCCATTGTTTCTGTTTGAAGAACTACTTGGCACAAGATTGAATACATAGACTATATTCCCACTGCAATGTTAGTCCAGAACCGTATAATTGAATGTGTTGTTGCTTTTGTGTAGGAAGAATGTCTCGAAGAGGAAGACAGAGTAACAGTGACCTGATGAGGCAGATGCATGAGATGTTGGCTGGCCTCAGTAATCAGGTGAACACTCAAGGGGAGACGTTGAACAGGTTGCAAGAGAGAATGGATAGGCAAGAACAGGAGGATGTGAATGAAGAAGCTAGTATATTTGTGGATCTGAATGCAGGAGAAGATGAGAATGTGGTGGAGCCTGAGAGAGCCCCAAGGGTTGGAAGAAGGGGTATCTCCTCACAATTGAAGGACTTTCGGAAGTTTAATCCTCCGGCTTTCGAAGGTACCATGGATGTGTCACAGGCTGAGGATTGGATTGAACAAATGGAGAATATCTTCAGTGTAATGGATTGCACCACGGAGCAAAGGGTGCAATTGGCGGCATTTAAGTTGGAAAAGAAGGCCAAGAGATGGTGGAGGAGTGTTCTCCCAAGTGTTGAAGCGATGAATCCTCCTATGAATTGGGGGCAGTTTAAGGAACGGTTCTTTGCACATTATGTCCCTCCAGCCTTAATGATGCAAAAGGAGGCCGAGTTCCTAACTTTTCAACAAGGGAATCTGTCAGCGGATGACTACGTTGATCAGTTTTTGGACTTGGCTAAATATTCCACTTATCTGAATAGTTATCCTGATGATAGGTGGATGGCTCAGAGGTTGTTTGAGGGTGCTCATCCAGAGATTAAGGAGCGGCTATCTGTGGTGGAGTTTGTGTCTTTTGAGGACCTATGTGTGAAGATTCGTGCCTTGTATAAACGAATGAAAGAGGCTGAGGAGCACAGAAGGAATTCCATGATTCGGGCATTTTCTCACCTAGGACCTACAGGAGGGATTAGTAAAGGTAGTGGTTCAGGAAGTGGTAGCAGTGGTGGTAGTACAGGTTCTAGTGGAGGAAGAGGTCGACACAATTGAGGCCGTCATGGTAGAGGAAGAGGCAGGTTTGGTAGAGATCAGTTTAATAGAGGTCGGTTTGGCAGAGGACCCTTTTATCGAGGTGGCTTTGAACGAGGGAGTTCCAGTCAGAATGAGTATGCAGGAAGGGACTCCGCTCCATCTCAGTATAGTTCTGGTAGTGCATCGAATCCGTGCACAAAGTGTGGGTTTAACCATGGTGACCGTCCGTGCTTGCTTTGTTTTAATTGTGGGAGACCGGGACATATTGCTCGAGGTTGTCATGAGCCGAGGCGTGAAGATGCGATGATGAGACCCACGATGCGTGGACGAGTTTTCGCCATCACCCGACAAGAAGCGGATGCAGCGCCTAACATGATTAGAGGTAAACTTAAACTTAATGGTTACTCTATTCATGCTTTGTTTGACTCAGGTGCATCGCATTCCTTCATTTCTTTTGATTGTGCTCGGAGATTAGGTATTGTGGCAATGGAGTTGCCTTTTGAATTGTCGGTAGCCACACCCACGGGAGTTTCATTAGTCAGGATACCAATTTAACTATTTGTGCTCCCTCGAATCTCCAAATAGCTGTTAGTATAATTAATTAGATAATCTCTACTAATTAATTAAACCCTCGTATTCAATCCAAATCCTAAGTAACTATATGAGGTTAGTGAGTATATCTCTACCCCACTAACACAACTTGTCACTCAACAAAGCAAGATTCAAGTTCTCATATGACCCAACTCAAGTTCTCTATATAAGCTAACTTTCTCAAGCATAACTTAAATAAACTAAACAATCTTATTGATGGCTAAACAAAGCATTAAGAGTAGAGCTAAATCAACATAAAGATTGCATTAATTACAATTATAATAGAGAAATGAATGTTCAATCCATACAAGGGTTCAGAATAATCCTAGAAATGGAACATTAGCCACTCATGTTCAACAACATCATCAAAACATATATCTCAATCAATATCATTATTGAACAAAAGTGAAACGAGGAGGAAGTAAATGCAAGAAAATCAAGGAAGGATGTTGAAATCTGCTCAGAACTTCAAATCCTAGCTTCAAGTTCCTTCAAGGAATCAAATTCCAGCATACCCAAGCTCCCCAGACTGAGTTCTCTGCGTCCCCTCGTGCCCTAGCTCTCTCTCATGAGTTCTCCAAGTCTCTTCTTAAGAATCCAGCGTTCGAGTGAAGCTTTGCGTTTTGCTGACGAGGGGTTCTCGCCGCGGCTATAGGATTCTGGCCGCGGCCTCATTGGATGTGCCGTTTTGTTCTACTTCTCTGTTTGCATGAGGCCGCGACTTCATTATTTCAGTCGCGGCATGGACTCTCCAGAAGCATTTTCCCTCCTTTCACCAGTTATATTCACTCCCCTGATCTCCAAGGCTCGTACTTCAATGCTCTCCCATGATTCCTACAAAAAAGAAGAGGTTTTAGAATCTTTCCTGGGTATAAAATAATGCATAATAAGACAAAAATATACTATCATGCATTATTAGAATTACACTCCATATTTTCCTATCCTGAGTATCAAGTATGTACATATATGAATGCGTAACTCAAAGAAAATGTGCTGAAATGATGTAATTTGGAATGATTAACACTCAGCCTATTTTGAACACTGCCTTCAGGAGAGAACGTACCGTCTGAGTAGTGCCGAGAATGAGGACTATGATTCCAACCACAGTACCCAATGTTTTCCAAGGTGTGTTGCAATAATCACGTCTGAGAGTTGCCTTCATCTTGTGAAGTGGGTCATGATAAAAATCATTCAACTCTTTGAATATCTTGAGGTATTCAGAACTGCAAGTCAGTGTAAGGATATTCTTACCACTGGTATCACCAAGCCAGTTGTTGATTATTCCCTTTTGAATGAGGACATCCACATCTTTGTCTGTGTTGATTAGGCAATCCCATATGAGAGCATAGTCAACAATGTAAGAATCATTAGGATAATGACAATGCTCTAAAGCTATCATATTACGAAACCAAAATTCAGTGCTGTTATCCACAAGAATGTGTGGGATCTCAAGAACACATCCTGAAAAGTTCAAGTCTAGCAAGCAAATGCTGTCGGCTGACGTAAATGTTACTCCTGCATCTAGCAACTCTTTTGCACTACATAAAAGACGTTCTTCAGGTTGGAATTTACTCCTTACAGGTTTTGTTGTTGGTAAGTAAAACAATCTAAGAAGATCTGTGAAGTGGTTTATCCTAACATCAGGATCAGGCTTTAGTTTTTGCTTGTTCAGACCTTCAAAGAAGGAAAATGTGATATCAAGAAATGAAGGGAGGTCACCACGATGGTTAGGGGAAATGACATATCGAATAACTCTTCAATAAAAAAGAAAGGAAGTTGATTCTCAAGTAAAAGCAAATCCCTAAAGACACTTCCCTGCAAATATGGTTGTCACAGTTTAGCATCCTTGAGGATCTCCCGGTTACGGTTGCTCATGATGAATTCAATGATGAAAGCAGCATCCACTAATATCAGTTTCACAAATTCCTCCACAGTGAGTTTGATATTCTCCGAGTAGGACGCACGAACTTTTGGCTCTGACTGATTCGCAAAACTGACCATTTCTTTAAAGCTTGCCCTCGCTCGTTGTAAATTTTTTGTGCTCTTCCATGTCTTGCAGCCTCTCATCACGATAATGAAAGGGGCCAATTGAAACAACCACTGGGGTGTAAGCTTCTTCGTTGGATTTACGGATCAAAGGGGGCACCCTATAGATACAATATACAGGGCGTGACAAGAGACGATCTTTGTTGTCTAGTGTCATTTTTTCAATGTCAATCTCGAAATCGTTTTCCAATTCCATCTATCAAATAAAATAGTACTGAATATTAAAATAGATGACACAAAAAGTTAAAAAAAGTCATTTATTGATAGGTAAGAAATTTTAAATAGCAATGAATAATAACAAATAGTAATAGGTATGTTTTGTTTTTTATGTATAGTTTCATATTTTCCCAGGTTTTCTTCTTAAAGCTAGTACTAAATAAGGATAAAAGGCTAATAATTTAGAATGTAAACATGCATTTGAAATCTTAATTAGGCTTTAGAAAAACCTGTGAAAGTAAATAAAAGGAGAAAAGGAAAATAATTATAAAAGGATCCAAATTGCCAAGCTGTAACCGAGAGGAAAGTAAATAAACTAAGAAAAGCATTCAGAATTTGATGAGAGTATACGATTCAGTACCTTGTTCTTCAATTTGAATGGAGTTTCCATCTATGAAATGAGGAGCCACGAGAGATTATGCAACTTTTGTTTTCTCTCTATACATGAAGTTGCAACACAAATTATTTTCTGATATTCAGTTATATTGAGGTTCTTCTTGGTATTATATAGCATGTAGTTCATCCCTGTAAAGGTACACGTGTTTCTTTCTTTGTTTTTTTTATAATTAAAGGTTTTGTCACTACGTTGCAAAGAAGTAATATTCCAGGGAAAGAACGAATTTAGAGAGTTCCATATGTGAAAGAAAGTATATTGCGTTGTGTCCCATATAGGGTTACAAGATTACACTGCGTAAACAATCCATTCAAATCACTAATTTACGGATGCGGGGGGTATGTTATATCAGCAAATAACCAACATTATCATTGAGAAACTCAAAGTATATCATTCGTTTATATATGTGATTTTTTTTAACGAGGTGTTTATATGATTTTGAATTGTATGGAGTTTGTGATTACTTAAATATTTACACCCATTAAACGCAAATCTCTAGTGCAGATAAAAAATTAAATAAAAAAAGAAATAAAGGAAAGCAATACTTTCTTTTTTTTTTTAAAAAAAAAACTTCAACTAAACTAAAGGTTATAAAGAAAACATAGTTTATTTACATAAAGTAAACTCAAGGTGCAGACCTGAGAAATTAAAAGTTTAAAATAAAAGAAAAGAATAAAAAAATGGCGTCAACCAAACTAAAGGGTTTATAGAACATGGTCAATCTGCGTTATGTAAACAAAGGTTATTCTAAAGAATGATAAATTTATATTTCGCATTTTCTTTAACCTTTACATTTGTTATGAAGACGTACGTGTATTTAAGATTAATATTAAAATGTTAATTAATCATTTGAAGTTGGAAGAGAAATTGAAGTGAAGACAAACAAAATTGTACAAGTCAAAATATAATTTTACATTTAAATTCAACCAGTCTGATCATATCAATGTTTGTTGAATGATCTATTTTGAGGAATCTGAAAATATAATTTTAAATTTATTATTGTCCCATTCTGTGAAACATATGAAATCAAAGTATTTTACTTTTAAGGATTCCAAAAATGCAATGTGTTAATAATTCCAAAGAAACACCTATTCAAAAACACCTCATCGATTTTTTGATTATTCAAATTTAATATAGATAATTCAAAGTTATTATTTTCATGCTTATATTATGTGTCAAAATTATAATTATAAAATCACAATAATTTTGAAATTATTCTTGTGTGCCGCAAAGAACCCAATGAGATCATTATTGGTATATAGAAGGTGAAGATATCAGACTCAACCTGCTTTGCCCATAGAGAGAGAGAGAGAGAGAGAGAGAGAGAGAGATCTTGTGATGATATGATTTTCTAACATCTCACACATTATAAAAAGGGGACCAAACTACATTTTGACATTTATAACCAACATCTTAGTCATATGTAAAAAAAACTTAATTTATTTTGAATGAATTACAATTTAATGATGTTGGAGCCGTTTTCTTGGTTGAAGCATCTGACTTGGAATATTAACCAGAGTCAAAATTAACAAAAATTTAGTAACTTAATTAGGAAACTTAAATACAGATAACATTATTCAAGTTGGATCCCTAGCTTGATTTAACTATAAAGTAAGACGTCCTTCAAAATTGCTTGATTCTTAAATTGTACAAAGAAATAGGTAAAGTTATATGCACTACACATAGTTCACCGAATAAGTTGATTGCCACTCTCTTTATAAAAGGAATTTGAAAGGGTTAGAGTATCTTTTTGCATGAGATAGTATTCTTGATCTTAGCCAAAAGGCCGAGAAAGGTATAGATTGTATTCTCAACTAGTACGTTGTTGACAGAATTTATTATTAATTTGTTATCATTGATTATACAATAAGATGCTAGTAGGTATATAGTTTTGTAAAACTGGCTATTTTCAAACCATATTAAAATTATTTTTGTGGGAATGGTGACATCATTATTTATCAATGTTAATGTAGCTGGAATGTCCAAGAGAGGGTGAATTGTGCTCTTGAAAATTTCTGTAAAAATAAAAATTAATGCAATAATACAAGAGTTCTAAAAAAGAGCAAGAACTTGAAAAAAGAGTTGGAAAAAAGATAATCAAATACTATGATTTATCTTGGTTTAGTCACTCCACTTTACTTACATCAAATATTCAAATCATTACTTGAGATTTTTCCACTAATCCCAACAAGATTCAATGAGGTTTTTCCTTATCTTAATACAAACTCCAAGCTCTTCACTTGAGTTGGTCATGAGTCTCTCCACACCTTTTCAAAGATGTGTACAAAATGAATCCCTTAATATAAACACACACTGAGATTTCTACCCAGAAGTAAAAGTAAGATCTACAAGTGTTTAGCTTTACTAAAGAATGAATAGAATACAATGATGCATATTTTCTCATAGCTAAAAGTGGTAGGTGAGGCTTTAACGTGCACAAGACAAAGAACTTAATGATTCAGCAATATTTTGGCACAATCTTACTTAGTGTTCTTATCCACCATCTTAATTAATGTCCTATTTATAGATTTAAGCCAAATCTAATCATTAGAAATGAGAACTAACCATTACTAAGCTGAATATAATGTTCACCTATTGCGTTTAATGCATGTTAAAGCTTTGTCAGCAAAGCTTGGTAGGTTAGTACACTATCACAGATACCCATTAAACATATCTCATAATGTTGGATCATGTTAGGTGGCTTGTGTAACATCCTACCTCCACCAATAGCCAAAACTCAAAAAAAAACCAACCTAACAACTCCAAACAACATCTCACAGCCTCAAACCAGCGGAAACGAACCCCAAACACAAAATTTTGAGCTAGGGCCGCGGCCGCTACAGTACCGCCGCGGCTCCATCTTTCTCTAAAACGAGACTTGCCACTGGACGGCTGGCGCCGCGGCCTGGATTGTTGGCGCCGCGGCGCCCCCTGCTGATGTCCCACATCAGCACTTCAACAATTTGGGGCGAACTTCTGACGCGCATAACTTTATGCTCCGACCTCCGATTGACTCGATTCCAACTCTTACAAGTCAATCTAGTCCCCATCTATCCATAGACACCACTTTCACCTCAATCCAACTCCGTATGGAGATTCTGGACCCTTGACACCGTTTTGGCCACTCATTGACCAAAACTCGCCACTAACAACCTCCAATTGCCACCAAAGGCAACTAGTCACTCAGAGACCATTCATACAGGTCCAAAACCCCCAAACCAACTTGTCCATAGAGGTTTCACCTCAAAGGAACCACTCCTCTGAGATGTGACCCTTTGGAACCCAACTGGACCAAATGGGCTACCGACCCTTAGACAAACCAACTAGGCCCAACATCACTCTGAACTCACATACAGACACTCCAACATCCAAACCATGCATACAACCTACATAAACATACATACATCCATCTATACAAATCCTTTATCAATTCCTTTAAGATATCCATTACAAATATACTACCCTACTTGGCACAAGGCACAGTATCCAAATTACACACACTACATAGACCCAGTATTCCCACGTACACAGCTACTCCCACGTCTTCTCCGGACTAATGCCAGAACCGTCACTTGAAAGGTTAGTTATGGGAGAGGGTGTGAGACAATGTCTCAGTAACCGGGAACAACCACATACAATATATATATATATACTGATCCACACAGTCGTGCAATGCAATGTAAATGAATGGTATGCATGTTCTTCCTCATACACGGCTAGAACCACGAGCTGTCGTCGTAACAAGACATTTCAATAGATGATTCCCTTCCAACAGTCGGTGAAGACTGATTCTGGGACATCACCAAGCTCACCTTACTCTAGTGCAACCCGGCCAATGGTTATGCTAAAGCTCGGACCGTGGCTCTCCTTCCCCTGGACCATCACGAATTAATGGTGATTTAGGGAGGAGTAGGGAACACTCACCAACTTGAATCCAAGCTCTTGAGGTCTGAAAATCACTCCTAGAAGCCGGAAAACTCGAACCCTAACACTGCTCCTCGCGTTCTCCCTCGGTCTCCTCCGTTTCTTTCTTTCCCGATCGACTGAAATGATCCGGATTTAAACAAATTTCCCGAATCTCGCCGTGGCTCCAGCACACCTCGCCGCGGCTCCACCACGTTCAGCCAAACAATGCCACTGGAATTGCTTATCGCCGCAGCGGCCCTGCTCCTAGCCGCGGCGCGGAGCCTTTTCTGGTTCCTCTTGAACCTATCTCTGTCCTGCTTCCTCCAGTCCTGAACACAAAACCGATAAAGATATCATGAAGGGTGTTACACTCTCCCCTCCTTATAAAAATTTCGTCGTCGAAATTTCAACTCTTACCTCAAGCAAAGAACTCTGGATATTTCCTCCGCAAAGAATCTTCAGTCTCCCACGTGACATCATTTGACGTCAAGCCGCTCCAAAGGACTTTTATCAACTTAATAGTCTTATTCCTCAACTGCTTTTCCTTTACATCTAAAATTTGCAACGGTGTGACCCCAAAAGTCAAATCCTCTCGCACTTGAACTGCCTCATCATCAATTACATGAGACGGATCTGGATGATACTTCTTGAGTTGAGACACGTGGAAAACATCATGCAACCCAGCAAGACTAGGTGGTAGCGCCACTCGATACGCTACTGGCCCAATTCGTTCAAGAATTTGATATGGACCCATATACCTTGGAGTAAGCTTCTTGGCTTGAATCGATCTTCCAACACCAGTAGTAGGAGTGACCTTCAAAAACACATGATCTCCCACATCAAACTCCAATGGTCTCCTCCTCTTATCCGCATAACTCTTTTGCCGACTCTGAGCAGTAAGAAGTTTCTGACGAATACTCTCTATTTGCCGAGAGGTTTGATCCACAATATCTGGGCCCAAAAGACTCCTTTCACCAAGTTCAACCCAACATAATGGTGACCTGCACCTTCGCCCATACAACGCTTCATACGGAGCCATTTGTAAACTCGAGTGGAAACTGTTGTTGTAGGCAAATTCTACCAACGATAGGAACTGATCCCAATTGCCTTTATTCTCCAAAACACATGCCCGCAGCATGTCCTCCAGAGTCTGAATAGTCCTTTCAGTCTGCCCATCAGATTGAGGGTGATAAGCAGTACTGAAACTCAACTTCGTACCCATGGCCTTCTGAAGAGATTTCCAAAATCTGGATGTAAACCTCGGATCTCTATCCGACACAATATTCATCGGGACTCCATGCAGCCTTACAATTTCATTCACATACAACTGGGCCAACTTCTCCATTGAAATGGTTTCCCGAATTGGAAGAAAATGGGCCGACTTCGTCAACCTGTCCACAATGACCCATATCGCATTGTGTCCTGAAGAGGTCCTCGGTAATCCCATCACAAAATCCATGGAAACACTATCCCATTTCCACTCTGGGATCTCCAAAAGATTGCAACGTACCTGCAGGCAATTGGTGCTCGATCTTTACCTTCTGACAAATCAGACATCTGGCTACAAACTCTGCGATGTCCTTTTTCATGCCTGGCCACCATTAACCTCTCTTCAAATCCTGATACATCTTAGTGGTACCTGGGTGAATAGTGTACTTGCTCTTATGAGCTTCCTCCAAAATAATCTCACGCAACCCTGCAACGTTTGGTACACAAATCCGACCTCGATACCTGATGATACCATCTTCCAGAATATCAAAGTCCTGGGTCTCCGCCATTTCAACTTGTTCTCGAATACCCAAAAGGTAGTCATCCTCCATCTGAGCATAGCAGATATTCCTCAATAAATCACTTGATACACTGATGGAACTCATTACTAATACTCCAGGATGAACATTGATGGATAACTTCATATCTCTTAGGCTTTCCAGCAACTGTTGCTCCCTCAACATCATCATGGCCATATGGAGTGACTTTCTACTCAACGCATCCGCCACAACATTGGCTTTTCCAGGATGATACTTTAGAGAAAATTCATAGTCCACAAGGAACTCAACCCAACGCCTTTGCCTCATGTTCAGCTCTTTCTGATCAAACAAATACTTCAAACTCTTGTGATCACTGAACACCTCAAACTGAGCGCCATAGAGATAATGCCTCCACAATTTCAAAGCAAACACTACAGCCGCTAGCTCAAGGTCATGAGTAGGATAATTCTCCTCATGAGGCCTTAACTGCCTTGAAGCATACGCCACAACTCTACCTTGCTGCATTAGAACACACCCTAGACCCTTCTTAGAGGCGTCCATGTAAACTGTGAATGACTCTGATGGGTTAGGGATAATGAGCACTGGGGTGGACGTCAGACAAACCTTCAGCTCTTGGAATGCTCTCTCACACCTGTCATCCCAATTGAAAGATCGATCCTTACGGGTGAGTCTAGTCAATGGCATAACAAGTTGAGAGAATCCCTTAATGAACCTTCGGTAATATCCAGCCAAACCCAGAAAACTTCAAATTTCTGTCACCGATTGCGGCCTTTCCCAATTCAACACCGCTTCCACTTTACTAGGGTCTACTGCCACACCTTCTGCAGAAATCACATGACCCAAAAATTTCGCTTCTTGTAGCCAAAATTCACACTTACTGAGCTTAGCATACAGTTGATGATCCCGCAATACTTGCAACACAATCCGAAGATGATGTGCATGCTCCTCTTCACTCTTAGAATAGACCAGAATGTCATCAATAAAAACCACCACAAACTTATCCAAATACGGCCGAAACACTTTGTTCATATAGTCCATGAAGATTGCCGGGGCATTGGTTAACCCGAATGGCATCACAAGAAACTCATAATGACCATATCGAGTCCGAAATGCCGTTTTAGGCACATCCTCAGCACGTACTCGCAATTGATGGTATCCTGACCTCAAATCGATTTTAGAGAATACAGAGGCACCTGCCAACTGATCAATCAAGTCTTCAATCCTAGGCAAAGGATATTTATTCTTGATCGTCACCCGATTCAGCTGCCTGTAATCAATGCACAATCTGAGGCTACCATCCTTCTTCTTGACAAACAATACTGGAGCTCCCCAAGGTGAAACACTAGGTCTGATAAAACCTCTCTTTAACAAATCCTCAATCTGTTTCTTCAACTCCTTCAATTCAGACGGCGCCATTCGATATGGAGCTTTCGAAATAGGACTAGTCCAGGGCACCAAATCAATAGAAAACTCCAGCTCTCGTGGTGGGGGGTAAACCAGTAATCTCCTCTGGAAACACATCGGGGAATTCATTCACAACTGGATATCTTTCAACACCTCCTTGCATATTCACGTTCACAGAGAAGAAAACCAGAAACCCTTGACATCCTTTCTTCAGATACCTGCCAGCTTGAGCAAAGGACAAACAAAAATTCTCATCCCCTTCAACACTAGGGATATTCATAGACACCACTTTCACCTCAATCCAACTCCGTTTGGAGATTCTGGACCCTTGACACCGTTTTGGCCACTCATTGACCAAAACTCGCCACTAACAACCTCCAATTGCCACCAAAGGCAACTAGTCACTTAGAGACCATTCATACAGGTCCAAAACCCCCAAACCAACTTGTCCATAGAGGTTTCACCTCAAAGGAACCTCTCATTTGAGATGTGACCCTTTGGAACCCAACTGGACCAAATGGGCTACCGACCCTTAGACAAACCAACTAGGCCCAACATCACTCTGAACTCACATACAGACACTCCAACATCCAAACCATGCATACAACCTACATAAACATACATACATCCATCTACACAAATCCTTTATCAATTCCTTTAAGCTATCAATTACAAATATACTACCCTACTTGGCACAAGGCACAGTATCCAAATTACACACACTACATAGACCCAGTATTCCCACTTACACAGCTACTCCCACGTCTTCTCCGGACTAATGCCAGAACCGTCACCTGAAAGGTTAGTTATGGGAGAGGGTGTGAGACAATGTCTCAGTAACCGGGAACAACCACATACAATATATATATATATATACTGATCCACACAGTCGTGCAATGCAATGTAAATGAATGGTATGTATGTTCTTCCTCATACACGGCTAGAACCACGAGCTGTCGTCGTAACAAGACATTTCAATAGATGATTCCCTTCCAACAGTCGGTGAAGACTGATTCTGGGACATCACCAAGCTCACCTTACTCTAGTGCAACCCGGCCAATGGTTACGCTAAAGCTCGGACCGTGGCTCTCCTTCCCCTGGACCATCACGAATTAATGGTGATTTAGGGAAGGTGCATCCCCCAAATACATTGCCACCTGGCTCTCCCGAGGAGAGGATTTAGTGACAGGGACATTTCATCATATCATATTATCCTCTGCCGCCTGGCTCTCCCATGGAGAGGATTTAGCGACAGGGATCTTTATCATATCATCATCTCATATCACATCATATCATCATCACCTCATCATCAATCTCTCACTATGCAATCATATGGTGATGATGCTAATGTCATGCCAACATGCCTCTACACACATATATATATATCATTATCATCACAATCATCATATGGACATGCTAGCATGCAATGGTATGGGGATGCTACACATCACAATGCAATTACGCAACCATCATACATCAACTAGCCGTGTGTATCACATTATATAAGAAAACCATACATATACACAATCAATGTCGTACAACCAATACAATACAAACACACACACCCGGTTACCTTGACTGTCGTTACCACACACACACGAGTTCCACAAGCTTTCTTGAACTGTTCACTACACGCGAATCCCCTCTCGATAGCCAACAACCTTCACAATACCACAATTCTTCCATTAACACAATATACCAATAAACCAAACATCACAATATAACTACATTGACCTAACCCAAGGTTCCAACACCCTTTTTATGCATCAATAAGCTCTTAGGGATCACTCAAACACTACACAACCTCATACCCTTCGGATTCCCAAGAGCCCTAACCAAGAATAACCTAGGGTTAAGCTCAAATCACACATACACCCTTCAAAACTCACATCCAAGCAACAATGATACCAAAACACACTCCATTAACCTCAAAACATCCATTTCAATCGGTGGATTTCATCCCCAAACCGGAAATCCAACCTTAACATCGAAAATCCCAAATTCCAACCGAAGAAAATGGAGAGGGAGGAGTAGGGAACACTCACCAACTTGAATCCAAGCTCTTGAGGTCCGAAAATCACTCCTAGAAGCCGGAAAACTCGAACCCTAACACTGCTCCTCGCGTTCTCCCTCGGTCTCCTCCGTTTCTTTCTTTCCCGATCGACTGAAATGATCCGGATTTAAACAAATTTCCCGAATCTCGCCGCGGCTCTAGCACACCTCGCCGCGGCTCCACCACGTTCAGCCGAACAATGCCACTGGAATTGCTTATCGCCGCGGCGGCCCTGCTCCTAGCCGCGGCGCGGAGCCTTTTCTGGTTCCTCTTGAACCTATCTCTGTCCTGCTTCCTCCAGTCCTGAACACAAAACCGATAAAGATATCATGAGGGGTGTTACAGCTTGCAGCCTATCACCATCACCCCTAACCTCCCCCATTCCTCATTTCATCCGTCCCCACTCCCTTAAGACACACACACATAAAAATTTGTACTTATGATTTATAAACATTTTATATATGAATAAATAAATACAAGAAAATATATTTATGAAGATTTTTTTTTTTTTTGCATGTGCCTCCGGCATCTTTAATCTACCTACTTTAATTGAAAGATTTATTGATATCCATATTAATCTAAATCAAGCAAAGTAGGCTCCTTTCAGGTGACAAACACTGTCAACAAGTATTTAACACACCTGCATTTCTAGAACACGAACTCATTACATTTGATTAAGCTAGTACAACCTCTTACCAGTTAAACCAATATAGAGATTTTTTTATTACAATTAATATATATTTATAATTATCACACCAAAAATATGACATGGATGGTGCAAAAATGAAGAAAAAAAAAAGAAAAACCAGTTTCCATGACAGAAGCTGATTAAGGAGGAGTTGTCACCAAAATTTGAAGGGAAATTCTAAAAAACACATTAAAAGGGAAATGATGGTTTACAAAATAAAATTGGGTTCGAAAGTATAATTATGAATAAGAAAGGTGTTAGACATCTCATAGTATCCGTTCCTAGGAACAGTTGATTATGGAAATGAATATGGCTTTAAAATTATTTTGATTGTACTTTTATGATTCACATACAAAAATAAATATAAAAATTAGAGAAAATAAGAGAATGAAATGAGAAAAATATTATTTATTTACAAAGATAAAAGATGAACTTAGCGTAAGATGAGAAGTTAAGACCTACGTACCTGTGATAGGGATCAAAGTTCACCTAATTAATATTTTTTTAATATAAATTTTTTTAAAAGAGTATGTTTATAGAAAATAATTTATCTCCCCTCAAACAAAACAATTTTTAGAATTGGTTGGTGTGTTTTAATTTGTAAAAGATAGGTTAATTTCCATTACTTAGATTAATTTTCATTACCTACTCTTATCATTTTCTAAAATCAATTTTTTAAAGAAAACATATATTTTTCCCTTTTAAAAGATGTGATTAATATACAAGTCATCTTGAATATTATATTTTTAAAAGTAAAAGATTGAAAACAATTTTATTCTTTATATCTGTAAAACATAATTTTGAAATAAAATCATCTAGTATCCGTGGTGACTTTATCACTCAAAATCACTGATTGATGTCTAAGTGCCTACTATGATACCACTCAAGATAGAAAGACAGCAAAAATAAAAAGTTTGGAGAAAAATAAATAATTTTTATTTAAATTATTTTTATTTTCTTACTTCTATTATAGATATGGAAATAAATAGGACCAAAGGAATGCATTTTTATTTTAGAAAGCATGAAAAGAAATTTAAAGTATGATTATTACGTGTATTTGCAAAGAGAATCAACCAACATTTATGATGACTTTATCATACACAACATGTTAATTGATACTTAAATACCCACAATGTTACCACTTAGAGCAAAAAGGTAAAAAAATGCTTTTGTTTTAATTATTTAAATTACACTTATTATTTTTAAGAAAGAGGAAAATAGATAAGATGATTGGAACCTAAAATATTTTTAATGTAAGACATAGTCAATATAGCTACCATGCCAACTTCTCACTCATAATATAATTAACTGATACCCTATGTGCCTGTAGAGACATAATCTCAAGGGATAAACTCTAAAAATGAAAACACAACAAAAAAACAATTAAAATAATTAAATTTACAAAAGAAATTAATCACATTATGTGAGTGGGTATTTGTTACGTAAGTCATATACTAATCACATTATGAGTCAAAAGAAATTAAGACAAGATGGAGAGTGAGTCATTGGCTTCCATAAGCTTGTTTGCCTTAATCCTTCCTCTATGATTTACCAAGTAATTGAGTCTCATGTGCCATAAAAGACAAAAGAGATATTAGCTTAAGCCATCTATATGGGGTAACAATGCCAAGGATGCACCTGGCATAAGGTTCTCACCAACCGATAACAAACCATTATTCACCCATCAACCATCACTCATACATGTTTAAACCTTTTTGGAGAAAGTTATATGAACCATGGTTATGTAGAAGGCTAAATCTATCCATCCTCTACACGTAACAAAGGCTCACGAAGCATCTTTGTGACACGTACTATAACAGATTTTGATCCCAGAAAAAAATCTGAACTGTAGGCTGGATTTCAAGACTACATCAGCCCAACCGATGAGCATATGACAAGTTTGAACCCACAAATAGTGAGCAACTCACAAATCACAAAACTCAAACTCTATAATGCTGAAATGAAATATGTTGGGGAACAAACAGAGATGACAATGCTTCCGAGAGACAAGAGATACATGGTAAGCCATGGTCTGAAAAACTGTCGACAAAAACACAAAGTATTTTGACAAAGCGTGGACCGTTTATGCACTACCCAAGAAACCTTGCATCTCTCTCATATGCATATTATCGAACACGTGTCGGGCATATACCAGAAAAAGAATTGAACACAAGCCTCTTGCATTAACCTAACAGACAGCCATCAACAATCAACACCCACATTGTAACCAAGCAATCATAATAGACTAATAGACCCTCCAGACCAACAGGAATCAATAGATAAACCCATCAATAGAAGTTACCCAAAATTGATCGTGCAATCGACACCCATAAAGAAATCTTAAAGGTATAATAATTCATATCTGACATGAGTGTGTTTGCTCCTCGGTTTCTTCCCTCAAATTCTATTCTACTCCAACGCATTCACCCTCTAATTGTGCTCTATCAGACTGCTCCTCTTTTCTTGCTCAATCTCCCTTACCTCCATCTCTCAATCTCCGACCTCTCCCTGTTCTCCAACTCCCCTCCTTCTTTCCCATACGCTCTTTCCTCCTTCCATCTCTCTCTTTCTTATTTCAGCCCCCCCTTCACTTTGGCCCCATAGACCCCTTTTATTGCCGAGCATAGCGTGGATCCAAAGCTATCTCTCTCTGCGCACCCATCTCTGTCCCATTGACAATTTAGAGGTTCGAGAGACGTCGATCAATGCCTGTTGATGGTGTGAACATAAAAAATTTCCTTCCCTTTGTTTCCCGGATAGTCGAGCTCCTAAAGAGAGGAGATATTTTTCCCTTTCCCGCGTCCAGTACTCTACATCAATCTGTGCCTATTTCGTGTTATAGCTGCCCCGCTATTTTCTAGTCTCTGCATCGATGCTCTGGTCGCTATGCCTTTTCACGCTAGGGCAAAGTGAGAGAAAGTGAGAGATCAGCGTTTCACTCCCGCTCTTCCATTTTTATCTTTTTGGTTTAGTCATCATTATTTGTTTTAAAATCTAATGGGAAAGGGAATTTTTTTAACAAAAAGCTCTAAATTAAAACATCAAGCCCTTTTTTTTTTCCAGACAAAAAGCACATATTTGGAGAATGCCTAAAACATATTTTTATTGTCCTTTAAAAAATATTTGAAGGATAAGAAATTAATTTTTCAACCCTCTCAAAATCTCATTTTTTATTTTTTAAAACATGTAATAATTAGTAAATTTATTTATAATAGAACTGAAAAGGCTCTTTTTGTTTTTCTTTTTTCTTTCCATTTTTTTGATTTATTTTTTAAAAAATAGGGTGTTCATAATAATAATATAATATATATTTATATAAAATTGATATTATCTGTTACTTTTTTTTTTTGGCCATGGACTAAGAGTATCCCTAGACAAGGAGAGAAAACATAAGAAAGAAAAAAAATGAGGGGAGAGAAAATAAAGAAAAGATAAAATATTTTCTCTTGTACTTGGATAGACAAAAGAAAACATAATGGAGAAAAAATGATTAATTTCACAATGATAATAATACAATTACTATTTTTGAAGAATATTTATACATAATAAAATTTATTACTCCACCATATTATTCATATAATTTTCATAATATATTATTTAATGAAATAAAAATATAATTTAGTTGGAAAACACAAGACCCACATCGAAAATTTCTAAGTGTCCCTTAAGCAAAAAATTTCCATCAAGTCTTTGGTATGGAAAATATTTTATTAGGAAAGATAAAATTAACTTCAATTGTCCTTGTCCTTGAAGGAATTAGTTTTCAATTATTATTTAGAGATATTTTTGGTGCTTGCAAAAAATTTCTAAGTGATATTTAAAAAAATATATTGATATATGTTATATTTTCAATTAACAAATATTTTATATTAATTTATTTATATATTAGATGTAGTATATAATATATTTTAGTTAATATAGTGTATATTACATTTTAATTAATTTAAATATGGGAAAATTAATTAATCAGTTCTTATACCTTACACTCATTTTCAAGTAGGTCCCTATACTTTAAAAGTATATGAAAAACTCCCCATAGTTTTAGCTGTTAGCAAAGTTAGTCCCTAAAATTTAATTCATTTATAAAAATACCCCTCCTGTACATATGTGGCATTAACGGTGTTAAATTAATGCTGACATGGCAAAATAGTAAACATGTGGATGCTGAAATGGCAATAGTAGAATAGCATACATTAAAAAGAAGAATGCAAACACAGCTTATTCTCCACCGCGCCTTTCCAAAAAACGTTAGCATCTTCCTTTACTGCATTATCATCTTCTCCACCCGCTCACGTTGCCGATGAAGCTTTCTTGTGCCAAGTTTGCAACATTCTGTAAGACTTGCTACTTTAAAAAACTCAAAAAAATGGATGCTCTGAGCATATAAGTTACAAAAACCCAACTTAATTAAGGACTTTGATAGACCAAAATGATAATTTCCTGCTATAGATTACTATTACAACACACCCTAAATACTTTATTTTAATCTTATTAAAAAGAAAACTCCTCAATTTATAGAATCTACAATCCTTGTTCAACAGAAATTTGAGTAGGTTCCAAATATATAAAGTCGAGGATGCCACATTATCATTATTATCGGATTCAATCATTTCCTAGTTTTTCTTGCTCTGCAACAACAATAAACATCTCCATCTGCTTATCAGACTGCAATAGTTTGATTTGAGGGCTCTAGAAAAGTTGTGAAAAGCGGTTCATAAGTTTCTTATTTATTTAGAAAATATAGACACACACAGAGACAAGCCATTGCTGCTACATCAAAAATAGACCTGATCGTGCTAAAATTAAATTCAGTAATGAATTTCACATAAGAGTGAAGGGCCACTAGAGTGGCAAAGACCTATGTATGTGTTTTTTTTTTAATTACATTTATGAGTGATACACACAGCAATAATATTAATAAAACTGCAATGTAAATTTATCTAAATTTTCTTTTATTTTAAACTTTCAAAATAGAGCTACTTGAAGTTGATAATTTCATTTGGTAAATAGGTCTATTGGTGCTCCAAATATAATAATTCAGATTCAAAAAATTAAGCGGTGTATGGATTTTTTTTTTGTGATTAGATGTATGGATGTTTTAATAAACATAATTTGTATCTGGCACTATAATTATATTACCTTCTATTTATATTTTCCCTTTAGTTTACCAAACACTGCGGCAAGTAATTCTATATTGCCATTGTTTGCTATTGTTTGCACGGTCTTCCCAAGACGCTTTTTACAAATCCTAACAATGAAGTTAATGCTCTGTTCTACAAGCCCAAAATAGAGGTAAGCATTTGTTCCAACAAGAACCTAAGAATGCAAATTTCCATTTCTTCCATCATATTTACAAGAAGTCTACTAAACCATCGGTTCACCGTCCCACTATCATTATTTTGAAGGCAAAACCCAACTTCTTCCTGGCACTCTTAGTATAAATACTGTTTTTAATATTTGAATTACAAATTTGTCCACCAATACATAAAATACAATAAACATCTCTATGCGTCTATTTTCTATATTTTTTGTCGATGAAGCTTGCTTATATGACTCCCATGTTACGTGACTTCACAATAGTCCAAGATACCCTCATGGGTAAACTAGATGTGAGGATTAAACCCAGCTGCGAAATTGCAGAGGTAAGCATTTGAAGATGTCTGGTTAATGAATCTTTTATGTTTGAATGCTTAGAGATTTAATTTTAAAAGCACAACACCCACAAAATAGTTGAAATAAAATTCACTCCTTCACCTATGTGATTTTCCCCTTCATGCTTTGTCAATCTTTGATCACTTTAACATGCTCTGCCACTATAAAGAAAAATCTCCATCCTTCTTCGACTACACCTTAGTTGGTTCCTTCGAATTCAATGACGAGAACCTAGACTTCAATATTCTCCACCCAAAACCCTTCTTGTTCTCTCGTTTGTGCTTACTCTCCTATTTGTGAAAACTTTGACATGCTCTTCTACATAGGAGGACCAAGCCCTTGTCGCCCCATTAGCATGATTAGCCACATAGAAAAAATTCTTAATGCCACTAGCTGATCTGGAGGCTATAGGGATTGAAATTGAAACTTTGCAAAACATCAAGGAATAACAGTTTAAACGGTTAAAAGTGTAGGGAGTGGATTGGAAACTTTGAAATTATAGAGACCTAATTAAAATTTGAGGTAAACTATAGGGATCAAATGATTAATTTTTCCTTGAAATAATATAAAGTAATGTATTATAAATTTCATATAGGCAGATGTAAAACAAGTTTTGGTTTGGGGAAGGGGTGTCATGAAGTGTGCATCCTATTTCTTCTATATTTTATTATAAGTCATATTTTAAAAGTATTGAAATATGTAAAATATAAGTTATTTTGTGAGTATCAAATATTTATTTTCATATTTGTAGAGAGATAAAAAATAATATAATTAAAATGTGTTATAATTTAATAAGGGTAATAATGAAAAGTTATGATAAATTTTATAAAATTTAAGAATTTTAATTACTTTAACTATTTTTCATATAAAACAGTTAGAAGTAATTTATAATTGACACTCATCTTGATTTCTGCAACACCGTTTTCAGTGAGTCAGAAAAAAATTGCAAGTCGGTGAGATTGATTTCCATTTGTAAAATATTTAGCGTTGGTAAAAGGTTTTTTCTCATGTAGTATTCCAGTAAAAGAGCCGAGTAATTAATTTTCAAAGAAAAAAAGAAAGAGCCGAGTAATTGTCTAACATAAGTTAGCTCTTGTAGTCTGCGTTTAATTATATATAAAATTAAAATGAAAATAAGCCCATCTCTCTCTCTCTCTCTCTCTCAATACACACTATATATAGTAAATACACACAGACTACATATATATTATAATATATATTTGATCTGCGTATGCTTAGTTTAAGGTGTAGTTCCAAAAGGTCGGCGTCGGATATAAAAGCTGTTGATACAAGCCAAAATGTGAAACCCCGCCCCAAATCAGCAAACAAATTCTCCCAAAAAAAAAAACCAAACAAACTAACAATGTTGTTTTTATTGCGTATACATCAAAATGGTGTGTTGTATGCTCTGAAAAATGCTAAGCAAACCCCTCCAAAAGAAAATCCCAAATCCCACTCTACGAACTCACCTTAGCTTTCTTTACATTTCCACATTATTATTATTTTTTTTTCCTGAGTTTCTGAGCAAAAGAGGCTTCAAAGCTCGAAGTTTCCTTGCTTCGCTCCTTAGGAAAACAATATTTACATTAGGAAGTTAAGAAACATCCGAATCTCTGGGAATGTCACGTGAGGGCAATGATCTCTAACATAGTGAAAACCATAGTAAACTGGAAGAGAGCTCAGACCACTACGAGAAAACTGGAAGAGGAAGTGGAGTACTTCCTTAGCTCTTCGCCATAGCTGCATTCCTTGTTCACTGTGGCTCCGTCATCATCGTCTCGTTCTGGTGCAGTCGCCTGGCCATCCGATCTCTGCTGTTCTCTTCCACCATTTGGGTTCAAGGGAAAGAGGAAAAAGATGTCACGTCATTGGCTAGAAATAAAAGGTATAAGATGCCCGCAAGATGTGATGTTTGCATGGTGCCGAATAAGCTGCTATGCATTTAACCATTAGCCACGTAAAGATTATTTAACGGTGTCAATGCCATGTGGTAGTTCTTATTCAATAAAATGGTCAAAATTTTAGGGAGCATTAAAAATAAAGAGAAGGGACCAATTTCAAAATCAGTAAAAACTATGAGGACCAAATGCTTGATTTTCCCACACATACACACACACATATATATGTCTAATTGTCCTAGATTTTCCAAATATGAACTTAACATAATTCACGCTATTTTATAAACCCAATTTTGATATTAATTAATTGTGAGGTTTCGAATCCAAGAAAATGATAAGTATTGTATATATTGAGCTTCATTAATAGGTTTAAATAGCTGTTTTATTTATTAAGTCTTGTGTGAGCTAATTAGTAATGGGTAAATTAGCCCATTAGAGTTACACATAGAAATATCCTACTTTCTACCCATAGATTTAGTATTACTTGCCTACTAGGGAACACAACACATAATAGGTCACGTGCATTCTCTCTAGATGTGATTTTTAAGGTACAGATTCCATGACGGTTTCGAGAAACTCTATCTTGCACTCCCTAAATATTCATGCATGCTATCGAAACTACACAAAAATCTTGAGCAAGCTTAAAAATTAAAAAAAAAAAAATCTGACCGAGCAAATCCCCTACAAAAATCTGTAATCCGCACGCTTAAAAAAAAAATCAAATGACACCGAACGTAGCCTAGAGACAGAATGCCGAGTGCAGGAGGCCATTATTGACGCACTTGCTATTTGTACTTTTACTGCTTTGAGAGGTGAAAGAGTAAGACACTATACCCACTAAGGCACTTACTAACACTTCAACTAAACCTAACTGCATGCTGAAAAGATATTGGATAGGTTTAAAATAAGGATAGGATTATGAATATATTTTGATAAATGAAAGTCTATAATTTTAGTCATATTGAGAGGTGTGCCTGGGCCTAGGAATGAACCATAAAGTTGACGCAAAATGCCTTTTTCTTCAGTGTCAGTGTCATCTTTTCTCTGAGTATTTTTTCACTCTCTCTTAATCAAACGACAAAAGGCCTTTTTCTCTCCTTTGGGCCGACTTCGCAGAGCAAACAAAATGCTCAGTGCAAGTGAAGTAGACGTAACGTGTGGCACATGACCATGCCTATAAAAAAGACCATTAAAAAGCGTTGCCACAACTATGAAATAATGTTTTTTTTTTAAAAAGAAAAAAAAAAAAGAAAAGTTGCGATATGCTTTTAAGATCCAAAGTGTGTAATCTTACAAGTGGTTTATGACTAAAACTAATTAAGATCACTAAAAAAGGCTAATAATTGTGGTATTAAACGTTAGCAATCTTAAAAAGTTGTGAGCAAAGGTAAAGTATAAGAAAAATAAGAAAGTTTTCACAGTTGAACAAGAGTACAGGATATGCATACCTGAATCCCAGGAATTGGCTGAGTAGTTTCCAAGATTTCTTGACAAATCTCGGGCGGATCCTGTTTCTTTGCTACTAGAAAATAGCAGCAATGTGTGTAGTTGTTGTAGTAGCAGATCTAGACCATCCATGATAAAATATGGACAGCCTCCATCTTATATTACATTTTTATTTTCTTTTTAATGTTAAACATTATTTTTCAAAATTCTGACAATTGAAATTTTTTTTTCTTTTTTAAAAATTAAAAAATATAAAAAAATTTATTTGAATAGTCCAGATTTGCTGCTGAAACAATAGCAACTAGTGGCTGTTTCAACAGCAGCAGCAGAGGACCCAGTTCACTCAGGGGCCAAGCCTTTCTACTTCATGTCTGTCATCTCCCAAAGAATCTGAGTAAATGTGCTCTTCCTTCCTTTATTTTGGACCAACCAAAAAAATTTTAAAATAATAGATATATAGAAACAACTTCTTTATATATTATTGATTAAAGTATGGATAATTTAGTGAAATGAAACGTAATATGATCTAAACAAAGCTGACGTAATCCGAATGACGACTGCAGTTTGCCTTTGCATTAATGAAGAAGAAATCAACAATACTTTAAAGTTAAACCCAAAAGTAGTAAGCCTAATCACATTTCTGTCATATTTTATACTAGGTGAGCATTTGTATATTCCACGAAGTTAAGATGAGTAATAACTAATGATCTCATGATGGGATCCAAACTCAACAATAACATAAATTTAAACAAATTGTATAACTTCATTAAAGTCTCAAATTAAATAATATTAAATTATCAATATATTATCTATCATAAATAAATTATTAATCAGTGTTATAGCTCAATATTTAAATTTAAATAAGCTAATATTCATTCATAATCATATTTTAAATTTAAAATAATCAATTAATAATTTTTTATTATATTATTTGTTAAGTAAATTAATTATAATTTTTATTAATTATATATAATAATATTTATATAATATTATAATATAAAAAGAAAAAAATTTTGTACTAAAAATTATGCTATTTTAATTTAAATGCTAAAAAAATGTTTGAAATTTTAAAAAAAAATGAGACCATTTCTAAACAGGTTCCAATAGTTCAAACCTGATTGGTTCAAACTACTTCTTAAGAGAGCCGACCTTGCTCTCCATACCAACCAAATTTGACACCAAATCCCTGTTGAACTGGCAGAATAACACTAGTTACAGCAAGCCAAGAGGGTGATATATTATAAATTTTATAATTTGTGTTAGTTTTAATAATGATGATATTTTAATTGTTCACAATAACTACTGAAATGAACCAACTATATGTACTATTTGTAAATTTGTAAATGTTTAAATTCATTAAATTTTCATGCTAACACCAATTATATTATTTTCGGTCTCTAAAAAAAACTTGTCATTGTCATTGATGATGTTATGGATATCAATTTGCAAGAGACTCTGTAAATTTAGTTAAATTTATATTTTTTTAAAAAAGTAGATAATTAGATACATCTTTCCATATCAATTTGCAAGAGTCTAAAATAAATTACACAAGATTTATGAATAGTGTAATTGTCTATAAATTTTGTTAAGATATATTGATATATTGGTGATTGATTGATTTTAAATTTTAAATGGACATGCCATTTGACCCACAAAATAAATATATACTTATTTAATAAAAAATTTAAAAAATTGATAGATAGATATATAGAGAGAGAGTGAGAGGGAGAACGAAGGGGAGCTGGCCACACACACATCCGCGCATGTTGGAGGTGAGCAATCCGGAGACAATCCCCATAGCGACTTGGTATACTAAATACTCCCTCCCTCTAGTTCTTAATATAAAACTCTTTTAATAGAATCACGCGGATTAAGAATTAGAATTAAAACTAATTAACTATCTCGATTTCTCCAAAAATTCTAATATTTTTCCAAAACTATCCCTATTTAATCTCTATCTCTTTTTCTTTAGATACGTTAAATAGGGGTATTTTTCTAGAAATATATAATAAATACCACCTCGTATATTGTAAAGGGTCTTATATTTAAGATCAGAGTAAAAAATTCTATATATAGGGCTGGAGGGAGTAGTTTTCTTTTTATTGTCAATATATTTAAAGTTTTTAATTGGTATACTTAAAAAGTGGAAATCATTAATAAAAAATACAACATTGTGTTACCTTGGTATTTATGAGTATTTTGGTCTTTTCATCGCATGCAGTTGGTTCTAAGACTTAAATTCATGTACTATTTGTAAATGAACCGACTAGATATAGTAACATTTGTTAATTTGCAATTAATCATATTATATTTACAAGGGATATTTCGGTCTATTCATCACAAAAATATTTCCACTTCAGTACCCTAGTATTCAATTGGAATTAGACCTACTTTAGGTACTAAATTGAAAATATTGTCGTACCTTGGTACTTATGTGTCATTTTCCTTTTATAAAAATTATGTACAACAAAAAAAAATCATGTATCACCAAGTGCTTGATTCATTCAACTAGCTAGTGAATGAGTTGTACCAATATAACTAGAGGTTTTGTTTGAACCTTGAAATTGCACTCATGTTAAATACTTTTTAGTAAAGCTTGTCACTCAAAAGGGTCCTATAAGGCTCTAAATCCTGATAAATACTCTAGTTAAAGTAAAGTAGATTCAGGATATTGAGTGTATGTAAAAAAAAATGTTCCTCATACAAATAGTGTAATTTATATTTTTTAATATATAAATAACAAAATTTATTTATTTTTTAATTTATCATTTGTATTTGGAGGTGACTAGAGAGGGGATATGTGAGACCAAGGTCTTGTTTGGTTGGTGGAAGCTAAATTGAAGAAAAAGAAAGGAAAGGAGAGATATAATTTATTAGTTAAAGTCTACTTTTGATTCCTTAACTTTAAGACATATTTCATTTCAGTCATTTAACTTTATTTAGTTGTATTATAATCTTTTAACTTCTAAATATATTCAGATACATTCTAATTGTTAACACCATTAAATAACTTAACCATAAATCATGATTTGGCATATTTAAAATATAAATAATTAATGGTATTATATATTTATTAATATTATAATCATAACAATTGGGCAAAAAATCTTGTAATTATAATTAAAATAATTTTAAATTCTTATAATAAATAATTATCACCTATAAAATAAAATCTAAATTACATCATCAAAATAAATATACAATCTTAAAATAAAACCAAACTTTAAAATAAATTATTATTTTAATGTCTTAAAATTAAAAACTATAACTTAAAAATTAATAAATAAATAAATTACAAATTGTATCATCAAGCTGTTTTGAGTCTCTTACATTAATAATTATAAAAAATAACTATAATGAAAGACACAATTTAACTTATATTTATTTATTTTTAAATTTTTTACCAACTCTTTATTTTTAATTTATTGTTATCACTTTTAAGACAGTGAAATAATTATTTATTTTAAAATTAGGTTTTGTTTTAAGATTTTATAATTATCTAGGTAATTTAATTTAGATTTTAATTTGAAGGTTATAATTATTTATTATAATATTTTAAAATTATTTTAATTATAATTATAAATTTTTTAGATCCAGACATTAAACAGGAGTCATCCACTCCATCTGGATCATCAATCCAGCTTACTCAAACTGGGCTTTCAGCCCAACAAGCTCAAACCGGACCTTCAGCTCAAAACAAACTCTCTTCCAAAAGAACCCTTGCCTCTTATGCACAATCCTATGCCAACAAACAATTACCTAATAACACCTGGCATCAGATTGTTAGCAATCAAGCTATCATCACAAAACAAGAATATGATAGTTTGTCCCAGAACCCCCTTATAACAAAAAACAACCCTCAGAAACAAATAATTGCTTCCTCTTCTTCAAAAGCAATTATACTTCCCACTCAGCCAAACTTAACCACTCCTTACTATCATAAAGAAAATCAAGTAAGGAATTTGATCCAAACAGAACCTGAATTTTATCACCAAAACCCAAACCAGGTTGCTCTTAATGTTTTCCCTTCAGGATTTCATTATAGACCAACTAATTTAAAGAAAACCCGAGAGTATTATGAGTTAATATTGGTTCATTCTGAGTCAATTAACATCGAACAGAAAAATGATAAAAGAAATGGACCAATGGTAATGCATAGTACCCTTCAAGTTACAGAAATCAGGTTGAAAGGATTTAAGATCTTCAGAAGATTCATTTTCTGATTTTGATGCTGATTCCTCAAGAAGAATATTGTTTACTTTTTTTAAAACATCTTCTTTGAGATCATTGTTTCTTATTTTTCGAGTGACCCTGCAATATTTTGAAATATGACCAGGCCTTCCACATTTGAAACAAACAATATTTTTCTTTGGTTTAGATTCAAACTTGGGTTTGATCTCAATTTTGGGTTTTGACTCTGGTTTTGAATAGTATTAGACCCTTTTGTTTTTGAAAAAAGGTTTTTTCTGTTTTTTGTAAATCTTTGTCCGTTGTTTACAAGGAGGGAACCCAAATTGTTCATAGAAAGTGCCTAATTCTCTTCTATCATAGGCCTTTTCCTTTTCAAGCTGAGTTTGTAGTTTATTATCTTGGCAAATTTTTAAAGCAGTTTTTTGGACGTAAGATACCAATTGTCTGTATGTTAAGTTTTCATAAGGGATCTTATGTAATGCCCCTCATGATATTTTTCTTGGCATTGTGTTCAGGACCGGAGGAAACGGGACGGAGGAAGGCTCAGGTGGAGTCAGAAGGAGCTCCACGCCGCGGCAAGAAGCAGGGCCGCCGCGGCGAGAAGCTTTCCAGAGGCGTTATTCCGGATTAAATGGTAGAGCCGCGGCGAGGAGTGTTGGAGCCGCGGCGAGAGTCGGAAAAATTGTTTAAATCCGGATCAGTCGGACACGAAAGAAAGAAAGAAAACGAAGGGAACGACGAAGGGAGACCGAGGAGCAGTGCTAGGGCTCGACATTTCCGGCGTCCAGGAGCGATTTTCAGACCGAGGGAGCTTGGATTTGAGTTGGTAAGTGTTCCCTACTCCTCCCTCTCCATTTTTTTTCGGTTAGAATTTGGGATTTTCGGTGTTAAGGTTGGATTTCCGGTTTGGGGTGAAATTCACCGATTGAAATGGATGATTTGAGGTTAAGGAAGAGTGTTTTGGCATTCTTGTGGCTTGGGTGTGAGTTTTGAAGGGATTATGTGTGTTTAGAGCTTAACCCTAAGTTGTTTTCGGTAATGGCTCTTGGGAATCCGAAGTGTCTGAGGTTGTGTAGTGTTTGAGTGATCCCTAAGAGCTTATTGATGCATGAAAAGAGTGTTGGAACCTTGGGTTAGGTTAATGTGGTTGAATTATGATATTTGGTTTGTGGGTATGTTATGCTAATGGAAGAATTGTGGTATGGTAAAGGTTGTTGGCTAATCGAGAGGGGTTCACGCGTATTGGTCAGTTCAAGGAAGCTTGTGGAACTCGTGTGTGTGTGATAACGACAATTGAGGTAACCGGGTGTTTGTTTATATTGTATTGATTATGTTGTATGATAGTATGTGTAGTCGTGTATATATGCATGTCTCTTTCATACCATGATATCGATGTGTTTGTGTGTATTATTTTTATATATCGTGGTATGTATACTGCTAGACAATGGTTATGACTATGATGATGATAAGGGTGATAATGGGATGATATGATGCATACATGATATTACAATGATAATGATATGATGATACATGAGCATCACCACATGACATTGTGAGACTGTGATGTATGGTGGATAGAGTGGTGATGACGTGATGACGGTATGATGTGTGATGATATATCTATATATGTTAGGGAGGATAAGGATGGATTATGCATATGTTAGGGAGAATAAGGGTGGATGCTATGTCTACGATATACATATATGTTAGGGAGGATAAGGATGGATGATATATGTGTTATGTGTTAGGGAGGATAGGGATGGAGCCCCTGGGAGGGCGACATGCATGTCATTCATTTCATATTGCATTCATGATTTATGAGAGATATATGTATATATATGTATATATGTGTGTGGTTATTGTCCCCGGTTACTGAGACATTGTCTCACCCCCCTTTCCCATAAACTAACCTTTCAGGTGACGGTACTGGCACCAGTCCTGAGAAGACACGGGAGTAGCTGTGCACGTGGGAGTAGTCTATGTAGTGTGTGTATTTTGGTTAATGTATTGTGCCAAGTAGGATAGAGAATGGTTTGTAATGGATTTATAACATGGTTGAGACTGGTTATGTAGGTATGTTTATGTATGTGGTATGTATGGTTGAATGTGGTTGAGAAGTTTGTATGGCCGTCTTGGTAAGTCCAGAGTGTTGTTAGGCCTAGTTGGTTTGTATAAGGGCCTGTAGCCCATTTGGTCAAGTTGGGTTCCAAGAGGTCAAATCTCAGAGGAGTGGTTCCTTTGAGGTATAGCCTCTTTAGACAAGTTGGTTTGGGGGATTTGAACCTATATGAATGGTCTCTAAGCGACCAGTTGTCTTTTGTGACAATTGGAGGTGGTTAGTGGTGAGTTTTGGTTCAGCAAGTGGCCAAAATGGTGTCAAGGGTCCAGAATCTCCATACGGAATTGGATTGAGGTGAAAGTGGTGCCTATAGATAGATAGAGACTAGATTGACTTGTAGGAGTTGGAATCGAGTCAATCGGAGGTCGGAGCATAAAGTTATGCGCGTCAGAAGTTCGCCCCGGAGTGTTGATTTTGCTGATATGGGATATCAGCTGGGGGCGCCGCGGCGCAGGAAGCCAGGCCGCGGCGCCAGAGGAGGCAGTAGCGATGTAAATGCAGGGGAGGGTGGAGTCGCGGCGGTACTGTAGCGGCCGCGGCCCCAGCCCAGTTTTTGGTGCTTTTGAGTCGTTTCCGCTGTGTTTATGAATTGGAAGAGTTGTTTTGAGACGTCAGGGTTGTATTTGGTTGAATTTTTGAAGTTTTTGGTTATATCTGGAGGTGTCAGGAGGTAGGATGTTACATCTTACCATCCTTTTCATTTCTTAGCTTATCTCTAACTTTATTACCAAGAGATGTTGGTAATCCAGCTAGAAATTTTTCTTTCCAAAATGGTTGGTTTGAGTCATCCCTTGTGAGAACTCGACTAATGAAGGTATCTTTATACCAACGAAAATCTGATAAGGTTTTTCATTTAAGATTTGAAAGAAGTTCTGCTGACCTATCTAACCACAAAGATGGATCACCAATAAAATGTTTAATTATTGTAAAGATAAAATGGTTTGTGGAATCAGGAATAATTTGGTCATTGAACAGAATAGGTGTTCCATCTGCTTGAGTTTTAATGGAGGAGTAAATTGTGTCTTTATCTTCAGAGGAGAGATAGAAATCTCACCAACCTTTTAATTATCCAGTAAAACCAGAGACTAAAAGATCAGTTATTTGTTCCTCTGAATAATCATTTTGGGTTTGGTAAGCATTACTTACCATGGTCATGTGTTGAAGGGTTTGAAGGATGGCCGTTTCACTTAATCCGTCTATGTTCCATTCATAGAGATTGTCTGAATTGAAGGCTTTAAAGTTTTGATGTGGCTTTTCTTCTAGAAGGACATCTGGAGGGGTTGCCCTACTGTAATATAGTTTGGATGGTTTTTTCCAGTTTTGCTTATTAATTTGTAAAGAGGACGTTTGACTAGATTCTCCTTCAGAGTCTACTGAAGAATCTTTCTTGAGAACCTGGATGTTTTTGGTGTTTTTTGATACTGTCGAGGAGGGAGTCTCAGGGACTACAGCTTGGCGAAGTTGGAGTTGAGACATTTTCTCTTTAATTTGGTCAACTATTTTTCCTTTAGCTTCCGCTTGCAAATCAAGTTTTTGTTGAGGTGTATACTCAAAAGGTTTAAATAAAGGTTTTTGGATCAAAGGATTCTCAAATTCAGTTTTGGGCTGAATTGATGTTGTTTGAATTTCTGCTTGTTGAATTAAACAATCACCTATCCTTTGTAGGTAAAGGTTAGTATAATTGTTTTGGTCAACAATATTTTTTATATCGGAAGGGTTTACTTCCTCAGAAGTATGTTTGTATTTATAAGGGGAGGCCCAAATAGGTTGGTTTTTGCTATCAACTTTTCCTGGAATTTGGACTGTTCCTGGAGGAAATTCAGCATAAACTGTTTGATCAAAAGTTTTCCATTCTTGTTTTATAACATCAATTTCAGTAAAATAGGGATAATCCAAATTCTTACTTTCAGTGTAAGCTTCAAACCAGTCAAAGATTGGAAGATTTTCTTGAATAGTTTCGAGAAACAAATAAAATTGTTCTTGAATTTGTTTTCTTTTAATTCCTTGAAAATGTTTAAACAACCATTCTTTTTTCAAAGCATTTTCTGAAGAATAAAATTCCTTTTGTAGAGAAGGTTTGTCAATTTTGAAATCCTTTTGCAAAACATTTATGTCCCTTGGTTCTCCTAATGCAGAATAATCCGGAGACTCAATTGACCTTAAATCATCTTGCATTTCATAGTTTACATGAGGAATGTTTGTAGAGTTGTTTATTCCAGAAACAGAAGTATTTTGAGGTTGGATTATTTGGGGCAGGCATATATATAACGGAAGGAGGTTGTGGTAATGAAGAGCAAGAGAATCTTGCTGATTCACTTACCATGGACCTGCAATCTTCATATATAGAAGGTTTATAAGTTTGGGATATTGATTTCTGGGTCTGTCAAATGATAACCTAACAGTCCCATCCTGTGCTTGAGTAACTTTACTGATTTGTGGCATCATTTTAGGAACTGGCTGGGTAGCCCTTTCCATGATCCATTCCTCAGGTAGTTTTACTTCTTCCCACATGATGGTTTTTGGGATTGAAACATTGACATTGTTATAATCAGTTAAGAAAATTGTTGTTTGACCATTATCTGGAACGATTTGGGCATTTGAATTTAAAACTTTATAGCTTATCCTATAGATTAGGGTTGCTGGTATTGATCCTGGTTTCCTGTTTATCCAAATCACAGAAAAGGACAGTAAAAGCGGTCTTATACCTGTCCTTTTCTGTGAATTTCATATCAAATTTTGAAAATATTTTTGCAGAATGAAGTCTTTTCAATAAATCAGATTTATTTGGAATGGGATATCTGATCCATTGTAATACCTTGTTTAAAGGTTTATAGTTTATGACTAACCTAGGTACTCCTCTTTCTTGTTCTGCACTATTATTGACATAAAATGCGGCACAAGACCAAGGACTCCTAGACCTCCTGATTAAATTTTTGTTTAGTAAATCATTAATTTCTTTTCGATAAATTTGAAGGTGCTCTGAACTCATTTGAATTGGTCGAGCTTTTGTTGGTATTTGTCTTTCAGAAAATTCTTTCTCATAAGGTAGATCTACTATATGCTTTTTTCTATTTCAAAAAGCATTTGGCAAATCTGAGCAAATAGTTTTGAGGATTTCTTGGAAACAGTTTTGAATTTGTTGTTGTATATTTTTTAATTTCATTTGTTCCTCAATTTGTTTGAAAGAAATCTCTTGTTTGAGGAAATTAATTTGTCTTTGTTTAGCAGAAATAAGATTTAACTCCTTTATTTTGGGGCTATAAATAAAAGGAAATAAAATCATTTTCCCCAGATATTGTTTTGAAATTCCATTTTCATCCATTAAATAAGGTTTAAGTAAATGGGCAAAGGGTGCTCCCAGAATAATCTTAGACCCCATTCCTTTAACCATAATAAACGGAGTTTTAACTTGAAATCCTTGATTTTCTATAATCACATTTGAAACTTTACACTGAACTTGGAGAAGAGTTCTTTCAACTCCTCTAAATCATTCAGTTGTTTTCTCAAAATATTTTGTTGGGATAATCCTTTCTCTGAAGCAGTTAGCTTCTGCTCCTGTATCAAATAAGACATCTTCTTCCAAAATAAATTCATTGTTTACAATAATTTTGGCTTTGATGTGAAATTTTTGTGTTAAAACTTTTGTGACTAAGTTTAGAAATGGCTCTGGGAGGTTTGGCTCGTTAGAAACACTATCTTCGTCTGTTTGAGGTAGTTGATGATTTTGGATTAGCTGTATATCCTGAATTTGGGATATAGCTTCTCCATGGATTTGCTGTTGCTCTTTTATTAGGCAAATTTCAGTTTTAAGATTTTGAATTTCAAACCAAAGGTCAGAGAGGGTAGCTAATTTAGGCTCTTGCTTAAATTTACCTAAGATTTGGGTAAGATCATATCTATTTGATCGAACTAAGGTTTTATTGTTTGAAGGGCTTGGTGTATTTGAAAGGATATCTCTTAATTTTAAAAGATATTCTCCTTTTTCGGAATCTGGTAGTTTGCTAATGATATCAATGAGGAGATCATGTTCCTTATTGATAACATTTATCTCAAAAAATGAGTGTTCTTGAAGATCATTATTTTGAAAGGATTTAAGACGCTATGATTTCTGTAATTTACTAATTATTATAATTATAAAATTAATAAATATAAAATAACATTAATTAGTTATTTTTTAAATATGCCAAGTCATCATTTACAATTAAATTATTAACAGTGTTAATATTAGAAAGTTTTTTATTACATTTTAGAAGTTATAGAATTATAATGAAACTAAATAAAATTAAAGAATTATAGTGAAGTATGTTTTAAAGTTAAGAAACTAAAAGTGTATTTTAACCTAATTCATTAATAGCATAAAATTAAAGATAAAAAACACTAAGTTCAAGAATACAACAATCAAATTTTAATATTACACCACAACCATTAAATCTACCTAAAAGCTACCTGGAGGATAGAAAAGATGGTTTGAATAATGGTGAGAATGAGGAGTATGATTCCAGCAATAGAGGCCACAGTTTGCCAAGGTGTTCTACAATAATGGCGTCTCAAAGTTGCTCTCCTCTTGTGCCAAGTATCTTCATAAAAGCCATTCAACCTTTTGCAGATTTCAACATAATTTGAGTTTAAATTATATCGGTTTACTTCCTTCCGAAGACCATTAAATATTTTAACAATATCATTGGCATCACCTAGATAGTTGCCAATTGTTTTATTATGAATAAGGACATCCACATCTCTATTTGTATTGACCATTTGACCCAATAAAATAGCAAGATCAGTAATGTAATGTTTCTATGGATAATGACACTGCTTCAAAGCTATCATATTTCGAAACAAACATTTAGTACAATCTTGCAATAAAATATATGGGACCTTAAGGGTATGCTCGGAGAATTCTAAGTCTAGTAAGGACTTACTTTTTCTTGCCTTCAACTTTACCCCTGATTCTTCCAGCTCTTTTGCACTATATAAAAGATCATAGTCATTTCCAACATCAGGGAATGGTTGCCTCAATGGTTTTGTTCCAGGTAGGTAAAAGAACCTAAGAAGATCTATGAAATGCTTTATCCTAACACTAGAATTCGTTTCTAAGTCTTGTATGTTAAAATGATGAAGGAAGGCATAGGTCAGCTCAAGAAAGGAAGGGAGGCCACCACGAAGGTCTGGAGGAAATGCTATATTGAATAGATCTTCAAGAAAAAAGAATGGAAGTTGATTCTCAAGTAAAACTAAATCCTCCCTTATTGCACCCCTTACCCATGGTTGTGAAAGTTTTGCATCGTTTCCTGTCACCTCCCAATTGTAGGACCCTATGAAAATTTCAATGATGAAAGTAGCATCAACTAATATCAATTTCACGAGTTGTTTCTTACTGAGGTTGATGTTCTCTGAGTAAGAAGCCCGAACGGTTGGCTCTGAATGTTTCACAAAATTGACCAAATAATCCAAGTTCATCTTAGCTCGTTGTGTAAATCTTTTGAACAATATTTGTTTGTGCATTTCCATTTCTTCCGGTTTCACATTCCCATAGTGATAGGGACTGGATACAACTTTCGGGGTGCAAGCGTCTGAGTTTTGATCACGGAGTAATGGGGGTACCTTGTAAATACAACAAGTAGGTGACAATAGACCATCTTTGTTAATCTTGGTCATTGCTTCAATATCAATGATCATATCGTCTTCCATCTATCAAATTCAAGCTAGAAATCAGATTAGATTTTTCAGAACAAAGAAAAAAAGGAACATAATAAAATCCTTAGCTTCACAAATGAACATGAGTGCAGGATGCCTACTTTATGGTCCAATTGATTGGAGGATGAATTTGCCGACTCAGTTTTGTGGATAAGTGGTTGCGTTTCCACCATTTCTTTGTTAGTCTCCGCCATCTCCCAATGAATCACAGTATATATTACTCTTTCAGGATTTGGTTTTCAATATGCTTTAGATACAATCTTGGCTTTAGTTATATATGATAGCCAAATGTCACAACAAATTACATTTGGTTCAAATGATTCAGCACTTTTTCTTCTTAAGTAAGGTTTCACGTTCAAATCTTAAGAAAACTTTTAATATTTTATGATTTGACATATCTCAGTTTAGATTAGTCGACATCTAATGTGGTTTTCACTGGTTGGTAAATGAAAATAAAAATCCAAGTATATAAAATCTTGAAATAATTTTTTGTTAAGAAGGTGTACTCTAAAATTGTGGAACACGTTCAAATCTTAAGAAAACTTTTAATATTTTATGATTTGACATATCTCAGTTTAGATAGCCGACATCTAATGTGGTTTTCACTGGTTGGTAAATGAAAATAAAAATCCAAGTATATAAAATCTTGAAATAATTTTTTGTAAAGAAGGTGTACTCTAAAATTGTGGAATTTCAAACCTTAAATACAATTAAAAGGCAAAAAGACAAACCTACATAAGTTGACAAAAATGGAACGAAATGGTTAATGAACATTGGAATTCGTCTTACATTGTACAATAATTATTTTAGAGGCAAACTGAGGAAGTTAGATAGCAATTATAATTATAAATTATAAACAATAAATAAATTAAATATGAATTTTCTTATGAAACTTGCTACTTTTGCGGCAAGTTAATTGTCATATCATATTGGTTTATTTTATCACAAAAAGAAAAAAAAATAGAAGCAATTATTTCGCGTGTATATTGACATAGTTTACACTAATCATATTTTTCAGCTCTTACCTTAGCATATATTTTAAAATCCAAATATAAAAATGCACCTAAAAAGTAGAGAAGAAATATTTTTGAGAAAAATTAAAGTTTTCCTACTTTGCAAGGTAGGAACATTTTTTAGAAAGATAACGAAGCAAGCCCGCAAATGAATAATTCCAAAAGTAAAGAAGACACTTCTTTTCTAACTGAGAAGAAGACGTTGGCCAAAAAAAAACTGAGAAGACGACAATTAAAGCAATCAGACCTCCAGAAAAGTAATTTCCCTTCTCAAGCAAACATCAGTTGAGTGACTATAGAAGTCACAAAATATACTTCGCTCTCTTTTTTTTGTTTTTTTTTACTTTTTTGAGTCCAGATACTGCGGTCTTTTTGTTTTTGGTACAACAGATACTTCGGTTTTTTCAACTACGTTGCTTAGCGTGTTGGATAGTGCTTGGCCCAAAACGTGAAGGTAATGTATGAACACCAAACCTTGAATCTGAGAATACTTGCATGAATTTAAAAACAAAAAGTGCTAACCACACTAAAGAGTCTTACTTCATGAGGATGTTAGAATCTCTTTGTATGAAATTCTTGATTAGTTGTTTAGAGAATTTACAAATACTTAAATAAGAAGTCTCAGTAAGGCGTAGTTTATACAATTACTGAGGTTTAGAAGTTATACGGAGTTCGAAGTTAAATTGCATAGAAGTTATTTAGGCAGGAGTATGAATCATTTGAATTTGACCGGTTTGATATACAGGAATTGACAATAAAGAAAGGGAATGAGAAAGTAATTCTGTATAAATAAATGTTTGGTATGCGGGAATCAGGATTCATAAAGAAATTTGATTCCATCATAATAGATGGAGCTTAATTCCACATAGGATAGGGTTAATTGAATTATGTCTTAGTTCTATGGAACAAAAAAATTTTAGGCCATTTTGCTCCTCCTCATTCTCCTCTTTCCTCTGGCTACCTCTCTCCTTCCTCCCTCCGCCTTCTTTCTTCTCACCTACCTTTTCATTTAATTTTTAATAATTATTATTTCAAGGGTATTATTGTCTTTTTACATCTGAAGAATTCTTTCCCATCATTTTGACTAGTATACGTAACAAACATTCTGATATAGGAATTCATTAATTTTTTTTAATACCAAACATGATTTCAGGTCAAAAAAAATCTTACATTCTAATTTAGCCAATTCATTTTTCATTGCTCATTCAAATTCCTTCCAAAAAATTTTCTAGTATATTAAACGTTCCCAGATCACTCACTGACAGAAGTTTGGTAAAATATTGATGAAATTTGATCAAGTGATATGTTGGCGTTATTACCATGATAGAATGATGTCTTTGAATCCTACTCGAAGCTAATATTTAGTTAAATGTTCATCCGAAGAAAATTCAAACGCAGAACATATTATAATGCCAAATTTTAATCGTCCTAAGTTGACCGTATTATAAGCACAAACAATTTTCTGGATTAAGGCTATTCTAAAAAAAGAAAATTCTGAGCTTTTATATATATAATTTGACTCACAGCAACAGTTTTGATAAGAACCTCCTCTAAATTGATAGATGGCACTGAAAAAAAAAAACCTAAATGAGGACATGCGCATATTAATTTATTGTGTTTATTAATCTACCCAATAGAACTGCATAGTCCGTAATGTAAGATTCAGAACGATAATGACCCTGTTCTGAAGCTATCATATTACAAAACAATGTTTTAGTTTAATCTTTGACCAAAATATGTGTGACCTCAATAATAGACCCTGAAAATTTTAAAAGTACAAGAAACACTTGCTTGTTCTTGCCTTCAACTTTACTCCTGATTCTTCAAGATCATTTTTGCACTGTATAAAAGAACATGATGCATGCTTAATTAAAAGCAATAACATACTTAAATAAAGCTAAAAATGGGTAATAATTTAGGAATTCAACATTAGCAGTCTTAAAAGCTGTTAGGAATTAAAAAGAAAGCAATAACAAAATTAGAAAAGCCTTTGAATAAGAGCTCATGATGCATACTTCTTGTTCCAAGTGAATGGAGGATAAATCTTTAGAATGAGTGTGGGGAGAAGTGGCTGCATTTCCACCATTTCTTCAGTACCCTCAGTCTCAGAGGGCAGGTCTTTCTGCTCCATGTGCGCCATCTCCCAATGAATAGTTAAGGACCTGTTTGGTTTGCTGAAAGGTTGGTGAGGGCGAGGCGACTGCCAACGACGCAAGTATTTGGTTGCCAAAGAATGGAAGGAACAGTGTCAAGCTTGAGAGACGGGATTTATCCCAGATAGGGGGATATATTTTTATATTTTTATCATATTAGAACTATTAATTATATATTTATAAAATCAAGGATGGAGCTAGAATTTAATTATGGCTGAGGTCGAAAATGAAAAGGATAAATGTTAATAAAAAAAATTTAATACCTAAAATATGAAGGGGATTATAATATATATAACAATTATAAAATAAATATTTCAACAAATCTATATTTAAATTTATATATATATAATCAAAACAAATATATGCCTTCATTTATTAAGTTGTGCATGCTGATGTTTCATAGTATAAAAATCTTTAATTATCATATCTTTTGTAAACTTTTCAACAATTTTTTTTTCAATATAAATAACTATATAATCAGTGGGAAAATCATTTTCCATCTTGTTGTGAAGTCTTATCTTAACAATTTTCATAGTTGAAAAAGCCCGCTTAGTAGTTGTTGTTGATACAAGACCAATAAGAAAGTGAAAAGACAGGGTAAGGAGAGAGAGAGAAAAGTAAAGGATAATTTATTTTTTTGAGCCTTAAGAAAAGTAAAGGACAATTAAAATTTAGGAAATAATGAAAAAGTTAGAAAAAAAAATGAAAGGGGGAAATTAGTATTTAGTAAGATAAAAAGAGAGTATACATTTGGTAATTGAGATATATCTAAAATACTAGATATTTTAAAAAAATAGTGTTAAATTTTTTTATTATTTACTTATTTTTGGAATAAAATATAAACTTTGGAGGACAAAATATACATAAATTTTACATAAAATAAAAATTTGATACAATAATATACATTATACAAAAAAAATTGAAAAGCTGGGGGAACCATGACTCCGATGTCCTCCCCTCCCTCCATTGTATAAAATTTATAATAAATTGCATGATTGTTAATATTGGTAAATAGTGTAACTAATATTTAGAAACTGCATGCCTTTTTTTCAAATTTTAATAATACACATATTAAAAAAAACTTAGGACACTATGTGATATATATTTCTTTTATTTTTTACGATTATTTCCATATTAAACATAGAAATAAAATTAAGTAGAATAATATAATATAAAAATAAAATAATTGGCCAAAAAAATTAAAAGAAAAATAAAATATTATTTTTTTATATTATGCCAAATATAATTACTAGTTGCAAAATTTCATTAGATCAAAATATATTCTATTCCAATCCTCATTTTTAACCCATTAAAAACTTTTGAGCAAGTAATCAGGGCCATAGTTGGCGAAAAAAGAAAAAATGCAAATGCAAATGCAAATAAAAAGTGGGACTAGTAATCATCGTCTTCCTCAATGGGCGAGGCCCTGTACGACAATCTTTTATGTCAGCAGTTTGTCGTTTACGATTTCATTTTGACCGACAATCTTTTACAGCATGTCTTCCAGTTTTAGGTTAGATTCACTGTCACGGGTTGAACAAGTGGTATATTTTCCAGAATTTGGAATCGTACTTTTTTAAGAAAAAGAATTCAGCATTTTCAGCTTTTGTGTTTAGGATACATCCAGTGTCATTTATTATTTTAAATCTAAAAATTAAATGTGTTGACAACTGGATTTCTTTTTCCGTTTTTAATAAGAAAGACAGTAGTTTAAAATTTTTGCTATAATTATATTAACTTTTTAATATTTATATTTTATTAAAATATGTGAAAAATATTAAAAAATAAACAACATTTGTACAGAATTTACAAAATTTTTTTTGTGAGCATCAATAGTATTTTCCAACTAACATTTTAAAATTAATTCTTTCAAGATACAAGGATTATTCAAGTAAATTTTTTCCTTTCCTAATAAGACTCTTTTACAAACTCGGCTAGAAATTATATCTTAAATAATTTGTTTGAGAGACAAAAATATGTTATTGTTTACAAAGATACAGCCATGTTTGGTTCCTGGAAGGAAAGCCCAAAATGGAGGGGATGGGACTAGCGTTCAGGCGTAAAATGAGTTTCGTACCAACTCCCATGAATGGTGATGCATGTGGAATCCCCATCAATATATATATAAATACACACACACACATTGGCCAATATATATATATATATATATTAAAAACTATATATAGAAAGTTAATACTATATATTTACAATATAAATAGTGTGATTCTTTTCGCATGCAAAGTAGGATCCACGTCTAGTTCCATTAAAAAAAAAAGATGAAATGACTTTAGAATAAAATATGAATTATACAATCTCCTCAATTTTTGACATCTTTGTCCTTTTTTGAGTCCTTTGTTTCTTCTTCATCTTTTTCTTTGCCGGTAGCGTTGATTATACCTCATCGTTCCGTGGCATTTCACTACAGTGGCTCCTTGGACGGCCATGCATGGGTCACCAATTATTTATCTATTCTAATATATGTGTTGGACTAATGAAGTCTATTTTTTATATAAATATTTCAAAAAATGATTAATTATTTTGCTGTTGGTATGTTCTTATCGAACATTCCAGAATGCTTCGGGTTCGAGACTTGGTACATTCCATCATCTTCCTTCACATCAAGCCTCCAATGCACTAGATATATTGCTGCTGTCTGCAGCTTAGATGTTACGGCAACCTGGGCTCCATGGTGGGTCCGACAATGCCACTAAATCCAACAGTAGGGAGGCGCGAATACAATTTAAGGTTAAGATTCATAAAAATCTAAGGAAAATAATAAACTTTATTATTGATATTTCTGTGTATTTTAATTAATTATTTAAAATGGAAAAAATACCAATGAGTTGGCTTATTCAACCGGTGGCTCAACATGGGCGGCTATGAACTTTAAGATAGTACATCAGTCATTGAACAGAAATATTTCGTTGTTATCATTGGAAAAATTTATGTTCAAAGACACATATAATTGATGGTATTAAAAGTTAAAAGTTTAAATTATTATCATAATATATTTTTATATTTTTTTAAAAATTTAATATTTAAAATCTTTAACTGTTAATATCTTAAATTATGGGTCTAAATATATATATTTTTAATTTTAAATAAATTATTAACTTGAGTTTTGGTCCAGAGATTTGTTAGATTGGTCAAGCATATAGTGGAGACCGACTCTAAAGCCAATAAAGTATAAAGGACGTCAGAGTCTACTATTAGTGGTCAATACGTTATAAGACTTGACTCCTGCTGCTTTGAAGAGAGAATAATATTCTGATTTTTTTTTTCCGAGAAAAAATTTTGGTCGATTGATCATGTGAATCAGAAAGATTTAACCCCTAAGATGACTCAAGAAATGGAGGAAATACAGGCACTTCTCCTCTCACCTCATTCTATAGATTTATCCTCCAATCACTTGGAACAACAGGTACTCTATATATATGTGTGTGTATGATATTCTCCTTTTCCAATTTGCGAAATTTTTTTTTTCTTTACTTTCTTTCTGGTTGCAACTCTTGAGATTACTTATGTTTGACTAATACATTGATAACCTTTTTTAGCCGTTTCTTTTAGCTCATCAAACATTTATCATATCGCAGTTTAGTTATTAACACTACTACAGAAATTGGCTTTTGGTTTGCTTTTTTTGGTATTTTGGTACGTTTTTGAAGCGTACCCTATGTGACCGCTCCAAAAGTCTTTTCGTGCGCTTCAATAAGCGTACCTAAACACAATTATTGGGCTGAATAAGACGTGCTATTTCGGTATGCTATGAGTGAAAAGCATACCCAATATTTAGTCTTTGGGTACTCTTCTAAATAAAAGCGTACCAAGAGATAGGCCTTCAGACACGCTTTTTGTTGATGAGCGCACCCAAAGCTCCTTCAATTTTTTTTTTGAAATACACGTTTTTGTAATCTTTCCTTTTCAACCTGGTACATATAAATTTATAACATATCATTTTCATCCATTCAGCGATTTTCACAATACAGGATCAATCACAAAAATATTGTTGGCTAAAAATTAGTACAAATTAAACATCACAACATTTTTAACACATACAAAACAAGCCAAAAAATCTCCTGGTAATGTCTAAAACAACCCAAAGTCCTAGCTTTGTATCTCCATAACAAGCCAAAAAATCTTTGAACAATGTCTCAAGATTATAAATACCAGCAACCTACATAATATGTTCTAACACATATCTTGACCACTCTTCTTGAAGTTCTTTTATCTCATCTTTGGTGTAGGAATCATAATACGAGTCCGAGAAGTAATATAAAATGAAACATCACAACAAAATTAGTGAAATGAATATGATAAAATTTAATTAATTAAAAACTTACATGATATATACAAGATCTGAAGAACATACTTTCTCCGGAATGGTAGATTGGTCATGTAATATGATATCCTTCATAAACTTTAACACATAATATCCACAATCAATAGTATTTTGCTGCTGAGGGCACTATAAAACAGTAAAAAATCATATATCAATTTCTGCATGCGATGTATTAATTCATAATAACTTCTTCACTCTAATTCTATCAATGCTAGTACCTGTATTAAAGTCCATTTGTATTGTGTGGGTTTTGATTTTGTTGGAAACCATAAGCCACGGCTCCCACGAAAAGTAGTCAAGGAGCTAACAAGATTAAAAAAAATTAATATATGAATATCACACAAATATATAGATGTATGAAGAAAATAAACATATATGCTTACTGATTAAAGAGCTTCATTATCATATCAGGAGCTGGACGCAAGTTAGCATTCATGGAATCCAAATAATATATTTCTGGAGTTAAAGGATTAATGACGATCAACACCCAATGTTCCCTAAAAATTTGAAATGAAGTGTAAGCAAATTGTAAGTATTTCACATTGAAAGAATTCAAAATTAGAAATTCTTTAATAATTGAGTCACCCCAAATTATAAGGTGCCAGAAACAACATATCCTCCACTGCTCTTGCTCCAAATAAATTAGACAAAGATCGTGATTGCTCATATATCTTGCTTCCTCCATGTGATGATATTGTATGGGGGTTGACGAAAGAGAATTTACTCGTCAACCCATTAGGGACCAAAAAACTATGGTATAGATACCTTAAATAAAAATACACAAATTGATTAATATTGTTCACATCAAATGACAAATAAAAAAGCCAAAACTGATTTCAACCATGAGCTATCATGCAAGTACCTGAGATATACATTGATGACTGTGGCACCTATCCATTCATGATCAAGCATTTCATTTATTTGCTCAATAGCAAGATGACCAACTACTTGCATGTTGTAAATGCCATAATGAAAATTTATTTCATGTGTTTAACCCATTGCTAGATCCCTTTTTTCTGGGATCCTTAGAGCAATACCATTTGGCCCACATGTGTTATGAGTAACTTCAGGAATGGACTTTTTCATCACTAGTTTAGCAATCAACTCCTTCGATTATTGAAGTGTACCTTTGATTTGTTTCTTCACTAGTGTAGCAGTAGATTCCTTTGACTTTTGGCTTGTCCCTTTGATTTGTTTTTTGCTCTTTTTGGGCTGTGCAATTTGAACAAAACAAGAAATCAATTCAGTTAGTTAAGGATCAACAATGAATACAAGTGCAATGCATTGTAAGGATATGCCAATTTCCTTACCATTTGTACTACCTCAATGAGTAGTAAGGATCAACAATGAATACAAAACAAGATTGGTCATGTAATATGATATCCTTCATAAACTTTAACACATAATATCCACAATCAATAGTATTTTGCTGCTGAGGGCACTATAAAACAGTAAAAAATCATATATCAATTTCTGCATGCGATGTATTAATTCATAATAACTTCTTCACTCTAATTCTATCAATGCTAGTACCTGTATTAAAGTCCATTTGTATTGTGTGGGTTTTGATTTTGTTGGAAACCATAAGCCACGGCTCCCACGAAAAGTAGTCAAGGAGCTAACAAGATTAAAAAAAATTAATATATGAATATCACACAAATATATAGATGTATGAAGAAAATAAACATATATGCTTACTGATTAAAGAGCTTCATTATCATATCAGGAGCTGGACGCAAGTTAGCATTCATGGAATCCAAATAATATATTTCTGGAGTTAAAGGATTAATGACGATCAACACCCAATGTTCCCTAAAAATTTGAAATGAAGTGTAAGCAAATTGTAAGTATTTCACATTGAAAGAATTCAAAATTAGAAATTCTTTAATAATTGAGTCACCCCAAATTATAAGGTGCCAGAAACAACATATCCTCCACTGCTCTTGCTCCAAATAAATTAGACAAAGATCGTGATTGCTCATATATCTTGCTTCCTCCATGTGATGATATTGTATGGGGGTTGACGAAAGAGAATTTACTCGTCAACCCATTAGGGACCAAAAAACTATGGTATAGATACCTTAAATAAAAATACACAAATTGATTAATATTGTTCACATCAAATGACAAATAAAAAAGCCAAAACTGATTTCAACCATGAGCTATCATGCAAGTACCTGAGATATACATTGATGACTGTGGCACCTATCCATTCATGATCAAGCATTTCATTTATTTGCTCAATAGCAAGATGACCAACTACTTGCATGTTGTAAATGCCATAATGAAAATTTATTTCATGTGTTTAACCCATTGCTAGATCCCTTTTTTCTGGGATCCTTAGAGCAATACCATTTGGCCCACATGTGTTATGAGTAACTTCAGGAATGGACTTTTTCATCACTAGTTTAGCAATCAACTCCTTCGATTATTGAAGTGTACCTTTGATTTGTTTCTTCACTAGTGTAGCAGTAGATTCCTTTGACTTTTGGCTTGTCCCTTTGATTTGTTTTTTGCTCTTTTTGGGCTGTGCAATTTGAACAAAACAAGAAATCAATTCAGTTAGTTAAGGATCAACAATGAATACAAGTGCAATGCATTGTAAGGATATGCCAATTTCCTTACCATTTGTACTACCTCAATGAGGTTGCTTGACCATGCTACAAAATAACCTATTGCATCACCAACTTTTGTCACTCCATCATCAGTAGGTATTGGCAAATTAGCTCCTTCCTCATCTACTTTGTCAATTAGAACTTTCAAGAAGCCATCGGGTAGTGGTACATTATGTAGAATTGCACCAGGAGTGTTAAACACGCTACCCTTTGCAACCACATGACGTGTTGGGGTCTCCAACCATAATTTGCACTTTGATTCACCCTATACGAATCATAAAGTAATAAATGACGAATTAATGAAAAAAAAAACTATAATGTACTTAGTAGGGAAGAAATACCTCAGGAAGTTGAGATACAAGTGTGCAACTATCTTTCATGCTGGGGCTACCTTCTGCCGCCAACTTCCCTGCCCCTAGCATGAGTTTCATATTTTTAAACATCTCATCATATTCATTAAAGCGCATGGATTGTTGGTATAATTGATGCTCTAGGGTGGACACTTTTTCTTCCAAATATGCAACTTTCATTTCAGCTTGAGAGTTTGAATGTTTTTGAGTCCCAAAGTAGCTTGTTTGAGTGACCCCAAAACCAACACCTCTAACACGACTAGGGACTTCAGGGACTTGTAACACCCTAGCAAGTATATCATTACGACCAAAGTTTTCAATCTCATCTTCTCTTGATTGGGATAGAAACTCCTATCATCCAAATTATTAAGTAAATGTTAAGACTTATATTTAATAGAATAATGATATATGCATATATTTAATACTTACACATTCATCCCAAACCCTCTGAACACGTTCATCATCAATATTACCCTCCTTGTTTTCTCTTCCTTTCTTCCATAGCACATGACGAGAAATTGTGGATCCTTCTGATCCTGTCTCTTGGATCTAATTTTTAAAAACACAAAAATACAACAAATAAAAACATTAAAAAAATTAAAAACATTTAAACCAAACGATAAAAAACACATAATAATCACTCATAAAAAAACAATATATGAGAAACACATATTATATGTACTTACCATTTGTTGCTCAATTGTTGAATATGGTGTACGACCTTTTCGATAAGGATACAGTGAATTGGATGCCCTTTCTTGATTTTCCTCACTTACTTTCTATTTAAAATGAAAAGTATTAATAGAAAAAAATATGAAAATGATAGGAACAGCTATATTGGTAAAACATGATATTACCAAAAAGGACGGATCTTGACGTGAAAGAGCAAAAGCATCCCACTGTTCTTGAGAGATGATATTAGACTGTGTTTCAGGAGGATGTTGATTGATATTTCCACTAGCATCCCTTAAACTTAGCTTTGTAAGATGCGAACGAAACCTTCTAAAACGCACAGCAGCTGCTTTAAGTACAAATTTCCTTCGCTTCTCATCAATATTAAAGGTTCCCTGTAAGTAATATAATTAAAATGTGAGAAAGTATGTGTAAATAATAAGCAACATAATTAAAACAAGTAGAGTAATTAGTGTATTACCGCTATCTCATCCCAAATGGCATCCTTAATTGGATATGGGACATCTTTCCATTTGTTATAAATAATTGGCACTGTTCTTCATGTGACAACCCCAATCCAACTCGAAAACTTCTGTTCATTGGGGTCAATAGGTTGACCCCACCTATTCCATCCAAGATCTAATTTACGACCAGTACTTCTTATTCGAGTCAACTCTTTCATCATAGTCCTCCCCCGCTTAGCTTTCTTCTCTTTAGCACTACCTGAGGGAACATTGCTATCATGTGGTGGAGAAGCCATTTATCTACAAAATCATCATTGCACAATAAGAAAATTAAAACATACAAGTAGCAAAGTATTAATTTAAAAGCAGAAAAATTTTACATGTTTAAGGCAATCTTTTTCTTTTTCTTCTCAGTTGTATACTTGTGCTTCCTTTTCTAGTCTGAATTAATGGATTGACCCAAATCCCTTCTTTATGATCATCTCTCAAATATAATGCATCATCATTAGTGAAATCACTGCCAAGTGATTGTGATGTCCTAGAAAAAGGATCATCCTCAAAATCAATATCATGACTATTAGGATCAACATCTTTCTCATCATTTATTTTGTTAGTCAAAAGAACAACAGACCACTTTTTATTAGCAGGATCAGTGACGAAAAATACTTGTTGAGCTTGTGATGCTAAAATAAAGGGCTCATCTTTATAGCCCACTTTATTAAGATCCAGCTGGATAACTCCTGTCTCATCAATTCTAAGGCCACTGTTGTTGTCAACCCACCTACAACCAAAGACTGGCACACGAAACATGATGTAATCTAACTCCCATATGTGCTCAATGACCCCAAAATATGACATATTCGCATAGATGGGGTTCTTATCTTTGACACTGGATATATGCATAGATTGAGCTACAAGTGTTAACCCACTATTTTGCATTGTACTTCGATCGTCTTGCTCTTTTGTGTAGAATGTGTAGCCATTGATCATATAACCCGTGTAAGAGAAGACATCCATAGTTGGACCCTTTGCCAACCATCTCAATCTTTCTGAAACTGAGATAAGACTATCACTGGTGTTTGACAAAATGTGATTCCTTAGCCAATCAATAAAGAGTCGATTGTGTTCTTTCATTATCCAACTTTCATTCCTAGTGGGGTTCAAGCTCCTTAGTATGTCCTTGTGTTTTTCAACATATGGCTCAACTTCATCTGTGTTGTGTAGGACATATAGGTGTGCTTGCTCCCATTGTACCCTTGGTATGCTTACTATTGCATTTCCACTAATTCCTTCCCCTATTGTTCTTCCCATATGATGAGACTTTGGAAGCCCTATGTTTTCAACATTAGAGAGATATTCAGTACATAACTCAACTGCTTCTTCCACTATGTATCGTTCAACAATACAACCCTCTGGCCGACTCCAATTTTTCACATACCCTTTTAATATCTTCATATAACGCTCAAGTGGGTACATCCACCTCAAATAAGCAGGTCCACATAGTTGAATCTCTCGAACCAAGTGGTCGGTTAAGTGAACCATTATGTCAAAGAATGAAGGTGGGAAATACATCTCAAGTTCACACAAAGTAATAATAATTTCTTTTTGCAATGCTGGCAACTTTGCTGGGTCAATCACTTTACTGCAAATCGACTTAAAAAAAAAGCATAATTTAGTGATAGTACTCTGAACCTTTTTAGGCAAAATGGAACGAATGGCAATCGGCATTAAATGCTCTATAAGAATGTGGCAATCATGAGACTTAAGGCCTTTGAGCTTAAGGTCTTTCATTGATACAAGGTTTTTTATGTTTGACGAGTACCCCTCTGGAACTTTAACTCCATGAAGAAACTCACAAAAGGCAATTTTCTCTTTCCTAGATAGTGTATGTGCTGCTGGAGGCAAATAAGTACGGCGTCCCTTCTTTACTGGTGCTAACTCTCCTCTTATTCCCATAGTAACCAAGTCCAACCTCGCATTGACTCAATCCTTACTTTTTCCTGGCACATTGAGTAATGTACCAATAACACTATCACAGACATTTTTTTCAATATGCATTACATCAAGGAAATGTCTCACATATAATGACTTCCAATATGGTAGTTCAAAGAATATTGACTTTTTCTTCCATCCGCTAGTCACAATGTCTCTTGCAAAAGGTTTGCCAAAGTTATTATTCAAATTCTTCACCTTCTCAAACAGTTGATCACCGGCCAAAGGCTTAGGAGCTATGCCTTCTTCTGAGTTCCCATTGAAAGCTTTTCTCCACCACCGGTAATGATGTGTCGGAGGCAAAAATCTACGATGACCAAGGAAAACATTTTTCCTACAATGTTCTAACCACATTGAATTTGTGCCCTCCTCACATATAGGGCACCCACATTGTCCTTTGACACTATATCCTGACAAATTACCATACGCTGGAAAATCATTAATTGTTCCAAACAACATTGCTCTCAAATTGAAACTTTCTTCTCTATATTCATCATACACATCTACACCAGTCTCCCACATTAGTTTCAAATCTTCAATTAAAAGAGCCAAATATACGTCTATATCATTTCCAGGTTGTTTAGGGCCAGAAATTAACATAGACAACATCAAAAACTTGCGCTTCATACATAGCCATGGAGATAAGTTATAAATTACCAAAATTACGGGCCATGTACTGTGGGTACTACTTTGCATACCATGGGGGTTTTATTCCATCAGTGGACAACGCAAGGCGAAGGTTTCTCTCTTCTTGCCCAAAGTCAGGGAAGTCATAGTCAATTCTTTTCCACTGAGGAGAATCCGCAGGGTGGCGAAGCTTGCCATCTTTTATCCTTTCATCTGCATGCCATGTTAGTTGCTTCACAACTTCGGCACTATTAAACATGCGCCTGAATCTCGGAATGATTGGAAAATACCATACCACCTTTGCTAGAGTTGATTCTTTCTTCATATATCGAGAGGCATTGTATTTGGGACACTTATCTAATGATGTATATTCATTTCGAAATAAAATGCAATCATTAGGACAAGCATGTATTCTCTCATAGCTCATGCCGATAGAGCATAAAATTTGTTTAGCATCATATGTTCGGCTAGGAAGCTCATTATCCTCCGGTAGCATCTCTTTCACAACTGTAAGTAATTCTGTGAAACTCTTGTCACTCCATCCATTGCTCGCCTTCAAGTTGTACAATTTTAAAACTGCAGACAACTTTGTGAATTTAGTACAACCAGTATATAATGGTTTCTCCGCATCACTTTTCAACCTTTCAAACATTTTTGGACAATCTCAAAGATCCTCCTCAACCAAATTTACAATCTCCTCAAGATGGTCGGCCTCATATATCCTTGTATCAGAATCATTTGATGCACAACTCGCACTATAACCCCAAACATTAGATGCATCCTTGGTCTCACCATGTTTAGTCCAGCATTTGTAGCTTTGATCAATTCCATAACGCACTAAATGACCTTCCAACTCAAATGCACTAATTCGCCTTTCATAGCAACAGTCCAAACAAGGGCATATAATTCTAGAAGGATTTTCTGCATGCTTAACAGCAAAATTGATGAACTCTCTTACTCCATCTATATATTCCTTTGACAATCGATTGGCAGACATCCATTTCCGATCCATACCCATAAGTTGTGAAAAAATTTCGGCAGAGTCTCCCCTATAACTTGGACCTCCAGATAATTCTACAATACCAAGAGATAAATTGTTTTCAGACATTGAAAGATATTATACAACAGCCAGAATCACAATAGCATTTAGTCCAATCCAATCACTATTCTTAAAAAAAATTTAACCCTTAATAGAAAGTCTTAACTTAGCAACCCAACTATGTCATAAGCAACTAAATATAATATATGTGAATGTAAGATTAACATATCTAGGGAGAGATTGTTGTACCCAATGTCACTTGCAATTTCCTTCCAAGTCAATGACTTTATTTTCTGCCTCAAATCTTCTCAAATCTATACATAGATTTTAACTCCAACCACACAAAAATATTAGAAAGCCAATGAAAACAATATCAATGCATCTAAAGAAATAGATTTTATTCAATTTAAGCAACATTTTATCATATCATGTGCCCTTGAAACATCATCATCATCATCCAACCAACAAAAATATTAGAAAGCCAATGATAATAATATAAATGCATCTAAAGAAATAGATGGAATTCAATTTAAGCAATGTTTTATCATTTCATGTGCAATTATTATTATTATTATTATTATTATTATTATTATTATTATTATTATTATTTGACTTTATTATTATTATTTGACATTATCTTTTGTCTCTTTTTTTCCAATCCTTCCTTGCAAAAAAAAAACAAACAAACAAACTAGTACTAGTCAAAGAGTTGGAGATGTGCAATCCAAATTAAACGGAAATGGAACAAAGTAGTAAGGAGAGAGAAAATAAATTAAAAAAGGAGCAGATATTATTTTGAGAATATATTTACTATTTTTTTGGGGCATGAAGTTTTGTTATCATATTTATGAACACTATCATAGAACCGGAGGGAAACTTGCAAGAAATTGTATATTTTCTTTCTAAATAAAATTATTGAATTAAATTCATATGGCTTAAATTGAATATTTTATAACATTAATTATTATCAAAGTATTAAATTATAAAAAAAAAATCTAAACAGTTCAAAACTACAATTTATGCATGCGTTGAATGTTGATGTACCTTTCTAAAGAACACTACGAATATAAATATAATTACTACCACAATTTGTTGTTTTGCCCATTGATATGCAAGCATTAGTTAATCCCTATGGCTTTTATATATTGATTGCTATATAAAATGTTAATTGGTCCAAGTAACTTCATATTCCATCACGTTTTTCTTGGGCTTGCTAAAAATAGAAAAGTGATACAAATAAATTAGTGGTGATTTGGAGTTATGAAAGTAACCTACTTTCATTTAACCAAGTCAATTTGAACATCAATCTTCTTAACAATCTTTTGCCACCAAATAATGCTGGATTAATATATTATACAACAAAAAGGAATACATGCATGCTGAAAGTTCTGATTAAACCAGAAAAGACAAATACAGCTTCATTGCGCGCTTAAGTCTATTGCTTTTGGTAGAATTTAATATATACACACACAAAGAAGACACATCAGCAAACCTTTATATATTGGGGTTCAGACCTTTTCTTTTCACATCCATGTTCAACTTGAACCCTCACCTACATATATTCAACCTCCAGATTCACAAATTTTCCAAAACTCTTCCTCATGGTGCTAGAAAGACAGATTATAAAAGATAAGTGCAAACAGAGGGAAGAAAGCTATAACATGACAGCAGTGGTCTGTTAAATTTACTAAGTGATTCAGCAAGTGTAAGAAAGAAATAACTCAGGGGGTGCAATAAGAGTCAACTTTCAGAAACTATTAGATATCATATATCATAGTATACTCATTGCATTCAGCACCAGGGAACTTGAAACTTTTCATAAGAGTTATTTCAGCAATATTAATTTTTAATTGGCATGTTTTAGTTGCAGTTACATGGCTTCTAGACATTATTGAACAATATACATGTATATATGTATACATATATATATATGTGTGTGTGTGTATCTTAACAGACACTATAATAAAGCAACATGACAAATAGAAATGGGGAGCAGAATTCGAAAGAGACCTCACATAAGGTTGTTCACTTTCTCCGCTTGGAAGCTGTTTGGTAGAAGAAAAGAAAGTTCCTATCAAACACAAAATTGTTGTTAGGCCAAATTAGAACCACCCAATCTTCCCAAAGTGATAGAATCACATAATGTAATCATCAACAATTCATGAGATAACGTCCTCACTAATAATTATTGTTATTGTTATCCACATGCATATGAATGGGACCCAATCAAACATCATCATGCATGTGTGTCTCTTTGTATACACACACACACACTCACACTCACACACACACACACACACACATATATATAAGCATTTCAGCAGAATCATTTGCTCTGCCTAAAGTAGAACTCTCATAAAGTTGGAAAATGAGATCACAATAACAAAGCAGCAACCACACCGCCCCGTTTTATTTTTTTCTGAAATCAACTTTAGATTAAATTGGTATTAATGACAACCTTTCTATTTTTTTTCTTTTTTACCCCACTGGTTTTTATGGTTTTACTTGCTTGGTAATCTTACCATGATGTAGTATTGCAGAATCCTTCGTGGTCCCAAGCTTCGCACTCGGAAAAGTTGTTAGCCGATGGTACATAAGATCTGCTTTTTTAAAATTTCAAGATTGTGGTCTCTCTCATGAAAGAATAATATCATTATTCAAAACAATAATAAAAAAAGAAATAAAGGAAGACAATGTGGTACAGTTCAGGCATCCTATCCCAAAAAATACGAATCACGTAATAACCTTGCCATCTATCCCAAACCACGATTCAATCTCCACTGAAATTTACATTAAAATTTTTTCTTATAGTATGTTCTTAAGAGCATCAAACGGATGAATAAGAAACAAACTCACGAACCTTCGATGTGCAAGGATCCATTTGCAGAAACCCACAAGGCACCAGTTTCGCAATCTTAGGGTGCTGAAGCTACAGTGTGCAGAAACCCAGAGAAGACTCATAAAGACCAGCGAATCTTTACAAACTAGAGAAGAGCGGTAAAGCTACAGTGTGCAGAAACCCAGAACCATGAGTTTCACACTTGCCACCGTGACTCATTTGCAGAAACCCATGACAGCCCGCGAAGCTCCGAAGACCGGTGAAGACAGGCGAAGCTCTGCTAATCCAGTGGAGGCAAGACACAGTTCAATGAAGAGCAATGGAGCTCTAAAAACCCACGAGGAGCGATGCAGCAGCAAATCTGAAAAGAGGATAGTTTCGATAGTCCAACGAAGCTCTAGAAACCCATGTGAGAGAAGAACCTTCGCATTTTAGAACAGAGCATGCGACCGGCCACGAAGAGCGATGAGGGCTGAATCTGTGAGAGGAGGAGCTTCACGTGAGGCAACAAAAATGTGCAGCAAGGACTGGGCAAATGGCAGAAATGGTGAGTTTGGCGCCAGAACATAGAAGAGCGCGGGAGTGGTTTTAGGCAACAGGAAATAATTAAGCAGAGTATATTTCTGGAGTTTAAGTTGCGTAGGGAGTAAATGTACTGTTGCTTTTTTTAATTGAGTTTTGGTATGCTTGAGAAAATAGAGTACCGAAACTTCCTATTATTTTGGTATGCTTTTGTATAAAATACACCTATATCTTCTTGAGTGTACATATTTTGGTATGCTTTTTAAAGGAAGCATGCCAAAAAATAACTATTTGGGTATACTTTTTTATATAAGCATACCTAAAGGTAATTTTTGGTATGCTTTTTGAAAAAGCGTACCCACAGGTGCGTACCAAAATAACAAATCTGTAGTAGTGTAAGAAACTCATCAAAACACAATTTAGATTTCAGAATCACCTCCTGGGTTCTAATCTGTTGCCAATTTTTGTAGCTGTAAAATTGTCAACTTAATCCGACGTCCATATTAGAAGGGATCATGAACCAAGATTCATCACTGAAATTATTGTTCATTTATAAAGTTATACAGTGAGGATGCATGCATGCATGAGTTGGTGAACCTTGTGGGGGTTGCCGGAGAAAGGAGAAATTAGTAGTCAAAGGACTTGGATGAGGAATGGTTCACACTCCACATTAATCTAGAACGTTGAATTAATCCAATGATCATAAAAATGGACAGGACACTGTTAGGATAGAAGAGGAAAGTAGGTGATCAAGACGTGCTTACAATCTTTTTTTCCTTTTACGGGTGCATATAGTATTTTGGATCTATCATACTTTTTTATGCTTATTGTCACTTTTTTTCTTTTAATGCACTACTAGAAAACAACCATTCAGCCATTTTTTCCTTGTTAAATTGAATTAGTGAAGAATAAAGTCGCTCGCTAATTTGATTGGTATAAATTACATTACTAAATTTAATGAGAGATGGGTTAATTTTCTCGCTAAATTAGCGAGGGATCTAATCTCTCTCTAAATTTAGAGAGAGACTCATTTCTCGCAATTTTTTCTCTAAATTACAAAAAATTTGACTCTGAAAGTCTGTTGGGCACCATCGCTACATCATCATCGGGCTCGTGTCATGTCACCCACCACCCATGCCACACGTCATTGCGACATCACCACTGGGACCATGCCATGTCGCCACCACGCATTAACCGTGATATATCATATAATCATTTTCAATGTACCTTCACCTAGGTTCAAAAACATAACATCTTGCTTTCAATGCCTTCATATTCAATTTTTTTGCCAATTGACTTAAAATGTATTTACAGTCTTTATATAAGATATTAAATATATATTATTTATCCACATACTAATACACATATATATTTATAAATCATTATATTATTAAAAATATAGATATATTTTATTTTCAATTATTAATATCATAAATACTTTATAATATGAATTTTGTAATAAATGAATTTTCAATTTCATTTATTTGCCAACAAGTTAAAAAAATTAATTTAATTATTTTCATTAATTTCAAATAATTAGTTGATAGAAATAATTCTATAACTTGATTATTTAAAAAGAAACATTTTTAATTAAATAAAATTAAAATTTTAATAAAATAATTTTAATCCATTAAAATTAATTTTAAAAAAATTTAGCGTGGGAAATAAATCTTGCTACATTCATCATTATTTATAACAATTTAGCGAGGAATAAAAGATACCTTACTAATTCCTTACTATTTGTATTAATTTAGTGATGAATAAAAAATTTCTTACTAATTCCTCACTAGTTATATCTAATTTAGTGATGTATAAGATATTTCTCGCTAATTCCCTTACTAAATTTAACATTGGCTACAAACATATAATTTTTCACTAATTTCCTCACTATTTAGATCATTTAGTGAGGAATGAGTGATCACCCACTAAATTTTCTCGGTATATTTTGATTTTTTCAGTAGTGATGATCTTATGACCATTTTTTTTATTTTGCTTATGTGATTGTTGATTGCTTTCTGACTCAATCCTGACATATGGAAGATGATGTGATCATTGATATGAAAGCAATAATTCAAGATAGTGAAGATGGTTTTCTTATAGGGTTGAACAACATTATCTAAGGCCTGATTGGCTCGGTCCAACCCGATCACATCAGACCATCCGGGTTGGGCCAATTTTCAAATCGGGCTGGGGTTAAGGCCAAGTGTTACTGACCCTACCTAGCCTGACCTATATGTATTCCTTTTTTTTAATTGTTTTATATATATTAATTGATTTTGTAGGATTTTTATTTTTTATGTATCTAATATAATACATTTACAATGTAAATATTATGAAAACTTTTTAAGATTTTAATGTTTTAATTTTTTTAAAATTTTAAATTAATTTTTCAACGTAATATTATGTAAATATAATGTATCATGGTTAAATATTCATAAATTTTTAAAAATTTTATTTTTTTCTAAGATTATTTTTTAAGAAAATCTATTTTTAGATATAAATAAGTATGTTTTTTATTATTAAATAATTTTTTTTTAATTTTAAAAAAGAAAATAGGATCAGATCGGCCCAATACTGACCCATGTATTATCTAGCCAGGCAATAGGCATGGGTCAAATCCAGCCCAACCCAACCTATGATCACCCTCTCTTATATATCAACAACCTGTTATATCTCTAGGGTGCCTCCTACTATCCGTAATCATAAAGAAGATGCTTAGACCCCAAAAATTATTTCCATTGGACCCTTTCATTACGGTGATGTGAGGCTACATTACATGGAAAGGCACAAACAGTTGTTCAAAACATTTGCACAAAAATGTATGACAAGTTTAGACAGTTTGGTTAGTTTTGTAAAACATTTAGAGCCAAAAGTTCATGCTTCTTATTCACAGAACATTAATCTTACTGAGCAGGAACTTGTGAAACTAATACTAGTTGATGCTGATTTGATCATTGAACTCTTCGGGAGGTTCTACAAGAAAGATGGGATAAACAACGATGCTAAAATATCACAACCATGGTTGCTGGCAACTATTGATCATGATTTGGTTTTACTTGAGAATCAACTACCATTCTTTGTTATTGAAGAGCTATCTAATATAGCATTTCTGCTTGACTATCGTGGTGACTTCCCTTCATTTATTGAGTTAACTTATAGGTACTTTGGTGATTTTAAGATCCAAAAGTTAGAGCCAAATCCAAATGTTAGGATAAAGCACTTCACATACCTTAGATTCTTTTATTTACCAACAATAATACTTGGAAGGCTATATTCATTGCCAAAGGAAGCGAACCAAATTCTTTCATGTGGTGCGCATGAGTTGCAGGAAGCATGAGTAAAGTTTTATTTTTTTTTTGACCAATCTAGCATGGGTAAAGTTGAAGGTAAGCAAAAGCAAGTGTTTACTAGAGTTGAAATTTTCAGGTCATGTTCTTGAGGTTCCACAAATTTTGGTGCAAAATTCAACTAAACTTTGGTTTTGTAATATGATAGCTTTAGAACAGTGTCATTATCCTTATAAATCTTACATTATCAACTATACTATTTGTGTATGAAAAATGAATAAACAAATAATAAATTAATTAAAAGTCACAAAAATGAAATAATAAATTGCCTTTCAGTTCATGATAATTAATATTTTGACTTTAATTTAAAAATACCAAAAAATAATTTCCAAAAATTATAAAAAACACCAAAAAATTATTTCCAAAAATTATATTCTTTCTAGTCTTGTTTTTAATTTCAAGTGTCCAAATAGTTTTATATTTAAAAAAGAAAACTTTCTTTGAGAAAAGATTAATATTAAGGTAAAAAATAGTCTTGCTTTCTTACTTTTAAATTTCAGATGTTCAAATTTTTCTATTCTAAAAGAAAAAAGGAAAAACCTCTTTATTAATTGAATAAAGATTAAAACTAAAGTAAAAAAAATTATTAAAAAAAAAGGGGAAGCTAAATGCTGAGCTGCTCAGCGTTTGACAACCCTAACCTCCTCAATTCCCATTCACGCTATCAGGGTCGCCGGGGGTGGTGTGCAAAGGCTTGAGTTAGACATCGAAGAATGCATCTCCGGCGGAGGAAGAAACACCCATGACCTTCATCTATTTCTCCGGTTGCCAATGCAAACACCCGAAGGAGAGCTTCGTACTCTCACTTTCGTTGATGTGGTCTGAAGATAGGTCAAGAAAAGAATAGAGGCGAACAATGCAAGAGCTGGGGTATGCAAAGCTACAAAGAAACGGTGGTACCATGTGGAGATGTAGAACACACGATTTTGTGTGTGATTTTAGCCCAATTTTCAGGTTTGATTTCAAATTTCCTTGCTCTATAAAAGAGGGAGGGTGAGCGGCGCATAGAACAGAGGAGAAGTGCCGAAGAGGAGGAAGAGTGGAGACGGCTAAAGATTAAGGCAAGGTGGCGATTAAAGGAAGAGAGCTTGGAGGCCAAGGAGGCGAGTCTGCTAGGAGGAAAGGGCGAGATTGAGAGCGTCAAAAAGAAGACGAAGAGAAGGAGCTGAAACTGAAGAATTGGAGAGGGAAGACGGGCATGAGTGAGAGACCGAGAAGAAGACTAGAGGAGGGAAAAGGTAAGCCGATCGATTCTGAGCTCCTATTCTTCCTTTGAGGTCTCGAATATCTAATCTTTCTATTTGGAATCTGCAAAAAGTATAGAAGATATCATGTTTTTTAGTTTGTGCCTAAAAGATGTTTGTTAAAATGCCGATGAGGAGCTTACTTGTTTAAGGAGTGGTTTTTTCTGAATATCAATGTTTGGCTACTCTTGCATCCTTGAATCTGAAGCATTGACTCATTTAGTTTTGGAGGCTAGTGAGTTCTATCTCCTAACTCCGATAGTTTGCAAAGATTGTGAGTCCCTTGTCAAGCATCTAATTGAAGTTGCCGGTACAGGTTGGTGGTACCATTCGCGTGTATATACATATTTCCTCCTTTCCCTCAGAGAAAATAGCCTAAAATCCTAATTATAAGAGCTACCCGGTCAAGTCATGAAAATTGTCATGTTGCTGGGTTATCATGTCCTAATTATATAACACTACTACAGAATTGTACTTTGGGAACGCACATTCTGGAACATTTATGGAAAAAATGTGCAAGAAAAGGATTTCAGGAACGTGTTTTGTAGAAACGTGCCAGAAATTTGACCTTCGGGAATGTTTATGTAAAAAGTCAGCCATTCTCGCCAAGTGATTTCTGGAAGACCTTTGACAATGTTGACTCAAGTAAACGTTCCTGAAGACTTAGCTGTCTGTGGAACGTTGATCTCAACCAAACGTTCCCCGTTCATTTTTTTTTAAAAATTCTAAATGCAAACATTTAAGGGCTTCGAATCTAGGTTAAAACACTACCCATCGACCCTCCTGCTCTCTGCTCTCTTCTTTCCCTCTCTCACCTATCACCATCGACATCGCCAGCGATAAGTTCTCTGTCCAAGATTCAACCCCATCCCCTTTTTGCACAACGCGAGTTCGGTTTCACTATTTCAGCCCCATCCCCTTCTACATGATGTGAGTTTGGCTTCACGATTTCAACCCTATCATTTTTTTTCGGGCCTCCTTTACTGACGCGCCTTCACCAAACTCCATCAGCCAACAACGCTAGTCCCTTCCACCACCAGTGAAACCCCATTTGAGGCAGTTCCCATTTTTGTGGCAAAACATAGCAACGTTTCTTTCATTAGTGGAGGTATGTTTCCATCTTATGTGAGTTCGAGTTCTCCTTCCTTCTTGCAATATTCTGGAAGTAATAAACAGAAAGTTTACTTTGTGTTAGAAATAGTTGTGGAATTGGTTTGAAAAGCTATTTTTTCCTTCTTGCCTTGGATAGTTAAGTAGGTGAGGAATAAATAGATTTAGCCATGAGAACAAAAGGAAAGAGTTGAAGTGTGTTTTTTTTTCCAGGCTATTTTAGGAGCAGAAGAACAAGAAATTCTTATGTAAAATAGAGAAATAATCTTCCTCTAAAGCCATAACTACTTTACTTGTTCCCACTTAGAGAAACTTCCAAATTGAAGGGCACCCTTAAAAATGTTGTAAAGTTAAGATTGGAATGGTCAGCACCAGTGCATAAATGGTCCATTCTTTGTTTTAAAGAGCTCGGAAGAATTGTTAGAGCTTCGACTTTCAAAATTGTACGTAGAAGGGTGAGTATCTTTTTTTAAAGATAGGTTCTTTTTTTAACACACATACATATTTCACTAATTTTCTTAGAATTTGTCTTGTATAAAGATGTTGTCTGTCTAATTCTTTTTATCTCTAGATTATATTAATCAAGCCTATATTCTTTTTTTTTAATCATTCATAAGTCATATATAATTTGTATCTTTTAGTCTAATGATTAAAATGCTAAGCTCCCTATTTAGATCATTTTGACTTTATTTGAGTTCAATCTCAAGAAAATGTACAGTTCCAAAAATATTATGCAAACTTTATAGAGTATAATTGTAATTTTTAAAATAAAGAAGTAATTATTCCAAACTCCATACTCTGTATGAAAAAAAATCACTGTAAGACATTATAGGAGACTAGACGTTTTTGTTTTTCGCTAGGATGGGATACTTGACTTGAAAATTTGCCATATTAAATAATTGATAGTAAAATTAGTTACATTGTATTAATTATTTAATATTTTTAACTTTTGAATGTAGTTATTCTATTGTATAAATATTTTTTTGCAATGTTACTTTTTCATGTTTATTCTAGTCTTTATAAGTTTGGCCTAAAACTAATGAGTTGTGAGCAGCATTAGTTACAGTGAACATGCAAATGAAGTATAAATACTTGTTTTTATATTTCACATATATACTTGTTTTGTACTTCCCTGAATGACTTGTTCCAAATTTCTACTTCCTATTTTCTGTTGTAATGAATGCTATTTTTTAGCTTCTAGGACAGTTTGATGTGCTGTGTTAATCCTATTAAGTTGTTCCCTCTTTAAACTTAATTAATCCTTTGTTAGCTGAGACAGGATGACTTGGGTGACTGCCTTGTTTCATTCATTGGGATTTCCCTCTTTTTAGGGACCTGTATTGAGAAATTGTTTATATATTTGTTATTATAATTATTTCCTAGTTATATGCATCTTCCAAAATGTCATATGTTCTTGACTTGTAGTTGAGTATGTGACTATGTGGGCAATTTTAATGCGAAAGAACTGTCACAGGGAAATTTTAAGTGTTCTAGTTGCCTTTTTCTATTTTGAATTATATTGATTCGATGGTCAGGGTGTTCTTGGAATTGTCCTATGATTAGTTTTTTATGCTATTGCATTATGAATTCAATGTTCTTTTTCTTTTAAGAAAGTGTTTTATTCTTTTAATACTATACTAGTATACTTGTTTAACCTATGTGATTTTAATATTTGGCAAGTTCATATTTCTTCTCAACATAGGAATCAAATTCCCTTTGGAGTAGGTATATATGGCATCAGATTCCGTGACTTTTCCTTAGGAAGCAAATCTACCTATATGCCTATTATGTAGTTTCGACTATTTGGCATTTCTGATGGACATGGTGGAGATGGGGCATTTCGTGACTTTCTATTCTTCTCTTCCTTTTATCCTTCTTTCTCTTTTGCTTATTCCTAATGCTATTGCTGCTATTTCCTTGTATGTGGCTTATCTTATTAGTGACTATAATCTTTAACGTGATTGGTAGTATACCGCAGTTTCTATAATAAAAATCTAAACCATCTCAATTATTCTTTCATATTTCTTCAATAATATACATTTGTTTCTATAAAGAAATGATTCAAATATAACCACATGGTTGACCATTCTTGTTGCAATGTGCTATACACTAAAGTTCACTTGAGCTTGGTAGAACTCAAGATTCAAGAGAATGAAAGTAATTGCCTGTTGTAGGTTGTAGGTTGACAAATTTTGTTCGACATACTTAACCAAGATTGAGAATTGCACCTCCTGAAGTTCCAACAATTGGCTACATGGTTCTTTTACTCTCTCTTCTGAGTCTCTTCTGTGTTTTTGTTTTTATAGATGTGTACATAATTGCTACTCGAATCTGAATATTTTGCTGTCACAGTTTGGCAAAGGGATATACTTTACTGACTTGGTCAGTAAGAGTGCTTAGTATTGCTACACTCATAAGAAAAATCCCGTTTGTCTAATTCTTTTGAGCGAAGTTGCACCAGGAAACATGTGTAAAAAGAATTTGGAAACTTTTGCTGAAATGCACATCATGGATCAACTATGCTGATTGGTCATGCAAACTAGTTCTTTTCTGGAAGTGTTATGTTCACAACTTTTAGCTGTGATGAATAACACTATTGGTCTTGATTATCATTCCAATATTTGTGCTAGGATTGGAACTTCTATTTTGATGAAAAACAACAAAAACTGAGAATTTCTTTCCCCTCCTAGTTAGTATGATGTTTGGGTTTCTTTAACACTTATATTTAATTTAGTTATTTGTAGGCATACTTTGCCTATCAACTAAACGTTGATAAAATTATAAAACTCTTCCTCTCCTTTAGTTTCTATCATGATGTCTAGATTTATGCTAATTATTGTATTTTTTCTTAGGTGATGGATGCAGCATGTAATGGTGCAAAGCTCTGAAATATTGTTTTATAGTAACACATGTTTAATTATAATTCTACATGAAGAAAGCTACCTAGGAAGAGAGGATGAGACAACCTAAGTAGTCAAGAGACGAGATGCCACCTCTTGCTTCTCTTCAAGGTTCTTCTCTGCTTCTTATTGTAACTAGGTGTTCATTGGTCTTATATGCAAGTAGTCATACCAGTTCTAATTACCTAGTGCTCACTTTCATGGAATAGCATTTGTTCACAAATCTTTTGCTTTCTTGACCTTTTCAGGGCCACAACTCCTGCAAAGAAGGGACATCATATGGGTGATTACATCCCCCCAGAAGAACTACAGAAGTTCTTAGCTATGTACAACGATGCTGTAGCATAGAGAGCTGCCAAGGAAGCTGTTGTCAAAAATAGGTTGGAAAGAAGGTCAATTGTGTATTCCAATCTTTCTTCTTTTCAAGAGCAAGTTCATTTCATTTAAATCATGCTAAACTTGGCTTAATCTTTAGCTGTTGTCAATCCTTTTATGATGCATGCTTGCTTGTACAAAGTGAGTATTTGTTTTTCAGTACCAATGTCTTTGATTGGTTGAGAAACTTTTGTTTGATATTTTGTATGTTTTTTTATAATCATCCATTGGTCATTCTTTTCATGCCCCAACGACATCAATATTACAGGTGAAGGTTTAGGATGCACCAAGAAGGGTATTTTAGATCCAATCATGATAGGCAATGTTAAGATGAACAACTTGGAGTTGGGGCTTCACATCCAGGCGAGGTGTAGTCCTCATAAATTATGTTTTATCATATATGAATACTAAGTTTATACAATCCAAGTTCTCTGCAGTCATTAAACTTTAGCATAATTTATTGATTGTTTATAATATTTGAGACATTGTTAGAGATATTTTGTGGTGATAATTTTATTTATTAGACATTTGTAAGATGATATTGATAGATTAATAGTAGTGGATAGGAACTTTTTTGGATAAACTGTGTATTCTTTAATTTCTATACATGCATAATAAATTTCTCTAAATGATTGGATTATTTTATTTTGTATTGTTAAATTGTTGGAATGGTTGAACCAGAACAGTAAGAATTTTTTTTTTGTAAGAAAATTCAGTTTTAGGAATGTTTCTACACAAAAACGTGTCTAAATACTAATATTTGGGCACGTTTTTTATCAAGAAATATTACAGAAAACCAATGTTAGGATCGTTTCAAAGCACAAAGTGTGCCACAAAATTGGCATCCAGGAACGTTTTTTGGTTGGAAACGTGCCCGAAGACCTGTATTCAAGGACGATTCTAACAAAAAGTAAAGCGTTCTAGAATTCTTCAGGAACAGTCACATATGGAATGTTTAAAAAACGTTCCAGAAGTCAAAAATTAAACGTCCCAGAAGCTCATTTCTGTAGTAGTGTAAGTAGCAGAGTGAGTTTTAAAACATAGGCCATGGAGTATTGGTTGAGTATTACATAATAATTATAGTTGCTGCAACTATAATTACTGTTTTGGAATACCTTTATAGACCTCAATTTTATGAGGCTCGAAGTCATGGGTATGAATTTTTGGCCTATAGATTTGTAGTTTCATAACCTTGAAAGCTCTTTCAAGTAATGGCATGCGTACTTGATATGCTCTCATACATTCTCATGAATGGATGAAAAATCATAGCTTGAACTCTGTGCAACATAGGAGGTCCAAAATTAAGTTAGCTGTCAGGAAGAAGCCTTGAAGATACTGAATATAATTGGCCCAGGGTGCGTTTGAGCTGGATTATGTATAAGTAATTATAAAGATAAGTGATTATTCATAAGTGATTATGAGAATAAGTGATTATGTTAAAAGTGATTTGTGCTTGGATATTTTTATTTTATAAGTGATTTTGAGAAAAGAAATGTGTTTGAATATTAGGGTTTAAGTAATTATTGAGTAGATAATGAGAAGAAAAAATAAAATAAGTGATTATAGGAGAATAAGTGATTATCATAAGTAGAAAAAATCAGCTTCTTCTATAAGCATTTATTTGAAGTATAAGTATTTATTGAAAAGCTGTTTTCATTTGATAACTCCAACACATAATCATTTATAGATTCCATAATCACTTTGTTTGCCAAATCTAAACAGGCACTCAGTTTGCAAAATAAATTTGAATTTTGCATGTTATGTTTCATGATCGATTGAAAACTACTAAAATTTGTGCCTCAGGATAGCATATATTATGTAGCTAGGAAGAGTGTTCATAGGCACGGTTTGGTTCAGTTTTGGGGAAAACCAAACTAAACTAAACCAATTAGTTTGACACTTCTTGGGACATTTTTTGTTTTTCTTTTAATTTGTTTGGTTCAGTTCTAACTTTGGTTTTGATTATGTTAAATTTATTTTTTTAAAAAAAATTATCATTTTCTACAAAAATTAAATTAAATAAGTTCTATATAGATACTTTATGAATACAAATTTTATCTAAATATTTTACTAAATTATGAATATTTTATGTAAATTCTTTGTATTTTTTATATTTATTTATGTTTAATAGATTCACATAATCAATTATAATAATACACTTATCTATATTTTTTCTCCCAAACTAGTAAATGTCTTATAATCTTATTTATGATTTTGAAATCGTTTTCATAAACTTTTTTACTTAAGAGACTTGTATTAATAAGTAGTATAAAAAATGCATTAAATAAATATAGTATTTGAATTTTAAAAAAAATAAAAAGTATAGAATGTTTTGTTTGGTTCGGTTCGGTTTAGTTTTTAAAGGCCTGAAACCGAACCAAACCAAACTGAATCGGTTTCAAAATAGCCAAAATCGAAATAGACCTTATTTCAACTTGGCATTGATCGGTTTATGTCGATTTGGTTCTGTTTAATCGGTTTTGAATACCCTTATGATACCATTGTATTGAAGGTGATGGTATAACGCAATGCAGCTATCTGAGGATTGATCTATTAATAAGTGAACCCTTATGCAATCAATCCAAAGAACTCACTTGAAACGAATGACACTCGGATTGTTGCAACAATAAGGAACACGAAAACTGGAAAATTGAAAACAACTAGAAGAAAGACACACAAAGAAGAGAATGAACAAGAAAGCACACAAGATATGTTGGTCTAGGTGAATTAGAACCCAAGAGAACCGGTCTCTTGAACCCTAGTTCTGATGACGCCACAAGGAAGGACCAATTCCTCGATAAGTCGTAGTTTGCTCTAGCACTCAAAGAACGCAAGAGACACAAAGTCTAAAATTCTATTCATCAAATCTGAAAAATGCACATGAAAGTTAGCCTTAAATAGGCAAGGTAAAATCTAACCTAATAAGCCTAGAAACCCTAATTAATTTGGACTCAAGTAATCCTAATAGGATTATGAGACTTTAGGCCCAAATAACAATCCTATTAGAACTAGGAAACTATTAAAATAAATCCCTAAAATAAAATAATGAAAATTCATAAGAAAATAATAAAAATAAGACCTCAGCCCTTATAAACATGTCATCACATTAATGAAGTCACATGTTTGGCACATGACATGCTTATTTACAAGGCGGGCTATCAAAAAGACTACTAATTAACTAATTGAGCTTTATTAATTAACAAAGTTCAGCCCATAATTAATAAAAATGAAATTAATACTAATTAGGCCCATTAATCCATGAAATTAATACTAATTAGGCTCATTAATCCTCAAGTCACATGCTCTTTTAAGAGAGTCACATGTTGGGCTTGATTTTGGGCTTAAATCTGAACTTCTATATATGATAACATAATCATGTCATTGTTGTGCTCTTGGGCTTCAAAAGGTCAGCGACATTAAAAGTTGTACTGATGTTACCGTATGAACTAGACAAGTCTATCTTGTAGGCATTATCATTTATCCGCTCCAAGACTTGAAATGGTCCATCACCACGTGGGTGCAATTTAGATTTCCTTTGTTCAGGAAACCTCTGTGTGCGCAAGTGAAGCCACACCCAGTCACCAGGCTCAAAGAGAACCTTCCTTCGACCTTTGTTAGCCTGGCGAGCATATTGTTCATTTTTCCACTCGATGTTTTCCTTGACTTTGGCATACAAATCCTGCATAAATTGAGCTTTTTGTGCACCATCAAGGTTAGTAAACTCATGTGATGGTAAAGGAAGCAAATCCAATGGAGCCAAAGGATTAAAACCATATACTATCTCAAAAGGAGAAAAAGCAGTGGTAGAATGCACATTACGGTTGTAAGCAAACTCAACATGTGGCAAACATTTTTCCTAATTTTTAAGATTCTTTTGGATTACAGCACGTAAAAGAGAAGACAAAGTTTTATTAACAACCTCAGTTTGCCCATCAGTTTGGGGATGTGTAACAGTAGAAAACACAAGCTTAGTACCCAATTTAGCCCACAAAGTTTGCCAAAAATGACTCAAAAACTTAACATCATGATCACTAACAATAGACCTGGGTAAACCATGCAATCTAACAACCTCCTTAAAGAACAAATCAGAAATATGCACAACATCATGAGTTTTTGCACATGCAATAAAATGAGCCATCTTGCTGAATCGATCCACAACAACGAAGATACTATCCTTTCCTGTGGAGGACCTAGGCAATCCAAGCACAAAATCCATAGAAATGTCCACCCAAGGATGCGAAGGAATAGGTAATAGGGTGTATAAACCATGTGGATGCACTCTAGACTTAGCATGCTTGCACACAATGCACTTGTCACAAACAGAAATGACATCCTTTCTCATATGTGGCCAATAGAAATGCTCTTTCAAAATAGCTAAAGTCTTTTCAACCCCATAATGTCCCATTAGACCACCCCCATGGGACTCAAGAACCAACAATTCACGCATAGAACAAACAGGCACACACAGTTTATTCCTCTTAAATAGGAAGTCGTCAAAACAAAAATAGTCATCAATACCATGCTTCGTACAAAGTTTCCAAACATCAACGAAGTCAACATCACATTCATACATGCTTTTCAAAGATTCAAAACCAATCAACTTAGCTTGCATAGATGTAATGAGACTATACCTCCTAGACAATACATCAGCAACAACATTCTCTTTTCCATGCTTGTGTTTCAAAATGTAAGGAAATGATTCAATAAATTCAAGCCACACAACATGCCTCTTATTGAGCTTATTCTGAGTCTTAAGGTATTTCAAGCTTTCATGATCAGAATGCAAAATAAATTCCCTAGACCACAAATAATGTTACCAATGTTCTAAGGTTCTTTTAAGCGCATACAACTCTTTATCATAGGTAGAATAATTCAAACATGCACCACTTAACTTTTCACTAAAGTATGCAATCGGTCTAGCCTCTTGCATCAAGACAGCACCAATTCCAATTTCAAATGTATCACATTCTACCTCAAAAACCTTAGAAAAGTCAGGAATAACAAGTAAAGGGGCATTGGTTAACTTATCTTTCAAAGTTTGAAAAGCCCTCGCTTGTGCCTCTCCCCATTTAAACACAACATTCTTCTTTACCAGCTCATTTAAAGGTGCAGCAATGGTTGAGAAGTCTCAAACAAATCTCTGGTAGAAACTAGCTAACCCATGGAAACTTATGACTTCATTTGCATTTCTCGGTATAGGCCATTCACGGATTGCTTTCACCTTCTCCTCATCCACGCGGACACCATTAGCACCTACAATAAAACCAAGGAAAATAACATAATCTAAACAAAAAGAACACTTCTCTAGATTTACAAAGGGTCTATTCTCACGTAAAATCACACAAACAGCACGCAAATGCCCAATATGCTCATCTAAACTCTTGGAAAACACAAGGATATCATCAAAGTAAACTACAACAAATTTTCCTTTGTAAGGGCGAAACACATGATTCATAAGGCGCATAAAGGTACTTGGGGCATTAGTCAAGCCAAATGGCATGACCAACCACTCATACAAACCAGATTTGGTCTTAAAGGCAATCTTCCACTCATCCCCCTCATTCATGCGAATTTGGTGATAACCACTCCTAAGATCTATTTTAGAAAAGATACATACACCAGGCAACTCATCTAACATGTCATCAAGTCTAGGAATAAGATATCTATACTTAACTGTGATTTTGTTGATGGCTCGGCAGACCACACACATTCGCCATTTGCCATCCTTTTTGGGCCCAAGAATTACTGGAACAGCACATAGACTAAGACTTTCTCTTACAAACCCCTTTTTCATCAACTCATCAACTTGCCGCTGAATCTCCTTAGTCTCCTCAGGATTTGCCCTATATGCAGGTCGATTTGGAATTGCTGCTCTAGGACTGAAATCAATTCTATGCTCAATGCCTCTAATGGGAGGCAACCCATCTGGTATCTTCTCCTGGAACAAGTCATTGTATTCCTACAACAAACTTAGGACACTAGATGGAAGAGAGTTGTCAAGGTTAGAAACAATCAAATACACATCCTTATACATCAATACAAAGGATGTCTCACAAAACAATGCTATCTTAATCTCTCATCTTCCTACAAATAATGTTACCTTACTTTCAACACTTTCTTTCTTTTTCTCACTTTCTCTCTTTTCTTTTCTTTTCATCTCACTCTCTTTTCTCTCTTTATCATGCTCTTTCTTTTCTTTCTCTCTCACGCTACATTCTTGCATGATTCTTCTTTGATCTCCAAGAGCCTGCACTGGACTAAGAGGTGTTAGTACAATGGTCTTGCTATTATGCATAAGAGAGTACCTGTTAGTATAACCATCATACTTAATCCTCCTATCAAATTGCCAAGGCCTACCAAGTAACAAATGACCAGCATTCATAGGTGTAACGTCACAAATACTTCATCATTAAAACTACCTATTGAAAATGCTACCTTCACTTGTCTAGTTACCTTAGCATCCCCACTTTCATTAAACCATAACAAATTATAAGGTGTGGGGTGCCTCATAGTTGGCAAACCTAGCTTTTCAACTAACAAGGTACTGGCTAAGTTGGTGCAACTACCATTATCAATGATGAGAGTACATACTTTGTTGTTGATGAAACATTTGGTGTGGTACAGGTTCTCATGTTGCTGTCTTTCTAGATCCTCCTTTGGATGTATGTTAAGAACTCGTCTAGAAACCAGCACTTCACCAATGACGGCATCAGCTATCTCCACATCATAACCACTATCTCCATGAGAGCTCTTTGCGGCCTTATCTTCTTCTCCGCTGCTGCTTTCACTGGTCACACAACCATTCTTAAGAACCATCATAGTCCTCTTATTGGGATATTGTGCAGCAACATGACCAAAGCCTTGACATTTAAAACACTTAATTTTAGAGGAATTAAAAGAGAAAGATTTAGAAAACTTACCTGTAGATTCCTTTGACTTGCTTTCCTCCTTTGGCTTGGTCTCACCTTTGGACTTGAAAGGCGTTTTATACTCTTTGTTGGATCCAACAAATGGTTTCACTTTCTGCTTTGCCTTCAAGTGCCTATATACTTGTATAGCCTTATGCAATAACTCCTCCATATCGAGGTAGTTTTGCATCTCAACCTCAGCAGCAATCTCGGGATTTAATCCCCTTAGGAATAACGCCATTGTTTGTTCAGGATCTTTATCCACATTGGCTTTTATCATAGTAATCTCCATCTCCTGGTAATACTCCTCCATACTCATGGATCCTTGCTTGAGTTTCTGAAGCTTCATGTGTACATCCTTATGGTAATGGTTAGGCACATATCGTTTCCTCATAATTGTTTTCATCTTATGCCATGTCCTAACCAGACCCTCTCCAGTTCTCCTTCTAGTAGTACATAATTGATTCCACCAAATACTAGCATAATCAGCAAACTCAATAGTAACCAATCTTACCTTGCTTTCCTCAGAATATGAATTGCATTCAAACACAAACTCTACATGCCTTTCCCACTCTAAATAGGCATCAAGATCAGTTTTCCCTTGGAAAGAGGGAATTTTCATTTTTATATTGGCAAGGGGATCCTTCTGGTACTCTTGATTATTTCTAGTTGCATGTTGATTTTGTCTAGTTCTTCTTGGTTGTATCTCTTCCTCCTCAAATTCAGTTCCTACTTCTTCTTCACCATTATCAGAACATATCACATGGTTCTTTCCTCTTTGGCTTGTCTTAGAATAAGAAGGAGAAGCTTCAATCATATCTAATCTTGTACTCAACTTCTTGAATTGATCATTTATTGAGTCCATGAAGAGCTTCCAATCTGAAATTTGAGGTTCGCTACCACCAAACATGTTTTGACGATCTGAAATGTTAGTGAAAATAAAGGAGAAAATGGACCTCACCACTCCCTCACGTGTTTCAACCAAAATAATGTAAATGCACTCGTGTTTCACACTAAATTAAGGCTTTTTCAAATATGATGCAATTTCTCTCTTGCCTTTTCCCACTCAAAGCTTGCTTTCTAATGAGAGTGCTAAATTAAAACCACAACTACAATAAAAAAGAAATCAGTTTTTAAAGTAGTAGCAATCACAGAAAATGAAAGTTCTAAATTAAAGTTCTCAAAGATCTAATTTCATTAAACAATAACCAACACAAAATGAGCACAAAAAAATTGAAATTTCCAACAAGAGGAAAGAAATTTAGGTGCTGGAAATCAAAGAATAATAGTAGCAAATAGAATAAAGAAAGATGAAAATTAGGAAGGAAATTGATAATTTTTTTTACTACACTCTTTTTTTTTTTGCTATATATATATATATATATTTTTTTTTACAGCAACCAATTTCTTTTTTTTTAACATATTTTTTTCAGCAAATTATTTTTTTTATGGAGATGAATAATAGAAACAAAATAGCGAACCGACGATACGGATGAACAGTACCGGTGAACAGTAACCACGGGGAACAGTGGGTGGTGAACAGTGACAGGAACAGTGCAAACAGTGCCGGTAAATAGTGATTGGACCAGTGTGGTGAACAGTGCTAACAGTACCAGTGAAAACAGTGACAAAAACGTACGGATGAACAGTACCAAAATTTTTCTGCAAGTACCCAAAATGGAATGAAATAAGGAAAGAAATAAAATAGAGAACACACCTTTATTTGCAAATCTAAGCTCTGATACCAAATGATAAGTAAACCCTTATGGAATCAATCCAAAGAACTCACTTGAAATGAATGACACTCGGATTGTTGCAACAATAAGGAACACGAAAACTGGAAAATTGAAAACAACTAGAAGAAAGACACACAAAGAAGAGAATGAACAAGAAAGCACACAAGATATGTTGGTCTAGGTGAATTAGAACCCAAGAGAACCGGTCTCTTGAACCCTAGTTCTGATGACGCCACAAGGAATGACCAATTCTTCGATAAGTCGTAGTTTGCTCTAGCACTCAAACAACGCAAGAGAAACAAAGTATAAAATTCTATTCATCAAATCTGAAAAACGCACATGAAAATTAGCCTTAAATAGGCAAGGTAAAATCTAACCTAGTAAGCCTAGAAACCCTAATTAATTTGGGATCAAGTAATCCTAATAGGATTATGAGACTTTAGGCCCAAATAACAATCCTATTAGAACTAGGAAACTATTAAAATAAATCTCTAAAATAAAATAACAAAAATTCATAAGAAAATAATAAAAATAAGACCTCAGCCCTTATACACATGCCACCACATTAATGAAGTCACATATTTGGCACATGACATACTTATTTACAAGGTGGGCTATCAAAAAGAATACTAATTAACTACTTGGGCTTTATTAATTAACAAAATTCAGCCCATAATTAATAAAAATAAAATTAATACTAATTAGGCTCATTAATCCTCAAGTCACATGCTCTTTTAAGAGAGTCACATGTTGGGCTTGATTTTGGGCTTAAATCTGAACTTCTATATATGATAACATAATCATGCCATTGTTGTGCTCTTGGGCTTCAAATTCAATTAAGTGCAAAGGCTTTATCTCAAGTTGCTTGTTGATCACACCACTCAAGGCCTCTTTCATTGCCTTAGCTCTTGATCTCATCATTGAGCCTCCCATGCCTTTTAATGGATCAATTGTCTTCCACTTTTGGATTACATGTTCAGCCTCGTTTTCTCCAATGTCTTGAGCTTGCTCCATGTTTGCATCATCTATGTATTTACTGAACAGTGAGATTTGGAGAGGAACACTATAAGGAGTTTGCTGGCTGAAGGAACAGGGGAGGTTTACTGTCAAAATAAGGGAGGGCAATTCCATACATTTAATCTAAACTTTAGTGTTCAGGTCATTCTTAATAATTATAATTTTTATGGTCTCTTAAAGTAATTAATAACTCCTACTGGACCTTTGATGTGACTCTCCCTAATGTAAATGGATGTGGTTAGTGCAAACTATCAAATTATTCAGGAATATATTCTTTAGATGCATTATTGGCTTCGATCATAACAACTATCAAACTTGTTAAGTTCATACAAGACTTTTTAATTGTTTGGCCAAAAAAGAAGAAAAACCTTGATGCATGTATGTTTTGATTTTTATAACAAACTTCTCATATTAAAACTTAAAGCTTTACCTATCACCCGAATTGCAGGAAAATTAGCCCCATCTCATAAAAGCTTTACAACCACAGAACATGATTCAAATAAGACAAAAGGTAAGGAGTGCACTTACTATATGGCTACATGGTGCAGTTTCTATTTTAAACAAGATTTGCATATCAAAGTCCTTCACTGAGTTCGAGTTTCATAAATATGTTATTCAAACAATAATACAATGAAGCTGGAGAATAGAACACATAGTACACAAGCTCAAAACTTATCGCCATACTACTTGAAGGATAGATGTGATGGCTTAAATTAAATTCAGAATGTTGAGTACAAATCCAGTGATAGCAACAACAGCTTGGCGTCTCAAAGCTGGCTTGACCTGTTGCCATGGATCTCCATAGAACGAATTCAATGTTCTGCATATATTAGCATATTCCCGATTGAAACCAGTTTGAACTACATTAATCGAAAGACTGTTAAACAATTGAGCAACATCATTTGAATTGCTTAGCCAATTGTGGATTATTTTCCTTCGAATAAGGACATCCACTTCTTCATTTGTGTTGATTAAGCAATCCAATAATAAAGCAGAGTCGGCAATGTAAGAGTCATCAGGATAATGACATTGCTCTAAAGCAATTATATTGTGAAGAAACATTCCTGTGTTCTTATCACTTAAAATCTGGGATCTTAAGGACATTTCCTGAAAAATTGAGATCTAGTAAGCATTTGCTTGTGCTTGACTTGGACTTTACTCCCACTTCTTCCAGCTCTTTTGCGCTATATAAAAGAACATCGTGTTCTGTGAACGATGCCCCCATAGGTTTTGTTCTTGGCAAGTGAAAAATTCTAAGATCTGTGAAATGACTAATTGTAAGATTAGGATCAGGCTTTGAATTCTGTATGTTATGATACTGAAAGATGAAAAAGATGAGCTCAAGAAAGGAAGGGAGGTCAGGACGAATATTTAGAGGAAAAGCTCTATCAATAGTCGTTGAAGAAAAAAGAACGGAAGTTGATTCTCAAGTAAAATCAAATCCTTAATTACTACAGTAAACTGGAACCATGGTTGAGATGCTTTAGCATAATTCTCTATCTCATCATTCATATAGCTCAGGATGAAAAGTTCAATAATGAAAGCAGCATCCACTAATATCAGTTTTTGAAGTTCCTTCATACTAAGGTTGATGTTCTCCGAGTAAGAAGCATGAACCTCTGGCTCTAACTGCACTACAAAGCTGACCAATTCGTCCAAGTTTGCCATAATTCTGTGTAAATCTTTTAAACATTATCTTTTTGTACCGTTCCGTGTCTGCCAACCTCTCATCACCGTAGTGAAAAAGACCAATGGAAATAATTGTTGGGGTGTAATTGTCTTCATTTAGATACCGTATCGGAGGGGGCACCTTGTATATACATGGACTTGACAAGTGATCATCTTGGATATCTTTTTTTCTTTTCTTGGCAGAAGAATCTTCAATATCTATAATCATTGCTTCAATGTCAATCCTCAGCTCTTTTGCTTTCTATCAGATTTGATTTAGAAAGTAATCAGCAAGTACATATGCAAAAAAAAAAAAACAAAAGTGAAAAAAATAAGCTTCTAAAATCTAAATTGTCTTCTCATAATAACTGAATTGTAATCTCACAACCGTTATTTTGGTTCCAGAAAAATCTCACAATTTCTTTTATAACTAAAACTAAATAATATTAAAAAAGGTGAATAGTTGCAGTGTAAAACTAATTAAAAAAAAATGGGCTGAGGAACAAAATCCCATCCTGTCGATCCCCTGTTCGAAATACTAAGCAAGCCTAACTACGACAGGACTACAGATCTATGAATTCAAGAGAATATAAAGGATCTGAACGCTCTTCCTAAATAAACAACCTTACCTAGTTGTCCAAAGAAAAAACATACCTAGAATATTTAAACACTACTCTAGAAAGGTTATCCTGATCTTCATAAAGAAGATCAGAGATGGTTTATATTTCTTGCACAAGTCTTTTCGAGAGACTTTCCTGTTAAACCTTTTCATGTAAAAAAAAAATATATTCATGGCGTCTTAGTGGCTGATTCAGACGGCCACCGGTCCTGCCATATGCAGAAATAATATGAGCAACCACACCTGTGGAATCAACTTCGAACTCTTCCATGTGATGCAATTTGATTTAATTGGTTGGCTATGTTGATCTCACTACAAAAAAATAGACTTTCAGTGACGATTTTTGGTAGCAAAAAAAAAAGTTATCGCTGAAAGTATGCTTTTGGCGATGACAGAAAAGTCATCACTGAAAGTGTGACTTTCAATGATGACAAAAAAAGTCATCACTGAAAGTGACACTTTCAACAACGATAGAAAAAGTCGTTACCGAAAGTACAACTTTCAGCGACAATAAAGAAAAGTCATCGTCATATGTATAATTTTCAGCGACGATTTTTTATGTCATAAAAAAAAATCACACTTTTTAGCGACGACTTTTTCTGTCATTGCTAGAAGTTATACTTTCAGCACCAACTAGGTCGCTACCAAAGCTAATTTTTTAAATTCTTATTATTGAAATAATAAATAATAATTGTATGATAAATAACATATTGAAATAATAATTGTATTATGTTGATACAATTTTATAATAAAAAATAAGATATTCTACATATATTTTATATTATAAAGAATATCTAATATTTTTTTGTTAAAGTTAAAGTATTTTACTATTTCCTTTTATTTGAATTTTTTTATCAAATTCATTTGACTTATTTTAAATATTTTGAAAGTGCATTATTTCTGCTTGAGATTAAAAACTTGAATGGTCAAACTATTGAAACTATTCCACATTTATCTTTACTTTTCCTTTATCTTAATTAATGAAATATGTTATTCTTATTATGATATTTTTTTTAATTAATAAAGGGATTGATAACACTAATAAAAGAGAATTAGGTGGACAAACTAATATCTAATTATTTAATATGATCAACCCTATATTTGAAGAAATTTTTATTAGGCTAAGTAATTAATTGCTAATATATTTAACATATAAATTAATAATAATGTTATTTATTACTAATAATAATTGATGAAACAGTAACGTACCAAGACAATAATCAGTAGTTAATATATCTAAAACAATAATCAGTCATGCTATAATTGAAACTCTCAGCCTAAACTCCTATGAGTATTGGTAGTGTAGATATTTTCACATAGTATAAAAGTCTAACAGAGCAATATCACATAGAGGAAAAATGCTTATGGATTGTTATTCTACTTTCCTAATTAATAAGTAATGGCAATATTTAGAAAACAAGTATTAGCAAATTTTCTTTCTTACTATTTCAACCTTTTTTATTTTTTTTATTCTCCCAATCATAGCAGATTAAATTTGTTATATTTTCTTTTAAATCATATGATAATCAAAATTACAATATTTATAATAATGATTTTTCCCATATTCCTATTATATTATATATAATATATAGGGGTGAGAGAATAAACCTGAACCCGATCAATCTAGTCCAACTTGAAGCAACCCAACTAAAGACAAATCCGGTCATTTTAATTGGAAACCAAAACTTGAGCATCGGGCAAAGCCATTTGACCAGGTCAGACCAGGTTTCGAGCAACCTTCTCAGATCACTTGGTCTGACCCGGCCTAAGGGTTTTTTTTATTTTTTATATTTTTATATAGTTTTATCAAGTATTAAACATTTTATTGGGAATACCATCTTAGTAGAAGTTCAATTTTTTAATTTTATTTTAAAAAATAAACAAAAATAAAAAAATGGATATATATAATACTCAATCAAAACTTCGAGTCAGACCACGAGTTAGTATAAAATCCGCTCCTACCCGATCCCATCCCACCTATAATATATATTAAACATATATAATATAATTTATCAAATAATATAATATATGATATGTATTATATGATATGACAAAATTATTTAAGATTTCCCAATAAAAAATTATAATATAAATATTCATATAAATATAAGTATATTTAAATAAGATATTTTATGAAATTAGTAATTGAAACTAAAACAAATGTGTATTTTTTAATAATATATTGATTTATAAATATATGTGTATATTAGTATGTAGATAAATAATATATATTTAATATTTCATATAAAGACTACCGGTACTTTTCAGCTCAACTGGTAAAAGAGTGAATATAAGGCTTTGCGAGTAAGAGATCATGAGTTCGAAATCTAGATGAACACATTTGAAAGCATTATATGATGTGGTGGTGACATGGCATGGGCTCGCGGTGACATGGCGGTGATGTGGTGTTGACAGTGTGGGCCCTGGGGTGACGTGGCAGTGACATGTTGGTGGACCCAATGTGACATGGTGTGCACCCGAGTGACATGGTGTGGCTCGTGATAACATGGTATGGGCCCAAGGTGACGTGGCAGTAGACCCATGGTGATGTGGCAGTGATGTGGCAATGGACCCAGGGTGATGTGGCGTGACCCGATGATGATGTGGCAATGATGTTTAAAAGGCTTTCGTTGGCGACTAAATGTCGTTGTCAAATTTCAACTTTTTGCGACTACAATTTGGTTGTTGCCAAATATCGACTTTCAGCAACGACAATTATGTTGTCACCAAATGATAACTTTCGACATCGACAAACTTTCAACGATGATAATTTACATTTTTAGCGACAACTATTTTTGCCACCAAAGGTCTATTTTGGGTGGCGACATCTTTTGTCGTCGCCGAAACTTTTGGTGACAAGACTTATGGCGATGACAAAATTGTCGTCGCTAAAGGTTTTCGGTGACGACATTTTGACTTTCGGCAACGACTTTTGTCCTCGCCGAAAGTCAAGTTTTTTATAGTGTCTTTAACTAGTTCCTTTTTTATAATTTGTACTTCGTTTAAAGTAACAAAGATTTATTTGGCCAAAAAAGTGAAAACACAATCAATCTTCAAAGGGCAAATAAAGAAATTAAGAAAAGCCTTCAAAATTGGTATAGCAGGATGCGTGCCTTGTGTTTCAAATGATTGGAGATTGAATATGTAGAGTAAGTTGTGAGAAACGGTTGCGTTATTTATGCCATTTCTTGAGGAATCTCAGAGGTGAAGCCTTGCTTCATGTCTGGCATCATCCAATATATGAATCTCAGTGGTGCTCTCCCTAAAATATTTTTTTTAGGTCAGAAAAAAAGGAAAAGAAAAAGAAAAATTTGTTTCACTTGTATTAGTGACATTGTTTACACCAACCATCTTGTTAACAAAAGCCTTCACAACTTAGTTCGAGAACAGGATGCAAACTTGTACATTATTTCTTTCAAGATATTTAGGATGTCAGACCAAAAGAAATTAACATGCAACAAATTTTTTCTTTTATAGACCAATTAGTATTTTTACCACTGTTTCTAAAATCAGACAGCTCATTGAATTCACTGGTTCAATTATGGTTGAACTAATCGAATTAAATTAATATATTTTAAATTTTTGTGTACTAAAAAATTCTATGAGAACCAAAAAAATAATAATAATAATAACTTTCATAACTTAATATGTAAATTTAAACAAGTTAATGTCTATTTATAACCATATTAAAATAAGCAATTGATTAAAAATATCATAACTTAATAGTACAAGTTTAAAAAAGTTAAATTTAAAAAAAGCAACTAATAATCAATGATCATAGTATTTATTACGTCTATAGTCATTAAGAATAATATACAAGCATAATACTAATATGATATTAAAATATAGAAACATAAACAAAATTTCAGCAATAACAAAAATTGAAAAACTACATCAACCGATTGAATTAAAAATGATCATTTTCACATGTTTTTGTTTTTTTTATTAGCTGGTACTGTAAAATAGCATAAAAAGCTAATTAATAATTTGAAAAGCAAACATGCATTTGCAATACAAGCATGCATGCATTCCCAATTTGATAAGAGTAGAAGACTCAGTACCTTGTTCTTTGTAACACCCTACATCATGACACATCCAAACTTGACCAAAAACAATAAAATTCAACCAAACATAACTCCAATACCTCAAAACAACTTTCCAAACCTTTATGGCAGCGGAAAAAACAACATAAAAGCACCACAAGTGGGTTAGGGCCGCGGCCGCTACACTACCGCCGTGGCTCCGGCCTCCCCTATTTCTACATCGCTTCCACCTTTACTGGCACTGTAGCCTGGACTCTGGAGCCGCGGTGCCCCATGCTAATATGCCATATCAGCAGTGATCATACTTCGGGGCGAACTCTCGATGCACATCACTTTATGGTCCAACCTCCGATTGATTTGATTCCAACTCCTACAAGTCAATCTAGTCCCCATCTATCCATAAACACCACTTTTACCTAAATCCAACTCCATATGGAGATTCTGGACTCTTGACACCGTTTTGGCCACTTATTGACCAAAACTCACCATTAATCTCCTCCAATTACCACCAAAGGCAATTGGTCACTTAGAGACCAATCATCCAGGTTCAAAACCCACAAACCAACTTGTCCAAAGAGGTTTCACCTCAAAGGAACCACTCCTCTGAGATTTGACCCCATGGAACCCCAACTTGACAATCCGGGCTATTGCCCCTAAAATATACCAATCAAGCCTAATTCCAACTCTAGGATCACAACATTACCATACTGACTCCTCGACATCGAAAACCATATACTTAATACATACAACATATATAACCATACAATCCATCCATAATAATCCATATCAACAACCATAGATTCATTACAAACCATTCTATCCTACTTGGCACAAGATACAAATTCAAAATATACACACTACATAGACCTAGTCTTCCCACATCCGCAGCTACTCATGCGTCTTCTCAGGACTGGTGCCAAAAGCGTCACCTGAAAGGTTAGTTCATGGGAGAGGGGTGTGAGACAATGTCTTAATAACTGAGGACAATCACACGCATAAATATGTACATATATCTCATACAACTCATGAATGCAATGTGAAATAAATGGAATGCATGTCTCCCTTGCACACAGCTAGAACCACGGGCTGTCATCATAATAGGACATTTCGTATAGGTAATTCCCTTCCAACAGTTGGTGAAGACTAATTCCAGGACATTATCCAGCTCACCTTACACTAATGCAACCCGACCAAAGGCTACACTAGTGCTTGGACTGTGGCTTTCCTTCCCCTGGACCACCTCGAATTGGTAGTGATTCAGGGAAGGTGCAGTCCACTGTCGCCTGGCTCCCCTGGCCATAGGGGAGAATTTAGTGACAGGAATCCCATCCTTATCCTCCCTAATCATAGCTCATATCATCATCACCACCCAATCCACAATATATCACAATCTCACAACGTTATGTGGTGATGTTCATGTATCATCATCATCATCATCATCATCATATCACAATGTCATGTGTGCATCATGTCATGTCATGTCAATATCATCATCATAATCATCATAACTATCATCTAGCTGTGTGCACATCACGATATATATAGAAAACAATACACACAAACACATCAATATCGTGGTATGAAAGAAACATGAATATATATTCATAAATATACATTCTAACATACAATGCAATACAAATAAACAAATGCTCGATTACCTTATATTGTCAATACCACACACGTGAGTTCCACGAACTTTCTTGAACTATCCAATACACTTGATCCCCTCTCGATTAACCAGTAACCTTTATAATATTACAACATCTCAATTAACCACAACATACCAAATATCCAAACATCACAATTCAACCACATTAACATAACCCGAGGTTTCAACACCCCTTTCATGCATCAGTAAGCTTTTAGGGACCATTCAAACATTACTTAAACACATATACTTCGAATTCCCAAGAGCCCTAACCAATAACAACCTAAGGTTAGCTCAAAATACATATAATCCCTTGAAAACTCACATCCAAGCAACAAGAATACCAAAACACACTTCCTTAATCCCCTTTCATCCAATTCAATCGGTGGATTTCGTCCCAAACTGGAAATACAATCTCCAAACGGAAAATCCCAAATTCCAACCGAAGAAAATAGAGAGAAAGGAGTAGAGAACACTTAACAACTTGAATCGAAGCTCCCAGAGGCTGAAAACAACTCCCAATGGCCAAAAATAGCGAACCTTAGCACAGTTCCTCGTCACTCTCTCCGTTTTCATTCTTTCCGATTGACTGAACTGATCCTGATTTAAACAAAATTCCCGATCCTCGCCGTGGCTCCAGGACCTCTCGCCGTAGCTGCACCATGTTCAACCGAAACAACGCAATTGGAATGGTTCTTGCTGCAACAACCCTCTTTCTTACCGTGATGTAGAGCTCTTCTAGACTCCACTTGAGCCTTTCTCTGTCCTATTTTCTCCGGTCCTGAACGCAGAGCCAAGAAAGATATCGTGAGGGGTGTTACACTCTCCCCTCCTTATAAAAATGTCGTTCTCGAAATTTCAACTCTTATCTCAAGCAAAAATCTCTGGATACTTTCTTCGTATAGATTCTTCTCTCTCCCACGTGACATCATTTGACGTCAAGCTGCTCCATAGGACCTTTACCAACTTAATGGTCTTATTCCTTAACTGTTTTTTCTTCACATTAAGAATTTGCAACGGCGTGACTTCAAAAGTTAGATCCTCTCGCACTTGAACTACCTCATCGTCAATTATATAAGACGGATCTGAATGATACTTCTTGAGTTGAGACACGTGGAAAACATCATGCAATCCAGCAAGATTAGGCAATAACGCCACTTGATACGCTATTAACCCAATTCATTCTAGAATTTGATATGGACCCATATACCTCAGAGTGAGCTTCTTGGTTCGAATCGATCTTCCAACACCAATAGTAGGAGTGACCTTTAAAAACACATGATCTCCAGCATCAAACTCCAATGGTCTCCTCCTCTTGTCTGCATAACTCTTTTGACAACTTTGAGCAGTAAGAAGCTTCTGATGAATACTCTCTATTTGCTGAGATGTTTGATCCACAATATCTATGCCCAAAAGACTCCTTTCACCAAGTTCAACGCAACACAATGACGACCTGCACTTCCTGCCATACAACGCTTCATACGGAGCCATTTGCAAACTCGAGTGGAAACTGTTATTGTAGGAAAATTCAACCAATGGCAGAAATTGATCCTAATTGCCTTTATTCTCTAGAACACATGCTCGTAGCATGTCCTCCAGAGTCTGAATTGTCCTTTCAGTCTGCCAATCAGATTGAGGGTTATAAGCAGTACTGAAACTCAACTTTGTACCCATGGCCTTCTGAAGAGATTTCTAAAACCTGGATGTAAACCTAGGATCTCTATCTGACACAATATTTGTTGGGACTCCATGCATCCTCACATTCTCATTCACAAACAACTAGGCCAACTTCTCCTTTGAAATAGTCTCCCAAATTGGAAGAAAATGGGCTGACTTCGTCAACCTGTCCACAATAACCCATATCGCATTATGTCCTAAAGAGGTCATCGATAATCCCATCACAAAATCCACGGAAACGCTATCCCATTTCCACTCTGGGATCTCCAAAGGTGGCAACATACCTGCAGGCAATTGGTGCTCAATCTTTACCTTTTGACAAATCAAACATCTCGCCACAAACACTGTGATGTCCTTTTTCATACCTGGCCACCAATAACCACGCTTCAAATCTTGGTACATCTTGGTGGTACTTGGGTGAATAGTGTACTTGCTCTTATGAGCTTCCTCCAAAATAATTTCTCGCAATCCCGCAACATTTGGCACACAAATCTGACCATGGTACCGAATGATACCATCTTTCAGAATATCAAAATCCTTGGTCTCCGCCATTTCAATCTGTTCCTGAATGCCCAAAAGATAGTCATCCTCCATCTGAGCTTAGCAAATGTTTCTCAATAAATCGTTTGATACACTGATGGAACTCATTACTAGTACTCCAGGATGGACATTGATGGATAACTTCATATCTCTCAGGCTTTCCAGCAACCGTTGCTCCCTCATCATCATTGTGGCCACATGGATCAGTTTTCTACTCAATGCATTCGCCATAACGTTAGCTTTCCTAGGATGATACTTTAAAGCAAAATCATAGTCCACTAAGAACTCAACCCAACGCCTTTGCCTCATGTTCAACTCCTTCTGGTCAAACAGATACCTCAAACACTTGTGATCACTGAACACCTCAAACTGAACGCCATATAGATAATGCCTCCACAATTTCAAGGTAAACACTACAGCTGCTAGCTCAAGGTCATGAGTAGGATAGTTCTCCTCATGAGGCCTCAACTGCCTTGAAGCATACGCCACAACTATGCCATATTGCATCATAACACACCCTAAACCCTTGCTAGAAGAGTCCGTGTAAACAGTGAACAGCTCTGATGGGTTAGGGATAATGAGCACTGGGGTGGACGTTAGACAAACCTTCAGCTCTTGGAATGCTCTCTCACACCTGTCATCCCAAATGAAAGATCAATCCTTACGAGTGAGTCTAGTCAATGGCATAACAAGCTGAGATAATCCCTTAATGAACCTTTGGTAGTATCCAGCCAATCCCAGAAAACTCTGAATTTCAGTCACCGATTGTGGTCTCTCCCAACTCAACACTGCTTCAACTTTACTAGGGTCTACTGCAACTTCTTCTGCAGAAATCACATGACCTAGAAATTTCACCTCCCGTAGCCAAAACTCACACTTACTGAGCTTAGCATATAGTTGATGATTCCACAATACTTGCAACACAATCCGAAGATGGAGCGCATGCTCTTCCTCACTTTTGGAGTAAATCAGAATGTCATCAATAAAAATCATCACAAATTTATCTAAATACAGCCAAAACACCCTGTTCATATAATCCATGAAGATTGCCGGGGCATTTGTCAACCCGAATGGCATCACAAGAAACTCATAATGACCATATCAAGTTTGAAATGTCGTTTTAGGCACGTTATTAGCACATACCCACAATTAATGGTATCCTGACCTCAGACCGATTTTAAAGAATACGGAGGAACCTGCTAATTAATCAATCAAGTCCTCAATCCTTGGCAAATGATATTTATTCTTGATCGTCACCCGGTTCAGTTGCCTGTAATCAATGCACAATCTGAGGCTAGCATCCTTCTTCTTGCTAAACAATACTGGAGCTCCCTAAGCCAAGACACTAGGTCTGATAAAACTTTTCTTCAACAAATCCTCAATCTAGTTCTCGTGGTGGTGGCAAACCGGTGATCTCCTCTAGAAACATATCAGGGAATTCATTCACAACCAGATATCTTTCGACAACTCCTTGCATATCCACATTCACAGAGAAGAAAACCCTTGACATCCTTTCTTCAAATACATGTCAGCTTGGGCAAAGAACAAACAGACATTCTCATCCTCTTCAACACTAGGAATGTTCATTAGCAAGGACACAGTCTTTCAAGCACAGTCAAGAATAGCATTGTTTGCCTCTAGCCAGTCCATCCCAATTATCACGTCAATCTCTTATAACAGCAGACAATTCAGATCCAAAGTAGTGCTTCGATCTTCAAAATGGACCATACAGTTTAGACAAGTTTGAGCAGTTCTTAATGAAACTCCCATGGGTGTGGACACTAACAACTCGAAAGGTAACTCCATTGCCATAATACCCAATCTCCGAGTACAATCAAAAGAAATGAACGAATGCGATGCACCTGAATCAAACAAAGCATGAATAGAGTAAGCATTGAGTTTAAGTTTATCTCTAATCAAATTAGGCACTGCATCCACTTCCTGTCGGGTGATAGCAAAAATTTGTTCGGGCATCGTGGGTCTCCTCATCACAGCATCACGCCTTGGCTCATGACAACTTCGTGCAATATGTCTAGGTCTCCCACAATTAAAACAAACCAAACATGGATGATCACCATAGCTAAACCCGCACTTTGTGCATGAATTTGATGCACTACCAGAATTGTACTGAGATGGAGTGGAGTTCCTTCCTACATACTCACTTTGACTGGAACTCCCTTGTTCAAAGCCTCTTCTATAAAAGGGTCCTCTGCCAAATCTACCTTTGTTAAACTGATCCCTGCCAAAACCTGTGTCTTCCTCTATCATGACGACCTCTATTATGTCAACATCTTCCTCCACTAGAACCTATACTACTATCGCTGCCACCACTGCTACCACTTCTTGACCCACTTCCTTTACTAATTCCTCCTGTAGGGCCTATGTGAGAAAAAACCTGAATCATGGAATTTCTTCTATGCTCCTCAGCCTCCTTTCATCCATCTATACAGGACATGAATCTTCGCACATAAGTCCTCAAAGAACACAAACTCCACCATAGATAGCCACTCCTTAATCTCTGGATAGGCTCCCTCAAACAACCTCTGAGCCATCCACCTAACATGAGGATAATTATTCAGATAAGTGGAATACTTCACCAAATCCAGAAGCTGATCAATATAGTCGTCCGCCGACAGATTCCCTTATTGAAAAGTTAGGAACTCGGCCTTCTTTTGCATCATTAAGGTTGGAGGGACATAGTATGCAAAGAACTGTTCCTTAAATTGTCCCCAATTCATAGGAGGATTCATTACTTCAACACTCGGGAGAATACTCCTCCACCAATGCTCAGCCTTCTTTTCAAGCTTGAAGATAGCCAGTTACACCCTTTGCTCTGAGGTGCAATTCATCACACTGAAGATGTTTACCAGTGTTCTATCCACTCCTCAGCCTGTGAAACATCCATGGTACCTTCGAAAGCTGGAGGATTAAACTTCCGAAAGTCCTTTAGCTTTAAAGAGATACCCCTTCTTCCAACCCTTGGGGCTCTCTCAGGCTCCACTACAGTTTCATCCTTTCCTGCATTCAGATCCACAAACATACCAACCTCTTCATTCACAACATCTCCCTGTTCTTGGCTATCTATTCGCTCTTATAGTTTGTTCAACGTTTCTCCCTGAATATTCACTTGATTACTAAGGCCAGCCAGTATCTCATGCATTTGCCTCATGAGGTCACTGTTACTTTATCTTCCTCTAAGAGATTTTCTTCCTACACACAAGCAACAACAAATTCAATTATATGGTTTTGGACTAGCATTACACTGGGAACATAGTCTATGTATTTACAATTGTGCCAAGTAGTACTTCAAGCAGAAACAATGGCCCAAAACCATTGCTCTGATACCAAAATGCAACACCCTTCATCCTGACACCTCCAGACTTGACCAAAAACATCAAAATTCGACTAAACACAACCCCAATACCTCAAAATAACTTTCCAAACCTTCAAGGCAGCGGAAAAACAACATAAAATGACCACAAGTAGGCTGAGGCCGCGACCGCTATAGTACCGCTACAGCTCCAGCCTGCCCTATTTCTGCATCGCTTCTGCCCTCGTCGGTACCGCGGCCTGGGCTCTGGAGCCGTGTTGCCCCATGCTGATATGCCATATCAGCAGCGATTATACTCCACGGTAAACTTTTGACGTGCACCACTTTATGCTCCGACCTCTGATTGACTTGATTTCAACTCCTACAAGTCAATCTAGTCCTTATCTATCCATAGACACCACTTTTACCTCAATCTAACTCTATATGGAGATTCTAGGTCCCTGACACTATTTTGGCCTCTTATTAATCAAAACTCACCATTAACCTCCTCCAATTGCCACCAAAGGCAATTGGTCACTCATAAACCAATCATACAGGTCCAAAATCCACAAACTAACTTGTCCAAAGAGGTTTCACCTCAAAGGAACCACTCCTTTGAGATTTGTCCCCTTGGAACCCCAACTTGTCAATCAGGGCTATAAGCCCTAAAACATACCAATCAGGCCTAATTCCAACTCTGGGCTCACAACGCTACCACACTGACTCATCAACATCCAAAACCATGTACTCAATACATAGAACATACATAACCACACAATCCATCCATAATAATCCATATCAATAATCATATGTTCATTACAAACTATTCTATCCTGCTTGGCACAAGATACAAATTCAAAATACACACACTACATAGACCTAGTCTTTCCACATCTGCAGCTACTCACGCATCTTCTCAAGACTAGTGTCAGAACCGTCACCTGAAATGTTAGTTCATGGGAGAGGGGTGTGAGATAATGTCTCAGTAACTAGGGACAAGCACACACATAAATATATACATATATCTCATACAACTCATGAATGCTATGTGAAATGAATGAAATGTATGTCTCCCTCACACATAGTTAGAACCACAAACTGTTGTCATAATAGGATATTTCGTATAGGTAATTTCCTTCCAATAGTCGGTGAAGACTGATTCCGGGATATTACCAAGCTCACCTTACACTAATGCAACCCAGCCAAAGGCTACACTAGTGCTCGAACCGTGACCCTCCTTCCCCTGGACCACCTCAAATTGTTAGTGATTTAGGGAAGGTGCAGTCCACTGCCACCTGGTTCTCCTGGCCATAGGGGAGGATTTAGTGACAGGGATCTCATCCTTATTCTCCCTAATCATACCTCATATCATCATATATCATATCATCACTGCCACCCAATCCACCATATATTACAATCTCATAATATCATGTGATGATACTCATGTATCATCATATAATCATCATCATCATCATCATATCACAATGTCATGTATGCATCATGTCATGTCATGTTAATATCATCATCATAATCATCATAACTATCATTTAGCTGTGTACATACCACGATATATATAGTAAACAGTACATACAAACACATCAATATCGTGGTATGAAAGAAACATGCATATATATCCATAAATATACATACTAACATACAATATAATACAAATAAACAAATGCCCGGTTACCTTAGATTGTCAATACCACACACGTAAGTTCCACAAACCTTCTTGAACTGTCCAATACACTTGAACCCCTCTCGAATAACCAGCAACCTTCATAATAATACAACATCTCAATTAACCACAATATACCAAGTATCCAAACATCACAATTCAACCAAATTAGCCTAACCCAAGGTTCCAACACCCCTTTCATGCATCAGTAAGCTCTTAGGAGCCATTCAAACATTACTCAAACACATACACTTCGGATTCCCAAGAGCCTTAACCAATAACAACCTAGGGTTAAGCTCAAAATAAACATAATCCCTTCAAAACTCACATCCAAGCAACAAGAATACCAAAACACACTTCCTTAATCCTATTTCATCCATTTCAATCAGTGAATTTTGTCCTAAACGGGAAATCCAACCTCAAAACCGAAAATCCCAAATTCCAACTGAAGAAAATAGAGAGGGAGGAGTAGAGAACACTTATCAACTTGAATCGAAGCTCCCAGAGGTTGAAAACAACTCCCAATGGCCGAGAATAGCAAACCTTAGCACAGCTTCTCGTTGCTTTCTCCGTTTTCTTTCTTTCCGGTCGACTGAACTGATCCTGATTTAAACAAAATTCCTAATCCTCGCCGTGGCTCCACCATGTTCAACCGAAACAATGCCACTGGATTGGTTTTTGCCCCAGCGGCCCTGCTTCTTGCTGCGGTGTGAAGCTCTTCCAGACTCCACTTGAGCCTTCCTCTGTTCTGTTTTCTCCGGTCCTGAACACAGAGCCAAGAAAGATATCATGAGGGGTGTTACATTCTTCCAAATGGATAGAGTTTGAATCTGAATCTATAAAATGAAGAGTGACTTCGAATCTAAATCGATAAAATGAAGAGTGATGACAAGTTATGCAACTTGTGTTTCTCTCTCTATATTTGTGAATACACTAAAGCTAAGTTAGCTACACATGAATGAGATTTCATGTAAAGAAGAATGATAGATAAATTCTTGTAAAATATATTTGGTGTGCATTATTCAAATTTTCTATAAATTAAAATTAGTCTTGTCATGAAATCCTTCTCTTTATTTTTTTTTCTTTTCATTTATCTTAAAATGACTATTTCCTATCAAACATATTGTAACACCTCATACTTACACTCATTTCCCATGTATTTACTATATTTAAGACCATTATTACTTGATTAGAGACTTGATTACATAAAACAACTTAAACCAATTTATTTCATTTCGGGTACCATTTCCTTGGTTAACTTCTTTTTACCCGGTGAACTTTTAAAATTCATAACTAAATCAAGAAAAATCACATTGACATGGTTCAAGTCTCTAAATATAGCTTAAAAGATTCTATACATGGGAAAAATGTTGAACAGGGAATCTACCTGGCCAACTTATACAGTAAGTTCGTATTATGTGTACTGTAGCAACGGTCATTTTTGAAAATTTCTGATTCTGACCATAACTTTGAAAAATCACCATAAATCATATACAACTCCAAATTGAGTGATCTTTGTGTCTATGGAAAGCTACATTTGTCTAGTTTTCATACATATAAAACACTAATGCATTGAACATATCGAGGTATGTACAGTACTTCGAATTGTCAACCATGTTCAGAAAAGTCTCTTGCATTCTCCTAACTTTCCAAAATACACACTCATATATACATAAATGGTCATGACTTGCCTTTATCTTACATGATACTCCATAAAAACTTAGAGGAAAATATTAGCAAGGAAGCATAGCATGATCATATCCCATAAGGTTTTACATAACCTCTCATATAATAGTATCCACCTAAGTATCATTAGCTTGAATATTACTTTGCTTCTCCTTGCCTTTCCTTTCTTGGGTAATCTTGCCATAACTTGAACCTAAAATTGGTTAGACATTTGGAGAGGGGTGAGATTCAAAGAATCTCAGTAGTAACTACCATCATGCACACATATCATCATATATATTGCGAGTATTCATCTCAAAACACATTAAGCATGCAATCAAATCATTTTGGCATAACCATTTTATAAAAATTTGGGCAGCACTTCCCCTTGTATTTATACATATCCAGGGTCACATTACCCTTCAAACAATCCACCCAACAATGCCAAATCATCACAAGACAACATTCCAAACATTAAACACATCATTCAAATCAAGCAACATTAATGATAACACATAAGCATAGATAGGTGAGTTAACTACCTTTGGGCTTTCCACTAATCTCCAAACTTGCAAACCTTTTCCTTGATCTTCTAACACTCCTTTGGATCCTATAGCATAATCAAATAATGCCATTAACCACTAGTTATCCAATTTCATTCACAAAGTGCTCACTTGAACTAAAATTTGCACTTTGTTATCCATCATGCATTCATTGTACAACATACTTGTTCTAACCTATTTTGGACCCAAGAAATCCATTTTTGAGGTCAAAAACTTGAAATTCCCTTCCTATAATGAACCCTAATTGGGCAGAAAATTATCATAAATTATAGAAAAATAACTAACCGATTAATTTGTGATCCAATGATATATTCTTGCACCTTATGGCCTATATAACCCTTTTCATGGCTTAGTTTTTCCATACCTTCATTTTCTCTCTCTACTCTCTCTCTAGGTAGCAACTTTCAGCAAGAAAATAGAGGGAAAATAACCATTAAAATCCCTCAAAATTGCTAGGAGACACAAGAAAAGGGTTGTAAGATAATACCTTGAAGTTTTGGGACAAATCTTGTAATATTCTCTTTTCCCCTTTGCTCTCTCTCTCTCACACGTTCATGGCTTCTTCTCCACTGAACCAGCGTCCTTTTCTCGTGGGGGAAGATGAAATGATGGTTTAAGATGATAATTATATAATATAATAACTTAATTTACTTTTATTTCTATTTTCATTTACTTTTCTTTTAAAAAGCTTTTCCAACAATTCCCTTCATGTCCCATTCAGAATTCATACGTGTTTCATCCTCCTTCTGGCCAAAAATTGTTTAAATAATATTTATGGACCAAAATACCCTTTACCGATTAAATTTACCCATACCGATTGGGTATTTTTGCCAAAATTATTATTACATTGGTAAAGAATTATCCAACCATTACTTTTGGTCCAAAACCATTATCTAGACCCAAAATATATTTTAACAAAGTCCAATCATTGTCCTTGGATCAATACTGCCTTTTTCCTGCAGTCTAAACTGACTTTTATCGGGTAAAATATTAATATTAAATCCTAATCACCCAATAAATATGATTTTGACCTTAATAAATTCCATACTATATCTCATTGGGTCTAACTCATTGAGAGCTTCATTTTGACTATAATTTTTCATATTTACAAAAATGCCCTTGACCCGGGTCTAATTCATAATTTTTAAAACTTTCGGGTCATCAGGTGTAATTTACCCCAAAATTCATAAATTCTCCTTCAACCTCCTCCTGCGTCCACCGACTTGAATATTTTTATATTATATATATATATTTTTTCGTTTCCTTTTTCCTTTTCTCTTTTCTTTTTCTTTTCTTTTTTTTTTTCCAGGGGTAAAATTGTCATTTTTTCTTTTTCCTTTCAACTGAGATAATTGACCTCTTTATCTTATTTCATGCCAAATGATATACATCCATTTTTACAAATTCTTTATAGATTTCAAAGTATTGAGCCTCGAATATCCATAAAAATTTCAGGATGTTACATTTCTATCCCCCTTAAAATAAATTTCGTCCTCGAAATTTAAAACATACCTTAAGTAAATATTTCTGGATACTTCTGTCTCATGTCTGACTCCATCTCCCAGGTTGCTTCTTCTGGGGTTAAGCCCTTCCAAACCACCTTCACTAGAGGAATGTCTTTATTCCTCAGCTGCTTGACTCGATAATCTATAATCTTTTCAGGTATAACATTAAAGCAAAGATTATCTTGTAAGTCAATGCATTCATATTCTATAATGTGTGAAGGATCGGCCTGATATTTCTTTAGCTGGGAGACATGGAAAACATCATGTATTTAGCTCAAATTTGGTGGTAAGGCTAATTTATAAGCTACAGGTCCAGCTTTTGAGAGAATTTCGAAAGGTCCTATATACTTAGGACTAAGCTTTTTGGTCTTAAGCGACCGACCAACTCCAGTCGTAGGAGATACTTTGAGGAAAACATGATCTCCTATTTCGAATTCTAACTGCTTCCTCCTTTTATCTGCATAACTCTTTTGCCTGCTTTGAGCCGTTAGTAATTTCTTTCTTATCATTTCAATTTGTCTGGAGGTCTGGTCAACAATTTCTGGACCAATCAGTTGTCTCTCACCTAACTCCGTCCAACATAATGGTGACCTGCACTTTCTGCCATGCAACGCTTCATATGGAGCCATCTGAATACTAGAATGATAACTGTTATTATATGCGAATTCTGCTAGTGGTAAGTATACATCCCAGTTTCCCTTCATTTCAAGCACACAAGCCCTTAGCATATCTTCTAATGTTTGAATTGTCCTCTCAGTTTGTGGATGATATGCTGTACTGAATCTCAATTGAGTACCTAGGGCCTGTTGCAATGACTTCCAAAAATTCGATGTAAACCTTGGGTCACGATCTGAAATAATACTATTGGGTACTCCATGAAGTCTCACTACTTCTTTAACATATAACTGTGCTAATTTATCCAATGTATATGTTGATTTCATGGCTAGGAAATGGGCTGACTTTGTGAGCCTATCTACTATAACCCATATAGCATTATATCCTGATGATGTTCTAGGTAATCCCATAATGAAGTCCATTGATATACTATCCCACTTCCATTTAGGGATATCTAAAGGTTGTAACATTCCTGCAGGCTTCTGATGTTCTATTTTAACTCTTTGGCATACTAAGCACTTAGACACATACTGGGTAATATCACTTTTCATCTCAGGCCACCAAAACAATTTTCTTAAATCATGATACATTTTTGTAATACCTGGGTGAATAGTGTATTTACTTTGATGTGCCTCTGCTAGTATCTTTTCCTTTAACTCTGCTACTGGAGGAACATATACTCTCTTCTAAAACTTGATCAGACCATCATTTGTCTCATTGAATTCCTGCATTTCTTCTTGACTCATCTTTTCTTTAACTACTTGTACAAACTCATCATTCTGCTGGGCTTTCATTAAATCTTGTAAAAATTCATTACCAATTTTGGTCTCATGTAATTGTAGAAACAAGGACATATCCCTAAAATCTTCCAGCATTTTCATTTCATGGATCATCATATAGGCTACGTGAACAGTTTTTCTACTAAGTGCATCAGCCACTACATTAGCTTTCCCTGGATGGTATTTTATAGAATGATCATAATCTTTTAACAATTCCATCCAGCGCCTCTGCCTTGCATTCAATTCTTTTTGATCTTCTAAATATTTGAGGCTTTTGTGGTCACAGAACACTTCTACAGTTCCACCGTAGAGAAAATGCCTCCATATCTTTAGAGCATGAACAATAGCCGCAAGTTCTAAATCATGTGTAGGATAGTTTTCTTCGTGCGGTTTTAACTGTCGAGAAGCATATGCTACTACTCTATCATTCTGCATTAAGACACAACCCAATCCGTGCTTACTTGCATCTGTGTAAAGCACAAAAGGTTCCTTAGGATTAAGTATAGTTAATACAGGTGGGGTAGTTAACTTATGCTTCAGTTCATTAAAACTATTTTCGCAATTCATATCCCACACAAAAGGTGTATTTTTTCTAGTAAGTTTTGTAAGCGGCAATGCAATTCGAGAAAAGTCCTGTATAAATCGTCTGTAATAACCTGCTAAACCAAGGAAACTTCTTATCTCAGTGACGGTCTTGGGTTGCTCCCACTTTAGGACTGCATCAACTTTACTTGGGTCTACTGCGACCCCGTCCTTGGAAACAACATGCCCTAAGAACCGCACTTCTGTGAGCCAAAACTCACACTTGCTCATTTTAGCATATAATTTCTTTTCTTTTAAAACAGACAAGACTATTCTCAAATGCATCTCGTGATCCTCTAAAGATTTGGAGTACACTAAGATATCATCAATGAAAACTACCACAAATTGATCTAAGTAGGGCCGGAAAATCCTGTTCATGTAGTCCATGAATATTGCTGGGGCATTTGTTAGACCAAATGACATCACTAAAAATTCATAATGCCCATAACGAGTTCGAAAAGCAGTTTTGGGAACATCATCTGCATTAACCCGTAATTGATGATATCCAGATCTTAAATCGATTTTTGAAAACACAGTGGCTCCTGCCAACTGATCTAGTAAATCATCAATTCTAGGTAAAGGATATTTGTTTTTAATAGTAACTTTGTTTAGTTCCCTATAGTCAATACATAATCGGAGGCTCCCATCTTTCTTTTTTACAAATAACACTGGAGCACCCCAAGGAGAAACACTTGGTCTGATGAAACCTTTTTCCAATAGCTCTTCTATCTGTTTCTTTAATTCTGCTAATTCAGGTGGTGCCATTCTGTATGGTGCCTTTATTTTGGACTTATTCCTGGCACAAGGTCTATAGAGAACTCTACCTCTCTTTCAGGTGGTAAATCTTTAAAATCCTTAGGAAACACTTTAGGAAAATCTCTTACTACTGGTATTTCTTCAATCCCTTCATCAACCTCAACATTTACTGAAAAGAAAACCAAATAGGCTTGACATCCTTTCCCCAAACATCTCTCCGCTTGAGCGGTCGATATGAAATTGAGCTTAATCTCAGTATTTAGGACACTTTCTGGAGTAGGTAAGATCAAGGCTTTGTTCTTACAATCAAGGAGAATGTTATTTGTGGAAAGCCAGTTCATGCCTATTATGACATCTATATCTGGAAATGGCATGCATATGAGATCTAGTGTGGTACAACAATGTTCATATTGGACAATGCAATTCAGGCAGACATGGGATGTAATAGCATGGTTACCCGTGGGTGTGGACACATGAAGATCATAAGGTAGCTCAGTAACATGCAGACCCAATCCTTTGACACACTTATAAGAAATGAATGAATGACTAGCACCTGAATCAAACAAGGCATATACAAGATAATCATTAACTTTAATCATACCTTCTATAAGATCAGGTGACTGTCGAGCCTCATGTTGCGTAAGAGCAAAAACCCTTCCTTGTGCCTGGGGTCTGGTACGAGCCAAATCTACTCTGCAATCTCTAGCATAGTGTCCAGCCTTGCCACATTGATAACATACATTCTGTCCGGCTAGGCATGGTCTACCGCCATGAGCTTTACCACACTGATCACAAACTGGAGCTTCCCTAGCTTCTTTTTGTATATCTCTTTGCATTATTCGTCCTCCTTGTCTGCCACCTCTCTTGGGCTTTCTGTTATTACTATTCCAGGGTTTCCTTCTTTTCTGACTGGGTCCTCCTAAATTGGTAACCTCTACAGCCTTCTTAGTATCGGCTGATGGAGCAGATGTCAAAAACTTATGATTCAAACTATTCTCCGTGATTCTACTCACCTCAACTAATGCATTAAAAGTTCTGAGCTGCATTGGAGCTACTCGTTCTCTAATAGCAGGTCTAAGTCCTCTCTCCAACTTTTCAGTTTTCCATCTTTCATCATCATGTTGTTGGAGATAAGTAGAGTACCTAGCCAACTGGATGAACATCGCCACATACTCATCTACGGACTGATCTTCCGCTTGTCCTATTGTAATAAACTCGGCTTCTTTCTCATCCCTCACTGATCGCGGGAAATATTTATCATAGAACTGTTCCAAGAAGTTCTCCCATGTTAGAGGAACATTTCTAGCCTGCATGATCAATTCCGTATTACGCCACCATCTATCGGCTTCTTTTTCGAGCATGTATGTGGCTAATAATGCTTTCATTTCTGAACTGCATCTCATCAATCTAAAGATTTTCTCCAGGCTAAGAACCCAATCTTCTGCAGCCTGCACATCAAACCTACCATCAAATGAAGGAGGCTGATATTTCCTGAAATTTACGATCATGTTTTGCTCATCAATTACTGCTCCAGCTGCTTGCTCTACTTGTACAACTTGTGGCACGGGCGGCTGATTAGCTTTTGCTTGTTGTTCTTGTCTTTGTGCTTCTATACTCTGTTTCAATTGCTCAATGGTTCGTTGTTGTTGATCCAATCTTTGCATTATAACTTGTAGAGGATCAACTTGAGGCTCTTCCCTAGATTGTTGCTCAGAGACTACCGTTTGAGTTTGTTGTCTTGTTCGAACCATCTTTAACTATATAAACAATTCAATTCATAAATATAAAGCAATTGCACTAAGAGTATACAAAACAAAACATTTCATTTATATATAGCAACTTTGTACATGCAAGTTCTCATATCTCAAATACATTAGCATAGCTCTAAACTTTTAACATTCAACTGCTTATATACATCAAAATTTGCAGTTCTACTATTCACATTTTTACATATGCACATAAACATCTTTATAACTAGTCATCAAGGCCTTTCCGAGCTTGATTCGGCATTATCAGGCGGTGGTCTAGGCTTCTTACACCTCAGCTTCTTAGCTCGTGTCTTGCCTTCTTCAGTACAAACCTGTACACAATGCTCAAGACAAGAGAATTCTTGATCCATCAACTTATTGCGAATGGTTGTCCAAAATAAGTCTCTAGGGATTTGTCTCACCATAATATCGATCCACAGTTTTTCTGAGTAATGCAACCCTTTTTCGGCGAAAAACTGCTTTACTTGTATTACCTTGCTAATAAATGTAGGAATCTGTTTAGGACCTGGACGATATTTAGCACTTTCCTTGAAACATCTCCTTACTATCCTATATATCAAGTACTCCTCATCACAAGGCCCATCAGTACTGTTTTCAGGATCCAAGAGAAACCCTGCCTCATAATCAACATCTTCTTCTTCTATTTTTCCTTCATAATCAGGAGGCATAGCTATTATTGGTTCTTGCTTTAATTTTGAAGTACCTTCTCCAGAATTCACTTCCCTTTCCTCCTTCATAGTACTATTGGAGCCTACACTCTCACCCCAATCTAGATCCATCCTATCATAAGGTTCAATGATCTTGCTTTGACTAGGTGATGGCATCTTTACCTTCATCAAAGCACAAAAGCATATATAATTAGTCATTCCAATCCAAAGGAATAATAACTAATTTCTACAGATTCAAACTTTCCTTTTGCCTGAAAACCTGTCTCTGATACCAAAAATGTAACACCTCATACTTACACTTATTTCCCATGTATTTACTATATTTAAGACCATTATTACTTGATTAGAGACTTGATTACATAAAACAACTTAAACCAATTTATTTCATTTCGGGTACCATTTCCTTGGTTAACTTCTTTTTACCCGGTGAACTTTGAAAATTCATAACTAAATCAAAAAAAATCACATTGACATGGTTCAAGTCTCTAAATATAGATTAAAAGATTCTATACATGGGAAAAATGTTGAACAGGGAATCTACCTGGCCAACTTATACAGTAAGTTCGTATTATGTGTACTGTAGCAACGGTCATTTTTGAAAATTTCTGATTCTGACCATAACTTTGAAAAATCACCATAAATCATATACAACTCCAAATTGAGTAATCTTTGTGTCTATGGAAATCTACACTTGTCTAGTTTTCATACATATAAAACACTAATGCATTGAACATATCGAGGTATGTACAGTACTTCGAATTGTCAACCATGTTCAGAAAAGTCTCTTGCATTCTCCTAACTTTCCAAAATACACACTCATATATACATAAATGGTCATGACTTGCCTTTATCTTACATGATACTCCATAAAAACTTAGAGGAAAATATTAACAAGGAAGCATAGCATGATCATATCCCATAAGGTTTTACATAACCTCTCATATAATAGTATCCACCTAAGTATCATTAGCTTGAATATTACTTTGCTTCTCCTTGCCTTTCCTTTCTTGGGTAATCTTGCCATAACTTGAACCTAAAATTGGTTAGACATTTGGAGAGGGGTGAGATTCAAAGAATCTCAGTAGTAACTACCATCATGCACACATATCATCATATATATTGCGAGTATTCATCTCAAAACACATTAAGCATGCAATCAAATCATTTTGGCATAACCATTTTATAAAAATTTGGGCAGCACTTCCCCTTGTATTTATACATATCCAGGGTCACATTACCCTTCAAACAATCCACCCAACAATGCCAAATCACCACAAGACAACATTCCAAACATTAAACACATCATTCAAACCAAGCAACATTAATGATAACACATAAGCATAGATAGGTGAGTTAACTACCTTTGGGCTTTCCACTAATCTCCAAACTTACAAACCTTTTCCTTGATCTTCTAACACTCCTTTGGATCCTATAGCATAATCAAATAATGCCATTAACCACTAGTTATCCAATTTCATTCACAAAGTGCTCACTTGAACTAAAATTTGCACTTTGTTATCCATCATGCATTCATTGTACAACATACTTGTTCTAACCTATTTTGGACCCAAGAAATCCATTTTTGAGGTCAAAAACTTGAAATTCCCTTCCTATAATGAACCCTAATTGGGCAGAAAATTATCATAAATTATAGAAAAATAACTAACCGATTAATTTGTGATCCAATGATATATTCTTGCACCTTATGGCCTATATAACCCTTTTCATGGCTTAGTTTTTCCATACCTTCATTTTCTCTCTCTACTCTCTCTCTAGGTAGCAACTTTCAGCAAGAAAATAGAGGGAAAATAACCATTAAAATCCCTCAAAATTGCTAGGAGACACAAGAAAAGGGTTGTAAGATAATACCTTGAAGTTTTGGGACAAATCTTGTAATATTCTCTTTTCCCCTTTGCTCTCTCTCTCTCACACGTTCATGGCTTCTTCTCCACTGAACCAGCGTCCTTTTCTCGTGGGGGAAGATGAAATGATGGTTTAAGATGATAATTATATAATATAATAACTTAATTTACTTTTATTTCTATTTTCATTTACTTTTCTTTTAAAAAGCTTTTCCAACAATTCCCTTCATGTCCCATTCAGAATTCATACGTGTTTCATCCTCCTTCTGGCCAAAAATTGTTTAAATAATATTTATGGACCAAAATACCCTTTACCGATTAAATTTACCCATACCGATTGGGTATTTTTGCCAAAATTATTATTACATTGGTAAAGAATTATCCAACCATTACTTTTGGTCCAAAACCATTATCTAGACCCAAAATATATTTTAACAAAGTCCAATCATTGTCCTTGGATCAATACTGCCTTTTTCCTGCAGTCTAAACTGACTTTTATCGGGTAAAATATTAATATTAAATCCTAATCACCCAATAAATATGATTTTGACCTTAATAAATTCCATACTATATCTCATTGGGTCTAACTCATTGAGAGCTTCATTTTGACTATAATTTTTCATATTTACAAAAATGCCCTTGACCCGGGTCTAATTCATAATTTTTAAAACTTTCGGGTCATCAGGTGTAATTTACCCCAAAATTCATAAATTCTCCTTCAACCTCCTCCTGCGTCCACCGACTTGAATATTTTTATATTATATATATATATTTTTTTCGTTTCCTTTTTCCTTTTCTCTTTTTTTTTTTTTTTTCTAGGGATAAAATTGTTATTTTTTTCTTTTTCCTTTTAACTGAGATAATTGACCTCTTTATCTTATTTCATGCCAAATAATATATATCCATTTTTATAAATTCTTTATAAATTTCAAAGTATTAAGCCTTGAATATCCATAAAAATTTCAGGATGTTACACATATCCAAAGAAAATTTTCTAATGTTCAAATATTGAGGTTCTGCTTATTATTATATAATGAACTTCCCTCCACCACACCGTTATTTAATTAATAATGGACCCCCTTTGCCAAAAATAAATAAATAAATAAATAATGGAACCTCCCCTAACCCACAGAGTAGATTTACATGAATAAATTGCCTTAGTTTGGTCAGCAATCTTTATGACACGTGGGATGTGGATCCCACTCATTCAAGCTCATTTTTAATGAAAAATAAGTATAAAAATAGATATGTTAAACAGTTTTGTATCGTTAATATATTTAATAATTTTTAATTGTTACACTTAAAAAAATCAAGTTGATAATAAAAAAATATATAATTCTAAGAAAATTATGAATAGGATGATTTATTATTTAAATATGTGAATAATATAATTTATTTTTTAAATGTCATGTAATATTCAAAACACCAGACTAACGAGATAACCTAAATGTCTAAAGAGTTGGCAAAACGAAAAACCCTAATATCTAGAGACATGATGCTAACAGAAGAGATGTGAACGTAATATGTGGTACAGGACCCTGACCATTGAAGACGACCTTTGCTAGTCCCCTGGCTAGATGTGATGTAGCCTTATTGACTGTGGACCATAGTCATCAAAACGTGATTGAATTGGCAACAATATTGATTCAAGGTATAATAATGTAATTAGTAGTAATAAAATTAATATATCTTTAATTTTATATATTATAGATTATATAATAAATAAAAAATTAGGCTAAAATATAAAATTTCCCTAAATTTTGAGTTAGTTGCAAATAATTTCTAATATTTTAAAGTTTAAAATTAACCTCATTGATATTTTACTCTTTGACTCAGACACCCCTCCCGTTACTAACCTCATTGAGTTTGCAAATAATTCCTCATTCTTTTTTATTCCAAGCCCCTCATCATCTAGTCGTTCATTGCTCGCTGTCATCTTCATCGACAAGGCTACACCAAATCTCACAAGAGTATGTGTATTCTATATGAGATCCCATGCACCTTATTATTATTTGGTGATGCAACTCTGCAAATTTGACAAGAATTACCTCTATTATATCTATTAATTCCACTTCGCCTTTCTAATTTCAACTAAAAGAAGATGTAATTGTGCTTGCCAAGACCCAAACTATTAGGGGAAAAAAAGAGCATTTAGCTAAGATCCTTGCCATGTTTTTGAATGTGCTATTTTTATAGCTTGAAACAACACTTTTACAATGTGAATATGAATATGTTTTCATGAAACGATATTAATTGTTGGCTTTGCAATGACAAAACCATTCTTATTTGCTGTTTCAAAAACGGATTTCATCTACTGATTTCTTTGTCATCTATACTCTACAACACGTCATCCTCCCTTCTCTTCACTCCCTCCGAAAAAAATTAAATTGTGTTCAAAAGTTCGATTATGCAAAAGCTATTTATTGAAATGTTTTATAGTATTCCCATAAAAAATATATTTAGAAAGGCACAAATTGATCATGAAAAAACAGATAAAGAAGATATGACCCTAACAATAAAAGATAAAAATATCGAGAGCAAAACTCAGACAGAGGGTTATGCTTTTTTTTTTTTATAAAACAGAGAACTTAAAAAAAACACACACACACGAAAAGAGATTAAGTGATACTCCCCCATCATGGAAGAGCCTCAAACTCCACGGGACTGAACAGATGAAGTCCAGGCATGGCCGGTGACAAAGGGTTATACTAGTTCAACCATAAATTTTAAGTTTAAATCCTGATTATGTAGTTGTATTAAATACTAATTTAGGAGTTTTGTCATTTTTGTAGCTCTGCTTGAGAGTTTAATATAATAACAGGATATCAGCTAGTTTAATGTCAAAAAAGAAAAGATAAATAGTGACTAAGGAGTGGAAAAATAATTTGAAAGATAGAAAAAATGTTGGGGTAGGGATGGACAAAGAAGCAAAAGGATAAAAAAATGAAGGAAAAATAAAAAATAATAAATGTGTACATTTAGTGAATTTAAATTAAAATATCAAATATTATAAAAAATAGACATATGAATTCATTCAATTCATTAAATTTATGGTTTCAAAATTTCAAAGATATGGGGAACTTATTATCAAATATGGAGAACAAATCAAAATTTTATATCATCTACATTAAAGTTTTAAAAAGTTGAGAGGATTTGCCCACTAGAGCCATCAACCTAGTAAGTAGGTTGGCATGTTAGACCAGCCAATATTCTTTTTTTGAAAAAAAAAACTAATCTGAAATTTAAAATATATTGATTGATTTTAAATTTTAAATTTTAAATGGACCAACCATGTGACCCACAAATTAAACAAGTTCATATGTATAGGTTTAGTTTAGATGTTTATAAATAAATTGCTTTAGTTTGGAAAGCACTCCTTATACTAACATGTTTGATAGATCAAGGTCGATCCCGAGCGTTCAAAGTCATTTTTCTAGTGAAATAAATATGAAAATTAGATATATTAAACTGTTTTTTATTATCAATATATTAAATAACTTTTAATTATTATCCTTAAAAAATCAAATCATTAGTAATATATTAAAAAATTATAAAAAAATATACTATTCACATTTCACAATAATAAAATAAAAATACAAATAATAATATTTATATTTTAAATTTTCTACAACATTAATGACACTGAATATAACGTAAAATGACAAGATGCTGATGGAAGAGATGCTGACGGAGGGAAGTCGTACAAAAGGTTAACCAATGAAGACCGTTTACTAGCCTCACTTCTTTGAAGACGTGGCCATAATTTGTTTGATATCCTCCATAAATGATAAATAATCTATTTTTCAAAGTACGAAAATTGAAATATGTCATATTTATCATATTTTTATAATTATGATATTGATATCGATACTAGTAAAAAAAATTAATATTAATATATTGATGGGATTTATTATAATCAATATTTATTTCAAATTTAAATTCAATTCATTCAAGTTTAATTTTAAAATAAAATATTTCAAATAAGAATATAAAACTTATAGCAATTTTTACTATTTATAAGTCATAAATAACCTGCTCATCTTATTCTATGCCATATATGTGATTTTTATCTAGTTTTATTATATATATAATAATATTAATAGACTTCTTCTAAAAAATGTACCAATGCTCAGACCCTCATTTAGCAATCAATATGAACTCAATCTCCTAGCGTTAGATTTAATGGACGGTAAAGATCATTCATCGAAATAGGACAGCTGGATACAACGCATCTGGAGACAAACTATTTTGACTTGACTCAACCTTTTTTATTTTTTAATTTATTTATCTGCAATATTCATTAATGGTATCGTTTATTCATTGAAAAAATATTCTTTAACGGGCTCGTGGGTATGATGGAAATATCTTTTTAATTAATTAAATCTATACGATATTTTTTTTCTGATATATAGACTGTGCATTTACTATACAAATGCATATTTTTTAATCTTGTCATGCACATATTGATATCTTTCGCTGAGTCCGTACATGAACAATGAATTTGAGTTAAAAAAAGGTAAGAAAAAGTATAAAATTTGTATTTGTTAAATGACAAGCTGATTTTATGAAAAGAACGCTTTCCATCTTTGTGGAAAATTAAACTCTCCCATTTTCCCATTTCATTCCCCATTCCTATTCTTTTTAACCAAAAAAAAAAATAAAAAAAAATTATTCTTTCGATGATGTTCTTCTCTATCAATCATGTTATCTCATGTTTTGAGTGAAGACTAATAGCTGTTCATTAAACGTAACCAATCTCTAGCACCTAAACTCAAGTTCATAATTTATTTAAAAAATAACAATTAAATTTAAATATTCATAATTTATAATAGTAACAGTTAAAAATTTTAAAAGTTCTAACTGTTTTTAATGATTTTAAAGTAAATTTTTGTTACTTATACATACTTCCTCCCTCAATTATCTGTCATTTTAATATTTTTTATATAAACCAATAAAATCATTAAATAACATATGTTACAGTAAAATTTAATGATTTACCAAAATATCCTCAGATTAAATACTACAAGATAATATGTACTCTACCTACTATTGTTTTTTGTAACATCTCTCATGATATCTTTATTGGCATTGTGTTCAAGACCAGAGGAAATAGGATGGAGGAACCTCAAGTGAAGTCTAGAAGAGCTCCACGCCGCAGCAAGAAGCAGGGCCGCCACGGTAAGAACCATTCCAATGGCGTGATTTCAGCTGAATACGGTGGAGCCGCGGCGAAGTATGCTGAGGCCGTGGCGAGATTCGGGATTATTGTTTAAATCTGGATCATTTCGGATGAACGGAAAAGAAAGAAACGAAGGGAGCGACAGAGGAAACAGAGGGAGCTGAGCTAGGGTTCACTATTTTTGGCCATTGGGAGTGATTTTCTGACATCAAGAGCTTGGATTTAAGTTGGTAAGTGTTCTCTGCTCCTCCCTCTACATTTTCTTCGGTTAGAATTTGGGATTTTCGATTGTGAGGTTGGATTTCCAGTTTAAGAAGAAATCCACCGATTGAAATGGATGAAATGGGGTTAATGAAGTATGTTTTAGTGTTCTTGTTGCTTGGGTGTGAGTTTTGAAGGGATTATGTGTGTTTAGAGCTTAACCCTAGGTTGTTCTTGGTTGAGAGTGTTAGGAATCCGAAGTGTATGTGTTTGAGTAGTGTTTGAATGATCCCTAAGAGCTTATTGATGCATGAAAGGGGTGTTGGAACCTTGATGTTGAATCAAGAAATTTTGATGATTTCAAACCAACATCGAAGAGCTTGGATTGAAGATATCAAAGGAGCTCAAAGTGTTTCAAGTGAAGAAAATCTGAGTAATTATTGCTAGGATTGTTGTAGGATCTTTTGTTATGGGTAAAAGACTTTGATTTGATGAAAAGATGTTTTAAAAACTTGATTTTATGCTAAATAATGAAATATTTGAAAAATATCCACCAACAGACGAAGTTTGAAAAGATTATATTGAACTGTCATATTGGAAATTCGAACTTTGGCTTTGGAAATTCGAATTTCGAGTTAAAACTGAATAAGTCTGAAGAGATGTCTCTCTAACAGACGAATTTTGATTTTCCAAAATTTGAATTTTCATAAGTGTCTAAAAGAAGCTGTTGAGCAACAGACGAACTTTAAGTTTTGAACATTCGAATTTCAGACAAAATGCAACTTATGAAAATTGAAGAAATTCGTCTGAAACAATATTAAAGTTCATCTGAAATCAAGATTATATTGAGTTTCAAAATTGCTCACTAACACACGAACTTTGAACATGGACATTCGAATTTCAGAAGCTAAGGTTGTAAGTCTGTTACAATGACATGTTGACATACAAATGACAGTGTTTATAAATTCGAATGTTAAAGTAAGTCTGAAAAGAGGTCTCTCTGACAGACGAATTTCACTCTTTGAAAATTCGAATATCGAAGTAAATGAACTACTGTGCTTTTTGAGCCTACTGAGAACATATGAATTTTGGGATTCCAAAATTCGAATTTCGTGGGCACTATAGCAAATTGAAAACACTGTTCACACTTAACAGAAAAACTTTCTTCTTGAAAATTCGTATGTCACAACATGGAAACATTTTCTAAGTTTCAAAATTCGAATTTCACTTCATGAACAGACGAACTTCGGTATTTCAACGTTGGAAGCTTTAACCTTTGGTTCCTTCGAAATTCGTCTGTTGACCAACCGAAATTCAAATTTCAGTATGTCAAAAGCATTAAATGCGGTTGGTTAACAGATAGTTTTTCAGAGTAACCGTTGGATAACTTCCCCAACGGATAGATTTTGTCTCTAACGAATAGTTGGGACCTAAATCTATAAATATAACATCATTTGAAGTTGTGGGTAACGAATCAAACTTTGTATATACTGAAATTCTGCCAAATCTTCCACTCAAAGACTTTTACCCTCTTACTTCAATACTTGCACTTTAACTTTCATATTCACTCTATTCAAGAGAGTTTCATCTTTGTAAACAATCCAATCTTCATCTGGAAGATAGATTTACTTGTGAGGAGATATCACAAGGGATTGTATAGCACATAGTGAAAGTGCTAAGAGTGATTGAGTGAGCTCTAGAAAATAGAGCATACACATTGTACTGTGGCATTTGCAAGAAGTCCGTGAATTCTTGCAGTATAGTGGAAAATCTCAAGTGGTGACTTGGGGACTGGACGTAGGTCAAGTAGAGAGATAGAACCAGGATAAATATCTGAGTTTTTCTTCTCCCTATCTCTTCTCTTTTAGCTTATTGCTTTATACTCTGTTTTTCATTATACCTTACTTTCTTCATCATTTTCACTTTGTGCAGAAAATTTTTAATCTGCCTAATTCACCCCCCTCTTGGGAAGTCAGCCTAACTAACACTTGGGTTAGGCCTAAAGTGGTTAAATGGTAATATTTGGATATTTGGTATATGTGGTTAATTGAGATATTATGTTATTATGAAGGTTGTTTCGTTAACCAAGAGGGGTTTTGTAACATCCTACCTTCTGACACCTCCATACTTAACCAAAAACCTCAATATTCAACCAAAAATAACCCTGACATCTCCAAACAACTCTCCCAATACAAAAACACAGCGGAAACGACCTAACACCATCAAAAACTGGGCTGGGGCCGCGGCCGCTACAGTACCGCCGCGGCTCTGGCCTCCCCTGTGTTACACTGCTACTGCCTCTCCTGGCACCGCAGCCTGCCTTCCTGCGCCGCAGCGCCCCCTGCTGATACACCATATCAGCAAATTCAACATTTCGGGGTGAACTTCTGACGCGCATAACTTTATGCTCCGACCTCCGATTGACTCGATTCCAACTCCTACAAGTCAATCTAGTCCCCATCTATCCATAGACACTACTTTTACCACAATCCAACTCCGTATGGGAATTCTGGACCATTAACACCATTTTGGCCATTTATTGACCAAAACTCACCACTAACCACCTCCAATTGCCACCAAAGGCAAATGGACACTCCCAGACCAATCATACAACACTTCGAACTCCCCATACCATTCAACCCTACATACCACAAACATAACATAGATACATACCTACATAACCAGTCCTTATCAATTCCTTTAAGCTATCCATTACAAACATACTATCCTACTTAGCACAAGATACATTATCCAAAATACACACACTACATAGACTATTCCCACGTACACAGAGGGGGGGTGAGACAATGTCTCAGTAACCAGGAACAACAACCATACACATATACATATATACATATATCTCACACAGATCATGAATGCAATATGAAATGAATGACATGCACGTCGCCCTCATAGGGCACCCCATCCTTATCCTCCCTAACATATATATCATCCATCCTTATCCTCCCTAACATATATATCATCCATCCTTATCCTCCCTAACATATATATATCGTCCATCCTTATCCTCCCTAACATATATATCATCCATCCTTATCCTCCCTAACATATATATAATCCAACCTTATCCTTCCTAACATATATATAATCCAACATTATCCTCCCTAACATATATATAATCCACACACATCATACCACCATCATGTCATCACCACTCCATCCACCATCCATCACAATCGCATAATATCATGTGGTGATGCTCATGTAACATTATATCATCATCATAATATCATGTATGCAACATCTTACATCATCATCACACATCTCATCATCACAGTCATAATCATCGTCTAACAGTATACATACCATGATATATAAAACAGTACACACAACACATCATTATCGTGGTATGAATGAGACATGCATATATATATACAAATACACGTACTATCATATAACATAATCAATACAACATAAACAAACACCCGGTTACCTCAATTGTCATTACCACATACACACGAGTTCCACAAGCTTCCTTGAACTGTCCAATATGCGTGAACCCCTCTCGGTTAGCCAACAACCTTTACAATACCACAATTCTTCCACTAACACAATATACCAACAAATCAAATATCACAATTCAACCACATTAACCTAACCCAAGATTCCAACACCCTTTTTATGCATCAATAAGCTCTTAGGGATCACTCAAACACTACACAACCTCATATACTTCAGATTCCCAAAAGCCTTAACCGAAGCAACCTAGGGTTAAGCTCTAAGCACACATAATCCCTTCAAAACTCACATCCAAGCAACGAGAATACCATAACACGTTCCATTAACCTCAAATCACCCATTTCAATCGGTGGATTTCACCCCAAACCGGAAATCCAACCTTAACACCGAAAATCCCAAACTTCAACCGAAGAAAATGGAGAGAAAGGAGTAGGGAACGCTTACCAACTTGAATCCAAGATCCCGAGGAATGAGAATCACTCCGAGACACCGAAAATGCCGAACCCTAGCACTGCTCCTCGTCTCTTTGCGTCGCTCTCTTCATTTTCTTTCTTTCTTTCGCGTCCAACTGATCCGGATTTAAGTAAAAATCTCGACTCTCGCTGCGGCCTCATCATACCTCGCCGCGGCTCCACCAGTTCATTCGGAACAATGCCACTGGAAGGTCTCTCGCCGCGGCGGCTCTGCTCCTGGCCGCGGCGTAAGGCCCTTTCTGGTTCCTCTTGAACCTATCACTGTCCTGCTTTCTCCAGTCCTGAACACCAAAACCAATAAAGATATCGTGAAGGGCGTTATAGGTTCAAGCATGTTGGGCATTCGAGGAGTTCGTGGAACTTACGGGTGTGGTATAGACAACCTGAGGTAACCGGGTGTTTGTTTGTTTGTATGGTACTGTATGGTAGTACGTACATTTGTATATATATGCATGTTTCTTTCATACCACGATATTGATATATGTGTGTACTATTTTCTATATATTATGGTATGCACACAGATAAACGATGATTATGATGATGATATTGGCATGGCATGACATAATGCTTACATGACATTGAGATATGATGATGATGACTATATGATAATACATGAGCATCACCACATGACATTGTGAGATTGTAATATATGCTGGATTGGGTGCTGATGATGATATAATATATGATGATATAAAATATGATGATATGAGGTATGATTATGGAGGAAAAGGATGGGATCCCTATCGCTAAATCCTCCCCTATGGCCAGGGGAGCCAAGCGGCAATGGACTGCACCTTCCCTAAATCACCACCAATTCGAGGTGGTCTAGGGGAATGAGAGCCACGGTCCGAGTGCTAGTGTAATCTTTAGCTGGGTTGCATTAGTGTAAGGTGACCTTGGTAATGTCCCGGAATCGGTCTTCACCGACTATTGGAAGGGAGTTACCTATATGAAATGTCCTGTAATGATGATAGCCTGTAGTTGTAACTGTGTGCAAGGGAGACATGCATACTATTCATTCACATTGCATTCATGAGTTGCATGATATATATGTGTGTGTGTGTGTGGTTGTTCCTGTTTACTGAGACTTTGTCTCACACCCTTCTCCCATGAACTAACCTTTCAAGTGCTGGTTATGACACTAGTCCGAAGAAGAAGCGGGAGTAGCAGCGGACGTGGGAATACTAGGTCTATGTAGTCTATGTAGTATTTGTATATTGGATAGTGTATCTTGTGCCAAGTAGGATAAGAGGTTTTGTAATGAATGGATATGGATATGGATTGTATGGATGTATGTATGGTTATATGTGGAAAAAGGTGTTGTTAGTTGTATGTATGTGGTGTGTATGTGCTATGTGTGATGAAAGTAAGAATTGGGCCTTGTGGTGTGTTTAAGGGCCTGTAGCCTATTTATATAGTTGGGGTTTCAAGGGATCAAATCTCAGAAGAGTGGTTTTTTTGGAGTAAAACCTCTTTAGACAAGTTGGTTTGGGGGTTTTTGACCTGTATGAGTGGTCTTTGAGCGACCAGTTGCCTTTGGTGGCAATTGGAGGTGGTTAATAGTGAGTTTTGGTCAATAAGTGGCCAAAATGGTATTAGGGATCTAAAATCTCCATATGGAGTTAGATTGAGGTTAAAGTGGTGTTTATGGCTAGACGGGGACTAGATTGACTTGCAAGAGTTAGAATCAAGTCAATCGGAGATCGGAGCATAAAGTTATGCACGTCGGAAGTTCACCCCGGAGAATGAAAGTTGCTGATATGGAATATCAGCATGGGGCACCGCAGCTCCAGAGTCCAAGCCGTGGTGACAGTGAAGCCAGAAATGATGGTGAAATAGGGGAGGACGGAGCAGTGGCGGTACTATAGCGACCACGACCCCATCTCAGCTTTTGGTATTTTGGGGTCTGTTTCCACTGTTCTAAAGGTTTGGAGAGTTAATTTGAGATGTTGAGGTTGTGTTTGGTTGAAACTTTGCAGTTTTTGGTCAAGTTTGGAAGTGTCAGGAGGTAGGGTGTTACATTTTTAATAAAGGATAAAATAGTAAAAATGATAATAAATGCTTCATTATTAATATAAAATAACAGATAAATTACAATATTTAAAATTTTTTAAAATAAATGAAATAAGATGGAAAGAATATTCCCTCTAGTCCTTAATATAAGACCCTTTTAATCGAATCACGCGAATTAAAAATGAGAGTTAAAGCTAATTAACTACCTCAATTTCTTCTAAAATTCTAACATTTTTTCAAAACTATCCATATTTAATCTCTTTCCTTTCTCTTTGAATATATTAAATATGAATATTTTTTAAAAATATATATTAAATATTATCTCATATACTGTAAATGATTTTATATTTAGAACCATGGTAAAATGACCTATATTTAGGATAGGAGGAAGTAATATTTTTAACCAAAGATAATATCAAATCTAAAATAGTACCATTCTAATATTGAAAAATCTGTTTGATTGTGATATCAAAGAGCATTGTGGTGTTCCACATATTATAACTTTTTTAAATTAGTTCATTAATAATTTCATAAGAGAAAATTATAGATAAATACAACATGGAGTAAAAAATTACAAAAATATATTATAAATTTTCAAAATTATAATAAGGTACCTAATTGTAAATATTTTTAGGAATAAAATTTCCTTTTTTGTCCTGAGGAAGGAAATATGCAAATATCAATTACAAATATCACATAATTAGTTGCAAATATATGAAAATATTCATTAATGGACTATTTAATTATATTTTATTTACTCCAAGCGGATTTACAATAACTATAATAGTAGTAGTAGTAGTAGTAGTAGTAGTAGTAGTAGTAGTAGGTCAGTGCATGCATTTATTCCACCACCGGTAGAAGGTTGTTCCTTAGTTTAATTGTAGAAGTATTACAGCCATGCATATGGTGTGAATGCTACATAAGGATTGAGGACCCACATCTATTTCCAGAACATAATTGTGAAATGTAACACCCTACCTCCAAACACCTCCAGACATGACCAAAGCCTTAAAAATCCAACCAAATGTTAGATAAGCTGGCTTCCCAAGCGGGGGGTGAATTTGGAAGATAAAAACTTTTTCTGCAAAACATCAAGAATGTGAAGAAAGCAAAGTGTGATGGTAAAATAGAGTATAAATGAATAAACATTAAAAATAGTAGTAGGGAAGAGAGAAACTCAGATATTTATCTTGGTTCGGTCTCTCAACTTGACCTACGTCCAGTCCCCAAGTCACCACTTGAGATTTTTTACTATTCTGCAAGAATTCAGTGGGCTTCTTGCAAATGCCTCAGTACAAAGTTGATGCTGTGTTTCTAGAGCTCACACTTTCACTCTTTGCACTCTCACTGAGTGCTTTCCCAATCCCTTGTGATATCCCCTCACAAGAAAATCTGTCTTCCAGATGAAGATAAGATTGTTTACAATGAATAAACTCTCTTAATCAGAGTGTATATGAAAGTTAAAGTACAGATATTGAAGTAAGTGAGAGTAGGAGACTTTGAGTAGATGATTTGGCAGAGTTTCAGTATTTACAAAGTAAAATCATTACCCACATCTTCAAATGAAGTTCTATTTATAGATTTCTGCCCCAACTATACGTTAGAGACAAGATCTAGCCATTAGAGATGTTACCCAACGGTTACTCTGAGAAACTATTAGTTTACCAACCGCATTTAATGCTTCTAACACTCAAAGTTCAAATTTCAGTTGGTCAATAGATGAATTTCGCAGATGACTACATTGATCAGTTTTTGGACTTGGCTAAATATTCCACTTATCTGAATAGTTATCCTGACGATAGGTGGATGGCTCAGAGGTTGTTTGAGGGTGCTCATCCAGAGATTAAGGAGCGGCTATCTGTGGTGGAGTTTGTGTCCTTTGAGGACCTATGTGCGAAGATTCGTGCCTTGTATAGACGAATGAAAGAGGCTGAGGAGCACAGAAGGAATTCCATGATTCGGGCCTTTTCTCACCTAGGATCTACAGGAGGGATTAGTAAAGGTAGTGGTTCAGGAAGTGGTAGCAGTGGTGGTAGTACAGGTTCTAGTGGAGGAAGAGGTCGACACAATCGAGGCCGTCATGGTAGAGGAAGAGGCAGGTTTGGTAGAGATCAGTTTAATAGAGGTCGGTTTGGCAGAGGACCCTTTTATCGAGGTGGCTTTGAACGAGGGAGTTCCAGTCAGAATGAGTATGCAGGAAGGGACTCCGCTCCATCTCAGTATAGTTCTGGTAGTGCATCGAATCCGTGCACAAAGTGTGGGTTTAACCATGGTGATCGTCCGTGCTTGCTTTGTTTTAATTGTGGGAGACCGGGACATATTGCTCGAGGTTGTCATGAGCCGAGGCGTGAAGATGCGATGATGAGACCCACGATGCCTGGACGAGTTTTCGCCATCACCCGACAAGAAGCGGATGCAGCGCCTAACATGATTAGAGGTAAACTTAAACTTAATGGTTACTCTATTCATGCTTTGTTTGACTCAGGTGCATCGCATTCCTTCATTTCTTTTGATTGTGCTCGGAGATTAGGTATTGTGGCAATGGAGTTGCCTTTTGAATTGTCGGTAGCCACACCCACGGGAGTTTCATTAAGAACTGCTCAAGCTTGTTTGAACTGTGTAGTTCGTTTTGAACACCGCAGCACTACCCTGGATCTAATCTGTTTGCCGTTGCAAGAGATTGACGTGATAATCGGGATGGATTGGTTGGAAGCAAATAATTCCATTCTCGACTGTGCTCGGAAGACTGTGTCTTTGCCGATGAATATCCCTAGTGTTGAAGGGGATGAGAATTTTTGTTTGTCCTTTGCTCAAGCTGGCAAGTATCTGAAGAAAGGATGTCAAGGGTTTCTGGTTTTCTTCTCTGTGAATGTGGATATGCAAGGAGGTGTTGAAAGATATCCAGTTGTGAATGAATTCCCCGATGTATTTCCAGAGGAGATTACTGGTTTACCCCCACCACGAGAGCTGGAGTTTTCCATTGATTTGGTGCCCGGGACTAGTCCTATTTCAAAAGCTCCATATCGAATGGCGCCGTCTGAATTGAAGGAGTTGAAGAAACAGATTGAGGATTTGTTAAAGAGAGGTTTTATCAGACCTAGTGTTTCGCCTTGGGGAGCTCCAGTGTTGTTTGTCAAGAAGAAGGATGGTAGCCTCAGATTGTGCATTGATTACAGGCAGCTGAACCAGGTGACGATCAAGAATAAATATCCTTTGCCTAGGATTGAAGACTTAATTGATCAGTTGGCAGGTGCCTCTGTATTCTCTAAAATCGATTTGAGGTCAGGATACCATCAATTGCGAGTACGTGCTGAGGATGTGCCTAAAACGGCATTTCGGACTCGATATGGTCATTATGAGTTTCTTGTGATGCCATTCGGGTTAACCAATGCCCCGGCAATCTTCATGGACTATATGAACAGAGTGTTCCGGCCGTATTTGGATAAGTTTGTGGTGGTTTTTATTGACGATATTCTGGTCTATTCTAAGAGTGAAGAGGAGCATGCACATCATCTTCGGATTGTATTGCAAGTATTGCGGGATCATCAACTGTATGCTAAGCTCAGTAAGTGTGAATTTTGGCTACAAGAAGTGAAATTTCTGGGTCATGTGATTTCTGCAGAAGGTGTGGCAGTAGACCCTAGTAAAGTGGAAGCGGTGTTGAATTGGGAAAGGCCGCAATCGGTGACGAAAATTCGGAGTTTTCTGGGTTTGGCTGGATATTACCGAAGGTTCATTAAGGGATTCTCTCAACTTGTTATGCCATTGACTAGACTCACCCGTAAGGATCGATCTTTCAATTGGGATGACAGGTGTGAGAGAGCATTCCAAGAGCTGAAGGTTTGTCTGACGTCCACCCCAGTGCTCATTATCCCTAACCCATCAGAGTCGTTCACAGTTTACACGGACGCCTCTAAGAAGGGTCTAAGGTGTGTTCTGATGCAGCAAGGTAGAGTTGTGGCGTATGCTTCAAGGCAGTTAAGGCCTCATGAGGGTATGAGATTGAATGTGAGTTTGAAGGGTGTATGTGCGATTTGAGCTTAACCCTAGGTTATTTTTGGTTACGGCTCTTGGGAATCCGAAGGGTATGAGATTGTGTAGTGCTTGAGTGATCCTTAAGAGCTTATTGATGCATAAAAAGGGTGTTGGAACCTTGGGTTAGGTCAATGTAGTTATACTGTGATGTTTGGTATATTGTGTTAATGGAAGAATTGTGGTATTGTAAAGGTTGTTGGCTAAGCGAGAGGGGTTCACGCGTACTGGACAGTTCAAGGAAGCTTGTGGAACTCGTGTGTGTGTGGTAACGATAGTTAAGGTAACCGGGTGTGTGTTTGTATTGTATTGGTTATATGACATTGATTGTGTATATGTATGGTTTTCTTATATAATGTGGTACACACGGCTAGTTGATGTATGATGGTTGCGTAATTGCATTGTGATGTGTAGCATCCCCATACCATTGCATGCTGGCATGTCCATATGATGATTGTGATGATAATGATATATATACATATGTGTGTGTGTAGAGGCATGTTGGCATGACATTAGCATCATCACCATATGATTGCATAGTGAGAGATTGATGATGAGGTGATGATGATGTGATGTGATATGAGATGATGATATGGTAAAGATCCCTGTCGCTAAATCCTCTCCATGGGAGAGCCAGGCGGCAGAGGATAATATGATATGATGAAATGTCCCTGTCACTAAATCCTCTCTTCGGGAGAGCCAGGTGGCAGTGGATTTGGGGGATGCACCTTCCCTAAATCACCATTAATTCGTGATGGTCCAGGGGAAGGAGAGCCACGGTCCGAGCTTTAGTGTAATCATTGGCCGGGTTGCACTAGAGTAAGGTGAGCTTGGTGATGTCCCAGAATTGGTCTTCATCGACTGTTGGAAGGGAATCATCTATTGAAATGTCTTGTGATGACGACAGCTCGTGGTTCTAGCCGTGTATAAGGAAGAACATGCATACCATTCATTTACATTGCATTGCACGACTGTGTGGATCAGTATATATATATATAGATATGGTGTGTGGTTGTTCCCGGTTACTGAGACATTGTCTCACACCCTCTCCCATAACTAACCTTTCAGGTGACGGTTCTGGCATTAGTCCGGAGAAGACGCGGGAGTAGCTGTGTACGTGGGAATACTGGGTCTATGTAGTGTGTGTACTTTGGATACTGTGCCTTGTGCCAAGTAGGGTAGTATCTTTGTAATGGATAGCTTAAAGGAATTGATAAAGGATTTGTGTAGATGGATGTATGTATGTTTATGTAGGTTGTATGCATGGTTTGGATGTTGGAGTGTCTGTATGTGAGTTCAGAGTGATGTTGGGCCTAGTTGGTTTGTCTAAGGGTCGGTAGCCCATTTGGTCCAGTTGGGTTCCAAAGGGTCACATCTCAAAGGAGAGGTTCCTTTGAGGTGAAACCTCTATGGACAAGTTGGTTTGGGGGTTTTGGACCTGTATGAATGGTCTCTGAGTGACTAGTTGCCTTTGGTGGCAATTGGAGGTTGTTAGTGGCGAGTTTTGGTCAATGAGTGGCCAAAATGGTGTCAAGGGTCCAGAATCTCCATACGGAGTTGGATTAAGGTGAAAGTGGTGTCTATGGATAGATGGGGACTAGATTGACTTGTAGGAGTTAGAATCGAGTCAATCGGAGGTCGGAGCATAAAGTTATGTGCGTCGGAAGTTCGCCCTAGAACGCTGAATTTGCTGATATGGTATATCAGCTGGTGGCGCCGCGGCGCAGGAAGCCAGGCCGCGGCGCCAGAGGAGGCAGTAGCGATGTTAATGCAGGGGAGACCGGAGCCGCGGCAGTACTGTAGCGGCCGCGGCCCCAGCCCAAATTTTGGTGCTTTTGAGTTGTTTCCGCTGTGTTTATGAATTGGAAGGGTTGTTTTGAGATGTCAGGATTGTTTTAGGTTGAATGTTTGAAGTTTTGGCTAAGTCATGGAGGTGTCAGGAGGTAGGATGTTACAGATATAGTGGAAGGGAATAGTATATATAAATATTTTCAAGGAGTAACCTGAACATGTGCACAACAAGGTAAAGACGTTGCTAATGTTCCTTAAACTATGTATTTTTTCTCTTAATTTATATGTTAAAAATGTCAATTTCATCTTATGGAACATCTCTAGCCCATACACAGTTCTCTCTCAATATGATTATATATAATTATGCTCCGACTTCCGACGCGCATAACTTTATGCTCCGACCTCCGATTGACTCGATTCCAACTCCTACAAGTCAATCTAGTCCCCATCTATCCATAGACACCACTTTCACCTCAATCCAACTCCGTATGGAGATTCTGGACCCTTGACACCGTTTTGGCCACTCATTGACCAAAACTCGCCACTAACAACCTCCAATTGCCACCAAAGGCAACTAGTCACTCAGAGACCATTCATACAGGTCCAAAACCCCCAAACCAACTTGTCCATAGAGGTTTCACCTCAAAGGAACCACTCCTCTGAGATTTGACCCCTTCGAACCCAATTCGACAATCCGGGCTACAGGCCCTCAAACAAACCGACAATGCCCAACACCACTCTGAATTCACCAACACTACCATACAGACTTCACAACATCCAAAACCATGCATACAACCTATATAAACATACATACATCCATCTATACAAATCCTTTATCAATTCCTTTAAGCTATCCATTACAAATATACTACCCTACTTGGCACAAGGCACAGTATCCAAAGTACACACACTACATAGACCCAGTATTCCCACATACACAGCTACTCCCGCGTCTTCTCCGGACTAATGCCAGAACCGTCACCTGAAAGGTTAGTTATGGGAGAGGGTGTGAGACAATGTCTCAGTAACCGGGAACAACCACACACCATATCTATATATATATATACTGATCCACACAGTCGTGCAATGCAATGTAAATGAATGGTATGCATGTTCTTCCTCATACACGGCTAGAACCACGAGCTGTCGTCATCACAAGACATTTCAATAGATGATTCCCTTCCAACAGTCGATGAAGACCAATTCTGGGACATCACCAAGCTCACCTTACTCTAGTGCAACCCGGCCAATGATTACACTAAAGCTCAGACCGTGGCTCTCCTTCCCCTGGACCATCACGAATTAATGGTGATTTAGGGAAGGTGCATCCCCCAAATCCACTGCCACCTGGTTCTCCCGAAGAGAGGATTTAGTGACAGGGACATTTCATCATATCATATTATCCTCTGCCGCCTGGCTCTCCCATGGAGAGGATTTAGCGACAGGGATCTTTACCATATCATCATCTCATATCACATCACATCATCATCACCTCATCATCAATCTCTCACTATGCAATCATATGGTGATGATGCTAATGTCATGCCAACATGCCTCTACACACACACATATGTATATATATCATTATCATCACAATCATCATATGGACATGCCAGCATGCAATGGTATGGGGATGCTACACATCACAATGCAATTACGCAACCATCATACATCAACTAGCCGTGTGTACCACATTATATAAGAAAACCATACATATACACAATCAATGTCATATAACCAATACAATACAAACACACACCCGGTTACCTTAACTGTCGTTACCACACACACACGAGTTCCACAAGCTTCCTTGAACTGTCCAGTACGCGTGAACCCCTCTCGCTTAGCCAACAACCTTTACAATACCACAATTCTTCCATTAACACAATATACCAAACATCACAGTATAACTACATTGACCTAACCCAAGGTTCCAACACCCTTTTTATGCATCAATAAGCTCTTAAGGATCACTCAAGCACTACACAATCTCATACCCTTCGGATTCCCAAGAGCCGTAACCAAAAATAACCTAGGGTTAAGCTCAAATCGCACATACACTCTTCAAACTCACATTCAAGCAACAATGATACCAAAACACACTCCATTAACCACAAATCATCCATTTCAATCGGTGGATTTCGCCCCAAACCAGAAATCCAACCTCACAATGGAAATCCCAAATTCTAACCGAAGAAAATGGGGAGAGAGGAGTAGAGAGCACTTACCAACTTGAATCCAAGCTCTTGAGGTCCGAAAATCACTCCTAGAAGCCGGAAAACTCGAACCCTAGCACTGCTCCTCGCGTTCTCCCTCGGTCTCCTCCGTTTCTTTCTTTCCCGATCGACTGAAATGATCCGGATTTAAACAAATTTCCCGAATCTCGCCGCGGCTCCAGCACACCTCGCCGCGGCTCCACCACGTTCAGCCGAACAATGCCAATGGAATTGCTTATCGCCGCGGCGGCCCTACTTCTCGCCGCGGCGTGGAGCTCTTCCAGACTCCACGTGAGCCTTCATCCGACCTGTTTCCTCCGGTCCTAAACACACTGCCAAGGAAGAAAATCATGAGGGGTGTTACAATATCACCCTTTACAAAACACAATAAAATATTTATTATGCATAACTAAAAAATGCGCATATTAAATTTATGAGAAAGAAAGAGAAAGTAATTCAATAAAAATAGTTTTAAAAAGACATTATAATTTTTAAAAAAAATTAAAATAGTTAACTAATTTTAACTACTATACTTAATTCATATGATTTAGTTAAAATTAAAAAGTCTTATATTAAAAATCACAATGAGTAATAAATATATTATAATTTTATATACTTCCATTGTTCATATTATAAGGTAAAATAAGGGGTTTCACACATATTAATAAATTCTTAAACTTATAAAAAAAATCAAAATTTCTAATTTTACCCCTATTAATTCCATTTCTTTCATTAAATATAGAACAAATTATAATATTAATAACACAATAAATAGTGGGCAAAAATGATATATTATTACATGTTACCTTATATTATAAGATAAGAAAAATTTCTCATACTACCTTATAATATAAGATGGAGGGAGTAGTAAATTAATTTTTAAAATTTAATTAATTAGTTAGTAATTATATATAGAGAGAATTATTTATAAAGACTTCTAAGAGACTTATTTAGAGAGATAAATCATTTCTTACCTTTCTTATATTATTGTCTGCCGAACCTATCTCATTCCCTACCAATGGCCCCTTAATCCTAAATGAGTCTCTCAGAAGTTATAAATAATTGTTCCTTATCTATACACACATTTTTCCGAGGCAAGCTAGAAAGAGAATGTGATGTCCTTTCTAATAAGTTGCTTTAGTTTGGGGTGCATAACAGTAACATGTGGCATATGACCCCACCCAGTGAAGAAGACCAATGCAAGTCGTCTGTCCGTCAATGATGTACTTGAATTTCTACTACTTTTAGCTAATAGCATTGTTGTTGGAACCAAACTGGACCTGTCTATTCGGCCGGTGGACCGAGAACTGGTGCCTAGTCCAGTTCGGTTAAGTTAGATGACCGGTGTAACACCCTACCTCCTGACGCATCCATACTTAACCAAAAACTCTAGAATTCAACAATACACAACCCCAAAATCTTAAAACAACTCTCCAAAAACTTCAAACAGCAGAAATGACTCCCAAAAACACCAAAAAAATAGGGCTGGGGTCACAGCCGCTACATTACTGTCGCGGCTCCAACCTCCCCTGTTTCTGCATCACTTCTGCCTACTCTGGCGCCACGGTGCCCCATGCTGATATTCCATATCAGCAACTTTCATACTTCAGGGTGAACTTCCGATGCGCATAACTTTATGCTCCGACCTCCGATTGACTTGATTTCAACTCCTACGAGTTAATCTAGTCCCAAACTAGCCATAGACACCACTTTCACCCCAATCCAATTTCGTATAGAGATTCTAGACTCTTGACACCATTTTGGCCTCTTATTGACCAAAACTTACCACTAATCACCTCCAATTGCCACCAAACGTAATTGGTTACTTAGAAACCATTCATACATGTCCAAAACCCCAAAACCAACTTGTCCAAATTGGTTTCACCTCAAAGGACCACTCCTCTGAGATTTGACCCCTTGGAACCCAACTCGACAATCTGGGCCACAGGTCCTAAAACATACCACTCAGACCTAACTCTAACTCTGGGCTCACAAACACCAACCTATAGACTTCTCCTCCTCCAAAACCATACAACGTTACATACAACACACATAATCATACCATACATTCATAATACTCCTTATCAATAACTATACATCATTATAAACCATTCTATCCTACTTGACACAAGATACACTATCCAAAATACACACACTACATAGGCCTAGTATTCCCATGTCTACTGCTACTCACGCGTCTTCTCCGGACTAGTGCCAGAACCGTCACTTGAAAGGTTAGTTCATGGGAGAGAGGTGCGAGACAATATCTCAGTAACCGGGGACAATCACATACATATATATATATATCTCATGCAACTCATGAATGCAATGTGCAATGAATGGTATGCATGTCTCCCTCGCATACAGCTAGAACCACGGGCTATCATCATGATAAGACATTTCGTATAGGTAACTCCCTTCCAACAGTCGGTGAAGACTAATTTCGGGACATTACCAAGCTCACCTCCCATTAGTGCACATGGCCAAAGGTAACACCAATATTCAGACCGTGGCTTTCCTTCCCTTGGACCACCTCAAATTTGTGGTAATTTAGGGAAGGTGCAGTCCACTACCACCTGGCTCCCCGGGTCATAAGGGAGGATTTAGCAATAGAGATCTCATCCTTATCCTCCATAATCATATATCATATCATATCATCATATATCATATCATTGTAACCCCAAAATTTCAATTTGCTACTGTGCCTTCGAAATTCGAATTTTGGAACCCCAAAATTCGTCTGTACATAGCTGTTTATAAAGCTCAGTAGTTCATATAGTTCAAAATTCAAATTTTCAAAGAACAAAGTTCGTCTGTCAGAGAGACCTCCTTTCAGACTTACTTCAAAATTCAAATTTATAAATATTGTCATTTGTATGTCAACATATCATTGTAACAGACTCACAAGTTTATTTTCTGAAATTCGAATTTTCATGTCCAAAGTTCGTCTGTTAGTGAGAAATTTTGAAATCCACTCTTAACTTGGTTTCAGATGAACTTTTACACAATTTCAGACGAATTTCTTTAGTTTTCATAAGTTTTATTTTGTCTGAAATTTGAATTTTCAAAACCCAAAATTCATCTGTTACTGAAAGCTCCTTTCAGACACTTATCAAAATTCAAATTTTCTCAAGTCAAAATTCGTCCGTCAGAGAAAACTCTCTTCAGACTTATTCAGTTTCAATGCGTAATTCGAATTTTCAAAGGCAAAGTTCGAATTTCCAAGATGACATATCAGTATTAACCTTTCAAACTTCATCTGTTGGTGGGTGTTTTTCAAATATTCCATGATTTAACATAGAATCAAGTCTTTAAAACATATTTTCACCAAATCAAAGTCTTTTACTCAAATAAAACACTACTAAACATCTTACATCTATCTTTGCACAAATTTATCTAGAATTTCTTCACTTGAAACCTTTTGAGCACCTTTGATATCTTTGTTCCAAGCTCTTGAGAGTTGGTTTGGAATCATCAAAACTCTTGATTCAATACTTCTCGACTGATTCTTTCTTTTTGATTGATCGAACTGATTCAGATTTAAACAAATTTCCCGACTCTCGTCGTGGCCTCAGCATACCTCGTCGTGGCTCCACCGAGTTCAACCGGAACAATGCCACTAGAATGGCTCTCGCCACAGCATGGAGCTCTTTCAAACTCCACTTGAGTCCTCCTCCGTCCTATTTCCTCCGATCCTGAACACAAAGCCAAGAAAAATATCATGAGGGGTGTTACAACCAGTACTATTTAAAACTTGTGAGAACTGGTCAAGAACCAGTGAAATCGGCCTTGAACCGGTTCTGAACCAGTTTGAACCGGTTATGTGTTATTTTTTTTCAAATTTTTTTAAAATATTTTTTTTAAATAAAATAACATTATTTTTAGTACAAAATATTTTTTCTTTATATATTGTCATATTATTTAAGTATTATTATGATATGTAACTACTAAAAATAATATATTTACTTAATAAATAATGTAATAATAGATTATTAATTTATTATTTTGAACTCAAAATATGATTATAGATGAATATTAACTTATTTCAATTTAAATATTGAGTTATGAAACTTATTAATAATTTGTTTGTGGTAAGTAATAGATTGATAATTCAATATTATTTAGTTTGAGACTTTAATTAAGTTATAAAATATGTTTAAACTTATATTATTTGTTTTAAATATATTATTTTAATTACTACTGGTCTGACTCCGGTCCGACCTCGGTTGAACCATTGAACCTTGAATTAGTACCTTATCCAGTTCAATATCCGGTCTGATTCTGACAACATTGGTTAATAGTTAACAATGACTTGACTGCTAGTTGAAAGTATTTTTTACAAGTTTAAATTAAGGATGCGGATGAGTATATTTTGATAAAATGAAATTTTAACAAATATTTAAAGCCACATTGAGAGGTGTGCATAAATAATCTCATTTGTTTAGAAATTAATTTTTTTAAAAAAATAGATCTTCAAAAAAGAAAAAAATTACTTTTCTCACTCATTTCACCATTTTGTGATTAAATCTCATTTCATCTGCAAAAAAAAAACACTTTAGTTGTTTTTCTAATATTTTAAATTAAATGGACCTGCCCTTTGATCCACAAATTGATTAATTTAATAGATCCATATGGCTACAGTTAGTTATCTATTAATACGTTGTTTTATATTGGTGAGTAATCCTTATAATATGTTTGAGATGGATCCTAGACATTCAAAGTCATTTTAAATGAAATATGTAAAAAATAGATATATTAAACATTTTTTATTGTCAATATATTTAATAATTTTTATTTGTTTTGCTAAATTAAGGATGCGGATGAGTATATTTTGATAAAATGAAATTTTAACAAATATTTAAAGCCACATTGAGAGGTGTGCATAAATAATCTCATTTGTTTAGAAATTAATTTTTTTAAAAAAATAGATCTTCAAAAAAGAAAAAAAATTACTTTTCTCACTCGTTTCACTATGTCGTGATTAAATCTCATTTCATCTGCAAAATAAAAAAATAAAAAAATACTTTAGTTGTTTTTCAAACATTTTAAATTAAACGGACCTGCCCTTTCATCCAGAAATTGATTAATTTAATAGATCCATATGGCTACAGTTAGTTATCCATTAACACGTTGTTTTATATTGGTGAGTAATCCTTATAACACGTTTGAGATGGATCCTAGACATTCAAAGTCATTTTAAATAAAATATGTAAAAAATAGATATATTAAACATTTTTTATTGTCAATATATTTAATAATTTTTATTTGTTTTGCTAAAAAAAATAAATCATTAATAATAATAAAATATAACAAATAAGCATATTACTTAGCTAGTTGGGGGATGAGCTATTTTAACTAATGATCTTGAGTTTAAGTTCGGAGTACATAGCTATATTAAAACCCTTATGATTCTACCTAACTTAATCTAATTAACTATGGTGTAATATGATGCTCCTTCTGGTCCTATTTATAAAAGACCATTTAGAAGCTTTCTATGGTTCTTAATATAAGATACCATATAATATTAAGAAAGATTATTCCTTTTTATCTCTCATTATTTAGTTGTTAGTTTCATAAATTGTAATATGAAGTGAAGTTTGATTAGTGATTAAATGATATCCATAACTCTTGTATTAATTGCTTTGAAATTTTTTCAGTTAAATGATTGATAGCATTAATTAATGAGTATTACATTATTTTCATTAATAAATGTAAAATGAAAATATTTGTTTTTCTTAAGAAACTTAAAAATATAATTAATTTTTTAAAAATATCTTATAAAAATATTATAAAAAGGAGGGGAACGAGTATTTTGAATTTGGTGAATATTAATGACATTGAATATAACCTCAAGTCATGTTGACCTAAGAGATGCTAATGGAAGCATGTCGTACAAAGCCTTAAGCCGCTAAATAAGACTTGTCGCCTAAGTTAGGTATCCTTCATAAATTAAAAACCATTTCTTTTTCGTAGTAAGATAATTTAAGGAGCACTATATCATATTTACGGACTTGGGCAAATGACAATAAAGGATCTGATAGGAATATAATGACACTCAAAAACTCCCGGTTCAGAAAATGACAATGCTAATTATTTTCATATAGATATACTCCTCTGGTCCTATATATAAGACCATTTTAACCGAATCATGTGAATTAAGAAAGGGAGTTAAAACTAATTAACTACCTCGATTTCTCCGAAAATTTTAACAATTTTCCAAAATTACCCTTATTTAATCTCTCTCTTTTTCTCTTTGAATACATTAAATAGGGGCATTTTTTTGGAAATGCATAATAAATATCACCTCGTATATTGTAAAGGATCTTATATTTAGGACCAAGACAAAAGGTCCTATATATAGGACCGGAGGGAGTATTTATGTGTATGTATGTATATAAAGCCGTCCTATTCATAAATATGAACAGAGTGCTTTGTTTCCTAAACTTAATACAGTACACAAAAATTTAACTAGTTTTGTTTTTTTGCCAAGCACAAAAATTTAACTTGTTAATTTTATATTTTGATAAATGTGAAATTTTAATAAATATTTAAAGCAATATTGACAGGTGTGCATAAGTAATCTCATTTGTATAAAAAACTAATACTTTTTTTTTAAAAAAAGGATCTTCAATAAGACAAAAAATATCTTTCTCACTTGTTTCATCATTTAGTGATTAAATCTCATTTCATCTGTAAGTGAAAAAAAATTAAAAATTATTATAATTTTTTTTAAATTAAATTAAATGGACCTGCGCTTTGACCCACAAATTGATTAATTTAATAATAAAAATAAAACATTTAATGACCTGTCAGTAAAAAGTCAGGCACCATTCCTAATTTTTCAACAGCAGCACCCATAGAGGAGAGTAAATAGAGTTAAGCCTAATTTCAAGGTTAAGGATAAAGAAAACAAGAGGCCATTGGCCCTGGGGTTCACGCTAGAGCCCAAATGTTGTGGAGAAGCAAGAGAACAGCAATAATGGACCTAGTGGTCCCAATAGTAAAGAGCGAAGTGATCTCATCGGCAGAGGCAGCATATGTGGTCCCAATGGTCATATTGTTATATTAAGTAGGGTATCCATGTAGAAGTTAACGAAGTAGGATTTTTCTTTTTTTAATAAGATATTTTGTATATACATAAATATGAATTGAGAATAAAATAATATATTTAATGAACTCAACTATCTACCAAATACTAACTATACAAGGAGCTCGTAGGTTATATTTAATATGCTTTAGATCCATTCAAACGTATACTAATAGATATCCATAAATAAGTCACCTTTTATTTTCTTGTTTTCAAATTATAAATCATATTTACCTGTTTTATATATATTATAGAAATTGGTTAAAATTAATTGGAATCCTTGATTTATAAAGTTAGTTTTCAAAAATTATAAAAGGAAATTATTATTTGTGTTTTCTTGAAATTTTCTAATGCTCTTTAAAATTACAACATGATTTTACTAGCTAGGTATGTTTGTCTAAATACATTAATAAATCGAAAATTCCTTTCTAATATGGAACCATCTAATTGATTGTAACAATAAAGAGGATTCTGGTGATATCAACGACTGACAAGTCACATTATAACTTCTTATAATTATTTAATTGATAATTTAATAATAAACTATCGTAAAGAATTAATGCCGGAGGAAGGGGGGGGGGGGTGCCGGGGGGGGGGGGGGGAGGAGGACTTCAGAAGACATGGAGAGGCAAATCACCCGTGCCATAAGATGATAAGTCCGAATTTGGATATGGTGCACATTTCTTTTGCTATTATGTGCATTTCTTTGTTTTTTAGTTAAATTTGAATATTTTTATCTTAAATGATGAAAAATAAAAAATAATAAAAATTATAACTATCAACTTATAAAAAAATTAATATTATAGCATAAGAATACAAAAAATGTAAAATAATTAAATTTAAATTGTCAAAATCTCATCTGGATAGCCAAGATGCATATCCTTAATAAGGATGTGAGGCCAAAACTGTCCTTTAAGTTTCACCCCATTTTTCTCTTCTTAATTCTTTATTATTTAGCTTTTAAGAAAATAATAATTTTCCTTACTTAATAAAATTGTTTTTTTTAAATAATCAAATTAATAATGATATTGATAAAATGCTGACAAAAGAGATGCAAATGGAAGCATGATATACAGAACTTTTAACCAACAAAGAATGGGTCACATCACATGGAAGCAGAAGGGTCCGGGTTCGAGCAGTAACCAGGTTGAAATAAAACATTTTATAACAATGGGCATTATTGACATTTTGATCCAAAGTCATGTAATAATCTTCATCATTCCGTCAGTCACCTCCAAGAATCATCATTCCCAGTAGTTTGGCCATGGCCATTCCAATAAGAATGGGATAGCATTGTAAAAAAAAAACCAAACCAAAAAGGAATGATCGCTATTCCATTGTATGCAGTATTTATTACCTCAAACCAAATAGGCCATCGAGTCCCTTACGATGTCTCATTGTCCGTTTGGTTTGTCTTTTTATAAAAATATTTTTAAAATAACTACAGTTTACAAAAATGAAGTTTGGATAAAAGTAGAATAGTTTACTAAAAACTGTTTGGATGAAAAAAGAGAAAATGATGATTAAAAAGTACAGTTACATTTTGATAAATGAGAACCAAACACGCACTTAGTAGTTTGAACTTTGAGGACGTGTGGCCTTAATTGGTATGGTATTACTTATAAATGAAAACGATTTGTCTTTGGCGGTACAAGGATTGAAATTTCTTTTTTGGGCAGGTACAATAATTAAAATTAAAAGATATCATATGTTTTGTTGAGATTTTCAACCCGTTGGTTGGTGTTATGTGTGTCCCAAGTTCGAGTTTGAAATGTCAGTCTTAATTTTATAATCATTATATTCATATTGATATATTTCACATTGATATATATTGATTTAATTTGTTAGAAACAATATTCAATTCAAATTTAAATTCAATTCATTCAAATTTAATTTGAAATAAAATATATAACTTATAACAATTCACTTATTTATATATCGTTCATAGTCCAATTCATCATTTTTACTCCATAATGTATGAGGTCCATATCTAGTTTTGTAATATATATATATATATACATATTTCTACTGTAAAAAATTATAAAATTATTGTTTTGTTTTCGGTTCATTTTCAAAAAAAATATTTCAACAACTAATTATGGTGGAAAAATAACATTAATTAGTTTCATTTTTTAACTAAAAATTAATATAATGGTCTAAAAAGAAATTGTAAATAACATTTTTCTCTCATCATTAATAGAAAAAAGAATCTAACAAATCTCTAGGACCCAAACTCAAGTTGATAATTTAGTTAACAATGACAATTAGAAAAATCATAATTTATAATGTTAACTGTTAAAAGTTTTAAAAATTAAGATTCTTTTTCAAGAATTATAAAAGTAAATTACTATTAGTGTTTTCTTGGAGTTTTCAATCATTCACACTCTAGATCGAATAGTAGAATTAGTAAAGTACAACATGAATTTATATTTTTGTCCAAAATTAATAATAAATCTAAAATCCCTTCACAAAATGGGACAGTGGGAGTAATTTTAGAAATTGTAAATGCCCACTCACTTACATATCGCATTACAATTAATCTTTTTTTCTGAGGTTTATGTGCTTGCGAGTGAAACAAACAACCTGAGAAGATCCGTGAATTAATTAATTTAATAATTAGAATAAATAATTTAATGACTTTATTAACAAATAGTAAGCCACATTTGCCCGGAAAAAAAATAGTCAGCCACATTAACACTCATTTTTCAGTAGCAGCGTGTTTAATTAAAGAGAGTGAATAGACAATTTAATTTTGAATTAACTAAGACATAAATAAAATAAAAAGTTTTTAAGTAAAACAATTATAATTAATTTCAACCAATCAAATTTAAAAGTTTTTAAGTAAAATAATCAATTGCTAAATTTCTTGTAAGTAACCTCTCTTCTTTCTTCTGGATCAGCATTCATTGCTCCTTGACCACATACGAAAAACTCACTTCCACAAGGAGGGAGAACAATTATATTTATTTTTTCTCTTTCACAAGGTATTTAACTCTATTAGAGATTTACTCACATCTTATTTGTAAGCATATACTCCCTCCATTCCTTAATATAAGGGACAAAAGACAAAATTATACAGACCAAGAAAAGCAATAAATTTGTCTGGAATATAAAGTAGTTTCAAAAAATGCCCTCATTTAATATTAATAACTCTTCCATCATACAATTAATACAAATAAATTATATTAAAAACATATCATCTTAATTAGGGGTATTTTTGAAAAAAGTCATTAAATACACCAGACAAACCCCATGTGTTCCTTATATTTTGAAACACGAAAACTCCCCCAATTGTTCCTTATATTAAGGAATGGAGGGAGTATTGATCAATAACACTTTCTGCGGCTTTGCTTCTCTATCAAAATTCTACATTTTGTGTTTATGTAATTTGCCTTTAATTGACACTAAAGGAAGACTATGGCACTTGATTGTTTCACTACATTCAATCTGGCTTTCAATGTCCTGAAGTAGTACCTGATCACTTAGTCACATGTCTTCTTCTATGTTAAAACAATGTATGGTGATTTGTTCTAAAAAAGATATATCAAGGTTCACAAATCATTTCTTGAATCTACTCACATTGGAGTATAATGTTAGCTTTAGTCATATCTTTGATAATACAACACATATAGTGTAACATCTCTAAAATTTCTATGGACTCTTTTTAATAGCTCCAATCTGAAATTCAATTGGAGCTAACTCACGAGCTTGAATGCTTAATAAGCATACATGTTGCTGTCACCAACATTGAAGTAAAAGCATCGCTAGCCTTACAGCATTTTGAAGCTTTTCTCTGCTTTAACCACCCAACTTGTATCTTATGTATAACATTCCTACCTATTTCACTACCATTCTGTAAAATTGACCCCAAATACTTGAACTTTAACAATTCTAGAATGATTTGCTCTCCAATTTTTATCTCTAAATTATTTCTAATTGACTTCTTGTTAAATTTACAATGCATATATTCCGTTTTACTTTTATTCAAGTAAAAACTTTTTTATTTCAAAGTATGTCTCAATAACTTAAGTTTAGAGTTAACCTCTTCTTTTTTGTCCTCAATTAAGATATATCATTCGTGAAAAAATATACATTTAGGAATCTCCTCTTGTATATGTTCTATTAGAACATTCTAAACTAAATCAAACAAGTATGAATTTAAGGAAGATCCTTGATGTGAACTTATCTTCATAGAAAAGTCTTTTGTCTCATCTCTAAGAATTCTTACACTTGTTGTTGTACTCTCTACATATCCTTTATGACTTAAATATAAGCCACACAAATACATTTTTTTCATTGCTTTCAACAATATATCTCTTGATACTCTATTATAGACTTTTTCCAAATCAATGAAAATCATATGCTAGTCTCTCTCTTTACTTCGATATCTTTCAATCAAACCCCTTCATAAATAAATAGCCTCTATTGTAAAAGTAATATCCAATCCATCATTGAAGAGCTTATAAAAGTAGTTCTCATCCCATCTTTCTTTGATATCATTATCAGTAACTAAAACTTTTCCTTTCTCATTTTTAATGCATCTTACTTAATCCAAATCTCTTGACTTTCTTTCTTTATTCTTGGCAATTTTATAAATCTTGCGTTCACCATTTTTCATTCCTAAATCATGATAGAATTCATCAAAATCTTTAGATCGAGTCTCGTTCACTACTTTCTTAGTCTCCTTCTTAACTAAGCGATAACTCTTCCAATTTTCCTTATTCTTGTACAAGTGTAAGGCTTTAAAACACTCTTTTTAATGTTTATCCTTCTCTTACACATTCTCATTCTACCACCAAGACTCCTCATCTCTAGCTCTAAAACATTTGGATTCACCCAACACTACTTTAGTGGTATTCCTGACTCTTTTAACTATCTCATCCCATGAGATGTTAGTACTTTTTTACGAATCCCAATTACTTTCCTTCAATACTTTCCTCATAAGGGTCAATTGTTGCTCACATTTTAATTGCCACCATTTGATTCTAGGATGGCTTTTCAACTTTTCAATTTACGGCTCTTAACTAGCACATCAATGACCAAAACTCTATGTTGTGAAGTTAAGCTCTCATCAGAGATCATTATGCAATCTTTACAAACTCTTCTATTTGAATTCTTGACCAAAAAGAAGTCTATTTGTTACCTTTGGACTCCATTGATATATGTGACTAAATATTTCTCCCGTTTCTTAAAATAAGTGTTCATAATCATGAGTTTATAAGTTATTGAGAAATCAAGAATAGAATGTCCATCCTCATTTAATTCTCCAAAACCAATATTATCATGAGCTCCCACATATTGTCTTGTCTCTTTTCCCACATGACCATTATGGTCTCCACCAATGAAAATCTTTTCCTCTTGTAGGATGTTTCGAATTAAACCCTTCAAATTTTCTCAAAATTTATCCTTAATATGTGCTTTCAACCTTACTTGACGTGTGTAAATACTAATAACATTGAAAGTATCATGTCTAATAGTCAATTTTAAGCATAAGATCCTATCTTCAATCCTTCTAACTCCCACCACATTCTTTTTCCAAACTTTTTCCGCAATAATACTAACTCTATTCATTGCTTTGATACCAAAATTTAAAACCAGTAGTGTCTATCTCTTTAACCTTTTCTTCCACCTATTTACTTTTTTGAAGACACAAGATATTAATTCTCCTTCAAATTTAGTGTTTACTACCCCCATAAATTTACCTGTTAAAGCTCTAATATTCCAAGAACCAAACCAAATCTTACTCTCTCAGGCTAACTTCTTTACCTACATCGATCCAGAATAATATAGGAACCCTTAATCATTTAACATTGCATATAGGTGTCAATGTAGTGGCCATTTAACACTGCATTCGAGCCATATAGCGCATTACTTCTAGGTAACGACCTAGCATTAGCACAAAAACACCTTTAATCCATGTCATAGAAATTCAACAGAATTTTATGTTGACTGTTAAGGGTCTAACACAACTCTCCTCCTTTATCCAAGATTGGGATCGACTATGACACCACATAAGTGGAGTTTATAATCACAAGTACCGCATCGATAATTTCAAGGAAAAGGGGAGTTGGTAGCGCTATAAAACAGAAGGTGTAAGAGAGTTGTTGTCAATGTTGTTAGCAAGGCTGACTTCCCAAGAGGGGGGGTGAATTGGGAAGATTGAAAATTTTCTGCACAAGGTGAGGTAAGTGGAGAAATCACAGTATAATGAAAATAATGCGTAAAACAGAGCAAGCTGAAAAGTGAAGATAGGGAGAAGAAAACTCAGTAATTTATCCTGGTTCGGTCTTTCCACTTGACCTACATCCAGTCCCCAAGACACCTCTTGAGATTTATCCACTATACAGCAAGAATTTCAATGGGCTTCTTGCTAAGGCCACAATACAACGAGTATGCTCTGTTTCTGAGCTCTCTCAAACTCTCCAAGCACTTTCACTGTGTGCTTCTCAATCCCCTTGTGAATACCCCTCACAAGTAAATCTATCTTCCAGATGAAGAGTAGATTGATTACAATGAAATAACTCTCTTGAAAAGAGTAGATATGAAAGTTTAAGTACAAGTTTAGAAGTTGAGAGGGTAAAAGCTTTTGAGAAGAAGATTTAGCAGAAATTCGGTATATACAAGTTTGATTCGTTACCCACAACTTCAAATGATGTTGTATTTATAGATTTAGGTCTCAAATATCCGTTAGAGACTAAATCGATCCGTTGGGGAAGTTATCCAACGGTTACTCTGAAAAACTATCCGTTTACCAACCGCATTTAATGTTTCTGACATACTGAAATTCGAATTTTGGTTGGCCAACAGACGAATTTCGAGGGAACCGAAGGTTAAAGCTTCCAACGTTAAAATGCGAAGTTCGTCTGTCCATAGAGTGAAATTCGAATTTTGAAACTTATAAAATATTTTCACAATGTGACATACGAATTTTTAAGAAGAAAGTTTTTCTGTTAAGTGTGAACAGTGTTTTCAATTTGCTACAGTGCCTTCGAAATTCGAATTTTGAAAGTCCAAAATTCGTCTGTCCATAGAACGTCCAAACAGGCACAGTAGTTCACTTTCTTTGAAATTCGAATTTTGACAGAGTGAAATTCGTCTGTCAGAGACCAGTTTTGAGACTTAAATCATTCTTGATCTCAGATGAACTTTATCAAACTTTCAGACGAATTTCTTCTATTTTCTCAAGTTTTGTTTTGTCTGAAATTCGAATTTTTAAAGAGTGAAATTCGAATGTCACAAAGTAGCTTCTTTGACTCAGATGAAAATTCGAATGTTGCCAAGTTAAAGTTCGTCTGTCAGAGAGCATTTTTCAAACTTAGTTTCTTTTTGATTTCAGATAAACTTTAGCAAAGTTTCAGACGAATTTCTTTGGTTTTCATAAATTGCATTTTGTCTGAAATTCGAATTTTGAAACTGTGAAGTTCGTCTGTCACCAGAAAGGCTTCTTTCAGACTAGATGAAAATTCGAATTTTGAACCACCAAAATTCGTCTGACAGAGAGCCATCTCTTCAGACTTAATCAGTTTTAGCTCAAAATTCGAATTTCCAAAGGCAAAGTTCGAATTTCTAACTTGACAGTTTAGTTTAAACTTTTAACCTTCGTCTGTTTGTGGATGTTTTTCAAATATTCAAGGATTTAACATAAAATCAAAGTTTGAAAACATCTTTTCTTCAAATCAAAACTTTTTACCCAATCATAACAAAAACTAAAGATCCTACAAGAGATCTAACAGCAAATACTCAGAAAATCTTCACTTGGAACAGCTTTGATCTCCTTTGATATCTTCAATCCAAGATCTTGAGTGTTGGTTTAAAATCATCAAAACTCTTTCATCAACATTCTCCCCCTTTTTGATGATGACAAAACAACTCACAAACTGGATTAGTACTTGGGTTTGCTTTCATAAGCTCCCCCTCAACATATGCATAAGATATCAAAATAACAGATTAAGTGAAGAGATTTAACGCCCAAAATATTGCAATCAAGAACATACTATATATCACCAAACTATTGTAATACAAATTCCAATTAAAGAGTAGTTCTTAAAATCAAACAACCAAATACAAAACACCCAAATAAAACAAGATACAACAAGAATAATCAGCCTAAGATCTAAGTCATCACTTCTTCTTTGGCTTCTTGCTGTAAGTCTTTCCTTTTTCAGATGGCTCAGCAGATTTTCCAGCTTGCTTGGTCCCAGTTTGCTTTATCTTCTCCCCCTTTTTGGCATCATCAGGAAGTCCAACAAAGTCCATTGGAGGAGGTATCTGAGTGATAGGAACAGCACGAAGGGGGACAGGAGCAAAAGGAATCTCTGGCTGAACTGGTGCAGGGGGCTCAGCAGGCTCTTCATCAGAATCATCAGAGACCTCAAGCAGTTCTTGCATTTCCTGCCTGGAAAGAGCTAGCCGAGCTCTCTGTTCTTCTGACAGCCCATAATTAGCAAGAGAAGGAGAGGCTGGTGCAGGAGGAGAAAACATTTCTTCAAGCCTTCTCCTTTGAGCTAGCAGAAGGGCATTGTGAGCAATAGCAGCAAAATCAATAACAGGCACAATGCTCCTTTCCTTATTGAGTGTAGATTGCAGAAATGGTGAAGCAGAAATGGATGCCACCAGCTGCTCAACTTGCTCAGACTCTTGGGTGGAAAGAATAGAGTCCTGAGCAACTGCTTCACTCTTCTCAATGGGGCTTGTTTCCTGCAGACCCTCTTCCTCCATGCCATAGTCCAAGGGTGGACCAGGACTTGGTGTTTTCATGGCACCATCACCATCCATATCAGTATCATGGTCAGAGGAGGCAATCTCAAAGGGACTTGGAGGCACAGGGGATGGAGACAGAGTAGGCTCAGGGACACCAGGCTGAGGTGGAGCTGAAGTGGTAGGAATTGCATTTCTTATCTCTTCATATGCATCAGCCACCACCTTCATATTCACTGCCAACTGATGGATCTGATCTTGTAGATGAGCAAATTTGGCATTTTGCTCATCTTTAATGCTGAGAATGAGTGTTGACAGACTGTCAAACAACTCAGTGATCTTAGTTGGCTTGGCTCGTGAGGAGGGAGTGGAAGGAGGGTGAGTAGGCCTGGAGGGAGATGGAATTGTCTGGGAAGGCTGAGGTAAGGATCTTTCAGGGGCCTCAGAAGTGCCTTCTTGTTGGAGGGATGCATCAGGGACAAAGAACAGGTCTTCAGTTTTTCCTGCTCCCTTTCCAACCCATCGTCCTTCATCTTTCTCAATGCCCATTCTTTGCAGTTCCTCCTCCTTGAATGCCTCAGTGAGTTTCCCTTTCCCTTTCTTAATGTGCTGAATCCTAGCATGCTGCAGGATTCTTGAAACAATTGCAGCATAGGGGAGTGTGGAATCCTTCCTCTGATCCCTTGCCTTTATCATTCGCTGAAGGATGATATGACCCATATTGATCAGCTTCCCACGAATGATAGCAGTCATCACATGAGCCTCTGCCCTTGTTATCAGATTGAAGCTACCACCCTTGTTGAAAATGATCCTTGACACTATGTAGTGCAGGATTCTGACTTGTACACTTAGGTCTGTGGGCTTCAACAGATTTATTGTTGGTCTGTTCTCCCTTCTCCTGAATAAGGTGTCCAAAATGGTGCTCTCCTTGTAGTACAGAAAGGATCCACCTTCTTCATCTGCTGTGCTTGCCTCATCCATATACCCAGAGGCTGTTAAGTCAACTTTCAGCCCATCTTGACCTGGGATTTCCAATACCTCATTGAAGGTTTCATCAGCAAGCCAAATGGTCCTTGATCTCAAGGTGACCTCCCATTTCATCTTCTTGCTGTTATACTTAAGAGACGCATACCAAGTCTTCACTACTTCATCATCATATCTTTCAGCAATTTCCAACAAATTTTTATATCTTAACAACCATATAGCAGCATCAAAATTGTTGGAAATCAGAAATTGTTCCACATTCACACAATGAGGCTTGATTACCTTTTTGTTGGAAAACTTGGTAGTGTACTCTTCTTGAATCTCAGGAGTGCTCCATAGTGGTAGTGTAGTCAATTCAAACTCTCCAGATTCAGTACTGGAAGAGGCAGAAGAGGCAGCAGCAGGAGCAGACGGTTCTGCACTTTTTGAAGAGGAGGGGCCAGATTTCTGGGATTCTGCTTTGGATGAAGATTTCTGGCATTTAGAGGGAGTAGCTTTACTGGGTTCGGCTTTTCTCTTTGATTTCTCTCCTTCTTTGGTAGCATATTGTGATTTAACATTCCTTTTCGGACGGGCAACAGCTTTTCCTGTTCCAGGAATTTTAACTCTTGCCATTTCTCGGTTGAATGAAGCAGAATGTGGCTGAGAATGGGTTTATATGATGCGAAAGGAAGTTTAATCGGTGGAAAAAGACGGTTTTTGGACAGAAGTTAAGAGGATTGAAGAGAGAATCAGAACAGACTTAGAGAGGTTACAAATAGGGTTGCGTCTGTTCTGTGGAAAACTGACGCATTTAACGTGTGTAACCGTCTGACAGACGAATTTTGAGAGGTCAAAATTCGAACTTTGGGCAGTTACAAGTTAAACCGTTCAGCACAGCTTACTGACAGACGAATTTTCATCTTGAAAGTTCGTCTGACAGTGGCTTGAAACAAACAATACAAGCACATCAGACGAATTTTGTTCCAACAAAATTCGAATGTTGAAAAGAAAAAGGCAGACAATAATCAAATCAACAGTCAATAGACGAATTAAGCATTCAGAACTTCATCTTTCAGTGATACAACCAACAAGAACATAAGTCAACAGACGAATTTTGAACTGAAACTTCGAATTTTTCAACTTTTATAAATATTGTCCAACATTAGTATGTTAAGAAGTAATAATTCGTATAGCAGTGATGGACAATCATAACTTTGAAATTTTTGTTTTTGAAAATTCGAACTTTCAAGCTTCAACAGACGAATTTCGAGGCATTACCGAGAACTGTTCAAGGCATAACAGACCAAAGTTCGTCTGTTGATCAACCAAAATTCGAATGTTGACCATGTTGATCAGTTCAAAAACACAGATTATCAATGAAATTCATCTAGCAATCAAACATCATACAAATTTCAACTTTAAAAACTTACAGAATGGATCCAGAACTCAGAATAATTATCATTCTCTTCATTTTCTGGTTGTTCCAATCTGGAGTGCTCCAATCTTTCAAACTTTTAGCCATTGATTTTCACAAGGAGCACCTGAAACTATACTAAAACATACTCCGATGCTCAAGTTAGAATTTATTCTAATATTAAAAGTTCTAAAGACAGACTTGCACAGAAATGACTTACAATTCATTGGGATTTACCATTCCCAATTCTCTCCTTATTTTGCAGTGTCTGTCTTCTGATAGAGGCTTTGTGAGTATATCAGCAACTTGATCCTCTGTTGGGATGTACTCCAATCTAACTTCTCCTTTCAGAACGTGATCTCTTATGAAGTGGTGCCTAACTTCAATATGTTTAGTCCTCGAATGCATGACAGGATTCTTGGTGATATTTATAGCACTTTGGTTGTCACACATGATTGGTGTCTCTTTCATTTTAACCTCAAGATCTTCAAGCTGCTGTTTCATCCAGATGACTTGGGCACAACAGCTTCCAGCTGCAACATACTCAGCTTCTGCAGTGGATAAGGCCACACTGTTTTGCTTTTTGCTGAACCATGAGACCAGGGATCCTCCAAGAAACTGACAGGTTCCACTTGTGCTTTTTCTGTCAGTTTTGGATCCTGCAAAATCAGCATCAGTGTATCCTTTGAGATCTTCTCCATTGCCTTTTGGATACCAAAGACCCATCTGTGATGTTCCAATAAGATATCTAAAAATTCTTTTCACAGCTGTTGCATGGGTTTCTTTGGGGCATGATTGGAACCTTGCACACATGCAGACACTGAACATAATGTCAGGTCTGCTGGCAGTTAGGTACAGCAGAGATCCGATCATTCTTCTGTACTGAGTAATGTCAAACATCTTCCCATTCTCATCCATGTCCAGTTTGGTTGCAGTAGCCATAGGTGTTCCCATTGGCTTGGCATTCTCCATACCAAACTTCTTTAACAGCTCCTTTAGATACTTGGATTGACTGAGGAAGATACCATCATTTAGCTGTCTGATTTGCAATCCAAGGAAGAAATTGAGTTCACCCATCATAGACATCTCGAATTCTCCCTGCATTAACTTAGAAAATTCCTTGCAAAGAACCTCATTAGTAGCACCAAAAATAATATCATCAACATAGATTTGAACAATTAGTAAATCTTTATTTTCTTTCTTAGTAAATAAGGTTGTGTCAACTTTGCCTCTGTTAAACCCCTTTTCAGTTAGAAAATTGCTCAGTCTCTCATACCATGCTCTAGGGGCCTGTTTTAAACCATAGAGAGCTTTCTTCAGTTTATAAACATGGTTTGGTTTTGTAGAGTCCTCAAAACCTGGAGGTTGATCAACATAAACCTCTTCCATGATATATCCATTCAGAAAAGCACTTTTTACATCCATTTGATATAATAAAATATTTTTCATGCATGCATATGCCAGTAGTATTCTTATAGCTTCTAATCTAGCTACTGGTGCAAAAGTTTCTTCAAAATCAATACCTTCTTCTTGATTATACCCTTTAGCAACTAGTCTAGCTTTATTTCTGATTATTGTTCCAGATTCATCAAGTTTATTTCTGAAAACCCATTTGGTACCAATAACAGGATGATTTTTGGGTCTAGACACTAAATCCCAAACTTGATTTCTTTCAAATTGATTTAATTCATCTTGCATAGCCAAAGTCCAGTAATCATCAGTTAAGGCCTCTTCAGTACATTTGGGTTCTATTTGTGAAATGAAAGCACAGTTGAGCATCTGTTCTCTTAACTGTTTTCTGGTTTTGACTCTCTCTAGAACATTCCCTATTACTTGATCAACAGGATGATTCCTTTGATATCTCCAAGCTCTAGGAAGTTCTTGAGATGTTTCCTCATTGTTTTCTTCATCAAACTCTTGCTCCTGGATATCTTCCTCTATATTAACAGATTCAGATATCTTTGGAGGTTCAGTTTTACTCTTATCAGAAATTCCTAGTTTTTCAAAATTGAAAGTAAGATCATCCTCATTGATAGTATGTTTTGAAACAGTTTCATTTTCAATGAAAACCACATGTACAGATTCTTCTATTACATTTGATCTTTTATTATAAATTCTATATGCCTTACTCCTACTTGAATAACCCAGAAATATACCTTCATCGGATTTGGCATCAAATTTACCTAGATTTTCTTTACCATTGTTGTGAATGAAGCATTTGCACCCGAACACATGGAGGTGTGACAGATTTGGCTTTCTTCCCTTGTACAGCTCATATGGAGTCTTCCCTAGGATTGGTCTGATGTAAGCTCTGTTTATGATGTAACTTGCTGTATTTACTGCATCAGCCCAGAATACTTGGGAGAGTTCCTTCTCATTTATCATAGCTCTGGCCATCTCTCCAATAGTTCTATTCTTCCTTTCTACTACTCCATTTTGTTGAGGAGTTCTTGGTGCTGAGAAGTTGTGATCAATCCCATGCTCATTGCAGTACTCCAGGAAGTATGCATTTTCAAATTCTCCTCCATGGTCTGACCTGATAGACACAATAGAAATACCTTTCTCATTTTGCACTTTCTTGGCTAAGGTTGCAAATGCATCAAAGGTATCACTTTTGGAGGAAAGAAATAATGTCCAAGTAAATCTAGAATAATCATCAACAATTACAAGCACATACAGATTACCACCAAGACTTTTCACCCTAGATGGTCCAATTAAGTCCATATGCAACAATTCAAGTGGTCTAGTTGTGGTACCTACATTTTTAGATTTAAATGATGATTTGGTTTGTTTTCCTCTTAAGCATGCATCACATTCTTTATCCTTTTCAAAAGATATTTTTGGTAGACCAGTTACTAGCTCATTTTTAATTAGTTTAGACAGTTGATTCATGTTCACATGAGCTAATCTTCTATGCCATAGCCAACTATCATTATTCTGACTAATTAAGCATACAGAATCTAAGGGAGGAAGTTCATCAAGATCAATAGTATAGCAGTTACCATCCCTTTGAGCTTTGAGGATAACTTTGTGATCACTTTTTCTGATGACCAGGCAAAACTTTGAGTCAAACAGCACCCAGTTTCCTTTGTCACAGGTCTGACTCACGCTTAGCAGGTTGTGGTTGAGTCCAATCACAAACAGCACCTCTTCAATGGATGTTTCTGGATTTTTACCCACAATTCCAATACCAATGATTTTGCCATATTGGTCACCTCCAAAGGTCACCTTTCCTCCTTTCTTGTCTCTCAGGGTGATGAACTTCTCCTTGTCACCTGTCATGTGACTTGAGCAGGCACTGTCCATATACCATTTGTTGCTTTTCTTAGCTTTGAGACAGACCTGCAAAACAATGTTTACGTTTTCCTTTTAGGTACCCAAATTTGCTTGGGTCCTTTTAGGTCAGTATATTTTTCCCTAGATGCAGATGCAACTTTGGGAACCCATTCAACTTTCCTGCCAAGCCCATTTTTCTTCAAGGCACAAGAACTGGAAATATGTCCCTTTTTGTTGCAGAAATGACAGGTAGTGAAAGGACTGCTAGATTGAGATGCAGGAAGAAAACAGTGCAGATAATACTTTTGTCTAGCATGCCTTGGTTGATCATATGTTTCAATGTGATGTAATGCATTAGTTTTCTTTTTATTGTTCTCAGCATGCACAAAATGTCTCATATAAGCATTCTGATTTTTCTTCCTAATCTTTTCCTTGACAGCACATGGATCATAGCCAAGACCAGCTTTGCCTTGTGATATTCTTTGGCTCCCCATTAATGCAAACAACATGTCTTTGCCTCTAGTGAGCCTAGACATGCTTTTAACTAAATAGTCATTAGTTTGCTTGAGTTCAATGCATGAAGTGCAACAAACAGATTCAGTAGTGGGCAAAGAGGCAATTTCAGAAACTATGCTTTGGGATTCCAGCTTATTTATCCTTTTCTTTGCCAATTTCAGTTCTTTAGCAACTTTAATGAATTCATCATGAAGCTCATGAAATGCATCTTGTAATTCAGAATAGGAAGGTTCAGATTCATATACCTCTTCTTCCTGATCACTGCTGCATGAGGGTAAGACTTCTTCTGAGGCAAGTGCCATTAAACAAATGTTGGCAACCTCATCCTCATCTTCTTCTTCCTCATCTGAGCTGTTGCCCCATATGGATGAGATATAGGCTTTCTTCTTCTTCCCTTTGTCTGCAGCTTTCTTTTCTTTTTCCTGCTTCTTAATGAATTGGGGACAGTCCCACTTAATGTGTCCCTGCTTCTTGCACTCATAGCAAGTTACAGGTTCTTTTGCCTCTTTCTTGCTTTCTCCAATTACTCCTTTCTTGAAGAATCTCTTGCTCTTCTTCTTGCTGTAGAATCTTCTGAATTTTCTGACCATCATAGCCAGAGTTTCCTCATTCAGCTCATCTCCTTCATCAGATTCTTCTTCCTTTTCATCAGCAGCTTTGAGGGCAAGGCCTTTCTTCTTTCTGTCCAGCCCAGCTTCCTTGAGTGCTTTGATCTTTCCTTCATATTCCTCAAGGCTGCCGAAGAGAGCTGTGACAGAAGCCATTGATTCTCCTCTGGCCTCTTCTATAGCTGTCACCTTGGGCTGCCATTCCAGAGGTAGAGCTCTGAGTATTTTTCTCACTTTCTCAGACTGTGTGTATTCTTTTCCCAGGCTCTTCAGTTGATTCACAATAAGAGTGAATCTCTTTTGGAGCTCCTTTATAGTTTCTCCTTCAGCCATTCTGAAGCTTTCATACTCCCCAATGCACGTGTTCAGTTTGTTTTCCCTGACTCCAGAAGTTCCTTCATGTGCAATCTGTAGAGTATCCCACATTTCTTTTGCAGTGGAGCATTGTGAGACTCTGTAGAATTCATCCTGGTTAAGGGCACTGACCAAACAATGCTTTGCTTTGAAGTTCAGTAGAACTCTCCTTCTGTCTTCATCATTCCACTCTGCTTCCAGCTTCTCTTTGTGTCTTTTATCTTCTGTTTGAGCCATTGGAACGAAATCTCCTTTTTCAATCACTGACCAGATGTCAAGGTCAATTGATTGAAGGTAGATCTGCATCCTCATCTTCCAATATCCATAATGCTCTCCACTGAAGCCTGGTGGTCTGTTAGTGTTGTTTCCTTCAGGAAGTATACTCTCTCCAAAGCCAGCCATTTTAATTCCCGGACTGTGAGTTCCTTTGAATGGGAATCCGGGCTCTGATACCACTTGTTAGCAAGGCTGACTTCCCAAGAGGGGGGGTGAATTGGGAAGATTGAAAATTTTCTGCACAAGGTGAGGTAAGTGGAGAAATCACAGTATAATGAAAATAATGCGTAAAACAGAGCAAGCTGAAAAGTGAAGATAGGGAGAAGAAAACTCAGTAATTTATCCTGGTTCGGTCTTTCCACTTGACCTACATCCAGTCCCCAAGACACCTCTTGAGATTTATCCACTATACAGCAAGAATTTCAATGGGCTTCTTGCTAAGGCCACAGTACAACGAGTATGCTCTGTTTCTGAGCTCTCTCAAACTCTCCAAGCACTTTCACTGTGTGCTTCTCAATCCCCTTGTGAATACCCCTCACAAGTAAATCTATCTTCCAGATGAAGAGTAGATTGATTACAATGAAATAACTCTCTTGAAAAGAGTAGATATGAAAGTTTAAGTACAAGTTTAGAAGTTGAGAGGGTAAAAGCTTTTGAGAAGAAGATTTAGCAGAAATTCGGTATATACAAGTTTGATTCGTTACCCACAACTTCAAATGATGTTGTATTTATAGATTTAGGTCTCAAATATCCGTTAGAGACTAAATCTATCCGTTGGGGAAGTTATCCAACGGTTACTCTGAAAAACTATCCGTTTACCAACCGCATTTAATGTTTCTAACATACTGAAATTCGAATTTTGGTTGGCCAACAGACGAATTTCGAGGGAACCGAAGGTTAAAGCTTCCAACGTTAAAATGCGAAGTTCGTCTGTCCATAGAGTGAAATTCGAATTTTGAAACTTATAAAATATTTTCACAATGTGACATACGAATTTTTAAGAAGAAAGTTTTTCTGTTAAGTGTGAACAGTGTTTTCAATTTGCTATAGTGCCTTCGAAATTCGAATTTTGAAAGTCCAAAATTCGTCTGTCCATAGAACGTCCAAACAGGCACAGTAGTTCACTTTCTTTGAAATTCGAATTTTGACAGAGTGAAATTCGTCTGTCAGAGACCAGTTTTGAGACTTAAATCATTCTTGATCTCAGATGAACTTTATCAAACTTTCAGACGAATTTCTTCTATTTTCTCAAGTTTTGTTTTGTCTGAAATTCGAATTTTTAAAGAGTGAAATTCGAATGTCACAAAGTAGCTTCTTTGACTCAGATGAAAATTCGAATGTTGCCAAGTTAAAGTTCGTCTGTCAGAGAGCATTTTTCAAACTTAGTTTCTTTTTGATTTCAGATAAACTTTAGCAAAGTTTCAGATGAATTTCTTTGGTTTTCATAAATTGCATTTTGTCTGAAATTCGAATTTTGAAACTGTGAAGTTCGTCTGTCACCAGAAAGGCTTCTTTCAGACTAGATGAAAATTCGAATTTTGAACCACCAAAATTCTTCTGACAGAGAGCCATCTCTTCAGACTTAATCAGTTTTAGCTCGAAATTCGAATTTCCAAAGGCAAAGTTCGAATTTCTAACTTGACAGTTTAGTTTAAACTTTTAACCTTCGTCTGTTTGTGGATGTTTTTCAAATATTCAAGGATTTAACATAAAATCAAAGTTTGAAAACATCTTTTCTTCAAATCAAAACTTTTTACCCAATCATAACAAAAACTAAAGATCCTACAAGAGATCTAACAGCAAATACTCAGAAAATCTTCACTTGGAACAGCTTTGATCTCCTTTGATATCTTCAATCCAAGATCTTGAGTGTTGGTTTAAAATCATCAAAACTCTTTCATCAACAAATGTGATGGGCTAAACTTCCATTGGGCTGAAGCTTATTGGGCTAAAGGACAACTCCTTAATGCAGTAAAAGGCTTTGATTTTTTTTTTAATTAAACTGGAACCAATCCGATTTTATTGAGTTTGCCAATTGTTGACTAGTTTATAGAGAGTCAAGTTTTTGATTTATTCCGAACTAGATTACATAGGAACTGGTTCTCGAATGAATAGGCCAGTTCGGTCCAGTTTTCAGAATACTAGTACAAAGTGAAGTGTCCATCCTACAATGCAGCCCCCATCACAGTTCAGTTTTGCCCAGCAAGCTCTCAAGCTAACATTAGTTCTTTTTTAACTAAGAAGAAGATAATTAAAGCAATTAGAAGTTCGAATAATATTTTCCCTTTTCAAGCTAACATTAGTTTTTTTTTCTTTTTTAACAAGAAAAGCTATCATATTAATGTTCTAACACCGAACCTTGAATTTGAGAATACTTATGTGAAAGAAAAAACGTATTAGTCATTCAACAAAAGAAGAAGAAGAAGAAAAAAAAAAGAAAAGAAAACAGAGAGAGAGAGAGAGAGAGAGACTCACATGTAAACCAAACTAAATTAAGATTCTTATTTCATGAGGATGTAAGAATCTCTTTAGTATGTTTGGAAAATTAAAAAAAAAATCTCTTTGTATGAGATTCTTGATCTTGATTTGTTGTAAAGAGAATTTACGATTACTTGAATAACACATTGTACAGTAAAGTACAGTCTTACAATTATGTACTATTGTTCAGCTGGTATATGGTGTTCGAAGCATATGTCTTTGAATCTTGCCGAAGAAGCCAACATTTAGTGAAATATTCATATGAATAAAATTCAAACACAGAGACAATATTATAATCACAGATCTTAATCGACCTAAACTAACCAAATTATGATAAGCACAAATAAATTTCTGGATTAAGGCTATTCTAAAAAGAAAAAAACTGGAAAATTCTGAGCTTTTGATAATTACGATCCCTCCAAAAGTTAATAAATTAATTGGGTTTGAATCAAAGCTAGATGCTATAAAATAACTAAGCATATAAAAAGACGTGGCTCTATATGTAAGCTAGAAAATGACTTCGCATCGAGGAACCGATGAATGTCTGAATTTCAACCAGGGTTAAATTAATAAAATGTATATGAAAAGTAGTAACATCTAACTTTGTTTTTTTTTTTTTGCAAGGTAACATTAATTGAACTTTAATTAATTATAAATAAATATATGGTCATACTACTTGGATGATAAAAAGTATGGTTTAAGTAACACATATATGTTTTTTTTTAAATAAATTGGCCCAAACAAGTTTGCGTAAGAATCATATGAGCTATCTATGTCATTAGTGGGGGACACGTAGCTTATTTTGTTTAAATGGTGTCTTTCCAAGTATAGCGTCAAACTGCAATCCACATTTTATTTTTAGGGTGTGTTTGGATTAAATTATGTATAAATGATTATGAGAATAAATACTTATTCATAATAGATTATGAGAATACATGATTATATCAAAAGTGATTTGTGTTTAGATATTAAATGATTTTGAGAAAAGAAATGTGTTTGGTTATTGGGGTTTAAGTGATTATTGGATGGATAATGAGAAGAAAAAGTGAAATAAGTGATTATGAGAGAATAAATGATTATCATAAGGAGAAAAAAGTAACTTATAGAAATAATCAATTAAATGACCATGTGTGATTATTTTGATTTAGAGTACGTGTTTCTTTGGATAGTATCTATAATCACTTATGGGATCCCATAGTGATTATATGCTAGAGTTGGCAAACACAAACTATTTTTCAATAAATATTTATACCTCAAATAAGTACTTATAGAAAAAAATTAATTTTTTTCTACTTATGATAATTACTTATCCTCCTATAATCACTTATTTCCATTTTCTTTCTCATTATCTATCAAATAATAACTTAAACCTTAATATCTAAACACATTTTTTTCTCAAAATCACTTATGAGGTAAAAATATCTAAATGCAAATCACTTTTAACATAATCACTTATTCTCATAATCACTTATATATAAACCAATCCAAACATACCCATAAGTGCTTAAATCACAAATCTAAACAGGCACTTATTAGTTCTCTTTGGAAAAATTCGGTTTGGTGCAAAAAATCAAAATATTTAGTTTTTAATACCAAATTTGGAAAATTTTTTATCACGCCTTAGAAATTTTTTATCTTTACTTGCAACTATTCTATTTTCACTTGGTACCAACAACTTTTATCATGATCTGGAAATTTTCTATTTTGACTTGAAAAAATTTTATCCTTACCCAAAAATAAGGTGAATTTTTGTTTCATTTCCCAAATATTTTTACTCTTGTTTTTTTTCCCAATTTTCCCTTTTTTTTAAATCCTTTGTTTTGCTATAAATGAAAAACTGTTTCTCAAAGCTATAGATGTGCCTCCGGTGGTAATCAATCGGCGAGTCTTTTGGAGTTGTAAAGGAAGAGGTTATACATTCAATTCCCACTACCACGAGTCCTTAAAAAATTATTATTATTATTATTATTGTTGTTGTTATTTGTTTTAAAATAAATGTTCAAATAAAAAATAAGCCAGCCTTGAAACTTCCATTCAACTTGTGTGGCTTAGTGTTTAGATCCTGGCGGCCACCATGCCCAAGAGCCGTCAAAATGGGTCAAGCCCGACGGGCTAACCCGAAAAACTAGAAAACATGAGCGGGCCCGAGCCTTAATTTTGAGAGTAAATGCATAAACCGAGCTTTTTGAACCCGGCCCGTTTAGGCTCGGCCAGTGGCGGGCAGGCCCGAAAGCCCGAGACTTTTTTCTTTTTCTTTTTTTTTGTTTAAAATATTAAAAAATACATATTATTTTATTAATTAGTGATATATAAATTGTAAAATTTAAATATTATGTTAGTTTTTGATGAATTATGATGATAATTAGTTGTATTAATTTAAATAATTATATAAAAAATTTTATTAAAAAACATAAAAAAATATTAAAAAATTAAAAAAAGCCTGCAAGTCAGCCTGTAGGCCCGATCTCACGGACTCAGTTTTGGTTTTCTAAGCCCGTTTGTTAAATTGGGCTTTTAGACCCGGCCCGCGGAGGCGGGCCGGCCCTATTTGGCAGTACTAATGCCCATTCAGTTTTTTTTTCCTAAAAAAATTCACTGTTAAAAGAATGTTATAATATATGCTACAAAACAAGCATCATTTACAAAACACGTGGCCTAGTGGTTCGGCGGCCTTCCTGGTGAGAGATCCTGGGTTCAACTTTCTCCCATTCTCTCTATTTTCTTAATCATCTCCCATTCGTTTTTGGAAAATAGCCTTGAGAATTGAACAAGAGTACAGGATATGCATGCTTATTTTTCCAAGTGATTGGAGGAGGAGGAGAGGTTTCGTAATTTCCACCATTTCTTGAGATTTTTTTTCCACCAGGAAAATATTTAATCAGCAACACAAAGATTACAACAACAGTACCAAATACACAATAGATTACATTACAGAAACACAAATAAAATCCAAGCCACAAAAAGCGTTGAAAACGACACAAATAGAAGTGACCCACAAAACATAAATAGACAAAGAAAATAAAGGCAGACACATTGAAGGCACCAAGCGAAGCAACCTCAACCTATTCCAGCAACAGAATCTCTATGTTCATAGTGTTCCGAGGAGAGAAATTATGGTTTGAGTCGTGGTGAGAATGAGGACTATGATTCCAACAGCAGTACCCGCAGTTTTCCAAGGTGTATTGCAATAATCATGTCTTAGAGTTGCCTTCATCTTGCACCAAGGATTTTGATAAAATTCATTCAACTCTCTGAAGATTTTGAGGTATTGACAACTGCAAGTTGATGGAAAGATATTCTTACAAAGACCATTGAATAATGCTGCAGCTTCATGGGCATCACCAAGCCAGTTGTGGATTATATTGTTATGAACGAGGACTTCCACATCTTTATCGGTGTTGATTAGGCAATCCATTGCAAGAGCATAGTCAATAATGTAAGATTCTCCTGGATAATGACATTGCTCTAAAGCTATCACATTACGAAGCAAAAATTCAGTAGTATCTTCCACAAAAATCTGTGAGATCTTAAGAACATGCCCTGAAAATTCAAAGTCAAATACGCTCTCGATTTCAATTGCCTTCAACTTTATTCCTACTTCTCGCAACTCATTTGCACTGTAATGCAGAAGAGTTTTATCAACGAAGCCTTCCCTTTTAGGTGGCGGCTTGTTTGGATGTTTCTCTTTTGGTAAGTAAAATAATCTAAGAAGATCTGTGAAGTGCATTATCCTATTAATAGAATCAGGGAATAGCTCTTGCTTTTTCAAATGGCCAAAGAAGTTAAATGTGAGGTGAAGAAATGAAGGGAGGTCACCATGTTGGGGTAATGCGTTGAATAGCTTGTCGATAAGAAAGAAAGGAAGCTGATTCTCAAGTAAAAGCAAATCATTACGAATGATATCGAACAAATATTGTTGTGATAGTTTAGAATCGTTGCAGATCTCGTTATTATAGAAGCTCGTGAACAGTTCAATGATGAAAACAGCATCCACTAATACCAGTTTCGTAAAGACCTCAGTATCAAGTTTGATGTTCTCCGAGTAAGAAGCACGAACTTCTGGCTCAGAATTTTTCACAATGCTGTCCATTTTATCCGCCATGCTAGCTTCTGCTTTTTGTATAAATCTTTCGAACAATACTTGTTTGTACTCTTCCATGTTTTGCAGCCTCTCATCACCGTAATGAAACGGGCCAATCGAAACAGCCATTGGAGTGTAAGCATCTTCATTTAGTTTACGGATCATTCGGGGTACCCTATAGATACAACGCGGATTGTCTTCTTTCCTGTTTTCAATGTCAATCCTGACACCATCTTCCACCTACCGAGTTTGATTTATAAAACAATCACTAATTACGCAAACGAAGTAAAATTATTTTAAAAAAAAATTGACTATAAGCTTGTGAAATCTATTATGTGTTAAATATAGGACTTAAAAAGGCTAATATTTGTGGTATTAAACATTAGCAATCTTAAAATAAAAAGTTGTAAGCGAAGAGAAAGTAAAGAAAATAAGAAGACTAGAAGAGCTCTCACAATTGAACAAGAGTACACGATCTGCATACCTGTTGTTGGTTTAAGTGAACCTTGGAGGATGAACTTGTATAGATAGCTGGAAGCAATGGCTGCGTAGTTTCCATGAATTCTTGAGAAATCTGAGAGGTCAAGCCTTTCCGCATCATGTGCGCCATCTCCCAATGAATCTCAGTATCTTGTGACGATTGTTGTATTCAGTTTGCTTGCTTTAGATGCATCCTTGGCTTCCATTATATATAATTGCCAAAAATCAAATATTTTTAAATAATTTATTGAATGGTTTATTTGTTGAGAGAAAAAAAAATTATTTTATCAATGTTTTTATTAAAAAAAAGAAAAGAAAAGAAAAAATATCGGGTTAAAATGGAAAAAAGAAGCAAAAAGATTTAAAAAAATACATGTAATGGTTTCTAGTACAGTTTCAACTAACTCTTCTCTCTTATCTTCACTTGACTCAACAATTTTTTATTGGATTTCTTAGCTTTATCATCACATGAGAGGTAAGCTACTCTCACTACTTTTTGGGTTTTTGGGTTTAGACATGTGGCGTTTTTGGGTTCCTTTTTATTTTATTCCTAAGTTTTCTTTTTCCTCTTATTTTTCCCATATCCAAATGGAGCCTTGAGGTTTGTATGGGGTTGTAGTTTTCGACAAAATCCATGCATTTAACTATGTACCTTAATATGTAATTTGATTAAATGATAAAAAGGGCATGAGGACCTGGTAGTTTCCCCCCCCCCCCCCCCCTGAAATTTGTAACATTCCGTCTGTATGTTCAGACTTCACGTCCCATTTATCAATTAATACGAACTCAAGTTCCATCGTTAGATTGAATGGACGGTACAGATCACTCGTTAAAATAGAATAGCTGGACAGAAAGCACCGGGAGACAAACCCATGGCACCTCTCTCATGTTTTTTTATTTGATTTTCCCCCAATACCAACATGTGCATCCTGTAAATCACTCTTTACAACTACGTTAGTTAGACGAGTAAATTTCTTAAAAAAATTCTAGTATTACCACTGTTTCCTTTTACTATCTACCATCTACTCACCTATTAAGAGTATTGATAATGATAAAATTTGTGTTATAAGAACCGGATGAGATCGGCAGGTGTGATTGGAAACTGGTACTAAATTCGGTTCAAAGAAGGATGTTAAACTAGTTAATTTTTTTATTAATTTTTTCTCCCTTTCTTATGAATTAAATTGTGACATTTTTTAATACTTAGTAAATACTAAATTATATTCTGAAAATGATCTTATAGGTATAATCAAATTAAAAAATTCTATATTTATTACCGAATGAAATAGATGTAAATGTTTAATTTATTAAACTTGATACTCTATATACTAGTGGTGTTGTTTATTGGTCAAATCACAACCAAACTTGCCATTGTAATTGATTATATATTCTATTATGAGGCTGGCTTTCCAAGAGAATTTGTTTATTTAGTTTTATTTAGGCTTTTAATAAACTAGACACATTTTTTAATTGTTATTTATGGTTCCAGAAAATACAAGTGTACAACACAATGTTGTCAGAACCGGACCGGACATTGAATCAGACAAGGCACTGGTTCAAAGATCAATGGTTCAACCGAGGTCGAACCGGGATCGGACCAGTAGTGATTAAAATAATATATTTAAAACAAATAATATAATTTTAAATAAATTTTATAAATTAATTAAAGTCTCAAACTAAATAATATTGAATTATCAATCGATCATTCACCATAAATAAATTATTAATAAGTTTTATAACTCAATATTTTAATTTAAATAAGTTAATATTCATCTATAATCATATTTTGAGTTCAAAATAATAAATTAATAATCTATTATTTATTATTTATTAAGTAACTATATAATTTTTAATAGTTATATATCATAATAATACTTATATAATATTATAATATATAAAAAACACATTTTGTACTAAAAATGATGTTATTTTATCTTAAAAATAAAAAAAATATTTTAAAAAAATTTGAAAAAAAAATAATACAGAACCGGTTCAAGACCGATTCCATCGGTTCTTGACCTGTTCTGGCCGGTTCTAAACAATGCAGGTTCTGCAGTATGCCCGGATCGGACCAGGTACCAGTTCCCGATCTGACCGATCGAACCGACTGGTCCAGTCCAATTATGATAACTATGGTACAACATGTTATAAATTTGAATTGATATATATATATATATCGATTGATTTTAAATTTTAAATGGCCCCTTTGTTTGACCCACAAACTAAATAGGTTCACATGGCCACAGTTAGGTATCTATCAGTACGATGTTATATACGGTGAGTAATCGTTGTAACATGTTTTAGATGGATCCCAGACATTCAAAAAGTCATTTTAAAAGAAATAATTAAGTACGAAAATTGGATATATTAAACAATTTTTATTGTCAATATATTTAATAATGTTTTATTTTTACACTAAAAAATAAATCATTAATAATTAAAAAAAAAACTAATGAGCATGTGTATGCTAGTTTAACTAGTTATTTTAAGTTCAAAAAATAATGTGACTAATGAATATTGGCCGATTCAATTAAAAAATAATTAATAAAATATATAAAGTTTATAAAAAAATTATACCATTTGGATTCGTAAAATAATTTAATTTTTAAAAGTATAAAATTATATAATTTATATTTTAAATTTGGTGCAATATTAATGACACTGAATATAACCTAAAGTGAGAAATGCTAATCTTAGGGGTTGTTTGATAGAAATTTGTTTATTTTTTTTCTAAACTCCCTCAATTTTTTAGGAAAGGGGAAGAACGAGGGGCGTCCTATTCCTTTATACTTATTGAATTAAATGAGTAAAAATTTAAATTTTTCTTCCTTTCTCCTCCTACTTTTTGAACTAAATAAAAGAAAATTTTCCTTTTTCTTCCCTTTCCTCCAAATCCTTCAAACCAAACAAAGTGTTAAAAATGGTAATGGGAGCATTTTGAACAAAACCTTAACCACTAAAGAAGCTCGTCGTCTGAGTACCTTGATCTTCCACATGAGTAGAGTTTGAATCAATAAAATGAGGAGTGACGAGAGGTTATGCAACTTCTCTCTCTCTATTTGCAAAATATCTTATGTTCCAGTGTTGATATTCATGTTCTACTAATTACTCTTTTCTGTTAATGAAAATTGTTATTTTAGAATTTTTGAGTTCTTATAATATTCATTATTTAGAAATTTTAATGAAATATTAATGACTTATTTTATTATTTTATTTTTTATTAATATTAAATATATTATTTAAGAGAGTTTTTAAATTAAAAATATTTTGATAAAATCTATTAAAATTTATAATATTCAAAATTACGTAATGATTTTCTTAATTTATACAAAAAATCTAAAATGACCATTTCTATAAAGCCTGCATAGTTTTCCCATAAAACCATTACTTAATCGATCAGCCATTAGACGGACAAATTAAATAGGTTGTATATACTTTCAGATATTCATAAATAAGTTGTCTTAGTTTGGTGAGACCCAGCAATCTTTATAACACAGTTGGATGTTGATCCTACACTTTCAAGCTTATTTTTCAATGAAGAAATAAATATAAAAAATTATATATTCACTAAAAAAGCTTGCTTTGTTTTTTTTTTTTTTTGGGTGATAGCTTAAACCCTCATGAGAGTCTTTCCTGACTTGGAAAACCATCACCGACACAAGGCATAGGCTCTATGAAAGTTTAGTGATAATTTTTGACAGTCGATGGTAGAGCACCAGTGGTGACGATTCGCGGATAAACCGTAAACATGACAATAGAGATGGTTATTAGCCACCAGCATAGCTGACAACATTACTGTGATTAGTCGCCAATTTAGCTAGCGGCTAAGAAATAACAAGCATGGCTGGTGGCTATGTAACCGTCGGCGGCAGGGTCTGATAAGAAAGATCTACCCCGCCACTTTTTTTAATTTTTTATTTTTAAATATTTAAATTTAAAAATAAAAAATAATTTTTTTATAATTATATAACTATAAAATTATATTATAGTATTTTTTTATTTAAATATTATGTAGTAAAAATTTTATTTTTACAGTTATACAATATAAATAAAAAATATAAAATAAAATAAAATTATATAAATATATCATTACATAATTCTAAAACACATTATATCATTTGTAGATTTTAAAATTAAAAAAAATTATTTTTGCTGCCAGAGCAAGCACAGCAGGAAGATGGGGGTGGCAGGTGTAACTGTCAGCTATGCTGCGAGCTTTACAGCCCACTGGCTTAGTAGCAAAAGCTTTGCTGGCGGGTTCTCGTTATGAACCACTGGCAAAGCTATATGTATATTTAAAAGTACTCTTGTTGTTTTAATTTTTTGTTTTAAGATGTTCAAAATAAAGGACCTCTTGCCCTTTCCAAATTTTTATATTGGTTTCTATGTTCTTATTTTATTTAAATAGCATTTTATAGCTTTTTATCATTAAAGAATTAGTTTTTAACATTTTAAAAACTTAGTAATTCAATTCATTTGCCCTTTAAAATGAGATTAACATTGTTAAAATTGAGATAAAGTAACTAATAGTTAGTTGATTTGGCTATGATACATAGTGCTTATTTGGATTTGTCATTTAAGCACTTATGGAGAAAAAAAAATAATTATGTTATCAATTCCCAAACATACCTCAGATCAAAATAATAACTTATGATAATTTAAGTGATTATTTTAACTAACTACTTTTTTCTACTTATGATAATCACTTATCCTCCTATAATCACTTATTTTACTTTTCCTTCTCATTATCCGCCCAATAATCACTTAAACATACAATATCCAAACATATTTCTTTTTTCAAAATCACTTATGAGGTAAAAATATCCAAACACAAATCACTTTTGATATACTCATTTATTCTTATAATCATTTATACATAATCTAATCCAAACACACTATAGATTATTAAAACTGATTGTTATTTTAAAAAAAATGATAAAACATAATGGTAAATTCTAAATCATTAGTAAATATTTGAGTTTTTGAAAAAAAGAATACAACTTAGGCAGTTTTAATAATGTATGTGTGAATATAAGTTAACTATCTATATCTTTTCAATCTTAACAACCTAATTAATGCCAGGACAGAGCATATGGAAAATATTTTATTCTTAAAATTCTTAAATGTGTATATTGTAAAGTACTATAGATCATTATGTACTATATATTTTACCTTTATAAAAGAAATCATTTTCCTGGTGGTAAAAAGAATTGAAATTATTTTTTCTAATTTTTTATTGGATATTAATAAGTGGCTAAGAGTCACAAACTAAAAATTGGATGAACTAGATAAAGGGACTCTCAAACTACTGTTTTTCACCAATGAAAAATAAGTTCTTCCTAAATAATTATAAAGAAATATTCTTCACACTAAAATGGCACATTTTTCAAAATGAAAAATTGACGTAAAATTTTTCTAAAAATTTTAACATTTTTTTAAATCTATTATTATTTAATTATTTTTTTAGATATATTAAATAAGAATATTTTTTAAAAATATATAATAAATATTATCTCGTATACTGTAAAAGGTCTTATATTTAAAACCATCATAAAATGCCTTATATTCAGAACGGGAGAAAATAATTTTTTTAACCAAAGATAATATCAAATCGAAAATAGAACCATTCTAATATTGAAAATCTGTTTGATTGTAATATTAAAGAGCATTCTGCTGTTTTCAACCACCCAGTGACAGGTCACATTATAACTTTTTTAAATTAGTTAATTAATAATTTCATAAGAGAAAATTACAGATAAATACAACATGAAGTGAAAAATTACAAAAATATATTATAAATTTTCATAATTATAATAAGGTAGGTAATTGTAAATATTTTTAGGAATAAAATTTTCTTTTTTGTCCTGGGCAAGGAAATATGCAAATGTCAGATATAAATCTATGAAAACATTCACAAAAGAATTATTTAATTATATTTTATCTACTCCAAGTTATAATAGTAGTAGTAGTACTGGGAGGTCAGTGCATGCATTTATTCCACCGGCAGAAGATTGTTGCTTACTTTAATTGCAAAAGTATTATAGCCATGCATATGGTGAATGCTGCATGAGGATTGAGGACCCACATCTGTTTCCAGAACATTATTGTGAAACGTTTATCACGCCTTGTTTGGCAATCAGGAGGATTATTTTTCCTCCCTTTTTCTTATATATATATTTTTTAAATTGGGATAATTTGAAAAAAAAATATATTATTGTGTTTAAAATAATCAAAATACCCTTTATTTTTTTCATTACTCGGTCACATAATGTACTGGTCAGTCTTGTCCTTATATTAACTTAAATAAATTAAGGGTATAATAGTCAAATTATAATTATTTTCCCTCCTTTCCCCTCCTAACCCAAACGAGGTAAAATTAAAATCCTTTCACTAAAATCCCTCCTTTTCCTTCTAAACGAGGTAAAATTAAAATCCCTTCTTTTCCCTCCCCTTCCTTTCTCTCCATTAAAATCCCTTCCCTCCCTTTCCCTCCTTTAAACCAAACAGATTATTAGCCTTTACACGATGCATTTTCCTCATCAGAGTCGTCACCTTAATTAGGTTGGCATCCTTCATAAATGTAATTTTATATGATATATAGTCTATTCACTTATTCTAAATTTAAAATGGACCCACTAGGTCACCACCCACAGATTAAACAAGTTCATATGTACGCCTTTAGATATTAATAAGTTGCTTTAGTTTGGAGAGCAATTCCTATACTAACGTGTTTGACAAATTAAGGTGGATCCTTCGCATTCAAAATCATTGTTTTAATGAAATAAATATGAAAGTTAAATATATTAAACAGTTTTTTTTACTTATGATAATCACTTATCCTCCTATAATTGACTTATTTTATTTTTTCTTTTCATTATCTACCCAATAATTATTTAAACATACAATATTTAAATATATTTCTTTTTTTCAAAATCACTTATAGGGTAAAAATATCTAAATACAAATTACTTTTAACATAATCACTTATGCTCATAATTTATTATGAATAAACACTTATTCTCATCATCACTTTTATATAATCTAATCCAAACATACTCTAGATTATTAAAACTGATTGTTATTTTAAAAAAAAATGATAAAACATAATAGTAAAATTCTAAATCATTAGTAAATATTTGAGATTTTGAAGAAAAAAATTTAGCGAGTTTTAATAATGTATGTGTAATATAAGTTAACTATCTATATCTTTTCAATCTATACAACCTAATTAATGTCAGGACAGAGCATATGGAAAATATTTTATTCTTAAAATTCTTAGCTGTATATATTGTAAAGTACTGCAGATCATTAAGTACTATATATTTTACTTTTATAAAAGAAATCATTTTCCTGGTGGTAAAAAGAATTGAAATTATTTTTCCTAATTTTTTATTGGATATTAATAAGTGGCTAAGAGTCACATACTAAAAATTGGATGAACTAGATAAAGGGACTCTCAAACTACTGTTTTTCACCAATGAAAAATAAGTTCTTCCTAAATAATTATAAAGAAATATTCTTCACACTAAAATGACACATTTTTCAAAATGAAAAATTGACTTAGAATTACATATATACTCCCTCCCTTCTTTTGTTTTAATATGTCATTTAACATTTTAACACATAAATTAAGAATTACAATTAATATAGCAAAGTTCCTTTTAAATTTTTTAATATGTCATTCAATAAATAAAAAGATAAAAAATATTTAATATTATTTTTAACATTTAAAATAATAGATAATAGTATATGTGAAAAATAGTAATTAATGTGATCTTGAAATTTGAAAGTGATAAATAATTAGAAATAAAATTTTTCTTTAAAAATGATACTTAAACGAAATGGAGGGAGTCATGGCTTTCCCATCTTGACATTTTGTTTTTTGTTTTTTGTTTTTGTTTTTGACTCTCTCATCTTGACATGACTCAACAATATTTTATTTGATTTCTTAGCTTTATAATTAAATTAAATGTACAATTCATGTATCTCATGAAATTAAAATGAGTTGCATTGTTAATGGTAAATTAATAGTATAACTTTATGTACATTTTGATATATATATATATACACATTAATTATTATTTGACATTTATTTGCATAGCCTCCTTTCTCTCATGGTTTCCCTCTATAATCACCTCTAGATCCAAAATACTAATACGTTGTTTGGATTTGGAGGTTTCTAGAGACAAAGATCATGACAGAAACGAAGATCTTGTTTGTTACAAGGTAAAGGAAACAAAAGGTGAGGAAAATAAATATTTTTATGGTTTAGTACGCTGGAAAAGAAAATGGTTGGATTCTAGTATGATTTTCAATGCATACGTGGTTTCCACATTTAGAGAAATAAAGTTACTTGCACTATACCATCAGAGTGATTTTTTTCTTTTAAAAAAAGCCCCTACCATATTACTTTCTAATTTAAAGGTGAGGGATAAAATTTGAAAACATAACAAAAATTCCAGTAGCTAGGGATCCATTTTATATCTCTGGTTATCACTAAGAGTTTAGACACCTTGAGCCTTGGAAACAGATTAGATGTTAGACCACTAATAAGTATCGACTAAATCAGTTTCATTACCTACTGACCACTAGGGGTGGGGGATTTCCTCACAATCGGTTGCCACTAAGCAAAACTTTTTAGTGACGAAGAGGGGGTTTGAACCAACAATTTGAAAGTTGCAGAATCAATCCTCTTTCCACTTACACCAACCTACATTGGCACCTAGTGGTCCTAATAGTAAAGAGTGAAGTGATTTCCATGGCCACAAGCAGGTAAAATGTGGTCCTAATTGTCAACTTGCTATCTTTAATGTGCATGTTTTTTTAAGCATTGAAGGCATCTTCTAACTAACAACCAAATATTAATCTTTTTGAGGTACAGAATTCACAACAATAAATTTTTATTTTTCTCAATAAAACTTTTTTTTATACACACGACCAATGATCGAATATAAGACAACATACTTAAGGGATTCAGTTATTTATTGACTATGTTAGGAGTTTGTTGGTTCTATTTAATGTGATTAAATAATTCACTTTTTACTCTCTTATTTTTAAATTATAAGCCTTTTTTTTAAGAATTTTACATATTCTAGAGAAGATGGTTAAAATTAATTGAAATCCTTGAGTTTCATAAAATTCTTTTTCAAAAGTTATAAAAGTATATTATTATTTGTGTTATCTTGAAATTTTCTATCGCTATCTAAAATTATGACATGATTTTACTTGCAAGGTATGTTTGTCCAAATATATTAATAAGTCGAAAATGCCTTTCTTTTTTTTGGCAGACAATCGAAAATAGCTCTCTCTTTTTTGGCCTGAAAGTGCAAATACATTAAAGGGGAATTACGTATAGGGACCAAGATAATAAATTAATTACAAAATAGAATCTATTATTATTTATTCTCCCAATTTAATTACTCCGTATTTTAGATTTTAACTTTTTTTTTTCAATTAAAATCCTTCTTTGTAATTAATTCATTTTATTGGTCCCTATATGTAATTCCTCCTATATTATATTAAGGAGAAATTACATATAGGGACCAAGATAATAAATTAATTATAAAATAGAACACATTAATAATTATTCTCCCAATTTTATTATTGAGTATTTCAGGTTTGAACATTTTTTTTCAATTAAAATTTTTTTAATTAATTCATTCTATTAGTTTTTATATGTAATTTTTGCATATATTTATTATTAATAGAATCGAAAATACCTCTCCAACGTGCAACAATCTGATTGATCGTAAAATAAAGAGTATTCTGGTGACATCAACGACCCACTGACAAGTCACATTATAACTTACAAATATTTAATTGATAATTTAATAATAAACCATCATAAATAATTAATGCCGGAGAAAAGACCAAAAAAACTTTAGAACACATGAAGAAGCAATTCAACCGTGCCATAAGATAATAAATTTGAATTTTTTTTTTGACAAAGGATGGGACAAGCCCAAAAATTTACAACCCAGAGTCCTTGCCCGGAGGGGGGGGGGCGGTGATCATTACCCAAATAGTAAAAAAATACATTCTAGAATTTTTATAGAAAAATATTGACAAATAAATAATATCAGTTGAAAATTCAGTTGATTTGAATTAAAAATTCAATTTATAGGACTACTAAATTTTTAAATCGGATTTTTGAAAGAGAATATTTCCAGTCGTGGGTATCAAATTGTTTTCCCCCCGTAATTTATTACATATTTTCTGATAATAACCAATGGATAAATGGCAACAAAATATAAATAGCATGGTTTCCTCTCCCCATGAAGCCTAAATAAAGCAAGAAAAAATTAAGCAAACTGAGTGAGAGCATACGCAGCATAGAAAGAAAGTGGTACAAATGAACAAATTTTCACACTCTCAAATTTTTTTGGCATTCTTTTCACTGATGTTAATTGTTACTCTTTTATAAAAGGGCAAAACTTTACTACGTCTTGTGACATAGTACTCGTGTGAAAAAGCCAACGACTCTTGTGACAGTACTCGTGTCCGCAAATCAACTTGCTTCTTCCACCTCTTATCAAACTTCAAGATGACAGCGGTCCATTGCTACGTCTCAGTAGTTTGAAGACATGAGGATTTATCATTAACAGAAAAAAGAATCTAACAAATCTCTAACCCAAACTCAAGTTGGTAATTTATTAAAAAATAATTAAAAAGTCATAATTTATGATGTTAACCGTTAAAAGTTTTAAAAATTAAGATTCTTTTTCAAAAATTATAAAAGTAAATTCTTGGAATTTTCAATCACTCTCTCTAGAATTACAACATGATTTTACTTGATATTTGTAGGCCCCTATAGTTTACTTTAATTTTCAAACAGGTCCCTATAATTCACAACCTTGCAAGCTCCTCTTATAGTTTTTCATGGTTACAAAGTTAATCCTCAAAATTTTAAATGTTGACATGGCCTAACTGTAACAACCCTCAATATGTTGTCTTGGACTTAATCTCAAGCTGATGAAAAGTATACACTTTGATTTATGTAACATGGAGGAACTAGAACCAGAGCAAGGACAAAGGGAGAAGAATTCAAGAAATTGAAATAGAAGCACTCCATGCTGCGGCGAGCAGTAGATCCGCCACAGTGAAAGGTGCAGCTGATTCCAATATTTTTGGAACAGAAGGGTCTCATGCTGTGGCAAACTAATTGTTTGCTGCAGTGAGTTGCCAAATTTCTTTAAATCAGAAGGGTTTTAGTCGAATGAAGCAGAAAGAATCAAAGGAGGAAGAGAAGAGCTTTGCTAGAGTTTGTGAGATTTGGCCTTGGGGAGTGATTTCTGAATTCTAGAAACTTTAATCTTAATTGGTAAGTGAATTTGTGTCTTCCCTCTTTTCTTTTCTCCATAAATTTTGGATGAAATTCGTGCATATGCATAAGGGTTCATGGTTGGTTGAATTTCCACCGATAGAAATGGGTGTAAGTGGACCATTGAAGTATTGTTTAGTGTTATTAATATTTGGGTATGAGTTTAAGAAGGATTATATGGCGTTTAGTGTAAACTCTAGCTTTGTTTTGAGTGTGAAAGCTTGGAATCCGAATTATATGTGTTGTTTTCATGATTTGAATGGTTGCATGGGGTTCATTGATATGTAATTATGCTACTGGAACTATGGGTTAAGCTTGAGTGGTTGAATTGTAAATTTTGGTTAAAGTGGGCTTTATGTTAATTGAAGATATTATGACGTAGTGATTATTTGTCTAACTGGAAGTGTTTGGTTCGTGATTGGTTCTTCAAAGACTTGCTAAAAACCATATGTACTTTGTGTTGACAATTCAAGGTGATCGGGTGTATGCTATATATGTGTTGATTTTTGTTAGATACATATACATGTATATTCCTTTTATACCATGATATCACTTGTATGTATATGTTTACTCTTTTCATATCATGGTATGTGCACAGCTGGCGAAGGCATGGTAAGCTCTACGCTTTCCTTTGTTTTTAGTATATGAAAGCCTGTTATTGGTGTATATGTATGTATGATTTGTGAGCATCCCCACATGATAGCATGCTAGTATGATAATGATCACAATTATGATGATGATGATGGTTGTGTATGATATTGACATGTTAGCATGGCATTAAACATCATCACCATATTATGCATACTGGAAAAATGATTGATTGAGTAATGATGATACCACGTGGTATACCGAAGCACTAGTGGCCAAGTGTGAGGGTGATGATTGAGATCCCTACAACTAAATTTTCTCCTATGACCAGGAGAGTTAGGTGATAGTGGATTGAGGATGCACATTCCTTAAATCACCACTGATTCGGGTGGTCCAGGGGAATGAGAACTACAGTCCAATCATTAGTATAGCCTTTGGTTGGGTCACACTAGTGAGAGGAGAGCTTGGTGACATCCCAAAATCAGTCTTTACTAGTTGTTGGAAGGAAATTACCTATTGGGTATACTTTGTGATGGTATTTGCCTGTGGTTCTAGCCATGTATAAAGAGGAAATATGCATACCATTTCATTTGCATTGCATCCTATCATATGCATACATTTTGAATATATATATATATCCGCTATATATGTTGTCTATTGTGTATTGTGTATGATTCCCAGTTACTGAGACTATATCTCACACCCTCCATGGTTAACATTTCAGGCAAAAGACTCTAGTACTAGTCTAGAGAAGACTAAGGAATCCTAGCTTTCTCTCTCGATGGGAATAACGGAGTTTACCTGTAGTATCTCATTTAGTTTATATAATAAATTGTGCTAAGTAGGTTGTTGTTGTATGTTTTATCCGTTGCTTGTATCTTGGGAGCATGTTATGACATGTGGATGAGTGTTATTGATGTGAAGGTATGGTGTGTCAATAAGATAGTGAAATGCCCATTGTGTATTATGTTGTGGTTGCGATTGAATGCAATATATGTGGCTAGTAGTGCATGTGATATGATTACTAGACCCCCGTATGGGTCAATATATGTTGGTATGCATGAGCATCCATTATGGGACTAGTATGTCTCATTGTGAGCCCAATATGGTTTTTGGGTCTTGTATGTGTGATTTGAACATATAGCCCACTGGGTTAATTTTGGGTTCAATGGGGTTAAAACTCGAAAGAGTGGTTTTCCCGAAGTGAAACCTTTTTGGACAAGTCAGTTGTGTCAAAAATGACTTGTAGGAATAGTCTTGGGCTGCCAACTGGTTATTGGTAGGAATTGGAGATGTTGAGTTATGGGTTTTAGTCAAAAAGTGACTAAAATGGTCTCGAGCATCTAAAATCTCTATACAGAGGTATTTGAGGTGTGGTTGGTATGCATACTTAGATTGGGAGTAGAGTGATCTGTAGCAGTTAGAATTAGGTCAATCAGAGGTTGAAGTACACCGGAAGATTGCCCGAAATATCAATAAATTGCTAATGTGCTGTTAGTTGATAGCGCCACTGTGCCACACATTCTGTGCCTCAACCTATTTCATCCAATAGCTGTGAGGTTGCAATATCACTGTAGCAGGCCATGGCCCAATACCAGTCTTACCCTTTTCGAGTAGTTTTGATGGTTTCAAGTGTGTTGGAGCTAATTTTTGTTAGGGTATTACACTAACAGAACTAACATAATGGTTGATGTGGCTAACGGAGATGCTCAGTGGCATATTGGTGAGGATAAGAAGCACATGTGGTAGCCATGTGTGTAAAATGAACTAGATTTTTTTAACAAGAAAAGTTAACTGGGTTTAAATTTTACAATTCATTCAGCACTTCCAGACTTAGACCTGAGAACAAATATTTTTGAGGAAGTGATGCAAAAGCCATAACCGAACTATAAGAGCAAAGGAGGTGACAATGGGCAACACAATCAATGAAGTTACGCCTAAAGATGACATTGAAGAGGAAAGGGTTGACGAGTTTGTGGAGAAGCAGAAGAGAACAAAAAGCCCTAGGTGCAACAAAAGGAGTTTGGTGATTTAGCACAAGTCTGGGCACAAATCTCTTGTAATTTCAAGGCGGAAAAGGAATTATATGTGCGAATAACTTACTATGGTGCATGATTTTACTCTGACACATGATGATTGTGAGGTGGTGTGCTTGTAGAAAGCAAAAGATTGGTGTGGATAGTAGAGACCATAAAGGTTAGAGGAAGGTTATATTTGTCCTGTGAAGGACTTTTGAGATAGAATATAGCCTCTCAAAAGTTAGAGCCTATCTTTATGTTCTTGCTTTTTATTTCATTTGATATTGCTGTGTTGAGCACTGTTTTACCGTTCTTTTGTTAGTTTTTAATCTGTACTCACAATTAATTAACTTATTTCCTCATATTAGTTGGATTGCTTCTCTGTTATTTTGAATTGAACAATACCAGAAGTGCAAAGTTCTATCAATTTCAGCTATTTATTGTGTTAATTATGTAGTGCAGGTACATTTTTTAAACAAAAGAAATAAAGAAGACTGACTCTGAAGGGAAATGTTGTGTTCTTTAAGGTAATCTAACATTTGCATATCGTAGTATATTATTGTGTATTTATTTTGATTTGTTTGTTGTTTGCTTCTAACAGGATATTTCAAGTTCATTGATGGAATGATAAAAACAAAGATCAAAACTATAAGTGCATATATATGCAAACAATTCAAGATGAAGGAATTGACAGGGAAAAGAGGAATAAATGTACAGCTAATGCCAAACTATAGTGATGTAAATAGAATTTATATAAATTGATAGAGATGTAAATACAAATATGAAAACAGTGTACAACTAATGCCGAACTATAGTGATGTCTATAAAAATTTCTAGAGTTCACAATAGAAATTCAAGTTGAAGATTGTGAAGAATCACAAATCAATGTTAATTATTCAAAAATGCAAAAGGTTCGTTTCAAATCTAAACAACATTTTTAAACAAAAAAATCCTTTAGAAAGAATCCTAACAACAGTTAGATTACTATATTCAAGGTATGGAGTAGCTAGCAACATATATTAATGATTTTTTTCTAATAAAAGATAACAATGTTCATTCATTGATACATTGTTTGGTTGGAGGGAAAATTGAGGAAGGGAAGGAAAGGAGAGAGATTTTGCTCCTCTCCCCATGTTTGGTAACAAAAGAAATTGGGGGAGGGGAAGGAAAATATTGTTAAAATTTTCTCTCCCTCCCCCTTGTTGAATTGGTAATTTGGGTGAGAAAATGTATCATTGTGTCCAACCTTGACAAATTGTCCCTCCACATTTTCAGAAATCCCAATCTACTTTTTGGCGTGGGTTTACCCTTTCAATGTCACGTTCGAGTGTGAGTGGCTTTGCTCCTTTGACATCGATGACCTTTGCATGGGTTTGCTTACTTCGACGATGAGCTTGTCCATCCTTAGCCTCTGCTACTTCTCATCGATCTTTGTGGTGGAGATTTGTGACGAAGCCCTCGCACACCTGTGATGTAATTTGTTCATCTAAGTTTGTCTTTTTCATTTTTTTCTGTGCCCTTGTTACAGATCTAAGATGGATGATGGTGGTTGTTGTTAATGGTGGTGGTAGTTTCCGAGTAACACAAGCCATAAATTCTTCTTCTGCGATTTCTTGAAATTACAGATTTGGGTTTCATTTTTGTTCTTTGGTGACAATATTTGTGACCTTTGGTGATGGGGGAAGGATTGGTGGTGGACGGTGTTTCTGGCCTAAGTTTTTTGGATAATTTGGATTCTGGTCTATATTATTTTTTTAATATAAATGTATTTTGATCTTCTCATAATATAAATATATATATCAATTAAAAATTAGATAACACTTCCATTATCTAATTTTCATTGTACTCAAAATCACTTCCAGGAGCCAATCAGAGCATCAATATTTCCTACCCCTCTAGTCCCCATTCTCGCCAAGGCATCAGCGAGCATATTAGTACCACGGGGATTAAAACAGTCATATAACAAAGAGAGCCCGTGTCTCAGTTTCCACGATCGAGCACTTACCAAGAAATATCTTTAGCTATCAAGTGCATTTCTTTTTTTTTTTAAAAAAAATTAAATTTGAGTATTTTTATCTTAAATGATGAAAAATTAAGAATAGTAAATCAAATAACTATCAACTTCTAAAAAATTAATATTTTAGTATAAGAATACAAAAAATATAAAATAATTAAATTTGGACAGTTCAAATATCATTTGGATAGTCTAGAAGAAATATGCATGGTGCACATCCTACATCCTTAATGTGCTCCCAAACTAACATTTAAGTTTCACCCCATTTCTCTCTTTTTAATTCTTTATTATTTAGCTTTTAAGAAAATAATAATTTTCACTAATTAATAAAATTGATGATATTCATCAAATACTGACCAAAGAGAAGCTAACGGAAGCATGATGTACAAACCTTTAACCAACGACGAATAGCTCACATGGATAAGCAGAACGGCCATGAGTTTGAGCAACAGCGAGGTTAAAATAAACCTTTTATATCAAAGGGCAATATTGACATTTTCATCCAAATTCCTGTAATCTCCATCATTCCGTCACTTAGCTCTAGGAATTATCATTCCTAACAATTTGGTAATGACCATTCCAATAAGAATGGAAAAACATTGTAGAAAAAAAAGAAAAAACCCAAGCACACTTCTGAAAAAGCAATGAGCGCTATTCCATTCTACAAAGTATTCATTACCTCCAACCAAACAGGCCAGTCGGTCCATTACTATGTCTCAGTAGTTCCCAGACATGTGGGCTTATCATTAAATAGAAAAAAGCATCTAACAAATCTGTGGGACCTAAACTTAAGTTGGTAATTTATTAAAAAATGATAATTAAAAACTCATATACCTTCTATTTCACATTATAAGACATTTTGTATCAATTACACATAAATTAAGAAAATTACTTTTTTACCTAAAATCAATACAAAAAATACTAATATTTTGTATTTTACCCTTATTAAATACCTCATTCTATTATCATTGTAGGGTTATAAATGAGGGATAGGGAAGAATTAAAGATAGGGGTTAGATGGGAAGAAAAATATCTAATATCTTATATTTTGGATAAAAAATTTGTCATACAAAATATCCTATAATATGGGATGGAAGAAGTAATTTATAATGTTAACCGTTAACAATTTTTGAAAATTAAGATTCTTTTTCAAAAATTGTACAAGTAAATTCTTGGAATTTTCAATCATTCTCTCTAGAATTACAACACGATTTTTGTAACAACCCTCATAATACTTGTGTTGGCATTGTGTGCAGAACCGGAGGAAACAGGATAGAAGAAGAGTCAACGCGGAGAAGAAAAGGGCTCCACGTCACGGCCTAAAGTAAGGTCACCGTGGTAAGAGCAAGTTCCAGAGAGATATTTTGCTGACTGGACGTGGTGGTGCTGTAACACCCCTCCTAATATTTTTCTTAGCATTGTGTTCAAGACTAGGGGAAACAAGACGGAGGAAGGTTTAAGTGAAGTCTAAAAGAGCTCCACGCCGAGGCAAGAAGTAGGGCCACCGCGGTAAGAGCGTGTCTAGTAGCTTTTTTCGGCTAAAAACTGGTGGAGTCGCGACAAGGTGCCCTGGAGCCGTGGTGAGATTCGGGATTTTTGTTTAAATCCAGATCATTTCGGACGATTGGGAAAGAAAGAAACAGAGGAGAATCGAGGGAGCTTTGCTAGGGTTCAAGTTTTCCGGCATCTAGGAGCGATTTTCGGACCTTGAAAGCTTGGATTCAAGTTGGTAAGTGATTTCTACTCCTTCCTCTCCATTTTCTTCAGTTGAAACTTGGGGTTTTTCGGTTATAAGTTGGGATCATCGGTTTTGGCCGAAATCCACTGATTAAAATGGATAAAATGGAGTTAAAGAAGTGTGTTTCAGTATTCTTATTGCTTGGATGTGAGTTTTAAAAGGATTATGTGTGATTTGAGTTTAACCCTAGGTTGTTTTCGGTTAGGGCTCTTGGGAATTTGAAGTGTATATGATTGTTTGGTGTTTGAATGGTTCCTAAGAGCTTATTGATACATGACAGGGGTGTTGGAACCTTGGGTTAGGTCTAAAATAGTTGAATTGTGGAATTTGGATGTTTGGTAAGTTATGTTAATTAAGGTATTGTGATCTTGTTAAGGTTGTTTGGCTATTCGAAGAAGGTTAGTCATGAGATTGGTGTTCAAGAAAGCTTGTGAAACTCGTGTGAGCGTGGTATTGACAACTTAAGATAACCGGGTGTTTGTTTGTATTGTATTGTTTGTATGGTATGATAGAACGCATATTTGTGTATATATATGCATGTTCCTTTTCATACCATGATATTGATTGTGTATGTGTATGATTTTTCTACATATTGTGGTATGGACGGCTAGTTGATATGTAATGATAGTATACGTAGTGTATGTATGATGTGTAGCATGCCTATACTATTACATGCTAGCATGTCCATATGATGCTTGTGATGAAAATGATATATATATATATATATATATATTTGTGTGTGTGTGTGTGTGCGCGTGTGTAGAGGCATGTTGGTGTAACACCTCTCATGTTATTTTTCTTGGCTTTGTGTTTAGGATAGGAGAAAACAGGACAGAGGAAGGCTAAAGTGGAGTTTGGAAGAGCTCCACGCCACGGCGAGAAGCATGGCCGCCGTGGCGAGAACCATTCCAGTGGCATTGTTCTGGATGAACCTAGTGGAGCCGTGGCGAGATTTGGGATTTTTGTTTAAATCTGGATCATTTCGGACAAATGGAAAAGAAAGAAACGGAGGAAACCGAGGGAGACCGCAAGGAGCTGAGCTGGGGTTCACTATTTCTAGCCATTGGGAGTGATTTTCAGACCTTGGAAACTTGGATTCAAGTTGGTAAATATTCTATACTCCTCCCTCTCCATTTTCTTCAATTAGAATTTGGGATTTTCGGTTGTAAGGGTGGATCTTCGATTTTGGCCGAAATCAACCGATTGAAATGGATGATTTGAGGTTAATGAGGTGTGTTTTGGTATTTTTGTTGCTTGAATGTGAGTTTTGAAGGGTGTGTGTATGATTTGAGCTTAACCCTAGGTTGTTTTCGGTTAGAGTTCTTGGGAATCCGAAGAGTATGTGGTTGTGTAGTGTTTGAGTGATCCCTAAGTGCTTATTGATGCATGAAAAGGGTGTTGGAACCTTGTGTTAGGTTAATGTAGTTGAATTGAGATGTTTGATTTATTGTTACATTGTGTTAATGAAAGAATTATGGTATTGTAAAGGTTGTTGGCTAATCGAGAGGGGTTCACGTGTATTGGACAGTTCAAGAAAGTTCGTGGAACTCACGTGTGTAGTATTGACAACCTGAGGTAACCGGGTGTTTGTTTTATTTATATTGTATTGTATATTGGTATGTATATTATATATATATATATGCATGTTTCTTTCATACCACGATATTGATGTGATTGTGTGTACTGTTTTCTATGTATCGTGGTATGTATACAGCTAGATGATAGCTACGATGTTTATGATGATGATGACGATGATTATGATTATGATGATGACTTTGGCAAGACATGACATGATGCATACATATGATTGTGACATGATGATGATGATTATATGATGATACATGAGCATCACTACATGGCATTGTGAGGCCTTGATATGTGGCAGATTGGGTGGTGATGATGTGATGACAGTATGATATATGATGATATATGTTAAGGAGGATAAGGATGGAATATATATCTATGTTAGAGAGGATAATGATGGGATCCTTACGGCTAAATTGCCTCCGATGGCCAAGAGGGAAAGGCGCGCAGTGGACTGCACCTTCCTTAAATCGCTGACAATTCGTGGTGGGAAAGTGGAAGGAGAGCCACGGTCCGAACATTAGTGTTACCTTTGGTCGGGTACGTTAATGGGAGGTGACCTTAGTAATGTCTCGGAATCAGTTTTCACCAACTGTTGGAAGGGAGTGACCTACATGAAATGTCCTGTCATGACGATAGCCCATGGTTCTAGCTGTGTGCGAGGGAGACATGCATACCATTCATGAGCTGCATGAGATATATGTATATATATATATGTGTGTGTGTGTGTGATTGTCCTCGGTTACTGAGACATTGTCTCACACTCCTCTCCCACAAACTAACATTTCAGGTGATGATTTTGGCACTAGTTCGAAGAAGACGTGGGAGTAGTTGTGTACGTAGGAATAGTCTATGTAGTGTGTGTATTTTGGATAATGTATCTTGTGCCAAGTAAGATAGAATGGTTTGTAATGGATAAATGATATGGTTGAGACTGGTTATGAATGTATATATGTTCATGTATGTGGTATGTATGGTTGTATGGTGTTGGAGTTTGAAGAGTTGTATGTTGGTTTATTTTAGGGCCTGTAGCCCGTTTGGTCAGTTAGATTCCAAGGGGTCAAATCTTAGAAGAGTGATTTCTTTGAGGTGAAACCTCTTTGGACAGGTTCGTTTGGGGGGTTTTGGACCTGTATGATTGGTCTATGAGTGTCCATTTGCCTTTGATGGCAATTGGAAGTTGTAAGTGGTGAGTTTTGGTCAATAAGTGGCCAAAATGGTATTAAAGATCCAAAATCTCCATACGGAGTTGGATTAAGATAAAAGTGGTGTCTTTGGATAGATGAGGACTATATTGACTTGTAGGTGGTTGAATCTGTAATGCCCCTCGTGATACTTTTCTTCGCACGGTGTTCGCACGGTGTTCAGGACCGGAGGAGATAAGTTGAAGAGGAACCAGAAAAAGGCTCCGCGCCGCGGCAAGGAGCAGAGCCGCCGCGGCGAGAAGCTTCCAGTGGTATTGTTCCGGATAATTTGGTGGAGCCGCGGCGAGGAGTGCTGGAGCCGCGGCGAGACTCGTAAAAAATTGTTTAAATCCGGATCAGTCGGACGCGACAGAAAGAAAGGAAACGAAGGGAGCGACGGAGGAGATCGAGAGAGCAGTGCTAGGGTTCGACTTTTCCGGCATCTAGGAGCGATTTTCGGACCTCAAGAGCTTGGATTTAAGTGGGTAAGCGTTCCCTACTCCCTTCTCTCCATTTTCTTCGGTTGGAATTTGGGATTTCCGGTTGTATGGTTGGATTTTCGAGTTGGGGTGAAATCCACCGATTGAAATGGATGTTTTGGGGTTAATGGAACGTGTTTTGGTATTCTTGTTGCTTGAATATGAGTTTTGAAGGGATTATGTGTGTTTAGAGCTTAACCCTAGGTTGTTTTCGGTAATGACTCTTAGGAATCCGAGGTGTCTGAGGTTGTATGGTGTTTGAGTAATCCCTAAGAGCTTATTGATGCATGAAAAGGGTGTTGGAACCTTGGGTTAGGTTAATGTGGTTGAATTATGAGGTTTGATTTGTTGGTATATTGTGCTAATGGTAGAATTGTGGCATTATAAAGGTTGTTGACTAATCGAGAGGGATTCACGCGTACTGGACAGTTCAAGGAAGTTTGTGGAACTCGTGTGTGTGTGGTAACGACAATTGAGGTAACCGGGTGTTTGTTTATATTGTATTGACTATGTTATACGATAGTACGTGTATTTGTATATATATGCTTATTTCATTCATACCACGATACTGATGGGTTGTGTGTACTGTTTATGTGTATATCTATATATATATCGTGGTATGTATACTGTTAGACGACGGTTATGATTATGATGATGATATGTGTGATGATGATGTGATATGTTGCATACATGACATTATGATGATGATATGATACATGAGCATCACCACATGACATTGTGAGATTGTGATGTATGGTGGTATGATGTATGATTATATATATGTTAGGGAGAATAAGGTTGGACTATATATATGTTAGGGAGAATAAGGTTGGACTATATATATGTTAGGGAGAATAAGGTCGGACTATATATATGTTAGGGAGAATAAGGTTGGATTATATATATGTTAGGGAGGATAAGGTCGGATTATGTATATATGTTAGGGAGAATAAGGGTGGATGATATATGTGTTAGGGAGGTTAAGGATGGAGTCCCTGTGAGGGTGACATGCATGATATTCATTTCATATTGCATTCATGATTTGTGTGAGATATATGTATATATATGTGTGTGTGGTTGTCATTCCCGGTTACTGAGACATTGTCTCACTCCCTCTCCCATAAACTAACCTTTCAGGTGACGGTTCTGGCACTAGTCCTGAGAAGACGCGGGAGTAGCTATGTACGTGGGGATAGTCTATGTAGCGTGTGTATTCTGTATTGGTATTTTGTGTCAAGTAAGATAGAGAATGGTTTGTAATGAATGTATGACAGGGTTGAGATTGATTATGTATGAATGTATGGATGTTTGTGTATGTGGTATGTATGGTTGAATGTTGTTGAGAAGTTTGTATGGCCATCTTGGTAAGTCCAGAGTGTTGTTGGGCTTTGTTGGTTTGTGTAAGGCCCCAGCCTAGATTTTGGTGCTTTTGAGTTATTTCCGCTGTGGTTTTGAATTGGAAAAGTTGTTTTGAGATGACAGGAGGTAGGGTGTTACACTTTGGTATCAGAGCAATGGTTTTGGGCCATTGTTTCTGCTTGAAGTACTACTTGGCACATGTTTTGAATACATAGACTATATTCCCACTGCAATGCTAGTCCAGAACCATATAATTGAATGTGTTGTTGCTGGTGTGTAGGAAGAATGTCTCGCAGAGGAAGGCAGAATAACAGTGATCTGATGAGGCAAATGCATGAGATGTTGACTGGCCTCAGTAATCAGGTGAATACTCAGGGAGAAACGTTGAATAGGTTGCAAGAGAGAATGAATAGGCAAGAACAGGGGGATGTGAATGAAGAAGCCGAAATGTTTGTAGATTTGAATGCAGGAGAGGATGAAACTGTGGTGGAACCTGAGAGAGCCCCAAGAGTTGGAAGAAGGGGTATCTCCTCACAGCTGAAGGACTTTCGGAAGTTTAATCCTCCGGCTTTCGAAGGTACCATGGATGTGTCACACGCGGAGAATTGGATTGAACAGATGGAGAATATCTTTAGTGTGATGGATTGCACTTCAGAGCAAAGGGTGCAGCTGGCGACATTTAAGCTTGAGAAGAAGGCTAAGAGATGGTGGAGGAGTATTCTCCCAAGTGTTGAAGCGATGAGTCCTCCTATGAATTGGGGACAGTTTAAGGAACGGTTCTTTGCACATTATGTCCCTCCAGCCTTAATGATGCAAAAGGAAGCCGAGTTCCTAACTTTTCAACAAGGAAATCTATCAGCGGATGACTACATTGATCAGTTCTTGGACTTGGCAAAATATTCCACTTATCTGAATAATTATCCTGATGATAGGTGGATGGCTCAGAGGTTGTTTGAAGGTGCCCATCCCGAGATTAAGGAACGGTTATCTGTGGTGGAGTTTGTGTCCTTCGAGGACTTAAGTGCAAAGATTCGTGCCTTGTATAGACGAATGAATGAGGTTGAGGAGCACAGAAAGAGTTCCATGATTCGGGCCTTTTCTCATCTAGGACCTACAGGAGGAATTAGTAAAGGAAGTGGTTCAGGCAGTGGTAGTAGTGGTGGTAGTACAGGTTCTAGTGGAGGAAGAGGTCGCCATAATCGAGGTCGTCATGGTAGAGGAAGAGGCAGGTTTGGTAGAGAGCAGCACAATAGAGGTCGGTTTGGCAGAGGACCCTTTTATCAAGGTGGCTTTGAACAAGGGAGTTCCAGTCAGAATGAGTATGTAGGAAGGGACTCCGCTCCATCTCAATACAGTTCTGGTAGTGCATCGAATCCGTGCACAAAATGCGGGTTTAGTCATGGTGATCGTCCATGTCTGGTTTGTTTTAATTGTGGAAAACCGGGTCATATGTCCCGGAATTGTTGGGAGCCACGGCGTGATGATGCGACAAGGAGGTCCACGATGCCCGGACGAGTCTTTGCCATCACTCGACAGGAAGCGGATGCAGCGCCTAATTTGATTAGAGGTAAACTTAAACTCAATGGTTACTCTATTCATGCTTTGTTTGATTCAGGTGCATCGCATTCCTTCATTTCATTTGATTGTGCTCGGAGATTGGGTATTGTGGCAATGGAGTTGCCTTTTGAATTGTTGGTAGCCACACCCACGGGAGTTTCACTAAGAACTGTTCAAGCTTGTTTGAATTGTGTGGTTCATTTTGAACACCGAAGCACTACCCTAGATCTGATTTGTTTGCCGTTGCAAGAGATTGATGTGATAATTGGGATGGACTGGTTGGAAGCGAATAATGCCATTCTTGACTGTGCTCGGAAGACTGTGTCTTTGCCGATGAATATCCCTAGTGTGGAAGGGGATGAGAATATGTGTTTGTCCTTTGCTCAAGCTGACAAGTATCTGAAGAAAGGATGTCAAGGGTTTCTGGTTTTCTTCTCTGTGAATGTGGATATGCAAGGTGGTATCGAAAGATATCCGGTTGTGAATGAATTTCCTGATGTGTTTCCAGAGGAGATTACTGGTTTACCCCCACCGCGAGAACTGGAGTTTTCCATTGATTTGGTGCCCGGGACTAGTCCTATCTCAAAAGCTCCATATCGAATGGCATCGTCTGAATTGAAAGAGCTGAAGAAACAGATTGAGGAATTGTTGAAGAGAGGTTTTATCAGACCTAGTGTTTCGCCTTGGGGAGCTCCAGTGTTGTTTGTCAAGAAGAAGGATGGTAGCCTCAGATTGTGCATTGATTACAGGCAGTTGAACCGGGTGACGATCAAGAATAAATATCCTTTGCCTAGGATTGAAGACTTGATTGATCAGTTGGCATGTGCCTCTGTATTTTCTAAAATCGATTTGAGGTCGGGATACCATCAATTACGAGTGCGTGCTGAGGATGTGCCTAAAACGGCATTTCGGACTCGATATGGTCATTATGAGTTTCTTGTGATGCCATTCGGGTTGACAAATGCCCCGGCAATCTTCATGGATTATATGAACAGGGTGTTTCGGCCGTATTTGGATAAGTTTGTGGTGGTTTTCATTGATGACATTCTGGTTTACTCCAAGAGTGAGGAAGAGCATGCGCTTCATCTTCGGATTGTGTTGCAAGTATTGCGGGATCACCAACTATATGCTAAGCTCAGTAAGTGTGAGTTTTGGCTACGGGAGGTGAAATTTCTGGGTCATGTGATTTCTGCAGAAGGTGTAGCAGTAGACCCTAGTAAAGTGGAAGCGGTGTTGAATTGGGAGAGACCGCAGTCGGTGACTGAAATTCGGAGTTTCCTGGGTTTGGCTGGATATTACCGAAGGTTCATTAAGGGATTCTCTCAGCTTGTTATGCCATTGACTAGACTCACCCGTAAGGATCGATCTTTCATTTGGGATGACAGGTGTGAGAGAGCATTCCAGGAGCTGAAGGTTTGTCTGACGTCCACCCCAGTGCTCACTATCCCTAACCCATCAGAGCCGTTCACAGTTTATACGGACGCCTCTAAGAAGGGTCTAGGGTGTGTTTTGATGCAGCAAGGCAGAGTTGTGGCGTATGCTTCAAGGCAGTTAAGGCCTCACGAGGAGAACTATCCTACTCATGACCTTGAGCTAGCGGCTGTAGTGTTTGCCTTGAAATTGTGGAGGCATTATCTCTATGGCGCTCAGTTTGAGGTGTTCAGTGATCATAAGAGCTTGAAGTATTTGTTTGATCAAAAAGAACTGAACATGAGGCAAAGGCGTTGGGTTGAGTTCCTTGTGGACTATGAATTTGCTCTAAAGTATCATCCTGGGAAAGCCAACGTTGTGGCAGATGCGTTGAGTAGAAAATCGATTCATATGGCCATGATGATGATGAGGGAGCAACAGTTACTGGAAAGCCTGAGAGATATGAAGTTATCCATTGACGTCCATCCTGGAGTACTAGTAATGAGTTCCATCAGTGCATCAAGTAATTTATTGAGGAACATTTGCTATGCTCAGATGGAGGATGACTATCTTTTGGGCATTCGAGAACAGGTTGGAATGGCGGAGACCCAGGACTTTGATATTCTGGAGGATGGTATCATCCGGTATCGAGGTCGGATTTGTGTGCCAAACGTTTCGGGGTTGCGTGAGATCATTTTGGAGGAAGCTCATAAGAGTAAGTACACTATCCACCCAGGTACCACTAAGATGTATCAGGATTTGAAGCGAGGTTATTGGTGGCCAGGCATGAAAAAGGACATTGCAGAGTTTGTGGCAAAGTGTCTGATTTGTCAGAAGGTAAAGATTGAACACCAATTGCCTGCTGGTATGTTACAACCTTTAGAGATTCCGGAGTGGAAGTGGGATAGCGTTTCCATGGATTTTGTGATGGGATTACCGAGGACCTCTTCAGGACACAATGCAATATGGGTCATTATGGACAGGTTGACGAAGTCGGCCCATTTTCTTCCAATTCGAGAAACTATTTCAATGGAGAAGTTAGCCCAGTTGTATGTGAATGAGATTGTAAGATTGCATGGAGTCCCGATGAATATTGTGTCGGACAGAGATCCAAGGTTTACATCCAGATTTTGGAAATCTCTTCAGAAGGCCATGGGTACGAAATTGAGTTTCAGTACTGCTTATCACCCTCAATCTGATGGGCAGACTGAAAGGACAATTCAGACTCTGGAGGACATGCTGCGGGCATGTGTTCTGGAGAACAAAGGCAATTGGGATCAGTTTTTGCCGTTGGTTGAATTTGCCTACAACAACAGTTTCCACTCGAGTTTGCAAATGGCTCCATATGAAGCGTTGTACGGCAGAAGGTGCAGGTCACCATTGTGTTGGGTTGAACTTGGTGAAAGGAGTCTTTTGGGCCCAGATATTGTGGATCAAACCTCTCGGCAGATAGAGAGTATTCGTCAGAAGCTTCTTACCGCTCAGAGTCGGCAAAAGAGTTACGCGGATAGGAGGAGAAGACCATTGGAGTTTGATGTTGGAGATCATGTGTTCTTGAAGGTCACTCCTACTACTGGTGTTGGAAGATCGATTCGAGCCAAGAAGCTTACTCCAAGGTATATGGGTCCATATCAAATTCTTGAGCGAATTGGGCCACTAGCGTATCGAGTGGCGCTACCGCCTAGTCTTTCTGGGTTGCATGATGTTTTCCACGTGTCTCAACTCAAGAAGTATCATTCGGATCCGTCTCATATAATTGAAAATGAAGCAGTTCAAGTACGAGAGGATCTAACTGTTGAGGTCACACCGTTGCAAATTTTGGATATAAAGGAGAAGCAGTTGAGAAATAAGACCATTAAATTGTTAAAGGTCCTTTGGAGCGGTTTGATGTCTAATGATGTCACGTGGGAGACTGAAGATTCTATGCGGAGGAAGTATCCAGAGATTTTTGCTTGAGGCAAGGGGTGAAATTTCGAGGACGAAATTTTTATAAGGAGGGGAGAGTGTAATGCCCCTCGTGATACTTTTCTTCGCACGGTGTTCGCACGGTGTTCAGGACCGGAGGAGATAAGTTGAAGAGGAACCAGAAAAAGGCTCCGCGCCGCGGCAAGGAGCAGAGCCGCCGCGGCGAGAAGCTTCCAGTGGCATTGTTCCGGATAATTTGGTGGAGCCGCGGCGAGACTCGTAAAAAATTGTTTAAATCCGGATCAGTCGGACGCGACAGAAAGAAAGGAAACGAAGGGAGCGACGGAGGAGATCGAGAGAGCAGTGCTAGGGTTCGACTTTTCCGGCATCTAGGAGCGATTTTCGGACCTCAAGAGCTTGGATTTAAGTGGGTAAGCGTTCCCTACTCCCTTCTCTCCATTTTCTTCGGTTGGAATTTGGGATTTCCGGTTGTATGGTTGGATTTTCGAGTTGGGGTGAAATCCACCGATTGAAATGGATGTTTTGGGGTTAATGGAACGTGTTTTGGTATTCTTGTTGATTGAATATGAGTTTTGAAGGGATTATGTGTGTTTAGAGCTTAACCCTAGGTTGTTTTCGGTAATGACTCTTAGGAATCCGAGGTGTCTGAGGTTGTATGGTGTTTGAGTAATCCCTAAGAGCTTATTGATGCATGAAAAGGGTGTTGGAACCTTGGGTTAGGTTAATGTGGTTGAATTATGAGGTTTGATTTGTTGGTATATTGTGCTAATGGTAGAATTGTGGCATTATAAAGGTTGTTGACTAATCGAGAGGGATTCACGCGTACTGGACAGTTCAAGGAAGTTTGTGGAACTCGTGTGTGTGTGGTAACGACAATTGAGGTAACCGGGTGTTTGTTTATATTGTATTGACTATGTTATACGATAGTACGTGTATTTGTATATATATGCTTATTTCATTCATACCACGATACTGATGGGTTGTGTGTACTGTTTATGTGTATATCTATATATATATCGTGGTATGTATACTGTTAGACGACGGTTATGATTATGATGATGATATGTGTGATGATGATGTGATATGTTGCATACATGACATTATGATGATGATATGATACATGAGCATCACCACATGACATTGTGAGATTGTGATGTATGGTGGTATGATGTATGATTATATATATGTTAGGGAGAATAAGGTTGGACTATATATATGTTAGGGAGAATAAGGTTGGACTATATATATGTTAGGGAGAATAAGGTCGGACTATATATATGTTAGGGAGAATAAGGTTGGATTATATATATGTTAGGGAGGATAAGGTCGGATTATGTATATATGTTAGGGAGAATAAGGGTGGATGATATATGTGTTAGGGAGGTTAAGGATGGAGTCCCTGTGAGGGTGACATGCATGATATTCATTTCATATTGCATTCATGATTTGTGTGAGATATATGTATATATATGTGTGTGTGGTTGTCATTCCCGGTTACTGAGACATTGTCTCACTCCCTCTCCCATAAACTAACCTTTCAGGTGACGGTTCTGGCACTAGTCCTGAGAAGACGCGGGAGTAGCTATGTACGTGGGGATAGTCTATGTAGCGTGTGTATTCTGTATTGGTATTTTGTGTCAAGTAAGATAGAGAATGGTTTGTAATGAATGTATGACAGGGTTGAGATTGATTATGTATGAATGTATGGATGTTTGTGTATGTGGTATGTATGGTTGAATGTTGTTGAGAAGTTTGTATGGCCATCTTGGTAAGTCCAGAGTGTTGTTGGGCTTTGTTGGTTTGTGTAAGGCCCCAGCCTAGATTTTGGTGCTTTTGAGTTATTTCCGCTGTGGTTTTGAATTGGAAAAGTTGTTTTGAGATGACAGGAGGTAGGGTGTTACAGAATCAAGTCAATCGGAGGTCGAAGTATAAAGTTATGCAAGTCGGAAGTTTACCCCGGAATGTGGAAATTGCTGATATGGGATATCAGCATGGGGCACCGCGGCTCCAGAGTCTAGGTTGTTGCGCCAGTGAAGTAGTAGCAATGTAGAAACAGGGGAGGCTAGAGTTGCGGTGGTACTGTAGCGGCCGTGACCCCAGCCTAGTTTTTGGTGGTTTTAAGGTCATTTTCGCTATTTTGAGGTATTGGAGAGTTGTTTTGAGATGTCAGGGTTGTGTTTGGTTGAATTTTTAAGTTTTTGGTCAAGTCTGGAGATGTTAGGAGGTAGGGTGTTACAGTTGGCATGTCATTGGTATCATCAACATATGATTGCATAGTGAGAGATTGATGATGAGGTGATGATGATATGATGTGATATGAGATGATGATATGATAAAGATCCCTGTTGCTAAATCCTCTCCATGGGAGAGCCAGGCGGTAGAGGACAATATGATATGATGAAATATCCCTATCACTAAATCCTCTCTTTGGGAGAGCTAGGTGGTAGTGGATTTGTGGATGCACTTTCCCTAAATCACCATTAATTCGTGATACTCCAAGGGAAGGAGAGCCATGGTCCGACTCTAGTGTAACAATTGGCAGGATTGTATTAGGGTAAGGTGAGCTTGGTGATGTCCCGAAATCAGTCTTCATTGACTGTTGGAAGGGAATCATCTATTGAAATGTCTTGTGATGATGATAGCTTGTGGTTCTAGCCGTGTATGAGGGAGAACATGCATACCATTCATTAGCATTGCATTGCACGACTGTGTGGGTCAGTATATATATATTGTGTGTGGTTGTTTCCAATTACTGATATATTATCTCACACCCCTCTCCCATAACTAATCTTTCAGGTGAAGGTTCTGACATTAGTCCGGAGAAGACGTGAGAGTAGCTACGTACATGGGAATAATCTATGTAGTATTTCTAATTGGATAATGTATCTTATGCCAAGTAGGATAAAAGATTTTGTAATGGATGTGTGACATTGATAAGGATTGTTATGGATAGATGTATGTATGGTTTTGTATGTTGTGTGTATGTGTTATGTATGATAAAAGTTGGAATTGGGTCTGATTGATGTGTTTTGGGGCCTGTAACCCGTTTATCAAGTAGGGGTTCCAAGAGGTCAAATCTCAGAGGAGTGGTTCCTTTGGGGTGAAACCTCTTTAGACAAGTTGGTCTGGGGTTTTTGGACCTATATGAATGGTCTTTAAGTGACCATCTGCCTTTGGTGGCAATTGGAGGAGGTTAGTGGTGAGTTTTGGTCAATAAGTGGCTAAAATTGTGTCAAGGGTCCAAAATCTCCATACGGAGTTGGATTAAGGTGAAAATGGTGTCTATGGCTAAATTAAGACTAGATTGACTTGTAGGAGTTCGGATCAAGTCAATCGGAGATCGAAGCATAAAGTTATGCATGTCAGAAATCCGCCCCAGGTGTTGAGTTTTGCCGGTGTGGAAACCAGCATGGGGCGTTGCGGCTCTAGAGTCCAGGCTGCGGCGCCAGTGGAGGCAGAAACGTATGTAAAACAGGGAAAGCTGGAGTCGCGGCAGTACAGTAGCGACCGCAGCCCCAGCCCTATGTTTGGTGTTGGTTGGTCCATTTCTGTTGTTTTGAAATTTAGGAGAGTTATTTTGAGATATTGGGGTTGTGTTTGGTTGAATTTTGAAGTTTTTGGTCAAGTTTGGAGGTGTCATCAGGAGGTAAGGTGTTACAGGCACTACGGCGAGAGTTGGGATTTTGCTTAGATCTGAGATCGTTTTGGACGATCAGACGAGAAAGAAACGGAGGAGAAACTGAGGAGCTCCGCTAGGGTTCGTGTTCTCCGGCCCTTGGGAGTGATTTTCAACCTTTTGAAGCTTAGATCTTGATTGGCAAGTGATCTCTTCTCCTCCCTCTTCATTTTCTTCGGTTTAAACTTGGGATTTCTTGGTTATAAGTGGAGATTTTTAGTTTGGACAGAAATCCATCGATTGAAATGGATGAAATGGGGTTAATGGAGTGTGATTTGGTGTTCTTGTTGCTTGGGTGTGTGTTTTGAAGGGATTATGCACAATTTAAGTTTAACCCTAGATTATTTTTGGTTAGGGCTTTTGGGAATCCGAAGTGTATGGGATTGATTGGTGTTTGAATGGTCTTTAGGAACTTAATGATGCATGAAAGTGGTGTTGGAACCTTGGGTTAGGTTAAAGTAGTTGAATTGTGATGTTTGGCTTATTGGTATATTGTGATAATCGAGGTATTATGGTATTGTTAAGGTTGTTGGCTAATTAGAGGAGATTAGTCATGGGATTGGCGTTCAAGAAAGCTCATGGAATCACGTGTGTATGTGTGTGTGGTATTGACCACTGAGATAATTGCGTGTTTGTATTGTACTATATATATATTGTATGATATTATGTATATATGTGTATATATGTATGTTTTTTTCATACCACGATATTAATGTATTTGTGTGTGTACGGTTTTCTAAATATATATTGTGGTATGCACACAGCTAGATGATGATTATAACAATTATGATGATAATTAAAGATGATGATATTGATGTGACATGACATGATGCATGCATAATATTATGATACATGATGATGATGATTGTATGAGGATACAACATGAGCATCACCACATGGCATTGTGAGATTATGATATATGGTGGATGGAGTGGTGATGATAATATGATATATGATGATATGATATATGATAAGGGAGGATAAGGATGAGATCCCTGTCCCTAAATCCTCCCCTATGGCCGGGGGAGCCAGGCGGTAGTTGACTGCATATTCCCTAAATCACCACCAATTTCAGGTGGTCCAGGGGAAAGAGAACCACAATCCGAGCACTAGTGTAACCTTTAGCCGGGTTGCATTAGTGTTAGGTGAGTTTACTAATGTCCCGGAATTGGTATTCACCGACTGTTGGAAGAGAATTACCTATATAAAATGTCATGTTATGATGACAGCTTATGGTTCTAACTATGTGCGAGGGAGACATGCATTGCATTCCATTTCATATTACATTTATGAGATTGTATGAGTTTTATATATATATATATATATCTATGTGTGTGTGTGTGTGGTTGTGGTTGTTATCAGTTACTGAGACATTGTCTCACACCCCCATCTTCCATGTACTAACCCTTTCAGGTGATGGTTCTGGCACTAGTCCTGAGAAGACAAGGGAGTAACATCGGACTTGTGAATATTAGGTCTATGTAGTATATGTGTATTTTAGATATGTATTTTGTGTCAAGTAGGATAGATGGTTTGTAACTAAATGGTGATTGATGTTATGTTTGTAATGGATTGGATGTTATTGGTATGTTATGTATGGGAATTGTGTTGTATGTGATATGTATGATGGATGGTAGTATTTGGGAGCCCAAAGGTGTAATTGGGCCTTATTGGTATGTTTTAGGGCTTGTAGTTTGTCTTGTCATTTGAAGTTCAAGGGGGTTAAATCTCAGAGGAATTGTTTCTTTGAGATGAAACCTCTTTGTATAAGTTGTTTATGTGGTTTAGGACCGGTGTGAATGGTCTAAAATAGTCAAGTTGCCTTTAGTGGCAAATGAGAGTTGTGAGTTGTGGTCAAAAAGTGGCAAAAATGGTATTAAGTATCTAGAATCTCTATATGAAGACGGATTGATGTAAGATTGGTGTCTATGAATAGATTGAGACTAGATTGACTTGTAGGAGTTGAAATCAGGTCAATTGAAGATCAGAGTATAAAGTTATATGCATCGAACGTTTGCTCCAGAGTTAGAAATTTGCTGGTATACAAACCAGCAGGGGGCGCCGCAGCGCCGAGAGCTCCAATAGCAAGTGTGAAATAGGGGAGGATTAGAGCCACGGTGATATTGTAGCGGCTGTAGCTCCAACCCAAAATTCTGGTATCTTTTGGTTTGTTTTTGTTGCTTTTAGGTATTGGGAAGTTTATTTGAGATATTTGGCTTGTATTTGGTTGAATTTTTAAATATTTGATCAAGTCAAGAGGTGTTAGGAGTAAGGTATTATAATTTTACTTCATATTTTTCCCAAAGATAATAATAAATTGAAAATATCTTTATAATATGGAAAAATCTTATGGATGATAATATTGAAGAGCTTTTGGAGTAAATTCAACCACCCACTCATTGACATGTTGCATTATAATGCTTTTTTTTCCACTCTGCTTGTGAGTGAAACAACCTGAGAACTTCTATGGCCTGGCTTATGCTTGACATGGTTGTCACAAGGAGCGGCCTAATGGTCAAGTGGTGATGGTTTCTAACGGACTTTTAGCGATGACTAAACATCATCATCAAATGATAAACTTTCAGTACCGACTCTTTTCACCATTAAATGTCTATTTTTTGTGGTGACTTTTTTTATCATCACTAAACTTTCGGTGACAATACTTGTGGTGATGACTTTTTGCCACTATTAAAAATTTTTGGCAACAACATTTCATTTTTCAGCGACGACTTTTATTCTCATCAAAAGTTAAATTTTTTGTTGTAATATGTCTATTAAAATGTTGTATAAACTATTCAACTTATTTATTCTAATTTGAATGAAATCACAAAAATGTATTAATTTTTATATTTATATAGATAAATATTCAAGAACTTTTACTTGAGAAAATAATATATAGAAAGTTATAAAACCATAGCAATTTTTTAAAATTTAGATTTTGAAATAAAAAGTTCTCTCTCTATGAAAACAATTGAAGGCAACTCACAGGTTATAATATATATATATATATATAATATACAGGCACTTTCCGGTGACTCAAAATATTCTCAACTCACATCAAATATAGTGTATATAAAAGTGTTTGATATTCTAAGCTAATATTTTGTTTAGTGGTTATTTTTCTTTAAATATAACATTTCATATTAATACATCTTTGAAAATTTCTTATTTATAAATTTTTTTTGTTACATATTCTATTATATAATTTTTTTTGCCACCATCTTCTATTATATAATTATATTTTGGTTTTTATTTATAAATATATATATATATATATAATTTTCTAACTCATTATATCATAATTATAAAAGTTCACATTAAAATTTCTTATTCCTAAAGGATCCTATGCACTGCACGGGTGCTTAATTAGTACTGATGAATGATGATAATAGCATAAGATATCCATTCAATTTTATTAAATATTGTAGCAACGGAGGGGAGTTATCTGGTTTACTAAACTAAGCCTATATCACCTCAGTCAGAAGATCCGTGAATTAATTAATTTAATAATTACAATAAATAATTTAATGACCTAATTAACAAATAGTAAGCCACATTTGGCGTAAAAAAATAAAAAAACCCAGTAAGCCACGTTAACCCTCCGTTTTCAGTGGCAGCGCGTTTAATTGAAGAGGGTGAATAGACAATTCAATATTGGATTAACTAAGAAAATAAAAAAAAAATAAAGGAAAAATTAATCTGTAGGTCCCTATAGTCTATTTGGTTTTTTTAAAGTATAAAAATTAAATATATTGACAACTGGATTTTTTTTAAATGAGAGATGATAATTCAATTTTTTTATAATTATACTCATTTTTTAATATTTATATTCTATTAAAATATGTAAAAAATATTTAAAAGATAAAAAATTAGTTTATGAAAATATGTGAACAAACATTGAAACAGAATCTACAACAACTATTTATCACTTATGAGTAACCTATTCCATATAAATTATATATATATATATAATATTATTAGTATTGATAGATATATATTGACTAATTAAAAAAACAGTTTTTTTATCAAAAACAAATGACCTTGAATGAGCGGGTCCACATCCAAGATGTTAAGGATTGCACACCAAACTAAGGCCTTCTTTGGTTACTAGAAAGAAGCCCAAAATGGAGGGAACGGGACTTAGATCAAGGCCTAACCCATGAAAGATGGAATGATCATTTAGCGTACGTTTGTGTAAATTAAAAACTCTAAAAAGGTAATAAAATTTTTTTGTATAAAAAAAGGCTAATACTATTGATAAGTTATAAACATTGTGACTTCTCTTACAATTATTTTTATAGATTTGTGGGCATACGTCTAAAAAATAGATGGAATAACATTGAATAAAATATGAAATTACACAAATTAAATCTCCTTAATTTTTTTTTCTACATCTTTGTTGCTTCTTCTTTGAGTCATTCATTTTTTCTTCTTCATCTTTTCATTTTGGTAGCAAATCTAGAATCCGGAGCTGCATTGAATTCTAACTAATCCAGACTAAGCCATATTAGGCCCCAAATGGAGGGAAGTTCTCTTAAAGACACCTCCTACATACATACAATTTCAAATATGAAATATCATGCTTAAGCGGAATATAACCTATTCCATTAAGACCAATATCCCGTTGATTTTTCTTCATCTTTCACAATGCCTCTAGTGTTGAATTATTTGTTTGTTCTAACGTGTCGAACTAATGAAATTTAATTTTTATGCAAATACTATCAAAGAGATAAGATTATTATTATGATTGGAATAAAAGACAATAAATTACCAATTCATAATTAATCGGGTTTAAGGCTTCTCATGTGGCTTTCGTCATCCATTCTTCCTTCTCACCAGTATACATAAAAGGCTATGAAAAGCCATACAAAACACAAAGCATACAGTGCACTAGACATTAATGTTACTTATCCACACTAGTAGGGAGTATGCATAAAAATTAGGGAAAATGATACTTGAGGATCAAAACTTTCAATTAATACCATTTTATGATCAAAAAATTTAAAAATACCAGAAAAGGACCATGGTCTCAAATTGATCAAAATTCTAAATAGGAAATGACCTAAATGCCCTTGTTAAAATGTTTTACACTCAACATTAACTTTTTACTACTTTTTTTTTTCAGAAATTTAATATTGAACTTTCTCGATTTTACATTGAACCTAATAAAGAATTCAACTCTCAGAATTTTACACTCATCTTTCGTATTTTACTACTCATGTTTCACGATTTAACACTGAAGACCCCTGATTTTACATTAGATAAGTTTCAGAATTTTATACTCAACTTCCACTTTTTACTACTCAATTTCCCCAATTTTACACTACACTTCTCTAATTTTACACTAAACTTCCTTAATTTTACACTCATATTTCACAATATGTTCAATGTAAAATTGGGAATGTTGAATGTCAAATTTATGTAAAAGAGTAGTAAAAAGCAGGTGTTGAATGTAAAATCTTTTTATAAGAGTATTTAGGTCATTTCATATTTACATTTTTAATTAATTTGAGACTATGGTTCTTTTCTAGTATTTTTTAATTTTTTGATCATAAAATGGTATTAATTGGAAGTTTTAATACTCAAGGGTCATTTCTCCTAAAAATTAAGGTTAAGAACCATGAAAATCTTAAGGAGAATAACGTTGTCGACATCTGTGTTTCCTTTGCATAATTTTAGCATGTGATTCATTTAAAAATCATTACCTATCACCACCATGGAACTCAAATTAGTTTTTTTTGTAACATTTAAAAGAATTCTATTAGAAATACTATATGGTACATATAACTTTAAAGTTATGCAGCTGCCACATAACAGTAGCAAATTAAATATTCTGGAGATTTAGTACGTATATAGTACATGTAACCTTTAGAAATACTATTAGAAACACAAGAGATAAATAATTTATATCCTTCATGGACGCAAAGAATAAAGAAAAGTCGAAGATCAGTAATGAGTAATGAAAGTCGATTTGATTTTTTTTTTCTTGCAGTGAAGATGAATTATGGTCGAGATCTCCAGGGTCATGATCATTCCTAAAGAAAAATTAATTGAACCATTAGCAAAATATGAAGATATCTACGTTGGTGTATAAATCATTCCCAAAGATTAAATTATAAATTGATGAAATTTGAAGTTGTTTCCTTGATCGAAGCATCTGTCTTTGAATCTTACTCAAAGCTGAAAAATTAAATCGAATGATCAAATTATATTTGAATGAATGTTTGAGTAAGACTATTCAAATATGGTCAATAGAAAATGTGGTGGTTGCTATGTGAGTGATCAAACTAACATACCTAATCTCGTATGCGCTTTTAATTAATTGTTGTATTCTTTGGACCAATACACTTTTAATTGTTTGAAGCTATATAAAAAAACTGACCATGACCATGACCATGACCATTCATATGATTTAGTGTTTCTTATTATATATATATATATATATATATGGTAGCTTTTGCTGTTGCGCATGTAAGGAAGTACATCTATATATGGCACGAGTGCTACACTAGTTATGATTGAAAGGATACATATTTAGTAAGATTTTCAATTAAAAATTTAAATCTATTCTAAATTTGAATAATAGTATAACAAAAATCAAGAAAATAAAAATAAAAATAATATAATATTAAAAATGAAAGGAATAGAATCAATGAACCAATCTCCTATCTTTTCCCAGTATTGTATAATATATTAAAAATATATATAATATAATATAACAAAATACAAAAAAGGAATCAGTACTGTAATCTAAAAATGTTTGAAAACAAAAATTAAAAGTAATTTAAAAAGGAAAACATAATTTACTCATATTTTGAATTAATTTATATATTTATTAATATATTAATGTGAAATAAATAAATAAATATATAAATAAAAGTATTAATTTATTAATATTTAAATTATGTAATAATATTTAAATTTAAAATAATTAAATCTCCTACGTATCCATGAACTAATTGAAGCTGGGAAATGTGCGGTAGCCTGCATGCTTTTCCTATATAAGACTCAGGCAACTGCCACAGAACAGTACTTAGAGAAAAGAAAGAACAAAATTGTTGAGTTTGAGAATTCTCTTATTCATAGTGTTGTAAATAGACTGAATAAAAATTAGAGAGCGAACATGAATTTGGCAGGTTACTTTTTTTTTTGGGCCAACATGAAAATACTTCATTAATAGCAACACAAACGGTACAACAAAAGTTTCAAAGACAACAAAATTATTTCACAGAAACACAAATAAAATCCAAGCCACACAAAGTGAAGAAAACAAGACAAACAGAAGACCCGCAAAACAGAAATAGACAAAGAAATAAAACAGAGGCAGACACAGTGATCACGATGGGCCATTAATCTCTAACGGCTCAACCTATTTTGAACACCGCCTTGAGGAGAGAAAGTTAGGTCTGAGTAGTGCCGAGAATGAGGACTATGATTCCAACCACAGTACCCAATGTTTTCCAAGGTGTGTTGCAATAATCACGTCTCAGAGTTGCCTTCATCTTGTGAAGTGGGTCATGATAAAAATCATTCAACTCTTTGAAGATCTTGAGGTATTCAGAACTGCAGGTCAGTGTAAGGATATTCTTACCCAGACCATTGAATAATGTTGCAACTTCACTGGTATCACCAAGCCAGTTGTGGATTATTCCCTTTCGAATGAGGACATCCACATCTTTGTGTTGATTAGGCAATCCCACATGAGAGCATAGTCAACAATGTAGGAATCATTAGGATAATGACAATGCTCTCAAGCTATCATATTACGAAACCAAAATTCAGTGCTGTCATCCACAAGAATGTGTGGCATCTCAAGAACACATCCTGAAAAGTTCAAGTCTAACAAGCAAATGCTGTCGGCTGACTTAAACGTTACTCCTGCATCTAGCAACTCTTTTGCACTGCATAAAAGACGTTCTTCAGGTTGGAATTTACTCCTTACAGGTTTTGTTGTTGGTAAGTAAAACAATCTAAGAAGATCTGTGAAGTGGTTTATCCTAACATCAGGATCAGGCTTTAGTTTTTGCCTGTTTAGACCTTCAAAGAAGGAAAATGTGATATCAAGAAATGAAGGGAGGTCACCACGATGGTCAGGGGGAAATGACATACCGAATAACTCTTCAATAAAAAAGAAAGGAAGTTGATTCTCAAGTAAAAGCAAATCCCTAAAAACACTTCCCTGCAAATATAGTTGTGACAGTTTAGCATCCTTGAGGATCTCACGGTTACGGTTGCTCACGATGAATTCAATGATGAAAACAGCATCCACTAATATCAGTTTCACAAATTCCTCCACAGTGAGTTTGATGTTCTCCGAGTAGGACGCACGAACTTTTGGCTCTGACTGATTCACAAAATTGACCATTTCTTCAAAGCTTGCCCTCGCTCGTTGTAAAAAAGTTCTGAACACAAATTGTTTGTGCTCTTCCATGTCTCGTAGCCTCTCATCACGATAATGAAAGGGGCCGATTGAAACAACCACTGGGGTGTAAGCTTCTTCTTTGGATTTACGGATCAAAGGGGGCACTCTATAGATACAATATGCAGGGCGTGACAAGAGACGATCTTTGTTGTCTAGTGTCATTTTTTCTAGTGTCATTTTTTCAATGTCAATCTCGAAATCATTTTCCAATTCCATCTATCAAATAAAATAGTGATGAATATTAAAATAGATAACACAAAAAAGTTTAAAAAAAATCATTTAGTGATAGGTAAGAAATTTTAAATAGCAATAAATAATAACAAATAGTAATAGGTATGTTTTGTTTTTTATGTATAGTTTCATATCTTCACAGGTTTTCTTCTTAAAGCTAGCACTAAATAAGGCTAAAAGGCTAATAATTTAGAATGTAAACATGCATTTGCAATCTTAATTAGGCTGTAGAAAAACCTGTGAAAGTAAATAAATGGAGAAAATGAAAATAATTATAAAAGGATCCAAATTGCCAAGCTGTAACCGAGAGGAAAGTAAATAAACTAAGAAAAGCATTCAGAATTTGATGAGAGTATATGATTCAGTACCTTGTTCTTTGGAGTTTCCATCTATGAAATGAGGAGCCACAAGAGATTATGCAACTTTTATTTTCTCTCTATACATGAAATTGCAATACAAATTACTTTCTGATGTTCAGTTATATTGAGGTTCTACTTGGTGTTATATAGCATGTAGTTCATCCCTGTAAAGGTACACGTGTTTCTTTCTTTGTTTTGTTTTTTTATTAAAGGTTTTGTTACTACGTTGCAAGGAAATAATATTCCAGGGAAAGAACGAATTTAGAGAGTTCTACATGTGAAAGAAAGTATATTGCGTTGTATGTCCCATAAAGGGTTACAAGATGGGATATATATACAATGATTACACTGCGTAAACAATCCAATCAAATCATTAATTTACAGATGCGGGGGATATGCTATATCAGCTAATAACTAACATTATCATTGAGAAACTCAGTATATCATTCGTTTATATATATGATTTTTTTTTAATGAGGCGTTTATATGATTTTGAATTGTATAGAGTTTGTGATTACTTACATATTTACCCCATTAAACGAAATAAAGGAAAGCAATACTTTAAAAAAAAAAAAAAGCTTCAAGTAAACTAAAGGTTATAAAGAAAACATAGTTTATTTACATAAAGTAAACTTAAGGTACAGACTTAAGAAATTAAAGTTTAAAATAAAAGAAAAGAATAAAAAAAAGGCGTCAACCAAACTGAAGGGTTTATAGAACATGGTCAATCTGCGTTATGTAAACAAAGGTTATTCTAAAGAATAATAAATTTATTTTTCCATTTTCTTTAACCTTTACATTTGTTATGTAGACGTACGTGTATTTAAGATTAATATTAAAATGTTAATTAATCATTTGAAGTTGGAAGAGAAATTGAAGTGAAGACAAACACAATTGTACAAGTTAAAATATAATTTTACATTTAAATTTAACCAGTCTGATCATACCATTGTTTGTGGAATGATCTATTTTTAGGAATCTGAAAATATAATTTTAAATTTATTATTGTCCCATTCTGTGAAACATATGAAATTAAAGTATTTTACGTTAAGGGATTCCAAAAATGCAATGTGTTCATAATTCCAAAGAAACACCTATTCAAAAACACCCCATCGACTTTTGGATTATTTAAATTTAATATAGATAATTCAAAGTTATTATTTTCATGCTTATATTATGTGTCAAATTATAATTATAAAATCACAATTAATTTTGAAATTATTCTTATTTGCCGCAAAGAACCCAATGAGATCATTATTGGTATATAGAAGGTGAAGATATGAGACTCAACCTGCTTTGCCCAGAGAGAGAGAGAGCTTGTGATGGTATGATTTTCTAACATCTCAGACATTATAAAAAGGGGACCAAACTACATTTTGACATTTATAACCAACATCTTAGTCATATGTTAAAAAACTTAATTTATTTTGAATGAATTACAATTTAATGATATTGGAGCCGTTTTCTTGGTTGAAGCATCTGACTTGGAATATTAACCAGAGTTAAAATTAACAAAAAATTGGTAACTTAATTAGGAAACTCAAATACAGATAACATTATTCAAGTTGGATCCTTAGCTTGATTTAACTATAAAGTAAGACGTCCTTCAAAATTGCTTGATTCTTAAATTCTACAAAGAAATAGGTAAAGTTATATGCACTACACATAGTTCACCGAATAAGTTGAATGCCACTCTCTTTATAAAAGGAATTTGAAAGGGTTAGAGTATCTTTTTGTATGAGATAGTATTCTTGATCTTAGCCAAATGGCCGAGAAAGGTATAAATTGTATTCTGAACTAGTGCGTTGTTGACAGAATTTATTATTTATTTGTTATCATTGATTATACAATAAGATGCTAGTAGGTATATAGTTTTGTAAAACTGGCTATTTTCAAACCATATTAAAGTTATTTTTGTGGGAATGGTGACATCATTATTTATCAATGTTAATGTAGCTGAAATGTTCAAGAGGGGGTGAATTGTGCTGTTGAAAATTTCTGTAAAAAAGAAAATTAATGCAATTATACAAGAGTTCTAAAAAAGAGCAAGAATTTGAAAGTAAAAAAAGTAGGAAAAAATAGAATCAAATACTATGATTTATCTTAGTTTAGCCACTTCACTTTGCCTACATCAAGTATTCAAATCACTACTTATGATTTCTCCACTAATTCTAACATGATTCAATCAGGCTTTTCCTTGCCTTAATACAACTCCAAGCTCTTCACTTGAGTTGGTCATGAGTCTCTCCACACCCTTTCAAAGATGTGTACAAAATGAATCCCTTAATATAAAAACTCACCGAGATTTCTACCCTAAAGTAAAAGTAAGATCTACAAGTGTTTAGCTTTATTAAAGAATCAATAGAATACAATGAAGCATATTTTCCCATAGCTAAACGTGGTAGGTGAAACTTTAACGTGCACAAGACAAAGAACTTAATGATTCAGCAATATTTTGGCACAATCTTACTTAATGCTCTCGCCTACCATCTTAATTAAGATCTTATTTATAGATTTAAGCCAAATCTAATCATTAGAAATGAGAACTAGTCATTACTTAGCTGAATATAATGTTTACCTATCATGTTTGATGCATGTCAGAGCTTTGTCAGCTAAGCCTGGTAGGTTAGTATACTATCCCATATAGCCATTAGATACATCTCATAATGTTGGATCATGTTTGTAACATCCTACCTCCTATCCCTTCTTCCTGACTTAATCAAAACTTCAAAATTCAACCAAACACAACCCTGACTTCTCAAAACAACTCTGATAATTCATAAACACAGCGGAAACGACTCAAAAGCACCAAACACGGGGCTGGGGCCGCGGCCGCTACAGTGCCGCGGCGGCTCCGACCTCCCCTGTCTCAACTGCTGCTGCCTCCTATGGCGCCGCGGCCTGACTTCCTGCCCCGCGGTGCCCCCAGCTGATATTCCATATCAGCAAATTCAACATTCCGAGGCGAACTTCTGACGCGCATAACTTTATGTTCCGACCTCCGATTGACTCGATTCCAACTCCTACAAGTCAATCTAGGCCCCATCTGTCCACAGACATCACTTTTACCTCAATCCAACTCCGTATGTAAGTTCTGGACCCTTGACACCATTTTGGCCACTTGCTGACCAAAACTCACTACTAACCACCTCCAATTGCCACCAAAAGCAACTGGTCGCTTAGAGACCATTCATACAGGTCTAAAACTCCTAAACCAACTGATCCAAAGAGGTTTCACCTTAAAGGAACCACTCCATTAAGATTTGATCCCTCAAAACCCAGCTTGACAAACGGGCTACAAGCCCTAAGACAGCACAACAAAACCCCAAAACCATTCAAGCCCCCAACACTAACAAACAAACTCCTCAACATCCAAACCATACAACCATACATACAACATACATACATCCATCCATACCAATCCTTTATCAATTCCTTTAAGCTATCCATTACAAACATACTATCCTACTTAGCACAAGATACATTATCCAAAATACACACACTACATAGACTATTCCCACGTACACAGCTACTCTTGCGTCTTCTCCAGACCAGTGCCAGAACCGTCACCTGAAAGGTTAGTTTATGGGAGAGGGGGTGAGACAATGTCTCAGTAACCGGGAACAACAACCACACACACACACACATATATATATACATATATCTCACACGAATCATGAATGCAATATGAAATGAATGACATGCATGTCGCCCTCATGGGAACTCCATCCTTATCCTCCCTAACACATATATCATCCATCCTTATTCTCCCTAACATAAATACATAATCCAGCCTTATCCTCCCTAACATATATATATACATAATCTAACCTTATCCTCCCTAACATATATACATCATCATACATCATACCACCATCACGTCATCACCACTACATCCACCATACATCATAATCTCACAATGTCATGTGGTGATGCTCATGTATCATCATATAATCATCATAATGTCATGTATGCAACATATCATATCATCATCACACATATCATCATCATCTAACCGTATACATACCACGATATATATATAGATATACCATACACACAAACACATCAATATCATGGTATGAAAGAGACATACATATATACGCAACAATACACAATACCACATAAACAAACACCCGGTTACCTCAATTGTCGTTACCACATACACACGAGTTCCACAAGCTTGAACTGTCCAATACGCGTGAACCCCTCTCGATTAGCCAACAACCTTTACAATACCACAATTCTTCCATTAACACACTGTACCAATAATACAACCATCACAATTCTACCACATTAACCTAACCCAAGGTTCCAACACCCTTTTCATGCATCAATAAGCTCTTAGGGATCACTCAAACACTACACAACCTCATATACTTCGGGTTCCCAAAAGCCCTAACCGAAGCAACCTAGGGTTATGCTCTAAACACACATAATCCCTTCAAAACTCACATTCAAGCAACAAGAACATCAAAACACACTTCCTTAACCCCAAAACATCCATTTCAATCAGTGGATTTCACCCCAAACCAGAAATCCAACCATACAACCGGAAATCCCAAATTTCAACCGAAGAAAATGGAGAGAAAGGAGTAGGGAACGCTTACCAACTTGAATCCAAGCTCCCGAGGGACGAGAATCACTCCGGGACACCGAAAAATGCCGAACCCTAGCACTGCACCTCGTCTCTCTGCGTCGCTCTCTTCATTTTCTTTCTTTCTTTCGCGTCCGACTGATCCGGTTTTAAACAATTTTTCCGACTCTCGCCGCGGCTCCATAATGCCTCGCCGCGGCTCCGCCAACTAATCCGAAACAATGCCACTGGAAGGTCTCTCATCGCGGCGGCTTTGCTCCTAGCCGCGGCGTAGGGCCCTTTCTGGTTCCTCTTGAACCTATCTCTGTCCTGCTTCCTCCAGTCCTGAACACCAAAACCAATAAAGATATCGTGAGGGGCGTTACAATGTTAAGCGGCTAGCAGCCTGCTACCATCACCCTTAACCTCCCCCATTTCTCATTTCATCTGTCCTCACTCCCTTGAGACACACGCACAATATATTTATTATATATACTCACACATATATATATAAATTTATACTTATTATTTATAAACATTTTATATATGAATAAATAAATACAAGAAAATATATTTATGGAGATTTTATTTTTTTTAGCGTGTGCCTCCGATATCTTTAACCTACCCACTTTAATTGATTTATTGAGATTCAAATTAATCTAAATCAAGCGAAGTAGGCTCTTTTGAGTAACAAACTTTATCATCAAATATTTAACACGCCTGTATTTTTAGGACAAGAACTTAATAGCTTTGATTAAACTAGTACAACCTCTTACCAGTTAGACCAATATAGAGATTTTTTTATTACAATTAATATATATTTATAATTATCACATTAAAAATGCGACATGGATGGTGCAAAAATGAAGAAAAAGAAAAAAAGAAAAACCAGCTTCCATGATGAAAGCCGATTCAGGAAAAGTTGCCACCAAAATTTTAAGGAAAATTTTGAAAAACACATTCAAAAGGAAATGATAGTTTACAAAATAAAGTTGGATTCGGGAATACAATGATTAGTTAGGAAGGAATTAGACACCCCACAGTATTTATTCTTAGCTACAGTTGATTGTGTAAATGAATATGACTTTAAAAATTATTTTGATTGTACATTAATCATTCACATACAAAAATAAATATAAAAATGAGAGAAAATAAGATAATCAAATGAGAAAAATATTATTTATTTACAAAGAAAAATTTAATCTAAGATGAGAAGTTAAGACCTATGTACCTATGATAGGGATCAAAGTCCACCTAGCTGGTATTTTTTATTATAATTTTTTAAAAAAAAAGAATGTTTATAGAAAATAATTTATCTCCCCTCAAACAAAACAATTTTTAGAATTGATTGGTTTGTTTTAATTTACAAAAAATAGATTAATTTCCATTGCTTAGATTAATTTCCATTACCTACTCTTATTATTTTCTAAAATCAATTTTTTAAAGAAAACATAAATTTTTTCCCTTCTTTTAAAAGATGTGATTAAAATACATGTCATCTTGAATATTATATTTTTAAAAGTAAAAGATTGAAAACTATTTTATTCATTATTTTGAATAAAATACATGTCATCTTGAATATTATATTTTAAAAAAAAATTTTAAAACAAAATCATCTAGTATCTGTGGTGACTTTATCACTCACAATTACTGATTGATATCTAAGTGCCTACTGTGATATCACTCAAGACAGAAAGGCAGCAAAAATAAAAAATTTGGAGAAAAATAAATAATGTTTATTTAAATTATTTTTATTTTCTTATGTCTATTATAAATATGAAAATAAATAGAATCAAAGGAACACATTTTTATTTCAGAATGCATGAAAAAGAATTTAAAGCATGATTGTTACGTGTATTTTTAAAGATAATCAACTAACATTTATAATGACTTTATCACTCATAATATGCTAATCAATACCTAAATATCCATAATATTACCACTTGCAGCAAAAAGGCATAAAAGGCTTTTGTTTTAATTATTTATATTACATTTATTATTTTTAAGAAAAAGGAAATTAGATAGGACCATTGGAACCTAAAATTAGATAGGACCAAGTAATTGAGTCTCATATGCCATAAAAGACGAGATATTAGCTTAAGCCATCCACATGGGGCAACAATGCCAAGGATGCACCTCCTATAAGGTTCTCGCCAACCGATAACAAACCATTATTCACCTATCAACCATCACTCATACATGTTTAAACCTTTTTGGAGAAAGTTATATGAACTATGGTTATGTAGAAAGCTAAATCTATCCATCCTCTACACGCAACAAAGGCACAAAGGCTCATGAAGCATCTTTGTGACACGTACTATAACAGATTTTGATGCCAGAAAAAAATCAACGTGTCGGGCATATTATCGAAAGCGTGGACCGTTTATGCACTGCCCAATAAACATTGCATCTCTCTCACGCATATTATCGAACACGTGTCGGGCATATACCAGAAAAAGAATTGAACACAAGCCCCTTTCATTAACCTAACATACAGCCATCAACAATCAACACCCACATCGTAACCAAGCAATCATAATAGACTAATAGACCCTCCAGACCAACAGGAATCAATAGATAAACCCATCGATAGAAGTTACCCAAAATTAATCGTGCAATCGACATCCATAAAGAAATCTTAAAGGTATAATAATTCATACCTGACATGAGTGTGTTTGCTTCTCGGTTTCTTCCCTCAAATTCTATTATACTCCAACGCATTCACCCTCTAATCGTGCTCTCTCAGACTGCTCCTCTTTTCTTGCTCGATCTCCCTTACCTCCATCTCTCAATCTCCGACCTCTCCCTGTTCTCCAACTCCCCTCCTGCTTTCCCACATACTCTTCCCTCCTTCCATCTCTCTCTTTCTTATTTCAGCACCCCCTTCACTTTGGCCCCATAGACTCCTTTTATAGCCGAGCATAGCGTGGATCCAAAGCTCTCTCTCTCTCTCTGCGCGCCGATCTCTGTCCCATTGACAATTTAGAGGTTCAAAGGAGGCGTTGATCAATGCCTGTTGATGGTGTGAACATAAAAAATTTCCTTCCCTTTGCTTCCCGGATAGTCGAGCTCCTAAAGAGAGGAGATATTTTTCCCTTTCTGGTGTCCAGTTCTCTGCATCAATCTGTGCCTATTGCGTGTTATAGCTGCCCTGCTGTTTTCTAGTCTCTGCATCGATGCTCTGGTCCCGATGCCTTTCCACAAAGTGGGCGATCAGCGTTTCACTCCCGCTCTTCCATTTTTTTCTTTTAGGTTTAGTCATTATTTGTTTTAAAATCTATTGGGAAAAGGATTTTTTTTGACAAAAAGCTCTAAATTAAAATATCAAGAGCTATGCCTAAAACATATTTTTATTATCCTTTAAAAAAATATTTAAAGGATAAGAAATTAATTTTTCAACCCTCTCAAAATCTCATTTTTTATTTTCTAAAACATGTGATAATTAGTAAATTTATTTATAATTGAACTAAAAAGGCTCTTTTTGTTTTTCTTTTTTTTATTTATTTTAAAAAATACGGTGTTCATAATAATAATATAATATATATATTTATATAAAATTGATATTACCTATTACATTTTTTTTGGCTAGAGTATCCCTACATTTGGACAAGGAGAGAAAACATAGGAAAGAAAATAAAGAAAAGATAAAACTAACGGAACAGATTTTCTGTTCTTGTACTTGGATAAATGGAAAAAATATATAATGGAGAGAAAAATGATTAATTTCACAATAATGATAATACAATTACTATTTTTGGAAAATATTTACATATAATAAAATTTATTATTCCACTATTTATTCATATTATTTTCATAATATATTATTCAATGAAATAAAAATATAATTTAGTTGGAAAACACAAGGCCACACCTCAAAAAATTCTGCGTCTCTTAAAAAAAAATTCCATTTAGTCTTTGGTATGGAAAATATTTTGTTAAAAAATAGAAAATCAATTTTGATTATCTTTACAACTTGAATAAATTAGTTTTCAATTATTAGTTAGAGATATTTTTTGTGTTTACAAAAATTTTCTAAGTGATATTTTAAAAAATACATAGATATATGTTATATTTTCAATTAACAAATATTTTATATTAATTTATTTATATATTAGATGTAGTATATAATATATTTTAGTTAATATACGTGTATATTATATTGTAATTAATTTAAATATGGAAAAATTAATTAATCAGTCCTTATTCCTTACACTCATTTTCAAGTAGGTCCCTATACTTTAAAAGTATATGAAAAACTCCCCATAGTTTGAGCTGTTAGCAAAGTAGTCCCTAAAATTTAATTCATTTATAAAAATACCCCTACTGTACATATGTGGCATTAACGATGTTAAATTAATGCTAACATGGCAAAAGAGTAAACATGTGGATGCTGAAATGGCAATAGTAGAATAGCATACATTAAAAAAAAGAATGGAAACACAGCTTATTCTCCACCGTGCCTTTCCAAAAAATTAAGAGGTGTATGGATTTTTTTTTTTGTAATTAGATGTATGGATGTTTTAATAACCATATTTTGTATCTGGCACTATAATTATATTACCTTCTATTTATATTTTCCCTTTAGTTTACCAAACACAGCGGTAAGTAATTCTATATTGCCATTGTTTGCTATTGGTTGCATGGTCTTCCCAAGACGCCTTTTACAAATCCCTAACAATGAAGTTAATGCTCTGTTCTACAAGCCCAAAATAGAGGTGAGCATTTGTTCCAACAAGAACCTAAGAATGCAAATTTCCATTTCTTCCATCATATTTACAAGAAGTCTACTAAACCAATGGTTTCACCGTCCCACTATCATTATTTTGAAGGCAAAACCCAACTTCCTCCTGGCACTCTTAATATAAATACTGTTTTTAATATTTGAATTACAAATTTGTCCACCAATACATAAAATACAATAAACATCTCTATGCGTCTATTTTCTATATTTTTTGTCGATGAAGCTTGCTTATATGACTCCCATGTTATGTGACTTCATAATAGTCCAAGATACCCTCATGGGTAGACAAAATGTGAGGATTAAACCCAGCTAAGTAATTACAGAGGTAAGCATTTGAAGATGTCTGGTTAATGAAACTTTTATGTTTGAATGCTTAGAGATTTAACATAGATTTTAAAATTACAACAGTCACAGAATAGTTGAAATTAAATTCATTCCTTCACCTATGTGATTTTCCCCTTCATGCTTTGTCAATCTTTGATCACTTTAAGATGCTCTGCCACCATAAAGAAAAATCTCCATCCATCTTCGGCTACACCTTGGTTGGTTCCCTCAAATTCAATGACGAGAACCTAGACATCAATATTCTCCACCCAAAACCCTTCTTGTTCTCTCGTTTGTGCTTACTCTCCTATTTGTGAAAACTTTGGCATGCTCTTCTACATAGGAGGACCAAGCCCTTGTCGCCACATTAGCATGATTAGCCACATAGGAAAAATTCTTAACGCCACTAGCTGATCTGGAGGCTGTAGGGATTGAAATTAAAACTTCGCAAAATGTACAGAGTGGATTGAAAACTTTGAAATTATAGAGACCTAATTAAAATTTGAGGTAAACTATAGGGATCAAAAGATTAATTTTTCCTTTAAATAATATAAAATAATATATTATAAATTCCGTATAGGCACATGTAAAACAAGTTTTGGTTTGGGGAAGGGGTGTCACGAAGCCTGGATCCTTTTTCCTTTAAATAATATAAAATGGTGAGTTGTATGCTCTGAAAAATGCTAAGCAAACCCCTACGAAAAACAAAAATCCCAAATCCCACTCTACGAACTTACATTAGCTTTCTTTACATTTCCACTTTTTTTTTTTTCTAAGCCTACTGATCAGTAACGTACAAAACACATGATAAGTCAAGTTCACTCTCTCTAGTTGTGATTTTATTTTCTAAGCTATGGATTCTATGACGGTTTCGAGTAACTATCTTGTACTCTCTAAATATTCATGCTATATAGAAACTACACAAAAATCTTGATCAAGCTTAAAATTAGAAAATATTGGTGCCAGTGCTTTTTACATGGTTGGTTTCAGAGGATGACCGTAACCACCACGGGTAACTGACCGAGGAAAGCCCCTACTAAAATCTGTAATTCGTATGCTTGGGAAAAAAAAAAAAATCAAATGACACTGAACGTAGCCTAGAGCCAGAATGCCGAGTGCAAGAGACCATTATCGACGCACTTGCTATTTGTATTTTACTGCTTTGAAAGGTTAGAGAGTAAGAAAGTATACCCACTTAGGCACTTACTGACACTTCAACTAAGACCTGACTGCTCTTGCTGAAAGGATGTTGGATAGGTTTAAAATGAGGATAGGATTATGAATATATTTTCATAAATGAAAGTCTATAATTTTAGTCATATTGAGGGGTGTGCCTGGCCTAGGGATGAACCATGAAATTGACGCAAAATGCCATATCTTCAGTGTCACTGTCATTTTTTCACTTTCTCTTAATCAAATGACAAAAGGCCTTTTTCTCTACTTTGGGCCGACTTCGCTGGGCAAACAAAATACTCAGTGCAAGTGAAGTAGACGTAACTTGTGGCACATGACCATGCCTATGAGGAAGACCATTAAAAAGCGTTGTCATAATTCTGAAATAATGTTTTAAAAAAAAGAAAAAAAAAAGAAAAGTTGCCATATGCTTTTAAGATCCAAAGTGTGTAATCTTACAAGTGGTTTATAACTAAAACTAAATAAGATCACTAAAAAAAGGCTAATAGTGTTGGCAACAATGTATAATAACCGGTTCGAGTCGTGCAAGGATACTGTCTTTAAGAGCTATTTCGCCACACCCTGTTAAATGTAGCAGCTCCCCAGGATTAAATGAACCCTTCCTGCTTTGTGAAGGAGCAAGGCAACAGAATAGCAGTAACCAAACAGAAAAAGATGAAAGAAGCTTGGGAGAGCAGAGGAGGAGAAGAGAGAGCTCCGAAGGTTGTCCGTGAGCTCAGTGTGTCATCTTAAATTTTGGAGCTCAATATTTATAGGCTCTGAAATCACTTGAATGTTTGACACACCGTAATCACAATTAAACACTAGATTCAAACGTTGGGAGACAATGAAATTAAGGGAAATCATTTCTGGACGTTGAGGAGATAAAACCGTAAGATAAAAATGATTTCTAAATGTTGGAGGGATAATGTTTTAATGGTTAATAAAATCTGTTAACAAATTTGAACAAAACCAAAAACTTAAAAGCTCCGACATTTTAGAATTCAAAGGTTCCAAGTTTGAAGTTATAAAAAATTGAAGCTTTTCTGGTAAGCAATTTCATAAAAATTATTTTGTATTTTTCAAAATAATTTTTGCAAAAAATGCCCAATGTCTAGTTCAATGCATGCTCTTAGGGGGGGGGATCGACATATTTCAATTACGTTAGCCTGTTATTATACACACGAGCCCACTTCTCCTCCTGATCCATTTATTAGCCCAATATTACTTCTTAGCTTAAATACACTAAGGCTTCCATTGGTTCAAGCAATGGTGGACTTCCTTGTTAACACACATACACATAAATTCTAACAAATAGTTGTGGTAGTAAACGTTGACAATCTTAAAATGTTGTGATCAAAAGTAAAGTATAAGAAAAATAAGAAAAGTTTTCACAGTTGAACAAGAGTACAGGATATGCATGCCTGAACCTCAGGAATTGGCTGAATAGTTTCAAAGATTTCTTGACAAATCTCAGGGGTGGATCCCGTTTCTTTGCTGCTAGAAAATAGCGGCACTGTGTGTAGTTGTTCTAGCTAGTAGCAGATCTAGACCATCTATACTCAAATATGGATTGTCTCCATTTTATATTATATTTTTATTTTATTTTTAATATTAAACATTATTTTTCAAAGATCTTACAATTGACAAATTATTTTTAGTTTGTTATTTTTCTCCTTTTAAAATTAAAAAAATGTTAAAAAACTTATTTATACAGTCTAGATTTACTACTGAAATAATAGCACCCAATGGCAGCTTCAAAAGCAGTAGAGGACTTAGTTCACTCAGAGGCCAAGCCTTTCTACTTCATGTCTGTCATCTCCCACCAAAGAATCTGAGTATATGTGCTCTTCCTTCTTGTTTTTTTTTTGGACCAATCAAACTGAATGGCATTCAAAGAGGAAAGAAACCACAATCCAAGTCTAAAAAACAAAATAAGAGAATCGAAAAGAAACGATCTGAGTAAATATGCGCTCTTCCTTCTTGGATACGACTGTTAGTGTCAATTGTTGTATTCAGTATGCTTTAGATCCATCCTTGGCTTCTGTTATGTATATACGTCAGTGAAAAATACTAAGTTTTTCTTTAAATAATTAATTTTAAGGAAATATTCTTCTTTATTTAAAATGACGCATTTTAAATGAAAAAAAAAACAATAAGGCTTAGAATTACATATGGTGCTTCCTCTTTTACTGTATTGATTAAAGGCTTATACGACATCTAGTTGCATGTCTACATAATATACTCTCTTCGTTTTATTTAGTACTCCCTCCTTTCCATATCTTTTGTAGTAATTTAAGATTTTTCCATACAAATTAAGAAATCATTTATTATATCTATTTTCACAAGAAATTTGATTAATTTAACTAAAAAATAATGAGCTACATTGAATTAAACAAGAGAATGGTACAGTTGAAAAAAAAGTACTTAATAATGCATGGAAGATCTAAAATAATAAAAAATTTGAAACAAAATCAAAACTGTAAAACTACAAAAGATATGGAATTAAAAGAGTATTATTTAATATTTTAGTATACAAATTAAAAATACAATTAATATGTTAAAATTTTATTTTAAATTTTCTAATGTGCTTTTAAAAAAATGAATAGATAGAAAAGAGTCATTAATACTGTTTTTTTACTTTTAAAATAAAAATAAGAATATAATTAATGAAAAAAAATTAATACTATCTTAAAATTTTAAATTAATAGATAAATAGAAACATCTTTTTTATATATTATTGATTCATTAAAGTATGGATAATTTAGTGAAACGAAACGTAATATGATCTGAACAAAAGATGACGTAATCCGAATGACGACTGCAGTTTGTCTTTGTATCAGTAATAAAGAAGAAATCAACAATATTTTATAGTTAAACCCAAAATTAGTAAGCCTAATCACATTTCTATCATATTATATACCAGGTGAGCATTTGTATATTCCACGAAGTTAAGATGAGCAATAACTAATCATGGCATAATGGGACACAACATTAAACTGAACGATAAATTGATTTAAGGTTTAATAGTTTAGTTATAATCTAATTAGGATTGTATTAGTAGTGATTAAAATAATATATTTTAAACAAATAACATAAATTTAAACAAATTGCATAACTTTATTAAACCTCAAATTAAATAATATTAAATTATCAATATATTATCCACCATAAACAAATTATTAATCAGTGTTATAGCTCAATATTTAAATCTAAATAAGCTAATATTCATTCATAATCATATTTTGAGTTCAAAATAATCAACTAATAATCTATTATTATATTATTTGTTAACTAAATTTATAGTTTTCATTAAATATATATAATAATAATGTTTGTATAATATTATAATATAAAAAAATTATACTAAAAATTATACTATTTTAACTTAAAAGATAAAAAAATGTTTGAAATTTAAAAAAAAAAAGACTGTTTCCAAAAACATGTTTCAATAGTTCAACCCCAATTTCATTGGCTCAAACTGGTTCCTAAAAGAGCCCGCCTCGCTCTCCATCTAAACCAGATTTGACACCAAATCCCTGTTGAACTAGCATAATAACACTAGTTACAGCATGTGAAGAGGGTGATATATTATAAATTTTATAATTTGTATTAGTTTTAATGATGGTGATATTTTAATTGTTCACAATAACTATTGAAATGAACCAACTATATGTGCTATTTGTAAATGTTTAAATTCATTAAATTTTCATGCTAAAACTAATTATATTTTTTATACTCTAATTATATTATTATCGGTCTCTAAAAAAACTTGTCATTGTCATTGGTGATGTTATGTGTAACACCCCTCATATTATTTTTCTTGGCGTTGTGTTCAGGACCGAAGGAAACAGGACGGAAGAAGGCCTAGGTGGAGTCTGGAAGAGGTCCACGCCGCGGCGAGAACCATTCCAATGGTGCTGTTCCAGATGAATTTGGTGGAGCCGCGGCGAGGGATGGTAAGGCCACGGCGAGATTCAAGGAATTTGTTTAAATTCAGATCAGTTCAGTTGGACGAAAAAGAAAGAAACGAAGCGAGCGATGGAGGAAACCGAGGGAGCTGAGCTAGGGTTTGAGATTTCCGGCATCTAGGAGTGATTTTCAGACCTTAGGAGCTTGGATTCAAGTTGGTAAGTGTTCCCTACTCATTTCTCTCCATTTTCTTCGGTTAAGATTTGGGGTTTTCGGTTGTAAGGTTGGATTTCCGAGTTGGGGCAAAATCCACTGATTTAAATGGATGATTTGAGGATAATGGAGTGTGTTTTGGTATTCTTGTTGCTTGGATGTGAGTTTTGAAGGGATTATGTGTGTTTAAAGCTTAACCCTAGGTTATTTTCGGTTAGGGCTCTTGGGAATCCGAAATGTATGAGGTTGTGTAGTATTTGTATGATCCCTAAGAGCTTACTGATGCATGAAAAGGGTGTTGGAATCTTGGGTTAGGTTAATATGGTTGAATTGGGATGTTTGGTTTATTGGAACATTGTGCTAATGGAAGAATTGTGATATGGTGAAGGTTGTTGGCTAATCGAGAGGGGTTCACATGTATTGGATAGTTCAGGGAAGCTTGTGGAACTCGTGTGTGTGTGGTAACGACAATTGAGGTAACCGGGTGTTTGTTTATTTGTATGGTATTGTATATTGGTATGTATATTTATGTATATATGTATGTTTCTTTCATACCATGATATTGATGTGTTGTGTGTACGTTTTCTATATATATCGTGGTATGAACACAGCTAGAGGATAGTTGTGATGATTATGATGATGATTATTATTATGATGACGATATTGACATGACATGACATGATGCATACATGACACTGTGATATGACAATGATGATGAGGATATGATGATACATGAACATCACTACATGACATTGTGAGATTGTGATATATGGTGGTTTGGGTGGTGATGATATGATATGATATATGATTAGGGAGGATAAGGATGCGATCCTTGTCGCTAAATCCTCCCCTATGGCCAGGGGAGCCAGGCGGCAGTGGACTGCACCTTCCCTAAATCACCACCAATTCAAGGTGGTCCAGGGGAAGGAGAGCCACGGTCCAAACGTTAGTGTTACCTTTGGCCGGGTGCACTAATGGGAGGTAAGATTGGTAATGTCCCGGAATTAGTCTTCACCGACTGTTGGAAGGGAGTTACCTATATAAAATGTCCTGTTATGACGACAACCCGTGGTTTTAGCTGTGTGTGAGGGAGACATGCATATCATTCATTACACATTGCATTCATGAGTTGTATGGAATATATATATGTGTGTATGTGGTTGTCCCCAGTTACTGAGATATTGTCTCACTCCTTCTCCTATGACTAACCTTTCAGGTGACAGTTCTGGCACTAGTCCAGAGAAGCCGTGAGAGTTGTAACACCCCTTATGATTTCTTCATTGGCATTATGTTCAGGACCGGAGGAAGGCTCAAGTGGAGTCCGGAAGAGCTCCATGCCACGGCGAGAAGCAGGGCCGCCACGGTAAGAAGCAATTCCAGTGGCATTGTTCGGCTGAATGTGGTGGAGCCGCGGCGAGGTATGCTGGAGCCGCGGCGAGATTCGGGAAATTTGTTTAAATCCGGATCATTTCAGTCTATCGGGAAAGAAAGAAACAGAGGGAACTGAGGGAGAACGCGAGGAGCAGTGCTAGGGTTCGAGTTTTCCGGCTTCTAGGAGTGATTTTCGGACCTCAAGAGCTTGGATTCATGTTGGTTAGTGTTCTCTACTCCTCCCTCTCCATTTTCTTTGGTTAGAATTTGGGATTTTCGGTGTTGAGGTTGGATTTCCGATTTGGGGATGAAATCCACTGATTGAAATGGATGATTTTAGGTTAAGGAAGTGTGTTTTGGTATCATTGTTCCTTCGATGTGAGTTTTGAAGGGTGTATGTGTGATTTGAGCTTAACTCTAGGTTGTTCTTGGTTAGGGCTCTTGGGAATCCGAAGTGTAGGAGGTTGTGTAGTGTTTGAGTGACCCTAAGAGCTTATTGATGCATTAAAAGGGTGTTGGAACCTTGTGTTAGGTCAATGTGGTTGAATTATGATGTTTGGTTTATTGGTATATTATGTTAATGGAAGAATAATGGTATTGTGAAGGTTGTTGGCTATCGAGAAGGGATTCACGTGTATTAAACAGTTCAAGGAAGCGTGTGGAACTCATGTGCGTGTGGTAACGACAGTTAAGGTAACTGGGGGTATGTTTGTATTGTATTGTTTGTATGGTATGATAGAACATATATCTGTATATATATGTATGTTCCTTTTTATACCATGATATTGATTGTATATATGTATGGTTTTCTTATATATCATGATATGCACGGTTAGTTGATGTATGATGGTTGTATAGTTATATTGTGATGTGTAGCATCCCCATACCATTGCATGCTGGCATGTCCATATGATGATTACGATGATAATGATATATATATATATATATGCATAGACGCATGTTGGCATGACATTGATATCATCACCATACGATTGCATAGTGAGAGATTGAAGATGAGGTGATGGTGATATGATATGAGGTGATATGAGATGAGATGGTGATATGATAAAGATCCCTGTCGCTAAATCCTCTTCATGGGAGAGCCAGGCGGCAAAGGATAATATGATATGATGAAATATCCCTGTCACTAAATCCTCTCCTTGGAAGAGCCAGGTGGCAATGGATTTAGGGGATGCACCTTCCCTAAATCACCATTAATTCGTGATGGTTCAGGGGAAGGAGAGTTACGGTCCGAGATTTAGTGTAACCATTGGCCGGGTTGCATTAAAGTAAGGTGAGCTTGGTGATGTCCCAAAATCGGTCTTCACTGACTGTTGGAAGGGAATCATCTATTAAAATGTCTTGTGATGACGACAGCTCGTGGTTCTAGCCGTGTATAAGGGAGAACATGCATACCATTCATTAGCATTGCATTGCACGATTGTGTGGGTCAGTATATATATATTGTGTATGGTTGTCCCCGGTTGCTGAGATATTGTCTCATACCCCTCTCCCATGACTAACCTTTCAGGTGATGGTTCTGGCACTAGTCCGGAGAAGACGCGGGAGTAGCTGTGTACGTGGGAATACTGGGTCTATGTAGTGTGTGTAATTTGGATAATGTACCTCATGCCAAGTAGGATAGTATGTTTGTAATGGATAGCTTAAAGGAATTGATAAAGGATTGGTATGGATGGATGTACGTATGTTTATGTATGTTGTATGTATGGTTGCATGGTTTGCATATTGAGGAGTCTGTATGTTAGTGTTGGTGAGCTCGAATGGTTTGGGGCTTGTTGCTATGTTTTAGGGCCTGTAGCCACTTGTCAAGTTGGGTTCCGAGGGGTCAAATCTCAGAGGAGTAGTTCCTTTGAGGTGAAACCTCTTTGGACAAGTTGGTTTGGGGGATTTGGACCTGTATGAGTGGTCTTTGAGTATCCATTTGCCTTTGGTGGCACATGGATGTGGTTAGTGGTGAGTTTTGGTCAATAAATGGCCAAAATGGTGTCGAGGGTCCAGAATCTCCATACGTAGTTGGATTGAGGTGAAAGTGGTGTCTTTGGATAGATGGGGACGAGATTGACTTGTAGGAGTCGGAATCAAGTCAATCGGAGGTCGGAACATAAAGTTATGCGCGTCGGAAGTTTGCCCCAGAATATGGGAATTGCTGATATGGGATATCAGTATGGGACACCGCGGCTCCAGAGTCTAGGCCGCGGCGCTAGTGAATCCAGAAGCGATGGAGAAACAGGAGAGGTCAGAGCCGCAGTGGTACTGTAGCGGCCGCGTCCCCCAGCCCTATTTTTAGTATTTTGGGAGTCATTTCCGCTATTTGACATTTTGTAGAGTGGTTTCAAGGTATCGGGGTTGTGTTCTGTTAATGATTAAAAATTTTGGTTAAGTTCAGGAGGTGTCAGGAGGTAGGGTGTTACAAGAGTAGCTGTGTACGTGGGAATATTCTATGTAGTGTGTGTATTTTGTATTTGTACCTTGTGCCAAGTAGGATAGAATGGTTTGTAAAAGATAGCTTAAAGGAATTGATAAGGATTGTTATGGATGGATGTATGTATGATAATGTGTGTTGTATGTATGGTTGCATGGTTTCGGATGTTGAGAAGTCTGTATGTTTGCGTTGGTGAGCCCAGAGTGGTTTTGGGCATTGTTGGTATGTTTTAGGGCCTGTAGTCCATTTGGTTAAGTTGGGTTCTGAGGGGTCAAATCTCAGAGGAGTGGTTCCTTTGAGGTGAAGCCTCTTTGGACCAGTTGGTTTAGGGGTTTTGGATCAATATGGTTGGTCTGTGAGGGTCCATTTGCGTTTGGTGGCAATTGGAGGTTGTTAGTGGTGAGTTTTGGTCAATAAGTGGCCAAAACGGTGTTAAAGGTCCAGAATATCCATACGGAGTTGGATTGAGGTAAAAGTGGTGTCTTTGAAAAGATGGAGACTAGATTGACTTGTAGAAGTTAGAATCAAGTCAATTAGAGGTCGGAGTATAAAGTTATGCGTGTCGGAAGTTCACCCCGGATTGTGGAAATTGATGATACGGGATATCAGCAGGGGACGTCGCGGCGCAAGAAGGCAGGCCGCATTGCCATAAAAGGCAGTAGCGATGGAGAATCAGGGGAGGTTGGAGCCACGGCGGTACTGTAGCAGCCTCGGCTCCCAGCCCAGTTTTTGGTGTTTTGGGAGTCGTTTCCGCTGTTTGAAGTTTTGGAGAGTTGTTTTGAGGTATCAGGGTTATGTTTGGGTGAAGTTTTTAAGTTTTTGGTTAAGTCAGGAGGTGTAAGGAGGTAGGGTGTTGCATTATGGATATCAATTTGCAAGAGACTTTGTAAATTTAGTTAAATTTAGATTTTTTTAAAAAAATTAGATAATTAGATACATCTTTCCATATATGGCAGAGTCTAAAATAAATTACACGAGATTTATGAAATAGTGTAATTGTCTATAAATTTTATTAAGATATATTGATATATTGGTGATAGATTGATTTTAAATTTTAAATGGACATGCCATTTGACCCACAAATTAAATATATACTTATTTAATAAAAGATGTAAAAATTTGATAGATATATATATGTATTGAGAGAGAGAGAGATAGAGAGAGAGAAGGGGAGCTGGACACACATATTCGTGCATGTCGGAGGTGAGCAATCCGGAGACAATCCTCATAACGACTAGATATACTAAATGTTTTTTTTTTATTGTCAATATATTTGAAGTTTTTAATTGGTATACTTAAAAAGTGATAATCATTAATAAAAAATACAAAATTGTGTTACCTTGGTATTTATGTGTATTTCGGTCTTTTCATTAGTTGGTTCTAAGACTTAAATTCATTAAATTCATGTACTATTTGTAAATGAATGCACTAGATATAGTGACATTTGTTAATTTGCAATTAATCATAGTATATTTATAAGGATATTTCGGTCTTTTCATCCAAAAAATATTTTCACTTCAGCATCCTAGTATTCAATTGGAATTAGACCTATTTTAGGTATTAAATTGAAAATATTGTGTTACCTTGGTACTTATGTGTCATTTTCCTTTTATAAAAATTATGTACTAAAAAAAATACGTATCATCGAATGCTTGATTCAATTAGTAAGAGAGTTATACCAACTTAACTAGAGGTCTTGAATTCAAATCTTGGAATTGTAGTTATGTTAAATACTTGGTAATAAAATTTGTTGCTCAAAAAGAGTCCTATCTGACTCTAAACCCTGAAATCCTCTAATTAAAATAAGGTAGATTTAGGACATTAAATGTATGTAAAAAAAGAAATGTTCTTCATATAAATAGCGTAATTTATATTTTTGATTTATAAATAAATTTTTTTTTTAATTAATCATTTGTATTTGGAGGTGACTAGAGGGGGATATGTGAGAGACCAAGGCCGTGCTTGGTTGGTGGTAGCTAAATTGAAGAAAAAGAAAGGAAAGGAGAGATATAATTCATTAATAGCCTAAAATTAAAGATACAAAACAATAAGTTCAAGAATACAACACTCAAATTTTAATATTACACCAGAACCGATTAAATCTACCTAAAAGCTAATCGGAGGATGGAAAGATGGTTTGAATATTAATGGTGAGAATGAGAAGCATGATTCCAGAAATAGAAGCCACAGTTGGCCAAGGTGTTTTGCAATAATCGCGTCTCAAAGTTGCTCTCCTCTTGTGCCAAGTATCTTCATAAAAGCCATTCAACCTTTTGCAGATTTCAACATAATTTGAGTTTAAATTATATCGGTCTACTTCTTTCCGAAGATCATTAAATATTTTAACAATATCATTGGCATCACCTAGATAGTTGCCAATTATTTTATTATGAATAAGGACATCCATATCTCTATTTGTATTGACCATTTGACCCAATAAAATAGCAAGATCAGTAATATAATGTTTATAAGGATAATGACAATGCTCTATAGCTATCATATTTCGAAACAAACATTTAGTACTATCTTGCACTAAAATATATGGAACCTCAAGATTATGCCTGGAAAATTCCAAGTCTAGTAAGCACTTACTTTTGCTTGCCTTCAACTTTACTCCTGATTCTTCCAGCTCTTTTACACTATATAAAAGATCATAGTCATCTCCAACATCAGGGAATATTGGTTGCCTCAATGGATTATTTCCAGGTAGGTAAAAGAACCTAAGAAGATCAGTGAAATGCTTTATCCCAACACTAGAATTCGGTTCTAAGTCTTGTATGTTAAAATGATGAAGGAAGGCATAGGTCAGCTCAAGAAAGGAAGGGAGGCCACCGCGAAGGTCTGGAGGAAATACTATATTGAGTAGATCTTCAAGAAAAAAGAATAGAAGTTGATTCTCAAGTAAAACTAAATCCTTCCTAATAGCATTCCTTAACCGTGGGACCTCCCAATTGTAGTACCCCATGAAAAGTTCAATGATGAAAGTAGCATCCACTAATATCAATTTCATGGGTTGTTTCTTACTGAGGTTGATGTTCTCTGAGTAGGAAGCCCGAACGGTTGGCTCTGAACGCTTCACAAAGTTGACCAAATCGTCCAAACTCATCTTAGTTTGTTGCGTAAATCTCTTGCAAAATATCTGTTTGTGCATTTCCATTTCTTGCAGCTTCACATTCCCATAGTGATAGGGACCAATGGATACAACTTTTGGGGTTTAAGCATCTGCTTTTTGGTCACGGAGTGATGGGTGCACCTTGTAGATACAACAAATAGGTGACAAGAGACCATCTTTGTTAATCTTGATCATTGCTTCAATATCAATGATCACATCATCTTCCATCTATCAAATTCGAGTTAGAAATCAGATTAGATTTTCAGAACAAAGAAAAAAAGGAACATAATAAAATCCTCAGCTTCACAATTGAACATGAGTGCAGGATGCATACTTTATGGTCCAACTGATTGTAGGATGAATTTGCCGACTCAGTTTTGTGAATAAGTAATTGCATTTCCACCATTTCTTTGTTAGTCTCCGCCATCTCCCAATGAACCTCAGTATATATTACTCTTCCTGGATTTGGTTTTCAATATGCTTTAGATACAATCTTGGCTTTAGTTATATATGATAGCCAAATATCACAACGAATTGTATTTGGTTCAAGTGATTCGGCACTTCTTCTTCATAAGTAAGGTTTCACATTCAAGTCTTACATAAGAAATATTGCTACTAAGAGAACTTTTAACATTTTATGGTTTGACATGTCTCAATTTAGATTAGTCGACATCCAATATGATTTTCACCGGTTGGTAAATGAAAATAAAATTCCAAATATATAAAATCTCGAAATAATTTTTTTTAAGGTGGTGTACTCTAAAATTGAAGAAATGGTTAATGAACATTGGAATTCGTCTTACATTGTACAATAATTATTTTAGAGGCAAACTGAGGAAGTTAGATAGCAATTATAATTATAAATTATAAACAATAAATAAATTGAATATGAGTTTTCTCACGAAACTTGCTACTTTTGCGGCAAGTTAATTGTCATATCATATTGGTTTATGTTATCACAAAAAGAAGAAAAATAGAAGCAGTTATTTCACGTGTACATTGACATAGTTTACACTAATCATATTTTTCAGTTCTCACCTTACCATATATTAAAATTCAAATATAAAAATGCACCTAAAAAGTAGAGAAGAAATATTTTTGAGAAAAATTAAAGTTTTCCTACTTTGCAATGTGGGAATTTTTTTAGAAAGATAACGAAGCAATCCCGCAAATGAATAATTCCAAAAGTAAAGAAGACACTTCTTTAATTTCTAGCTGAGAAGAAGACGTTGGCCGAAACAAAACACTGAGAAGAAGACAATTAAAGCAATCAGACCTCCAGAAAAGTAATTTCCCTTCTCAAGCAAACATTAGTTGAGTGACTAGAGAAGTCACAAAATATACTTCGCTCTTTCTTTTTTTTTTTAAACCACACTAAAGAGTCTTACTTCATGAGGATGTAAGAATCTCTTTGTATGAAATTCTTGATTAGTTGTTTAGAGAATTTATGAATACTTAAATAAGAAGTCTCAGTAAGGTATAGTTTATACAATTATTAAAGTTTCGAAGTTATATGGAGTTCGAAGTCAAATTGCATGGAAGTTATTTAGGCAGTTGTATGAATCATTTGAATTTCACCGGTTTGATATGCAGGAATTGACAATAAAGAAAGGGAATGAGAAAATAATTCTGTATAAATAAATGTTTGGTATGCAGGGATCAGGATTCATAGAGAAATTTGATTCCATCATAATAGATGGAGCTTAATTCCACATAGGGGTAATTGAATTAGGTCTTAGTTCTATGGAATAAAAAAATTTTAGGCCCTTTTGCTCCTCCTCATTTTCCTCTTTCCTCTGGCTACCTCTCTTCTTTCTCCCTGTCTTCTTTCTTCTCACCTACCTTCTCATTTAATTTTCAATAATTATTATTTCAAGGGCATTATTGTCTTTTTACATCTGAAGAATTCCTTTCCATCATTTTGATTAGTATACGTAACAAACATTCTGATATAGAATTCATTAATTTTTTTTTTAATACGAAACATGATTTCAGGTCAAAAAAAATCTTACATTCTAATTTAGCCAATTCATTTTTCATTGCTCATTCAAATTCCTTCCAAAAAATTTTCCAGTATATTAAACGTTCCCAGATCACTCACTGACAGAAGTTTGGTAAAATATTGATGAAATTTGATTAAGTGATGTTGGTGTTATTACCATGATAGAATCATATGTCTTTGAATCCTACTCGAAGCTCACATTTAGTTAAATGTTCATCCAAAGAAAATTCAAACACAGAAAATATTATAATGCCAAATTTTTTTTTGATAAAATTATAATGCCAAATTTTAATCGTCCTAAGTTGACCGTATTATAAGCACAAACAATTTTCTGGATTAAGGCTATTCTAAAAAAAGAAAATTCTGAGCTTTTTTATATATAATTTGACTCACAGCAAACAGTTTTGATAATAACCCCCTCTAAATTAATAGATGCCATTAAAAAAAAAAACCTAAGCATGCAAAAAGACCGGGCTATGTATGCTAGAAAATGACTCAGCATCAACAATCGATGAATTTCAAAATCTCAATCAGAGGTTTTTTTTGGGAAATATTGAATGATGCATTAGAAACCGAAACAAGAGTACAAAGTCACAGATTATAGACAGTCCACAGCAACAGAAACGAAGGAAATATTGTAAGTTCTACGTTTCGAAGACCATTAAATACTATAGCAACATCGTTTGTATCACCTAGAGAGTTGCCGACTATTTTACTATGCATAAGGACATCCACATCTTAATTTATTTGTATTTATTAATTTACCCAATAGAACTGCATGGTCCGTAGTGTAAGATTCAGAAGGATAATGACACTGATATGAAGCTATCATATTACAAAACAATGTTTTAGTTTAATCTTCGACCAAAATATGTGGGACCTCAATAATAGACCCTGAAAATTTCAAAAGTACAGGAAACACTTGCTTGTTCTTGCCTTCAACTTTACTCTTGATTCTTCAAGATCTTTTTTGCACTGTATAAAAGAACATGATGCATACTTAATTAAAAGCAATAACATACTTAAATAAAGCTAAAAATGGGTATTAATTTAGGAATTCAACATTAGCAGTCTTAAAAGCTGTTAGGAATTAAAAAGAAAGCAATAACAAAATTAGAAAAGCCTTTGAATAAGAGCCCATGATGCATACTTCTTGTTCCAAGTGAATGGAGGATAAATCTTTAGAATGAGGAGTGGGGAGAAGTGGCTGCATTTCCACCAATTCTTCAGTACCCTCAGTCTCTGCGGGCAGGTCTTTCTGCTCCATGTGCGCCATCTCCCAATGAATACTTAAGGACCTGTTTGGTTTGCTGAAAGGTTGGTGAGGCCCAGGTGACTTCCAACGGCGCAGGTCTGTGGTTGCCAAAGAATGGAAGGAACAGTGTCAGGCTTGAGAGATGGGATTTATCCCAGATAGGGGGATATATTTTTATATTTTTATTATATTAGAACTATTAATTATATATTTATAAAATTTATAATAAATTGCATGATTGTTAATATTGGTAAATAGTGTAACTAATTTTTAGAAACTGCATGCCTTTTTTTCAAATTTAAATAATATAGATATTAAAAATAACTTAAGATACTATGTGATATATATTTCTTTTATTTTTTACGATTACTGACATATTAAACATAGAAATAAACTCAAGTAGTATAATATAATATATAAAATAAAATAATTGGCAAAAAATAAAAATAAAATAAAATATTATTTTTTTATATTATGCAAAATATAATTATTAGTTACAACATTTCATTAGATCAAAATATGTTCTATTCCACTCCTCATTTTCGGCCGATTAAAAACTTTTGAGCCAGTAATCAGGGCCATAGTAGGCGAAAAAAGAAAAAGGCAAATGCAAATAAAAAGTAGAACTAGTAATCGTCGTCTTCCTCAATGGGCGAGGCCCTGTACGACAATCTTTTATGTCAGCACTCAGCAGTTTGTCGTTTAGGATTTCATTTTGACCGACAATCTTTTAGCATGTCTTCCAGTTTTAGGTTAGATTCACTGTCACGGTGTCACGGGTTGAACCAGTGGCGTATATTCCAGAATTTGGAATCGTACTTTTTAAGAAAAAGAATTCAGCATTTTCAGCTTTTGTGTTTAGGATACATCCAGTGTCATTTTTTTTAAATCTAAAAATTAAATGTATTGACAACTGGATTTCTTTTTCTGTTTTTAATAAGAAAGACAATAGTGTAAAATTTTTGTTATAATTATAGTGACTTTTTAATATTTAAATTTTATTAAAATATGTGAAAAATATTAAAAAATAAACAAAATTTGTACAGAATTTACAAATTTTTTTCAGTGAGCATCAATAGTATTTTCCAACTAACATTTTAAAATTAATTTTTTCAAGATGCAGGGATTATTCAAGTAAATTTTTCCTTTCCCAACAAGTTATTTTTACAAACTCGGTTAGAAATTATATCTTTCATTTGTTTGAGAGACAGAAATATAAGTTTTTTTTTTTTGCTAAACGAGACACAAATATGTTATTGTTTACAAAGATATACAGCATGTTTGGTTGCGAGAAGGAAAGCCCAAAATGGAGGGAATGGGACTAAAATGGGTTTCGTCCCAACTCCCATGAATGATAATGCACGTGGAATCCCCAGTCAACACACACACACACACACAGACACACACACTGGCCAATAGATATATATATATATATTAAAAACTATATATATAAAGTTAATACTATATATTTACAATATAAATAGTGTGATTCCTTTCGCATGCAAAGTAGGATCCACGTCTGGTTCCATTAAAAAAAAAAGATGAAATGACTTTATAATAAAATATGAATTATACAATCTCCTCAATTTTTTACGTCTTTCCCCTTTTTTGAGTCCTTTGTTTCTTGTTCATCTTTTTCTTTGCCGCTAGCGTTGATTATACATCATCGTTCGGTGGCATTTAACTACAGTGGCTCCTTGGAAGGCCATGCATGGGTCACCAATTATTTATCTATTCTAATATATGTGTTGGACTAATGAAGTGTACTTTTTATATAAATATTTCAAGAAATGATTAATTAATTTGCTGTTGGTATGTTCTTATCGAACGTTCCAGAATGCTTCGGGTTCGAGTCTTGTTACATTCCATCATCTTACTTCACATTAAGCCGCCAATGCACTAGATATATCACTTCTGTCTGCAGCTAAGATGTTACGGCAACCTGGGCTCCATGGTGGGTCCGATAATGTTACTAAATCCACCTGTAGGGAGGCGCGAATACAATTTAAGGTTAAGATTCATAAAAGTCTAAGGAAAATAATAAACTTTATTATTGATATTTCTGTGTATTTTAATTAATTATTTAAAATGGAAAAAATACCAATGAGTTGGCTTATTCAACCCGTGGTTCAACTTGGGCGGCTATGAACTTTAAGATAGTACGTCAGTCGTTGAACAAAAATATTTTGTTGTTATCACTGGAAAAATTTATGTTCAAAGACACGCATATAATTGATGGTATTAACAGTTTAAATTATGATAATAATATATTTTTATATGTTTTAAAAAAATTAATACTTAAAATCTTTAACTGTTAATATCTCAAATGATGGGTCTAAATATATATATATATAATTTTAAATAAATTATTAACTTGAGTTTTGGTCCAGAGCGTTGTTAGACTGGTCAAGCATATAGTGGAGTCCAATTCTAAAGCCAATAAAGTATAAAGGACGTCAGAGTCTACTATCAGTGCTCAATACGTTATAAGACTTGACTGCTGCTGCTTTGAAGAGACATTAATCACATTCTGAGTTTTTTTTTCGGAGAAAAAATTTTGGTCGATGGATCATATGAATCAGAAAGATTTAACTTTAACCCCTGAGATGACTCAAGGAATGGTGGAAATACAGCCACTTCTCCTCTCACCTCATTCCATAGATTTATCCTCCAATCACTTGGAACAACAGGTGCTCTCTCTCTCTCTCTCTATATATATATATGTATATGTATTATATTCTCCTTTTCCAACTTGTGAATTTTTTTTTCTTTACTTTTGCAACTCTTGAGATTACTAATGTTTTATCAAACATTTGTCATATCACAGCTCAGTTATTACGAAACTCATCAAAACACAATTTAGATTTCAGAATCACATCCTGGGTTCTAATTTGTTCTGTCAATTTTTGTAGCCGTAACATTGTCAACTTAATCCGACAGTCCATATTAGCCGGGATCATGAACCAAGATTCATCACTGAAAATATTGTTCATTTATAAATTTATACAGTGAGGATGCATGCTTGCATGAGATGGTGAACCCTGTGGGGGTTGCCTGAGATAGAGAAATTAGTAGTCAAAGGACTTGGATGAGGAATGGTTCACACTCCATATTAATCTAGAATGTCGGATTAATCCAATGATCACAAAAATGGACAAGACACTTTTAGGATAGAAGAGGAAAGTAGGTGATCAAGACATTGAACATAGCGAGGAATAAAGTTACTCACTAATTTAATCACTATAAATTACATCGCTAAATTTAGTAAGAGATGGGTTAATTTTCTCGCTAAATTAGCGAGCAATCTAATCCCTCTCTAAATTTAGAAAGGGACTCATTTTTTGCCATTTTCTCGCTAAATTATAGAAAATTTGATACCTCTTTTGCCAATTGAATTAAAATATATTTACAGTTTTTATAAGAGATATTAAATATATATTATTTATTTACACCCTAACACACACACATATATATATATTTATAAATCAATATATTATTAAAAATTATAGATATATTTTATTTTCAATTATTAATATCATAAAATACTTCATACTATGAATTTTGTCATAAATGAATTTTCAATTTCATTTCTTTGCCAACAAGTTATAAAAATTAATTTAACTATTTTTATGAATTTAAAATAATTATCTTATAGAAATAATTTTATAACTTGATTATTTAAAAAGCAACATTTTTAATTAATTAAAATCAATTTTTAATAAAATAATTTTAATCCATTAAAATTATTTTAAAAAAATTTAGCGAGAAAAATAAATCTTGCTAGATTCATCATTATTCATAATAATTTAACGAGAAATAAAAGATACCTTACTAATTCATCGCTATTTGTATTAATTTAGAGGTGCATTAAAAATTTCTTACTAATTCCTCACTAATTATATCTGATTTAGCAAGCTATAAGTCATGTCTCACTAATTCCTTCACTAAATTTAAAATTGGTTACAAATTTTATAATTTTTCACTAATTTTCTTGGTATTTAGATTATTTAAACTCCCTTCCTAAATTTGTTTTTTTAGTAGTGATGATCTTATGACCACCTTTTTCTATTTTGCTTATGTGATTGCTGATTGCTTTCTGAATCAATCCTGATAGATGGAAGATAATGTGATAATTGATATGAAAGCAATAATTCAAGATAGCGAAGATGGTCTTTTACATATCACCAACCTGTTGTATCTATACGGTGCCTCCTACTATCCGTAATCATAAAGAAGACGCTTACACCCCAAAAATTATTTCCATTGGACCCTTTCATTACAGTGATGTGAGGCTACATGACATGGAAAGGCACAAACAATTGTTAAAAACATTTGCACAAAAATCTATGACAAGTTTAGACAGTTTGGTTAGTTCTGTAAAACATTTAGAGCCAAAAGTTCGTGCTTCTTATTCACAGAACATTAATCTTACTGAGCAGGAACTTGTGAAACTAATACTAGTTGATGCTGATTTCATCATTGAACTCTTCTGGAGGTTCTATAAGAAAGATGGGATAAACAACGATCGATGCTAAACTATCACAACCATGCATGGTTGCTGGCCACTATTGATCATGATTTGTTTTTACTTGAGAATCAATTACCATTCTTTGTTATTGAAGAGCTATTTAATAGCATTTCCGCTTGACCTTCGTGGTGACCTCCCTTCATTTATTAGGCTAATTATAGGTATTTTGGAGATTTTATCATCCAAAAGTTAGAACCAAACCCAAATGTTAGGATAAAGCACTTCACTGACCTTCTTAGATTCTTTTGTTTACCAACAATAAAACCTAGAAGGCATTCATTCCCAGAGGAAGCAAACCAAATTCTTTCTTGTATTGCCCATGAGTTGTAAGAAGCAGGAGCAAAGTTGAAGGTAAGCAAAAGCAAATGTTTACTAGAGTTGAAATTTTCAGGTTATGTTCTTGAGGTTCCACAAATTTTGGTGCAAGATTCAACTGAACTTTTGTTTTGAAATATGATAGCTTTAGAGCAGTGTCATTATCCTTATAAATCTTACATTAATGACTATACTATTGTATTGGATTGCCTAATCAAAACTAAGAAAGATGTGGATGTCCTCATTCATAAGGAAATAATTCGCAACTTCGTAGGTTCACCCACTAATGTTGTAACATTATTCAACGGTCTGGGGAAAAATATCGTGCAAGAGAATTTCAGTTTTGAATACCTTGATATGTGCAAAAGGTTGAATGGCTTCTATCAAAATCCTTGGCACAAGATGAGGGCAACTCTGAGACGTGGTGACTATTGTCATACACCTTGGCAAACTGTTGCCTCCGTTGCTGGAATTGTACTCCTCATTCTCTCCATTGTTCAGACCATATATTTTCTATCCTCTAATTAGTGAAGAAGATTTAAAACTTGTATAAGACTGATATTTGAGTGTTCTATGGTTGAACTTAATTTGTTATTATTTGGAGAGTAATGTATCTCGTAATCAATGAACTTTATTTTGTTGGGTTTTGTTGAAAACAGAAATTGCACCTTGTTGACATAGAAAAATTTTACTTATTCTGTTTTATTTAGACTTTTTTCTGCGATTTGAAAATCATTATTTGGCTTTTCTTATATATATAGTTCTTTTTTAAGTAAAGGAAACCCATGATGTTAGTAATAGAAAGCTAATAATTGGGGAATAAAACATGCATTTGCAATCTATAAATTCAGACTCCATTCTTTTGGAAGAACAAGGTACTGAATTGTCCCCTTAGATCTCATCCCATTGTGAATGATTATTTGTTTCTTCCAAAAAATTGGAGTTTGACTCTATAGAATGAGGTCTGATGAGAAGCAAAGTAACTAGTGTTTCTCTATCTATATTTGAAATTGCATCTTCACAAAAGCAACACTGCTAAGTATTTTCTGAGACATGTTAAGGTTCCAATTGTTATTAATTGCATCGAATGGATTTGATTCCTTTACAAGCTAGCTATACAACGGCTTCAAGAAAAAAACAGAATGTTAGACGGATCTAGAATTTAGCATATGGAGGGCTAAAAATATAAATTGTGTGAAGAGTAGATGGGTTGAAATTATTTTTCACATTTTCTTATAAATAAAAATAAACAGATTATAAAAGAAAATTTATAACTTGGAGCGTATCGTATCCGTCCATAGTTATTCCTTTGCAACGAAGTAATATTCTTGAGAAAATAGCGAAGAAATCCACAAAGGAACAATTCAAGCGGTAAGTAATTGCAAGCATATTTGTCTCACGGAAGGGGGGAAAAAGATGTTTAACCAAACGATGTTGGTCTTATGTTAAGCATTATTTGAGTAAGGCAAGACATCACTCATACTTCCAGGATCTAAAATTTATGGAATTTAGCAGAGTCAGAAATCTAATATCTATATTATTCGTTTTTTTTTTCCTCTAAAACATTCAAAAACGGCTCAAGAGTTTATAGATAGAAAACTCGATTTTTAGCTACTTATTATAATTATCCTGACATTATTTTTTTCTCAATACCTCTTTAAAACTCACGTTCTTTATATTATTCTTTTAATATCTTAATCTGTTTCATATATAAATATATAAATATAAATCCATATATATATACAGTTTTTTCAAAAATAAAAAATTAAAATAAAATAGAGTCACAACCAAAATTTTTAAATGTGGTATTTTGGAAAACCTTTAAAAAAAACTAAAAATTGTCAACAAAACATAAAGGATTTGGGAGTCGATTACGTCATAGGGAAGATGTTAGGCACCACATAACACCCGTTCATAAGAACGGTTACTTTAAGTTGATTATATAAAGTTAATGTGACCTTAAAATTATTTTAATCACATCTATAAAACATGTATAGAGAAATAAGAAAAATAAAATAAATAAAATAGGTTTATTTATAAAGACAGACTGACCTAAAATAAGAGTTTAGGGCCTACTTACCCTAATATAGGGATCAAAGTGTATGTAGTTTGGAGGTAAAAACTCATGTCGATGAGTTTATGTTTTTTAAGAAAAAATATATATTTTTAATAAAATAATTTTTGAATAGTTTCTTTTGTTATTTCCAAAAATCGAATTATTAATGTTATATATGAAAATACTATTTAGCTAATCATTTATTGTTTACTGATAAATTCATGGAGATTCCTGAAATCCCACGTAGTCACTAATTGATTTATATCCCTATAGAAGTTTTAAAAATCTCATAAAATAACTTTAAAATATATTATAATATTATATTTAAAGAAATATTTTTATTTAAAATAGACGTAAAACTTTATCAAATTTGAGATAATCTTTCTTATTTTGGTTTCAAAAATATTTTTCATAAAGAAAACGTATAATATGATTCTTATATCAACGGAGGCATATCATAACACGCTGTAAATTTATTAATTCAAATATCCACGGAGATTCCAAAAACCTCACGCAATACGTTTTTTTCTTTTTCAAAAGCTGTATTAGAAAATTATTATAAAAATAAAAATCTTTCATTTATGATAAATATTTAATTGCAAATTTAAGGAATCTTTTATTTGAATTTCTAAAATAACAACCATGAAATTAAAAAAAAATATATATATATATATATATACATATGCAATTAAATTGGTATACCGGGAAGACCTATATTACATACAGTAAATCAATATCTATGGAAGTTCTATAAACCTCACATAGTATCAATCTCATAAATGGTGATTGTGTGATTGTGTAATATCATAAAAAATAAACAATAAGTTAAAGATGATAGAGTTTTGTTACCATAGCTAATTAAGAAAAATAATGCAATAAACCACACAACCTCAATGGCTTGATATTGAATAATATTCACGCCATGCTTTGCCTCAATCTACAAGAATATCATTCTAAAGCCACCAAAAATATATATGTGTATATAAAGAAGAGAAAACATTGAACTATATTGTCAAAATAAAGAAATCATTCAATTAAAGTGTCACCAATGCTCATCATTATTTATTAATTTTTTTAAAGTAAAAATAGTTGTCAATAAGAATTATATTACCTTACCTTATTACTTTTTTTTTCAAACACAAATAGAGGGATTATAAGCAACTCGGGCCATTAGTTTATATATATATATATAAGAATTTTGCCTCAAAATTGTAAATAAATTAAATAATGAAAAAATAGAGTATCACAACTATCCAAAGTTAATTTCAAATATGAAATCGCTGGTTTGGAGTTGTTAATGTAATTCAAAATAATAAGAAAAAAAGTAAAGCAAAATAAATAAGAATGACTCTCTCTCAAACATATAAAATATGTATTTTTCTCTATTAAAGATACTCATAGGTATGAGAGGTTATCTCAAAATATAACTCATAATAAAGAAAATATAAAGATAAAGAAAAGAAGAATAATGTATTTTAAAAATGACAAAGAGGCAAATTTACCATTTTTTTCTCTCTTAATGCTACTCACTTTTTTTTTCTTTACTTCTCCAACACTCCAACTCACTCTTCCTATCTTTCTTTTTCTTTTTCTTCTCTCTTTCTTCCTTTTCTTCTTTTTCTTTTGAATCTCCCATCCCCTCTCTTTTCTTTCCCTTTATCCTTCTTTCTTTCTTCCCTTCCCCCATCTCTTCTCACCTTACCTTTGTTTATAGTGACAAAAAGTAAATCATTCAATCAATGCTCTAAAATATGAAAATCTCTTTTATTATTTTTCTTTGATATTCATATTGAGATTGATTAATTTACTTTATTTTTCCCTTATTAATTTGATATCAAATCTCGATCCTTGATTTTTCTTTTTCTTTCCTCTTTTTATATTTTTATTACTTTTTTTTAGTTTTATGAAAATCTCAAAAAGGAAAAAAAAATATAACTCCTCAAAATATGACAATCTTATGGAGATATTATTATTTTTTATTATTTTATTTTATGTAAATTTTTTTTTCATATTATTAAAAATTATTTTTTTTAAAAGAATCTGGATAAAATACGGTGTTCACAATATAATATATCTTAAAATTTAAAAAAAAAATTTTATTTCCAATGTATGGTATTGCTTGATACATGCATGTATTATATGTACATCATAGCTAAAGACTCCTAACTTATGATAGGAAAAATCAAGAAGGGAAATTATTTATAAAATGATACATGAATTTTCCCTCATTTCAAAATACCACCAAGGTACCAAGATGGCATAATATTTTGTGGAGAATTGATCAAACTACCCTGGCCATTTTTTTCCTCTCTTCTCCCTCCCTTTCCTTTGACTAGTAAAAAAAAAAACTATTTTAACATCCAAATTATTACGTCTGTTCCATATGGAACAACGGGGAAAAAAATTATAGTGGCAATATTGTAAGTAAATTGATGTTAATTGAATTTCTATGTTGGTTGATGCCACAACTGCCATAGGAATTGCTTCTTTCTTTCTAGTTGAAAATTCATTTACTATGTCAGCAAAAGCTCTTACGGTAAAAGCTCTTAACTTGTGTAAAAAATGCTTTTTTTTTTTTTATGTAGGTTGTATAGTTGATATAGAATTATATATTTACTATCTCAACCACATCTGTGTCGCTTACATAACCATAGTAAATAAGAAAAAACCACCAATAAAATAAATAACTTTTCTGGAGTAGTGAAAAATGTGCCTTTTGCCATTAAATAATTAAAGATGGAAAGATGGAAGGATCTTAGGCTATGTTTGGTAAGAAAAAAATTGGTTTTAAGAAAAGAAAAAAAAATTTTATCTAAAGATATTTGATAATTAATTATAACTTTTTTATTTAAAATCTCAATATTTTTTATAGTCAGTAATATTTTTTTTATTCAAAACTAAATAAATTAAGATAAATTTTCTCCTTTTTTTTTCTCTATTTTTAAAACCAACATTCTTTCAATATTACATAGCATTATATTACTGTCATGCCATTCCGCGTTTGACTCACTAGTCCAAGTCCGTTAAGATCTTTTGTCTTTTTATATGGCATTATTTATTAATTTATAAAACTATTAACTAACCAATTTAAAAAAGTTATAGTGTGACTTGTCAGTGGGTCGCTGAAATTCCATCATGCTAAAATGGATTTTGGGGAAAAAATTTTATTTTTGTACTAAAATTGATTTTTCAAAAAAATTAATCAATTCTTGATTAAAAAAAATTCAATTCTCAATCTAGAAAAATTAATTTTGGTCTCAAAAACCAATTATTTTCATTTTCTGGTCTCAAAATCCAATTACCCATATTAGAAAGGTACTGTGGATTTGTTATTATCTTTCGACAAAAATACTAGGTATAAAATAACTAATAAAAACTTACTTTATAATCTTTGAAAACAATTAGAATTTTCAAAACTTTTAACTGTTAATATTATAAATTATGAGTATTTAAATTTATTGTCATTTTTTAAATAAATTATGAACTAGGGTTTTGGTGCTGGAGATTGGTTACGTTTAATCAACAGCTATTAGTCTTAACTCAATAACATCATATCACATGATAAATAGAGAAGAACATAATCAAAAGAATAATTTATTTTTTTTTAATTGAACTAAATAGGAATGGGAAAATGAGAAAGTCATTTTCCATAAACATAGAGAAACTCTTTTCACAAAATCACGTTGTCACCACCAAAAATAAATTTTATATTTTTTCTCACTTTCTCTTGCCTTAAATTCAATTTTGAAGTACCAAACACAGAAAAATATATCAATCCGTACAGGATTAAAAAATTTTGCATTTGCATATATAGTAAGTACACGGTCTGTATTTCAGAAAAAAAAAATATACATATATATAGTATGGATTTAATTGATACATACGTATACAAAATATCATGAATATTCTTTCATTAATAAAATATTTCCATCACACCCATGGGCACTTGATAAATATTTTTTTGAATGAATAAATGATATCATTAATGAATACTGCAGATAAATCAATTAAATATAAAAAAAAGTTGACTCAAGTCAAGATGAGATAGAAATGCATTTTTTTGTGTGCTCGTCTGATATTCACCTACCCTGCTTTAACTGAAATATTTATTAAAGTTTTAACTAATTTAAATCAAATCGATTATCACCAATCTCCATGCCTTTGATTTGTCTCTAGATCCATTGAGTTCGGCTGTCCTATGGTGATGAATGATCTTTACCCTCTGTTTGGATGAAAGGAAAACAGGGAGGAGAGGAAAATTTAAGGAAAAAACAAGAAAGAATCTAGACATCTCCTTGTCTAGGTTCCTCCTTATTTTCCCTCCTAGTATTCCTCTCCCCCTATTTTCTCTTCATTCCAAATAAAGCCTTAATGTCCATCAAATCTATAGATGGGAGATTGAGTTCACCTAAATTTCTTGCATCTCAGCCCCACCCGACCTCAGTCTCTCTTCAGACTCCGAGCAACCATACCCACACGCTCGAGCAACCATACCCACACGCGCGACACTGATCGAACACATACGTTATCGCATGTTGCCCACTCGTCATCAATTGCAAGATGGCATTGAATGTGGGACGGCGACAACATCAATCAGAAATTTTGAACAGAGCATCTACGTTGGTCTTTTCTTCTTTCTTTAGTTGACATAGATTTTTTTTTTGAAAAATTAATTGATGCCATTGCCAGGCCTAGGGCTGAACATGGACTAGACTAGACCGGGTTGGTCTTGAACCCGCAGTCTAGTCTAATATAAGGACCAAACCACACAAGGTAGTCCTGGTCTGGTCTTTTGTCTGGTGGACCAGTGACCTAGACCGGACTGGACTTGGTCTAGTGGACTAGAGACCGGGTTGGACTTGGTTTAGGTCACTCTTTCCACCATTTTGTAGGCTATAAAAGTATAACATTTAAGGGGAAAAAATTATGCAATCCTAAATTAAACTAAAAAAACAAATTCATAACAACTAAAAATTCCATCAACTTCATGGAAGTCTAATAGATAATACTTTTCAATCAAATTCCAAACATAATAATATCATCAGTGCATCACAACATTCTAAATTAACATCACTAGTGGTAAAATTCAACATCACAATTAACTAGCACACTATCACAAGTTCAACAAGGATAAAAAAACTTTAACATAACACATAAACACAACATCAGTCATCAATAATGACAGAAAAGTGATAAGAAACTTTTTATCATCATCTTTTTAATCTTCTTCTTCTATCACTGCCTGCCTGCCATATCTCTCCTTCATTTCTGGAACATCAGAAAAAAAAAGGATTTAATTATTATCTTGTCTAAAGAAATGATTAATATATACTCAACTCATTTAATTTCAATACCAAAAGTATAAAGTATGGTCAATGAGAAATAAACATCAACTACAACTATAGTAGAATTAAAATGCTTAAAAAAATGATAAGTATGGAGTTGAAAGAAAACATTACCATCACAATCAACAATAGTACAATATCAATCTACATCCATGATATCATCCCGTCCAACTTCAGTTATAGTTGAATCATCTAAAAAAGAAGATAAACAATTAAAGTACCAAGACTAGTATGTTGGTAAGTGAATAAATATTTAGTAAGTAACAAATTTAAAATGGGAATAGAAGTATGGATTTGAAAGATTACCAAGACCAGTGTGTTGAACTACATTTTCAGTCTCCTCAAAGTTGTCAAATTCACGAAGCTTAGAGGCAAATTCTGAGAGAGATTGTCCTGGAAGTACCCAATTTTGGGCACAAATGAGTGCCTCGGTCATTTTTGATGACAATGAACTCCTATAAGAGTCAACTATACGTCCTCCAGTGCTAAATGCCAATTCTGAGGCTATTGTAGAAACTGGTATAGCCAATACATCACGAGCCATCTCTGAGAGCACTCTATACTTGCTAGAATTGGCTTTCCACCATGACAATATGTCAAATTCAACCTCAAGCTTGGTGTCATCAGATGAATCACATGTAAGATATTTATCTAACTCTGATTGAGGATCCGATGAGGTTTTTTTTTCAATGATACTAGCCATCTATGACCTGGATCTTCTTTCTGTTGAATTGGAGTTGAAGTGGATGGGCCTAGAGAACTAGAGGGTGGAGGCATGGAAGAACCACTTGTTTCAGGAGTAACTATGGTAGAATACTCATCAAACATACGATACAAGGTATCTTTGACCTTGTTTTTCATGGCTGTACAAACTTCATGGTTAGGAAAAAGCTGCTCAAACATATGGTTTATATAGTTAAACTTGTAACGAGGATCCAATATCACAGCCACAAACAATAAAGGGTTCATATTCTCTGCCTTCCCCCAATATTTGTCATACTTACTCTTCATACTAAGTGCCATGGATATAAGTAAAGGGTCACCATCCCCATTCTCAATGTTCTCATCCAACAACTCCTGAACCATAGCAATCTGATTGAAGCAAATATTTGAAGTTACATGAAGTGAGCTTGAGAATTTCAGAGTCACATCATAAAACACCTTCAAGAATTTGAGAAAGGTGCATGCATTATCCCAAGCATATGTATCAGGAGGGCCTTCACACCTAGAACCTTGCCTAAAGTATGCAATATAATCTTCATCTTCATCTTCCATCCTCTCAAATGCTTTTTGAAATTTCAGTGCAGCCTCCAACATCAAATATGTAGAATTCCACCTAGTACTAACATCTAGACAGACAAAACTAGATGTATCCAATTTTTCTGATTCTGCAAAGCTTTTGAACCTTTGGAAACGAGCTGGGGAGGAACGAACATATCTCACGGCATTCCTAATTGCTTCAAAATGGTCCTTCAAGTCCTTCAACCCATCATTAACTACCAAATTTAACACATGAGCACAGCATCTAACATGAAGATAATCACCGCCACATATCAAACCCTTCCAATTATTGAGACGTTTTTTCAAGTATGCTAAGGCAGTGTCATTAGCTGTTGCATTATCCATAGTCACTGTGAACACTTTATCTATTCCCCAATCTAGCAAGCACTTTTCAATTGTCCTGCCAATTGTCTCCCCCCTATGATTTTCAATCATACCGAAACTAAGTATTCTTTTATGCAATGCCCAATCATTATCAATAAAGTGAGTAGTCAAGCACAAGTAATTAAAGTTTTGAACAGAAGTCCAACAATCAGTAGTAAGACAAACGCGTTTACAACACTTCTTCAACGTCTTCTTCAAAATCATTTTCTCTCCCAAGTATAGTTGCCAACAATCTCTAGCCACTGTTATTCTTGAGGGAATTTGAAATCTCGGTTCTAGCTCTCTCACAAAAGTTTTAAACCCATGCTTTTCCACTATCCTAAATGGCATCTCATCACATATAATAAACTCTGCAAGAGCCCTTCGACATCTTTTTTGATTGAATAAATGGGGCATCAAGCTTCCCTCTTGCCCATTTGGTGACACATAGTGCAACATTGATTGTTTTGGGATTTCGGTGGACTTGTGTGGGTTTTTTCGACATTTTTTCAGGTGCCTTCTCAAAGAAGTAGTGCCATGGATATTTGGGTCACAAGCATAATCAGAGTGACAATATTTGCAAGCAGCTCTCAGCTTCCCTTTAGTTTTTTCTTTAGGAATTTTATTAAAATGCTTCCAAACCTCTGATTCTTTTCTCTTGTTGCTAGTCTTGTTAGTTTCTTCGGTAGGGGGATCAACTTCTGTGTTTGTGGGAGGAGGAGGAGGAGGAGGAGGAGGAAGAGGAGTTGTAGGTGTAGGTGTAGGTGTAAGAGTTGGTCCAGTAGAAGTAGGAGTGGCAGTTGGTGTTTCATTCTCACCAGTACAAGGATTGGAGATGAGTTGATCAACTTCTGCACTAGAACCTTGATCCCGCATTGCTCTGTTTGGTTTCAAAATTAAAAAAAGTAAAAAAGAGAGAAAACTAGTATAACTCCAATTCATGATGATGAGAATAAATTCCTCAATTTATGAAATGCTATGATATAGACACATGATGTAGAATCCATGACTGAAAAAGAATTTAATATAATAAAAAAATTAAATTAAATATAGACCACTGTGTGATGTATTAAAAATATAATAAAAAAATTAAATTAAATATAGACCACTGTATGATGGGCATCCAATACGTTTCCAAACCACTCAATGTGGGACTAGTGTTTTGTACTCTACATACTTTATGAACTATCATTTAAATTTTGTCATGTCACAATGTTCCTGGCATTCAACTTATGAAAAGCTTATTGGCCTCCACCAAAACACATGTATGCCATTCTCAGTTCTACAAATTGAATCAAATGTATCGGTGAAGAATGATGCTGAATGGAGTTTATGAAGTAAAATTAATCAGGTGAAAATTTTAAAAAATTAGAACTTGATCATTTAAACATACAGCCGGACAACAGAGCATATAACATTTGCTTGTTCTTTGAGGACATTGTCATGAGGAATCTATATTCAAAAAAGGGACAAAGTAACTGCCACTATATGAGGTAGCATAATAAATTAATCTCTTACGTTTACAATAGGAGAAGAGAACATAACCTTTTACTATGCTTTGAGGACAGTGTATACTGTTTAATACTGAAAAAGAATTGTAGAAAACGAAACTGAATTCAAGAATGATAAAATCTAGCAGAGTGTTCATGTGTCTTTCCCCAAGAGACAAGCTTACGTGCAAAGAACAATTCACCACGACAGAGCAAGGCAAGTAGGAAGTAAAACAGAGCAAGGCAGGAAGTAAAACAGAGCAAGGCAGCAAGCAAATAGAAGAAAGCAAGTAGTGACACTGTGACAGACACCACGACAGTACGAACAACACCGTCAAAATCACCAACATGACCGTTCAAAAAAACCTTAATTCAAACAAATTAATCATGCGATCTAAATACACCATCGATGTCAAAGGGTGATATAAACTGTAATAGAGATGTAAAAATAAGACCATTTTCCCTCAAATCTTAATCGCCGAAGACGAGAGCCAGGAAAGAAATCAAAGAATGGTGGGCTTACCTATATGCGAATTTGAACTTGGAGTTTCGAATCGTAGAACGCTCGGCTCGGACTATCAGACAAATCCAGCAGGCACGCCAAAGAGACCAACGCCGGCCGACGCAATGGCTGGGATTTGGGGAGACTCGGACTATCGGACAGAGTACAGAAGGGGAGAGATTGATTAGGTTAGGGTTCGAAGATTCCCCACCTCAATGTCTCTCTCAGTCTCTCTGCGGGTGTGTGTGTCGTGCGGCTCTGCGGGTGGGAGTGACCGAGTGACTAAAAGAGGTATTAGGGCGGACACAAAACTGACGTCGTTTGATACTTTGAGCCAGGGAAACAAAAAAAAAATAACTAGACCGGGTTTGGTCTGGTAGACTGAAGGATTAGACCAAAACCTGGTCTAGCCCGATTAGTCAACCCGGTCTGGTATGTTGGTTTCTTGCATCGGGTTGATTTTTTCAAGTCCGGGTCATACCGGGTTCATTCGGGCTGGACCGGGTTGACCGGGTTCCGGGTTTTTTTGTTCAGGCCTAGCCAGGCCACTGGTGAAGACTTATTTTCAATTTTATTGATGATTTTTAACAAAGAAACATGAAAATGATATTGTCTTTACCAAATAATATGGGAATTAATCTTCATTCTAAAATATGAAAATGATATTGTTTCTTTTGCCTCACTTGGGGCTTACAAGATTGATCGGTCTCTTGCAATTATACATAGTCGATCATAGTAGTCGAAAGTTCTCTGAAGTATTTCAGAGATCAAATTTAAGAGAGGAAGTAATAAATTTACTAGTCCAAAATTTTAATGTTAAAAGCAAGTAACAATTTAATTGGGAAAATCAAATTAAAAATGAAGCAAACAAATCAATGTTTAAGTTTAATATAGTTATTAGAAGTGTCAAGGGATCGGTATTTACTTTATGGGATAATTGGGTTATATTTTTTAGTTAAATTCTGCATAATTATAGTGATCATTATTTTTGAAGCGTACTAATTATTTTGCAGTCAATTAGTCCTAATTTAATTAGAATTCAATTTGTTCTCGCACAACTAAAGTTCCTAATCAAACGTTGAAGTCATAACATAAATAACCACAAATTCCTAATTCTATCTCTAGGTTAGTTGTTTAAGTTTATCTCTCTAGATCTATACTTACTCTTCATCTCTCAGTCCATCAAGTTACCCATTTAATAGACTCTATAGTGATCAAGTATAAAATCCACATAAACGAACAAAAGACATAGAAACAATGAAAGAAACTAAAGAAACTAAGTAAATATAACTTGAAGAACAAATTCAAAGAGTCATAACTAAAGAGAACACATTTAGTCAACCTCAGCCAAGCCACATCCTTACCGCTAGCTAGAAAATTTAGTGCACAAGAAAATAAAATTCACAACAGAACTAAAATCTCAAATCATGATAAGAATAACAAAAAAATAATAATTGATAATGGAAGAACATATAATCTCGCTCCAATATTCCCCAGATCTCCTTATTCGCTCTTGTAGATTGCTTCTAATTGCTCTAGATATTTTTTAACTGTGTTCTCTAGCCTACGGGTGTGTTTCTAAATGTCTTTTTGTGTTTCACTTGTGTCATATTTCTAATATAGTAAGAATACATGGTCTCCAAACCAGTTTATACATCAAAAACATGTTTTTGTGGACTTCTGGTGCTTGACCTTGGGACCATAATGACAGCGTTGAGTGTTTCCTGGAGCGTAAAATCATTGTTTTGCAAGTTGACTTGGTGTTAACTAAGCTTGACACGGTGCTGGGTGGATACCTAATACAGAAAAATTACTTCGTTCAGCTTCTGACAGGTCATAGCTCATATAGATAATTTGAGATCAATTTTCACCATAATAATGTTGGAATTCGGGAAAACTCAAAACATGAAAGTTTTAGCTCTATGTCTTAGATTTCCAATGCATTTTAAATCTCCTCAATTTAAGTTCATATGAACAAGATATGATATACCAAAATATGTCAGAACTTTTTAGCATAAACAATTTGTAATAATTTTTCAGTGCATGCTTTCAGATGAGCCTATGACACTATAAAACACCAAAATATGTAAAACAATGCTTAAATAGACCAATGGTAACCATATCTATATGAAATTTAGAGATTAAATGTGGGTATTTTATATGTATAAATATACACATCAAATCCAACACTTGAATCTTTGCTTGTCCTTGAGCAAAAATTAAAATTGTGCTAATATCAGAATCAGTTTTCTAAGTTATTATTTAGATTTACCAAAAGCACCCCTATTTACTAGTGATAATATGTCACTAATATAAGTAAATGAATACTCAACAGATCAAGTATTATATTCAATCATAACCTACTCATTATTCTCATTCATCCATGAGACTTTAGTGTGTGTACCTATCATGTGACAAATGTAGATAGCCAATCAAGCAAGAGGAAGGAAACTTATAACACTTATTTATAAACTTAAATTTTCTCAATCAATTGTGCACAAACTTTACTCAATTCTTGTGCAATGGAGAACAACAAAGATTTATTTATTGATTTCCCCACACAATGTGCTTCAATTTTATTTGGGGATTTACTTATTTTTCTTGGGCCGTTATTCGCTCTTTTGATGTGAAGATCTCACATTGGTGATGCGTATTCTTGGTTACTCAAACTAATATAACTCTCTACATCAAGATACCTTTAGCATACTCATAACTCATATTGCACCTTTTGACGTAAAGAACAATGCTTTTCAGTGAAGTCCCTAGATAACTAAGTCCAGCTTGAGCCAGTGAAGTGGATTTTTTTTTTAATGTTGAATCATCTCTCCAACCAAATAAACAATTTATACATAATAATTGAAATTACTTGAGTTCAGAAATAAATGTATAATCCATCTTCTTACCAATTTAATTACTTATCTACACCTACCATATGCTAAATTATAGTGCCTAAATTTATAGTCTCAAGACTTACATTCTTGACTTTCAAATTAACTACCTTACCCCCATTAACCACAAGATTGAGTATTCTATGATGATAGATAAAATCACTAGCCTAGAAAAATAAGCAAAACAAATCTAAATAAAATCAATTAAGCACATAAAATTGTGAAAAATTTTATAATTTCAGCATATGAGCACAATTCCTTAAGGATAAATCAACTAAGAGCAACCAAATAATAAACTCCTCCCCCTTGCCCCCCCTCCCAACATTAAATCCAACATTGCTCCGAATGTTACATGACATGTAATAAAAGTAAAAGATAAAAGGAACTGAGATTCCTTTGAGTTTTAGGTTTTTAACAGGAGCATTATTTGGAGTCCTTTGCATGTGTTCTAAGCTTATTTCCATCATAATCAAATTAATCTTACAACAAATCTTGGGGAAGGGAGTTTAGAGTAATAGGAGTAAGAAAACAAAACATTGAAAACAAAAATAGAAATTAAAAAGAAGAAAAAGGATGTTGGGTTGCTTCTCAATAAGCGCTAAATTTAATATCGATAGCTAGATTGGCTAGGATATCAAGAGATGACATCAATCAAAGGCTTAGGACAAGACCCTTTAAATCCAAGAATGGACATTTTCCTTTAGAGAGATTCTTTGTGATAAAGATGATGTCAACCAGTCCATTTGGATTACATAATTGCCTATTTTCTTACAGGGACTAGAGGGTGCCACTTTTTTCTTGATCTTTGCTTCCTCTTTAATAGCCTTTTGAAGTGGACCTTTGTCACTATCTAAAGATTTTGACGAAGACACCAATGGTTGCTTTTCAAAATTATGCACTATAATTATACTGCAACAAGTTTCCTTAAAAGTAGATTTATTAGAAGTAGCAAATTTAAATTCAACTTTTTCATCCCCTATTCTAAATGTTAATTTCTCTTTTGGCACATCAATTAAAGTACTCGTTGTGGATAAGAATAGTCTTCCTAGAATTAAAGAAATATCTAATTCATCATCAATATCCAATACTACAAAATTAGTAGAAAAAATAAGCTTACCAACTTTGATGAGTATATCTTCCATGATTCCTATTGGATACCTTACTGACCTGTCAGCTAGCAATAGCATCATATTTGTAGGTGTTAGATCCGTGACCTCAAGTTTCTTGCACAAAGAATAAGGCATTAAATTAATACTGACCCCCAAATCATATAAGCAATTATTAACAAGTTTGGAAAAAAAATAATATACTAACATATGACACCAATTTTTTATAATTAGCTAAACCATTTTTTTAAAACAATAAAAAATTTACTATGCATTCATTTATCTTTCAAACAAATTTAATTAAACTTTTTCAAAACATCACATATAATAAATATTTAAGTAATTCAATACCCATGTATATTTTAATAACATTATTCTAATTAATATTTTTAATCTAATAGCACTATAATTGTTTTTCTTTTTTATCTTCTCATGCAATTCAATAACTAATGAATTTGACAGTAAATGCATTTAAAATTAGAATCTATCTTGAAAAATGACAAAACTATAACCTTTTTTTCCTAATAAATATGAATAGCGCATCGCAGATGAGTAAAAATGCCCCATGCAATACTGTCATGGGAGAGGGAATAAAATATTAAATTTCTTTTTTCATTTACATTAAATGTGAATAAATATATTTTTCACATTTACAAGACAAAGATTGCAAATAGCAAGAAAGAATAAGAAAAATATGTTAGTAATATATATAAGTAATCAATTATAGTCATTTTCATATATGATTATTATTGTGTTGTATGAAAACAATTTATTCAGGCAGTACTAAATATTAAACTATACTCCTCATCAAAAAAATATATTGCATAGGATAAGAAGATAAAGCCATGCTATTCAAGATTTATAGTCACCTGGAACCAACTTTGTTACTTTTTGACCAAAACAAAAAATTAAACATCTCCAATTGCTACCAATGGATAATTGGTAGCTTATGAGCATACCAATAGGTCACATAAGACCCAAGAACTATGTCCAAGGAGGTGTTGTATCAAAGATACAACTCCTCCGAGTTTTGACCCCCCTTGAATCTTAAACCATAACTGATGGGTTATATACCTAACTTACACAATAAGGACCTATAGACTCAACTAGAGTCATCACCCAACTAATCACATAAAAAGGGATTTGAGCCTACTGATCCATGACCCAAGATAGCAACATAGCTACACATGGTTACGTCAACCGTCTGAACCCATTAGACACCACGGTAGGCCAAGGAGAACAACAACCACTACAACACATCAAGGTTGCAAAAATCATGTCACCAAATTGTCCCAACCAAAATATACAATCAAATTCATACAATTCAACCAATACGATCAATGTTCAAAGAACCCATATACTTTATATGTTAGAACAACCACTTTCCAACCACTTTGGAGCTTTCCAAACACTACCCAGAATCAAGAGATCCCAATTAAGCAATGATACAACCTACACAACACCGAATTCCCATTACCATAAGAAATTCTCATCCTTTAGCATACATAATTATGAATTCAATACATAAACCGGTTGGAACAAAGCTTCTCAAAGCAAACCCATACATCAAAGCATCCACAACAACTCCTAAAATCTTAAGCCCTCATATATTCGAATTCTTAATAATCTCAAGAGTTGAGAGTTAGGGTTTGGAAAAGATACCACATAAACACTTAAAATCCTTAACCCAAAGCTTGTATACCCTAATGTAACATCTTAAGGGAACATAGACCAAAACCACCTGCAAAGACCAAGAACAGAGACTGAGGACATAACACTTGTTAAAAGCCAGACAAAAGCTCCAAAAATTGGAAACAAAGGCATTGCCGAAGTGAGAAATATGGAGTCACACTAAAGGGAAGTTTAGAACTAACGAAGATGAAAGCAGAGATGCACGGTGCATCTATTGTCAAATGATAGCAAATCTAATTTTTGGGATGAACTTTAAATGTACATATCTCTCTACCCAGATCTCTGATTGGTGTGATTCCAATGGCTACAAGTCACTTTCTATTGCTTCTATCCATAGATACTGACCTTGTCTAAAATTTCCTCCATATGAAGATTTTGGACACCAGTGACCAAATAGTTAATTTTAGATCCAGACTCAACTCTAACGTATCCTAATTCTCAACTGATGATCTTTTAGTTGCCAAACCATTTCCAGCAAGTCACAACTAATCCAAAGAAATTGTTCAAGGAGGTGGTACCCCAAGAAAACTATTCTCTTGGGTTTTGACCCCTTTAAACCCCAATTCCTCTTAGTGGGTAACTTACCCATTTTCCCAATGAATACCTCAAAACTCATCATAACTTTATATATCACATTAATCTATCAAGATGCAGATGGGCGACCAATGCCCTAAACCCCAGACTTCCAAGGACAAAGAATAGGGCACTTGGCCAACAACACCTAAAAATTTACTGGGATTATAACTAAAAGATTCACTACAACATATCTATACACACTCCAACCTTAAATAACCTTGGAATTAAAATGATATGAAACTAGCATCACAACCTAAGCCTCAAAAGAAATGCACAGAGTATCACCACACATGGCATCCAGTTATCAAACCACACTTGGCATAATACTATACATATATATTATGTGTTTTTAGATAACACATACCCTTCATGAGTACTTGAATATCCCATCATCATTCGAGGGAAAACCCACCTAGGTCTTCATCTTACTAGAGCTAGACATCCTCTTCCTGAAAATGGGGTATCCACGGAGGGGTGAGATAAACGTTCCAGTAAACAGGGCTAACATGTAAAATGAAATATTTCCAATATAATATATTACAAACATATTAGCTTACCACAAGTCATTTACTAGAAACTGATATATAACTACACAAATGTCACATGCATTATCCAAATGTTATACATATGATATGCAAAACCCACATCGATCATGGTAAGAACCATGAGCCAGTCACCCTTGCAAGGTGAACTTGATAAGAAGCCCCCTTCCAACAACTGGTGAAGGCCGATTTTGTTCAACTACTAAGCTTACTATCACTAGTCATAACCTAGCCAAAGGTCATTCCACTAGTAAGTAGACTATGGTTTCCCTTCCCCTGAATCACCCAAATTAGTGGTTATTTAAGGAAGGTACATCCCCAATCCACTGCCACTTAGGTTTCCTAGCCAAAGGAAGATGATTTATTTGCAGAGATATATACATATATTAACCTCACCACTTGGATACCCTCATGTATTCCGCAAGTGGATTGATCTATCTTTAAACATCATCACCTACTATCCAATGCTCAACATACATAACCCAAGTGATAATGCCTTCCATGCTATGCCAACATGTTAATGTCATAGACAATCATCATCATAATTGTCATACTAGCATAATATCATAAGGGAATGTACAATAACAAGAAGTATATCAATTGTGACATGATTCATTACATATATATAATCAATTCCATTCTCATCATTATTAACATGATCATCAATATTATTATGGTTACTCATACTAATAAGGATGAGTTGTGGCCCACGCATCAAGACAGTTAAAATCCTATAAAGAGAACTATCCTACTCATGATTTTAAGCTAGCGGTTGTAGTGTTTGCCTTAAAGTTATGGAGGCATCATCTCTATGGCGTTTAGTTCGAGATATTCAGTGACCATAAAAGTTTGAAGTACCTTTTCTATCAGAAAGCGTTGAACATGAGGCAGAGGTGGTGGGTAGAGTTTCTAAAGGATTATGAGTTTGCTTTCAAGTATCATCCTGGGAAAGCCGATGTAGTGGTGGATGCACTAAGCAGGAAGTTGATCCATATAGCTAACATGATGATGAGAGAATAACAGTTATTAGAAAGCCTGAGAGATATAAAGTTATCAATCAATGTACACACTGTAGTACTTCCAGTAAGGTCTATTAATGTGTCAAGTAATTTGTTGAGAAATATTTGCTTTGTACAATTGGAGGATAACTATCTTTTAGGCATTTGAGAATGAATTAAAATGGCAGAAATCCAAGACTTTGATATATTAGAGAATGGTATTATTCAGTACTGTGATCGAATTTGTGTTTTAAACATTATGGGGTTGCGAGAAACTATTCTGAAAGAAGCTCATAAGAGTAGGTATACTATCTACTTAGGTACCACTAAGATGTAGAAAGATCTAAAGTGAGGGTATTAATTGTTAGGAATGAAGAAGGACATTGTAGAGTATGTAGCAAGGTGTTTAATTTGTCAGAAAGTGAAAATTGAGCACCAACTACTAGCATGTTCATTGAAATCTCTGGAAATTCCAGAGTAGAAATGAGACATCATCTCCATGGATTTTGTGATGGTGTTACCAATGACCTTTTTAGGGTACAATGCAATATGGGTGATTATAGATAGATTTATGAAGTCAGTCCACTTTCGTCCGATTCGGGAGACCATTATGATGGAAAAGTTGACCCAATTTTATGTGAATGAAATCATAAGACTGCATGGAGTTCCAATGAGTATTGTGTCAGATAAAGATCTCAATTTTACATCCAGATTCTGAAAGTCCCCTCAATAGGCCATGTGGATGAAGTTGAATTTTAGTACTACTTATCATCCTCATTCTGATGGGCAAACTGAAAGAACAATTCAAACTCTGGAAGACATGCTATGGGCTTATGTTCTGGCGAATTAAAGGCAATTGAGATCAATATTTGCCATTAGTCGAATTTGCCTATAATAACAGTTACCACTGAAGCTTGCAAATGGCCCCGTATGCAACATTACATGGCAGAAAGTATAGATCACCATTGTGTTAGGTTGAACTTGGTGAGTGAAGTTTATTGGGCCCATATATTATGGATTAAACCTCCCAATGAATAAAGAGCATTCGACAAAAGCTTCTGATTACCCAGAGTCAACAGAAGAGTTATACAGATCAGAGGGGGAGACCTTTGGAATTTAATGCCAGAGATCATATATTTTTGAAGGCCACTCTTGCCACAAGTATTGGAAGATCGATTCAAGTAAAGAAGCTCACTACATGGTATATAGGTCCATACTAAATCTTGGAGCGAATTGGGCTTGTGGCGTATCAAGTGGTACTACCACCCAATCTTGCAGGATTACATTATGTTCTACACATGTCTTAACTTTAGAAGTACCATCCTAATTCGTCTTACATAATCAATAATGAAGAAGTTCAATTGTAGAAGGATCTGACTTTTGAGGTCATGCAACTGCAAATTATCGATGTAAAAGTGAAGCATTTGAGCAATAAGACTATCAAACTAGTGAAGGTACTATAGAACGACTTGACATCGAATGATGTCACGTGAAAGATAGAAGAATCCATGCATAGGAGATATCCCAAACTTTTTGCTTGATGTAAGAGTTTGAAATTGAGGACAAAATTTTTTTAAGAAGGGGAGAATGTAACAACCCTCATTACATTATCCTAGACTTAGTCTTAAGCTAATAGGAAATTTACTTGGTGATATGTGTAGGATCAGAGGAACTAGGATGAAGGCAGAGCAAGTTGGAGGTAGAAGCACTCCACACCGCAGTGAGACATGTGGCGCCAAACCAAAAACTTGTTTAAATTTGACAAGATTCATTTGACGAAAAAAAAAAAAGAAAATTGAAGAGGAAGAAGAGGCTCTTCTAGGATTCTGATTCTCAACAAATCACTTGAATGTATGTTGATAATTGAATCTTGGTTATTGTCTTTTCTTTTCCTTTCATTTTTGATTTGGAAATCGATGGGAATACACTAGATTCCAAGTTTGGGGATGAATCTACCGATTAAAAGGGTTGCTAAGGGTTCAATGAGGTATTGTTTAGTATTAATAATGCTTGGGTTTGAGCTTTAGAGAGACTATGTATGAATTATGCCTATCTCTAGGTTGATTTTGGTTGAGGTAGTTGGGAATCTGAAATGCATGAGGACGGCTATGATGTGGATGATTAATTAGAGCTTATTAGTGTGTTATTTTGTTATTGGAACTATAAGTTAAGCTTGAATGACTAAATTGTGGATTTTGGTTGTTATGAGTATTATGTTAATTGGGAATATTATGACATTATAATGGATGTTTGGTTGATCGGAGGAGTTCAAGTCGTGGTTTGCAATGCAAAAGCTTATGAGAACTATATGTGTGGTGTCGACAATTTAAGATAACTAGGTGTTTGTGATATATGTGTTATATGTTGATATATATATATATATGTATATATGCATATTCCAATTCATACCACGATATTGTTTGTGTATATGTTTGGTTTTTCTACATATCATGGTATCTACACAACTACTTGAGGTATGATGTTGTATATGATGTGTATGTGTGATTTGTAGTGTAGCATCTCTATACCATTGCATTATAACATGACCATGATGATGATTATGATAATGATATCTATATATATTTAGAGGCATGTTAGCATAGCATTGACATTATTACCATTGATGCATATTGTGAGATAGATGTTGAGGCGATGATGAAATGTGATATGATGATGATATGAGACATGATGATAATTGATATGATATGATATGATAATATCATAAAATATTCCTACCACTAAATTCTCTCCTATGGCTAGGAAAGTTAGGTGGCAGTGGATTTGGAGATGCATCTTCCCTAAATCACCACCAATTTAGATGGTCAAGGGGAAGGACAGCCACTGTCCAATCACTAGTATAACCTTTGGTTAAATTACATTTGTATGAGGTGAGCTTGGTGATGTCTCAGAATCGGTCCTCACTGACTTTGTATAATTCAAGTGATAAACTTCTCATTAGTCCCATATGAAGTTCAAGATATCATGTTGAGGTCATTAAACCTAACAACACATTAATAAAGCATTTAAACACACATTAATCAATAGAAAAGCAAGCAAAGTTGGAACCCTAACTTCTACCACGAAAACCACCGAAAAATCTTGAGGAAAAACAAAGAAGAGAGGTGAGGGATGTCTTACCAATAAAAATCAAGCCTCCAAAGTACTAGAAATTGAACCCCCAAGTTGAAAATGTGAAAACCCTAGCAAAGCTGGCCATTTCTCCTTCGTTTTTCTCTTCCATCATTGACTGTTTGTCTTCAAATTTAAATAGAATTCACGACTAGTACTGTAATGCCACTTAAGCTCACTACGGCGCCAGAGCATTCTATTTCAGCCTAGGCCCAAAAATCATGATTTCTCATAGTGGTGCCACAACCTTTTGCTTCTCATTCCATTTGCTCACTTTGAGCACTTCACTCCGATCCTTGTATCTCCGGTCCTTTGCCATTCAATATCCTTCTCAGAATTTGGAAAATAAGGTCGTTATAATGAACCCCATCAATTTCTCAATATCAATAAAATAATTATAATTATAAAAATATGTGATATTTCAACTATTGTACTATGAAAAATACATTATTTGTGGTTGTGAAGGATAACAAACAAATTACGGCCACATATCTTCAAAGTAGTAAGACTGGGAACGGTCTTCATTGGTTAAAGTTTTGTATGACATGCTTCCGCCAGCATCTCTTCCATAAGCATTTTGTCATTTTAGGATATATTCTGTGTCATTAATATCATAGGAAATTTAAAATATAATTTCTATTATTTACATTTTTTACAAATAAATTATTTTAGTAATGTGAACAGTACAATGTTTTATGATATTATTTTGTATATATTACTAATGATTTGATTTTTTGAGTACAACAATTGAAAATTACTATTAAAATATGTTGATAATAAAAAACTGTTTAATATATTTATTTCGTTTGAAAAAATCACTTTGAATGCGCGGGATCAAGCTTGATCCATCAAACATGTTAGCATAAGGATGCTTTCCAAACTGAAGCAACTTATTTATGGATATCACCTATACATATGAACTTGTTTAATTTGTGGGTCCATTTAAAATTTGAAATTTAAAACCAGTTAGTATGTTCTTTCCAACCCTAATTATAAGATATTTTTTACTACCTCATATATCTTAAAAAAAAAAAATTAAATTATTAAACTTGTTAAGAAATTTTAATATTTTTCATCATGTACTCTTATTAATTATATTATTTATTATATTTTTTATAATATTTATTTCTCATCTGTTAATTAAAAATTAAGGATATAAATAAAAAAACTTAATAAACCAAATAATCCAAAAGATATCCTATACTTTAGACTGTTTCTAGAAAATATACTATACCTAGGATGAGAGTATATCACATAAAATTACATCATTTTTAAAAACTTATTGATGATTTGGCTCCTCCTCATCCACATGGCATATGGGTCCCCATGAACCATGTCAATTACACCTGCGTCGTGTACATAACCAATATAAATAAGCAAAAATTACCCCCCAAAAAACTTTTTTTCGGAGTTGTGAAAAATATGCTGTTGCCATTAAATATTAAAGACGGAAAGATGGGATGGGACTTATATTACTGAAATACTGTGGCGCGTTTGACACGCTACTCTATGTCTATTAAAGTTATTTAATTCATCAGTTTCTTATTATCTATATATATTATATATATAATTAGTTAAATATTTTCATACTCTTAAAAAACAACAAATCACTCTTATTAAATTATAACCCATCTTAATTATATTTTTTATTATATCTTCATCATACATCTTTTAAATATTTTCAAGAAAAATAAAAATAAAAAATAAATATTATATATTATATAGATTTTATAAAATAAAATATTTTTTAAATCTTAATTCTTCATAAATATGGTTTATAATAAGTAATAGAGGGATTATCTTTTTATATGGCATTAATTATATACTTTAATTCAATTAATGAAACTATTAAGTATTAACTAACCAATTTAAAAAAGTTATGTTGTGACTTGTCAGTGAGTGGTTGAAAGTGATTGCGTGGTTGAAATCACCCGACTGCTCTTTATTACAATCAATCGGATTTTTCAATATTAGAAATGAAAAAATGGGTTTTAGGATAAAAAAATATTTGATTTTTATACCAAATTAATTTTTTAAAAAAAGTTAACTATTTTTTGTTAAAAAAAAACTGATTCTCACCCCAGAAAAATAATTTTAGTCTCAACACTAAATATCTTCATTTTCTGATCTCAAAATCCAATTATCCATATTAGAAAGGTATTTTGGATTTGTAATTATCTTTGCACAAAAATACTAAGTACTCCTCTGAGATGTTTTCCAATTTTTTTTTATTTTAAAATATAAAAAAAATGAGTTTTATTTAATTAATTAATATATTTTTTCTAATTTTACCCATAATTAAAGTATAGTTACTTTTACGAAGAGAATTAAGTGAGAGAAAAATTTATTTGTAATTTTGATTTGCGAAGAGAATTAAATAAGGATATTTATGAAAAAAAATTATGATATATTTATGATGTATGACTATTTTCTTAATTCTAATAATATGATTATTTATTCTTTATATTCTGAAATGGGGCATTATAAAATAACTAACAAAAACTTACTTTATAATCTTTAAAAACAACCAGAACTTTCAAAACTTTTAACTGTTAATATTATAAATTATGATTATTTAAATTTATTGTCCTTTTTTAAAATTTAAATTTATTTGAATCAAATCGGATTTTACATTATTTTCATGCCTCAATTGTCTGAAGATGCCTTCTGTCCTATTTTGATGAATGATCTTGACTGTCCATCAAATCTAACGGTGGGAGATTGAGTTTATATTGATTGATAAATGAGGGTCTGAGTTCTGTGCAGAGGGAAGAGTGCAAGTTTTATTTAGAAGAAGCTTATTAAATATTACTATATTATGATAAAATTAAATAAAAATCTCATATATCGCATAGGATAAGACAATGAAGCCGTGCTATTCAGGATTTATAGTTTATAAGAGTTGTTATAAGTTTTTATATTCTTGTTTTTAATATTCTATTCTAAAATTAAATTTGAATGAATTGAATTTAAATTTGAATTAAATATTGATTATAATGAACCCCATCAATTTCTCAATATCAATAGAATAATTATAATTATAAAAATATGACAAATATGATATATTTCAGTTATTGTACTTTGAAAAATAAATTATTTGTAGTTATGAAGGATACCAAACAAATTATGGCCACGTCTTCAAATTAGTGAGACTAGGAACGATCTTCATTGGTTAAAGTTTTGTACGACATGCTTCCATTAGCATCTCTTCCATCAGCTTGTCATTTAAGGTTATATTCAGTGTCATTAATATTGTAGAAAATTGAAAATATAATTTGTATTATTTATATTTTTTACAAATAAATCATTTTATTAATGTGAACACTACAGTGTTTTATAATATTAATTTTGTATATATTACTGATATTTATTTTTTGAGTACAATAATTGAAATTTACTATTAATTTAAATATATTGATAATAAAAAACTGTTTAATGTATCTAATTTTATTTAATGTTCAAACATGTTAGTATAAGGATTGCTTTCCAAACTGAAGCAACTTATTATTCATGAATATCACCTAGGCATATCAACTTAAAATTTGGAATTAAAACCAGTTAATATACTCTTTCTAATTCTAAATATAAGATGTTTTTTATTACCTCACACACTATAAGAAAAAGGGATTAGATTATTAAATTTGTTAATAAATTTTAATATTTTTCACCATTTATCTTTATTAATTATATTATTTTTTATTATTTTTATAATATTTATTTTTCACTTATTAATTATAAATTAAAGGTATGATTGAAAAAAATTAATTACTCCATCTATTTCATAATATAAGGTGAAATTAATTATTTCTCTCCCACCAAGGAGGGTGGTTAAAATTTGTTATTTGCCTTAATTTTATAAAAAAATTACTATAATTTTTTAGAATTATTCTTATTAAATTACAACATCTTAATTACTATTATTTTTTATGATCTCTCTCTATCATCACTCCTTTGATTATTATAAATATGGGTGAAATTGGATATGAAGCATTAAATAATTACTAATTTTCATAAAGTGATTTATATTTTAAAACCTTAATCCCATTAACTCTACCTTATATTTTGAAATGGATGGAGTAATGCACTAGATAATTCAAAAAGATATCCAATACTTTAGATTGTTTCTAAACAAAAGTAATCTATATCTAGGATGAAAAGAGTACTCCATCTCACCTTTAATATAAGGCTCTTTTTAGTGAATTACGTGGATTCAGAATGTGAATTAAAATTAATTAACTATTTCAATTTTTTTATAAAAATTATTGTTAAAAAAATTTAGAATATATAAAAATCATATTTTTAATATATTTTTTTTGTATAATATTATATATTGACAAATATATGTATATTTGGGAATAACTATATAAAAAAACTAAATAACACATATTAATTGGAAAAGGGGTGAGGGAGGCCACACCCCCCCCCAAGGACCAACGTGTGTCCGCCCCTGTAGAAGTAATTAAAAACAATTAGTCATCTTAAATTTATTACAAATTAAAAAATATTTTTAACAAATGCTTCCTATTTAATGTTTGAATTTTTACCCTAAATTTAATCATATATAATTAATGCTTCTATTTTAACTAATTTCTACATTAAAAAGTCAAAAAAATAGTTTATTTAATGAATGATATAATTGAAGTAAATTATTTAATATATTAGATATGGGCTATTTGTGCATTTTAATTTGAAACAAAATATCTTTTTTAAAAAATTTTTATATTCAAGATTAGAGGGAGTATTTTGGAGTTTTTGTGATTTTTACAAATATTTATCGATTTAGAATTTCAATGAAATATTAATGTTCTTTCATTAAAAATAATAAAATATTTTATCAAAAAATAATAATAAAATATTGATTGGTAGTGTAAAAGTACATTAAAACATTTAAATTAGAATATTTTAATAGAATACTGTTAAATTTTACTATAATTTATGTTTTTTAATGGTTTTTATTTGTAAGAATGACAATATTTTGAAATGGAGACTGTATTTCATTTACCTTAATTTAAATTTTGATTTTGTAATGTCATCTAAATTCTAAATGTAACAACCTTAATTCAATTCTTTTGGATATGTTAGTGAACTTATGAAAGAATACTTTTAGATTAGTGTAGGCCCACAGGGCTTATGACCAGTTGAAGAGATGAAAAGGAAGAAGGAAGAAAACTTTTTACACCGCTAGGAGGGAATTGAATTGCGTCAGTGAAGTTTGGAGACAAAAAGCACTAGTGTCGTGGCACCATTAACCCCAACCACGGCGCCATGTCGTAAATTCTGTTTTTAAATAACTCAAACCCGTCGACAAACGAGAAAGAAAACGAAGGAGAGCATGTCGTCTCTAGTAGGGTTTGAGGTTTGGAGGTTGGAAGCACATTTTGGATCATTGGGAAGGCTTCAATCCTTGAGGTAAGTTAGTTTTCTCATCATCCTCTCCTTCTTTTTCATGCTTTGCAGTAGAAATTCATGAGTCTTGGTGGGTGTCCAAGTTTCTGGTGGTTGTGGCAAAAAATTACAAGTTTAAATGCTTCAATGATGCGCTATTATGTGTAGATAAGCCTTGGATTATGGATTTTTGAGGATTATCTGGTTGTTTCTCCAAACCTTAATCTATAAGCTTTGGGTTTTCATGATGCCTGAATTTGGTTAGGTTCAAATCTAGTATTGGTATTTTTTGGGTATAATGATGATTGGAATTGGTATTGGTAACTTGGTTTTATTGGATTTATACCTGGAATAGCGAGTTGAACCATACGAGAGGTTATGATCATGACTTGATATGTGTATTTGGTAATTGTATAGGATATATACATGCTTGATGAAGGTATCTATGCTCCAAGGAGTTGTTTGGATGTGGTAAAACCAAGGGTAAGTGGTTAAAATAGTAGTATGGTGGAATTGGGCCTTATAGGCATTGAGTAATTTTGGGTAGATTTCAATGGTTTCATTGGAATGTGTTGAATATTAGGGCTTTGTTTTGATGTAAAATATCATCTAATTGACTTGGATTGTATGTTCTTGTATGTAATAGTTGATGATCCTTTGGCCTACTAGGGTGTTGAGAAAGTGTGCAACGACTTAAGGTAATCAGGGAGTAATTTTAATTATTCTATATATTTGAAAGTTTTCATATCATGATATGCTATTCATATCACGGCAAGAAATAGTAAGTTTTCTTGAAACCCTTTTTCTTTGAAAAGTATGATAAGTAAGTGAAAAATAATTTATTTTGTATTCATATGAATAGTAAGGATTTATCCTATGAATGTTATACTCTTTGTAATTATTTGTAACAATGATGATAGAGATAATGTCAATAATGATAAAAATGGATTTGGCCATGTATAATCCTTGTTATTGTGCATTCCCATATGATAATATGATAGCATGATGATGATGATAGTGATTGTGTATATCATTGACATGTTAGCATAACCTTTGAGTCTCATCACTACATTATACATATTAGGACATTGTTGGTTGGGTGATGATGACTTATGGATATGAGAATACCACATGATATACCGATTCATTGGTGGGACACTTGAGGCCTCGTGTCTAGGTAGTGAGGTTGATGGATATATCACTGCCACTAAATCCTCTTCCTTTGGCCAAGAGAGCCAAGTGGTAGTGGATTAAGGATGCACCTTCCCTAAATCACCACCAATTCGGGTGGTTTAGGGAAAAGGAAACCATGGTCTATTTATTAGTGGAATGACCTTTGACCAGGTTATGACTAATGGTAATGAGCTTAGTAATGCCCTGGAATTGGCCTTCACCGGTTGTTAGAAAGGGGCTACTTATCGAAGTTACTTTGTTGCCGTAACTAGCTCATGGTTCCTGCCCGTGATCGATGTAGGTTTTATATATCATGTGCACGGCATTTCTCATATTTTATATTATATACTACATAAGTTTGAATATATGTATTTATATATATATATAGTACTATGTATTTGTCTTGCAATGCATGTGTGTAGATGAAACCTCTTATTTTTGTTGCCCTTGGTTACCAGGATGTATGTCTCTCCTCTCAATAACACCCCCTTTTCAAGAGAAGATTTTAGTTTTAGCAAGATGGCGACTGAGGTGGTTTCTCTTTTGGATGGTGCATGGGATATTGAATACTCATGATCGGTATGAGCTCATTTGAGAACACATGTTATATGTTTGTTTAGTATTGTGTCAAGTATAGAGATATAACTGGATATCATGTGTGATGTGGCTTTATGTGTTCCATGGATTGTCCCTAAGTTTTGGACTCTGTTGTTAGTTTCACATCATCTTGGATTCTACGATTGTTGAGAATGTAACATATATAAACAAATATGTAAAGGTTTGAGACCATACTTTGGTGGTTATTGGAGTTTCTTGAGCATATGTCCTTCTAAATGTTCACTACGCCAAAAATAACCTTTCTTAGCGCTTAATAGTTGGCGGTTATAAGAGAAAACGTCAATAAAAATGATGCGGAAGCTTTTCTTGGCGGTTCTTCAAATAACCGCAAAGAAAAGTCAGACTTTTCTTTGCGGTTATTTAGAGAACCGCAAAGAAAAGCCTCGCATAGTTTTTGTTGGCGGTTCTAGAAATAACCGCCAATAAAATTCTGACCTTTTCTTGGCGGTTATTTGGAGAATCGCCAACAAAAATGACGCGGGGGCTTTTCTTTGCGGTTCTATAAATAACCGCAAAGAAAAGTCAAACTTTACTTTGCGGTTATTTGAAGAACCGCCAAGAAAAGTTTTTACAACTTTTTTAAAAAAAAAACATAAGGCACGGATCAATAAGTAAGCCATGGATCAATATTTATAACCATTGATAAAAAAGATCTGACGGCCTTTCTTTCTTTTCATCTCTTTCCTTAACACATCTCTTTCTACATCCACTCATACATTTTCATGTCACGCATCAAACTCCATCACTTTCATATATTTGAATTTTTTCTCTCTCCACACCTAATCACTTTTGTTCCCTCTCTTTCTCTCTCCACACCCAATCTCTTTCTTCTTTGATCTGTAAGCTCTCTCTCCCTTACATGTCTTCTTCCTCTTTCATCAGATTCAGATCGTCGTTCTTACTCTTTTAATCAAATTTTATCATTCTCTCCTTTTCTATTTTCTTTTATTCTCTTCTCCCTCAGTCAAGATTTTCAAAGCTTGGTCAAGATTTTGTACAAATCTCGAAGCATGGTCCACATCTCATCTTGGCACCAACAGATTACAAGCTTCTTCTTCATCGGTGACTTTGTCCACTGCCTTCTTCGCTGACTACAATGTCTGTGTCTACCTCCACTGACGGCTTCATCCTCTCTCATCTCATCTTGGCTTTGAAGCAAGAAAATGAATCTTGAAGATGGAAGAAATTTTAAAGCTTGTAATTTTTTATGACTTAAGGTATAACTATTGATTCTGTGGCAAAATTTTTTCTTCTTCTTTTTGATTTTGATTTTTTTGTTACGATGTGATTATGTAAAATTTCAATTTGATCTATCTATAATTTATGTTGTATATTTTTTTGACTTTTGGATAATTCTGGATTACTTATTAAGGATGATTGTAGTTGTTATTACTTTTTTTTTAAAAAAAATAAATTACCATTTGTTGGCGGTTATTTGAAATAACCGCCAAGAAATGTTATTTTTAATAAAAAATTGACCCTTTATTGGCGGTTATTTGAAATAACCGCCAATAAAAGTCTATTTTTGTTGGCGGTTATTTCAAACAACCGCCAACAAAAGGTAAATATTTTATTAAAAAACATACCTTTTGTTGGCGGTTATTTGAAATAACCGCCAACAAAAGTCTATTTTTGTTGGCGGTTAATTACCGCCAACAAAAGTTACCCCTTATATCGGCGCTCAAATAGTTGGCGGTTTTAAACCGCCAATAAAGACCAAAATAACCGCAAAAAAATCCCATTTTTGGTGTAGTGGTTGTTGAGAGTCTTGGGTCTAGGGCATTGGTTGTCCATGTGTATTTTGATGAGTGAGAGTAGTGCATCTGGGTATTTGTGAAGTTTGGTGTGTTTGGTGGAAATATGGCATATTGCCATATAGGTGAAATTGGGGGTTCAATGGAGTCAAAACCTTAGATAGTTGTTTTCTTGGAATGTCTCCTGTAACACCCTTCATGACATCTTTCTTGGCATTATGTGCAGAATTAGAGAAAACAGGATGGATGAAGGTTCAAGTGAAGTCTAAAAGAGCTCCATGCTGCGGTGAGAAGCAGGGCCACCGAGGTGAGAGCCAATTCTAGTTGCTCTTTTCAGTTAAAAACTGGTGGAGCCGCGACAAGATGTTCTGGAGCTATAGTGGAAATTAGGTTTTTGATTTAAATTAGAAACATTTTGATCAGTTGAATGCAAAGGAAACGAAGGAAAACGGAGGGAGGACATGAGAGCTCTGCTAGGGTTCGAGATTTTTGGCTTTTAAGAGTGATTTTCGGACCTTGGAAGCTTGGATTCAAGTTGGTAAGTGATTTCTACTCCTCCCTCTCCATTTTTCTTCAATTGAATTTGGGATTTTTCAGTTATATGTTGGGTTTTCAGATTTGGGCCGAAATCTACTAATTAAAATGGATGAGATGGGATTAATGAAGTGTGTTTTGGTGTTCTTGTTGCTTGGATGTGAGTTTTGAAGGGTTTATGCATGATTTGAGCTTAATCTTAAGTTGTTTTTGGTTAGGGCTCTCGGGATTCCGAAGTGTATGGAATTGTTTAGTGTTTGAATGGCTCCTAGGAGCTTAATAATGCATGAATGTGGTGTTGAAACCTTAGGTTAGGCTAAATTGGTTGAATTCTGATATTAGATTATATGGAATATGTTGTTAATTAAGGATTTGTGATATTGTGAAGGTTATTTGGTAGCCTGAGAGGGATTCAAGTGTGTTCGATGACCCGAGAAGTTCGTGGAATCTGTGTGTCTGGTATTGACACTTGAGGTAACCAGGTGTTTATTTTATGTGATTATATGTTGATATATATAAATATATGTATATATATATATATGCATGCTCCTTTTCATACCACGATATTGATTGTGCATGTATATAGTTTTCCTACATATCATGGTATGCACGACTAGTTGATATGTGATGATTGTATATATTATGTAGGTATGATGTGTAGCATCCCCATACTATTACATGCTAGCATGTCAATATAATGCTTGTAATGATAACGATATATGTGTGTGTGTGTGTGTGTAGAGGTATGTTGGCATGACATTGACATCATCACCATATGATTGTATAGTGAGAGATTGATGATGAGGTGATGATGATATGAGATGAGATGATAATATGATAAAGATTCTTGTCGCTAAATCCTCTCCTTGAGAGAGTTAAGAGGCTATGGATTTGGGGATACATCTTCCCTAAATCACCATTAATTTGTGATGGTCTAGGGGTAGGAGAGCCATGGTCCGTGCTCTAATATAACAATTGGCTGGGTTGCATTAGGGAAAGGTAAGCTTGATGATGTCCTAGAATTAGTCATCACTGATTGTTGGAAGGGAATCATCTATTGAAATGTTTTGTAATGATGACAATTCGTGGTTCTAGCTATGTATGAGGGAGAACATGTATACCATGCATTAGCATTACATTGCATGACTGTGTGGGTCAGTATATATATATTGTATATGGTTGTTTTCGATTATTGAGAATTTATCTCACACCCCTCTACCATGAACTAACCTTTCAGGTGACGGTTCTGGCACTAGTTCGGAGAAGACGAGGGAGTAGCATCTATAGGAATACTAGGTCTATGTAGTTTGTGTATAATTTGGATTTGTATCTTGTGCAAAGTAGGATAGAATATTTTGTAATGGATGTATGACATGGATATGGATTGTATAGATGGATGTTATATGTATAGTTATATATGTGGGATTGTGTTGTATATGATATGTATACTGGATGGCGGTGTATGTGTGATTTGGAGTGATGAAGAGTCAGTGTGATAGTGTTTATGAGCCCAAAGGTAGAATTGGGCCTTGATGGTGTGTTTTAGGGTTTATAGCCCATTTTGTTAAATGGGGTTCAAGGGGGAAAAATATCAGATAAAGGGTTCCTTTGAAGTGAAACCTCTTTTAACAAGTTGTTTGAGTGGTTTTAGACCTGTGTGATTGATTCTAAATGGTTGAATTGCCTTTGGTGGCAAATAGGAGTGGTGAGTTGTGAGTTTTGGTCAAAAAGTAGGTAAAATAGTGTCTAGTATCTAGAATCTCCATACGGAATTAGATGGAAGTAAAAGTGGTGTCTATGAATAGATTGAGACTAGATTGACTTGTAGAGGTTGGAATCAAGTCAATCGAAGGTCGTAGCTTAAAGTTATGCATGTCAGAAGTTCACCTCGGTGTTGAATTTTTGCTGGTGTGTAAACTAGCAGGGGGCGTCGCGGCGTTAGGAAGCAGGCCGTAGCGCCAGAGAGTCCAATAGCGAGTGAGAATAGGGGAGGTCTGGAGCCATGGCGGTACTGTGGCTACCATGGCCTCAGCTTACTTTCTGGTGTTCTTGTGTTGTTTTTCCGCTGCCCAATGGTTTTGCAAGGTTCCTTTGTGATGTTTGAGTTGTGTTTGATTGGTTTTTGGAGTTTTTGGTCAAGTCTGGAGGTGTTTGGAGGTAGGTTGTTACATCTCCTCCTACAATGTCTTTGTGTTATTTGTGACCTGCTAAAAAAGGTCTAATGACCAAAAAGTTAGTTGTTAGTGTTTGGGAGAGGCAGTGTTTTGAAACCTGGACTGGACCGGATGGTCAGACTACTACCCGGAGACTATACCGGCTCGTTTTGATTGTTTGAACCGTTTTCGTTGTTGAACCCGATTGAACCTTATGAACCAGTGATTAAGCCAGAAACCGGAACGGTTCCATGAGAACTGGCCAGTTTTTTATATATGATTTTTTTATTTTATAAATTAATTAAATATTATTATTTCACAATATTAAAAATATTTTAAAAAAAACCTTTTTTATTCCTATTAAATACTATTAATACTCCTCATTTTTATTATTTAAACATAATTTACATTTTTAGATATTAAAAAAAATTATCCCTATTAAACATTATTAATATTCCTTATTTTCATTGCTTAAAAAAATCCTTTTTAGATATTAAATTAATGAGAAACGAAAATGACAAATAAGTTCATATTACCTTATAATATGAAACAAAAAAATTTTACTAATTAACTTATAATATTGAATTGAAAGAGTATAAACTATTATAATATATTATAAACTTATGAGGCATTTGACAAATTTAATGTAATGCATAAGTTTATACATTATGATTCTTTTATATATTAAAATTTTATATAATTTTAATCAATTGACATGGTTATATATCTTTTTTATTACATATAATATGATTTTTTTACATAATTATTACGTCACTGGTTTGACCATCGGTCCAGCCGATTGAATCGTAAAAATCGTGACCCGGTGACATTTCTAGTTTGATATCTGGTCCGATTTTTAAAACATTGGGGAAAGGTAAATGTTTAGTTTTAGTCTAAAAGTGGCCATTTTGGTCATAAGTGTTCAAAATCTCCGAATAGAGGAATTTTGAGACAAGGTCAGTATTTATATTTAAAGAAGGAGAAGAATGACTTGTAGGCATTGGATCACATCAATCAGAGGTCCAATTAGAGAGATATGTGAATCTGAAGTTTATCCCAGAACCTAGTTTTTACTGTCATTTGACAACAGCAAATGTCACAGCAGCACCATAGGGGAGATTCATCTCCCCCTTTTTCTTGTCATCGTGTAACAGTTTGAAGTCCTCTAATCATGTCTAATTCTTGTCCTAAGTCTCTCATCTTTTTCTCATATTGCTGGTATTCCTTTTCGATTGTTTTTCATTTATGGCTTGGCCCATGGTATAGCAAGTTATATCTTGTTGTCATTTTGTGGTCTTGAATCTTAGGGTATTACACTAAACCTAATTCAAGGTCCATGTCTTGAAAGTAGGAGGACTAATAATGGTCGTCTTGTCTTTTATTAGACTTATAGTTTCATTCAATGTTATTAGTTTGAATAGTACTCCCTCAATTCTTTAATATAAGAGATCAAATATAAAATTACATAGACCAAGGAAAGAAATAAGTTAGCCTGGAATATAAAATAATTTTCAAAAATACCTTTATTTAATGTTAATAACTTTTACATCATGCAATTAATACAAATGAATTGTATTGGAAAAATACCATCTTAATTAAGGGCATTTTTGAAAAAAAATTATTAAATACACCATATAAACACCTCGTATTTCTTATATTTTGAAATATAAAAACTCCCATAATTGTCTCTTATATTAAGGAATAGAGAGAGTGGATGTTTAACGAAACTAAAAAATAGTTCATATTAAAAATTTATCTAAAAAATAAACAATACACTTTATATGAATTACATGATTTTTTACAAAGGGTTAGGTAACAAATCTACCCTAGAAGTATTTACTGAGGAGCTATGGTTACTTTAAACAAACTTTTGGAGTAATGTTGCTCATTATATTTTAAAATTAGAGCAATGTCACTCTACACTAATATTGACCATTAGTCAAAGGGAGATGAAGTAACATGTATACTTAATGTTGATTAACGATCAATATTAGTATAAGGTAACATTTCTCCGATTTTAAAACATAGTGAGTAACATTGCTCCAAAAGTTTATTGAAGATGTTCATACCTCATCAGGAAGTACTTGTGGAGTAGAATTGCCAAAAAACTCCTTTATAAATTATATGTATAAATAATTCTACCTTTCAAGTATAACAATTAAAAGTTTTTAAATATATTAACAATAAAAATTTTTTAAAATATGTACTTTTTATTTTTTTCTTCATTTATAAAATGAGATTGAATGCGTGAGATCCATCTCCTACATGTTATAAACATTACTCACCAACACAAATCAACCTATTTATGGATAGTTAAAACATAAAATAATGATCAATAATACCTTGGCATAGTTGGTAGATGGTTGTGTTGATGAAAGAGTTTTGATGATTTTAAACCAACACTCAAGATCTTGGATTGAAGATATCAAAGGAGATCAAAGCTGTTCCAAGTGAAGATTTTCTGAGTATTTGCTGTTAGATCTCTTGTAGGATCTTTAGTTTTTGTTATGATTGGGTAAAAGGTTTTGATTTGAAGAAAAGATGTTTTCAAACTTTGATTTTATGTTAAATCCTTGAATATTTGAAAAACATCCACAAACAGACGAAGGTTAAAAGTTTAAACTAAACTGTCAAGTTAGAAATTCGAACTTTGCCTTTGGAAATTCGAATTTCGAGCTAAAACTGATTAAGTCTGAAGAGATGGCTCTCTGTCAGACGAATTTTGGTGGTTCAAAATTCGAATTTTCATCTAGTCTGAAAGAAGCCTTTCTGGTGACAGACGAACTTCACAGTTTCAAAATTCGAATTTCAGACAAAATGCAATTTATGAAAACCAAAGAAATTCGTCTGAAACTTTGCTAAAGTTTATCTGAAATCAAAAAGAAACTAAGTTTGAAAAATGCTCTCTGACAGACGAACTTTAACTTGGCAACATTCGAATTTTCATCTGAGTCAAAGAAGCTACTTTGTGACATTCGAATTTCACTCTTTAAAAGTTCGAATTTCAGACAAAACAAAACTTGAGAAAATAGAAGAAATTCGTCTGAAAGTTTGATAAAGTTCATCTGAGATCAAGAATGATTTAAGTCTCAAAACTGGTCTCTGACAGACGAATTTCACTCTGTCAAAATTTGAATTTCAAAGAAAGTGAACTACTGTGCCTGTTTGGACGTTCTATGGACAGACGAATTTTGGACTTTCAAAATTCGAATTTCGAGGGCACTGTAGCAAATTGAAAACACTGTTCACACTTAACAGAAAAACTTTCTTCTTAAAAATTCGTATGTCACATTGTGAAAATATTTTATAAGTTTCAAAATTCGAATTTCACTCTATGGACAGACGAACTTCGCATTTTAACGTTGGAAGCTTTAACCTTCGGTTCCCTCGAAATTCGTCTGTTGGCCAACCAAAATTCGAATTTCAGTATGTCAGAAACATTAAATGCGGTTGGTAAACGGATAGTTTTTCAGAGTAACCGTTGGATAACTTCCCCAACGGATAGATTTAGTCTCTAACGGATATTTGAGACCTAAATCTATAAATACAACATCATTTGAAGTTGTGGGTAACAAATCAAACTTGTATATACCGAATTTCTGCTGAATCTTCATCTCAAAAGCTTTTACCCTTCCAACTTCATTATTTGTACTTAAACCTTCATATCTACTCTTTTCTAGAGAGTTATTCATTTGTAATCAATCTACTCTTCATCTGGAAGATAGATTTACTTGTGAGGGGTATTCACAAGGGGATTGAGAAGCACATAGTGAAAGTGCTTGGAGAGTTTGAGAGAGCTCAGAAACAGAGCATACTCGTTGTACTGTGGCCTTAGCAAGAAGCCCATTGAAATTCTTGCTGTATAGTGGATAAATCTCAAGAGGTGTCTTGGGGACTGGATGTAGGTCAAGTGGAAAGACCGAACCAGGATAAATTACTGAGTTTGCTTCTCCCTATCTTCACTTTTCAGCTTGCTCTATTTTACGCATTATTTTCATTATACTGTGATATCTCCACTTACCTCATCTTGTGCAGAAAATTTTCAATCTTCCCAATTCACCCCCCCTCTTGGGAAGTCAGCCTTGCTAACAAGTGGTATCAGAGCCCGGATTCCCATTCAAAGGAACTCACAGTCCGGGAATTAAAATGGCTGGCTTTGGAGAGAGTATACTTCCTGAAGGAAACAACACTAACAGACCACCAGGCTTCAGTGGAGAGCATTATGGATATTGGAAGATGAGGATGTAGATCTACCTTCAATCAATTGACCTTGACATCTGGTCAGTGATTGAAAAAGGAGATTTTGTTCCAATGGCTCAAACAGAAGATGGAAGACACAAAGAGAAGCTGGAAGCAGAGTGGAATGATGAAGACAGAAGGAGAGTTCTACTGAACTTCAAAGCAAAGCATTGTTTGGTCAGTGCCCTTAACCAGGATGAATTCTACAGAGTCTCACAATACTCCACTGCAAAAGAAATGTGGGATACTCTACAGATTGCACATGAAGGAACTTCTGGAGTCAGGGAAAACAAACTGAACACGTGCATTGGGGAGTATGAAAGCTTCAGAATGGCTGAAGGAGAAACTGTAAAGGAGCTCCAAAAGAGATTCACTCTTATTGTGAATCAACTGAAGAGCCTGGGAAAAGAATACACACAGTCTGAGAAAGTGAGAAAAATACTCAGAGCTCTACCTCTGGAATGGCAGCCCAAGGTGACAGCTATAGAAGAGGCCAGAGGAGAATCAATGGCTTCTGTCACAGCTCTCTTCGGCAGCCTTGAGGAATATGAAGGAAAGATCAAAGCACTCAAGGAAGCTGGGCTGGACAGAAAGAAGAAAGGCCTTGCCCTCAAAGCTGCTGATGAAAAGGAAGAAGAATCTGATGAAGGAGATGAGCTGGATGAGGAAACTCTGGCTATGATGGTCAGAAAATTCGAAAGATTCTACAGCAAGAAGAAGAGCAATAGATTCTTCAAGAAAGGAGTAATTGGAGAAAGCAAGAAAGAGGCAAAAGAACCTGTAACTTGCTATGAGTGCAAGAAGCAGGGACACATTAAGTGGGACTGTCCCCAATTCATTAAGAAGCAGGAAAAAGAAAAGAAAGCTGCAGACAAAGGGAAGAAGAAGAAAGCCTATATCTCATCCATATGGGGCAACAGCTCAGATGAGGAAGAAGAAGATGAGGATGAGGTTGCCAACATTTGTTTAATGGCACTTGCCTCAGAAGAAGTCTTACCCTCATGCAGCAGTGATCAGGAAGAAGAGGTATATGAATCTGAACCTTCCTATTCTGAATTACAAGATGCATTTCATGAGCTTCATGATGAATTCATTAAAGTTGCTAAAGAACTGAAATTGGCAAAGAAAAGGATAAATAAGCTGGAATCCCAAAGCATAGTTTCTGAAATTGCCTCTTTGCCCACTACTGAATCTGTTTGTTGCACCTCATGCATTGAACTCAAGCAAACTAATGACTATTTAGTTAAAAGCATGTCTAGGCTCACTAGAGGCAAAGACATGTTGTTTGCATTAATGGGGAGTCAAAGAATATCACAAGGCAAAGCTGGTCTTGGCTATGATCCATGTGCTGTCAAGGAAAAGATTAGGAAGAAAAATCAGAATGCTTATATGAGACATTTTGTGCATGCTGAGAACAATAAAAAGAAAACTAATGCATTACATCACATTGAAACATATGATCAACCAAGGCATGCTAGACAAAAGTATTATCTGCACTGTTTTCTTCCTGCATCTCAATCTAGCAGTCCTTTCACTACCTGTCATTTCTGCAACAAAAAGGGACATATTTCCAGTTCTTGTGCCTTGAAGAAAAATGGGCTTGGCAGGAAAGTTGAATGGGTTCCCAAAGTTGCATCTGCATCTAGGGAAAAATATACTGACCTAAAAGGACCCAAGCAAATTTGGGTACCTAAAAGGAAAACGTAAACATTGTTTTGCAGGTCTGTCTCAAAGCTAAGAAAAGCAACAAATGGTATATGGACAGTGCCTGCTCAAGTCACATGACAGGTGATAAGGAGAAGTTCATCACCCTGAGAGACAAGAAAGGAGGAAAGGTGACCTTTGGAGGTGACCAATATGGCAAAATCGTTGGTATTGGAATTGTGGGTAAAAATCCAGAAACATCCATTGAAGAGGTGCTATTTGTGATTGGACTCAACCACAACCTGCTAAGCGTGAGTCAGACCTGTGACAAAGGAAACTGGGTGCTGTTTGACTCAAAGTTTTGCCTGGTCATCAGAAAAAGTGATCACAAAGTTATCCTCAAAGCTCAAAGGAATGGTAACTGCTATACTATTGATCTTGATGAACTTCCTCCCTTAGATTCTGTATGCTTAATTAGTCAGAATAATGATAGTTGGCTATGGCATAGAAGATTAGCTCATGTGAACATGAATCAACTGTCTAAACTAATTAAAAATGAGCTAGTAATTGGTCTACCAAAAATATCTTTTGAAAAGGATAAAGAATGTGATGCATGCTTAAGAGGAAAACAAACCAAATCATCATTTAAATCTAAAAATGTAGTTACCACAACTAGACCACTTGAATTGTTGCATATGGACTTAATTGGACCATCTAGGGTGAAAAGTCTTGGTGGTAATCTGTATGTGCTTGTAATTGTTGATGATTATTCTAGATTTACTTGGACATTATTTCTTTCCTCCAAAAGTGATACCTTTGATGCATTTGCAACCTTAGCCAAGAAAGTGCAAAATGAGAAAGGTATTTCTATTGTGTCTATCAGGTCAGACCATGGAGGAGAATTTGAAAATGCATACTTCCTGGAGTACTGCAATGAGCATGGGATTGATCACAACTTCTCAGCACCAAGGACTCCTCAACAAAATGGAGTAGTAGAAAGGAAGAATAGAACTATTGGGGAGATGGCCAGAGCTATGCTAAATGAGAAGGAACTCTCCCAAGTATTCTGGGCTGATGCAGTAAATACAACAAGTTACATCATAAACAGAGCTTACATCAGACCAATCCTTGGGAAGACTCCATATGAGCTGTACAAGGGAAGAAAGCCAAATCTGTCACACCTCCATGAGTTCGGGTGCAAATGCTTCATTCACAACAATGGTAAAGAAAATCTAGGTAAATTTGATGCCAAATCCGATGAAGGTATATTTCTGGGTTATTCAAGTAGGAGTAAGGCATATAGAATTTATAATAAAAGATCAAATGTAATAGAAGAATCTGTACATGTGGTTTTCATTGAAAATGAAACTGTTTCAAAACATACTATCAATGAGGATGATCTTACTTTCAATTTTGAAAAACTAGGAATTTCTGATAAGAGTAAAACTGAACCTCCAAAGATATCTGAATCTGTTAATATAGAGGAAGATATCCAGGAGCAAGAGTTTGATGAAGAAAACAATGAGGAAACATCTCAAGAACTTCCTAGAGCTTGGAGATATCAAAGGAATCATCCTGTTGATCAAGTAATAGGGAATGTTCTAGAGAGAGTCAAAACCAGAAAATAGTTAAGAGAACAGATGCTCAACTGTGCTTTCATTTCACAAATAGAACCCAAATGTACTGAAGAGGCCTTAACTGATGATTACTGGATTTTGGCTATGCAAGATGAATTAAATCAATTTGAAAGAAATCAAGTTTGGGATTTAGTGTCTAGACCCAAAAATCATCCTGTTATTGGTACCAAATGGGTTTTCAGAAATAAACTTGATGAATCTGGAACAATAATCAGAAATAAAGCTAGACTAGTTGCTAAAGGGTATAATCAAGAAGAAGGTATTGATTTTGAAGAAACTTTTGCACCAGTAGCTAGATTAGAAGCTATAAGAATACTACTGGCATATGCATGCATGAAAAATATTTTATTATATCAAATGGATGTAAAAAGTGCTTTTCTGAATGGATATATCATGGAAGAGGTTTATGTTGATCAACCTCCAGGTTTTGAGGACTCTACAAAACCAAACCATGTTTATAAACTGAAGAAAGCTCTCTATGGTTTAAAACAGGCCCCTAGAGCATGGTATGAGAGACTGAGCAATTTTCTAACTGAAAAGGGGTTTAACAGAGGCAAAGTTGACACAACCTTATTTACTAAGAAAGAAAATAAAGATTTAATAATTGTTCAAATCTATGTTGATGATATTATTTTTGGTGCTACTAATGAGGTTCTTTGCAAGGAATTTTCTAAGTTAATGCAGGGAGAATTCGAGATGTCTATGATGGGTGAACTCAATTTCTTCCTTGGATTGCAAATCAGACAGCTAAATGATGGTATCTTCCTCAGTCAATCCAAGTATCTAAAGGAGCTGTTAAAGAAGTTTGGTATGGAGAATGCCAAGCCAATGGGAACACCTATGGCTACTGCAACCAAACTGGACATGGATGAGAATGGGAAGATGTTTGACATTACTCAGTACAGAAGAATGATCGGATCTCTGCTGTACCTAACTGCCAGCAGACCTGACATTATGTTCAGTGTCTGTATGTGTGCAAGGTTCCAATCATGCCCCAAAGAAACCCATGCAACAGCTGTGAAAAGAATTTTTAGATATCTTATTGGAACATCACAGATGGGTCTTTGGTATCCAAAAGGCAATGGAGAAGATCTCAAAGGATACACTGATGCTGATTTTGCAGGATCCAAAACTGACAGAAAAAGCACAAGTGGAACCTGTCAGTTTCTTGGAGGATCCCTGGTCTCATGGTTCAGCAAAAAGCAAAACAGTGTGGCCTTATCCACTGCAGAAGCTGAGTATGTTGCAGCTGGAAGCTGTTGTGCCCAAGTCATCTGGATGAAACAGCAGCTTGAAGATCTTGAGGTTAAAATGAAAGAGACACCAATCATGTGTGACAACCAAAGTGCTATAAATATCACCAAGAATCCTGTCATGCATTCGAGGACTAAACATATTGAAGTTAGGCACCACTTCATAAGAGATCACGTTCTGAAAGGAGAAGTTAGATTGGAGTACATCCCAACAGAGGATCAAGTTGCTGATATACTCACAAAGCCTCTATCAGAAGACAGACACTGCAAAATAAGGAGAGAATTGGGAATGGTAAATCCCAATGAATTGTAAGTCATTTCTGTGCAAGTCTGTCTTTAGAACTTTTAATATTAGAATAAATTCTAACTTGAGCATCGGAGTATGTTTTAGTATAGTTTCAGGTGCTCCTTGTGAAAATCAATGGCTAAAAGTTTGAAAGATTGGAGCACTCCAGATTGGAACAACCAGAAAATGAAGAGAATGATAATTATTCTAAGGTCTGGATCCATTCTGTAAGTTTTTAAAGTTGAAATTTGTATGTTGTTTGAATACTAGAAAAATCTCTTTGATAATCTATGTTTTTGAACTAGTCAACGTGGTCAACATTCGAATTTTGGTTGACTAACAGACGAACTTTGGCCTGTTATGTCTTGGAACAGTTCTCGGTTATGCCTCGAAATTCGTCTGTTGAAGCTTGAAAGTTCGAATTTTCAAAAACAAAAATTTCAATGTTATGATTGTCCATCACTGGTATACGAATTATTACTTCTTAACATACTAATGTTGGACAATATTTATAAAAGTTGAAAAATTCGAAGTTTCAGTTCAAAATTCGTCTGTTGACTTATGTTCTTGTTGGTTGTATCACTGAAAGATGAAGTTCTGAATGCTTAATTCGTCTATTGACTGTTGATTTGATTATTGTCTGCGTTTTTCTTTTCAACATTCAAATTTTGTTGGAACAAAATTCGTCTGATGTGCTTGTATTGTTTGTTTCAAGCCACTGTCAGACGAACTTTCATGATGAAAATTCGTCTGTCAGTAAGCTGTGCTGAACGGTTTAACTTGTAACTGCCCGAAGTTCGAATTTTGACCTCTCAAAATTTGTCTGTCAGACGGTTACACACGTTAAATGCGTCAGTTTTCCACAGAACAGACGCAACCCTATTTGTAACCTCTCTAAGTCTGTTCTGATTCTCTCTTCAATCCTCTTAACTTCTGTCCAAAAACCGTCTTTTTCCACCGATTAAACTTCCTTTCGCATCATATAAACCCATTCTCAGCCACATTCTGCATCATTCAACCAAGAAATGGCGAGAGTGAAGATTCCTGGAACAGGACAAGCTGGAACTCGGCCTAAGAGGGCGGTCAAATCTCAATATGCTACAAAGGAAGGAGAGAAATCCAAGAGAAAGGCCAAACCCGGTAAAGCTACTCCTTCCAAACGTCAAAAATCATCATCCAAGTCAGAATCTCAGAAAGCTGGGCCCTCATCTTCAAAATCTGCAGTTCCTTCGGCTGATACTACTGCTGTAGCTTCCTCTTCTTCTACTGAATCTGGAGAGTTTGAATTGACTACACTGCCACTGTGGAGCACTCCTGAGATTCAAGAAGAGTACACTACCAAGTTTTCCAACAAAAAGGTAATCAAGCCTCATTGTGTGAATGTGGAACAATTTCTGATTTCCAACAATTTTGATGCTGCTATATGGTTGTTAAGATATAAAAATTTGTTGGAAATTGCTGAAAGATATGATGATGAAGTAGTGAAGACTTGGTATGCGTCTCTTAAGTATAACAGCAAGAAGATGAAATGGGAGGTCACCTTGAGATCAAGGACCATTTGGCTTGCTGATGAAACATTCAATGAGGTGTTAGAAATCCCAGGACAAGATGGGCTAAAAGTTGACTTAACAGCCTCTGGGTATATGGATGAGGCAAGCACAGCAGATGAAGAAGGTGGATCCTTTCTGTACTACAAGGAGAGCACCATTTTGGACACCTTATTCAGGAGAAGGGAGAACAGGCCAACAATAAATCTGTTGAAGCCCACAGACCTCAGTGTACAAGTAAGGATCTTGCACTACATAGTGTCCAGGATCATATTCAACAAGGGTGGAAGCTTCAATTTGATAACAAGGGCAGAGGCTCATGTAATGACTGCCATCATACGTGGAAAGCTGATCAATATGGGTCATATCATTCTCCAGCGTATGATAAAGGCAAGGGATCAGAGGAAAGATTCCACACTCCCCTATGCAGCAATTATTTCAAGAATCCTGCAGCATGCTAGGATTCAGCACATTGAAAAGGGGAAAGGGAAGCTCACTGAGGCCTTCAAAGAAGAAGAATTGCAAAGAATGGGCATTGAGAAAGATGAAGGACGATGGGTTGGAAAGGGAGCAGGAAAAACTGAAGACCTGTTCTTTGTCCCTGATGCATCCCTCCAACAAGAAGGCACTTCTGAGGCCCCTGAAAGATCCTTACCTCAGCCTTCCCAGACAATTCTATCTCCCTCCAGGCCTACTCACCCTCCTTCCACTCCCTCCTCACGAGCCAAGCCAACTAAGATCACTGAGTTGTTTGACAGTCTGTCAACACTCATTCTCAGCATTAAAGATGAGCAAAATGCCAAATTTGCTCATCTACAAGATCAGATCCATCAGTTGGCAGTGAATATGAAGGTGGTGGCTGATGCATATGAAGAGATAAGAAATGCAATTCCTACCACTTCAGCTCCACCTCAGCCTGGTGTCCCTGAGCCTACTCTGTCTCCATCCCCTGTGCCTCCAAGTCCCTTTGAGATTGCCTCCTCTGACCATGATACTGATATGGATGGTGATGGTGCTATGAAAACACCAAGTCCTGGTCCACCCTTGGACTATGGCATGGAGGAAGAGGGTCTGCAGGAAACAAGCCCCATTGAGAAGAGTGAAGCAGTTGCTCAGGACTCTATTCTTTCCACCCAAGAGTCTGAGCAAGTTGAGCAGCTGGTGGCATCCATTTCTGCTTCACCATTTCTGCAATCTACACTCAATAAGGAAAGGAGCATTGTGCCTGTTATTGATTTTGCTGCTATTGCTCACAATGCCCTTCTGCTAGCTCAAAGGAGAAGGCTTGAAGAAATGTTTTCTCCTCCTGCACCAGCCTCTCCTTCTCTTGCTAATTATGGGCTGTCAGAAGAACAGAGAGCTCGGCTAGCTCTTTCCAGGCAGGAAATGCAAGAACTGCTTGAGGTCTCTGATGATTCTGATGAAGAGCCTGATGAGCCCCCTGCACCAGCTCAGCCAGAGATTCCTTTTGCTCCTGTCCCTCTTCGTGCTGTTCCTCTCACTCAGATACCTCCTCCAATGGACTTTGCTGGGCTTTCTGATGATGCCAAAAAGGGGGAGAAGATAAAGCAAACTGGGACCAAGCAAGCTGGAAAATCTGCTGAGCCATCTGGAAAAGGAAAGACTTACAGCAAGAAGCCAAAGAAGAAGTGATGACTTAGATCTTAGGCTGATTATTCTTGTTGTATCTTGTTTTATTTGGGTGTTTTGTATTTGGTTGTTAGATTTTAAGAACTACTCTTTAATTGGAATTTGTATTACAATAGTTTGGTGATATATAGTATGTTCTTGATTGCAATATTTTGGGCGTTAAATCTCTTCACTTAATCTGTTATTTTGATATCTTATGCATATGTTGAGGGGGAGCTTATGAAAGCAAACCCAAGTACTAATCCAGTTTGTGAGTTGTTTTGTCATCATCAAAAAGGGGGAGAATGTTGATGAAAGAGTTTTGATGATTTTAAACCAACACTCAAGATCTTGGATTGAAGATATCAAAGGAGATCAAAGCTGTTCCAAGTGAAGATTTTCTGAGTATTTGCTGTTAGATCTCTTGTAGGATCTTTAGTTTTTGTTATGATTGGGTAAAAGGTTTTGATTTGAAGAAAAGATGTTTTCAAACTTTGATTTTATGTTAAATCCTTGAATATTTGAAAAACATCCACAAACAGACGAAGGTTAAAAGTTTAAACTAAACTGTCAAGTTAGAAATTCGAACTTTGCCTTTGGAAATTCGAATTTCGAGCTAAAACTGATTAAGTCTGAAGAGATGGCTCTCTGTCAGACGAATTTTGGTGGTTCAAAATTTGAATTTTCATCTAGTCTGAAAGAAGCCTTTCTGGTGACAGACGAACTTCACAGTTTCAAAATTCGAATTTCAGACAAAATGCAATTTATGAAAACCAAAGAAATTCGTCTGAAACTTTGCTAAAGTTTATCTGAAATCAAAAAGAAACTAAGTTTGAAAAATGCTCTCTGACAGACGAACTTTAACTTGGCAACATTCGAATTTTCATCTGAGTCAAAGAAGCTACTTTGTGACATTCGAATTTCACTCTTTAAAAGTTCGAATTTCAGACAAAACAAAACTTGAGAAAATAGAAGAAATTCGTCTGAAAGTTTGATAAAGTTCATCTGAGATCAAGAATGATTTAAGTCTCAAAACTGGTCTCTGACAGACGAATTTCACTCTGTCAAAATTTGAATTTCAAAGAAAGTGAACTACTGTGCCTGTTTGGACGTTCTATGGACAGACGAATTTTGGACTTTCAAAATTCAAATTTCGAGGGCACTGTAGCAAATTGAAAACACTGTTCACACTTAACAGAAAAACTTTCTTCTTAAAAATTCGTATGTCACATTGTGAAAATATTTTATAAGTTTCAAAATTCGAATTTCACTCTATGGACAGACGAACTTCGCATTTTAACGTTGGAAGCTTTAACCTTCGGTTCCCTCGAAATTCGTCTGTTGGCCAACCAAAATTCGAATTTCAGTATGTCAGAAACATTAAATGCGGTTGGTAAACGGATAGTTTTTCAGAGTAACCGTTGGATAACTTCCCCAACGGATAGATTTAGTCTCTAACGGATATTTGAGACCTAAATCTATAAATACAACATCATTTGAAGTTGTGGGTAACAAATCAAACTTGTATATACCGAATTTCTGCTAAATCTTCATCTCAAAAGCTTTTACCCTTCCAACTTCATTATTTGTACTTAAACCTTCATATCTACTCTTTTCTAGAGAGTTATTCATTTGTAATCAATCTACTCTTCATCTGGAAGATAGATTTACTTGTGAGGGGTATTCACAAGGGGATTGAGAAGCACATAGTGAAAGTGCTTGGAGAGTTTGAGAGAGCTCAGAAACAGAGCATACTCGTTGTACTGTGGCCTTAGCAAGAAGCCCATTGAAATTCTTGCTGTATAGTGGATAAATCTCAAGAGGTGTCTTGGGGACTGGATGTAGGTCAAGTGGAAAGACCGAATCAGGATAAATTACTGAGTTTGCTTCTCCCTATCTTCACTTTTCAGCTTGCTCTGTTTTACGCATTATTTTCATTATACTGTGATATCTCCACTTACCTCATCTTGTGCAGAAAATTTTCAATCTTCCCAATTCACCCCCCCTCTTGGGAAGTCAGCCTTGCTAACAGGTTGGGGTCTCTTAAGTATGTTGTCTTGAGTTCTATTTCTGATCGTGTGTAAAAAAAATATTTTGTTAAAAAATGTAAAACTTACTTCAATAATATCTACGCTTTGGTTGGTGGATACCTTTCGTGTTCACCTAAAAGGATGTAAAACAATATATTAACTTGTTTTTTCGGTGCAATTGTATATCAACCCATTTAAATTGGGGGTCAACTGGTAGGTCCATTTGAAATTTAAAATAAAGCAATCATCAACATATATAAAATATATGAAACATAAGCTTTGAGACTTATCTCCCACTTCATATAATGTGCCGAAAAATACGTTTGAGTTTTTAAATTTAAAATGGACTAAATCTAACTAATTTACAAAGTCTCTTGCTATATGACAATGGCGAATTTTGTTTTGGCCAATAATAAATATGATTAGTTAGAGTATAAATTTAAACATTTACATATCATACAAATAATTGGTTGATTTCACGGACAGCTATTTGTGAAAATTTAAAATGTCAATATAAAAGTATAAAATCTATAATATATTTGCTATAAGTAACACAACTCATTTTTTAAACTTATATGCTTGGTATACTTCCTGGGAAGTATCTTCCCAGAAAATAAATTTTGAAAAGTTAACTTTCTAAAAAAAGTATAAATAACTTGCTTGTTTTAGTTGAAGTTTTCGGGAAGATCAAATTATATTTTAAAAAATTATATTATGTTTGTCATACCTGAAATGTGACACGAGTGGGCAAGAAATAGAGACAAATAGAGAAATCGGCTTTCTACGTTCAAAAGAGAAGAAGGACCAAGGAGAAAGAGAAAGAGGGTAAGGAGCATCGAAGAAAGGGACCGAGCAATTAACACAAAGCATCAAAGGTTCAACTGGAAATCTTTTTCCTTCATCTCGAAAATGAGGGATAAGGTTTCTTGGTTCCTATTGATGTGGTATCATTTTTCTTAATGATGAACTGACAACGTGATACCTTGGCTGTTGCTTGGTTAGATGGATTGCTTAATTTTTAAGAATATTTATGTTATGTTTCTATAGGGCAAAGAGATTGACATCTAGTTGTGCTTTGTTGATGTGAGAGTTTATATTCAAATTTCTTCACAATATATGTTACATTCCAGAATATTCTGTAATTATGAATATCATATCTTTTGTATTTATTAGTCATTATTAGGAAGATTCATTATTTTGTGTATATATTGGTGTAAACCATTGTAACCATTGCACAATCGAATATATAGAACTTCTCCATTCACTCTACTTGTTAGTCTCCTTGTTTTTTATTTTCTAGAAACTTTTTCAACATCCCTGTTCATTCCTTGGCGTTATTATTCATAGACTTCAGATCTGTGCTTCTATTGTCCTTCGTTGCTGATGTGCGCCATATCACCATGTTCGTCTCCCTCCGTTCGACCAATCCACCGAGTCTCACCGCTGTTTGCCACTGCACGTGCCTCTATGTGCCACCTCAATTTTTTTGGTCAGCCACCTTCTGCCGGTGGGTGACAGAACATGTGGCCTCCTTTCCAGCCATTGTTTTCATCATTGTGCTCCTCTCTGTGTGTACCTTCTGCTCCTAAGATCTGTTGGTTGTTTCGGTGCTCTCTTACATTATTCAAATTTTACAGATTTAATTATATATATATATTTATATATTATGGAGAAGTCAAATGTTGCTCAGCCTATCTTAGTTATTCTCAATGGCTCCAACTATCATTTATGGTCGAAAAGTATGCGTGGTTTCTTGAAGGTTTGAAAGCTCTGGAGATATGTTATAGGTGATATTATTTTTCTTACTCGCGAAGCTACTGAGCCTGATTTGAAGTATAATGAATGACTAGACAAGTGGGATAGTAAAAATAATCAGATTATTACGTGGTTCTAGAATACTTCTACTACCACTATCCATCAACAATTTGGACATTTTGACACTGCTAAAGAGGTATGGGATCATCTTGCTAGTCACTATACTTCTTCTAACTTGTCTAATCAGTTTCAATTGTAGAAGAATCTTAGTAATCTTAAACAAGAGAAGGGTCAACCTTTATTTGAGTTTCTTGCCAAGATTGAATCCATTTGGGATTAGATGGCCTACTTTGAGCCCACATTCAAGTGTGAGGAAGATGCTTAAGCCTTTTATAAGTACAGAGATCAACTTCGTCTTATTCAATTTTTGATGGCTCTTACTAATGACTTTGAGCCTGTTCAGGCTTCTTTACTACATCGAAGCCCTTTGCCCAATCTTGAGGATACTTTTCCTTGTCTCTGATATGAGAAAACCCGTTTGGGTCTGCTTCATCAAACCCCTGAGATGGTCTTTGCTACTTCTGGAAAAAGGTTTGTTGTCACTATCTTCAATCTACTCACACCTTTGATTAATGCTCGTTTATTGAGTGTAGAACCTGCTAGAAGAAGGGTCATATTGCTACACATTGTCCCACTTTGTTCTGCCGATACTGTAAAAAGACTGGGCATCGTATTGATTAATGTCCTACTCATCCTCCTAGATCTGACCATGGGAAATCAAATGGATCTGGTTCTTCTTTCTCTAAGCCTGCTTTATCTGCCACCAATGAAACACTTATTGCTGCATCTGATTAGGGATCTTCCACTGCTGACATTGAGGCCTTCCTTCACAAACTTCTTTCCTGTACCGTTAGCCCACCTACCGCTTTAGCTATTCCCTCAAGTATATCTTCTTAGTTCTTTGATTCTGCTTGTTGCAACTATATGACTGGTCAGAAAAATCTTTTTTCTTCTCTATCACCAAATACCACTGCTCATTCTCTACATACTGCTGATAACTCTCAAGTGTCACTTACTCATTTTGGTACTGTTTCTTTGTCCCCTCCATCCCTTAATGACACTTATTTTGTCCCTGCTATTAGCTTTAACCTTATTTCTATCAAACAACTTATTGATATGGGCTATGACGTATTATTTAACAAATGTGTTTGTACTGTATTTGATTCTCAGATAGGATAGATTGTCAAGATTGGGCGTAAGGTTGGGCATATGTTTGAGCTCAACTCAATGCATCTTCCTAAAGTCATTTCTCCTAGATTGTGTGCTACTTCTACATGCTCATCTTTTGAATTATGGCATCGTTATCTCACTCACCCTCCGTAACTGCTTTACGTCCTTTACTTTCTAGTGGTTTTTTAGGTCGTGTTGATGTTCAATCTTTGGATTGTCTCTCTTGTTAAACTGCTAAACAATCTGCTTTATCATTTAATAAAAATAACTCTATTATAAGTTCACCTTTTGGTTTAATTCATTCTGATATTTGGGGCCCAACATCTACTCTTTCTATGGGATGATCATGATATTTTGTGATTTTTATTGATGATTTCTTATGTTTTACTTGGTTTTATATGATGAAAAATCGATCTGAGCTGCTTGCTATCTATATTAAATTTGTCACTATGATTCATACCTAATTCTCAAAAGTTATCGAAGTTTTTCATCTTAATAATGCCTTGGAATATCGTGACTCTGAATTAATCAGCTTTCTTGATACTCAGGGCATTATTTGTTAGTATTCCTGTCCCTATACCTCTCAACAAAATGGTTGGGTTGAACAAAAACATCGTCACATTCTAAATACTGTCAGAGCCCTGCTTATTTTATCTTCCTGTCCTATATATTTCTAGGGAAAAGTAGCTTCGACTACTGTAAACTGCATCAATAGAGTCCCTACTCCTGTTCTAGGTAACATTTCTCCTTTTGAACATTTTTATGATATCTCTCCTGATTATAGTCTTTTCAAAATTTATGCTTGTGTCTATTTTGTTCTTCTTTCTTCTCATGAAACTTTTAAACTACAAGCTCATGCCCATGTCTGTTGTTTCCTTGGTTATGATTTTGAGCATAAGGGTTATCATTGTTGGGACTCCCTTTCTCATCATATCCATATTTCTTGTCATGTTGTTTTTTGGGAACATATTCAATTTTCATCTTTGACTAATCTTTTCTCTGTCTCTCCTCCTTAATCTTCTATTTTTACAAATACTTCTGTTGATCTTTTCCCCAGTGACTTAGGTACAACTTCTTCCTTTGAGCACGATTTCACGTCTGATTCTGCACGTTCTTCATATGATCTTCCTATCTTTGAACTACCAGCACAGGATACTGAGTTTGAATCATCTGATGATCCTAGATCCACGAGTGTAAAACGTCCTCCTCCTTACCTTCGTGATTATCATTGCTTTTCCACCATTCTTTAGTTTCAAGAACCCTAATCCTTTAAAGAAGCCTCCTATAATCCCTTCTGGCAGCAGGCTATGAAAGATGAATTGCAAGCCTTGGAGAAAATAAAAATGCCTTTCTAAATGGCAATTTAAAGGAAGAAGTTTATATGAAGCCTCCTCTTAGGTATCAGCATCCAAATGGCGATGTTTGCCATCTTTGTCAAGCTTTGTATGGTCTTAAGCAGGCACCCTGTACCTAGTTTGCTAAGTTTAGCACAACTATGAGTTAATTGGGTTTTACTTGTGGCTCTCATGATTCTGCTCCATTTGTTCAGAGTATAGCTCAGGGTCTTGTTCTCCTTCTCTTATATGTTGATGACATGATTATCACAGGTAGTAATGTCACGGGTGTTCAGGAACTCAAGACTTACTTGGGAAGACAATTTGAAATGAAGGATCTTAGTTGACTAAACTGCTTTATTGGTCTTAAGGTACATCATGGGCAGGATGGAATTTCTCTTTCTCAGGTCAAATATGCCACTGATTTGATATCACGAGCATATCTTTATGATGAGAAGGTTGAAAATACACCCATTGAATCTAATGGTCATTTTACCCCTACTAATGGCATCTTATTGGAGAATCCCACTCATTATTGTCAACTAATTGGGGGACTTATCTATCTTATAGTGACCTGTCTAGACATTGCCTATGTAGTTCACATTGTCATCCAATTTATATCTAAACCCAGGACTACCTACTATGTGGCTATTCTTAGAATTATTCGATATGTCAAAGGCACCTTGTATCATGGCCTCCACTTCTCTGCTAGTTCTTCTCTTGCTCTTCGGGCTTACTCTGATGCTGATTGGGTCAGTGACCATGCTGATCGATGATCTACTACTGGCTTCTATCTTTTCCTGGGAACTTTCCTTGTTTCTTGGAGGAGTAAGAAGCAAATCTTAACATCTCATTCTAGTGTTGAATTAGAATATCATGCATGAGCTGACACAACCTCTAAGGTTCTCTGACTTCATTGGTTACTTGATGAGATGGGGGCATCCAAGACATCCTACATATATATTTATTGTGACAGTCAAGCTGCAATTAAGATTACTCACAATGATATGTTTCATGAGTGAATCAAACATATTGAGATTGACTATTATTTTACTCAGCAACATGTTGTTCAAGGAACTATCTGACTTGTTCCTATTAGAACCAAGTACCAGCCAGTTGACTTGTTCAACAAGTCCTTTAATCTAGGCCGATTTCAATTTTTAGTAGACAAACTCAAGCTTTTTCCTGTTAAATCATCTTGAGTTTGAGGGGGGATGTTACATTCCAGAATATTCTGTAATTATGAGTATTATATCTTTTGTATTTATTAGGCGTTATTGTATTTATTAGTCATTATTAGGAAGATTCATTATTTTGTGTATATATTGGTGTAAACCATTGCACAATGGAATATATAGAACTTTTTCATTCACTCTCCTTGTCACTCTCCTTGTTTCAATATAAATCAAACATGTGATTTGCTCTGATATAACAAGGACTTTCCTTCATTTCAAAGTTTCATCTTGTTTAACTTTTGAACGCTTTCAAATATCTCTCTATTTATATACTTGTGTGTGACTCGTAAGACACAATGTTTTGGGGTCAGGTTTTAGGAGTGCTTTATTACGTATAATCCAAGATGGGAAGGATGGTTGGGAAAGGCTTGCGATTCTAGCTTGTTACTGGTTCCAAGTTGTTTAGGATTGCTTCATGAGTTGTGGCATTAAAAATGTTTAATTTATTGAGATTACATGAATAGGTCACCACTGTCATCTTTTCGTTCTTGATAATGTTGTGTCTCTTATTCTTTGGCAGCCACTGTAAGTGGTAGATCTAACTTCATTAAATAACAAAGAATGGGATTGATTAAACACAAACACAATAATAAAATGGCTGTGATTATTTATTAATTTATTTATTATTAGAGTTACCTTGTGGGATCTAGGACCTCCTTGGTATAGGCTGATAGAGAATGGCTTGGACAAATTCAGGAACATGGTAGGAGGCCTTATCACTTGGAAAGATATAAGCCCTAAAGAAGCTCATTGGAAGAGATTACTTAAAAGATCATGTGCTTCATTAAAATAGCAAGTGACTTAAGCATTATTGGGCTTAATTAGCGTTAATTTCATTTTTATTAATTATGGGCTGAACTTTGTTAATTAATAAAGCCCAATAGGTCAACTAGTAGTCTTTTTGATAGCCTACCTTATAAATAAACATGTCAAGTGATAAACATATAATTTCATTAATGTGTTGTCATGTTTATAAGGGCTTAAATATTATTTTATTATTTTTTATAAATTTTCATTATTTTATTTTAGGGCTTTGTTTTATTAGTTTTCTAGGTCCAATAGAAGTATTATTTGAGTCCAGAGTCTCCTAATCCTATTAGGATTACTTTAGCCCAAATTAATTAGGATTTCTAGGCTTATTAGGTTAGATTTTACCTTACTTATTTAAGGCTAACTTTCATGTACGTTTTTCAGATTTGAATGATTAAAGTTTTAGACTTTTATGAGTTTCTCTTGCGTTCTTTGAGTACTATGATGAAACAATGACTCATCAAGGAATTGGTTAATCCTTGCGGCGTCACCGGAACTAGGGTTCAAGAGACCGGTTCTCTTGGGTTCTAATTCTCAAGATCAACATCTATTCTTCTTATTTTCTCTATTATTATTTTCTTTTGCTACTGTTTTTCTCCGTTTTGTTCATTTTCTTTGCATCTAGTCTTTGTGTTCCTTATTTTCGCAAAGATCCGGGTGTCATACATATCAAAGTGGGTTCTTTGGAAGGGTTCCATAAGGATTCACTTATCATTTGGTATCAGAGCTTAGGTTTGCAACTCAAGGTGTGTTCTCTTTGTTGCTCTTTCCTTATTTCATTCCATTTTTATTGTTTCCAGAAAAATTTTTGAGCACTGTTCATCCGTACGGTCACTGTTTCACCGAACATTGTTTTCGGTCACTGTGCATTGTACTGTTCTCATACTGTATCGTGATTACCGTTCACCATCACTATTTCCATGACTGTTCATCGGACTGTTTTCGAATTACTGTTCACCATCACTGTTTGAGTTTCTGTTCAGCGTAAAAAAATAGTAGCAAAAAAAAATAAAAATAAAAATAATCTAAAGAAAAAAAAAGAGAGAGATTGATTGCTGCCAAAAAAATATATATATATATAGCAGCAACAAAAGAAATAGTAAAAAAAAAACAAACAAATTATTTAATTGGATTTTATTTGAGACTTGATTGACTTAATTTAGCAACTTTGGTGGCAAGTCCCATTAAATATCTATAATTTATCTTTCCTTCAGATTTCTTTCCTTATCAATTTCCTACAAATTTTCATCCTTCTTTATTCTATTTTCTTCAGATTTCTCTTGTTAGAAATTTCAGTTCCTTTGTGCTCATTTTATGTTGGTTATTGTTTAATCAAATTAGGATCTTTGAGAACTTTAATTTTGAACTTTTGTTTTCTGTGATTGCCACTTTTTTAAAACCAATTTCCTTTTGATTGAAGTTGTGGTTTTAATTTAGCACTCTCATAAGAAAGTAAGCTTTGAGTGGAAAAAGGCAAGAGAGAAATTACATCATATTTGAAAAAAAAAAAGCCTTGATTTAGTGTGAAACATGAGCGCATTTGCATTCTTTGAGTGAAACACATGAGAGAGTGTGTGAGATCCCTATTTCTTTTCTCTTTGTTTTACACTAACAATTTCATATTATAAACATGGCTGTTGGAGAAGTTGATCTTAAGGCCTTATTAAGGACTTTCAATGATCAAATTAAGGAAGCAAATGTAAAATTGGATCACCTGGAGTTTCCTTCTAAAATTAAAACAAGGCATAATCCAAAGGTTCCTGCTCATACGGATGTTCTTAGCAAGATTAAACCAAAGATCCTACTATTTCATGGTGAGAAAAATCCCGATGTTTACTTAGATTGGGAAAGAAAAGTCGAACAAGTCTTCACAAGTTGCAACTACTCCGAAATAGAGAAGACACAATGTGCTTCCCTTCGATTGGATAAAAAGGTTGCTACTTGGTGGAAATGAATGGAAACTAGATGAGCTACAAATGGTGAATCTTCCATTATAATATGGAATGAAATAAAAGCAGCCTTGAGGCAAAAATACATGTTATCCAAAGCTAAGAGTGTAGTTGAACATTCTAAGGAGATACAAGTGCCCATGGTTCAAGATTCATATGACTCCCAACTAGAGAAAGTCAATCAAGTGGATGAACAAGTTGCTACATTGACAAATGTTGTGATAAGAGAGTTAACTACGCTTAAAGGTATATCTAATTCTCAAATCTCTTGTGATGATACCTCTTGTATTGAAGTAGGTGATTTAGGATGTATTAGTCCTAGTAAGTTGAATCATGTTGATGATATTTTTTATATTGGATCAATTGAATTGGAAATTAAATCTGAATATATTGATCATAAGAAGTCCATTGAATTGATTGAACATGACGTCTTGCTAGATCTTAAAGAGAAAATTGTGCTAGATGTTATTAGCAATGATAGCTTTGTTGAGTCTAGTTGTGCTACAAATGTAGTACAATTAGAAAGTGATTTTCATGATGTTGAGATTAACCCTGATTGTGAGCAACTTTTATATGAGAATCATGATTTACATGTTGCTAATGATATGATTAAAAATTCTTTGGATAGTATTAATGTAATTCCTAGTAGTCCTAATGATGTGATTTCATTGAAAGTTGGTTCTTATGATTACACTGATAAGATTGAGCAAGTTGACATGTTGATTGGAGATTTTTATTGCGTTGATTTTAATGGGCATACTAAAAACTGTTCTTGTGTTTCCGATAAAGCTTATAAACCATTACCATGTATTCATTTGTGTGAAAATCATGAGAACTTGAAGAGTGAGCTAGAGTGAAAAAATGAGAGTAGTAGAAATGAAAGAAGAAAAAAGAGATGTAAGAGAGAAAGTGTCCAAAAAAATGAAAAGAATGCAAAAAGAGTAAGAGAGAAGGAAAGTGAGAAAAGAGTGAAAAAGAGGAAAAAGAGAAAAGAAAAAGAGAGTTTGAGGAAGAATGAGAGTGAATGTGAGCTTAAAGTAGTTTATACAAAGTTCTTTCCTTTTTCATCTCATCTTTCTTATGTGTCTTCATTGTGTTTTCTTCTTCCTTCTCATTATATTTCTAATTTCTTTAAATTATGTCATCTATCATTATTGGATGAGTTCGCAATTTCTTTTGAGTCTAAATTGTATGAAACAATAATGAGTCCATTAGTTACTTTAGTGCCTTCTTTCTCTAGTTTATCCTTCTATGGCATTCCATTTCATCATCATAGTATTTTGTATTTCCTATATATTTATGAAATAGTCCCTATTCGTTTTATGTTTTATGTTTATTGTGTGTCTCATAAGTCATGTGTCTTTTTGGTTGTTTGTTGGTTTGTCCCATTTCACATTCATGAATCTTTTGTGCTCCATTTTCTATTCAACTCATTTTCTTCTTTTTGTTCTATGTTAATATGTGTCCCTTTAGTCGTTACATCTCCATCTTTGTTCTATCATTGTGCATTATTAATGTTATCAAAATCTTTTCAGGTTTTGCATTTATTGCATTATGTTCAAATATGTCTAGATTTTGTGTTCCTTAGGTTTTCTAATACTTTGGTTTTAATTGAGTCTTCTTGTGTGCCATCTTGTCCCTATTTGTTTCCCTATGTGTCCCTTAACATCTTGGTTCCATTTAATTATTCTTGTGTTGAGTTTGTGTTTAACTATTTGTTGCAGGTCATTGGTGGATATGCTATGAAGAAAAGTTCAATTTCTTATCTACTAATGCATGAAGATAGGTCTTATGAAATTCAAATTAAAGGTGTGAAGGTTTCTGATATTGGAACAATGTTTTGGTTCAAAAAGTCAAGGAAGAATGTTGTCCTTCACATTCATGCAAAGAATAAAGCACAGATGCATCAATCAAGTTTGAAAGGTAAGTATACTCCATATAATTTATTTGATACGTTTAATTGTTCCATTTCCTTCCATGTAGAATATAGAGATTCAAGGACAAATCTTTTCGAAGAGGGAGGGAATGATAGAGGATGGCTTGGACCAATTCAGGAACATGTTAGAAGGCCTTATCACTTGGAAAGATTCAAGCCCAAAAGAAGCCCATTGGAAGAGATTACTTAAAAGATTATGTGCTTCATTAAAATAGCAAGTGACTTAAGCATTATTGGGCTTAATTAGTGTTGATTTCATTTTTATTAATTATGGGCTGAACTTTGTTAATTAATAAAGTCCAATTGGTCAAATAGTAGTCTTTTTGATAGCCCACCTTGTAAATAAACATGTCATATAACAAACATGTGATTTCATTAATATGTTGACATTTTTATAAGGGCTTAAGTATTATTTTATTATTTTTTGTGAATTTTCGTTATTTTATTTTATTAGTTTTCTAGGTCCAATTGGAGTATTATTTGAGACCAAAGTCTCCTAATCCTATTAAGATTACTTGAGCCAAAATTAATTAGGGTTTCTAGGCTTATTAGGTTAGATTTTACCTTACCTATTTAAGGCTAACTTTCATGTACGTTTTTTAGATTTGAATGATTAAAATTTCAGACTTTTGTGAGTTTATCTTGCATTCTTTGAGTGCTATGATGAAACTATGAATCATCAAGGAATTGGTTAATCTTTATGGCATCACCGGAACTAGGGTTCAAGAGACCGGTTCTCTTGAGTTCTAATTCTGAAGACCAACATCTATCCTCCTTATTTTCTCTATTATTATTTTCTTTTGCTATTGTTTTTCTCCATTTTGTTCATTTTCTTTGCGTCTAGTCTTTGTGTTTCTTGTTTTCGCAAATATCCGGGTGTCATACACATCAAAGTGGGTCCTTTGGAAGTGTTCCATAAGGGTTAACTTATCATAGGTAGTCTGTCGGTCGTGTGTAACTAAAATGTCTCCACTCCTCTTACGTAAAACTGATCTAATCAGTTTTTATTTCTGATTTTTCCTTAGAAGTTAATTTAAAATAAAATGATTTTAGTAACTTGTAATGAGAATAAACATATTTAGAGTTACTGTACTAGTGTGGGATTTGGAATCTCTTTTGATACCAGGAGCCGGTCGGTAGAGTCCATGTGGGACTAAAATGTCTCCTCTGATTTTACTTAAAACTGATCTAATAAGTTTTTATGTCTAAATTTACCTTAGAAGTTAAAATAAAATAAAAATGATTCTAACAACTTTCAATGAGAATAAACATTTTCTGAGTTAGCTTGTGGGATCTAGAATTTCCTTTGGTATAAGGTGTCAATTGATCGAGACCGTGTAATACAAAAATGTTTCCTTTGGTATATTACTTTTTAAATAATATTAAAAATTAAATTCTAATGCTCTTATGTAAAATAGATGAATAGGGAATTTTCAAAAGAAAATTCTTTTAAAATATCTTTTGTTAAAAAAAGATTAAAATAAGTTTCAAATATCACAATGAGCTTTTAAATATTTTCAAAATCTCTTGTTCCATAATCATCTTTGAAATAACTCTCAAATATTCTTAAATCATTTTTTAAAAAAAATATAGAAATCTAAAAAAGAATTAAGGAAAAATAATGCTTTTGGAAGTTTTTTGACATGTAGGGAGTAAGCTAACATATTTGGGGCTTCCATGCTTTTGGAGTCTTCCGGGAAAAGGTGGAACCAAAAAGTATTTCATTCGAATATATGATTTTGAATTGTATAGATTAATTATACCCGTTACAACACAAATATCAAGTGTAGATGGTCCACCCAAAAAAAAAATGTGTTGACGAAAAAAAAAGAATGAATGAAAGAGAGGGAAGCAAAACCTTTTTTTTCTTTAAAGAAAAAAACATCAAATAAACTAAAGGTTTTAAAGGAAAAAATAGTTTATTTACGTAAAGTAAACTCAAGGTAGCAACATTAAAAAGTTAAAGTTTATTTACGTAAAGTAAACTCAAGGTAGCAACATAAGTTGAGGTATTAATCTCAGAATGTGCTCCTCTTGTGCTCTGATCTATCTATCAGATAAGACTATCTTATGTATATTTGAAGGTGTCTCAGGTCCTATATTACTGCAATGGCTCCCCTATTCATTGACTCGTTGACTTGTTAATTAGACGTATCCAGCTAGTCAAGAAAAATCAAACAAATCTCTAGGACCCAAACTCAAGTTGATAAATTATTGAAAGTAATGACACTGAAAGACTCATAATTTTTAATAATAATATTTCAAATTTTAAAAATTAAAATTTTCAAATATTATAAAAGTAAATTATTATTATTATTATTTTTTTTAGTTTTTTCTTCCACTTTTCAATCGTTCTCTCTAGAATTAATTAGAAGATGAATTTACTTGGTATTTTTGTCCAATGGTAATAAGAAATAAAAAAAAAAAACCCTTATAATATAGCGAATCTTATTGACCGTAATATTGAAAAGGACGTCTGGTGATTTTTTTTAAATAATTGAATTATTTCTATGGCTCAGAGAAAATATTTTAATTCTTAAGCCAATAAATTATGGATAATTAAGTCTCAGTCTAAATTATAGACCTGGGTCTTTCACTTGCATTTTCACATTTTTTGGAGCCTTAATTATAATAATTTATTATATGTCCATGTGTCTTAATATGTCCCAGAGTGTCATTTTCCCTTCACATAACCGCCATTGTTGAGCAACTAACGTATTCTATAGGCCAGCCCACAAACTGTTTGAACTCTGTATGCCTTTTTCTGTTGATTTAATATTTCATATATTTTGTTAGTGTTTAAATGTTTGGAAAATAAATGCAACCTTTTAAAAATTTCTGAGTCTTCCATAGATCATAAAAAAAATAATCTAGTTAAAATATAATATAATAAACAAATTTACACAAACATGTATACAGTTCAAAAATATCCCCTTAGTTCTAATTATAAGGTCTTTTATCCTATTCCTAAATATATGATTTTTTAAAGTATACAAGATAATATTTATTATGTATTTTTAAAAAATATTCTTATTTAATATATTTCAAAAAGAGAGAAAAAGAAATTAAATAAAAGTAATTTTAAAAAAATATTACAATTTTCAGAAAAATCAAGTTAATTAATTAATTTTAACTTACATCATTAATTCATGTAATTCGATTAAAATAATTTTATATTAAAAAGAGTTTTTTTTCCCTAAAATTAACTGACATTGAATGCAGCCCACAAGACAATGCTGACCGCAAGAGAAAGAGGGGACATAAACACACATTTTCCTAAAATAAATTGACACTGATAATTTTTTTCCATTGGAGGTTTTTAATTTCTTTACCGTTGTAAATTTCTTAATATGTCCTTTAATACTTTCACTGTCTTATATTATAAAATAAGGTAGCAAGTATAATTTTATGTATATTAATAAAAGTATATAACATCTTTAAATTTCTCAAGAAAAAAATTAAAAATCACTATTGTACTCATATTAAATATTATTAATGAACACAATTTACAATATTAGATCTTACATTAATAAATAGTAAAATTGGTAAATAAAATTATGTTATCTTATAATATGGGATAAAAATAAATCCCACTTATCTTCCATTTCAAAATATGAGACAGAATTTTAGAGAATTAAAGTTTTAAAATTAAGTCAAAAAAGTAAGAGTTAATCACTATTTAATGGTATTTTATTAAAATATTTTTTACTTCAATATTCTAAGGGATTTATACTCTACCCATTACTATTTTTAATGAAGATTAAAACAATTGAAAAATAATCAATGCTTTATTAAAATTTTAAAATAAAAAATATTTTTAAAAATCACAAAAACTCCATAGTAACAACCATTCAAAATGAGCTTAGAATTTTTTTTTTCTGCCAAAATTAGTAGTACATGATCCATCATAAGGCTGGGCATGCATTTATTCCATCGGGTAATTTGTTGCGGAAGGGTGTAGCATCATATTGTGCAAATGCCGTAAAAGGACGGACTCTCTCCACAACACTGAAACGTTTATCACGCCTCAGCCTTTACACCAATGTTTTTAAGTACATTGACCGTAAAAGGACGGACTCTTTCCACAACACTGAAACGCTTATCATGCCTCAGCCTTTACACCAATGTTTTAAGTATATTGACCGGACATTTGACCGAAAATATCATCATGTTACACTTCTTATGATTCAATCACTTAGATTAGATTGGTTGTTGAATCAACCATATAATAATTAAATAAAAATAATATTATTTAAATATCATTTGCACAAATCATTTAGAAAATAAATTTAAATAGTTTAATTTTATAATAAATCAAGAAGCTCATATAGTAATAATATATATTAAATTATTAAAAATAATATTAAAATATTTCAATATGATAATACTATATGACTATGACATTATGAAATAACTATACTTCTTTCGTCTCCAATTATAAAAAACAAATAATTACTTTATCAATACTAAAAAAAAAAAGTTTTAGTAATTAAACTTATTAATTATGCTATAATTTCAATTTTTTTCCAGAATTGCCTATATTAAAAGTTTGGAGTGAGACTAATTAATTATTGGTAATTGTCAACACAACCTTAATTATTTAAGGGTATAAAAAGAAAATGATATTAATTACTCTACAAATTTTATCCATATCTCTTATATTTTGGAACAAATAAAGAATATCAAAATTCCCTTATAATTGAGGATAGAGGGAGTATAATACAATGAAAATTTTCATTTTTATAATTAGTAATTTTAAAATAGAAAGGGGAATAGTATTTTTACTCTTTAATAATTTTTATAATTAATAATTTTGGTAAAAAAAACTAAATTAGGTTAAATTTTACACAATTTAAAAAGCCGTCTGGTTCTCTGAAAATTGCTCCAGTCCCGGACAATTTCAATTTCTAGCTCAAACTGATTCAAAGTTTGTAACATCCTACCTCCACCAATAGCCAAAACTCATAAAAAACCAACCTAACAACTCCAAACAACATCTCACAGCCTCAAACCAGCGGAAACGAACCCCAAACACAAAATTTTGAGCTGGGGCTGCGGCCGCTACAGTACCGCCGCGGCTCCATCTTTCTCTGAAACGAGACTTGCCACTGGACGGCTGGCGCCGCGGCCTGGATTGCTGGCAATGTCTCAGTAACCGGGAACAACCACATACAATATATATATATATATACTGATCCACACAGTCGTGCAATGCAATGTAAATGAATGGTATGCATGTTCTTCCTCATACACGGCTAGAACCACGAGCTGTCGTCGTAACAAGACATTTCAATAGATGATTCCCTTCCAACAGTCGGTGAAGACTGATTCTGGGACATCACCAAGCTCACCTTACTCTAGTGCAACCCGGCCAATGGTTACGCTAAAGCTCGGACCGTGGCTCTCCTTCCCCTGGACCATCACGAATTAATGGTGATTTAGGGAAGGTGCATCCCCCAAATCCACTGCCACCTGGCTCTCCCGAGGAGAGGATTTAGTGACAAGGACATTTCATCATATCATATTATCCTCTGCCGCCTGGCTCTCCCATGGAGAGGATTTAGCGACAGGGATCTTTATCATATCATCATCTCATATCACATCACATCATCATCACCTCATCATCAATCTCTCACTATGCAATCATATGGTGATGATGCTAATGTCATGCCAACATGCCTCTACACACACATATATATATATATCATTATCATCACAATCATCATATGGACATGCTAGCATGCAATGGTATGGGGATGCTACACATCACAATGCAATTACGCAACCATCATACATCAACTAGCCGTGTGTATCATATTATATAAGAAAACCATACATATACACAATCAATGTCGTACAACCAATACAATACAAACACACACACCCGGTTACCTTGACTATCGTTACCACACACACACGAGTTCCACAAGCTTTCTTGAACTGTTCAATACACGCGAACCCCTCTCGATAGTCAACAACCTTCACAATACCACAATTTTCTATTAACACAATATACCAAACATCACAGTATAACTACATTGACCTAACCCAAGGTTCCAACACCCTTGTTATGCATCAATAAGCTCTTAGGGATCACTCAAACACTACACAACCTCATACCCTTCGGATTCCCAAGAGCCCTAACCAAGAATAACCTAGGGTTAAGCTCAAATCACACATACACCCTTCAAAACTCACATCCAAGCAACAATGATACCAAAACACACTCCATTAACCTCAAATCATCCATTTCAATCGGTGGATTTCACCCCAAACCGGAAATCCAACCTTACAATCAGAAATCTCAAATTCTAACCGAAGAAATGGAGAGAGAGGAGTAGAGAGCACTTACCAACTTGAATCCAAGCTCCCAATGGACGAGAATCACTCTGGGACACCGAAAATGCCGAACCCTAGCACTATTCCTCGCCTCTCTCTGCGTCGCTCCCTTTGTTTTCTTTCTTTCTTTCGCGTCCGACTGATCCGGATTTAAACAATTTTTACGACTCTCGCCGCGGCGCAACCAATTAATCCGGAACAATGCCACTGGAAGGTCCTCGCGGCTCTGCTCCTAGCCGCGGCACGGAGCCTTTTCTGGTTCCTCTTGAACCTATCTCTATCCTGCTTCCTCCAGTCCTGAACACAAAACCGATAAAGATATTATGAGGGGTGTTACACTCTCCCCTCCTTATAAAAATTTCGTCATCGAAATTTCAACTCTTACCTCAAGCAAAGAACTCTGGATATTTCCTCCGCAAAGAATCTTCAGTCTCCCACGTGACATCATTTGACGTCAAGCCGCTCCAAAGGACTTTTATCAACTTAATAGTCTTATTCCTCAACTGCTTTTCCTTTACATCTAAAATTTGCAACGGTGTGACCTCAAAAGTCAAATCCTCTCGCACTTGAACTGCCTCATCATCAATTACATGAGACGGATCTAGATGATACTTCTTGAGTTGAGACACGTGGAAAACATCATGTAACCCAGCAAGACTAGGTGGTAGCGCCACTCGATACGCTACTGGCCCAATTCGTTCAAGAATTTGATATGGACCCATATACCTTGGAGTAAGCTTCTTGGCTCGAATCGATCTTCCAACACCAGTAGTAGGAGTGACCTTCAAAAACACATGATCTCCCACATCAAACTCCAATGGTCTCCTCCTCTTATCCGCATAACTCTTTTGCCGACTCTGAGCAGTAAGAAGTTTCTGACGAATACTCTGTATCTGCCGAGAGGTTTGATCCACAATATCTGGGCCCAAAAGACTCCTTTCACCAAGTTCAGCCCAACATAATGGTGACCTGCACCTTCGCCCATACAACGCTTCATACGGAGCCATTTGCAAACTCGAGTGGAAACTGTTGTTGTAGGCAAATTCTACCAACGATAGGAACTGATCCCAATTGCCTTTATTCTCCAGAACACATGCCCGCAGCATGTCCTCCAGAGTCTGAATAGTCCTTTCAGTCTACCCATCAGATTGAGGGTGATAAGCAGTACTGAAACTCAACTTCGTACCCATGGCCTTCTGAAGAGATTTCCAAAATCTGGATGTAAACCTCGGATCTCTATCCGACACAATATTCATCGGGACTCCATGCAGCCTTACAATTTCATTCACATACAACTTGGCCAACTTCTCCATTGAAATGGTTTCCCGAATTGGAAGAAAATGGGCCGACTTCATCAACCTGTCCACAATGACCCATATCGCATTGTGTCCTGAAGAGGTCCTCGGTAATCCCATCACAAAATCCATGGAAACACTATCCCATTTCCACTCTGGGATCTCCAAAGATTGCAACATACCTGCAGGCAATTGGTGCTCGATCTTTACCTTCTGACAAATCAGACATCTGGCTACAAACTCTGCGATGTCCTTTTTCATGCCTGGCCACCAATAACCTCTCTTCAAATCCTGATACATCTTAGTGGTACCTGGGTGAATAGTGTACTTGCTCTTATGAGCTTCCTCCAAAATAATCTCACGCAACCCTGCAACGTTTGGTACACAAATCCGACCTCGATACCGGATGATACCATCTTCCAGAATATCAAAGTCCTGGGTCTCCGCCATTTCAACTTGTTCTCGAATACCCAAAAGGTAGTCATCCTCCATCTGAGCATAGCAGATATTCCTCAATAAATCACTTGATACACTGATGGAACTCATTACTAATACTCCAGGATGGACATTGATGGATAACTTCATATCTCTTAGGCTTTCCAGCAACTGTTGCTCCCTCAACATCATCATGGCCATATGGAGTGACTTTCTACTCAACGCATCCGCCACAACATTGGCTTTTCTAGGATGATACTTTAGAGAAAATTCATAGTCCACAAGGAACTCAACCCAACGCCTTTGCCTCATGTTCAGCTCTTTCTGATCAAACAAATACTTCAAACTCTTGTGATCACTGAACACCTCAAACTAAGCGCCATAGAGATAATGCCTCCACAATTTCAAGGCAAACACTACAGCCGCTAGCTCAAGGTCATGAGTGGGATAATTCTCCTCATGAGGCCTTAACTGCCTTGAAGCATATGCTACAACTCTGCCTTGCTGCATCAGAACACACCCTAGACCCTTCTTAGAGGCGTCCATATAAACTGTGAACGGCTCTGATGGGTTAGGGATAATGAGCACTGGGGTGGACGTCAGACAAACCTTCAGCTCTTGGAATGCTCTCTCACACCTGTCATCCCAATTGAAAGATCGATCCTTACGGGTGAGTCTAGTTAATGGCATAACAAGTTGAGAGAATCCCTTAATGAACCTTCGGTAATATCCAGCCAAACCCAGAAAACTTCGAATTTCCGTCACCGATTGCGGCCTCTCCCAATTCAACACCGCTTCCACTTTACTAGGGTCTACTGCCACACCTTCTGCAGAAATCACATGACCCAAAAATTTCACTTCTTGTAGCCAAAATTCAGACTTACTGAGCTTAGCATACAGTTGATGATCCCGCAATACTTGCAACACAATCCGAAGATGATGCGCATGCTCCTCTTCACTCTTAGAATAGACCAGAATGTCATCAATAAAAACCACCACAAACTTATCCAAATAAGGCCGAAACACTCTGTTCATATAGTCCATGAAGATTGCTGGGGCATTGGTTAACCCGAATGGCATCACAAGAAACTCATAATGACCATATCGAGTCCGAAATGCCGTTTTATGCACATCCTCAGCACGTACTCGCAATTGATGGTATCCTGACCTCAAATCGATTTTAGAGAATACAGAGGCACCTGCTAATTGATCAATCAAGTCTTTAATCCTAGGCAAAGGATATTTATTCTTGATCGTCACCCGGTTCAGCTGCCTGTAATCAATGCACAATCTGAGGCTACCATCCTTCTTCTTCACAAACAATACTAGAGCTCCCCAAGGTGAAACACTAGGTCTGATAAAACCTCTCTTTAACAAATCCTCAATCTGTTTCTTCAACTCCTTCAATTCAGACGGCGCCATTCGATATGGAGCTTTTGAAATAGAACTAGTCCCGGGCACCAAATCAATGGAAAACTCCAGCTCTCGTGGTGGGGGTAAACCAGTAATCTCCTCTGGAAACACATCGGGGAATTCATTCACAACTGGATATCTTTCAACACCTCCTTGCATATTCACGTTCACAGAGAAGAAAACCAGAAACCCTTGACATCCTTTCTTCAGATACCTGCCAGCTTGAGCAAAAGACAAACAAACATTCTCATCCCCTTCAACACTAGGGATATTCATCGGCAAAGACACAGTCTTCCGAGCACAATCGAGAATGGCATTATTTGCTTCCAACCAATCCATCCCGATTATCACGTCAATTTCTTGCAACGGCAAACAGATTAGATCCAGGGTAGTGCTGCGGTGTTCAAAATGAACTACACAGTTCAAACAAGCTTGAGCAGTTCTTAATGAAACTCCCGTGGGTGTGGCTACCGACAATTCAAAAGGCAACTCCATTGCCACAATACCCAATCTCCGAGCACAATCAAAAGAAATGAAGGAATGCGATGCACCTGAGTCAAACAAGGCATGAATAGAGTAACCATTAAGTTTAAGTTTACCTCTAATCATGTTAGGCGCTGCATCCGCTTCTTGTCGGGTGATGGCGAAAACTCGTCCGGGCATCGTGGGTCTCATCATCGCATCTTCACGCCTCGGCTCATGACAACCTCGAGCAATATGTCCCGGTCTCCCACAATTAAAACAAACCAAGCACGGACGGTCACCATGGTTAAACCCACACTTTGTGCACGGATTCGATGCACTACCAGAACTATACTGAGATGGAGCGGAGTCCCTTCCTGCATGCTCACTCTGACTGGAACTCCCTCGTTCAAAGCCACCTCGATAAAAGTGTCCTCTGCCAAATCGACCTCTGTTTGACTGATCTCTACCAAACCTGCCTCTTCCTCTACCATGACGACCTCGATTATGTCGACCTCTTCCTCCACTAGAACCAGTACTACCACCACTGCTACCACTTCCTTTACTAATTCCTCCTGTAGGTCCTAGGTGAGAAAAAGCCCGAATCATGGAATTCCTTCTGTGCTCCTCAGCCTCTTTCATTCGTCTATACAAGGCACGATTCTTCGCACATAGGTCCTTAAAGGACACAAACTCCACCACAGATAGCCGCTCCTTAATCTCTGGATGAGCACCCTCAAACAACCTCTGAGCCATCCACCTATCGTCAGGATAACTATTCAGATAAGTGGAATATTTAACCAAGTCCAAAAACTGATCAATGTAGTCATCCGCTGACAGATTCCCTTGTTGAAAAGTTAGGAACTCGGCCTCCTTTTGCATCATTAAGGCTGAAGGGACATAATGTGCAAAGAACCGTTCCTTAAACTGCCCCCAATTCATAGGAGGATTCATCGCTTCAACACTTGGGAGAACACTCCTCCACCATCTCTTGGCCTTCTTTTCCAACTTAAATGCTGCCAATTGCACCCTTTGCTCCATGGTGCAATCCATTACACTGAAGATATTCTCCATTTGTTCAATCCAATCCTCAGCCTGTGACACATCCATGGTACCTTCGAAAGCCGGAGGATTAAACTTCCGAAAGTCCTTCAATTGTGAGGAGATACCCCTTCTTCCAACCCTTGGGGCTCTCTCAGGCTCCACCACATTCTCATCTTCTCCTGCATTCAGATCCACAAATATACCAGCTTCTTCATTCACATCCTCCTGTTCTTGCCTGTCCATTCTCTCTTGCAACCTGTTCAACGTCTCCCCCTGAGTGTTCACCTGATTACTGAGGCCAGCCAACATCTCATGCATCTGCCTCATCAGGTCACTGTTACTCTGTCTTCCTCTTCGAGACATTCTTCCTACACAAAAGCAACAACACATTCAATTATACGGTTCTAGACTAGCATTGCAGTGGGAATATAGTCTATGTATTTGAATTTGTGCCAAGTAGTACTTCAAGCAGAAACAATGGCCCAAAACCATTGCTCTGATACCAAAATGTAACATCCTACCTCCACTAATAGCCAAAACTCATAAAAAGCCAACCTAACAACTCCAAACAACATCTCACAGCCTCAAACCAGCGGAAACGAACCCTAAACACAAAATTTTGAGCTGGGGCCGCGGCCGTTACAGTACCGCCGCGGCTCCATCTTTCTCTGAAACGAGACTTGCCACTGGACGGCTGGCGCCGTGGCCTGGATTGCTGGCGCCGCGGCGCCCCCCTGCTGATGTCCCACATCAGCACTTCAACAATTTGGGGTGAACTTCTGACGCGCATAACTTTATGCTCCGACCTCCGATTGACTCGATTCCAACTCCTACAAGTCAATCTAGTCCCCATCTATCCATAGACACCACTTTCACCTCAATCCAACTCCGTATGGAGATTCTTGACCCTTGACACCGTTTTGGCCACTCATTGACCAAAACTCGCCACTAACAACCTCCAATTGCCACCAAAGGCAACTAGTCACTCAGAGACCATTCATACAGGTCCAAAACCCCCAAACCAACTTGTCCATAGAGGTTTCACCTCAAAGGAACCACTCCTCTGAGATGTGACCCTTTGGAACCCAACTGGACCAAATGGGCTACCGACCCTTAGACAAACCAACTAGGCCCAACATCACTCTGAACTCACATATAGACACTCCAACATCCAAACCATGCATACAACCTACATAAACATACATACATCCATCTATACAAATCCTTTATCAATTCCTTTAAGCTATCCATTACAAATATACTACCCTACTTGGCACAAGGCACAGTATCCAAATTACACACACTACATAGACCCAGTATTCCCACGTACACAGCTACTCCCGCGTCTTCTCCGGACTAATGCCAGAACCGTCACCTGAAAGGTTAGTTATGGGAGAGGGTGTGAGACAATGTCTCAGTAACCGGGAACAACCACATACAATATATATATATATACTGATCCACACAGTCGTGCAATGCAATGTAAATGAATGGTATGCATGTTCTTCCTCATACACGGCTAGAACCACGAGCTGTCGTCGTAACAAGACATTTCAATAGATGATTCCCTTCCAACAGTCGGTGAAGACTGATTCTGGGACATCACCAAGCTCACCTTACTCTAGTGCAACCCGGCCAATGGTTACGCTAAAGCTCGGACCGTGGCTCTCCTTCCCCTGGACCATCACGAATTAATGGTGATTTAGGGAAGGTGCATCCCCCAAATCCACTGCCACCTGGCTCTCCCGAGGAGAGGATTTAGTGACAGGGACATTTCATCATATCATATTATCCTCTGCCGCCTGGCTCTCCCATGGAGAGGATTTAGCGACATGGATCTTTATCATATCATCATCTCATATCACATCACATCATCATCACCTCATCATCAATCTCTCACTATGCAATCATATGGTGATGATGCTAATGTCATGCCAACATGCCTCTACACACATATATATATATATCATTATCATCACAATCATCATATGGACATGCTAGCATGCAATGGTATGGGGATGCTACACATCACAATGCAATTACGCAACCATCATACATCAACTAGCCGTGTGTATCACATTATATAAGAAAACCATACATATACACAATCAATGTCGTACAACCAATACAATACAAACACACACACCCGGTTACCTTGACTGTCGTTACCACACACACACGAGTTCCACAAGCTTTCTTGAACTGTTCAATACACGCGAACCCCTCTCGATAGTCAACAACCTTCACAATACCACAATTTTCTATTAACACAATATACCAAACATCACAGTATAACTACATTGACCTAACCCAAGGTTCCAACACCCTTTTTATGCATCAATAAGCTCTTAGGGATCACTCAAACACTACACAACCTCATACCCTTCGGATTCCCAAGAGCCCTAACCAAGAATAACCTAGGGTTAAGCTCAAATCACACATACACCCTTCAAAACTCACATCCAAGCAACAATGATACCAAAACACACTCCATTAACCTCAAATCATCCATTTCAATCGGTGGATTTCACCCCAAACCGGAAATCCAACCTTACAATCAGAAATCTCAAATTCTAACCGAAGAAATGGAGAGAGAGGAGTAGAGAGCACTTACCAACTTGAATCCAAGCTCCCAATGGACGAGAATCACTCTGGGACACCGAAAATGCCGAACCCTAGCACTATTCCTCGTCTCTCTCTGCGTCGCTCCCTTTGTTTTCTTTCTTTCTTTCGCGTCCGACTGATCCGGATTTAAACAATTTTTACGACTCTCGCCGCGGCGGCCCTGCTCCTCGCCGCGGCGCAACCAATTAATCCGGAACAATGCCACTGGAAGGTCTCTCGCCATGGCGGCTCTGCTCCTAGCCGCGGCGCGGAGCCTTTTCTGGTTCCTCTTGAACCTATCTCTGTCCTGCTTCCTCCAGTCCTGAACACAAAACCGATAAAGATATCATGAGGGGTGTTACAAAGTTGTCCAACCTAATCCAACTCCTAAAATGGTTTAAAACTAAAAAATGAGCCATTTTTATCTCCAAATAACAGTTCAACCATTCAAACCATTTCGATTCTCAAAACACTACCCTACACTTGAAATTTTCCTTATTAGAGATGTCACCTTCATTAGGTTGGTATCCTTCATAAATGTAAAATACATATGTATGTAAAATATATATATACATAAATATTGATTGATCTTAGATTTTAATTTTTTTTAAATTGAAGAAGTTAATATTTTTAATATATAATTAATGACTAAATCTATAATATATTAACAAACAATTCACATATTAACTTTTAATTAAAAAATAATATAAAAAGCATATAAAAAAAACATATAAGTATTTTCCTTCTTTAAAACATAACGTTTAAGAGCATATAATGAAACGGAACCATGAATGGCCACCATAAATAGCCACCCACGGTTTCAAGAGTTATGAAGCAAACCAATAATAAGCCAATAATGCATTGTTTGGTAACCCCATAACCTCCCTTTCAGGATTAATGTTCTACTTTAAAGTTATATCCTTTTAGAGTAGTATAAATAGGAGGTTTCAGTTGTGTTACGGAAGAAGCAATAAACAGTGAGTTTCTTTTCTATTCGAGTGTTTTCTCTCTTCCGTTGAGTACTGTGTAACTTTTAAAAACATGTTCTCAATCATTTAAAATTCTTAACCAATCACTACCATTGAACTGAAATTCAGTTTTCTTTTTCCTTTTACTTAAAGTATTTCTGTTAGAAATACTATAATATATATATATATATAAAGTTATGCAGCTACCACATAACATTATTTAAAGGAAACAAAGAATATATACAATTATTATGATTATTCATAGATGATGTAGACATACTGAATAAAATTAGAGGGTGAACATAAAATTTGAGGATAGAACACTCAAATATACAAGCTTTAAATTTATTTCAATACTACTTGGGGGACAGAAAATATGGTTCCAACAATGGTGAGAATGATGACTACGATTCCAGCAGCAGTGCCCACAGTCTTCCATGGTGTATTGCAATAATCACGTCTCAAAGGTGCCTTCATCTTGTGCTGAGGAACTCTATAAAATTTATTCAACTTTTTGCAGATGTCATGGAGTTCATAACTGATAGCCGCTGAAGAGATATATTTACCAAGACCATTGAATAATGTTGCAACTTCATCGGTATCACCAAGCCAGTTGTGGATTATTTTCTTATGAATGAAGATATCCACATCTTTATTTGTGTTGATTAGGCAATCCATTACCGAAGAATAGCCAATAAAGTAACAATCATTAGGATAATGACAATGCTCTAAAACTATCATATTACGAAACAATAATTCAGTGCCATCATCCACCCGAATCTCTGGGATCTCAAGAACATGTCCTGAAAATTTCAAGTCTAATAAGCACTTGTTTGTGCTCATCTTGAATTTTACTCCTGCTTCTCGCAACTCTTTTGCACTGTATTGCAGAAGATCCTCACCTTCTAAATCATGCCGTGCAGGTAGTGTTCTTGGTAAGTAAAACAATCTAAGAAGATCTGTGAAGTGCTTTATCTTAATATTAGGATTAGGCTCTAACTCTTGTTTATTATAATATCTGAAGAAGGAATATGTGAGTCCAAGAAATGAAGGGAGGTTACCACGAACGTCAAGGGGAAATGCTATATCAAATAGCCCTTCAATAACAAAGAAAGGAAGTTGATTCTCAAGTAAAAGCAAATCCCACAAAATAGTATCCAACAAATAGTTTTGTGACAGTTTAGCATCCTTGTCGATCTCACACTTATGGTAACTCTTGAAGAGTTCAATGTTGAAAGCAGCATCTACTAATATTAGTTTCACAAGTTCCTTCTCAGTAAGTTTGATGTTCCCCGAGTAACAGGCACGAACTGTTGGCTCTAAATGCTTCACAAAGCTTACCATTTCATCCAAGCTTGCCTTAGCATTTCGTTTAAATCTTTTGAACATTATTTGTTTGTGCTCTTCCATGTCTTGCAGCCTCTCATCACCATGATGAAAGGGGCCAATCTAAACAACCATTGGGGTGTAAGCATCTTCTTTTAGTTTACGGATCATAGGGGGCACCCTGTAGATACAACGTGCAGGTGACACGAAACTATCTTTGCTGTCTTCTATAATTTTTTCAAGGTCAATCACGACATCATCTTTCATCTATCAAGTTTGGTTCAGAAAAACAATCGGTAATTACACAAGCAAAATAAAATAAAAAAGGTGACCATAAGCTTCCAAAACCTAGATTGCGTTCTTCTCGTTATAACTGATTTGTTATCCCACAAAGTGTAACTTAAAACTAATTAAGGCTAAAAAGGAAAATATATAGTTGAGGTATTAATTAAGCATATGCAACTTTACAATTAGTAGTAAGCAAATGGAGATCAAGTAAAGAAATATATGAAAAGACTTCGTAGTTGATCAACAAGAGTAAAGGGGATATGCATACTTGTTGTTCCAAGTGATTGGTGGGTGAAGTTGTAGCCTGAGATGGGAGTAAAAGAGGTTGCGTTATTTCCACCATTTCTTGAGTATTCTCCGTGGTCAAGTCATGCTGCTTCATATTCTCCATTTTGGATGGCTTCTCTTGTGTTCAGCTCTCTGGCTATCAGACTATCTTATGCACTGAGAGAGGACTGATATGTAGTTTATAGGTCTGAGGTGATGGACTCCCCTATAGAAGACTCGTTGACTAGTTAATTGGTAGGACGTAACCAGAAAATTAAAAAAGAATCTGTTAATTCTCTAGGACCCAAACTCAAGTTGATAATTTATTTAAACAATGACCTTTAGAGACGCTTAGTTTATAATATTAACATATAAAATTTCTAAAAATTAAAATTCTTTTTCAAAATTGATAAAAACATTTTTTTAGTTTCTTATTTGAACTTTTCAATCATTCTCTTTTCTTTTTGGACCAACACCAAATGGAAAATCAGTCTTCTTTTATTTTCTTTCTTTCTTTTTTTTTTTCAATCGTTTTCTCTTTCTCTTCTTTCCAATCATTCTTTCTGAAGTTACAACCTGATTTTAGTGGACATTTATTGCACGTACAAGTTTGAATGATTCGTCATACTTATTGATTATAAACAAAGCCGCCTTTTTTGAAAAAACACAGCTCCTTTTTTGAAATGGTCAGTACAGTGATTTTAAACTATTCAATTTCTTTCTAAGGATACAATCTAGTTTTAATTTGCTGTTTTATCTGTGTCTTTAGATGTACTTCCTCCTGACTATATTAATATAGGATGTGTGATTTATTTTTTTTTATAATATAAGGTGTAAAAATCTAAATGAATAAATTTATTTTTATTATATTTAATTATATAAGTTAGTTTTTTCTCTCTCTTATAAAGCACATAGATAATTACTTAATTTAATTATTTTAATATTTTTTCAACAAAATAGGAATAAATTTAAAATTTTTAATATATTTAATTATATTTTTTAACTTTCTTAATAAACTTGAAAATGTGTCACATATCCTATATTAGACCAGTGGAAGTATTTGGTTGTTTCTGTTCGTTTTACTGCTTACTGTTATGGTGTCATGGTACTTTGTGTATTTCGTGTTTTGAATGACAATTTCAGTTGGTTAAAAAAAAATCATTCTTTCTAAAGTTACAACCTAAGATTACTTAATAGTTTTGTCCAAAGATAATAATAAATCTAAATTACCTTTATACAACGGTTAACTTTAAACATATTTAAAAAAATAGTTAAAAATCATATCATATAATTAATAATTCACTGTCATATTTTTATTTTATATGTAATTAATAAGGCGTAATGTAGAAAAAAATTAGATGCATTAAACAATCAATATCTATGCCTTATACTCAAGATTGGAGGTAGTATTTTGAATTAAGGCGAATTCCTTCAAAATCCCTGATATTAAAAAAAAAAAAGGAAGTAATTGATTGTCTCCAGCATGAACCATAATTTCTTGTTAACAACAATCAGTCAAACAAGATCATGAATTGGGTGGCAAATTTAAGTTATGTCAATTTTTTATCGCTCACATTAATTAAACTAAATTACAAAATAATAATAATAATAATAATTGCTCACTAGATGCTTCCATTTTGTGACACAGCTAATATATCTATATATATATATAGAGAGAGAGAGAGAGAGAGTTATGTTAAATAATAGTAAATAATATAAATATGAACTCTGTTTGGCTCTGTTTTTTGGGGACAAAAAACAGAGGTTAATGTTGTTTTCCTTTGCAATTTGCATGTTTTCTTTTGCACATGCTTTTATCATCATCATTATTATACATCAAATAAGTAGAAGCAAATGTATCCAGGGTTTTACAGGTCAGCATTGAATCTATTTAATTTCCACATTTCAAGGCAGAGTCATACACACACATATTTATCATTGGAGTTTCTATAAAGTTGTATAGTATATATATACACTGTGAGTGTACGTACCAGAGAGAGTGTGAAGGATCCACCGATTCAGGGAATAGTGGACGAAGCCTCTGGATTTGATTGTGAACTCCGAGGAAGAGCAATATGTGTGTGTACATGTGTGTGTGTGTGTTTATATTCTCTCAGTGTATTCATAAAACACCACCAACCTGCTTTTTTAAGCAAATTTGCTCTCTCAATATGTCGTTTTTTTTTTTAAAACACAAAATAAATCATTCGTAGCATGAATATTTAAGAAAAGACGGATAGGCTTATCAAGAGCCATAGTGAAATCCATAGCTCAGAAAATAAAATCACATACAAAGACTACACGATGCTTTTGACCCCCCTTGTGTGTTTCAAGTGTATTCCTCAATGGGGTGGTAACACCATATATATATATGTGTGTGTGTGTGTGTGTGTGTGTGTGTGTGTGTGTGTGTGTGTGTGTGAGGATAGGATCTCTCCCTGTGAATCTCTAACGAGCTCAAGCTATTCATTGATTTTTTTTGGAAAGGGATGAATATATATAAATAATATACATAAAAAAGAAATAGTATTTACAGCAAAAGAGCATTGTTAACAAAACATGGCAAGGCTCTTCAAGACTAACAATAAAAAGAGAACATATCAAAACTCAAACACAGAAAACTGGTATGATCAGCTAAATTGCAATCTCATCACACGGCAAGGCTACTCATTGAGTTTAATTGAATTGTATTGTCATCACAAATATAATTTTCATGCATCTAAAGCTAATACGGCAAACAAAAAAAAAACGCTAACAATTGAGGCAATGAGATAAAGGGAAAGCAAATTAAGAAAAACTTTCAAAATTGATTCTTTTCCAAAAAAAAAAAATCTTCAGGCCATGAGACCAAATAAAACACCAAAATCAACATCCACTTAAATTCAATTTTAAAAAATGATTTATGCGTCCGTAATTTTTTTGCAACTTGTACTAAATAAGGCTAAAAAAACAAGTTATCCGCAGAAAGAATGAGAAGTTCATTCCAGGATTCTCATGATACTTTGTTGTAGGCACCATTAATTCTGTAAAACTAAGGGTGCTAATAAGTGGTACATCTCGTTGTCAATCTGAGCATCAACAATATGAAAATGGAATGTTAATTTAAAATAAAAATTAGCACCCATAAATTCCACACTGGACCCGCCACTGCTTTATTGATTAATTTTAATACACTAACTCTTGAGCATCTTCCGACTTACCCATATGCTTACCACTCTATCAAATTCATAAATCCACAACGAGTAGTAATTTTTATTTTCAACAAAACTTGATATATCAAGGTGCTTCATTACTTTGAAGTTTAATAACTCTCCCAATCATAACAAAGTTCATTGACGAACGCTCAAATATCATTATTACCCAGGCTTTAAATCTACTCCTTCAATACTACCTGGAGGATAAAGAAGTGTGTCCTTGTTCATAAGAAAATCATTCGCAACTATATATCATGGTGATACTAGTGATGTTGCTAAAGTTTTTAATAAATCGACTTCTTTAATTTTCAATTCTGATTAATTATGTCAATATGTGCCAAAGGCTGAATGACTTCTATCAAAATCCTTGGCATAAAATGAAGGCAACTTTGAGACGTGATTATTGTAGGGCACCTTGGCAAACAATAGCCTCTACTGCTGGAATTGTACTTCTCATTCTTAGCTTTATTCAGACCATATATATGTTCTATCCTCCTAGTTGCAGTGAAGTGGATTTAGAGCTTGTACAATACTATAATTCGAGTGTTACATTCTTGAGCATTCTATATCCCTAATTTTTTAGCCTACCAACATATATAGCATGTAACTATAATATGTTGAAGATTGAGCAATGAGAATGAAGGAGTCTGATCACTGCTATTGCTTCAGGAACTGATCAACAATTCAACATACATCAAGCATAATTTTGCATCTCCAACTTGGACACAATTAAGGTTGTGATGCTGTTATGCCTAACCCTTGGTCAACATCTCAGGTTATTAATCTTCAGTCCGGATATGATGACATATATGCTTGATATACACTACAAAAAATTTGACTTTCGGCGGGGACAAAAGTCATCGCTGAAAGAGAGAATGTCGCTGCCAAAAGTTTTCAGCGGCGACATTTTTGTCACCACCATGTCACCGCCACAAACCTTGTTGCTGAAAATTTAGTGATGATAAAAACGTTGCCACCAAAAGTAAACATTTAGTGGCGAAAAGAGTTGTCGCTGAAAATATAAATTGTTGCCGCCAAAGATTTATCATTTGGCAATAACATTTAGTCACCGCTGAAAGCATTATTTAGCGACAACAATTAGTCACCGCTGAAAGTCGTTTGGTCACACCATCACCATGTCAACCACTGGACCCCGCCACATCACCATTGCCATTGGACCACCGCCGGACGACAACCACATCACCACCCACATCACCACTGCCACGTCATATATTTGTTTCAAATGTGCCTTCACCTAGGTTCGAACCCATGACCTCTTGCTTGCAATACCTTTGTGTTTACTCTCTTGCCAGTTGAGTTGAAATGCACCTGCAGTTTTTATATAAGATATTAAATATATATTGTTTATCTACATACTAATACATATATATATATATTTATAAATCAATATTATTATTAAAAAAACACATATATTTTATTTTCAATTATTAATATTGTTAAATATTATATATATATATTTATATTTATATGAATATTTATATTATATTTTTTTATTTTATGTTATGTCATATCATATATATCATAGATTATATTATTTAATAAGTTATATTATATATATATATATGCTTAATATATATATATAATATAATGTAATAGAAAATTGTTAAAAAGTCATTAAAATAAATATTATAATTTTGATTGTCATATGATTTTAAAAAAATGCAATAAATTCAATATATTATAATTTAGATAATAAAAAATGATTAAAAAGAGTGAGATGATGAGAAAGAGAGAATTAGCCAATATTTATTTTCTAAATATTGTTATTACTTATTTTTTAGAAAAATATATTAACAACACATAATCCTTCTTTCTCTACATGACATTACTTTATTAGACTTTTACATTATGAGAAAATATCCACACTACCAACACCTATAGGAGTTTGGGCTGAGAGTTTCAATCATAGTATGGCAAATTATTCTCTTGGAATAACTATTGATAATTGCCTTAGTACATTATTACATTATCAAAATTATTATTGGTAATAAATAACATTAATACTAATTTATATGTTAAAAATGTCAGAAATTAAATTAACATAATAAGAATTCCTCCAAATATAGGGTTAATCACATTAGATAATTAGAGATTAGTTTGTCTTCCTAATTTTTTTTTTGGAGTTATCAATCCCTTTATGAATTAAAAAAATTATTCTAATAAGAATAACATATTTCATTAATTAGGATAAGAAAAAGTAAAAATAAATATAGATTGAATTTAATATTTAACATTTCAAATCTTTAATCTCCGGTAGGGATAAAACACTTTCAAAATATTCGGAATATTTTACATGAAAAAATACTAAAATACACTTTATCTTTAAATAAAGATACGACATAATATTTATAATATAAAATATATATTAAATATCTAATTACTTATGATAAAAATATATAAATAAAACACAATTATTATTTTAATATGTTATTTATTAATTTTTAAAATGAAAATAGCAAAAATTCACAAAATTAACTTTGGTAGAGATATTAAAAAGTCGCCACCAAAAGTCTTACTTTCAGTGGCGACATCAATAAGTCGCCGCCGAAAGTCTTACTTTCGGTGATGACTTAAAAAAATTGTTGCTGAAAGTATAACTTTTGCATTAATACACAACCCAATCCGTTCTTACTAGCATCAGTGTATAACACATAGGGCTCTTGAGGATTAGGTTTGATTAACATAGGGGAAGAGGTTAACCTACGTTTTAATTCTTGAAAACTCTTTTCACAATTATTATCCTACACGAAAGGTTTTTCTTTTCTTGTCAATCTAGTCAGCGGTGAGGCAATCCGAGAAAAATCCTAGATAAACCTTCTATAATAGCCTGCAAGGCCAAGAAAACTTCTTATCTCTGTAACAGTTTTAGGCCTATCCCATTTAAGAACTGCATTTACTTTATTTGGATCTACTGCGACCCCTTCTTGAGATATTATATGACCTAAAAACTGTACTTCTGTGAGCCAAAACTCACACTTGCTTAATTTAGCAATCAATTGCTTTTCTTTTAAGATTTCCAAAATAATTCTCAGATGTCTCTCATGCTCTACTGAAGATTTAGAGTATACTAGGATATCATCTATGAACACAACAACAAATTGATCTAAATAAGGCCGAAAGATTCTATTCATATAGTCCATAAATACTGCTGGTGCATTAGTGAGACCAAATGGCATGACTAGAAATTCATAATGACCATATCTTGTCCTGAATGCAGTTTTTAGGACATCTTCAGCTTTAACCCGTAACTGATGATACCCAGATCTTAAATCAATATTGGAGAATATACATGCTCCAGCTAACTGATCTAAAAGATCATCTATTCTGGGTAATGGGTATTTGTTCTTTATGGTCACCTTGTTTAATTCCTTGTAATCTATACATAGTCTGAGACTTCCATCTTTCTTCTTAGCGAATAGCACAGGAGCTCCCCATGGTGATACACTAGGTCTAATAAACCCTTTTTCTAACAACTCCTCTATTTGCTGCTTCAATTCAGCCATCTCATTTAGAGCCATTCTATATGGTGCTTTTGATATCGGCTCCGCCCTAGCTACTAATTCTATTCCAAACTCAACTTCTCTTTTTGGGGCTAATCCGCTAATTTCCTTAGTGAACACTTCAGGAAATTCTCGCACTACTGGTATTTTCTCAATTACCTCTTCTACCTCAACTATTGCAGAGAAGAAAACTAGGTATCCCTGACATCCCTTCTCTAAGCATCTCTCTGCTTGGGTAGTCGTTAAGAAATTTAGCTTAATCTCAACACATGGGGCAATTTCTGGGGTGGGTAAGATTAAGATTTTATTTTTACAATTAAGGAGGATATTATTGGCTGATAACCAATTCATACCAATAATCACATCTATATCATGGAACAATAGGCAAATAAGGTCCAGGGTAGTTCAACAATGCTCATATTGGATAATGCAATTTAAGCAAACATAGGAAGTAACCACTTTGTCATCAGTAGGTGTAGACACATGCATGTCATAAGGCAACAAAGTCATAACTAGGCCCAACTTTCCAGCACAGTTATAGGATATGAATGAATGACTAGCACCTGAGTCAAATAATGCATGTACAAGATATTTATTTATCTTAATCGTACCTTCAATCATATCCGGTAACTTATGAGCCTCTTGTTGAATGAGAGCAAAAACTCTCCCCTGGGTCTGTGATCTATTGCTGGTTTGTAGTCGAGTATTAGCAACTTCCGTCGTACAATCTTTCGCAAAATGTCCAGCCTTGCCTCATCTAAAACACACATTTTGACCAGCTAGACAAGGTCTATTCCCATGATTGCGTCCACACTGCTCGCAGACTGCGACCATAGCATTCCTGCGGTTACTAGATCCGCCTCAAGTATTTGATCACCTAAAACTCTTATTATTCCAAGGCTTTTTACCTTTCTTTCCATTCTCTGGTTCAACTTCTATTGGCCTCTTGTGATTTTCAGGAGTTTGGGTGGTGGTTTTAGAATGGTTTAGACTTCCTTCAGCAATTCTGCTTACTTCCACCAGATTGTTAAAAGTCCTGATTTGCATTGGTGCTACTCTTTCCCTTATCTCAGGTCTTAATCCTCTTTCCAACTTCTCAGTTCTCCATCTTTCATCATCATGTTGTTGTAGGTAGGTGGAATACCTGGACAGCTGAACATACTTAGCAACATATTCATCTACAGATTCATTTTCCTTCTGCTTCAGTGTAATAAATTCAGCTTCTTTCTCATCCCTCATTGAGCAAGGAAAATACTTTTCATGAAATTGCTCCAAAAATATCTCCCAAGTTACCCATACATTCCTAGCCCTCAGTATATTCTCTGTATTTTGCCACCACCTATCCGCCTCCTTCTCTAACATGTATGTGGCCATTAAAGCCTTAGGTTCTGTATTGACCCTCATGATTCAAAAAACTTTTTCTAGTCTCATGATCCAATCTTCTGCAATTTGCATGCCAAATTTTCCTTCAAATGTAGGTGGGTTATGCTTCCAAAATTGTGTTATAAGCCTCTGTTGTTGAGCTAGCTCTGCCTCTTGATCACCTGGAACATGTGGGGGTTCCATTCGTTGATTCTGTACTGGCGGCACATTTGTCCTAGCAGTTTGTTGTACTCTAGCTTGCTCTTGTGCTGTTAAAGCAGCTTGTATTCGCTCAATAGTATGTTGCTGCTGATCCAGCCTATTCAGTATAACCTGAAAAGGATCTATCTGAGTTCCTCTCGAAGGTCCCTCATTATGTGGAACTCTTCCACCTCTTATATTGACCATTCTGAAATAATTTTAACAATTCAGCAATAGCCTATTGGGTTATTTCACCCCGTATACATAACAGGTCATATATTATGCATTTATATAAAATTTATCAAAGTACCACAACATATAAACAATAACAGAAACATTATACTTCATTATAAGTTTAGATGCTAGTAAATACTTAGAATTAGATCCTATTTAATAATACCATAAAAATACTTAAATAATCTAATGTTCTAGCCTGCAATATTTATAACAAAAATTGCAACCAATACACTCACCTTACTATTATGATTCTATGGGAGACATAAATTCTAATCATCATCAGTATCTTCATTAGAATCCTCCATAGGATTGTACTCTGAGTATTCATCGGAATCATAATCTATGTAATAGTCACTTGTACCATCATCTAGTCCAGCCTCCTTCCACAACTCATCAATGTCTAGACCATACTTTCCCGATAATACTCCTCGACATTTATCACCTCCACTTCCTTTTCTACTTCAATAGGGTACTCTTCCGGATCTTCCTCTGGGTCTTCCTCTGAGTCCTCCTCTGGTATTTCTTCCTCTGAGGCTTCCATTGCCTCAGCCTCTTCCTCTTCCCTATAGCATTCTGCCTAAAGCGTGTAGGCAATAACACAGTCTTCTAGTGTATTAAACACACGACCTTGTAACTTCTCATTGATGTGATTCCAGAACCAATGGTCAGGGAGAGCATCGAGCACTTGCTCAACCCAAAGCCCCTCAGGGAGTCTATGACCATGTTACCTTTCAAGGATCTCTTTCACCTCCAATACTGTGCTCAGGAATTCCAAGACTGGAACATATCCTCCATATTGAGCACGACAGTTATTAGAAGCAATCGTGACTATTAGTTGGATTTGGAGTCTTTGGTCTAGTTGGGAAAGACCACCATTTTCTCCAAATAGTTCAGTTGAGTCAGAGTTACTGGAATTCACAGAGTTCATGGGCTGATCAACTTCCTCATCTATGTTCATGAATGTTATCCCTGGTCCTGGAGGAACTATTCGTAAGGGATTAGTAGCAGTGAGATCATTTCCTAACTCTGGGTAATCTTTTAGGTCAGTGATTGTCACGTTGCTGTCATCGCTGAAAGTTAGATTAGATCCCATACTCTCCTCCATAGGGTCTAGGTTAGGCTTATCCCAATTTCCTGCATTTGGGTTATTGGCCATCTGCAACTAAGGCAACTAATAAGCACTAGCAATCTTAAGGGAAAATTACAACTAAAAAGACATACAAAACTTTCCAATTGCAAGGATTTGCCCAGATCTTTGCTTTGATACAAAAAATGTAACACCTTAGTTTACTAGGCTTTTAATCATATATTATATATCTAGCGGAAAGAAATAAAAATCTAGAATAATAAAACTTTTAAACTTTTCAAAATTAGGTTGCTCAAAAGACAACAACTTAACTGAAAGTTTACTTTAATTAATAATAATAAAGCCAACCATACTGTATTTATCTGACTATTGCTCCAAAACATTTAAAGTAAAGCCGGCAAGTAGAAATCATAACTAAAACATATCTTCATAATTTAATTACATTTATTCTAATGCAAAATAATATTCTCCAGTCTGCTTCGTCTTAGTTAACCATCCCCTTGTCTTTGCTTTTGCTTGTGCTTGTCCCTAACATTGTTAGTCATTTGGTGTGAGATTTATGAAAATCTCAGTAGTACATATATCCATTCATACAAATCATGCTCATAATTAAGTAGTTATGCAAACAACCAAATAACTCATATTTCATGCATCTATAAAAAAAAATCTCAACAGAGTTTCCTCTTAATACTAGACATCCATAGCATTTCAAAACATTTATATTAAAACAACTCATCCAATAATATCACATAATATCCATAATTAATTTACAGAAAATACATGAAATAAATAATATACTACCTCCACTGAAAAGTATTTTGAGCTAAACAACCTGCCTTCCTTCTTTTTCCTTCTCTTTCACTCACACTCTCTTTCTCTCCCTTGGCTCTCTCTTTCTTTCACTCACAACTAGTAGGGTGCTAAAATGAAGAAATGGGAGGGGTATTTATAGTGTTGATGTCTTGGCAAGCAAGTGACATCAATCCAATGGATAACTTTATTCAGTGTATGCTCATTAATATAATTCATTGTATACCTTCATTCAATGTATGTTCATCATAATTCAATGTCACTTATTTAAACCACAATTCATTATATACTTCATTCAATGTAACTTATTTAAACCACAATTCATTGTATACTTCATTCAATGTAACTTATTTAAACAACAATTCATTGTATACTTCATTCAATGTAACTTATTTAAACGACAATTCATTGTATACTTCATTCAATGTAACTTATTTAAACCACCTTAATCATAGATAGAAATTCATGGATGTTACAATTATAGATCAGCATTATTCATTTACGCAATCAGGCACAAAAAAATTAGCAAGCAATTTACCAACTACACTACTATCAAAATTCAAAGCTATTTGCTGTCCAAAACATAAAAACTTTAGAGCTATTTGTAATTTATATTCTTCTTCCAACTATAGACCAGTGTACATGGCATGGGTTCTTAACTTCCATAGTATAATTTAGTAAGTAAATTTCTACATCAAAACATTATTTTCTCATGGAATATTCTCATGCCCTGAAAAATGATGAGAATTTCTCAAGAAACATTAGTTTGGGGGATATTTCTTACATAATTTCTCACCGAAAAGGCATAGTGAGAATAATCCATGAGAAAATTGTGAGAAAAGCCATGAGAATTGTAGAGAAAAATGGTGAGAAAGTGGCATCAAATTTTCTCATTGCATTTTTTCATGAGAAGATATATAAGAAAGATTTAAAAATAAAAAGTAAATAATAAGTAATTGTAAAAAGTATTCTCACAGACAAATAACCGTGAGAACTTCTCATAGCATTTAAGTCCATGAGAAGTTCTCATGCATATGATTTCGTGAGGATGTGGCACCTTGAGAAGAGGGAAAAAATGGAAAAAATGAAAAGGGCTTCTCGTGAGAAGTTCTCATGGATAGAAAGTCCGAGAGAAATTCTCATAGTTTCAAGCCATGAGAATGTCCTTTTTATCATAAAATAGTTGTTAAAACGGCTTCTCACGACAGTATAGTGATGAGAAATTCCTACGGTTAGTATGTCTGTGAGAAGTTCTCATGGTTGTAAGCCGTGAGAAGGTCATTTCGTATCATAAAATAGTTCAAGTTGTTATGAAGCTTGGATTCGAACCTGATCTTGACAAAAATTAATAAAAAAAGTTTAAAGATTGGTATGCAAAAGAAACAATTCATCATAGAATATTCCATAAGAAAGTCCATGAGAAACTAGCATTATTTCACTCGAGATGCTTTCTCATGGACATAATCCATGAGAAATTCTCATGGAATATGTTTCCATGAGAAATTCTCATGGAAGAAAAGACCAAGGGAAATTCTCATAAGAAGACATTCGTGTGAACATTTTCTCACAACTGGTTTGCATGATAAATCCATGAGAAAAGGTTCTCACAACTCCAATCTGTGAGAAAAGTTAAGGGCCTGTTTAGTACAGTTTTTAAAAACAGTTTTTCTATTTTTGAAAATAGAAAAATAAAAAAATTTGTTTGGTAAACCTGTTTTTTATAAACTGTTCTGAAAAATAAAAAAAATAAAAGAACAGAAAACTTAGAATATCTTTAAGGTGTTTTATATTTTTTTGTTCTGGAAAATAAAAGAAAATGTGAAAAACACCTACCTCATTAATGGTAAAATTATAAATTTTGAATAACTCATCTATCACTCACTAGTTATGATTTTAAGAACAACTATTCAAATAGATTTTTTTGTTTTCTTGTTTTCAAAACTTATTCTCGAAAACAGTTTTGTAAAACTGTTTTAAGAACAAGATAACAGAAAAATACTGTCAAACAGGCCCTAATTTTTCAATGGGCACTTTCCCATGCATGATTTTGATTGAGAAAATCTGTGAGAAAGTTGTTTTTTACAGATTTTTGCCAATTTTCTCACAAATGTTGGCTGTGAGAAAACAACTTTTTTAGTGTAGTGAAATTGCTTTTGATTTATGGCCAGTAAATCTCATGCCCATTTTCAGAGTGTAAGGTGTACATTTAATCAAGATCATCCAAATCAAATTTAAATGGATTAAATTTTATTAATCTTCATTTTCTTCATTACCATTTTGAAATAAAAAATTCAGTGTAAAATCTAAGGCAAAAAACTCAGTCTTAGACTGGAGGCAAAAACAAGTCCAACAAAAAAACACAAAACTTTCTGCATTATTGGCTTTGATTATAAAAACAAAAAATTTACTGAAATTTACTGAAATGATAGTGCAAACTGTCAAATTGTTTTATTCAACTTTCTTTAGCTGTAGTATTGGCTCTGGTTACAACAATTGAATTTGTTAAAATCTTGATCTAAACAGAAAGAGAAGAACATGAAACCTCTAAATATATACTGCCCAAGTTGAGAACACATTCATAATTTCTCCAACAATATACAACTGAAAAAGAAATAAACACAATAGTGGGTCTCATTTAACAAACAGAGTACACTATTGTATTTATCTTTATCCAATTGTATGAACTCTACCATTAGGGAAACTCCCCTGAGGAGCATATGTTTGTAATATATTACAAACTCGTCAGCTACCACAGAACAGTGTTCGAATAAAACAAAGAATAAGGAGTACACTGAAAGTTATAATATTACGTCAAAGTTGAATAAAATAAAAGATGGGAATACGTACAGCAAATTAAAGTTGGAGAATAAAACACACAAGTTAAAAAATTACACATGATGTATATGTATTCCCATACTACTTAAGGATAGCGAATATGGTTTGAATAAGGGTGAGAATGAGTAGTAGGATTCCACCAAGAGTGGCTGCAGCTTTCCAAGGTGTACTGCGGTAATCACGCTTTAAACTTGTCATCTGTAACATCCATAAATTTCCATACGATTTATGTTTAGAATATGAGGAATGAAGATATACACTAAATAAAGATATACAATGAATTGTGATTTCAATAAGTTATATTGAATTCTAATGAGTATACACTGAATGAAGATATATAATGAATAGTAGTTTAATGAGTTACATTGAATTCTGATGAGTATACAATGAATAAAGGTATATAATAAATAGTAGTTCCAATGAGTTACATTGAATTTTGATGAGTATACACTGAATGAATGTATATAATAAATAGTGGTTCAATGAGTTACATTGAATTCTGATGAGTATATACTGAATGAATGTATATAATAAATAGTAGTTTCAATGAGTTACATTGAATTCTGATGAGTATACACTGAATGAAGGTATACAATAAATAGTGGTTTCAATGAGTTACATTGAATTCTGATGAGTATACACTGAATGAATGTATACAATAAATAGTGGTTTCAATGAGTTACATTGAATTCTGTATACAATAAATAGTGGTTTCAATGAGTTACATTGAATTCTTATGAGTATACACTGAATGAATGTATACAATAAATAGTGGTTTCAATAAGTTACATTGAATTCTTATGAGTATACATTGAATGAAGATATACAATGAATAGTGGTTTTAATGAGTTACATTGAATTATGATGAATTGATGTCACTTGTTGGTCAAGACATCAACACTATAAATACCCCTCCCATTTCTTCATTTCAACACATCACTAGTTGAGAGTGAGAGTTGGGAGTAAGTGAGAGAAAGAGAAAGCCGAGGGAAAGAAAGAGAGTGTGAGTGAAAGAGAAGAAAAAGAAAGGAAGGTTAGCTTCAAGTAAGATGCTTAAAAAAATTCAATAAAGAAGGCAAGCTGCTTAGCTCAGGATACTTTTCGGTGGAGGTAGTATATTATTTATTTCATGCATTTTCTGTGAATTAATTATGGATGTTATGTGATATTATTGGATGAGTGGTTTCAATATAAATGTTTTGAAATGCCATGGATGTCTAGTATTAAGAGAAAACTCTATTGAAGATTTTTATAGATGCATGAAATATGAGTTATTTGGTTGTTTGCATAACTACCTGATTATGAGCATGATTTGTATGAATGAATATATATACTACTGAGATTTTCCTCAAATCTCATACCAAATGATTAACAATGTTAGGGCTAAGCACAAACAAAGGCAAAGGCAAAGGCAAGGAGGTGGTTAAGTAAGAGAAAGCAGGCTGGAAGATATTATTTTATATTAGAATAAATGTATTGAATTATGCTGATATGTTCTGGAGCAATAGTCAGATAATTACAGTATGGTTGGCTTTATTATTCTTAATTAAAGTAAACTTCCAGTTAAGTTGTTGTCTTTTGAGCAACCTAATTTTGAAAAGTTTAAAAGTTTTATTATTCTAGGTTTTTAATTCTTTCCGCTAGATATATAATATATGATTAAAAGCCTAGTAAGTTAAGGTGTTACATCATCAAAGTTTCCTTATTCATGTTCCAAGGTTCTTTGTAGAATTGATTCAACTTTGTGCAGATATCAATTAATTGTAGGAATTGAACACCATTTACAAACAATTTTTCTCTAGAGGCCACTAAATAATGTAGCAACATTAATTACACCACCATTCGTATGGTTGCGGAGTATTGTTTTTTGAATGAGGACATTTGCATCTTTATGTGTGGGGATTAGGTGATTCAATAAAACAACATAGTCTTTAATGTAAGATTCAAAAGGATAATGGCACTGCACTAAAGCTATCATATTTTGAAATCAAAGTTCAGTTGCATCATCCACTCAAATTTGTGGAATCTCAAGTGAATACTAATGTGTCCATTTTATACATGTAAAATACCTATATTTAAGGTCTAAATTACATCTAAATATGTTTACATTGATATATTTTAGCATTATTTGACATATTTTTGTCTCTCATGACGTTATAGGCTCATTTGGAAGCATTCGGAAAAAAAAAGTTACAAATCATTCATGTTGAAAAGTTTTGACACCCTTTGTTATTTTGATCATAACTCTCACATCTAAACTTCGATTGAGCAATTTAAGATGCATTGAAAAACTAAGACATATAACTACAACTTTTATGTTTTTAGTTTTCTCAAATTCCAAAGCTATTATGGTAAAAATTAAACCCAAAATGTCAACATGAGCTGGTGACTTTCTGAAGCTGAATGAAGCAGTTTTTCATACAATAGAAGCACCAGACGTCGAGTCAAACTCATCCAGCGCCAGGTTAAACTCATCCGACACTGGGTAAATGTGAATTTTACATTTTTCAGCCTTTTAGAAGCACCTGACGCCGTATTGGATGATTATACGGCCACCCAGCGCTGGGTCAACCAACAGAGGTCCGTAAAAACACGTTTTTGATGTATTTTTGTGATATTTTAGGCTTTTATGAGCTTCAAAACTTTCTCTATACAAGGAGATATGGTAGAAACACAAGAGAGGATTTAGAAATGCTCTTAGAGGCTAGAGAACACGGTTTTAAACTGATCTGAGAGCAACTAGAAGCACATTATAGAAAAGGAGCAAGGAGATCTCGGGAATATTAGAGATAGATTCATTCTCTTCTACTATAACTCTTTCTTCTTGTTATTTTTATAATGATTTCATATTTTAGTTTTGATTTGATTTCTATTTCCATGTGTGCCTAAATTTCCAAGTCAAAGATAGAGATGTAGCCTGATTGGGATGGATTAGATTTGTTTTCTCTTGTTAAGACTATGTAGATTTGTTCTTCAAGTTATATTTAAATTGCTTCTTTATTATATTTGTCTCTTTTATTCTTTCATGTAGATTTTATGCTTAATTACCATAAAATCTAATTAATGGGTAAACTTGATGGACTGAGAGATGAAGAGTGAACCTAGATTTAGAGAGGTAAACATGAATAATTAATTTAGAGATAGAATTAGGAATTCATCGTGATATACATTGTAGTTTTCAAGGTTTAATTAAGAATTTTAGTTGTGCGAAAGCAAATTGAATTCTAATTAAATAAGGACTAATTGACCGAGAGGTAATTAGAACATTTTAGAAATAACAATCACTGTAATTATGTAGAGTCTGACTAAGGAGTAGAATCTAGTCATCCCATAAGATGAATTCTGATCTCTTAACGCTTCTAGAACTGAATCAAACTTATACTTCATTTTCACTACTGCACAAAAGACTTTTAAGAACGGTTAAAAAGGACTTTCAAGGACGGTTCTTTCACAGCGATAGATTTGACAGTGGTAGAAAGTGGCACTTTCCAAGACGGTTCTTAACCGTCCTAAAAATTGATATTTAAGAACGGTTATAACAACATCCGTCCTTAAAGAATGAAAAAAATAAAAATTAATTAAAAATTCACTTTAAATAAAAATTGACTTTCAAGGACGGTTATAAATATAACCGTCCTTGAATATATGACTTTCAAGGACGGTTACTTTCATAACCGTCCTTGAATATGCGACTTTCAAGGACAGTCTTTTATATAACCGTCCTTAATATCCTGTAAATTTTTTTTATAATATACAAATTTGATTAAATACACCTATCCTGCAAACACATTCATCCAAAATACCAGAATATATACATATCCAATTTACATCCATCTAACAAAATAGTTATAGATATAACCATTAACTCCCTAAAAGCTGTCTTTAATAGTTACAGATGTCCAACAAAAGTTCATGGACATTTGGACCAAAAAGAGATAAAACCCAGCTTCAAAGTTCACTAAACTACAATTCAGTTAGTGGTAAGTCCCAAAAGCTAACATTAGAAGAAACTGAGAATTAACCCACATGTGCAATGCCTTTGACCTTTAAAGTAATGTTTTCTCTAGAAAATAGTTTGCCTAACGGCTACAAATGTTGTTAATTTCCTTATCAGAAAAAGGCTCTGTGCAAGTGAATTTTTGCAATTTCAACGTATATGAAAACATGAATAATTCATAAAGGAACATGACCAAGTTCAAGACTCTTATGAAATTTCATTTGTTACCTCTTTGTATGGGGCTCTAAAAATTTTAGCTTGGAGGAGTAGGATAGGGACAAAGAAGGGAAGGTGGGTAGGCATCCTATACTTAGACTAAGGTAGGTAGGTTCTAGCATTATTTACTTCAACCAAATTATTCACATCAATGTTTCTTTTTCTGAATGGGATCCCTCAACTTACTTAATCGAATAAGATTTTTTTTCATAGATATAACTAATAATCAAATCCTAAACAACATGTATAAGAGAATCATCAATTTGTCAATATATCGAATCTTGTTAATAGTTACACATTGTGTTTTTGTAAAAGAAAAATATAATAAGGGAAGGATAGATTGCGTATATATATGTATATATATTTAAGATGAAAAAAATGGAAACGATTTCATTGATTCATTCATGTGAAATGGCTAACGAATGTTTCATAATATACTTTAATTTATATATATATATACCATGAGATGATATTTGTCTATGTCTAGAAGAGATAAATGTGCTTAGTTAAGGAATCTTGAAATTAAAGAGAACCTAGATGGATCCACTTAATTAGTCCCCCCACAAAGATTTTTTTTTGTTAATTATATTGATAATATTACTTTTAATTTATTCTACTTTTTTCCTCATATATTTCTATGTAGTATGTGACTCTTTTTTCATATAAATATATATATTCAAAAAAAAAAGGTTCAGTTTACAAAGAAGCTCATCAAAAAAAGAAGACAAAAGAAAGCGTACATTAAAAGAACTAGAAGATATGCGTGTGTGTATATGGGCAAATAGATAGTTATATATATGTAGGTACGTATGTGTATGCAAAAATAGGAATTGATAATGGAAAAAATGGCCCACCTCTTATTTAAAATCAAATAAAAACTAAAATCAAAATACTTTCACAAATATTAACAAACTAAGCATACATACATAAAAGCTCCACACCATAAAAATAAAAAATTATATAACATAACCCATCATTAGGAGAACGCCCCAAACAGTATTTTCCCTTACTCTACTGTAAGAACCTAAGCATGTCCAGCCTATAGTGAAACAATCAAATTACTTTAGCTCAAAGAACGTGTATTACGCTGAATTTTTTAGAACCAAAGCTTGTTATAAGTTGTAAAAGCCATAAATTAATTAATGTACACAAACACCATATATATATATATATGTATTCAAGGGGTAGAATTTGGCTTTTGATAGGTAAAGTATATATGCTTAGTTCCAAATTATGTAGCTCGCTTCAGTGAGGTTTAATTTATTCCACGGGTAGTGTAGTTTACATACAGAGACTTCTTAAATTTTAGATTCTGATAAAATAAATAACCTCTTTGACTCACAAAATTTGACATTAATGAAATCCCCTAAACCTCTTTGACAACTAGCTGAAGTTACTGCACATATTACTTCCATGACCAACCAGAAAAACAAAGAAGGTAAAACTCCAAAACTCTTTTGAACAATCAACATTCAAATAAAATGTGGAATATCCAAGAGGAACTAAAAATCCGGCAGGGAAACTGATAAATATTCACTAATCACCAGAAAGAAGAAACAGAGCACTAGATCGAGATACATTACCTACTTTGATGTGTGAAGGTGAAGGCGACGGTCGAATGAGCTCCTCTAAAGACAACGGCCAAGTGAAGGTGAAGATTGAGGAAGCTGAAAATCAATCAAGGAGGGAGACAAAAGCTGAAACAAAGACCACCAAAATGAAGACGAAGGTTACTGGAATGAAGAAGGCATAGGTTTTAAGTGGATCTAGGGAGGAGGATAGTGGGTTTTTACCGGATTGAAGAAGACTTGGGAGAACCACATGGGATTTCACCGGAATGAAGCAACGTTGCCGGAATGAATTGAAGAGGCCTGTGGGTTTTGCAGTGAGGGAACAGTGACACGGGCTTTGGGTTTTCGAAGAAGGGGAGTCTGAAATCTTGAACTGACCAACAAAAAAGTAAAGACTGACGCAAAGACTGAAGCAGGAAAGAGTATATTATATTAGATAAGAGGACGGTTTCATTTAAACCGTCCTCTTATATAATATATATACATAATCTACATTTCTGCCTCCCACAAGCTAAAATTTGCTAAATTTGAATACTATAATATATTAAAATATAATCATAAAATTTTTATTATACTTAAGAGGATGGTTCCTATTAAAGTCGTCCTCTTATATACACTTAAGAGGACAGTTCATGTAGAAACCGTCCTCTTAAGTCCAGCATATTGTTACTTAATTACAAAATTGCCACCGGTCATATTTTAAAGGACAGTTCACACACAACCGTCCTCATATGTCGTCCTAGAATTACTTTTTTGTACTAGTGTTTGTTTCCTATTTCTTTCCTTTTTAATTTGAATTCTCAAGTTAATTATCACTTGCTTTTGGGATTAAAAGTTTGGACTAATAAATTTATTATCTTTCTTGGGTTCGACCTCTGGAATACTCCAGAGACTTTTTTTATTAATGTGATCGACCTTGTATACTTACAGGATCTCGATCAAATATCCTGAAATACTCAAATCTAGTAAACACTTAGATGGGCTTGCCTTGAACTTTGCTCCTGCTTTTTGCAGCTTATGCAGACTGTATAGAAGAATATCTCCAGCCTTTATTATTTTCCTTGGAGGTTGTTCTCTTGGTAAGTAAAACAGTCTAAGAAGGTCCGTGCATGAAATGCTTTATCCCAAAATTAGGATTAGGCTCTAAATATTGTATGTCATAACATTCAAAGAAGAAATACGTGAGCTCAAATAATGAAGGAAGGTCACCATCACGAAGGTTGTGGGGAAAAGCTATACTGAATAGCCCTTCAATAAGAAAGGAAGGAAGTTGATACTCTAGTAAAGCAACTCCTGACTAATAGTACCCAGCAAATATGGTTGACAGTTTAGCATCGTTGAGGCTGTCAAACTTATTGGCACTCGTGAAGAGTTCAATGATGAAAGCAGCATCCAATAATACTAGTTTCACAAATTGCTTTTCACTAAGTATGATATCCTTGGAGTAAGAAGCACAAACTTTCAGCTCTGAATCTTTCACAAAGCTGACCATTTCAGCCAAGCTTGCCTTAGCTTTTTGTGTAGATCTTTTGAACAATACTTGTTCGTGCTCTTCCATGTCTTACAGCCCCTCATCACCGTAATGAAAGGGGCCAATCGAAATAGCCATTGCAGTGTAAACATCCTTTTGTAGTTTACTGATCATAGGCGGCACCCTATAGATGCAACGTGGATTGTCTTCTTTGTCTGTTTCCATTTTTCAATGCCAAGCACGACATCATCTTTCATCTATAAAGTTTGATTCAAAAAAACAATCGGCGATTACACAAGAAAAAATTAAAAAGAGGTGACCATAAGCTTCTGAAATTTAAATCGTGTTCTTCTCCATCGTAGTTATACAGCAACTGATTTGTAATCTGACAAGACGTTTGTAACTAAAACTAAAAAAGGCTAATATATAGTTAAGGTATTAATTACACATAAACAACCTTACAAGTAGTATGCAAATGGAAATCAAGTAAAGAAATTAAGAAAAGTCATGAGAATAAAACAAGAGTAAAGGATATATATATATATATATATATCCATACTTGTTGCACCAATATTTCTTGAGTAATCTCAGCGGTCAAGTCTTGCTAAATCATAGTCTGCGTGGAAATGCTGCTCGTGTTCTGCTCTGTCTATGATCAGACTATCTTATGCATTGAGAGTGAGGAATGATATATAGTGATCAGTCTGAGGCACCTCTCAATTTTTTTTTTTAAATTTTCCGCAATATTCATTCGGGGAGGCTATATATGATGGAAATATTTTTTTTTAAAAAAAAAATTATTATATACACACACACTAAATCTTTGTTGCTGTATATTTACTATACACATGTACACTTTTTTAATTCCGCCTTATGTATTGAGTGAAGACCAGTAGTTAACTTGTTGATTATACATGACCAATCTCTAAATTCAAGTTGGTAATATTTTGAAAATAGTGGCATTTAAATTTAAAAGCTCATAATTTGTAACATTAAGAATTATTTTTTTAAAAAAATTAAGATTTCAAATTCCTTTTAAAAAATATTAAATAAGTTTTCATTAATGCTATCAATGGCAGTTAGATTGAGTGGTAAAGAAACCATCATCTTTTAAGTATGATTTCAAGTTTGAGTCATATGAATGGAAAAAAAAATGTTATCCCTACTTAAACTCGACAATACTTAAATATAACTCTATGATATCAAATATTAGATAATTGTATAAAAAAAAATCCTGCAAATTGTGTGGAATAAAAACCTAGTCTTCTTTCAAAGATAATAATAAATCCATAGTACCTTTCTTATATAGAAAAATCTGATTGATTGCAATATTAAAGAGCATTTTGGTGATTTCTACCACCAATTGACAAGTCACATCATAACTTTTTTAAATTATTTAATTAATAATGTAATAAGTTAAAGTAAACATTTCCTTTAATATTAAATATAGAAAAAAAAATTACTTGACGGAGACCAACAATATTAGTGTAAGTTAGTTAATTTCATTTAATTGGTAATAAAAAATAATTTTTTTTCTAAAACTACTCTCAATTAATATTTTTTTTCTTTACTAGATTAACTAATGATTAAGAATCATAAATTTCTCTGAATTCTAAATAAGGGATATTATTAGGAAAAATATTTATGGCACCAAAGATCTATATTCATTTCTTATATTTTGGATACATATAATTTTCTTAAAATTATTTTATATTTAAGATGGAAGAGAGTAATTGTTGTTGGAAAAAATAAAAACAAAACAAAGAGGAAAACTGTTCAAGACATAGAGAATCAAGCCAAACGAGCCACAGTACAGTATACAGCACGGTAGAAGAAGTTCCGTCCCACTTTTCTCTAATTATTTACTACTTCCTTCGTTTATAGTGTAATTTTTTAATAAATTTATATTTCATAATATAATATATTTTATGAATTATATAGTATGTATTTTTTTTTAAATTATCCCTAATTAATATGATCAAATATTTATTTATTATTAAAATATTTCATTTTCAATGCATTTAATAAGGATAATTTAAAAAAATATGGAAAAATTTTTTAGTTATTAATTATTATCTTAGTCTGTATGCGATAATTAAAAGTGCATTATAAACTGAAATAGAGGAAGTATTATTTTTTAATAAATAATAATAATTTTTATCACTTAAAAATTAATTTTTTTAAATAAGTATTTCTTTAATAATAAAAAATATTATCTTTCTCACTTGTTTCACCATTTCGTGAATAATCTCATTTCATCTGCAAAAAATTTTTAAAAAATTTGATTTAATTGCTTTTAAAAATTTTTAATTCAATAGAACCGCCCATTGGCCCATAAATTAGTTAATTTAATTATGATTAATTTAATAATCAGGCTAAATAATTTAATGACATGTTAGTAATTAAAACGTAAGCCACCATTCCCCGATCTCTAATGGCAGAGTCCTTTTTTCTCAGACAGAAACGGTCACAAGTGATTTATTGTATCTTATCCATATTATAAGTAATTTTTAATTATTTCAAGCTTATTAAAATAAAGTTAGTCACATCCTTTAAAATTAAAAAAAAATCTAACATTCTATAATACGAGATGATAATCAATAAGATTAAAAAAAATAAAAAAGTTATATAATCCATTATATTTTGGATCAAATAAGGATTTTAAAAGAATCCTTATAATATGAACTTTAGAGAGTACTTCCTTATAAGTTTTTAAATTAAGATAACATGAATTAAGGCACTTATAGTTAAGTTAAAGTTACTTAAAAATATTAAATTTAAAAAATTATTATAATATTTCTAAAATACTATTAATAAAAGTTATTAATTTCTATCCCATAGTAATATTTGGGGACAGAGAAAAAATTAAAATTATCAAAAGCATTTTTAAAAAATATTCTCTCCGGTCCTTTTTATAAGTCATATTGTAGAAGTTTTTGGTGGTTCTATATATAAGTCACTTTTCATAAGTTTTTGAAATATTAATTACTTTATTTCAAAAATTCTCTTATTTAATTATGAGAGAGAAAGTTGATTGTTTAAATTTTTAGTTTTTTTTTTGCTAACAAATTTATAGTATTTATCAGAGGATAAAGATAGAAACTATATTATTTTTAAGATAATTTTAATGATGTATCAAACTCTTTTTTTGTTTTGGTAAGATAGTTAAAAATGATTTATATTAAGAATTAGATGAAGTGTACATTAATACTTCATTAAATTTTAAAAAAGTTTCATATTAAGGGGGAAAAAAAGGCTCTTATGTCAAGAATTGAGGGAATATATACAGGTGTAATCTCCAAAGAGCTCACAACTTCATAGGATAAGGTGGAGGACAGTTACAGAAATCCAGAGCTTTAATGGTGTGCTTGGTTGTTGCAATAGCAGAGAGTCCTTATGAACAGAGAGAAGACAGAATTAATTTTGAATTGACTAACAAAAATTAGCACCCATAAATTCCACCATGGATCCACCTCTGCTCCAGTGATCTCTTTCTCTCACCTTATTTATAAGTCATATTTATTTATCTTATACATATTTAAAAAATTAGTTGAAAGTATTAATGGTTTAAAAAATTATCATAACTTTTTAAAATTATCTTCATTTAATTATAACTCATTTTAAATGTACTCCCTTCGGTTCATATTATAGGGTGTGAGACCCACTTTCACGTCTATTAAGAAAATTAAAAAAATTCTTAAATATATCTAAAATTTTAAATTTACCCCTATTTATTAAGCAATTTCCTATGAGATGCCAGATTTTCATGAATGATTACACTTGTAGAAGAGAGAGAAACAACCAATTAAATATAATAAGGGTAAAATTATCCATTTGAATCCCTACACCTTATATTGTGGACTAAGAAAAAAATGGATCTCATACCCTATATTATGAACTGGAGGGAGTATCTCTCTTAATCTCTCTTCACTATAATTCTTTTAAGTATTCCTTGGAAAGGTAGAAATAAAAAATAAATATTAAATATTACATAAATTTTATAAAATGACTTATATTTTAAAACTTTAATCCTCCAAACATATGTCTTACAATAGAAATAAGAGGGTAATTTTAATACATCAATTCATGAGCTTCTTCCGACCTACACATATGCTTACCAATTGGTTTGATTCATAAATCCTCAGCGAATAGGAATTTTTACATTCAACAAAACTTCATACTTCCAATCATAACAAAGTTCAATGATGAACACTCAAATGTCATTGTCACCCAAGCTTTAAATCTACTTCTTTAATGTTAGAAGATATTAGAATATTTTAGGATATTATTTAGATTATATTGATTCTTTTCTATTCTTATCTTTCATAGAATCAGCATAAAATCAGGGATTATAATCCCTACATTTATTGTAAATATTCTGTATTTATTTTTTAGCTTCTAGGGTAACTTGTATATATACTCATGTACTCCTCAATTGTAAATCATAAGAGAATATTCTTTTGACCACTATTCGTGTCATGGTATCAGAGCTAGACTCTATTTCTTCTCTGATCATATTTTTTCTTCTGCCCTAATTTTTCCGCGCACTGTTCACGGCGTACTGTTCACGGGCACTGTTTGCTGGGGCTACTGTTTCACTGTGTTGGTGACTGTTCACCGGCACTGTTCACTGTGGGTCATTGTTCACGCTTAATCTTCGACCGGCGCATTCCGTTGACCGCTTCCATTTTTTTCTACACCTGTTTCAATCATGAGTGAGTCATCTACTACCGGTCCCAATGTTGAGTCTTCCACTGTCAGTAATCACGCTGGCATCGGTGGTGTCTCTGGGGAGTTGCAGGTTATTCCAATGGCTTATAGATTGAACGGGAAAAATTTTTTAAGTTGGTCTCAATTTGTTCGCACATTTTTGAAAGGACGTGGAAAACTCAGTCATCTATTGGGTACGAGTCCTAAGCCAAGTGATCCAAAGTTTGATCTTGGGATGAAGAAGATTCGTTGATTATGTCATGGCTGTGGCATTCCATGAATCCTGAAGTTAGTAAATCATGTTTGTTCCTGAGTTCTGCTAAAGAGGTTTGGGATTCTGTGCATCAGACCTATTCAAAAGTGAAGGATGCTGCTCATATATATGAGATTAAGACAAAAATCTCTTCTACTAAACAGGGAGGTAAATCTGTTAATGAGTATTCTATGCTAATGAAAAGTTTGTGTCAGGAATTGGACCATTATCAGTGTATTATGATGAAATGTACTGAAGATACTGTCATCCTGAAGCGCTTTATGGAGAAAGAAAGGATATTTGAATATCTTGCAGGATTGAATGCAGATCTTGATACTGTAAGAATTCAAATACTTGGGAGAGAAGAGTTACCTACTCTGAATGAAACTATTGCTATTGTCTTAGCAGAAGAAGGTCGTAGGAATGTGATGATGGAGTCCAAGACAATTGAAACTTCTGCTTTGGTATCAAAGAGTAATAATCAGGCTTCTCAACCAAAGCATTCTAACAACTCCCTATGGTGTACTTATTGCAACAAGCCTCTGATATGATCCCACATCAACAGTTGTATCGTCTGGGAAGTCACAAAGTTTGTGATTAATTTGTATTGGGGTATCTATCGGTTTACATCCCAATTTACCTGTCTCAGTTAATAAATCAAGAGTATATTTCTGCTGTGATATAAAGACTCCTTTCTTTGAATGAGTAACTTCAATTCCTAGGAAGTACTTAAGCCTCCCTAATTCTTTAATTTCAAACTCTTGCATCAACTGCTTCCTTAAGAAATTAATTCCTTCCATGTCATCTCCTGTGACTATAATGTCATCAACATAGACTAGTAACACCGTCACTCCCCCTGAAGCTGAATGTCTGATAAATAGAGTGTGATCACCTTGACTTTGCTTATACCCCATACTAAGCATGACTTTTGTAAATCTCCCAAACCATGCTCTTGGAGATTGTTTGAGCCCATAAAGTGCCCTTTTAAGTCTGCAAATTGTATTGGATGTAAGCTGAGAATGAAACCCCGGTGGAACCTCCATATAGATCTCCTCTTCTAAATCACCATGTAAGAAGGCATTTTTAACATCGAATTGCAGTAATTGCCAATCTCGGATAGTAGCAATAGACAGTAAAATCCGGACTGTATTCATTTTTGCAACAGGGGCAAAAGTCTCCACATAATCTATGCCATATGTTTGAGTATATCCTTTCGCAACTAATTGTGCCTTGTATCTTTCTAAGGAACCATCAGAGTTGAACTTAGTTGCGAAGACCCAGCGGCACCCAACTGGTTTCTTACCTCTTGGCAACGGAACCAAGTCCCATGTTTTGTTTTTCTCTAGGGCTTCCATCTCCACTTTCATTGCTTGCACCCAATTTTCATTTGCCAATGTCTCAGATAAAGTTTTAGGAATAGAAATATCATTTAAATTTGCAAGAAAGGTTCTATGGCTGCAAGATAAATTGTTATAGGAAATGAAAGATGACAAAGGATATAATGGACGTTTTGTGCAACTACGGGTACCTTTGCGTAAGGCAATAGGAAGATCATCATCTATATTTTCAGGGATATTTTCAAGGGAAGGAGTTACCTCTGTGCCTTCAGGAACAGGTGCCAATTCAGAAGATTGAACTTGCTCTGGTTGAGATGTCTCTTTCCTGCGAGAGTAAACCTGTAAAGGACAAGTGGGGAGTAAGGGCTGTTGAGAATCACAGGAACTGGAAGGTCCAAAGGAGTCATTTGGTATTTCAAGAAAGAAATGATCTTGACTCTGGTTATTAGGAAAGACAGTTCTCTCTGAAAGAATATTATGAAAATAGGACTCACTCTAAGAAAAAGTCACATCAGCTGAGATATAGAATCTTTTTGAAGGAGGATGATAGCATTTGTATCCTTTCTGAGTAGGAGAATAACCAATGAACACACATTTTAGGGCCCGAGGATCAAGTTTGGTCCGATTTTGAGAATGCACATGAACAAACGCAACACAACCAAATATTCTTGGGATAAGATTATTCGAAGCTTTGAAGTCAAGGAAGAAGTGAGTGAGAAGTTGTATAGGACTTTTTGAACCAAGAGTCTGTGTGGGAAGCCTGTTGATTATATAACTTGCAGTTAAAACTGCTTCCCCCCAATATTGTTTAGGAACATTATTTTGAAATAGCAAGGCTCTTGTGGTGGCCAAGAGATGACCATTTTTCCTTTCAGCAACCCCATTTTGTTGTGGAGTATTAACACAAGAAGACTCATGAATAATTCCCTGAGTATCAAAAAAGGTTGATAAAGATTGATTGAAAAAATCTTTTGCATTGTCAGAACGAAATCTCTGTATCCCAATCCCAAATTGAGTTTTGATCATATTGTAAAAGGATGGGAATATAGAGCTTACATCAGATTTTTGTTTCAAAATATAGATCCAAGTTACACGAGTGCAATCATCAATAAAGGACACAAACCATCGAGATCCAGAAATATTAGGAATATTTGAAGGGCCCCAAATATCACTATGAATTAAATTAAAAGGAACAGGAGCTCTTTTATTACTAATAGGAAATGAAGATCGTTTGTGTTTAGCAAATTCACAAACATCACAATGAAAGGACTCAATATCTAGGTCTTTAAATAAAGAAGGAAACATCATTTTAATAACATGAAAAGAAGGATGACTAAAACGGCGATGATGAAGCCAAATACGATCTTTATTCAAACTGAACTCTTTGGAATGAACGGAAGAGGAAGACAAACTTTGAAATCCATCACGTCCACTGCACTCATCAAGGAAATAAAGTCCATCTTTTTCTTTAGCAAGTCCAATCTTCTGCCTCGTGCCCAGTTCCTGAATTTCACAATAGGTAGAAAAGAATAAAGCACAACAATTAGAATTGCTGGTAAGTTTTTTGACAGATATAAGATTGGTACAAAGTTTAGGAATGTGCAAAACATTTCTCAAGATGAGAGATGGACTTAAACGGATATCACCTTGACCAGCAACAGTAAGAACAGAACCATCAGCTATTATAACCTTTCTGGTACTAGGACATGGATTATAAGAGATAAATTTTTTTGAAGAATTGGTCATATGGTTATTAGCTCCAGAATCCATAATCCATGAGTCAAGAAAAACCTTATTTGGGGCAGTAAAAGCAGATGACAATTGAGTAATAACAGATGAAGGTTCAATAGAAATACCTGAGAACACCAAAGAACATGTACCTGAAGTACTGGTAGTATTCTTCTCCAGTGATTCCAGTAAACTCCTTAATTTTTCAATCTCATCCTTAAGATCAGGATGATTGAAGCTTTCCTCTCCATTTGAAACTTCCGTTGCTACATGAGCTTGCCCTTGTCCCTTCCTCATATTCGGAGGTTTACCATGAAGCTTCCAACATCTATCCTTTGTGTGACGAGGCTTGTTGCAATAAGTACACCATAGGGAGTTGTTAGAATGCTTTGGTTGAGAAGCCTGATTATTACTCTTTGATACCAAAGCAGAAGTTTCAATTGTCTTGGACTCCATCATCACATTCCTACGACCTTCTTCTGCTAAGACAATAGCAATAGTTTCATTCAGAGTAGGTAAGACAATAGCAATAGTTTGATTAATCTCAGTTGATGCAAGAGTTTGAAATTAAAGAATTAGGGAGGCTTAAGTACTTCCTAGGAATTGAAGTTGCTCATTCAAAGCAAGGAATCTTTATATCACAGCAGAAATATACTCTTGATTTATTAACTGAGACAGGTAAATTGGGATGTAAACTGATAGATACCCCAATAGAAATTAATCACAAACTTTGTGACTTCCCAGACGATACAACTGTTGATGTGGGATCATATCAGAGGCTTGTTGGCAAACTAATATATCTGTCTCATACTAGGCCTGACATAGCTTATGTTGTAAGTGTTGTGAGCCAATATATGCATGCTTCTAAAGAATCACATCTTCGGGCTGTACATCGAATTCTACAATACTTGAAAGGTACCCCAGGAAAAGGAATCTTATTCAAAAGAGGAAATAGATTAACTCTTGAAGTCTATACCGATGCAGATTATGCAGGTTCCATGGTTGATTGGAGGTCAACGACAGGTTATTGTACTTTTCTTGGTGGAAACCTTGTCACTTGGAGAAGCAAGAAACAGAATGTGGTTGCTAGATCTAGTGCAGAAGCTGAATTCAGAACAATGGCCCTTGGAATCTGTGAGCTATTATGGATAAAGATAATCTTGGAAGATTTAAAGGTTAAATGGGATGGTACAATGAAGCTTTACTGTGATAATAAATCAGCAATTAATATTGCTCACAATCCAGTATAACATGACCGAACCAAGCATATTGAGGTAGATCGTCATTTTATAAAGGAGAAGCTGGATACTGGTTTAATTTGTACACCATTTGTTCCCACTGGAGAGCAACTTGCTGATATTCTCACAAAGGGATTGTCTAGTATTCATTTTTAGAACTTGATCACCAAGCTGGGATTGGCGAATATCCACTCACCAGCTTGAGGGAGAGTGTTAGAAGATATTAGAATATTTTCGGATATTATTTAGATTATATTAATTCTTTTCTATTCTTATCTTTCATAGAATCAGCATAGAATCAGGGATTATAATCCCTACATTTATTGTAAATATTCTATATTTATTTTTTAGCTTCTAGGGTAACTTGTATATATACCCGTGTACTCTTCAATTGTACATCATCAGAGAATATTCTTTTTACCACTATTCGTGTCATTTAATACTATCTAGAGGATAGAAAATATGGTTTGAATAAGGCTAAGAAAGAGAAGTACAATTCCAGCAATAGTAGCCACAGTTTGCCAATGTGTCTTGCAATAATCTCATCTCAAAGTTGCCTTCATCTTGTGCCAAGGATTTTGGTAGAAGTTTTCAACTTCTTGTAGATATCAACGTATTCAGAACTAAGATTCGTTTGAGTAATATTTTTCAAGAGACCATTCAATATTGTAGCAACATCATTGGAATCACCTAGAATGTGGTGGATTATTTTCTTATGAATGAGGACATCCACATCTTTATTTGTGTTCATTAAGAAATCCAATATCATGGCATACTCACTTATATAAGGTGAATAAAAATAATGACACTACTCTAAGGCTATCATATTTCGAAACAAAATTTCGAAACAAAATTTCTGTTCTATCTTCCCAAAAAATTTGAGGGATCTCAAGAATAGATCCAGAAAAATTTCAAATCGAATAAACACTTCCTTTTACTTACCTCGAACCTTATTCCTGCTTGTTGTAACTCACTTGCACTGTATAAAAGAAGATAGTCCGTAACCTCATGGAATGACTGCCTAGGAGGTTTCTCGTTTGGTAAGTGAAAGAACCTAAGAAGATCAGTAAAGTGCATTATGCCATCATTAGGATTAGGCTCTAGATTCTGTATGTTGTAATAGTGAAAGTAAGCAACTGTGAGGTGAAGAAAGGAAGGGATGTTCCCACGAAGGTAAAGGGGAAATGCTCTATTGAATAGACCTTCAAGAAAAAAAAAGGGAAGTTGATTCTCAAGCAAAAGCAAATTCTTTGCTATAATACTATTCCAACATTTCAGTAATAGATTAGAATTCGTATTCCTTGACAGAAAACCAAGTCTGAGAAAGAAGAGCACAATGATGAAACCGGCATCAACTAATATTAGCTTGACAAGTTCCTTATGGCTATGGTCGATGTTCCCTGAGTATGAAACACGAACGTGTGGCTCCGAAAGTTTCACAAAGGTGACTAAATCAGCCGACCTTGTCTCTGCTTCTCTTATGAATCTTTTGAAGAATACTCGTTTCTGCCTTTCCATGTCTTTCAGCTTCTCATTCTTGTAATGAAAGGGGCCAATGGCAACAACTTCTGGGGTGTAAGCCTCTTCTTTCAGTTTACGGATGTTAAGGGGCACCTTGTAGATACAACAAGTTGGTGACCAGAGACCATTTTCATCCCCATCCTGAATCATTGCGTTAATGTCATTGATGACATTATCTTCCATCTATCAAATTTAGTTTAGAAAGCAAATCAGCAGTTACAGAAGCAAAACAAAAATGGGGGAAAACAAGTTTTTGAAGTATCCATTGTGTTTTTCGTCATAACTGAATGGTAATCTCAAAAATCTTTTTATAACTACAGCTAATTAAATAGAAACTGGACAAGAGTAAAGGATGCATACTTCTTGTTCCAAATGATTAGAATTGAAATCTGATGAATGAGGTGAGGTAAAGTTCCTGCATATCCACCATTTCTTCAGTAATAATCTCAAAGGTCAAGTCCTCTATCTACCAAATTGTTCTATTGGATGAGGATCTCAGAATGTGCTCCTCCTGTGCTCTGATCTATCTATCGGATAAGACTATCTTATGTATCTTTGAAGGTGTCTGAGGTCCTATATTATTGCAATGACTCCCCTATACATTGATTCGTTAACTTGTTAATTGGAAGTATCCAGCTAACTAGCCAAGAAAAATCAAACAAATCACTAGGCCCCAAACTGAAGTTGATAAATTATTGAAAGTAATGACATATATTGAAAGGCTCATACTTTTTAATAATAATATTAAAAATTTAAAAATTAAATTTTTAAATATTATAAAAGCAAATCATCATCATCATCAGTGTTTTCTTCAACTTTTCAATCGTTCTCTCTAGAATTAGAACATGATATTAGTTGGTTTTTTGGTCCAATGGTAATAAGAAATTAAAAAAAACCCTTATAATATAGCAAAATATTATTGACCGAAATATTGAAAACGACGTGGCGAATTTTTTTAATTAATTGAATTATTACCATGGTTTTCAGAAAATATTTTAATTCTTAAGTCAATAAATTATGGATAATTAAGTCTTAGTCTAAATTATAGACCTGGGTCTTTCACTTGCATTTTCTCATTTTTGGAGGCTTAATTATAATAATTTATTATGTGTCTATATGTATTAATATGTCCCAGAGTGTCATTTTCCCTTCATATAACCGCTCTTGTTGAACAATTAACGTATTGTATAGGCCATCCCACAAACTGTTTGAACTCTGTATAACTTTTTCTGTTGATATCATATTTCTTCATATATTTTGTTAGTGTTTAGATGTTTGAAAAATAATCTTCATACATCATGGAAAAAATAATCTTGTTAAAATATAATACAGTAAACAATTTTACACAAACGTGTGCGTGTAAACAAAGGCGCCTTTTTTGAAAAAACACAGCTTCCTTTTTTAATTTGCAGTTTGATTTGTGTCCTTAGATGTATTTGGCTGTCTTTTTTCTGTTCGTTTCACTGGTTACTGTTATGGTGTCATGGTACTTTGTGTATTTCGTGTTTTGAATGAGAATTTTACTTCGTCGGAGTTTCAATATTATGTGATAACTTATGCTTCGAAGACATTGGGTGCCACCCAACAACATGATTTTACTTGGTAATGTTGTCCAATGACAATAACAAATGAAAAATAACCTTATAATATGGAAAAAATCTTATCGATCATAATATTAAAAGAGGTTGGCTAGTGTCAAGGAATGTTGATTTAATTAGTTGATCGAACTAGAATTTTGGAGCACTTTCTGCAGCTTGGACATAAAAGAATGGATAAATCGGAACTACAAACAAGAACCAGGTTTGTCTTTCACTAAGAAAATTCCTTTTGGAATTCACTTTTTGCATACGTCTGCTAGGACATTTGGATATTGAGGTGTCGACTGATATACTCTATTGATCAGAAACTTAGCTGAACTTCCCTTCACTTTGAGGAAACAATCCAAGTGGTCTCAAGAACGGTGGTACCCTCCTGATCTAGGCACTCACAGGTTGGACATAGCATCCTCCATAAGCCGCATAGGACAATGTTGGTATGCTGGTTGTAGGCTTTCACATGGTAATAGCTATGCATGCCCACACATCATATGGGAACCAATAGGTATAAACATGGGACTCGATCCCTGCTGGGGAATGGGACTGAAAAATATATATAGTTGTTTTCACTGAAAATGTTGAGATTTTAAATTTGATCACTAGACTTGATGGGGCAAGCCACCCTTACCAAGAAACTATCGATCAGGCTCAGGTGGCTCTTCATAGGGACTGGATGATTTCTTTTGATGTTAAGTACAAGGACGCTAATTTATGCACCCATAGGTTGAGTAGATTTATACAGGATAGTCAATTATTTTTTGAACTCTTTTGACCATACTTCACCTTGTTGTTAAGAGGTGGTTGATTATGAAAGAGTGATCTAAAGTTGTAAATATTGAATTCTATTTGTACTTCCTTTTCTGGTATTTATGCTATATTTTTCTTCCAAACAATTCAAATGACGATGAATGTAGCCTAAAGACAAAAATGCTGAGTTATGGGAGAAAGGACAGAACATGTGGTACAGTATATCCACTACTTTGAAAGGTCAAAGAGGAAGAAAGAAGACCCACCTTGTAGAAAAGATTAATTTTGACAGGGAAGAAAATGAGGATCTTAAGATTTAATATATTTAGATTTAGATTTAGATTAACTGAAATAAATTTTATAATTTTTTTTGGTGAAGGAAATTTTACAATTTATTATAGTCATATCCATAGAGGGGTGCATGAAATTGATGAAACTCTATCATATCGGGTTGGTTTTCGCTTATTTTCACTTCTTATGTCCCCACAGTGTTATCTTCTTGTAACACCCCTCATGATATTTTTCTTGGTATTGTGTTCAGGATCGGAGGAAACAGGACGAAAGAAGGTTTAGGTGGAGTCTGGAAGAGCTCCAGCCGCAGCGAGAAATAGGGCCGTCGCGGCGAGAACTGTTCCAGTGGCTTTGTTCCGGATAAAATGGTGGAGCCGCGGCGAGACATGCTGGAGCCGCGACAAGAGTTGAGATATTTGCTTTAATCCGGATTAGTCGGACATGAAAGAAAGAAAGAAAACAAAGGGAGCGACGGAGGAAATCGAGGAGCAGTGCTAGGGTTCGACATTTCCGGCATCTAGGAGTGATTTTTGGACCTCAAGAGCTTGGATTCAAGTTGGTAGGTGTTCTAAACTCCTCCCTCTCCATTTTTCTTTGGTTGAAGTTTGAGATTTTCAGTGTTGAGGTTGGATTTCCGGTTTGGGACGAAATCCACCGATTGAAATGGATGATTTGGGGTTAAGGAAGAGTGTTTTGGTATTCTTGTTGCTTGAATGTGAGTTTTGAAGGGATTATGTATGTTTAGAGCTTAACCCTAAGCTGTTTTTGGTTAGTGCTCTTGGGAATCCGAAATGTATGAGGTTGTGTGGTGTTTGAGTGATCCCTAAGAGCTTATTGATGCATGTAAAGGGGGTTGGAACCTTGGGTTAGGTTAATATGGTTGAATTGTGATGTTTGGTTATTTGATACATTGTGCTAATGGAAGAATTGTGATATGGTAAAGGTTGTTGGCTAATCGAGAGGGGTTTACGCGCATTGGACAAGTTAAGAAAGCTTGTGAAACTCGTGTATGTGTGATAACAACAATTGAGGTAACCGGATGTTTGTTTATATTGTATTGGTTATGTTATATGATAGTACGTATATTTATATATATATATATATGCATATCTCTTTCATACCACGATATCGTTGTGTTTGTGTGTACTGTTTTTATATATATATCATGGTATGTATACAGTTAGATGATGGTTATGACTATGATGATGATATGATATGTTGCATACATGACATTATGATAATGATATGATGATACATGAGCATCACCACATGACATTGTGAGACTATGATGTATGGTGGATGGAGTGGTGATGATGTGATGGTGGTATGATGTATGATGATATATATATATATGTTAGGGAGGATAAGGTTGGATTATATATATATATGTTAGGGAGGATAAGAATGGATTATATATATGTTAGGGAGGATAAGGATGGATGATATATATGTTAGGGAGAATAAGGATGGGGTCCCTGTGAGGGTGACATGCATTTCATACATTTCATATTGCATTCATAAATTGTGTGAGATATATGTGTATATATGTGTGTGTGTCTGTGTGGTTGTTCCCGGTTACTGAGACATTGTCTCACCCCCTCTCCCATAAATTAACTTTTCAAGTGAAGGTTCTGGCACTAGTCCGGAGAAGCCGCGTGAGTAGCAACAAATATGGGAATACTAGGTCTATGTAGTAATTGTATATTGGATATTGTATTATATGCCAAGTAGGATAGGATGATTTGTAATGGATAATGTTATGGTTAAGACTGGCTATGTATTTATGTTTATGTATGTGGTATGTACGTTTGAATGGTGTTGGGAGTTTAAAGTGTTGTGTGTCGGTTTTGTGAGTCCAGTGTTGGGATTGAGCCTGAGTGGTGTGTTTTGTGGCCTATAGCCCTTTTTGGTCAGTTGGGTTCTAAGGGGTCAAATCTCATAAGAATGGTTCCTTTGAGGTGAAGCCTTTGGACTAGTTGGTTTGGGGGTTTTGGACCTGTATGATTGGTCTGAGAGTGTCCATTTGCCTTTGGTGGCAATTGGAAGTTGTTAGTGGTGAGTTTAGGTCAATAAGTGGTCAAAACGTGTCAACGGTACGGAATCTCCATACGAAGTTGGATTAAGGTAAAAGTGGTGTCTATGGATAGATGGGGACTAGATTGACTTGTAGGAGTTGGAATCAAGTCAATCGGAGGTCGGAGCATAAAGTTATGCGCGTCGGAAGTTCGCCCCGGAATGTTGAATTTGCTGATATGGGATATCAGCAGGGGTCACCGTGTAATATCCTAAAATTTCTCTTAAATGTTTAAGGCCCAATATTTTAAAATCTATAAGGAATTTATAAAAATGGATATATACCATTTTACATAATATAAGATAAAGAGGGTAATTATCTCGGTTAGAAGGAAAAATGAGAAAATTATCATTTTGCTCCTGGGAGAAAAAAAAAAGGAAAAGAAAAGAAAAAAAAAGGAAAATGAAAAAAAAAGGAAAAGAAAGAAAGAAAGAAGGAAGGAAGGAAGGAAGGATGGAAGACGGTGGACGCAGGGAGGGGATTGAAGTAAATTTTATGAATTTTGGTGAAAATTACGCCTAATAACCCAGAAGTTTTAAAAATTATACAAATATCCCAGGTCAAGGGCTTTTTGTAAATATAAAAAATTTTAGTCAAAATGAAGCTCTCAATGAGCTAAGATCATTGGAATATAGTATGGAATTTATTGAGATCAAAATAATATTTATTGGGTAATTATGATTTAATATTAATGTCTTACCCGATAAATGTCAGTCTGTACTGCAGGAAGAAGCAGTATTCATTCAAGAAAAATGTGTGGGTCTTATATTTGGACCAATTGGGATAATTATATTATGGTAATTTTATGATTATAATTAGTATCCCAATGATAGTAAAATATACAGCTAAAGTAGCTTTAATTGTCCAGACCGGTGCAGGATATATCTGGATAAGTAAATAACTAAAATTTTTGGACCAAAATACCCTCCATTTCGTGCTGACCAAGCTGCACATGTCAAATTAGCCATGTTTTATTATTTTCATGAAAAAGCTAGAAAAATCAAGTCATTAGGTGGCAAGTTTTCATTGGTTGATGATTTTTATATATACTCCCTCCTTCCTCATGGTTTGGCCGATCAATTAGCAAGGAAATGAGGAAAAGAAGTCTGCAATTGGAGAAAGGGAAGGCAGCCATGTGAGGGAGGAAGAAAAATAGGAAAAAAAATTGGAGGAAAATCTAAGAAAATTTGTAAGTATTTCTCTTATGACTTACAAGTGTTCTAGTATCTTTTCTTGGTTGTTTGGCTTAAGTTTCCATGAAATATTTCCTTTCCCATCTCTATACAATTTCGGTCTAAGCTTGTTTGAGTATGGGGAGTTGTTTTAAAGTCATAAAATCAGGATTTGGTATAAGATTTTGCAAGAGGAATCAAGTATAGTGTGATTTAAGTAAGTTTTGAGAAAAACCGATTTCTCTTCCTATAAGTCGGATTTTGGTGAGCTTATTATGATGGGAAAGAGTTGGATTTTCATTGTTTTGATGCTAAAAATGGATTCCTTGGGTCCAAATTAGCTAAAAACAAGTATTGGATTCAAGGAAAACCAAGAGATAAAGAATTTGGATTTTTAGGGCTTTAGTGAGACTTTATAAAGCAACCTTTGTTTTGAGTTGATTAAGTTAATATTGAATGATGTTTTAGGACTTGTGGGAGTTCAAGAAAGCTAGTGGAGGTTTTGGTTTCAAGTGCAAAACCAAAGGAAAACATAAAAGGTAGCTAAGTTTCATATTCTTGCTTTATGTTCTTTCATTGTCTTTCTATGATTAAATTGTGTTGCCATATTGCAATTGTGATTTCATTGATTGGTCTTGGCTGTTAAATGAGGGGTTTTATTCCCCGGGACGTCTATTTTCTAAGCCGTTATGCTGCCGAATTTTTTTTATGACTAATGTGGCAATTTATTGTTTAAAGGTGATTGTGTGATTATATGTGATCAAATGTGAGCTTATTTGACATGATTGACATAATTTCATGGAATGTAACTTGCTACTGAGATTGTCCCCCAATCTCATCCCCTCAAGTATCCCAATGATAGGCACAAGCTATGGCAAAAGAGTCCAAAAAGCTAAGGAGAATGAAGAAGAGGAAGATGCTTAATGATGTCTTCATGTTATGAGTGTATATTTTGAAATTATGTATAAAACCATGTATATGCTTTTAGATTTGTGCCATTGTGCTATTATGTCCTTATGAGTATTATGAAATGTTTGGCATGGATTTGAAACGTGGAATGATCATGTGGGCTTGTTATGAAGTCTTGTTTGCCATGTTATATTAATAGAAGTTCATTTTGTGGCCATGAAAGTAGAGTCAACACTGTTTGACTGAAACAGGGAAATTAAGTCAAGTGTTATATATTCTTTGAAAGTAGAGAGAATAAGCTTTCCAATGAGTTAAAGAACACTTAATTTGGATATGTGTACAATTTATAGTATATTTTTGAAGTTAAGGGTCAAAACTGGATAGTGATGTGAAGGCTGCGAGTTTCACTGTAAGTATCACTTATTTTGAAAGGAAGTATAAAAACATACAGAGCTCCAAAAATTCAGTGATTTACATGTTTGAAACGATCTGTGTTTTGAGGTTAATATACCACTGGTTTGAGTTCAATTGGAGCTGTACAATGAGAGATATACAAGTTTTTCCAAGACTGTTCCAATAAAAGTGATGTTTTGATCCCTAATGATTCAAATTGATTCTGTGCACTTTCTAGACAAAATAAATGTATAAGAAAAATATGAAGGTAAGTAGACATATATATATATATATATTTCCAATGGCATATAGAATGCATTATTTGGCTCAGTATAGAATTTGATATGAATTTTTAAAATTATGGCCAAAATCTAGAAAAGAGAGAAATGACCATTTGTATAGTATAAGTTTGAGTAATAAACTGTACTAATTGGTCAAGTTAAAGGAAATTTTCATATTTTTATATTGTATATCATGTTTCTAGTTTCATTTAGAGACTTGAACCACATTGATATGATTTTTCTGGATTAAGTTATGATTTTTCAAAATTCATTTAGAAAACTTGAGAACCAAATGAATAGTACCACGTTTTTTTATTCAAATCTTTTGGTTCTATTAATGGTTCAAGCTCTTAATATGAGCTAATTGGACATTGTACATACTATAATATATGAAAAAATATAGATAAAAGTAAGGTGTTATATTTTTGGTATCAGAGCCGTAGGTCTTGGCTCTTAAAGTAAAGATCTAGGCAAATCTTTGCATCAAGAGAGGAAGGTAATCCTCTTAATTAGAATTTTCCCTTTGAATATGAGAAATATTCCTTTTGAGAAACTGGCCTAAGAATGTTTAGTGGCATATGAGATTAGTATTAAGGATGACTTATGATAGTTGCTGGATTAGTTGAGGATGTTTTGCAAACGATGTTTTCCTTAGGTCGTGAATTATTTCAGAATGAGATCGTAGTTAGATCCTATCAGCAAAAAGAAGATGTGAGATCACAGAGGATCCTAGTAGGGCTTAGAGATCACAGTAGATCTCGTGATCGCAGTAGACCAATTTTGAGGTTGCAGTATGCCTCTAAAGAGTATGAGATTATGAGAAAGATTGATGAGCCCTATAGTTCTAATAGTTTTCTGAAAGAAGATGGCCTAAGATGATTTTAGAAAGATATGAAACCTCATTAATCAGCAGCTAGTATGAATATTGACCTAAAGCTTTTCTCTAATACCAAGCCACTGACTAAATAGTACTATGAAGGCAGGCCGTGGCGCCAGAGGAGACAGAAGCGATGGAGAAACAGGAGAGGCCGGAGTCGCGGCGGTACTGTAGCGGTCGTGGCCCTAGCCCAGTTTTTTGTGTTTTGTGAGTCATTTCCACTGTTTGAAGTTTGGGAGAGTTGTTTTGTGATGTCAATGATTGTGTTTGGTTGAATTTTGAAGATTTTGGTTAAGTCAAGAGGTGTCAGGAGGTAGGGTGTTACACTTTTCTTAATAATTTCTTGTACGACTTTGATTTCATTTAATTTACCTACCCGATAATATTGTTCTTAGCTTTGCTCAACCAGCCCATTCTCGTCTGAATCTTAATGTGATCCCCTCCCTGTTAGTTTTGTTGCACCACCAAGTTAAGGTAGAGATCAAGTTGAGGGAAAGCAAATTGGAGGAGCAAAATGATGCGTAGTTTACAGATTTTTTTCCCTCAAAATTTTTCTCTAAAGGTAGAAAATTTTGTAAAGAAAACTATCTTTCCAAAATTCCACACTTTTCTTGACATTTTAAATTTCGGAATTATTTTATAATTTTTGAAATAAAAAATTAAAATGGCATAAAATAATTATAAATTAATAACAAAATTAAAATTATATTTTAATTTAATATTATGAAAATTATACAAATAATATGACAGAATAATAATTTTTATTATAGACAAATATTTTTTTAAAAATAGTCAGTGTATTATTGTCATTAATTATGAAATTATTCACTTTTTTTCTAATCATCTTTGTTTTTTCCATTCCATCCAAGCACAAGGAAAGAAGATCTCTCTCCCCAATTTTTTTCTTCTCTTCATTCTCTTCCTCCATTTCTCTTCGCAGCCAGGGTTAATAATTAAATAACAAGTAAAAAATGATAGAATAATAAATAAATAAGTTATAATTTTATATGGCATACTATTTTTGAAATTAAATTCATCACTAAATAAATTACATATACCTTACGTTTTTCCTAGGCCCGAAACGGGATGTAATATCCTCCCAATAAATTGCTATAGTTTGGTGGTGAGCAATCCTTATAACACTAACACGTACACTTGGGAGGTAGATCTCGTGCATTCGTGTTAATTTTTTTTTTCCTTTGGGAAACAGTTTAGTGTAAAAATATATTTTCGGCAAAAAAAGTGTAAATATATTTAATTTGTATATTTAAAAAATATATCAAATTTATATACTTTAAAAAAAGTCAAATGATGTGTCAAAAAAAAAAGGAGGAAATGACATTTGAAGACCAAAAGTTTAATTTAATGCCAATTATGGATCCAAACATTTAAAAATTACAGAAACAGACCAAGGTCCGAAACTGAACACAATTTAAAATTTAAATGACCTAAACACTCTTATTCAAGTGTCCCTTAATGTTAAAATACTACCCTAACTCCCACGTTATCATCCCTAATTTGGTGAAATACTGTTGAAGCTCTTTGAGACAGACGAAGGTATTTTGCAAACGATACAAACACCACAATCGTTAGAAAATGTCATTGTGTCGGACAATGTCTTTGGAGTGGAGTCTTCAGAAATTCATATTCAAGTGACCTACATCTGCCCCAATTGCATCCTAGAATAAGAAGACAATATGTCTTCATATTTCATGTCCAGATTTGGGGTTTAGGACCAACTAGTTTCAAATTTTGTAGGCATACATTAGTACTCGAACAGGAGCTGTCTAATGTGAACAAAATTTTCAACTTCCTGGTAATTGTTGTGTTAATTGGAACATGCAAGTTGTACATTTTGTCATCTCTTTAGTATAAAATCCATGTTTATAAATTGTGTTCACTATCTGACTTCTGCTTGCTATTTTAATGTACTCTAATTTTCTTGTAATAATAATACTGTACAATTTGATATTTCATGCAATTGCATCCCCTCTTTTGCGGAAGCGGGAGGATGAAATTATCTCAAACAAGGGCAGGAATGAATACGTTATTAGATGATCATTGAAGAGCACATGATTATTCTCATTTTCAAAGATTAGATTAATAGCAATGCAATATTAAATTTTAAATGTAAATCAACCTTGTAAAAATAAGAAATACTTCATTTAAAAATTCAGTATTTGTCACTTGGCAACCCAAATTGATCATTATTGTTAAAAAATTTTGCATTGACCTCCCCCAATCTGGCACTCTTGAAATTTGTTGAATCAAATATTTTGATGATTGTAAACCAACTGGAGCTTGGAAGGAAGTTATTAAAGATGTACAAAAGATTTCAAGTGAAGAAATCCAAGATAAAATAAGTATAAGATTAGTTGTAGGATTTCTCATTTAATTCACATGAGTAAAAAGCTTTGATTTTGCACACAAATATTTCTAAAACGTGTTTTTATATTAATTCATGATGTATTTGAAAGATACTCATTAACAGACGAACTTTAGAGTATTAAACTTTATATGTTACCTTGAAAATTCGAATTTTGAAGTCTGAAATTTGAACTTACAAAGTTATTATCTCTGATAGACGAATTTCAAACTATGAAAATCCGAATTTCGGGTAAAACACAAGTTATAAAAATTGAAAAATTCGTCTGTAGATATGTCAAAGCTCATCTGAAAGTGAATTTCAAAAAATATTTCAAATTAGTTCTCAGACAGACGAACTTTAGTTTTGAAAATTTGAACTTTAAAAAAATAATGTGTAAGTCTGTTTAGGTGTCCCTCTGACAGATGAACTTCAGTCTTTTGAAATTTGAACTTTGGTATAAGTCTGATAAAAGTTATTCTCTGACAGACGAACTTTGATTTTTGCAAATTCAAATTTCAAAAAGAATAACTTTTGTGTCATATTGAGTTACTCACTGACAAACAAATTTTGGGCACCAAAATTTGAACTTCAAAGGCATTGTAGAAATATAGAACAACTGTTCACACTTATCAGAAGAACTTTAAACTTGAAAATTCGTATGTTCCAGCATGAAAATATTTGTCAAAGATGAAAATTTGAATTTTACCTTAGAACAAATGAACTTCAAAGTTCAATGTTGAAGTTTTTAACTTACAGTCTCTACGAAATTCATCTGTTGATGCACCAAAGTTTGAACTTTGGATATCAGACGCATTAAATGCAATTGGTGAATGGATAGTTTTACAGAGTAACCGTTGGGTAACATCTCTAATAGCTAGATCTTGTCTCTAACGTATAGTTAAGACATAAATCTATAAATAGAATTTCATTTGAAGATGTGGGTAATGATTTTACATTGTATATACTTAAACTCTGTCAAAATCTTCTATCAAAGCCTTCTATTCTTTTTCACTTCATAAACTATGCTTCAACTGTCATATTTACTTTAAATTACAGAGTTCATTTGCGGTAAATATTCTTATCTTCATCTGGAAGATAGATATTATTGTGAAAGGATTTCGCAAGGGATTTGGGAACAACTAAGATAGAGTGCAAAGAGAGAAATTATAGGTTCTTGAAATAAAGCATAGAGTTGTACTGTGGTATTGCAAGAAGCCCACCAAATTCTTCTAAGATAATGAAGAAATCTCAAGTGGTAGCTTGAGGACTATACGTAGGTCAAGGAAAGAAACTGAACCAGAATAAATCTCAGTGCTTTTTTTCCATTACCTTACTCACTACTTTGTTATATTTTACACTTTATTTTTCTGTTACTCTTGCTTTCACTGCTCACCTACACTTCTATAAAAAATTTCAATCTTCCCAATTTACCCCACCTCTTGAGAAGCCAACAGACCTAACAAGTGGCATCAAAGCCCGATTTCCCAAGCAGAAGATCTAACAATCCAGGAAAATCAATGGCTAGTTTTGGAGAGAGTATTCTTCCAGAGTGAAACAACACAAATAGACCTTCTAGCTTCAGTGGAGAGCATTATGGATACTAAAAGATGAGAATGTAAATCTATCTTCAGTCCATTGATCTGGACATCTGGTCAATCATCCAAAAAGGGAATTTTATCCTAATGAAGTTGCAGGATGATGGTAAATACTAAGAGAAGCCACAAGATGAAGATAGGTTAGAGTCTTACTAAAATTTAAGGTAAAATATTGCCTGGTTAGTACACTCAACTAGGACGAATTCTATAGAGTATCACAATATACCACTACGAAGGGTATGTGGGACACTCTAGAAATTGCTCACGAAGGAACCACTGGAGTAAGGGAGAACAAGTTAAACTCCTGCATCGTTGAGTATGAGAGCTTTAGAATGGTGGAAGGAGAAAGCATCAATGAAATGCAAAAGAGATTCACTCTTATTATGAATCAACTGAAGAGTCTTGGCAAGGAGTACACATAACCAGAAAAGGTCAGAAAAATCCTCAGAGCTTTTCCTTTGGAATGGCAACCAAAAGTGACAGCGATTGAAAAAGCCAGAGGAGAGTAAATGACTTTTGTCACAGCACTCTTTGGTAGTCTTGAGGAATATAAGGGTAAAATTAAGGCTCTCAAGGAAGCTGGTCAAGACAAGAAGAAAAAGCGGCTTGCATTAAAAGTTGCAGAAGAAAAAGAAGAAGAGTCTGATGATGATGAAGACCTGGAGGAAGAGACTCTAGCTATTTTGGTCAGAAAATTCAAAAGGTTCTACAATAAGAAATGAAATAAAAGATTCTTTAAGAAATGAGAAGCTGCAGACAACAAGAAAGAAGGCAAAGACCCTATCACCTGCTATGAATGCAAAAAGTAAGGGCACATCAAATGGGATTATCCTCAATTTCTGAAAAAGCACGAAAAAGAAAAGAAAGCTGACAAGGGCAAAAAGAAAAAGGCATACATCTCATCAATCTTGGACAATAGCTCAGATGAAGATGAAGATGAGTAAGAAATTGCCAATATCTTTCTAATGCCACTCGCATTTGAAGAGACTCCAAGCTCATCCAGTAGTGATCATGAAGATGAGGTATATGAATATGAACCTTCCTATTCTGAATTGCTTGATGTATTCCATGATATGCATAATGAATTTATTAAAACTGCTAAAGAACTAAAACAGGCTAAGAAAATGATTAGCAAGTTAGAATCTAATTGCAAATATTTGACAATACATCTTTGTATGGAACTGAATCTGTTTGCTGCACAACATGTACTAAAATAAAGAAAAATAATGAATATCTTTTGAAAACCATGGCTAAACTCATTAAGAGTAAAGATATGTTGTTTGCCTTATTAGGAAGTTAAAGAATTGCACAAGAAAAAGTTGGACTTGGCTATGATCCGTGTGCAGTTAAGGAAAAAAATAAAAAGAAATATCAAAATCTATATATGAGACATTTTGTGCATACTGATGGACAAAAAAAGAAAAGTCACACTTCAAAACGTATTGAACCATATGTCTAACCAAAATATGTGAAACAAAGGTATTATCTGCAATGTTTTTTTCCTGCATCACAATCTAGCAATCCCTTCACCACTTGTTACATCTGTAATAAGAAAGGACATGTTTTCAGTTCATGTTTGTTAAAGAAAAATGGACTTGGTAGAAAGGTAGAATGGGTTCCTAAAGGTACATCTGTATCTAGAAAAAATGCCACTGACAGAAAATGACCCAAGCAAATTTGGGTACCTAAGAAGAAAACCTAAATCTTGTTTTATAAGTTTGTCTTAGAGCAAGAAAAGCAGCAAATGGTATATGGACAGTGCTTGCTCAAGTCATATGACTGGTGATAAGGAGAAGTCCATCACCCTTAGAGACAAGAAAGGAGGAAAGGTGACCTTTAGAGGTGACCAATATGGTAGAATAGTTGGCATTGGTATTGTGGGCAAAAATCCTGAAACATCTATAGAAGAGGTGCTATTTGTAATTGGACTCAACCACAACCTACTGAGTGTGAGTCAGACATGTGACAAATGGAATTAGGTACTATTTGACTCAAAGTTCTGCTTAGTCATCCAAAAAAGTGATTGTAAAGTAATCCTTAAAACTGAAACGGACGGTAACTATTATACTATTGATCTTGATGAACTTCCCTCCTTAGTTTCTGTATGTTTAATTAGTAAAGATAATAATAGTTGATTGTAGCATAGAAGACTAACACATGTTAACATGAACCAGCTAACAAAACTGATTAAAAATGATTTAGTTATTGGTTTACCGATAATATCTTTTGAAAAGGATAAAGAATGTGATGCATGTCTCAAAGGGAAATAAATTAAATCATCATTCAAATCTAAGAATGTAATCACCACATCTAGACCACTACAATTGTTGCATATGGATTTGATAGGTCCATCTAAAGTAAAAAGTATTGGCGGAAACTTGTATGTACTTGTGATTGTAGAAGATTACTCTAAATTTACTTGGACTTTATTTCTTTCTTCCAAAAGTGAAATATTTGATGCATTTATAACCTTGGCTAAGAAAGTGCAAAATGAGAAAGGTATTTCCACTGTGTCTATCAGGTCTGATCATTGAGGAGAATTTGAAAACTCAAGCTTTCTAGAGTACTGTGAAGAGCATGAAATTAATCACAACTTCAACCCCAAGGACTCCTCAGCAAAATGGAGTGGTGGAAAGAAAGAACAGAATAATTGGAGAAATGGCCAGAGCAATGTTGAACAAAAAGGAGCTTCCTCAAGTTTTCTGGACTGATGCAGTAAACACAGCACACAGCAAGTTATATCATTAACAGAGCCTACATCAGACTAATTCTGGGGAAGACACCTTATGAGCTGTATAAAGGAAGGAAGCCAACCTTCTCACATCTGCATGTATTCGGCTATAAATGCTTCATCCATAATAATAGAAAAAAGAATCTAGGTAAGTTTAATGCTAAATCTGATGAAGGTATATTTCTTGGCTATTCTAGTAGAAATAAAGCATATAGGGTATTCAATAAAAAGATTAGAACTATAGAAGAATCTAGGCATGTTGTGTTTACTGAAAACGAAACTGTTTCTAAGCATGTCATTAATGAACATTATCTTATTTCTACCTTTAACAACTTAAATCTTTCTGGAGAAGATAAAATTGAACCTCCAAAAATATCTGTACTTACTAACGTAGAGGAAGATATTCAGGAGAAAGATCCGTAATTTGAAAACAATGAAGAAATGTCTCAAGAACTCCCTAGAGCTTGGAGATATCAAAGGAATCATCCAGTTGATCAGGATATTGGGGAGATTCAAGAGAATGTTAAAACCAGAAGACAACTTAGGGATCAAATAATCAACCGTGCATTCATTTCTAAAATTGAACCTAAGTGTGCTGAATAAGCCTTAACTTATGAATATTGGATACTAGTTATGTGAGATGAATTAAATCAGTTTGAAAGAAATCAAGTTTGGGATTTAGTGCCTAGACCTAAAGATCACCCTATTATTGGCACTAAATGGGTTTTTCGAAATAAACTTGATGAATCAGGAACAATCATTAGAAATAAAGCAAGATTAGTTGTCAAAGGATATAATCAAGAAGAAGATATTGATTATCAGGAAACTTTTGCTCTAATTGCAAGATAAGAAGCAATAAGAATCCTCTTAGCCTATGCATGCATGAAAACATAATGTTATATCAAATGAATGTAAAAAGTGCTTTTATGAATGGATATATCATGGAAGAGGTTTATATTGATCAACCTCTAGGTTTTGAGGACTCAACAAAACCAAACCATGTTTATAAACTAAAGAAAGCTCTTTATAAATAAAAACAAGCTCCTAGAGCATGGTATGAAAGGCTAAGTAATTTTCTAACTGAAAAGGGATTTAATAGAGGAAAAGTAGATACAACTCTGTTCACCAAGAAATAAAATAAAGACTTACTTATTGTTAAAATTTATGTTAATGACATTATATTTGGTGCACCTAATGAATCTCTTTGTAAGAACTTCTCTAAGCTAATACAGAGTGAATTCGAAATGTCAATAATAGGTGAGCTCAACTTCTTCCTTGGACTGCAAATTAAACAATGTGATGATGGTATCTTCCTCAATCAATCAAAATATCTGAAGGAGTTGCTAAAAAAGTTTGGCATGGAAAACGCCAAGTCAATGGGGACTCCTACGGCTACTGTAACAAAACTTGATATGGATGAAGGAGGAAAGACCTTTGACATAACTCAATATAGAAGAATGATTGGATCCCTATTATATCTAACTACTAGTAGACCTGACATTATGTTTAGTGTCTGCATGTGTGCAAGGTTCCAATCATGTCCCAAAGAGTCCCATGCAACAATTGTGAAAAGAATTTTCGGCTATCTAATTGGAATATCATAAATAGGACTCTGGTATCCCAAAGGCAATGGAGAAGAGCTCACGGGATATACTGATGCTGACTTTGCTAGCTCCAAAACTGACAGAAAAAGTATAAGTGGAAGGTGTCAATTTCTAGGAGGATCCATGGTTTCATGGTTCGGTAAGAAACAAAATAGTGTGGCTCTCTCCACAACAGAAGCTGAATATGTTGCAGCTGGTAGCTGTTGTGCTCAAGTTCTTTGGATGAAGCAACAACTTGAAGACCTTGAGATTGAGATGAAGGAAATACTAATAAAGTGTGATAATAAAAATGCTATCAACATTACAAAGACAAAGCATATTGAAGTAAGGCATCACTTCATTAGGGATCATGTTTTGAAAGGAGACACCAAATTGAAATACATCCCTACTGAAGATCAAATTGCAGATATTCTGACTAAGCCTTTTGCAGAAGAGAGACACTGCAAAATCAAAAGAGAACTAGGAATGGTAAATCCAATGAGTTATAAGTAAGCCCTTATATACATCTATTTAAAGATTTTGATATAGAATTAATACTAACTTTAGCATCGGAGTATGTTTGAGATGTGTTACAGGTGCTCCACATGAATTTAGATGATAACAAATCTATATAATAGAGCCAATCAAACCTGCATAATCAAAAGATGCTAAAGGAAGCTGAAAATTTGAACTTTCAAACCATATATGTAAGTTCAAAAACTTGAAATTCGCATTTTGAATGATTACTAGACGAATTTCCAAGTTGAATTGTGTTTTTGGATGAATTAGCATGCTCAAGATTCGAACTTAGATGCCCATCAGAAGAATTTCAGTTGCTTACACATTGTAACGGTACTTTCATAACCCTCGAAATTTGTCTGTTGAACAATGGAAATTCGAATTTCAGAACTAAATTGTGAATATTGTTTCTGTTCAAAATGCTCATTATACCAATTTCCCAATCTCAAAATTCATATTTTAGAGACTCTTTACAAAATTTTGAAATTCAAATTTTTGAATCAAAATTTGTCTATTGAAATTTGCTTTGTTGATTAAGTCTCTGTAAGATGAACTTTCAAAGAAAAAATTTGTCTATTATTTGTATTGTCCATATTTGTTTATTGTGAGAATTCATGAAATTCAAACTTTGATGATTCAAAGTTCATCTGTTGCTTCTTGTGCATTAATCACAGCCTCTGTTAGATGAACTTCAAGATGAAAATTCGTTTGTCAGTAAGTCTCTCCTTGTGGAATAACTCGTAATTGCTCGAAATTTGAATTTTGACCCCTCAAAATTTGTCTGTTGGATGGTTACAGAATTTAAAACCAAAGGTCTTCCTCTGAGCAAACGTAACACTATTCATCTCTCCCTCAAGTCTGTTTGCATCTTTTCTTAAATTCCCATTAACTCCATTCACAAATCCTCTTTTCCCACCGATTAAACTTCTTTTCGCACCTTATAAACCCATTTCTTGCATCTTTCTGCAACATTCATCTATGAGAATGATGAGAGTTAAGAATCTAGAAGTTGGGAAAAGGGAGTCAGGGCCAAAGAGAGCAGTTAAATCTCAATACGCCTCCAAGGAATGTGAAACTCAGAAAACGAAAGGCAAATCTAGCAAAGGAACTCCTTCCAAGAAACAAAAAACAACTCCCAAGGCAGATTCGAAGAAAACTCCTCCTACTCCCTCAAAGAAACCTGAGCCTGTTGTACCTGCTATTCCTGTTCCTTCTACTTCTTCTTCCTCCTCCAGCACTAAGTCTAGAGAATACCAGTTGACCATGCAACCATTATGGAGTAATGCTTATATTTTGGGACAATATACTACCAAGTTTGTCAGTAAAAAGGTAATTAAGCCTTACTGTGTAAATATAAAAGACTTCCTTATTTCTAATAATTTTGATATCGGGCTATGGATTATTAGATACAAGAATTTGTTAGAAATTTTAGAAAGATATGACGATAAGGTTTTTAAGACCTGGTATGCCTCCCTGAAGTACAATGGAAAGAAGGAAAAATGGGAAGTAAATCTAAGGTTTAGGACCATTTGGCTTACAGACGAGACCTTAATAAGGTGCTAGAGATCCCGGAGCAGGATGGATTGAAAATTAACATTTCTACCTCAAAATTCATGGATGAAGATGAGGCTATAGAAGAGGAAAGAGGTCCTTTTCTGAATTACAAAGAAAGCACTGTACTGAACACATTGTTCAAAAGAAAAGAGAACAGGCCACCTCTAAGTTTGCTAAAGCCCACTAACCTCAGTGCCCAAATCAGAATCCTACACTACATTGTGTCTAGGATTATATTCAATAAAGGAGGCAGTTTCAATCTGATCACAAGGGTTAAAGCACATGTGATAATATCAATCATGCATGGTAAACTGATCAATATGGGTCATACCATCCTCCAACACATGATCAAGGCAAGAGATCAGAGGAAAGATTCCACCCTGCCATATGCCTCAATCATCTCCAAGATACTTCAGTAAGTCAGGATCCAACACCTGGAAAAAGGAAAGGGCAAGCCTACTGAAGTCTTTAAAGAGGAAGAATTACACAGAATGGGGATAGAACGGAAGGATGGCAGATGGATTGGCAAGGGAGCTGGGAAGTCAGAAGATATATTCTTTGAGGAAGATGGCTCCCACCAACAAGTAGGAACCTCTAAGGCTGTTCCACCTTAATAGTCCATACATCAGCCTTCTCAGCTTGTTTCATCTCCATCTCAGCCCACTTAGACTCTTGTACCATCCACTCTGTCCACCTAGGCTAAGCCAATTAAGAATGCTGAGTTGTATGACAACCTATCTGCACTCATACTGAGCATTAGAAATAAACAAAATGCTTAGCATTTTGCTCATCTACAAAATGCTAAGTCTGCACTCATACTGAGCATCAGCTCCACCTTAGCCAAGACCCTCTGAGCCTATCAGATCTCCTACTCCTGATCCTCCAAGCATATTTGAGCTAGCATCACTTGAACAAGATGATGATGAACAAGCTATTGCTGAGGCTGCTGATACTTTGAACACTCCACAAGCCTCTAGCAATGAGGCAAGCCCTGGTCCACCCTTGGACTATGGCATGGAGGAAGAGGCTCCTCAAGAACCAAACTCCCATGAGCTTATTGCTGAAGATGCTCAGAATTCAATTCTTTCTACCAAAAAATTTGAGCAATGGAGAAACTTGTAGCAGCCATAACTACTGCACCAATTATTCAAGTTACCCTGAATGAGGAAAAAAGCACTATACCATACGTGGATCTTGCAGCTATTGCACATGATGCTATTGTGCAAGCTCAAAAACAAATGCTTGATGAGATATTCCCTCCTCCTGTTCCTCATCTCTCATCTCCTCAATATGGCATGACCTTAGAACGAAGGGTCAGATTTGCCAATCTTCGGAAGGAAGTTCAAGAAATTCTTGAAGATGCTGAGGATGATCAACCTGAGGATGACCTGCCTATAACATCACCTCTTATACCTCTTCCTAAGATTAATCCTGAATTGCCTTTTATCCCTATGCCTCTTCAAGCTATTCCAGTATCCGAAATACCTCCTCTTGCTATACATGTTCAAGTTCCTGATGATGTCAAAAAGGGGGAGAAGTCATCTGAGCAAACTGGGAAAACTGCTAGCAAGACCTACAGCAAGAAAACCAAGTCCAAGAAGAAGTAATTAGATCTTAGGATTGCTTGGTCTTTCTTGTATTGTTGTTTATATTTTTTTATATCTCTTTTATAATGAATGATAATCTTGCCTTTAAATTCTATGTTTGCAATGTCATATAACTGTACCGAAACTTTGGATGAATTTAATGAGATTCTCTATTTTTCCTTCTAATCTATTGAACATGCTACATTTATCTTCGAATTTTAATACAGATATTGAGGGGGAGCTCTTAGAAGCTAACCCAAGTACTAATTCAGTTTGCAAGTTATTTTGTTATCATAAAAAAGGGGGAGAATATTAAATCAAGTGTTTTGATGATTCCAAGTCAACTGAAACTTGAAAGGAAAATATCAAAGGTGTACAAAAGATCTCAAGTAAAGAAATCCAAGATAAAATGAGTATAAGATTAATTGTAGGATTTCTCATTCAATTCACATGAGTAAAAGACTTTGATCTTACACACAAATACTTTTAAAATGTGTTTTTATGTTAACTCATGATATATTTGAAAAATACCCACTAATAGACAAATTTTGGAGTGTTAAACTTCATATGTTACCTTAAAAATTCAAACTTTGAAGTCTAAAATTCGAACTTACAAAGTTATTACCTCTCACAGACGAATTTTAGACATGAAAAATTTGAATTTCAGGTAAAACAAAAGTTATGAAAATTGAAGAATTCTTCTATAGATATGTCAAAGTTCATTTGAAAGTAAAGTTCAAAAAGAGTTTCAAATTAGTTCTCAGACAGACGAACTTTAGTTTTGAAAATTCGAACTTTAAAAGAACAATGTGTAAGTCTGTTTAGATATCCCTCTGACAGATAAAATTCAGTCTTCTGAAATTCAAAATTTGGTATAAGTCTGATAAAAATTACTCTCTGATAGACGAAATTTAATTTTTGCAAATTTGAATTTCAAAAAGAAGATTTTTTGTGTCATATTGAATTGTTTACTGACAAACGAATTTTGGGCACCAAAATTTGAACTTTGAAGGTACTGTAGAAATATGGAACATGGAAATACTTGTCAAAGATGAAAATTTGAATTTTGATTTAGAACAGACAAACTTTGAAATTCAACGTTAAAATCTTTAACTTACGATCTCTGTAAAATTCGTCTGTTGACACTCCAAAGTTTAAACTTTGGATGTCAAACACATTAAATGCAGTTGGTGAACGGATAGTTTTATAAAGTAACCATTGGGTAACTCTCTAAAGGCTAGAACTTGTCTCTAATATATATAGTTAAGACATAAATCTATAAATAGAACTCCATTTGAAAATATGGATAATGATTTTACATTATATATACTAAAACTTTGTCAAAATCTATCAAATTAGCCTTATATTCTTTCCCACTACATTGGCCTTTCCTGGATGGTAATTAATGGTCGGTTCATAATCCTTCAATAATTCCATCCATCTTCTTTGCCTCATATTGAGTTCTTTTTGTTCTTGTAAATATTTGAGGCTCTTGTGGTCATAATAAATTTCTACTTTCGCACCATAAAGATAGTGCCTCCAGATCTTCAGAGCATATACAATAGCCGCAAGTTCTAAATCGTGTGTGGGATAGTTTTCTTCATGAGGTTTTAATTGTCTAGAAGCATAGGCTACAACTCTACCTTGCTGCATTAATACACAACCCAAACCATATTTACTTGCATCACTATAGACCATATAGGTCATATGTGGTTCAAGTATGATTAATACAGGAGGGGAGGTTAGCCTTTTCTTGAGTTCTTGAAAACTATTTTCGCAATTATGATCCCACACAAAAGAATGATCTTTTCTAGTAAGTTGAGTAAGCGGTAAAGCAATGCGAGAAAAGTTTTGAATAAACCTTCTATAATATCCTGCTAAACCTAGGAAACTTCTTACTTCAGTCACAGTTTTGGGTCTTTGCCATTGTTGTACAGCGTCCACTTTGCTTGGATCTACTACGACCCCTTCTTTGGACACTACATGCCCCAAAAACCGGACTTCTGTGAGCCAAAACTCACACTTACTAAGTTTAGCATATAGTTTCTTTTCCTTCAAGGTTTTCAAAACGATTCTCAAATGCTTCTCATGCTCTTCATAAGATTTGGAATATATAAGTATATCATCAATAAAGACCACAACAAATTGATCTAAATAAGGTCAAAAAATTCTATTCATGTAGTCCATAAAAATAGCTGGTGCATTAGTAAGACCAAATGGCATAACTAAGAATTCATAATGCCCATATCTTGTCCTAAAAGCAGTCTTTGGAACATCCTCCGCTTTAACCCTTAATTGGTGATAGCCAGATCTTAAGTCAATTTTTGAAAATACACTGGCTCCTACTAGTTGATCTAGCAGATCATCAATTCTAGGTAAAGGGTATTTATTTTTTATGGTCACCTTATTAAGTTCTCTATAATCTATACACAATCTAAGGCTTCCATCCTTCTTTTTTACAAACAGCACAGGAGCACCCTAAGGTGAGACACTTGGTCTAATAAAACCTTTCTCCAATAGTTCCTCTATTTGTTTCTTTAACTCTATCATCTCATTAGGAGTCATTCTATAAGGTGCTTTGGAAATGGGTCCGGTTCCAGGTATAATGTCAATGTTAAATTCTAATTCTCTTTCTGGGGGTAAACCGGTGATTTCCTTAGGAAAAACTTCAGGAAATTCTTTTATTACTGGGATCTCTTCAATTCCTTCTTCTATTTCAATCTTAACAGAGAAGAAAACTAGATATCCTTGACATCCTTTCTCTAGGTATTTCTCTGCTTGAGTAGTCGTCAGAAAGTTTAGCTTAGCCTTAGTAATTGGAATTATTTCAGGGGTAGGCAAAATTAAGGTCTTATTTTTACAATCAAGAAGGACATTATTGGCAGATAACCAATTCATACCAATAATAACATCAATGTCTGGAAAGGGCAAACAAATCAAATCAATGGTGGTGAAGGCATGTTTATACTGGACAATGCAATTCAAGCACACATGGGAGGTGATGGCTTTAACTCCAGTAAGGGTAGAAACATGTAAATCGTAAGGCATTATAGTAATTACCAGCCCTAATTTCCCAGCACAATCATAGGATATGAATGAGTGACTAGCACCTGAATTAAATAGAGCATTTACAAGATAATCATTTATCTTAATCGTACCTTCAATCATTTCAGGTGACTTCCTAGCCTCTTTCTGGTTGAGAGCAAAAACTCTCCCTTGGGCTCGGGGTCTGGTATTGTTCACCTCCATTGTACATTCCCTTGCAAAATGTCCAGCTCTCCCACATTTAAAGCAGGCATTCTGTCCTGCGAGGCATGGTCTTCCACCATGACCCTTTCCACATTGATGGCAAGTCAATCCAGAGGTATTCCTTTGATTGCCAGGGCCATTCCTTTTCTCGAATCTCTTAAACCTCTTATTCTTATTCCAGGTCTTCTTATTCTTATCTTGTCTCGCTTCTTCTTCAGTTGGCCTTTTAACACTTATAGGTTCAATAGTCTGAATAAACTTATGATTTAGACTATTTTCTGTAATCCTGCTTACCTCCACCAAATGGTTGAAAGTTCTAATCTGCATTGGAGCCACCCTTTCTCTAATGGCTAGTCTCAAACCTCTTTCTAACTTTTCTGTCTTCCAACTTTCATCATTCACTTGCTGTAAATAAGTACAGTATCTCGACAATCGGATGAATCGTGCTATATACTCATCTACAGATTCATTTTCTTGTTGCCTTATAGTAATGAATTCTGCTTCTTTCTCATCCCTTACCGACCTGGGAAAATATTTCTCATGGAATTGTTCTAGAAATATTTCCCAAGTAATTGGGACATTTCTTCCTTGGAGAATTAACTCTGTATTGTTCCACCAACGATTTGCTTCTTTTTCTAACATATGAGTGGCTAATAATGCTTTTACTTCTGTTTCACAACCCATAACCCTGAAGATCTTTTCAAGCTTAGCAATCCAATCTTCAGCTACTTGTACATCAAACTTTCCATCAAATGAGGGAGGCTGATGCTTATAGAATTGGACTACCACTTGTTGTTGATCAAATTCTTGTACTCTTGGTGGACTAGGTTGTCTTGGTGGATTTTGTTATGGTGGTGGATTTACATTTCTTTGGGTATTTACAACTTCTTGTAAGCGTTCTATTACTTGCTGTTGTTGGTTGAGCTGATTAAGGATCACTTGTAAAGGATCTTCTTGAGGTTCTCCTCGTCCTCTTGTTGATGGTCTTCCTCCTCTTATGTTCACCATTTTATCTATTCAAAATAAACAAGGATCCATTTCACCACAACATATAATACAGTCATTTATTCATTATACCAGATATTTTATATCAAGCATCCATATATGTTACATAATATTTTATTCTACCTTTGAACTTAGTTAGTTAGGACTGCTCTATTTATAGTGACAAAATTTGCAGTCCCTTGTCACATCACTAACTAAACATATATCTATCTCTTTCTAAGATGATGTGGAGCTTTCATTAGCAGCTTGACAGTTGCCAGCATCAGGAACCATTAAGTCTTCTTCTAGTGGGTTTCCGTCAATTGATGCTACTTCCTTTGAGTCATTATTTGGAACTTCTTGCTCTAGTGCATCAAGTGTCTGGTATCCTATCCTAATGTTTCTTCGCATCTCTTTAGCCCATCTTCTTCGTTCATGGACTTTAAGTTCATCCAAACATTCCTCCAAGAAGTAACCTTCTTCATTATTTCTAATTCTTCCATTTTGTACCTTCTGACAACTTAGGGCAGTCTTCTAAATCCTCATCTCTTAGATTTTCACTTCCAGTACATCCCTAATTGAGATTTGGTACTTCATTACCATTCATAGGATAAGAAGTTTCCTCTGTGGATTGATATGATTCTTCAATCCACCCATTGTAATTAGAGATAGGAGTGTTACTGCTAGAAGACATATTTCCTGTCCTCAAAACAATAACTCATCACTATCAATCTTAACTATACACCCAAATGCTTTCTGAAGCCATAAGTTTCGGGTTGTCCTTACCAGAATCTTATGCTCTAGTACCAAAAATGTCACACCTTAACCTTATGAACCATTTACTATTCATCCTTAGTAGTTTAGGTTCCAATTAGATGTATTTGGAAGCAAATTTGGGCGAAATTCGAAAATTCCAAAAATTTACCAAAAGTCACTATTCATTTTGTAAATATAAAAATTTGGCTGAACTTTGAAAAATCATAACTAATTCTAGAAAAATCGTTTAAGGGTGGTTCAAATTGCTAAATTCATCTCTTAAAATACTCTATAGGGTAAAAATATTAATTTGGACTTTTATTAGGCAGATTACTACAGTAAATTTCGTGAATTTACTTGCAATTTTACCCTAATTATTCCAAATTTCATTCTCTAAAATTCCATAATACCATACTTTCAATGGTAGTCACATAACACATATAAAATTGATCCAAAACATACTTTTATTTATCATCTAGGAGTCACACATAATTTACATAATTGTGACATAAAATGTCATTATACATAAGTATTCAAAATACCCTTCCTATTTCTAAATATTTCTTCATGGATCCTCCTTTATCTCCTTGCCTTTCACATGATTTGAACCTAATCATGGTTAGATATTTGGTGGGGTGAGATTTAAGAAAATCCCAATAACATCATAATCCCATTCTTAGCATAATATTTAAAAATAATTGCAAGAAACATGATTTCATTTTGGCATGGTAACATTTAGGATCAAAAGGCATCTTTTAGCATGTTCATCATGTTCTTCACATGTTCATGCTTGTTCATGCAAAATTCATAACATATTCATCATTCTTTCACCATTTTGATCCAACATCATCATCATATTCATAACATAACATGTTTTCTACCTACCAATCATAGAAATACAAGATCTAAACAACCATTTAGAAATAAAATGCAAGAAAGGGAAAAGATGTTACCTTAAACTTGCAAATTTTCCTTTCCTCTTCTCCTCCTTCTCTCTATAACTCACTCTCTCACTAATATATGGTAGAGTTTCGTTTTTGGGTGTGAATAATGGAGGGGAGGAAGAGCCTATTTATAGACAACAAGAAGCAACTTCATCCATTTGATTAACTTTTGATCCAAGGGCCAAAATTGCACTACATCATCTCTTTTCTCCACCATACACCTAATTTCTTCACATAATTGTTATCTAATTAATTTTTCCTCTCTTGTCATTAATTTGGATGCCACATTTATCTCCAAATAAGGTAAATATTGTATCATTATGCTTACATAAGCTTACTTCATCCAAACTTCCAATTTTGACACCTAATCTTTGAAATAGTGTCATGCATGGTGGTTAACTCTTCTCCACTCCTTTTGCACGAAATTTTGAGTCCATATTCATCCCAATATGATGCCTTTAATTATTTGGGCTTAAACCATTTAATTCTAGGCCCAATTTCAACATATACCGGGTTTTCGGGCTCTAATTATGTAAATTTTATCTGGTAAAATTTTTCATGAATAAATATATTTAAAACATGAATTTCAAACTCATTATGACCTTAATTAATCATTGCTAAGCCCATATAGTTTAATTTAGAAGATATTTTACCTTATTGGGCTCTAACCGAAAACACCGATAAAATTAGTGCTGATTAGTTTTTCCTGTAACTTCTCTACATAGAGGATTATTATAAACCTTCTAATATTATTTGGGGACTTATTCTTGATTATTTCATAGTCTACTAGGTCATCTATAATTTAATTAGTCTAAAAATCGGGTGAGTTGGGCTTATTGGGCCCTTTATCTTTTCTTGACCTAGTTTGAACTATTCCTGTCAATAATACTTCTGGGCTTCTAAAAAAAAATCATCCTTGGCCTATTAGGGTTTTCTACACCTTTATTGGGCCTCCATGAATAGTACTCTTGGCCCATTAAGAAACCAGTGCAGTCTTATTGGGCCTGGACTCCGATTTTGGCCCAATATCCATTAGACCGATTCTATGGCTATTTAAACCTTATAGAAAAATCCAGTATCTCTTTTTATACCCTAATATATCTGAGTTTCCTTATCCAAACTTATTTTCTAATTCTTATTAATTTACAGATTATGAAACTTCGGATCAATTTTCTGCCCAATATATCTATTTTCTGGTTTTGCTTATCAGAGTATAATTTCTTACGATAATTTTCCTGAATCATCTCCTATAACCAGTCTTAGAAAATACTGAACAGATAATTTGTTTGAGAAAATGACATCTATGTCCCATTTTTTGTCTTTTTGCTAATAATTAATATTTTCAATTTTGCCATCCAACTTTCTTTGCAATTTGGTCCCTGATCATCCTTTCCAATTTAGTCCCTGATTTGATTTTCATAAGATATTTAAGCTCTTTTAATTCTAATTATGCAATAATTCTCTGAACTAGAATTCAAACAAAATCATAGAAATTTAGATGTTACACAAGGAGCCCACCAAATTCTTGCAAGATAGTAGAGAAATCTCAAGTGGTAGCTTGAGAACTAGACATAGGTCAAGAAAAGAGACCGAACCAGGATATCTCAGTGCCTTTTTTTCCTTTACCTTGCTTACTACTTTATTATATTTTGCACTCTATTTTTCTGTTACTCTTGCTTTCACTGCTCTCCTACACTTTTGCATAAAAATTTCAATCTTCCCAATTTACCCCCATCTTGGAAAGACAGCAGACCTAACAGAAATTATGTGCATTAGACTTTTCATGTGATTATATCCAATATTTAACACTTGGCACCATGAATTAACTACTCATGCTCAAATGTTTTATCCTCAACATGCCCCATTTTACATTGAAGAAATTGTGCACTACATTTATCAGATCCAGTATTTATTACTGAAGTTACAAAATTTGACACTGAACATCTCAATTCAACATTGATGGGATTATGTTTAACTAATTTTCATGTGATCAGATTCAGTATTTGATACTCAAAACCCTATATTTACCACTCATGTTCTAAGATTTGACACTTAACATCTCCAATTTCACACTAGTAGAATTATGTTTAACAAATTTTCATGTAATCAGATCCAGTATTTGACACTCGAAACCCTGTATTTACTACTTTTGTTCCAAGATTTGACACTCAATATCCCAAATTTCACACTGATGGAATTATGTTCAACAAATTTTCATGTCATTAGATGCAGTACTTAACACTCGGAACCATAGATTTACTACTAAAGTTTCAACATTTGACACTGAACATCCCTAATTTCACACTGATGAAATTATGTTCAACAAATTTTTATGTGATTAGATTATGTATTTGACACTCAGACCCCTTTATTTACTACTCACACTGTGCATGAAATTGCATTTTTATCAGATTCAGCATTTAACACTCAGAACCCTATATTTACTACCATATTTAATACTTTGGCACTGAATTTTTCCAATTTCACACTGATGAAATTGTATGCATTAAATTTTTCCTGTGGTTAGATGCTCTATTTGACACTCAGATGATCCATGAATTTACTAGTCATATTTACTTGACACGATGATCTATAAATTTACTAGTCATGTTCGAATATTTTACATTGAATTGCCCTGGTTTTTACACTATCCTTTTCAAATATGTTTTCCTGCCAGAGAGAAAGTGCTTTTGCATATCCTTGTAAGAATTTAGGGATTCTCTGAATGCAAGTTGTCCTTTTTTCTTTCTTTTTTTTTTTGTTTGTTCAACTATACAGGTCGGATAATGTCTTTAGAGTGGAGCCTGAGGAAATATTATGCACTAAATTTATCTGATCCAGTATTTGACACTCCAAACCCTAAATTTACTACTGATAATCCAATATTTGACACTGAAAATCTATAAATTTACACTGATACCATTGTATTTATTAAATTTTCATGGATCAAGTTCAATAATTGTCACTTGAAACCCCTAATTTACTACTGATAATCCACTATTTGATATTGAACATCTGCAATTTCACACTGATAAAATTGTGTTTATTAAATTTTTATGGGTCAGGTCTAGTATTTGACACTCCAAACCTTGACTTGACTACTAATAATCCAAGATTTGACACTGAACATCTACAATTTCACATTGATGACATTGTGTTCATTATATTTTGATGTATCAAGTCTAGTATTTGACACTCCAAACCTTAAATTTACTACTCATAATCCAAGATTTGACACTGAATATCTGTAATTTTACACTGTGTTCATTAAATTTTCATGAATTAGGTACAGTATTTGACACTCTAAACCCTGAATTTACAACTGATAATCAAATATTTGACACTGAAAATCTGTAATTTTACACTGATGCAATTGTGTTAATTAAATTTTCATGGATCAGGTCTAGTATTTGATACTCAAACCTTGAATTTACTACTGATAATCCAATATCTGACACTAAACATGTGCAATTTTACACTGATGAAATTGTGTTCATTAAATTTTCATGCATCAGGTCCAATACTTGACACTCCAAACCCTGACTTTACTACTAATAATCCAAGATTTGACATTAAACATTTGTAATTTTACACTAAGGACATTGTGTTGATTAAATTTTGATGTATCAGGTCCAATATTTGACACTCTAAACCCTGAATTTACTACTAATAATCCAAGATTTGACACAAAACATCTGTAATTTTACACTGTGTTCATTAAATTTTTATAGATCAGATCCAGTATTTGACACTCCAAACCCTGAATTTACTACCGATAATCCAATAGTTGACACTAAATATCTGTAATTTCACACTAATGAAATTGTGTTCATTAAATTTTTCATATAGTCAAATGTGTTATTTGACACGCAGAACCCCTTATTTACTCCTTCTATTCAAAGATTTGACACTGAACTCCCCCAGTTTCATGTGATCGGATTGTCTTCAAATTTTTCATGTGGTCAAATTCAATATTTGACATTCAGAACCCTGTATTTACGACTCATTTTTTAAGATTTTACACTGAACTTCTGTAATTTCACACTACTAAATTTGTGTTCATCAGATACGGTATTTGAAACCTGAACCCTTGAATTTACTACTCATATTTCAAAATTTTACACCGATCTTCCCCAATTTCACACTGATGAGAATACGTTCATAAAATTTGCGTAATTAGATCCATTATTTGACACTCAACACCCTAAATTTACTACTAATGTTCAAAGACTTCATATTGAACTACCCCAATTTCTCATTACTGAAATTATTTTCATTAAATTCATGTGATCAAGTCTAGTTATTGACCTTATGCACCCTGAATTTACTACTTATATTTGACTGTTTTTCACTGAAAAAATTGTGTTCACTAAATTTCAGTTTATCAAATCCAGTATTTGACACTTGGATTTCTAAATTTACTACTGGCCTACGAAAACTTTGCACCCTGTTTTACAGCAGGTTCAATAAAGCACAGGTAAATTTAACTTTTTACATATACTTAATTTTCATTCACATCACACCCACATTGCGTTGTATTTTTACATTACATATATGATGTGATATATATAGAAAAGGACCCTTCTACCCATATACAATTATACTATATACCCTACAATGCCCTTCAATAAGCCATCTATATTAGAAGTGTTCTTATACACAAAAGAATACTATGTCAGCTGCCTAGACAAAAAGATGTTCATACCCTTGTACCCTACAATGGTATGTTCTTAGTCCATTTATATTAGGAGTGTTCATATACATAAAAAGAACACTATGTGCAATTAGGAGGTACATATACAAAGAATTACCCCCTACACCCAAGTCATAAAGTCAAGTATATTAGCAAAAGATATCTATCAAATCCATATTGATGTAGTACCCATATAGAATTATATCAATTTGGATTTAGATTTGTGTATGTCTTCTTGGTATGACCAGCTTGTTGACATTGAGAACAATGATAGGGCTTCTTATGCTAAAATTAGGACTCAACTCGCTTTTTCCATGGTCTATCAGTAGGCCTATTTGTCATAGGTGGTCTTAAAAAGTTCCTTCTTTGATCAAGCTTCCACTTGATTGTCCCCGCTCCCCAATCATAATGCAAAGTGTCATTCAAATCCTTCATCATTTCTCCACCAAAATGAAAATAACAAAAAATTTCCTTCTCCATTCCACCACTGATATATCAACCTGGACAAATAAAAAAATATGAAATGTTATAGTATGTTACTCTGCCAAGTTATTATTTATTAATAACAACAATGATTTCTCAACTCTTGTTCCATATTTACTACTACATCTGGTATAATTTACCCCTGATATTCAGTTATTTACTACACTATCTTCCCTAAAGTTTGCTTCTAACATTCACTCATAAGCACTGGAGATATGTTCTAATCAACACTGCAGATATGTTATAATATGTTACTATATCAAATCATGATTTATTAATAAACATAATGAATTACCAGCTGTTATCCCATTTTTACTAATACAATTTCAAATTTTTAATGTTCACATACCTTTCAATATTTGCTAATGATATTCACTTATTTACTACTCAATTATCCCTTGATTAACACTGAAGGACTAGCAAATTATACAACAAGGATTAATATAAGAAAACTAACTCAACGTCTAATACCCATTACACAAAATAAATAGTTTAGCAAATATAAGGGTTTAACATGATGACCCATGATATGTAGTCTATGTTATTCATTACTTTATCACTCAAAAGGTTCATATTAAGTTAGAAAAGGTTCATAGGGCTCGTAACTTCAACACACATTGGATTTCTTCAACTTTTCTTTGTGTTGGAAAATCTCTGAGATGAAACATGTAAATTGAATTTAACTAGTGAGAATAACTTAAGTTTATGTTTGTTTTATGCAACTATGACTTTATTGTATGGGGGTCATTAACATATCCATTACTAAAACTGACAACTTTATATTATTGTTTGCATTTACCAAGCTTCACCCTAAGTGGAGGAGATGTAATAGAAAGATCAATGCCTACCTATACAGCATTCACATGATACAATGCATGAGCGATGAAGAGGGGAAGAAGGAATATGATGGAGGGAAAGACTAGTTGTGGAGGAAGACAACAATCACACAATACACGATCACTAAATGGAGATGGAGAGAAGAAGTCCCATGAAGAAAATGGCGGGAAGAAGAAATGCTTTGGAGGAGGGAAATAGGTGGGAAGTAACGAGCTAAAGAAATGTTTGGAACTTAGAATGTTATCAGAACTGGATCAGTTATTGAGCCAAACAAGACACTGGTTCAAAATTTAATATTTTAATCGTGATTTAATAAGAGTTAGACCGGTAATGATTAAAATAATACATTTAAAACAAATAATGTAAGTTTAAACAATTTTTATCACTTAATTAAAGTCTCGAACTAAATAATACCGAATTATCAATATATTATTTATTACAAATAAATTATTAATAAAATTAATAATTCAATATTTAGATATAAATAAATTAATATTCCTCCACAATCACATATTGAGTTCAAAATAATAAATTAATAATTTATTATTATATTATTTATTAAATAAACATACAATTTTTAATAATTATATATTATAATAATACTTATATAATATCATAATATATATATATATATTTTTTATACTAAAAATGATGTCATTTTATCTTAAAAACTAAAAAAATATTTTAAAATTTTTAAAAAAATAATATGGGACCGGTTTTACCAGTTTATGACCAGTTTATGGTTAGTTTCACTGGTTCTTGACCGATTTTGACTAGTTCTGAATTTTTGCGATCCTCTTTTTTAACCAAATCAGAGCAAGCATTGATTTAAAGTTCGACTGTTGAACCAGTTGATCCAGTTTGATTCTGATAACACTGTTGATGAGTCGAATCGAACGATTCAGTATGATTCTGACAACACTACTGATGACCACACCAACTAAAGACCAACACAAGTTCCATCCACTTGCTAGCAAATTGTGTTTCCACTACTTTGAAAGCTTCACATGTATAATCCTTTTGTCGGAATGAGAATGAAATATGAATATATATGAATAAGCATTGTTGGATAAGATAAATATGCTTGGCATATTATGATAATGAATATATATTTATGTTTGATTATTTGGGCGATAATGTCCCTAATATAAAATATATTAAGAACATGTGCATGTTTTAAATTTTTTAATTATGAAAAGAATTTTTTTACATATATTTAATAAAACTATTAATTTCCTCAATTTTTATAAAAATTTTAACTTCCCATAATTTTCCTTAATTTTATAAAAATATATTTTATTTATAAAATATTTCTTATTTTTATTACAAATTAATATTAAATTAAAAAAAGAAAAGAAAGAAAGACATGCCTGCGTCTATTTACATACGAAATAATATTTTAGTAGGACTAATGAGTTGACTTTATGTGGTCCGCCTAGCAAGAAAAAAAATAAAAAAAAATAGAAAAAAAAGATATTTTAAAATTTATATAAAAAATATGTAGAAATAAATAATATTATTTAAAAATTTAATTTAATTTAATTAAAAATTTAATTTATATAAGTACTAAATTTATAAAAATAAGGAGAGTATTTTTTCTTGTGGTTACTAATTGTCTTTTTTTCCAAATAATGGCATATGTCAAGTGGGACCCTTGGTCAACTTTCGTTGACTGCAAAATATCTCGAGACGGACAACTAAGAGACAGTGACAGCCCATTCAATGGCATATGTCTAGTGGAACCCTTGGTCAACTTTCGTTGACTGGAAAATATCTCGAGACGGACAACTAAGAGACAGTGACAGCCCATTCTTAGGGATGGGGACCATTCCATCAAGTTTGGGATGGATTAGCTATGGAAAGTAAAAGTTCAGCCAAACAAAAGAAAAAAGGAAAAAAGATAAAGGAAAAAGCGTCAGGCATACTAAATGTTTTAAAAGAAAAGATTAATACGCGTAATGCAAACTAAAGTGAAGGTCATTCCAAAGAAATAATTCGCGCTTTCTTTAACCATTACGTTTGTTATGTAGTTGTATTTACGATTTATTAGCGTTTTTTGTATAACAAAATAAATAATAAATAATAAGATGAACAGTAGAGAAAAAAGTGTGGAAAAAAACAGTAGACAAGAAAAAAAAATGGGCAATACAATCTAGAAAATCAAGTCAACAAAGATTACTCTATTTGGTAAAGTTATACATTCTCCTAACTTATTATTTATTAGAGAAAAAAATTAATTCATAAATATTAAGAAAAAAGTTAAAATTAATTAAAAATAATTAATTTATTTCATAATTTCTATTTCTTCCAAAATGATCCCTACTTATTAATCTCCCTCTTTCAATTTTTTCTAGAAATACACATAGTGACTTTCAATAGTATTAATAAATGAGAATAATTTTAATAAAAAAATTAATATAACATTAACTACTTTCTCTGATCCTTAATATAAAATTCTTTTAACCGAATCATGCGGATTAAGAATTAGAATTAAAAATAATTAATTACCACACTCCAAAAATCCTAATATTTTTCTAAAATTATCCTTATTTAAACTCTTTCTCTTTCTCTTTTTCTTTACATATATTATATAGAGATATTTTTTAAAAATATATAATAAATATTATTTCATATTTTAAAAAAAGTTTAATATTTAAAATATAACAAAAAAATCTTATATATAAAATCTGTGGGAGTACCTTTTATGCGAACGTGTTTGGAAACTAGTTACTGTCCGCGGGATGAAGACTTCATTATTAATCAGTATTTTTATATATCTTTGTAAGTGCTTTCTAAATGAGGGGAGGTGGGGGATATAATTCGCCTCAATTTTCCAAAAAGAAAAAAAGATAGGAAGAAGGAAAAGAAGAAAACTGACTTGATAAGATAAAGTTTCGTTAATTTCATGGGACCTCCCAGGCGGGCCTGGTAAGCTGTACCAGTATTGTCATCTTCACCGTGCGTGGTGAGTGCCACCAGTGAATATCTACTTTTTCATTAAGCATTTTGTTTGCCTTTGGGAAGTTTGCTAATGAAGAAATTACTCCAATCTACCTTATATAAATTACGATCTTCATTTTTTTTCCAAAATTTATAATTTTTCAAAATTATTCTTATTAAATAGGAATAAAATAAATTATTCTCTGTCATAACTTTTTAATTTTTCTTTTTTAATAAATTATGTACTATCATAAATAGTGGTAAAATTGAAAAAAATATTAAATATTCACTAACTTTTACAAAATAACAATTGTTTTTAAAACATACAAGGGAGTAATTTGAAACTATAATCCTTCAAAATTCTGCCATATATTTTAAAATGGAGGGAGTATTAAGAAAAAAAAGATAACATTGACATTGGGGAGACATGAGAGAAGAAAAATACTCCCTTTGTACTCATATATATTGATATAAATGAGGCTTTTTCCCCCACATATAAGATATAAAAATATATTTTCTTATATTTTTTTCCAAATTTATCCTTAATTAAATAAGTGTATACAATTAATTTTCAGTAATTACAAGATAGAATTATTAAATATTAAATTAGGATATTTTTTAAACTATTTTGAATTTCTGACAAATTTAATACTATCAACTGTTTTTAGTTGTATTCCTTAATTTATGTGAATTAGTCATACATATATATATATATATGGGAATGAAGGAAGTATGAGAGAAAATTCAAGAAAGCAGACTTGTATAATAGAGTTAGGCCAACATTATGAGTCATTCAAGGCCCATTCACAACTCTCAATTAATATCTATGAAATTTCATTTTATCAAAATAATTCATATTGCCTTCCTCATTTTAAACCTATCAAAATGCTTTCAGCAAAGGCTAAGTCTTATATGAAGTGTTAGCATAGATGTGGCAAAAAAAAAGAAAAGAAAAAAGAAAAAAAAGAAAGAAGTGATAGCATAGCAAGTGGGTATAGTTTCTCATGCCTTGATTGGTTGAATGGAAACAGCACTGTATAACCTAAAATGGAATCAAGATTACCATCACAAGTGTTTTTGGTTGTTTCTTCAACTTATTGGAATGAGACTCCTTACAGGTTTTTTTTTATTGGTCAATGAAACTTAGAGCATGCTTGGTTTTTCAGTTTGCAAATTTAAATTGAAATAAAATAAAATTTATAAAAATAAAATTTTAATAAAAATAAGTTTATTTGTAATATAATTTATATTTATATATTTTTTATTATAAAAATAAATTTGATAAAATAATTATGTGATAAAAATATATTTATAACCGAAAAGTAACTTTTTTAATTTATTGATTAAAAATATGTTGAGAAATAAAAATAAATTTGCAAGATAACTTTTTAAAATAACCCAAGCACACAAGACTAACCCAAAGTATATTTGGAAACACCTTTATCAATCACAAAAATTTTTCAAACAGGCTCGCGTTTAGGAATAGCCAATCCATCCCAAACTTGATGGAATGGTCTACATTCATAAGAATGGCTATCACCATCTCTTAGTTGTCCTTGTTAAGATATTTTCCAGCCAATGAAAGTTAACAAAGGGGGCCCACGAGACATATGCCATTGGTTCTTTTTTCCCGTCTAGTTAATCTCACTTATTATTATTTTTTATTTTGTTTTATAAGAGGCTAATAAATCTTAAATACTACCTAACAAACGTAAAGAATAAAGAAAGTGCGAATTATTTCTTTAGAATGATCTTTACTTACAGTTTGAATTACGCAGATTAATCTTTTCCTTTTGAAACATTTAGTATCCGTAACGCTTTTTCTTTTTCCTGTTCTGCTGAACTTTACTTTTCTTTTGTTTCAGACGCTTTAGTTTTTTTACTTTACAACTCTCTGTTTATCTGACGCTATATTTTTTAATTTTTTAGTTTTTTATTTATTCTTGTTAATTTTGTTGTATGTATTTGCTAACTTACTAGTATGGATTCGTTGTAATGATGGCGTAGAGTAGTACCGTAGGAGAGACTGACACAAGCAATGAAAGTTTATGGAACCCGTTTCATATATTTATGTAGTGCCCAATTGTTTTCTCTGTATCTTTTCTACAGCAGTATATCCAACAAATTATCCATTACAAAGGATCCAGTAACACTCCCTCTATTTTTTTTTCTATTTATCATTTTTAAATTTTAAGACAATATTAATTATTTTTTTCCTTATACCCTCATTTTTCATTTTAAAAATAAAAAATAACATTAATTGCTTTATTCTAGTATCTATTTATTTCCATAAAGTCATATTAATAAATTTAAAAAAAGCTCTAACATGTTAATTATATTTTTTAATTTATATGTTAAAACCTTAAAAATAGAGGTAGTAATATTTAAGCAATCACAAAATCTATAGAATTTCAAAACCATATAAAAATAAACGATTGAAATACTTTCAATTTTTCCCAGTTAGAAGTTGAACTTAATGTTTTATGAGTTTGCATTACATATTAAATGGCACAAAGTAGATAGAATCGCAAAAACAAATTTTGAAGTATTATAACTCTAGTATCGATGAAACAAATTTCAATTATAATTTACCAGAATTCTCTCAAATTCGAGATACCTTCATACATTTAATTGATGTGCTATTAATTTTACTTTTTAAAATACCTACAAAAATCTTTCTGAAGAATATTTCTTGCGTGCAACTCATTTTTCAAATCAAGCACGTGGACCCACTTAATTTGTTCTTTTCTTAAAAGCACTTGTACCTTGAACAAGGACGAAGTCCCTGCTATAATAATCTGAAGAACCTCAATAATTGACTATAAGAAATTACATAGTGTTGCTTCTATGAAGTTATATTTGCAAATGTAGAGAGAGAAACACGAGTTGCGTAACCTGTCGTCTCGCATCTTTCTATTTATTCAAACTATATTGAATTGGAAGAACAAGGTACGGGATCATCTTTCTATTTACTTTCCTTTAATTTACTTACAACTTGTAAGATTGTGAATGCATGCTTAAGTAGTCCTCAATTATTAACCTTTTAATTAGCCATATTCAGTCCTAGTTATAAAAATAATGCGAAATACAAATTATTAGTCTTTAAAAATGGAAACTGATTCCAGTTTAATTTTCCATCTCATGGTCTAAAGATTTGGAAAGAACAATACCGTAAGGCAGGTAGGTTGGGATTGTTTCCTGGACTTCCTCTCCTGGACGCCTCATGTGCTATGTGAGAGTTACCTATTATAGCGAAACAATTGAATTTATTAGTCAATAGTAATAGATATATATATTATATGGAGATTATAAATTATGCATCATTTTTAATATCATTTTTCAAAAAATTATCTTCGACTTTAGTTTAGGTCCAGATTTATATATCCTCCAATCACTTGGAACAACATGTGCGCATGATGTACTCTTCTTCGATTTTGAAGGTTTTCTTTAATTTCTATTCTTTACCCTTTCTTTTAAGTTAAGATTGCTAATGTTTGAAACCTCAACTATTAACCTCTCCTGGTCATATTTAGTTTTAGTTATAAAAAGATTTGCTTTATGATCACCTTTTTTATTTTGCCAATGCAGATAATTGCCGCTGGTCTTCTGAATCAAAATTGATAGATGGAGGATGAGTTGATGATTGACATTAGAGCATTGACAAAGATTAGTGAAGATGGTCTCTTGTCGCCTACATGTTGTATATACAGGGTGCCCCCAATGATCCGTCTTCTGAAAGAGGAAGCTTACACTCCAAAGGTTGTTTCCATTGGTCCTTTTCATTGTGGTGATGAGAGGCTGCAAGACATGGAAAGGCACAAACAAATATTCTTCAAAACATTTACACAAAAGGCTATGGCAAGCATGGATGATTTGGTCAGCTTTGTAAAACAGTCAGAACCCAAGGTCCGTGCTTCTTATTCAGAGAACATCAACTATACCAAGAAGGATCTTGCCAAGCTGATATTAGTGGATGCTGCTTTCATCATTGAACTCTTCAAGAGGTTCTATGAAGGTGACAACATAAACAACGATGCTAAACTATCACAATCATGGCTGCGGGATGCTATTGTTTATGATTTGCTTTTACTTGAGAATCAACTTCCATTCTTTTTTATTGAAGAGCTGTTCAATATGGCATTTCCCCTTGACCTGAGAGGTGACCTCCCTTCATTTCTGGAGCTTACATATTCCTATTTTGTCTATTATAACATTCAAGATTTAGATCCTAATCCTGGTGCCAGGATAAAGCACTTTACAGATCTTCTTAGATTCTTTTACTTACCAAGAACAAGACCTAGAAGGTGTTCATGGAAAGGGGATGGATCTGATATTCTTTTATATAGTGCAAACGAGTTACAAGAAGCAGGAGTAAAGTTGAAGGCAAGCACAAGTAAGTGCTTACTAGACCTAAAATTTTCAGGTTCTGTTCTTGAGGTCCCACAAATTATAGTCGAAGATGTCACTGAATTATTGTTTCGTAATATGATAGCTTTAGAACGGTGCCATTATCCTTATGAATCTTATATCATTGACTATGCTTTTGTATTGGATTCCCTAATCAACACAGATAAAGATGTGGATGCTCTCACTTATAAGAAAATAATCCGCAACTGGCTACGTGATGCAAATGATGTTGCTACCTTATTTAACGGTCTTGGTCAAAATATCAATCAATGGAATTTTAGTGCTGAATACCTTGATACTTGCAAAAGATTGAATGACTTCTATCAAGATCCATGGCACAAGAGGAAGGCAAGTTTGAGAAGGGATTATTGCAAGACACCTTGGCAAACTGTGGCTTCTATTGCTGGAATCGTACTCCTCATTCTCACCCTTATTCAAACCATATTTTCTGTCCTCCAAGTAGTATTGAAGAAGTAGATTCGAAGCTTGCATATATATTAATTTGAGTATTCTGTTCTTGAAATTTACTTTAGCTCTCTAATTTTATTCAGCCTTTCTACAGCACCATGTAGCCATATAATAATTGTAATCCTTATTCTTCTTTTTCTTTGAGCTCTGGTCTGTGACAGCTGCATATGTTTGAAGCCTATATTAGATAATATTTCTAATAGAATTCCTCTAAATTAAAAAAAAAATTGCTTCAATGATGATATGATAGATGAAAATTTTTAAATAACTAGGAAGCTCTCAAGCTTTGCATTGTATATAGGTATTGGGTAGTTTCTTGTTTTGCTAGAGTTCTGATAAAAAAACTAGCATTGATATTGAAGTTCACAGGATACGAAGTCTTACTACAAGAAAGGAAAATTATTGGTATAGACTATACTAAAGAAACTATTTTTTTTTTAATTTTATTCAGTTGATATTGTATGTATGGGTAGTCTCTATCAACCGTAATGAAAGGGGCCAATCGAATATTGTTGTATAGAACTGTTGGTGCCAATTGTTTGTATTCTCTGTGAACATTACATTGTGCAATAAATATCTGACGCAAACTGAGGATGTGAGATAAAAATTATATTTATAATTATAATGATAAATAATTCCATATATTAAATATGAGTTCTCTCCTGAATGTGCCACTTTTGCGGCAAGTTGTCAAATTGATTTGGATTCTCACCCAAAAGAAGAAAAAAAAAAGTTTCATGTGTATTGACTTTGTTTACAACATTCAGATTTGTTAAATTATCGTATATTTTATAAATCCAAATAAAAAAATAAGAGGCTTTTCGAACATTGAAATTCATTATTGCTTCATAATATAATATGTTGAAGGCTCAAACAACACTGTCATAATTTGCTAGATAGTAAGGATGTTTAAAATTGAACAAAACTGATTAAAATTGGTGAAAACCAAATTACATTCTTGTCTGTTTTGTTTTTCACTACTTATTAACTGACTTGGTTTTGTTTAAGTTTGGTTTTAGCAGCTCGAAACCCAATTGAATTTGAACCAAACTGATTATTCTTTTAATACAAAACAACTATACTAATTTAACTTATTGGTTAGACCCAATTAATACCCATTATTACCATTAAGTCATCTCTTATTAGCCCAGTCCATTATAAACCCAACTTAATCATAAAAAATTATTATTATTTAAAATAATTGTTCAAGTATGATCCAAACTAACCAAAAACCAAATCAAATCGACTTCTTACAACACAAAAAAAGTTCCAATTTTTTTGAAATTGGTCATGATTTGGTTGGGTTCAGTTTAAACTAAACCATGCCTTTAAACACCCTTACTTATTTGGGTGTTGGATGAGAAACTTTGAGATGCCCTACTATATATGTTGATGTTTTTCTGTTTTTGTTTATGACATGTATTGTAATGTTCACAAGCTGGCAATATAAAAGACAAATTCTGCTAAAAAGGCAATACTTGATGACGAAAGCATGTTGTCGAGAACTTTAACCACTGAAGAATACCTCTACTTGTCTGACTACTTTGAGGGCATGTCCCATAATTCCTTTGGTATCCTTCATCAATGAAAAGGGATTTTTTTTTTCCCGCAATACAAGTATTACTGGTTGTTCCAACTCTGTAGACTGAGGTGGGAGGAGAATTGGTTTCATTTCCGCCATTTCCTGAGTAATCTCAGTGGTCAAGTCTTTCTGCTTCGTATCTTCCATCTCCCAATGCAAACTCTTCTATGAATATTTGCGAAGAAGAACCAGCCAGATCTTATCTAATGTATTGAGGACCATAATCGAGTCCACAGACCTTTATACAATTATACTATTCGCTTCTGAGTTGGACTCCACTATACACGACCAGTTTACTATTTGTAAGTAATCAGCAAAAAAATAAAATAAAATAAATGATCTAATAAACCTCTGAACCTAATATCAAGTTGATGCTTATTAATATTTATAAAATATAAAACTTCTAGCATACTACACTAGTACAAGCAATAATGTTCATTACACAGTCTATTGGATGCATTGGATTTTAATATAAAATTTATAGAAAATCATGTTATTCATAAACTATAAATATTATGATGAGTTCATGACTCATCGCAAACTACATATAATGCACGAAATACGTGTCTAATTTATTTATAAAGAATGATCCGTAAACACACATACTTTATTATCTCAACTTTATTAAAGATTCCAAACATTAAAATGTTTCCAAAAAAAGTATAAAAATATATTAGTGTTTTTTAAACGTATCACTCATGCTCTATAAAATGATAACTTGATCTACAAAATTTAATATTACTAAATTAATAATTTTTTATCAATGATAATAATAAATCTAAAAATATTTTTGTTTTTGACCACCAACTAAAATATTTTTGTTGAATCTTCCATAAATGATATAGTATTTTCAAGTTTATAACCTCCAATGTATATGGAACCATAGGTTAAATAAACCAGTCCACAAGTCATTTTACATTTTAATTTTGAAATATTATAATTTTTTAAAAAAGGAAAACTTCTGAGAAAAAAACAGCTCATAATTGTTAAAAAATAGGGATCTAGTTCGAAATCATGGGAAAGTATAAGGATGAAAAGCTTAATTTTCCCTTTAATAAGGAATATGACCAATCCATTTAATTTATCCTGCAAATACTTAATTTTATATATGATTTAAGTCAGTTTAATTTTGAAAAACTCCCTTCAACTGTAGCAACTATTGCAAACATTATTGAATAATTAATATATTGTAAGCAATGTATACATTTAAAAGAAATCTAATCTTTTGCTATATTGTAATATTTTAACCGATGTATTAATGACTTATTTAGCATTTCTCTTAATACATTCAATTTTGAAAATAAATCAAGACCGTCAATTTACTAAGACTTAAAAAAATTTCAATATTAAAATTTTTTTTAATTCATTATCATCCAAAATTTTAAATTTTTAGGATTCAAATAAAAAACAAATGATGGTTTCATGTTTTAAAAATTGTTCAAATCGATTCTTAATAGAAGAAATAATTAATCTAATATATATCAATAAAGAAGGTAAAAGCAATTCCTTCCTCTTAATTTTTATATCTTTATTGTAATAAATAATATAAGAATAAATACATTAAACTGGAGAGTCATAGGCAGTTGCCCCATGAAAAATTATTCTCTTATTTATAATAAAAAAAAATAAAAAAAAAGAATCTAACAAACCTCCAGGACACAAACTCAAGTTGACAATTTATGAAGAAATGACATTTGACCACTCATAATTTATAATATTAACCATATAAATTTTAAAAATTTATTTTTTTTAAAATTAAAAGATAAATTACTATTATTATTGTTGTTGTCGTCATAGTCGTCGTCGTTGTTGCCGCCGCCGCCGTCTTTCTTGACATTTTCAATCATTCTCTCAAAAATTACAACATGATTTTACTTGCAATATTATTGATATTTTATTTTTACATCATGTTTCAACTTGGAGGTTTAATTTATTAAGTTTCTTCTTGACCTTCAAAAGTTTTATTTTCCTTAACATTTTTAATTAAATTTACCAAAAAATGTTGATTTGTGATTTTTAAAGACAAACTAAGTAAAAAATATTTAAATAAATTTAAAGTAGTCTCTATAATAATTTTGTCAGCCATTTAAAACAAAAAATACTTTTTTATTTTATATATTGTGTGGCAAAGAAGTAAAAATCATATGTAAGGTCTCTAAAAATTTTTAATGTCACAATAAAATGCTACAGAAGAAAGTAGCGTACGTTAATGCATATACTAAACAAAATTGCAATTTTGAAATGTAAATATTGATTATTGACTTATATGCAATTTCAAATGGTAAATGATGATTTTTGTCTCATGCATACAACTTTTTATAAATAATATAAGGTTTTTTTTTTCATGTTTTGATATTTAATTTTAAGATTTTGAAAATATTTTAAAAGTAGGATAAAATTAATGAATAAATAAGGATAATAGTGAGCTGGAATTTTTGTTGCTGAGCTACGGAAAGCAACGAAGTAGACCGTACCATTATTGCTGGGTAGACCCACTTGCTAATTTTGCTTAGTATATGATAAAGTCCACTGTCTTGAATGTTAGCTTTTATTTGTCAGTGTCATATTTTTTCTTAATAATGGATTCACTTTCTCCGTCAAAAGACAAAATGGCTTTTTCTTATTCGGCCAAATTCGTAAAGAAAAGCCAAAATGCTGAGTGCAATAGAAGTGGACATGACGTGCACATGTCCATGCCTAGTGAAGAAGACCGATACTGGTACCCCCTTGGCATATGCATATGGCCCTGAAAGGCTGGAAGGTCCCATAAAATTGCCGAAACTTTATCATATATCTAGTGGGTTTTCTTTATAAGTTTTTATCCAAAAAAACAAAATTAGGTGAATTGAGTCTTCTCACTACTTAAAAATCACTCATAAAGGTAAAAAAAAAGTAACATTTATGGAGCTACGCAATGGTGGAGTACCTAGGACCTTAAGATAGTGGAAGTAATATTTTTTTTTCAAAAAATAAATAATAAATGACAATATTTATTATTATTTAAAACTATATAAGTGAATGAATAAATGTTAAAATCAATAAAAATTAAATATATATATCTTATATATTTGGTGAAATCATTTAATGGGTTCAAGTCTAGATTTATTAGACTTAAGTTAAAATATCAAAGTTTCAAAAAAAATATTTTCCGCCAAAAAAATTTGAAGGATTTATGTGGTTCAAAATATTAGAGTTAGATGTGCAAAATATCAAAATTTAATATCCCTTAGTGTAATTTTCTCCAAAGGGCGCCCTTAAATGAGATACATGCATTTAATATATATTTAAAAAAATTAAAATATAAATTTAATTAGTATATTAAATAAAGTATAAAATTTAAATATTTATCTAAATATTTTGTTCAAATTATCAATATATAATATTAAAAATAAAAAATATTACAAATCTGATTTTTTATATATTCTTGTAAATTTTTTCTTAATATTCCTTATCTCTTAGAGCTAACAAAATGGGTTAGTCCAAAATGGGCTAGACTAAAAAGCCCAACTGCCAAAATGGGCTCAGTTTTATAAGCTTAAGCCCATATAGAGTGGGCCTGCGTGCCTTTAATATTTTTCATTTTTTTTAAATTTTTTATAATTATTTAAATTAATATAAATAATTATTATCATTATATACCAAAAAATTAACATAATATTTAAATTTTATAATTTATTGATCACCAACTAATAAAATGATATTTGCTTTTCAATATTTTAAATAAAAAAAAAGGATACATAGGTCAGCTAGTAGCATACTCGTGCTAGCCCATTCAGGCTACTTGCTTGACAGGCTTGGATCCAAGAACCCGTTTTCTATTTGCGCTCTCATTTTTAAAATTCAACCCACCTATTTTATTAAGCTAAACTGGTTGACCTGTCAGACTTGACACATATTGTTGACTCTACTAATAAGATGATTTGGCCCCCAAGGTTTACTGTCTATATATGTTTGCCCCGAAGTCAGCAAGCAAATTACCTGTAAATAAACTTAAATCATAATTGTTAATTATAACTTGTAATTATTTGTAAGGTATATGCTAATTGTCAATTATTAATATTTTAAATTGATAACTGACAAACAGAGCAATATAACGGGTAACTTTCACATTTTCTTCCCCTTCATATTAGAATAAACTACTCTTCCTCCTGAGATGCTTGCATCTGATAGTTTTCCTCTTAATTAGTGTGAAACGACGGGGTCTCTCGATTTGAAGCATTTCATGATGTGGTTAAAAAGGTTATAGAATTCTCTTGTGTTCTACTCGTGACACTAGATGCTTTCCTTTTCTATGACAATGGAGAGAAAGTTAAATAAGAGTAAATAATATAAATATGATACTCATATGGTATTTAGAGTATCATCACCCAATAACCATATATCTCAATAATATATAACCAGTGATAATACTTAATGCATGCTAACATATCAACATATATCATTCTCTAACATGCTAGCATGCCATATGAACACATATGATAAATCATGGGGTGTCTAATATTCAACATCATGCCAATATCCATCATATTTATACATTTCAAGATCACTATAACCAATTGTCATTTTCTTCATAATTCAGAGTAAGAATAAGAAACTTACTAGCCATGTAATCGTACAAATCATGATATGAAAAGAGACAACCATAATCTATACTAACATGCATATCATGATATGAAAGAGTAAAACATATATTGTACATGTACATATCATTATATGAAAAGAATTGAACATATGTATATCCAATTATAGAACATCCATGAAAAGAACACCCCGATTACCTCAACTGTTTGAACCCACTTGACACCTTGGTAGGCCAATGAAAACCACTACAACATATAAAAAGAATGCATCATATTAACGCATTGTTCCAACCAATACACACAAATCAATCCATCTTAATTCGACCAATACATTTAATATCCATGGTACCTAATTACTTCACATGGTAGGATAACCACTTACCAACCACTTTAATGCTTCCCAAACACTTCTGGAGTCTGGAAATCTTAATTGAACAAGTTTCCAACATACACACATTACCAAATACTTATTACCAACACGAATTCTCAACCCTCGACATACATAACTCAACAATCCAAGAAAAAACCAGCAAGAGCAAAGCACCCAACATCAAACCCAAGCATTAGAACTCCCAAGACAACTATTAAAACCAAATTTGAGTGCATACAAATTCAAGTATTAGGCAAAACATAAAGTTAGAGGTTAGGGTTTGAAGAATATGCTACTAAACTACTAAAAATCAAACACCCATAACCTTAAAACACCCCACAATACATCTTTGAAGCATTTAATCACAATCTAATCATGGAAACTCTACTAAAATGAAACCCCAAGCGTCCACCATGAAGATCCACCATAAAATTGAAGGAAAAGGAGGGAAAAAGTTAGAAACCACCATATGATGGAGAATGAATAGTTTTAAAGAATTAGGATTTTAAATAAAATTATTTTATTAGGATATTTTAGATTATGTTTTATAATATCATTTAGGATTATTAGGATTTATATTATCCTTTATTTATTTCCTATTTTATGATTTTTTTTCTTGAAATTAGAATGTTCTAGAATGTCCTACTGTATAGAAATTTCTAAATAAATAAGATTCTCGTAATCTTCCTAGATTTAGTCATTAGGTTAAATAATTTTCTATTTTATTATATTTTCTCAATCTTCTAGAATATTCCCTTAAATCCTATAAATAGCTATAATTGTAATTGGAATTGTAGAGAATATCATATGAAGTGGATTTGCGTTTCTAGACATATATTTTCTCCCTTCTTAAGTTCTCTCTTTCTTGAATTCTTTTTTCTATTCCTTGAATTCTCCATTTTCTCTCTCTTTCTCTCTTTTCTGTCTAGCTTTCTTTTCCTCTCTTCTCTTACATCATTTGGTATCAGAGAAGTAAATCCAGATGGCAGAAGATATTATGGTCTATTTTCTAGACCTTGAAAGGTGTTCAAACAAAATTAGTGCCAAAATTAAAGAGTTTCGCACAGCCATGAATTAGAGGTTTAACTCCTCCAATAAACATGCAAACAAGCCACCTGTTGTCAGATCTGAGGATTATCAATCTTCTAAAATGTTCAACTAAATTCCACCAGTGATATCTCCCTTACATCTGGAAGGCGAAAACTTGAAGAATAAATGAGCTCTGAAACCATCTCCACCCATGGAAGTTCTGTTTCCTAAGTTTGTTGATTGTGATTCTCAATTTCATATTGTCACTGTACCAAAAAAACAAAATATTCTCTCACTTAGTGATTCTTTTCATCAATATCTTATTCATTAGAAGGAATTTATATTATTAGAGAATATTTTGATCTTTCAAGAGAATCTCATTCTTTCAGATCTCATCATTCGCTATCTTATTTGTTGGAAAGGTTTCCCAAATCTAGATGTCATGTGGAGTTTTAACTCTCCGGAGGAGAGTTTTTTTTTAAGCAGAGAAGAATAATGGAGAATGAATAGTTATAAAGAATTAAGATTTTAAATAAAATTATTTTATTCGGATATTTTAGATTATATTTTATAATATCTTTTAGGATTATTAGGATTTATATTATCTTTTATTTATTTCTTATTTTATGATTTCTTTTTCTTTAAGTTAGAATGTTCTAGAATGTCCTCTTCTTTTGAAATTTCTAAATAAATAAGATTTCTGTAATCTCCCTAGATTTAGTCATTAGGTTAAATAGTTTTCTATTTTGTTAGATTTTGTCAATATTCTAGAATGTTCCCTTAAGTCCTATAAATAGTTGTTATTGTAATTCGAATTGCAGAGAATATCATATTAAATGAATTTAAATTTCTAGATATCTATTTTCTCCCTCATTAAGTTCTCTCTTTCTTGAATTCTTTTTTCTATTCCTTGAGTTTTTCCTTTTCTCCCTCTCTTTTCTATCTAGCCTTCTCTTGCTCTCTCCTCTTACATTACCATACCTTGAGAGATTAAGCCTTCCCAAGCTAGAAAATCACATTCCACCACTCCCAAATATCAAACCCTAGTAAAGCTAGTCATCCTCCCACTGTTTCTCATTGTTCTATTTAGCTTATTTGATTTAAACTAGTATTGCGACTTGTAACAACCCTTATTTGATTCTTTTGGAGATGTTAGTAGACTCATGGAAGGATTGGTGCAAGTTTAGAGGAGCTAGGATCAGAAATAAAGACAAGCAGAAGGAAGAAGGAAGAAAAACTTCCTACGTCATGACAAGCTCCTCCACGCCTCAGTGAGGGAGTTAAATTGTGCTACTGGAATTTGGAGATAGAAAGCACTAGCACCATGGCACCAATAACCCCCATCGCGACGCTATCTCACAAACTCTATTTTTAAATGATGCGATCAATTTGATCAAATGGAAAGAAAATAGAGGAAATCGGATGTGTTTTGAAGCTCTGAGAAGCTTGAGTTTTGTGGTTATGATGATTCTCTGCCTTCCTCTTCCTCTTTTTTTGGTTTTAAACGATGGAATTTTGGTGTTGGATGTTGGGGGTCCAGTTTGGATGGATTTCCACTAATTAAATTTTGTGTAAATACTTTAATGATGTGTTATTCGATATATTTAAGCTTTGGGTAACTGATTTTAGGTGTTCCTATGGTTTTTTTCCCAAACCCTAGCGTTTGATTTTGGGGTACTAGGTAGAGCACAAATTTGGAGAGGTTCAAATCGATTGTATGTGTTTATGGAGATGTTCTATGGATGATTTGGTATTGGAATGTTGGTATTATTGGATTATGTTTGGGGATACTGAGTTGAACTATATCGAAGGTTATGATCATGACTCAATATGTGTGTTTGGTAATTGTATAAGATGTATGCATGCTTAGTGAATGTATCTATACTCCAAGAAGTTGCTTGGATGTAACAAAACCAATGGTAAGTGGTTAAAATAGTGGTAAGATAGAATTGGACCTTATAGGCATTAAGTGATTTTGGGTAGATTCTAACGATTTTATTGGATTGCATTGAATGTTTGGACTTTGCTTTGATGTAGAATATCACCTAATTGACTTGGATTGTATGCTTCTTATGTGGTAGTTGGTGATTGTTTGGCCTACTGGGGTGTTGAAAGAGTATGCTGCAACTCAAGGTAATCGGGGAGTAGTTTTATTTATTCTATACGTTTGAAAGTTTTCATATCATGATATGCTATGTATATCATAGTAGGAAATCGTAGGTTTTCTAAAAGCCCTCTTTTCTTGAAAAGTACAATAAAGAAGTGAAAATAGTTTGTTTTGTATCCATGCGTATATATGTTTATATAAATGGGAATACACGGGCTTAACCTATGATTATTATGCTCTTATTATTTGTGTGTGTAACATGGATGATAGTGATAACAATGTTAATAATGATGAGAATCGAATTACCACATATACATGTATTGGATCATGACTGATATGGACATATTTCTTGTTATTATGCATCCCTATATGATAATATGCTAGCATGATGATAATCATTGTATATGACATTGACATGTTGGCATAACATTCAGGCATCATCACTACATTATACATATTGGGACATTGTTGGTTGAGTAATGATGACTTATGATATGATGATACCACGTGATATACCGATCCACTGGTAGGACAAGTGATACCTCATGTCCAGGTGATAAGGTTGGTAAATATATATATTCCTGCCACTAAATCCTCTTCATTTAGCCAGGAGAGCTAGGTGGTAGTTTGGGTGGTTCAAGAGAAGGGGAGCTTTAGTCTTCTCACTAGTAGAATGACCTTTAGCTGGGTTATGACTAGTGATAGTAAGCTTAGTAGTTGCTCAGAATCGGCCTTTACCAATTGTTGGAAGGGGCCTGCTTATCAAGATCACCTTGTGATGGTAACTAGCTTATAGTTCCTATCATGATCAATGTGGATTTTGCTATCATGTGCATACCATCTGTGTAGTGGATACTGCATGTGTGTGGTTATATATCCATCTTTAGTATTTCTAACTTGTAGTAAGCTAATATGTTTGTAATCTAGTATATTGGAAATCTTTTGTTTTATATGTTACCCCTAGTTACAAGGACATTTGTCTCACCCCTAGTGGATACCCCTTTTGAAGAGGTGGTTTAGCTCTAGCAAGAAGGTGGTCGAGGTGGGCTTTCCCCTCAAACGAGCATGAAATATTCAAGTACTCATGAATGGTATGTGATATCTAAGAACACATATTGTCTTTGTGTATATAGTATTATGCCAAGTACAGTTTTATGACTAGATGCCATGTGTAATAATGCTCTATATGCTTCTTGGTTGTTTTAAGACTTAGACTGTCTTGTGTCTCATGCCATTTTGATTTGAAGGTTGTTTGAGGTTAGTGTGCTTATAGACAAGTTATAATCTCGGTGGTTATCATGTGTCATTTTGGGCATACGCCGTATTCTTTGTTATTGAGAGTTCTGAGTCTAAGGCATTGTTTGGCCATGTGTATCTTAATGAGTAAGAGTAATAAATCAGGTTATTTGTGAAGTTTGATATGTTTGGTGGAAAAAGGGTATATCACCTGATATCAGAGATTAGGGTTAAAGGGGGTCAAAACCTAAGAGAGTAGTTTTCTTGGGATGTTACCTAAACAATATTCTTGTATGATTTGTGACTTGCTGGAAAAGGTCTGGTGACCAAAAGGTTAGTGCTTTGTGTTTGAGTAATGTTAATGTCAAGTTTTGGTCTAAAAGTGTTCATTTTGGTCACGAATGTCCAAAATCTTCATGCACAAGAGTTTTGAGAGAAGGTTAGTGTCTATGGTTAGAGGAGGAGGAGATTAACTTGTAGGCATTGGAATCATGCCAATTGGAGGTCCCGTTAGAGAGATGTGCACATCCAAAATTTCATCCCAAAAATTAGTTTTCGCTATCATTTGACAACAGACATTGGTGCTGTGGTGCCAAACCCCTAGGCCATAGTGCCCCACCCCTATTTTCCCTCCTTCATACTTTTCTCCCTTGATCTGAGTGTTTAGGTCATGTGTTTGTATTATATTCAATTCTCTAGCTCTTCTCCTCTAGTTCTTTATCCTTCCGCATTGTTTTGGGATACTCTGGTTCAGATATGGTCTTCGGAGGTAGTTTGGATCTTTGTTTTCTTAGGATGTTACACAGCTAGTGCTATGGCACATGATAAGCTCATTGTTGCATGAGACTATTTTGGCTCGTCCTAAGTCCAATTCTGCATCTCTCGCCGTGGTGACACTCAAGCTAACCATAGTGAAAGTGGGCTCTGACTCCTCCTTCCCTTTTTGCTCAATTTTGACCATTCCTCCTGTCTTGGTCTCTCCAATCTTGCATAAAACCGGCATTATCCTTCCCATAGTGAATAATAAGGGTTGTTACAATCATCACTTCAAAAATTTGATCTAGAACTAGTGAAAGAGAGAGGAAAAAAGAGAAAAAAATGAACATATATAACATGCCAAAATTGAAATGAAATAGAATGTTAATTAATTATGAAACATTGGAATTCACTTTGTGTTGTTTTGAGATGCATGTGAATAATACTTAATTTCTGTGCTATATCGTCCATAATTATTTCAGGAAAATTGAGTTAGATAAAAACTATAGATACACTAATTCTGATTTAGGCACCAATTCTCTAGTTTTATGATTGAACAAACTAGTTTAGTCCAGTTCTAATAATATATAGTGATTATTTTCACAAGTTTTTTTTATATAGCTACTATGCTAAGCAAGGCTAAAAAGTTAATAATTTCGGTAGTAAACGTGCATTTGCAATCTTAATGATGTAACCGAGAGGGAAATGAATAAACTTATAACAAATGCACATGCTGAGAACGGGATGTCGATGATTCAGCACCTTGTTCAAATTTTTGTTCTCTCTCTATACTTGAAATTGCAACACTAGTTATTTTCTGATGTTCATTTATTGAAGTTCTACTTGTTATTATATACCCATTACAAAAAAAGAGCTATTTAAAGATGACCAAAATTTGTAGTTAAATAACTTAAAATTTATCTTTAATTTGTTAGAGACGAATTTAGAGACAATATTTAAGTCATCTCTAAAAGTGGCTTTACTAAATTATTAGAGACTGATTAACTTATCCGTCTCTATTTAAAGGTGAATTTATTCCATCTCTAAATAAAACAAATCCAGCTCTAATCTCAATCAAAATTCAATATCAAAATTGTTAAAAATAATCAAATAAAATAATAGAGATAGAACATAGTCACCAGCTACCTCATCCCCTGGCCCGCCGCCATGTGGCCTGCACCACGTCATCAGCCACATCACTCAGGCTCCCATACCATGTCATCATGGGGCCCTCGCCACATCATTTCCACATCATTTGTGATGCCATATCATATTAATGGTTCAAATGTGTCTCACCCAGGTTCAAAGTCATGACCTCTTGCTTCCAGTACCTTTATAGTCACCACTTTACCAGTTGAGCTGAAATTTTTTTACAATATTTATATGAAATATGAAATATATATATTATTTATCAACACACTAATTTATAAACATATATATTTATAAGTCAATATATTATTAAAAAATACACATATGTTTTATTTTCAGTTATTAATATCATAAAATATTTTATTTATATATATTTATATTATATTTTTTAAATCTTAAATAATTTTCCTATAAATATATTTGTTTTTCTTTGGAAAGAAAAAATTATTTTCCTTGCCAACTTTTAAATTTAATTTTTATTTGTAAATAAAAATAATTATATATATAATGTTTATATCCATATGTTTTAATATTTTATTATTTTATGTTATTTTTTCCACATTCATATCATATAATATATATTGTATTTTATATTATTTAATAAATTATATTATATATATGTTTAATATATATTAGAGGTGGGAGGGGACTGGATAAGATCAAGTTTTATGTCAATCTGTGATCTAACTCAAAGTCTTGGTTGAGTATTATATATATCCATTTTAAATTTCGAAAGAAACATATCTTTTTATTATTTACACCTCCTAAATTTAATTATGGATTCCTAATGAAAAAGGATTAAAATTTTGTTTGATTTTGATTTGATTTATTTTTTAGTATAATTATTACTTTTAATTTTAATTTTAAAATATAGATGTAGATTCCCAAAAGAAGATTGCTTTAGAAAGAATTAATGATTAATAAATTTATAATAAATTTATTGTTGTCACAATTTTTTGAAATTATTATAATGAAATAGAATTAAAAATTAACTTATTAATTCAAAGTAAAATAAATTAATGAAATTAAGATAATCTACTTAGATATTTTAAACCAAATGATAATATTAAAGATAAAATTTTTTCTTAAATCAATTCTACAAACGTATTCAATATAAAAAATTTATCAACATATGGATTACTAATTAAATAAAAAATATTATTTAATATTAATTAATTCTAGATATTTGTTAATTATTAGGACAATTAAATGTCACCTATGATAAAATTGCTTGGATTCTCTTTTAGTCTAAAACTCCTTAAAACTTCAACACTTTCTTTAATTTCATTTTACTACTTCTAATCCCAAAGTTTCCTATATATCTCCTCTTTCCTTCATTTCTTATTTCTCGTTCTCATCATATATTCTCAATTTCCCAATTTCCTCTCATCAACTACCAAGCATGCTCCTAAAAAAATAAAAGAAATATTAGATTTTAGGATTCTGGTGGTTTAGCTTGAGGTTGCTTTTTAAAATATCTTTTAATATGATTAGAAATACAATTTATTTAACTTAAATTAGCTAACTCACGAGTTTGATCCATTTATCATACTATAATATTCAAAAAATACCCTAAATTTGAAAATATCTCTCAAAATTTAAATTAACATATTACAATATTAAAATATAATACTATATAAAATTGAAGTAACTTAAAAAAAACTTCATATCTAAATCCATCGCTAAATATGAATAAGAGACTAATTTAGAGACAGATAATGTACACATTGCTACGTTCATTACAAATGTGTTTATGAGTTCATCTCTAAATAGATATTAGAGATGGATTTAGGGCAAAACATCCATTGTTATATTCATTAAAAGTACGTATTTAAATCCATCTAAAAGAAAAAAAAAATAGAGACGGGTTTAGTGACAAAATTTCATCAATCACAATAAATTAAAAATATTCATTACAAAATTCATCTCTAAATGTTAAAGAATTTTTAAGAAATAATAGGATATTTTTAGAGACAAATATAAAGATAGACTTTTTTATTTTAGTAATGAAAAATTAGCTGTTGTTAAGTCTATTTCTACCCTATTATTAAATAAGGATTTAGAGACAGATTTTATTAAAAATGATGTATACTCGTCTCAAACTCTGTCTCTAACATTTTTTCATTATTTTTAATATAAAAGAAAGTTATCTTGCTAAAAAAATTCGTTATCTATCTCTGTTTTTATCTCTAATAGTGATAGATTTTAATTCGTTTCTAAAACCTGTCATTAAATGAACATTTTTTTGTAGTGACCATGAAGTTCATCCCTATACAAGATATAAGTTTCCTTTTTTTTTAAAAAAAAATAAGAATTCGTTATTACGTTGTAATTAAGGAAGTAATATTCTTCAGATTTGCATGTGGGTGTTTTGAAAAGTAAAATTAACAGCACAACTAGCAAAAGTTTGAAATCATGTACGTTGGCATATAAACCATTTGAATTTGAGCGAAGAAGCCTGATCAATTATAATTGTGATGTATACAATTCAGTCATTCAGTGATACTAGAGCTAACTGTAATACTTCAAATTAATTTATTTGTGCAGTTCTATTTTTTGTCTTCACACAAGTGTAAAAAAAAAAAAACCAAAAAACATTAATTTTAACTTCTAACGAGTAAAAGGTGGAACCACGGAGTATTTCATTCGTATATATGATTTTGAATTGTATAGATTATATCCACTACAACACAAATATCAAGTATAGATAGTCCACCAAAAAAAGTGTTGACAAAAAATTAAAAAAAAAAAGAATGAATGAAAGAAAGGGAAACAAAACCTTTTTTTTTAAAAAATTGAAATAAACTCAAGGTAGTAAAGGAAAAAATAGTTTATTTACGTAAAGTAAATTCAAGTTAGAAACATTAGAAAGTTAGTTTAAATAAAAAGAAAAAGAATGAGCGTCAGCCAAACAAAAGTTTTCAAAAGAATAATAACTTTATATTTTTGTTTAACTTCTACATGTGTTATGTACTTGTGTATTTAAGATTAGTAGTGTTAATTAATCATGCGGAACTGGAAGAGAAATTGAAGTGATAAAGACAAACCCAATTGTGCAATTCAAAATATAATTTTCAATTTATATTTAACGAATTTGATCATATCATTATTTGTTGAATGATCTATTGTGAGGAAGTGAGAAACCTGATAATGTAATTTTAAATCCATTATTGTTCCATTGTGTGAAATTATATAACATATATGAAAGTATTTAGTTTCAAAGGGCTCCAAAAATGCAATGTGTTAATAATTCTGACGAGACATCTATGTTCAAAAGCACATGTTCCCACGCATGGAAGATCTTCTTCTACTCCTCAACTTTTGGATTATTCAAATCTAATATGGATCATCCAATATTTTTCATGCTTACAGTATATATGTGTCAACATTAGAAAATTATAAAATCACAATTAATTTAGAAATTATTCTTATTTGCCGAAGAACCCAATGATCGAGATCATTATTGGGATACAAGGTGATGAGATTCAACATTAGAAAATTATTCTTGTTTTGCTCTTTCTATGTTGGGATAAATATATTTTTTTTAAAGCCAATCTAAGTCTTATAAGTTATAATAAGGAAAAATTATTGGTAAAGACCACACCTAAAAGAAAAATGAAAGAATTGTCCAAATTTGAGAGTTTGAGAATTGAGAGGGTAAAATGGTGAGAGAAAAAAAAAAAGAAAAAGAAAGTAAAAAACAACAAACAATGTGGGAGAGTGACAACGCTGGTAGCCCGAGACAAAGAAAGAGGGACAGGCATCTAAGAAAGGAAGGAAGCTAATATTAGGTTTAGGATAATGAGGCTGTGGGAGAAATTTTAGGATTTGAGATAATAACTAATTTTTTTTAAAGTTTTTTTACATTATGGATTTGTTATATATTTTTTTTGTGAGGGAAATATTCATTTAACATTTAGTTGTTTTCTATACTTTTTAGTAAAGTCATCTTTTGTTATATTTTTATACTATATCTGTATTATTTTTTGTTAAATCATTTATTTAATTTTCATTTACTTTTTTAATTAAATACACTTTTTATGTAGGTTATAAAATTTTTAATTATAAATAATTGAATTATTAATTATTAATAAAATAAAAATATATCGCCCCCGGGCTCAAAGTCCTGCTTCCGCCACTGAATATAATACTCTGTTTAACCCTGTTATTTTGGGACAAAAACAGAGGTAAATAAGTGTAATGTTCTTTCCCCTTGCGATTTGCATGTTTTCTTTTGGTCTGCATTCAATCATCATGTAAACCCTTCTATGCATTTATCTTTATTATACATCAAATGAGTAAAAGCAGAAGAATTTTACATTTTACAAACAGACCTTTTATTTTCAACAAAACCCTGGATTCATTATATACTTTCGACTTTAATTACTCTCCCAATCAAAACAAAGTTGATTGATGAACACTCAAACATCATTATTACCCAAGCTTTTTTTTTTTTGTGCCAACAAAAGAAAAATCGTGATATAAAAGCAACATATCCAAGTTTACAAACAACAAACAGGGAAAAAAAAAAAAAGAAACAAGCCAAAACAAGCTTTAAATCTACTTCCTTAATACTACCTGGAGAATAGAAAATATGGTTTGAATAAGGCTATGAAAGAGAAGTACAATTCCAGCAATAGTAGCTACAGTTTGCCAAGGTGTCTTGCAATAATCACGTCTCAAAGCTACCTTCATCTTGTGCCAAGGATTTTGGTAGAAGTTATTCAGCCTCTTGCAGATATCAACGTATTCAGAACTGAGATTCGCTTGCCCAATATTTTTCCAGAGACCATTAAATATTATAGCCACCTCACTGGAATCACCCAGATAGTGGTGGATTATTTTCTTATGAGTGAGGACATCCACATCTTTATTTGTGTTGATCAAGCAATCTAATATAAGGGCATAGTGAGTGATGTAAGATGAAAAAACATAATGACACTGCTCTAAAGTTATCATATTACGAAATAAAATCTCTGTTCTATCTTCCCAGACAATTTGATGGATCTCAAGAACGGACCCTGAAAATTTTAAATCTAATAAGCACTTGCTTTCACTTACCTCGAACTTTATTCCTGCTTCATGTAACTCGCTTGCACTGTATAAAAGAAGATGGTCTCTAGCCTCATATGATGGCTGCCTATGAGGTTTCGTTATTGGCAAGTGGAAGAACCTAAGTAGATCAGTAAAGTGACTTATCCCAACACTAGGATCAAGCACTTTGTTCTGTATGTTGATATAGGCAAAGTAATCAAATGTGAGGTCAAGAAAGGAAGGGATGTCATCACGAAAGTGAAGGGAAGGGACCCAAACTCAAGTTGATAAATTATTGAAAGTAACGTAATGACATTGAAAGACTCATAATTTTTAATAATAATATTTAAATTTTTAAAAATTAAAATTTTCAAATGTTATAAAAGTAAACTATTATTATTATTATTTTATTATTATTATTATTATTATTATTATCTTCAACTTTTCAATCGTTCTCTCTAAAATTAGAACATGATTTTACTTGGTATTTTTGTCCAATGGTAATAAGAAATTTAAAAAAAAAATCTTATAATATAGCGAAATCTTATTGACCGTAATATTGAAAAGGACGTCTGGTGATTTTTTTAAATAGAATTATTTTTATGGCTCTCAGAAAATATTTTAATTCTTAAGTCAATAAATTATGGATAATTAAGTCTCAGTGTAAATTATAGACCTGGGTCGTCACTTGCATTTTCACATTTTTGGAGCCTTAATTATAATAATTTATTATATGTCAATATGTCTTAATATGTCCGAGTGTCATTTTCCCTTCATATTAACGCCATATACAATACGATTGTTGAACAACAATCGTATTGTATAGGCCAGCCCACAAACTGTTTGAACTCTACACCTTTTTCTGTTGATTTAATATTTCTTCATAGATTTTGTTAGTGTTTAAATGTTTAGAAAATAAATACGACCTTTTAGAAATTTCTGAGTACAGATATATCTTCCATAGATCATAGAAAAAATAATCTAGTTTTGCTGTGCTCTTTGTAAACTCTTGTTAATAATATAACCCTCTTTCATTAGAAAAAAAAAATAATCCAGTTAAAGTATGATATAATAAACAAATTTACACAAACATGTATGTTTGTGTTCAAACATACTCCCTTCACTCCTAATTATAGTGTCTTTTATTTTGATTCTAAATATAGGAGATAATATTTATTAAATATTTTTAAGAAATATCTCTATTTAATATATTCTAAAGAGAAAAAAAAAATTAAATAAGAATAATTTTAAAAAAATATTATAATTTTTAAAAAAATATTATAATTTTTAAAAAAATTAAAATAATTAACTAATTTTAACTCTCATATTTAATTCATATAATTTGATTAAAAAAATTTTATATTAAGATGGGAGAAGGGTACATTTTTTTTCATTTCTAAAAGTAATTGACATTGAATGGAACCTAGAAGACAATGCTGACCGCGAGATGAAGGGAACAAAAACACATATTTTCCTAAAATTAGTTGACACTAATCATTTTTTCTATTGGAGGTTTTTAATTACGTAATTTGATTAAAAAAGTTTTACGAGTACATTTTTTTTCCTAAAAATAATTGACATTTAATGCTGCCTAAGAGACAATGCTTGCCACGAGAAGAAGGGGACAAAAACACACATTTTCCTAAAATCAATTGACACTAATAATTTTTTCCATTGCAGGTTTCTAATTACTTTACCGTTGTAAATTTCTTGTCATTCATTAATATTTTCTCTATTTTATATTATAAAGTAATAAGTATATATAATAGAAAAATTATAAAATATCTTTAAATTTCTTAACAGAAAAAAAATTAAAAATTCATATTTTACTCCTATTAAACATTATTAATAAACACAATTTATAATATTAGATATTACATTAATGAGAAGTAAAATTGACAAATAAAACCTTATTTTCTTATAATATGGGATAAAAATAAATCCTACTTATCTTTCATTTAAAAATATAGGATGAAATTTTGGAAAATTAAAGTTTTAAAATATAAGTCACTTTGTAAGAGTTAGTAATTACTCCCTCCTTTTCAATTTATAATACACTTTTAACTACCACACACGGACTAAGATAATAATTAATAACTAAAATTTTTTTTCATATTTTCTCAAATTACCCTCATTAAATGCATTATGAATGAAATATTTTAATAATAAATAAATATTTGGGTCTATTAGTTAGGGACAATTTTGAAAAAATAAAAAAAGTACACTACATAATCCGTAAAATACACTATATTTTAAAATATAAATTTTTTTAAAAAAATATACTATATAGCGGAACTGAATGAGTATTTAATAATATTTTATTAAAATATTTTTTATTTAAATATTTTAAGGCATTTATACTTTACCCATTACTATTTTTAATGAAGGTTAAAACAATTGAAAAATTATCAATGCTTTATTAAAATTTTAAAATAATAAATATTTAAAAAATAACCCATACTCCGTAGTAACAATCTTTTCAAAATGAGTTAGAAGCTGATTTTTTTTTTTTTAGCCAAAAATTAGAAGTACATGTTGCATCAAAAGGCTGGGCATGCATTTATTCCAGGTTGTTGCTCGCTTAATTCTTTGCGGCGGTTGTCGCATCATATTGTGTAACTGCCGTAAAAGCACGGACTGTTTCCACAACACTGAAACGTTTATCACTCCCTAGCGTTAACGCTTGAAATTTTCCTTATTAAAGACGTCACCTTCATTAGATTGGCATCCTTCATAAATGTACTCTATATATATATATATATATTGATTGATCGTAGATTTTAAATGGACGCACTGGTGGATCCCGCGCATTCAAATTCTGTTTTCTAATGAAATAAATATGAAAGTTAAATATATTAAACAGTTTTTTGTCAATATCTTTAATAAGTTTTATATATATATAATTTATTAAAAATTATACTATTAACATTAGTAAAATAATTTATTTTTATTAAACATAAATAATATAACTTATATTTTAAATTTTCTACAATATAAATAAATTATTGTTGATTCAATTTTTAACCTTTATATATAAAAATAAAGTTAATTGAGAAGTGTATGCATTTTTCCTCTATAACCTAAGAGTGATTAATCCTTACTATTAGTAGGAGATATGGTTAGTCTATAAAGATTTAAAAAAAGAGTATGGATTATTCAATTAAATTAATGAAAAGTAAAGTGATCTAAATATGTGGACGCAGACGTGGTCTAGATGACGACAGCTTGCTTTTGTTTAATATAGAAGAAAACAATAATATCCTAGTTAGGCCTTTGTGTAAAAATAAATAAATATGATCTATTAAAAATTTTATGGACCACATCATAATTAATGACAACGACAAGTTTTTTTTTTTGCCAATAATGAATATGATTAATTCGATTGTAAATTTAATGAATTTAAACATTTATATGAAGGCCTACCTTATATATGGATATTGAACTCAATATTAACTAAGATATAAAATTAGGGGTGTCCACAGCTGAGCTTGAACCCCGCTCATTGTGGTCCTGATAAAAACTCAGGCACCTGAGCTAGGTAATTAGTCGGGACAAGTCGGTCTGGTATCAAATAAAATTTTTAAAATATTAAAAGTTTAAAAATTAACTGTGTTTATTAGCAAAAAAATATTATTATTGATATCCAAAAATATATTTTTTTAAAACATAATTTTATGATAAAAATAACATTATTAAAAATTATGAATACTCAACAATTATACATTATTTTCATATAATATTACGTTAAATAAAATTAAAACATTAAAAACTTAAAAAAAACCCATGTTAATTATATAATAAATACATTATATAAGATACATAGAAAAAATGCTACAAGATCAATCACTTTGCATAAAATTAAATAATAGAAAAGAAACAATATATATATAAATACATATATTACTGGTTAAGTTGGGCCAACAACACTAGGTACGAAGCCCATCCTGACTTGGTAAGAGCGATTGGAATGGACCACCAACCAAGCTACGAACCTTGTTGCACACTCCTAAATAAAATGAAAGTAAATGAAATAAACTCTTTATTTCAAACTGGATATCACTTTGAAATTTCTTATACAGATCAGAAAAATTATTAAATAATTTATCATATTATTCTAAAATTTAATATTATGTTACTAAAATATTCAAAAGAATACTCTATTTACTACTACTTTTAATGCAAGATAAATTAAAATAAAAATAAATACTTTATCGAAACTTTAAAACGATAAGCATTTCAAAATATCACAAAATCTCCATAATCACAGTCATTTCAAAATGGAATTAGTAGTTGATTTTTTTTTTGGCCAAAATTAGCAGTGCATGTTGCATCATAAGGTCAGGGCATGCATTTATTCCACCTGCAGAAGGTTGTTGCTTGCTTTCTTTGCATCATTGGTCTTCGTGTATTGCATGTTGTGCTCTTTTCTTTTTCTTTTTTTTTTTCATTTTTTATGTACTCCCTGTGCTCCATGTTGTTAAAGCTTTTTTTAGAATTTTTAGTTGATTCAAAATATAAAATATTATATTAATTTTTAGTAGTAGTTTATTTTTTTACTTCTATTAATTTATTATATGTCTCATAATTTGGAAGAAAGAGAGGAGTTGAACTTTATAATTAATAAGAATAAAAATTAGATATTGGATTTTTTTTATATATAAGTTTAAGGTTTGTAATTATTTTTTTTTAAAATGTAAATTGGTTAAAAATCCTTTATGCTATGAATCGAATGGAATATAAATTTAAGAGATCACATAGTTTAAGTATCCGCAAATTGTTTATTACTTATTGAGAGACAAATAATGAAGGTGCGGATTGGCTTTCCAATTTTGCCTTGTCTTTCTGTGTAGTTTACACCAATTGAAGGTTTTCCTTGAAAAGAGATCTTATATACTTAAAAAACAAATATTAATCTATTTTAAAAAAATATTTGATAAATAATGAAAGAATAATAAATAAATACTAATAAAAATTTATAATTTTATATAGCATATTAATTGTTTAAATTAAAATAATCACTGTATAAATTTATTTTCCATTTTAAAATCATTGTTACTTTAAAATTTTTTATATAGATCAAGAAAATCAATAAATAATTTAGATTACACTAAAATTTAATAGTATTTTACTAAAATATTCTTAAATTAAGTATTCTAAAGGAGTTATAGTCTACCCATTACTATTTTTAATGAAGGTTGATTAAAACAATGGAAAAATAATTAATGTTTTATCAAAATTCTAAAATGATAAATATTTTAAAAAATCACAAAAACTTAAAAAATGGCACTCATTTCAAAATGGAATTAGTAGTTTTTTTTTTTGGGGGGGGGGGGGGGGTGTGGTGTGGGGGGAACGAAGGGAATTAGTAGGCTGTGCATGCACTTATTCCGCCAGCAGATGGTTATTGCTTGCTTAATTCTTTGCAGAAGTATTATAGCCATATGGTGTAAATGCTGTTAAAGGACCCATCTGTTTCCACAACACTGTGAAGCGTTTATCACGCCTTAGCATTTACATTTGACATTTTCCTCATCGACGTAAAATATTTTCTACATCTATCATTTAGATCGGTTGTTTAAAAAATCGATCTAGAAAAATAATGGGTGGCATTTTTGTAAATAAATTTATATATTTTGAACTTTCTAGACTGGTTATCTAAAAATCCAATCTAAATTATATGCATAAATGAAAAAAAAAGGAGAAAAAGAATAAAAAGCAAAACTCATTGTGAAGCCCTATCCCCTGTTCCTTTCTCTATTGCAGATGTTCAAACCCACCGTCATAGCTTCTTATCTTCGTTTCTCCTTAGCCGACGAATCGAAGCCACCTTCAACCCTAGGTTACGATCATCCCTGGGGTTGTGGTTGCCGGATTCGATCTCCTCCGTCCTTCGTTCAATGTCGTTGTGTTCTTCTGGTCCATTTGTCTCTGTCAGCTTCATCTTCTCTCTTCTCTTCCATTTTTAACGCATCGGGTAAGGCTCTACTATTAGTTCGAATAGCAGCTTCCTTCTTCATTTTTCTTTTTCTTTTTTTCCCTTCTGACTTCAAGCAACTAAGCATCGTTCCTCCATTGTGGCTGTCAATGACAACTTTTTTAACTGAAAGCTGTGGCTTCGAATGAATTTTAGTCAATTTGCTTTTTATGACTTGATTTCCATGTTTAATTATTTATTGAGATTTCAGACCATTAGTTGCAGTAACCTTTCTATGACGTTCCAAACTAGAAATCTCGTTAGCATCATATTTTTTCAACAGAATTTTGATGCTGGAAAATAATCAAGATTTACTAGTTGATGAACTGATTCCTTGCTACCATTTTGTAGTTTCTCCTAGAACGGCAATATCAAGCTGGGATTATTTTTTCCCATGGTAAAATCACATAAATCTTGTGCTAGAAGTAAATATTTTTATTCTGGGAGCATTTCATGGACAGAGGATTAAAATTTTGATGCATCTCTTGCTGTCACTTTAACTCTCTTCATAATTGATCATTTGTTTCAATGTTAAATGTTTTAGATTGGAGGAAAATAAACCTAAGAAGTTGCTGCAGAAAGGAAAGAAGCTGTTACACATGGAGTTCCTTCTCTCTAAACATGCCTTTAGCATACATGGTGACCATTGGCTACTTGGTTGTGTTTTGCTCTTGGCAAGCAGTTTCACTTGGTCATTTTGGATGATCATGCAAGTATAACTAAGGTTTCATTCCCAAAGAAACTAAAGCTGGAAAACTTGATCGTTTAATGCATTTTGACACACACGTTTTAAGTTTTCATTTTCTATCCATATATAATGCTTAGGTTGTTAACTCTTAAAGTTTGCACTCTGCTCCTCTAAATGATAACTTTTGTGCAGGAATTTATCATACAACCAAGATGCCACCATTGATATGAGGGATTTATTTAAACTACTGTCATGCATGGGTATGCAAGTTTAGTAGTAGTACATTTTGGAAGCTTTTAGTACGTTGATATGTATCCTGGATGTATATTGCGTACCAAATGCTGCCTCTATTCTTTTTTTTAATAAAAAAGGCAAGTATGCCTATTGTGACTTGAAGTTGGATAACACATTGTTAGATGGAAGTCTTAGGTTTATCAACTTTCAATGTCCTTGTATCTTGTCGTGGGGTTGGGGAACTGCAATTTCCCTATGTTATAGATGCATAATATACATTATTTCTCTTATGTTATTTTTTGTAATGATTGGAAGCACTTTGTATCTCTGAGATGAAAAGCCAAAAATAAGTAGAATAATATAGGGTATTATAGAAGAAACTGAACTTCTAATAGTATAACAGGAGTGTTGGAGTCTAGACTACTGGAAAAGGCATTACACTTGGGATTAAATAAGTGGGTGTGCTAAAATCTTGATGGAAAGGCCTATGACGTTGTCCTGGTATGGATATTAGATGCCAATGGTACAAAGCTAACATTTGTGGAACCTTTGTCCCATTGACAGTCACTTTTGCAGTATTAGTTTGAGTGCTTAACTTTTAAAATGATTCACAAGCATTCATGACTTATTTGATTGTTGTTTGGCCTGTACTGCTGCCGCATTTCTATTGATTATATTGAACATTGAGGATAACTATTATTTCAATCCTATGATGCTTAAATTGAAATCATATGGTCACTTTATCAGCTTCCAGTTATTTTACTAGTAAATTGTGGAGAGACAAATTGTTCTTATAGCTTTTCCTTGTTGCAGAAAACACCATTTGGATATACAAGAAAGGATGTTCTATTAATTGGCCACGGAGTTACTGTCCTTAGCATTGCCTTAAAAGTGGATTAGAGGTACTTGCTTTATGGTTCCATGCTATCATTTGAATACATTTCCCATCTTGTTATTTCATTATTTCCTTCAACCCTATAGCTTTTACAGATATATGAATGAGACAATATATAGCTCTTGACAAATAGATCAGATGTGTCATGAAATAAAAAAACATTGCAGCGTGACTTATTGATTCTTATAATTGTTTCCACACTTGATATAATGGAGACCAAGTAAACACTAATGCATTAATGCTATTCTGGAAAATATTTTTGCCTCGTTTATGCAGTTTGCAGGATTGGATTCACTACAAGCTGGGAATGTGGCTCAGTTGGTAGTTGGTACTGGTTTTGGGACTCACGTATAGTTGGATGGATCTCAACATATATCTTGAGAGTTTCAAACAAGGGGATGACATATGCTTAACAGTTACGAGATTATGAAAATAAAGTGATGGAGGTAAATAATATAACAAAGCTTTTCTTTTTCCTATTTTTTCTAACTAAAATAATTTGTGATTTGCCACAAGAAAAGATCTACAAGTGCATATCTGTTTTTTTTTAATGAAATAAACTTTAATCAGAAGAAAACCTTAATCTATATGTGCATATCTGGTATTGATTGTCAACTTCACATGTCTAATTTGTTGTCTTCTAAATTTGGGTGTCTACAATCTTTTAGGATTTGGTTCATTATTTACATTTGTTTACTTTCAAATCTCTTGTCTCTTTCCAGTTCTGTTATTTTTCATGGTATTCAATTCCTAAGACTACTGATTTTTTATTTTATTATTTAAAAATCATATATCACCATCCAGGTTGGTTACCCGTTGGTGATTCTTCTTCTCTGCCTTGGTGATCCTCAAATATTCCACAACAACTTAAGTCCTCACATGGAGCAACTCTGTCAACTTCCTAGAGTAAGTTCAAAACATATGTACTCTGTTTGGATTAACTTTGGCGTAAAATAAATTAACTGTGCTCAGCTTGGCATATTGTTTTTGAGGTTGAATAGAATTTGAGCTTGAGTTAGTTACAGTCATCTTACATGTTTTGAGTGACATGAAAAGCTTCCTTTTCAAATTTTTGGTTGTATAATTTCCATAAAATCCAACATGTTCTTTTAATTTCCATATGAGAATTTATTTGTTATAACTCCTGAACAGTATTTGTTATAAGTCGAGTCACTGAGTGTGTAATATTAAAATCCACTCTTTTGCATAATAAGACTTATTTGAGCATACATCTTGCACTATCCGGTGTTGCGTATGCACTGTTACTGATGTTGTGTGGGAGCACTTAAATAAATTATAAAAGACTACACCTTTCTAAATGTGCTGGTGATTGGATATGAGCAAAGTAAATTTATAACAAAAGAGCTGGATATGAGCATAGTAAATTTAATCTTGGGATTTGTGAGTTCTAGTGTTGGCATGATGATAGATATGAGCATATTAAATTTGAGGATAGACATTCACTTTTCAAGAATTTCTGTGAATCTGGATTAGAACATATTGGACTATAACTTCACACATGATATGAAGAGATATGGAAAGAAGCAAAGCGATTTTTCTGTATGTAAATTTTTGCTAAATATCTTTGAATAAACCGTACTATTGTCATTATTATGCAGTTGGGTTCTATTTCTAATTTTTTTGTAGGACTTTATTTTTTTTGTTAGTGGTGATTTGATTATAATTTACTTGATGTGTTTTCTAATTGCAAATATGAAATTTATAAATAATCTATTTTATTTTATGGAGAATTTAAATTAAGGCCTCGCAAGGTTCTACAATCATCCAAAAGAAAATAATTTTTTTTAATATGAAAAGACTTTCTACATCGGTTAGTACTCATAACCCATCTAGAAAGTTTTCACAAAAAATATTTTTGAATGCCTTTCTAGATCGGATCAGTTAAATAACCGATGTAGAAAGTGATACTTTCTACATCTACTTATTTTATATCTATACCAAAACCGATCTAGAAAGTCCATTTTAACCGATCTAGAAAGCATATAGATCTCAAATGTAATTTTATATGATATGTGTGTGTATATATATTAATTGATCTTAAATTTAAAATGGACCCACCGGTGGATCCCGCGCATTCAAATTCAATTTTTAATGAAATAAATATGAAAGTTAAATATATTAAACAGTTTTTTGTCAATATCTTTAATAAGTTATATATATAATTTATTAAAAATTTTACTATTGACATTAGCAAAATTTTTTTTATTAAATATAAATTATATATTTTATATTTTATATTTTCAATATAAACAAGTGTTTGGAGAATCTATTTCCAATCTTTATATATAAAATAAATCTAATTAAAAGGTGTATATCCTTTGCTGTCAGTATTATAAAAAAGATTAATTTTTTGCCGTTAACAAGTGATATTCCTTCCTAGTTCATAATGATTGAAAAAAAAGTATAGATTATTTAATTAAAATAATGAAAAATAAAGTTATCTAAACATGTGGAAGCATAGACGTAGTCTAGGTAACGACCGCTTGCTTTTGTATAATATAGAAGAAAACAATAAATCAATAACATAAAAAAATTAATCCCTTTAGTTTATATTACAAGATTTTTCTAGAGCCCTTATTTGTTCTAAAATATAAGGAGTTATATAATTTTTAGTAGGAGTTTACTTTTTTTATCCCTATTAATTGTTGTCTCATAAGTTAGGAAAGAGAGAGAGAGAAACAGAGAATAAATTTTTAAAACAACTTTTATTGATAATTAATAAGAATAAAATTGAGATATTAGGTTTTTTATTTAGATTTTTAAGGTATATAACTAATTTTTTTTAATAAATATGAAATAGTTGAAATTATCTTTTTAATATGAAGCGAATGGAGTAAATATGATATATTAAAAATTGTATGGATCATATCATTATTAATGACAAGGACAGGTTTTTTTTTGGCCAATAATGAATATGAATGAATTTAAACATTTACAATAACCGCTCATTGCATGGCCTTATGAAAACTCAGGCAAACTGAACAACATTTACAATAACAACATGTTTAGGATGAGCCGGTTCGGTGCCAAATAAATCTTTAAACATTAAAAATTTGAAAATTAATTTTATTTATTGACAAAAAGAAATCATTAATTATATAAAAAAATATGGTTCTTTAAAACATAATGTTAAGAGCATATATGCTTGTAACTTTTAAAAACATGCTCTCAATCATTTAAAAATTTTTTTACCAATCACTACCATTGACCTGAAATTTAGTTTTCTTTTTCTTTTTACTTAAAGTAATTCTGTTAGAAATACTATAATATATATATATATATAAAGTTATGCAGCTACCACATAACATTATTTAAAGAAAACAAAGAATATGTACAATTATTATGATTATTCATAGATGATGTAGATATACTGAATAAAATTAGAGAGTGAACATAAAACTTGAGGATAGAACACTCAAATATACAAGCTTTAAATTTATTTCAATACTACTTGGAGGACAGAAAATATGGTTTGAACAAAGGTGAGAATGATGACTATGATTCCAGCAGCAGTGCCCACAGTCTTCCAAGGTGTATTGCAATAATCATGTCTCAAAGTTGCCTTCAACTTGTGCCGAGGATCTTGATAAAATTCATTCAACCTTTTGCAGATGTCATGGTGTTCATAACTGATAGTCGCTGAAATGATATTTTTACCAAGGCCATTGAATAATGTGGCAACTTCATCGGTATCACCAAGCCAGTTGTGGATTATTTTCTTATGAATTAAGATATCCACATCTTCATTTTTGTTGATTAGGCAATCCATTACCGAAGAATAGCCAATAAAGTAACAATTATTAGGATAATGACAATGCTCTAAAGCTATCATATTACGAAACAGTAATTCAGTGCTATCAACCACCCAAATCTGTGGGATCTCAAGAACATGTCCTGAAAATTTCAAGTTTAATAAGCACCTGTTTGTGCTTACCTTGAATTTTACTCCTGCTTCTCGCAACTCTTTTGCACTGTATTGCAGAAGATCCCCACCTTTTAAATAATGCCTTGTAGGTCGAGTTCTTGGTAAGTAAAACAATCTAAAAAGATCTGTGAAGTGCTCTATCTTAACATCAGAATTAGGCTCTAAATTTTGTTTGTTATAATATCCGAAGAAGGAATATGTGAGTTGAAGAAATGAAGGGAGGTCACCACGAAAGCCAAGGGGAAATGCTATATCAAATAGTTTTTCAATAAGAAAGAAAGGAAGTTGATTCTCAAGTAAAAGCAAATCCCACCGAATAGTATCCCGCAAATACTTTTGTGACAGTTTAGCGTCCTTGCGGATCTCACGCTTATAGTTGCTTGTGAAGAGTTCAACAATGAAAGCAGCATCCACTAATACTAATTTTACAAGTTCCTTCTCAGTAAGTTTGATGTTCTCCGAGTAACAGGAGCGAACTTTTGGTTCTAAATACTTCACAAAGCTGACCATTTCGTCCAAGCTTTTCTTAGCATTTTGTTTAAATCTTTTAAACATTATTTGTTTGTGCTCTTCCATCTCCTGCAGCTTCTTATCACCGTGATGAAAGGGGCCAATGGTGTGACATCTTATTTTACTAGGCTTTTAACCATATATTATATATCTATCGGAAAGAAATAAAAGTCTAGAATAATAAAACTTTTAAACTTTTAAAAATTAAGTTGCTCAAAAGACAATAACTAATCTGAAAGTTTACCTTAATTAATAATAATTAAAACAACCATACTGTAATCATCTAATAATTGTTCCAAAACATCTAAAGTAAAGCCAACAAGCAGAAATCATAACTAAAACATATCTTCATAATTTAATTACATTTATTCTAAAGCAAAATAATATTCTCCGGTCTGCTTTCTCTTAGTTAACCATCCCCTTGTCTTTGCTTTTGCTTGTGCTTGTTCCTAACAATGTTAGTCATTGGGTGTGAGATTTGAGAAAATCTCAGTAGTATATATATTCATTCATACAAATCATGCTCATAATTAAGTAGTTATACAAACAACCAAATAACTCATATTTCATGATGCATAAAAAAAAACTCAACAGAGTTTCCTCTTAATACTAGACATCCATAGCATTTCAAAACATTTATATTGAAATAACTCATCCAATAGTATCACATAACATCCATAATTAATTTACAGAAAATGCATGAAATAAATAATATACTACCTCCACCGAAAAGTATTCTAAGCTAAACAGCCTGCCTTCCTTCTTTTTCCTTCTCTTTCACTCACACTCTCTTTCTCTCCCTTGGCTCTCTCTTTCTTTCACTCACAACTGGTGAGGTGCTAAAATGAAGAAATGGAAGGGGTATTTATAGTGTTGATGTCTTGGCTAGCAAGTGACATCAATCCAATGGATAACTTTATTCAGTGTATGCTCATTAATATAATTCATTGTATACCTCATTCAGTGTAACTTATTTAAACCACAATTCATTGTATACCTCATTCAATGTAACTTATTTAAACCACAATTCATTGCATACTTTATTCAATGTAACTTATTTAAACCACAATTCATTGCATACTTTATTTCATGTAACTTATTTAAACCATAATTCATTGCATACTTTATTCAATGTAACTTATTTAAACCATAATTCATTGCATACTTTATTCAATGTAACTTATTTAAACCACAATTCATGTAACCATATTAATCATAGATTCATGGATGTTACATTTCTATCCCCCTTAACAAAATTTCGTCCTCGAAATTTTAAAACATACCTTAATCAAATAGCTTTGGGTATTTTCGTCTCATATCGTCCTCCAGTTCCCAAGTTGCTTCTTCTGACTTTAAACCCTTCCAAACCACTTTAACCAGAGGAATACTTTTATTTCTCAGCTGTTTGACTCGTCGGTCTATGATTTTCTCTGGTTTTACCTCATAAGATAAATTATCTTGTAAAGTAATATTTTCATATTCTATAACATGTGTTGGGTCGGGTTGGTACCTTTTGAGTTGGGAAACATGGAAAACATCATGGATTTGACTCAAATTTGGGGGTAAGGCAATTCTATAAGCTACAGGTCCAACTTTGGCTAGGATTTGAAATGGCCCGATATATTTGGGACTAAGCTTTTTAGTTTTAATTGACCGACCAACCCTAGTAGTTGGAGATACTTTGAGAAATACATGATCACCAACTTCAAATTCTAATGGCTTCCTTCTCTTATCCGCGTAACTCTTTTGTCTGCTTTGTGCCATTACCAACTTTTTCTTCACCATCTCAATTTGTTGGGTGGTCAGATCTACAATCTCTGGTCCAAGAAATTTTCTTTCGCCAAGTTCAACCCAGCACAATGGGGACCTGCACCTTCTTCCATATAATGCCTCGTAAGGTGCCATCTGAATACTGGAATGATAACTATTGTTATAAGCAAATTCCGCCAATGGCAAATATCCATCCCAGTTTCCTTTTAGTTCCAAAATACAAGCTCTCAGCATATCTTCTAATGTCTGAATAGTCCTCTCTGTTTGCCCATCCGTCTGAGGATGATATGCTGTGCTAAATCTCAACTTAGTTCCTAATGCTTCTTGTAATGACTTCCAGAAGTTTGACGTGAACCTTGGATCTCTGTCAGAAACAATGCTATTTGGCACACCATGCAATCTTACTACTTCCTTGATATACAACTGTGCCAACTTATCCAGTGTATATGTGGATCTTATTGCTAGAAAATGGGCTGATTTGGTTAACCTATCCACAATTACCCAAATAGCATCATGTCCAGATGAAGTTCTTGGCAATCCCATTATAAAATCCATAGATATACTATCCTACTTCCATTCTGGGATATTCAAAGGTTGTAACAATCCTGATGGCTTTTGATGCTCTACCTTAACTTTTTGACACACTAGACACTTGGCTACATACTTGGTTATATCACTTTTCATTCCAGGCCACCAAAATAGCCTTCTCAGCTCATGGTACATCTTTGTGACACCTGGATGAATTGTGTAATTGCTCTGGTGCGCTTCTTCCAAAACTTTTTCTCTCAACTCTGACTTTGGGGGTACATATATCCTCTTCCTAAAACTCATCACACCATCTGCTGCCATCTCAAAATCTTTGGCTTCCTCTTGTTCCATCTTCTCTCTTATTGTTCCTACTAAGTCATCTGTCTGCTGTGCTTCTTTAATTTGAGTCCTGAACTCATTCTCTATTTTAGTCTCGCCATAATGTACTTTACCTAGCTGAATCTTGTATGCTAGATCTAGGTCTCTATACTGCTCAATTAACTCTTGCTCCTTCACCATCATCCATGCTACATGAATAGCTTTTCGACTCAAAGCATCTGCCACTATATTGGCCTTGCCTGGATGGTACTTGATCTTATGATCATAATCTTTCAATAACTCCATCCATCTCCTTTGCCTCAAATTCAACTCTTTTTGATCTGATAAATATTTGAGGCTCTTGTGATCAGAGAAAATTTCTATTGTTGCTCCATAGAGATAATGTCTCCATATCTTTAGTGCATAAATTACCGCTGCAAGTTCTAAATCATGTGTGGGATAGTTTTCTTCATGAGGTTTTAGTTGTCTAGAAGCATAAGCTACAACTTTGCCCTGCTGCATTAATACACAACCCAATCCGTTCTTACTAGCATCAGTGTATAGCACATAGGGCTCTTGAGGATTAGGTATGATTAACACAGGGGAAGAGGTTAACCTACGTTTTAATTCTTGAAAACTCTTTTCACAATTATTATCCCACACGAAAGGTTTTTCTTTTCTTGTCAATCTAGTCAGCGGTGAGACAATCCGAGAAAAATCCTGGATAAACCTTCTATAATAGCCCGAATGCGGGAAATTGGGATGAGCCTAACCTAGACCCTATGGAGGAGAGTATGGGATCTAATTTAACTTTCAGCGATGACAGCAACGTGACAATCACTGACCTAAAAGATTACCCGGAGTTAGGAAATGATCTCACTACTACTAATCCCTTACGAATAGTTCCTCCAGGACCAGGGATAACATTCATGAACATTGATGAGGAAGTTGATCAGCCCATGAACTCTGTGGATTCCAGTAACTCTGACTCGACTGAACTATTTGGAGAAAATGGTGGTCTTTCCCAACTAGACCAAAGACTCCAAATCCAACTAATAGTCATAATTGCTTCTGATAACTGTCGTGCTCAATATGGAGGATATGTTCCAGTCTTGGAATTCCTGAGCACAGTATTGGAGGTGAAAGAGATCCTTGAAAGGCAACATGGTCATAGACTCCCTGAGGGGCTTTGGGTTGAGCAAGTGCTCGATGCTCTCCCTGACCATTGGTTCTGGAATCACATGAAAGAGAAGTTACAAGAGCGTGTGTTCAATACACTGGAAGATTGTGTTATTGCCTACACGCTTCAAGCAGAACGCTATAGGGAAGAGGAAGAGGCTGAGGCAATGGAAGCCTCAGAGGAGGAAATACCAGAGGAGGACTCAGAGGAAGATCCAGAGGAAGACCCGGAGGAAGATCCAGAAGAGTACCCTATTGAAGTAGAAAAGGAAGTGGAAGTGATAAATGTCGAGGAGTATTATTGGGAAAAGTATGGTCCAGACATTGATGAGTTGTGGAAGGAGGCTGGACTAGATGATGATACAAGTGACTATTACATAGATTATGATTCCGATGAATACTTAGAGTACAATCCTATGGAGGATTCTGATGAAGATACTGATGAAGATTAGAATTTATGTCTCCCATAGAATCATAATAGTAAGGTGAATGTATTGATTGCAATTTTTGTTATAAATATTGCAAGCTAGAACATTAGATTATTTAAGTATTTTTATGGTATTGTTAATATTTACTAGCATCTAAACTTATAATGAAGTATAATGTTTCTGCTGTTGTTTATATGTTGTGATACTTTGATAAATTTTATATAAATGCATAATATATGACTTGTTATGTATACGAGGTGAAATAACCCAATAGGCTGCTGCTGAATTGTTAAAATTATTTCAGAATGGTCAATATAAGAGGTGGAAGAGTTCCACATAATGAGGGACCTTTGAGAGGAACTCAGATAGATCCTCTTCAGGTTATACTAAATAGGCTGGATCAACAGCAACATACTATTGAGCAAATACAAGCTGCTTTAACAGCACAAGAGCAAGCTAGAGTACAACAACCATACTGTAATCATCTAATAATTGTTCCAAAACATCTAAAGTAAAGCCAACAAGCAGAAATCATAACTAAAACATATCTTCATAATTTAATTACATTTATTCTAAAGCAAAATAATATTCTCCGGTCTGCTTTCTCTTAGTTAACCATCCCCTTGTCTTTACTTTTGCTTGTGCTTGTTCCTAACAATGTTAGTCATTGGGTGTGAGATTTGAGAAAATCTCAGTAGTATATATATTCATTCATACAAATCATGCTCATAATTAAGTAGTTATACAAACAACCAAATAACTCATATTTCATGATGCATAAAAAAAAAACTCAACAGAGTTTCCTCTTAATACTAGACATCCATAGCATTTCAAAACATTTATATTGAAATAACTCATCCAATAGTATCACATAACATCCATAATTAATTTACAGAAAATGCATGAAATAAATAATATACTACCTCCACCGAAAAGTATTCTAAGCTAAACAGCCTGCCTTCCTTCTTTTTCCTTCTCTTTCACTCACACTCTCTTTCTCTCCCTTGGCTCTCTCTTTCTTTCACTCACAACTGGTGAGGTGCTAAAATGAAGAAATGGAAGGGGTATTTATAGTGTTGATGTCTTGGCTAGCAAGTGACATCAATCCAATGGATAACTTTATTCAGTGTATGCTCATTAATATAATTCATTGTATACCTCATTCAGTGTAACTTATTTAAACCACAATTCATTGTATACCTCATTCAATGTAACTTATTTAAACCACAATTCATTGCATACTTTATTCAATGTAATTTATTTAAACCATTATTCAATGTAATTTATTTAAACCATAATTCATTGCATACTTTATTCAATGTAACTTATTTAAACCATAATTCATTGCATACTTTATTCAATGTAACTTATTTAAACCATAATTTATTGCATACTTTATTTCATGTAACTTATTTAAACCATAATTCATTGCATACTTTATTCAATGTAACTTATTCATTGCATACTTTATTCAATGTAACTTATTTAAACCACAATTCATGTAACCATATTAATCATAGATTCATGGATGTTACAAATGGAAATAGCCATTAGGGTGTAAGCATCTTCTTTTAGTTTACGGATCATAGGGGGTACCCTGTAGATACAACGTGTACGTGGCACAAGACTATCTTTGCTGTCTTGTATCATTTTTTCAAGGTCAATCACGACATCATCTTTCATCTATCAAGTTTGGTGCAGAAAAACAATTGGTAATTACTCAAGCAAAATAAAATAAAATAAAAAGGGCAACCATAAGCTTCCGAAACCTAGATTGCATTCTTCTCGTTATAACTGATTTGTGATGTGTTCATTTTATACATATAAAATACCAATATTTAAACTCTAAATTGTATCTAAATATATTTACATTGGTATATTTTAGTATGATTTAACATATTTTTATGTTTCATGGTGTTATAGGCTCATTTGGAAGCATTCGGAATAAAAATGTTACAAATCATTCATGCTGAAAAGTTTTAATATCTTTCAGTATTTTGATCATAAATCTCACATATAAAATCAAATTGAGGTGATTTAAAGTGTGTTGGAAAACTAAGACATAGATCTACAACTTTCATGTTTTAAGTTTTTCCAAATTCCAATGTTATCATAGTGAAAATCGAACTCAAAATGTCAACATGAGCTGGTGACTCCCTAAAGCTGAACGGAGAAACGTCCGTACAAATAGAAGCACCCAGCACCAGGTCAATAAGAATTATGGCTAAAAAGGAAAATATATAGTTGAGGAATTAATTAAGCATGTACAACTTCACAATTAGTTGTAAGCAAATGGAGATCAAGTAAAGAAAAATATGAAAAGACTTCGTAGTTGATCAACAAGAGTAAAGGGGTTGGAGGATGAAGTTGTAGACTGAGATGGGAGTAAAAGTGGTTGCGTTATTTGCACCATTTCTTGAGTATTCTCGGTGGTCAAGTCATGCTGCTTCATATTCTCCTTTTTGGATGGCTTCTCTTGTGTTCTGCTCCCTGGCTATCAGACTATCTTATGCACACTGAGAGAGGACTGATATGTAGTTTTTAAGTCTGAGTCCAATATAAGACTCGTTGACTTGTTGGTAAGACGTAACCAGCCAACCAGAAAAGAAAAAGAGAATCTGTTAATTCTCCAGGATCCAAACTCAAGTTGATAATTAATTTAAACAATGACCTTTAGAGACGCTTAATTTATAATATTAACACATAAAATTTCTAAAAATTAAAATTCTTTTTCAAAATTGATAAAAACATTTTTTTAGTTTCTTATTTAAACTTTTCAATCATTCTCTTTTCTTTTTGGACGAACACCAAATGGAAAATCATTCTTCCTTTATTTTCTTTCTTTTTTTCCAATCGTTCTCTCTGAAGTTACAACCTGATTTTGGTTGACATTTATTGCACGTACGAGTTTGAATGATTTGTCATACTTGGTATTTGATTATAAACAAAGGCGCCTGTTTTGAAAAAACACAGCTTCCTTTTTCGAAATGGTCAGTACAGTGATTTTAAACTATTCAATCATTCTTTCTAAGGTTACAACATAATTTTAATTGGCTGTTTCAATTCGTTTTACTGGTTACTGTTATGTTGTCATGGTACTTTGTGTATTTCGTGTTTTGAATGAGAATTTCAGTTGGTAAAAAAAAAAATCATTCTTTCTAAAGTTACAACCTAATTTTACCTTTATCTAATGGGTAACTTTATATAGACCAAGAAAAATAGTTAAAATTTATATAATATAATTAATAATTCACTACTATATTTTTCTCTTATATAATAAGAAAAAAAATTAAATATACTAGATAATCCATATTTGTACCTTATATTCAAAATTGAAGGTAGTATTTTGGATTAAAACAGATTCTACTAAAATCCCTTATATTCAAAACGGAGTAATTGATTGACTCCAGCGTGAACCATAATGTGGTTTTTAGTAACAATCAGTCTAACAAGATCATGAATTGGGTTGCAAATTTATGTCTATTTTTTATCGCGAACATTAATTGAACTAAATAATAATAATAATATTCGCTCTCTAGATGCTTCCATTTTTGTGTCACAGATAATATATATATATATATATGGAGAGAGAGAGAGAGAGAGAGAGTTGTGTTAAATGATAGTAAATAATATAACTATGAGAGAGAACTGATATGTAGTTTATAAGTCTGAGGTCTCTTATTCTCCTTGGATGGACTTCTCGTTGACTTGTTGGTAAGACGCAACCAGTCAACCAGAAAAGAAAAAAAGACTAATAATTCTCTAGGATCCAAACTCAAGTTGGTAATTTATTTAAACAATGACATATATATAGATACACTAAATTTATGTTATTAACACAACTTCTAAAAAAAATTAAAAATCTTTGGTGCAAAAAAAAATTAAAATTCTATTTCTAAATTAATAAAAAAAATATTTCTTAGTTTCTTATTTAAACTTTTCAATCATTCTCTTATTTTTTTTTGGACCAACAACCAATGGAAAATCATTCTTCTTTTATTTTCTTTCTTTTTTTCCAGCCACTCTCTCTTTCTCTTTTTTCTAGTCATTCTCCCTGAAGTTACAACCTGATTTTTGTTGGCATTTATTGCATGTACGAGTTTGAATGATTTGTCAAACTTAGTATTGATTTATAAACAAAGCCGCCCTTTTTGAAAAAACACAGCTGCCTTTTTTGAAATGGTCAGTACAGTGATTTTAAACTATTCAATCATTCTTTCTAAGGTTACAACCTAATTTTAATTTGCTGTTTGATTTGTGTCCTTAGATGTATTTCGCTGTCTTGTTTCTGTTCGTTTTACTGGTTACTGTTATGGTGTCATGATACTTTGTCTATTTCGTGTTTTGAATGAGAATTTCACTTGGTAATATATATATATATTCTTTCTAAAGTTACTGCCTAATTTTACTTAATAGTTTTGTCCAAAGATAATAATAAATCTAAATTACCTTAATGTGACGGGTAACTTTATACGGACCAAGAAAAATAATTAAAATTTATATCATATAATTAATAATTCATTCCTATATTTTTCTCTTATGTGGAATTAATAAGGGGTAATATAGAAAAAAATTAAATATATTAGACAATCCATATATATATGTGTGCGCGCGCGCGCCTTATGCTCAAAATGAAAGGTAGTATTTTGGATTAAGACAAATTTCTTTAAGATTCCTAATATTCAAAAGCAAAGGGAGTAATTGATTGTCTCCAGCATGAACCATAATGTGGTTGTTAATAACAATCAGTCAAACAAGATCATGAATTGGGTGGCAAATTTAAGTTATTTCAATTTTTTATCGCGCACATTAATTGAACTAAATTAATAATAATAATAATACTCAATTTCGCTCACTAGATGCTTCCATTTTTGTGACACAGCTAATATATATATATATATATAGAGAGAGAGAGAGAGAGAGTTGTGTTAAATAATAGTAAATAATATAAATATGAACTCTGTCTAGCTCTGTTTTTTGGGACAAAAAACAGAGGTAAGTGTTGTTTTCCTTTGCAATTTGCGTGTTTTCTTATGGTATGCATCGAATCATTATGTAAACCCTTCCATGCATTCATCATTTTCATTATTATACATCAAATAAGTAAAAGCAGAAGTATCCAAGCTTTTACTGGTCAGCATTGCATCTATTCCCACATTTAAGGGCAGAGTCATACACACACATATTTATGGATAGGGTTTCTATAAAAATATATAGTACTCTTTCTGGCTCATAAAAACAAACTATCTTTTTAAGATTTTTTACATAGGTTAAAAAAGTCATGAAATGATTAAAAATATTGTAAACTTTAATAGTATTTTACTAAAATGTCCTTAATTTAAATACTATCTTAAATGATATATTTATTATTAATAAAGGGTAAAATAGTAAAATAAAAAATTAATATTATATTAAAATTCTAAAGTAATAAATATTGCAAAACATATAAAAAAATTCTAAATAAATAATTTTTATGAACCAGAGAATATATCTGTGTTCGTATATATATGTACTAGAGAAAGTGTGAAGGATCCACCAATATCCAGGGAACAGTGGAAGGATCCTCTGGCTTTGATTGTGAACTCCGGGGAAGAGCAATATGTGTGTGTTTGTTTATATTCTCTCAGTGTATTCTTATAACACCACCAGCGAGAGATTGTTATCAACTTGCTTCCTAAAGCACATTTTATCTCACAATAGATTATTCATTTTTTTTCTTTTGAAACTCACAATAAATCATTTTGTAGATAGCAGGATTTTTTAAGAACAGAAGGATAGGCTTATCCAGAGCCAATGTGAAATACGTAGCTCAGAAAATAAAATCACAAAGAGTGCACGATCCTTTTGACTCCATTTATGTGTTTCATGTGTATTCCTCAATGGGGAACAGGGGTGGTAACACAATATATATATATATATATATCTATATAGAAGAGGGTAGGATCTCTCCTTGTGAATCTCTAACGAGCTGAAGCTATTCATTGATTTTTTTTTTAAAGGGATGAATATATATATATATATATAAATTTACATAAAAAGAAATAGTATTTACAGCAAAAAAGCATTGCTAACAAAACATGACAAGGCTCTTAAGACCAACAACAAAAAGAGAACAGATCAAAACTCAAACACAGAAAACTGTTTGGCAAAAAACGAATGATTAACATGGCTGGTATGATCAGCTACATTGTAATCTCATCACATGGCAAGGCTATTCATTGAGTTCAATTGAATTGTAATCTCATCACAGATATATTCTTTAGTTAACTAAAGCTAGTAAGGCAAAAAAAAAAAATGCTAACGATTAACTAAAGCTAGTAAGGCAACGAGATAAAGGGAAAGCAAATTAAGGAAAACCTTCAAAATTGATTTTTCCCCCAAAAAAAAAATTGTAGGCCAGGAAACCAAATAAAAAACCAAAATTAACATGCACTTAGATTCAAGTTTTAAAAACTAATTTATTTGTGTTGATCAAGCAATTCAATATAAGGGCATAGTCAGTTATGTAAGATGAATAAAGATAATGACACTGCTCTAAGGCTATCATATTACGAAACTAAACTTTTGATCCATCTTCCCACAAAGTATGAGAGATCTCAAGAATAGACCCTGAAATTAAAGTTTCGAGTCCAAGAGTAGATCCAGGATTTTTTTGTAAAACCAACTTGGTTCGCTTTAATTTAGTTTTGGACAAAATCAAATCAAATCACACCATTAAACACCCTTAGTCACTGTCCATTCTTTTTATCTACCATATAAAATTTTAACACACAAATTAAGAAATATAAATAATATATTAGAATTTTTTCAAATTTTTAATATTCCTTTGAGGAAACGATTACATAAAAAAATTAATGTTATATTTTATTTTTAAGATGATAATAAGGTTATAATTAGAAAAAAAATAATTAATATTATTTTAGAATTTTAAAATGAAAAATAAATAAAAACAAAAAATTTCTTCAAAAATAACAATAAAAAGAAATGTGTAACAATAAATCATACCATATATATTATCGATTACATAATGGATAATTTAGTGAAATGAAACGTAATATGATGTAAACAAAATGTAGAAGCTGACATAATCCCGATGACGACTGCAGTTCGCCTTTGTATTTAGTTTGGTGAGCTATCCTTATAACATTTTCCAGGCAGATCCTGTGCACTCAAACTCATTTTTCTAAAGGAAAAAATATGAAAAATTAAACAGTTTTCTTATTGTCAATTTATTTAATAGTTTTTTGAAAACTTTTAAATATCTACTTCTGCTGAACATGATGGAACGAATAAATAAACAGTCATACACACAGAGAGACACGTAAATATCTCTTGTGGTGAATAAACTTTCGTCCCTCGCGAACATGTCCTAAAATCAAATGAAAATGAATTAATATGCATATTAAGAGGTGTGCATGGGACTAGGAGTTCCCATAAAATTGATGCAACGCTATCATATCAGATTGAATTTCTTGTTTTTTCTCCTATTTTTCTCCTCTCATGTCCCCTCACTGTTATCTCCTCTTAATAATTTTCTTCTCTCTCACCACTTTTCTTTCCATGTTTACCAACCCTAATATTGATCTTTGCTTTTTTTCTTTTTGCTCTCAATCAAGCCAATCTTATCTGAATCTTAATCTTATCCCCTCCCTGTTTGGTTTTGACGCACAACCGAGAGAAGATAGAGTGATTAAGTTGAGAGAGAGAGAGAGATAGAGAGCTTCCAAAGAGTCAAGATAGAGAGATAGAGAGAGGGAGGAGAAAAAACAAAGGAAGATGTGGGAGAAGCGGAAAGATATTTGCATTTCTAGATCTTTGAAAGGTCAAAAAGAAAGAAACTATACCCACTTGCTACTTGCTAGCACTTCGACTACTACGAGCTGCTGCTTGCTAAAGGATTTTGTCAGGTTTAAAGTGAGGATATGATTATGAATATACTTCAATAATAAAATGAAATTTCATAATTTATAGTCATATTGAGAGGTGTGCACGGCCCTTGGAGGTCCCATAAAGTGGACACACGTTCTAGTTTCTAGAATTTTCACTTATATTTTTCTTCTCTCGATCATGCATGTCTCCTCAGTGTCAACCTCATCTCTTAATAATAATTTCTTCACTTTGACAAAACACATATTTCTTTTTTGGCCAACTTCTATAGAGAGAAGCAAAAATGCTGAGTGCAATAGAAGTGGGCATGACACATTTGCACATGTGTAGTTGCCTGGAAGGTCCCATAAAATTGACGAATCTTTATTATCGTATCAAGTTGGTTTTTCTTTATAATTTTTCATCTTAAAAACAAAAAATTAGGTGAATTGGGTCCACTCACCACTTTAAAAAAATTCACTTATAAAGGTAAATATAAAGCTGTATACCTTTAAGGATGCACTTCGGGAAAAATTACACATAGGGGTATTAAATTTTAATATTTTGCACCCCTAGTATTATTTTTTAAATAGGTGTTGTATAAGAGGTGAGAGAGAAATTAAAAAAGATATTTGTCTTTTGTAATTGAAAGTCATCCATGCCTTATAGTAGTGTTCTTTTTCTTTCTAAAAGAAGTTGATACTTTTGTATTTTAATTAAAGCTATCTATTATATTAATAAAACAATATTATTTTTTTTGTTCATTGATTTTATTGCATCCACATTTATTATTTCAGCAACCATTTGATTGTTTTTAGTTTACTATATTGTGCTTATTCATTTAGCTAGTAAATATATATTTATTGGGAAAAAAAAGAAAGTCATTTGTATAATTTTTTCTTATTTGGCCAACTTCTTATAGACAAGAAAAAATGCTGAGTGCAATAAAAGTGGACATGACGTGCACATGTCCATGCCTAGTGAAGAAGACCAACACACTGTACCGCCGGCATATGCATGGGCTTGGAAGGTCCCACAAAATTGACGAATCTTTATAACCGCCAATGTGGAACCATAGGTTAAAAAAGCCAGTCCACAAGTCATTTTACCTTTTAATTTTGAAATATTATAAAGTTTTTTTTCTAAAAGAAAAACTTGTGAAAAAACAGCTCATAATTGTTAAAATATAGGGATCTAGTTCGAAATCATGGGAAAGTATAAAGATCGAAAGCTTAATTTTCCCTTTAATAAATAATATGACCAATCCATTTAATTTATCTGGTTGAATAGTTAATTTTAAATATGATTTAAGTCATTTTAATTTTGAAAAACTCCCTTTGACTGTAGCAACTATTGCAAATATTATTCATTAATTAATATATTGTAAGCCATGTATACATTTGAAAAAAAAAGTCTAATCTTTTGATATAGTGTAATACTTTAATCAAAGTATTAATCACTTCTATTAGCATTTCTCTTAATACCTTCAATTTTGAAAATAAATCAAGAACATTAATTTACTAAAACTTAAAAAATTTCAAGATTAATACAAAATATTTTGAATTCATTCTCATCCAAAATTTTAAATTTTTAAGATTCAAATTAAAAATAAATAATGGTTTCATACTTTAAAAATTGTTCAAATCGATTCTCAATAGAGGAAATAATTAATCTAATATATATCAATAAAGAAGATAAAAGAAATTCCTTCCACTTACTCTTTATATCTTTATGTAATAAATAATATAAGACTAAATACATTAAACTGGAGAGCCATAAGCAGTTGCCCCATAGAACATTATTCTCTTATTTATAATGGAAAAAAGAATAAAAAAAAGAATCTAGCAAATCTCCAGGACACAAACTCAAGTTGATAATTTATGAAGAAAATGACATTTGACCACTCATAATTTATAATATTAACCATTAAAATTTTAAAAATTAATTTTTAAAAATTAAAAAGTAAATTATTATTATTATTATTATTATTATTATTATTATTATTATTATTATTGTCTTTCTTGAAATTTTCAATCATTCTCTCAAAAATTACAACATGAATTTACTTGCAATATTATTGATATTTTATCTTTACATCAAGTTTCAACTTGGGTGTTTAATTTATTAAGTTTCTTCTTGACCTTCAAAAGTTTTATTTTCCTTAACATTTTTAATTAACTTTACAAAAAAATTGTTGATTTGTGATTTTTAAAGACAAACTAAGCAAAAAATATTTAAATAAATTCAAAGTAATTTATATAATAATTTTGTCAGCCATTTAAAACAAAAAGTGCTTTTTTATTTTACATATTGTGTGACAAAAAAGTAAAAATCAAATGTAAGGTCTCTAAAAATTTTTAATGTCACAATAAAATGCTACAGAAGAAAGTAGCGTACGTTAATGCATATATTGATCAAAATTGCAATTTTAAAATGAAAATATTGATTATTGACTTATATGCAATATCAAATGGTAAATGATGATTTTTGTGTCGTCCATACAACTTTTTGTAAATAATATAAGTTCTTTTTTCATGTTGTGATAATTAATTTTAAGATTTTGAAAATAGTTTAAAAGTAAGATAAAATTAATGAATAAATGAGAATAATAGTGAGCTCGAATTTTTGTTGTTGAGCTAGCTTCCAAAATTTCAAGTCAGCATTTTCCGTTCAGGCAACTAGACACAAAAAATTAACAAGCAATTTACCAACTACTCTTCATTCAGTATTATATTTAACGCAAACTGGCTTAACGCAAAGAAAATTAAAGTTAGGGTAGGGAAATAGGATTTTTCTTTTTTGAAATTGTTTTAAATTTATTAACAAGTTAACACACCATTAGTAATTGGTTAATAACTAAATGTATGATAGGTTAAAATGCTCACATGTCAAATTTTAATTGCAAAATAGCATCACAAATATATAAGGAAAAATATATAAATTTTCTCTTTTAAATTAATTGAGGGCATTTTCATCCATATTATTATTTTTTAATCACTGGAGGACCTGGGTCTTTCGCTGGCATTTTCAAAGTTTTGGAGCCTAAACTATTATTAATTTATTATGTCCTAATAGGTCCCAAGAGTCATTTTCTCTAGATCTTCATTTTTAAATGAGGATGGAAATAGTGTATATATATCAATTCCATAAAATGAAATTTTTATAATTTAATATAGTCATATTGAGAGAGAGATCTGCATGTAAATTTAATATAGCCTTAACTTAATGCTATCGAATCATGATTTTTATAGTTCAACCGGTTAAACAAGTGGTCGAACCGGTAACATAATAATTAAATAAAAATAATATTATATATAATAATATATTAAAAAAATTAAATTATGAAGAAAATAAATCTAAGTAGTTCAAGTTCATAATAAATTAAGAAACTCATATAGTAATGCTATATATTAAATCATTGAACATAATATTAAAACATTTTAATATGATAACACCATATGACCATAATATTATAAAATGATTATATTTCCTCATTCCCGATTAGAAAAAACAAATAACTACTTTATCAGTACTAAGAAAAAAAATAATTTTGGTAATTAAACTTATTAATTGTGCTGCAATTTCAAATTTTTTCGAGAATTGCCTATATTAAAAGTTTGAAGTCAGACTAATTAATTATTAGTAATTGTCAATACAATTTTAATTATTCAAGGGTATAAAAGAAAAATGATATTAATTACTTCACAAATTTTATCTATATCTCTTATATTTTAAGACAAATGAAGAGTCTCAAAATTCTCTTATAATTGGGGATAGAGGGTGTATAATACAATGGAAATTTTTATTTTTATAATTAATAATTTTAAAATAGAAAGGGAAATACTATTTTTACTCTTTGATAATTTTTATAATTAATAATTTTGGCAAAAAAATTAAATTTAGATTAAATTTTACACAATTTAAAAAATCGTTCAGTTCTCTGAAAACCATTTTGGTTCCCGATTCAATTCCGGTTCTCAGCTCAAAAACCGATTTAAAGCGGTCCAATTTAATCTAACCCTTAAAACGATTTAAAGCTTAAAACCGAGCCATCCTTATCTCCAGATGATGGTCTGACCATCTAATCTGGTCCGATTCTCAAATCATATAAGGAAAATTTTCTCCTTTAAATTAATTGAGGGCATTTTCATCCATAGAGTTATTTTTTAATCATTGAAAGACCTGGGTCTTGAGCTAGCATTTTCAAAGTTTTGGAGCCTTAACTATTATTAATTTATTATGTCTTAATAGGTCCCAAGTGTCATTTTTTCTTCATTTTAAAATGAGGATGGAAATAGTGAACATATATCGATTCCATAAAATGAAATTTTTATAATTTAATATAGTCATATTGAGAGACAGGTCTGCATGGGCCTGGGAGGTTCCGTGAAATTGATGCAACTCTATCCTGAGGTCATTTTTCTTGATTTTTCACTCATTTTTCCCCTCTTAATTATATACGTGTCCTCTCAGTGTTACCTTCTCTAAAATAATTTATTCTCATTTACCTTTTTTCTTTTCATCTATTAACCAACCCTAAATTATTGTTCTTTGCTTTTTCTCAATGAACCAAATATAATTTGAGTCGTAATCTTATCCCCTCCCTATTTAGTTTTGTTGCTGAACCGATAGAAGATAGAGATTAAGTTGAGAGCTAGGAAAAACAAGGAAGAAGACCGTACCATTACTAGCTAGACCCACTTGTAAAATGGGTTAAACCCGATAGGCTGACTCATTTAGCCAGATAAAATGGGTGGGCTGGACTTTTAAACATATAGGCTCGAAAAAGAAATGGGTTTTGGGCCGGCCTGATTGGCCTGTTTTCTTTTTTTTTTCTTTTATGTTTAAAATATTTTAAAACATATTATTTTGTTGATTAGTGATATATAAATTGTAAAATTTGAATATTATATTAATTTTTATTAAATAATAATAATAATAATAATTAGTTGTATTAATTTAGATAATAATATATACAAATTTTAAAAAATAAAAAAATGTATAAAAAAAATAGGACTGTGGACTTAGCTTCTTATCTTGAGCCCATTTGGTAATACAAGTTTCTTGGCCCAATCCATTTTGGGCCCGACTTGTAGCACTGGGCCCGAATTGCCAACTCCACTTGCTATTTGTATTTATACTACTTTGAAGGGTCAATGAGTATGAAGCTATACCCACTTGCTACTTGCTTACACTTAAACAATTAAGACCTGACTGCTTGGTGAAAGGATTTTGATAGGTTTAAAATGAGAATAGGATTATGGATATATTTAATAATGAAATAAAATTTTATAATTCATCTTTTTAAGCATTAGGATATCCCAATTGATAATTAAAGATTGATTATTTTTAGGTATAGAAATTACTAAAAATGAATTTTGCCTCTACCAAAATTTTTTTCATGTACAGCACCAATATGTGCATGGACCTGGGAGGACCTATAAAGTTCACGCAACTCTATCATAAAAGTCCGCTTTCTTGAATTTTCGCTTACTTTTCTTCTCCCACTCCTCGGCGTCAGTGTCATCTTTTTTCTTAATAATTTCTTCACTTCCTCTCAATCAAAAGACAAAATACCTTTTTTTTTGGGCCAACTTCCTAAAGACAAAGAAAATGCTGAGTGCAATAGAAGTGGACATTACATGCGGTGGCACATGATCATGCCTAATGAAGAAGACCGATATTGGTACCCCTTGGTGTGTACGGGCCTGCTAGGTCCCATAAAATTGATTTAATTTTATCACATCAAGTCAGTTTTATTTTTATAATTTATTTATCTTTGACATGGTCGTATGAAGAGCAAAGAAAAGTTGAAGAGTAAAGAAGTTAATTCGACTTCTTGTAGTGAAAAAGAATCGTTGTCTGTCCAGTTCATGAATTCAATTAAGAGAAAACTTAAATGCATGTAACTTTTATAACCAACTTATCATTCATTTAAAATTCTTTACCTATCACCACCATTGAACTTGAATTAGTTTTTTTTTTTTCTCTTTTACTCAATTTGTCTTATTTTATCTGTTATTTTGAAATTTTTAACTCAGACTAATCAAATCATTAAGTAATTTAAACTATAATAAAATTTAATAATATTTTATCAAAATATCCTCACATTAAATGTTAAAAAATTAACTTGTACTCCAACTATTATTATTTTTAATGAAGGGTAAAATAATAAAAAAGATAATTAATATATTTTATTGGTAATGTAAAATGATAGATAAATTGAGATATTTAAAATTTTCTAAAATGACAGATAAAATGGAAGAGGGATCATTACTTAAAATACTATATACATACATACATACATACATACATACATACATACATACATACATACATATAACGTTTGAACTTAGGTAGCAACCACATGACAATACGTAGTGTTTAAAGAAAACAATTATTTTGAGTTTGAGAATTCTTTTCTTCATTCATAGATGATATAGATACACTGAATAAAATGAGAGAGAGCACAAAAATTTTGAGGATAGAACACCCAAATATACAAGCTTTAAATCTATTTAAATATTACTTGGAGGATAGAAAATATGGTTTCAACAAAAGAAAAAATATTAATAATTACAAAATTTAAAAAATATTCAAATTTGATCCAAACTAATCAAAAACTGAATTAAACTAGCCTCTTAATAAAACCGAATAGATCCAAGATTTTTCTGCAAAACCAACTTGGTTCGGTTCAATTTAGTTTTGGGCAAAATCAAACTAAACCACATCATTGAACACCCTTAGTCAATGTCCATTCTTTTTATCTATCAAATGAAGTTTTAACATATAAATTAAGAATTATAAATAATGTATTAGAATTTTTTTCAAATTTTTAATATTCCTTTTTTAAGATGATAATAAGGGTATAATTAGAAAAAATAATTAATATTATTTTAGAATTTTAAAATGACAAATAAGTAAAAAATTTTTTAAAAATAACAATAAAAAGAAAGGCGTAACGATAAATCGTACCATATATATATATATATATTATCGATTACATAATGGATAATTTAGTGAAATGAAACGTAATATGATCTAAACAAAATGAAGAAGCTGACATAATCCACATGACGACTGCAGTTTGCCATTGTATAACAAAGACGAAACCAATAATATATTAAATTTAAACCCAAAATTACTAGGCCTTATATCACTTCGATCATATTATATACTAGGTTAGCCTTTGTATATTGTATATGGAATTAATTAATGAGTAACACTAACTATAGCATGGAATTGAATTTGTTTGATGGTCTAAAAATTGTTTGGTTCGTATAAAAGATTAAAAAGAAAGGAAAATAAGATTAAAAATTTTCCAAAATGCCCTCATCTAAAAATAATAAAATATGATTTTTTATTTATAAATAATAAAATGTATTTAAATAGTTATTTAAATATATATTCTATTAAAATTTTTTCCTCTCCTAACCAAATGGATTCTTATTTCCATGACTACGTACTATAAGAACGAATCAAACTAAACCATATGTATTATCGATTGAAATATGGATTATTTAATTTAATGAACCGTAATATAATATAAACTAAATGCAGAAGCGGACGTAACCCAAATTACGATAGAGTGCTTTTTGGTATATTAATTAAAGCTAAACAGAAAATACCAGCGGCAATTGGGTTGGCAAGGGATCGAGCACTTCATAAGTATGGTTTTGAATTTAAATTTTATGAATGAAAAAAAAAAAACATGTTAGAAGTGAGAGAGCTACCCTCAATCTGACAATATTCAAATATAGCATATTTAAATAAGTATATAAAAGAAAAAAGCTAAGCGGAAATTACTTACTCACTATTAGACTTGGTTAGATCTATCATGCTATATGCTTCATATATTATATCAAGTTTAAAAAATATAAGTTATACTGTTTATAACAAATAAAGAGTATCACTTATTATAGATTTTATATTTTTTGTACTGATATTTTAAATTTTCACAATAGCTGCTAGTGAAATCAGACGATTATTGTTGGTAAAAAAAAAAAGAAAGAAATCAACCAATTATTTATATGATACATAAATGTTTAACTTCATTAAATTTATACTCTCACAAATTAATCATATTTATTATTGGCAAAAACAAAATTTTCCATCGTCATTGATATGGATATGGATATGAGTTTACAAGAGACTTTGTATTAGTTGGATTTAGTTCATTTTAAATATAAAAATATAACATATTTTTTTGATAAAAAAACTTAAACATATTTTTTCATATACGGTTAAAAAATATCTTTTCATACATTACATATGGTCCCGAAGCTTATGAATGGTCAATTTTTTCTGATTTATTTTAAATTTTAAATGGACCTGCCATTTGACCCACACATTAAATAGGTTGATGTGTATTTGTACCAAAAAAATTATTGATATGCCAATGGGATGATCAAGTTTATAAGGATGCTTCTTATATTTCATAGTGTAAGATTAAATTTCACTACTAATATAAAGATTTTATTAATAAATAATATATAAATACTCTTGTAAACACTCTTTAAATCTTAAAGCGTATTCTAATTCTAATAAACGTTCGTGATTTAAATCACCTCATCCTTTTCTTTCTAAGAAAAAGAAATTTGATATATATTGTACTAGCTATCCATAAATACGTTGGTTTGGGTTGGTGAGTAATCCGTAGAACATGTCAGAGATGGGATCCGCATTCAATCTCATTTTATGAATGTTTGGTAAAAAAAAAAGTCTCATTTTATAAATGAAAACGAATTTTAATAAAAAAAGATATATTAAACAATTTTTTTTATCGTCAATGTATTTAAAAACTTTTAATTGTTATACTTGAAAGGTAAAATTATTAATAGATATATATATAATTTATAAAAAGATTATGTAATTCATATAAAAAGTATTATTTATTTTTAGATAAACAAATATAATAATTCTTCCATTTTAAAATGTAGGGCGAAACTTGGAAGGGCTAAACTTTTAAAATATAAGTCACTTTATAAAAGTTAATGAGCGTTTAATAATTTTTTTCTAATTTTATTTATATTTATAATAATAATTAATTATAAATGAATGAAAAAAAGTTATGGTGGAAAGAGAATAATTTATTTTTATTTTTTTTTTAATTAAAGTAATTCTAGAAAGTTATAAAAAAATTTTAAAAAATTAAGATCTCCTTAAGGGTTGCAAAGTAAATATAACTTATATTTTAAAATAGAGTGAGTATGATTTAGTTTTTAAATTTCAGGAAATATCTACTACTTCTCCAAACTAATGACATTGAATGAATCTATAAGTCTAATTAAAGACAAAATGCTGGGAGAAGAGATGTGGACACAAAACATGTGGTGCAGGACATTAACTAGTGGAGAAGCTCCATTATTAATCTCCCTACTTTGAAGACATGGGTCCTGAATTACGTTTATTTGGATAAAATTACAAAAACAAACTCAAAAGTGAAATTAAGGTCAATGAAATACACCCTTCATTTCAGCGATTGTCACCTTAGAAATTTTTTATAAATAAAAAAATCATTTGAAAACCTAAAATATAGTAAAATCTTATAATATTTTATTAAAATATTTTTGGCTTAAATATTCTAAAGGACTTATACTCCATCTATCAATATTTTTAACGAATAAAAAGTGACAAAAGAAAATTAATATTAATATTCCATTAAAATTATAAATCAATAAATATTTTAAAAAATCACCAAAACTCCAAAATACTCCCTCTAGTCTTGAGTATATGAGTACTATGAAAGAGTTGTTTTATTTCAAATTAACGTACAAATAGCCTATATATGATATATTAAATAATTTATTTTAATTATACCTCTCATTAAATAGTCTATTTTTTTAAATTTTACAGGTAAAAATTAGTTAAGATAGGGGTATTAATTATTATTAAATTTAGGATAAAAATTTAAATATTAAATTGGGTGTATTTGTAAAAATTATTTTTTTAATTTCTAATAATAAATTTAAAATGATTAACTATTTCTAATCATTTTTTTAATATTACTAAAGTAGTTATTTATATTTTATATTCTGAACGGTGGGACTAAAAATCACATTGAGATGGAATGAGCAGCTGCTGCCATGTTCAGTGCATTTATACCCCGCCCACGACACCCCCCCCCCCCCCCCCCCCCCCCCCCCCCCCCCCCCGCGGAGAAGGTTGTTGCTCGCTCTCTTTGCTGAATTATGAGCCATATGACGGCAATGGTACATGAGGGCCCATCTGCTTGGAGAAGCCAAATCAACAAGTTTCCGAAAATGATGTAATTTTATGTGATACGATATATTGATTGGTTTTATGGCAAAAAAAAAAAATTATTGATTGGTTTTAAATTTCAAATTTAAATGGACCCACCGATCCATAGTTTAAATAAGCTCATATGTATAGGTTTAAATATTCGTAAGAGTAAGTTGCTTCAATTTGGAAGCAATCCTCATACTAACTTGTTTGATTGATCAAGAGTCAAGATGGATCAACTGCATTCCAAGTCATTTTATTAACGATATAAATATGAAAATTAGATATATTAAACATTTTTTATTATCAATATATTTAGTAATTTTTAACTTTTATTCTCAAAAAATAAATCATTGGTAATGTATACAAAATTTATAAAAAACATTATTCACATTAATAAAATAATTTATTTGCAAAAAATAAATAATACAACTTATATTATTAGTGAAACTGAATATAACCTAAAATGACAAAATGCTGCTGGAAGAGACGCTGACGGAAGCATGTCGTACAAAACGTTAGCCAATGAAGACCGTTTACTAGTCTCACTAATGTTTTTTGGGCCAAACTAGTCTCACTAATTTGGAGACATGTAGCCATAATTTGTTTGGTATCCCTCATAAATGAAAAGTAATTTATTTTTTATTGACAATAATTTAAATATATCATATTTATCATATTTTTTATAATTATTATATTGATATTGATATATTGATGGGGTTTATTATAAGCAATATTTACTTCAAATTTAATTTTAGAATAGAATATTACAAACAAGAATATAAAATTTATAGCAACTCCTATTAAATATGGCTGATCAATGTATTCTATATAATATATATATATATATGAGATTTTTATCTAGTTTTATTATATAAATTCTAAAACTTGTACCATTCCCTCTGTCTCAGACTCTCATTTATCAGACAGTATGAACTCAATCTCCCATCGTTAGATTTAATAGATGGTAAAGACCATTCATCAAAAGAGGACAACTGGACAAGGCATCTGGAGACAAACCAAAGGCACCTCTCTCATATTGATTTGACGGACTCAACATTTTTTTTATTTTTAATTGATTTATCTGCAATATTCATTAATGATATCGTTTTTTCAATCAAAGAATATTCATTAAGGGGCCCTTGGGTGTGATGGAAATATTTTTTTTAATGAAAGAATATTCATGATATTTTACATATGTGTGTATCTATGTATAAATTAAATCTATACTATATTTTCTTCTTTTGCTTATATATAGACTATGTATTTTTACCGTACTAATGCAAATTTTTGAATCCCATCTTGTACGGATTGATATCTTTTGCTATGTTTGGTACTTGAAAAATAAATTAAAAAAAAAGAAAAAGTGAGGAAAAGTATAAAAATTGTATTTGGTAGATAGTAAAGTGATTTTATGAAAAGAGAGTTTCCTGTTTATATGGAAAATAACTTTCCCATTTTTCACATTCTGTTTCCCATTCCTTTTTAGTTTAATAAGAAAAAAAATATTCTTTTGACTATGTTCTTCTCTATTTATCATGTTATCTGATGTATTGAGTGAAGAGTAATAATTATTGATTAAACGTAGCAAATATCTAGCACCTAAACTCAAGTTCACGATTTATTTTCGTCCGAAGGTAAAAACAAATCGAAAATACTTTTCTAACGTTGAAAAATCTGATTGATTGTAACATCAAAGAGCATTTTGTTGATCTCAACCACCTACTGGCAAGTCACATTATAGTAAATTTTTTAAATTTGTTAATTAATTGTAACAAAAAATTAGTTAATCAATAAGTTCATAAATTAAAGTAAATAATTAATGCCATATAAAAAAGACAAACAAAAACTTCAAAAGGGATGGGCCATGGAGTAGTAAGTCAAATGCGCCACAACATTGCGGCTGAGCATTAACCCGCTAGTTCTCAGTCAACCCAACTCAGCCTGAAATTAATTGGGTTGATAAATATTGGGGCGGTCCGGGTTGTGGGTTGAGCCAATGGTCTCAACCAACATGAATTGGCTCGATGAATACATTAAAAAAAAAACATGTTATGAACAAAAATCTCACTTCCCACACTTTTCAGAATATTCCTCTCCTCATTCTCTACTTCTTGCTCTCTCAGTATTCTCTCATCTCACAGAGCCGCATCTCAGCTGTCACCTCCCACTCTAGCATCTTGCTCTCATAGTCGCCACTAGCATCTAAATCCTGGTGTCACAAGACACCATCGTCCTTAGATCCCGCCGTCAATGCCGCATCTCACTCTCACCTCCCACTCTCGCTTCTCACTTCCATTAGTCACACTAGCATCTAGATCTTGTCATCATGTGTGATTACCAACGTCGTCGTCCTCACATCCCACCATTGTCGTCGTCCTCAGTTCTCTTAATCTCTTTTCCTTCTAACAAACTAAATTTGTTAATTAAGTTTATATGGGACTTTTGTGATCTGACTAAACAAAAACCTTGATCAGAACATAAAGAAATGGTTAGGATTCTCTCTTAATTGAAAAATCATACAGTCTCCTCCAATCTAACTTAGAAAATGAAACCTGTACATATATAGACTGCAGAAGGTGAAAGCATATATTCCTAATGGAACAAATTACATTATGACTCTTATAACCAACTAAACAATCGTACATAGAGAGGCTACATAAAATTAAATATACAATACAAACAATTCAAGAATACAATACTCAAATTATAATTCTACACAACATTTAAATATACTTCAACACTACTTGGAGGATAGTAAAGATGGTTTGAATAATGGTGAGAATGAGGAGTGTGCTTCCACCAATAGAGGCCAAAGCTTTCCAACTTCTTCTATACCAGTGACTTTGATAGAAGCCATTCAACCTTTTGCAGATGTCGACATATTCTGAATTTAAATTACATTGATGTACTCCTTTCCGGAGATCAATGAATAGTTTAACAACATCATTGGCATCACCTAGAGAGTTGCTGATTATGTTCTTACGAATAAGGGCATCCACATCCTCTTTTGTGTTCATTAGGCTACCCAATAAAATAGTATAGTCGGTAATGTAAGTTTCATAGGGATAATAACGCTGCTCAAAAGCTATCACATTACGTAACAAATTCTCAGTGCGGCTTTCCACCATAATATGTGAAATCTCAAGAGCTGACCTTGAAAATTTCAAGTTTAGTAAGCATTTGTTTGTTCTTGCCTTCAACTTCACTCCAGCTTCTTTTAACTTGCTTGCACTATATAAAAGAACATCATCTTTGAATTGTTGGAAATGCCTTGGAGGTGTAATTGTTGGTAAGTGAAAGAACCTAATAAGATCTGTGAAATGATTAATCTGAACTTTAGAATCAGGCTTCAAGCTCTGAAAGTTAAAGTAGCCAAAGAAGTCATAGGTGAGCTCAAAAAATGAAGGGGAGGCACAAGGGTCTAGACGAAATGCTAGATCGAATAGACCCTCAAGAAAACAGAAGGGAAGTTGATTCTCAAGTAATGGCAAATCCTCAAATATAGAACTTAGCAACCGTGGCTGTGGCAGTATAGCATCTTTTCCTATCGCATCATTATCATAGCACACCCTGAAGAGCTCAATGATGAAAGTAGCATCCTTTAATATCAGTTTTACAAGTTCATTCTGGGTAAGTTTGATGCTTTCTGAGTCAGAAGCACGAACCCTGGGCTCTAAATGTTTTACAAAGTTGACCAAACCATCCAAACTTGTCATAGCATTTTGGGTAAATCTTTTGAGGAATATTTGCTTGTGGGTTTCCATCTCTAGCCGCCTCTCATTGCATGGTGAAAGGGTCCAATAGATACAACTTTTGGGATGTAAGCATCTTCTTTCATATCACAAAGTGATTGGGGTACCTTGTAGATGCAGCAAGAAAGTGACAAGTGACCATCTTCACTAATCTGGATTATTGTTTTGATGTCATTTATCACATCATCTTCTCATCTATCAGATTTGATCTAGAAAGCGATCAAAATTTCCATAAGAAAACAAAAAAGGGAAAACAAGGAAAGGGAACATAAGGTTCTGACAAATGTTTATGTTAATAGAATTAGAATTAAACATAAGCAATCTTTAAGGTTGTAAGCAACAAGAAATTAAAGAAAATAAGGAATAAAAAAAAAGCCTTTTTGATTGAACAAGAGTACAGGATGCATACTTGTTTCAAGTGATTGGAGGATAAATCATCAGAAGGAGAGGTGATCTGGAGAAGTGCCTGCGTAATTTCCACCATTTCTTGAGAAATCTCAAAGGTTGAGTCTTTTTGCTTCATGCCTGCCATGTTCTAATGAATCTCACTATGTATTATTCTTCCTAGGTATATAGTACTATTAGGGCAAATTGTCAACTTATTACATTCAATTCAATGTGCTTTAGATCCATTCAAATGTATACTAATAGAGATCCATAATGATCGGGATCCTGCAAGTATATAAGGTCGATCGTAATAGTAGAAAATGTCCTGGAGTATTCTAGGAGTCGAACTCAAGGGAAGTTGTGATTTACTCAATTAAGTAATTTAAGTCAAGACGAATGGTTTGTGAAATGTTAAACAAAGATTAAAATAAGAGGAAAACAATAATAAAAGCAAATATGTGAGTTTAATTCAATCACTAAGAGCATTAGGGAATTGGGGTTCATCTTATAGGGACAACTAAAGTTGCTCTTAAATTAACTCTTTCTATAATTATAGTGACAGTTATTTCTAAATTATCCTAATTACCTTCCAGTCAATTAGTATGCATTTAATTAGGTTTTAATTCACTCTCGTGTAACTAAAATCTTTAATTAAACTTTGAAGTTATAACTGAAGTTACCATAAATACCTAACTATATCTCTAGAATTGTTGTTTATGCCTATCTCTCTAGGTTTAGGTTTGTTCTTCATATTTCAGTCTATCAAGCTTACCCATAGAATGAATTTTATGGTGGTCAGTCACAAAATCCCCAATGAAGCACAAAAGAGATAGATATACTTAAACATAAATATATTAGAAGAATTCAATCAGAAACAAGAGTTATAATTCAGAGTAAACTCTAATTAATCCTAGTTATACTACATCCCTATCCCTAACTGAGAGAATTAGTTACGCATAAACATTGTTCTCAGAATCAAAATAACAATAATTTCCCAAATCATCAAAAAAAAAACTAAAGAAAATTGCAAATCCTAGCACTGCTTCTCCGTCGCTCTCTCCATTTCTTTCTTTTCCTTCATGCTTGGCCGACTGAAATGATCTAAATTTAAACAAAAATCTTGACTTCCGCCACTGCTAGCTCCAGATAAGCTCGCCATGGTGCCACTACTTTAAGTGAAAAAATCTCCCTCTGGAGCTTGCTCTCGCTACGACGGCCCTACTTCTCACTATGGCATGAAGCTCTTTCTCCTTCACATTAATTCTTCCCCCATCCTGTTTTCTCTGGTTCTGCATACAATGTCAAAGACTCTCGGTTAGTTAAGGACCAAGTTAGGGATAATGTCGTGAGGGTTGTTACATACATCATAATGCATCACATACAACACCAATCCACATCCATAACATAACATACATATACATCCAAATACCGTTACAATCATCCCAATTCTCACATCCATTGCAACACACTATCCTATTTAGCACAACATACATAGACATTACACTACATAGACTTGGTATTCCAACGTTTGATATGCTACTCCTTTACCTTCTTCAGACTAGTGCTAGAACCTTCACCATAAATGTTAGTTCATGGGAAAGGGGTGTGAGATAAAGTCTCATTAACTGGGGACAACCACACACATATATATAACTTATACAATCTCATGAATGCAATATGAAATGGAATGCATATCGCCCTCATACAAAACGAGCTATCATCATAAGAGGATATTTCATAAAGGTAATTCCCTTTCAACAGTTGGTGAAGATTGATTCCGAGACATCACTAAGTTTACCTTACATTAATGTAATTCGACCAAAGGTTATACTAGTTCTCAGACCATGGCTCTTCTTTCCCTGGACCACCTCTAATTAGTGGCGATTTAGGGAAGGTGTAGTCCACTGTCGCTTGGCCCTCCGGGCCATAGGAGAGAATTTAGTGACAGAGATCCCATCCTTATCCTTCCTTATCATATATCATCATCTCATATCATAGCATTATATATCATATATCATCATCATCACGCAATCCATCATATATCTCACAATGTTATGTGGTGATGCTCATGTCATATTGTCATATAATCATTATCATCATCATGTATCTCAATGTTATGCATGCATCACGTTGTAACATCCTACTCTCAGTCACTTCAAAACTTAAACAAAACCTTCAAAAACCAATCAAACATAACCCCAAACATCTCAAAGGGACTTTCCAAAGCTTCAGAGCAGCAGAAGAACACCAGAAAAACACCTGAACAGGATGCGGCCACGGCCTGCTACAGTTGCGCCGCGGCTGCAGCCCTTCACAGACTCACTGACGCCCACTGTCTTTCTGGCGCCGCGGCCCCAGCATCAGAACTTGTATCAGCAAATTTGCTGATTTGCCGGGCCAACTTCCGATGCGCATAACTTCATGATCCGAACTCCGATTGACCTGATTCCAACTCCTACAGGTCTCTCTCGTCATTATCTAACCATGGATACCAATTTCAACCAAAACCAACTCCATTTGCAGATTCTAGACACCCAACACCATTTTGGCCACTTCTAGACCAAAACTCACAACCTACTACCTCCAATTGCCACCAAAGGCAACTGGGCGCCCCAAGACCCTTCACACAGGTCATATTTGGCTAGACTAACATGTCCAAGAGGGTTTTACCCTAAAGAAACCTTTCCTTCGAGGATTGATTCCCTTGAATCCCAAAACCACATAATGGGCTACATGCCCACAACTCACATACATAGCCCAAAACCACACTTAGGCTCGTATTCAACCATTCTAACATACAAATACCTGCTCATACATTACAGACTCATACCGAGGTCCCCCATCAATCTCACACATCATACATCACATACACATCTTGCATGACATTCATCAACATTACTATCATCCCATGATATAATATACAAATAGCACTCCCAGGACTCTCATCCAGGCAACCAACGACAACAACCTACTTGGCACGGAATTATATAAACTACATTATAACCACTGATATACTTGGAATTCCCGAGGATGGAAAGGCCGTTACTCCTTGATCCTTTCCGAATGAGCACCAGAGTCTTTACCTGAAAGGTTAGTTCATGGGAGAGGGGTGTGAGACAATGTCTCAGTAACCGGGGACAACAACCACACACATATATACATATATATACATATATCTCTCATAAATCATGAATGCAATATGAAATGAATGACATGCATGTCGCCCTCCCAGGGGCTCCATCCTTATCCTCCCTAACACATAACACATATATCATCCATCCTTATCCTCCCTAACATATATGTATATCGTAGACATAGCATCCACCCTTATTCTCCCTAACATATACATAATCCATCCTTATCCTCCCTAACATATACATATATAATCCATCCTTATCCTCCCTAACACATATAGATATACACATAGCCCATCCTTATCCTCCCTAACATATACATATCATCATATCATCACCACTCCGTCCACCGTATAACACAGTCTCACAATATCATGTTGTGATGCTAATGTATCATCATATAATCATCATCATGTGTGCACCATTTCATATCATATCAATGTCAACATCATAGGTATCATCATCACAATCAACACAATGTCATGTATACATCATATCATAGCATATCAATGTTACCATCACATATCTCATCATCATAACTATACTCATCATCTACTCTACTCATATCACGATATATAAAAACGGTACACACAAGCACATCAATATCGTGATATGAAAGAGACATGCATATATATATACACACAACTATACGTACCATCATACACTATCGAAAATACAATATAACAAACACCCGGTTACCTCAAGTTATCAACACCTCGCACGTAGGGCTTAAACAAGCCTCCAGAGCACCCCAATCACGAACTATGTGCCTCCAATAGCCAATCTACCGTTATAACAACATAATACCTTTTATTAATATTACTCCCATAACATTACAATCCACATTCTAGTCGTCCCAGCTTAACCCGGAGTTCTAACAATATTCACACATACCAATAAACCTTAAACAACCATTCAAACACACACCAACACATACCATTTCGGATTTCCACTTCTTTTTCTCAAATTCCAACCTAGGGTTTAACTCAAACTCATCATAACCCAACCAAAACTCATACCCACACTTCAATAACACTAAATCATACTTCAATAATCCCTTTAGGCACCATTTAATCGGTGGGAAATCAACTAAATATGGACTCTCACACAAACCCCCGAAAATCAACTCCAAATCGAAGAGAAAAACGAAGAGGAAGAGAGTAGATCCACTTACCAACTGAGAAACAAGCTTCTATGGCCCAGAAAACATCCCCCTAGGTCAGATTTGGCGTGCCCTAGCAGAGCTTCTCGCTGCTTCTTCGTCGCTCCCTCCGTTTCTCTCTTTTCTTTTCATCCGAAATGATTCTGATTTAAACCAGATTCACGACTCTCGCCGCGGCTCCAGATAAGTCCACCGCGACGTAACCAGTTTCAACCGGGAAAAGTCACTGGAATTGGCTCTTGCCGCGGCTGCCCTGCTCATCGCCGCGGCGTGGAGCTCATTTCTTCTCCACTTGAACCTTCCTCCGTCTTGTTTCCTTCGATCCTGCATACAATGCCAAAGACAAGGATCATGAGGGGTGTTACACACGTCATGTCATATCATCATCATCATCATATATAACAATCATCCTCATCGTAATCATTATCCACTATGTGTCTAACTGTGTGCATACCATGATATATAGAAAATCATACACACACATGGTATGAACGGAAACATGCATATACACATGTTTATCAACATATAATATATACAAAACAAACAATACAAATATCCGGTTACCTCTAGTTGTTAATTCCACACACACGCGATTCCACTAGCTTCCTGGGTTATCTAATATACTTGTACCCCTTCTAGTCAACTAAATATCTCTACAACATCATAATACCTCAATTATCACAATATACCATTCAACAAAAAATCACAATTCAACCATATAGGCCTAACCTAAAGTTCCAATACCCTTTCCATGTATCATTAAGCTCCTAAAGACCATTCAAACTCTAATCAATCACACACATCTCGGATTCCATACTTCCTCTAGTAATTTCAACCTAGGGTTAAGCTTAAATCATGCATACTCCTTCCAAAACTCACACCCGAGCTTCATAAACACTAAATCACACTCCATTAATCTCATTTCATCCATTTTAATCGGTGGATTTTGGCCAAAACCAAAGATCCCAATATATATATGAAAAAACCTAACTTAAAACTGAAAAAATGGAGAGGGAGGAGTAGGGATCACTTATTAACAAGAATCCAAGCTTCAAGAGATTGAAAAACACCTCCAAGGGCCAAAGATTACAAACCCTAATGCTGCTCCTTCTTTCTCGCTCCGTTTCCTTTCTGTTTTGTCATCCGAACTGATTCTGATTTAAAAAAAATTCTTCACACTCACCGCAGCACCATGTGCCTCTGTCTCCAACTTGAGTTTTCCTCCGTCCTATTTTCTTCGATTTTGTGCACAATGCCAAATACACTTAGTTAGCTAGAGACCAAGTTAGAGACAATGTAATGAGGGTTGTTACAAAAAGAATCTAACAAATCTCTAGGATACAAACCCAAGTTGAAAATTTATGAAGAAAATGACATTTGACCACTCATAATTTATAATATTAACCATTAAAATTTAGAAATTAGTTTTTAAAAGTTATAGAAGCACATTATTATTAGTGTTTGCTTGAAATTTTGAATCATTCTCTCTGAAACTCTTTCAAAAATTGCCTAAATTTATTTCTATATTTATATTGAATTGTTATTTAATGTTGTATTTTATTTAATTATATTTTTTTATTTTTGTAATGAATTTAAAAGTATTTTAATATTCATATTCTCATTTCATAAATTAATTATTATTATTATTAACCAAAAAAAAAAGAAAATTTTTGAATCAATTAAAATTAAATAAGTTTAGAATTTTAAATTAAAACTTTCTATTTACAAGTGATGCTAGAGGATTTTTCAAGATATTTTAGGGAATTTACAACTTTAACATAGTTTTTGAAGATAAGGAAATTTCCCAATAGTTAAAATAAATTCCAATTTTATTGGATGTCCCGATGGGACTTTGTGCATCTTACTAAAAAATGTAATGTGTTTAAAAAGATATCTTTTTAATAAATAATAAATAATTGATGATATAATAAAAAATAAATAGCAATAAATAATTGATAATTTTATACAGGATATTAATTTTTGAAATTAAGTTAATCACTAAATAAATTACATATACACGTACGATTTTCGGAGGCAAGAAAGAGGATGTAATGAGCTCCCAATAAGTTGCTTTAACTTGGTGGTGAGCAATCATTTGTGTGTTTTGTTTTTTTAATGAAAAGGTTTACCGTAAATATATTTAAATTCGTATACTAAAAAAATATGTAATATGTATACTTATAAAAAAAAAATCAAATGTGGCTGATGACCACACCAAATGAAGAAGACCATTGCAAGCTAGACCCACTTGCTACTTGCTTACACTTCAACAATTAAGACCTGACTGCTTGGTGAAAGGATTTTGATAGGTTCTCTCACTCCTCAGCGTCAGTGTCATCTTTTTTCTTCAAAATTTCTTCACTTAATCAAAAGACAAAATACCTTTTTTTTGGGCCAACTTCCTAAAGACAAACAATAGAAGAGCAAAGAAAATTACATGCTGAGTGCAATAGAAGTAGACATTACATGCTGTAGCACATGCTCATGCCTAATGAAGAAGACTCATATCGGCACCCCTTGGCGTCCATGGTCCTGAGGTCCCACAAAATTGATTTAATTTTATCATATCAAGTCAGTTTTATTTTTATAATTTATTTATCTTTGAAATGGTCGTATGAAGAGCATAGAAAATTTGAAGAGTAAAGAAGTTAATTCGAATTCTTGTAGTGAAAAAGAATCGTTGTCTGTCCAGTTCATGAATTCAATTAAAAGAAAACTTAAATGCATGTAACTTTTATAACCAACTTATCATTCATTTAAAATTCTTTACCCATCACCACCATTGAACTCATATTAGTTTTTTTTTTACTTAATCTGCACTAATAAAATTATTAAATAACCCAGGTTATAGTAAAATTTAATGATATTTCATCAAAATATCCTAAATTAAATGCTAAAAATGACTTGAATTCTATTTATTATTGTTTTTAATAAAGGATAAAAAGTAAAAAAAAACTAATTAATATATTTTATTGGTAATGTAAAATAATAGATAAATAAAAATATTTATTATTTTTTAAAGTGACAGATAAGATAAAATAGGACGGGGGGATCATTACTTAAAATACTATATATATAACCCTTGAACTTAGGTAGCAACCGCATATACGACTGTACTGTTTAAAGAAAACAAAGAAAATTATTTTGAGTTTGAGAATGCTCTTATTCATTAATAGATGATATAGATACACTGTATAAAATTAGAAAGAGAAAAGAAATTTTGAGGATAGAACACTCCAAAATATATATATATACACAAGATTTTAATCTATTTCAATACTTCTTGGAGGATAGAAAATGTGGTTTCAACAATTGTGAGAATGATGACTATGGTTCCTGCAGCAGTGGCCACAGTTTTCCAAGGTGTATTGCAATAATCTCGTCTCAAAGTTGCCTTCATCTTGGGCCAAGGATCTTGATAGAATTTATTCAAACTTTTGCACACTTCAAGGTATTCAGAACTGAAACTCGCTCCAATGATATTTTTACCAAGACCATTGAATAAAGTTGCAACTTCCTTGCTATCACCAAGCCAGTTGTGGATTATTTTCTTATGAACAAGGACATCCACATCTTTATTTGTACTGATTAGGCAATCCATTACAAAAGCATAGTCAATAATGTAAGATTCATAAGGATAATGTCAATGCTCCAAAGCCATCATATTACTAAAGATTAATTCAGTGCCATCTACCACCAAAATCTGTGGGATCTCAAGAACATGCCCTAAAAATTTCAAGTCTAATAAGCACTTACTTTTGCTTACCTTGAATTTTACTCCTACTTCTTTTAACTCATTTGCACTATATTGAAGAAGATCTCCACCTTGTAAAGGATGCCTTTTAGGTTGCAGTTTCGGTAAATAAAACAATCTAAGAAGATCTGTGAAATGCTTTATATTAGTAATATGCTCTGGCTTGAATTTTTGTCTATTGAAAGAGTCAAAGAAGGAAAAAGTAAGGTCCAGAAATGAAGGAAGGTCACCACGTTGGTCAAGGGGAAATGCTCTGTCAAATAGCTCTTCAATAAGAAAGAACGGAAGTTGATTCTCAAGTAAAAGCAAATCATCAGTAATAGTTTCGTTCAAATATAGCTGTGAAAGTTTAGCATCACTGCGGATCTTCCGCTTATACATACTCTTGAATAGTTGAATGATGAAAGCAGCATCGACTAATATTACTCTCACAAATTCCTTCTCATTAAGTTTGATAGTCTCTGAGTAACAAGCACGGATTTTTGACTCTGAATGTGTCACAAAGCTGACCATTTCGTCCAAGCTTGCCTTAGCTTTGTGTAAATCTTTCGAACAATACCTGTTTGTGCTCTTCCATGTCTTTCAGCCTCTCATCACCGTAATGAAGGGGGCCAATCGAAACAGCCATTGGGGGTATAAGCATCTTCTTTTAGTTTGCAAATTATATGGGGCACCTTGTAGATACAACGTGTACGTGAAAAGAGAACGTCTTTGCTTTCTTTTATCTTTTCTTTGATGTCAATCACAATATCATCTTTTAGCTGTCAAGTTTGATTCAGAAAACAATCGATAATTACACAAGCAAACTAAAATAAAGGTGACTATATATAAGCTTCTGAAATGTAAATTGTATTCTTCTCGTAATAACTGATATGTAATCTCACAAATGGTTTATAACTAAAACTAAATATCAGTAGAAAAGGCTAATAGTTGAGGTATTAAAATATGTGCAAGCTTGAATGTTTTCGGCGTGAGAGAAATCAAGTAAATAAATTAAGAAAAGCCTTCATAATTGAACAAAAGTAAAGGATATGCATACTTGTTGCTGTTCCAAGTGAGTGGAGGATAAATCTGCTGACTGAGGTTGGGGTTCCTCCAATATTTCTTGAGTAATCCGAGTGGTAAAGTCTTGCTGCATCATATTATTCTCCATCTTGGATGTGCTGCTATTGTGTTCTGCTCTGTCTATGAGACTATGTGGTGCATTGGGTGAGGATTAATATATGGACCCTTCTTGTGGACTTGTTGACATGTGGTTAGACCTATCGAGTCATAACAACAACAACAACGAAATATTAGTCTTATCTCACAAAGTGGGATCGACTATATGAATCATACGACACAAATAAACTTTATCAAACACCATTTATTTAAATAAATTATTTATTAAGAGGTCATGCCATATAACTTTTTTTAATGTTCTTCTTGATCTTCCTCTAGCCTTTTGATAGGGCTTCAAATCATTTGATCAACTTTTCTTACTGGCTCCTCTCGTCTCTTCTTTATATGTACTCAAACTACCTTAAATCATTTTCCATAATTTTCTCCTCAATATGTATTACTCCGATTTTCCCTCGCATATAATCATTTCTTATCTTATCCATTCTTGTATGACTTAACCAGCCATAAAGGAAAAAATAGAGAAGAATCTAACAAATCTCTAAACCTAAACTCAAGTAGATAATTTATTGAAAAGAAATAACTTCTAAAGAATCATACATATATATATACATATACCTCACAAAATCTATTTTAGCTAGCACACAAGGATTTAGGGACTTCTAGTTGTTTTTGAAATTTTGGGGACTTTTGTGTAGATATTTTTTTTGCTTCTTAGCCCTTCGGTGTAAAAAATTTTAAGTGGAGCCTCCCTTTGTCCCACAAATTAAATAGGTTCATACGACTAGGATTAGATATCCATTAATACTCCCTCCATTTTTAAATATTAAAACACAAAAGATGAGTTTTTTTTGTTTTTAAATATAAAATACATAGAGGGGTAATAAGGTGTATTTATGAATTTTTTTTTTATTTCACCTTCACATTAAATATAAGTGAATTTCACAAGGTTACATTAAATATGAATATTTTAGGGAACTAATTTGTATTTTAGGTAAATTTGATGCATTTCTTGGTTTGCCTATTTTTTTTATTTATATCTTATACCCCTTTCATTCCTAAATATGAGGAATAATTAGGAGAATTTCTATATTTAAAAATGTAAGGAACACTGATGGTTTATTTGGTGTATTTAATAATTTTTTTTAAAAGTACCCCTAATTAAGATGCCATTTTTTTTCAAACACTAGTAGTACAATTTATTTATATTAATTATATGATATAAAAGTTATTAATATTAAATAATAATATTTTTAGAAATTATTTTATACTCAGAAAAAAATCAATAATTAATAAAACATATAAAATATATTAAAAATTATACTATTCGCAATCATAAAATAATTTACTCTTAAAATACAAATATTATATAATTTATTTTGCCTGTGTGATTGGTATTAGGAAATCACCTCACTTCAACTGACAATGACATTCTTTAAACTTAAAAACTCTAATTAAACTATATAATTTTTTACTAGCTGAGTCACTCGGTGTAATATTAATGCCATTGAATATAACCTAGAGTGAAAGAATGCTGACGGAAGCATGTTGTACAAAACCTAATCACTGAAGAAGACCATTACTAGTCTCAGTACTGCGATGACAGTGGCATTAATAAGTTTGGTATCCTTCATAAATTAGAAAGGATTTTTATTTCATGGTACAATAATTTTTTTTGTCACCCATACTACAATAATTGAAATATATCTGGTGGCCAAAAATAAATAATTGAAATATATCATATATATATATATATATCTTATTGAAAAAATGACAATGAAGCATCCGGTAAAAAGATATTGTTAATTTTTCTTATAAATATATATAGCAAGCTCTAACATTTATAACTATCAAAGATTAACATATTTTTTAAATTTCATATGATGCTCTTACCGATATTTTTTATTTGTCACATTCTAAAAATTTGTTATAGTTCTAAATATAGGTCACTTTCCATAAATTTTTGAAGTATTAATTACTTTATTTTCAAAATACCCCTATTTATAAATAAGAGAGATAATGAATTATTTAAATTTGTGGTATATTTATTAATGGTAAGGAAGGAAATCACATCAATTTTAAAATAATTTTAATAATTTAATAAATTTTTCTTGATTCTAATGAGTTAGTTGAAGGTAATTTACAGTAACATTAAGGATAGGAGGGAAGTACATGAAAAGATTTAACTAGTTATTAATATAAGCCACATACCCCAAGTCCCCAGCCTTACCATGGCTTTTAGTTGATGATTTTATTAGAAATGCTAATATATATTTATATAACATTTAAGCTTATGCAACTGTGCCATATTTAAAGAAATCAAAGAATACAATCATTATGAGTTTGAGAATTCTCTTATTCATTGATGTTGTAAATTCAGTGAACACAAATTTCGAAAGGATTTTATTTTTTGACCACCAAGAAAATACTTAATTAATAGCAACACAGAGTGCAACAAGAATAACAAATACAGAATACATTACATCAGAAAAACACAAGAAAGAAAAGCCGCACAAAACGATGATAACAACACAAAACAAAAAGCCCACAAGACACAAATGGACAAAGAAAATAACCATAGACACATAGAAGTCATCGACGAAAGCGGAGCAACCTCGACTTATTCCAGTAGTAGAATCTATATATGCCAATACTACTTGGTGGATATAAAGTCAATCATGTATGATTCATCAAGATAATGACAGTGCTCTAAAGCTATCAAATTAGGAAATAATAATTTAGTGGTATCTTCCACCATTATCTTTGGGATTTCAAGAAAATGCATTGAAAATTTCAAGTCTAATAAGCACAGGCTTTTGCTTTTCTTGATTTTTACTCCTCCTTCTTGCAACTTAATTGCACTATACATTTAAGAAGATCTTCACCTTGCAAATGATGCCTTAAGGTTTTGTTCTCAGTACTAGTCATGGATCTAGACTTTTATATGGGGGGAATTGAAAATTACTTTAAATATGGGGCTTTACTATTAATTTTGACATTTTTTACAAAGGGATGTCAGAAACTATTTTTGGGGGGGGGGGCGCTCACCCCTTGTAGATCCGTCACTGCTCAGTATGTAATACCCTACCTTCAAACACCACCAGATTTGACCAAAACCATCAAAACCCAATCAAACATAACTCAAACATCTCAAAACCACTCCCTAAAACCTTAGAATAGTGAAATCTGGGATGGGGCCGTGGCCGCTACAATACCGCTGCTACTCCAGACCTCTCTTGTTTTCACTTGCTATTGGACTCTCTGGTGCTGCGGCGGCCCATGCTAGTTTCCACACCAGCAAAAATTTAACACCAGGGTGAACTTTTGACTCGCATAACTTTATGCTTCGACCTTCGATTGACTCGATTCCAACTCCTTCAAGTCAATCTAGTCCGAACCTATCCATAGACACCACTTTTACTTCAAGCTGACTCCATATGGAAAATTTGGATACCCAACACCGTTTTGGCCACTTTTTGACCAAAACTCACAACTTACATCTCTCATTTGCCACCAAAGGCAATTTGACCAACCAGAACCATTCACACAGATCCTAAACCACTTAACCAACTCATTCACAGAGGTTTCACCTCAAAGGAATCACTCCTTTGAGATTTGACCCCCTTGAACCCCATTTAACAAAATGGGCTGCAGGCCCTAAAACACACCAACAAGGCCCAATTCCACCTTTGGGCTCACAAGCACCATTAAACTGACTCCTCAACAACTCAAATCACGTATACACCAACATCTAGCATACACAGCACATACAACACAATTCCACATACATAACCATACATACAACATTCATCCACAACAATCCTTATCCATGTCATACATCCATTACAAACATCCACTAGTAGAAAAATATCATTCTAAGACTACTCTTTAGGACTGTAAAAAAAACAACAGTCTTCAAGAATTGGTACAGTGGCAATTTTGTAATTAATGATATGTGTTAAGCATTTTCAAAGACGTTGGGAAAAGCCACCGTCCTTGGTTTCCATTCTACAGGACGGTGGAGTGATTCACCGTCCTTAAAAGCTAAATTTTGAGTACATTGAGCTCACGGCAAACTCTTCTAACCTAAAGTGGCAAACTCTTCTCACCTCGCGGTAAAACCTTCAGCCAGTTTTTACTCCGTTTTCGGCTCTCCCTGCTCACCACTCACCATCGGCATCTTCCCTTACCACTCACCATCGGTATCTTCCCTCACCACTGACCATCGCAATCTTCCCTTACCACTCACCGTCGGCACCATCAATGCCATCAAACTCTAATCCATTTGCCTTAACTTTGTTTTGGACAGCCATGAACACCGACGAACCTTAACCTATTAGCCTAAACTCCCTCTGCCACACACAGTCACACCATAGCCCATCACAAGCCATCAAAACCTCCCCTGCTACATCACTGTTCCTTATTCAGTACCGACAAGAAAAGGGGCTACGAAGTGCAAGTATCGATGCTAGTAAAACCCAAGCTTTGGAGAAACCTATTGCCTATTTTGGACCACAACCCAGAAGAGAGGCTATGAAGTTCACTGTGGGTTGGTCTTCTCTATCGGTAAGCATCTCTTATCTATGACACTATTTATCTATTAGCGTGTCCTAGTGAGTATGGTATCTAGAGCTTGCTAAGCATTTCTTAGTGATTTTGTGTGAAGTAATGTATTTGACAATAAGATCCACTATCTGCTAGTGTTTATTTATGTGTTGGTATGTTGGTAATTGGTATAGCTAACAGCTGTATCATCACTTATAGAGGATTTTTTGGCAGTATGTTTTGCTTGTATCGTCACTCTAATCTTCTTTTACATGTATTTGATGTTGCAAGCCTGTGACAAGTTTCTTATGTTCTTTCTAAAGATCCACAATTTCATTAGGGGCTTATTTATTTGTGTGTTTCTATTTCTTCACCAGCCAAGGGGTAGGCATATTGATGTGCAAAGAGACGAACTGTCAAGGGCTCTGATGGTATGCGCAACTTTCATTCAGACTTTGTGGTGACATTATACTTTTAGGTCATATAGCAACTCATATTGTGCGTGGTGATTTAACAGCTTTTTCTTCCCTTTTTTTCTTATAACCACTATTCATTGCTTAATCTACATAATGAAACATGTTTATTGCTTTCTCCTTGTGTGTTCTTTTAACTACTTTGAACCTTATAAGTTTACTATATTGGTGAACTTCCAGAGTGATGGCCAGATGAAGTAATTTTGTCACACTAGATTGGTATGTGCATTGAAGATGGCTTTTTGATATGATTATTGTTTTAAAATTTAAAAATAAACCAGTGGCTTGGCAGATTGGGAGTATATTGTTTGAAGTTTTTCAGGAGGGTTAGATGTCCCCAGCTAATCTTCGGGATTTTTGAACCTTCAAGTACATTGCTTTTGGCTAGAAAAATGAGCCTTAAGTTCTTAGGCATTATGCTACTCTAGCTGGTTTGTGGTGTCTTTGGCCTTTCTTGAAGTTTCAACTCATGATTCTTTTGGAGATTTCTCTTGTGGACTTATGAAGAGATTGGAATGCTGTTTTGAGCTACAAAAGTCTACAATTTTTTTTGGCTATGAGAGGACTTCTTTTTTGTATTGCTCTTCTCTTCTCTGCATCATATTGTTTTTTTCCATCTAAAAAGATGTTTGATATTTTCGTATATATTCTTGAAATTGAGGGACTTGTATATTTGTATGCAAAACTGATGAGCATGTTATTTTAGCTGTGCTACTTATCATGAACTAATTGTTCTACTTCTCTGCAGTCTGCATTCTCTTCCACACTTGTTTTCGAGTCATTTGTCATGCCTTTGCTTCTTGAGAAACTTTCTTCTTCCTTACTTTCTGCAAAGGTTAGTATCAATGGAATATATGTAGTTCTACCTTTAGTGCTAGATATTTGTCGTGCCTTCGTATTGTTCTCTCTGATATGCATATGTCCAATCTTATACTAAACCAGAATCATTTCAATTCATTTTTTTCCGGCTCTGTTAGAAACCTTGTATATGTCATATATAAGGTAAAATAATTGTTTGAAAAATTCTAAGTCCATTGTACTCTGTTGACACCATTGATATGTTTAGCATGGTCAATAGTTTCATGGTGAGTTGGTCATCCTTTGTGGAGCTTGTCCTATGCACCAAAAGTTGTATGTGAAATAAAACAAAAAGAGGGTGATGGTTATTATAATTTCTTAATCTCTTTGTTTTGTATTTACGATGCTTTTGTTTTAGTGTGAGCTAAATATGTAATGATAAAGCTCTATAGTGTGAAACTTTCTTGTGTGAGAACTTTTTGCTTTAAGTTTTCTATGAATAGGGATAAGTGAGAGACCTTTTACTGTACTTGAAGTTTTGAAGTACTGGTGTCATCTTAGCAATACTATATTTGAATCAATATTAAATAAAACTTGGGCACCTTAAGCTGCAAATTAAAAAATAAAAAAAATTCTACACTAATATTTTCTCTTACCACGTAAACTTCAGCTAATACAGTAATATTATTAATTGTATTATTATTCATGCATGTCACCCAAATCACTTATTGCAACACTATTTTGGTTTCTATGAGTGTACATGTGATGATTTTATGCTACTTTTTTTTTTCCTCACAGTTTATGTGTGCGTGCAACCCTTAACCTTAATAAAGGTTATAATTCCTTCTAGAATTCTAGAAGTTGAAAACTTGAAGTGATGTGCGTGCTTGGTACAGGGGACTTGTTCTTCTCATGCATGGACTTGATGAACATAGGTTTGTAGTTTGTGCCTAATTCAAGTTGGTAACCCTTTCAATTCTTATAATCCTTGACGTGATTCTGAAGCCATTCCCATTATTCTATAACAGTGGCAGGTATAGTGATTTTGTAAAGAAGGTGAATGCTAATGGCTTCAAGGTTTATGGAATGGATTAGGTTGGTAAGACAGAACAACTTGTATTCCTTGATAGTTTTCTTTCTCAGCATACTTGAGTTGTGCTCTATTATATAATTTTAAAATTTAGCTTTTGGAAAAGAGAACGGATGTAAGGAAACATGACAATATGCTATTTGGTTCTTCTTGATTGACCAGACTTTGTTCTAGGTTCTTGTATGTGAATTTAAATATATTCATATTTATGGCCACCATTATTTTATTATCCTCATTCATTTATCATATGCACTATTATTGCTTAAAATTCAAAGTCATATCTAAACACAATCAGATGCAAATGGTAACAAATTGGCTTATTTACCCCACTATAGTTGTGAAAAAAACTATTCTTATGGCACCTCTGAGGGATTGCTTGTCTTGGATGCAGTCATCAAGACTCTTGAGTTCTGACTAATGGCTTATTAGGATTTTATAGGTATCATCTTCATTAAAAATTTGAAGGACAAAATCGAGTTGAAGTGTTGAACCAGGTCTCATTGAACTTGATGGTAGGGGATATTCATTTATTTTCTTCTTCCTGAGGAGGCTGGTATCCTTTTCTTTTAATAGCACTATGCCAACCAAAATGTCTGCTGTTTCTTTAATAAAAAACACTATTGTTAGTTAATTAATGATAGAGATAGTACCCTGATAGCAATTTGTTGTGTGACCTTATCTCTAAGTACTTCCCCTTTATTTCATTTGGCAAATGGAAGTTCCCATTAGTTAATTAATGATAGAGATAGTTCCTTTGAATCTGTCCTGCAAATTTAATTAAATGGTGCTATGGTTCTTGTCATAAAGTGGATAGGAAGAACAAATGTTTTAAACTTTATTTCTAGCCTTATAGTTGTCATTCTAATCAGGAACAATTTCTTTCTCACATTGCACAGAGTTTTTTTTGAGAAGATTCTTATTGAAAATCCTAGGCTCCTTTGTTTTTGCTTTGAACACTCAACAGGTGAAGCCATTATTCTTAAGGCATAGTTAGTAGTAAAAAATTTTCTCTAAGTTAAGTTAAACATTGCTTTTTGAATGATCAACGAATTGTAATTTTTTTCAGTTTTTTGAGGAAGAAAACAAATATGTAATAGGCAATTCTTTATTAGGAGTTGGTGTTGGTATATCAGAAATGAAATTGGAAATTTTTGGTTCGAATTAAATTGTTAGAATGTATAATTTTTAATGTAATATATTTTTTCCATGAATGTGAATAAATACCAACTATTCTCTTTTTTGTTGTAGTGTATGTTTTTATTTCTTAATATGTGAATCATGTAACTAAGCCTTGCCTAAAAAATGATTGCCAAATGAATGCACTCCAAGTCAAGGGATCCTGAATTGATGTCATGTTTTTATCTGCAATTGGTTGTAATTTTTAACTCCAAATGAATGTACTTCAAGTTTCTATATGCTTTGTATGATATCTATTCTAATTGAAATTTAGTAGTAAGTAGACTTTTGTAGCAGTATTCTAATTTATTTATTTATTTAATGCAATTCAATGCAGAAACACAATGTCACAAATCAGATAGAGCACTTGATCACATTACTTGCAATTGTGCAAATAAGAGTTTCTAAAGTCTAATCAACAGTGAAATGTTAGTTTTCACATGGATGCTTAATAAACTTTCTTCTATTTTATTTTATTTTTGTTCCTAAGAGAAGTTTTTGTTTTTGGAAAGACATGTTTCAGTTGGATCTATTTTAGAAGGTACTCTATAGTAGTTACTTTTATGTGCACTTTCTTCTATTAAAAAATATCACAAATGTTGTACCAGAACATTCATTCAAATTTTGCTATGGTTTGTGAAGGCATTTAATGGAAACACTTATGTGATGCTTAAATTTACTTCTTTTTCTAAAGTCATGTAATATCTACTTGCATGTAAGTGTGTGGCACATTATAGGAGAAATTGTTAAATTATGCTTTTTGTTGATATTTGTGATATTCAGTTGTTTCATTGCCCATAAAAGACATTCCATTTTTGCAATTGGCATTTTTGGTTTAAAGGGTTCTTACTGTGAATATTTTGGTATGGACCTAAATTAGAAAAAAAAATGCTCATTTTTTAGGACTGTTGTGAGTCCTAATAGTCCTAGAAAATAGAATTTCTAGGACGGTTGTTGCCACACTAGTCCTAGAAAGTCTACTTTTTAGGACTATTATGGTGTACAACAGTCCTAAAAAAGGGATTTTCTAGGACTGTTGTGACAACAACAGTCCTAGAAAGTCACTTTTTAGGATTGTTCATCAACCGTCCTGGAAAGTTTAACTTTCTATGACTTCCCCTTGTACTACTTCATAGTAACCGTCCTAAAAAGTCTTTTATAACAGTCTTAAAAAGCCTTTTTTGTACTAGTGATCCTATCCTACTTGGCACAAGATACATATCCAAATTTACACACACAAACTACATAGACCTAGTATTCCCACATCCGATGGTACTCCCTCGGCTTCTCAGGACTAGTGCCAGAACTGTCACTTGAAAGGTTAGTCATGGAAGAGGGGTGTGAGACAATGTCTCCGTAATCGGGGACAACTGCACACATATATATACATATATATAACTCATACAATCCGTGAATGCAATGTGAAATGAATGGAATGTATGTCTTCTTTGTACACAGCTAGAACCATGGGCTATCATCATAACAGGATATTTCATATAGGTAATCCCCTTCTAATAGTCGGTGAAGACTGATTCCGGGATATCACCAAGCTCACCATTAGTGCACCCGGTCAAAGGCAACACTAATGTTCGGACTGTGACTTTCCTTCCCCTGGACCATCAAGAATTGATGGTGATTTAGGGAAGGTGTAGTCCACTGCACGCCTTTTCTCTCCTAGCCATAGGAGGAGATTTAGCCGTAGGGATCCCATCCTTATCCTTCCTAACATATATCATCATATATCATATCATCATCTCATCATCACCACCCAATTCGCCATAAATTGCAATCTCACAATGTCATATGGTGATGCTCATGTATCATCATATAATAATCATAATAATCTCAATGTCATGCTATGCATCATGTCATATTATATCAATATCATCATCACATATATAATCATCATCATAATTAACATATAGCTGAGTGCATACCACGGTATATAGAAAATAGTACACATAAACACATTTGTATTGTGGTATAAAAGAAACATCCATATATACACCAATATATGTACTATCATACAATACAAACAATACAATACAATTAAACACCTGGTTACCTTAATTGTCATTATCACATGCACATGGGTTGCATAAGCTTCTCGAGTTGCTCAACATGTTTGGACCCCTCTCAGGCTACCAAACAACCTTCACAATATCACAGTTATTCAATTAACACAATATACCATTTAGCCAAACATCACAATTCAACTACCTTAGCTTAACCCATGGTTCCAACACCCTTTTCATGCATCATAAGCTCTTAGAGACCATTCAAACATTACTCAACCATATACACTTCGGATTCCCAAGAGCCCTAACAAAAAACAACCTAGGGTTAAGCTCAAATCATACATACACCTTTCAAAATTCACATCCAAGCAACAAGAACACCAAAACATACTTCCTTAATCCCATTTCATCCATTTCAATTGGTGGATTTCATCCCAAAACTGAAGATCCCAACTCAAAATTGAAAAACCCCAAGTTCAATTGAAGAAAATAGAGAAGGAGGATTAGAGCTCACTTACCAACATGAATCTAAGCTTTCAAGGTTCGAAAATCACTCCCAAATGTTGAAAATGTCAAACCCTAGCAGAGCTCCTCTGTTCTTCTCCGTCGCTGCCCTTCGTTTCTTTCTTTTTGTTTGTTCAAAATGTTTCTGATTTAAACTAGAAAACTGAGTCTCGCCACAACCTCAGATAAATCCGCCACAGCTCCACCATGTTTCAGCTGAAACAACGCGACTGGACTTGTTCTTGCCATGGCGGCCCTACTTCTAGCTACTGTGTAGAGGTCTTTCAGACTCTACTTGAACCTTCCCCCTTCTTGTTTCCTCTGGTTCTGCACACAATGCCAAAACAAAATTATGAAGGGTGTTACACAGTATGTATGTAAAACAATCTAAGATCTATGTATATATCCTATGATAAGAATTGGGCTCTAGTTTTTTTCTTGTTAAATTTGGAAAAGAAGTGAAATGTTAGGTTGAGCAATAAAGGGAAGTCACCTTGTTGGTCTGGGGGGAATGCTCTATCGAATATCTTTACAACAAGAATGAAAGGAAGTTGATTCTTAAGTTAAATTACCAAATATCTAATAATAGTTTCCTGCAAAATAAGGTTGTGACAGTATAGCATCATATAAGATCTTACCCCTATAGGCGATTGTGAAGAGTTCAAAGATGAAAGCAGTATACACTAATGCTAATTTCACAAGGTCCTTCTCAATAAGAAGCTCAACCTTGTGACTCTGAATGTTTCACAATGATGACCATTTCATCCAAGCTTGCCTTAGCCTTTTGTCAATCTCAAACATTATCTTTCCTCTATCAAGTTGGATTCAAAATAAAAAATAGTACTTACATCCAAAATAAAATTAAAAAAAAGTACAAAGGTGATTGTAACAACCCTCATTATATTATCCTTAACCTAGTCTCTGACTAACTAAGTGTAATGGGTGTTGTATGTAGAACCAGAGGAACTAGGATGGAGGAAAGCTCAAAGTGGGAAAAAAAAGCTCCATGCCACAGAGAGAAGTAGGGCTGCCGCGGCTATTAAGCTTTGATTTCTAGAAATTCTTTAGGTCGAGAGCATTCATATAGTGACCAACTAACTGGAACCGCGGCGGGAGTTAAGAAATCAATATAAACCAAAATCAGTTTGGACAACGAAATAGAAAGAAAACAGAGGGAGAAAGAAGAACCTCTATTAGGGTTCATGTAATCCGACCTTTGGAGGTGTTTTTTGTGACATTCGAGCGCTGATGAGGCCAGGGAGTGATCGCTGGTGCAAGAAAGGGGGTGTGAGATAAAGAGTGATGAGGTACGGATAAGGAGTGGCTCCTGGCAGGCTTTTAAGCGGAAGGGGCATATGAATGAATCGAATGCATATTGAAACGAGAGGGATCCAGAGACTGTATTGTTAGATAAGCTGGCTTCCCAAGAGGGAGGTGAATTGGGAAGATTAAAAATTTTCTGCAAAATGTCAAGAAAGTGAAGAAACAAAGTATGATGGTAAAATAGAGTATAAATGAATAAACTGTAAAAGTAGCAGTAAAGAGAAGAAAACTCAGATATTTATCTTGGTTCGGTCTCTCCACTTGACCTATGTCCAGTCCCCAAGTCACCACTTGAGATTTTTCACTATTCTGCTAGAATTCAGTAGGCTTCTTGCAAATGCCTCAGTACAAAGATGATGCTCTGTTCTAGAGCTCACTCTTTCTTTCTATGCACTCTTACTAAGTGCTTCCCTAATCCCTTGTGATATCCCCTCATAAGAAAATCTTTCTTCCAGATGAAGATAAGATTGTTTACAATGATTAAACTCTCTTAAACATAGTGAATATGAAAGTTGAAGTACAGATATTGAAATGATAGAGTAAGAGATTTGAGTATATGATTTGGCAGAGTTTCAGTATATACAAAGTTAAAATCGTTACCCACAACTTCAAATGATGTTATATTTATAAATTTAGGTCTCAACTATATGTTAGAGACAAAATCTATCCGTTGGAGAAGTTATCCAATGGCTACTCTAAAAAACTATCCGTTAATCAACCGCATTTAATGTTTCTGACACTCTAAAATTCAAATTTTAGTTGGTCAATAGATGAATTTCACAGAAATTGAAGGCTAAAGACTTCAACGTTGAATATCCAAAGTTCGTCTATCATGAAGTAAAGTTCAAATTTTGATCTTTTGGAAAATGTTTCTATGTTGTGACATACGAATTTTCATGTTTGAAGACGTTCTGTTAAGTGTGAACAGTATTTTCAATTTACTACAGTGCCTTCGAAATTCGAATTTTGGAACTCCAAAATTCGTCTGTCCGTAGCTAGTTCATAAGGCACAGTAGTTCATCTAATTTGAAATTTAAATTTTCAAAGGGCAAAGTTCGTCTGTCAGAGAGACCTCTTTTCAGATTTACTTCAAAATTTGAATTTATAAATACTGTCATTCGTATGTCAACATATCATTGTATCAGACTCAAAAGCTTTCTTTCTAAAATTCAAATTTTCATGTTCAAAGTTCGTCTATCAGTAAGCAATTTTTAAGCCCAATTTAAACTTAGTTTCAGATGAACTTTAACATAATTTCAGACGAATTTCTTTAATTTTCATAAGTTACATTTTGTCTGAAATTCGAATGTTCAAAACCCAAAGTTCGTCTGTTACTGAAAGCTCCTCTTAGACACTTATCAAAATTTGAATTTTCTCAAGTCAAAATTCGTCTATCAGAGAAGTTTCTCTTCAGACTTGTTCAGTTTCAATATGAAATTTGAATTTCTAAGATGACAGATCAGTATAGACCTTTCAAACTTCGTCTGTTAGTGGGTGTTTTTCAAATATTCCATGATTTAACATAGAATCAAAGTTTTAAAACATCTTTTTACCAAATCAAAGCCTTTTACTGAAATCAAAATATTACTAAACGTCCTACATCTATTCTTGTATTTATTTCTCCAGAATTTCTTCACTTGAAACCTTTTGTGCACCTTTGATATCTTTATTCCAAGCTCTTGAAGGTTGGTTTGGAATCATCAAAACTCTTGGTTCAACATTCTCCCCCTTTTTTATGATGACAAAACAATTTACAAACTGGATTAGTTCTTGGGTTTGCTTTAACAAGCTCCCACTTAACATATGCATTATATTTCAAAAGATATCATGTATAGTAGATCAAGTACAGAGATTCAAAGTTTAACAGGAACATATCATTGCAATCAAGGAATTCTTTCATTTCATTAAACGTTGTTTATACATAAACACAAAGCACAAACAACAGAATCATAACATAACACTACAAGAGGACCCAAGCCTAAGTTCTAATCACTTCTTCTTTGACTTGGTCTTCTTGTTGTAAGTCTTTCCAGAAGGCTCAGTAGCAGACTTTCCAGTTTGCTCACTCTTCTCACCCTTTTTGACATCATCAGAAAGGTGAACAAAATCTGCAGGAGGAGGGATTTGAGACACTGGAATAACTTGAAGAGGCATAGGGACAAATGACGTTTTTGGATTTAGCCTTGGCAAGGACCAAAAAGCTTCAGAACTTGTGTCTTCATCTTCATCCTTAGAAATCTCAAGAAGTTTAGAAATTTCTTGTCTTGTGACTTCTAATTATGCCCTTCTTTCCTCTAAGAACCCATAATATGTAATAGGTGAGAGAGCAGAAGGAGGAAACATTTCTTCAAGCCTTCTTCTCTGAGCTTGTAAGAGAGCATTGTGTGCAATGGCTTCTAGATTAACAAAAGGCACAATGCTCCTTTCTTCATTTATGGCAGCTGGCATGATTGGTGAAGTGGAGATGGCTGCCACTAATCTCTCTACTTGCTTAGATTCTTGCTAGGACAGGATTGACTCTTGAGCATCTGCTAGAATGAGATCATGAGAGCTTGAATCCCAAGGGCCTTCTTCTTCCATACCGTAGTCCAAGGGAGGACCAGGACTTGGTGTGCTCAGTATACCAGCAACCTCAGTATCATCTACAGCATCATCATGCTTAGAAGAGGCTAGCTCAAAGGGGCTTGGAGGCTCAGGGGTTGGAGACTTAACAGGCACAGAGAACCTTGGCTGAGATGGAGCTGATGTGGTAGGAATGACATTCCGAATGTCTTCATATGCATCAGCAACCACTTTTATGTTCTTGGCCAATTAGTGAATCTAATCTTGCAGATGAGCAAATTTTGCATTTTGCTCATCCCTGATGCTAAGTATGAGTGTAGACAAACTGTCATACAACTCAGTGATCTTGGTTGGCTTGGCACGAGAGGAGGGAGTAGATGGAATATGAGTAGGCTTAGATAGAGATGGGACAGGCTGAGAAGGCTGAGGTATAGGTCTCACAGGAGCCTTAAAGGTACCTTCTTGCTGTAGGGAGGCATCTTCAAAGAAGAGATCTTCAGATTTTCCTGCTCCCTTCCCAATCCATCTTCCTTTATTTCTTTCAATTCCCATTCTTTGTAGTTCTTCTTCCTTACAAATCTCAGTAGTCTTCCCTTTCCCTTTCTCAAGGTGTTGAATTCTAGCATATTGTAAATTTTTGAAATGATTGCTGCATAGGGGAGTGTGGAATCTTTCCTCTGATTTCTTGCCTTGATCATGCACTGGAGTATTATATATCCCATGTTGATGAGCTTTCCACGCATGATTGCTGCTATCACATGTGCCTCTGCCCTTATGATTAGATTAAAGCTACCTCCTTTGTTGAAGATGATCCTAGACACTATGTAGTATAGGATCCTCACTTGAGCACTGAGGTCAGTGGGTTTTAGCAAATTTATGGTTGGCCTATTCTTCTTTCTTCTGAACAAAGTGTTCAGGATTATACTCTCCTTGTAGTTCAGAAAGGGGCCACCTTCTTCATCAACAATCTCTACCTCATCCATATATCCAGAAGCAGTGATGTCAATTTTAAGGCCATCTTGCCCTGGGATTTCCAACACTTTATTAAAAGTTTCATCTGTGAGCCAGATGGTCCTTGATCTCAGATTGACCTCCCATTTCTTCTTCTTGTTGTTGTACTTCAAGGAGGCATACCATGTCTTAACTACTTCATCGTCATACCTCTCCAGTATCTCTAATAGATTCTTACATCTTAGCATCCATATCCCAGCATCAAAATTGTTAGAGACCAAGAAATCTTCCAAGTTCACACAGTGAGGCATGATTACCTTTTTACTTGCAAACTTGGTTGAGTATTCTTCCTGAATATGAGGAGTGCTCCATAATGGCACTGTTATGAGTTGGTATTCTCCAGATTCAGTACTGGAGGAGGAAGTGGAAGCAACAACATCAGCAGCAGGAACAGGAACCGAAGGCTCAGTTTTCTTCGAAGAAGAGGGTCCAGTTTTCTTTGATTTTGCCTTTGGGGTTATCTTCTGTCATTTGGAGGGAGTTGCCTTGCTTGATTCAGCTTTTCTCTTTGGTTTTTCACCCTCCTTTGAGGCATATTGAGATTTGACCGTTCTCTTTGGTTGTGTCTCTCCTTTTCTAACTTTAGGATTCTTTACTCTTGCTATTTCTGTGGATGAATGTTTCAGAATAAAGCTGGGAATGGGTTTATAGGATGCGAAAGGGAGTTTAAATTGTGGGAAATGAAGATTTTCGGTTAAAATTTAAGAGCATTGAAGAGAGAATTTGAACAGACTTAAAGAAGGAATGAATAGGGTTACGTCTGTTCAGAGAAAAACTGTCAGTTTTAACATAAGTAAACGCCTGACAGACGAATTTTGATGGGTCAAAATTTGAACTTTGAGCAGTTAAAAGTTAAACTGTTTAGCAAAGCTTTCTGACAGATGAATTTTCTTCTGAAAGTTCATCTGATAGAGGCTTGGTTTAATCAGCACAGGATGAATAGATGGACTTTGATTCAACAAAGTTCAAATTTCGAAGACCAAGCATCAAGTAACAATCAATGCAACAATCAACAGATGACTTTTGCATATGAATATTCATCTTTCAGAGATTCAACATTATGAGCAAGTTTCAATAGATGAATTTTTGAATCAGAAATTTAAATTTCTTTACTTTATAAAGGTTCTCCAACATGTGTATGTTAAGAAATAATCATTTGTATAATCATCATGTTGGACAAAAATAACTTTGAAACTTTTATTTTTGAAAATTCGAACTTTCAAGCACCAACAAACGAATTTTGAGGGACCACCGAGAACTATTCCAATGTATACCAAGCTAAAGTTCGTCTGTTGGGCATCTAAATTCAAATGTTGACCATGCTGACTTGATCAGAAATATAGTTTATCAAGAAAATTCGTCTAACACACAACTAAGATATGAATTTCAACTTTAAAAACTTACAGAATGGATCCAGACTCAGATTTGTTACTGTCTCTTTCTCCTTTTGACTGTTCCATTTTGATTTGCTCTATTTTTCAGATCTATTGTCATTCAAACTCATGAGGAGCACCTGCAACTTACATTAAACTTTCTCTGATACTTAAGTTAGAATTTATTTATTGTTAGAAAATCTAAAAACAGAATTGCACAAGGATTTACTTACAATTCATTAGGATTTACCATACCCAATTCTCTCCTGATTTTACAATGTCTATCTTCTGATAGAGGCTTTGTCAAGATGTCAGCAACTTGATCTTCTGTTGGAATGTATTCTAGTCTGGTTTCTCCTTTCAGAACATGATCCCTTATGAAGTGGTGCCTAACTTCAATATGTTTTGTCCTTGAATGCATGACAGGATTCTTTGTGATGTTAATGGCACTTTGGTTGTCACACATGATTGGTATTTCCTTCATCTTAACCTCAAGATCCTTAAGCTGCTGTCTTATCCAGATAATTTGGGCACAATAGCTTCCAGCTGCAACATATTCAGCTTCTATCGTGGATAAGGCCACACTATTTTGCTTTTTGCTAAACCATGAAACCAAAGATCCTCCAAGAAACTGACAAGTTCCACTTGTGCTTTTTTTGTCAGTTTTGGATCCTACAAAGTCAGTATCAGTGTATCCTTTGAGATCTTCTCTATTACCCTTTGGATACCAAAGACCCATCTGTGATGTTCCAATAAGATATCTGAAAATACGCTTCACAGCAGTGGCATGTGTTTCCTTAGGACATAACTGAAATCTTGCACATATACAGACACTAAACATGATATCAGGTTTGCTGGCAGTTAGGTATAGTAGGGATCTAATCATTCTTCTATACTAGGTTATGTCAAACATTTTCCCTTTTTCATTCATATCCAGTTTGGTTGTTGTAGCCATAGGTGTTCCTATTGGCTTGGCATTCTCTATCCCAAACTTCTTTAGCAATTTCTTTAGATACTTGGATTGATTGAGAAAGATACCATCATCACACTGCCTGATTTGCAATCCAAGGAAGAAGTTAAGTTCACCCATCATAGACATTTCGAATTCTCTCTGCATTAGCTTAGAAAAATTCTTGCAAAGAGATTCATTAGTAGCACCAAATATAATATCATCAACATAGATTTGAACAATAAGTAAATCTTTATTTTCTTTCTTAGTGAATAAGGTTGTATCAACTTTTCCTTTGTTGAACCCCTTTTCCGTTAGAAAATTACTTAATCTTTCATACCATGCTCTAGGGGCTTGCTTTAAACCGTAAAGGGCATTCTTTAGTTTATAAACATGGTTTGATTTTGTAGAGTCCTCAAAGCCTGGAGGTTGATCTACATAGACTTCTTCCATGATATATCCATTTAGAAAAGCACTCTTCACATCCATTTGATACAACAAATTATTTTTCATGCATGTATATGCTAACAGAATTCTAATTGCTTCTAATCTAGCCACCGGAGCAAAGGTTTCTTCAAAATCAATGCCTTATTTTTGATTATATCCTTTTGCAACCAGTCTAGCTTTATTTCTGATTATTGATCCCGATTCACCAAGTTTATTTCTAAAAACCCATTTAGTGCTAATGACAGGATGATTTTTGGGTCTGGGCACTAAATCCCAAACTTGATTTCTTTCAAACTGATTTAACTCATCTTGCATAGCTAAAATCCAATATTCATCAGTTAAGGCTTCTTTAGTACATTTAGGTTTAATTTGAGAAATAAAAGCACAGTTTATTATTTGATCCCTTATCTATTTTTCTGGTTTTAACTTTCTCTTGAATATCCCCTATCACTTGATCAACAGGATAATTCCTTTGATATCTCCAAGCTCTAGGGAGTTCTTGAGACATATCTTCATTATATTTATCCACAAGGTCTTTCTCCTGAATATCTTCCTCTATGTTAATAGATTCATAGATTTTTGGAGGTTCAATTTTACCTTCATCAGAAAGATCTAAATTCTTAAAGTTTGAAATAAGATCATCCTCATCAGTGACATGTTTGGAAACAATTTCATTTTCAATGAATACTATATGCACATATTCTTCTACTAATTTAGACTTTTTATTAAAAACTCTATATACCTTACTTCTACTAGAATAGCCCAGAAATATACCTTCATCAGATTTGGCATTAAACTTACCCAGATTCTCCTTTCCATTGTTATGGATGAAGTACTTGCAGCCGAACACATGGAGATGTGAGAGATTTGGCTTTCTTCCTTTGTACAGCTCATAAGGAGTCTTCCTAAGAATTGGTCTGATGTAGGCTCTATTTATGATGTAGCTTAGTGTGTTTACTACATCAACCTAGAATACTTGAGAGAGTTCCTTTTCATTCAGCATAGCTCTAGCCATCTCTCCAATTGTTCTGTTCTTCCTCTCTACTACTTCATTCTGTTGAGGAGTTCTTGGAGTTGAGAAGTTGTAATCAATTCTATGCTCATTACAATACTCCAGGAAATATGAGTTCTCAAACTCTTGTCCATGATCTGACATGATAGACACAATGGAAATACCCTTCTCATTTTGCACTTTCTTGGCTAAGGTTACAAATGCATCAAAGGTATTACTTTTAGAGGAAAGAAACAATGTCCATGTAAATCTAGAGTAATCATCTACAGTTACAAGTACATACAGATTTCCACCGATGCTTTTTACCTTAGATGGACCAATTAGATTCATATGCAATAGTTCTAGTGGTCTAGTTATGGTGACTATGTTTTTAGATTTAAAAGAAGATTTGGTTTGTTTTTCTCTTAGGAATGCATCACATTCTTTGTCTTTTTCAAAAGTGATTTTTGGTAGGCCAGTGTAACTCATTTTTAACCAGTTTTGATAGTTGATTCATATTAACATGAGCCAACCTTCTATGCCACAACCAACTATCATTATCCTGGCTAATCAAACAGACAGAATCTAAGGGAGGAAGTTCATCAAGATCAATAGTATAGCAGTTACCATCCCTTTGAGCTTTGAGGATTACTTTGTGATCACTTTTTCTAATGACTACGCAAAACTTTAAGTCAAACAGCAACCAGTTTCCTTTGTCACATGTCTGGCTCACACTTAGCAGATTGTGGTTGAGGCCAATCACAAACAGCACCTCTTCAATGGATGTTTCTGGATTCTTGCCCACAATGCCAATGCCAACTATTTTGCTATATTGATCACCTCCAAAGGTCACCTTTCCTCCTTTCTTGTCTCTAAGGGTGATGAACTTCTCCTTATCACCAGTCATATGGCTTGAGCAGGCACTGTCCATATACCATTTATTGCTCTTTCTGGCTTTGAGATAGACCTGTAAAATAAAGTTCATTTTTTTTAGGTACCCAAATTTGCTTGGGTCCTTTCCTGTTAGTAGTCTTTTCCCTAGATACAGATGTACCTTTGGGAACCCATTTAACCTTCCTGTCAAGTCCATTTTTTTTTAAAGCACATGAACTGGAAATATGTCATTTCTTGTTATAGAAATGACAGGTGGTAATGGGACTGCTGGATTGAGAAGTAGGAAGATAACAATACAAATAATATTTTTGTTTTGCATGCCTTGGTTCATTATATGTTTCAATGTGATGTGACATATGATTTTTCTTTCTATTGCCACTAGCATGCACAAAATATCTCATGTACACATTCTGATTTTTCTTCCTAATCTTTCTTTTACAGCACAAAGATCATAGCCAAGTCCAGCCTTTCCTTGTGATATTCTTTGGCTTCCCATTAAAGCAAACAACATATCTTTACCTTTAGTAAGCCTAGACATGCTTTTCACTAGATATTCATTGGTTTGCTTTAGTTCAATGCATGATTTATAGCAAGCAGATTCAGCAACAGGTAGAGAAGCAATTTCAGAGATGTTGCATTGAGATTCTAGTTTGTTATTCTTTTTCTTAGCTTTCTTCAATTCTTTTGCAACTTTAACAAATTCATCATGCAGCTCATGAAATGCATCCAGTAATTCAGAATAGGAAGGTTTAGATTCATATATCTCATCTTCTTGATCACTGCTACATGGGATTTCAGCTTCTTCAGAGGCAAGAGCCATCAGGCAGATGTTGGTAAGTTCATCTTCATCATCTTCTTCTTCATCTAAGCTATTGCCCCATATTGATGAGATGTAAACTCTTTTCTTCTTGCCTTTGTCTATAGATTTCTTTTCTTTCTCTTGCTTCTTGAGGAATTGTGGACATTCCCATTTGATATGTCCCTGCTTTTTACACTCATAGCAAGTGACAGGTTCTTCTGTTTCTTCCTTGCTCTTTCCAGTTGCTCCTTTCTTGAAGATTTTCTTATTTCTCTTCTTGCTGTAGAATCTTCCAAATTTTCTGACCATCATAGCCAGAGTTCTTGATCTAGCTCATTTCCATCATCAGATTCCTCTTCTTTCTCCTCAGTAACTTTTAGAGCTAGACCTTTCTTCTTTCTGTCTAGTCTAGCCTCTTTAAGAGCCTTCATTTTTCCTTCATACTCCTCGAGGCTGCCAAAAAGAGCTGTGACAGAGGCCATTGATTCTCCTCTGGCTTCCTCTATTGCTGTTACTTTGGGTTGCCATTCCAGAGGGAGAGCCCTGAAGATCTTTCTAACCTTTTCTGTTTGAGTGTACTCCTTTCCTAGACTCTTCAGTTGATTCATAATGAGGGTAAATCTTTTTTGTAGCTTTTTTACACTGTCTCCTTCAGCCATTTGGAAGCTTTCGTATTCACCTATGCATGTATTCAGTTTGTTTTCCCTGACTCCAGTTGTTCCTTTATGAGCAATTTGCAAGGTATCCCACATTTCTTTGGCAGTGGAACATTGAGAGACTCTGTAGAATTCGTCTTAATTCAAAGCACTGACCAAACAGTGTTTTGCCTTGAAGTTCACCAAGACTCTTCTTCTATCTTCCTTATTCCATTCAGCTTCTGGCTTCTCTCTATACTTCCCTTCATCTTCCAAAGCCATTGGGACAAAATCTCCCTTCTGAATGACTGACCAGATGTCCAGATCAATTGACTGGAGATAGATTTGCATCCTCATCTTCCAGTAACTATAGTGTTCTCCACTGAAGCTAGGTGGTCTGTTTGTGTTGTTTCCTTCTGGTAGTATGCTTTCTCCAAAGCCAGACATTTTAATTTCCAGACTATGAAATCCTTTGATTGGGAATCCGAGCTCTGATACTACTTATTAGATAAGCTGGCTTCCCAAGAGGGGGGTGAATTGGGAAGATTAAAAATTTCCTGTAAAATATCAAGAAAGTGAAGAAGCAAAGTATGATGGTAAAACAGAGTATAAATGAATAAACTGTAATAGTAGCAGTAAAGAGAAGAAAACTCAGATATTTATCCTGATTTGGTCTCTCCACTTGACCGACGTCCAGTCCCCAAGTCACCACTGGAGATTTTTCACTATTCTGCAAGAATTCAGTAGGCTTCTTGCAAATGCCTCAGTACAAAGATGATGCTCTATTTCTAGAGCTCACTCTTTCACTCTATGCACTCTTACTAAGTGCTTCCCCAATCCCTTGTGATATCCCCTCATAAGAAAATCTTTCTTCCAGATGAAGATAAGATTGTTTACAATGATTAAACTCTCTTAAACATAGTGAATATGAAAGTTGAAGTACAGATATTGAAGTGAGAGAGTAAGAGACTTTGAGTAAATGTTTTGGAAGAGTTTCAATATATACAAAGTTAAAATCGTTACCCACAACTTCAAATGATGTTATATTTATAGATTTAGGTCTCAACTATACGTTAGAGACAAAATCTATCCGTTGGAGAAGTCATCCAACGGTTACTCTGAAAAACTATCTGTTAACCAATCGTATTTAATGCTTCTGACACTCTGAAATTCAAATTTCAGTTGGTTAACAGACGAATTTCGTAGAAACTGAAGGCTAAAGACTTCAACGTTGAATATCCAAAGTTCGTCTGTCATGAAGTAAAGTTCAGATTTTGATCTTTTGGAAAATGTTTCTATGTTGTGACATATGAATTTTCATGTTTGAAGACGTTCTGTTAAGTGTGAATAGTATTTTCAATTTGCTACAGTGTCTTCAAAATTCAAATTTTGGAACCCCAAAATTCGTCTGTCCGTAGCTAGTTCATAAGGCATAGTAGTTTATCTAATTCAAAATTCAAATTTTCAAAGGGCAAAGTTCGTCTATCAGAGAGACCTCTTTTCAGACTTACTCCAAAATTTGAATTTATAAATACTGTCATTCGTATGTCAACATATCATTATATCAAACTTAAAAGCTTTGTTTCTAAAATTTGAATTTTCATGTTCAAAGTTCGTCTGTCAGTGAGCAATTTTTAAGCCCAATTTAAACTTAGTTTCAGATGAACTTTGACATAATTTCAGATGAATTTCTTTAGTTTTCATAAGTTACATTTTGTCTGAAATTTGAATGTTGAAAACTCAAAGTTCGTCTGTTACTGAAAGCTCCTCTTAGACACTTATCAAAATTCAAATTTTCTCAAGTCAAAATTTGTCTGTAAGAGAAGTTTCTCTTTAGACTTGTTCAGTTTCAATGTGAAATTTGAATTTTCAAAGTCAAAGTTCGAATTTCCAAGATAACAGATCAGTATAAACCTTTCAAACTTCATCTGTTAGTGGGTGTTTTTCAAATATTCCATGATTTAACATAGAATCAAAGTTTTAAAATATCTTTTCACCAAATCAAAGCCTTTTACTCAAATAAAAACATTACTAAACATCCTACATCTATTCTTGCACCTATTTCTCCAGAATTTCTTCACTTGAAACCTTTTGTTCACCTTTGATATCTTTATTCCAAGCTCTTGAAGGTTGGTTTGAAATCATCAAAACTCTTGATTCAACATGTATATGTATGGGACTATATGATTATGGATAACTTAAAGGAATTGATAGGTACTAACTATACCAACAAGGTGCCCCCTACATTTTCAGTAGCCTATCCGTTAAGAACTCCTCAGTTAAGTGTGCTTGACTTGGAGCAATTCTGGGATGGGTGACCTCCTAGGAGAGAGGTGTGTGAGTGAGGACAAAATACACCGAAAGTGCTTGTGTTGGTTTGTGGGGACAGTCATCAATCCCAAAGAAGTGATCGGACATTACATTTTTTGGGCTTTGGAAGCTTGCTAAATTGTTGGTAAGTGATCTCTACTCCTTCCTATTCATTTTTCTTCTGTTTTGAGTTTGGTTTTCTCAGGTATATGTTAGGATTTTTTATTTTGGTCAAAATCCACCAATTAAAATTGATGAAATGAGATTAATTAAGTCTAATTTGGTATGTATGATCCTTGGGTATGAGTTTAGAGGGGGTATGCATGAATTATGCCTAACCCTAGGTTGATTTCTGGTTGAGGATGTATGAGATCTGAAATATATAAGGTTGATTATGGTTTAAATGGCTATATGTGGTTGGAACCATGAGTTAAACATAATTGGTTGAATTGTAGAAATTGGTTAATTACACTATATGTTGATTGTGGGTATTATGGTATTGCAGAGGTTATTTGGTTGACCGAAAAGGGTATGAGTGTATTGGGTAACTCGATAAGCTCTTGGAATCGTGCATGTGTGATCTTGAAAACTAGAGGTAACTGGGTGTTTGTATTGTTTGTATTATATATTATTATATATATGTGTATATATGCATGTTTCCGTTCATACCACAACATTGATATGTGTGTAAATATGGTTTATCTATATATCGTAGTATGCACACGGCTAGACACATAGTGTATGATGATTATGATGATGATTAGAGATGATGATGATGATGTGACATGACATGATGCATGTATGATATTACAAAACATGATGATGAAATGATATGAGTATCACCAGATGACATTGTGAGGTATATAGTGATCTAGTGGTGATGATGATATGATATGATAAGGGAGGATAAGAATAGGATCCTTGCAGCTAAATCACATTCTATAGCTAAGAGTGAAAAGCGCGCAGTAGACTGCACCTTCCCTAAATCACTACCAATTTGTGGTGGGAAAAAGGAAGAAAAACCATGATCCAAACATTTGTGTCACCTTTGGCCAGTTGCACTAGTGGGAGATGAGCTTGGTGATGTCCTAAAATTAATCTTCACAGACTGTTGGAAGGGAATCACCTATATAAAATATTCTGTTGTGACGATAACTCATGGTTTTAGCTATGTGCGAGGGAGACATGCATTCCATTCCATTTCATATTGCATTCATGAGATTGTATGAGTTATATGTGTGTGTGTGTAGTTGTCCCCAATTACTGAGACTTTGTCTCACACCTCTTTCCCATGAACTAACATTTCAGGTGAAGGTTCTGACACTAGACCGGAGAAAACAAGGGAGTAGTATACTAGACATGGGAATGTTAAGTATATGTAGTATATGTGTGTAATGTCTATATATGTTGTGCTAAGTATGATAGGTTGATTGTAATAGATGTATAATATTGATGATGAATGATATGGAATGATGTAGTAGGTATGTTTATGTATGGTGGATGAATGTGATGGTTATGTATGATGCTGGTGTTGAGGTCGTGTATGGTTTGTGTATGTATGTGTGGGTTGAATTGGTCACGTGTGTGAGCTCAAAATGGATTTGGGCCTTGTTATTGTGTTTTGGGGCATATAGCCTATTAAAGTGATTGGAGGTTCAATAGGGTCAAATCTCAGAGGAGTGGTTCCTTTGAGGTGAATTCTCTTTGGACAATTTGTTTTAGTCAAACGGGACTTGTGTGAATGGTCTTGAATGGTCAAATTGCCTTGGGCGGCAAATTGGAGTTGTAAGTAGTGAGTTTTATTAAAAAAATGGCCAAAATGGTGTCGGCTATTCAAAATCTCTATATAGAGATAGATTGAGATAAAATTGATGTCTATGGATAGATTGAGACAAGATTAACTTGTAGGAGTTGGAATCAGGTCAATCGGAGGTCTGAGCATAAAGTTATGTGTCTCAGAAGCTCACCTTGGAAATTGAATTTTGTTGATATGACATTAGCAAGGGGGCACCCCAGTGCCAGGAAACCAGGCCACAGCGCTAGTGAATCTGAGAGGACCAGAGCCACGGTGATACTGTAACGGTTGCGGCCCTGCATACTATTCCAGTTGTTTTGGTGTTTCTTAAGGTGTTTTATGACATTTTCAGCTGCTCTGATGTTTTGGAAGGTAAAAGTGAGATGTTTTGGTTATGTTTTGTTGGTTTGTTTCGAAGAATTTGGTCAAGTCAGGAGACATATTAGATTAAGGTGTTACATTGATTATATAAGCATTTGAAATCAAAATTGTGTCATTCCTGTAATAACTTATTTGTATTGTCACAATTGGTTTATAACTAAAATTATCAACAAGACTTAGAAATAAGAAAAGCTTTCACAATTAAATAAAAGTACATGATATGCATACCTAATATGTTGATCAAGGAGTAGATGTGTAATTTGAGAAATTTGAGAGGTCAAGCCTTTATGCTTCCACCATCTCCCAAATGAATCACAGTAGAAATGTATTTAAATACTCCCTCCGGTTCAAAATATAAGGGATTTTCTAGAATCTTTCTTTGGTTCATAATATAAGGTGTTATGTAATATTTAGTAGTAATTTGCCTTTTTTACCCCTATTCATTGATGACCAGTCTCGTAATTTGTAATGAAAATTAGTGAAAACAACTTTAATTATTGGTAATTAATAAGGGTAAAAAAGGGATATTGAGTTTTTTTTAGAAGTTTAAGAGTATAATCAACTTTTCTTAATATGTGTGAAGTAGTTGGAAACTCTTTATATTTTGGACTGGAGGGAGTATATAATTTGATTTGGAAACTATGCCGTTATGAATACGAACTTTTTTAAAAATCATAATAATAATAATAATAATAATACACGTAAAATATTAGTTGGAGAGTACTCTTATCACAAAAAGTAAAATAAAATCTTGCAAAACTTATGAAGGAAAACGCAATTAATTTGTACAATAAAACCAAAATTACCTAAACATTGTCCTCTAAGCTTGTTGAGGGAATGTTAAAGGGCAATCACACTTCAAGATCAAAATAACAAGTTTATTATAATTTAGGGCCAATTATTGAAAAATTATAATTAAAAACCAAAGGTTTAAAATTCAAGAAAAGCTAAAATTACAAAAATTACAGCTGTCATTATTGCTGGAGACATGGTATATAAGAGTTCAAAAAAATTTGTAAATTTGATTTCCTACTTTTTAACATGTAAGATTTGAATTGGTAAGAATTCTAGAAAGTTGCAATTTGGATTTGCAACTTGGTAACTCATTTAAATTTCAAATTTGCAACTCACTTTTCCAATTTTTAATTTTTATTGTAGAAGGTTGGAATTTAAAACCACAGCTTGTTTATTCCCATTGGACCAAAATTTGAAATCTAAAAATATTAAATTCTGTAACACAGAAAATTGGCCCAATTTAATAAAGGCACAAGTTGAAGCTGAATTATCATTATTTTTTTGGTAAACAATCATAGTTTTTCTTCTGAAATTAAATTAAGACATTGGCTAATTCATGAAGGCCCGAAATTAAACGCATCCGCCAGAAAAGTAAAACAAAAAAAGGCCCAATATCAAAGTCTAAGTGTCAGCCCAGATCGTAAATTAAAGTGAAATGAAATGTTGCCTTTAAGGTTCTATACAACAGAGTTTGAATTAGTCTGGGTGGATAATAAACCGAGAATACCCAAGAATACTAGGTGATAAAGTATAAAAAAAAGAAGGGTTTAAACTACGGTGTCGGTGTACACTCAGAACTAATGACTAAGAACACCATACAACATGTCTTTTGTGTAAGGAACTAAAACCACTGGTTGTTTTGATCGTCTCCAACCTCGGGCCATGTCGCTTGACCTGAACTATATCGATGTTCAAGTTTTAATCCAAGAACTGATCCAACTTTTCCATCAATTTTAGGCTCCTCAACCGGTTGTCCCAACCACGATTCCCATCATAGGCATTAGAGCAACATTATTCCATGTCAAATAGCAAAAATAAGTGCTTGAATTACAACAAAAAAAAAAGAAGAAAAAAAAAACCATACATGGTGTCAATTATGAAGATTCATCAACAATTTAATTAATTGGATATGGTTAGGTGCAAACCATCAAATTATTTGCGTATTTGATCTTTTGATGCATTATTGATTGGCTTGGGTTAAGAACAACTGGCTCTGTAAAGTCTATACTTACCAAAAAAAACATTTTCAAAACTAATTTATAGGGATAAAAAAAAATTATCTAAGTTAGTTAATGTTTTTGAAATTTTCAAAAAGGATATAATGAAACTTTAAATATATATATACCACAGAAGCTGAGAACATTTGTTCCCGAAGGAACATAATATATTATGATTTTTATAGCAGATTTCTCATATTAAAAGCTTTACCCATAACTAGCATTGCAGGAAAATTAGCCACTCCTCATAGAAAGAGTTATATACAATATATATTCCAAACTCAATAAGCATTACTAGCACCTTGGCCAAAAAAAAAAAATAATAATAATAAGCATTACTAGCAAGGATGGGGCCAGAAAAAAAATCTAAGAAGGGGGCAAAAATTTATAATTAAGCAAAAGAGAGATTAATAAGAAATTTTAGGGGCGTAGAAAACTAATTAACGAAAAAATAAAGGGGCAACTTGGTAATTTTCTCTAAAATAATATAAAATATTTACATACTAAATAGATAGCTTGACTTTTTGGGAGGGCGGTCGCCCCTAAGGTAGGTTCATCCCTCACTACTACCAGAAAACATTATTTGTATAAGACAAGAAAAGGAGGACACTTATGCTGCATTTGGTACAACAGAACCGAGAAGGATGAAGTGAAAATGGAAGCATAATTACGAAAATTGCCCGTTTGGTGCACTGGAGGCTACTTCTTCAAGGAAGCCACTTTCATCAAAATTGATGGAACCAGCTTCCTTGCCTTTGTCGATGGAAGTCTAATATGGAAGTCTGCCCTATGGACAATTTTGCCCCACCATTCAGTTTTTATTCCCAACCACAAATATTGCTTCCAGGCTTCTACCGCCGGTGAACTTCCCTCGGCAGTGATGATGCGCCAGTCCGGCAATAGTGATGGCTCTCCCCTACAATGGCGAAGGGTCTTTTTTTAGTGTCAGCAACGTATCTTCTCACAGTGATAGCAACCTTCGATCTACTTTCCTTTCCCCTTTAGCAATGTCGACACCATCTCCAACGACAGCGATCAAGTCTGAAAGGCTAAGATATGGGTTCAAAATTTCCTAGGTGACCGATCTAGGTTTGGTTCACTGAGATCGACACATCTAAGACAACACTGTGGTAGTAGCTAATGGCAATGACAGTGGGGAAGGGTCAACGGTGGTTTTGGGTCGATTATGTGACATGATTATGTTCAACAGATTAGTGCTAGCTTTCTTTTTGTTTTTTTTTAATTTGATTGTTTCTAGGTTTATTTTTCTGATGATGGAAATGATGGGGTTCAATGGATCTGGTCTTCGAGGGTGCAGTTTTCTGTGTCAAAAGCTACTCTGAAAAAATGGAGAACACAGACTATTTCTAGTGATTGTGCAATTAGTTGTTTCAAATTGTGGTGGTGGTGAGTTTTTTTACTTTGGGGTATTTTGGTCTTTTCATAAGATAAATATAATTATCAAATTCAAATTATATAACACCTTCAATATTATACCAAACACACTTTTAAACATTATTTCCACTTTTATTTCCTGTTACACTTCCATTTCCTTTTCTACTTTTACTTCCTTTTAAATTAGTTCTGCGAACCAAATAGGGCATTAAAGATTCACATATCAAAGTCCTTCACTGAGTTAGAGTTTGACAAATATGTTATTCATACAATTCAACAAATTAAGTTGGAGAATACGACACTCAAGTTAGAACATTACACATGCTCAAAATTTATCGCCATACTACTTGAAGGATAGAAGTAACGATTTGAGTAAGGGTCAGAGCGTTGAGTACGATTCCAGAAATAGCTACAACAATTTGGCGTCTGAAAACTAGCCTGACGTCCTTGCGCCAAGGCGATTTGTGAACACCCCATTTTGTCCGAGCATTCTTATAAAATATGAAAAAATTATTATTAAGTTAAAATTAAGAGAATTTTTTTTAGAAAATAAAAATAATAAATAAAATAAAATATATATATATATATTTAAAACCAAAAGCCTTTAGTAAAAAAAAAAAGTTTTGGGCTGAGATTCGGCCCAAAATCTGAAATATTAAAAAAAAGAAAAGAAGAAAGAAAGAGAGGTTTTGGGGCCAAAATTCGGCCCAGAATCTTAAAAAAAAAAGAAGAGAGAAATTTTGGGCTGAAACTAAAAAAAAAAAATACGGTGAAGAGGGATGAAACGCTGAAAGCGTTTCACCCCAATTTCTTGAGCCCTCAATTAGGGCTCAAGACCGAAAGCTCAGAAGGGCTGGAAAAAATGAAGGAGGCCGCGGGTGAGGGATGGCCGCGAGGGAGAAAAAGAAGGACGGAGAGAGAGAAGGAGTGGAGAGGAGAGACCGAGAAGCTGCAGAGAGGCGGTGTTCCAGGAACAGAGAGATGAGAGAGGAAGGAGGAAGCACAGAGGGAGGTCAGCCGAAGAAAAAAAACAGAGGGGGCTCAGACCAGAGAGCAGCCATGGCCAAGGAAAGAAGGTGGGGGACCGAGGAGGAGCAGGGGACCGTGAGGCGAGAGACAGAGGTTGAGAGTCTCAACCAAATGGTGAAACAAGTGGAGGGCCAACCATAATGACCCCGTACGGTGTCAGAGAAGGAGAGGGACCGTGGAAGACAGATGGGAGCAGAGGGAGTGGCTGAAGGCAAACCAGAGGGGCTAGGGCTTGAATCCATGAGGCAGAGGATGGACCACAAGCCACGCGAGTGAGGGAAAATTTATTCACTACTTTGTACTAGGTATGGCTGGGTGGAGATGTGGGAGCCCTCGGATTGACACGAAGAGGAGCAGGGCCACAACACGACAAAGGGATGCCTCCATTACTCGATACCAGGTACGGGCACAGAAGAGAATTGGGAACAAGAGGGTGCAAAGGGAGGAGCCACGCGAGAAAGGATGGGTTATGATTCACTTGCCACAACCCTATAAAAGAAGCTAGAGCAGAAAATGGAGGGTGGCTTTTTCTTGAGATTTCTGCCGTCCGAGAGTGGAGAGTCTAAAAAACAGAGGAAGAGGAAGAGAGAGGGAGGTGAAGAAAATCCGAGGAGAAGCTGAGAAAGGAAATAGAGGAAGGATTCGCGGTGGAGAAAGAGGCCGGGGCTTCAGAATCTGAGTGCAGGATTCTGTAGGAATCATTATTGGTAATTTATGTCATGAAATTTGAGCACTGAGTTGAAATTCTTGCGCATTTTTCCTTTCATTTAGAAATCTGTTGATTAAATTTGCTATGGTGGGTTTGTTCAATACTGGGGTATTCTGTTTTGGCATGTAATTAGAATGTTGTTTCCTCAAACTGTTCTCTTGAGTGGCTAATCTCATTCTAGACTATAGGATGTTATGATTGTTGTATTACCTTTCCAGTTACTCAAACTCTAGTGACACTGTGTAAAAGAAAGCAGCAAAGAGAGGCCTGTTTCGTATAGCTAGATCTAGTGTTTTAGCTTATGTTTGGTATTAGATCATATTTGGCAAATCATGTAGAGGAGTTCTAGGTCGAGGCCATATTGAATCCAAGCTGCTGGTTATCACTGGAGCCCCTTTAAATGCTTTGTCATTGATTAGTTGATATGGTTAACGAGTTAATTTGTATTGATAAGCTGCTGCAGATGCTGTGGATGAGTCTGAAATTCCTTTTAGTTCCATTTCATTCTTCTTTGTTTGATTATATCTTCTTTGTATACAGTGTTTCCTTCCCCTTTTGTTGACATTAGAATTAGATAGGGGAGAATAATTGCTTGCCTTCACTATATATGCGTTTCGGGTAAATCTTAGACTTCGTTCTTCCAAAAATGGAGTTATAGTTTTGTGCTTTATTTTGGAATTGATTTGGCTGGGAAATGGATATTATTTGTACTAGATATTTAACCTAGAATGGAGTATCAAGATTGCTCTGCATCTTTGTTTTCGTTGCTCCTCTTTCATGATGTTGATTGTCAGGGGAGTTTAATTGAATAGTGAACTGATTTGTTAAAATATATATATATATGTAAAATAAACAATAAATAATTTAAATGAATAAAAATTTCCGTTACAAATATTCTTTTACTTTTATGCTTTGAGTAGTGATATTTTAGACACCAATCAGTAAGTTGTGAGTGACCAAATCACCATATATACTGTTTGGGTTTCATTTGGAAATCAACTTCCGAAAATAAAACTATAGATAAAAGTGTTACCTTAATCCCCTCCAAGCTTTGAGAATGATTTTTAATTATTTATTTTCCCATTTTTCAAATAATTTACAAATAAGGGGTAATATAAATAAATAGATAAATAATATATCTTGAATGTATTAACTTTACCTTAAATCCTTCTTCCAAGTCTTTTTTTATGGTGCAACTAATAAAAATAAAAATAAAATTTTTTTTATATATGCTTATTTTCTAAAAACACTTTTCTTTGTATAATTTGAAATAAAGAGATAAAGATAATTTGGACAAGGATTATTCATGCCCCACCAAGTCTCTACTTACTCTAATTATTTACTACGAGTGGAAGCACCGTGGAGGTTTAAGTATTAATCAGTAATTTGTGAGCGACAAAATCATCACATATCTTGGTTATTTTTAGACGCTCCCTTCTTAGTGATCTTATCTATTTCTAATTGATATCAAAATTATGTATTTTCCTCCAATCTCTATTTTCTTTTCTTGCCTTTCATAAAAATAAGGGAAATAATAAAATAATGATAATAAAATGATTGAAACAAAAATTATTATTATTTTCATTTTCATTCAAGTTCTTATCTTTATCTGCCTCGAGAGGTAACACCGTGGATATTTTAAATACAAATCAGTAACTTGTGAGTGATGAAATCACCACATATGCTGTTTATTATTTCTTTTCAAAATATACATAATGATCACTTTTTTTTAATCTTTTTTTTAATAAATAAATAGGTGTCAAAAGGATTTTTATAATAAAAAAGTAAATAAAGAATTATTTGTACAAAAAAAAAATTTTTTTACTTGTTTTCTTTCGAACTTTTTGTGCCTTTTTGTCTCGAGTAACACTACCATGAACACTTAGGTATCAATGGGTAAATGTGAGTGATAAAGTCACCACGTGAGCCAATTGGTTTTATTTTGTGAAAATAAAGTTGTTTCCAAATATTTCCTTTTTAAATCAAAATAAAATATTTAAAATCACACATAATTTTAATTATATTTTCTAAATTAAGAAAAAATATATATTCTCTTTTAAAAATTGATTAAACCAAAAAAAAATAAATGAAAAGAGAAAATAATGGAAATTAATTTGTCTTTTACAAATTAAAACACACTAACCAATTCTAAAAATTGTTTTATTTGTGGAAAGACAAGTTATTTTTTATAAATCTCTCTTTTCGAAGAATATATAAAATAAAAAATACCAACCCAGTGACACGCATTTTTAGGTCCGAACTAGTCGACTTTGATCCCTATCGTAGGGTACGTAGGCCCCAGACTCTCATTCTGGGTCAAGTCCATTCTTGTAAATAAATAATATTTTTCTTCTATTTTTCCCAACTTCTCATATTTTCATTTTATTCTTTATTTTCATTTTTACATTTTTCTTGTTTTTATGTTTAAATTTAAATGTGAATAGTTAAAGGGAAACCAAAATAATTTTAAAAAAAAAAGCCATAAAAATTGCATGATCAACCTAAGGTAACTGTTCCTTTGAACGGGTGTTGTGGGGGTGCCTAACACCTTCCCCACTCACAATCGTACTCCCAAACCCAACTCTGATTCGTAGACCAATCCTTGTCCTTTTTTGTTTTTGTTTTCGGTTTTCCAAAATTTTCCTCAAAATTTTGGTGGCGACTCCCTCGAAATCGGTCCTTGTCGTGTTGGTCGATTTCTCTTTTTTTCTTTACCTACGCGCCATCCGTGTCGCATCTCCGGGTGTGACAGTTTGGCGATTCCACTGGGGAGGTTTTGAGAATCAAGCCTGTATGGGTTGACTTTGTAAATTTTGTATGGCTTTGTTTTGTTTGGTTGCCCTTTTAATTTTGTTTTCCTCACATGATTAGGTTAGATAACATGTTTGGTAATTTTGTCGGTTCACATGCTTTTAAATGTATTTATTGAATTGAATAACATGTTCTATGATAGATAATATGCGGAACAAACCCTAGGATAGATGACTGTTATCTATTTGTATATTGTTTTATTTGCTGTTTTATCTGTAGGTGGGGAATTTGGAAAATGTTTAGGTCATGAGGTTTGTATGCTCCCATCACACACTGGGCACTTCCATGTCCAACCTCACCCACATAATGGGCCCTATACCCGGGTCTGAGAGTATCCTAGGATAGTTGGAGTTTGTAACAATGCCTTTAAGGGGCTATTAAGCTCCCAGAGACCATTGTGAAGACTTCACCCAGGTGTTACCTATTCGCTAAGTTTAGTCTGGGAAGAGCTATTAAAGCTCTCAAAGGATTGAGTTTACTGGATAGGGTTCCTGTCTTGATGACGGGGGCAACTTGGGGACCTTTTTGGAAAATAGAACCATCCCGAATCCTGCACGCAATTGTAGATGAAGCTTAGATGTTAACCCAGCCAGTTAAGGCCAAGAATCATACCATAGGATACACCGAATGTAGGACACGAGGGAGCATATCCAGTCTCATACATTTTCTTTTCATGTAATTAAAATTTGCATTAATGGAATGGTTATCATATTAATAGGTCCCCTATTATTTCTATACCTCATTCATGGAGAGACCTTGTCCTTCACGATACGAGGACTCGTTTCTATCTCCTTGGGAATTCAATAAGGATCTTTAAGAAGAGAAACTTTTATGACTGTTAAACGAGGGCCTAATGATATTTTAACTAATCAAATTCATGGTCGCTTTTATCTCATCTTTTCTTCTTTTTGCCTTTTTTTTGCTCAAGAAACTAGTGAATTATCAGGAAAAGTTAGCATAAGTTAAAGACACAAAAGTGATCATGGATCCAAGACCAACAGGGCTAACCTATGGTGGGAAGGGGCTCAGGTTAGAAGTAGTTGTGGAGTCAGTTGATAGTCTGAAGGAATTTTCTTGGCGTATCAAGGGTAATCTCTTGTCAGACTTCAGGAAAAGATATGGGGACATACTAGAGCTACTCAATGTACCCGTTCAGACACAAGTGCTTTCTGTACTGGGATAATATTGGGATGACACCTTGAGATGCTTCACGTTTCCAGATGGCACCGACCATAGAAGAGTATGGGGAACTCTTAAGCTTACCGCTAAACAGGGGAGATCATGTCTATAGATACCCAGGATATGTGGCATCGAACACAGTGATAGCGAAGCTTTTGGAGGTCAGTGTGGACAAGGTACACTTCAACTCTACCAAGAGCGTAGAAGGGGTTTCAAGGGAGTTTATGGAAACACGTCTGAAAGAGCTGGCTGAACAAGAGAAGTGGACGGTTCATAACAGGGTGCTCGCCATGATAATCTATGGGATAATTTTGTTTCCATTTGCAAAAGGGGTGATTGACAGACACGCCATCAGTGTGTTTCATATGGTAGAGCACCATCAAGTGAATCCAGTACCTGCAATATTGTCAGAGACTTACATGACCTTGAGTTTCTGCCATGCTAAGAAGGGAGGGAGAATTAGATGCTGTCTCCAACTATTGTATGTATGGATTATGAATCACCTGTACGGAAGGAGACTCCAAGAAGGAGAAAAGGATAATTCTTCCCCTCTGGCAACATTCAAAAATCAGGAAGGAAAAACCAAATGCGATCGGGAGGAGTGGATCGAAGTTTTTGGCCAGCTTAGAGCAGAAAATATCCGTTGGAGATTAGCATGGTGGTGGAAGGATGAAATAATCTATTGCTGTGGGGGCTTCCTAAATGTGCCATTAATGGGTCCACGGGGGGTGATAAATTATAACCCAATGTTGCTATTGAGACAATATGCCTTCCCACAAAAGGCTTCCTCAGAAGCCGTGGTTCACATGATGCACTTCCAACATGATGGTTCTACAACAAAGACAAGTCAAAATGTGGTGAGTGCTTGGAGTAAAGTAATATATAAAGGACGGCTAGAATTGGGGGCACGCTGGATATATGCCACGGAAGAGTACCAAGTCTGGTTGTCCGAAAGGATTAAAGGGGTTAACCCAACTTTTGCACCTTCTGATCCTTTGCTCTGCGGTAATAAGGCGGAAGTAAACAAGGAGCTAGTCAGACAGCTTCAAAAGAAGGAAGAAGAATTGGAAAAGTTGGCGAGGGCAGATAATGAACGGAAAGAGGCTTGGAGTCGTCTGCAGAATGAATATGCGGCCTTACAAGAGACGGTGGGGGAAATGAGGAAACAAGAAGCTTGTGAGGTAAGCTTAGAGGTGAAGAGATTGAAGGAGGAAAATCTAAAGCTCAAACGAACAATTAGGGATGTGAACATGCATATGGAGGAGATTGACCAGAGGATGAAGAACAATCGGAGGCGGTTGATGCAAGCTGTGAAGGAAAGGGACACACTTGAGAAAGAAGTACAAGGACTTCGTCCATTAAAAAGTTCACCACATGAATTGGAACTGGTCACTAAGCAGTTGGAGGATAAGGTGAATGAGTTAGCAGCCGTTAGAGGGGATTCATCAGCTACAATCAAGAGGCTGCTTGAACAAGTGCAACAACATGCTGATGCAGTGGAAAATTGGAGAATGCTTTATTCAGAAAGGGCGATGGAGTCAGATAGGTGGAGAGATTGCACTGAAAGGCTAATTATGTTGGTGAATTCAAGCATCCCCAAATTCTCCGACGTTTATGAGCGAGCCGAGCAAAAATTCCATCCCTTTAGTACTTCTACAAAAATATCAGATTTCTTTTCATTATGTAAAGAACTTGTCAAAGAATTCAGATTTCTGTCTCATACTTGGTGATGTAGTTATGATCCATGATGATGTATTGAACCATATGAAATTAAAGCTTTTGATTCCACCTGTGCCCTCCATTTGTAGACATCATTTATAAAGTAACTTAAGTTCTTATGAATTGATTGTCAACCTCATGACTCCCTGAATACAATATGTATCGGAGGGGACTTGAAGGAGTTTTCGTAGGTAATTATGACAAATGCCGACATGGATCCAAAGTCACTTTGTCGAGAAACTTATGCTAACACCTATTATAATTCACTGGTACCTAAGTAACGGTAAGGTAAAAATAATTAATTTGTTTTCTTTTTCTTGAAAGTAGGACAACATTGCACCGATTAAAAGGAATCCAGTTACCCTTACACATCGCCCGCAAAGAATCCATTTAACTCGGGTAAAAACAAAAGTAATGGCGATGGAAAGTCATCTTTCTGATATAGAACGGAGATTGGAGGAAGAAGTAGGGGATTTGAAGGGTTAGCTCAGTGGCTTGCATACTCAAATGGAACAAATGATGAAAATGCTTCAGGGCATGAACACGAATGGGAAAAGGCATGACGTTAATGCCAATATTGCCTAACCGCATGGTATAAACGCAGAAGGGGTACCCGATGTGACTAACAATGATCAGAACAGGCTTCCACCCATCCCAACCCCGGGGGTTGGTAGGCAAGGATTCCAGGATTGGGATCAGGGATATGCATATACCCACGATGTCCATAACTCAGAAAACTTCACAGCCTTCGTAGCTCAGAATCCACCTCCCAATAATATGTATTCTCAAGGTGGTGAAATCACCGATAAGGTCAGCTTGAAAGAGGAGGTGTCAGAAATGAGAGATCAATTAAGGGCGCTGCAAGGAGTAGTGGAGCATAAATCCCTCGATTTGGATGAACTATGCCTAGCTCCGGATATGGTTATTCTGAAAGAGTTTAAGATCCCGGACTTCAACAAATATATTGGTAATGGGGACTCGCATTATCATTTGAAAACATACTACACCAGGATGTCGGTATGGTCCAGGGAGGAGAAATTCCTCATCCATTTCTTTCATGAAAGTCTCACGGGGGCGGCTCTACATTGGTACATGAAATTAGATCATTCCAGACTGAATAAATGGAGAGATCTGACAGATGTCTTTATGAGACAATACCAATTCAATTTGAATTCAGCTCCTACTAGGAAGCAGCTGAAAGGATTGAGGAAGAAACCCACCGAGTCCTTCAAGGAGTACGTGCAGCGTTGGCGAGCCTTGGCTTCAGAAGTTCAACCTCCTTTAACGGAGTCTGAGTTGTGTTCTTACTTTATTGATACGCTGGGTGAGCCTTACTTCAGAATCATGCTGGGAACCCATGTTAAATATTTCACCGACCTCATTGAGGTAGGTGAAAGGATTGATAATAACATTCAGGATAGGAGGTTGGAGAGTGCACACCCTGAAAACAGGGCGTTAAAAAGAAAGATGGTGATGTGAATCATGTCTCAGACCCTTACCAACAGTCGTTCAAACCTTCATATAGCCCACAATACCTTCCATATAACTCACGACCTCGATATACATAACCTTTTGCACCTGGGGCACGCATGCAACATGCTCCCTATCAACCTAGAGCCCCTTTTGCTCAACCCATCCAACATCCTCAACCAGTCCCACCACCTCATCCCATTCAGCAAGTGAATGTCTTGCACCCAAGTATGGATTCCAAAGTCGTGCACCCCCCGAGAGATAATCGCTCGTTACCTGACTTCAATGTCTCCAGTTTAGAGCTTTTCAAGAAGTTAGTGGAAAAGAAGCTCATGGGCCCTCATCCTGTAAAACCTTGGCAACCACCTTTCCCTGCTTGGTATAATCTGAATGAGACTTATGAATATCATATGGGAGCAGTGGGACATTCAATCGATCGATGCGATGCTTTCCGGAAGAACGTGTTGAATCTTTTGGATAATAATTATATCAATGTACGGTGGGACGGCAATCTGAATATAGTCTCGAATCCCCTTCCGGATCATGACAAGGGGAAATAGGTCTGTGTTATTGAAGAAGACGTTAGGCTGATTAAAGACCCAAATGCGCTCCAATTTCCTATGAAAGAAATATTTGATCACCTCGAGGAAGCGGGACATATCCTTTATGATGGGGAAAAGCCGGGTATAATCGACAATTGTGGTCCCTACTCTTGTGAGTATCACCGAGGGAATGTAGGTCATGACATTGAGGGTTGTGAGGTGTTCAAGGATGTTGTGCGAAAGATGATGGTGTTTGGGAGTATTAGAATTGAAAGGGGGGCATCAAGAGATAAATCCATATGCATGATGGAGAAACAAAGTGGGTTACCACTCATTGACAGGTCAAAGGGGTCATTCCTTGTGATCAACGCGCAAGCTCCGGCTCCAGGAAGCAGTGAGCAATTGCCCTTCTTGGAGACAGCAAAATCTCATTCTTCATTCATCAACGAGCCGGCACTTAAGCCTAGTTCTACAGGATCCCTCCTGGTTATAAACTCTGCCGCTCAGGTAGCAACACGCGAAAGGGAGCCGATGGCGGTTATTCACGTACCAGCACCATTCCCATATGATAGTAATCATGCAGTACCCTGGAAATATGGCCTAAGGACTGAGCTTCTCGCAGTCCGAGGAGAAACCAGTGAAGAACCAGTGGTGGAAGTCAATAACCAGGATCTGATAAATGGGATTACAAGGAGTGGTAGCATTTATTCGAAGGAAAATGATAAGCCAGCGAATAACAAACAAGGAGAAGGAGAAAGTTTAGGATCCAAGGTGGTGATGAACAAGAGTGGTGATACTGATGAATTCTTAAAGATCATGAAGCATAGTGAATATGACATTGTAGAGTAGCTCACAAGGACTCCAGCTCGAATCTCCATGATGTCCCTCATTATGAGCTCTGAAGTCCATCGCAAGGCACTCCAGAAAGTATTAGAAACCGCATACGTGCATCCGGACATAACTCCTGAGAAACTAGTTCACATGGTTAATGTTGTAAAAAATGCCACTCAGATTACTTTCTATGAAGATGAAATTGTTCAAACTCCGGCAGGGCGACCTAAAGCTCTTCATATTACTTTGAAATGCCACGGGTACATAGTAGCAAAGGTCTTGATTGATAATAGATCAGCTCTCAATGTCTTGCCATTAGCAACTTTACAAGAGCTTCCAGTGAATGAGTCCGCCATTGAGCGTAGTGATCTAGTTGCCAGAGCTTTTGATGGAACAAGAAGGAAAGTATTTGGGGAGGTCCATCTTCCACTTGAGATTGGGCCAAGCACCTTTTCAGTGCAATTCCATGTCATGGATATCGATGCGGCATTTACAATGCTCTTAGGACAGCCTTGGATTCATGATGCTGGGGCTATACCATCCATTTTACACCAGAGGATCAAATTCATCAAGGACGGCCAACTTATTACCATTAAAGGAGAAGAGGAACTCATGATTAGTAAGCCAAGTGCCGTACCTTACGTTGAAAATGTAGAACGAACAAGTGGTAATTTTTATCACAGTTTTGAGGTTGTGGAGGATGACAAGCCAAGTAGAGATGTGCAACAAGTAGTCACCAAGATAATGAAGCATGATGGGTATAGGGAAAGACAAGGGCTCGAAGCTAAATTACAAGGGGTGAAGGAACAAATCAAGCTTTTGGGGAATCAGGGGCGTCAAGGGGTGGGATACAATCCCTGTTTAGAGACTCCTTTGGATGAGCAAGCAAAGTTAGGCTAAGGGAAATCACAAGCAAGATCAAAAGTCCCTCATATTAAAGAAACGTTCTCATGAGCCTCTGAGATAGTCAACATGAATGACTCCATTGCTACAACAGAGGAAGAAGGGGAAAGTTCTGGAAAAGGACACTGGATTCAGCAGGATACCCTTGGAAAAGCACTAGAAAACTGGGAATCTGAGATAATCCCTGATATCATGTCATTAGAGTAATATTCTAGAGTTTTTATTATGTTTTCTTTTGAAAATCTTGTATTCGTGGCTTTTGACACTTTTTACATTTGAGGATTAAATGCAAAGCAGCATTTCATGTTCTTTATTCCACTATTACTCTCTTTTATTTCAGACCCTTTATTATGCTCTTTTTCTTGTCTCACTTTATTCTTCTTCTTATCCTTTTGTGTTGGCCCCTCCTCTGATTAATTCTCTATACTACTTCCTACTTCATCATTTACTTCTGTTGTGTTTGTTGCCTTCCAGGGAATTAGAATTCTCAGAACTCCAGTCTGACACAGAGACTCTTGAGCCCCAATGGGATGACACTCGCATTGCTATAGATACGCTTGACAGTGAGACTGAAGAAAATGCCGCGCTAGTGGAATTACCCCTCACATTTGCAAAGCTTATCGAACCCTCTGAAATTGGTTTCATCCCGCATGAGGAAATCATAGAAGTGATCAACATGGGAACTGAGGAAGATAAAAAAGAGTTGAAGATAGTTGATAATCCTCAGAAGAAGGAGATGATAGATTTATTTCAGGAATATCTGGATGTGTTCACTTGGTCATACCAAGATATGCCAGGGCTTGATCCTAATATCGCTTCTCACAAACTTCCCTTGTTCCCTGACATTAAACCGAAAAAGCAGAAACTAAGGAGAATGAGTCCAGAGACATCTCTTCAGATTAAAGAAGAAGTGAAGAAACAATGGGAGGCTGGTTTCTTAGATGTTGCTAAATACCCACAGTGGGTTGCAAATATAGTACCAGTACCTAAAAAGGACGGCCGCATTAGGATGTGTGTGGACTATCGGGATTCGAACAAAGCCAGTCCAAAGGATCATTTTCCTTTACCGCACATCAATGTGCTAGTGGATAACACAGCGAGGGGTTATAGGTACTCATTCATGGACAGGTATTCAGGATACAATCAAATCCCTATGAACCCAACAGATAAGGAGAAAACCACTTTTACTACTCTATGGGGAACATTTTGCTACAAAGTGATGCCGTTTGGTCTAAAAAATACAGGTGCCACTTACCAGCGAGCTATGGTAGCACTATTCCATGATATGATGCATAAAGAGCTTGAGGTTTATGTCGACGATATGGTGGCAAAGTCAGCAGAAGAAGAAAGTCATGTGGCAATTCTTCGGAAATTATTCGAAAGGCTGCGGAAATACAAGCTTCGATTGAATCCCAATAAGTGCGTGTTTGGGGCTACGACTGGTAAGCTGTTAGGCTTCATCGTCAGCAGTAGAGGAATAGAAGTGGATCCAGATAAAGTAAAGGCAATCCGTGATATGCCTTCACCCCAAACGGAGAAAGATGTGCGAAGCTTCTTGGGCCATTTAAATTATATAGCTCAATTTATTGAAAATATGACTGCCACTTGTGAGCCAATATTTAAATTGTTAAGAAAGGGGAATTTGGGGAAGTGGGATGAAGATTGCCAGCAAGCGTTCGAGAAGATAAAGGAATATTTGTTGAACCCCCCTATTTTGGTACCTCCCACACCAGGTCAACCATTAATCCTCTATCTAACCATCTTGACATCCTCCATGGGGGCAATGTTAGGGCAGCAAGATAAATCTGGCAAAAAGGAGCATGCCATTATTACTTGAGTAAGAAATTCAATGGTTGTGAATCTTGATACCCAGTCATCGAAAAGACATGTTGTGGGCTAGTATGAGTTACGCGACGATTAAGACAATACATGTTATATCATGTTACCTGGTTGATCTCGCGATTGGATCCGATTAAATATATTTTTGAAAGCCCTTACGTGTCAGGTAGGGTGTCAAAGTGGCAAGTGATACTATCCGAATATGATGTGAAGTATTGATTGGGATATCCTGCAAGTATACAGAGTCGATCGCAATAATAAAAAAATCTCCAAAGTATTCCAGAGGTCGAACCCAAGGGAGGTAATAAATTTATAGTCCAAACTTTTAATCCCAAAAATTAATTGATAATGAAATTGATAATTCAAATTAAAAAGAAAAGAAATAGAAAACAAAGTGAAGTCTGAGTTTTGTTCAGTTCTAGAAGCGTCAAGGGATCAGGTTTCACCTTATGAGATAATTAAATTTTATTTCTTAGTTAGACTTTATATAATTATAGTGACCATTGTTCCTAAAGCGTTCTAATTACCTCTCAGTCAATTTGTTCTTATTTAATTAGGATTCAATTCGCTCTCATGCAATTAAAGTTCCTAATTAAGCTTTGAAAACTACAACATATATCACCATGAATTCCTAATTCTATCTTTAGATTAGTTATTCATGTTTATCTCTCTATATCTAGGTTTACTCTTCACCTCTCAGTCCATCAAGTTTACCCATTAATTAGATTCTATGGTGATCAAGCATAAAATCCACATGAACGAATAAAAGAGATAAATATAATAAAAAGATAAATTAAATATAACTTGAAGAACAAATCAAATAGTCTTAATTAGAGAAACAAATCCAATCCATCCCAATTAGGCTACATCCCTACCCCTGACTGGGAAATTTAGCTACTCATAGAAATACAAATCAAATCAAAACTAATATCCCAAATCATAGTGAAGATAATAAGAAAACAGAGTTATATTAGAGAAGAATAAATCTATCACTAATACTCCTCAAATCTCCTTGCTCTTTCTCTATAAGATGCTCCTAGTTTCTCCCAGATGCATTTAGAACCGTGTTCTCTGACTTCTGAGTGAATTTCTGAGTCTCCCGTTGTGTTTCTATCATGTATCTTTATATAGAAAAATTTTAGAAGCTCATAAAAACCCAAAATATCATGAAAATATGTCAAAAACGTGTTTTTACGGACCCCTATTGGATGACCCGGCGCCGAGTAACCATAAAATTAATTCATACGACGCCGGGTGCATCTAATTTTCTGGAAAACGTCAAAATCCGAGTTGACCCGGCACCATACGGATTTGACCCGGCCCCGGGTTGTCACTGTTTGTACGGACATCTGGCTCCATAACATCATCAGCTCATGTTGACACTTTGAGTTCGATTTTCACCATGATAATGTTGTAATTTGGGAAAACCAAAAACATAAAAGTTGTAGCTCTGTATCGTACCTTTCCAAAACATTTTAAATCACCTCAATCGAAGTTCATATGTGAGAGTTATGATCAAAATACCAAAGGGTATCACAACTTTTCAGCATGAACAATTTGTAACGTTTTTACTCCAAATGCTTCCAACTGAACCTATAACGCCATGAAACACAAAAATATGTAAAATGATGCTAAAATATACCAATGTAAACATATTTAAATATATTTTAGAGCTTAAATGTGGGTATTTTATATGTATAAAATGGACACTTCAAGTATGTGATGCACAAGTCAATTAAAGGAAGTATCATCACTGACCATTTAGCTGGAAACCCATTAAATGAGAGTCCGCCACTAGACTTTCAATTCCCAGATGAAGATGTCTTGACAGTTGAAGATGGGCTAGAGGATGCCCAATGGACAATGTACTTTGATGGCGCCGCCAATACGCAGGGATGTGGGGTAGGTGAAGTGATAGTGTCCCTTGAAGGGAAACAATTTCCTGTCGCCATTAAGCTTAATTTTGAATGCACAAATAATGTAGCAGAGTATGAAGCATGTGTCAGTGGTTTGCAAGCCGCCCTAGCTCTGGGTGTCAAAGAACTCGAGGTCTTTGGAGATTCAGCACTCATAATCTATCAAGTGACGGGGGCATGGCAAACGAAGGACCCAAAGTTGATCCCCTACTAGAATTATTTAACTGAATTGATCAAGGAGTTTGATGAAATCAAGTTTACCCACATGAATCATGATAAAAATTAGTTTACAGATGCTTTAGCAACACTCGCTATCATGGTTAAGCTAGATTGTGGGATTCACGTTCAGCTGATTCGCGTTGAAGCTAGGAATACTCCCATTCATTGCTTGAGTATAGAAGAGGAATCCGATGGGCAACCTTGGTTTCACGATATTAAATCCTACATCAAAGATAGAGAATATCCAGATGGGGTGACAGATAATGACAAGAAGACTCTTCAGCGCCTCACAATGAACTTCTTCCTTAGTGGGGAGGTTTTGTATAAGCGGGCTCATGATGGGACATTGCTTAGGTGCATAAATTCGCCTGAGACCAAAAGGGTGATGGCTGAAGTCCATGATGGAATATGTGGAACTCATGCTAATGGTCATACTATGACTAGACAAATACAATGATGTGGATATTTTTGGTTGACCCTGGAAAAAGATTGAATCGAATATGTGAAAAAATGTCACAAATGTCAAATCTATGCTGATCGAATCAATGCTCCACCGTACCTCTTACACAACCTTGTGGCCCCATGGTCGTTCTCCATATGGGGAATTGATGTGATTGGTCCTATTAATCCTAAAGCCACAAAAGGTCATCGCTTCATACTTGTAGCTATTGACTATTTCACCAAGTGGGTCGAAGTCGTCTCTCTTGCCAGTGTCACCCAGAAGGCTTTTGTTCGCTTCTTACGATCATGCATCATTTGTCGATATGGTTTACCAGAAAAGATCATTACAGATAATGCTCCTAATCTGAATGGTGCTGAAGTAAGAAAGCTTTGTGAGCAATTCAAGATCCAGTATCATAACTCTGCTCCCTATCGACCGCAGATGAATGGGGCAGTGGAGGCTGCTAACAAGAATGTAAAAAAAATCATTGCTAAGATGACCATTACCTACAAGGACCGGCATGAAATGCTCCCGTATGCTCTCCATGGGTATCGTACCACAACTCGTACATCAACAGGAGCAACACCATATTCTCTAGTATATGGAGTAGAGGCAGTGACACCGATTGAGGTGGAAATCCCATCATTGTGAGTTATGGTAGAATCAACTATTGGGGAGGATGATTGGATCAAAACCCGATATGAGCAGTTGAATATGATTGAAGAAAAGAGATTGGTCGCCATGTGTCATGGGCAGCTATATCAACGAAGAATGGCCAGAGCGTTTAACAAAAGGCTTCACCCTAAGGAGTTTAAGCCAAGGGATTTAGTCTTAAGGAAAATTCTTCTGAATCAAAAGGACAATCGAGGGAAGTGGGCCCCATCATATGAGGGTCCTCATGTGATAAAGCAAGCTTTTTCAGGGGGTGAACTTATTTTGATGGACATTGAGGGGCAAGAATTGACGAGGCCCGTCAATGCAGACTCTGTCAAGAGGTATTATGCATAAGGAAAAATACAAAAACAAGAACCAAAAAAAAATAGAAAAGCAAAAAAAAAACAAACAAAAAAAAAAGAAGAAGCTCGCTAGGTTGAAAACCTGAAAAGGCAACCTGGGCAAAAATTAGAGCACAAAAAAAAGAAGAAAAAAAAGAAAAAGCTTGTTAGGTTGAAAACCTGAAAAGGCAACCTAGGCAAAAATTAGGGCACAAAAAGAAAAAAAAAGAGAAAAAAGAAGCTCGTTAGGTTGAAAACCTAAAAAGGCAACCTAAGCAAAAATTAGAGCACAAAAAGGGGGGAAAGAAGGGAAGCTCGCTAAGTTGAAAACCTGAGAAACAGCCTACGTGAAAGGCAGAGCAAATCATCTTCCAAGTAAGTAAAAGGGGATTATAAGCTACTAATGGACAGGGGTAAATGACCAGCGCGGCATAATCTTTAGTCAGACGTACTGTAGGGCGTGCCCAGGAGCAATTCCAGCTATCCGACTTGAGGCTTAAAAGACCAATGTGAAGGCATTTTCTCTCATTTTTACTAGATAAATATCTATAGTCTCTAGTTGTTTCAAGATCTACTATCCAAGTGGTTTGTTCATCTAATAAACTAACTTTCTATTCTTATTCCTAGATTGTTGGTTCCCCTTGATAAGCTGCTGTATGTATTCCTCTTAGATTATTGATTTCCCTTTGGTAAGTTGCTGTATTTATTCCTCAAATAAATTTTAACTAATAAAAAAAAAAGAGAAAGAATGTTACTTAATGGCATGCATCATGAGAGTAATCGTGACTGCCCGTTAATGGTGCTAAGTACAAGGAGTAGAATTGAAGCTCATAGATTTTGATTGTGAAAGTTTTTGTTCCAAGGCGACACAATTAAACCTGAGGATGAAAGCATTGCAAGGTGGCTTGTGATCACGGCAAGTTTAAGAGTTGTGGGGTTAACTGGATTCCTTCATCAGGGGCAATGGAGACCTACATCAAGACAAGGAAATTGAAAGATAAAACCCAGTTTCATTACATTTCTAACATTGTGATTATAATAAATTTTCGTCAAATAGGAGCAATAAAATTGGCATTCCACATGCATCTTCCATTTCATACAAATAAATAATAATTCATAAGAGCTTCACATTCCACAAATATTTTTGCATACACATCATCAAGAATAATTTTGAAGGCTAAAGAAGGAAAATCTCCATTTTGCATACATGACAAAAGGGGATCATTATACCTTAGGGAAAGAAAAAGAAAAAGAGAGGGAAGACAAAAGAGATGGCATTGTACTGGCATCTAGTGAGTGCCGGATAAACAGAAAAGAGAGTCACAGGTCTAGCTAAGTATTGCTTAGGCACTCCAAGTCTTGCATCATGACGGGTGTCACCTCGGCGCCCTTTAAATTTTTGTCATTTAAATTATATCAAAGCCCTGACTTAGCTGCAGGCACCCTTTAAATTTCTGTCATTTAAATTCTATCAAAACCCTGACTTAGCTGCAGGCACCCTTTAGATTTCTGTCATTTAAATTCTGTCAAAGCCCTGACTTAGCTGCAGGCACCCTTTAGATTTCTGTTATTTAAATTCTGTCAAAGCCCTGACTTAGCTGCAGGCACCCTTTAGATTTCTGTTATTTAAATTCTGTCGAAGCCCTGACTTAGCTGCAGGCACCCTTTAGATTTCTGTTATTTAAATTCTGTCGAAGCCCTGACTTAGCTGCAGGCACCCTTTAAATTTCTGTTATTTAAATTATGTCGAAGCCCTGACTTAGCTGCAGGCACCCTTTAAATTTTTTGTCATTTAAATTATGTCAAAGCCCTGACACCCTTTAAATTTCTATCATTTAAGATTCTGTCAAAGCCCTGACTTAGCTGCAGGCACCCTTTAGATTTCTGTCATTTAAATTATGTCAAAGCCCTGACTTAGCTGTAGGCACCCTTTAAATTTCTGTCATTTAAAATTCTTTCAAAGCCCTGACTTAGCTGCAGGCACCCTTTAAATTTCAGTCATTTAAAATTCTTTCAAAGCCCTGACTTAGCTGCAGGCACCCTTTAAATTTCGGTCATTTAATTTCTGTCAAAGCCCTGACTTAGCTGCAGGTACCCTTTAGATTTCTGTCATTTAAAATTCTGTCAAAGCCCTGACTTAGCTGTAGGTACCCTTTAAATTTTTGTCATTTAAAATTCTGTCAAAGCCCTAACTTAGCTGCAGACACCCTTTAAATTTCGGTCATTTAATTTTTGTCAAAGCCCTGACTTAGTGGTAGGCACCCTTTAAATTTCTCTCATTTAATCTCTGTCTTTATTGTCTTTATTGTTCATGCATCTTGCCCCCCAAACAAAATACATGTTTCCTTCTTCATTTGTTTCTAAGTACGAATATCATTTCATGATCTCCTTCCTTAGAAAACAAATGAAGAGGGGCAACTCATCAACATGTTATTTTATGTGGATCTTGTTATCATATCTTGTTTTTGGAGCATTCGTTTGAGTCACTTCATCTGCATACTGCATCAGTTCCAGTCTAGTTGACATGGTTATTCCTTTGTGTCACATCATTACATCTTGCATTAGTTTGGCTCTAGCTTGGGCCAGTTGTTAATTTGTGCATCTATTAGAGTCAAGTCCCAATTCACATTCACATTGTATGTATTGAAAATTCTTTCACCCTTTTATTTCCAAAATTAAATCATTCATGCCTAGGATAGAGTCTCGTGTTTTAAGCTCATGTCATATTGCATCTTTTGGTGTCAGGGGCATGTTCGTCTGTGTGTTTTGCTCGGACAAAATTCGTGTTATAATCTTTACTCGTTCCTTGTGCAAGAATTCCAAATATTGCATTTTCCTCGTTCTCACATAAGAAACTAGTAAAGAGGGGCAACTGTGAACACTCCATTTTGTCCGAGCATTCTTATAAAATATGAAAAAATTATTATTAAGTTAAAATTAAGAGAATTTTTTTAAGAAAATAAAATAAAATAAAATAAAATAATAACAAATATATATAATAAATAGAAAAATATAAATAAGTAAATAGTAAATAATAAATAAAATAAAAAATATATATATTTAAAACCAAAAGCCTTCAGTAAAAAAAAAGTTTTGGGCTGAGATTCGGCCCAAAATTTGAAATATTAAAAAAAAAAAGAAGAAAGAAAGAGAGGTTTTGGGGCCAAAATTCAGCCCAGAATCTGAAAAAAAAAAAAGGAAGGGAGGAATTTTGTGCTGAAACTAAAAAAAAAAAATACGGTGAAGGGGGATGAAACGCTGAGCTTTCAGCGTTTCACCCCAATTTCCTGAGCCCTCAATCAGGGCTCAGGACCGGAAGCTCAGAAGGGCTGGAAAAGCGAAGGAGGCCGCGGGTGAGGGATGGCCGCGAGGGAGAAAAAGAAGGGCAGAGAGAGAGAAGGAGTGGAGAGGAGAGACCTAGAAGCTGCAGAGAGGCAGTGTTCCAGGAACAGAGAGATGAGATAGGAAGGAGGAAGCACAGAGGGAGCTCGGCCGAAGAAAAAAAACAGAGGGGGCTCAGACCAGAGAGCAGCCATGGCCAAGGAAAGAAGGTGGGGGACCGAGGAGGAGCAGGGGACCGTGAGGCGAGAGACAGAGGTTGAGAGTCTCAACCAAATGGTGAAACAAGTGGAGGGCCAACCATAATGACCCCGTACGGTGTCAGAGAAGGAGAGGGACCGCGGAAGACAGATGGGAGCAGAGGGAGTGGCTGAAGGCAAACCAGAGGGGCTAGGGCTTGAATTCGTGAGGCAGAGGATGGACCACAAGCCATGCGAGTGAGGGAAAATTTCTCCATAACTTTGTACCAGGTACGGCAGAGTGGAGATGGGGGAGTCCTTGGATTGACACGAAGAGGAGCAAGGCCACAACACGACAAAGGGATGCCTCCACTACTCGGTACCAGGTACGGGCACAGAAGAGAATTGGGAACAAGAGGGTGCAAAGGGAGGAGCCACGCGAGAAAGGATGGGTTATGATTCACTTGCCACAACCCTATAAAAGAAGCTAGAGCAGAAAATGGAGGGTGGCTTTTTCTTGAGATTTCTGCGGTCCGAGAGTGGAGAGTCTAAAAACAGAGGAAGAGGAAGAGAGAGGGAGGTGAAGAAAATCTGAGGAGAAGCTGAGAAAGGAAATAGAGGAAGGATTCGCGATGGAGAAAGAGGCCGGGGCTTCAGAATCTGAGTGCAGGATTCTGTAGGAATCATTATTGGTAATTTATGTCGTGAAATTTGAGCATTTAGTTGAAATTCTTGCGCATTTTTCCTTTCATTTAGAAATCTGTTGATTAAATTTGCTATGGTGGGTTTATTCAATACTGGGGTATTCTGTTTTGGCATGTAATTAGAATGCTGTTTCCTCGAACTGTTCTCTTGAGTGGCTAATCTCATTCTGGACTATAGGATGTTATGATTGCTGAATTACCTTTCCAGTTACTCAAACTCTAGTGACACTGTGTAAAAGAAAGCAGCAAAGAGAGACCTGTTTCGTATAGCTAGATCTAGTGTTTTAGCTTATGTTTGGTATTAGATCATATTTGGCAAATCATGTAGAGGAGTTCTAGGTCGAGGCCATATTGAATCCAAGCTGCCAGTTATCACTGGAGCCCCTTTAAACGCTTTGTCATTGATTAGTTGAAATGGTTAACGAGTTAATTTGTATTGATAAGCTGCTGCAGATGCTGTGGATGAGTCTGAAATTCCTTTTAATTCCTTTTCATTCTTCTTTGTTTGATTATATCTTCTTTGTATACAGTGTTGCCTTCCCCTTTTGTTGACATTAGAATTAGATAGGGGAGAATAATTGCTTGCTTTCACTATATATGCGTTTCGGGTAAATCTTAGACTTCGTTCTTCCAAAAATGGAGTTATAGTTTTGTGCTTTATTTTGGAATTGATTTGGCTGGGAAATGGATATTATTTGTACTAGATATTTAACCTAGAGTGGAGTATCAAGATTGCTCTTCATCTTTGTTTTCGTTGCTCCTCTTTCATGATGTTGATTGTCACGGGAGTTTAATTGAATAGTGAACTGATTTGTTAAAAAATATATATATATGTAAAATAAACAATAAATAATTTAAATGAATAAAAATTTCCGTTACAAATATTCTTTTACTTTTATGCTTTGAGTAGTGATATTTTGGACACCAATCAGTAAATTGTGAGTGTCCAAATCATTATATATACTGTTTGGGTTTCATTTGGAAATCAACTTCTGAAAATAAAAATATAGATAAATGTGTTACCTTAATCCCCTCCAAGCTTTGAGAATGATTTTTAATTATTTATTTTCCCATTTTTCAAATAATTTACAAATAAGGGGTAATATAAATAAATAGATAAATAATATATCTTGAATGTATTAACTTTACCTTAAATCCTTCTTCCAAGTCTTTTTTTATGGTGCAAGTAATAAAAATAAAAATAAAATTTTTTTATATATGCTTATTTTCTAAAAACACTTTTCATTGTATAATTTGAAATAAAGAGATAAAGATAATTTGGACAAGGATTATTCATGCCCCACCAAGTCTCTACTTACTCTAATTATTTACTACGAGTGGAAGCACCGTGGAGGTTTAAGTATTAATCAGCAATTTGTGAGCGACAAAATCGCCACATATGTTGGTTATTTTTAGACGCTTCCTTCTTAGTGATCTTATTTATTTCTAATTGATATCAAAATTATGTATTTTCCTCCAATCTCTATTTTCTTTTCTTGCCTTTCATAAAAATAAGGGAAATAATAAAATAATGATAATAAAATGATTGAAACAAAAATTATTATTATTTTCATTTTCATTCAAGTTCTTATCTTTATCTGCCTCAAGTGGTAGCACTGTGGATATTTTAAATACAGATCAGTAACTTATGAGTGATGAAATCACCACATATGCTGATTATTATTTCTTTTCAAAATATACATAATGATCACATTTTTTTTAATCTTTTTTTTAATAAATAAATAGGTGTCAAGAGGATTTTTATAATAAAAAGGTAAATAAAAAATTATTTGTACAAAAAAAAAATTTTTTTTACTTGTTTTCTTTCAAACTTTTTGTGCCTTTTTGTTTCGAGTAACACTACCGTGGACACTTAGGTATCAATGGGTAAATGTGAATGATAAAGTCACCATATGAGCCAATTGATTTTATTTTGCGAAAATAAAGTTGTTTCCAAATATTTCTTTTTCAAATCAAAATAAAATATTTAAAATCACACATAATTTTAATTATATTTTCTAAATTAAGAAAAAATATATATTCTCTTTTAAAAATTGATTAAACCAAAAACAAATAAATGAAAAGAGCAAATAATAGAAATTAATCTGTCTTTTACAAATTAAAACACACTAACCAATTCTAAAAATTGTTTTCTTTGTGGAAAGACAAGTTATTTTTTATAAATCTCTCTTTTCGAAGAATATATAAAATAAAAAATACCAACCCAGTGACATGCATTTTTAGGTCCGAACTAGTTGACTTTGATCCCTATTGCAGGGTACGTAGGCCCCAGACTCTCATTCTGGGTCAAGTCCATTCTTGTAAATAAATAATATTTTTCTTTTATTTTTCCCAACTTCTCATATTTTCATTTTATTCTTTATTTTCGTTTTTACATTTTTCTTGTTTTTATGTTTATTTTTATATGTGAATAGTTAAAGGGAAACCAAAATAATTTTAAAAAAAAAAGCCATAAAAATTGCATGATCAACCTAAGGTAACTGTTCCTTTGAACGGGTGTTGTGGGGGTGCCTAACACCTTCCCCACTCACAATCGTACTCCCGAACCCAACTTTGATTCGCAGACCAATCCTTGTCCTTTTTTGTTTTTGTTTTCAGTTTTCCAAAATTTTCCTCAAAATTTTGGTGGCGACTCCCTCGAAATCGGTCCCTATCGTGTGGGCCGATTTCTCTTTTTTTCTTTACCTCCGCGCCATCCGTGTCGCATCTCCTGGTGTGACACGATTCATAGAAGCAATTCAACCTTTTGCAAATATCAAGGTAATCGGCAATGCAATTAGTTTGAACATCTCGATTCAAAAGACCATTAAATAATTTAGCAACATCATCCGAATCACCTAGACAATTGCGGGTTATTTTGCTTTGAATAAGGACATCCATATCTTTATTTGTGTTCATTAGGCAATCTAATAGTAGAGCATAATCGGTAATATATGATTCAAAAGGATAATGACATTGCTCTAAAGCAATCATATTGCGAAGAAATATTCCAGTGTTATTATTTGCCAAAATCTTTGGGACCTCAAGAACATAACCTGAAAATCTGATGTCTAGTAAACATTTGCCTGTGCTTACCTTGAACTGAAATCCTACTTCTTTCATCTCATTTTCACTATATAGAAGAACATGGTTATCTTCGAAAGGATACCTTTCAGATCTCCTTCTTGGTAAGTGAAAAAACCTAAGAAGATCTGTGAGATGCATTATTCTCTCATTAGGATTGTGTCACACCTTAACCTTAGAAATTATTTACTATTCATCCTTAGTAGTTTAGGTTCCAATTAGATGTATATGGAAGCAAGTTTGAGCCAAATTCGAAAATTCCAAAAATTTACCAAAAGTCACTATTTATTTGGTAAATATAAAAATTTGGCTGAACTTTGAAAAATCATAACTAATTCTAGAAAAATCGTTTAAGGGTGGTTCAAATTGCTAAATTCATCTATTAAAATACTCTATGAGGGAAAAATATTAATTTTGAATTTTATTAGGCATATTGCTGCAGTAAATTTCGTGAATTTACTTGCAATTTTACCCTAATTTTTTCAAATTTCATTCCCTAAAATTCCATAATACCATACTTTCAATGGTAGTCACATAACACATATAAAATTGATCCAAAACATACTTTTATTCATCATCTAGGAATCACACATAATTTACATAATTGTGACATAAAATGTCATTATACTTGATATTACATAAGTATCCAAAATACCCTTCCTATTTCTAAACATTTCTTCATGGATCCTCCTTTATCTCCTTGCCTTTCACATGATTTGAACCTAATCATGGTTAGATATTTGGTGGGGTGAGATTTAAGAAAATCCCAATAACATCATAATCACATTCTTAGCATAATATTTAAAAATAATTGCAAGAAACATGATTTCATTTTGGCATGGTAACATTTAGGATCAAAAGGCATCTTTAAGCATGTTCATCATGTTCTTCACATATTCATGCTTGTTCTTGCAAAATTCATAGCATATTCATCATTCTTTCACCATTTTGATCCAACATCATCATCATATTCATAACATAAACATGTTTTCTACCTACCAATCATAGAAATACAAGATCTAACAACCATTTAGAAATAAAATACAAGAAAGGGAAAAGATGTTACCTTAAACTTGCAAATTTTCCTTTCCTCTTCTCCTCCTTCTCTCTATAACTCACTCTCTCACTAATATATGGTGGATTTTCATTTTTGGATGTGAATAATGGAGGGGAGGAAGAGCCTATTTATAGACAACAAGAAAAAACTCCATCCATTTGATTAACTTTTGATCCAAGGGCCAAAATTGCATTACATCATCTCTTTTCTCCACCATACACCTAATTTCTTCACATAATTGTTATCTAATTAATTTTTCCTCTCTTGTCATTAATTTGGATGCCACTTTTATCTCCAAATAAGGTAAATATTGCATCATTATGCTTACATAAGCTTACTTCATCCAAACTTCCAATTTTGACACCTAATCTTTGAAATAGTATCATGCATGGTGGCTAACTCTTCTCCACTCCTTTTGCACGAAATTTTGAGTGATAATTCAACCCAAGATAGTGCCTTTAATTATTTGGGCTTAAACCATTTAATTCTAAGCCCAATTTCAACATATACTGGGTTTTTGGGATCTAATTATGTAAATTTTGTCTGGTAAAATTTTTCATGCATAAATATATTTAAAATATGAATTTCAAACTCATTATGACCTTAATTAATCATTTCTAAGCCCATATAATTTATTTTAGAAGATATTTTACCTTATTGGGCTCTAACCGAAAACACCGATAAAATTAGTGCTGATTAGTTTTTCCTGTAACTTCTCTGCATGGAGGATTATTATAAACCTTATAATATTATTTTGAACTTATTCTTGATTATTTCATAGTCTACTGGGTCATCTATAATTTAATTAGCCTGGAAATTGGGTGAATTGGGCCCATTGGGCTCTTTATCCTTTCTTGACATCATTTGAGCTATTCTTATCAATAATACTTCTGGGTTTCCCAAAAATCATTCCTAGCCTATTAGGGTTTTCTACACCTTTATTAGGCCTCCATGAATAGTACTTTTAGCCCATTAAGAAACCGGTGCAGTCTTACTAGGCCCAGACTCTGATTTTGACCCAATATCCATTAGACCAATTCTATGGCTATTCAAACCTTATAGAAAAATCCAGTATCTCTTTTTATGCCCTAATATATCTGAGTTTCCTAATCTAGACTTATTTTCTAATTCTTATTAATTTACAGATTATAGAACTTCGGATCAATTTTCTGCCCAATATATCTATTTTCTGGTTTTGCTTATTAGAGTATAATTTCTTACGAGAATTTTCTTGAATCACCTCCTATAACTGGTCTTAGTAAATATTGGACAGATGATTTGTTTGAGGAAATGACATCTATGTCCCCTTTTTTGTCTTTTTGCTAATAATTAATATTTTCAATTATGCCATCCAACTTTCTTTGCAATTTGGTCCCTGATCATCCTTTGCAATTTAGTCCTTACTTTGTTCTACATAAGATATTTAAACTCTTTTAATTCTAATTATGCAGTAATTCTCTAAACTAGAATTCAAACAAAATCATAAAAATTTAGATGTTACAGATTGGCCTCCAGATATTGGTTGTTGAGATTGGCAAAGAAGTGAAACGTGAGTTCAAGAAATGAAGGGAGGTCACCTCGAAGGTCAAGAGGAAATGCTATATTGAATAGATCTTCAATAAGAAAGAAAGGAAGTTGATTCTCAAGTAAAATCAAATCATTAGCTATAGCAACCAGCAGCCACAGTTGAGATACTTTAGCATCCTTGTAGATCCCTCCCATAGAGGAGATTATGAAGAGTTCTGTTAATTATAATTGATTTGATTTGATTTGTTCTGATTGTAATTATCTTAGATTTGATTTGTTTTGATTGTAATTATCTTAGATTTCCTTTTTCCTCTTTAGTTTCCTTTTCTTTAGGGATTCTGATTGATATTGTAATTATTCCCTCGACCTCTCTTTCCCGTGTATATATTGCACGCTGTATAGTGAAGATAATCAAGCAAGTTTCCTACAATTGCTTCTGAATTTCTCCTTCTCTTTATTTCTTCTTTTTCTCACATTGTGGCATTCTCGTCTTGGTCACTGCTCCATCAATAAATTGTCATCTTTAATTTCAAATGGACTTTTAGGCAATGTTATTGAAAAATCTTTAGAATGTGTTTCTTGTCAGACTGCAAAACAACCAGCATTATCTTTTAATAAAAGTACTTCTGTTTCTGAGTCTCCTTTTGATTTAATCCACTCTGATATTTGGGGCCCTGTCCCTACTTCCTCCATGGGAGGATCGCGTTATTTTGTGATATTTATTGATGATTATTCACGTTTTACCTGGATATATGTGATGAAAGCTCGTTCTGAATTATCTGCGATTTATATTAAGTTTGCAAATATGATTCATACTCAGTTTTCTAGAAATATCAAGGTTTTTAGGCGTGATAATGCTATGGAATACCGTGACTCCCAACTCCTTAGTTTCCTTGATGCACAGGGTACACTCTCACAATACTCTTGTCCTTATACCTCCCAACAGAATGGTAGAGCTGAGCGAAAACACCGTCACATTCTTGACACTGTTCGTGCTCTTCTTATCTCATCATCTTGTCCTGAGCGTTTTTGGGGAGAAGCAGCCCTTACAGCTGTTTATGTTATCAATCGTATTCCTTCCTCTATACTTGGTAATATCTCTCCTTTTGAACGTCTCTATGGTACACCCCCTGATTATACTATGTTTAAAGTTTTTGGTTGCACTTGTTTTGTTCTTCTCCCTTCCCATGAGGTCACAAAACTTCAGTCCCGAGCACGAGTTTGTTGTTTCTTAGGTTATGATTCTGAGCATAAAGGGTATCGTTGTTGGGATCCCCTATCTCATCGCATTCGCATTTCTCGTCATGTTGTGTTTTGGGAACATGTCATGTTTTCTAGTCTATCCCAATTTTCTTCCATTCCATCGACCTCATCTCCTGTTTTTGTCAACCCTTCTGCTGATCTTTTTCCAAGTGACACAGGTACTGAAATTTCAGATTCGGTTCCCATTACGTCTGATGATTCGCCCCTCACCAATGATCCTGCCCCTCTTGAAGATCCTGCACCTGACATGCCCTCATCTTCCACCACTCGTTCTACAAGAGTAAGACATCTTCCTCCTTATCTTCGTGATTATCATTGCTTTTCTTCCATACTCTCTTTGCATGAACCTCAGTCTTTTAAAGAAGCCTCTAGTGACCCTCGTTGGCAGCAAGCAATGCAAGATGAATTACAGGCTTTAGAGAAAATGCACACTTGGGATTTGGTTGAGCTCCCACCAGATAAATCTCTTGTGGGGAGCAAATGGATCTACAAAATAAAAACTCATTCTGATGGGTCTGTAGAGCGATACAAGGCTCGCTTAGTGGCACAAGGCTTTACTCAAGAGTATGGCATAGATTATGAGGAGACATTTGCTCCGGTTGCTCGTATTACATCAGTCAGAAGTCTACTTGCCATTGCTGCTGCAAAGCAATGGACTCTTCATCAAATGGATGTCAAAAATGCTTTTTTGAATGGTGACTTAGAGGAAGAGGTATATATGAAACCTCCACCTGGCTATCTTTACTCAGGAAACAAAGTCTGTCGTCTTCGTCGAGCTCTCTATGGTCTTAAACAGGCTCCACGTGCTTGGTTTGCCAAATTTAGTTCTACAATCAATCAACTTGGATTCTCATGTAGTCCCCACGACACTGCACTCTTTATTCGTAGAACTGATCGAGGGATTGTTCTATTACTTTTATATGTTGATGATATGATCATTACTGGTGATGATTTCACAGGAATTCAGGAACTCCAAAATTTTCTCGGGCAACACTTCGAAATAAAGAACCTTGGGCACTTAAGTTACTTTCTTGGGTTAGAAGTATTCACACTAACTGATGGTATTTCTCTTTCTCAAGTTAAGTACGCCTCTGAGTTGATTTCCAAAGCTCAAATTTCTGATAATCAAACTGAGAAAACTCCTATCGAGCCCAATGCTAGATTTACACCTACTGATGGCACTCCACTTGATAATCCTACTTTATACCGTGAGTTGGTTGGAAGTCTCATATATCTCACCGTGACTCGACCTGATATTGCTTATGCTGTTCATATTGTTAGTCAATTTATGTCAGCACCACGTACTACCCATTATGCAGCAGTTCTTCGTATTCTTCGATATATTAATGGCACTCTATCTCATGGTCTACATTTCTCCGCCACCTCTCATCTTACCTTAGAGGCTTATTCTGATGCTGATTGGGGCGGTGATCATACTGATCGTCGCTCTACTACAGGATTTTGCATATTTCTTGGTACCTCTCTTATTTCATGGCGGAGTAAGAAGCAGACTTTGGCTTCTCGATCTAGCACTGAATCTGAATATCGAGCACTAGCAGACACTACCTCTGAAATACTTTGGCTTAGATGGTTACTTGAAGACATGGGCATTTGCCAAACCTCTCCCACTGCTCTTTATTGTGATAATCAAAGTGCTATGCAGATTGCTCACAATGATGTCTTTCATGAGAGGACTAAGCATATTGAAATTGATTGTCACTTCACTAGGCAGCATGTTACCCGAGGCATTCTAAAACTTCTTCCCATCCGAACTGCTGATCAACCAGCCGACCTGTTCACCAAGTCCCATAATCCAGGGCGTTTTCAGCTTTTAGTGGACAAACTCAAAATGGCTGTCATTTCCCCATCTTGAGTTTGAGGGGGGATGTTAATTATAATTGATTTGATTTGATTTGTTCTGATTGTAATTATCTTAGATTTGATTTGTTTTGATTGTAATTATCTTAGATTTCCTTTTTCCTCTTTAGTTTCCTTTTCTTTAGGGATTCTGATTGATATTGTAATTATTCCCTCGACCTCTCTTTCCCGTGTATATATTGCACGCTGTATAGTGAAGATAATCAAGCAAGTTTCCTACAATTGCTTCTGAATTTCTCCTTCTCTTTATTTCTTCTTTTTCTCACAAGTTCAATGATGAAAGCAGCATCCACTAATACCAGTTTCACAAAGTCCCTTTCACTAAGTTTGATATCCTCGGAGTAAGAAGCACGAACTTTTGGCTCTGAATCTTTGACAAAACTGACTTTGTCGTCTAAGCTTGCCTTAGCCTTTTGTGCAAATCTTTGGAACAAGACTCGTTTGTGCATCTCCATGTCTAGCAGCCGCTCATCACCATAATGAAAGGGGCCAATCGAAATAACCATTGGGCTGTATGCTTCTTCGTTGAGTTTATGGATTATAGGTGGCACTGATAAGAGACCGTCTTTGCTGTCTTGTATCATTTTTTCAATGTTAATCACTAACTCATTTTTCCCCTATCAATTAAGTTTGATTCAGAAAACAATCAGTAATTACACCAGCAAAATAAAATTAAGAAAAACAGGACCATAAGCTTCTGAAATCTAAATTGCATTCTTCTCGTATTAACTGATATGTATCCTCACAAATTGTTTATAACTAAAACTAAATAAGGCTAAAATGCTAATAGTTTAAAAGTTGTAAACAAAAGGGAAAGTAAATAAAAATAAGAAAAGCTTGAGAATTGAACAAGAGTACGGATATTCATACTTCTTGTGGGTCCACCATTTCTTGAGAAATCTCTGTGGCCAAGCCTTTCTGCTTCCTGTTCGCCATCTCCCGATGGATCTCCGTATATATGTGCTGTTCCTGGAAACAAACTGTTAGTGCCAATTGTTGTACTCAGTATATATGCTTTAGATCCATATCCTCGGCTTCGTTATATATAATTAACAGCTGAAAATTACGAGTTTTCTCCTGAAAGTTGCTACCCTGCGGCAAGTTATCAAATACTCAAATTGATTATTTTTATATGCTCTCCAAAAAAATAAAAAAAAAATTGTTTCATCTGTCATATCTGTAAACTTATCATCAAATCGGCGGAAATTGTTAGTCCTACGATGTGATTGTGATGGTGATCTGATCATGATTAATGTTCTAATGAAAACAAAACCACAAAGAATTTTGATAAAAAAACACCACAAAGAATTAAGCGTTCCACAAAAATAAAATTCAATGAAGTTTCTAAAGCTTTTAAAGTTCCCCCAGAGTTAGAGATTCCTTGTTCATGTATCATTTTGAGTACTCAAAGATCATCGCTTCAAAACTTTGATCCATAACTCAGTGAAGGAGAGAGAGGAAAAAAGAACCCAAAAAAAAAAAAAACTAACAAACATAAAATACCAAAATGAAATGATCAATGGAATGCTAATTATGAAACACTGGAATTCGCTGTGTTGTTCTGAGATGCATGTGAATAGTACTTAATTTCTGTGCTATATCGTCCATAATTATTTCAGGAAAATTGAGTTAGATAAAAATTATAGATTCATTAATTCTGATAATAGTGATTATTTTAACAGGTTTTTTATATAGCTACTATATTAAGGCTAAAAAGCTAATAATTTACAATCTTAATGATGTAACCAAAAGAGAAATGAATAAACTTACAAGAAAAGAACATGCAGAGAATTGGATGTAGGTGATTCAGTACCTTGCTCCTCAAATTTGTTTTTCTCTCTATACTTGAAATTGAAACACTAGTTATTTTCTGATGTTCAGTTATTGAGGTTCTACTTGTTATTATATACCATGAAGTTCATACCTGTACAAGCTATAAGATTTTTATTTTTTAGAAAAGGAATTTGTTGTTACGTTGCAAGGAAGTTATATTCATAGACAGGCTTTTGCTTGTGGGTGTTCTGAAATGTAAAATTAACATCACAACTAGCAAAAGTTTGAAATTATGTACGTTGGCGTATAAACCATCTGAATTTGAGCGAAGAAGTTTGATAAATAATAATTGTGATATATACAATTCACTGATAATAGATCTAATTGTAATACTTCAACTTAATTTATTTGTGTAGTTCTATATTTTGTCTTCAAAAAAATAAAAAAAAAATTAATTTCAGCTTCTGACGGGGAAAAGGTCAAACCACAAAGAATTTCATTCGAATTTATGATTTTGAATTGTACAGATTAATTATATATACCCGTGACAACACAAATATCAAGTGCAGATACCGCGAAAAAAATGTGTTGACAAAAAATTAAAAAAAAAAAGGATGAATGAACAAAAGGGAAGCAAAACCGTTTTTTTAAAAAAAAATCAAATAAACTAAAGGTTGTAAAGGAAAAAAAAGTTTATTTACGTAAAGTATACTCAGCGTAGAAACATTAGAAAGTTAAAGTTTACATAAAAAGAAAAAGAAAAGCGTCAACCAAACGAAAGGTTTCTAAAGAATAATAACTCTATATTTTTCGTATTTTATTTAACCTTTACATGTGTTACGTAGTTGAGTATTTAAGATTAATATTTAAGTGTTGATTAATCATGGAGAACTGGAAGAGAAATTGAAGTGATAAAGACAAACACAATTGTGCAATTCAAAATATAATTTTAGATTTATATTTAACCAATCTGATTCTGATCATATCTTTGTTGAATGTATTTATTGTAAGGAATCCGATAATATAATTTTAAATCTATTATTGTCCCATTGTGTGAAATTATATAACATGAAAGTATTTAGTTTCAAAGGACTCCAAAAATGCAATGTGTTAATAATTCCAAAGAAACACTTATGTTCAAAAGCACATGTTGCCATGGAAGATCTTCTTCTACTCCTCAACTTTTGGATTATTCAAATTTAATATGCATAATCCAAAGTTATTATTTTTCATGCCTACAATATATATGTGTCAACATTAGAAAATTATAAAATCACAATTAATCTAGAAATTATTCTTATTTGCCGAAGAACCCAATGAGATCATTATTGGGATACAAGGTGATGAGATTCAACATTAGAAAATTATTCTTGTTTTGCTCTTCCTATCTTCGGATAAATGCTTTCTTTGTTTTTTTTTTTAAGCCAAACTAAGTCTTATTTTTTTTTTTTTGCGTGTGCACCCGGTATCCTGGAGCCTGCCTCACTCGAGCTATGAAGACTTCAACGTGGCCCAGACTAATCCGGATCGAGGTCTGACAAGCACCACAAGGGTGGGCGCCCCTACCACACCACGCTGCTGCATTCCCACGTCTCGAACCCAAGACCCGTGGTTAAGCTAGAACGACTCTTGCCAGTCGATCTAAGCGCTCGGTGGTAAGTCTTATACTTCTACATAGAACCCCAATTTACATCGATTATTTTAGCCTTTTCAATTTGGCTTTAAAAATGATGTAACAGCAGGCGATATAGAAAAAACTGTTATTACATGGGTTTTTTAACTAATGTAAAAGAATTTCTTTTACATAAGTTTTTTAACCGATAAAAAAGAATTTCTTTTACATTGGTTTTTAATACAAAACGGATATAGAAAAACATACTTTTTATATCGGTCATATTAAAAAACTAACGTAATTTAAATTTTTTTTTTACATCGAAATAAGAGTAATCTATTTTTAGACCTTTATTTACAACTAAATTTCCAAAATAGCTGAGCAAATTTTATAGCCATAATAACTATAATGCCAAAAATGATTGTTTTTAAAATGAACTTTTACAGGAGTCATATCCCAAAAGATGGTTCAATAAAATTAATGGAAATTGTAAAACTCATATAAGTCTCATACTAAAACATTATATTTCCAATATCACACTACAATATCCCTAACTATTTCCAAAATATTAAACTGAAATAAATAAGCTCTAGTAGTAAAATATATAGGTCTCTACATCTTATCTATGTATCCAAAATACTGAATTAGAATAAAGCTACTACAGGACTAGTAATAAAACATTACATCTTTGTCATTATTCTTAATTGTAGGAAGAGTAACTACCACATTAGTACTCCTATTTCTACTCCTTGTATCGACATCTGATAGGACAAAAAGTTGAGAGACTCTTCTTTAAATATCAAAGGCATTGTATATAACTATATATTCAACATAAATATTTCAACGAATAGAACAATCAAAAATATATAAATTATAGTAATATAATTTTCATACTTAAAAAATTCTCACAAACAGCAAGTGAAAAAATGTATAGCTTGCAACTAAAATCAAGAAATATCAAGCTTTATGCACAGGAGATACAAGTATATATTATAAAGTACTTCAAACAACCAAATCAAGTTTGCACACTTCAGCCATATATCAGTACTGATGGAGGATTATTCATCGTAAAGATATTTAAAAAAAAAACTTACTCCTTTTACTTGTGAGATACACAGCCAATTTCAGCAGGGTCACCACTAAATATTGGACCTCCCCATAGTTCTACAATAGCTAAAATTTAAACACAAAATTCAGGAAACAATCTATGATTACTTAAAGGAGATTGGAGTCCATAAGGTATCTTCAATTATAAAGAGCTATATTATAATTTCCATATTCAAGAGAAGTCAAGCCCCAAAATTTAATTAACAGAAATAAATAATTTGCATTAGTTTCATAATTTTAATAAAATTCATTAATATTCTGAGTTATGTATAAATTTTAGCTAAATCTCCCTTAAATAATGGACCTTCTAAAAATTCTACAAGAGCCAAGATTGAAACATCAACACAAAATAAACCCCCTTGAGCATATAAGCCCCCTTGAGCTAATGGATTTTTTGACACCCCTCATGTTATATTACTTGGCATTTTGTTCAGGACCAGAGGAAACAGGATGAAGGAAGGCTCAAGTGGAGTTTGAAAGAGCTCTACGCTACGATGAGAAAAAGGGCTGCTGCAGCGAGGTATACTGAGGTCGTGGCGGGGATCGAGAAATTTATTTAAATCCGGATCATTTCGGACGATCGGGAAAGAAAGAAACGAAGGGAAATCGGAGGAAACTAAGGGACCTCAGCTAGGGTTTAAGATTTCCGGCGTCTAGGAGTGATTTTCAAACTTTGGAAGATTGGATTCAAGTTGGTAAGTGTTCCATAATTCTTCCTCTCCATTTTCTTCGGTTGGAATTTGGGATTTTCGGTTGTAAGGTTGGATCTTCAGTTTGGGACGAAATCCACTAATTGAAATGGATGATTTGAGGTTAATGGAGTATGTTTTGGTATTCTTGCTACTTGGATGTGAGTTTTGAAGGGTGTATGTGTGATTTGAGCTTAACCCTAGGTTATTTTCGATTAAAGCTCCTAGGAATTCGAAGTGTATATGGTTGTGTAGTATTTGAATGGTCCCTAAGAACTTACTGATGTATGAAAAGGGTGTTGGAAACTTGGGTTAGGTTAATGTAGTTGAATTGCGATGTTTGGTTTATTTGTACATTGTGTTAATGGAAGAATTGTGGTATTGTAAAGGTTATTGGCTAATCGAGAGGGGTTCACGTGCATTAGACAGTTCAAGAAAGTTCATGAAACTCACATGTGTGATATTGACAACTTGAGGTAACTGGGCATTTGTTTATATTGTATTGATTATATTATATGATAGTACGTATATTGGTATGTATATATGCATGTCTCTTTCATACCACGATATTAATGTGTTTGTGTGTACCATTTTTATATATCGTGGTATGTATACAGTTATATGATGATTCTGATTAAGATGATGAGTTATGTGATGATAATATTGATGTGATATGACTTGATGCATAGATGACATTATGATGATATAATGATACATTACCATTACCACATGACATTGTGAGACCATGATGTATGGCGGATGGAGTGGTGATGATTTGATGATGATATGATGTATGATGATATATATTTATATATGTTAGGGAGAATAAGGTTGGATTATATATGTTAGGGAGAATAAGGTTAGATTATATATATGTTAGGGAGGATAAGGATGGATGATATATGTGTTAAGGAGGATAAGGATGGATGATATATGTGTTAGGAAGGATCAGGATAGGGTCCCTGCGAGGGTGACATGCATTCCATTCATTTCACATTGCATTCATAAGTTTTGTGAGATATATGTATATATATATATATATGTGTGTGTGTGTGGTTGTTCCCGGTTACTGAGACATTGTCTCACCCCCTCTCCCATAAACTAAGGTAATGCCTTTCATGATATTTTTCTTGGCATTGTGTTCAGGACCGGAGGAAACAGGACGGAGGAAGGCTCAAGTGGAGTCTGAAGGAGCTCAACGCCGCAGCGAGGAGCAGGGCCGCTGCGGCGAGAAGCTTTCCAGTGGCATTGTTCTGGATAATTTGGTGGAGCCGCGGTGAGAAGTGCTGGAGCCGCGGCGAGAGTCGGAAAAATTGTTTAAATCCGGATCAGTCGGACGCGAAAGAAAGAAAGAAAACGAAGGGAGCGACGCAGAAAGACGAGGAGCAGTGCTAGGGTTCGGCATTTTCGGTGTCCCGGAGTGATTCTCGTCCATTGGGAGCTTCGATTCAAGTTGGTAAGCATTCCCTACTCCTCTCTCTCCATTTTCTTCGGTTGAAATTTGGGATTTCCGGTTGTATGGTTGGATTTCCGGTTTGGGATGAAATCCACCGATTGAAATGGGTGTTTTGAGGTTAATGAAGTGTGTTTTGGCATCCTTGTTGCTTGAATGTGATTTTTGAAGGGATTATGTGTGTTTAGAGCTTAACCCTAGGTTGTTTTCGGTAATGGCTCTTAGGAATTCAAGGTGTCTGAGGTTGTGTCGTGTTTGAGTAATCCCTAAGAGTTTATTGATGCATGAAAAGGGTGTTCGAACCTTGGGTTAGGTTAATGTGGTTGAATTGCGATATTTGATTTGTTAGTATATTGTGCTAATGGAAGAATTGTGACATGATAAAGGTTGTTGGCTAATCGAGAGGGGTTCACGCATACTGGATAGTTCAAGGAAGCTTGTGGAACTCGTGTGTGTGTGGTAACGACAATTGAGGTAACCAGGTGTTCGTTTATATTGTATTGACTATGTTATACGATAGTACGTGTATTTGTATATATATGCATGTTTCATTCATACCACGATACTGATGGGTTGTGTGTACTGTTTATATATATATCGTGGTATGTATACTGTTAGACGATGTTTATAACTATGATGCTGATATGATATGTTGCATACATGACATTATGATGATGATATGATGATACATGAGCATCACCACATGACATTGTGAGGCTATGATACATGGCGGATGGAGTGGTGATGATATGATGACGATATGGTGTATGATGATATATATATGTTAGGGAGGATAAGGTTGGATTATATGCATGTTAGGGAGGATAAGGGTGGATGCTATATATGATATGTATATATGTTAGGGAGGATAAGGTTGGATTATATGTGTATATATATGTTAGGGAGGATAAGGCTGGATTATGTATATATGTTAGGGAGGATAAGGATGGATGATATATGTGTAGGGAGGATAAGGATGGAGTCCCTGTGAGGGTGACATGCATGTCATTCATTTCATATTGCATTCATGATTTGTGTGAGATATATGTATATATATATGTGTGTGTGGTTGTGGTTCTCGGTTATTGAGATATTGTCTCACCCCCTCTCCCATAAACTAACCTTTCAGGTGACGGTTCTGGCGTTAGTCCGGAGAAGACGCGGGAGTAGCTGTGTACGTGGGAATAGTCTATGTAGTATGTGTATTTTGGATAATGTATCGTGCCAAGTAGGATAGAGAATGGTTTGTAATGGATAATTGTTACGTTTGAGACTGGCTATGTATGGATGTTTATATATGTGTATGTATGTGTTGTATGTATGGTTTAGTATTTTGGATGCTGAGAAGTTTGTGTGACAGTTTTGGGGAGTCCAGAGTGATTTGTAGGAGTTGGAATCGAGTCAATCGGAGGTCGAAACATAAAGTTATGCACGTCAGAAGTTCGCCCCGGAGTGTTGAATTTGCTGATATGGGTTATCAGCTGGGGGCGCCATGGCGCAGGAAGTCAAGCCGCGGCGCCATAGGAGGTAGTAGCGATATTGAGACAGGGGAGGCCAGAGCTGCGGCGGTACTATAACGGCCGCGGCCCTAGCCCAGTTTTTGGATGTTTTAAGTCATTTCTGCTGTGTTTATGAATTTGAAGAGTTGTTTTGAGATGTCAAGGTTGTGTTGGGTCAGATTTTGATGTTTTGGTTAAGTATGGAGGTGACAGGAGGTAGGGTGTTACAACTAACCTTTCAGGTGATGGTTCTGGCACTAGTCCGGAGAAGACGCATGAGTAGCAGCGGACATGGGGAATACTAGATCTATGTAGTGTGTGTATTTTGGATAATGTATCTTGTGCCAAGTAGGATAGAATGGTTTGTAATGGATAAATGATACGGTTGAGGCTGGTTATGAATGTACGTATGTTTATGTATATGGTATGTATGGTTGAATGGTCTTAGAGTTTGAGGAGTTGTATGTTGGTATTTGTGAGTCCAGTGTTAGGATTGAGCATAATTGGTATGTTTTAGGGCCTGTAGCCCGTTTGGTCAAGTTGGGTTCTAAGGGGTCAAATCTCCGAGGAGTGGTTCCTTTGGGGTGAAACCTCTTTGGACAAGTTGGTTTGGGGCTTTTAGACCTGTATGAATGATCTTTGAGTGTCCATTTGCCTTTGGTGGCAATTGGAGGTTGTTAGTAGTGAGTTTTGGTCAATAAGTGGCCAAAACAATGTCAGAGGTCTAGAATCTCCACACGGAGTTGGATTAAGTTAAAAGTGGTGTCTTTCGATAAATGGGGACTAGACTAACTCATAGAAGTTGGAATCAAGTCAATCGGAGGTCGGAGCATAAAGTTATGTGCATCAAAAGTTCACCCCAGAATGTGGAAATGGCTGATATGGGATATCAGCATGGGGCGCCACGGCTCCAGAGTCCAGGCCATGGCGCCAGTGAATCCAGAAGCGATGGAGAAATAGGGGAGGCTGGAGCCGCGGCAGTACTGTAGTGTTTTGGGAGTTGTTTCATTTGTTTGAAGTTTTAGAGTGTTGTTTTAAGGTATTGGGGTTGTGTTTGGTTAAATTTTGAAGTTTTTGGTTAAGTTTGGAGCTGTCAGGAGGTAGGGTATTACAGATTTGGCTAAAATCCCCAATACAAAGTAAGTTCATTTTTAGAACAAGGAAACTAAAAGGATGGGTGTTTCCTTGGATATAGAAATTAATTAAATTAACTAAAAATTAAAAAAATAAATTCAACTAAAAATTTATAAAAAAAATAATATAATAAAAACTCACGTAGATGATAAAGATAGAGACCGATGGAGGGAGTAGAGGCGGAGCATGATAGCGACCCATGGAGGGAGTAGAATGTGTGATGGAGAATGATAGAGGGAGTAGAGTGGACGGCAACAGCAATTGTATGGGAGGGAGCTTCGATCTGTTTGTGGGTTTCGATCGAGAAAGTGAGACAGAGTATGATAGGGAAGAAGCATGGATGGCGATGACGTTTGAGAGAGAGGTGACCACCTTGTGCAAGAGGGAAGCAGTGTGGTGCAACGGAGATCTAGAGGCAGTGGACAAGTGTTAGAGTGGCAAGCTGAGAGCTGCACTGGAGGGAGAAGACCGCATTTAGAGGGAGATGAAATCTGGAACTTAATTTCTAGTGCTGATAAAGGAAGGGAAGTATATAAAAACTAAAAGTTTTACATCAGTTTTTTATAAAATCGATGTAAATTTTTTTTTGAAAAATTTATATAAAAAACAAAAGAAAATAATCTATAAGAGAGAAAATTTACATCGGTTTATTATAGAAAACCAATGTATAAATTTTTACATCATTTTTTTATATAAAATCAATATAAATATTAAGAATATAATAAATAATAATTTTTCATTGATAAAATGATAAATCACACTTGTATATAAATATGTTAATGTAAAAATGTAATCATAATCGTATATTTTTATATTACTTGCATATTTTATTTAGTTTTATTAATTAAAGAATTAAAGAAATGGTTTCTGTCTGATATAATTATGGAATTTTAAGAGCATGTATAAATTCATACAATTGCCTAAAAATTTAGTGGGTTAACTTTTCGTGTGCCTTTATATGTAGCTTCCACTTGGTACTAATTAGATGTAAAATGAATTTATACAATGATAGAAATGAAAGTTTTTGTAAAACCATACAAATCTAGAAGCAATCTGGTATATTAATACTTTGAATGATTCTCTGGTTTAATAGCAATAGTATCATCATATGAAATGTATATTTTTTGAAAGTAGACAAATAAAGCTTTCTTTTGACATAAATAATAAATGTATTGGCTTTGTGTGCTAAAAGGAGCGGCACATCAAAGTTAAAGCTGTAAAAATATACAGTTTACTGGAATGAATTTTGAACAGTAACTTATTTTTGAATAAATCATACTGCTTTACATAATAGAAGTTTAATTTCTTATTTTTCTAATAAAATTCAAAAAGAAAGATATTTTTAAAGACTTGAACTACTATAAAACAATTTTTGAAAAATTAATTATGAATTTTTAAAAATTATTGTGCAAAATTGCAAAAGCAGCACAAACCAGCTTTACAATTTTATGCTCAAGTTTTGTTTAAGCTTTCTAAAGACTAGATTTTTTTATGGAAGTTAAGCATAAGATCATTTGAAAGATAGAGGTTGATTACCACGTTGGACTGGGGTAAATGCTCTATAGAATATCTTTACAATAAAAACGAAAGGAAGTTGATTCTTAAGTAAAATTACCAAATCTCTAATAATAGATTCCTGCAAAATAAGGTTGTGGCAGTATAGCATAGGATCTCATCCATATAGGCAATTGGGAAGAGTTCAAAGATGAAGTCAGCATCCACTAATAATGCCAGTTTCACAAGGTCCTTGTGAGTAAGCATGATATTCTCGAAGTAAGAAGCATGCACGACTCTGAATGTTTCACAATGCTGATCATTTCATTCAAGCTTGCCTTAGCATTTTGTCAATCTCAAACATCATCCAAGTTTGATTCAAAATAAAAAACAATACTTACATCCAAAATAAAATTTAAAAAAAAGTACAAAGGTGACCATAAGCATTGGAAATCGAAATTGTGTTCTTCCCGTAATGACTGATTTATAATGTCACAATCGGTTTGGAACTAAAACTATAAATAAGACTAAGAAATGAGAAAAGCTTTCACAATTGAAAAAAAGCACATGATATGCATAGCTGATGGTGGTCAAGAAGTGGCTGCGTAATTTGAGAAATCCCGGAGGTCAAAATGACGACAGTAAGAGTTCAAAAAAATTTGTAACTTTGATTTCCTGCTTTTTAACATTTAAGATTTGAATTTGAATTTAAGTTGTTTTTCTTGAAATTCTCAATTAATCTCTCAAAAATTACAACATGATTTTACTTGCAATATTATTGATATTTTATTTTTACATCAAGTTTCAACTTGGAGGTTCAATTTATTAAGTTTCTTCTTGACCCCCAAAAGTTTTATTTTCCTTAACATTTTTAATTAAATTTACAAAAACATTTGATTTGTGATTTTTAAAGACAAACTAAGCAAAAAATATTCAAGTAAATTTAAAGCAGCTAGTTCATTTAAAACAAAAAATACTTTTTTATTTTATATATGGTGTGACAAAAAAGTAAAAATTAAATGTAACGTCTCTAAAAATTTTTAATGTGACAACAAAAATGCTACAGAAGAAAGTAGCGTACGTTAATGCATATATGAAACAAAATTTCAATTTTAAAATGTAAATATTGGTTATTGACTTGTATGCAATTTCAAATGGTAAATGATGATTTTTGTGTCATCCATACAACTTTTGCTAAATAATATAAGGTTTTTTCATGTTGTGATAATTAATTATAAGATTTTGAAAATATTTTGAAAGTAAGATAAAATTAATGAAGAAATAAGGATAATATAGTGAGCTGGAATTTTTGTTGCTGAGCAAGCTTCAAAAATTACAAGTAATTTCAGTTCAGGCAATTAGACACAAAAAAAAAAAAATAACAAGCAATTTACCAACTACACTTCATTCAATATTAGATTTAATGCAAATTGGATTAACGCAAAGAAAATTAAAGTTAGGGTAGAGAGATAGGATTTTTTTTTTGGAAATTATTTTAAATTTATTAACAAGTTAACAGTAAGTGCTTAACAACTAAATGTATGATAGGTTAAAAATCAAGAAAAAATATTGGTGAAGGATTGGGCCATATCAGGCCGGGTCGGGCCGCGGGCCAACTTTCTTGGCTTGGGGGTGTTTCTGGCCGGACATCAGGTCAAGGTGATGGATGACCCGTCTCGTTCCGTGAACACCCCTACTTATATATATCAATATATATATATGTTCCCCTCAATGTTACCTTCTTTAAAATAATTCACTCTCTTTTAGCTTTTTTTCTTTTCATGTATGAATTGCTTTCATTAACCAACCCTAAATTATTGTTCTTTGCCTGTTCTCAACCAACGAAATATCCCCTCCCTATTTAGTTTTGTCGCACAACCGAGAGAAGATAAAGCTCAAGTTGAGAGTTTGGGAAAGCAAGGAAGAAGACCGTACCATTGCTAGCTGGACCCACTTTGCTATTTGTATTTATATATACTACTTTGAAGGGTCAATGAGTAAGAAACTATACCCACTTGCTACTTTTGCTTGTATGATAAAGTCCGCTTTCTTGAATGTTTGTTTATATTTGTCAGTGTCATCTTTTTTCTTAATAATTTATTCACTTTCTTAGTTAAAAGACAAATAGCTTTTTCTTATTCGGCCAACTTCGTAAAGACAAGCAAAAACGCTGAGTGCGATAGAAGTGGAAATGACATGTCCATGCCCAGTGAAGAAGACCGATCCTCGTACCTCTTGGTATATACATGGTCCTGAAAGGCTGGAAGGTCCCACAAAATTGCTGAAACTTTATCATATATCAAGTCGGTTTTCTTTGTCCAAAACAATTTAGCTGAATTGGGTCTTCTCAGTTCACCAGTCAGCACTAAAAAATTACTTATAAAGGTAAGATGGCGGACCTAATACCTCCAGATAGTGGGGGCAATACATTTTTTTTTCTAAAAGAAATAATAATAAATAAAAATATTTATTGTCATTTCAAAGTAAGTCATATAAAAAAAAAATTTGGCCAAGATCAAAAAAAAAAAAAGAGAGTGAACGAATAAACGTTAAAATCAATAAAAATTAAATATATATCTTATGTATTTGGCGAAATCATTTAATGGGTTCAAGTTAAGATGTATTATACTTAAGTTAAAATATCAAAGTTTCAAAAAACATTTTTAAGCCAAAAAATATTTGAAGGATTTGTGGTTCACAATATTAGAGTTAGAAGTGCAAAATATCAAAATTTAATACCTCTATGTGTAATTTTCCCCAAAGTTCACCCTTAAATGGGATACATGCATTTAATATATATTTTAAAAAATTAAAATATATATTTCATTTGTTTATTGAATAAAGTATAAATTTTAAAGATGTATCCTAATATTTTGTTCAAATTATTAATATATAATATTATACAAAAAAATATATTAAAACTCTGATTCTTTTTATATATTCTTGCAAATGTTATCATGATATTCCCTATCTCTGATTTGGCTCCCAAGGTTCACTTTCTGCCTCCACCCAAGTCAACAAGCATATTATCTATAAATAAACTTAAATCATAATTGTTAATTATAACATGTAATTATTTGTAAGGTAAAAGCTAATTGTCAATTATTAGTTTTTTAAATTGATTTTTTAAAAACAAATTTGTAGCCTCGTCTAGCATTGCTACTGCTAACTTGATGATGGTGGAAATTAAAAAAGTTCTTCAACTAAAGTAATATACATGCAATGTGGTTGACAATGAGACTTTGTTCATGCGATTGATAACCGATGAACAGAGCAACAAAACGGGGAACTTTCTCACTTTTTTCCCCTTCATATTACGAAAAACTAATCTTCCTCCTAAGATGCTTACATTTAATTGTTTACCTCTTAATTAGTGCAAAATCACGGCGGTCTCTCGATTTGAAGCTTTTTCACGATGTGGTCAAAAAAGTTAGAGTTCTCTTGTGTTCTACTCGTGACACTAGATGTTTTCCAATTATGTGACACAGCATATATATATATGTGGAGAGAGAGAGAGAGAGAGAGTTAAGTAAGAATAAATAATATAAATATGACAATGTGTTTACCTCTGTTATTTTGGGACAAAAAAACAGAGGCAAATAAGAGTAATGTTGTTTCCCTATGCAATTTTCATGTTTTCTTTTGGTCTGCATTGAATCATTATGTAAACCATTCTACGCATTTATCATTATTATGCATCAACTAAGTAAAAGTAGAAGTATCCAAGCTTTTACAAACAAGACATTTATCATTTCTTTTAGAGTTGCCTTCTTCTTGTGCCATGGATTTTGGTAGAAGTTATTCAACCTCTTGCAGATATCAACGTATTTAGAACTGAGATCCACTTGAATAATGTAACACCCTACCTCCTGACATCTCCGAACTTAACCAAAAACTTCAAAATCTGACCCAACACAACCCTGATATCTCAAAACAACTCTTCCAATTCATAAACACAGCGGAAACGACTTAAAACATCCAGAAACTGGGCTGGGGCTGCGGCCGCTACAGTACCGCCGCGGCTCTGGCCTCCCCTGTCTCAACATCACTACTACCTCCTATGGTGCCGCGGCTTGACTTCCTACGCCGCGGCGCCCCCAGCTGATAACCCATATCAGCAAATTCAACACTCTGGGGCGAACTTCTGACCCGCATAACTTTATGCCCCGACCTCCGATTGACTTGATTCCAACTCCTACAAGTCAATCTAGTCCCCATCTATCCAAGAACACCACTTTTACCTCAATCCGACTCCGTATGGAGATTCTGGACCCTTAACACTGTTTTGACCACTTATTGACCAAAACTCACCACTATCAACCTCCAATTGCCACCAAAGGCAAATGGACACTCCCAGACCAATCATACAGGTCCAAAATCCTCAAACCAACTTGTCCAAAGAGGCTATACCTCAAAGGAACTACTCCACTGAGATTTGACCTCTTAGAACCCAATTGACCAAACGAGCTACAGGCCCTTAGACAAACCAACAAGGCCCAACATCACTCTGGACTCCCCAAAACTGTCACACAAACTTCTCAATAACATTCAACCATATTTACCACATACATAAACATCCATACATAGCCAGTCTCAATCGTATCATTATCCATTACAAACCATTCCCTATCCTACTTGGCACATAATACATTAACCAAAAATACAAACACTACATAGACTTCCCACGTACACAGCTACTCCCGCGTCTTCTCCAGACTAGTGCCAGAACCGTCACCTGAAAGGTTAGTTTATGGGAGAGGGGGTGAGACAATGTCTCAGTAACCGGGAACAACAACCACACACACAATATATATATATATATACATATATCTCACACAAATCATGAATGCAATATGAAAATGAATGATATGCATGTCGCCCTCACAGGGACTCCATCCTTATCCTCCCTAACACATATATCATCCATCCTTATTCTCCCTAATATATATATAATCCAACCTTATCCTCCCTAACATATATATAATCCATCCTTATCCTCCCTAACATATATATATATCATATATAGCATCCACCCTTATCCTCCCTAACATATATATAATCCAACGTTATCCTCCCTAACATATATATATCATATCGTCATCATATCATCACCGCTCCATCCGCCATGTATCACAGTCTCACAATGTCATGTGGTGATGCTCAAGTATCATCATATCTTCATCATCATAATGTCATGTATGCATCATATCATATCAACATCATCATCACATATCTCATTATCATAAACATAATCATCATCTAATTGTATACATACCACGATATATAAAACAATACACACACAAACATATCAATATCGTGGTATGAAGGAGATACACATATACACAAGCATCTGTACTATCATATAACATAATCAATACAATATAAACAAACACCCGGTTACCTCAATTGTCGTTACCACACACACATGAGTTCCACAAGCTTCCTTGAACTGTCCAATACACGTGAACCCCTCTCGATTAGCCAACAACCTTTACCATATCACAATTCTTCCATTAGCACAATATACCAACTAATCAAACATCATAATTCAACCATATTAACCTAACCCAAGGTTCCAACACCCTTTCCATGCATCAATAAGCTCTTAGGGATCACTCAAACACTACACAACCTCATATACTTCGGATTCCCAAGAGCCCTAACCAAAAACAACCTAGGGTTAAGCTCTAAACACACATAATCCCTTCAAAACTCACATTCAAGCAACAAGAACATAAAAACACACTTCCTTAACCTCAAAACATCCATTTCAATCGGTGGATTTCACCCCAAATCTGAAATCCAATCATACAACCGGAAATCCCAAATTTCAACCGAAGAAAATGGAGAAAGAGGAGTAGGGAATGCTTACCAACTCGAATCCAAGCTCCCGATGGATGAGAATTACTCCGGGACACCGAAAATGTCGAACCCTAGCACTGCTCCTCGTCTCTCTGCGTCGCTCCTTTCGTTTTCTTTCTTTCTTTTGCGTCCGACTGATCCCGATTTAAACAATTTCTCCGACTCTCACCGCGGCTCCAGCACTCCTCGCCGCGGCTCTACCAAATTATCCGGAACAATGCCACTAGAAAGCATCTCGCCGTGGCGGCCCTGCTCCTTGCCGCGGCATGGAGCTCCTTCAGACTCCACTTGAGCCTTCCTCCGTCCTGTTTCCTCCGGTCCTGAATACAATGCCAAGAAAAATATCATGAGGGGCATTACAAATAATATTTTTCCAGAGACCATTAAATATTATAGCCACCTCAATGGAATCACCTAGATAGTGGCAGATTACTTTGTTATGAGTGAGGACATCCACATCTTTATTTGTGTTGATCAAGCAATCCAATATAAGGGCTTAGTCAGCGATGTAAGATGAACAATGATAATGACACTGCTCTAAAGCTATCATGTTATGAAAAAAATTTTCTGTTTTGTCTTCCCATACAATTTGAGGGATCTCAAGAACGGACCCTGAAAATTTGAAGTCTAATAAGCACTTGTTTTCAGTAACCTTGAACTTTATTCCTGCTTCCTGTAACTCATTTGCACTGTATAAAAGAAAATGGTCTCCAGCGATATGAGGTTTAGTAGTTGGCAGGTGGAAGAACCTAAGTAGATCCGTAAAGTGCTTCATCGTAATATCAGGATCAGGCACTTTGTCCTGTATGATGAAATAGGCAAAGTAAGCAAGTGTGACGTTAAGAAAGTAAGGGATGTCATCACGAAGGTGAGGGCGAAATGCTCTATTAAATAGATCTTTAAGAAAATCGAAAGGAAGTTGATTCTCAAGCTAAAGCATATCCCTCATTATAATTTCCTCCCAACGTAGTAGTAATAGTTTGGAATCAGTCTTCCGTGACCGATTTCTGTGCGCCATCAAGAAGAGTTCAATTATGAAACCAGCATCCACTAATATTAGCACCACAAGTTCCATGTGGCTCGGGTCGATGTTCCCCAAGTAAGAAGCACGAACCGTTGGCTCTGAAAGTTTTGCAAAGGCCAATAAATCATCCAAATCTGTCTTAGTTTCTCTTATGAATTTCTTGAAGAATACTCATTTCTGCCTTTCCATGTCTTTTAGCTTCTCATTTCTATAATGAAAGGGGCCAATCGAAACAACTTTTGGAGTGTAAGCCTCCTCTTTTAGCTCACGGATGGTAGGGGGCACCTTGTTGACACAACAAGTTGGTGACCAGAGACCATCTTCATCCCCATCCTGAATCATTGCTTTGATGTCAATGATGACATCATCCTCCATCCATCAAATTTGGTTTAGAAAGCAAATCAACAGTTACAGAAGCAAAATAAAAGAAGGGGGGGAACAAGTTTCTGAAGTATAAATTGTGTTTTTTGTCATAAGTGAATGGTAATATCAAAAATCTTTTTATAACTAAAACTAAATAGAAGCTGGACAAGAGTAAAGGATGCATACTTCTTTTTCCAAATGATTAGAATTGAAATCTGATGAATGAGGTGTGAGGTAAAGTCCCTGCATATCCACCATTTCCTCCATCTACCAAATTGTTCTATTGGATGAGAATTTCAAAATGTGCTCCTCTTGTGCTCTGATCTATCTATCAGATAAGACTATATATCTTATCTATATTTGAAGGTGTCTTGAGGTCCTATATTATTGGAATGACTCCCCTATGCATTGACTCGTTGACTTGTTAATTAGACGTATCCAGCTAGCCAAGAAAATTAAAACAAATCTCTAGGACCCAAACTGACGTCGATAAATTATTGAAAGTAATGACATATATTGACAGGCTCATAATTTTTAATAATAATATTTAAAATTTAAAAAATTAAATTTTTAAATATTATAAAAGCAAATCATCATCATCATCAGTGTTTTCTTCAACTTTTCAATCGTCCTCTCTAGAATTAGAACATGATATTACTTGGTATTTTTGTCCAATCGTAATAAGAAATCAAAAAAACACTTATAATATAGCGAAATCTTATTGACCGCAATATTGAAAAGGACGTCTGGTGAATTTTTTTTAAATAATTGAATTATTTCTATGGTTCTCAAAATATTTTAATTCTTAAGTCAATAAATTATGGATAATTAAGTCTTAGTCTAAATTATAGACCTGGGTCTTTCACTTATATTTGCACATTTTTTGAGCCTTAATTATAATAATTTATTATGTGTCTATATGTATTAATATGTCCCAGAGTGTCATTTTCCCTTCATATAACCGCTATTGTTGAACAATTAACGTATTGTATAGGCCAGGCCACAAACTGTTTGAACTCTGTACAACTTTTTCTCTTGATTTAATATTTCTTCATATATTTTGTTAGTGTTTAAATGTTTGAAAAATAATCTTCCATACATCATGGAAAAAATAATCTTGTTAAAATATAATATAATAAACAATTTTACACAAAGGTGTGTGTGTAAACAAAGGCGCCTTTTTTTGAAAAAACACAGCTTCGTTTTTTAATATGCTGTTTGATTTGTGTCCTCAGATGTATTTGGCTGTCTTGTTCTTGTTCGTTTTACTGGTTACTGTTATGGTGTCATCGTACCTTGCACATTTCGCGTTTTGAATAAGAATTTCAGTTGGTAAAAACAAAAAAATCATTCTTTCTAAAGTTACAACCTAAGTTTACTTAGTAGTTTTGTTCAAAGATAATGACAAATCTGAATTTAGTTTTGTTCAAAGATAATAACAAATCTAAATTACCTGTATACAATGGCTGTAACACTACCTCTTCACACGTCCAGACTTGACCAAAAACTTCAAAATTCCACCAAACACAACTCCAATACCTTAAAACAATTTTCCAAAACTTTAAACAGCGGAAACGACTCCTAAAACAACAAAAATAGGGATGGGGCTACGGCCACTACAGTACCGGCGCGGCTCCAGCTTCCCCTGTTTCTGTATCGCTTCTGGCTTCATTGGCACCGTGGCCTAGACTCTAGAGCCGCTGTGCCCCATGATGATATCCCATATCAGCAATTTCCACATTCCGTGGCGAACTTCCCAAAAGCATACTTTGTGCTCCGACCTCCGATTGACTTGATTCCAACTCCTACAAGTCAATCTAGTCCCCATCTATCCAAAGACACCACTTTTACCTCAATTCAACTCCGCATGGAGATTCTGGACCCTTGACACCATTTTGGCCACTTATTGACCAAAACTCACCACTAACAACCTCTAATTGCCACCAAAGGCAATGGATACTCACAGACTAATCATACAGGTCTAAAACCCCTAAACCAACTTGTCCAAAGAAGCTTCACCTCAAAGGAACCACTCCTCTGATATTTGACCCCTTGGAACCCATCTTGACAAAACGGGCTACAGGCCCTAAAACATACAAACAAGGCTCAAAACCACTCTGAGCTCCCCAACACTAACATACAGACTTCTCAACATCCAAAACCATGCAAACATACATACAACATATATAGCCATACCATCCATCCATTATAATCCTTAACAATAACCACACGTTCATTACAAACCATTCTCTATCCTACTTAGCACAACATACATTATCCAAAATACACACACTACACAGATCTAGTATTCCCACATCCGCTGCTACTCACGTGTCTTCTCCGGACTAGTGCCAGAACCGTCACCTGAAAGGTTAGTTCATGGGAGAGGGGGTGAGACAATGTCTCAGTAACCGGAAACAATCACACACATACATATATATATATACATATATCTCATGCAACTCATGAATGCAATGTGAAATGAATGAGATGCATGTCGCCCTCACAGGGACCCTATCCTTATCCTCCCTAACATATGTATATAATCTAACCTTATTCTCCCTAACATATATATATCATCATACATCATATCGTCATCACATCATCACCACCTCATCCGCCATGCCTCACTATCTCACAATAACATGTGGTGATGATCATATATCATCATATCATCATCATCATCATAATGCCATGTATGCATCATATCATATCATGTCAACATCATCATCACATATCTCATCATCATAATCATAATCAGCATCTAACTGTATACATAAAAACAGTACATACAGACACATCAATATCGTGGTATGAAAGAGACATACATATATACACAAATATACATACTATCATATAACATAATCAATACAATATAAACAAATACCCGATTACCTCAAGTTGTCAATATCGCACACGTGAGTTCCACGAACTTTCATGAACTGTCCAATCCAATACACGTGAACCCCTCTCGATTAGCCAGTAACAAGAATACCAAAACTCACATCATTAACCTCATTTTATCCATTTCAATCGGTGGATTTTGGCCAAAACTGAAGATCCAACCTTACAACTAAAAATCTCAAATTCTAACCGAAGAAACTGGAGAGAGAGGAGTACATAACACTTACCAACTTGAATCCATGCTTCCAAGGTCCGAAAATCACTCCTAGACACTAGAAATCTCGAACCCTAGCTGAGCTCCCTCAGTTTCCTTTCATTTCTTTCTTTCCCGATCATCTGAAATGATCCGAATTTAAACAAATTTCCCTATCCTCACTGCGGCCTCAGCATACCTCGCCACGGCTCCACCATGTTCAGCTTAAACAACACCATATGAATGGTTCTTGCCACGGTGGCCCTGCTTCTCACCGTAGCGTGAAGCTCTTCCAGACTCCACTTGAGCCTTCCTCCATCCTATTTCCTCCGGTCCTGAACACAAAGCCAAGAAAGATAATATGAGGGATGTTACACTCTCCCCTCCTTACAAAAATTTCATCCTCGAAATTTCAACTCTTACCTCAAGCAAAGATCTCGGGATACTTCCTTCGCATGGAATCTTCCATCTCCCACGTGACATCATTGGATGTCAAGCTGCTCCATAGGACCTTTATCAACTTAATAGTCGTATTCCTCAACTGCTTTTCCTTCACATCCAGAACTTGTAACGGTGCGACCTCGAAAGTCAGATCCTCTTGTACTTGAATTGCTTCATCTTCAATTATATGAGACGGATTCGGATGGTACTTCTTGAGTTGAGATATGTGGAAAACATCATGCAATCTAACAAGATTTGGTGGTAGCACCACTCGATAAGCTACTGGGCCAATTTGTTCCAGAATTTGGTTTGGACCCATATACCTCGGAGTGAGCTTCTTAGCTTGAATCGATCTTCCAACACCAGTGGTAGGAGTGACCATCAAAAACACATGATCTCCCGCATTAAACTCCAATGGTCTCCTTCTTCTGTCTGCATAACTCTTTTGCTGACTCAGAGCTGTAAGAAGCTTCTGACGAATACTCTCTATCTGCCGAGAGGTTTGATCCATAATATCTGGGCCCAAAAGACTCCTTTCACCGAGTTCAACCTAGCACAATGGTGACCTGCACTTCTTGCCATACAACACTTCATATAGAGTCATTTGCAAACTCGAGTGGAAACTGTTATTGTAGGTAAATTCAACCAATGATAGAAACTAATCCCAATTGCCTTTGTTCTCCAGCACACATGCCTGCAGCATGTCCTCCAGAGTCTGAATAGTCCTTTCAGTCTGCCCATCAGATTGAGCGTGATAAGCAGTACTGAAACTCAACTTCGTACCCATGGCCTTCTAAAGAGATTTCCAAAACCTAGATATAAACCTAGGATCTCTGTCCGACACAATGTTTATCGGGACACCATGCAGCCTCACAATCTCATTCACATACAACTGGGCTAACTTCTACATTGAAATAGTTTCCTGAATTGGAAGAAAATAGGCCGACTTTGTCAACCTATCCACAATGACCCATATTCCATTGTGTCCCGAAGAAGTCCTCAGTAATTCCATCACAAAATCCATGGAAATGCTATCCCATTTCCACTTTGGGATCTCTAAAGATTGCAACGTATCAGCAGGCAATAGGTGCTCAATTTTTACTTTCTGACAAATCAGACATCTTGCCACGTACTCCGCGATGTCCTTTTTCATACCTGGCCACCAATAACTTCGCTTCAGATCTTGGTACATCTTGGTGGTACCTGGATGAATAGTATACCTGCTCTTATGAGCTTCCTCCAAAATAATATCTCGCAACCTCACAACATTTGGCACACATATCCAACTTCGGTACCGGATGATACCATCCTCCAGATTATCAAAGTCCTGGGTCTCCATCATTTCAACCTATTCCCAAATGCCCAAAAGATAGTCATCCTCCATCTGAGCATAGCAAATTTTTCTCAATAAATCACTTGATACACTGATGGAACTCATTACTAGTACTCCATGATGGACATTAAAGGATAACATCATATCTCTCAGGCTTTCTAGCAACTGTTGCTCTCTCATCATCATCGTGGCCATATGGATCGATTTTCTACTTAACGCATCCGGCACAACGTTGGCTTTCCCAGGATGATACTTTGAGTAAATTCATAGTCCACTAGGAACTCAACCCAATGCCTTTGCCTCGTGTTCAGTTCTTTCTGATCAAACAAGTATTTCAAACTCTTATGATCACTGAACACCTCAAACTGAGCACCATAGAGATAATGCCTCCACAATTTCAAGGCAAACACTACTGCTGCGAGCTCAAGGTCATGAGTGGGATAATTCTCCTCATGAGGCCTTAACTGTCTTAAAGCATACACCACAACCCTACCTTGCTGCATCAATACACACCGTAAACCCTTTTAGAGGCGTTTGTATAAACTGTGAATGGCTTTGATAGGTTAGGGATAATGAGTACTGGGGTGGACGTTAGACAAACCTTCAGCTCTTGGAATGCTCTCTCACACCTGTCATCCTAAATGAAAGATTGATCCTTACGGGTAAGTCTAGTCAATGACATAACAAGCTGAGAGAAACCCTTAATGAATCTTCTGTAATATCCAGCTAATCCCAGAAAACTCCAAATTTTCACCACCAATCGCGGACTCTCCCAATTCAACACCACTTCTACTTTACTAGGGTCTACTGCCACACTTTCTACAGAAATCTCATGACCCAAAAATTCCACTTCCCATAGCCAAAACTCACACTTACTGAGCTTAGTATACAGTTGGTGATCCTGCAATACTTGTAACACAATCCAAAGATGAAGTGCATGCTCTTCTTCATTCTTGGAGTAAAGCAAGATGTCATCAATGAAAACCATCACAAATCTATCCAAATACGATCAAAACACCCTGTTCATATAATCCATGAAGATTGCCGGGGCATTGGTCAACCTGAATGGCATCACTAGGAACTCATAATGACTATATCAAGTCCGAAATGCCGTTTTAGGCACACCCTCAGTACGCACTCACAATTGATGGTTTCCTGACCTCAAATCGATTTTAGAGAATATGAAGGCACCTGCTAACTGATCAATCAAGTCTTCAATCCTAGGCAAAGGATTTTATTCTTGATCGTCACCCAGTTCAGTTGTCTGTAATCAATACACAATCTGATGCTACCATCCTTCTTCTTGACAAACAATATTGGAGCTCCCTAAGGTTAGACACTAGGTCTGATAAAACCTCCCTTCAACAATTCCTGAATCTGCTTCTTCAACTCTTTCAATTCAAACGGTGCCATTCGATATGGAGCTTTTGAAATAGGACTAGTCCCGGGCACCAAATCAATGGAAAACTCCAGTTCTTGTGGTGGGGGTAAACCAGTGATCTCCGCTGGAAACACATCAAGAAATTCATTCACAACTGGATATCTTTCAACACCTCTTTGCATATCCACGTTCACAAAGAAGAAAACTAGAAACCCTTGGCATGCTTTCTGAAACAGACATTCTTATCCCCTTCCACATTAGGGATGTTCATTGGCAAGGACACAGTCTTTCGAGCACAGTCAAGAATGGCATTATTCGCCTCCAACCAATCTATCCCAATTATCACGTCAATCTCTTGCAATGGCAAACAAATTAGATCTAAGGTAGTGCTTCGATGTTCAAAATGAACCACACAGTTCAAACAAGCTTGACTGGTTCTTAATGAAACTCTTGTGGGCATGGCTACTAACAAATCAAAAGGCAACTCTATTGCCACAATACCCAATCTCCAAGCACAATCAAAAGAAATGAAGGAATGTGATGCACCTAAGTCAAACAAAGCATGAATAGAGTAACCATTGAGTTTAAGTTTACCTCCAATCAAATTAGGTGCTGCATCCGCTTCTTGTTGAGTGATAGCAAATACTCATCCGGGCATCATGGGTCTCCTTGTCGCATCTTTACGCCGTGGCTCCCAACAATTCCATGACATATGACCTAGTTTCCCACAATTATAACAAATCAAGCACGGACGGTCACCATGACTAAACCCGTATTTTGTGCACGGATTTGATGCAATGCCTTTCCCATATTGAAATAAGGTGGAGTCCCTTCTTGTATACTCACTCTGACTGGAACTCCCCTGTTCAAAGCCACCTCGATAAAAGGTTCCTCTACCAAACAGACCTTTATTGGGCTAATCCCTACCAAACCTGCCTCTTCCTCTACCATGACGGTCTCAATTATGACGACCTCTTCCTTCGCTAGGACTTGTACTACCACCACTATTACCACTACCTGAACTACTTCCTTTACTAATTCCTCCTGTAGGTCCTAGGTGAGAAAAGGCCCAAATCATGGAATTCCTTCTGTGCTCCTCAGCCTCCTTCATCCATCTATACAAGGCACGAATCTTTGCACATAAATCCTCGAAGGACACAAACTCCACCATAGATAGCCGCTCCTTTATCTCTGGATGGGCTCCCTCAAACAACCTTTGAGCCATCCACCTATCGTCAGGATAATTAGTCAGATGAGTGGAATATTTCACCAAGTCCAAAAACTGATCAATGTAGTCATCCGCTGACAGATTCCCTTGTTGAAAAGTTAGGAACTTGGCCTCTTTCTGCATCATTAAGGCTGGAGGGACGTAGTGTGCAAAGAACCATTCCTTAAACTGATCCCAATTCATATGAGGATTCATCGCCTCAACACTTGGGAGAATACTCCTCCACCAACACTTAGCCTTCTTCTCAAGCTTAAAGGTCACTAGTTGCACCCTTTGCTCTGAGGTGCAATCCATCACACTGAAGATATTCTCCATTTGTTCTATCCACTCCGCAGCCTATGACACATCCATGGTACCTTCGAAAGCCGTAGGATTAAACTTCCGAAAGTCCTTTAGCTGTGAAGAGATACCCCTTCTTTCAACTCTTGGGGCTCTCTCAGGCTCCACCACAATTTCATCCTCTCCTGCATTTAGATCCACAAACATACCAGCTTCTTCATTCGTATCCCCCTATTCTTGCCTATCCATTCTCTCTTGCAACCTATTTAACGTCTACCCCTGAGTATTCACCTGATTACTGAGGCCAGCCAGCATCTCATGCATCTGCCTCATGATATCACTATTACTCTGTCTTCCTCTTCGAAACATTCTTCCTATATACAAGCAATCACAAATTCAATTATATGGTTCTAGACTAGCATTGATGTGGGAATATAGTCTATGTATTTAAAATTGTGCCAAGTAGTACTTCAAGCAGAAACAATGACCCAAAACCATTACTCTGATACCAAAATGTAACACCTAACCTCCTTACACCTCCAAACTTGACCAAAAGTTTCAAAATTCAACCAAACACAACCCCAATACTTTAAAACAACTCTCCAAAACTTCAAATAGTGGAAATGACTCTTAAAACACCAAAAATAGGGATGGGGCCGCGGCCGCTACAGTACTGTCGTAGCTCCGGCCTCCTCTGTTTCTTTATCACTTCTGGCTTCACTAGCGCCACGGCCTAGACTCTGGAACCATTGTGCCCTATGCTAATATCCCATATAAGCAATTTCCACATTCTGGGGCAAACTTCCAACAAGCATAACTTAATGATCCGACCTCCGATTGACTTGATTCCAACTCATACAAGTCAATCTAGTCCCCATCTATCCAAAGACACTACTTTTACCTCAATCCAACTCTATATGGAGATTCTGGACCCTTGACACCATTTTGACTACTTATTGACCAAAACTCACCACTAACAACCTCTGATTGCCACCAAACGCAATAGATATTCACAGACCAATCATACAGGTCCAAAACCCCCAAATCAACTTGTCCAAAGAGGCTTTACCTTAAAGAAACCACTCCTCTGTGATTTGACCCCTTGGAAACCATCTTGACAAAATGGGCTACAGGACCTAAAACATACCAACAAGGCCTAAAACCACTCTGAGCTCACTAACACTAACATACAGACTTCTCAACATCCAAAACCATGCAACCATACATACAACATACATAGCCATACCATCCATCCATAATAATCCTTAACAATAACCATACATTCATTACAAACTATTCTCTATCCTGCTTGGCATAAGATACATTATCCAAAATACACACACTATATAGATCTAGTATTCCCACATCTACTGCTACTCACGTGTCTTCTCCGGATTAGTGCCAAAATCGTCACTGGAAAGGTTAGTTTATGGGAGAGGAGGTGAGATAATGTCTCAATAACCGAGAACAATCACACACATACATATATCTCATGCAACTCATGAATACAATGTAAAATGAATGAGATGCATGTTGCCCTTGCAGGTATCACATCCTTATCCTCCCTAACACATATATCATCCATCCTTATCCTCCCTAACATATATATATAATCTAACCTTATTCTCCCTAACATATATATATCATCATACATCATATCGTCATCACATCATCACCACCTCATCCGCCATACCTCACTATCTCACAATGTCATGTGGTGATGCTCATATATCATCATATTATCATCATCATCATAATGTCATATATGCATCATATCATATTATGTCAACATCATCATCACATATCTCATCATCATAATCATAATTAGCATCTAACTGTATACATACCATAATATACATAAAAATAGTACACACAAACACATCAATATCGTGGTATGAAAGAGACATGCATTTATACACAAATATACGTACTATCATATAACATAATCAATACAATATAAACAAACACCCGGTTACCTCAGGTTGTCAATATCACACATGTGAGTTCCATGAACTTTCATGAACTGTCCAATACACACCCCTCTCAATTAGCCAGCAACCTTTACAATACCACAATTAGCCAACAACCTTCACAATACCACAATTCTTCCATTAATACAATGTACGAATAAACCAAATATCACAATTCAACCACATTAGCCTAACCCAGGGTTCCAACACCCTTTTCATGCATCAGTAAGCTCTTAAGGACTATTCAAATACTACACAATCACATACACTTTGGATTCCCAAGAGCTTTAACTGAAAACAACCTAGGGTTAAGCTCAAATCATACATACACCCTTTAAAACTCACATCCAAGCAACAAGAATACCAAAACACACATCATTAACCTCATTTCATCTATTTTAATTGGTCGATTTTGGCCAAAATCGAAGATCCAACTTTACAACTGAAAATCCCAAATTGTAACCAAAGAAAATGCAGAGGAAGGAGTATAGAACACTTACCAACTTGAATTCATGCTTCCAAGGTCCGAAAATCACTCCTAGACGCTAGAAATCTCGAACCCTAGCCAAGCTCCCTTGGTTTCCTCTGGTTTACCTTCGTTTCTTTCTTTTCCGATCGTCCGAAATGATCTGAATTTAAACAAATTTCCTGATCCTCATCGCAGCCTCAGCATACCTCATCGCAGCTCCACCTAGTTCAGCTGAAACAACGCCACTGGAATGGTTCTCACCACGGCGGCCCTGCTTCTCACCGCGGCGTGGAGCTCTTCCAAACTCCACTTGAGCCTTCCTCCATCCTATTTCCTCCGGTCATTAACACAAAGCCAAAAAAGATAACATGAGGGGCGTTACAAAGATCATATGTAAACTGAGATTCATTTGGAGATGGTGGACATGAAGCAGAATGGCTTGGCCTCTGAGATTTCTCAAGAAATGGTGGAAATTACGCAACCACTTTCTGCACCTCTATCTACTGACCCATCCTCCAATCACTTGGAACAACTAGTATGCATATATATCCTGTACTCTTCTTCAATACTGAAGGCATTTCTTATTTTTCTTGTGTAGTTACTGATATTGTTTTTTGAATCAAACTTGATAGATGAAGGATAATGTCATAGTTGACATTGAAGAAATGGTTCAAGGCAATGAAGATGGTCACTTATCACCTACACATCCTATTTACGGGGTGTCCTCTGTGATGGGTGAACTAATTGAAGAAGACAAGAAAGACAATCTCTTGTCACCTGAATATTGTATTTACAAGGTGCCCCGTATGATCCGTGAATTTAAAGGAGAGGCTCACAACCCAATGGCTATTTCAATTGGCCCCTTTCATTATGGTGATGAGCAGCTGCGAGACATGAAAGAGCACAAGCAAGTGTTGTTCGAAAGATTTAAATTAAAAGCTAAGCCAGGCAGCTTGGACGAAATGGTCAGCTTTGTGGAATGTTCAGAGCCAAAAGTTCAAGCTTCTTATTCTGAGAACATCAAACTTAATGAGGAGGATCTTGTGAAACTGGTTTTAGTGGATGTTGTTTTCATCATTGAACTCTTCAAGAGCAACTATGTGGGTGAGATCTGCAATGATGCTAAACTGTCACAAACATATTTGCTGAGTACTATTAAGCAAGATTTGCTTTTACTTGAGAATCAACTTCCTTTCTTTCTTATTGAACATTTGTTCAATATAGCATTTCCCCTCGACCAACGTGAAAGCCTCCCTTCATTTCTTTATCTCACATGTTCCTTCTTTAAAGATTTTACCAAACAAGATTTAGAGCCTAATTAATCATCCTAAAGTGAGGATGATAAGGCACTTCACAGATCTTCTTAGATTGTCTTACTTACCAAGAACACCACCTCAAAGGGATTCATTAAATGCAGGAGATCTTCTTCAATACAGTGCAAATGAATTGCATGAAGCGGGAGTAAACTCAGGAAAATAGAAAGCATGAGCTTATTAGACTTGAAATTTGCAGGGCATGTTCTTGAGATCCCACAGATTTGGGTGGAAGATACCACTGAATTATTGTTTTGTAATATGATAGCTTTAGAGCAATGTCATTATCCTGATGAATCATACATTATTGACTTTGCCTTTGTGATGGATTGCCTAATCAACACAAATACAGACGTGGATGTCCTCATTCATAAGGAAATAATTCACAACTGGCTTGGTGATACCAATGACGTTGCTACATTACTTAATGGTCTCAATAAAGGTATCCTTGCAGTGAATTTCAGTTCAGGATACCTTGATATCTGTAAAAGGCTGAATCAATTTTATCAAAATCCTTTATGCAAGATGAAGGCCACTCTGAGACGTGATTATTGCAATACACCCTGGAAAACTATGGGCACTGCTGCTGGAATCATCGTCATCCTTCTCACCATTGTTCAAACCATATTTTCTATCCTTAAGTAGTATTGACATAGATTTAAACCTTGCATATGTGTCTGTTATATCCTCAAAATTTATGTTCGCTCTCTAATTTTATTTAGTCTATCAACAGCATCAATAAGTAAGAGAATTCCTAAACTCATAATAATTGTATTCTCTCTTCTTTAAACACTGTTCTGTGTGGCTGCTGCACAAGTTAAAAGGTTATATATATATATATGGTATTTTAATGGTGATGGGTAAATATTCTTAAATGATTGAGAAGTTGGTTATAAAAGTCATATGTGTGTGTGTGTGCGCGCTCTCAACTTTTGCAATATGTGTGTGTTGTGGACTTTCTTGTTTTGCCATCCCAATGTTCTGATCAGCAATGTTTATCTTTAAGCTGAACTAGTACTGATATTGAAGCTCACAGAATCGGAAGTCTTACGTACAAGAAACCAAAATTAATTATTAATGAAGACCACAGGTACTGTACACAAGGGAAAAATGAATGTAGTCTTCATGAAGTGGATAACTTAGTGTACATTTGAGTTTCATTAATTTGTATAATTAATTTACTAGATTTTTTTTTTTATATTTGAGCTCTGCTTAATATTCCAAGTCACGGATGCCTTCAATCTAGAGGATCTGAACGCAATATGATTAAATCAAAGCTCATTCAAAATTTACTAGTTAAAGATAAATCAACAATCCATGAGAGAGAGAGATATGCAAGGAATGGAGAAGTCTGGGATAGAAGTAAGTTAAAGGAAATAGGGGCAATCCATCCTCCCCTAAAAAATTCCGCTTTCTACTCTATTTTCAGCAATGCATACGGATCCTTAAATGGATTTTGAGTTCAAAACTTTAAATTTTTTCTGCTACTGCTGTGTGTCAATACATGAAATTAAAAAAATTGCTTCTTTTTTTATATTGGAACCCAAAGTATTATTATTTAAGGCATTGGTGGACGGACATGTAATGTTGGGGGCTGTGGCCCCTCCCAATTTTTTTTAATTTTTAACTATGTAAGAGAATTTATTGATTACATATATTTCTAGTCAATGAGGAGTAGTTGTTGGCTCCTCCATAGTCTCATTATTCTAACAAAAATGATAAATAAAGTAGCAGAAAGTGAAATCTGATATGGCTGCATATTACAAGTAGAGGGAGGTTATCCAATTACACACTTTTATTCAATATATAAATATTAATGGAAAATATTTATATTTTTTCTTATTTAATAAATATATACATATATACATAAAGTTGAGTTCGCCCCTGATTCAAGGTATACTCAAAAGAAGCCCTAACGGGAATATTTCAAAGGGTAGCAATATAAAGATTGGACTGCAAATGAGTTGGACTTCCCAAGTAACGGGCCCAAGCATCTCTTTTATTCCTGATCTTACTGGACTTAGCTCGTTCCCATGTTTTGCCCAGACAAATTTAATTGATATATTATATTATAACCAACAGGCGTTCGTCGGTGGAAAGTGTTAGGGTGCCAGCTAGCTAGTTAATATAATAAATAATAAATTTAAAAATAAATACTGAACTTGAAGAAATCAATTTATTTAATTAATAAGATTAAATACTATATATAGTTAATATTTGTAGCAGTAAGTAACTATTATTTACAAATAATTTATAAAATAATAAAATATCAAAGAAACATGTTAATTTAAAATTTAAAATTAATATATAATACCAACTTATATCAATATACTAATTTAAATTATTCAAATATTAATATATATATATTAGTATAAAAATAAATATTTATATCTATATAAATTAATATGTTAATTTACAAATACACAAAAACAATTATAAAAATAAAATTTAAAATAGTAAAATAATTAGAAACAATTTAAAATTAATTTATAAATTCATATATCAATGTACTTAAATATATTTAAATAAAAATGATAATTTATGGATATTTAAATTTATATAATAATATTTTATTTAAAACAAATAAACCCCCTACCCGTCAACAAATTGAGGGGCAAGGCGATGTGCGGCAGCCTGCAGGCCTTTTTTTCCCAAAAAGTAAAATAAAATAAAATATTATCTTCAAATGAGAAAAGCAGTTGGTTATTAATATAAGCCACGCACCCAACTTAATCCATGGCTTTTAGTTGATGATTTTATTAGGAATGCTAATATATATGTATATAACATTTAAACACATGCAACTTGCCATATTTAAAGAAATCAAAGAATAAAATCATTATGAGTTTGAGAATTCTCTTATTCATAGATGTTGTAAATAGACTGAATAAAATTAGAGAGTGAATACAAATTTCAAAAGGATTTTATTTTCGGCCCCCAGGAAAAATACTTAATCAATAGCAACACAGAGTGCAACAAGAATAACAAACACACAATACATTACATCAGAGAAACACAAAAGAAAAAAAAGCCACACAAAAATATGATAACAACACAAACAAAAAGCCCACAAGACACAAATTGACAAAGAAAATAAGCACAGACACATTGTAACTCATCGACGAAAGCGAAGCAACCTCAACTAATTCAAGCAGAAGAATTTATATATGCCAATATACTATTTGGTGGTTATAAAGTCAATCATGTATGATTCATCAAGATAATGACAATGCTCTAAAACGATCATATTACGAAACAATAATTCTGTGGTATCTTGAAAACTTCAAGTCTAATAAGCACAGGCTTTAGCACTATACATTTAAAAAGATCTTCACCTTGTAAACGATGCCTTATAGGTTTTGTTCTTGGTACGTATGTAAAACAATCTAAGAAGATCTGTGTATATATCCTATGCATGATAAGAATTAGGCTCCAGTTTTTGCACTATACATTTAAATTTGGAAATGTTTTTCTTGAAATTCACAATCATTCTCTCAAAAATTGCAACATGATTTTACTTGCAATATTATTGATATTTTATTTTTACATCAAGTTTCAACTTGGAGGTTTAATTTATTGAGTTTCTTCTTGACCCTCAAAAGTTTTATTTTCCTTAACATTTTTAATTAAATTTACAAAAAATGTTGATTTGTGATTTTTAAAGACAAATTAAGCAAAAAATATGTAAATAAATTTAAAGTAGCTAGTTTATTTAATAATTTTGTCAGCCATTTAAAACAAAAAATACTTTTTTATTTTATATATGGTGTGACAAAAAAGTAAAAATCAAATGTAAGATCTCTAAAAATTTTTAATGTCACAATAAAAATGCCACAGAAGAAAGTAGCGTACGTTAACGCATATATTAAACAAAATTTCAATTTTAAAATGTAAATATTGATTATTGACTTATATGCAATTTCAAATCGTAAATGATGATTTTTGTGTCATCCATGCAACTTTTTCTAAATAATATAAGGCTTTTTTTTTCATGTTGTGATAATTAATTTTCAGATTTGAAAATATTTTTGAAAGCAAGATAGAATTAATGAATAAATAAGGATAATAGTGAGCTGAAAATTTTGTTGCTGAGCAAGCTTCAAAAATTACAAGTCAGTATTTTCTGTTCAGGCAATTAGACACAAAAAAAATTAACAAGCAATTTACCAACTACACTTCATTCAATATTATATTTAATGCAAATTGGATTAACACAAAGAAAATTAAAGCTAGGGTAGAGAGATAGGATTTTTCTTTTTTGAAATTGTTTTAAATTAATTAACAAGTTAACAGTAAGTGTTTAGTAACTAAATGTATGATAGGATAAAAATCAAGAAAAAAGATCGGAGAAGAACCATGCCATACCAAGCAGGGTTGGGCCGTGGGTCAACTTTCGTGGCCCGGGGGTGTTCCGGTCCTGACACCGGGACAAGGTGATGCTCGACTCATCCCGATCTGTGAATACTCCTACTTATATATATAGATATATATATATATATTCCCCTCAGTGTTACCTTCTTTAAAATAATTCACTCTCTTTTACCTTTTTTACTTTTCATGTGTGAATTGCTTTCAATAACCAACCCTAAATTATTGTTCTTTGCCTGTTCTCAGCCAACCAAATATCCCCTCCCTATTTAGTTTTGTCGCACAACCGAGAGAAGATAAAGCTCAAGTTGAGAGTTAGCGAAGCAAGGAAGAAGACCGTACCATTGCTAGCTGGATGTAACATCCTACCTCCTGACACCTCCATACATAACCAAAAACTTCAAACATTCAACCAAATACAACCCTGACGTCTCAAAACAACTCTTCCAATTTATAAACACAGCGGAAACGACTCAAAAGCACCAAAAACTGGGCTGGGGCCGCGGCCGCTACAGTACCGCCGCGATTCCACCCTCCCCTGCGTTTACATCGCTACTGCCTCCTCTGGCACCGCGGCCTGGCTTCCTGTGCCGCGGCGCCCCCAGCTGATATCCCATATCAGCAAAATCAACACTTCGGGGCGAACTTCGGACGCGCATAACTTTATCCTCCGACCTCCGATTGACTCGATTCCAACTCCTACAAGTCAATCTAGTCTCTATCTATCTATAGACACCACTTTCACCTCAATCCAACTCCGTATGGAGATTCTGGACCCTTGACACCATTTTGGCCACTTGCTGAACCAAAACTCACCACTAACCACCTCCAATTGCCACAAAAGACAACTGGTCGCTTAGAAACCATCCATATAGGTCCAAATCCCCCAAACCAACTTGTCTAAAGAGGCTATACCTCAAAGGAACCACTCCTCTGAGATTTGACCTCTTGGAACCCAACTTGACCAAATGGGCTACATGCCCTTATACAAACCAACTAGGCCCAACAACACTCTGGACTTACCAAGACGGCCATACAAACTTCTCAACCACATTCAACCATACATACCACATACATAAACATACCTACATAACCAGTCTCAACCATGTTATAAATCCATTACAAACCATTCTCTATCCTACTTGGCACAATACATTAACCAAAATACACACACTACATAGACTACTCCCACGTGCACAGCTACTCCCGTGTCTTCTAAGGACTGGTGCCAGTACCGTCACCTGAAAGGTTAGTTTATGGGAAAGGGGGGTGAGACAATGTCTCAGTAACCGGGGACAACAACCACACACATATATACATATATATACATATATCTCTCATAAATCATGAATGCAATATGAAATGAATGACATGCATGTCGCCCTCCCAGGGGCTCCATCCTTATCCTCCCTAACACATAACACATATATCATCCATCCTTATCCTCCCTAACATGTATGTATATCGTAGACATAGCATCCACCCTTATTCTCCCTAACATATACATAATCCATCATTATCCTCCCTAACATATACATATATAATCCATCCTTATCCTCCCTAACATATATAGATATATAATCCATCCTTATCCTCCCTAACATATATAGATATATCATCATACATCATACCACCATCACGTCATCACCACTCTATCCACCATACATCACAGTCTCATAACGTCATGTGGTGATGCTCATGTATCACCATATCATTATCATTGTAATGTCATGTATGCATCATATCATCCCATTATCACCCTTATCATCATCATAGTCATAACCATCGTCTAGTAGTATACATACCACGATATATAAAAACAATACACACAAACACATCGATATCATGGTATGAAAGAGACATGCATATATACACGACTACACATACTATCATACAACATAATCAATACAATATAAACAAACACCCGGTTACCTCAATTGTCGTTATCACACACACACGAGTTCCACAAGCTTCCTTGAACTGACCAATACACGTGAACCCCTCTCGATTAGCCAACAACCTTTACCATACCACAATTCTTCCATTAGCATAACATACCCACAAACCAAATATCACAATTCAACCACATTAACCTAACCCAAGGTTCCAACACTCTTTTCATGCATCAATAAGCTCTTAGGGATCACTCAAACACTACACAACCTCAGACACTTCGGATTCCCAAGAGCCATTACCGAAAACAACTTAGGGTTAAACTTTAAAGACACATAATCCCTTCAAAACTCACACCCAAGCCACAAGAATGCCAAAACACTCTTCCTTAACCTCAAATCATCCATTTCAATCGGTGGATTTCACCCCAAACCGGAAATCCAACCTTAACACCGAAAATCCCAAATTCTAACCGAAGAAAAATGGAGAGGGAGGAGTAGGGAACACTTACCAACTCAAATCCAAGCTCCCTCGGTCTGAAAATCGCTCCTAGACGCCGGAAATGTCGAGCCCTAACACTGCTCCTCGGTCTCCCTTCGTCGTTCCCTTCGTTTTCTTTCTTTCTTTCGTGTCCGACTGATCGGGATTTAAACAATTTTTCCGACTCTCGCCGCGGCTCCAGCACTCCTCGCCGCGGCTCTACCATTTAATCCGGAATAACGCCTCTGGAAAGCTTCTCACCGCGGCAGCCCTGCATCTTGCCGCGACATGGAGCTCCTTCTGACTCCACTTGAGCCTTCCTCCGTCCCGTTTCCTCCGGTCCTGAACACAATGCCAAGAAAAATATCATGAGGGGCATTACACTCTCCCTTCCTTATAAAAATTTCGTCCTCGAAATTTCAACTCTTGCCTCAAGCAAATATCTCTGGATACTTCCTCCGCATAGACTCTTCGGTCTCCCACGTGATATCATTGGACATCCAACCGCTCCAAAGGACCTTTAACAACTTTATGGTCTTATTTCTCATCTGCTTCTCTTTCACATCTAGAATTTGCAATGGTGTGACCTCAAAAGTCAGATTCTCTCGTACTTGAACTGCTTCATCATCAATTATATGAGACGGATCCGGATGATACTTCTTCAGTTGAGACACGTGGAAAACATCATGCAATCCAGCAAGACTAGGTGGTAGCGCCATTCGATACGCTACTGTCCCAATTCGTTCCAGAATTTGATATGGACCCATATACCTTGGAGTAAGCTTCTTGGCTCGAATCGATCTTCCAACACCAGTAGTAGGAGTGACCTTCAAAAATACATGATCCCCAACATCAAACTCCAATGGTCTCCTCCTCCTATCCGCATAACTCTTTTGCCGACTTTGAGCTGTAAGAAGCTTCTGACGAATACTCTCTATCTGCCGAGAGGTTTGATCCACAATATCTGGGCCCAAAAGACTCCTTTCACCAAGTTCAGCCCAACATAATGGTGACTTGCACCTTCGACCATACAGCGCTTCATACGGAGCCATTTGCAAACTCGAGTGGAAACTATTGTTGTAGGCAAATTCAACCAACGGCAGAAACTGATCCCAATTGCCTTTGTTCTCTAGAACACATGCCCGCAACATGTCCTCCAGAGTCTGAATAGTCCTTTCAGTCTGCCCATCAGATTGAGGGTGATAAGCAGTACTGAAACTCAATTTCGTACCCATTGCCTTCTGCAAAGATTTCCAAAATTTGGATGTGAATCTGGAATCTCTATCTGACACAATATTAATCGGGATTCCATGTAATCTTACTATCTCATTCACATACAATTGGGCCAACTTCTCCATTGAAATAGTTTCCCGAATTGGAAGAAAATGGGCCGACTTCGTCAACCTGTCCACAATGACCCATATCGCATTGTGTCCTGAAGAGGTCCTCGGTAATCCCATCACAAAATCCATGGAAATGCTATCCCATTTCCACTCCGGAATCTCTAAAGGCTGCAATGTACCTGCAGGCAATTGGTGTTCAATCTTGACCCTCTGACAAATTAGACATCTTGCAACATACTCTGCGATGTCCTTTTTCATTCCTAGCCACCAATACCCACACTTTAAATCTTGATACATCTTGGTGGTACCTGGGTGAATAGTGTACCGGCTCTTATGAGCTTCCTCCAACACAGTTTCTCGTAATCTTGCAACATTAGGCACACAAATCCGACCATGGTACCGGATAATACCATCTTCCAAGATATTAAAATCCTGGGTCTCTGCCATTTCAATCTGTTCTCGAATGCCCAAAAGATAGTCATCCTTCATCTGAGCGTAGCAGATGTTCTTTAATAGATCGCTTGATACACTGAGGGAACTCATCACTAATACTCCAGGATGAACATTGATAGATAACTTCATATCTCTCAAGCTTACAAGCAACTGCTGCTCCCTGATCATCATTATAGCCATATGGATCGATTTTCTACTCAATGCATCTGCCACAACATTGGCTTTCCCAGGATGATATTTCAAAACAAACTCATAATCCACCAGGAACTCAACCCAACGCCTTTGCCTCATATTTAGCTCTTTCTGATCAAACAAATACTTCAAACTCTTGTGATCACTGAATACCTCAAACTGAGCACCATAGAGATAATGCCTCCACAATTTCAAGGCAAACACTACAGCCGCTAGCTCAAGGTCGTGAGTAGGATAGTTTTCTTCATGAGGCCTTAACTACCGTGAAGCATACGCCACAACTCTACCTTGCTGCATCAAAACACACCCTAGACCCTTCTTAGAGGCGTCTGTATATACAGTGAAAGACTCTAATGGGTTAGGGATAATGAGCACTGGGGTGGATGTCAGACAAACCTTTAGCTCTTGGAATGCTCTCTCACACCTGTCATCCCAAATGAAAGATTGATCCTTACGGCTGAGTCTAGTCAATGGCATAACAAGCTGAGAGAATCCCTTAATGAACCTTCGGTAATATCCAGCCAAACCCAGAAAACTCTGAATTTCAGTCACCGATTGCGGTCTCTCCCAATTCAACACCGCTTCAACTTTACTGGGGTCTACTGCCACACCTTCTGCAGAAATCACATGACCTAGAAATTTCACTTCCAGTAGCCAAAACTCACACTTACTGAGCTTAGCATACAGTTGGTGATCCCGCAATACTTGCAACACAATCCGAAGATGAAGCGCATGCTCTTCCTCACTCTTGGAGTAAACCAGAATGTCGTCAATAAAAACCACCACAAACTTATCCAAATACAGCCGAAACACCCTGTTCATATAATCCATGAAGATTGCTGGGGCATTTGTCAACCCGAATGGCATCACAAGAAACTCATAATGACCATATCGAGTTCGAAATGCCGTTTTAGGCACATCCTCAGCACCCACTCGCAATTGATGGTATCCCGACCTCAAATCGATTTTAGAGAATACGGAGGCACCTGCCAACTGATCAATCAAGTCCTCAATCCTAGGTAAAGGATATTTATTCTTGATTGTCACCCGATTCAGCTGCCTGTAATCAATGCACAATCTGAGGCTACCATCCTTCTTCTTGACAAACAATACTGGAGCTCCCCAAGGTGAAACACTCGGTCTGATAAAACCTCTCTTCAACAAATCCTCAATCTGCTTCTTCAACTCTTTCAATTCAGACGGTGCCATTCGATATGGGGCTTTCGAAATAGGACTAGTCCCGGGCACCAAATCAATGGAAAACTCCAGTTCTCGCAGTGGGGGTAAACCAGTAATCTCCTCTGGAAAAACATTAGGGAATTCATTCACAACCGGATATCTTTCGACACCACCTTGCATATCCACATTCACAGAGAAGAAAACCAGAAACCCTTGACATCCTTTCTTCAGATACCTGCCAGCTTGAGCAAAGGACAAACAAACATTCTCATCCCCTTCTACACTAGGGATATTCATCGGCAAAGACACAGTCTTCCGAGCACAATTGAGAATGGCATTATTCGCCTCTAGCCAATCCATCCCAATTATCACGTCAATCTCTTGCAACGGCAAACAAATTAGATCCAGGGTAGTGCTTCGGTGTTCAAAACGAATCACACAGTTCAAACAAGCTTGAGCAGTTCTTAATGAAACTCCCATGGGTGTGGATACCGACAATTCAAAAAGGCAACTCCATTATCACCATTCCCAATCTCCGAGCACAATCGAAAGAAATGAAGGAATGCGATGCACCTGAGTCAAACAAAGCATGAATAGAGTAACCATTGAGTTTAAGCTTACCTCTAATCAAATTAGGCACTGCATCCGCTTCTTGTCGAGTGATGGCGAAAACTCGTCCGGGAATTGTAGGCCTCCTTGTCGTCTCATCACGCCGTGGCTCCCAACAATTCCGCGACATATGACCCGGTCTCCCACAATTAAAACAAACCAAACACGGACGATCACCATGACTAAACCCGCATTTTGTGCACGGATTTGATGCACTACCAAAACTGTACTGAGATGGAGCGGAGTCCCTTCCTGCATGTTCACTCTGACTGGAACTCCCTTGTTCATAGCCACCTCGATAAAAGGGTCCTCTGCCAAACCGACCTCTATTGTGCTGCTCCCTACCAAACCTGCCTCTTCCTCTACTATGACGACCTCGATTATGTCGACCTCTTCCTCCACTAGAACCTGTACTACCACCACTGCTACCACTTCCTGAACCACTTCCTTTACTAATTCCTCCAGTAGGTCCTAGATGAGAAAAGGCCCGAATCATGGAATTCCTTCTGTGTTCCTCAGCCTCCTTCATCGTCTATACAAGGCACGAATCTTCGCACATAAGTCCTCGAAGGACACAAACTCAACCACAGATAACCACTCTTTAATCTCTGGATGGGCACCCTCAAACAACCTTTGCGCCATCCACCTATCGTCGGGATAACTATTCAGATAAGTGGAATATTTTGCCAAGTCCAAGAACTGATCAATGTAGTCATCTGCTAACAGATTTCCTTGTTGAAAAGTTAGGAACTCGGCTTCCTTTTGCATCATTAAGGCTGGAGGGACGTAATGTGCAAAGAACCGTTCCTTAAACTGTCCCCAATTCATAGGAGGACTCATCGCTTCAACACTTGGGAGAATACTCCTCCACCATCTCTTAGCCTTCTTCTCGAGCTTGAAGACCGCCAGTTGCACCTTTTGCTCTGAGGTGCAATCCATCACATTGAAGATGTTCTCCATCTGTTCAATCCAATTCTCTGCTTGTGACACATCCATGGTACCTTCGAAAGCCGGAGGATTAAACTTCCGAAAGTCCTTCAGCTGTGAAGAGATACCTCTTCTTCCAACTCTTGGGGCCCTCTCAGGCTCCACCACATTTTCATCTTCTCCCGCATTCAGATCCACAAATATACCAGCTTCTTCATTCACATCCTCCTGTTCTTGCCTATCCATTCTCTCTTGCAACCTGTTCAGCGTTTCTCCTTGAGTATTCACCTGATTACTGAGGCCAGCAAACATCTCATGCATCTGCCTCATTAGATCACTATTACTCTGTCTTCCTCTTCGAGACATTCTTCCTACACACAAGCAACAATACATTCAATTATACGGTTCTGGACTAACATTGCAGTGGGAATATAGTCTATGTATTCAATCTTGTGCCAAGTAGTACTTCAAACAGAAACAATGGCCCAAAACCATTGCTCTGATACCAAAATGTAACATCCTACCTCCTGACACCTCCATACATAACCAAAAACTTCAAACATTCAACCAAATACAACCCTGACGTCTCAAAACAACTCTTCCAATTCATAAACACAGCGGAAACGACTCAAAAGCACCAAAAACTGGGCTGGGGCCGCGGCCGCTACAGTACCGCCGCGACTCAACCCTCCCCTGTGTTTACATCGCTACTGCCTCCTCTGGTGCCGCGGCCTAGCTTCCTGCGCCGCGGCGCCCCCAGCTGATATCCCATATCAGCAAAATCAACACTCCGGGGTGAACTTCGGACACGCATAACTTTATGCTCCAACCTCCGATTGACTCGATTCCAACTCCTACAAGTCAATCTAGTCTCTATCTATCTATAGACACCACTTTCACCTCAATCCAACTCCGTATGGAGATTCTGGACCCTTGACACCATTTTGGCCACTTGCTGAACCAAAACTCACCACTAACCACCTCCAATTGCCACAAAAGACAACTGGTCGCTTAGAGACCATCCATATAGGTCCAAATCCCCCAAACCAACTTGTCTAAAGAGGCTATACCTCAAAGGAACCACTCCTCTGAGATTTGACCTCTTGGAACCCAACTTGACCAAATGGGCTACATGCCCTTATACAAACCAACTAGGCCCAACAACACTCTGGACTTACCAAGACGGCCATACAAACTTCTCAACCACATTCAACCATACATACCACATACATAAACATACCTACATAACCAGTCTCAACCATGTTATAAATCCATTACAAACCATTCTCTATCCTACTTGGCACAATACATTAACCAAAATACACACACTACATAGACTACTCCCACGTGCACAGCTACTCCCGTGTCTTCTAAGGACTGGTGCCAGTACCGTCACCTGAAAGGTTAGTTTATGGGAAAGGGGGGTGAGACAATGTCTCAGTAACCGGGGACAACAACCACACACATATATACATATATATACATATATCTCTCATAAATCATGAATGCAATATGAAATGAATGACATGCATGTCGCCCTCCCAGGGGCTCCATCCTTATCCTCCCTAACACATAACACATATATCATCCATCCTTATCCTCCCTAACATGTATGTATATCGTAGACATAGCATCCACCCTTATTCTCCCTAACATATACATAATCCATCCTTATCCTCCCTAACATATACATATATAATCCATCCTTATCCTCCCTAACATATATAGATATATAATCCATCCTTATCCTCCCTAACATATATAGATATATCATCATACATCATACCGCCATCACGTCATCACCACTCTATCCACCATACATCACAGTCTCATAACGTCATGTGGTGATGCTCATGTATCACCATATCATTATCATTGTAATGTCATGTATGCATCATATCATCCCATTATCACCCTTATCATCATCATAGTCATAACCATCGTCTAGCAGTATACATACCACGATATATAAAAACAATACACACAAACACATCGATATCATGGTATGAAAGAGACATGCATATATACACGACTACACATACTATCATACAACATAATCAATACAATATAAACAAACACCCGGTTACCTCAATTGTCGTTATCACACACACACGAGTTCCACAAGCTTCCTTGAACTGACCAATACGCGTGAACCCCTCTCGATTAGCCAACAACCTTTACCATACCACAATTCTTCCATTAGCATAACATACCCACAAACCAAATATCACAATTCAACCACATTAACCTAACCCAAGGTTCCAACACTCTTTTTATGCATCAATAAGCTCTTAGGGATCACTCAAACACTACACAACCTCAGACACTTCGGATTTCCAAGAGTCATTACCGAAAACAACTTAGGGTTAAACTCTAAAGACACATAATCCCTTCAAAACTCACACCCAAGCCACAAGAATGCCAAAACACTCTTCCTTAACCTCAAATCATCCATTTCAATCGGTGGATTTCACCCCAAACCGGAAATCCAACCTTAACACCGAAAATCCCAAATTCTAACCGAAGAAAAATGGAGAGGGAGGAGTAGGGAACACTTATCAACTCAAATCCAAGCTCCCTCGGTCTGAAAATCGCTCCTAGATGCCGGAAATGTCGAGCCCTAACACTGCTCCTCGGTCTCCCTTCGTCGTTCCCTTCGTTTTCTTTCTTTCTTTCGTGTCCGAATGATCGGGATTTAAACAATTTTTTTGACTCTCGCCGCGGCTCCAGCACTCCTCGCCGCGGCTCTACCATTTAATCCGGAATAACGCCTCTGGAAAGCTTCTCGCCGCGGCGGCCCTGCTTCTCGCCACGGCATGGAGCTCCTTCTGACTCCACTTGAGCCTTCCTCTGTCCCGTTTCCTCCGGTCCTGAACACAATGCCAAGAAAAATATCATGAGGGGCATTACACTGGACCCACTCTGCTATTTGTATTTATATATACTACTTTGAAGGGTCAATGAGTAAGAAACTATACCCACTTGCTACTTTAGCTTGTATGATAAAGTCCGCTTTCTTGAATGTTTGTTTATATTTGTCAGTGTCATCTTTTTTCTTAATAATTTATTCACTTTCTTAGTTAAAAGACAAATAGCTTTTTCTTATTCGGCCAACTTCGTAAAGACAAGCAAAAACGCTGAGTGCGATAGAAGTGGAAATGACATGTCCATGCCCAGTGAAGAAGACCGATGCTGGTACCTCTTGGTATATACATGGTCCTGAAAGGCTGGAAGGTCCCACAAAATTGCTGAAACTTTATCATATATCAAGTCGGTTTTCTTTGTCCAAAACAATTTAGCTGAATTGGGTCTTCTCAGTTCACCAGTCAGCACTAAAAAATTACTTATAAAGGTAAGATGGCGGACCTAATACCTCCAGATAGTGGGGGCAATATATTTTTTTTAAAATAATAATAATACTAATAATAATAAATAAAAATATTTATTGTCATTTCAAAGTAAGTCATATAAAAAAAATTTTTTTGGCCAAGATAAAAAAAAAAGAGAGAGTTAACGAATAAATGTTAATATCAATAAAAATTAAATATATATCTTATGTATTTGGTGAAATCATTTAATGGGCTCAAGTTTAGATGTATAAGACTTTAGTTAAAATATCAAAGTTTCAAAAAAAAATTTGAAGCCAAAAAATATTTGAAGGATTTATTATGTGGTTCACAATATTAGAGTTAGAAGTGCAAAATATCAAAATTTAATACCCCTATGTTAATTTTCCCCAAAGTGCACCCTTAGATGGGATACATGCATTTAATATACATTTTAAAAAATTAAAATATATATTTCATTTGTTTATTAAATAAAGTATAAAATTTAAAGATCTATCCTAATATTTTGTTCAAATTATCAATATATAATGTTATACATAAAAATATATTAAAAATCTGATTTTTTTTATATATTCTTGTAAATTTTTTCATGATATTCGCTATCTCTAACAAGATGATTTGGCCCCCAAGATTCACTTTCTGCCTCTAGCCCCAAGTCAACAAGAATTTTATCTATAAATAAACTTAAATCATAATTGTTAATTATAACATGTAATTATTTGCAAGTAATTGTCAATTATTAATTTTTTAAATTGATTTTTTAAAAACAAATTTGTAGCCTCGTCTAGCATTGCTACTGCTAACTTGATGATGGTGGAAATTAAAAAAGTTCTTCAACTAAAGTAATATACATGCAATGTGGTTGACAATGAGATTTTGTTCATGCGATTGATAACCGATGAACAGAGCAATAAAACGGGGAACTTTCTCACTTTTTTCCCCTTCATATTACGATAAACTAATCTTCCTCCTAAGATGCTTACATTTGATAGTTTACCTCTTAATTAGTGCAAAATCACGGCGGTCTGTCGATTTGAGGCTTTTCACGATGTGGTTAAAAAAGTTAAGAGTTCTCTTGTGTTCTACTCGTGACACTAGATGTTTTCCAATTATGTGACACGGCAAACATATATATATATATATGTGGGGAGAGAGAGGGAGAGAGAGTTAAGTAAGAATAAATAATATAAATATGATACTGTGTTTACCTCTGTTATTTTGGGACAAAAACAGAGGTAAATAAGAGTAATGTTGTTTCCCTCTGCAATTTGCATGTTTTCTTTTGGTCTGCATTGAATCATTTTGTAAACCCTTCTATGCATTTATCATTATTATACATCAAATAAGTAAAAGCGGAAGTATCCAAGCTTTTACAAACAAGACTTTTATTTTTCAATAAAACTTTGCTTCACTATATACTGTCGAGTTTAATTACTCTTCCGATCTTAACAAAGTTCGTTGATGAATACTCAAATATCATTATTACCCAAGCTTTGTCCTGTATGTTGGCAGGTGGAAGAACCTAAGTAGATCAGTAAAGTGCTTCATCGTAACATCAGGATCAGGCGCTTTGTCCTGTATGTTGAAATAGGCAAAGTAAGCAAGTATGAGGTTAAGAAAGGAAGGGATGTCATCACGAAGGTGAGGGCGAAATGCTCTATTAAATAGATCTTTAAGAAAATCGAAAGGAAGTTGATTCTCAGGCAAAAGCATATCCCTCATTATAATTTCCTCCCAACAAAGTAGTAATAGTTTGGAATCCGTATTCCGTGACCGATTTCTGTGCGCCAACAAGAAGAGTTCAATTATGAAACCAGGATCCACTAATATTAGCTTCACAAGTTCCTTGTGGCTCAGGTTGATGTTCCCCGAGTAAGAAGCACGAACCGTTGGCTCTGAATGTTTTGCAAGGGCCAATAAATAATCCAAATCTGTCTTAGCTTTTCTTATGAATTCCTTGAAGAATACTCGTTTCTTATGAATTTCTATAATGAAAGGGGCCAATCGAAACAACTTTTGGAGTGTAAGCCTCCTCTTTTAGCTCACGGATGGTAGGGGGCACCTTGTAGATACAAGTTGGTGACCAGAGACCATCTTTATCCCCATCATGAATCATTGCTTTGATGTCAATGATGACATCATCCTCCATCTATCAAATTTGGTTTAGAAAGCAAATCAACAGTTACAGAAGCAAAATAAAAGAAGGGGGAAACAAGTTTCTGAAGTATAAATTGTGTTTTTTGTGGTAATCTCAAAAATCTTTTTATAACTAAAACTAAATAGAAACTGGACAAGAGTAAAGGATGCATACTTCCTGTTCCAAATGATTAGAATTGAAATCTGATGAATGAGGTGTGAGGTGACGTGCCTGCATATCCACCATTTCTTCAGTAATAATCTCAGAGGTCAAGTCCTCCATCTACCAAATTGTTCTATTGGATGAGAATCTCAAAATGTGCTCCTCTTGTGCTCTGATCTATCTATCAGATAAGACTATATATCTTATCTATATTTGAAGGTGTCTTGAGGTCCTATATTATTACACTCGTTCACTTGTTAATTAGACGTATCCAGCTAGCCAAGAAAAATCAAACAAATCTCTAGGACCCAAACTGAAGTTGATAAATGATTGAAAGTAATGACATATATTGAAAGGCTCATAATTTTTTATAATAATATTTAAAATTTAAAAAATTAAATTTTTAAATATTATAAAAGCAAGTTATCATCATCATCATCAGTGTTTTCTTCAACTTTTCAATCGTTCTCTCTAGAATTAGAACATGATATTACTTGGTATTTTTGTCCAATGGTAATAAGAAATAAAAAAAAACTTATAATATAGTGAATTCTTATTGACCGTAATATTGAAAAGGACGTTTGTTGAATTTTTTTTTAAATAATTGAATTATTTCTATGGTTCTCAGAAAATATTTTAATTCTTAAGTCAATAAATTATGGATAATTAAGTCTTAGTCTAAATTATAGACCTGGGTCTTTCACTTGCATTTTCACATTTTTGGAGCCTTAATTATAATAATTTATTATGTGCCTATATGTATTAATATGTCCCAGAGTACCATTTTCCCTTCATATAACCGCTCTTGTTGAACAAGTAACGTATTGTATAGGCCAGCCCACAAACCGTTTGAACTTTATAACTTTTTCTGTTGATATAATATTTCTTCATATATTTTGTTGGTGTTTAAATGTTTGAAAAATAATCTTCCATACATCATGGAAAAAATAATCTTGTTAAAATATAATATAATAAACAATTTTACACAAACGTGTGTGTATAAACAAAGGCGCCTTTTTTGAAAAAACACAGCTTCCTTTTTTAATTTGCTGTTTGATTTGTGTCCTTAGATGTATTTGGTTGTCTTGTTCTTGTCCGTTTTACTGGTTACTGCTATGGTGTCATCGTACTTTGTGCATTTCGTGTTTTGAATGAGAATTTCAGTTGGTAAAAAAAAATCATTCTTTCTAAAGTTACAACCTAAGCTCCCTTAATAGTTTTGTTCAAAGATAATACTCCCTCCATTTCGCTATATAATACATTTTTTTGAAAAATTTATGTTTCATAATATAATACACTTTATGGATTACATAGTATATTTTTTTTTCTTTCCAAGATTATTCCTAATTAATAGGCCCAAATATTTATTTATTATTAAAATGTTTCATTCTCAATATATTTAATGAGATTAATTTGAGGAAATGTGGAAAATTGTTTTAGTTACTAGTTATTGTCTTGATCTATGGGTGGTAGTTAAAATTGCACTATAAATTAGAACGGAGGGAGTAACAAATCTAAATTTAGTTTTTTTGAAAGATAATAACAAATCTAAATTATCTTTATACAACGGTTGACTTTACACATACAAAAAAAAATAGTTGAAATTCATATCATATACTCCCTCTGGTCTTTAATATAAGACCATTTTAATCGAATCACGCGAATTAAGAAGGGTAGTTAAAACTAATTAATTACTTCGATTTCTCTAAAAATCCCAATATTTTTTTAAAACTGCCCTTATTTAATCTCTCTCTTTTTCTCTTTGGATATATTAAATAGAGACATTTTTTGAAAATGTATAATAAATATTACCTCGTATATTATAAATGGTCTTATATTTAGGATCAAGACAAAAGGTCCTATATATACGACTGGAGGGAGTAGTAACTAATTCACTGTTTTATTTTTTCTCTTATTGTTAATTAATAAGGAATAATATAGGGAAAAAATTAGATGCATTAAACAATCCATATCTTTGTCTTATACTCAAAATCCAAGGTAGTATTTTGAATTAAGGCAAATTCCTCCAAAATCTCTTATATTCAAAACCAAAGGGAGTAATTGATTGTCTCCAGCATGAACCATAATATGGTTGTTAATAACAATCAGTCAAACTAGATCATGAATTGGGTGGCAAATTTAAGTTATGTCAATTTTTTATCGCGCACAGTAATTGAATTATATAATAATAATAATAATAATAATAATATTCGCTCACTAGATGCTTCCATTTTTGTGACCCAGCTAATATATATATATATATATAGAGAGAGAGAGAGAGAGAGTTGTGTTAAATAATAGTAAATAATATAAATATGCACCCTGTTTAGCTCTTTTTTTTTTGGGGACAAAAAACAGAGGTTAATGGTGTTTTTCTTTGCAATTTGCATGTTTTCTATGCATTCATCATTATCATTATTATACATCAAATAAGTAGAAGCAGAAGTGTCCAAGCTTTTACAGGTCAGCATTGAATCTTTTTTCACATTTAAAGGCGCCAGTGTCATACATAAACATATATTTATCATTGGAGTTTCAATAATATGTGATAGCTTATACTTCGAAGACATTGGGTGCCACCCAACAACATGATTTTACTTGGTCTTTTTGTCCAATGATAATAATAAATGAAAAATAACCTTATAATATGGGAAAAAATCTTATCCATCATAATATAAAAGAGGTTGGCTAGTGTCAATGAATGTTGATTTAATTACTTGATCGAACTAGAATTTTGGAGCACTTTCTGCAGCTTGGACATAAAAGAATGGATAAATTGGAACTACAAACAAGAACCAGGTTTGTCTTTCACTCAGAAAATTCCTTGGAATTCACTTTTTGCATTCGTCTGCTAGGACATTTGGACATTGAGGTGTCGACTGATGCTGTCTATTGATAAGAACTTAGCTGAACTTCCCTTCACTTTGAGGAAACAATCTAAGTGGTCTCAAGAACGGTGGTACCCTCCTGATCTAGGCACTCACAGGTTGGACATAGCATCCTCCATAAGCCGCAAAGGACAATGTTGGTATGCTGATGTAGTTAGAAACCATAGAGGCCGGTAATTACAAACAAATCAAATGACAATGAATGTAGCCTAAAGACAAAAATACTGAGTTGTAGGAGAAAGGGACAGAACATGTGGAACAGTGTATCCACTACGTATACTTTAAAAGGCCAAAGAGGAAGAAAGAAGACCCACCTTGTAGAAAAGATTAATTTTGACAGGATGAAAATGAGGATCTCAATATTTAATATATTTAGATTTAGATTAACTGAAATAAAATTTTATAATTTTTTTTGGGGAAGGAAATTTTATTATTTATTATAGTCATATCGATAGAGGTGTGCATGAAATTTATGCAACTCTATTTTCGCTCATTTTCACTTCTCATGTCCCTACACTGTTATCTTCTCTTAATAATTTCTTGTACGACTGTGCTTTTCTCAACCAGCCCATTCTCGTCTGAATCTTAATCTGATCCCCTCCCTGTTAGTTTTGTCGCACCACCGCAGTGAAGGTAGAGATGAAGTTGAGGGAAAGCAAGGAAGAGGAAAAAAATGAAAGAGTGACCATCAGAAGATATGGCATACTATTTTTGAAATTAAATTAATCACTAAATAAATTACATATACCTTACGTTTTTCCTGGGCCCGAAAAGGGATGTAATATCCTCCCGATAAATTGGTATAGTTTGGTGGTGAGTAATCCTTGTAACACGTTCACTTGAGGTAGATCTCGTGCATTCGAGTTAATTTTTTTTTCCTTTGTGAAACAGTTTAGTGTAAAAATATATTTTCGGCAAAAAAAGAGTAAATATATTTAATTTGTATACTTAAAAAATATATCTAATTTATATACTTTAAGAAAAGTCAAATGATGTATAAAAAAAAAATCAAATGACACGGAACCTAGATACAGAATGCTGAGTGTAAGAGATGTGGACATAAGTGTGGTTGAGGACCAATGTTGTCAGAACTGGATTGGTTATTGAATTGAATAAAATACTAGTTCAAAGTTTAATAATTTAACCGTGATTTAATAGGAGTTGGACTGGTAGTGATTAAAATAATATATTTAAAATAAATAATGTAAGTTTAAACAAATTGTATAACTTAATTAAAATCTCGAACTAAATAATATTGAATTATTAATATATTATTTATCATAAATAAATTATTAATAAATTAATAATATTCGTCCACAAATTATTAATAAATTAATAATATTTAGATATAAATAAATTAATATCCGTCCACAATCACATTTTGAATTCAAAATAATAAATTACTAATCCATTATTATATTATTTATTAAACAAACATACGGTTTTTAATAATTATATATTATAATAATGTTTATATAATATTATAATATATAAAGAAAAATATTTTGTATTAAAAATGATGTCATTTTATCTTAAAAACTAAAAAAATGTTTTAAAAAATTTTTTTAAAAAATAATGAGACCGGTTCTACTAGTTCATGACCAGTTCATGGACAATTTTATCGGTTCTTGACTGATTCTCACTGGTCCTAAATTCTCTGGGTCCTCTTCTTTAACGAAATCGGACTAGGCACTGATTTTCAATTTGACTAGTCGAACCAGTCGGTCCAGTTTGATTCTGACGACACTGCTGATGAGTTGAAACGGTCGGTCCTGATTTTGATAACACTGCTGATGACCACTCCCACTGAAGACCAACACAAGTTCCATCCACTTGCTAGCAATTTGTGTTTCCACTACTTTGAAAGGTTCACATGCATAATCTTTTTGTCCGAATGAGAATGAAATATGAATATATATGAACAAGTTTTGTCAATTTCATGGGACCTCTCAGGCCCATGCATGCCAAGCGGTACCAGTATTGTCTTCTTCACTCCCTCATGCGAATGTCTACTTTCGCATTAAGCATTTTGTTTGTCTTTAAGTCTATACTTGTTTGATCTGGTTTTGGATGTTCTAACAGATCATATACAGGAAGAAATTCTAAAGTATATGCTCTTCGTAGATGATATAATTTTAATTGAAGACTCAAGAGAAGAGGTCAATTCTATACTTGAGTTATGGAGACACACTTTGGAATTAAAAGGTTTCCGCCTGAGTAGAAGTAAGATGGAATATATGCATTGCCAATTTAATAAAATGCCAATTAGAAATAATTCAGAGGTAAAAATTGGAGAGCAAACCATTCAAGAAGTGTCAAAGTTTAGATATTTGGGGCCAATTTTACAGAGTAATGGTGAAATTGATGGGGATGTTATGCATAGAATATAAATTGGGTGGTTAAAGTGGAGGAAAACATCAGGAGTTATTTGTGACCGCAAGGTACCTACTAAGCTTAAAGGAAAATTTTACTGAACAGTTATAAGGCTAGTGATGCTATATGGTAGTGAATATTGGGCTTTGAAAGGACAACAAGAGCATGAAATGAGAGTAGTAGAGATGTGAATGTTGACATAGATGTATGGTCATACAAAATTGGATAAGAAACGAAATGACTGTATATGAAGGAAAGTTGGAGTAGCACCTATCGAGAAAAAAATTATGGAAAATCATTTAAAATGGTTTGGACATGTACAAAGAAGAAGGCAAGAAGAGACAGCGAGGAGAGTTGATCAAATGGCTTAGAGTCCTATTAAAAAGCGTAGAGGAAGACCAAAAAGGACATTAAGGAAGTTATAAGGAATGATCTTTCGAGAAATGATTTATCTGAGGAGATGGTGTTTGATAGAGCATATTGGTGTCATATGATCCATGTAGCCGACCCCACATAGTGGGATAATGCTAATGTTGTTGTTGTTACAAGTTATATTTACCTATTTTATACAAATTAAAAAGATCTTAATTTTTAAGAATTTATAATTTTTTAAAATTATCCTCATTAAATAGGGATAAAAATGAATTTATTTTCTTTTTGCCATAATTTTTTTATTTTTCTTTTCTCATAAATTAAGTACGATAATAAATAGTGGTAAAATTAGAAAGAAAGTATTAAATACTCACTAAATTTCACAAAATAATAATTGTTTTGAAACTATACAAGGAAGTATTTTGAAATCATAATTTTTCAAAATTCCGCCATATATTTTAAAATGGAGGGAGTACAAAGAAAAAAAAGATAACATTGACATTAACGAGACATGAGAGAAGAAAAATACTCCCTTTCTTCTCATATATATTGATCAAAATGAGGTTTTTTCCTCTAAATATAAGATATAAAAATAGATTTTCTAATACATTTATTTTTCCCCAAATTTACCTTGAATTAAAAAAGTGGATATAATTAATTTTTATTAATTATAAAATAGAAATGTTAAATATTAAATTGGGGTATTTTAGGAATTATTTTGAATTCCTAACAAATTTAATGATATCAACTGCTTTTAGTTGTATTTCTTGATTTATGTGAGTTAGTTATTTACATCATACATACATAATATATATATACATGGGAATGAAGGAAGTATGAGAGAAAATTCAAGAAAGTGAACTTGTATAATAGAGTTAGGTCAACTTTATGAGTCATTCGAGGCCCATTCATACCTCTCAATATCTATTAATATCTATAAAATTTCATTTTATCAAAATAATTCATATTTCCTTCCTCATTTTAAACCTATCAAAATTCTTTCAGCAAAGGCTAAGTCTTATTTGAAGTCTCAGTACAGCTGTGACAAAAAAAAAAAAAGAAGTGTTAGCATAGCAAGTGGGTATATTTTCTTATGCCTTGTTTGGTTGAATGGAAACAGCACTGTATAACCTAAAATGGAATCAAGATTACCATCACAAGTGTTTTTGGTTGTTTCTTCAACTTATTGGAATGAGACTCCTTACAGGTTTTTTTTTATTGGTCAATGAAACTTAGTGCATGCTTGGTTTTTCAGTTTGCAAATTTAAATTGAAATAAAATAAGATTTATAACAATAAAATTTTGATAAAAGTAAGTTTGTTGTAATACAATTTATGTTTAGATATTTTTATTGTAAAAATAAGTTTAACAAAATGATTGTGAGATAAAAGTATATTTGCAAATTGAAAGGTAATTTCTTCAATTTGTTGGTTAAAAACATGTTTAAAAATAAAAATAAATTTACATGATAACCTTTTAAAATAAGTCAAACACAGTTAACCCAAAATATATTTGGAAACACTTTTATCAATCACAAAAATTTTCCAAACAAGCCCGCGTTTAGGGATAGCCAATCCATCCCAAACTTGATGGAATGGTCTCCATTCGTAAGAATGGCTATCACTATCTCCTAGTTGTCGTTGTTAAGATATTTTAAAACCAATGAAAGTTAACAAAGGGGGACCACGTGACATATGCCATTGGTTCTTTTTTCCCATGTATTAATCTCACTTATTATTATTATTATTTTTTTTTTATAAAAGGCTAATAAATCTTAAATACTACATAATAAACGTAAAGAATAAAGAAAGTGCGAATTATTTCTTCAGAATGATCTTTACTTATAGTTTGCATTACGCAGATTAATCTTTTCCTTTAAAACATTTTAGTATCCGTAACGCTTTTTCTTTTTTCTTTTCTGTTGAATTTTACTTTTCTTTTGTTTCTGACGCTTTAGTTTTTCTCCTTTACAACTTTGTGTTCATCTGACGCTTTATTTTTTCATTTTTAGCTTTTTATTTATTTTTGTTAATTTTGTTTTATGTATTTTGTAACAACCATTATTACATTGTCCCTAACTTGATCCCTAACTAACTAAGTGTATTTGGCATTGTGTACAGAACTAGAGGAACCAAAACAGAGAAAAGAATCAACGTGGAAGAAAAGGGGCTCCACGCCGTGGCGTAAAACAAGAATGCCATGGTGAGAGAGCTGCAATTTTGAAGATATTTTCCAAGCCGAAAAGCTCTATGCCGTGGCGAGCTTACTGGCGTCGTGGCGAGCATAAGGAATTTTGTTTAAATCAGAATCATTTTGAACGAACAGACGAAAGGAAAACAGAGGGAGAAAGAAGATGTTGTACTAGGGCTTGAAAAATCCAACCTTTGGAGTTGTTGTTCGGCATTTGGAAGCTTTGATCTTGGTTGGTAAGTGATTCCTGATCTTCCCTCTCCATTTTTTTCGGTTTTGAGTTGGCATTTTTCGAGTGTATAGTTGGGATTTTCAGTTTTGGCCAAAATCCACTGATTAAGATGGATGAAATGGGATTAATTGTAACATCCTACCTCCACCAATAACCCAAACAACTCCAAACCTCATTTCACAGCCTCCAACCTGCGGAAACGAACCACAAATTACCAAATTTTGGGCTGGGGCCACGGCCGCTACAATACCGCCACGGCTCTAGCCTCCCCTGTCTCAACATCACTACTGCCTCCTGTGGCGCCGCGGCCTGAATTCCTGCACCGCAGCGCCCCCAGCTGATAACCCATATCAGCAAATTCAACACTCCGGGGCGAACTTCTGACGTGCATAACTTTATACTCCGACCTCCGATTGACTTGATTCCAACTCCTACAAGTCAATCTAGTCTCAATCTAACCACAGACACCACTCTTACCTTAATCCAACTCCGTATAGAGATTTTGGACCCCCGACACTGTTTTGGCCACTTATTGACCAAAACTCATTACTAACCAACTCCAATTGTCACCAAAGACAACTGGTAGCTCAGAGACCATTCATACAGGTCCTAAATCTCCAAACCAACCTGTCCAAAGAGGTTTCACCTCAAAGGAACCACTCCTCTAAGCTTTGACCCCCTTGAACCTCAGCATGACAAGATGGGTTACAGGCCCTAACACACATACAACCAGGCCCAAAGCTACTCTGGGCTCACAAGTACTACCATACCAACTTCCACACACCTATTAGTCTCAGAACATCAACATAACACATTCCATAAAACATAATCAAACATACATTCATCCATAACAATCCTATCAATCTCATATATCCAATACACACTTTCTACCCTACTTGGCACATAATACATTAACCAAAAATACAAACACTGCATAGACTTCCCACGTACACAGCTACTCTCTTTGCTTCTCCGGACTAGTGCCAAAACCTTCACCTGAAAGGGTTAGTCATGGGAGAGGGTGGGGTGAGACAATGTCTCAGTAACCGGGATCAACAACACATAAACATATATATACACAGATATGAATCACATAACATATGAATGTAATGTAAAATGCATGGTATGCATGTCGTCCTCTCCGGGACTTCCATCCTTATCCTCCCTAACACACATATACATATAACCCATCCTTATTCTCCCTAACACACATATACATATAACCCATCCTTATTCTCCCTAACACACATATACAATCCACCCTTATCCTCCCTAACATATACATATCACATACTCCAACCTTATTCTTCCTAACAATTTCATTTATCATCATATATCATACATCATCACATCATCACCACTTTATCCGTCATATATCTCGATGTAACAATAACATGTGGTGATGCTAATGTATCATCATCATCATCATGATCATCATAACGTCTATACATCATATCATATCGCATCTACTATACGCATACCATGATATATATAAACAACACACACACATATCACTATCGTGGTATGAAAAAGACATGCATATATACATAACTATACATACTATCATATAGAACCACATAAACAAACACCCGGTTACCTCAGGTTGTCAATACTGCACTCACGCAAGTTCCACACGCTTTCTTGAACTTCAATATGCTTGAGCCCCACACAGCTAACCAAATAACCTTCATAATACATAATTCTCCCATTAACATAATATACCCATAATCACAATATCACAATCTAACCACTGTAGGCCTAACCCAAAGTTCCAACACCCCTTTCATGCATCAACAAACTCTTAGGGACCCTTCAAATACTACTCAAACACATACATATCGGATTCCCAATAGTTCTAACTGAAAACAACTTAGGGTTAAACTCAAATCACACATAAACCCTTCCAAACTCGAATCCAATCATCAAGAACATCGAAACACACTTTATTAACCTCATAACATCCATTTCAATCGGTGGATTTCACCCCAAACCGGAAATCCAACCATACAACCGGAAATCCCAAATTTCAACCGAAGAAAATGGAGAAAGAGGAGTAGGGAACGCTTACCAACTTGAATCCAAGCTCCCGATGGACGAGAATCACTCCGGGACACCGAAAATGCCGAACCCTAGCACTGCTCCTCGTCTCTCTGCGTCGTTCCTTTCAATTTCTTTCTTTCTTTCGCGTCCAACTGATCCGGATTTAAATAATTTTTCCGACTCTCACTGCGGCTTCAGCACTCCTCGCCGCGGCTCCACCAAATTATCCGAAACAATGCCACTGGAAAGCTTCTCGCCGCGGCGGCCCTGCTCCTCGCTGCGGCGTGGAGCTCCTTCAGACTCCACTTGAGCCTTCCTCCGTCCTGTTTCCTCCGGTCCTGAATACAGTGCCAAGAAAAATATCATGAGGGGCATTACATTAATGGAGTGTGATTTGGTGGTTGTGATACTTGGGTGTGAGTTTTAAAGGGAGTATGCATGATTTAAGCTTAACCTTATGTTGGTATTGTGTGTGGAAGCAAGGAATCCAAAGTATGTGTGGTTGGTTAGAATTTGGATGGTCTTTAAAAGCTCAATGATATATGCAAATGGTGTTAGAGCCTTGGGTTATGTCTAAATGGTAAAATTGTGAAATTTAGATAATTGTATTATATGTTAATTAAAGATTTTATGGTATTGTAGAGATTGTTTATTTGATTGAAGGGGTACAAGTGTGTTGGATAACCAAGAAACTCATGGAATTATGTGTGTGTGGAATTGACAATCTCAGGTAATCGGGTGTTTGTATTGTATGTTATGATATATATGTGTATATATATATATGTTTCCGTTCATACCACGATATTGATGTGTGTTTGTGTATAGTTTCTCTATATATCGTGGTATGTACACGGCTAGACATATAGAGGATGTGAACACCCCATTTTGTCCGGGCATTTTATAAAAAAAAATAAAAACAAAAACAAAAACAAAAAAACAAAAAAAAAATAAAATAAAGTTAATAATGAATAATAATATATAAATGAAAAATAAGAAGAAAGTTGCAAGAATTAAATAAATAAAATTAATATACAAATACATAACAAAAAAAAACACAAAAACACAAAAACAAGAGAAAAGAAAAGAAAACAAAACAATAATAACAATTAAAAAAAACTAATTAAAAAAGAAAAAAAAAAGAAGGGGGAGGGGGTAATATGAGGCCCAAATACCACGAGTCCACAATTGGACTCGTGGGCTTGGACCAAAGGGGCTGCCCTAAACAATTGGGGCAGCACACACCAAATGAAAAGGAGACTGGGTAGCATGCGTGAGACAAAGGGGAGCAGAGGCAACCAGAAAAGCAGAGAGGGAGTTAGGGAGAGACACGCGAGCACAAGAGACCGAAAGAAAAGGAAAGCAGGAGGCAGCGTGGAAGGAGGCAAAAGGTGAGACCAGAAGCACACGAGACCAGAAAAGCAGGGGAAGGAGACGTGCACGGAACCAAAAAACAGAGGAGGCTGGTGAGAGGAAAAAAGAGAGAGGGCGAGATTGAGGGGGACGGCAGGAAGGAGACCCTATGGAGGCCGAGAGAGTTAAAAACCAAGAGCGAGAGGGATCCTGGGGGCGAGTGAACAGAGGAGGGAGCTCAGTCACGACGGTGAGACAAGAAGGAGGCAGACCCGTGAGAAAAATTGAGAAGGGATGAAGGAAGAGGCCGGGAGAGTTAAAGGCTGAGCACGATGGAAGGAAGAACGGAGGAGCCGTGAGACGGAGGAGAAGAACGGAGGAACCAAAAAACAGAGAGAGCCGCGGTAGGAGGTTGAAGAACAAAAGGAACAGGAGAGGGCTCAGTTGAAATTGCAGGGAATCACGAGGAAGAAGGCCGAGGAAGCCCTAGAAATTTGGGGGCTGAAAATCTGAGAGAAAAATTTCGGAGCCGTGGCAAGAGAGACAGGGAAAGATGAGCCATGATCCAGATGGGAGTCACTGGAGACAGGGAGCGTGGCCACGCGAGAAACTGAGAGGGAGGCACTGACTTGGGACAGGAGAAACAGAGGGAGCCGTACATGCGAGAGGCGAAGGAAGAAGAAGGCAATTCCTGAGCAAGTGGAGATTCCATGAAGGGAAAGGCTTCTATTGGACAGGATTAAAACAATAGGGACTTCGGTCTGGTAAAACCCCTCCTTGAGCTCTTAATCTTACTATGGAATCTTCTGATTGTAAAACTGCTCTGTGTTGATGGACGCTTTGTGTGTTGATAAGCTGTTGTCTGATGTCAAAAACTCGTTTTTGCCTCTCGTGACTGGAATATTTTGGGTCTCAAATGGTGAATCGTAGGTGATAGGCTTTATGGGATCATTGTACTGTGTCTTGATTGATGAACGTTTTCTTTGGTTATATGTTTATATATCCTTTATTAGTTTGAGTTACAATGTGAATGAACTCGTGATCGAAGTTTTTACTGATTCTTGAGCATTTGAGTAGCCCCTGGCTTCTCAAACATGAAGATTTATGTTCCGTAGCATGAATCTATAGTGATGTTGTTATTTGAAAAGAGGTTTGCCGAGATGATATTCACGAGGTACCTTAGCCTTGGACGGGGTATGAATACCATTTGCTTTAGGAATCCCACCCATATTCATGTGTCCTCTCTGTCGTCACTTTTGATCATGAGAGGGATTTGATTGAGTTAGAATGATGTTTCTACCTCTAACTCCAAGTCATGCCCTCATACTTCGCTTTGTTATTCTAGACTTGTCTTGGCTGTCACAAACTCATTAATTCTGCTTGGAAAAATGATTTTATGACTGTATTTCGTGCATTTGATGATTGGTTGTGAGACAGCACATGTCCATTTGATTTCAGGCTTCTCAAGTGGTCATATGACCTTGTGTTTCTGGCCTAAGCATTGAGTTGATTATATGTAGTTATAATGATGAGAAAGGGCCACACCTCTGTGACTCTTCATGCTCAAAAAATTATAGTTTAGTGTGCTGCATGTTCATATCCCATTTTATGCCCATAAATCAACCATTTTCCCATGATCTTTCCATTTAAAGGTTGGGAGTATGTACTGCACATTTGATATATGTTTTGAGTCTCTAAATTGAACTATATGCTCATTATTTCACACTAGGATTTCAGTTTAGTTGTGGGCTACTTAAGTTCTCTTTTAGTGAAGGAAAGGTTTATATGCTTTGGTTTTGGGATGAAAAATTCACCTTTGCTAATATTCATGATTGGTATGCATCATTTGATTTATAGAGTATTCTCATATCATTCAGCTTCTAAAGGGAACCCTTAATTGCATATCATGTGCCTTGAGTCCCATGGGTGTATTTTATATCACTTTGGACTATCATGATGTTGTCTACGAATGCTTTGGAGGGTAGAATAGTTGATGATATGAAGATTTTGCTTGCCCTTGTATTGGAATGGGAATGTTGTCATGAACTTAAGAGTTTTAACTTACACCCTTTTGTTTCCTTGCGAGCACCATGGGAGCGTGAGATCAAGCTAGAGAAGAGTGAGTCGTCCTTATCAAGACAAGGGAGGAACATCAAGGCAAGCATGGGAGCGTGAACCAAGCTCGGGGAAATCATAGTGATTGAAGAAAGAATGATGGAAATGGCATTAGAGAAGGCGAGCTACGAATCCTAATGGAACTAGCACCGAACGAAGACAAGGGAAGAGTTTATTTCTTTCAATTTGTTATATAATTTAACCTATGATATGATTATATTAAGTCTGGGTAGGCTCATGCACTTGTATGCTTACGTAGGTGCACGCGCATTGATAAATAGTTTTTGGTGGTGTTTCTTTTATAATTTTGGTTTTTATTAGCTGCTGGTTTCTTTTCTTCTCGCTTTTAGAATTTGTCACGAGGGACTAAGTCTCCATGGGCAAATAGCTAGGGTGTCAGTCAAAAGTGCCATGAGTGAGGAGTCACCATGGTATTTATATTGGTAATGTCCTAAGTATTTCTAGGTTCGAATGATCTCTTTTATTTATTTATTTTTATTTAAAATGGATGATTAAATTGAAAACCCTTTATTTTAAATTTCTCTTTGCGTTTGTGCTCCGAGTGGTAACACCGTGAGCATTTAGGTTTCAATCAGCGAGCTATGAGTGATAAATCGCCATAAATCTTGATTGATTTGTTTAAAAGGAAATAAAATAACAATATACAGGTAATAGTCATACTTTAAATTCCTTTTATCGCTTTTTTTTTTAAATAAAAATGGGATCCTATGGCTTTATTTATTTTTATAATAAGACAAGAAAATAAAAATGATTTATGCAAGAAAACTTATTTTTCCCGATTTCATCTTTCAAGTCTTTATTTTTATACCTTTTGTCTCGAGTGGCCTCACCGTGGACATTTAGGTACCAATCAGTGAACTGCAAGTGATAAAGTCACCGCAGGGAATGGTTGATTTTTGTTTAAAAATTCACTTAAAAAAAAAGAGAATTTAATTGCTAAAAAAAAGGATTTTCTAATTGCATTTTTTATTTCATAATTTGAAATAAGGAAATAAAAATAATTTAAACAAAAATTATTCATTTTTCTCCAGGCTTTTATTCTTTTCACTTATCTGCTTCGAGTGGTAACACCGTAAGCATGTAAGCGTAAATCAGTAACTTGTGAGTATAAAGTCACCACATATGCTGATTATCTTTTCTCAAAATATATGTTATAATCAAATATTTTTTACTCATTTTTCTATTAGGTAAATATGTGTAAAGGATGTTATTTATTCTCATGATAAAAAAAAGAAAATAAAAAAAAATAATTTGCACAGAGAATTATTTGTTTTCTTTCAAATCTTTTTTTATGCCTTTTTGTCTCGAGTGGCATCACCGTGGACATTTAGGTATCAATGGGTATATTGTGAGTGATAAAGTCACCACATAAACTAATTGATTTTATTTTGTAAAATAAAATTGTTTTCAAATATTTCATTTTCAAATCAAAATAAAAATGTTCAAATCACACATAATTTTAATCATATTTTCTAAATTGAGGAAAAACATATATTCTCTTTTAGGAATTAATTAAACAAAAAAAACATATTCTTAAATGAAAAGAGCAAATAAGGGGGAATTAATCTGTCTTTTACAAATTAAAACGCACCTACCAATTCTAAAAATTGTTTTCTTTGTGGAAAGACAAATTATTTTCTATAAACCTCTCTTTTAAAATAATATATATAAATAAAAATACCAACCTAGTGACACGCATTACTAGTCTGAACTACGTCGACTTTGATCCCTATCGCAGGGTACGTAGGGATAAAGAAAAATAATTTGAAATAAGGAAATAAAAATAATTTAAACAAAAATTATTCATTTTTCTCCAGGCTTTTATTCTTTTCACTTATCTGCTTCGAGTGGTAACACCGTAAGCATGTAAGCGTAAATCAGTAACTTGTGAGTATAAAGTCACCACATATGCTGATTATCTTTTCTCAAAATATATGTTATAATCAAATATTTTTTACTCATTTTTCTATTAGGTAAATATGTGTAAAGGATGTTATTTATTCTCATGATAAAAAAAAGAAAATAAAAAAAATAATTTGCACAGAGAATTATTTGTTTTCTTTCAAATCTTTTTTTATGCCTTTTTGTCTCGAGTGGCATCACCGTGGACATTTAGGTATCAATGGGTATATTGTGAGTGATAAAGTCACCACATAAACTAATTGGTTTTATTTTGTAAAATAAAATTGTTTTCAAATATTTCATTTTCAAATCAAAATAAAAATGTTCAAATCACACATAATTTTAATCATATTTTCTAAATTGAGGAAAAACATATATTCTCTTTTAGGAATTAATTAAACAAAAAAAACATATTCTTAAATGAAAAGAGCAAATAAGGGGGAATTAATCTGTCTTTTACAAATTAAAACGCACCTACCAATTCTAAAAATTGTTTTCTTTGTCGAAAGACAAATTATTTTCTATAAACATCTCTTTTAAAATAATATATATAAATAAAAATACCAACCTAGTGACACGCATTACTAGTCTGAACTACGTCGACTTTGATCCCTATCGCAGGGTACGTAAGCCCCAGACTCTCATTATGGGTCAAATCTGCCTTTGTAAATAAATAAATATTTTCTAATTTATTTGGTGTTTTTTTCTTAATTTAATAAATGTTTCTCAATTTATTTTCTTCATTTTGCATAAATAACCTCAATTCTAATTTAATTCATTTTCTTTATTTTATTTTTCAAATTTTCCAAATTTTCTTAATTCCTTCTTCTCTACCCTTTTCCTTGCATGTGAATGGTAAAAGGGCAATCGAAATAATTTTTAAAAGCCATAAAAATTGCATGATCAACCTAAGGTAACCGTTCTTAGGAACGGGTGTTGTGGGGGTTCCTAACACCTTCCCCACTTACAATCGTACTCCCAAAACCAACTCTGATTCACAGACTATCCTTGTCCTTTTTGTTTCGGTTTTCCAAAATTTCCCTAAAAATTTTGGTGGCGACTCCCTCCGAAATCGGCCTCCATCGTGCGGGCCAATTTCCCTCTTTTCCTTTCGTTTCCCGTGCCTTCCGCGTTGCATTTTTGGGTGTGACAGAGGATGATGATTGTGATAATGATTAGAGATGATGATATGACATTACATGATGCATGCATGACATTGAGAATATGATGATAATGATATATATATTGACATGGCATGAACATCATTGCCATATACATAGTGAGGAAAGGTGGAACGGGTGTTGATGATGATATATGAAATATGATGACATGATGATATATGATAAGGGAGGATAAGGATGGGATCCCTGCAGCTAAATCGCCTCCTATGGCAAGGAATGAAAGGCTAGCAGTGGACTGCACCTTCCCTAAATTGCTATCAATTAATGGTAGGAAAGGAGAAGGAGAACCAAGATCTAAATATTAGCATTACCTTTGGCCAGGTGCACTAATGGGTGGTGAGCTTGGTGATGTCCCGGAATCAGTCTTCACCAACTGTTGGAAGGGAATCACCTATAGGAAATGTCCTGTTAAGATGACAGCTCGTGGTTCTAGCTGTGTGTGAGGGAGACATGCATTCCATTTCATGTTTGCATTCATGGTATTATTGTATGAGATATATATATATATATGCTTGTGGTTGTCCCCGGTTACTGAGACATTGTCTCACACCCCCTTTCCCATGAACTAACATTTCAGGTGAAGGTTCTGGCACTAACCCGGAGAAGACAAGAGACGCATAGCCACCCCGCCATATGGAATATTGAGTCACTGTAGTGTATGCATTTGGTCTATGTAATTTGTGCAAAGTAGGATAGGCGATTTGTAATTCAAGTGATGACAATGACATTGAGATTGTATTGGATAATATATATGTGATGATATTGATTGGAATGGTGTTGAATGTGATAAGTATGATGTGATGTGATGCATGTATGGTTTGGGCTGTTAAGGAGTCAGTATGGTAGTGTCGGTGAGTCCAAAGGTGAAATTGGGCCTTGTTGGTATGTTTTAGGGCCTATAGCCCACTTTAATGATTTGGAGTTCAAGGGGGTCAAATCTCATAGGAGTGGTTTATTTGAGATGAAATCTTTTCAGACAAGTTAGTTAAGTGAATTAAGACCTGTGCGAATGGTCTGTGAGTACCCATTTGCCTTTGGTGGCAATTGTTGAATTAAACGTTTTGATGATTTTAAACAACCGGAGCTTGAAAAGAAGATATCAAAGAAGTACAAGAGATCTTAAGTGAAGGAATCTGGGAAGAAATAAGTACAAAATTAGTTTGTAGGACTTCTCATAGTATTTACAGAGTAAAATGCTTTGATCTTGCACCCAATGGTCTTAAATAAATGTTTTTCAACATTCCTATATTAACTTATAATATATTTGAAAAATACCTACTGACAGATGAATATTGAACTATTAAACTTCATATCTTACTTTGAAAATTTGAACTTTGATGATTAAAATTTGAAGTTACAGAGATGTTGCCTCTGACAAACAAATGAAGCCTATTGAAATTTGAATTTCAAGTCTAGTATAATTTGTGAAACATGAAAAATTTGTCTGAAGCTATATCAAAGTTAATATGAAATTAAAGTACAAAAAGAGTTCTAAGTCAGTTCCTCAGACAGATGAACTTTGGTTTTAAAAATTCAAACTTTGGAATGAAAATGTATAAGTCTAATTAAATATCCCTCTGACAGACAAATTTTAGTTTTGAAAATTTGAACTTTCGAATGAAAATGTATAAGTCTGCTTAAAGGTCTCTCTGATAGATGAATTTTGAAGGCTTAAAATTTGAATTTCGAAAAGAAAAACTTTTGTGCCATATTGAGTTGCTCACTGACAGATGAATTTTGGTTCCCCAAAATTCGAATTTCGAGTGTACTTTATACTTGAAAATTTATATGTTCTAACTTGGAAAATATTTGTCAATATCAAAATTCAAATTTCACTTTTGAATAGATGAACTTTAAAGTTCAACGTTAATGTCTTTAACTTACGGTCTTCGCAAAATTTGTCTGTTGACATCTTAAAATTTGAACTTTTGATGTCAGACGCATTAAATGGGGTTGATGAACAGCTAGTTTTGCAAAGTAACCATTGGGTAATGTCTCTAACGGCTAGATCCTGTCTCTAACGTATAGTTAAGACATAAATCTATAAATAGAACTTCATTTGAAGTTGTAGGTAACAAAAATAACATGTATATACTGAAACTTTATCAAAATTTTTTTAAAAAGTCTTCTACTCTCTCACACTTCATTTATTGCACATCAACTATCATACATACTCTATATTAGAGAGTTTCTCTTATTGTAAATAATCTTATCTTTATCTGGAAGAAAGATTTTCTTGTGAAAGGATTTCAGAAGGGATTTGAGAAGTACTTAGCTAGAATGCAGAGTGAGAATCTGTAAACTCTTAGAACAGAGTACAAGGTTGTACTGTGGCATTGCAAGTAGCCCACTAAATTCTTGTAAGATAGTGGAAAATCTCAAGTGGTAGCTTGAGGACTAGACGTAGGTCAAGGGAAGAGATCGAACTAGGATAAATCTTTGTGTCTTCCTTTCCTCTACCTTGCTTACTGTTCTATTATATTCTGCACTTTGTTTTTCTGCTACTTTTGCTTTCACTGTTCTTTTATAATTTTGCAAAAAATTTCAATCTTCTCAATCACCCCCTTCTTGGGAAGCCAGCAGACCTAACATCGATTGGAGGAGGGTTGTGGTGAGTTTTGGTAAAAAAAGTAGTCAAAATGGTGTCAGGTGTCCAAAATCTCCATACAGAGATGGATTGAAGTGAAATTAGTGTCCATGGTTAGATTGTAACAAGATTGACTTATAGGAGTTAGAATCCGGTCAATCGGAGGTTAAAGCATAAATTATACGCCGGAAGTTCACCCTAAAACTTTGAAATTTGTTGGTATAAAACCAGTAAGGGATGTCATAGCGCCAAACCCTCTGTTTTGCCAATATTGAAACCTGAGAGCACTGGCGCCACAATGGCACTATAGCATCCGTAGCCCTGCACTATGTCATGGATGTTCTAGTGTTTTTAAGGTGTCTTATGGTATTTTCCACTGATCTAATGATTTAGAAGTTAAAGTTTAGATGCTTTGGGCTGTGTTTGATTAGTTTTTGAAGTATTTGGTCATGATTGGAGGTGTGTTGTAATAGGGTATTACATTTTGGTATCAGAGCAATGGTTTGGGCCATTGTTTCTACTTGGAATGATACTTGGCACAACTTTAAATACATAGACTCATATATTCCCACTGCAATACTAGTCCAGAACCATGTAACTAAATGTGTTGTTGCTTGTGTGTAGGAGAAATGTATCGCAGAGAAAGATTGAGTAATAGTGATCTGATGAGGCAGATGCATGAGATGTTGGCAGTCCTAAGTGACAAGGTGAATATTTAGGGGAGGGGGAGACATTAAATAGTTTGCAAGAACAAATGAACCGACAGGATCATGGTGATGTGAATGAAGAGGCAGGTATATATGTTGATTTGAATGCATAAGAGGGTAATAATGATGAGAATGAAAATGAGGTGGAACCTGAGAAAACCCCAGGAACTGGAAGAAGGGGTATCTCCTTCCAATTGAAAGACTTTTGTAAGTTTAATCTCTCGACTTTCGAAGGAACAATGGATACTGTATTGACTGAGGAATGGATACAACAATTAGAGAGTATATTTGGCGTGATTGATTACACCTCTGAACAAAAGGTGCAACTGGTTGCATTTAAGCTTGAAAAGAAGGCTAAGTGTTGGTGGAGGAGTGTTCTCCAAAGTGTTAAAGGGATAGGTATCACACTCGAAAATGAGACGCGGATAGCGAGAAAAATAGAGAAAAGAGAAAAAATCAGCTTTCACGATGGAAACCAATTTAGGAGAAGTTGCCACCAAAATTTTAAGAAAATTTTGGAAAACCAATTGAAAAAGGATAAGGATGGTCTGCGAATTGGAGTTGGGTTTGAAAGTACGATTGTGAGTGGAGAATGTATTATGTATCCCCACAACACTCGTTCCTAAGAACTATTACCTTAAGTTTATTATGCAATTTTTATGGTTTCCAAAAATTATTTTGATTGCTCTCTAATAATTCACATGCAAAAATAAAAATAAGAGAAAATGAAAAAATAAAAATAAAGAATAAAATAAAAATATGAGAAATGGGGAAAAATAAAATAAGAGAAAAATATTATATATTTATAAGAGTGGACTTGATACAGAATTAGAGTTTGGGGCCTACATACGCTAGATAGTGATTAAAGTCCAAGTAGTTTGGCCTAGAAATATGTGTCGATGAGTTGGTATTTATTTATTTTAGTTTTTGTGGCAAGAGGCAGTTAATCGAAAATAACTTATCATTTTGTAAATAAAACAATTTTCTAAAATTTGGATCAATGTGTTTTAATTTACAAAAGATAATTTAATTCAACTTACTTACTCTTATTTTATTTAATTCTCAAATATTTTATTTCTTATTTTATCAAAATTATTTTTTTTTCATATTTTTTCCATAGAATTTATTTGCCTATTTTGGGAAAATCAATTTGTAATTGATATATACCTGCAAATGATCATCATCTTATATGGTAAATTGATTTCCTAAGTGCCTGTGAAGATCCCTAAATCCCCCACTAATAAAGGAGTGTTCTTAGAATAAAATATATTATTATGCTAAGCTACATTTTTGGAAAAAAGATCTTCATTAACGTAAAAGCGTCTATTTTTAATTATATATATTTATTAATTTTAAAGAACTAATATGTCTATTATTATATATATACATTTAAAAAAAGAAAGAAAAAAGTGATTTACATCCGCAGAGAATTTTCATCTCACACGGTAGGTTGATTCCTTGAATATCTGCAAAGATTCCAAAATCTCCCACAAGTAAACAAGACCTTTATTTTTTTGGGCAATAATCTTTATTATGTGGATTTTGACAAGGCAATCTTATCCCATGCCTACCTTTCAAAAGTCATTATCGTACAGACATATATTTTTTTTAATATAAACAAACACACATAATAACTAAAGGAATCATCCAAACAAAACCGAAATCTTCAAGCAGTAATCTTTTTATTTGTTGTTAACAAGGTAGCCATATTTCGTATTTGGCTTTGGTTAAAGAATTGTTAAAGCATTTAGAGCAAACCAAAATTCAAATCCTCACAATCCCATTTCCTCATTTACCCAACAATGAATCAACAACAAAAATCACCATATCAGACACACAACAGCATACATTAGCAACTTTGAGACAAGATTCCGAAATAGATAGCAACCCATAAGCAAGCATCACTGGAAACTTCAAACTTAGGGAACAAAATCATCATATGTATAAATTTCAAAACAGAGGTTCTACTAATGACTAGAAAATAGTGAAAATAGGCTTCATATACTCGAAACAGGACACACCTTAAATAGAGAATATACAAACAAGTAAGCAAGAATAAGTGCTCATCAACCAAGATATAGCAACCAATAAGATGCCGTCAATAACAGCACAGCCCCAAAATCCACCAAGTCCTGTATAAGAGATGAAAGGCAAAGATCCAAGATCAGTTAAAGTTACCTAAAACTAACTAAAGAAATAAGTATCCATTAACACAGAAATAGTCATAAGATCCATGATTCCATGGCCAAATTCAGCAAACAAGGTGTTTTGCCAGACTGAAATCTCTATTGTGCAATTCCTTTTCACACGATGTCCTTCCCTTCGTTGAATCTTTGTCTGCCTGCAAAATGTCTTCCACTTTCCTTCCTTCTCATCCTCTCATGCTCACTTGTTCCTCTTTAATTCATCCCCCCTTCGAATATTCTCCACTTTTTACACTTGCTCCTCCCCTTCTCAGAATCCCTCCCTTTCTTTCTTTTTCTAATGTGCCACCTCTTCTTCCTTTTTTTTTGCTTTTTCTTCCCCCTTCTCTCAAACTCACCCCTTCCTTTTATAACTGAATACCTTATACCTTGGTAGGGATGACCCTTCGGCGAGTCAACGGGTTCTTTCTCTTTCATGCAATCGATCGTAGACTCGGGCTTGTAAATTCTTGACCTTTTCTCTATTCCCATGCCTTTAATCCTCTGAATCACTGCTTCCTTTACTACAATTTGGCCCTTGAGCCTTGAGCCTTTGATTTCTTCTTTGTCTCTGCATCTCTGAGATCTCTGTGCTGCACCCAATCTGCACCTAACCTTGATCGATATAGACAACAGAGAGAGGGGAGGAGATAGAATCAACCCCTAGGTTTCTCTATTTTCCTCTTCGGTCATGATCTCTCGTCCTCTGCTCCTCCTGCATTCAGCTTCTTGATGCCAAACAAGAAATGGCTATAGCCCTAGACCGAATGCTCTGGCCTCAGGTCTCAGCGTTTGGTTTATAGTATTATTTTCATTCATTTTTTTCTTTTATTTTACTTATTTTACTTTTTTTTCCAATGAATCTTTATGAAAGATATTTTCCAAGAGCCAAAAGGGATTTTGAAAATGTGGAAGAACAAGATTCACGGTATGCTTTTCCTCTTTTTTTTTTATAATATATAATAATAGTTTAGAAAAATGGTTTTGAAGCTAATTTTGAATCTTTAATGTTAAAGGTTTATTTATTTATTTATTAACTTTAATGATTCTAATAGAAAAGGAGTGGAATTGAAAAGTGATTTGTTTTCTCATTTTCCTTGATTTTAGAAGATATACATTAAGACTCAAATTAAAAGGAAACTATTATTTTATTTTATTTTTGTCGATTTTTCTAATTTTTTGTAAAAAGCCCACACAAAACATCAAAGGGAAATTCTAAAGAGGAATTTTTTTTTTGAAAATCCTAAAAGAAAGGGACTAGATTTAGAGAATATTTTTAATATTTTTTTTTGCGTTCTTCTATCATTTTAGAAAATTTGCACTTAAATTGGAATAAAAATTTTATTTTTCTATTTTTTCTAATTTCATATATAAAGTCTGGACAAAATACGGTGTTCAGAATGGGTGCTCCGATGACCTGGGAATAGTTTAAAGAACGATTCTTTGCACTGTACTTCCCTCCGGCCCCAATGATGCAAAAAGAGGCTAAGTTTCTAGCTTTTTAACAAGGGAATTTGTCGTCAGATGACTATATTGATGAATTCTTGGATTTGACAAAGTATTTCACTTATCTGAACAATTATCCCAATGATAGGTGGAAGACTCAAAGGTTGTTTGAGGGAGCCTGTTCAGAGATTAAGGATCGGTTATCAATGGTGAAATTTGTGTCCTTTGAGGACTTGTGTACAAAGATGCGTGTCTTATCTAGGAGAATGTGGGAGACTAAAGAAGAGAAGATGAATTCAACGATTCGAGCCTTTTTTCACCTAGGACCTACTGGAGGTGTCAGTAAAGGAAGTGGATTTGGTAGTAGCAGTCGCAGTGGTGGTTCTAGTGGAGGAAGAGATCGTCATGGCAGAGGAAGAGGCAGCTTTGGTAGAGATCAATCTAACAGAGGTTGGTATGGCAGATGACCAATTTATAGAGGAGGCTTTGACCAAGGGAGCTGTAATATCTCAAAATTTTAGTGGATATTAGGTAATAAAAGAGGAAATAATAAATGATAACATGAAATATATAAGGAATTCATGAAAATGGATAGACACCGTTTTACGTGAAATAGGGTAAAGAGATATTTTTTCACGATTAGAAGGAAAAATGAGAAATCATATTTTTACCCCTACAGAATTATAAAAATGACATCCATGTCCCAAGATAATAAAGATCATGGGGAGGACCCGTTAAAAAGTTAATGGAAAAAAGTACACCTAATAACCCAAAAAGTTTTAAAATTAAAATTTAAACCCGGGTCAAGGGCAATTTTATAATATGCAAAACTATTGTCAGAATGAAGCCCACAATGAGGGAAGTCCAATAGCATATGGCATTGAGGGTTAATGATTAAAGATAAAGAAATAATTAGTGTCGAGTGTCCAAAAGTAATTTTAAACCGATAAAGTAGATTGTAGCCCTCACGGATAGTTAAAAAGGTAATCGGACAGGATATGGGCCATGCACAGATACCATTTTGGACAGAATAATTAAAGAAATATAAAAATAAAATTGGAATAGTCCTGTAACTCAAAAATGCTAAATTACTATAAAAAACAGTTTTATCGGTATAGTTAAAAATTATCCGATTTAGGATATATCTGGATCAGAAAAAATTGAGCAATATGGACACTCAAATACCTCTCCCTAGGCATGATTTTGGGCAATTTGGGCAGCATGAATCTTTGGAGAAAACTTCTCCAAGAAGTTGACATCTTTGGCACTAAAAGTAACCATGGTTAGTTTAAGTAATTAGCCATGATTATCTTGTAATTAAGCCACATAATCGTTCTCTTCCTTTCTCATTTTGTATGTTATTTTCTAGCAGAAAAATAGGGGACAAAAATGCAAGAAAGAAAGAGAAAAAGAGAGAATGAAGAAGAGTTAGAATTTCATGTTTTTGACCTCCAAATTAGTTAAGTACAAGTATTAGTTTTAAGAAAAACTCACAGGAAAGCTATGTGAGAATTTTAGGTTTAATATATGTATAGTGTAACTCTTGAAACTAGTGGCTAAAGTGCTTGAATGATGATATGACTAAGTTCAAGGAAGTGTTAGAAGGCCCAAGAAGTGGTGTACCAAATGTGGGAACCTAGGGATCACTCAAAGGTAGTTAATTTCCCTTACTTGCAATGTATTGTCATATTTACTTTCTGTAACACCCTACCTCCTAACATCTCCATACTTAACCAAAAACTTCAAAATTCAACCAAACACAACCCTGACATCTCAAAACAACTCTTCCAATTCATAAACACAGCGGAAATGACTCGAAAGCACCAAGATTTGGGCTGGGGCCGCGGCTGCTACAGGACCGCTGTGGCTCCGGCCTCCCCTGTCTCAACATCGCTACTGCCTACTATGGCGCCGCGGCACCCCCAACTGATATCCCATATCAGCAAATTCAACACTCCGGGGTGAACTTTTGACGTGCATAACTTTATGCTCCGACCTCCGATTGACTCGATTCCAACTCCTACAAGTCAATCTAGTCCCTATCTATCCACAGACACCACTTTTACCTCAATCCAACTCCGTATGGAGATTCTGGACCTTTGACACCGTTTTGGCCACTTGTTGACCAAAACTCACCACTAACAACCTCTAATTGCCACCAAAGGCAACTGGTCACTTAGAGACCATTCATACAAGCCCTTACACAAACCAACAAGGCCCAACAACACTCTGGACTTACCAAGATGGTCATACTAACTTCTCAACAACATTCAACCGTACATACCACATACATAAACATCCATACATAGCCAGTTTCAATCGTAACATTATCCATTACAAACCATTCTCTATCCTACTTGGCACATGATACAATATCCAATACACAAGTACTACATAGACCTAGTATTCCCACGTTCGTTGCTACTCGCGCGTCTTCCCTGAACTAGTGCCAGAACCGTCACCTGAAAGGTTAGTTTATGGGAGAGGGGGTGAGACAATGTCTCAGTAACCGGGAACAACAAGCACACACACACACATATATATACATACATATATCTCACACAAATCATGAATGCAATATGAAATGAATGACATGCATGTCGCCTTCACAGGGTCTCCATCCTTATCCTCCCTAACACATATTTCATCCATCCTTATCCTCCCTAACATATATACATAATCCAACCTTATCCTCCCTAACATATATATATAATCCAACCTTATCCTCCCTAACATATATATATCATCACACATCATACCACCATCACGTCATCACCACTACATCTACCATACATCACAATCTCACAATGTTATGTGGTGATGCTCATGTATCATCATATCATCATCATAATGTCACGTATGCAACATAGCATATCACCATCACACATATCATCATCATAGTCATAACCATCATCTAACAGTATACATACCACGATATATATATATAAAAACAGTACACGCAACCCACCAGTATCGTAGTATGAATGAAACATGCATATATATATACAAATACACATATTATCGTATAACATAGTCAATACAATATAAACAAACACCTGGTTACCTCAATTGTTGTTATCACACACACACGAGTTCCACAAGCTTCCTTGAACTGTCCAGTATGCGTGAACCCCTCTCGATTAGCCAACAACCTTTATCATGTCACAATTCTTCCATTAGCACAATATACCAACAAATCAAACATGGTAATTCAACCACATTAACCTTACCCAAGGTTCCAACACCCTGTTCATGCATCAATAAGCTCTTAGGGATTACTCAAACACCACACAACCTCAGACACCTCGGATTCCTATGAGCCATTACCGAAAACAACCTAGGGTTAAGCTCTAAGCACACATAATCCCTTCAAAACTCACATTCAAGCAACAAGAACATCAAAACACACTTCCTAAACCCCAAAACATCCATTTCAATTGGTGGATCTCACCCCAAACAGGAAATCCAACCATACAACCGGAAATCCCAAATTTCAACCAAAGAAAATGGAGAGAGAGGAGTGGGGAACGCTTACCAACTTGAATCCAAGCTCCTGATGGATAAGAATCACTCTGGGACACCGAAAATGCTGAACCCTAGCACTGCTCCTTATCTCTCTGCGTCACTCCCTTCGTTTTCTTTCTTTCTTTTGCGTCCGACTGATCCGGATTTAAACAATTTCTTCCAACTCTCGCCGCGGCTCCACTAAATTATCCGGAACAATGCCACTGGAAAGCATCTCGCCGCGGCATAGAGCTCTTTCAGACTCCACTTGAGCCTTCCTCTGTCCTGTTTCCTCCGGTCCTGAACACAATACCAAGAAAAATATCATGAGGGGCATTACACTTTCAATGTGATTTATGCTTTGTCATATGAGTATAATGTGGTATTATGATATTCGAATGTGATTTACGGTGATCTGCTTAATATCGGGATACTATTGTTTATGATTTGCTTTTACTTGAGAATCAACTTCTATTCTTTTTTATTGAAGAGCTGTTCAATATGGCATTTCCCCTTGACCTTCGAGGTGACCTCCCTTCATTTTTGGAGCTTACATATTCCTATTTTGTCCATTATAACATTCAAGATTTAGACCCTAATCCTGGTGCCAGGATAAAGCACTTTACAGATCTTCTTAGATTCTTTTACTTACCAAGCATAAGATCTAGAAGGTGTTCATGGAAAGGGGATGGATCTGATATTCTTCTATATAATGCAAATGACTTACAAGAAGCAGGAGTAAAGTTGAAGGCAAGCACAAGCAAGTGCTTACTAGACCTAAAATTATAGTCGAAGATGTCACTAAATTATTGTTTCGTAATATGATAGCTTATGTAACGATCCAAAATCCAGGTCATGGTCGGCGCATAGACTAAGTTAGCACAAGTCTAAGCCTAACATAAAAACTTCTACAACTAGTCAATTTAAATAAAAACTAAACTAAAATACCAAAATACTTCCAGCAATCACTCACAGTTTATGACTTATCTCAATCCTCATATCCAAAAACAAATAAAAGTAAAGAATCAACAAATAAATAAGGTTATCTAAGTCACCAGGACTCGATCGCAAACTCCACTATAGTAGTTATATCACCATGAGATCTGTGTTATCATAAGAGTAGAGATGTTCTACCTAATATCCAAGAAGCCCAATTTCCCTAGAGTGCTTTATTCAACTACTTGCTAATATGAAAATAGGAGGGGTAAGTCTACCACTGACTCAGTGAGAGTATAAACAACAAAGTACACAGAAGAGAAGCAAAGGTCACACAAGAGTTTTTCAAAACAACCTTACAAGTATATCTACCTATATTTAAACTAATCATCTATATACAAAACACTTTTATACCAACAAGGGGATCAATAAAAAATACTATTTCACTCGTCCAATAGAAGGAATGGTTCACTTAGAATATTAAATACTATTACACTAAGCGCATTACAAAATCTATTTTCTATATCCCATAACTAATGGTGGGGAATAACCATTCCACATAGTATAATAATATAATAATATCTTATATACCGTGGGGAGAAATAGTCGTCTCACCCGATAATTTATATAATGTTATATCTCATGTAAATAAAGGTGAGGAATAGTCATCTCACCTGCTAAATACTCATATTATAAATCAATTAAGCTCATACCCAAAATGAAGAAAATAGTATAATAAAGAAAAAGGGAAAAGAAAGCGGAAAAAATGGTTGGAGGAAAGAAAAGAAATATATATTAAAATTATGACAACAAAGACATAAATAAAAAAATAGTAATAATAAACAAGACGATATACATATATGTATAACAGTATAGCAGCATGTCCACAATACTAATTTTAGTGCTAATGACAATGATTTCCATAACTAAGGCTCATCTCATTAAAATCATCATAAGATCACTAGCTTGATGAACTAGAGGTAAATTATAAAATGAGAAAAAATATACTATAATCAGAAATTAAACTCAACAAGCCTTAAGATCTAGAAGTGCAAAAAGGAAATGAAGGAAAACATGTTTTGGATTTGCTTCCCAAATAAGGCAGAATATATAACAGGGGAAATAAGTAAAACTTATTTGAGGCTAGGGGAAATAGAGAAGGTACAAAATAAATAGTGACACATTGCCATCTATACACTCACCAATTGGGACCGATAGTATAGATCCCTTTTTTCTTCCACTAAGATTAAATCACAGCCGTTCAAGTTTCACCAATACCACCTAAAATTATTATCACATAAGGACATTAATACATTTATTCAAATTTATCTTCTATCACCAATGTAATGCATCCTCATATATTAATCCTAATTCTCTTTATTCTAAGTTTCTATAGTGCTCACTAAAATAAAACCTATAAAGCTCTTAATTATTTAACAAGTATACAAATTATTTTATGGAGTCACTATATAAAATAAAAATAAAAAGAAATTTCAATATTTACCAAGCTATTGTTAGAAGAATAAAAATCTAATTTTGAAGAAACTAATTGGAGTAATATTCAAATAAGGAGCATTTGATATAACATAAAATTTTGAAAAGAGGGCAGCACGGCATCTAAAATTTGGAACAAACTGAAACATATAATTTGTGAACATATAACATAAAAGAGATCACTTATTAGTATGAGGCTAGGATTTGATTTGAAGCAGTATAAAGCACAATAATGAAGGCCAGAAATTAATACAAGGACTAATTAAGAAAAAGCCAAACACCACCGTTTAAGCAATGTAAGGATTATTTAATTTAGTAAAACATATGTGATGGTAAAGATCAATAACGAAGGAACAAAGTTTGTCTTACTTGCTATATGGATGGTGACATGAGCAAATAAGGCTTTAGCAAGGTGGAAAGGTGAAGGCATAATGTCTTGTGAGGATATATAAATATATATATATATGTATATATAGGTTTAAGGGTGAGAGACGGTTTCCTTAGCAGTAACCCGGGAAAGAAAAATGAACAAAAGGATACATTCAGCGAAGAAAGATTAGAGGAAAATTGAGAGGCTTATTTGATGAAGATAAGCAATGAGGTTGCAGCTGAGAGAAGAGTGAGTAATTTTGATATTAGAGTTCTCCTTACTAGATTTAAGATAAGATTCTAGATCACTATTTTAGATATATATATTTTGTTTAAAAAAATATAACTAAAAGAATTTTAAACTCACTTACTTTTAAAAGTGTTTATTATTATTTTTTTAACCTTTTTTTAATTACTAGATATCAAAATTTCAAATTTTAAAATAATTTCTAAATATATTTCAAGATGACTCCATAAAATAATCTCCATAATTTTAAATGTAATAAATTTTCCGTTAAACCATATTTCCTCTCTTTCTCTCCCTATCCTTTCTAAGGTTATCACAGCTTTATAAAGGAGCCATTATCCTTATGAATCTTATATTATTGGATATCCTATTGTATTGGATTCCCTAATGAACACATAAAGATGTGGATGCTCTCACTCATAAAAAGATAATCCGCAACTAACTATGTGATGCAAATGATGTTGCTACCTTATTTAATGGTCTTGGTCAAAATATCAGTCAATGGAATTTTAGTGCCGAATACCTTGATACTTGCAAAAGATTGAATGACTTCTATCAAGATCCATGGCACAAGAGGAAGGCAACTTTGAGAAGGGATTATTGCAAGACACCTTGGCAAACTGTGGCTTTTATTGCTGGAATCGTACTCCTTGTTCTCTCCCTTATTTAAACCATATTTGGTGTCCTCGAAGTAGTATAAAAGAAGTAGATTTGAAGCTTGCATATTAATTTAAGTGTTCTGTCCTTGAAATTTACGTTAGCTCTCTAATTTTATTCAGCCTATCTATAGCACCATGTAGCCATATAATAATTGTAATCCTTATTCTTCTTCTTTTTCTTTTGAACTCTGGTCTATGACAGCTGCATATGTTTGAAGCTTATATTATGTAATATTTCTCATAGAATTCCTCTAAATAAAATAAATGTGCTTCAATGATGACATGATAGATGAAAATTTTTAAATGACTCGGAAGTTGACTATAAAAGTTATATTCTCTCAACCTTTGCATTATATGTATGGGTAGTTTCTTGTTTTGCTAGAGTTTTGATAAAAAAACTAGCATTGATACTGAAGTTCACAGAATATGAAGTTTTACTACAAGAAAGGAAAATTATTAGTAATGACTACACATGAAAGAAAAATAAAAGAATTAATCTTGAAGAGAATAACGTTGGGATGGGAACCCTTCCCCAAAAGCTACCGATGATGCCGAGGCTTTGATACTATTGATGAATACTCAAGTAGGATGGGGAACCCTCCTCCAAAAGTTAGTTACTGAGGTAGAAGAATCAACCAACTTAAATACCTGTTGAGCAACCCATACTACTCAATGTGGGACTTGGTCATCCCATACCACCTAAGTTGCCATCAAAATTACATTGTTTTCAGTTACCTATCCTAATACTTTCTTTTGTCAACCAACTCATTCTTATCTTATTCTAAATTAAATCCCCTCCTGTTTAACTTTCTTGCACAATGTAACACTTTACTCTAATGCACCTCCTACCGTGACCAAAGTTATTCATTCTCCAACTAAACACAACCCAAATATCTCATATTTACCTTCCAAAACATAAGAGCAGCAAAAAGCGCCACAAAACACCTCAAGAAACACTAGAACAGTAGAAACAATGTGTAAGGCTGCGGCTACTACACTACTACCACAGCTCTGGTGCTTTTGGATTCACTGGTGTTGTGTTCTGCTTCTCTGTCACCACCTTGCTGATACCATATCAGTAAAAGTTCAACTTTTCTGGCGAACTTCCGACACATCTAACTTAATACTTGGACCTCTAATTGACCTAATTCCAACTCTTACAAGTCAATTTTATCCCGATCTATCAGTGCACACCAATTTTAATTCAGTCTATCTCCATTTGGAGATTTACTTGACACTGTTTTAGCCACTTTTTGACCAAAACTCACCACTAACAATCTCGAATTGCCACCAAAGGCATATAGGCACTCAAGGACCGTTCACATAGGTCCTAACTCACTTAACCAACTTGTCCAAAGAGGTTTCAACTCAAAGGAACTACTCCCTTAAGATTTGACACCCTTGAACCTCAAATTGACAAAATAGGCTACATGCCCAAAAACACATTAGTAAGGCCCAAAACCACCTTTGGGCTCACATGTACTACCATACTGACTCCTCAACATCCTAATCCATACATACATTATAATGTATTACATACGACACCAATCGACATTCATAACATAACATACATATACATCCAAATATCTTTACAATCATCACAATTCTTACATACATTGCAACATACTATCCTACTTAGCACAACACACATAGACATTACGCACATACGCTAAAAAGACTTGATATTCCCACGTCTGGTATACTGCTCCCTTGTCTTCTCCGGACTAGTGTCAGAACCTTCACCTGAAATATTAGTTCATGGGAAAAGGGTGTGAGATAATGTCTCAATAACTTGGGACAACCACACACACATATATATACATAACTCATACAATCTCATGAATGCAATATGAAATGGAATGCATGTCTCCCTTACACATAGCTAGAACCACAAGCTGTCATCATAACAGGACATTTCGTATAGGAGATTTCCTTCCAACAGTCGATGAAGACTGATTCTGGGATATCACCAAGCTCACCTTATACTAATGCAGCCTGGCCAAAGATTATACTAGTGCTCGGATTGTGGCTCTCATTCTCCTAGAGCACCTCGAATTGGTGGTGATTTAGGAAAGGTGCAATCCACTGCCGCCTGACTTTCCTAGCCATAAGAGAGGATTTAGCAATAGAGATCTCATCCTTTTCCTCATCATATATCATATCATCATATCTCATATTATCGTCACCACCTAATCCACCATATATCTCACAATATCATATCATCATATCTCATATCATCGTCACCACCCAATCCACCATATATCTCACAATGTCATGTGGTGATGCTCATGTCATATCATCAAATAATCATTATCATCATCATGTATCTCAATGTTATGCATGCATCATGTCATGTCACATCGTCATCATCATCATCATATATAATAATAATCCTCATCAAAATCATCATCCACTACGAGTCTAGCCATGTGCATTCATATATATAGATATATACCACCATATAATATATATATATATATACAATACAAACACCCAATTATCTTAGGTTGTCAATTCCACACACATGCAATTCCATGAGCTCCTTGGGATGTCTAACATACTCGTACCCCTTTCGGTCAACCAAATACCTCTACAATACTATAAAATCCTTAATTGACATATAACATAATTATCCAATTTCCACAATTAACATATATCAAAATTCCATAAGCCAACCATTTAGGCCTAACTCATAGTTTCAATACCTTTTCCATGCATCATTAAGCTCCTAGAGACCATCCAAACTCTACTCAACCACATATGCTTCAGATTCCCAAATGCCTCAACCGAAAATAACCTAGGGTTAAGCTTAAATCATGTATACTCCCTCTAAAACTCATACCTAAGGATCATACACACCAAATCATACCTCATTGATCCCTTTTCATCCATTTTAATCAGTAGGATTTGTCCAAAACTGAAAATCCCAACATATACCTGAAAAATCCCAACTCAAAACTAAAGAAAATGGAGAAGGGAGATCAAGGACTACTTACCAATAATTTATGAAGCTTATAGAGTCTAGAAATGATCTCCCTTTGTTAGATTTATCAGGCCTAGCTCCATTTCTTCTTTCTTCCTCCATTTCTCTCTCACTCTCTCATTCTCGGTCTGATTGACATGTTTCAGATTTAACCAAATCTGAGGTATGACGTCGCGGTGGCGAGTTAGTTCACTGCGGTGTGAGTGCCTTTGGCCAAAAAATATCTTAGAAATCAAAGCTCGCTTGCCGTGGTGGCCCTGCTCCTCGTTACTATATGGAGCTCATTTTTCTCCACTTTAATTATTTCCTCCGTCCTGGCCATTCAGTTCTTCACACAATGCCAAGTACACTTAGTTAGCTAGGGACCAAGTTAGGATAATGTAATGAGGGCTGTTACACATAACCAAGAGGGGATAAACTTTAGAGGGAGAGCAAGGAAGAACAACAAGAAAATAGAGTATAGAGGGAGAGAGAAAGTTTAGGAATGGAGAAAAAACTAGGTATTAAATGTAGGATTGTCCAAGAATGAAGAGTGAGCATTGGAATAAAGAAAGGAAAATCAACATTATGTCTTACTCAAAGAAGAAGAAAAGAAAGGATGCTCCAAGAATGGAAAACTAAAAGGAAGCATAGCAAGAATGAGAATGACTAAGTGAAAGTAGAGCTTAACTTTTGAAGACCTAACAATTAGGTGTATTCTGTTTTCACTTAAGTCTTGAGGTGGTTTAATTTTTGAATGTACTTAATCTTGTTACCATATGCCTTAATTCAGTTCGATTAAGTAAATCTAAATGTTAGTATGAGTTTAAGCTTGGTAGATTTGAACATTTTAGGCTAATAGACAAATTTTGCTTATGATTCATGTTTATTTTATGCAAATTTCACACTTTACTTGTTGAAATTTTAAGTTACAGAGATTTTATCTCTGATAGACGAATTTCAATTTTGAAATTTGAATTTTGAGCTAACATTTGTTGGTAAAAGTGTGCAAAATTCGTATGAAACTGAGTCAAAATTCAAATGTTAGTAAAGTTTAAAGAGAATTCAAAGTCATCTCCTCTGATGGATGAACTTTGGACTTCAAAGTGCAAATTTCAAAATGAGAATTTGTGAGTCTTGTTAGAGCATGTCTTTGACAAATAAATTTTAGTTTTAAAATTCAAATTTTGAGTGCATTATAAAAACTTTTTAAACCTAACACATAAACTTTCAACATGAAAGTTCGCATGTTTAAGCCTCAAGCTAACTTTGAAATTATTCTCATAGCTCAAAATTCAAATTTTACATGCTAAAATTCAAATTTCAAGGTCCAACGTTAAACATATAACTATGTTGACTCCACAAAATTCATCTATTGAGCCTCAAAATTCGAATGTTGATGTGTTAGACACATTTAATGTGGTTGTTGATCAATTCTTTTAGAGAGTAATGGCTAGAACTTGTGTTTAACAAATAGATCTTGTATCTAACAACTAGTTAAATCATAAATCTATATATAAAACCTCCTTTGAACTTATGGGTAATGAATTTAAGTGAGTTTTGTGTGAAAATGCTACTGTAATATATAAAATCATTCTGTGTGAGTATTCATAGCTAAACCCACCACATTAGAGTGAGGTTCAATGTATTATCTACATTTAAAGAGAGTTTCATTTCTATAATATTTCTTTTTACAACTTCGGAGTACAATCTTAGTGTCAAAAAATACTAAGGGAATTACACACTTGTAAGGGTGTGAGGAAAGTGGCTTCACAAGTGTCTACTAAAACTTATGGGATGTACTAAGGCTTCACAAGTGTCCAGATCAAACTTATGTGATATAGTGAAAAATCTCAAGTGGTAGCTTGAAGACTGGATGTAGGCCAAGTGGTTGGGCTGAACCAATGTAAATCTTTGCTTATTGCTCTTCTTCTTTTTACTTCATTTGCCTCACTCAATAAACTTTGTTCATCTCTATTCTGCTGTATCTCTTGGAGAAATTGGGATGTTCATAAAAAAGGGTGAAAATCTTGCATCACCTAATACACCCCATCTTGGGTGACCAGCCAATCTAACAATGTAATGAACAGCCCAATTCAAGAACATCATTAGTTAACCCCATCTTGGGTGATGAATAGTGAAGCCATGGCAAGGAACAATAGAAGATTATGCTTGGGCTGAGATCGAGAGCCCTGGCATTGTAGTGCCAGTCGCGAAACTTGGTTAAAACAAATATCAAAACTAGTTATAAATGGGAAAAAAAAAGAGGGAGGAAGAATTGCTCTATGAGGATTTGATATTTAAGAGTAAGAGGATATGATTTTGAGACTTGGGAAGCTTGATTTTTGTTAATAAGTTGATCATCAACCTTTCTCTTCATTTTTCTTTAAGATTATTCGGTGATTTTCATGATTGGACTAGGGTTTCGGTTTTGGTTGAATTCCACCAATTAATTTGTGCTTAAATGTGTTCTAGAGGTATTGTTGGACATTTCTATGGATTGGGGATTTGTCTCATGATGTTTAAGTGGTATATCTCCCAAATCCTAACCCTTAAATATGGATTGGGTATTTGTAATATATGTTTAGTCATTTTCATATCATGATATGTACACTTTATATATATGTTTTATTTATCTTTTTATATCATGATATGTATTATAGCTCAATTATGGTTGATTAGTTTCATATCATGATATGTGCAATAACAAAGCTAATAAGTTATCTACCCCTATCTCGTTGTATGATGAAAATGGCAATATGATGTTAGTGATTATGATATATGCAAATTGTGATGATTATAGATATGAAATGATGATTATGCACTCCATGATGTATTATATACATTCATATGGCATGCTAGCACATTAGAAACTGATATATGTTAACAAGTTAGCATGCATTGGGCATTGTCACATAGTGTACATTATTGGGACATATAGTCTGGATGACGATACTCTATATATCACGTGGTATGCTAATTCACTAAATAGCACATGAGGCCTTGTATTTAAGTGATGTAGCTTATGTACATTCTAGACACTAAATAGTAGTCCTATGGCCAAGAGACTTAGGTGGCCGTGAATTTAGGGTGAACATTCTCTAAATAGCCACCAATTTGGGTGGTTCAGGGGGAAGAGAGCCATGGTTCAACATTTGGTGCAATGGCCTTTAGTTGGGTCATGACCATTGGGAGGAGAGCTGGGTGGTGACCTCGAAATCGGCTGTCACAAGTCGTTGGAAGGGGGTTACTAGTTAAGGTTACCTTGTCATGATAACTAACTCATTGTTCTAGTTGTATATTGATGGGATTAGTATCCGTATATCATGTATATTGCATTGGTGATGAATTATATCTGTTGTTAGCATGAAAGTATAATTTTGTGTATGTATGTGTTTACATCTAGTTACTGGGACGTATGTCTCACCCTATGGCTAACAATTTCCAAGTGAAAGATCTAGCTCTGGTAAGGACAAGGAAGGCTTGGGCAAGGAGGATTAAGAGTGCACTTGTGGGTACTAGGGACTATATCCCCATGTTTATATTATTCCTTTAATTCCAGTAAAGTGCCATTGTTTTGTGTAGAAATTTATGAACCGATGTGATTTAGGGCATGATTGTTGCCTGTTTACTATTGAAACCTTTTGGATGTATTGGATGGCCTACTTTGTGTTTATGGGCCTAAAACCATGTTAGTGTTGTGTTAAATGTTGACTATGACTTATACATGTTATGAGATGTGCCTTTCCTAGTTGTTTGGTTGTGTCGGACTTAAATTTGATGTCTCTAGGTCCCTATGGGTTGGTATGCCTAGAGTGTGAGTCTAGTTTGGTTTCTAGTCTTTGGTGTGTAAAAAAGGAACATAGTCCATTAGCCAGAGTTGAGGTTCAAGGAGGTCGAAACTTAGAGGAGTGGTTTCTTTGAGTTAAAACCTTTATGGACATGTTCCTTAAGTCTCTTATGACCCGTTATAATGGTCTCTAATTGTGAATAGCTCATGGGTGGTTATTGGTGGTGTTGAGTTCTTGTTTAAGGTCAAAAAGTGACCATTTTGGTGTTAGATATCCAAAATCTTCATACGAAGGTGTTTTGAGGCATGGTTACTATCTATCATAAGAGGGGGAGTAGAGTGATCTGTAAGAATTGGACTCAGGTCAATTGAAGGTCAGAGTACAAAATTATACACATCGAAAGTTTGTCATATGCATCAGCCATTTGTTGATGCTGATTTTGTCACTAGCGCTGTAATATAAAAAACATGACTGTGGCACCATTCATCTCAGGTTCCATCTCCTTTTTCACTAGAGACTTCACTCAGCGCAGCGCTACAGTGCTTAGTTGTGGCGCCATCCCGTAAGTGGGTCTTTCTTCCCTTATTTCTGTGTTCCTGTGGGTATGTTTAAGGTTGGTGAGTATAGAGTGCTACAAGTTGCTTGTAATTGATACAAAATGCCTTATAATGTGGACTAGAGAAAGTACATCATTTATTCACTTTTTTATTATCTTAAAAAAAAACTGTGATTTTGTAGTGAAACTTGCCACAAAGTTTAGGAAAATTTGGCCAAGTAATGGTCTTATGTCACAAAAGTTTGTGACAATTTTATGACGGACAAAGTTTCATCACAAATTTATTCTTATGTCAAAACTTTAAACGTCAATCAAATTGGAATGGAGAGAGCATATTGATATTGTTTTCTTTTTTTACCATCATATTGATATTGTTCAAAAACCATGGACACAACTTGTTTTGAACTCTATACAAATGTGTGTAACCCCTAATAAATTTATGCAATTTGACTTTAACCTCCTTATAAAGATATAAACATTAATTGTACCAAGATCATGATGCGGCTTTTTATATAAGCAAAATTACAAATTCACTAAACAACTAGTAAAGAATCCCACGCAAAAAGAGATTATTAATATCACATCTACATGAAGTTTGGTTAACGCCATTTTTCATAACCTTTAGTTTGGTTAGTGATGAAATAAGAGAGGTAGGGAAAAAATGCATACTGGTCGAGATATTCTTCCACTGATGAAAATTGAACATGTAGTGACACCACAGGTGGATGGAATAAAGTCACGATCTCGGACTATACTAACTGGTTCACCGTAGAAGCAATCAAAGAAAGAATTTATTCTCTTATGTTTTTGTCGGGAGAAGGAAATAAAACTGAGAGCCTTCTTGATTTTTCCAAAGAGATATTTTTAAGAATACGTTTTTACGGATGCACTAGCGCTCTGTCGCCTTAATTCTCTCTATCATGGAAGATATGAGATAGATTTCAAATAACCGTTCCCTCTATGTATTAAAAATGCACAATAAGCCCTAATTTATATTGGGCTTAGGCTTCAATTTTATTTCACCTAATAATTGTGGATTTAATTATGCAACCCAATATCTCCCACTTACAATTGATAGGTTAATCATTTGTAGTTTTTTCTTTCCATTTCATACTAAGTGCTCTATTGTGACCGCATGGGCATGACATTTACAATTAGGTATTCTTGTACTAGATATTTCTCTACAACCAGCACAAAATAACCTTATGTGTTTTGTATTTATCTTATTTATATATTATGCTTTGAATGTCCTAGATTTACCCATATACACTCTTACTCACAGTATGTAACACCTTATATTAGGGCCCATTTCTCATGTATTAGATCATATTAGATGTTTCTTATCATGATTTAAAAACTAGAATCATAATATAATAAAAACAGAATTTTTCAAAATTCGGGGTACTGTTCATTTGGCAAATTCCATTTTACCCAATCAAATTTAAAAATTTATAACTAAATCTAGAAAAATCATATTGAGGTGATTCAAGTCTCTAAAATTATCTCAAATTCAGATATACATGGAAAAAAAATATGAAATAGTAACTTCATTGGGCCAATTTGTACAGTAATTTCGTCGGCTTTTGCTGTTCATTTGCTCATTTTTTCTATCTTCCAGTTTTCTGACCTCAAATTTGAAAAATCATATTTCATTCTATTCTATTCAAAATTATACATACTCTATGTCATTTGAAAGATCTAATATCTACTTATAGACATATTTTTATTATATATTTATTTCACTTACAGAGGGCATAACTTTAACTTAAATCATAAAGGGTCAGAATTCAAATTTTACTGAAGCAGTTTTGGGAAAAACTCCATATCTTCTATTATATAGCTCCAATTACCTCCAAATCAGTGGAATATGAAACTTAAAACATAGTTCTTTCTATACATACTAACCATTAAATTTTTGGAGCTCTATAAGATTTTATATTATCTTTTAAATTTTTCAGTATCTAACTTTCAGTTTCCAGTTTTCCCAATCTTGCCCTATTCTGAACCCTAAATTTGAAAATTCACCACAAATTGTGCACTTATCTAATTTAGGAGTTCTTTAGCTCTATGGAAAGATTAATCCATCTAATTTTAGAGCATATAAACTACTTAAGCTGAGATGAACAGTACCTACATTCTCTCATATTGCTTAAGATGAGCCTTTCCATTCTTAATTTATCAAAGGGAGAAAGACATTTAAGGACCCCCATATGAAGATATTCCCTTCCAAGGACCCAGATTAAAAATTCAGTACTCCTATAAACTGAATTCCTAACTCGAATCAACTGAATTCAGCACTTGTACTTTTCATTTGTCAATATTTTTGTATGGAGATCCTTAAATGTCTTTCTCCCTTTATCAAAATAAGCTCCATAACCTTTTCACATCATCATCAATTGCACCAATTCCATACATAACATATCATAGCACATTAAGAATCATGATAGCATAGAAATATCCCTAAATACAATGTCATAGCTTGAATTATCAATTCAAGCATTGATTCCCTTTTCTTGCTCCATAGCTCCCTTGTCTTCAATGTCATTGCTTGTACCTAATGTAGTTTTCATTTTGGAAGGGTGAGATTCATTGAATCTTAGTAGCAATCACCATTCATGCAATCATATTATCATATTAAACATATAATCATCATAAAACATCAAGTGAATATTTTTAAACATTTATGCCATAATATTTTACAAAAATTTCGACAGAGTTTCATTTTTGTATTTTGGACATCTCGGGATCTCAAAACCCTTCAATTAACTCAGTCAACATTCTCAAAGCATCACAAATGATCATATCAAATAATAGACAAGTCATCTAATTCATTGAAAATCACATGATAATATAAGGAAAGAATTCGGAAATTGCCACCTTCATGCTTTGTCTTACTCCTCCACTTGATACCAATGCTCCCACTAGCTTCCTTGGACTTCTTCAAGTTCTAATGCATCATCAAACAACTACTCAAGCTAATGGTTCCATGACTTCCTTTAAAAAGTGTTCATGAAACCCTAATTCTTCAAAAATTCATTCCTAGCTAAAAAATGATGAATTATACCTCTATTCCATTTAATTTTTCATGAGGAATCCAAATATGGCCTCAGAATTACCAAATTCCATCTGTTCTGGCAAAAAATGACAAGAAAAAGAGAGAAAATGATTTGTTTTGAAAATCATCCAACTACTCCCACAATCTTGTTCGAGGTTGTTAGTTCAGTGTTTCTCCTAAGTTTATTGCATCAAAATCCATTCCTTGCTTCCTCTAGCGTTTGGCCCAAATATTAGCATGAGGAGAGGAAGAAATATACTTCATGAAACTAAGCCAAGCTACTTGCTAGAATCATAAAAGAACTTACCTTACTACTTGAGCTTAAACCTTCAAGTTTTTGCTTCTCTTTTCCTTACTTTCTTCAACGTCCACTTGCCTCTTGCTCTCTAAAATTTTTAAGGTTCTTAACTCTCCAATACAGCAGCTGGACATCCAAGGGAGGAAAGAGAACAAATAGTAAAAATTAATCTTAATTATTTGCCTTAACCTTGGTTAATTCAACAACTTCCTCCACAAGTTTTCATTAAATAATTAAATAGTCAATTTAGCATGTGAGCAGCTGCTGTATAACGACAACTAAGGGAGGTATTTGTCCAAAATTCTACATATTTTTCTTAGCACAGATATATCTTGCATCAGATACTTTTTACCAGTACTGATAAAGTTACTTTTACAATAAATTAGTATTTTAGAGATACAGGACTATTTCAAATTTATATTTATATTTTTTTAATTATCCTATCTCAAATGATATATTTGTATGGTTCATATCCTGTCCTGGTCTCTTTTTAACCATCGGTGGGGCCCATAATTTACTTTATCAGTTTACTGTTATTTTTGGACACTCGATACTGATTATTTCTTTATTCTTAAATATTAACCCTTAGTATCATATACCATTGGACTTCTCTCGTCGAGGGCTTCGTTTTGACAGTAATTTTATATATTTACAAAATTACCCCTGACCCGAGATTAAATTATAATTTATAAAACTTTTGGGTTTTTAGCTATAATTTTCCCCAAAGACTTGTGCAATTTGCCTCGGGTGAATTTATTGAATTTAGGGACATGGGTGTCATTTTGATAATTTTTTAGAGGCAAAAATATAATTTTCTTATTTTTTGTCTAATATGAAAAGATGACATCTTTGCCCTTTTTCACGTAAAATGGTGTATACCCATTTTTGTTAATTTCCTATACATTTCTAGATATTTTGGTTTTCTTGGGATGTTACATGGTAAATCTAATCCCTCTTAATTTTTCGCTCAAACTCAGATTACCTTACTCCGGTATGCTTAGTGTGCACGCTCAAAATGTTAACGAAATAACTTTTTAACGGACATGTCTTAGACAATAGCATAGGTGTGCATATTTCTAAGTAATCTTCCTTTAGTTCATATTTCATTTTAATATGAAACAATTGTTTTTCTAGCATAATACCTTCAATTTGAATTTATCATGACCATTAGATATATGTTAAAGTAGCTAACACTAAATCATTTTTCCATGAAAATGTCAAAGTCATAAGGACATTAGTGAAAAAATTTATTCCTTTCAAGGACTCACACATTAATGAAACAGGGATCTATTCACTTGCTTCCCAATTGCGGTTTTAAAATACATGCAGTATGAATTGCATGCTACGGTGTTACTCTTATCACATAAGAGCATTTGTAGATTTTTTTTCATTGTTAACACTACAAATTTAATTTTAGACACACACAGTGTCTAACTCGAATCCTGCTAACGCTTCCACTTATCATGACTTCTTTGTTAGAGAATTCATTATCAGGTTACATGTATTATGGATTGTGGATATCCATAATTCGATCCAAAAATTTATATTTGTTGGACCTCATCCTGACCTATTCTCTTCCTTTTATTAGGGTGACTTATTTTGTATTATTTCACTATCATATCCACCTTCCTACTGATTTATTGGTGAATACAAAGTGTCACATATTTGCCCTCTCCCACGAGTGTCAAAGGCAGTTACTCGTGTGAGAAAGTCAACCTTTCAATCTTATTAACATATACGACATACTAGACATTGTATATTCTTATAAATACATGTACATACATGACTCAATTATAGAAATTACACTTTATTTCATTCATATAATTGATCATTATAGAGATTTATGTTTCATCATATCCTACAAATACCAAGTGATTTCTCATGAGCAACATATGCATCTCTAGGTATTGGCTTGGTAAGGGGATCAACTATCATTTAACATGTAGGAATATGGCAAATTATAACACTCTTTTTTGCTATTGCGTTTCTTACAAAATTATACTTGTGTCTATATGCTTTGTCTTACCATGATATTTGGGATCTTTGGTGTAGGCTATAGCTACCTTACTATTACAGTTTATTAAAAGAGGATCCAATTTGTCACCAATGACCCCCAAGTGTTTTATGAATCTCTTCAGCCATATTGCTTCTTGTACTGCTGCAGAACATGCAATGAATTCTGCTTCCATGGTAGACAAAGCAATACAAGTCTGTTTCTTTACACACCAAAATATAGGTCCATTATTTAGCAGAAAAACATATCCAGAAGTCGATTTGCACTCATTCAGATCTCCTTCCTAGTCTACATCATAGTATAGGCATAAATCGCTTCCTTGATAACAAAGGGCATAACCTATTGTGCCTTGTAAATATCTCATGATTCTCTTCACAACTTTCTAATGCTTCTGTTCATGGTTTGACTGGTACCTGTTAACCAAACCAACTGTATAACATATGTCTAATCTCATACACATCATGGCATACATTAGGCTGCAGCCATACTTGAATAGGGGACCTTTTCCATCATCCCTTTTTCAAACACAGTCTGAGGACATATGTTTCAGCTTAGATTTTCTCCTCTTGAAATAGGAGTATCCATGGGTTTATAGTTTTTCATGTTAAATCACTCAAGAATTTTCTCAATATAATTCTTCTAAGAAAGGGATATTAATTTTTTTAGGTGAGCTCTATGGATCTTAACTCCAAGTATATAATCAGCTTCACCCATATCTTTCATCTCAAAATTTGAAGATAGTCATTATTTGATAGCTATAATCAATTTTAGATTATTTCCAGATAATAGTATGTCATCCACATAAAGGGATAATATCACAAAATTCCTTTCAAATTGCTTGATTTATACATAGTGGTTTTCATTGATCATCTAGAAATTGTATGAGGTTACAGGTTGGTGAAACCTCAAATACCATTGTCTGGATGATTGCTTAAGTCCATAAATGAACCTTCTTAGCTTGTAAACTTTATTCTCTTTCCCTTTCTTAATGAAAGCTCATGACTATTGCATGTGGATTTCTTCATCTAGTTCACCATTTAAAAATGTGGTATTTACATCTATCTGATGTAGTTCTAAATTTAAACTTGCTACTATAGCCAGAATTAGCCTTATAAAGTTAAAATGTACAATAGGTGAAAAAGTTTCTTCATAATATAGTCCTTCGTGTTGTGTACACCCTTTTACCACTAATCAAGCCTAGTATCTTTCAATTGATCCATCTGCTTTTCTCTTAATTTTTAAAACCCATTTATTCCTGATTGTCTTATGTCTAAATGGATGATTGACCGAATCCCAAACTTGGTTTATCCTCATCGAATCCATTTCCTCCTCTATTGCTTTCTTCCATTCATTTCCAGCAGGGCATTATAGGGCCTCATATATTGAATTAGGCTCATTATCATCTTGTAGGGTAACAATAAGTGCAATCCCTTCTATTGGGAAACATTTCTTTGGCACATTATCACTTTTACTCCTCTGCAGTGGGGTCTCTTGTAAGTTGTTCTGTTCTGAAACAGAATCTTACACTGGTCTCTAAGAGCACCCACTCGAATCAAGAGATAAATGTGGCATATAAACTTGTTCCTTAGTTTGTTTATGTATCTCATAAAGAGATACAATATGATCTACCTCTCCCCTGCTAGGTAATTCATTTTCTATAAATGTGGCATTTCTAGATTATGTCTCAGTCATAGTTTCATCTTGGTTTTCTCTAATGAAAATGTAACACTTAGATTGTTTAGAGTATCCAATAAAGATACATTTCTTCCCTCTTGGACCTAGCTTTCCATATTTGTGGGAAGAATCATGGACATATGCTCCCGACCCCCAGGGTTTTAAGATATTTAAATCCAACTTGTGATTTGTCCATTGCTCATAGGGTTTGGATGTGACCAACTTTGAGGGCACACAGTTAAGAATGAAGGCAACTGTTAAAAATGCATCTCCACAATATGAAATGGGTATATTAGCTTGTGCCATCATGGACCTAACCATGTCTAATAATGTTCTATTTCTTCTTTCAACTATGCTAGTTTGTTGTAGGGTGCTAGGAATTGTAAGTTGTCTTACTATTCCCTTTTCTTCACAGAGCTCCTTGAATTGATCCGATAAATATTCACATCCGTGATCGGTTCACAATGCTTTGATTTTCTTGTCCATTTGATTTTTGACTAAGTTCATGTAACGTCTAAAACATTTCCGTGCTTCAAACTTATGCGACATCAAATAGACAAAATTAAATCATGAGTAATCATTAATTAAAGTGATGACATAAACGGTTTTGGGTCATGCCCTCACACTCATCGGACCACAAACATGTAAATAGATTAATTGCAATGGAGCTTCTACCCTAGTTCCAGTTCCAAATGGCTTTCTAGTTGCTTTACTAGTCAAGGAATGCTCACACAAGGATATTTCCATTTTATCGACTGTACCTAGCAATCATTCTTTAGCTAGTTTAATCATTTTATTTTGGCCAATGTCACTACTACAACAAGTGATATTTATAACGGTTTATAACGGTTATTTACATCGGTTATAAAAAAACCAACATAAAATAATGACCGATGGCAATTTTGTAAATAAATTTATTGCTTTAAAAAACCAATGTAAATATTTTATCCTAATAAAATTCATATTAATGGAAGTAAATAAAAATATAATTACACTACGTAATCTATTACATTATATTTTAACATATTTTTTTATTATTATTTAATTTTTATTTTGATTTTTAAGAGAAACGGAGATAAACATGTCTTTATATTTTTTTTCCATCTTTATATTTTTAGTACAGGATCAACTTAAATTTTTAATTGTATAGAAATAAAATTTTCTAAAGAATTAAAAAAATATATATTAAAGTTAAATAAATAAAAATATGCAATATAAAACTATATGGTTATCATTAGATTTTTATATTATAATATTTGTAAAGAAGTATAAATTAATATATTTTCATATATATATATGATATTTACATCATTTTTTTAAAAAAATGGATATAAATTTGAATTCCTACGTAAATTATTTCCGTCTAATACACAAGAACTATATGACTATATTAAATTTTTATATTACAATATATTAGTTCTTTAATTAATAAAACTAAATAAAAATATGCAAGTAATACAAAAATATAGGATTACGATTAGATTTTTATATTAACATATTTATATACTAGTATGATTTATCATTTTATCAATGAAAAATTATTATTTATTATATTCTTAATATTTATATCAGTTTTACATAAAAAAACTGTTGTAAAAATTCATACATCGGTTTTTTTATAATAAACCGATGTAAATTTTCTCTCTTATAAATCCTTTTCTTCTGTTTTTTATATAAATTTTTCAAAAAAAATTTACATCGGTTTTATATAAAAAACCAATGTAAAACTTTTAGTTTTTATCTGTTTCCCTCCCTTTATCAGTGTTGGATAAGCTGGCTTCCCAAGAGGGGGTGAATTTGGAAAATTAAAACTTTTTCTTCAAAACGTCAAGAAAGTGAAGAAAGTAAAGTGTGACGGTAAAACAGAGTATAAATGAATAAACTGCAAAAATAGCAGTATGGAAGAGAAAAACTCAGATATTTATCCTGGTTCGGTCTCTCAACTTGACCTACGTCCAGTCCCCAAGTCTTCACTTGAGATTTTCTACTATTCTGCAAGAATTCAGTGGGCTTCTTGCAAATGTCTCAGTACAAAGTTGATGTTCTGTTTCTAGAGCTCACACTTTCACTCTTTGCACTCTCACTAGGTGCTTCCCCTATCCTTTGTGATATCTCCTCACAAGAAAATCTTTCTTCCAAATGAAGATAAGATTGTTTACAATGAATAAACTCTCTTAATCAGAGTGTATATGAAAGTTAAAGGGCAAATATTGAAGTATGTGAGAGTAGGAGACTTTAAGTAGATGATTTGGTAGAGTTTCAGTATTTTCAAGGAAAAAATCAACTTTCACATCTTCAAATGAAGTTCTATTTATAGATTTCTTTCCTAACTATACGTTAGAGACAAGATCTAACCGTTAGAGAAGTTACCCAATGATTACTCTGAGAAACTATCTGTTTACCAACCGCATTTAATGCTTTCGACACTCAAAGTTTGAATTTTAGTTGGTCAATAGATGAATTTTGCAGAAACCGAAGGTTACAATCTTTAACGTTGAACTTCCGAAGTTCGTCTGTTACGAATCAAAATTCGAATTTTCATCTTTAGAAAATGATTCTATGTTTGAACATATGAATTTCCATGTTTAAAGTTGTTTTGTCAAGTGTGAACAGTAAATTCAATTTGCTACAGTGCCTTCGAAATTCGAATTTTGGAACCCCAAAATTCATCTGTCAGAAGCTGGTTCAATGAGGCACAATAGTTCATAAATTTGAAATTAGAATTTCTAAAGGGCAAAGTTCGTCTATCAAAGAGACCTCTTTTTAGACTTACTTTAAAATTTGAATTTCTGAATATTGTCATTCGTATGTCAACATATCAACACAACAGACTCATAGGCTTTGTTTCTGAAATTCAAATTTTCAAGTTCAAAGTTCGTCTGTCAGTGAGCAATTTTAAAGTTCTTTTTGGACTTGTTTTCAAATGAACTTTGACATGTTCTCAGATGAATTTTTTGATTTTCATAAGTTGCATTTTATCTGAAATTCGAATTTTCAAAAGCCAAAGTTCGTCTATCATTGAAAGCTCTTTTCAGACCCCTATCAAAATTCAAATTTCTTAAGTCAAAATTCATCTGTCAGAGAAGCCTCTTTTCAGACTTGTTCATTTTCAATACGAAATTCGAATTTCCAAAGGCAAAGTTCAAATTTTCAAAACAGCAGATCAGTATAAACCTTTCAAACTTCGTCTATTGGTGGGTGTTTTTCAAATATTCCGTGAATTAACATACAATTAATTTTTTAAAACATCTTTTCATCAAATCAAAGTCTTCTACTCAAATGAAAGTATTACTAAACATTCTACATCTATTCTTGCACTGATTTCTCTAGAATTCTCACTTGAAACCTTTTGTGCACCTTTGATATCTGTACTCCAAGCTCTTGAAGGTTTGTTTGGAGTCATCAAAACACTTGATTCAACATTCTCCCCCCTTTTGATGATGACAAAATAACTTACAAACTGGATTAGTACTTGGGTTTGCTTTAACAAGCTCCCCCTCAACATATGCATTATAATCCAAAAGATATCACGTATAATAGATCAAGTAAAGAGATTTATTAGCTCATTTAAAGTCCAACAAGAACAATTCATTGCAATGAAGGAATTCTTTCATTTCATTAGATGTTACTTTACAATAATGCAAAACATTACAGAACACAGTACACAACAACAGAAACACAAAACAACACTACAAGAGGACCCAAGCATAAGTTCTAATCACTTTTTCTTTGACTTGGTCTTCTTGCTATAAGATTTTCCTAAATGCTCTGCAGCAGACTTTCCAGTTCCAGTTTGCTCACTCTTCTCCCCCTTTTTGACTTCATCGAGAAGGTGAACAAAATAATAGGAGGAGGGATCTGAGACACTGGAATAGCTTGAAGAGGCACAGGGACAAATGGAATTTATGGATTGAGCTTTGGCAAGGATCCAGAAACTTCAGAACTTGTGTCTTCATCTTCATCATCAGAAATTTCAAGAAGTTCAGAAATTTCTTGCCTTGTAACTGCCAATTGTGCCCTTCTTTCCTCCGAGAAACCATAATATGTAACAGATGAGGGAGCAGAAGGAGGAAACATTTCTTCAAGCCTTGTTCTCTGAGCTTGCAAGATAGCATTGTGTGCAATGGCTTCCAAATCAACAAAAGGCACAATACTTCTTTCTTCATTTAGGGCAGCCTGCATGAATAGTAAAGTGGAGATGGCTGCCACTAATATTTCTACTTGCTCAGATTCTTGCTGGGATAGGATTGACTCTTGAGCATTTGCTGTAATAGGGTCATGAGCGCTTGAATCCTGGAGGCCTTCTTCTTCCATACCATAGTCCAAGGTGTAACACCTCCTTTATAGGCCCATTTCCCACATAATTAACCATTCTAAAGTCTATTTATATCACAGTAGGATCTTGAATCACAATAAATGCCATAACAAAATTTTTTCAACTTTGGCACTATTCATTTAATCTAATTCATTTATTCCAATTAAACTTTGGAAATTCATAACTAAATCAATAAAAATCGTATACATGTGATTCAAGTCTCCATGTGTAGCTTAAAACATTATTTACCTGGGAAAAATATCAATCAGAGCAATGACTTGGCCAATTTGTACAGTAAATTTCGTGAATTTCTACCATTCATATGGTCAATTTCAGAAATTCCAGTTTTCTGGGCTAACTTTAAAAATTCACTATAAATCTTACACTCATCCTATTTGAGTGATCTTTGGACCACATGAAAGCTCTTTATATCTAGTTTTTAAACATAGATAACATTGATACTTTATACATCAACAAGCCCATACTGTAGCTCCTTCATTTGGTAGTGGTCAAAATAACCGTTTGTATCCTTATACTTACAATACAAAAATTGGAAGATATTTACATGACCATAATTCATCTTCATATCATGCCACACCTTAGCTAGAACTTAAAGGAATATTAAAATCTGGAAGAAACTTATTTATCATCACATTTACCAATTTATGCCATAGATCAAAGCTCATGGCCGATGCTATAAATATCACGTTAATGGCCAAAGTCTTTCTCCTTTTCTTTCTCTTCCTTGGTGGACTTGCCATTGTTGCTACCTATTCATGGTTAATATTTGGGAGGGTGAGATTCAAAGAATCTCAGTAGTTAACACCCAACATGCCATCACATCATCACATTCAACATAAAAATATCAAGATAACACATTTTGCATACCTTAACACACTTTGAATGCATTATCACATTTGTGTCATATGAATTCATAAAAATTTCGGCAGAGTTTCGTTTTGACAAATGGACATCCCAGGGTCTCAATGCCCCTCCAACAACTCAGCCAATACACATAAATCATCTCAAATCATTATTGCAATCATATGACAAGGCATACAACACATTGAAACAAACATGATAACATAATGCTAGTATGGGAAATTAACTACCTTATGATGCTCCCTTGCTTTCCAAACTTGGTCCACCACTTTTTGAGCTTTCCACAACCTTCTTGACCCTATCCACATCATCATTGAACCAATTTAGCCATTGGTTTTTCGGAATTACACAATGCTTTATACACTAAAACCCAAATTTTACACTTTGTTTTCCTTTGCTTTTTCTTTGTACAACATACTTGTTCCTAAGGTTTTGGACCATGGGGAATCCATTTTTGAGGTCAAAATTATGAAATTCTAACTCTAAATACCTCCCCTGTTCTGGCCGAAATTATCTCATAGTGATTAAGAAAAATTTCCTTCAAATCAATTCAAACCTTCCATGGATTCATGCTTCTAGTGTCTAGTCTATGCTTTCCCTTAAGTTTCATGGTCCAAAACTCATTCCTATGCTAAAACCCAATTTGGATGAAACTATAAGGTGTAAAGGAAGAGAACTAAACCATAAATCATGCTTTAAAAACCATGGATAGTAAGTTTAGGGTAGTAACATAAAAGCTTACCGATTGGTTTTTCAATTTTGCTTTGACTCCTCTTCCTTTTCTTCCTCTTTTTCTCCTTCCTTTTCTTGCGTTTTCTTCCTCTGTTTCAGCCACTGGTTCAGCGTGAAAATGAAGAAGAAAGAAGGCAATTTAATGACTTAATTGGGTGATTAACATTATGGCTAATCATGGTTAATTAACAAAAGTAACCATGATTACTTTTTGTCTCCTTCTTCAACAAGTTTTCCTTCAAAAATCATTAAATTATTTGGACAATTGGCTGCAGCAAATCACGCATGAGAGAGAGAAAAATATGTCCAAAAATTGTCCAATTTTTCTGATCCAGATATACCTCAATCCGGATACTTTTTAACCGTACCGATAAAACCGTCTTTATACTAATTTAGCATTTTTGGGATACAGGACTATTCTAATTTTATTTTTATATTTTCATAATTATCCTGTCCCACATGGTATCTGTGTATGGCCCATATCCTGATCCGATTTCTTTTTAACCATCGGTAGGGCCCACGGTTTACTTTATCGGTTTACTGTTACTTTTGGACACTCGGCACTGATTATTTCTTTATTCTTGAACATTAACCCTCAGTGCCATATACCATTGGACTTCTCTCATCGAGAGCTTCATTTTGACAGTAATTTTGCATATTTACAACATTGCCCTTGACCCGGGTTAAATTATAATTTCTGAAACTTTTGGGTCGTTAGGTGTAATTTTTCCCAAAACTTATAAAATTGGTTTCAATTGCTGCTTGCGTCCACCGCCTTGGTCTTTTCTTTCTTTCTTTCTTTCTTTTCTTTTTTTTTCTTTTCCTTTTTTTTTCCCTTAGGGACAAAATCGTCATTTCCATATTTCTTAGGGGCAAAATGTAATTTCTCATTTTTCCATCCAATCAAGAAAAATGACCTCTTTACCCTATTACACGTAAAACGGTGTCTGCCCATTTTTGTAAATTCTCTATGCATTTTTGGTTATCTAATATTTTAGGGATGTTACACAAGGAAGGACCAGGACTTGGTATGCTCAGTGTACCAGCAACCTCAGTATCATCTACAGCATCATCATGCTCAGAAGAGGCTAGCTTAAAGGGGCTTGGAGGCTTAGAAGTTAGAGACTTAGCAGGCTCAGAGAATCCTGGCTGAGGTGGAGTTGATGGGACAAGAATGGCATTCCGAATGTCTTCATATGCATCAGCAACCACTTTCATGTTTTTGGCCAACTGGTGGATCTGATCTTACAGATGAGCAAACTTGGCATTTTGCTCATCCCTGATGCTTAGTATGAGTGTAAATAAACTATCATACAACTCAGTGATCTTGGTTGGCTTGGCACAAGAGGAGGGAGTAGATAGAATGTGAGCAGGCAGAGATGGAGATGGGACAGGCTGAGAAGGCTGAGGAGTAGGTTTTGCAGAAGCCTCAGAGGTACCTTCTTGCTGTAGGGAGGCATCTTCATCAAAGAAAAGATCTTCAGATTTTCCTGCTCCCTTCGCAATCCATCTTCCATCTTTTCTTTCAATCCCCATTCTTTGTGCCTCCTCTTCCTTGAAAATCTTAGTGGGCTTCTCTTTCCCCTTCTCAAGGTACTGAATTCTAGCATGTTGTAGAATCTTGGAAATGATTGCTGCATAAGGGAGTGTAGAGCCTTTCCTTTGATCCCTTGCCTTGATCATGCGTTGAAGTATGATATGTCCTATGTTGATAAGCTTCCTTTGCATGATTGCTGCCATTACATGTGCTTATACCGTTGTGATCAAATTGAAGCTACCTCCTTTATTGAAGATAATCCTAGACACTATGTAGTGTAGGATCCTCACTTGAGCACTAAGGTCAGTGGGCTTCAGCAAGTTTATTGGTGGCCTATTCTTCTTTCTTCTGAACAATGTATTCAGGATTGTGCTCTCCTTGTAGTTCAGAAAGAGGCCACCTTCATCAGCAGTCTCTGCCTAATACATATATCCTGAGGCAGTGATGTCAATTTTAAGGCAATCTTGCCTTGGAATTTCTAATACTTCATTAAAAGTTTCATCTGTGAGCCAGATGGTCCTTGATCTCAAATGGACCTCCCACTTCTTCTTCTTGCTGTTGTACTTCAGGGAGGCATACCATGTCTTGACCACTTTATCATCATACCTCTCCAGTATTTCTTATATCTCATCATCCATAATCCAGCATCAAAATTGTTAGAGAATAAGAAATCTTCCATATTCACACAATGAGGCTTGATTACCTTTTTACTCACAAACTTGGTCAAGTATTCCTCCTTAATCTGAGCAGTGCTCCATAATGGCATTGTTGTGAGTTGGTATTCTCCAGATTCAGTACTGAAGGAGGAAGAGGAAGCAACAATAGCAGTAGCAGGAACAGGAACTGAAGGCTCTATTTTCTTCGGTGAAGAAGGTCCAGCCTTCTTTGATTTAGCCTTTGGAGTTATTTTCTGTCATTTGTAGGGAGTTGCCTTGCTTGATTCGGCTTTTCTCTTTGGTTTTTTACCCTCCTTTGAGGCATATTATGATTTAACCATTCTCTTTGGTCATGCCTCTCCCTTTCCAACTTTTGGAATCTTTACTCTTGCCATTTTCGTGGATGAATGTTTCAGATTGAAGCTGAGAATGGGTTTATAGGATGCGAAAAGGAGTTTAAATGGTGGGAATTGAAGATTTATGGTCAGAATTGAAGAGCATTGAAGAGAGAATTTGAACAGACTTAGAGAAGATATGAGTAGGGTTACATCTGTTTAGAGGAAAACTGTTGGTTTTGATGTGTGTAACCGCCTAACAGACGAATTTTAAGGGGTCAAAATTTGAACTTCAAGCAGTTACAAGTCGAACCATTCAGCAAAGCTTACTCATAGATGAATTTTCTTCTGAAAGTTTGTCTAACAGAGGCTTGGTCCAAGCAGCACAAGATTAACAAACGAACTTTGTTTCAACAAAGTTCAAATTTTGATTAAAAGGCAACAAGCAATAACTAAAACAACAAGCAGCAGACGAATTATACACATGAAAATTCGTCTTTCAGAGATTCAACATTGTGAGCATGTTTTAACAGACAAATTTTGAATCAGAAATTCGAATTTCTACACTTTGTAAAGGTTCTCCAACATGCATATGTTAAGAAATAGTCATTCGTATAATCATCATGTTGAACAAAAATAACATTGAAACTTTTATTATTGAAAATTCAAACTTTCAAATACCAACAGATGAATTTTGAGGGACCACCAAGAACTGTTACAATGTAAACCAAGCTGAAGTTCGTCTGATGGGCTTCTAAATTCGAATGTTGAGCATGCTAACTTGTTCAAAAACACAAATTATCAAGGAAATTCATCTAACACACAACTAAATACGAATTTCAACTTTAAAAACTTACAAAATGGATCCAGAACTCCGATTTCTTGCTGTTTCTTTCACCTTTTGACTGTTCCATTCAGATTTGCTCCATTTTTCAGATCTATTGTCATTTAAACTCATGAGGAGCACCTGTAACTTACATTAAACTTACTCCGATGCTAAAGTTAGAATCAATGTCAGAAATTCTAAAACAGATTGATACAAAAGTTTACTTACAGTTCTTTGGGATTTACCATACCCAATTCTCTCCTGATTTTACAATGCCTATCTTCTGAAAAAGGCTTTGTCAAGATGTCAGTAACTTGATCTTTTGTAGTAATGTATTCTAGTCTTATCTCTCCTTTCAGAACATGATCTCTTATGTAGTGGTGCCTAACTTCAATATGCTTCGTCCTTGAATGCATGACTGGATTCTTTGTAATGTTAATGGCACTTTGGTTGTCATACATTATAGGTATTTCTTTTATTTCAATCTCAAGATCTTCAAGCTGCTATTTCATCTAGATGACTTGGGCACAACAGCTTCCAGCTGCAACATATTCAGCTTCTGCCGTGGATAGGGCCACACTATTTTGCTTCCTGCTAAACCATGAAACCAAGGATCCTCCAACAAACTGACATGTTCCACTTGTGCTTTCTCTGTCAGTTTTGAATCCTGCAAAGTCATTATCAGTGTGTCCTTTCAAATCTTCTCCATTGCCCTTAGGATACCAAAGACTCATCTGTGATGTTCCAATAAGATATCTGAAAATACACTTCACAGCAGTTGCATGGGTTTCCTTGGGACATAACTGGAATCTTGCATACATACAGACACTAAACATGATGTCAGGTCTGCTAGCAGTTAGGTACAGTAGGGATTCAATCATTCTTTTATATTGGGTTATGTCAAACATTTTACCCTCTTCATCCATATCCAGTTCGGTTGCAGTAGCCATAGGTGTTTCCATTGGCTTAGCATTCTCCATACCAAACTTTTTCAGCAATTCTTTCAGATACTTGAATTGATTGAGAAAGATACCATCATTGCACTACTTGATTTGCAATCCAAGAAAGAAGTTGAGCTCACCCATCATGGACATTTCAAATTCTCCCTGCATTAGCTTAGATAAATTCTTGCAAAGAGATTCATTAGTAGCACCAAATATAATATCATCAACATAGATTTGAACAATAAGTAAATCTTTATTTTCTTTCTTAGTGAATAAATTTGTATCTACTTTTCCTCTGTTGAACCCCTTTTTAGTTAGAAAATTACTTAATCTTTCATACCATGCTTTAAACCGTAAAGGGCTTTCTTTAGTTTGTAGACTTGGTTTGGTTTTGTAGAGTCCTCAAAGGCTGGAGGTTGGTCTACATAAACTTCTTCCATGATATATCCATTAAGAAAAGTATTTTTCACATCCATTTGATATAGCATAATATTTTTCATACATGCATATACTAACAGAATTCTAATTGCTTCTAATCTAGACACTAGAGCAAAGGTTTCTTCAAAATCAATTCCTTCTTCTTGATTATATCCTTTGGCAACCAGTCCAGCTTTATTTCTGATTATTAATCCAGATTCATCAAGCTTATTTCTAAAAACCCATTTGGTGCCAATGACAGGATGATCTTTGGCTCTGGGTACCAAATCTCAAACTTGATTTCTTTCAAATTGATTCAACTCATCTTGCATAGCTAAAATCCAATATTCATCAGTTAAGGCTTCTTTAGTACATTTAGGTTCAATTTGAGAAATAAAAGCACAGTTTATCATTTGATCCCTTAACTGTTTTCTGGTTTTAACTTTCTCTTGAACATCCCCTATCACTTGATCAACAGGATGATTCCTTTGATATCTCTAAGTTCTAGGGAGTTCTTGAGAAATGTCTTCATTATATTCATCCTCAAAATCTTTCTCCTGAATATCTTCCTGTATGTTAATAGATTCAGATCTTTTTGGAGGTTCAATTTTACCTTCATCAGAAAGATCTAAATTTTTAAAGTTTGAAATAAGATCATCCTCATCTGTGACATGTTAACAGTTTCATTTTTAATGAATACTACATGCACGGATTCTTCTACTGATTTAGACTTTTTATTAAAAACTCTATATACCTTACTTCTACTAGAATAGCCCAGAAATATACCTTCAAAAGGAGATCTGGTTCAGCTGAGGGAGGATGCTCAGAAGGTTCAGTGCTTGGATCCTCATCATCAGAGATCTCAAGTAGCTCTTGCACCTTTTGTCTGGAAAGTGCCAATTGAGCCCTCTGTTCTAGCAAAAGTAAGGCATATAGAGTTTTCAATAAAAAGTCTAAATTGGTAGAAGAATCTGTGCATGTAGTATTTATCGAAAATGAAACTGCTTCTAAACATGTTACTGATGAGGATGATCTTGTCTCAAACTTTAAAAAGTTAGATATCTCTGATGAAGGTATAATTGAACCTCCAAAAATATCTGAATCTATTAATATAGAGGAAGATATTCAGGAGAGAGATTTTGAAGAAGAAAATAATGAAGAAATGTCTCAAGAACTCCCTAAAGCTTGGAGATATCAAATGAATCATCCTGTTGATCAAGTGATAGGGAATGTTCAAGAGAGAGTTAGAACCAGAAAACAGTTAAGGGATCAAATGATTAATTGTGCCTTCATCTCACAAATTGAACCTAAATGTACTGAGGAAGCCTTAACTGATGAGTACTGGATTTTGGCTATGCAGGATGAATTAAATCAGTTTGAAAGAAATCAAGTCTGGCATTTAGTGCCTAGACCTAAAAATCATCCTGTCATTAGTACCAAATGGGTTTTTAGAAATAAACTTGATGAATCAGGATCAATCATCAGATATAAAGGTAGACTGGTTGCTAAAGGATATAATCAAGAAGAAGGCATTGATTTTGAGGAAACCTTTACTCCAGTAGCTAGATTAGAAGCAATTAGAATTCTATTAGCATATGCATGCATGAAAAATATTTTGTTATATCAAATGGATGTGAAGAATGCTTTTCTAAATGGATATATCATGAAAGAGGTTTATGTAGATCAACCTCCAGGTTTTGAGGATTCTACAAAATCAAATCATGTGTATAAACTAAAGAAAGCCCTTTACAGTTTGAAGCAAGCCCCTAGAGCGTGGTATGAAAGATTGAGTTATTTTCTAACAGAAAAAGAGTTTAACAGAGGAAAAGTAGAAACAACTTTATTTACTAAGAAAGAGAATAAAGATTTACTTATTGTTAAAATCTATGTTGATGATATTATATTTGGTGCTACTAATAAATCTCTTTGCAAGAATTTTTCTAAGTTAATGCGGGGGGAATTCGAAATGTCCATGATGGGTGAACTCAACTTCTTCCTTGGATTGCAAATCAGGCAGTGTGATGATGGTATCTTCCTAAATCAATCCAAGTATCTGAAAGAACTACTAAAGAAGTTTGGAATGGAAAATGCCAAGCCAATGGGAACACCTATGGCTACTACAACCAAGCTGGACATGGATGAAAAAGGGGAAATGTTTGACATAACTCAGTATAGAAGAATGATTGGATCCCTACTGTACTTAACTGCCAGCAGACCTGACATTATGTTTAGTGTCTGTAAGTATGCAAAATTCCAATCATGTCCCAAGGAGACCCATGCAACTGCTGTGAAACGTATCTTCGGATATCTTGTTGGAACTTCACAGATGGGATTTTGGTATCCAAAGGGCAATGGAGAAGATCTCAAAGGATACACTGAAGCTGACTTTGCAGGATCCAAAACTGATAGAAAAAGCACAAGTGGAACATGTCAGTTTCTTGGAGGATCCTTGGTTTCATGGTTTAGCAAGAAGTAAAACAGTGTGACCTTATCCACAGCAGAGGCTGAGTATGTTGCAGCTGGAAGCTGTTGTGCCCAAATCATCTGGATGAAATAGCAGCTTAAAGATCTTGAGGTTGAGATGAAGGAAATACCAATCATGTGTAACAATCAAAGTGCCATTAATATCACAAAGAATCCTGTCATGCATTCAAGGACAAAACATATTGAAGTTAGGCACCACTTAATAAGGGATCATGTTTTGAAAGGAGAAATCAGACTAGAGTACATCCCAACTGAAGATCAAGTTGCAGATATCTTGACAAAGCCTCTATCAGAAGATAGACATTGCAAAATAAGAAGAGAATTGGGTATGGTAAATCCCAATGAACTGTAAGTAAATTCATGTGTAATTCTATTTTTAGATTTTCCAACATTAAATTAATTCTAACTTTAGCATTGGAGTGTATTTAACTTAAGTTACAGGTGCTCCTCATGAGATTCAATGGCAATAAATCTGAAAAATGGAGCACACCAGAATGGAACAATCAAAAAGTCAAGAAAATGGCAAAAATTCTGAGTTTCTGGATCCATTCTGTAAGTTTTTAAAGTTGAAATTCGTATGTGAATTGTGTGTCAGACGAATTTCCATGAAAAACTAAGTTTCTGAGGAAGTCAGCATGGTCAACATTCGAATTTGGATGCCCAACAGACGAACTTCAGCCTGTTATAAGTTGGAACAGTTCTTGGTGATGCCTCGAAATTCGTCTGTTGGACCTCGAAAGTTTGAATTTTCAAGAACAAAATTTCAAAGTTATGTTTGTCTAACATAATGATTATACTAATGTTTATCTCTTAACATACGAATGTTGGACAACTTTCACAAAGTAAAGAAATTCGAATTTCTGATTTAAAATTCGTCTGTTGAAACATGCTCTTCAATGTTGAATCTTTGAAAGATGAATTCTCATATGCATAATTCGTCTGTTGATTGGTGATTTGATTGCTGTTTGATGTTTACACTTCAAAATTTGAACTTTGTTGGAACAAAGTTCGTCTGTTCATCTTGTGTTGCTTGATCCAAGCCTCTGTCAGATGAACTTTTAGAAGAAAATTCGTCTGTCAGTAAGCTTTGTCGAACAGTTGAACTTTTAACTGCTCGAAGTTCTAATTTTGACCCCTCAAAATTTGTCTGTCAGGCAGTTACTTTTGTTAAAACCGACAGTTTTCCACTGAGCAGATGCAACCCTACTCTCTTCCTCTCTGGGTTTGTTCAAATCCTCTCTTCAATGCTCTTAAATTCTGATCGAAAATCTTCATCTCCCACCGTTTAAACTGATTCTCGCACCCTATAAACCCAATCTCTACTTCATTCTGAATCATTCATCCTCGAAAATGGCAAGAGTAAAAAATCCTGAAGCTGGAAAATGAGACGCTCATCCAAAGAGATCGGTCAAGTCCCAATATGCCTCAAAGGAAGGTGATAAACCGAAAAGAAAAGCTGAATCAAGCAAGGGAACTCCTTTCAAACGTCAAAAAACTACACCAAAGGGTGAATCAAAGAAAGCTAGACCCTCTTCCTTGAAGAAAGCAGAACCTTCGGTCCCTATTCCTGCTGCTTCCACTTCCTCCTCTAGTACTCAATCTGGAGAATATCAACTTACTACACTGCCATTATGGAGCACTCCACAGATTCAGGAAGAATACTCTACCAAGTTTGCCAATAAAAAGGTAATTAAGCCTCATTGTGTAAACTTGGAATATATGAATTTCCATGTTTAAAGTTGTTCTGTCAAGTGTGAATAGTAAATTCAATTTGCTACAATGCCTTCAAAATTCGAATTTTGGAACCCCAAAATTCGTCTGTCAGAAGCTGGTTCAATGAGGCACAATAGTTTATAAATTCAAATTTGAATTTCCAAAGGGCAAAGTTCATCTATCAAAGAGACCTCTTTTCAGACTTACTTTAAAATTCAAATTTCTGAATATTGTCATTCGTATGTCAACATATCAACACAACAGACTCATAGGCTTTGTTTCTGAAATTTGAATTTTCAAGTTCAAAGTTCGTCTGTTAGTGAGCAATTTTAAAGCTCTTTTTGAACTTGTTTTCAAATGAACTTTGACATGTTCTCAAACGAATTTTTCAATTTTCATAAGTTGTATTTTATCTGAAATTCAAATTTTCAAAAGCCAAAGTTCGTCTATCATTGAAAGCTCTTTTCAGACCCCTATCAAAATTTGAATTTCTCAAGTCAAAATTCGTCAGTAAGAGAAGCCTCTTTTCAGACTTGTTCATTTTCAATATGAAATTCGAATTTCCAAAGGCAAAGTTCGAATTTTCAAAACAGCAGATCAGTATAAACCTTTCAAACTTCGTCTGTTGGTGGGTGTTTTTCAAATTTTCCATGAATTAACATAGAATTAAGTTTTTAAAATATCTTTTCACGAAATCAAAGTCTTCTACTCAAATGAAAATATTACTAAACATTCTACATCTATTCTTGCACTGATTTCTCCAGAATTCCTTCACTTGAAACCTTTTGTGCACCTTTGATATCTTTACTCCAAGCTCTTGAAGGTTGGTTTAGAGTCTTCAAAACACTTGATTCAACAATCAGCACTCAAAATTAAGTTCCAGATTTTAGCTCCATCTAAATGCAATCTTCTCACTCCAAAGCTGCTCTTTGCTTACCACTTCCACACTCGTCCATCGCCTCCAGATCTCCATTGCCACCACACTGCTTTCCTCTCACACACGGTGGTCACCTCTCTCTCGAGCGTCATCGCCATCCACGCTCCTTCCCTCTCACACTCGGTCTCACTCTCTTGATTGAAACCCACGAACAGATTGAAGTTCCCTCCTATGTGATTGCCGCCATCGTCCACTTTACTCCCTCCGTCAATCTCCGTCATACACTCTACTCCCTCCAGTGGTTGCCATTGTGCTCTGCCTCTACTCCTTCCATCGGTCTCCGTCTTTATCATCTATGTGGGTTTTTTTTTATATTATTTTTTTCTAAATTTTAGTTGAATTTATTTTTTTTATTTTTACTTAATTCAATTAATTTCTATATTTAGGCAAACACCCATCCTTTTAGTTTCCTTGTTCTAAAAATGAGCTTATTTTCTATTGGGGATTTTAGCCAAATCTATTAGCTCAAGGGGGCTTATGAACTCAAGGGAGCTTATTTTATATTGGTATTTCAATCTTGGCTATTGTAGAATTTTTGGGAGGTCCATTATTTATGGGAGATTCGGCTAAAAGACGTATTTTATGAAAATTATGGAAATAATGCAAATGATTTATTTCTGTTAATTATATTTTGGGGCTTGACTTCTCTTGAATATGAAAATTATAATATAACTCTTTATAATTAAAGATACCTTGTGGACTCCAATCTCGTTTAAGTAATCATGGATTATGTCCTGAATTTTGTGTTTCAATTTTATCTATTGTAGATCTATGGAGAGGTCCAATATTTAGTGGTGACTCTATCAAAATTGAATGTGTTTCTTGCAAGTAAAATGAGTAAGTTTTTTTTAAATATCTTTGTGATAAATAATCCACCTTTGGTAATGTTATCTGGTTGAAGTGTGCAAACTTAATTTGATTGCTTGAAGTACTTTATGATTTATACTTGTATCTCCTGTGCATAAAGCTTGATATTTCTTGTTTTTAGTTGCAAGCTATATATTTTTTCACCTACTGTTTGTGAGAATTTTGTAAGTATGAAAATTATGTTACTGTAATCCATATATTTTTTATTGTCCTATTCCTTGAAATATTTATGTTGAATATATAGTTATATACAGTGTCTTTGATATTTAAAGAAGAGTCTCTCAACTTTTTATCCTATCAAATGTGGATACAGGAGTAGAAGTAAGAGTACTAACATGGTGGTTACTCTTCCTCCAATCAAGGATAATGATAAAGATGTAATGTTTTACTATTAGACCTGTAGTTGCTTTATTCTAATTCAATATTTTGGATATATAGATAAGATATAGAGACCTATATATTTTACTACTAGAACTAATTTATTTTAGTTTAGTATTTTGAGAATAATTAAGGATATTTTAGTGTGATATTGGAAATATGATTTTTTAGTATGAGATTTATATGAATTTTATAATTTTCATTAATTCTATTGAACCATCTTTTGGGATATAACTCTAGTAAAAGTTCATTTTAGATACATATTCAATAATCATTTTTGGCATTATAGCTATTATGGCTATAAAATTTGCTTAGCTATTTTGGAAATTTGGTTGTAAATACAGGTCTGGATATAGATTACGCTTATTTTGGAGTAAAAAAAATCAAAGTTACATTGGTTTTTTAATATAATTGACATAAAAAGCATATTTTTCTATATCGGTTTTGTATTAAAAACCAAAGTAAAAGCAATTTTTCTACATCAGTTTTTTAGTTAAAGACTTATGTAAAAGAATTTTCTGTTAAAAACCTATGTAAAAGCAATTCTTTTACATCGGTTAAAAAACCGATGTACAAATAGTTTTTCTACATCGCCTGCTTTTACATCACTTTTAAAACCGATTTAAAAAAGCTATAATAACCGATATAAATTGGGGTTCTGTGTAGTAATGTGTGTCCTAGTCTCGCAGGCCATGTGTCTATATCTATATTAAAATTATAACTAGAAGCAGCAAAGCAATCATATTTATAATGATTATCAAATACGCCTAGAATAACAAAACCATTGGAAATAAAACTAGAACCACAATATATTGTCCCTTTCAATATATCAGCAAGTCTATTATGAAAATTAAAATCAAATCCATAGTCAAGAAGGCAAATAATATAAACTAAATTCCGCCAGATGTGAGCATATAAAACATCATGATGTATTAAAATTTTTCCGCTACATAAATGTAGCTTGACGGTGTCAATTCCCTTCACTTCAAGCCTCTAATGAGTCCTCTTCTAGATCCTCTTCTTCCTCAGGATCCTCTCCTAATACTTCTTATGAATCCTCTAACGTTTCCTCTTCAGGAGTCTCTTTGGTCATTAGGAGTGGCTATTAAATAACCATCATTTTCATAACTTCCATAAGGATCCAATAAGTATAGGTCTAACTCATCATCAATTAAATTCTCTGGGGGATTGTTTTGCAGGTATGCAAATGTTTTAGCGAATAGAGGTGGAGTGGTCATAACATTGTCTTCTAAAGAATGAGATTGGGATAATGGGGAATATATTGGCAATTGAACATCAGAGACAGAAAAATCAAGGAAGGCTGGGAGTTTGTTAGACCCTTGTGACTTAAGTGCAGGAGATGATACGGACTCAGAGGAACTTATAATTACCTAAAAAATGAAAAATAGGCACCATTTATGGGCTTTTCTTAACATTTTTTTATCATAAAAACAATTAATAAAATGCTCAAAATAAGCATATAGTATATCAATTGAAGCTCACGAATTTACGGACTTTTAGGATCAAACCATGCCCAAAAATACCCTTACACGCACCCGTACACACACCTAGAATATCCAAATTGCCATAAATACTGAAAAAATTGGATAAGCAAAAGTTTTTCATGTGCCAAGGGGGTGCGTGCACTAATAATATGGACGTCCACACACCGTCGGCTCTAATGGTATGCTCTACATGGCCAAAAGTTATGCTAATGGGCCCACGCGCCACGTCAAAATTTAATAATATTAATAAAAAAATTAATAATATTAATTAATTAATTTTTTTCATTGGTTTGGGCTGGTTTCATGTCCGACCGAGATTCTCTAAAGTTTGATCTAGTTCGCTTCTCCCTTTTTTTTGGGTTTTTTCTTTTGAGTTGGGCCATTTTTTAATGGCCCAACTTCTTACACGACCTAGTTCGCCAATTTCCTCCCTTCCCTTTTTTTTTAAATATTTTGTTTTGGCAAAACGATGTATCATTTTGGCCTTATGCCAAAACGACATGTAGTCGGGGTTATCCCTGACCTCCAACTAGGTCAATCCTACCCGGTTCGTAATTGGTGGCAGACGCATGAACCTGCCACCTTTTTCAGCGTTTTCTCCCTCATCCAACATCCATTTAACGAGATTTTGGTGGCATTTTTTTTGTTTCGTCGTTCTCTACATGATGGTGGTCTCCATTTGCCGGAAAAAAAAAACAATTTGAGGGAACCAATTTCAAGAATTATCACATATAGGAATTTTATTTGTAAAAAAAAAAGAAAATTTTGGTCCACTACTGGAATCTAATTTACTCGGATATCTTATTTGCATTTGTAATGAGCACAGAGACAGTATACAAATTATATATGCACTCATAATAAAATATGGAGACTAATGCAAATTTATGAACACAGAGAGACTAAATTAACTAAGCAGTGAAAGAAATTGTTGAAATTCAAATGAAGAATTTCACAAAAGGTTTCCTCACATGTATATAACGAGAATATATGAGTGCACGATAAGGTAGCGTGAAAAATTTTTTGCCCAAAAATCAAACTGGCTCTAATGCCAATGATGAAATAAGAGAGGTAGAGAAGAAATACATACTGGTCAAGGATATTCTTCAACTGATGAAAACAAAATGACATACAGTGCTACCATAGGCGGATGGAATAAAGTCATGATCTTGGACTATACTCACCGGTTTACCGTAGAAGCACTCAAAGAAAGAATTGATTCTCTTCTGTTTTTGTCAGGAGAAGGAAATAAAACTGAGAGCCTTCTTGATTTTTCTAGAGCGGTATTTCTAAGAATACATTTTTATGGATGCACTAGTACTCTGTCACCTTAATTCTCTGTATTATGGAAGATATGGGAGAGATTTCAAATAACCGTTCCCTCCCTATTTTAAAAATACACAATAAGTCCTAATTTATATTGGGCTTTAGCTTTTATTTTATTTCACCTAACAATGGTGGATTTAATTGTGCAACCCAATAGTTAGCAATTAACTTCTTTTTTTTTCGCCCATGAATAGTCTCACATTCAAGGTTTGCCACTACTCATGGCAGGAAAAAAAAAGGAAAGCAACAATATTCTTCAAAAATTCGTACAGGACAGTGTTTGAATGAAACAAAACAATCCGGAGTACACTTGCTCATTTTAATTGAAGCACTTTGCTAGTTTCGAGTTTGGAAATCATAATGAGATAGAACAATACAACGAAGTTGGAGAAGAGAACCCAGAAATTATATGTAATATTATACAAGATTTAACACAACAAAGTCGGAGAATAGAACACACGAATTATAATATTATGCAATATTTAAATCGATCTATTTCAATACTACTTGAAGGACAGAGAATATGGTTTGGATAACTGTGAGAATGAGGAGTATGATTCCCCCAAGAGAGGCTGCAGTTTTCCAAGGTGTACCGCAATAATCACGCTTCAAGCTTGGTAACAAAGCTGCCTTCCTCTGGCGCCAAGGATGTTGACAAAATTTATTCAAATCTTTGCAGAGTTGACGGTATTCGGCAGTACAGCTCAGTGGATTGGAATTTTTCGGGAGGCCACTAAATAAAGTAGCAACATCATCAATTCTGGTATCACCACCTGTTTTGCAGATTATTTTCCTGCGAATAAGAAAATCCACATCTTCATTTGTGCGGATTAGGCTATCTATTATAGAAGCATAGTCGCTAAGGTAAGGTTCATTTGGACAATGACACAACTCGAAAGCTATCATATTATGAAACAAAAATTCAGTCGTATTATCCACAAAAATCTGTGGAATCTCAAAAATAGGCTTTGAAAATTTCAAGTCGCAATGTATGCTTTTTCTTGCCCTGAACTTTACTCCTGCTTCATGTAACTGATTTGCACTGTATAAATGATGATATAGAACATCTGGTGATGTCAATCTTTGAGGCTTTGTTGGTAAGTGAAATAATCTTAGAAGTTCCGTGAAGTGCCTTATTATCCTTTCATTAGGATTTGGCTTAAAGTCTTTCCTGTAAAACACTCCAAATATCATATATGTTAGCTCAATAAATGAAGGGAGGTTACCGCGACGGTCAGGGGGAAATGCTTCACTGAACAGATCTTCAATAACAAAGAATGGAAGTTGATTCTCAAGTAAAACCAAATCCATAATTATAGCATTCTCTATTGGAAAATCCATCTCATAGACATATATGAACAGCTGAATGATGAAAGCAGCATCAACTAATATTAGTTTCACAAGTTCCTTCTTAGAAAAAGGGATGTTCTCTGAATAAGAAGCACGAACTTTTGGCTCTGCCTTTCTTATGAAACTAACCAAATCGTGCAAGCGTGTCATAGCTTTCTGTGTGAATCTTTTGAAGCATAATTGTTTGTACCTTTGCCCGTCCTCCCGCCTCACTTTGCAATAATGAAAAGGGCCAATCGAAATAAATTTTGGGGCATAAGCCTCTTCTTTCAGATCACGGATTGCTTGGGGCACCTTGTAAATACAACATTCCCTAGTGAAGGGACCAAAGGGTAAGAAGAGACCATCTCCGCTATGCTTCAAGAACGGACCAAAGGATAAGAAGGGACCATCTTCGCTATACTTCAAAATTCCTTCTATGTCGACTAACAGATCTTCTTCCATCTATCAGGTTTGACATAGAAAACAACCAGCAATTATTACATAAGCAAAATAGAAAGGTGGTCACACAAGAACAAAATTCTTGCACAACTTTTATGTGAAAGATCATAAAATTCTGTGAGCAATGCAATTGATCTCGCAGGTATTCTCAATGATTTTAAATTATGGAAATACAAGCTGTTGGAATTGAGTATCCTCACGGAAAAATTCCTTGGGAATAATGTTCTCACGGAATATTACCACCAGAACATTGCCAGAAGAATTGATTAGAAAAGCTGTAATAAATTTTTTACTTTCTTGCAAATTTCTCTAGACCAAATTTTGTGTCAACAGTTATTTCTTCTCATTCACATGGAGTATTTCTGTGAGAACAAATAATTCATAAAATGACAAATACTTTTATGCTTCTCAAAAAATTATTTGGGAAGAACTATATATATAATGAGATGTTTAAGCGTTCGATAGCATGAAAAGAGTAGAACAAACGATTATGAAATCTATGCTGTGTCTTTGGCTAATAATTGAATCGTAATCTCACAAATATTCTTTTTATAACCAAAACTAATATTGCCAAAAAAAGTGCTGATAATTTTGACATTATACATTAGCAATCTGAAGAGTCGTAAGCGAGGGGAAAGTGAAAAAAAAAAATTCACAATTTAACAAGAGTACAGGATTCATACTTTTTGTTCCAAGCGACTGGAGGATAAATCAGCAGAATCAGGGGAGAGAGGTGGTTGCGTTATTTCCACCATTTCTTGAGTAATCTCAGTGTCAGTGGTCAGGTCCTTCTGCTTCAAATCATCCATCTTCCAAATTTTTCTAAGAGAAATCGTAAGACCTCGAATATGAGGTTGTGCTCCTCTTGGGTTCTGCTTGGCTCAATCTATGTTGTGATATTCTTAAATAGACTTCATAAGGCTTCGTGAATTAAGATTTAGTGGTTTAAAAAAAATTAAATGAACCCGCTTTTGACCCACAAATTAAATAGGCTGAATTAAAAAAAAAATCAAATATTGATAAATTGTGTGTTTTTCGTCATAACTGAATGGTAATCTTAAAAATCTTTTTTTATGACCAAAATTAAATAATTCTAAAACTGGCTAATAGTTTAGGTATCAATCATTAGCAATATTCATACAAGTTGTAAGTAAAGGGAAACTAAACAGTTTTTAAAAAAAATAAAAATGGCCTTCAGAATTGGACAAGAGTAAATACAGGGATGCATACTTGTTCCAAATGATCATTCGAGTTGAAATCTATGGAATGAAAATGAAAATGAATTAATGTGCATATTGAGAGGTGTGCATGGGACTAGGAGTTCCCATAAAAATGATGCAACTCTATCATATCGGATTGAATTTCTTGCTCTTTTGGCTCATTTTTCTCCTCTCATGTCCCCTCACTGTTATCTCCCCTTAATAATTTCTTCTCTCTCACCACTTTTCCTTCCATGTACGATCTTGCTTTATACACATATAATATTATTTATGTAATTATTTATATGTATAATTAATAAATTTATTCATCAAAAGAAAAATAAGTATTAAATATTCTAAAAATTATAGTATAAATAGTAAAATAAATCATAAAATATTATAATAACTTTAAATGGTCATATTTTACTATAAAAATTTGAAGTGATATATATAAATACAAAATGGTATGGATAAATATGTATACACAAGTGCGATACGCGTATCGTATTGCATTGTGTATCAAATACGAATGCGTTTACTTTTTTTAAGTATCGGTGCTTCATAGCTCCTATGTAATACATATTCTTCATAAATGAGTTAAATAATATTGAGTATTTTGAGTTTTTTCTCTAAACTTTTCTATTTTCTCCTTCTTCCTTAAGTTCTCTTCTTGGTCTCTTCTATTTTCTCTCTCTCTCTCTGCTTCTGTCGCCTTTCTTTCTATCCCTTCCTTTCCCTTGTTCTGTATCTTTCTCTTTTGAGCTATTTCTTTTCTCCCTCTTTCTGTCTATCCTTTGTTTCTTTCACAAATTCTTCTACTCCTCTCTCATACTTTCTTTATCTCTCTACCTTACCTCTCTCTCCCCCTGCTCATATCACTAAGCCTTTCTGCTTCATGTCCGTTATCTCCCAGTGAATCTGAGTATAGATGTGCTCTTCCTCTTCCTACATACTATTGTTTGTGCCAATTGTTGTATTCAGCATGCTTTAGATCCATCCTTGGCTTTGTTATGTAAAATTGCCAAGAATAACCGTTGTGCGTAAGTGAAAAATAAGTTCTTCCATAAATAATTAATTTTAAAGAAATATTCTTCACATCAAAATGACACATTTCAATAAAAAAAAAAGACTTGGAATTACATATCATTGTTCACTTTTTAATATTCAATTATTCCCAATTAAGTGTTGGTCATAAAAAGTTATTTCCAATTAAGTGAGCTTCTACAATTTTTACTACTTCCTTTGTTTTCTATTATAAGTCATGATTGACAAGAATTTAAGTATACAAAATATAAGTCATCTTGTGAGTATTAAATATTTATTTCCATGTTTACCCTTCATTAAATAATTATGGTGGATAGAAATTAAGAAAGAGATAATTAAAATAAGTATAATTTAATAAGGATAATAGTAGAAAATTATGATAAATTTTACAAAATTTAAGAATTTTAATTATTTTTCTTAGTATATATAAAATAATTAAAAGTGGCTTAAAATATGGAATAGATGGAGTAATTAACTCCCTTCTCTCTCATCTTCACTTGACCCAACAACTTTTTACTATTCGATTTCCCAGCTGTATTCATTAAATGTTTGTCGGACATCTAGTTGCATATGTAAAAGATGTTTAAAACGGATACAAACCAACTAAATCCAATCAAACCAAACTAAACCAATAAAAGCACATAAAAACCAAACTGAAATGTGATCTGCTTGGAATTTTACAATACTAGAACTAGCTTAGTTTGGTCTGGTTTAGTTTTAGTGTCTTGGGATCTATACCAATCCTAAATCATCCCAACTATGCTTAATAAATTTTCTATTTATAATACTCATTAATACCATTCATATTAAGTCTTTTTTGTTAGTCTTAGTTGCCCATACAGCATACATAACGAAAGCTCACGAGTGATGAGCCCAACCTCAATTCTCCTTTCCTTACTCACTGCTTCAATTTGTTTGAAAAAAAAAATACTTGACAATGTCTTTAAAAAATTAAAAATATAATTTTGATTCTCTAAAAAAGAAGTTTAGAAAATCTTTAAATGTCATTATAACTTATATTTATATTTCTTGAAATTATACAAACTTCGTTTCAGCCCCTTTGAAAACGTTTCAAAAGCAAAACAAAATATATAAAAGAAAAAATATTAATAATTAAAAAATAAAAAAATATATATTCAAATTTGATCCAAACTAACCAAAAGCCAAAACTAAATTGACCTTTTAATAAAACCGAGTAGATCCAAGATTTTTCTGTAAAACCAACTTTGTTCAATTCAATTTAGTTTTGAGCAAAATCAAATCAAACCACACTATTAAACACCCTTAGTCACTGTCCATTCTTTTTATCTATCATACAAAAATTTAACACACAAATTAAAAATATAAATAATATATTATATTTTTTCAAATTTTTAGTATTCTTTTAAGGGAATGATTAGATAAAAAAATTAGTTATATTTTATTTTTAAGATGATAACAAGATTATGATTAGAAAAAAATAGTTAATATTATCTTAGAAATTTAAAATGAAAAATAAATAAAAACAAAAAATTTCTTCAAAAATAACAATAAAAAGAAAGGTGTAACAATAAATCATACCATATATATACATTATCGATTACATAGTGGATAATTTAGTGAAATGAAACGTAATATGATGAAAACAAAATGTAGAAGCCGACATAATCCACATGACGACTGCAGTTCGCCTTTGTCTTTAGTTTGGTGAGCTATCCTTATAACAGGTTCCAGGCATATCCTGTGCACTCAAAGTCATTTATCTAAAGGAAAAAATATGAAAAATTACATATATTAAACAGTTTTCTTATTGTCAATTTATTTAATAACTTTTTGAAGACTTTTAAATATCTACTTCTTCTGTACATGATGGAACGAATAATCTGGTTATAATAATAAACAGTCTCACACACACAGAGACACGTACATATCTCTCGTGGTGAATAAACTTTCGTCCCTCTCGACCATGTCCTAAAATTAAATGAAATGAATTAATGTGCATATTGAGAGGTGTGCATGGGGCTAGGAGTTCCCAAAAAAATGATGCAACTCTATCTTATCGGATTGAATTTCTTGTTTTTTTGGCTCATTTTTCTCCTCTCATGTCCCCTCACTGTTATCTCCTCTTAATAATTTATTCTCTCTCACCACTTTTCTTTCCACGTACGATCCTGCTTTCATTTACCTACCCTAATATTGATCTTTGCTTCTCTTTTTTTTCTCTCAATCAACCCAATCTTATCTGAATCTTAATCTGATCCCCTCACTGTTTGGTTTTGTCGCACAACCGAGAGAAGATAGAATGATTAAGTTGAGAGAGAGAGAGAGAGAGAGAGCAAGGAAGGAAAAAACAAATGAACAAATGAGCAGAGAGCTTCCAAAGAGTCAAGATAGAGAGATAGAGAGAGGGAGGAGAAGAAAACAAAGTAAGATCGATGAGGTAGAAGCGGAAGATATTTGTATTTCTACATCTTTGAAAGGTCAAAAAGAAAGAAACTATACCCACTTGCTACTTGCTAGCACTTTTTCTACTATGACCTGCTGCTTGCTAAAGGATTTTGACGTACAGGTTTAAAATGAGGATATGATTATGAATATACTTGAACAATAAAATGAAATTTCATAATTTATAGTCATATTGAGAGGTGTGCTCGGCCCTTGGAGGACCCATAAAGTGGACACAAGATCTATTTTCTCCAATTTTCAGTTATATTTTTCTTCTCTCGATCATGTCTCCTTAGTGTCAACCTCATCTCTTAATAATAATTTCTTCACTTTGACAAAACACATATTTCTTTTTTGGCCAACTTCCATAGAGACAAGCAAAAATGCTGAGTGCAATAGAAGTGGACATGCATGACACGTGCACATGTCCATGCCTAGTGAAGAAGACCGATACTGTACCCCCGGCGTATCCAGAGCCAACGTGAAATACATAGCTCAGAAAATAAAATCACAAAGAGTGCACGATCCTTTTGACTCCATTTATGTGTTTCATGTGTATTCCTCAATGGGGAACAGGGATGGTAACACAATATATATATAGGAGAGGGTAGGATCTCTCCTTGTGAATCTCTAATGAGCTCAAGCTATTCATTGATTTTTTTTTTTAAAGGGATGAATATATATATATATTTACATAAAAAGAAATAGTATTTACTGTAACGCCCCTCACGATATCTTTATTGGTTTTGTGTTCAGGATCGGAGGAAGTATGACGGATATGGTTCAAGAGGAATAGGCTCCACGCCGCGACTAAGAGCAGAGCCGCTGCGGCTAGAGACCTTCTAGTGGCATTGTTCTGGATCAGATGGTGGAGCCGCGGCGAGGTATGCTGGAGTCATGCGCGAGAGTCGAGATTTTTGCTTAAAACTGGATTATTTCGGACTCTCGGACAGAAAAGAAACAAAAGGAAACCGAGGGAGATCGCGAGAGAGCTGAGCTAGGGTTTGAATCTCCGGCCTCCAGGGGTGATTTCAGACCGAGGGAGCTTGGATTTAAGTTGATAAGTTACTTCTACACCTCCCTCTTCGTTTTTAATCAGTGGAAATATGGATTTCTTGATTTTTAGGTTGGGTGTCCGGTTTGGAGTGAAATCCACAGATTGAAATGGATGATTTGAGGTTAATGGAGTGTGTTTTGGTATTCTTGTTGTTTGGATATGTGTTTGGAAGGATTTATGTGCAATTTGAGCTTAACCCTAAGTTGTTTCCGATTAGGGCTCTTGGGAATCCGAAGGGTATATGTTCGAGTAATGTTTAAACGATCCCTGGGAGCTTATTGATGTATGATTGGGGTGTTGGAGCCTTGGGTTAGGCCTAAAGTGGGTAAATTGTGATATTGTGATTATGGATATATTGTGTTAATGGGAGAATTATGTGTTATGAAGGTTAATTGGTTAACCGTGTGGGGCTCAAGCGTGTTGGTGTTGAAGAAAGCGTGTGGAACTTGCCTGAGCGTGGTATTGACAACCTGAGGTAACCGGGTGTTTGTTCATGTGGTTTTATATGATAGTATGTATAATTGTATGTATATATGCATGTCTCTTTCATACCATGAAAGTGATATGGTTGTGTGTTGTTATTATATAGCGTGGTATGTGTATAGTAGATGATGTTTATGAGTATTGTGATTAGATATGTGATGGGGACATTGAGGTGATATGATATGATGATCATGATGATTATGATGATACATTAGCATCACCACATGTTATTGTCACATTGAGATGTATGACGGATGACGTGGTGATGATGTGATGACGTATGATATATGATGATAACTAGAATTGTTAGGGAGAATAAGGTTGGAATGTGATATTGTATATGTTAGGGAGGATAAGGGTGGATTGTATGTGTTAGGGAGGATAAGGATGGGTTATTTGTATAGGTGTGTTAGGGAGGATAAGGATGGGTTATATGTATATATGTGTTAGGTGTAACACCCCTCATTATGCTTATCTTTGGCATTGTATGCAGGATTGAAGAAAATAGGACGGAGGAAAGTTCAAGTGGAGAAGAAATGAGCTCCACGCCGCGGTGAATGGAGGGCAGCCGCGGCGAGAGCCAATTCCAGTGACATTTCCCGGCTGAAACTGGTGGCGCCGCGGTGAACTTATCTGAAGCCGCGGCGAGAGTCGCTAATATGGTTTAAATCAGAATCATTTTGGATGAAAAGAAAAGAGAGAAACGGAGGGAGCGACGGAGAAGCAGCGAGAAGCTCTGCTAGGGCATGCCAAATCCGACCTGGGGGGATGTTTTCTGGGCCATAAAAGCTTGTTTCTCAGTTGGTAAGTGGATCTACTCTCTTCCTCTTCATTTTTCTCTTCGATTTGGAGTTGATTTTCGGGGGTTTGTGTGGGAGTCCATGTTTGGTTTATTTCCCACCAATTAAATGGTGCCTAAAGGGATTATTGAAGTGTGATTTAGTGTCATTGAAGCTTGGGTATGAGTTTTGGTTGGGTTATGATGAGTTTGAGTTAAACCCTAGGTTGGAATTTGAGAAAAGAAGTGGAAATCCAAAATGGTATGTGTTGGTGTGTGTTTGAATGGTTGTTTAAGGTTTATTGGTATGTGTGGATATTGTTAGAACTCTGGGTTAAGCTTGGACGACTAGAATGTGGATTGTAATGTTATGGGAGTTATGTTAATTAAAGGTATTATGTTGTTATAATGGTAGATTGGCTATTGGAGGCACATAGTTCGTGATTGGAGTGCTCTGGAGGCTTGCTTAAACGTGCGAGGTGTTGATAACCTGAGGTAACCGGGTGTTTGTTTTGTCGATATTGTATGATGGTACATATAGTTGTGTATATATATGCATGTCTCTTTCATACCACGATGTTAATGTGTTTGTGTGTACCATTTTTATATATCGTGGTATGAGTAGAGTAGATGATGAGTATGGTTATGATGATGAGATATGTGAGGGTGACATTGATATGCTATGATATGATGTATACATGACATTGTGATGATTGTGATGATGATACATATGATGTTGACATTGATATAATATGAAATGGTGCATACATGATGATGATTATATGATGATACATTAGCATCACCACATGATATTGTGAGACTGTGTTATACGGTGGACGGAGTGGTGACGATATGATGATATGTATATATATAACGTATGATGATAGATGTACTTGTTAGGGAGGATAAGGATGAGATATGTGTATATGTATATGTTAGGGAGGATAAGGATGGATTGTATATGTTAGGGAGGATAAGGGTGGATTGTATATGTTAGGGAGGATAAGGATGGATTATATATGTTAGGGAGGATAAGGGTGGATTGTATGTGTTAGGGAGGACAAGGATAGGATTTATGTATACGTGTGTTAGGGAGGATAAGGATGGAAGTCCCAGAGAGGATGACATGCATACCATGCATTTTACATTACATTCATATGTTATATGATTCATATTTGTATATATATATATGTTTATGTGTTGTTGATCCCAGTTAGTGAGACATTGTCTCACACCCCTCCCCTCCATGACTAACCTTTCAGGTGAAGACTCTGGTGGTGCTAGTTCGGAGGAGATCAAGGAGTTTGTATTCGTTCGGTCTTCGAGAATTCCAAGTATATTTGGTGGTTATAATTTAGTTTATGTAATTCTGTGCCAAGTAGGTTGTTGTAGTTGATTGCCTGAATGAGAGTCCTGGGAGTACTATTTGTATATTAAATCATGAGATGATAATAATGTTGATGAATGTTATGCAAGATGTGTACGTGATGTATGACGTGTGAGATTGATGGGGGACCTCGGTATGAGTCTGTAATGTATGAGCAGGTATTTGTATGCAAGAATGGTTGAATGCAAGCCCAAGAGTGGTTTTGGGCCATGAATGTGAGCGTGGGCATATAGCCCATTATGCGGTTTTGGGGTTTCAAGGGGGTCAATTCTCGAAGGAAAGGTCTCTTTGGGGTAAAATCTCCTTGGACATGTTAGTCTAGCCAAATATGACCTGTGTGAAGGGTCTTGGGGTGTCCAGTTGCCTTTGGTGGCAATTGGAGGTAGTAGTTTATGAGTTTTGGTCAAGAAGTGGCCAAAATGGTATTGGGTGTCTAGAATCTGTAAATGAGTTAGTTTTGGTTGAAATTGGTATCCATGGTTAGATAATGACGATAGAGACCAGTAGGAGTTGGAATCACGTCAATCGGAGTTCGGAGCAAGAAGTCATGCGAGTCTGAAGTTGGCCCGGCAAATCAGCATTTTGCTTATATGAGCTCTGATGCTGGGGTTGCGGCGGCATAAATCCAGGCCGCAGCACCAGCAAGACAGTGGGCGCGAGTGAGTCTGTGAAGGGTTGGAGCCGCGGCGTCACTGTAGCAGGCCGTGGCCTCGTCCTGTTGAGGTGCCGTTCTGGTGTGTTTCTGTTACTCTAAAGAATTGGAAAGTTCCCTCGTGATGTTTGGGGCTATGTTTGTTTGTTTTATAAAGGTTTTGGTCAGCTTTGGAGGTGTTTGAATAGAGGATGTTACATTTTGGTATCAGAGCAATGGTTCAGGCCATTGTTCCTGTTTATGGAAATACTTGGCACATAATAGATTACATAAACTTGTGAATTCCCGATGTAAGACTAGTCCAGAGTCATATAACTATTTGGGTCTCCATTGGTGTATAGAGGGAAAGATGTATTGCAGGAGGTAAGCGAAGTAATAGCAATCTCTTTAGAGAGATGCATGAGAAATGAGTTATATTGAATGACTGAGTTATTGATTAAGGAAGAACTTTGAACAGAATGCGGAAGCAGTTAACTGGCAAAGTAATGGTGATGTAAATGGAGAATCCAGTATGTATGTGAAGTTCAATGTTAGAAAGGTTAAGCCAACGAGTATAAGATAATATGAATGATGGAATCGATGTGGATGTGATGGAGCTAGATGGCCCCTAAGAGTTGGAAGAAGAGGTATCTTCTTTTGACTGAAAAACTTTCGAAAGCTAATCCACCAGCTTTTGAAAGTAAGTTGAAATGTGTGATGGCCAAAGAAGGGGTGGATTAATTAAGAAACTATATTTGGTGCTATGAATTACACCTCTGAATAAAAGGTGTAATTGAAATACTCAAGATGGAAACGGAGGCTGAGCAGTGAAGGAGGTGAGTCTTACTGAGTGCTAAGGCTTCAAGAGCTCGCCTGGAAATCAAGAGTAGTTGTCGGTGGTGTCATATACATTTTTGGAGGATTGGCGTATGAAACAATATGCTTTGTCTTAATGAATGTAGGGCCCTGATGAGGATAAAAGAATTTCAATTATCTGTGCTTTTTCCTCTGGGGGATTCCTAAGAGGAAATTAGCAAAGGTAGTGGAAAAATCCTAATCGTAAGAGAAAAGGTAAGTTGTTAAGTATTATAAGTGATGGAAATGGTCGAGAGTGAATATGGAAATGACGATTGAATCCTAAAGGTTGAAGGTTGAGGTATTCCGAAGTAGTGAAAGAATGGTGAGAGAATCCAATCCATTGGCCTATATACCAAGTTGGATGTAGCGATGAAGGAGAATGAGTTGATTAGCTAGAGTTGTAATTGAGCTAAAGGACAGGTGCTCTATAGTTAACATGGTATTGCTCAATGAAGGTCGTGGCAGTGATGGTGATGGTAACGGTGACTATCATCTGGAGTATCGTGTTTGCGGATTATGCAGAAAGTGATTGAATAATTTTAGAGTGAATAAGATGGTCAAGCAGTGTTGAAAGAATATAAGTTATGGTTAAGAAGGTCACCAGAGTCCCTTGGACTGAATCCAAGTTGAGAAAGAGACTCTTATCTATTCTATGGTGGATAGGGGTCTGGAAGAAGGTGGAGTTGAACTCTGAGTTAGGCAGTCTGTTTGAAGTTTGAGGCATTGTGGAGTTTTGTAAATTGGAGGATGACCAGTATGGGTTTGGATGAGGACTGTGGTGATATCTTGTGAGGAGCAATGTACGGGAAACGAGATGGAATTCTAAGTTGTAAGAGATTGAAGGTGAGTTGTACAAGTGAGAACAAAGTACTAGAGATATATAAGCTATAAGGAGTTTAGGAAGTAACTTTCGAGTAAGGATTTTGAAGTTCATGAAAGAGTTTTTGTAACTCTCTCTCTCCCTGATTTAAAGTTAGGTCAGTAAGGGGGATGTGATATCAGCTAGTTATGGATGAGAAGTTGACCTGATTGATGGCACTGGTTTGTCGAAGTGATTCCAGTATTGAAATGTCATGGGTATGGACTGAAGGAAGCTTCTTCCTTGGTATATCCCCTTGTCATAAAAAGAAATTAGGGAACGACGTATTACAGATGTAATGTGTTGGTTACCCTTGAGATGCTTAAAGGTAGAAGTCTTGGAGCTAACCCATTCCTATATGCTGTTGTCCCTAGGTTTTTCCCAGTAACAGCTTTGGAGAATGTGGGAAGTCGTTGTTATTAGGAAGCATGAGACAATCCCGTATGGTATGGAATCACGAGTCTAGAACTATTGGTTAATTAGTTGAGGCTTAATGCCAGCAGGCTACGCATTTAATGCACCAGTTACTCGTGGTATGAGGCACTAGTGGACTGAGAGTAAAAGACTTGGTGACGATATCTACGGGAACCTAATTCTGCTTTAATTCATGGTCTTGGATGTCTATCTCCTGAAAGATTGATTGGGTACAACTGACCAATCAATCCGTGCATTGTAGCGATTCATTGATCATGAGATGAGCGATTTATCATCTAATGGAAGAAATTCCAAATCTTTCAAGAACAAGGAGAAGGTGAAAAGGATTAAATGTCTGAAAGTAGAGCTTATATGGGATTCACAAAGTTTGAGGTAGGTGGTGTATTGTAATGGTAGAGTTGGATTGGAAAAAGAAATTGGATTCGTGGGTATAGACCCAAACATTGTTGGCAAAGGGTGAACGAGTTGTAACTATGGTGTAACAATGAGGGGTATTAGGCGGCTCATAGCCTCTTGCTTTAAGCATCAGGACTATGTGGTTCGCAGTGAGAAATGAAACTTGAACAGTAGGATGGAGGTGTACATGGGGGATGCAAGCGCCTTGTACAACCCTATGTATAGAAGTGAAGGAATCAGAGTGCACAGCAGAAGCAATTGGAGAGGTTTATCCATAAGCAAGATTTTCGGAGAGATGCAATGTAATAAGAAGCGTGTGGAAAAGAAATGACATGGAATGAAAAGGATATAATTTAGTGGAATCAAGTACATAATGTTAGAGATGGAAGGATGAATAAGAGGGGAATAAAAATATGGCATTGGAAGTGAAAAGAAAAATGGAAGGACCTTTCTAAAGAATATAAGAAACTAATGATTGGTTGTTGGTATAGAGGTTGTGTGAGGTTACGGAATCATTTTGGAAAGTGGCCTTACCTTAAGGAATTATAGTTCGGTCACTGTAGAAGTTGTTTTGATGCTAATGAGACCAAGGGAATTTTAGTAGACTTTAAAGATGTGATAGTTTTGCCTATGCGTTTGATAGTGCCATTTGCTTGAGAAGTGTAAGATAGAGAGTCCTATATGGTATGTGTTTGGACAGTGCAATAAGAATGACTTTCGGAATGTTCGGAGATGATTTTAAATTGGTTTATGCCAAAGGTGTAGCTAATGGATTCCACGAGATATGATAAAGCGTGGTTAATCCAGTATACACTACTAAGTTAAGGAAGGTACAGTATTGGTATGCAAATTGATGCCAAGAAAGATAGTGATATGGAGATCAAGAAGTGATGTTGTAGAAGTTTGAACAGTAAATTTTGTACTAGGAGAAATGTCGACATTAAGTCTGATGGTTTGAATTGTCAAGTAGTGAATCATCTTACTTGACAAATCTCGTCTATAATGGTAATGAAAGATAGAGAGGACTATTAGTTGAAGAAGGAATGTGTGAAAGAAGCAATAATTTGTGTCATAGAAGAAGTGGTCATGAGAAGTTTGAATAGTTGGATCGTTACACAGGGTGATTATGGCTTGAGGAATCTTAAGGTAAAAGGTATGAAAGGAGAAGGTTGTCGAATGAAGGCGATTATTTGGATAAAGCAAGGAGGAAGTATTGTTAATAAGGATTACTACTGAAGGTCGATGTATAAGGAATTGCGTATGGAGCGAGTATATCCTACGGTGAGTTTTGGACAGACAGTCAGTGTTGTAAAGGAGCTTTAAGGAAATGAGGTTTTCCTCTTAATATGGTAATAAGGGGTGAATGTTAGATATTATAACCAGAGAAAAATAAATTGTGGAAATCGATGGTGTCTGATTAATGGAGCATTGTCAGTTTAAATGAGACGATAGTTATGATTCAAATTTTAAGAAAAGCAGTTAAAAGTGATTAACCATTTGAGAAAATAAGTAATGGTGTGGATAAATATGGGAGAAAATCAAAAGTTAAGGAGAATGATGGTATATCCTAGAAGTTTAGATGGAGCAATTGCATGAAAAGTTTGTTTTGGGCAGAAAGAGCTCAGGTCGAGGAGTGGTCTAGCCTTTCTTATGTTTGAGAACATAAGGAAGATTCAGTGTTAAGATTGATTTTTAATAAAAAATTACATTAATCAGTGAAAATATAAGTGAATTGTAAGAGAGTAGTTTGTTCATGAGGTACACAATACAATGAGAAATTGAGAAATTTGCCCAAAACTTGAGGGATTGTAGTAGAAGGAGTATGGTTTTTCGTGATTGAAGTGGCATTCATAAATTTCGAGGACGAAATTTCTTTTAAGAAGGGGAGAGTGTAACACCCCTCATGATGCTTGTCTTTGGCATTGTATGCAGGATCGAAGGAAACAGGACGGAGGAAAGTTCAAGTGGAGAAGAAATGAGCTCCATGCCATGGTGAGAAGCAGGGCAACCGCGGCGAGAGCCAATTCCAGTGACATTTCTTGGCTTAAACTGGTGGCGCCGTGGCGGACTTATCTGGAGCCGCAGCGAGAGTAGCGAATCTGGTTTAAATCAGAATCATTTCGGATGAAAAGAAAAGAGAGAAACGGAGGGAGCGACGGAGAAGCAGCGAGAAGATCTGCTAGGGTATGCCAAATCCGACCTGGGGGGATGTTTTCTGGGCCATAGAAGCTTGTTTCTCAGTTGGTAAGTGGATCTACTCTCTTCCTCTTCGTTTTTCTCTTCGATTTGGAGTTGATTTTCAGGGGTTTGTGTGGGAGTCCATGTTTGGTTTATTTCCCACCGATTAAATGGTGCCTAAAGGGATTATTGAAGTGTGATTTAGTGTCATTGAAGCTTGGGTATGAGTTTTGGTTGGGTTATAATGAGTTTGAGTTAAACCCTAGGTTGGAATTTGAGAAAAGAAGTGGAAATCCAAAATGGTATGTGTTGGTGTGTGTTTGAATGGTTTTTTAAGGTTTATTGGTATGTGTGGATATTGTTAGAACTCCGGGTTAAGCTTGGACGACTAGAATGTGGATTGTAATGTTATGGGAGTTATGTTAATTAAAGGTATTATGTTGTTATAATGGTAGATTGGCTATTGGAGGCACATAGTTCGTGATTGGAGTGCTCTGGAGGCTTGCTTAAACGTGCGAGGTGTTGATAACCTGAGGTAACCGAGTGTTTGTTTTGTCGATATTGTATGATGGTACATATAGTTGTGTATATATATGCATGTCTCTTTCATACCACGATGTTAATGTGTTTGTGTGTACCATTTTTATATATCGTGGTATGAGTAGAGTAGATGATGAGTATGGTTATGATGATGAGATATGTGAGGGTGACATTGATATGCTATGATATGATGTATACATGACATTATGATGATTGTGATGATGATACATATGATGTTGACATTGATATAATATGAAATGGTGCATACATGATGATGATTATATGATGATACATTAGCATCACCACATGATATTGTGAGACTGTGTTATACGGTGGATGGAGTGGTGACGATATGATGATATGTATATATATAACGTATGATGATAGATGTACTTGTTAGGGAGGATAAGGATGGATTATATATGTTAGGGAGGATAAGGGTGGATTGTATGTGTTAGGGAGGACAAGGATGGGATTTATGTATACGTGTGTTAGGGAGGATAAGGATGGGATTTATGTATACGTGTGTTAGGGAGGATAAGGATGGGATTTATGTATACGTGTGTTAGGGAGGATAAGGATGGAAGTCCCAGAGAGGATGACATGCATACCATGCATTTTACATTGCATTCATATGTTATATGATTCATATTTGTATATATATATATGTTTATGTGTTGTTGATCCCAGTTAGTGAGACATTGTCTCACACCCCTCCCCTCCATGACTAACCTTTCAGGTGAAGACTCTGGTGGTGCTAGTTCGGAGGAGATCAAGGAGTTTGTAGTCGTTCGGTCTTCGAGAATTCCAAGTATATTTGGTGGTTATAATTTAGTTTATGTAATTCTGTGCCAAGTAGGTTGTTGTAGTTGATTGCCTGAATGAGAGTCCTGGGAGTACTATTTGTATATCAAATCATGAGATGATAGTAATATTGATGAATGTTATGCAAGATGTGTACGTGATGTATGACGTGTGAGATTGATGGGGGACCTCGGTATGAGTCTGTAATGTATGAGCAGGTATTTGTATGCAAGAATGGTTGAATGCAAGCCCAAGAGTGGTTTTGGGCCATGAATGTGAGTGTGGGCATATAGCCCATTATGCAGTTTTGGGGTTTCAAGGGGGTCAATTCTCGAAGGCCAAGCGTTGGTGGAGGAGTATTGTTCCAAACGCTGAAGCGATGAATCCTCCAATGACCTGGGAACAGTTTAAGGGACGATTCTTTGCACACTACCTCCCTCCAACCTTAATGATGCAGAAAGAGGCGGAGTTTTTAGCCTTTCAGCAAGAAAATTTGTCGGCAGATGAGTACATTGATCAATTTTTAGACCTAGCCAAGTATTCCACTTATCTGAATAATCATCCTGATGATAAGTGGATGGCTCAAAGGTTGTTTGAGGGAGCCTACCCAGAGATTAAAGAGCGGCTATCGGTGGTAGAGTTTGTGTCCTTTGAGGACTTATGTGCAGAGATTCGTGCTCTCTATAAATGAATGAAAGAGGCCGAGGAGTATAGAAAGAATTCCATGATTCGGGCCTTTTCTCACCTAGGACCTACGGGAGGAATCAGTAAAGGTAGTGGTTCAGGAAGTGGTAACAGCGATGGCAACACAGGTTCTAGTGGAGGAAGAGGTCGTCAAAATCAAGGCCGCCATGGTAGAGGTAGAGGCAGATTTGGACGGGATCAGTCCAATAGAGGTCGGTTTGGTAGAGGACCCTTTTATCGAGGTGGTATTGAATAGGGAAGTTCTAGTAAGAGTGAGCAGGTAGGAAGGGACTCCATTCCATCTCAATATGGTTCAGGTAGTGCATCGAATTTGTGCACGAAATGTAGGTTTAGCCATGGTGATCGTCCGTGCTTAATTTGTTATAATTGTGTGAGACCGGGTCATATGTCATGGAATTGTTGGGATCTAAGGCGTGATGATGCGACAAGGAGGCCCATGATGCCCGGACGAGTTTTTGCTATCACCCAACAGGAAGCGGATGCAGCGCCTACCATGATTAGAGGTAAACTTAAACTCAATGGTTACTCTATTCATACTTTGTTTGATTCAGGTGCATCGCATTCCTTTATTTCTTTTGATTGTGCTCGGAGGTTGGGTATTGTGGCAATGGAGTTGCCTTTTGAGTTGTCAGTATCGATGCCTACGGGAGTTTCAATAAGGACAACTCAAGCTTGTTTAAACTGTGTGGTTCATTTTGAACAGCGAAGCACTATACTGGATCTAATCTGTTTGCCGTTGCAAGAGATTGATGTGATAATTGGGATGGATTGGCTGGAGGCGAATAATGCCATTCTCGACTGTGCTCGAAAGATTGTGTCTTTGCCTATAAATATCCCTAGTATTGAAGGGGATGAGAATGTTTGTTTGTCCTTTGCCCAAGCTGGCAAGTATTTGAAGAAAGGTTGTCAGGGTTTTCTAGTTTTCTTCTCGGTGAATATGGATATGAAAGGTGGCGTCGAAAGATACCCAGTCGTGAATAAGTTTCCGGAGTTGTTTCCAGAAGAGATCACGGGTTTTCCGCCACCATGAGAACTGGAGTTTTCATTCGAATTGGTGCCCGGGACAAGTCCTATTTCGAAGGCTCCATATCGAATGGCCCCATCGGAATTGAAGGAATTAACGAAGCAAATTGTGGATTTGTTGAAAAGAGGTTTTATCAGACCGAGTGTCTCACCTTAGGGAGCTCCAGTATTGTTTGCCAAGAAGAAGGATGGTAGCCTCAGATTGTGCATTGACTACAGGCAACTGAACCGGGTGACGATCAAGAACAAATATCCTTTGCCTAGGATTGAAGACTTGATCGATTAGTTGGCAGGTGCTTCCGTATTCTCAAATCGATTTAAGGTCAGGATACCATCAATTGCGAGTGCGTACTGAAGATGTACCTAAAATGGCATTTCGAACTCGATATAGTCATTATGAATTCTTGGTGATGCCATTCGGGTTGACTAATGCCCCGGCAATCTTCATGGATTATATGAACAGAGTGTTTCGACCATATTTGGATAAATTTGTGGTAGTATTTATTGATGACATTCTAATATACTCTAAGAGTGAGGAGGAGCATGCACTTCATCTTCGGATTGTGTTGCAGGTATTGCGAGATCACCAACTATATGCTAAACTCAGTAAGTGTGAGTTTTGGCTACGGGAAGTGAAATTTCAGGGTCACGTGATTTCTGCAGAGAGAGTGGCAGTGGACCCTAGTAAAGTTGAAGCGGTGTTGAACTGGGAGAGACCGCAATCGATGACTGAAATTCGGAGTTTTCTGGGATTGGCCGAATATTACCGAAGATTCATTAAGGGATTCTCTCAGCTTGTGATGCCATTGACTAGACTCACCCGTAAGGATCGATCTTTCATTTGGGACGACAGGTGTGAGAGAGCATTCCAAGAGCTAAAGGTTTGTCTGACATCTACCCCAGTGCTCGTTATCCCTAACCCATCAGAGTCATTCACTGTTTATACAGACGCCTCTAAGAAGGGTCTAGGGTGTGTTTTGATGCAGCTAGGCAGAGTTGTGGCGTATGCTTCAAGGCAGTTGAAGCATCATAAGGAGAACTATCCTACTCACGACCTTGAACTAGCGGCTGTAGTGTTTGCTTTGAAATTGTGGAGATATTATCTCTAGGGAGCTCAGTTCGAGGTATTTAGTTATTACAAAAGTTTAAAGTATTTGTTTGATCAGAAAGAGCTGAATATGAGGCAAAGGCGTTGGGTTGAGTTCTTGGTAGATTATGAGTTTGCTTTGAAATATCATCCTGGGAAAGCCAATGTTGTGGCAGATGCATTGAGTAGAAAGTCAATCCATATGGCTATAATGATGATCAGGGAGCAGCAGTTGCTTGAAAGCTTGAGAGATATGAAGTTATCTATCAGTGTCCATCCTGAAGTATTAGTAATGAGTTCCCTCAGTGTATCAAGTGATCTATTGAGGAACATTTGCTACGCTCAGATGAAGGATGACTATCTTTTGGGCATTCGAGAACAGGTTGAAATGGCGGAGACCCAGGACTTTGATATTTTGGAGAATGGTATCATCCGGTACCAAGGTCAGATTTGTGTGCCAAACATTGCGGGGTTACGTAAGATTATTTTGGAGGAAGCTCACAAGAGCAGGTATACTATTCACCCGGGTACTACTAAGATGTACCAGGATTTGAAGCGTGGTTATTGGTGGCCAGGCATGAAAAAGGACATCGCAGAGTATGTTGCAAGATGTCTAATCTGTCAGAGGGTCAAGATTGAACACCAATTGCCTGCAGGTACGTTGCAACCCTTGGAGATTCCAGAGTGGAAATGGGATAGTGTTTCTATGGATTTTGTAATGGGATTACCGAGGACCTCTTCAGGACATAATGCAATATGGGTCATTATAGACAGATTGACGAAGTCGGCCTATTTTCTTCCAATTCGGGAAACTATTTCGATGGAGAAGTTAGCCCAGTTGTACGTAAATGAAATTGTGAGGCTGCATGGAATCCCGATGAATATTGTGTCAGATAGAGATCCCAGATTCACATCCAGGTTTTGGAAATCTCTGCAGAAAGCCATGGGTACTAAATTGAGTTTCAGTACTGCTTATCACCCTCAATCTGATGGGCAGACTGAAAGGACTATTCAGACTCTAGAGGACATGCTTAGGGCGTGTATTCTAGAGAACAAAGGTAATTGGGATAAGTTTTTGCCATTAGTTGAATTTGCCTACAACAACAGTTTCCACTCGAGTTTGCAGATGGCCCCATATGAAGCATTGTATGGCAGCAAGTGCAGATTGCCATTGTGTTAGGTTGAACTCGGTGAAAGGAGTCTTTTGGGCCCAGATATTGTTGATCAAACCTCTTAGCAAATCGAAAGTATTCGTCAGAAACTTCTTACTTCTCAGAGTCGGCAAAAGAGCTATGCAGACAGGAGGAGGAGACGATTGGAATTTGATGCTGGAGACTATATGTTTTTGAAGGTCACTCCTACCACTGGTATTGGGAGATTGATTTGAGCGAAGAAGCTTACTCCGCGGTATATGGGTCCATATCAGATTCTGGAACGAATTGGGCCAGTAGCATATCGGGTGGCGCTACCGCCTAGTCTTGCTGGGTTGCATGATGTTTTCCACGTGTCTCTACTCAAGAGGTATCATCCGGATCCGTCTCATGTAATTGATGATGAGGCAGTTCAAGTACGAGAGGATTTGACTTTTGAGGTCACACCATTGCAAATTTTAGATGTAAAGGAAAAGTAGTTGAGAAATAAGACCATAAAGTTGATAAAAGTCTTATGGAGTGGTTTGACGTCAGATGATGTCACGTGGGAGACTGAAGATTCTATGCGAAGGAAGTATCCAAAGATTTTTGCTTAAGGTAAGAGTTGAAATTTCGAGGACGAAATTTTTATAAGGAGGGGAGAGTGTAACGCCCCTCACGATATATTTATTGGTTTTGTGTTCAGGATCGGAGGAAGTATGACGGATATGGTTCAAGAGGAATAGGCTCCGCGCCGTGGCGAGAGACCTTCCAGTGGCATTGTTCTAGATTAGAGCCGCGGCGAGAGTTGAGATTTTTGCTTAAAATCGGATTATTTCGGACGCTCGGATAGAAAAGAAACAAAAGGAAACCGAGGGAGATCGCGAGAGAGCTGAGCTAGGGTTTGAATCTCCGGCGTGAAGTGGTGATGATGTGATGACGTATGATATATGATGATAACTGGAATTGTTAGGGAGAACAAGGTTGGAATATGTGATATTGTATATGTTAGGGAGGATAAGGGTGGATTGTATGTGTTAGGGAGGATAAGGATGGGTTATTTGTATAGGTGTGTTAGGGAGGATAAGGATGGGTTATATGTATACGTGTGTTAGGGAGGATAAGGATGGAAGTCCTAGAGAGGACGACATGCATATCATGCATTTTACATTGCATTCATATGTTATATGATTCGTATTTGTATATATATATATTTGTGTGTTGTTGATCCCGGTTACTGAGACATTGTCTCACCCCACCCTCTCCTATGACTAACCCTTTCAGGTGAAGGATCTGGCTCTAGTTCAGTGAAGCCTAGAGAGTAGCTGTGTACGTGGGAAGTCTATGTAGTGTTTGTATTTTTGGATAATGTATTATGCGCCAAGTAGGGTAGAAAGTTGTGTATTGAATGTATGAGATTGACATGATTGTTATGGATGAATGTATGCTTGGTTATGTTTATATGGAATGTGTTATGCTGGTGTTTTAAGGGTGTTAAGTATTTGGAAATTGGTATGGTAGTATTTGTGAGCCCCGACTGGTTTGGGCCTGATGGTTGTGTTTTCGGGCCTATAGACCATTTTGTCATGTTGGGGTTCAAAGGGGTCAAAACTCAGAGGAGTGGTTTCTTTGAGGTGCAACCTCCTTGGATATGTTGGTTTGGAGAGTTTGGACCTATATGAATGATCTCTGAGTGACTAGTTGTCTTTGGTGACAATTGAGGTTGGTTAGTGGTGAGTTGGGTCAATAAGTGGCCAAAATGGCATCAGGGGTCCAGAATCTTCATACGGAGTTGGATTGAGGTGAAAGTGGTGTCTGTGGTTAGATTGTGACTAGATTGACTTGTAGGAGTTGGAATCAAGTCAATCGGAGGTCGAAGCTTAAAGTTATGCGCGTCGGAAGTTCACCCTAAAACGTTGAAGTGCTGATATGGGATATCAGCAAGGGGGCGCTGCGACGCCAGTATCCAGGCCGCAGCGTCAGTAATGGCAGTAGAGAGGGAGAAATAGAGTAGGCCGGAGCCGCGGCGGTCCCATTGCGGCTGCAGCCCCAGCCCAAAGTTTGGTAATTCGGGGTTCCTTTCCGCTGGTTTGAGGATGTGAGATGTTGTTTTAAGCGGTTTGGGTTGTGATTGGTTGTATTTCGTGAGATTTGGCTTTGTAGTGGAGGTAGGATGTTATATTTACAGCAAGAAAGCATTGCTAACAAAACATGACAAGGCTTTTAAGACCAACAACAAAAAAAGAACAGATCAAAACTCAAACACAGAAAACTGTTTGGCGGAAAAACGAATGGTTAATATGGCTGATATGATCAGCTACATTGTAATCTCATCACATGGCAAGGCTATTCATTGAGTTTAATTGAATTGTAATCTCATCACAAATATATTCTTTAGTTAACTAAAGCTAGTAAGGCAAAAAAAAAAAAATGCTAACGATTAACTAAAGCTAGTAAGGCAACGAGATAAAGGGAAAGCAAATTAAGGAAAACCTTCAAAATTGATTTTTCCCCCAAAAAAAAAATTGTAGGCCAGGAAACCAAATAAAAAACCAAAATTAACATGCACTTAGATTCAAGTTTTAAAAACTAATTTATTTGTGTTGATCAAGCAATTCAATATAAGGGCATAGTCAGTTATGTAAGATGAATAAAGATAATGACACTGCTCTAAGGCTATCATATTACCAAACCAAACTTTTGATCCATCTTCCCACAGAGTATGAGAGATCTCAAGAATAGACCCTGAAATTAAAGTTTCGAGTGCAAGAGTAGATCCAGGATTTTTTTGTAAAACCAACTTGGTTCGCTTTAATTTAGTTTTGGACAAAATCAAATCAAATCACACCATTAAACACCCTTAGTCATTGTCCATTCTTTTTATCTACCATATAAAATTTTAACACACAAATTAAGAAATATAAATAATATATTAGAATTTTTTCAAATTTTTAATATTCCTTTGAGGAAACGATTACATAAAAAAATTAATGTTATATTTTATTTTTAAGATGATAATAAGGTTATAATTAGAAAAAAAATAATTAATATTATTTTAGAATTTTAAAATGAAAAATAAATAAAAACAAAAAATTTCTTCAAAAATAACAATAAAAAGAAATGTGTAACAATAAATCATACCATATATATTATCGATTACATAATGGATAATTTAGTGAAATGAAACGTAATATGATGTAAACAAAATGTAGAAGCTGACATAATCCCGATGACGACTGCAGTTCGCCTTTGTATTTAGTTTGGTGAGCTATCCTTATAACATTTTCCAGGCAGATCCTGTGCACTCAAACTCATTTTTCTAAAGGAAAAAATATGAAAAATTAAACAGTTTTCTTATTGTCAATTTATTTAATAGTTTTTTGAAAACTTTTAAATATCTACTTCTGCTGAACATGATGGAACGAATAAATAAACAGTCATACACACAGAGAGACACGTAAATATCTCTTGTGGTGAATAAACTTTCGTCCCTCGCGAACATGTCCTAAAATCAAATGAAAATGAATTAATGTGCATATTAAGAGGTGTGCATGGGACTAGGAGTTCTCATAAAATTGATGCAACGCTATCATATCAGATTGAATTTCTTGTTTTTTCTCCTATTTTTCTCCTCTCATGTCCCCTCACTGTTATCTCCTCTTAATAATTTCTTCTCTCTCACCACTTTTCTTACCATGTTTACCTTCCCTAATATTGATCTTTGCTTCTTTTTTTTTCTCTCAATCAAGCCAATCTTATCTGAATCTTAATCTTATCCCCTCCCTGTTTGGTTTTGACGCACAACCGAGAGAAGATAGAGTGATTAAGTTGAGAGAGAGAGAGAGAGAGCAAGGAAGGAAAAAAAATGATCCAGTGAGCAGAGAGCTTCCAAAGAGTCAAGATAGAGATAGAAAGAGGGAGGAGAAAAAACAAAGGGAGAAACGAAGATGTGGGAAAAGCGGAAGATATTTGTATTTCTACTACTTTGAAAGGTCAGAAAGAAAGGAACTAAACCCACTTGCTACTTGCTAGCACTTCAACTACTATGACCTAGTGCTTGCTAAAGGATTTTGATGTACAGGTTTTAAAATGAGGATATGATTATGAATATACTTTAATAATAAAATGAAATTTCATAATTTATAGTCATATTGAGAGGTTTGCGCGGCCCTTGGAGGACCCATAAAGTGGACACAAGATCTATTTTCTCGAAATTTCACTTATATTTATCTTCTCTCGATCATGTCTCCTCAGTGTCAACCTCATCTCTTAATAATTTCTTCACTTTGACAAAACACATATTTCTTTTTTGGCCAACTTCCATAGAGACAAGCAATATTATTTGTCTTTTGTAATTGAAAGTCATCCATGCCTTATAGTAGTGTTCTTTTTCTTTCCAAAAGAAGTTGATACTTTTATATTTTAATTAAAGCTATCTATTATATTAATAAAACAATATTATTTTTTTTTGTTCATTGATCCTATTGCATCCACATTTATTATTTCAGCAACCATTTGATTATTTTTAGTTTACTATATTGTGCTTATTCATTTAGCTAGTAAATATATATTTATTGGGAAAAAAAGAAAGTCATTTTTATAATTTTTTCTTATTTGGCCAACTTCGTTAAGACGAGCAAAAATGCTGAGTGCAATAGAAGTGGACATGACGTGCACATGTCCATGCCTAGTGAAGAAGACCAACACACTGTACCCCCGGCATATGCATGGGCTTGGAAGGTCCCACAAAATTGACGAATCTTTATAACCACCAATGTGGAACCATAGGTTAAATAAGCAAGTCCACAAGTCATTTTACCTTTTAATTTTGAAATATTATGAAGTTTTTTTCTTAAAAAAAATTGTGAAAAAACAGCTCATAATTGTTAAAATATAGGGATCTAGTTCGAAATCATGGGAAAGTATAAAGACCAAAAGCTTAATTTTCCCTTTAATAAATAATATGACCAATCCATTTAATTTATCTTGTAAAATAGTTAATTTTAGATATGATTTAAGTCATTTTAATTTTGAAAAACTCCCTTCCACTGTACCAACTATTACAAATATTATTCATTAATTAATATATTGTAAGCCATGTTTACATTTGAAAAAAAAAAAGTCTAATCTTTTGATATAGTGTAATACTTTAATCAAAGTATTAATCACTTCTATTAGCATTTCTCTTAATACCTTCAATTTTGAAAATAAATCAAGACCGTTAATTTACTAAAACTTCAAAAATTTTCAAGATTAATACAAAATATTTTGAATTCATTCTCATCCAAAATTTTAAATTTTTAAGATTCAAATTAAAAATAAATAATGGTTTCATACTTTAAAAATTGTTCAAATCGATTCTCAATAGAGGAAATAATTAATCTAATATATATCAATAAAGAAGATAAAAGAAATTCCTTCCACTTAATCTTTATATCTTTATGTAATAAATAATATAAGAATAAATACATTAAACTGGAGAGCCATAGGCATTTGCCCCATAGAACATTATTCTCTTATTTATAATGGAAAAAAGAATAAAAAAAAGAATCTACCAAATCTCCAGGACACAAACTCAAGTTGATAATTTATGAAGAAAATGGCATTTGACCACTCATAATTTATAATATTAACCATTAAAATTTTAAAAATTAATTTTTAAAAATTAAAAATTAAATTATTATTATTATTATTATTATTAATATTGTCTTTCTTGAAATTTTCAATCATTCTCTCAAAAATTACAACATGAATTTACTTGCAATATTATTGATATTCTATATTTACATCAAGTTTCAACTTGGATGTTTAATTTATTAAGTTTCTTCTTGACCTTCAAAAGTTTTATTTTCCTTAACATTTTTAATTAACTTTACAAAAAAATTGTTGATTTCTGATTTTCAAAGACAAACTAAGCAAAAAATATTTAAATAAATTTAAATCAATTTATATAATTATTTTGTCAGCCATTTAAAACACAATGTACTTTTTTATTTTATATATTGTGTGACAAAAAAGTAGCGTACACAAAAATCAAATGTAAGGTCTCTAAAAATTTTTAATGTCACAATAAAATGCTACAGAAGAAAGTAGCGTACGTTAATGCATATATTAAACAAAATTGCAATTTTAAGATGTAAATATTGATTATTGACTTATATACAATTTCAAATGGTAAATGATGATTTTTGTGTCATCTATACAACTTTTTGTAAATAATATAAGTTCTTTTTTCATGTTGTGATGATTAATTTTAAGATTTTGAAAATAGTTTAAAAGTAAGATAAAATTAATGAATAAATGAGAATAATAGTGAGCTCGAATTTTTGTTGTTGAGCTAGCTTCCAAAATTTCAAGTCAGCATTTTCCGTTCAGGCAATTAGACACAAAAAATTAACAAGCAATTTACTAACTACTCTTCATTCAATATTATATTTAACGCAAACTGGCTTAACGCAAAGAAAATTAAAGTTAGGGTAGGGAAATAGGATTTTTCTTTTTTGAAATTGTTTCAAATTTATTAACAAGTTAACACACCATTAGTAATTGGTTAATAACTAAATGTATGATAGGTTAAAATGTTCACATGTCAAATTTTAATTGCAAAATAGCACCACAAATATATAAGGAAAAATATATAAATTTTCTCCTTTAAATTAATTGAGGGCATTTTCATCCATATAGTTATTTTTTAATCATTGGAGGACCTGGGTCTTTAGCTGGCATTTTCAAAGTTTTGGAGCCTTAACTATTATTAATTTATTATGTCCTAATAGGTCCCAAGAGTCACTTTCTCTAGATCTTCATTTTAAAATGAGGATGGAAATAGTGTATATATATCAATTCCATAAAATGAAATTTTTATAATTTAATATAGTCATATTGAGAGAGAGATCCGCATGTAAATTTAATATAGCCTTAACTATTATTGAACCGGAAATGCTATCGGATCATGATTATTATAGTTCAATCGGTTAGACTAGTGGTCGAACTGGTGACATAATAATTAAATAAAAATAATATTATATATATAATAATATATTAAAAAATATCAAATTGTTAAGAAAATAAATCAGTAGTTCAAGTTCATAATAAATTAAGAAATTTATATAGTAATGATATATATTAAATCATTGAACATAATATTAAAACATTTTAATATGATAACACTATATGACTATAATATTATAAAATAATTATATTTCCTCATTCTCAATTATAAGAAACAAATAACTACTTTATCAGTATCAAGGAAAAAAATAATTTTGGTAATTAAACTTATTAATTGTGCTACAATTTCAAATCTTTTCGAGAATTGCCTATATTAAAAGTTTGGAGTCAGACTAATTAATTATTAGTAATTATCAATACAATATTAATTATTCAAGGGTATAAAAGGAAAATGATATTAATTACTTTACAAATTTTATCTATATCTCTTATATTTTGAGACAAATGAAGAGTCTCAAAATTCTCTTATAATTGGGGATAGAGGGAATATAATACAATGAAAATTTTCATTTTTATAATTAATAATTTTAAAATAGAAAGGGAAATACTATTTTTACTCTTTGATAATTTTTATAATTAATAATTTTGGCAAAAAAAATTAAATTTAAATTAAATTTTACACAATTTAAAAAATCATCCGATTATCTGAAAACCACTTTGGTTCTTGATTCAATTCCGCTTCTCAGCTCAAAAATCGATTTAAAGCTGTCCAACTTGGTCTAACCCCTAAAATGATTTAAAGCTTAAAACCGAGCCATCCTTATCTCCGAGTGATGATCTAACTGTCTGATCTGGTCCGGTTCTCAAAACATATAAGGAAAAATATACAAATTTTCTCCTTTAAATTAATTGAGGGCATTTTCATCCATATAGTTATTTTTTAATCATTGAAAGACATGGGTCATTAGCTGGCATTTTCAAAGTTTTGGAGCCTTAACTATTATGAATTTATTATGTCTTAGTAGGTCCCAAGTGTCATTTTTTCTTCATTTTAAAATGAGGATGGAAATAGTGACACTACTATAAAATATGCTTTCTACATCAGTAATTTAGATCGGTTATCTAAAGAACCAATCCGATCTAAAAAATATGACCGGTGGCATTTCTGTAAATAAGAACTTTAGTTTTAATTTTCTAGATATAATGTTGAAAGAAATTTCTAGATAGGTTCTTTAAATGACCGGTGTAGAAAGTTGACCTACTAATCTCATCTCCCTCATCTATTCGTTACTCTCTCTACTCAGACTTGCCATCACCCCCAAACTGTACTTATGCACTAGAACCCTAACCTCTAAATCCATCTATTCCTCCATTTCTTCGATCCTCAATCACACCTCCGGAGTTTCTTCGTTCCTTCCACAACTTTGCACCTTCAGTCTCATGTAAGCAGCCTCGGTCGGTCTCATTCCCTCCGTCTCTACGTCTCGCAATCTCTATCTTGGCACCTCAAGCTCCTCGATCGGTCTTACTCCTAGGTTTGTCTTCGCGTAGCCCAAGCTCAGTTCAACTTTCGCACACCCTCTGTCTTCACCACAGCAATTGCAGCTTTCATACTTGGTAAGATCTGTATATTGCAAGTTTTAGTCTATCCAAAGCGACATTATTGGATCTTATCCTCTTGAATCTGCTCACGAATCTGTAATCTCGACAGCTAGGTTTATATGCCTCTTGTAAGTCAGCCACTCTTCCCAAAATGAGTGCTATGAAATTTTACTGTAAATGGTCCGCCCCTTATTTCCCCCATCATCTTTTACATTGGTTCTTTCTAAGAAATTGCATATTCATATGTTATATACTTCGTTATGTTTTGTTTTGATCAAGTCCTCTCTCTAATTGTTGAATGTTTGAAACCCTGTTATTTGTTTCTCAGCTTGTGTACTATGCTCTTTTTTTGTGTATGATGCTAATGGTTATTTGGAGAGGACGTTTTTAAGTCCTATATCCACGAGGGTAATTAAACTTATTGAAAAATGAATGGAGGATGTTGGTTTAAGAATATTAGCTTTCTGACTTCTTCAACTCTAATAATTGTTTTTGAACGCTTGACTGATGATTAAGCTTATTTCCAGGTGGGTAGACGAAATGGGGAATGCACATGGTGTAGTAGAGGGTGCAAATGCATATGCTAAGGCTTTATTGGTTGGTTCTCACTTGGTGATGCATTTACATCCTCAAAAACTCATTTTATAAGCCTTAACAAATGATGGAACTTTTTTTGTGTTGATTAAAATTAATGGTTTCTGATTCTTTTGAATAAGATATTGTAGTTGATACTGGTATGATTGATGGACCACTTAGAATAATTTCTGCAATATTTGCATTGAAGATTGTGCAAACAACTGGAAAGCTGGGAAAGCTAAGGTGCCCTGTTGAGGTTAGCCAAATAACTCCTTAGTTATGAACTTTTAATGATATTGCTCTTTGATTGGTTAGAAACTTGTCTTATTTGTTGTCCATACTGTACTTAATAAAATCTTGTATCTTTTATTTAAGACTGCAAAGTAGCATTGTAAAGAGCGTAGGCTATTTGCAATAATTATAGCTTACATAGTACTTGTCTGTAGTTTGGAAACTTTAGGAAAGTCTTGTATTTTTACACATGTTTTTGTAATGCACTGTGTTTGCATGCTATGCCAGTCATGGACTTAATTATTTTCCTTTTTTAACCTGTTGTTCTTTTGCATCTACAAATTTGAAATTTAAACTCTTTAGTTGTTCTTCTTACTTGCAACTTGATGAGTTGCTGGACAAGAAGTGGGATAAAATTGATAAGGTGCTTAATTTTGCAATTGATGATGCAATCCTTGAAGAGTGTATTACTAGTTGTTGGATCCACCCATCCAGTGGCAGAACCTATGATACTAAATTTGCTCCTTCCAAGGTTCCCAGGGTTAATGATATAAGTCCTCAACTTTGTCAATTTTTTCTTTCTTTTCATCTTATCTTTAGACAATATTAGTTGGCAGAATATATTGATGCTTATGGGGACATGAATGTGAATTGAGAGTTCTGTAAAGGCTTTTATGATCTAGCAGAGTAGGATATGAGTTCTGAATTTACTGAGGTTCTACACTCGATTTATTTTTGCTTTTCATTGTAAATCAACTTAGTTACTAGCCACTCTATTCGGGACTTGTGCTTAGAACTTAGAATGAGAAATTTGTTTTTGCTTAGGTTACTGGGGAGCCTTTTATTCAGCGCAAGGATGATACAATAGCTATTCTTAAGCCAAGACTAGAGGCATTTCACAAGCAAACTGAACCGGTATGATTTTCAACTTCAAGGAAGTAAAGATTCAAACTTAAAGGAAAGGAAAGAAATAGTTTATTTATTTATTTTTATCATCAAAATCATTTTTAATTTTATTATGTATACTAAATGATTCCTAATGAGATTCATAATTATAAACACATGACTATAAGTCCTTTAATGGTAAAAGAATGTTTAAATGAGCATTTTATGTGTGTTATGTCTGAATTTTTGAACCTATGTCCACCTGTTTTGTTGGGTCCATATATAGAAATTCCATAGAACTCGACTCTATGGAAATTTCAATTATAGAACATGAATAACACAGTGACTGTCAACCTCTAATTTACTAATAATCTAACTAAACAAAGTCACTACACCTTTTACTTTGGATTCATTACAAGCAACTAGTTCCTTAGCATAAAAGAGTTTCCTAAATTTGTAATACCTCCTAACACTAATTTTTTAAGGAATGATATTAATTCTCCTTGTATTATTCATTGTTTTTAATGATGTTTCTTCTACTAATAAAGTGCCCTTTATATATGTATGTATGCATTTATGTGCAATAGAAAGCATGTTTGTGAAGCTTTCCATTTTTTTATTGCATTATATGGACTCTGTACTTTGATAATTTACTTACAGATCTCTAATATGTATGTAGATGGGACAACAAACTTTGCACATGGCTATCCTAGTTTTGCAATTTCTGTTGGAGTTCTATGCCGAGGGAATCCTGCAGCTGCTACTGTGGTACTTTAGGCTTATCTTTGATTTAGGTTTCTTGTTATTTACATGCTATTTATATAATTATAGGAGGTAATAAACAATAGCTTCAGTAATAACTGACTCTCTAAAAAATCAGCATTTTTTTATAATTCCTATAATTGAAACTGAAACTTAACTATTCATTGAAATTGACAAAACAGAACAAATAGATGCCTTCTGTTCATTGTATGTAATATATACTCTTGTGATTGAAAAATAGATTCTTTTAAGTTTAAGAATTCAAATGATGTGTTTCAACTTATGATTGAGTGAAGTCTACATATAAACTGAATTTTTTAATGTGTATATTTATGCATTTCCAAAAGAATCTTTTTTAATTGATTGATTGTGAACAAATCATATAGGTCATATCTTATTGAATGTGTTTTAGAATGCCATCACCAATATAGTCAGAATTGACAAGTTCGGTGACTTCAGTAAGTTATAGCCCCAATGTAACACCCCTCATGATATCTTTATTGGTTTTGTATTCAGGACTGGAGGAAGCAGGACAGAGATAGGTTCAAGAGGAACCAGAAAGAGCTCCACGCCATGGTGAGAGACCTTCCAGTGGCATTGTTCTGGATTAGTTGGTGGCACTGCGGCGAGGAGCAGGGCCACCATGGCGAGAGTCGTAAAAATTGTTTAAATTCGGATCATTTCAGTCGATCGGGAAAGAAAGAAATGGAGGAAACCGAAGGAGAACACGAGGAGCAGTGCTAGGGTTCGAGTTTTTCGGCTTCTAGGAGTGATTTTCGGACCTCAAGAGCTTGGATTCAAGTTGGTAAGTGCTCTCTACTCCTCTCTCTCCATTTTCTTCGGTTAGAATTTGGGATTTCTAGTTTGGGGTGAAATCCACCGATTGAAATGGATGATTTGAGGTTAATGGAGTGTGTTTTGGTATCATTGTTGCATGGATGTGAATTTTGAAGGGTGTATATGTGATTTGAGCTTAACCCTAGGTTATTCTTGGTTAGGGCTCTTGGGAATCCGAAAGGTATGAGGTTGTGTAGTGTTTGAGTGATCCCTAAGAGCTTATTGATGCATGAAAAAGGGTGTTGGAACCTTGGGTTAGGTCAATGTGGTTATATTGTGATGTTTGGTATATTGTGTTAATAGAAGATTTGTGGTATTGTGAAGGTTGTTGGCTATCGAGAGGGGATTCACGTGTATTAAATAGTTCAAGGAAGCTTGTGGAACTCGTGTGCGTGTGGTAACGACAGTTAAGGTAACCGGGTGTGTGTGTTTGTATGATATTTGTTGTACGATATTGATTGTGTATATGTATGATTTTCTTATATGGCGTGATATGCACGGCTAGTTGATGTATGATGGTTGAGTAATTGTATTGTGATGTGTAGCATCCCCATACCATTGCATGCTAGCATGTCCATATGATGATTGTGATGATAATGACATATATATATGTGTGTAGAGGCATGTTGGCATGACATTAGCATCATCACCATATGATTGCATAATGAGAGATTGATGATGAGGTGGTGATGATATGATGTGATATGAGATGATGATATGATAAAGATCCCTGTCGCTAAATCCTCTCCATGGGAGAGCCAGGCGGCAGAGGATAATATGATATGATGAAATGTCCCTGTCACTAAATCCTCTCATCGGGAGAGCCAGGTGGCAGTGGATTTGGGGGATGCACCTTCCCTAAATCACCATTAATTCGTGATGGTCCAGGGGAAGGAGAGCCACGGTCCGAGCTTTAGTGTAACCATTGGCCGGGTTGCATTAGAGTAAGGTGAGCTTGGTGATGTCCCGGAATCGGTCTTCACCGACTGTTGGAAGGGAATCATCTATTGAAATGTCTTGTGATGACGACAGCTCATGGTTCTAGCCGTGTATGAGGAAGAACATGCATACCATTCATTTACATTGCATTGCATGACTGTGTGGATCAGTATATATATAGATATTGTGTGTGGTTGTTCCCAGTTACTGAGACATTGTCTCACACCCCTCTCCCATAACTAACCTTTCAGGTGACGGTTCTGGCATTAGTCCGGAGAAGATGCGGGAGTAGCTGTGTACGTGGGAATACTAGGTCTATGTAGTGTGTGTAATTTGGATACTGTGCCTTGTGCGAAGTAGGATAATATGTTTTTAATGGATAGCTTAAAGGAATTGATAAAGGATTTGTACGGATGGATGTATGTATGTTTATGTAGGTTGTATGCATGGTTTGGATGTTGGAATGTATGTATGTGAGTTCAGAGTGATGTTAGGCCTAGTTAGTTTGTCTAAGGGTCTGTAGCCCATTTGGACCAGTTGGGTTCTAAGGGGTCAAATCTCAGAGGAGTGGTTCCTTTGAGGTGAAACCTCTTTGGACAAGTTGGTTTGGGGGTTTTGGACCTGTATGAATGGTCTCTGAGTGACTAGTTGCCTTTGGTGGCAATGGGAGGTTGTTAATGGCGAGTTTTGGTCAGTAAGTGGACAAAACGGTGTTATGGGTCCAGAATCTCCATACGGAGTTAGTTTGAGGTAAAAAGGGTGTCCTTGGATAGATGGGGACTAGATTGACTTGTAGGAGTTGGAACCAAGTCAATCGGAGGTCGGAGCATAAAGTTATGCATGTCAGAAGTTCGCCCCGAGTGTTGAATTTGCTGATATGGGTTATCAGTTGGGGGCGCCGCGGCGCAGGAAGTCAGGCCGCGGCGCCGTAGGAGGCAGTAGCGATGTTGAGACAGGGGAGGCCAGAGCCGCGGCGGTACTGTAGCGACCGTGGCCCCAGCCCCGTTTTTGGATGTTTTAAGTCATTTCCGCTATGTTTATGAATTGGAAGAGTTGTTTTGAGATGTCAGGGCTGTGTTGGGTCAGATTTTGAAGTTTTTGGTTAAGTGAAGAGGTGATAGGAGGTAGGATGTTACATTTTGGTATCAGAGCAATGGTTTTGGGCCATTGTTTCTGCTTGAAGTACTACTTGGCACAAATTCAAATGCATAGACTATATTCTCACTGTAATGCTAGTCTAGAACCGTATAATTGAATGTATTGTTGCTTGTATGTAGGAAGAATGTCTCGAAGAGGAAGACTGAGTAACAGTGACCTAATGAGGCAGATGCATGAGATGTTGGCTGGCCTCAGTAATCAGGTGAACACTCAGGGGGAGACGTTGAACAGGTTGCAAGAGAGAATGGACAGGCAAAAACAGGAGGATGTGAATGAAGAAGCTGGTATATTTGTGGATCTGAATGCAGGAGAAGATGAGAATGTGGTGGAGCCTGAGAGAGCCCAAGGGTCGGAAGAAGGGGTATCTCCTCACAGTTGAAGGACTTTCGGAAGTTTAATCCTCCGGCTTTTGAAGGTACCATGGATGTGTCACAGGCTGAGGATTGGATTGAACAAATGGAGAACATCTTTAGTGTAATGGATTGCACCACGGAGCAAAGGGTGCAATTGGCGACATTTAAGTTGGAGAAGAAGGCCAAGAGATGGTGGAGGAGTGTTCTCCCAAGTGTTGAAGCGATGAATCCTCCTATGAATTGGGGGCAGTTTAAGGAACGGTTCTTTGCACATTATGTCCTTCCAGCCTTAATGATGCAGAAGGAGGCCGAGTTCCTAACTTTTCAACAAGGGAATCTGTTAGCGGATGACTACATTGATCAGTTTTTGGACTTGGCTAAATATTCCACTTATCTGAATAGTTATCCTGACGATAGGTGGATGGCTTAGAGGTTGTTTGAGGGTGCTCATCCAGAGATTAAGGAGCAGCTATCTGTGGTGGAGTTTGTGTCCTTTAAGGACTTATGTGCGAAGATTCGTGCCCTCTATAGACGAATGAAAGAGGCTGAGGAGCACAGAAGGAATTCCATGATTCGGGCTTTTTCTCACCTAGGACCTACAGGAGGAATTAGTAAAGGAAGTGGTTCAGGAAGTGGTAGCAGTGGTGGCAATACAGGTTCTAGTGGAGGAAGAGGTCGTCATAATCGGGGCCGTCATGGTAAAGGAAGAGGCAGGTTTGGTAGAGATCAGTCCAACAGAGGTCGGTTTGGCAGAGGACCCTTTTATCAAGGTGGCATTGAACGAGGGAGTTCCAGTCAGAGTGAGCATGCCGGAAGGGACTCCACTCAATCTCAATATAGTTCTGGTAGTGCATCGAATCCGTGCACAAAGTGTGGGTTTAACCATGGTGATCGTCCATGTTTGGTTTGTTTTAATTGTGGGAGACCGGGACATATTGCTCGAGGTTGTCATGAGCCGAGGCGTGAAGATGCGACGATGAGACCCATGATGCCTGGACGAGTTTTCGCCATCACCCGACAAGAAGCGGATGCAGCACCTAACATGATTAGAGGTAAACTTAAACTTAATGGTTTCTCTATTCATGCTTTGTTTGACTCAGGTGCATCGCATTCCTTCATTTCTTTTGATTGTACTCGGAGATTGGGTATTGTGGCAATGGAGTTGCCTTTTGAATTGTCGGTAGCCACACCCACAGGAGTTTCATTAAGAATTGCTCAAGCTTGTTTGAACTGTGTAGTTCGTTTTGAACACCGCAGCACTACCCTATATCTAATATGTTTACCGTTCCAAGAGATTGACGTGATAATTGGGATGGATTGGTTGGAAGCAAATAATGCCATTCTCAACTGTGCTCGGAAGACTGTGTCTTTGCCGATGAATATCCCTAGTGTTGAAGGGGATGAGAATGTTTGTTTGTCCTTCGCCCAAGCTGGCAAGTATCTGAAGAAAGGATGTCAAGGGTTTCTGGTTTTCTTCTCTGTGAAGGTGGATATGCAAGGTGGTGTCGAAAGATACCCGATTGTGAATTAATTTCCTGATGTGTTTCCAGAGGAGATTACTGGTTTACCCCCACCACGAGAACTGGAGTTTTCCATCGATTTGGTGCCCGGGACTAGTCCTATTTCGAAAGCTCCATATCGAATGGCGCCATCTGAGTTGAAAGAGTTGAAGAAACAGATTGAGGATTTGTTAAAAAGAGGTTTTATCAGACCTAGTGTTTCGCCTTGGGGAGCTCCAGTATTGTTTGCCAAGAAGAAAGATGGTAGCCTCAGGTTGTGCATTGATTACAGGCAGCTAAACTGGGTGACGATCAAGAATAAATATCCTTTACCTAGGATTGAGGACTTGATTGATAAGTTGGCAGGTGCCTCCGTATTCTCTAAAATCGATTTGAGGTCAGGATACCATCAATTGCGAGTGCGTGCTGAGGATGTGCATAAAACAGCATTTCGGACTCGATATGTTCATTATGAGTTTCTTGTGATGCCATTCGGGTTGACAAATGCCCCGGCAATCTTCATGGACTATATGAATAGGGTGTTCCGATTGTATTTGGATAAGTTTGTGGTGGTTTTTATTGACGACATTCTGGTCTATTCCAAGAGTGAAGAGGAGCATGCGCATCATCTCCGGGTTATGTTGCAAGTATTGCAGGATCACCAACTGTATGCTAAGCTCAGTAAGTGTGAGTTTTGGCTACGGGAAGTGAAATTTCTGGGTCATGTGATTTCTGCAGAAGGGGTAGCTATAGACCCTGGTAAAGTGGAAGCAGTGTTGAATTGGGAGAGACCGCAATCGGTGACTGAAATTCAGAGTTTTCTGGGATTGGCTGGATATTACCAAAGGTTCATTAAGGGATTCTCTCAACTTGTTATGCCATTGACTACACTCACCTGTAAGGATCGATCTTTCATTTGGGATGACAGGTGTGAGAGAGCATTCCAAGAGCTGAAGGTTTGTCTGACGTCCACCCCAATGCTCATTATCCCTAACCCATCAGAGTCATTCACTGTTTACACAGATACCTCTAAGAAGGGTCTAGGGTGTGTCTTGATGCAGCAAGGCAGAGTTGTGGCATATGCTTCAAGGCAGTTAAGGCCTCATGAGGAGAACTATCCTACTCATGACCTTGAGCTAGCGGCTGTAGTGTTTGCCTTGAAATTGTGGAGGCATTATCTCTATGGCGCTCAGTTTGAGGTGTTCAGTGATCACAAGAGTTTGAAGTATTTGTTTGATCAGAAAGAACTGAACATGAGGCAAAGACGTTGGGTTGAGTTCCTTGTGGACTATGAATTTGCTTTAAAGTATCATCCTGGAAAAGCTAATGTTGTGGCGGATGCGTTGAGTAGAAAGTCAATCCATATTGCCATGATGATGATGAGGGAGCAACAGTTGCTGGAAAGCCTGAGAGATATGAAGTTGTCCATCAATGTCCATCCTGGAGTACTAGTATTAAGTTCCATTAGTGTATCAAGTGATTTATTGAGGAACATTTGCTATGCTCAGATGGAGGATGACTATCTTTTGGGCATTCAAGAACAGATTGAAATGGCGGAGATCCAGGACTTTGATATTCTGGAGGATGGCATCATCCGATATCAAGGTCGGATTTGTGTGCCAAACATTGCGGGATTACGCGAGATTATTTTGGAGGAAGCTCATAAGAGCAGGTATACTATTCACCCAGGTACCACTAAGATGTACCAGGATTTGAAGCATGGTTATTGGTGGCCAGGCATGAAAAACAACATCGCAGAGTTTGTGGCCAGATGTCTGATTTGTCAGAAGCTAAAGATCGAGCACCTATTGCCTGCAGGTACGTTGCAATCTTTGGAGATCCCATAGTAGAAATGGGATAGTATTTCCATGGATTTTGTGATGGGATTACCGAGGACCTCTTCAGGACATAATGCGATATGGGTCATTGTGGACAGTTGACGAAGTCAGCCCATTTTCTTCCAATTCGGGAAACTATTTCAATGGAGAAGTTGGCCCAGCTGTATGTGAATGAAATTATAAGGCTGCATGGAGTCCCGATGAATATTGTGTCGGATAAAGATCCGAGGTTTACATCCAGGTTTTGGAAATCTCTTCAGAAGGCCATGGGTACAAAGTTGAGTTTCAGTACTGCTTATCACCCTCAATCTGATGGGCAGACTGAAAGGACTATTCAGACTCTGGAGGACATACTGCGGGCATGTGTTTTGGAGAATAAAGGCAATTGGGATCAGTTCCTACCGTTGGTAGAATTTGCATACAACAACAGTTTCCACTCGAGTTTGCAAATGGCTCCGTATGAAGCGTTGTATGGCAGGAAGTGCAGGTTGCCATTGTGTTGGGTTGAACTTGGTGAAAGGAGTCTTTTGGGCCCAGATATTGTGGATCAAACCTCTCGGCAGATAGAGAGTATTCGTCAAAAGCTTCTTACTGCTCAGAGTCGGCAAAAGAGTTTTGCGGACAAGAGGAGGAGACCATTGGAGTTTGATGTGGGAGATCATGTGTTTTTTAATATCACTCCTACTACTGGTGTTGGAAGATCAATTCGAGCCAAGAAGCTTACTTCAAGGTATATGGGTCCATATCAAATTCTTGAACTAATTGGGCCAGTAGCGTATTGAGTGGCGCTACTGCCTAGTCTTGCTGGGTTGCATGATGTTTTCCACGTGTCTCAACTCAAGAGGTATCATCCGGATCCGTCTCATGTAATTGATGATGAGGCAGTTCAAGTACGAGAGGATTTGACTTTTGAGGTCACACCATTGCAAATTTTAGATGTAAAGGAAAAGCAGTTGAGGAATAAGACTATTAAGTTGATAAAAGTCCTCTGGAGCGGCTTGACGTCAAATGATGTCACGTGGGAGACTGAAGATTCTATGCGGAGGAAATATCCAGAGTTCTTTGTTTGAGGTAAGAGTTGAAATTTCGAGGACGAAATTTTTATAAGGAGGGGAGAGTGTAACACCCCTCATGATATCTTTATTGGTTTTGTGTTCAGGACTGGAGGAAGCAAGACAGAGATAGGTTCAAGAGGAACCAGAAAGAGCTCCACGCCGCGGCGAGAGACCTTCCAGTGGCATTGTTCTGGATTAGTTGGTGGCGCCGCGGCGAGGAGCAGAGTCGCCGCGGTGAGTGTCGTAAAAATTGTTTAAATTCGGATCATTTTAGTCGATCGGGAAAGAAAGAAACGGAGGAAACCGAAGGAGAACGCGAGGAGCAGTGCTAGGGTTCGAGTTTTTCGGCTTCTAGGAGTGATTTTCGGACCTCAAGAGCTTGGATTCAAGTTGGTAAGTGCTCTCTACTCCTCCCTCTCCATTTTCTTCGGTTAGAATTTGGGATTTCTAGTTTGGGGTGAAATCCACCGATTGAAATGGATGATTTGAGGTTAATGGAGTGTGTTTTGGTATCATTGTTGCTTGGATGTGAATTTTGAAGGGTGTATGTGTGATTTGAGCTTAACCCTAGGTTATTATTGGTTAGGGATCTTGGGAATCCGAAGGGTATGAGGTTGTGTAGTGTTTGAGTGATCCCTAAGAGCTTATTGATGCATGAAAAAGGGTGTTAGAACCTTGGGTTAGGTCAATGTGGTTATATTGTGATGTTTGGTATATTGTGTTAATAGAAAAATTGTGGTATTGTGAAGGTTGTTGGCTATCGAGAGGGGATTCACGTGTATTAAATAGTTCAAGGAAGCTTGTGGAACTCGTGTGCGTGTGGTAACGACAGTTAAGGTAACCGGGTGTGTGTGTTTGTCTGGTATTGTTGTACGATATTGATTGTGTATATGTATGATTTTCTTATATGACGTGATATGCACGGCTAGTTGATGTATGATGGTTGTGTAATTGTATTGTGATGTGTAGCATCCCCATACCATTGCATGCTAGCATGTCCATATGATGATTGTGATGATAATGATATATATATATATATGTGTGTAGAGGCATGTTGGCATGACATTAGCATCATCACCATATGATTGCATAATGAGAGATTGATGATGAGGTGATGATGATATGATGTGATATGAGATGATGATATGATAAAGATCCCTGTCGCTAAATCCTCTCCATGGGAGAGCCAGGCGGCAGAGGATAATATGATATGATGAAATATCCCTGTCACTAAATCCTCTCATCGGGAGAGCCAGGTGGCAGTGGATTTGGGGGATGCACCTTCCCTAAATCACCATTAATTCGTGATGGTCCAGGGGAAGGAGAGCCACGGTCCGAGCTTTAGTGTAACCATTGGCCGGGTTGCATTAGAGTAAGGTGAGCTTGGTGATGTCCCGGAATCGGTCTTCACCGACTGTTGGAAGGGAATCATCTATTGAAATGTCTTGTGATGACGACAGCTCATGGTTCTAGCCGTGTATGAGGAAGAACATGCATACCATTCATTTACATTGCATTGCATGACTGTGTGGATCAGTATATATATAGATATTGTGTGTGGTTGTTCCCAGTTACTGAGCCATTGTCTCACACCCCTCTCCCATAACTAACCTTTCAGGTGACGGTTCTGGCATTAGTCCGGAGAAGATGCGGGAGTAGCTGTGTACGTGGGAATACTAGGTCTATGTAGTGTGTGTAATTTGGATACTGTGCCTTGTGCCAAGTAGGATAATATGTTTGTAATGGATAGCTTAGAGGAATTGATAAAGGATTTGTACGGATGGATGTATGTATGTTTATGTAGGTTGTATGCATGGTTTGGATGTTGGAATGTCTGTATGTGAGTTCAGAGTGATGTTGGGCCTAGTTGGTTTGTCTAAGGGTCTGTAGCCCATTTGGACCAGTTGGGTTCCAAGGGGTCAAATCTCAGAGGAGTGGTTCCTTTGAGGTGAAATCTCTTTGGACAAGTTGGTTTGGGGGTTTTGGACCTGTATGAATGGTCTCTGAGTGACTAGTTGCCTTTGGTGGCAATGGGAGGTTGTTAGTGGCGAGTTTTGGTCAGTAAGTGGTCAAAACGGTGTTATGGGTCCAGAATCTCCATACGGAGTTGGTTTGAGGTAAAAGGGGTGTCCTTGGATAGATGGGGACTAGATTGACTTGTAGGAGTTGGAACCAAGTCAATCGGAGGTCGAAGCATAAAGTTATGCGCGTTAGAAGTTCGCCCCGAGTGTTAAATTTGCTGATATGGGTTATCAGCTGGGGGCACCGTGGAGTAGGAAGTCAGGCCGCGGCGCCATAGGAGGCAGTAGCGATGTTGAGACAGGGGAGGCCAGAGCCGCGGCGGTACCGTAGCGATCGCGGCCCCAGCCCCGTTTTTGGATGTTTTAAGTCGTATCCGCTATGTTTATGAATTGGAAGAGTTGTTTTGAGATGTCAGGGCTGTGTTGGGTCAGATTTTGAAGTTTTTGGTTAAGTGAAGAGGTGATAGGAGGTAGGATGTTACACCCAAAGAATGGTACGCATATTCTTCACATATTGAGAAAGGCTCCAATATAGTTGATTCTTCAATTTAACTTGTAAACCTAATGAAATCGCAAATCTTGAATTCACTAGTGCTTTGTACAATGCCCTAGTAGCCACTAAATTGTCCCATAAAAACCTTATACACTTACCTAAAAATTTCTTTTTATTTTTTTATACTATTTTACCTTTTGTTTTAATTAAGGCTTGTTTGTTTTTTATTTTTTTTCTAGATTGCATTTCTATATGTTTAGAATTAGTTTAAGTGCTCTATTTTAACTAGAATAAGATTAAAGTAAGTGTTGTTTCAATCAGGACAAATTTATTTTTATAGTTATGTGTTGTACTTGTAGTAGGAGCCTAGTTCTTTTTTTTTTTTAAGTGCAATGTTTTTGTTGATTAGATTGTGATGTATAAGCAGAAAATACACCTGATTCAAATTCAAATGTGTTATTAGTGCTAGCTGATTGCATGTAAATTAGTATACATTCTACATGATTGTAAATAGGGAGGATGAATGTAACATTCAGTCATATTTAAAAAAAATACACTTTCTAGATCGGGTTTGAGTCATACCCGATCTAAATAGTATACTTTCTAGAGCGGTTATGATTTGAACTCGATCTAGAAAGTCTTTATAGAACACATTATCTATTTTTTTTTCATGATTTTCTAGACCGGGTATTTAAAAAACTGATCTAGAAAATATTTTCTAGATCGGTTATTTAACCGATCTAGAAAGAGGAGCTTTCTACATCGATCACTTCTATATCTACACTGGAACCGATCTAGACAGTCCATTTTACCCAATTTAGAAAGTGTATAATGTAGTAGTGTGAATATATATCGATTCCATAAAATGAAATTTTTATAATTTAATATAGTCATATTGAGAGACAGATCTGCATGGGCCTGGGAGGTTCCATGAAATTGATGCAACTCTATCCTGAGGTCATTTTTCTTGATTTTTCACTCATTTTTCCCCTCTTAATTATATACGTGTCCTCTCAGTGTTACCTTCTCTAAAATAATTTATTCTCTTTTACCTTTTTTCTTTTCATCTATTAACCAACCCTAAATTATTGTTCTTTGCTTTTTCTCAATGAACCAAATATAATTTGAGTCTTAATCTTGTCCCCTCCCTATTTAGTTTTGTTGCTCAACCGATAGAAGATAGAGATTAAGTTGAGAGCTAGGAAAAGTAAGGAAGAAGACCGTACCATTGCTAGCTAGACCCACTTGTAAAATGGGCTAAGCCTGACAAATAATTTTTAATTGTTATACTTGAAAGGTAAAATTATTAATAGATATATATATAATTTATAAAAAGATTATGTAATTCGTATAAAAAGTATTATTTATTTTTAGATAAACAAATATAATACTTCCTCCATTTTAAAATGTAGGGTGAAACTTCGGAGGGCTAAAATTTTAAAATATAAGTCACTTTATAAAATTTAGTGAGTGTTTAATAACTTTTTTCTAATTTTATTTATATTTATAATAATAATTAATTATAAATGAATGAAAAAAAGTTATGGTGGAAAGGGAATAATTTATTTTTATTCTTTTTTTAATTAAAGTAATTCTAGAAAGTTATAAAAAAATTTTAAAGAATTAAGATCTCCTTAAGGGTTGCAAAGTAAATATAACTTAAATTTTAAAATAGAGTGAGTATGATTTAGTTTTTAAATTTCATGAAATATCTACTACTTCTCCAAACTAATGACATTGAATGAATCTATAAGTCTAATTAAAGACAAAATGCTGAGAGAAGAGATGTGGACACAAAACATGTGGTGCAGGACATTAACTAGTGAAGAAGCTCCATTATTAATCTCCCTACTTTGAAGACCTGGGTCCTGAATTACGTTTATTGGGATAAAATTACAAAAACAAACTCAAAAGTGAAATTAAGGTCAATGAAATAAACCCTTCATTTCAGCGATTGTCACCTTCGAAATTTTTTATAAATAAAAAAATCATTCGAAAACCTAAAATATAGTAAAATCTAATAATATTTTATTAAAATATGTTTGGCTTAAATATTGTTTAGAACTTATACTCCATCTATCAATATTTTTAAAGAATAAAAATGACAAAAGAAAATTAATATTAATATTCCATTAAAATTCTAAATCGATAAATATTTTAAAAAATCACAAAAACTCCAAAATACTCCCTTTAGTCTTGAGTATATGAGTACTATGAAAGAGTTGTTTTATTTCAAATTATAACGTCCAAATAGCCTTTATATGATATATTAAATAATTTATTTTAATTATACCTCATTAAATAGTCTATTTTTTTAACTTCTACAGGTAAAAATTAGTTAAGATAGGGGTATTTATTATTATTAAATTTAGGATAAAAGTTTAAATATTAAATTGGGTGCATTTGTAAAAATTATTTTTTTAATTTCTAATAATAAATTTAAAATCATTAACTATTTATAATATTTTTTTAATATTACTAAAGTAGTTATTTATATTTTATATTCTGAACGGTGGGACTAAAAATCACATTGAGATGGAGTGACCAGCTGCTGCCATGTTCAGTGCATTTAACCACAACAGAAGGTTGTTGCTCGCTCTCTTTGCTGAAGTACGAGCCATGTGACGGGAATGGTACATGAGGCCCCATCTGCTTGGAGATGCCAAATCAACAAGTTTTCGAAAATGATGTAATTTTATGTGATACGATATATTGATTGGTTTTATGGCAAAAAAAAAAAAATTATTGATTGGTTTTAAATTTCAAATTTTAAATGGACCCACTGTGCGATCCATAGTCTAAATAAGCTCATATGTATAGGTTTAAATATTCATAAGAGTAAGTTGCTTCAATTTGGAAGCAATCCTCATACTAACATGTTTGATTGATCAAGAATCAAGATGGATCAACTGCATTCCAAGTCATTTTATTAACGATATAAATATGAAAATTAGATATATTGAACATTTTTTATTATCAATATATTTAGTAATTTTTAACTTTTATTCTCAAAAAATAAATCATTGGTAATGTATACAAAATTTATAAAAAACATTATTCACATTAATAAAATAATTTATTTGTAAAAAAAATAAATAATACAACTTATATTATTAGTGAAACTGAATATAACCTAAAATGACAAAATGCTGCTGGAAGAGATGTCACACCTTAACCTTAGGAACCATTTACTATTCATCCTTAGTAGTTTAGGTTCCAATTAGATGTATATGGAAGCAAATTTGGGCCAAATTCAAAAATTTCAAAAATTTACCAAAAATCACTATTCATTTGGTAAATATAAAAATTTGGCTGAATTTTGAAAAATCATAATTAATTCTAGAAAAATCGTTTAAGAGTGGTTCAAATTGCTAAATTCATCTATTAAAATACTCTATGAGGGGAAAATATTAATTTGGAATTTTATTAGGCATATTGCTGTAGTAAATTTCATGAATTTACTTGCAATTTTACCCTAATTTTTCCAAATTTCATTCCCTAAAATTCCATAATACCATACTTTCAATGGTAGTAACAAAACACATATAAAATGATCCAACACATACTTTTATTCATCATCTAAGAGACACACATAATTTACATAATTGTGACATAAAATGTTATTATACTTGATATTACATAAGCATCCAAAATATCCTTCCTATTTCTAAACATTTCTTCATGGATCCTCCTTTATCTCCTTACCTTTCACATGATTTGAACCTAATCATGGTTAGATATTTGGTGGGGTGAGATTTAAGAAAATCCCAATAACATCATAATCCCATTCTTAGCATAATATTTAAAAATAATTGCAAGAAACATGATTTCATTTTGGTGTAACACTCTACCTCCTGACACCTCCGTACTTAACCAAAACTTCAAAATCTGACCCAACACAACCCTGACATCTCAAAACAACTCTTCCAATTCATAAACACAGCGGAAACAACTTAAAACATCCAAAAACTGGGCTGGGGCAACAGCCGCTACAGTACTGCCGCGGCTCTGGCCTCCTCTGTCTCAACATCGCTACTGCCTCCTATGGCGCCGCGGCCTGACTCCCTGCACCGCGGTGCCCCCAGCTGATAACCCATATCAGCAAATTCAACACTCCGGGGTGAACTTCAGACGCGCATAACTTTATGCTCCGACCTCTGATTGACTTGATTCCAACTCCTACAAGTCAATCTAGTCCCCATCTATCCAAGGACACCACTTTTACCTCAATCCGACTCCGTATGGAGATTCTGGACTCTTCACACCGTTTTGGCCACTTATTGACCAAAACTTACCACTATCAACCTCCAATTGCCACCAAAGGCAAATGGACACTCTCAGACCAATCATACAGGTCCAAAATCCTCAAACCAACTTGTCCAAAGAGGCTATACCTCAAAGGAACCACTCCTCTGAGATTTGACCTCTTAGAACCCAACTGACCAAACGGGCTACAGGCCCTTAGACAAACCAACAAGGCCCAACATCACTCTGGACTCCCCAAAACTGCCACACAAACTTCTCAATAACATTCAACCATACTTACCACATACATAAACATCGATACATAGCCAGTCTTAATCGTATCATTATCCATTACAAACCATTCTCTATCCTACGTGGCACGATACATTATCCAAAATACACACACAACATAGACTATTCCCACGTACACAGCTACTCCCGCGTCTTCTTCGGACTAGTGCCAGAACCGTCACCTGAAAGGTTAGTTTTGGGAGAGGGGGTGAGACAATGTCTCAGTAACCGGGAACAACAACCACACACATAATATATATACACATATATCTCACACAAATCATGAATGCAATATAAAATGAATGACATGCATGTCACCCTCGCAGGGTGTAACACCCTACCTCCTGACACCTCCGTACTTAACCAAAACTTCAAAACCTGACCCAACACAACCCTGACATCTCAAAACAACTCTTCCAATTCATAAACACAGCGAAAATGACTTAAAACATCCAAAAACTGGGCTGGGGCCGCGGCCGCTACAGTACCGCCGCAGCTCTGGCCTCCCCCGTCTCAACATCACTACTGCCTCCTGTGGCGCCGCAGCCTGACTTCCTGCGCCGCGGCGCCCCCAGCTGATAACCCATATCAGCAAATTCAACACTCCGGGGCGAACTTCTGACGCGCATAACTTTATGCTCCGACCTCCGATTGACTTGATTCCAACTCCTACAAGTCAATATAGTCCCCATCTATCCAAGGACACCACTTTTACCTCAATCCGACTCCATATGGAGATTATGGACCCTTAACACCGTTTTGGCCACTTATTGACCAAAACTTACCACTATCAACCTCCAATTGCCACCAAAGGCAAATGGACACTCCCAGACCATTCATACAGGTCCAAAATCCTCAAACCAACTTGTCCAAAGAGGCTATACCTCAAAGGAACCACTCCTCTGAGATTTGACCTCTTGGAACCCAACTGACCAAACGGGCTACAGGCCCTTTAGACAAACCAACAAGGCCCAACATCACTCTGGACTTCCCAAAATTGTCACACAAACTTCTTAATAGCATTCAACCAAACTAACCACATACATAAACATCCATACATAGCCAGTCTCAATCGCATCATTATCCATTACAAACTATTCTCTATCCTACTTGGCACATAATACATTAACCAAAAATACAAATACTGCATAGACTTCCCACGTACACAGCTACTCCCGCGTCTTCTCCGGACTAGTGCCAGAACCGTCACCTGAAAGGTTAGTTTATGGGAGAGGGGGTGAGACAATGTCTCAGTAACCGGGAACAACAACCACACACACAATATATATACACATATATCTCACACAAATCATGAATGCAATATGAAATGAATGACATGCATGTCGCCCTCACAGGGACTCCATCCTTATCCTCCCTAACACATATATCATCCATCCTTATTCTCCCTAACATATATATAATCCAACCGTATCCTCCCTAACATATATATAATCCATCCTTATCCTCCCTAACATATATATATATCATATATAGCATCCACCCTCATCCTCCCTAACATATATATAATCCAACCTTATCCTCCCTAACATATATATATATATATCATATCGTCATCATATCATCACCACTCCATCCGCCATGTATCACAGTCTCAGAATGTCATGTGGTGATGCTAAAGTATCATCATATCATCATCATCGTAATGTCATGTATGCATCATATCATATCAACATCATCATCACATATCTCATTATCATAAACATAATCATCATCTAACTGTATACATACCATGATATATATAAAATAGTACACACACCAAACACATCAATACCGTGGTATGAAAGAGACACACATATATATACACAAGCATCCGTACTATCATATAACATAATCAATACAATATAAACAAACACCCGGTTACCTCAATTGTCGTTACCGCACACACTCAAGTTCCACAAGCTTCCTTGAACTATCCAATACACGTGGACCCCTCTCGATTAGCCAACAACCTTTACCATATCACAATTCTTGCATTAGCACAATATACCAACAAATCAAACATCATAATTCAACCATATTAACTTAACCCAAGGTTCCAACACCCTTTCCATGCATCAATAAGCTCTAAGGGATCACTCAAACACTACACAACCTCATATGCTTCGGATTCCCAAGAGCCCTAACCAAAAACAACCTAGGGTTAAGCTCTAAACACACATAACCCCTTTAAAACTCACCTTCAAGCAACAAGAACATCAAAACACACTTCTTTAACCCCAAAACATCCATTTCAATCAGTGGAGTTCACCCCAAACCGGGAATCCAACCATACAACCGAAAATCCCAAATTTCAACCGAAGAAAAATGGAGAAAGAGGAGTAGGGAATGCTTACCAACTTGAATCCAAGCTCCCGATGGACGAGAATCACTCTGGGACACCGAAAATACCGAACCCTAGCATTGCTCCTCGTCTCTCCGCGTCGCTCCTTTCATTTTCTTTCTTTCTTTCGCGTCCGACTGATCCGGATTTAAACAATTTTTCTGACTCTCACAGCGGCTCCAGCACTCCTCGCCGCGGCTCCACCAAATTATCTGGAACAATGCGATTGGAAAGCTTCTCGCCGCCGCGGCACTGCTCCTTGCCGCGGCGTGGAGCTCCTTCAGACTTCACTTGAGCCTTCCTTTGTCCTGTTTCCTACGGTCCTGAATACAATGCTAAGAAAAATATCATGAGGGGCATTACTCTCTCCCCTCCTTATAAAAATTTCGTCCTCGAAATTTCACCTTTTACCTCAAGTAAAAATCTCTGGATACTTCCTCCGCATAGACTCTTCAGTCTCCCACGTGACATCATTGGACATCAAATTGCTCCAAAGGACCTTTAACAATTTAATGGTCTTATTCCTCAACTGCTTCTCCTTTACATCCAAAATTTGCAACGGTGTGACCTCAAAAGTCAGATCCTCTCGTACTTGAATTGCTTCATCATCAATTATATGAGACGGATCCGGATGATACTTCTTGAGTTGAGACACGTGGAAAACGTCATGCAGCCAAGCAAGACTAGGTGGTAGCACCACTCGATACGCTACTGGCCCAATTCGTTCAAGAATTTGATATGGACCCATATACCGCGGAGTGAGCTTCTTGGCTCGAATTGATCTTCCAACACCAGTAGTAGGAGTGACCTTCAAAAATACATGATCCCCAACATCAAACTCTAATGGTCTCCTCCTCCTGTCCGCATAACTCTTTTGTCGACTCTGAGCTGTAAGAAGCTTCTTACGAATACTCTCTATCTGCCGAGAGGTTTGATCCACAATATCTGGGCCCAAAAGACTCCTTTCACAAAGTTCAGCCCAACACAAAGGTGACCTGCATCTCCTGCCATACAACGCTTCATACGGAGCCATCTGCAAACTCGAGTGGAAACTATTGTTGTAGGCAAATTCAACCAACGGCAGAAACTGTTCCCAATTGCCTTTGTTCTCCAGAACACATGCCCGCAGCATGTCCTCTAGAGTCTGAATAGTCCTTTCAGTCTGCCCATCAGATTGAGGGTGATAAGCAGTACTGAAACTCAACTTCGTACCCATGGCCTTCTGGAGAGATTTCCAAAACCTGGATGTAAACCTAGGATCTCTGTCCGACACAATATTCATCGGGACTCCATGCAGCCTTACTATCTCATTCACATACAACTGGGCCAACTTCTCCATTGAAATAGTTTCCCAAATTGGAAGAAAATGGGCCGACTTCGTCAACCTGTCCATAATGACCCATATCGTATTGTGTCCTGAAGAGGTCCTCGGTAATCCCATCACAAAATCCATGGAAACGCAATCCCATTTCCACTCTTGGATCTCCAAAGGTTGTAATGTACCAGCAGGCAATTGGTGCTCAATCTTTACCTTCTGACAAATCAGACATCTTGCCACAAACTCTGTGATGTCCTTTTTCATGCTTGGCCACCAATAACCTTTCTTCAAATCCTGATACATCTTAGTGGTACCTGGGTGGATAGTATACTTACTCTTATGAGCTTCTTCCAAAATAATCTCACGTAACCCTGCAACATTTGGTACACAAATCCGACCTCGATACCGGATGATAGCATCCTCCAGAATATCAAAGTCCTGGGTCTCCGCCATTTCAACTTGTTCTTGAATGCCTAAAAGATAGTCATCCTCCATCTGAGCATAGCAAATGTTCCTCAATAAATCGCTTGATACACTGATGCAACTCATTACTAGTACTCCAGGATGGACATTAATGGATAACTTCATATCTCTCAGGCTTTGCAGTAACTATTGCTCCCTCATCATCATCATGGCCATATGAATTGACTTTCTACTTAACGTATCCGCCATAACGTTGGCATTCCCAGGATGATACTTTAGAGCAAACTCATAGTCCACAAGGAACTCAACCCAACGTCTTTGCCTTATGTTCAACTCTTTCAGATCAAACAAATACTTCAAATTCTTGTGATCACTGAACACCTCAAACTGAGCGCCATAGAGATAATGCCTCCACAATTTCAAGGCAAACACCACAGCCGCTAGCTCAAGGTCATGAGTAGTATAGTTCTCCTCATGAGGCCTCAACTACCTTGAAGCATACGCCACGACTCTGCCTTACTGCATCAAAACACACCCTAAACCCTTCTTAGAGGCGTCCGTATAAATAGTGAACGGCTCTGACGGGTTAGGGATAATGAGTACTGGGGTGGACGTTAGACAAACCTTCAGCTCTTGGAATGCTCTCTCACACCTGTCATCCCAAATGAAAGATTGATCCTTACGGGTGAGTCTAGTCAATGGCATAACAAGTTGAGAGAATCCTTTAATGAACCTTCGGTAATATCCAGCCAATCCCAGAAAACTCCAAATTTCAGTCACCGATTGCGGTCTCTCCCAATTCAACACTGCTTCCACTTTACCAGGGTCTACAGCCACACTTTCTGCAGAAATCACATGACCTAGAAATTTCACCTCCCGTAGCGAAAACTCACACTTATTGAGCTTAGCATACAGTTAGTGATCCCACAATACTTGTAACACAATCCGAAGATGATACGCATGCTCTTCCTCACTCTTGGAGTAAACCAGAATGTCATCAATGAAAACCACCACAAATTTATCCAAATAAGGCCGAAACACCCTGTTCATATAATCCATGAAGATTGCCGGGGCATTAGTCAACCTGAATGGCAACACAAGAAACTCATAATGACCATATCGAGTCCGAAATGCTGTTTTAGGCACATCCTCAACACGTACTCGCAATTGATGGTATCCCGACCTCAAATCGATTTTAGAGAATACAGAGGCACCTGCCAACTGATCAATCAAGTCTTCAATCCTAGTCAAAGGATATTTATTCTTGATCGTTACCCGGTTCAGCTGCCTGTAATCAATGCACAACCTGAGGCTACCATCTTTCTTCTTGACAAACAATACTGGAGCTCCCCAAGGCGAAACACTAGGTCTGATAAAACCTCTCTTCAACAATTCCTTAATCTGTTTCTTCAACTCTTTCAATTCAGACGGTGCCATTCGATATGGAGCTTTCGAGATAGGACTAATCCCGGGCACCAAATCAATGGAAAACTCCAGTTCTCGTGGTGGGGGTAAACCAGTAATCTCCTATGGAAACACATCAGGAAATTCATTCACAACCGGATATCTTTTGATACCACCTTGCATATCCACCTTCACAGAGAAGAAAACCAGAAACCCTTGACATCCTTTCTTCAGATACCTGTCAGCTTGGGCAAAGGACAAATACATGTTCTCATCCCTTTCCATACTAGGGATATTCATCGACAAAGACACAGTCTTCTGAGCACAGGCGAGAATGACATTATTCGCCTCTAACCAGTCCATCCCAATTATCACATCAATCTCTTGCAACGGCAAGCAGATCAGATCCAGGGTAGTGCTTCGACGTTCGAAACAAACCACACAATTCAAACAAGCTTGAGTAGTTCTTAATGAAACTCCCATGGGTGTGGCTACCGACAATTCAAAAGGCAACACCATTGCCACAATACCCAATCTCCGAGCACAATCAAAAGAAATGAAGCAATGCGATGCACCTGAATCAAACAAAGCATGAATAGAGTAACCATTGAGTTTAAGTTTACCTCTAATCAAGTTAGGCGCTGCATCCGCTTCCTGTCGAGTGATGGCAAAAACTCGTCCGGGCATCGTAGGCCTCCTTGTCGCATCTTCACGCCATGGCTCCCAACAATTACGCGACATATGGCCCGGTTTCCCACAATTAAAACAAACCAAACACGGACGATCACCATGACTAAACCCGCATTTTGTGCACGGATTTGATATACTACCAGAATGTATTGAGATGGAGCGGAGTCCCTTCCTACATGCTCACTCTGACTGGAACTCCCTTGTTCAAAGCCACCTCGATAAAAGGGTCCTCTGCCAAACCGACCTCTATGGGACTGATCCCTGCCAAACCTGCCTCTTCCTCTACTATGACGGGCTCGATTATGATGACCTCTTCCTCCACTAGAACCTATACTACCACCACTGCTACTACTTCCTGAACCACTTCCTTTACTAATTCCTCCGGTAGGTCCTAGGTGAGAAAAGGCCCGAATCATAGAATTCCTTCTGTGCTCCTCAGCCTCTTTCATCCGTCTATACAAGGCACGAATCTTCACACATAAGTCCTCGAATGACACAAACTCCACCACATATAGCCGCTCCTTAACCTCGGGATGGGCACCCTCAAACAACCTCTGAGCCATCCACCTATCATCAGGATAATTATTCAGATACGTGGAATATTTTGCCAAGTCCAAGAACTGATCAATGTAGTCATCTGCTGACAGATTTCCTTGCCGAAAAGTTAGGAACTCGGCTTCCTTCTGCATCATTAAGGCTGCAGGGACGTAATGTGCAAAGAACCGTTCCTTAAACTGCCCCCAATTCATAGGAGGATTCATCGCTTCAACAGTCGGGAGAATACTCCTCCACCAATGCTTGGCCTTCTTCTCAAGCTTAAAAACTGCCAGTTGCACCCTTTGCTCTGGGGTGCAATCCATCACATTGAAGATATTCTCCATTTGTTCAATCCAATTCTCCGCCTGTGACACATCCATAGTACCTTCGAAAGCCGGAGGATTAAACTTCCGAAAGTCCTTCAGCTGTAAGGAAATACCCCTTCTTCCAATCCTTGGGGCTCTCTCAAGTTCCACCACAGTTTCATCCTCTCCTACATTCAAATCCACAAACATTTCGGCTTCTTCATTCACATCCCCCTGTTCTTGCCTATCCATTCTCTCTTGCAACCTGTTCAGCGTCTCTCCTTGAGTATTCACCTGATTACTAAGGCCAGCCAACATCTCATGCATCTGCCTCATCAGGTCACTGTTACTCTGTCTTCCTCTGCGAGACATTCTTCCTACACACGAGCAACAACACATACAATTATATGGTTCTGGACTAGCATTACAGTGGGAATATAGTCTATGTATTCAAAAATCGTGCCAAGTAGTACTTCAAGCAGAAACAATGGCCCAAAACCATTGTTCTGACACCAAAATATAACACCCTACCTCCTGACACCTCCGTACTTAACCAAAACTTCAAAACCTGACCCAACACAACCCTGACATCTCAAAACAACTCTTCCAATTCATAAACACAGTGGAAACGACTTAAAACATCCAAAAACTGGGTTGGGGCCGCGGCCGCTACAGTACCGCCGCGGCTCTGGCCTCCCTCGTCTCAACATCACTACTGCCTCCTGTGGCGCCGCAGCCTGACTTCCTGCGCCGCGGCGCCCCCAGCTGATAACCCATATCAGCAAATTCAACACTCCGGGGCGAACTTCTGACGCGCATAACTTTATGCTCCGACCTCCGATTGACTTGATTCCAACTCCTACAAGTCAATATAGTCCCCATCTATCCAAGGACACCACTTTTACCTCAATCCGACTCCATATGGAGATTCTGGACCCTTAACACCGTTTTGGCCACTTATTGACCAAAACTTACCACTATCAACCTCCAATTGCCACCAAAGGCAAATGGACACTCCCAGACCATTCATACAGGTCCAAAATCCTCAAACCAACTTGTCCAAAGAGGCTATACCTCAAAGGAACCACTCCTATGAGATTTGACCTCTTGGAACCCAACTGACCAAACGGGCTACAGGCCCTTTAGACAAACCAACAAGGCCCAACATCACTCTGGACTTCCCAAAATTGTCACACAAACTTCTTAATAGCATTCAACCAAACTAACCACATACATAAACATCCATACATAGCCAGTCTCAATCGCATCATTATCCATTACAAACTATTCTCTATCCTACTTGGCACATAATACATTAACCAAAAATACAAACACTGCATAGACTTCCCACGTACACAGCTACTCCCGCGTCTTCTCCGGACTAGTGCCAGAACCGTCACCTGAAAGGTTAGTTTATGGGAGAGGGGGTGAGACAATGTCTCAGTAACCGGGAACAACAACCACACACACAATATATATACACATATATCTCACACAAATCATGAATGCAATATGAAATGAATGACATGCATGTCGCCCTCACAGGGACTCCATCCTTATCCTCCCTAACACATATATCATCCATCCTTATTCTCCCTAACATATATATAATCCAACCTTATCCTCCCTAACATATATATAATCCATCCTTATCCTCCCTAACATATATATATATCATATATAGCATCCACCCTTATCCTCCATAACATATATATAATCCAACCTTATCCTCCCTAACATATATGTATCATATTGTCATCATATCATCACCACTCCATCCGCCATGTATCACAGTCTCACAATGTCATGTGGTGATGCTAAAGTATCATCATATCATCATCATCGTAATGTCATGTATGCATCATATCATATCAACATCATCATCACATATCTCATTATCATAAACATAATCATCATCTAACTGTATACATACCACGATATATATAAAACAATACACACACCAAACACATCAATACCGTGGTATGAAAGAGACACACATATATATACACAAGCATCCGTACTATCATATAACATAATCAATACAATATAAACAAACACCCGGTTACCTCAATTGTCGTTACCACACACACACGAGTTCCACAAGCTACCTTGAACTCTCCAATACACGTGAACCCCTCTCGATTAGCCAACAACCTTTACCATATCACAATTCTTGCATTAGCACAATATACCAACAAATCAAACATCATAATTCAACCATATTAACCTAACCTAAGGTTCCAACACCCTTTCCATGCATCAATAAGCTCTAAGGGATCACTCAAACACTACACAACCTCATATCCTTTGGATTCCCAAGTGCCCTAAGCAAAAACAACCTAGGGTTAAGCTCTAAACACACATAACCCCTTCAAAACTCACCTTCAAGCAACAAGAACATCAAAACACACTTCCTTAACCCCAAAACATCCATTTCAATCGGTGGAATTCACCCCAAACCGGGAATCCAACCATACAACCGAAAATCCCAAATTTCAACCAAAGAAAAATGGAGAAAGAGGAGTAGGGAACGCTTACCAACTTGAATCCAAACTCCCGATGGACGAGAATCACTCCGGGACACCGAAAATACCGAACCCTAGCATTGCTCCTCGTCTCTCCGCGTCGCTCCTTTCATTTTCTTTCTTTCTTTCGCGTCCGACTGATCCGGATTTAAACAATTTTTCCGACTCTCGCCGCGACTCCAACACTCCTCGCCACGGCTCCACCAAATTATCCGAAACAATGCCACTGGAAAGCTTCTCGCCGCGGTGACCCTACTCCTTGCCGCGGCGTGGAGGTCCTTCTGACTCCACTTGAGCCTTCCTCCGTCCTGTTTCCTCCGGTCCTGAATACAATGCCAAGAAAAATATCATGAGGGGCATTACACAGGGACCCAATCCTTATCCTCCCTAACACGTATATCATCCATCCTTATTCTCCCTAACATATATATAATCCATCCTTATCCTCCCTAACATATATATATAATCCATCCTTATCCTCCCTAACATATATATATCATATATAGCATCCACCCTTATCCTCCCTAACATATATATAATCCAACTTTATCCTCCCTAACATATATATATCATATCGTCATCATATCATCACCACTCCATCCGCCATGTATCATAGTCTCACAATCTCATGTGATGGTGCTCATGTATCATCATATCGTCATCATCATAATCATCATAATGTTATGTATGCATCATATCATAACCTATTAACATCATCCTCACGTATCTCATCATCATAACATAATTATCATTTAAATGCATACATACTATGATAAATAAAACAGTACACACACAAACATATCAATATCGTGGTATGAAAGAGACATACATATATATACACACAAGCATCTGTACTATCATATAACATAATCAATACAATATAAACAAACACCCGGTTACCTCAATTGTCGTTACCACACACACACGAGTTCCACAAACTTCCTTGAACTGTCCAATACACATGAACCCCTCTCGATTAGCCAACAACCTTTACCATGTCATAATTCTTCCATTAGCACAATATACCAACAAATCAAGCATCATAATTCAACCATATTAACCTAACCCAAGGTTCCAACACCCTTTCCATGCATCAATAAGCTCTAAGGGATCACTCAAACACTACACAACCTCATATACTTCGGATTCCCAATAGTCCTAACCAAAAACAACCTAGGGTTAAGCTCTAAACACACATAATCCCTTCAAAACTCACATTCAAGCAACAAGAACATCAAAACACACTTCCTTAACCCCAAAACATCCATTTCAATCGGTGGATTTCACCCCAAACCGGAAATCCAACCATACAACCGGAAATCCCAAATTTCAACCGAAGAAAAATGGAGAAAGAGGAGTAGGGAAAGCTTACCAACTTAAATCCAAGCTCCCGATGGACGAGAATCACTCCGAGACACCGAAAATGCCGAACCCTAGCACTGTTCCTCGTCTCTCTGCGTCGCTCCTTTCGTTTTCTTACTTTCTTTCGCGTCCGACTGATCCGGATTTAAACAATTTTTCTGACTCTCGCCTCGGCAACAGTACTCCTCGCCGCGGCTCTGCCAAATTATCCAAAATAATGCCACTGGAAAGCTTCTCGCCACGGCGGCCCTGCTCCTCGCCGCGGCGTGGAGCTCCTTCAGACTCCACTTGAGCCTTCCTCCATCCTGTTTCCTCCGGTCCTAAATACAATGCCAAGAAAAATATCATAAGGGACATTACACTCTCCCCTCCTCATAAAAATTTCATCCTCGAAATTTCACCTCTTACCTCAAGTAAAAATCTCTGGATACTTCCTCCGCATAGACTCTTCAGTCTCCCACGTGACATCATTGGATATCAAACCGCTCCAAAGGACCTTTAACAATTTAATGGTCTTATTCCTCAACTGCTTCTCCTTTACATCCAAAATTTGCAACGGTGTGACCTCAAATGTCAGATCCTCTCGTACTTGAATTGCTTCATCATCAATTATATGAGACGGATCCGGATGATACTTCTTGAGTTGAGACACGTGGAAAACATCATGCAATCCAGCAAGACTAGGCGGTAGCGCCACTCGATACGCTACTGGCCCAATTCGTTCAAGAATTTGGTATGGACCCATATACCGCGGAGTGAGCTTCTTGGCTCGAATAGATCTTCCAACACCAGTAGTAGGAGTGACCTTCAAAAATACATGATCCCCAACATCAAACACCAATGGTCTCCTCCTCCTGTCCGCATAACTCTTTTGTCGACTCTGAGCTGTAAGAAGCTTCTGACGAATACTCTCTATCTGCCAAGAGGTTTGATCCATAATATCTGGGCCCAAAAGACTCCTTTCACCAAGTTCAGCCCAACACAATGGTGACCTGCATCTCCTGCCATACAACGCTTCATACGGAGCCATCTGCAAACTCGAGTGGAAACTGTTGTTGTAGGCAAATTCAACCAACGGCAGAAACTGATCCCAATTGCCTTTATTCTTCAGAACACATGCCCGCAGCATGTCCTCCAGAGTCTGAATAGTCCTTTCAGTCTGCCCATCAGATTGAGGGTGATAAGCAGTATTGAAACTCAACTTCGTACCTATGGCCTTCTGGAGAGATTTCCAAAACCTGGATGTAAACCTAGGATCTCTGTCCGACACAATATTCATCGGGACTCCATGCAGCCTTACTATCTCATTCACATACAACTGGGCCAACTTCTCCATTGAAATAGTTTCCCAAATTGGAAGAAAATGGGCCGACTTCGTCAACCTGTCCATAATGACCCATATCGCATTGTGTCCTGAAGAGGTCCTCGGTAATCCCATCACAAAATCCATGGAAACGTTACCCCATTTCCACTCTGGGATCTCCAAAGGTTGTAACGTACCAGCAGGCAATTGGTGCTCAATCTTTACCTTCTGACAAATCAGACATCTTGCCACAAACTCTGCGATGTCCTTTTTCATGCCTGGCCACCAATAACCTTTCTTCAAATCCTGATACATCTTAATGGTACCTGGGTGGATAGTGTACTTACTCTTATGAGCTTCTTCCAAAATAATCTCACGCAACCCTGCAACATTTGGTACACAAATCCGACCTCGATACCGGATGATACCATCCTCCAGAATATCAAAGTCCTGGGTCTCCGCCATTTCAACTTGTTCTCGAATGCCTAAAAGATAGTCATCCTCCATCTGAGCATAGCAAATGTTCCTCAATAAATCACTTGATACACTAATGGAACTCATTACTAGTACTCCAGGATGGACATTGATGGAAAACTTCATATCTCTCAGGCATTGCAGTAACTGTTGCTCCCTCATCATCATCATGGCCATATGAATTGACTTTCTACTTAATGCATCTGCCACAACGTTGGCCTTCCCAGGATGATACTTTAGTGCAAACTCATAGTCCACAAGGAACTTAACCCAACGCCTTTGCCTCATGTTCAGCTCTTTCTGATCAAACAAATATTTCAAACTCTTGTGATCACTGAACACCTCAAACAGAGCGCCATAGAGATAATGCCTCCACAATTTCAAGGCAAACACTACAGCCGCTAGCTCAAGGTCATGAGTAGGATAGTTTTCCTCATGAGGCCTCACCTGCCTTGAAGCATACGCCACGACTCTGCCTTGCTGCATCAAAACACACCCTAAACCTTTCTTAGAGGTGTCCGTATAAACAGTGAACGGCTCTAACAGGTTAGAGATAATGAGCACTGGGGTGGACGTCAGACAAACCTTCAGCTCTTGGAATGCTCTCTCACACCTGTCATCCCAAATGAAAGATCGATTCTTACGGGTGAGTCTAGTCAATGGCATAACAAGTTGAAAGAATCCTTTAATGAACCTTCGGTAATATCCAGCCAATCCCAGAAAACTCCAAATTTCAGTCACCGATTGCGGTCTCTCTCAATTCAACACCGCTTCCACTTTACCAGGGTCTACAGCTACACCTTCTGCAAAAATCAGATGACCCAGAAATTTCACCTCCCGTAGCCAAAACTCACACTTACTGAGCTTAGCATACAGTTGGTGATCCCGCAATACTTGCAATGCAATCCGAAGATGATACGCATGCTCTTCCTCACTCTTGGAGTAAACCAGAATGTCATTAATGAAAACCACCACAAACTTATCCAAATAAGGCCGAAACACCCTGTTCATATAATCCATGAAGATTGCCGGGGCATTAGTCAACCCGAATGGCATCACAAGAAACTCATAATGACCATATCGAGTCCGAAATGCCGTTTTAGGCACATCCTTAACACGTACTCGCAATTGATGGTATCCCGACCTCAAATCAATTTTAGATAATACAGAGGCACCTGCCTACTGATCAATCAAGTCTGCAATCCTAGGCAAAGGATATTTATTCTTGATTGTCACCTGGTTCAGCTGCCTATAATCAATGCACAATCTGAGGCTACCATCCTTCTTCTTGACAAACAACACTGGAGCTCCCCAAGGCGAAACACTAGGTCTGATAAAACCTCTCTTCAACAATTCCTCAATCTGTTTCTTCAACTCTTTCAATTCAGACGGTGCCATTTGATATGGAGCTTTTGAGATAGGACTAATCCCGGGCTCCAAATCAATGGAAAACTCTAGTTCTCGTGGTGGGGGTAAACCAATAATCTCCTCTGGAAACACATCAGGAAATTCATTCACAACCGGATATCTTTCGACACCACCTTGCATATCCACCTTTACAGAGAAGAAAACCAGAAACCCTTGACATCCTTTCTTCAGATACCTGTCAGCTTGGACGAAGGACAAACACATATTCTCATCCCCTTCCATACTAGGGATATTCATTGGCAAAGACACAGTCTTCAGAGCACAATCGAGAATGGCATTATTCGCCTCTAACCAGTCCATCCAAATTATCACATCAATCTCTTGCAACGGCAAACAAATCAAATCCAGGGTAGTGCTTCGATGTTCAAAACGAACCACACAATTCAAACAAGCTTGAGTAGTTCTTAATGAAACTCCAGTGGGTGTGGCTACCGACAATTCAAAAGGCAACTCCATTGCCACAATACCCAATCTCTGAGCACAATCAAAAGAAGTGAAGGAATGCGATGCACCTGAGTCAAACAAAGCATGAATAAAGTAACCATTGAGTTTAAGTTTACCTCTAATCAAGTTAGGCATTGCATCCGCTTCCTGTCGAGTGATGGCGAAAACTCGTCCGGGCATCGTAGGCCTCCTTGTCGCATCTTCAAGCCGTGGCTCCCAACAATTACGTGACATATGGCCCTGTTTCCCACAATTATAACAAACCAAACACGGACGATCACCATGACTAAACTCGCATTTTGTGCACGGATTCGATGCACTACCAGAACTGTATTGAGATGAAGCGGAGTCCTTTCCTGCATACTTAATCTGACTGGAACTCCCTTGTTCAAAGCCACCTCGATAAAAGGGTCTTCTGCCAAACCGACCTCTATGGGACTGATCCCTGCCAAACCTGCCTCTTCCTCTACCATGATGGCCTCGATTATGACAACCTCTTCCACCGCTAGAACCTGTACTACCACCACTGCTACCACTTCCTTTACTAATTCCTACTGTAGGTCCTAGATGAGAAAAGACCTGAATCATGGAATTCTTTCGGTGCTCCTGAGCCTCTTTCATCCGTCTATACAAGGCACGAATCTTCGCACATAAGTCCTTGAAGGACACAAACTCCACCACAGATAGCCGCTCCTTAACCTCGGGATGGGCACCCTCAAACAACCTCTGAGCCATCCACCTATCATCAGGATAATTATTCAGATACGTGGAATATTTTGCCAAGTCCAAGAATTGATCAATGTAGTCATCTGCTGACAGATTTCCTTGTGGAAAAGTTAGGAACTCGGCTTCCTTCTGCATCATTAAGGCTGGAGGGACGTAATGTGCAAAGAATCGTTCCTTAAACTGCCCCCAATTCATAGGAGGATTCATCGCTTCAACACTTGGGAGAATACTCCTCCACCAACGCCTGGCCTTCTTCTCAAGCTTAAAAACTGCCAGTTGCACCCTTTGCTCTGGGGTGCAATCCATCACATTGAAGATATTCTCCATTTGTTCAATCCAATTCTCCGCCTGTGACACATCCATAGTACCTTCGAAAGCCGAAGGATTAAACTTCTGAAAGTCCTTCAGCTGTGGGGAAATACCCCTTCTTCCAACCCTTGGGGCTCTCTCAGGTTCCACCATAGTTTCATCCTCTCCTGCATTCAGATCCACAAACATTTCGGCGTCTTCATTCACATTCCCCTGTTCTTGTCTATCCATTCTCTCTTGTAACCTGTTCAGCATCTCTCCTTGAGTATTCACCTAATTACTGAGGCCAGCCAACATCTTATGCATCTGCCTCATCAGATCACTATTACTCTGTCTCCCTCTGTGAGACATTCTTCCTACACACAAGCAACAACACATTCAATTATATGGTTCTGGACTAGCATTACAGTGGGAATATAGTCTATGTATTCAAAAATCATGCCAAGTAGTACTTCAAGCATAAACAATGGCCCAAAACCATTGCTCTGACACCAAAATGTAACACCCTACCTCCTGACACCTCCGTACTTAACCAAAACTTCAAAACCTGACCCAACACAACCCTGACATCTCAAAACAACTCTTCCAATTCATAAACACAGCTGAAACGACTTAAAACATCCAAAAACTGGGCTGGGGCCGCGGCCGCTACAGTACCACCGCGGCTCTGGCCTCCCCTGTCTCAACATCACTACTGCCTCCTATGGCGCCGCGGCTTGACTTCCTGCGCCACGGCGACCCCAGCTGATAACCCATATCAACAAATTCAACACTCCGGGGCGAACTTCTGACGCGTATAACTTTATGCTCCGACCTCCGATTGACTTGATTCCAACTCCTACAAATCAATCTAGTCCCCATCTATCCAAGGACACCACTTTTACCTCAATCCAACTCCATATGCAGATTATGGACCCTTAACACTGTTTTGGCCTTTTATTGACCAAAACTCACCACTATCAACCTCCAATTGCCACCAAAGGCAAATGGACACTCCCAGACCAATCATACAGGTCCAAAATCCTCAAACTAACATGTCTAAAGAGGCTATACCTCAAAGGAACCACTCCTCTGAGATTTGACCTCTTAGAACCCAACTGACCAAACGGGCTACACGCCCTTAGACAAACCAACAAGGCCCAACATTACTCTGGACTCCCCAAAACTGCCACACAAACATCTCAATAACATTCAACCGTACTTACCACATACATAAACATCCATACATAGCCAGTCTCAATCGTATAAGCTTCCTTGAACTATAACATATATATACACAAGCATCTGTACTATCATATAACATAATCAATACAATATAAACAAACACCCGGTTACCTCAATTGTCGTTACCGCACACACTCAAGTTCCACAAGCTTCCTTGAACTATCCAATACACATGGACCCCTCTCGATTAGCCAACAACCTTTACCATATCACAATTCTTGCATTAGCACAATATACCAACAAATCAAACATCATAATTCAACCATATTAACCTAACCCAAGGTTCCAACAACCTTTCCATGCATCAATAAGCTCTAAGGGATCACTCAAACACTACACAACCTCATATGCTTCGGATTCCCAAGAGCCCTAACCAAAAACAACCTAGGGTTAAGCTCTAAACACACATAGTCCCTTCAAAACTCACATTCAAGCAACAAGAACATCTAAACACACTTCCTTAACCCCAAAACATCCATTTCAATCAGTGGATTTCACCCCAAACCGGAAATCCAACCATACAACCGAAAATCCCAAATTTCAACCGAAGAAAATGGAGAAAGAGGAGTATGGAACACTTACCAACTTAAATCCAAGCTCCCGATGGACGAGAATCACTTCGGGATACCAAAAATGCTGAACCCTGCACTGCTCCTCGTCTCTCTGCGTCGTTCCTTTCATTTTCTTTCTTTCTTTTGAGTCCGACTGATCCGGATTTAAACAATTTTTCCAACTCTCGTCGCGGCTCTAGTACTTCTCGCCGCGGCTCCACCAAATTATCTGGAACAATGCCACTGGAAAGCTTCTCGCCGCGGCGGCCCTGCTCCTCGCCGCTGCGTGGAGCTCCTTCAGACTCCACTTGAGCCTTCCTCCGTCCTGTTTCCTCCGGTCCTAAACACAATGCCAAGAAAAATATCATGAGGGGAATTACATTTGGCATGGTAACATTTAGGATCAAAAGGCATCTTTTAGCATGTTCATCATGTTGTTCACATGTTCATGCTTATTCATGTAAAATTCATAGCATATTCATCATTCTTTCACCATTTTGATCCAACATCATCATCATATTCATAACATAAACATGTTTTCTACCTACCAATCATAGAAATACAAGATCTAAACAATCATTTAGAAATAAAATACAAGAAAGGGAAAAGATTTTACCTTAAACTTGTAAATTTTCCTTTCCTCTTCTCCTCCTTCTCTCTATAACTCACTCTCTCACTAATATATGGTGGATTTTCGTTTTTGGTGTGAATAATGGAGGGGAGAAATAGCCTATTTATAGACAACAAGAAGCAACTCCATCCATTTGATTAACTTTTGATCCAAGGGCCAAAATTGCACTACATCATCTCTTTTCTCCACCATACACCTAATTTCTTCACATAATTGTTATCTAATTAATTTTCCCTCTCGTGTCATTAATTTGGATGCCACTTTTATCTCCAAATAAGATAAATATTGCATCATTATGCTTACATAAGCTTACTTCATCCAAACTTCCAATTTTGACACCTAATATTTGAAATAGTGTTATGCATGGTGGTTAACTCTTCTCCACTCCTTTTGCACAAAATTTTGAGTAATAATTCAGCCCAAGATAGTGCCTTTAATTATTTGGGCTTAAACCATTTAATTCTAAGCCCAATTTCAACATATACTGGGTTTTCGGGCTCTAATTATGTAAATTTTGTCCGGTAAAATTTTTCATGCATAAATATATTTAAAATATGAATTTCAAACTCATTATGACCTTAATTAGTCATTTCTAAGCCCATATAATTTCTTTTAGAAGATATTTTACCTTATTGGGCTCTAACCGAAAACACCGATAAAATTAGTGCTGATTAGTTTTTCCTGTAACTTCTCTGCATGGAGGATTATTATAAACCTTCTAATATTATTTTGAACTTATTCTTGATTATTTCATAGTCTACTGGGTCACCTATAATTTAATTAGCCTGGAAATCGGGTGAATTGGGCTCATTGGGCTCTTTATCCTTTCTTGACATCATTCGAGCTATTCTTGTCAATAATACTTCTGGGTTTCCCAAAAATCATCTCTAGCCTATTAGGGTTTTCTACACCTTTATTAGGCCTCCATGAATAGTACTTTTAGCCCATTAAGAAACCGGTGCAGTCTTACTGGGCCCGGACTCCGATTTTGGCCCAATATCCATTAGACCGATTCTATGGTTATTCAAACCTTATAGAAAAATCCAGTATCTCTTTTTATGTCCTAATATATCTGAGTTTCCTGATCTAGACTTATTTTCTAATTCTTATTAATTTACAGATTATGGAACTTCGGATCAATTTTCTATCCAGTATATCTATTTTCTGGTTTTGCTTATTACAGTATAACTTCTTACGAGAATTTTCTTGAATCACCTCCTAAAATCAGTCTTAGTAAATACTGGACAGATGATTTGTTTGAGGAAATGACATATATGTCCCATTTTTTGTCTTTTTGCTAATAATTAATATTTTCAATTATGCCATTCAACTTTCTTTGCAATTTGGTCCCTGATCATCCTTTGCAATTTAGTCCTTACTTTGATCTACATAAGATATTTAAGCTCTTTTAATTCTAATTATGCAGTAATTCTCTAAACTAGAATTCAAACAAAATCATAAAAATTTAGATGTTACAAGAGACGCTGACGGAAGCATCTCGAGCAAAACGTTCACCAATGAAGACCGTTTACTAGTCTCACTAATGTTTTTTTGGCCAAACTAGTCTCACTAATTTGGAGACATGTAGCCATAATTTGTTTGGTATCCTTCATAAATGAAAAGTAATTTATTTTTTATTGACAATAATTTAAATATATTATATTTATCATATTTTTTATAATTATTATATTGATATTGATATATTGATGGGGTTTATTATAATCAATATTTAGTTCAAATTAAATTTTAGAATAGAATATTACAAACAAGATATAAAATTTATAGCAACTCCTATTAAATATGGCTGATCAATGTACTCTATATAATATATATATATATGAGATTTTTATCTAGTTTTATTATATAAATTCTAAAACTTGTACCATTCCCTCTGTCTCAGACTCTCATTTATCAGACAGTATGAACTCAATCTCCCATCGTTAGATTTAATAGATGGTAAAGACCATTCATCAAAAGAGGACAACTGGACACAAGGCATCTGGAGACAAACCAAAGGCACCTCTCTCATATTGACTTGACGGACTCAACATTTTTTTTTATTTTTAATTGATTTATCTGCAATATTCATTAATGATATCGTTTTTTCAATCAAAGAATATTCATTAAGGGGCCCTTGGGTGCAATGGAAATATTTTTTTAATGAAAGAATATTCATGATATTTTACATGTGTGTATCTATTTATAAATTAAATCTATACTATAGTTTCTTCTTTTGCTTATATATAGACTATGTATTTTTACCATACAAATGCAAAATTTTGAATCCCATCTTGTACGGATTGATATCTTTTGCTATGTTTGGTACTTGAAAAATAAATTGAAAAAAAATATAAAGTGAGGACAAGTATAAAATTTGTATTTGGTAGATAGTAAATTGATTTTATGAAAAGAGAGTTTCCTGTTTATATGGAAAATAACTTTCGGATTTTCACATTCTGTTTCCCATTCCTATTTAGTTTAATAAGAAAAAAATATTCGTTTGACTATGTTCTTCTCTATTTATCATGTCATCTGATGTATTGAGTGAAGAGTAATAATTGTTGATTAAACGTAGTAAATATCTAGCACCTAAACTCAAGTTCATGATTTATTTTCGTCCGAAGGTAAAAACAAATCGAAAATACTTTTCTAACGTTGAAAAATCTGATTGATTGTAACATCAAAGAGCATTTTGTTGATCTCAACCACCTACTGGCAAGTCACATTATAGTAAATTTTTTAAATTTGTTAATTAATTGTAACAAAAAATTAGTTAATTAATAAGTTCATAAATTAAAGTAAATAATTAATGCCATATAAAAAGACAAACAAAAACTTCAAAGGGATGGGCCATGAAGTAGTAAGTCAAATGCGCCACAATATTGCGGCTGAGCATTAACCCGCTAGCTCTCAGTCAACCCAACTCAGCCTGAAATTAATTGGGTTGATAAATATTGGGCCGGTCCGGGTTGTGGGTTGAGCCAATGGTCTCAACCAACATGAATTGGCTCGATGAATACATTAAAAAAACAAAACATGTTATGAACAAAAATCTCACTTCCCACACTTTTCAGAATATTCCTCTCCTCATTCTCTACTTCTTGCTCTCTCAGTATTCTCTCATCTCACAGAGCCGCATCTCAGCTGTCACCTCCCACTCTAGCATCTTGCTCTCATGGTCGCCACTAGCATCCAAATCCTGGTGTCACAAGACACCATCGTCCTTAGATCCCACCGTCAATGCCGCATCTCACTCTCACCTCCCACTCTCGCTTCTCACTTCCATAGTCACACTAGCATCTAGATCTTGTCATCATGTGTGATTACCAACGTCGTCGTCCTCACATCCCACCATTGTCGTCGTCCTCAGTTCTCCTAATCTCTTTGCCTTCTCAAATCTCACTGCCTCTTCTTTGCCTCCTTTTGCTGTTCACTCGTCATGTTCAGATCTCATCACTGTTTTGAAGTTGTGTGCTTTTGGAGTTTTATATCATAGAATTTTGCTTATAGTTTGTTCAAAACTAGTGGTCCTATCAAATATGAGAAAGAGCCTCAATATATAGTTAGGGAAATGCCACTTTCTTTAAAAAACTTGATGTGAAGGATCAAAATAACAAACACATTTTTCTATATTTTAATTTGATGAGCGCAACTCGTATGACATGTTCGGGGTGGAACCTGTGCATTTGAAATCATTTTTCATGAAACATATAAAATTAGATATATTAAACAGTTTTTCATCATCAATATATTTAATATTTTTTTATTGTTATATTAAAAGATAAATCAGTAATAATTAAAAGGATATATAAAATTTATAAAAAATATATACTATTCACATTCATAACAATTTATTTTTTAACAATATAAATAATATAATTAATATTTTAAATTTGGTGCAATATTAATGACACTGAATATAACCTAAAGTGAAAAAGGTGCTGACCATGTTGTACAAAAAACTTAATTAGCTTTACTAGTCTCACTACTTTGCTTAATTAGTTTGGTATCCTTCATAAATGAAAAAAGAATTGAAATTGAAATAACTCTGGTTTGGTATCCTTCATATTTATGGTATATTGGAAAAATGACAATGAAGGATTTGAATGTAAAATAGTGACACTTAAGGACTCCTAAATACAGAAAATGACAATATTAAGTACTTTCTTTTGTGTGTGGGTGCACGTGTGTGTGTGTATAAGTTGCACTGTGCATGTATGTGTGTGTCTATATCTAAGCGGTGCTACTTTTAAGTATGAATCAAGTGGCACATTTTTTAAACTTCATGCAATAAAAAAAATTAGCTAGTTAATGCTATACTTGTATTTTTGTTAGTGATTTTTTACTTTGTATTTTTGCCCAAAGATAATAATAAATTGAAAATACCTTTGAAATATGGAAAAATCTGATTGACACTAATATTAAAGAGCATTCTGGTGATTTTACCCACTCACTGATAGGTCACATTATAAGTTTTCCAATTATCTAATTAATAATCTAATAAATTAAAGTAAATAATTAATGCCAAAAGAAGACGAAAACTGCAAAAAGACAAGCAGAAGCAATGTCCCATCCCATTTTTCTGATAGCAAAATAATGGCACTAAAATTTCCTCTATATATTATGACCAGACTAGAAAAGGCAAATGCACTGATAATTTCTGCTCCATTATTCTCGCAGAATTTTGTTTTGCGTAAATATGAGATTTCAGAATAATTTCATGTTTGATAAGTCAAAGAATCGATTGGGGAAAAAAAATTAAGGGATCAAAATGAAATTTTTGTGTAAAACTAAAGGACTCATACAGGTTTTTCCTTATAATTTAGTTAAATGGATATGGTAAGTGCAAGCTGTCAAATTGTTGTATACAATATTCTTTAGATGCAGTTTTAGGCAAAGAAAAAAAATATTTAGATGCATTATTGGCCTTAGTTCTAACAAACTAAATTTGTTAATTAAGTTTATATAGGACTTTTGTGATCTGACTAAAAAAAAACCTTGATCAGAACATAAAGAAATGATTAGGATTCTCTCTTAATTTGAAAAATCATACAGTCTCCTCCAATCTAACTTAGAAAATGAAACTTGTACATATATAGACTGCAGAAGGTGAAAGCATATATTCCTAATGGAACAAATTACATTATGACTCTTATAACCAACTAAACAAACGTACATAGAGAGGCTACATAAAATTAAATACACAATACAAACAATTCAAGAATGAAACACTCAAATTATAATTCTACACAACATTTAAATTACTTCAACACTACTTGGAGGATAGTAAAGATGGTTTGAATAATGGTGAGAATGAGGAGTCTGCTTCCACCAATAGAGGCCAAAGCTTTCCAACTTCTTCTATACCAGTGACTTTGATAGAAGCCATTCAACCTTTTGCAGAAGTCGACATATTCTGAATTTAAATTACATTGATGTACTCCTTTCTGGAGACCAATGAATAGTTTAACAACATCATTGTATCACCTAGAGAGTTGCTGACTATGTTCTTATGAATAAGGGCATCCACATCCTCTTTTGTGTTCATTAGGCTACCCAATAAAATAGTATAGTCAGTAACGTAAGTTTCATAAGGATAATGACGCTGCTCAAAAGCTATCACATTATGTAACAAATTTTCAGTGCGGCATTCCACCATAATATGTGAAATCTCAAGAACCGACCCTGAAAATTTCAAATTTAGTAAGCATTTGTTTGTTCTTGCCTTCAACTTCACTCCAGCTTCTTTAATTTAACTTGCTTGCACTATATAAAAGAACATCATCTTTGAACTGTTGGAAATGCCTTGGAGGTGTAATTGTTGGTAAGTGAAAGAACCTAATAAGATCTGTGAAATGATTAATCTGAACTTTAGAATCAGGCTTCAAGTTCTGAAAGTTAACGTAGCCAAAGAAGTCATAGGTTAGCTCAAGAAATGAAGGGGAGGCACAAGGTTCTAGACAAAATGCTAGATCGAATAGACCCTTAAGAAAACAGAAGGGAAGTTGATTCTCAAGTAATAGCAAATCCTCAAATATAGAACTTAGCAACCGTGGTTGTGACAGTATAGCATCTTTTCCTATCGCATCATTATCATAGCACACCCTGAAGAGCTCAATGATGAAAGCAGCATCCTTTAATATCAGTTTTACAAGTTCATTCTGGGTAAGTTTGATGCTTTCTGAGTAAGAAGCACGAACCCTGGGCCCTAAATGTTTCACATAGTTGACCAAACCATCCAAACTTGTCATAGCATTTTGGGTACATCTTTCGAGGAATATTTGCTTGTGCGTTTCCATCTCTAGCCGGCTCTCATTGCCATGGTGAAAGGGTCCAATAGATACAACTTTTGGGATGTAAGCATCTTCTTTTATATCACGAAGTGATTGGGGTACCTTGTAGATGCAGCAAGAAGGTGACAAGTGACCATCTTCACTAATCTGGATCATTGCTTTGATGTCAATTATCACATCATCTTCCCATCTATCAGATTTGATCTAGAAAGCGATTAAAATTTCCATAAGAAAACAAAAAGGGGAAAACAAGGAAAGGGAACATAAGCTTCTCACAAATGTTTATGTTAATAGAATTAGAATTAAACATAAGCAATCTTTAAGGTTGTAAGCAAAAAGAAATTAAAGAAAATAAGGAATAAAAAAAAATCCTTTCTGATTGAACAAGAGTATAGGATGCATACTTGTTTCAAGTGATTGGAGGATAAATCATCAGAAGGAGAGGCGATCTGGAGAAATGGCTGCGTAATTTCCACCATTTTTTGAGAAATCTCAAAGGTTGAGTCTCTTTGCTTCATGCCTACCATCTTCCAATGAATCTCACTATGTATTATTCTTCCTAGATATATAGTACTATTAGGGCAAATTGTCAACTTATTATATTCAATTCAATGTACTTTAGATCCATTCAAATGTATACTAATAGAGATCCATAATGATCGGGATCCTACAAGTATACAAGGTCGATCATAGTAGTAGAAAATATCCTGGAGTATTCCAGGAGTCGAATTCAAGGGAGGTTGTGATTTACTCAATTAAGTAATTTAAGTCAAGACAAACGGTTTGTGAAACGCTAAACAAAGATTAAAATAAGAGGAAAACAATAATAAAAGCAAACATGTGAGTTTAATTCAATCACTAAGAGCATTAGAAAATTGGGGTTCATCTTCCAGGGACAACTAAAGTTACTTTTAAATTAACTCTTTCTATAATTATAGAGACAGTTATTTCTAAATTATCCTAATTACCTTCTAGTCAATTAGTCTGTATTTAATTAGGTTTTAATTCACTCTCGTGTAACTAAAATCCTTAATTAAACCTTGAAGTTATAACTAAAGTCACCATAAGCACCTAACTATATCTCTAGAATTATTGTTTATGTCTATCTCTCTAAGTTTATGTTTACTTTTCACCTTTCAGTCTATCAAGCTTACCCATAGAATGAATTTAATGGTGATCAGTGTAACATCTAGATTTCTATGATTTTGTTTGAATTCTAGTTTAGAGAATTATTGCATAATTAGAATTAAAAGAGCTTAAATATCTTATGAAAATCAAATCAGGGACTAACTTGCAAGGGAAGATCAGGGACCAAATTGCAAAGAAAGTTGGATGGCATAATTGAAAATATTAATTATTAGCAAAAAGACAAAAAAGGGGACATAGATGTCATTTTCTCAAACAAATTATCTATCCAGTATTTGCTAATACTGGTTATAGGAGATGATTCAGAAAAATTATCGTAAGAAATTATCCTCTAATAAGCAAAACCAGAAAATAGATATATTGGGCAGAAAATTGATCCGAAGTTCCATAATCTGTAAATTAATAAGAATTAGAAAATAAGTCTAGATCAGGAAACTCAGATATATTAAAGTATAAAAAGAGATACTGGATTTTTCTATAAGGTTTAAATAGCCATAGAATCGGTCTAATGGATATTGGGCTAAAATCAGAGTCCGGGCCCAGTAAGATTGCACCGGTTTCTTAATGGGCCAAAAGTACTATTCATGGAGGCCTAATAAAGGTGTAGAAAACCCTAATAGGCTAGGGATGATTTTTGGAAAGCCCAGAAGTATTATTGACAAGAATAGCTCAAATGATGTCGAGAAAGGATAAAGAGCCTAATGAGCCCAATTCACCCGATTCCCAAGCCAATTAAATTATAGGTGACCCAGTAGACTATGAAATAATCAAGAATAAGTCTAAAATAATATTAGAAGGTTTATAATAATCATCTATGCAGAGAAGTTACAGGAAAAACTAATCAGCATTAATTTTATCGGTGTTTTCGGTTAGAGCCCAATAAGGTAAAATATCTTCTAAAATAAATTATATGGGCCTATAAATGATTAATTAAGGTCATAATGAGTTTGAAATTCATATTTTAAATATAGTTATGCATGAAAAATTTTACCAGACAAAATTTACATAATTTGAGCCCGAAAACCCGGTATATGTTGAAATTGGACTTAGAATTAAATGGTTTAAACCCAAATAATTAAAGGCACTATCTTGGGCTGAATTATTACTCAAAATTTCGTGCAAAAGGAGTGGAGAAGAGTTAACCACCATGCATGATACTATTTCAAAGATTAGGTGTCAAAATTGGAAGTTTGGATGAAGTAAGCTTATGTAAGCATAATGATATAATATTTACCTTATTTGGAGATAAAAGTGGCATCCAAATTAATGACAAGAGAGGGAAAACTAATTAGATAACAATTATGTAGAGAAATTAGGTATATGGTGGAGAAAAGAGATGATGTAGTCTAATTTTGGCCCTTGGATCAAAAGTTAATCCAATGGATGGAGTTGCTTCTCATTGTCTATAAATAGGCTCTTCCTCCCCTCCATTATTCACACCAAAAACGAAAATCCACCATATAGTAGTGAGAGAGTGAGTTATATAGAGAAGGAGGAGAAGAGGAAAGGAAAACTTGCAAGTTTAAGGTAACATCTTTTCCCTTTCTTGCATTTTATTTCTAAATGGTTGTTTAGATCTTATATTTCTATGATTGGTAGGTAGAAAACATGTTTATGTTATGAATATGATGATGATGTTGGATCAAAATGGTGAAAGAATGATGAATATGCTATGAATTTTGCATGAACAAGCATGTACATGTGAAGAACATGCTAAAAGATGCCTTTTGATCCTAAATGTTACCATGCCAAAATGAAATCATGTTTCTTGCAATTATTTTTAAATATTATGCTAAGAATGGGATTATGATGTTATTGGGATTTTCTTAAATCTCACCCCACCAAATATCTAACCATGATTAGGTTCAAATCATGTGAAAGGCAAGAAGATAAAGGAGGATCCATGAAGAAATGTTTAGAAATAGGAAGGGTATTTTGGATACTTTTGTAATATCAAGTATAATGACATTTTATGTCACAATTATGTAAATTATGTGTGACTCCTAGATGATGAATAAAAGTATGTTTTGGATCAATTTTATATGTGTTATATGACTACCATTGAAAGTATGGTATTATGGAATTTTAGGGAATGGAATTTGGAATAATTAGGGTAAAATTGCAAGTAAATTCACAAAATTTACTGTAGCAATCTGCCTAATAAAATTCCAAATTAATATTTTTTTCTTATAGAGTATTTTAAGAGATGAATTTAGCAATTTGAACCACCCTTAAATAATTTTTCTAGAATTAGTTATGATTTTGCAAAGTTCAACTAAATTTTTATATTTACCAAATGAATAGTGACTTTTGGTAAATTTTTGGAATTTTCAAATTTGGCCCAAATTTGCTTCCAAATACATCTAATTGGAACATAAACTACTAAGGATGAATAGTAAATGGTTCCTAAGGTTAAAGTGTGACAATCAATCACAAAATCCCCAATGAAGTACAAAAGAGATAGATATACTTAAACATAAATATATTGGAAGAATTTAATCAGAAACAAGAGTCATAATTCAGAGTAAACTCTAATCAATCATAGTTAGACTACATCCCTATCCCTAACTGAGAGAATTAGGTACGCATAAACATTGTTCTCAGGATCAAAATAACAATAATTTCCCAAATCATCCAAACAAAAACTAAAGAAAAAGAATTAGTAAATGAAGAGAATGATGCAGCCTCACTACATTTTCAATTCTCTCAGATTTATGTTCAGAATGCTCCCTTTAAGCTTCAAAGGCCTCAGAATAGTTCTTCTAGGGCTTAGAATAAGTGATTCTCTTCTTTTTCGTTCTAAAAACCTCCTATTAATATCTCTTGTACGATGGCATGGGTAAAATTTAGATAAACTTTTAAATGTCTTCACCCGGCGTCAGGTACTCCTTCTTTTTGTTTAGCTGGTGCCGGGTGGCATATATGTTTGCTTGTATCTGATCCTCACCCGGCGCCACATGAGGTGAGTATTTGGTTGACCCGGCCCCGGGTCCACCCGTGGTTTCTGCTACTTCACACCTCTTCACCTATGGCTGGGTGAGGACAGTAATAGGGATCGGTTGAGAATTTTTTTTGAATATTTCCTTTTCCTCTTTTTCACTTTAAATTGCTCAAAATTCCTCAAGGTTTTCTTGAGATACAAATATATCTTAAATTATATAGAATCATGCAAAAAATCATATCAAAACTCAACATTTTTCAAGGAAAATAATATCAAATGTGGGTATTTTGTAAATATAAAATAGACACATCACATAACTAAGTTGCTTTTTACTTTCATTATCAAATTATAAGAAGTTGGTTAAAATTAATTGGAATCCTTGAATTTTATAAAAAAAAATTTCAAAAATTTTAAAAGTAAATTATTATTTGTGTTTTCTTGAAATTTTCTATCGCTCTTTAAATTACATGCATGGTTTTACTAGGTACGTTTATCCAAAGATATTAACAATAAAGAGTATTCTGGTGATATCAACTACCCACTAACAAGTCACATTATAACTTTCCTGTAATTATTTAATTGATAATTTAATAATAAATTATCATAAATAATTAATGCCTGAAAAAGGACAAAAAAAAAACTTTAGAAGACACGCAGAGGCAAGTCAACCGTGCCACAGTAAGCTAATAGAATATGTGTCCGTTTAGATTGGAATTGGACAGAAATTATTTTAAATAGAAGTGATTTTGAAAAATGATTTTAATTATAAGCAATTTTGATTGATCATGATTTCTGTTTGAAAACTTTTTTCTTTTAAAAAGAAAAAGTGAATTTGAAAGAATTGACGTTGCTTGGATATATTATTTATCAAAATCATTTTTAATTTAAAATATTTGGAATTGATCAGTTTTGGAGGAAAATTGACAAATGTGATTTTTTTAACATAGAAATATGAGCCATTGGCTCTAACTCTTTCGACCAAATTGTCCAAGTTCTTCATACTCATTTGGATTATTATATCCTTCGAAACCTTTCGTGACTGATCGATCAAAGCAGCTTTTGGAGTGTAAACAGCTTGTAAATACAACATGTAGGTGATGAGAAACTATCTTCTTTAAATTGGATCATTGATTTATTAATGTCATAAATCATATCGTCTTCTAGCTATCTATCAGGTAGATATTAATTCCACCTTTGAAATAAAAAGAGCACCATTAAGTAGCATCTAAACTCCAGAATAATGTGTTTATGAGGTTTCAACCATGGCGCACTGAGGTCCATAAAGTAGAGGAGACATGTTTTTAGAGAAATTAAATTGTTACTACTTTGCAAGGAAGTAATATTTTGGAGACAGATATGTGAACTGCTTTGTACTAACAATATGATTAAGCCTATTCTGTCTCAATCCAAGTGCACTTCAGCTGCTCCCGCCACGAAGCCATTAGAACTCGCCACAGCGTAAGAGGATTCTACCTCATTCTTCCAACTTGCTCATTTCTGATCATTCCTCCAGCCCTATGTGATTCCAACAATGTCACTTTTGTTAGTTTGGTTGTAACACCCCTCATGATATTGTTTTGGCATTGTGTGTAGAACCGGAGGAGATAGGACAGAGAAAGAATGAGGTGGAGGAAAATTGAGATCCATGCCACAGCGAGACCTATTCTAGTGGCATTGTTTCAGCTGAAATTGGTGGTGCCGCGGCAAGATATCCTGGAGCCGCGGTGAGATTTGAGATTTTTCATTTAAATCCGGATCATTTTAGACGATCAGAAAGAAAGAAACGGAGGAGAAACTGAGGGAACTCTACTAGGGTTCTAGATTTCCAGCATTTGGGAGTGATTTTCGGATCTTGAAAGTTTGAATTCACATTAGTAAGTGATCCCTACTCCTCCCTCTCCATTTTCTTCGGTTTAAACTTGGGGTTTTTCGGTTATATGTTGGGATTTCTAGTTTGGACAGAAATCCACTGATTGAAATGGATGAAATGGGATTACGGAAGTGTATTTTGGTGTTCTTGTTGTTTAGATGTGAGTTTTGAAGGGTATATGTATGTTTTGAACTTAACCCTAGGTTGTTTTGGTTAGGGCTCTTAGGGGATCCGAATTGTATGTGTTTGATTGGTGTTTGAATAGCCTTTAAGAGCTTAATGATGCATGAGTATGGTGTTGGATGTAACACCACTCATGATATTTTTCTTGGCTTTGTATTCAAAACCGGAGAAAAAAGGATGGAGGAAGGCCCAAGTGGAGTCTGGAAGAGCTCCACGCCGCGACAAGAAGCAAGGCCACTGCAATGAGAATCATTCCAGTGACGTTGTTCTGGTTGAACTTGGTAGAGCCGTGGCAAGGATCAGAAAATTTGTTTAAATCTGGATCAGTTCAGTCAGACGAAAAAGAAAGAAACAGAGGGAGATCATAAGAAGCTCTACTAAGGTTTGCTGCATTCAACCATTGGGAGTTGTTTTCAGCCTCTGGAAGCTTGGATTCAAGCTGGTAAGTGTTTTTTACTCCTCCTTTTCCATTTTCTTCGGTTGGAAATTGGGATTTTCAGTGTTGAGGTTGGATTTCCGGTTTGGGACGAAATCCACCAATTTAAATGGATGAAATGGGGTTAAGGAAGTGTGTTTTGGTATTCTTGTTGCTTGGATGTGAGTTTTGAAGGGATTATATGTGTTTAGAGCTTAACCCTAGGTTGATATAGGTTAGGGCTCTTGGGAATCTTAAGTGTATGTAGTTATGTAGTGTTTGAAAGGTCTCTAAGAGCTTATTGATGCATGAAAAGGGTGTTGGAACCTTGGGTTAGGTCTAAAGTAGTGAAATTGTGATGTTTGGTTTATTGGTACATTATGTTGATGGAAGAATTATGGTATTGTGATGGTTGTTGGTTAATCGAGAGGGGTTCAAGTGCATTGGACAGTTCAAGAAAGTTCATGGAACTCACGTGTGTGGTATTGACAACCTAAGGTAACCGGGTGTTTGTTTATTTGTATTTTGTTGTATGTTAGTATATATATTTATGTATATATATGCATGTTTCTTTCATACCATGATATTAATGTGTTGTGTGTACGGTTTTCTATATATCGTGGTATGCACATAGCTAGATGATAGTCATGATGATTATGAGGATGATGATGACTATGATGATTATTATGATAATGATATTGACATGACATGACATAATGCATACATGATATTGTGATATGATGATGATGATGATTGTATGATGACACATGAGCATCACCACATGACATTGTGAGATTGTGATATATGGTGGATTGGGTGGTGATGATGATATGATATATGATGATATGATATGATATATGATTAAGGAGGATATGGGATCCCTGTCGTTAAATCCTCCCCTATGGCCAGGGGAGCCAGGCGGCAGTGGACTGCACCTTCGCTAAATCACCACCAATTCGAGGTGGTCCAGGGGAAGGAGAGCCACGGTCCGAACATTAGTGTTACTTTTGGCTAGGTGCACTAATGGGAGGTGAGCTTGGTGACGTCCTATAATCAGTTTTCACTGACTGTTGGAAGGGAGTTACCTATGCGAAATGTCCTATTATGATGATTGTCCATGGTTCTAGCTGTGTGCAAGGAAGACATGCATTCCACTCATTTCACATTGCATTCATGAGGTTCATGAGATATATGTATATACTTATGTGTGTGGTTGTTCCCGATTACTGAGACATTGTCTCACACTCTTCTCCCATGAATTAACTTTTCAGGCGACAGTTTTGGCACTAGTCAGGAGAAGCCGCGAGAGTAGCAACGTACGTGGGAATAGTCTATGTAGTGTGTGTATTTTGGATAATGTATCTTGTGCCAAGTAGGATAGAATGATTTTTAATGTATGTTTGGTTATTGGTAAGGATTATTATGGATGGATTGTATGATTACATGTGATGTATATATGGTTATATGGTTTTGGAGGATGAGAAGTCTGTATATTGGTGTTTGTAAGCCCCAGAGTTGGAATTGGGTTTGATTAGTATGTTTTAGGGCCTGTAGCCTGGATTGTCAAGTTGGGTTCCAAGGGGTCTAATCTCATAAGAGTGGTTCCTTTGAGATGAAACCTTTTTGGATAAGTTGGTGTAGGGTTTTGGACCTATATGAATGGTCTATGAGTGACCAATTGCCTTTGGTGGCAATTGATGGTGGTTAGTGGTGAGTTTTGGTCAATAATTGGCCAAAAAGGTATCAGGGATACAGAATCTCCATACGGAGTTGGATTGAGGTAAAAGTGGTGTCTTTGGATAGATGGGGACTAGAATGACTGGTAGGAGTTGGAATCAAGTCAATCGGAGATCTGAGCATAAAGTTATGCAAGTCGGAAGTTTGCCTTAGAGCATGAAAGATGCTGATATGAAATATAAGCATGGGGCGCCGCAGCCCCAGAGTCTAGGCCACGTCTCTAGAGAAGGCAGTAGCGATGTAGAAACATGGGAGGCTGGAGCTGCGGCGGTACTGTAGCGGCCGCGGCCCTAGCCCTATTTTTGGTGTTTTCGGAGTCATTTCCGCTGGTTTGAGATTTTTGTAGAGTTGTTTTGAGATATTGGAGTTGTGTTTGGTTGAATTTTGAACTTTTTGATTAAGTCTGGAGGTATAAGAAGGTAGGTGTTACAGACACTGTTTTAGCCACTTTTGACCAATACACACAACAAACTTCCTCCAAATGCCACCAAAGACAAATGGGCACACCAAGACCCACATATGGACATGATAACAACCCAAACCAAATAGACATCATAACTGCCAGACATAACACAATCATTCACCATACATAAACGTACATACAATACCATCTATAACAATCCTTATCAATTCCTTTAAGTTATCCCTTACAAACATCCTATCATACTTGGTACAGGTTACATATCTAAAATACACATACTACATAGACTATTCCCACATACGTAGCTACTCTCGCGTCTTCTTCGGACTAGTGCCAGAACTGTCACCTTAAATGTTAGTTCATTGGAGAGGGGTGTGAGACAAAGTCTCAGTAACTGGGGATATCCACACACGAATATATATACATATATAACTCATACAATCCATGAATGCAGTGTGAAATATGTAATGCGTGTCTCCCTCACACACAGCTAGAACCACGGGCTATCATCATAACATGACATTTCATATGGGTAATTCTCTTCCAACAGTCGGTGAAGACTGATTTCGGGACATCACCAAGCTTACCTCCCATTAATGGACCCAGCCAAAGGTAACACTAATGTTCGGATCGTGGCTCTCCTTCCCCTAGACCATCACGAATTGATGGTGATTTAGGGAAGGTGCAGTCCACTGCATACCTTTCCTTTCCTGACTATCAGAGGAGATTCAGCCGCAGGGATCCCATCTTTATCCTCTCTAACATATATATATATAATCCATCATTATTCTCCCTTACATATATATATCATCACGTATCATATCGTCATCACATCATCACCACCCATTAAACCATATATTACAATCTCACAATGCTATGTGGTGATGCTCATGTATTATCATATAATAATAATCATCATAATCTCAATGTCATGCTATATATCATGTCATATAATATCAATATCATCATCATATGTGTAATCATCATCATAATCATAACCATCATCATAATCAATATGTAGATATGTGCATACCACGATATGTAGAAAACAGTATACACAAATATATAAATATCGTGGTATGAATAAAACATACATATATGCACAATTACACATACTAACATACGATACAAATAATACAATACAAACAAACACCTGGTTACCTCTGATTGTCAATACCATGCTCACATGAGTTCCAAGAGCTTTCTTGAACATCAATCCCATGATTAGCCTTCTCCGAGTAGTCAAACAACCTTAACATTACCGTAATTCCTCAATTAACATAACATACCATTTAGCCAAATATCACAATTCAACCAATTTAGCCTAACCCAAGGTTCCAATGTAACGTCTAGCCGCTATTTGGGATTGACGATTGTCCCCACAAATCAACAAAAGCCTTTTCGGTGTGCTTTGTCCTCATTCACACACCTTCTTCCCAGGAGGTCACCCATCCCATAAATGCTCCAAGTCAAGCACGCTTAACTATGGAGTTTTTAAGGGATAGGCTACCAAAAATGTAGGTGCACCTTGTTGGTATAGGTAGTACCTATCAATTCTTTTAAGCTATCCTTAACCATATAGTCTTATACCTATGCAGTCTCTGGATCCCTCTCGTTCCAGTATACATTCGATTCATTCATATGCCCCTCCCACTTAGAAGCCTGCTAGGAGCCACTCCTTGTCCGTGCCTTATCACTTTATTTGACCCCTACTTTTCTTGCACCGATGATCACTCCTCACCCTCGTCAGCGCCCGGATGTCACAATGTCGGGTGTCCAGATTCTTCATATGGAGATGGATTGAGGTAAAGTTGGTGTCTATAGTTAGTTTGGGACTAGATAGACTTGTAGGAGTTAGAATCAAGTCAATCGGAGGTCGGAGCACAAAGTTATGGCGTCAGAAGTTTGTCTTGATGTTGGAGTTTTTGCTGGTGTGGAAACCAGCAGGGGACGCCGCGGTGCCAGAGAAACCAGTAGTGAGTGAAAAACAGGGGAGGTCTGGAGCTGCAGCGGTATTGTAGTGGCCGCGGCCCCAGCCTAGTTTCTGGTGTTTTTGGGTTGGTTTTCACTGCTCTAAAATTTTAGGAAGTTGTTGTGAGATGTTTGGGTTGTGTTTGATTGGTTTTTCGAAGTTTTTGATCAAGTCTGAAGGTGTTTGGAGGTATGGTGTTACATTAGTAACATGTCCCGAATTTCATAATTAGGATCGTTACACTGAGGTTATTAAATAAAAATTGAGTTAAGTATGAAATTATCATAACTGTCTATGCTTATAAAGGGTTTCCATGACTAATGACCGCACTATCCCAGTTATCATCATTATGCACAATCACTAGCTAGAAGAACCTCTTATTTAGTGATTTCTTCTGAGTAATTATTGTGATTACAGATTGTTGATCTGTTTGTGATTAAGAGGTTTATCTGCATCAAATCATCAATTGAAATGGCGTGAAGTATTTATAATTATTCCACTCCTTAATTTTCTTGTGGGAAACTTTGTTCATGAAATTGTAAGATTTAAATTATTAAATCTTGAGTTGTTCCTTTACAAAGAGTAAGAAACCAGACCCACCTGCTGACTGCTTGCAGAAAAGATTTTGACAGGTTGAAAATGAGGATCGTAAAATTGAATATATCTCGATTAAATGAATTTTATAATTTACAATATAGCCATACTGAGAGGGGTGTGCATGGGCTGGGAGGTCCATAAACACTATGCCAAATTTAGCTTTTATTAGCGCCTAATAGTTAGCATTTATTGGCAAACGCCAACTATAACTTGGAAATGTTGGCGTTTGTAAAACAAACGCCAACTTTACTAATTAAAAGTTGGCTTTTATTTCAGAAACGCTAACTTTATTCTGATGTAAAGTTGGTGTTTGTCAACAAATGCTAACTATATTAGGTAATAGATAGCGTTTCTTTCACAAACGCTAACTTTGATTTCATAATAAAGTTGGCGTTTATGAAAAAATGCCAACTAAAAGTGGTATTGAGTTTAGTTTAGTCAGCGTTTATTTTTACAAACGCCATCTATTTATTATCTAAGTAAAAAAACACAAGCCACGGATTGATATTTATCGCCGTTGATAAAAAAAATCCAATGATCATCATTCATCCTCTTTCTATATCACGTGCAATCCTTTCTTCACCTCTTTCTTTTCTTTTTTTTAGCAATACTCTTTTCCTCTGACACATGTAACACCCTACCTCCTGACACCTCCGTACTTAACCAAAACTTCAAAAATCTGACCCAACACAACCCTGACATCTCAAAACAACTCTTCCAATTCATAAACACAGCGGAAACGACTTAAAACATCCAAAAACTGGGCTGGGGCCGCGGCCGCTACAGTACAGCCGCGGCTCTGGCCTCCCCTGTCTCAACATCACTACTGCCTCCTATGGCGCCGCGGCCTGACTTCCTGTGCCACGGCGCCCCCAGCTGATAACCCATATCAGCAAATTCAATACTCCGGGGCAAATTTCTGACGCGCATAACTTTATACTCCGACCTCCGATTGACTTAATTCCAACTCCTACAAGTTAATCTAGTCCCCATCTATCCAAGGACACCACTTTTACCTCAATCTGACTCCGTATGGAGATTCTGGACCCTTAACACTGTTTTGACCACTTATTGACCAAAACTCACCACTATCAACCTCCAATTGCCACCAAAGGCAAATGGACACTCCCAGACCAATCATACAGGTTCAAAATCCCCAAACCAACTTGTCCAAAGAGGCTATACCTCAAAGGAACCACTCCTTTGAGATTTGACCTCTTGGAACCCAACTGACCAAACGGGCTATAGGCCCTTAGACAAACCAACAAGGCCCAACATCACTCTGGACTCCCCAAAACTATCACACAAACTTCTCAATAACATTCAACCATACTTACCACATACATAAACATCCATACATAGCTAGTCTCAATCGTATCATTATCCATTACAAACCATTCTCTATCCTACTTGGCACATAATACATTAATCAAAAATACAAAAACTACATAGACTTCCCACGTACACAGCTACTCCCGCATCTTCTCCGGACTAGTGCTAGAACTGTCACCTGAAAGGTTAGTTTATGGGAGAGGTGGTGAGACAATGTCTCAGTAACCGGGAACAACAACCACACACACAATATATATACATATATCTCACAAAAATCATGAATGCAATATGAAATGAATGAAATGCATGTCGCCCTCACAAGGACTCCATCCTTATCCTCCCTAACACATATATCATCCATCCTTATCCTCCCTAACATATATACATAATCCAGCCTTATCCTCCCTAACATATATACATATCATATACATAGCATCCACCCTTATCCTCCCTAACATATTTATATAATATATAGCATCCACCATATCGTCATCATATCATCACCACTCCATCCGCCATGTATCACAGTCTCACAATGTCATGTAGTGATGCTAATGTATCATCATATCATCATCATCATAATCATCATAATGTTATGTATGCATCATATCATAACCTATTAACATCATCCTCACGTATCTCATCATCATAACATAATCATCATCTAAATGCATACATACCACGATATATAAAACAGTACACACACAAACACATCAATATCGTGGTATGAAAGAGATACACATATATATACACAAGCATTCGTACTATCATATAACATAATCAATACAATATAAACAAACACCCGGTTACCTCAATTGTCGTTAGCACACACACACGAGTTCCAGAAGCTTCTTTGAACTGTCCAATACACGTGAACCCCTCTCGATTAGCCAACAACCTTTACCATATCACAATTCTTCCATTAGCACAATATACCAACAAATCAAACATCATAATTCAACCATATTAACCTAACCCAAGGTTCCAACACCCTTTCCATGCATCAATAAGCTCTTAGGGATCACTCAAACACTACACAACCTCATATACTTCGGATTCCCAAGAGCCCTAACCAAAAACAACCTAGGGTTAAGCTCTAAACACACATAATCCCTTCAAAACTCACCTTCAAGCAACAAGAACATCAAAACACACTTCCTTAACCCCAAAACATCCATTTCAATCAGTGGATTTCACCCCAAACCGGAAATCCAACCATACAACCGGAAATCCCAAATTTCAACCGAAGAAAATGGAGAAAGAGGAGTAGGGAATGCTTACCAACTTGAATCCAAGCTCCCGAGGACGAGAATCACTCCGGGACACCAAAAATGCCGAATCCTAGCACTGCTCCTCGTCTCTCTGCGTCGCTCCTTTCATTTTCTTTCTTTCTTTCACGTCCGACTGATCCGGATTTAAACAATTTTTCTGACTCTCACCGCGGTTCCACTAAATTATCCGGAACAATGCCACTGGAAAGCTTCTCGCCGCGGTGGCCTTGCTCCTCGCCGTGGTGTGGAGCTCCTTTAGACTCCACTTGAGCCTTCCTTTGTCCTGTTTCCTCCGGTCCTGAATACAATGCCATGAAAAATATCATGAGGGGCATTACACGATACTAAAATGGTCAGACTACGACGTGCTACCCATAACCACCCACGCGTGGCGACCATAGGTACCTTAGAAGCTCATTTTACTCCCAGCCTCTCGACTGGGGAAACCACAACGGTGGCAAGCCAATATGGCCATGTTAGGGTAAGAGCTAATGCTTCGCCACTATCCGTCTTCACACTATGAGAACCCCTGATCATGGTGGTGAATTCACCCTCTTATTAATAAACTCTGATACCAACTGTAACGTCCGGCCGCTATTCGGGATTGACGACTATCGCCACAAACCAACACAAGCCCTTTCGGTGTACTTTGTCCTCACTCACACACCTCCTTCCTAGGAGGTCACCCATCCCACAATTACTCCAGGTCAAGCACGCTTAACTGAGGAGTTCTTTAGGGATAGGCTACCGAAAAGGTAGGTGCACCTTGTTGGTATAGGTAGTACCTATCAATTCCTTTAAGCTATCCTTAACCGTATAGTCCCATACCTATATAGTCTATGGATCCCTTTCGTTCTGGTATGTATTCGATTCATTCATATGCCCCTCCTGCTTAGAAGCCTACCAGGAGCCTTTCCTTGTCGGTGCCTCATTACTTTCTCCTCATTACTTTATCTGACCCCTACTTTTCTTGCACCGACGATCACTCCCCGTCCTCGTTAGAGCCCGGATGTCACAACACACACATTACCTAGCCTTCGGTACTATCCTTCCTCATCCCTCTTCCTTCGTTATCCTCAGCCACCATGTCTTCAACATCGTTGAATCTGTAATCACTTCCTCATCTGTTGCGCCACTGCAGACTGATGCATCGATGCCACCATCATCTTTCCCTTTTGCTGTGCCACCGTCCCCAGTGTCGTCACCAGCTCTCATGGATAAGGTCGAAGTACAGGACATATCATAGATGAGGTTGGATCTAGTGCCTTCGGTCAGATCTCCAAACTCTCGACCTCTCTCTCTATCAGTTTCTTCTTTGAAGAGTACAACATCATGGATTTTTTATTCTCCAATCTCTTTCGGTCAAATCTCCAATCTCTCTCCCTCGGTTTCATTTGTATGGTGAGTTTGATGTTGCTGGGATTGTGTTTCTATTCTCCCACAAACCCTTTCAGCCTCTTGCCTTCTTCAGGGTTCATACCGAGCACATCCATGTTGTCAATACTGCTAATGCCATTTCCGTTATTTTCAGTTTTAGCTTTTTTTTTTTTCTATTGTTGAAGGGTTAGAGATGTTGAGTTGATAAATTCCCTTCTCTTTACTACATTTTTTGGTTGAATATGGAGAAATTGTAGCAACTGGATATGGAGATAATGTAGCATCTAGATTATGTAGAAATTTTATTTGTTAAGCTTTGGTCCATTTGTTCCTCTATTCTAATTATGTAGCTAGAGTTGATAATTTCTTCAATATTTATTGTTTGTATATATAATTCTTCATATGAAACACCATAAATTTGGAATTGTTAATTGATCAGAAGCAATAAGGAATTCCCTTCTTTCTTTAAAGGTCTAGGCTCGATTTAAAAGAATTAAAAAAAAACTAAAGAGAAACATTGGCGTTTATCATATAAATAGCAACTAAGCTACCACATTAGATGGCGTTTGTTAATATAAGCGCCATCTAAAGTTCACTTTAGTTGGCGTTTATACTATAAATGCCAACTAAAGTTGATACTTCAGTCAGCGTTTATTTAAGAAACGCCATCTAAAACTAATTTTAGTCAGCGTTTTACAAACGCCAACTAAAAACCCCCATTTTTATCAGTACTTAAATAGTTGGCGCTTATGAAATGCTAATAAAGAGCAAAAATAAACGCTAACTATTCCCATTTTTGGTGTAGTGAAAATTGATGCAACTCTATCCTATATGTTCGGCTTTATTGATTTTTGGCTCATTTTTCTCCTCGCATGTCCCTGTAGTGTTAACTTCTCTTGATAATTTCTTCTCTTTCACCTCTTTTCATTTAATGTACGTCTTTGCTTTCATTTACCTACCCTATTAATATTCTTTGTTCTTTTTCAACCAACCAAATCTTATGTGAATTGTAATCTTATCCCCTCCCTGAATTGTAATCTTATCCCCTCCCTGTTTAGTTTTGTCGTACAACCGACACAAGATAGTGATTAAATTGGGAGGGAAAGCAAGGAAGTTTGGAAAATAAAACAGAGTGATGAAAAAACATAACAAGAGCTTCCAAAGAGTCAAGACGGAGAGAGAGATTAAACAAAGGGTGAAATAAAGAAGTGGGAGAAGCAGAAGATATATTCTACCTTCAAATCTAAATATAAATACGAGACTTTTAGTTTGATCTGCATATACCCTTTCAATTTTATGTTTCATAATATAAAAATAAAAAATTGAGTGAATTACATAGGTCATCGTGTATTGCATGTTGTGCTCATACTTTTTTTTTCCCTTTTCGATATACTTTCTCTAGTCTATATCATAAGGATCTTCTAAAACTTTTAATTGGTCCAAAATATAAGATATTATATTAATTTTTAATAGTAGTTTACTTTTTTTACCTATTAATTTATTATCTTTCTCGTAATTGGAAAAGAAAGAGGAGTGAAACTTGATTAATAAGGGTAAAAATTTGATGTTGAGATTCTTTTTATAAGTTTAAAGTTTGTAATTAACTCTTCTTAAAAAGCATATATTCAACCTTCAAATCTAAATATAAATATTAGACTTCTAGTTCGATATGCATATAAATATAAAAATAAAAACTTGAGTGAATTGCATGGTGTGCTCATACTTTTTTTTTTCTTTTTGATATAATCCCTCTTGTCCATATTATAAAGGACCTTTTAGAACTTTTAGTTAGTTTAAAATATAAAGCATTGTATTAGTTTTTAATATTAATTTACTTTTTTACCTCTATTAATTTATTATATGTCTCGTAACTTGGAAAAGAGAAATAAGTGGAACATGGTAATTAATAAGGATGCAAATTGGATGTTGGGATTTTTTTTCAAATTTAAGATTTGTAACTAACTTTTTTTTAAAAAAAATGTGAATTAGTTGAGAATCTTTTATAATATGGACCGGAGATGGTATAACTTTAAAAGATCACATATATATATATATTTATGTGTATCCGGGTTCCTGGACCTATCCCTCTTTAACTGAAGATTTATCGAAGTCCAAACTAATCCGGATCCTTGAGCTACCCCATTTCAACCGAAGAATTTATTAGAATCCAAACTAATCCGGATCAAGCCAGGTATGCCTCTTTTGGGTGCTAGCTCTACCACCAAGTAGTCCACTTCGACTGGAAGATTTATCGAGGTCTAGACTAATCTAAATCTTGGACTTACCCCACTTTAACTGGAGGATTTATTGGGGTTCAGACTAATCCGGATCAAATCTGGTAGGACTCTTTCAGGTGACAAGTTCTACCACCAAGTATTTAATATGGTTGCATTTCTAAAGCTCAAACTTGATACCTCTAGTTAAGTTGGTGTAACCACCTTACCAGTTAAACTAAATGTTTGATGGTAAAAGATCACATAGTTTAGGTATCAGCCGCGTTGTTTATTACTTATTGAGAGACAAGTAATTAAGGGTGCGGACTGGTTGGCCAATTTTGCCTTGTCTTTATGTGTAGTTGACACAAATTGAATGTTTTCCTTAAAAAGAGATCTTCTATACTTTTTTTTTTACCAAGGAAAAGAGATCTTCTATACTTAGAAAACAAATATTAATCTATTTTAAAAAATTATTTGATAAATACTAATAGAATAATAAATAAATACTAATAAAAATTTATAGTTTTATATAGCTATAATTGTTTAAATTATAATAATCACCACATAAATTTACTTCCCATCATAAAATGATTGTTACTTTGAAATTTTTTATACAGATCAAGAAAAATATTAGATAATTTAGATTATACTAAAATTTAATATCATTTTACTAAAATATTCTTGACTCAAATATTCTAAAGGATTTATACTCTATCCATTATTATTTTTAATGAAATTTAAAACAATATAAAAATAATTAATGCTTTATCAAAATTCTAAAATGATAAACATTTTAAAAAATCACAAAAATTAATTCAAAGATAACATTCATTTCAAAATGGAATTGGTAGTTGCTTTTCTTTTTGGGCCAAAATTAGTAGTTCATGTTGCATTTTATGGCAGAAGGTTGTTGCCTACTTTATTTGCAGAAGTATTATAGGCGTATGGTGTGAAACGTTTATCACGACGCCTTACCCTTTACTCTTGACATTTTCCTTATCATGGACATCATCTTAATTAGGTTGGTATTCATAAATGTAACTTTATACTCCATGAATAATTAATATAAGATCTTTTTAACCAAATTATATGGATTAAGGATGTGGGTTAAAATTTGATTACTTACCTTATCTTTTAAAAAATTATATTATCTTTCCAAAATTATATTTATTAAATTTTTTCTCTTTCTCTCTCTCATAAATTAAATAAAAATATTTTTTGGTAATACATAATAAATATTGTTTTATATTCTGGAAAGAATCATATATTCAAGATCAAGATAAAAAATTATATATTTAGGATAAGAGAAAGTATAATATATATTGGTCAACGTGTGACGCACAGATTAAACAATTCAGTTCGTATGGTATAAGTCTAGTTATCCATTATTAATAAGATGTTTTCGCCAGGAGAGCGATAATCCTTACACTAATATTTTCAACAGATCATCAAGGTGGATCCCGCGAGCACGTTCAAAATAATTTTTTAAAAGAAATAAATATGAAAGTTAAATATATTAAACAGTCGTTTATTGTCAACATATGTAATAACTTTTAATTGTTATACTGAAAAACACATATAAAATCATTACTAGTATAGGAGTATATAATTTATTAAAAATTATAGTAAAATAATTTATTTTTATTAAATATAAATAATATAATTTATATTTTAAATTTTGTACAATATAAATGACATTCAATCTACCCTAAAGTGACAAAATGCTGATGGCAGAGATACGGAAGCATGTCGTACAAGACCTTAACGACTGACGAAGATCATTACAGGTCTCAGTATTTTGAACTTTGAAGACATGTGGCCAAAATTGGTTTGGTATTCTTCATAAATGAAAATTAAAAATATGTCATATTTAACATATTTTTATAATTATTTATGTATCTATATCAGTTTATAAGCTATTTTTAACTACTGCACATTAATTACAAGTGATAATTAATAACTAAAATTTTTTTCACTCTTTCCTAAATTACACTCATGTAATATAGTTAACCCATTAATTAAACTTTCCAATATTAATTAAATTACATCACTTTTCAAAGACATTTTGGATAAAAGGAAATTATATACACAACATAATCCGTAAAATGTTTTATATTGCAAAACATAAATTTCTACAAAAAATGCCTTATAGTGTAATAAAGGGAGTATATTTATATCAAGGTTAAAAAAACACAATGAACTTAGAGAATGACCAGCTAATTTTGGAATTGGTGGAAAATCGGTTAAAACGGCCACGAACTAGTAATGAGTTGGTAGAAAACTAGTTGAGCTGGAAGGATTTTTTTTAAAAATTTTTTAAGTTTTTTGGATAAAATAATATTATTTTCAATACTAAATAGTATTATTTTGTGTATAAAATTTTTTCTATATTATAATATTATATAAGCATTATTAAGATATATAATTATTAATAATGATAAATTTACTTAACAAGGAATATGAAAAATAAAATATTAATTGATTATTTTGAATTCAAAATATTATTGTCGATGAATATTAACTTGTTTAGATTTTAAAATTAGGATATGAAACTTATTAATAATATTTTATATAATATATAAATTAAAAAATTATTAATTTTATTACTACTAGTTTAATTCCGTTTGAGCCACTGTTAAACCATTGAATCTTAAATCAATGTATTGATTGATTCAATGTCGAGTCCAATTTTTGTACCTTGATTAATATCAATGAATGAAAAATAGATCGGACCAACAGGTTTGACTAGTACTAGGTCCGATCCGGAGGAAGAAGGGAATCGGAGGATTTCATAACCAGTGAGAACTAGTCAAAAATAGGTCAAATAGGTTGTGAACAGGTGTAAACCGATAATAAACCGGCTGAAAACTAGTTGAACCAGTCAAAATTTTTTTAAAAAATTTTTTGATTTTTAAAATAAAATAAAAATTTTTTAGTACCAAAATAGCCCAATTTTTTGTATAAATATTTTTTCTTTCCATATTATAATATTATATAAGTATTATTATAATACATGATTATTAATAATGATAAATTTACTTAACGAATAATATAAAAATAGAATATTAATTGACAATTTTGAGTTCAAAATATGATTATAGATGAATATTAATTTATTTAGATTATTAATAATGATAAATTTACTTAATTTTATTATTATCAGTTTGCTTGTGATTGAACCATTGAGTCTTAAATCACTATCTTAATCAATTGAATGATCGATGTGATTTTTACTACAATGATTAATATTGATATATTGATGTGATTTGTTATAATCAATATTTAATTCAAATTTCAATTCAACTTATTCAAATTTGAATTTAAAGTAAAATATAAAAGTTATATATCAACACGTATTATTAATATTTTATGAAGAGTGCTATTTATCTTTAATACTAAATTTTGTAAAGAACATTTTTCTCTTATCGTTAATTGAAAGTGTAACAACTTACCCCAATATGCCTCATATACTTAATCAAATACTTCAAAAACCAACAAAACACAGTTTAAACATCTCAAATTTACCTTCCAAAACTATAAAGCAGCTGAAAACACCACAAAACATTTCGAGAAACACCAGAACAGCAAAAACAGAGTGCAAGGCCAAGGCCGCTACAGTACCGTGGTGACTCTGGTGCTCTCGGGTACCAGAGAAAACCAAACAGAGGGAATGGCGCCGCCGTGCCCTCTATTGGTTTTATACTAGCAAATTTTAATATTCCTGGGGTGAACTTTATGCTTCGACCTCTGGTTGATCTGATTCTAACACCTACAAGTCAATCTTGTCTCAATCTAACCATAGACACCAATTTCACTTCAATTCATCTCCGTATGGAGATTATAGGCACCTGACATTGTTTCTGCCACTTTTTGACTAAAATTCACAACTTACAACTCCCATTTGCCACCAAAGGCAATTTGACCATTCAGGACAATTCATACAGGTCCTAATTGACTTAACCAACATGTCTAAAGAGATTTCACTTCAAGGGAACCACACCCTTGAGATTTGTCCCCTTTGAACCCCAAATTGACATAATGGGCTATATACCCTAAAACACCAACATGACCCAAAACCACCTTTGTGCTACATGCACTACCATATTGACTCCTCACCTCCCAATCTATACATACATTGTAACACCTTACTCCTGAACACCTCCAAACTTAACCAAAAGTTCCAAATTACCAACCAAACACAACCTAAACATCTTACAATTACTTTCCAAACATCAAAGCAGCGGAAGAAATCCAAAAAGACATCAGAAACTGAGTTGAGGCCATGACCGCTACAGTATCGCCACGGCTCCACCCCTCCTTTGCTTCTCTCATGCCCACTGACTTGCTAGCGCAGCAGCTTGACTTCCTGGCACTACGGCACCCCCTACTGGTTTTTAACCAGCAAATTTCAAACTCTAGAGCTAACTTCCGATGTGCATAACTTTATATTCCAATCTCTGATTGACCTAATTCCAACTCCTGCAAGTCAAACTTGTTCCAATCTATCCATAGACACCAATTTCACTTCAATTCATCTCCATATGGAGAATTTGGACACCTGACACTGTTTTGGCCACTTTTTGACCAAAACTCACCACTAACAACCTACCATTTGCCATCAAAGGCAAACTGAACATTTGGAACCATTGATACAGGTCCTAAACCACTTAACTAACTTATTCAAAGAGGTTTCACCTCAAAGGAAATACTCCTCTTAGATTTGACCCCCTTGAACCCCAATTGACAAAGTGGGCTATGGGCCTAAAACATACCAATAAGGTCTAATTCTGCCTTTGGGCTCACACACACCACCATTCTAACACCTCAACATCTAAAACCACGCATGCACAATAGTACTACATCCATATCATACCAACAACAATAATATCATCACAACCATCCAGAATCCTCAAGTCCATCACAATACATTATCCTACTTAGCACAAAATATATAAACAACACAAATACTACACAGACTTGATATTCCCACATTCGGTATGCTACTCCCTTACCTTTCCCGGACTAGTACTAGAACCTTCACCTGAAATGTTAGTTCATAGGAAAATGGTGTGAGACAACGTCTCAATAACCGGAGACAATCACACACATATATATCTCATATAATCTTATGAATGTAATATAAAATGGAATGCATGTTTCCCTCGAACACAGCTTGAACAATGATCTGTTATCATAACAGGACATTTCGTATAGGTAATTCCCTTCCAACAGTCGGTGAAGATTGATTCTGGGATATCACCAAACTCACTTCCCATTAGTGTACCCGACTAAAGGTAACACTAATGTTTGGATTGTGGTTCTCCTTCCCCTAGACCACCTCGAATTGGTGGTGATTTAGGGAAGGTGCAGTCAACTACCGTCTGGCTCCCCTAGATATACGGGAGGATTTAGAGACAGGGATCCTATCCTTATCCTCCCTAATCATATATCATATAATCATCACCACCCAATCCACTATATACCACAATCTCACAATGTCAAGTGGTAATGTTCATGTGATATCATCATATAATCATCATCATCATGTGTCACAATGTCATGCATGCATCATGTAATGTCACATCATCATCATCATAATTATCATACCCTATGTGTCTAATCGTGTGCATACCACGATATAAAGACAAACCATACACACATATATCCATATCGTGGTATGAACAGAAACATGCATATATACACATATATACCAACATAATATATATATATACTACAAGCAATACAAACACCTGATTACCTTAGGTTGTTAATACCACACACGTGGTTCCACAAGCTTCTTGAGTTTTCCAGCACACTCGAACCCTTTTTGATCAACCAAACAACCTTCACATTATCACAATATCTCAATTAACATACAATCCAAATATCTCATTTCCATAATTCAACTATTTAGGCCTAACCTAAGGTTCCAACCCCATATTCTTGCATTATTAAGATCCTAGGGACCATTCAAACACTACTTAACTACATACACTTCGGATTCCCAAGAGCCTCAACCGAATATAACTCTCTTGAAACTTACACCCAAGCAATAAGAACCCTAAATCACATTCCATTAACCACATTTCATCCATTTTAATCGATGGGATTCGGCCAAAACCAAAGATCCTAACATATAACCGAGAAAACCCAACTCAAAATCAAAGAAAATGGAGAGGGAGGAGTAGAGATCACTTACCAACCAAGATCCAAGCTTCAAGAGGATGAAAATCACTCCCAAGGGCCGAAAATTGCAAACCTTAGCACTGCTTCTCCGTCACTCTCTCCATTTCTTTCTTTTCCTTCACACTTGGCCTACTAAAATGATCTAAATTTAAACAAAAACCTTGACTTCTGCCACTGCTCCAGATAAGCCCACCCTGGTGCCACTACTTTTAGCCGAAAAATCTTCCTCTGGAGCTTGCTCTCACTACGGTAGCCCTGCTTTTTGCTGTGGCATAGAGCTCTTTTTCCTTCACATTGATTCTTCCTCCATCCTGTTTCGTCCAGTTCTACATACAATGCCAAAGACTCTTGGTTAGCTAGGGACCAAGTTAGGGACAATGTCGTGAGGGTTGTTACATACATCATAATGCATCATATACGACATGAATCCACATCCATAACATAACATACATATACACCCAAATACCATTACAATCGTCCCAATTCTCACATCCATTGCAACACACTATCCTGCTTAGTACAACATACATAGACATTACACACATACACTACATAGACTTGGTATTCCAACGTTCGGTATGCTACTCCCTTGCCTTCTTCGGACTAGTGCTAGAACCTTCACCTAAAATGTTAGTTCATGGGAAAGGGGTGTGAGACAAAGACTTAGTAACTGGGGACAACCATACATACACACACACATATATATAACTTATACAATCTCATGAATGCGATATGAAATGGAATGCATATCGCCCTCATACACAGCTAGAACCACGAGCTATCATCATAAGAGGATATTTCATACAGGTAATTCCCTTCCAACAGTCGGTGAAGAATGATTCTGGGATATCACCAAGTTCACCTTACATTAATGTAACTCGACCAAAGGTTATACTAGTTCTCGGACCATGGCTCTTCTTCCCCTGGACCACCTCTAATTAGTGGCGATTTAGGGAAGGTGCAGTCTACTACCGCCTGGCTCTCCTGGCCATAAGAGAGGATTTAGTGACATGGATCCCATCCTTATCTTCCTTTATCATATATCATCATCTCATATCATAGCATTATATATCATATATCATCATCACCACCCAATCCACCATATATCTCACAATGTCATATCGTTATATAATCATTATCATCATCATGTATCTCAATGTAATGCATGCATCATGTCAAGTCATATCATCATCATCATCATATATAACAATCATCCTCATCGCAATCATTATCCACTACGTGTCTAATTGTGTGCATATCGTGATATATAGAAAATCATACACACACATGGTATGAAAGGAAGCATGCATATACACATGTTTATCAACATATAATATATATAAAACAAACAATACAAATACTTGGTTACCTCTAGTTGTTAATTCCACACACACACGATTCCACGAGCTACTGGGGTTATCCAATACACTTGTACCCCTTCCAGTCAACCAAATACCTCTACAACATCACAATACCTCAATTACCACAATATAACATTTAATAAAAAATCACAATTCAACTATATAGGTCTAACCTAAAGTTCCAATACCCTTTCCATGCATCATTAAGCTCCTAAAGATCATTCAAACTCTAATCAATCACACACATCTCGGATTCCATACTTCCTCTAGCAATTTCAACCTAGGGTTAAGCTTAAATCATGCATACTCCTTCTAAAACTCACACTCGAGCTTCATAAACACTAAATCACACTCCATTAATCTCATTTCATCCATTTTGATCGGTGGATTTTGGCCAAAACCAAAGATCCCAATATATATCCGAAAAAACCTAACTTAAAACTAAAAAAAATGGAGAGGGAGGAGTAGGGATCACTTACCAACAAGAATCCAAGCATCAAGAGATTGAAAAACACCTCCAAGGGCCAAAGATTACAAACCCTAACGCTGCTCCTTCTTTCTCCCTCAGTTTCCTTTCTGTTTTGTTGTCCGAACTGATTCTGATTTAAAAAAATTCTTCAAGCTCACCGCAGCACCATGCGCCTCTATCTCCAACTTGAGCTTTCCTCCATCCCATTTTCTTCGGTTTTACGTACAATGCCAAATACACTTAGTTAGCTAGAGACTAAGTTAGGGACAATGTAATGAGGGTTGTTATAAAAAGAATCTAACAAATCTCTAGGATACAAACCCAAGTTGAAAATTTATAAAGAAAATGACATTTGACCACTCATAATTTATAATATTAACCATTAAAATTTAGAAATTAATTTTTAAAAGTTATAGAAGCACATTATTATTAGTGTTTGCTTGAAATTTTGAATCATTCTCTCTAAAACTCTTTCAAAAATTGCCTAAATTTATTTCTATATTTATATTGAATTGTTATTTACTGTTGTATTTTATTTAATTATATTTTTTATTTTTGTAATGAATTTTAAAAATATTTTAATATTCATATTCTTATTTCATAAATTAATTATTATTATTATTAACCAAAAAAAAGAAAATTTTTGAATTAATTTAAATTAAATAAGTTTAGAATTTTAAATTAAAACTTGTTATTTACAAGTGATGCTAGAGGATTTTCCAAGATATGTTAGGGAATTTACAACTACAACATAGTTTTTGAAGATAAGGAAATTTCCCAATAGTTAAAATAAATTCCAATTTTATTGGATGTCCCGATGGGACTTTGCGCATCTTACTAAAAAATGTAATGTGTTTAAAAAGATATCTTTTTAATAAATAATAAATAATTGATGATATAATAATAAATAAATAGAAATAAATAATTGATAATTTTATATAGGATATTAATTTTTGAAATTAAGTTAATCACTAAATAAATTACATATACACGTACGATTTTCGGAGGCAAGAAAGAGGATGTAATGTGCTCCCAATAAGTTGCTTTAACTTGGTGGTGAGCAATCATTTGTGTGTTTTGTTTTTTTAATGAAAAGGTTTAGCGTAAATATATTTCATTTGCATATTTAAAAAATATGTAATATGTATACTTATAAAAAAAAATCTAATGTAGCTGATGACCACACCAAATGAAGAAGACCATTGCAAGCTAGACCCACTTGCTATTTGTATTTATACTTCTTTGAAGGATCAATGAGTAAGAAACGATACCCACTTGCTACTTGCTTACACTTCAACAATTAAGACCTGACTGCTTGGTGAAAGGATTTTGATAGGTTCTCTCACTCCTCAGCGTCAGTGTCATCTTTTTTCTTAAAAATTTCTTCACATAATCAAAAGACAAAATACCTTTTTTTTGGGCCAACTTCCTAAAGACAAACAAAATGCTGAGTGCAATAGAAGTAGACATTACATGCTGTAGCACATGATCATGCCTAATGAAGAAGACTCATATCGGCACCCCTTGGCGTCTATGTGTCACACCTTAATCTTAGGAACCATTTACTATTCATTATTAGTAGTTTAGGTTCCAATTAGATGTATTTGGAAGCAAATTTGGGTCAAATTCAAAAATTTCAAAAATTTACCAAAAGTCACTATTTATTTGGTAAATATAAAAATTTGGCTGAACTTTGAAAAATCATAACTAATTCTAGAAAAATCATTTAAGGGTGTTTCAAATTGCTATATTCATATATTAAAATACTCTATAAGGGAAAAATATTAATTTGAACTTTTATAGGCAGATTACTACAGTAAATTTCGTGAATTTACTTGCAATTTTACCCTAATTTTTCCAAATTTCATTCCCTGAAATTCCATAATACCATACTTTCAATGGTAGTCACATAACACATATAAAATTGATCCAAAACATACTTTTATTCATCATCTAGGAGTCACATATAATTTACATAATTGTGACATAAAATGTCATTATACATAAGTATCCAAAATACCCTTCCTATTTCTAAATATTTCTTCATGGATCCTCCTTTATCTCCTTGCCTTTCACATGATTTGAACCTAACCATGGTTAGATATTTGGTGGGGTGAGATTTAAGAAAATCCCAATAACATCATAATCCCATTCTTAGCATAATATTTAAAAATAATTGCAAGAAACATGATTTCATTTTGGCATGGTAACATTTAGGATCAAAAGGCATCTTTTAGCATGTTCATCATGTTCTTCATATGTTCATACTTGTTCATGCAAAATTCATAGCATATTCATCATTCTTTCACCATTTTGATCCAACATCATCATCATATTCATAACATAACATGTTTTCTACCTACCAATCATAGAAATACAAGATCTAAACAACCATTTCGAAATAAAATGCAAGAAAGGGAAAAGATGTTACCTTAAACTTGCAAATTTTCCTTTCCTCTTTTCCTCCTTCTCTCTATAACTCACTCTCTCACTACTATATGGTAGATTTTCATTTTTGGTATGAATAATGGAGGGGAGGAAGAGCCTATTTATAGACAGCAAGAAGCAACTCCATCCATTTGATTAACTTTTGATCCAAGGGCCAAAATTGCACTACATCATCTCTTTTCTCCACCATACACCTAATTTCTTCACATAATGGTTATCTAATTAATTTTCCCTCTCTTGTTATTAATTTGGATGCCACTTTTATCTCCAAATAAGGTAAATATTGCATCATTATGCTTACATAAGCTTACTTCATCCAAACTTCCAATTTTGACACCTAATCTTTGAAATAGTGTCATGCATGGTGGTTAACTCTTCTCCACTCCTTTTGCACGAAATTTTGAGTCCATATTCAGCCCAATATGATGTCTTTAATTATTTGGGCTTAAACCATTTAATTCTAGGCCCAATTTCAACATATACCGGGTTTTTGGGCTCTAATTATGTAAATTTTGTCTGGTAAAATTTTTCATGCATAAATATATTTAAAACATGAATTTCAAACTCATTATGACCTTAATTAATCATTGCTAAGCCCATATAATTTAATTTAGAAGATATTTTACCTTATTGGGCCCTAACCGAAAACACTGATAAAATTAATGCTGATTAATTTTTCCTGTAACTTCTCTGCATAGAGGATTATTATAAACCTTCTAATATTATTTTGAACTTATTCTTGATTATTTCATAGTCTACTGGGTCATCTATAATTTAATTAGCCTGAAAATCGGGTGAATTGGGCTCATTGGGCTCTTTATCCTTTCTTGACATCATTTGAGCTATTCTTGTCAATAATACTTCTAGGTTTCCCAAAAATCATCCCTAGCCTATTAGGGTTTTCTACACCTTTATTGGGCCTCCATGAATAGTACTTTTGGCCCATTAAGAAACCGGTGCAGTCTTACTGGGCCCGGACTCCGACTTTGGCCCAATATCCATTAGACCAATTCTATGGCTATTCAAACCTTATAGAAAAATCTAGTATCTCTTTTTATGCCCTAATATATCTGAGTTTCCTAATCTAGACTTATTTTCTAATTCTTATTAATTTACAGATTATGGAACTTCAGATCAATTTTCTGCCCAATATATTTATTTTCTGGTTTTGCTTATTAGAGTATAATTTCTTACGAGAATTTTTCTTGAATCACCTCCTATAACCAGTCTTAGCAAATACTGAATAGATAATTTGTTTGAGAAAATGACATCTATGTCCCCTTTTTTGTCTTTTTGCTAATAATTAATATTTTCAATTATGCCATCCAACTTTCTTTGTAATTTGGTTACTGATCATCCTTTGCAATTTGGTCCCTACTTTGATCTACATAAGATATTTAAGCTCCTTTAATTCTAATTATGCAGTAATTCTCTAAACTAGAATTTAAACAAAATCATAAAAATTTAGATGTTACATTATGGCCCTGGTAGGTCCCACAAAATTGATTTAGTTTTATTGTAACATCCCTAAAATATTAGATAACCAAAAATGCATAGAGAATTTACAAAGATGGGCAGACACCGTTTTACGTGTAATAGGGTAAAGAGGTCATTTTTTCTGATTGGATGGAAAAATGAGAAATTATATTTTGCCCCTAAGAAATTGGAAATGACGATTTTGTCCTTAAAGAAAAAAAAAAAGAAAAGAAAGAAAGAAAGAAAGAAAAGACGAAGGCGGCGGACGCAAGCAGCAATTGAAACCAATTTTATGAATTTTGGGGAAAATTACACCTAACGACCCAAAAGTTCCAGAAATTATAATTTAACCCCGGGTCAAGGGTAATTTTATAAATATGCAAAATTATTGTCAAAATGAAGCTCTCGATGAGAGAAGTCCAATGGTATATGGCACTGAGGGTTAATGTTCAAGAATAAAGAAATAATCAGTGCCGAGTGTCCAAAAGTAACAGTAAACCGATAAAGTAAACCGTGAGCCCTACCGATGGTTAAAAAGAAATCGGATCAGGATATGGGCCATACACAGATACCATGTGGGACAGGATAATTATGAAAATATAAAAATAAAATTAGAATAGTCCTGTATCCCAAAAATGCTAAATTAGTATAAAGACGGTTTTATCGGTACGGTTAAAAAGTATCCGGATTGAGGTATATCTGGATCAGGAAAATTGGACAATTTTTGGACATATTTTTCTCTCTCTCATGCGTGATTTGCTGCAGCCAATTGTCCAAATAATTTAATGATTTTTGAAGGAAAACTTGTTGAAGAAGGAGACAAAAAGTAATCATGGTTACTTTTGTTAATTAACCATGATTAGCCATAATGTTAATCACCCAATTAAGTCATTAAATTGCCTTCTTTCTTCTTCATTTTCACGCTGAACCAGTGGCTGAAACAGAGGAAGAAAACGCAAGAAAAGGAAGGAGAAAAAGAGGAAGAAAAGGAAGAGGAGTCAAAGCAAAATTGAAAAACCAATCGGTAAGCTTTTATGTTACTACCCTAAGCTTACTATCCATGATTTTTAAAGCATGATTTATGGTTTAGTTCTCTTCCTTTACACCTTATAGTTTCATCCAAATTGGGTTTTAGCATAGGAATGAGTTTTGGACCATGAAACTTAAGGGAAAGCATAGACTAGACACTAGAAGCATGAATCCATGGAAGGTTTGAATTGATTTGAAGGAAATTTTTCTTAATCACTATGAGATAATTTCGGCCAGAACAGGGGAGGTATTTAGAGTTAGAATTTCATAATTTTGACCTCAAAAATGGATTCCCCATGGTCCAAAACCTTAGGAACAAGTATGTTGTACAAAGAAAAAGCAAAGGAAAACAAAGTGTAAAATTCGGGTTTTAGTGTATAAAGCATTGTGTAATTCCGAAAAACCAATGGCTAAATTGGTTCAATGATGATGTGGATAGGGTCAAGAAGGTTGTGGAAAGCTCAAAAAGTGGTGGACCAAGTTTGGAAAGCAAGGGAGCATCATAAGGTAGTTAATTTCCCATACTAGCATTATGTTATCATGTTTGTTTCAATGTGTTGTATGCCTTGTCATATGATTGCAATAATGATTTGAGATGATTTATGTGTATTGCCTGAGTTGTTGGAGGGGCATTGAGACCCTGGGATGTCCATTTGTCAAAACGAAACTCTGCCGAAATTTTTATGAATTCATATGACACAAATGTGATAATGCATTCAAAGTGTGTTAAGGTATGCAAAATGTGTTATCTTGATATTTTTATGTTGAATGTGATGATGTGATGGCATGTTGGGTGTTAACTACTGAGATTCTTTGAATCTCACCCTGCCAAATATTAACCATGAATAGGTAGCAACAATGGCAAGTCCACCAAGGAAGAGAAAGAAAAGGAGAAAGACTTTGGCCATTAACGTGATATTTATAGCATCGGCCATGAGCTTTGATCTATGGCATAAATTGGTAAATGTGATGATAAATAAGTTTCTTCCAGATTTTAATATTCCTTTAAGTTCTAGCTAAGGTGTGGCATGATATGAAGATGAATTATGGTCATGTAAATATCTTCCAATTTTTGTATTGTAAGTATAAGGATACAAATGGTTATTTTGACCACTACCAAATGAAGGAGCTACAGTATGGGCTTGTTGATGTATAAAGTATGAATGTTATCTATGTTTAAAAACTAGATATAAATAGCTTTCATGTGGTCCAAAGATCACTCAAATAGGATGAGTGTAAGATTTATAGTGAATTTTTAAAGTCAGCCCAGAAAACTGGAATTTCTGAAATTGACCCTATGAATGGTAGAAATTCACGAAATTTACTGTACAAATTGGCCAAGTAATTGCTCTGATTGATATTTTTCCCATGTAAATAATGTTTTAAGCTACACATGGAGACTTGAATCACATGTATACGATTTTTATTGATTTAGTTATGAATTTCCAAATTTTAATTGGAATAAATGAATTAGATTAAATGAATAGTGCCAAAGTTGAAAAAATTTTGTTATGGCATTTATTGTGATTCAAGATCCTACTATGATATAAATAGACTTTAGAATGGTTAATTATGTGGGAAATGGGCCTATAAAGGAGGTGTTACATTTTTGGTATCAGAGCTAAAGGTTTTGGGCCTCGGAGCCGAAGGATTAGGCTCTCAGAGCAATAGTAATGAGCCAGTACAGTTTAAGTTAGGAAAAATGAATAGTGATAAATAAATTATTCTTTAGTATTATTCTACTAATTAGTTGTTATTGTGATTGAAGGATAGTAAAGATGTCTTCAATAAATAACAGCTCAGTTGTAGATGATCATGACGAGCTTGAGATGGTACCAGAGGTACACTATCAAGAGGAAAGTATAGGTTTCAACGAGGTTCCTATTGAGAATGTAGAAGAAGGACAGTATGAAGTTGGAATTCCCCAATCAATACAGGAGGCTATTCCAGCAGTACCTATACGAGCAGTTTCTCCTGTAAATGCCTTATCTCAGGAAAGGTCGGTTGAGGTATATGAAGATATGGACTACATGGCAGGATTTCTGTTGGATCCGAATAATACCCCGGATGATAGACCGGCAGATGTAGAACTTATAGTGTACCAGATCATACGTAAGTACTCAAAGGAATATGGTGCTTACTCAGAGGGACCGGAGCAAGTAATGGCATTCATGAGTAAGGTGTCAAAGGTTAAGACATTTCTAGAAGGAACAGGAACAGAATACCCTGAGCCAATCTGGATCACCACCCTCATCAATGAAATACCAGACGATGAGTTTTGGACACCCATTAAAGCAAAGTTAGAAGGAAGGGAGTACCAAAACTTAGCTCATTGTATTAAGAATTATATTATAGAGGGGAAAGTTAAGAAGGCTAAGAAGGAGAAGATACAGAAGGGTGATTCAGGAAAGCATGCATATAGTGACTATGTGAATAAAATAATATGTTTATATACGTTCTCTAAGTATGATTAATATATGAATGTAAAGAACAATGATGACTGCAAGTTTGAGTGTATCATAAGCAGTCATAAAGAGGATGTATAATAAAAATTGATCATGTTAACCTGCAGTATGTAATAGCTCAGTTCTAGAAATGATGTCTTCCCTTATTTCAGGTTTGATGTACAAATGGTTAAGGACTGGATACTGAGTTTAGAAAAGATTTTCAGGTTAATAAGCTATTCCTCTGAAATGGAAGCCCTATAGCTATCTATTGATGTACTTAAGAAAAAGATAGATAGATAGTGGCATAATACTGAGTTGGTCCTATAAGCTCGGAACATACCATTTACGCAGGGATTATTCTGTAATCTTTTATAATAAGTATTTCCTGCGATTAGATAGAAATGAGGATGAAGATGAGATCATTATGTTCCGACAAGCGATGTATTAGTCAGTAAGTAAGTACGAAGCCACCTTTATACAGTTAGTGCGGAAATCCACCTTGTTATGATGGTATGACGACTAGAGGTGGAAGACAGAAAAGCTAAGAAGAGGAATAAAGCCAGCCATCAGGAAAATGAAGGCCTAATACGAAGTAGGCAATTGAGTATGCTAGTAGAGGTTAGCAGAATTACGAGGAATAGTTTGAATAATCAAAGTTTTATGTCTGCTACCTAATAAATGTAAGAAAAGCAGAAAGAGAATGAAGCTATGAAATAATCGTAGCAAGAAAAGAAAGATACTCTTCTTGATTATAGTTTTCCCTACAAGTATGAAGTATCGTTTCATGAAAATCTGGCCTAAGAATATTCTAGGGGGCATAAGGGATTAGTCTTAAGGATAGCTAATTGTAGTTGCTGGATTAGTTGAGGATGTTTTATATATTGTTTATTTACCTTAGGTCTTGAATTCTTTCAGAGTTAGATCACGGTTAGATCCTATCAGTAAAAAGATGATGTAGGATCACAGAGGATCCTAGTAGGGCTTAGAGATCGCAGTAGATCTCATGGTCGCAGTAGACCAATAATGAGGTTGCAGTAGACCTCCACAGAGAATGAGATGATGAGCCCTACAATACTGATAGTTCTCTGAAAAAGGATGACCTAGGATGATTTTAGAAAGATATGAAACCTCATTAATCAACAGCTAGTATGAATGTTTACTTAAGGCTTTTCTCGAATGTCCAGCCACTGACTCGAAAGTAGCAAAGAAATGTGATGGTAGGTGATGACAATGAATATGAAAGTAAGTACATCACCTATAAATAAGTCTAGTGGCAAGATGGTTTCAGTAATGAATGAAAGAGGCCAGTAGGAAATGAATGATAGAAAAAAGAAAGAAAGAGAGAGAGAAGAAAAAGTAATAATGAAAAGAATCAATAGGGAGAAACTAATGTATAAAGGAAGATAAGTTAGAAAAAGAAATAGTCATGAGAAAAAAAAAATAAGAAGACTAATGTATGATCAAGGTACGAAGTTAATCAACCCATAAACTATGATAATTCAATGAGTTTGGGTTAGATGAATTCTTTAATGAAGATAGTAGCTTCTTCTAACTAAACTAAGGACTCCAAATCCAAATAGATGTTAGAGGTATCTATGATGAATGTTATGTGGGATTTGGAGGATATGTTTTAGCTATGTATTCTCTAAGTATTGGATTAGAAGCGAAGAAATTTATAAAAGGACATCATGATTATAGGCTCCCTTAAAGTTAATGGGTTGAGCAAATACTTGATGCCATAACCAGATTTTAAGTTCTATAATTAAGTATATCATATTTGGAAAATTGTTTCATTGCCTATATGTTCTAGGCAATATGTTATTGTAGAAAGAAGTTGAAGTGTCAAAAGTCTCAGAAAAGGAACTAGAGAAGGATCCAAAAGAAGATCCCATGGAGATAATATATGACAATAATGGGTTTGTCATTAGTACTGAAACCCCATAAGTTCAGTATAACAAGATATGATGCAAGTATAAAGTAATGCAAACATAGATATGAGTACAGGAAGAATATGTATGTATGATGTTCAAGGTAAAAATTATGAAACAAGAAAGGAGAAAATAGTGGCAAGCACTTTAGGGGATTATGAAACCTTGAGATGGTGGATTGCTAATTTTGGTATGAAATCTAGCTATAGAAAGAATGTTTGTGGCCGGAAGATCTCACAATGAATGAAATCTTTCGTTAGCTGCCAAGGTGAGAATGAAGGGAGGTAGCTCTTGGGTTTAAGCCCAATTGAGCAAGCTCTTGGGAAGAAGCCCAATTGAGCCAAGAAAGATGAAATCCTCCATATGATAAAGGCCACCGAGGTGAGGCAGATAAAAGGTAGCTCCTGGGGTGATGCCCAAATGAGCCAAAAATGGTGAGAGGCCGAAGGCTAGATTCTAACTGAGTTAGCAAGAGACTGTTAAAGGGTTGAGAAATCTCCCTCAAGATGCCAAACCACTAATTAACCTTGGCTAAGCAGCTAAGGAAGTTATGGATAAAAGCAATAAAGTAGAAGTATGAGAAGTGATAAAGAGCAATGACCACTGCCTTAATATCGTTAAGACCCCAACCCATAAAAGCGAAGATAATCGAAAGGCCATGCTAAGATAAGTAAAAGTATTGGGTTTGGGAATATGTTTATACATGAAGGCAGAAAGGTAAGTTGAGACTCTAAATTGACAAAAACTAGAGCAAAGAGCATGAAGCAGTATGAGCAATGAAAATGAAAATGAAAATGGTGATGAGATACCATTATTGGATAGTAAACAGTTGATAGAAGAAAGATGGAAATAGTGGTTGAATGGCCTAGAAATTAAAATAGTAAAATATTTAAAGGTTAAATAGATAAGTTATGGCTTGAAATGAAGCACATTGACAGTATTATATAAGACCAATTTTGGCATGAGTACATACAGAGCCCTGAGCATTCAATAGTTAAGTGAGCTCAAATGAGGAAAATGTAAAGAGTAAGAAAGAAAAGATGTGCTGATTGTTAAATAAGGGCACTATGAAGTTATGATGAAGCCAAATAGTCTTACAAATGCACCTGCTACGACTACATGAATAAAAGTATAAGTGATGTAATGGTGGTTCTCAAGAATGATGTGGTAAGGTACTCCGAATTTGTAAAAGAGCATGAAAGATGACTGAGAATTTTTAAAATATTTTAAATAAAATTATTGACTTACTAAATTCAGTGAATGTAGCTCATGAAAGTACGGTCAGTAGGTTATAGAATCTCCCAAGGGTCACAGTAGATCCTAATGAAGTAAGTAAAGTTATGAGTGGGAGAGACTGAAAACCGGAATAAGATGAGAGATTTACTAAGTCTAGTAAGATGTTATAAAAAATTTTATTGTGAAAAATTTTTCTCAGACTGTCTTACCGCTTGATTAAGAAGAAAAGTTTGTGGGAAAAGAGGTAAGAAATGAGTTTTTATGAATTGAAAGAGGCTAAACCTCCTCCCCTGAGATGATTAATCTTGATCCGATGATAACCCAAGGGGTCGATAATAAGGAAAGAAAGTATGGATCATGGTGTGAGTAATATAGCAGGGTTGAGTTGAGGATAGTCGCCTATGTTTTATATAATAAATTTTTACAAAAAATATATATTCCCACATATAGCAGCGGTAAATAATGCTCTCAAGATACGGAATTGTGATAAGTTAAAATGAGTTATGATCTCTATGATTATAACATAGAAGTATTATGAGAACACCAAGAACCTCGAGTGATAATGAAATAAAAGATGAGTGGACTTGAGGTAAGGAAAAAGAAAAGAAGGAAACGATGGTCTTGTAAGTGCCATGTAAGCAAAGCTGATGTAGTCAGCTTATGCTTAATAGAAAGATTATTCATGTGAATAGCATGGAAGTAGAGAAAGAGATAATATTAGGTGCCAATAAAGAAAGTATAGCATGAATAAGATAAGAGAAAGTTATGGAACTAAGAATAAGGATGTTACGAGTGAAAATTCTCAATACCCCTAAAGTAAAGTTAGTTTATGATGTTCTCACAATTCCCAGTTTAAAGAATATGAACCAGACTCTTCAAGTATTATAAATGACTAAATGATACCAGGGTAAAATATTGATTGAAAAGTCAAGTAAGTGAGAAATAAGAGTATTGCTCTGGTATAAATGGTTTGGAAAATTGGGAAATTAAGAGAAAAGTAATAAGAGGTACTAGTATATATCTAAATTTCGAGGACGAAATTTATTTTAAGGGGGAGGGAATTGTAACATCCCTAAAATATTAGATAACCAAAAATGCATAGAGAATTTACAAAGATGGGCAGACACCGTTTTACGTGTAATAGGGTAAAGAGATCATTTTTCCTGATTGGATGGAAAAATAAAAAATTATATTTTGCCCCTAAGAAATTGGAAATGATGATTTTGTCCCTAAGAAAAAAAAAAAAAAGAAAAGAAAGAAAGAAAGAAAGAAAAGACGAAGGCGGCGTACGCAAGCAGCAATTGAAATCAATTTTATGAATTTTGGGGAAAATTACACCTAACGACCCAAAAGTTCCAGAAATTATAATTTAACCTCGGGTCAAGGGTAATTTTATAAATATGCAAAATTACTGTCAAAATGAAGCTCTCGATGAGAGAAGTCCAATGGTATATGGCACTGAGGGTTAATGTTCAAGAATAAAGAAATAATCAGTGCCGAGTGTCCAAAAGTAACAGTAAACCGATAAAGTAAACCGTGGGCCCTACCGATGGTTAAAAAGAAATCGGATCAGGATATGGGCCATACACAGATACCATGTGGGACAGGATAATTATGAAAATATAAAAATAAAATTAGAATAGTCCTGTATCCCAAAAATGCTAAATTAGTATAAAGACGGTTTTATCGGTACGGTTAAAAAGTATCCGGATTGAGGTATATCTGGATCAGGAAAATTGGACAATTTTTGGACATATTTTTCTCTCTCTCATGCGTGATTTGCTGCAGCCAATTGTCCAAATAATTTAATGATTTTTGAAGGAAAACTTGTTGAAGAAGGAGACAAAAAGTAATCATGGTTACTTTTGTTAATTAACCATGATTAGCCATAATGTTAATCACCCAATTAAGTCATTAAATTGCCTTCTTTCTTCTTCATTTTCACGCTGAACCAGTGGCTGAAACAGAGGAAGAAAACGCAAGAAAAGGAAGGAGAAAAAGAGGAAGAAAAGGAAGAGGAGTCAAAGCAAAATTGAAAAACCAATCGGTAAGCTTTTATGTTACTACCCTAAGCTTACTATCCATGGTTTTTAAAGCATGATTTATGGTTTAGTTCTCTTCCTTTACACCTTATAGTTTCATCCAAATTGGGTTTTAGCATAGGAATGAGTTTTGGACCATGAAACTTAAGGGAAAGCATAGACTAGACACTAGAAGCATGAATCCATGGAAGGTTTGAATTGATTTGAAGGAAATTTTTCTTAATCACTATGAGATAATTTCGGCCAGAACAGGGGAGGTATTTAGAGTTAGAATTTCATAATTTTGACCTCAAAAATGGATTCCCCATGGTCCAAAACCTTAGGAACAAGTATGTTATACAAAGAAAAAGCAAAGGAAAATAAAGTGTAAAATTCGGGTTTTAGTGTATAAAGCATTGTGTAATTCCGAAAAACCAATGGCTAAATTGGTTCAATGATGATGTGGATAGGGTCAAGAAGGTTGTGGAAAGCTCAAAAAGTGGTGGACCAAGTTTGGAAAGCAAGGGAGCATCATAAGGTAGTTAATTTCCCATACTAGCATTATGTTATCATGTTTGTTTCAATGTGTTGTATGCCTTGTCATATGATTGCAATAATGATTTGAGATGATTTATGTGTATTGCCTGAGTTGTTGGAGGGGCATTGAGACCCTGGGATGTCCATTTGTCAAAACGAAACTCTGCCGAAATTTTTATGAATTCATATGACACAAATGTGATAATGCATTCAAAGTGTGTTAAGGTATGCAAAATGTGTTATCTTGATATTTTTATGTTGAATGTGATGATGTGATGGCATGTTGGGTGTTAACTACTGAGATTCTTTGAATCTCACCCTGCCAAATATTAACCATGAATAGGTAGCAACAATGGCAAGTCCACCAAGGAAGAGAAAGAAAAGGAGAAAGACTTTGGCCATTAACGTGATATTTATAGCATCGGCCATGAGCTTTGATCTATGGCATAAATTGGTAAATGTGATGATAAATAAGTTTCTTCCAGATTTTAATATTCCTTTAAGTTCTAGCTAAGGTGTGGCATGATATGAAGATGAATTATGGTCATGTAAATATCTTCCAATTTTTGTATTGTAAGTATAAGGATACAAATGGTTATTTTGACCACTACCAAATGAAGGAGCTACAGTATGGGCTTGTTGATGTATAAAGTATGAATGTTATCTATGTTTAAAAACTAGATATAAATAGCTTTCATGTGGTCCAAAGATCACTCAAATAGGATGAGTGTAAGATTTATAGTGAATTTTTAAAGTCAGCCCAGAAAACTGGAATTTCTGAAATTGACCCTATGAATGGTAGAAATTCACAAAATTTACTGTACAAATTGGCCAAGTAATTGCTCTGATTGATATTTTTTCCATGTAAATAATGTTTTAAGCTACACATGGAGACTTGAATCACATGTATACGATTTTTATTGATTTAGTTATGAATTTCCAAAGTTTAATTGGAATAAATGAATTAGATTAAATGAATAGTGCCAAAGTTGAAAAAATTTTGTTATGGCATTTATTGTGATTCAAGATCCTACTATGATATAAATAGACTTTAGAATGGTTAATTATGTGGGAAATGGGCCTATAAAGGAGGTGTTACATTTATCATATCAAGTCAGTTTTATTTTTATAATTTATTTATCTTTGAAATGGTCGTATGAAGAGCAAAGAAAATTTGAAGGGTAAAGAAGTTAATTCGAATTCTTGTAGTGAAAAAGAATCGTTGTCTGTCCAGTTCATGAATTCAATTAAAAGAAAACTTAAATGCATGTAACTTTTATAACCAACTTATCATTCATTTAAAATTCTTTACCTATCATCACCATTGAACTCATTAGTTTTTTTTTTTTACTTAATCTGCACTAATAAAATTATTAAATAACCTATGTTATAATAAAATTTAATGATATTTTATCAAAATATCCTTAAATTAAATACTAAAAAATGACTTGTATTCCATTTATTATTGTTTTTAATAAAAGATAAAAAGTAAAAAAACTAATTAATATATTTTATTGGTAATGTAAAATAACAGATAAATTAAAATGAGAGATAAGATAAAATAGGACGGAGGGATCATTACTTAAAATACTATATATATAACCTTTGAACTTACGTAGCAACCACAAATACAACTGTATTATTTAAAGAAAACAAAGAAAATTATTTTGGGTTTGAGAATGCTCTTATTCATTAATAGATGATATAGATACACTGAATAAAATTAGAGATAGAAAAGAAATTTTGAGGATAGATCACTCCAATATATATACACAAGATTTTAATCTATTTCAATACTACTTGGAGGATAGAAAATGTGGTTTCAACAATTGTGAGAACGATGACTATGATTCCCACAGCAGTGGCCACAGTTTTCCAAGGTGTATTGCAATAATCTCGTCTCAAAGTTGCCTTCATCTTGGGCCAAGGATCTTGATAGAATTTATTCAAACTTTTGCACACTTCAAGGTATTCAGAACTGAAACCCGCTCCAATGATATTTTTACCAAGACCATTGAATAATGTTGCAACTTCCTTGCTATCACCAAGCCAGTTGTGGATTATTTTCTTATGAACGAGGACATCCACATCTTTATTTGTACTGATTAGGCAATCCATTGCAAAAACATAGTCAATAATGTAAGATTCATAAGGATAATGACAATGCTCCAAAGCCATCATATTACGAAAGATTAATTCAGTACCATCTACCACCAAAATCTGTGGGATCTCAAGAGCATGCCCTGAAAATTTCAAGTCTAATAAGCACTTGCTTTTGCTTACCTTGAATTTTACTCCTGCTTCTTTTAACTCATTTGCACTATATTGAAGAAGATCTCCACCTTGTAAAGGATGCCTTTTAGGTTGCAGTTTCGGTAAATAAAACAATCTAAGAAGATCTGTGTAATGCTTTATATTAGTAATATGCTCTGGCTTGAATTTTTGTCTATTAAAAGAGTCAAAGAAGGAAAAAGTGAGGTCCAGAAATGAAGGAAGGTCACCACGTTGGTCAAGGGGAAATGCTCTGTCAAATAGCTCTTCAATAAGAAAGAACGGAAGTTGATTCTCAAGTAAAAGCAAATCGTCAGTAATAGTTTCGTTCAAATATAGCTGTGAAAGTTTAGCATCACTGCGGATCTTCCGCTTATAGGTACTCTTGAACAGTTGAATGATGAAAGCAGCATCGACTAATATTACTTTCACGAATTCCTTCTTATTAAGTTTGATAGTCTCTGAGTGACAAGCACGGATTTTTGACTCTGAATGTGTCACAAAGCTGACCATTTCGTCCAAGCTTGCCTTAGCCTTTTGTGTAAATCTTTCGAACAATACCTGTTTATATTCTTCCATGTCTTTTAGCCTCTCATCACCGTAATGAAAGGGGCCAATCGAAACAGCCATTGGGGTATAAGCATCTTCTTTTAGTTTGCAAATTATATGGGGTACCTTGTAGATATAACGTGTACGTGAAAAGAGAACGTCTTTGCTTTCTTTTATCTTTTCTTTGATGTCAATCACAATATCATCTTTTGGCTGTCAAGTTTGATTCAGAAAACAATCGGTAATTACACAAGCAAACTAAAATAAAGGTGACTATATATATAAGCTTCTGAAATGTAAATTGTATTCATCTCGTAATAACTGATATGTAATCTCACAAATGGTTTGTAACTAAAACTAAATAACAGTAGAAAAGGCTAATAGTTGAGGTATTAAAACATGTGCAAGCTTGAATGTTTTCGGCGAGAGAGAAATCAAGTAAATAAATTAAGAAAAGCCTTCATAATTGAACAAAAGTAAAGGATATGCATACTTGTTGCTATTCCAAGTGAGTGGAGGATAAATCTGCTGACTGAGGTTGGGGTTCCACCAATATTTCCTGAGTAATCCGAGTGGTAAAGTCTTGCTGCATCATATTATTCTCCATCTTGGATGTGCTGCTATTGTGTTCTGCTCTGTCTATGAGACTATGTGGTGCATTGGGTGAGGATTAATATATGGACCCTTGTAGACTCATTGACATGTGGTTAGACCTAACCAGCTATAACAACAACAAAATATTAGTATTATCCCACTAAGTGGGATCAACTACATGAATCATACGACACCAATAAATTTTATCAAACACCATCTCTTCAAATAAATTATTCACCAAGAGGTCATGTCATATAACTTCTTTTAATATCCTTCTTGATCTTCCTCTACGTCTTTTGACAGGGCTTCAAGTCATTTGATCAACTCTCCTTACTGGCTCTTCTTGTCCTCTTCTATATATATACCCAAACCACCTTAAATGATTTTTCAGAATTTTTTCTCGATATGTATTACTTTGATTTTCCCTCATATATAATCATTTTTTATCTTATCCATTTTTATATGACTAAACCAGCCATAAAGGAAAAAAAATAGAGAAGAATCTAACAAATCTCTAAACCTAAACTCAAGTAGATAATTTATTGAAAAGAAGTAACTTTTAAAGACTCATACATATCTATATACATATACCTGACAAAATCTATTTTAGCTAGTACACAAGGATTTAGGGACTTCTAGTTGTTTTTGAAATTTTGCGGACTTTTGTGTAGATTTTTTTTTGCTTCTTAGCCCTTCGGTGTAAAAAATTTTAAGTGGACCCTCCCTTTGTCCCACAAATTAAATAGGTTCATATGACTAGGATTATATATCTATTAATACTCCCTCCATTTTTAAATATTAAACACAAAAGATGAGTTTTTATTTTGTTTTTAAATATAAAATACATAGAGGGGGTAATAAAGTGTATTTATGAATTTTTTTTAATTTCACCTTCACATTAAATATAAGTGAATTTTACAAGGTTACATTAAATATAAATATTTTAGGGAACTAATTTGAATTTTAGGTAAATTTGATGCATTTCTTGGTCTGCCTATTTTTTTTATTTATATCTTATACTCCTTTCATTCCTAAATATGAGGAATAATTAGGAGAATTTCTATATTCCAAAATGTAAGGAACACAGAGGATTTATCTGATGTATTTAATAATTTTTTCCAAAAGTATTCCTAATTAAGATGACATTTTTTTTCCAAACACCAGAATTACAATTCATTTATATTAATTATATTATGTAAAAGTTATTAACATTAAATAATAATATTTTTAGAAACTATTTTATAGTTAAAAAACATATAAAATATATTAAAAATTATACTATTCACATTCATAAAATAATTTAATCTTAAAATATAAATATTATATAATTTATTTTTCCTGTGTGGTTGGTATTAGGAAATTACCTCACTTCAACTGGTAATGACATTCCTTAAACTTAAAACCTCTAACTAAACTATATAATTTTTTACTAGCTGAATTACTCGGTGTGATATTAATGCCATTCAATATAACCTAGAGTGAAAGAATGCTGACGGAAGCATGTTGTACAAAACCTAATCACTGAAGAAGACCATCACTAGTCTCACTACTGCGATGACAGTGGCATTAATAAGTTTGGTATCCTTCATAAATTAGAAAGGATTTTTATTTCATGGTACAATAATTTTTTTTGTCACCCATACTACAATAATTGAAATATATCTGGTGGCCAAAAATAAATAATTGAAATATATCATATATATATATATATCTTATTGGGAAAATGACAATGAAGGATCCAGGAAAAAGATATTGTTAATTTTTTTATAAATATATATAGCATGCTGTAACATTTATAACTATCAATAGATTAACACATTTTTTAAATTTCATATAATGCTCTCTCCATTTTTTTTTTATTAGTCACATTCTAAAAATTTTTTATAGTTCTAAATATAGGTCAACTTCCATAAATTTTTGAAGTATTAATTACTTTATTTCTAAAATACCTTTATTTATAAATAAGAGAGATAGTGAATTATTTGAATTTGTGGTATATTTATTAATGGTAAGGATGGAAATCACATCAATTTTAAAATAATTTTAATAATTTAATAAATTTTTCTTGATTCTAGTGAGTTAGTTGAAGGTAATTTACATTAACATTAAGGATAGGAGGGAAGTACATGAAAGGATTTAACTAGTTATTAATATAAGCCACATACCCCAAGTCCCCAGCCTAATCCATGGCTTTTAGTTGATGATTTTATTAGAAATGCTAATATATTTGTATATGCTCCTTCTGGTTCTATATATAAGACTATTTTAACCAAATCACGTGAATTAAGAAATGGAGTTGAAACTAATTAACTACCTCAATTTTTCTAAAAATTTCAATATTTTTCCAAAATTATCCTTATTTAATCTCTCTCTTTTTCTCTTTACATACATTAAATAGGGGTATTTTTTAAGAAATACGTAATAAATACTACCTCGTATATTGTAAATGATCTTATATTTAGGACCAAGGTAAAAGGTCCTATATATAGGACTGGAGGTAGTAACATTTAAGCTTATGCAACTGTGCCATATTTAAAGAAATCAAAGACTACAATCATTATGAGTTTGAGAATTCTCTTTTTCATTGATGTTGTAAATTCAGTGTACACAAATTTCGAAAGGATTTTATTTTTTGACCACCAAGAAAATACTTAATCACTAGCCACACAGAGTGCAACAAGAATAGCAAATACACAATACATTACATCAGAAAAACACAAGAAAGAAAAGCCACACAAAACAATGATGACAACACAAACAAAAAGCCCACAAGACACAAATGGACAAAGAAAATAACCACTGACACATAAAAGTCATCGATGAAAGCGAAGCAACCTCGACTTATTCCAGTAGTAGAATCTATATATGCCAATACTACTTGGTGGATATAAAGTCAATCATGCATGATTCATCAAGATAATGACAATGCTCTAAAGCTATCAAATTATGAAACAATAATTTAGTGGTATCTTCCACCATAATCTTTGGGATGCCAAGAAAATCCCTTGAAAATTTCAAGTCTAATAAGCATAGGCTTTTGCTTTTCTTGATTTTTACTCCTGCTTCTTGCAACTTAATTGCACTATACATTTAAGAAGATCTTCACCTTGTAAACGATGCCTTAAGGTTTTGTTCTCAATACCAGTAATGGATCTAGACTTTTATATGGGGGGAATTGAAAATTACTTTAATATTGACATTTTTTACGAAGGGATGCCAGAAGTGTTGGGGGGGAAGGGGCCTTGCCTGTCCCCTGTAGATCTGTCATTGCTCAATATGTAACACCCTATCTTCAAACACCTCCAGACTTGACCAAAATCTTCAAAAACCAACCAAATACAACCCAAACATCTCAAAACCACTCCCCAAAACTTTAAAACAGCGGAAACGAATCAAACAACATTAAAATCTGGGCTGGGGCCGTGGCGGCTACAATACCTCTGTGGCTCTAGACCTCTCTTGTTTTCGCTCGCTATTGGACTCTCTGGTGCTGCAGCACCCCCTGCTAGTTTCCATACTAGCAAAAATTCAACACCGGGGTGAACTTTTGATGCGCATAACTTTATGCTTTGACCTCCAATTGACTCGATTCCAACTCCTACAAGTCAATTTAGTCCCAACTTATCCATAGACACCATTTTTACTTCAAGCCAACTCCATATGGAGAATCTAGATACCCAACACCGTTTTGGCCACTTTTTTACCAAAACTCACAACTCTCATTTGCCACCAAAGGCAATTTGACCAACCAGGACCATTCACACAGATCCTAAACCACCTAACCAACTCATTCAAAGAGGTTTCACCTCAAAGGAACCACCCTTTGAGATTTGACCCCCTTGAACCCCATTTAACAAATTAAAACACACCAACAAGGCCCAATTCCACCTTTGGGCTCACAAACACCATTAAACTAACTCCTCAACAACTCAAATCACATATACACCACCATCCAGCATACATAGCACATACAACACAATTCCACATACATAACCATACATACAACATTCATCCATAACAATCCTGATCCATGTCATACATCCATTACAAACATCCTATCCTACTTGGCACAAGATACATATCCAAATTTACATACATAAACTACATAGACCTAGTATTCCCACGTCCGATGCTACTCCCTCGGCTTCTTAGGACTAGTGCCAGAACCGTCACCTGAAAGGTTAGTCATGGGAGAGGGGTGTGAGACAATGTCTCAGTAATCGGGGACAACCACACACATATATATACATATATATAACTCATACAATCCATGAATGCAATGTGAAATGAATGGAATGTATGTCTCCCTTGTACACAGCTAGAACCATCGGCTATCATCATAATAGGATATTTCATATAGGTAATCCCCTTCTGACAGTTGGTGAAGACTGATTCCGGGATATCACCAAACTTACCTCCCATTAGTGCACCCGGCCAAAGGTAACACTAATGTTCGAATTGTGGCTCTCATTCCCCTGGACCATCATGAATTGATTATGATTTAGGGAAGGTGTAGTCTACTGCGCGCCTTTCCCCTCTTGACCATAAGAGAAGATTTAGCCGCAGAGATCCCATCCTTATCCTCCCTAACATATATCATCATATATCATATCGTCATCTCATCATCACCACCCAATCCGCCATATATTACAAATCTCACAATGCCATATAGTGATGCTCATATATCACCATATAATAATCATAATGATCTCGATGTCATGTTATGCATCATGTCATATCATATCAATATCATCATCACATATGTAATCATCATCATAATTAACATATAGCTGAGTACATACCATGATATATAGAAAATAGTACATACAAACACATCTATATCGTGATATAAAAGAAACATCCATATATACACCAATATATGTACTATCATACAATACAATACAATTAGACACTTGGTTACCTTAATTGTCGTTATCACATGCACACGAGTTCCACAAGCTTCTCGAGTTGCTTAACATGCTTGAACACCCTCAGGCTACCAAACAACCTTCATAATATCACAATTCTTCAATTAATACAATATACCATTAAGCCAAACATCACAATTCAACTACCTTAGCCTAACCCATGGTTCTAACACCTTTTCATGCATCATAAGCTCTTAGGGACCATTCAAACACTACTCAACCACATACACTTCGGATTCCCAAGAGCCCTAACTAAAAACAACCTAGGGTTAAGCTCAAATCATACATATACCTTTCAAAACTTACATCCAAACAATAAAAACACCAAAACATACTTTCTTAACCCTATTTCATCCATTTCAATCGGTGGATTTCATCCCAAAACCGAAGATCTCAACTCAAAATCAAAAAACCCCAAGTTCAACTGAAAAAAAATGGAGAAGGAGGATTAGGGATCACTTACCAACGTGAATCCAAGCTTTCAAGGTTTGAAAATCACTCGCAAATGTTGAAAATCTCGAACCCTAGCAGAGCTCCTCTGTTCTTTATAACACCCTACCTTCTTATACCTCCAAAGTTGAACAAAAACTTCAAAATTCAACCAAACACAACTCCAATATCTTAAAACAACTCTCCAAAAACCTCAGCACAGCGGAAACGACTCCTAATACACCAAAAATAGGGCTAGGGCTACGACCGATACAGTACCGTCGTAGCTCCGGCCTCTCCTGTTTCTGCATCGCTTCTGCCCTCTCTGGCGCCGCGACCTAGACTCTGGAGCCACAGCGCCCCATGCTGATATTCCATATTAGTAACTTTCACGCTTCAGGGTGAACTTTCGACTTGCATAACTTTATACTCCGACCTCTGATTAACTTGATTCCAACTCCTACAAGTCAATCTAGTCCCTATCTATCCAAAGACAACACTTTTACCTCAATCCAACTCCGTATGGAGATTCTGGACCCCTGACACCGTTTTGACCACTTATTGACCAAATCTCATCACTAACCACCATTAAATGTCACCAAAGGCAAATGGTTACTCAAAGACCATTCATACAGGTCCAAAACACCACACCAACTTATCCAAAGAGGTTTTACCTCAAAGGAACCACTCCTCTAAGATTTGACCTCTTGGAACCCAACTTGACAATCCAGGCTACAGGCCCTAAAACATACCAATCAGGCCCAATTCCAACATCCCTCATACATAACACATAACATACATTTCTGCATACAAAACCATACATACATCCATCCATAATAATCCTTATCAATAACCATACATGCATTACAAACCATTCTATCATACTTGGCACAAGATACATTATCCAAAATACACACACTACATACACTATTCCCATATACACAGCTACTCTCGTGGCTTCTCTAGAATAGTGCCAGAATCATCACCTGAAAGGTTAGTTCATGGGAGAGGGGTGTGAGACAATGTTTTAGTAACCAGGGACAACCATAGATACATATATATCTCATACGACTCATGAATGCAATGTGAAATGAATGGAATGTATGTCTCTCTCGCACATGGCTAAAACCATGGGCTGTCATCAAAACAAGATTTCGTATAGGTAACTCCCTTTCAACAGTCGGTGAAGACTGATTCTGGGACGTCACCAAGCTCACCTCCCATTAGTGCACCCGGCCAAAGATAACACTAATGTTCGGACCTTGTCTCTCCTTCCCCTGGACCGCCTCGAATTAGTGGTGATTTAGGGAATGTGCAGTCCATTGCCGCCTGGCTCCCCTGGCCATAGGGGAGGATTTAGTGACAGGGATCCCATCCTTATCCTCCCTAATCATATATCATATCATATAATCATATATCATTTCATCATCACCACCCAATCCACCATATATCACAATCTCACAATAGCATGTGGTGATGCTTATGTATCATCATATAATAATCATCATCATCATATCACAATGTCATGTATGAATTATGTCATGTCATGTTAATGGCATCATCATAATCATCATGACTATTATCTAGCTATGTGCATACCACAATATATAGAAAATCATACACACAATACATCAATCTCGTGGTATGAAAGAAACATGAATATATATACATAAATATATATACTAACATACAATACAATACAAATAAACAAACACCCGATTACCTTAGGTTGTCAATACCATACACGTGAGTTCCACGAACTTTCTTGAATTGTCCAATACACTTGAACCCCTCTCAATTAACCAACAACCTTCACAATACCACAATTCTTCCATTAACACAATGTACCAATAAACAAAACATCACAATTTCACTACTTTAGGCCTAACCCAAGGTTCCAACACCCCTTTCATGCATCAATAAGCTCTTAGGACCATTCAAACACTACACAACTACATACACTTCGGATTCCCAAGAGCCCTAACCAATATCAACCTAAGGTTAAGCTCTAAACACATATAATCCCTTCAAAACTCATATCCAAGCAATAAGACTACCAAAACACACTTCCTTAACCCTATTTCATCCATTTAAATCAGTGGATTTCGTCCCAAACTGGAATCTAACCTTAACACTGAAAATCCCGAATTCCAACAGAAGAAAATGGAGAAGGAGGAGTAGAAAACACTTACCAACTTCAATCCAAGCTTTCGGAGGCTGAAAACAACTCCCAATGGCCTAATCTAGCAAACTTTAGTAGAGCTTCTCATGATCTCCCTCTGTTTCTTTCTTTTTCGTCTAATTGAACTAATCCAGAATTAAACAAATTTTTCGATCCTCGCTGCGGCTTCAGGACCTCTTGCTGTGAATTCACCAAGTTCAACTGGAACAATGCCACTGTAATGATTCTCGCTGTGGTGGCCTTACTTCTCACCATGGCATGGAGCTCTTCCTGACTTCACTTGAGCCTTCCTCCATCCTATTTTCTTCGGTCCTAAACACAAAGCCAAGAAAAATATCATGAGGGGTGTTACATTCTTCTCCATTGCTACCCTTCATTTCTTTCTTTTTGTTTGCTCAAAATGTTTCTGATTTAAATTAGAAACCTGAGTCTCATCGTGGCCTCAGATAAATCCACTGTGGCTTCACCATGTTTCAGCTGAAACAACGTGACTGGACTTGCTTTTGCCATGGCGGCCTTGCTTCTCATCGCAGTGTGGAGCTCCTTCAGATTCTACTTGAACCTTTCTCTATCCTGTTTCCTTCGGTTCTACACACAATGCCAAAACAAAATCATGAAGGGTGTTTCACAGTACGTATTAAAAGAATTTAAGATCTATGTATATATCCTATGATAAGAGTTAGGCTCTAGTTTTTTGCTTGTTAAATTTGGAAAAGAAGTGAAATATTAGGTTGAGCAATAAAGGGAGGTCGCCTTGTTGGTCTGGGGGAAATGCTCTATCGAATATCTTTACAACAAGAATGAAAGGAGGTTGATTCTTAAGTAAAATTACCAAATATCTAATAATAGCTTCCTACAAAATAAGGTTGTGATAGTATCGCATCATATAGGATCTCACCCCTATAGGTGATTGTGAAGAGTTCAAAGTTGAAAGCAGTATACACTAATGCCAATTTCACAAGGTCCTTGTCAGTAAGAAGCTCAACCTTATGACTCTAAATGTTTCACAATGATGACCATTTCATCCAAGCTTGCCTTAGCTTTTTGTCAATCTCAAACATTATCTTTCCTCTATCAAGTTGGATTCAAAATAAAAAATAGTACTTACATCCAAAATAAAATTTAAAAAAGTACAAAGGTGATTGTAACAACCCTCATTACATTATCCCTAACCTAGTCTCTGACTAACTAAGTGTAAATGGGTGTTGTAACTAGAGAAACTAAGACAGAGGAAAGCTCAAAGTGGGAAAAAGGAGCTCCACACTATAGCGAGAAGTAGGGCTGCCACGGCTATTAAGCTTTGATTTCTAAAATTTCTTCAGGCCGAGAGCATTCATGTAGCGGCCAACTAACTAGAACTGTGGCGGGAGTCAAGAAATCAGTATAAACTAAAATCAGTTCGGACAACGAAATAGAAAGGAAACAGAGGGAGAAAGAAGAAGCTCTGCTAGGGTTCATGTAACTCGACCTTTGGAGGTGTTTTTTGTGACATTCGGGGATTGATGAGGGTGGGGAGTGATCGCTGGTGCAAAAAAGGGGGTGTAAGATAAAAAGTGATAAGGTGTAGACAAGGAGAGGTTCCTGGCAGGCTTTTAAGCAGAAGGGGCATATGAATGAATCGAATGCATTTCGAAATGAGAGGGATCCAAAGACTATATAGGTATGTGACTATATGATTAAGGATAACTTAAATGAATTGATAGGTACTACCTATACCAACAAGGTACCCCCTACCTTTTCGATAGCCTATCCCTTAAGAACTCCTTAGTTAAGCATGCTTGACTTGGAGCAATTCTGGGATAGGTGACCTCCTAGGAAGGAGGTATGTGAGTGAGGACAAAACATACTGAAAGTGCTTGTGTTGGTTTGCGGTGACAGTCGTCAATCCCAAATAAACGGTCAGAACTTACATTTTTTGGGCTTTGGAAGCTTGCTAAATCATTGGTAAGTGATCTCTACTCCTCCCTCTCCATTTTTCTTTTGTTTTGAGTTGGGTTTTCTTAGGTATATGTTGGGAATTTTTATTTTGGTTGAAATCCACCAATTAAAATTGATGAAATGGGATTAATTGAGTATGATTTGGTGTGTACGATCCTTGGGTATGAGTTTAGACGGGGTATGCATGAATTATGCCTAACCCTAGGTTGATTTCTGGTTAAGGATGTATGAGATTCGAAATATATAAGGTTGATTATAGTTTAAATGGCTATATGTGGTTGGAACCTTGAGTTAAACATAATTGGTTGAATTGCAAAAATTGGTTAATTACACTATATGTTGATTATGGGTATTATGGTATTACAGAGGTTATTTGGTTGACCGGAAAAGGGTACGAGTGTATTGGACAACTCGATAAGCTCATGGAATGGCGCGTGTGTGATCTTGACAACTAGAGGTAACCGAGTGTTTGTATTATTTGTATTGTATATTATTATATATATATGTGTACATATGCATGTTTCTGTTCATACCACGATATTGATATGTGTGTATGTATGGTTTGTCTATATATCATAGTACGCATACGGCTAGACACATAGTGTATGATGATTAGGGATGATGATGATGATGTGACATGACATGATGCATGCATGACATTATGAAACATGATGATGAAATGATATGAGCATCACGACATGACATTGTGAGGTATATGGTGATCGGGTGGTGATAATGATATGATATATGATGATATGATATGATATATGATAAAGGAGGATAAGAATGGGATTCTTGCGGCTAAATCACCTTTTATGGCTAAGAGGAAAAGGCGCGTAGTGGACTGCATCTTCCCTAAATCGCTACCAATTTATGATGGAAAAAAGGAAGAAAAACCATGATCCAAATATTAATGTTTCCTTTGGCCGATTGCACTAGTGAGAGGTGAGCTTGGTGATGTCCTGAAATTAATCTTCACCGACTGTTGGAAGGAAATCACCTATACGAAATATTCTGTTGTGACGATAGCTCATGGTTTTAGCTATGTGGAAGGGGGACATGCATTCCATTCCATTTCATATTACATTCATGAGATTGTATGAGTTATATGTGTATGTGTGTGCATGTAGTTGTCCCCAATTACTGAGACTTTGTCTCACACCTCTTTCCCATGAACTAACATTTCAGGTGAATGTTCTGACACTAGACTGGAGAAGACAAGGGAGTAGTATACTAGACATGGGAATATTAAGTATATGTAGTATATGTGTGTAATGTCTATGTATGTTATGCTAAGTATGATAAGTTGATTGTAATAGATGTATAATATTGATGATGAATGATATGGAATGATGTAGTAGGTATGTTTATGTATGGTGAATGAATGTGATGGTTATGTATGATGCTGGTGTTGATATGGGTCGTGTATGTTGGTGTATGTATGTGTGAGGTGAATTGGTCACGTGTGTGAGCTCAAAATGGATTTGGGCCTTGTTGTGTTTTGGGGCATATAGCCTATTAAAGTGATTGGAGATTCAATAGGGTCAAATCTTAGAGGAGTGGTTCCTTTAAGGTGAAATATCTTTGGACAAGTTGTTTTAGTCAAACGGGACTTGTGTGAATGGTCTTGGATGATCAAATTGCCTTGGGCAGCAAATAGGAGTTGCAAGTAGTAAGTTTTAGTCAAAAAGTGGCCAAAATGGTGTTGGGTGTCAAAAATCTCTATATAGAGATAGATTGAGATAGAATTGGTGTCTATGGATAGATTGAGACAAGATTGACTGGTAGGAGTTAGAATCAGGTCAATCGGAGGTCTAAGCATAAAGTTATGCATGTCAGAAGTTCACCCTGGAAGTTGAATTTTGCTGATATGGCATTAGCAAGGGGGCACCCCGAAGCCAGGAAACCAGGCCATGGCACCAGTGAATCTGAGAGCACCAGAGCTATGGTGATACTGTAACGGCTGCAGCCCCACATACTGTTCCAGCTATTTTGGTGTTTCTTGAGGTGTTTTGTGACATTTTCTGCTGCTCTGATATTTTGGAAGGTAAAAGTGAGATGTTTTGGTTATGTTTTGTTAGTTTGTTTCGAAGAATTTGGTCAAGTCAGGAGACGTATTGAAGTAAGGTGTTACAGTGATCATATAAGCATTTGAAATCAAAATTGTGTCATTCCCGTAATAACTGATTTGTAATGTCACAATTGGTTTATAACTAAAACTATCAATAACACTTAGAAATAAGAAAAGCTTTCACAATTAAATAAAAGTACATGATATGCATACCTGATGTGTTGGTCAAGAAGTGGCTGCATAATTTGAGAAATCTGAGAGGTCAAGCCTTTATGCTTCCACCATCTCCCAAATGAGTCTCAGTAGAAATGTATTTAAATACTTCCTCCAGTCCAAAATATAAGGGATTTTCTAGAACCTTTCTTTAGTCCATAATACAAGGTGTTATGTAATATTTAGTAGTAGTTTACCTTTTTTATCCCTATTCATTGATGACCAGTCTCGTAATTTATAATGAAAGATAATGGAAACAACTTTAATTATTGGTAATTAATAAAGGTAAAAAAGGGATATTGAGTTTTTTTTCATAAGTTTAAGAGTGTAACCCACTTTTCTTAATATGCGTGAAGTAGTTAAAAACCCTTTATATTTTCGACCGGAGGAAGTATATAATTTGATTTGGAAACTGTTCCGTTATGAATAAGAACTTTTTTAAAAATAATAATAATAATAATACACATAAAATATTAATTGGAGAGTACTCTTATCACAAAAAGTAAAATAAAATCTTGCAAAACTTCTGAAGGAAAACGCAATTAATTTGTGCAATAAAACCAAAATTACCTAAACGTTGTCCTCTAAGCTTGTTGAGGGAATGTTAAAGGGAAATCACACTTCAAGATCAAAATAACAAGTTTATTATAATATAGGGCCAATTATTGAAAAATTATAATAAAAAACCAAAGGTTTAAAATTTAAGAAAAGCTAAAATTACAAAAATTACAGCTGTCATTATTGCTGGAGACATGGTATATAAGAGTTCAAAAAAATTAGTAACTTTGATTTCCTACTTTTTAACATGTAAGATTTGAATTGGTAAGAATTCTAGAAATTTGCAATTTGGATTTCCAACTTGGTAACTCATTTAAATTTCAAATTTGCAACTCACTTTTCCAATTTTTAATTTTTATTGTAGAAGGTTGGAATTTAAAACCACAGCTTGTTTATTCCCATTGGACCAAAATTTGAAATCTAGAAATATTAAATTCTGTAACACATAAAATTGGCCCAATTTAATAAAGGCACAAGTTGAAGCCGAATTATCATTATTTTTTGGCAAACAATCATAGTTTTTCTTCAGAAATTAAATTAAGACATTGGCTAATTCATGAAGGCCCGAAATTGAATGCATCCGCCAGAAAAGTCAAACAAAAAAAGGCCCAACATCAAAGTCTAAGTGTCAGCCCAGATCGTAAATTAAAGTGAAATGAAATGTTGTCTTTTAAGGTTCTATACAGCGGGGTTCGAATTAGTCTGGGTGGATAATAAACCCATAATACCCAGGCATACCAGGTGATAAAATATAAAAAAAAGCAGGGTTTGAACTATGGTGTCTGTGTGCACTCAGAACTAATGACGAAGAACACCATACGACATGTCATTTGTGTAAGGAACTAAAACCACTAGTTGTTTTGATCGTCTCCAACCTCGGGCCATGCCGCTTGACCTAAACCATATCAACGTTTAAGTTTTAATCCAAGAACTGATCCAACTTTTCTGACAATTTTAGGCTCCTCAACCGGTTGTACCAACGATGATTCCCATCATAGGCATTAGAGCAACATTATCCCATGTCAAATAGCTAAAATAAGTGCTTAAATTACAAAGAGAAAAAAGAAAAAAAAACCATACATGGTGTCAATTATGAAGATTCATGAACAATTTACTTAATTGGATATGGCTAGATGCAAACCATCAAATTATTTGCGTATTTGATCTATTGATGCATTATTGATTGGCTTGGGTTAAGAACAACTGGCTCTGTAAAGTCCATACTTACCAAAATTTTTTTTTCAAAACTAATTTATATGGATAAAAAAAATTAGCTAAGTTAGTTAGTGTTTTTGAAATTTTCAAAAAAGATATAATGAAACTTTAAACATATATATACCACAGAAGCTGAGAACATTTGTTCCTGAAGGAACATAATATATTATGATTTTTATAGCAGATTTCCCATATTAAAAGCTTTACCCATAACTAGCATTGCAGGAAAATTAGCCATTTCTCATAGAAAGAGTTATATACAATATATATTCCAAACTCAATAAGCATTACTAGCACCTTGGCAAAATAATAATAATAATAATAATAAGCATTACTAGCATGGATGGGGCCAGAAAAAAAATCTAAGAAGGGGGCAAAAATTTATAATTAAGCATTAAAGAGATATTAATAAGAAATTTTAGGGGCGTAGAAAACTAGTTAACCAAAAAATAAAGGGGCCGAACTTGGTAATTTTCTCTAAAATAATATAAAATATTTACATACTAAATAGACAGCTTGACTTTTTGGGAGGGTGGTCGCCCCTAAGGTAGGTCCATCCCTCACTACTACCAGAAAACATTATTTGGAAAAGACAAGAAAAGGAGTACACTTATGTTGCATTTGGTACAACGGAACCGAGAAGGATGAAGCAAAAATGGAAGTAGAATTACGAAAATTGTCCGTTTGGTGCGTTGGAGGCTCCTTCTTCAAGGAAGCAACTTCCATCAAAATTGATGGAACCGGCTTCCTTGCCTTTGTCGATGGAAGTCTGATATGGAAGTCTGCCCTATGGACAATTTTGCCCCATTATTCAGTTTTTATTCCCAATCACAAATATTACGTCCAGGCTTCCACCACCGGTGACCTTTCCTTGCCAATGATGATGTGACAGTTCGACAATAGTGATGGCTCTCCCCCACAATGGTGAAGGGTCTTTTTTAGTATCAGCAACGTATCTTCCTCTCACAGTGATAGCAACCTTTGATCTACTTTCCTTTCCCCCTTAGCGATGTCGACAACATCTCCAACGATAGTGATCAAGTCTGAAAGGCTGAGATATGGGTTCAAAATTTCCTAGGTGACCGATCTAGGTTTGGTTCACTGAGATTGACACATCTAAGACAATACTGTGGTAGTAGCTAACGGCAATAACAGTGGGGAAGGTCAACGGTGGTTTTGGGTCGATTATGTAACATGGATTCCGTTCAACAGATTAGTGCTAGCTTTCTTTTTGTTTTTTTAATTTGATTGTTTCTAGATTTATTTATCTGATAATGGAAATAATGGGGTTCAATGGATCTGGTCTTTGAGGGTGCAATTTTCTGTGTTGAAAGCTGCTCTGAAAAAATGGAGAACACAGACTATTTCCGGTGATTGTGCAATTAGTTGTTTCAAATTATGGTGGTGGTGAGTTTTTTTACTTTGAGGTATTTTGGTCTTTTCATAAGATAAATATAATTATCAAATTCAAATTATATAACATCTTCAGAATTATACCAAACACACTTTTAAACCTTATCTCCACTTTTATTTCCTCTTACACTTCCATTTCTTTTTCTACTTCCACTTCCTTTTAAATCAGTTCCGTGAACCAAACGGGGCATTAAAGATTCGCATATCAAAGTCCTTCACTAAGTTGGAGTTTGAGAAATATGTTATTCATACAATTCAACAAATTAAGTTGGAGAATAAGACACTCAAGTTATAACATTACACAAGCTCAAAATTTATAGCCATACTACTTGAAGGATAGAAGTAAAGGTTTGAATAAGGGTCACAGCGTTGAGTACGATTCCAGTGATAGCTACAACAATTTGGTGTCTGAAAGCTAGCCTGATGTCCTTGCGCCAAGACGATTCATAGAAGTGATTCAACCTTTTGCAAATATCAAGGTAATCGGCACTGCAATTAGTTTGAACAACTCGATTCAAAAGACCATTAAATAATTTAGCAACATCATTCGAATCACCTAAACAATTGCAGATTATTTTTCTTTGAATAAAGACATCCACATCTTTATTTGTGTTGATTAGGCAATCTAATAATAGATATGATTCAAAAGGATAATGACATTGCTCTAAAGCTATCATATTGCGGAGAAATATTTCAGTGTTATTATTCACCAAAATCTGTGGGACCTCAAGAACATGCCCTGAAAATCTGAGGTCTAGTAAGCATTTACCTGTGCTTACCTTGAACTGAACTCCTACTTCTTTCAGCTCATTTGCACTATATAAGAGAACATGGTTATCTTCGAAAGGATACCTTTCAGATCTCCTTCTTGGTAAGTGAAATAACCTAAGAAGATCTGTGAGATGCATTATTCTCTCATTAGGATTGGCCTCCAGATATTGGTTGTTGATATTAGCAAAGAAGTGAAACGTGAGTTCAAGAAATGAAGGGAGGTCACCTTGAAGGTCAAGAGGAAATGCTATATTGCATAGATCTTCAATAAGAAAGAAAGAAAGTTGATTCTCAAGTAAAATCAAATCATTAGCTATAGCAACTAGCAGCCACAATTGAGATACTTTAGCATCCTTGTAGATCCCTCCCATAGAGGAGATTATGAAGAGTTCAATGATGAAATCCACTAATACCAGTTTCACAAAGTCCCTTTCACTAAGTTTGATATCCTCGGAGTAAGAAGCATGAACTTTTGGCTCTGAATCTTTCACAAAACTGACTATGTCGTCCAAGCTTGCCTTAGCCTTTTGTGCAAATCTTTGGAACAAGACTCATTTGTGCATCTCCATGTCAAGCAGCCACTCATCACCATAATGAAAGGGGCCAATCGAAAAAACCATTGTGGTATATGCTTCTTCGTTGAGTTTACAGATTATAAGTGGCACTGATAAGAGACCGTCTTTGCTGTCTTGTATCATTTTTTCAATGTCAATCGCTAACTCATTTTTCCCCTATCAATTAAGTTTGATTCAGAAAACAATTAGTAATTACACCAGCAAAATAAAATTAAGAAAAACAGGACCATAAGCTTTTGAAATCTAAATTGCATTCTTCTCGTATTAACTAATATGTATCCTCACAAATTGTTTATAACAAAAACTAAATAGGATAGAATGATTTGTAATGGATAAATGATATAGTTGAGACTGGTTATGAATGTATGTATGTTCATGTATGTGGCATGTATGGTTGTATGGTGTTGAAGTTTAAAAAGTTGTATGTTGGTTTGTTTTAGGGCCTGTAGCCCATTCTATCAAGTTGGGTTCCAAGGGGGTCAAATCTGAGAGAATTGGTTCCTTTGAGGTGAAACCTCTTTGAGCAGGTTGGTTTGGGGGTTTTGGACATGTATGATTGGTCCGTGAGTGTCTGTTTGCCTTTGGTGGCAATTGGAGATTGTTAGTGGTCAGTTTTGGTCAATAAGTGGCCAAAACGATGTTAAAAGTCCAGAATCTCCATACGAAGTTGGATTAAGGTAAAAGTGATGTCTTTAGATAGATGGGGCCTAGATTGACTTGTAGAAGTTAGAATCAAGTCAATCAGAGGTCAAAGCATAAATTTATGCGCGTCAGAAGTTCACCCAGAAATGTGAAAATTGCTCATATGGGATATCAACATGGGGTACCATGGCTCCAGAGTCCAGATCACTGTGCCAGTGAAGCCAGTAGCGATGTAGAAATAGGGGAGGTCAGAGCCGCGGTGGTACTGTAGCGGCCGCGGCCCTTAGCCCAGTTTTTGGTGGTTTTAAGGTCGTTTCCACTGTTTTGAGGCATTGGAGAATTGTTTTGGGATGTTAGGGTTGTGTTTGGTTGAATTTTGAAGTTTTTGGTCAAATCAGGAGGTGTCAGGAGGTAGGGTGTTACAGAAACCAAGGGACTGAGCTAGGGTTCGCTATTTTCGGCTATTGAGAGTTTTTTTCAACCTCTGGAAGCTTGGATTCAAGTGGGTAAGTGTTCTCTACTCCTCCCTCTTCATTTTCTTTAGTTGGGAATTTGGGATTTTCAGTTGTGGTTTGATTTCCTGTTTGGGATGAAATCCATCGATTGAAATGGATGAAATGGGGTTAATAAAGTATATTTTAGTGTTCTTGTTGCTTGGGTGTGAGTTTTGAAGGGATTATATGTGTTTAGAGCTTAACCCTAGGTTGTTCTTGGTTAGGGCTCTGGGGATTCCATAGTGTATGTGGTTGAGTAGTGTTTGAATGATCCCTAAGAGCTTATTGATACATGAAAGGGGTATTGGAACCTTGGGTTTGGCCTAAAGTGGTTAAATTTTGATATTTGGTATATATGGTTAATTGAGATATTGCGGTATTGTGAAGGTTGTTGGTTAACCGAGAGGGGGTTCACATGTGTTGGACAATCTGAGAAGTTCGTGGAACTCACACGTGGGATATTAACAACTTGAGGTAACTTGGTGTTTATTTATTTGTACTGTATTGTATGATAGTATGTATATTTGTATATATATGCATGTTTCTTTCATACCACGATATTGATATGTGTATGTGATGTTTTCTACATATCGTGGTATGCACACAGCTAGATGATGATTATAATGAGTACGATGATGATTATGATGATGATATTGGCATGGCATGATATGATGCATACATGACATTGTGATATGATGATGATGATTATATGATGATACATGAGCATCACCACATGACATTGTGAAATTGTGATATATGGTTGATTGGGTGGTGATGATGATATGAGATATGATTAGGGAGAATAAGGTTGGGATCCCTGTTGCTAAATTCTCCCCTATGGCCAGGGGAGCCAGGAGGCAGTTGACTGCACCTTCCCTAAATCACCACTAATTCGAGGTGGTCCAAGGGAAGGAGAGCCACGGTTCGAGCACTAGTGTAGCCTTTGGCTGGGTTGCATTAGTGTAAGGTGAGCTTGGTAATATCCCAGAATCGGTCTTCACCGACTGTTGGAAGGGAGTTACCTATATGAAATGTCCTGTTATGATGACAGCCCGTGGTTCTAGCTGTGTGCGAGGGAGACATGCATACCATTCATTTCACATTGCATACATAAATTGCATGACATATATATATGTGTATGTGTGTGTGTGTGTGTGTGGTTGTCCCCAGTTACTGAGACATTATCTCACACTCCTCTCCCATGAACTAACCTTTTAGGTGGCAGTTTTGGCACTAGTCCTGAGAAGTCGAAGGAGTAGCAACGGATGTGGGAACATTAGGTCTATGTAGTCTATATAGTATTTGTATATTGGATATGTATCTTGTGCCAAGTAGGATTGAAGGTTTTGTAATAAATGTATGTATGGTTGTATGTGGAAAAATGTGTTGTTGGTTGTATGTATGTGGTGTGTATGTGTTATGTGTGATGAAAGTGAGAAGTGGGCCTTGTGAAGTGTTTGAGGGCCGTAGCCCGTTTTGTATAGTTGGGAGTCTCAAGGGGTCAAATTTAGAGGAGTGGTTCCTTTGAGGTGAAACCTTTTTGGGCAAGTTAGTTTGGGGGTTTTGGACCTATGTGAATGGTCTCTGAGTGACCAGTTGCCTTTGGTGGCAATTGGAGGTGGTTAGTGGTGAGTTTTGGTCAATAAGTGGCTAAAACTGTGTTAGTGGTCCAGAATCTCCATATGGAGTTGGATTGAGGTGAAAATGGTGTCTATGGCGAGACGGGGACTAGATTGACTTGTAGGAGCTGGAATCAAATCAATCAAAGATCGGAGCATAAAGTTATGAGCATCGGAAGTTCACCTCGGAATATGAAAGTTGCTGATATGGGATATAGCAGGTGCAAAGCAGGGGAGGCCGGAGCCGTGGTGGTACTATAGCGGCCACGGCCCCAGCCCTAATATTGGTTGTTTTTGGGCTTCGTTTCCACTGTTATAAGTTTTGGAGAGTTGTTTTGAGATGTCGTGATTGTGTTTGTTTAAATTTTGAAGTCTTTGGTCAAGTCTGGAGGTATTAGGAGTTAGGGTGTTACAATGTAAAAGCAGGCGATGTAGAAAAAACTGCTTTTACATCGGTTTTTTAACCAATATAAAAGAATTTCTTTTACATTAGTTTTTAATACAAAACCAATATAGAAAAACATGCTTTTTATATCGGTTATATTAAAAAACTGATGTAACTTTACATTTTTTTTACACCGAAATAAGAGCAATCTATTTCTAGACCTTTATTTACAACTAAATTTTCAAAATAACTGAGCAAATTTTATAGCCATAATAACTATAATGCCAAAAATGATTGTTCAGTATATATTTAAAGTGAACTTTTACGGGAGTCATATCCCAAAAGATGGTTCAATAAAATTAATAGAAATTGTAAAACTCATATAAGTCTCATACTAAAACATTATATATATTTCCAATATCACACTAAAATATCCCTAACTATTTCCAAAATACTAAATTAAAATAAATAAGGTCTAGTAGTAAAATATATATGTCACTGCATCTTATCTATATATCCAAAGTATTGAACTAGAATAAAGCTACTACATGTTTAGTAGTAAAATATTATGTCTTTGTCATTATCCTTGATTGCAGGAAGAGTAACTACCACGTTAGTACTCCTATTTCTACTCTCTGTATCGACATCTGATAGGACAAAAAGTTGAGAGACTCTTCTTTAAATATCAAAGGCATTGTATATAACTATATATTCAACATAAATATTTCAAGGAATAGAACAATAAAAAATATATGACTTATATAGTAACATAATTTTCATACTTAAAAAATTCTCACAAACAACAGGTGAAAAAATGTATAGCTTGCAACTAAAGACAATAAATATCAAGTTTTATGCACATGAGATACAAGTATAAATCATAAAGTACTTCAAACAACCAAATCAAGTTTGCACACTTCAGCCAGATATCATTACCGATAGAGGATTATTCATCATAAAGATATTCAAAAAAAAAAATTACTCCTTTTACATGTGAGATACACAGCCAATTTCGGCAGGGTCACCACTAAATATTGGACCTCCCCATAGTTCTACAATAGCTAAAATTGAAACACAAAATTCAAGAAATAATCTATGATTACTTAAGGGAGATTGGAGTCCACAAGGTATCTTCAATTATAAAGAGCTATATTATAATTTCCATATTCAAGAGAAGTCAAGCCCCAAAATTTAATTAACAGAAATGAATAATTTGCATTAGTTTCATAATTTTCTTAAAATATATTAACTTCCTGGGTTATGTATAAATTTTAGCTAAATCTCCCCTAAATCATGGACCTTCCAAAAATTCTACAAGAGCCAAGATTGAAACATCAATACAAAATAAGCCCCCTTGAGCTAATACATTTGGCTAAAATCCCCAATACAAAATAAGGTCATTTTTAGAACAAGGAAACTAAAAGGATGGGTGTTTCCTTGGATATAGAAATTAATTAAATTAACTAAAAATTAAAAAAATAAATTCAACTAAAAATTTATAAAAAAATAATATAATAAAAACTCATGCAGATGATAAAGACAAAGACTGATGGAGGGAGTAGAGGCGGAGCACGATGGCAACCCATGGAGGTAGTAGAATGTGTGATGGAGAATGACAGAGGGAGTAGAGTGGATGGCAACAGCAATTGTGTGGGAGGGAGCTTCGATCTGTTCGTGGGTTTCGATCGAGAAAGTGAGATTGAGTGCAACAGGGAAGAAGTGTGGATGGCGATGACGTTTGAGAGAGAGGCGACCACCGTGTGCGAGAGGGAAGCAGTGTGGTGGCAACAAAGATCTAGAGGCAGTGGACAAGTGTGGGAGTGGCAAGTTGAGAGCAGCTCTAGAGGGAGAAGACCGCGTTTAGAGGAAGTTGAAATCTGGAACTTAATTTCGAGTGCTGATAAAGGGAGGGAAGTATATAAAAACTAAAAGTTTTATATCGGTTTTTTATAAAATCGATGTAAATTTTTTTTGAAATATTTATATAAAAAACAAAAGGAAATAATCTATAAGAGAGAAAATTTACATCAATTTATTATAAAAAACAGATGTACAAATTTTTACATCATTTTTTTATATAAAACCAATATAAATATTAAGAATATAATAAATAATAATTTTTCATCGATAAAATGATAAATCATACTTGTATATAAATATGTTAATGTAAAAATGTAATCATAATCCTATATTTTAATATTACTTGCATATTTTATTTAGTTTTATTAATTAATGAATTAAAGAAACGGTTTCTATCTGATATAATTATGGAATGTTTAAGAGCATCTATAAATTCATAAGATTGCCCAAAAATTTAGTGGGTTAACTTTTCGTGTGCCTTTATATGTAGCTTCCACTTGGTACTAATTAGATGTAAAATGAATTTATACAATGATAGAAATGAAAGTTTTTGTAAAACCATACAAATCTAGAAGCAATCTGGTATACTAATACTTTGAATGATTCTCTGGTTTAATAGTAACAGTATCATCATATGAAATGTATATTTTTTGAAACTAGACAAATAGAACTTTCTTTTGACATAAAAAATAAACGTATTGGCTTTGTATGCTAAAAGGAGTGGCACATCAAAATTAAAGCTGTAAAAATATACAGTTTACTGAAATGAATTTTGAATAGTAAATTATTTTTGAATAAACCATACTGCTTTACATAATAGAAGTCTAATTTCTTATTTTTCTAATAAAATTAAAAAAGAAAGATATTTTTAAAAACTTGAACTACTATAAAACAATTTTTGAAAAATTAATTATGAATTTTTAAAAATTACTGTGCAAAATTGCAAAAGCGACACAAACCAGTTTTACAATTTTATGCTCAATTTTTGTTTAAGCTTTCTAAAGACTAGATTTTTTTTTATGGAAGTTAAGCATAAGATCATTTGAAAGATAGAGGTTGATTACCACGTTAGTCTGGGGTAAATGCTCTATCGAATATCTTTACAATAAAAACGAAAGGAAGTTGATTCTTAAGTAAAATTACCAAATCTCTAATAATAGTTTCCTGCAAAATAAGGTTGTGGATCCTTATAGGCGATTGTGAAGAGTTCAAAGATGAAGTCAGCACCACTAATAATTCCAGTTTCACAAGGTCCTTGTCAGTAAGCATGATGTTCTCGAAGTAGGAAGCATGCACGACTCTGAATGTTTCACGATGCTGATCATTTCATTCAAGCTTGCCTTAGCCTTTTGTCAATCTCAAACATCATCCAAGTTTGATTAATTCAAAATAAAAAACAATACTTACATCCAAAATAAATTAAAAAAATAAAGTACAAAGGTGACCATAAGCATTCGAAATCGAAATTGTGTTCTTCTCGTAATAACTGGTTTGTAATGTCACAATCGGTTTGGAACTAAAACTATAAATAAGACTAAGAAATGAGAAAAGCTTTCACAATTGAATAAAAGCACATGATATGCATAGCTGATGTTGGTCAAGAAGTGGCTGCGTAATTTGAGAAATCCCGGAGGTCAAAATGACGACAGTAAGTCCAAAAAAATTTGTAACTTTGATTTCCTGCCTTTTTACATGTAAGATTTGAATTTGAATTTAAGTTGTCTTCCTTGAAATTCTTAATCAATCTCTCAAAAATTACAACATGATTTTACTTGCAATATTATTGATATTTTATTTTTACATCAAGTTTCAACTTGGAGGTTTAATTTATTAAGTTTCTTCTTGACCCTCAAAAGTTTTATTTTCCTTAACATTTTTAATTAAATTTACAAAAAAATTTGATTTGTGATTTTTAAAGACAAACTAAGCAAAAAATATTTAAGTAAATTTAAAGCAGCTAGTTCATTTAAAACAAAAAATACTTTTTTATTTTATATATGGTGTGACAAAAAAGTAAAATCAAATGTAACGTCTCCAAAAATTTTTAATGTCACAATAAAAATGCTACAGAAGAAAGTAGCGTACGTTAATGCATATAGGAAACAAAATTTCAATTTTAAAATGTAAATATTGGTTATTGACTTATATGCAATTTCAAATGGTAAATGATGATTTTTGTGTCATCCATACAACTTTTTCTAAATAATATAAGGTTTTTTTTTCATGCTGTGATAATTAATTATAAGATTTTGAAAATATTTTGAAAGTAAGATAAAATTAATGAACAATTAAGGATAATATAGTGAGCTGGAATTTTTGTTGCTGAGCAAGCTTCAAAAATTACAAGTAATTTCTGTTCAGGCAATTAGACACAAAAAAAAAAAATAACAAGCAATTTACCAACTACACTTCATTCAATATTAGATTTAATGCAAATTGGATTAACGCAAAGAAAATTAAAGTTAGGGTAGAGAGATAGGATTTTTTTTAAAAATTATTTTAAATTTATTAACAAGTTAACCGTAAGTGTTTAATAACTAAATGTATGATAGGTTAAAAATCAAGTAAAAATATCGTTGAAGGATCAAACCACATCAGGCCAGGTCAGGCCGCGGGCCAACTTTCTTGGCTCGGGGGTGTTTTGGGCTGGACATCGGGCCAAGGTGATCTCCGGCCTGTCCGTGAACACCCCTACTTATATATATAGATATATATATATTCCCCTCTGTGTTACCTTCTTTAAAATAATTCACTCTCTTTTACCTTTTTTTCTTTTCATGTATGAATTGCTTTCATTAACCAACCCTAAATTATTGTTCTTTGCCTGTTCTCAACCAACCAAATATCCCCTCCCTATTTAGTTTTGTCGCACAACCGAGAGAAGATAGAGTTCAAGTTGAGAGTTAGGGAAAGCAAGGAAGAAGACCGTACCATTGCTAGCAGGACCCACTTTTCTATTTGTATTTATATATACTACTTTGAAGGGTCAATGAGTAAGAAACTATACCCACTTGCTACTTTTGCTTGTATGATAAAGTCCGCTTTCTTGAATGCACTAGTGGAAAAAGTTAATTCTACGTCCCTATATTTACGTCGGTTGTATTAGGACCTGACATAAAATAATGACCGATGGCATTTTTGTAAATCATTTGATATTAATTAAGTTATTGGCGTCGGTTCTATTTGAAACCGAAGTAGAAAAAGTATTTGTGACATCTGTTGCTTAAAGAACCGAAGCCAAAATAAAAAAAAAGAGAGAGAAAAGCGAAGACATAAGGCTCAAAGCATGCCCTAGAGCTCGTTCACTCTTCATGCCCATAGAGACCAGCACACTTTCTCCAAATAGAGCTCCATCATTGTCCCTCCCCCACCCTTGAGTATCGGTCGTTGTTCGCCTGTGGTCATCGCAACCGATTTCATCATCCTCCTCCTCATTCTTCCTTTTCTGTTTCATCGGTCCCTTGCACTGGTGGTCGTTAGTCATCCCTCGTCCTTGAGCACTAAGTCACTGCTTCTCCAATCTTCAGCTTTGCATTGCCGTTGCGTTGTTGGTCGCCTCTCCACCTACTGTTCTTTTTCTGGCAGATCTCATCGAAGTCCAAGAAGAAGAGACTGCAAGAGGTAATTTCTTGAAAATATTTTTCTGTTCTTTGCTCTAGATAGGATTAATCAATCGTGTCTTGGAAGGTAGGATTAATGAACCTGCTTTACTAGAAGAAACAAACTCCCCCTAAAACAAGCATCCATAAGAAGCCATTAGATTACTGCATTACAACAACCCACATTAATTAGTTAATTAATTAAAAGAAAGAATGAAAGGCATTTTGCACCCTGCTTTTTGACCCTTTAAACTTGAAATGACGAGATACTGTAAAATAGATTAGAGTTTAGAAGTTAACACATGCAAATAGGGGAGGTTGAGTGAAGCACAAATTTCAGCTTATCAGGAACAGAGTGAAGCACAAATTTCAGCTTATCAGGAACAGGGCTCGTGCTTGCTCTTTTTTCTCAGTCTGTGTCATAGTCATCCCTTGATTATGTTTTTGTTTTCTGAAGTTCTGAGTTGAACTAATAATTTCTTGATCAGCTATTCCTCAAAAAACCACAACGCAACCACCCCATGACATGACAAGCACTTCACTAGAAAAAGGGGTACAACTCTATGTAATGTAACTATCAACACCTAAGCTACCATGGTTTGACAGTTCACGATCATAAAATTTTCTTTTGACAATTCACTCAACTTAAATGCTGTACCATAATTCAAAGTGTAATCAGTAAAGCTTAAAAAAAAATTGGGAGCAACCATGGTTTCCTAGTCACAAATTATTATCATATTCTATCTCATTCCTTTCAATGGAAAAATTTTGACTTATCAAACTAAGAACCTTAAATCTATGGCTCAAAATCTATTAACATTTGCCACACAGTGAATATTATTATATAGAAATGACAATTCGGTAGTTTCCCAAGAATACATAACCTTTTAATACATCTAAGTACAAAAATTATAGGTAGTGTCCCGAGGATACATAACCTTTTAATATATTGAAGTATAAAGACTGCTATATGCAGCTAATACATAGATAACCAGGAATCAGATTGGAGTAATAAAGTAGCTAAATCTTTTTTCGAAGATTGTAATTTATACCATGCAAAGATACTTCTAAAATTGTAATCTACATCTTGTATTTTTCATGTAAGAGAAGAACAAGTTAATGGACATGCTTGAGTTATGATAAAATACCATGAAGCAGGTAATACATACAAATTTGCTATCATTATTGTTTTACTTTTACTACTACGTCCTTTCTTCCCTGTCAAATCACTCTTCAAACCACACCCACCGCATTTACAACTTTTTTTTTCCTTTAAACAATAATAAAATAATAAGTACTATACTATATTTGCTTGTGTAAATGGTGGCTTCCAGATCTGCGTCTTTTAAGCCTACTCCTCCCCTCCAGCACTCCACCCCTATTTTTTCTGTGACATTTTATTTATTTATGTCACCACTTCCCTATTCTAAAATTTTTCGTCTCCTCTCTCCCTCCCACTAAAATACCTACTATCCCCCACGCTGCTATTAACTTTAAATTCTTTGAAGTATAGATTTCTTTTTTGTTTTTGGGTGGAAAATGAAATTGAAAAGCAAGTCAGTAGCTAGTGTGTAGTATGTAAAGACCAGCCTATCAGACTCCTGATGTTGCCATTGTCGTTTTGTGTCATTGCTTTCATTAGCCACATGCACCTCAATTTTGCTTCTGATGCCATTCCACCCACGTGCCCTCCACCATCCTTCCCCCCCCCCCCACCTCAACATTTTTTTTTCTTTCTTTTTTCTCAAACAATATTCCCATTTTAATTTTACTTCCTTCTCCTTTTTATGTATGCCAAGCAAAATGACCTTCCCATTTATAAATGACCCTTTCCTTTGTCTTCCTGCTATTACTGACCATATTCTCTCTACTGATTCCATTACAATATAATGAACTATCTATGCTTAGCTATTACTGACCATATTCTCTCTATTGATTTCTATATGTATATAGTACTTATTATATAACTGAAAAAGAGAAAATGATAATTGGACGTTAAACTTGTTAACATGAGAAAATCTACTGTTTATTCATTCATAGAGACTGGTATGAAAACAAGCTGAATAGTAAGTACTGACTCCCTTATTTATTTATTTCAACAAAGGTTAATATATATATATATATATATTATATGAATGACATAGTCATTTTCTGGATTTATGCATGGATGTCGTACTATAATCCTAAGGAGTAATGAATGCTGTTTGGCACTAGCTGCATCAACTGCTCCCGACATCATCACTTCCATATGCTCTGTCACGTCCTAACTGTGACCATCCACCATACAATATTCACCCCATTAATGCTAACCCCAATTACGTAGAGTGTTCATCTTATTCTTACCTTATGCCCTTTCCTTTCATTTCCACTTTCCTACTCGTACTGCTGCTATCTTTCTCCTTCCCACCACTATTGACTTGAAGTCTAGTTTTTGTCAACACTTGGACTTCCCTCATGCTATTTCTCTTGGCACCCCTTATATCTATCAATCTATCATATCATAGCATGTACGTCCACCCTTAGCTTAACCGCATTTTGTATATCACATTTAGAATATCATTGCCAATAACTAAAAGTTTCAAGAACTAATAATATACTGAACTAGTTCTTCAGTGCTATTACAGGTTTTGCCCAAGGAGAGAGTTGACCCCCAAGCAGTAATACTGATAGACATAAGACAAAAGTGCAATTAAATTATTTACTCTCTCATATAATAATGCTAAAACTTAACTAACATGGATCTCTTTGGTCAACTAAGCTAGCTTGTATCTGTAACAAAAAAGAAAAGTAAAAACTTTGGTTGCAAAAAAACCAAAAGAAAATAAGTATGAAAAAAGAATTGACATGAGAGACCCGGTGGCTCAAATAACTAATTAAAAATCATGATTTAGCTGCTTTATTTACATTCAATTAATCACCCTTTATTTACATTCCTTAGGTAGCATATCAATTCTTGTATATATCTAGAGTAATATCAATACCGAATTAACATAAACGAAGAGCTCAATACTTTTGTCTCCATTATATCCCTTCACTCCACTATTAGATCAGTGCATTGACTCATGTTTCAGTTATATGTCATTATTTTTGCTATAAACAAAGATGACTCTTTTAGACTAACTTTAATTTTTCAGTACTATCTTCCTGCCCATTAAAAATTAAAATGCTTCTTATCTTTTGCGTTTGATTTGTTTACTAGAATAAATAATTTGTCAACCATGGTTTATTTTCATTTATATTAGTAATGAGATTTAGATAGGGGAAATTAAAAATGCTTAATGAATTATATGACTAATGCTTCTTATCTAATGCATTTTTCTTTTCTAATACTTGCATTTTAAATCAGGGATTTTCCAAGCCAATTGTGTCATTTGAAGATTAATTGATCTTTTCTCTTTGCAATCTGCTGCTCAATCAATCATAGCTATCATTCCTATTCTTCATGAAATTGGTTTTATAATTGAATTGGATGGTGTTACCATTAGTTTCTAATGAGTTTAAATATAAATATGTTTGAACAATGTTATATGAAGAAATAAGTTAATTAATTAATTTGGTTAATTGTAGTTGGATTATATCTATGAGGTTTGATAAATGGTTAGATTAATTATAATTGGACCAATAATAAGTAGACTAACTATAGCTATGTCTTTGTTTGTTTTGGTTTGTTGTTTTATGGATGCCTAGATTAGGTAGTTATGGACCGTAGTTGGATAAACGCAAGACGAACGAGTGATGAATACGAGAATGGGGTAGACCAGTTTCTGGAATTTGCAAAAAATAGTGTTCCTAATAATAAAGGATTATTTTATTGTCCTTATGTTAAATGTTTAAATTTGAGATGACTGAGTGTTGCGGTAATAAAAGATCATCTGATTTGTGATGGGTTCAATAAGAATTATACATGATGGATATGGCATGGTGAATTAGAGACATCTACTGTGTCCCAAAATGATAAAGTTGATATGGGTATGGGTGATCGAATAGAGGATATGATCCATGATATTGGAGTAGAGAGCTTTGAGCGAGCACATATATATGATAGTTTGTGTGGTGATGTAGAGAAGCCTTTGTATCCAGGATGCACAAAATATACAAGGTTATCAGCTGTGTTGAGATTGGTCAACTTAAAAGCAAGAAATGGGTGGAGCGATAAGAGTTTCACAGAGTTGCTTGAGTTACTGAAAGAAATGTTTCCAGATGGTAACGAACTTCCAGATCGTAACTATAGAGTATAAAAAGATACATGCTTGCCCTAATGACTGCATATTGTATATAAATGAGAATGAAGGGTTGCATGTATGTCCAACTTGTGGAGCATCGCGCTGCAAAGTGAAGGAGAAAGGTGATGCTAGCGGTGATGTGATCTCTAAGGGGCCTCCTGTAAAGGTGTTATGGTATCTTCCAATAATTCCAAGGTTCAAACGATTGTTTGCTAATGCAAATGAAGTAAAGAACTTGAGATGGCATGTTGATGATAGGATATGTGATGGAAAGCTTTGACATCCAGCTGATTCTCCTCAATGGAAGATAATTGATCAATTGTTTCCTGAATTTGGCCATGAGCCAAGAAACCTAAGGCTTGGACTATGCACTGATGGAATAAACCATTATGGCAATCTTAGTAGTCAACATAGCTCAAGGCCGGTTTTGTTGGTGATTTATAATCTACCTCCTCAACATTGTATGAATAGCAAGTACATCTATTATCTATGATGATTTCAGGTCCAAAACAACATGGAAACAACATAGATATTTACTTGGCACCTTTGATTTAGGACTTGAAGTTGTTATGGGAGGAAGGTGTGGATGTATTTGATGCATATCAGAAGGAAACTTTTAAGCTACGGGCCATGATTTTTTGCACAATAAATGACTTTCCTGCATATGGAAACTTGTCTGGATATAGTGTTAAAGGGCATAATGCATGCCCCATCTGTGAAGAAGGTATATCCCACTATCAACTTGAATTTGGAAAGAAAACCGTCTACCTTGGTCATAGAAGATTTCTGAGATAGAACCACCCTTATCGTAGATTGAAAAAAGCTTTCAATGGCTTACAAGAATATGTAAATGCTCCAAAGCCATTAACTACAGAGCAAGTTTATCAACGGGTGAGAGACATCAATGTGATATTCGGTAAGTGCCAGAAATCAGCAACTGATAAGAATTTATGGAAGAAGAGGTCTATCTTCTTTGATCTTCCATATTGGCAACATCTTGAGGTAAGACACTGTCTTGGTGTGATGCATGTGGAGAAAAACGTGTGTGATAGTCTTATCAGAATGCTTCTCAACATACAAGGCAAGACCAAGGATACTACGAAAGTAAGAAAAGATTTAGTTGCTATGGGAATACGAGCAGAATTAGCTCCACTCCAAGTAGGGAAGAGAACTTATCTACCCCCAGCTTGTCATACTTTGTCCAAACAAGAAAGAAGAAGTTTATGTGAGTGTTTACATGGCATTAAGGTGCCACAAGGATATTCTTCAAATGTCAAAAGGCTTGTGTCATTGAAAGATTTAAAATTAGTAGGCTTGAAGTCCCATGATTGCCATGTGTTGATGCAACAACTATTACCAGTGGCTATTAGAGATATAATGCCTAAAAATGTGAGACAAACTATAACTAGACTGTGTTTCTTCTTTAATGCTATGTGTTGAATCAAGAGTTTTGATGATTCTAAACCAACACTCAAGAGCTTGGATTGAAGATATCAAAGGACATCAAAGCTGTTTCAAGTGAAGATTTTATGAGTATTTGCTGTTAGATCTTTTGTAGAGTCTTAGTTTTTGCTATGATTGGGTAAAAGATTTTGATTTGAAGAAAAGATGTTTTCAAACTTTGATTTTATGTTAAATCTTGAAACATTTGGAAAACACCCACAAACAGACGAAGGTTGAAAGTTTAAACTGAACTGTCAAGTTTGAAATTCGAACTTTGCCTTTAGACATTCGAATTTCGAGCTAAAACTGAATAAGTCTGAAGAGATGACTCCCTGTTAGACGAATTTTGGTTGTTCAAAATTCAAATTTTGAGAGTGTGAAGTTCGTCTGTTACCAGAAAGGCTTCTTTTAGACTAGATGAAAATTCAAATTTTGAACAACCAAAATTCGTCTGACAGAGAGTCATCTCTTCAGACTTATTCAGTTTTAGCTCGAAATTCGAATGTCCAAAGGCAAAGTTTGAATTTCAAACTTGACAGTTCAGTTTAAACTTTCAACCTTCGTCTGTTTGTGGGTGTTTTCCAAATGTTTCAAGATTTAACATAAAATCAAAGTTTGAAAACATCTTTTCTTCAAATCAAAATCTTTTACCCAATCATAGCAAAAACTAAGACTCTACAAAAGATCTAACAGCAAATACTCATAAAATCTTCACTTGAAACAGCTTTGATCTCCTTTGATATCTTCAATCCAAGCTCTTGAGTGTTGGTTTAGAATCATCAAAACTCTTGATTCAACATTCTCCCCCTTTTTGATGATGACAAAACAACTCACAAACTGGATTAATACTTGGGTTTGCTTTCACAAGCTCCCCCTCAATATATGCATAAGATATCAAATCAACAGAATAAGTGAAGAGATTTAAGGCACAAAATATTGCAACAAAGGGATCCATTCATATAAGAGTTGCTTGAACAAAACAAATTAACCAAAGTTCAAACATCAATTTCAAAACAAAAACACAAAATACAACAAGAGGACTTAAGCCTAATCTCTAATCATTTCTTCTTGGACTTGGTCTTCTTGCTGTAGGATTTCCCTTTCCCTTTCCCAGATTGCTCAGCAGTAGGAGGCTTTCCAGTTTGCCCAGACTTCTCCCCCTTTTTGGCATCATCAGAAGGCCAACAAAGTCAGCTGGAGGAGGAATCTGAGAGACAGGAATAGCACGAAGTGGCACAGGAGCAAAGGGAATATCAGGCTGAATTGGTGCAGGAGGCTCAGCAGTCTCAGGACTAGGTTCTTCATCTTCATCATCATCGGAGACCACAAGCAGCTCTTGCATTTCCTCTCTGGATAGAGCTAGCCGAGCTCTCTGTTCCTCTGAGAGCCCATAAGCCGCAAGAGAAGGAGAGGCTGGTTCAGGAGGAGGAAACATTTCTTCCAGCCTTCTCCTCTGAGCTTCCAGTAGAGCATTGTGAGCAATGGCAACATAGTCAACAACAGGTACAAGGCTCCTTTCTTTATTGCTCATATCTTCTTGCATAGAGGAGGTAGAAATGGCTGCAACCAGTCTTTCAACTTGCTCAGATTCTTGTATTGACAGAATTGAACCCTGAGCATCCTCTTGCATAGGCTCATGAGGGCTTGTTGCTTGGAGACTGTCTTCTTCCAATCCATAGTCCAAGGGTGGACCAGGACTAGGTGTTCTCATTGCACCAGCACCATTATTATCATGGTCAGAGGAGGCAATCTCGAAGGGACTTGGAGGCACAGGGGATGGAGATAGAGTAGGCTCAGGGATACCAGGCTGAGGTGGAGCTGAAGTGGTAGGAATTGCATTTCTAATCTCTTCATAGGCATCAGCCACCACCTTAATATTCACAACCAACTGATGGATCTAATCTTGTAGATGAGCAAATTTGGCATTTTGCTCATCTCTAATGCTGAGAATGAGTGATGACAGACTGTCAAACAACTCATTGATCTTTGTTGGCTTGGCCCGTGAGGAGGGAGTGGAAGGAGGGTGAGTAGGTCTGGAGGGAGATGGAAAAGGCTGAGAAGGCTGAGGTACAGATCTGTCAGGGGCCTCAGAAGTGCCTTCTTGTTGGAGGGATGCATCAGCAACAAAGAACAAATCTTCAGATTTTCCTACTCCCTTTCCAACCCATCGTCCTTCATCTTTTTCAATCCCCATTCTTTGCAGTTCTTCCTCTTTAAATGCCTCAGTGAGTTTCCCTTTCCCCTTTTCAATGTACTGAATCCTAGCATGCTGTAGGATTCTTGAAATAATTGCTGCATAGGGGAGTGTTGAATCTTTCCTCTGATCCCTTGCTTTTATCATACGCTGGAGAATGATATGACCCATATTGATCAGCTTCCCACGTATGATGGCAGTCATCACATGAGCCTCTGCCCTTGTTATCAAGTTGAAGCTGCCACCCTTGTTGAATATGATCCTGGACACTATGTAGTGCAAGATCCTTACTTGTACACTGAGGTCTGTGGGCTTCAACTGGTTTATCGTAGGCCTGTTCTCCCTTCTTCTGAATAGGATATCCAAGATGGTGCTCTCTTTGTAGTTCAGAAAAGATCCACCTTCTTCATCAGCTATACTTGCCTCATCCATATATCCAGAGGCTGTGATGTCAATTTTCAGCCCATCTTGTCCTGGGATTTCTAGCACCTCATTGATTGTTTCATCAGCAAGCCAAATGGTCCTTGATCTCAAGGTGACCTCCCATGTCCTTTTCTTGCTGTTATATTGAAGAGAGGCATACCAAGTCTTCACTACCTCATCATCATATTTTTTAGCAATTTCCAACAGATTTCTATATTTTATCAACCATATTGCAGCATCAAAGTTATTGGATATCAGAAATTGCTCCATATGTACACAGTGAGGCTTAATTACCTTTTTGTTGGAAAACTTGGTAGTGTACTCTTCTTGAATCTCAGGAGTGCTCCACAGTGGCAGTGTAGTCAATTCGAACTCTCCAGATTCAGTAATGGAAGAAGCAGAAGAGGCAGCAGCAAGGATAGAAGGTTCAACACTTTTTGAAGAGGAGGGTCCAGTTTTCTGAGATTCTGCTTTGGATGAAGATTTCTGGCGTTTAGAAGGAGTAGCTTTACTGGGTTCGGCCTTTCTTTTTGATTTCTCTCCTTCTTTGGTAGCATATTGAGATTTTACATTCCTCTTTGGACGGGCCACAGCTTTTCCTGTTCCAGGAATTTTGACTCTTGCCATTTCTCGGTTGAATGATGCAGAATGTGGTTAAGGATAGGTTTATGGGATGCGATTGGAAGTTTAAACGGTGAAGAATGACGGTTTTTGGACAGGAGTTAAGAGGATTGAAGAAAGAATCAGAACAGACTTAGAGAGGTTACAAATAGGGTTACGTCTGTTCTTTGGAGAACTGTCGCATTTAACGTATGTAACCATCTGACAGACGAATTTTTAGGGGTCAAAATTCGAACTTCAGGCAGTTATAAGTTTGAACCATTCAGCAAAGCTTACTGACAGATGAATTTTCATCTGAAAGTTCGTCTGACAGAGGCTTGGAACAAGCAGTACACGGACAACAGATGAATTTTGTTTCAACAAAGTTCGAATGTTGAAGAGAAAATAGCATCAACAATCAAAACTACAACCAATAGACGAATTAAGCAAGCAGAGCATCTTCTTTCAAGCATTCATCATGAAGAACATGATTCAACAGACGAATTTTGAATTGCAAATTCGAATTTTTCAACTTTTGTAAAGGTTGTCCAATAGTCGAATGTTAAGTAGTGATAATTCGTATAACAGTGATGGACAATCATATCTTTGAAAATTTGTTCTTGAAAATTCGAACTTCCACATTTAACAGACGAATTTCGAGGCATCAGTGCTAACTGTTCCAAAGTATAACAGGTCGAAGTTCGTCTGTTGATCACTTAAAATTTGAATGTTGACCACGTTGACCAGTGTAAAAACACAGTTTTATGAAGCAACATACGTTTAACACCATTTCAAATATAAGCATCATCATTAAGAACTTACAGAATGGATCCAGAACATAGGATTTTCGTTGTTTACTTTACTTTCTGGTTGTTCCATTCTGATATGCTCAAATCTTTAAGAGTATAACCATTTAGTCTTGTGAGGAGCACCTGCAACTTAAATTAAACACTCTCTGATGCTTAAGTTAGAATTGATTTTAAGATTTAAAACTCTAATAAGAGAATTTCATAAGAATAACTTACAATTCATTGAGATTTACCATTCCCAATTCTCTTCTTATTTTGCAATGCCTGTCTTCGGGTAGAGGTTTGGTGAGTATATCAGCTACTTGATTCTCTGTTGGGATGTATTTCATCTTAACTTCTCCTTTCAGAACGTGATCCCTTATGAAGTGGTGCCTAACCTCAATATGTTTCATCCTTGAGTGCATGACAGGATTCTTAGTGATATTTATGGCACTTTGATTATCACATATGATAGGTATCTCCTTTATTTTAACCTCAAGATCCTCTAGCTGCTGCTTCATCCAGATGACTTGAGCATAACAGCTTCCAGCTACAACATACTCAGCTTCTGCAATGGATAGAGCCACACTGTTTTGCTTTTTGCTGAACCATGAAACTAGGGATCCTCCAAGAAACTGACAAGTTCCACTTGTGCTTTTTCTGTCAGTTTTGGATCCTGCAAAATCAGCATCAGTGTATCCTTTGAGATCTTCTCCATTGCTTTTTGGATACCAAAGACCCATATGTGATGTTCCAATAAGATATCTGAAAATTCTTTTCACAGCTGTTGCATGGGTTTCTTTGGGGCATGATTGGAACCTTGCACACATGCAGACACTGAACATAATGTTAGGTCTGCTAGCAGTTAGGTACAGCAAGGATCCAATCATTCTTCTGTACTAAGTAATGTCAAACATTTTCCCATTTTCATCCATGTCCAGTTTGGTTACAGTAGCCATAGGTGTTCCCATTGGCTTGGCATTCTCCATTCCAAACTTCTTTAACAGCTCCTTTAGATACTTGGATTGACTGAGAAAGATACCATCATTGAGCTATCTGATTTGCAATCCAAGGAAGAAATTGAGTTCACCCATCATAGACATCTCGAATTCTCCCTGCATTAACTTAGAAAATTCCTTGCAAAGAGTTTCATTAATAGCACCAAAAATAATATCATTAACATAGATTTGGACAATTAGTAAACCTTTATTCTCTTTCTTAGTAAATAAAGTTGTGTCAACTTTGCCTCTGTTAAACCCTTTTTCAGTCAGAAAATTGCTCAATCTTTCATACCATGCTCTAGGGGCTTGTTTTAATCCATAAAGAGCTTTCTTCAGTTTATAGACATAGTTTGGTTTTGTAGAATCCTCAAAACCTGGAGGTTGATCTACATAAACCTCTTCCATGATATATCCATTCAGAAAAGCATTTTTTACATCCATTTGATATAGCAAAATATTTTTCATGCATGCATAAGCTAGTAGAATTCTTATAGCTTCTAATCTGGCTACTGGTGCAAAGGTTTCTTCAAAATCAATACCTTCTTCTTAATTATACCCTTTAGCAACTAATCTAGCTTTATTTCTGATTATGGTTCCAGATTCATCAAGTTTGTTTCTAAAAACCCATTTGGTACCAATAACAGGATGATTTTTGGGTCTAGGTACTAAATCCCAAACTTGATTTTTTTCAAATTGATTTAATTCATCTTGCATAACCAAAATCCAGTAATCATCAGTTAAGGCTTCTTCAGTACATTTGGGTTCAATTTGAGAAATGAAAGCACAGTTGAGCATCTGTTCCCTCAACTGTTTTCTGGTTTTAACTTTCTCTTGAACATTCCCTATTACTTGATCAACAGGATGATTCCTTTGATATCTCCAAGCTCTAGGGAGTTCTTGAGATATTTTTACATCATTTTCATCAAACTCTTGCTCCTGAATATCCTCCTCTATGTTAAGAGATTTAGATATCTTTGGAGGTTTAGTTTTACCTTCATCAGAGATGCCCAGTTTTTCAAAGTTGAAAGCAAGATCATCCTCATTGGTAGCATGTTTTGAAACAATTTCATTTTCAATGAAAACAATATGCACAGACTCTTCTACCACATTTGTTCTTTTGTTATAAACTCTATATGCCTTACTCCTACTAGAATAGCCTAGAAATATACCTTCATCGGATTTGGCATCAAACTTACTCAGATTTTCTTTTCTATTGTTGTGAATGAAGCATTTGCATCCGAACACATGGAGATGGGACAGATTTGGCTTTCTCCCCTTGTACAGCTCGTATGGAGTCTTTCCAAGGATGGGTCTGATGTAGGCTCTGTTAATGATGTAACTTGCTGTGTTTACTGCATCAGCCCAGAACACTTGAGAGAGCTCCTTCTCATTCAGCATAGCTCTAGCCATCTCTCCAATGGTTCTGTTCTTCCTTTCTACCACTCCATTTTGTTGAGGAGTTCTTGGTGCTGAGAAGTTGTGGTCAATCCCATGCTCATTACAGTACTACAGGAAGTATGCATTTTCAAATTCTCCTCCATGGTCTGACCTGATAGACACAATAGAAATACCTTTCTCATTTTGCACTTTCTTAGCTAAGGTTACAAATGCATCAAAGGTATCACTTTTAGAGGAAAGAAATAATGTCCAAGTGAATCTATAATAATCATCTACAATTACAAGTACATACAGATTACCACCAAGACTCTTTACCCTAGAAGGTCCAATTAAGTCCATATGCAGCAATTCAAGTGGTCTAGTTATGGTAACTACATTTTTGGATTTAAATGATGATTTAGTTTGTTTTCCTCTTAAGCATGCATCACATTCTTTATCCTTTTCAAAAGATATTTTTGGCAAACCAGTAACTAGCTCATTTTTAAGCAGTTTAGACAATTGATTCATATTGACTTAAGCCTAATCTCTAATCATTTCTTCTTGGACTTGGTCTTCTTGCTGTAGAATTTCCCTTTCCCTTTCCCAGATTGCTCAGCAGTAGGAGGCTTTCCAGTTTGCCCAGACTTCTCCCCCTTTTTGGCATCATCAGGAAGGCCAACAAAGTCAGCTAGAGGAGGAATCTGAGAGACAGGAACAGCACGAAGTGGCATAGGAGCAAAGGGAATATCAGGCTGAACTGGTGCAGGAGGCTCAACAGTCTCAGGACTAGGTTCTTCATCTTCATCATTATTAGAGACTGGTTTCCCATTCAAAGGATTTTACAGTCCGGGAACAAAGATGGCTGGCTTTGGAGAGAGTATACTTCCTGAAGGGAATAACACTAACAGACCACCAGGCTTCAGTGGAGAGCATTATGGGTACTGGAAGATGAGGATGCAGATCTACCTCCAATCAATTGATCTTGACATCTGGTCAGTCATTGATAAAGGAGATTTCGTCCTAATGGCTCTAACTGAAGATGGAAGATACAAAGAGAAGCTGGAAGCAGAGTGGAATGATGAAGACAGAAGGAGAGTCCTACTGAATTTTAAAGCAAAGCATTGTTTAGTTAGTGCCCTGAACCAGGACGAATTCTACAGGGTCTCACAATGCACCACTGCAAAAGGGATGTGGGACACTCTGCAGATTGCACATGAAGGGACATCTGGGGTCAGGGAGAACAGACTCAATACGTGCATTGGAGAGTATGAGAGCTTCAGGATGTCTGAAGGAGAAACTGTAAAGGAGCTCCAAAAGAGATTTACTCTCATTGTGAATTAACTAAAGAGCCTAGGAAAGGAATACACTCAATCAGAGAAAGTGAGAAAAATTCTCAGAGCTCTCCCTCTGGAATGGCAGCCCAAGGTGACAGCAATAGAAGAAGCTAGAGGAGAATCAATGGCCTCTGTCACAGCTCTCTTCGGGAGCCTTGAGGAGTATGAAGGAAAAATCAAAGCTCTCAAGGAAGTCGGGCTGGACAGAAAGAAGAAAGGCCTTGCTCTCAAAGCTGCTGATGAAAAGGAAGAAGAATCTGACGAAGAGGATGGACTTGATGAGGAAACTCTGGTTATACTCTTTGAAATTCGAACTTTGCCTTTGGACATTCGAATTTTGAGCTAAAACTGAATAAGTCTGAAGAGATGACTCTCTGTCAGACAAATTTTGGTTGTTCAAAATTTGAATTTTCATCTAGTTTGAAAGAAGCCTTTCTGGTAACAGACGAACTTCACACTCTCAAAATTCGAATTTCAAGTAAAATGAAGTTTGTGAAAACCAAAGAAATTCGTCTGAAACTATGATAAAATACATCTGAAATCAAAATCAAATTGAGTTTGATAAATGCTCTCTGACAGACGAATTTTGAACTTCCAACATTCGAATTTTCATATAAGTCTGAAAGAAGCTTCTTTGCAACAGACGAACTTTGAGTCTTCAAAATTCGAATTTCAGACAAAACAAAACTTGAGAAAATAGAAGAAATTCATCTGAAAGTTTGATAAAGTTCATCTGAGATCAAGAATGATTTAAGTCTCAAAACTGCTTTCTGACAGACGAACTTTGAACATTAAAATTTGAATTTCAGAAGCTAAGTTCTTGAGTCTGTTAAAATAAAATATTGACATACGAATGATGAGAACTTGCAACATTCGAATGATGAAATTAGTCTGAAAAGAGTCTATCTAACAGACGAATTTCACCCTTTCAAAAATCGAATTTCGAAGAAAGTATTCTACTGTGCCTCTTTAAACGTTCAAGGGATAGACAAATTTCAGGGTTCCAAAATTCGAATTTCAAAGGCACTGTAGAAAATTAAAAACACTGTTCACACTTAACCGAAAAACTTTCTTCTTGAAAATTCGTATGTCACATTGTGAAAATGTTTTGTAAGCTTCAAAATTCGAATTTCACTTCATGGACAGACGAACTTCGTGCTGTAACGTTGGAAGCTTTAATCTTCAGTTCTTTCGAAATTCGTCTGTTGACCAACCAAAATTTGAATTTCAGTATGTCAGAAACATTAAATGCGGTTGGTAAACAGATAGTTTTTCAGAGTAACCGTTGGATAACTTCCCCAACGGATAGATTTAGTCTCTAACGGATATTTGAGACCTAAATCTATAAATACAACATCATTTGAAGTTGTGGGTAATGAATCAAACTTGTTAATACCAAATTTCTGCTGAATCTTCTTCTCAAACGCTTTTACCCTCTCAACTTCATTATCTGTACTTTAACCTTCATATCTACTCTATTCAAGAGAGTTATATCTTTGTAAACTATCTAGTCTTTATCTGGAAGATAGATTTACTTGTGAGGGGAATTCACAAGGGGACTGGGAAGCACATAGAGAAAGTGCTTGGAGAGTTTGAGAGAGCTCAGAAACAGAGCATACTCGTGTACTGTGGCATTAGCAAGAAGCCCGTTGAAATTCTTGCTGTATAGTGGATAAATCTCAAGAGGTGTCTTGGGGACTGGACGTAGGTCAAGAGGATAGACCGAACCAGGATAAATCACTGAGTCTTTCTCTCCTTATCCTTACTTATCAACTTGCTCTGTTTTACTCATTGCTTTCATTATACTGTGATATCTTCACTCACTTCACTTTGTGCAGAAAAATTTCAATCTTCCCAATTCACCCCCCCTCTTGGGAAGTCAGCCTTGCTAACAATATGTAGTAAAGTCATTGACCCTTTAAAATTGGATGAATTGGAAAATGATATTGCTATTATCTTATGCCAACTTGAAATGTACTTTCCACCATCATTTTTTGACATCATGGTACATTTAATTGTACATTTGGTGAGAGAGATAAGGCTGTGTGGCCCTGTTTATTTACGATGGATGTATCCATTTAAGCGATACATGAAAATCTTAAAAAGGTATGTGAAGAACCCATATCGTCCTGAAGCCTCTATTGTCCAAAGATATGTTGCTGAAGAGGTTGTTGAGTTTTGTAATGAATATTTGTCAGAAGTAGAAGCCATTGGACTTCCTAAGTCTCGCCACGAGGGAATAAGAGTTGTAGGGAAGGGTACACGAGGTGTAAAAGTGAACCCCATGACACGTGAAGAAGTACTACAAGCACATTTGTACATTCTAAATAATACTGATGAAGTTTATCCCTACTTAGTTGAGCATAAAAACATTGTAAGGGAGAAGAACCCTCGGAAAAGTGATAAATGGTTGCTAAATGAGCACAATAAGACTTTTAGGTCATGGTTCAATGAATAGGTAAGAAAGGATGTTACTGCTTCTGATATAATTAGGTGGTTAGCTGATGGACCTCGTTTTGAGGTCATATGTTGGAGTGGATATGACATTAATGGGTACTCCTTCTACACAAAAGCCCAAAATGATAAAAGCACTATGCAAAATAGTGGGGTCATGGTAGTAGCTGAATCAATGCATTTTTCAAGCTCAAAAGATAAAAATCCCGTATTGGCAAGCATATCTTATTTTGGTGTTATTCAAGAGATATGGGAGGTTGACTACGTTAAGTTTAGAGTACCTATTTTAAAATGTAGGTGGGTTGATAGTAACAACGGAGTTCGAACAGATGAGTTAGGATTTACTTTGGTGGATCTTAATAGGGAGGGTTATAAAGAGGAGCCCTTTATAATGGTAGTCCAAGCGAAACAAGTGTTTTATGTCACTGACCTAGTTGAGAAAAAGTGGTTTGTGGTTCTTCAAGGGAAGAGGCTGACTGATAGTAATGAGATTGATGAATCTAACTTTGATATTTATAAGACTCCTCATTTTTCATCAAGGCTACCTCAATGGAATGAAGATGAAGAAGTAGATGATGTGCATGCCACAAGAAATGATCATGAAGAAGGGATTTGGGAGAATATCCAGACATAAGAAAGTTTGAAATACTATAGGTAGAGGTAGAGTTTTGGTTTCTTTTTGTTTATTTGAAATGTGATTTCTTTTGGTTTATTTACAATGTTCTTTCATTTCTTTTGGTTTATTTACAATGTGCTTATTTTCATTTCTTAGTTTAATTATCACATTTTATCTGCAATTTACTAACCTTAATTATTGTGTTCACTTAACAGCCGCATGGAGAATCCCACAAGTAGTAAGTGTAAAAGAGGTAGACGTGGTGGCACACGATTGAAAGAGTTAGCCTTACCTCATGGTGGTGGCCATAGAAAAAAGGTTAACTTTGATGAATTAGGGAATCCTACTGGGACTGGATCTAAGCAGTTTAAGAGTTTTGTTGGCACTATGACATGCTCAAAAATTAGCATCTTAATCGAAAAATGGGATCATGTAGATGATATTAAGAAGGATCAACTTTGGCAAGCTATCTTGGTAAATAATTATATAATTATCTATTGTTTTACATAATTTTTTATCTATTTTATTGCTAACTTCCTTGTATGCATCCTTGTAGCTAACTTATGACATTCCTCAAACTCAAGTTGTGAAGACAAAGATACTACAATATGCAAGGGGGCGATGGAAAGACTTCAAGAGCAAACTGACAAGTATTTATGTTTTTGGTAAGATGAGAGACCAAAATCCTTGTGAGAAGTATGAGTATCTTGATCAAGAGACATGGGAGAAGTTTGTTAATAGTCGACATGATCCAGCATTTATGGTGAGCAAACATTTGAATGTGATATCAAATACATTTTGTTCTTAATTGCTTTTATAGACCTAACCTTCTCATTTATTGCTAACAGAAAAAAAAGAGAAGAACATCAAGAGATCCAAAAGAACAATGTTTATCCCCATACCTTATCTCGTGGAGGGTATGAATTGCTTGAAGAACAGATTATGGAGGAGAAGTTGAAAGCAAGAAGAGATGCTGTAGGGAATGATGAATCAGTAGTTATCTCTCCTCCATCTCCTCCCTCTCGTCATGAAAACACTACAACATTTGTCACTTGTGGCAACACTTTTGTCTGCAATAGTTCAAAAAATGTTGCCTAATCTATGGATAGACAACAATTTTTTTTGTGTTGCCTATTGATAAGGACTATAGGCAACAAAAACTTACCAACACTTGACAAATGTTTCCTAATCTAAAATAAACAACATTTTTTTGTGTTGCATTATTGTTCTAGAATAAGTAACAAAGAAAAAATGTTGCCTATAAATGTGCTCTGAATGCAACATTTAGGAAGTGTTGTCTATATTCTAGATATATGAACTTTGGCAGTAATATTTGGTTTTTTATTAGTTTTAAATTAATTATTATATCATAAAAATATTAATTTTATTAAATTATTTTACCAAATTTTAGCTTCCCGCGGAATTCTTAACTCTGAACCCTAATCTAAAATCATGCTCTTCTCATCCCCTGTCGCAGAGCGGTTCTCCAACGAAATTCCTTACCTCCATTCTTGTTCGCTAACTTAGCCTCCATCTTCCCCTCTCTATTCAACCGATCTCCAACCTCCGTCTCCCCCCTTAGTCCTAAATTGAAGATACAGAGAGAGGAAGCGGCTCATTTGACCATTGAGAGAGAGAGTTCGTAGCCAATAAAGAACATTTTGAAGAAGCTTCACAAAGGAAGCAACCACCACCTTAATCGATCCAATCAACAAGACTATTTTTCATTAGAGGAGGAGTATTAGGTTCACCTTGCCCTAGCCATCAGCACTTTCAAGTCTAATTTTTGAGATGATCCTGAGAAGGATCAAATCCGAGGCAAAGCTGCTAAACTTGGGAGGCCATCGAATTGATTTAGCAAGGATTCATGATGATGTAGCGAAGGCGCTGTCAAGACAATACTGGGTGAGTTTGGTTTCAGTCATCAAAGTTTGATTTTGTTAACTGAAATGAAGGCATGAATTGAGGGTCTATGCTGAGTAATTTTTGTATTGATGTTTCTTATATGAATTTACTTCTAAAGACAGGATTTGATTTTTTCTTGAGCTTCTTATAATTATATAGTAATGTTTTAGGATAAACTCTTGCACCTACTGTTAAGAAATTTAGATTCTTTAATATGCTTTTAATGAAGCAAGTTTGAGTTGCCCAACGGACTGGATAACAAAGAATTTGCAACAGTAGAAATTGATATTATGCACCTTGCTACTTTAGATTTATGTTTTCTCATGTAGTTGTCCATTTATGTAATTCATGAAGTACCTTTTAGGTCAACGACCTACCATTAAATTTACTTTGAAATTTTGCTCTAGACATGGATAGCTGCCTCTTTCTCCTATTGGTGATGAATAAAATTTCAAATTTAATGCATCTGTACCTTGAAACAACCATTATAGAATAATTTTTCCTTCGACCTATTTTAGGGTCACTGAAGATACGTTTTCATTGCTTTAAATATATTCCTTATAGACTCTGGACACTTGGCATTTAAGTATTGTTAGCTTGGTATGATCACTCTAATGGCTGACTATTTCCTTCCTGATCTTTCTTCCCCTTTATGATTTGTTTGGTCTGGTATCTTCCTAGCTTATAATATACTCTCCTTGGACTGAATGACTGAACCAGGCAATGTAATTTAGTGTTGTATGGATTTTTTTTCTCAATATGTCTTCCTGCCCCTTCCCTTCGCTAAAACAATTGCTAGTTATTTAAGTCAATTGGAAAGTTCCTAAGTTAACTCTGAAAAATCTTCTGAAGGTGTGAGATTAACCGATGGGATGGGTTGCTCCATATCTTCAGCTCATATTGAGTAGAAGGTGTCTTACACTGCCATCTAAGTGATTCATATACACAGTTGTGATTTTTTGTTGATGCTCCTCCCTACCTCCTTCCAAAATACCCTCTCTTCTTGGCCACCAATTATATTGTGAACAAATGTTGTAATTTTGTCATAGGTGGCAATTCTTCTTCACGATGATGTTTTAGATGATGTTGATACAAGACGTGGTATTGGTTCTTTAAATTTTGTAATGGGTAATAAGGTATGTGTTTCCTTTTGCCTATATGATATATGCTATTGTTTATACTTGCTCCATGATGTTTTCCGGATCTTAAATTCTTGTTGGTGTGGCCTGCTTGAGCTGCTTGTTTTTTATTAATGTAAGGAGTAAATAGTATTAATAAAAGATAGCAATATTAGTCATTTCAGAAGTTACTTTCAGATTTGTTAGAGGTAGTTAGGACCTAATTAGAGTATGCTGACTCCTCTTATAAACTACAAATAAGAGACACTTTGTAGGCTTATTGTTTTGATTTTAATCTAACAATAACAATACTTACCCATCAAGTTGGTTGGATAGGTTGACATTTCTGCCCTTAATGGCTGCTGGTATATTCTCCATCAAGTATCTTTCCTTTGAGCCGCACTATTGGAATTTGAGAAAAGAAAAGTGATTTATATCCTCCTGCAGATTTGGGTAATTTTGTATAGATACATACTACTAAAAGCCTCAAATCTTCTGAAGTATTACCCATATTATTATCACATTGGTAATGAGTCCTCATTGTGTGAGATTGTCATATATAGTAGCCTACTACATAAGATAATTTGCTTACTACCATCTCTTCAAATATGTTTAGTGCACATAGGGGATGCCTTGATTTTCTCCACATGCATTATATGCCACTTCAAAATTTAGTTGCTATTAATAATTTTATCAGTATGTATATGTTAATCTTGCTTTTAAATTTCAAGCTTTTTATTCCATATTGCAAATGCAAGTTTTAGTGTATTAGCATAACGTTATGATGGCTGAGTCTATGCTTGTCTTTTAATGTCACCTGTTGCTGCCATTTAGATGTACTTTAAGCAGATTCAATATAGTAATAAACCCACTTAATGATTTTCTTCCCGCCCTTCTTAATTGGCAATCACTTTTTCTTTAGTTTAGCATTATGTACAAGGAGGACTTTCTGAAGGTTCTGAACTTGGGAAGCGTTGGTGTTCTCATAACTTTGGCTTGATTAGAAGGTTTGTGAGAAAAAAATTCCTTTCATTTTTACTACTTTTATATCATGCACGAATAAGAATACTTCTCAAAACACTGTAAATCCTTCCAAGTGGAACCCCATATATATTTCCATTATCTTCCTTAACATGGCTGTAACTGGTGCTTAGGGCTCACAATAAATGATGATGTGTCTTGCATTAATCTTTTTGTCTGTTCAAGTGTCATTTATGGCTTCTACAGGTTCTTTTGAAATCTATCCAAGTGGTTAGTCAGCCATTTTGGCCCTGATTTTTGTTATTAAATCCTTGTTTACCATGTGAAGATTCCAGCCACGAACTAGCAATGCTTGCTTTGGGTTTGACAACTCATTTGCATGGACATTCTTCGACTTGAATGTCATTCAAGATGAGCATCAAAATGATTCTATGATAGTCTTACAAGCTGACTTTGTAAGTGTTCAGTTTTATTTTGCTCATCTGATAAAAAATAAATTCATGATTCTACTTCAAGCTCAAATAGTAGTTACTAAAATACTTGCCATGTTAACTTTTATACCGGCATTTGGGGAATTCTTACGACCACCTTAAATGTATTCAACTTTTCTATAGACTTGTGCTTGGACTAGTCCATCTCATTAAAATAAGTTAAGCTACTTTTGGTTAACAGTGAGATCATTCAATTATTGTAGGGGTCCAATCCAACGATACTAAGTTGTAGAATCCGTGCTTTGGTTGTGGTTAGAAAATGAAGTGCAAACTTTTAGGAAAGGACCATTCAACTCCAAGCATCTAGATGAAGAAGATTGTTACAGGTAGGTAGAAAGAGCATGTTTAATTCAATTTAGAAGTATATTAAAATGATATCTAAATATTAAAATTACTTTTCACCAAAAAAAATGTTAAAATTATGTGATTATCATTTAAATGGTCAATTTCAGAATAGAATTCATCAACTATGTGTTTTATTATCTTTGCCTCATGTACTAGGCTGGATTTTGACATTCTTAGTTCTACCTTAGCTATCTAGTTAGTTTGTCGTTGCATTTCATATAGCATATTTATCCAGATGTCAAGTGCTTAATGTACTATATTTTTAAGTTTTGTACATAGCTTCTCAGTTCCAGTTGGTATAAAGAAAAAGCATAATTATGTGAATAATGATTGGTGATTGTACTTTTCTATGTGAAACCTTAATCACTATTGGGTCTGTTTTTATGTATCTTATACAATTTACATCTCAACAAATTAAGTTTTACTTGTAATGTTATATTGGTGGTTTGTATTTGTAGGTAAGGTATATGGCAATACTTATCAGCCAAAGCAACTTTGACAGATGCAATGGTAATTTCAATGTTTTTTTCCTTTTTCTTGCTTTGATTAATTTGTAGTTAAGGGTTGATTTGTATTGTTGTGAATTATAAAATTAATATATTGATATTAGATTATTAGTAATGATTTTTTTTAATTATTTACCAAACAAAAAAAAGTGTAATATATGTAACAGGTAAAATAAGGGAAAAAAGGAAAACTATTTTTTTTTAATTTTAAAAAATGGTATTTAAAAGCGCTTGTTACCAAAAGCGCTTCCAAATGGGGAAATAACAAAGGCTTTAGGGACCGCTTTCCGATAATAAGCGCTTTCGAAGCCCAGAAAATAAGTGTTTCAAAATTGTTGTCTATACTCTATGCTCACAATTAAAAAATGTTGCCTATCAAAAGTTTAGACAACATTTATTAACTGTACTTTATATTGATAACATTTCAAAAATGTTGTTATAGCTTGATCTCAAGATTGTTGCCTATACTCATAGCATAGGCAACAATTTTTGTGATTGTTGTCATAAAGTTTGAAAAACTATTGCCTATAGGAATAGGTAACGCCAGCATAGACAACACTCGAGTAACACTTGAAAATTGTTGCCTATAATTTTAAGCAACAGTTTTCCTAACTTAGGCAACACTTTTTAACTATTTCCGTAAAGTAAAAATGTTGCAGTGAAAGTAGAAGAGAGCACGGATGAACAAGGAAGGACAATTCCTCACTGAGGAGGCTAGAATAGTAGCTGAGAAGATTGTAAGTAATTTAATATAATTGAAAATTATTGTGCTTTAGTTACATAATTGTTAATTATGTTAGTTCTTTTTGCATTACAGGATACTCTAGAACAAGAGGTAACCCAAGGGAGCTTTACTCCTGTTGGAAGGAAGGATATATTGGCCACTGCACTTGGGAAGGAAGAGCACCCTGGACGTGTAAGGGGTGTGGGAGGAGGAATAGGCATAAGACAATACTTTGGATCATGTTCAAGCCGTAGCTCAGGATTAGTTTCTATGCACCAAGTGGAAAAAATTATGGAAGATGTCAGAGAGCGAACCCGTGTTGCAGTAGTAGCTGACATGGAACAACGAATGGAAGCGCGAATGAAGGCTATGCAAGAGAAAATGATGTCCATGTTCAGGAGTTCAATGGCAATGCAATCCCGAACAGAACAGCCTCCCATGGATATCCCTTCTCCCATGCCTCCTAGCACGAAAGGCAGTTGTGTGCCTCAACCTATGGAGGAACCTGAAATACCAAATACAGGAGCAGCATGTGAGATTTATTTGGAGGATCCTTACACTCGTATTGTTGCATATGGCAAAGTCTTCAAGTTAGGAGAAACCATCCACCAACAGCAGATACAAAAGGACCAGGTAAGGGTGGTGGTTGAGGATGTTGTTGACCATGATGCCTTGGTGCCATTCCCAACTGAGGAGGTTACCACAGTTAAGGAAGCCCCAAAAAATTTTATTTTGTGGCCGAAAAGACTAGTCCGCTTGGTTATGGATCAGGTACAAAAAAACCATATTATTCTCACTTATTTTCTAAATGAGATAGTATAAAGTTCTAATTATTTGTTGTTTAATTAATTAGGAACTCCACAAGACCAAGGATTCTATGGATTCAAATCCCCAACCCCAACCCCATGCAGTTCAACCCTATGTTGCCCCGGAGCTTGACGCATTCACACGACTAACTGTGGCAGCTAGGAAGATTAATACAATCCAATTACGTATAGGTCTAGAGATTATGGGGAAGGAGTATGACTTCTGCATCAAAAAGCGAGATGTTATAGAGTTCATAGCCTTCGAGCAATTGGGCATATCCATGATGCAATTGTTTATCATGTAAGTTTACTTTTACTTCAAGACCTACACTTTTGAATAATCAAACAAAGTTGTTAACATAATATAAAGAAAAAGTGAATGAATTTAACTTTATATTTCTTTTTTCTAATATTGTAGGTATCTCCATGACTTGTGCACTAGCTCTGGAAGGAATGACAGATATGGATTCTTATGCCCAATGTACACCCAGAGTACAGGGAATAAGGCAAATGAAAGACTGAGTTACATTGCAGATAGGCTTAGGGATGAAAACAAGCAATGTTGGATGGTACCATACTATGAGGGGTAATATTTGGTTTGCAATCCATTCCTTGTAATTATTTAATATGGAATATGTAATTGATATTACATTATCATTAATTGATATATTGTAGGACTTATTGGAAGCTAGGTGTTATTTGCCCACAAAAAACAACCATTTTGTGGTTTTCTTCCATGGAGCAGCAAGTGAGCCTTGATGTGAAGAGCATATTCGAAACGTAAGTTTTCTGTAAAACCTTATTTCACACGCTTTTAAACTATGAATTAGCTTTATTCTTAGCAAGATGACTATGGAATACGAAATTATATTGGTTGATATATGATGCTTTCCATAATACTTACTACTTCTTGCTGTCAATTCCTGTTTAAGTTTATAATCATCAATTTTCTATCACTTTTGAGAAATGAGAGTCACATGAACAGGTTAGACATCTTGCTATGTGTACTAAGTTTGCAAACTTATTGTGTTTCAAGGTTATATTCTGATCCTAGTATTAATTTTTGTTCTCACTTGTGCTTGGTACATCTATGATTATGTTCTTTATGTTGAAAATGTCAGTTTATACATGAAAACAACTTTACTTATCCATAAAAATGACATTATGATTATAGCTCCCAAATGGGTCATATAATCATGATTTTCCTTGTCCAAGAATGAGGTTTGGTTGCTGTATGTGTATGTGATGTTTTGAGCTTGGAAGGGGTCATATGAGTATGATGTAAAGGCATCATTTCAATAATGTTTCCCATTCCTATGACAGTACACCACACTGGTAGCTAATCCACTTAGAATTTTGGATGTGAACCATTCTTTTTTATAGTTCTAGTCAAAACTCAGACATGCTTTCAAATAGAACAGTTTCTAACATCATTTAGGCAGTTTTCTATGTAATTTTTAATTCCCTTTCACCCCCTGATGGTTTTGGCCTTTAACTTTGGTTCTTTTGATGAACTTGTCTTGTGGAGTTAAACATGCATGTGTGTTTTTTGAGAAGGTGCTAGAAACGTTTTTTTTTTTTGGGCAATGGTATGCATCTTAAGATCTTGCTATTCATTTGCAGTTGGTCTTTTACATTAAAAATATCATATTTTCTATTTACACTTTAATGCTTGTTGTTATGCCTTTTTTAAAGTCCTACCCAGTCTTATGAGTGTCTTTGATAATTAAGATGTGTCAGGCCTGAGACTTTGGGTTAGGAATACATTTACTTGTTCTTCAAAGATTAATAATCAATCTTCATAACAAGTAGCTAGTCTACTGATAATGAGACGTATTCTCATGAGTCATACTCTTAGTTTGTTACTAATATAAATTCTGACTGCATGGGTTTCACTTGAGGGATTTTTGTAGCATTAGCCTTGCGTTTTGGTGTGTCTGGAGTAAAGACACCTCACTATTTCAAGAGTGTTTTTTTATGTTTCTCTTTTCTTCTTGCCTTGTGTGTGTGTTTATTTTTTTAAAAATTATTTTTGGGTTTTGTATATAATTTAATGCATCCTTTATTTCTTGTTTTCTTTCCAATCCATAGTTTGACTGGAATAAATGTGAAATGTCTCGACAATACTTCAACCTTGGTTAATTAAAATACTAATTTACGTGATGGCTTCCCACCAAACATAATGAATGATGACTGAATGTTAGAGTGTTCTTTGTTGTTTGCTTAGCCTAATTGTGAAGTGGCCAAGGCAATTTATATCTCAAGAAAAAGTATGTTTTCTTTCTAAATGTATCAGAGTTGGGTTAGAAATGATATTATGTCTATTTAGCATTATTTTGATCAATCCATTTCCATTAAACCTTTCTCTTGTTGTATAATTATCTCATAAGAGAATAAGCATAGTATATATAATAATAATTATCATTATTATTTACTTCTAGAATTATTATGTACAATTATTATTATTAAAGTATGCACTGCTTTCATTTGATATGATGCTTTCTGGAATGTCTGTTTAGGATGATTATGGCTTTTTTGCTATTTCTAATGTGTGATGTTGTATATTTTGGTGTATTTGAGGCTAGATCTCTGAAGTCATACCAAATGATGGGTGGAAAGCACTCACATAAGCAAAAGAAGTGCAAGTGGGAATATCCACAAGTAAGTAGTTTGAACTCAAGATTTTTCCAGAACAATCATTCCATCTTGTTTTATTATTTTTCATTCATTTGTAGTGTCATCGTCATCAAGGAGACAATGAGTCTGGTTATTATGTGATGAGATATATGTATGACATCATCAAGACAAACATTATTGAGTCATTTCATCAGGTAATAATATCTTACCCAACTTAGTTTTGTGATGCTAGTTAAGATTTCTATTGATTGATCTATGACTTATATTTCAATGGTTTTACTTTGAACTTGCAGCACTATGATGATATTGAGAGCTATTCTGATTTAGAGATGGAACACATTCGCAACATTTGGGCAGAATATTTTCTACAAAAAGTAGCATTAGGATAAGGTAATAGTTTAGTTTTACTATTGTATAGTTTTGATGTAAATTCTTGTTGAATTATAAACTTCAATGGTAATGACTTAGCATCTCATGCAGATGGGGAAGGAGCTGATGGGACACAACTTGATCGTAAATTAAGGAAGGAGTTGATAAATAATTTTATTGTTGTGAAGCTTTAAGTTTTCTCATTATTTTCATTTCATTTTTGAATTGGGCTTGTATTACCTTGTTTAGGACCTTCGGTTTCTTGTTTTAAACTGGTTAGTGTATGTTTGATTTAGTGATTTTAGTATTGGATTTCTTGTTTTCACTATTGGAATTAATTTTGTAACATATTAGAAATGCATCAATTGTCACAGGAAACAATTTTTTTTGTATGTGAAATTGACAATTGCCACTAATGTTTCTAAGTTTTTTAAAAAATAATATTTAATTTTGCTTCGTAAGAATTTTTTTTTAAAAAAAGTTTCATTTCTATGTCGGTTTATAAATGAACCGACGTAGAATAACACATTTCTACGTCGGTTACAAAAATATACTTGATGTAAAAAATTTAATTTTACGTCGGTTATACTGGATAACCGAAGTGAAATAAAGACGTGGAAATAATTTATTTCATCCACTATTAGTTTCTACGTCAGTTGGGTTTATGGAACCGACGTAGAAAACATATTTCTACGTCGGTTTATGAACTGACGTAGAAATAACATGATTCTACGTCGGCCTGATCCATGTCACCTCAAGAATCGACATGATTGATGTAAAAGAACGACGTAGAAATGCCTTTCTGCAGTAGTGATGTTTGCTTATATTTGTCAGTGTCATCTTTTTTCTTAATAATGTATTCACTTTCTTAGTTAAAAGACAAATAGCTTTTTCTTATTCGGCCAACTTCGTAAAGACAAGCAAAAACGCTGAGTGCGATAGAAGTGGAAATGACATGTCCATGCCCAGTGAAGAAGACCGATCCTGGTACCTCGTTATATACATGGTCCTGAAAGGCTGGAAGGTCCCACAAAATTGCTGAAACTTTATCATATATCAAGTTGGTTTTCTTTGTCCAAAACAATTTAGCTGAATTGGGTCTTCCCAGTTCACCAGTCAGCACTTAAAAATTACTTATAAAAGTAAGATGGCGGACCTAATACCTCCAGATAGTGGGAGCAATATATATATATATATATATTAAAAAAATAATAATAAATAACAATATTTATTGTCATTTCAAAGTAAGTCATATAAAAAATTTTGTTTGGCCAAGATAAAAAAAAAAAAAAGAGAGAGAGTGAACGAATAAATGTTAAAATCAATAAAAATTAAATATATACCTTGTGTATTTGGCGAAATCATTTAATGGGTTCACGTTTAGATGTATTAGACTTAAGTTAAAATATCAAAGTTTCAAAAAACATTTTTAAGCCAAAAAATATTTGAAGGATTTGTGGTTCACAATATTAGAGTTAGAAGTGCAAAATATCAAAATTTAATACCCCATATGTGTAATTTTCCCCAAAGTGCACCCTTAAATGGGATATGTAACACCTCCTTTATAGGCCCATTTCCCACATAATTTACCATTCTAAAGTCTATTTATATCATAGTAGGATCTTGAATCACAATAAATGGCATAACAAAATTTTTCCAACTTTGGCACTATTCATTTTATCTAATTCATTTATTCCAATTAAACTTTGGAAACTCATAACTAAATCAATAAAAATCGTATGCATGTGATTCAAGTCTCCATGTGTAGCTTAAAACATTATTTACATGGGAAAAATATAAATCAGAGCAAAAACTTGGCCAATTTCGTGAATTTCTACCATTCATATGGTCAATTTCAGAAATTCCAGTTTTCTGGGCTAACTTTAAAAATTCACTATAAATCTTACACTCATCCTATTTGAGTGATCTTTGGACCACATGAAAGCTCTTTCTATCTAGTTTGTAAACATAGATAACATTCATACTTTATACATTAACAAGCCCATACTGTAGCTCCTTCATTTGGTAGTGGTCAAAATAACCGTTTGTATCCTTATACTTACAATACAAAAATTGTAAGATATTTACATGACCATAATTCATCTTCATATCATGCCACACCTTAGCTAGAACTTAAAGGAATATTAAAATCTAGAAAAAACTTATTTATCATCACATTTACCAATTTATGCAATATATCAAAACTCATGGCCGATGCTTTAATTATCACATTAATGGCCAAAGTCTTTCTCCTTTCCCTTCTCTTCCTTGGTGGACTTGCCATTGCTGCTACCTATTCATGGTTCATATTTGGGAGGGTGAGATTCAAAGAATCTCAGTAGTTAACACCCAACATGCCATCACATCATCACATTCAACATAAAAATATCAAGATAACACATTTTGCATACCTTAACACACTTTGAATGCATTATCACATTTGTGTCATATGAATTCATAAAAATTTCGGCAGAGTTTCGTTTTGACAAATGGACATCCCGGGGTCTCAATGCCCCTCCAACAACTCAGCCAATACACATAAATCATCTTAAAACATCGTTGCAATCATATGACAAGGCATAAAACACATTGAAACAAAACATGATAACATAATGCTAGTACGGGAAATTAACTACCTTATGATGCTCCCTTGCTTTCCAAACTTGGTCCACCACTTTTTGAGCTTTCCACAACCTTCTTGAACCTATCCACATCATCATTGAACCAATTTATCCATTGGTTTTTCGGAATTACACAATGCTTTATACAATAAAACCCAAATTTTACACTTTGTTTTCCTTTGCTTTTTCTTTGTACAACATACTTGTTCCTAAGGTTTTGGATCATGGGGAATCCATTTTTGAGGTCAAAATCATGAAATTCCAACTCTAAATACCTCCCCTGTTCTGGCCGAAATTATCTCATAGTGATTAAGAAAAATTTCCTTCAAATCACTTCAAACCTTCCATGGATTCATGCTTCTAGTGTCTAGTCTATGCTTTCCCTTAAGTTTCATGGTCCAAAACTCATTCCTATGCTAAAACCCAATTTGGATGAAACCCTAAGGTGTAAAGGAAGAAAACTAAACCATAAATCATGCTTTAAAAACCATGGATAGTAAGCTTAGGGTAGTAACATAAAAGCTTACCGATTGGTTTTTCAATTTTGCTTTGACTCCTCTTCCTTTTCTTCCTCTTTTTCTCCTTCCTTTTCTTGCGTTTTCTTCCTCTGGTTTGGCTACTGGTTCACGCGTGAAAATGCAGAGGAAAGAAGGTAATTAAATGACTTAATCATGTGGTTAACATTATGGCTAATCATGGTTAATTAACAAAAGTAACCATGATTACTTTTTGGTCTCCTTCTTCAAGAAGTTTGTCTTCAAAAATCATTAAATAATTTGGACAATTGGCTGCAGCAATTCACGCATGAGAGAGAGAAAAAGGTGTCCAAAAATTGTCCAATTTTCCTGATCCAGATATACCTCAATCCGGATATTTTTTAATCGTACCGATAAAATCGTCTTTACAGTAATTTAACATTTTTGGGATACAGGACTATTCTAATTTTATTTTTATATTTCCATAATTATCCTATCCCAAATGGTATCTGTATATGGCCCATATCCTGATCCGATTTCTTTTTAACTATCGGTAGGGCTCACGGTTTACTTTATCGGTTTACTGTTACTTTTGGACACTCGGCACTGATTATTTCCTTATTCTTGAACATTAACCCTCAGTGCCATATACCATTGGACTTCTCTCGTCGAGAGCTTCATTTTGACAGTAATTTTGCATATTTACAAAATTGCCCTTGACCCGGGGTTAAATTATAATTTCTAAAACTTTTGGGTCATTAGGTGCAATTTTCCCCAAACTTTTTATTTCTTTCTCCACGTGTATTTCAATGGTTTTGGGACATGGATGTCCTTTTCATAATTCTTTGGGGGCAAAAATATAATTTTCTCATTTTTTCATTCAACCAGGAAAAATGATCTCTTTGCCCTTTTTCACGCAAAACGGTACCTGTCCGTTTTTGCATATTTTAGCTTTCTTGGGGTATTGAAAATTCCATGTAACATACCCATTCTTAACCATCATCCTTGCTTTCATAACTTTCTTTTCTTATTCATACTATAGTCTCTTCTTTGGCACCTGACATCATTCCTTTTCTTTATTTTTCATAATTTTATGCTATTTACATGAATAATCTTTCTATTAAGCATAAGCTGACTACACTAGCTTTGCTTACATGGCACTTACAAGACCATCGTTTCCTTCTTTTCTTTTTCCTTACCTCAAGTCCACTCATCTTTTATTTCATTATCACTCGAGGTTCTTGGTGTTCTCATAATACTTCTATGTTATAATCATAAAGATTATAACTCATTTTAACTTATCACAACTCCGTATCTTGAAAGCATTACTCACCGCTGCTATCTGTGGGAATATATTTTTGATAAAAATTTATTATATAATACATAGGCTACTATCCTCAACTCAACCCTGCTTTACCACTCATATCCTGATCCATACTTTCTTTCATTATTATAGACCCCTTGGGTCATCATTGGATCCGGACTAATTATCTCAGGGGAGGAGGTTTAGCCTATTTCAATTCATAAAAACTCATTTCTTACCTTTTTTTCCCACAAACTTTTCTTCTTAATCAAGCGGTAAGACAGTCTGAGAAAAATTTTTCATAAATTTTTTTTTTTAATATCTTACTTGACTTAGTAAATATCTCATCTTATTCCGGTTTTCGGTCTCTCCCACTTATAACTTTACTTACTTTATTAGGATCTACTGCGACCCTTGGGAGATTCTATAACCTATTGACCGTACTTTCATGAGCTACATTCACTAAGTTTAGTAAGTCAATAATTTTATTTAAAATATTTTTAAAAATTCTCAGTCATCTTTCATGCTCTTTCACAAATTCGGAGTACCTTAGCACCTCATTCTTGAGAACCATCATTACACTACTTATACTTATACTCATATAATCTTAGCAGGTGCCTTATCCTGCCTATCTGACTTTATCATAACTTCATAGTGCCCTTATCTAACAATTGGCACATCTTTCTTTCTTACTCTTTACATTTTTCTCATCATTCAATACTTCTTAGTAAGTCATCATTCTAAAATTTCCCTCACTTAAACTCATTTAGCTATATAATGCTTAGGGGTTTTACTTATACTCATGCCAAAATCTATCTTATAGAATACTGGCAATGACTTCCTTTCCAGTCACAACTTATCTGCGTGACCTCTGAATACTTTACTACTTTAATTTCTAGGCCATTCAACCACCATTTCCATCTTTCTTCTATCAACTGTTTGCTATCAAATAATGGTATCTCATCACCATTTTCATTTTCATTCATTGCTTATACTGCTTCTTTATTCTTTACTCTAGTTTTTTACAACTTAGAGTCTCAACTTACCATTCTCCCTTTATGATAAACATATTCCCAAACCCAATACTTTTACTTATCTTAGCTTAGCCTTTAGATTCTCTTAACTTTTATGGGTTAGGGTTTTAATGATATTAAGGTAGTGGTCATTACTCTTTATCACTTCTCATACTTCTACTTTATTGTTTTTATCCATAACTTCCTTAGCTGCCTAGTCAAGGTTAATTAGTGGTTTGGCATCTTGAGGGAGATTTCTCAACCCTTTAACAGTCTCTTGCTAACTCAGTTAGAATCTAGCCTTCGGCCTCTCACCATTTTTGGCTCATTTGGGCATCACCCCAGGAGCTACCTTTCATCTGCTTCGCCTCGGTGGCCTTATCATATGGAGGATTTAATCTTTCTTGGCTCAATTGGGCTTCTCCCCAAGAGCTACCTCCCTTTTTCCTACCTTGGCAACTGACGAAAGATTTCATTCATTGTGAGATCTTCCGGCCATAAACATTTCTTTCCATAGCTAGATTCCATACCAAGACTAGCAATCTACCATCTCAAGGTTTCATAATTCCCTAAGTTGCTTGCCACTATTTTCTCTTTTCTTGCTTCATAATTTATACCTTGAACATCATACATACATATTCTTCTTGTAACTCATATCTACATTTGCATTACTTTATACTTGCATCATTCCTTGTTATACTGAACTTACCGGGTTTCAATACTAATGATAAACCTATTATCGTCATCTATTATCTCCATGAGATCTCCTTTTCTGAGACTTCTAACACTTCAGCTTCTTCTTCTTACAATAACATATGCCTAGAACGTATAGGCAATGAGATAATTTACCAAAATATGATATATTTAATTCTAGAACTTGTAATCTTCTTATGGCATCAAGTACTTGCTCAACCCATTAACTTTAAGGGAGTCTATAATCATGATGCCCTTCTAAAAAAAAATTTCTTCGCTTCTAGTCCAACACTCAGGGAATACATAGCTAAAACATATCCTCCAAATCCCATATGACATTCATCATAAATACCTCTAACATCTATTTGGATTTGGAGTCCTTGATTTGGTTGGAAGAAGCTACCGTTCTCATTAAAAAATTCATCTAGCCCAAACTCATTGAATTATCATAGTTTATGGGCTGATTAACCTCTTTCCTTGATCATACATTAGTCTTCTTATTTCTTTTCTCATGACTATTTCTTTTTCTAACTTATCTTCCTTTATACATTAGTTTCTCCCTACTGATTCTTTTCATAGCTACTTTTTCTTTTCTTTTTATCATTCATTTCTTACTGGCCTCTTTCATTTATTACTGAAAACATCTTGCCACTAGACTTATTTATAGGTGATGTACTTACTTTCATATTCATTGTCATCACCTACCATCACATTTCTTTGCTACTTTCGAGTCAGTGGTTGGACATTCGAGAAAAGCCTTAAGTAAACATTCACACTAGCTGCTGATTAATGAGGTTTCATATCTTTCTAAAATCATCCTAGGTCATCCTTTTTCAGAGAACTATCAGTACTGTAGGGCTCATCATCTCATTCTCTGTGGAGGTCTACTGCAACCTCATTATTGGTCTACTGCGACCATGAGATCTACTGCGATCTCTAAGCCCTACTAGGATCCTCTGTGATCCTACATCATCTTTTTACTGATAGGATCTAACTGCGATCTAACTCTGAAAGAATTCAAGACCTAAGGTAAATAAACAATATATAAAACATCCTCAACTAATCCAGCAACTACAATTAGCTATCCTTAAGACTAATCCCTTATGCCCCTAGAATATTCTTAGACCAGATTTTCATGAACGATACTTCATACTTGTAGGGAAAACTATAATCGAGAAGAGTATCTTTCTTTTCTTGCTACGATTATTTCATAGCTTCATTCTCTTTCTGCTTTTCTTACATTTATTAGGTAGCAGACATAAAACTTTGATTATTCAAACTATTCCTCGTAATTCTGCTAACCTCTACTAGTATACCCAATTGCCTACTTCGTATTAGGCCTTCCTTTTCCTAATGACTGGCTTTATTCCTCTTCTTAGCTTTCTGTCTTCCACCTTTAGTCGTCATACCATCATAACAAGGTGGGGTTCCGCACTAACAGTATAAAGGTGGCTTCGTACTTACTTACTGACTAATCCATCGTTTGTCGGAACATAATGATCTCATCTTCATCCTCATTTCTATCTAATCGCAGGAAATACTTATTATAAAAGATTACAAAATAATCCCTGCGTAAATGGTATGTTCCGAGCTTACAGGATCAACTCAGTATTATGCCACTATCTATCTATCTTTGTCTTAAGTACATCAATAGATAGCTATAGGGCTTCCATTTCATAGGAATAGCTCATTAACCTGAAAATCTTTTCTAAACTCAGTATCCAGTCCTCAACCATTTGTACATCAAACCTGAAAATAAGGGAGGACATCATTTCTAGAACTGAGCTATTACATACTACAGGTTAACATGATCAATTTTTATTATACTTCCTCTTTATGACTGCTTATGATACACTCAAACTTGCAGTCATCATTATTCTTTACATTCATATATTAATCATACTTAGAGAACGTATATAAACATATTATTTTATTCACATAATCAATATATGCATACTTTCCTTCATAGCCCTTTCTACATCATCACACATCAGTCTTTCTATTCCACCTCTTATACTTTTTATGACTGCTTATATATTACATCTCAAAATTAGCAGTCAGTCAGCATTCTTTACATATATACATATTCATATATGCATATAACCGACTATCATCTATGAGGAACTAGGACTGTCATGAACATAGGCTGACGCCGAGTCCTCTTGCAGGTCCTCTTCTAGTTCTGGCTGTTCCTCATATTGTCCCTCTATCGGGTTCTCATGGTTCAGGAACTCTATAGGGTCAGTCTCAGCCCGTTCGGTGTTCACCAGTTCCATCCTCAGCTTTTCACGATGCCTCAATTCTCGAAGACATTCCTGAAAACTTACTGGCCATTCTCTTCTCATCTCATCCTTTACCATTGCCCAATAGTCATCATCATCAGGCAATATGGTGAGGACTATATCTATCCATGCTGGCTCAAAGAATGGTTGGCCTCGAGATTCCATAAATTCTTTTGTATCACTTAACATATCAAAGAAAGTAGTCATTGGAGAGTCCCAATAACTTCGGAGACTTTCATTATAGAATCTAGCCACAATCTCCCATACTCGCTGAGCTTCATCAGTGGGAACTTCAGGAACTTCTACAATTGGTTGCTTCCCTGAATCACCCTTCTGTATCTTCTCCTTCTTAGCCTTCTTAACTTTCCCCTCTATCATATAATTCTTAATACAATGAGCTAAGTTTTGGTACTCCCTTCCTTCTAACTTTGCTTTAATGGGTGTCCAAAACTCATCGTCTAGTATTTCATTGATGAGGGTGGTGATCCAGATCGGCTCAGGGTATTCTGTTCCTATTCCTTCTAGAAATGTCTTAACCTTTGACACCTTACTCATGAATGTCATTACTTGCTCCGGTCCCTCTGAGTAAGCACCATATTCCTTTGAGTACTTACGTATGATCTGGTACACTATAAGTTCTACATCTGCCGGTCTATCATCTGGGGTATTATTAGGATCCAATAGAAATCCTGCTATGTAGTCCATATCTTCATATACCTCAACCGGCCTTTCCTGCAATAAGGCATTTACAGGAGGAACTGCTTGTATAGGTACTGCTGGAATAGCCTCCTGTATTGATTGGGAAATTCCAACTTCATACTGTCCTTCTTCTACATTTTCACCAGGAACCTCGTTGAAACCTATACCTTCCTCTTGATAGTGTACCTCTGGTACCATCTCAGGCTCTTCATGATCATCTACAACTGAGCTGTTATCTATTGAAGACATCTTTACTATCCTTCAATCACAATAACAACTAGTTAGTAGAATAATTTATTTATCACTATTCATTCTTCCTAACTTAAACTGTACTGGCCCATTACTATTGCTCTGAGAGCCTAATCCTTCGGCTCCGAGGCCCAAAACCTTTAGCTCTGATACCAAAAATGTAACACCTCCTTTATAGGCCCATTTCCCACATAATTAACCATTCTAAAGTCTATTTATATCATAGTAGGATCTTGAATCACAATAAATGGCATAACAAAATTTTTCCAACTTTGGCACTATTCATTTTATCTAATTCATTTATTCCAATTAAACTTTGGAAACTCATAACTAAATCAATAAAAATCGTATGCATGTGATTCAAGTCTCCATGTGTAGCTTAAAACATTATTTACATGGGAAAAATATAAATCAGAGCAAAAACTTGGCCAATTTCGTGAATTTCTACCATTCATATGGTCAATTTTAGAAATTCTAGTTTTCTGGGCTAACTTTAAAAATTCACTATAAATCTTACACTCATCCTATTTGAGTGATCTTTGGACCACATGAAAGCTCTTTCTATCTAGTTTTTAAACATAGATAACATTCATACTTTATACATTAACAAGTCCATACTGTAGCTCCTTCATTTGGTAGTGGTCAAAATAACCGTTTGTATCCTTATACTTACAATACAAAAATTGTAAGATATTTACATGACCATAATTCATCTTCATATCATGCCACACCTTAGCTAGAACTTAAAGGAATATTAAAATCTAGAAAAAACTTATTTATCATCACATTTACCAATTTATGCAATATATCAAAACTCATGGCCGATGCTTTAATTATCACATTAATGGCCAAAGTCTTTCTCCTTTCCCTTCTCTTCCTTGGTGGACTTGCCATTGCTGCTACCTATTCATGGTTCATATTTGGGAGGGTGAGATTCAAAGAATCTCAGTAGTTAACACCCAACATGCCATCACATCATCACATTCAACATAAAAATATCAAGATAACACATTTTGTATACCTTAACACACTTTGAATGCATTATCACATTTGTGTCATATGAATTCATAAAAATTTCGGCAGAGTTTCGTTTTGACAAATGGACATCCCGGGGTCTCAATGCCCCTCCAACAACTCAGCCAATACACATAAATCATCTCAAAACATCGTTGCAATCATATGACAAGGCATAAAACACATTGAAACAAAACATGATAACATAATGCTAGTACGGGAAATTAACTACCTTATGATGCTCCCTTGCTTTCCAAACTTGGTCCACCACTTTTTGAGCTTTCCACAACCTTCTTGAACCTATCCACATCATCATTGAACCAATTTATCCATTGGTTTTTCGGAATTACACAATGCTTTATACAATAAAACCCAAATTTTACACTTTGTTTTCCTTTGCTTTTTCTTTGTACAACATACTTGTTCCTAAGGTTTTGGATCATGGGGAATCCATTTTTGAGGTCAAAATCATGAAATTCCAACTCTAAATACCTCCCCTGTTCTGGCCGAAATTATCTCATAGTGATTAAGAAAAATTTCCTTCAAATCACTTCAAACCTTCCATGGATTCATGCTTCTAGTGTCTAGTCTATGCTTTCCCTTAAGTTTCATGGTCCAAAACTCATTCCTATGCTAAAACCCAATTTGGATGAAACCCTAAGGTGTAAAGGAAGAAAACTAAACCATAAATCATGCTTTAAAAACCATGGATAGTAAGCTTAGGGTAGTAACATAAAAGCTTACCGATTGGTTTTTCAATTTTGCTTTGACTCCTCTTCCTTTTCTTCCTCTTTTTCTCCTTCCTTTTCTTGCGTTTTCTTCCTCTGGTTTGGCTACTGGTTCACGTGTGAAAATGCAGAGGAAAGAAGGTAATTAAATGACTTAATCATGTGGTTAACATTATGGCTAATCATGGTTAATTAACAAAAGTAACCATGATTACTTTTTGGTCTCCTTCTTCAAGAAGTTTGTCTTCAAAAATCATTAAATAATTTGGATAATTGGCTGCAGCAATTCACGCATGAGAGAGAGAAAAAGGTGTCCAAAAATTGTCCAATTTTCCTGATTCAGATATACCTCAATCCGGATATTTTTTAATCGTACCGATAAAATCGTCTTTACAGTAATTTAACATTTTTGGGATACAGGACTATTCTAATTTTATTTTTATATTTCCATAATTATCCTGTCCCAAATGGTATCTGTATATGACCCATATCCTGATCCGATTTCTTTTTAACTATCGGTAGGGCCCACGGTTTACTTTATCGGTTTACTGTTACTTTTGGACACTCGGCACTGATTATTTCCTTATTCTTGAACATTAACCCTCAGTGCCATATACCATTGGACTTCTCTCGTCGAGAGCTTCATTTTGACAGTAATTTTGCATATTTACAAAATTGCCCTTGACCCGGGGTTAAATTATAATTTCTAAAACTTTCGGGTCATTAGGTGCAATTTTCCCTAAAACTTTTTATTTCTTTCTCCACATGTATTTCAATGGTTTTGGGACATGGATGTCCTTTTCATAATTCTTTGGGGGTAAAAATATAATTTTCTCATTTTTCATTCATCCAGGAAAAATGATCTCTTTGTCCTTTTTCACGTAAAACGGTACCTGTCCGTTTTTGCATATTTTAGCTTTCTTAGAATGTTACAGGATACATGCATTTAATATATATTTTAAAAAATTAAAATATATATTTCATTTGTTTATTGAATAAAGTATAAATTTTAAAGATGTATCCTAATATTTTGTTCAAATTATTAATATATAATATTATGCAAAAAAATATATTAAAACTCTGATTCTTTGTATATATTCTTGTAATTTTTTTCATGATATTCCCTATGTCTCATTTGGCTCCCAAGGTTCACTTTCTGCCTCCACCCCTAAGTCAACAAGAATATTATCTATAAATAAACTTAAATCATAATTGTTAATTATAACATGTAATTATTTGTAAGGTAAAAGCTAATTGTCAATTATTAATTTTTTAAATTGATTTTTTAAAAACAAATTTGTAGCCTCGTCTAGCATTGCTGCTGCTAACTTCATGATAGTTATATTTGATAGTTTACCTCTTAATTAGTGCAAAATCACGGCGGTCTCTCGATTTGAAGCTTTTCACGATGTGGTTAAAAAAGTTAGAGTTCTCTTGTGTTCTACTCGTGACACTAGATGTTTTCCAATTATGTGACACGGCATATATATATATATATAGAGAGAGAGAGAGAGAGAGAGAGAGAGAGAGAGAGAGTTAAGTAAGAATAAATAATATATGATACTGTATTTACCTCTGTTATTTTGGGAAAAAAATACAGATAAATAAGAGTAATGTTGTTTCCCTCTGCAATTTTCATGTTTTCTTTTGGTCTGCATTGAATCATTATGTAAACCCTTCTATGCATTTATCATTGTTATACATCAAATAAGTAAAAGCAGAAGTATCCAAGCTTTTACAAACAAGACTTTTATTTTTCAATAAAACTTTGCTTCACTATATACTGTCGAGTTTAATTACTCTCCCGATCTTAACAAAGTTCGTTGATGAATACTCAAATATCACTATTACCCAAGCTTTTTTTTTTTTGTCAACAAAAGAAGGATCATGATATTAAAGCAACATATCCAAGTTTACAAACAACAAACAGGAAAATAAAGAAACAACCCAAAGCAAGCTTTAAATCTACTTCCTTAGTACTACCTGAAGGATAGAAAATATGGCTTGAATAAGGCTAAGAAAGAGAAGTATAATTCCAGCAATAGTAGCCACAGTTTGCCAAGGTGTCTATCAATAATCACATTTCAGAGTTGCCTTCTTCTTGTGCCATGGATTTTGGCAGAAGTTATTCAACCTCTTGCCGATATCAACGTATTTAAAACTGAGATCCGCTTGAATAATATTTTTCCGGAGACCATTAAATATTATAGCCACCTCACTGGAATCACCTAGATAGTGGCGGATTATTTTGTTATGAGTGAGGACATCCACATCTTTATTTGTGTTGATCAAGCAATCCAATATAAGGGCTTAGTCAGTGATGTAAGATGAAAAACGATAATGACACCGCTCTAAAGCTATCATGTTACGAAACAAATTTTCTGTTTTGTCTTCCCATACAATTTGAGGGATCTCAAGAACGGACCCTGAAAATTTTAAGTCTAATAAGCACTTGCTTTCACTAACCTTGAACTTTAGTCCTGCTTCCTGTAACTCATTTGCACTGTATAAAAGAAAATGGTCTCCAGCGATATGGAATGACCGCCTATGAGGTTTAGTAGTTGGCAGGTGGAAGAACCCAAGTAGATCCGTAAAGTGCTTCATCGTAACATCAGGATCAGGCACTTTGTCCTGTATGTTGAAATAGGCAAAGTAAGCAAGTGTGAGCTTAAGAAAGGAAGGGATGTCATCACGAAGGTGAGGGCGAAATGCTCTATTAAATAGATCTTTAAGAAAATCGAAAGGAAGTTGATTCTCAAGCAAAAGCATATCCCTCATTATAATTTCCTCCCAACGTAGTAGTAATAGTTTGGAATCCGTCTTCCGTGACCGATTTCTGTGCACCATCAAGAAGAGTTCAATTATGAAACCAGCATCCACTAATATTAGCTTCACAAGTTCCTTGTGGCTCGGGTCGATGTTCCCCGAGTAAGAAGCACGAACCGTTGGCTCTGAAAGTTTTGCAAAGGCCAATAAATCATCCAAATGTGTCTTAGCTTCTCTTACGAATTTCTTGAAGAATACTCCTTTCTGCCTTTCCATGTCTTTTAGCTTCTCATTTCTATAATGAAAGGGGCCAATCGAAACAACTTTTGGAATGTAAGCCTCCTCTTTTAGCTCACGGATGGTAGGGGGCACCTTGTAGATACAACAAGTTGGTGACCAGAGACCATCTTCATCCCCATCCTGAATCATTGCTTTGATGTCAATTATGACATCATCCTCCATCCATCAAATTTGGTTTAGAAAGCAAATCAACAGTTACAGAAGCAAAATAAAAGAAGGGGGGAAACAAGTTTCTGAAGTATAAACTGTGTTTTTTGTCATAAGTGAATGGTAATATCAAAAATCTTTTTATAACTAAAACTAAATAGAATTGGACAAGAGTAAAGGATGCATACTTCTTGTTCCAGAATTGAAATCTGATGAATGAGGTGTGAGGTAAAGTTCCTGCATATCCACCATTTCTTCAGTAATAATCTCAGAGGTCAAGTCCTCCATCTACCAAATTGTTCTATTGGATGAGAATTTCAAAATGTGCTCCTCTTGTGCTCTGATCTATCTATCAGATAAGACTATATATCTTATCTATATTTGAAGGTTTCTTGAGGTCCTATATTATTGGAATGACTCCCCTATACATTGACTCGTTGACTTGTTAATTAGACGTATCCAGCTAGCCAAGAAAAATCAAACAAATCTCTAGGACCCAAACTGAAGTAGATAAATTATTGAAAGTAATGACATATATTGACAGGCTCATAATTTTTAATAATAATATTTAAAATTTAAAAAATTAAATTTTTAAATATTATAAAAGCAAATCATCATCATCATCAGTGTTTTCTTCAACTTTTCAATCGTCGTCTCTAGAATTAGAACATGATATTACTTGGTATTTTTGTCCAATGGTAATAAGAAATAAAAAAAAACCCTTATAATATAGCGAAATCTTATTGACCGTAATATTGAAAAGGACGTCTGGTGAATTTTTTTTAAATAATTGAATTATTTCTATGGTTCTCAAAATATTTTAATTCTTAAGTCAATAAATTATGGATAATTAACTCTTAGTTTGAATTATAGACCTGGGTCTTTCACTTATATTTTCACATTTTTGGAGCCTTGATTATAATAATTTATTATGTGTCTATATGTATTAATATGTCCCAGAGTGTCATTTTCCCTTCATATAACCACTCCTGTTGAACAATTAACGTGTTGTATAGGCCAGCCCACAAACTGTTTGAACTTTGTATAACTTTTTCTTGATTTAATATTTCTTCATATATTTTGTTAGTGTTTAAATGTTTTAAAAATAATCTTCCATACATCATTGAAAAAAAAATCTTGTTAAAATATAGTATAATAAACAATTTTACACAAAGGTGTGTGTGTAAACAAAGGCGCCTTTTTTGAAAAAACACAACTTCCTTTTTTAATTTGCTGTTTGATTTGAGCCCTTAGATGTATTTGGCTGTCTTGTTCTTGTTCGTTTTACTGGTTACTGTAATACCCTACCTCTTGACACCTCCAGACTTATCCAAAACTTTAAAATTTAAGCAAACACAACCCCAACACCTTAAAGCAATACTCCAAAACTTCAAAACAGCGGAAACGACTCCCAAAACACCAAAATAGGGCTGGAGGCCGCGGCCGCTACAATACCGCTGTGGCTCTAGGCGCCTCCCCTGTTTCTCCATCGCTTTTGGATTCACTGGCTCTGCGGCCTGGACACTGGAGCCACGGTGCCCCATGCTGATATGCCATATCAGCAACTTTCATACTCCGAGGCAAACTTCCGACGCGCATAACTTTATGCTCCAACCTCTGATTGACTTGATTCCAACTCCTACAAGTCAATATAGTCCCTATCTATCCAAAGACACCACTTTTACCTTAATCCAACTCCGTATAGAGATTCTGGACCTTTAACACCATTTTGGCCACTTATTGACCAAAACTCACCACTACCCACATCCAATTGCCACCAAAGGCAAATGGACACTCAAAGACCATTCATACATGTCCAAATCCCCTAAACTAACTTGTCCAAAGAGGTTTCACCTCAAAGGAACCACTCCTATGAGATTTGACCCCCTAGAACTCAACTTGACAAAACGGGCTACAGGCCCTAAAACATCGCAACAAGGCCACAAAACCATTCGAGCTCACCAACACTAACATACATACTTCTCAACATCCAAAACCAAGCAACCATACATACAACATACAAAGATCCATAACCAGTCTCAACTATATCATTTATCCATTATAAATCATTCTATCCTACTTGGCACAAGATACATTATCCAAAATACACACACTACATAGACTATTTCCACGTACGCAGCTACTCCTGCGTCTTCTCCGGGCTAGTGCCAGAACCGTCACCTGAAAGGTTAGTCATAGGAGAGGGGTGTGAGACAATGTCTCAGTAACCGTGGACAAACACATTCACATTCACATATATATATATATATTCCATACAACTCATGAATGCAATGTGCAATAAATGGTATGCATGTCTCCCTCGCAGACAGCTAGAACCACAGGCTATCGTCATGACAGGACATTTGGTATAGTAAACTCCCTTCCAACAGTTGGTGAAGACTGATTCCGAGACATCACCAAGCTCACCTCCCATTAGTGCACCCGGCCAAAGGTAACACTAATGTTCAGACTGTGGCTCTCCTTCCCCTGGACCACCTTGAATTGGTGGTAATTTAGGGAAGGTGCAGTCCTCTGCCGCCTGGCTCCCCTGGCCATAGGGGAGGATTTAATGATAGGAATCACATCCTTATCTTCCCTAATCATATATCATATCATATCACATCATCATCATGTAATGCCCCTCATGATATTTTTCTTGGCATTGTGTTCAGGACCGGAGGAAACGGGACGGAGGAAGGCTCAAGTGGAGTCAGAAGGAGCTCCATGCCGCGGCGAGAAGCAGGGCCGCCGCGACGAGAAGCTTTCCAGAGGCGTTATTCCGGATTAAATGGTAGAGCCGCGGCGAGAGTCGGAAAAATTGTTTAAATCCCGATCAGTCGGACACGAAAGAAAGAAAGAAAACGAAGGGAACGACGAAGGGAGACCGAGGAGCAGTGTTAGGGCTCGACATTTCCGGCGTCTAGGAGCGATTTTCAGACCGAGGGAGCTTGGATTTGAGTTGGTAAGTGTTCCCTACTCCTCCCTCTCCATTTTTCTTTGGTTAGAATTTGGGATTTTCGGTGTTAAGGTTGGATTTCCGGTTTGGGGTGAAATCCACCGATTGAAATGGATGATTTGAGGTTAAGGAAGAGTGTTTTGGCATTCTTGTGGCTTGGGTGTGAGTTTTGAAGGGATTATGTGTGTTTAGAGTTTAACCCTAAGTTGTTTTCGGTAATGGCTCTTGGGAATCCGAAGTGTCTGAGGTTGTGTAGTGTTTGAGTGATCCCTAAGAGCTTATTGATGCATGAAAAGAGTGTTGGAACCTTGGGTTAGGTTAATGTGGTTGAATTGTGATATTTGGTTTGTGGGTATGTTATGCTAATGGAAGAATTGTGGTATGGTAAAGGTTGTTGGCTAATCGAGAGGGGTTCACGCGTATTGGTCAGTTCAAGGAAGCTTGTGGAACTCGTGTGTGTGTGATAACGACAATTGAGGTAACCGGGTGTTTGTTTATATTGTATTGATTATGTTGTATGATAGTATGTGTAGTCGTGTATATATGCATGTCTCTTTCATACCATGATATCGATGTGTTTGTGTGTATTGTTTTTATATATCGTGGTATGTATACTGCTAGACGATGGTTATGACTATGATGATGATAAGGGTGATAATGGGATGATATGATGCATACATGACATTACAATGATAATGATATGATGATACATGAGCATCACCACATGACGTTATGAGACTGTGATGTATGGTGGATAGAGTGGTGATGACGTGATGGCGGTATGATGTATGATGATATATCTATATATGTTAGGGAGGATAAGGATGGATTATATATCTATATATGTTAGGGAGGATAAGGATGGATTATATATGTATATGTTAGGGAGGATAAGGATGGATTATGTATATGTTAGGGAGAATAAGGGTGGATGCTATGTCTATGATATACATATATGTTAGGGAGGATAAGGATGGATGATATATGTGTTATGTGTTAGGGAGGATAAGGATGGAGCCCCTAGGAGGGCGACATGCATGTCATTCATTTCATATTGCATTCATGATTTATGAGAGATATATGTATATATATGTATATATGTGTGTGGTTGTTGTCCCCGGTTACTGAGACATTGTCTCACCCCCCCTTTCCCATAAACTAACCTTTCAGGTGACGGTACTGGCACCAGTCCAGAGAAGACACGGGAGTAGCTGTGCACGTGGGAGTAGTCTATGTAGTGTGTGTATTTTGGTTAATGTATTGTGCCAAGTAGGATAGAGAATGGTTTGTAATGGATTTATAACATGGTTGAGACTGGTTATGTAGGTATGTTTATGTATGTGGTATGTATGGTTGAATGTGGTTGAGAAGTTTGTATGGCCGTCTTGGTAAGTCCAGAGTGTTGTTGGGCCTAGTTGGTTTGTATAAGGGCCTGTAGCCCATTTGGTCAAGTTGGGTTCCAAGAGGTCAAATCTCAGAGGAGTTGTTCCTTTGAGATATAGCCTCTTTAGACAAGTTGGTTTGGGGGATTTGGACCTATATGGATGGTCTCTAAGCGACCAGTTGTCTTTTGTGGCAATTGGAGGTGGTTAGTGGTGAGTTTTGGTTCAGCAAGGGGCCAAAATGGTGTCAAGGGTCCAAAATCTCCATACGGAGTTGGATTGAGGTGAAAGTGGTGTCTATAGATAGATAGAGACTAGATTGACTTGTAGGAGTTGGAATCGAGTCAATCGGAGGTCGGAGCATAAAGTTATGAGCGTCAGAAGTTTGCCCCGGAGTGTTGATTTTGCTGATATGGGATATCAGCTGGGGGCGCCACGGCGCAGGAAGCCAGGCCGCGGCGCCAGAGGAGGCAGTAGCGATGTAAACGCAGGGGAGGGTGGAGTCACGGCGGTACTGTAGCGGCCGCGGCCCCAGCCCAGTTTTTGGTGCTTTTGAGTCGTTTTCGCTGTGTTTATGAATTGGAAGAGTTGTTTTGAGACGTCAGGGTTGTATTTGGTTGAATGTTTGAAGTTTTTGGTTATGTATGGAGGTGTCAGGAGGTAGGATGTTACATTTTGGTATCAGAGCAATGGTTTTGGGCCATTGTTTCTGTTTGAAGTACTACTTGGCACAAGATTGAATACATAGACTATATTCCCACTGCAATGTTAGTCCAGAACCATATAATTGAATGTATTGTTGCTTGTGTGTAGGAAGAATGTCTCGAAGAGGAAGACAGAGTAATAGTGATCTGATGAGGCAGATGCATGAGATGTTGGCTGGCCTCAGTAATCAGGTGAATACTCAAGGAGAAACGCTGAACAGGTTGCAAGAGAGAATGGATAGGCAAGAACAGGAGGATGTGAATGAAGAAGCTGGTATATTTGTGGATCTGAATGCGGGAGAAGATGAAAATGTGGTGGAGCCTGAGAGGGCCCCAAGAGTTGGAAGAAGAGGTATCTCTTCACAGCTGAAGGACTTTCGGAAGTTTAATCCTCCGGCTTTCGAAGGTACCATGGATTTGTCACAAGCAAAGAATTGGATTGAACAGATGGAGAACATCTTCAATGTGATGGATTGCACCTCAGAGCAAAAGGTGCAACTGGCGGTCTTCAAGCTCGAGAAGAAGGCTAAGAGATGGTGGAGGAGTATTCTCCCAAGTGTTGAAGCGATGAGTCCTCCTATGAATTGGGGACAGTTTAAGGAACGGTTCTTTGCACATTACGTCCCTCCTGCCTTAATGATGCAAAAGGAAGCCGAGTTCCTAACTTTTCAACAAGGAAATCTGTCAGCAGATGACTACATTGATCAGTTCTTGGACTTGGCAAAATATTCCACTTATCTGAATAGTTATCCCGACGATAGGTGGATGGCGCAAAGGTTGTTTGAGGGTGCCCATCCAGAGATTAAAGAGCGGTTATCTGTGGTTGAGTTTGCGTCCTTCGAGGACTTATGTGCGAAGATTCGTGCCTTGTATAGACGGATGAAGGAGGCTGAGGAACACAGAAGGAATTCCATGATTCGGGCCTTTTCTCATCTAGGACCTACTGGAGGAATTAGTAACGGAAGTGGTTTAGGAAGTGGTAGCAGTGGTGGTAGTACAGGTTCTAGTGGAGGAAGAGGTCGACATAATCGAGGTTGTCATAGTAGAGGAAGAGGCAGGTTTGGTAGGGAGCAGCACAATAGAGGTCGGTTTGGCAGAGGACCCTTTTATCGAGGTGGCTATGAACAAGGGAGTTCCAGTCAGAGTGAACATGCAGGAAGGGACTCCGCTCCATCTCAGTACAGTTCTGGTAGTGCATCAAATCCGTGCGCAAAATGCGGGTTTAGTCATGGTGATCGTCCGTGTTTGGTTTGTTTTAATTGTGGGAGACCGGGTCATATGTCGCGGAATTGTTGGGAGCCACGGCGTGATGAGGTGACAAGGAGGCCTACAATTCCCAGACGAGTTTTCGCCATCACCCGACAAGAAGCGGATGCAGCGCCTAATTTGATTAGAGGTAAGCTTAAACTCAATGGTTACTCTATTCATGCTTTGTTTGACTCAGGTGCATCGCATTCCTTCATTTCTTTCGATTGTGCTCGGAGATTGGGAATGGTGACAATGGAGTTGCCTTTTGAATTGTCGGTATCCACACCCATGGGAGTTTCATTAAGAACTGCTCAAGCTTGTTTGAACTGTGTGATTCGTTTTGAACACCGAAGCACTACCCTGGATCTAATTTGTTTGCCGTTGCAAGAGATTGATGTGATAATTGGGATGGATTGGCTAGAGGCGAATAATGCCATTCTCGACTGTGCTCGGAAGACTGTGTCTTTGCCGATGAATATCCCTAGTGTAGAAGGGGATGAGAATGTTTGTTTGTCCTTTGCTCAAGCTGGCAGGTATCTGAAGAAAGGATGTCAAGGGTTTCTGGTTTTCTTCTCTGTGAATGTGGATATGCAAGGTGGTGTCGAAAGATATCCGGTTGTGAATGAATTCCCTGATATTTTTCCAGAGAAGATTACCGGTTTACCCCCACCGCAAGAACTGGAGTTTTCCATTGATTTGATGCCCGGGACTAGTCCTATTTCGAAAGCCCCATATCGAATGGCACTGTCTGAATTGAAAGAGTTGAAGAAGCAGATTGAGGATTTGTTGAAGAGAGGTTTTATCAGACCGAGTGTTTCACCTTGGGGAGCTCCAGTATTGTTTGTCAAGAAGAAGGATGGTAGCCTCAAATTGTGCATTGATTACAGGCAGCTGAATCGGGTGACAATCAAGAATAAATATCCTTTACCTAGGATTGAGGACTTGATTGATCAGTTGGCAGGTGCCTCCGTATTCTCTAAAATCGATTTGAGGTCGGGATACCATCAATTGCGAGTGGGTGCTGAGGATGTGCCTAAAACGGCATTTCGAACTCGATATGGTCATTATGAGTTTCTTGTGATGCCATTCGGGTTGACAAATGCCCCGGCAATCTTCATGGATTATATGAACAGGGTGTTTCGGCTGTATTTGGATAAGTTTGTGGTGGTTTTTATTGACGACATTCTGGTTTACTCCAAGAGTGAGGAAGAGCATGCGCTTCATCTTCGGATTGTGTTGCAAGTATTGCGGGATCACCAACTGTATGCTAAGCTCAATAAGTGTGAGTTTTGGCTACGGGAAGTGAAATTTCTAGGTCATGTGATTTCTGCAGAAGGTGTGGCAGTAGACCCCAGTAAAGTTGAAGCGGTGTTGAATTGGGAGAGACCGCAATCGGTGACTGAAATTCGGAGTTTTCTGGGTTTGGCTGGATATTACTGAAGGTTCATTAAGGGATTCTCTCAGCTTGTTATGCCATTGACTAGACTCACCCGTAAGGATCGATCTTTCATTTGGGATGACAGGTGTGAGAGAGCATTCCAAGAGCTAAAGGTTTGTCTGACATCCACCCCAGTGCTCATTATCCCTAACCCATTAGAGTCTTTCACTGTATATACAGACGCCTCTAAGAAGGGTCTATGGTGTGTTTTGATGCAGCAAGGTAGAGTTGTGGCGTATGCTTCACGGCAGTTAAGGCCTCATGAAGAAAACTATCCTGCTCACGACCTTGAGCTGGCGGCTGTAGTGTTTGCCTTGAAATTGTGGAGGCATTATCTCTATGGTGCTCAGTTTGAGGTATTCAGTGATCACAAGAGTTTGAAGTATTTGTTTGATCAGAAAGAGCTAAATATGAGGCAAAGGCGTTAGGTTGAGTTCCTGGTGGATTATGAGTTTGTTTTGAAATATCATCCTGGGAAAGCCAATGTTGTGGCAGATGCATTGAGTAGAAAATCGATCCATATGGCTATAATGATGATCAGGGAGCAGCAGTTGCTTGTAAGCTTGAGAGATATGAAGTTATCTATTAATGTTCATCCTGGAGTATTAGTGATGAGTTCCCTCAGTGTATCAAGCGATCTATTAAAGAACATCTGCTATGCTCAGATGAAGGATGACTATCTTTTGGGCATTCGAGAACAGATTGAAATGGCAGAGACCCAGGATTTTAATATCTTGGAAGATGGTATTATCCGGTACCATGGTCGGATTTGTGTGCCTAATGTTGCAAGATTACGAGAAACTGTGTTGGAGGAAGCTCATAAGAGCCGGTACACTATTCACCCAGGTACCACCAAGATGTATCAAGATTTAAAGTGTGGTTATTGGTGGCCAGGAATGAAAAAGGACATCGCAGAGTATGTTGCAAGATGTCTAATTTGTCAGAGGGTCAAGATTGAACACCAATTGCCTGCAGGTACATTGCAGCCTTTAGAGATTCCGGAGTGGAAATGGGATAGCATTTCCATGGATTTTGTGATGGGATTACCAAGGACCTCTTCAGGACACAATGCGATATGGGTCATTATGGACAGGTTGACGAAGTCGGCCCATTTTCTTCCAATTCGGGAAACTATTTCAATGGAGAAGTTGGCCCAATTGTATGTGAATGAGATAGTAAGATTACATGGAATCCCGATTAATATTGTGTCAGATAGAGATTCCAGATTCACATCCAAATTTTGGAAATCTTTGCAGAAGGCAATTGGTACGAAATTGAGTTTCAGTACTGCTTATCACCCTCAATCTGATGGGCAGACTGAAAGGACTATTCAGACTCTAGAGGACATGTTGCGGGCATATGTTCTAGAGAACAAAGGCAATTGGGATCAGTTTCTGCCGTTGGTTGAATTTGCCTACAACAATAGTTTCCACTCAAGTTTGCAAATGGCTCCGTATGAAGCGCTGTATGGTCGAAGGTGCAAGTCACCATTATGTTGGGCTGAACTTGGTGAAAGGAGTCTTTTGGGCCCAGATATTGTGGATCAAACCTCTCAGCAGATAGAGAGTATTCATTAGAAGCTTCTTACAGCTCAAAGTCGGCAAAAGAGTTATGCGGATAGGAGGAGGAGACCATTGGAGTTTGATGTTGGGGATCATGTATTTTTGAAGGTCACTCCTACTACTGGTGTTGGAAGATCGATTCGAGCCAAGAAGCTTACTCCAAGGTATATGGGTCCATATCAAATTCTGGAACGAATTGGGACAGTAGCGTATCGAATGGCGCTACCACCTAGTCTTGCTGGATTGCATGATGTTTTCCACGTGTCTCAACTGAAGAAGTATCATCCGGATCCGTCTCATATAATTGATGATGAAGCAGTTCAAGTACGAGAGAATCTGACTTTTGAGGTCACACCATTGCAAATTCTAGATGTGAAAGAGAAGCAGATGAGAAATAAGACCATAAAGTTGTTAAAGGTCCTTTGGAGCGGTTGGATGTCCAATGATATCACGTGGGAGACCGAAGAGTCTATGCGGAGGAAGTATCCAGAGATATTTGCTTGAGGCAAGAGTTGAAATTTCGAGGACGAAATTTTTATAAGGAGGGGAGAGTGTAATGCCCCTCATGATATTTTTCTTGGCATTGTGTTCAGGACCGGAGGAAACGGGACGGAGGAAGGCTCAAGTGGAGTCAGAAGGAGCTCCATGCCGCGGCGAGAAGCAGGGCCGCCGCGGCGAGAAGCTTTCCAGAGGCGTTATTCCGGATTAAATGGTAGAGCCGCGGCGAGAGTCGGAAAAATTGTTTAAATCCCGATCAGTCGGACACGAAAGAAAGAAAGAAAATGAAGGGAACGACGAAGGGAGACCGAGGAGCAGTGTTAGGGCTCGACATTTCCGGCGTCTAGGAGCGATTTTCAGACCGAGGGAGCTTGGATTTGAGTTGGTAAGTGTTCCCTACTCCTCCCTCTCCATTTTTCTTCGGTTAGAATTTGGGATTTTCGGTGTTAAGGTTGGATTTCCGGTTTGGGGTGAAATCCACCGATTGAAATGGATGATTTGAGGTTAAGGAAGAGTGTTTTGGCATTCTTGTGGCTTGGGTGTGAGTTTTGAAGGGATTATGTGTGTTTAGAGTTTAACCCTAAGTTGTTTTCGGTAATGGCTCTTGGGAATCCGAAGTGTCTGAGGTTGTGTAGTGTTTGAGTGATCCCTAAGAGCTTATTGATGCATGAAAAGAGTGTTGGAACCTTGGGTTAGGTTAATGTGGTTGAATTGTGATATTTGGTTTGTGGGTATGTTATGCTAATAGAAGAATTGTGGTATGGTAAAGGTTGTTGGCTAATCGAGAGGGGTTCACGCGTATTGGTCAGTTCAAGGAAGCTTGTGGAACTCGTGTGTGTGTGATAATCACAATTGAGGTAACCGGGTGTTTGTTTATATTGTATTGATTATGTTGTATGATAGTATGTGTAGTCGTGTATATATGCATGTCTCTTTCATACCATGATATCGATGTGTTTGTGTGTATTGTTTTTATATATCGTGGTATGTATACTGCTAGACAATGGTTATGACTATGATGATGATAAGGGAGATAATGGGATGATATGATGCATACATGACATTACAATGATAATGATATGATGATACATGAGCATCACCACATGACGTTATGAGACTGTGATGTATGGTGGATAGAGTGGTGATGACGTGATGGCGGTATGATGTATGATGATATATCTATATATGTTAGGGAGGATAACGATGGATTATATATCTATATATGTTAGGGAGGATAAGGATGGATTATATATGTATATGTTAGGGAGGATAAGGATGGATTATGTATATGTTAGGGAGAATAAGGGTGGATGCTATGTCTACGATATACATACATGTTAGGGAGGATAAGGATGGATGATATATGTGTTATGTGTTAGGGAGGATAAGGATGGAGCCCCTGGGAGGGAGACATGCATGTCATTCATTTCATATTGCATTCATGATTTATGAGAGATATATGTATATATATGTATATATGTGTGTGGTTGTTGTCCCCGGTTACTGAGACATTGTCTCACCCCCCTTTCCCATAAACTAACCTTTCAGGTGACGGTACTGGCACCAGTCCAGAGAAGACACGGGAGTAGCTGTGCACGTGGGAGTAGTCTATGTAGTGTGTGTATTTTGGTTAATGTATTGTGCCAAGTAGGATAGAGAATAGTTTGTAATGGATTTATAACATGGTTGAGACTGGTTATGTAGGTATGTTTATGTATGTGGTATGTATGGTTGAATGTGGTTGAGAAGTTTGTATGGCCGTCTTGGTAAGTCCAGAGTGTTGTTGGGCCTAGTTGGTTTGTATAAGGGCCTGTAGCCCATTTGGTCAAGTTGGGTTCCAAGAGGTCAAATCTCAGAGGAGTGGTTCCTTTGAGGTATAGCCTCGTTAGACAAGTTGGTTTGGGGGATTTGGACCTATATGGATGGTCTCTAAGCGACCAGTTGTCTTTTGTGGCAATTGGAGGTGGTTAGTGGTGAGTTTTGGTTCAGCAAGGGGCCAAAATGGTGTCAAGGGTCCAGAATCTCCATACGGAGTTGGATTGAGGTGAAAGTGGTGTCTATAGATAGATAGAGACTAGATTGACTTGTAGGAGTTGGAATCGAGTCAATCGGAGGTCGGAGCATAAAGTTATGCGCGTCCGAAGTTCGCCCCGGAGTGTTGATTTTGCTGATATGGGATATCAGCTGGGGGCGCCGCGGCGCAGGAAGCCAGGCCACGGCGCCAGAGGAGGCAGTAGCGATGTAAACGCAGGGGAGGGTGGAGTCGTAGCGGTACTGTAGCGGCCGCGGCCCCAGCCCAGTTTTTGGTGCTTTTGAGTCATTTTCGCTGTGTTTATGAATTGGAAGAGTTGTTTTGAGACGTCAGGGTTGTATTTGGTTGAATGTTTGAAGTTTTTTGTTATGTATGGAGGTGTTAGGAGGTAGGATGTTACACATCACCACCTAAACTACCATATGTCACAATCTCACAATGTCATGTAATGATGCTCATGTATCATCATATACTCATCATCATCATCATCATATCACAATGTCATGTATGCATCATGCCATGTCATGTCAGTATCGTCATCGTAATCATCATAGTCATCATCATCATCATAATTATCACAACTATCAACTAGCTGTGTGCATACCATGATATATATATATAGAAAACCGTATACACAACACATCAATATCGTGGTATGAAAGAAACATGCATATATATACATAAATATACATACCAATATACAATACAATACAAATAAACAAACACCCGGTTATCTCAACTGTCGTTACCACACGCACAGGAGTTCCACAAGCTTCCTTGAACTGTTCAATACATGTGAACCCCTCTCGATAGCCAACAACCTTCGCAATACCATAATTCTTCCATTAACACAATGTACCAATAAACCAAACATCACAATTCAACCATATTAACCTAATCCAAGGTTCCAACACCATTTTCATGCATCAGTAAGCTCTTAGGGATCACTTAAACACTACACAACCTCCTACACTTTGGATTCTCAAGAGCCCTAACCAAGAACAACCTAGGGTTATGCTCTAAACACATATAATCCCTTTAAAACTCACATCCAAACAACAATGATACGAAAACACAATTCTTTAACCCAATTTCATCTATTTCAATCAGTGGATTTCGTCCCTAACCAGAAATCCAACCTCAATACCGAAAATCCCAAACTCTAACAGAAGAAAATAGAGAGAGAGGAGTATAGAACACTTACCAACTTGAATCCAAGCTTTTAAGGTCCGAAAATCACTCTCAATAGTCGGAAATAGTGAACCCTAGCTCAGCTCCTTGCGGTCTCGCTCGGTTTCTTCCATTTCTTTCTTTTCTGATCGTCCGAAATGGTCCGAATTTAAACAAATTTCCCGATCCTTGTCGCGGCCTCAGCATACCTCGCCATGGTTCCACCAAGTTCATCCGGAACAACGCCACTGGGATGGTTCTCGCCGCGGCATGGAGCTCTTCCAGACTCCACTTGAGCCATCGTCCATCCTGTTTCCTCCAATCCTAAACACAATGCCAAAAAAAAATAACATGAGGGGTGTTACACTCTCCCCTCCTTATAAAAATTTTGTCCTCAAAATTTCAACTCTTACCTCAAGTAAAGATCTCTGGATGCTTCCTTCACATGGATTCTTCATTTTCCCATGTGACATCGTTGGATGTCAAGCCGCTCCATAGGACCTTAATCAACTTTATGGTCTTATTCCTCAACTGCTTCTCTTTAACATCAAGGATTTGTAACGGTGCAACCTCAAAAGTCAGATCCTCTCGTACTTGAACTACTTCATCATCAATTATATGAGACGGATCTGGATGATACTTCTTGAATTGAGACACGTGGAAAACATCATGCAATCCAGCAAGATTAGGCGATAGCACCACTCGATACACTACAGGCCCAATTTGTTCCAGAATTTGGTATGGACCCATATACCTCAGAGTGAGCTTCTTGGCTCAAATCGATCTTCCAACACCAGTAGCAGGAGTAACCTTCAAAAACACATGATCTCCAACATCAAACTCCAATGGTCTCCTCCTCTTGTCTGCATAACTCTTTTGCCGACTCTGAGCAGTAAGAAGCTTCTGGCGAATACTCTCTATTTTCCTAGAAGTTTGATCCACAATACCTGGACCCAAAAGACTCCTTTCACTAAGTTCAACCCAACACAACGACAACCTACACTTTCTACCATACAACGCTTCATACGGAGCCATTTGCAAACTCGAGTGGAAACTGTTATTGTAGGCAAATTTAACTAACGATAGAAATTGATCCCAATTGCCCTTGTTCTCCAGAGTACATGCCCGCAACATGTCCTCCAGAGTCTGAATGGTCCTTTCAGTCTGCCCATCAGATTGAGGGTGATAAGCAGTACTGTAACTTAATTTCGTACCCATGGCCTTCTGAAGAGATTTCCAAAACCTGGATGTGAACCTAGGATCTCTGTCTGACACAATATTTATCGGGACTCCATGCAGCCTTACAATTTCATTCACATATAACTGGGCTAACTTTTCCATTGAAATAGTTTCCCGAATTGGAAGAAAATGGGCTGACTTCGTCAATGTGTCCACAATGATCCATATTCCATTGTGTCCTGAAGAGGTCCTCGGTAATCCCATCACAAAATTCATGGAAACGCTATCCCATTTCCACTGTGGGATCTCCAAAGGCTACAATGAACCAGCAGGCAATTAGTGCTCAATTTTCACCTTCTAGTAAATCAGACATCTGGCCACAAACAATGCAATCTCCTTTTTCATGCCAGGCCACCAATAACCACACTTCAGATCTTGGTACATCTTGGTGGTACCTGGGTAAATAGTATACCGGCTTTTATAAGCTTCTTCCAAAATAATCTCTCGTAATCCCGCAACATCTGGCACACATATCCATCCATGATACCGGATGATACCATCCTCCAAAATATCGAAGTCCTGGGTCTCCACCATTTCAATCTGTTCTCGAATACCCAAAAGACAGTTATCCTCTATCTGAGCATAGCAAATGTTCCTCAATAAATCACTCGATACACTGATAGAACTCATTACTAGTACTCCAGGATGTACATTAATGGATAACTTCATATCTCTCAGGCTTTCCTGCAACTGTTGCTCCCTTATCATCATCATGGCCATATGGACCGATTTTCTACACAACGCATCCGCCACAACATTGGCTTTCGCAAAATGATACTTTACAGCAAACTCATAATCCACAAGGAACTCAACCCAAGGCCTTTGCCTCATGTTCAGCTCTTTCTGATCAAACAAATACTTCAAACTCAAGTAATCACTGAATACCTCAAACTAAGCGCCATAGTGATAATGCCTTCACAATTTCAAGGCAAACACTACAGCCGACAGCTCAAGGTCGTAAATAGGATAATTCTCCCCATGAAGCCTCAACTGCCTTGAACTATACGCCACAACCCTACCTTGCTGCATCAATACACACCCTAGACCCTTCTTAGAGGCGTCCGTGTAAACTGTGAATGGCTCTAATAGATTAGGGATAATGGGCATTGGGGTGGACATCAGACAAACCTTCAACTCTTAGAATGCTCTCTCACACCTGTCATCCCAAATGAAAGATCGATCCTTACGGGTGAGTCTAGTCAATGGCATAACAAGCTGAGACAATCCCTTGATGAACCTTCGGTAATATCCAGCCAAAACCAAAAAACTCTGAATTTGCGTCACCGATCTCGGTCTCTCCCAATTCAACACCGCTTCTACTTTACTAGGGTCTACTGCCACACCTTCTACAGAAATCACATGACCCAGAAATTTCACTTCTCGTAGCCAAAACTCATACTTACTGAGCTTAGCATATAGTTGGTGATCTCGCAATACTTGCAACACAATCCGAAGATGAAGCGCATGCTCTTCTTCATTCTTGGAGTAAACCAGAATATCGTCAATGACAACTACCACAAATTTATCCAAATATGGCCGAAACACTCTGTTCATATAATCCATGAAGATTATCGGGGCATTAGTTAACGCGAATGGCATCACAAGAAACTCATAATGACCATATCGAGTCTGAAATGCCATTTTAGGCACATCCTCAGCACGTACTCCTAATTGATGGTATCCTGACCTCAAATCGATTTTAGAGAATACGGAGGCACCTGCCAACTGATCAATAAAGTCCTCAATCCCAGGCAAAGGATATTTACTCTTGATCGTCACTCGATTTAGCTGCCTATAATCAATATACAATCTGAGGCTACCATCCTTCTTCTTGACAAACAATACTGGAGCTCCCCAAGGCGAAACATTAGGTCTGATAAAACCTCTGATCAACAAATCCTCAATCTATTTGTTCAGCTCTTTCAATTTAGATGGTGCCATTCGATATGGAGCTTTCAAAATAAGACTAGTCCCAGGCACCAACTAGATGGAAAACTCCAGTTCTCGTGGTGGGGGTAAACCAGTAATCTCCTCTAAAAATACATCAGGGAATTCATTCATAATCGGATATCTTTCAATACCTCCTTGCATATGCACATCACAGAGAAGAAAACCAGAAACCCTTGACATCCTTTCTTCAGATACTTGTCAGCTTGAGCAAAGGATAATCAAACATTCTTATCTCCTTCAACATTAGGGATATTCATCGGCAACGACATAGTCTTCCAAGCACAGTCGAGAACAGCATTATTCACCTCCAACCAATCCATCCCAATTATCACATTAATCTCCTGCAATGGCAACAGATTAGATCTAGGGTAGTGCTTCGATGTTCAAAATGAACCACACAATTCAAACATGCTTGAGCAGTTCTTATTGAAACTCCCGTTGGTGTGGCTTTTGACAACTCAAAAGGCAACTCCATTGCCACAATAGAAATGAAGGAATGCGATGCAATTGAGTCAAACAAAGCATGAATAGAGTAACCGTTGAGTTTAAGTTTACCTCTAATCAAATTAGGCGCTGCATCCACTTCTTGTCGGGTGATGGCAAAAACTCGTCCAGGCATTATGGGTCTCCTCATCGCATCCTCACGCCTTGGCTCATGACAATTCCGTGATATATGACCCGGTCTCCCACAATTAAAACAAACCAAACACGGACGATCACCATGACTAAACCCACACTTTATGCACGGATTCAATGCACTACCAGAACTGTATTGAGATGGAGTAGAGTCCCTTCCTGCATGCTTACTCTGACTCGAACTCCCTTGATCAAAGCCACCTCGATAAAAGGGTCCTCTACCAAACCGACCTCTGTTGAACTGATCCCTGTCAAACATGCCTCTTCCTCTACCATGATGACCTCTATTATGTCAACCTCTTCCTCTACTAGAACCTGTACTACCACTACTGCTACTACTTCCTGAACTACTTCCTTTACTAACTCCTCCTGTAGGTCTTAGGTGAGAAAAGGCCGAATCATGGAATTTCTTCTATGCTCCTCAGCCTCCTTCATCTGTCTATATAGGACACGTATCTTCGCACATAAGTCCTCAAAGGACACAAACTCCACCACAGATAACCGCCCCTTAATCTCTGGATGGGCACCCTCAAACAACCTTTGAGCCATCCACCAATCATCAGGATAATTATTCAGATAAGTGGAATATATAGCCAAGTCCAAAAATTGATCAATGTAATCATCCGCTAACAGATTCCCTTGTTGAAAAGTTAGGAACTCGGCCTACTTTTGCATCATTAAGGCTGGAGGGACGTAGTGTACAAAGAACTGTTCCGTAAACTGTCCCCAATTCATAGGAGGATTCATCACTTGAACACTCGGGAGAGAACTCCTCCACCAACGCTTAGCTTTCTTTTCAAGCTTAAAGACCACCAATTGCACCCTTTGCTCTAAGGTGCAATCTATCACACTGAAGATATTCTCCATTTGTTCTATCCACTCCTTAGCCTGCGACATATCCATGGTACCTTCAAAAGCTGGAGGATTAAACTTCCGAAAGTTCTTCAGCTGTGAAGAGATACCCCTTCTTCCAACTCTTGGGGCTCTCTTAGACTCCACCACAGTTTCATCTTCTCCTGAATTCAGGACCACAAACATACTAGCTTCTTCATTCACATCCCCCTGTTCTTGCCTATCCATTCTCTCTTGCAACCTGTTTAACGTCTCCCTCTGAGTATTTACTTGATTATTAAGGTCAGCCAGCATATCATGCATCTGCTTCATCTGGTCACTGTTACTCTATCTTCCTCTGCGAGACATTCTTCCTACACACAAGCAACAATACATTCAATTATATGGTTCTGGACTAGCATTGCAGTAGGAATATAGTCTATGCATTTAAATCTTGTACCAAGTATTACTTCAAACAGAAACAATAGCCCAAAACCATTGCTCTAATACCAAAATGTAGCACCCTACCTCCTGACACCTCCAGACTTAACCAAAAATTCAAAATTTAACTAAACATAACCCTAATACCTTAAAGCAATACTCCAAAACTTCAAAACAGTGGAAACAAATCCCAAAACACCAAAATATGGTTGAGGAGCACGGCCGCTACAGTACCGTCATGGCTCCGACCTCCCCTGTTTCTTTATCACTTCTGGATTCAGTGGTGCCGCGGCCTAGACTCTGGAGCCGCGGCGCCCTATGCTGATATGCCATATCAGCAACTTTCATACTATGGGGTGAACTTCCAACGCGCATAACTTTATGCTCTGACCTCTGATTGACTTGATTCCAACTCCTACAAGTCAATCTAGTCCCCATCTATCCAAAGACACCACTTTTACCTTAATCTAACTTCGTATGGAGATTCTGGACCTTTAACACCATTTTGGTCACTTATTGACAAAAACTCATCACTACCCACATCCAATTGCCACCAAAGGAAAATGGACACTCAAAGACCATTCATACAGGTCCAAATCCTCCAAACCAACTTATCCGAAGAGGTTTTACCTTAAAAGAACCACTCCTCTAAGATTTGACCCCTCGAAACCCAACTTGACAAAATGGGCTACAGGCCCTAAAACATCACAACAAGGCCCCAAAACCATTCGAACTCACCAACACTAACATAAAGACTTCTCAATATCTAAAACCATGCAACCATACATACAACATACATAAACATACGTACATCCATAACCAGTCTCAAATATATCATTTATCCATTACAAACCATTCTATCCTACTTGGTACAAGATACATTATCTAAAATACACACACTACATAGACTATTTCCATGTACGTAGCTACTCCTGCGTCTTCTCCGGAGTAATGCCAGAACCGTCACCTAAAAGGTTAGTCATAGGAGAGGGGTGTGAGACAAAATCTCAGTAACTAGGGACAAACACATACACACACATATATATATTCCATTCAACTCATGAATGCACTATGCAATGAATGGTATGCATGTCTCCCTCGTACCCAACTAGAACCACGAGCTATCATCATGACAAGACATTTCGTATAGGTAACTCCCTTCCCACAGTCGATGAAGACTGATTACGGGGCATCACCAAGCTCACCTCCCATTAATGCACCCGGCCAAAGGTAACATTAACGTTCGGACCATGGCTCTCCTTCCCCTAGACCACCTCGAATTGGTGGTGATTTAGGGAAGGTGCAGTCCTCTGCCGCTTGGCTCCCCTGGCCATAGGGGAGGATTATGTCCTCTGCCGCCTGACCATAGGGATCTCATCCTTATCCTCCCTAATCATATATCATATCATATCATCATCACCACCCAAACCACCATGTGTCAATCTCACAATGTCATGTGGTGATGCTCATGTATCATCATATACTCATCATCATCATCATATCACAATGTCATGTATGCATTATGTCATGTCATGTCAGTATCATCATCGTAATCATCATAGTCATCATCATCATCATAATCATCACAACTATCAACTAGCAATGTGCATACCACGATATATATATAGAAAACCGTATACATAACACATCAATATCATGGTATGAAAGAAACATGCATATATATATAAATATACATGCCAATATACAATACAATACAAATAAACAAACTACTGGTTACCTCAACTGTCATTGCCACAAGCACACGAGTTCCACAAGCTTCCTTGAACTGTTCAAGACACGTGAACCCCTCTCGATAGCCAATAACCTTCACAATACCATAATTCTTCCATTAACACAATGTACCAATGAACCAAACATCAACCACATTAACCTAACCCAAGGTTCTGACACCCTTTTCATGCATCAATATACTCTTAGGGATCACTCAAACACTACACAACCTCCTACACTTCGGATTCTTAAGAGCCCTAACCAAGAACAACCAGGGTTAAGCTCTAAACACATATAATCCCTTCAAAACTCACATCCAAACAATAATGATACTAAAACACACTTCCTTAACCCTATTTCATCTATTTCAATCAATGGATTTCATCCCAAACCGGAAATCCAACCTCAATACCGAAAATCCCAAACTCTAATAGAAGAAAATGGAGAGGGAGGAGTATAAAACACTTACCAACTTGAATCCAAGCTTTTGAGGTCCAAAAATCACTCCCAATGGTCGGAAATAATGAACCCTAGCTCAGCTCCTCATGGTCTCCCTCGATTTCTTCCGTTTCTTTCTTTCCTGATCGTCTGAAATGGTCCGGATTTAAACAAATTTGTCGATCCTCTCCGCAACCTCAGCATACCTCACCGCGGCTCTACCAAGTTCATCCGAAACAATGCCACTGGAATGGTTCTTGCCGCGGCGGCCCTGCCTCTCACCGCGGCGTGGAGCTCTTCCAGACTCCACTTGAGCCTTCCTCCATCCTGTTTCCTCTGATTCTGAACACAATGCTAAGAAAAATAATATGAGGGGTGTTACAATTACTGTTATGGTGTCATTGTACCTTGTTCATTTCGTGTTTTGAATGAGAATTTCAGTTGGTAAAAAAAAATCATTCTTTCTAAAGTTACAACCTAAGTTTACTTAATAGTTTTGTTCAAAGATAATGACAAATCTGAATTTAGTTTTGTTCAAAGATAATAACAAATCTAAATTACCTATATACAACAGCTGACTTTACACATACAAAAAAAAAGTTGAAATTCATATCATATAGTAAATAATTCACTGTTATATTTTTCTCTTATTTTTAATTAATATGAAGTATATAGGGAAAAAATTTGATGCATTAAACAATCAATATCTTTGTCTTATACTCAAAATCGAAGGTAGTATTTTGAATTAAGGCAAATTCCTTCAGAATCCCTTATATTCAAAACCAAAGGGATTAATTGATTGTCTCTAGCATGAACCATAATGTGGTTGTTAATAACAATCAGTCAAACAAGATCAAGAATTGGGTGCAAATTTAAGTTATGTCAATTTTTTATTGCGCACATTAATTGAACTAAATACATAATAATAATAATAATAATAATAAAATTCGCTCATTAGATGCTTCCATTTTTGTGACCTAGATAATATAGTAAATAATATGAATATGCATCCTGTTTAGCTCTTTTTTTTTGGGACAAAAAAGAGGTTAATGATGTTTTTCTTTGCAATTTGCATGTTTTCTATGAATTCATCATTATCATTAATATAAATCAAATAAGTAGAAGCAGAAGTGTCCAAGCTTTTACAGGTAAGCATTGAATCTATTTTCACATTTAAAGGCGCCAGAGTCATACACAAACATACATTTATCATTGGAGTTTCAATAATATGTGATAGCTTATGCTTCGAAGACATTGGGTGCCACCCAACAACATGATTTTACTTGGTATTTTTGTCCAATGATAATAATAAATGAAAAATATCCTTATAATATGGAAAAAATCTTATCGATCATAATATTAAAAGAGGTTGGCTAGTGTCAATGAATGTTGATTTAATTAGTTGATCGAACTAGAATTTTGGAGCACTTTCTGCAACTTGGACATAAAAGAGTGAAAAAATTAGAACCACAAACAAGAACATGTTATGACAAGAGCAATTTCAATAAATATCTCACGCCGATGTTAGTTCGCTAGACTTTTGCCGTTAATGTTGACAGTTCTCGAAGATTAGGGACAAAACATTGGGGTTTAGTTACTTAAGCTGCCTGACCTCTTTGCCCAAATGAAGCAATCATTGTTTGTCACATCCATGTCAAACTTATTACATTACCTCCTTCACCTTCCAAGTGTTATTAGACACTACTCACAAATGAGTTTGTGACAATTGAGAGGACGAACTTCATTTGTAGATGAAGTCTTAATGTAAATGACATGTTAAGTGCTTCTTATCGTAAAATGAAAAGTCATTTGATTTTTAATCCTAAAGTGACAACTGAGTTTGAAATTTGAAAATGAAAGAGGTATATATTTACACTTGTTATTGGCATGGGTACGGGTTTTAAAGTTTCAAATCATGCATTTGTGTTACTGCAGGAAAAAGTTAGGCAAGTAGTGATGCACTCTCTCCATCTAAGACTAATTCATTGCAAATGGTCCTGCAGAATAATATATAATACCCAATCATACTGTCATGACAATAAATTTCTTGGACCACGTACAGTCGAGCCAGTAAATCATGTGAAATATATGTATGGTCCAGAATAGATTCTTCATCATCAGAGCATGTGTGCAGCCATGTGTGCCTAAGCAATAGCAAAGCTCAACTGGGGATTTAGACACTATCTTTCATCTCGTATCACTCATTTCCAGGACCATATACTATTTGTACTAGGGCACGCTCTTTTGATAATCGTATATATATGATTGCACTTGCAGTTAATTAAGTACTAGATAATAAATTAATATATGACTTCATTTATAAATTGTGATTCATTAATTGATTTTGTTACGAGTATTAGTGGAAGCAAAGTTTTAAGTGGAATAGATATGTCTTATTCTGCAGTATCGCCGTCAAACAAGTTTGTCTTTCACTAAGAGAATTCCTTGGAATTCGCTTTTTGCATACGTTTGTTGGGACATTTGGACATTGAGGTGTCGAATGATACTCTCTATTGATAAGAACTTAGCTGAACTTCTCTTCACTTTGAGGAAACAATCTAAATGGTCTCAAGAACGGTGGTAGCCTCCTGAGCTAGGCATTCACAGGTTGGACATAGCATCCTCCATAAGCCGCAATGGACAGTGTTGGTATGCTGGTTGTAGGTTTTCACATGGTAATAGTTATGCATGCCCACACATCATATGGGAACTAGTAGGTATAAACATGGGACTTGATCTCTGCTGAGGAATGAGACTGAAAAATATATATAGTTGTTTTCACTAAAAATGTTGAGATTTTAAATTTGATCACTAGACTTGATGGGGTAAACCACCCTTAGAGGTTGAGTAGATTTATACAGGATAGACAATTATTTTTTGAACCCTTTGATCATCGTCCACCTTCTTGCTAAGAGGTGGTTGATTATGAAAGACTGATCTAATTAAAGTTTTAAATATTGAACTCTATTTGTACTTCCTTTTCTAGTATTTAAGCTACGTTTTTCTTCCAAACAAATCAAATGACAATGAACATAGCCTAAAGACAAAAATGTTGAGTTGTAAGAGAGAGGCACAAAACATGTGGTACAGTATATCCACGACTTTGAAAGGTAAAAGAGAAAGAAAGACAGACCTACCTTGTAGAAAAGATTTTGACAGCTTGAAAATGAGGACCTTAATATTTAATATATATTTAGATTTATATTAACTGAAATAAAATTTTATAATTTTTTTTGGTGAAGGAAATTTTATAATTTATTATAGTCATATCGATAGAGGTGTGCATGAAATTGATGCAACTCTATTTTTGCTTATTTTCACTTCTCATGTCCCGACACTATTATCTTCTCTTATAATTTCTTGTATGACTTTGCTTTCATTTAACGTACCCACCCGATAATACTGTTCTTAGCTTTTCTCAACCAGCCCATTCTTGTATGAATCTTAATCTGATCCCCTCCCTATTAGTTTTGTCGCACCACCAGAGCGAAGGTAAAGATTAAGTTGAGGGAAAGGAAGGAAGAGGAAAAAAAAAGAAATAGAGTGACCATCAGAAGATAGGGTCAAGATGGGGAGAGAGAGAGGGAAGATAAATTAAACCAAGGGTGAAATGAAAGTGAGAGAAGCCGAAGATATTCTAGCTTCAAATCTAAATTTAAATACAAGACTTTTTAACTGTATCACATGTAGTTAATTTTGTGAAGATAGAAGATCCGCATCTTCTTCCCGTGAAGATAGAAATGTTCTGCGTTTTTATATGATGGGGTAATAACCCCAAGATTCTTATATTGATTTGTGCCTCTTACTTTTAAAAAAATATATTCATATATTAAAAAAATATTTTGACACTATGATTGGATGTCTGAGAGAAAAGTTGGAGAGAAAGAAAATTGGAGGAGCAAAATGATGCGTAGATTACAGATTTTTTGTAACACCCTATCTCCTGACACCTCTAGAGTTGACCAAAAACTCTAAAATTCAACCAAACACAACTCCAATATCTTCAAACAACTCCCCAAATCCTCGAAATAGCAGAAATAGACCAAATTCAACAAAATTCGAGTTGGGGCTGTGGCCGCTACAGTACCACCGCGGGTCCGGCCTCCACTGTTTCTCTATCACTTCTGGTTTTACTGGTGCCATGGCTTGGACTCTGGAGCCGCGACACCCCATGCTAATATGCCATATCAACAACTTTCATACTTCGGGGTGACCTTCAGACGCGCATAACTTTATGCTCCGACCTCCGATTGACTTGATTCCAACTCCTATAAGTCAATCTAGTCCCAAACTAACTATAGACACCACTTTCACCTCAATCCAACTCCGTATGGAGATTCTGGACTATTGACACCATTTTGACCACAACCCTGCCTTACTGCAGCAAAACACACCCTAGACCCTTCTTAGAGGCGTCTGTATAAATAGTGAATGACTCTGATGGGTTAGGGATAATGAGCACTGGGGTGGACATCAGACAAACCTTCAGCTCTTAGAATGCTCTCTCACACCTGTCATCCCAAATGAAAGATCGATCCTTACGGGTGAGTCTAGTCAATGGCATAACAAGCTGAGAGAATCCCTTGATGAACCTTCGGTAATATCCAGCCAAACCCAGAAAACTCTGAATTTGCGTCACCGATCTCGATCTCTCCCAATTCAACACCGCTTCCACTTTACTAGGGTCTACTGCCACACCTTCTGCAAAAATCACATGATCCAGAAATTTCACTTCTCGTAGCCAAAACTCGCACTTATTGAACTTAGCATACAGTTGGGGATCCTGCAATACTTGCAACACAATCTGAACATAAAGCGCATGCTCTTCCTCACTCTTGGAATAAACCAAGATGTCGTCAATGAAAACCACCACAAATTTATCCAAATACGGCCGAAACACCCTATTCATATAATCTATGAAGATTGCTGAGGCATTGATCAACCCGAATGGCATCACAAGAAACTTATAATGACCATATCGAGTTCGAAATACTGTTTTAGGCACGTCTTCAGCACGCACTCTCAATTGATGGTATCCTAATGTCAAATCAATTTTAGAGAATACAGAGGGACCTGCCAACTGATCAATCAAGTTCTCAATCATAGGCAAAGGATATTTATTCTTGATCGCCATTTGGTTCAGTTGCCTATAGTCGATGCACAATCTGAGGCTACCATCCTTCTTCTTGACAAACAACACTGGAGCTCCCCAAGGTGAGACACTAGGTCTGATAAAACCTCTCTTCAGCAAATCCTTAATCTGCTTCTTTTGCTCTTTCTGTTCCGATGGTGCCATTCGATATGGAGCCTTCGAAATAGGACTTGTCCTGAGCACCAAATCAATGGAAAACTCCACTTCTCTTGATGGGGGCAAACCAGTAATCTCCTCTGGAAACAGGGAATTCATTCACAACTGGATATCTTTCGACACCTTCTTGCATATCCACGTTCACAGAGAGGAAAACTAGAAACCCTTGACATCCTTTCTTCAGATACCTATCAGCTTGGGCAAAGGACAAACAGACATTCTCATCCCATTCAACATCAGGGATGTTCATGGGCAAGGACACAATCTTTCGAGCACAATCAAGAATAGCATTGTTCACCTCCAACCAATCCATCCTAATTATCACGTCAATCTCTTACAATGGCAAACACATTAGATCCAAGGTAGTGCTTTGATGTTCAAAACGAACCACACAGTTCAAACAAGCTTGAGCGGTTCTTAATGAAACTCCCATGGGTGTGGATACTGATAACTCAAAAGGCAACTCCATTGCTACAATACCGAATCTCCGAGCATAATCAAAAAATATGAAGGAATGTGATGCACCTAAGTCAAACAAAGCATGAATAGAGTAACCATTGAGTTTAAGTTTACCTCTAATCAAATTAATCGCTGCATCCGCTTCTTGTCGAGTGATGGCAAAAACTCATCCGGGCATCATGGGCCTCCTTATTGCATCATCACGCCATGGCTCCCAACAATTTCGCGACATATGACCCAGTCTCCCACAATTATAACAAAGCAAGCATGGACGGTCACCATGACTAAACCTACATTTTATGCATGGATTTGATGTATTACCTATCTCGTACTGAGATGGAGCAGAGTCCCTTCCTACATGCTCACTTTGACTGGAACTCCCCTGTTGGAAGCCTCCTCGGTAAAAGGGTCCTCTGCCAAACCGACCTCTATTGGACTGATACCGGCCAAACCCGCCCCTTCCTCTACCATGACGACCTCTATTATGGCGACCTCTTCCTCCACTAGAACCTATACTGCCACCACTGCTACTGTTGCCTGAGCCACTTCCTTTACTGATTCCTCTTGAAGGTCCTAGGTGAGAAAAGGCCCAAATTATGGAATTCCTTCAATGCTCTTCGGCCTCATTCATCTGTCTTTATAAGGTACGAATCTTCGCACACAAGTCCTCAAAGGACACAAACTCCACAACAGATAACCGCTCCTTAATCTCTGGATGGGCACCCTCAAACAACCTCTGAGCCATCTACCTATCATCAGGATAATTATTTAGATAACTGGAATATTTAACCAAGTCCAAAAATTGATCAATATAATCATCCGCTAACAGATTCCCTCGTTGAAAAGTTAGGAACTTGGCTTACTTTTGCATCATTAAGGTTGGAGGGACGTAGTGTACAAAGAACTGTTCCATAAACTGTCCCCAATTCATAGGAGGATTTATCACTTCAACACTTGGGAGAATACTCCTCCACCAACGCTTAGCCTTCTTTTCAAGCTTGAATGTTGCCAGTTGCAATCTTTGCTCTGAGGTGCAATCCATCACACTAAAGATGTTCTCTATTTGTTCAATCCAATTCTCCGCCTGGGAAACATCCATGGTACCTTCAAAAGCCGAGGGATTAAACTTCTGAAAGTCCTTCAGTTGTGAGGAGATACCCCTTCTTCCAACTCTTGGGGCTCTTTCAGGCTCCACCACAATTTCATCCTCTCCTACATTCAAATCCATAAACATACCGGCCCTTTCATTCACTCCATCCTGCTCTTGCCTATCCATTCTCTCTTGTAGCTTGTTCAACGTCTCCCCTTGAGTATTCACTTGATTATTGAGGCCAACCAACATCTCATGCATCTGCCTCATGAGATCACTATTACTCTATCTTCCTCTATGAGACATTCTTCCGACACACAAGCAACAACACATTGAATTATATGGTTTTGGACTAGCATTATAGTGAGAATATTGTCTATGTATTTAAAATTGTGCCAAGTAGTACTTCTAGCAGAACCAATGGCCCAAAACCATTGCTCTGATACCAAAATGTAACACCATACCTCCTGACACCTCCAGACTTGACCAAAAGCTCCAAAATTTAACCAAACACAACCCCAATATCTTGAAACAACTCCCCAAATCCTCGGAATAGCAGAAACAGACCAAATTCAACAATAACTGGGCTGGGGTCACAGCCGCTACAGTATCGCTGCAGCTTTAGCCTCCCCTGTTTCTCCATAGCTTTTGGCTTTACTGGCACCATGGCTTAGACTTTGGAGCCACGGCGCCCTATGCCGATATGCCATATTGGCAACTTTCATACTTCGGGGTGAATTTTCGATGCGTATAACTTTATGCTCCGACCTCCGATTGACTTGATTCCAACTCCTACAAGTCAATCTAGTCCCAAACTAACCATAGACACCACTTACACCTTAATCCAACTTCGTATGGAGATTCTGGACCCTTGACACCATTTTGACCACTTATTGACAAAAACTCACCACTAACAACCTCTAATTGCCACCAAAGGCAAATGGACACTCACAGACCAACCATATAGGTCCAAAACCCTCAAACCAACTTGTACAAAGAGTTTGCACCTCAAAGGAACCACTTCTCTGAGATTTGACCCCTTGGAACCCCAACATGACGAAATGGGCTACAGGCCCTAAAACAAACCAACATACAACTCCTTAAACTCCAATGTCATACAACCGTACATACCACATACATAATCATACAATCCATCAATAATAATCCTTATCAATAACCATACGTTCATTACAAACCACTCTATCCTACTTGGCACAAGATACATTATCCAAAACACATACTCTACATAAACTATTCTCATGTACATAGCTACTCTCACGTCTTCTCTAGACTAGTGCCAGAACCGTCACCTGAAACGTTAGTTCATGGGAGAGGGATGTGAGACAATATCTCAGTAACTGGGAACAACCACACACACAGATACATATACATATATCTCAAACAACTCATGAATGCAATGTGAAATTAATGGAATGCATGTCGCCCTCACAGGGACTCCCATCCTTATCCTCTCTAATACATATACACATAATCCAACCTTATTCCCCCTAACATATATAATCCCACCTTATCCTCCCTAACATATATATCATCCATCCTTATCCTCCCTAACATATATAATCCAACCTTATTCTCCCTAACATATATATATCATTATACATCATATCGTCATCACATTAGCACCACTCCATCTACCATGTATCACAGTCTCATAATGTCATGTGGTGATGCTAATGTATCATCATATCATCATGATCACAATCATCATAATGTCATGTATGCATCATGCCATATCATATCAATGTCATCATCACATATCTCATCATCATAATCATAATCATCATCTAACTATGCACATACCACAATATATAAAAATAGTACACACAAATATATCAATATCGTGGTATGAAAGAAACATGCATATATATACACACAACTATACGTACTATCATACAATATCGACAAACACCCGGTTACCTCAAGTTGTCAATACCACACACGTGAGTTCCATAAACTTTCTTGAACTGTCCAATACACTTGAAACCCTCTTGATTAACCAACATCCTTCATAATACCACAATAACCCAATTAACCACATATACCAAATATCCAAACATCACAATTCAACCACTTTACCTAACTCAAGGTTGCAACACCCTTTTCATGCATCAGTAAGCTCTTAGGTACCATTCAAACACTACACAACCTCATACACTTTGGATTCCCAAGAGCCCTAACTAATAACAACCTAGGGTTAAGCTCAAATCATACATACACCCTTCAAAACTCACATCCAAACAACAAGAATACTAAAACACACTTCCTTAACCCCATTTTACTCATTTCAATTGGTGGATTTAAGCTAGAACCGAAGATCTAACCTCAAAACCTCAAAATCCCAAATTTCAATCGAAGAAAATGGAGAGGGAGGAGTAGAGAACACTTACCAGCTTGAATCCAAGCTTCCAAGGTCCAAAAATCACTCCTAGACGCTAGAAATCTCGAACCCTAGCAAAGCTCCTTGGTTTCTCCCTCCGTTTCTTTCATTCAAATCGTCCAAAATGATCCATTTTTAAACAAAAATCCCAACTCTCGCCGTGACCTCAGCATACCTTGCTGTAACACCCTACCTCCTGTCACTACCAGACTTAACCAAAAACTTCAATGCTTAACTAAACACAACCCCAAAACCTTAAAACAACACTCCAGAACTTTAAAATAGCGGAAATGACTCACAAAACACCAAATACTGGGGGCTGGGGGCCTCAGCCGCTACAGGACTGCCACGGCTCCAGCCTCCCCTGAAACTCCATCGCTTCTGGATTCACTGGCACCGCGGCCTGCCTTCCCGCTCCACGGCGCCCCTTGCTGATATCCCATATTAGCAAATACAACATTCCGGGGCGAACTTCTGATGCACATAACTTTATGCTCCGACCTCTAATTGACTTGATTCCAACTCCTCCAAGTCAATCTAGTCCCCATCTATCCAAAGACACCACTTTTACCTCAATCCAACTCCGTATGGAGATTCTAGACCCTTAAAACCATTTTGGTCACTTATTGACCAAAACTCACCACTAACAACCTTCAATTGCCACCAAAGGCAATTGTATGGTGATAATGTCAATGTCATGCCAACATGCCTCTATGCATATATATATACATCCTTATCATCACAATCATCATATGGACATGCCAGCATACAATGGTATAAGAATGCTACACATCATAATATAAATATACAACCATCATACATCAACTAGTCGCGCATACCACGATATATAAGAAAACCATACATATATACAATCAATATCGTGGTATGAAAAGGAACATGCATATATATATACAAATATACATCCTATCATACCATACAAACAATACAATACAAACATATACCCGATTACCTTAATTGTCGTTACCACATGAACACAAGTTCCACAAGCTTCCTTGAACTGTTTAATACACATGAACCCCCCTCTTGATAGTCAACAACCTTCACAATACCATAATTCTTTCATTAACACAATGTACCAATAAACCAAACATCACAATACAACCACATTAACCTAACCCAAGGTTCCAACACCCTTTTCATGCATCAATAAGCTCTTAGGGATCACTCAAACATTACACAACCTCTTACACTTCGGATTCCCAAGAGCCCTAACCAAGAACAACCTAGGGTTAAGCTCTAAACACATATAATCCCTTTAAAACTCACATCCAAACAACAATGATACCAAACACACTTCCTTAACCCTATTTCATCCATTTCAATCAATGGATTTCGGCCCAAACCGAAGATCCAACCTTACAACCAAAAATCCCAAATTCTACCCGAAGAAAATGGAGAGGGATAAGTAGAGAACACTTACCAACTTAAATCCAAGCTCCCTCGGTCTGAAAATTACTCCTGGAAGACGAAAATATCGAACCCTAACTCAGCTCCCTTGGTCTCCTCTGTCGCTCCCTTCGTTTCTTTCTTTTTCGTCTGACTAAACTGATCCGGATTTAAGCAATTTTCCCGACTCTCGCTGCGGCTTCAACATACCTTGCCTCAGCGCCACCATTTTCTTCCGGAACAAAGCCACTGGAAAGCTTCTTACCGTGGTGACCCTTCTTCTTGTCGCGGCGTGGAGCTCTTCCAGACTCCACTTGAGCCTTCCTCCATCCTGTTCTCTTCAGTCCTGAACACAGAGCCAAGAAAAATAACATGAGGGGTGTTACACTCTCCCCTCCTTATAAAAATTTTGTCCTCGAAATTTCAACTCTTACATTAAGCAAAGATCTCTCGATACTTCCTCCGCATAGAATCTTCTATCTCCCATGTGACATCATTGGATGTGAAGCTACTCCAATGGACCTTAATCAACTTTATGGTCTTATTTCTCAACTACTTCTCTTTAACATCCAAAATTTGTAATGGTGTGACTTCGAAAGTTAGATCCTCTAGTACTTGAACTGCTTCATCATCAATTATATGAGACGGATCCAGATGATACTTCTTGAGTTGAGATACGTGGAAAACATCATACAATCCAGCAAGATTAGGCAGTAGTGCCACACGATACGCTACTGTCCCAATTCGTTCCAGAACTTGATATGGACCTATATACCTTAGAGTGAGCTTCTTGGCTCGAATCGATCTTCCAACACCAGTAGTAGGAGTGACCTTCAAAAACACATGATCTCCAACATCAAACTCCAATGGTCTCCTCCTCCTGTCCGCATAACTCTTTTGTCGACTCTGAGTAGTAAGAAGCTTTTGACGAATACTCTCTATTTGCCTAGAGGTTTGATCCATAATATCTGGGCCCAAAAGGCTCCTTTCACTGAGTTCAACCCAACACAATGTCGACCTACACTTCCTGCCATACAACGCTTCATACGGAGCCATTTGCAAACTCGAATGGAAACTGTTGTTGTAGGCAAATTCAACCAATGGCAAAAACTGATCCCAATTGCCTTTATTCTCCAAAACACATGCCCGCAATATGTCCTCCAGAGTCTAAATAGTTCTTTCAGTTTGCCCATTAGATTGAGGGTGATAAGTAGTACTAAAACTCAACTTCGTACCCATGGCCTTCTGAAGAGATTTCCAAAACCTGGATGTAAACCTAGGATCTCTGTCTGACAAAATATTCATCGGGACTCCATGCAGCCTTACAATTTCATTTACATACAACTGGGCTAACTTCTCCATTGAAATAGTTTCCCGAATTGGAAGAAAAAGGGCCTACTTCATCAACCTATCCACAATGACCCATATCGCATTGTGTCCTGAAGAGGTCCTCGGTAATCCCATCACAAAATCCATGGAAACGCTATCCCATTTCTACTCCGAGATCTCCAATGATTTCAACATACCTGCAGGCAATTGGTGCTCAATCTTTACCTTCTGACATATCAGACATCTTGCCACAAACTTTGCGATGTCCCTTTTCATGCCTGGCCACTAATAACCACGCTTCAGATCCTGGTACATCTTAGTGGTACCTGGGTGGATAGTGTACTTGCTCTTATGAGCTTCCTCCAAAATAATCTCACGCAACCTCACAACATTTAGCACACAAATCTGACCTCGGTATTGGATGATACCATCCTCCAAAATATCAATGTCTTAGGTCTCTGCCATTTCAACCTGTTCTCGAATACCCAAAAGATAGTCATCCTCCATCTGAGCATAGCAAATGTCCCTCAATAGATCACTTAATACACTGATGGAACTCATTACTAGTACTCCAGGATGGACATTGATGGATAACTTCATATCTCTCAGGCTTTCTAGCAACTGTTGCTCCCTCATCATCATCGTGGCCATATGGATCGATTTTCTACTCAACGCATCTGCCATAACATTGGCTTTCCCAGGATGATACTTTAGAGCAAACTCATAATCCACAAGGAACTCAACCCAACGCCTTTGCCTCATGTTGAGCTCTTTCTGATCAAACAAATACTTCAAACTCTTATGATCACTGAATACCTCAAATTGAGCGCCATAGAGATAATGCCTCCACAATTTCAAGGCAAACACTACAGCCGCTAGCTCAAGGTCATGAGTAGGATAGTTCTCCTCATGAGGCCTTAACTGCCTTGAAGCATACGCCACGGCTCTGCCTTGCTGCACCAAAACACACCCTAAACCCTTCTTAGAGGCGTCCGTATAAACAGTGAACGGCTCTGATGGGTTAGGGATAATGAGCACTAGGGTGGACGTCAGACAAACCTTCAGCTCTTGGAATGCTCTCTCACACCTGTCATCCCAAATGAAAGATCGATCCTTACGGGTGAGTCTAGCCAATGGCATAACAAGCTGAGAGAATCCCTTAATGAACCTTCGATAATATCCAGCCAATCCCAGAAAACTCTGAATTTTAGTCATCGATTGCGGCCTTTCCCAGTTCAACACCGCTTCCACTTTACTAGGGTCTACTGCAGCACCTTCTGCAGAAATCACATGACTTGAAAATTTCACTTCCTGTAGCCAAAACTCACATTTACTGAACTTAGCATACAGTTGGTGATCTTGTAATACTTGTAACACAATCCGAAGATGAAGCGCATGCTCTTCCTCATTCTTGGAGTAAACTAGAATGTCGTCAATAAAAACCACCACAAATTTATCCAAATATGGCCGAAACACCCTGTTCATATAATCCATGAAGATTGACGGGGCATTGGTCAACTCGAATGGCATCACGAGAAACTCATAATGACCATATCGAGTCCGAAATTCCGTTTTAGGCACATTATTAGCACGCACTCTCAATTGATGGTATCCCGACCTCAAATCGATTTTTGAGAATACAGAGGCACCTGCCAACTGATCAATCAAGTCTTCAATCCTAGGCAAAGGATATTTATTCTTGATCATTGTAACACCTTACTTTTAGACTCATTTCCCATGAATTAGACTCTTTTCAAGTCTGATTATACTTGATTCTAAGCTTGAATCACATGAGAATGAAAATAAGAATTTTCAAAATTTTTGGTTACCATTCATATGGTAGTTTTCATTTTACTGACTGAATTTTGAAAATTCATAACTAATTCTAGAAATATCATTTCATAGTGATTCAAGTCTCTAACAATAGATAAAATCCTTTTATACATGGGAAAAATATTAAATAGAGCATGGAGGATTTCATCTTTCTTGGCTCAATTGGGCTTCTTCCCAAGAGCTTGCTCAATTAGGCTTCTACCCAAGAGCTACCTCCCTTTTACTTCACCTTGGTAGCTGATAGAGGATTTCTTTTATTGTGAGATCTTTCGGCCAAGTACTTTCTTTTATAACTAAATTTCATATTAAGCTCAATAATTAACTATCTCTAGATTTCGTAGTTCCCTAATTGCTTATCACAAATCAATTACCTTGGATTCACACTTTATGCCTTGAGCATTATTCATACATTGTACTTTTAGATTCATACCTCATATCTTAAGCATCGTCAACACATTACTAACTTTCCATTATAGAGGCCTTGAATCTTTATCAAACTTTCTCTTTTAAATCATACCTCAACTTCCATGACTATACTCAACATCTTTCCACAAGCTCTTCTCAACTTGAACAATAGGTATAACATATGACTTAATCTAAGCACATGGAATATTTTTAGGGTAGGCATAATCAATATCTTCTTTTTACAATCTAAGAGGAAATAATTTACAAAAAACCAATTCGTGCTTACCGTTGTGCTTCAATATTTATTCAGACTGACAATGGAGATTATGACCTTATATATAGTGAAAACATTCACATATAAATCATATTATAATAACCTCTAGACCCAACCTTTTAGCACAGTAATCAAGAGTAACTTGCACCTGGAGAAAAAATGTAACACCTTACTTTTAGACTCATTTCCCATGAATTAAAATCCTTTCAAATCTGAGTATACTTGATTCTAAGCTTGAATCACATGAGAATGAAAATAAGAATTTTCAAAATTTTTGGTTACCGTTCATATGGTAGTTTTCATTTTACTGACTGAACTTTGAAACTTCATAACTAATTCTAGAAAAATCATTTCATAGTGATTCAAGTCTCTAACAATAGATAAAATCCTTTTATACATGGGAAAAATATTAAATAGAGCATTATCTTGACCAATTTATACAGTTTATTCCTCAAATATTTACTATATATTTGGTCATTTTCTCTTCTCCAGGATTTCGGCCTTATATTTAAAAATTCATATCTCACTATACCCTGAGCCAATTTATGAATTCCTTATGTCATTGGAAATCTCTGTGAGTCTAATTTCTAAAAATATTTTTCTTGTACATTTATTCAACTTTTGTAGGGCATAATATTAACTTAAATCATAAATGGTCAGAATTCCACTTTTGCTGGAACAGTTTTGGGAAAACCTCTATATCTCCTATCATATAGCTCCATTTACCTCCAAATCAGTGGCATATGAAACTAAAAATATATACCTTTCCATAAATGCAAACCACTGAATTTTTAGAGCTCTGCACGATTTATAGCATCTTTTTAATTTGTCCAGTACCTAACTTTTAGTTTCTACTTTTCCCAATCTTTCTCTGTTCTGAACCCTAATTTTGAAAAATCACTATAATTCATACATATCTCTAAATGGAGTGATCTTTGGACCATTTTAAAGCTTGTTATGTATAATTTAAGAGCATATATAACACTTATATTGGACACTCCTTTTCGAGCAGAATTCCCCAGCTCAAATCAATACTGGTCATCTTGTTCATAATTATGCCATAAACACTAAACTTCATAAACCTCATGCATCAACATTTATTGTTCCAAATCCACACATATCATCATAAGAGGACTTTAAGGAACACAATCATATATAATTACAGAATTTCATCTCATACATACATGATACATATTTTCTCAACTTAGCATTATAACTTGCAAACAACATTATGCTTCATCCTCTTTCTTCTTTCTCCTTGGCACTCTTGACCCCTTCGTACCATAGCTTGGGCCTAGTCATGATGATCATTGGGAAGGGTGAGATTCAAAGAATCTCAGTAGTTATATCCAATCATGCATTCACATCATCATATCATTTCATAAAATCATCAATAAAAATCATAACTTCATATTATGCCACACAATTCCATAAAAATTTTGGCATGATAACACTTTGTAAAATGGACATCCTAGGGTCATAAAACCCTTCAAATATTCATCCAACAATGAAAATACATCATAAAGCATTCAAACAATTATATGGCATAGTCATATTATCATGAAAATAAAGTATGACAACATTAAGTATAACAAGGAAAATAACTACCTACTTGCTTTTCAATGATCTCCAAACTTTGTGGACACTTCCATTGATCTTAAAACACTTCTTGAAACCCTATAGCATCATGAAATAATACCATGAGCCATTGATTCATTAAGCTCATTCACAAAGTGGCATACTTGAACTAAAAATTCTATTTTGTTTTCCCTTGAGCTTTTCTTGTACAACATACTTGTATTTACCTATTTTAGACCCAAAGAATCTATTTTTGGGGTTAAAATCATGAAATCCCCTTTCCTTTTCAAACCCTAAATAGGCAGAAAATTTTAGAAATTTGTAGAAAAATAACTACCCGATTAATTTGCAATCCAATGGTATATCCTTAATCCTTGAAGCCAATACATCACTTTTCATGGTTTAATTTCTTCATGGCTTCATTTTATCTCTCTACTCTCTCTCTAGGCATAAAATTTCAGAGGGAAAATGGAGAGAAATAATCCATGAAACATCATAATACTCAAGTATGTATAAGAGGATAACCATAGAAATCTACCTTGAGAGTTTTAGGTCCAAATAAGTCCCCTAGCTTGGTCTTCTTTTTCACTTCTTTTCCTACGCCTTCTTCTTCCTTTTCTTCACTGGTTCAACGTGTTGAGACGTGAGGGAGATGAAGTGTTAAGTTTCAAATGATGATCATGTCATATAATTAATTACTTAACTTTTCTGTATACTTTTATTTACTCTTTCTTTTAAAAAGCTTTTCACATAATTCCATTTGTATCCCAATCTGAATTCCCACGTAATTCACTCCCTTTTTGGTCAAAAATTGCTTCAATAATTTTTATGGACCAAAATACCCTTTACTGATTAAATTTACTCGTAACGATTAAGTATTTTTGCAAAAATTGTCACTAAATTAGTATAGGATTATCTAAAAATTACTTTTGGTCCAACATCATTATCTAGACCCAAAATATATTTTATTAAGGTCCAATCATTGTCCTTGATTCAGTACTGCCTTTTCCTGCAGCCTAAATGACCTTTATCGGGTAAAATATTAATATTAAACCCTAATTACCCAATAAATATTATTTTGACCTTAATAAATTTCATACTATATTTCATTGGGTCTAACTCATTAAAAGCGCTATTTTGACTATAATTTCTCATATTTACAAAAATGCCCTTGACCCGAGGCTAATTTATAATTCTTGAAACTTTCGGGTCCTTAGGAGTAATTTTCCCCAAGACATTTCTCATACTCCTCCAACGTAATTTTTATTACTTTAAGGACATAGACATCATTTTCCTAATCCTTTGGGGGTAAAAATATAATTTCTCATTTTTTCGTCCAACCGGGAAAAATGACTTATTTGCCCTTCTTTATGCTTAACGGTGTCTCCCTGTTTTTCCTAATTCCTCATATATTTTATGATATCAACATTTATTCCTTGAGGTTTAAAATGCAATATTCATATTTTTCTTCAAATATAGGAAATGATCATTTTGCCCCTGAACCGAGTCAAAAATATAATTATCCATTCTTTTGGACACTTTCTTGTAATTTCACCCAAAGACCAATTTTTTATTATTTCCTTTTCACTATTCACACTAACTTTCAAATTGGTCTGTCTCTCAACCTAGACCTCTCAGGTATGCAATACTTATACCATTGCGCTCAGTTTGGAGCGGACTTTCATTCAAGTGGTATATTGCATATTTTTCGGGGTGAGTTCTGGAATTAATTTCTGCTAAGGGCCTTATGGAAAATTAATTCTAATTAAGGACCGAACATAACTTCTTCAGAAAATTAGATGAGAAATTAATTCCTTCGAAAGCCCAATTATATATAGCCTTTTCATCTTGCTTCATTTCTCATCTTTTATTCATTTTATAATATCCCATAAAAATTGGGATATTACAATCATCACTCGGTTCAGCTGCCTGTAATCAATACACAATATGAGGCTACCATCCTTCTTCTTGACAAACAACACTGGAGCTCCCCAAAGTGAGACACTAGGCCTAATAAAGCCTCTCTTCAACAATTCATCAATCTGTCTCTTCAACTCTTTCAATTCAGACGGTGCCATCCGATATGGCGCCTTCGAAATAGGACTAGTCCCAGGCACCAACTCGATGGAAAACTCCAGTTCTCGTGGTGGGGGTAAACTAGAAATCTCCTCTAGAAATACATCAGGAAATTCATTCACAACGGGATATCTTTCAGCACCTCCTTGCATATCCACGTTCACAAAGAAGAAAACCAGAAACCCTTGACATCCTTTCTTCAGATGCCTACCAGCTTGAGCAAAGGACAAAAACATTCTCATCCCCTTCAACACTAGGGATGTTCATTGGCAAAGACACAGTCTTCCAAGAACAGTCGAGAATGGCATTATTCACTTCCAGCCAATCCATCCCAATTATCACATCAATCTCTTGCAATGGCAAATAGATTAGATCTAGGGTAGTGCTTCGATATTCAAAATGAACCACACAATTCAAACAAGCTTAAGCAGTTCTTAATGAAACTCCTGTGAGCGTGGCTACTGACAACTCAAAAGGCAACCCCATCGCCACAATACCCAATCTCCGAGCACAATCAAAAGAAATGAAGGAATGTGATGCACCTAAGTCAAACAAAGCACGAATAGAGTAACCATTAAGTTTAAGTTTACCTCTAATCAAATTAGGCGCTGCATCCGCTTCTTGTCGAGTGATGGCAAAAACTCATCCGGGCATCGTGGGTCTCCTCATTGTATCCTCATGCCTTGGCTCATGACAACCTCGAGCAATATATCCTGGTCTCCCACAATTAAAACAAATCAAACACGGGCGATCACTATGGTTAAACCCACACTTTGTGTACGGATTCGATGCACTACCAGAACTATATTGAGATGGAGTGGAGTCCCTTCTGGCATGATCACTGTGACTGGAACTCCCTCATTCAAAGCCACCTCGATAAAAGGATCCTCTACCAAACCGGCCACTGTTGAACTGATCCCTGCTAAACCTGCCTCTTTCTCTACCATAACGACCTCTTCCTCCACTAGAACTTGTACTACCACCACTACTACCACTACCTGAACCACTTGTTTTACTAATTCCTCCTTTAGGTCTTAGGTGAGAAAGGCCCGAATCATGGAATTCCTGTGACATCCGGGCACTGACGAGGGCGGGGAGTGATCGCCGGTGCAAGAAAAGTTGGGGGTCAGATAAAGTAACGAGGATAAAGTAATGAGGCACCGACAAGGAGCGGCTCCTGGCAGGCTTCTAAGTGGAAGGGGCATATGAATGAATTGAATACATACCAGAACGAGAGGGATCCAGAGACTGTATAGGTATGGGATTATACGGTTAAGGATAGCTTAAAGGAATTGATAGGTTCTACCTATACCAACAAGGTGCACCTACCTTTTTGGTAGCGTATTCCTTAAGAACTTCTCAGTTAAGCGTGCTTAACCTGGAGCAATTATGGGATGGGTGACCTTCTGGGAAGGAGGTGTGTGAGTGAGGACAAAGCACACCGAAACGGGCTTGTGTTGGTTTGTGGGGACAGTCGTCAATCCTGAATAGCGGCCGGACGTTACAGGTGGTATCAGAGCCTAGCCTCTCTTAGTACGCTCGAACCAAGAGGAAGCTGGTGGGCATGTGATATCCGGGTGCTGACGAGGGCGGGGAGTGATGGCCGGTGCAAGAAAAGTTGGGGGTCAGATAAAGTGACGAGGATAAAGTAATGAGGCACCGACAAGGAACAGTTCCTGGCGAGCTTCTAAGCAGAAGGGGCATATGAATGAATCGAATACATACCAGAATGAGAGGGATCCAGAGACTGTATCGGTATGTGATTATACGGTTCAGGATAGCTTAAAGGAATTGATAGGTACTACCTATACCAACAAGGTGCACCTACCTTTTCGATAGCCTATCCCTTAAGAACTTCTCAGTTAAGTATGCTTGACCTGGAGCAATTATGGGATGGGTGACCTCCTAAATAGGTGTGTGAGTGAGGACAAAGCACACCGAAAGGGCTTGTGTTGGTTTATAGGGACAATCGTCAATCCTGAATAGCGGCTGGATGTTACAATTCCTTTTGTGCTCCTCAGCTTCCTTCATCCGTCTATACAAGGTACGAATCTTCGCACATAAGTCCTCAAAGGACACAAACTCCACCACAGATAGCTGCTCCTTAATCTTTGGATGGGCACCCTCAAACAACCTCTGAGCCATACACCTATCGTCAGGATAATTATTCAGATAAGTGGAATATTTTGCCAAGTCCAAGAACTGATCAATGTAGGCATCCGCTGACAGATTCCCTTGTTGAAAAGTTAAGAACTCGGCCTCCTTCTACATCATTAAGGCTGGAGGGACATAGTGTACAAAGAACCGTTCCTTAAACTGTCCCCAATTCATAGGAGGATTTATCACTTCAACACTCAGGAGAATACTCCTCCACCATCTCTTGGCCTTCTTCTCGAGCTTGAAGATCGCCAGTTGCACCCTTTGTTCCGAGGTGCAATCCATCACACTGAAGATGTTCTCCATTTGTTCAATCCAATCCTCAGCCTGCGACACATCCATGGTTCCTTCGAAAGTCAGAGGATTAAACTTCCGAAAGTCCTTCAGCTGTGAGGAGATACCCTTTCTTCCAACCCTTGGGACTCTCTTAGGTTCCACTTTAGTTTCATCCTCTCCTGCATTCAGATCCACAAACATACCAGCTTCTTCATTCACAACCCCCTGTTCCTGCCTATCCATTCTCTCTTGCAACCTGTTCAACGTTTCTCCTTGAGTATTCACCTGATTGCTGAGGCCTGCTAACATCTCATGCATCTACCTCATTAGGTCACTGTTACTCTGTCTTCCTCTGCGAGATATTCTTCCTACCACAAGCAACAATACATTCAATTATATGGTTCTGGACTAACCGTGCATACCACGATATATAAGAAAACCATACATATACGCAATCAGTATCGTGGTATGAAAAGGAACATGCATATATATATAGATATATGTCCTATCATACAATACAAAGCAATACAATACAAACATACACCCGGTTACCTCAACTGTCGTTACCACATGCACACGAGTTCCACAAGCTTCTTTGAATTGTTTAATACACGTGAACCCCCCTCTGGATAGTCAACAACCTCCACAATGCCATAATTCTTTCATTAACACAATGTACCAATAAATCAAACATCACAATACAACCACATTAACCTAACCCAAGGTTCTAACACTCTTTTAATGCATTAATAAGCTCTTAGGGATCACTCAAACTTTACACAACCTCTTACACTTCGGATTCCCAAGAGTCCTAACCAAGAACAACATAGGGTTAAATTCTAAACACATATAATCCCTTAAAAACTCACTTCCAAACAACAATGATACCAAACACACTTCCTTAACCCTATTTCATCCATTTCAATCGGTGGATTTCGGCCCAAACCGAAGATCCAACCTTACAACTGAAAATCCCAAATTCTACCCGAAGAAAATGGAGAGGGATGAGTAGAGAACACTTACTAACTTAAATCCAAGCTCCCTCGGTCTGAAAATTACTCCTGGAAGCTGGAAATATCAAACCCTAGCTCAGCTCCCTCGATCTCCTCCATTACTCCCTTCATTTCTTTCTTTTTCGTCCGACTGAACTGATTCGAATTTAAGCAATTTTCCCAACTCTCGCCGTGCCTCCAACATACCTCGCCGCGGCGCCACCATTTTCTTCCGAAACAAAGCCACTGGAAAGCTTCTCGCCGCGGTGTGGAGCTCTTTCAGACTCCACTTGAGCCTTCTTCCGTCCTGTTCTCTTCAGTCCTGAACACAAAGCCAAGAAAAATAACATGAGGGGTGTTACACTTGCCGTGGTTCCGCCGTGATCAGCTAAAACAACGCCACTGGAATGGTTCTCGTTGCAGTAGCCCTACTTCTCACTGTGACGTGGAGTTCTTCTAGACTCCACTTGAGTCTTTCTCCGTCCTGTTTTCCCCAGTCCTGAACACAAAGTCAAGAAAAATATCACAAGGGGTGTTACATTTTTTTTCTCTTAAATTTTTTCTCCAAAAGTAGAAAATTTTGGAAAGAAAACCATCTTTCCAAAATTGCACACTTTTCTTGACATTTTAAATTCAAGAATTATTTTATAATTTTTTAAATAAAAAATTAAAATAGGATAAAATAATTATAAATTAATATAAAAATTAAAATATTTAAATTTAATATTATGAAAATTATACAAATAATATGGTAGAATAATAATTTTTATTATATGCAAATATTTTTTAAAATAGTAAGTGTATTATTATCATTATGAAATTATTCACTTTTTTCTCATCTCTGTTTTTTCCATTCCATCCAAGCACAAGTAAAGAAGATCTCTCTCCCCAATTTTTTTCTTCTCTCCATTCTTTTCCTCCATTTCTCTTCTCAGCTAAGTGGAGGGTTAATAATTAATAATCAAGTAAAAAAAATGATAGAATAATAAATAAATACTAATAAATAAGTTATAATTTTATTCTATTTTTGAAATTAAATTAATCACTAAATAAATTACATATACCTTACGTTTCTCCAGGGCCTGAAGAGGGATGTAATATCCTCCCGATAAATTGCTGTAGTTTGGTGGTGAGCAATCCTTATAACACGTGCTTGGGAGGTAGATCTCGTGCATTCGAGTTAATTTGTTTTTTTTTTCCTTTGTGAAACAGCTTAGTGTAAAAATATATTTTCGGCAAAGAAAGTGTAAATATATTTAATTTGTACACTTAAAAAATATCTAATTTATATACTTTAAAAAAAAGTCAAATGATGTATAAAAAAAATCAAATGACACTGAACCTAGCCTAGATACAAAATGTCGAGTGCAAGAGATGTGGACATAAGTGTGGCTTAGGACCAATGTTGTTAGAACTAGATCGGTTATTGAAATAAATCAGACACTGGTTCAAAGTTTAATAATTTAACCATGATTTAATAGGAGTTAGATTGGTAGTGATTAAAATAATATATTTAAAATAAATAATGTAAGTTTAAATAAATTTTATGATTTAATTAAAGTTTCAAACTAAATAATAATGAATTATCAATATATTATATATCACAAAAAATTATTAATAGGGTTCATAATCCAATATTTAGCAATAAATAAGTTAATATTCATCCACAATCACATTTTGAGTTCAAAATAATAAATTAATAATTCATTATTATATTATTTATTAAATAAACATATATTTTTTAATAATTATATATCATAATAATACTTATATAATATTAAAATATATAAAGAAAAATATGTTGTACTAAAAATGATGTTATTTTATCTTAAAAAAAATGTTTTAAAAAAATTTTTTTAAAATAATATGAGACCGGTTCTACCACTTCATGACCGGTTCATGGCCAATTTCACCGATTCTTAACCAATTCTCACTGGTTCTGAATTCTCCCGGTTTTTTTCATTAACAAAATTAGACCAGGCACTGATTTCCAATTTGGCTGGTTGAATCAGTTGGTCCAATTCAATTCTGACAACACTACTCATGAGTTGAATCGGTCGGTTTAGTCTGATTCTGACAACATTGTTGATGATCACACCCCACTGAAGACCAACACAAATTCCATCAACTTGCTAACAATTTGTGTTTCCACTACTTTGAAAGATTCACGTGCATAATCTTTTTGTCCGAATGAGAATGAAATATGAATAAGTTTCGTCAATTTCATAGGACCTCCGAGGCCCGTGCATGCTAAGCGGCACCAGTATTGTCTTCTTCACTGCCTCATGTGAATGTCTATTTTCGCATTAAGCATTTTGTTTGTCTTTGTGAAGTTGGCTAATGAAGAAATTATTCTCATGTTACAAGTTATATTTACCTATTTTATACAAATTAAAAAAATCTTAATTTTTAAGAATTTATAATTTTTTAAAATTATCCTTATTAAATAGGGATAAAAATAAATTATTCTCTTTTTATCATAATTTTTTTCTTTTCTCATAAATTAAGTACCATAATACATAGTGGTAAAATTAAAAAGAAAGTATTAAATGTTCACTAAGTTTAACGAAATAACAATTGTTTTGAAACTATACAAGGGAGTATTTTGAAACCATAATCTTCCAAAATTCTGCCATATATTTTAAAATGGAGGAAGTATTAAGAAAAAAAGATAATATTGACATCAAGGAGACATGAGAGAAGAAAAATACTTCCTTTTTTTCTCATATATATTGATACGAATAAGGTTTTTTTCCCTAAATATAAGATATAAAAATGGATTTTCTGATACATTTATTTATTTTTTTAAATTTCCTCTTAATTAAATAAGTGGATATAATTAATTTTCATTAATTATAAAATAGAAATGTTAAATATTAATTTGGGGTATTTAAGGAATTATTTTGAATTCCTAACAAATTTAATGATATTAACTGCTTTTAATTGTATTTCTTAGTTTATGTGAGTTAGTTGTTTGCATCATACATACATATATATATATATATATGGTAATAAAGGAAGTATAAGAGAAAATTCAAGAAAGCGGACTTGTATAATAGAGTTAGGTCAACTTTATGAGTCATTTGAGGCCCATTCACACCTCTCAATATCTATTAATATCTATAAAATTTCATTTTATCAAAATAATTCATATTGCCTTCCTCATTTTAAACCTATCAAAATTCTTTCAACAAAGGCTAAGTCTTATTTGAAGTGTTAGCACAGCTGTGGCAAAAAACAAAAAACAAAAGAAGTGTTAGCATAGCAAGTGGGCATATTTTCTTATGCCTTGTTTGGTTGAAATCGAAACAGCACTGTATAACCTAAAATGGAATCAAGATTACCATCACAAGTGCCTTGGGTTGTTTCTACAACTTATTGGAATGAGACCCCTTACAGGTTTTTCAGTATGTTTAGATATTTTTTATTGTAAAAGTAAGTTTGACAAAATAATTGTAAAATAAAAGTATATTTTCAAATTGAAAAGTAATATCTTTAATTTATTGGCTCAAAATATTTAAAAATAAAAATAAATTTACATGATAACCTTTTAAAATAAGTCAGGCACAATTAACTCAAAATATATTTGGAAACACTTTTATCAATCACAAAAATTTTTCAAACAAGCACACGTTTAGGAATAGCCAATCCATCCCAAACTTAATGGAGTGGTCTACATTCATAAGAATGGCTATCACTATCTCTTAGTTGTCCTTGTTAAGATATTTTACGGCCAATGAAAGTTAACAAAGGGGGCCCACGAGACATATGCCATTGGTTCTTTTTTCTCATCAATTAATCTCACTTATTATTATTTTTTTATTTTGTTTTATAAAAGGCTAATAAATCTTAAATACCACATAACAAACGTAAAGAACAAAGAAAGTGCGAATTATTTCTTTAGAATGATCTTTACTTATAGTTTGCATTACACAGATTAATCTTTTCCTTTAAAACATTTCCGTAACGCTTTTTCTTTTTTCTTTTCTGCTGAACTCTACTTTTCTTTTGTTTCTGACGCTTTAGTTTTTTTCCTTTACAACTTTCTGTTTGCCTGACGCTTTATTTTTTTTATTTTTTCATTTTTTGGTTTTTTTATTTATTCTTGTTAATTTTGTTATATGTATTTGCTAACTTACTAGTATGTATTCTTTGCAATGATGGCGTAGAGTACTGTAGGAGAGACTGACACAGTAATGAAAGTTTATGGAACCCGTTTCATATATTTATGTACTTCCCAATTCTTTTCTCTATATCTTTTCTACAGCAGTATATCCAACAAATTATCCAAGGATCTGGTATCACTCCCTTTATTTTTTTTATTTATCTTTTTAAATTTTAAGAAAATATTGAATTGGAAGACAAGGTACTGGATCATCTGCTGTACGTCCTCCAATTGTGAATGATTTTCGTATGCTATTTACTTTCCTTTAATTTACTTACAAATTGTAAGATTGTGAATGCATGCTTAAGTAGTCCTCAATTGTTAGCCTTTTAATTATCCTTATTTAGTCCTAGTTATAAAAATCATGAGAAATACAAATTAGTCGTTAAAAATGGAAACTTATTCCAGTTTAATTTTTCTATCTCATGGTTTAAAGATTTGGAAAATACAATAACGTTAGGCAGGTAGGTTGGGATTGTTTCCTGGGCTTCCTCCCCTGACGCCTCATGTGCTATGTAAGAGTTACCTATTATAGCGAAATAATTCAATTTTTTAGTCAATAGTAATGGATATATATATATTATATTGATATTAGAAATTATGCATCATTTTTAATATCATTTTTCAAAAAATTATCTTTAACTTTAGCTTAGGTCCGGATTTATATATCCTCCAATCACTTGGAACAACATGTGTGCGTGATGTACTCTTGTTCGATTTTGGAGGTTTTCCTTAATTTCTATACTTCACCCTTTCTTATAAGTTAAGATTGCTAATGTTTGAAACCTCAACTATTAATCTCTCTTGGTCATATTTAGTTCTAGTTATAGGAAGATTTGCCAGATTCCAATTCAATTATTACGAAAAACAAATTATATTTCCCATGCTTTATGATCATCATTTTTATTTTGCTAATACATATAATTATCGCTGGTCTTCAGAATCAAAATTGATAGATGGAGGATGAGTTGATGATTGACATTAGAGCACTGACTAAGATTAGTGAAGATGGCCTCTTGTCGCTTACATGTTGTATATACAGGGTGCCCCCAATGATCCCTCATCTAAAAGAGGAAGGTTACACTCCAAAGGTTGTTTCCATTGGTCCTTGTCATTATGGTGATGTGTAACATCCTACCTCTTCACACCTCCTAACTTGACCAAAAACTCAAAACTTCAACCAAACACAACCCCAATATCTTGAAACAACTCTCCAAAACTTAAAATAGCGGAAACAACTCTCAAAAACACCAAAAATAAGGCTGGGGCTACGGCCGCTACAATACCGCCGCGGCTCCGGCCTCCCCTGTTTCTCTATCGCTTCTGGCTTCACTGGCGCCGCAGCTTGGACTTTGGAGCCATGGCTCCCCATGCTGATATGTCATATCAGCAACTTTCATACTAAAGGCCGAACTTCCGATGCGCATAACTTTATGCTCTGACCTCCGATTGACTTGATTCCAACTTCTACAAGTCAATCAAGTCCCCATCTATCCAAAGACACACTTTTACGGCCAATCCAACTCCGTATGGAAATTCTAGACCCTTGACACTGTTTTGGACACTTATTAACCAAAACTCACCACTAACAGCCTCCAATTGCCACCAAAGGCAATTGGTCACTCAGAGACCAATTATACAGGTCCAATACCCCCAAACCAACTTATTCAAAGAGGTTTCACCTCAAAAGAACCACTCATCTGAGCTTTGATCCCTTGGAACCCAACTTGAGATTCCGGGATATAGGCCCTAAAACATACCAATCAAGCCCAAAACCAACTCCCATCACACATAACACAACATACAACACGAATAATCTCTTTTCCATATATAACCATACATACCACATACATAATCATACAATCCATCAATAATAATCCTTATCAATAACCGTACATTCATTACAAGCCATTTTATCCTACTTGGCACAAGATACATTAACAAAAATACATACTCTACATAGGCTATTCCCACGTACGCAACTACTCTCGCGTCTTCTCCGAACTAGTGCCAGAATCGTCACCTGAAAGGTTAGTTCATGGGAGAAGGTGTGAGACAATGTCTCAGTGACTGGGAACAACCACACACACACACACACATATATATATATATCTCACACAACTCATGAATGCAATGTTCAATGAATGAAATGCTTGTCGCTCTCGCAGGGACTCCCATCCTTATCCTCCCTAACTCATATACATAAAATCCAACCTTATTCTCCCTAGCATATATAATCCCACCTTATCCTCCCTAACATGTATATATCCAACCTTATCCTCCCTAACATATATAATCCATCCTTATCCTCTTTAACATATATATATCATCATACATCATATCATCATCACATCATCACGACCTCATCCGCCATATATCACTGTCTCACAATGTCATGTGGTGATGCTCATGTATCATCATATCATCATCATCATAATCATCGTAATGTCATGTATGCATCATGTCATATCATATCAATATCATCATCGCATATCTCATCATCCTAATCATAATCATCATCTAACTATGTATATACCACGATATATAAAAACAGTACACACAAATACATCAATATTGTGGTATGAAAGAAACATACATATATATACACAACTATACATACTATCATATAATATCGACAATACAATATAATAAAACACCTGGTTATCTCAGGTCGTCAATACCACGCTCACACCAGTTCCACGAGCTTTCTTGAACTATTCAATACACTTAAACCCCTCTCAATTAACCAACATTCTTCACAATACCACAATAACCCAATTAACCACATATACCAAATATCCAAACATCACAATTCAACTACTTTAGCCTAACCCAAGGTTCCAACACCCTTTTCATGCATCAGTAAGCTCTTAGGGACCATTCAAACACTACACAACCTCATACACTTTAGATTCCCAAGAGCTCTAACCAATAACAACCTAAGGTTAAGCTCAAATCATACATACACCTTTCAAAACTCACATCCAAGCAACAAGAATATCAAAACACACTTCCTTAACCCCATTTTATTCATTTCAATCGGTGGATTTCATCTAGAACCGAAGATCCAACCTCAAAACCTCAAAATCCAAAATTTCAACCGAAGAAAATGGAGAGGGAGGAGTAGAGAACACTTACCAACTTGAATCCAAGCTTCCAAGGTCTGAAAATCACTCCAAGACACCAAAAATCTTGAACCCTAGCAAAGCTCCTCGGTTTCTCACTCTGTTTCTCTGTTTCTTTCTTTTCCTTTCATCCGAACTGATCCAGATTTAAACAAAAATACCGACCCTCGCCTCGGCCTTAGCATACCTCGTCGCGGCGTGGAGCTCTTCCAGACTCCACTTGAACCTTCCTCTGTCCTATTTTCTCCTGTCCTAAGCACAAAACCAAGAAAGATAACATGAAGGGTGTTACATGATGAGAGGCTGCAAGACATGGAAAGCCACAAACAAATATTCTTCAAAACATTTACACAAAAGGCTATGGCAAGCATGGATGATTTGGTCAGCTTTGTAAAACAGTTAGAACCCACAGTTCGTGCTTCTTATTTCGAGAACATTAAGTATGCTAAGAAGGATCTTGCCAAGCTGATATTAGTGGATGCTGCTTTCATCATTGAACTCTTCAGGAGGTTCTATGAAGGTGATAACATAAACAACGATGCTAAACTATCACAATCATGGTTGCGGGATGCTATTGTTTATGATTTGGTTTTACTTGAGAATCAACTTCCATTCTTTTTTATTGATGATATGATAGATGAAAATTTTTAAATGACTAGGAAGTTGATTATAAAAGTTATATTCTCTCAACCTTTGCATTGTATGCATGGGTAGTTTCTTGTTTAGCTAGGGCTCTAATAAAAAACAAACTAGCATTGTTATTGAAGTTCACAGAATATGAAGTCTTACTACAAGAAAGGAAAATTATTAGTAACGACTAGACACAAAAGAAAAATAAAAGAATTAATCTTGAAGAGAATAACGTTGGAATTCTTAAGTGCAATGGAACCCTTCCCAAAAGCTACTAGGCTTTGATACTATTGATGAGTACTCAAGTGTAATAGGGAATCCTCCCCAAAAGTTAGTTATTGAGATGGAAAAATCAACCCACTTAAAGATCTATTGAGCATCCCATACTATTTAATATGGGACTTAGACATCCCATACTACTCAAGTTGCCATGAGAATTACATTGTTTTCATTTACCTATGCTAATATTTTCTTCTGTCAACCAACTCATTCTTATCTTTTTCTTAATCAAATCCCCTCCTGTTTAACTTTCTTGCACAACCAAGAGGGGATAAATTTTAGAGGGAGAGCATGGAAAAACAACAAAAAAACAGAGTATGGAGGGAGAGAGAGTCTAAGAATGGAGAAAAAGCTAGGTATTCTTTCCTACTAGTAGTTAGCAAATATTTTTGTGATAGAATAGCATCGTTGTAGATCTCGCCCTTATTGTTGCTCTTGAAGAGTTCAATGATGAAAGAAGCATCGACTGATCAGTTTCACAAGTTCCTTCTCATCAGTAAGTTCAATGTCCTACCAGCAAGAAGCATGAACTTTTGGCTCTGAATGTTCCACAAAGCTCGCCTTAGCTTTTTGTGTTAATCTTTTGAACAATACTTGTTTGTGCCCTTCCACGTCTTGCAGCCTCTCATCACCGCACCATAATGAAAGGGGCCAATCGAATATTGTTGTATAATACTGTTAGTGCCAATTGTTTGTATTCTCAGTGAGCATTACATTGTACAATAAATATCTGACGTAGACTGAGGATGTGAGATAGAAATTATATTTATAATTATAATGATAAATAATTACATATATTAAATATGAGTTCTCTCCAGAAAGTGCCACTTTTGCGGCAAGTTGTCAAATTGATTTGCGTTCTCACCCCAAAAAAAAAAAAATAAGTTTCACGTGTATTAACTAGTGACAGATCTAGAAATGAATAAGCTCGATCGGCCTCTCGTTCTCATCTCAAGCTCATAAATTGTTTGGGGATTTAGTTTTTTTTTTCTTAAAAGGTTTTTATCTAGGATTATTTTTTGATATTATAATATATTTTTTATATTATAATATGTGAATTTGGGTTTTTGGTGATATTTTCATATTTGGTATGGGTTAAATGTTTAAACCATAAACTTGCCAGTTGACTTATTTATCTCACAAATTAAATGAGTTGAGTTAGGTTGATTCTATTAAAAAAATATTTCCAAAAGAAGTATTAACTCAATCCACCAAATTGGCATATTAAACAAGCCAGTCCACTAGGCTCAGCTCTCTTTTGACAGCTCTAATATAGTTATTTAGTTTTTTTTTATGAGCACTTTCGAATTTTAATCCGATCACATGATTCCAATTTTAATCCCATCACCTCTTTTGACAGAAGCATTAAATTTTTTGTATCATCCAACTAATACAAAAACTAATATTTTCAAGATATAAAAATCATCAAAGTAAATTTTAAATCTCCCAATTAGATCTTAAACTAATATTATTCTAATTTAATATTTAAATATATTTAACACTTTATAATTTTAATCCGATCACATGGTTCCAATTTTTTAAACTGTAAAATAAGTTTTATTTTAAATTTTAAATGATTATAAGTATAAAAAAATATAACTTATTGTTTAAAATCTCATAAATTCCATTGTTATCCTCATCTGCCCATTGCGCTACTTGCCCCCTTTGGATCCGTCACTGATATAGATTTTGTTTACAACATTCATATTTGTTAACTTACATAGATTTTAAAAATCCAAACATAAAAATGAGAGGCTTGATGAACATTGAAATTCATTATTGCTTCATAATGATCTGCTGAAGGCTCAAACAACACATCATAATTTGCTTGGTAATAAGGTTGTTTAAAACTGACGATTAAACCAAAGTAAAATGACCCAAATTGATTAAAACTGGCCAAAACCAAACTACATTTAAGTTTGTTTTGTTGAAGTTCAGTTTTAACAGCAATGAATCGAACTTAAACCATATCGACTATTTTTTCTATTTTAATACAAAACAACTATACTAATTTAACTTATTTATTAGACCCAATCAATACCTATTGTCACCATTAAGTCATCTCTTATTAACCTAGTCCATGATGACCCCAAGTTAACCGTCAAAAGAAAAAATTAATTATTGTCATTTAAAAAAAAATCATTCAAGCAAGATCCAAAATTGACCAAAAACCAAATCAAACTAACTTCTTACAAAAACGAGAAGGTTCCAATTTTTTGAAACCAACCATAGTTTGGTTTGGTTCAATTTTAACCATAACTGAATCAAACTACGCCTTTAAACACTTTACTTGTCAGGGTTGGATGAGAAACTTTGAGATGTCTTTCTATGTTTAAAGTTTTTCTATTGTTTTCTTTATGACATGTATTGCAATGTTCACAAGTGATAAATAATACATGTCTCTATGATATTTATATTTTATATTGATATTGATATTGATGATATTTTTCATTTCGATTTAGCATGCAAATTTGTCTCAGATTGAACCCATCAACGTTTTCATTTTGAATTGCCTAGCTACTTCAATTTAGAGATTAGGTAGTCTTGTTCTGAATTTATTTTGTAGAGACAGAATATACATAAATATATAAATAATAACATTTTTATTGATGGAAAAAATGGATTAAATTTCAAGCAAAAAATTAAAAAAGCTGGCAATATATATATACATATAACAAATAATTAATGTTGTTGCTAATTGGTGTTGAAGAGAAAAGATACAATAAGAACAGTTCAGCACAATTATATGCCATGACCAACCCAATAGTTGACTAGTGAAATCAGGCCCAGGCCCAGTTCGATGAGGCACGGCATTGCAAAAGAAACATTGATCTAGCACTGTAACGTCCGGCTGCTATTCGGGATTGACGACTGTCCCCACAAACCAACACAAGCCCTTTCGGTGTGCTTTGTCCTCACTCACACACCTCTTTCCCAGGAGGTCACCCATCCCATAATTGCTCTAGGTCAAACACGCTTAACTGAAGAGTTCTTAAGGGATAGACTACCGAAAAGATAGATACACCTTGTTGGTATAGGTAGTACATATCAATTCCTTTAAGCTATCCTTTAACCATATAGTCTCATACCTATATAGTCTCTGGATCTCTCTCGTTCTGGTATGTGTTCGATTCATTCATATGCCCCTCCTGCTTAGAAGCCTGCCAGGAGCCGCTCCTTGTCGGTGCCTCATTACTTTATCCTCATTACTTCATCTGATCCCTACTTTTCTTGCACCGGCGATCACTCCCTGCCCTCATCAACGCCCGGATGTCACAGGCACAATCCTCTGTGAGACGCAGTAAAGGAATTTGCAAACCAACTTGGAAGGCACGAAAGAATCAGGGAATATATATGTGTGTGTGATTGTGACCTGAAGAATTGGGATGAGTATCTCCCTCCAGAGTGTTCTTCCCCTCTTGCTGTCTCATGGGACTTGGGTAGTATGGAATATCAAAATCTCATATTGAGTAGTATGAGATACTTAATGAGATATTTAAGTGGGTTGGTTTTTCCACCTTAATAGTTAGTGTTTGGAGGAGGGTTTTCCATTCCACTTGAATACCTATGAAAGATATTTAATTTTTGAATAATGTGCGGGAGAATTTTCCATCTTACTTGAGTACCCATCATGGAACTTGTGCTGCAAAAAATTTGCAACAATTTTATGATGGAAAAAAATTCCATCACAAATTTATTCTTATGTCAAAACTTTAAGCGTCAATCAAATTGGAATGGAGAGAGCCATCTTTTTTTTAACCATCATATTGATATTGTTAAAAAACCGTGGACACAACTTGTTTTGAACTCTATAAAAATGAACGTAACCCACTATTAAATTTATGCAATTTGACTTTAACCTTCATATATAAAGATGTAAACATTAATTGTACCAATATCATGATGCGGCTTTTTATTTAAGCAAAATCACAAATTCTCTAAACAACTAGTAAAGAATCCCACGCAAAAAGAGATTATTAATATCACATCTACATGAAGTTTGGTTAACGCCGTTTTTCAGAACCTTTAGTTTGGTTAGCAATTAGCATCTTATTTTTTTTTCCGGTATGAATATTCTCACATTCAAGGTTTGCGCATACTCGTGGCAGAAAAAAGAAAAAAACAAAAAAGCAACATTATTCTTCGAAAGATTCGTACAGGACAGTGTTTGAATGAAACAAAATAATCCAGACAGATAAAAATATTTCAATTTTGAACTTCAACTTCAACACGATGAACCATTTGACAGCATCAGTTCCATGTTAAAGTGTAAGTCAATGTTCCATTAAAAAAAAAAAAAGTGAAAGTCAATGTTGACTCAAAGGCTGGTTGAGTGGCTGGAAAGGCACGTATAGGTGACTACCGCAATATATTTTTTTTTTCATTCCAACTACCGCAATATTTTGATTATATAAGTTCGTACAAGTTATTTAATTATCATATTCTATAAGAGTTGGATTATTATATTTATACAAAATAAAAATAAATGAAATAAAAAATTAAACAAAAATAATTTTGAAAGCAGGAAACAATTTTTTAACTTCAGAAACATAATAAAAGCGATAAGAATTATTGACTAATAATTATAAATACATAATAAAAATTATAAAAAAATCATTTTTCTCCTAGCTATTTCAAATTAAATAGGCCTAATATTTTAAACACTATTTAGTTGTGGTATTTGTTGATAATATATTATATTTATTACAACTTAAACTTTAAGTACGTGTTAGGGCAAGTAGGAAAAAATGAATAGAATAAAAAACGGAAAAAAACTTGAAGATAAAAATAATTTTGTTGATCTCTTTTAAAAAAAAATTCTCAAAATAATAAATACAAAAATATAATACAAATATACATAAATAATGAAAAGGCATTGTCTTCAAATTAGTTTCTCAACTGTTCAACCAATGATATATCGGTTTTTGTTTATCCAACCAAACAAACACTCAAGAAATCATAAAGCGGAAAATAAAAAGGGAAAAATAAGCTTTAGTCCCTATGCTTTTATCCTGATTTGAAATTGATCCTTATACTTAATTTTTTTTAAGTCACTCCCTAACCTTTGCAGTGTTAGAACCGTTAGCCCTGTACTTTTTGAAAAATGAGGTTGAGCCCCCTAACGGTGTTAAATCTAGCATATTTGGCAAATTGTGGCTGATGTGGCTTAACACTGGGGATTAATAAAATTGGACGCTGCTTGTTAGAATGGTGTGTTGGATTATGACAGGATTAATAAGATACAATAATTAAATTCGAGGCCCCCCTTCTGAAACCTCAATCGTCAGCCATGGCTCTCCTTCTCCAACTCAGGAAAAGAATGCTTTCACAAACCCATCCCTCTTCGACGTCTTCTCTACCTCTAATTCCAATGACGATGAACCAGACTCTATCGCCACCACCTCTGACGATATTGCTTCTACAAACCCCAATTCTCACTTTCCTTACGGTTTCAGTGATCTCAAGAAGATGCTCAAACAGCACCAATGTGCCTCCCCTTTGTTGACGATGAGGACTGCATTAAAGACATCTTTTACTACTCCTGGTTTTGTGCCACCACGCCATCCCAAGGTGCTAGCATGATGAAATGCCAAAGAACATGTTCAAGGCTCGGCATCGCTATTTTGATTCAAATTCGACGCCTTCATCTCATTACAGGAGATCTATAGGAGAAATATGGTTGGAAAATCAGATGAATGGACGCCAAAAGTTGATTTGAGCTAGAGCATTTGGAAAGCATGGTGGCAGACCATAGCCCATGAGGCAGTTAAACACCAAAGAATGTTTGCAATGCTCTTCATTTTTTATGAGTTCTTGGTAGAAGCTTTAACATGGAGGGTACAAAAGTTCAATATGGTATGTCACTGGAGATTTACAGAGTAGAGTGGTAGGGCAAAGCTATTAGGAAGCTGATATATGCCGAAAGCCTTACTAGAATCGCTACATCATGAATGAGAAATTAATGGCTTATTTCTATTCACCTTGAAAGATCTTTCAAGTGAAGATTGGCTGTCAATTTATGTAATGTGCGCGTATGTTGAATGTGGTATAGAACTTAATACTGTAAACTGCTTCGGTTTTTATTTTTCTTCTTTGATGTCTAATACAATGAGGTTGGCCTCCTTTTATACTAGTTTTTGAGGCATAAAACGTTCCTAATTTTAATGGGATTTTAAGGAGGGAGTTATTGATGGAATTATGAAGGAGAGGGGTTACAGAATGGATGAAACGGAGGAGTTACATAGAGGTTTACAGCATGTATGAAACGGAGGAGTTACACAGAGGAAACGAAGGAATCATGAACCGTTTCATCCTCCCCGGGTTGGACAAGACTCGTCCTCGAGTCAAACTCGGCATTATCATCGAAATACGGAGATAGATCAGCAACATTGAAGGTAGCTGAAACACCATAGGCACCAGGCAATTCCACTTTGTAAGCGTTGTTGTTGATCTTTTGCACAATTTTGAATGGTCCGTCAGCTCGAGGGGATAACTTGACATTTGGTTGCTTGGGAAACCGTTCCTTTCTCAAATGTATCCACACCAAGTCCCCTACTTGAAAAGTTTGCTGTTTTCGGTGCTTATCACGTTGAGCTTTATACCTAAAATTCTATCTCTGTATCCGCTCACGGACTAGTTCATGTAGCTTCTTGATTTCCTTTGCCCTTTGGTCTGCATCCGCACTATAATGTTGCTTGTCAGATGAAGAAGCCAGATCCAATGGGCTAAGCGGACGGTTACCATAAACCACTTCAAATGGACACCTTCCCGTGGTTTGATTAATTGAGTTGTTGTAAGCAAACTCAATTTGTGCAAGAACAAGATCCCACTGCTTTAAATTCTTCTCAACATAGCTCCGAAGAAGATTTCCAAGAATCCTGTTAATTGCTTCAGTTTGTCCGTCCGTCTTTGGATGGCCAGCGCTGCTAAATTGGAGTTTAGTTCCCATCTTTTTCCATAACATCCTCCAAAAGTGGCTCAGGAACTTAACATCACGATCAGAAGTAATAGTTTTTGGAATTCCATGGAGACGAACAATCTCTTTGAAGTACAAATCTGCAACTTGCACCGCATCATTGGTCTTTTGACATAGAATAAAATGGGCCATCTTCGAAAATCGATCCACAACCACCATGATGGAATCTTTTTGCCTCTGTGTCCGGGGTAAACCAAGAACAAAATCCATGCTCACATCTTCCCATGGTGCTTCTGGAACCGGTAGTGGCATGTATAATCCAGTGTTTTACCCTTTCGTCTTAGCTATATGACATATTCGGCACCGCTGTATATGCCGGTTGACATCTCGTTCAAGTCTTGGCCAATAGAAATTCTCTTTGACCAGATCAACTGTCTTGTCTCTGCCAAAATGACCAGCTAATCCTCCATCGTGAGCTTCCCAAATTATTGCCTCCCTCAAAGAACCCTGAGGAATGCATAGGGTTTTCCCTCGAAATAGAAACCCATCATGTCGGTAATACTGGTGAAACGATTGATCGGCAGTAGCTTCCCACACTCCACGGGAATCAGGATCATCCTGGTACAGCTCCTTGACAAGATTAAAACCAATAACTTTGGCCTGCATTGTTGTTAGTAACACATGTTGACGGCTAAGAGCATCAGCTACAGAATTTAAAATCCCAGCCTTATGCTTAATGAGAAAAGGATAAGACTGCAAGATTTCACTCCAACGGGCATGTTTTCGGCTGATCTTTTGTTGAGAATTCAAATATTTTAGAGCTTCATGATCCGAAAAGAGTATGAACTCTTTGCTCAAGAGATAGTGACTCCAGTGTTGCAGAGCTCAGACAACGGCATAGAATTCTTTATCATAAGTAGAATACCTGAGCTTGGCATCATTAAATTTCTCACTGAAAAAGGCAATGGGATGACCTTCCTGGCTCAAGACAGCCCCAATCCCAGTGTTGGAAGCATCACAGCTAACCTCGAACACCTGGTCAAAATTTGGAAGAGCTAGGACTGGAGCTTTAGTCAATCACTTCTTTAGCTCCTCAAAGCTCCTTTGAGCTTGCTCTGTCCACTGGAATTTATCTCCCTTAGTGCAATCTGTGATGGGTGCAGTAATAGAACTAAAATTGCGGATGAACCTCCTATAGAAAGAAGCCAATCCATGGAAGCTTCGGACTTCCTGAAGAGATCTTGGAACTGGCCAACTATTAATTGCTTCAATTTTACTGGGATCAACTCGAACTCCTTCTGCGTTGATGATGTACCCCAAGAAAACAACTTCATTGGCGAGAAAGATATACTTCTTTAGATTGGCAAAAAGCTTTTGGTCACGCAGCGCTTGCAAAACTTGCCGTAAGTGATCAAAGTGTTCTTCCTGACTCTTGCTTAAATGAGAATGTCGTCAAAGTAAACAACAACAAATTTACTAGTGAAGGGTCGCAATACCTGATTCATCAGGCGCATGAATGTGCTGGGGGCATTGGTTAGTCCAAAAGGCATCACATTCCACTCATACAACCCATCTCTTGTCTTGAAAGCAGTCTTCCATTCATCTCCTGGTCGAATCCGAATTTGGTGATACCCACTACGAAGGTCAATCTTGGAAAAGGTAGTGGCACCATATAACTGGTCTAACATATCATCGAGCCGGGGTATTGGAAATCGATACTTGATAGTAATTTTGTTAACAGCTCGGCAATCGATGCACATTCTCCAACTTCCATCTTTCTTGGGTACTAGCAGAACAGGTACAGCACAAGGACTAACACTTTCCCGAACCAGCCCTTTCTTCAACAGCTCTTCAACTTGTCGCTGGACTTCGGCATGTTCCTGAGGACTCATCCTATAAGCAGGTTTGTTAGGAATGACTGCTCCTGGAACAAAATCAATGGCATGCTGTATATCTCGCATGGGTGGCAACCCGGATGGTATCTCATCAGCTATCACATCTGGAAACTCGGATAATAAGGGCATAACTGCTGGTGAGATGGTGGACTCACTGTTTGCTTCAAGTACCAGTAAAAAACTCATTGTTTGGGTTTCAGACTTCATCACTTTGAACTCTTCTTTCGTCATCAAAGTCTCCAATGGTTTAGCTTCTGTTGAGACTTTACTTAACTCATTAGGCGGTAGAGGCGCTAACTTAATCTTGACACCGTCTTTAGTGAAAGAGTAGGTGTTTGTACGTCCATCATGTAGAGCATATCGATCATATTGCCACGGCCTCCCCAAAAGAAGGTGGCATGCATCCATGGGAACAACATCACACAAAACATCGTCATAATATCTGTTCCCAATAGAAAAAGTAACAAGGCATTGCTTAGAGACTTTTACCTTGCTTCCAGTATTAAGCCAGTGAAGCTTGTAAGGATGCGGGTGGTCATGCGTTGGTAGCTTCAACTTCTGCACCATGTATTCAGACACTACATTTTCACAGCTCCCACTGTCAATAATGACATTACAAACTTTGCCCTGGGCAGTACAACGGGTGTGAAAAATATTGCGTCGTAGCCATGGTTCTTCCTTAACTCCAGCTGCATGCAGACTTCGTCTGATAACCAAAGCCTCTCCCTGATCTGCAGGCGTAATCTCCTCATCATATACTGGTTCGGCCTCATAATATGTAGTCTCCTCTTCATCTTCGTCAGGTGCTTCATAAGCTTGCCCTTCCCTAATGGTGATAACCCTTCGAGTAGGACAGTCTGAGGCGATGTGACCAAAACCTTGGCATTTAAAGCATCGGGGCGCTTTAGAGCCAGATTCCTTGACAGTATTTGGTGGAGACTTGCGCATAGTGCTAGGCTGCGGCTTGCCTGATGAAGCTGGCTGCTGAAATTCTGCCTTTCGACCATCAAAATAACCCCTAGAGGAAGAAGGTTGATAAGAAGACCTCTTGGGCGTTTGCTTTTCCACACGGATGGCTAGGCGAATCACATCATCCAATGTCCAATACTGCTGAAGCTGGACTGGACGACTGATGTCAGCGTTTAACCCTGCAAGATAACGAGCTATCGTTTGCTCCTCCTTCTCCTGTATGTCACACTTCATCATAAGTTTTTCAAACTCTCTAGTGAATTCTTCTACAGACAAGGACCTCTGTCAAAGATTCTGCAATTGGATAAAATTATCCTGATGGTAATGCTCCGGTAGGAACTTCCGGGTGAGCTGTCGTCTCATTTTCTCCCAAGTCTCAAGCTTGCGCTTTCCCTCTCGTACTCGCTTCCGTTTGAGATTCTCCCACCATATGGAAGCATGCTTCTTAAGTTTAAGGGCCACTATCTTGACCTTCTGTCCGTCTGGAATCTCCTTGTGTTCAAATACTCGCTCAACTGCTTGAAGCCAATCTACAAACTCATCTGGCTGGAGTCTTCCCTCAAATTCTGGAATGTCTACTTTGATGTCACTAGAGCGGAATGGTTGTTGTTGAGGACGGCGGCGGTTGTCAGTGGATGACGAACTACTGCTACCCGAATCACCTTCTGGATTGTCTCTACGAGTTTCTAGCAAAGCTCGCTGTAGTTCTACGGTCGCTTCCAATTCTTGTATCCGACGTCTCATCTCGTCCATTGCAACATCCTGCACATTCCTGCGTCTTGGAGGCATTTTTTTTTTCCACCTTTTTTTGGAAGGTTAGGACTTAGGCAACAATTATAAAGGAATAGGGGTTAAAAGGTAATTTTATGAAGTATAAGGGTGGAAAAGGAATTTTAGGGAAGTTTGATGTGTAACTGTAATTCTGGAAAATATGGGGGGTCAAATTGAAATTTTCAAAAAGTTTAGGGGTAAAATTGAAATTTAAGGAAGTAAAGGGGTCAAAATGTAATTATTAAACTATTTGGGCAAAAATGTAAATATGGAAAATATGGGGGCAAAAATATAAATATGGAAAAGTTTAGGGGCCAAACTGTAAATATGATAAGTTTGACTGACTGGGCAGGATGACGTGGCAGAATTGACACGTGTCATACACGGGAATGACTGAGCTGACGCTGACTGGACAGTTCAGGATGACGTCATCATCTTCAACCTCCAGCAGGCGCGTGCGGCGCGTGGATCACCGACGACGGCGCGTGGTGTTCCGGCAGAGGGGCGTGAAGGCGCATGAAGTGTCCAAAGGCGGCGAAACTCTCCAGTCAGAGGTTTTCCGGCCTTCCGAGTTCGATGGCGAGGTCCGTTTCGCTGAAAAGTGATCGGAACTGGATTCCGACGGCGGTGGTGGCGGCTGCTGCTCACTTTCAGGCGACTTTTTGACGGCTCTCTCACTCCTCGAAGCTTCTGGACACTCTCTCACCCGGGCTCTGATACCAAAATGGTACAGAACTCAATACTGTAAACTGCTTCGGTTTTTATTTTTCTTCTTTGATGTCTAATACAATGAGGTTGGCCTCCTTTTATACTAGTTTTTGAGGCATAAAACGTTCCTAATTTTAATGGGATTTTAAGGAGGGAGTTATTGATGGAATTATGAAGGAGAGGGGTTACAGAATGGATGAAACGGAGGAGTTACACAGAGGTTTACAGCATGTATGAAACGGAGGAGTTACACAGAGGAAACGAAGGAATCATGAACCGTTTCAGAATGCATTCTAATTGATTTGTGATGATGGGACCTACTTTATTGTAGGTACATATTCTAGAGCAAATGGATTCAGATAATCTTGATGTAGTTATAAAGGCAAGGAAGTAAATTGAGATGAAATACTTGCGAATGGTCCACTTTGATATCTTTGTTGTGAATGAATCACTTTGGTATGCTTTTTTGATAATCAATAGTGAGTTGTCGTGTTGTATCATTTGCAAGTAGTGCCTACTGCTATTTAAATTGTACATGATATAAAAGTAAACCAAAAATAGTACAGAAGATCACATTTGGGCGGCAAAACAAAATATGGATTCATATTAATTAAGGTTGGTACATTACAAGTCAAATACATGACAAACAAAATCATTACGGTCCAATATAGAAAACACCTAATGTAAATCAAACCTAGAACTAAAACATAACCATTAACCTTCAGTGGTATAACAATTACAGCATTACAGCACCAGGTCTTCGTAGCCAACATACACTGCAACTCGTGAAAGGCATCCACACTATAATTACATTGGCAACCGACAATGGCAACAATGAATGCTTTAGAAACTTCGTCTTTAATTTCGTTGCACTTTGCAAGATCCTTCACCTAACACATTAGCTTCTTCAATGTTTGCTTAGGTACTAGCCCATGAAGCCAATCAAAAAAATTGCAAAAATTAGATCTGTGAAAATGTATAGAGACTATATATGATGATCCATTCCACTAAAGCTCAATAATATATCTCGAACATGAAAAAATTAGATCTGTGAAAATGTCACTATCTTGCAACCTGATTTTACCTAAAAAAAAACATACGAAGAAAAAGGCAAAAAGAAAGCACTACATCACCAAAATTCATGAGACCGACAACAGGATGCATCAGAGCATGACCCCTCACTGAAACAGACCATACTTACGATGAATCAAGCACTACATCACCAAAATAGAAGGCACAAATAATTTCATTGCAGGCCAAGAAATGAAACTGTTAGATTTGCAGCAGAAGAACAAGAATCGCATATGTTGAACCACGCCTATTGGACGAACATAACACTCACCTGAAGCTTTGCATCCTCTCGGCTCAGAATCAACGTGATCCATTTCACCTTCATGAACGCAACGCTTAGAATCATCGGCTCATACACCTCCTTCATCTGCTCCCCTACGCAGAAGAAATGGTCTAGCCATAGCAATCCTTCTCCACCCTACCCACCCTTCATCCTTGGTTTCCATCCCCAAATGCAACCCACTAGATTTCGACAGAGGGAAAAAAAATCTGTGCCATTAAGGAGAAGGCGAATAATAAACAAGCCATACCTGAAGTCGGGACCATACGACATTGAGAATAATGGAAGAAGAAGACGAAGAATAATCGATGGAGATAATGAAAAACCCATTTTGATTAACCTATGACTGCTCCATTTTTGTTTCTCGGAATCGACACCCACAGCCGCTGACTTGTCAAACATATATTGCGTTTTTGGTCTGTTCCTTGTTTGACGTGTCCTTAATTGTTCAACGTGTTGCCTCCATTCTCCATGTCACCATCCACATGTGTACATAACTGGCCACCTCAACAAAATTAGCAGTGTTAGTGACATGTTTTAGTCCTTACATCAATATCTAAAATTTAAAGAATTAACGGTATAAACTATGCAAATTTTGAGGATTAAATTAAAAAAAATTAAAGGTTATGGACTAAATTCAAAACTCGCTCAAACTACAATGATCAAAAGTCTAGTTTTTCCAAAACAAAATAAAAGATAGAATAATACAACGAAGTTGGAGCAGAGAACCCAGAAATTATATTTAATATTATACAAGATTTAATACAACAGAGTCGGAGAATAGAACACACGAATTATAATATTATGCAATATTTAAATCGATCTATTCAATACTACTTGAAGGACAGAGAATGTGGTTTGGATAACCGTGAGAATGAGGCGTATGATTCCTCCAAGAGAGGCTGCAGTTTTCCAAGGTGAACTGCAATAATCACGCTTCAAGCTTGGCAACAAAGCTGCCTTCCTCTGGCGCCAAGGATGTTGATAAAATTTATTCAAATCTTTGCAGAGTTGACGGTATTCGGCATTACAACTCAGTGGATTGGAATTTTTCGGGAGGCCACTAAATAAAGTAGGAACATCATCAATTCTGGTATCACCACCTGTTTTGCAGATTATTTTCTTGCGAATGAGAAAATCCACATCTTCATTTGTGTGGATTAGGAGATCCATTACAAAAACATAGTCGCTAAGGTGAGTTTCACATGGATAATGACACATCTCGAAAGCTATCATGTTATGAAACAAAAGTTTGGTCGTATCATCCACAAAAATTGGTGGAATCTCAAAAATAGATTTTGAAAATTTCAAGTTGCTTTTCCTTGCCCTGAACTTTACTCCTGCTTCATGTAACTCATTTGCACTGTATAAAAGAGGATATAGAACATTTGGGGATGGCAATATTTGAGGCTTTGTCCTTGGTAAGTGAAATAATCTAAGAAGATCTGTGAAGTTCCATTATCTTATCATTAAGATTAGGCTTTAAGCCTTTTCTGTTAAACACATCAAATACCACATATGTTAGCTCAAGCGGTCACCACGAAGGTCAAGCGGAAATGCTATATTAAATAGTTCTTCATTAACAAAGAATGGAAGTTGATTCTCAAGTAATATCGAATCCATAATTATAGCATTCTCTATTGGAAAATCCATCTCCCAGACATGTACGAAGAGCTGAATGATGAAAGCAGCATCAACTAATATTAGTTTCACAAGTTCCTTCTCAGAAAAAAGGATGTTCTCTGAATAAGAAGCACGAACACTTGGTGTAACACCCTACCTCTTGATACAACTAAAAACTCCAAAATTCAACCAAACACAACCCCAACAACTCAAAACAACTCTCTAAGACCTCAAACAATGAAAACAAACCCCAAAAACATTAGAAGTTCGGTTGGGGCCGCAGCCGCTACAGTACCATTGCGGCTCCAGACCTCCCCTATTTTTCCTTGCTTCGGCCTCCACTGGCCCCGCGGCGCCACCCTCTGATTTTCATATTAGCAAAAACAAACATCCCGGGTGTAACACCCTACACTCAAACATCTCCAGACTTGACCCAAACCTTTAAGAACCAACCAAGTATAACCCAAACATCTCAAAACAACTTTCCAAAACTTTAAAGTAGTGGAAAAACACTTGTTGGGCACCAGGACATGATGAGACTACGGCTTGCTACAATGGCGCCGCGGCCCCAGCACTTGAATTCATATCAGCAAATTGCTGATTTGCTGGGCTAACTTCTGACGCGCATAACTTCTTACTCTGATCTCTGATTGACCTGATTCTAACTCCTACAGGTTACTTTCTTCCCAATCTAACTATAGACACCCGTTCTACTTGGAATCCAACTCCATTTGTAGATTCTGGACACCCAACACTGTTTTGGCCACTTTTTGACTAAAACTCACAACCTATCACTACCAATTGCCACCAAAGGCAAATGAACACTTAGAGACCCTTCACAAGGGTCGTATTTAGCTAAACCAACATGTCTAAGGAGGTTTTACCCTAAAGAAACCTTTCCTTCGAGAGTTGGCCCCATTGAATCCCAAAACCACATAATAGGCTATATGCCCACACTCACATACATGGCCTAAAACCACCTTTGGGCTTGCAGTCAACCATTCTATTATACAAATACCTGCTCATACATTAAAGACCCATACCAAGGTTCACTATCAACATTACACATCATTACATCACATATATCTCTATACACATTTTGCATAACATCCAACAACATCACTATTATCCCATAACATATAGATAGTACTCCCAGGACTCTCATCCAGGCAACCAGCTACATCAACCTACTTGGCACATAATTACATAAACTAAATTATAACCACCAAATATATTTGGAATTCCCAAGGACGGAAAGGCTGCTAACTCCTTGATCCTTTCTGAATGAGCACCAGAGTCTTCACCTGAAAGGTTAGTTCATGGGAGAGGGGCGTGAGACAATGTCTCAGTAACTGGGGACAACCACACACATAAATATAATATCATCAATACTACACACATATGCAAATGATGCAATGCAATGCCAATGTCATGAGATGCATGCCTCAATCCATGTCTCGGTGCATGTCTCCCTCAACACGGCTAAAACCACGAGCTGACATCATCATATGACATTTCAATAAGTAATTCCCTCTCAACAGTTAGTGAAGACTGATTCTGGGACATCACCAAGCTCACCTCACACTAGTGTACTTGGCCAAAGGTCACACTAATGATTGGATCGTGGCTCTCCTTCCCCTGGACCACTGCGAATTAGTGGTGATTTAGGGAAGATGCAGTCTACTGTCGCCTGACACTCCTATGGCCATAGGAGAGGATTTAGCGACAGCGATCCCATCCTATCACCAAATCATATCATCGTCATATCATATCATAGTCCACTGCTACCTGGCTCACCCAAGGAGAGGATTTAGTGGCAGGGACCTTTGCACGTCATCATATCGTATATCATCATATCTCATCTCATTACCACCTCCCAATACACTACATCTCTCTATGCTCATGGGATGGTAATGTATGAGCCATGCTAAATGCCTCGAATCACGCACATATGTATATCATCATCATAATCATCATCATGGTCATGCTAACATGCAATGGTATGAGAATGCCATAGTCACATATGCACATATACAAAATCATGCTTATCATAATCATAGATTCACATCATGTCACATCAACATATGTACATCATCATATACTATATTGTCTAGCCGTGTGCATACCACGATATATAGGAAAATCATACATATACACATAACGATATCATGATATGAACAGAGACATGCATATATATATCAACATATAACACAAATACAAACACCCGGTTACCTCAGGTTGTCAACACCACGCACATAGGGGCTTAAGTAAGCCTCCAGAGCACCCCAATCACGAATTATATGATTCCAATTAGCCAGTCAAACCACTACAACAATATAATACCTCAATTAACACAACATACTACTTGATCAAAAACCACAATTCAACTATTTAGGCCTAACCCAAGGTTCCAACCCCATATTCATACATCATTAAGCTTTGAGGAACCATTCGAATATCCACCAATTCCATACAATTCGGATTTCCAAGAGCTCTAACCAAAAACACCCTAGGGTTAAGCTCAAATCATACATATTCCTTTCAAAACTCATACCCAAGTAACATACATACCAAATCACACTCCTTCAACCCTATTTCATCCATTTCAATCGGTGGGATTTGGCCAAAATCAAGGATTCCAACTTATACCCGAAAAATCCCAAGTTTAAACTAAAGAAAATGAAGAGGGAGGAGAAGGGATCACTTACCAACCAAGATCCAAGCTCTTGGACACCAGAAAACACTCCTATTTGCTAGAAAACTCGAACCCTAGCAGAGCTAACCGCATCTTCTCCGTCGCCTCCTCCATTTTCTTTCTTTTCTTTTCGTCCGAAATGAATTTGATTTAAACCAGTTTCTCGACTCTCACCACGGCTCCAGATAAGTCCGTTGTGGCGCCACCAGTTTCAGCTAAAAATGCCACTGGAATTGGCTCTCGCCGTGGCTGCCCTACTTCTCGCTGCTGCGTGGAGCCCATTTCTTCTCCACTTGATCCTTCCTTTGTCCTAATTTCTTCGGTCCTGCACATAATGCCAAAGACAAGCGTCATGAGGGGTGTTACACTCTCCCTTCCTTAAAAGAAATTTTGTCCTCAAAATTTATGAATACTAACCTCAATCACGTATAACCATACTCCTTCCACCATAATCTCTTAACTTTTGGGTAAGTTTCTCAATTTCTATCTTTGGTTGTGCACTTCGTAAACAAACTACTCTCTCATATTTCATTTCTATCTTTACTGATTTATGTAATTTACATTAAAAATCAATCTTAGTGCCAAATCTTCCTTATGTTCTCAGACATAAGAAGGCTGGACCATTGCCTCAACCTAAGTTCTTTCTCTTCCTAAACAAACTTTTTGCGCAGTTGTTCCATCAAAACTTCTAGGATGTACCATCATTCTCCTTAACTTTTGATTTTCCCCCTTATTTATCCACATCATTAGTTATTCTCTCAAATGGTTAATCACTTTTAACCATTTCTCTTAAAATTTGGATCATACCAACTGTCTTACTTTCACTGACAAGGTTCCACTGACCAACCACCATCGATTTCCATAATTTATTTTACTCAGAATATAATATCTAACATTCGCTCCTTATTACCATATTAAGAGGAAATACTCGTTTCCTTAAAGCTCCTTATACATCAACCCTCTATGGTGATCCTTGTTAACCAAACTTCTTCCTTGCTTAATCCACATAATCCTTTTTAGTTGACAACCTTATTTGTCAAACCATTTACTTTAAGATTCTTTAAACCCTGGCTACCATGTGTAATGATCCAACCATTCGAACTTCTCATGACCACTTCTTCTATGACACGGATTATTGCTTCCTCCACACATTCCTTCTTTAACTAGTAGTTCTCTCTCTCTTTCAATACCATTATACATGAGATTTGTCAAGTAAGATGATCCACTGCTTGACAATTCAAATCATCAGAGCCAATGTTGACATTTCTCTTACTATACAATTTACTGTTTAAAATTCTACAACATCACTTCTTGATCTCCATATCACTATCTCTCTTGGCATCAACTTGCATGTCAAAACTGCACCTTCTTTAACTTAGTAGTATACACTGGATTAACCACGCTTATTGCATCTCGTGGAATCCATTAGCTATACCTTTGGCACAAACCAATTTAAAACCATCATCAAACATTCCGAAAGTCATTCTTATTGCACTATCCAAGCGCATAACATATAAAACTCTCTATCTTACACTTCTCAAGCAAATGACACTACCAAAGGCATAGGCAAAACCATCACATCTTTAAAGTCCACTAAAATTTTTGTGGTCTCATTAGCATCAAAACAACTTCTACAGTGACTGAACTATATTTCCTTATAGTAGGGCCACTTTCCAAAATGATTCCGTAACCTCATAAAACCTCCGTACCAACAACCAGTCATTAACTTCATATATTCTTTAGAAAGGTCCTTACAGTTTTTTTTTCACTTCCATCGCCATATTCTTATCCCCCTTTTACTCATCCTTTTGTCTTTAATACTATATATACTTGTTTCCACTTAATTATATCCTTTTAGTTCCATGTCGTTTCCTTTCCACACGCGTCTTATCATACTGCATCTCTCCGATAATCTTGCTTATGGATAAACCTCTCTAGGGCTTAAAGCCTTTTCCGTATCCTATCCGCTTACTCCTTACATTGGCTTCTGCTGCGTGCTCTGATTCCTTTACTTTTGCACATAGGGTTGTATAATGCACTCGCATCCCCCATGTACACTTCCATCCTACTGTTCAGGTTTCATTTCTCACTGCGAACCTTATAGTCCTGATGCTTATAGCAAGAGGCTATGAGCCGCCTAATACCCCTCATTGTTACACCATAGTTACAACTTGTTTACCCTTTACTAGCAATGTTTAGGTCCTTACTCATGACTCAACTTCCTTTTTCCAAGCCAACTCTACCATTATAATAACACTACCTGCTTATATCTCTGTGAATCCTGCTTAGGCTCTGCTTTCGAATCTTTAATTCCTTCATCCTTCTCATTGTTATTGAAAGATTTGGAATTCGTTCCATTATATGATAAACCGCTCATCTCATGATCAACGAATCACTACAACATACGGATTGATTGGTCAGGTGTACCCAATCAACCTTTCAGGAGATAGACATCCAAGACCATGAGTTTAAGCGGGATTGGGTTCCCGTAGATATCACCACTAAGTCTTTCACTCTTAATCCGCTAGTGCCTCATACCACGAGTAACTGGTGTGTTAAATGCGTAACTAGCTAGCATTAAGCTTCAACTAGTTAACCGATAGCTCTAGACTCGTGATTCCATGCCATATGATTGTCTCATGCTTCCCAATAACAATGACTTTCTTCATTCTCCAGAGTTGTTACTGGGAAAAACCCAGGGGCAAAAGCATATGGAAACGGGTTAACTCCACAATTTCTACCTTTAAGCATCTTGAGGGTAACTGACACATTACATTTGTAATACGTCGTCCCACAATTCCTTTTATGACAAGGTGATATACCAAGGAAGAAGCTTCCTTCAGTCCATACCCATTACATTGCAATACTTGAATCACTTCCACAAACCACCGCCATCAATCAGGTCCACTTCTTGTCCACAACTAGTTGACAATACATTCCTCTTATCAACCTTACTTGACAGTCACTTCCTAAACTCCTTATAGCTCATGTATCTCTTGTACTTTGTTCTTACTTGTAAAACTCAACTTCAATCTCTTACAACTTAAAATTCCAACTCGTTTGCCGTGCACTGCTCCTCACAAGATATGACCACAATCCTTATCCAAACCCATACTGGTCATCCTCCAATTTACAAAACTCATCAATACATCCAATTCCAAAGAACCTTCTATCTCACATTTTAACTCCACCTCTTTCCGGACCCTTATCCACCATAAAATAGACAAGAGTCTCTATTTTCAATTTGGGTTCAGCCCAAAGGACTTTAGTGACCTCTTAACCATATCTCATATCCTTTCAGTGTTGCTTGCCTTCTAATTCATTCCAAAATTATCCAACCACTTCCTACACCATCCACGAACATGACACTGCAGATGACAATCACCGTCTCTTCACTGTTATTGCTAAAGCCTTTAACATCCGGCACTTATCTTGACTCCAGGATGCATATTCTATCGCAAATACAAACTCCCACTAATTAATTTATTCTCCATCATTGCTGCATCCAGCTTGGTATCCAAACCAATGGATTGGATTCTCTCCCAGCTCTCTCACTGCTTTAGAATACCTCAACCTTCAACCTTAAGGATTCAAACATTAATTTCATACTCACTCTCTACAATTCAATCTAAATTAATCAAGTTGGGCAAAACTATACATGGCCGCAAAATTCTATCATTAAGTATTTAACACAGTTATATTATAAAGGCTTGAACTCAAAACCTTTGATTTAACTATATATGGTACAACTCCTGTCAATTAAATAAACTCTTGCTCTTTTAAGTAAATCATTTTATGCATTAAATAGTTTGAAATTTAAATAGCATATAATAGCATCCATTTAAGAACAAACTATATTTCCTCCGATCTTTAATATAAGAATCCTTCTAAAAAATCTTCAAGGCCCTTAATATAAGGAGATTTACAAAATTTAGTGAAGTTGATATGTAATTTTCATAAATATCTTTAATAGTTTTAACTGTTTCTCTATATGTATTATTGTGGAATGCAAATAAATAACTTTTATTAAGGATATTTTAGAAATGTTATGATAATTTTTGACAAAACCAATATTTCTAACTAATTTTAAACTACTTATCTTAATTCACATAATTTAGTTAAAAATAATTTAGTTAAATGGCTTTTATAAAAATCACAATCGTTAAGCAACAAGGAAGTCAAATAACATGCGAAAAAAAAGAAGAGCCGGTCTTAGGTAAGTATCTGAGATATTAAATCCTAGAATTCTGGATACTCAAAAAAGAGAGTTGCAATCCATTGTCGCCTAGCTCTCCTATGGCCATAGGAGAGGATTTAGCGTCAGGGATCCCATCCTATCACCAAATCATATCATCATCATATCATATCATAGTCCACTGCCACCTGGCTCTCCCAAGGAGAGTATTTAATGGCAGGGACCTTTTCATGCCATCATATCTCCTAATACATCATATCTCTCTATGCTCATGAGATGGTGATGTACGTGCCATGCGAACATGCCTCGAATCATGCACATATGTATATCATCATCACAATCATCATCATGGTCATGCTAATATGCAATGGGATGAGAATGCCACAGTCACATATGCCCATATACAAAATCATGCTCATCACAATCATAGATTCACATCATGTCACATCAACATATGTACATCATCATATACTATATCGTCTAGCCGTGTGCATACCACGATACAACAACAACAATAGCCTTATCCCACTAAGTGGGGTCGGCTACATGGATCAAACGACGCCAATGAGCTCTATCAAACGCCATTTCTTCAGATAGATCATATCTCAAAAGATCATTCCTTATAACTTCCCTTAATGTCCTTTTTGGTCTTCCTCTACGCCTTTTGATCGGGCTCCAGGCCATTTGATCAACTCTCTTCACTGGCTCCTCTTGCCCTCTTCTTTGTACACGCCCAAACCACCTTAAACGATGTTCCACCATCTTCTCCTCAATAGGTGCTACCCCAACTTTTCTTCGTATACAGTCATTTCGTATCTTATCCAATTTTGTATGACCACACATCCATCTCAACATTCTCATCTCTGCTACTCCCATCTTATGCTCTTGTTGTCCTTTCAAAGCCCAACATTCACTACCATATAGCATTGCTGGCCTTATAGCTGTTCTGTAAAATTTACCTTTAAGCTTAGTAGGCACCTTGCGGTCACAAATAACTCCTGTAGCTTTCCTCCACTTTAACCACCCAGCTTGTATCCTATGCATAACATCCCCATCAATTTCACCATTATTCTGTAAAATCGACCCAAAATATTTAAACTTTGACACCTCAGGAATGATTTGCTCTCCAATTTGTACCTCTGAATCCTCTATAATTGGCCTCTTATTAAATTTGCAATGCATATATTCAGTCTTACTCCTACTCAGACGGAAACCTTTTGATTCCAAAGTATGTCTCCATAATTCAAGTTTAGAGTTGACCTCTTCTCTTGAGTCCTCAATTAAAACTATATCATCTGCGAAGAGCATACACTTTGGAATTTCTTCTTGTATATGTTCTGTAAGAACATCCAAAACCAGATCAAACAGGTATGGACTCAAAGAAGATCCTTGATGTAAGCCTATTGTTATAGGGAAGTCCTTTGTCACACCTCCAGGAGTCCTCACACTTGTCGTTGCTCCCTTATACATATCCTTTATGACTCGAATATAAGCCACCCTGACGCCTTTCTTCTCCATTGCTTTCCACAAAATATCTCTTGGCACCCTATCATAGGCTTTTTCCAAATCAATGAAAACCATATGCAAGTCCCTTTCTTTACTCCGGTATCTTTCAATCAAACCCCTTAAAAGATAAATAGCCTCTGTTGTAGACCGTCCTGGCATAAATCCAAATTGGTTTTCTGAAATACGAGACTCCTTTCTGAGTCTATACTCAATCACTCTTTCCCAGAGTTTCATGGTGTGACTCATGAGTTTTATCCCCCGATAATTAGCACAATTTTGGATATCCCCCTTGTTTTTGTATATGGGCACTAGAGTGCTCTTTCTCCATTCCTCTGGCATTTTCTTGGACCTTAAAATCTCGTTAAATAACTTAGTGAGCCACCAAACCCCTTTCTCTCCTAAGCACTTCCAAACTTCGATAGGAATACCATCGGGGCCAATGGCTTTACCATTATCTATTCTCTTCAGAGCTTCTTTCACCTCTCCAGTCCGAATCCTACGATAGAAATTCAAATTGAGATCGTTTTCATGGGTTGTTAGTCCTTCAGTATCAATAGTCATATCCAATCCATTATTGAACAGCTTATAAAAGTAGCTCTCCCATCTTTCATTGATATCATCATCTGCAACTAAAATTTTTCCTTCTTCGTCCTTAATACATCTTACTTGGTCCAAATCTCTTGACTTTCTTTCCCTCATCTTAGTAATTTTGTAAATCTTATGTTCACCATTCTTAGTTCCTAAATCCTGGTAGAATTCCTCAAAAGCTTTAGATCTAGCCTCGCTCACTGCTTTCTTAGTCTCCTTTTTAGCCAACTGATAAGATTTCCAATTTTCATCGTTATTGCATAGATACAAGGCTTTGAAACACTCTTTCTTATATTTGACCTTCTCCTGCACACTCTCATTCCACCACCAAGATTCTTTATCCTTAGGTCCAAAACCTCTGGATTCACCCAATATTACTTTAGCGGTATCTCTGATCCTTTTAGCCATCTCCTTCCACAAGATATTAGCACTTCCTTGCAAGTCCCAATTACTTTTCTCCATAACTTTCCTCGTAAAGATCACTTGTTTCTCACCTTTTAGTTGCCACCACTTAATCCTGGGATTAAAAACTTTTCGACTTTTCAGTTTACGGTTTTTAACTATCACATCAAGGACCAAGACCCTATGTTGTGAAGTTAAACTCTCACCAGGAATTACTTTGCAGTCTTTACAAGTTGATCTATCTGAGTTCCTTACCAAAAAGAAGTCAATTTGCGACCTTTGGACTCCACTCTTATATGTAATTAAATGCTCCTCCCGTTTCTTGAAACAGGTGTTTACAATCGTAAGATTGTAAGCCATAGAAAAATCAAGGATGGAATGTCCCTCCTCATTTACTTCTCTAAAGCCATAACCGCTGTGAACTCCCATATATTGCCTTGTTTCTTTTCCAACATGACCATTAAGGTCACCCCCAATGAGGATCTTTTCCTCTTGTGGGATATCTTGAACCAAGCCCTCCAGATCTTCCCAAAACTTTTCCTTAAAATGTGCTTCCGACCCTACTTGAGGTGCATAAGCACTAATAACATTGAGTGTATCATGTCCAATAGTCAATTTTAAGGATAGGATCCTATCTCCAATCCTTTTGACTCCTACCACATTCTTTTTCTAGTCTTTATCCACAATAATACCAACTCCATTCCTTCCTCTAACCTTCCCCACATACCAAAGTTTATAACCAGTAGTATCCAACTCCTTAGCCTTTTCTCCCACCCATTTAGTTTCTTGAAGACATAAGATGTTAATTCTCCTTCGAATCATAACATCCACAACCTCCATAGATTTACCCGTTAACGTACCAATATTCCAAGAACCAAATCTAATCTTGCTTTTCTGGGCTAGCTTCTTTACCCACATCCGTCCAGCATGATGTGGGAACCTTTGCTCATTTAACACTACATCCGGGCGCTGATGTAGCGGCTCTAACTCATTTGACACTGCATTCGAGCCATACAGCGCATTACTTCCGGGCAACGACCTAGCCTTAGCACATATACGTCTTTGATCCATGTCATGAGATTCGACAGGTTTTTACGTTGGCTGTCGAGGGCCTAACACGTCCAGCATGATGTGTGCATACCACGATATATAGGAAAATCATACACATACACGTAATGATATCTGGTATTAACGGAGACATGCATATATATATATCAACATATAACGTAAATGCAAACACCTGGTTACCTCATGTTGTCAACATCACACATAAAGGGGCTTAAGCAAGCCTCCAGAGCATCCTAATCATGAACTATGTGCTTCCAATTAGCCAGTCAAACTACTATAACAATATAATACCTCAATAAACACAACATACTACTTGATCAAAAACCACAATTCAACCATTTAGGCCTAACCCAAGGTTCCAACCCCATATTCATACATCATTAAGCTTTGAGGAACCATTCGAACATTAATTAATCCCATACAATTCGGATTTCCAAGAGCTCTAACCAAAAACACCTTAGGGTTAAACTCAAATCATGTATAATCCCTTCAAAACTCATGCCTAAGTAATATACATACCAAATCACACTCCTTCAACCCCATTTCATCCATTTCAATCGATGGGATTTGGCCAAAATCAAGGATTCCAACTTATACCCGAAAAATCCCAAGTTTAAACTAAAGAAAATGAAGAGGGAGGAGAAGGGATCACTTACCAACCAAGATCCAAGCTCTTGGACACCAGAAAACACTCCTGTTTGCTAGAAAACTCGAACCCTAGCAGAGCTAACCGCGTCTTCTCCGTCGCCTCCTCCATTTTCTTTCTTTTCTTTTCATCCGAAATGAATCTGATTTAAACCAGTTTCTCAACTCTCACCGCGGCTCCAGATAAATGCGACTGGAATTGGCTCTCGCTACGGCTGCCCTACTTCTCGCCACAGCATGGAGCCTATTTCTTCTCCACATGAACCTTCCTTCGTCCTAATTTCTTTGGTCCTGAACAAAATGCCAAAGATAAGCGTCATGAGGGGTGTTACACCGGGTGAACTTCCAACGTGCATAACTTTATGCTCTGACCTACGATTGACTTGATTCCAACTTTTACAAGTTAACCTGGTCTAAATCTAACCATAGATACCACTTTCACCTCAATCCAACTCCGTATAGAGATTTTGGACACACGACACCGTTTTGGCCAGTTATTGACCAAAACTCACCGCTAACCGCCTCCAATTGCCACCAAAGGCAAATGATCACTCAGAAACCATTCACACAGGTCCAAAACCCCTAAACTAACTTGTCCAAAGAGGTTTCACCCCAAAGGAACCACTCCTCTGAGATTTGACCTCCTTGAACCCCAACTTGACAAAACGGGCTACAGGCCCTTAAACATACCAATTCGGCCTAATTTCAACCTTCATCATACATAGCACATACATACAACATACAATCCATAACCATAACCATTCATTCATTACAAAACCTTCTATCCTACTTAGCACAAGATACAATATCAAAAATACAAATACTACATAGACTATTCCCACGTAAGCATCTATTTCCGCGTCTTCTCGTGACTAGAGCCAGAACCATCACCTGAAAGGTTAGTTCATGATAGAAGGGTATGAGACAATGTTTCAGTAACTGGGAACAACCACACACATACATATATACATATATCACACACAATTCACGAATGCAATGAGAAATGAATGAAATACATATTGCCCTGTAGGGACCTCATCCTTATCCTCCCTAACATATATAATCTATCCTTATCCTCCCTAGTATATATATATCCTACCTTATCCTATCTAACATATATAATCCAACCTTATCCTCCCTAACATATATATATCATCATACCTCATATCGTTATCACATCATCACCACTCAATCCGCCATATATCATAGCCTCACAGTGTCATGTGGTGATGCTAATGTATCATCATATCATCATCATCATAATGTCATGTATGCATCATGTCATATCATATCAATATAATCATCACATAACTCATCATCATAATCATAATCATCATCTAACTGTACATATACCACGATATATAAAAACAATACACACAAACACATCAATGTCATGGTATGAAAGAGACATGTAGATATACATACAACTATACGTACTATCATACAATATCGACAATACAATATAAACAAACACCCGGTTATCTCAGGATGTCAATACCACACATGTGAGTTCCACGAACTCCTTGAATTATCCAACACGCATGAACCCCTCTCGGTTAACCGAACAAGTTTCATAATAACAAAATATCTCAATTAACCATATATACCAAATATCCAAATACCACAATTCAACCACTTTAGGCTAACCCAAGGTTCCAACAGTCCTTTCATGTATCAATAAGCTCTTAGGGACCATTCAAACACTACTCAAACACATACACTTCAGATTCCCAAGAGCTCTAACAGAAAACAACCTAGGGCTAAGCTCAAATAATGCATAAACCCTTCAAAACTCACATCCAAGCAACAAGAACACTAAAATACACTTTCTTAACCCCATTTCAACCATTTCAATCGGTAGATTTCAGCTAGAACCGAAGATCCAACCTCAAAACCCCAAATTGCAACCAAACAGAATGGAGAGGGAGGAGTAGAGAATACTTACCCACTTGAATCCAAGCTCTTGAGGTCCGAAAATCATTCTCAAAAGCTGAAAATCTCGAACCTTAACACAACTCCTCATCTCTCCCTCCATTTTCTTTCTTTCCGATTGTCTGAAATGATCCGGATTTAAACAAAAATCTCGAATCTCGCTACGGCCTTAGCATACCTCGCCGCGGCTCTACTGTGTTCACTGAAACAATGCCATTGGAATGGTTCTCGCCATGGCGTGGAGCTTTATTAGACTCCACTTGAGCCTTCCTCCATCTTGTTTCCTTCGGTCTTGAACACAACGCTAAGAAAGATATCATGAGGGGTGTTACACTTGGCTCTGCATGTCTTATGAAACAAGCTAAATCGTCCAAGCCTGCATGTCTTAGCTTTCTGTAAGAATCATTTAGGGAAAAATTGTTTGTACCTTTCCCCGTTTCCAAACTTGCATTGCAATAATGAAAAGGGTAAATCAAAATAACTTTTAGGGCATAAGTCTCTTCTTTCAGATCACGGATTGCTTGGGTCTTGTAAATACAACATTTCCTGGCGAAGGGACCAAAGGACAAGAGGAGACCTCTTTGCTAAGCTTCAAGAAGGGACCATCATCGATATGCTTCAAGATTCCTTCTATGGTGACTAACAGATCAACCTCGATCTATCAGGTTTAACTAGAAAATAACCAACAATTATTATATAAGCAAAATAACAAAGTTGACCATACAAGAACAAAATTCTTGAACAACTTTTATGTGAAAGATCGTAAAATTCTGAGAGCAATGCAATTGATCTCATAGACACATTCTCAATGATTTTACATCATGGAAATATAAGCTGTTTGAATTGAGTATCCTCACAGAAAAATTCCTTGGGAATAATGTTGTAACGAAATATTTGTAACACCCTATCTCCTTACACTAACAAACTTGATCAAAAACTTCAATATTCAGCCAAACAAAACCTCGACATCTCAAAATAACTCCCCAAAACTTCAGAACAGTAGAAACGAACCACAAAACAGCAAAAACTGGGTTGGGGCTGCAGCCATTACAGTACTGCCATGGGTTTGGCCTCCCCTATTTTTCCTTGCTTCGGCCTCCATTGGCGCCGCGGCACCACCCTCTAATTTTCATATTAGCAAAACTCAACATCCCGGGTGAACTTTCGGCACACATAACTTTATGCTCCGACCTCCGATTAACTTGATTCCAACTCCTACAAGTCAATCTAGTCCCAATCTATCCATAAACACCACTTTCACCTCAATCCAACTCCGTATGGAGATTCTGGACCCTTGACACCATTTTGGCCACTTATTGACCAAAATTCACCACTAACCACCTCCAATTGCCACCAAAGGCAACTGGTCACTCAGAGACTAATCATACAGGTCCAAAACTCTCAAACCAACTTGTCCAAAGTGGTTTCACCCCAAAGGAACCACTCCTATAAGATTTGGCACCTTGAGACCCCAACTTGACAAAAGGGGTACAGGCCCTAAAACATACCAATCAGGCCCAATACTAACTTTTATCATACATAACACACACACATAACATACATAACCATACATCCATCCATAACAATCCTTATCAATCTCATACATCCATTACAAACCATTCTATCCTACTTGGCATAAGATACATTACCCAATTTACAAATACAACATAGACTATTCCCACGTACGTAACTACTCCCGCGTTTTCTCTAGGCTAGTGCCAGAACTATCACCTAAAAGGTTAGTTCATGGGAGAAGGGTGTGAGACAATGTCTCAATAACCGGGGACAACCACACACACACATATATACATATATCTCATACAACTCATCCTTATTCTCCCTAATATATACATATACACATATCCCATCCTTATCCTCCCTAACATATACATATACACATAGCTCATCCTTATCCTCCCTAACATATACATCTATCATCATACGTTATATACACATATACATATCATCATATCATCACCACTCCGTCCACCGTATAACACAGTCTCACAATATCATGTGGTGATGCTAATGTATCATCATATAATCATCATCATGTGTGCACCATTTCATATCATATCAATGTCAACATCATATGTATCATCATCACAATCAACACAATGTCATGTATACATCATATCATAGCATATCAATGTCACCATCACATATCTCATCATCATAACTATACTCATCATCTACTCTACTCATACCATGATATATAAAAATGGTACACACAAGCACATCAATATCGTGATATGAAAGAGACATGCATATATATATACACAACTATACGTACCATCATACACTATCGAAAATACAATATAACAAACACTCGGTTACCTCAGGTTATCAACACCTCGCACGTAGGGCTTAAACAAGCCTCCAGAGCACCCCAATCACGAACTATGTGCCTCCAATTAGCCAATCTATCATTATAACAATATAATACCTTTAAATTAATATAACTCTCGTAACATTACAATCCACATTCTAGTCATCCAAGCTTAACCCGGAGTTCTAACAACATACACATATACAAATAAACCTGAAACAACCATTCAAACACACACTAACACATACCATTTCGGATTTTCACTTCTTTTCCCAATTTCCAACCTAGGGTTTAACTCAAACCCATTATAATCCAATCAAAACTCATACCCAAGCTTCAATAGCACTAAATCACACTTCAATAATCCCTTTAGGCACCATTTAATCGGTGGGAAATCAACCAAACATAGACTCCCACACAAACCCCGGAAAATCAACTCCAAATCGAAGAGAAAAACAAAGAGGAAGAGAGTAGATCCACTTACCAACTGAGAAACAAGCTTCTATGGCCCAGAAAACATCCCCCCAGGTCGGATTTGGCGTGCCCTAGCAGAGCTTCTCGCTGCTTCTCCGTCGCTCCCTCCATTTCTCTCTTTTCTTTTCATCCGAAATGATTCTGATTTAAACCAGATTCGTGACTCTCGCCACGGCTCCAGATAAGTCCGCCGCGGCACAACCAGTTTCAGCCAGGAAATGTCACTGGAATTGGCTCTCGCCGCGGCTGCCCTGCTTCTCGCCGCGGCGTGGAGCTCATTTCTTCTCCACTTAAACCTTCCTCCATCCTGTTTCCTTCGATCCTGCATACAATGCCAAAGACAAGCATCATGAGGGGTGTTACACTCTCCCCTTCTTAAAAGAAATTCCGTCCTCAAAATTTAAGAATGCCAACTTCAATCACGAAAAACCATACTCCTTTTACCACAATCACTCAACTTTTGGGCAAATTTCTCAATTTCTCATTGTATTGTGTTCCTCATGAACAAACTACTCTCTTACAATTCACTTCTATTTTTGCTAATTAATGCAATTTTCATTAAAAATCAGTCTTAATATCAAATCTTCCTTATGTTCTCAGACATAAGAAAGGCAGGACAATCACCTCGACCTGATTTCTTTCTTTCCTAAAACAAGTTTTTCGCACAATGGTTCCATCAAAACTTCCAGAATGTATCATCATTTTCCTGAACTTTCAATTTTCTCCCTTATTTATTCATATCATACTTATTCTTTCACATGGATAATCACTTTTAACCGTTTCTCTTATAATTTAGATCATATCTACCATCTTATTTACACTGATGAGGTTCCAATGATCATATACCATCGATTCCCATAATTTATTTTTCTCCGGTTATAATATCTAACATTCACCCCTTATTACCATATTAAGAGGAAAACCTCATTTCCTTAAAGCTCATTTACAACGCTGACTGTCTGTCCAAAACTCACCGTAGGATATACTCGGTCCGTATGCAATTCCTTATACATCGACCTTCTACAGTAATCCTTATTAACAATACTTCCTCCTTGCTTTATCCACATAATCGCCTTCATTCGACAATCTTCTCCTTTCATACTTTTTACCTTAAGATTTATCATGCCATAATCACCCTGTGTAACGATCCAACTATTCGAACTTCTCATGACCACTTCTTCTATGACATGGATTATTGCTTCTTTCACAGCTTCCTTCTTCAACTAATAGTCCTCTCTTGGCATCAATTTGCATACCAATACTGTACCTTTCTTAACTTAGTAGTGTATACTGGATTAACCACGCTTTATCGTATCTCGTGGAATCCATTAACTCCACCTTTAGCATAAACCAGTTTAAAATCATCACCGGACATTCCGAAAGTCATTCTTATTGCACTGTTCAAACACATACCACATAGGACTCTCTATCTTGCACTTCTCAAGCAAATGGCACTATCAAACGCATAGGCAAAACTATCACATCTTTAAAGTCTACTAAAATTCCCTTGGTCTCATTAGCATCAAAACAACTTCTACAGTGACCGAACTATAATTCCTTAAGGTATGGCCACTTTCCAAAATGATTCCGTAACCTCATACAACCTCCATACCAACAACCAATCATTAGTTTCTTATATTCTTTAGAAAGGTCCTTCCCTTTTTTCTTTTCGCTTCCAATGCCATATTTTTATTCCCCTCTTATTCATCCTTCCATTTCTAACATTATGTACTTGATTCCACTAAATTATATCCTTCTCGTTCCATTTCATTTCTTTTCCACACGCTTCTTATTACATTGCATCTCTCTGAAAATCTTGCTTATGGATAAACCTCTCCAATTGCTTCTGCTGTGCACTCTGATTCCTTCACTTCTGTACATAGGGTTGTACAATGCACTCGCATCCCCTATGTACACCTCTATTCTACTGTTCAAGTTTTATTTCTCACTGCGAATCTCATAGTCCTGATGCTTATAGCAAGAGGCTATAAGCCGCCTAATACCCGTCATTGTTACACCATAGTTACAACTCGTTCACCCTTTGCCAACAATGTTTGGGTCTTTACTCACGACCAAATTTCTTTTTCCAATCCAACTCTACCATTACAATACACCACCTCAAACCTTGTGAATCCCATACAAGCTCTACTTTCAGACCTTTAATCCTTTTCTCCTTCTCCTTGTTCTTGAAAGATTTGGAATTTCTTCCATTAGATGATAAACCGCTCATCTCATGATCAATGAATCGCTACAACGTACGGATTGATTGGTCAGCTGTATCCAGTCAATCTTTCAGGAGATAGACATCCAAGACCATGAATTAAAGCAGAATTAGGTTCTCGTAGATATCATCACCCAGTCTTTCACTCTCAGTCCACTAGTGCCTCACACCACGAGTAATTGGTGCATTAAATGCGTAGCCAGCTGGCATTAAGCCTCAACTAATTAACCGATAGTTCTAGACTCTTGATTCCATACCATACGGGATTGTCTCATGCTTCCAAATAACAACGACTTCCCACATTCTCCAAAGCTATTACTGGGAAAAACCCAGGGGCAACAGCATATGGGAATGGGTTAGCTCAAAGACTTCTACCTTTAAGCATCTCAAGGGTAACCAACACATTACATCTGTAATACGTCATTCCATAATTTCTTTTTATGACAAGGGGATATACCAAGGAAGAAGCTTCCTTCAGTCCATACCCATGACATTTCAATACTGGAATCACTTCGACAAACCAGTGCCATCAATCAGGTCAACTTCTCATCCATAACTAGCTGATATCACATCCCCCTTACTGACCTGACTTTAAATCAGAGAGAGAGAGATTTACAAAAACTCTTTCATGAACTTCAGAATCCTTACTCAACAGTTACTTCCTAAACTCCTTATAGCTTATATATCTCTAGTACTTTGTTCTCACTTGTACAATTCACCTTCAATCTCTTACAACTTAGAATTTCATCTCATTTGCCGTACACTGCTCCTCACAAGATATCACCACAGTCCTTATCCAAACCCATACTGGTCATCCTCCAATTTACAAAACTTCACAATGCCTCAAACTTCAAACAGACTGCCTACCTCAGAGTTCAACTCCATCTTCTTCCAGACCCCTATCCACCATAGAATAGATAAGAGTATCTTTCTCAACTTGGATTTAGTCCAAGGGACTCTGGTGACCTTCTTAACCATAACTTATATTCTTTCAACACTGCTTGACCATCTTATTCACTCCAAAATTATTCAATCACTTTTTGCATAATCCGCAAACACGATACTCCAAATGACAGTCACCGTCACCGTCACCATCAGTGCCACGACCTTCATTGAGCAATACCATGTTAACTATAGAGCACCTGTCCTTTAGCTCAATTACAACTCCAGCTAATCAACTCATTCTCCTTCATTGCTACATCCAACTTGGTATCCAGGCCAATGGATTGAATTCTCTCACCATTCTTTCACTGCTTCGGAATACCTCAACCTTCAACCTTTAGGATTCAATCATCATTTCCATATTCACTCTCGACCATTTCCATTGCTTATAATACTTAACAACTTACTCTATCTCTTACGATTAGGATTTTTCCACTACCTTTGCTAATTTCCTCTTAGGAATCCCCCAGAGGGAAAAGCACAGATAATTGAAGTTCTTTTATCCTTATCAGTGTCCTACATTCATTAAGACAAAGCATATTTCTTCATATTCCAATCCCCCAAAAATGAATATGACACCACCGACAACTACTCTTGATTTCCAGGCGAGCTCCTGAAGCCTTAGCACTTAGTAAGACTCGCCTCCTTCACTGCTCAGCCTCCGTTTCCATCTTAAGTATTTCAATTACACCTTTTATTCAGAGGTGCAATTTATAGCACCAAATATAGTTTCTTAATTAATCCACCCTTTCTTTGGCTATCACACATTTCAACTTACTTTCAAAAGCTGGTGGATTAGCTTTCGAAAGTTTTTCAGTCAAAAGAAGATACCTCTTCTTCCAACTCTTAGGGCCAATCCGACTCCATCACATCCACATCGATTCCATCATTCATATTATCTTATACTCATTGGCTTAACCTTTCTAACATTAAACTTCACATACATACTGGATTCTCCATTTACATCACCATTACTTTGCCAGTTAACTGCTTCTGCATTTTGTTCAAAGTTCTTCCTTAATCAATAACTCAGTCATTCAATATAACTCATTTCTCGTGCATCTCTCTGAAGAGATTACTATTACTTCGCTTACCTCCTGCAATACATCTTTCCCTCTATACAGCAATGGAGACCCAAATAGTTATATGACTCTGGACTAGTCTTACATCGGGAATTCACAAGTTTATGTAATCCATTCTATGCCAAGTATTTCCATAAACAGGAACAATGGCCTGAATCATTGCTCTGATACCAAAATGTAACATCCTCTATTCGAACACCTCCAGACCTGACCAAAATCTTCATAAACCAAACAAACATAGCCCCAAGCATCACAAGGGAACTTCCAATTCTTTAGAGTAACAGAAACACACCAGAAAAGCACCTGAACAGGATAAGGTCGCGGCCTGCTACAGTGACACCGCGGCTCCAACCCTTCACAGACTCACTGGCACCCACTGTCTTGCTGGCGCCGCGGCCCCAGCATCAGAACTTGTATCAGCAAAATGCTGATTTGCCGGGCCAACTTCTGACGCGCATAACTTCATGCTCCGAACTCCGATTGACCTGATTCTAACTCCTACAGGTCTCTCTTGTCATTATCTAACCATGGATACCAATTTCAACCAAAACTAACTCCATTTGCAGATTGTAGACACACAAAACCATTTTGGCCACTTCTTGACCAAAACTCACAACCTACTACCTCCAATTGCTACCAAAGGCAACTGGACACCCCAAGACCCTTCACACAGGTCATACTTGGCTAGACTAACATGTCCAAGAAGGTTTTACCCTGAAGAAACCTTTCCTTCGATGATTGACCCCCTTGAACCCCAAAACCACATAATAGGCTATATGCCCACAACTCACCTGCATGGCCCAAAACCACACTTGGGCTCGCATTCAACCATTCTAGCATACAAATACCTGCTCATACATTACAGACTCATACCGAGGTCCCCCATCAATCTAACACATCATACACCACGTACACATCTTGCATAACATTCATCAATATTACTATCATCCCATGATATAATATACAAATAGTACTCCCAGGACTCTCATCCAGGCAACCAACTATAACAACCCACTTGGGACAGAATTACATAAACTAAATTATAACCACCAAATATACTTGGAATTCCCGAAGACCGAACGACTACTAACTCCTTGATCTCCTCCAAACTAACACCACCAGAGTCTTCACCTGAAAGGTTAGTCATGGAGGGGAGGGGTGTGAGACAATGTCTCAGTAACCGGGATCAACAACACATAAACATATATATATATATACACAAATATAACTCATATAATAGATGAATGCAATGTATAATGCATGATATGCATGTCGTCCCCTCTGGGACTTCCATCCTTATCCTCCCTAACACACATATACATAGATATAATCCATCCTTATCCTCCCTAACATATGCAATCCATCCTTATTCTCCCTAATATATACATATACACATATCCCATCCTTATCCTCCCTAACATATACATATACACATAGCTCATCCTTATCCTCCCTAACATATACATCTATCATCATACGTTATATACACATATACATATCATCATATCATCACCACTCCGTCCACCGTATAACACAGTCTCACAATATCATGTGGTGATGCTAATGTATCATCATATAATCATCATCATGTGTGCACCATTTCATATCATATCAATGTCAACATCATATGTATCATCATCACAATCAACACAATGTCATGTATACATCATATCATAGCATATCAATGTCACCATCACATATCTCATCATCATAACTATACTCATCATCTACTCTACTCATACCATGATATATAAAAATGGTACACACAAGCACATCAATATCGTGATATGAAAGAGACATGCATATATATATACACAACTATACGTACCATCATACACTATCGAAAATACAATATAACAAACACTCGGTTACCTCAGGTTATCAACACCTCGCACGTAGGGCTTAAACAAGCCTCCAGAGCACCCCAATCACGAACTATGTGCCTCCAATTAGCCAATCTATCATTATAACAATATAATACCTTTAAATTAATATAACTCTCATAACATTACAATCCACATTCTAGTCATCCAAGCTTAACCCGGAGTTCTAACAACATACACACATACAAATAAACCTGAAACAACCATTCAAACACACACTAACACATACCATTTCGGATTTTCACTTCTTTTCCCAATTTCCAACCTAGGGTTTAACTCAAACCCATTATAATCCAATCAAAACTCATACCCAAGCTTCAATAGCACTAAATCACACTTCAATAATCCCTTTAGGCACCATTTAATCGGTGGAAAATCAACCAAACATAGACTCCCACACAAACCCCGGAAAATCAACTCCAAATCGAAGAGAAAAACAAAGAGGAAGAGAGTAGATCCACTTACCAACTGAGAAACAAGCTTCTATGGCCCAGAAAACATCCCCCCAGGTCGGATTTGGCGTGCCCTAGCAGAGCTTCTCGCTGCTTCTCCGTCGCTCCCTCCATTTCTCTCTTTTCTTTTCATCCGAAATGATTCTGATTTAAACCAGATTCGTGACTCTCGCCACGGCTCCAGATAAGTCCGCCGCGGCACAACCAGTTTCATCCAGGAAATGTCACTGGAATTGGCTCTCGCCGCGGCTGCCCTGCTTCTCGCCGCGGCGTGGAGCTCATTTCTTCTCCACTTAAACCTTCCTCCATCCTGTTTCCTTCGATCCTGCATACAATGCCAAAGACAAGCATCATGAGGGGTGTTACATTCTTTGGCCTCTGAGTGCGTTTCTGAACCTCCCCTTATATTTTTATCGTGTCTCCTTATATAAGGAATGTCCAGAAGCCTATAAAAAGCCCAATAAATCATGAAATTGCGTAAAAATTAAGTCTTCCTTTCGAACAGACCCGGTGCCAGGTCCATATAATTTTCCTTCACCCGGCGCCATCTCTGACTCGTCCTCTTTTCCCATATTGCGTGGTAACCTGGTGCCGGCTATGGTCCTTCATGGATGACTCGGCACCGAGTCCTTCCGTGGTTTTACTTCTCTTCATCTCCTCATTCATCCGCAAGTGAGGGAATTAATAGGGATTAGGTAGATGAACTCTTATGTGTTTTGTTCCATCTTTTTGCCTCTCAAAATCCTCATAAATATTCCTGTGATGTAAATATAGTCCAAGTTATGCAGAATCATGCCAAAAAATATCAAATTACAATATTTAGAGCTGAAAATAGATACAAAATGTGGGTGTTTTATAGGTGTAAAATAGACACATCAAATCCCCCCGCACTTGAATCTTTGCTTGTCCTCAAGCAAGACTAGAATTATGCTACTTTCAAAATCAATTTCTAAATTTATCAAACTCACTTTTCTTTACTAGTGATAGTCTATCACCAATATAAATAAAAGTATACTCAACAAATCAAACATTAGGTTCAATAGCAACTCACTTATCATTTCCATTAGTTCATGAGACTTTAGTGTGTGTGTATACTTAATATGTGACAAAAGTAGACAGCCAATTAAGTAAGAGGAAGAAAAATTACAACACTTATTTAAAAACTTAAAATGCCTCAATCAGTTGTGTATAAACCTCAACCCATGTAACAATAGAGATCAACAAGAATTTATTTATTTAATTTCCCCACACTTTATGCTTCAATTTTATCTGGGGATTTATTTGCTTTTTCTAGGCCGTTATGCGCTCTTTTGACGTGAAGGTCTCACATTTGTGATATGTACCCATGGTTACTCAAGCTATATAACCCACTGTAACAAGATGTCTTTGGCACACTCATAACTTATACCGCACCATTTTACGCGAAGGACAACGCTTTTTTGTGAACCTCCCGATTACTAAGCATAGCTTAAGTCAATAGAGTGGATTATATATATAAATTTTTTTTAACCTCAAATCATCTCTCCAACTAAATAATAAATTCATATATAACGATTAAAAATACCCAAGTTCAGAAATAAATATATAATCCAGCTTCCTACAAACTCAGTCACTTGCCTATACCTACCACATACTAAGCTATAGTGCTCAATTTCATACTCTCAAGACTAATGTTCCTGACTTGTAAATTAACTATCTTACCCCATTAAGCACAATAATTGAGTATCCTATGATGACAGACATAACCACTAGCTCAAAAAAATAAGCAAAATAAATATAAATAAAATCAGTTAAGAATATAAGTTTACGAAAAATTTTCTAATTTCAGCATATCAGCACAATTCTTAGGACAGATCAACTAAGAGCAATTAATAAATCCCCTCACACTTAGATCTAATATTGTCCTCAACATTGCAGGAATAAAATAAAACATAAAGAAACTGAGATTCCCCTAATTTATTGATGATACTTGATATATTCTTTAGAGTTTTTTGTGTTTGTTCCAAGCTTGTTTTCATCATAATCAATTCAATCCTGCAAAAAGTCTTGAGGGAGAGAGTTTGGGGTAACAAGAGTAAGAAAACAAAAATGACAAACAAAAACAGAAAATAAAAGAAGAAAAATAATGTTGGGTTGCCTCCCAATAAGCTCTAAATTTAATGTCGATAGCTAGACGGATTAGGTGATTATGAGATGGCATCATTCAGAGGCTTCAGACCAAGCGTGTCAAATCTAGGAATCAACTTTTTCCTCCACTTTAATTTCATCGTTCCCTTAGAGAGACTTTTTGTGATAAAAGTCAGCACCAACCAATCCGTTTGGATCACAGAATTGCCTCTTTTCCTGTTGGGATTAGGTGGTTCCAGTTTCTATTTTTGTGCCATATTTAATGAAATCAAAGAATACAATCATTATGAGTTTGAGAATTCTCTTATTCATAGATGTTGTAAATTCAATGAACACAAATTTCAAAAGGATTTTATTTCTGGCCACCAGGAAAATACTTAATCAATAGCAACAGAGAGTGAAACAAGAATACCAAATACCAACATATTACATCAGAGAAACACAAAAGAAAAAAAAAAGCTGCACAAACCGATGATAACAAGACAAACAAAAAGCTCACAAGACACAAATGGTCAAAGAAAATAACCACATACACATTGAAGTCATCGACGAAAGTGAAGCAACCTCAACTTATTCAGGCAGAAGAATCTATATATTTAAATACTACTTGGTGGATACAAAGTCAATCACGTATGATTCATCAAGATAATGACAATGCTCTAAAGCTATCATATTAGGAAACAATAATTCAATGGTATCTTACCCCATAATGTTTGGGATGTCAAGAACATGCCTTGAAAATTTTAAGTCTAATAAGCACAGGTTTTTGCTTTTCTTGATTCTTACTCCTGCTTTCTTGCAACTCAATTACACTATACATTTAAGAAGATCTTCACCATGTAAACGATGCCTTATAGGTTTTGTTCTCGGGAAATATGTAAAATAACCTAAAAAGATCTGTGTATATATCCTTAATATAAGGGGTGATTTAGAGATTTTTCATATTTCAAAATATAAGAGATATAGAAGTTTGTTTGGTGTATTTAATAATTTTTTTAAATATATCTCTAATTAAGATGTTAATTTTCTAATACAATTTATTTATTTTAATGATCTAATACAAAAGTTATTAATATTAAATAATAATATTTATAAAATCTATTTTGTATTTTAGATAAATTTATTTTTTTTATTTTTATATTAAGTAACGGACGGATGGAGTACATATTTTTGGAAAATTATTGATTTGGCTTCTTCTCATGGCATATGGCCCTCATGTACCATTCGCATCGGACGGCTAATTTCTTAGCAAAGAAAGCGAGCAACGACCTTCTACTGGGGCAATAAATGCACTGACCACGTGCTCCAGCAGCAGCTAGTTAATCCTAGTTTGGATTATCTTTTCATAAGATGTCTTTTAAAATAATTTTAGTATATAAAAATAAAATTTAAATAAAAATAAAAAAATTTAATATAAATCTATCCCGATAAAATAGAAAAAAATAATGATTATAAAACATATCAAACAAACACTTACTTTGTTTATGACCACTACCACTGGTGTTACTTTTACTTTCATCAGTGGCAGTCGTATATAAATAACTACTTTAAGAAAAAGTAATTAAAAATAATTAATCATCTTCAATTCATTGCAAATTAAAAAATATTTTTAACAAATGCTTCTTATTTAATATTTCAATTTTTACCCTAAATTTAACTATAGTTAATACTCCTATCTTAACTAATTTAAAAAATAAAAATAAGATATTTAATAAAAAATAAAATAGGAATAAATTATTTAATATACCAAATATACGCTATTTGCATCTTCTAATTTAAACCAAAAAAATTCTTTTAAAATTCTTTATTAATTTTTTTACTATTTTATTCTTTATTAAAAATAATAAAATATTGATAAATGGAGTATAAGTCCATTAAAACATTTAAACCAAACATATTTTAATAGAATACTATTAAATTTTATTACAAGTTATGTTTTTTAATGATTTTTATTTGTGAGAAAAATTTTAAAGTGATGATATTTTGAAATGGAGAGTGTATTTCATCTATCTTAATTTTACTTGTGAGTTTGTTTTCGTAATGTCATCCAAATGCTAAACCTAATATAGGCTCCATGTCTTGAAAGTAGGGAGACAAATAGTGGTCTTCTTGTCTTTAATTAGACTTATAGTTTCATTCATTGTTATTAGTTTGAGTAGCAGATGTTAAACGAAATTAAAAAATAAATCATATTATTTATCTAAAAAATAAATAATACACTTTCTATGAATTACATGATTTTTCATAAAGGGTTAAGGGGCAAAGTTGTCCCGGAAATATTTACAAATGACCTATAGCTACCTTAAACAAACTTTTGAAATAATATTACCCTTTATATTTTAAAATTAAAGTATTGTCATGCTACATTAATATTGACCGTTAGTCAGAGAAAGATGAAGTAACACATATACTTAATGTTGACTAATGATCAATGTTAGTGTAAGATAATATTGCTCTGACTTTGAAATATAGTGAGTAATACTGATTCAAAAGTTTATTTAAGGTATTCATAAGTTCTCTGGAAATACTTACGGACTAGATTCGTCCAAAATCTCTTTTATAAATTATAGGTTAAAATACATATAACCCCTTTGAATTTTAGGTTAGTTGCAAAAAACTTCCTTTGTAACACCCTACCTCCTAACACCTACTAACTTGACCAAACACTTCAAAATTCAACCAAACACAACCCCGACATTTCAAAACAACTCTTCAAAACTTCAGAACAGTAGAAACGAACCCCAAAAACACTAGAAATTGGGCTGGGCCTGCGGACGCTACAGTACCACCTTACTGATTTTCCATAATAGCGACTTCTATACTTTGGGGCGAACTTCCGACTTGTAAAACTTCATGTTCTGACCTCCGATTGACTTGATTCCAACTCCTACAAGTCAATCTAGTCCTAATCTATCCATAGACACAACTTTCACAACAATCCAACTCCGTATAGAGATTCTGAACCCTTGACACCGTTTTGGCCACTTATTGATCAAAATTCACCACTAACTACCTCTAATTGCCACCAAAGGCAAATGGTCACTCAAAGATCATTCATACAAGTCCAAAACTCCTAAACCAACTTGTCCAAAGAGGTTTCATCCCAAAGAAACCACTCCTCTGAGATTCGACCTCCTGGAACCTCAACATAATAAATGGGCTACAGGCCTTAAAACCAAAAAACTGAAGATCCTAACTTATAACCAAAAAAACCCTGAATTTCAACCGAAGAAAATGGAGAGGGAGGAGTAGAAATAACTTAGCAACTTGAATCCAAGCTTCCAGAAGCGGAAAACAACTCCCAATGGCCGAAAATGGCAAACCAATCAGAGCTCCATGTCGCTCCCTCCATTTTCTTTCTTTTCTATGCGTCCGACTGACCAAAATGTTTCTGATTTAAACCAGAAATCTGACCCTCGCCGCAGTTCCATTGCCTCTTGCCGCGGCGTGGACGTAAATTTTTCCTCCACCTCATCCTTTTTCTGTTCTGTCTCCTCTGGTTCTGCGCTTAATGCCAAAACAATATTATGAGGGGTGTTTCAACTTTACTAAAGGGCAATTTTGTCATTCAAGCATAGCTATCCCTAGCTTCACTTTTCATCAACATCAACAATCTCATACTGTCGTTCTTCACCATGGCCATAGGTTGTCACCCCTTTTCATCTATTTAAAAACCTGTAGATGTCTTAACACTACTATATTACCATATGATCTGATAGCAAGAGGCATAATCTCACTTTTAAAAAGCCGTTAATATATGTAGATCAATTTGAAGTGGATTAAACCTTCTCTGTTATGATTGAAAGAGAAATCCGATGGAATATTAGGTTGAACAAAAGGCACTAACTGAGGACCAATGAGCGTCATCCTTCAGATATGATAGGTGTATACCTTAGCTGGCCAAATTAAAATGAAGGAGGTTGTGATGATTGCATGAAAACTGAAAAAGTTAAAGAGGAAAACCATCGTCTGCAAGAGAGGAGATAGACGATATTGAAGAGCAGAGTAGAAAGGTCAATCGGCAGTGCTGAAAACTGAAAAAGTGAAAATAGGGATTGATATTGCTAGAATCACAAAATTGCCCTTTAGTAAAGTTGAGCTTTAGGTGATGACAAAATTATGTACACATGAAAAATTCCATGTCACTTAGCAAAGTATTATGAGATGGCAAAGACTATTAGATTTAATAGTCATTTTTAACAGTAGGATGTAAATGGTAAAAATTTGAAAGATGAGGGTCTCAATTTTAAACTTCTAAAGTTAAGGAGTTTTATGCATCTAACCTAGAGTTTAAGGGAATTATATGTATTTTAACCTAAATTATATGTATTAATAAATCTACCTTTCAAGTATAACAACTAAAAATTTTTAAATATATTAACAATAAAAAACTGTTTAATATATCTACTTTTTTATTTTTTTTTCATTTATAAAATGATATTAAATGCGTGGGATCCATCTCCGACATGTTATAAGTATTACTCACCAACCTAAATCAACAAATATATGGATAGTTAAAACATATAACAATATAATTTATAAAAAAAAAATATAAAACAATATATATCAACTTTTCTTTTGGGTACAAACTTATATCAACCTATTTAAAATGTGGGTCAAATGACAGGTCCATAATTAAAATCTAAAATAAATCAATCATCAACATATGAAAAATTTATAAAACATAAGCTTTGGGACTTATCTCCCACTTCATATAATGTACCGAAAAATATGTTTAAGTTTTAAATATAAAATGAACTAAATCTAACTAATTTACAAAGTCTCTTACAAATTCATATCCATATGACGTACGATGGCGAATTTTGTTTTGGTCAATAATAAATATGATTAGTTAGAGTATAAATTTAATGAATTTAAACATTTACATATCATACTAATAATTGGTTGATTTCATGGGCAGCTATTTGTGGAAATTTAAAATATTAATATAAAATATAAAATCAATAATAAAAGATACTTTTTATTTCCTATAACCAATACAACTCATTTTTTAAATTCATAGGGTTACTTGTATACTTTTCGAGAAGTAACTTCATAAAAAATATATTTTCTTAGAAGTTAATATTTTTGGGAAATAGATGTATAACTTAGTTGTTTTATTTTATGTTTCCGAAAAGTTCAAATTATATTTTAAAATAAATATATTATATGTTTATGTTAAATATAAAAATATCCTTTTTATGGAGAAAATAAATTAATAAATTAAGAGTTCTTTTAGAAAAAATTATTATAAAATACTCAATAACTAAAAAACTTTCCTAGGGTTTGTTACTTCGAAGGGTTTGCTCCAAAAGTAGAATTTCCCCCGAATTAAACCCAATCTCCTAGAAACTTCCAAGGTTTTTTTCGAACCAATCAACACTATGCTTCCCATTAAACTTCCCCTCTTTACTTTTTCTATCCTAAGCGACCCAATAATATATACATGAAGAATTGAAGACCTATGAACCCAAGTCTAGCAGTGGCAAGGATTAAGTAATTTTCGGTTTAGCTTTAACATACAAAAGCAAACTGTCATCATTTGGGTTACGTCTGCTTCTATATTATTTAGTTTATATTATATTACGTTTCATTTAAATAAATAATCTATATTTTAATCGGTAATACATATGTTTTTTTTTTTAATTTGATTCTTACTTAATCTATAATTAAGAAACGCTATTAAAGAATATTTTTCCTAAAAGCCCTTTGAAAGAAAAATAAAATTAGACCTGTGACCCTTGAGGGAGAAGGTAAGGATAATAGTGTTTTGCAAGATTTTGTTCGAATTTGTGTCTTCTTCTTCCACGTCCCATTCGTTGAAGGAGCGAAGACGAGGCTGCAAAGATGAAGCTAGAGTAAGTTTGGTGATTAGCATTCTTGGTGATTGATTGTCTTCAGAAGAAATAAATAGGAAAAATATATTAAAGCAATAATTTTATTTTTTTATTAAAAATAATTATGGAAGATCTAAAATAAGAAAGTATTAATTTTTTTATTGGTGATAATCAAAATTTCATATAACATACTTTATCATATTTTAATAATAATAATAATAATTAAAAATAACTGATAGATACATTTTCTTAATTAAAATGTAAAAAAATCATATTTGATTATTTTTAGATGAGAGCATTTTGGAAATTTCATATTCTTATTTTCCCTTTTTTCTAACTTTTATACAAATCAAACAAATTTTCCCATCAAATATCTTTCTAACACTATTAATTTATACTAGATTTCATTTTACAACATATTACACTATTCATAAATTTCGTGGGGGGCATAAGCACACTTTAGTACTCTAATTTTATACTAGATTTTATTTTAATTCTTTAACTTTATTTTATTTTATTTTAATCCTTTAATTTTTAAAATATAATAATAAGTTTCAGTATTACTAACACTATTAACTATGTTAACAATAAATATTGATAAAGTATTCTTACATGCTAACAAAATATTATTTAATGTTGATACATATCAAATTTCACCTCCAAATCATTAATGTCATCATGTATTCCTTAAATTTAGGTTTAAAATATTTTTAAATTAACTTTAAAATAAAAATAAATAATCACAAATAACTAATTTCTGAATAAAATCTTAATTTTTGGATTTTTTTCATAAAAGATTAGCCAAATAAATGTGTAAGTATTTAAAAATGTTTTATCAACATTTTTGATTAACATAATTAATGATAAGGAAACTTTTAATTATATTTTGAAAGTTAAATGACTTAAAAGAAATAAAATAAAGGCAAGGGATCATAATAAAATTTATTTGTGAAATTAAAGAATTAAAATATGCTTTTTCCGTTTTTGTTATTTATTTTAGACTCGATCTATACAATATATGAAAAGATGCTTCTAGTAATCTATTTTTTTGAAAAAATAAATCTAAGTAAATTTACAGAGCCTCTTGCAAATTGATATCCATAGCATAATCAATTACAATGGCAAGTTTTTTGAGTGGCCAATAATAATATGATTGGTTTTAGCATCAAAATTTAATGAATTTTTTTTTTGGTAGGAAAAATTTTATGAATTTAAACATTTACAAATTTACAAATAATATATATATAGTTGGTTCATTTTAGTTGTTATTTTGAACAAAATATCATTACTAAAACTAATAAAAAATATAAATTATAAGATTTATAATAAATCACACTCTTCACATTCTATAATTAGTGTTCCTCATCTTTTATCTCTGTGGAATACATAAACGCTCACCTATTGTAATTATATTTTTCTTCCATTATGTCCTTATTATCAGTTTAAAAGATAATGATAACATGAATTGATCATTTCATTTCTCTAAAGACATATTACTAGAAAATTTCAAAGAAATTTTAACATATTAATTATTTTTTTTAAATTTAAGCCCTTAAATCTTACTGCCCCCATTTTATTTATTTTGTTATTTAAGGTTATTTTACTAAGGATTTGACAAAAATGCCTACCATTTAATAACTTAAATTAAATTAAATGACCTACTTTGAATTAGATGAGAAGAGAATATAGTTGAAAAGAGGATATTAATAATTTATCAAAATTTGAAAATAATAATAGATTTAAAACAAAATCAAAACTCTATGGATCAAATGGGGGGTACGTGGTAAACAACAGGAAAAAAAGATCGGAGAGAGTGTATTATGTAGACATGCAACTAATGTGGTACATGCATTCAATGAGTACACCTGGCAAAACAAACAAAAAATTGTTAAGTCAAGATGAGAGAGAAGGAGTTAATACTCCTTAGAAACTGTGGAAACTTTGGCTTTATTTTAAATGGAAAGAAAATAGGGGAAGAAGAATACTAGGAGAAAAAAAGAGAAGAAATCTAGACAAGGAAATGTCTAGATTCTTTATTGTTTTCTCCCTAAATTTTTCTCTTCCTTCTATTTTTTCCTCATCCAAATGGAGAGTTAATTAATTGGAAATAATTGAACATTCAAATAGGAACAAGATATGTAATGTAACACCCCTCTTGATATTGTTCTGGCATTGTGTGCAGAACCAGAGGAAAATAGGATGGAGGAAGGCTCAAGTGGAGTCTAGAAGAGCTTCACACCACGGCGAGAAGCAGGGCCGCTACGGTGAGAACATTTCTAGTGGCATTGTTTCAGTTGAAACTGGTGGAGCTGCAACGAGATGTCTAGAGCTGCGGCGAGGATCGAGAATTTTGTTTAAATTCGGATCATTTTGGATGATCGGAAAGAAAGAAAACGGAGGGATCGACGAGGAGCTCTGCTAGGGTTCATGATTTCTGGCATTTGGGAGTGATTTTTGGACATCAAGAGCTTAGATTCAAGTTGGTAAGTGTTCTCTACTCCTCCCTCTCCATTTTTCTTCGGTTGGATTTGGGGTTTTTTGGTTTTGAGGTTGAATCTTTGGTTTTGGCTGAAATCCTTCAATTGAAATGGATGAAATAGGGTTAATGAAATGTGTTTTGGTATTCTTGTTGCTTGGGTGTGAATTTTGAAGGGATTATATGTGTTTAGAGCTTAACCCTAGGTTGTTCTTGGTCGAGAGTATGAAGAATCCGAGTTGTATGGAATTGTGTGATATTTGAATGGTTTATAGGAGCTTAATGATGCATAAAAGGGGTGTTGGAACCTTAGGTTAGGCCTAAAGTGGTTGAGTTATGATGGTTGGTTTGATGGTATACTATGTTAATGGAAGAATTGTGTTATTATGAAGGTTGTTTGGTTAATCGAGAGGGATTCGTGCAATCTGCGTGTGTGGTATTAACACTTGAGGTAACCGAGTGTATGTTTGTATTGTATTGTATAATAGTATGTATATTTGTAGATATATGCATGTTTCTTTCATACCATGATATAGAGATGTGTTTGTGTGTATTATTTTCTATATATCGTGGTATGCACACAGTTAGATGATTATGATGATTACAATGATGATTATGATGATGATATTGGCATGACATGACATGATGCATATATGACATTGTGATATGATGATGATGATTATATGATGATACATGAGCATCCACATGACATTATGAGATATATATGGTAGACTGGATAGTGATGAAGATATGATATATGATAATATGAAATATGATGATATGAGATATGATTAAGGAGGATACAGTTGGGATCCCTATTACTAAATCCTCCCTTATGGCTAAGGGAGCCAAGCGGTAGTAGACTGCACCTTCCCTAAATCACCACCAATTCGAGATGGTCCAGGGGAAGAAGAGCCATGGTCCGAGCACTAGTGTAACCTTTGGCCGGGTTGCATTAGTGTAAGGTGAGCTTAGTAATATCCTGGAATCGGTCTTTACCGACTGTTGGAAGGGAGTTACCTATATGAAATATCTTGTTATGATGATACCCTGTGGTTCTAGTTGTGTGCGAGGGAGACATGCATACCATTCATTTCACATTGCATTCATGAGTTGCATGAGATATATGTATATATATATGAGTGTGGTTATCCCCAGTTACTAAGACATTGTTTCACACCCCTCTCCCATGAACTAACCTTTCAGGTGATGGTTCTGGCACTAGTCCGGAGAAGCCGCGAGAGTAGCTGCATACGTGGAAATAGTCTATGTAATATTTGTAATTAGATAATGTATCTTGTGTCAAGTAGGATAGAATGGTTTGTAATGAATGCATGGTTATGGATAAGGAATTGTTATTGATGGATGTATGGTTATGTATGTTAAGATGTTAGTATGTTGGTGTTTGTAAGCCCAGAGTGGTTTTGGGCCTCGTTGGTGTGTTTTAGGGCCTGTAGCACGTTTGTTAAGTAGGGGTTCCAAAGGGGTCAAATCTCAGAGGAGCAATTTCTTTGGGGTAAAGTCTCTTTGGACAAATTGGTTTGAGGGTTTTGGACCTGTATGAATGGTCTTCGAGTGACCATTTGCCTTTGTTGGCAATTAGAGGTTGTTAGAGGTGAGTTTTGGTCAATAAGTGGTCAAAACGGTGTCAGGAGTTTAGAATCTCCATATGGAGTTTGATTAAGGCGAAAGTAGTGTCTATGGCTAGTTTGAGACTAGATTAACTTGTAGAAATTAGAATCAAGTCAATCAGAGGTTGGAGAATAAAGTTAGGCGCATCAGAATTTCGCCCCAGAGTATGAAAGTTGCTGATATGGAATATTAATATGGGGCACCGCAGCTCCAGTGTCCAAGCCGTGGCGCTAGAGAAGACAGAAGTGATAGTGAAACAGGGGAGGTCGGAGCCACGGCCCCAATCCACTTTTGGGTGCTATTGTGTGGTTTTTCCGCTGGCTTGAAGGTTTAGGATGTTGTTTTGAGTTGTTTAGGTTATGATTGGTTGAATTTTGAAGTTTTTGGTCAAGTCTGGAGGTGTCTGGAGGTAAGGTGTTACATGTAATTCTAAGTTATGTTTTTTTTTCATATTAATTGTGTCATGTTGATTCGAAGAATATTTCTTTAAAATTAATTAAGGAAGAACTAGTTTTTCACTGGCGTACTGGTGTAAAGCATACTAAATACAACGATTGACACCACCGGTAGAAGAGTGCAATTTTATGTTGTATTCTTTATGCCAGTTGAAAAAGGAAAACGACGTAGAAAATCATTTTATAAGTCGGTTAAAAAAGGCAACTAACATAGAAAATCATTTTCTACATTAGTTATATAACCAACATAGAATTACTTATTTTTTACATTGGCTTGATCTATGTCATTTATACAACTGATATAAATGAGTTTAAATAATAGACGTAAAAAATGCTTTTTACAACAGTGCACTAACAGTAGTATCCAAGAAGGAAGAGCATATCTATACTCAGATTCACTGGGAGATGGCGGACATGAAGCAGAAAGGCTTAGCCTCTGAGATTTCTCAAGAAATGGTAGAAATTACGCAACCACTTTTTGCACCTCAGTCTGCAGACTCATCCTCCAATCACTTGGAACAACAAGAAGTATGCATATCTTGTACTCTTGTTCAATTAGTTGAAAGCCTTTCTAATTTTTCTTGTGTAGTTACTGATATTGTTCTCTGAATCAAACTTGATATATAGACAAAGGAAAATGTCACGATTGACATTGAAGAAATGGTTCAAGGCATTGAAGACAATCACTTGTCACCTACACATCCTATTTACAGGGTGTTCTCTATATTGATCGGTAAACTAATAAAAGAAGACAACAAAGATGTTCACATGTCACCTACATATTGTCTCTTGTCACCTAAATATTGTCACTTGCCATTATGATCTGTAAATTTAAAGAAGAGGCTTACACACCAATGGCTGTTTTGATCGGCCTCTTTCATTATGGTGATGAGCGACTGCAAGACATGGAAGAGCACAAGCAAGTGTTGTTCGAAAGATTTAAACTAAAAGCTAAGGCTATCTTGGACAAAATGGTTAGCTTTGTGGAACATTCAGAGCCAAAAGTTCAAGCTTCTTATTCAGAGAACATCAAACTTAATGAGAAGGATCTTGTGAAACTGGTTTTAGGGGATGCTGTTTTCATCATTGAACTCTTCACGATCACCTGTACGGGTGAGATCCACGATGATGCTAAACTGTCACAAACATATTTGCGGAGTACTGTCAAGCTGGATGTGCTTTTACTTGAGAATCAACTTCCTTTCTTTCTTATTGAAGAAATTTTCAATAAAGTATCTATAACACCCTACCTCCTGACACCTTTAGACTCAACCAAAAACTTCAAAATCCATCCAAACGCAACACAAACATCTCAAAACAACTTCTCACAACTTTAGAACAACGGAAATGAACCCAAAAACTGGTATGGGACCGCGACTGCTACAGAACTGCCGCAGCTCCGGTCTCCCCTATTTTCACTCGCTTTGGCCTCCACTGGCACTGTGGCACCCCCCGCTAATTTTCATAGCAGCAAAAACTCAACACCGGGGTGAACTTCCAATGCACATAACTTTATGCTCTGACCTCTGATTGACTTGATTCCAACTCTTACAAGTCAATCTAGTCTCGATCTATTCCTAGACACCACTTTCACTTCTATCTAACTCCGTATGGAGATTCTAGACCCTTGACACTGTTTTGGCCACTTATTGACCAAAACTCACCATTAACCCCTCCAATTGCCATCAAAGGCAAATGGTCACTCAAAGACTATCCATACAGGTCCAAAAGCCCTAGACCAACTTGTTCAAAGAGGTTTCACCTCAAAGGAACCACTCCTCCAAGATTTGACCCCCTTAAACCCCATTTGACAAAACGGGCTACAGGCCCTAAAACACACCTTTCATCACACATAACACCTACAACACATTTTCACATATATAAACATACATACATCCATCTATAACAATCCTTATAATATCTTAGATTCATTACAAAACCTTCTATCCTACTTGGCACAAGATATATTATCCAAATAACAAATACTACATAGATCTAGTATCCCCACATCTGATGCTACTCACGCGTCTTCTCCAGACTAGTACTAGAACCGTCACCTGAAAAGTTAGTTCATGGGAGAGGGTTGTGAGACAATGTCTCAGTAACTAGGAACAACCATACACACACATATATATACATATATATATCTCATACAACTCATGAATGCAATGTGAAATGAATGGAATGCATGTCTTTCTCACACATAGCTAGAACCACGGGCTATCTTCATAACATGACATTTTATATTGGTAATTCCCTTCAAACAGTCGGTGAAGACTAATTCCGGGACATCACTAAGCTCACCTCCCATTAGTGCACCTGGCCAAAGGTAACACTAATGTTCGGACCGTGGCTCTCCTTCTCCTTTTCCACCACGAATTGGCAGCGATATAGAGAAGATGCAGTTTACTGCGTGCCTTTCTCCTCCTGGCGATAGGAGACGATTTAGCCACAGGGATCCCATCCTTATCCTCCCTAACATATATATATAATCCATCCTTATCCTCCCTAACTTATATCATCATATATCACATCATCATCATCACCCAAGCCACCATATATCACAATCTCACAATATCATATGGTGATGCTCATGTATCATCATATAATCATCATCATCATATCACAATGTCATGTATGCATCATGTCATATCATGTCAATATCGTCATCATAATCATCATAATCATTATAATCATCATCTAGCTATGTGCATACCACGATATATATATCTCATATAACTCATGAATGCAATGTGAAATGAATGGAATGCATGTCTCCCTCGCACCTGAAAGAAACATGCATATATATACAGATATAAGTACCATCATACAATACAAATAATACAATATAAACAAACACCCAATTACCTCAGGTTGTCAATACCATGCTCACACGAGTTCCAAGTTTTCTTGAAAGCCAATCCCACGACTAGCCTTCTCCAAGTAGTCCAACAACCTTATAATACCATAATATCTTAATTAATATCATATACCAAATATCCAAATTCCACAATGTAACCAATTTAGCCTAACCCAAGCTTCCAACGCCCCTTCCATGCATCAATAAGCTTTTAGGGATCATTCAAACATCAAACAATCTCATATACTTTGGATTCCCAAGAGCCTTAACCGAAAATAACCTAGGGATAAGCTCAAATCATACATAAATCCTTCAAAACTCATATCCAAACAACAAGAACACTAAAACACACTTGCTTAACCCCATTTCATCTATTTCAATCGGTGGATTTCGGCCAGAACCGAAGATCCGAACTTATAACCAAAAAACCCAAAATTTCAACCAAGAAAATGGAGAGGAAGGAGTAGAAATCACTTACCAACTTGAATCCAAGCTTCCATGGTCCGAAAATCACACCTAGATACTGAAAATCTTGAACTCTAGCATAGCTCTCACGTTCTACCTGCTTCGTTCCCTTTGTTTCTTTCTTTCCTGTTCGTCTGAAATGATTTTGATTTAAAAAAGATTCCCATCTCTCACTACAATTCCGCTAGTTTTCAGCCTAAAAAAGCCACTGGACACGCTCTCGCGTCGGTGGCCCTGCTTAAAGCCGCGGTGTGGAGCTCAATTTTTCCTCCACTTCATTCTTCCTCCGTCTTGTTTCCTCCAGTCCTGAATACAAAGCCAAGAAAGATATCATGAGAGGTGTTATAGTATCTCCCCGTGGCCTCCCTTCATTTCTTCATCGTACATGTTACTTCTATAAATATTATACCAAACACTTGGGTTTAGAGCCTAATCCTGATGTGAGGACGATAAAGAACTTCACAAATCTTCTTAGATTGTCTTACTTACCAAGAGCACAACCTCTAAGTCCAAGGGATTCATTAAAAGTAGGAGATCTTCTTCAATACAATGCAAATGAGTTGCATGAAGTAGGAGTAAAATTTAGGAAAAGATAAAGCATCGAAGGAGAAAGCATGAGCATATTAGATTTGAACTTTTTAGAGCATGTTCTTGAGATCCCACAGATTTTGGTTGAAGATGTGACCGAATTATTATTTCGTAATATGATAGCTTTTAGCACCATGTCATTATCCTGATCAACCATAATTGTTGACTTTGCCATTGTGATGGATTGCCTAATCAACACAACTAAAAACATTGATGCCCTCATTCATAAGGAAATAATTCACAATTGGCTTGGTGATACCAATGACGTTGCTACATTATTTAATGGTCTCAATGAAAATATCCTTGCAGTGGATTTGAGTTCAGATTACTTGGTATTTGCAAAAGGTTGAATCGATTTTATCAAAATCCTCTGCACAAGATGAAGGCCACTCTGACTATTGCAATACACCTTGGAAAACTATGGCCACTACTGCTGCAATCATAGTCATCATTCTCACTGTTGTCCAAACCATATTTTCTATCCTCAAGTAGTGTTGACATAGATTTAAACCTTGTATATGTGACTGTTATATTCTCAAAATTTATGTTTGTTCTCTAATTTTAGTGAGTCTATCTATAGCATCTATGAGTAAGAGAATTCCCAAACTCATAATAGTTGTATTATGTTTTCTTATGAAAGGAGTTGGACCAGATATGAGCATGTTTCACCCAAGTCCTTGCTTCTATAAAACTCAAGCAGATGACCACTCTTATGAATACATGGCCTTACTCTTCCCTTCTCAAATTTTTTTCTTCCAGTCTAAAATAGAAGTTATTTTTTGAAACTTTTGTATTTTTAAATATTTATTTTTCAAAATACCTTTCATTAAATACAGTATGAGAGAGAAATTTAGAATTCACAAAGAGAAAGGTTGAGAAAGCTGGAAAAAATATATTTCGTTACAATTTAATTAGTTTAAATAACTTTAACTACTTTTATTAATATTACAAACTTTTCCAATTAATTACAGTTTACTACATTTAAACTTTTTTAATTTTATTTTATTTTCTGATCTAATATAAATCAATCCATTTGCACCCAAAAAAAATTTAAGCAATTGTTTTTAATGAGAAAATGGATTTCTTTTCTAATCTTTTATAAGTATCCCCTACCTGTTAACTGTGAGATTAATTATATTGCAGAAAATTTTTTAGCAAAGCTAATTAGTGTTTCGTAATGGAAAAGTGATTGTTTCACCATTTTTTTTTGTACGTACGCTAAGAGTAAGAAAAAAAATGCGCACACACGTTAATTTTCTTTTAAATAACTGATCTTGTTTCTTGTTTTCCCCCCTTGAATTTGAGGTGCAGTTTTTAAACTCTAAATTTGTCAAAGAAACAGAATAAGATTTGCAATTTTTATTTTTACATGAAGTTTCAACTTGGAGGTTTAACTTATTAAGTTTCTTCTTGACCATCAAAAGTTTTATTTTCCTTAACATTTTTAATTAAATTTACCAAAAAATGTTGATTCTTAAAGACAAACTAAGCAAACAATATTTAACTAAATTTAAAGTAGCTAGTATATTTAATAATTTTGTCAGCCATTTAAAACAAAAATACCTCTTTATTTTATATCTTGTGTGACCAAAAAAGTAAAAATCACATGTAAGGTCTCTAAAAATTTTTAATATCACAATAAAAATGCTACAGAAGAAAGTAGCGTACGTTAATGCATATATTAAACAAAATTTCAATTTTAAAATGTAAATATTGATTATTTACTTATATTCAATTTCAAATGGTAAATGATGATTTTTGTGTCAGCCATACAACCTTTTTGTAAATAATATCGGGTTTTCTTTTTCATGTCGTGATAATTAATTTTAAGACTTTGAAAATATTTTGAAAGTAAGATAAAATTAATGAATAAATATGGATAATAATGAGCTGGAATTTTTGCTGCTGAGCAAGTTTCAAAAGTTACAAGTCAGCATTTTCTGTTCAGGCAATTAGACACACAAAAAAAAAAATTAACAAGCAATTTACCAACTACACGTCATTCAATATTATATTTAACGCAAAGAAAATTAAGTTTAGGCTAGGGAAATACGATTTTTCTTTTTTGAAATTGTTTTAAATTTATTAACAAGTTAACAGTAAGTGTTTAATAACTAAATGTATGATAAGTTAAAAATGTTCACATGTCAAATTTTAATTACAAAACAGAACCACAAATATATAAAGAAAAACATAAAAGTTTTTTCCTTTAAATTAATTGAGGGCATTTTCATCCATATAGTTATTTTTTAATCATTGAAGGACTTGGGTCTTTTACTTGCATTTTCAAATTTTTGGAGCCTTAACTATTATTAATTTATTATGTCTTAATAGGTCCCAGGTGTCATTTTCTCTTCATTTTAAAATGAGGATGGAAATATTGAATATATATCGATTCCATAAAATGAAATTTTAATAATTTAATATAGTCATATTGACCGAGAGAGAGATGTGCATGGGCCTGGGAGGTCCCATGAAATTGATGCAACCCTATCATACGAGGTCATTTTTCTTGATTTTTCACTCATTTTCCCCCTCTTTTATATATATATATATTCCCCTCAGTGTTACCTTCTCTAAAATAATTTACTCTTCTTTACCTTTTTTCTTTTCATTTGCGAATTGCTGTCATTAACCGACCCTAAATTATTGTTCTTTGCTTGTTCTCAACCAACCAAATATCCCCTCCCTATTTAGTTTTGTCAGACAACCGAGAGAAGATAGAGCTCAAGTTGAGAGTTAGTGAAAGCAAGGAAGAAGACCGTACCCTTGCTAGATGGACCCACTTTGCTATTTGTATTTATATATACTGCTTTGAAGGGTCAATGAGTAAGAAACTATATCCACTTGCTACGTTTGCTCATGTATATGATAAAGTCCGCTTTCTTGAATGTTTGCTTATATTTGTCAGTGGCATCTTTTTTCTTAAAAATTTATTCACTTTCTTAGTCAAAGGGCAAATAGCTTTTTCAAATACGGCCAACTTCGTAAAGACAAGCAAAAACGCTGAGTGCGATAGAATTGGAAATGACATGTGCACATGTCCATGCCCAGTAAAGAAGACCGCTTGGTATATATGCATGGGCCTAAATGGCTGGAAGGTCCCACAAAATTGCTGAAACTTTATCATATATCAAGTCGATTTTCTTTGTCCATAACAATTTGGCTGAATTGGGTCTTCTCAGTTCACCAGTTGTAATGCACCTCATGATATTTTTCTTGGCATTGTATTCAGGATCGGAGGAAACAGGACAGAGGAAGGTTCAAATGGAGTCTGAAGGAGCTCCACGCCGCGGTGAGAAGCTTTCCAGTGGCATTGTTTCGGATAATTTGGTGGAGCCGCGGCAAGGAGTGCTGGAGCCGCGGAGAGAGTCGGAAAAATTGTTTAAATCCGGATCAGTCGGTCGCGAAAGAAAGAAAGAAAACGAAAGGAGCGACGCAGAGAGACGAGGAACAGTGCTAGGGTTCGGCATTTTCGGTGTCCCGGAGTGATTCTTGTCCATTGGGAGCTTGGATTCAAGTTGGTAAGCGTTCCCAACTCCTCTTTCTCCATTTTCTTCGGTTGAAATTTGGGATTTCCGGTTGTATGGTTGGATTTCCGGTTTGGGATGAAATCCACTGATTGAAATGGATGTTCTGGGTTAAGGAAGTGTGTTTTGATGTTCTTGTTGCTTGAAGGTGAGTTTTGAAGGGATTATGTGTGTTTAGAGCTTAACCCTAGGTTGTTTTTGGTTAGGCTCTTGGGAATCCGAAGTATATGAGGTTGTGTAGTGTTTGAGTGATCCCTAAGAGCTTATTGATGCATGGAAAGGGTGTTAGAACCTTGGGTTAGGTTAATATGGTTGAATTATGATGTTTGATTTGTTGGTATATTGTGCTAATGGAAGAATTGTGATATGGTAAAGGTTGTTGGCTAATCGAGAGGGGTTCACATGTATTGGACAGTTCAAGGAAGCTTGTGAAACTCGTGTGTGTGTGGTAACAACAATTGAGGTAACCGGGTGTTTGTTTATATTGTATTGATTATGTTATATGATAGTAAGGATGCTTATGTTTATATATGTGTGTCTCTTTCATACCACGATATTGATGTGTTTGTGTGTGTACTGTTTTACAAATCGTGGTATGTATGCATTTAGATGATGATTATGTTATGATGATGAGATACGTGAGGATGATGTTAATAGGTTATAATATGATGCATACATAACATTATGATGATGATGATATGATGATACATGAGCATCACCACATGACATTGTGAGACTGTGATACATGGCGGATGTAGTGGTGATGATATGATGATGATATGATATATATATATGTTAGGGAGGATAAGGATGGATTATATATATGTTAGGGAGGATAAGGATGGATTATATATATATGTTAGGGAGAATAAGGATAAATGATATACGTGTTAGGGAGGATAAGGATGGAGATCCTGTGAGGGCGACATGCATGTCATTCATTTCATATTGCATTCATGATTTGTGTGAGATATATGTATATATATTGTGTGTGTGGTTGTTGTTCCCGGTTACTGAGACATTGTCTCACCCCCTCTCCCATAAACTAACCTTTCAGGTGACGGTTCTGGCACTAGTCCGGCGAAGACACGCGAGTAGCTGTGTACGTGGGAAGTCTATGTAGTGTTTGTATTTTTGGTTAATGTATTATGTGTCAAGTAGGATAGAGAATGGTTTGTAATGGATAATGATACGTTTGAGACTGGCTATGTATGGATGTTTATGTATGTGGTAAGTATGGTGGAATGTGATTGAGAAGTTTGTGTGGCAGTTTTGGGGAGTCCAGAGTGATTTTGGGCCTTGTTGGTTTGTCTAAGGGCCTGTAGCCCGTTTGGTCAGTTGGGTTTCAAGAGGTCAAATCTCAGAGAAGTGGTTTCTTTGAGGTATAGCCTCTTTGGATAAGTTGGTTTGGGGATTTTGGACCTGTATGATTGGTATAAGAGTGTCCATTTGCCTTCGGTGGCAATTGGAGGTTGATAGTGGTGAGTTTTGGTCAAAAAGTGGCCAAAACAGTATTAAGGGTCCAGAATCTCCTTACGGAGTTCGATTGAGGTAAAAGTGGTGTCCTTGGATAGATGGGGACTAGATTGACTTGTAGGAGTTGGAATCAAGTCAATCGGAAGTCGGAGCATAAAGTTATGCTCATCAGAAATTCGCCCCGGAGTGTTGAATTTGCTTATATGGGTTATCAGCTGGGGGCGCCGCAGCGCCATAGGAGGCAGTAGCGATGTTGAGACAGGGAGGCCAGAGCCGCGGCGGTACTGTAGCGGCCGCGGCCCCAGCCCAGTTTTTGGATGTTTTAAGTTGTTTCCGCTGTGTTTATGAATTGGAAGAGTTGTTTTGTGATGTCAGGGTTGTGTTGGGTCAGATTTTGAAGTTTTGGTTAAGTACGGAGGTGACAGGAGGTAGGGTGTTACATTTTGGTATCAGAGCAATGGTTTTGGGCCATTGTTTTTGCTTAAAGTACTACTTGGCACGATTTTTGAATACATAGACTATATTCCCACTGTAATGCTAGTCTAGAACCATATAATTGAATGTGTTGTTGCTTGTGTGTAGGAAGAATGTCTCGTAGAGGAAGACAGAGTAACAGTGACCTGATAAGGTAGATGCATGAGATGTTGGCTGGCCTCAGTAATCAGGTGAATACTCAAGGAGAGATGCTAAACAGGTTACAAGAGAGAATGGATAGGCAAGAACAGGGGGATGTGAATGAATAAGCCGAAATGTTTGTGGATCTGAATGCAGGAGAGGATGAAACTGTGGTGGAACCTGAGAGAGCCCCAAGGGTTGGAAGAAGGGGTATTTCCTCACAGCTGAAGGACTTTCGGAAGTTTAATCCTCCAGCTTTCGAAGGTACCATGGATGTGTCACAGGCGGAGAATTGGATTGAACAAATGGAGAACATCTTGAATGTGATGGATTGCACCTCAGAGCAAAGGGTGTAACTGGCAGTTTTTAAGCTTGAGAAGAAGGCCAAGCGTTGGTGGAGGAGTATTCTCCCGAGTGTTGAAGCGATGAATCCTCCTATGAATTGGGGGCAGTTTAAGGAATGGTTCTTTGCACATTACGTCCCTCCAGCCTTAATGATGCAGAAGGAAGCCGAGTTCCTAACTTTTCAACAAGGAAATCTGTCAGCAGATGACTACATTGATCAGTTCTTGGATTTGGCAAAATATTCTACGTATCTGAATAATTATCCTGATGATAGGTGGATGGCTCAGAGGTTGTTTGAGGGTGCCCATCCCGAGATTAAGGAGCAGTTATCTGTGGTGGAGTTTGTGTCCTTCGAGGACTTATGTGCGAAGATTTGTGCCTTGTATAGACGGATGAAAGAGGCTAAGGAGCACAAAAGGAATTCTATGATTCGGGCCTTTTCTTACTTAGGACCTACCGGAGGAATTAGTAAAGGAAGTGGTAGTACAGGTTCTGGTGGAGGAAGAGGTCATCATAATCGAGGCCGTCATGGTAGAGGAAGAGGCAGGTTTGGTAGGGATCAGTCCCATAGAGGTCAGTTTGGCAGAGGACCCTTTTATCGAGGTGGCTTTGAACAAGGAAGTTCCAGTCAGAGTGAGCATGCAAGAAGGGACTCTGCTCCACCTCAATACAGTTCTGGTAGTGCATTGAATCCGTGCACAAAATGCGGGTTTAGTCATGGTGATCGTCCGTGTTTGGTTTGTTTTAATTGTGGGAAACTAGGCCATATGTCGCGGAATTGTTGGGAGCCACAGCGTGAAGATGTGACAAGAAGGCCTACGATGCCCAGACGAGTTTTCGCCATTACTCGACAGGAAGTGGATGCAGCGCCTAATTTGATTAGAGGTAAACTTAAACTCAATGGTTACTCTATTCATGCTGTTTGACTCAGGTGCATCGCATTCCTTCATTTCTTTTGATTGTGCTCGGAGATTGGGTATTGTGGCAATGGGGTTGCCTTTTGAATTGTCGGTAGCCACACCCATGGGAGTTTCATTAAGAACTGCTCAAGCTTGTTTGAATTGTGTGGTTCATTTTGAACATCGAAGCACTACCCTGGATCTGATTTGTTTGCCGTTGCAAGAGATTGATGTGATAATTCAGATGGACTGGTTAGAGGCGAATAATGCCATTCTCGACTGTGCTCGGAAGACTGTGTCTTTGCCAATGAATATCCCTAGTGTGGAAGGGGATGAGAATATATGTTTGTCCTTCGCCCAAGCTGATAGGTATCTGAAGAAAGGATGTCAAGGGTTTCTGGTTTTCTTCTCTGTGAAGGTGGATATGCAAGGTGGTGTCGAAAGATATCCGGTTGTGAATGAATTTCCTGATGTGTTTCCAAAGAAGATTACTGGTTTACCCCCACCACGAGAACTGGAGTTTTCCATTGATTTGGTGCCCGGGATTAGTCCTATCTCGAAAGTTCCATATCGAATGGCACCGTCTGAATTGAAAGAGTTGAAGAAACAGATTGAGGAATTGTTGAAGAGAGGTTTTATCAGACCTAGTGTTTTGCCTTGGGGAGCTCCAGCGTTGTTTGTTAAGAAGAAGGATGGTAGCCTCAGATTGTGCATTGATTACAGGCAGCTGAACCGGGTGACGATCAAGAATAAATATCCTTTGCCTAGGATTGAAGACTTGATTGATCAATTGGCAGGTGCCTCTATATTCTCTAAAATCGATTTGAGGTCAGGATACCATCAATTGCGAGTACGTGTTGAGGATGTGCCTAAAACGGCATTTCGGACATGATATGGTCATTATGAGTTTCTTGTGATGCCATTCGGGTTGACTAATGCCCTGGCAATCTTCATGGATTATATGAACAGGGTGTTTCAGCCGTATTTGGATAAGTTTGTGGTGGTTTTCATTGATGACATTCTGGTTTACTCCAAGAGTTAGGAAGAGCATGCGTATCATCTTCGGATTGTGTTGCAAGTATTGCGGGATCACCAACTGTATGCTAAGCTCAGTAAGTGTGAGTTTTGGCTACGGGAGGTGAAATTTCTGGGTCATCTGATTTCTGCAGAAGGTGTAGCTGTAGACCCTGGTAAAGTGGAAGCGGTGTTGAATTAGGAGAGACCGCAATCGGTGACTGAAATTTGGAGTTTTCTGGGATTGGCTGGATATTACCGAAGGTTCATTAAAGGATTCTCTCAACTTGTTATGCCATTGACTAGACTCACTCGTAAGGATCGATCTTTCGTTTGGGATGACAGGTGTGAGAGAGCATTCCAAGAGCTAAAGGTTTGTCTGACGTCCACCCCAGTGCTCATTATCCCTAACCCGTCAGAGCCATTCACTGTTTATATGGACGCCTTTAAGAAGGGTTTAGGGTGTGTTTTGAAGCAGCAAGGCAGAGTCGTGGCGTATGCTTTAAGGCAGTTGAGGCCTCATGAGGAGAACTATCCTACTCATGACCTTGAGCTAGCGGCTGTAGTGTTTGCCTTAAAATTGTGGAGACATTATCTCTATGGCGCTCAGTTTGAGGTGTTCAGTGATCATAAGAGTTTGAAGTATTTGTTTGATCAGAAAGAGCTGAACATGAGGCAAAGACGTTGGGTTGAGTTCCTTGTGGACTATGAGTTTGCTCTAAAGTATCATCCTGGGAAAGCCAATGTTGTGGTGGATGCGTTAAGTAGAAAGTCAATTCATATGGCCATGATGATGATGAGGGAGCAACAGTTACTGGAAATCCTGAGAGATATGAAGTTATCCATCAATGTCCATCCTGGAGTACTAGTAATGAGTTCCATCAGTGTATCAAGCGATTTATTGAGGAATATTTGCTATGCTCAGATGGAGGATGACTATCTTTTAGGCATTCAAGAACAAGTTGAAATGGTGGAAACCCAGGACTTTGATATTCTGGAGGATGGTATCATCCGGTATCGAGATCGGATTTGTGTACCAAATGTTGCAGGGTTGCGTGAGATTATTTTGGAAGAAGCTCATAAGAGTAAGTACACTATCCACCCAGGTACCACTAAGATGTATCAGGATTTGAAGAGAGGTTATTGGTGGCCGGGTATGAAAAAGAACATCGCAGAGTTTGTGGCAAGATGTTTGATTTGTCAGAAGGTAAAGATTGAGCACTAATTGCCTGCTGGTATGTTACAACCTTTAGAGATCCCGAAGTGGAAATGGGATAGCGTTTCCATGGATTTTGTGATGGGATTACCGAGGACCTCTTCACGACACAATGTGATATGGGTCATTGTGGACAGGTTGACGAAGTCGGCCCATTTTCTTCTAATTCGGGAAACTATTTCAATTGAGAAGTTGGCCCAGTTGTATGTGAATGAGATAGTAAGGCTGCATGGAGTCCCGATGAATATTGTGTCGGACAGAGATCCTAGGTTTATATCCAGGTTTTAGAAATCTCTCCAGAAGGCCATGGGTAAGAAGTTGAGTTTTAGTACTGCTTATCACCCTCAATCTGATGGGCAGACTGAAAGGACTATTCAGACTCTGGAGGACATGCTGCGGGCATGTGTTCTGGAGAATAAAGGCAATTGGGATCAGTTTCTGCCGTTGGTTGAATTTGCCTACAACAGCAGTTTTCACTGGAGTTTGCAGATGGCTCCGTATGAACCGTTGTATGGCAGGAGATGCAGGTTACCATTGTGTTGGGCTGAACTTGGTGAAAGGAGTCTTTTGGGCCCAGATATTGTGGATCAAACCTCTCGGCAGATAGAGAGTATTCGTTAGAAGCTTCTTACAGCTTAGAGTCGGCAAAAGAGTTATGCAGACAGGAGGAGGAGACCATTGGAGTTTGATGTTGGGGATCATGTAATCTTAAAGGTCACTCCTACTACTGGTGTTAGAAGATCAATTCGAGCCAAGAAGCTCACTCCGCGGTATATGGGTCCATATCAAATTCTTGAACAAATTGGGCCAGTAGCGTATCGAGTGGTGCTACCGCCTAGTCTTGCTGGATTACATGATGTTTTCCACGTGTCTCAACTCAAGAAGTATCATCAGGATCCGTCTCATATAATTGATGATGAAGCAATTCAAGTACGAGAGGATCAGACTTTTGAGGTCACACCGTCGCAAATTTTAGATGTAAAGGAGAAACAGTTGAGGAATAAGACCATTAAATTGTTAAAGGTCCTCTGGAGCGGTTTGATGTCCAATGATGTCACGTCGGAGACTGAAGAGTCTATGCGGAGGAAGTATCCAGAGATTTTTATTTGAGGTAAGAGGTGAAATTTCGAGGATGAAATTTTTATAAGGAGGGGAGAGTATAATGCCCCTCATGATATTTTTCTTGGCATTGTATTCAGGACCGGAGGAAACAGGACAGAGGAAGGCTCAAGTAGAGTCTGAAGGAGCTCCACGCCGCGGCGAGGAGCAGGGCCACCGCGGCGAGAAGCTTTCCAATGGCATTGTTCCGGATAATTTGGTGGAGCTGCGGCGAGGAGTGCTGGAGCCATGGAGAGAGTCGGAAAAATTGTTTAAATATGGATTAGTCGGACGTGAAAGAAAGAAAGAAAACGAAAGGAGCGACGCAGAGAGACGAGGAGCAGTGCTAGGGTTCAGCATTTTCGGTGTCCCAGAGTGATTCTCGTCCATTGGGAGCTTGGATTCAAGTTGGTAAGCGTTCCCGACTCCTCTTTCTCCATTTTCTTCGGTTAAAATTTGGGATTTCCGGTTGTATGGTTGGATTTCCGGTTTGGGGTGAAATCCACTGATTGAAATGGATGTTCTGGGGTTGAGGAAGTGTGTTTTGATGTTCTTGTTGCTTGAAGGTGAGTTTTGAAGGGATTATGTGTGTTTAGAGCTTAACCCTAGGTTGTTTTTGGTTAGGCTCTTGGGAATCCGAAGTATATGAGGTTGTGTAGTGTTTGAGTGATCCCTAAGAGCTTATTGATGCATGGAAAGGGTGTTGGAACCTTGTGTTAGGTTAATATGGTTGAATTATGATGTTTGATTTGTTGGTATATTCTGCTAATGGAAGAATTGTGATATGGTAAAGGTTGTAGGCTAATCGAGAGGGGTTCACGTGTATTAGACAGTTCAAGGAAGCTTGTGGAACTCGTGTGTGTGTGGTAATGACAATTGAGGTAACCGGGTGTTTGTTTATATTGTATTGATTATGTTCTATGATAGTATGGATGCTTATGTTTATATATGTGTGTCTCTTTCATACCACGATATTGATGTGTTTGTGTGTGTACTGTTTTATATATCATGGTATGTATGCATTTAGATGATGATTATGTTATGATGATGAGATACATGAGGATGATGTTAATAGGTTATGATATGATGCGTACATAACATTATGATGATTATGATGATGATGATATGATGATACATGAGCATCACCACATGACATTGTGACACTGTGATACATGTCGGATGTAGTGGCGATGATATGATGACGATATGATATATATATATATGTTTGGGAGGATAAGGATGGATTATATATATGTTAGGGAGGATAAGGATGGATTATATATATATATGTTAGGGAGAATAAGGATAGATGATATACATGTTAGGGAGGATAAGGATGGAGACCCTGTGAGGGTGACATGCATGTCATTCATTTCATATTGCATTCATGATTTGTGTGAGATATATGTATATACATTGTGTGTGTGGTTGTTGTTCCCGGTTACTGAGACATTGTCTCACCCCCTCTCCCATAAACTAACCTTTCAGGTGACGGTTCTGGCACTAGTCCGGCGAAGATGCGCGAGTAGCTGTGTACGTGGGAAGTCTATGTAGTGTTTGTATTTTTGGTTAATGTATTATGTGTCAAGTAGGATAGAGAATGGTTTGTAATGGATAATGATATGTTTGAGAATGGCTATGTATGGATGTTTATGTGTGTGGTAAGTATGGTGGAATGTTATTGAGAAGTTTGTGTGGCAGTTTTGGGGAGTCCAGAGTGATGTGGGGCCTTGTTGGTTTGTCTAAGGGCCTGTAGCCCATTTGGTCAGTTGGGTTCCAAGAGGTCAAATCTCAGAGGAGTGGTTTCTTTGAGGTATAGCCTCTTTGGACAAGTTGGTTTGGGGATTTTGGACCTGTATGATTGGTCTGAGAGTGTCCATTTGCCTTCGGTGGCAATTGGAGGTTGATAGTGGTGAGTTTTGGTCAATAAGTGGCCAAACCAGTGTTAAGGGTCCAGAATCTCCATATGGAGTCGGATTAAGGTAAAAGTGGTGTCCTTGGATAGATGGGGACTAGATTGACTTGTAGGACTTGGAATCAAGTCAATTGAAGGTCTGAGCATAAAGTTATGCGCGTCAGAATTACACCCCGGAGTGTTGAATCTGCTGATATGGATTATTAGCTGGGGGTACCGCGGCGCAGGGAGTCAGGCCGTGGCGCCATAGGAGGCAGTACCAATGTTGAGACAGGGGAGGCCAGAGCCGCGGCGGTACTGTAGCGGCCACGGCCCCAGCCTAGTTTTTGGATGTTTTAAGTCGTTTCTGCTGTGTTTATGAATTGGAAGAGTTGTTTTGAGATGTCAGGGTTGTGTTGGGTCAGATTTTTGAAGTTTTGGTTAAGTACGGAGGTGTCAGGAGGTAGGGTTTTACAACAACCACATACATTATATATATACTGACCCACACAGTCGTGCAATGCAATGTTAATGAATGGTATGCATGTTCTCCCTCATACACGGCTAGAACCATGAGCTGTCGTCATCACAAGACATTTCAATAGATGATTCCCTTCCAATAGTCGGTGAAGACTGATTTCGGAACATCACCAAGCTTACCTTACTCTAATGCAACCTGGCCAATGGTTACACTAGAGCTCGGGCCGTGGCTCTCCTTCCCGTGGACCATCATGAATTAATGGTGATTTAGGGAAGGTGCATCCCCAAATCCACTACCACCTGGCTCTCCCAAGGAGAGAATTTAGTGACAGGGATATTTCATCATGTCATATTATCCTCTGCCGCCTGGCTCTCCCATGGAGAGGATTTAGCGACAGGGATCTTTATCATATCATCATCTCATCTCTTATCATATCATATCATATCACCTTCACCTCATCTTCAATCTCTCACTATGCAATTGTATGGTGATGATGTCAATGTCATGCCACCATTCCTCTACGCATATATATATACATCATTATCATCACAATCATCATATGGACATGCCAACATGTAATGGTATGGGGATGCTACACATTACAATATAAATATACAACCATCATACATAAACTAGCCGTGCATATCACGATATATAAGAAAACCATACATATACACAATCAATATCGTGGTATGAAAAGGGACATGCATATGTATATAGATATACGTTCTATCATACCATACAAACAATACAATACAAACATACATTCGGTTACCTTAACTGTCGTTACCACACGCACACGAGTTCCATGAACTTTCTTGAACTGTTCAATACACGTGAACCCCTCTCGATAGCCAACAACCTTCACAATACCATAATTCTTCCATTAACACAATGTACCCAATAAACCAAACCTCACAATTCAACCACATTAACCTAACCCAAGGTTCCAACACACTTTCATGCATCAATAAGCTCTTAGGGATCACTCAAACACTACACAACCACCTACACTTCGGATTCCTAAGAGCCCTAACCAAGAACAACCTAGGGTTAAGCTCTAAACACATATAATCCCTTCGAAACTCACTTCCAAACAACAATGATACCAAAACACACTTCCTTAACCCCATTTCATCTATTTCAATTGGTGGATTTCGGCCAAAATGGAAGATCTAATCTTACAACTGAAAATCCTAGTATAGAACACTTACCAACGTGAATCCAAGCTTCCAAGATCCGGAAATCACTCCTAGAAGCCGGGAATCTCGAACCCTAGCTGAGCTCCCTCGGTCTCCTCCATCGCTCCCTTCGTTTCTTTCTTTTCCGTTCATCTGAAATGATCCGAATGTAAAGAAATTTCCTGATCCTCATTGTGGCCTCAACATACATCGCCGCGGCATGGAGCTCTTCCAGACTCCACTTGAGCCTTCCTCCATCCTGTTTCCTCCGATCCTAAGCACAATGCCAAGAAAAATAACATGAGGGTTGTTACAAATGTTGATTTAATTAGTTGATCGAACTAGAATTTTGGAGCACTTTCTGTACCTTGGACATAAAAGAGTGAATAAATTGGAACCACAAACAAGAACATGTTATGACAAGAGCAATTTCAACAAATATCTCACGCCGATATTAGTTCGCTAGACTTTTGCTGTTAGTGTTGACAAATCTCCAAGATTAGGGACAAAACATTAGGGTTTAGTTACTTAAGCCGCCTTGCCTCCCTTGATCAAATGAAGCAATCATTGTTTGTCACATCCATGTCAAACGTATTACATTACCTCCTCCACCTCCCTTGTTATTAGACACTACTCATAAATGAGTTTGTGAAAATTGAGAGGACGTACTTCATTTGTAGATCAAGTCTTAATGTAAATGACATGTTAAGTGCTTCTTATCTTAAAATGAAAAGTCATTTGATTTTTAATCCTAAAGTGACAACTGAGTTTGAAATTTGAAAATGAAAGAGGTATATATTTACACTTGTTATTGGCATGGGTGTGGGTTTTAAAGTTTCAAAGCATGCATTTGTGTTATTGCAGGAAAAAGTTAGGCAAGTGGTGATAAGCTCTCTCCATCTAAGACTAATTCATTGCAAATGGTCCTGCAAAATAATATATAATACCCAATTATACTGTCATTACAATAAATTTCTTGGACCACGCACAGTCAAGCCAGTAAATCATATGAAATATATGTATGGTCCAGAATAGATTCTTGATCATCAGAGCATGTGTGCAGCCATGTGTGCCTAAGCAATAGCAAAGGTCAACTGGGGATTTAGACGCTATCTTTCACCTCGTATCACTCATTTCCAGGACCATATACTATTTGTACTAGGGCACACTCTTTTGATAATAGTATATATATGATTGCACTTGCAGTTAATTAAGTACAAGATAATAAATTAATATATGACTTCATTTATAAATTGTGATTCATTAATTAATTTTGTTACGATGACTAGTGGAAGCAAAGTTTTAAGTAGATTGGATATGTCTGATTCTGCAGTATCGCCGTCAAACAAGTTTGTCTTTCACTAAGAGAATTCCTTGGAATTCACTTTTTGCATACGTTTGCTGGGACATTTGGACATTGAGGTGTCGACTGATACTCTCTATTGAAGACCATGTTGAAAAGGGCTCCGTCGTGGCTTCTTTTTACAAGGCATATTATGATAGGAGCTTAGCAGAACATCCCTTCACTTTGAGGAAACTTTCTAAGTGTTCTCAAGAACGGTGGTACCCTCCTGAGCTAAGCATTCACAGGTTGGACATAGCATTGTCCATAAGCCGTAAAGGACAATGTTGGTATGCTGATGTAGTTAGAAATCATACAAGAGGGTGGGTTGTAGGCTTTCACATGGTAATAGCTATGCATGCCCACACATCATATGGGAACTAATAGGTATAAACATGGAACTTGATCTTTGTTGGGGAATGGGACTGAAAAATATATATAGTTGTTTTCACTAAAAATGTTGAGATTTTAAATTTGAGCACAAGACTTGATGGGGTAAACCACCTTTATAGGTTGAACAGATTTATACATGATAGTTAATTATTTTTTTAATCCTTTGATCATCCTCCACCTTGTTGCTAAGAGGTGTGATGTGTCCATTTCATACATATAAAATACTCACATTTAAGTTCTAAATTATATTTAAATGTGTTTACATTGATATATTTTAGCATGATTTGACATTTTTTGATGTTTCATGGTGTTATAGGCTCATTTGAAAGCATTCGAAGTGAAAATGTTCGAAATCGTTCATGCTAAATAGTTTCAATATTCTTTGGTATTTTGATTTATAACTCTTACATATGAACTGATATTAGTGTGATTTAAGATGCATTAGAAAGATAAGACATAGGGCTACAATGTTCATGTTTTGAGTTTTTCTAAATTCCAACGTTATCATGGTGAAAATTGAACTCAAAGTGTTAATATGAGCTAGTGACTTTCTGAAGCTGAAGGAAGGAGGAATCTGCACCTGGCATCCACTCGGCACTGGATTAAACTCATCCGGCGCTGGGTCAACATGATTTTAACATTTTTTAGCCATTAAAAAGCACTTAGCACTGTATGGGATAATTCTATGGACACTCGGCATCGAGCCAAGCAACAGAAGTCCATAAAAACATGTTTCTGATATGTTTTGGTGATATTTTGGGCTTTTCTGAGTTTTTATACTTTTTCTATATAAGGAGACATGGTACAAACACAAAGAAGAGATTCAAAAACACTCTCAGAGACCAGAGAACACGATTTAAAGGCATCTGGGAGTAACTATGAGCAATTTATAGAAAGAAAGTAAGGAGATTTTGGGAGTATTCAACCAAGATTATATTTTTCTTTATAAACTCCTCCTTCTTGTTATTCTTATCATGGTTTACGATTTTAGTTTTTATTTGATTTCTAATTTTATGAGTAGCTAAATTTCCCAGTCGGAGATATGGATGTAACCTGACTAGGATGGATTATATTTGTTTCTCTAGTTAAGACTCTGTTGATTTATTCTTCAAGTTATATTTAATTTATTTTTTTATTATATTTATCTCTTTTATACATTCATATGGATTTTATACTTGATTACCATAGAATCTAATTAATGGATAAACTTGATAGACTGAGGGGTGAAGAATAAACCTAGATTTAGAGAGATACACATGAATAACTAATCTAAAATAGAATTAGGAATTCGTGGTGATATATATTGTAGTTTTCAATATTTAATTAGAAATTTTAGTTGCATGAAAGCGAATTAAATCCTGATTAAATAAGGACTAATTGACCGAGTGATAATTAGGATACTTTAGAAACAACAGTCACTATAATTATGCAGAGTTTAACTAAGAAATAAAATCTAGTTATGTCATAAGGTGAATCATGATCCCTTGACGCTTCTAGAACTGAATCAAACTCAAACTTTATTTTGTTTTATATTTTTTCCTTTTAAATTTGAATTCTCAATTTGATTATCACTTGCTTTTGGGATTAAAAGTTTGGACTATAAATTTACTACCTCCCTTGGGTTCGACTTCTGGAATACTCCAAAGATTTTTTATTATTGCATGATCAACTCTGTATACTTACAAGATCCTGATTAAGTTTTTGGCGCCATTGCCGGGGAGGCTAACAGATTTATTAGTTCATTGTTTTTAGTCCTTTTATAAAAAAAAATTTGTCTCTTTATTTTTTTTCCTTGCTGCATGTTGTTAAGATCTAAAAGTCTTAATAGTACTTCTAAATTGATTACTATTAATCCTAAAATTGAATGTGCTTGTAGGGAAAACAAAGCTAGAAGGAGGCACGAGATGGTTAATGAAGTAGTGCCTACTAAGGCTCAAGCTAATCCACTTTGGAGAGATGCAGATAAGCCTACAATTTATGTCAGCCCTTCATGTATTCAGTTATCTGACAATGCCAAAGATTACGAGTTTAAGAACATAAATTTAAACTTGCTGCCACACTTTCATGGTTGAATAGGTGAAGACACATTAGGCTTTCTGAAGGATTTTTATGACATGATTGACTAACTTCCCCCAAATGGTTTGACTCATGAGGAGCTTAAGATGAGATGTTTCAATTTTTACTTGAAGGATAATGCTCGGCGATGGATCTTAAATCTACCTAAAAATTCCTTGACATCGTGGAGAGAGATCTACGATGCATTCATTGCCAAGTTTTACTCTCCTCAGAGGACTGTAGACTTGAGGGATAAAATATATCTCTTTGCACAACTGGAGGGCGAGCCGTTCTATGAAGCTTGGGATCAATTTAAGGATTACTTATATGAGTGTCCACACCATGGATTCCACAATATGATGATTGCCAAATTGTTCTATAATGCTTTATGCTCTACATCTCAGTCTTTAGTGGACATTGCTGCAAGGGAGGGTAATCTGACTGCCAAAGAGATTATGAATATATATGATCAAGTGGTAACTCAGACCAGACAAAAGGGAGTGCGAAGTAAGAGAGTACCTGTCAATAAAGTTAACTCTCACTCTGATGTGTCTGCACAGCTAGATAAGTTAAATCAATGCATGGATCTTCTTTTTCAATAACAGAGCAATAATTCTAATCCCCCTAAAGAATTATGCTCTGCATGCGGTGGTTTGAGTCATATTGCAGACATGTGTGTTCACATGATTGAAGGGAATGCAGAAGTTAATTATATGGGATCAAATGTTGAACGTCCACAATTCTTACAGAGAAAGAATGATCCCTTCTCAAACACATATAATCCTGGGTGGCAAAATAATCCGAACTTCTCTTGGAAAAATCCACTAGCACTACCAGGATCCCAGCAACAGGCGTCCCCTTAGCCACCAGCACTATCTATAGGAAAAACTCCTCAGATGGAGGAAATGCTTGCTTAAATCATGGCTAGTCAAGCATCTACCAACAAGAATTTAGAGAAATTTATGGTTGGTCAGGCAGTAGTTAATAAAAAATTTTATCAATTTATTGCTAGTCAGATCACTACTAATAATGCTACACAAGCGGCTATTCATAACATGGAGACATAGATAGATTGTGTAGCAAACATGGTGACTGAAAAGATACAAGGCCAATTCCCTAGCAATACTAAAGTTAATCCAAAAGAAGGAGTTATGACAATTACTCTCAGAAGTAGCAAAGAATTGAAGGAAGAGGTGAAGAAAAAAACTAAGGATGGTAAGAAAGGTAAGGATGAGGAGAATAAGGAGATTCCAAAAGCTGATAGTAACACTTAAAGGCAGTCTCCTTCCACTAATGTGAAGCCATATGTACCCCCTATTCCTTTCCCTCAGAGACTGCAAAAGAAAGGGCAAGATGCTAATTTTCAAAGGTTTCTGAATATATTTAAGAAGCTCCGCATTAACATTACTTTTTTTGAGGCTCTAGCTAACATGCCTTCATATGTCAAATGCCTCAAGGAGCTGTTGTCAAACAAGAAGAAGTTAGAAGAATGCACTTAGGTACCTTTGAATGAAATGTGTAGCGCCATCCAGCAAAGAAAATTGCCTCCAAAGCTAAAAGATCCAAGGAGGTTTTCTGTTCCTTGTGTTATTGGATCTCAACTAATTAATGATTGTTTATGTGATTTGGGGGCTGGTATTAATTTGATGCCTTACTCTCTATACCGAACACTTGAGGTCACAGACTTGACACCCATAAGTATGACTTTATTGCTAGCTGACAAATTAGTAAGGTATCCAATGGGAATTATAGAAGATATACTTGTCAAAGTGGGTGCTTTAATTGATGTACCAAAAGGGAAATTGATGTTTAGTGTAGGGGATGACAAAGCTGAATTTAATCTTGCTACTTCTAACAATCCTACTTTTAAGGAAACTCATTGCAGCATAGCTATAGTGCAGGACTCTCAAAAGCAAGAATTGGAACCTCCTTCCAAAGCTTCAGATAATATTAGAGGTCCTTTTTAGAAGGCTATTAGAGAGAAAGTTAAGAATAAGAAGAAAGTGGAACCACCTAGCCCCAGCAAGAAAAAAGGAAATTGTGTAATCCAAACAGACTGGTTGGTGCTGACTTTTATCATAAAAAGTCTCTCTAAGGGAAGGATGAAATTAAAGTGGAGGAAAAAGTTGATTCCTAGATTTGACAGGCTTGGTCTGAAGCCTCTGAATGATGTCATCTCATAATCTCCTAATCCATCTGGCTATCGACGTTAAATTTAACGCTTATTGGGAGGCAACCCAAAATTATTTTTCTTCTTTTATTTTCTGTTTTTGTTTGTCATTGTTATTTTCTTGTTCTTGTTACCCCAAACTCTCTCCCTCAAGACTTTTTGCAAGATTGAATTGATTATGGTGAAAACAAGCTTGGAACAAACACAAAGGACTCCAAAGAATATAGCATATATCATTTATAGATCAGGGGAGTCTCAGTTCCTTTATCTTTTATTTTATTCCTGCAACATTGAGGATAATGTTGGATCTAAGTATGGGGGGGAGTTTATTAGTTGCTCTTAGTTAATCTGTCCTACGAATTATGCTAATGTGTTGAAATTAGAAATTTTTTGCAAATTTATATGCTTAACGGATTTTATTTAGATTTATTTTGCTTATTTTTCTGAGCTAGTATTTATGTCTATCACCATAGGATACTCAATTATTGTGCTTAATGGGGTATGATAGTTAATTTACAAGTTAGGAACGTGAGTCTTGAGACTATAAAATTGAGTACTATAACTTATGAACTCCTATTGATGTGATTTAAAATTTATTGTAAATATAAGACATAGAGCTACAACTTTCATGTTTTGCGTTTTTCCAAATTCCAACGTTATCATGGTAAAAATTGAACTCAAAATGTCAACATGAGCTAGTGACTTTCTGAAGCTGAATGAAGGAGGAATCTGTGCCTGGCATCTACCCGACGCAAGGTCAAATTCATCCGGTGCTGGGTCAATGTAATTTTAACATTTTTTAGCCATTTAGAAGCATACGGCACCATATAGGATAATTCTATTGACACTCGGCACTGGGTCAAATAACAAAGATCCATAAACATGTTTTTGACATGTTTTGGTGATATTTTGGGCTTTTATGGGCTTCTATAGTTTTTTTATATAAGGAGTGTTACACCCCTCATGATGCTTGTCTTTGGCATTGTATGCAGGATCGAAGGAAACAGAACGGAGAAAGGTTCAAGTGGAGAAGAAATGAGCTCCACGTCATGGCGAGAAGCAGAGCCGCCGCGGCTAGAGACTTCCAGTAGCGATTTTTAAGCTGAACTCGGTGGAGGCCGCGGCGAGAGTCAAAAAACTGGTTTAAATCAGAATCATTTCGGATGAAAAGAAAAGACAGAAATAGAGGGAGCGATGGAGAAGACGCGATGGGCTCTCCTAGGGTTCGAGTTTTTAAGCAAATGGGGAGTGTTTTCCAGCATCCAAGATTTTGGATCCTGTTGGTAAGCGATCCCTAGCCTTATCTTTTCTCTTTTCTTCTCTGTTTTCGGTGGGGAAGTTGAGTTGAAGCTTAGGGTTTCTGGTTTAAGTGATTTCCACCGATTAAAATGCTTGATTTTGTGTTGTAAGAGTGTTTTGTGGTGTTCGGAAGCTTTGGGTATGAGCTTTGATTGGATTATGATAGGTTTGAGTTAAACCCTAGGTTGGAAATTGGGAAAAGAAGTGAAAATCCGAAATGGTATGTGTTAGTGTGTGTTTGAATGGTTGTTTAAGGTTTATTGGTATGTGGGGATATTGTTAGAACTCTGGGTTAAGCTTGGATGACTAGAATGTGGATTGTAATGTTACGGGAGTTATATTAATTAAAGGTATTATATTGTTATAATGATAGATTGGCTAATTAGAGGCACATAGTTCGTGATTGGGGTGCTCTGGAGGCTTGCTTAAGCCCCTACGTGCGAGGTGTTGATAACCTGAGGTAACCAGGTATTTGTTATATTGTATTGTCGATATTGATGTGTTTGTGTGTACCATTTTTATATATCGTGGTACGAGTAGAGTAGATGATGAGTGTAGTTATGATGATGAGATATGTGATAGTGACATTGATGTGCTATGATATGATGTATACATGATATTGTGATGTTTGTGATGATGATACATATGATGTTGACATTGATATGATATGAAATGGTGCATACATGATGATGATTATATGATGATACTTTAGCATCACCACATGATATTGTGAGACTGTGTTATACGGTAGACGGAGTGGTGATGATATGATGATATGTATATATATAACATATGATGATATATGTATACGTTAGGGAGGATAAGGATGTGATATGTGTATATGTATATGTTAGGGAGGATAAGGATGGAATATGTGTATATGTATATGTTAGGGAGGATAAGGCTAGATTATATCTATGTATATGTGTGTTAGGGAGGATAAGGATGGAGTCCCTATGAGGGGACGACATGCATATCATGCATTTTACATTATATTCATATATTATATGATTTATATTTGTATATATATATATATATGTTTATGTGTTGTTGATCCCGGTTACTGAGACATTGTCTCACACCCCTCCCCTCCATGACTAACCTTTCAGGTGAAGACTCAGGTGGTGCTAGTTTGGAGGAGATCAAGGAGTTAGTAGTTGTTCGATCTTCGGGAATTCCAAGTATATTTGGTGGTTATAATTTAGTTTATGTAATTCTGTGCCAAGACTCAGGTTGTAGTTGGTTGCCTGGATGAGAGTCCTGGGAGTACTATTTATATATTATATCATGGGATGATAGTGATGTTAATGAATGTTATGCAAGATGTGTACGTGACGTATGATGTTTGAGATTGATGGTGGATCTCGGTATGAGTCTGTAAGGTATGAGCAGGTATTTGTATGCTAGAATGGTTGAATGCGAGCCCAAGTATGGTTTTGGGTCATGAATGTGAGTGTGGGCATATAGCCCATTATGTGGTTTTGGGGTTCAAGGGGGTCAATTCTCGAAGGAAAGGTTTCTTCGGGGTAAAACCTCCTTGGACATGTTAGTCTAGCCAAATATGACTTGTGTGAAGGTTCTTGGAGTGTCCAGTTGCCTTTGGTGGCAATTGGAGGTAGTAAGTTGTGAGTTTTGGTCAAGAAGTAGCCAAGATAGTATTGGGTGTCTAGAATCTGCAAATGGAGTTAGTTTTGGTTGAAATTGGTATCCATGGGTAGATAATGACGAGAGAGACTTGTATGAGTTGGAATCACGTCAATCGGAGTTCGGAGCAAGAAGTTATGCGAGTCTGAAGTTGGCCCGGCAAATCAGCATTTGCTGATATGAGTTCTGATGCTGAGGCCGTGGCGCCAGCAAGACAGTGGGCGCCAGTGAATCTGTGAAGGGTTGGAGCCGCTGCGTCACTGTAGCAGGCCGCGGCCTCGTCATGTTCAGGTGCTTTTCTGGTGTGTTTCTGTTACTCTAAAGAATTGGAAAGCTCCCTTGTGATGTTTGGAGCTATGTTTGTTTGGTTTATGAAGGATTTGGTCAGGTCTGGAGGTGTTTGAATAGAGGATGTTACAAGGAGACACGGTAGAAACAAAAAGAAGAGATTTAGAAACACTCTCGGAGGCCAGCGAACACCGTTCAAATGCATCTGAGAGTAATTAGGAGTAATTTATAGAGAGAAAGCAAGGCGATTTGGGGGGTATTGAAGCAAAATTATAGTTTTCTTTATAAACTCTTCCTTCTTATTATTCTTATCATGATTTGGGATTTTAGTTTTGATTTGATTTCTAATTTTATGAGTACCTAAATTTCCCAGTTGAGGGTAGGGATATAGCCTGACTAGGATGGATTGGATTTGTTTCTCTAGTTAAAACTTTGTTACTTTATTCTTCAAGTTATATTTAATTTATCTTTTTATTATATTTATCTCTTTTGTTCATTTATGTGGATTTTATGCTTGATTACTATAGAATCTAATTAATGGATAAACTTGATAGACTGAGAAGTGAAGAGTGAACCTAGATTTAGAGAGATAAACATAAATAACTAATATACAAATAGAATTACGAATTCATGGTGATATATGTTAAAATTTTCAATGTTTAATTAGGAATTTTAGTTGCGCGAAAGCGAATTAAATCCTGATTAAATAAAGATTAATTGACCGAGAGGTAATTAGGACACTTTAGAAACAATAGTCACTATAATTATGCTAAGTTTAACTAAGAAATAAAATCTAGTTATCTCATAAGGTGAATCATGATTCCTTGACACTTATAGAACTGAATCAAACTCAGACTTTATTTTGTTTTATATTTTTTTCCTTTTAAATTTAAATTTTGACTTTGATTATCACTTGCCTTTGGAATTAAAAGTTTGGACTATAAATTTACTACCTTCCTTGAGTTTGACTTCTGGAATACTCTGAAGATTTTTTATTACTACGCGATCGACCCTGTATACTTGCAGGATCCCAATCAAGGTGGTTGATTATGAAAGAGTGATCTAAAGTTGTAAATATTGAACTCTATTTGTACTTCCTTTTCTGGTATTTATGCTACATTTTTCTCCCAAACAAATCAAATGACAATGAACGTAGCCTAAAGACAAAAAAGTTGAGTTGTAAGAGAAAGGCACAAAACATGTGGTACAGTATATCCACGACTTTGAAAGGTCAAAGAGGAAGAAAGACAGATCCACCTTGTAGAAAAGATTTTGACAGGTTGAAAATGAGGACCTTAATATTTAATATATATTTAGATTTACATTAACTGAAATAAAATTTTATAATTTTTTTTTGGTCAAGGAAATTTTATAATTTATTATAGTCATATCGATAGAGGTGTGCATGAAATTGATGCAACTCTATTGTCGCTTATTTTCACTTCTCATGTCCCTACAATATTATCTTCTCTTAATAATTTCTTGTACGACTTTGCTTTCATTTAATTTACCTACCCGATAATATTGTTCTTAGCTTTTCTCAACCAGCCCATTCTCGTCTGAATCTTAATCTGATCCCGTCCCTGTTAGTTTTGTCGCACCACCTGAGTGAAGGTAGAGATTAAGTTGATGGAAAGCAAGGAAGAGGAAAAAAATGAAATAGAATGACCATCAGAAGATAGGGTCAAGATGGGGAGAGAGAGAGAGAGAGAGAGAAGAGAAATTAAACCAAGGGTGAAATGAAGAGAGAGAAGCCGAAGGTATTCTAGCGTCGAATCTAAATTTAAATACAAGACTTTTTAACTGTATCACATGTAGTTAATTTTGTGATGATAGAAGATCCGCATCTTCTTCCCGTGAAGATAGAAATGTTCTGCGTTTTTATGTGATGGGGTAACAACCCCAAGATTCTTATATTGATTTGTGCCTCTTACTTTAAAAAAAAATATATTAATAAATTTAAAAAAACTTTTTACACTATGATTGGTTGTCTGAGATAAAAGTTGGTGAGAAAGAAAATTGGAGGAGCAAAATGATGCGTAGATTACAGATTTTTTTCTCTCAAATTTTTTCTCCAAAAGTAAAAAATTTTGGAAAGAAAACCACCTTTCCAAAATTGCACACTTTTCTTGACATTTTAAATTTTAGAATTATTTTATAATTGTTGAAATAAAAAATTAAAATAGGATAAAATAATTATAAATTAATATCAAAATTAAAATTATATATAAATGTAATATTATGCAAATTATACAAATAATATGGCAGAATAATAATTTTTATTATATCCAAATATTTTTTAAAATAGTAAGTGTATTATTATCATTATGAGATTATTCAAAATTTTCTCATCTCTGATTTTTCCATTCCATCCAAGCACAAGTAAAGAAGATCTCTCCCCCCAATTTTTTTCTTCTCTCCATTCTTTTCCTCCATTTCTCTACTCAGCTAAGTGGAGGGTTAATAATTAAATAACAAGTAAAAAAATGATAGAATAATAAATAAATACTAATAAATAAGTTATAAGTTTATTCTATTTTTGAAATTAAATTAATCACTAAATAAATTACATATACCTTACGTTTCTCCTGGGCCTGAAAAGGGATGTAGTATCCTCCCGATAAATTGCTGTAGTTTGGTAGTGAGCAATCCTTATAACACATACTTGGTGTAACACCTTAACTTATTAGGCTTTTAATCATACTTTATATGTCTAGCGGAAAAAAGTAAAAACCTGGAACAATTAAACTTTTCAAAATTGGGTTGCTCAAAACACAATAGCTTAACTAAAAATTTACTTTAATTATTAATATTCAAGCCAATCGAACTGTAATATCTGACTAATGTTTTAGAACATCTAAAGTAAAGCCAGCAAGTACCTAGGATAGAAATCATAACTACAATACATCACCATAATTTAATACATTTATTCTAGTATAATATCTTCCAGTCTGCTTTCTCTTAGTTAACCACCTCCTTGCCTTTACTTTTACTTGTGGTTGGCCCTAACATTGTTAGTCATTGGATGTAAGATTTCAGGAAATCTTAGTTGTATATATATCTATTCATACATATCATGCTCATAATAAGGTAGTTATGCAAATAAACCAAATAACTCATATTTCATGCATCTATAAAAATTTCGACAGAGTCTCCTCTTAATACTAGACATTCATAGCATTTCAAAACATTTATATTGAAACAACTTTTCCAATAGCATCACATAACATTCATAATTAATTCACAAAAAATGCATGACATAAATAATATACTACCTTAACTGAAAAGTATCATAAGCTAAGTAGCTTGCCTTCCTTCTTAAATTTTTAAGTACCTAATATTCACATAAGTACTAATGGAATTATCTCATGAGCATAAATTTAAAATATGTAAGCCTAATTTATAACCACTGGTATCTTATTATTCTCATTTCTAATATCAAATTCTCATTATATGTTGCTAACTTGATCAACAATCTATATAAGAATAAATAAAAATTTTAATTTCATTATTCTCTAAAAATAAACTCTAGAAAAATATCTTCATACCTTACTTGAAACTAGCCTAGCCTTCCTTCCTTTTCATTCTCTTTCACTCACACTCTCTTTCTCTCCCTCGGCTCTCTTTTTCTTTCACTCACAACTGGTGGTGTGCAAAAATGAAGAAATAGGAGGGGTATTTATAGTGTTGGTGTCTTGACCAGCAAGTGACATCAATTCATTAAATATCTTCATTCAGTGTATGCTCATCATAATTTAATGTAATTCATTACATACCTTTATTCAATATATGTTCATCATAATTCAATATAACTTATTGAAACCGCAATTCATCGTATATCTTCATTCAGTGTATGTTTATCATAATTCAATGTAACTTATTGAAACCACAATTCATTATATACCTTCATTCAGTGTATGCTGAATATAATTCAATGTAACTTATGAAACCACAATTCATGGCATACTTTCATTCAGTGTATACTCATCATAATTCAATGTATATTTTCATTCCTCATAATCTAAACTTAAACCATATTAAAAATCATATATAGAAATTTATGGATGTTACATTTGGGAGGTAGATCTCATGCATTTGAGTTAATTTGTTTTTTGTTTTTTTTCCTTTGTGAAACAGTTTAGTGTAAAAATATATTTTCGGCAAAAAAAGTGTAAATATATTTAATTTGTACACTTAAAAATATATCTAATTTATATACATTAAAAAAAGTCAACTGATGTATAAAAAAAATCAAATGACACTGAACCTAGCCTAGATACATAATGCTGAGTGCAAGTGACATGGACATAAGTGTGGCTAATGACCAATGTTGTCAAAACCGGATCAGTTATTGAAACGAATGAGACACTGGTTCAAAGTTTAATAATTTGACCGTGATTTAATAAAGATTGGACCAGTAGTGATTAAAATAATATATTTAAAACAAATCATGTAAGTTTAAATAAATTTTATGATTTAATTAAAGTTTCAAACTAAATAATAATGAATTATCAATATATTATTTATCACAAACAAATTATTAATAGGGTTCATAATCCAATATTTAGCTATAAATAAGTTAATATTCATACACAATCACATTTTGAGTTCAAAATAATAAAATAATAATTTATTATTATATTATTTATTAAATAAACATATAGTTTTTAATAATTATATATCATAATAATCCTTATATAATATTATAATATATAAAGAAAAATATTTTGTACTAAAAATGATGTCATTTTATCTTAAAAATAAAAAAATGTTTTAAAATTTTTTTTTAATAAAATAATATGAGACCGGTTCTACCACTTCATGACCAGTTCATGGCCAGTTTTACCGGTTCTTGACTGATTCTCACTGGTTTTGAATTCTCTCGGTCCTTTTATTTAACAAAATCATCCCAGGCACTGATTTATGATTTGACTGGTTAAACCAATTGGTCCAGTTCGATTCCGATAACACTACTAATGAGTTGAACCGGTCGGTTTAGTATGATTTTGATAACACTACTAATGATCACACCCACTGAAGACCAACACTAATTCCATCCGCTTGCTAGCAATTTGTGTTTCCACTACTTTCAAAGGTTCACATGCATAATCTTTTTGTCCGAACGAGAATGAAATATGAATATATATGAATAAGTTTCGTCAATTTCATAGGACCTCCGAGGCCCGTGCATGCTAGGCGACACTAGTATTGTCCTCTTCACTACCTCTTGTGAATGTCTACTTTCGCATTAAGCATTTTGTTTGTCTTTGGGAAGTTGGCTAATGAAGAAATTATTCTCATGTTACAAGTTATATTTACCTATTTTTAACAAATTAAAAAAATCTTAATTTTTAAGAATTTATAATTTTTCAAAATTATCCTTACTAAATAGGGATAAAAATGAATTATTTTCTTTTTATCATAATTTTTTTTCTTTTCTCATAAATTAAGTACCATAATAAATAGTGGTAAAATTAAAAAGATAGTAATAAATGCTCACTAACTTTCATGAAATAACAATTGTTTTGAAACAATACAAGGGAGTATTTTGAAACCATGATCTTCCAAAATTCTGCCATATATTTTAAAATAGAGGAAGTATTAAAAAAAAGATAACATTGACATCAAGGAGACATGAGAGAAGAAAAATACTCCCTTTTTTCTCATATATATTGATACAAATAAGGTTTTTTTTTCCTAATATAAGATATAGAAATGGATTTTATGATACATTTATTTTTTTTTTCAAATTTACTCTTAATTAAATAAGTGGATATAATTAATTTTCATTAATTATAAAATAGAAATGTTAAATATTAATTTGGGGTATTTTAGGAATTATTTTGAATTCCTAACAAATTTAATGATATCAATTGCGTTTAGTTATATTTCTTGATTTATGTGAGTTAGTATTTACATCATACATATATATATATATATGGGAATGAAGGAAGTATAAGAGAAAATTCAAGAAAGCAGACTTGTATAATAGAGTTAGGTCAACTTTGAGTCATTTGAGGCCCATTCACACCTCTCAATATCTATTAATATCTATAAAATTTCATTTTATCAAAATAATTCATATTGCCTTCCCCATTTTAAACCTATCAAAATTCTTTCAGCAAAGGCAAAGTCTTATTTGAAGTGTTAGCACAGTTGTGGCCAAAAAAAACAAAAACAAAAAACAAAAGAGGTGTTAGCATAGCAAGTGGGCATATTTTCTTATGCCTTGTTTGGTTGAATGGAAACAACAGTGTATAACCTAAAATGGAATCAAGATTACCATCACAAGTGCTTTTTGTAACACCCTACATCTTGACACCTCCAGACTTGACCAAAAACTTCAAAATTCAACTAAACACAACCCAAACAACTTAAAACAACTCCGCACAACTTTAGAATAGTGAAAACGAATCCCAAAACACCAAAAAATGGGTTGGAGCCGTGACCGCTACAACACTGCCGTGGCTCTGGCCTCCCCTATTTCTTCATCGTTTCTGGACATTGTGGCGCTGTGGCTTGCTACCCTATGCCACGGTGCCCCTTGCTGGTTTTCTATACCAGCAACTTCCACACTCCGGGGTGAACTTCTGATACACATAACTTCCTGGTTTGACCTCCGATTAACTTAATTCTAACTCCTACAAGTCAATCTAATCCTAATCTATCCATGGACATAACGTTTACCTTAATCCAACTCTGTATGGAGATTCTGGACTGTTGACACCATTTTGACCACTTTTTAACCAAAACTTACCACTAACAATCTCCAATTGCCACCAAAGGTAATTGGTCGCTCAAAGACCATTAATACAAGTCCAAAACCCCTAAACCAACTTGTCCAAAAAGGTTTCACCCCAAAGGAAACATTCCTCTGAAATTTGACTCCTTGGAACCCCTACATGACAGACGGGCTACAGGCCCTAAAACACACCAATCAGGCCTAATTCCAACTTCCATCATACATAACCGTACATATAACATACATACAATCCATACAAGTCTTACAATGTCATACATCCATTACAAAACATTCTATCCTACTTGGCACAAAATACAATATCTAATTAACAAATACTATATAGACTATTCTCAAGTACGTAGCTACTCTCGCGTCTTCTCCGAACTAGTGCCAGAATCGTCACATGAAAGGTTAGTTCATGGGAGAGGGGTGTGAGACAGTGTCTCAGTAACCGTGGACAACCACACACATAAATATATATATAGATATATCTCATGCAACTCATGAATGCTATGTGAAATAAATGGTATGCATGTCTCTCTCGTACACAGCTAGAACCACGAGCTATTGTCATAACAATACATTTTGTAAAGGTAATTCCCTTCCAACAGTCAGTGAAGACTGATTCCGGGACATCACCAAACTCATCACCCATTAGTGCACCTAGCCAAAGGTAACACTAATGTTCAAACCGTGGCTCTCCTTCCCCTTTTCCACCACGAATTGGCAGCGCTTTAGGGAAGATGCAGTCCACTGCGCGCCTTTCCCCTGCTGGCCATAGGAGGCGATTTAGCAGTATGGATCCCATCCTTATCCTCCCTCACATATATATATATTCCATCCTTTTCCTCCCTAACATATATCATCATATATCATATTATCATCATCACCCAATCCACCATATATCACAATCACACAATGTCATGTGGTGATGCCCATGTACCATCATATAATAATCATCATCATATCACAATATCATGTATGCATCATGTCATGTCATGTCAATATCATCATCATAATCATCAATCTATTTGTATGCATACCACGATATATATATAGAAAACCGTACACACAAACATATCAATATCGTGGTATGAAAGAAATTGTATATATACACAAATATATGTACTATCATACAATACAAACAATACAATATAAATAAACACCTGGTTACATCAGGTCATCAATACCACACACGTGAGTTCCATGAACTTCTTGAATTGTCCAACATGAGTGAGCCCCTCTCGGTAAACCAAACAACCTTCACAATAACACAATTCTTCAATTAACACAATATACCAAATATCCAAATTCCACAATTCAACCACTCTTGCCTAACCCGGGTTCCAACATCCTTTCATGCATCAATAAGCTCTTAGGGACCATTTAAACACTATTCAAATGCATACACTTCGGATTCCCAAGAGCCCTAACCGGAAACAATCTAGGGTTAAGCTCAAATCACAAATAACCCTTCAAAACTCACACCCAAGCAACAAGAACACCACAACACACTTTCTTAACCCCATTTCATCCATTTCAATCGATAGATTTTGGCAGAACTGAAGATACAACCTCAAAACTGAAAAACCCCAAATTTCAACCGAAGAAAATAGAAAGGGAGGAGTAGAGAACACTTACCAACTTGAATCCAAGCTTCCAGAGGCTTAAAACAACTCCCAATGGCCAAAAACTCCAAACCCTAGTAGAGTTCCTTGGTTCTCCTCCATTTCTTTCCTTCCTGATCGTTCAAAATAATCTGGATTTAAATAAAAATCATGAATCTCACCGCGACCTTAGCACACCTAGCTGTGGCGGCCCTACTCTCGCCATGACGTGGAGCTCTTTCAGACTCCAGTTGAACCTTCCTCCATCCTATTTCCTCTGATCCTGAATGCAAAGCCAAGAAAGATATCATGAGGGTGTTACACTCTCCCCTCTTTATAAAAATTTTATCCTCTAAATTTCAACTCTTACCTCAAGCAAAGATCTCATGATACTTCCTTCCCATGGATTCTCCAGTCTCGTACGTGATATCATTGCATGTCAAGCCGCTCTGTAGGACCTTTATCAACTTTATGGTCTTATTTCTCAACTGCTTCTCTTTTACATCCGGAATTTGCAATAGCGTGACTTCAAAAGTCAGATCCTCTCGCATTTGAACTATCTTATCATCCATTATAGGAGATAGATCCGGATGATATTTTTTGAGTTGAGACACGTGGAAAACATTGTATAATCCAGCAAGATTAGGTGGTAGTACCACTCGATACGCTACTGCTCCAGAATTTGGTGTGGACCCACATACCACGGAGTAAGCTTATTGGCTCGAATTGATCTTCCAACACCAGTATTAGGAGTGACCTTTGAAAACACATGATCTCCCGCATCAAACTCCAATGGTCTCCTGCTCCTGTCCGTATAACTCTTTTGTCGACTCTGAGCAGTAAGAAGCTTCAAACGAATACTCTCTATTTGCCGAGAGGCTTGACCTACAATATTTGGGCCCAAAAGACTCATTTCACCAAGTTCAACCCAACACAACAGTAACTTACACTTCCTGCCATACAACACATCATACGGAGCCATGTGCAAACTTGAGTGGAAATTGTTGTTGTTGGCAAATTCAACCAATGGCAGAAACTGATCCCATTTGCCTTTGTTCTCTAGAACACATGTCTGCAACATGTCCTCCAGAGTCTGAATTGTCCTTTCAATCTGCCTATCAGATTGAGGGTGATAAGTAGTACTGAAACTCAATTTCGTACACATGGCCTTCTGAAGAGATTTCCAAAACCTGGATGTAAACTTAAGATCTCTGTTTGGCATAATATTCATCCGGACTCCATGCAACCTCACAACCTCATTCACATACAACTGAGCTAACTTCTCCATCGAAATAGTTTCCCGAATAGGAAGAAAATGGGCTGACTTTGTAAACCTGTCCATAATGACCTATATTCCATTGTGTCCTGAGGAGGTCCTCAATATTCCTATCACAAAATCCATGGAAACGCTATCCCATTTCCACTCCGGGATTTCCAAATATTGCAATGTACCAGCAGGCAATTGGTGCTTAATTTTTACCTTCTGACAAATTAGACATCTTGCTACATACTCTGCAATGTCTTTTTTCATACCTGGCCACCAATAACCACCCTTCAAATCTTGGTACATCTTAGTGGTAATTAAGTGAATAGTGTACCTGCTCTTATGAGCTTCTTCCAAAATAATTTCTCATAACCCTATAACATTTGGCACATAAATCCTACCATAGTACCGGATGATACCATCCTCCAGAATATCAAAGTCCTGGATCTCCGTTATTTCAATTTGTTCTTGAACACCTAAAAGATAGTCATCCTACATTTGAGCATACCAAATGTTCCTCAACAAATCACTTGATACACTGATGGAACTCATTACTAGTACTCCAGGATGGATATTAATTGATAACTTCATATCTCTCAGGCTTTCCAACAACTATTGCTCCCATATCATTATTGTGGCCATATGGATCGACTTTCTACTCAACACATCCACCGCAACATTAGCTTTCCCAGGATGATACTTCAAAGCAAACTCATAGTCCACTAGGAACTTAAACCAACGCTTTAGCCTCATGTTCAGCTCTTTCTGATCAAACAAATACTTCAAACTCTTGTGATCACTGAACACCTCAAACTAACTGCCATAGAGATAATGCCTCCATAATTTCAAAGCAAACATTACAACTGCTAGCTAAAGGTCGTGAGTAGGTTAATTCTCCTCATGAGGCCTTAATTGCCTTGAAGCATACACTACAACTCGACCTTGCTGCATCAATACACACCCTAAACCCTTCTTAGAGGCATTCATATAAATAGTGAACGACTCTGATGGGTTAGGGATAATGAGCACTGGGGTGGACGTCAGACAAACCTTCAGCTCTTGGAATACTCTCTCACACTTGTCATCGCAAATGAAAGATTGATCCTTACGGGTGAGTCTAGTCAATGGCATAATAAGCTGAGAGAATCCTTTAATGAACCTTTGGTAGTATCCAGCCAATGCCAGAAAACTTTGAATTTTAGTTACCATTCGCTGTCTTTCCCAATTCAACATTGCTTCAACCTTACTAGGGTCTACTGCTACTCCTTCTGCAGAAATCACATGACCTAGAAATTTCACCTTCGATAGCCAAAACTCCCACTTACTGAGCTTAGCATACAGTTAGTGATCCCACAATATTTGTAACACAATCCTAAGATAGAGCGCTCCTCACTCTTGGAATAAATTAGGATGTTATCAATAAACACTACCACAAATTTATCCAAATACGGCCGAAACACCCTGTCCATATAATCCATAAAGATTGCCGGAGTATTGGTCAACCCGAATGGCATCACGAGAAACTCAAAATGACCATATCGGGTTCAAAATACCATTTTAGGTACATCTTCAGCATGCACTCACAATTGATGGTATCCTGACCTCAAATCGATTTTAGAGAATGTGGAGGCACCTGCCAATTGATCAATCAAGTCTTCAATCCTAGGCAAAGGATATTTATTCTTGATCGTCACTCGGTTCTACTGCCTGTAATCAATGTACAATCTGAGGCTACCATCATTCTTCTTAACAAACAACATTGGAGCTCCCCAAGGTGAGACACTAGGTCTGATGAAACCCCTTTTTAACAAATCCTTAATTTGCTTCTTCAGTTCCTTCAATTTAGACGGTGCCATTCGATATGGAGCCTTCGAAATAGGACTTGTCCTGGGCACCAAATCGATGGAAAACTCCAGTTCTTGTAATGGTGGCAAACCAGTTATCTCCTTTGAAAACACATCAAGGAATTCATTCACAACTGGATATCTTTTGACACCACCTTCGATATCCAAGTTCACAGAGAAGAAAACCAGAAACCCTAAACATCCTTTCCTCAGATACCTATCAGCTTGGGCAAAGGACAAACAGGCATTCTCATTCCTTTCAACACTAGGGATATTCATCTGTAAAGACACAGTCTTCCAAGCACAGTCAAGAATGACATTATTCACCTCCAACCAATCCATCACAATTATCACATCAATCTCTTGTAACGGCAAACATGTTAGATCCAGGGTAGTGCTTCGATGTTCAAAACGAACCCTGCAATTAAGACAAGCTTGAGCAGTTCTTAATGAAACTCCCATAGGTGTGGACACTGACAACTCAAAAGGCAACCCTATTGCCATAATACCCAATCTCCGAGCATAATCAAAAGAAATGAAGGAATGCGATGCACCTGAGTCAAACAAAGCATGAATAGAGTAACCAATGAGTTTAAGTTTACCTCTAATCAAGTTAGACGCTACATCTGCTTCCTACCGAGTGATGATTAAAACTCATTCGGGCATCGTGGGTCTCTTTATCACATCATCACGCCTTAGCTCCTGACAATTTCGCGACATATGACCCGATCATCCACAATTATAGTAAATCAAGCACGGATGGTCACCATGGTTAAACCCGCATTATGTGCACGGATTTGATGCACTACCTAAACTGTACTGAGATGGAGTAGAGTCCCTTCCTACATATTCACTCTGACTGGAGCTCCCCTATTCAAAGCCTCTTCAATAAAAGGGTCTTCTGCCAAACTAACCTCTGTTGGACTGATCTCTGCCAAACTTGCCTCTTCCTCTACTATGGCGGCCTCTATTTTGATGACCTCTTGCTCTACTAGAACCTGTACTGCCATCACTGCTACTATTACCTAAACCACTCCCTTTACTGATTCCTCCTGTGGATCATAGGTGAGAAAAAGCCCGAATCATGGAATTCCTTCTATACTCCTTAGCCTCATTAATCTGTCTGTATAGGGCACGAATCTTCTCACACAAGTCCTCAAAGGACACAAACTCCACCACAGATAGCCGCTCCTTAATCTCTGGATGGGCTCCCTCAAACAACCTCAGAGCCATCCACCTAACGTCAGGGTAATTATTCAAATAAGTGGAATATTTCACCAAGTCCAGAAACTGATCAATATAGTCATCGGCCAACAGATTCCCTTGTTGCAAAGTTAGGAGCTTGGCCTCCTTTTGCATCATCAAGGCTGGAGGGACATGGTGTGCAAAGAACCATTCTTTAAAGTGATCCCAATTCATAAGATGATTTATCGCTTCAATACTTGGTAGAACACTCCTTTACCATCTCCTGGCCTTTTGCTCAAGCTTAAATGTCGCCAATTGAACCCTTTGTTTTGAGGTGCAATCCATCACACTAAAGATGTTCTCCAATTGCTCTATCCAATCTTCAGCCTGTGAAACATCCATGGTACCTTCGAAAGCCAGAGGATTGAACTTCCGAAAGTCCCTCAATTACGAAGAGATACCCCTTCTTCCAAATCTTGGGGCTCTCTCAGGCTCCACCACATTTTCATCCTCTCCTGTATTCAGATCCATAAACATGCCAGCCTCTTCATTCACTTCATCATGCACTTGCCTATCCATTCATTCTTACAACCTGTTCAATGTCTCCCCCTGAGTATTTACTTGATTGCTGAGGCTAGCCAGCATCTCATGCATATGCCTCGTGAGATCACTGTTACTCGGTCTTCCTCTTCAAGAAATTCTTCTTGTACACAAGCAACAACATATTCAATTATATGGTTCTGCACTATAGCATTGCAGTGGGAATATAGTCTATGTATTTAAAATAGTGCCAAGTAGTACTTCAAGCAGAAACAATGGCCCAAAACCATTGCTCTGATACCAAAATGTAACACCCTACCTCCTGACACCTCCAGACTTGACTAAAAACTTCAAAATTCAACCAAACACAACCTAAACAACTTAAAACAATTCCTCACAACTTCAGAACAGTAGAAACGAACCCCAAAACACCAAAAATTGTGATGGGGTCGTGGCTGCTACAATACCGCCATGGCTCCGGCCTCCCCTATTTCTCCATCGCTTTTGGACATTATGGCGTCGTGGTGCACCTTGTTGGTTTTCCATACCAGTAACTTATACACTTCGGGGTAAACTTCCGATGTGCATAATTTCCTGTTCTGACCTCTGATTGACTTGATTCCAACTCGTAGAAATCAATCTAATCCCAATCTATCCATGGACACTACTTTTACATCAATCCAACTCCGTATGGAGATTTTGGACCCCTGACACCGTTTTGGCAACTTTTTGACCAAAACATACCACTAACTACCTCCAATTGCCACCAAAGGCAACTGGTCGCTCAAAAACCATTCATACAGGTCCAAAACCCCTAAACCAACTTGTCTAAAGAGGTTTCACCCCAAAGGAACTACTCCTCTAAGATTGGACCCCTTGGAACCTCTACATAACAAATGGGCTACAAGCCCTAAAACACACCAATCAAAATCTTACAATGTCATACATCCATTACAAAATCTTCTATCCTACTTGGCACAAGATACAATATCCAATTTACAAATACTACATAGACTATTCCCACATACGTAGCTACTACCGCGTCTTCTCCGGACTAGTGCCATAACCATCACCTAAAAGGTTAGTTCATGGGAGAAGGGTGTGAGACAGTGTCTTAGTAACCGGGGACAACCACACACACAAATATATATACATATATTTCATGTAACTTATGAATGCGATGTGAAATGAATGGTATGCATGTCTCCCTCGCACATAGCTAGAACCACGGGTTATCGTCATAACATGACATTTTGTATAGGTAATTCCCTTGCAACAGTCGGTGAAGATTAATTCCGGGACATCACCAAGCTCACCTTCCATTAGTGCACCTGGCCAAAGATAATACTAATGTTCAGACCCTTGCTCTCCTTCCCCTTTCTCACCATGAAGTGGCAGTGATTTAGGGAAGGTGCAGTCCACCGCGCTCATTTGGCCTCCTGGCCATAGGAGGCGATTTAGCCATAGGGATCCCATCCTTATCCTCCCTAACATATATCATCATATATTATATCATCATCACCACCCAATCCACCATATATCATAATCTCATAATGTCATGTGGTGATGCTCATGTACCATCATATAATCATCATCATCATATCACAATATCATGTGTGCATCATGTCATGTCATGTCAATATCATCATCATAATCATCAATCTAGCTATGTACATACCACTATATATATATAGAAAATCGTGCACATAAACACATCAATATTGTGGTATGAAAGAAAAATGCATATATATACAAATATACGTTCTATCATACAATACAATACAAACACTGGGTTACCTCAGGTCGTCAATACCACACACGTAAGCTCCACGAACTTCTCGAATTGTCCAACACGTGTGAATCCCCCTCGGTTAACCAATCAACCTTCATAATAACCCAATTCTTCAATTAACACAATATACCAAATATCCAAATTCCACAATTCAACCACTCTAGCCTAACCTAGGGTTCCAACACCCCTTTCATGCATCAATAAGCTCTTAGGGACCATTCAAACACTACTCAAACACATACACTTCTGATTCCCAAGAGCCCTAACCAGAAACAACCTAGGGTTAAGCTCAAATCACAAATAATCCTTCAAAACTCACACCCAAGCAATAAGAACACCACAACACACTTCCTTAACCCCATTTCATCCATTTCAATCAATGGATTTCGGCCAGAACCGAAGATCCAACCTCAAAACTGAAAAACCCTAAATTTCAACTAAAGAAAATAGAGAGAGAGGAGTAGAGAACACTTACCAACTTGAATCCAAGCTTCCAGAGGCTAAAAATAACTGCCAATGGCTGAAAACTCTAAACCCCAGCAGAGCTCCTCAGTTCTCCACCATTTCTTTCCTTCCCAATCATCCAAAATGATTCGGATTTAAACAAAAATCCCAAATCTCGCCATGGCCTTAGCACACCTCGCCGCTGCTGCACCAGTTTTAGCTTAAACAACGCCACTGGGCACGCTCTCGCTGCGGCAGCCCTACTTCTCGCCACAGCATGGAGCTCTTTTAGACTCCACTTAAACCTTCCTCCATCCTGTTTCCTCTGATCCTGAACATAAAGCCAAGAAAGATATCATGAGGGGTGTTACACTTTTGGTTGTTTCTTCAACTTATTGGAATGAGTCCCCTTAGAGCATGCTTGGTTTTTCAGTTTGCAAATTTAAATTGGAATAAAATAAAATTTATAATAATAAAATTTTGATCAAAGTAAATTTGTTGTAACATAAATTATGTTTAGATATTTTTTTATTGTAAAAGTAAGTTTGATAAAATAATTGTGAGATAAAAGTATATTTTCAAATTGAAAAGTAACTTCTTTAATTTATTGGCTAAAAATATGTTTAAAAATAAAAATAAATTTACAAGATAACCTTTTAAAATAAGTCAGACACTATTAACCCAAAATATATTTGGAAACACTTTTATCAATCACAAAAATTTTCCAAACAAGCTCACGTTTAGGAATAGCCAATCCATCCCAAACTTAATGGAATGGTCTACATTCATAAGAATGGCTATCACTATCTCTTAGTTGTCCTTGTTAAGATATTTTACAGCCAATGAAAGTTAACAAAGGGGGCCACGAGACATATGCCATTGGTTCTTTTTTCTCATCAATTAATCTCACTTATTATTATTTTTTTATTTATCTTTTTGAATTTTAAGAAAATATTAATTATTATTTTTCATTTATATCCTCATTTTTCATTTTAAAAGTAAAAAAAAGACATTAATTGCTTTATTCTAGTATCTATTTATTCCCGTAAGGTCTTATTAATAAATTTAACAGAAACTCTAATATGTTAGTTATGCTTCTTAATTTATATGTTAAAATCTTAAATGATAGATGAAAAGAAATAGAGGTAGTAATATTTAAGCAATCACAAAATCTATAGAATTTCAAAACCATATAAAAATAAATGATTGAATTAAATACTTCCAATTTTTCCCAGTTAGAAGTTGAACTTAATGTTTTATGAGTTTGCATTACTTATTAAATGGCACAAAATAGATAGAATCGCAAAAATAAATTTTGAAGTTTTATAACTCTAGTATCGATGAAACAAATTTCAATTATAATTTACCAGAATTCTCTCAAATTCGAGATACCTTCATACACTTAATTGATGTGCTATTAATTTTACTTTTTAAAATACCTAAAAAATATTTCTGAAGAATATTACTTGCGTGCAACTCATTTTTCAAATTTCAAAATCAAGCACGTGGACCCACTTAATTTGATCTTTTCTTAAAAGCACTTGTACCTTGAACAAGGACGAAGTCCCTGCTATAATAATCTGCAGAACCTCAATAATTGAATATAAGAAATTACACAGTGTTGCTTCTATGAAGTTTTATTTGCAAATGTAGAGAGAGAAACACGAGTTGCGTAACCTGTCGTCTCGCATCTTTCTATTTATTCAAACTACATTGAATTGGAAGAACAAGGCACTGGATCATCTGCTGTACGTCCTCGAATTGTGAATGATTTTCGTATGCTGTTTACTTTCCTTTAATTTACTTACAAATTGTAAGATTGTGAATGCATGCTTAAGTAGTCCTCAATTGTTAGCCTTTTAATTAGTCATATTTAGTCCTAGTTATAAAAATCATGAGAAATACAAATTAGTCGTTAAAAGTGGAAACTTATTCCAGTTTAATTTTTCTATCTCATGGTCTAAAGATTTGGAAAATACAATAACGTTAGGCAGGTAGGTTGGGATTGTTTCCTGGGCTTCCTCCCCTGGACGCCTCATGTGCTATGTAAGAGTTACCTATTATAGCGAAATAATTGAATTTGTTAGTCACTAGTAATGGACATATATTATATTGAGATTAGAAATCATGCATCATTTTTAATATCATTTTTCAAAAAATTATCTTTAACTTTAGCTTAGGTGCAGATTTATATATCCTCCAATCACTTGGAACAACATGTGTGCATGATGTACGCTTGTTCGATTTTGAAGGTTTTCCTTAATTTCTATACTTTATCATTTCTCATAAGTTAAGATTGCTAATGTTTGAAACCTCAACTATTATCCTCTCTTGGTCATATTTAGTTTTAGTTATAAAAAGATTTGCTAGATTCCAATTCTATTATTACGAAAAACTCATTATATTTCCCATGTTTTATGATCACCTTTTTTATTTTGCTAATGCATATAATTGCCGCTGGTCTTCGGAATCAAAATTGATAGATAGAGGATGAGTCGATGATTGACATTAGAGCATTGACAAATATTAGTGAAGATGGTTTCTTGTCGCCTACATGTTGTATATACAGGGTGCCTCCAATGATCCGTCATCTAAAAGAGGAAGCTTACACTCCAAAGGTTGTTTCCATTGGTCTTTTCATTATCGTGGTGAGAGGCTTCAAGAGCTGGAAAGGCACACACAAATATTCTTCAAAACATTTACACAAAAGGCTATGGCAAGTATGGATGATTTGGTAAGCTTTGTAAAACAGTCAGAACCCACGGTCTGTGCTTCTTATTTTGAGAACATTAAGTATACCAAGAAGGATCTTGCCAAGATGATATTAGTGGATGCTGTTATCATCATTGAATTCTTCAAGAGGTTCTATGAAGGTGATAACATAAACAACGATGCTAAACTATCACAATCATGGTTGCGCGATGCTATTGTTTATGATTTGCTTTTACTTGAGAATCAACTTCCATTCTTTTTTATTGAAGAGCTGTTCAATATGGCATTTCCCCTTGACCTGCGAGGTGACCTCTCTTCATTTATGGAGCTTACATATTCCTATTTTGTCTATTATAACATTCAAGATTTAGACCCTAGTCCTGGTGCCAGGATAAAGCACTTTACAGATCTTCTTAGATTCTTTTACTTACCAAGAACAAGACCTAGAAGGTGTTCATGAAAAGGGGATGGATATGATATTCTTTTATATAGTGCAAATGAGTTACAAGAAGCAGGAGTAAAGTAGAAAGAAAGTACAAGTAAGTGCTTACTAGACCTAAAATTTTTAGGATCTGTTCTTGAGGTCCCCCAAATTATTGTCGTAGATGTCACTGAATTATTGTTTCGTAATATGATAGCTTTAGAACGGTGCCATTATCCTTATGAATCTTATATTATTGACTATGCTTTTGTGTTAGATTCCCTAATCAACACAGATAAAGATGTGGATGTTCTCACTCATAAAAAAATAATCCGTAACTGGCTACGTGATGCAAATGATGTTGCTACCTTATTTAATGGTCTTGATCAAAATATCAATCAATGGAATTTTAGTGCTGAATACCTTGATACTTGCAAAAGATTGAATGACTTCTATCAAGATCCATGGCACAAGAGGAAGGCAACTTTAAGAAGGGATTATTGCAAGACACCTTGGCAAACTGTGGCTTCTATTGCTAGAATTGTACTCCTCATTCTCACCTTTATTCAAACCATATTTTCTATCCTCCAAGTAGTATTGAAGAAGTAGATTTGAAGCTTGCATATTGTAACACCCCTCATGTTATTTTTCTTGGCTTTGTGTTCAGGACCAGAGGAAACAGGACGGATGAAGGCTCAAGTGGAGTCTGGAAGAGCTTCACGCCGCGGCGAGAAGCAGGGCCGCTGCGGTGAGAACCTTTCCAGTGGCATTATTCTAGATGAACTGGTAGAGCCGCAGCGAGGTGTACTGGAGCTGCGGTGAGAGTCAGGAAATTTGTTTAAATCCAGATCATTTCAGATGAACGGAAAGGAAAGAAACGGAGGAAACCGAGGGAGACTGCGAGGACCAGTGCAAGGGTTCGAGATTTTCAGTGTCTAGGAGTAATTTTCGGACCTTGGAAGCTTGGATCTAAGTTGGTAAGTGTTCTCTACTCCTCCCTCTCCATTTTTCTTCTGTTGAAGTTTGGGATTTTTGGTGTTAAGGTTGGTTTCCAGTTTGGGGTGAAATCCACCAATTGAAACGGATGATTTAAGGTTAATTTAGTGGGTTTTGGTGCTCTTGTTGCTTGGATGTGAGTGTTGAAGGGATTATATGTGATTTGAGCTTAACCCTAGGTTGTTTTCGGTTAGAGCTCTTGGGAATCCAAAGTGTATGTGGTTGTGTAGTGTTTGAGTGATCCCTAAGAGCTTATTGATGCATAAAAAGGGTGTTGGAACCTTGGGTTAGATTAGTGTAGTTGAATTGTGATGTTTGGCTTGTTGGTATATTGTGTTAGTGGAAGAATTGTGGTATTGTTAAGGTGGTTGGCCAATTGAGAGGGGTTCATGTGTATTGGACAGTTCAAGGAAGCTTGTGGAACTCGTGTGCGTGTGGTAATGACAATTGAGGTAATCAGGTGTTTGCTTATATTGTATTTATTACATTAAATGATATTATGTATATTTGTGTATATATGTATGTCTCTTTCATACCACGATATTGATGTGTTTGTGTGTACTGTTTTTATTATATATCGTGGTATGTATACAGTTAGATGATGATTATGTTTATGATGATGAGATATGTGATGATGATGTTGATATAATGTATACATGACATTATGATGATGATGATACGATGATACATGAGCATCACCACATGATATTATGAGACTGTGATGTATGGCAGATGGAGTGGTGATGATGTGATGATGATATGATGAACGATGATATATATATATGTTAGGGAGGATAAGGATGGATGATATATATGTTAGGGAGGATAAGGTTGGATTATATATATGTTAGGGAGGATAAGGTTAGACTATATGTATATGTTAGGGAGGATAAGGATGGATGATATATGTGTTAAGGAGGATAAGGATGGGGTCCTTGTGAAGGCGACATGCATACCATTCATTTCACATTGCATTCATGAGTTGTATGAGATATATGTATATATATGTATTTGTGTGTGATTGTTCCCGATTACTGAGACATTATCTCACCCCCTCTCCTATAAACTAGCCTTTCAGGTGACGGTTCTGGCACTAGTTCAGAGAAGACATGTGAGTAGCAGCGAACGTGGGAATACTGGGTCTATGTAGTGTGTGTAATTTGGATAATGTACCTCATGGCAAGTAGGATAGTATATTTGTAATGGATAACTTAAAGGAATTGATAAAGGATTGGTATGGATGGATGTACGTATGTTTATGTAAGGTTGTATGGTTTTGAATGTTGAGAAGTCTGTATGTTAGTGTTGGTGAGCTCAGAGTAGTTTTGGGGCCTTGTTGGTTTGTTTAAGGGCCTGTAGCCTATTTGGTCAAGTTCGGTTCCAAGGGGTCAAATCTCAGAGAAGTAGTTCCTTTGAGGTGAAGCCTCTTTAGACGAGTTGATTTGGGGGTTTTGGACCTGTATGATTGATCGGTGAGCGTCATTTTGCCTTCAGTGGCAATTGGAGGTTGTTAGTGGAGAGTTTTGGTCTTTAAGTGGTCAAAATGGTGTTAAGGGTCCAGAATCTCCATACGAAGTTGGATTGAGGCAAAAGTGATGTCTTTGGATAGATGGAAACCAGATTGACTTGTAGGAGTTAGAATCAAGTCAATCGGATGTTGGAGCATAAAGTTATGCACGTCCAAAGTTCACCCCGGAATGTGGAAATTGCTAATATGGGATATCATTATGGGGCGCCGCAGCGCCAGTGAATCTAGAAGCAATGTAGAATCGTGGGAGGCCGGAGCCGCGGTGGTACTGTAGCGGTCGTAGCCCCAGCCCAGTTTTTTTGTGGTTTTGTCATCGTTTCTGTTGTTTTAAGGCATTGAAGGGTTGTTTCAAGGTATTGGTGGTTATGTTTGGTTAAATCTTGAAGTTTTTGGTTAAGTCAGGAGGTGTCAGGAGGTAGGGTGTTACATTTTGGTATCAAACTATGGTTTTGGGCCATTGTTTTTGCTTGAAGTACTACTTGGCACAGTTTTAAATACATAGACTATATTCCCACTGCAATGCTAGTCCAAAACCATATAATTGAATGTGTTATTGCTTGTGTGTAGGAAGAATGTCTCGCAGAGGAAGACAGAGTAATAGTGATTTGATGAGGCAGATGCATGAGATGTTAGCTGGGCTCAGTAATTAGGTGAATACTCAAGGAGAAATGTTGAACAGGTTGCAAGAGAGAATGGATAGGCAAGAACAGAGGGATGTGAACGAAGAAGCCGGTATGTTTGTGGATCTGAATGCAGGAGAGGATGAAACTGAAATGGAACCTGAGAGAGCCCTAAGAGTTGGAAGAAGGGGTATCTCCTCACAGCTGAAGGACTTTCAGAAATTTAATCCTCTGGCTTTCGAAGGTACCATGGATGTGTCACAGGCTGAGGAATGGATAGAACAAATGGAGAATATCTTTAGTGTCATGGATTGCACCACAGAGCAAAGGGTGCAATTGGCGACATTTAAGCTTGAGAAGAAGGCCAAGAGATAGTAGAGGAGTATTCTCCCGAGTGTTGAAGCATTGAATCCTCCTATGAATTAGGGACAATTTAAGAAACGGTTCTTTGCACACTATGTCCCTCCAGCCTTAATGATGCAAAAGGAGGTCAAGTTCCTAACTTTTTAACAAGGGAATCTGTCAGCGGATGACTACATCGATGAGTTTTGGACTTGGCAAAATATTCCACTTATTTGAATAATTATCCTAACGATAGGTGGATGGCTCAGAGACTGTTTGAGGGTGCTCATCCTGAGATAAATGAGCGGCTATATGTGGTGGAGTTTGTGTCCTTTGAGGACTTATGTGCGAAGATTCGTGCTTTGTATAGACGGATGAAGGAAGCTAAGGAGCAAAGAAGGAATTCCATGATTTGGGTCTTTTCTCACTTAGGACCTACAGGAGGAATCAGAAAAGGAAGTGGTTCAGGAAGTGATAGCAATGGTGGTAATACAGGTTCTAGTGGAGGAAGAGGTCGATATCATCGAGGTCGTCATGGTAGAGGAAGAGGCAGGTATGGTAGGGATCAGTTCAATAGAGGTCGGTTTGGTAGAGGACCCTTTTATCGGGGTGGCTATGAACAAGGAAGTTCTAGTCAGAGTGAGTATGCAGGAAGGGACTCCGCTCCATCTCAATACAGTTCTGGTAGTGCATCGAATCCGTGCACAAAATGCGGGTTTAGCCATGGTGATCGTCTGTGTTTAGTTTATTTTAATTATGGGAGACTGGGTCATATGTCGTGAAATTGTTGGGAGCAACGGCGTGAAGATGCGATGAGAAGACCCAAGATGCTTGAACGAGTTTTTGTCATCACTCGACAAGAAGCGGATGCAGCGCCTAATTTGATTAGAGGTAAACTTAAACTTAATAGTTACTCTACTCATGCTTTGTTTGACTTAGGTGCATTGCATTCCTTTATTTCTTTTGATTGTGCTTGGAGATTAGGTATTGTGGCGATGGAGCTACCTTTTGAGTTGCCAGTAGCCATGCCCACGGGAGTTTCATTAAGAACCGCTCAAGCTTGTTTGAATTGTATGGTTCGTTTTAAACATAGAAGCACTACCCTAGATTTAATTTGTTTGTCGTTACAAGAGATTGACATGATAATTGGGATGGATTGGTTGGAGGAGAACAATGCCATACTTGATTATGCTCGAAAGACTGTGTCTTTACCGATGAACATCCCTAGTGTTAAAGGGGATGAGAATATCTGTTTGTCCTTTGCCCAAGCTGAGAGGTATTTGAAGAAAGAATGTCAAGGGTTTTTGGTTTTCTTCTCTGTGAACGTGGATATGCAAGGAGGTGTCGAAAGATATCCGATTATGAATGAATTCCCTGATATGTTTCCAGAGGAGATTACTGGTTTACCCCCACCACAAGAATTGGAGTTTTCCATCGAGTTGGTGCTCGGGACTAGTCCTATTTTGAAGGCTCCATATCGAATGGCACCGTCTGAATTGAAATAGTTGAGGAAACAGATTGAGGATTTGTTGAAGAGAGGTTTTATTAGACCTAGTGTCTCGCCTTGGGGAGCTCCAGTGTTGTTTGTCAAGAAGAAGGATGGTAGCCTCAGATTGTGCATTGATTACAGGCAACTGAACCGAGTGACAATCAAGAATAAATATCCTTTGCCTAGGATTGAGGACTTGATTGATCAGTTGGCAGGTGCCTCCATATTCTCGAAAATCAATTTGAGGTCAGGATACCATCAATTACGAGTGCGTTCTGAGGATGTGCCTAAGACAGCATTTCGGACTCAATATGGTCATTATGAATTTCTCGTGATGCCATTCGGGTTGCCCAATGCCCCGGTAATCTTAATGGATTATATGAACAGGGTGTTTCGGCCGTATTTGGATAAATTTGTGGTGGTTTTCGTTGAAGATATTCTGGTTTACTCCAAGAATGAAGAAGAACATGCGCTTCATCTTCGGATTGTGTTGCAAGTATTGCAGGATCACCAACTGTATGCTAAGCTCAGTAAGTGTGAGTGTTGGCTACGGGAGGCGAAATTTCTGGGTCATGTGATTTCTGCAAAAGGTGTGGTAGTAGACCCTAGTAAAGTGGAAGCGGTGTTGAATTGAGAGAGACCGCAATTAGTGACTGAAATTCGGAGTTTTCTAGGATTGGCTGGATATTACCAAAGGTTCATTAAAGGATTCTCTTAGCTTGTTATGCCATTGACTAGACTTACCCGTAAGGATCGATCTTTCATTTGGGATGACAGGTGTGAGAGAGCATTCCAAGAGCTGAAGGTTTGTCTAACGTCCACCCAGTGCTCATTATCCCTAACCCGTCAGAGCCGTTCACTGTTTACACGGACTCCTCTAAGAAGGGTCTAGGGTGTGTTTTGATGCAGCAAGGTAGAGTCGTGGCTTATGCTTTAAGGCAATTAAGGCCTCATGAGGAGAACTATCCTACTCATGATCTTGAGCTAGTAGCTGTAGTGTTTGCCTTGAAATTGTGGAGGCATTATCTCTATGGCGCTTAGTTTGAGGTGTTCAATGATCACAAGAGTTTGAAGTATTTGTTTGATCAGAAAGAGCTGAACATGAGGCAAAGGCGTTAGGTTAAGTTCCTTGTAGATTATGAGTTTGCTCTAAAGTATCACCCTAGGAAAGCCAACATTGTGGCAGATACGTTGAGTACAAAATCGATCCATATGGCCACAATGATGATGAGAGAGCAACAGTTGTTAGAAAGTCTGAGAGATATGGAGTTATCCATCAATGTCCATCCTGGAGTACTAGTAATGAGCTCCGTCAGTGTATCAAGTGATTTATTGAGGAATATTTGCTATGCTCAGATGGAGGATGACTATCTTTTAGGCATTCGAGAACAGGTTGAAATGGTGGAGACCCAGGACTTTGATATTTTAGAGGATGGTATCATCCGGTATCGAGGTCGGATTTGTGTGCCAAATGTTGCGGGGTTGAGTGAAATTATTTTGGAGGAAGCTCATAAGAGCAGGTATACTATTCATCCAGGTACCACTAAGATGTACCAGGATATGAAGCGTGGTTATTGGTAGCCAGGCATGATAAAGGACATCGCAGAGTTTGTGGCGAGATGTCTGATTTGTCAAAAGGTGAAGATTGAACACCAATTGCCTACAGGTACATTGCAATCTTTAGAGATCCCAGAGTGGAAATGGGATAGCGTTTCCATGGATTTTGTGATGGGATTACCGAGGACCTCTACAGGACATAATGCGATATGGGTCAATGTAGACAGGTTGACGAAGTCAGCCCATTTTCTTCCAATTCGGGAAACTATTTCAATGTAGAAGTTGGCCCAGTTTTATGTGAATGAAATTGTAAGGCTGCATGGAGTCCCGATAAATATTGTGTCGGACAGAGATTCTAGGATTACATCCAGGTTTTGGAAATCTCTGCAGAAGGCTATGGGTACGAAGTTAACTTTCAGTACTGCTTATCGCCCTCAATCTGATAGGTAGACTGAAAGGACTATTCAGACTTTAGAGGACATGCTGCGGGCATGTGTTCTGGAGAACAAAGAGAATTGGGATCAGTTTCTGCCATTGGTTGAATTTGCCTACAATAACAGTTTCCACTCGAGTTTGCAAATGGCTCCATATTAAGCGTTGTATGGCAGGAAGTGTAGGTCACCATTGTGTTGGGTTGAACTTGGTGAAAGGAGTCTTTTGGGCCCAGATATTGTGGATCAAACCTCTCGGCAAATAGAGAGTATTCGCAAGAAGCTTCTTACTGCTCAGAGTCGGTAAAAGAGTTATGCGGACAAGAGAAGGAGACCATTGCAATTTGATGCTGTAGATCATGTGTTTTTAAAGGTCACTCCTACTACTAGTGTTGGAAGATCGATTCGAGCTAAGAAGCTCACTCCGTGGTATATGGGTCCATATCAAATTTTGGAAAGAATTGGGCCAGTAGCGTATCGAGTGGCGCTACTGCCTAATCTTACTAAATTGCATGATGTTTTCCACGTGTCTCAACTCAAGAAGTATTATCCAGATCCGTCTCATATAATTGATGATGAAGCAATTCAAATACGAAAGGATCTAACTTTTAAGATCGCACCATTGTAAATTCTGGATGTTAAGGAGAAGCAGTTGAGAAATAAGACCATAAAGTTGATTAAGGTCCTATGGAGAGCGGCTTGACATCTAATGATGTCACGTGGGAGATTGAAGAATCCATGCGAAGGAAGTATCCAGAGATCTTTGCTTGAGGTAAGAGTTGAAATTTAGAGGATAAAATTTTTATAAGAAGGGGAGAGTGTAACACCCCTCATGTTATTTTTTCTTGATATTGTGTTTAGGACCGGAGGAAATAGGACGGAGGAAGGCTCAAGTGGAGTCTGGAAGAGCTCCACACCGCAGTGAGAAGTAAAGCCCCCGTGACGAGAACCTTTCCAGTGGCATTGTTCCAGAGGAACTCGGTGGAGCCGCGGCGAGGTATGCTGAGGCCGCGGTGAGGATTGGGAAATTTGTTTAAATTTGGATCATTTCGGATGAACGGAAAAGAAAGAAATGAAGGGAGCGACAGAGGAAACCGAGGGAGCTAAGCTAGGGTTTGAGATTTTCGGCCATTAAGAGTGATTTTCGGACCTCAAGAGCTTGGATTCAAGTTGGCAAGTGTTCTCTGCTCCTTCCTCTCCATTTTTCTTCGGTTGAAGTTTGGGATTTTCAAGGGTAAGGTTGGATTTCCGGTTTGGGGTGAAATCCACCGATTGAAATGGATATTTTGAGGTTAATGAAGTGTGTTTTGGTATTCTTGTTGCTTGGATATGAGTTTTGAAGGGTGTATGTGTGATTTTACCTTAACCCTAGGTTTTTATTGGTTAGGGCTCTTGGGAATCCGAAGTGTATGTGGTTGTGTAGTGTGTGAGTGATCCCTAAGAGCTTATTGATGCATGAAAAGAGTGTTGAAACCTTGGGTTGGGTTAATGTAGTTGAATTGTGATGTTTGGTTATATGGTGTATTGTGTTAATGGAAGAATTGTGGTATTGTTAAGGTTGTTAGCTAATCGAGAAGGGTTCACGTGTGTTGGACAGTTCAAGGGAGCTTGTTGAACTCGTGTACATTTGGTAACGACAATTGAGGTAACCGGGTGTTTGTTTATTTGTATTGTATTATATATTGGTATGTATTTGTGTATATATATATGCATGTTTCTATCATACCACGATATTGATGTGATTGTGTGTACTGTTTTCTATGTATCGTGGTATGCACACAGCTAGATGATAGCCATGATGTTTATGATGATGATGACGATGATTATGTTTATGATGATGATTTTGGCATGACATGACATGATGCATACATATGATCATGATATGATGATGATGAGTATATGATGGTACATGAGCATAACCACATGGCATTGTGACGCCTTGATATATGGCGGATTGGGTGGTGATGATGTGATGACGATATGATATGATGATATATTTTAGGGAGAATAAGGATGGATATATATTTTAGGGAGGATAAGGATGGGATTCCTGTGGCTAAATCGCCTCCGATGGCCAAGAGGAAAAGGCGCGCAGTGGACTGTACCTTCCCTAAATCGCTGCCAATTCATGGTGGGAAAGGGGAAGGAGAGCCACGGTCTGAACATTAGTGTTACCTTTGGCCGAGTGCACTAATGGGAGGTGAGCTTGGTGATGTCTCGGAATCAATCTTCACCGACTGTTGGAAGAGAGTTACATATACAAAATGTCCTGTTATGACGATAGCCCATGGTTCTAGCTGTGTGCAAGGGACACATGCATACCATTCATTGCACATTACATTCATGAGTTGTATGGAATATATACATATATATTTGTGTGATTGTTTCCGGTTACTGAGACATTGTCTCATCCCCTCTCCCATAAACTAACCTTTCAGGTGACGGTTCTGGCACTAGTTTGGAGAAGACGCAGGAGTAGTTGTATACGTGAGAATAGTCTATATAGAGTGTGTACTTTGTATTTGTAATTGTGCAAAGGAGGGTAGAAGGTTTTGTAATGAAGGAATGTTATGGTTGAGACTAGTTATGAAGGTATGTGTGTATGTTCATCCATGTGGTAGGTATGGTTGTATGGTTTTGAATGTTGAGAAGTCTGTATGTTAGTGTTGGTGAGCTCAGAGTGGTTTTGGGGCTTTGTTAGTTTGTTTAAGGGCCTGTAGCCCATTTGCTCAAGTTGGGTTCCAAGGGGTCAAATCTCAGAGGGATGGTTCCTTTGAGGTGAAGCCTCTTTGAACAAGTTGGTTTGGGGGTTTTGGGCCTGTATGATTGGTCTGTGAGTGTTCATTTGCCTTTGGTGGCAATTGGTGGCTGTTAGTGGTGAGTTTTGGTCAATAAGTGGACAAAACGGTGCTAAAAGTCCAGAATCTCTATACGGAGTTGGATGGAGGTATAAGTGGTGTCTATGGATAGATGAGGCCTAGATTGACTTATAGGAGTTGGAATCTAGTCAATTGGAGGTCGGAGCATAAAGTTATACGCGTCAGAAGTTCGCCCCAGAATGTGTAAATTACTAATATGGTATATCAGCATGGGGCGCTGCGGCTTCAGAGTCTAGGCAGCGGCCCCAGTGAAACCAGAAGCGATGGAGAAACAGGGGAGGTCGGAGCCGTGATGGTACTGTAGTGGCCGCGGTCCTAGCCCAGTTTTGGTGGTTTTAAGGTTGTTTCCGCTATGTTGAGGCATTGGAGAGTTGTTTTAAGATGTCAGGAATATGTGTGGTTGGATTTTAAAGATTTTGGTTAAGTTTGGAGGTGTAAAGGAGGTAAGGTGTTACATTATCTGTATAGTTATGCACATATTGCAGGTCTCTCCTTAAAAATAGATCTTCTACATATATGCAATTAGTAAAAGAGTGACACGAGGATTGGTTGTTTATTTTCTTTTCCCTTTTCTTTTGTTTTTAATCTTATCTCTTTTTAAATATACCATATGTAGTCAATTTTGTGTAGTTAGAAATACTATGTATTTTGATATCAACGATATGATTTATGCCTCTTACTTAAAAAAAATATTGATTTATTTAACATTGGATTTGTGCAACAACCCCAAGACTCTTATATTGATTTTTTGCCTCTTACTTAAATAATGATAGACTGATAAATAAATACTAATAAATAATTAATAATTTTAATGATGTTTTTTGGGTAAAAATAGTTTTATATAGCATATTAATTTTTTTAATTAAATGAATCACTAATAAAAACATATACACGTACGTTTTTCTGAGCCAAGAAAGATCAGTGTAATGTCCTCCTAATAAATATCTTTAGTTTGGCGGGGAGAGGTGACCAATCTTATAAACGTTTGGAGGTAGATCTCGTGCATTCGACTCGAGTTTTTTCTTTAATGAAAAATTAAAGCTTTAGCGTAAATATATTTAATTTGTATGTTAAAAGGGGGGTAATCACGGCTTATAATCAGTTTCTAGAATTAATAACAAATGGGACTTTGTTATTACCCCCTTTTCAACTTTTATCACTTTAATTAGACCGGAAATAAATGTGGCTGATGACCACACCCATTGCCGGTGGAGAAGACTATCACTAAACCCACTTGCTGCTTGCTGCTTGCCTACACTTAAACTATGACAGGTTTTGATAGGTTTTCAGTGAGGATAGGACTATGAGTATATTTTAATAAAATGAAATTTCATAATTTAAAGTTATATTGAGAGGTGTGAATGGGCCTGGGAATACCCCAGACAATGGCTTTTTCTTTTTCTTTTAATAATTTCTTCACTTTCTCTTCTTTTTTGGTCAGCTTCCCAACGAAGGGGACATAAAATCTCACCTGAAAAAAAAGAAGGGGACATAACATGTGGTATGTGGGCTTGGAATTAGTTCCTATAAATAAAATTGATGAAACTTTCTCATATCAAGTTTGTTTTTTTTTTAAAACAAAATTGTATTAAAAAGAATTAGGTGAAATGGGTCCCCTCACCTCTTAAAAAGATTACTCATTATTAATGAGAGTCTCTTATTAGTAGTAAAATTCGAATCCACAAACTTTATAAGGTTAGAATTGCAACCTTATTAAGTGGACCACTCTTTATTAATTTTTTTCTCATTTTTTCTGGTACTATTTTTATTTCCTTATTTCTCCTCAATGTTATCATCTCCATGATAACTTTATCGCTTTCACCTTTTTTTCTTTTAATTCACAACATTGTTTTCAATATTTACCTATATCCTAATATTGTTATTTTTCCAACCAACCTAAGCTTATATGTGAAATCAGTAAAATCAAAATTAGAAAAAAAAATGAAACAGGCTTCTTGGGTCCAACCTTATAAGATCAGTTCAACTTGTAATAGCATTGGATCAACATGGTGGGCTAGGTTTTGGGATAAAAAAAGTCAACCTCTGGATGGCCCGGGTTCCTGTCAAGTATTTATAGAGGAAGGGCTTCATGTGGCAGTACTTAATTGGGCTAATACCTCATCTTGATCTGAAATATTAATTCATTCTGGTTTGGAGGTCTTTCCACTTATATTCTCAAAGTCTTTTTAATAAGGAATTTGGGGAGTAGTTTTTCAGTCCTATTTATAAAAAATATAGTCACATAATCTTGTACACTTATTAGATTATTCCAATATACCCTTTATTCATGAGAAAGAGGCAATGATTATTTCATATGCAAAAGAAGTCCATTAAGTACTAAATATATAAACTTCTGGAAAAAATTAGTTATCAAAAAAAAATTTTCTGAAAAAAATTTTGAATTTGTAACATATTTGAAGAAGTAATTCTGGAAAATTACTGTGTATATTACTGAATAACTTAGGTTACATATATACACAAAAGCAAATCTATCTAATAATTACAAAATCGAATCAAATCAAATCGAATAATATCCTAATAATATCCTATAATAAATAGAAGGATATGTCAAATATTAACACCCCCCTTCAAACTTAAGATGGTTCAATAACGAACATCTTGAGTTTTTTTACTAATATATTAAATCGGCCTAAACTGTATGACTTAGTAAATAAATCAGCTGGTTGATCAGTAGTCCGGATAGGAAGAAGTCTAAGAGTTCCTCGAACAACATGCTGTCGAGTAAAGTGACAATCAATCTCAATATGTTTAGTCCATTCATGAAATACATCATTATGAGCAATTTGTCTGGCACTCTGACTATCACAATAAAGGTCAATAGAAGAGTATTGGGCCACCCCCATATCAGTAAGAAGCCATCGAAGCCAAAGTATTTCAGAAGTAGTGTCAGCTAAAGCACGATACTCGGATTTAGCACTTGAGCGAGAAGCCAACGTCTGCTTCTTACTTCACCATGAAATCAGAGAATCACCAAGAAAAATGCAGAAGCTAGTGGTAGATCTACAATCATAATGATCACCTCCCCAATCTGCATCAGAATAAGCTCGTAGAACAAGCGAAGAACTGGCAGAGAAATGCAAACCATGAGATAAGGTTCCTTTAACATAACGAATAATGCGAAGTACTGCAGCATAGTGAGTAGTACGGGGAGCAGACATAAACTGGCTGACAATGTGCACTGCATAAGCAATATCAGGTCTAGTCACTGTGAGATAGATGAGACTTCCAACTAACTGACGATAAAAGGTAGGATCTTTCAACATTGTGCCATCAGTAGGAGTGAACCGAGCGTTAGGTTCAATAGGAGTAGCCTCGACTGTGTCGTCAGTGAGTTGAGCTCGAGAAATCAAGTCAGAGGCATACTTGACCTGAGAGAGAGATATACCATTTTTCACATAAAGTACCTCAAGACCAAGAAAGTAACTGAGATTCCCAAGATCTTTCATTTCAAAGTGATTCTCGAGAAAAGACTTGAGTTCTTGAACTCCGATGGAATCATCACTTGTGATAATCATGTCATCAACATACAACAGGAGCAAGACTATACCACGATCCGTAGTACAAATAAACAATGCAGAATCATGAGGACTGCAAGAGAAACCAAGCTGACTGATAGTAGTGCTAAACTTAGCAAACCAAGCACGAGGAGCCTGTTTAAGACCATAAAAAGCACGTCGGAGACGACAAACCTTGTTTACCGGATTAGGATATCCTGGAGGGGGCTTCATATAAACTTCTTCTTCTAAATTTCCATTCAGAAAGGCATTTTTGACATCCATTTGATGAAGAGTCCAACACTTGGCTGCAGCAATAGCAAGAAGACTTCTAACAGAAGTAATTCGAGCAACCGGAGTAAAAGTCTCCTCATAGTCAATCCCATACTCTTGAGTAAAGCCCTGAGCCACCAAGTGAGCCTTACGCTGTTCCAAAGAACCATCAGAATGAGTCTTCATTTTATATACCCATCGACATCCAACTAGTGTAACATCCCAAGAAAACTAAAAAATGTAGCAATGTATAGGGATTATGCAAAAATGGATAGACACCATTTTACGTGAAAAAGGGCAAAGAGATTATTTTTCCCAATTAAATGAAAAAATGAGAAAATTATATTTTTGTCCCTAAAGAATTATGGAAAGGACATCCATGTCATAAAAGCTTTAAAATTTACGTGGGGAATGAAATAGAAAAGTCTTGCGAAAAATTACACCTAATGACCCGAAAGTTTCAAAAATTATAATTTAATCCCGGGTCAGGGGTAATTTTGTAAATATGCAAAATTACTGTCAAAACGAAGCCCTCGATAAGAGAAGTCCAATGGTATATGGCACTGAGGGTTAATGTTCAAGAATAAAGAAATAATCAGTGCCGAGTGTCCAAAAGTAATAGTAAATCGGGTCTGGATATGGGCCATACACAGATATCATTTGGGGCAGGATAATTATGGAAATGTAAAAATAAAATTAGAATAGTCCTGCATCCCGAAAATGCTAAAATAGTATAAAGACATTTTTATCAGTACAGTTAAAAAGTACCCGAACTGAGATATATCTGGATCAGGAAAATTGGGCAAATTTTGGACACTTCTCTCTCACCCATGCGTGACTTTTGCTGCAGCCCATGAAGCCCACCAATCATCTCGAAAAGGTTGAGAAAACTTCTTAAAGAAGGAGTTGAATTTTTTTGTCAAAAAGTAACTTAAGGTGGTTAAGTGATAACTATGATTAAGTTATTTAACCACCCATTTCCACCCATTCTGCACGTCCATTTCCAGAACCAAACCAGAAAAGAAAAACGCAAGGAAGAAGAGAGAAAAGAGAGAAGGAAAAGAGGAAACTCAAGAGCTCAAGTCGGTAAGTTTCTTCTACTACTCCAAGCTTGTAGTTCATGGTGTTAATAGCATGGTTCATGGAGTAGATTTTCTTCCTCTTCCTCTTAGGGTTTCATTCAAACATGATTTAGCAAGGAAATGAGTTTACAAACCATAAATCATGGGGGAAATGCTAGACTACACATTTAAAGCATGAATATGCAAGTGGTTTGTTGTATAACAAAGTGTAGTAATTTTTCTTGAATTTCCCTGATTTTGGATGAGTTACTGTTCACACTTAGAGTTGGAATTTCATGTTTTTGATGCCAAAAATGAGTTCCTCATGGTGGAAAACCTTAGGAACAAGTGATGGTTTCATGAAAAAGCTTAAGATTAAGGAAGTGAAATTTTTAAGTTTTTTTAAGTTAATTCGGAATGAACAGTAACCGAGTTAGAAATGGAATTTGGTCATTCTGAGGCCATATTTGGATTCCTCATGAAAAATTACATGAAATAGAGGTATAATTCATCATTTTTGAGTTAGAAATGAATTTTTGGTGAATTTTTGAAGAATTAGGGTTTCATGAATTGAAGAAAGTCATGGAACCATTAGTTTGAAGTTCTTATGAACTAACCCTTGGTTCAAGTTGATTTATTTGATATTTGGTGATGCATTAGGGTGTGAGAAAGCTTAAGGAAGTCCTTGGAATGGTTGAATCAAAGAGGAAAGACATAAAGTTTCATGAGGTAGCATAGTTACTTTTTCTCACATTATATTATCTTGCTATATTATATTGTGAATGATGACTTGCCATATTGTTTTTATGATGTTTGAGACTGGTTTTGGCTGTTTCTATGAAAGGGATAGTACCCAGGATGTCCATTTTCTATGCCGTTATAATGCCGAAATTTTTATAAACGATATGGTGATTTATGTCTTGAAATGATTATTATGATGTATTGAAGGTTTTGTAGCATGCATGATAATGTAAATGTTTAAGATGTGACTAGCTACTGGGATTTCCAAAATCTCATCACCCAAATAATAACATGGTAGGTCCAAGTTATGGAAGAAATCCAAGGGAGGCAAAGAGCTAAAGGAAAAGAGGAAGAGAATGATGAATGATAGTATTATGCAAGTATTGATGCTATGTTTGGGAATTTGTATAAATTCGTATGAAAGGGGATAAATCCTGTTTGATGCCTTGAATATATTCTTTTAAGTCCTCTATGATATTATGCATGAAATTGGAGCACTAAATGTCAATGTAAATGTGTTATGAAGCTTATCATGTAAGTTATGGCATAAGTTCATTGGAGATGACCAGTATTGATTTGAGTAGGGGAACTCTATCTGAAACAGAGTATCCTATAAAAGTGTTATACATTATTTTAAAGTAGACAGAACAAGATTTTCATAGAGCTAAAGAGTACCTAAATTGGATAAATGTATGAATTATAATGAATTTTTGAAGTCAGGGTTTAGAACAGGGCAACATGGGGAAAACTGAAATCTGGAAAGTAAGTACTGGAAAATTAAAAGCATAATATAAAATCGTACAAAGCTCCAAAAATTCAGTGGTTTATATTTATAAAAATGTCTATGTTTAAAGTTTTTTATGCCACTGATTTGGAGTTAATTGGAGCTATATAATAGGAGATATGGAGTTTTTCCCAAAACTGTTCCAGTAAGAGTCAAATTCTGACCCTTCATGACTTCAGTTAAAGTTATGCCCTGTGTAAGTGAAATAAATATATAATAAAAATATGCCACTAAGTATACATGTAGAGCTTTCAAATGACATAGATTATGCATAGTTTGGAACAGAATAGAAGGAGATATAATTTTTCAAAGTTGAGGTCAGAAAACTGGAACATAGCAAATTGACCAAATGAACACTAAATATCCACGAAATTACTGTACAAATTGGCCCAGTGATGTTATTGTTTTATATTTTTCCCATGTAGATCTGAATTTAAGATAAATTTAGAGACTTGAATCACCTCAAGATGAATTTGTTAGATTTAGTTATGAATTTTCAAAGTTCGTCGGGTAAAATAAAATTTGTCAAATGAACAGTACCCCGAATTTTGTAAAATTCTGATTTTATCATATTATGATTTTAGTCTCTAATCCATGATGAAAGACATCTAAAATGATCTAATACATGAGAAATGGACCCTAACATAAGGTGTTACAACTAGAGTCTTATCAGGAGGAAGATCAACAAGATCCCAAGTGTGCATTTTTTCCAATGCCTTCAATTCTGCTTGCATTGCCTGCTGCCAATGAGAGTCACGAGAAGCTTCCTTATAAGACTGAGGTTCCTTTAGCTGAAGAATAGTAGAGAAGCAGTGGTAATCTCGAAGGTAAGAAGGAGGGTTTCTTTCACGAGTAGGCCGATTGGATTCAGAGGACAAAGGCTCCATAGACATGACTTGTGAGGGAGAATCAGAAGTAACAAAACCATCTGGAGAAGGTGCAACATCAGACGTAGTGGTGAGCTCATCAACTGAACCTGTACCTGAGTCACTAGGAAAAAGATCAATAGAAGGATTTGTAAAGATAGGAGAGGAAGTGGAAGGAATCGAAGAGAAATCGGTCAAAGAAGAAAACTGGACATTTTCCCAGAATACAACATGATGAGAGATTCGTATACGATGAGATAAAGGATCCCAGCAATGATATCCCTTATCATCAGAATCATACCCAAGGAAGCAACAGACACGGGCACGTGCTTGTAATTTGGTGGTCTCATGAGGGGGAAGAAGAACAAAACAAGCACAACCAAAAACTTTTAACATAGAATAATTTGGAGAAGTACCATGAAGACACTCAAAAGGAGAGATATTACCAAGAACAGAGGATGGAACACGATTGATACAGTAGACAGCAGTCATGGCTGCTTCACCCCAAAAACGCTCTGGACAAGAAGCGGAAATGAGCAGAGCTCGGACAAAGTCAAGAATATGACGATGTTTTCATTCTGCACGACCATTCTGTTGAGAGGTGTAAGGACAAGAATATTGAGAGATAGTGCCCTGTTCATCAAGAAAATTAAGTAATTTGGAGTCACGATACTCTAAAGCATTATCACGACGGAAGACTTTAATTATCTTGGAAAACTGAGTACGAACCATAGTAGCAAAGTTAATATAAATTTGGAATAACTCTGAATGATTTTTCATCATATAGATCCAAGTAAAGCGTGAAAAATCATCAATAAAAAGTACAAAATATCATGATCCTCCCATGGAGGGAGTAGGAGAAGGTCCCCAAATGTCAGAGTGAATCAAATCAAATGGAGAATCAGAAATAAAATCACTTTTATTAAAAGGTAAAGCAGGTTGTTTTGCAGTCTGACAAGAAATACAATGTAAGGATTTTTCACTAACAGAACCTAGGAAACTATTAGAAATCAAAAGTTGTAATTTATTCAAAGAAGTATGAGCAAGTCGACAATGCCACAAATCAAGAGATGAAGAAGTAGTGGCAGCACACAATCTGGATGACGGAGTGACATCAGGAAGATGCATAGAAGTGAGCTCAAACATACGTCTGACTTTACGCCCAGTCCCGATGATCTGTCCTATCTGAGAATCCATCACAACACAACCATGTTTGTTAAATAATACATCATAGCCCATGTCAACAAGCTGACTAACAGAAATAAGATTGAAACTAATGGCAGGAACAAAATAAGTATCACAAAGAGATAAGGAAGGTGAGGAAACAGTACCAACATGACTAACAGGCATTTGGGAATTATTAGCAGTATGGATAGAAGGAGCAGTAGAGTTAGGTGTCATGGAAGAAAAGAAATCAGATTGTCCAGTCATATGATTGCAACAGGGATAATCAAAAAACCAAGAAGATATACCTGAAGGAGTAGCTAAAACAGTCGGTGGACTAGAAGAATTGGAGATAAGTTTCCGAAGTAACACTTCGAGATCAGAAGTAGAGGATGTTGAAGTGGATTCAGAAGGTGACTCACTATTGACAGCATTAGTGACAGAAAGAGCAGGCTTGGTTGAATGCCCAGGTCGTGAGAATTTCCTTTGATCAGTTCTAGGTGGACGAATGGGACATTGATCAATGAGATGCCCAGTCTTCTTACAATATCTGCAATATAAGGTGGGACAATTAGCAGCTATATGACCTTTCTTCTGACATGCACGACATTCAATGAAGGGACACTCAGCAAAGGAGTGATTGGACTGAGGACAGCACCGACAAGACTTAGAATTCTTGTCAGATACAGCAAAAACCATATCTGGATTATGATGCAGAAGACCCAAGCGAGTTTCTTCAAATCTAAGACGAGGAAGAGCATCTTCAAGAGTAGAAAGTGGACTTTCATGCAATAAAGAGGCACGAACAGGCTCAAAATCATCTGTAAGAGCCATGAGGAACTGAATAAGTCGGAGTTGATCACGATACTTCAAAAAGGCTTGAGCATCTGCTTCACATTTGAAAATAGGCTCTGAATAAGCCAGTTGATCCCAAACAAACTCAATCTTAGCAAGAAACTCATAAAGAGGTTGGCCACGTTCTTGTCTGAGAATACTGAGATCCTTTTGCAACTAAAACTGATTAGATAAATCTGATGATGTATAACGACTAGCAAGATGATCCCAGACTTCTTTAGCAGTTTCAAATCTACCAAACTGTTGATGAATACTAGCAATAGAAGTATTACGAAACCATGTAATGATCTGATTATTTTTGCTATCCCATTCCTCTAATCGTTCATTAAACTTAACCTCTGTCTCTTCAAACACACGAGTAGGAAATTTAATGTCACCAGTAACATACTGCCATAATTTTCTGCCTTTAAGAAAACCACGCATGCTTTCCAACCAGAGACGATAATTGGATCCATTCAAAATAACATATGTAGGTTGAGCAATGTCAGATTTATCCATGACGAAACAAACTAATTCCAAAAGAGAAAAAGCACCCAGCAGAAAATGAAATTCGCAAATAAATCTGAAAAATAGCGAATTTCAAAGAGTTGACTAATCAACAAACCAACCACACAAGAAGAAGCAGAAGATGACGACGAGCAGAACGAGATGAACGCCGATGAAACTGACACCGGACGCACCCACACGAGCCGGAGAAAGAAAACTGGACCGTCGGCGCGTGGCACGCGTGGGAGAGCGTGCGACGGAGGATGGCTGCCGGAATTGGTGGACCGGCCGAACTCGAGACACTGAACACGGTGGTAAGGCGCGTGTCACCGGTGGACCACTGAACAACGATGGATCTGAGGAAGAACGTACGGACGCCAATGAAAAAAAAAATATCCCTATGACATTAACCTAGCTCTGGTACCATGAAGAAGTAATTCTGGAAAATTACTGTGTATATTACTGAATAACTTGGGTTACATATATACACAAAAGCAAATCTATCTAATAATTACAAAATCGAATCAAATCAAATCAAATAATATCCTAATAATATCCTATAATAAATAGAAGGATATGTCAAATATTAACAATATTAATTACATTTAATTAATTTTAACTTTTTTTCTTAATATTGATAAAGTAGTTATTTGTTTTTTATAAAAAAAAACAAGAGGAAATAACCTTAACTGTTGATAAATGCGGGGCTTCTTTTTACATTAACTATTACTGGAATGACTCCCAACATATATGTTCAATTTTTTTAAGAGCATATGTGCTTATGATGAGATTTATATTTTGGTTCTTACAATATATCGAACTGATGTGGTTTCTTGTTCAAGCAATCTTAATTTTGTACACAAATTAAGAACCAGCAAAATGAGATGTTTAAACCCTCAAAATATCTGAGATATGTCTCACTTTACCCTTAAATCAAGCTAATTATTCCAGACGTGACTAAAATTGTTCGTATTTGAATTATCTTCGGGTAATTATTTGAATAAAAATTTCATTGATGATTTACCTGAATTTTTGTCCCGTTAAAGAATGATATTTTCATTCCCACAAAACTGTTTTTGTAAATATGACCTGGATTGTCACTGTATATTGCCACAATTCATTTATGCAATTTGACTTCGAACTCCACATAACATCCAAAAAATTTATTGTACAAAATATGCCTTCCTGATGCAATCGACTAGCTTGTTATTTAAGCAATCATAAATTCTCCAAATAACTAATAAAGAATCGCATACAAAAAGAGATTCTCAATTACATCATCATGATCAATAGCATCTGTTTTTCACTTGAGTTTTCTCACATTAAGTTTGTGACTATTTTTCTTACAAATACTCACAGAGATCCCTTACTCATTAAATTCAAGCATGCCTAATTACACCTTGAATTATTCCTTTGTGGATTACTTGGTTATCTTTCCTAAGAATATTACTTCCTTGCAGATTTAACAACACTTTTTCTTTTCTTCTATAAAAAGCACTAGTAGCTTAGAGGGATGGATGAAGTTCATTTTATAATAATAATAATAATAATAAGTAGAACCTCAGCAATTGAATATCACGAAATAGTGTTGCTTTCTATGAAATTGTAATTGCATAGAGAGGGAGAGAGAGAAGTTGCATAACACAAATCATTCGTTATTTACTTTCATTTTGCTTAGAAATTGCAAGGCTGCAAATACACATATTTAATTTCTCAATTATTATCTTTTTATCCTTAGTTAATTTAATCCTAGTTATAAAAATTATAAAATTAGAAATTAGTCATCTTTTCTTTTTTGATATAGTTATCTAACTGAAAGTAGCAAGTTATTATGGGCTAGTTTTATCGTGGAATGGGCTAACACACGATGTGGAAAGAATTTATGTACAGTTTTTATTCAATGGTTAAACTAAAATCAAATAAGGCCAAACCAAATTATTACTGCAATATGAAGCTAATATTTTAAAATTTCAAATCAAACGTAATTGACTGTCTCCTGCTTGAACCTTAATGTGCTTGCTAATAAGCATGAGTCAAAAATGGTGAATTGGGTTGCGCATTTATATTATATGTCAAAAACATATTTTTTCCGGTTTAACTGAAACTAAATTACAAAATTATTATTATTATTGTAGAAAAATAAATTTTGTGTTTATTAGTAGCTTAGGGTAGCTTTTGGTTATAAAGATGGAATCGCAAGTGCAAAACAGGGGAGGCCGGAACCACGGTGGTACTGTAGCGGCTGTGGCCCCAGCCCAGTTTTTGGTGTTGTTTGGTTCGTTTATGCTGTTTTGAAGTTTTGGAGAGTTGCTTTGAGATATCGGGGTTGTGTTTGGTTGAATCTTGAAGTTTTTTGTATGGTCAGGAGGTGTCAGGAGGTAAGGTGTTACATTAAAGTTGAAAAATATTGACTGATAGATGAATTTTGAAGTTAATGCTTGAGTATTTTATTGAAAATTTAAACTTTGGTAAATGAAATTCGAAGTTATAGAGATGTTACATCTGACACATGAATTTTAGGTTGTTGAAATTTGAATTTCGAGTCAAGCATAATTTGTGACAAAAGGAAAATTCATTTGAAGTCATATCAAAGTTCATCTAATATTAAAGTGTAAAACGAGTTCAAAATTAGTCCCTCTGATAGAAGAATTTTGGATTTCAAAATTTGAACTTTAAAATGAAACTCAATGATTTACAATTGCATTTGATTGACTCAAGAAGTTTTGGTTATCAAAATAATACACCCTTACTTTTAAACATAGTGAAATCTAGTTTTCAAGAATCTAGAGTTTAACCTTTGATTAGTTTTTTTAAGACATCTCTCAAAATACATATGGCTTTGATGTTAAACTTATTTCATATGAAACTAGACTTAATAAAATTTTCAAAGAAGATTATTTTACTCAAAATAAAGATGATATGAAAAAGTTATGGTCATTTAATATTGAGTTGTGAGATATGGATTTTTAGTTTTGATCTCTTATCATTATTTTGATCATATCTCACAGAATACATTTGTTTTTGAAGTGAAACTTCTTTCATTTGAAAGTAGACATTGAGAAATTTCCAACCATAGGTCATTTGCTTAATTTGGAGTTAAAATGAGAGAGTTATTGCTTTTGCAAAATTGTCTACAGTGCAAATTTTGAAATTACAGAGCTTCTGCCCCTGATAGACAAATTTCGGGCCTCCAAAATTCAAATTTCAAAGAGAACCTTTGTGTGATATTGAGCTTGCCATTGATAAACAAATTTTAGCTTATGAAATTCAAATTTCAAGTCTAATTACAGATGAATTTTGGCTTTCAAAATTTGAATTTCGAATTTTTAGAATGTGAAAATGCTTCTGGAACAGCCAACAGACGAATTTTCACATCCAAAATTTAAATTTCAAAAGGAAGAACTTGTGTCATATTGAGCTGAGCTCTAATAGACAAATTTTGGGTCTCCAAAATTTGAATTTTGAGAGCACTACAGAAATAGGAGACAACTATTCACACTCAACAGATGCATTTTGAACATGAAAATTTGTATGTTTTAACATGGGAGATATTTGTCAAAACTAAAATTCAAATTTCACTTTTAAACAAAAAAATTTTAGAAGTTCAACATTAAAATCATTAACTTATTATCTCTACGAAATTCTTCTGTTGACACTCCAAAATTTGAATTTCAAAGTGTCAATGCATTAAATGTGGTTGGTGAATGGCTAGTTTTGCAGAGTAACCATTGGGTAACGTCTTGAACGGCTAGATCTTATGACTAATATCTAGTTACACCACAAATCTATAAATAGAACATCATCTGAACTTATGGGTGACAATCTTAAGAGAGTTTATGTGAAAATGTTATCCATATACACAAAATCTTTTTGTCAGCAACCTCTGAAAAACCCACCTCAATAGAGTGAGCTTTCAATGTATCATTTACTCTAAGAGAGAGTTTTCATTCTGTATTCATTCTTTTCTACAATTTCTGGGTAGATACTTAGGTGGGGTATCACTAAGGAAGATTACACATCTTTTAAGGGTGTGAGGAAATTGGCTTCACAAGTGCCTATTGAAACTTGTGGGATGTACTGAGACTTCACAAGTGCTTGGATCAAACGTGTGGGATATAGTGAAAAATCCCAAGTGGTAATTTAGGGACTGGATGTAGGCCAAGTGGTTGGGTTGAACCAGTATAAATTGTTGTATATGATTCTTCATCTTATCTATTCAATTACTATAGTTAACTCTCTCTATTCATCCCTGTTTTGCTGCATACTTGGTCAAATTGGATTGTGATCTAAAAAGGGCAAAATCTTGCATCACCCAATTCACCCCCTCTTGGGTGACTAGCCAACCTAACAAAACTAACCCTCAAAGCATGATTCCTCACAAGCTCAGTGGAAACAACTACCTATAGTGGTCAAGGGACTTCCTAATGTTTGTTAGAGGCAGGGGTAAGGAAAAGTATATTACTGAAGACAAACCACCTGCACCTGGAGTAGCTAGTTATAACACGCATGTGGGTTATAGAGAATAATACTATGATGACTTGGTTGGTTCATTCTATGAATCTGGACATTAGCGAGAATTATCTACTCGCTACCACTTCAAAACATATTTGGGATGAATCCAGAAAGTCTTATTCTGTCAGAGAAAACAAAGCAGCTTTGTATCATCTATGGCAGACCTTGAGAAACTTAAAATAGGAGGAGCAGAATATCACTCCGTATTGGAACTCGTTGAAGCGTGTCTAACAGTAGCTAGATTTATATGAGATACGTCACTGGACCAATTCAATAGATGAAGCCATTTACAAGCAAGTTGTGGAAGAAGAGAGAACATATGACATCCTACTTGGTCTAAACGATAACTATGAGGAGGTCAAGGCTAGAATTATGAGTATGAGGCCTTTTCCTTCTCTTGATGAAGCATTTAATATGGTCAAGTATGAAGAAAGCAGAAAAGAGCTTGTTCAGCCTACACTAATTGTACCAATAGGAGAAACTTTGGCTATGGTAGCAAGAGGAAACTAGAATATTGATCAAAAAGGCAAGAAAACTACCAAATGGTGTGACCATTTCAACAAGAATGGTTACACATGTGAGACTTGCTGGAAGATCTATGGGAAACCTCCAAATATGAAGCAGAAGCAGAAGAATAAGCCTAAAGGGATGATGGTTGGTGGCAATGAACTTGAGATAACTACAATCAGTATGGATGAACTCATAGTATTAAAAAGGTTCTTTGATAGGCATACTCAACTAGGTGAAAGTAAGGGTGAAAAATCTATTCCTTCTGTTACTCTTGCACATGCAGGTACAACCCTTACTATAGTTCTGAGTTGTGTGATTGAAACAAGAAATCTATGGGTTGTTGATTCTATAGCCATAGACTACATTACTAGCTTTAGAGAATTATTTTCTGAATTCTCATCATACTCTAAATGTAACATCTAAATTTCTATAATTTTGTTTGAATTCTGGTTTAGAGAATTACTACATAATTAAAATTAAATATCTTATGAAAATCAAATTAGGGACTAAATTGCAAAGGATGATCAAGGACCAAATTGCAAAGAAAGTTGGATGGCATAATTGAAAACATTAATTATTAGCAAAAAGACAAAAAAGGGGACATAGATGTCATTTTCTCAGACAAATTATCTATCTAGTATTTGCTAAGACTGGTTATAGGAGATGATTCAGGAAAATTATCGTAAGAAATTATACTCTAATATGCAAAACCAGAAAATAGATATATTGGGCAGAAAGTTGATCCAAAGTTCCATAATCTGTAAATTAATAAGAATTAGAAAATAAGTCTGGATCAGGAAACTCAGATATATTAGGGTATAAAAAGAGATACTGGATTTTTCTATAAGGTTTAAATAGCCATAGAATTGGTCTAATAGATATTGGGCCAAAATCGGAGTCCAGGCCCAATAAGGCTGCACTGGTTTCTTAATGGGCCAAAAGTACTATTCATGGAGGCCCAATAAAGGTATAGAAATCCCTAATAGGCTAGGGATGATTTTTGGGAAGCCCAAAAGTATTATTGACAATAATAGCTCAAATGATGTCAAAAAAGGATAATGAGCTCAATTCACCCGATTTCTAGGCTAATTAAATTATAGGTGACCCAGTAGACTATGAAATAATCAAGAATAAGTCCCAAATAATATTAGAAGGTTTATAATAATTCTCTATGCAAAGAGATTACAGGAAAAACTAACCAGGACTAATTTTATCGGTATTTTCGGTTGGAGCCCAATAAGGTAAAATATCTTCTAAAATAAATTATATGGGTTTAGAAATGATTAATTAAGGTCATAATGAGTTTGAAATTCATATTTTAAATATATTTGTGCATGAAAAATTTTACCAGACAAAATTTACATAATTAGAGCCCGAAAACCCGGTATATGTTGAAATTTGGCTTAGAATTAAATGGTTTAAGCCCAAATAATTAAAGGCACTATCTTGGGCTGAATTATCACTCAAAATTTTGTACAAAAGGAGTGAAGAAGAGTTAACCACCATGCATAACACTATTTCAAAGATTAGATGTCAAAATTGGAAGTTTGGATGAAGTAAGCTTATGTAAGCATAATGATGCAATATTTACCTTATTTGGAGATAAAAATGGCATCCAAATTAATGACAAGAGAGGGAAAATTAATTAGATAACAATTATGTGAAGAAATTAGGTGTATGGTGGAGAAAAGAGACGATGTAGTACAATTTCGGCCTTTGGATCAAAAGTTAATCCAATGGATGGAATTGCTTCTTGTTGTCTATAAATAGGCTCTTCCTCCCCTCCATTATTCACAACAAAAAACGAAAATACATCATATATTAGTGAGAGAGTGAGTTATAGAGAGAAGGAGGAGAAAAGGAAAGGAAAATTTGCAAGTTTAAGGTAACATTTTTTCCCTTTCTTGCATTTTATTTCTAAATGGTTGTTTAGATCTTGTATTTCTATAATTGGTAGGTAGAAAACATGTTTATGTTATGAATATGATGATGATGTTGCATCAAAATGGTGAAAGAATGATGAATATGCTATGAATTTTACATGAACAAGCATGAACATGTGAAGAACATGATGAACATGCTAAAAGATGCCTTTTAATCCTAAATGTTACCATGCCAAAATGAAATCATGTTTCTTGCAATTATTTTTAAATATTATGCTAAGAATGGGGTTATGATGTTATTGGGATTTTCTTAAATCTCACCCCACCAAATATCTAACCATGATTAGGTTCAAATCATATGAAAGGCAAGGAGATAAAGGAAGATCCATGAAGAAATGTTTAGAAATAGGAAGGGTATTTTGGATGCTTATGTAGTATCAAGTATAATGACATTTTATATCACAATTATGTAAATTATGTGTGACTCATAGATGATGAATAAAAGTATGTTTTGGATCAATTTTATATATGTTATGTGACTACCATTGAAAGTATGGTATTATGCCTAATAAAATTCCAAATTAATATTTTTCCCTTATAGATTATTTTAAGAGATGAATTTATCAATTTGAACCACCCTTAAACGATTTTTCTAGAATTAGTTATGATTTTTCAAAGTTCAACCAATTTTTTATATTTACCAAATGAATACTGACTTTTGGTAAATTTTTGAAATTTTTGAATTTGGCCCAAATTTGCTTCTAAATACATCTAATTGGAACCTAAACTACTAATAATAAATAGTAAATGGTTCCTAAGGTTAAGGTGTAACACTAAACACACTGTTGTTAAAGTTGCTAATAGGTCTTATGCAAGGGTTCATGGCACTGGCACTATTATTATTTCAAAGACCATTACTTGAAAAATGCCTTATATGTGCCAGATATTAAGTGTAGTTTGCTATCAGTGAAATGGATTGTTATTCAATTGAGTTGCATGGTGATATTTACTAAAATTGGCTGTAATTTTTAGTTCCAAACTTCGGGGAAGAGGATTGACAATGTTGTGGAGTGGAATGGGCTTTACTATTTGGAAGAAAGTTCACAAAAGAAGGACAAGATTGCTATTAATTTTTCTGCTATGTCTAATGATGAAATAATATTGTGGCATTCTAGGTTAGGCCACCCCAATTTTCGTTACATAAAATTTCTATTTCCAAAATTTAGCAATAAAAGTTTTGATTTTCATTGTGACACTTGTCAATTGGTCAAACAAGTTCGAAATTCCTATTCCTCACAGCCCTATACTTCCACACAACGTTATACTTTAATCCATAGTGATGTTTAGGGTCCTTCTAAATATAAAACTAACTCCCAGGCTAAGTGGTTTGTTACTTTAATTGATGATCATACTCGGTTAACCTAGGTATTTCTTATAAAAGAAAAATTAGAGGTGTTCCAAATTTTCAGAAATTTTCACTCATTTCTTAAAAATCAGTTCCAAACAGCCATTAAAGTTCTTAGGAGTGACAATGGGAGGGAATATTTGAATAGTAATTTCAAAAAATTTTGTGAAGAATAGGGTATACATCATCAAATCTTCTGTGTTAATACTCCTCAACAAAATGGGGTAGCTAAGAGAAAAAATAGGCATCTTCTAGAAGTCACTAGGGCTATTATGATTGAAAGAAATATGCCAAATCATTATTAGGGGGATGCAGTCCTAACTTCAGCATATCTTATCAATTGAATGCCTTCGAAAGTTCTTAAGTTTCAAACTCCTATGCAAAAATTTTATGAGATATATCCCAATTCTCACCTTACTAGCAGTCTTCCTATACGGGTGTTTGGCTGTGTTACTTTTGTTTACAATGATGTGGGTGGAAAATTAGATCCCCATTCTATCAAATGTATCCTTTTAGGGTACTCCTCCACTAAAAAGGGTTACAACTGTTATTGTCCCTGAACCCATAAGCTATATGTCATAATAAATGTCAAATTTGCTTAACATCAGTCCTACTACCCAAAAACATCCATTCAGGAGGAGGAGAGTAAGACTTAATGGCTTGTTTTGGAGACTCTGAGAAATTACAGCTATAATGAACCTGGTCAAGGAGTTAGTCATTCTCATAATGGACCTCAAATGTTGTTAACCCCACTAAACAGCTCACTAAACAGATTTGAAGCCTCTAAAATTACACCTGAAACCTCTGAACCTACTGACAATCACCATCAATCTGATCTTGATAGACTTGACCCTATTTCTGCTTCCTCCTCTTCTCAGCCTAACTAAAACCGTGACCTGGAAATAGCTGAAACAGGGGTGGAACAACCAATATAGGTTTATTCTAGAAGTGGAAAAGCTACATAACAGCAGGTAGCTATTGAAGACCCCAATCCAACTCTAATGCAAAGCCAAGAATCTGCACCCAAAGCTGGTTTTGATGATTTACCAATTGCTTTGAGGAAAGGGAAAAGAAGTTGTACTTAGCATCCTATTAGTAGGTATGTCTCCAATGATAAACTTTCACCAAGACTAAGGGCTTTTATCACTAGTACAGCTAGAGCACAGATTCCGAGTAGTTTTGATGAAGCATATTCTGATCCTAAATGGAAGAATGCAATTGAGGAAGAATTAGTAGCTCTTCATAAAATTAAGACTTGGAAAATAATGAATTTTCCTAATGAAAAGTTAGTTGTTGGCAGTAAATGGGTGTTCAATATAAAGTATAATCCTGATGGGAGCATAGGCATATATAAAGCTAGATTAGTCGCCAAAGGGTGTACACAAACTCATGGCATAGACTATCAAGAAACCTTTGCTCCGGTTGCTAAATTTAATATTGTTAAAGTGTTATTGTCTCTTGCTGCAAATTTAAATTGGCCTTTACATCAGTTAGATGTGAAAAATGCTTTCTTGATTGGTGATCTAAAAGAAGTATATATGGAGATGCCTATGGGATTGAGAAATCTGGGTAATGCTGGTAAAGTGTGCAAACTCTCTAAATCTTTATATGGGCTCAAACAATCGTCTAGGGCCTGATTTGAGAGATTCACATGGGTTCTTAGGAATCTCAATTATTATCAATGTCAAACAGATCACACACTTTTTGTTAATCATTGTGATGGGAAATTAACTATTTTGATTGTATATGTTGATGATATAGTGCTAATAGGAGACAATCATGAGGAGATAAGCAAACTAAAGGAGAGTTTAGCTACTGAGTTCGAAGTTGAAGATCTAGGGAACCTAACATATTTTCTCGATATGGAGGTAGCAAGGTCAAGTAAAGGGATTAGTGTGTCACAACGTACATACACACTAGATCTACTCAAGGAATCAGGGATGTTGGGTGCGAGACGTGCGGATACTCCCATGCTTGAAAATCATAAATTGAGTATAAAGCTAGACGGTACACCTGTTGATAAAGAGAGATATCAGAAATTAGTGGGAAAATTGATATATTTATCCACACAAGGCTAGACACATGTTTTCCTGTGAGTGTTCTGAGCCAATTCATGAGCAACCCACAAGAAGAACATATAGAAGTAATTTACAGGATACTTGATATATGAAAATGACACCTGGAAAAGGCTTAATGTTTGCTAGAGGAGGTTAGAAAAGTGTTGAGGTTTATACAGATGCTAATTAGGCAGGGTCCATTATAGATAGGCGATCTACTTCAGGGTATTGTGCCTATGTTTGGGGCAATCTAGTAACATGGAGGAGTAAGAAGGAATCTGTGGTAGCTAGAAGCTCAGCAGAGGCAGAGTATAGGGCCTTGGCTCATGGGATTTGTAAGGGGATGTGGATTTTAAGGCTTCTGATGGAGCTTGGGTTTGTAGTGGAGGATCATATCAAGGTGTGGTGTGACAACATGGCCACGATAGGGATAGCAAATAATCCAATACACCATGATAGAACTAAGCATGTTGAGATTGATAGAAACTTCATTAAAGAAAAGATAGACTCAAAAATCATAGATCTCTCATATGTCTCTAGCAACAAACAAATTACAGATGTGATGACAAAGGCACTACCAAGGATCAAATTTGATGAACTCAGTTGCAAGTTGGGAATGATTAACATCTATTTACTAGCTTGAGGGGGAGTGTTGGAAGTGGGCTTTAGTATATTAAAGCTCATTACACATTACCCTAACCCTAATATTTCTTATCCTTTTATATTCACTGATTTATTTCCTTTTTAGTTACAGATTTATTCTTATCATTTTAGATTTATATTATCTTGTCAAATCATATATATTTCTCTGATTTTATGAGGGATATTAGGTAGATTATTGTTCTAGAATAACTCCCTCCTATGTCTATATATGTAAACTTCTCTTCTAAGTAATAATACAAGCCTTTGTGTGCCAAATTCAATAATCTCAATTCTTTTAGCCTACCTACATTTATATATATAGCATCTAAGTATATATTACGTTGAAGATGAATGAAAGGAGTCACCATTGAGAATGAAAGAGTCTGAAGTAATTCAACATTGAGAACTCATCAACATATATACATCATGCAGACTTGCAAAAAAAAATGCAAGTGGCTTTTATAAAACTCTCAGGTTGGGATCAACAAGTTTCCATCACCAACTTGAATAGAAGGTAGTAATGTTGTTTGCCTAAACATTTGTCAATATGTCAATTGTTAATCTTTTGTGCCAATGTGACATTTGCTCTATTATGAATCTGCTCACTGACAAGATAACAGTTCATTTCCATGGGTTTGGTTTGTTCGTGAAACACTAGATTTGCAGCTGCATGAGGTTACTTCAAGTGGTAAGAGTAGGATCGGATGCGGATAGATGTTGTATTCATATATATATATATTGGTTCTCAAAATGTATCTAACTGATCAAGTAAGATCTTTTTGAAGTAATTATAATTTCTCTACGAAAAGTAAAAATCACATAAAACGAGATTATTACATCCTCATCATCATCATGCCCGAGATGTCTATGTAGTTTTTTTCTTAGGATTATTTTGATAAACATTTTGTTAATTTTGTCTTTGATTGAAATTGGATGTTAGATATCCTTTTATCATAATATTACCCGCTTTCCAACCTCATCACAGATAATTCACTAATTAATTTGTCTTTTTAATTCAAATGATTCTTACACCAACGACGATAGCTTGATGATTTTGCTAGTAGCATAATCAAGTTTCTATTTTGTTAGGTTTAGCTGGTCACCCAAGAGGTGGGATAAATTTGGTGATGCAAGATTTTTGCCTCTTTTGGATCACTATAACACCCCTCATGTTATTTTCTTAGCTTTGTGTTCAGGACCGGAGGAAACAAGAAGGAGGAAGGCTCAAGTGGAGTCTGAAAGAGCTTCACGCCGTGGCGAGAAACAAGGCCGTAGCGGCTAGAACTATTCTAGTGGCGTTGTTCCGGATGAACTTGGTGGAGCCGCAGTGAGGTATACTGGAGCCACGGTGAGGATAGGGAAATTTGTTTAAATTCGGATCATTTTGGATGAACAGAAAAGAAAGAAATAGAGGAAACCGAGGGAGACCGCGAGGAGCTGAGCTAGGGTTCGAGATTCCTGGCTTCTAGGAGTGATTTTCGGACATTAGTGTTACCTTTGGCCGGGTGCACCAATGGTAGGTGAGCTTGGTAATGTCCTAAAATCAGTCTTCACCGATTGTTGGAAGGGAGTTATCTATACAAAATGTCCTATCATGATGATAGCCCGTGGTTCTAGCTGTGTGCGAGGGAGACATGCTACCATTCATTGTACATTGTATTCATGAGTTGTATGGAATATATATATGTATCTGTTTACCCCCAGTTACTGAGACATTGTCTCACACCCCTCTCCCGTGAACTAACCTTTCAAGTGACTGTTATGACACTATTCCGGATAAGACGCGGGAGTAGTTGTGTACGTGGGAATAGTCTATGTAGAGTGTGTATTTTGGATAATGTATCTTGTGCCAAGTTGGATAGAGAATGGTTTGTAATGAATGTATGGTTATTGTTAAGGATTATTATGGATGGATGGTATGGCTATGTATGTTATATGTATGGTTGCAGGGTTTTGAACGCTGAGAAGCCTATATGTTAGTGTCGATGAGCTCAAAGTGGTTTTGGGGCCTTGTTGGTTTGTTTAAGGGCCTGTAGCCCATTTGGTCAAATTGGTCTAAGGGGTCAAATCTTAAAGAAGTGGTTCCTTTGAGGTGAAGCCTCTTTAAACAGGTTGGTTTGGGGGCTTTGGATCTGTATGATTGGTTTGTGAGTGTCCATTTGCCTTTGGTGGCAATTGGAGGTTGTTAGTAGTAAGTTTTGGTCGATAAGTGGCCAAAATGGTACCAAGGGTCTAGAATCTTTATACAGAGTTGGATTGATGTAAAAGTGTTGTCTATGGATAGATGGGGACTAGATTGACTTGTAGGTATTGGAATCAAGTCAATCAGAGGTCAGAGCATAAAGATATGCGCGTCGGAAGTTTGCCCCAAAATGTGGAAATTTCTGATATATGATATCAGCGTGGGATGTCGTGGCTCCAGAGTCCAGGCTGGGGCGCAGTGAATCCAGAAACGATGTAGAAATAGGGGAACCTGGAGCCGCGGTAGTACTGTAGCGGCCGCAGCCCCAGCCCAGTTTTTGGTGGTTTTAAGGTCATTTCCGCTGTTTTGAGGCATTAGAGAGTTGTTTTGACATGTCAGGGTTGTGTTTGGTTGAATTTTGAAGTTTTTGGTTAAGTCTGGAGGTATAAGGAGGTAGGGTGTTACAATTACAACCCAAATTCACCATATCTGCAGTAAAATAGGGATGAACAAAGATAGTTAAGTTCAGCAATCAAGGGGAGAGGATGAAGAGCAAAACACAAGAATTTATATTGGTTCGGCCTAAACTACTTGGCCTACGTTCAGTCTCCAAGTCACCACTTGAGATTTTCCGTTATATTCCATAAGTTTCATCCGGACACTTGTGAAGTCTCAGTACATCCTACAAGTTTTAGTAGGCACTTGTGAAGCCAATCTTCCTACACCCGCATAAGATGTGTAATTTCCCTTAATGTTTCTTCACACTAAGCTTCTTCCCAGAAATTATAGGAAGAATGATTACAAAATAGAAACTATCTTCTAGAGTAGATGATGTAACGTCCGGCCGCTATTCGGGATTGATGACTGTCCCCACAAACCAACACAAGCCCTTTCGGTGTGCTTTGTCCTCACTCACACACCTCCTTCCCAGGAGGTCACCCATCCCATCATTGCTCCAGGTCAAGCACGCTTAACTGAGGAGCTCTTAGGGGATAGGCTACCGAAAAAGTAAGTGCACCTTATTGGTATAGATAGTACCTATCAATTCCTTTAAACTATCCTCAATCATATAGTCCCATACCTATACAGTCTCTGGATCCCTCTCGTTCTAGTATGTATTCGATTCATTCATATGCCCCTCCCACTTAGAAGCCTGCCAGGAGCCACTCCTTGCCGGTGCCTCATTACTTTATCCTCGTAACTTTATCCGAAGCCCCCACTTTTCTTGCACCGGCGATCACTCCCCGCCCTCGTCAGTGCCCGGATGTCACAGATGATACATTAAAAGTTCACTTTATTGAGGTTGGTTTTTCAAAAAATGCTGATACAAAAAGATTTGATGTATTGGAACAATATTTTTGTACAATTTCTCTTAAAATTGTTACCTATAAGTTTAAATGAGGTTCTATTTATAAATTTGTAGTTTAACTAGACGTTAGACACATGATCTAAGTTTTAAAGACATTAACCAACGATTACTCTGCAAGACTAATTATTCACCAACCACATTTAATGCGTTTGACATACTGAAATTTGAATTTTAGGTGCTAATAGATGAATTTCATAAAAACCATAAACTAAAGACTTCAATATTAAACTTTCAAAATTAGTCTGTTCAAAAGTGAAATTCAAATTTTGAACTTGTCAAATATATCCCATGTCAGAACATACGAATTTTCATATTCAAAGTGCATTTGTTGAGTTTGAACAATTGTCTCATATTTTTATAGTGCACTCGAAATTTGAATCTCAAGATCTGAAATTCATTTGTTAGAGGATTCCTTAACATGGTACAAAAGTTCTCTTCTGTGAAATTCAAATTTTGCACTTCAAAGTTTTTCTATCAGAGACATGCTCTCACAAGACTAGCTAGTTCTTATTTCAAAATTTGAATTTTAAAATTCAAAATTCATCTGTCAGAGGGAATGACTCTGAACTCTTTATGCACTTTAATAACATTTAAATTTTGACTAGACCTCAGATGAATTTTGTATATTTTACTAATTGTGCTTAACTTGAAATTCAAATTTCAAAATTGAAATTCATCTATTAAAGATGATAACTCTGGAACTTCGAATTTTAGCAAGCAAAATTTGAATTTTACACAAAATTCATAAGCATTAACTTCAAAATTCGTCTGTTAGTTAGTGTTTTCCAAATCTAACATATCTAACATTAGATTTACTTAATTTAACTCATTTAAAACATATGGTAACAAGATTAAGTAATTTTTAAAGATTAAAACCACTTCAAGACCTAAGTGAAGACAAATATATCTAATAACTAGGTTAATGCTTGAACTCCACTTTCATTTGGTTATTTCCTTCTTGGCATGCTCCCTTCTAATATTCAATTCTTGGAGCATCCTATCTGTTCTTCTTTCTTGAGTGAGACATGATATTGATTTTGCTTTCTTTATTTCAATGCTTACTCTTCCTACTTGGACCACCCTACATTTAATATATTACACTTACAAATTAAGTAATTAATCCAATTTATATACCCAACTTGTATTATACAATATAAGAGTATAATGGATATATTGGTACATAGCATGATAAATGCACTATAAACTCAATTAAGTACATACTAATACACATTTTACTTCTTTAAGAAACATCATATTTGTTAGACACATATGATGCATTTATTTCTTATTGCTCTACATTTATTATCATTAAAACTTATATTATACTAAATTTAACATGTTTCAAACCCCACAATTAGATAAAAGCGACCTAATTAATTCATTTTTTTATTTTTGCCCATTAAATGTAGTAGTTAAAGAGAGTGCAAAACATTAACTTTGTTTTTCTTTGAGTCTTTTTTTGTGTAACCAGTAGTATATTTGACAATTTTTTTCCCTTACAAAAGGCTTTACTTCCCTTGTTTTCATTTAAAAAAAAATAATTTTGAAAGTATCTTCATGCAATTCGGGTATGAATCTAAACTTTAGTGAATTGACTATAGTTCTTGTTTTAAGCACTCAAACTTAAAAAATTTCAAAATTACATAAATGATTGAAATTAATAGTTGGTTCAATTAATAAGGATTTAATCTCATAAGACTATGGGTTTTAATCCTCTGAGTTGTGGGGTTTGTTTTGGATTTGGAAGTTCGTAGAACCCAACTTACATATATTTTTTTCTCAATAATAAAGAAGTTAATGTTCAATGAGTTTAATTAATTAATGAAAAAAACTGGAATTACAAAAGTAATTATGCATTACAACTCTAGTATCATTGAATTATAATTTATTAGGCCTCTTCACTCAAGTTCCAATGGTTCGCAAATATCTTTATACTTTTGCTAGTTGTGCAATTAATTTTTCTTTCCAAAATATCCACAAAAATATTTGAAACCCGTATTGATAACAATATTGCTCATGTTTTTCTTCATGAAAATATAACAATATCGAATATGGAATGAGATTCTACAATTCCTTAAGCAATCATAAATTCTCTAGAAAACAAATTGAGAGTAGTCTCATACAAAAACAGATTCTTACATAATTCATCCGTCAAAATTGGGCAACATTGCCATATTATCTTCGAAAACAAATAAGGGGAGGGGAACATGTTCCCTCCCACCCATCCCCTTCTGTCCTTTTTATCTAAGGATTAAAAGCAAAGTGCTTCATCCTTTTGTTTTGTTTAAGAAAAAAATATTAATAGAAGTATTTTTCTCCTTTCTTCTCCAAATTTCTCAAACCAAATTCATGCATAATTGCTCAGTGCATAAGAGGAAAATTTGCCAAATGATTTCAATTGAAGCCATTGTTTTATTTTATTTCATTTTTTTTTTAAGGAGGAAGCTTTCGTGAAATGGACGAAGTCCCACATCCGGTAAGCTTTTGAGAGAAGGAGAGGGTGGGTCTATGTAAGGGAAGAGAATGGAACCACGTTCTTTAAAAGTGGGCTCACGTGGTAATATGTCAATGACAATATGGCCCATGTTTTATGGATTGGGTTTTATTGATATTGGTTAGCCCACCACACAGAGGGGCGAATCCTAGCTGAACTTTTAGTGCCCTTCGGCACAAAGAACGAACCCCAATAAAAGGACAAGGAGAAAATAATAGTAAAAATATTGATAAACATTACCCAATGTTTTTTTAATGCTTTTCTCCCTTGCTTCAGTCATATCAAGTGTGGCCTTAACAACAACAACAACAATGTGAAAGTGGCCATGCCTCAATGTTCATGAAAGTGAGCATTCTTTGAGAATGAGAAGTTGAAATTCTTCAAGCCCAAAAAATAAAAATAAAAATAAAAATAAAACAAGAAATTGAAATTCAACTCAACTAAACATTTTTTTTTCTTGGAACAAAAACAACTTCTTGAAGTTCCCAACTTAAGGATATAATTATAAACGAAGCAAATAAGTAAAAAGGTTGGCAATTTGCCCCAACAATTTGTCAATGCTCAACCTGAAGGGGTAGTCTAGAATATTCCATAAAAGGCGGCTGTATCTATGAAATTAATGTCAATGAAATTTAGCCTGATGATGCTGCTAAGTGAAGATGATCCCCTATATATGTTGTATCTATAAAATGCCCCCTTTGATCTGAGATAAATGAAGACACTTGCACCCCAAGAGCTGTTTTGATTGGCTCCTTGATGTGTGCATTTTATATATGTAAAATACCGATATTTAAACTCTAAATTGCATATATATATGTTTACATTAGTATATTTTAGTATAATTTAACATATTTTTGTGTTTCAAGGCATTATAGGCTCATTTGGAAGCATTCGAAGTAAAAACGTTACAAATTATTCATGTTGAAAAGTTTGGACACTCTTCGGTATTTTGATCATAACTCTCACATCTGAACTCCAATTGAAATGATTTAAGATGCGTTAGAAATCTAAGACATATAAATACAACTTTTATGTTTTATATTTTCCCAAATTCCAATGTTATCATGGTAAAAATCAAATTCAAATTGTCAACACGAGTTAGTGGCTTTCTGAAGCTAAACGAAGCACTGTTTGTACCACAGAAGCACCTAGCATAGGGTCAATGTGTTTTTAATGTTTTTCAAGCTTTTAGAAGCACCCAATGCCGTATTGGATGATTATATGGCCACCTGGCGCCGGGTCAAACATCAGAGGTCCGTAAAAACACGTTTTTGACGTTTTTATGATATTTTGGCTTTCATGGGCTTCTAGACTTTCTCTATATAAGAAGACATGGTAGAAACGCAAAAGGTGATGATTCAAAAACACACTTAGAGACCAGAGAACACGGTTCAAATGCACATGGGAGTAACTAGGATCAATCTATAAAGAAAAAGCAAGGAGATCTGAGGAGTATTAAAGCAAGATTATATTTTCTTTTATAATTCTTCCGTCTTGTTATTCTTATCATGGTTTGAAATTTTAGTTTTGCATTAATTTCTAATTTTATAAGTAGTTAAATTTTCCAGTTGGGGTAGAGATGCAGCCTGACTAAGATGGATTAAATTTGTTTCTCTAGTTAAAACTCTGTTAATTTATTCTTCAAGTTATAATTAATTTATCTTTTTATTATATTTATTTCTTTTGTTCATTTATGTGGATTTTATACTTGATCACCATATAATCTAATTAATAGGTAAACTTGATGGACTGAGAGCTGAAGAGTGAACCAAGATTTAGAGAAATAAACATGAATAACTAATCTAGAGATAGAATTAGAAATTCGTGGTGATATATATTGTAGTTTTTAAGGTTTAATTAAGAATTTTAGTTACGCGAGAGTGAATTGAATCCTAATTAAATAAGAACTAATTGATCGAGAGGTAATTAGAATACTTTAAAAACAACAATTACTATAATTATGTGAAGTCTAACTAAGAAATAAAATCTAATTATCTTATAAGGTGAATCCTAATCCCTCGATGCTTCTAGATTTGAATTAAAGCTCATACTATGTTTTGTTTCCTATTTTTTTCCTTTTTAATTTGAGTTCTCAATTTAATTATCACTTACTTTTGCGATTAAAACTTTGGACGGATAAATTTACTACTTTCCTTAGGTTCAACTTTTGAAATACTTCGGAGACTTTTTATTACTGCAATTGACCATGTATACTTGCATAATCCCGATCACTGCTTTAACTATGGCAATGAGAGGTTGCAAGATGTGGAAAAGCACAAATGAATACTTTTTCAAAAGATTTGCTCAACAAGCTAAAATAATAGAGGATATCATAGGTTTATATATTGTAATTCTTGATTAATTTAAAGGGACGTTTGTGCAGGCTTGAAATAGAGATGTCTCTGCAATTAAAGGGGTGATCAATATATTTTACGAAGAAGAATTAATATAAAATGAATTTTAGACAAAAACTGTTGAAGTGCAAAATGACAAAGTCCAGACTAAAAAAGATTAAGTCTCGAAGGGGGGAAAAAGAATCTCACGGAAGAAAAATTAAAGCTGGATCAAACTTCATATATATTGACATTTATAACCAACTTCTCAGCCATACAGAAAGCTCTAACAATTAGAATCATTGAGGGAAAATTACTACCTTGGCACACAAAAAATGGCATAAGAAATACTATATAATTTATATATCAACACAAGTTCAAAAATACGCAAATTATAATGTTTTAAAGGCTAGCTTAAATATGATTTTGAATAATACTTAAAATGAGGAGTACAATTCTAGCGGCAGAAGCATCAGTTTGCAAAGGTGTCTTGCTTCATGAAGGTAACAATTGTAGCTATTATATAAAACAAGTTGACAATTTGTCCTAACAATTTGTCAATGTTCATCCCAACGTACTGTCCAGAATATTTCAAAAAAGGAAGGTAGATAAAGTTAGTTGAAAGTATTAATTTTATCAAAATAATTATTGTCTTTCCAAAAATGCCATTTATTAATTTCATTCACTTTTCTTCTAAAGAGATAATTGGGTTAGTTGTAGAGTTAAATTTATGAAGGGTATTGTTTAAAAAAACTTAAAAAAACTGTACTAAAACCAGATAAAAAGTTTTATATTATAGGACAAGAAAAATTTTATAAAATGTCTTATAATATGGAACAGAAGTAACAAAAGAATTAATGGTGTGGAGGATGCGGATATAGGCTCTTATAATCCTTCCCCACATCCACCCAAATTTCTTGTCTAATAAGAGCACATCCAAAATCTTCAGAAGACGATGGACATAAAGTAAAAAAAGTTTACCATTGAGATTACTGAAGAAATTGTTGAAATATAACTTCACCTCTCATCTCATTCTATAGAATCGAACTCCAATCATTTGGAACAACAAGTTCTGCATCTTATATTTTCCTCTTCTAATTGTGAAAGCATTTCTTGTTTTCTTTACTCTTCGTTTGCTTACAACTTTTTGAAATTGCTAATCACTTTCCAAATCAAGTTTTATAGATGGAAGATGATATGATCATTGACATTAAAGCAACAATTCCATGGTGAAGATGGTTTCTTGTCACCTTCTTGTTGTATCTACATGATGCCCCATGGGATTCGTGATATAAAAGAAGAAGCATACACCTCAAGAGTTGTTTTGATCGGTCCTGTTCATTACGGAATTGAGAGATTGCAAGACATGGTAAGGCATAAACAAATATTCTTCAAAAAGTTTACACATGAAGCCATGACAAGCTTGGACAATTTGGTTAACTATGTAAAACATTTTGAGCAGAAGGTTCGTGCTTATTATTCAAAGAGCATCAAACTTAGCGAGAGGGAACTTGTATAAAAAATGGGAGAGGCAACGATATTAGTGTCATAATTAAACTCTTTAGAAAGAAATGTATAAAAGATGGGAGAGGCAACGATGCTAAACTTTCATAACCATGGTTAATTGATACTATAGTTAAGGATCTACTTTTACTTGAGAATCAACTTCCATTCTTTATTCTTGAAGAACTATACAATAAAGCATTTCTTCTTGACCTTCATGGTGACTTCCTTTCATTTCTTGTGCTCCATATAACTTCTTTGACTTTTTTAATATAAAGAAATTATAGTTTAATTCTGATGTTAGGATAAAGCACTTCACTAATCTTCTTAGATTGTTTTACTTACTGAGAATGAAACCTATAAGACATATATTCCATGGGGCTAGAGACCATATTCTTTTATTTAGTGTAAACCAATTATAGGAAGTAGGAGTGAAGTTGAAGGGAAGCACAAGTAAGTGTCTACTGTGATATCCTAAGAATTTATGGCCAAAATAACCAACATTAACTAAACCCTTGACACTTTGGGATGAAAAACATGAGGTAAGGCTCAGAAAAACTGAGAAAAACATGACCAAACTACCAAGCATTGTGATGAGGAAGCAAAAGAACCAAAAATGCAAAATTTCTATTGTGGCACCGTTGCGGTAACCCTTGTTGTCTATGACAGCAAAAATCTGACTTTTGGGGTGAACTTCGAATGTGCATAACTCCCAACACAGAGCTTTGATTTACGTGATTCTAATAAAGCCTACTTGTCACATAAAATCTCCTCTAAGTAAAGCATAGACCACATTTCAAAATTTATTTGTATGGAGATTTTGGACGTCCGGGACCAAAATGGTCATTTTTAGGCAAAAAACTTGGCATCAACACCACCACAACCAATCCATTAACCTTCTGGACACCAAATCTATTCCTACAAGTCACGAATGATTGAAGGACATTGTCCAATAAGTTGCACTCCCAGGAAATCATTCCCTTAAGATTTAACCCCCTTGAACCCCAAATTTAACCAATGAGTTACGTATCAATTTTCTCCAAAACCTACCAAGTATCAAAACCAACTTAATAAACCACTCTAACTTGACAAAATACATATGGGGCAACTATTGCTCAAGCCCAAAAACACCTTCATGACAAATAGGTCATACCTCCCTTGATACATAAAACATCCACAATGTCAAACCTCATGAGGGCATCCAAATGGCTTAAACCACCATTACATCATTGCATACATCCACACATAGACTCATTATACACATCCATACACAAGATAGCCTCAAAGAATCTTGAGGTTATAGGTGACATAAGTCATACATGAAAGACATGGACATACCAACAATGCCAAGGAACATAAACATAACAATTACATATGGCATCATTTGATGTCCTACACTTGGCACAATATTACAACATAACATGTGTTCTCAAACAAACACATACGAAACATAGGTACTTGAATATCCCGTATGCCTCAAAGGGGAACTCATATGCCTCTACCTCCTCTTTGCTAGAACTATAATAATGTTTTCCATGGGGGGTGAGACAAGAGTCCTAGTAACCAAGAAGGAACCAAACAAGAACAAAAAAGGGATTCTAACATGAAAGGTTCAATACGAAAGTTCAGTCAAAAAGACACAATGCAAGTTTGAATACAAGAGATCGTTACAAGCTTATATATTTGTATGTGCAGAATATGTCACGCATCATGCAATACTCATGATATGTAACGATCACAGAGTAACCTCGACAAGTAACCCCCTTCTAACAACCAATGAAGGCTGATTCCGGGGCAACTACTAAGCTCACCTCCTACTAGTCATGACTTGGTCAAAGACCATTTCACTAATGGTTGGACCATGGTTCTCCTTCCTCTAAACCACTTGAATTAGTGGCTATTTAGAGAAGGTATATCCCCAATCCACTACCAGCTGAATTTGGCAGTTGAGGATGGCTATTTAGTGGTAGGGATATCCTAAGCTGCACTACCAGAACACAAGGCCTCGTATGCTATTTAGCATATTAGTATGCCATGTGGTATTAAGGCATCATCACCCAACAGTATTATGCCTTCATAATGTATGACTCATGACAATGCTCAATGTATGCTAACATGTTGTCTCATGCTATATGTCTATGATCATACTAGCATATCATTATCATCATCATCATCATTATCATCATACAAAATATCTCATGGGAATGCACATTAATCATATACATATATATACATCAATGCTCATCATTCTCATAGGCTTATACTCATATGTATACATTCACATTGACTGGTTTCATTCATTATCAATATCATCATTATCATCATGTTATCAAACTATCATGTTCAATCCATTATCATTAATATCGTCATTATCATCATTACCAAATTCATGTTAACACTACATCTTTTACATACAACATTGATAAGTATACACAATAATTATGAACTGAGCCCTTCTTCACTAGGGTATATAAATACGCATACATACATTTACACATATAAACATACATAATTAGCCATTTTCATTACTTAACATAATTTTTTGGAAAGATAAGGAGTTTAAGAGAACTTACCAGCCATGATGTAAAAGCACATATCATAATATGAAAAGTTCAAAACTTATTTAACAAAAGAATTACTCCCCGGTTACCTTAGATTGCTCGAATACATGCTCATAACCATGGTAGGCCATGGGATCTCCACTACACACACAAAAGAGGAAATGTAATCCAAGTTAAATAGATAGCATTTAATACCAAATGAAGTCTAAAGATTCATCAAAACTCCAATGGAACCATTAGAATTTTCTAAGACTACTTAGGACATACGAGACCAAACTCCATCATATGGCAAGTATAATACCTCTCATGATATCTTTCTTGGTTCTTGTTCAGGACCAGAGGAAACAGGATGGAGGAAGGCTCATGTGGAGTCTGGAAGAGCTCCACGCTGCGGTGAGAAGCGAGGCCGCCGTGGCGAGAATCTTTCCAGTAGCATGATTTTAGCTGAATACAGTGGAGCCATGGTGAGGGATGCTAAGGCCGTGGCGAGATTCAGGATTTTTGTTTAAATCCAGATCATTTTGGGTGAATAGAAAAGAAAGAAATAAAGGGAGCGACGGAGGAAACCGAGGGAGCTGAGCTAGGGTTCGCTATTTTCGGCTATTGGGAGTGATTTTCGAACATCAAGAGCTTGAATTTAAGTTGGTAAGTGTTCTCTACTCCTCCCCCTCTATTTTCTTTGGTTGGAGTTTGGGATTTTTGGTTGTGAGGTTGGATTTCCGGTTTAGGAAGAAATCCACCGATTGAAATGGGGTTAATGAAGTATGTTTTAGTGTTCTTGTTGCTTGGGTATGAGTTTTGAAGGGATTATGTGTGTTTAGAGCTTAACCCTAGGTTGTTCTTTTTTGAGAGTATTAAGAATCCGAAGTATAAGGTATTGTATGATGTGTGAATGGTCCCTAAGAGCTTAATGATGCATAAAATAAGGTATTGGAACCTTGGGTTAGGCCTAAAGTGGTTAAGTGAGACATTTGGATATTTGGTATATGTGGTTAATTGAGATATTGCAGTATTATGAAGGTTGTTTGGTTACTCGAGAGGGACTCATGCGTGTTGGGCTATTAAATAAGTTCGTGGAACTCACGCGTGTGATATTGACAACCTGAGGTAACCGGGTGTTTGTTTGTTTGTTTGTATTGTATTGTATGATAGTATGTATAATTGTATGTATATGCATGTTTCTTTCATACCACGATATTGATATGTGTGTACTATTTTCTATATATATATCGTGGTATGTACACAGCTAGATGATGATTATGATGATGATATTGACATAACATGACATGATGCATACATGACACTGCGATATGATGATGATTATTATATGATGATACATGAGCATCACCACATGATATTGTAAGATTGTGATATATGGTGGATTGGGTGGTGATGATGATATGATATATAATGACATGATATGATATACGATTAGAGAGGATAAGGATAGGATTCCTGTCACTAAATCCTCCCCTATGGCGAGGGGAGCCAGGCGGCAGTGGACTGCACCTTCCCTAAATCACCACCAATTCGAGGTGGTCTAGGGGAAGGAGAGCCACTGTTCGAGCACTAGTGTAACCTTTGGCTGAGTTACATTAGTGTAAGGTGAGCTTGGTAATGTCTCAGAATCGGTCTTCACCAACTATTGGAAGGGAGTTACCTATCTGAAATGTCTTACTATGATGATAGCCCATGGTTCTAGTTGTGTGCGAGGGAGACATGCATACTATTCATTCACATTGCATTCATGAGTTGCATGATATATATGTGTGTGTGTGTGTGTGGTTGCCCCTGGTTGCTGAGACATTGTCTCACACCCGTCTCCCATGAACTAACCTTTCAGGTGACGGTTCTGGCACTAATTTGGAGAAGCCACGAGAGTAGCTGCGTACGTGGGAATAGTATGTGTAGTATGTGTATTTTTGGATAATGTATCTTGTGCCAAGTAGGATAGAATGGTTTGCAATGATCGTATGGCTATTGATAAGGATTATTATGGATAGATTATATGATTATGGGTGTTGTATGCACGGTTGTATGGTTTTGGAGGATGAGAAGTCTGTATGTTGGTGTTTGTGAGTCCAGAGTTAGAATTGGGCCTGATTGGTATGTTTTATGGCCTGTAGCCGAATTGTCAAGTTAGGTTCTAAGGGGGTCAAATCTCAGAGGAGTGGTTCCTTTGAAGTGAAACCTCTTTGGACAAGTTAGTTTGGGGGTTTTGGACCTATATGAATGGTCTTTGATTGACTAATTGCCTTTGGTGGCAATTGGAGATGATTAATAGTGAGTTTTGGTCAATAAGTGGCCAAAACAGTGTCAGGAGTCCAAAATATCCATACGGAATTGGATTGAGATGATAGTGGTGTCTATGGTTAGATTAGGACTAGATTGACTTGTAGGAGTTGGAATCAAGTCAATCGGAGGTCAGAGCATAAAGTTATGTCCGTTGGAAGTTCACCCCCGAGTCTAGTCATTACTGATATGGTATATCAGCATGGGGCGCCGCGGCTCCAGAGTCCAGGGGAGGTTGGAGCCATGGCGGTATTGTAGTGGTCGTGGCCCCAACCTACTTTTTGGTGCTTTTGTGTTGTTTTTCCGCTGCCCAGAAGGTTTGGACAGTTGTTTTAAGGTATTAGGGTTGTGTTTGGTTGAATTTTAAAGATTTTGGTCAGTTCTGGAAGTGTAAGAAGGTAGGGTGTTACAGCAAGTTTGTCACTTACAAATGAGTTTACTGCTTGCCAGCAACTTCTCAGTGTACAAATACTTCAATTAAATGAGTTTACATCCTACACAATCAATTTACACACATATCAATTAGTGAGATAGCTTCTAATAAATCATAACTTAGGGTTCCAAGCTTATACTCAACAAAATTGCCAAACCAATAATATATCCATTCTTCATTAACCCTAACATTGCTGCCCATATGCCACCATAACTCAGAAAATTCGCACATCACATAACCGTACATGGTAGAGGCTAGAGTTTGGCATCTTTGGACCACTACACATAAAAAATTCTCAACCCAAAGCTTAAAGACACCACACAATACTATTTTGAAGCATTTAAACACAAATTAATTGGTGAAATCTTCAACAAATTTGAAACCCAAGCCTTACCCATGAATTTTATTCAAGAATCATGAGAAAAAAGAAGGGGAAGAAGAGAAATCATGTTACCTCAAGTTGTATAGCTCCCCCAAGCCTCCAAATTTAGTTCTCAAGATTCAAGAGCCAAATAATAAAGAAACCCGAAACCCTCAAGCAAAACACTATTTCAGTGAGTATTATGCGTATTGATCTATAATAGTATTGCGACTAGAGTCGCAGCCATGAAACATTCCACTGTGGTGCTATCCATGAATTTTTCTGAAAATTCTGATGTCAAGACGCGGTGGTGAACAGTGTCACCGCGGCTGTAATGAATTCTATCTCCCAACTCAGTCACCTTCCAAAAATCATAACTTATTACACAAAAATTCAATTGAAGTGATTTTAAATTGATTTAAAGCTTGAGAAGTCTTCTTTAATGGAAAAATAAACATGGACACTTCTGCAGCTTAGAGTTTTTTCCCCATAATTTGTTGCTTTGTTTCTTTACTCATTTCCTTCAGTTTTGGCTCCTCCAGTCATACATAATTAAAATAATATCCTTCCATTAATCATATACATGTTCAAAACAATTGAATTGGGGTTGTTACACTTACTAGACTTGAAATTTTTAGGACGTGGTCTTGATGTCCCACAAATTCTAGTTGAAGATACCACTAAAGTTTTTTTTTTGGCAATATCATAGCTTTAGAACAGTGCCATTATCCTTATGAATCCTACATTATGGACTATGTTGTTGTATTGAACAACCTAATCAACACAATTAAAGATATGGATGTCCTCATTCAGAGGAAAATAATCTACAACTATATAGGTGATACAAATAATGTTGCATGCAGCGTTATTTAATGGCTTATGGAAAAATATCATTCAAAGGAATTTCAATGATGAATACATTGATATTTGCAAAAAGGTTGAATGGCTTCTGTCAAGTTCCTTGGCACAAGAAGAAGGCAACTTTGAGATGTGATTATTACAAGACACCATGGCAAGCTGTTGTTTCTATTGCTGGAATAGTACTTCTCATTCTCACACTTATTCAAACCATATTTTCTGTGCTCCAAGTAGTGTTGAACTATTAAATTTAAAGCTAGCTTGTATGTTTTAGTGTTGTATCCTCGAAATTTATTAATCATTCTTTGTATAGCATATATGAATAAGTGAGTGATCTTTACAAATGTAGTCGTATAATAAGTGTTATCCTTATTTTTCATTTTGTTCAAACATTATTCTATGATAGCTGCGTAAGTTGAATTTTTCTAACAAAATTCTTTTAAAGTAAAAAAAACAAAAGATAGTTAGTAGTATTTTCAAACTTGGCTCTCTATTTCTTACATCTATAATTTTTCCAGCTTTCAATTCATGGACCTTTCAAATTAAATATAAATAATTCAAATTCATTATCATTAATTTTTTTTGGATTTTTGACATCTCAATTATTATTTCTTAATACAAACGCACAATGACTAAAAAGTACTAAAGCTAGTAAAGTAGAAGCTGTAACATTCCAAATTTCATATAGGACACCACGATATGTATAGAGATGTGGGGAACGTAGTATGAGATGCTTGAAATGATAGAAAAGAAAGAAAGCAACAGTGTTACATGCTTGGTCATTAAATGAAATTAATTCTCATATGGTTGTAAAAAGGAATTATGTATGGTTCTTCATTGAAATTAAGTTTCTATAAGGTTCTTAGTAGGAATTAATTCCATAATTGAAGAATATGCACTAAACCGGTTAAATGTAAGCTCATGTCGAGTTGAGTGCAACATTATAAGTATCGCATAGCTAGGAAGTCTACATTGAAAGATAAACCAATTTGAAAGTATGATGTAGAGAATTATTAAAAAATTGGTCTTTAGAGGAAATTATGAAAAAGTACCTCGAAGAATCAGTACTTACGTTGTTTACCCAACTCAAGGCAAAATGGCCCTTTCCAATGTTTAAAAAAATGTGGAAATTGTATTTTAGCCTCAAGGAAAAGGAATTATTTGCAAGTTAGTCCTTAAAAGGAAGAATTAATTGCATTCAAGTTCCTGGGAAAAATTATGAGAAAAGGGCCCAAAAGAATTAAAAATTATAATTTTACCCCAGTTCAAGGACAATTCTGGAATCTTTACAAATTCTGTCAAGATGGAGCTCTCGACTAGACGAACTCAATGAAATATAGTTTAGAGGTTAATTGAATTAATATGAATTTATAATTCCAATTTAAGGTTGAAAACGATTTTTAAGTCGAAAAAAAGATTTGTAAGCCCTATAGAAGTAGACGAGTGAAGAGAACACGATGTGGATCTTTACAAATAAATTTGGGGATCAAAATAATGCATTTTGTCTAAAAGTAAATTTAGAACAATCATGTACTAATTACGTGACAATTACGCTAAAAATATTTAATTGGTATGGGTAAATTTTATTAGTAATGGTTATTTTGGACTACTAAAATTTATGGAGCATTTTTGGATGAGAATAACCACCCTTGAGTGTCATGACAGTAGCTGCATAGACACCCTTGGAATTTAATTATTTGATTTTTAGTGAATTATTCCATTAAAAGTAACCAAGTTTTTCAATTAATCCAAAGTCACTAGTCACTCATTATATCTCCTCTAAGGCTTGGGTTAAGGTGTTTAAGTGGGTGTTTCAGCTCTGAAATTTTAGACCAAGAGGGAGCAACTCATGAGAGGAAAGGAGAGAAAAAGAGAAGAAAAGAGGAAAATCATAAGGCCAAGCTTGAGGATTCAAGTGGTTTGGTAAATTTCTATGATCCCTAGCTTGCTATTTCAAGTGTTTGAGGTACTTTAATGGAGTCTTCTTCTTCCTCTTTCTATCCATGGAGTTAAGCCAAATCCTAGAGGAAACAAGGAAAGAATTTATATGCAATAAACTTAGGAGAAACCATTAACTAGTCAAGAAAACATGATTTCATGGAGTAGTTTGTTGTATTGCAAAGAAAATATTTTTCCTCCTTCTTCCACGGGTTTCAGCCAAAACAAAGCATTATGTTAGAGATAGAATTTTACAATTTTGATGTCAAAAATGGATTTTGCATGGGCCAAAACCTTAAGAACATGTGTTGGATCAAAGAAAAACCAAATGGACAGTAAGATGAAATTTTATGATTTTTGTGAGCACTTTGTGAAAGATGGATTTGAACCAGTAGCTGATGTGTTCTAATGATGATGTAGTTAGGTTTAAGAAGGCTCAAGGAAGTTGGAAAAGTGATCTACAAAGGAAGAAAACCAAAGGAATTCAAGGAGATAGCTTAACCCTTTACTTACACTATATTATCATAATTGTAATGCCTTGCCATATGTTTGTATTGACATTATGTGATGTTGGTTGAGTTGAATAAGAGGTTTTGCGACTCCAGGATGTTCACTTTATAAGATAAAATTCAACTGAAATTTTTATAAATTAGTATGGCAATTTATGTTTTAACAAAATTAATTGATGTTTTTATGAATTATGTGACATTGTGCATGCTTGTACAGATAATTGCTACTGAGATTCTTTGAATCTCACCCCTCCCAATGATTAACTATGCTAGGACAAGACCATGGAGAGGCCAAGAAAAGAGCAAGAGGCATGAAGAAGAAAATGATAAATGTTATGACTATGCAAGTATTGATGTTATATATTGAAGAATGTAATGTAAATTTTATGAAAATTTCATATGATTGTATGAGGCTGCCATTGTTTGATAACAAGTACCTTTAAGTTCCCTATAATGTTATGTATGGATTTAGAGCCATGAATGATGATGAATATATGTTAAGTTATTTTGCAAAATATATGAATGAAAAAGCTTATTCTGACCCTTAGTGAGTAGATGAGTTATTGTTTAGACCAAACATGGGATGATGTATGAATGTTATACATACTTATAAAGTAGATAGAGTAAGCTTTCCAAAGAGCTATAGAATACTTAATTTGGACAAGTACATGATTTATGATGAATTTATAAATTTAGGGTTCAAAAATTGGACAGGAATGTAAAACTAAGATTTTTACTGGAAGTACTATTCATTTTAAAAGACAGCATAAAATTGTATAAAGCTCCAAAAATTTAGTAATTTACAAATATAAAAATGTCTACATTTTAAGTTTAATATACTACTGATTTGGAGGTGAGTAGAGCTGTATAATGAGAGAAATACAAGTTTTCCTAAAATTATTTCAGCAGAAGTTGAATTCTAACCTTTAATAGTTTAAGTTAGTGTCTTGCCCTGTACAAGTTGAGTAAATAGATAAGAAAAATATGTCTAGAAAGTACACATGTAAGGATTTTAAATGACAAAAGTATACAGATTTGGCTCCAGATTGAAGGAGATATGAATTTTTAAATTTAAGACCAAAATTCTGGAAAAGTGAAAATAACCAAATTTACAGTAAGTTTTGTAGATTAAATTGTATTGATTAACATGATCAATGCACTGTTCAATATTTTTTTCATGTATAAAATGTTTCAAAATATTTTTAGAGACTTGAATTACCTTCATACAATTTTTCTAGATTTAGTTATGATTTTTTAAATTTCACCACAAAAATGGGACATACCAAATAAACAGTAACACAAAATTAAAATTTTTTGTTTTAATCCCTCAAGTGATTCAAGCTAGTAAAGTGATACAATTGGACTCTCATAAGGTCTAATCATGGGAAATATGGTCATAAGTTAAGGTATTACAAAAGTTTATTTGAAGAGTGGAAAGGCTGCTCGAAAAGTAGAGAAGAGTAAAATAAAACAAAAAGAAATAAAAGGTGGCCATAAGCTTTTGAAATGTAAATTGTGTAATCGGTAATAAATGATTTGGATAACACCTTAATTTGGACCCATTTTCTCATGTTCTAGACCATTATAGAGGCTATTCATACATGATTAAAAGCTTGAATCAAATAAAAAATTAAAACATAATTTTCATAAGAATTGGGTACTGTTCATATGGTATTTTTCCATTTGTCCAACAAAACTTTAAAAATTTATAACTAAATCTAAAAATATTATATGAAGGTGATTCAGGTCTATAAAAATAGTTAAAAGATTTTCTACATGGAAAAAATATGAATCAAGACATTCATTAAGCCAATTATTACAGTTTATTCCTTAAATTTTACTATACATTTAGTCCTTTTATATATTCTAAAGATCTTGGCTTTAATTTTAAAAATTCATATCTCATTCTATCCTGAACCAATTCATGCATTATTTATGTCATTTGAAATCCCTATATGTTTAATTTGTATATTTATTCAATTTGTATAAGGCATAGCACTAAACCTTTAAGGGTCATAATTTAATTTCTACTGGAATAGTTTTAGGAAAATTTTCATTTCTCTTATTATACAACACCAATTACTTTCAAATTAGTGGCATATTAAACTCAAAACATAGGCTTTTCCATATATACAAACTTATAAATTTTTGAAGCTCTACATGATTTTATGATACCTTTTAAAGTAAGCAGTTTTTATGGTCAAAATTTCTAATTTTCTAACTTTGTCCTGTTCTGAACCTTAAATTCAAAAATTCATAATAATTTACACCCTCAACTAATTGAGGTGCTCTTTAGACCATTTTAAATCTCTACCTATATGCTTTTAAAGCATATATATCATTCATACATTCATCGATACAGTCTCTAAATAGTAACTCATCTATTAGCAAGGGCTTAGAACAAGCTTTTTAATTTATGAACTTTGTAAAATAATTTCCATAGCATACATACATCATCATTTCTTGTTCCAAATTCTTACATAACATTTCATAGTACTTAAATAAACATAGTAGCAAAAAGATATAGGCTTCAAGGCCTATACATAATTATACATAATAACTCAAAGTATACTATCGTAGTTTGAATCATCAATTCAAACATTAGTTCTCTTCTCTTGCTCCATAGCTCCCTTGCCTCCATTGTCATTGCTTGTGCCTAATATATTTATCATTTTGGAAGAGCGAGATTCATTGAATCTCAGAAGCATTACCAATTACACATATATCATCACTTAATTCATGAAAAACATTCATCAAACATATTGAATACATTATGCCATATCATTTAATAGAAATTTTGACAGAGTTTCCTTTTACAATTTGGATATCCCAGGGACACAAGCCCCTTCAAACAACTCAACCAACAATCAAATAACATCACAAAACATCAAATATGACATTATACAAGTCATAAGAGTTCATAGAAATGGATAAGACAATATAATGCATATAATGGTAAAAATGCTACCTTTATGCTTCCACTTGCTTTTCCTTTGAGTTGTACTTCTTCCAAACATACTTCCTTAAGCTTTCTTGAACCTAAACATAACATTAAAAGTTCATTTAACCCTAGATTTTTCAATTAGCTATCCTTAAGCTTTAACTTGAAATCATTACTTGTTCTAAAGGTTTTAGATTATGGAGAATCAATTTTTGGGATCTAAATCATGAAATTCCAACTCTAAAATGATGCTTTGTTCTGGCCGAAATCCTCCACTAAAGAGGAAGAAATGATTTTCATGCAATTTCATCTAAACTCTTTGGAAATCCTTGTTTTCCTTACTAGTTAATGGTTTCCCTTGAATTTCTCGTAAGAAAACCCATTTCTTGAACTCCCTAGGGTTGGGCTAAAATTTAGAATGAAGAGAGGAAAGAGAATACTCCAAGAAGCTACACAAAACTACTTTAAACTACAAGCTTATACTAGTGGGATAGCATACTTTGCACTTGGTCTTGATGGCTTCAAGTTTGCTTCTTTCTTTTTCTCTTTTTTCCTTATGCCAAGTGTTCTCTTTTCTCTACAAATTTTTAAGCTTTCAACTCTCTAAAACATACCATTCTAAACAGCCAAAGTGAGAGTAATAAGTGATTCCCTTCCAACAATCGATGAGGACTGATTTTCGGACATAGCTAAGCTCTCCATTCACTACTATAACGTAGCCAAATGTCATACTAATGATTGGACCATGGTCTTCTTCCCCCTAGACCACCCGAATCGGTGGTGATTAAGAGAAGATGCATCGCCAATCCACTGCCACCTGACTCTCTAAGCCATAAGTAGAGGATTTAGTGGTAGGGATATACATATATTAACATTACCACTTAGACACAAGGCCTTGAGTGTTCCACTAGCGGAGTCAGTAGGCTGTCGGAGTACCAAGACTAAAAACAATGCTTTTGGACTACTTCTTGAACACTACAATACCATAATATTTTCAATTAACATAGTATTCATATATCACAATAACTCACAATTTAACCAACCTAGCTTAATGATGACAAATCGATGATTCTAATAGCACGAACATACGTCAATGAGCCCCATACACACATCCAAACCATAAACAACCATAAAATCTTAGAAATTATATAACTCAAAGGGATTTAAGGCTAGCGTTTGAAGCAAACCTTTTATAATCACCCAAAAAACCAAACCCAAGCTTTAATAACACCAATTAACACTTCAATAACACAATTACAACCATTTTAATTGCTAGAAATCTCACACAAGTCTAAATCTATCATACCTCTATGTATTTGATACAAAAAACACACCAAATAGAGAGGAGAGGAAGCAAAATCCACTTAAAGCTTCTAGAGTCCAGAAATTGATCCCCATGGCTAAAAATTGAAATCCTTAGGAGAGCTTTTTTTCTTCTTCTTCTATTTCTTTCCTTCCATCAATTGAAATGCATTCTAATTTAAACACAATCCTTGACTTATGTTGCGATGCACGATAAGTTCACTACGGCATGAGACCCTTCTATCCAAAAAATTTGAATTCCTTATTAGGTATCTCACCGCTGTAGCCCTGCTATTCACTACAGCATGAGAGGCTTCTGCCTCTTTTTTCCAACTTGGTCCATTTTGGTTCTTTCTCCAGTCTTAGTCCCTCAAGTGCTATACAGAAGAACAATTATACTCCTCATTAGCTTAAGGCTAAGTCTAGGACAATACTTTGAGGGTTGTTACATCCTTTCCTCCTTATAAAAATTTCATCAAAATTTCAAATACTTACCTCAGGCAAAAAGATAAGGTATCTCCTTCGTAAAGATTCCTCCATCTCCCACGTGGCATTACTTGATGTCAAACTGCTTTACAATACCTTCACAAGCTTAATGGTCTTATTTCTCAATTGCTTCACTTTTGTGTCAATAATTCCTTTTGGCATGACCTCAAAAGTTTGATCCTCTTACAATTGAACCTTCTCATTTTCTATGATATAAGACATATCAAGGTAATACCTCTTGAGTTAGGACACGTTGAATGATCTTGTTTCTCAATTGCTTTATTTTTATGTCAATAATTCCCTTCGACCTGACCTTAAAAGTTAGATGCTCTCACAACTAAACCTTCTTATTTTCTATGATATGAGACCGATCGGGGTAGTAACTCTTGAGTTGGGACACATGTAAGACATCATGTATTCCTGCGAGATTAAGCGGTAGCGCCACCCAATATGCCATTGGCCCGATCCGTTCCAAAATTTGAAAAGGACCCACATACCATGGAGTAAGTTTCTTTGCCCGTGTTGATCTTTCGTAACCTTAAGGAACGTATAGTCTCTCATATTAAACTCTAAATGTCTCCTCCTTCAGTCAACATAACTCTTCTGCTAGCTTTGAGCGGTCAGAAGATTTTGTCAAATACTCTCAATTTGCCTAGTAGTATGGTCAACAATGTCAGGGCCCAACAAACTCTGCTTACCAAGCTCAACCCAACATAGAAGTGATCAATACTTCAGGCCATACAAGGCCTTATAGGGTGCTATTTGCAAACTTGAATGGTAACTATTGTTGTAGGCAAATTTAATCAACCATAAATACTTGTTCTAATTGCCCTTGTGCTCTAACATACAAAGCTCCAACATGTCCTCTAGAGTTTGAATTGTCCTCTTGGTTTGTCCATCAGATTGAGGAAGATAGGCAGTACTAAAATTCAACTTCATCCCCATATCTACTTGAAGGGATCTCCAAAACTATGTAATGAACCTTAGGTCTCTATCCGATACAATATCCTTTGGCACTGCATGTGGCCCTACAATCTCATTCACACATAGCTGAGCCAACTTTTCCATTGTGATAGTCTGCCGAATCGGTAGGAAATGGCCAACTTCATCAATCTATCAACAATCACCTATATTACTTCATGACCCAAAAAGATTCTTGATAACCCCATCACAAAATCCTTGGATATGCTATCCCACTTCTACTTCGAGATTTCCAAAGGTTGCAATAATCTTACTGCAAGCTGATGCTCTATTTTTACCCAATGACAAACTAGACATTGAGCTACATATCCTACTATATCTTTCTTTATGCTTGGCCACCAATACCCCTACTTCAAATCCTTGTAGATCTTGGTAGTACCTGAGTGAATGGTGTACCTACTTTTATGAGCTTTCTTTAAAATAATCTCTCACAATTCGACAATATTGGGTACACAAATTCGACCATAATATTGGATAATACCATCTTCAAAGAACTCAAAATCTTGAGTCTATGCCATTTCAATCTGTTCTCCAATACCCAAAAAATATTCATCCTCCAACTGTGCAAAATGAATTTCTCTCAACTGATCGCTCGACATGTTGATGGATCCCACAACTAGAACTCTTGGTTGCACAGAGATGGATAAACTTAAATTCCTCCAGCTTTCTATCAATTGTTGCTCCTTCTTCATCATTATAGCTATATGAATTGACTTCCTACTCAAAGCTTCCACCACTATATTAGCCTTGCTAGGATGGTACTTGAAAGCAAAATCATAATCTTTCAAGAATTCCATCCAAAGCTTTGCCTCATATGCAATTCCTTTTGATCGAAAATATACTCTAAGCTCTTGTTATCACTGAATACCTCAAACTGAGCATCATAAAGATGATGTCTCCATATCTTTAAGGTGAACACCATAGCTGTCAGCTTAAGGTCATGAGTAGGATAATTCTCTTCATGAGATTTCAATTGTTGTGACGCATAAGCCATCACTCTACCTTGCTGCATTAACACCCACATCATATCCTTCTTAGAGGAGTTAATGTAAACTATGAACAACTCAAATGGGTTAAGGATGATCAATACTAGGTTGGAAGTCAAGTGAACCTTCAACTCTTGAAATGCTCTCTCACACCTGTTATCCCTGATGAAAGGTCGACCTTTATGAGTTAGCATTGTCAATGGAATGACAAGTTAAGAGAATCCTTTAATGAATCTTCTATAGTAACTAGCCAATCCGAGGAAGTTACAAATCTCTGTCACTGATTGAGGCCTTTCCTAGTTCAACATTGCTTCTACCTTGCTAGGATCCACCACCACACCATCAATCGAAATCACATGACCCAGAAATTTTATCTCATTTAACCAAAACTCACATTTACTTAGTTTGGCATATAATTTCTGATCTCACAATACTTGCAACACAATGTGAAGATGTTGTCCATGTTCCTCCTTATTCCTCAAAATGCCATCAATGAATACCACTTCAAACTTGTCCAGGTACGGTTAAAACACCCTGTTCATTTAATCCATGAAGACTGCAGGGGCATTAGTTAACCCAAATGGCATCACCAAAAACTCATAGTGTTCATACTGAGTTTGACAAGCCATTTTAGGTACATCTTTAGCGCACACACCGAGTTGGTGACAACCAGATCTCAAATCAATTTTTGAGAACACTGATGCACCAGCCAACTAATCAATCAAATCATCAATTCATGGCAGATGATACTTTTTTTGACTCTCACTTGATTCAACTGCCTATAATCAATGCACAACCGAATACTACCTTCCTTCTTCTTAACAAATAATATTGGAGCTCCCAATGTGAGACACTTGGTCTAATAAAACCCTTCTCTAACATTTCCTCAATTTTCTTTTTGAATTCCTTCAATTCTGAGGGCAACATCTGATATGGAGCCTTAGTAATGGGACTTGTTTTAGGCACCAAATTAATAGAGAACTCTAGCTCTTGTTATGGTGGCAAGCCAGTGATCTCCTTCGGAAACACATTAGGGTAATTTCACATAACTAGAAACCTTTATAATTCTTCTTCCACTTTCACAATGATAGAAAAGAAGACCAAGAATCCTTGACACCCTTTTTGTAAATATCTCTCAGCTTTGGAAAATGACAAACAAACATCTTCTCCATATCCTTGAATACTGGGAACATTCATTGATAAGGATACTATCTTTCAAGCACAGTCCAAAATAGCATTATTTCCCTTCAGCCAATTCATTCCAATGATAACATCAATACCCTTTAATGACAAAGAGATCAAATCTAAAGTAGTGCTTTGATTTTCAAAGCGAACCATGCAATTCAAACAAACTGGAGTAGTCTTTATTGAAACCCTCATGGGTGTAGTGATAGACAATTCAAAAGACAACTTGATTGCCATCATTCCCAGTCTCCGGGCACAATCAAAAGACACAAAAGAATGAGACACACCATAATCAAATAAAGCATGAATGGTAAAACCATTGAGTTTAAGAATATCTTGAATCATATTAGGTGCGCATCCGCTTCCTGCCTGGTGATTGCAAAGACTCGACCAAGCATTGTTGGGTTCCTTGTGGAATCATAACGCCTAGACTCAGAACAATCATGTGAAATATGACTTGGCTTCCCACAGTTGTAACAAATCCAACAGGATTGGTCACCATGATTCAACCTACACTTTGCATATGGAGTTAAAGTACTAGTTGAGCTCTGTTAGGCTGGAACCAAATCCCTACTCAAAAAATTGCTTTGATTAGAACTACCCTAGTTGAAACCTCCTCTATGAAATTGGGCCCTACCAGATTGACCTCAACCAAACCAACTTCTTCCTCTACTAGACTAGCTTCTATTAGATTGGGCTTTTCCTCTTCCAGAACCACTGCTACTACTGCTCCTGGATCCACTTTATTTACTAATTCCTCCTGTTGGCCTTAGATGGGAAAAGGCATAAATCGTTGAACTTTTCTTCTTCTCTTCAGTTTCTTTCATTAGCTTGTACAACACCCAGATCTTAGCACACAAGTCCTCAAAAGAAGTGAAATCAATAATAGATAAACTCTCTCTGAGCTCTAGACGGGCACCCTCAAGCAAATACTATGCCTGCCACATGTCATCGGCATGACTTTTCAGATAAGTGTAATTTTTGGCCAAATCTAAGAACCGATCATTAAAATCATCTACCGATAAATTCCCTTGCTGAAAAGCCAGAAACTCTACCTCCTTCTACATCATCAAGGCATGAAGGAAATAGTGTGCAAAGAACCTATCTTTAAATTGGTCCCAATTCAATGGGACACCTGAAGCTTCAACACTCAACAGAATGCTCCTCCACCGTTGCTTAGCTTTCTTTTCCAACTTAAGCACCACTAACTGTACTCTTTGTTCCGAAGTACAATCCATAACACCAAAGATAGTCTCGAACTCATCAACCTATTCTTCAGCCACTGTAGGATCCATTTTATCTTTTAAAGCCTGTGGGTTGAACTTTCAAAAGTTTTTCCACTGGTCAGAGATACTCCTTCTTTCAACTCTTAGGGCCATCTCTTGATTCATCATGTCTTCAACTTCCTCAACATTCAAATCCAGATACATTTCAGCTCCCTTATTCACATAAACATGTCCTTGCTGATTCAATTGTTCTCGCACTCTATTCAAAGTTTCTTCTTGATTGCGGACTTGATCATTCAGCCCTGTCAACATCTCATGCATCTGCCTCATAAGATCACTATTACTTTGGCCACCCTTACAAGTCATGTTTTCCTACACACAAGTAGCAACATTATTTAGTTGTATGACTCTAGACTAGCACCACAAAGGAATATATGAGTGTACATAAAACAATATTGTGCCAAGTATCCCAACACGCAAACAAAATGGCCTAAACCATTGCTCTGTTACCAAAATTATAATACCTTATAGATTAAAACCCAAAAACAAAAAAAAAATAGCACCATCTAGACGAAAACAAAGAATGACGATGTGGCTTGTTACAATGCCGTAGCAGCATGATAGCTTACTACCTGAAAAGGAAAGGAAACAAAAGAGTGTGGTGCTGTGGCCTAGATACTAGAACCACAGTGCCTTGAACTGATATGCCATAAGCAATACGTTGATATCCCAAGCAAACTCTCGACACGCATAAAACCCAACTTAGACATCCAATTGACCTAATTCCAACTTCTACATGTTACTCTATTTTCATTATAACCATAAACACCAACCACACCTCAAAATACATTTATATGGAGGTTTTGGATGTGCAAGACTGAAATGGTCAGTTTTGGACAAAAACTTGGCACTTAGGTCTCCCAATTCCAAATAATATCAGCAACACCAAAACTAACACTTGACCCAAGTTCCAAATACCTCTAGGACTATGTTTAGGGTAGTTTTATTCTAAGTAAATCATTCATGTAGAATTTGTCTCCCTTGAAACCCCCAAGGCAACTGGTAGGTAAGTTACCCACTTAACTAAACCCACACATACACCAATTACAACTCAAACTCCAAACCTAATAAGACATAATACACTCAAACCTAACACAAACTATCGCATAAAGGAGTCTACAAGTATATAACTTAGCATGCTAACTAGGCTATCATACATCTAGTCATATCAATGGATTTACACACCAATCTATAGAGTACATGATACACTTATCATACAAAAATACTCAGGACATAACTGTTATGAATGATAAATGCTATAAACATACTACTTGGCACAAGACGCTACATAAACCACATATATAGTAGCTATCAACTAAAAGCTCAGATGCCCTCATGAAACGAAGTAAGCAAAGATCTTTTGTCTTCTCCAGACCAATACTAGAGTATTCACCTGAAATATTAACCACAGAGGGGTATGAGACAGAGTCTTAGTAATTGGGGAAATAACAACAAATTACATCATAGAACAATACATGATGATACAAAAAATATGGTGTTATGCAAATATAATGATATGAATGTCTCCAAACATACACGACTAGAACCACAAGTTAGTTACTATTATAGGATACACTCAATAAGTGATTCCCTTCTAACAACTAGTGAGGACTGATTTAGGGACATCACTAGGCTCTTCGCTTACTAGTATGACTAGCCAAATTAGTGTTGATTTAGAGAAGATGCATCCCTAATCTACAACCACCTGGCTCTTCTAATCGTGGGAAGAGAATTTAGTAGCAGAGATATACATATATCAACCTCACCACTTGGACACAAGGTATCATGTGCTCTATTAGTGGATCAGTATAGGATATGGTATCATATGACATCATCACCCATAACCATCAATGTATACATGCTTGACTATGTGATAATAACCTCATGCTATCATGTTTCATTCTCTCATATACATATATGCTAATTACTATCATAATTATATTAACATGCTATAACAAATAGTGGGGATGCTATAAGGAATCACATATCATAGGTCAATGCAAAATCTCATGTGTCACATACATAGGATAAGGAAAAGAGTTACCATTTCTATCACTGGACGTGCCCTAAACATATCATGATATGAAAGGAACAAATATATATATATATAACAAGAAATATGTATCATATATAAACATATTCCCCAATTACCTCAAATTGTCTACACATACAAACATGCACATAGCGGAGTTAGTAGGCCATTGGAGTACCAAGACTAAAAACAATGCTTTCGGACTACTTCTTAGAGTGCCACAAACTCCAAACACAATCTTGAACACTATAATACTGTGGTGCAAGAGGCTTTTGCCTCTTTTCTCCAACTTGGTTCATTTTGGTTCATCCTCTGGTTCTGGTTTCTCCAATGCTGCACAAAACAACAATTATATTCCTCATTAGCTCAAGGCTAAGTCCAGGATAATATTTTGAAGGTTGTTACATTTGGTATGCTAGAAAGTAAGTTACTGGGTAAGTTACTTTCTTAGAATTATGGGACAGTTACTTCCCCAAAACAAAGTTTAGGAAATGGTTTGCTTTCCAATGAAAGCAAATTTTTTTGACAAAATTATCTTTAATAAATAATTGTTTTATGGTTTGGCCCATAAGCCCATTAAAGATAGGTCAAGCCTTAGGAAAGTGAGAATTGTTTAAAAATGGGCTTCGATATCCTTGCCCATTGAAAACAAGGTCCGGTCACGAGCTAACCCATATTTCTAACTCTTAAGCGAGACAAAAATTACCATTAAAAGTGTATTAAATGTTGATTTCTCAATAAGTTGTCACTTTTGCTGCTAGTTGCCAGATTGTTTTACGATGTGAAAAAAACTGTTTCACATGCTTTATTGACTTCGTTTACACTAACCAAATTTGTTAACTTCATGCGAGGTTTTATTTTTAATAATTAAATATAAAATTGAAAGGCTTGATGAACATTGGAATCATAAAATGTAGTCCTGAGACGTGAATGTAAAAACAGTGAAACTTTTCATCATATTTTACTAATTCGTTAAATTCTTTTTTCGTTTTTTTTGGGCCAAACTATTAATTTATTAAATTCAAAACATCAATTATTTTAGCCACTCGAAAATATTTGTGTCAAAATAAATTTAATTGTAACACATTTGATAATTATGCAGGCTTGGGGTCGGTGTAATTTTTAAATGTATTATTTGATTTGAAGACTATTCCTTAATGAATGTTCAAGGAAGAATTTTTTTTTAATTCGCGTACAGTTAATTTGTGTATTAAAACTTACAAAACTTCTGAAGTAAAGGAAAGCACGACTAATATGTGTAATTAAATAACCAAAATTACCTAAACGATGTCCTCTAAGCTTGTTGAGGGTATTTTAAAAGCTGAGCATAATCAAATTATAGGCTTTCGGAGGTCCTGTCAGCCAATATAAATATTTTGAACATGAAAAAATTTATAATATTACATATCATTGAAAGTTCGATATGTGTGAACATGACTCTACAAGAAAGAAACATGTTTCTTAATTTTATATGTGTCCTCTCCATCGACAATATATTTTATGAGCATCACTATCTGGCAAATTCTCAAAAGATTCTCAAGAAAAATAAGAGTAAAAAGTTCTTGTAGATATATATCTTTTTGGCTTTCATAAAAACAATTACTACCTATGTTTTAAAAAATGTCACTCTAAAGTTTTGACTATTTTTAAAAAAATCTGTTACTTTAAAATTTCAATGAATATTTTTGTACAATTTTACTCTTAATTAATAATAGTAATAAGTTAAACCAAATAATAATTTAAAAATAAACATAAAAAATTGATTGTCCACTAAGTAATCTTTGTAGTTCAACAACATCATTAATGAAGGGTATTTTAGTTAAATAATATCAAATTTTACTACAATTTTTTATTATTTAATAATTTTCTTAAATTATGCACATAACCTTAAAAATCAAAAAAAATTTTGGAATGCAGCAAGTAGATTTGTTAGCCGAATAAGGGAAGAATTAAAAAGAAAAGAAAAAGTTCATAAAAAAAAAAAGAAAAGAAAAAGAACAACATAAACTATGCCTATCCGTTGTTGGTTGTTGGGATTTGGAAAATCCAAAAATGTCTTGGGATTTCGAACCTAATACAAGTCGGTTTGGGTTTCTTCTTAGTGTGCTGCTCATCGACGTGGGGAACATTATGGGTCAATTTGGGGTACAAACGGGTTCGGCAAAGTTTGGCCCAATAAGAAAAGTATACTAAAAATTTGAAAATTTTTAAAAATATAAAAAATAATTTTAATTTTAAAATATAATTATCATCATTCAAAATATATTACTTTAAAAAATAATATTGGGATTAAAAATAATTTTTTAAAAGTACAAATACTTGACAATTATTCTTTACTTTTTCATAATATTAAATTCCTAGAACTCTTATTGAATTAAAATCCAATGTTTCATATTGAAAACTAGAGAATGGGATGCAAATTTAGAATAAGAAGTTGCTAATATGAAAATTCAAGTTGCAAATTCCTGTAACTCTTACAAATTTAAACTTTAACATTTCATATTAAAAATTGAGATAATGAGATGTAAATTTTAAATGAACAACTTGTGAATTCAGGAATCCAAGCTGAAAATTTTTTAAATTCTTAGAATTTAAATTCAACTCATTCATATTAAAAACTGGGGAGTAACTTACAAACTTCAAATAGACAAGTTGCTAATAATGGAATCCAAGTTGCAAAATTCTAGAACACTTACCCATTTAAATTCCATCATGTCATATTAAAAACTAGGAAAGCGAGTTTCGAATTTCATATAAACATCAGGTGGCGAATTAATCCAGGAATCCTAGTTGCAAATTCCTGGAACTGTCATACCATTAGTTCGGCTTCACCAATTGGTGGCTCTGGTGCGAGCTGAGATATACGAGGGTATTCTTGTAATCTCATTCTCATTGGTCGCTAGTTATATAATTTTTCTAACCACTAGTCATAGTTTATAATTAATTTCTTATTTTCCCCCCAAAATGTAATTCTTAAAAAAAAAAAAGTTGAATATTTGAAAATAACCGAAATGTGCTCACACTTCCCATTTAATTTTTTTTTTAAATTTTTTGTTGCATTGGAGGACCAAAAAGAAACGATATTTAGTGTGAAGGACTAAAATCCACATTTCAATCGACGCAAACCCTTCAATGATTTTGCCATTAGTTTCTGCATTTTATTCTCTCTGCATACCTAGTCGAATGACGAAAATAAACTGATAGCAGAGCGTTCCTAAAATAATTTCTTGCGCACGCATCTGCTGCTAGTGCTGAAACGTTTATTGCTGTCTCGGCCATGTTGCTTATAAGATTCAGTGGACTTTGGTTAAGGTAACAGTTGAGTGAAAGTTGATGACTCGCATTATTTCTTCTCATTCTTCCTTCATGATCAGAACAGAGTGGTGAGGGAGAGATTCCAAAATGGGATGATAGAGCCATACATATGTGTGTTGAGCTATGCAGAAGGAGTTAGATCGATTCGGTTTTGGGCTGACGAAGAAACAAGAAACCTCTTTTAGCAAAATGATTAACCTTAACCTTGAGGGGGGAATCTGAATCTAAGAAATTATGCTTTCTTTCAAAGTAAAAGCATAATGATGTACGGCTCAATATATGCTTGAACCATGTGTTCAATTATTCTTAACCCAAATAAATTGAAACAAGATGATATGGATTGATGTGTGCAGTTTGAGGATATAAACTGGACTAGTCACTAAATCAATTAAAGTACTAGTTCAAGATTCATTTGTACTTAAACTATTCTCAATTTAATTAATATGTTTTTGATTGTGTTGTATATATTAAGCAAGATTAAAGAGGAGAGCGATTCTTAAATTCAATATGAAAAATATAAGGTTATTAAATACCGTTACATAGTTTTAATAAAGATTGTCCAAACAGTATCGGCTAATTTCAAGCACCCACTACATCAAAAATAATTTTTGTTAGCACCTAATAGTTGGCAGTTATAGGGAAAACACCAACAAAAATAATGCATAAATTTTTCTTGGCGGTTATAGAAATAACTGCCAAGAAAAGTCAGACTTTTCTTGACAGTTATTTTGCGAACAGTAAAGAAAAGTTTCCACATCATTTTTGTTGGCAATTCTAGAAACAACCGCTAAGAAAAGTCTGACATTTTCTTAGCGATTATTTGGAGAACTGCCAACAAAAATGACGTGTGCTTTTCTTTGTGGTTCACTAAATAACCACCAATAAAAGTCTATCTTTTCTTAGCGGTTATTTCTAGAACAACCAAGAAAAATTTTTACAACTTTTTTAAGAAAAAAAAACACAAGGCATGGATCAGTAAGTAAGTCACAGATCAACAATTATAACCATTAATAAAAAAGATCTAATGGCCTTCCTTTCTTTCCATCTATTTCCTTAGCACATCTCTTTCTACACCCACTCTCATACATTTCATGTCATGCATCAAACTCCATCACTTCCATATTTTTGAATTTTTTCTCTCTCCACACCTAATCACTTTCCTTCCCTCTCTATCTCTCTCCACACCCACTCTCTTTCTTCCTTGATCTGCAAGCTCTCTCTCTCTTACATGTCTTCTTTCTCTTTTATCATATTTAGATCGTCGTTCTTACTTTTTCAATCAAATTTTACTATTCTATCCTTTTCTGTTTTCTTCTATTCTCTTCTCCCTCAGTCAAGATTTTCAAAGCTTGGTCCAGATCTTGTACAAATCTCGAAGCATGGTCCACATCTCATCTTAGCACAAATAGATTACAAGCTTCTTCATCATCAGTGACTTTGTCCACTGCCTTTATCACCGACTACAGTGTTTGTGTCTACCTTCACCAACCGCTTCAATCTTGAAGATGGAAGAAATTTTTAAAGCTTGTAATTTTTATGACTTAAGGTATAAATATTGATTCAGAGGCAAAATTTTTTCTTTTTCATGATTTTGATTTTTTTGTTGTGGTTGGTTATGTAAAATTTCAATTAGATCTATCTATGGTTTATGTTGTATATTCTTTTTTACCTTTGGATGATTTTGGATTGCTTAGTAAGGATGATTGTAGCTGTGATTACTATTTTTTTTAAAATATAAATTATCCTTTATTGGCGGTTATTTCAAATAACCACTAAAAAATGGCATATTTTTTAATAAAAAATTTACCCTTTATTAATGGTTGTTTTAGAAAACCATCAGCTAAAGTCTATTTTTGTTAGCGGTTAATTACCACAAACAAAAACTAGCCTTTATCTTGGGGCTCAAATAGTTGATTATTTTGAATCGCCAATAAAAACTAAAATAATTGTAAAAAAATCCCATTTTTGGTATAGTGACCCAAACTCTAAAATAATTAGGTGATCTGGAATTTTTTCTAAATATAAAAAGCAATATAATGTTTAAACTCGAAAACACTACACCATGCAACCATAAATTTTGGTGGATGCTCGTATTGCATTTTGGTGACTGTTCAACCACACGTGTAGGGAAACTCAAGGAAACAGATGACGCAGAATGGTCCAGAACCTGAAGCAAGTTGACTTGATCATGTTGGATGAAAATGCGCCTTTAACCATAATTGTACAAAGCTTCAGAAACACTTTGGGCCAACCCAGAGCGTGGAAATGGGCTTGTGGAACAAAGTATTATCGAAGCTTCTTCGGCTGCTAAAAGCCTAAAACTCAAGCAAAACACCTGAAACCAAAGTTGATCCTTGCAGCAGAAAAACGGCAGTATGGTGCCATTGGAGATAAAAATCACGACCTCTGCCTCTTAACAAAACTATGTAATAAAATCTTACAAAACACACTTCAAGGAAGACCTTATTTGTTTAATTCATGTAAACTAATCTATTTAATAAAATCTTACAAAACTTCTGAAGGAAAACTGATCAATTAATTTGTCTAATAAAAGAACGAAAATTACCTAAACGATGCCCTCTAAGCTTGTTGAGGGCATTTTAGAAGCTGAACATAATCAAATTAGGCTTTCCGATGTTGTGACATAAACCAATATCAATATTTTGAACTTTGGAAGAATTTTAAATATTACATCTAATCAAGGGTGGAGCCAGCCTGAGGTTGAAGGGGGGACCAACTATTGGTTACTATCTTTTTTTTTTTTTTATATATTTAAACTATTCGTTTAAAGTTTCCATTATCCATTATGAATATTATGTTACCGACTTTACTCTTCTATTGGATTGCCAAATCAAAACAAATAAAGATGTGGATGTTCCTATTCTTAAGGAAACAATGCGCAACTTTGTGGGTGATACCGCTGATTTTGCAACATATTTAATGGTCTCCGATAAAAAATATTGTGCAAGAGAATTTTAGTTCTGAATACCCTTGATATCTGCAAAAGGTTGAATGGCTTCTATCAAAAATCCTTCGCATAAGTTGAAGGCAACTCTAAAACTTGAGTATTATCATACCCCTTGGCAAATTGCTACATCCATTGCTGGAATGGTATTCTCCTCATTCTCTCTGCTGTTCATACCATTTTTTTCTGTTCTCTAAGTAACGATGTAAGTCTAAAACTTGTGTAATACTGAATATTTAAATTAAATGTTCTATAGTTGAACTTTGTTATGATTGAGAGAATTGTTTGTCTCGTAATCAATGAACTTTGTTGTAACTAATCTCAACATTACAAATGATTCACACAAGAGAAAAAATCCATGAAAACTAAACCTAAAAATCAAAGACAAAGCAATATCCTAACGAAAAGGTTAATCACAATATTGTTGATTCTATCAAATTTCGGTAAAGTGAAATTCCACTAAAAAGATAAAATAATAATATCCACTCATTTTACTTTTTGAAACCGTACATACTGATAAAGAATGATGCCATCACTCTATTTCCCCTTACGTCATGAAATATTGTTAGGATGAAGTACTTCTTAAAGTTCCTTAGGAATTTCTTTTGTCGTAATAGTGCTTCAGTGCCAGATTAATTGGGAATTTGAGAGAGCTTTTTAAAATAAAGTCCTTGGGGAATTTCTTTATGCACCGCAGGTTTAGTCGTAATCTACAAAGGTATAAATTGGGTTGGGTTGTTGTGTGCAAGAGAGGATTTGCAATCTCTTTTGTTGAAAAAATTAAGTAATTTAATGGATTTTGAAAGTGAAGAAGTATGTCTGTTTAGGAGTTTAAACCTCTTTGATCAAACTTCATGTTATGTTTGTCTTTTTCCCTTTTGGTATACTTCTGCTCATGAGATCGCAATAGATGGTATTAGAATACAAGATATGCATGCTCACCAAAAAGACACAAAAAGAATACATGCAGGATATGCATACTTTAATGTTCCCTTATTTGGTTTGAAAGGGAAAGGGGGCAGAAATGACAATAAATTAACTAGTATACCCTATCAGATTTAAGTTCTTTATTCTCCTTTTCCTTAAAAAATAAAATAATTAAATAACAACTTATGATTCGCTTGTTTTTAGAAATGTCAACACTTTTTAATTACCTTATTTAAAAATAACAAAAACAAGTGATAATATTTTTGTCATAAAAATATTTTTATTACAATAAAAATGGGGCTGGAGGCTTGATGCACAAGGATGCAGAGCACAAAATAGTAACCATACGATAAGTGAGAATGCATAATTTTTATGATATCATAAGAGTAACGTTGGAATTAGAAAAAAAGAAATGATAATAATTTTGTTTTTATATAAAATGGTCCTCCTCCTCCAACTCTCCCACTTTTGCATGGGAGGGGGGAAAATATAAAGTAATCTATTCTTTTGAACCAAATAGGGGACCTGAGCAAAATCTGTAACATCTTAAAAGATCTTGACCATATTGAACCACAAACGGCCATAGACCTCACCATAGAGCAACAAAGAAATAGGGAACCAAGATAGAGAACTTGCCACGGTGAAGGCTTAGGGCACCGTAGAGAGGACCAACATTGGATGCAAACAAAGCGAAGTAGACATGCACGGCATTGTGGCTAGGGATCTGGTTGCTGCAGTGCCAATGATAGCAGAAGCATCAACTTTTTACTGATATTTTTTATGAACTTCTGGCGCGCATAACATCTTGCTTTGGCCTCAGATTAACACGATTTCATAGCCCACAAGTCACCCTAGAACTCCTTTAACTATGGGAGCAAATAGAGCCTTGAAATTCCTTCATAAGGAGGTTTTGAACTCTTGAGATTGAAATTGTCACTTTTGGGCCAAACTAAGACACCAATCACACCAAAACCCAAACTATCAACACTTCGACAACCATGACTATTCTCACAAGTCACAAGTGACACAAGAACTTTGTGTAAGGAGGTTATATTCCAGAGGAACCACTTTTCTAGGATTTGACCTTGAACCCCACCTTATCTAATGGGTTACACGCACATTTCCTCACTTATAACCAATAAGGCAAACCCAACTGAACACATCAAAATACTTGTAGGGTAACCAAACTCTAAGCCCAATACTAAGCAATATTGAAAATGAACTATCCACCCATCACTAAGCATACTCACCATTCAACAACTGACACAAAGTCACCAAGAGGTCTACAACCAATCTATAACCATCATCATATATGGAACAACGATAACAAGCATTTCATGCTCTAAACCAACATAAAAGTCAAGCATGCAACCAAATTACATATGGTATCATATAGCTACTACACTTGGCACTTCACTACTAATAACGATACAAGTTCTCTAAGGTTTACTACCCAACATAACAGAGATAGCTCTAATAAATCACTAAAAGAGCTAAGTCTCCTTAGTCCTCTCCTTGTTAATGCTAGACCCTCGACCTAAAAATTCTTAGCCACGTGGTAAGACATATGTCCTAGTAACCACAGGTAAAACAAAAAACAACAATTCAAAGTCTCAAATCTATAAACATATGCAAATAGCTAATATGCAAAAGTGATAGCCATGATATCCAATGAAATCCAAAAAAATCACGGTTAGAACCATGGGCTAGTTATCATTATAAAGTAACCCAATAGGTAGCCTTCTTCCAATGAACCTTGAAGATCAATTACATAACAACCCTTATTACATTGTTCCTAACTGAGCCTCTGGTTAACCAAGTGTAATTAGCATTGTATGCAGAACTGGAGGACTAGGACAGAGGAAAAGTCAAAACTCAAACAGAGAAGCTTCACATCGTGGCATGACACAGGGTCACCGCGGCGGATGAGATTCAATTTTGGGACATTTTTGGACAAAAAGGACTCCACGCCGTGGCACTAGCTGTAACACCTTACTCCTAAACTCCTCTTACCCTGACCAAAAAATTAAAAAAACCAACCAATTACAGCCTAAACATCTCATAATTACTTTCCAAACATCAAAGTAGTAGAAGAAAATCCAAAAAGACACCAGGAACTAGGTTGGGGCTGCGGCCGCTACAATACCGCTGCAGCTCTGACCCCTCTCAAATTCTCTTATGTTTACTGACTTGCTGGCTCCATGACCTAATGTCCTAGCGCTGTAGTGCCCCACTACTAATGCAACATTAGCAAAATTCATCTTATGGGATGAACTCCTGACGCGTATAACTTTATGCTCTGACCTCCGATTGACCTGATTGTAACTCATACAAGTCAATCTAGTCTCAATCTATCCATAGATGACAATTTCACCTTACTCCATCTCTGTATGGAGATTTTGGACATTTGACATCATTTTGGCCACTTTTTGACCAAAACTCACCACTTACAACTCCCATTTGCCACTTAAGGCAATTTGACCATTCAGGACCATTCCCATAGGTCCTAAACCATTTAACCAACATGTCCAAAGAGATTTCACCTCAAAAGAACCACTCCTCTCAGATTTGACCTCTTTGAACCCCAAATTGACAAAGTGGGCTATAGACCCAAAATACACCAATAAGGTCTAATTCCACCTTTGGGCTCATAAACGTTACCATACAGACACCCTACATCCAAAACCACATATACATCACAAACACAACTCCATATCCATATAATACCAACAACAACAATATCATTACGACCATCTAGAATCCTCATGTCCATTATAATCACTATCCTACTTAGCACAACATACATAGAAAACAGAACCACTACACAGACTTGATATTCCCACGTCCGGTATGCTACTCCCTTGCCTTCTCTAGACTAGTGCCAGAACCTTTACTTGAAACGTTAATTCATGGGAAAGGGGTGTGAGAAAAAGTCTCAGTAACCATGAACAACCACACACAATATATATATACTGATCCACACAATTGTGCACATGGTATAATGTAATGCTAATGAATGGTATGCATGTTCTCCCTCATACATGGTTAGAACCATGAGTTATTGTCAACATAAGACATTTCGATAGATGATTCCCTTCCAACAGTAGGTGAAGACTAATTTCGGGATATCACCAAGTTCATCTTGCCCTATTGCAACCTGGCCAATGGTTACACTAGACTCGAACTGTGGCTCTCCTTCCTCTCGACCACCTCGAATTGGTGGTGATTTAGGAAAGGTGCATCCCCAAATCCACTACCACCTGACTCTCCCAAGGAGAGGATTTAGTGACAGGGATATTTTATCATATCATATCATATTATCCTCTGCCGCCTGGTTCTCCTAAGGAGAGGATTTAGTGACAGAGATCTTTATCATATCATCATCATATATCATATTATCATTACCTTATCATCTCATTCACTATGCAATCATATGGTGATGATGCCAATGTCATGCCAACATACCTCAAACATACACACATGTATATATCGTCATCATAAGTATCATATGGACATGCTAGCATGCAATGGTACGTGGATACTACACATCATACATGTACTACATATACAATCATCACATATCAACTAACCATGTACATACCACGATATGTAAAAAATCGCACACTTACACAACTAATATCATGGTATGAAAAGGAACATGCATATATACATATATACACTATCATATCTCACTATACAATATAAACCATAAAGACAATACAAACACTTGATTACCTCAATTGTAACTACCATATGCATACGAGTTCCACAGTTATCTTGAATGCCAATCCTATGACTTGACTTCTTCGATCAACCAAACAACCTTTATAACATCATAATATCTCAATTAACATACAATCCAAATATCCAAATTCTATAATTCAACCACTTTGGCCTAAGTCAAGGTTCTAATACCACTTCAATATATCATTAAGCTCCTAGGGGCCATTCAAAAACTACTCAACCACATACACTTCGAATTCCTCAGAGTCCCAACGGAAACAACCTAAGCTTAAGCTCAAATCATGCATAATCCCTTCAAAACTCTTACCTAAGCAACAAGAACACCAAATCATACTCCATACCCCATTTCAACCATTTTAATCAGTGGGTTTAGGCTGACACCAAAGATCCTACTATATAACTGAGAAAACCTAACTCAAACCAAAGAAAATGGAGAGGGAGGATTAGAGATCACTTACCAACCAATATCTAAGCTTCAAGAGGCTGAAAACTACTCTTAATGGCTAAAAATTGCAAACCCTAGTAGAGCTCCTCACTGCTTCTCCGTCACTCTCTCTGTTTCTTTCTTTTCCACCACGTTTGGTTGACTGAAATGATTCGTATTTAAATAAAATTTTTGATTCTCATCATGGCCTCAAAAAATCCGATCATGGCGCCATTGCTTTCAACTAAAAAATGCCACTAGAGATCACTCTCACTGTGGCGACCTTCCTTCTCTTCACGGCGTGGAGCTCTTTTTGTTTTTCCTTCACGTTGATTCTTCCTCTGTCCAGTTTCCTCTTGTTATACACACAATGCCAAAGACACGTGGTTAGCTAAGGACCAAGTTAGGGACAATGTAATGAGGGTTGTTACACTAGCCCTCAGATTGTTGTAAATTTGAAGCATATTAGATGATCAGAGAATGGAAAAACGGAGGGAGAAAGAAGAAGCTCCACTAGGGTTTGTGATCTTTGGCCATTGGGAATGATTTTTTACCTCTGGAAGCTTCAATCTCGGTTAGTAAGTGATCTCTACTCCTTCCTTTCTATTTTTCTTCGGTTTTATGTTGGATTTTTGTAGTGTATAGTTGGGATTTTTAGTTTTGGCCAAAATCCACCTATTAAAATGGATGAAATATGGTTAATGAGGCATGTTTTGGTGTTTAAGATGCTTGAGTATGAGTTTTAGAGGGAGTATATGTGATTTAGGATAAACCCTAACCTTGTATTATGTGTGAAATCATGAAATCCAAAATGTATGTGGTTAATTAGAGTTTGAATAGTCTCTAGGACTCAATGATGTATGGAAAATGTATTTGAACCTTGGGTTAAGCCTAAATGGTGAAATTCTGAAATTTGGACAATTGTATTGTATGTTAATTGAGGATTTTATGGTATTATAAATATTATTTGGTTGATCAAAGGGAGTACAAGTTCTTTGAATGGTCTGAGAAGTTCATAGAATCACACGTGTATGGTATTGATAACTAAAGATAACCGGGTGTTTGTATTGTTTGTATTTTATGTTATTATATATTTGTATATATATGCATGTTTCAATTCATACCACGATATTGATATGTGTGTGTATGGTTTTTCTATATATCATGGTATGCACATGGCTAGACATATAGTAGTTGATGATTATGTTGATGATTAGCAATAATGATAATAATGTGACATGACATGATACGTGCATGGCATTGAGAACGTGATGATGATGATGATATAACATGAACTTCATCACATGATATTGTAAGGTATATGGTAGATTGGGTGGTAATGATAATATGATATATGATGATATATGACATATGATGTGATGATATATGATAAGGGAGGATATGGATAGGATCCTTGTAACTAAATTGCCTCCTATGACTAGGAAGGAAAAGGCCGGCAATGGATTATACCTTCCTTAAATCGCTACCAATTTGCAGTGGGACAGGGGAAGGAAGACCACAGTCTGAGCTCTAGTATAACCTTTGGCTAGGTTGCATTAAGGTAAGGTGAGCTTGGTGATGTCCTGGAATCAGTCTTCACTGATTGTTGGAAGGGAATCACCTGCTCGAAATGTCTTGTTATGATGTCATCTTGTGGTTCTAACTGTGTACGATGGAGACATGAATTCCATTACATATTGTATTCATGATATTATTGTGTGAGATATATATATGCTTGTCGTTGTTCCCGGTTACTGAGACTTTGTCTAACACCCCTTTCCCATGAACTAACCTTTCAGGTGAAGGTTCTAGGCTAGTCCCAGAAAAGATGAAGAAAGCATAACCACTCTGGTATTAGGAATATTAATAAGTCACTGTAGTGTATGTGTGTGTATGGTCTATGTACTTGTGCTAAGTAGGATAGTGTTTGTAGTTGTCATGAAAATTTGGATGATTTTAATGATGTTGGTGGTATGACATCATATAGCCCACTAAGTGAATTAGAGGTTCAAGAGGGTCAAATCTTAAAAGAGTGGTTCCTTTAAGGTGAAACCTTTTTGGATGAGTTGGTTAAGTTGATTAGGACTTGTGTGAATGGTCCTTGAGTGCCTATTTTCCTTTAGTGGCAATTGGAGGAGGTTTGTGGTGAGTTTTGGTCAAAAAGTGGCCAAAATGGTGTTAGGTGTCCAAAATCTTCATACGGAGATGGATTGAAGTGAAATTGGTGTCGGGACAAGATTAACTTATAGGAGTTGAAATCAGGTCAATTAGAGGTTGGAGCATAAAGTTTGCCTTATGACTTTGAAATTTGCTGGCATAAAAATAGCAGGGGGCGCCGTGGTGTTAGGGCCAGGCCGCAATGCTAGTCCCCTGGTTTTAACAATTCTAAAATCTGAGTATGAGCACCGTGGTGGTACTGTAATGGCCATAGCCCTACACCCTATTTTGGCTGTTCTGGTGTTCTTGAGGTATTTCATGGTATTTCCACTGCTCTAGTGTTTTGGAAGTTAAATTCAAGGTGTTTAGTGACTACAAAAGTTTGATGTATTTCGTCATGTTATGAGGCTTATTAGAGTAGGGTATTATAGATTCTGAGGTAACTATCAGGCTCTCCTTCCACTACTTGTGACCTGGCCAAAGGCCATTATACTAATGGTTGGACCACGGCTCTCACTCCCCTAGGCCACCTAAATTGGTGGCCATTTAGAAATGGTGCTTCCCCAATCCACAACCACTTGAGTCTCCTGACAAAAGGATGATTATTTAGTGATAGGGATATCACAAACTTCCCCACTTAGATAAAAGTCCTTGTGTGCTATTAGTGGATTGGCATATTACATGGTATTTTGATATCGTCATCCAACAACATCATCTCTCAACAATATATATACAACCATGTCATCTCATGCCATTTAATTTCATCATACAAGATATCTCATGGGAACGTACATATACATCAATATTCATCATGCTCATAAACATATTTTCTTACATTAGCCATTCTCATTCTCAACATTAGTTTGGAGAAAAGTTAGAAAAATTACTAGCCGCGTAATCATGCATATCATGATATAAAAAGTTTCAAACATACATTCATGCAAAATACAAAGAGAATTACACCTCAGTTACTTCAAGGCACTCAAACCTACATGACACCTTAATAGGTCCTCGAAGGACCAACTACATACATACAAGAGAATGCAAAAACCAAGTCATAAATGGTATACCAAGCGAGATTAGAGGCCTAACCATGGAACAAATTCAATCATAACCATTTCAATCCACTAAATCCACTTAATGCCTATGTGAACACTGTATTTTGTCCGAGCTCCATATATAAAATTAGACAAATTAGAAAAATTAAAGTTTTGAGGCAAGTTTTCCTTTTAATTTCAATTTAATTGCAAATTTTCTAAAATAAAACAAAAAAATAATACTCTCCAAATCCAATCCTGTTCTTTTAGGATTTTCAAAAGAAAAATATATTTAAAAAAAAGTCCTATTTAGAATTTCCCTTTAATATTTTGTTCGAGCTTTTTATAAGAAATTAGAAAATTTGAAAAAAATTAAAAAGTGACACAAATTTCCTTTTAATTTGAGTCTGAATGTATATATTCTAAAATCAAAGAAAATGAAAAAAAAATCACTTTTCAAATCCACTCCTTTCTTTTAGAAATTTCAAAGTTAAATAAATAATAAATAAATAAATCTTTAACATTAAAGATTCAAAATTATTTTTAAAATCAATTTTTTAAACTATTATTATATATTATCAAAAAAATCTTGTTGGGATTCTTAGTTAATTTCCTTTTCAAATTGTTTTAGTAACAAAAAAAAAAAGAAAAAAAGCATTTGTTCAATCTTGTTTCTTCAAATTTTCAAAATCTCTTTTGGATGTTGGAAAATACCTTTTTATGAAGATTCAATGAAGAAAGTAAAATAAATATTAAAATAATAATAATAACCAAGCAAATAGTGTCAAAGGCTGAGACCTAAGGCTAGAGTGTTCAATCTAATGCCATAGCCCCTTTCCTATTTGGCGTTAAGAAGCGGAATGGTAGAAGGAGTGGAAGATGAGAGATCATAACTGAAGAGAAAAATAGAGAAACCTAGGGACTAACTCTATCTCCTTCTATCTCTCTATTGTCAACATCGATCAAGGTTGGGTGTAGATTGGAAGTGATACAGAGGTCTCAGAGATGCGAAGGAAAAGAGGAAATCAAAGGCTCAAGGCTCAAGAGATCAGTTAACAGCAAATGGGGCAGTGATTAAGAGAATTAAATACATGAGAATGAAGAAGCAGTTGACAATTTACAAGCCCTAAGTCAGCGATCTAGTGCACAAAATATGAAGATCCATTTTGACTTACTAGCTAGCCATCCTAACCAAGGTATGAAATCTTTGATTATAAATTCGAGTCGATAAGAGAGAGAGGGGAAGGCCGAAGGAGGAGGGATTGAGTGTCCAAGAGAGGGTGGAGGAGAAGACGATCGAGCCATGGAGTTAGGAAGGAGGGAATAGAGCCTTCACAATTGGTTTGAAATATCTAACTCTATAATTATTTTAGACCAGTTTTTAGTCTTGTATGATTGCAATCTATGGTTTTGATGAACTTGAGAAGAAATCTTTCCGATTATGGGTACGAGCTATGATTTTGGTAAACCTATTGACTGTATTATGTTCATAAATTTCATAATCTGCCTGAAACAACTGTTACTGCATTATTTCATCCCTATTTTTTGTTTGAAAGTGCCTTTCTACATGCATAAATGATGTTGGTGTTAAGCTATTTCTTACTCGTCTGAAACGTGGCTTTGTTGATGTCTAGCTTGGTATTGGTGTGTATTGAAAAATAATAAAGTTTGGGATTGCCTTCTTTTCTTTTTTTCTTTTTGAAAAATTTGATTTTGCTGTGGTAGTGGGGATTGACATCATGAATAGTATAGGTATGTTTTTCATAGAGGGCTAGCCTAGGGTGGAAAACACGATAATGTAAAGCATTGAATTGCGGAGGGAAATCCCGTAGATGTATGAGCATCTAATTCTTATTTTCCTGTGAGTTGAAGAATTTATCCTTTTACTAAATGGAAGAAAGCAGCCCATATGTATCATTAAGCTTTTTTTGATGTCTCCAGGCTTTTAGCTTCAAAAATCAAATTGTTGTACTCTAAACGACTTGAACCTTTATTTTAAAAAAGAACATTTTTCCCTTGCTAATCTATCAATCATGAAAAATGGATCTAAAGAATTCTTGGTCTTGTTATGAATTTGGGGATCCCTTTAGGGAAGTAAGGAAAGCTTAAAAAAAATCAAAATCATGAACGATGTTATTAGGTATGTCTTAATTTTCAAATATTTACGGGTTCAAATAGTTATGTAACTTTTTCTTTTAAAAGTAAAATAAATATAAATATTAATTTTCCTTTTTATTGAAAGTAAAAAAAATTATGAGAATAATTAAGATAAGAGCCCTCAATTGTTCTTTGCCTTTGTGCTCCGAGTGGTAACGCCGTGAGCATTTAGGTGTCAATCATCAAATTGTGAGTGATAAAGTCACCACACATACTAATTGATTCTTTTTGAAAATATAAGTAATAATCATACTTTAAATTCTTTCCAATGCTTTTTGAAAGAAAAATTTGTTCCCATGGTCCTATTTGTTTCCATTATAAAAGTGAGAACAAGAATAATTTAAATAAGAATTATTTTCCTCCATGCTTTTACCCTTTTCATCTATCTACGTCGAGTGATATCACCACAGGCATTTAGGTATCAATGAGCATATTGTGAGTGATAAAGTCACCACAGGTACTAGTTTATTTCACTTTAAATTTGATTTTATAGAAAATAAAAAATAAATTGTTTTCAAATGTTTCCTTCTCAAGCTGAAAATAAATGAAACATGTATTTTTAATTAAAGAGGAACATATATTCGCTATTTTTTATTTAAGAAAATGATAGGAGTAAGAAACGGGAATTACTCTATTTCTTGCAAATTAAAACATACCAATGAATTCTGAAAATCATTTTTTTTGTGAAAATATAAATTATATTCTATGAACTTCTCTTAGTTAGGCTGACTTCCCAAGAGGGGGGTGAATTGGGAAGATTAAAAATTTTCTGCACAAGGTGAAAACAATGAAGAAAGCAAGGTATGACAGAAAAATAGAGTATAAAATAGTAAGATAAAAGAGTAGTGATAGAGAGAAGAAAAACTCTGATATTTATCCTGGTTCGGTCTCTCCACTTGACTTACGTCCAGTCCCCAAGACACGACTTGAGATTTTCCACTATTCAGCAAGAATTCAACGGGCTTCTTGCAAATGCCACAGTACAACGTCAGTGTTCTGTTTTCTAGAGCTCACTCAATCACTTTCTGCACTTTTACAAAGTGCTTTACAATCCCTTGTGATATCTCCTCATAAGAAAATCTATCTTCTAGATGAAGATTAGATAGTTTACAAAGATGAAACTCTCTTGTATAGAGTGAATATGAAAGTTAAAGTACAAGTATTGAAGTAAGAGGGTAAAAGTCTTTGAGTAGGAGATTTGGCAGAATTTCTGTATATACAAAGTTTGATTCGTTACCCACAACTTCAAATGATGTTGTATTTATAGATTTAGGTCCCAATTATTCGTTAGAGACAAAATCTATTGGTTGGGGAAGTTATCCAACGGTTACTCTGAAAAACTATCCGTTAACCAACCGCATTTAATGCTTCTGACATACTGAAATTTAAATTTTGGCTGGTCAACAGACGAATTTCGAAGGAACCGAAGGTTAAAGCTTCCAACATTGAAATACCAAAGTTTGTCTGTTCTTGAAGTGAAATTCAAATTTTGAAACTCAGAAAATGTTTCCATGTTGTGACATACGAATTTTCAAGGAGAAAGTTTTTCTATTAAGTGTGAACAATATTTTCAATTTGCTACAGTGCCCTCGAAATTCGAATTTTGGAACTCCAAAATTTTTATGTCCGTAGTATGCTCAAGAAGCACAGTAGTTCATTTTCTTTCAAAATTTGAATTTTAAAAGATTGAAGTTTGTTTGTCAGAGAGACCTCTTTTCAGATTTACTTCAACATTCGAATTTGTAAACAATGTCCTTCGTATGTTATCATATCATTTCAATAGACTCACAACTTTAACTTCTGAAATTCGAATTTCCATGTTCAAAGTTCGTCTGTCAGTGAGCAATCTTTGAAACTCAATATAATCTTGATTTCAGATAAACTTTAACATTGTTTCAGACGAATTTCTTCAGTTTTCATAAGTTTCATTTTGTTTGAAATTCAAATGTTCAAAACTCAAAGTTCGTTTGTTGCTCAAAAGCTTCTTTCAGACACTTATGAAAATTTGAATTTTGGAAAATCAAAATTTGTCTGTCAGAGAAGCATCTCTTCAGACTTATTCAGTTTTAGCTCGAAATTCGAATTCCCAAAGCCAAAGTTCGAATTTCCAATATGACAGTTCAATGTAAACTTTTCAAATTTCGTCTATTGGTGGGTATTTTTCAAATATTTCATAATTTAACATAAAATCAAGTTTTTTTAAAACATCTTTTCATCAAATCAAAATCTTTTACCCATATTTAAACATAACTAATGATCCTACAACAAATCTTGCATAGATTACTCAGAACTTCTTCACTTGAAACATTTTGAGCTCCTTTGATATCTTCATTCCAAGCTCTTGAATGTTGGTTTGGAATCATCAAAACTCTAGATTCAACATTCTCCCCCTTTTTGATGATGACAAAATAACTTTCAAACTGGATTAGTACTTGGGTTTGCTTTAGCAAGCTCCCCGTCAACATATGCATTATATTTCAAAAGATATCATATATAGCAAATCAGTGAAGTGATTCAAGAAGTGATAAGTACAAATCATTGCAACCAAGGAATTCATTCATTTAATTAATTGTTGCTTTACAGAAACCAATTAAAGTAAAAAGTACTTCAAAAACCAATTTCAAAGCACAAAGTACAATCATCAAACAAACAGCATCTAAAACAAAATATAGCATAACAAGAGGATTCAAGCCTAAGTTCTAAGCAGTCCATCCATCACTTCTTCTTTGGCTTGGCCTTCTTGCTGTACGTCTTCCCAGATGGCTCAGCAGCAGATTTTCTAGTTTGCTTCTTCTTCTCCCCCTTTTTGGCATCATCAAGAAGGCCAACAAAATTAACCAAAGGAAGGATCTGAGAAACTGGAATGGCTTGAAGTGGCACAGGAGCAAAAGAGATTTCTGGTTCAACTGGTGCAGGAGGCTCAGAGGGCTCAGAACTTGCTTCTTCATCATCATCAGAGACCTTAAGCAACTCTTGCATTTCCTGCCTGGAAAGAGCCAATTGAGTTCTCTGTTCCTCTAAAAGTCCATAAGTAGCAAGAGAAGGAGGAGCTGGTTCATCAGGACGAAACATTTCTTCAAGCCTTCTCCTCTGAGCTTCCAGCAGAGCATTGTGAGCAATAGCTTCGAAATCAACAACAGGCACAATGCTCCTTTCCTCATTTAGGGCAGTCTGTAGGAATGGTGAAGCAGAGATGGTTGCCACTAGCCTTTCAACTTGCTCAGACTCTTGAGTGGAAAGAATTAATTCCTGAGCATCTGCTGGAGTAGGCTCATGAGGGCTTATTTCTTGAAGACCCTCTTCCTCTATGCCATAGTCCAAGGATGGACCAGGACTTGGTGTCCTCATTGCACCAGCAGGATCAACACCATCATCATGCTCAGAAGAGGCTATCTCGAAGGGGCTTGGAGGCTTAAGGGTTGGAGACTGAACAGGCACAAAAACCCTGGCTGAGATGGAGCTTATGAGGCAAGAATTGCATTTATGATATCTTCATATGCATTAGCAATCACTTTCATGTTTATGGCCAACTGGTGAATCTGATCTTGTAGATGAGCAAATTTGGCATTTTGCTCATCTCGAATACTGAGTATAAGTGTAGACAAGCTGTTATACAACTTAGTGATCTTGGTTGGCTTGGCACGAGAGGAGGGAGCAGAAGGAATATGAGTAGGCTTGGATGGAGATGGAACTGGCTGAGAAGGCTGAGGTACAGATCTTGCAAGGGCCTCAGAGGTGCCTTATTACTGTAGGGAGGTATCTGTAACAAAGAATAGATCTTTAGTTCTTCCTACTCCCTTTCCAACCCATCTTCCTTCATCCTTTTCAATTCTCATTCTTTGCAGTTCCTCTTCCTTGAAAACCTCTGTGAACTTCCCTTTCCCCTTTTCAATGTGTTGAATCTTAGCATACTGTAGGATTCTGGAAATGATTACTGCATAGGGGAGTGTGGAGTCTTTCCTCTGATCCCTTGCCTTGATCATGCGTTGGAGTATGATGTGTCTCATGTTAATGATCTTTCCACGCATGATAGCTGCCATTACATGTGCCTCTACCCTTGTTATCAGATTGAAGCTGCCTCCTTTGTTGAATATGATCCTAGACACTATGTAGTGTAGGATCCTCACTTGAACACTGAGGTTTGTGGGCTTCAGCAAATTTATGGATGGCCTATTTTCTCTTCTTCTGAACAAAGTGTTCAGGATAGTGCTCTCCTTGTAGCTTAGAAAGGGGCTACCTTCTTCATCAGCAGTATTTGCCTCATCCATGTATCCAGAGGCAATGATGTCAATCTTGGGCCCATCATGCCCTGGGATCTCCAATACCTCGTTGAACGTCTCATCAGTGAGCAAGATGGTCCTAGATCTCAAATTGACCTCCCACTTCTTCTTCTTGCTATTGTACTTTAGGGAGGCATACCATGACCTCACTACTTCATCATCATACCTCTCTAATATCTCCAACAAATTCTTATATCTCAACAACCATATCCCAGCATCAAAGTTGTTAGAGATTAAAAATTCTTCCAAGTTCACACAATGTGGCTTAATTATCTTTTTACTAGCAAACTTGGTCAAATATTCTTCCTGAATCTGAGGAGTGCTCCATAAAGGTAGTGTAGTAAGTTGGTATTCTCTAGATTCAGTACTGAAAGAGGAAGTGGAAGCAACAGCAGCAGCATCAGTAGGAACAGGGACCAAAGGTTCTGCTTTCTTTGGTGAGGAAGGTCCAGCATTCTTAGAATCAGCCTTGGGCATAGATTTTTTATGTTTGGAGGGAGTTGCCTTGCTGGATTCAACTTTTCTCTTTGATTTTTCTCCTTCCTTCGTGGCATATTAGGATTTTACAGCCCTCTTTGGTCGTGCCTCTCCTTTCCCAGCTTCAGGATTCTTTACTCTTGCCATTTTCATAGATGAATGTTGCAGAATGGAGCAAAGAATAGGTTTAAAGGATGCGAAAGGAAGTTTAATCGGTGGGAAATTATGGTTTTTGGTCAGAATTGAAGAGCATTGCATGTAGGATTAGAACAGACTTAGAGAGAATAGGAATAGGGTTGCGTCTGTTCTTTGGAAAACCGTCGATTTTAACATGAGTAACTGCCTGACAGACGAATTTTGAGAGGTCAAAATTCAAACTTCGGGCAGCTACAAGTTAAACTGTCCACCAAAGCTTTCTGACAGATGAATTTTCTTATGAAAGTTCATCTGACAGTGGCTTGAATCAAGCAGCACAAGCATAACAGATGAACTTTATTCCAACAAAGTTTAAATTTTGAAGAGTAAATAACAGGTAACAATCAAATCATCAATCAATAGACGAATTAAGCATGTGTAACTTCATCTTTCAAGAATTCAACATGATGTTCATGATTCAACAGACGAATTTTGAACTGAAAATTCGAATTTCTTCAGTTTTGTAAAGGTTCTCCAACATTCGTATGTTGAGAGATAATAATTCGTATAATAATCAAGATGGACAAACATAACTTTGAAATTTTCTTTTGAAAATTCGAACTTCCATGATCCAACAGACGAATTTTGAGGCATCACCAAAAACTGTTCCTATGTATAACAAGTCGAAGTTCGTCTGTTGGTCAACTAAATTCGAATGTTGACCACGCTGACCATTTCAAAAACACAGTTTATCAAGGAAATTCATCTAACACGCAATTTAAAGTACGAATTTCAACTTTAAAAACTTACAGAATGGATCCAGAAACTCAGAATTTTCGTCATTTTCTTCACTTTTTGATTGTTCCATTCTGGTGTGCTCCATTTTTCAAATTTATAGCCATTGAATCTCATGAGGAGCACCTGCCACTTAAATTAAACTCACTCTGATGCTTAAGTTAGAATTAATTTAAAGTTGAAAATTCTGTAAACAGAATTGCACAAGAATTACTTACAGCTCATTGGGATTTACCATACCTAATTCTCTCCTTATTTTGCAATGTCTGTCTTCTGATAGAGGCTTTGTGAGGATGTCAGCAACTTGATCTTCTATGGGGATGTATTCCAATCTAATTTCTCCTTTCAGAATGTGATCCCTTATGAAGTGGTGCCTAACTTCAATATGTTTTGTCCTTAAATGCATGACAGGATTCTTTGTGATATTTATGGCACTTTGGTTGTCACACATGATTGGTATCTTTTTCATCTTAACCTCAAGATCTTCAAGCTGCTGTTTCATCCAGATGACTTGGGCACAACAGCTTCCAGCTGCAACATATTCAGCTTCTGCCGTGGATAGGGCCACACTATTTTGCTTTTTGCTAAACCATGAAACCAAGGATCCTCCAAGAAACTAACAAGTTCCACTTGTGCTTTTTCTATCAGTTTTGGATCTTGCAAAATTAGCATCAGTGTATCCTTTGAGATCTTTTCCATTGCCCTTTGGATACCAAAGACCCATCTGTGATATTCCAATAAGATATCTGAAGATTCGCTTCACAGCAGTTGCATGGATTTCTTTGGGACATGATTGGAACCTTGCATACATACAGACACTAAACATAATGTCAGGTCTGCTGGCAGTTAAGTACAGCAGGGATCCAATCATTCTTCCATATTGAGTTATGTCAAACATTTTCCTGTTCTCATCCATGTCCAGTTTGGTTGCAGTAGCCATAGGTGTTCCCATTGGCTTGGCATTTTCCATTCCAAACTTCTTTAGCAGCTCTTTCAGATACTTGGATTGATTGAGAAAGATACCATCATCACACTGTCTGATTTACAGTCCAAGGAAGAAGTTGAGTTCACCCATAATGGACATTTCGAATTCTCCCTGCATTAACTTAGAAAATTTCTTGCAAAGAGATTCATTAGTAGCACCATATATAATATCATCTACATAGATTTGGACAATAAGTAAATCTTCATTTTCTTTCTTATTAAACAGAGTTGTATCTACTTTGCCTCTATTGAACCCCTTTTCAGTTAGAAAATTACTTAATCTCACATACCATGCTCTAGGGGCTTGTTTTAAACCATAAAGAGCTTTCTTCAGTTTATAAACATGGTTTGGTTTTGTAGAGTCCTCAAAACCTAGAGGTTGATCTACATAGACCTCTTCCATGATATATCCATTTAGAAAAGCACTTTTCACATCCATTTGATACAACAAGATGTTTTTCATGCATGCATATGCTAGCAGAATTCTAATTGCTTCTAATTTAGCTACTGGAGCAAAGGTTTCATCAAAATCAATACCTTCTTCTTGATTATATCCTTTAGCAACCAGTCTAGCTTTGTTTCTGATTATTGATCCTGATTCATCAAGTTTATTTCTGAAAACCCATTCGGTACCAATGATAGGATGATTTTTGGGTCTAGGCACTAAATCCCAGACTTGATTTCTTTCAAACTGATTTAATTCATCTTGCATAGCCAAAATCCAGTATTCATCAATTAAGGCTTCCTCAGTACATTTGGGTTCAATTTATGAAATAAAAGCACAGTTTATCATTTGGTCCCTTAACTGATTTTTGGTTTTGACTTTCTCTTGAACATCACCTGTCACTTGATCAACAAAATGATTCCTTTGATATCTCCAAGCTTTAGGGAGTTCTTGAGAAATCTCTTCATTATTTTCTTCAAACTCTTTCTCCTGAATATCTTCCTCTTTGTTAGTAGATTCAGATATCTTTGAAGGTTCAATTTTATCTTCATGAGAAATATCTAATTTTTCAAAGTTCAAAACAAGATCATCCTTATTGGTAACATGCTTGCAAACAGTTTCATTTTCAATAAATACTACATGCACAGATTCCTCTACTGAATTAGACCTTTTATTAAAAACTCTATATGCCTTACTTCTACTAGAATAGCCCAGAAATATACCTTTATCGGATTTGGGATCAAACTTACCCAAATTTTCTTTCCCATTATTGTAAATGAAGCATTTACACCCGAACACATGGAGATGTGACAGATTTGGCTTTCTTCCCTTGTACAGCTCATATGGAGTCTTTTCAAGGATTGGTCTAATGTAGGCTCTATTTATGATGTAGCTTGCTGTATTCACTACATTAGCCCAAAATACTTGAGAGAGTTCCTTTTCATTCAGCATAGCTCTAGCCATCTCTCCAATTGTTCTATTCTTCCTCTTTAGTACTCCATTATGTTGAGGAGTTCTTGGAACTGAGAAGTTGTGATCAATTCCATGCTCACTGCAGTACTCCAGGAAGTATGAGTTTTCAAACTCTCCTCCATGATCTGACCTGATAGACACAATGGAAATACCTTTCTCATTTTCCACTTTCTTAGCTAAGGTTACAAATGCATCAAAGGTATCACTTTTAGAGGAAAGAAATAATGTCCATGTAAATCTAGAGTAATCATCCACAATTACAAGCACATATAGATTACCACCAATGCTTTTTACCCTAGATGGTCCAATTAAGTCCATATGCAGAAGTTCAAGTGGTCTAGTTGTGGTGACTACGTTTTTTGGTTTAAAAGAAGATTTAGTTTATTTTCCTCTTAAGCATGCATCACATTCTTTGTCTTTTTCAAAAGAGATTTTTGGTAGGCTAGTGACTAACTCATTTTTAACCAGTTTAGAAAGTTGATTCATGTTAACATGAGCTAATCTTCTATGCCACAACCAACTATCATTATCCTGACTAATCAAACAGACAGAATCTAAGGGAGGAAGTTCATCAAGATCAATAGTATAGCAGTTACCATCCCTTTGAGCTTTGAGGATTACTTTGTAATCACTTTTTCTGATGACTAGGCAAAACTTTGAGTCAAACAGCACCTAGTTTCCTCTATCACATGTTTGACTCACACTTAGCAGATTGTGGTTGAGGCCAATTACAAATAGCACCTCTTCAATGGATGTTTCAGGATTTTTGCCCACAATGCCAATCCCGACAATTTTGCCATATTGATCACCTCCAAAGGTCAACTTTCCTCCTTTCTTGTCTCTAAGGGTGATGAACTTCTCCTTGTCACCGGTCATGTGACTTGAGCAGGCACTGTACATATACCATTTGTTGCTCTTTTTAGCTTTGAGACAGACATGCAAAACAAGATTCATATTTTTCTTTTAGGTACCCAAATTTGTTTGGGTCCTTTTCTATTAGTAGTCTTTTCCCTAGATACAGATGTACCCTTAGGAACCTATTTAACCTTTCTGTCAAGTCCATTTTTCTTTATAGCACAAGAACTGGAAATATGTCCCTTTTTGTTACAGAAATGACAGGTGGTAAATGGACTGCTGGATTGAGAAGCAGGAAGAAAACAATGCAGATAATACTTTTGTTTTCCATGCCTTGGTTGACTATATGATTCAATGTGAGGTGACATATAATTTTTCTTTCTATTGCTCTCAGCATGCACAAAATATCTCATGTATATATTCTGATTTTTCTTCCTAATCTTTTCTTTTACAGCACAAGGATCATAGCCAAATCCAGCTTTCCCTTGTGATATTCTTTGACTTCCCATTAAAGCAAACAACATATCTTTACCTCTAGTAAGCCTAGACATGCTTTTCACTAAATATTCATTGGTTTGCTTTAGATCAGTGCATGATTTACAGCAAACAGATTCAGCAATAGGTAGAGGAGCAATTTTAGAGATGTTGCTTTGAGATTCTAGTTTGTTAATCTTTTTCTTAGCTAGTTTCAGTTCTTTAGCAACCTTAACAAACTCATCATGTAGCTCATGAAATGCATCTAATAATTCAGAATAGGAAGGTTCAGATTCATATACCTCTTCTTCTTGATCACTGCTACATGGAATTTCAGCTTCTTCAGAGGCAAGTGCCATCAGATATATATTGGCAATTTCATCTTCATCATCTTCTTCCTCATCTGAGCTATTGCCCCATATTGATGAGATGTAGGCTTTCTTCTTCTTTCCTTTGTCAGCAGCTTTCTTTTCTTTCTCTTGCTTCTTGAGGAATTGTGGACAATCCCATTTGATGTGTCCCTGCTTTTTGCACTCATAGCTAGTCACAGGTTCTTTTGCTTCTTTCTTGCAATCTCCAGCTACTCCTTTCTTAAAGATTTTCTTGTTTCTCTTCTTGCTGTAGAATCTTCCGAATTTTCTGACCATCATACCCAGAGTTTCTTCATCCAGCTCATCTCCATCATCAGATTCTTCTTCCTTTTCTTCAGCAGCTTTGAGAGCAAGACCTTTCTTCTTTCTATCTTGTCCAGCTTCCTTGAGAGCTTTCATTTTTCCTTCATATTCCTCAAGGCTATCGAATAGAGCTGTGACAGACGCCGTTGATTCTTCTCTGGCTTCCTCTATTACTGTTACTTTGGGTTGCCATTCCAGAGGGAGAGCTCTAAGAATCTTTCTTACTTTCTCTGTTTGAGTGTACTCCTTTCCCAGACTCTTTAGTTGATTCACAATGAGAGTGAATCTCTTTTGTAGCTCTTTTACAGTTTCTCCTTCAGCCATTCTGAAGCTTTCATATTCTCTAATGCAGGTATTCAGTTTATTTTCCCTGACTCCAATTGTTCCTTCATGAGCAATCTGCAGGGTGTCCCATATTTCCTTGGCTGTGGAGCATTGTGAGACTCTGTAGAATTCGTCTTGATTCAAGGCACTGACTAAATAGTGTTTTTCCTTGAAGTTCAACAAGACTCTCTTTCTGTCTTCCTCATTCCATTCAGCTTCTGGCTTTTCTCTGTACTTTCCATCATCTTCTAAAGCCATTGGGACAAAGTCTCCCTTCTGAATAACTGACCAGATGTCCAGATCGATTGACTGGAGATAGATTTACATTCTCATCTTCCAGTAACCATAGTGCTCTCCATTGAAGCCAGGTGGTCTATTTGTATTGTTCCCTTCTGGTAATATGCTTTCTCCAAAGCCAGCCATTTTAATTCCTTGACTGTGTGATCCTTTGAATGGGAATATGGGCTCTGATACCACTTGTTAGTTAGGCTGACTTCCAAGAGAGGGGATGAATTGGGAAGATTAAAAATTTTCTGCACAAGGTGAAAACAATGAAGAAAGCAAGGTATGACAGAAAAACAGAGTATAAAGCAGTAAGATGAAAGAGTAGTGATAGAGAGAAGAAAAACTCTGATATTTATCCTGGTTTGGTCTCTTCACTTGACCTACATCCAGTTCCCAAGACACCACTTGAGATTTTCCACTATTCAGCAAGAATTCAACGGGCTTCTTGCAAATGCCACAGTACAACGTCAGTGCTCTGTTTTCTAGAGCTCACTCAATCACTTTCTGCACTTTCACAAAGTGCTTTACAATCCCTTGTGATATCTCCTCACAAGAAAATCTATCTTCCAGATAAAGATTAGATTATTTACAAAGATGAAACTCTCTTGAATAGAGTGAATATGAAAGTTGAAATACAAGTATTGAAGTAAGAGGGTAAAAGTCTTTGAGTAGGAGATTTGACAGAATTTCAGTATATACAAAGTTTGATTCGTTACCCACAACTTCAAATGATGTTGTATTTATAGATTTAGGTCCCAACTATTCGTTAGAGACAAAATCTATCTGTTGGGGAAGTTATCCAACGGTTACTCTGAAAAACTATCCATTAACCAACCGCATTTAATGCTTCTGACATACTGAAATTCTAATTTTGGTTGGTCAACAGACGAATTTTGAAGGAACCGAAGGTTAAAGCTTCCAACGTTGAAATACCAAAGTTTGTCTGTTCATGAAGTAAAATTCAAATTTTGAAACTTAGAAAATGTTTCCATGTTGTGACATACGAATTTTCAAAAAAAAAAGTTTTTCTGTTAAGTGTGAACAGTATTTTCAATTTGCTACAGTGCCCTTGAAATTCGAATTTTGGAACCTCAAAATTCGTCTGTCCGTAGCATGCTCAAGAAGCACAGTAGTTCATTTTCTTTTGAAATTTGAATTTTAAAAGAGTAAACTTTGATTATTCAAACTATTTCCCGTAATTCTGCTAGCCTCTACTAGTATACTAAATCGCACACTTTGTATTGAGGCTTCCTTTCCCTGATGAATGGCTTTATTCCTCTTCTTAGCTTTTCTGTCTTCCATCTCTAGTCATCATACTATTATAACTAGGTGGAGTTCCACACTAACTGTATGAGTGTGGCTTCGTACTTACTTACTGACTAATCCATCATTTGTCAAAACATAATGATCTCATCTTCATCCTCATCTCTAACTAATCGCACGAAATATTTATCATAAAATATTAAAAAAATTTCCACGTCAAGGATATGTTTTGAGCTTGTAGGATCAACTCAGCATTATGCCACCATCTATCTGCCTTTTTTCTTAAACATACAGGTAGCCAACTGGGTTCTCACTTCAGAGGAGTACCTCATTAACCTTGTAATCTTTTCTAAACTCAGTACTCAATCGTCTACCATTTGTACATCAAACCTTCCATTAAATGAGGGAGGACATCATCTCCAAAATTGAGCTATTACATGCTGTGGTTTAGCATGATCAATTTTTATTGTTCTCCTTAGAATCTTTTTCTTTTATGTCTATAACAGGATCCTCCTGTTCTAGTCAAATTGCCTCCAAATATGCCAACTCTTTAATACAATCTTGAAAAGTTTCTGGCATTTCTTCTTGGAGTCTGACTTTATGCGGCCTCCAATACTTGTCATCTGGTATTACATCTATCATTGCATTAATCCAGACTACCTCCTTACAAAAATAGCTTAGGGATTCTTGGAATTTCTTAGCATCCCTGACTTTATCCAAGAAAGCCAAAATTCTGGGTTCTATAAAATACTCTTGGCTTTCCCAATATTGTTGCATAACAACCTCTCTGGTCTCATAAATATTATCGAGAGGAAGTATGAGGCTAAAGTCTTCTAGAGCCATTACCCAATCATTAGCTCTAACTGGTTGGTGATTTATCTTTTCTTCAATATTAATTAGACCATTAAAACCTGAATTGTATGAATCTTGTTAAAACTCAACCTTATAGTCCCTGCCTTCTCCAGCTTCCATTCCTGGTTTTTGAACTTGAACAGGAAGAGCTAGAACAACTTGCAACGGGACTTCTTTATCAGGTTCAGATCCAGTTGGATAAGATCCAACATTAACCTTGGGCTTGTCCGAATTTCCTATTGATAATTTGTTTGAGCCAATACTTTCTTCATTTTCTACCGTCATTGGCCCAGGGATCAACCATCTATCATAGTCAGGATCCTAGCTATTGTTTGAGAAAAACATCTTATCTATCTCAATACACAATAGCAATCCTTGTCAATAAGCTGATCCAAAGGAATATTAATATTTAATATATTCCTTTCTTTAAACTTAACTATTTTGGCCCGAATATAATGCTCTAAGAGCCTAAATCTTTGACTCTAATACCAAAAAGTGTAACACCTTATATTAGGACTCATTTCCCATGTATTAGATCATATTAAATGCCTTTCATCATGGTTTAAAGACTAAAATCATAATATAATAAAAACAGAATTTTTCAAAATTTAGGGTATTGTTCATTTGGCAATTTCTATTTTACCTTATAAAAATTGAAAAGTCATAACTAAATCTAAAAAAATTATCTTGAAGTGATTCAAGTCTCTAAAATTATCTTAAATTCAGATATACATGGAAAAAATATGAAATAGTAACTTCATTGGGCCAATTTGTACAGTAATTTTGTGGACATTTACTATTCATTTGGTCATTTTTCTATCTTCTAGTTTTCTGACCTCAATTTTGAAAAATCATATTTCATTCTATTTATGACCAAATCGTGCATAATCTATGTCATTTAAAAGCTCTACATGTCTACTTATAGACATCTTTTTCTTATACATTTAATTCACTTAAACAGGGCATAACATTAACTTAAATTATAAAGGGTCAGAATCAACTCTTACTAGAACAGTTTTGGGAAAAACTTCATATCTCCTATTATATAACTCCAATTAACCCCAAATCAGTGGCATATACATTTTTATACATATAAACCACTAAATATTTGGAGCTTTGTATGATTTTATATTGCCTTTTGAATTTTCCAGTACCAAGTTTTCCGTTTTTAGTTTTCCCATTCTTGCCTAGTTTTGAACCCTGATTTAAAAACTCACTATAATTCGTACACAATTCCAAATGGGGTGTTCCTTGAATCATTTTAAAGATATATTTGTGTGATTTAAGAGGATATATAATTTTTATATATTCTTTGAAATTTTGTCTAGACAGTAATAGTATAACTGGATAGAGGTCAGAATTAGCATTTATATCCCTTAACCTTACCAAAATAATTTTCCATACATTTTCACATGGTCAAATCATGTTCCAAACTTGTACTAATCATCTCAAAAGACTTAGAGGCATTTGATTGCATACAAGCACAGCCTCAAAATTTCATATACAAATTTACATGATTTAACAAAGAAACAATACATCATAGCATATAAAAGTAAATTATTGAAATCCTTCTCCTTGCTCTTTGCCTCCCTTGGATTTCCTCCATAAATTGAACCTATCATATTATTATTTGGGTGATGAGATTTTGAAAATCCCAGTAGCTAGTCACATCTCAAACATTTACATTATCATACATGCTATAAACCCTCCAAAACATCAAAAGAATCATTTCAAGACATAAATCACCATATTGTTTATAAAAATTTCAGCATTATAACGGCATAGAAAATGGACATCCCAAGCACTATCCCTTTTATAAAAATAGCCAAAACAAGTCTCAATCATCATAAAAACAATATGGCAAGTTATCATTCACAATAGAATATATCAAGACAATATAATGCAAGAAAATGTAACTATGCTACCTCATGAAACTTTATGCCTTTCCTCTTTGATTCAACCTTTCCAAGGACTTGCTTAAGCTTTCTCAAACCCTAATGCATCACCAATATCAAATAAATCAACTTGAACCAAGGGTTGCTTTATAAAGAACTTCAAAACCCTAAATATTTCACTTTCTTAATCTTAAGCTTTTACTAGAAATCAATACTTGTTCCTAAGGTTTTGGACCATGAGGAACTCATTTTTGGCATCAAAAAACATGAAATTCCAACTCTAAAGTGATGTTCTGTTTAGACCAAAATTAGCAAGAAAATGAGAGAAAATGATTTGTTTTGAAAATCATCCAACTACTCCCACAATCTTGTTCTAGGTTGTAAGTTTGGTGTTTCTCCTAAGTTGATAGCATAAAAATTCATTCCTTGCTTCCTCTAGGGTTTGGCTGAAATCTTAGCATGAGTAGAGGAAGAAGAAGACTCCATGAAACCATACTTTACAACTTAAGAAACTAGCTTGAAGGAAGGGCACACTTACCTTGATGGTTGATTCTCCAAGCTTTCTTCTTGGTCTTTCCTTTCCTCTTCTCTTCTCTCTTCTTTCTTTGGTTTTCTTTCTTTGTTTTACTACTAAATGTGTCATTCAGAATAGGTAGGAAAGAGAGGGATTATGTGGCCTAATTAGCTTACTAATTGCACAATTAACCTTAATCACTTTTTGGTCCAGAAGTCAAAAACTTCCTTTACAAGTTTTTGGACAAAAATTCCAGCTTCTCACACGCCTAGGGAGAGTGTTTTAAGTGTCCAAAATCGGTCAAATTTTCCTGGTCTAGATATATCCTAAATCGAGTAATTTTTAACTGTACTGATAAAACTGCTTTTTATAGTAAATTAGTATTTTTGTGCTACAAGACTACTCCAATTTTATTCTTATATTTTCTTAATTATCCAGTCCCAAATGATATCTGTGTATGGCTTATATCCTGTCCCGATTTCTTTTTAACTATCTGTGGGGCCCACAGTTTACTTTATCGATTTACTGTTACTTTTGGACACTCGGCACTAATTATTTTTTTATCCTTATACATTAACCCTCAGTGCCATATATCATTAGACTTCTCTTGTAGAGGGCTTCATTTTGACACTAATTTTGCATATTTACAAAATTATCCTTAAGCTGGGGTTATATTATGATTGTTGAAACTTTTGGGTCATTAGGTATAATTTTCCCCAAGACATTTCTAATACTCATTCCGTGTAATTTTTATGAATTTAGGGACATGGATGTCCTTTACATTATTCTTTAAGGGTAAAGATATAATTTTCTCATTTTTCAGTCTAACCAGGAAAAATAATCTCTTTGCCCTTTTTCACATAAAATGGTGTCTGCCCGTTTTTATAAAATCCCTATATATTTCTAAATATTTTAGCTTTCTTAGGATGTTACAGAGATCGTGATGTTTTGAAAGTTAAAGTTGGGGTGTTTTTGTTTGGTTTAGCCAGTTCTTGGAAATTTTTGGTTAAGATTGGAGGTGTGTTGAAGTAAGGTATTATAGGAAGATTTTCAAGAGAAAGATAATGAACAAAAGATTGATGAAGAAATTTCTCAAGAACCACCTAGAATTTGAAGATATCAAAGAAGTCATCCTATTAATCAAGTGATTGGGAAAGTTCAAGAGAATGTTAAAATAATAAGGCAACTTAGGGATCAGATAAATCATTGTGCGTTCATCTCACAAATTAAACCTAACTATATAGAAGATGCATTAAAAGATGAGTACTAGGTAATAGCTATGCAAGAAGTACTAAATCAGTTTGAAAGGAATCAGGTTTGAAACTTAGTGCCTAAGCCCAATGATCATCCAATTATTGGAATCGAATAGGTGTTTAGAAACAAACTTAATGAATCTTGAATAATAATAAAAAAAAACCCAGGCTGGTAATTAAAGGATATAATTAAGAAGAAGGTATAGATTATGAAGAAACTTTTGCTCCAGTTGCTAGATTGAAAGCAATAAGAATCCTCTTGGCCTGTACTTGTATAAAAGACATTAAGCTATATCAAATGGATGTAAAATGTGATTTTCTAAATGGTTATATCATGGACAAAGTTTATGTTGACCAACCTCTAGGTTTTGAGGATTCAACTAAACCCAATCATGTATATAGATTAAAACAAGTACATAAAGCATGGTATGAAAGATTAAGTAACTTCTTAATTGAAAAAGGGTTCAATAGAGGCAAAGTTGATACAACTCTTTTTATTAAAAAGAAAAATAAAGATTTACTTATTGTTCAAATTTATGTTGATAATATTATATTTGGTGCTACTAATAAATTTTTGTGCAAGGATTTTTCTAAATCAATGTAGAGTGAATTCAAGATGTCAATGATGGAAAAACTAAACTTTTTCCTTAGATTTCAATTCAAACAATGTGATGATGACATCTTCCTAAATCAATCAAAATACCTAAAAGAGTTGTTGAAAAATTTTGGGAGGGAAAATGCTAAAACAATAGGAACTTCAATGGCCATTGCTACAAAGGTTGATATGGACTCAGGAGAAAAACCATTTAATGTAACTCAATATAGAAGAATAATTGATTTCCTACTATACCTAACGGCTAGTAGACCTAACACCATGTTTAGTGTTTGCATCTATGCAAGGTTCCAATCATGTCCCAAGGAGTCCCATGCAACAACTATAAAGATAATATTCAGATATCTACATAGAACATCACATATGGGACTATAGTATCCAAAGGCCAAGAGAGAGGAGCTTGTTGGTTATACTTGTAACACCCTACCTCCTGACACCTCTGTACTTAACCAAAATCTTCAAAATCTGACCCAACACAACCCTGACATCTCAGAACAACTCTTCCAATTCCTAAACACAGCGGAAATGACTTAAAACATCCAAAAACTGGGCTGGGGCCGCGGCCACTACAGTACCTCCGCGGCTCTGGCCTCCCCTGTCTCAACATCACTACTGCCTCCTGTGGCGCCGCGGCCTGACTTCCTGCGCCGCGGCGCCCCCAGCTAATAACCCATATCAGCAAATTCAACACTTCGGGGTGAACTTCTGACGCGCATAACTTTATGCTTCGACCTCCGATTGACTTGATTCCAACTCCTACAAGTCAGTCTAGTCCCCATCTATCCAAGGACACCACTTTTACCTCAATCCGACTCCATATGGAGATTCTGGACCCTTAACACCGTTTTGGCCACTTATTGACCAAAACTTACCACTCCAATTGCCACCAAAGGCAAATGGACACTCCCAGACCAATCATGCAGGTCCAAAATCCCCAAATCAACTTGTCCAAGGAGGCTATACCTCAAAGGAACCACTCCTCTGAGATTTGACCTCTTGGAACCCAACTGACCAAATGGGCTACAGGCCCTTAGACAAACCAACACGGCCCGACATCACTCTGGACTCCCCAAAACTGTCACACAAACTTCTCAATAACATTCAACCATACGAACCACATACATAAACATCCATACATAACCAGTCTCAATAACATCATTATACATTATAAACTATTCTCTATCCTACTTGGCACATAATACATTAACCAAAAATACAACCACTACATAGACTTCCCACGTACACAGCTACTCCCGCGTCTTCTCCGGACTAGTGCCAGAACCGTCACCCGAAAGGTTAGTTTATGAGAGAGGGGGTGAGACAATGTCTCAGTAACCGGGAACAACAACCACACACACAATATATATATACATATATCTCACACAAATCATGAATGCAATATGAAATGAATGACATGCATGTCGCCCTCACAGGGACTCCATACTTATCCTCCCTAACACATATATCATCCATCCTTATCCTCCCTAACATATATATAATCCATCCTTATTCTCCCTAACATATATATAGTCCATCCTTATCCTCCCTAACATATATACATCATATATAGCATCCACCCTTATCCTCCCTAACATATATATAATCCAACCTTATCCTCCCTATCATATATATATATATATCATATCGTCATCATATCATCACCACTCCATCCGCCATGTATCACAGTCTCACAATGTCATGTGGTGATGCTCAAGTATCATCATATCATCATCATCGTAATGTCATGTATGCATCATATCATATCAACATCATCATCACATATCTCATTATCATAAACATAATCATCATCTAACTGTATACATACCACGATATATAAAACAGTACACACATAAACACATCAATATCGTGGTATGAAAAAGACACACATATATATATACACAAGCATCTGTACTATCATATTACATAATCAATACAATATAAACAAACACCCGGTTACTTCAATTGTTGTTACCACACACACACGAGTTCCACAAGCTTCCTTGAACTATTCAATACACGTGAACCCTCTCGATTAGCCAACAACCTTTACCATATCATAATTCTTCCATTAGCACAATATACCAACAAATCAAACATCATAATTCAACCATATTAACCTAACCCAAGGTTCCAACACCCTTTCCATGCATCAATAAGCTCTTAGGGATCACTCAAACACTACACAACCTCATATACTTCGGATTCCCAAGAGCCCTAACTAAAAACAACCTAGGATTAAGCTCTAAACACACATAACCCCTTCAAAACTCAAATCCAAACATCAAGAATATCGGAACACACTTCCTTAACCCCAAAACATCCAATTCAATCAGTGGATTTCACCCCAAATAGGAAATCCAACCATACAATTGAAAATCCCAAATTTCAACTGAAGAAAATGGAGAAAGAGGAGTAGGGAACGCTTACCAACTTGAATCCAAGCTCCCGATGGACGAGAATCACTCCGGGACACCGAAAATGCCGAACCCTAGCACTGCTCCTCGTCCCTCCACGTCGATCCTTTCTTTCTTTCATGTCCGACTGATCCAGATTTAAACAATTTTTTTGACTCTCGCCGCGGCTCCAGCACTCCTTGCCGTGGCTCCACCAAATTATCCGAAACAATGCCATTGGAAAGCTTCTCGCCGTGGTGGCCCTGCTCCTTGCCGTGGCGTGTAGCTCCTTCAGACTCCACTTGAGCCTTCCTCCGTCCTGTTTCCTCCGGTCCTAAACACAATGCCAAGAAAAATATCATGAGGGGCATTACACTCTCCCCTCCTTATAAAAATTTCGTCCTCGAAATTTCACCTTTTACCTCAAGTGAAAATCTTTGGATACTTCCTCCGCATGGACTCTTCAGTCTCCCACGTGACATCATTGGACATCAAACCGCTCCAAAGGACCTTTAACAATTTAATGGTCTTATTCCTCAACTGCTTCTCCTTTACATCCAAAATTTGCAACGGTGTGACCTCAAAAGTCAGATCCTCTCGTACTTGAACTGCTTCATCATCAATTATATGAGACGGATTCGGATGATACTTTTTGAGTTGAGACACGTGGAAAACATCATGCAACCCAGCAAGACTAGGTGGTAGCTCAACTCGATACGCTACTGGCCCAATTCGCTCCAGAATTTGGTATGGACCCATATACCGCGGAGTGAGCTTCTTGGCTCGAATTGATTTTCCAACACCAGTAGTAGGAGTGACCTTCAAAAATACATGATCCCCAACATCAAACTCCAATGGTCTCCTCCTCCTGTCCGCATAACTCTTTTGTCGACTCTAAGCTGTAAGAAGCTTCTAACGAATACTCTCTATCTGCCGAGAGGTTTGATCCACAATATCTGGGCCCAAAAGACTCCTTTCCCCAAGTTCAGCCTAACACAATGGTGACTTGCACTTTCTGCCATACAACACTTCATACGGAGCCATTTACAAACTCGAGTGGAAACTGTTGTTGTAAGCAAATTCAACCAATGGCAGAAACTGATCTCAATTGCCTTTATTCTCCAGAACACATGCCCGCAGCATGTCCTCCAGAGTCTGAATAGTCCTTTCAGTCTGCCCATCAGATTGAGGGTGATAAGTAGTACTGAAACTCAACTTCGTACCCATGGCCTTCTGGAGAGATTTCCAAAACCTGGATGTAAACCTAGGATCTCTGTCCGACACAATATTCATCGGGACTCCATGCAGCCTTACTATCTCATTCACATACAACTGGGCCAACTTCTCCATTGAAATAGTTTCCCGAATTGGAAGAAAATGGGCCGACTTCATCAACCTATCCACAATGACCCATATCGCATTGTGTCCTGAAGAGGTCCTCAGTAATCGCATCACTAAATCCATGGAAACACTATCCCATTTCCACTCCGGGATCTCCAAAGGTTGTAACATACCAGTAGGCAATTGGTGCTCAATCTTTACCTTCTGACAAATTAGACATCTTGCCACAAACTCTGCGATGTCCTTTTTCATGCCTGGCCACCAATAACCTTTCTTTAAATCCTGATACATCTTAGTGGTACCTGGGTGGATAGTGTACTTACTCTTATGAGCTTCTTCCAAAATAATCTTACGCAACCCTGCAACATTTGGTACACAAATCTGACCTCGATACCGGATAATACTATCTTCCAAGATATCAAAGTCCTGGGTCTCCACCATTTCAACTTGTTCTTGAATGCCTAAAAGATAGTCATCCTCCATTTGAGCATAGCAAATGTTCCTCAATAAATCGCTTGATACACTGATGGAACTAATTACTAGTACTCCAGGATGGACATTGATGGATAACTTCATATCTCTCAGGCTTTCCAGTAACTGTTGCTCCCTCATCATCATCATGGCCATATGAATTGACTTTCTACTTAACGCATCCGCCACAACGTTGGCTTTCCCAGGATGATACTTTAGAGCAAACTCATAGTCCACAAGGAACTCAACCCAACGTCTTTGCCTCATGTTCAGTTCTTTTTGATCAAACAAATACTTCAAACTCTTGTGATCACTGAACACCTCAAACTGAGCGCCATAGAGATAATGCCTCCATAATTTCAAGGCAAACACTACAGCCGCTAGCTCAAGGTCATGAGTAGCATAGTTCTCCTCATGAGGCCTCAACTGCCTTGAAGCATATGCCACGACTCTGCCTTGCTGCATCAAAACACACCCTAAACCCTTCTTAGAGGCGTCCATATAAACAGTGAACGGCTCTGACGGGTTAGGGATAATGAGCACTGGGGTGGACGTCAGACAAACCTTCAGCTCTTGGAATGCTCTCTCACACCTGTCTTCCCAAATGAAAGATCGATCCTTACGGGTGACTCTAGTTAATGGCATAACAAGTTGAGAGAATCCTTTAATGAACCTTCGGTAATATCCAGCCAATCCGAGAAAACTCCGAATTTCAGCCACCGATTGTGGTCTCTCCCAATTCAACATCGCTTTTACTTTACCAGGATCTACAACCACAACTTCTGCCGAAATCACATGACCCAGAAATTTCACTTCCCGTAGCCAAAACTCACACTTACTGAGCTTAGCATACAGTTGGTGATCCCGCAATACTTGCAACACAATCCGAAGATGATGCGCATGCTCTTCCTCACTCTCAGAATAAACCAGAATGTCATCAATAAAAACCACCACAAACTTATCCAAATACGGCCGAAACACCCTGTTCATATAATCCATGAAGATTGCCAGGGCATTAGTCAACCCGAATGGCATCACAAGAAACTCATAATGACTATATCGAGTTCGAAATGCCGTTTTAGGCACATCCTCAACACGTACTCGCAATTGATGGTATCCCGACCTCAAATCGATTTTAGAGAATACAGAGGCACATGCCAACTGATCAATCAAGTCTTCAATCCTAGGCAAAGGATATTTATTCTTGATCATCACCCGGTTCAACTGCCTGTAATCAATGCACAATTTAAGGCTACCATCCTTCTTCTTGACAAACAACACTGGAGCTCCCCAAGGCGAAACACTAGGTCTGATAAAACCTCTCTTTAATAATTCCTCAATCTGTTTCTTCAACTCTTTCAATTTAGACGGTGCCATTCGATATGGAGCTTTCGAGATAGGACTAATCCCGGGCACCAAATCAATGGAAAACTCCAGTTCTCGTGGTGGGGGTAAACCAGTAATTTCCTCTGGAAACACATCAAGAAATTCATTCACAACCGGATATCTTTCGATACCACCTTGCATATCCACCTTCACAGAGAAGAAAACCAGAAACCCTTGACATCCTTTCTTCAGATACCTATCAGCTTGGGCGAAGGACAAACACATATTCTCATCCCCTTCCACACTAGGGATATTCATCGGCAAAGACATAGTCTTTCGAGCACAGTCGAGAATGGCATTATTCGCCTCTAACCAATCCATCCCAATTATCGCATCAATCTCTTGCAACGGCAAACAAATTAGATCCAGGGTAGTGCTTCGATGTTTGAAACGAACCACACAATTCAAACAAGCTTGAGCAGTTCTTAATGAAACTCCCGTGGGTGTGGCTATCGACAATTCAAAAGGCAACTCCATTGCCACAATACCCAATCTCCAAGCACAATCAAAAGAAATGAAGGAATGCGATGCACCTGAGTCAAACAAAGCATGAATAGAGTAACCATTGAGTTTAAGTTTACCTCTAATCAAGTTAGGCGCTGCATCCGCTTCCTGTCGAGTGATGGCGAAAACTCGTCCGGGCATCGTAGGCCTTCTTGTTGCATCTTCACGCTGTGGCTCCCAACAATTCCGCGACATATGGCCTGGTTTCCCACAATTAAAACAAACCAAACACGGACAATCACCATGACTAAACCCGCATTTTGTGCACGGATTCGATGCACTACCAGAACTATATTGAGATGGAGCGGAGTCCCTTCCTGCATGCTCACTTTGACTGGAACTCCCTTGTTCAAAGCCACCTCGATAAAAGGGTCCTCTGCCAAACCGACCTCTATGGGACTGATCCCTGCCAAACCTGCCTCTTCCTCTACCATGACAGCCTCGATTATGACGACCTCTTCCTCCACTAGAACCTGTACTACCACCACTGCTACCACTTCCTGAACCACTTCCTTTACTAATTCCTTCGGTAGGTCCTAGGTGAGAAAAGGCCCGAATCATAGAATTCCTGCTGTGCTCCCCAGCCTCTTTCATCCGTCTATACAAGGCACGAATCTTCGCACATAAGTCCTCGAAGGACACAAACTCCACCACAGATAGCCGCTCCTTAACCTCGGGATGGGCAACCTCAAACAACCTTTGAGCCGTCCACCTATCATCTGGATAATTATTCAGATACGTGGAATATTTTGCCAAGTCCAAGAACTGATCAATGTAGTCATCTGCTGACAGATTTCCTTGTTGAAAAGTTAGGAACTCGGCTTCCTTCTGCATCATTAAGGCTGGAGGGACGTAATGTGCAAAGAACCGTTCCTTAAACTGCCCCCAATTCATAGGAGGATTCATCGCTTCAACGCTCGAGAGAATACTCCTCCACCAACGCTTGGCTTTCTTCTCAAGCTTAAAAACTGCCAGTTGCACCTTTTGCTCTGGGGTACAATCCATCACATTGAAGATGTTCTCCAATTGTTCAATCCAATTCTCCGCCTGTGACACATCCATAGTACCTTTGAAAGCCGGAGGATTAAACTTCCGAAAGTCCTTTAGCTGTGAGGAGATACCCCTTCTTCCAACCCTTGGGGCTCTCTTAGGTTCCACCATAGTTTCATCCTCTCCTGCATTCAGATCCACAAACATTTCGGCTTCTTCATTCACATCCCCCTGTTCTTGCCTATCCATTCTCTCTTGCAACCTGTTCAGCGTCTCTCCTTGAGTATTCACCTGATTACTGAGGCTAGCCAACATCTCATGCATCTGCCTTATCAGGTCACTATTACTCTGTCTTCCTCTGCGAGACATTCTTCCTACACATGAGCAACAACACATTCAATTATATGGTTCTGGACTAGCATTACAGTAGGAATATAGTCTATGTATTCAAAAATCGTGCCAAGTAGTACTTCAAGCAGAAAAAATGGCCCAAAACCATTGCTCTGATACCAAAATGTCACACCCTACCTCCTGACACCTCCATACATAACCAAAATCTTCAAAATCTGACCCAACACAACCCTGACATCTCAAAACAACTCTTCCAATTCCTAAACACAGCGGAAATGACTTAAAACATCCAAAAACTAGGCTGGGGCTGCGGCCGCTATAGTACCACCGCGGCTCTGGCCTCCCTTGTCTCAACATCACTAATACCTCCTGTGGCGTCGCGGCCTGACTTCCTGCGCCGCGGCGCCCCCAGCTAATAACCCATATCAGCAAATTCAACACTCCGAGGCGAACTTCTGAAGCGCATAACTTTATGCTCCGACCTCCGATTGACTTGATTCTAACTCCTACAAGTCAGCCTAGTCCCCATCTATCCAAGGACACCACTTTTACCTCAATCCGACTCCATATGGAGATTCTGGACCCTTAACACTGTTTTGGCCACATATTGACCAAAACTTACCACTATCAACCTCCAATTGCCACCAAAGGCAAATGGACACTCCCAGACTAATCATGCAGGTCCAAAATCCCCAAATCAACTTGTCCAAGGAGGCTATACCTCAAAGGAACCACTCCTCTGAGATTTGACCTCTTGGAACCCAACTGACCAAATGGGCTACAGGCCCTTAGACAAACCAACACGACCCGACATCACTCTGGACTCCCTAAAACTGTCACACAAACTTCTCAATAACATTCAACCATACAAACCACATACATAAACATCCATACATAACCAGTCTCAATTGCATCATTATCCATTATAAACTATTCTCTATCCTACTTGGCACATAATACATTAACCAAAAATACAACCACTACATAAACTTCCCACGTACACAGCTACTCCCGCGTCTTCTCCGGACTAGTGCCAGAACCGTCACCTGAAAGGTTAGTTTATGGGAGAGGGGGTGAGACAATGTCTCAGTAACCGGGAACAACAACCACACACACAATATATATATACATATATCTCACACAAATCATGAATGCAATATGAAATGAATGACATGCATGTCGCCCTAACAGGGACTCCATCCTTATCCTCCCTAACACATATATCATCCATCCTTATCCTCCCTAACATATATATAATCCATCCTTATTCTCCCTAACATATATATAGTCCATCCTTATCCTCCCTAACATATATACATCATATATAGCATCCACCCTTATCCTCCCTAACATATATATAATCCAACCTTATCCTCCCTAACATATATATATATATCATATCGTCATCATATCATCACCACTCCATCCGCCATGTATCACAGTCTCATAATGTCATGTGGTGATGCTCAAGTATCATCATATCATCATCATCGTAATGTCATGTATGCATCATATCATATCAACATCATCATCACGTATCTCATTATCATAAACATAATCATCATCTAACTGTATACATACCACGATATATAAAACAGTACACACATAAACACATCAATATCGTGGTATGAAAAAGACACACATATATATATGCACAAGCATCCGTACTATCATATTACATAATCAATACAATATAAACAAACACCCGGTTACCTCAATTGTCATTACCACACACACACGAGTTCCACAAGCTTCCTTGAACTGTCCAATACACGTGAACCCTCTCGATTAGCCAACAACCTTTACCATATCACAATTCTTCCATTAGCACAATATACCAACAAATCAAACATCATAATTCAACCATATTAACCTAACCCAAGGTTCCAACACCCTTTCCATGCATCAATAAGCTCTTAGGGATCACTCAAACACTACACAACCTCATATACTTCGGATTCCCAAGAGCCCTAACTAAAAACAACCTAGGATTAAGCTCTAAACACACATAACCCCTTCAAAACTCAAATCCAAACATCAAGAATATCGGAACACACTTCCTTAACCCCAAAACATCCAATTCAATCAGTGGATTTCACCCCAAATAGGAAATCCAACCATACAACCGAAAATCCCAAATTTCAACGGAAGAAAATGGAGAAAGAGGAGTAGGGAACACTTACCAACTTGAATCCAAGCTCCCGATGGATGAGTCACTTCGAGACACCGAAAATGCTGAACCCTAGCATTGCTCCTCGTCTCTCCGCGTCGCTCCTTTCATTTTCTTTCTTTCTTTCGCATCTGACTGATCCGGATTTAAACAATTTTTCCGACTATCGCCCCGGCTCCAGCACTCCTCGCCGTGGCTCCACCAAATTATCTGGAACAATGCCACTGGAAAGCTTCTTGCCGCGGTGGCCTTGCTCCTTGCCGCGGCGTGGAGCTCCTTCAGACTCCACTTGAGCCTTCCTCCGTCCTGTTTCCTTCGATCCTAAACACAATGCCAAGAAAAATATCATAAGGGGCATTACAATACTGATACTGACTTTGCTAGATCTAGGACTAATAGAAAAAGTACATGTTGTACATGCCAATTTCTTGGAGGATCCCCAGTCTCATGGTTCAGCAAGAAGCAGAATAGTGTGGCTCTCTTTATAGCAAAAGTTGAATACATAGCCCTTAGAAGCTGATGTGCTCAAATCCTTTAGATAAAGTAGCAACTGGAAGATCTTGAAATTGAGATGAAAGAAATACCTGTCAAATGTGATAATCTCAATGCCATCAACATTATAAAGAATCCAGTGATACATTAAAGGATAAAGCACATTGAAGTTAGACGCCATTTTATATGGGATCATGTTTTAAAAAGAGACATTATATTGCAATTTGTCCCTATAGAAGATTAACTTGCAGACATCTTGACCAAACCATTTCCAGAGAAAAGATATATTTAAATCAGAAGAGAATTAGAAATGGTTAATCCCAATGAGTTGTAAGCAAATTTCTAGCTTATTCTCTTTATTTTCTACATAAAAATTGTTAGATCATTAACTAACTTAAGCATCAGAGTATATTTAAGATATTTTGCAGGTACTCCTCATGGGCTTATATGATAAGAATTCAAAATAATGGAGTATCTTGCATCTAGACAAGCAACATTTGCTGAAGAAAATTGAAAATTCAAAGTTTCAGCATCTGTTTGTAAGTACTATTTCAATAGTCTCATTTTGATTGTAAAAAGACAAACTTTCATGTCTTTTCTGCCTTATTATGTGACTTGGCTTGTAAAAAATTCAAATTTTGGCCATTCTACAGTTGAATTTCAGTGCCTTACATGCTAAGCATATGTTCCGTTTGATCAAAATTCATTTATTGATATATGTATATGATTTACTAGTATATATACAACATTCAAAGTTTGATAATTCAATATTTGCATTTCAGACACTTCTTCACAAATTCATGAAATTCAAAGTTTGAATTCCAACATTTGTCTGTTGGACATCATCTGTTTCCATACTTTCTAATTGGAACTTTGAACATTCGAACTTTGAGAACTAAAATTTGTTTGTTGAAGTTTTTGTCTGTGGTTGAGCCTCTAACAGTCATATTTCAAGACTAAAATACGAATGTTGAGATATTGTCTGAAAAATAAGTCTCTAATAGATGAACTTTAATGTTGAAAATTCATTTATCAAGATAATTTCTCTATGCTATGTGGGAGATATAACTGATCGAAATGTGAATTTTGGCCCTCAAAATTCGTTTGTCGAATGGTCACAAAACAATACTCAGAGGGACAGAAGTTGAACATGCGCAACCCTATTCAAACTTCAACCTTTACACTTCTCATTCTCTCTCGATCATTCTTAAAATTCCTTCAGTCAAATTCCATTTTTCATCGATCAATACCTAAACCGAACCCCACAAATATCCTTAGAGCATTCCTCAAAACAAATTTCTCATAAAAATGGTTAGAGTAAAGAACGTAAACATTGGAAAGGAACAAAGCAAGCCTAAACACTCAACAAAATCCTAGTACATATCAAAGGAAAGCAACACATAGAAAAGGAAAGCCGAATCTAGTAAGGGAAAACCACCAAAGAAGCATAAAAGGCCATCCAAGCTAGAATCAAAGAAACCTACACCTACTGCTTCTGCATCTAGCACAGAGTCTAAAGAACTCCAGATAACCACTAAACCTCTTTGCAATTTAGGGAAATTCTGATGGAATTCACTACAAAGTTTGCTACAAAGAAGGTCATCACCACACATTACACAAGTCTAGAATAATTTCTCATTTTAAACAATTTTGATGCTGCAATATGGATGGGAAAGTATAAAAATCTGTCAGAGATTAAGGAGAGATATGATGATGAAGTTATCAAAGTCTGGTATGCCTCCTTAAAATTCAATGACAAGAACAAGAAGTATCAAGTGACTCTTAGGTCCAGAAATCTATGGCTGATAGATGAAAACCTAAATGACATTTAGGAAATTCCTGGACAAGATGGATTTAAAATCAATATTTTTGCCATCAAATATATGGATGAAGCTGATGAAGAAGGTGGAGAATATCTAAATTACAAGGAAAGTACAATTTTGGATGCACTCTTCAGAAGATGGGTAAACATGCCTCAGCTAAAGAATGTGAAGTTTTCTTACCTTAATGCTTAAGTAAGGATCCTACACTACATTGTGTCTAGGATCATTTTCAACAAGGGAGGAAGCTTCAATTTAATCACAAGGGTTGAAACTCATGTAATGATTGCCTTGATCCAAAGAAAGGAGATTTACCTAACAAACATTATCATTCAGAAGATGATCAAGGCAAGAGATCAGAGAAAAGATTCAACCCTACCCTATGCCTCAATCATCACCAAGCTCCTCAAGTACGCCAAAATACAACACTTGGAGAAAGGCAAAGAGAAGCCCACAGAGGAGTTTAAAGAAGAAGAATTGATAAGAATGGCAATAGAAAAAAAGAAGGCAAATGGATTGGAAAGTGGGTCGGCAAGTCTGAAGATCTATTTTATGATGGAGGAGAGCCGTAACAATAATAAACCACCCTCAAGGCTACTCTAATCACTCAACCAGAACCAGAACCTACTCAACCATAGCCTACTCAACCACCTCAACCATCCATTCCATCCACATTATCCATCCCTAATACTATACTTAAACTATATGATTGCCTATCAAAGATGATGTTAAGTATTAGGGATGAACAAAATGCCAAGTTTGCAAATTTGTAAACTCAAATAACTGATTTGACCAAGAACCTCAAGGTAGTTACTGATGCTTACAATGATCTTCGATACCCTCTTTGAACCACATCAATACCACCTTAGCATGGTTTCTCTTATCCTCTCAAATCTGTCTCCCCTCATGTTCTAAGTCCTTTTATAGAAGAACCTTCTAATGTTGATGCCATTGTTGCTATTGCTATCACTCCTCGAAGCTCCAGTAAGGGTACAAGTCCTAGTCCATCTTTGGATTATAATATGGAGGACACTAAAGCCACTTAAATGGAGAGCTACCATGAGCATATGATAGAGGAAACTGCTCGAGACTTAATTCTCTTATCACAAGTAAAAAAGCAAATGGAGAAGCTTGTTGTAGATCTTACAACCACACCCATTATTCAAGTTGCTCTCAATGAGGAAAAGGGGATCGTGCCTTACATTGACTTTGGTATAGTTACACATGATGCTGTAGTGTAAGCTCAGAAGCACAGGGTAGATGAGATGTTCCCTCTACTAGCTCCTTAGCCTCCATCTTCAGAAGTAGGCCTTACAATGGAACGACAGGCTAGACTAGCTAATATCCTAAGGGAAGCTCAAGAGATATCTTTAGGGTTCAATCATGATCTTTCTTGGATACCTCCTTTAGTTCCCTTTGTTCCAGTTCCTCTTCAGGCCATTCCTATGGCTCAAGTGCCTCCTCCCTCTATACCTGCTTTTGCTCCTGATGATGCTTAAAAAGGGGAGAAGGAAACTGGAAAAGCTAGAGAATCTGTACTTACAACCACTCAAACTGAAACATGACAATCTGGAACTACTGGACAATCAAGAAAGACATATGGGAAAATGATCAAGCTTAAGGCCAAAAAGAAATGACCAGTGATAGATCTTCAAAGCTTAGATCTTTTTAGGACTCTAAAACTTTGTAGGATTTTGTGTTTTTTTTTTGTGATGCATTTCTTTTATATAATCAATGTACTTGTTTGAACTTATTTGAGCATCTGTACTAAACATACTTGCATCAATGAAACTTATTTCAACATTTCCTTCTCTATTGTCCTAAATCTTCTACTCTGATACATATACTGTATTTATGTTTGAATTTTAATGCATATGTTAAGGGGGAGCTCTTGGAAGTAAGCCCAAGTACTAATACAGTTTGCAAGTTATTTTGTCATCATCAAAAAGGGGAAGAATGTTGAATCAAAAGTTTTGATGATTCCAAACAACTAGAGCTTGGAAGGAGAATATCAAAGGAGTATCAAAGGATCAAATGAAGAAATCCAACGAAGAATATGTAAAGATTTTGTTTTTAGGATTTCATACTATGTATACATGGTAAAAAGCTTTGATTCTTACTTATTTATGTTACTACAAGTTTTAAATGAATGATTTCAAAGTTATTTTATGTTAGCTTGTGTTAGAATTAAGAAATATTGGGTAACAGATGAATTTTGTATTTGACTGATAAATCGTATTTTTATATATTTTTTATCCTTATTACTTAGTCTTTTTATTAATGAATTTTGGCTAATTAAGATTATTTGGATTATATTTTATTTTATTAGCCAATTTTGAACTAATGAGATTTATTTGATTAATTCTTGGGTCCTATGTTTAAAATTTCTATTAAATATTTTTTTGCACATTGTAGATATTGATTCTTATTTTATTTTGTGCAGATTATATGGAGATTCTTTTTGAAGATAATTTACAATTAGAGCTGGACAATTTTGGGCATAAATGGAGACATCTTTTGAAACTTATTTATTTTAGATTTTTTTTTTATTTTTAAGAATAATTTGGAAATATTTAATTTTGAGTCTTTATAGGTAGTTTTAATCTAGGGTATTGAGGTGAAGTTTTATCTTTAGAAAAAGAAAGGAAGGAGAGTGAAAGGGCCGCACAGAGAAAAGAAAAGGAAAGAAAGAAGGGAAGACGCGGTGGAAAAAAAGGAAGAAGGACAAACAGGAGTACGATACAAAGAAGAAAATAAAAGGAGGGGGCGACAGAGTATAATTTAATTTGTGTAACTTCTTTTTACAGTGTTTTCTCCTTATCTCCATGACTGGTAGCATCTATTCTTTTCAAGTTTTTCATCTTAAGGTCATGTGTCACTAAATTCTTCTTGTAATCAGTCACAAATTATGAACATGTTGCTTTAATTGAAGCTTTGAGTTTAATATATTTTTCTAGTTTAATTTATTTTAGTTCATCCATATTTTCTTCCTCTAATTTCATACTACTTTGTTTGCTACTGATTAGAGTTAATAAGTTGTATGAATTTGGATTCAAGGTTTAATATGAGAAGTTTGATTACTGTAATTGAATGATTCAGTGATGATGAGATGTTCTAACTTTGCTTAGATGATTATTTAAGCTTTGTTCTTGGTATGCTTTGCATTGAGGTTGGTATTATGTTATATATCAATTGAGATTTCAGTTAATTATAATATTAGTAGTAGCTTAATCTCTATATGATTATTTAGAGAAATTTTTATTAGAATGTCAATATGTTAAATTGAACAAGATCAATAACGTAAAAGTGATAATGAGGAAGATTTTGCATCAGGGAATTGATTTGTGATTGGTTACATGCATTTAGTCTTGTCATTACTTCAATTACCTCATTAATTAATTTTAGTTTAGTTAATTAATTGAGTTCAATTTCTAAAGCCCCCAGTTTTTTTACTGCTTGTTTTAGTAAATTTTATTTTGATTTATTTTTAATTTAATTAAGTAACTTAATTGGTTCCTTGGGAGGCGACCTGGTTTGCGTTATATTGCAAATCAGTTTTAAATTTAATTTTGGCTGGTTCAACAGCCATGTCAGAATTTTGGCGCCGTTGTTGGGGAGCCATTTGTTCTTACTCAATTGGATTAGGAATTAGTTTGTTTGTATTTTTTTTTCTTTTAGTATTTTTTTTATTTTTAAATCTTTAGGTGCTCTCTAATTTAGTGATTATTTAGTCTTTTTTTTATGCTTGGTGTATGTTTGGATTCCCTCATAGTGATTTAAGTGATTTTGATCCTGAAATTGATAAAACTTTTCATAAAAGGGTTAGAGAAAGTAAGATCAAAAAAAGTATTGTTAAGGAATTGATTGCTGAATTAATTGAGCGTGCTTGTGAAATTAATATTACATTTGAAAATATGGCTGAGCATGAAAATGAGTTGACAATTAAAGAACTTGCTACCCTAATGCACATTTTCAACCTTTATGTATTCATTGTCCTAAGCTTAATGCTAACTTTGAGCTTAAATATGGATTAACACATTTGTTGCCCAAGATTCATGGCCTTGCAGGTGAAGACCCTTATAAGCATTTAAGGAGTTTCATGTTGTTTGTTCTACTATAAGACTTTAGGGAGTTTCTGAAGAGCAAATTATGCTTAGAGCATTTCCATTCTCACTTGATGGAACCGTAAAGGATTGGCTCTACTACTTGTGACCTGGGGCTATCACTACTTGGAATGAATTGAAAAGGCTATTTTTTGTGAAGTTCTTTCCTGCTTCTAGAACTGCAGCTATTAGGAAGGACATATATAATATTAGGTAGATGACTAGTGAGACTTTACATGAATACTATGAGAGATTTGAGAAACTTCGTGGAAATTGTCCCCACCACTAGATTAGTGACTAGCTGTTGATCTAGTATTTCTATGAGGAACTGCTTCCCATGGATAGATGCATGATGGATGCTGCATCAGGTGGTGCTATAGTTGATCTTACTCCAGCAGCTGCATAGGATCATATTGCTAAAATGGCATAGAATGCTCAACAGTTTGGTACTAGAGCATCTTAACTGATTTAGGGTGTCAATGAAGTTTATGTGCCATCTTATGACCAGAAAATTAATCAAAGGTTTGATGAGATAGCATCCATGATTATGCAACTTGCCGTGATTTAGAAATAATCATTGTCTAGTTCTTCTCAGTCACACCTTTCTTATGCTTGCACTTCTCAGCCTCCTGGTTTTTCTACACCAAGTCACTTTCCTCTACAGTCTCCCACCTCTATTGCATTAGTGAGACCTCTTTATGACATTTGCCATCTTGCAACTCATGTCACAACACAATGTCCTATTCTTGATGACAAAACTGAGTCTTCCAATGATATTTATCCAGCCAAACCTATGCAACAAGGACAGAAATATGACCCTTATACCAATATATACAATCTTGGGTGGAGAGATCACTCCAATCTCAGAAATAGAGGAGGTAACCAATAGAGGTTTAATGTTACAGGGACCAGTACTCTACAAGCTCCTCAACCTATGAGACAATCAATTCCTATTCAAGAAGAACTCAAGAAAGAAGATGGCATTGAGAATATGATGAAACAAACGATGCATCAATTTAAGTAAGAGATGCAAAATATGCAGACTCAGCATAGAAAAGAGATGCAAAATGTTCATACTCAATTAGGTCAACTTGCTTCTTCTCTTAAAGAAGTGAAAAGTCAAGTAGGTAAATTACCTTCCCAAATGGTGGTGAACCCTAATAGTGGTAACATCAATGCTATATCATTAAGGAGTGAGAAGCAAGTTCATTTTGAGGAAAAATCTACTCTAGAAGCTTCAACATCTTCTATAGTTTCCAAGGAAGTGCCTATTGAGGATCCATATTCTTCTACATCATTTGACAAGGGTAAGACAGTTGTAGAAAAGACACAAGCTGCACCTAGTGAGTTCAAGGAGAATGAAGAGGAGGAAAAGAAGAAGATTCTACCATTCCTTAGTACGATGACTTAGAGCAAGAAGCTGAAGGAACAGGAAGCAGAGAAAGAAATCATGGACATCTTCAGAAAAGTAGAGTTCAATGTTCCCCTGATTGACTTGGTCAAATAGTTCCCTACGTATGCCAAGTTCCTTAAAGAGTCATGTACTAATAAGAGACAACATAGAGGGAAAGAAAGAGTGGATCTTGGAAAAGGTGTGTCAACATTGTTTCAGAAACCTTTACCAGAAAAGTACAAGGATCCTAGTAGTTTCACCACACCATGAACTATTGGTAACTTGGAATTCACTGATGCCTTGATTGATGTTGAAGCTACAATCAATGCTATGCCCAAGTCTGTATACTCTTCTTTCCAAGGAGTTGAGCACAAGCCTACACAATTGGTGGCACAACTAGCAGATAGAAGGGAAGCATATCCAGATCGAGTGTTAGAAGATGTGCTAGTCAAGGTAAAAGACTTAATATTTCCTGTTAATTTTTATGTATTGTACATGGTAGATAATAGATTTAAGTCAAAGGGTCATGCTCCATTGATCTTACGTAGGCCATTCCTAAAAACTACTAAAACTTTCATTGATGTTCACTCTGGTACTTTATCAATGGAATTTGCTAGAAATGTGATTCATTCTAACTTGTTTGATGCCATGAAATACCCACATGATGATCATTCTGCTTGGTCTTAATTTGATTGATATGCTTATTGATGATGCATCCATTGAGTTTAGAGATAGCATGATTCATGATTCCTATGATGTTGCTGAGCTGGATGATTGCCTTAGTTGTTCTTGTGATAGTTCTTTTACTTGTGCTTGTTGTAAGGCAATTAATGTGTTCTTGAGTAAAAATATGCATGAGTCTAGGAAGTTCTTAGCATGTGTTGAGCATGATCGTTTCGTGATTACTGATTGTACTATTAGTTCTACTAGCTCTAATAGAGTTTCTGGTTCTACTAATTCTAAGCATTTAGTTGATGCAAATTCTGCTTCTAAGATTGATGCTGTTGATTCTAACTCTAGCCCTAGGGATGCTTTACATGTTAATAAGTTTCTTGAGTGCACTGGTTCTCCAGTTGATGCAATACATGTTGCTAGCATATCTCTGAGTAATGATGTTGCTGTATCTAGTTGTGATGATAGTGCTATTCATGTTGATTTTATTCCTTGTGGACAAGATACTGCTACTTGTGATTTGTCTGTGCAGGTACATAGTTTGGAAGAAATTCACCTTCAACCTCTAGTCCCTTCTATCCAACAACCTCTACACTAGAGTTGAAACATTTACCAGAGAATCTCAAGTATGCTTACTTGGAAGATAGAGAGAAATTACCTGTGATTCTAGCGAATGACCTACAATTTGAGCAAGAGGAAATATTACTAGAGGTGCTAAGGAAGAATAAGAAAGCTATTGGATGGACACTAGAAGACATACCTGGCATTAGTCTTAAGACTTGTATGCATTAGATCCTCCTAGAGGAAGGGCTTAAGCCAGTGAGACAACCATAAAGAAGGCTCAATCCCATGATACTTGATGTGGTAAAGAAGGAGGTCACCAAACTCTTATCAATAGGTATCATTTACCGAATTTCTGATAGCCAGTAGGTAAGCCCAGTGCAAGTTATACCCAAGAAGACAGGGATCACAATAGTAAGGAATGTCATGGGAGAGCTTATACCCACTCGAGTACAGAATAGCTGGAGGGTTTGCATTGACTACAGAAAGCTTAATCAAGCAACTAGGAAAGATCACTTCCCTTTGCCTTTTATTGATCAAATGCTTGAAAAACTTGCAAGGAAATCTCACTACTGCTTTCTTGATGGTTTTTCAGGATACTTCCAGATCCACATTGCACCTGAGGACCAAGAGAAGACAACCTTCACATGCCCCTTTGGTACCTTTGCCTATAGGAGGATGCCATTTGGACTTTGCAATGCACCTGGCACATTCCAAAGATGTATGATCATGAACAGTCCTACAAGCAAGCGATTCATGGTGAATGGGTAGAGACTAAAGCATTTTTATGAGGAATTCCAATAGCACACTGTGGAGGAGATCCATCTCAGCAATATCACTTCAATTATATCAAACTGTTTCCTTTTCCCTTACTCTTATATTTTTCATGTCTTATACTTATTGGATGTCTGCTTCACATTAAAGACAATGTGAAATTTAAGTGTAGGGGAGGGAAAAATAAGTTTTCTTGACTTTGATGTTTTCTTTTTTGTTTTTTTTCTAGTTGTTTCTTTGCATTTTTTTATCAGTTCTATGTTGTGTGGTATGAAAATTGTGAGTTAGACACAATTTAGGTTTGAAAGATTTTTGCATGATTGGTAATCAATCTTGTTTTCCTTAAATTCAAGTAAATTGGCAATGAGTTTGATTGAGATAGATTGATTTAAGTAGTCTATTAGCCTAGAGAGGATTTTGAGGCTTATATTGTCATTCTTTGATTTGTGTATTCACCTATCTTAATTGTCACTCTAGAACTTGTCTTGATTCTTGATTAAGACTACAATTGCACATGCATGCATGAAGATGATTTAGGCATTCATTTCTTTATTACCCACTTAGCTAAATAGCCAACCCATATATTTTATCCATTGTTTAGCCCCTCTGAGCCTAGACCTTTTTTTTTTCAAATTTCAAACAAATTAAAAATAATAATCTTTCCTTTCCCACCTTGCCTTAGGAATTAAAGAGCATGATATTATATTTGTTGGGATGAATGAATGTATACATAATGGATAGTTTGGGTTATGGAAAAAGTAATGAAAAATGTATAAATGGAAAAAAGTAATAAAAAAATAATGAAAAAAAAGAGAAAAGAAAAAAAAATTGAGAAGTAGAAAAAGAAAAAAATTTGAAAAGAAAGAAAAGTAAAAGGAATAAAAACTCAAACTAAATTAATCTATTATTTCATCCACATTTTTGCTTGCTTAATTTTTTTTATATTCTTAAGGTTTTCACCCCATTTTCCCCATATTTTTCTACCATACCTTTACCCAAGGCCCATTACAATAAAGTCCTTTTGATTTATGCATCGCATATGGCATAGTTAGTGGAGATTGAGAACATAAACAAGTTTATGGTAGTGAGGTTTTGATAGGTTGAAATTGAATAAAACACTGATCTTATGCACTTTTGTGAGTTGAGAGTATAAACTTATCCTGTGAAGGTCTACTTGTCTTTGATTTGTCATGGTCAAATGAAATTGCTATGCTACTTGTGTTCCTGGAATTCATGAAAGGTTATTTTTTTATTGTTGGGATCTTTAGAACTTAAGTTGTTTCTAATCTTACAACTTCCATGTCCCTATATTGTTTTTGTCTTCATTGAGTGTCCAAAGTTTTTACATCTTTACTCATACTTTTTCTCTGAGTTGAGTTTTTGCTTAGGAGTGCAAAAGAATTAAGTGTGGAGGAATTGATAAATCGTATTTTTATAGATTTTTTATCCTTATTACTTAGTCTTTTTATTAATAAATTTTGGCTAATTAAGACTATTTGAATTATATTTTATTTCATTAGCCAATTTTGAACTAATGAGATTTATTTGATTAATTCTTGGGTCTTATGTTTAAAATTCCTATTAAATATTTTTTTGCACATTGTAGATATTGATTCTTATTTTATTTTTTGTAGATTATATGGAGATTCTTTTTAGAGATAATTTACAATTAGAGCTAGACAATTTTGCGCGTAAATGGAGACATTTTTTGAAACTTATTTATTTTAGATTTTTTTTTATTTTTAGGAATAAATTTGGAAATATTTAATTTTGGGTCTTTATAGGTAGTTTTAATCTAGGGTATTAAGTTCCATTTTGTTGAGGAGTCCTTGGTGCTGAGAAGTTGTGATCAATCCCATGCTCATTGCAGTACTCCAGGAAGTATGCATTTTCAAATTCTCCTCCATGGTCTGACCTGATAGACACAATAGAAATACCTTTCTCATTTTGCACTTTCTTGGCTAAGGTTGCAAATGCATCAAAGGTATCACTTTTGGAGGAAAGAAATAATGTCCAAGTAAATCTAGAATAATCATCAACAATTACAAGCACATACAGATTACCACCAAGACTTTTCACCCTAGATGGTCCAATTAAGTCCATATGCAACAATTCAAGTGGTCTAGTTGTGGTAACTACATTTTTAGATTTAAATGATGATTTGGTTTGTTTTCCTCTTAAGCATGCATCACATTCTTTATCCTTTTCAAAAGATATTTTTGGTAGACCAATTACTAGCTCATTTTTAATTAGTTTAGACAGTTGATTCATGTTCACATGAGCTAATCTTCTATGCCATAGCCAACTATCATTATTCTGACTAATTAAGCATACAGAATCTAAGGGAGGAAGTTCATCAAGATCAATAGTATAGCAGTTACCATCCCTTTGAGCTTTGAGGATAACTTTGTGATCACTTTTTCTGATGACCAGGCAAAACTTTGAGTCAAACAGCACCCAGTTTCCTTTGTCACAGGTCTGACTCACGCTTAGCAGGTTGTGGTTGAGTCCAATCACAAACAGCACCTCTTCAATGGATGTTTCTGGATTTTTACCCACAATTCCAATACCAACGATTTTGCCATATTGGTCACCTCCAAAGGTCACCTTTCCTCCTTTCTTGTCTCTCAGGGTGATGAACTTCTCCTTATCACCTGTCATGTGACTTGAGCAGGCACTGTCCATATACCATTTGTTGCTTTTCTTAGTTTTGAGACAGACCTGCAAAACAATGTTTACGTTTTCCTTTTAGGTACCCAAATTTGCTTGGGTCCTTTTAGGTCAGTATATTTTTCCCTAGATGCAGATGCAACTTTGGGAACCCATTCAACTTTCCTGCCAAGCCCATTTTTCTTCAAGGCACAAGAACTGGAAATATATCCCTTTTTGTTGCAGAAATGACAGGTAGTGAAAGGACTGCTAGATTGAGATGCAGGAAGAAAACAGTGCAGATAATACTTTTGTCTAGCATGCCTTGGTTGATCATATGTTTCAATGTGATGTAATGCATTAGTTTTCTTTTTATTGTTCTCATCATGCACAAAATGTCTCATATAAGCATTCTGATTTTTCTTCCTAATCTTTTCCTTGACAGCACATGGATCATAGCCAAGACCAGCTTTGCCTTGTGATATTCTTTGGCTCCCCATTAATGCAAACAACATGTCTTTGCCTCTAGTGAGCCTAGACATGCTTTTAACTAAATAGTCATTAGTTTGCTTGAGTTCAATGCATGAGGTGCAACAAACAGATTCAGTAGTGGGCAAAGAGGCAATTTCAGAAACTATGCTTTGGGATTCCAGCTTATTTATCCTTTTCTTTGCCAATTTCAGTTCTTTAGCAACTTTAATGAATTCATCATGAAGCTCATGAAATGCATCTTGTAATTCAGAATAGGAAGGTTCAGATTCATATACCTCTTCTTCCTGATCACTGCTGCATGAGGGTAAGACTTCTTCTGAGGCAAGTGCCATTAAACAAATGTTGGCAACCTCATCCTCATCTTCTTCTTCCTCATCTGAGCTGTTGCCCCATATGGATGAGATATAGGCTTTCTTCTTCTTCCCTTTGTCTGCAGCTTTCTTTTCTTTTTCCTGCTTCTTAATGAATTGGGGACAGTCCCACTTAATGTGTCCCTGCTTCTTGCACTCATAGCAAGTTACAGGTTCTTTTGCCTCTTTCTTGCTTTCTCCAATTACTCCTTTCTTGAAGAATCTCTTGCTCTTCTTCTTGCTGTAGAATCTTCCGAATTTTCTGACCATCATAGCCAGAGTTTCCTCATTCAGCTCATCTCCTTCATCAGATTCTTCTTCCTTTTCATCAGCAGCTTTGAGGGCAAGGCCTTTCTTCTTTCTGTCCAGCCCAGCTTCCTTGAGTGCTTTGATCTTTCCTTCATATTCCTCAAGGCTGCCGAAGAGAGCTGTGACGGAAGCCATTGATTCTCCTCTGGCCTCTTCTATAGCTGTCACCTTGGGCTGCCATTCCAGAGGTAGAGCTCTGAGTATTTTTCTCACTTTCTCAGACTGTGTGTATTCTTTTCCCAGGCTCTTCAGTTGATTCACAATAAGAGTGAATCTCTTTTGGAGCTCCTTTACAGTTTCTCCTTCAGCCATTCTGAAGCTTTCATACTCCCCAATGCACGTGTTCAGTTTGTTTTCCCTGACTCCAGAAGTTCCTTCATGTGCAATCTGTAGAGTATCCCACATTTCTTTTGCAGTGGAGCATTGTGAGACTCTGTAGAATTCATCCTGGTTAAGGGCACTGACCAAACAATGCTTTGCTTTGAAGTTCAGTAGAACTTTCCTTCTGTCTTCATCATTCCACTCTGCTTCCAGCTTCTCTTTGTGTCTTCCATCTTCTGTTTGAGCCATTGGAACGAAATCTCCTTTTTCAATCACTGACCAGATGTCAAGGTCAATTGATTGAAGGTAGATCTGTATCCTCATCTTCCAATATCCATAATGCTCTCCACTGAAGCCTGGTGGTCTGTTAGTGTTGTTTCCTTCAGGAAGTATACTCTCTCCAAAGCCAGCCATTGTAATTCCCGGACTGTGAGTTCCTTTGAATGGGAATCCGGGCTCTGATACCACTTGTTAGCAAGGCTGACTTCCCAAGAGGGGGGGTGAATTGGGAAGATTGAAATTTTTCTGCACAAAGTAAAGAAAGTGAAAATATCACAGTATAATGAAAGCAACGTGTAAAACAGAGCAAGCTGAAAAGTAGAGATAAGGAGAAGACAACTCAGTGATTTATCCTGGTTCGGTCTTTCCACTTGACCTACATCCAGTCCCCAAGACACCTCTTGAGATTTATCCACTTTCCAGCAAGAATTTCAACGGGCTTCTTGCTAAAGCCACAGTACACGAGTATGCTCTGTTCTGAGCTCTCTCAAACTCTCTAAGCACTTTCTCTATGTGCTTCCCAATCCCCTTGTGAATACCCCTCACAAGTAAATCTATCTTTCAGATGAAGAGTAGATTGTTTACAAATGAATAACTCTCTAGAAAAGAGTAGATATGAAGGTTTAAGTACAAATAATGAAGTTGGAAGGGTAAAAGCTTTTGAGATGAAGATTCAGCAGAAATTCGGTATATACAAGTTTGATTTGTTACCCACAACTTCAAATGATGTTGTATTTATAGATTTAGGTCTCAAATATCCGTTAGAGACTAAATCTATCCGTTGGGGAAGTTATCCAACGGTTACTCTGAAAAACTATCCGTTTACCAACCGCATTTAATGTTTCTGACATACTGAAATTCGAATTTTGGTTGGCCAACAGACGAATTTCGAGGGAACCGAAGGTTAAAGCTTCCAACGTTAAAATGCGAAGTTCGTCTGTCCATAGAGTGAAATTCGAATTTTGAAACTTATAAAATATTTTCACAATGTGACATACGAATTTTTAAGAAGAAAGTTTTTCTGTTAAGTGTGAACAGTGTTTTCAATTTGCTACAGTGCCCTCGAAATTCGAATTTTGAAAGTCCAAAATTCGTCTGTCCATAGAACGTCCAAACAGGCACAGTAGTTCACTTTCTTTGAAATTCGAATTTTGACAGAGTGAAATTCGTCTGTCAGAGACCAGTTTTGAGACTTAAATCATTCTTGATCTCAGATGAACTTTATCAAACTTTCAGACGAATTTCTTCTATTTTCTCAAGTTTTGTTTTGTCTGAAATTCGAATTTTTAAAGAGTGAAATTCGAATGTCACAAAGTAGCTTCTTTGACTCAGATGAAAATTCGAATGTTGCCAAGTTAAAGTTCGTCTGTCAGAGAGCATTTTTCAAACTTAGTTTCTTTTTGATTTCAGATAAACTTTAGCAAAGTTTTAGACGAATTTCTTTGGTTTTCATAAATTGCATTTTGTCTGAAATTCGAATTTTGAAACTGTGAAGTTCGTCTGTCACCAGAAAGGCTTCTTTCAGACTAGATGAAAATTCGAATTTTGAACCACCAAAATTCGTCTGACAGAGAGCCATCTCTTCAGACTTAATTAGTTTTAGCTCAAAATTCGAATTTCCAAAGGCAAAGTTCGAATTTCTAACTTGACAGTTTAGTTTAAACTTTTAACCTTCGTCTGTTTGTGGATGTTTTTCAAATATTCAAGGATTTAACATAAAATCAAAGTTTGAAAACATCTTTTCTTCAAATCAAAACCTTTTACCCAATCATAACAAAAACTAAAGATCCTACAAGAGATCTAACAGCAAATACTCAGAAAATCTTCACTTGGAACAGCTTTGATCTCCTTTGATATCTTCAATCCAAGATCTTGAGTGTTGGTTTAAAATCATCAAAACTCTTTCATCAACACTATGTTATATATTAATTGAGATTTCAATTAATTCTAATATTAGTAGTAGCTTAATCTCTATATGATTATTTAGAGAAATTTTTATTAGAATGCCAACACGTTAAATTGAACCAGATCAATAAACAAAAAGTGATAGCGAGGAAGATTTTGCATCAGGAAATTTATTTGTGACTTATTACACTGATTTAGTCTTGTCATTGCTTCAATTACTTCATTAATTAATTTTAATTTAGTTAATTAATTGAGTTCAATTTCTAAATCCCCCAATTTTTTTACTGCTTGTTTTAGTAAATTTTATTTTGATTTATTATTAATTTAATTAAGTAAGCCAATTGGTTCTTTGGGAGACGACCTGGATCACGCTATATTACAAATCAGTTTTAAATTTAATTTTGGCCGGTTCGACAGCCTTGTCATTGACTCATGTGTACTTTGTACAAAATTTGAATTTTGCTTAGTGAAATTCAAAGTTACAGAGGTTTTATCTCTAATAGACAAATTTCAGTTCTGAAATTCAAATTTTGGGCTAGGCATTATAAGTGAAAGTGTGCAAAATTTGTATAAAGCTTAATCAAAATTTGAATGTTGATGATATTCAAAGTGAGGTCATTGTCATTACCTCTGACAGACGAACTTTGGTCTTAAAAATATGAATTTCAAATTGAGAACTTATGAGTCTCATTAGAGCATGTCTCTAATAGATGAACTTTGTGTTAGTTAGGCTGACTTTTCAAGAGGGGAGGTGAATTGAGAAGATTAAAAATTTTCTGCACAAAGTGAAATAGGTGAAGAAAGCAAGGTATAATGAAAGCAGCGTATAAGCAAAGCAAACTAAAAAAGTAATGATAGGGAGAAGAACACTCAGAAATTTATCCTGGGTCGGTCTATCCACTTGACTTACGTCCAATCCCCAAGACACTTCTTGAGATTTTTCACTATACCGCAAGAATTCAACGGGCTTCTTGCAAATGCCACAGTACTACTGCAGAAAGGTTTTTCTACGTCGGTTCTTTTTCATCAATAATGTCGGTTCTTGAGGTGACGCGGATCGGGCCGACGTAGAAAATTAGTATTCGACGTTGGTTCTAGAATCGATGTAGAAATATATATTCTACGTCGGTTCCTAAACCCAACCGACGTGGAAATTGATACTGAACGACACAAAACTATTTCCACGTCTTCATTTCACTTCGGTTACCTATTATAACTGACGTAAAAAGTTATTTTTACGTCAGGTATATGTTACAACCGACGTAGATTATGTGTTTCTACATCGGTTATAATTACAACCGACGTAGAAATGAAACTTTTTTTAAAAAAAAAAATTTCCACAAAAACAAAATTAATTATTATTTTATAAAAAATTATAAACATTAGTGGCAATTGTCAATTTCATACGAAAAATAAATGAAATTTGTTTCCATTGACAAGTGATGCATTTCTAATTAAACCAAAAACAAAAACTCCAAATGTTATGAAATCAAGATCCAATAAGAAAATAAGAAATCCATTACTAAAATCACCAAATCAAACATACACCAACTAGTTTAAAACAAGAAACCAAAGGTCCTAAACAAGGTACTACAAGCCTAATTAAAAAATGAACAAAAAATAACAAGAGAAAACTTGAAAAGCTCCACAGCAAAATTATTCATCAACTCCTCCCTTTAGGATCAAGTTGTGTCCCATCAGCTCCCTCCCCATCTGCATGATCTGTTAAGTCATTACCACCAAATCATACCATTTGGTAGAATTGATTATGTGCCAAATCCAAAGTTTTTAATTGAACAAGTAAGAGTTTGCATCAAAACTATACAATAATAAACCTAAATTATTACCTTATCCTAATGCCACTTTTTGTAGAAAATATTCTGCCCAAATGTTGCGAATGTGTTCCATCTCTAAATCAGAATAGCTCTCAATATCATGATAGTGCTGCAAGTTCAAAGTAAAACCATTGAAACATAAGCCATAGATCAATCAATAGAAATCTCAACTAGCATAACAAATCCAAGTTGGGTAAGATATTATTACCTGATGAAATGACTCAATAATGTTTGTCTTGATGATGTCATACATATATCTCATCACATAATAACCAGACTCATTGTCTCCTTGATGACGATGACACTACAAATGAATGAAAAATAATAAAAAAAACATGGAATAATTGTTTTGGAAAAAGCATGAGTTCAAACTACTTACTTGTGGATATTCCCACTTGCATTTCTTTTGCTTATGTGAGTGCTTTCCACCCATCATTTGGTATGACTTCAAAGATCTAGCATCAAATACACCAAAATATACAACATCACATGTTAGAAATAGCAATAAAAGGCATAATCATCCTGAACAGACATTCCAGAAATCATCATATCAAACAAAAAAAGTGCATACTTTAATAAAAAAAATTATTACACAAAATTAGATATGACATGCGCATGTGCATACTTTAACCAGAAAAATATCCATCAACTTTATGAATGAAGTCATTAGTATAGATATAAACAAATCTAGTATTCTTAAGTTATTCAGGAGACATAATGAAGAATGAATAAACTTGTTCGGCTAGCCAACTGAGATATTTATACATAAGTGGATAGGCCTAATTACCCCCAAAAAATAAAAACAATTAAATATGATATTATACTATGCTTAATCAGAAACAATTAGTTGTTAAAATTAAGCTTTGAAACAAAAATTCATTCTAGATTGCCCCAAAGTAAATAATAATAATAATAATAATAATAATAATAATATATTATGCTTATTCTCTTAAGAGATAATTGTACAACAAGAGAAAGGTTTAATGGAAATGGAATGATCAAACTAATGCTAAATAGACATGATATCATTTCTAACCCAACTCTAATACATTTCTAAAGAAAACATATTTCTCATATATATAAAATCGAAATTGGAGTGATTAAATTTACAGTTCAAATCAGCACCCATGTGTTGTAATAGCAAAGATGACTTTCTTATGCCCAAATGAGACTAAATGTATATGCATGTTATGCTTGGGGAAAAATATACACGTGCAGCAAAATATATCAATATCTTCCCCTAAAAATCAAGACCACAAAGTCACCCTTTTTTCACTCAAATCAAGACGTATCACATGCAACAAATATATATCCCAAGGTTTTTTAGTTTTTACAAAAACACATAACAATATACAATTACTTTTCTAACAACCACAAAAATGAAGTTCTTTCCAAGAACCATCATACTCATATGAGCCTTTCCAAGCTCAAAACATCACAGACACATACAACAACCAAATCTCATTCTAATTACAAGGAAAATCATGATTATGACCTATTTGGGAGCTATAATCATAATGTCATTTTTGTGGATAAGTAAAGTTCTTTTCATGTATAAACTGACATTTTCAGCATAGAGAACATAATCATATAGATGTACCAAGCACAAGAGAGAACAAAAATTAATACTAGGATAAGAATATAACCATGAAACAGAACAAGTTTCCAGCCTTAGTACACATAGCAAGATATCTAACATGTTCATGTGACTATCATTTCTCATAAGCGATAGAAATTAATGATTATAAACTCAAACAGAAACTGACAACGAAAAGTAGTGAGTAATATGGAAAGCATCATATATCAACCAATATAATTTTATATTCCATAGTCATCTTGCTAAGAATGAAGCTAATTCACAGTCTAAAAGTGTATGAAACAAAGTTTTGCAGAAAACTTACGTTTCAAATATGCTCTTCATATCAAGGCTCACTTGCTGCTCTGTGGAAGAAAACCAAAAAATGGTTGTTTTTTGTGGGCAAATAACACCTAGCTTCCAATAAGTCCTACAATATATCAATTAATGATAATGTAATATCAATTACATATTCCTTATTAAATCATTACAGGGAATGGATTTCAAACCAAATATTACCCCTCACGATATGGTACCATCAAACATTCCTTATTTTCATCCTTGAGGCTATCTGCAATGTAGTTCATTCTTTCATTTGCCTTATTCCCTATACTTTGGGTGTACATTGGACATAAGAATCCATATCTATCATTCCTTGTAGAGGACGTGCATAGGTGGTGGAGATACCTACAATATTAGAAAAAAGAATTATAAAAGTTAAATTCATTCACTTTTTTTATTTTAGTTTATGTTAACAACTTTGGATCGTTATTCAAAATTGTAAGTCTTGAAGTGAAAGTGAACTTACATGATAAACAATTGCATCATGGATATGCCCAATTGCTCGAAGGCTATGAACTCTATGACATCTCGCTTTTTGATGTAGAAGTCATACTCCCTCCCCACAATCTCTAGACCCATATGTAACTGGATCGTATTGATCTTCCTAGCTGCCACAGTTAGTCGTGTGAATGTGTCAAGCTCTGGGGCAACATAGGGTTGAACTACATGGGGTTGGGGTTGGGGATTTGAATCCATAGAATCCTTGGTCTTGTGGAGTTCCTAATTAATTAAATAACGAATAATTAGAACCTCATACTATCTCATTTAGAAAATAAGTGAGAATAATATGGTTTTTTTGTACCTGATCCATAACCAAGCGGACTAGTCTTTTTGGCCACAAAATAAAATTTTTTGGGGCTTGTTGAACTGTGGTAACCTCCTCAGTAGGGAATGGCACCAAGGCATCATGGTCAACAACATCCTCAACCACCACCCTTACTTGGTCCTGTTGTATTGGCTGGTGGTGGATGGTTTCTCCCAACTTGAAGACTTTGCCATATGCAACTATACGAGTGTAAGGATCCTCCAAATAAATCTCACACGCTGCTCCTGTATTTGGTATTTCAGTTTCCTCCATAGCTTGAGGCACACAACTGCCTTTCATGCTAGGAGGCATGGGATCCATGGGAGGCTATTCTGTTCGGGACTGCATCACCTCCATTGAACTCCTGAACATGGACATCATTTTTTCTTGCATAGCCTCCATTCGTGCTTCCATTTGTTATTCCATGTCAGCTACTACCGCAACACGAGTTTGCTCTGTAACATCTTCCATCATTTTTTCCACCTGGTGCATAGAAACAGATCCTGAGCTACGGCTTGAACATGATCCAAAGAATTGTCTTATGCCTACTCCCCCTCCCACACCCCTTACACGCCCAGGGTGCTCTTTCTTCCCTAGTGCAGTGGCCAATATATCCTTTCTTCCAACAGGAGTAAAGCTCCCTTGGGTTACCTCTTGTTCTAGAGTATCCTGTAATGCAAAAAGAACTAACATAATTAACAAGTGTGTAACTAAAGCACAATAATTTTCATTTAAATTAAATTACTTACAATCTTCTCAGCTATTATTCTAGCCTCCTCGGTGATGAATTGTCCTTCCTTGTTCATCCATGCTCTCTTCCACTTTTCATGACGAGAGGGAGGAGATGGAGGAGAGATAACTACTGATTCATCATTCCCTGCAGCATCTCTTCTTGCTTTCAACTTCTCCTGCATAATCTGTTCTTCAAGTAATTCATATCCTCTACGAGACAAGGTGTGGGGGTAAACATTGTTCTTTTGGATCTCTTGATGTTCTTCTCTTTTTTTCTGTTAGCAATAAATGGGAAGGTTAGGTCCAGAAGAGCAATTAATAACAAAATGTATTTGATATCACATTCAAATGTTTGCTCACCATAAATGATGGATCATGTCGACTATTAACAAATTTCTCCCATGTCTCTGGATCAAGATACTCATACTTCTCACAAGGATTTTGGTCTCTCATCTTACCAAAAACATAATTACTTGTCAATTTGCTCTTGAAGTCTTTCCATCACCCCCCTGCATATTGTAGTATCTTTGTCTTCACAACTTGAGTTTGAGGAATGTCATAAGTTAGCTACAAGGATGCATGTGAGGAAGTTAGTAATTAAAATAGATAAAAAATTATGTAAAACAATAGATAATTATATAATTATTTACCAAGATAGCTTGCCAAAGTTGATCCTTCTCAATATCTTCTACATTATCCCATTTTTCGATTAAGATGCTAATTTTTGAGCGTGTCATAGTGCCAACAAAGCTCTTGAACTGCTTAGATCCAGGCCCAATTGGATTCCCTAATTCATCAAAGTTAACCTTCTTTCTATGGCCACCACCATGAGCTAAGGCCAACTCTTTCAATCGTGTGCCGCCACGTCTACCTCTTTTACATTTACTGCTTGAGGGATTCTCCATGCGGCTATTAAGTGAATAAGATAATTGAGGTTAGTAAATTGCCCAATTTATATATATATATATATATATATGTGTGTGTGTGTGTGTGTATATCTAATACCCACCAATTATATCCCAACATAGGTACGTTCATTGCATGTAACTAAAAGGAGAAAAAAAAAAGATCCTGGCTGGGCAAGAATTCTCAGTAACTCAATTATGTATCTGAAGGGCAAAGTGTCATATTGACTAGATGGATGATTACTTTTGTACCATATAATAGGACATATTCAATTATTCATTTTAATTGTTGTTTTGCATGTGCTGAATATATCGATCAAATGAATTTTCTTTTGATCATTTAATTTAGTTTTAAGTAATTACTTTCAGTTTCACCTTTTAAACTCGAATTTTAGAAGATTTATGTTACACTATAGAAAAAATATATTTAAAAACACAAATTAAAATATTTAAGTTAAATTTTTGAAAAATTGTAGTTATATTTAAATACTGAATTTATTACTAAGCAGAAAATATTGAATCTATATATTACACAAAATCTTAAAAAATTTGAAGCATTTAAGATGTGTGATAGCGGCTCTATATAAATTTTATAGGTATGTAGATATGCATTTTAAGAGACTTACTAGCTACCAAATTTTAAAGAGTTATAATGTTGGTAACAATTTTTTTAATTTAATGCTATTTGACAGTCAATGAATTTCAGAATTCCTATTATGTCTCTTCTTCTATCTCCTATTTCCATTATATCCATTTCCTCCAATCAGATTCTGAGATAGGTAGTGCGCTTTGTATCTAATAATGTGTCCTATAGTTATGTCAGCCATACATCCTAAATAGTGGTCACAGAATCATGTTAATAGCACACACACATATCATGCCTTTAAACTGGTCTTAGATTAGAACTTTGGGAAATATTTCTTCCTAGATGAACATGATAACATGTTCATAGTCTGATGATGGCAGGTACCATGTGAGAACACACTTGAACTACTATCAACATAATAATAGGCAGATGTTTGAAATCAATCTATAACTTGAATATGTCAAATACATTTGCATATCATTTTTTGTGTGGACATTGCCAGACCAATTCAAAGAAACTAGTTTATGCACTGCAGCAAAGTACAAATTAATTTAATGAATTAAATGCCCTGTAAAATTATGTGTGAAACCTACATGTAAAAACTACTAAGTACAAAAAGACATCAGTTAAAAGATCATTTCAAGCTTTTGACATTTCTTTTCATAATAAAAAATACCTCAACATTTTTACCCAAAAAAAAAATAGAGAGAGAAACCTCTAATCTCATATCCTTAAACACCAGCATTTAATGAGGCTATGTACTAAAAAGGTAAATACCTACACATGTTTAACCTAAGAAAGCAATGAAAATGATGTCACAAATTAGGGAAGAAGGAAAGAATGAGAAAATCATGGTCCAAATCTAAGTATGGCATTAAATAACTATTTTGTTTCATAAGCTTAAACGTAAGTGGATGTGTAACAATCTGATACGAAGGCCAAGAAAATGCTACTAAACTTTCATTTTGAATTCCAAAATTGTGTGCCAAGTAATATATAACAAGGTCTGTGAAGACTTTGTTGCTCTGTCATACACACACTGGTATGAAAAAAGAACACACAAGATGCACACAAGCACTAACGAAGCAGAACAGAAAAGAAAATTACAATTCTACCCCTTATCCCAACTAAAAACCAAAAAAGGAAGAAAAACATATGCGACAACACAGCTTAATGACACTAAACATAAATAACACATAACAATTGACTTCCCCCTAAGCTACTACTCCTTGTCCTCAAGGAGTAGTAGCTGGTGCACCGGTGTCAAATTCAGGAAACTATCATACCAAAGATGATATGAAGGCCAAGAAAATGCTACTAAACTTTCATTATGAATTCCAAAATTATGTACCAAGCAATACATAACAAGGTTTGTGCATAGTTGGTTGCTCTGTCATACACACACTAGTACAAAAAAGAACACACACAAGATACACACAAGCACTGATGAGCCAGAACAGAAAAGTAAATTACGATTCTACCCCTAGCATAACACTTTCAAAGAGAACTAATAAAAAAATTATGAATTAGATAGTAGATTCAATATCTGAATAAAATATTAATACAAGGGTATACTGTAACATCCCAAGAAAGCTAAAATATGCAAAAACGGACAGACACCGTTTTGCGTGAAAAGGGGCAAAGAGATTATTTTTCCCGGTTGAATGAAAAATGAGAAAATTATATTTTTACCCCTAAAAAATTATGAAAAGGACATCCATGCCCTAACAAGCTTTAAAATTTACGTGGAGGAAGACATAGAAAAGTCTTGGGGAAAATTACACCTAATGACCCAATAGTTTCAGAAATTATAATTTAACCCCGGGTCAGGGGTAATTTTGTAAATATGTAAAATTACTGTCAAAACGAAGCCCTCGACGAGAGAAGTCCAATGGTATATGGCAATGAGGGTTAATGTTCAGGAATAAAGAAATAATCAGTGCCGAGTGTCCAAAAGTAACAGTAAACCGATAAAGTAAACTGTGGGCCCTACCGATGGTTAAAAAGAAATCAGATCAGGATATGGGCCATACACAGATACCATTTGGGACAGGATAATTATGGAAATATAAAAATAAAATTAGAATAGTCCTGTATCCCAAAAATGTTAAATTACTGTAAAGATGATTTTATCGGTACGATTAAAAAGTATCCGGATTGAGGTACATCTGGATCAGGAAAATTGGACAATTTTTGGACACTTCTCTCTCTCTCATGCGTGACTTTTCTGCAGCCATGTGACACAAAGAATATTATATTATTTTAGGAATACTTATTGAAGAAGTATGTAATAAAGTAATTGGGTATTAGCAAAAGAAAAAGTAATCATGGTTAAGCCATTTAATTAAGTCCATTAACCACTCATTTTTACACCATTCTGCACGCGTGAACCAGCAGCAAAATAGAAGAGGAAAACCAGAAAAGAAAACGCAAGAAAGAGGAAGGAAAAGGAGGGAGAAAGGAAAGAGGAATCAAGAGGAATTCAAGAATCAAAATGGTAAGCTTGCATACTACTACCCTAAGCTTACTATCTATGGTTTTCAAAGCATGATTTATGGTTTAGTTTGCTTCCTTTCTATCTTAGGGTTTCATTCAAACATGATTTAGCAAGGAAATGAGTTTACAAACCATAAATCATGGGAGAAATGCTAGACTACACATTTAAAGCATGAATATGCAAGTGGTTTGTTGTATAACAAAGTGTAGCAATTTTTCTTGAATTCCCCTGATTTTGGACGATTTACTGTTCACACTTAGAGTTGGAATTTCATGTTTTTGATGCCAAAAATGAGTTCCTCATGGTGGAAAACCTCAGGAACAAGTGATGGTTTCATGAAAAAGCTTAAGGTTAAGGAAGTGAAATTTTGAGGTTTTTGAAGTTAATTCGGAATGAACAGTAACCGAGTTAGAAATGGAATTTGGTCATTCTGAGGCCATATTTGGATTCCTCATGAAAAATTACATGAAATAGAGGTATAATTCATCATTTTTGAGTTAGAAATGAATTTTTGGTGAATTTTTAAAGAATTAGGGTTTCATGAATTGATGAAAGTCATGGAACCATTAGTTTGAAGTTCTTATGAACTAACCCTTGGTTCAAGTTGATTTATTTGATATTTGGTGATGCATTAGGGTGTGAGAAAGCTTAAGGAAGTCCTTGAAATGGTTGAATCAAAGAGGAAAGACATAAAGTTTCATGAGGTAGCATAGTTACTTTTTCTCACATTATATTGTCTTGCTATATTATATTGTGAATGATGACTTGCCATATTATTTTTATGATGTTTGAGACTGGTTTTGGCTGTTTTTATGAAAGGGATAGTACCCGGGATGTCCATTTTCTATGCCGTTATAATGCCGAAATTTTTATAAACGATATGGTGATTTATGTCTTGAAATGATTATTATAATGTATTGAAGGTTTTATAGCATGCATGATAATGTAAATGTTTGAGATGTGACTAGCTACTGGGATTTCCAAAATCTCATCACCCCAAATAATAACATGATAGGTCCAAGTTATGGAAGAAATCCAAGGGAGGCAAAGAGCTAAAGGAAAAGAGGAAGAGAATGATGAATGATATTATTATGCAAGTCTTGATGTTATGTTTTGGGAGTTTGTATAAATTCGTATGAAAGGGGATAAATCCTGTTTGATGCCTTGAATATATTCTTTTAAGTCCTCTATGATATTATGCATGAAATTGGAGCATTAAATGTCAATGTAAATATATTATGAAGCTTATTATGTAAGTTATGGCATAAGTTTGGTTGAGAGGACCAGTATTGATTTGAGCAGAGGAACTCTGTTTGAAACAGAGTATATTGTACAAGTGTTATATATTCTCTTAAAGTAGATAGAACAAGCTTTTCATAGAGCTAAAGAACACATAAATTAGATAAATGTATGAATTATAATGAATTTTTGAAGTCAGGGTTTAGAACAGGACAAGAAGGGGAAAACTGAAATCTGGAAAGTAAGTACTAGAAAATTCAAAGGATAATATAAAATCGTACAAAGCTCCAAAAATTTAGTGGTTTATATGTATAAAAAGGTCTATGTTTTAAGTTTCGTATGACACTAATTTGGAGTTAATTGGAGCTATATAATAGGAGATATGGAGTTTTCCCCAAAACTGTTCCAGTATGAGTCAAATTCTGACCCTTCATGACTTAAGTTAAAGTGATGCCCTGTGTAAGTGAAATAAATGTATAAGAAAAATATTTCTTTAAGTATACATGTAGAGCTTTCAAATGACATAGATTATTTATAGTTTGGAACAGAATAGAAGGAGATATAATTTTTCAAAGTTGAGGTCAGAAAACTGGAACAGAGCAAATTGACCGAATGAACAGTAACAGTCCACGAAATTACTGTACAAATTGGCCAAGTGATTGCTCTGTTTTATATTTTTCCCATGTATATCTGAATTTAAGAAAATTTTAGAGACTTGAATCAGTTCAATATGATTTTCCTAGATTAAGTTATGAATTTTCAAAGTTCATCGGGTAAAAGAGAAAATGCCAAATGAACAGTACCCTGAATTTTGTAAAATTCTGATTTTGGCATATTATGATTTTAGTCTCTAAACCATGATGAAAGATATTTAAAATGATCTAATACATGGGAAATGGGCCCTAATATGAGGTGTTACACTTTTTGATATCAGAGCTAAAGGTTTTGGGCCTCAGAGCCGAAGGTTTAGGCTTTTAGAGCATTATATTTGGGCCAAAATAGTTAAGTTTAAAGAAAGGAATATATTAAATATTAATATTGCTTTGGATTAGATTATTGACAAGGGTTGCTATTGTGTATTGAGATAGATAAGATATTTTTCTCAAACAATAGCTGGGATCCTGACTATGATAGATGGTTGATCCTTGGGCCAAAGATGAAAGAAAATGATAAAAGTATTGGCTCAAACAAGTTACCAATAGGACATTCAGACAAGGCCAAGGTTAATGTTGGACCTTATCCAACTGGATCTGAATTTTATAAAGAAGTCCCATTGCAAGCTGTTCTAGCTCTTCCTGTTCAAGTTTAGAAATCAGGAATGGTAGCTGCAGAAGGTAAGGACTATGAGGCCGGGATTTTACTAGATCCAGATAATTCTGGTAATGACAGTCTGATTAATACAAAAGATAAGATATACCGGATTGTTCATAAGTATTTCAAGAAAAGTGAGGCATATCTCGAAAGGCCTAAGCATGTGCTATATTTTCTATATGAAGTTGCTAAGGTCAAGGGCTTTCTAGCAGATAAAGGGATGACTGTAAATATTGAGTGTATTATAAGCAGTCATAAGTAGAAAGTAGAAAGAAATGATAATGTAATGAGACTATAAGAGCTTATGTACAAATTCGTTTATGAAAAAGTATTATGTTTATATCTATATGTGTTCTCTAAGTATAGTTATTAAATATTTATGAACAGATTATAATGAATTTAAAGTGGTTCACATCAGGAGACAAATAAGAGTAAAGACTCCTGAGCAAGAAAAGACACCACAGGGTGATCCTTTGCAAGTTATTATGAATAGATGAGATTAGTAGCAAAGGATTATTGAAGAGTTACAGCGAACCTTAGACACTCAGAGACAGCCTCAGGAAATCAGAGTTGAAATTTCATCTTTGAGGCAATATCAGTAGCAGGTACCACAGGCTGTACCCATAAACTAAGTTTCAGAGATAAGAATTGATCATGCTAAATCACATCATGTAATAGCTCAGTTTTGATGATAAAGTCCTCCCTTATTTAACGAAAGGTTTGAAGTACAAATGGTTGAGGACTGGACACTGAGTCTAGAAAAGATTTTCAAGTTAATGGGATATTCCTCTGAAACGAAAGCCCTATAGGCTATTTATTTACGCACTTGAGAAAGAAGCAGATAGGTAGTGACTTAATACTGAGTTGATCCTGCAAGCTCGGAACATACCATTTACGCGGGAATTATTTTGTAATATTTTATAATAAGTATTTCCTGCGATTAATTAGAGATGAGGATGAAGATGAGATCATTATGTTCCGACAAGCGATGGATTGGTCAGTAAGTAAGCACGAAGCCATATTTATACAGTTAGTGCGGAACTCCACCTAGTTATAATAGCATGAAGACTGGAGGTGGAAGATAGAAAAGCTAAGAAAAGGAATAAAGCCATCCAGCAGGAAAAGGAGGGCCTAATACGAAGTAGGCAATTGAGTATGCTAGTAGAGGTTAGCAGAATTACGAGAAATAGTTTGAATAAACAAAATTTTATGTCTGCTACCTAGCAAATGTTAGAGAAGCTGCTACTGACAAAAGTGAGAAAAGCAGAAAGAAAATGAAGCTATGAAATAATCGTAGCAGGAAAGAAAGATACTCTTCTTGATCATAGTTTTCCCTACAAGTATGAAGTATCGTTTCATGAAAATCTGGCCTAAGAATATTCTAGGGACATAAGGGATTAGTCTTAAGGATAGCTAATTGTAGTTGCTGGATTAGTTGAGGATATTTTACATATTATTTATTTACCTTAGGTCTTGAATTCTTTCAGAGTTAGATCGCAGTTAGATCCTATCAGTAAAAAGATGATGTAGGATCACAGAGGATCCTAGTAGGGCTTAGAGATCGCAGTAGATCTCATGGTCGCAGTAGACCAATAATGAGGTTGCAGTAGACCTCCACAGAGAATGAGATGATGAGCCCTACAGTACTGATAGTTCTCTGAAAAAGGATGACCTAGGATGATTTTAGAAAGATATGATGCCTCATTAATCAGCAACTAGTATGAATGTTCACCTAAGGCTTTTCTCGAATGTCCAGTCACTGACTCAAAAGTAGCAAAGAAATGTGATGGTGGGTGATGATAAGTTGAAAGGTAAATACCCCACATATGAAATGAAAGTGGTATCAGTGGCAAAATGTTTTCAATGATAAATGAAAGAGGCCAGTAAGAAATGAATGATAGAAAGAAAAGAAAAAGTAGCTATGAAAAGAATCAGTAGGGAGAAACTAATGTATAAAGGAAGATAAGTTAGAAAAAGAAATAGTCATGAAAAAGAAATAAGAAGACTAATGTATGATCAAGGAAAGAGGTTAATCAGCCCATAAACTGTGATAATTCAATGAGTTTGGGCTAGATGAATTCTTTAATGAGGACGGTAGCTTCTTCCAACTAAATCAAGAACTCCAAATCCAAATAGATGTTAGAGGTATCTATGATGAATGTCATGTGGGATTTGGAGGATATGTTTTAGCTATGTATTCCCTGAGTGTTGGACTAGAAGCGAAGAAATTTTTAGAAGGGCATCATGATTATAGACTCCCTTAAAGTTAATGGGTTGAGCAAGTACTTGATGCCATAAGCAGATTACAAGTTCTAGAATTAAATATATCATATTTTGGTAAATTATCTCATTGCCTATACGCTCTAGGCATATGTTATTGTAAGAAGAAGAAGTTGAAGTGTTAGAAGTCTCAGAAAAGGAGATCTCATGGAGATAATAGATGACAGTAATAGGTTTATCATTAGTATTGAAACCCGGTAAGTTCAGTATAACAAGGAATGATGCAAGTATAAAGTAATGCAAATGTAGATATGAGTTACAAGAAGAATATGTATGTATGATGTTCAAGGTATAAATTATGAAGCAAGAAAAGAGAAAATAGTGGCAGGCAACTTAGGGAATTATGAAACCTTGAGATGGTAGATTGCTAGTCTTGGTATGAAATCTAGCTATAGAAAGAAATGTTTATGGCCGGAAGATCTCACAATGAATGAAATCTTTCGTCAGTTGCCAAGGTAGGAAAAAAGGAGGTAGCTCTTGGGGAGAAGCCCAATTGAGCCAAGAAAGATGAAATCCTCCATATGATAAGGCCACCGAGGCGAGGCAGATGAAAGGTAGCTCCTGGGGTGATACCCAAATGAGCCAAAAGTGGTGAAAGGCCGAAGGCTAGATTCTAACTGAGTTAGCAAGAGACTGTTAAAGGGTTGAGAAATCTCCCTCAAGATGCCAAACCACTAATAAACCTTGACTAAGTAGCTAAGGAAGTTATGGATAAAAGCAATAAAGTAGAAGTATGAGAAGTGATAAAGAGCAATGACCACTGCCTTAATATCGTTAAGACCCCAACCCATAAAAGCGAAGATAATCGAAAGGCCATGCTAAGATAAGTAAAAGTATTGGGTTTGGGAATATGTTTATACATGAAGGCAGAAAGGTAAGTTGAGACTCTAAGTTGACAAAAACTAGAGTGAAGAGCAAAGAAGTAGTATGAGCAATGAATGAAAATGAAAATGAAAATGGGGATGAGATACCATTATTGGATAGTAAACAGTTGATAGAAGAAAGATGGAAATAGTGGTTGAATGGCCTAGAAATTAAAGTAGTAAAATATTTAAAGGTTAGATAGATAAGTTATGGCTTGAAATGAAGCACATTGACAGTATTATATAAGACCAATTTTGGCATGAGTACATATAGAGCCCTGAGCATTCAATAGTTAAGTGAGCTCAAATGAGGAAAATGTAAAGAGTAAGAAAGAAAAGATGTGCTGATTGTTAAATAAGGGCACTATGAAGTTATGATGAAGCCAAATAGTCTTACAAATGCACCTGCTAAGACTATATGAATAAAAGTATAAGTAATGTAATGGTGGTTCTCAAGAATGATGTGATAAGGTACTCCAAATTTGTGAAAGAGCATGAAAGATGACTGAGAATTTTTAAAATATTTTAAATAAAATTATTGACTTACTAAATTTAGTAAATGTACCTCATGAAAGTACGGTCAGTAGGTTATAGAATCTCCCAAGGGTCGCAGTAGATCCTAATAAAGTAAGTAAAGTTATGAGTGGGAGAGACCGAAAACCGGAATAAGATGAGAGATTTACTAAGTCAAGTAAGATATTATAAAAAATTTTATTGCAAAAAAATTTTTCTCAGACTGTTTTACCGCTTGATTAAGAAGAAAAGTTTGTGGGAAAAGAGGTAAGAAACGAGTTTTTATGAATTGAAAGAGGCTAAACCTCCTCCCCTGAGATAATTAGCCCGGATCCAATGATGACCTAAGGGGTCTATAATAATGAAAGAAAGTATGGATCAGGATATGAGTAATAAAGCAGGGTTGAGTTGAGGATAGTAGCCTATGTTTTATATAATAAATTTTTATGAAAAATATATTCCCACAGATAGCAGCGGTGAGTAATGCTTTCAAGATATGGAGTTGTGATAAGTTAAAATGAGTTATAATCTTTATGATTATAACATCGAAGTATTATGAGAACACCAAGAACCTCGAGTGATAATGAAATAAAGGATGAGTGGACTTGAGGTAAGGAAAAAGAAAAGAAGGAAAGGATGGCCTTGTAAGTGCCATACAAGTAAAGATGGCTTTGTAAATAGGATGAAGTTTTGAAAAGTAAAGAAAAGGGAATGATGTCAAGTGCCAAAGAAGAGACTATAGTATGAATAAGAAAAGAAAGTTATGAAAGCAAGGATGATGGTTAAGAATGGGTATGTTACATGGAATTTTCAATACCCCTAAGGTAAAATAAGTTTATGATGTCCTCTGACATATCCCAACATGAAAGGTATGCCAGATCTTTCAGATGCTATGAATAGAGGAATAAGAATAAAGTGAAAAGTTAACTTTTAAGTCATATAATTAAGATATGAAAGTTTTCCTCTAGTAAAAGGATCTGGAAATTGGGAAATACATAGAAAGAAAGTATGTAACCAAATTTCGAGGACGAAATTTATTTTAAGGGGGAGGGAATTGTAACATCCCAAGAAAGCTAAAATATGCAAAAACGGACAGACACCGTTTTGCGTGAAAAGGGGCAAAGAGATTATTTTTCCCGGTTGAATGAAAAATGAGAAAATTATATTTTTACCCCTAAAAAATTATGAAAAGGACATCCATGCCCTAACAAGCTTTAAAATTTACGTGGAGGAAGACATAGAAAAGTCTTGGGGAAAATTACACCTAATGACCCGATAGTTTCAGAAATTATAATTTAACCCCGGGTCAGGGGTAATTTTGTAAATATGTAAAATTACTGTCAAAACGAAGCCCTCGACGAGAGAAGTCCAATGGTATATGGCAATGAGGGTTAATGTTCAGGAATAAAGAAATAATCAGTGCCGAGTGTCCAAAAGTAACAGTAAACCGATAAAGTAAACTGTGGGCCCTACCGATGGTTAAAAAGAAATCAGATCAGGATATGGGCCATACACAGATACCATTTGGGACAGGATAATTATGGAAATATAAAAATAAAATTAGAATAGTCCTGTATCCTAAAAATGTTAAATTACTGTAAAGACGATTTTATCGGTACGATTAAAAAGTATCCGGATTGAGGTACATCTGGATCAGGAAAATTGGACAATTTTTGGACACTTCTCTCTCTCTCATGCGTGAATTTTCTGCAGCCATGTGACACAAAGAATATTATATTATTTTAGGAATACTTCTTGAAGAAGTATGTAATAAAGTAATTGGGTATTAGCAAAAGAAAAAGTAATCATGGTTAAGCCATTTAATTAAGTCCATTAACCACTCATTTTTACACCATTCTGCACGCGTGAACCAGCAGCAAAATAGAAGAGGAAAACCAGAAAAGAAAACGCAAGAAAGAGGAAGGAAAAGGAGGGAGAAAGGAAAGAGGAATCAAGAGGAATTCAAGAATCAAAATGGTAAGCTTGCATACTACTACCCTAAGCTTACTATCTATGGTTTTCAAAGCATGATTTATGGTTTAGTTTGCTTCCTTTCTATCTTAGGGTTTCATTCAAACATGATTTAGCAAGGAAATGAGTTTACAAACCATAAATCATGGGAGAAATGCTAGACTACACATTTAAAGCATGAATATGCAAGTGGTTTGTTGTATAACAAAGTGTAGCAATTTTTCTTGAATTCCCCTGATTTTGGACGATTTACTGTTCACACTTAGAGTTGGAATTTCATGTTTTTGATGCCAAAAATGAGTTCCTCATGGTGGAAAACCTCAGGAACAAGTGATGGTTTCATGAAAAAGCTTAAGGTTAAGGAAGTGAAATTTTGAGGTTTTTGAAGTTAATTCGGAATGAACAGTAACCGAGTTAGAAATGGAATTTGGTCATTCTGAGGCCATATTTGGATTCCTCATGAAAAATTACATGAAATAGAGGTATAATTCATCATTTTTGAGTTAGAAATGAATTTTTGGTGAATTTTTAAAGAATTAGGGTTTCATGAATTGATGAAAGTCATGGAACCATTAGTTTGAAGTTCTTATGAACTAACCCTTGGTTCAAGTTGATTTATTTGATATTTGGTGATGCATTAGGGTGTGAGAAAGCTTAAGGAAGTCCTTGAAATGGTTGAATCAAAGAGGAAAGACATAAAGTTTCATGAGGTAGCATAGTTACTTTTTCTCACATTATATTGTCTTGCTATATTATATTGTGAATGATGACTTGCCATATTGTTTTTATGATGTTTGAGACTGGTTTTGGCTGTTTTTATGAAAGGGATAGTACCCGGGATGTCCATTTTCTATGCCGTTATAATGCCGAAATTTTTATAAACGATATGGTGATTTATGTCTTGAAATGATTATTATAATGTATTGAAGGTTTTATAGCATGCATGATAATGTAAATGTTTGAGATGTGACTAGCTACTGGGATTTCCAAAATCTCATCACCCCAAATAATAACATGATAGGTCCAAGTTATGGAAGAAATCCAAGGGAGGCAAAGAGCTAAAGGAAAAGAGGAAGAGAATGATGAATGATATTATTATGCAAGTCTTGATGTTATGTTTTGGGAGTTTGTATAAATTCGTATGAAAGGGGATAAATCCTGTTTGATGCCTTGAATATATTCTTTTAAGTCCTCTATGATATTATGCATGAAATTGGAGCATTAAATGTCAATGTAAATATATTATGAAGCTTATTATGTAAGTTATGGCATAAGTTTGGTTGAGAGGACCAGTATTGATTTGAGCAGAGGAACTCTGTTTGAAACAGAGTATATTGTACAAGTGTTATATATTCTCTTAAAGTAGATAGAACAAGCTTTTCATAGAGATAAAGAACACATAAATTAGATAAATGTATGAATTATAATGAATTTTTGAAGTCAGGGTTTAGAACAGGACAAGAAGGGGAAAACTGAAATCTGGAAAGTAAGTACTGGAAAATTCAAAGGATAATATAAAATCGTAAAAAGCTCCAAAAATTTAGTGGTTTATATGTATAAAAAGGTCTATGTTTTAAGTTTCGTATGACACTAATTTGGAGTTAATTGGAGCTATATAATAGGAGATATGGAGTTTTCCCCAAAACTGTTCCAGTATGAGTCAAATTCTGACCCTTCATGACTTAAGTTAAAGTTATGCCCTGTGTAAGTGAAATAAATGTATAAGAAAAATATTTCGTTAAGTATACATGTAGAGCTTTCAAATGACATAGATTATTTATAGTTTGGAACATAATAGAAGGAGATATAATTTTTCAAAGTTGAGGTCAGAAAACTGGAACAGAGCAAATTGACCGAATGAACAGTAACAGTCCACGAAATTACTGTACAAATTGGCCAAGTGATTGCTCTGTTTTATATTTTTTCCATGTATATCTGAATTTAAGAAAATTTTAGAGACTTGAATCAGTTCAATATGATTTTCCTAGATTAAGTTATGAATTTTCAAAGTTCATCGGGTAAAAGAGAAAATGCCAAATGAACAGTACCCTGAATTTTGTAAAATTCTGATTTTGGCATATTATGATTTTAGTCTCTAAACCATGATGAAAGATATTTAAAATGATCTAATACATGGGAAATGGGCCCTAATATGAGGTGTTACATATACCGTGTGCCAGCAAAATGTCTTGATCGCCTAGAAATCAAGCAAACACTGAAGTCCCTCTCGAAGATTGACAGACGTGCCTGCAATTGTTAAGGATTCTAGAATTGGTTATACATTGACCAATGATCCCACACAATTAAAAACTAATTTACAAGTCAATAAAATCAATTGATCACACAAAAGAAACACCAAAAATGCGTTGTATTTTTTTTTTAATGGAATACAAGGCTATGGCTACAAACCATACAAAAACAGAAAATCAAAGAGCAGGGGCATAACGCTCATTATTCATGTCAGCATACAGAAGATCACTACACCCTCTAGGTGGGCTGGAAATCAACAGTCATTCTCCACCTCATGAGCTTGATGGGCAAGCCAATTTGCACTACTCTTAGCTTCTCTAAAAATATGATCATAAGTCACCAACTAGCCACACATGATTAGCTCTCTTAGCTCAAATGTGTTGTATATTTATGTGTGTGCATTTATACACAAAGCTACTGAACAAAAAAACATAACATTTTTAATTTTATAGAAAATAAGCTTTTTAAGAAAAGAACATAATCAAATATTAAGAAAAGGTAGCCTCCTAAAAGAAGGAAAAAAACTCAAAAAAGGGAAACCAAGAATAATTGACCTAAAATAAGAGAAATGCCACCCAATCCCTATTTCAAACTTTCTTATGTTTGCATATTCTCCTATATCCCTTCTTCATGATCATTTCTTGCAGCATGAACATCATCTACTTCATCATCTTCATTCCATTAAGGTAGTCTTGATGAAAATGGAGGAGTCTCATAAATATCAAAATTGGATTCATCAATCTCATTACTACCCGTCATCCTTTTCCCTTGAAGAACAACAGACCACTTTTTATCAACTGGGTCAGTGACATAAAACACTTGTTTCGCTTGGACTACCATGATAAAGGCCTTCTCTTTATAACCTTCCCTATTAAGATCTACCAAAGTAAAACCTAACTCGTCTGTTCGAACACCATTATTACTATCAACCCACCAACATTTTAAAATAGGTACTCTAAACTTAACGTAGTCAACCTCCCATATCTCTTAAATAACACCAAAATAAGATATACTTGCCAAAATGGAATTTTTATCTTTCGAGCTTGAAATATGCATTGATTCAGCTACTACCATAACCCCACTATTTTGCATAGTGCTTTTATCATCTTGGGCTTTTGTATAGAAGGAGTACCCATTAATGTCATATCCACTCCAACATATGACCTCAACACGGGGCCCATCAGCTAACCACCTAATTGTATCAGAAGCAGTAGCATCCTTCCTTACTTGTTCATTGAACCATGACCTGAACGTCCTATTATGTTCATTTAGCAACCATTTATCACTTTTCCGAGGGTTCTTCTTCCTTACAATGTTTTTATGCTCAGCTAAGTAGGGATGAACTTCATCAGTATTATTCAGAATGTACAAATGTGCTTATAGCACTTCTTCACGTGACATGGGCTTCACTTTCACACCCCGTGTACCCTTCCCTACAACTCTTATTCCTTCGTGGCGAGACTTAGGAATTCCAATGGCTTCTACTTTTGACAAATATTCATTACAAAACTCAACAACCTCTTCAGCAACATATCTTTGAACAATAGAGGTTTCAGGACGATGTGGGTTCTTCACATACCCTTTTAAGATTTTCATGTATCGCTCAAATGGGTACATCCACCATAAATAAACAGGGCCACACAGCCTTATCTCTCTCACTAGATGTACAATTAAATGTACCATGATGTCAAAAAATGATGGTGGAAAGTACATTTCAAGTTGGCACAAAATAATAGCAATATCATTTTCCAATTCATCCAATTTCAGAGGGTCAATGACTTTGCTACATATAGCATTGAAGAAGAAACAAAGTCTAGTTATAGTTTGTCTCACATTTTTAGGCAATATATCTCTTATAGCCACTGGTAATAGTTGTTGCATCAACACATGGCAATCATGGGACTTCAAGCCTACTAATTTTAAATCTTTCAATGACACAAGCCTTTTGACATTTGAAGAATATCCTTATGGCACCTTAATGCCATGTAAACACTCACATAAACTTCTTCTCTGTTGTTTGGACAAAGTATGACAAGCTGGGGGTAAATAAGTTCTCTTCCCTACTTGGAGTGGAGCTAACTCTGCTCGTATTCCCATTGCAACTAAATCTTGTCTTGCTTTCGTAGTATCCTTGGTCTTGCCTTGTATGTTAAGAAGCATTTCGATAAGACTATCACACACATTTTTCTCCACATGCATCATATCAAGACAATGTCTTACCTTAAGATGTTGCTAATATGGAAGATCAAAGAAGATAGACCTTTTCTTCCATAAATTCTTATCAATTTCTGGCACTTACCGAATATCACATTGATGTCTCTCACCCGTTGATAAACTTGCTCTGCAGTTAATGGCTTTAGAGCATTTTCATATTCTTGTAAGCCCTTGAAAGCTTTTTTTAGTCTACGATAAGGGTGGTTCTATTTTAGAAATCTTCTGTGACCAAGGTAAACTGTTTTCTTTCCAAATTCAAGTTGATGGTGGGATGTACCTTCTTCACAGATAGGGCATGCATTATGCCCTTTAACACTATATCCAGACAAGTTTCCATATGCAGGGAAGTCATTTATTGTGCAAAAAATCATGGCCTGCAGCTTAAAAGTTTCCTTTTGATATGCATCAAACACATCCACACCTTCCTCCCATAGCAACTTCAAGTCCTCAATCAAAGGTGCCAAGTAAACATCTATGTTGTTTCCAGGCTGTTTTGGACCTGAAATCATCATAGATAACATGATGTACTTGCGTTTCATACAAAGTTGAGGAGGTAGATTATAAATCACCAACAAAACAGGCCATGAGTTATGTTGACTGCTAAGATTGCCATAAGGGTTTATTCCATCAGTGCATAGTCCTAGCCTTAGGTTTCTTGACTCATGGCCAAATTAAAGAAACAATTGATCAATTATCTTCCATTGAGGAGAATCAGCTGGATGTCGAAGCTTTCCATCACATATCCTATCGTCAGCATGCCATCTTAAGTTCTTTGCTTTGTTTACATTAGCAAACAATCGCTTGAACCTTGGTATTATTGGAAGATACCATAACACCTTCGTAGGAGGCCCCTTAGAGATCACATCACTGCTAGCATAACCTTCCTCCTTCACTTTGTAGCGTAAAGCTCCACAAGTTGGACACACATGCAACCCTTCGTTCTCATTTATATACAATATGCAGTCATTAGGGCAAGCATGTATCTTTTTATACTCTATACCCATTGGACACAAGATTTTCTTTGCCTCATAGTTACGATCTGGAAGTTCATTACCATCTGGAAACATCTCTTTCAACAACTCAAGCAACTCCGTGAAACTCTTATCGCTCCACCCATTTCTTGCTTTCAAGTTAACCAATCTCAACACAGCTGACAACCTTGTATATTTTGTGCATCTCGGATACAAAGGCTTTTCTGCATCACCGCACAAACTATCATATACATGTGCTCGCTCAAAGCTCTCTACTCCAATATCATGGATCATATCCTCTATTCGATCACCCATATCCACATCAACTTCATCATTTTGGGACACAGTAGATGTCTCTAATTCACCATGCCATATCCATCGTGTGTAATTCTTATTGAACCCATCACAAATCAGATGGTCTTTTATTACCATAACACTTAGTCGTCTCAAGTTTAAACATTTAACACAAGGACAATAAAATAATCCTTTATTATTAGGAACACTATTTTTTGCAAATTCCAGAAACTGGTCCACCCCATTCTCGTATTCATTGCTCGTTCGTCTTGCGTTTATCCAACTACGGTCCATAACTACCTAATCTAAACATCCATAAAACAACATACCAAAACAAACAAATACATAGATATAGTTAGTCTACTTATTATTGGTGTAATTATAATTAATCTAAACATTCATCAAACCTTATAGATATAATCTATCTACAATTAACCAAATTAATGAACTAACTTATATCTTCATATGACATTGTTCAAACATATATAAATTTAATCTTATTAGAAGCTACCAGTAACACCACCCAATTCAATTATAAAACTTATTTCATGGAGAATAGGAATGATACCTATGATTGATTGAGCAGTAGATTGCAAGAGAAGAGATCAATTAATCTTCGAATGACACAATTGCCTCGGAAAATCCCTGATTTGAAATGCAAGTGTTAGAAAAGATAAATGATACGTCACTTCACTTTCTTGTTATATATTAAAATGAATGAATATATATTGAATGGAGTTGAGCGGTGATCGATGATGACGCTTCAGAAATCAGAATGAAGCATGGTACGTGTTTATTGGGTTATAGGTAGCCATATTTCGTCATTAGCCTTTTTTCATGGAAAAATCATTAAAATATTTATGAAAAATTTTAACACTAAAACATATTACACAGCAGTTTCATGATTTGAAAAAAGAGTATAAAAAATTTTAATAAATATTTTAATGATTTTTCCTAGTCATTAGCCTTTTTTCATTCCTTCTTCGTGGTAGAAGCCTTAGCACTTGCCACATCCACCCACATGCCACGTATCAACCTATTAATTGATATTTATATAAAATAAAAAAATAACATATTTGATTTTTGGGACAAAAATATGTTTTTGGAGGTGAGAATTGAATTTTTTGAATTTAGGATCACTTTTTTTCAAAAAAAATCAATTAGGTCCCAAAAACTAAATATGTTTATTTTTTACTCCCAAAACAGAATTTCCTCAATATTTAAATTTCTAAAAGATCACACTTTTTTCACACTCCCTCTTATCCTGAAATGTTTTGAAAAGTTTTGTTTTGTTTTTTATAATATAAGATATCATGTATTAATTTTTAATATAGATACTTGTCATCTGAATATCGTCAATATTACGAAGGATTTGGTTTTAGATTGTTTAAAAATTCAAATCAATTCTATCCTTTCAACCCAGCTAATTAAATTCAAACTAATCTAGTTAAAATCAACAACTAAGTTAAATTATTGAAAATTAATTTACCTTGGAGAGACTAGCAAGTATTAGCTAACGCATCATAGATGGATGCCTTACTACTAGTAATTTGGGCTTAAGCTTTTGGTCATGGAGTTGGGCATCTTTAAGTTACCAGGATAGTATCTACTCAGTTCTTTACCAAAAGAGCTCATAATAAATGGATTAGATGATACTTACATTCCGGTTTGAAATTATGTGCTATACTATATCCAACTTAAGAAGTATCTTTCCTGTCATGAATCTAGCAAGAATACAAAGGAATATTAAATGGCATAAAAATTAAGGGCAATAAAATACTGCAAGGAAGTTGAGATGGAACAAGACTAACCCAGATGTCATTTCTGAAAAGAGACTTAAAGTATGATCAATAACCTCTTTGCACTGGAAAAGAGATTCTAATGTCAATGAACTCAATTATAGCCGAAATGAAAGGACATATCGAATATATAAATCATCACCTCTTATTTGCGATTTAAGATTAGTAGCAATCTTCCCCACAATAACATTGAGTAGTAGTAGATGATCATGGAGTCCTAGAAGTTCAGATAATTGAGCATACAACTGCTATAGAGTCCAAAGTAGGAAATGGAAATAATTAAACCTTCATCAAATCATACAAAATTTAAAACATAAAACACATCTATCTATTGCAGTAACTTGGAAGGAAGAACATCATGGTCACCAATATAGCACTTTCTAAGATGTTGTAAAAAGGTTAGTATAGCTTGATCAAGTCTTTGCTTGCTAATCTCTCCATACCTCTTGAAGTATCCAATAGAACCAGTGGAAGCAGTTAGAATAAAAGTAATGAGCAGGACTAGACTTTAGCATGTTCAAGATGGAAGCAAGACTCAAAATAAATTAGTACCACATTTTGCTATTAATTAAAAAAATATAGAAGAGAGGAATCTTAAAAAAATATAAGTTCCACAAGTAGGTGATTAGAAATAAATCAAATTTCTAACTTGAACTGCTTTGTAAAGTGAATTATCAAAGGAAAAAAACAAAGACACACACACACATCAAAACAAAATCCTTGACCTTAAAGAGAAGACAAACATATTATAACATGCATTCTTGAGAATTTTTTAATTTCAAATGGAATAAAGAGAGATAATAGAAAATGGTGTCATAAAATTAGATTAAACCAATGCTGTTATGACACTTACCAGTTGCAAACAACCTGAACAATGCAACAGTGCATACCATTTTAAATGAGCAATCATACCACAATAAATATCTAACAAAAAGAATGCATCATCAAATATAAAAAATCCAACAACATTGCAAGTTTAGTGAAGAAAAGGGAACAAACTTGATTTTTAGACCATGTTACAGTATATGATATGAAGACAAGATCCACAGCACCATGACATAATGCTGTCAATTCAGAAAGGCCCACTTAATCTAAGTGGAGAATTGTTCAAACAGACAGTTATCTGAACTGCAGTTAACTTCTTGCAACAAAATGAAGTATATTCAGATGACAAGTATCCATTAATGGAACCTAAAAATGTTAAGAAACCTGTAATCTAATTAACTTTTGTTTCTTATAAAAAAAATTAACTATTGTTGAACAACGAATTAATATTACTTATTATGATTCTGAAAAAATAGTATCAAGAAAAACGTTATGGAAGCAAACAGAAATTGCAGAACAACAAAAAGGAATCGCAAACAATTCCCTAAACCTCAAGTCTTCACATCCTCAAACCATAAAATACAAGAAAAGGGTCAAAACGAAAAACAGAGACACAATACTGATGGATTTGCAACACGTTATTTGTGTTTACCTTTTTGAAAGTTATTGTCAAAATAAAGGATTCAATCATAGAAGGAGACTTAGAGTTCCAAATTGGCTAGTCAAGAAGAAATGGCTCCTTTGTACTAAAAATAGGATTTGCAAGAAAAAACACCAAATACAATTCTATCATCACCTCTCCCACCAAATAATTATTTGGTGGACTTGTAATCTGCTTCCTCAACTACTCTCTCACAGGGAAGAAAAGTTTAAATAACAACATTGCACAATCTGAAAACACAGCTTTTACAACATAAGTTGTATCATTTTAAGAGCCATTGTCATAGAGGCCAATAAGAACAACAATATTTAGTAGAATTTTATCATTGTTAATACTCAGGGTGCAATTTAATTAGGACACAATCAAATGTGTACCTCATTGATCAGAAATCAAAACATGCCACTTTATAAACCATGTACCTGAAGAGTATGTTTGGATTACAGAGAATGTAAGCAAGGGGAAGGGAAGAAGGATTTTAATTTTGACATTGTCTTTAATTTAGATTTAAAACAACATTTTTTCCTTCCATTCTCCTCAATCCAAACATACCCCAAGTGAATTGAATACTTCATTCAAATCTGTTAACACCATTTATGAAGGAAAGTATAGCTGGCAGTCATTAGCAAACAATGTTCAGTGTTCCATTTCTTTATATTTCACAGAATAATACTATTAGATTGGAATCATCACAGATAATAATTCTCTGCCTAGCATATAGAAAGAAGCCAACTAATATAAAGAGTAATTCATGCTAAAATTGTATCATTCAGCATTCAGCATTACATAGCTAAAAACAAAATCTAGTAAGCATAAATTGATTAGAAAGCCAAAAGAAGGTTCATATGAATGCTAAGCCAAAACAGAGACTGGATTAGATAATCCACAGAGCCAAGTCCAAGCATCAAACTAGAAGTAAGATGAGCTGTATAGCAGATACTATAGATTATATCAATCATAATAAGCGTTAATGACATCATAAGCTTCTCTTGCTAGCAATACGCCATAGAGAAACTTGCATTAACATTATGCAAACTTGAGTGATTATCAGTCGCATCAAACAAACTACGGGGGGTCTTTTTCATTTTCTTAGATAAAAATTTGAAGTTTTTTTAGTAGAGTATGAAATTATCAAGTGAGTCTAGCAAAATCAGAGATGCTTAGCCGAAATCAACATACCTAGGTGAGTCTACGATGAAGAGGACTTGCTCTGTCTGCAGAAATCAGTATACTACAAAGCAAGCTTGGAAATTGACAACTTGAAGGCTTGCTCAGTTTTGGCTAACAGATTCACATGGCAAGAAATTCCGGCAATGAACTTCTGACACCCACGCAACAACAAACAAATGCGGTTATTAGGGCTTGCTTACACAAATAGAGGAATAATGGTGTAGGTTAGGGCATACTCAGATGAATGGCGAGGTCGAAGAGGAATAGATGAACAGAGATACTGGAGAGGAATGTCCGAAAGGCGAGCTCAAATGTGAATGGAAGAACGAAGGGCTTAGACGCGTTTGAGAGACGGAGAGAAAAGTTGGGGATCGATACTTTCATCTGACGCACGACATTAGTGCCTTCAAATTTTAACCTTGCCCAAATTCTCTTCAGTTTGTTCTTCAACCGAAGCTAAACTTGTGTTTATTCTAAAATAAAATTTTAATTTATTTTTTTTCAATTACTACTTCGGTTTTAATTTAAACCGACGTAGATATTTATATTTCTATGTCAGTTGTAAGTACAACCGACGTCAATATTCCAATCACTTTAAATTTATTTACAAAAATGCCACCGCTCATCTATCTACTTTGGTTATTTATATACCCGACGTCAAAATTGCGAAGTAAAAATGGCTTTTTCCACTAGTATACACAGCTTGTGCTCTGTTTTCTAGAGCTTTCTCAATCTCTCTAAGCACTTCCATAATGTGCTTCCCGATCGCCTTGTGATATCCCCTCACAAGTAAATCTATCTTCCAGATGAAGATTATATTGTTTACAAAGATATAACTCTTTTGAATAGAGTAAATATGAAGGTTAAAGTACAGATATTGAAGTTGAGAGGGTAAAAGCTTTTTGAGAAGAAGATTTGGCAGAATTTCAGTATATACAAGTTTGATTTGTTACCCACAACTTCAAATGATATTATATTTATAGATTTAGGTCTCAAATGTCCATTAGAGACAAAATCTATCAGTTGAAGAAGTTAACCAACCGCATTTAATGCTTCTGGCATACTAAAATTTGAATTTTGGTTGGTCAACAGACAAATTTCGAAGGAACCGAAGGTTAAAGCTTCCAACGTTGAAACACTGAAGTTCGTCTGTTCATGAAGTGAAATTCGAATTTTGAAACTTAGAAAATGTTTCCATGTTATGACATACGAATTTTCAAGAGAAGAGTTTTTCTGTTAAGTGTGAACAGTGTTTTCAATTTGCTACAGTGCCCTCAAAATTCAAATTTTGGAATCCCAAAATTTGTCTGTTCTCAGCAGGCTCAGAAAGCACAGTAGTTCATTTACATTGAAATTTGAATTTTCAAAGAGTGAAATTCGTCTGTCAGAGAGACCTCTTTTCAGACTTACTTTGACATTCGAATTTACAAACACTATCATTCGTATGTCAACATGTCATTGCAACATACTTACAACCTTAGCTTCTAAAATTCGAATGTCCATGTTCAAAGTTCGTCTGTCAGTGAGCAATTTTGAAACTTAGAATAATCTTGATTTCTGATGAACTTAAACATTGTTTCAGACGAATTTCTTCAGTGTTCATAAATTTCATTTTGTCTGAAATTCGAATGTTCAAAGCTCAAAGTTCGTCTGTTGTTTAATAGCTTCTTTCAGACATTTATGAAAATTTGAATTTTGGAAAATCAAAATTCATCTGTCAGAGAAACATCTCTTCAGACTTATTCAGTTTTAACTCAAAATTCGAATTTCCAAAGCCAAAGTTCGAATTTCCAACATGACAGTTCAATGCAATATTTTCAAACTTCGTCTATTGGTGGGTATTTTTCAAATATTTCATAATCTAACATAAAATTAAGGTTTTAAAATCTTTTTCCACCAAATCAAAGTCTTTTACCCATGACAAAGGATCCTACAACAATCCTAGCAATGATTACTCAGATTTTCTTCACTTGAGACACTTTGAGCTCCTTTGATATCTTCAATTCAAGCTCTTCAATGTTGGCTTGGAATCATCAAAACTTCTTGATTCAACATTCTCCCCCTTTTTGATGATGAAAAATAACTTACAAACTGGATTAGTACTTGGGTTTGCTTAAATAAGCTCCCCCTCAACATATGCATTATATTTCACAAGATATCATATATAGCACATTAGTGAAGAGATTCAGGATGTGATAAGTACAAATCATTGCAACCGAGGAATTCATTCATTTCAATACTTTTTATAGAGACAAAATTAATCAAAGTTCTTCTAAATACACATAATAATTCAAACTGTCAAAACAAACAACAGAAACACAAACAAGAGGACAGAACAACACTACAAGAGGACATAAGCCTAAAATCTAAACAATCTATCCATCACTTCTTCTTTAGCTTGGTCTTCTTGCTGTACGTCTTCCCAGATGGCTCAGCAGTAGATTTTCCAGTTTGTTTCTTCTTCTCCCGCTTTTTGGCATCATCAGGAAGGCCAACAAAATCAACCGGAGGAGGGATCTGAGTGACTGGAATAACTCTGGGAGGCACAGGAGCAAATGGGATTTCAGGTTTAGCTGGGGGCTCAATGCTTGGCTCCTCGTTAGAGATTTCCAGCAGCTCTTGCATTGCCTGCCTGGAAAGAGCTAACTGAGCTCTCTGTTCCTCTGAAAGCCTATAAGCAGCAAGAGAAGGAGCTGATTCATCAGGACAAAACATTTCCTCAAGCCTTCTTCTTTGAACTTGCAGCAGAGCATTGTGAGCAATGGCTACATAATCAACAACCGGCACAATGCTTCTCTCTTCATTGCTTGCACCCATCTGCATAGAAGAGGTTGAAATAGCTGCAACCAATCTTTCAACTTGTTCAGATTCTTGAATGGACAGAATTAAATCCTGAGCATCTTCTTGCATAGGCTCATGAGGGCTTGTTTCTTGAAGCCCTTCTTCTTCCAAACCATAGTCCAAGGATAGACCAGGACTTGGTGTCCTCATGGTACCAGCAGGCTCATCTCCATCATGGTCAGAAGAGGCAATCTCGAAGGGGCTTGGAGGCTCAGGAGTTGGAGAATGGACAGGCATAGAGAACCCTGACTGAGGTGGAGCTGAAGTGGTAGGGATTGCACTTCGAATTTCTTCATAAGCATCAGTAACCACCTTTATATTCTTTGCCAACTGATGAATGTGATCTTGCAGATGAGCAAACTTGGCATTTTGCTCATCCCTGATGCTTAGAATGAGTGTAGACAGGCTGTCATACAACTCAGTGATCTTGGTTGGCCTGGCACGAGAGGAGGGAGTGGATGGAATGTGAGTGGGCTTGGAGCGAGATGGGATAGGCACAGAGGGCTGAGGAGTAGGTCTGGCAGGAGCCTCAGAAGTACCCTCTTGCTGTAGGGAGGCACCTTCAATAAAGAATAGATCTTCAGTTTCTTCCTGCTCCCTTTCCAACCCATCTTCCTTCATCCCTTTCAATACCCATTCTTTACAGTTCTTCCTCCTTGAAGATCTCTGTGGGCTTACCCTTTCCCTTCTCAAGATGTTGTATTCTTGGATACTGTAGAATTCTGGAGATAATAGCAGCATAAGGGAGTGTGGAGTCCTTCCTCTGATCTCGTACCTTGATCATGCGTTAGAGTATGATGTGTCCCATGTTGATCAGTTTTCCAAGCATGATTGCAGCCATGACATGTGCCTCTGCTCTGGTTATCAGATTGAAGCTGCCTCCTTTGTTGAAAATGATCCTGGATACTATGTAGTGCAGGATCCTCACTTGAGCACTGAGGTCTGTGGGCTTCAACATGTTTATGGATGACCAATTTTCCCTTCTTCTGAACAATGTCCTCAGAATTGTGCTCTCCTTGTAGTTCAGAAAGGGGCCACCTTCTTCATCAGCAGTATCTGCCTCATCCATGTAACCAGAGGCAGTGGTGTCAATCTTAATGCCATCCTGCCCTGAGATCTCCAATACTTCATTAAATGTCTCATCAGTGAGCCAGATGGTCCTTGATCTCAGATTGACAGCCCACTTCTTCTTTTTGCTATAGTACTTTAGGGAAGCATACTAAGACTTCACTACTTCATCATCATATCTCTCTAATACTTCCAACAGATTCTTGTATCTCATCATCCATATACCAGCATCAAAATTATTTGAGACCAAGAAATCTTCCAAGTTTACACAATGTGGCTTGATTATCTTCTTGTTGGCAAACTTGATGGGGTATTCCTCTTGAATCTGTGGAGTGCTCCATAATGGCAGTGTGGTAAACTCAAATTCCCCAGATTTAGTGCTTGAGGATGGAGTGGAAGCAACTGGTTCAGCAGCAACAGGAACAGGGACCGAAGGTTCTGCTACCTTTGAGGAAGAGGGTCCAGCCTTCTTTGATTCTCCCTTGGGTGAAGATTTCTGCCGTTTAGAAGGAGTTCCCTTGCTGGATTCGGCCTTTCTCTTCAGTTTTTCTCCTTCCTTCGTGGCATATTGGGATTTTACAGAACGTTTTGGATGAGCTTCTCTTTTGCCAGCTTCTGGATTCTTGACTCTTGCCATTTTCACGGATGAATGTTGCAGAATGAGGCAAGGAACATGTTTAAAGGATGTGAAAGGAAGTTTAATCGGTGGGAAATGACGGTTTTGGATCAGAATTGAAGAGGATTGAATGCAGGATTGGAACAGACTCAGAGAGAATAGGAATAGAGTTGCATCTATTCAAATGAAAACCGTCGGTTTTAACGTGTGTAACCGTCTGACAGACAAATTTTGACGGGTCAAAATTCGAACTTCGGGCAGTCACAAGTTAAACCGTTCAGCAAAGCTTACTGACAGATGAATTTTCTTCAGAAAGTTCATCTGACAGTGGCTTGGCTCAAGCAACACAAGATGAACAGACGAACTTTGTCTCAACAAAGTTTGAATTTTCAAGAGAAAACACCAAGTAGCAAGCAAACCACCAAACAACAGACAAATTAAGCATACAAAACTTCATCTTTCAAGGATTCAACATTGAGGAGCATATTTCAACAGATGAATGTTAAGTTAGAAATTCGAATTTCTCAACTTTGTGAAAGTTGTCCAACATTCGTATGTTAAGAGATAAGTGTTAGTATAATCATTATATTGGACATTCATAACTTTGAAATTTTATTCTTGAAAATTCAAATTTTGAAGGATCAACAGACAAATTTCAAGGCATCACCGAGAACTGTTCCTTCTAATAACAGGCTGAAGTTCGTCTATTGGATATGCAAAATTCGAATGTTGACCATGCTGACTTCTTCAGAGACTTAGTTTTTCATAGAAATTCATCTAACATATAATCCATATACGAATTTCAACTATAAAACTTACAGATTGAATCCAGAAATTCAGGATTTTTGCCCTTTACTTCAATCTTTGATTGTTCCTTTCCAGTGTGCTCAATTTTTCAGATTTATCAGCATTGAATCTCATGAGGAGCACCTGCAACTTAAATTAAACACTCTCCGATGCTAAAGTCATAATTAATTCAATGTTGTAAGATTTAAAAACAGAATTGCACAAAGAATTACTTACAGTTCATTGGGATTTACCATACCCAATTCTCTTCTTATCTTGCAATATCTATCTTCTGACAGAGGCTTTGTCAGGATATCTGCAACTTGATCTTCAGTTAGGATGTATTCCAATGTAATTTCTCCTTTCAGAATGTGATCCCTTATGAAGTGGTGCCTAACTTCAATATGTTTTGTCCTTGAATGCATGACAAGATTTTTTGTGATATTTATGGCAGTTTGGTTGTCACACATTATTGGTATTTCTTTCAACTCAACCTCAAGATCTTCCAGTTGCTGTTTCATCCAGATGATTTGGGCACAACAACTTCCAGCTGCAACATACTCAGCCTCTGCTGTGGATAGGGCCACATTGTTCTGCTTTTTGCTAAACCATGAAACCAAGGATCCTCCAAGAAACTGACAAGTTCCACTCGTGCTTTTTCTGTCAGTTTTGGATCCTGCAAAGTCTGCATCAGTATATCCTTTGAGATCTTCTCCATTTCCCTTTGGATACCAAAGACCCATCTGTGATGTTCCAATAAGATATCTGAAGATTCTCTTCACAGCAGTAGCATGGGTTTCTTTGGGACATGATTGGAACCTTGCATACATACAGATACTTAACATAATGTCAGGTCTGCTGGCTATTAAGTACAGCAGGGATCCATTCATTCTTCTGTACTGAGTAATGTCAAATACTTTCCCTTTCTCATCCATGTCCAGTTTGGTTGCAGTAGCCATAGGTGTCCCCATTGGCTTGGCATTTTCCATTCCAAACTTCTTCAGCAATTCCTTCAGATACTTGGATTGATTGAGGAAGATATCATCATTGCACTGTCTGATTTGCAATCCAAGGAAGAAGTTAAGTTCACCTATCATAGACATTTTGAATTCCCCCTGCATTAACTTAGAAAAATTCTTGCAAAGAGATTCATTAGTAGCACCAAATATAATATCATCAACATAGATTTGAACAATCAGTAAATCTTTGTTTTCTTTCTTAGTGAACAAAGTTGTATCTACTTTTCCTCTGTTAAACCCCTTGTCAATTAGAAAACTACTCAATCTATCATACCATGCTCTAGGGGCTTGTTTTAAACCGTAAAGAGCTTTCTTCAGTTTATACACATGGTTTGGTTTTACAGAATCCTCAAAACCTGGAGGTTGATCTATATAAACCTCTTCTATGATATGTCCATTCAGAAAAGCACTCTTTACATCCATTTGATATAGCAAAATATTTTTCATGCATGCATAAGCTAATAGAATACTAATTGCTTCTAATCTAGCTACTGGAGCAAAGGTTTCTTCAAAATCAATTCCCTCTTCTTGATTGTATCCTTTAGCAACCAATCTAGCTTTGTTTCTAATAATTGATCCTGATTTATCAAGTTTATTTCTAAAGACCCATTTGGTACCTATGACAGGATGATTTTTGGGTCTAAGCACTAAATCGCAGACTTGATTTCTTTCAAATTGATTTAATTCATCCTGCATGGCTAGAATCCAGTACTCATCAGTTAAGGCTTCCTCGGTACATTTTGGTTCAATTTGTGAGATGAAAGCATAGTTAATCATTTGATCCCTTAACTGTTTTCTGGTTTTAACTTTTTCTTGAACATTCCCTATCACTTGATCAACAGGATGATTCCTTTGATATCTCCAAGCTCTAGGGAGTTCTTGAGATATTTCTTCATCATTTTCTTCTTCAAAATTTCTCTCTTGAATATCTTCCTCTATATCAACAGGTTCAGATATTTTTGGAGATTCAATTTTACCTTCTTCAGAAATATCTATCTTTTTAAAGTTTGAAACAAAATCATCTTCATTAGAAACATGTTTAGAAGCAGTTTCATTCTCAATAAATACTACATGTACAGATTCCTCTACTGAATTAGACCTTTTATTAAAGACTCTAAATGCCTTACTTCTACTAGAATAGCCCAGAAATATACTTTCATCGGATTTGGGATCAAAACTTACCCAAATTTTCTTTCCCATTATTGTGAATGAAACATTTGCATCCGAACACATGGAGATATGACAGATTTGACTTTCTTCCCTTGTACAGCTCATAAGGGGTCTTTCCAAGGATTGGTCTGATGTAGGCTCTATTTATGATGTAGCTTGCTTTATTTACTGCATCAGCCCAAAACACTTGAGATAGCTCCTTTTCATTCAGCATAGCTCTAGCCATCTCTCCAATGGTTCTGTTCTTCCTTTCTACTACTCCATTCTGTTGAGGAGTTCTTAGAGTTGAAAAGTTGTGATCAATTCCATGCTCATTGCAGTACTCCAGAAAGTATGAGTTTTCAAACTCTTCTCCGTGATCTGACCTGATTGACACAATAGAGATACCTTTCTCATTTTACACTTTCTTAGCTAAGGTTACAAATGCATCAAAGGTATCACTTTTAGAGGAAAGAAATAATGTCTATGTAAATCTAGAATAATCATCTACAATGACAAGCACATACAGATTTTCACCAATGCTTTTTACTCTTGATGGACCAATTAAGTTCATATGCAGTAGGTCTAGTGGTCTAGTTGTAGTGACTACGTTTTTGGATTTAAAAGAAGATTTAGTTTGTTTTCCTTTTAAGCATGCATCACATTCTTTGTCTTTTTCAAAAGAGATTTTAGGTAGACCAGTGACCAACTCATTTTTAACCAGTTTAGAAAGTTGATTCATATTAACATGAGCTAATCTTCTATGCCATAGCCAACTATCATTGTCCTGACTAATTAAGCAAATAGAATCTAAGGGAGGAAGTTCATCAAGATCAATAGTATAGCAGTTACCATCCCTTTGAGCTTTGAGGATTACTTTGTGATCGCTTTTTCTGATAACTAGGCAAAACTTTGAGTCAAACAGCACCCAATTTCCTTTGTCACATGTTTGGCTCACACTCAGCAGATTGTGGTTGAGACCTATCACAAACAGCACCTCTTCAATGGATGTTTCAAGATTTTTGCCCACAATGCCAATGCCGACTATTTTGCCATATTGATCACCTCCAAAGGTCACATTTCCTCCTTTCTTGTCTCTAAGGGTGATGAACTTCTCTTTATCACCAGTCGTGTGACTTGAGCAGGCACTGTCCATATACCATTTGTTGCTCCTTTTAGCTTTGAGACAGACCTGCAAAACAAGGTTCAAATTTTCTTTTTAGGTACCCAAATTAGTTTGGGTCTTTTTCTGTCAGTAGTCCTTTCCCTAGATACAAATGTACCCTTAGGAACCCATTTAGCTTTCCTGTCAAGTCCATTTTTCTTTATAGCACAAGAACTGGAAATATGTCCCTTTTTGTTACAGAAATGACAGGTAGTAAAGGGACTACTGGATTGAGAAGCAGGAAGAAAACAATGCAGATAGTACTTTTGTTTTGCATGCCTTGGTTGATTATATGTTTCAATGTAAGGTGACGTATTATTTTTCTTTCTATTATTCTCAGCATGCACAAAATGTCTCATATATGCATTCTGGTTTTTCTTCCTAATCTTTTCCTTGACAGCACATGGATCATAGCCAAGACAAGCTTTTCCTTGTTATATTCTTTGGCTCCCCATCAAAGCAAACAACATGTCTTTACCTCTAGTAAGCCTAGACATGCTTTTCACTAAATATTTATTAGTTTGCTTAAGTTCAATGCATGATTCACAGCAAACAGATTCAACAGAATGTAAAGAAGTAATTTCAGAAATGTTACTTTGAGATTCCATTTTATTAATCTTTTTCTTTGCTAGTTTTAGTTCTTTAGCAACTTTAATAAACTCATCATGAAGGTCATGAAATGCATCCAGTAATTCAGAATAGGAAGGTTCAGATTCATATACCTCTTCTTCCTGATCACTGCTGCATGAGGGTTCAGCTTCCTCAGAAGCAAGCGCCATCAGACAAATGTTGGCAATCTCATCTTCATCCTCTTCTTCCTCATCTGAGGTGTTGCCCCATATTGATGAGATGTAGGCTTTCTTCTTCTTCCCTTTGTCTGCAGCTTTCTTGTCCTTTTCTTGCTTCTTGAGAAATTGAGGACAATCCCATTTTGATGTGTCCTTGCTTCTTGCATTCATAGCAAATCACAGGTTCTTTTGCCTCTCTCTTGCTCTCTCCAGCTGCTCCCTTCTTGAAGATTCTCTTGTTTCTCTTCTTGTAGAATCTTCCAAATTTTCTGACCATCATAACCAGAGTTTCTTCATCCAGCTCATCTCCTTCATCAGATTCTTCTTCCTTTTCTTCGGCAGTTTTAAGGGCAAGGCCTTTCTTCCTTCTATCCTGTCCAACTTCCTTGAGAGCTTTCATTTTTTCTTCATACTTCTCAAGGCTGCCGAAAAAAGCTGTGACAGAGGCCATTGATTCTCCTCTGGCTTCCTCTTTTGCTGTCACCTTGGGCTGCCATTCTAGAGGGAGAGCTCTGAGTATCTTTCTTACTTTTTCAGATTGAGTGTACTCCTTTCCCAGGCTCTTTAGTTGATTCACAATGAGAGTGAATCTCTTTTGCAGCTCCTTTACAGTTTCTCCTTCAGTCATTCTGAAGCTTTCATACTCTCCAATGCATATGTTTAGTCTGTTCTCCCTGACCCCAATTGTTCCTTCATGTGCAATCTGTAGGGTGTCCCACATTCCTTTAGCAGTGGAGCATTGTGAGACTCTGTAGAATTTGTCTTGGTTCAGGGCACTGACTAAACAATGCTTTGCCTTGAAATTTAGCAAGACTCTCCTTCTATCTTCTTCATTCCACTCTCCTTCTGGCTTCTCTTTGTATTTTCCATCATCTGTTAGGGCCATTGGGACAAAATCTCCTTTCTCAATGACTGACCAGATATCAAGATCAATTGACAGGAGATAGATTTGCATCCTCATCTTCTAGTACCCATAGTGTTCTCCACTGAAGCCAGGTGGTCTATTTGTGTTGTTCCCTTCTGGTAGTATGCTTTCACCAAAGCCAGCCATTTTAATTCCTGGACTATGAGATCCTTTGATTGGGAATCCGGGCTCTGATACCACTTGTTAGTTAGGCTGACTTCCCAAGAGGGGGGTGAATTGGGAAGATTAAAAATTTTCTACACAAAGTGAAATAAGTGAAAAAGCAAGGTATAATGAAAGCAGCGTATAAGCAGAGCAAACTGAAAAAGTAAGGATAGGGAGAAGAACACTCAGAAATTTATCCTGGTTCAGTCTATCCACTTGACCTATGTCCAGTCCCCAAGACACCTCTTGAGATTTTTCACTATACTGCAAGAATTCAACGGGCTTCTTGCAAATGCCACAGTACACAGCTTGTGCTCTGTTTTCTAGGGCTTTCTCAATCTCTCTAAGCACTTCCACAATGTACTTCCCAATCCCCTTGTGATATCTCCTCACAAGTAAATCTATCTTCCAGATGAAGATTAGATTGTTTACAAAGATATAACTCTCTTGAATAGAGTAAATATGAATGTTAAAGTACAGATATTGAAGTTGAGAGGGTAAAAGCTTTTTGAGAAGAAGATTTGGCAGAATTTCAGTATATACAAGTTTGATTCATTACCCACAACTTCAAATGATGTTATATTTATAGATTTAGGTCTCAAATATCCGTTAGAGACAAAATCTATCCGCTGGAGAAGTTATCCAATGGTTATTCTGAAAAACTATCCGTTAACCAACCGCATTTAATGCTTCTGACATACTGAAATTCGAATTTTGGTTGGTCAACAGACGAATTTCAAAGGAACCGAAGGTTAAAGCTTCCAACGTTGAAACACTGAAGTTCATCAATTCATGAAGTGAAATTCGAATTTTGAAACTTAGAAAATGTTTCCATGTTGTGACATACGAATTTTCAAGAGAAGAGTTTTTCTGTTAAGTGTGAACAGTGTTTTAAAATCTATAAATAGAACTTCATTTGAAGTTGTGAGTAACAATTTTAAAATCTATATTGCAAAAATTCTGCTGGATTCATTGGTCATAGCCTTTTCACAACATACCGCATTTATTATACCATAAATTTCATACCTACTCTATGTAAGAGAGTTTTCATATCTAAACAAAATCATATCTTCATCTGAAAGAAAGATTCTTTATGAGGGGAATCACAATGGGGACTAGAAAAACACTTGTAAGAGTGTTGAGTGAGATTTTTAGTGTTCTTAAAACAGAGCATATGGATTGTAATATAGCAATGCAAGGAACCCACTTAATTCTTGGAGATAATAAAAAACCTCAAGTTGTGACTTGAGGACTGGACGTAGATCAAGTGAATTGGATTGAACCCGGATAAATCCATGAGTTTTTCACTTCACTTATCTCTTCTAAATTCATATTTATTATTCTTTGTTTTTCTGCAAACTTTTGCTTTCACTATTACACTTTGTTTTTATAGAAAAATTTCATACTTCCCAATTCACCCTCCTTTGAGAAGCCACCATTCTTAACACACCTTTGTGTAAGCACTTTTTGAAGAAACTCAAAGCTACTTAAGACTTCTCTTGTAACATACTATGTAACACCCTACCTCCTGACACCTCCTGACTTTGACCGAAAACTTCTAAATTCAACTAAACACAATCATGACATCTTAAAACAACTTCCCAAAACTTCAAACAGTGGAAATGAACCTTAAAAATACCAAAAATAGGGCTGGGGCTGCGGCTGCTACAGTACCGTGGCTCCTACCACCCTTGTTTCACCATCGCTTCTATCTTCGCTAGTGCCGCGGCCTGGACACTCGAGCTGCGGCACCCCATGCTGATATTCCATATCAGCAACTTTCATACTCTGGAGCGAACTTCTGACACGAATAACTTTATGTTCTGACCTCTGATTGACTTGATTCCAGCTCCTACAAATCAATCTAGTCCTAAACTAACCATAAACACCACTTTCACCTTAAACTAACTCCATATGGAGATTCTGGACCCTTAACACCATTTTGGCTACTTATTAACCAAAACTTACCACTAACAACCTCCAATTGCCACCAAAGGCAAATGGACACTCAAAGACCATTCATACAGATCTAAAACCCCCAGGCCAACTTATCCAAAGAGGTTTCACCCCAAAGGAACCACTCCTCTGAGATTTGACCCTCTTGAACCCCAACATGACAAAATGGGCTACAGGCCCTAAAACACACCAACAAGGCCCAACACCACTATGGGCTCACAAATACTAACATATTGACTTCTCAACATCCAAAACCATATAACCATGCATACAATATCCATACAATGCCATACATGCATTACAAAGCATCCTATCCTACTTGGCATAAGTTACATATCCAAATTACAAATACTACATAGACCTAGTATTCCCACATCTGCTACTACTCCTTCGGCTTCTCCGGACTAGTGCTAGAACCTTCACCTGAATGGTTAGTTCATGGGAGAGGGGTGTGAGACAATGTCTCAATAACCGGGGACAACCACACACACACACATACATATACATATATCTCATGTAACTCATGAATGCAATATGAAATGAATGATACGTATGTCTCCCTTCTACACAGTTAGAACCACGGGTTATCATCATAATATGACATTTCATATAGGTAACTCCCTTCCAACAATTGGGGAATACCGATTCCAAGACATTACCAAGCTCACCTTACACTAATGCAACCCGGCCATAAGTTACACTAGTGCTCGGACCATAGCCCTCATTCCCTTGGACCACCTCAAATTGGTGGTGATTTACGGAAGGTGCAGTCCACTGCCGCCTGGCTCCCCTAGCCATAGGGGAGGATTTACCGACAGAGATCCAAACCTTATCCTCCCTAATCATACCCTATATCATCATATTTCATATCATCATATATCATATAATCATCACCGCCCAATCCACCATATATTACAATCTCACAATGTCATGTGGTGATGCTTATGTATCATCATATAATCATCATCATCATATCACAATGTCATGTATGAATCATGTCATGTCATGTCAATATCATCATCATAATCATCATCGTAATCATCATAATCATCTGGCTGTGTGCATACCACGATATATAGAAAACAATACACACAAACACATCTATATCGTGGTATGAAAGAAACATGTATATATATACAAATATACATACTATCATACAATACAATATAAACATATACCCGGTTACCTCAGGTTGTCAATATCACGCTCACACGGCTTTCACAAGCTTTCTGAAATGCCAATCCCATGTTTAGCCTTCTCTGAGTAGCAAACAACCTTAACAATATCATAATACCTTGATTAACTACAACATACCAATAACCAAACATCACAATTCATCCACTTTAGCCTAACCCAAGGTTTCAACACCCCTTTCATGCATCCATAAGCTCTTAGGAACCATTCAAACACCACGTAATTCCATACAACTTGGATTCCCAAGAACCCAAACCAAAAAAACTTAGGGTTAAGCTCTAAACACATATAATCCCTCCAAAAAATCTTTCTGTCCTGATCATCCGAAATGATCCGAATTTAAACAAAATTCAAGATCCTCGCCATAGCTCCATCAGTTTCAGCCGAAACAACATCACCGGAATAGTTCTAACTGCAGCGACTTTGCTTCTCATCGTGGCATGGAGCTCTTTCAGACTCCACTGGAGCCTTCCTCCATCCTGTTTCCTCCGGTCATGAACACAAAACCAAGAAAGATATCATAAGGGGTGTTACATACTATAACCCGTAGACCAAACTAGATGTAAACATGTAGAGACACTGTAGAAGAAAGTTCAACATTAGGGTAATGTCGCTGTGTGACAAAGTAGAGATCGAATGACATGGTGCCGTGACTAGGATTTGGATGGCATGGCGCCACTGACTGGAGAAACAAAAGCTTTTTGTTAATGTTGTCGACCAACTTCCAATGCACATAACTCCTTACTTCACCCTCTAATTAACTTGATTCTAAAGCCTACATGTGACCCTACTCCTTAGTTAACTACAAGTATAAACAACGACTCCAAATACCTCTGTATGGAAATTTTTTACATTTGAAACCAAAATGTTCACTTTTGGACTCAAACATGGCACCAACTACTCCAAAATTCAAACCACCAACACATTGGTAAACAAAACCATTCAAACAAGTCACAACTAACTCAAAGCACATGTCCATAAGGATATCACCCCAAAGAAACTACTTATCTAGATTTTGACCCCTTTGGACGCCATTTACCTCAATGGGTTATATATATATTAATACATTTACCTTTTATGTATACTCCCTCCATCTTATCTTATTTGTCTTTTTAAAAAATTTTAAATGTCTCAATCTATCTATCATTTTACAAAATTAATGAAGCATTAATTATCTTTTTTACTATTTTACCCTTCATTAAAAATAATAGTATGTGAAGTACAAGTGAAAAACATGTTATTTAATTCAAGGATATCTTAGTAAAATATTATTAAATTTTACTATAATCTGTGTGAAAAATCAGAATGACAAATAAAATGAGAGGAAATATGTAACAATTAAAAATGTGGAAAAATGACATTTAAATACCAAGGATTGAAAATAATTCCAGAAACCTCATTAAATTTTCCATAATTACTAAAAGCACCAGGATATCAAAAAGGAATTTTGCAATTAAAGTGAAATGACAAATTTGTTGTAATTAATTTAGGATTTGCAAATGAAAATTGTGTATTTGCAAGTACTAACTAATTTAATGTTATTTACATGTAATAATTGTATATTTACAAGTGAATATTGTGTATTTGTATCTGATATTGAGCTATTTATAAATTGTACAACTGGTTGCCCAAAAGGTTGCCATTGCTGGAAAGTCACAGAGGAAAGTTGCTACTACCATAACCTTAGTTGAAAAAATTGCCAGCATTAAAAAAAGCCTTCACTGCTAGAAAAGTCACTGGAGAGAGGAGAGAGGGAGGAAAAGAGAGGAGGCAAATTTGTCATTTAACTTCAGTTGCAAAATTTCTTTTTAATGCATAGGTACCTTGTTACACCGTACTTCCTGACACCTCCTAACTTAACCACAAACTTCAAAACTTAATCAAACATAACCCTGATACCTTAAAGCAATACTCCAGAACTTCTGGGAACGACACCCAAAACACCAAAATAGGGCTGGGGGCTGCGGCCGCTACAATACCGCCACAGCTCTGGCCTTCCCGATTTCTCCATCACTTCTGGATTCACTGGCGCCGCGGCTCCAGACTCTGGAGCCGCTACGCCCCATGCTGATATGCCATATCAGTAACTTTCATACTCCAGGGCAAACTTTCGACGCGCATAACTTTATGCTCCGACCTCTAATTGACTTGATTCTAACTCCTACAAGTCAATCTAGTCCCCATCTATCATCTCAATCCAACTCTGTATGGAGATTCTGGACCTTTAAAACCGTTTTGGCCACTTATTGACCAAAACTCACCACTAACCACATACAATTGCCACCAAAGGAAAATGGACACTCAAAGACCATTCATAAAGGTCCAAATCCCCCAAACCAACTTGTCCAAAGAGGTTTCACCTCAAAGAAACCACTCCTCTGAGATTTGACCCCTCGCAACCTAACTTGACAAACGGGCTACAGGCCCTAAAACATAGTAACAAGGCCCCAAAACCATTCGAACTCACCAACACTAACATACAGACTTCTCAACATCCAAAACCATGCAGCCATACATACAACATACATAAACATACATACATCCATCCATAACAATCCTTTATCAATTCCTTTAAGCTATCCATTACAAATATACTATCCTACTTGGCATAAGATACAATATCCAAAATACACACACTACATAGATCTAGTATTCCCACGTTTGCTGCTACTCACGCGTCTTCTCCGAACCAGTGCTAGAACCGTCACCTGAAAGGTTAGTGATAGGAAAGGGGTGTGAGATAATGTCTCAGTAACTGGGAACAAACACATACATAATTCTTCCATTAACACAATGTACCAAATAAATCAAACCTCACAATTCAACCACATTAACCTAACCCAAGGTTCCAACGCCTTTTCATGCATCAATAAGCTCTTAGGGATCACTCAAACACTACACAACCTTCTACACTTCGGATTCCCAAGAGCCATAACCAAGAACAACCTAGGGTTAAGCTCTAAACACATATAATCCCTTCAAAACTCACTTCTGAACAACAATGATACAAAAACACACTTCCTTAACCCTATTTCATCCATTTCAATTGGTAGATTTCAGCCAAAACTGAAGATCCAACCTTACAACCGAAAATCCCAAATTCTAACCGAAGAAAATGGAGAGGAAGGAGTATAGAACACTTACCAACTTGAATCTAAGCTTCCGAAGTCCGGAAATCACTCCTAAAAGCCGGGAATCTCAAACCCTAGCTGAGGTCCCTCGGTCTCCTCTGTCGCTCCCATCGTTTCTTTCTTTTCCATTCATCCGAAATGTTCCTGATTTAAACAAATTTCCCGATCCTTGCTGTGGCCTCAGTATACCTCACCGCAGCTCCACCAAGTTCATCCGGAACAATACCACTGAATGGTTCTCGCCGCGGCGCCCCTTCCTCTTGCCGCAACATGGAGCTCTTCCAGACTCCACTTGAGCTTTCCTCGGTCTTGTTTCCTCCAATCCTGAGCACAATGCCAAGAAAAAAAACATGAGGGGTGTTACACTCTCCCCTCCTTATAAAAATTTCGTCCTCGAAATTTCAAATCTTACCTCAAGTAAAGATCTCTAGGTACTTCCTTCTCATGGATTCTTCAGTCTCCCACGTGACATCATTGGATGTCTAGCCACTCTATAGGACCTTAATCAACTTTATGGTCTTATTTTTCAACTGCTTCTCTTTAACATCAAGAATTTGTAACGGTGCGACCTCAAAAGTCAGATCCTCTGGCACTTGAACTGCTTCATCATCAATTATATGAGACGAAAATGGATGGTACTTCTTGAGTTGAGACATGTGGAAAACATCATGCAATCTAGCAATATTAGGTGGTAGCGCCACTCGATATGCTACTGACCCAATTCATTCCAGAATTTGATATGGACCCATATACCGCGGAGTGAGCTTCTTGGCTTGAATTGATCTTCTAACACCAGTAGTAGGAGTAACCTTCAAAAGCACATGATCTACAACATCAAACTCCAATGCTCTCCTTCTCTTGTCTGCATAACTCTTTTGCCGACTCTGAGCTGTAAGAAGCTTTTGACGAATACTCTCTATTTGTCTAGAGGTTTGATCCACAATATCTGGGCCCAAAAGACTCCTTTCATCGAGTTCAACCTAACACAATGGCGACCTACACTTCCTTCCATACAACGCTTCATACGGAGCCATTTGCAAACTCAAGTGGAAACTATTGTTGTAGGCACATTCAACCAATGGCAGAAACTGATCCTAATTGCCTTTGTTCTCCAGAATACATGCCTGCAACATGTCCTCCAGAGTCCTAATAGTCCTTTCAGTCTGCCCATCGGATTGAGGGTGATAAGCAGTACTGAAACTTAACTTCGTACCCATGGCCTTCTGAAGAGATTTCCAAAACCTAGATATGAACCTAGGATCTCTGTCTGACACAATATTTATCGGGACTCCATGCAGCCTTACAATTTCATTCACATACAACTGGGCTAACTTTTCCATTGAAATAGTCTCCCGAATTGGAAGAAAATGGGTTGACTTCGTCAATCTATCCACAATGACCCATATTCTATTGTGTCCTGAAGAGGTCCTCGGTAATCCCATCACAAAATCCATGGAAATGCTATCCCATTTCCACTCTAGGATCTCCAAAGATTGCAACATACCCACAGGCAATTGGTGCTCAATCTTTACCTTCTAGCAAATTAGACATCTTGCTACAAACTCTGCGATGTCCTTTTTCATGCCTAGCCACCAATAACCTCTTTTCAAATCCTGGTACATCTTAGTGGTACCTGGGTAAATAGTGTACCTCCTCTTATGAGCTTCTTCCAAAATAATATCTCGTAATCCCGCAACATCTGGCACACATATCTGTCCATGATACCGGATGATACCATGGTCCAAAATATCGAAATCCTGGGTCTCCGCCATTTCAATCTGTTTCTGAATACCCAAAAGATAGTCATCCTCCATCTGAGTATAACAAATGTTCCTTAATAAATCACACGATACACTAATGGAACTCATTACTAGTACTCTAGGATGGACATTAATGGATAACTTCATATCTCTCAGGCTTTCTAGCAACTGTTGCTCCCTTATCATCATCATGGCCATATGGATCAATTTTCTACTCAATGCATCTACCATAACATTGGCTTTCCCAGGGTGATACTTTAGAGCAAACTCATAATCCACAAGGAACTCAACCCAATGCCTTTGCCTCAAATTCAGCTCTTTCTGATCAAACAAATACTTCAAACTCTTGTAATCACTGAATACCTTAAACTGAGCACCATAGAGATAATGCCTCCATAATTTTAAGGTAAACACTACAGCTGCTAGCTCAAGGTCATGAGTAGGATAGTTCTCCTCATGAGGCCTCAACTACCTTGAAGCATACGCCACAACCCTACCTTGCTGCATCAACACACATCCTAGACCCTTCTTAGAGGTGTCCGTATAAATAGTGAATAGCTCTGACTGGTTAGGGATAATGAGCACTGGGGTGGACGTCAGACAAACTTTCAGCTCTTGGAATGCTCTCTCACACCTGTCATCCCAAATGAAAGATCGATCCTTACGAGTGAGTTTAGTCAATGGCATAACAAGCTGAGAGAATCCCTTGATGAACCTTCAATAATATCCAGTCAATCCCAAAAAACTCCAAATTTCTGTCACCGATTACGGCCTTTCCCAGTTTAACACCACTCCCACTTTACTAGGGTCTACTGCCACACCTTCTATAGAAATCATATGACCTAGAAATTTCATCTCCCGTAGCCAAAACTCACATTTACTAAGCTTAGCATACAGTTGGAGACCCCGCAATACTTGCAACACAATCTGAAGATGAAGCGCATGCTCTTCCTTATTCTTGGAGTAAACCAGAATGTCATCAATAAAAACCACCACAAATTTATCCAAATACGGTTGAAACACCCTGTTCATATAATCCATGAAGATTGCCGAGGCATTGGTCAACCCGAATGGCATCACGAGAAACTCATAATGACCATATCGAGTCCGAAATGCCATTTTAGGCACATCCTCAGCACGCACTCTCAATTGATGGTATCCCGACCTCAAATCAATTTTAGAGAATACGGAGGCATCTGCCAATTGATCAATCAAGTCCTCAATCCTAGGCAAAGGATATTTATTCTTGATCGTCACTTGGTTTAGCTGCCTGTAATCAATTACAATCTAAGGCTACCATCATTCTTCTTGACAAACAATACTAGAGCTCCCCAAGGCGAGACACTGGATCTTATAAAACCTCTCTTCAGCAATTCCTCAATCTGTTTCTTCAGCTCTTTCAATTCAGATGGTGCCATTCGATATGGAGCTTTCGAAATTGGACTAGTCCCAGGCACCAAATCGATTAAAGGTTTACGTTGTGTGGACAACAATTTTATGTCCTCGATGTTTTTTATATAGGAAACCCCCACTTAATTGCTTCCTGTTTCATCTTGACTTTGCACAAATGTCATGGGACAAATTTAAGGTAAATATATCAAGAAAATAAAATATTTTTAAAAAGTAACCACAAATTTACATAATTTGTAAAAACTATTAAAATTTGTAATTAGGACCAAAAATGGAAGGCACAAAATGAAAATACATTTATGTACAAGCAACTCATTTGTAGGTGATAATAGTATATTTGTAATTAACAAGCGTTTAGTTTTTAGTAACACAGTCTCATTTGTAAATAATAATAGCATTACTTATGTGTTACTTGCAAATGGATTTTTGTCACTCATAAATGGATCAGTTGTACATAAATGATATTTTTATCTTTTACCAACCAATTTTAATTTCAATTACAATCTTTGGTAGCTTTTGGGAATTAGATAAATTTTTGTTTACTTTTTGAAGATATATATTTTTTTTTGTATTGAATTGAAACTTTCCTTATACCCTCTGAACTTGTAATTTTGATTCTTAATATAATTTTGTTTTTAGTAAAAAAAAAAATGCCGTATGCACAACAATTTTGTGTCCACATCTCTTCTTGGTGCGTTGAAATGAATTATAAAATCAATCAATTATCAATATATCATATAAGATTTATTAATAAATTGTAATACTTATCAAAGACACCATAGAATATAGAGAAGAGCTTGTATATATGTATTTAAAAGAGCTATCAACTTAAATTGGTATATGTGATCAAAACTCTCATCTCTTAAGCAAGTAGTTAGGAGTTTGATTCTCAAATCTTATATATAGAACAAATTTAAACCCTTTGCTCTCAGTCTTCTGAAGAAATTAGTCCTTGTTATTAGCAAAAAAAATTTATAGTCCACGACCAAAAAAAAAATCTAACTTACAAAGTCTCTTGCAAATTCATATCCATTGCATAAATCAATGACAAGGGCAAGTTTTGGTTTCGCCAATAATAAGTGATTAGTTAGACTATAAGTTTAATGATTTTAAACATTTACTTGAAGGCTTACCTAGCTAGTATATAAATATTAATAAAAATATAAAATTTGTAGTAAGTTATATTCTTTTCTTTTTGGCCAATAATAAGGACCACCAAGTCGAGTCCACTGAATGATGCGACATAAGGATAATAATCTGGCTAACAAAAAATATGATAATAATCCAAATCTAACAACTGGCCAAAAAAAAAATCCTAAATTAATTTAACAAAAAAAGAACAAAATTTTAAAAAAGAAAAAGGGAATTCACAATGGAGAACATCAATAACCCATATCTGGAAATAGAACAACCCAATATATTGGATACAAAAGGCAGCCAAACCAAATAGAAAACACTTGCACCTCATTCCCTCAAAATCAAAAGAAAAAACTTGGGCTATCCATTTATGTGAAATACAATTATTTCAGCAATTAGATTCTCAAGCAGTACACCAATCAACAACGACCCAACTAGTCTTAAGAAAACAAAAACAAACAGTCAAACACAGTCTTGTGTCTCCACTTAGGCCTATAAAAAAATGGAGGCACAGCCTCTTCTTCTCCATTATCCTCTGTAACACAATCTGATTCAGACAAGTGTGTGGTTGAAGTTGAAGCAATGGCGAGCCACAACGTGGAACTGCTGGATGCTGGGTTTAGTATGTTTGTAATGAGGGCTAGGATAGCACTGGCTGAGAAAGGGATAGAGTATGAGAGGAAGGTATAGGATTTGGTGAATAAGGGTTCTGAGCTTCTGCAGATGAACCCTTTTCACAAGAAGGTTCAAAAACCACAAGAAGGTTCTAGTTTTAGTTCATAATGGGAAGCCTATTTGTGAGTCTCTGATAATTGTTCAGTATATTGATGAGGTTTGGAGGGATAGGAGGAATCCATTGCTTCCCTGTGATCCTCATCTCAGAGCTCAAGCTAGGTTCTAGGCTGATTTTGTTGATGAGAAGGTTTGTTCCTGATTTAGTGTCTCATGACATTTTGGATACTTCAAATTATATATTGATATTATATTATTATGCAAATAGATTTAGTGTAGTTCATATGTTTTTAGTTCAATTTTATCGTAAGATTTTCATTATTTGTTTTGATTCATCTGTTGTCACATTACATTATTTGATCATAAAAATAAATGCTAATGTACCAAATATAAACATAAACATTTATAATATTATCAACATTTGAGATACAAAGCATAGTTTAAAAGATATATTGGATGGGAAAAATTGAAAAATCAAGCATGCTTCTATTTCAATATTTGACTCTAAAATTCAACTGGTCGATGGAATACCAGTTAGAAACATAAAATATGGGAAAAAAAAAGTTTGGTACTAAAGCAGTTTTAATTTCATTTTTTTTTAATTTTTGTATAGTTAAGAATTAAGAATTTTGACATTTTGCGATGAAATTAAATATATCATATTTGATCGACTCTAATTAACTCAGTTCATATAGTTTATTTCAGTTAGTTTTTATATTTTAAATCTACTAATATATTTACTCGATAGGTAGCCAAATCATGGAACTTGCTTGTAAATAGTGTTTTCTAAGGTATATAATTTGGCTATTTTTGTTTAATTATTTGAGTGGTTGAGTGATTTCTCTTTGAATTGTTTAAAATAAAATTTGAACTGGCTAATAAAACCTATTTATAATTATAGTATTATATCATAATTCTTTATATTGTGATGTATTGCAAGTGTCTGCATTTCTTGTTTGTTTCAAATATGCTTATGTGTCCATACACACACGCGTCGCGCGCACATAAAGTTGATTCCAATTCAATCATAATCATATTAATTATTGAACCATATACTATTTTTTCTTAATCCGATAGTTGATTCCATTAGTTTTACTTCATTGAGATATCAATATGAAACACATAACTAAAGGCATTTTGACATTAATGTCCATGGTTCTTCAATTTTAAACGTAGGTGGCTGATGTGTATAGCAGGATAAGGACAATGGAAGAAGAGGAGCAAGAGAAATCAAGGAAGGAACTCATATCCACCTTCAAGCAGCTGGAAGAAGAGCTTGGAAATAAGCCCTATTTTGGAGGTGAATTCTTTGGATTTGTGGATCTTGCTCTCATCCCTTTCTATAGCTGGTTCTTGGCCAATGAGACATGTGGGAAAATCCCAATGGAGAAAGAGTGCCCTAAGTTCATAGCATGGGCTAAGAGGTGCATGCAGAGGGAGACTGTGTAACACCCTACCTCCTGTCACCTCCTAACTTAACTTCAATCTTTCAAACTTGACTAAACACAACCTTGATATCTTAAAACAACACTCCAGAACTTCAACACAGCGGAAATGACTCACAAAACACCAAAAACTGGACTGGGGCCGCGGCCGCTACAGTACCGCCGCAGCTCCGGCCTCCCCTGATTCTCCATCGCTTCTGTGTCCCCTCGCACCGCGGCCTACCTTCCTGCGCCGTGGTGCCCCCTACTGATATACTATATTAGCAAATTCAACATTCCGGGGCAAAATTATGACGCGCATAACTTTATGATCCGATCTCTGATTGACCTGATTCTAACTCCTATATGTCAATCTAGTCCCCATCTATCCAAGGACACCACTTTTGTCTCAATCTAGCTCTATGTGGAGATTCTGGACCCTTAACACTATTTTAACCACTTAATGACCAAAACTCACCACTAACAACCTCCAATTGCCACCAAAGGGAAATGGACACTTACGGACCAATCGTACAGGTCCAAAATCCCAAAACCAACTTATTCAAAGAGGTTTCACCTCAAAGGAACCACTCCTCTGTGATTTGACCCCTTGGAACCCAACTTGACCAAATGGGCTACAGTCCCCAAAACATATCACTCAAGCTTAATCCCAACACTAGACTCACAAATACCATTCAACCATACATACCACATACATGAACATACACTCATAACCAGTCTCAACTATATCATTCCTTCATTATAAAGCATTCTGCCTTACTTGGCACAATTACAAATACAATATACACACTTTACATAGACTATTCCCACATACACAACTACTCCCGTGTCTTCTCCAGACTAGTGCCAGAACCGTCACCTGAAATGTTAGTTTATGGGAGAGGGGGGTGAGACAATGTCTTAGTAACTGAAAACAATCACACACAAATATATATAAATACATATATGTATATATATTCCATACAATTCATGAATGCAAGGTGCAATGAATGGTATGCATGTCTCCCTTGTACATAGCTAGAACCACGGGCTATCGTCGTGACAGGACATTTCGTATAGGTAATTCCCTTCCAACAGTCAGTTAAGTCTGATTCCTGGACATCACCAAGCTCACCTCCCATTAGTGCACCTGGCCAAAGGTAACACTAATGTTTGGACCGTGGCTCTCCTTCCCCTTTCCCACCACGAATTGGCAGCGATTTAGGGAAGGTGCAGTCCACTACGCGCCTTTCCCTCCTGGCCATCGGAGGCGATTTAGCCACAGTGATCCCATCCTTATCCTCCCTAAAATATATAATCCATCCCTATCCTCCCTAAAATATATCATCATATCATATCATCATCACATCATCACTAACCAATCCGCCATATATTAAGACCTCACAATGCCATGTGGTGATGCTCATGTATCATCATATAATCATCATCATCATATCAAGATCATATGTATACATCATGTCATGGCATGCCAAAATCATCATCATAATTATCAAATCCACATCTAGCTATGTGCATACCACAATATATAGAAAATAGTGCACACAATCACATCAATATCGTGGTATGAAAGAAACATGCATATATATACATACTATACATACCAATACGCAATACAATACAAATAAACAAATACTCGGTTACCTCAATTGTCGTTACCTATATTAACCTAACCCAAGGTTCCAACCCCCTTTACATGCATTAATAAGCTCTTAGGGATCACTCAAACGCCACATATCCTCATACATTTCGGATTCCCAAGAGCCATAACCGAAAACAACCTAGGGTTAAGCTCAAGACACACATAATCCCTTCAAAACTCACATCCAAGCAACAAGAATACCAACACACACTTCCTCAACCCCATATCATCCATTTCAATCGGTGGATTTCACCCCAAACTAGAAATCCATCCTTAACACCAAAAATCCCAAACTTCAACCGAAGAAAAATGGAGATGGAGGAGTAGAGAACACTTACCAACTTAAATCCAAGCTCTTGAGGTCCGAAAATCACTCCTAGAAGCCGGGAATCTTGAACCCTAGCACTACTCCTCACGGTTCCCCCGTCGCTCCCCTTGTCTTCTTTCTTTTTTGTCCGACTGAACTGATCAGGTTTTAAACAAATTTCCTGACTCTCGCCATGGCTCCAGAATTCCTCGCCACAGGTCCAGAATACCTCGCCGCGGCTCCACCATTTTCCTTCCAAAACAAAGCCACTGGAAAGCTTCTCACCGTGGCGACCCTTCTTCTCACCGCGACGTGGAGCTCTTCCAAACTCCACTTGAGGCTTCCTCTGTCCTATTCTCTTCAGTCCTGAACACAAAGCCAAGAAAAATAACATGAGGGGTGTTATACTGTGTCCAAGTCTCTTCCTGGTCAGATCTTGAAGAAGTTTAAATGGCGTATTAGGATGACTTCGTGTGGTTTGTAGTAGTATGAATAAGTGACACTGAGACTGTTAGTTCCTGAGTTGTTGTGCCATAATAAAACCATAGCAGATTGAAAGCTAGGGTCAGGTATGTCTTTGAAAGTTACGATGCATGTATTTTCCAATGTAATAACTGAGTTTCTCATCTATGGTTTGTTTGGGACCATGTTGGAGAACATGTGGCCCTAAATAGATCCTTAGTGTTGCTCTTATGAGTTATGAATTATGGGTTTCATATATTCAAATTCTCTCTATCTCTTGAAAATAAATCATTTTGAATCAATCTTGACTATTCAATCAATTTGGATGATGTAATTTATTTTTGTATGAAGATAAAAGTTATTCCAAACAGATTTGGATAATTTGGACTAATTGAATGATTGGGTTTTATTTAAAATGCCAATTATGTTTTCAAGAGAGAGAGAATTCTGGAACATTAAACCAAGTCTTGGCATTTTATGTAAAGTTTTTACAACAACAATTTTGTTCATATACAAGACTTAAATTCTGGACATTACTTAAAAAGATCAAACACGGAGGCATTGAAAAAGTGTTGGCGAGTCTTTTTCATCATCTTATTTTTTATAATGACTAGAGTTTGTTAACCCGCATGATGTGCGGCTAGTTTTTTTTCTTTTTTTCAGCTTGGTTGATAAATTCCAATGGCCGTTAACAAATCATTTGACTTTTGAAATATTTTTATGAAAATAAGAATGATAATTAGTAAAATGATTTACATTTCTGTTCAATAGAGAAATATCCCTCTCCAAAGCATCTTAGTCTTCTAGAGCAAGAGACAGACCAATCACATCTGCCACTTTAATTATCCAAAAGATTGGTTCTTTAATCTCTTGTGAGAGAATCATATTTCCAATGCGTCAAGTAATCACAAAACAGATTATCATCAAGATTCTCACAGGCCATACAACATTGGCATCTACAGCAAGATGATATCGAGTACAAATTGTTTGTGGGATAACCTGAAATCAAAGAGGTAAATTGGCAACAAATAAAAATAGAACTTCACAATTTCCTTAGTACCAATTTTCTAGTACGTGGCTATTTCCTTTTGCAACATGGACTAAAACTTATGAGTTGATACATTTTTTCTTTCATTTTAATTAGAGTCAGTATAGTGAGTATATTTGATGTTCTCGCATAATGAAATATAATTGGTCATAAACTGAGCATAACATATACATTTCTCCCTTCTCTATTCTAAATTGTAATCAGGATTAATAAAAATTTATCTTTTCATTGCCACTATCCCATAAGAAAAAAAGAAGAGCTAAAATATTTTCATGGAAGTATTTATGTTGAATTCTTTCATCCTTTATTTTGCCATATTTATTGGCAATCCTATACTAGCAAAAATTGTGGTTTTTGGGTTATTGTTTTGGGGGGGGGGTGTTGGATATATCAAATAAAAAGCAACACTCCACTGAACAAAAAAATAAAACACCAAAAGGTGGCCAAAAAAAAATCAAACACCAGAACCGAAGAATAATATTAGCTTACAATCTTGGCATTCAATTTTTCCCTTTTCTTCCTAAATTTGCCACTTGATTTGAATGCATAATTTGTGGTTTGAACTTTGAAGATATATAAACTGTAACGAAACAGCAGAATAACATGTGTTCACATCATATTGCTTGAGGATGATAAATATTCTGCCTAGTCATCCTGATTTAAATAAACAGATGAAAAAGGTAAGTCAAATCTATGTTTTTCAAAAGCAACTTCTCCTTGAAAGATTCCACCTGTCATTATGTAGAAAACTTTCAGGAAGTTACTTGAGGTTGCCCACAATGTACAACCAAAAACCATTTCATCCTATTCGAACTTACCAAGCCAACAACGTTGACAGCAGCTTTCTCTTACCTTGCCTCAAACTCCTTTGACAAAGCCTAAAACAAAGATTCAAAGAAGTAAAAGTACATTAGTTATATAACAGCAGAAAATGATTGGAAGTATGACTAATGATATATAAATACAGTAATTCAAGCACTCAGAAAGGTGGGCAAATTGGATTGGAAGTCTCGCCTATCAAGCAAGAGATCCAAATCAACCAAAGGGAAATTGGTGACTAAATTTGGGGTTAAAACTTTCTCCGTCACTTAAGATTCTTAAATCTGCACGTTTTGGCCTATTTTAGCACTTCCCAAGCGACATGGTGATAAAGAAAGAAGGTTTGATTCTGAGGTTGATGAGGAAATGAAATTAGCAGACAAGTTGGCTCAGAAACGAAGAGAAACACACAAACTTAATTGATAGAAAACTTGGTTGATTTCTGAATGCCTCTGAACACAGAAGGAAACCCGTTTTGTACTAGTTTCCAGGGGGTAGGGGTTACAGAAAATTAAAATAAAATTAAAGAGAAAGTTATAGAGAAAGAATTAACGAGGGAGTTACACGGCGGAGTAATTGGTGGGAGTTACATGGCAGAATAATTATGAGCCGTTTCATTCTCCTCGGGTTGGATGGAACTCATCCTCAAGTCCAAGTCAACATCATCATCCAAATAGGGTGACAAGTCAGCAACATTGAATGTGGCAGAAACTCCATAAGCACCAGGCAATTCAACTTTATAAGCATTGTTTTTTATCTTTTATACAATCTTGAAAGGACCATCAGCTCTGGGTGATAACTTGACATTGGGTTGTTTAGGAAAATGCTCTTTTCTGAGATGTATCCAAACCAAGTCTCCCACATTAAAGATTTGTTGTTTCTGATGCTTGTCTCGCTGTGTCTTGAGTTTGAAATTCTGCTTCTAGATTCTTTCATGAACTTGTTCATGCAACTTCTTGATTTCCTTAGCCCTTTGATTTGCATCAGAACTATACTGCTGCTTATCAAGTGAAGGGGTCAAGTCTAGTGGACTAGGGGGACGAGTGCCGTAAACAACTTCAAACGGACACTTCCCAATCGCTTGATTAACAGTATTATTTTAGGCAAATTCAACTTGAGCAAGAATGAGGTCCCACTGCTTCAAATTCTTCCCCATGAAATGTTGAAGAAGATTTACCATAACTCTGTTAATAGCTTCAGTTTGACTGTTTGTTTGTAGATGTCCAGTGCTGCTAAATTGGAGCTTAGTTCCCATCTTCTTCCATAATGTCCGCCAAAAATGGATGAGAAACTTGACATCATGATCAGAGGTGATAGTCTCAGGAATGCCATGGATACGGACAATCTCTTTAAAATACAAATCTGCAACTTGAACTACATCATTAGTTTTCTGGCATGGAATGAAATGGGCCATCTTTGAAAATCGATCCACAATAACCATGATGGAATCCTTTTGTCTTTGTGTTCGGGGTAAACCAATCACAAAATCCATGCTCACATCTTTCCACAGTGCTTCTGGAACTGCCAGCGGCATGTACAATCTTGTATTTTGCCCTTTCGTCTTAGCCAAATGACATATTCGGCATCGTTGTATATGCCTGTTGACATCTCGTTCGAGCTTTGGCCAATAGAAATTCTCTTTGACCAAATCAACTATCTTGTCTCTGCCAAAATGACTAGCTAATTCTCCATCATGAGCTTCCTAAATTATTGCTTCCCTTAAAGAACCCTGAGGAATGCATAGGTTTTTACCTCGGAATAGAAACCCATCATGTCAATAATACTAGTAGAATGATTGATCGACTGTAGCTTCCCACACTCCACAGAAATCAGGAACATCTTGGTACAGCTCCTTGACAAGATCAAAACCAATAACTTTGGCCTGCATTGTTGTTAGTAACACATGTCGACGGCTAAGAGCATCAGCTACAGAGTTTAAAATCCCAGCCTTGTGCTTAATGAGGAAGGGATAAGACTACAAGATTTCACTCCAATGGGCATGTTTACGGCGGATCTTTTGTTGAGAGTTCAAATACTTTAGGGCTTCATGATCCAAAAAAAGTATGAACTCCTTGTTCAAGAGATAGTGACTCCAATGTTGTAGAGCTCGGACAACGACATAGAATTCTTTATTATAAGTAGAATACCTGAGTTTAGCATCATTGAATTTCTCACTGAAAAAGGCAATGGGATGGCCTTCCTAGCTTAAAATAGTGCCAATTCCAGTATTTGAGGCATCACAGCTAACCTCGAACACCTGGTCAAAATTTGGAAGCACTAGGATGGGAGCTTCAGTCAACCGCTTCATTAGCTCCTTAAAACTCCTATGAGCTTGCTCTGTCCACTGAAATTTGTCTCCCTTGGTGTAATTTGTGAGGGGTGCTGCAATAGAGCTAAAATTACAAATGAATCTCCTGTAGAAAGAAGCTAATCCATGGAAGCTTCGAACTTCCTGAAGAGATCTTGGAACTGTCCAACTATTAATGGCTTCAATTTTACTTGGATCAACTCAAACACCTTCTGTGGTGATGATGTAACCCAAGAAAACAACTTCATTGGCGAGAAAGGTGCACTTCTTTGGGTTGGCAAAAAAGCTTTTGGTCTCACAAAGCTTGCAAGACTTGCCGTAAGTGATTGAAGTGTTCTTCCTGACTCTTACTATAAATAAGAATGTCATCAAAGTAAACAACAACAAATTTGCCAGTGAAGGGTCGCAATACCTGATTCATCAGGCGCATGAATGTGCTAGGGGCATTGGTCAAGCCAAAAGGCATCACGTTCCACTCATACAAGCCATCTCTTGTCTTGAAGGCGGTCCTCCATTCATCTCCTGGAAGAATCCAAATTTGGTGATACCCATTATGAAGGTCAATCTTGGAAAAAATAGTAGCACCATGCAGCTGGTCTAACATGTCATCAAGCCGAGGTATCAGAAACTGATACTTAATAGTAATTTTGTTAACAGCTCGACAATTGATGCACATTTTCTAACTCCCATCTTTCTTGGGTAATAGCAGCACAGGTACAGCACAAGGCCTAACACTTTCCAGAACCAGCCCTTTCTTCAATAGCTCCTCAACTTGTCACTGTACTTCGACATGTTCCTGAGGGCTCATCCTGTAAGTAGGCTTGTTAGGAATGACTGCTCCCGGAACAAAATCAATGGCGTGCTGTATGTCTCTCATGGGTTGCAACCCGGGTGGTATCTTATCAAATATCACGTCTGGAAACTCAGATAATAAAGGCATAACTCCTAGTGAGATGGTGGACTCACTGTTTGCCTCGAGCACCAGTATGAAACTCATTGTCTGAACTTCAGATTTCATCACCTTAAACTCTTCCTTAGTCATCAAAGTTACTAATGGTTTAGCTTCTGTTGAGGCTTTACCAAACTCACCAGGCGGTAGGGGCGCTAACTTGATCTTGACACCATCTTTAGTGAAAGAGTAAGTGTTTGTACATCCATCATGCAGAGCATATCGATGATATTGCCATGGTCTCCCCAAAAGAAGGTGGCATGCATCAATGGGAACAACATCACACAAAACATCATCACAATATCTGTTCCTAATAGAGAAAGTAACAAGGCATTGCTTAGAAACTTTTACCTCACTTCTAGTATTAAGCCAATGAAGCTTGTAAGGATGCGGATGGTCGTGCGTTGGTAGTTTTAATTTCTGCACCATGTAGTTAGACACTACATTTTCACAGCTCCCACTGTCAATGATGACATTACAAACTTTGCCTTGGGTAGTGCAACAGGTGTGAAAAATGTTGTGTCGTAGCCAGGGTTCTTCCTTAACTATAGCTTCATGCAGACTTCGTCTGATTAGTAAAGCCTCTCCCTGATCTGCAAGCGTAATTTCCTCATCATATACTGGTTCGGCTTCATAAAATGTAGTCTCCTCTTCATCTTCCTTAGGTGCTTTATAAACTTACCCTTCCCTAATGGTGATAACCCTCTGAGTAGGACAGTCTGAGGCGATGTGACCAAATCCTTGGCATTTAAAGCATCGGGGTGCTTTAAAGCCAGATTCCTTGACAGTATTTGGTGGAGACTTGCGCGTAGTGCTCGGCTGTGGCTTGCCTGATGAAGTAGGCTGCTGAAATTTTGCCTTACGACTATCAAAATAACCCCTAGAGGAAGAAGGTTGATAAGAAGGCCTCTTGGGCATTTGTTTCTCAATACGGATGGCTAGGCGAATCACATCATCCAAAGTCTAATACTGCTGAAGCTGGACTGGATGACTAATGTCAGCATTTAACCCTGCAAGATAACGAGCTATCGTTTGCTCCTCCTTCTCCTGTATGTCACACTTCATCATAAGTTTTTCAAATTCTCTGGTGAATTCTTCTACAGACAAAGACCTCTGTCGAAGATTTAGCAGTTGGATAAAATTTTCCTGGTGGTAATGCTCCGGTAGGAACTTCCTGGTGAGCTGTCGTGTCATTTTCTCCCAAGTCTCAATCTTGCGCTTTCCCTCTCATACTCGCTTCCGTTTGAGATTTTCCCACCATATAGAAGCATGCTTCTTGAGTTTAAGAGTGACTATCTTGACTTTCTGTTTGTCTGGAATCTCCTTGTATTCAAATACTCGCTCAACTGTTTGAAGCCAATCTACAAACTCATCTGGCTGGAGTCTTCCCTCAAATTTCGGAATGTCTACTTTGATGTAACTAGAGTGGAATGGTTGTTGTTGAGGTCGGCGATGGTTGTCAGTAGATGATGAACTGCTGCTATCTGAATCACCTTCTGGGTTTTCTCTACGAGTTTCTCGCAAAGCTTGCTGCAATTCTACGGTAGCTTCCAATTCTTGTATTCGACGTCTCATTTCGTCCATTGTAACGTCTTGTAAATTCCTGCGTCTTGGAGGCATTTTTTTTTTCCGCCTTTTCTGGAAGGTTAGGACTTAGGGAAAAACAATTAAAAGTATAGGGGCGAAAAGGTAATTTGTTGGGGTATAGGGGTGGAAAAGGAATTTTAAGAAAATGTGAGGCAGAACTATAATTTTGGAAAATATGGGACCAAAATTCCAATTTCAAAAAGTTTAGGGGCATAATTGCAATTTTAAGGAAGTAAAGGGGTCCAAATGAAATTTCAAAAAGTTTAGGGGTGAAAATATAAATACTGAAAGTATAGGGACAAAAATATAAATATGAACAAGTTTAGGGGTCAACTGTAAATATGAGAAGTTTGGATGACTGGGCAGCGTGACGTGGCAAAGGTGACATGTGGCAGACACTGGATGGCTGATCTGTCGCTGATTGGACAGGTCAGGATGACGTGGCAGTTGATGTCATCATATTCAACCTCCAAAGCACGTGGCCGGTGCGTGGGAAGTCTGGACGGCGCCTGGTCTTCTGATGGAGGCGCGTGAGGGTGCGTGTGGGGTCAGACGGAGGCGAAACTCTCCAGTCCGAGGTTTTCCGGCCTTTCAAGCTTGATGGAGACATCCGTTTCCCTAAAAAGTGACCAGAACTGGATTCCGACGGCTGTGGTGGTGGCGGTTGCTCACTTTCAGGTGACTCTTCGATGGCTCTCTCACTCTCCGAAGCTCCTGGACACTCTCTAACCTAGCTCTGATACCAAAAATGGCTCAGAAACTAAGAGAAACACACAAACTTAACTGATAGAAAACTTGGTTGATTTCTGAATGCCTCTGAACACAAAAGGAAACCCCTTTTATACTAGTTTCCAGGGGGTAGGGGTTACATAAAATTAAAAGAAAATTAAAAGAAAATTAAAGAGGAAGTTACAGAGAAAGAATTAATGAGGGAGTTACACGACGGATTAATTGGAGGGAGTTACACGGTGGAATAATTATGAGCCGTTTCACAAGTTTTGCATGAACTGTTTTTCTGTCACCCTTCTTTAAGCATAGCTGTCAAAGACTGCTTCTTAGAGTGGACCACAGCAATGTATATGCCCTAATAAAAGGAAGCTGACACCAAAATAGAAATGATTTCCCTTATTTTTGAAAGGAAATTTATATATATATTTTTTTTAAAAGTCTTCATTTAGCAAAAGTTGTGATTATATGTGAAAATGCATTACTTGTCCTCACTACAATAAAACCATATTTCCTTTTCGTGTAACAACTTATCTAGAGACAGCAATATTTTCCACCTAGAGGAAATTAGAAAATGTTTTACATATCATTAAGTCTAGGGAGAAAGTATAATAATAATAATAATCATCATCATCATCCTAGCTAGAGAAGAATATGAGAGTAAGAATAGATTAGACCATCACATGGTGTTGGTTGTCCCAAAGGACAAACTAATTTATGGCTATCTGCAGCTCCACTGTAATTACCAACATGAAATAACCAGCCTACCTACTAGTTGTACAGACGGTGTCCACCATACTTACTGGTTGATTGATTGATTAAGCAGTCCTTATTATCAATTGTTCCCATTCATCTAGCTTCTCGACCTTCACAATGCCAATGAGAACTTAGAGACTGAAAAATGCACACAAGGCATATGCCACAATGGCGGGTACCTGAAAGGGTGGTAAGAAACTTATGGGAATTGAATAGAGATACAAAATAGTTGCAAGATTTATTAAGTTCCCAGCAGTAACACCCTTTTAACTGATAAAAACGGTGAAGTGAATATGCATCATGTTATTACCTAGCAGGCCTTTCTGGTTTTTCCTTAGATATTAATATCAATTATATTATAAACTAACATTAACACATGGCTAAACAAAATGCGTGGGTAGGTTACTATATAGACATGAATATGTAGATGGAATATAGTTGTGTCAAGTATAAACAAATTATTCACATCCATGTCTCAGTTAAAGGCCATGCATATCTCCCAGAAAACAAACACACAAACATTTAGAGGAAGTAGAACTGTTGAACAAAACTCATCTCAAGTGATAAGCGAACTTTATAATATAATTCCATTGGGTTATATGCCTTGTTGACTTACATTACCTATTGTCTTCTAGATAGCAGCAACATGTTGAAATGTTCTCTCATATTCCAGAGCTTGAACTTAGAGCTTTAGATCACCTTGCTCCTATAATAAAAAAATTAAGTTATGTAAGCGGAGGTTTGAAATACCAGAAGTCCAAAACTAGGTAAGAGATGCACATAAACTAATTTATGAGCATTTCCAGTCTTCGGACAATGTTAGCAAGTTTTTCAACCCCATCAGCCTGCCTAAATAATTTGAAAAATGCTTGAGACTGTTTGTTGCACCTCTTCCTAAAGTCTTGCACATTTACAAAATGGATGGGAGAAACCAAATACTTATAGTACACTGAATGCAGGCAAAGTAGAAGAAATTTGCCACTGCCTTTAGGATAAAAACAGTAAACATGAAATTCATCCGACAACCACGTCCACAAAGCAATAGAGATTTCCAAACCAGACTTATAATTCATTTTATGATCTTTAATAAAAATGAATTTCAGAACTCAGGTCTTTAACTGCTATACAAGTTAGGGATCCTCCTCTATCATTCCTCCATATTCAAATCACACCTAGTCACTTCTGTATCTATATTTAGATTACAGTAAATATAAAAAATGAAATCTACATGAGCTCAAGCCAAGATGTTGCAATAAAGAAAACGTTGCAATGAAGCAAAAGATGTCTCTAAAGCAGAGCAATAACAAAATGAATTCGTTTTATTCAACTTATGATATTTTTTGAGAGATTATTCATAGAACCAAACTTGAATGAATGATTTATCTTTTATTTCTTATAAATATATCATGTAAAAGAATTGAGGACAAAGTAGTCACACTACATCAATTGAAAATAAACATTTCCTAAATGTATCTTGAATCATCAACTGAATACTTTTGGCTATTTACATTTCTAAGAGTGAGCTCAGTTCATAGATTGGAATTCCCATTCCTTTAATTAAATGCCTTCTCATCTTGCATCCAAAACGTTTAACCTCTAATAAAGTATTAGTGGCCGAGAGAGGTGTAACACCTTAATTCATGACCATATTACCCATGTATTAAGCTTTACTATGACCCATTGATCATATTTAGAAGTTTGAATCACATGATAGATTAAGATAGGAAATTTTCTTTCCTTGGGTAACTATTTATTTGGTAAACCCTTTTTCTCATATGAACTTTAAAAATTCATAGTTAATTGTAAAAAAATTGTATCAAGGTGATTCAAGTCTCTAAAAATACTTGAGATCTCAACTACATGGAAAAAATATGATATGATATTTTATTTGTGCCAATTAGTACAGTTTATTGCACAAATTCTACTATTCAAATGGTTACCTCTAACTTTACCAGGATTTTGGCCATAAATGTAAAAATTCATATCTAAATCTATACTAAGCCAAATCATGCATTCTATATGTCATTAGAAGGCTCTCTATGTCTACTTACAGCCATGTCTTTATTGTACATTGATTCAGTTTAAACTAGGCACAACATTAATTTGAATCACTAAGGGTCAAAACATCATTTTTACTAGAATAATCTTGGGAAAACTTGTATATCTCTCTTTGTACAGCTCTAATTGAACTCAAACTAATGGTATATTGAACTCAAAACATAGATTTTTCCACTCATACATACCACAGAGTTTTTTTGGAGTTCTGCACAAGTTTCTACTGCCTTTTAGAATAAACAATATAGATGGTAAAAATCATAGTTTTCTCAGAACTATCCAGTTTTAACCCTTAATTTCAAAAATTCACTATAAATTGTACACATGCCTAATTTAAGTGTTCTTTGGCTTGATAAAAAAGCTTACTCTATCTAATTTTAGAGCATATATAACAATCATACTGGATGCTCTATTTCGAATAGCTTACCCCTCTTTCTTTCATGGTTGGTCATCTTAGACAATAATAAGCATCTCTTAACAAAACTAATTGCACATGCCTCTTATGTCAGCAAAACATATTTCCATTCCATACCAAACATCATCTAAGGCACAAGGAAACATAACCATGCTAAATTACAGAGGCATAACATTTTACATGATTTAATACAAATTTTCGAAATGATACTTTACAACTGTCACAATTTGCACAATCACCATGCTTCTCTTCCATCCTCTTAGCTTCTTGATATCTGTGCCAGGGCTTGGGCCTAGCATGTTGATACTTGATGGGGTGAGATTATAATAATCTCAATAGCAAGCCATGTTCCACATATTACATTATCAAGCAAGATATGAAAACATTATAAAAATCATGCTTAAAACATTTAACACCATATTGTTTATAGAAAATTTGGCAGCATAATGATTTAAAAAATGGACACCTAGGGGAACAAAATCCTCACATGAGTTATGAGGGGGCACCATGTGGGAGGAAAACATCTCTATAATACTGTATATTTTTCCCAATCCAGTAATGCCCTGTGCTGCATGCTTTATACTTGGACCAATAAAATTACCTTTTGCAGTATAAAATCACCTTAGAGCATGTCTCTAATAGATGAACTTTGGTGCGTCAGACGCATTAAATATGGTTGGTGAATGGCTAGTTTTGCAGAGTAACCATTGATTAATATCTCTGACGGATAGATCTTATATCTAACGACTAGTTAAGCCACAAATCTATAAATAGAACTTCATTTGAAGTTATGAGTAACAATTTTAAAATCTATATTGCAAAAATTCTGCTAGATTCATTGGTCAAAGCCTTTTCACAACACACCACATTTATTTTACCATAAATTTCATACCTACTCTATTTAAGAGAGTTTTCATATCTAAACAAAATCGTATCTTCATCTGGAAGAAAGATTCTTTGTGAGGGAAATCATAATGAGGATTAGAAAAATACTTGTAAGAGTGTTGAATGAGATTTTTAGTGTTCTTAAAACAGAGCATATGGATTGTAATGTGGCAATGCAAGGAACCCACTTAATTCTTGGAGATAGTGAAAAATCTCAAGTCGTGGCTTGAGGAGTAGATGTAGATCAAGTGGATTGGATCAAAACCGGATAAATATAACACCCTTCATGTTATCTTTCTTGGCTCTGTGTTCAAGACCAGAGGAAATAGGATGGAGGAGGGCTCAAGTGGAGTCTGGAAGAGCTCCACGTTGCAGCGAGAAGCAGGGCCGCCACAGTGAGAACCATTCCAGTGGCATTGTTTCAGCTGAACATGGTGGAGCTGCGGCGAGGTATGCTGAGGCCACGACAAGCATCAGGAAATTTGTTTAAATTCGGATCATTTTTGATGATCGCGAAAAAAAGAAATGGAGGAAACCGAGGGAGCTCAGCCAGGGTTCAAGATTTCCGGCCATTGGGAGTTGTTGTCGGACCTTGGAAGCTTGGATTCAAGTTAGTAAGTGTTCTATACTCCTCCCTCTCCATTTTCTTCGGTTAGAATATGGGATTTTCGGTGTTGAGGTTGAATTTCCAATTTGGGACAAAATCCACTGATTGAAATGTATGTAATGGGGTTAAGGAAGTGTGTTTTGGTGTTCTTGTTGCTTGAATGTGAGTTTTGAAGGGTGTATGTATGATTTAAGCTTAACCCTAAGTTGTTATTGGTTAGGGCTCTTGGGAAATCTGAAGTGTATGATGTTATGTAGTGTTTAAGTGATCCTTAAGAGCTTACTGATGCATGAAAAGGGTGTTGAAACCCTGGGTTAGGTTAATGTGGTTGAATTGTGATGTTTGGTTTATTGGTACATTGTGTTAATGGAGGAATTGTGGTATTGTAAAGGTTGCTGGCTAATCGAGAGGGGTTCACGTGTATTGGACAGTTCAAGAAAGTTTGTGGAACTCACGTGTGTAGTATTGCCAACCTGAGGTAACCGGGTGTTTGTTTATATTGTATCGATTATATTATATAATAGTACATATATTGGTATATATATGCATATCTCTTTCATACCACGATATTGATGTGTTTGTGTGTACCATTTTTATATATCGTGGTATGTGTACAGTTATGTGATGATTATGATTAAGATGATGAGTTATGTGATGATAATATTGATGTGATATGACATGATGCATACATGACATTGTGAGACCATGATGCACGGCGGATGGAATGGTGATGATGTGATGATGATATGATGTATGATGATATATATATATGTCAGGGAGGATAAGGGTGGATTATATATATTGGGGAGAATAAGGTTGGATATATATATATATATGTTAGGGAGAATAAGGTTGGATATATAAATGTTAGGGAGAATATGGTTGGATATATATATATGTTAGGGAGGATAAGGATGGGGTTCCTGCGAGGGTGACATGCATTTCATTCATTTCATATTGCATTCATAAGCTGCATGAGATGTATATATACATATATTTGTGTGTGATTATCCCCGGTTACTGAGATATTGTCTCACCCCCTCTCCCATGAACTAACCTTTCAGGTGACAGTTTTGACACTAGTCTGGAGAAGACGTGTGAGTAGCTACGTATATGGGAATAGTCTATGTAGTGTGTGTATCTTGGATAATGTATCTTGTACCCAATAGGATAGAATGGTTTGTAATGGATAAATGATATGGTTGAGACTGGTTATGAATGTACGTATGTTTATGTATGTGGTATGTATGGTTGTATGGTCTTGGAGTTTGAGGAGTTGTATGTTTGTTTGTTTTAGGGCCTGTAGCTCATTTTGTCAAGTTGCATTCCAAGGGGTCAAATCTCAGAGGAGTGGTTCCTTTGAGGTGAAGCCTCTTTGGACTAGTTGGTTTAGGGATTTCGGACCTGTATGATTGGTTTGTCAGTGTCCATTTGCCTTTGGTGGCAATTGGAGGTTGTTAATAGTAAGTTTTTGTCAATAATTGGCCAAAACAATATCAAGGGTCCAAATCTCCACATGGAGTTGGATTGAAGTAAAAGTGGTGTCTTTGGATAGATGGGGACTAGATTGACTTGTAGGAATTAAAATTAAGTCAATCGAAGGTTGGAGCATAAAGTTATGCGCGTCGAAAGTTTGACCCGGAATGTGAAAATTGTTGATAAGGGATATCAGCATGGGACCAGCGGCTCCAGAGTCTAGGCCGCGGCCCCAGTAAAGCCAGAAGCGATGGAGAAATAGGGGAGGCTGGAGTTGCGGCGGTACTGTAGTGATCGTAGCCTCAGCCCTATTTTTGAAGTTTTGGAGAGTTGTTTTAAGGTATTGGGGTTGTGTTTGTTTGAATTTTGAAGTTTTTGGCCAAGTCTGGAGGTGTCAGGAGGTAGGATGTTACAATAAATCTATGTGTTTTTCACTTCACTTTTCTCTTCTACATTCATATTTATTATTTTCTATTTTTCTGCAATCTTTTGCTTTCACTATTATACTTCTTTTTTTGTAGAAAAATTTCATAATTCCCAATTCACCCCCCTTGAGAACCCAGCATTCTAAACACACCTTTGTGTAGGGACTTTTCGAAGAAACTCATAGCTACTCAAGACTTCTCTTGTAACATACTACAACCCGTAGACCAAACTAGATGTAAACATGTAGAGACACAGTAGAAGAAAGTTCAACATTAGGGCAATGTCGCTGTGTGACACAGTGGAGATCGAATGACATGGTGCCGTGACCAGGATTTGGGTGGCATGGCGGCACTGACTGGAGAGACAAAAGCTTTTTTGCTAATGTTGTCGAGCAACTTCCAATGCACATAACTCCTTACTTCAACCTCTAATTAACTTGATTCTAAAGCTACATGTGACTCTACTCCTTAGTTAACTACAGGTATAAACCACGACTCCAAATACCTCTGTATGGAAATTTTTGACATTTGAAACCAAAATGGTCACTTTTGGACTCAAACATGGCACCAACTACTCCAAAATTCAAACCACCAACACTTTGGTAACCAAAACCATCCAAACAAATCACAACTAACTCAAAGCACATGTCCATAAGGACGTCACCCCAAAGAAACTACTTATCTAGATTTTGACCCCTTTGGACCACCATTTACCTCAATGGGTTATATATATATATATTAATACATTTACCTTTTATGTATACTCCCTCCATCTTATCTTATTTGTCCTTTTAAAAAATTTTAAATGTCTCAATCTATCTATCATTTTACAAAGCTAATGAAGTATTAATTATCTTTTTTACTGTTTTACCCTTCATTAAAAATAATAGTATGTGAAGTACAAGTGAAAAACATGTTATTTAATTCAAGGGTATCTTAGTAAAATATTATTAAATTTTACTATAATCTGTGTGAAATATCAGAATGACAAATAAAATGAGAGGAAATATGTAACAATTAAAAATTTGGGAAAATGACATTTAAATACTAGGGATTGAAAATAATTCCAGAAACCTCATTGAATTTTCCATAATTACTAAGAGCACCTGGGTATTAAAAAGGAATTTTGCAATTAAAGTGAAATGACAAATTTGTTGTAATTAATTTAGGATTTGCAAATGAAAATTGTGTGTTTGCAAGTACTAACTGATTTAATGTTATTTATATGTAACAATTGTATATTTACAAGTGAATATCGTGTATTTGTAAGTGATATTGAGCTATTTATAAATTGTACAACTGGTTGCCCAAAAGGTTGCCACTGCTGGAAAGTCACCGAGGAAAGTTACTACTACCATAACCTTAGTTGAAAAAATTGCTAGCGTCAAAAAAGCCTTCACTGCTAGAAAAGTCACTGGAGGGAGGAATGAGGGAGGAAAAGAGAGGAGGCAAATTTGTCATTTAACTTCAGTTGCAAAATTTCTTTTTAATGCATAGGTACCTCTTACTAATTACAATCAATTTTGTGAAATTTCTAGAATTATCTTCACTCCTTGGTATGTAAATGCCATTGTTCCTAAAAGTTTTTAAACATATTAACCATAAAAAACTGTTTAATATATCTACTTTTTGTATTTCCTTTTCCATTTATGAAATGAGATTAAATGCATGGGATCCGTCTCTGACATGTTATTAGGATTACTCACCAACCCAAATCAACCTATTTATGGATAGTTAAAATAATATATCTACTTTTTGTATTTTTTTTCCATTTATGAAATAAGATTGAAGTCTTTTCGATCCCTATACCGTAAATACAAAACCAAAATTATCAAGATGCTAAAAGTCGAATATTATTTTCTAGAATAATACAAATTCCACATCTCGGTCTCAACATCACGAATTTACATTGGGTGCTTATCATAACTATACCATTCAGTTTTAATATGAACGGTCCAAATTTACAGTTTTTTATTTTGATTCTTTTTACATAATAACATTTTTTTTTAATATGACAGATGTAAAATTATCTTTATTTTAGATTTTAAATTTAATAAATTAAAAATATGTTAAAAATATAATAATAAAATATAATTAAACTGGACTATCCATATTTAATCTGAACCATCTAAAGACCGATGAGCATAAAATGCTCATGTATAGAATGTATTTTCCAATGTCACTGTAATTAATTTTTTACTAACACACATCTCGATATAATATAAACCAAGTTTTATTATTTTATTTTTCAATTCTTTAAAGAAATGGTACCAGCCTGCCACCCTACCCCCCCTTCCCCACCCTTCACCCATCGCCCATCACCCACCCTCTCTTCCAACCACATGCTCCTCCCTTCCCCATAATTACCCATCACAACCCCCTCTTCCAACCACATGCTCCTATCTTCCCCATAATTACCCATCACCCACCCCTTCTTCAAACCACATGCTCCTCCCTTCCCCATAAAATTATATAATTATACTAATATAATATATATATATATATTGTGTTTATATTTATAATATGTTTAGTACCATATAAATTAGCTTTAAAATAAATCTTATCGAGATGGAATTTTCAAAATTTAATAAAAAAATTAAATTTTATTTAATTAAATTAAAGGGATAATTATTTTAAAGGACTCCTATAAAATGATATTAAGTTTAAAAGGCATTAAAAATTCTAATTACTTTCTCTTATCCTAAATATAGGGTCTTTTACCTTAGTCTTAAATATAAAACCCTTTTTAGAATATGAGATATACATTTAAAAAAAAAGCCCTTAAGTAATTCATTCCAAAGAGAGAGAAAGAGATTAAATAAGGATAATTTTAGAAAAATGTCTTAATTTTTGAAAAATTAAGGTAGTTAACTAACTTTAACTCATATTTTTAGTCCGTATGATTCGAATAAAATGGTCATATACATATATAAGAACCAAAAGGAGTATTTAGAAAGTTCTCCTACATCTTATCATCTTAAATGATATTAAGGTTTCCACCTTATCTTTGAAAAGTAGATTCAGGGAAAAATCATGTGTAAGTTCATGAAAAAATAAAGTAAAAAAATTTTTAAGAAAATAAAAAATCCTGAGAAATTCACAAAATACAAGAAAAATATAAAAGTGGTCCTTTGGCCAAGTGCAGGGGAAGGAAAGCCATGATCCAAGCATTAGTGTTACCTTCGACTGGGTGCACTAGTGTGAGGTGAGCTTAGTGATGTCCCGGAATTAGTCTTGATCGATTGCTAGAAAGAAATCACATATACGAAATATTCTGTTATGACGAGAACTTGTGGTTCTAGCCGTGTACGAGGGAGAGCGTGCATTCCATTACATTTTGCGTTCATGGCAACATGTGTATCACAGTATAAATTATTATATATATCGCGTGATTGTCCCCGATTACTGAGACTTTCCCTCACACCCATCTTCCATAGATTAACATTTCAGGTGAAAGTTCTGGTATTGGTCCGAAGAAGACAAAGGAGTCGCAGTGTCTTGGACGTGGGATTATTCAAGTCACGGTAGTATGTTGTATTATATATATATATGCATTGTGCCAAGTAGGATAGTATGTCTGTAATTTATATGAGAATGATGATATTGGGATGATGATGGTTGTATAATGTCAATGATTATGATTATGATGATGTTGATGAATGATATGGGATGATGTGTCGTGATGTAGGTATGTCTCGGTGTGTTTAGGAGTCTGAACGGTTATGTGTGTATTAGGCATGTAGCCCATTGAGTGGAATTCGGGTTCAAGGGAGTCAAATCTCAGAGGAGCAGTGCCTCTAAGGTGAAACCTCTTTGGACAAGTTGGCTGAACTAAATAGGACCTGTGTGAATGGTCCCTGAGTGCCAATTTGCCTTTGGTGGCAATTGGAGGAGGTAAGTTGTGAGTTTTGGTCAAAAAGTGATCAAATCGGTCACGAGTGTCCAAAATCTCCACAAAGAGAAGGAATTAAGCGTAATCAGTGCCTATGGATAGATTTGAACAAGATTGACTTGTAGGTGTTAGAATCAGATCAATTAGAGATCGGAGCACCAAGTTGTGTGCATCGGAAGTTTGCCCCAAAAATCAACAAAATGCTAATACGGCATTAGAAGGGGGGCACCGCTGCGCCAGAAGCTTAGGTACGGTGCCAAGCTTGATGTTTTTTGGGAGTTAAAGTTAGTATGTTTAGGTTTAGTTCAGTCAATTTTTGAAATTTTTTGTTAAGATTGGAGGGGTGTTGGAGTAAGATATTTCACTAATATGATTTTTTTTTTTTAAAAAATAAATGGTAGCATAATTTCTTTTTTTCAAATTCCAACTCGAGAAATATCAATCCATGCAAGACGGGATTCAAAAATTTGCATTCATATAGTGAATACACAGTACAGGATTCAACCAAAAAAAATATAGTATAGACTCTATTTTTTTTAGGTAAAGATCCATGTAATATTAAAAAGGGTACATCTATCATATATGAGCACATAAATAGGATGCAATACAGTACTATATATAATATACGTCAATTCTTAAAATTTTAAGATTAAGGTGCCAGGACATTTTTACATATATAATATTATTTATATAATTATTTATATTTATAATTAATAAATTAACTCATTAAAAGAAAAAATGAGTATGTAAGTGTTAAGATAAAGTATTAAATATTTATAGCAACTTTTAAATAAAATATTTATTATTTCTTCTTGACAAGGAAACTTTTTTTTTTCAAAAATGGAGAAGCATTACATTTTGACAAACATTTATGAGATTATCTTTGTTTTACCTTAAAATTTTAAAATGATCATATTTTATTGTTAAAATTTGAAGTGATTAAGATGAGTATAAAATGGTACAAATAAATAAATATACATAAGTATAATATGCATATTATATCCCATCGTATATTAGATATAAGTGCATCTATTTTATTGAAATATCTATGCTTTATTGATAAAGACAGTACCAATTTAATTTATACATATATATACACACACACTATATTATATCATGATTCTTTCATTTAAAAAAAATATTTCCGTCACATACAATGAACGGATCATTAATGAATATTTTAGACAAATAAATAAAAAATAAAAAATGTTGGGTCAAGTCAAGATGAGATAGGTGCCTATGGTGTCTCCAGGTAACTTGTGTCTAGCTGTCCTATTTTGGTGAGTGACCTTTACCATCCACTCAGTCAAAAAGATGGGAAAGATGGGGTTTTTATTGAAAAAAAAAAGGGAGTTCTTTCGTGATATTCTTAAAGGAAAATGATATATAAGTAGCTCTTCAAAGAAAAAAATTTCTAATACATACTTTAAATTTGTGTAATTCTTAAAACATATCAAAATGAATTGAAGATCGGAGGACCAAGTTGTTGTTGAATCCAGAAGTTTTGATGATTCCAAACCAACATCCAAGAACTTGGATTGAAGATATCAAAGGAGATCAAAGTGCTTCAAGTAAAGAATTTGAAGAGTATTTGCTGCTAGATCTTTTATAGGATCTTTAGTTTTTGTTATGGTTGGGTAAAAGATTTTGATTTGAGAAAAAGATGTTTTCAAACCTTGATTTGAAGTTAAATCTTTTCTTATTTGAAAAATACTCACAAACAGACAAAGTTTGAAAGTTTAAACTGAACTGTCAGTTTGGAAATTCGAACTTTGCCTTTGGAAATTCGAATTTCAAGCTAAAACTGAATAAGTCTGAAGAGATGTCTCTCTGTCAGACAAATTTTGGTCATCCAAAATTTGAATTTTCATCAAGTTTGAAAGAAGCCTTTTTAGTGACGGACGAACTTCACAGTTTCAAAATTCAAATTTCAGACAAAATGCAATTTGTGAAAACCAAAGAAATTCGTCTGAAACTATGTTAAAGTTCATCTGAAATCAAGAAGAAATTAAGTTTGAGAAATGCTCTCTGACAGATGAACTTTGACTTTGCAACATTCGAATTTTCATATAAGTCTAAAAGGAGCTTCTTTGAGACAGACGAATTTCATTCTTTCAAAATTTGAATTTCAGACAAAACACAACTTGAGAAAATAGAAGAAATTCGTCTGAAACAATGTTAAAGTTCAACTGAGATCAAGAATAAATTAAGTTTCAAAACTGGTCTCTGACAGACGAATTTCACTCTGTCAAAATTCGAATTTCGGAGAAAGTTATCTACTGTGCCTCTTTGAAAGTTCAATGGACAGACGAATTTTAGGCATCCAAAATTCAAATTTCGAGGTTACTGTAGAAAATTGAAAACACTGTTCACAATTTACAGAAAAACTTTCTTCTTGAAAATTAGTATGTCACATTGTGAAAATATTTTATAAGTTTCAAAATTCGAATTTCACTCTATGAATAGACGAACTTCATATTTTAACGGTTGAAGCTTTAACCTTCGGTTCCTTCAAAATTCGTCTGTTGACCAACCAAAATTTGAATGTCAGTGTGTCGAAACATTAAATGCGGTTGGTAAACGGATAGTTTTTCAGAGTAACCGTTGGATAACTTCCCCAACGGATAGATTTAGTCTCTAACGGATATTTGAGAACTAAAACTATAAATATAACATCATTTGAAGTTATGGAAAACCAATAAAACTTGTATATACCGAATTTCTGCTGAATCTTCTTCTCAAGAGCTTTTACCCTCTCAACTTCATTATCTGTACTTTAACCTTCATATCTACTCTATTCAAGAGAGTTATACATTTGTAAATAATCTACTCTTCATCTGGAAGAAAGATTTACTTGTGAGGGGAATTCACAAGGGGATTGGGAAAGCACATAGAGAAAGTGCTTAGAGAGTTTGAGAGAGCTCAGGAACAGAGCATACTCGTGTACTGTGGCATTAGCAAGAAGCCCATTGAAATTCTTGCTGTATAGTGGATAAATCTCAAGAGTTGTCTTTGGGACTAGACGTAGGTCAAGTGGATAGACCGAACCAAGATAAATCTCTGAGTCTTCTTCTCCTTATCCTTACTTATCAGCTTACTCTGTTTTACTTATTGTTTTCATTACACTGTGATATCTTCACCCACTTCACTTTGTGCAGAAAAATTTCAATCTTCCCAATTCACCCCCCCTCTTGGGAAGTCAGCCTTGCTAACAAGTGGTATCGGAGCACGGATTCCCATTCAAAGGATTTTACAGTCCGGGAACAAAGATGGCTGGCTTTGGAGAGAGTATACTTCCTGAAGGGAACAATACTAACAGACCACCAGGCTTCAGTAGAGAGCATTATGGGTACTGGAAGATGAGGATGCAGATCTACCTCCAATCAATTGATCTTGACATCTGGTCAGTTATTGAAAAAGGAGATTTCGTCCCAATGGCCTTAACTGAAGATGGAAGATACAAAGAGAAGCTGGAAGCAGAATGGAATGATGAAGACAGAAGGAGACTCTTACTGAATTTCAAAGCAAAGCATTGTTTAGTCAGTGCCCTGAACCAGGATGAATTCTACAGAGTCTCGCAATGCACCTCTACAAAAGGAATGTGGGATACTCTGTAGATTGCACATGAAGGAACATCTGGAGTCAGGGAGAATAGACTGAACACGTGCATTGGGAGTATGAAAGCTTCAGAATGGCTGAAGGAGAAACGATAAAGGAGCTCCAAAAGAGATTTACTCTCATTGTGAATCAACTGAAGAGTCTGGGAAAGGAATACACTCAGTCTGAGAAAGTAAGAAAGATACTCAGAGCTCTCCCTCTGGAATGGCAGCCCAAGGTGACAGCAATAGAAGAAGCTAGAGGAGAATCAATGGCCTCTGTCACAGCTCTCTTTGGCAGCCTTGAAGAGTATAAAGGAAAAATCAAAGCTCTCAAGGAAGCTGGGCTGGACAGAAAGAAGAAAGGCCTTGCCCTCAAAGCTGCTGATGAAAAGGAAGAATCTGATGAAGAGGATGAGCTGGATGAGGAAACTCTGGCTATGATGGTCAGAAAATTCAGAAGATTCTACAGCAAGAAGAAGAACAAGAGATTCTTCAAGAAGGGAGCTACTGGAGAAAGCAATAAAAAGGCAAAAGAACCTGTGACTTGCTATGAGTGCAAGAAGCAGGGACACATAAAGTGGGACTGCCCCCAATTCCTCAAGAAGCAAGAAAAAGAAAAGAAAGTTGCTGACAAAGGGAAGAAGAAGAAAGCCTACATCTCATCCATATGGGGCAGCAGCTCAGATGAGGAAGAAGAAGATGAAGATGAGATTGCCAACATTTGTCTGATGGCACTTGCTTCTGAAGAAGCCACACCCTCATGCAGCAGTGATCAGGAAGAAGAGGTATATGAATCTGAACCTTCCTATTCTGAATTGCTGGATGCATTTCATGAGCTTCATGATGATTTCATTAAAGTTGCTAAAGAACTAAAACTGGCAAAGAAGAAGATAAATAAGCTGGAATCTCAAAGCACAATCTCTGAAATTACTTCTTTACCTACTGCTGAATCTGTTTGCTGTACTTCATGCGCTGAACTTAAGCAAACTAATGATTACTTAGCTAAAAGCATGTCTAGGCTCACTAGAGGTAAAGATATGTTGTTTACCTTGATGGGGAGCCAAAGAATTTCCCAAGGAAAAGCTGGTCTTGGCTATGATCCATGTGCTGTCAAGGAAAAGATTAGGAAGAAAAACCAAAATGCATATAGGAGACATTTTATGCATGCTGAGAACAATAAGAAGAAAAATAATGCATCACCTCACATTGAGACATATAATCAACCAAGGCATGCTAGATATAAGTATTATCTGCATTGTTTTCTTCCTGCTTATCAATCTAGCAGTCCCTTCACTACCTGTCATTTCTGCAACAAAAAGGGACACATTTCCAGTTCCTGTATTTTAAAGAAAAATGGACTTAGCAGGAAAGTTGAATGGGTTCCCAGAGTTGCATCTGCATCTAGGGAAAGATCTACTAACCAAAAAGGACCTAAGCAAATTTGGGTACCTAAAAAGAAAACATGAATGTTGACCTGCAGGTCTGTCTTAAAGCTAAGAAAAGCAACAAATGGTATATGGACAGTGCCTGCTCAAACCACATGACGGGTGATAAGGAGAAGTTCATCACCCTTAGAGACAAGAAAGGAGGAAAGGTGACCTTTGGAGGTGATCAATATGGAAAAATCATTGGCATTGACATTGTGGGGAAAAATCCAGAAACATCCATTAAAGAGGTGCTGTTTGTAATTAGCCTCAACCACAATTTGCTGAGCGTGAGTCAGACCTGTGATAGAGGAAACTGGGTGCTATTTGACTCAAAGTTTTGCCTGGTCATCAGAAAAAGTGATCACAAAGTAATTCTAAAAGCTGAAAGGGATGGTAACTGTTATACTATTGATCTTGATGAACTTCCTCCCATAGATTCTGTGTGCTTAATTAGTCAAAATAATGATAGTTGGTTATGGCATAGGAGATTAGCTCATGTTAATATGAATCAATTGTTTAAACTGGTTAAAAATGAGCTAGTTATTGGTTTGCCAAAAATATCCTTCGAAAAGGATAAAGAATGTGATGCATGCTTAAAAGGAAAACAAACTAAATCATCTTTTAAATCCAAAAATATAGTTACCACAACAAGACCACTTGAATTGTTGCATATGGATTTAATTGGACCTTCTAGGGTAAAGAGTCTTGGTGGTAATCTGTATGTGCTTGTAATTGTAGATGATTATTCTAGATTCACTTGGACATTATTTCTTTCCTCTAAAAGTGATACCTTTGATGCATTTGTAACCTTAGCTAAGAAAGTGCAAAATGAGAAAGGTATTTCTATTGTGTCTATCAGGTCAGATCATGGAGGAGAGTTTGAAAATGCATACTTCCTGGAATACTGCAATGAGCATAGAATTGACCACAACTTCTCAGCACCGAGGACTCCTCAACAAAATGGAGTAGTAGAAAGGAAGAACGGAACTATTGGAGAAATGGCCAGAGCTATGCTGAATGAGAAGGAACTTCTCAAGTATTTTGGGCTGATGCAATGAACACAGCAAGCTACATCATAAACAGAGCCTACATTAGACCAATCCTTGGGAAGACTCCATACGAGTTAACACAGAGGAAACTGTTAACACAGAGGAAGATATCCAGGAGCAAGAGTTTGATGAAAATAATGAAGAAACATCTCAAGAACTCCCTAGAGCTTGGAGATATCAAAGGAATCACCCTGTTGATCAAGTGATAGGTAATGTTCAAGAGAGAGTCAAAACCAGAAAACAGTTAAGGGATCAAATGCAAAACTGTGCTTTCATTTCTCAAAATGAACCCAAATGTGCTGAAGAAGCCTTAACTGATGATTACTGGATTTTGGCTATGCAAGATGAACTAAATCAGTTTGAAAGAAATCAAGTTTGGGATTTAGTGCCTAGGCCCAAAAATCATCCTGTCATCGGTACTAAATGAGTTTTTAGAAATAAACTTGATGAATCTGGAATAATAATCAGAAATAAAGCTAGACTGGTTGGTTATAATCAGGAAGAAAGTATTGATTTTGAAGAAACCTTTGCACCACTAGCTAGATTAGAGGCTATAAGAATACTGTTAGCATATGCATGCATGAAAAACATTTTACTATATCAAATGGATGTAAAGAGTGCTTTTTTGAATGGATATATCATGGACGAGGTCTATGTAGATTAACCTCCAGGCTTTGAGGATTCTACAAAACCGAACCATATTTATAAACTGAAGAAAGCTCTTTATGGTTTAAAACAAGCCCCTAGAGCATGGTATGAGAGACTGAGCAATTTTCTAAGTGAAAAAGGATTCAATAGAGACAAAGTTGACGCAACCTTATTTACTAAGAAAGAAAATAAAGATTTATTAATTGTTCAAATTTATGTTGATGATATTATTTTCGGTGCTACTAATGAGGCTCTTTGCAAGAAATCTTCTGAGTTAATGCAGGGAGAATTCGAGATGTCGATGATGAGTGAACTCAATTTCTTCCTTGGATTGCAAATCAGATAGCGAGATGATGGCATCTTCCTCAGCCAATCCAAGTATCTAAAAGAGCTGCTAAAGAAGTTTGGAATGGAGAATGCCAAGCCAATGGGAACACCTATGGCTACTGCAACCAAACTGGACATGGATGAGAATGGGAAGATGTTTGACATTACTCAGTACAGAAGAATGATTGGATCCCTACTGTACTTAACTGCCAGCAGACCTGACATTATGTTCAGTGTCTATATGTGTGCAAGGTTCCAATCATGCCCCAAAGAGACCCATGCAACAGCTGTGAAAAGAATTTTCAGATATCTTATTGGAACATCACAGATGGGTCTTTGGTATCCAAAAGGCAATGGAGAAGATCTCAAAGGATACACTGATGCTGATTTTGCAGGATCCAAAACTGACAGAAAAAGCATAAGTGGAACTTGTCAGTTTCTTGGAGGATCCCTGGTCTCATGGTTCAGCAAAAAGCAAAACAGTGTAGCCCTATCCACTGCAGAAGCTGAGTATGTTACAGCTGGAAGCTATTGTGCCCAAGTCATCTGGATGAAGCAGCAGCTTGAGGATCTTGAGGTCAAAATGAGAGAGATACCAATCATGTGTGACAACCAAAGTGCCATAAATATCACCAAGATTCCTGTCATGCATTCAAGGACAAAACATATTGAAGTTAGACACCATTTCATCAGGGATCACGTACTAAAAGGAGAAGTTAAACTGGAGTACATCCCAACAGAGGATCAAGTTGCTGATATACTCACAAAACCTCTATCAGAAGACAGGCATTGCAAAATAAGGAGAGAATTGGAAATGGTAAACCCCAATGAACTGTAAGTTATTCCTGTGTAATTCTATCTTTAGAATTTTCAATATTAAAATTAATTCTAACTTCAGCATCGGAGAGTGTTTAATTTAAGCTACAGGTGCTCCTCACAAGACTAAATGGCTATACACTTGAAGATTGGAGCATATAAGAATGGAACAACCAGAAAGTGAAGTAAATAACGAAAATCCTAAGCTCTGGATCCATTCTGTAAGTTATTAATGATGATGCTTGTATTTTAAATGTTGTTAAACGTATTTTGCTTCATAAACTATGTTTTTGTACTGGTCAACGTGGTCAACATTCGAATTTTAAGTGACCAACAGACGAACTTCGACCTGTTAAACTTTGGAACAATTCTCACTGATGCCTCGAAATTTGTCTGTTGAATAATGGAAGTTCGAATTTTCAAGAACAAAAATTTTCAAAATTATGTTTGTCCATCACTGTTATACGAATTATCACTTATTAACATACGAATGTTGGACAACCTTTACAAAAGATGAGGAATTCAAATTTTCAGTTCAAAATTCGTCTGTTGAATCATGTTCTTCATGCTGAATGCTTGAAAGATGAAGTTCTGCATGCTAAATTCATCTATTGGTTGAAATTTTGATTGTTGATACTGTTTTCCCTTCAACATTCGAACTTTGTTGAAACAAAATTCATCTGTTGTGCTTGTTCTGCTTGATCCATGCCTCTGTTAGATGAACTTTCAGATGAAAATTCATCTGTCAGTAAGCTTTGCCAAACGATTTAACCTGTAACTGCCCGAAGTTTGAATTTTGACCTCTCAAAATTCGTCTGTCAGACGGTTACATACGTTAAATCTGACGGTTTTCCAATGAACAGACGCAACTCTATTTGTAACTCCTCTGAGTCTGTTCTGATTCTCTCTTCAATCCTCTTAACTCCTGTCCAAAAACCGTCATTCTTCACCATTTAAACTTCTATTCGCATCCCATAAACCTATTCTCAGCCACATTCTACATCATTCAACCGAGAAATGGCAAGAGTCAAAAATCCTGAAGCAGGGAAAGCTGGAACTCGGCCAAAAAGAGCAGTAAAATCTCATTATGCTACAAAGGAAGGAGAGAAATCCAAGAGAAAGGCCGAACCCAGTAAAGCTATCCCTTCCAAATGCCAGAAATCATCATCCAAGGCAGATTCGCAGAAAGCAGGACCCTCCTCATCAAAATCTGCAAAATCTTCGGTTCCTGTTTCTGCTGATACTGCTGCTGTTGCTTCCTCCTCTTCTACACAATCTGGAGAATATGAGCTTACTACACAACCTCTTTGGAGCACTCCTGAGATTCAAGAAGAGTATTCTACCAAGTTTTCTAGCAAAAAGGTAATCAAGCCTCACTATGTGAATATGGAACAATTCTTAATATCTAACAACTTTGATGCCGGAAAATGGTTGTTAAGATACAAGAATCTGTTAGAAATTGCTGAAAAATATGACGATGAGGTAGTGAAGACTTGGTATGCCTCTCTTCAATACAACAGCAAGAAAAAGAAATGGGAGGTCAACTTGAGATCCAGGACCATTTGGCTTGCTGATGAAATATTAAACGAGGTGCTAGAAATTCCAGGACAAGATGGGCTAAAAATTGACATCACAGCCTCTGGGTATATGGACGAGGCTAGCACAGCTGATGAAGAAGGTGGATCTTTTCTGAATTACAAAGAGAACACCATCTTAGACACCTTATTCAGAAGAAGGGAGAATAGGCCAACAATAAATCTGTTGAAGCCCACAGACCTAAGTGTTCAAGTAAGGATCCTGCACTACATTGTGTCCAGGATCATATTCAACAAAGGTGGAAGCTTCAATCTGATAACCAGAGCAGAGGCTCATGTAATGACAGCTATCATACGTGGGAAGCTAATTAATATGAGTCATATTATTCTCCAGCGTATGATAAAGGCAAGGGATCAAAGGAAGGATTCCACACTCCCTTATGCAGCAATTATTTCAAGAATCCTGCAGTATGCTAGGATTCAACATATTGAAAAGGGGAAAGAAAAACTCACTGAGGCCTTCAAAGAAGAGGAACTACAAAGGATGGGTATTGAAAGAGATGAAGGAAGATGGATTGGAAAGGGAGCAGGGAAATCTGAAGACTTGTTCTTTGTTGCTGATGCATCTCTCCAACAAGAAGGCACTTCTGAGGCCCCTGGCAGATCTGTACCTCAGCCTTCTCAGCCTATTCCATCTCCCTCCAGGCCTACTCACCCTCCTTCCACTCCCTCCTCACGGGCCAAGCCAACCAAGATCACTGAGTTGTTTGACAGTTTGTCAACACTCATGCTCAGCATTCGGGATGAGCAAAATGCCAAATTTACTCACCTACAAGATCAAATCCATCAGTTGGCTGTGAATATGAAAGTGGTGGCTGATGCTTATGAAGAGATAAGAAATGCAATTCCTACCACTTCTGCTCCAACTCAACCTGGTGTCCCTGAGCCTACTCTGTCTCCATCTCCTGTGCCTCCAAGTCCGTTTGAGTTGGATTCTCCTGTCCCTGGTGTTGGTGTGCAAAAGACTGAACCAGCTATCACTCCAAAGGTCTCCAGCAATGAGGCAAGTCCTGGTCCTCCCTTGGACTATGGCATAGAGGAAGAGGGTCTGCAGGAATCTAGCCCTCTTGAGCCTACTGAAGCAGTTGGACAAGACTCTATTCTTTCCATCCAAGAGTCTGAGCAAGTTGAGCAGCTAGTAGCATCCATATCTGCTTCACCATTTCTGCAAGCTGCACTCAATGAGGAAAGGAGCATTGTGCCTGTTATTGATTTTGAAGCTATTGCTCACAATGCCCTTCTGCTAGCTCAAAGGAAAAGGCTTGAAGAAATGTTTCCTCCTCCTGAACCTGCCTCTCCTTCTCTTGCTGCTTATGGGCTCTCAGAGGAACAGAGAGCTCAACTAGCTCTTTCCAGGCAGGAAATGCAAGAGCTGCTTGAGGTCTCTGATGATGATGATGAAGAACCTAGCTCTGAGCCTCCTGCACCAGTTCAGCCAGAGATTCCTTTTGCTCTTGTCCCTCTTCGTGCTGTTCCTATCTCTCAGATTCCTCCTCCAATGGACTTTGTTGGGCTTTCTGATGATGCCAAAAAGGGGGAGAAGATAAAGCAAACTGGGATCAAGTAAGCTGGAAAATCTGCTGAGTCATTTGGGAAAGGAAAGACATACAGCAAGAAGTCTAAGCCAAAGAAGAAGTAATTGTTTTAGATCTTAGGCTGAATCTTCCTGTTATATCTTGTTTTAGTTGTTTTATTGTATTTGCTTGTTTGATGTTTTAAGAACTGATCTTAAATTGAAATATGTATTGCAACAATTTGATTAAATAAATTATGTTCTTGGTTGCAATGTTTTGGGCTTTGAATCTCTTCACCTAATCTAGTGGAAATGATATCTTATGAACTGTAATGCATATGTTGAGGGGGAGCTTGTGAAAGCAAACCCAAGTACTAATCCAGTTTGTGAGTTGTTTTGTCATCATCAAAAAGGGGGAGAATGTTGAATCCAGAAGTTTTGATGATTCCAAACCAACATCCAAGAACTTGGATTGAAGATATCAAAGGAGATCAAAGTGCTTCAAGTAAAGAATTTGAAGAGTATTTGCTGCTAGATCTTTTATAGAATCTTTAGTTTTTGTTATGGTTGGGTAAAAGATTTTGATTTGAGAAAAAGATGTTTTCAAACCTTGATTTGAAGTTAAATATTTTCTTATTTGAAAAATACTCACAAATAGACGAAGTTTGAAAGTTTAAACTGAACTATCAGGTTGGAAATTCGAACTTTGCCTTTGAAAATTCGAATTTCAAGCTAAAACTGAATAAGTCTGAAGATATGTCTCTCTGTCAGACGAATTTTGGTCATCCAAAATTTGAATTTTTATCAAGTCTGAAAGAAGCCTTTTTAGTGACAGACAAACTTCACAAAATCAAAATTGGAATTTCAGACAAAATGCAATTTATGAAAACCAAAGAAATTCGTCTGAAACTATGTTAAAGTTCATCTGAAATCAAGAAGAAATTAAGTTTGAGAAATGCTCTCTGACAGATGAACTTTGACTTTGCAACATTTGAATTTTCATATAAGTCTAAAAGGAGCTTCTTTGAGACAGACGAATTTCACTCTTTCAAAATTCGAATTTCAGACAAAACACAAATTGAGAAAACAGAAGAAATTCGTCTGAAACAATGTTAAAGTTCAACTGAGATCAAGAATAAATTAAGTTTCAAAACTGGTCTCTGACAGACGAATTTCACTCTGTCAAAATTCGAATTTCGGAGAAAGTTATCTATTGTGCCTCTTTGAAAGTTCAATGGACAGACGAATTTTAGGTATCCAAAATTCGAATTTTGAGGGTACTGTAGAAAATTGAAAACACTGTTCATGATTTACAGAAAAACTTTCTTCTTGAAAATTCGTATGTCACATTGTGAAAATATTTTATAAGTTTCAAAATTCGAATTTCACTCTATGGACAGACGAACTTCATATTTTAACGGTTGAAGCTTTAACCTTCAGTTCCTTCAAAATTCGTCTGTTGACCAACCAAAATTCAAATGTCAGTGTGTCAGAAACATTAAATGCGGTTGGTAATGGATAGTTTTTTAGAGTAACCGTTGGATAACTTCCCCAACGGATAGATTTAGTCTCTAACGGATATTTGAGAACTAAAACTATAAATATAACATCATTTGAAGTTATGGAAAATGAATAAAACTTGTATATACCGAATTTCTGCTGAATCTTCTTCTCAAAAGCTTTTACCCTCTCAACTTCATTATCTGTACTTTAACCTTCATATCTACTCTATTCAAGAGAGTTATACAATTGTAAACAATCTACTCTTCATCTGGAAGAAAGATTTACTTGTGAGGGAAATTCACAAGGGGATTGGGAAAGCACATAGAGAAAGTGCTTAGAGAGTTTGAGAGAGCTCAGGAACAGAGCATACTCGTGTACTGTGGCATTAGCAAGAAGCCCATTGAAATTCTTGCTGTATAGTGGATAAATCTCAAGAGTTGTCTTTGGGACTAGATGTAGGTCAAGTGGATAGACCGAACCAAGATAAATCTCTGAGTCTTCTTCTCCTTATCCTTACTTATCAGCTTACTCTGTTTTACTTATTGTTTTCATTACACTGTGATATATTCACCCACTTCACTTTGTGCAGAAAAATTTCAATCTTCCCAATTCAACCCCCCTCTTGGGAAGTCAGCCTTGCTAACAGTTGTGTGCATCGGAAGTTTGCCCCAAAAATCAACAAAATGCTAATACGGCATTAGAAGGGGGGCACCGCTGCGCCAGAAGCTTAGGCACGGTGCCAAGCTTGATGTTTTTTGGGTGTTAAAGTTAGTGTGTTTAGGTTCAGTTCAGTCAATTTTTGAAATTTTTCTTTAAGATTGGAGGGGTGTTGGAGTAAGATGTTTCACTAATATGATTTAAAAAAAAAAGAAATGGTAGCATAATTTCTTTTTTTCAAATTCCAACTCAAGAAATATCAATCCATGCAAGACGGGATTCAAAAATTTGCATTCATATAGTGAATACACAGTACAAGATTCAACCAAAAAAAATATAGTATAAACTCTATTTTTTTTAGGTAAAGATCCATGTAATATTAATAAGGGCACATCTATCATATATGAGCACATAAATAGGATGCAATACAGTACTATATATAATATACGTCAATTCTTAAAATTTTAAGATTAAGGTGCCAGGACATTTTTACATATATAATATTATTTATATAATTATTTATATTTATAATTAATAAATTAACTCATTAAAAGAAAAAATGAGTATGTAAGTGTTAAGATAAAGTATTAAATATTTATAGCAACTTTTAAATAAAATATTTATTATTTCTTCTTGACAAGGAAACTTTTTTTTTCAAAAATGGAGAGGCATTACATTTTGACAAACATTTATGAGATTATCTTTGTTTTACCTTAAAATTTTAAAATGATCATATTTTATTGTTAAAATTTGAAGTGATTAAGATGAGTATAAAATGGTACAAATAAATAAATATACATAAGTATAATATGCATATTATATCCCATCGTATATTAGATATAAGTACATCTATTTTATTGAAATATCTATGCTTTATTGATAAAGATAGTACCAATTTAATTTATACATATATATATATACACGCACTATATTATATCATGATTCTTTCATTTAAAAAAAATATTTCCGTCACATACAATGAACGGATCATTAATGAATATTTCAGACAAATAAATAAAAAATAAAAAATGTTGGGTCAAGTCAAGATGAGATAGGTGCCTACGGTGTCTCCAGGTAACTTGTGTCTAGCTGTCCTATTTTGGTGAGTGACCTTTACCGTCCACTCAGTCAAAAAGATGGGAAAGATGGGGATTTTTATTGAAAAAAAAAAGGGAGTTTTTTCATGATATTCTTAAAGGAAAATGATATATAAGTAGCTCTTCAAAGAAAAAAATTTCAAATACATACATTAAATTTGTGTAATTCTTAAAACATATCAAAATACTCTTTTATAAATATTATTTTCTGGTGAAAAGATGATTTTACCCCTCATCTTTTTCCCTTCTCCTCCCTCCTCCCTTCTCCCTCTCATTTTCTCCCTCTCTCTCCTCTGTCCATCGCCCTCCCACTTATCCTCCTTCCTCTTCCTTATTCCTTCCTCCTTCCTCTTCCTTATTCCTTCCTCCTTCCTCTTTCTCCTCATGTGGTCCCTTCCTTCACTAATCAAAATGATGCCATCCTTCCTCCGTTCGTCCCCCTTCCTCTACGATAGAGCCTTCCTCTTCAATCAATGGCGAGCACAGATCTGAGACTCAACGGTGTTGATGTATACGGAGAAGAACGGAGTAGATCCACCATTGTCTCCCCATCCCCCATCTCCTTGGTCTTGTCTCACCGTCGCAACCCACAAATCCAGCGAGATCCACCATCATAGAGCCCAGATCTATTGTTACCAAGCCCAGATCTACCGATACTTCTCCCTTCAGTGATTCTCCCTCCTACTTCTTTCTCTTCTATTAGCCGCACCCCATCTTCATCTTCTCCAGCGAGTTCATATTTTTTTTTTGTTGCTAGTTTTTTCTTTATTTTAGTTTGCTGGGTTTTAAATATTGTAGATCTAGAGTTTTGCAACTTTCAGTTGAACAGTTGCAAATTTAGGTAGAACAATTGCAAATTTACGTGTATTAATTGCAAATGGCTAATATTGTCTATAAAGTCATATTGTGTTGAGTTACAAATTCCTGTGTGGTAGATGTAAATATAGGATTGTGAATTGCTAAATCATCATGATCAGTTGCAAAACCCTGAACTTCGATTTCAAATTATCGATTGCCAGTTGCAAATTGTCCATTGTTAATTGCAAATAGGTGACAACTTCTGATTTAGTCGACCATCGGAGGGACCCCTTTCTGATGGTTGACCATCAATTCAGTTGCAACTACCAAATCAACTATTATCTATTGTAAATTTACCAGTATCCATTGCAAATCACTGGATATTAGGTGCAAATGAATATATTCAATTAATTAGTCATTTTAGCAAAAACAGTGGAAGGGCAAAATTGTCATTTTGCAATCCAAAAATAATTTCAAATAGGTATTTTGGTGTCTCATTGTAATTTTGCAAGTTTAAGGTATGTTGTTGGAATTTTATGTCTCCAGAGGTATTTAAGCGTCATTTTCCCTATTCTAAAAAGTTTTTAAATTACTTAAAATATAAGTCATTTTATAATTTTTAAATAGCATTAAATTTTGTTTTCATTGATTAATGAGGGTCTGAACACTGTGTAGGGGGAAGGTTGTTACGTACATATTTGAATTATCATTTCTATAATGGAATATGAAGATAAGTGATTTTTTATACTTGATTATGAGAATAAGTAATTATATCAAAAGTGGTTTATATTTATATATTTTTAATTTAGAAGTAATTTTGAGAAAATAAATATGTTTAGATTTTGGGGGTTCAAGTGATTATTGGGTGGATAATATGAGAAAGAGAACTAAAATAAATGATTATGGGATGAGAGTAATTATAAGTAATTATGAAAAGTAAACAAAAGTAACTTATGAGAATAATTACTTAAATGATATCACAAGTGATTATTTTGTTCTGGTTTATGTTTAAAAATTTCTTCACATAAGTGATTATGGGACAAGTACTAGAATTTAGAAGAAGCTATTAAATATTAATGATATTTCTTTGTAATTAATACTCCCTCTAATTCTAAATATAAAATTTTTTTATTTGAATTTAAATATAAGATTTTTTTTAAAATATGATGTCATATTTATTATGTATTACAAACAAATGTCTTTAATCAATTTATGAAAAAGAAAAATTCAATAAAAAAAATTAAGATAATTAATTAATTTTAATTTTTTTTCTTAATTTACATAGTTCAGTTAAAAAAAATTATAATGATTTAGTTAAAAAAAAATTTATATTAAAGTATGGGAGAGCATGCGCATTGCATATTTCAATTATTGTAGTACGAAAAAGAAATTAATTTTGATATATGAAGGAAACCAAAAGGCCATATGTCTTCAAAGCAGTGAAACTAGCAATGGTCATCCTCCGCAGTTAAGGTTCTGTACGACATGCTTCCGTCAACATGCCTTCCATCAGCATTTTGTCCCCTCAGAGTATTCAAGCGTGAAGGATTTTTTAATAAAAATTGTATTAAATTTTATTATAATTTAAATTATTTAATAATTTTATTTGTTTATATGAAAAAAGTTAATGAGACAATTAAAGTAGGACACGAGACTGGTGAAGGTTTACGTCGTGTGTACGACAATTTCATGTCCTCGATGTTTTTTATACAGGAACCGCCACTTAATTGCTGCCTGTTTCATCTTGACTTTGCACATAGACAAATTTAAGGTAAATATATCAAGAAAATAAAATATTTTAAAAAAGTAACCACAAATTCACATAATTCGTAAAAATTATTAAAATTTGTAATTAGGACCAAAAATAGAAGGCACAAAATGAAAATACATTTATATACAAGTAACTCATTTGCAGGTGATAATAGTATATTTGTAATTAACAAGCGTTTAGTTATTAGTAACATAGACTCATTTGTAAAAAATAATAGCATTATTTATGTGTTACTTGCAAATGGATTTTTGTCACTCATAAATGGGTCACTTGTACAGAAATGATAATTTTATCTTTTACCAACCAATTTTAGTTTCAATTACAATCTTTGGTAGCTTTTGAGAATTAGATAAATTTTTGTTTACTTTTTGAAGATATATTTTTTTTTGTATTTATTTGAAACTTTCCTTACCCTGTGAACTTGTAATTTTGATTCTTAATATAATTCTGTTTATAGTAAAAAAAAAAAAATGCCGCATGCACGACAATTTTGTGTCCACATCTCTTCTTGGTGCGTTCAAATGAATTAAAAATCAATCAATTATCAATATATCATATAAGATTTATTAAAAAATTGTCATACTTATCAAAGACTCCATAGAATATAGAGAAGAGCTTGTATATATGTATTTGAAAAGAGCTATCAACTTACATTGGTATATGGATAAAAACTCTTATATCTTAAACAAGTAGTTAGGAGTTTGATTCTCAACTCTTATATATAGAACAAATTTAAACCCTTTGGTTTCAGTATTCTGAAGAAATTAGTCCTTGTTATTGGCAAGAAATATTTATAGTCCACGACCAAAAAGAAAATCTAACTTACAAAGTCTCTTGCAAATTCATATCCATTGCCTAAATCAATGACAAGGGCAAGTTTTGGTTTCGCCAATAATAAGTGATTAGTTAGACTATAAGTTTAATGATTTTAAACATTTACTTGAAGGCTTACCCAGCTAGTATATAAATATAAATAAAAATATAAAATTTATAGTAAGTTATATTCTTTTCTTTTTGGCCAATAATAAGGACCACCTAGTCGAGTCCACTGAATGGTGCGACATAAGGATAATAATCCGGCTAACAAAAAATAGGATAATAATCCGAATCTAACAACTGGCAAAAAAAAAAACCTAAATTAATTTAACAAAAAAAGAACAAAATTTTAAAAAAGAAAAATGGAATTCACAATGGAGAACATCAATAACCCATATCTGGAAATAGAACAACCCAATATATTGGATACAAAAGGCAGCCAAACCAAATAGAAAACACTTGCACCTCATTCCCTCAAAATCAAAAGAAAAAACTTGGGCTATCCATTTATCTGAAATACAATTATTTCAGCAATTAGATTCTCAAGCAGCACACCAATCAACAACGACCCAACTAGTCTTAAGAAAACAAAAACCAAACAGTCAAACACAGTCTTGTGTCTCCACTTAGGCCTATAAAAAAATGGAGGGCACAGCCTCTTCTTCTCCATTATCCTCTGTAACACGATCTGATTCAGACAAGTGTGTGGTTGAAGTTGAAGCAATGGCGAGTCAAAACGTGGAACTGCTGGACGCTGGGTTTAGTATGTTTGCAATGAGGGCCAGGATAGCACTGGCTGAGAAAGGGATAGAGTATGAGAGGAAGGTACAGGATTTGGTGAATAAGGGTTCTGAGCTTCTGCAGATGAACCCTATTCACAAGAAGGTTCCAGTTTTGGTTCATAATGGGAAGCCTATTTGTGAGTCTCTGATAATTGTTCAGTATATTGATGAGGTTTGGAGGGATAGGGGGGATCCATTGCTTCCCTGTGATCCTCATCTCAGAGCTCAAGCTAGGTTCTGGGCTGATTTTGTTGATAAGAAGGTTTGTTCCTGATTTAGTGTCTCATGACATTTTGGATACTTCAAATTATATATTGATATTATATTATTATGCAAATAGATTTAGTGTAGTTCATATGTTTTTAGTTCAATTTTATCGTAAGATTTTCATTATTTGTTTTGATTCATCTGTTGCACATTACATCATTTGATCATAAAAATAAATGCTAATGTACCAAATATAAACATAAACATTTATAATATTATCAACATTTGAGATACGAAGCATAGTTTAAAAGATATATTGGATGGGAAAATTTGAAAAATCAGGCATGCTTCTATTTCAATATTTGACTCTAAAATTCAACTGGTCAATGGAATACCAGTTAGAAACATAAAATGTGGGAAAAAAAAAAGTTTGGTACTAAAGCAGTTTTAATTTCATTTTTTTTATTTTTGTATAGTTAAGGATTAAGAATTTTGGCATTTTGCAATGAAATTAAATATATCATATTTGATCGACTCTAATTAACTCATTTCATATAGTTTATTTTAGTTAGTTTTTATATTTTAAATCTACTAATATATTTACTCTATAGGTAGCCAAATCATAGAACTTGCTTGTAAATAGTGTTTTCTAAGCTGTATAATTTGGCTATTTTTGTTTAATTATTTGAGTGGTTGTGTGATTTCTCTTTGAATTGTTTAAAATAAAATTTGAACTGGCTAATAAAACCTATTTATAACTATAGTATTATATCATAATTCTTTATATTGTGATGTATTGCAAGTGTCTGCATTTCTTGTTTGTTTCAAATATGCTTATGTGTCCGTACGCACGCGCGTCGCGCGCGGTTAAAGTTGATTCCAATTCAATCATAATCATATTATTGAACCATAAACTATTTTTTCTTAATCTGATAGCTGATTCCATTAGTTTTACTTCATTGAGATATCAATATGAAACACATAACTAAAGGCATTTTGACATTAATGTCCATGGCATGTTCTTCAATTTTAAACGTAGGTGGCTGATGTGTACAGCAGGATAGGGACAATGGAAGGAGAGGAGCAAGAGAAATCAAGGAAGGAACTCATATCCACCTTCAAGCAGCTGGAAAAAGAGCTTGGAAAGAAGCCCTATTTTGGAGGTGAATCCTTTGGATTTGTAGATCTTGCTCTCATCCCTTTCTACAGCTGGTTCTTGGCCAATGAGACCTTTGGGAAAATCCCAATGGAGAAAGAGTGCCCTAAGTTCATAGCATGGGCTAAGAGGTGCATGCAGAGGGAGGCTGTGTCCAAGTCTCTTCCTGGTCAGATCTTGGAGAAGTTTAAACGGCGTATTGGGATGACTTCGCGCGGTTTTCAGTAGTATGAATAAGTGACAGAGACTGTTAGTTCCTGAGTTGTTGTGCCATAATAAAACCATAGCAGATTGGATGCTAGGGTCAGGTGTGTCTTTGAAAGTTACGATGCATGTATTTTCCAATGTAATAACTGAGTTTCTCATCTATGGTTTGTTTGGGACCATGTTGGAGAACATGTGGCCCCAAATGGATCCTTAGTGTTGCTCTTATGAGTTATGAGTTATGGGTTTCATATATTCAAATTCTCTCTATCTCTTGAAAATAAATCATTTTGAATCAATCTTGACTATTCAATCAATTTGGATGATGTAGATTTATTTTTGTATGAAGATAAAAGTTATTCCAAACAGATTTGGATAATTTGGACTAATTGAACGATTGGGTTTTATTTAAAATGCCAATTATGTTTTCAAGAGAGAGAATTCTGGAACATTGAACCAAGTCTTGGCATTTTATGTAAAGTTTTTACAACAACAATTTTGTTCATATACAAGACTTAAATTCTGGACATTGCTTAAAAAGATCAAACACTGAGGCATTGAAAAAGTGTTGGCGAGTCTTTTTCATCATCTTATTTGTGTAATGTCAATTATGCTTTTATAATGACTAGAGTTTGTTAACCCGCGTGATGCGCGGCTAGTTTTTTTTCTTTTTTTCAGCTTGGTTAATAAATTCCAATGGCCGTTAATAAATCATTTGATTTTTGAAATACTTTTATGAAAATAAGAATGATAATTAGTAAAATGATTTACAGTTATGTTTAATAGAGAAATATCCCTCTCCAAAGCATCTTAGTCTTCTAGAGCAAGAGGCAGACCAATCACATCTGCCACTTTAATTGTCCAAAAGATTGGTTCTTTAATCTCTTGTGAAAGAATCATATTTCCAATGCGTCAAGTAATCGCAAAACAGATTATCATCAAGATTCTCACAGGCCATACAACATTGGCATTTACAGCAAGATGATATCGAGTACAAATTGTTTGTGGGATAACCTGAAATCAAAGAGGCAAATTAGCAACAAATAAAAAGAGAACTTCACAATTTCCTTAGTACCAATTTTCTAGTACGTGGCTATTTCCTTTTGCAACATGGACTAAAACTTATGAGTTGATACATTTTTTCTTTCATTTTAATTAGAGTCAGTATAGTGAGTATATTTGATGTTCTCGCATAATGAAATATAATTGGTCATAAAATGAGCATAACATATACATTTCTCCCTTCTCTATTCTAAATTGTAATCAGGATTAAAAAAAATTTATCTTTTCATTGCCACTATCCCATAAGAAAAAAAGAAGAGCTAAAATATTTTCATGGAAGTATTTATGTTGAATTCTTTCATCCTTTATTTTGCCAGATTTATTGGCAATCCTATACTAGCAAAAATTGTGGTTTTTGGGTTATTGTTTTGTGGGGGGGGAGGGGGGGTGTTGGATATATCAAATAAAAAGCAACACTCCACTGAACAAAAAAATCAAACACCAAAAGGTGGCCAAAAAAAAAATCAAACACCAGAACCGGAGAATAATATTAGCTTACAATCTTGGCATTCAATTTTTCCTTTTTGTTCCTGAATTTGCCACTTGATTTGAATGCATAATTTGTGGTTTGAACTTTGAAGATATATAAACTGTAACGAAACAGCAGAATAACATGTGTTCACATCATATTGCTTGAGGATGATAGATATTCTGCATAGTCATCCTGATTTAAATAAACAGATGAAAAAGGTAAGTCAAATCTATGTTTTTCGAAAGCAACTTCTCCTTGAAAGATTCCACCTGTCATCATGTAGAAAACTTTCAGGAAGTTACTTGAGGTTGCCCACAATGTACAACCAAAAACCATTTCATCCTAATCGAACTTACCAAGCCAACAACGTTGACAGCAGCTTTCTCTTACCTTGCCTCAAACTCCTTTGACAAAGCCTAAAACAAAGATTCAAAGAAGTAAAAGTACATTATTAGTTATATAACAGCAGAAAATGATTGGAAGTATGACTAATGATATATAAATACAGTAATTCAAGCACTCAGAAAGATGGGCAAATTGGATTGGAAGTCTCGCCTATCAAGCAAGAGATCCAAATCAACCAAAGGGAAATTGGTGACTGAATTTGGGGTTAAAACTCTCTCCGTCACTTAAGATTCTGAACTCTGCACGTTTTGGCCTATTCTAGCACTTCCCAAGCGACATGGTGACAGAGAAAGAAGGTTTGATTCTGAGGTTGATGAGGAAATGAAATTAGCAGACATGTTTTGCATGAACTGGTTTTCTGTCACCCTTCTTTAAGCATAGCTGTCAAAGACTGCTTCTTAGAGTGGACCACAGCAATGTATATGCCCTAATAGAAGGAAGCTGACACCAAAATAGAAATGATTTCCCTTATTTTTAGAAGGAAATTTATATATATATTTTTTTAAAAAGTCTTCATTTAGCAAAAGTTGTGATTATATGTGAAAATGAATTACTTGTCCTCACTACAATAAAAACATATTTCTTTTTCATGTAACAACTTATCTAGAGACAGCAATATTTTCCACCTAGAGGAAATTAGAAAATGTTTTACATATCATTAAGTCTAGGGACACTACAAGAAAACATCAATTTTCTCACAGACAAAATCTGTGAGAAAACATGAATAAATTCCGTGAGAAACAAAGTTCTCACAGAATTTCTCACGCCAAAGCCTTCATGAGAAATGTGCCCGTGGGAAGAAAAATATTCTCATGGATGACAGCCGTGAGAATTGTTTCTCACAGATTTTCTCATGGAATACACACATGAGAAAAATTCTCATGGAAACCATACCGTGAGAACTTCTCACGGATTTTGTTTCCATGAGAATTTCTCATGGAACATATTCCGTGAGACATTCGCACAGGTATCCACTCCGTGAGAAACTCTCATGGATTAATTCTGTGAGAAATGCATGAGAAATGGGCAAGCCTCCATTTTCTCATGGATTTTCTCACAGAAAATTCCGTGAGAAACTTTCAGAGTTTTGCAAAAGTCAATTTGATTCACTTGCATATTGATCTGAATTCAAATTTTACAACACACACCATGAACATTAAACATTTCAGCATTCAAATCTTACAACACACCATGAACATTAAACATTACAGCATCCAATACATGTCAAAAATAACGGTTCTTCATTATCATCAAAATGAAAATTTACAACTAACCAAAATCAATAGTTTTAATTACTTTAGCATCTAACAAGCTATACAACAATTCATTAAAAGTATCATAGTTGTTTAATAACTACACTACTCTTCATCATCCCCATCTATATCTCTATCATCGCTTCCATCATCATCTCCCTCACTATTTCCATCATCATCATCATCATCATCGTCATCATCATCATCATCAAGTGAAGGTTGAGAAGGACCAACTTGGTTGATACCTCCTAAGTCTATTCGTGCCATAATTTTCTTCATAAAGTCCTCAGTTATTTTGAATTTTTCTTCCCACATTTGTTCTCTCACTTTGTGTTCCTCATTCAATTTGTTAACAACTACATCCATGCTCTCTTTGTGTTCCCTATTCAATTTGTCAACCACTATAACCAAACTCTCCTCATAAACCTTTGCTTGTTCAGCGAGTTTGTCTTGCAACTTCTTTTCAAAAGATTCTCTAATTTGTGCAAGCTCACCAGAGTTATGGCTTAGTGTCCCATGAGAATTAATAAGGCTGGCTTGTGATCCAAATCCATACACACGCCCTTTCTTATTTTTTCCTCCAACAACTGTAAGCCATACAGCATTGTCAGAAACATTTGAGCCTTCACCTTGACTTTCTTTCAGCTGCTCAAATTGATTCTACATCAACAATAAATAGAGTTGTGAGCCATGTATTCATAATATGAAAAAAGAAGTTTGAGAGTTATAAATAAAATCTTAACTTACGTAAGTATCGGCAGCTTTTGGTCGGACCCAACCTCCTTTTTGCTCATTATGTTGTATCTTCTTAAATACTTCAGGCATCGTCACTTCTCGTCCTAACTCGACTTCCTGCATTATTGGGACAAAATTCATGCAACTTAAAATATTAAAACTTTAATAATATAACAAATTCAAATAAGGCTCACCATCTTTCTTTTGTATTTTGATAATGATGTTCTCCCACCCCTATGTACACATGCATCACCATTAGCTGCCCTATTGGCTTTATTACGCTCTGATTTATCCTTGAACTCAGCAGTCTCCCATTGTAATCGCAAGTTATCTTGGACTGTTTTGGGCATCCAGGTAGCTTTTGTTTTTCCACATCGAATATCCCTCATGGTAGAACGTACTATTCCACTGCATTTTTTGTGCCAAAGCTTATATATCTGCCCTTCCAAAGAAGGATCCCATGCACATTTCAGCTACAATAGAAACAGCCAAACACTAGGTAAATGAAAAGATAACTATATTTTTATACTTTCAAATGATTAGAATATTAGCTTACCTTAAATTGTTTATACCATACATCTTTAACATCTTGAGGGATACTAGTAAAATTAGGCCATGCATGATCAAAGATGCTGCGCATGATGCTAGATAATATTGATACAGGCTCATCAGTAGGAAAAAACCTGTGAAATATATAATACTTAGCAAAATGAAAAGTAACACAATGATTTATGAATTAATAATTGAAATGAATATAGAATATACTTACTCTTCAGTACCATTAGGCCGAATCACTAATCGACCATCACTTAACCACGATCCAGCATCATATGTAATTTCACTTGAGGGAGAAAAGATATTTGTACCCATCTCATATGGGGAAGATCTCTCTGAACCAGTAGTAGCAAAAATTCCTGGGCTAGACTGAATGGGTAGGGATGGTAGGGAACATGATGCAGACATGGATCCATTTGCTATTGATGATGGTTGTGTTGGTGATGGCTGGATAGATGATGGTTGGGACAATGATGGTGTAGCTACTAGTGGCGAAGGGGGTGATGTTCTCATAACCTTGTTTTTGCCCTTCTTCTTCTTCTTATTATTGTTGGATCTTCCATCCACGTTTGGTTGAGAAGATGACATCTGAAATAAAAAAAAAAGTTATGAACATGTTTGGTTAGAACAATGATGGTGTAGCTGTTAGTGGTGAAGGGCGCGATGTTCCCATAACCTTGTTTTTATCCTTCCTCTTATTATTATTGTTGTTGAATCTTCCATCCATGTTTGGTTGACAAGATGACACCTGAAATAAGAAAATGTTATGAACATGCATATTCAATAAATAAAAAATAATTAATTTCATTATAAACATGCATATGCAAATAATTTGAATAAAAAGAAGTAAAAAAATGGTACTAAATTACCCCCATCAATCACTCTCCAAATTGTAATCACTAGGAGGGTCCTCTTCAGTTTCAGATGATTCAGTATGCAATAGCTCCTCATCTAATTGTTCATCACTCGACTCAGTTGATTGATGAACAATGTCATCTATAACTGACTGAATATGTGCATCATCTACTTCTTCACTTGGAACCGTACTATCTCGTAAATAATGTTCACCAAGGTCATCATCAAGAGCATCAATTAACTGAGGTTGAGGATTTGCCTCATCTTGCAACGGTGCATCTTCATTATCGTCAACATCATCATTAGGAGCATCAATCCTATTCCTTGCTTTTGTTCTAATAACAACAAGCCAATCTTTTTTACTAGGGATTGATTTTGGATACGGTGTAAAATAACTTGTTCAGCTTGTTGCGCAAAGATAAATGGATCATTTCCCTTGTATGTCCTTTTTTCATTGACTTCCACGATTCCATATTTAGGACAAATTCTAGTCCCACGATTAGTTTGATCATACCACTTGCAATTGAAGACCGTCAAACGCTTTAGTGGACTACTAATGAATTTTAATCGTATTATGTCCTTCAACACACCATAATAAGATGATTCAACTTGACCATGACCTATTCCTTTGACACTTACTCCACTATTGTTTGTCTTCCTCCCTTTTGCCCAATCATCTGTATGAAACTTATAGCCATTCACAAACCATTGATCAAACCTTTGAACATCTCTTAGAGGACCCCAAGCCAAAGAAATTAACAATTCATCTGTTATCCCATTTTGAGGGTTTAGAACCTGGTCAAAGTGAAAACATCAGCATTGATGCAAAATATGTACAATTATAGGAAGTAAGTAAGATAAACTTACATAATTTTTAAACCACTTAGGAAATTCAGAAGAAAGTCATTTTTCCACCTCCTCATTTGACAAATTCGGAAGTAGTTCCTCAAAATGCTTAAGAAAAGGCTTAACTTCAGGGCAATTAAGAAGAACATACAATGTTATTGCACTATGCTCATTCTCTGTAAGATAAGAAGTTTTTTGAGATGTTCTTCCACAAGGTTGCCCAGGATAGTTGAAGATAGAGATAGGAGGATAAGTATCATATCCCCCACCATCATCATTCCGAGGAACTCTCCTAGTTCTTGATTGAACATGAGTTTCAAAATAATAAGAGCAAAAAGTTGAAGTTTCTTCAAGTATGTATGCTTCACAAATAGAACCTTCAACATGGGCTTTATTTTTTACCTTCCTCTTTAACGTGTACAAAAACCTTTCAAATGGATACATCCACCGGTATTTCACAGGCCCACCGACTATAGCTTCATACACTAAATGAACAGGTAAATGCTCCATGACATCAAAAAAACTTGGAGGAAATATCCTTTCAAGTTGACAAAGAATAATAGGAATGTTCTGCTCCATCACTTCAAGGCTACTTACCTGTAAAGTTGGAGCACAGAGATCTCGAAAGAAATGACTTAACTCTGTCAAAGCATTAGATATCGGGGTTGGCAAACAAGTGCATACTATTGGTAGTAACCTTTCCATAAAAACATGACAATCATGACTTTTCATTCCAACTAATGTGCAAGTTTTCATATCAATACACCGACCTAAGTTGGATGCATAACCATCTGGAAGCTTCAAAGTTTTAACCCATTCACACATTGCCCGCTTTTGCTCCATAGTAAATGTATATGTAGCCTTTGGTCTGGTCCTTTTACCATTGTGTGACTTCTCCAAGTGCAAGGAGGGCCTTTTACAATATTTAGCTATATCTAACCTTGCATTGTCATCATCTTTTGTCTTTCCTTTCACATTCATCACTGTATTGAACACATTATGGAATACATTCCCCTCCGTATGCATTACATCTATGTTATGTGGATTTAGCAAGTCACGCCAATAGGGAAGATCCCAAAATATACTACGTTTAGTCCAATTATGATTTTCACCGTACCCTTTCAAACGTAGGTTTGGTGATTCAATTATTCTAGGAAATCCCCTAATTTGCTCATACAACTCCTCTCCTGAATACCTTGATGGTTGAGGTGAATCCTCTATTCTATTCTTTTTGAAATTTTATTTATTTCGCCTAAACCGATGATTTAAAGGTAAGAATTGACGATGACAATCAAACCAGCATATTTTACCCCAATGCTGTAAGTAGAATGCCTTTGAACGATCCATGCAAATTGGACATGCCAATCTTCCTGATGTCTGCCAGCCACTCAACATGGCATACGCTGGAAAATCATTTACAGTCCATAAAAGGGCAACCCTTAAATTGAAATTTTGTTTTGAAGAAATGTCATAGGTCATCACACCCTTTTCCCAAAGTAACTTCAAGTCATCAACAAGAGGTTGTAAGAAAACATCAATTCTACTCTTTGGATTACTAGGGCCCGGTATTATAATTGTCAAGAACATGCATTCTCGTCGCATACACATCCCTAGCGGAAGATTGTATGGAGTAAGAATCACAGGCCAACAAGAGTACGGCCTTGAACCCAAGTTAAATGGTGTAAAGCCATCAGCACAAAGCCCTAACCTCACATTCCTTGGTTCTGATGCAAATTCTGCATAAGTTTGATCAAAATGCTTCCATGTTTTTCCATCTGAAGGATGCGACAACACACCTTCTTCACGATGATTTTCATGATGCCAGCACATATACTTGGCTGAGGCATTAGATGCAAACAACCTCTGGAGTCTTGGAATAATTGGTAAATACCACATTTGTTTCCTTGAGATCTCCTTGAACCTCCCTTTTCCAACTCTTGCCTCCTTAAATCTTGCATCTCTACAAAATCGACATTCCCTATCATTGATTGTATCACCATAGTACAACATGCATCCATTACTACAACAATCAATCTTTTGATAACCACAACCAAGTTGTGAAACCAATTTCTTTGTTTGATACAAGTTTGCAGGCATACGATGATTAGCCGGTAAGATCTCACACATCAATGTGATAATTTCATTCATACATGCCTCAGGAATGTTATAATCTGACTTAATGCTCAATAATCTTGTTGCCAACGACAATACTGTGTGATTCTCACACCCATCCCATAATGGAGATTGTGAAGCACGAAGCATGTCATAAAACTTCGCAGAATTTGGATTGGGATCCTCAGGCATATCAAATCTCTCAAATGATGGGCCAGCAGCATCCATAACCATTTGCTCATATGGATTAGAAGCCATGCGAATGTTCTCATCAATTGGAGCTACTTGGGGATGTTCCTCTCCATGGAAATGCCAATAATAATAGTTAGGCATAAACCCACTTTTGTACAAATCCATCTTGACATCATCAGGTGTTTTAAACCTCTGACATTTACACTTTAAGCATGGACATCTCAACTTCTTTTCGCGTTTAAATATCTCTTGTTGCATTGCAAACTCAACAAATTCATCCACCCCCGCAAAGAACTCATCAGTGATCATTCTACCCACACATCGATTATCAATCCAACGACGATGCATGGGAGGAGCCATCTAAATGAATGTAGCAGCATTTTAGCACATTAAATGATAATACCTAATTTGGTAATAGAAGACCTATGTAAGTTGTAACAATAACACCAGTAAATCAATTCATTCTTATGTTTAATCCTTAAATCCCTTCCTTCTTCAAGCTAAGCAAAACCATACAAGTAGAGCAATGATACCCAATGTTTTTTCATGCAATTTTCTCAAGCAAAATAATAATAAAAATGAATTCACATGATCATATGTTTGCAAAACAATTCAATATTCACCAACAGTCGAATAACAACAATGCAAAATTTATAGCAAAGCATATAAAAGTCCCAAAATTCACAGAAGAAGGATATGATTGTTACCTTGCAGGATATTTGTAAGTTAGTTCAACAATAACAATACTAGTGAGAAATTTCTAGCACCTGAAACTATTCCACCACTGAGAACAATTAAGGACACTTCAGCCATAATAATAATAATAAATTATTTATTTTTATAATATTATCAGATTAAAAAATAGTAATTAAATAGTTATAAATGATTTTACTTCTATATAAAATATTTATTTTGTTCAAAATTACAATTTTCATTCTAGTTTGTGAGCAGCTAGAAATGATCTTCGTGTATTGTATTAGGACATACCATTTCTTAAGAAAAAGTAACTTGAAAAGGTATATAATTCCCACACACACACACATATTAAAATCTACAAGCCATATATGTGAACAGTATAGATCATCTAATTCCATATATTCAAATTCCATATGTCTATCTCTGTCTAGTCTAGTTTTTGTTAACATCATATTGACAATTTGCTCCAGCTATGCACCCTGTTTGATTGATTCAGTTACACAAAAAGGGAGCGTTGGTGGCAGACCCTTTGAGTTTTGCTGTTGGTGCAAACATATTCATCGTCAAAACCTAAACCAAGTTACTAGGTAACACATGTCATACAGGATTCAATGCTTACAAGATCATAGTACTTCGTCTGTCTTAATTAGCAGTTAGCATCAACCTGAATCCAAAACATATGAGGTTGACAAAAATAAGTTGGGGAGGTTACCTCGGATAGTTGGAGACATATGAGGCATCTTATTGGCATTAACAGTACAGAAGTACAACCAATGAAGTGCCAAGAGTATACACGAAGCCAAATGTCATGCAAGGATCAAATTATTGGTCATCACAAGTTTGTCACACACAATGATTAACACAAACATAACTAGATTATGTATAATGAAACCAAACTTTAATTGAGTAAGGCTTCAGTGAGAGAAGCAACATTGGAGTTGGATTTTCGAATATAACTGATAATAAAATGATGAACCCTACTTTCGCCATTTTTGTCAACGCACTAATCAGACCTGATCTCGACCTCGATGCGCTTCTTCTTGCGAAGGCTAAATAGCTTGTGGCTGATGTCACACTGCTATTGCTATTATGGCTTAGAAACTCAGAGAAAAACTGCTATTACCTTCAGTGGAGTATTATGAGGAGCCAATGCCTCTAATACAAAATGTGGTCCAAGAGCAGAGCCACGAAGCAGATCCCGAAGAGAGAGACCCACGAAGCTTCGGTGACCTACACGTACAACCGAGCCAATGCCTGTAATACAAACTGTGGTCCAAGAGCAGAACCACGAAGCAAATCCAGAAGAGAGAGACCCACGAAGCTTCAGTGACCTACACGTACAACCGACGGCCGAGTTTCATCGGAGACTAGCTACCAAGCAAATCGTGCGAGAACAGAGATACACACCCATGCATGACCCAACGACCCAGTGACCCATGAACAATCTGCGAAGAAGAAGAGTGAGCGAGTGCCGAAATGAAGGGGAAAAGAGAGTAGGTGGCGTGGCTAAACGGAGAAGGCAACAGAGACGACGGTGAAGTTCTGTGCGAAAAGAATTTTGGGCTTTAGGGGTTTTTGTTTCTGCGATGACTGTACTGAGTTTTAGTTTAATGGAAGTTCTGTCCGGTTTAAGTTTGATGGATGCAGAGGCACTGCAGAAAAAAGTTTCAGTAGAAACTAACGTTTTATAAAAAATAAGTGCCAAAAAAGAGCAGCTGTACGCAGCTAGCTTAATGCTCAAGCGTGGGTAAGCTAACAAGAAGAGCTGAGTTCGAATCCTCATTCTGAACACTGCATTATTTTTTACATTCTATTTTCTCACGGTCAAGTCTTCGTGAGAACTTCTCACACATTAGCAACCGTGAGAAATTCTCATGGAGAGAGCCCGTGAGAACAATTGAAGGATGACAGTCGAGCATTCTTGATATCCTATTTTCTCACGGCCAAGTCTTTGTGAGAACTTCTCACACATGAGCAACCGTGAGAAATTCTCATGGAGAGAAATCGTGAGAAACAGTAAAGAATAGGAACCGCGTTAACAATACACTTTCTCACGGGTATATGGTGGTGAGAAATTCTCACAGCCCATTGGCTGTGAGAATTTCTCACGGGCCTAAGGTTGTGAGAAATGTTTTTTCACATATTTCTTTTATTTTTTTTCTTTTCCAATTTTTTTTCCTATGTTCTCATGCATGTTTTCCGTGAGAAAAATTCCCGCCACATTCCCGCCACGTTCCCACCATGCTGCACAAAGACGTCTCACACTTTTTCTCACATTTTTCTCATGAAGTGTTCTCACTACCTTTGTTCCGTGAGAAAATCCATGAGAGTCTTCCTAAAAATATTTTTCCGTGAGAAATACTTTGACAATTTCTCTCCCAAGATCAAAGCCATGAGAAATTTCCATGAGAAAATTGATGTTTTGTTGTAGTGGGAGAAAGTATAATAATAATAATAATCATCATCATCATCCCAGCTGGAGAAGAATATGAGAGTAAGAATAGATTAGACCATCACATGCTGTTGGTTGTCCCAAAGGACAAACTAATTTATGGCTATCTGCAGCTCCACCGTAATTGCCAACATGAAATGACCAGCCTACCTACTGGTTGTACAGACGGTGTCCACCATACTTACTGGTTGATTGATTGATTAAGCAGTCCCTGTTATCAATTGTTCCCGTTCATCTGGCTTCTCGACCTTCACAATGCCAATGAGAACTTAGGGACTGTAAAATGCACACAAGGCATATGCCACAATGGCGGGTACCTGAAAGGGTGGTAAGAAACTTGTGGGAATTGAATTGAGATACAAAACAGTTGCAAGATTTATTAAGTTCCCAGCAGCAACACCCTTTTAACTGATAAAAACGGTGAAGTGAATATGCATCATGTTATTGCCTAGCAGGCCTTTCTGGTTTTTCCTCAGATATTAATATCAATTATATTATAAACTAACATTAACACATGGCTAAACAAAATGTTTTGTAGGTTACTATATAGACATGAATATGTAGATGGAATATAGTTGTGTCAAGTATAAACAAATTATTCACATCCATATCTCAGTTAAAGGCCATGCATATCTCCCAGAAAACAAACACACAAACATTTAGAGGAAGTAGAACTGAGGAACAAAACTCATCTCAAGTGATAAGCGAACTTTATAATATAATTCCATTGGGTTATATGCCTTGTTGACTTACATTCCCTATTGTCTTCTGGACAGCAGCAACATGTTGAAATGTTCTCTCATATTCCAGAGCTTGAACTTAGAGCTTTAGATCACCTTGCTCCTGTAAAAAAAAATTAAATTATGTAAGCGGAGGTCTGAAATACCAGAAGTCCAAAACCAGGCAAGAGATGCACATCAACTAATTTATGAGCATTACCAGTCTTCGAACAATGTTAGCAAGTTTTTCAACCCCATCAGCCTGCCTAAATAATTTGTAAAATGCTTGAGACTGTTTGTTGCACCTCTTCCTAAAGTCTTGCACATTTACAAAATGGATGGGAGAAACCAAATACTTATAGTACACTGAATGCAGGCAAAGTAGAAGAAATTTGCCACTGCCTTTAGGATAAAAATAGTAAACATGAAATTCATCCGACAACCACGTCCACAAAGCAATAGAGATTTCCAAACCAGACTTATAATTCATTTCTATGATCTTTAATAAAAATGAATTTCAGAACTCAGGTCTTTAACTGCTATACAAGTTAGGGATCCTCCTCTATCATTCCTCCATATTCAAATCACACCTAGTCACTTCTGTATCTATATTTAGATTACAGTAAATATAAATTAAAACTGAAATCTACATGAGCTCAAGCCAAGATGTTGCAATAAAGAAAACGTTGCAATGAAGCAAAAGATGTCTCCAAAGCGGAGCAATAACAAAATGAATTCGTTTTATTCAACTTATGATATTTTTTGAGAGATTATTCATAGAACCAAACTTGAATGAATGATTTATCTTTTATTTCTTATAAATATATCATGTAAAAGAATTGAGGACAAAGTAGTCACACTACATCAATTGAAAATAAACATTTCCTAAATGTATCTTGAATCATCAACTGAATACTTTTGGCTATTTACATTTCTAAGAGTGAGCTCAGTTCATAGATTGGAATTCCCATTCCTTTAATTAAATGCCTTCTCATCTTGCATCCAAAACGTTTAACCTCTAATAAAGTATTAGAGGCCGAGAGAGGTGTAACACCTTAATTCATGATCATATTACCCATGTATTAAGCTTTACTATGACCCATTGATCATATTTAGAAGTTTGAATTACATGATAGATTAAGATAGGAAATTTTCTTTCCTTGGGTAACTATTTATTTGGTAAACCCTTTTTCTCATATGAACTTTAAAAATTCATGGTTAATTGTAAAAAAATCGTATCAAGGTGATTCAAGTCTCTAAAAAAATTTGAGATCTCAAATACATGGAAAAAATATGATATGATATTTTATTTGTGCCAATTAGTACAGTTTATTGCACAAATTCTACTATTCAAATGGTTACCTCTAACTTTACCAAGATTTTGGCCATAAATTTAAAAATTCATATCTAAATCTATACTAAGCCAAATCATGCATTCTATATGTCATTAGAAGGCTCTCTATGTCTACTTACAGCCATGTCTTTATTGTATATTGATTCAGTTTAAACGAGGCACAACATTAATTTGAATCACTAAGGGTCAAAACATCATTTTTACTAGAATAATCATGGGAAAACTTGTATATTTCTCTTTGTACAGTTCTAATTGAACTCAAACTAGTGGTATATTAAACTCAAAACATAGATCTTTCCACTCATACATGCCACAGAGTTTTTTGGAGTTCTGCACAAGTTTCTACTGCCTTTTAGAATAAACAATATAGATGGTAAAAATCATAGTTTTCTCATAACTATCCAGTTTTAACCCTTAATTTCAAAAATTCACTATAAATTGTACACATGCCTAATTTAAGTGTTCTTTGGCTTGATAAAAAAGCTTACTCTATCTAATTTTAGAGCATATATAACAATCATATTGGATGCTCTGTTTTGAATAGCTTACCCCTCTTTCTTTCATGGTTGGTCATCTTAGACAATAATAAGCATCTCTTAACAAAACTAATTGCACATGCCTCTTATATCAGCAAAACATATTTCCATTCCATACCAAACATCATCTAAGGCACAAGGAAACATAACCATGCTAAATTACAGAGGCATAACATTTTACATGATTTAATACAAATTTATGAAATGACACTTTACAACTGTCACAATTTGCACAATCACCATGCTTCTCTTCCATCCTCTTAGCTTCTTGATATCTTTGCCATGGCTTGGGCCTAGCATGTTGATACTTGACGGGGTGAGATTATAATAATCTCAGTAGCAAGCCATGTTCCACATATTACATTATCAAGCAAGATATGAAAACATTATAAAAATCATGCTTAAAACATTTAGCACCATATTGTTTATAGAAAAGTTGGCAGCATAATGATTTAAAAAATGGACACCTTGGGGAACAAAACCCCTCAATTAAATAGCTAAATCAACCACTCAAGCAACAAGAAAACAATATGGCACATGTCAAAATATTAGCATAGCAAGATAACAATAAAGTGCAAGAATGAAACTTAGCTACCTTTGATGATATCCCTTGGCTTTCCTTTTTAAACTAAAGCTTCCTCTGGCTTTATTGAGCTTCCTCAAGTGCCTAAACATAATCAAACACCTGCTCATTTAAAACCCTAAACACTCAATTCTTTATCTTAAGCTTAATTTTTGAGCCAATACTTGTCTCTAAGCTTTTTATCATGGGGAACTCATTTTTGCCATCAAATTAATGAAATTCCAACCTTAAGATAGTCAAATGATCTGGCCAAAAATCTGCCATCTTAGGAAAATATGAATTTTCCAACTACTTCCTTTAAAACTTTCCTAACTTGCTTTACTTTGCAAAAACTCAAGGTTTCTCATCATTTTATGATTCCAAAAACACCTTCCCTCTTATTATCATGCTTAGGTCAAGATTGGGCAGCAAGTGGAAGAGGAAAATTTCAAGAAAATTAACTCAAACTACTAAGAAACTAATTTAGAACACTTAAAGATTACAAGAGGACCACTTACCAATTTATTTGGATTTTTCTTTCTTCTTTTCTTCTCTTTTTCTTTCCTCACGAGCTTTCCTCTTCCTTGGCTAAATTTCAGACCATTCTGCCTTCCTTTTCCAAGTGTCTGGTCATCCAAGTGAGAGGGAGCATATACAAAGTGAACTAACATTGGTCAAGTGTTTGAGTTTGGTTACTTTCCACCTTTAGTTAAACTAATTAACTTGAGTTAACCAAAGACATAGCCATTAAGTCTTCAAATTTCCTCACATGAGTTATGAGGTGGCACCATGTGGGAGGAAAACATCTCCATAATACTGCATATTTTTCCCAATCCAGTAATGCCCTGTGCTGCATGCTTTATACTTGGAACAATAAAATTACCTTTTGCAGTATAAAATCACCTTAGAGCATGTCTCTAATAGATGAACTTTGGTGTGTCAGACGCATTGAATATGGTTGGTGAATGGCTAGTTTTGCAGAGTAACCATTGATTGATATCTCTGACGGATAAATCTTATATCTAACAACTAGTTAAGCCACAAATTTGTAAATAGAACTTCATTTGAAGTTATGAGTAACAATTTTAAAATCTATATTGCAAAAATTCTGCTAGATTCATTGGTCAAAGCCTTTCCACAACACACCACATTCATTATACCATAAATTTCATACCTACTCTATTTAAGAGAGTTTTCATATCTAAAAAAAATCGTATCTTCATCTGGAAGAAAGATTCTTTGTGAGGGGAATCACAATAGGGATTAGAAAAATACTTGTAAGAGTGTTGAGTGAGATTTTTAGTGTTTTTAAAATAGAGCATATGGATTGTAATGTGGCAATGCAAGGAAGCCACTTAATTCTTGGAGATAGTGAAAAATTTCAAGTGGTGGCTTGAGGACTAGATGTAGATCAAGTGGATTGGATCGAAACCGGATAAATATAACACCCTTCATGTTATCTTTCTTGGCTCTGTGTTCAGGACCAGAGGAAACAGGATGGAGGAGGGCTCAAGTGGAGTCTGGAAGAGCTCCACGCCGCAGCGAGAAGTAGGGCCGCCACGGTGAGAACCATTCCAGTGGCATTGTTTCAGCTAAACATGGTGGAGTTGTGGCGAGGTATGCTGAGGCCGCGGTGAGGATCAGGAAATTTGTGTAAATCCGGATCATTTCGGATGATCGCGAAAGAAAGAAACGGAGGAAACAGAGGGAGCTCAGCTAGGGTTCAAGATTTCCGGCCATTGGGAGTTGTTGTTGGACCTTGGAAGCTTGGATTCAAGTTGGTAAGTGTTCTATACTCCTCCCTCTCCATTTTCTTCGGTTAGAATATGAGATTTTCGGTGTTGAGGTTGGATTTCCAATTTGGGACAAAATCCACCGATTGAAATGGGGTTAAGGAAGTGTGTTTTGGTGTTCTTGTTGCTTGGATGTGAGTTTTGAAGGGTGTATGCATGATTTAAGCTTAACCCTAGGTTGTTATTGGTTAGGGCTCTTGGGAAATCCGAAGTGTATGATGTTATGTAGTGTTTGAGTGATCCCTAAGAGCTTACTGATGCATACATGACATTATGATGATTATGATGATACATTAGCATCACCACATGACATTGTGAGACCATGATGCACAGCGGATGGAGTGGTGATGATGTGATGATGATATGATATATGATGATATATATATGTCAGCGAGGATAAGGGTGGATTATATATATTGGGGAGAATAAGGTTGGATATATATATATGTTAGGGAGAATAAGGTTGGATATATATATGTTAGGGAGGATAAGGATGGGGTTCCTACGAGGGTGACATGCATTTCATTCATTTCATATTGCATTCATAAGCTGCATGAGATGTATATATGCATATATTTGTGTGTGATTATCCCCGGTTACTGAGATATTGTCTCCCCCCTCTCCCATGAACTAACCTTTCAGGTGACAGTTCTGACACTAGTTTGGAGAAGATGTGTGAGTAGCTACGTACATGGGAATAGTCTATGTAGTGTGTGTATCTTGGATAATGTATCTTGTACCAAATAGGATAGAATGGTTTGTAATGGATAAATGATATGGTTGAGACTGGTTATAAATGTATGTATGTTTATGTATGTGGTATGTATGGTTGTATGGTCTTGGAGTTTAAGGAGTTGTATGTTTGTTTGTTTTAGGGCCTGTAGCTCATTTTGTCAAGTTGCATTCCAAGGGGTCAAATCTTAAAGGAGTGGTTCCTTTGAGGTGAAGCCTCTTTGGACAAGTTGGTTTGGAGATTTCGGACCTGTATGATTGGTTTGTCAGTGTCCATTTTCCTTTGGTGGATATTGGAGGTTGTTAATAGTGAGTTTTTGTCAATAATTGGCCAAAACAGTATCAAGGGTCCAAAATCTCCATATGGAGTTCGATTGAAGTAAAAGTGGTGTCTTTGGATAGATGGGGACTAGATTGACTTGTAGGAGTTGGAATCAAGTCAATCAGAGGTCGGAGTATAAAGCTATGCGCGTCGAAAGTTTGCCCTAGAATGTGAAAATTGTTGATAAGGGATATCAGCATGGGACCAGCGGGTCCAGAGTCTAGGCCGCGGCGCCAGTAAAGCCAGAAGTGATAGAGAAATAGGGGAGGCTAGAGTTACAGTGGTACTGTAGCGATCATGGCCTCAGCCCTATTTTTGGTGTTTTAGAAGTCGTTTCCGCTGTTTGAAGTTTTGGAGAGTTGTTTTAAGGTATTGGGGTTGTGTTTGTTTGAATTTTGAAGTTTTTGGCCAAGTCTGGAGGTGTTAGAAGGTAGGATGTTACAATAAATCTATGTGTTTTTCACTTCACTTTTCTCTTCTACATTCATATTTATTATTTTCTATTTTTCTGCAAACTTTTACTTTCACTATTATACTTCTTTTTTTGTAGAAAAATTTCATAATTCCCAATTTACCCCCATTGAGAACCCAGCATTCTAAACACACCTTTGTGTAGGGACTTTTCAAAGAACTCAGAGCTACTCAAGACTTCTCTTGTAATATACTATAACCCGTAGACCAAACTAGATGTAAACATGTAGAGACACAGTAGAAGAAAGTTCAACATTAGGGCAATGTCGCTGTGTGACACAGTGGAGATCGAATGACATGGTGCCGTGACCAGGATTTGGGTGGCATGGCGGCACTACTGGAGAGACAAAAGCTTTTTTGCTAATGTTGTCGACTAACTTCCAATGCACATAACTCCTTACTTCAACCTCTAATTAACTTGATTCTAAAGCCTACATGTGACTCTACTCCTTAGTTAACTACAAGTATAAACCACAACTCCAAATACCTCTGTATGGAAATTTTTGACATTTGAAACCAAAATGGTCACTTTTGGACTCAAACATGGCACCAACTACTCCAAAATTCAAACCACCAACACTTTGGTAACCAAAACCATCCAAACAAATCACAACTAACTCAAAGCACATGTCCATAAGGATGTCACGCCAAAGAAACTACTTATCTAGATTTTGACCCCTTTGGACCACCATTTACCTCAATGGGTTATATATATATATATTAATACATTTACCTTTTATGTATACTCCCTCCATCTTATCTTATTTGTCCTTTTAAAAAATTTTAAATGTCTCAATCTATCTATCATTTTACAAAACTAATGAAGTATTAATTATCTTTTTTACTGTTTTACCCTTCATTAAAAATAATAGTATGTGAAGTACAAGTGAAAAACATGTTATTTAATTCAAGGGTATCTTAGTAAAATATTATTAAACTTTACTATAATCTGTGTGAAAAATCAGAATGACAAATAAAATGAGAGGAAATATGTAACAATTAAAAATTTGGGAAAATGACATTTAAATACCAGGGATTGAAAATAATTCCAGAAACCTCATTGAATTTTCCATAATTACTAAGAGCACCTGAGTATGAAAAAGGAATTTTGCAATTAAAGTGAAATGACAAATTTGTTGTAATTAATTTAGGATTTGCAAATGAAAATTGTGTGTTTGCAAGTACTAACTGATTTAATGTTATTTACATGTAATAATTGTATATTTACAAGTGAATACCGTGTATTTGTAAGTGATATTGAGCTATTTATAAATTGTACAACTGGTTGCCCAAAAGGTTGCCACTGCTGGAAAGTCACCGAGGAAAGTTGCTACTACCATAACCTTAGTTGAAAAAATTGCTAGCGTCAAAAAAGCCTTCACTGCTAGAAGAGTCACTGGAGGGATGAATGAGGGAGGAAAAGAGAGGAAGCAAATTTGTCATTTAACTTCAGTTTCAAAATTTCTTTTTAATGCATAGGTACCTCTTACTAATTACAATAAATTTTGTGAAATTTCTAGAATTATCTTCACTCCTTGGTATGTAAATGCCATTGTTCCTAAAAGCTTTTAAACATATTAACAATAAAAAACTGTTTAATATATCTACTTTTTGTATTTTCTTTTCCATTTATGAAATGAGATTAAATGCATGAGATCCATCTCTGACATGTTATTAGGATTACTCACCAACCCAAATCAACCTATTTATGGATAGTTAAAATAATATATCTACTTTTTGTATTTTTTTTCCATTTATGAAATGAGAATGAAGTCTTTTCGATCCCTATACCGTAAATACAAAACAAAAATTATCAAGATGCTAAAAGTCGAATATTATTTTCTAGAATAATACAAATTCCACATCTCGGTCTCAACGTCACGAATTTGCATTGGGTGCTTATCAGAACTGTACCATTCACTTTTAATATGAACAGTCCAAATTTACAGTTTTTTATTTTGATTCTTTTTACATAATAACATTATTTTTTTTTAATATGACTGTTGTAAAATTATCTTTATTTTAGATTTTAAATTTAATAAATTAAAAATATGTTAAAAATATAATAATAAAATATAATTAAACTGGACTATCCATATTTAATCTGAACCATCTAAAGAACGATGAGCATAAGATGCTCATGTATCGAATGTATTTTCCAATGTCACTATAATTAATTTTTTACTAATACACATCTCGATATAATATAAACCAAGTTTTATTATTTTATTTTTTAATTCTTTAAAGAAAAGGTACCAGCCTGCCACCCTACCCCCCTTCCCCACCCTTCACCCATCACCCATCACCCACCCTCTCTTCCAACCACATGCTCCTCCCTTCCCCATAATTACGCATCACCACCCCCTCTTCCAACCACATGCTCCTGTCTTCCCCATAATTACCCATCACCCACCCCTTCTTCCAACCACATGCTCCTCCCTTCCCCATAAAATTATATAATTATAGTAATATAATATATATATTGTATTTATATTTATAATATGTTTAGTACCATATAAATTAGCTTTAAAATAAATCCTATCGAGATGGAATTTTCAAAATTTAATAAAAAAATTAAATTTTATTTAATTAAATTAAAGGGATAATTATTTTAAAGGACTCCTATAAAATGATATTAAGTTTAAAAGACATTAAAAATTCTAATTACTTTCTCTTATCATAAATATAGGGTCTTTTACCTTAGTCTTAAATATAAAACCCTTTTTAGAATATGAGATATACATTTAAAAAAAAAAGCCCTTAAGTAATTCATTCCAAAGAGAGAGAAAGAGATTAAATAAGGATAATTTTAGAAAAATGTCTTAATTTTTGAAAAATTAAGGTAGTTTACTAACTTTAACTCATATTTTCAGTCCGTATGATTCGGATAAAATGGTCATATACATATATAAGAACCAAAAGGAGTATTTAGAAAGTTCTCCTACATCTTATCATCTTAAATGATATTAAGGTTTCCACCTTATCTTTGAAAAGTAGATTCAGGGAAAAATCATGTGTAAGTTCATGAAAAAATAAAGTAAAAAAATTTTTAAGAAAATAAAAAATCCTGAGAAATTCACAAAATACAAGAAAAATATAAAAGTGGTCTTTTGGCCGAGTGCAGAGGAAGGAAAGCCACGATCAAAGCATTAGTGTTACCTTCGACTGGGTGCACTAGTGTGAGGTGAGCTTAGTGATGTCCCGGAATTAGTCTTGATCGATTGCTGGAAAGAAGTCACATATACGAAATGTTTTGTTATGACGACAACTTGTGGTTCTAGCCGTGTACGAGGGAGAGCGTGCATTCCATTACATTTTGTGTTCATGGCACCATGTGTATCACAGTATAAATTATTATATATATCGCGTGTGATTGTCCTCGGTTACTGAGACTTTCCCTCACACCCATCTTCCATAGATTAACATTTTCAGGTGAAAGCTCTGGTATTGGTTCGAAGAAGACAAAGGAGTCACAGTGTCTTGGACGTGGGAATATTCAAGTCACGGTAGTATGTTGTATTATATATATATGCATTGTGTCAAGTAGGACAGTATGTCTGTAATTTATATGAGAATGATGACATTGGGATGATGATGGTTGTATAATGTCAATGATTATGATTATGATGATGTTGATGAATGATATGGGATGATGTGTCGTGATGTAGGTATGTCTCGGTGTGTTTAGGAGTCTGAACAGTTATGTGTGTATTAGGCATGTAGCCCATTGAGTGGAATTGGGGTTCAAGGGAGTCAAATCTCAGAGGAGCAGTGCCTCTATGGTGAAACCTCTTTGGACAAGTTGGCTAAACTAAATAGGACCTGTGTGAATGGTCCCTGAGTGCCAATTTGCCTTTGGTGGCAATTGGAGGAGGTAAGTTGTGAGTTTTGGCCACAAAGTGATCAAATCAGTCACGGGTGTCCAAAATCTCCACACAGAGAAGGAATTGAGTGTAATCAGTGCCTATGGATAGATTTGAACAAGATTGACTTGTAGGTGTTAGAATCAGATCAATTAGAGATCGGAGCACCAAGTTGTGTGCATCGGAAGTTTGGCCCAAAAATCAACAAAATGCTAATACGGCATTAGAAGGGGGGCACCGCTGCGCCAGAAGCTTAGGTATGGTGCCAAGCTTGATGTTTTTTGGGAGTTAAAGTTAGTATGTTTAGGTTTAGTTCAGTCAATTTTTGAAATTTTTTGTTAAGATTGGAGGGGTGTTGGAGTAAGATATTTCACTAATATGATTTTTTTAAAAAAAAAATAAATGGTAGCATAATTTCTTTTTTTCAAATTCCAACTCGAGAAATATCAATCCATGCAAGACGGGATTCAAAAATTTGCATTCATATAGTGAATACACAGTACAGGATTCAACCAAAAAAAATATAGTATAGACTCTATTTTTTTTAGGTAAAGATCCATGTAATATTAATAAGGGTACATCTATCATATATGAGCACATAAATAGGATGCAATACAGTACTATATATAATATACGTCAATTCTTAAAATTTTAAGATTAAGGTGCCAGGACATTTTTACATATATAATATTATTTATATAATTATTTATATTTATAATTAATAAATTAACTCATTAAAAGAAAAAATGAGTATGTAAGTGTTAAGATAAAGTATTAAATATTTATAGCAACTTTTAAATAAAATATTTATTATTTCTTCTTGACAAGGAAACTTTTTTTTTTCAAAAATGGAGAAGCATTACATTTTGACAAACATTTATGAGATTATCTTTGTTTTACCTTAAAATTTTAAAATGATCATATTTTATTGTTAAAATTTGAAGTGATTAAGATGAGTATAAAATGGTACAAATAAATAAATATACATAAGTATAATATGCATATTATATCCCATCGTATATTAGATATAAGTGCATCTATTTTATTGAAATATCTATGCTTTATTGATAAAGACAGTACCAATTTAATTTATACATATATATATACACACACTATATTATATCATGATTCTTTCATTTAAAAAAAATATTTCCGTCACATACAATGAACGGATCATTAATGAATATTTCAGACAAATAAATAAAAAATAAAAAATGTTGGGTCAAGTCAAGATGAGATAGGTGCCTACGGTGTCTCCAGGTAACTTGTGTCTAGCTGTCCTATTTTGGTGAGTGACCTTTACCATCCACTCAGTCAAAAAGATAGGAAAGATGGGGTTTTTATTGAAAAAAAAAAGGGAGTTCTTTCGTGATATTCTTAAAGGAAAATGATATATAAGTAGCTCTTCAAAGAAAAAAATCTCTAATACATACTTTAAATTTGTGTAATTCTTAAAACATATCAAAATACTCTTTTATAAATATTATTATCTGGTGAAAAGATGATTTTACCCCTCATCTTTTTCCCTTCTCCTCCCTCGTCCCTCCTCCCTCTCATTTTCTTCCTCTCTCTCCTCTGTCCATCGCCCTCCCACTTCTCCTCCTTCCTCTTCCTTATTCCTTCCTCCTTCCTCTTTCTCCTCATGTGGTCCTTCCCTTCCTTCGCTAATCAAAATGATGCCATCCTTCCTCCGTTCGTCCCCCTTCCTCTACGATAGAGCCTTCCTCTTCAATCAAAGGCGAGCACGGATCTGAGACTCAACGGTGTCTGTAACATCCTACCTCGACTAATAACCAATACTCACAAAATACAACCATACACAACCCAAACAACTCCAAACAACTTCTCACAGCCTCAAACCAGCGGAAACGAACCCAAAATTACCAAATTTGGGGCTGGGGTCGCGGCCGCTACAGGACCACTGTGGCTCCAACCTGCTCTGTTTCTCCCTCGCTACTGCCATCACTGGCGCCGCAGCCTAGATACTGGCGCCGTGGTGCCCCCTTGCTGATATCCCATATCAGCACTTCAATGTTTTGGGGCAAACTTCCGACGCGCCCCCTGACGCCGTTTTGACCACTTATTGGCCCCAAACTCACCACTAACCAACCTCAATTGTCACCAAAGACAACTGGTCACTCAGAGACCATTCATACAGGTCCAAACTCTCCAAACCAACATATCCAAAGAGGTTGCACCTCAAAGGAATCACTCCTCTGAGTTCTGACCCCTTTGAACCCCAACATGACAATACGGGCTATAGGCCCTAAAACACCACCATCAGGCCCAAACCACTCTGGGCTCACAAATACTACCATACCAATTTCCAAAAGCATAACGCTCTCAAAACACCAGCATAATACATTCCACATAAACATAATCAAGCATACATTCATCCATAACAATCTTGTCCATCTAATACATTCAATACACAACTTTCTACCCTACTTGGCACATAATACATTATCCAAAAATACAAACACTACATAGACTTCTCACGTACACAGCTACTCTCTAGGCTTCACCGGACTAGAGCCAGAACCTTCACCTGAAAGGGTTAGTCATGGGAGAGGGTGGGGTGAGACAATGTCTCAGTAACCGGGATCAACAACACATAAACATATATATACACAGATATGAATAATATAACATATGAATGCAATGTAAAATGCATGGTATGCATGTCGTCCTCTCCGGGACTTCCATCCTTATCCTCCCTAACACACATATACATATAACCCATCCTTATTCTCCCTAACACACATATACATATAACTCGTCCTTATTCTCCCTAACACACATATACAATCCACCCTTATCCTCCCTAACATATACATACATCACATATTCCAACCTTATTCTCCCTAACAATTTCATCTATCATCATATATCATACATCATCACATCATCACCACTTTATCCGTCATATATCTCGATGTAACAATAACATGTGTTGATGCTAATGTATCATCATCATTATCATGATCATCATAACGTCTATACATCATATCTTATCACATCTACTATACGCATACCACGATATATAAAAACAACACACACACATATCACTATCATGGTATGAAAAAGACATGCATATATACATAACTATACATACTATCGTATAGAACCACATAAACAAACACCCGGTTACCTCAGGTTGTCAATACTGTGCTCACGCAAGTTCCACACGCTTTCTTGAACTTCAATACGCTTGAGCCCCACACAGCTAACCAAATAACCTTCATAATACATAATTCTCCCATTAACATAATATACCCATAATCACAATATCACAATTTAACCACTTTAGGCCTAACCCAAGGCTCCAACACCCGAATCATACATCAATAAGCTCTTAGGGACCCTTCAAATATTACTCAAATACATACATATCGGATTCCCAAGAGCCCCAACCGGAAACAACCTAGGGTTAAGCTCAAATCACACATAAACCCTTCCAAACTCAAATCCAATCATCAAGAACATCAAAACACACTTTATTAACCTCATTTAAACCATTTCAATCGGTGGATTTCATCACAAACCGAAAACCCAACCTCAAAACCAAAAACCCCATATTTCCACCGAATAAAAACGGAGAGGGAGGTGTAGAAGTAACTTACCAACTTAAATCCAAGCTCCCTCAGTCTGAAATCACCCCTGGACGCCGGAGATTCAAACCCTAGCTCAGCTCTCTCGCGATCTTCCTCGGTTTCCTTTTGTTTCTTTTCTGTCCGAGCATCCAAAATGATCCGGTTTTAAGCAAAAATCTCGACTCTCGCCGCAGCTCCTCCATAGAATTTTTGAAAAACGCTACTGGAAGTCTATCGCAGCGGCGGTTCTGCTCCTTGCCGCGATACGGAGCCCCTTTTCTGTTTCCTCTTGAACCATATCCATCCTACATCCTCCGATCCTGAACACAAAACCAATAAAGATATCATGAGGGGCATTACACTCTTCACTCCTTATAAAAATTTCGTCCTCGAAATTTCAACTCTTATCTCAAGCAAAAATCTCTGGATACTTCCTCCGCATAGAATCTTTAGTCTCCCATGTGACATCATTTGACGTCAAACCGCTCCATAAAACTTTTATCAACTTTATGGTCTTATTTCTTAACTGCTTTTCTTTAACATCTAGAATTTGTAACGGCGTGACCTTAAAAGTCAGATCCTCTCGTACTTGAACTGCTTCATCATCAATTATATGAGACGGATCCGGATGATACTTCTTGAGTTGAGACACGTGGAAAACATCATGGAATCCAGCAAGACTAGGCGGTAGCGCCACCCGATATGCTACTGGCCCAATTCGTTCCAGAATCGGATATGGACTCATATATCGTGGAGTGAGCTTCTTCGCTCGAATTAATCTCCCAATACCAAAGGTAGGAGTAACCTTCAAAAACACATAGTCTCCAGCATCAAATTCCAATGGTCTCCTCCTCTTATCTGCATAACTCTTTTGCCGACTCTGAGCAATGAGAAGCTTCTGACGAATACTTTCTATTTGCTGAGAGGTTTGATCAACAATATCTGGGCCCAAAAGACTCCTTTCATCGAGTTCAACCCAACACAACGGTGATCTGCACTTCCTGCCATACAACACTTCATATGGAGCCATCTGCAAACTCGAGTAGAAACTGTTGTAGGCAAATTCAACTAATGGCAAAAACTGATCCCAATTACCTTTGTTCTCTAGAACACATGCCCTAAGCATGTCCTCCAGAGTCTGAATAGTCCTTTCAGTCTGCCCATCAGATTGAGGGTGATAAGCAGTACTGAAACTCAATTTAGTACCCATGGCCTTCTGCAGAGATTTCCAAAACCTGGATGTGAATCTGGGATCTCTATCTGACACAATATTCATCGGGATTCCATGCAGCCTTACAATTTCATTTACGTACAACTGGGCTAACTTCTCCATCGAAATAGTTTCCCGAATTGGAAGAAAATAGGCCGACTTCGTCAATCTGTCTATAATGACCCATATCGCATTGTGTCCTGAAGAGGTCCTCAGTAATCCCATTACAAAATCCATAGAAACACTATCCCATTTCCACTCTGGAATCTCCAAGGGTTGCAACATACCTGCAGGCAATTGGTGTTCAATCTTGACCCTCTGACAGATTAGACATCTTGCAACATACTCTGTGATGTCCTTTTTCATACCTGGCCACCAATAACCACGCTTCAAATCCTGGTACATCTTAGTAGTACCTGGGTGAATAGTGTACCTGCTCTTGTGAGCTTCCTCCAAAATAATCTCACGCAACCCTGCAACGTTTGGCACACAAATCCGACCTCGGTACCGGATGATACCATCCTCCAAAATATCAAAGTCCTGGGTCTCCGCCATTTCAACCTATTCTCGAATGCCCAAAAAATAGTCATCCTTTATCTGAGCGTAGCAGATGTTCCTCAATAGATCGCTTGATACACTGAGGGAACTCATTACTAATACTCCAGGATGGATATTGATAGATAACTTCATATCTCTCAAGCTTTCAAGCAAATGCTGCTCCCTGATCATCATTATAGCCATATGGATTGACTTCCCACTCAATGCATCTGCCACAACATTGGCTTTCCCAAGATGATATTTCAAAGCAAACTCATAATCCACCAGGAACTCTACCCAACGCCTTTGCCTCATATTCAGCTCTTTCTGATCAAACAAATACTTTAAACTTTTGTAATCACTGAATACCTCGAACTGAGCGCCATAAAGATAATGTCTCCACAATTTCAAAGCAAACACTACAGCCACTAGCTCCAGGTCGTGAGTAGGATAGTTCTCCTCATGAGGCTTCAACTGCCTTGAAGCATACGCCACAACTCTGCCTTGTTGCATCAGAACACACCCTAGACCCTTCTTAGAGGCGTCTATATAAACAGTGAACAACTCTAATGGGTTGGGGATAATGAGTACTGGGGTAGACGTCAGACAAACCTTTAGCTCTTGGAATGCTCTCTCACACCTGTCATCCCAAATGAAAGATCGATCCTTACGAGTGAGTCTAGTCAATGGGATCACAAGCTGAGAGAATCCCTTAATGAACCTTCTGTAATATCCGGCCAATCCCAGAAAACTCCGAATTTCAGTCACCGATTGCGGTCTCTCCTAGTTCAAAACCGCTTCAACTTTACTAGGGTCCACTGCCACTCCTTCCGCAGAAATCACGTGACCCAGAAATTTCACTTCCCGTAGCCAAAACTCACACTTACTGAGCTTAGCATATAGTTGGTGATCTCGCAATACCTGTAACACAATCCGAAGATGAAGTGCATGCTCCTCCTCACTCTTGGAGTATATTAGAATGTCATCAATAAACACTACCACGAATTTATCCAAATAGGGTCGAAACACTCTATTCATATAATCCATGAAGATTGCCGGGGCATTAGTCAACTCGAACGGCATCACCAGGAATTCATAATGACCATATCGAGTTCAAAATGCCGTTTTAGGCACATCTTCAGCACGCACTCGCAGTTGATGGTATCCTGACCTCAAATCGATTTTAGAGAATACGGAAGCACCTGCCAACTGATCGATCAAGTCTTCAATCCTAGGAAAAGGATATTTGTTCTTAATCGTCACCCGGTTTAGTTGCCTGTAGTCAATGCATAATCTGAGGCTACCATCCTTCTTCTTGACAAACAATACTGGAGCTCCCCCAAGGTAAGACACTCGGTCTAATAAAACCTCTTTTCAACAAATCCTCAATCTGCTTCTTTAATTCCTTCAATCTCGATGGGGCCATTTGATATGGAGCCTTCGAAATAGGACTTGTCTCGTGCACCAATTTGATGGAAAACTCCAGTTCTCGTGGTGGCAGCAAACCTGTGATCTCTTCTGGAAACACCTCCGGAAATTCATTCACGACTGAGTATCTTTCGACACCACCTTTCATATCCATATTCACCGAGAAGAAAACTAGAAAACCCTGACAACCTTTCTGCAAATACCTGTCAGCTTAGGCAAAGGACAAACAAATATTCTCATCCCCTTCAATACTAGGTATATTCATAGGCAAAGACACAATCTTTTGAGCACAGTCGAGAATGGCATTATTTGCCTCCAGCCAATCCATCCCAATTATCACATCAATCTCTTGCAACGGTAAACAGATTAGATCTAAAGTAGTGCTTCGGTGTTCAAAACGAACCACACAGTTTAAACAAGCTTGAGCTGTCCTTATTGAAACTCCCGTAGGCATCGATACTGACAACTCAAAAGGCAACTCCATTGCCATAATACCCAATCTCCGAGCACAATCAAAAGAAATAAAGGAATGCGATGCACCTGAATCAAACAAAGCATGAATAGAGTAACCATTGAGTTTAATTTTACCTCTAATCATGGTAGGCGCTGCATCCGCTTCCTGTCGGGTGATAGCAAAAACTCATCCGGGCATCATGGGTCTCCTTGTCGCATCATCATGCCTTAGATCCCAACAATTCCGCTACATATGACCCGGTCTCCCACAATTATAACAAATTAAGCACGGACAATCAACATGGCTAAACCCGCATTTCGTGCACAAATTCGATGCACTACCTGAACCATATTGAGATGGAATGGAGTCCCTTCCTACCTGCTCACTCTGACTAGAACTTCCCTGTTCAAAACTACCTCGATAAAAGGGTCCTCTGCCAAACCGACCTTTATTGGACTGATCCCGTCCAAATCTACCTCTACCTCTACCATGGCGGCCTCGATTATGGCAACCCCTTCCTCCACTAGAACCTATGCTACCACCGCTGCTATCACTTCCTGAACTACTACCTTTATTGATTCCTCCTGTGGGTCCTAGGTGAGAAAAGGCCCGAATCATGGAATTCTTTCTATACTCCTCGGTCTGTTTCATTCGTTTATAGAGAGCACAAATCTTTGCACATAAGTCCTCAAAGGACACAAACTCTACCGCTGACAGCCGTTCTTTAATCTCTGGGTGAGCTCCCTCAAACAACCTTTGAGCCATCCACCTATCATCAAGATGATTATTCAGATAAGTGGAATAATTGGCCAGGTCTAAGAACTAATCAATGTACTCATGCACCGACAAATTTCCTTGCTGAAAGGCTAAAAACTCCGCCTCTTTCTGCATCATTAAGGTTGGAGGTAGGTAGTGTGCAAATAATCGTCCCTTAAACTGTTCCCAAGTCATTGGAGGATTCATCACTTCAGCGTTTGGAACAACACTCCTTCACCAACGCTTGGCCTTCTTCTCAAGCTTAAAGGCCGCTAGTTGCACCCTTTGCTCCAAGGTGTAATCCATCACGCTAAAGATATTCTCCAAATGTTCTATCCAATTCTCAGCTTGGGAAACATCCATGGTACCTTCAAAAGCCGGGGGATCAAAGTTTTGAAAGTCCTTTAACTGCGTAGAGATACCCCTTCTTTCAACCCTTGGGGCTCTCTCAGGCTCTACCACATTTTCATCCCTCATGCATTCAAATCCACCTAGATGTCAGCCTCTTCATTCATTCCACCCTGCTCTTGTCTATCCATTCTTTCTTGCAGCCTGTTCAACACTTCCCCCTGAGTGTTTACTTGGTTACCGATGCCAGCTAACATTTCTTGCATCTGCCTCATGAAATCATTATTACTTTGCCTTCCTCTTCCTCTGCGAGACATTTCCTACAAACAAACCACAACACATTCAATTATATGGTTCTAGACTAGCATTACAGTGGGAACATAGTCTATGTATTCATAATTATGTGCCAAGTACTACATCAGGCAGAAATAATGGCCCAAAACCATTGCTCTGATACCAAAATGTAACATCCTACCTCCACTAATAACCAATACTCACGAAATACAACCATACACAACCCAAACAACTCCAAACAACTTCTCACAGCCTCAAACCAGCGGAAACGAACCCTAAATTACTAAATTTGGGGCTTGGGCCGCGGCCGCTACAGGACCGCCGTGGCTCCGGCCTGCTCTGTTTCTCCCTCGCTACTGCCATCACTGGCGCCGCGGCCTGGATACTGGCGCCATGGTGCCCCCTTGCTGATATCCCATATCAGCACTTCAATGTTTTGGGGCAAACTTCTGACGCGCATAACTTTATGCTCTGATCTCCGATTGACTTGATTCCAACTCCTACAAGTCAATCTAGTTCCAAACTAACCACAGACACCACTTTCACCTCAATCCAACTCCGTATGGAGATTATGGACCCTTGACACTGTTTTGACCACTTATTGTCCCCAAACTCACCACTAACCAACCTCAATTGTCACTAAAGACAACTGGTCACTCAGAGACCATTCATACAGGTCCAAACTCTCCAAACCAACATATTTAAGGAGGTTGTACCTCAAAGGAATCACTCCTCTGAGTTCTGACCCCTTTGAACCCCAACATGACAATACGGGCTATAGGTCCTAAAACACCACCATCAGGCCCAAACCACTCTGGGCTCACAAATACTACCATACAAATTTCCAAAAGCATAACGCTCTCAAAACACCAGAGCATAATACATTCCACATAAACATAATCAAGCATACATTCATCCATAATAATCCTGTCCATCTAATACATTCAATACACAACTTTCTACCCTACTTGGCACATAATACATTATCCAAAAATACAAACACTGCATAGACTTCTCACTTACACAGCTACTCTCTAGGCTTTACCGGACTAGAGCTAGAACCTTCACCTGAAAGGGTTAGTCATGGGAGAGGGTGGGGTGAGACAATGTCTCAATTACCGGGATCGACAACACATAAACATATATATACACAGATATGAATCATATAACATATGAATGCAATGTAAAATGCATGGTATGCATGTCGTCCTCTCTGGAACTTCCATCCTTATCCTCCCTAACACACATATACATATAACCCATCTTTATTCTCCCTAACACATGTTGAATCAAGAGTTTTGATGATTCCAAACCAACATCCAAGAGCTTGGATTGAAGATATCAAAGGAGATCAAAGTGCTTCAAGTGAAGAATTTGAAGAGTATTTGCTGCTAGATCTTTTGTAGGATCTTTAGTTTTTGTTGTGATTGGGTAAAAGATTTTGATTTGAAGAAAAGATGTTTTCAAACCTTGATTTTATGTTAAATCTTGACTTATTTGAAAAACACCCACAAACAGACAAAGTTTGTAAGTTTAAACTGAACTATCATGTTGAAAATTTGAACTTTGCCTTTGAAAATTCGAATTTCGAGCTAAAACTGAATAAGTCTGAAGAGATGTCTCTCTATTAGATGAATTTTGGTCTTCCAAAATTTGAATTTTCATCAAGTCTGAAAGAAGCATTTTTAGTGACAAACGGACTTCACAAAATCAAAATTGGAATTTCAGACAAAATGCAATTTGTGAAAACCAAAGAAATTCGTCTGAAAATATGTTAAAGTTCATCTGAAATCAAGAAGAAATTGAGTTTGAAAAATGCTCTTTGATAGACGAACTTTGACTTTGCAACATTCGAATTTTCATATAGGTCTGAAAGGAGCTTCTTTGAGACAGACGAATTTCACTCTTTCAAAATTCGAATTTCAGACAAAACACAACTTGAGAAAACAGAAGAAATTCATCTGAAACAATGTTAAAGTTCAACTGAGATCAAGAATAAATTAAGTTTCAAAACTGGTCTCTAACAGACGAATTTCAGTGTCAAAATTCGGAGAAAGTTATCTACTGTGCCTCTTTGAACGTTCAATGGACAGACGAATTTTGGGCATCCAAAATTCGAATTTCGAGGGTACTGTAGAAAATTGAAAATACTATTCACAATTTACAGAAAAACTTTCTTCTTGAAAATTCGTATGTCACATTGTGAAAATATTTTATAAGTTTCAAAATTCGAATTTCACTCTATGGACAGACGAACTTCGTATTTTAACGTTGGAAGCTTTAACCTTCAGTTCCTTCGAAATTCGTCTGTTGACCAACCAAAATTCGAATTTCAGTATGTCAGAAACATTAAATACGGTTGGTAAATGGATAGTTTTTCAGAGTAACCGTTGGATAACTTCCCCAATGGATAGATTTAGTCTCTAACGGATATTTGAGAACTAAAACTATAAATATAACATCATTTGAAGTTATGGGTAACTAATCAAACTTGTATATACCGAATTTCTGCTGAATCTTCTTCTCAAAAGCTTTTACCCTCTCAACTTCATTATCTGTACTTTAACCTTCATATCTACTCTATTCAAGAGAGTTATACATTTGTAAACAATCTACTCTTCATTTGGAAGAAAAATTTACTTGTAAGGGGAAATCACAAGGGGATTGGTAGCACATTGTGAAAGTGCTTAGAGAGTTTGAGAGAGCTCAGAAACAGAGCATACTCGTGTACTGTGCCATTAGCAAGAAGCCCGTTGAAATTCTTGCTGTATAGTGGATAAATCTCAAGAGTTGTCTTGGGGACTGGACGTAGGTCAAGTGGATAGACCGAACCAGGATAAATCACTGAGTCTTCTTCTCCTTATCCTTACTGATCTACTTACTCTGTTTTACTTATTGTTTTCATTACACTATGATATCTTCACCCACTTCACTTTGTGCAGAAAAATTTTAATCTTCCCAATTCACCCCCCTCTTGGGAAGTCAGCCTTGCTAACAAGTGGTATCAGAGCCCGGATTCCCATTCAAAGGATTTTACAGTTCGGGAACAAAGATGGCTGGCTTTGGAGAGAGTATACTTCCTGAAGGGAACAATACTAATAGACCACTAGGCTTCAGTGGAGAGCATTATGGGTACTGGAAGATGAGGATGCAGATCTACCTCCAATCAATTGATCTTGACATCTGGACAGTCATTGAAAAAGGAGATATCGTCCCAATGGCTTTAACTGAAGATGAAAGATACAAAGAGAAGATGGAAGATACAAAGAGAAGCTGGAAGTAGAGTGGAATGATGAAGACAGAAGGAGAGTCCTACTGAATGTCAAAGCAAAGCATTGTTTAGTCAGTGCCCTGAACCAGGATGAATTCTACAGAGTCTCACAATGCACCACTACAAAAGGAATGTGGGATACTCTACATATTGCACATGAAGGAACATCTGGAGTCAGGGAGAACATACTGAACACGTGCATTGTGGAGTATGAAAGCTTCAGAATGGCTGAAGGAGAAACTATAAAGGAGCTCCAAAAGAGATTTACTCTCATTGTGACTCAACTGAATTACCTGGGAAAGGAATACACTCAGTCTGAGAAAGTAAAAAAGATACTCAGAGCTCTCCCTCTGGAATGGCAGCCCAAGGTGACAGCAATAGAAGAAGCCAGAGAAGAATCAATGGCCTTTGTCACAGCTCTCTTCGGCAGCCTTGAGGAGTATGAAGGAAAAATCAAAGCACTCAAGGAAGCTGGGCTGGACAGAAAGAAGAAAGGCGTTGCCCTCAAAGCTGCTGATGAAAAGGAAGAAGAATCTGACGAAAGAGATGAGCTGGATGAGGAAACTCTGGCTATGATGGTCAAAAAATTCGGAAGATTCTACAGCAAGAAGAAGAACAAGAGATTCTTCAAGAAGGGAGCTGCTGGAGAAAGCAAGAAAGAGGCAAAAGAACCTGTGACTTGCTATGAGTGCAAGAAGTAGGGACACATAAAGTGGGACTGCCCCCAATTCCTTAAGAAGCAAGAAAAAGAAAAGAAAATTGCTGACAAAGGGAAGAAGGAGAAAGCCTACATCTCATCTATATGGGGCAACAGCTCAGATGAGGAAGAAGAAGATGAGGATGAGATTGCCAACATTTGTCTGATGGCACTTGCTTCTGAAGAAGCCACACCCTCATGCAGTAGTGATCAGGAAGAAGAGGTATATAAATCTGAACCTTCCTACTCTGAATTACTGGATGCATTTCATGAGCTTCATGATGAATTCATTAAAGTTGCTAAAGAACTGAAATTGGCAAAGAAAAAGATAAATAAGTTGGAATTTCAAAGCATAGTTTCTGAAATTGCCTCTTTACCTACTACTGAATCTGTTTGCTGCACTTCATGCAATGAACTTAAGCAAACTAATGATTATTTAGTTAAAAGCATGTCTAGACTCACTAGAGGTAAAGATATGTTGTTTGCTTTGATGGGGAGCCAAAGAATACCACAAGGAAAAGCTGGTCTTGGCTATGATCCATATGCTGTCAAGGAAAAGATTAGGAAGAAAAACCAGAATGCATATATGGGATATTTTGTGCATACTGAGAGCAATAAAAAGAAAAATAATGCATCACCTCACATTGAAACATATGATCAACAAAGGCATGCTAGACAAAAGTATTATCTGTATTATTTTCTTCCTGCTTCTCAATCTGGCAGTCCTTTCACTACCTGTCATTTCTGTAACAAAAAGGGACATATTTCCAGTTCCTGCGTTTTAAAGAAAAAAGGACTTGGCAGGAAAGTTGAATGGGTTCCCAAAGTTGCATCTGCATCTAGGGAAAGATCTACTGACCGAAAGGACCCAAGCAAATTTGGGTACCTAAAAGGAAAACATAAATATTGTTTTGCAGGTCTGTCTCAAAGCTAAGAAAAGCAACAAATGGTATATGGACAGTGCCTGCTCAAACCACATGACTGGTGACAAGGAGAAGTTCATCACCCTTAGAGACAAGAAAGGAGGAAAGGTGACCTTTGGAGGTGATCAATATGGCAAAATCATTGGCATTGGCATTGTGGGGAAAAATCCAAAAACATCCATTGAAGAGGTGCTGTTTGTAATTGGCCTCAACCACAATTTACTGAGCGTGAGTCAGACCTGTGATAGAGGAAACTGGGTGCTGTTTGATTCAAAGTTTTGCCTGGTCATCAGAAAAAGTGATCACAAAGTAATCCTAAAAGCTCAAAGGGATGGTAACTGTTATACTATTGATCTTGATGAACTTCCTCCCTTAGATTCTGTGTGCTTAATTAGTCAAAATAACGATAGTTGGTTATGGCATAGGAGATTAGCTCATGTTAATATGAATCAATTGTCTAAACTGGTTAAAAATGAGCTAGTTACTGGTTTGCCACAAATATCCTTCGAAAAGGACAAAGAATGTGATGCATGCTTAAAAGGAAAACAAACTAAATCATCTTTTAAATCCAAAAATGTAGTTACCACAACAAGACCACTTGAATTGTTGCATATGGATTTAATTGGACCTTCTAGGGTAAAGAGTCTTGGTGGTAATCTGTATGTGCTTGTAATTGTAGATGATTACTCTAGATTCACTTGGACATTATTTCTTTCCTCTAAAAGTGATACCTTTGATGCATTTGTTACCTTAGCTAAGAAAGTGCAAAATAAGAAAGGTATTTCTATTGTGTCTATCAGGTCAGATCATGGAGGAGAGTTTGAAAATGCATACTTCCTGGAATACTGCAATGAGCATGGAATTGACCACAACTTCTCAGCACCAAGGACTCCTCAACAAAATGGAGTAGTAGAAAGGAAGAACAGAACTATTGGAGAAATGGCCAGAGCTATGCTGAATGAGAAGGAACTCTCTCAAGTATTTTGGGCTGATGCAGTGAACACATCAAGCTACATCATAAACAGAGCCTACATCAGACCAATCCTTGGGAAGACTCCATACGAACTGTACAAGGGAAGAAAGCCAAATCTGTCCCATCTCCATGTGTTCGGATGCAAATGCTTCATTCACAACAATGGAAATGAAAATCTGAGTAAGTTTGATGCCAAATCCGATGAAGGTATATTTCTACGCTATTCTAGTAGGAGTAAGGCATATAGAGTTTATAACAAAAGATCAAATGTGATAGAAGAATCTGTACACGTTGTTTTCATTGAAAATGAAACTGTTTCAAAACATGCTACCAATGAGGATGATCTTGCTTTCAACTTTGAAAAAATGGGCATTTCCGATAAAGGTAAAACTCAACCTACAAAGATATCTGAATCTGTTAACATAGAGGAAGATATCTAGGAGTAACAGTTTGATGAAAATAATGAAGAAACATCTCAAGAACTCCCTAGAGCTTGGAGATATCAAAGGAATCATCATGTTGATCAAGTGATAGGTAATGTTCAAGAGAGAATCAAAACCAGAAAACAGTTAAGGGATCAAATGCTAAACTGTGCTTTCATTTCTCAAAATGAACCCAAATGTGCTGAAGAAGCCTTAACTGATGATTACTGGATTTTGGCTATGCAAAATGAACTAAATCAGTTTGAAAGAAATCAAGTTTGGGATTTAGTACCAAGGCCCAAAAATCATTCTGTTATTGGTACCAAATGGGTTTTCAGAAATAAACTTGATGAATCTGGAACAATAATCAGAAATAAAGCTAGATTGGTTGCTAAAGGGTATAATCAGGAAGAGGGTATTGATTTTAAAGAAACCTTTGCACCAGTAGCTAGATTAGAAGCTATAAGAATATTGCTAGCATATGCATGCATGAAAAACATTTTATTATATCAAATGGATGTAAAGAGTGCCTTTCTAAATGGATATATCATGGAAGAGGTTTATGTAGATCAACCTCCAGGTTTTGAGGATTCTACAAAACCAAACCATGTTTATAAACTAAAGAAAGCTCTTTATGGTTTAAAACAAGCCCCTAGAGCATGGTATGAGAGATTAAGCAACTTTCTAACTGAAAAGGGGTTAAATAGAGGCAAAGTAGATACAACTTTATTTACTAAGAAAGAAAATAAAGATTTACTCATTGTCCAAATCTATGTTGATGATATCATATTCGGTGCTACTAATGAGTCTCTTTGCAAGAAATTTTCTGAGTTAATGCAGGGAGAATTCGAGATGTCAATGATGGGAGAACTCAACTTCTTCCTTGGACTGCAAATCAGACAGCTTGGTGATGGTATCTTTCTCAGTCAATCCAAGTATCTAAAGGTGCTGCTAAAGAAGTTTGGAATGGAGAATGCCAAGCCAATGGGAACACCTATGGCTACTGTAACCAAACTGGACATGGATGAGAATGGGAAGATGTTTGACATTACTCAGTACAGGAGAATGATTGGATCCCTGCTGTACCTAACTGCCAGCAGACCTGACATTATGTTCAGTGTCTGTATGTGTGCAAGGTTCCAATCATGCCCCAAAGTGACCCATACAACAGCTATGAAAAGAATTTTCAGATATCTTATTGGAACCTCACAGATGGGTCTTTCGTATCCAAAAGGCAATGGAGAAGATCTCAAAGGATACACTGATGCTGATTTTGCAGGATCCAAAATTGATAGAAAAAGCACAAGTGGAACTTGTCAGTTTCTTGGAGGATCCCTGGTCTCATGGTTCAGTAAAAAGCAAAACAGTGTGGCCCTATCCACTGCAGAAGCTGAGTATGTTGCAGCTGGAAGCTGTTGTGCCCAAGTCATCTGGATGAAGCAGCAGCTTGAGGATCTTGAGGTTAAAATGAGAGAGATACCAATCATGTGTGACAACCAAAGTGCCATAAATATCACCAAGATTCCTGTCATGCATTCAAGGACAAAACATATTGAAGTTAGACACCATTTCATCAGGGATCACGTTCTAAAAGGAGAAGTTAAACTGGAGTACATTCCAACAGAGGATCAAGTTGCTGATATACTCACAAAACCTCTATCAGAAGACAGGCATTGCAAAATAAGGAGAGAATTGGGAATGGTAAATCCCAATGAACTGTAAGTTATTCCTGTGTAATTCTATCTTTAGAATTTTGAATGTTAAAATTAATTCTAACTTTAGCATCGGAGAGTGTTTAATTTAAGCTGCAGATGCTCCTCACAAGACTAAATGGCTATACACTTGAAGATTGGAGCATATCAGAATGGAACAACCAGAAAGTGAAGTAAATAACTAAAATCCTAAGCTCTGGATCCATTCTGTAAGTTATTAATGACGATGCTTGTATTTTAAATGTTGTTAAACGTATTTTGCTTCATAAACTGTGTTTTTGTACTACTCAACGTGGTCAACATTCGAATTTTAAGTGACCAACAGACGAACTTCGACCTGTTAAACTTTGGAATAGTTCTCACTGATGCCTCGAAATTCGTTTGTTGAATAATGGAAGTTCGAATTTTCAAGAACAAAATTTTCAAAATTATGTTTGTCCATCACTGTTATACGAATTATCACTTATTAACATACGAATGTTGGACAACCTTTACAAAAGATGAGGAATTCAAATTTTTAGTTCAAAATTCGTCTGTTGAATCATGTTCTTCATGCTGAATGCTTGAAAGATGAAGTTCTTCATGCTAAATTCATCTATTAGTTGGAATTTTGATTGTTCATACTGTTTTCCCTTTAACATTCAAACTTTGTTGAAACAAAATTCGTCTGTTGTGCTTGTTCTGCTTGATCCAAGCCTCTGTCAGATGAACTTTTAGATGAAAAGTCGTCTGTCAGTAAGCTTTGCCAAACGGTTTAACCTGTAACTGCTCGAAGTTCAAATTTTGACCTCTCAAAATTCGTTTGTCAGATGGTTACATATGTTAAATCCGACGGTTTTTCATTGAACAAACGCAACCCTATTTGTCCCTCCTTCCACTCCCTCCTCATGGACCAAGCCAACCAAGATCACTGAGTTGTTTGACAGTTTGTCAACACTCATGCTCAGCATTCGGGATGAGCAAAATGCCAAATTTGCTCACCTACAAGATCAGATCCATCAGTTGGCTGTGAATATGAAAGTGGTGGCTGATGCTTATGAAGAAATAAGAAATGCAATTCCTACCACTTCAGCTCCACCTCAGCCTGGTGTCCCTGAGCCTACTCTGTCTCCATCTCCTGTGCCTCCTAGTCCGTTTGAGTTGGATTCTCCTGTCCCTGGTGTTTGTGTGCAAAAGACTGAACCAGCTGGCACTCCAAAGGTCTCCAGCAATGAGGCAAGTCCTGGTCCTCCCTTGGACTATGGCATAGAGGAAGAGGGTCTGCAGGAATCTAGCCCTCTTGAGCCTACTGAAGCAGTTGGACAAGACTCTATCCTTTCCATCCACGAGTCTGAGCAAGTTGAGCAGCTGGTAGCATCCCTATCTGCTTCACCATTTCTGCAAGCTGCACTCAATGAGGAAAGGAGCATTGTGCCTGTTATTGATTTTGAAGCTATTGCTCACAATGCCCTTCTGCTAGCTCAAAGGAAAAGGCTTGAAGAAATGTTTCCTCCTCCTGAACCTGCCTCTCCTTCTCTTGCTGCTTATGGGCTTTCAGAGGAACAGAGAGCTCGACTAGCTCTTTCCAGGCAGGAAATGCAAGAGCTGCTTGAGGTCTCTGATGATGATGGTGATGAAGAACCTAGCCCTGAGCCTGTTGAGCCTCCTGCACCAGTTCAGCCAGAGATTCCTTTTGCTCATGTCCCTCTTCGTGCTGTTCCTATCTCTCAGATTCCTCCTCCAATAGACTTTTTTGGGCTCTCTGATGATGCCAAAAAGGGGGAGAAGATAAAGAAAACTGGGACCAAGCAAGCTGGAAAATCTGCTGAGTCATCTGGGAAAGGAAAGACATACAACAAGAAGTATAAGCTAAAGAAGAAGTGATTGTTTTAGATCTTAGGCTGAATCTTCTTGTTGTACTTTGTTATGTTTTGTATTTTGGTTATTCCTTATGTTTTGAGAACTGATCTTTAATTGATGTATTGCAACAATTTGGTTAAATGAATGAATTTGTTGGTTGCAATGTTTTGTGCTTTAAATATCTTCACTTAATCTGTTGGATATGATATCTTATGCATATGTTGAGGGGGAGCTTGTGAAAGCAAACCCAAGTACTAATCCAGTTTGTGAGTTATTTTGTCATCATCAAAAAGAGGGAGAATGTTGAATCAAGAGTTTTGATGATTCCAAACCAACATCCAAGAGCTTGGATTGAAGATATCAAAGGAGATCAAAGTGCTTCAAGTGAAGAATTTGAAGAGTATTTGCTGCTAGATCTTTTGTAGGATCTTTAGTTTTTGTTGTGATTGGGTAAAAGATTTTGATTTGAAGAAAAGATGTTTTCAAACCTTGATTTTACGTTAAATCTTGACTTATTTGAAAAACACCCACAAACAGACGAAGTTTGAAAGTTTAAATTGAACTGTCATATTGAAAATTCGAACTTTGCCTTTGGAAATTCGAATTTCGAGCTAAGACTGAATAAGTCTGAAGAGATGTCTCTCTGTTAGACGAATTTTGGTCTTCCAAAATTTGAATTTTCATCAAGTCTGAAAGAAGCCTTTTTAGTGACAGACGAACTTCACAAAATCAAAATTCGAATTTCAGACAAAATGCAATTTGTGAAAACCAAAGAAATTCGTCTGAAAATATGTTAAAGTTCATCTGAAATCAAGAAGAAATTGAGTTTGAAAAATGCTCTCTGATAGATGAACTTTGACTTTGCAACATTCGAATTTTCATATAAGTCTGAAGGAGCTTCTTTGAGACAGACGAATTTCACTCTTTCAAAATTTGAATTTCAGACAAAACACAACTTGAGAAAACAGAAGAAATTCGTCTGAAACAATGTTAAAGTACAATTGAGATCAAGAATAAATTAAGTTTCAAAACTGGTCTATGACAGACGAATTTTACTCTGTCAAAATTCGAATTTCGGAGAAAGTTATCTACTGTGCCTCTTTGAACGTTCAATGGACAGACGAATTTTGGACATCTAAAATTCGAATTTTGAGGGTACTGTAGAAAATTGAAAACACTATTCATGATTTACAGAAAAACTTTCTTCTTGAAAATTCGTATGTCACATTGTGAAAATATTTTATAAGTTTCAAAATTTGAATTTCACTCTATGGACAGACGAACTTCGTATTTTAACGTTGGAAGCTTTAACCTTCGGTTCTTTCAAAATTTTTCTGTTGACCAACCAAAATTTGAATTTCAGTATGTCAGAAACATTAAATACGGTTGGTAAATGGATAGTTTTTCAGAGTAACCGTTGGATAACTTCCCCAACGGATAGATTTAGTCTCTAACGGATATTTGAGAACTAAAACTATAAATATAACATCATTTGAAGTTATGGGTAACTAATCAAACTTGTATATACCGAATTTCTGCTGAATCTTCTTCTCAAAAGCTTTTACCCTCTCAACTTCATTATCTGTACTTTAACCTTCATATCTACTCTATTCAAGAGAGTTATACATTTGTAAACAATCTACTCTTCGTTTGGAAGAAAGATTTACTTGTGAGGGGAAATCACAAGGGGATTGGTAGCACATTGTGAAAGTGCTTAGAGAGTTTGAGAGAGCTCAGAAACAGAGCATACTCGTGTACTGTGGCATTAGCAAGAAGCCCATTGAAATTCTTGCTGTATAGTGGATAAATCTCAAGAGTTGTCTTGGGGACTGGACGTAGGTCAAGTGGATTGACCGAATCAGGATAAATCACTGAGTTTCCTCTCCTTATCCTTACTCTTCAGCTTACTCTGTTTTACTTATTGTTTTCATTACACTGTGATATCTTCACCCACTTCACTTTATGTAGAAAAATTTTAATCTTCCCAATTCACCCCCCCTCTTGGGAAGTCAGCCTTGCTAACAACACACATATACAATCCACCCTTATCCTCCCTAACATATACATACATCACATATTCCAACCTTATTTTCCCTAACAATTTCATTTATCATCATATATCATACACCATCACATCATCATCACTTTATCCGTCATATATCTCGATGTAACAATAACATGTGGTGATGCTAATGTATCATCATCATCATCATCATGATCATCATAACGTCTATACATCATATCTTATCACATCTACTATACGCATACCACGATATATAAAAACAACACACACACATATCACTATCGTGGTATGAAAAAGACATGCATATATATATAACTATACATACTATCGTATAGAACCACATAAACAAACACCCGGTTACCTCAGGTTATCAATACTGCACTCACACAAGTTTCACACGCGTTCTTGAACTTCAATACGCTTGAGCCCCACATAGCTAACCAAATAACCTTCATAATACATAATTCTCCCATAAACATAATATACCCATAATCACAAATCACAATTTAACCACTTTAGGCCTAACCCAAGGCTCCAACACCCCAATCATACATCAATAAGCTCTTAGGAACCCTTCAAATACTACTCAAATACATACATATCGAAGTCCCAAGAGCCCCAATCGGAAACAACCTAGGGTTAAGCTCAAATGACACATAAACCCTTCCAAACTCAAATCCAATCATCAAGAACATCAAAACACACTTTATTAACCTCATTTAAACCATTTCAATCGGTGGATTTCATCACAAACCGAAAACCCAACCTCAAAACCAAAAACCCCATATTTCCACCGAATAAAAACGAAGAGGGAGGTATAGAAGTAACTTACCAACTTAAATCCAAGCTCCCTCGGTTTGAAATCACCCCTGGACGCTGGAGATTCAAACCCTAACTCGGCTCTCTCGCGATCTCCCTCGGTTTCCTTTTGTTTCTTTTCTGTCCGAGCGTCCGAAATGATCCGGTTTTAAGCAAAAATCTCGACTCTCGCCGCGGCTCCTCCATAGAATTTTTGAAAAATGCTACTGGAAGTCTCTTGCCGTAGCGGTTCTGCTCCTCACCACGACGGTTCTGCTCCTCGCCGCGGCGCGGAGCCCCTTTTCTGTTTCCTCTTGAACCATATCCATCCTACATCCTCCGATCCTGAACACAAAACCAATAAAGATATCGTGAGGGGCATTACAGTGTCGATGTATACAGAGAAGAACGGAGTTGATCCACCATTGTCTCCCCATCCCCCATCTCCTTGGTCTTGTCTCACCGTCGTAACCCACAAATCCAGTGAGATCCACCATCATAGAGCCCATATCTATTGTTACCAAGCCCAGATCTACCGATACTTCTCTCGTCAGTGATTCTCCCTCCTACTTCTTTCTCTTCTATTGGCCGCACCCCATCTTCATCTTCTCCGGCGAGTTCATAGTTTTTTTGGTTGTTGCTAGTTTTTTCTTTATTTTGGTTTGCTGGGTTTTAAATATTGTAGATCTAGAGTTTTGCAACTTTCAGTTGAACAGTTGCAAATTTACGTGTATTAATTGCAAATGGCTGATATTGTCTATAAAGTCATATTGTGTTGAGTTACAAATTCCTGTGTGGTAGATGTAAATATAGGATTATGAATTGCTAAATCATCATGATCAGTTGCAAAACCCTGAACTTCGATTTCAAATTATCGATTGCAAGTTGCAAATTGTCCATTGTTAATTGCAAATAGGTGACAACTTCTGATTTAGTCGACCATCGGAGGGACCCCTTTCTGATGGTTGACCATCAATTCAGTTGCAACTACCAAATCAACTATTATCTATTGTAAATTTACCAGTATCCATTGCAAATCACTGGATATTAGGTGCAAATGAATCTATTCAATTAATTAGTCATTTTAGCAAAAACAGTGGAAGGGCAAAATTGTCATTTTGCAATCCAAAAATAATTTCAAATAGGTATTTTGGTGTCTCATTGTAATTTTGCAAGTTTAAGGTATGTTGTTGGAATTTTATGTCTCCAGAGGTATTTAAGCGTCATTTTCCCTATTCTAAAAAGTTTTTAAATTACTTAAAATATAAGTCATTTTATAATTTTTAAATTGCATTAAATTTTGTTTTCATTGATTAATGAGGGTCTGAACACTGTGTAGGGGGAAGGTTATTACGTACATATTTGAATTATCATATCTATAATGGAATATGAAGATAAGTGATTTTTTATACTTGATTATGAGAATAAGTAATTATATCAAAAGTGGTTTATGTTTATATATTTTTAATTTAGAAGTAATTTTGAGAAAATAAATATGTTTAGATTTTGGGGGTTCAAGTGATTATTGGGTGGATAATATGAGAAAGAGAACTAAAATAAATGATTATGGGATGAGAGTAATTATAAGTAATTATGAAAAGTAAACAAAAGTAACTTATGAAAATAATTACTTAAATGATATCACAAGTGATTATTTTGTTCTGGTTTATATTTAAAAATTTCTTCACATAAGTGATTATGGGACAAGTACTAGAATTTAGAAGAAGCTATTAAATATTAATGATATTTCCTTGTAATTAATATTCCCTCTAATTCTAAATATAAAATTTTTTTATTTGAATTTAAATATAAGACTTTTTTTAAAATATGATGTCATATTTATTATGTATTACAAACAAATGCCTTTATTCAATTTATGAGAAAGAAAAATTTAATAAAGAAAAAAATTAAGATAATTAACTAATTTTAATTTTCTTTCTTAATTTACATGGTTCAGTTAAAAAAAATTATAATAATTTAGTTAAAAAAAATTTTATATTAAAGTATGGGAGAGCATGCGCATTGCATATTTCAATTATTGTAGTACAAAAAAGAAATTAATTTTGATATATGACGGAAACCAAACCAGTTAAAGGCCTTCAAAGCAGTGAAACTAGCAATGGTCATCCTCCGCAGTTAAGGTTCTGTACGACATGCTTCCGTCAACATGCCTTCCATCAGCATTTTGTCCCCTCAGTATTCAAGCGTCAAGGATTTTTTAATAAAAATTGTATTAAATTTTATTATAATTTAAATTATTTAATAATTTTATTTGTTTATATGAAAAAAGTTAATGAGACAATTAAAGTAGGACACGAGACTGGTGAAGGTTTACGTCGTGTGTACGACAATTTCATGTCCTCGATGTTTTTTATACAGGAACCGCCACTTAATTGCTGCCTGTTTCATATTGACTTTGCACATAGATAAATTTAAGGTAAATATATCAAGAAAATAAAATATTTTTAAAAAGTAACCACAAATTCACATAATTCGTAAAAATTATTAAAATTTGTAATTAGGACCAAAAATAAAAGGCACAAAATAAAAATACATTTATATACAAGTAACTCATTTGCAGATGATAATAGTATATTTGTAATTAACAAGCATTTAGTTATTAGTAACACAGACTTATTTGTAAATAATAATAGCATTATTTATGTGTTACTTGCAAATGGATTTTTGTCACTCATAAATGGGTCACTTGTACAGAAATGATAATTTTATCTTTTACCAACCAATTTTAGTTTCAATTACAATCTTTGGTAGCTTTTGAGAATTAGATAAATTTTTGTTTACTTTTGAAGATATATTTTTTTTTTGTATTCATTTGAAACTTTCCTTACCCTGTGAACTTGTAATTTTGATTCTTAATATAATTCTGTTTTTAGTAAAAAAAAAAAATGCCGCATGCACGACAATTTTGTGTCCACATCTCTTCTTGGTGCGTTGAAATGAATTATAAAATCAATCAATTATCAATATATCATATAAGATTTATTAAAAAATTGTCATACTTATCAAAGACTCCATAGAATATAGAGAAGAGCTTGTATATATGTATTTAAAAAGAGCTATCAACTTAAATTGATATATGGATAAAAACTCTTATATCTTAAACAAGTAGTTAGGAGTTTGATTCTCAACTCTTATATATAAAACAAATTTAAACCCTTTGGTTTCAGTATTTTGAAGAAATTAGTCCTTGTTATTGGCAAGAAATATTTATAGTCCACGACCAAAAAGAAAATCTAACTTACAAAGTCTCTTGCAAATTCATATCCATTGCATAAATCAATGACAAGGGCAAGTTTTGGTTTCGCCAATAATAAGTGATTAGTTAGACTATAAGTTTAATGATTTTAAACATTTTCTTGAAGGCTTACCCAGCTAGTATATAAATATTAATAAAAATATAAAATTTATAGTAAGTTATATTCTTTTCTTTTTGGCCAATAATAAGGACCACCTAGTCGAGTCCACTGAATGATGCGACATAAGGATAATAATCCGGCTAACAAAAAATATGATAATAATCCAAATCTAACAACTGGGAAAAAAAAAACCTAAATTAATTTAACAAAAAAAGAACAAAATTTTAAAAAAGAAAAATGGAATTCACAATGGAGAACATCAATAACCCATATCTGGAAATAGAACAACCCAATATATTGGATTCAAAAGGCAGCCAAACCAAATAGATAACACTTGCACCTCATTCCCTCAAAATCAAAAGAAAAAACTTGGGCTATCCATTTATGTGAAATACAATTATTTCAGCAATTAGATTCTCAAGCAGCACACCAATCAACAACGACCCAACTAGTCTTAAGAAAACAAAAACCAAACAGTCAAACACAGTCTTGTGTCTCCACTTAGGCCTATAAAAAAACGGAGGGCACAGCCTCTTCTTCTCCATTATCCTCTGTAACACGATCTGATTCAGACAAGTGTGTGGTTGAAGTTGAAGCAATGGCGAGTCACAACGTGGAACTGCTGGACGCTGGGTTTAGTATGTTTGCAATGAGGGCCAGGATAGCACTGGCTGAGAAAGGGATAGAGTATGAGAGGAAGGTACAGGATTTGGTGAATAAGGGTTCTGAGCTTCTGCAGATGAACCCTATTCACAAGAAGGTTCCAGTTTTGGTTCATAATGGGAAGCCTATTTGTGAGTCTCTGATAATTGTTCAGTATATTGATGAGGTTTGGAGGGATAGGGGGGATCCATTGCTTCCCTGTGATCCTCATCTCAGAGCTCAAGCTAGGTTCTGGGCTGATTTTGTTGATAAGAAGGTTTGTTCCTGATTTAGTGTCTCATGACATTTTGGATACTTCAAATTATATATTGATATTATATTATTATGCAAATAGATTTAGTGTAGTTCATATGTTTTTAGTTCAATTTTATCGTAAGATTTTCATTATTTGTTTTGATTCATCTGTTGTCACATTACATTATTTGATCATAAAAATAAATGCTAATGTACCAAATATAAACATAAACATTTATAATATTATCAGCATTTGAGATACGAAGCATACTTTAAAAGATATATTGGATGGGAAAAATTGAAAAATCAGGCATGCTTCTATTTCAATATTTGACTCTAAAATTCAACTGGTCAATGGAATACCAGTTAGAAACATAAAATGTGGAAAAAAAAAAGTTTGGCACTAAAGCAGTTTTAATTTCATTTTTTTTTTTTTTGTATAGTTAAGGATTAAGAATTTTGGCATTTTGCAATGAAATTAAATATATCATATTTGATCGACTCTAATTAACTCATTTCATATAGTTTATTTTAGTTAGTTTTTATATTTTAAATCTACTAATATATTTACTCTATAGGTAGCCAAATCATAGAACTTGCTTGTAAATAGTGTTTTCTAAGCTGTATAATTTGGCTATTTTTGTTTAATTATTTGAGTGGTTGTGTGATTTCTCTTTGAATTGTTTAAAATAAAATTTGAATTTCTCTTTGAATTGTTTAAAATAAAATTTGAACTGGCTAATAAAACCTATTTATAGCTATAGTATTATATCATAATTCTTTATATTGTGATGTATTGCAAGTGTCTGCATTTCTTGTTTGTTTCAAATATGCTTATGTGTCCGTACGCACGCGCGTCGCGCGCGCTTAAAGTTGATTCCAATTCAATCATAATCATATTATTGAACCATAAACTATTTTTTCTTAATCTGATAGCTGATTCCATTAGTTTTACTTCATTGAGATATCAATATGAAACACATAACTAAAGGCATTTTGACATTAATGTCCATGGCATGTTCTTCAATTTTAAACGTAGGTGGCTGATGTGTACAGCAGGATAGGGACAATGGAAGGAGAGGAGCAAGAGAAATCAAGGAAGGAACTCATATCCACCTTCAAGCAGCTGGAAAAAGAGCTTGGAAAGAAGCCCTATTTTGGAGGTGAATCCTTTGGATTTGTGGATCTTGCTCTCATCCCTTTCTACAGCTGGTTCTTGGCCAATGAGACCTTTGGGAAAATCCCAATGGAGAAAGAGTGCCCTAAGTTCATAGCATGGGCTAAGAGGTGCATGCAGAGGGAGGCTGTGTCCAAGTCTCTTCCTGGTCAGATCTTGGAGAAGTTTAAAAGGCGTATTGGGATGACTTCGCGCGGTTTTCAGTAGTATGAATAAGTGACACTGAGACTGTTAGTTCCTGAGTTGTTGTGCCATAATAAAACCATAGCAGATTGGATGCTAGGGTCAGGTGTGTCTTTGAAAGTTACGATGCATGTATTTTCCAATGTAATAACTGAGTTTCTCATCTATGGTTTGTTTGGGACCATGTTGGAGAACATGTGGCCCCAAATGGATCCTTAGTGTTGCTCTTATGAGTTATGAGTTATGGGTTTCATATATTCAAATTCTCTCTATCTCTTGAAAATAAATCATTTCGAATCAATTTTGACTATTCAATCAATTTGGATGATGTAGATTTATTTTTTAATGAAGATAAAAGTTATTCCAAACAGATTTGGATAATTTGGACTAATTGAACGATTGGGTTTTATTTAAAATGCCAATTATGTTTTCAAGAGAGAGAATTCTGAAACATTTAACCAAGTCTTGGCATTTTATGTAAAGTTTTTACAACAACAATTTTGTTCATATACAAGACTTAAATTCTGGACATTGCTTAAAAAGATCAAACACTGAGGCATTGAAAAAGTGTTGGCGAGTCTTTTTCATCATCTTATTTGTGTAATGTCAATTATGCTTTTATAATGACTAGAGTTTGTTAACCCGCGTGATGCGCGGCTAGTTTTTTTTCTTTTTTTCAGCTTGGTTGATAAATTCCAATGGCCGTTAACAAATCATTTGATTTTTGAAATATTTTTATGAAAATAAGAATGATAATTAGTAAAATGATTTACAGTTCTGTTTAATAGAGAAATATCCCTCTCCAAAGCATCTTAGTCTTCTAGAGCAAGAGGCAGACCAATCACATCTGCCACTTTAATTATCCAAAAGATTGGTTCTTTAATCTCTTGTGAAAGAATCATATTTCCAAAGCGTCAAGTAATCGCAAAACAGATTATCATCGATCAAGATTCTCACAGGCCATACAACATTGGCATCTACAGCAAGATGATATCGAGTACAAATTGTTTGTGGGATAACCTGAAATCAAAGAGGCAAATTGGCAACAAATAAAAAGAGAACTTGACAATTTCCTTAGTACCGATTTTCTAGTACATGGCTATTTCCTTTTGCAACATGGACTAAAACTTATGAGTTGATACATTTTTTCTTTCATTTTAATTAGAGTCAGTATAGTGAGTATATTTGATGTTCTCGCATAATGAAATATAATTGGTCATAAAATGAGCATAACATATACATTTCTCCCTTCTCTATTCTAAATTGTAATCAGGATTAACAAAATTTATCTTTTCATTGCCACTATCCCATAAGAAAAAAAGAGGAGCTAAAATATTTTCATGGAAGTATTTATGTTGAATTCTTTCATCCTTTATTTTGCCAGATTTATTGGCAATCCTATACTAGCAAAAATTGTGGTTCTTGGGTTATTGTTTTGGGGGGGGGGGGTGTTGGATATATCAAATAAAAAGCAACACTCCACTGAACAAAAAAATCAAAACACCAAAAGGTGGCCAAAAAAAAAATCAAACACCAGAACCGGAGAATAATATTAGCTTACAATCTTGGCATTCAATTTTTCCCTTTTGTTCCTGAATTTGCCACTTGATTTGAATGCATAATTTGTGGTTTGAACTTTGAAGATATATAAACTGTAACGAAACAGCAGAATAACATGTGTTCACATCATATTGCTTGAGGATGATAAATATTCTGCATAGTCATCCTGATTTAAATAAACAGATGAAAAAGGTAAGTCAAATCTATGTTTTTCGAAAGCAACTTCTCCTTGAAAGATTCCACCTGTCATCATGTAGAAAACTTTCAGGAAGTTACTTGAGGTTGCCCACAATGTACAACCAAAAACCATTTCATCCTAATCGAACTTACCAAGCCAACAACTTTGACAGCAGCTTTCTCTTACCTTGCCTCAAACTCCTTTGACAAAGCCTAAAACAAAGATTCAAAGAAGTAAAAGTACATTAGTTATATAACAGCAGAAAATGATTGGAAGTATGACTAATGATATATAAATTGTAACATCCATAAATTTCCATACGGTTTATGTTTAGAATATGAGGAATGAAGATATACACTGAATAAAGATATACAATGAATTACGATTTCAATAAGTTATATTAATTTCTAATGAGCATACAGTGAATGAAGATATACAATGAATAGTGGTTTCAATGAGTTACATTGAATTTCGATGAGCATACAATGAATAAAAGTATATAATAAGTAGTAGTTCCAATGAGTTACATTGAATTCTGATGAGTATACACTGAATGAATGTATACAATAAATAGTGGTTTCAATGAGTTACATTGAATTCTGATGAGTATACACTGAATGAATGTATATAATAAGTAGTAGTTTCAATGAGTTACATTGAATTCTGATGAGTATACACTGAATGAATGTATACAATAAATAGTGGTTTCAATGAGTTACATTGAATTCTTATGAGTATGCATTGAATGAAGATATACAATGAATAGTAGTTTTAATGAGTTACATTGAATTATGATGAATTGATGTCACTTGTTGGTCAAAACATCAACACTATAAATACCCCTCCCATTTCATCATTTCAACACATCACTAATTGAGAGTGAGAGTTGGGAGTAAGTGAGAAAAAGAGAAAGCCAAGGGAAAGAAAGAGAGTGTGAGTGAAAGAGAAGGAAAAGAAAGGAAGGTTTGCTTCAAGTAAGGTACTTAAAAAATTCAAGAAGGAAGATAAGCTGCCTAGCCCAGGATGCTTTTCGGTGGAGGTAGTATATTATTTATTTCATGCATTTTCTGTGAATTAATTCTGGATATTATGTGATATTATTGGATGAGTTGTTTCAATATAAACATTTTGAAATGCTATGGATGTCTAGTATTAAGAGGAAACTCTGCTGAAATTTTTATAGGAGCACGAAATATAAGTTATTTGGTTGTTTGCATAACTACCTGATTATGAGCATGATTTGTATGAATGAATATATATACTACTGAGATTTCCTCAAATCTCACACCCAATGACTAACAATGTTAGGGCCAAGTACAAGCAAAGGCAAAGGCAATGAGGTGGTTAACTAAGAGGAAGCAGGCTGAAAGATATTATTTTATATTAGAATAAATGTATTGAATTATGCTGATATATTCTGGAACAACAGTCAGATAATTACAGTATGATTGGCTTAATTTTTATTAATTAAAGTAAACTTTTAGTTAAGTTATTATCTTTTGAGTAACGTAATTTTGAAAAGTTTAAAAGTTTAATTGTTCTAGATTTTTAATTCTTTCTGCTAGATATATAAAATATGATTAAAAACCTAGTAAGTTAAGGTGTTACATAAATACAGTAATTCAAGCACTCAGAAAGGTGGGCAAATTGGATTGGAAGTCTCGCCTATCAAGCAAGAGATCCAAATCAACCAAAGGGAAATTGGTGACTGAATTTGGGGTTAAAACTCTCTCCGTCACTTAAGATTCTTAACTCTGCACGTTTTGGCCTATTCTAGCACTTCCCAATCGACATGGTGATAGAGAAAGAAGGTTTGATTCTGAGGTTGATGAGGAAATGAAATTAGCAGACAAGTTTTGCATGAACTGGTTTTCTGTCACCCTTCTTTAAGCATAGCTGTCAAAGACTGCTTCTTAGAGTGGACCACAGCAATGTATATGCCCTAATAGAAGGAAGCTGACACCAAAATAGAAATGATTTCCCTTATTTTTAGAAGGAAATTTATATTTATATTTTTTTAAAAAGTCTTCATTTAGCAAAAGTTGTGATTATATGTGAAAATGAATTACTTGTCCTCACTACAATAAAAACATATTTCTTTTTCATGTAACAAATCTAGAGACAGCAATATTTTCCACCTAGAGGAAATTAGAAAATGTTTTACATATCATTAAGTCTAGGGAGAAAGTATAATAATAATAATAATCATCATCATCATCATCCCAGCTGGAGAAGAATATGAGAGTAAGAATAGATTAGACCATCACATGCTGTTGGTTGTCCCAAAGGACAAACTAATTTATGGCTATCTGCAGCTCCACCGTAATTGCCAACATGAAATGACCAGCCTACCTACTGGTTGTACAGACGGTGTCCACCATACTTACTGGTTGATTGATTGATTAAGCAGTCCCTGTTATCAATTGTTCCCGTTCATCTAGCTTCTAGACCTTCACAATGCCATTGAGAACTTAGGGACTGTAAAATGCACACAAGGCATATGCCACAATGGCGGGTACCTGAAAGGGTGGTAAGAAACTTGTGGGAATTGAATTGAGATACAAAACAGTTGCAAGATTTATTAAGTTCCCAACAGCAACACCCTTTTAACTGATAAAAACGGTGAAGTGAATATGCATCATGTTATTGCCTAGCAGGCCTTTCTGGTTTTTCCTCAGATATTAATATCAATTATATTATAAACTAACTTTAACACATGGCTAAACAAAATGTGTGGGTAGGTTACTATATAGACATGAATATGTAGATGGAATATAGTTGTGTCAAGTATAAACAAATTATTCACATCCATATCTCAGTTAAAGGCCATGCATATCTCCCAGAAAACAAACACACAAACATTTAGAGGAAGTAGAACTGAGGAACAAAACTCATCTCAAGTGATAAGCGAACTTTATAATATAATTCCATTGGGTTATATGCCTTGTTGACTTACATTCCCTATTGTCTTCTGGACAGCAGCAACATGTTGAAATGTTCTCTCATATTCTAGAGCTTGAACTCAGAGCTTTAGATCACCTTGCTCCTGTAAAAAAAAATTAAATTATGTAAGCGGAGGTCTGAAATACCAGAAGTCCAAAACCAGGCAAGAGATGCACATCAACTAATTTATGAGCATTACCAGTCTTTGAACAATGTTAGCAAGTTTTTCAACCCCATCAGTCTGCCTAAATAATTTGTAAAATGCTTGAGACTGTTTGTTGCACCTCTTCCTAAAGTCTTGCACATTTACAAAATGGATGGGAGAAACCAAATACTTATAGTACACTGAATGCAGGCAAAGTAGAAGAAATTTGCCACTGCCTTGAGGATAAAAACAGTAAACATGAAATTCATCCGACAACCATGTCCACAAAGCACACTACAACATTTTTATCATACGGCAACAGTAAAAAAGTATTGCCATAGAGCAAAAAACTGTTGCCTATGGCTATAGGCAACAATTTCTCAGTGTGGTGTTATCAACTGTATCCTATTGTGTAAGGCAACGGTTTTTTGGACCCTATAACCACGGATGACAAAACTGTAGCCTATAGTCTGAGAATAGGCAACATTTTTGAGATGTTAGATTTGGCAACACTTTCATGTTGTTGCTACCTGTGGCAACAGTTTTTAACTGTTGCTTGTAACTATAAGAGCAATAGTTTTCATCATATACTTAAGCGACTTTAGACAATAGTTACTGAGTGTTGCCTTATTTGTTACAGTTTTATGATTGTTGCCAAAAGCATCATTTGCAACACTTTTTAACCTATATCTAAAGACTATAAACAACAATTTATTGAGTGTTGGTGGTTTCAATTACAATTGCTAACCATTGCCTAAAATATAAAAACAAATATTTTATATAAGAAAGGTGCCACATAATTTCCTTATAGGTGAATATCAATTAACAATAAATAAAGCTACATCATATTTTCTGAAATAGTAAATGGATAGCAATAAAACTTGGTTTTATCATTACATGAATTGCAAAAATATTCTCAACAAAATAATATAAGTTTCATCATATTTGATTCTAACATAACAAAGTAAAACTCCAAAAGTATACTTGAATTTGGATGTAGCACATTGGTTTATCATTTGAACAAAGCATAAATCTAAAACAAGCTAAAACGTCATAGCAAATGTTCCACTTTTCCATGTATGCAATGAATTGTCATAGCTTGTCTCTTCAACACTAAAAAATGTCCACTTGATCTCCAAAGCAAGCCAAAGTTTGAATGAACCACTTCCTCTCTGAGCACAAATTGTCCTTTAATAGAGAAACCCAAAACAATAACAATTACAATTCTGAAGACATTAACTTTAAAAAGAGGTTATAATGTTACACTATTTTGAAATTATACTAAAGCTATAGTTCACATAAAGTTTACAAAGAATACTTTTATCCTGACTTAGTCAAACAACAAGCATTAGAAAAGAATTATATGCTTAGAGATAGGAATCAAATAATCATAAATGTGACATATATACACATGAAACACAACCCCAGGTTATCTATAAAGGAAATGGAAAACTCACACACACACACACACACACATATTTGTAATAGACAAAAAATCAGACATATAGATTACATTATCCGGAAATAAATCCTAGAGCTGTAAAAGCACAAACAGTGATAGGAAAAAAGATCACTGAAATTATGATAGCACAAGGTGTACAATTTCATCTTTTATATCAATGGAATTAAATCTCCTTATATTTCATGTCATTAAATAGATAAAGGATGAACTATCTTAGAATGTGGAATCATTTTAAACCAAGTTATTTCAAAACATAGCAACTCTTAGATAAATTCCTAAACAAAATTATGTGGTCAATCATTCCAAATAGGATAGAGTCAGAATTACTTTGCACATTACACCAGAAAAAAGTAAAAGAGCCCCCATTTAATGTAAAAACAAAGCAACTAGAGAAATCATTGATCACAAAACAAAGCCCCCATTTGATTTTTTTTCCAACTAGCCAAATAATGTACCAAATAAATAATAAGCCAAGATAATTACCTATCCACAACGTGGAACATGTGTTGATGTTGAAGAATGTGCATGAGGTTGCCCAACCAGCTTTTGCACACTATTGGCATCACATGAAGAGATTCCTAGTAAAGCTTCCAATGATTCCACATTGACCCCTACAGGGTTGCAACTTTGTAATAAGGTCTTGACAACATTTTGCAGCCCATGCACTTGATCTCGTACATTTGCAACTTCTCCTTTCAATGAAGCAACTTCCTCAGCATGCTCCCGCTTGATTGCATTAATCTCTTCCTTTCGTTTTAGAGTAGTTGGTGTGACACTTCTCCCATAGCAACGCACTAATCCGTGTTTCCCCTTCCCAAACACGGCTTCAAAGGCTTCAGTATTATTGTCATTGTTATTCTCAATCAAATCTTGAAGTTGTGACTTGCAAAAAAAATTTAAATAATGTCATTCTCAATCTGAATATGACATACAATATATGCAAATTAATTATTATTTCACATAAAACATATTTTAAACTTACAATTGCATTTTCAGTTTCTATATCCAGCTGTTTTCCTTTACAACTTTGCCGAGTTTCAATGAAAATTTCTGCTTGAGTTGGATCCCTATCATACTTTGCACGCTACACAAGAAGATAATAATAATTAGTTTCATAAAACAAGGGGGACGAGCATTCCTCAACAACAACAAAATGTTACCATTCTTTGACGAATTATCGCAAAGTTTTTAGGGCCCATGCAATGCCTCCACCTTTGTTTAGCTCTATTTTCGGCATTTTTGGCACTAATTGACTACACATTTAATGACAAGACATGATAGCTTAGTAGTTATTTAATCTACCAACACTTATAAAAGGAAAAGTTGGTCCTCTTACTTTTATACACTCCGTACTCCAAAATTGACAAAGCTTTCTAAAGTGATCTTCTGGTAGATCCAAAGGACGGTTTTTTAGTCTCTCGGTCATGTTTGCATACTTTAAAAAATGGTCCTTCTTAATGACATACTTATACCGTCTCCAAGCATCTCGAATAGTTGTCTCTACCCAAGCTTTCCCTTGCTTTGGCACAATAAACTTTTGCTACAAGACCATAAAGGAAAATAAGAATCAGGATTAGGAAATATGCAAACAAGAGAAGAAATCAAAAGTATCTTATACAGAAAATATATATAGGCATTGTGCTATTGCATACATACATTAACATATGCCCACATATTATCTTTGAAAGGATCCTTTGGCATGGCCTTCCAATTAGTATATATCAAGGAGCATAATTTTGAATTTCTTGCCAATGTTCCCAAGAAAAAGCTCAAGTCAGATACAATTCTCTCAGTTGGCCCAATAGGTTGACCATCATCGTTTAATATAACTTCTTCTCGCTCTTCCATTGTTCTACCATGAATCCTTGTGCACATAGTTTTACCTCGAGTTTGTTTTTTTGATATTCCTGTTTTCATTGTGTTGTCAATAGTGTAATAATATATAAAAATTTTAGTATTTGACAAGCATATACACACATAACAAAAGGAAAAGCTATGTAATCAATCAAGCATATAAAAGACTTACCTTTTACAATATCATTGGTTGATTCCCCTTCTTCATTGATATCTTCTTGTACTTGTTCAACATTATTCTCCCCATCAAATTCATGAGCTAGTTGCCTCAAATTGTCTTCTTCCATTAGTTGGAGATCATCATGTTGATCAGCTCCAAGAGATTCATAGGTTTCAACAAAGTCATCAACTAACATAGCTGGGCAAATTGGGTTCCTCTTTGTCTTTTTTGTTAGATTTTGTTGTGGTTCATTACATTCTTGGATTGCCCTTTTATTGAAGCCTTGTAGTTGAGAAATATCATTCTTCTCTTGAATGGCCTTTTGAGTAGAGCCTTGAAGCTGAGAACTGGGTATAGAAGAAGGCCTCCTAAGATCTTCCTTTTGGAAGGAGGATTTCTTTTGAACCTTGCCTTGAGACTTAGAAATATCATTTTTCTCCAGATTTCTTTCTTTGAAGCCTTTAGGTTGAGAAATACCACAAGGCTTCTCTAGATCTTTCTTTTGCAAAAAGGACTTCTTTTGAGCCACACCTTGAGGTTGAGAACTAGTAGAAGGCTTCTTTAGTTCTTGCTTTTGTAAGGAGGACTTCTTTCGAGTCATGTCTTGAGGTTGAGAAGTAACGTTCTGCTTTTGAATTGACCTTTGACTGGAGCCTCGGAGTTTCTCATGTAAATTGTCAATCTTTTCACGCTTGATTTCTTGAAATCTTCTTAACAACTCGGTGCTTGATTTCACTTGAATGGAATGATTAAAACTTTTCATTTTTGATAGTCTACACAATTTAAATAAAACATGACTAGCATTCACATGTCAAAACTTTAAATTTAAATTTGTCAAGTAAATAAGATAGATATTGTAAATTGGAAGTAAAAAGGAACTTACCAGAAAACCTTCCTTTACTTTCTATAGTAACCAATATGCTACCAAGAAAAAAAAAAAAGAACAACTCCAATACCTGCATTTTAACACTGGCCATATGCTATAAGATGTGCTCATTGTTCTAAATGGATTAAATCCATCACTTGCCAACCCAAGCCTTATATTACGAGAATCCAAAGCAAATTCTGGATGCTTGGCATCAAAGTCCTTCCATGCTTGGCCATTGGCTGGATGCCTTAATTTACCATCTCTTGAACATCCGTCAGCATGCCACCTTAATGAATCAGCAGTCCTTGAGCACATGAATAGCCTTTTCAATCTTGGAATCAAGGGAAAGTGTCTTAGAACTTTAGCAGGAACTTTATGAGCTTTCTTAGTTTCCTCAAGCTCACAATCCACTTTAGAATATTCAAGCCACCGTGAAGCTCCACAAAGATAGCATAACTCAGCATCCTTATGCTCTTTCCAAAACAACATGCAATTGTTGGGACATGCATCAATCTTTTTGTAGTCTAAACCCAAGTCCCTTATTATAGATTTGGTTTTACTAAAAGAGATTGGAATATTCAAATCAGGTATAGCCTCTTTTAATAATTCTAAGAGAGCAGTGAATGATGCATTGCTCCATCCATAGAGACATTTTAGCAAATAAATTCGAATAGTAAATGACAAGGTAGAGAATTTTTTACAACCAGGATATAGCTCTTGATTCCCTTCTTCAACTAGTTTAAAAAACTTTTTTGCATCTTCATTGAGGCCTTCACACATATTATTTGCTTGAGCAACATCTTTAAATGTCTCGAACAATAAACAATCTATGTCATCGCATGATACATCATCACCACCAATGTCACCATCAAGATTCCTAGGAATTATATCTTCCCCATGAAAAATCCAATCTCTGTAACCTTTTACTAATCCCTTGCATATTAAATGGTCAAAAACTACTTCTCGCTTTTGCCACTTACCATTGCAACATAAAGCACAAGGGCATAATATCTCATTTCCTATGGGATTTCCTTTAGTGAATGCAAAATCCAAGAAGTATTCAACACCTTTAATGTAATCATCACTGAACCGAGGCAAATCAATCCAATCCTTCTTTGACATAACAAGTTACTACATAGAATTCCATGCAAGTAAAAAGACTATTGAGATTAAAATAGAAATTCAAATGGTAGAACTAATATATACCAAGTTGAAAGAATTAATTCAAAGAAACTCAAATAGCCAAGCACATTGTTGACTAATATAATTTTTATTGACAAAATTGCTAACTAAAATAATAAGCTATATTGTAGTGTCTAGACTTTGGTACAGTAGAAAGCTCAATAAATTCCATTATAATGCATTATTTATACATGATAAAGATTTGAATTAATAACATTGAGGATTAATGTCAGCATAGATGGCTATGCATTTAATTCATTTCATTGATCTCACTATTTTTTCAATCATAAATAATATATAACAACAATAATCAAGAAGATTATGACTACCAACACTTGGATTTTTCTGCTCCTTTGAAAGAGTAGTACCATGTTGTTTGTAATGTTAGTCCTCTAAACAACAGATTATGACTTTACTATGGATATATAAAAAAAATGTGAAAAATCAGCATCAATAAAGCAAGAATATATTTTGTCGTAACAACAATGCAACGTGTCTAAGAAACAATGTTATACCACATGCTAGTCTATGCACATTTATTTAATCTGAAGAATTTAAAGGGCAAGAATTTTAATTCCAACAATTCAATATTATTTAATCTAATTAGGATTGGTAACAAAATACTTCAAGGTTGAAGCAAAAGAACTTCACATAGTGAAAGTCAACAAGTCACTCTTGTTGGCTAAATCAATCACTCAACAAAAAAGCAAACAGAAATATGCCATGGACTGAAGGTTTGCTGAAAAATTATGTGTAGACTTCATTTGCTTTTTCTATTCATGTGTGTGTATATCAAATTCCTTGGTACCTTGGCACTTATATGCAATGAAAGTATCATTGGAATCAAAATTCTTAATCTTTCATCCACTGTGTATTCTACCAAACATAAAATAAAATTGTAAGAGCATCACTTGTGGCCTTACATCATAATGGTTGCCGATAGTTGGACATGATTATAATAACACAATAAATAGTACAAAAAAAATACATAGTATTAATTTCAAATCTTAGCAACATACTTTGACATTCGAGTAATTTATTACCAGAACATTGTAATTATTTATATAGGCTTTGCAAACACTCAGTTCATATATTATCTTCAACGCAACATATAGTCAAGTCCAACCTTAAATTTGAAGGTGTTCTATTCACCGTAGTTTCTCTACCAAAAAGTAAGAAACAAACATGTTTTCATTAGCTTAATTAAGGCAAACAGAGAACAATAATTATATTTTACAAAACATTGACAAACCAGAAATAAAAATCTTAGAGTATAGGCGTTTATGATTAATTTGGTGTGCTGATTACTCAAACCATCTACTAGTATTAGACTATAGATGTTTATTTACATTGAAAAATAATTACACAGCAAGGAATCAAATGTCCATAAGATAGGAAAGCATAGAATCATATTTTTGCCTATGTGTACAAATTCCCAAGATTGATAAGATCAGATGGAAATAAAATTCTTCAGTAATTACCATCAGAAGTCATGCGTCTGTGCCTTCTTTGGATTCTTATGTGTTTTCATTTCATCAAAATTGTTGAACTTTGATCGAAAGTTTTCTACCAAAACATGAAATGAAATGTAAGAGCATCTTATGGACTTACACGATAATATGGCCAATGGTTTGATAAATTATAACAACAATACGAATAGTACCACAGTACAACACAGCCCAGAAGCATGCTTTAACATTCCATTACTTTATTTAGTAATAACAAAACATTGCAATTATTTATATTGATTTTTCAGCAAACCTTCAGTCCATGGCATATTTCCAGCACAACATGCAGTCCTACCTTTGGTGTTCTGGTCACACTCACACATTCAAGATAAATGGTTCCATTAAAAAATGGGGAAAAATTAATGACAATTTTAATTGTTATTATCAATATATAAGTATCCAAAACCATAATAATTAGAGATCAAGATATATCATAATATTTTTTATATATATAATTTTGAGTTTTCTAATTGTTAATTCACCTGCTAGATATAGTGCTTCCTTGCTAGCCCATTAGCTATTAAATTAATTTCTTTATTTAGCTAAGGTGCAGCCATCTAGGGAATTTTGTCTTCATTAGTCACTTTGCTTTCTTGCTAGCTACAGAGTTATGAACAAAGGGTCACTTTTATTTTTTTATTGTTGAATAATGGCCCCACAAGTTTTTCAGAATATCTTACAAGCACACATCATATGTCTCGTTGTCTTTTTTTGTGAGTGCCTCTAAAATATACACAAATATTCATTTTTTTAGTAAAAAGAAAATTCATTCAACTCAAAGGAAATATATAGAAATGGCCATCATTAAAACTAACCCAAGAGAAAAGTGAAACCCAAAGAAACTAAGAAAAGAGAACTATGAGGGCAAAGTCAGAAGAATTGACTGACGCTCATGGCTTTTTTTGGTGTGGTCCACCATGGAGTATATCATAACACTACTTTACTTTAGCAACAGCTCAATGATTCAAGGCGTCCCCACTCAATGCAAAAAAGGACAAGCAAACCCAATAGTTTTTCTCATTCATAAGCAGGCAGTACATGATTCCCGACAACAAATCGGTGTGTAAAACATATAAAATAGTAACAGGGACCCCACAAATTGAATAAAAATCCACAACAACATATATAAAACAAAATCCATCTCAACTATATAAATCGGTTAAAGTCAACATTTACCTTTTCAAATCTCCCCTTTTACACGAACAGAGCACCCAAAACAAATCGAGAAACCCACCGAACTGAACCACTAATTAGGGATTCGGATAACTTCAGACAAGGGGGGCAATCGACAGCGACAAAGCTTCAAACCCAAAATGAAGTTGACTTCTCAACGATAGAACATCAACAAGCTCAGCAGATGAAGGTTGATGGAACTCCACTGCTAAAGCTTGAACAATGATGAAGCTTTGCAGAGATGAAGCTATGTTGCAGCGATGGAGACATGAAACTCGAAATAGCACGATTAGGGATTTCAAGAGTACAGTGTCGCAGACGGGATTCTGAATGGGAATTCTAAATTTCTGGGATGTGAGACACGGCAATTAGGTTCTATGAATGGGATTGTCAATTACTAAACGCAGAGTACTCAATTTTACTTTCGCGGGTGTTATTTTTTCATTTCGCGGCTTTCGTTCCTTTTTCTTCTTGAAAATTTTAAAAATAAAAAAAATATGGATTTTAATATTAGAAAAATTATAATTTTTTTCTTTTTATAAATCCAGTATCATTTTGTAACCCAATATATATAAGAGTGATGAGAGTTTTAGTTTAATAAAAAAAATTATAGGTTTGAGTATTAAAATTTTTTTTAACATTTTTATCAGTTTTTTTAATTTATAAACATAAAAAATAGCCAAAGGAAATAGGTAAAAAATGTTGTATAAACTAGAATGTTATAAGCAACAATTCTATCGTGTTACTAATTTGAAAATTCAAGCCAACATAGAAAAACTGTTGATTATTGTTATAAGCAACAGGTGACAATGGTAGACTAAAGGGATTATTTTTTTGGCAACGGTTGATTTCTATTAACTATTTAAAAAATCCAAGGCAACAAGTAAAAAACTGTTGCTTGATCTACTTTAGGTTACACTTTTAAAGTATTACTCAAAATTTGTTCTCTAAAGGCTAAGTCAATAGTTACATATGAAAAACTGTTGCCTATTCATAGAATAGACAACACTTTTAACCCTGTTGCAAAATTAATTGTTGCCGTAGACCAAAAATGTTGTAGTGGCAATAGAGATTTCCAAACCAGACTTATAATTCATTTCTATGATCTTTAATAAAAATGAATTTCAGAACTCAGGTCTTTAACTGCTATACAAGTTAGGGATTCTCCTCTATCATTCCTCCATATTCAAATCACACCTAGTCACTTCTGTATCTATATTTAGATTACAGTAAATATAAAAACTGAAATCTACATGAGCTCAAGCCAAGATGTTGCAATAAAGAAAACGTTGCAATGAAGCAAAAGATGTCTCCAAAGCGGAGCAATAACAAAATGAATTCGTTTTATTCAACTCATGATATTTTTTGAGAGATTATTCATAGAACCGAATGAATGATTTATCTTTTATTTCTTATAAATATATCATGTAAAAGAATTGAGGACAAAGTAGTCACACTACATCAATTGAAAATAAACATTTCCTAAATGTATCTTGAATCATCAACTGAATGCTTTTGGCTATTTACATTTCTAAGAGTGAGCTCAGTTCATAGATTGGAATTCCCATTCCTTTAATTAAATGCCTTCTCATCTTGCATCCAAAACGTTTAACCTCTAATAAAGTATTAGAGGCCGAGAGAGGTGTAACACCTTAATTCATGACCATATTACCCATGTAATAATCTTTATTATGACCCATTGATCATATTTAGAAGTTCGAATCACATGATAAATTAAGATAGGAAATTTTCTTTCCTTGGGTAACTATTTATTTGGTAAACCCTTTTTCTCATATGAACTTTAAAAATTCATAGTTAATTGTAAAAAAATCGTATCAAGGTGATTCAAGTCTCTAAAAATACTTGAGATCTCAACTACATGGAAAAAATATGATATGATATTTTATTTGTGCCAATTAGTACAGTTTATTGCACAAATTCTACTATCCAAATGGTTACCTCTAACTTTACCAGGATTTTGGCCATAAATTTAAAAATTCATATCTAAATCTATACTAAACCAAATCATGCATTCTATATGTCATTAGAAGGCTCTCTATGTCTACTTACAGCCATGTCTTTATTGTACATTGATTCAGTTTAAACTAGGCACAACATTAATTTGAATCACTAAGGGTCAAAACATCATTTTTACTAGAATAATTGTGGGAAAACTTGTATATCTCTCTTTGTACAGTTCGAATTGAACTCAAACTAGTGGTATATTAAACTCAAAATATAGATCTTTCCACTCATACATACCACAGAGTTTTTTGGAGTTCTGCACAAGTTTCTACTGCCTTTTAGAATAAACAATATAGATGGTAAAAATCATAGTTTTCTCATAACTATCCAGTTTTAACCCTTAATTTCAAAAATTCACTATAAATTGTACACATGCCTAATTTAAGTGTTCTTTGGCTTGATAAAAAAGCTTACTCTATCTAATTTTAGAGCATATATAACAATCATACTGGATGCTCTGTTTCGAATAGCTTACCCCTCTTTCTTTCATGATTGGTCATCTTAGACAATAATAAGCATCTCTTAACAAAACTAATTGCACATGCCTCTTATATCAGCAAAACATATTTCCATTCCATACCAAACATCATCTAAGGCACAAGGAAACATAACCATGCTAAATTACAGAGGCATAACATTTTACATGATTTAATACAAATTTCCGAAATGACACCTTACAACTGTCACAATTTGCACAATCACCATGCTTCTCTTCCATCCCCTTAGCTTCTTGATATCTTTGCCATGGCTTAGGCCTAGCATGTTGATACTTGATGAGGGGAGATTATAATAATTTGAGTAGCAAGCCATGTTCCACATATTACATTATCAAGCAAGATATGAAAACATTATAAAAATCATGCTTAAAACATTTAGCACCATATTGTTTATAGAAAAGTTGGCAGCATAATGATTTAAAAAATGGACACCTTGGGGAACAAAACCCCTCAATTAAATTGCCAAATCAACCACTCAAGCAACAAGAAAATAATATGGCACATGCCAAAACATTAGCATAGCAAGATAACAATAAAGTGCAAGAATGGAACTTAGCTACCTTTGATGATATCCCTTGGCTTTCCTTTTTAAACTAAAGCTTCCTCTAGCTTTATTGAGCTTCCTCAAGTGCCTAAACATAATCAAACACTTGATCATTTAAAACCCTAAAGACTCAATTCTTTATCTTAAGCTTAATTTTTGAGCCAATACTTGTCTCTAAGCTTTTTATCATGGGTAACTCATTTTGCCATCAAATTAATGAAATTCCAACCTTAAGATAGTCAAATGATCTGGCCAAAAATCTGCCATCTTAGGAAAATATGAATTTTCCAACTACTTCCTTTAAAACTTTCCTAACTTGCTTTACTTTGCAAAAACTCAAGGTTTCTCATCATTTTATGATTCCAAAAACACCTTCCCTCTTATTATCATGCTTAGGTCAAGATTGGGCAGCAAGTAGAAGAGGAAAATTTCAAGAAAATCAACTCAAACCACTAAGAAACTAAGTTAGAACACTTAAAGATTACAAGAGGACCACTTTCCAATTTATTTGGATTTTTCTTTCTTCTTTTCTTCTCTTTTTCTTTCCTCACAAGCTCTCCTCTTCCTTGGCTAAATTTCAGACCATTCTGCCTTCCTTTTCCAAGTGTCTGGTCATCCAAGTGAGAGGGAGCATATACAAAGTGAACTAACATTGGTCAAGTGTTTGAGTTTGGTTACTTTCCACCTTTAGTTAAACTAATTAACTTGAGTTAACCAAAGACATAGCCATTAAGTCTTCAAATTTCCTCACATGAGTTATGAGGTGGCACCATGTGGGAGGAAAATATCTCCATAATACTACATATTTTTCCTAATCCAGTAATGCCCTGTGCTGCATGCTTTATACTTGGACCAATAAAATTACCTTTTGCAGTATAAAATCATCTTAGAGCATGTCTCTAATAGATGAACTTTGGTGTGTCAGACGCATTGAATATGGTTGGTGAATGGCTAGTTTTGCAGAGTAACCATTGATTAATATCTCTAACGTATAGATCTTATATCTAACGACTAGTTAAGCCACAAATCTATAAATAGAACTTCATTTGAAGTTATGAGTAACAATTTTAAAATCTATATTGTGAAAATTCTGCTAGATTCATTGGTCAAAGCCTTTTCACAACACACCACATTTATTATACCATAAATTTCATACCTACTCTATTTAAGAGAGTTTTCATATCTAAACAAAATCGTATCTTCATCTGGAAGAAAGATTCTTTGTGAGGGGAATCACAATGGGGATTAGAAAAATACTTGTAATAGTGTTGAGTGAGATTTTTAGTGTTCTTAAAACAGAGCATATGGATTGTAATGTGGCAATGCAAGGAACCCACTTAATTCTTGGAGATAGTGAAAAATCTCAAGTGGTGGCTTGAGGACTAGATATAGATCAAGTGGATTATATCAAAATCGGATAAATATAACACCCTTCATGTTATCTTTCTTGGCTCTATGTTCAGAACCAGAGGAAACAGGATGGAGGAGGGCTCAAGTGGAGTCTGGAAGAGCTCCACGTCGCAGCGAGAAGCAGGGCCGCCACGATGAGAACCATTCCAGTGGCATTGTTTCAGCTGATCATGGTGGAGCTACGGCGAGGTATGCTGAGGCCGCGGTGAGGATCAGGAAATTTGTGTAAATCTGGATCATTTCGGATGATCGCGAAAGAAGGAAATGGAGGAAATCGAGGGAGCTCAGCTAGGGTTCAAGATTTCCGACCATTGGGAGTTGTTGTCCGACCTTGGAAGCTTGGATTTAAGTTGCTAAGTGTTCTATACTCCTCCCTCTCCATTTTCTTCAGTTAGAATATGGGATTTTCGGTGTTGAGGTTGGATTTCCAATTTGGGACAAAATCCACCGATTGAAATATATGAAATGGGGTTAAGGAAGTGTGTTTTTGTGTTCTTGTTACTTGGATGTGAGTTTTGAAGGGTGTATGTATGATTTAAGCTTAACCCTAGGTTGTTATTGGTTAGAGCTCTTGGGAAATCCATAGTGTATGATGTTATGTAGTGTTTGAGTGATCCCTAAGAGCTTACTGATGCATGAAAAGGGTGTTGGAACCTTGGGTTAGGTTAATGTGGTTGAATTGTGATGTTTGGTTTATTGGTACATTGTGTTAATGGAGGAATTGTGGTATTATAAAGGTTACTGGCTAATCGAGAGAAGTTCACGTGTATTGGACAGTTCAAGAAAGTTCATGGAACTCACGTGTATAGTGTTGCCAACCTGAGGTAACCAGGTGTTTGTTTATATTGTATCGATTATATTATATGATAGTACGTATATTGGTATATATATGCATGTCTCTTTCATACCACGATATTGATGTGTTTGTGTGTACCATTTTTATATATCATGGTATGTGTAAAGTTATGTGATGATTATGATTAAGATGATGAGTTATGTGATGATAATATTGATGTGATATGACATGATGCATACATGACATTATGATGATTATGATGATGATGATATGATGATACATTAGCATCACCACAGGCGGATGGAGTGGTGATGATGTGATGATGATATGATGTATGATGATATATATATGTCAGGGAGGATAAGGGTGGATTATATATATTGGGGAGAATAAGGTTGGATATATATATATATGTTAGGGAGAATAAGGTTGGATATATATATATGTTAGGGAGGATAAGGATGGGGTTCCTGCGAGGGTGACATGCATTTTATTCATTTCATATTGCATTCATAAGCTGCATGAGATGTATATCTACATATATTTGTGTGTGATTATCCCCGGTTATTGAGATATTGTCTCACCCCCTCTCTCCCATGAACTAACCTTTCAGGTGACGATTCTGACACTAGTCTAGAGAAGACGTGTGAGTAGCTACGTACATGGGAATAGTCTATGTAGTTTGTGTATCTTGGATAATGTATCTTGTATCAAATAGGATAGAATAGTTTGTAATGGATAAATGATATGGATGACACTGGTTATGAATGTACGTATGTTTATGTATGTGGTATGTATGGTTGTATGGTCTTGGAGTTTGAGGAGTTGTATGTTTGTTTGTTTTAGGGCCTGTAGCTCGTTTTGTCAAGTTGCGTTCCAAGGGGTCAAATCTCAGAGGAGTGGTTCCTTTGAGGTGAAGCCTCTTTAGACAAGTTGGTTTGGAGATTTCGGACCTGTATGATTGGTTTGTCAGTGTCCATTTGCCTTTAGTGGCAATTGGAGGTTGTTAATGGTGAGTTTTTGTCAATAATTGGTCATAACACTATCAAGGGTCCAGAATCTCCATACGGAGTTGGATTGAAGTAAAAGTGGTGTCTTTGGATAGATGGGGACTGGATTGACTTGTAGGAGTTGGAATCAAGTCAATCGGAGATCGGAGCATAAAGTTATGCGAGTCGAAAGTTTGCCCCATAATGTGAAAATTGTTGATAAGGGATATTAGCATGGGGCCAGCGGCTCCAGAGTCCAGGCCGCGGTGCCAGTAAAGCCAGAAGCGATAGAGAAATAGAGGAGGCTGGAGTCGCGGTGGTACTGTAGCGACCGTGGTCTCAGCCCTATTTTTGGTGTTTTAGAAGTCGTTTCCGCTGTTTGAAGTTTTGAAGAGTTATTTTAAGGTATTAGGGTTGTGTTTGGTTGAATTTTGAAGTTTTTGGCCAAGTCTGGAGGTGTCAGGAGGTAGGATGTTACAATAAATCTATGTGTTTTTCACTTCACTTTTCTCTTATACATTCATATTTATTATTTTCTATTTTTATGCAAACTTTTGCTTTCACTATTATACTTCTTTTTTTGTAGAAAAATTTCATAATTCCCAATTCACCCCCTTGAGAACTCAGCATTCTAAACACACCTTTGTGTAGGGACTTTTCAAAGAAACTTAGAACTACTCATGACTTCTCTTGTAACATACTACAACCCATAGACCAAACAAGATGTAAACATGTAGAGACACAGTAGAAGAAAGTTCAACATTAGGGCAATGTCGCTGTGTGACACAGTGGAGATCGAATGACATGGTGCCGTGACCAGGATTTGGGTGGCATGGCGGCACTACTGGAGAGACAAAAGCTTTTTTGCTAATGTTGTCGACCAACTTCCAATGCACATAACTCCTTACTTCAACCTCTAATTAACTTGATTCTAAAGCCTACATGTGACTCTACTCCTTAGTTAACTACAGGTATAAACCACGACTCCAAATACCTTTGAATGGAAATTTTTGACATTTGAAACCAAAATGGTCACTTTTTGACTCACACATGGCACCAACTACTCCAAAATTCAAACCAGCAACACTTTGGTAACCAAAACCATCCAAACAAATCACAACTAACTCAAAGCACATGTCCATAAGGATGTCACCCCAAAGAAACTACTTATCTAGATTTTGACCCCTTTGGACCACCATTTACCTCAATGGGTTATATATATATATTAATACATTTACCTTTTATGTATACTCCCTCCATCTTATCTTATTTGTCCTCTTAAAAAATTTTAAATGTCTCAATCTATCTATCATTTTACAAAACTAATGAAGTATTAATTATCTTTTTTACTGTTTTACCCTTCATTAAAATTAATAGTATGTGAAGTATAACTGAAAAACATGTTATTTAATTCAAGGGTATCTTAGTAAAATATTATTAAATTTTACTATAATCTGTGTGAAAAATCAGAATGACAAATAAAACGAGAGGAAATATGTAACAATTAAAAATTTGGGAAAATGACATTTAAATACCAGGGATTGAAAATAATTCCAGAAACCTCTTTGAATTTTCCATAATTACTAAGAGCACCTGGGTATGAAAAAGGAATTTTGCAATTAAAGTGAAATGACAAATTTGTTGTAATTAATTTAGGATTTGCAAATGAAAATTGTGTGTTTGCAAGTACTAATTGATTTAATGTTATTTACATGTAATAATTGTATATTTACAAGTGAATATCGTGTATTTGTAAGTGATATTGAGCTATTTATAAATTGTACAACTGGTTGCCCAAAAGGTTGCCACTGTTGGAAAGTCACCGAGGAAAGTTGCTACTACCATAACCTTAGTTGAAAAAATTGCCAGCGTCAAAAAAGCCTTCACTGCTAGAAGAGTCACTGGAGGGAGGAATGAGGGAGGAAAAGAGAGGAGGCAAATTTGTCATTTAACTTCAGTTGCAAAATTTCTTTTTAATGCATAGGTAACTCTTACTAATTACAATAAATTTTGTGAAATTTCTAGAATTATCTTCACTCCTTGGTATGTAAATGCCATTGTTCCTAAAAGCTTTTAAACATATTAACAATAAAAAACTGTTTAATATATCTACTTTTTGTATTTTCTTTTCCATTTATGAAATGAGATTAAATGCATGGGATCCATCTCTGACATGTTATTAGGATTACTCACCAACCCAAATCAACCTATTTATGGACAGTTAAAATAATATATCTACTTTTTGTATTTTTTTTCCATTTATGAAATGAGATTGAAGGCTTTTTGATCCCTATACCATAAATACAAAACCAAAATTATCAAGATGCTAAAAGTCAAATATTATTTTCTAGAATAATACAAATTCCACATCTCGGTGTCAACGTCACGAATTTGCATTGGGTGCTTATCAGAACTATACTATTCAGTTTTAATATGAACGGTCCAAATTTACAGTCTTTTTACATAATAACATTATTTTTTTTAATATGACAGTTGTAAAATTATCTTTATTTTAGATTTTAAATTTAATAAATTAAAAATATGTTAAAAATATAATAATAAAATATAATTAAACTAGACTATCCATATTTAATTTAGACCATCTACAGACCAATGAGCATAAGATGCTCATGTATCGAATGTATTTTTCAATGTCACTGCAATTAATTTTTTACTAACACATATCTTGATGTAATATAAACCAAGTTTTATTATTTTATTTTTTAATTCTTTTAAGAAAAGGTACCAGCTTGCCACCCTATCCCCCCTTTCCCACCCTTCACCCATCACCCATCACCCACCCTCTCTTCCAACCACATGCTTCTCCCTTCCCCATAATTACCCATCACCACCCCCTCTTCCAACCACATGCTCCTCCCTTCTCCTCCCTTCCCCATAATTACCCATCACCCACCCCTTCTTCCAACCACATGCTCCTACCTTCCCCATAAAATTATATAATTATAGTAATATAATATATATATATAGTATTTATATTTATAGTATGTTTCGTACCATATAAATTAGCTTTAAAATAAATCCTATCGAGATGGAATTTTCAAAATTTAATAAAAAAATTAAATTCTATTTAATTAAATTAAAGGGATAATTATTTTAAAGGACTGCTATAAAATGATATTAAGTTTAAAAGACATTAAAAATTCTAATTACTTTCTCTTATCCTAAATATAGGGTCTTTTACCTTAGTCTTAAATATAAAACCCTTTTTAGAATATGAGATATACATTTAAAAAAAAAGCCCTTAAGTAATTCATTCCAAAGAGAGAGAAAGAGATTAAATAAGGATAATTTAGAAAAATGTCTTAATTTTTGAAAAATTAAGGTAGTTAACTAACTTTAACTCATATTTTTAGTCCATATGATTCGGATAAAATGGTCATATACATATATAAGAACCAAAAGGAGTATTTAGAAAGTTCTCTTACATCTTATCATCTTAAATGATATTAAGGTTTCCACCTTATCTTTGAAAGTAGATTCATGGAAAAATCATGTGTAAGTTCATGAAAAAATAATGTAAAAAATTTTTTAAGAAAATAAAAAATCCTGAGAAATTCACAAAATACAAGAAAAATATAAAAGTGGTCCTTTGGCCGAGTGCAGAGGAAGGAAAGCCACGATCCAAGCATTAGTGTTACCTTCGACCGGATGCACTAGTGTGAGGTGAGCTTAGTGATGTCCCGGAATTAGTCTTGATCGATTGCTGGAAAGAAGTCACATATACGAAATGTTCTGTTATTGCGACAACTTGTGGTTCTAGCCGTGTACGAGGGAAAGCGTGCATTCCATTACATTTTGCGTTCATGGCACCATCTATATCACAGTATAAATTATTATATATATCGCGTGTGATTTTCCCCGGTTATTGAGACTTTCCCTCACACCCATCTTCCATAGATTAACATTTCAGGTGAAAGCTCTGGTATTGGTCAGAAGAAGACAAAGGAGTCACAGTGTCTTAGACGTGGGAATATTCAAGTCATGGTAGTATGTTGTATTATATATATATATGCATTGTGCCAAGTAGGACAGTATGTCTGTAATTTATATGAGAATGATGATATTGGGATGATGATGGTTGTATAATGTCAATGACTATGATTATGATGATGTTGATGAATGATATGGGATGATGTGTCATGATGTAGGTATGTCTCGGTGTGTTTAGGAGTCTGAACGGTTATGTGTGTATTAGGCATGTAGCCCATTGAGTGGAATTCGGGTTCAAGGGAGTCAAATCTCAGAGGAGCAGTGCCTCTAAGGTGAAACCTCTTTGGACAAGTTGGCTGAACTAAATAGGACCTGTGTGAATGGTCCCTGAGTGCCAATTTGCCTTTGGTGGCAATTGGAGGAGGTAAGTTGTGAGTTTAGGTCAAAAAGTGATCAAATCGGTCACGAGTGTCCAAAATCTCCACACAGAGAAGGAATTGAGTGTAATCAGTGCCTATGGATAGATTTGAACAAGATTGACTTGTAGGTGTTGAAATCAGATCAATTGGAGATCGGGGCACCAAGTTGTGTGCATCGGAAGTTTGCCCCAAAAATCAACAAAATGCTAATACGGCATTAGAAGGGGGGCACCGCTGCGCCAGAAGCTTGGGTACAGTGCCAAGCTTGATGTTTTTTGGGAGTTAAAGTTAGTGTGTTTAGGTTCAATTAAGTCAATTTTTGAAATTTTTTGTTAAGATTGGAGGGGTGTTGGAGTAAGATGTTTCACTAATATGATTTTTTTTTAAAAAAATAAATGGTAGCATAATTTCTTTTTTACAAATTCCAACTCAAGAAATATCAATCCATGCAAGACGGGATTCAAAAATTTGCATTCATATAGTAAATACACAGTACAAGATTCAACCAAAACAAAATATAGTATAGACTCTATTTTTTTTAGGTAAAGATCCATGTAATATTAATAAGGGCACATCTATCGTATATGAGCACATAAATAGGATGCAATACAGTACTATATATAATATACGTCAATTCTTAAAATTTTAAGATTAAGGTGCCAGGACATTTTTACATATATAATATTATTTATATAATTATTTATATTTATAATTAATAAATTAACTCATTAAAAGAAAAAATGAGTATGTAAGTGTTAAGATAAAGTATTAAATATTTATAGCAACTTTTAAATAAAATATTTATTATCTCTTCTTGACAAGGAAACTTTTTTTCTCAAAAATGGAGAAGCATTACATTTTGACAAACATTTATGAGATTATCTTTGTTTTACCTTAAAATTTTAAAATGATCATATTTTATTGTTAAAATTTGAAGTGATTAAGATGAGTATATAATGGTACAAATAAATAAATATACATAAGTATAATATGCATATCATATCCCATCGTATATTAGATATAAGTGCATCTATTTTATTGAAATATCTATGCTTTATTGATAAAGATAGTACCAATTTAATTTATACATATATATATACACACACACACTATATTATATCATGATTCTTTCATTTAAAAAAATGTTTCCATCACATACAACGAACGGATCATTAATGAATATTTCAGACAAATAAATAAAAAATAAAAAATGTTGGGTCAAGTCAAGATGAGATAGGTGCCTACGATGTCTCCAGGTAACTTGTGTCTAGCTGTCCTAATGAGTGACCTTTACCATCCACTCAGTCAAAAAGATAGGAAAGATGGGGGGTTTTTATTAAAAAAAAAAGGGAGTTCTTTCGTGATATTCTTAAAAGAAAATGATATATAAGTAGCTCTTTAAAGAAAAAAATTTTCAAATACATACTTTAAATTTGTGTAATTCTTAAAACATATCAAAATACTCTTTTATAAATATTATTATCTGGTGAAAAGATGATTTTACACCTCATCTTTTTCCCTTCTCCTCCCTCCTCCCTCCTCCCTCTCATTTTCTCCCTCTCTCTCCTCTGTCCATCGCCCTCCCACTTCTCCTCCTTCCTCTTCCTTATTCCTTCCTCCTTCCTCTTTCTCCTCATGTGGTCCTTCCCTTCCTTTGCTAATCAAAATGATGCCATCCTTCCTCCGTTCATCCCTTTTCCTCTACGATAGAGCCTCCCTCTTTAATCAAAGTCGAGCACGGATCTAAGACTCAATGGTGGCAATGTATACGGAGAAGAACGGAGTAGTTCCACCATTGTCTCCCCATCCCCCATCTCCATGGTCTTGTCTCACCATCATAACCCACAAATCCAGTGAGATCCACCATCATAGAGCCCATATCTATTGTTACCAAGCCCAGATCTACCGATAATTCTCCCGTCAGTGATTCTCCCTCCTACTTCTTTCTCTTCTATTGGCCACACCCCATCTTCATCTTCTCCAGCGAGTTCATATTTTTTTTGGCTGTTGCTAGTTTTTTCTTTATTTTGGTTTGCTAGGTTTTAAATATTGTAGATCTAGAGTTTTGCAACTTTCAGTTGAATAGTTCCAAATTTAGGTTGAACAGTTGCAAATTTATGTGTATTAATTGCAAATGGATGATATTATCTATAAAGTCATATTGTGTTGAGTTACAAATTCCTGTGTGGTACATGTAAATATAGGATTGTGAATTGCTAAATCATCATGATCAGTTGCAAAACCCTGAACTTCAGAACTATGGGCAGGTTACTATATAGACATGAATATGTAGATGGAATATAGTTGTGTCAAGTATAAACAATATAGATGGTAAAAATCATAGTTTTCTCATAACTATCCAGTTTTAACCCTTAATTTCAAAAATTCACTATAAATTGTACACATGCCTAATTTAAGTGTTCTTTGGCTTGATAAAAAAAGCTTACTCTATCTAATTTTAGAGCATATATAACAATCATACTGGGTGCTCTGTTTCGAATAGCTTACCCCTCTTTCTTTCATGGTTGGTCATCTTAGACAATAATAAGCATCTCTTAACAAAACTAATTGCACATGCCTCTTATATCAGCAAAACATATTTCCATTCCATACCAAACATCATCTAAGGCACAAGGAAACATAACTATACTAAATTACAAAAGCATAACATTTTACATGATTTAATACAAATTTCCGAAATGACACTTTACAACTGTCACAATTTGCACAATCACCATGCTTCTCTTCCATCCTCTTAGCTTCTTGATATCTTTGCCATGGCTTGGGCCTAGCATGTTGATACTTGACGGGGTGAGATTATAATAATCTCAGTAGCAAGCCATGTTCCACATATTACATTGTCAAGCAAGATATGAAAACATCATAAAAATCATGTTTAAAACATTTAACACCAAATTTGGCAACGTAATGATTTAAAAATTGGACACCTTGGGGAACAAAACCCCTCAATTAAATAGCCAAATCAACCACTCAAGCAACAAGAAAACAATATGGCACATGTCAAAACATTAGCATAGCAAGAAAATAATAAAGTGCAAGAATGGAACTTAGCTACCTTTGATGATATCCCTTGGCTTTCCTTTTTAAACTAAAGCTTCCTCTGGCTTTCTTGAGCTTCCTCAAGTGCTTAAACATAATCAAACACTTGCTCATTTAAAACCCTAAAGACTCAATTCTTTATCTTAAGCTTAATTTTTGAGCCAATACTTGTCTTTAAGCTTTTTATCATGGGGAACTCATTTTTGCCATCAAATTAATGAAATTCCAACCTTAAGACAGTCAAATGATCTGGCCAAAAGTCTGCCATCTTAGGAAAATATGGATTTTCCAATTACTTCCTTTAAAACTTTCCTTACTTGCTTTACTTTGCAAAAACTCAAGGTTTCTCATCATTTTATGATTCCAAAAACATCTTCCCTCTTATTATCATGCTTAGGTCAAGATTGGGCAGCAAGTGGAAGAGGAAAATTTCAAGAAAATCAGCTCAAACCACTAAGGGCCCGTTTGGTTTCCGGTTAGTAAAAACGGAGTTTAGATAAAATTGGTTTTATAACGTGGTTGTGATAATAATTGATTTTTGACTAATGTGTTTATGTTTGGATGATTTATTTGAAAATTGGTTTTGATAAAAATGATTATGTTTGGATAATTTTAAATAAAAGCAGGTATAATTGTATAATTTTTTCTCAATTTTTAATGTTTGGATAATTGGTGGGATTGTGCATGTTCGATAATTGCCACCATGGTAACACTTCGAATTAGGATTAAAATAAAAACTATAATGCCACATGTCAAAATCCCACTTACTTATTGACTTAATCAAAATCCCTAACACCCTTCTCTTCTCTTTTGTCGGCTTCTCCCTCTTCAGAGGCATCGTCGATCGTGTGTGCTGCGTCTCTCCATCGAATCAATTCATCTTTGCCTTTTTTCCTCTGTTTCCCCTCTGATTTTGCTTCTTCAGTTGGCTTGAATTTTTTTTTGCTTCTTCATTCCTCTTCTTCTTCTTCTTATATAATTAACAGTGCCAATGGGTTAGGTAGGTGTAGACGGCAATCATATCAATTCCATTAACAGCAGCAAGCATGAGATGATAATGATCCCGTTGGCAACGAAAAAGTAAACTGAGAAGCATGGCTGGATTTGCTTCTACCAGGAATCGGTTTTGGGATGATAATGAGTTTGGAACGGGATCGCAAAACATAACCAAACAAAAATAAAAATGCATGAAACTCATTTTAGGCTCCAAACGTAGTTTTAAACGGGTCTCCAAACAGAGCCTAAGAAACTAAGTTAGAACACTTAAAGATTACAAGAGGATCACTTACCAATTTATTTGGATTTTTCTTTCTCATTTCTTCTCTTTTTCTTTCCTCATGAGCTCTCCTCTTCCTTGGCTAAATTTCATACCATTCTGCCTTCCTTTTCCATGTGTCTGATCATCCAAGTGAGAGGGAGCATATACAAAGTGAACTAACATTGGTCAAGTGTTTGAGTTTGGTTACTTTCCACCTTTAGTTAAACTAATTAACTTGAGTTAACAAAAGACTTAGCCACTAAGTCTTCTAATTTCCTCACATGAGTTATGAGGTGGCACCATGTGGGAGGAAAACATCTCCATAATACTGCATATTTTTCCTAATCCAGTAATACCCTGTGCTACATACTTTATACTTGGACCAATAAAATTACCTTTTGCAGTATAAAATCACCTTAATAGTACAAGATTAAAGTAAACTTATATCTAGAACTACTTTATGACCTTGTCTCTAAAAAGTTCCTTTTGCAGTGTCCAATGGCTTTTCCTTTTACCTTTTTAACTTTTGTAGATTAAAAAGCAGCTTTATCGATAAAAAAATTATTTTTTTACCTTCGGCACTAATTATTTCTTTATCCTTAAACATAAATCCTCAGTACCATATACCATTGGACTCGTCTCATCGAGAGCTTTGTTTTGATAGTAATTTTGCATATCAACAAAATTACCCCTGACCCGAGACTAAATTATAATTTGAAATTCGTTGAGCTCATTAGCTGCAATTTTTTTCGTGACTTTTATCCTTTCTTCCCCATGGAATTTTTTTATGATTTGGGACATAAATATAATTTCTATAATTTCTAAGAGTAAAAACATAATTTCTCATTTTTCTATCCAATCGGGAAAAATAGCCTCTTTACCCTATTTCACGTAAAACGGTGTATATTCATTTTTGTAAATTCCTTATACATTTCTATATATTCTAACTTTTTAGGGATGTTACAAGAGGTGCAACAAAGTGTACCTTGAGAAGGCACTCAACAACTCATAGAAGTTGTGCTCAAGCACGACGCCATTCTTGCTGCTGCATTCGCATGGTGTAACGCCAACATAGATTGTAGGTAGCCCAACTCTGGTACAAACTTGCTGCAAAAAGACACCATGAAAAAGTAATTGAAAATTTCATAATCACTAACACCCAAACACACAAAATCAAATTTCATCACCATCAAGGGTATTGAGGTGGAGTTTTATTTTATTTTTACTTTTAAGAATAAATTTGGAAATATTTAATTTTGGGTCTTTATAGGTAGTTTTAATCTAAGGTATTGAGGTGGAGTTTTATCTTTAGAAAAAGAAAGGAGGCGCCACAGAGTGAGAGGGCCACACATAGAAAAGAAAAGGAAAGAAAGAAGGGAAGATGTGGCAGAAAAAAAAGGAAGAAGGAGAAACAGGAGTGCGAGACGAAGAAGAAAATAAAAGGAGGTGGTGGCAAGAGTATAATTTAATCTGTGTAACTTCTTTTTACAGCGTTTTCTCCTTATCTTCATGACTGGCAGCATGGGCCACTAAATTCTTCTTGTAATCAGTCACAAATTATGAACCAGATGCTTTAATTGGAGCTTTGAGTTTAATATATTTTTCTGATTTAATTTATTTTAATTCATCCATATTTTCTTTCTCTAATTTCATGCTACTTTGTTTGCTACTAATTAGAGTCAATAAGTTGTATGAATTTGGATTTAAGGTTTAATATGAGAAGTCTGATTACTGTAATTGATTGATTCAGTGATAATGAGATGTTCTAACTTTGCTTAGATGATTATTTAATGTTTGTTCTTGGTATGCTTTGCATTAGGGTTAGTACTATATTATATATTAATTGAGATTTCAGTTAATTATAATATTAGTAGTAGCTTAATCTCTATATGATTATTTAGAGAAATTTTTATTAGAATGCCAACATGTTAAATTGAACTAGATCAATGAACTAAAAGCGATAGCGAGAAAGATTTTGCATCAGGGAATTGATTTGTGACTTATTACACTAATTTAGTCTTTCCATTACTTCATTAATTAATTTTAATTTATTTAATTAATTGAGTTCAATTTCTAAATCCCCCAATTTTTTTACTGCTTGTTTTAGTAAATTTTATTTTGATTCATTATTAATTTAATTAAGTAACCCAATTGGTTCCTTAGGAGACGACCTGGAGCACGCTATATTGCAAAACAGTTTTAAATTTAATTTTGGCCGGTTCGACAGCCATGTTAGAATTTTGGCACCATTGCCGGGGAGCCATTTGTTCTCACTCAATTGGATTAGGAATTAGTTTGTTTGCATTTTGTTTCTTTTAGTATTTTTTTCTTTTTAAATTTTTAGGTGTTCTCTGATTTAGTGATTATTTATTTTTTTTATACTTGGTGTATGTTTGGATTCCCTCAGGGTGATTTAACTGATTTTGATCTCGAAATTGTTAAAACTATTCATAAAAGGGTTAGAGAAAGTAAGATCAGAAAAAGTATTGTTAAGGAATTGATTGCTGAATTAATTGAGCATGCTTGTGAAATTAATATTACATTTGAAAATATGGCTAAGCATGAAAATGAGTTGACAATTAAAGAACTTGGCACCCCTGATGAACATTTTCAACCTTTATGCATTCAACATCCTGAGCTTAATGCTAACTTTGAGCTTAAATCTGAATTAATACATTTGTTGCCCAAGATTCATGGCCTTACAGGTGAAGACCCTCATAAGCATTTAAAAGAGTTTCATGTTGTTTGTTCTACTATGAGACCTTAGGGAGTTTCTGAAGAGCAAATTAAGCTTAGAGCATTTCCATTCTCACTTGATGGAGTCGTAAAGGATTGGCTCTACTACTTGCAACCTAGTGCTATCACTACTTGGAATGAAATGAAGAGGTTATTTTTAGCGAAGTTCTTTCCTTCTTCTAGAATTGCAGCTATCAGGAAGGACATATGTGGTATTAGGCAGATGACTGGAGAGACTTTACATGAATACTATGAGAGATTTAAGAAACTTCGTGGAAGTTGTCCCCACCACTAGATTAGTGACCAGCACCAGTTGTTGATCTAGTATTTCTATGAGGGACTACTTCCCATGGATAGATACATAGTGGATGCTACATCAGGTGGTGCTATAGTTGATCTTGCTCCAGCAGCTACATAGGATCATATTGCTAAAATGGCACAGAATACTCAACAGTTTGGTATGATAGCATCTTAATTGAGTCAGGGTGTCAATGATGTTCATGTGTCGTCTTATGACCAGAAAATTGATCAAAGGTTTGATGAGATACCATCCATGATTAAGCAATTTGCCTTGACTTAGAAATAATCGTTGTCTAGTTCTTCTCAGTCATACCCTTCTCATGCTTACACTTCTCAGCCTTCTGGTTTTTCTACACCAAGTCACTTTCCTTTGCAGTCTCCCATCTCTATTGCATTAGTGGGACCTCTTTGTGACATTTTCTATCTTGCAACTCATGTTACAACACAATGTTCTATTCTTGATGACAAAATTGAGTCTTGCAATGCTATTTATCTAGCCAAGCCTATGCAATAAGGACAGAAATATGACCCTTATACCAACACATACAATCCTGGGTGGAGAGATCACCCCAATTTGAGAAATAGAGGAGGTAAACAATGTAACACCTTATATCAGGACCCATTTCCCATATATTAGATCATTTTATATGCATTTCATCAAGGTTTAGAAACTAAAATCATAATATAATAAAATCAGGATTTTTCAAAATTCGGGGTACTGTTCATTTGGCAATTTCCCTTTTACCTGATGAACTTTGAAAATTCATAACTAAATCTACAAAATTCATCTTGAGCTGATTCAAGTCTCTAAAATTTTATTAAATTCAGATCTATATGGAAAAAATATAAAAAAATAACTTCATTGGGCCAATTTGTACAGTAATTTATTGGACATTTACTCTTCATTTGCTCATTCTTCTATCTTCCAGTTTTTTGACCTCAAATTTAAAAAATCATATTTCATTCTATTTTGTCCAAATTATGCATACTCTATATCTTTGAAAATATCTGCATGTCTACTTATAGAAATATTTTTTTATACATTTATTTCACTTACACAGGACATAACTTTAATTTAAATCATGAAAGGTCATAATTCAACTCTTATTGGAACAGTTTTGGGAAAACTTACATATCTCTTGCTCTATAACTTCAATCACTTCCAAATCATCGGCATATGAATCTTAAGACATATCTTTTTATATATATAAACTGCTAAATTTTTGGAGCTCTGTACAATTTTATGTTATCTTTTGAAATTTCTAGTACTTAACTTTCAGTTTCCAGTTTTCCCAATATTGTCCTATTCTGAACCTTAACTTTGAAAATTCACCATTTAATGTATACAACTCCAAATGGTGTGAATTAGGTGTCATATTAAAGCTTGAGATGCCCTTTATCTGGTATAAAAATCCCATAAACCTAACCTCACATTAGGTATAGAAAAGGGTGAACTAAATAGACACATATGGAAAATGCCCTGTTTCAGTCTATATTGCAATTTGCTTGCCAAAACCCTTGTAAATGAATTCATTTTGCCATGAAATTTGGTAGAACATAACTTAATATCACAATGTCCAGAACTGGAAATTCTCATGCATTTTCTACGACATTGACATAATATTCACTATTTTAAAATTTCATACAAAAGCAAGACACCAACAACCATTCACATTATAACACAATGGCTTGCAATATCATTTCCTTCTTCATGCCTTTTGCTCTTTTCTTAACTCTTTTGCATTGGTTCTCCCTAGCATGGTTAGTCATTGAAGACGAGGTGAGATTCAAAGAATCTTAGTAGCAATCACCATTCATGCAATCATATTATCATATTAAGCATATAATCATCCTAAAACATCAAGTGAATACTTTTAAACATTTATGCCATGATTTTTACAAAAATTTCGGCAGAGTTTCATTTTGTATTTGACATCTCGGGGTCTCAAAACCCCTCAATTAACTTGGCCAACATTTTCAAAGCATCACAATTGATTATATCAAACAATAGGCAAGTCATCAAACTCATTGAAATTCACATGAAAATATAAGGTAAGAATAGGTAAATTGCTACCTTCATGCTTTATCTTACTCCTCAACTTGATATTAATGCTCCCACTAGCTTCCTTGGGCTTCTTCAAGTCCTATTGCATCATCAAACAACTACTCAAACTAATGGTTCCATAACTTTCTTCAAAAAGTGTTCATGAAACCCTAATTCTTCAAAAATTCATCAAAAATTCATTTCTAACTCAAAAATGATGAATTATACATCTATTCCATGTAATTTTTCATGAGAAATCCAAATATGGCCTCAGAATTACCAAATTCCATTTCTAGCTTAGTTATAGTTCATTCCGAATTAAACTTCAAAAACCTAAAAATTTCACTTTCTTAATCTTAAGCTTTTTCATGAAACCATCACTTGGTCCTAAGATTTTCCACCATGAGGAACTAATTTTTGGCACCAAAAACATGAAATTCCTACTCTAAGTGTGAATAGTAACTCATAGAAAATTAGGGGAATTCAAGAAAAATTGCTACACTTTGTTATACAACAAACTACTTGTATGTTCAAGCTTTAAATGTGTAGTCTAGCATTCCCCTTTGATTTATGGTTGGAAAACTCCATTTCTTGCTAAATCATGCCATGGCTGAAAACCTAAGGGAGTGGAGAGGAAAATCTAATCCATGGTTCGAGCTCTAAAGACCATAAATAGCAAGTTTGAAGATGGAAGAGCAACTTACCACAAGTGAAGCTTTCCATTTACCTTGAGCTCCCTCTTCCTCTTCCTCTCTTTTCTCTCTTCTCCCATGTGTTTTTGAGCCTCTATTTTGCTGTTGCTTGCTTGTGAAAGTGAAGTGGAAAAGTGAGTGATTAAGTGGTTAATTATGTAGCTTAATCATAATTAACCCTTAATTAAAGTTACATTACTTTTTGGTCAAAAAATGACAACTTCTTGAGGAAGTTTTCAAACAAAACATGCTGCCCAAAGCTGCCCCAAGCACGCAAAGAATGAGTACTTTAAGTGTCCAAGATTGCTAACTTTTTCCTTGTCCAGATATATCTTAAACCGGGTAATTTTTAACCATACCGATAAAATTGTTTTTTATGATAAATTAGCATTTTTGGGCTACAGGACTATTCTAATTTTATTTTTACATTTTCATAATTATCCTGTCTCAAATGGTATCTATGTATGGTCCATATCCTGTCCCAGTTTCTTTTTAACCATTGGTAGGGCCCACGGTTTACTTTATCGCTTTACTATTATTTTTGGACACTCAGCATTGATTATTTCTTTATCCTTAAATATTAACCCTCAGTGCCATATATCATTGGACTTCTCTCATCAAGAACTTCATTTTGACAGTAATTTTACATATTTACAAAATTACCCCTGACACAAGGTTAAATTATAATTTCTGAAACTTTCGAGCCATTAGGTGTAATTTTTCCCAAAGCATTTCAAATACTCATTCCACGTAATTTTCATGACTTAAGGGACATTGATGTCCTTTTCATAATTTTTTTAGGGCAAAAATATAATTTCTCATTTTTCCATCTGAACAGGAAAAATGACCTTTTTTCCCCTTTTCACGCAAAATGGTGTCTGCTCATTTTTGCAAAACCCCTATACATTTCTAGATATTTTAGCTTTCTTGGGATGTTACCCGTCTAAAGAGTTTGACTCAAGTTTTCACAAAGCCTTTCAAAATTAGAATTTCAAAAACCAAAATTAGAATTTCAGAGGTCGAAATTTGAATTTCAGAGACTAAAATTCATCTATCAGAGGCCAAAACTCAAATTTCAGAGATTAAAATTTGTATATCAGAGGCATGTTAAAGTTTTCACAATGCACTTCGAAATTAGAATTTTAGAGACCAAAATTCATCTATCAAACGCTAAAATTCAAATTTCAGAGATTGAAGTTCATCTATCAGAGGCATGTTTAAACCTCAGCGACTTTTGCACACTTTTACTAACTTTGCTTAGCCCGAAATTCGAATTTCACTTTAAAAATTCATCTATCAGAGATAAAATCTTTGTAACTTCGAATTTCAACAAGTAAAGTTCAAATTTTACATAAAACCTACATGAATCATAAGCAAAATTTGTCTGTTAGCCAATATTTCTCAATTTTAACACATGCTAACATAAGATTTACTTAATCTAACTCATTTAAAACATATGGTAACAAGATTAAGCAAATTTCAAAGATTAAAATGACCTTAAGACCTAAATGAAAACAAAATATACCTAATCTCTACTTTCACTTGGTTATTTCATTTTTGGTATGTTCTGGTCTGATCTTCAATTCTTGGAGTATCCTTTCTCTTCTTCTTCTTTGAGTGAGTGATGATGTTGATTTCCCTTTCTTTATTCCAATACTCACTCTTCCTACTTAGATAATCCTATATTTAATTTACTATACTTACAAACTGTAACATCCTAAAATTTTTATGGATATTCAAGACTCAATATTTTGAAATCTATGAAGAATTTGTAAAAATGGGTATACATCAATTGGCATGAAATAGGACAAAGAGGTCAATTATCTCAGTTGAAAGGAAAAATGAAAAAAATATATATATATAATAAAAAATTTAAGTCGGTGGATGCAGGAAGGGATGAAGAAAAGTTTATGAATTTTGGGGTAAATTATACCTGATGACCCGAAAGTTTTAAAAATTATAAATTAGTCTCAGGTTAAGGGCATTTTTGTAAATATGAAAAATTATAGTCAAAATGAAGCTCTCAATGAGTTAGACCCAATGAAATATAGAATGGAATTTATTAAGGTCAAAATCATATTTATTGGGTGATTAGGATTCAATATTAATATTTTACCCGATAAAAGTCGGTTTAGACTGCAGGAAAAGGCAGTATTGATCCAAGGATAATGATTAGACCTTACTAAAATATATTTTGGGTCTAGATAATAATTTTGGACTAAAAGTAATGGTTGGATAATCCTGTACCAATTTAATGACAATTTTGATAAAAATACTTAATTGGTATGAGTAAATGTAATCGGTAAAGGGTATTTTGGTCTATTTAAATAATTGAAGAAATTTTTTGGCCAAAAATAAGTTGAGACACGTCTGAAACATGCCATGGGATATGAAGGAAATTTTGGAAAAGCTTTTATCAAAAAGTAACTCAAGTTACTTTAATTATTAACTAAACTTACTTATTATTATATATTTATCATTTAAGCCATCTTGGTCATCATCCTCAGCCATTTTCACAACAGAAACAGTGGGAAAAGAGGGAGAGAAGCCGTGACTTTGTGGTAGCCAAAGGAAAAAGAAAAAATCACAAGATTTGTCCCAAAACTTCAAGGTAATATCTTATGGCCATAATCTTGTGTAACCTTTAGTTTGGAAGAGGTTTATGGTTTATTCTCTCCTATTTTTCCACTGAAAGTTTCAGCTTAGAGAGAGAGTAGAGAGAGAAAATGAGGGCATGGAGAAACTAAACCATAAAAAGTATCATATAGGCCATAAGGTGCAAGAATGTGTCATTAGATTACAAATTAATCGGTTAGTTATTTTTCTATGATTTATGGTAATTTTCTGCCTAATTAGGGTTCATTATAGGAAGGGAATTTCAAGTTTTTGACCTCAAAAATGGATTCCTTGGGTCCAAAATAGGTTAGAACAAGTATGTTGTATAAGGAATGCATGATAGATAATAAAGTGTAAATTTTAGTTCAAGTAAGCACTTTATAAATCAAATTGGATAATTAGTGGTTAATGGCATTATTTTATGATGCTATAGGATCCAAAGGAGTGTTAGAAGATCAAGGAAAGGGTTTGCAAAGTTTGGAGACTATTGGAAAGCTCAAAGGTAGTTAACTCACCTATCTATGCTTATGTATTGTCATTAATGTTGCTTGGTTTGAATGATGTGTTTGATATTTGGAATGTTGTCTTGTGATGATTTGGCATTGTTGGTTGGATTGTTTGAAGGGTAATGTGACCCTGGATATGTCCAAATACAAGGGGAAGTGCTGCCCAAATTTTTATAAAATGGTTATGCCAAAATGATTTGATTGCATGCTTGATGTGCTTTTAGATGAATACTTGCAATATATATGATGATATGTGTGCATGATGGTAGTTACTACTGAGATTCTTTGAATCTCACCCCTTTCCCAATGTCTAACAAATTTTAGGTTCAAGTTATGACAAGATTACCCAAGAAAGGAAAGGCAAGAAGAAGCAAGTTAATGTTCAAAATAATGATACTTAGGTTGATACTATTATATGAGAGGTTATGTAAAATCTTATGGAGTATTATGTAAGATAAAGGCAAGTTATGGCTATTTATGTATATATTAGTGTGTATTTTGGAAAGTTTGAAAGAATGCAAGAGACCTTTCTGAACACGGTTGGGAATTCGAAGTACTGTACATAGCTCAATATGGTCAATGTATTAATTTTACATGTATGAAAACTAGACATGTGTAGATTTCCATAGACACAAAGATCACTCAATTTGGAGTTGTGTATGATTTATGGTGATTTTTCAAAGTTATGGTCAGAATCAGAAATTTTCAAAAATGACCATTGCTACAGTGCATATAATACGAATTTACTGTATAAGTTGGCCAAGTAATTTCCCTGTTCAATATTTTTTTCCATGTATATAATCTTTTAAGCTATATTAAGAGACTTGAACCATGTCAATATGATTTTTCTTGATTTAGTTATGAATTTTCAAAGTTCACCGGGTAAAAAGAAGTTAACCAAGGGAATGGTACCCGAAATGAAATAAATTAGTTTAAGTTGTTTTATGTAATCAAGTCTCTAATCAAGTATTAATAGACTTAAATATAGTTTAATACATGGAAAATGAGTCTAAGTATGAGGTGTTACACAAACCAAATAGTTACTCCAACTTATAAGCACGGTGGATATATTAGTGCATAGCATGATATATGCATTATAAATATAGTTAATTACATACTAATGCACATTTTACTTATTTTAGGAACAATGTATATGCTAGACAAATATGATACATTTATTCTTTATTGTTCTACATTTGTCATCATCAAAACTTATATTATATTAAACCTAGCAAACTACTCTACAACACCAATACAAGCATTTTAATCAATGGGAATCCAACCAAACATCAATCCCCAACTAATACACGGACTTCACCTCAATTCTATGAAGAAAAGAGAAGAGAAGGGACATAAACACACTTACCAACCAAGATCCTAGCTTCCTAAGGTGTAGAAATGTTCCTCAAGGTTGGACTTCACAAGCCCTAGCAGAACTCTCCTCAGATCTCTCCATTTTCTTCTCCTTCATCCGACTAAATCGTATTTGATATAAATGAATTTCATGACTCTCGCTACGAAGCCAACAAGCTCACTGTGGCACAAGTGCTCTCATTCCAGAAAATTTTTGGAGATATCATGAGTGCTACATCACGGCAGCCTTATATCTCGTTGCAGTTCAACTCTTCTCTATTTCAAATTCAGATTTTGTCCTATTTGAACATTTCTCCAGTCTTGGTCCCTTCAGTCCTGTGCACATCATCAAGTATACTCTTTGTTAGCTCAAAACTAAGTCTAGGATAGTATAATGAGGGTTTTTACATCTCTGACAATAGGAGTTAGTTAATCAATGAAAACAAAAAGCTTAATTTTAAGTATGTAGGACTATTAGGTTTGTTGGCTTCCCAAGAGGGGGGTGAATTGGGAAGATTAAAATTTTTTGCAAAAATGTAAGAGAGTAATGAAAGCAAAAGACATGGAAAAACAGAGTAAAAAATATAACGAAATGAAAATCAAGATAAGGGAAAAGAAGACACGGATATTTATCCTGGTTTGGTCTCTTTCTCTTGACCTACTTCCAGTCCTCAAGCAACCACTTGAGATTTTTCACTATTTTGCAAGAATTCATTTGGCTTCTTGCAATGCTATAGTACAACTTTATGCTCTATTCTAAGAGCTTGCAGTTTCACTCTTTATACTCTATATTAGTGCTTCCCAAATCCCTTGTGAAATCCCCTCACAAGAATATCTATCTTTCAGATGAAAATTAGATTGTTTACAATAAATAAACTCTCTGATTTAGAGTAAGTATGATAGTTGAAGTACAAGATAGGAAGTGTGTGAAAGCAGAAGGCTTTGACTAAAGAATTTGGTAGAATTTCAGTATATATAATGTAAAATTGTTACCCACACTTTCAAATAAAGTTCTATTTATAGATTTTGGTCTTAACTATATGGTAGAGACAAGATCTAGCAATTAGAGACGTTATCCAACGGTTACTTTGTAAAACTATTCATTCACCAACAGCATTTAATGCGTCTGACATCCAACCAAACCTAAACAAGTTAACTTTCACTCCCAAAAAACATCAGGCTTGGCACCGTGCCTAAGCTTTTGGTGCAGCAGCGACCCATTCTAATGACATATCAGCATTTTGTTGAATTTTGAGGCAAACTTTTGACGCAATAACTTGGTGCTCCGACCTCCAATTGACCTGATTCCAACTCCTACAAGTCAATCTTTCTCTAATCTATCCATAGGCACTGATTACACTCAATTCCTTCTCTATGTGGAGATTTTGGACACTTGTGACTGATTTGATCACTTTTTGAGCAAAACTCACAACTTACCTCCTCCAATTGCCATCAAAGGCAAATTAGCACTCAGGGACCATTCACACAGGTCCTATTTAGGTCAGCTAACTTGTCCAAAGAAGTTTCACCTTAAAGGAACTACTCCTTTGAGATTTGACCCTCTTGAACCCTAATTTCACTCAATGGGCTACATGCCCAATACACACATACAAGGCCCAAAAACTTCCATTGGGCTCATGCCTAATCATTCAGACTCCTAAACACACCGAGACATACCTACATCATGGCACATCATCCCATATCATTCATCAACATCATCATAATCATAGACATTATACAATCATCATCATCCCAATATCATCATTCTCATATAAATTACAGACATACTGTCCTACTTGGCACAATGCATACATAGACAATACAACATACTACTATGACTTGAATATTCCTATGTCCAAGACACTGTGACTCCTTTGTCTTCTTCAGACTAATATTAGAGCTTTCACCTGAAATGTTAGTTCATGGAAGATGGGTGTGAGACAAAGTCTCAATAACTGGGGACAATCACATGTGATATACACATAATAATTCATACAATGATACACATGGTGCAATGAATGTAAAATGTAATGGAATGGACACTCTCCCTCACACACAGCTAGAACCACAAGTTGTCGTCATAACAAGACATTTTGTATATTTGACTTCTCTCCAGTAGTCGATGAAGACTGATTCCGGAACATCACCAAGCTTATCTCACACTAGTACGCCCAGCCAAAGGTAACACTAATACTTAGATCATGGCTTTTCTTCCCCTACACCCGGCCAAAGGACCACTTTTATATTTTTCATGTATTTTGTGAATTTCTTAGGATTTTTTATTTTCTTAAAAAAAAATTTTACTTTATTTTTCCATGAACTTACACATGATTTTTCCATGAATCTACTTTCAAAGATAAGGTGGAAACCTTAATATCATTTAAAATGATAAGATGTAGGGAGAACTTTCTAAATACTCCTTTTGGTTCTTATATATGTATATGACCATTTTATCTGAATCATACGGACTAAAAATCTAAGTTAAAGTTAGTTAACTACCTTAATTTTTTAAAAATTAAAATATTTTTCCAAAACTACCTTTATTTAATCTCTTTCTCTCTATTTAGAATGAATTACATAAGGGTTTTTTCTAAATATATAATAAATACTATCTCATATTCTGAAAAGGCTTTTATACTTAAGACTAAGGTAAAAGACCCTATATTTAGGATAAGAGAAAGTAATTTGAATTTTTAATGTCTTCTAAAATTAATATCATTTTATAACAGTCCTTTAAAATAATTATCCCTTTAATTTAATTAAATACAATTTAAATTTTTTGTTAAATTTTGAAAATTCCATCTAGATGGGATTTATTTTAATTCTAATTTATATGGTACTAAACATATTATAAATATAAATACTATATATATATATTATATTACTATAATTATATGGGGAAGGGAGGAGCATGTGGTTGGAAGAAATGGTGGGTGATGGGTGAAGGGTGGGGAAGGGGGGATAGGGTGATAGGCTGGTACCTTTTTTTAAAAAATTAAAAAAATAAAATAATAAAGCTTAGTTTATCTTGCATCGAGATGTGTGTTAGTAAAAAATTAATTATAGTGACATTGCAAAGCACATTCAATAGATGAGTATCTTATGCTCATCAGTCTTTTAGATGGTCCAGATTAAATATGGATAGTCCAATTTAATTATATTTTATTATTATATTTTAACATATTTTTATTTTATTAAATGTAAAATCTAAAATAATAATAAATTTTACAACTGTCACATTAAAAAAAATAATGTTATTATGTAAAAAGAATCAAAATAAAAAATTGTAAATTTGGACCATTCATGTTAAAATTGAATGCTACAGTTCTGATAAGCACCCAATGCAAATTCGTGACGTTGAGACCGAGATGTAGAATTTGTATTATTCTAGAAAATAATATCTGACTTTTAGCATCTTGATAATTTAGTTTTGTATTTACGGTATAGGGATAAAAAAGCCTTTAATCTCATTTCATAAATGAAAAAAAAAACAAAAAGTAGATATATCATTTTAACTATCCATAAATAGGTTGATTTGGGTTAGTGAGTAATCCTAATAACATGTGAGAGATGGATCCCATGCATTTAATCTCATTTCATAAATGGAAAAGAAAATACAAAAAGTAGATATATTCAACAGTTTTTTATTGTTAATATGTTTAAAAGCTTTTAGGAACAATGGCATTTAAATACCAAGGAGTGAAGATAATTCTAGAAATTTCACAAAATTTATTGTAATTAGTAAGAGGTACCTATGCATTAAAAAGAAATTTTGCAACTGAAGTTAAATGACAAATTTGCCTCCTCTCTTTTCCTCCCTCTCTCCTCCCTTCGGTGAATTTTCTAGCAGTGAAGACTTTTTCGACGTTGGCAATTTTTTCAACTAAGGTTATGGTAGTAGCAACTTTCCTCGGTGACTTTCCAGCAGTGGCAACCTTTTGGGCAACCAGTTGTACAATTTATAAATAGCTCAATATCACTTACAAATACACGATATTCACTTGTAAATATACAATTATTACATATAAATAACATTGAATTAGTTAGTACTTACAAATACACAATTTTCATTTGCAAATCCTAAATTAATTACAACAAATTTGTCATTTCACTTTAATTGCAAAATTCCTTTTTAATACCCAGGTGCTCTTAGTAATTATGGAAAATTCAATGAGATTTGTAGAATTATTTTCAATCCTTGGTATTTAAATGTCATTTTCCCAAATTTTTAATTGTTACATCTTTCCTCTTATTTTATTTGTCATTCTGATTTTTCACACAGATTATAGTAAAATTTAATAATATTTTACTAAGATATCCTTGAATTAAATAACATGTTTTTCACTTGTACTTCACATACTATTATTTTTAATGAAGGGTAAAATAATAAAAAAGATAATTAATGCTTCATTAGTTTTGTAAAATGATAGATAGATTGAGACATTTAAAATTTTTTAAAAATGCAAATAAGATAAGATGGAGACATTTTTTAAAAGGAAAATTTTTTAAAAGCCACCACTTGAGATTTTTCACTATCTCCAAGAATTAAGTGGGTTCTTGCATTGCCACATTACAATTCATATGCTCTGTTTTAAGAAGACTAAAAATCTCACTCAACACTCTTACAAGTGTTTTTCTAATCCCCATTTTGATTGCCCTCACAAAGAATCTTTTTTCCAGATGAAGATACGATTTTGTTTAGATATGAAAACTCTCTTAAATAGAGTTGGTATGAAATTTATGGTATAATAAATGTGGTGTGTTGTGAAAAGGCTTTGACCAATGAATCTAGCAGATTTTTTGCAATGTAGATTTTAAAATTGTTACTTACAACTTCAAATGAAGTTCTATTTATAGATTTGTGACTTAACTAATCGTTAGACATAAGATCTATCAATTAGAGATATTAACCAATAGTTACTCTACAAAACTAGCCATCCACTAACGGCATTTAATGCGTCTGACACACTAAAGTTCATCTATTAGAGACATGCTTTAATGAGAGTCATAAGTTCTCAATTTGAAATTCATTTTTTTAAGTCCAAAGTGTGTTTGTCAAAGGTAATGACAGTGAACTCACTTTAAACATCATCAACATTTGAATTTTGGTTAAGCTTCATACAAATTTTGCACACTTTCACTAACAATGCTTAGGCAAAAATTTAAATTTCAGAACTCAAATTCATCTATCAGAGATAAAACTTCTGTAACTTTGAATTTCACTAAGCAAAGTTCAAATTTTGCACAAAGTACACATGAGCCAATGACACGGCTGTTGAACTAGCCAAAATTAAATTTAAAACTGATTTGCAATATAGCGTGATCCAGGTCGTCTCCTAGGGAACCAATTGGATTACTTAATTAAATTAATAACAAATCAAAATAAAATTTACTAAAACAAGCAGTAAAAAAATTAGGGGATTTAGAAATTAAACTCAATTAATTAACTAAATTAAAATTAATTAATGAAGTAATTGAAGTAATGACAAGACTAAATTAGTGTAATAAGTTACAAATCATTATGCTGCCAAATTTTCTATAAACAATATGTTGTTAAATGTTTTAAGCATGATTTTTATGATGTTTTCATATCTTGCTTGATAATGTAAAATGTAGAACATGGCTTGCTACTAAAATTATTATAATCTCCCCTCGTCAAGTATCAACATGCTAGGCCCAAGCCATGGCAAAGATATCAAGAAGCTAAGAGGATGGAAGAGAAGCATGGTGATTGTGCAAATTGTAATAGTTATAAAGTGTCATTTCAGAAATTTGTATTAAATCATGTAAAATGTTATGCCTCTGTAATTTAGCATGGTTACATTTCCTTGTGCCTTAGATGATGTTTAGTATGGAATGGAAATATGTTTTGCTGATATAATAGGCATGTGCAATTAGTTTTGTTAATAGATGCTTATTATTGTCTAAGATTACCAACCATGAAAGAAATAGGGGTAAGCTATTCAAAACAGAGCATCTAGTATTGTAACACCCTACCTCCTGACATCTCCAGACTTAACCAAAAACTTCAAACAGCGGAAATGACCTTAAAACCACCAAAAACTGGGCTGGGAGCCGCGGCCACTACAGTACCACAGCGGCTCCGGCCTCCCCTGTTTCTCCATCACTTCTAGATTCACTGGAATTGCGGCCTGGACTCTGGAGCCGCGGCGCCCCATGCTGATATGCCTTATCAGCAACTTTCATACTTTGGAGTGAACTTCTGATGCGTATAACTTTATGCTCCGACCTCCAATTGACTTGATTCCAACTCCTACAAGTCAATATAGTCCCAAACTAACCATAGACACCCCTTTCACCCTAATCCAACTCCGTATAGAGATTCCGGACCCCTGACAACATTTTTACTACTTTGACCAAAACTCTCCACTAACAACCTCCAATTGCCACCAAAGGTAAATGGACACTCACAGACTAATCATACAGGTCCAAAACCCCCAAACTAACCTATTCAAAGAAGTTTCACCTTAAAGGAATCACTCCTCTGAGATTTGACCCCTTGGAACCCAACTTGACAGATCCGAGCTACAGGCCCTAAAACATACCGATCAGGCCCAATTTCGACTTCCATCACACATAACACATAACACACAACACAAACAACCTCTTTTCCACATATAACCATACATATATCTATAACCCGCCTCAACTGTATCATTTATCCATTACAACCCATTCTATCCTACTTGGCACATAATACATTATCCAAATATATGCACACTACATAGACTATTCCCATACATGCAACTAATCCAGCGGCTTCTCCGGACTAGTGCCAAAACCGTCACCTGAAAGGTTAGTTCATGGGAGAGAGGTATGAGACAATGTCTCAGTAACTGGGCCCTAAAACATACATACATATATATATATTCCATACAACTCATGAATGCAATGTGCAATGAAAGGTATGCATGTCTCCCTCGCACACAGCTAGAACCACAAGCTATCGTCATAACAGGACATTTTGTATAGGTAACTCCCTTCCAATAGTCGGTGAAGACTAATTCCGGGATATCACTAAGCTCAGCTCCCATTAGCGTACCCGGCCAAAGGTAACACTAATGTTTGGACCGTGGATCTCATTCCCCTTTCCCACCACGAATTGGCAGTGATTTAAGGAAGGTGCAATCCACTGCGCACCTTTCCCTCCTGGCCATCGGAGGTGATTTAGCCGTAGGGATCCCATCCTTATCCTCCCTAACGTATATATATATATTCCATCATTATCCTCCCTAACATATATCATCATATATCATACCGTCATCGAATTATCACGACCCAATCTGCCACATATCAAGGCCTCACAATGCCATGTGGTGATGCTCATATATCATCATATAATCATCATTATCATGTCACAATCATATGTATGCATCATGTCATGTCATGCCAAAGTCATCATCATAATCATATTCAATCGTCATCATTATCATGAACATCATAGCTATCGTCTAGCTATGTGCATACCACGATATATAGAAAACAGTACACATAATCAGATCAATATCATGGTATAAAAGAAACATGCATATTTATATACATAAGATACATACTAATATACAATACAACACAAATAAATAAACACCCGATTACCTCAATTGTTGTTACCACACATACATGAGTTCCACAAGCTTCCTCGAACTGTCCAACACACGTGATCCCCTCTTGATTACCCAAACAACCTTCATAATACCACAGTTCTTCCATTAACCCAATGTACCAATAAACCAAACATTACAATTCAACCACATTAACCTAACCGAAGGTTCCAACACCCTTTCAAGCATCAATAAGCTCTTAGGGACCATTCAAACACTACTCAAACACATACACTTCGGATTCCCAAGAGCCCTAACCGAGAACAACCTAGGGTTAAGCTCTAAACACACATAATCCCTTCAAGACTCACATCCAAGTAACAAGAATACCAAAACACACTCCCTTAACCTCATTTCATCCATTTCAATTGGTGGATTTCACCTCAAACCAGAAATCCAACCTTAACACAAAAAATTCCAAACTTCAACCAAAGAAAAATGGAGAGGGAGAAGTAGATAACACTTAGCAACTTGAATCCAAGCTTCCGAGGTTCGAAAATCAATCCTAGAAGCCGGGAATCTCGAACCCTAGCTCAGCTTCTTGGTCTCCTCCGTCGCTCCCTTCGTTTCTTTCTTTTTCGTCCGACTAAACTGATCCGGATTGAAACAAATTTCCTGACTCTCACTGCGGCCTCAGCCTACCTCGCCGTGGCGCCACCAAGTTCATTCAGAACAATGCCACTGGAAAGGTTCTCACCACGGTGGCCCTTCTTCTCATTGCGGCATGGAGCTCTTCCAGACTCTGCTTGAGCCTTCCTCCGTCCTATTTCCTCCGGTCCTGAACACAAAGTCAAGAAAAAATATTATGAGGGGTGTTACAAGCATGATTGTTATATATGCTCTAAAATCAGATAGAGTAAGCTTTTTTATCAAGCCAAAGAACACTTAAATTAGGCATATGTAAAATTTATAGTGAATTTTTGAAAATAAGGGTTAAAACTGGATAGTTCTGAGAAAACTATGATTTTTACCATCTATATTGTTTATTTTAAAAGGCAGCAGAAACTTGTACAGAACTACAAAATACTCTGTGGTATGTATGAATGGAAAGATCTATGTTATGAGTTTAATATACCACTAGTTTGAATTCAATTGGAGCTGTAGAAAGAGAGATATATAAGTTTTCCCACGATTATTCTTGTAAAAATGATATTTTGACCCTTAGTGATTCAAATTAATGCTATGCCTAGTTTAAGCTGAATAAATGTACAATAAAGACATGGCTGTAAGTAGACATAGAGAGCCTTCTAATGACATATAGAATGCATGATTTGGCTTAGTATAGATTTAGATATGAATTTTTAAATTTATGGCCAAAATCCTGGTAAAGTTAGAGGTAACCATTTGAATAGTAGAATTTGTGCAATAAACTGTACTAATTGGCACAAATAAAATATCATATCATATTTTTTCCATGTAGTTGAGATCTCAAGTATTTTTAGAGACTTGAATCACCTTGATACGCTTTTTTTACAATTAACTATGAATTTTTAAAGTTCATATGAGAAAAAGGGTTTACCAAATAAATAGTTACCCAAGAAAAGAAAATTTCCTTTCTTAATCTATCATGTGATTCGAACTTCTAAATATGATCAATGGGTCATAGCAAAACTTAATACATGGGTAATATGGTCATGAATTAAGGTGTTACACCTCTCTCGGCCTCTAATACTTTATTAGAGGTTAAACGTTTTGGATGCAAGATGAGAAGGCATTTAATTAAAGGAATGGGAATTCCAATCTATGAACTGAGCTCACTCTTAGAAATGTAAATAGCCAAAAGTATTCAGTTGATGATTCAAGATACATTTAGGAAATGTTTATTTTCAATTGATGTAGTGTGACTACTTTGTCCTCAATTCTTTTACATGATATATTTATAAGAAATAAAAGATAAATCATTCATTCAAGTTTGGTTCTATGAATAATCTCTCAAAAAATATCATAAGTTGAATAAAATGAATTCATTTTGTTATTGCTCCGCTTTGGAGACATCTTTTGCTTCATTGCAACGTTTTCTTTATTGCAACATCTTGGCTTGAGCTCATGTAGATTTCAATTTTTATATTTACTGTAATCTAAATATAGATACAGAAGTGACTAGGTGTGATTTGAATATGGAGGAATGATAGAGGAGAATCCCTAACTTGTATAGCCGTTAAAGACCTGAGTTCTGAAATTCATTTTTATTAAAGATCATAGAAATGAATTATAAGTCTGGTTTGGAAATCTCTATTGCTTTGTGGACGTGGTTGTTGGATGAATTTCATGTTTACTGTTTTTATCCTAAAGGCAGTGGCAAATTTCTTCTACTTTGCCTGCATTCAGTGCACTATAAGTATTTGGTTTCTCCCATCCATTTTGTAAATGTGCAAGACTTTAGGAAGAGGTGCAACAAACAGTCTCAAGCATTTTACAAATTATTTAGGCAGGCTGATGGGGTTGAAAAGCTTGCTAACATTGTCCGAAGACTGGTAATGCTCATAAATTAGTTGATGTGTATCTCTTGCCTGGTTTTGGACTTCTGGTATTTCAGACCTCCGCTTACATAATTTAATTCTTTTTTTACAGGAGCAAGGTGATCTAAAGCTCTGAGTTCAAGCTCTGGAATATGAGAGAACATTTCAACATGTTGCTGCTGTCCAGAAGACAATAGGGAATGTAAGTCAACCAGGCATAAACCCCTATGGAGTTATATTATAAAGTTCGATAATCACTTGAGATGAGTTTTGTTCCACAGTTCTACTTCCTCTAAATGTTTATGTGTTTGTTTTCTGGGAGATATGCATGGCCTTTAACTGAGATATGGATGTGACTAATTTGTTTATACTTGACACAACTATATTCCATCTACATATTCATGTATATATAGTAACCTACCCACACATTTTGTTTAGCCATGTGTTAATGTTAGTTTATAATATAATTGATATTAATATCTGAGGAAAAACCAGAAAGGCCTGCTAGGCAATAACATGATGCATATTCACTTCACCGTTTTTATCAGTTAAAAGGGTGTTGCTGCTGGGAACTTAATAAATCTTGCAACTGTTTTGTATCTCAATTCAATTCCCATAAGTTTCTTACCACCCTTTCAGGTACCCGCCATTGTGGCATATACCTTGTGTGCATTTTTCAGTCTCTAAGTTCTCATTGGCATTGTGAAGGTCGAGAAGCTAGATGAACGGGAACAATTGATAACAGGGACTGCTTAATCAATCAATCAACCAGTAAGTATGGTGGACACCGTCTGTACAACCAGTAGGTAGGCTGGTCATTTCATGTTGGCAATTACGGTGGAGCTGCAGATAGCCATAAATTAGTTTGTCCTTTGGGACAACCAACAGCATGTGATGGTCTAATCTATTCTTACTCTCAAATTCTTCTCCAGCTAGGATGATGATGATGATTATTATTATTATTATACTTTTTCCCTAGACTTAATGATATGTAAAACATTTTCTAATTTCCTCTAGGTGGAAAATATTGCTGTCTCTAGATAAGTTGTTACATGAAAAAGAAATATGTTTTTATTGTAGTGAGGACAAGCAATTCATTTTCACATATAATCACAACTTTTGCTAAATGAAGATTTTTTCAAAAAAAAAATATATAAATTTCCTTCTAAAAATAAGGGAAATTATTTCTATTTTGGTGTCAGCTTCCTTCTATTAGGGCATATACATTGCTGTGGTCCACTCTAAGAAGCAGTCTTTGACAGCTATGCTTAAAGAAGGGTGATAGAAAACCAGTTCATGCAAAACTTGTCTGCGAATTTCATTTCCTCATCAACCTCAGAATCAAACCTTCTTTTTCTGTCACCATGTCGCTTGGGAAGTGCTAGAATAGGCCAAAACGTGCAGAGTTAAGAATCTTAAGTGACGGAGAGAGTTTTAACCCCAAATTCAGTCACCAATTTCCCTTTGGTTGATTTGGATCTCTTGCTTGATAGGCAAGACTTCCAATGCAATTTGCCCACCTTTCTGAGTGCCTGAATTACTGTATTTATATATCATTTGTCATACTTCCAATCATTTTCTGCTGTTATATAACTAATGTATTTTTACTTCTTTGAATCTTTGTTTTAGGCTTTGGCAAAGGTGTTTGAGGCAAGGTAAGAGAAAGCTGCTGTCAAAGTTGTTGGCTTGGTAAGTTCGATTAGGATGAAATGGTTTTTGGTTGTACATTGTGGGCAACCTCAAGTAACTTCCTGAAAGTTTTCTACATGATGACAGGTGGAATCTTTCAAGGAGAAGTTGCTTTCGAAAAACATAGATTTGACTTACCTTTTTCATCTGTTTATTTAAATCAGGATGACTATGCAGAATATTTATCATCCTCAAGCAATATGATGTGAACACATGTTATTCTGCTGTTTCGTTACAGTTTATATATCTTCAAAGTTCAAACCACAAATTATGCATTCAAATCAAGTGGCAAATTCAGGAACAAAAGGGAAAAATTGAATGCCAAGATTGTAAGCTAATATTATTCTCCGGTTCGGGTGTTTGATTTTTTTTTTTGGCCACCTTTTGGTGTTTGATTTTTTTGTTCAGTGGAGTGTTGTTTTTGATTTGATATATCCAACCCCCCCCCCCCAAAACAAAAACCCAAAAACCAAAATTTTTGCTAGTATAGGATTGCCAATAAATCTGGCAAAATAAAGGATGAAAGAATTCAGCATAAATACTTCCATGTAAATATTTTAGCTCTTTTTTTTTTTCTTTTGGGATAGTGACAATGAAAAGATAAATTTTTTTTAATCCTGATTACAATTTAGAATAGAGAAGGGAGAAATGTATATGTTATGCTCATTTTATGACCAATTATATTTCATTATGCGAGAATATCAAATATACTCACTATACTGACTCTAATTAAAATGAAAGAAAAAATGTATCAACTCATAAGTTTTAGTCCATGTTGCAAAAGGAAATAGCCATGTACTAGAAAATTGGTACTAAGGAAATTGTGAAGTTCTCTTTTTATTTGTTGCCAATTTGCCTCTTTGATTTCGGTTTATCTCACAAACAATTTGTACTCGATATCGTCTTGCTGTAGATGCCAATGTTGTATGGCCTGTGAGAATTTGATGATAATCTGTTTTGCGATTACTTGACGCATTGGAAATATGATTCTTTCACAAGAGATTAAAGAACCAATCTTTTGGATAATTAAAGTGGCAGATGTGATTGCTCTGCCTCTAGCTTTGGAAGACTAAGATGCTTTGGAGAGGGATATTTCTCTATTAAACAGAACTGTAAATCATTTTACTAATTATCATTCTTATTTGCATAAAAATATTTCAAAAATCAAATGATTTGTTAACGGCCATTGGAATTTATCAACCAAGCTGAAAAAAAAGAAAAAAAAAACTAGCCGCGCATCACGCGGGTTAACAAACTCTAGTCATTATAAAAGCATAATTGACATTACACAAATAAGACGATGAAAAAGACTCGCCAACACTTTTTCAATGCCTCGGTGTTTGTTCTTTTTAAGCAATGTCTAGAATTTAAGTCTTGTATATGAAAAAAATTGTTGTTGTAAAAACTTTACATAAAATGCCAAGACTTGGTTCGATGTTTCAGAATTCTATCTCTTGAAAACATAATTGGCATTTTAAATAAAACCCAATCGTTCAATTGGTCCAAATGATCCAAATCTGTTTGGAATAACTTTTGTCTTCATGCAAAAATAAATCTACATCATCCAAATTGATTGAATAGTCAAGATTGATTCAAAATGATTTATTTTCAAGAGATAGAGAGAATTTGAATCATGCATTGGAAAATACATGCATCATAATTCAAAGACACACCTGACCCTAGCATCCAATCTGCTATGGTTTTATTATGGCACAACAACTCAGGAACTAACAATCTCAATGTAACTTATTCATACTATTGAAAATCATACGAAGTCATCCCAGTACGCAGTTTAAACTTCTCCAAGATCTGACCAGGAAGAGACTTGGACACAGTCTCCCTCTGCATGCACCTCTTAGCCCATGCTATGAACTTAGGGCACTCTTTCTCCATTGTGATTTTCCCAAAGGTCTCATTGGCCAAGAACCAGCTGTAGAAAGGGATGAGAGCAAGATCCACAAATCCAAAGGATTCACCTCCAAAATAGGACTTGTTTCCAAGCTCTTCTTCCAGCTGCTTGAAGGTGGATATGAGTTCCTTCCTTGGTGTCTTTTGCTCCTCTCCTTCCTTTGTCCTTATCCTGCTGTACACACCAGCGACCTACGTTTAAAATTGAAGAACATGCCATGGACATTAATGTCAAAATGCCTTTAGTTATGTGTTTCATATTGATATCTCAATGAAGTAAAACTAATGGAATCAACTATCAGATGAAGAAAAAATAGTTTATGGTTCAATAATATGATTATGATTGAATTGGAATCAACTTTATGCGCGCGCGACACGTGTGCGTACGGACACAGAAGCATATTTGAAACAAACAAGAAATGCGGACACTTGCAATACATCACAATATAAAGAATTATGATATAATACTATAGTTATAAATAAGTTTTATTAGCCAGTTCAAATTTTATTTTAAGCAATTCAAAGAGAAATCACTCAACCACTCAAATAATTAAACAAAAATAGCCAAATTATACAGCTTAGAAAACACTATTTACAAGCAAGTTCCATGATTTGGCTACCTATAGAGTAAATATATTAGTAGATTTAAAATGTAAAAACTAACCAAAATAAACTATATGAAATGAGTTAATTAGAGTCGATCAAATATGATATATTTAATTTCATTGCAAACTGTCAAAATTCTTAATTCTTAACTATACAAAAATAAAAAAAAATGAAATTAAAACTGCTTTAGTACCAAACTTTTTTTTTTTTCACATTTTATGTTTCTAGCTGGTATTCCATTGACCAGTTGAATTTTAGAGTCAAATATTGAAATAGAAGCATGCCTGATTTTTCAATTTTTCCCATCCAATATATCTTTTAAACTATGCTTTGTATCTCAAATGTTGATAATATTATAAATGTTTATGTTTATATTTGGTACATTAGCATTTATTTTTATGATCAAATAATGTAATGTGACAACAGATGAATCAAAACAAATAGTGAAAATCTTACGATAAAATTGAACTAAAAACATATGAACTACACTAAATCTATTTGCATAATAATATAATATCAATATATAATTTGAAGTATCCAAAATGTCATGAGACACTAAATCAGGAGCAAACCTTCTTATCAACAAAATCAGCCCAGAACCTAGCTTGAGCTCTGAGATGAGGATCAGAGGGAAGCAATGGATTCCCCTTATCCATCCAAACCTCATCAATATACTGAACAATTATCAGAGACACACAAATAGGCTTCCCATTATGAGCCAAAACTGGAACCTTCTTGTGAATAGGGTTCATCTGCCTTTTGTATCCAATATATTGGGTTGTTCTATTTCCAGATATGGGTTATTGATGTTCTCCATTGTGAATTGCATTTTTCTTTTTTAAAATTTTGTTCTTTTTTTGGCAAATTAATTTAGGTTTATTTTTGCCAGTTGTTAGATTTGGATTATTATCCTATTTTTTGTTAGCCGGATTATTATCCTTATGTCGCATCATTCAGTGGACTCGACTAGGTGGTCCTTATTATTGGCCAAAAAAAAAGAATATAACTTACTATAAATTTTATATTTTTATTAATATTTATATACTAGCTGGGTAAGCCTTCAAGTAAATGTTTAAAATCATTAAACTTATAGTCTAACTAACCACTTATTATTGGTGAAACCAAAACTTGCCCTTGTCATTGATTTATGCAATGGATATGAATTTACAAGAGACTTTGTAAGTTAGATTTTCTTTTTGGTCGTGGACTATAAATATTTATCACCAATAACAAGGACTAATTTCTTCAGAATACTGAGAGCAATGGGTTTAAATTTGTTCTATATATAAGAGTTAAGAATTAAACTCCTAACCACTTATTTAAGGGATGAGAATTTTTATCACATACCAATTTAAGTTGATAGCTCTTTTTAAATACATATATACATGCTCTTCTCTATAGTCTATGGAGTCTTTGATAAGTATTACAATTTTTTAATAAATCTTATATGATATATTGATAATTGATTGATTTTATAATTCATTTCGACGCACCAAGAAGAGATGTGGACACAAAATTGTCGTGCATACGGCATTTTTTTCCTTTGATAAGTATTACAATTTTTTAATAAATCTTATATGATATATTGATAATTGATTGATTTATAGTTCATTTCAACGCACCAAGAAGAGATGTGGACACAAAATTGTCATGCATACGACATATTTTTTTTACTAAAAACAGAATTATATTAAGAATCAAAATTACAAGTTCACAGGGTAAGGAATGTTTCAAATGAATACAAAAAAATATTTTCAAAAAGTAAACAAAAATTTATCTAATTCCCAAAAACTACCAAAGATTGTAATTGAAATTAAAATTGGTTGGTAAAAGATAAAAATATCATTTCTGTACAAGTGACCCATTTATGAGTGACAAAAATCCATTTACAAGCAACACATAAGTAATACTATTATTATTTACAAATTAGTCTGTGTTACTAATAAATAAACACTTGTTAATTACAAAGATACTATTATCATTTGCAAATGAGTTACTTGTTTATAAGGGTATTTTCATTTTGTGCCTTCTATTTTTAATTCTAATTACAAATTTTAATAGTTTTTAGGAATTATGTGAATTTGTGGTTACTTTTTTAAAATATTTTATTTTCTTGATATATTTATCTTAAATTTGTCCCATAAGATATGTGCAAAGTCAAGTTGAAACAAGCAGCAATTAAGTGGGGGTTCCTGTATAAAAAACATCAAGGACATAATGTAACATCCTACCTCCTGACATCTCCTGACACGACCAAAACTTTAAAATCCAACCAAACACAACCCCAACAACTCAAAATAACTTCTCACAACTTCGGAACAGCGGAAATGAATCCAAAAAGGCCAAAAAATGGGCTAGGGTCACAGCCACTACAGTACCGCCACAGCTTCGGCCTCCCCTTTTTCTCCATCGCTTCTAGCTTCATCGGTGCTGCGGCCTGAACTTTAGAGCTGCGGCACCCCATGCTGATATCTCATATCAGCAACTTTCATACTCCGGTGCAAACTTCCGATGTGCATAACTTTACAAATACTACATAGACTTAGTGTTCCCATGTCCGTTGCTACTCCTTCGGCTTCTCAGGACTAGTGCCTGAACTGTCATCTGAGAGGTTAGTTCATAGGAGAGGGGTGTGAGACAATGTCTCAGTAACCAGGGACAACCGCACACACACACACACACACACACACACATATATCTCTCATGTAACTCATGCATGCAATGTAAAATGTGTTAGATATGCTGGCTTCCCAAGAGGGGGGTAAATTGGGAAGATTGAAATTTTCTGCAAAATGTCAATAGAGTAGAGACAACGAAGGTAGCAGTAAAATAGAGTATAAGTGAGAAATAAGTGAGAGCAGTAATAGAGAAGGAAAGACACAGATATTTATCCTGGTTTAGTCTTTCAATCTTGACCTACGTCCAGTCCTTAAGCCACCACTTGAGATTTTCCACTATGCTGCAAGAATTCAGTGGGTTTCTTGCAAATGCTACAGTACAGCTATGATGCTCTGTTTTGGAGCTCACATTTTCTCTCTTTGCACTCTACCTAAGTGCTTCCTCATTCCCTTGTGATATCCCCTCACAAGAAAATCTTTCTTCCAGATGAAGATAAGATTGTTTACAATGAATAAACTCTCTTAATCAGAGTAAATATGAAAGTTGAAGTATGTGAGAGTAAAGGCTTTGAGTTAGTGATTTGGCAGAGTTTCAGTTTATATACTGTTAAAATCGTTACCCATAACTTCAAATGATGTTATATTTATAGATTTAGGTCTTAACTATAAGGTAGAGACAAAATCTATCCGTTGGAGAAGTTATCTGTAACACCTTATGTTAGGGCCCATTTCCCATGTATTAGATCATTTTAGATGTCTTTCATCATGGATTAGAGACTAAAATCATAATATGATAAAATCAGAATTTTACAAAATTCGGGGTACTATTCATTTGACAAATTTTATTTTACCCGACGAATTTTGAAAATTCATAACTAAATATATAAAATTCATCTTGAGGTGATTCAAGTCTCTAAATTTATCTTAAATTCATATCTACATGGGAAAAATATAAAACAGTAACATTATTGGGCCAATTTGTACAGTAATTTCGTGGACTGTTACTATTCATTTGGTCAATTTGCTATGTTCCAGTTTTCTGACCTCAACTTTGAAAAATTATATCTCCTTCTATTCTGTTCCAAACTATGAATAATCTATGTCATTTGAAAGCTCTACATGTATACTTAATGACATATTTTTATTATACATTTATTTCATCTACACAGGGCATAACTTTAACTTAAGTCATGAAGGGTCAGAATTTGACTCTTACTGGAACAGTTTTGGGAAAAACTCCATATCTCCTATTATATAGCTCCAATTAACTCCAAATCAGTGGCATATGAAACTTAAAACATATTCCTTTTCATGCATATAAACCAATGAATATTTGGAGCTTTGTACGATTTTATATAACCTTTTTATTTTTCCAGTATCTACTTTCAGATTTCAGTTTTCCCCCTTCTTGTCCTGCTCTAAACCCTGAATTCAAAAATTCATTATAATTCATACATTCATCCAATTTATGTGTTCTTTAGCTCTATGAAAATATTGTTCTGTCTAATTTAAGAGCATATATAACACTTGTACAATATACTTTGATTCAAATAGAGTTCCTCTGCTCAAATCAATACTGGTCCTCTCAACCAAACTTATGCCATAACTTACATAATAAGCTTCATAACACATTTACATTGACATTTAGTGCTCCAATTTCATGCATAATATCATAGAGGACTTAAAAGAATATATTCAAGGCATCAAACAGGATTTATCCCCTTTCATACGAATTTATACAAATTCCCAAAACATAACATCAAGACTTGCATAATAATATCATTCATCATTCTCTTCCTCTTTTCCTTTAGCTCTTTGCCTCCCTTGGATTTCTTCCATAACTTGGACCTATCATGTTATTATTTGGGGTGATGAGATTTTGGAAATCCCAGTAGCTAGTCACATCTCAAACATTTACATTATCATGCATGCTATAAAACTTTCAAAACATCATAATAATCATTTCAAGGCATAAATCACCATATCGTTTATAAAAATTTCGGCATTATAACGGCATAGAAAATGGACATCCCGGGCACTATCCCTTTCATAAAATCAGCCAATACCAGTCTCAAACATCATAAAAAACAATATGGCAAGTCATCATTCACAATATAATATAGCAAGACAATATAATGTGAGAAAAAGTAACTATGCTACCTCATGAAACTTTATGTCTTTCCTCTTTGATTCAACCATTTCAAGGACTTCCTTAAGCTTTCTCACACCCTAATGCATCACCAAATATCAAATAAATCAACTTGAACCAAGGGTTAGTTCATAAGAACTTCAAACTAATGGTTCCATGACTTTCTTCAATTCATGAAACCCTAATTCTTTAAAAATTCACCAAAAATTCATTTCTAACTCAAAAATGATGAATTATACCTCTATTTCATGTAATTTTTCATGAGGAATCCAAATATGGCCTCAGAATGACCAAATTCCATTTCTAACTCGGTTACTGTTCATTCCGAATTATCTTCAAAAACCTAAAAATTTCACTTCCTTAATCTTAAACTTTTTCATGAAACCATCACTTGTTCCTAAGGTTTTCCACCATGAGGAACTCATTTTTGGCATCAAAAACATGAAATTCCAACTCTAAGTGTGAACAGTAACTCGTCCAAAATCAGGGAAATTCAAGAAAAATTGCTACACTTTGTTATATAACAAACCACTTGCATATTCATGCTTTAAATGTGTAGTCTAGCATTTCCCCCATGATTTATGGTTTGTAAACTCATTTCCTTGCTAAATCATGTTTGAATGAAACCCTAAGAGGAAGAGGAGGAAAATATACTCCATGAACCATGCTTTAAAGACCATGAACTACAAGCTTGGAGTAGTAGAAGACACTTACCAACTTGAGCTCTTGAACTTCCTCTTGAGCTTCCTCTTTTCCTTCCCTCTTTTCTCTCTTCTTCCTTGAGTTTTTCTTTTCTGGTTTGAGGCTGCAGAAGTCACGCGTGAAATGAAGTGGGAAATGAATACTTAAGTGGTTTAATTAAGTGGCTAATCACTTAATTAATTAAAGCCACTTTTGCTAATCATAATTACTTTTTCACATACTTCTTCAAGAAGTATTCCCATGAAATATAATATTAATTTATATCACATGGCTGCAGCAATCACGCAGGAGAGAGAGAGAAGTGCCCAAAAATTGCCTAATTTTCCTGATCCAGATATACCTCAATCCGGATACTTTTTAATCGTACCGATAAAATCGTCTTTATACTAATTTAGCATTTTTGGGATACAGGACTATTCTAATTTTATTTTTATATTTCCATAATTATCCTGTACCAAATGGTATCTGTGTATGGCCCATATCCTGATCCGATTTCTTTTTAACCATCGGTAGGGCCCATAGTTTACTTTATCGGTTTACTGTTACTTTTGGACATTCGGCACTGATTATTTCTTTATTCTTGAACATTAACCCTCAGTGCCATATACCATTGGACTTCTCTCGTCGAGGGCTTCATTTTGATAGTAATTTTTCATATTTACAAAATTACCCCTGACCCGGGGTTAAATTATAATTTCTGAAACTTTCGGGTCATTAGGTGTAATTTTCCCCAAGACTTTTCTATTTCATCCTCCGCGTAAATTTTAAAGCTTTTAGGACATGGATGTCATTTCCATAATTCTTTAGGGCAAAAATATAATTTTCTTATTTTTCCATTCAACCGGAAAAAATGATCTCTTTATCCTTTTTCACGTAAAACGGTGTCTATCCGTTTTTGCATAATCCCTATACATTACTACATATTTTAGTTTTCTTGGGATGTTACATTATCCAATGGTTACTCTGAAAAACTATCCATTAACCAACCACTTTTAATGCTTCTGACATTCTGAAATTCGAATTTTGGTTGGTCAACAGACGAATTTCGCAGAAACCAGAAGCTAAAGTCTTTGACGTTGAACATTCGAAGTTCGCCTGTCAGTGAAGCAAAATTCGAATTTTAATCTCTAAAAAATGTTTCTATGTTAGAACATACGAAGCGCAATAGTTCATCTGTCAGTGAGTAGTTCAATGAGGCACAATAGTTCATCTATTTGAAATTCGAATTTTCAAAGCGCAAAGTTCGTCTGTCTGAGAGGCCTCTTTTCAAACTTAATTCAAAGTTTGAATTTCTTAATACTAACATTCATATGTCAACATATCATCATAACGAACTCACAAGCTTTGCTTCTGGAATTTGAATTTTCATGTTCAAAGTTCATCTGTTAGTGAACCATTTTGATGCTCTTTCCTAACTTAGTTTTTCAGATGAACTTTGACATATCTTCAGACGACTTTTTCATTTTTCAGAAGTTTTATTTTGTCTAAAATTTGAATTTTCAAAACCCAAAGTTCGTCTGTCAGAGAAGGATCTTTTAAGACAAGATTCAAAATTCAAATTTCTGAAGTTAAAGTTCGTCTATTAGAGAAGACTCTTTTCAGACATGTTCATTTTCAATACAAAATTCGAATTTCCAAAGCTAAAGTTTGAATTTTCAAAACAGCATATCAGTATAAACATTTCAAACTTTGTCTGTTAGTGGGTGTTTTTCAAATATTCCATGGATTAACATAGAATCAAAGTTTTAAAACATCATTTTGCCAATTCAAAGTCTTTTACTCAATTTAAACATAGTTAGAGACTCTACATCTATTCTTATGCTGGTTTTTCTTGAATTTCTCCACTTGAGATCATTTGTGCACCTTTGATATCTTCTTTCCAAGCTCTAGAAAGTTGGTTTAGAATCATCAAAACACTTGATTCAACAAAATGAATGGTATGCATGTCTCCCTCGCATACAACTAGAACCACGAGCTGTCGTCATAACAGGACATTTCATATAGGTAACTCCTTTCCAACAGTCGGTGAAGACCGATTCCGGGACATTACCAAGCTCACCTTACACTAATGCAACCCAGCCAAAGGTTATACTGGTGCTCGGACCGTGGCTCTCCTTCCCCTGGATCACCTCGAATTAGTGGTTATTTAGGGAAGGTGCAGTCTATTGCCGCCTAGCTTCCCTAGCCATAGGGGAGGATTTAACGATAGGGATCCCAACTTTATCCCCCCTAACATATCTCATATCATCATATTTCATATCATTATGTATCATATCATCATCACCACCCAATCGACCATATATCACAATCTCACAATGTCATGTGGTGATGCTCATGTATCATCATATAATCATCATCATCATATCACAATGTCATCTATGCATCATGTTGTGTCATGTCAATATCATTATCATAATCATCATAGTCATCAAAATCATTGTCTAACTGTGTGCATACCACGATATATAGAAAATAGCACATACACATATATCAATATCGTGGTATGAAAGAAACATGCATATAGATACAAATATACATACTATCATACAATACAATATAAACAAACAAACACCCGGTTACCTCAAGTTGTCGATACCATACACATGAGTTCCACGAACTTCTCGAATTGTCCAACACACGTGAACCCCTCTTGGTTAACCAACAACCTTCACAATACCGCGATTCTTCAGTTAGCACAATACACCAACACTAGTACAAAATATTCTTTCTACATCTACAATCTAGATCGGTTATTTAGAGAATCGATCTAAAAAATATAACCGGTGGCATTTTTGTAATTAAAAGTTATACTTTTAACTTTTTGTACCTGTTATGAGTGATACCCGGTCTAAAATATGTTTGCAAGCCCAACCATCCCAAGCCTACTCCTATCTCAGTGCGAACTTGAAGCCCTTCTATCCCGAAACTTGGCTTCTTCATTTGTGTTTCTCATTGTTGCCAATAATGTCATTCTTCTCCACGACTTCTCCGCCTTCGATCATCGGATTGTGACTTCGGCCTCTCCCAGAAATTGTGAGCTCATATTCTTCCTCCCCCTTGGATGTTGCAACTCCTCTTTCACGCTGTTATCATCGTATTCAGCTTCTTTGACTTCATCGCTGAAATAGAGATCCTCCGGCTAAATGGGTGAGCCCGCATTCTACTTCTCCTAGAAGATGTTAGGGTGAACGGGTACTGATTGTTGTTCTTTCTTGTTGTAGATTTCAAAATAAAAATCCCTAGGCATCTAAGTCGCTATGGCAATAGGAACACTAACACTCATTCCTAAGCTCAATCTAGGAGCCATCACCGATGAGGAGTTTGCTGAACCTGAAGCAGAAGGAAATCTCTATCTTCAATAAATTTTCAGTACCCCATGCCACTGTAGTTCAAGTTTGGCTACTGATTGTATATCCTAAGTCATTTTGGAAGCTTTGACAGGTATCTTTAAATTCATTTTAACTGTTTTGGATTTATTTGGAAACTTTGGGAATTTTCTAGGAATTTCTCTGTTTTTGATGCATCATTCTTGCACCATCTGTTTGTGGGAATTTTCTAGGTATAGTTAACTATGTTATAATTACAATTCTTGCACGAAACTGATAAAGGATGTAGCTATTCACATTACAACTAGAAAATTTAGACTATAAGTATCCAGCTGTTTTACATCAAGTTAATGCTAGTTGATTATGTTTCCTCTGTATGGTAGCTCAATTTGAACATTTAATTTGTATGATATGCATGTAGAGGTTATCAACCAATTTTCTTTTTATTGTAATTCAAGAAGTCATCTGGTTAAATTATATATACCAAATGGTAAGGTGCAAAATCAAACAAAAGATGCATAAATATGTCAAAAGTCTTACTGGTATTTCTATCATTGTTTTTGAGGGTGTTAATGTATTATGAGAACTGATAGCATATACAAATAATTGAAGCAGAAGATGCCTACTGCCAGATCTTGAAAATTTTTATGCCATTTTGTTGATTTAAGGCATTTGTTTAGATACAAAAGGATTAAACTAGCGAGCTTTACACAATTCCCCTCCTTCCAATCACTTGAGTTGATTCCAAGCAAATAGCATTCATGTTAAGCTTTCTGTGAACTTGCCTTTATGTTTAAAATTTCTTGAGATACACACTGATGCTATGCTTCGTGATAATTTATCCTTTCAAATTAGTTGTTGCCTGCAAAATTATGTGGTAACACTATATTACTTTCCTAAAAAAAAAGATTTTAGAATCTATAATATATAGCTTGGAAACATATTGGAAGGCTTGAAAGTTTCAGTTTCTATACTTATGATCTTTGCTGGTGTAGTTGTTGGCCATGAGAATGTGGATGCTAGGTTGATAGAATTTTGATCTTTGGTATCTTTCTTTCGTGTCATGGGGATTGTATAAGAATCTATAATATTGTTCTATTTGTTATACATTTGCTTTTGTTAGCTACGTGGTAGATATTTCCTTTTCCTTTTTTTTTTGGAATTTCCTTTTCCCTTTTATGTGAACACTATAGTTGTTTGTCCCATTCTTGAAATTTCCTTGTCCCTTTTCACCAGGATATTCTTTTCTTCTATGCTCTGTTCACATAATCATTACCACTAGTGGCATATTCTGCATGTTGATTTCTATGACTGATTAGCTACGACTGCAGCATGCTGATTTCTATGCTATAGTTGTTAGTTGCATGCTGATTAGCTACAACTGCAGCATGCTAATTTCAGCTTCCTTAGTGGCATATTCAGGTCCTTCATGTTTGGTTTAGCAGCAGCATCAGTGAGATTGCTCACCTTTCCCTTCCCACAAACATAAAGCATCATGCTAGGAGACCATTGGAGATATTTGTGGCCATTCAAGTGGTGTGGGGTGTTGGAGATGGGAGCAGGTTCACTGATTGGAGTTGGAGTTGATGCCATGATGGGTATGCATTTGAGAGTGTTCGATGGTGAGAGGCTTGATTCTCATGAACCACAACATTGTACTCTCTTTTTCAATATCAGCAAAGGTTTATGTTGGACTTGGTTTCACAGGTTTGGCATTGTAGAATGTTTCAACCATCAGGACTTTTTGCAGCTCGCATTGATCTGCAAGGATCAACCCCTGCGTGTGGGTGATTTAAAAAAAATGATTATCTTTTAATGGATTAATATTATATTGTTTTCATTCTTAACATTGTGCATCACTAGATAGCCTTTTTTCTTTATGTGATGACTTACATGTTTTTTTCTTGTCTTCATATAGTGCACCATTGGCATGTACTCCTATTTGGTACTGAGACTTCAGTTCATCAAGAGGAGTTAATTACTGAATTTTGCAGAGAATGCAGAGTTATGCATAAAGGTATAAGTAATTCTCTTGCTTTGGATTTTTTTATTATTAGAATAATTTATTTTTTTGAAAGAATAGTCATGCCTATTATTCTAAAGATGGCTGAATTATCACAAGGATTTTAAGGTTGTTAGTCTTGTTCAATGTAACTACAAACTTTTGATACAACATGGCTTATCTCATATCCCACATGGCCATGAAAACCTCTTGGTGCTCCTCCTCCATGTCGAGTCCTTGATAGAGCATTTCACATGCTCATCAATAGCGTATGTTGAAAGAAAATTGCTTCCCGCGAAAAACCTTATTTGTAGCGTGAAAGAGAACCACAACAAGAGAGACCAAAGAGAGCTAGCAAAGAGCCATGGAGTTTTATAGTGGATGTTGGAGGTAATTTCTACGGTCTAAGAAAATGTACTGTAAGCTATTTTACTGTAAGAAAATGTACTGTAAGCTACTTTACTTCGCAAATGACTAGGAAAGATAAAAAAGATTAAAACGATAGAGATCAAATCAATTTATCATATTGGATTGATTTTGATTAAGGGTTAATTTTATATTTCCAATACCTTACTAGAAAATAACATCAGGGGTTTTTAGCATGCTCTTCTTTTGGAATTGTATTCATTTTTTGCGTTATTGTGCAAATTTCAGTTTTGTTGATTGTGTAATATTATCACAAATGTTTTGATTTCTTTTCTTTCTAATTTTTTTTAGCCTCCATAGATATACTATTCTTGATGGATAGCTTATAATGACTTATTCAAACAAAAAACTAGTAGATTCTTCAATTTAACTTGTAAACCTAATGAAACCGTAAATCATAAATTCACCTGTGCTTGTAAACCTAGCTGCCACTAAATTGCCCCCTAAAAACCTTATACACTTACCTGAAAATTTCTTCTCATTTTTTTATACTATTTTACTTTTTGTTTTAATTAAGCCTTATTTGTTTTTTTATTTTTTTTCTGGATTGTGTTTCTATATCTTTAGAATTAGTTTAAGTGCTCTATTTTAACTAGAATAAGATTAAGGTAAGTGTTGTTGCAATCAAGATAAAGTTATTTTTATAGTAATGTGCTATACTTGGAGTAGGAGCCTAGGTTTTTTTTTTTGGGTGCTGTGTTTGTTGATTAGATTGTGATGTACGAGTAGAAAATACACAATTCAAATTCAAATGTGTTATTGGTGCTGAATGGTTGCGTGTAAATTATCTATATTATTATAAATAGGGAGGATAGATGTAAGATTTAGTTTATATATTTCAAAAAAAAAAGCACACTTTCTAGATCGGGTTTGAGTCATAACCGATCTAGAAAGTATACTAATCTAGATCGGTTATGACTTAAATCCGGTCTAGAAAGTCTTACCAGCACACATTATCTTTTTGTTTTTAAATGATTTTTTAGACCGGGTGTTTAAAAAACCGATCTAGAAAATATTTTCTAGACCGGTTATTTAACCGATCTAGAAAGAAGAACTTTCTACATCGGTCACTTCTACATCTACACTGGAACCGATCTAGAAAGTTTATTTTACCCGATCTAGAAAGTGTCTAGTGTAGTAGTGCAAATATCCAAACATCACAATTTAACCACTTTAGGCCTAACCCAAGGTTCTTACACCCCTTTCATGCATTATTAAGCTCTTAGGGACCATTCAAACACTACTCAACCACATACACTTCGTATTCCCAAGAGCCCAAACCGAAAACAACCTAGGGCTTAGCTCTAAACACATATAATCCATTTAGAACTCATACCCAAGCAACAAGACCACCAAAACACACTTCCTTAAACCCATTTCATCCATTTCAATCAGTGGATTTTGTCTCAAATTGGAAATCCAACCTCAAAACCGAAAATCCCAAATTCCAATTGAAGAAAATAGAGAGGGAGGAGTAGATCGAGAACGCTTACCCACTTGAATCCAGGCTCCCAGAGGCTGAAAACAACTCCTAATGGCCAAAAAGAGCGAACCCTAGCTCAGCTCCTCGTCACTCCCTCCGTTTTCTTCCTTTCGGATCATCTGAAATGATCCAGATTTAAACAAAATTCCTGAATCTCACCGCGGCCTTAGCACCCCTCACAGTGGCTCCACTAGTTTCAGTTGAAAGAACACCACTGGAATGGTTCTCGTTGTGGCGGCCCTGCTTCTCGCTACGGCGTGGAACTTTACCAGACTTCACTTGAACCTTCTTTCTTCCTATTTCCTTTGGTCCTGAACACGATGCAAAGAAAAATAACATGAGGGGTGTTACAAAAAACATCGAGGACATAAAATTGTCGTACACACGACGTAAACCTTCACTGGTCTCCTGTCCTACTTTAATTGTCTCTTTAAATTTTTTCATATAAACAAATAAAATTATTAAATAATTTAAATTATCATAAAATTTAATGCAATTTTTATTAAAAAATCCTTCACGCTTGAATACTTGGAGGGGACAAAATCCTGATGGAAGGCATGTTGACAGAAGCATGTCATATAGAACCTTAACTACGGAGATGACCATTTCTAGTTTCACTGCTTTGAAGACATATGGCCTTTAACTGGTTTGGTTTCCTTCATCTATCAAAATTAATTTCTTTTTTGTACTACAATAATTGAATTATACAATGTGCATGCTCTCCCATACTTTAATATAAAATTTTTTTTCACTAAATCATTAATTTATTTTTACTGAACCATGTAAAGTAAGAAAAAAAATTAAAATTAGTTAATTATCTTAATTTTTTTTAAAAATATAGTGTCTTTTTGAAACTATCTTTATTGAATTTTTCTTTCTCATAAATTGAATAAAGGCATTTGTTTGTAATACATAATAAATATGACATCATATTTTGAAAAAAAGACTTATATTTAAATTCAAATAAAAATATTTTATATTTAGAATTAGAGGGAGTATTAATTACAGGGAAATATCATTAATATTTAATAGCTTCTTCTAAATTCTAGTACTTGGGGTGTGCTTGGATTATTCCCATAATCACTTATGTGAAGAAATTTTTAAATACAAACCAGAACAAAATAATCACTTATGATCTCATTTAAGTAACTATTCTCATAAGTTACTTTTTCTTACTTTTCATAATTACTTATAATCACTTTCCTCCCATAATCATTTATTCTACTTCTCTTTCTCATATTATCCACCCAATAATCACTTGAACCCCCAAAATCTAAACATATTTATTTTCTAAAAATTACTTCTAAGTTAAAAATATCTAAACATAAATCACTTTTGATATAATTACTTATCCTCATAATCAATTATAAAAAATCACTTATCTTCATATTCCATTATAGATAAGATAATTCAAATATGTATGTAATAACCTTCCCCCTACATAGTGTTCAGACCGTCATTAATCAATGAAAACAAAATTTAATGCTATTTAAAAATTATAAAATGACTTATATTTTAAGTAATTTAAAAACTTTTAGAATAGGGAAAATTATGCTTAAATACCTCTGGAGACATAAAATTCCAACAACATACCTTAAACTTGCAAAATTTCAATGAGACACCAAAATACCTATTTGAAATTATTTTTGCACTACAAAATAACAATTTTGCCCTTCCACCGTTTTTGCTAAAATTACTAATTAATTGAATAGATTCATTTGCACCTAATATCCAGTGATTTGCAATGGATACTGGTAAATTTACAATAGATAATAGTTGATTTGGTAGTTGCAACTGAATTGATGGTCAACCATCAGAAAGGGCTCCCTCCGATGGTTGACTAAATCAGAAGTTGTCACCTATTTGCAATTAACAATGGACAATTTGCAACTGGCAATCGATAATTTGAAATCGAAGTTTAGGGTTTTGCAACTGATCATGATGTATTAGCAGTTCACAATCCTATATTTACATCTACCACACAGGAATTTGTAACTCAACACAATATGACTTTATAGACAATATTAGCCATTTGCAATTAATACACGTAAATTTGCAACTGTTCTACCTAAATTTGCAATAGTTCAACTGAAAGTTGCAAAACTCTAGATCTACAATATTTTAAACCTAGCAAACCAAAATAAAGAAAAAACTAGCAACAGCCAAAAAAAAAAATATGAACTGGACGGAGAAGATGAACATGGGGTGTGGCCAATAGAAGAGATAGAAGTAGAAGGGAGAATCACTTATGGGAGAAGTATCGGTAGATTTGGGCTTGGTAACAATAGATCTGGGCTCTATGATGGTGGATCTCATTGGATTTGTGGGTTACGACGGTGAGACGAGACCAAGGAGATGGGGGATGGGGAGACAATAGTGGATCTACTCCGTTCTTCTCTGTATACATCGACACCGTTGAGTCTCAGATTCGTGCTCGACTTTGATTGAAGAGGAAGGCTCTGTCGAAGAGGAAGGGGGACGAACGGAGGAAGGATGGTGTCATTTTGATTAGCAAAGGAAGGGAAGGACCACATGAGGAAAAAGAGGAAGGAGAAAGGAATAAGGAAGAGGAAGGAGGAGAAGTGGGAGGGTGATGGACAGAGGAGAGAGAGGGAGAAAATGAGAGGGAGGAGGGAGGAGAAGGGAAAAAGATGAGGGGTAAAATCATCTTTTCACCAGATAATAATATTTATAAAAGAGTATTTTGATATGTTTTAAGAATTATACAAACTTAAAGTATGTTTTTGAAATTTTTTTTTTGAAGAGCTACTTATATATCATTTTCCTTTAAGAATATCACAAAAGAACTCCCTTTTTTTTTAATAAAAACCCCCATCTTTCCCATCTTTTTGACTGAGTGGACGGTAAAGGTCACTCATCAAAATAGGACAGCTAGACACAAGTTACTTGGAGACACCGTAGGCACCTATCTCATCTTGACTTGACCTAACATTTTTTATTTTTTATTTATTTGTCTAAAATATTCATTAATGATCCATTCGTTGTATGTGACGGAAATATTTTTTTTAAATGAAAGAATCATGATATAATATAGTGTGTGTGTGTGTATATATATGTGTGTATAAATTAAATTGGTACTATCTTTATCAATAAAGCATAGATATTTCAATAAAATAGATGCACTTATATCTAATATACGATGGGATATAATATGCTTATTATACTTATGTATATTTATTTATTTGTACCATTTTATACTCATCTTAATCACTTCAAATTTTAACATTAAAATATGATCATTTTAAAATTTTAAGGTAAAACAAAGATAATCTCATAAATGTTTGTCAAAATGTAATGCTCCTCCATTTTTGAAAAAAAAAAAGTTTCCTTGTCAAGAAGAAATAATAAATATTTTATTTAAAAGTTGCTATAAATATTTAATACTTTATCTTAACACTTACATTCTCATTTTTTCTTTTAATGGGTTAATTTATTAATTATAAGTATAAATAATTATATAAATAATATTATATATGTAAAAATGTCCTGGCACCTTAATCTTAAAATTTTAGGAATTGACGTATATTATATATAGTACTGTATTGTATCCTATTTATGTGCTCATATATGATAGATGTGCCCATATTAATATTACATAGATCTTTACCTAAAAAAATAGAGTTTATACTATATTTTTTTTGGTTGAATCCTGTACTGTGTATTCCCTATATGAATGCAAATTTTTGAATGAATGCAAATTTTTGAATCCCGTCTTGCATGGATTGATATTTCTTGAGTTGGAATTTGAAAAAAAGAAATTATGCTACCATTTATTTTTTTAAAAAAAAATCATATTATTGAAACACCTTACTCCATCACACCTCCAATCTTAATAAAAAATTTCAAAAACTAACTGAACTAAACATAAACACGCTAACTTTAACTGCCAAAAAAATCAAGCTTGGTATCGTGCCCAAGCTTTTGGCGCAGCGGTACCCCCCTTCTGAAGCCCTATAAGCATTTGGTTGATTTTTGGAGCAAACTTCCTATGCACACAACTTGGTGCTCCGACCTCCAATTAACTTGATTCCAATTCCTACAAGTCAATCTTGTTCCAATCTATCCATAGGCACTGATTACACTCAATTCCTTCTCTGTGTGGAGATTTTAGACACTCGTGACCGATTTGATCACTTTTTGGTCAAAACCCACAACTTATCTCCTCCAATTGCTACCAAAGGCAAATTAGCACTCAGGGACCATTCACACAGGTCCTATTTAGTTCAGTCAACTTGTATAAAGAGGTTTCACCTTAGAAGAATTGCTCCTCTGAGATTTGACCCCCTTGAACCCCAATTCCACTCAATGGGCTACATGCCCAATACACACATACAAGGCCCAAAAACTTCCATTGGACTCACACCTAGCCATTTAGACTCCTAAACAGACCAAGACATACCTACATCATCATCCCATATCATTCATCAACATCATCATAATTATAATCATTGACATTATACAACCACCATCATCCCAATACCATCATTCTCATATAAATTACAGACATACTGTCCTACTTGGTACAATGCATACATTGACAATACAACATACTACCGTGACTTGAATATTCCCACGTCCAAGACACTGCGACTCCATTGTCTTTTTCGGACCAATACTTGAGCTTTAACTTGAAATGTTAGTCCATGGAAGATGTGTGTGAGAGAAAGTCTTAGTAACCGGGGACAATCACACGTGATATATATAATACTTCATACTGTGATACACATGGTGCCATGAATGCAAAATGTAATGGAATGCATGCTCTCCCTCGCACATGGCTAGAACCACAAGTTGTCGTCATAGCAGGATATTTCGTATATGTGACTTCTTCCCAGCTGTCGATCAAGACTAATTCTGGGACATCACTAAGCTCACCTCATACTAGTGCACCGGGCCAAAGGTAACACTAATGCTTGGATCGTGGCTTTCCTTCCCCTGCACCGGCCCAAGGACCACTTTTATATTTTTCTTGTATTTTGTGAATTTCTCAGGATTTTTTATTTTTTAAAAAAATTTTTACTTTATTTTTTCATGAACTTACACATGATTTTTCCATGAATCTACTTTCAAAGATAAGGTGGAAACCTTAATATCACTTAAGATGATAAGATGTAGGGAGAACTTTCTAAATACTCCTTTTGGTTCTTATATATGTAGACGACCATTTTATCCGAATCATACGGACTAAAAATCTGAGTTAAAGTTAATTAACTACCTTAATTATTAAAAAATTAAGACATTTTTTCAAAATTATCCTTATTTAATCTCTTTCTCTCTCTTTGGAATGAATTACATAAAGGTTTTTTTTTAAATGTATAATAAATACTATCGGAAGAGGGTCTTATATTTAGAACTAAGGTAAAATACCCTATATTTAGGATAAGGGAAAGTAATTAGAATTTTTATTGTCTTTTAAACTTAATATCATTTTATAGCAGTCCTTTAAAATAATTATGCCTTTAATTTAATTAAATAAAATTTAAATTTTTTATTAAATTTTGAAAATTCCATCTAGATGGGATTTATTTTAAAGCTAATTTATATGGTCCTAAACATATTATAAATATAAATACTATATATATATTATATTACTATAATTATATAATTTTATGGGGAAGGGAGGAGCATGTGGTTGGAAAAAGGGATGGGTGATGGGTAATTATAGAAATGGTAGGAGCATGTGGTTGGAAGAGGGGGTGGGTGATGGATGATGGGTAATTATGGGGAAGGGAGGAGCATGTGGTTAGAAGATGGGGTGGTGATGGGTAATTATGGGGAAGGGAGGAGCATGTGTTTGGAAGAGAGGGTGGGTAATGGGTGAAGGGTGCGTAGGGTGGCAAGCTGGTACCTTTTCTTAAAAGAATTAAAAAAATAAAATAATAAAACTTGGTTTGTATTGCATTGAGATGTGTGTTAGTAAAAAATTAATTACAGTGACATTGGAAAACACATTCGATACATGAGCATCTTATGCTCATCGGTCCTTTAGATGGTCTAGATTAAATATGGATAGTCCAGTTTAATTATATTTTATTATTTTATTTTTAATTTATTAAATTTAAAATCTAAAATAAAGATAATTTACAATTGTCATATTAAAAAAATAATGTTATTATGTAAAAAGAATCAAAATAAAAAATTGTAAATTTGGACTGTTCATATTAAAATTGAATGGTACAGTTCTGATAAGCACCCAATGCAAATTCGTGAGTTGAGACCAAGATGTAGAATTTGTTTTATTCTGGAAAATAATATTTGACTTTTAGCATCTTGATAATTTAGTTTTGTATTTACAGTATAGGGATCGAAAAGCCTTCAATCTCATTTCATAAATGGAAAAAAATACAAAAAATAGATATATTATTTTAACTATCCATAAATAGGTTGATTTGGGTTGGTGAGTAATCCTAATAATATGTCAGAGATGGATCCGATGCATTTAATCTCATTTCATAAGTGGAAAAGAAAATACAAAAAGTAGATATATTAAACAGTTTTTTTATTGTTAATATGTTTAAAAGATTTTAGGAACAATGGCATTTAAATACCAAGGAGTTAAGATAATTTTAGAAATCTCACAAAATTTATTGTAATTAGTAAGAGGTACCTATGCATTAAAAAGAAATTTGTAACTGAAGTTAAATGACAAATTTGCCTCCTCTCTTTTCCTCCCTCTCTCCTCCCTCCAATGACTTTTCTAGCAGTGAAGGCTTTTTCGACGCTGGCAACTTTTTCAACTAAGGTTATGGTAGTAGCAACTTTTCTCAGTGACTTTCCAGCAGTGGCAACCTTTTCGGCAATCAATTGTACAATTTATAAATAGCTCAATATCACTTACAAATACATGATATTCACTTGTAAATATATAATTATTACATGTAAATAACATTAAATCAATTAGTACTTGCAAACACACAATTTTCATTTGCAAATCCTAAATTAATTACAACAAATTTGTCATTTCACTTTAATTGCAAAATTCCTTTTTCATACCCAAGTGCTCTTAGTAATTATGGAAAATTCAATGAGATTTCTGGAATTACATTCAATCCTTGGTATTTAAATGTCATTTTCCCAAATTTTTAATTGTTACATATTTCCTCTCATTTTATTTGTCATTCTGATTTTTCACACAGATTATAGTAAAATTTAATAATATTTTACTAAGATATCCTTGAATTAAATAACATGTTTTTCACTTATACTTCACATACTATTATTTTTAATGAAAGGTAAAACAGTAAAAAAGATAATTAATGCTTCATTATTTTTGTAAAATGATAGATAGATTGATACATTTAAAATTTTTTAAAAAGGCAAATAAGATAAGATGGAGACATTTAAAAAAACATCTTATGTCCAATGAATCTAGCAGAATTTTTGCAACATAGATTTTAAAATTGTTACTCATAACTTCAAATTTAGTTCTATTTTATAGATTTATGACTTAACTAGTCATTAAACATAAGATCTATCTGTTAGAATATTAACCAACAGTTACTCTGCAAAATTAGCTATCCACCAACCGCATTTGATGCGTCTGACACACCCAAGTTCTTCTATTAGAGACATGCTCTAATGAGACTCATATGTTCGCAATTTGAAATTCATATTCTTAAGTCCAAAGTACGTCTGCCAGAGGTAATGACACTGAACTCACTTTGAACATCATCAATATTCGAATTTTGATTAAGCTTCATACAAATTTTGCACACTTTCACTAACAATGCCTAGCCTAAAATTTGAATTTCAGAACTAAAATTTGTCTATCAAAGATAAAACCTCTATCACTTTGAATTTCACTAAGCAAAGTTCAAATTTTGCACAAAGTACACATGAGTCAATGACATGGCCGTCAAACCGGCCAAAAATAAATTTAAAACTGATTTGCAATATAGCGCGATCCAGGTCGTCTCCCAAGGAACCAATTGGGTTACTTAATTACATTAATAATAAATCAAAATAAAATTTACTAAAACAAGCAGTAAAAAAATTGGGGGATTTAGAAATTGAACTCAATTAATTAACTAAATTAAAATTAATTAATGAAGTAATTGAAGCAATGATAAGACTAAATTCGTGTAATAAGTCACAAATCAATTCCCTGATGTAAAATCTTCCTTGCTATCGCTTTTAGTTTTTTGATCTGGTTCAATTTAACATGTTGGCATTCTAATAAAAATTTTTCTAAATAATCATATAGAGATTAAGCTACTACTAATAGTATAATTAACTGAAATATCAATTAATATATAACGTAGTACTAATCCCAATGCAAAGCATACCAAGAACAGACCTTAAATAATCATCTAAGCAAAGTTAGAACATCTCATTATCACTTAATCAATCAATTACAGTAATCAGACATCTTATATTAAACCTTAAATCCAAATTCATACAACTTATTAACACTAATTAGTAGCAAACAAAGTAGCATGAAATTAGAGGAAGAAAATATGGATGAACTAAAATAAATTAAACTAGAAAAATATATTAAACTCAAAGCTCCATTCAAAACACCATATTTATAATTTGTGACTGATTACAAGAAGAATTTAGTGACCCATGACCTTAAGGTGAAGAACTTGAAAAGAATAGATGCTACCAGTCATGGAGATAAGGAGAAAACATTGTAAAAAGCAGTTACACAAATTAAATTATATTATGCCGCCACCTCCTTTTATTTTCTTCTTCATCTCGTGCTTGTATTTCTCCTTCGTCCTTTTTTTTCCGCCACGTCTTCCTTTCTTTCTTTCCTTTTCTTTTCTCCGTGCGGCCCTCCCACTCTCCCTCCTTTTGTTTTTCTAAAGATAAAACTCCACCTCAATACCCTAGATTAAAACTACCTATAAAGACCCAAAATTAAATATTTCCAAATTTATTCCTAAAAATAAAAAAAAATCTAAAATAAATAAGTTTCAAAAGATGTCTCCATTTATGCCAAAAATTGTCCAGCTCTATGCATAGAATTATTAGAACCAGAAACTCTATTAGAGCTAGTAGAACCAACAGTACAATCAGTAGTCACAGAAACATAATGCTCAACACATGCTAAGAACTCCCTAGACTCATGCATATTATCACTCAAGAATGCATTAATTGCCATACAACCAGCACAAGTAAAAGAACTATCACAAGAATAACTAAGGCAATCATCCAGCTCAGCAACATCGTAGGAATCATGAATCATGCTATTTCTAAACTCAATGGATGCATCATCAATAAGCATATCAATCAAATTAAGACCTAAAGCAGAATGATCATCATGTGGGTATTTCATGGCATCAAACAAGTTAAAATGAAACACATTGCTAGCAAATTCCATTAATAAAATATCAAAGTGAACATCAATGATAGTTTTAGTAGTTTTTAGGAATGGCCTACCTAAGATCAATGGAGCATGACCCTTTAACTTAAATCTATCATCTACCATGTTCAAGACATAAAAATTAGCAAGAAATATTAAGTCTTTTGCCTTTACTAGCACATCTTCCAACACTCCATCTGGATATACCTCCCTTTTGTATGTTAGTTGTGCCACCAATTGTGTAGGCTTGAGCTCAGCTCCTTGGAAAGAAGAGTATACAGACTTGGGCATAGCATTGATTGCACCTCCAATGTCGATCAAGGCATCAGTGAATTCCAAGTTGCCAATAATGCATGGTATGGTTAAACTACTAGGATCCTTGAACTTATCTAGTAAAGGTTGCTGAAACAATGCTGGCACACATTTTCCAAGATCCACTCTTTCTTTCCCTCTATGTTCTCTCTTATTAGTACACACTCTTGAAGGAACTTGGCATACGTAGGGAACTATTTGACTAAGTCAATCAGGAGAACATTGATCTCTACTTTTTTGAAGATATCCAAGATTTCTTTCTCTGCTTCCTGCTCCTTCAGCTTCTTGCTCTGAGTCATCGTACTAAGGAATGGTAGAATCTTCTTCTTTTCCTCCTCTTCATTCTCCTTGAACTCACTAGGTGTAGCTTGTGTCATTTCTACAACTATCTTACCCTTATCAAATGATGTAGAAGAATGTGGATCCTCAATAGGCACTTCTTTGGAAACTATAGAAGATGTTGAAGCTTCTAGAGTAGATTTTTCCTCAAAATGAACTTGCGTCTCACTCCTTAATGATATAGCATTGATGTTAGCACTATTAGGGTTCACCACCATTTGGGAAGGTAATTTGCCTGCTTGACTTTTCACTTCATTAAGAGAAGAAGCAAGCTGACCTAACTGAGTGTGAACATTTTGCGTCTCTTGTCTATGGTGAGTTTGCATATTTTGCATCTCTTGCTTAAATTGATGCATCATTTGTTTCATCATATTCTCAATGCCATCTTCTTTCTTGGGTTCTTCTTGAATAGGAATTGATTGTCTCATAGGTTGAAGAGCTTGTGGAGTACTGGGCCTTGCAACATTAAACCTTTGTTGGTTGTAACATCCCAAGAAAACTAAAATATTTAGAAATGCATAGGGATTTTGCAAAAACGGGCAGACACTATTTTACGTGAAAAAGGGCAAAGAGGTCATTTTTTTCGGTCGGATGGAAAAATGAGAAATTATATTTTTGCCTCCAATAATCATGAAAATGACATCTATGTCCCTAAAGTCATGAAAATGATGCGGAATGAGTATTAGAAATGTCTTGGGGAAAATTACACCTAATGACTCGAAAGTTTTAGAAATTATAATTTAACCCTGGGTCAAGGGTAATTTTGTAAATATGTAAAATTACTGTCAAAACGAAGCCCTCGACAAGATAAGCCCAATGGTATATGGCACTGGGGGTTAATATTCAAGGATAAAGAAATAATCAGTGCCAAGTGTCCAAAAGTAATACTAAACCGATAAAGTAAACCGTAAGCCCTACGATAGTTAAAAAGAAACCGGGATAGGATATGGGCCATACACAGATACCATTTGAGACAAGATAATTATGGAAATATAAAAATAAAATTGGAATAGTCTTGTAGCCCAAAAATACTAATTTACCATAAAAAGCAGTTTTATCGGTGCGGTTAAAAATTACTCGGTTCAAGATATATCTGGACCAAAAAAATTGAGCAATCTTGGACACTTAAAGTACTCATTCTCTGCATGCTTGGGGCAGCTTTGGGCAGCATGTTTTGTTTGAAAACTTCCTCAAGAAGTTGTCACTTTTTGACCAAAAAGTAATGTAACTTTAATTAAGGGTTAATTATGATTAAGCTACATAATTAACCACTTAATCACTCACTTTTCCACTTCACTTTCACGAGCAAGCAGCAGCAAAATAGAGGCTCAAAAACACAAGGGAGAAGAGAGAAAAGAGAGGAAGAGAAAGAGGAAGAGGGAGCTCAAGGCAAATGGAAAGCTTTACTTGTGGTAAGTTGCTCTTCCTTCTTCAAGCTTGCTATTTATGGTCTTTAAAGCTTGAACCATGGATTAGATTTCCCTCTCCACTCCCTTAGGTTTTTGGCCATGGCATGATTTAGCAAGAAATGGTGTTTTCTAACCATAAAGCTTGAATATGCAAGTAGATTGTTGTATAACAAAGTGTAGCAATTTTTCTTGAATTCCCCTAATTTTGGATGAGTTACTGTTCACACTTAGAGTTGGAATTTCATATTTTTGATGCCAAAAATAAGTTCCTCATGGTGGAAAATCTTAGGAACAAGTGATGGTTTCATGAAAAAGCTTAAGATTAAGAAAGAGAAATTTTTAGGTTTTTGAAGTTTAATTTGGAATGAACAGTAACCAAGTTAGAAATGGAATTTGGTAATTTTGAGGCCATATTTGGATTCCTCATGAAAAATTACATGGAATAGAGGTATAATTCATCACTTTTGAGTTAGAAATGAATTTTTGGTAAATTTTTGAAGAATTAGGGTTTTATGAACACTTTTTGAAGAAAGTCATGGAACCATTAGTTTGAGTAGTTGTTTGATGATGCAATAGCACTTGAAGAAGACCAAGGAAGCTAATGGGAGCATTTCTATCAAGTTGAGGAGTAAGAGAAAGCATGAAGGTAGCAATTTACCTATTCTTGCCTTATATTGTCATGTGATTTTCAATGAGTTTGATGACTTGCCTATTGTTTGATATGATCAATTGTGATGCTTTGAGAATGTTGGCTGTGTTAATTGAGGGGTTTTGAGACCCCGGGATGTCCAAAATAGAAAATGAAACTCTGTCAAAATTTTTGTAAAATATTATGGCATAAATGTTTAAAAGTATTCACTTGATGTTTTAGGATGATTATATGCTTAATATGATAATATGATTGCATGAATGGTGATTGCTACTGAGATTCTTTGAATCTTACCCCCTTCAATGACTAACCATGCTAGGGAGAATCAATGCAAAAGAGTTAAGGAAGGAGCAAAAGGCATGAAGAAGGAAATAATGTTGTAAGCCATTGTGTTACAATGTGAATGGTTGTTGGCGTCTTGCTTTTGTATGAAATTGTAAAATAGTGAATATTATGTCAATGTCATAGAAAATGCATGAGAATTTCCAGTTCTGGATATTGTGATATTAAGTTATGTTCTACCAAGTTTCATGCCAAAATGAGTTCATTTACAAGGGTTTTGGCAAGCAAATTGCAATGTAGACTGAAACAGGGCATTTTCTAGATGTGTTTATTTAGTTCACCCTTTTCTATACCTAATGTGAGGTTAGGTTTATGGGATTTTTATACTAGATGGAGGGCTTCTCAAGCTTTAATATGACACCTAATTCACACCATTTGGAGTTGTATACATTAAATGGTGAATTTTCAAAATTAGGGTTCAGAATAGGACAATATTGGGAAAATGGGAAACTGAAAGTTAAGTACTGGAAATTTCAAAAGATAACATAAAATCGTACAGAGCTCCAAAAATTTATTGGTTTATATGTATAAAAAGATATGTCTTAAGATTCATATGCCGATGATTTGGAAGTGATTGGAGTTATAGAACAAGAGATATGTAAGTTTTCCTAAAACTGTTCTAGTAAGAGTTGGATTCTGACCTTTCGTGATTTAAATTAAAGTTATGTCCTGTGTAAGTGAAATAAATGTATAAGAAAAATATGCCTATAAGTAGACATGTAGAGCTTTTCAAAGACATGGAGTATTCATAATTTGGGACAGAATAGAATGAAATATGATTTTTAAAAGTTGAGGTAAAAAAACTGGAAGATAGAAGAATGACCAAATGAACAGTAAATGTCCATGAAATTACTGTATAAATTGGCCCAATGAAGTTACTGTTTTATGTTTTTTCCATGTAGATCTGAATTTAAGAAAATGTTAGAGACTTGAATCAGCTCAAGATGAATTTTCTAGATTTAGTTATGAATTTTCAAAGTTCATCGGGTAAAAGGGAAATTGCCAAATGATCTAATATATGGGAAATTGGCCCTAATATACGGTGTTATAAGATGCACTTCCAATATGAAAATTCATACAAACTAACATGAATTATCTTTTGTAAACTCGAAATTCAAATTTTGCCTGCTAAAATTCAAATTTTGAAGTTTAAAATTAAATATATATCTTTGTTGACTCTGTGAAATTCGTCTATTAAGCCTCAAAATTTGAATTTTAGTATGTCAAATGTATTTAATACGGTTAGTTAATGGCTCTTTTTATAGAGTAATGGCTAGAACTTGTGTGTAACAGATAGATTTTGTGTCTAATGAATAGTTAAGCCACAAATCTAAAAATAGAACCTTATTTGAACTTATGGGTAACAAATTTATGTAAGTTTATGCCAAAATGCTGCTGCAATTTATAAAATATTTCTGTGTTAGCATTCAAAACTAAACACACCTCGTTAGAGTAAGCTTTCAATGTATCATTTACTCTAAGAGAGAGTTTTCATTTTGTATTCATTCTTTTCTACAATTTCTGGGTAGAATCTTAGTGTGGGGAAACACTAAGGGAAATTACACATTTGTTAAGGGCAAGGGAAGAGTGGCTTCACAAGTGCCTACTGAAACTTGTGGGATGTATTGAGCTTCATAAGTGTCCAAATCAATCTTGTGTGTTAATTAAAGGTATTATGATGTTATAGTGGTTGATTGGCCAATTGGAAGCGTATGGTTTGTGGTTGGTTCTTTGGAGGCTTGCCAAAGCCAGTGTGTGTGGTATCAGTAATCTGAGGTAACTGAGCGCTTGTAATATGTGTTATATATTGATATATATATATATATATGCATGTCTCTATTTATGCCACAATATCGTTATATTTATGTTTATGGTTTTTCTATATATCGTGGTATACACATGACTAGACGAAGTGATTGTATATGATGATGATGGTGAGTATGATATTATATATATGCATATGTGATTGTAAGATACACACATGATTACATACTAGCATGACCATGATGATAACTATGATGATAATTATATATATTGTTGGAGGCATGTTAGCATGGCATCTACATCACCACCCTATGGGCATAGTGAGATATAGTGGATTGGAAGGCACTGATAAGATGATATATGATGATATGATAAAAGATCCCTACTACTAAATCTTCTCCTATAGTTATAAGAGCCAGGTGATAATGGATAAGATAATATGATGAAAGATCCCTGCTACTAAATCCTCTCCTGCGATTAGGAGAGCCAAGTGGTAGTGGACTATGATATGATATGATTTGGTGATAGGATGGAACATCTCTGCCACTAAATCCTCTCCTATGGCTAGGAGAGCCAGGTGGTAGTAGATTACACCTTCCTTAAATCACCATAAATTTACAGTGGTCCAGGGGAAGGATAACCACGACCTAAGCATTAGTATGACCTTTGGCTGGATGCACTGGTGTGAGGTGAGCTTGGTGATGTCCCGAAATTAGCCTTCACTGACTGTTGGAAGGGAATCACCTATTCAAAATGTCCTATGATAACGCCAACTTATGGTTCTAGCCATGTTAAGGGAGACATACATTCCATGGTATTTGGCATTGTACTACATCATTACATATATGTGTAATATTGATAATATTATTATATGTATGTGTTTGTCCCAGTTACTAAAACATTGTCTCACACCCCCTCCAATGACTAACATTTCAAGTGAAGACTTTGGTGCCAGTTTAGAGATGACCATGGAACCGTAAGCCTCTCCGTATTTGGGAATTTCAAGTATAATTGGTAGTCTATAATTTAGTTTATGTAATATTGTGCCAAGTAGGTCGTTGTGGCTTGATGTCTGTATCAGTGTCCTAGGAGTATTATCCGCATGCTATGTGAAGATAGGATAATTGTGGTGATGATGTGTGGATGATATAAATGATTATATGATAATATTGATGTTGAGGGATGATATGAGTTAGGTGTGGATATATGCTAGGTAAGGTTTGTTTATGTGTGATGATGATATGGACCCCGGTATGGGACATTATTATTGGAGCACATGTTTGTGAGCCAAAATTACCGTTTGTGGAAGCCCAAAGGTGTTTTTGGGCCTTATATACCTGTTTTGTGTATATAGCCCATTGTGTGATTTTGGGGTTCAAATGGGTTAATTCTTGGAGGAAAGGTTTCTTTGGGGTAAAATCTCCTTGGATAGGTTAGTTAAGCCAAATAAGCCCTGCATGAATGATCATTTAGTGCCAAATTGCCTTCAGCGGCAATTGGAGGGTGTATGTTTTGAGTTTTGGTCAAAAAGTGGTTAAAATATCTAAAATCTCCATATGGAGATAGATTGAGGTGAAATTAGAGTTTATGGAAAGATTAGGACAAGATTCACTTGTAGGAGTTAGAGTCAGGCCAATCGGAGATCAAGGCACAAAGTTATGCTTGTTGGAAGTTAAATCAAAAAATAAGTATTTTGCTGATATAGAATTTGATATAGATGCCGCAGCCAGGCCAGGCTGGCCGCTACACTAGTTGCTTATATCCCAAAAATTTTCAACCTGAGAGTACTTAAGTTGTAGTGGTACTGTAGAGGTCATGGTGTTGTGACATGATTTGCCTATTTTGGTTTTTGTTTAGCCAGTATTTTGGAGTTTTAAGTGATTGGTAGAGGTTTATTTTGGTAGGGAGTTAAAGGAGATACCTATAGAAATATATTATCTTCAACCTCAAATTCTAATAGTCTTCTTCCTTTATTGGCATAACTTTTTTGCCTACTTTGAGCCGCTAGGAATTTCTTTCAAATAATTTCTATTTGCTTTGAGGCTTGGTCAACCAATTTGGGACCTAATAACTTTCTTTTACTTAGTTCAGTCCAACATAAGGGAGATCTACATTTTGTCCAGTGTAATACTTCATACAGAGCCATTTGTATATGGGAATGGTAGCTATTATTGCATTCAAATTCTGACAATGGCAAGTACTCATTCCAATTTCCTATAATTTCTAGTATACATGCTCTTAACATATCTTTTAGTGTTTGTATCGTGCTCTCAGTCTGTCCATTCATCTGAGGATGATATACTATATTGAACTTTAATTCCATACCCAAGGCTTGCTGTAATGACTTCCAAAACTTTGATGTAAATGTTGGATCACGATCTAACATAATTGTATTTGGCACACCATGCAATCTTACTATCTCTTTAATATACACTTGCGGCACCTTGTCAAGCATATACATGGACTTTATAGCAATAAAATATGCCGATTTGGTTAGTCTATCTACTATGACCCAAATCGCATCATGTCCCATCAATATCCTTGGTAATCTTATTACAAAGTTCATTGATATACTATCCCATTTCAATTCAAGTATTTCAAGAGGCTGCAGCATCCCTGCTGGTCTTTGATGCTCAATCATAGCCTTTTGACATACTAAGCATTTAGCCATATATCGAGTAAGATCACCTTTCATCCCAGGCCACCAAAATAACTTCTTTAAATTATGGTACATCATTGTATTGCTTAGATGAATCATGTAGTTACTCTGATGGGCTTATGCTCAAACCTTTTCTTTTAACTTAGCTACTAGGGGAATATATACTCTATTCCTAAACTTTAATAGTCCATCATTAGACATATTAAAATCTCTTACTTCTCCCTTTCTCATTCTTTCCTTGACCTCTTTCATGAACTCATCATCTTGTTGAGCCTCTGTCAATTGTTTTTGGAAATCATGTCCTATTCTAGTTTCATACAATAAGAGAAATAACTCTAGGTCCATTGACTTTCTTTCATTCATCCTCAAACAGGCAACATGAATAGCTTTTCTACTTAAGGCATTGGGCACAACATTTGCCTATCATGGATGGTATCTTGTGGGATGTTCATAATCTTTCAACAATTCCAACCATAGCCTTTGCCTTGAATTCAATTCTCTTTGATCGGTTAAATACTTTAAACCTTTGTGCTCATAGTAAATCTCTACGATAGAACCATAAAGATAATGCCTCCATAATTTTTGGGGCATGCACTATAGCTACAAGTTCTAAATCATGTGTGAGATAATTTTGTTCAAAAAGCTTTAACTGTCAAGAAGCATATGCTACTACTTTACCTTCCTGCATTAACACATAATCCAATCCATGCTAACTAGCATCACTGTAAACCACATATGGTTTCTTGGACTCAGGTAGGATCAACACGGGAGAAGAAGTTAGCTTAAGTTTCAAATTTTGAAAACTATTTTTATAATTCTTATCCCACAAGAAAGGTTTTTCTTTTCTTGTAAGTCTTGTAAGTGCTAGGGCAATTTGAGAGAAATCCTAAATGAACCTTCTATAATATCCCGCTAAACCAAGAAAGCTTCTCACTTCAATTACAATTTTGGGTCATTTCCATACCAGGACTTCATTCACTTTATTTGGATCTACTGTGACATCATCTTGTGTTATAACGTGCTCTAGAAATTGAACCTTTGTAAGCCAAAACTCACACTTACTGTAACATCCTACCTCCTGACACCTCCATGACTTAGCCAAAACTTCAAGCATTCAACCTAAAACAATCCTGACATCTCGAAACACCTCGTCCAATACATAAACACAGCGGAAACAACTCAAAAGCACCAAAATTTGGGCTGGGGCCGCGGCCGCTACAGTACCGCCGCGGCTCCGGCCTCCCCTGCATTAACATCGCTACTGCCTCTTCTGGCGCCGCGGCCTGGCCTCCTGCGCCGCGGCGCCCCCAGCTGATATACCATATCAGCAAACTCAGCGTTCTGGGGCGAACTTCCGACGCGCATAACTTTATGCTCCGACCTTCGATTGACTCGATTCCAACTCCTACAAGTCAATTTAGTCCCCATCTATTCATAGACACCACCTTTACCTCAATCCAACTCCGAATGGAGATTCTGGACCCTTGACACCGTTTCAGCCCCTTATTGACCAAAACTCACCACTAACAACCTCCATTTGCCACCAAAGGCAACTGGACACTCAAAGACCACTCATACAAGTCCAAATCCTCCAAACCAATTTGTCCAAAGAGGTTTCACCTCAAAGGAACCACTCCTCTGAGATTTGACCCCTTGCATCCCAACTTGACCAAATGGGCTACAGGCCCTTAGACAAATCAACAAGGCCCAACACCACTCTGAATTCACCAACACTACCATACAGACTTCACAACATCCAAACCATGCAACCATACATATCTCAAACATAAACATACATACACAACCAGTCTCGACTACATCATTAATCCATTACAAACCATTCACTATCCTACTTGGCATAATACATTATCCAAAGTACACACTACATAGACTATTCCCACGTACACAGCTACTCCCGCGTCTTCTCCAGACTAGTGCCAGAACCGTCACCTGAAAGGTTAGTTTATGGGAGAGGGGGTGAGAGAATGTCTCAGTAACCGGGAACAACCACACACAATATATATATATACTGATCCACACAGTCGTGCAATGCAATGTAAATGAATGGTATGCATGTTCTTCCTCATACACGGCTAGAACCACGAGCTGTCGTCATCACAAGACATTTCAATAGATGATTCCCTTCCAACAGTCGGTGAAGACCGATTCTGGGACATCACCAAGCTCACCTTACTCTAATGCAACCCGGCCAATGGTTACACTAAAGCTTGGACCGTGGCTCTCCTTCCCCTGGACAATCACGAATTAATGGTGATTTAGGGAAGGTGCATCCTCAAATCCACTGCCACCTGGCTCTCCCGAGGAGAGGATTTAGTGACAGGGACATTTCATCATATCATATTATCCTCTGCCGCCTGGCTCTCCCAAGGAGAGGATTTAGCGACAGGGATCTGTATCATATCATATTATCCTCTGCCACCTGGCTCTCCCATGGAGAGGATTTAGCGACAGGGATCTTTATCATATCATCATCTCATCTCATATCTTATCACCATCACCTCATCTTCGATCTCTCAATATGCATTCCTATGGTGATGATGTCAATGTCATGCCAACATGCCTCTATGCATATATATATCATTATCATCACAATCATCATATGGACATGCTAACATGCAATGGTATGGGGATGCTACACATCACAATACAACTATACAACCATCATACATCAACTAGCCGTGCATATCACAACATATAAGAAAACCATACATATACACAATCAATATCATACAAACAACACAATACAAACATACACCCGGTTACCTTAACTGTCGTTACCACACGTACACGAGTTCCACAAGCTTCCTTGAACTGTTTAATACACGTGAATCCCCTCTCGATAGCCAACCACCTTCACAATACCACAATTCTTCCATTAACACAATATACCAACACACCAAATATCACAATTCAACCACATTAACCTAACCCAAGGTTCCAACACCCTTTTTATGCATCAATAAGCTCTTAGAGATCACTCAAACACTACGCAACCTCATACCCTTCGGATTCCCAAGAGCCCTAACCAAGAACAACCTAGGGTTAAGCTCAAATCACACATACATCCTTCAAAACTCACATCCAATCAACAAGAATGCCAAAACACTCTTCATTAACCTCAAATCATTCATTTCAATCGGTGGATTTCATCCCAACTCGGAAATCCAACCTTAACACCGAAAATCCCAAATTCTAACCGAAGAAAATGGAGAGGGAGGAGTAGAGAACACTTACCAACTTGAATCCAAGCTCTTGAGGTCCGAAAATCACTCCTAGAAGCCGGAAAACTCGAACCCTAGCACTGCTCCTCGCGTTCTCCCTCGGTCTCCTCCGTTTCTTTCTTTCCCGATCGACTGAAATGATCCGGATTTAAACAAATTTCCCGAATCTCCCCACGACTCCAGCATACCTCGCCGCGGCTCCACCACGTTCAGCCGAACAATGCCACTGGAATTGCTTATCGCCACGGCGGCCCTACTTCTCGCCGCGGCGTGGAGCTCTTCCAGACTCCACGTGAGCCTGCATCCGACCTGTTTCCTTCGATCCTGAACACAATACCAACGAAGAAATCGTGAGGGGTGTTACACTCTCCCCTCCTTATAAAAATTTCGTCCTCGAAATTTCAACTCTTACCTCAAGCAAAGAACTCTGGATACTTCCTTCGCATAGATTCTTCAGTCTCCCACGTGGCATCATTGGACATCAAACCACTCCAAAGGACCTTTAATAACTTAATGGTCTTATTCCTCAATTGCTTCTCTTTCACATCCAGAATTTGCAACGGTGTGACCTCAAAAGTCAGATCCTCTCGTACTTAAACTGCTTCATCATCCATTACATGAGACGGATCCGGATGATACCTCTTGAGTTGAGACACGTGAAAAACATCATGCAACCCAGCAAGACTAGGCGGTAGCGCCACTCGATACGCTACTGGCCCAATTCGTTCCAAAATTTGGTATGGACCCATATACCTCGGAGTGAGCTTCTTGGCTCGAATCGATCTTCCAACACCAGTAGTAGGAGTGACCTTCAAAAACACATGATCTCCAGCATCAAACTCCAATGGTCTCCTCCTCCTATCCGCATAACTCTTTTGCCGACTTTGAGCAGTAAGAAGCTTCTGACGAATACTCTCTATCTGTCGAGAGGTTTGATCCACAATATCTGGGCCCAAAAGACTCCTTTCACCAAGTTCAACCCAACACAATGGCGACCTACACTTCCGGCCATACAACGCTTCATACGGTGCCATTTGCAAACTCGAGTGGAAACTGTTGTTGTAGGCAAATTCCACCAACGGCAGAAACTGATCCCAATTGCCTTTATTCTCTAGAACACATGCTCGCAGCATGTCCTCCAGAGTCTGAATAGTTCTTTCAGTCTGCCCATCAGATTGAGGGTGATAAGCAGTACTGAAACTCAACTTTGTACCCATGGCCTTCTGAAGAGATTTCCAAAACCTGGATGTAAACCTCGGATCTCTGTCTGACACAATATTCATAAGGACTCCATGCAGCCTTACAATTTCATTCACATACAACTGGGCCAACTTCTCCATTGAAATAGTTTCCCGAATTGGAAGAAAATGGGCCGACTTCGTCAACCTGTCCACAATGACCCATATCGCATTGTGTCCTGAAGAGGTCCTTGGTAATCCCATCACAAAATCCATGGAAATACTATCCCACTTCCACTCTGGGATCTCCAAAGATTGCAACATACCTGCAGGCAATTGGTGCTCAATCTTTACCTTCTGACAAATTAGACATCTTGTCACAAACTCTGCGATGTCCTTTTTCATTCCTGGCCACCAATAACCATGCTTCAAATCCTGGTACATCTTAGTGGTACCTGGGTGAACAGTGTACTTGCTCTTATGAGCTTCCTCCAAAATAATCTCACGCAAACCCGCAACATTTGGTACACAAATCCGACCTTGATACCTGATGATACCATCCTCCAGGATATCAAAGTCCTGGGTCTCCGTCATTTCGACCTGTTCTCGAATACCCAAAAGATAGTCATCCTCCATCTGAGCATAGCAAATGTTCCTCAATAAATCACTTGATACACTGATGGAACTCATTACTAATACTCCAGGATAGACATTGATGGACAACTTCATATCTCTCAGGCTTTCCAGCAACTGTTGCTCTCTCATCATCATTATGGCCATATGGATTGACTTCCTACTCAACGCATCTGCCACAACATTAGCTTTCCCAGGATGATACTTTAGAGCAAACTCATAGTCCACAAGGAACTCAACCCAACGCCTTTGCCTCATGTTCAGCTCTTTCTGATCAAACAAATACTTCAAACTTTTGTGATCACTGAACACCTCAAACTGAGCGCCATAGAGATAATGCCTCCACAATTTCAAAGCAAACACCACAGCCGCTAGCTCAAGGTCATGAGTAGGATAATTCTCCTCATGAGGCCTTAATTGCCTTGAAGCATATGCCACAACTCTGCCTTGCTGCATCAAGACACACCCTAGACCCTTCTTAGAGGCATCCGTGTAAACAGTGAACGACTCTGATGGGTTAGGGATAATGAGCACTGGGGTGGATGTCAAACAAACCTTCAGCTCTTGGAACACTCTCTCACACCGGTCATCCCAAATGAAAGATCGATCCTTACGGGTGAGTCTAGTCAATGGCATAACAAGCTGAGAGAATCCCTTGATGAACCTTCGGTAATATCCAGCCAATCCCAGAAAACTCCGAATTTCCGTCACCAATTGCGGCCTTTTCCAATTCAACACCGCTTCCACTTTACTAGGGTCTACTACCACACCTTCTGCAGAAATCACATGACCCAGAAATTTCACTTCCCGTAGCCAAAACTCACACTTACTGAGCTTAGCATACAGTTGGTGATTCCGCAATACTTGCAACACAATCCGAAGATGAAGCGCATGCTCCTCTTCACTCTTAGAATAGACCAGAATGTCGTCAATGAAAACCACCACAAACTTATCCAAATATAGCTGAAATACCCTGTTCATATAATCCATGAAGACTGCCGGGGCATTGGTCAACCCGAATGGCATCACAAGAAACTCATAATGACCATATCGAGTCCGAAATGCCGTTTTAGGCACATCCTCAGCACGCACTCGCAATTGATGGTATCCTGACCTCAAATCGATTTTAGAGAATACAGAGGCACCTGCCAACTGATCAATCAAGTCCTCAATCCTAGGTAAAGGATATTTATTCTTGATCGTCACTCGGTTCAACTGCCTGTAATCAATGCACAATCTGAGGCTACCATCCTTCTTCTTGACGAACAATACTGGAGCTCCCCAAGGCGAAACACTAGGTCTGATGAAACCTCTTTTCAACAAATCCTCAATCTGCTTCTTCAACTCTTTCAATTCAGACGGCGCCATTCGATATGGAGCCTTCGAAATAGGACTAGTCCCGGGTATCAACTCGATGGAAAACTCCAGTTCTCGCGGTGGGGGTAAACTAGTAATCTCCTCTGGAAATACATCAGGGAATTCATTCACAACTGGATATCTTTCAACACCTCCTTGCATAACCACGTTCACAGAGAAGAAAACTAGAAACCCTTGACATCCTTTCTTCAGATACCTGCCAGCTTGAGCAAAGGACAAACAAATATTCTCATCCCCTTCCACACTAGGGATATTCATCGGCAAAGACACAGTCTTCCAAGCACAGTCGAGAATGGCATTATTCGCTTCCAACCAATCCATCCCAATTATCACGTCAATCTCTTGCAACGGCAAACAGATTAGATCCAAGGTAGTGCTTCGGTGTTCAAAACGAACTACACAATTTAAACAAGCTTGAGCAGTTCTTAATGAAACTCCCGTGGGTGTGGCTACCGACAATTCAAAAGGCAACTCCATTGCCACAATACCCAATCTCTTAGCACAATCAAAAGAAATGAAGGAATGCGATGCACCTGAATCAAACAAAGCATGAATAGAGTAACCATTGAGTTTAAGTTTACCTCTAATCATGTTAGGCGCTGCATCCGCTTCTTGTCGGGTGATGGCGAAAACTCGTCCAGGCATCGTGGGTCTCATCATCACGTCTTCACGTCTCGGCTCATGACAACCTCGAGCAATATGTCCCGGTCTCCCACAATTAAAACAAACCAAACATGGACGATCACCATGGTTAAACCCACACTTCGTGCACAGATTCAATGCACTACCGGAACTGTATTGAGATGGAGCGGAGTCCCTTCCGGCATACTCACTCTGACTGGAACTCCCTCACTCAAAGCCACCTCGATAAAAGGGTCCTCTGCCAAACCGACCTTTATTAAACTGATCTCTACCAAACCTGCCTCTTCCTCTACCATGACGGCCTCGATTGTGTCGACCTCTTCCTCCACTAGAACCTGTACTACCACCATTGCTACCACTTCCTGAACCACTTCCTTTACTAATTCCTCCAGTAGATCCTAGATGAGAAAAGGCCCGAATCATGGAATTCCTTCTGTGCTCCTCAGCCTCTTTCATTCGTCTATACAAGGCTTTCGCACATAGGTCCTCAAAGGACACAAACTCCACCACAGATAACCGCTCCTTAATCTCTGGATGGGCACCCTCAAACAACCTTTGAGCCATCCACCTATCATCAGGATAATTGTTCAAATAAGTGGAGTATTTAGCCAAGTCCAAGAACTGATCAATATAGTCATCCGCTGACAGATTCCCTTGTTGAAAAGTTAGGAACTCGGCCTCCTTCTGCATCATTAAGGCTGGAGGGACATAGTGTGCAAAGAACCGTTCCTTAAACTGCCCCCAATTCATAGGAGGATTCATTGCTTCAACACTTGGGAGAACACTCCTCCACCATCTCTTAGCCTTCTTCTCAAGCTTAAATGCCGCCAATTGCACCCTTTGCTCCATGGTGCAATCCATCACGCTGAAGATATTCTCCATTTGTTCAATCCAATCCTCAGCTTGCGACACATCCATGGTACCTTCGAAAGCCGGAGGATTAAACTTCCGAAAGTCCTTCAACTGTGAGGAGATCCCCCTTCTTCCAACCCTTGGGGCTCTCTCAGGCTCTACCACATTCTCATCTTCTCCTGCATTCAGATCCACAAATATACCAGCTTCTTCATTCACATCCTCCTGTTCTTGCCTATCCATTCTCCCTTGCAACCTGTTCAACGTCTCCCCCTGAGTGTTCACCTGATTACTGAGGCCAGCCAATATCTCATGCATCTGCCTCATCAGGTCACTATTACTCTGTCTTCCTCTTCGAGACATTCTTCCTACACACAAGCAACAACACGTTCAATTATACGGTTCTGGACTAGCATTACAGTAGGAATATAGTCTATGCATTTGAAATTGTGCCAAGTAGTACTTCAAGCAGAAACAATGGCCCAAAACCATTGCTCTGATACCAAAATGTAACATCCTACCTCCTGACACCTCCATGACTTAGCCAAAACTTCAAGCATTCAACCTAAAACAATCCTGACATCTCGAAACACCTCGTCCAATACATAAACACAGCGGAAACAACTCAAAAGCACCAAAATTTGGGCTGGGGCCGCGGCCGCTACAGTACCGCCGCGGCTCCGGCCTCCCCTGCATTAACATCGCTACTACCTCTTCTGGCGCCGCGGCCTGGCCTCCTGCGCCGCGGCGCCCCCAGCTGATATACCATATCAGTAAACTCAGCGTTCTGGGGCGAACTTCTGACGCGCATAACTTTATGCTCCGACCTCCGATTGACTCGATTCCAACTCCTACAAGTCAATCTAGTCCCCATCTATCCATAGACACCACCTTTACCTCAATCCAACTCCGAATGGAGATTCTGGACCCTTGACACCATTTCAGCCCCTTATTGACCAAAACTCACCACTAACAACCTCCATTTGCCACCAAAGGCAACTGGACACTCAAAGACCACTCATACAAGTCCAAATCCTCCAAACCAATTTGTCCAAAGAGGTTTCACCTCAAAGGAACCACTCCTCTGAGATTTGACCCCTTGCATCCCAACTTGACCAAATGGGCTACAGGCCCTTAGACAAATCAACAAGGCCCAACACCACTCTGAATTCACCAACACTACCATACAGACTTCACAACATCCAAACCATGCAACCATACATATCTCAAACATAAACATACATACACAACCAGTCTCGACTACATCATTAATCCATTACAAACCATTCACTATCCTACTTGGCATAATACATTATCCAAAGTACACACTACATAGACTATTCCCACGTACACAGCTACTCCCGCGTCTTCTCCAGACTAGTGCCAGAACCGTCACCTGAAAGGTTAGTTTATGGGAGAGGGGGTGAGAGAATGTCTCAGTAACCGGGAACAACCACACACAATATATATATATACTGATCCACACAGTCGTGCAATGCAATGTAAATGAATGGTATGCATGTTCTTCCTCATACACGGCTAGAACCACGAGCTGTCGTCATCACAAGACATTTCAATAGATGATTCCCTTCCAACAGTCGGTGAAGACCGATTCTGGGACATCACCAAGCTCACCTTACTCTAATGCAACCCGGCCAATGGTTACACTAAAGCTTGGACCGTGGCTCTCCTTCCCCTGGACCATCACGAATTAATGGTGATTTAGGGAAGGTGCATCTCTAAATCCACTGCCACCTGGCTCTCCCGAGGAGAGGATTTAGTGACAGGGACATTTCATCATATCATATTATCCTCTGCCGCCTGGCTCTCCCAAGGAGAGGATTTAGCGACAGGGATCTGTATCATATCATATTATCCTCTGCCGCCTGGCTCTCCCATGGAGAGGATTTAGCGACAGGGATCTTTATCATATCATCATCTCATCTCATATCTTATCACCATCACCTCATCTTCGATCTCTCAATATGCATTCGTATGGTGATGATGTCAATGTCATGCCAACATGCCTCTATGCATATATATATCATTATCATCACAATCATCATATGGACATGCTAACATGCAATGGTATGGGGATGCTACACATCACAATACAACTATACAACCATCATACATCAACTAGCCGTGCATATCACAACATATAAGAAAACCATACATATACACAATCAATATCATACAAACAACACAATACAAACATACACCCGGTTACCTTAACTGTCGTTACCACACGCACACGAGTTCCACAAGCTTCCTTGAACTGTTTAATACACATGAATCCCCTCTCGATAGCCAACCACCTTCACAATACCACAATTCTTCCATTAACACAATATACCAACACACCAAATATCACAATTCAACCACATTAACCTAACCCAAGGTTCCAACACCCTTTTTATGCATCAATAAGCTCTTAGGGATCACTCAAACACTACGCAACCTCATACCCTTCGGATTCCCAAGAGCCCTAACCAAGAACAACCTAGGGTTAAGCTCAAATCACACATACATCCTTCAAAACTCACATCCAATCAACAAGAATGCCAAAATACTCTTCATTAACCTCAAATCATTCATTTCAATCGGTGGATTTCATCCCAACTCGGAAATCCAACCTTAACACCGAAAATCCCAAATTCTAACCGAAGAAAATGGAGAGGGAGGAGTAGAGAAAACTTACCAACTTGAATCCAAGCTCTTGAGGTCCAAAAATCACTCTTAGAAGCCGGAAAACTCGAACCCTAGCACTGCTCCTCGCGTTCTCCCTCGGTCTCCTCCGTTTCTTTCTTTCCCGATCGACTGAAATGATCCGGATTTAAACAAATTTCCCGAATCTAGCCGCGGCTCTAGAACACCTCGCCGCGGCTCCACCACGTTCAGCCGAACAATGCCACTGGAATTGCTTATCACCGCGGCGGTCCTACTTCTCGCCGCGGCGTGGAGCTCTTCCAGACTCCACGTGAGCCTGCATCCGACCTGTTTCCTTCGATCCTGAACACAATACCAACGAAGAAATCGTGAGGGGTGTTACACTTACTGAGTTTAGTGTATAACTCTCTTTCCTTTAAAGCAATTAAGATAATTCTCAAATATTTATCATGCTCCTCTGAAGATTTGGAGTACACTAAAACATCATCTATAAAGACCATAACAAATTGATCTAAATATGGTTGAAAAATCCTATTCATGCAGTCCATGAAGATTGTCGGTGCATTAGTGACACCAAATGGCATCACGAGAAACTCATAATGCCTATATCTAGTTTGAAAAGCAGTCATAGGAACATCCTCTGCTTTTATCTGTAATTAGTGATACCTAGACCTCAAATCAATCTTTGAGAACACTCTTGCTCCAACTAGTTGATCTAAAAGATCATTTATCCTAGGTAATGGGTACTTATTCTTTATCATTACTTTATTTAACTCTCTGTAATCTATACAGAGTCAGAGGCTCCCATTTTTCTTCTTTACAAATAATACAGGAGTACCCCAGAAAGATACACTTGGTCTGATGAATTTCTTTTCTAGTAGCTCTTCTATTTGTCTCTTTCATTCTGCTAGTTCATTCGGAGCCATCTAAATGTTGCCTTTGATATATGTCCTACTCCTGGCATAAGGTCTATTTCAAATTTGACCTCTATTTCCGGTGGCAATCCTTTGAGATCCTTTTGAAAAACCTCAAGAAATTCATTTATCACTGGAATATCATAAACCTCTTCTTCCACTTGTACACTGGCTGAGAAGAATAAAACTAAGCTTAGCCTCTGAGTATGAGTCTATTTTTGGGATTACCATTGGTAAAATTAAGGATTTATTGTTACAGTCTAACATAATACCATTTGCAGATAACCAGTTCATTCCTATAATTATGTCAATGTCTGGGAAAGGCATACATATCAAATCTAGTGTGGTATTGCATTTCTTATAGTAGACTATGCAACTTAAACAAATATTAGAGGTTATGGCCTTACTCCCCGTATGGGTTGATGTAACTATTGGAAATTTCAGTACATGCACAACGGAATAACATAACCAAATCCCTCTTGTGAATCTATCAATGTTATTTAAATTGAGATGTAGAGGAGTATTTTACCTTTGGTGTATGTCTTTTCGGTACTTTTCACTGTCGGACCCTAGGAACTGACACGCCTGATCAGCTCCCTCTGCTAGTATCCACACGAACGATAAATCCAACTTGAACGGCATGCTAACACCACTATTCATGAATGTCCATACTCTTTGCGAGTAAAGACTTTATTCTCTCTTTATGTGCATCTGTACACTTTCTCTCTCTAAGTGTATAGTCATTCTCTCTCTAGGGTGGAAGGAGAATCTCTTAATTCGGTATCAGATAAACCTAGTCTCTATCTTTATATAGAAAGGGTTTAGTATTTTATTAATTTAAATTAATTAATTAAATTAAATAAAATCTTAATTAAATAGATTAGTTTAAATTTAAATTATCATATAGAATTAAATTTGAAACTAATTTATTTAAATTAACTAAATGATATATATATTTTGAAATATATTTAATATATCAAATATATATCAAACATATATATATTTCAAATTTTATAAGATATATCAAATCTATTTATAAAATTTCTCCACCCTAAATTAAATGTTAAATTCATCGAATCTAGACATATCTTAGGTTCAATGAATTTGGACATTCTAGGTCGAGTTGGTCTATTCTTATGTGTGACCCTGCAGGTGCATATGATGTTGGCAGTGGGCCAATGACACTATTATACCCTTAAGTCACAAGTGGTCTCTATCGGTGATCCAATGCAACCTATCATATAACTCTATCACATCCTTTTTGTCTCACGATATATAGGTTAAGTATAAGGTATGGAAATGTCATTCTTATCTTACTCGACCATCACTTTCTCGATCACTGAGCAGACTGACAAAACAAATGAAAACCAATCCATTCCAGTACGTACCATGCATTTCTCAGTCTTACTCATCGAGGGGCCTAGATATATCTCTACATTCATCTTAACCATTCATCTTTCTCTACATAAATTCTACTATGCCCGATCATTGCCTTTATGATTTCTAGATTAAAGGTTACTTTTGACTATACCAAAGTATAATGTTCCCCATGTAGGAAGTCATGGTGAACTCAGGTCTGAGGTTTCAGTGACACGCTTATATATATATATATATGAGATATGCTTATGACTTGATCCATGTAGCTATCTCATGACGGGTCAATCCAGCTCCTATTCCCTAATAGGTGCTTATGATTTTGATTTGTATTTTCATATATAATTAATGTATAATTATCAATTAAAATCATAATGGACTTAGTTCATCATTGTTCCTACAAAGATGCTTGACTAGGGATGTTTAGGATAAAATAATTTATCCAAGAATATTATTATAAAGAAAAACATGCAAATAATATAATAATGTAATAAAAGAAAAAAAAACTCTTTTTTTCATAATGAATTACAATGTTCATAATACAATGATTGGTCTAGGACATAATCTTCAACAACTCCCACTTGAACTGGGCATAATGGTTGATGTATCTAATACCCATTGACCTAACATGATGCTCATGCTTTACCTATGCAAGTAGCTTGGTAAGAGGATCAGCAACATTGTCATTAGTTGATATTTTGCATATCTTTATATCACCCCTATCAATGATTTCTTTGATCAGATGATATCACCTAAGTATATGTTTGGTTTTTTGATGTGACCTAGGCTCTTTAGCTCATGCTATTGCACCATTGTTGTCACAAAACAGATCTATCGGATTTGAGATGGCAGGCACCACTCCTAGCTCAGTGATGAACTTCTTAATCCAAACAACTTAGTTGCATCTGATGATGCTAGGTACTCGGCTTTTATTGAAGAATCCACTACAGTGCTTTGCTTGGAACTCTTCCAACTTACTGCTCCACCATTCAGACAAAATAAGAATCCTGATTGCAATCTAGAATCATCCTTGTCAGATTGGAAACTTACATCTGTGTAACCATTTACAACAAGCTCATCATCCAATCCTCCAAACACTAAGAATACATTCTTAGTCCTTCTTAATTACTTCAGGATATTCTTGACAGTAGTCCAATGATTCTTACCTGGATCTGACTAATATCTATTAGTCATGTTTAGGGCATATATGACATTCGGCTGAGTGCACAACATGGCATACATAATAGATCCAATTGATGAGGCATATGAAATCTTGCTTATGTGTTCTCACTCATGTCGTGAACGAGTATACTGCGCTTTGCTGAAATTGATGCCATGAGATATGGGTATGTAACCCCTTTTTGAATCTTCCATACTAAACCTATGCAGGACTTTGTCTATGTAAGTGCTCTAACTTAGGCCGATTAGCCTCTTGGATCTATCTCTATAGGTCCTAATCCCTAGGATATAAGTTGTTTCTCCTAAGTCCTTTGTCACACCTCATACTTAGACTAATTTTCCTGTGTATTAAACCATATTTAAGTCTATTAATGCATGATTAGAGACTTGATTGCATAAATAACTTAAACCAAATTTTTTTCATTTTCGAGTACGATTCCTCTGGTTAATCTCATTTTACCCAATGAACTTTGAAAATTCATAACTAAATTAAGAAAAATCATATTGTGGTAATTTAAATCTCCAAAAATAGACTAAAATATTATCTACATGGAAAAAATATTTAACAGGGCAAATACTTGACCACTTTGTACAGTAAAGTCGTATAATTATCACTATAGCAATGGTCATTTTAGAAAATTCCTGATTCTGATCATAAATTTGAAAAATCACCATAAATCATAAAAAAATACAAATTAAGTGATATTTATGTCTATGGAAAGCTACACATGTCTAGTTTTTATTAAAACAATCATACATCTAACATATCTAGGCCTATACAGTACTTAGAATTCCCAACAGTGCTCAAAAAGGTCTTTTGCATTCTTCCAACTTTCCAAAATATACACTAATATATATAAATATATACATAGCCATAACTTGACTTTATCTTACATGATACTCCATAACAAACCTAGAGGATATATTAACATGAAAATACAGCATGATCATGTATCATAAGATTTTACATAACATCTCATATAATAGTATCAACCTAAGTATTATTATCTTGAATATTAACTTGCTTCTTCTTGCATTTCCTTTCTTAGGTAATCTTGCCATAACTTGTCCCTAAAATTTGTTAGACATTTGGAAAGAGGGTGAGATTCAAAGAATCTCAATAGCAACCACCATCATGCACACATATTATTATATATATTGCAAGTATTCATCTAAAAACACATCAAGCATGCAATCAAATCATCATTTTGGCACAACTATTTTATAAAAATTTGGGCAGCACTTCCCCTTGTATTTCAACATATTTAGGGTCACATTACCCTTCAAAGAATCCAACCAACAATGCCAAATCATTACAAGACAATATTTCAAACATTAAACACATCATTCAAACCAAGCAACATCAATGACAATACATTGGCATACATAGGTGAGTTAACTACCTTTTTGCTTTCCAATGGTCTTCAAACTTTGCAAACCCTTTCCTTGATCTTGTAACACTCTTTTGGATCCTATAGCATCATAAAATCATGCCATTAACCACTGATTTCACAACCTTTCTCAATTGGTATGCTTATTAACCCTAAAATTCCAAATTGTTTTCCTTTAAGTTTTTCTTGTATAACATACTTGTTTCTACCATTTTTAGACCCAAGGAATCCATTTTGGGGTCAAAATCATGAAATCCATTCCTATATTAAACCCTAATTAAGCAGGAAATTACCACAAATTGTAGAAAAATAACTACCCGATTAATTTGTAATCTAATGACATATTCTTGCATCTTATGGCCTATGCATCCCTTTCCATGGATTGATTTCTTCATGGCACAACTTTCTCTCTCTATTCCCTCTCTAGGTTGAAAATTTAAGTAAGAAAATAGAGGGAAAATAGCCACTAAAATACCTTAAAATTGCTAGAGAACACAAGAAAAGGTTTGTAAGATAATACCTTGAAGGTTTGGGACAAAGCTTGTGATTTTCTCTTCTTCCTTTGGCTACCACTAAGTCACGATTTCTCTCCCTCTTTTCTCACTATTTCTATCACGAATATGGCTGTGGATGATGACCAAGATGGCTTAAAATGATAAATATATAATAATAAGTAAGTTTAGTTAATAATTAAAGTAACTTGGGATACTGTTTAGTAAAAACTTTTCCAAAAATTTCCTTCATATCCCATTCAGAAAATCAGACGTGTTCCACCTTCTTTTTGGCCAAAAGTTACTTCATAAAGTTTAATAGACCAAAATGCCCTTTACTGATTAAATTTACTCGTACCAATTGGGTATTTTTACTAACATTATCATTAAATTGGTACATGATTATCCAACAATTAATTTTAGTGCAAAATCATTATTTTAATCTAAAATATATTTTAGCAGGCTCACTAATTTTTTTTCAATTTCTATTGCCTCTTCTTGCAGTTCAAACTGACTTTTATTGGGTAAAATATCAATATTAAATCATAATTACCCAATAAATATTATTTTAACCTTCATAAATTCTATACTATATTCCATTGGACTTAACTCATTGAGAGCTTGATTTTGACTATAATTTTTTTATATTTACAAAAATACTCTTGACCAAGGCCAATTTACAATTCTTAAAACTTTCAGGTCATTAGATATAATTTTTTCCAAAATTCATAAACTCTTCGTCAATTTCCCCTGTATCCACCGCCTTATATTTTTCCCTTTTTCTTTTTTACTTCTTTTTCTTTTCTTTTCTTTTTTTTTCCAGGGGTAAAATTGTCATTTTCTTCTCTTTCCTTCCAACCAAGATAATTGACCTCTTTGTCCAATTTCATAACAAACGGTGTATATATGTTTTTACAAATTTTTTATAGATTTTAAAATTTGAGTCTTGAATATCTAAAAAAAATTCCAAGATATTACATCCTTCATCGAGAAACATTTTCCTAACCAAGTATTGACATTTTGCAAGGTAGGAATGTCATTTCTAATAAGTAGGATGTCATCAACATAAAGCACTAGAAATATAACCATGCTTCCACTAACCTTCTTGTAAACACAAGGTTCATCAATATTTTGGATAAATTCAAACTCTTTGACTATTTCATCAAAATGTTGATTCCAACTATGAGATGCTTGCTTCAATCCATAAATGGATTTTTGAAGCTTGCAAACATTCCCAAAATCTTCTGGATGTACAAAACCTTCAGGTTGTGTCATGTACACACCTTCAAGCAGCTTCCCATTAAGGAATGTTGTTTTGTCATCTATCTGCCAAATCTCATAATCATAGTATGCTACAATGGTAAGAAGGATCCTAACTGATTTAATCATGGCGACTGGTGAAAAGGTTTTATCATAGTCTATATCATGGGTTTGCTCGAATCCTTTTGTAACCAATCGTGCTTTGAAGGTATACACTTGGCATTCCATGTCGGTTTTCTTCTTAAAATCCCATTTGCACTTAATGGTTTTTATATCTTTGGGTGGATCAATCAAGGTCCATACTTGATTATCATACATGGATTACATCTCAAGCTTCATGGCATATAGCTATTTTTCAGAGTCAAATCCCATTATGGCCTCTTGATAGGTGGTTGGCTCTTCTTGATCCAAGAGAAAAACATCACAACCATCAGTTAAAAGAAATCCATATCTTTGAGGCTAACGTCGTGTTCTATCAGACCATTGTGGGCCTTGTGTTATTTGAGTAGGCTCATCAACTTGTTGTGAGTATTCTCGTACTTCTATTTCTGGCTTAATGCAATTTTATGGCTCATGAACTTCTTTGGGATTTATCCTATTCCCACTAGTTCTTTTAGAGACAAGCTCTCTTTCTAGAAAGATATCATTCCGAGCAATAAACAATTTATTCTCAATGGGATTGTAGAAGTAGTATCCCTTAGTTTCCTTGGGAGACCCCACAAAAAAATATTTTATAGATTTGGGTGCTAACTTATCTGAGGTTTGTTGCTTAACGTATGCCTCACATCCCCAAATTCTAAGAAAAGACAAAATGGGCTTCTTTTTAGTCCATATCTCATATGGGGTTTTTTCAACCACCTTAGATGGAACATGGTTTAGTGGGAACACAGTTGTTTCTAATGTATAGTCCCAACAAGATGGTGGAAGATCTATTTGACTTATTATAGATTGAACCATATCTAATAGAGTTCGATTCCTTCGTTCAGAAACACTGTTCCATTATGGTGTTCTTGGTGGAGTTAATTGTGAGACAATTCCATAACTTCTAAGATGGTCAATGAATTCTTAGCTCAAATGTTCACCGCCTCGATCAGATTGAAGTGCTTTAATAGATTTGCCTAGTTAATTTTGTACCTCATTTTGGAAAGTTTTGAACATTTCAAAAGATTTAGATTTATGTCTCATTAAAAAAATGTATCCATATCTACTAAAGTCATCTATAAAAGTAATGAAGTATAGGTGACCACTTCAAGCAGTAGTACTTAGCAGACCACATACATTGATATGTATTAAGCCCAATAAGTAAGTGGCCCTCTCACTATGCCCAATAAAAGTTTCCTTCATTATCTTTCCCAATAAATAAGATTTACAAGTGTCAAATGATTCAAAATCAAATGAATTGAGAAGTCTATCTTGATAGAGCTTTGAAATGCGTTTCTGATTTATGTGGCCTAGATGATAGTGCCATAGGTAGGTCGAATTCAAATCGTTTGATATGTTCATTATTGGGAGCTTCAAGGTTCAAGTAATAATCACCACCATCCAAATCTCCATTTACATAAAAGATGTCATTAAAATAAATAGAGCATTATTATTCCTAATAATTGAAGTAAAACCTTTCTTATCTAAATAAGAAAGTGAAACAATGTTCTAACTCAAAGCAGGAACATAATAGCAATTGTTCAAAATTAACAAAAACCTACTGGGCAAAACTAATTCATAAGTGCCTACAGCTTAAGTAGCAACTCTTGCTCTATTTCCAACCGTAGGTCTATTTCACCCTTTTTCAGCTTCCTACTCCGTTTGAGACCCTACACATTTGTACAAATGTGAGTACCACATGTAGTATCTAATACCCATGTAGGAGAAGTAGAAACATTAATTTCTATAACATAAATACATGAAGTAATGGCCCCGCTATTCTTCTTTTTCTTTAGATCTTCCAATAAGAGCTCACACTTCCTCTTCCAATGACCAGGCTCATTGCAAAAGAAACAAAGTCCTTCCTTGAGAGGCTTTACCTTCTTAGTTTCAGGCTTGGGTTTGGGCTTAGGCTTGCTCCTTGGACTTATTGTCTGGGCCTTTTTTCTTTCGCTTGCCTTTGCCCTTCTTTTTCATTCCCTTTCCTTTCTGAACCATTAAAACATTGCTTGGCATTTTCTTAATTTTTAGTTCAACAGTTTTAAGCATCGCATGCAGTTTAAAAATTGATTTCTCCATGTTATTCATATTGTAGTTCATGACAAATGGGTCATAACTCTCCATGACTGAGTTCAAGGTGAAATCTATAGCTAACTCATAGGTTATGGGAAATCTGAGCCTTTCAAGGTGATCAATGTAGCCTTTAATCTTCAAAACATGAGCACTAACTAATACACCCCCAGTCATTTTGCAGGAATGTAAGGCTTTTGTGGTTTCAAACCTTTCTTGCCTAGCCTATTGTTGGAACATTTCCTTAAGATGCACAATCATCTCATGAGCCTCCATATGTTCCAAATCTCTCTGATGTTCTAGGACCATGGTGGCTAACATTAGGCATCCTACATCTATAGAGTCATTGAGATGCTTATTATAGGCATCCTTTTGGGCTCTTGGAGTGTTAGCAGCAGGCTTCTCAGGAATGGGAACATCTAGGACATATAATTTTCTCTCCTACTTGAGAACAATTCTCAAGTTCCTAAACTAGTCAAGAAAGTTGGTCCCATTGAGTTTGTCCTTCTAAAGGATGGATCATAATGATAGTATAGTAGAATTATTTGTTGACATTTTCTACAACAAAATATGCAAAATCAAGTTAATTATCTCTTACTAAAAATAACCCTTAATTTAGTTTAGTGGCCTAAGACCCATATTTCACTTAATTGTAAATCTACTTTGACAAGAAGCTTAAAATTAAGTTATTTAGGTAGGTAATTTATTTACCAATTACATCAAATATAACTATTAGATCTTTATGGGATCCCGTTATCATATGACCAGGCATGTTTAATCCTATCTAATGCCTTGAGACCTAAAACCATTTTGATAGTCTCAATTAAGTCATATCATCATGAACCTTTATGAGTATCACCATTACCCAAGCTGCCTCACTAAGATAACCTAAGATAATCCCATTTTGGTGGATCTTACATTTAGGCGATTAAAGCCTTGACAGGTGTTCATAAATGGGTGGCATTGCTACTTAAAATTTGATTCAAGGGATTTTGTCTTATTTATTATTTTGTTGTCATTCATATATCTAGTTATCACATGAACATATATCACGATAGCATCCCATACATACATATGATCATATCATAAATGATAAAATAAATGTGTCATAATATAGCCTTTCTAACTTGTATCCTCCCAAACCAATGAGAGGATTCTTCTAATATAGCACTTATATACATAAAGAAACCTTGATTAAACATTTGAGGGGAGTGAGGTGAGAAGATAATGTACATCCAGAGTATAGAGAGAGGCACTACACATAGGTCATCTTTAAAATTACAAACGATAATATCATCCTAGGGCCATATCAGGTACCATACCCATCCAATTTAAACAAACAAATCACAACATATATATCACAAACATCTCATCAAAATTTTTTAAATTTATACTCTTTTGAATGAGTTGCTGCCTTAAGAAACACCCTAAAGATTCATCAATCACATTGAAAATCCATCCGCCAAACATGTTTTGCATGTATGAAAAACTGTATCATATGCATATTGCATATTTGGAAAAATCTATTCGTCACATACGAAACATATTTGAATCCATCCATGTCATATATGAAAACATATTTGAATCTAATTACGACATATACAAAACTGATTGGAATCTAATCATGTCATATATGAAACCAAAAATGGATTTGTTTAAACAGATTCATAATCGATTCAAAAGTCTATAGTTCGCATGCATATATGATATTAGATTCAGAAAATGAATTGAGCATCATGATTCTTGCATACATATATCACATATGAACAGCAAATTCAAAGACTCAATTTTTAACATCCCTAATTCGCATACATATATCACATATATGGATATCATATTCACAATCAAATTGAAAACAGATTTTAAAATGAATTGGACAGAATATAGTTCACACTCATATCACATATATGCAATCATATTGACTCAAGAACTCCACTTAAACAACCATTGACATGGCTCTGATGCCACTATTATGAATCTTGGTACATACACAGTGGAACAACACAACTGAATCCCTCATTTTGGATCCGTCAATGTTACTTAAATTGAGATGTAAAAGAGTATTTTACCTTTGGTGCGTGTCTTTTTTATTCTTTTCACTGTCGGACCCTAGAAACTAATGCGCCTGATCAGCTCCATCTATTGGTATCCACACAAATGGTGAATCCAACTCAAATGACATGCTAGCACCGTTGTTCACGAACATCCGTACGCCTTGGGAGTGAAGACTTTCCTCTCTTTTTATTTGTGTTTGTACACTTTCTCTCTCTAGGTGTATGACTACTCTCTCCCTAGGATGGAAGAAGACTCTCTTAATTCTGTATCAGACAACTCTCATCTCTATCGTTATATAAGAGGGTTTAGTATTTGATTAATTTAAATCAATTATTTAAATTAAATCAAATCTTAATTAAATAGACTAGTTTAAATTTAAATATATCATATAAAATTAAATTTAAAATTAATTCATTTAAATTAATTAAATAATATATATATTTCAAAATATATATTTAATATATCAAATATATATAATATATCAAACATATATATATTTCAAATTTTATAAGACATGTGAAATATATTTACAAAATTCCTCCACCTTAAATTAAATATTAAATTCATTGAATCTAGATACATATTGTAATATCCCAAAATTTCACTGGATACTAGGTAATGAAAAAGGACATAATCAATAATAATACAAAATGTATAAAAAATTCGTAAAAATGGACAGACACCATTTTACGTAAATAAGGGTAAATAGGTCATTTTTCTCGGTTGGGAGGAAAAATGAGAAAATTATATTTTTACCCCTAAATAATTATAAAAATGACATCCACATCCCAAAATATATAAAAATTATATGGAGAAGAAATAGAAAAGTCCTTGGGAAAAATTATATCTAATGACGTGAAAGTTTCAAAAATTATATTTTAACCTTAGGTGAAGAGAAATTTTATAAATATGCAAAATTACTATAAAAAAGAAGTTCTTAACAAGAGAAGTCCAATAATATATAGCACTTAGGGTTAATGTTCAAGAATGAAGAAATAATCAGTGCCAAGTGTCCAAAAGTAACAATAAATAGATAAAGTAAATTGTGGGTCCTATTGATTGTTAAAAGGTAACTGGGATAGGATATGGGGCATACACAGATACCATTTGGGACAGAATAATTAAGGAAATATAAAAATAAAATTGGAATAGTCCTGTAGCCCAAAAATGCTAATTTACTTTAAAAAGCGGTTTTATCGGTGCAGTTAAAAATTATCTAGTTCAAGATATATTTAGACCAAAAGAAAAATTGAGCAATTGAAGGACACTTCAAGCACCCTTGTGCATGGAATTTGCTGCAGCCCATGAAGTTATACAATTATTTAATAATTCTTGGGAAAACTTAAAGAAGGTTACAAAAAAGTAACCTTAGTTGGCTTAATACACTAACCATGATTAACCATCAATTAAGTCACTTAACTCACCTCTCTTCTCTCGATTTTCACAAGCTCTTCTACAATAAAAACCAAAAAGAAAACGCAAGAAAAAAAAGGAAGAAGAAGGGAAAGAAGGAAGAGAAATCTAAGGGAAATTGAAGCTCAAGTTGGTAAGTTTGCATCCTACCACTTCAAGCTTGCTATTTATGGTGTTTAAAGCATGATTCATGGAGTAATATTTATTCTCCATCCTCTTAGGGTTTTGGCCAAAATATGATTTAGCAGGGGGATGAGTCTTTGAACCATTAAACTTAGGGAAAAGCTTAGGCTAACCACTGGAAGCAAGAATCCATGGCTAGTTTGAAGTGTTTTGAAAAAAAAAATTTCTTCCATTTTATGCCAATTTCGGTCAGAACAAGGGGAGTATTTGGAGTTGGAATTTCATGATTTTGACCTCAAAAATGGATTCCCCATGGTCTAAAACCTCAAAAACAAGTGTGTTGTACAAAGAAAGATCAAAGGAAAACTAAGTGAAAAAGTTAGGGTTTAGTGAGCAAAGTATTGTGTAATTCCAAAAATTAGTGGCTAAGTTGATTGAGTGATGATATGGTTAGGTTCAAGGAAGTGTTAGGATACCCAAGAAGTGGCATACCAAGTGTGGAAAGCAAGGGAGTGCTATAAGGTAGTTAATTTCTTATACTTGCATTATAGTATCATATTTATTTTTAATGTGCTTTATGCCTTGTCATATGATTGTAATGATATTTTGAGATGATTTATGTGTATTGGCTGAGTTGATTGAGGGGTATTGAGATGATGTCTATTTTTTAAAATGAAACTCTTTCAAAAATTTTATGAATTCACATGACATAAATGTGTTAATGTATTCAAAATATGTTATCTTGATGCTTAATGTGATGATATGATGGCATGTTAGGTGTTAACTACTGAGATTCTTTAAATCTCACCCTGCCAAATATTAAACATGAATAGAGAACAATTATGGCAAGACCACTCATGAAGAAAAAGGAAAGGAGAAAGAGCTTAATATTTAAGCTAGTGATACTTGCATAGGCCATGAACTTGAACTTTTATGCAAATTTGTAGAGATAATGTTGGATATATTTCTTCAAGCGTTCATGTCCCTTTAAGTCTTAAGGAATGTATGGTATAATATGAAGATGATATATGGCCATGTAAATATTTTATAGCTTTTGTTTAATAAAGTGGTAAGATATAAATGGTCATTCTGACCTATGCAGAGTAAACATGCCACTATTTGCACTTTTTGATGTATAAAGTATAAATGTTATATATTTTTGAAAACTAGACAGACAGGGATTTAAAATTATCAAAATATTACTCAATTTGGATGTGTATACGAATTATGATGATTTTTTAAAAAGTTAGCCCAGAAAACTGAAATTTAAAGAATTTACCATATAAATGGTGAAAACTTCACGAAATTTATTGTACTAATGGGTCAAGTAGTTACTCTGATTGATATTTTTCCCATGTAGGTAATATTTTAAGCTATCCATAGAGACCTTAAATCACTCTCATGTGATTTTTATTGAATTAGTTACGATTTTCAGAATTTCACCGAAAAAGAAGAAAAAAATGGGATTACATGAATAGTACCATTTAAATTGATTAAATTTATTATAAAATTTTATCGTGATTTAAGCTTCTAATTAAGTATAGTTGATCTCTAATAAGGTCTAATATATGGGAAACGGTCCTTGGTAGAGGTGTCATACATCTTAAGTTTAATGAATTTGGACATTCTAACTCAGATTGATTCATTCTTGTGTACGGTCCTGTAGGCCTATATGATGTTGGTAGTAGGCCAATGACACTATTGTACCTACAAATCACAAATGGCCTCTAGCAAGACATTGTAACTACCTAAATTACATGAAATCGATGATCCGATGCAACCTATCAATAACCCTATCACATTCCTTTTGTCTCATGATATATAGGTCAAGTATGAGGCATGTAAACACCATCCTCATCTTACTTGACCATCACTTTCTCAAGTAAATCATTCCATTTGAGCACACTGATAGAACAAATGAAAATCCTTCCATTCGAGCACAGCCATGCATTTCTTAGTCTCACTCATTGAGAGGCCCAGATATATCTCTCCATTAATTAGAGAGACAAATTCCATCTTGACCATTCATCTTCCTCCACATGAATTTCACTATGCTCGATCATAGCCTTTATGATCTCTCGATTAAAGGTGACTTTTGACTATGCCAAAGTACAGTGTTCCCATGTAGGAAGCCATAATGATCTTAGGTTTAAGGGCTCAATGACACAGTTATGTATAGGAGATATGCTTATGACTGGATCCCTGCAGTTATCTCATGACGAGTTGATCCAGCGCTTGTTTCCTAATAGGTGCTTATGATTTTGATTTGTATCTTCATATATAATTAGCGCATAATTATCAATCAAAATCATACTAGTCTTAGTTCATCATTGTTCCCACAAAGATGCTTGACTAGGGATGTTTATGATAAAATGATTTATCTAAGGATATTATTATAAAGAAAAACATGCAAACAATAAAATAATGTAATAAAAAAAAGTCCTTCTTTTTCATAATGAAGTACAATGTTCATAATATAACAATTACTATAAGGCACAATCTTCAATAATGATGACCCTCAAAGTACTATCTTGGACTTAGCCTTGAGATAATAAGGAGTATAACTATTGTTTTGTGCAGCATTGGAGGCACTACGACCGAAGGAAGAACCAAAATAGACCAAGTTGGAGAAAAGAGGCAAAAGTTTCTTGTGTCACAGTGAATAGCAAGCCCGCCGTGGTAAGATACTTGATGAGGAATTCAAATTTTTTGTATAGAAGGATGTCACTGTAACACCCTACCTCCTGACACCTCAATACTTGACCAAAAACTCCAATGTTCAACCAATCACAACCCAAACAACTCAAAACAACATCCCAAACCTTCAGAGCAGCGGAAAAATACTCAAAAGCACCAAAAAGTGGGCTGGGGCCGCAGCCGCAGCCGCAATCGCTACAGTACCACCGTGGCTCCAGACATCCCCTGTTTTTCCTTCACTTTGGTCTCCACTGGTGCCGTGGCCTGAAACCTGGTGCTGCGGTGCCATCCTCTGATTTTCACATCAGCAAAATCTAACATCCCGGGCAAACTTTCGACGCGCATAACTTTATGCTCTAACCTCCGATTGACTTGATTCCAACTCCTACAAGTCAATCAAATTCCAATCTATCTAGAGACACCACTTTCACCATTTTAATCCAACTCTGTATGGTGATTCTGGACCCTGACACCATTTTCACCACTTATTGATCAAAACTTACCACTAATCACCTCCAATTGCCACCAAAGGCAACTAGTCACTCAAAGACCAATCATATAGGTCCAAACCCTCGAACCAACTTATCCAAAGAGGTTTCACCCCAAAGGAAACACTCCTATGAGATTTGACCCCCCTAGAACCCATACTTGACAAATGGGTTGCAAGCCCTAAAACACACCACTCAAGCCCAACTCCAACTTTAACCATACATAACACATACACACAACACACATACCACCAACAACATATTTTCCACATATAACCATACATACAACCATCCGTGACAAATCCTTACAAGGTCATACATCCATTACAAATCGTTCTATCCTAATTGACACAAGATACATTATCCAAAATACACAAACTACATAGACTATTCCTACTCACGTAGCTACTCCCGCATCTTCTCTGGACTGGTGCTAGAACTGTTATTTGAAAGGTTAGCCATGGGAGAGGGGTATGAGACAATGTCTCAGTAACTGGGGATAACCACACACACACACACACATATATATATGTCTACATATATCTCATACAATTCATAAATGCAATATGAATGAATGGTATGCATATTCTCCCCCATACAAGGCTAGAACCACGAGCTGTCGTTATCACAAGACATTCAATAGATGATTCCCTTCCAACAGTCGGTGAAGACTGATTATGGGATATCACCAAGCTCACCTTACCCCAATGCAACCCAACCAATGGTTACACTAGAGCTCAGACCGTGGCTCTCCTTCCCCTAGACCATCGCGAATTAACGGTAATTTAAGAAAGGTGTATCCCCAAATCCATTGCCACCTGGCTCTACCAAGGAGGAGATTTAGTGACAGAGATATTTCATCATATCATATTGTCCTCTGCTGCCTGGCTCTCCCGTGGAGAAGATTTAGCTATATGGATCTTTATCATATCATCATCTTATATCACATCATATCATCATCACCTCATCATCAATCTCTCACTATGCAATCATATGGTGATGATGTTAATGTCATGCCAACATACCTCTACACACATATATACATCATTATCATCACACTCATCATATGGACATGCTAGCATGCAATGGTATGGGGATGCTACACATCACAATATATATATATACAATCATCATACATCAACTAGCCATGCATACCACGATATAAAGGAAAACCTTACACATACACAATCAATATAGTGGTATAAAAAGGAATATACATATATACACAAATATACGTACTATCATAATATATGAACAATACAATATAATCATATACCCGGTTACTTCAAGTTGTCAATACCACACACATGAGTTCCACGAACTTCTCAAATTGCCCATCACGCTTGAACCCCTCTCGATTAATCAAACAACCTTCATAATATCACAATTCTTCCATTAACACAATATGCCATTAAATCAAATATCACAATTCAACCACTTTAGGCTAACCCAAGGTTCCTACACCCCTTTTATGCATCAATAAGCTCTTAGGGACCATTCAAACACTACTCAAACACATACACTTCGGATTCCCAAGAGCTCTAATCATACATAAACCCTTCAAAACTCACATCCAAGTAACAAGAACACTAAAACACACTTCCTTAACCCTATTTCGTCCATTTCAATCGGTGGATTTCATCCCAAACTGAAGATCTAACCTCAAAACCGAAAACCCAAAATTCCAACTGAAGAAAATGGAGAGGGAGGAGTAGAGAACACTTACCAACTTGAATCTAAGCTCTTGAGTCTGAAAATTACTCCCAAATGCCGGAAATATTGAACCCCAACATAGCTCCTTGGTTTCTTCTTCGTTTCTTTCTTTCTGATTGTCCGAAATGATCCGAATTTAAACAAAAATCCTGAATCTCGCCGCAGCCTCAGCATACCTCACCGTGACTCCACTGTATTCAGTTGAAATCACACTACTGGAAAGATTCTCACTACGGCGTAGAGCTATTCCAGACTTCACTTGAGCCTTCCTCCGTCCTGTTTTCTTCCGATCCTGAACACAATGCCAAGAAAGATAATATGAGGGGTGTTACACTCACACCGTGGCATGAGTCACAATTTTGTTTAAATTTAAATGTGTTTCAATCAAGCAAAGAAAAAGAAAATAAAGAGAAAATGAGGAGGTTTGCTAGGGTTCTAGATGTTTAATCTTGGGGATCAATTTATGGGCTCTAGTAGATTGATTCTTGATTGGTAAATGAGATCATATCTTCTTTCTTCTCTTTTCTGTCTATTTTTGGAAGAAATCCATGGGAGCATGCTGAGTTTCGATTTGGTTGAGGTTTCTATCCATTAAAATGGTTGTATATAGTGTATTGATGTATGGCTTGGTCTCCTTATGGCTTAGGTACGAGTTTTGGATGGTTTGTGTGTGATTTATCTAAAACCCTAGTCTTGAATTTAAAGGGGAAGCTTGGGGATCCGATTTTCTGTGGTTGCGTATGGTTTAGATTAGTGCTTAGGGCTCCTTGACGTATAATTGAGCTATTGAAACTATGGATTTATCATCATTAAACTTGTTTGGTTGAATTGTGATTTTTGGATATATAAGTATGGTGTTAATTGGAGATATTATGGTATTGTAGTGTTCAGTTTTGTATTTGGAAGTCATTGCTCTCTAAGAAGTGCTTCAGAAGAGTGGATTTCATCATCAGTTCTTCCATGGCCTACTGTTTCCCCTGCTTATGATTGTGTGTAAAGACAATTCAAGATAACTATGGTGTATGTTTATGTATGATATAAATTTCTTGTTTTATATATATGTTTGTTCCTTTCATATCATGATATGTCTAAGGGTATGGCTACTGATGGAAATGGTAACTCCTTTCTCTATCCTATGCATATGATGCATGAGATTTCGTATTGGCTTATGATAAGTGATTCATTTGCATCCCCACCATTTGTGATAGCATGTTAATATGATGATGATAATAATGAGCATATATATATATGTGAGCATGAAACATGAAAACATGAAGGCATCATCATATAGTCGAGCATGTGTACATTGATGGTTATAGGTGATGATGTCATATGATACCACGTTGTATACTGATCCACTAGTAGAGTATAGAGGTCCAAGTGGTAAGGTTAATATATATATATATCTTTTCCATTAAATCCTCTGCTTATAGCTAAGAGAGCTAGGTGGCAGTGGATTGAGGATGCATCTTCCCTAAACCACTATCAATTCGGGTAGTCCAGGAAAAATAGGACCATGGTCCAATCATTAGTATAGCCTTTGGCCGGGTCATACTAGTGAGTGGAGAGCTTAGTGATGTCCTAGAATTAGTCCCACACATTGTTGGAAGGAAATCACTTATTGGGTGCATCTTGTAATGGTAACTAACTCATAATTCTAGCCATGTATGTTTAGGGGACATTCATATCATTGCGTTTGCATAGCACCGCATTTTATGTATTATCATATATTGTTTTGTCATGTAATTTGCTGTTATTTTCACTCAGTTACTAGGACTCTGTCTCACACTCCTTTGTGGTTAACATTTTAGGTGAAGACTCTAGTACTAGCTTAGAGAAGACAAAATAGTCTTAGCTCACTTTGTTTCACAAAGGCATTTGAGCTTATAGTTGGTAACTACTATATATTAGGTTATGTAACGTATTGTGCCAAGTAGTATGTTTAAAGTATTTTCCATTTATAATAGTTATGTCTAGGTATTTTGTAACATTCCAAGAAAACTAAAATATGTAGTAATGTATAGGGATTATGCAAAAACGGATAGACACCGTTTTACGTGAAAAAGGATAAAGAGATCATTTTTCCCGGTTGAATGGAAAAATGAGAAAATTATATTTTTGCCCTAAAGAATTATGGAAGGACATCCATGTCCTAAAAGCTTTAAAATTTACGTGGAGGATGAAATAGAAAAGTCTTGGGGAAAATTACACCTAATGACCCGAAAGTTTCAGAAATTATAATTTAACCCCGGGTCAGGGGTAATTTTGTAAATATGAAAAATTACTATCAAAATGAAGCCCTCGATAAGAGAAGTCCAATGGTATATGGCACTGAGGGTTAATGTTCAAGAATAAAGAAATAATCAGTGCCGAATGTCCAAAAGTAACAGTAAACCGATAAAGTAAACTATGTGCCCTACCGATGGTTAAAAAGAAATCGGATCAGGATATGGGCCATACACAGATACCATTTGGTACAGGATAATTATGGAAATATAAAAATAAAATTAGAATAATCCTGTATCCCAAAAATGCTAAATTAGTATAAAGACGATTTTATCGGTACGATTAAAAAATATCCGGATTGAGGTATATCTGGATCAGGAAAATTAGGCAATTTTTGGGCACTTCTCTCTCTCTCCTGCGTGATTGCTGCAGCCATGTGATATAAATTAATATTATATTTCATGGGAATACTTCTTGAAGAAGTATATGAAAAAGTAATTATGATTAGCAAAAGTGGCTTTAATTAATTAAGTGATTAGCCACTTAATTAAACCACTTAAGTATTCATTTCCCACTTCATTTCACGCGTGACTTCTGCAGCCTCAAACCAGAAAAGAAAAACTCAAGGAAGAAGAGAGAAAAGAGGGAAGGAAAAGAGGAAACTCAAGAGGAAGTTCAAGAGCTCAAGTTGGTAAGTGTCTTCTACTACTCCAAGCTTGTAGTTCATGGTGTTTAAAGCATGGTTCATGGAGTATATTTTCTTCCTCTTCCTCTTAGGGTTTCATTCAAACATGATTTAGCAAGGAAATGAGTTTACAAACCATAAATCATGGGGGAAATGCTAGACTACACATTTAAAGCATGAATATGCAAGTGGTTTGTTATATAACAAAGTGTAGCAATTTTTCTTGAATTTCCCTGATTTTGGACGAGTTACTGTTCACACTTAGAGTTGGAATTTCATGTTTTTGATGCCAAAAATGAGTTCCTCATGGTGGAAAACCTTAGGAACAAGTGATGGTTTCATGAAAAAGTTTAAGATTAAGGAAGTGAAATTTTTAGGTTTTTGAAGATAATTCGGAATGAACAGTAACCGAGTTAGAAATGGAATTTGGTCATTCTGAGGCCATATTTGGATTCCTCATGAAAAATTACATGAAATAGAGGTATAATTCATCATTTTTGAGTTAGAAATGAATTTTTGGTGAATTTTTAAAGAATTAGGGTTTCATGAATTGAAGAAAGTCATGGAACCATTAGTTTGAAGTTCTTATGAGCTAACCCTTGGTTCAAGTTGATTTATTTGATATTTGGTGATGCATTAGGGTGTGAGAAAGCTTAAGGAAGTCCTTGAAATGGTTGAATCAAAGAGGAAAGACATAAAGTTTCATGAGGTAGCATAGTTACTTTTTCTCACATTATATTGTCTTGCTATATTATATTGTGAATGATGACTTACCATATTGTTTTTTTATGATGTTTGAGACTGGTATTGGCTGATTTTATGAAAGGGATAGTGGCCGGGATGTCCATTTTCTATGCCGTTATAATGCCGAAATTTTTATAAACGATATGGTGATTTATGCCTTGAAATGATTATTATGATGTTTTGAAAGTTTTATAGCATGCATGATAATGTAAATGTTTGAGATGTGACTAGCTACTGGGATTTCCAAAATCTCATCACCCCAAATAATAACATGATAGGTCCAAGTTATGGAAGAAATCCAAGGGAGGCAAAGAGCTAAAGGAAAAGAGGAAGAGAATGATGAATGATATTATTATGCAAGTCTTGATGTTATGTTTTGGGAATTTGTATAAATTCGTATGAAAGGGGATAAATCCTGTTTGATGCCTTGAATATATTCTTTTAAGTCCTCTATGATATTATGCATGAAATTGGAGCACTAAATGTCAATGTAAATGTGTTATGAAGCTTATTATGTAAGTTATGGCATAAGTTTGGTTGAGAGGACCAGTATTGATTTGAGCAGAGGAACTCTATTTGAATCAGAGTATATTGTACAAGTGTTATATATGCAAATTGACCAAATGAATAGTAACAGTCCACGAAATTACTGCACAAATTGGCCCAATAATGTTACTGTTTTATATTTTTCCCATGTAGATATGAATTTAAGATAAATTTATAGACTTGAATCACCTCAAGATGAATTTTCTAGATTTAGTTATGAATTTTCAAAATTCGTCGGGTAAAATAAAATTTGTCAAATGAACAGTACCCCGAATTTTGTAAAATTCTGATTTTATCATATTATGATTTTAGTCTCTAAACCATGATGAAAGGCATCTAAAATGATCTAATACATGGTAAATGGGCCCTAACATGAGTTGTTACATATTTTGTATGGTATGTGTTTCATGTGCTTTGTGGATTGGTATGGAAATCCATTAATGTGACTGGATGTATGATAGCCCAGTTGGTATGCTATATTATGTACTTATAAGCCCCTGGAAGGGTCAGTTTGTGTTTGGTTTATGTATATTATGTCTTATTAAGTTTAGAGTTTGAGTTGTAGTTAGTGTATGTGTGGGTTTGGTCAAGTGGGTATCTAACCCATCTATTGCCTTGGGGGCTCAAGGGAGTCAAATTCTATAGAAATGGTTTCCTTAGAATAAGAATAGCCTAAACCCAGTCCTTGAGGCATTTGGGAGTTGGGTCAAGTGTTGATTTAGTGTTGGTGATATGGTTTGGAATTGTGAGGCCCAAGTGCCAAGTTTTGGTCCAAAACCTCCATACGGAGGTATTTTTGAAGTGTGACTGATGTTTATAGTTAGAATGGGAATATAGTGTGACCTATAAAAGTTAGAATCAGGTCAGTCGGATATCGAAGTTCGGTTTTATGCATGTCAAAAGTCCGCTCGGGACATCAGCAAATTATTGATGTCATATTAGTTCAAGGCGCCATGGCGCCACACTCTTCTGTCCCTTTTTTGTGTGTTTTTGGGTTTTAATCTCTAGGGTGTTATAGTTGACACATGTAAATCATAAGGTAACTTAGTTATCAGCAGACCCATCCTTTTGGTACAATCATAAGATATAAAAGAATCGATTACACCTAAATCAAATGAAGCCTTTTCTAGACAACTATTTACTTCAATCATACCTTCAATAAGATCAGGCGACTTATGAGTCTCTTGATGGGTAAGAGCAAACACTCTTCACTGTGCCTGTCGTTTGGAATTGACCATCTTTGTCATACAATCCCTAGCATAATGTCCAAGTTTCCCATACTTGAAACATGTATTTTGCCTTAACAAATAGGGTCTTCCTCCATGCATCTTTCCACATTAAGTACATACAGGGGCTATTGTATTCCTTTGCATATTTTGTCCTCCTTTATTGCCATATCGTTTAAACCTCTTATCATGGGACCATGGCGTATTTCCTTTCTTTTCGCTTGTATCTTCTTCCTCAAAAGCCTTCTTATTATCTACCAAAGGAGTTGGTACCATCTTATGATTCAGACTATTCTTCGTAGGTTTACTTACTTCAACCAATGCATTAAAAGTTCAAATCTGCATAAGGGCAACTCTTTCATTAATAGTTGGTTTTAGTCCCCTTTCCAAATTCTCCATTTGATATCGCTCACCATCGTGTTGCTGGATGTACGTGGAATATCAAGATAGTTGTATGTATCTTGCAACATACTTGTCCAATGATTTGTTATCAACTTATTGAATCATAATAAACTCAGCTTTCTTTTCATCTCTCAATGATCTGGGAAAGTATTTCTTGTAGAACTCTTCTAAAAATACTTCCCACATTAGTGCTATACTTATTCATTAAAAAATTAACTATGTATTCCTCCACCACCTATTTGCTTCTTTTTCCAACATGTATATTGCCATTGATGCTTTCATTTTTTATGTGCAACCCATGATCTTGAAGAACTTTGCCAAGTACATTATCTAGTCTTCAGCCTTTTGCACATCAAATTTACCATTAAAGGACGGAGTGTAACACCTTACTTATAACTTTATTTCCTATGTATTAGACTTCATTTGAGTCCATTTATACTTGATTAGGAGTTTAAATCACTTAGAAATGTAAATCAAAATTTTCAAAAATTTCGGGTACTGTGCAATTGGTATTTTCCATTTTACTGGCTAAATTTTGAAAATTTGTAAATAAATCTAAAAAAAATTGTATAAAGGTGAATCAAGATTCTAAAAATTGCTACAAAGATTCTTTACATGGAAAAAATATGATATAGGACATTCACTAAGTCAATTCACATAGTTTATTCCTTAAGCTTTACTGAACATTTGGTCATTTTTCACCTTCTCAGGATTTTGGCTTTAAATTTAAAAATTCATATATCATTATTTCCTAAGTCAAATCATGCATCCTTTATGCATTTGAAAGCTCTACATGTGTAACTTTTAGCATTTTTTTGTATATTTATTTTATTTATATAGGGCATGGTACTAACTTGAACCTCTAAGGGTTAGAACTATACTTTTACTAAAACAGTTTCAGGAAAAACTTTCATATCTTTTATTAGATAGCTTCAATTACTCCTAAACTAGTGGATCTTAACCCTAAGTCATAGGCTTTTCCACATACACAAACCACTAAATTTTTGTACTCTGTATAATTTTATACTACCTTTTGAAATAGGCAGTACTTATGATCAACATTTTCAATTTTCCAACTTTGTCTTGTTCTAAACCATAAATTCAAAAATTCACAATAATTCACACACACATCAAATTGAGTTTCTCTTTAGAACATTTTAAAGCTCTATTTGTTCACTTGAAGACATATATAATTCATACATAATTTCTCATTTCATTCAAATAGTAGCAAAATTACTACACATAAGTCAAAATGGTCATTTCTATCCCTTAACTTTGCAAAATCATATCGTAACATATATACTTGGCCATTTCTTATTCTATATCCATACATAATATTATGAAAAGACTTAAAGTGACATGATCATGCATTATAACAGAATTTACATCTTGTACATAAATTGATACACAATCTCCTATAATAGCATTATAACTTGAAAATCAAGCCATTCATCACTTCCTTGCTTTCTTCTTTTACCTCCTCTTGGACCATTTGCATGGCTTGATCCAAGCATGTTAGTCATTTAGGGAGGATAAGATTCAAAGAATCTGAATAACATTTACCATTTAGGCATACATATCATCACATTCATCATAAAAGCTTCATAAAGACAATCGATAATCACTTGATCATAACATGTTAAATAATTTTATAAAAATTTCAACAGTTTCATTTTACAAAATGGGCATCCAAAGGTCATAAACCTCTCATTTCAACTCATCCAACCATCATAAATCATTACAATAATCAAATGACAAGTCATTAAACTTATAGAAATCATGTAAGATACATAATACAAGAAAAGGATAAATAAGCTACCTTATGAATTTCCTTTGGTTTCCTCCCTTTGTAGACTACTTCCAATCACTTTTCCAACTTCCTTGAACCTATACATAACATCAATGAAGCATTTAAGCCCCTGGTTCATGGTCTTACAAAACAAAGTGCTCACTAAACCCTTAAATTTTCACTTTGCTTTCCTCTTGGGTTCTCTTTGAACCAATACTTGCATACAAGATTTTGGACCATGAGGAATCCATTTTTGGCATCAAAATCATGAAATTCCAACTCTAAGATAACCTACTGGACTGGCCAAAATAGAGGAGTAAGAGGGAAGACCTGGTTTTTCATTTATTTGCTTTCAAACTTACTTAAGCTTACTATTTGACCATTTATCATGTTTTCCTTCAAGTTTTATGGACAAAACTCTTCCTTTAACTTTCACTACACCAAAACAGGGATTTTCTTACAGCCTAAAACTGTGAGAAACTACCTTAAAATCCATGAGAAAACCATTTCTCACAGATTTTCTCACGCATAACCACTGGTCAGAAAATGACTCGAAGGAAAATAATTTCTCATAGCCCTGAGGTGTAAGAAACAATTTCTCACTGATTCATTTCGTGAGAAAAATTCTCACATAAACAAAATCTGTGAGAAAGATTGAGAATGTGAGAATGTTGATAGCCCAATCTTCTCACGCATTTTTATCCGTGAGAAATTTTCTCACAGCCTAAATGCGTGAGAAACTTCAGAATTTTCTCACAGTTTGTGTCTATAAGAAAATTTCTCACTGACCTAATCTGTGAGAAATGTCCATAATGTTCTCACAAATTAAGCCTGTGAGAAAATTTCTCATGGGTTATAACTATGAGAATCTTTTAAATTTTCTCACAGTTTAGGTCAGTGAGACAGGCCCTCGCTTATCAAATCCATGAGAAATTATAATATTTCTCACACATATATGCCACGAGAAATGCATGAGAAGTCTACAAAACAAATCCACCTATTATCAATTTTCTTTCAATCCCTATTCAATTGAACCTGTGAAACAATATATGCAACCAAACAAACATAAAGTAGGAAAATTGGAATTCTACTTGTATTTAACATAAAAAATCACAAAAAGCTTTTAATTTTAACATAGGAAATCAAAAGTATCAAGTCTCAATGAATGTACTACATACAAAAGTATCAAATACATAGCCCTACAATTACTCTTCACTCCCACCATTATCAATATCAGTACCATCACTATCAGTACTATCAATATCGGTATCATCATTATCATCATTTTGTGAACGCTTGGAAGTACCAGCCTTAGTATTATATAGATGAGCCATAATCATTCGAAATTGTTGTTCCATCCTTGACTCTCGAGCTTTATATTCTTCATCTCTAGCTTTCATTTTAGCCCTAACTTTTTGAAGGCTTTCTTCATAGAACTTCTTCTGCTCTTCCATCTCCTTTTTCAATTATGCTATCTCCCCAGAGTTGTTTCTAGTGCTTGAGTTGTCAGAAGCAATAAGTCCTACTTGAGATCCGAGTCCATAAACATGGCCTTTTTTATTTTTGCCACTTACAACCTTCAACCATAAATTTGAATCACATACATTTGGGTTAGGCTCTTGACTCTCTTCAATCGCTCGAACTCATTCTGCATTAAGAAAAAGTTCAATTTTAATCTTTGAATTTATGTGTTTTAAAAAGGAAGAATATATCCATGAGTAACTTACATAAGTGGATTCAGCTTTTTCCCCAACCCAACCACCTTTCTTCTCATCATATTGAATTTTCTTAAAAACTTTGGGATATTCACATGGTCTTCCCAATTCAACTTCCTATATCACGTAGCAAAAATGTTGTAACTAAATTAATTGAAAATAAAATACAATGAAACAAAGTAAATTAATAAGCATGACACATTCAAATAACACTTACCATTTTTCTGTTATGTTCATTAAAAGTAATTCTACCACCTCTATGGACACATCCACCATTATCAACTGCACGATTTGCCTTATTGCGCGCAGACTAAGCCAAAAATTCAGGACTTTTCCAATATTCTTCCAAGTCTTTTCGAGCTCCTTCTGGCAACCATTTGCCTTTTGTTTTCTTTTTACGAATGTCCTTTAAAGATGACCGCATCACTCCAGCATCTAATTTAGGGTCCCATGCACATTTAAGCTGCATAAGAAACAACCAAATATCAATAATTATAGAATTAAATCCATGCACATTGCAATTTCTAAATGTTTACTAGATCAATTCACCTTAAACTCATCAAACCATAACCCTTGTACTTTACGAGGGACCTTAGAAAATTTTGGCCATGTACCCTCAAACTTGTGAGGGATAATGTCAGACAATATTTTTTGTGATTCAACTGATGGGAAAAATCTACAAAATGAATAATATTTAGCACATATAAAGTAACAATTAAAGTATAAAAATTTGAATTACATAAAAGATACTTACTCCTGGTTACCCTTTGGTCGAATGACCAATCGACCGTCATTCAATCTAGAGCCAGCATCATATATATTATTAGCTGAGCATCTTGCATCTGTGCTAATTAGAGTTGGCGATCTCTCTGAACCAGCAAATATAGTCTCCCTGGGAAAGGATTGAAGATGAGGGGATGGAACAAAAGAGGATGCTACCTTAGATGCCGGTTGTGTAGTGGATGGTGGATGAGGGTGAGGTGAAGATGATTGTATAATACCTAGTAGCTGAGACGATGACTGTCGTACAACAACTAGTGGTTGAGATGGTAATGCTTGCACCACAATTTTTCCTTTTTTGTCCTTCTTATTTTTAGTTCCTCCTGCCATATGTTGTTGAGAAGATGACATCTAAAATAAAAAAAGGAACAAAAGTTAATATCAATCACATTAAGAGAATTAAAAGAATGAACAAAAAATTAACACGCATAATAATCAATGTAACAAAATTCATGAAAATTAATTTACCAACATTATATCAATCACTATCTAAATGAAAATCACTAGGAGGATTATCTTCAGTCTCTAATGATTCAGTGTGTAAAAAATCTTCATCTACATTTTCCTCACTTGATTTTCTTGAATCACCAATGTCATCTTCAATTGACGTAATATGTACATCATCTAATTCTTCAATCTCACCCATATTATATTGTAGATCAACCTCACTAATGTCATATTCAACTAATTGGTTGAAAAGGCACATCTTCTTTGTCATCTTTTGGGACATCAATCCTATTCCTTGCTTTTGTTCTAATGACAAAAAGCAAATCTTTTTTAGAAGAGAATGATTTTGGATATGGTGTAAAATACACTTATTCTGCTTGTTGGGCAAAGATAAAAGAATCATTCCCCTTGTATGTCCTTTTTGCATTAACCTCCACAATTCCATATTTAAGACAAACCCGAGTTCCTCTATGCTCAGGATCATACCATTTACAATTAAAAACTGTTAAATGCTTAGATGGTTTGCCAGTGAATTATAATTGAATTATCTCTTTCAAAACACCATGGTAAGAAACTTCATGTTGATTATGACTGATTCCCTTAACACTAACTCCACTATTATTGGTCTTCCTCCTACTTGCCCAAGTCTCTGTGTGAAACTTATAGCCGTTCACTGACCATTGATCGAATGTATGCACAAGTCTTAAAGGACCCTAAGCTAAAGAGATTAACAATTCATCTTTTATCCCATTTTGTGAGTTGAAAACCTATGTTAAATAAAACCATTAGCATTGTCAATTTTATAAAAAAAAGGTTCCTCCTCATTTCTTAGGAATTAGTTAAGATGTACTTACAAAAGTTTTGAACCATGCTGAAAATTCGGCTGAAATGTGCTTGCCCATATCCTCATTTGATAGAGTAGGGTGCATAGATAGCAATTCATTAACATAGGAACTGCATTTGACTAAGCATGGGATTAATCTGGATACAACTTTATTTTGAATGCAAGTAATAGACCAAGAATGAGATTCTTACTTGAGGAAAGGTTTAACTTCAAGACAATTGTGAAGAACATATAAAGTTATTGCATTTTGCTTAGACTCAGTAAGAAAATGAGTGTTTTGTGTTGCTCTTCCATGTGGTTGGCCATGATAGTTAAAGATAGAGATAGGAGGATGATCAACATGCTCCCCACCATCATCATTGCGAGGAACTCTCCTAGTTCTTGATTGAACATGTGATTCAAAATAGTAAGAGTAAAATGTTGAAGTTTCTTCAAGTAGATATGCTGAGCAAATGGAGCCTTCAACATGGGCCTTATTCTTTACCTTTCTTTTTAATGTGTGCAAGAACCTTTCAAATGGATACATTCACCTATATTGTACAGATCCACCAACTACAGCTTCATATACCAAGTGAACAGGTAAATGTTCCATAACATCAAAAAAGCCAAAAGGAAATATCTTCTCAAGTTTACACAAAATAATAGGAATATTCTTCTCCATTACTTCAAGGTTTTTCAAATGTAAAGTAGGAGCACAAAGATCACGAAAAAAATTACTTAACTCCGTTAAGGTTTCAAATATCGGGGTTAACAATCTACTACACACAATTGGTAATAGCCTTTCCATGAAAATGTGACAATCATGAATTTTCATTCCGACTAACATGCAACTTTTTTTATCAACACAACGCCCTAAGTTGGATGCATAACCATCAGGAAGCTTTAGAGTTTTGACCCATTCACACACTGCCTACCTTTGCTCCATATAAAAGGTGTATGTAGCCTTGGGTTTGCCTTTTCTACCATTGCTTCCAACCACAATATGTAAGGAGGGTCATTTACAAAGCATAGCCAAATCTTGCCTTGATGTGTCATTGTCTTTTGTCTTTTCTTTATGATCCATCACTGTATTAAACACATTATGAAAGACATTCCCCTCTATATGCATTACATCTATATTGTAGGGATTTAGCAAGTCATGCCAATAAGGAAGATCCCAAAATACACTGCGTTTAGTCCAATTATGTTCTTCGCCATATCCTTCCAATCAAGTACCCCCTGATTCTATTATTCTAGGAAATCTCCTAATTTGCTCATACAACTCCCCTCCTAAGTACCTTAACGGTGATGGTGAAGTCTCTACTTTATTCTTTATGAAATTCTATTTATTCCGCCTATATTAAAGGTGTATGTAGCCTTGGGTTTGCCTTTTCTACCATTGCTTCCAACCACAATATGTAAGGAGGGTCATTTACAAAGCATAGCCAAATCTTGCCTTGCTGTGTCATTGTCTTTTTTTTCTTTTCTTTATGATCCATCACTGTATTAAACACATTATGAAAGACATTCCCCTCTGTATACATTACATCTATATTGTAGGGATTTAGCAAGTCATGCCAATAAGGAATATCCCAAAATACACTGCGTTTAGTCCAATTATGTTCTTCGTCATATCCTTCCAATCAAGTACCCCCTGATTCTATTATTCTAGGAAATCTCCTAATTTGCTCATACAACTCCCCTCCTAAGTACCTTAACGGTGATGGTGAAGTCTCTACTTTATTCTTTATGAAATTCTATTTATTCCGCCTATATTAAAGGTGTATGTAGCCTTGGGTTTGCTTTTTCTACCATTGCTTCCAACCACAATATGTAAGGAGGGTCATTTACAAAGCATAGCCAAATCTTGCCTTGCTGTGTCATTGTCTTTTGTCTTTTCTTTATGATTCATCACTGTATTAAACACATTATGAAAGACATTCCCCTCTGTATGCATTACATCTATATTGTAGGGATTTAGCAAGTCATGCCAATAAGGAAGATCCCAAAATACACTGCGTTTAGTCCAATTATGTTCTTCGCCATATCCTTCCAATCAAGTACCCCCTGATTCTATTATTCTACGAAATCTCCTAATTTGCTCATACAACTCCCCTCCTAAGTACCTTAACGGTGATGGTGAAGTCTCTACTTTATTCTTTATGAAATTCTATTTATTCCGCCTATATTAATGATCCAAAGGCAAGAATTGACGATGACAATCAAAATATGAAACTTTTCTACCATATTGCAAGTAGATTACCTTTGAACGATACATACAAATTGGACAACCTAGTTTTCCTGATGTCTGCCACCCACTCAACATGCCATATGCTGGAAAATCATTAATGGTCCACAAAAGGGCAGCCCTTAAATTGAAATTCTATTTGAAAGAAATGTCATATGCCATCACGCCCTCTTTCCAAAGCAACTTTAATTCATCAACCAGAGGATGTAAGAAAACATTAATCTTATTTTTTGGATTATTTGGCCTAGGTATAATGATTGTTAAGAGCATGTATTCTCGACGCATACACATGCCAGGTGGAAGATTGTATAGAGTAACAATTACAAGCCAATAAGAGTATGGCCTAGAACTTATCCTAAATGGAGTAAAGCCATCATCATAAAGCCCCAACCTAACATTCCTTTGCTCCAATGCAAATTCTGGATGAGTTTTCATCAAAATGCTTCCATGCATTTCCATTCAATGGATGTGACAACACACCTTCATTTCGACGATTTTCATAATGCCAACGCATATACTTGGCCGAGGCATTAGAAGCAAATAATCTTTGGAGTCTTGGGACTAATGGTAAATACCATATCTGTTTCTTGGGGATCTCCTTAAGCCTCCCTTTTCCAACTCTTGCCTCCTTAAATCTTGTCTCCTTGCAAAATCAACATTCCCTGTCATTAATTGCATCACTATAATACAACATGCATCCTTTACTACAACAATCAATCTTCTGATAGCCACAACCAAGTTGAGAAATCAATTTCTTGGATTGGTACAAGTTTGCAGGCATAAGATGATTAGCTGGTAGGATCTCATTCATTATAGTGATAATTTCATCCATACAAGCCTCAAGAATGTCATTGAGTTGCCTTTCAAGCTGTCTATCTCGACAGTTATGGGTTTCTCTGTGAGGACTACTCAGGCATGTTTGAATTATGTTGTGTATTTTGAGAATCAATGTACCACCCCATATTTGATTTTCCTACCATTGAAAGACATTAATGTCATCATTAATATGGACTGGTTGGAGGTCAATAACACTATTTTGGATTATGCTAAAATGATAATATCCTTGCCAATGAATGTTCTCTATTCTTGGGGTTGTGGAGCAAGTCTCCACCTTTCTTACGCACAATTAGAGAAGTGTTTGCTTAAGGGATGCTAAGGGCTTTTGGTATTCTTCTCAGTAAAAGTAAAAGTTGAAGAAAGATTTGAGAATATCCTAGTTGTTTGTGACTATTTTGAGGTGTTTCCTAAGGAAATTTTTGGTTTGCCGTCAAAGAGAGAATTAGAGTTCTCCATTGATCAGGTTCTGGGTGTTGTCCCTATTTCGACCCAGTGCCTTACCTTGGGGAGATTTGATGTTGTTTGTCAAGAAGATAGATGGAAGTTTACAGTTGTGCCTTGATTATCAATAGATTAATTAGATAACAGTTAAGAACAAGTATCCATTGTCTCATTTTGATGATTTGATTGATCATTTGGTTGGTGTGTCTCTATTCTCTAAGATTGATTTAAGGTCCGAGTATCATCAACTCAGAGTATGTGTGGAAGACGTTCCTAAGGCTGCTTTCTGAACTCAATATGGGCATTATAAGTTTCTTGTGATTCCCTTTAGTATGACCAATGCCCCTGTTGTTTTAATAGATTATATGAACTAGGTATTTTAGTCATATTTGGACAAGCTTGTAGTGGCGTTCATTGATGACATCCTCATTTACTCTATGAGTAAAGAAGAACATGAGCAGTATCTCCACGTAGCCCTACAAATATTAAAGGACCACCAATTATATGCTAAGTTGAGCTAGTGTGAATTCTGGTTCGAGTAAAGTTTCTGGGCATGTAATCTTGACTAGTGGTATGGCAGTAGATCCTAGTAAGATGGACACAGTATTGAAATAGGAAAGGCTGCAGTCTGTGATAGAAATTTGAAGCTTTATGAGTCTGGCTGGTTATTGTTGAAGGTTCATTAAGGGGATTTCTCAGCTAGCTATGCCTTTGATGAGATTAACATGGAATAACCAACATTTCATCTAGGATGACAAGTGCGAGAATGCCATTCAGGAGCTAAAGGTTCTCCTAACATCTATGTAAGGTTTAGTATAACATAAGTTTTGATGATGACAAATATAGAGTAATAAGGAACAAATGCATCTTACGTATCTAACATATATAATGTTCCTTAAAGAAGTAAAATGCACATTAGCATGTATTTAATTATGGTTATAATGTATATATCATGCTATGTGCAAATATATCTACTATACATTTACAATAAATAACATAAGTTGAATATATAAACTGGACTAACTACTTAGTTTGTAAGTGTAATATATTAAATGTAGGTTGGTCCAAGTAAGAAGAGTGAGCATTGGAATATAAAAATGAAAACCAATATCATGCCTTACTCAAGAAAAAAGAAAAGAAAGGAAGCTCCAAAAATGGAAGATCAGAAGGGAGCATCCCAAAAAGGAAATGACCAAGTGGAAGTGGAACTCAACATTTGAAGACTTAGTCACTAGGTATATTTTGTTTCACTTAGGTCTTGAGGTGGGATTAATCTTTGGAAATTACTTAATCTTATTACCATATGTTTTAAATGAGTTAGATTAAGTAAATATGATGTTAGCATATGTTAGATTTGAAAAACTCTGACTGACAGAAGAATTTTGAGATGTTAAACTTCATATCCTTTGTGAAAATACGAACTTTGCTAACTGAAATTTGAAGTTCTAGAGATATCACCTCTGACAAATGAATTTCAAGTATATGAAGTTTGAAAAATTTGTCTGATAATTCGTCTGAAGTCATGACAAAGATCGTCTGATAATTAAGAACTAAAAGGGTTTAAAAACATTTCCTTTAATAGATGAATTTTGGATTTTAAAATTCAAACTTTAGAATAAAACTCAATGATTTACAATTGCATTTGATTAACTTATGAAGTTTTGGGTATCAAAGTAATATATCCTTACTTTTAAACATAGTGAAATCTAGTTTTCAAGAATCTAGAGTTTGACCTTTGATTAGTGTTTTTGATACATCTCTCAAAATATATATGGCTGATGTAAAAATTATTTCATATGAAACTAGACTTAATAAGCTTTTCAAAGAAGGTTATTTCACTCAAAATAAAGGTCATATGAAAAAGTTATGGTCATTTAAAGTTGAGTAGTGAGATATGGATTTTTAGTTTTAACTTCCTATCATTATTTTGATCATATCTCATAGAACACATTTGTTTTGAAGTGAAACTTGTTGCATTTGAAAGTAGACATTGAGATCTTTCCAACCATAGGTCATTTGCTTGTAGTTAAAATGAGAGAGTTATAGCTTCTACAAAATTGTCTACAGTGCAAAGTTCGAAGTTATGAAGGTTCTGCCACTGATAGACGAATTTTGAGCCTCCAAAATTCAAATTTCGAAGAGAACCTTTGTGTTATGTTAAGCTTGCCACTGATAAACAAATTTTAGCTTCTGAAATTCGAACTTCAAGTCTAATAGATGAATTTTGGCATTCAAAATTCAAATTTCGAAACTCCAGAATGTGAAAGTACTTCTAGAATAGCCAACAGATGTATTTCCACATCTAAAATTCAAACTTCAGGTCTAACAGACGAATTTTGTCTTTCAAAATTTAAATTTTGAATCCTCAGAATATGAAAATACTTCTGGAACAACAAATAGATGAATTTCCATATCCAAAATTTGAATTTTGAAATGAAGAACTAGTGCCATATTGAGTTGCTCACTGATAGACGAATTTTAGGCACCAAAATTTGAACTTCGAAGGCACTGTAGCAATATGGAACAACTGTTCACACTTACATAAGAACTTTAAACTTGAAAATTCATATGTTCCAACATAGAAACATTTGCCAAAGATGAAAATTCAAATTTTACTTTAGAATAGATGAACTTTGAAGTTTAATGTTAAAGTCTTTAACTTATGGTCTCTGCAAAATTTGTCTGTTGACACCTAAAATTTGAACTTCAAAGTGTCAATGCATTAAATGTGGTTAGTGAACGGCTAGTTTTATAAAGTAACTATTGGGTAACGTCCCTAATAGCTAGATCTTGTGTCTAACGTCTAGTTACACCACAAATCTATAAATAGAACATCATTTGAACTTATAGGTAATAATCTTAAGAGAGTTTATGCGAAAATGCTATAACAATTTGTAAAATCTTTCTATCTCAGTATTGTTTAAAAAACCGACCTCAATAGAGTGAGCCTTCAATGTATTATCTACTCTTCAAGAGATTTTTCATTCTATAAATATTTCTTTCTATACATTCTGGGTAGAATCTTAGTGTGGGGAAATACTATGGGATTTACATATCTTATAAGGGTATGGGAGAGTGGCTTCACAAGTGCCTACTGAAACTTGTAGGATGTACTGAGGCTTCATAGGTGCCCGAATCAAACCTGTAGGATATAGTGGAAAATCCCAAGTGGTGGCTTGGGGACTGGATGTAAGCTAAGTGGTTGGGCTGAACCAGTATAAATTGTTGTGTATTGTTCTTCATCTTCTCTATTCAGTTGCTGTACACAACTCTCTCTATTTATCCTTGTTTTGCTGCATTCTTAGTGAAATTGGGTTGTGATCAAAAAAGAGTGAAAATCTTATATCACCCAATTCACCCCCTCTTGGGTGACTAGCCAACCTAACAATCTACTCCTGTGTTAATTATTCCTAACCTTATGAGATGTTCATGGTGTATGTGAATGCTTCAAAAAAGGGTCTCGGATGTATCTTGATGCAATAAGTGAGAATGGTAGGTTATACTTCAAGATAGTTGAAGCCTCATGAAAAGAATTACCCCACTTATGACTTGAAATTGGTAGCAGTGGTTTTTGCTTTGAAATATAGAGACATCACATGTATGGTACACAGTTTGAATTGTTTAGTGATCACTAGAGTTTGAAGTATCTCTTTGATCAGAAAGAGTTGAATATGAGGCAACTTTGTTGGATTGAGTTCTTGAAGGATTATGATTACACCTTGAAGTACCATCCTGGCAAGGCTAATGGGTTGGTAGATGTGTTGAGCAGGAAGTCTATTCATATGATGACTATGATGATACGGGAACAACAATTGATTGAAAGCTTGAGAGATTTGAGTCTATCGATCTCAGTGAAGCTAACTGCTTTGGTGTTGTGATCAATCAATATTATGAGAGAGTTGTAGAGAGAGATTCATTTTGCACAAATGGAGGTTGAGTATCTCTTAGGTGTTAGAGAAAAAATCGAGATGGGAGAGATATAGGATTTTGATGTTCATGAAGATAGGATTATTAGGTATCATAGAAGGATTTGTGTACCTAATGCCAAGGGTCTATGTGAGACTATTTTGGAAGAAGCTCATAAACGCCAGTACATCATTCACCCAGATGCCACCAAGATGTACCATGATTTGAAATGCGGTATTGGTGGCTAAGGATGAAAAAGGATGTTATTAAGTTTGTGTCGAAGTGTTTGGTTTCCAACTTGTAAAGGTGGAGCATTAGTGTCCTGCATGGTCATTACAACCATCGGATATATAGGAATGGAAATGGGATAGCATTTTCATGGACTTCATGATGGGCTTACCCAGAACTTCTTCTGGGCATGACGTAATTTGGGTAATTATTGATAGGTTAACTAAGTTAGCTCATTTCTTACCCATCAAGGAGACCATTACTATGGAGAGACTATCACAATTGTATGTGGATGAGATTGTCAAGTTACATGGTGTACAAAAGAGTATCGTTTTAGATCGAGATTCATGGTTCACTTCAAAGTTTTAGAGGTCCCTTTAAGAAGCTATAGGGACAAGGTTGAATTTCAATACCGCTACCATGCCCAATAGGATGGGAAAATTGAGAGGACAATTCAAACCTTAGAGGATATATTGAAGGCCTGTGTTTTGGAGTAGAAAGTCAATTAGGATAAGTACCTCCAGCTGGTGGAATTTGCTTACAGCAATAGCAATCACTGTAGCCTACAAAATGGCATCGTTTGAGGTCTTGTAAGGAAGGAAGTATTGGTCACCTTTATGTTAGGTAAAACTTAGTGAAACGAATATGCTAGGGCCAGATATAGTGGATCAAACTACCTGATAGGTTGATAGTAATTGTTAGATGCTCTTGACTGCTTAGAGTAGAGAAAAGATTTATACGGATAGAAAGAGGAGACCATTGGAATTTAGAGCTAGGAACCATGTGTTTCTTAAGGTCACCCCAACCACTGGTAAGGAAGCTCTATTTGCACCAAGAAGCTTACCCTGAGGTATATGGGGTTGTTGTAAATCCTTGACAAGATTGGGCCGGTGTCATACTGAATGGTGTTAGCACCTAACCCGGTTGGGTTGCACGATGTGTTAAATGTATCTCAACTCAAGAAGTACCAGCCTGATTTGTCTCGTACCATTAAGCATGAAGAAGTGCAGTTACATGAGGACTTGTTATTTAAGGTCAGGCTAGAAAGGAATGTAGATTTGAAGATAAAGCTATTGAGGAACAAGATGACTAAGCTAGAAAAGGTCTTATGGATTGGTTTGACATCAAGTGAAGCCACTTGGGAGGCCGAGAAGTTAATACAGAAGGACTACCTTTACCTCTTTCATTGAGGTATATGTTTTAAATTTTTTGGGAAGAAATTTTTATAAGGCGGGGAGGATGTAATAACCCCAAATATTAATTCCAAGAAGAACATTATTGTTTGGTGCAGGATCAGTACCAGGATCGGAGGTACCAGTATCGGAGGAAGGGTCAAACTAAGCAAAAGAAAAGAGAAAGCAAATTTTGCATTGATGCCACATCAAGATGCAAGGCCGCCACAGCTAACGGCTAGTTTGACCCTTGGGCTAAGTTAGTGAGCATTAATGCCTCAGCGAGCTCAAGTGGCACCATGACGCCAGTCACGAATTTGGTTTAAATTAGAAGTCAAACTAATCATTGGAAAAAGATGAAAATGAAGAAAAATAAGGGAGCTCTGCTAGGGTTTCACATTTCTGATTTGGGGGTTCAGTTTTTGGCATTTTGGAGGTTTGATTCTTGTTAGTAAGTTATTCCTAACCTCCCATCTCTGTCTTTCTTCAATATTTTTGGTAGTATTTCATGGTTAAAGCTAGGTTCCAACTTAGGTTGTATTTCCATCAATTAAAATGAGTTTAAATGTTTTCTTGATGTATTGTTAGGTGTGTACAAGCTCTAGGTTAAGGATTTTAAGTGTTTAAATGGTATATTTCCTAAACCCTAACCCCCAACCTTTGATATTATTGAGAATCTAAAGTCGTGCAAGTTAGATGATGGATCTATGAGTTGTTTGGGATACTTTGATGTATGGGTTTGCATTAGAAAACTTTGTTTCAGTCAGGTTGTGCTTTGGGTTAACAATTCAGTATACAAAGTGTTGAAAAATTATGTTGGTAATGAGAATTTGATATTATGCAGGTTGTCTACTTGCTCAATTGGGATCTGTTGACTTTGGGAAGTAATTGGAATGTATTAAATTGGTTGGTAAGTGGTTATATTGATGTTTGAGAAATGGACTCCTTGATTCGATTATCATGTATTGGTTATGTATTTTGGTTTGGGACAATGTGGTGACATAATCTCATATTCCTTGATGTGTTATAGTGGTTGTTGTTCTCCTTGGCCTATCATGGTGTCAAGTGGGTTTGGACATTTAAGGTAATCGAGGTATCCCTTCCTATGTTTTTGATTGATTATATATATGTGGCTAACCCTTTCATATCATGATATGCATGTTTTATGTAATATGTTACGTTCTTTCATATCATAAAATCCATCTAGTACAAGTTATGGTTGTTTCTTTTCATATCATTATATGTACGGTTACATGGCTAGTAAGTCCTTTATCTTTACTTTATATTGTGTTAACATGGATATAGGTCATACTGGACATGATGTATGTATATTGATAGATGTTGACATGTAATGATGATTATATACCCCATGACTTATCATATATGATCTTGTGACATACTAGCGCTATAGAAGATAACATGTATTGATATGTTAGCATGCATTGGGCATTTTCACATGATATACATTGTTAGGACATATATTTTGGGTGATGATGCTCTATATATTATGTGGTATACCAATCTACTAAATAGCATATAAGGCCTTATGTTCAAGTAATGTGACTTATGTTATTCTTATCACTAAATAGTCATTCTATGGCTAGGATACTCAGGTGGCTATGAATTAGGGTGTACCTTCTCTAAATAGCCACCAATTTAGGTGGTTTAGAGGAAGGAAAGCTATGATCTAGCCTTTGGTGTAGTGGCCTTTAGTTGGGTCATGACCATTGAGAGGAGAGTTGGGTGGTAACCCCGAAATCTATCATCACGGGTCATTGGAAGGCAGCTACTAGTTAAGGTTATCTTGTTATAATAACTAGCTCATAGTTCTAACTGTGTATTGATGGGATCTGTGTCTGCATATCATGCATATTGCATTCATGTTGAGTATGCATCTGAAAACCATTGTAGAAGCATGTTTATATGTTTGTTTGCTTGTATGTAAAAATCCCTAATTACTGGGACATATGTCTCATTCCATGGCTAATAATCCCAGATGAAGGATCCAACATTAGCAAAGAGAGGACCAAAGAAGGCTTAGGCAAAGAAAACTGAGAGTATACTTATAGGTGCCGGGGACTGTGTTCCCCATGTACTTGTTGTTTGTTTGTTTTTCCAGTAAAGTGTCAAATAATGTATTGTGCCATTCTAAGTGTTAACTATCATGTACTCATATGTTTGTGGGCTGAGTCTCTTCCTAATTCCTTTATATTCCATGTTAAACAGTTGGTGTGGTTATAGGCTCATGGTTGGCAAAAATGGTACAGTGTTTGCTAGTAAGTTCTGCATGTGACTTGTGATGTTTCAAATCTTAATGTATGATTATGTTGAGCTTAAGACTAGTTGTCCTATGTTCTCATTGATGTGTGTGTTTGGAATGTGAGCCTAGTCCTGTTATTGGGTCCTTGTAGTATGAAATGGATATATAATCCATTGGCTTAGTTTGGGGTTCAAAGGGGTCAAAACTTGGAGCAGTAATTTCTTTGGGATGAAATCTCTTTGGACATGTTTCTTAGGCCCTATGTGACTTGTTAATATGGTCTTTGGCTCTTAAATGTCTATTAGTAGAGATTTGAGGAGGTTGGTTCTTCGTTTTGGTCAAAGGTGACCATTTTGGTATTGGGTGTCTAAAATTTCCTTACAGATGTATTTTGAGACATGGTTGGTGTCTATGGATTGAATATGAGTAAAATGACCTATCAGCTTTAGAATTAGATCAATCAAAGGTCAAAGTGTGAAGTTATGCACGCTGGAAATTGTGGATCGATGCATTAGCAAATTGCTGATGTTGTTTCTATCATTAGCACCATGGTACAATAACCGTAGCCATGGCGCCATGCACCACTGTCTCATTTTTTGTTTCTATCCAGAATGCTTCCATGCTACGACACTTTGCTCCTAGGCTGTGGCGCCACTGTGTTGTCTGGTCTCCCTTGGTTGTCTATTCTGAGTAATGAAATCTTTGGTAATTAGGATATATATATTAATTACATAGGGATTTTTGGGATTTTTTTTAAAAAATCTAAGAATATTATATACTTTTCTTAATATGCGTAAAATCTCACTTGTTACTTTAAAATATAGAATGGAGGGAGTATCATTTACAATAAGATATTGTTTTGATATAAATAAGATGTTCTTTATTCATAATTCGTTTATTTGTTTTTCTTTTTAATCTTTCCCTGAATACCACATACGTATTCTTTTGTAAAAATAGAAGAGATCTGGACTCATATTGTTATTGGTGAGACGGAAATTTGCATATCATATCAATACCGAAACTTTTGTATAAAACTAAAGGACTCAGTTTTTTTCTATAATTTAATTAATAGATATGATCAATGAAAGCTGCCAAATTGTTGTATACTATATATTTTTTAGATTTAGTTTCAGGCAATGAAAAAAATTTTTTTTTTGCATTATTGGCTCTGGTTTGAACAAAATTAAATTTGTCAAGTTCATATAGGACTTTTATAATAGATCTGACTGAAAAAATCTTGATCAGAATATAAAGAAATCATTAGGATTTTCTCTAATTAATTGAAAAATCTTACAGTCCCCTCCAATCTAAAGAAGAAAATGAAACTTGTACATATAAACTGCAGAAGTTGAAAGCATATACTAAAGAAACAAATTAAATTATAACTTTCATAACCAACTAAACAATCGTACAAAGAGAGGCTATATAAAATTAAAGATACAATACAAACAATTCAAGAATAAAACATTCAAATGATAAGTCCACACGACATTTAAATCTACTTCAATGCTACTTGGAGGATAGAAAAGATGGTTTGAATAATGGTGAGAATGAGGAGTATGCTTTCACCAATAGAGACGAAAACTTTCCAGCGTCTCTTATCCCAATGACTCTAATAGAAGCAATTCAACCCTTTGCAGATATCGACATATTCTAAATTTAAATTGCATTGATGTACTTCTTTCTGGAGACCAATGAATAGTTTCATGACATCATTGGTATCACCTAGATAGTATAGTCGGTAATGTAAGTTTCATAAGAATAATGACACTGCTCAAAAGCTATCACATTACTTAACAAATTTTTAGTGCGGTTTTCCACAAAAATATGTGGGATCTCAAATTTCAAGTTTACTAAGCATTTGTTTGTGCTTGCCTTCAACTTCACTCCAACTCCTTTTAACTTGCTTGCACTGCATGTGTAAAAGAACATCATCTTTGAACTGCTTGAAATGCCTTGGAGCTGTAATTCTTGGTAAGTGAAAGAACCTAATAAGATCTGTGAAATTATTAATCTGAACTTTAGAATCAGGCTCCAAGTTCTGAAAGTTAACATAGCCAAAGAAGTCATAGGTGAGATCAAGAAATGAAGGGGGGCACAAGGGTGTTGACGAAAATCTAGATTGAACAAACCCTAAAGAATAAAGAAGTGAAGTTGATTTGTACGCCAGACACTAGTAGAAAAAAAGCATTCTAGAACTACATTTCTAGACGGTTATAAAAATGTCAGTCCTAGAAAAAGTGGCCGGTAGCATTTTTGTAAATAAAATGTTTAATTGTAAACATTTATGAACGGTTGTTAAAAGTAACGTCCTAGATTGTATTTTCTAGGACAATGATATTTTTGACAGTCTTAAAAACTTTATTTTGTAGGACCGTGAAATATATCTACCATCCAGGAAAGTTTTATTTAACGCCCTATTTCTTTTTTTTTGTCCCAGAATTTAGCACTCTATTCTTATTTGCTTCTTCAGCGTTCTCTCGCGGGTAAAACCTTGTGAAGCTCGTCTCCTTCATTTCTCTGCGACTGCTCTCGTTGGCCAGCTTCACCACTTCCATAAGCTCCTCAGCGTCACTCTTTCCCATTTTCGATGATTTCTCTCTCTTACCACTCGCCATCTACACTTGATAGTTCCGGGTTGTTATCCCCAACTTCCTCTTTGGCAATCTTGTAAACAATGAACCTTAACCCACAAGAGCATTGAACCCTAACCTACTAGACCGTCGCACAGCCAGATCGTCTCTCCTTCATCTTCTCCTACCTCCGTTCAGCGATCAACAGACTGCGGATGGTGGTGCTCCTTCTTCGATCCTTCTCTTAATCACTAGACTTCACCATCCTCTCTTCCTCTGTTTGATGTGTTTTTGATGTGATGCTTTTAAGGGATAAACTTATTATGGGTTTCTGGGATTATTGTGAGTAATAGATGAGTAATTTAGGATTTTTGATTTTTGTCTTTTAAGGTTCTTCTTGGAGAAGAGATTGATCTTGTCAGGTTGATCACTTTGAACTGGCCACGTCAGTTGAATGCCATCTCGCCCAAGCTGGTAAGCCAAGCAGGGTAAATTCCCTTCCAGGATTTTGCCTAGAACGAAATTCCTTTTACTAACTTTGCCTGTAAATAAATTTCCTTCTCGGTTGATTTGTAGGAGTTATAATAATTTTTATTGCTTAAGTTCTTAAGTTTTTTTCCCCTTGATATGCAGTCAAGTTTCGCTGGTGGCATCATATCTAGAGAAGTGGCAGAAAGATGATAAAACAGAGCTTGTTATCTTTAAGGTTTTTCTTATTAACATGGCTGATGAAAATTTTTTACTATCTATTGTTATTGTTGATTAATCAATCATAAGTATCGATAAGATTCAAACAAATTATCATTCTCTCACGGTTGCTTGTATTCCTTTACTTATTTGCAATAACTAAATTGCTCCATAAATTTTTTTTAGGGAGCTGGTCGAGCTTTTTTCTGCTTGTGGGGATTTGAAAGTGTTCTATGATAACAGGAATTAAGGCAAGTGTGTTCTTCTTCTATTGGGATTGAACTGATTGAAGATCACTGTGCAAAGGAATGCTAGTGTTTTCATTATTTTCTTCAAGTGATGGAATGTAACATCCCTAAAATATTAGATAACTAAAAAAAAATTCATAGAGAATTTACAAAAACGGACAGACATCGTTTTACGTGTAATAGGGTAAAGAGGTCATTTTTCCTGATTGGATGGAAAAATGAGAAATTACATTTTTGCCCCTAAGAAATATGGAAATGACAATTTTGTCCCTAAGAAAAAAAAGGGAAAAGAAAAAAAAAAGAAAAGAAAGAAAGAAAGAAAGAAAAGACGAAGGCGGTGGACGCGAGCAGGAATTGAAACCAATTTTATGAATTTTGGTGGAAATTACACCTAATGACCCAGAAGTTTTAAAAATTATAAAATGTCCCGGGTCAAGGGCATTTTTGTAAATATGAAAAATTATAGTCAAAATGAAGCTCTCAATGAGCTTAGACCATTGGAATATAGTATGGAATTTATTAAGATCAAAATAATATTTATTGGGTAATTATGATTTAATATTAATATCTTACCCGATAAAAGTCAGTTTAGACTGCAGAAAAAGGCAGTATTGATCCAAGGACAATGATTGGACCTTGTTAAAATATATTTTGGGTCTAGATAATGGTTTTGGACCAAAAGTAATGGTTGGATAATTCTTTACCAATGTAATGACAATTTTGGCAAAAATACCCAATCGGTACGGGTAAATTTAATCGGTAAAGGGTATTTTGGTCCATAAATATTATTTAAACAATTTTTGGCCAGAAGGAGGATGAAACACGTATGATTTGTGAATGGGACATGAAAGGAATTGTTGGAAAAGCTTTTTAAAAGAAAAGTAAATGAAAATAGAAATAAAAGTAAATTTAAGTGATTATATTATATAATTATCATTTCAAAACATTATTTCATCTTCCTCACGAGAAAGAAGACGCTGGTTCAGTGCAGTAGAGAGCCAGGAACGCGTGAGAGAGAGAGAGCAAAGGGGGAAAAGAGAATATTACAAGATTTGTCCCAAAACTTCAAGGTATTATCTTACAACCCTTTTCTTGTGTCTCCTAGCAATTTTGAGGGATTTTAATGGTTATTTTCCCTCTATTTTCTTGCTGAAAGTTTCTACCTAGAGAGAGAGTAGAGAGAGAAAATGAAGGTATGGAAAAACTAAGCCATGAAAAGGGTTATATAGGCCATAAGGTGCAAGAATATATCATTGGATCACAAATTAATCGGTTAGTTATTTTTCTATAATTTATGATAATTTTCTGCCCAATTAGGGTTCATTATAGGAAGGGAATTTCAAGTTTTTGACCTCAAAAATGGATTTCTTGGGTCCAAAATAGGTTAGAACAAGTATGTTGTACAAGGAATGCATGATGGATAACAAAGTGCAAATTTTAGTTCAAGTGAGCACTTTGTGAATGAAATTGGATAATTAGTGGTTAATGGCATTATTTGATTATGCTATAGGATCCAAAGGAGTGTTAGAAGATCAAGGAAAAGGTTTGCAAAGTTTGGAGATTAGTGGAAAGCCCAAAGGTAGTTAACTCACCTATCTATGCTTATGTATTATCATTGATGTTGCTTGGTTTGAATGATGTGGTTAATGTTTGGAATGTTATCTTGTGATGATTTGGCATTGTTGGTTGGATTGTTTGAAGGGTAATGTGACCCTGGATATGTCTAAATACAAGGGGAAGTGCTGCCCAAATTTTTATAAAATGGTTATGCCAAAATGATTTGGTTGCATGCTTAATGTGTTTTAAGATGAATACTTGCAATATATATGATGATATGTGTGCATGATGGTAGTTACTACTGAGATTCTTTGAATCTCACCCCTCTCCAAATGTCTAACCAATTTTAGGTTCAAGTTATGGCAAGATTACCCAAGAAAGGAAAGGCAAGGAGAAGCAAAGTAATATTCAAGCTAATGATACTTAGATTGATGTTATTATATGCGAGGTTATGTAAAACCTTATGGGATATGATCATGCTATGCTTCCATGTTAATATTTTCCTCTAAGTTCTTATGGAGCATCATGTAAGATAATGGCAAGTCATGACTATTCATGTATATATGAGTGTGTATTTTGGAATGTTGGGAGAATGCAAGAGACCTTTCTGAACATGGTTGACAATTCGAAGTACTGTACATACCTCGATATGTTCAATGCATTAGTGTTTCATATGTATGAAAACTAGACATAGGTAGCTTTCCATAGACACAAAGATCACTCAATTTGGAGTTGTATATGATTTATGGTGGTTTTTCAAAGTTATGGTCAGAATCAGAAATTTTCAAAAATGACCATTGCTACAGTACACATAGTACGAACTTACTGTATAAGTTGGCCAAGTAACTTCCCTGTTCAACATTTTTCCCATGTATAGAATCTTTTAAGCTATATTTAGAGACTTGAACCATGTCAATGTGATTTTTCTTGATTTAGTTATGAATTTTCAAAGTTCACCGGGTAAAAAGAAGTTAACCAAGGAAATGGTACCCGAAATGAAATAAATTGGTTTAAGTTGTTTTATGTAATCAAGTCTCTAATCAAGTAATAATGGTCTTAAATATAGTAGATACATGGGAAATGAGTGTAAGTATGAGGTGTTACATTTTTGGTATCAGAGCCGAAGGTCTTGGCTCTTAAAGCAAAGATCTAGGCAAATCTTTGCAATAAGAGAGGAAAGTAATCCTCTTGGTTATAGTTTTCCCTTTTGATGAGAAGTATTATTCCTTTTGAGAAACTGGCCTAAGAGTGTTTTAGTGGCATATGAGATTAGTCTTAAGGATGACTTATGATAGTTGCTGGATTAGTTGAGGATGTTTTACAAATGATGTTTTCCTTAGGTCATGAATTCTTTCAGAGTTAGATCGTAGTTAGATCCTATCAGTAAAAAGAAGATGTAGGATCACAAAGGATCCTAGTAGGGCTTAGAGATCGCAGTAGATCTCATGGTCGCAGTAGACCAATTTTGAGGTTGCAGTAAACCTCTATGATGAATGAGAAAGATTGATGAGCCCTATAGTTCTGATAGTTCTCTGAAAGAAGATGATCTAGGATGATGTTAGAAAGATATGAAACCTCATTAATCAGTAGCTAGTATGAATGTTAACCTAAGGCTTTTCTCTAATGCCAAGCCACTGACTAGAAAGTAGCTATGAGATGTAATGGTAGGTTGTTAATGAGTAAAAAGCAAGTATCCTGCCTCCAAAATAAGTTCAGTGGCACGATGTTTTCAGTAATGAATGAAAGAGGCCAGTAAGGAATGAATGATAGAAAAAAAAAATTTCAATGGGGAAAAACTAATGTAAGATTTAAAGAAAGGTAACTTAGAAAAGAAAGATGGTTAGTAACGCAGATACAGGAATTTGGCCTGAGCCTAATCAAGATCCTCTAAGGGAAGACATAGGATCCAGCAAGATTTTCATTCCAACTAAACCAAGAACTCCAAATCCAAATGCTATTAAAGCTATGTATGATAAATATCATGATGGATTTGTGAGGATATGCTCAATTTTAGATTTTCTTGGTACAAAACTAGAAGCGAAAGAGATTCTTAGAAGGGCATTATGATTTTAAGCTTCCTATAGGAGAATGGGTTGAGCAAGTACTAGATGTCATAACAAGATCATGAGCTTTGGAACTGTATTAAGGAGTTCCCTTAAGGTTGAGTGTTTGACACTCTAAAAGGCTATGTCATTGCCTGAACGCTCCAGGTAAAACACTATCAGGAAAGAAGTTGAGGCAATAGAATTCTCAGATAAGGATGTAGAAGAAGATCCAATTGAGAAGCCTAATGTTAGTATGGAAGCCCTATAAGCTTAAGGAAATGTGTATATAAGGAACATGTATATACAAATAAGATGTATAGCTACAATCTTTGACTTAATATATATATGCAACCAGATGTTGATTAAAGATTGGTAAAGTAAAAGACCAGGGATCGAGATACAATGTTAAGTTCTTACCAGTGATGGTATAATGAAGTAGTAGTTAATGTAATTGTGAAAGTTGTTATTAAGAGTCGTTAAGATACAAAGAGGTGCTCAACAAAGGCTAATAGTATAAGCACACGCCTCTCAAATGACTCTAGTAATAGTAAATGAATGTACTCCCAGTTTAGATCCTTTGCAAGTAATTCTTAGTTTTCTGGATCAATAGTAGAAAACTATTGAGTAACTATAAGAGATAGTTAATACTCAAGGACAATAAGGGAAAAGTTAGAGCCCTTAAGGTTTCCAGCTATACTGCAGTAGCCTCAAGTAAATTAGTAGGTTTTGTGGGATTTTTCCCAAGGCAACTAGATGTGTTTGCCAACCACTGATATATGATTGCCTGATGAGAAAGTATTAGCTTCCATTCTTTGATGATAAATTGGATGTGCAAGTTGTCGAAAAGTAGATTGTGAGACTTAAAAAAAAAAAAAAATTTCAAAGATGATAGGATGCACATCGAAAATGGAAGTTTGATAGTAAAGGAAACTGACCAATGATAACAGAACACGGAACGAGCTAATCAGGTCAAGGGCACTGTATTGACTTGGGAAAGATTATAAGAATAAGTTTTATGAAAGTTATTTTCCCTAGTCTGTAAAAGATGAACAAAAGGTGGAATTATAAGGATTAGTTAAGATGTGAATGAGTCAATAATTAAATATGTTACAAGGTATGATCAACTGACTCAGTACCTAATCTTCCTTCAACAGTTTGTTGATAAGCAATGGTAAGTAACCTTGGAATACTTGGGGATTCAAAAAGTAAGGCAATAAGCACAGAGGAGATAGTTGAGTAAGCCAACTCCTATTTTTATGAATGCGGAAAGGCTTATAGTAGAAAGCTAGGCTTAGTAATGAAGAATGTGTGCTTTAAAGAGTCGGGACACTATACTCATGACAGTACTATGGAGATGGCCAACCCCAGACTATAAGCGCAGGAAAAAAAAATCTTTGTGCTAATCTCAGTCTAAGGTCTGTAAGTCACCTAACCTTAGTAAAGGTATGATTCCGGTGCAAGATTAATTCTGTAGCTATGCTAAGAAGTTGAGTCTGGAAGTTACTATTATATAAGTTATATGAGAATGTCTTGATGAAAAATTGGGCTATAATCTCCATTGTTTGTCTAACTAAGCACTGTAACAATATAAAGATTGGTATGCCCTTCCCTAGTAGTGATGTGAGCATTGGCATGAATTAACTTTTATAAATAATCTCCTTCTAGATTGTATGAGCAAGATGAAGATTTTGCCTACCCCTTGAAGGTGTCCCAGGTATTGACTTTAAGTTAAATGTTATGTTGATAGCTCAAGCTAAGTGATGCTTGAAAAATGATGTCAAGAATAGACAAGAAAGTTGATGTAAGATTGAAACGAGAAAGTTTGATAAGATGTAATGCCTCTGTAAGAAAAGTTAGTATACTTATGAGGTGTAAGGTACAAAGTATGAGCCTAAAGTATTTGATTAGTGGTAAACAGTTAGGGAACTAAGAAACCTTGAGATAGTCGATTGCTGAGTTTAGTATGATATCTAGCTAAAAGAAAATTCTTGGCCAAAATATCCCACAATGAATACAATTTTCCATTAATTGCCAAGGTGATGAAAAAAGGAGGTAGCTCTTGGGGAGGAGCCCAATTGAGCAAAGAGATGAAATCTTCCATATGATAAAAGCAGCCGAGGCAAGGCAAATGGAAGGTAGCTCTTGGGGAGAAGCCCAATTGAGCAAAGAGATAAAATCCTCCATCAGATGAGTCGCCAAGGCAAAGTAATGGAAAGTGGCTATTGGGGTGATGCCGGTAGAGTAAGAATGAGTAATGGTGAGAGGCTGAGGGCTAGATTCTAACTAAGCTAGCAAGAAACTTTTGAAAGGTTAAGAAGTTTCCCTTAAATTGCTAAAACACTAATCGACCATGGTTAAGTAACTAAGAAGTTATGTATAAGAACAAATAAAGCAGATATGTCCTAAGAGTAAAAAAATTAGAGATCACTGCCTTAATATTATTGAGACCCTGAATCACAAAGAGCCAAAAGATCTTAAAGGTATGATAAGATAAGCAGAATACAAGATTCATGGGTATGTTTATACGTAAAGGCATAGTGATAAGATGAATCTCTAACCTAGTAAAGGTTAGAGTAAAAAGAAGCACTATAAGTATAGGGGATGAATTCCCTAAAATTTAAGAGCAATAAGTGATCCAGAGGTCACACAGATAAGTTATAGTTTAAAATGAAGTACAATGCCGTATTCTCTAAGTCTCAAGAATGACAAGAGTGCAGCAGAACCCCTTAGCACTTTACAAATAAGTACGCTCAAGTGAGGGAAATCTCATGATAAGTGACCTATTGGGGAATATGAAAATGATGTAAAAGATGAGGAAAATGTGCCAATAATTAAATTTGGGCACCGAGAATTTATGATAGTCTTACTAAAAGCACCTGTTAGGCTATATGAATAAAAGATGAATAGTTTATTGTGACCTCAAACATATAAAGGAGCATGAAAGGCAATTGAGAAGTTTTGAAATGTAATTAAAGAAAAAGCTTGCTAAACTTAGTAGATGGGAGCTGGGCTCCAAGAAGTACGGTTAGTAGATTACAGAATCTCCCATATGGATCGTAGTAGATCCTAGTAAAGCAAGTAAAGTTATGAAATGGGAGAGATCGAACACTGTATTAGAGACAAGAGGTCTCCAAGTTTAGCAAGATGTTAAAAAAAAAAAATTTCTCTCAAGTTTTCTTACCGCTTAGATAGAAAAGAAACTAACGTGGGAAAGAGATTAAGAAATGAGTTTTTGTAAGCTACAAAGGCTAAACCTCCTTCCCTGAGATGATTAATCCTAACCCAATAATGACCATAGGGGTCTATAATTATTAAAGTAAGCATGGATTAGGATACAAGTAATGTAACAGGGTTGAGGAGCAGGTATTAGCCAATGTTTTATGTAATAATTCTACAAAAAGCATGTTCCCACTTATAGTAGTGGTAAATAATGCTCTCAAGAAGAGTTACTAAGAGTTATGATAGTTACTATAAGTTGCTATATTCATGGTATTACTATAAAAGTGTTTGAGATCACAATAGCCTCAATGGATTATGAGATAAAAGAAGAGTTAGACTTGAGGTAAAGAAAAGAAAAGAAGTAAAAGGAAAATATGAGATGACTTGTAAATGTCATCTAGGCAAAGCTAATGTGACGAGCTTATGCCTTAGTAGAAAGATTATTCATGTGAATAGCATGAAAGTAGAGAAAGAGATAATATCAGGTGCCAATAATGAAAGTATAGCATGAAGATAAGAGAAAGTTATGGAACTAAGAATAAGGATGTTACGAGTGAAAATTCTCAATACCCCTAAAGTAAAGTTAGTTTATGATGTTCTCACAATTCCCAGTTTAAAGAATATGAACCAGACTCTTCAAGTATTATAAATGACTAAATAATACCAGGATAAAATATTGACTGAAAAGTCAAGTAAGTGAGAAATAAGAGTATTGCTCTGGTATAAATGGCCTGGAAAATTGGGAAATTAAGAGAAAAGTAATAAGAGGTACTAGTATATATCTAAATTTCGAGGACGAAATTTATTTTAAGGGGGAGGGAATTGTAACATCCCTAAAATATTAGATAACTAAAAAAAAATTCATAGAGAATTTACAAAAACGGACAGACATCGTTTTACGTGTAATAGGGTAAAGAGGTCATTTTTCCTGATTGGATGGAAAAATGAGAAATTACATTTTTGCCCCTAAGAAATATGGAAATGACAATTTTGTCCCTAAGAAAAAAAAAGGGAAAAGAAAAAAAAAAGAAAAGAAAGAAAGAAAGAAAGAAAAGACGAAGGCGGTGGACGCGAGCAGGAATTGAAACCAATTTTATGAATTTTGGTGGAAATTACACCTAATGACCCAGAAGTTTTAAAAATTATAAAATGTCCCGGGTCAAGGGCATTTTTGTAAATATGAAAAATTATAGTCAAAATGAAACTCTCAATGAGCTTAGACCATTGGAATATAGTATGGAATTTATTAAGATCAAAATAATATTTATTGGGTAATTATGATTTAATATTAATATCTTACCCGATAAAAGTCAGTTTAGACTGCAGAAAAAGGCAGTATTGATCCAAGGACAATGATTGGACCTTGTTAAAATATATTTTGGGTCTAGATAATGGTTTTGGACCAAAAGTAATGGTTGGATAATTCTTTACCAATGTAATGACAATTTTGGCAAAAATACCCAATCGGTACGGGTAAATTTAATCGGTAAAGGGTATTTTGGTCCATAAATATTATTTAAACAATTTTTGGCCAGAAGGAGGATGAAACACGTATGATTTGTGAATTGGACATGAAAGGAATTGTTGGAAAAGCTTTTTAAAAGAAAAGTAAATGAAAATAGAAATAAAAGTAAATTTAAGTGATTATATTATATAATTATCATTTCAAAACATTATTTCATCTTCCTCACGAGAAAGAAGACGCTGGTTCAGTGCAGTAGAGAGCCAGGAACGCGTGAGAGAGAGAGAGCAAAGGGGGAAAAGAGAATATTACAAGATTTGTCCCAAAACTTCAAGGTATTATCTTACAACCCTTTTCTTGTGTCTCCTAGCAATTTTGAGGGATTTTAATGGTTATTTTCCCTCTATTTTCTTGCTGAAAGTTTCTACCTAGAGAGAGAGTAGAGAGAGAAAATGAAGGTATGGAAAAACTAAGCCATGAAAAGGGTTATATAGGCCATAAGGTGCAAGAATATATCATTGGATCACAAATTAATCGGTTAGTTATTTTTCTATAATTTATGATAATTTTATGCCCAATTAGGGTTCATTATAGGAAGGGAATTTCAAGTTTTTGACCTCAAAAATGGATTTCTTGGGTCCAAAATAGGTTAGAACAAGTATGTTGTACAAGGAATGCATGATGGATAACAAAGTGCAAATTTTAGTTCAAGTGAGCACTTTGTGAATGAAATTGGATAATTAGTGGTTAATGGCATTATTTGATTATGCTATAGGATCCAAAGGAGTGTTAGAAGATCAAGGAAAAGGTTTGCAAAGTTTGGAGATTAGTGGAAAGCCCAAAGGTAGTTAACTCACCTATCTATGCTTATGTATTATCATTGATGTTGCTTGGTTTGAATGATGTGGTTAATGTTTGGAATGTTATCTTGTGATGATTTGGCATTGTTGGTTGGATTGTTTGAAGGGTAATGTGACCCTGGATATGTCTAAATACAAGGGGAAGTGCTGCCCAAATTTTTATAAAATGGTTATGCCAAAATGATTTGGTTGCATGCTTAATGTGTTTTAAGATGAATACTTGCAATATATATGATGATATGTGTGCATGATGGTAGTTACTACTGAGATTCTTTGAATCTCACCCCTCTCCAAATGTCTAACCAATTTTAGGTTCAAGTTATGGCAAGATTACCCAAGAAAGGAAAGGCAAGGAGAAGCAAAGTAATATTCAAGCTAATGATACTTAGATTGATGTTATTATATGCGAGGTTATGTAAAACCTTATGGGATATGATCATGCTATGCTTCCATGTTAATATTTTCCTCTAAGTTCTTATGGAGCATCATGTAAGATAATGGCAAGTCATGACTATTCATGTATATATGAGTGTGTATTTTGGAATGTTGGGAGAATGCAAGAGACCTTTCTGAACATGGTTGACAATTCGAAGTACTGTACATACCTCGATATGTTCAATGCATTAGTGTTTCATATGTATGAAAACTAGACATAGGTAGCTTTCCATAGACACAAAGATCACTCAATTTGGAGTTGTATATGATTTATGGTGGTTTTTCAAAGTTATGGTCAGAATCAGAAATTTTCAAAAATGACCATTGCTACAGTACACATAGTACGAACTTACTGTATAAGTTGGCCAAGTAACTTCCCTGTTCAACATTTTTCCCATGTATATAATCTTTTAAGCTATATTTAGAGACTTGAACCATGTCAATGTGATTTTTCTTGATTTAGTTATGAATTTTCAAAGTTCACCGGGTAAAAAGAAGTTAACCAAGGAAATGGTACCCGAAATGAAATAAATTGGTTTAAGTTGTTTTATGTAATCAAGTCTCTAATCAAGTAATAATGGTCTTAAATATAGTACATACATGGGAAATGAGTGTAAGTATGAGGTGTTACATGGAAGCCCTCATTCTCTCTTACTCCTATATCTTTCTAAGGTTGTATTTGGTGTCATTAATTGCCTGTAGATGTTGATGTGAGGTTGCTCATAGAATTCGACTAGATACTATGGAGAGGGGTAGGGATATAAATTTTGTTCTTAAACAGGTACATATATTAATTAGTAACTAAGGTTATTTGATTTTAAATTCTTCACTATGATTTATTAGTCCATTAGTAACTATTATTTGTGTTTGATGTATTAAGCTTCTCTGTAATTAACAGCAAACTTTTCTTATATAAATAGTATGTGATTTTTAACTAAAGAAGATGTTGGAGATATAGCAACTTTGCATAGGCAACTGAATCCATTTAGGATTTCAGGCTATAGAATCAGAATATGACCAACAACTTTGTAGGTATAGTTTGTGATTTTCAAAAAAGACAAGTCACTTGTTGCAAATGACACTTAATAGTAACTTTTTCTATAACTTCAAGACCTTGAATATCATTGTTGAATCTCACATATTTTAGTTTTCCTTGTCCTATTTGCATGGTGTAGTCTCTAAATGCCTATTCAAAGCTTCCTTTCACAATCTCTACTGATCTTTGTTGTTCTTGTACCTTGTCTCCACTAGCTAATAGAGAAAGAAAATGAGTGCTTGCCTGTTCCTTTTTTTTCTTCCTCATGATTGTAGTGGTTTCATTTACCTTCATTTTTATTGTTGGTTCACTTGTCATTTTAGCAATTTTGCAGGCTATATTTTGTTACTGGATTATATCAAATTTTTTTTCACTTGGGCTTGGACTCGGTAAAGCATTTTAGGTTCTTCATATAAGCAAAATTGTTTTCTTTAGATTATTGTTGACATGCATGTTTTCTAAATTTTTGTTAAATCTATTTTTGAATTTGTGATAATCGTGGGAATAGGATCTTTGATAATTATGCAAAACTAAGTACCTAACAACGTAAGCTATTAAAAATTTGGCATCCATGAACTTGTCTAAGGAATATAACAATTAGAGAGCTGTAGGATCACTTGTGAATGTATTTCCCTATTTTATTCTGGTTCGCTTGCAAAAGTCAAAGAAAGCTATGGGATTATCGGATCATGGAGGCAAAGATAATGGTCTACCTCTACCCTTCATAATTAAAAGTGAAATATTAGCTTGATTTTTAAGAATATTAGCTATGTTTAGGTTGTACTCTTTCTCATGCAAATATCATATAGGTGTGTTTAAGATTATCAACATTCTAGAAATTACAGTTGTATTAGGAATATTTGTTGGTCTCATAGTGATGTTTGAGCTCTTGCAGGAACAATACTCTCAAGAAAGGATCTCAAGTAGAAGAACTATCAAAGTAAATCTATTTTTGAATGTGAGAAATGTGGGAACTAAATCTTTGATAATTGTGCAAAACTAACTACTTAAACTATTGAAAATTTGGCATCCATGAATTAGTTAGGCTTAGGATTATAAAATAGATGCATGTTCGGAAGAGAGATAAATAATTTTACTTCCCATTGATCATTACAATTAGAGAAAGCTATGGGATCACTTGTGAATCTATTGCCCTATTTTGTGTTCTGGTTCACTTGCAAAAGTCAAAGAAAGCTATTGGACCATGGAGACCAAGATAATGGAGTTTTTTGTGGTAGTGCAATTTATATGTTTTTGAGATGTTTTAACATGGCAATGTAGTTTTTTCCCCATAAAAAAAATAAATAAAGGATCCTCAAAGTAATCAATCATATTGTGTATTTGTGCCTTAGATTTATGGCTGCCAAGTTTGATGGTTTAGTAAGACTTGGTTTCCAAGAGATGTTTGTTGGAAATGCTGCTCCTCTATGATAAGTTTTAACATGCAAATTTTGATTACATATATATAGTGGTGGAATGCAATGGTCCAAAATTGAAACTTGGTCCAATTCATGGAAAGGCATACATATGAGACAAACATCTAAGCAAACAAACACATGACCTGTTAGTTTGACTTCCACCTTCTGAGGATTCAAATATGAAGATTCCGGATATGGCCTGCTAGTTTTATTCTTTGGCATCTTGGTTCTCAACACATGCTTGGATTTTTCCCCCTTTTATGATGTTTTACTATCAAATTCAACATGCATTATTGCTGATAGATTTTCTTTGCATTGCAGGTTGTCATGTGATAAGCCAATAGCTAAATGTGTTGGAGCTATTTACCCTGATAAAATACGCTTTAGGCACCCCAATAATTCAGCTGGTGAGTTTTCTCTATTGCTTTCTTTTATAAATATTTTCCATTTAATTTTAAGGTATTGCTTTGTTGTTAAATGTTCTTTTTCAATCTACACTCTTACATAAAGATGAGGAAAGTGAGGATGATGTAGATGAGAGGAGACCCCGTGAGGATTGTGTTATGCTTGTAGCTATTATGTTTTGCTTAGTTTTATTCTCTTGATTATAGTTTCATTTGCCTAGATTGGTTACTTTTTTTTTTGGGTCTTAAACTAGTTTTGTATTTGGTTTTATTTTTCAGTTTGCTATATTTGGGTTAGTTGGTGTATTACAATTTTTATATTAATAAAATTGATGTGGTAGCTTCAGTATATGATTAAATATATGCTATTGCAATTTTTTTTAAAAAAATCCTACTTTCTAGGACTATTGTGATTCATAATAGTTCTAATAAGTCTACTTTCTAGGACTGTTGTAACTCGCCACTGTCTTAGAAAATAACTTTATAGGACCGTTCATTAACCGTCCTAGAAAGTTTAACTTTCTAAGACTCTAACTTCTATCGCTACGTGAGAACTGTCCTAGAAAATCTTTTTCAACCGTCCTAAAATATGTTTTTTGTACTAGTGAGATAAACACTTAATAGTAGGCGATTATATGAAAAAATACCTACAAAAATGATGCACTAGAGATTTGTAGAAATTATTTAAATAACCATTTACAAAAATAAAAAATTATAAGTGATTATTTAAATAATTGCATATAAAGATATAATTTAATAAAAAATATAAAAAATAAAATCACAAAGATATTTTGGTTTTTTTTATTAAATTTTATAAACCAAAAAAAAAAATACAGAAGGTAACTCTTCGATGAAAACACAAAGTAGGCGTTTTCTATAATAACTGCCTACGTTTTTTCTTTTTTTTAATTTTAAGCCCAATCCCTCTTTCGAGCTGATCTCATCTCGCTTCTATTCCTCTCGTTCGAGCTCTCACTAATCCTTCCCTCCCGACGAAGCTCTCTCAAGTTTTGTAGCTTGCTAGCAGTCAGTCCGCCGTGGTTGTAGTCTCACGCTCCCTCTCTCCTTGCTTGCTTATTGTGTGGGTGGTCATCTACCAACGATTTTCTCTCTCCCACCGACTGCCGTCGTTTCTCCCTCCTTCACCGTCTTGCACTGGTTTGTCACGCATTCTTCAGTAAATCGCTAATAATAGCTCGTCCTCCATTGCTTCGCCTCCTTTCCTCTACCTCGTTCTCCACTGCGCTTCATCGTGCTTCATTCTTACAATCCCACATATGGCTTCTTCGGCCGTTTTTTCTGTTAGTTCGTGCGCTGTTCTTCTCTGACTGGTTCTTTATTTCGTGCTGCTTCTCTCTTTCAGTAAGTTCATCTTTCTCTGGCTATTGTGTTGTTCTGTACTAGAGATTGGCTATTGCGTTGTTCTGTATAGGTTGTTAGTTATTCTGATTTGTTAACTTTGTTCACATCAATATATTAATTTTTAAATAATTTCTGGTGAAAGACTTTGTTTAATTTTAACTTTGTTCACAGCAATTACTCGTGGGTCTTAGAAACCCATTTCCCATTTCAGACCTAAACCAAGAAGAGGGTCTGCGAAGTGTGAGTTTAAATTGATTAAAACCTCATTTTGCTTCTTGTGTTTCTCTACCTTTCTCTGTTAGAAGAAAATTGAATAAACTGATTTAGGAGAGGGACTCCATTAGGTGACTAGTCTGACTCTGTAACGTTGGTGCATTTGGAGGATAGGGTTCAGTCATGTCCTGTTTCAAGACGATTCGATATATATATATATATGGGGCATAGCAGGGTAAGAACGATACCATAGCATGGCTCCTATGTGTTATTGTTGTTGCTGCTACTATTAGAGTCTATGACATCATGAGGAAGGTAACCATATTCACGGGGCTTCCTTACAATTGTTTCCTACATTTTCTGATATTTGCTTATGCTGTAACAAATTTTCTAAGTTCTGAACTAGAAACAGTGGTTTTCTAGCCCCATGTAGCCTTATTGTTTTTGTTTTTACTCAGGATTCCTTTGTAAGTATAGCCATATTTGACTCTTTTTCTGTGCATGTAGAAAAAAGGTGTTCATCTCTATTGATTGCTTTGTTAAGGCCATTGCGTCAGATGAACAATGTAGGCTTAGGATAATGTATGGAAATTATGAAATGCAAGGCCATTGAAGTTACTTGGAATCGAGGATGGCAGAAAAAGCATAGAATTAAGGTAAGTATTTGCAGATGGCCTTGCTACTGTTTGCATCACTTTTTAATAAAATTCAGGGAAAAAAAATGTCCCTCCTCTGTCTATTCCCTGCTTTTCTCTTGCTGTATTGTTTGGGTGTTGGTTTAGCGTTATTTTTCATATTATAAGAAGTGATTGGGTGAGTTCACTTTTTCTGTACTATGCCTATTTCAGCCAAAGTTAAGATTTACTGAAAACATTGCTATGAGTATTCTTGTTATTTTTTCTACTTTTATGCATATTTCAACTCATCCCTTGTTGCATTTCAGGTGATTGGTGCGGGAGTAGACAAGGAAAGGATTTCTGGTATTGATATTTGTTTCAATGATGTAGATAAGTGGATGTTTTCAGGGGATGAGGTGCTTATAATGGAGACACCTGGTCATTCCCGAGGTCGCATTGATTGCCTATTTTCATTAGTATACATTAGTATATCTCCATAAGGTCGATCTATGTCAGTCATAATTCAGAATCAACTGATGAAAATCAGCTCAATTGGTGCTTCTATGGCCTTTTTAGTTAATGGCATTTCAAAATCAAATGGCGTCATACAGTCTTCAAGTATTGTCTTGTCAGTTATGAACTTGTTGATATCTAGTGTATTTCTTCCATCAAATGGTGTTCTCCGACTGACCTTGAGGTTATTGACTGGCTAGATAATTGAGTAAAAGGCTTGTATATTGCAGTTAAGCTGTGATAGTGATTTTGAGTAGTGAGCTTATGCATTTTCTTATTTCTGAATATTTTATTGTCACTGTACTGTTCATTATCTATATTTCCTTGTGGCACTTTTGCTATGATATGAATATTAAATTTTCTACATATTTATGAGCAAAGTAGCGAGCATGCATTATGAACATATCAAGCCATCATATTCTGACCTTGTTTTCAGATTACTTATCTTTCTAATATATCTCTCTTTGCTATTTAAAGCAAAATTTCTGATAAGCCGCCGTCTGTTTTCAGTTTGTAACGTTTTGACCCCATGCAACTGTAGCTTTTCTAATGACTCTATCTTATTTTTGTCTGCTTTCTTATTTACTTTATCCTGGTTAGTGCTTCAAGTTACTTTTGAGTACTTCATAATTAAGCAATTTCTTAAATCATCTTCCCTCACAGAATCCCAGGTATCAACTTCCTGTGTTTAAAAAACTATACCCATTTTTTTTTTCTCTTCATTTGTCAGGGAATAGTTCTGGATCTATGATACAAATATTGTGACTATTTTAAATATACATTTGGAGCTGCAACTGGAAAATATGCATCCGATTGGTCATAAGTGTAAGAAAAAAAAAAGAATGGCAATTAAAGACAAAAAGATCATGGCTGAAACTAGATGCCCATTTATAGTTATCTCTTGTACTGGGACAGAGCTTTCAATCTCCTGGAACTTTAATATAATTTGCACAAAAATTTTGCTTCATTTATACCAGCTAGTGACCTTTGTTTTCTGTTCTAATTTTATCATTAAATAGAATAAATTTTGTGTTTATGCAACCTGTAATGAAATTGGGTCAAAATCAGTTATGATTCTTATACTAAAGAAATATCAAGGTGCTTAATGGTCCTCTTAGAATAACTAATTAAACTATTTTTATATATATAGATATGTTTGTATAGTAAGTTACAAGAGTAGTTATTTTTGTGTGTTGGTTTTATTGGAATCAGAGGTTTCTACCATCAGAATTTGGGCTTGTTTGAGCAGTAGAGCCAGCAGTGAACTTGTTTGAGCAAAAAGTGAAAATCCGATGGGCAGTTGAGGCTGAAGGGATTCCTTACACTTACGTATGTTCCAATGCTCTTGCTAGGTACTTCTTACCCACTTATGATGTATATTTAGTATTTATTGCAATATATAGTACTAGTCCATTAAATATTGCTGATGTTGATACCTTGTGCAGTTTTAGGCCTAATTGTGTTTTACTAACAAAGACAGAATTCATCCCAAAGATAAAATTAAGTAGGAACAACTCGACATTTCCATATGCTATGGTGATTGATAAGGTCTAAATTCCTCATAAAAGAATCTTGTAGTGCATAAACCATTAGGACTTTGCTCAAACTTATTCTTTGGTCTTTTGCCTAATTGAGTTAACCTTAAACCATGGAGTTTTGGAGTCTTAGAAACATAGAATGAGAAATCTAGGCATACTAAGGAGTATCTCTTGTTTTCATTATGAAATTTGAACTGACCAAAAGCTTAGACCTTTGAATATATGTAATGATTTATATTTTATCTGTTTTTAGCAAGGTTATCTTCCTTGCAATTTTGTTATACACTTTAATGATTTGTCCTTTTAACTATTTTTATGCAGTTAGTTGGGTTCACTGGTTGAAAGCTCTCTCTCTAACTTTGAAAGTCATGGAGAGAAGATTGGTTATGTCAATACAAGGCTCAAGAAAGATTGGCCATGCTCAATAGGTGTTAACATATTGTTTATAGATTATTTATAGTGTCTAAGATATTGTTTAGAAATTATTTTTTATTTTATCATTTGATAGTGTCAAGATATTGTCTATTTGTAATATGTAAGTCAATATTGATTTTAAGTACATTTTAATGTAATAAATTTTATTTTTTGTTAATGGGTTTAATATGTTGCATATATTTTAATATTAGATTAATTTAACATCAAAATATTTGTTTAAAAGAAATAACTATCTTTCATGGATGATTATTTATATAATTGCCAATAAAAGTCTACTTTTACAAGTGGTTATATAGATAATCATATACGAAAGTCCATTTTTGTGTGTAGTTATACAGATAATCATTTACAAAAGTGAACTCTTATAGGTAGTTAATAATCGCCTACAAAAGTTAACAATTTTTATGACACTTGAATAGTAGGTGGTTTATAACCATCAAGAAAGGGCAAAAAATAACTACCTACGAAACTCATTTATGAAATAGAAAATAAAAGCAAATTCTCAAATATAGAACTTAGCAATCATGGTTGTGATAGTATAGCATCTTCGCCTATCGCCACATTATCGTAGCACGCCCAAAAGAGTTCAATGATGAAAGCAGCATCCTTCAATATCAGTTTCACAAGTTCATTCTTGCGAAGTTTAATGCTTACTGAGTAAGAAGCACGAACCATGGGCTCTGAATGTTTCACAAAGCTGACCAAACCTTCCAAACTAGTCAAAGCTTTTTGGATAAATCTTTTGAGGAATATTTGCTTGAGCGTTTCCATTCCTTGCAGCCTCTCATTGCCATAGTGAAAGGGTCCAATGGATACAACATTTTGCGATGTAAGCAACTTCTTTGGATACAACATTTTGCGATGTAAGCAACTTCTTTTGGATCACGAAGTGATTGGGGCACCTTGTAGATGCAAAAAGCAGGTGACAAGAGACCATGATCACTAATCTTGATCATTTCTTCAATGTCAATTATCACATCGTCTTCCATCTATTAGATTTGATTTAGAAAACGATTGGAATTTCCGTGAGAAAATAAAAAGGGGAAAACAAGGAAAAGGAACATAAGCTTCTGACAAATGTTCAGGTTAATAAAATTAGAATTAAACATAAGTAATCTTTAAACTTGTAAGCAAAAAGAAAGTAAAGAAAATAAGGAATAAAAAAAAAAGCCTTTCCGATTGAACAAGAGTACAGGATGCATACTTGTTGTTCCAAGTGATTGGAGGATAAATCACCAGAAGGAGAGGTGATCTGGAGAAATGGTTGCGTAATTTCCACCATTTCATGAGAAATCTCAAAGGTCGAGTCTTTCTGCTTCATGCCTGCCTTCTTCTAGTGAATCTCACTATGTATTGCTCTTCTCGGATATATAGTACTATTAGGGCAAATTGTCAACTTATTATATTTAATGTACTTTAAATCCATTCAAATGTATACTAATAGACATGCTCCATAAATAAGGTGTAACACCCTACCTCCTGACACCTCCGTACTTAACCAAAACTTCAAAATTTGACCCAACACAACCCTGACATCTCAAAATAACTCTTCCAATTCATAAACACAGAGGAAACGACTTAAAACATCCAGAAACTGGGCTGGGGCAGCGGCCGCTACAGTACCACCGCGGCTCTAGCCTCCCCTGTCTCAACATCGCTACTGCCTCCTGTGGTGCCGCGGCCTAACTTCCTGATCCGCGGCGCCCCCAGCTGATAACCCATATCAGCAAACTCAACACTCTGGGGCGAACTTCTGATACGCATAACTTTATTCTCCGACCTCCGATTGACTTGATTCCAACTCCTATAAGTCAATCTAGTCCCCATCTATCCAAGGACACCACTTTTACATCAATCCGACTCCCTATAGAGATTCTGGACCCTTAACACTGTTTTGGCCACTTCTTGAACAAAACTTACCACTATCAACCTCCAATTGCCACCAAAGGCAAATAGACACTCCCAGACCAATCATACAGGTCCAAAATCCCCAAACCAAATTGTCCAAAGAGGCTATACCTCAAAGGAACCACTCCTCTGAGAGTTGACCTCTTGGAACCCAACTGACCAAATGGGCTACAGGCCCTTAGACAAACCAACAAGGCCCGACATCACTCTGGACTTCCCAAAACTGTCACACAAACTTCTCAACAACATTCAACCATACTTACCACATACATAAACATCCATACATAGCCAGTCTCAATCATATCATTATCCATTACAAACCATTCTCTATCCTACTTGGCACATAATACATTAACCAAAAATACAAACACTACATAGACTTCCCACGTACACAGCTACTCCTGCGTCTTCTCCGGACTAGTGCCAGAATCGTCACCTGAAAGGTTAGTTTATGGGAGAGGGGGTGAGACAATGTCTCAGTAACCGGGAACAACAACCACACACACAATATATATATATACATATAGCTCACACAAATCATGAATGCAATATGAAATGAATGACATGCATGTCGCCCTCACAGGGACTCCATCCTTATCCTCCCTAACACGTATATCATCCATCCTTATTCTCCCTAACATATATATATCATATATAGCATCCACCCTTATCCTCCCTAACATATCTATAATCCAACCTTATCCTCCCTAACATATATATATATATCATATCGTCATCATATCATCACCACTCCATCCGCCATGTATCACAGTCTCACAATGTCATGTGGTGATGCTCAAGTATCATCATATCATCATCATCGTAATGTCATGTATATATCATATCATATCAACATCATCATCACATATCTCATTATCATAAACATAATCATCATCTAACTGTATACATACCACGATATATAAAACAGTACACACACAAATATATCAATATCGTGATATGAAAGAGACACACATATATATATGCACAAGCATCCGTACTATCATATTACATAATCAACACAATATAAACAAACACCCGGTTACCTCAATTGTCGTTACCACACACACACGAGTTCCACAAGCTTCCTTGAACTATCCAATACACGTGAACCCCTCTCGATTAGCCAACAACCTTTACCATATCACAATTCTTCCATTAGCACAATATACCAACAAATCAAACATCATAATTCAACCATATTAACCTAACCCAAGGTTTCAACACCCTTTCCATGCATCAATAAGCTCTTAGGGATCACTCAAACACTACACAACCTCATATACTTCAGATTCCCAAGAGCCCTAACCAAAAACAACCTAGGGTTAAGCTCAAATCACACATAAACCCTTCCAAACTCGAATCCAAACATTAAGAACATCAGAACACACTTCCTTAACCCCAAAACATCCATTTCAATCGGTGGATTTCACCCCAAACCGGAAATCCAACCATACAACCGAAAATCCCAAATTTCAACCGAAGAAAATGGAGAAAGAGGAGTAGGGAACGCTTACCAACTTAAATCTAAGCTCCCAATGGACGAGAATCACTCTGGGACACCGAAAATGCCGAACCCTAGCATTGCTCCTCGTCTCTCCGCGTCGCTCCTTTCGTTTTCTTTCTTTCTTTCGCGTCCGACTGATCCGGATTTAAACAAATATCTCGACCCTCGCCGTGGCTCCGGCACTCCTCGTCGCAGCTCCACCAAATTATCCAGAACAATGCCACTGGAAAGCTTCTCGCCGCGGCGGCCCTGCTCCTTGCCGCGGCGTGGAGCTCCTTCAGACTCCACTTGAGCCTTCCTCCGTCCTGTTTCCTCCGGTCCTGAATACAATGCCAAGAAAAATATCATGAGGGGCATTACATAAGGTGATTTTTACTTTCTCATTTTCAAATTATAAGGGTATGATTAATTCATATTTTCATAACAGTTTTTTTTTATTTTTTAAAACAAAAAAATAAAAAAAATTATCTGTTAAGTCTATTTTTTATAAAATATTCTGAAAATCAGAAAAATAAATTAATATTAATAGAAAACTCAAAACATATTTAAGATATTTTATATTTTTTGTTTTGAAAAATACAAGAAAAGATAAAAAACACCTACCTTATTAATAATAAAGTTATAAATTTTAAATAATACATTTAACTCTTGTTAGTTATGATATTTATAATAATTATTCAAACAGATATTTTTATTTTCTTGTTCCTAAGACTTATTTTGGAAAAAAAATTATACAAAATTGTTTTGAGAACATTAAGTTACTTTTAATTGTTTTACGCATATTAGGAAAGATAGTTAAAATTAATTGGAATCGTTAAATTTTATAAAATTATTTTTCAAAAATTATAAAAGTAAATTATTATTTTTGTTTTCTTGAAATTTTCTATCGCTCTCTAAGGTTATGTTTGGGAGTTTACAACAGAATGTGATGGAATATATGGTCATTAATGGAACATAATGGAATGGAACAGAATGCAGTGGAACGGAATAAAATATTCCATTCTTTGGGATTTTTATGAGGGCAAAAAGTGGTCTCATTAGACCATTGGTTAGAAGTTATTATAAAATGGATGGAATGGAATGAATTATTATTATTTTTCAATATCATCCTTATGAGCAAATTTAGATGAAAAAGTGTGTAAATAAATTCTTATTGTTTTTTGTTTAAATTGTATTGCTTTTACTTTCTAGATAGATGGGATTCTTGTTTTTTCTTTTTTAATTGTATTGCTTTTACTTTCTAGATAAATGAGATCTATCTATATCATATAGCATCTCACATGCAATAATCTCGAACTATGGCAGCCATTGATTTCTTATTATATTATCCTATAATTATTTTAGCCTAGTATTATAAGGTGTCTGCTTGTACACTCAAACATTTACCTTTATGAAGTTATTTTCTCTGGCTAATGAAGCTATATATGTAGAATGAACTTAATTTTAAATGTTACATATAAGGTTTTGACGTCAATAACCATTTTAGTTAACTTTAATTTGATGCTGAAGCAGGAATACAAAAAGGCGCCTCACCTACTATTTCATAGATTATGAGGGAATTGTTGTGGGAAATCACTAAAAAGTGTGCTTTATAAGATAGAATTAAGGGCAATTTTGTAATCGAGGTATATATTTTTGACCATTCCATCCATGACCCCCCAATTTGGGGGGACAAGAAAAATTAGATTTAAGATGGCTAAGGATAGCTTAGGAAAGCCATCTCTTACCATCCCCTTCCCACATAAAAAAATATTTCAAATAATGACTTAACCTATTGAGTCATTCCACTCCATTCCATGCCATAAAAAAAAAAAACTCCCAAACAAGCTAAAATTACATGATTTTACTAGGAAAGTTTATCTAAAGATATTAACAATAAATAGTATTCTGGTGATACCAACTACATTGACAAGTCACATTATAACTGTTGATGAAAGAGTTTTGATGATTTTAAACCAACACTCAAGATCTTGGATTGAAGATATCAAAGGAGATCAAAGCTGTTCCAAGTGAAGATTTTCTGAGTATTTGCTGTTAGATCTCTTGTAGGATCTTTAGTTTTTGTTATGATTGGGTAAAAGGTTTTGATTTGAAGAAAAGATGTTTTCAAACTTTGATTTTATGTTAAATCCTTGAATATTTGAAAAACACCCACAAACAGACGAAGGTTAAAAGTTTAAACTAAACTGTCAAGTTAGAAATTCGAACTTTGCCTTTGGAAATTCGAATTTCGAGCTAAAACTGATTAAGTCTGAAGAGATGGCTCTCTGTCAGACGAATTTTGGTGGTTCAAAATTCGAATTTTCATCTAGTCTGAAAGAAGCCTTTCTGGTGACAGACGAACTTCACACTTCCAAAATTCGAATTTCAAGTAAAATGAAGTTTGTGAAAACCAAAGAAATTCGTCTGAAACCATGACAAAGTGCATCTGAAATCAAAAGATATTCAGCTTGAAAAATGCTCTCTGACAGACGAATTTCGAGATTCCAACACTCGAATTTTCATATAAGTCTGAAAGAAGCTTCTTGACAACAGACGAACTTTGAGTCTTCAAAATTCGAATTTCAGACAAAACAAAACTTGAGAAAATAGAAGAAATTCGTCTGAAACTATGTTAAAGTTCATCTGAGATCAAGAATGAGTTAAGTCTCAAAATTGCTCTCTGACAGACGAATGTCACCCTTTCAAAATTCGAATTTCGAAGAAAGTAAACTACTGTGTCTCTTTATACGTTCAATGGACAGACGAATTTTGGATACCAAAATTCGAATTTCGAAGACACTGTAGCAAATTGAAAACACTGTTCACACTTAACCAAAAATCTTTCTTCTTGAAAATTCATATGTCACATTGTGAAAATGTTTTATAAGTTTCAAAATTCGAATTTCACTTCATGAACAGACGAACTTCGTGTTGTAACGTTGAAAGCTTTAACCTTCGGTTCCTTCGAAATTCGTCTGTTGACCAACCAAAATTCGAATTTCAGTATGTCAGAAACATTAAATGCGGTTGGTAAACGGATAGTTTTTCAGAGTAACCGTTGGATAACTTCCCCAACGGATAGATTTAGTCTCTAACGGATATTTGAGACCTAAATCTATAAATACAACATCATTTGAAGTTGTGGGTATCGAATCAAACTTGTATACACTGAATTTATGCTAAATCTTCTTCTCAAAAGCTCTTACCCTCTCAACTTCTATATATACACTTAAACTTTCATATCTACTCTTTTCAAGAGAGTTATTTCATTGTAATCAATCTACTCTTCATCTGGAAGATAGATTTACTTGTGAGGGGTATTCACAAGGGGATTGAGAAGCACATAGTGAAAGTGCTTGGAGAGTTTGAGAGAGCTCAGAAACAGAGCATACTCGTTGTACTGTGGCCTTAGCAAGAAGCCCATTGAAATTCTTGCTGTATAGTGGATAAATCTCAAGAGGTGTCTTGGGGACTGGATGTAGGTCAAGTGGAAAGACCGAACCAGGATAAATTACTGAGTTTTCTTCTCCCTATCTTCACTTTTCAGCTTGCTCTGTTTTACGCATTATTTTCATTATACTGTGATATCTCCACTTACCTCACCTTGTGCAGAAAATTTTCAATCTTCCCAATTCACCCCCCCTCTTGGGAAGTCAGCGTTGCTAACAAGTGGTATCAGAGCCCGGATTCCCATTCAAAGGAACTCACAGTCCGGGAATTAAAATGGCTGGCTTTGGAGAGAGTATACTTCCTGAAGGAAACAACACTAACAGACCACCAGGCTTCAGTGGAGAGCATTATGGATATTGGAAGATGAGGATGCAGATCTACCTTCAATCAATTGACCTTGACATCTGGTCAGTGATTGAAAAAGGAGATTTCGTTCCAATGGCTCAAACAGAAGATGGAAGACACAAAGAGAAGCTGGAAGCAGAGTGGAATGATGAAGACAGAAGGAGAGTTCTACTGAACTTCAAAGCAAAGCATTGTTTGGTTAGTGCCCTTAACCAGGATGAATTCTACAGAGTCTCACAATGCTCCACTGCAAAAGAAATGTGGGATACTCTACAGATTGCACATGAAGGAACTTCTGGAGTCAGGGAAAACAAACTGAACACGTGCATTGGGGAGTATGAAAGCTTCAGAATGGCTGAAGGAGAAACTGTAAAGGAGCTCCAAAAGAGATTCACTCTTATTGTGAATCAACTGAAGAGCCTGGGAAAAGAATACACACAGTCTGAGAAAGTGAGAAAAATACTCAGAGCTCTACCTCTGGAATGGCAGCCCAAGGTGACAGCTATAGAAGAGGCCAGAGGAGAATCAATGGCTTCTGTCACAGCTCTCTTCGGCAGCCTTGAGGAATATGAAGGAAAGATCAAAGCACTCAAGGAAGCTGGGCTGGACAGAAAGAAGAAAGGCCTTGCCCTCAAAGCTGCTGATGAAAAGGAAGAAGAATCTGATGAAGGAGATGAGCTGAATGAGGAAACTCTGGCTATGATGGTCAGAAAATTCGGAAGATTCTGCAGCAAGAAGAAGAGCAAGAGATTCTTCAAGAAAGGAGTAATTGGAGAAAGCAAGAAAGAGGCAAAAGAACCTGTAACTTGCTATGAGTGCAAGAAGCAGGGACACATTAAGTGGGACTGTCCCCAATTCATTAAGAAGCAGGAAAAAGAAAAGAAAGCTGCAGACAAAGGGAAGAAGAAGAAAGCCTATATCTCATCCATATGGGGCAACAGCTCAGATGAGGAAGAAGAAGATGAGGATGAGGTTGCCAAAATTTGTTTAATGGCACTTGCCTCAGAAGAAGTCTTACCCTCATGCAGCAGTGATCAGGAAGAAGAGGTATATGAATCTGAACCTTCCTATTCTGAATTACAAGATGCATTTCATGAGCTTCATGATGAATTCATTAAAGTTGCTAAAGAATTGAAATTGGCAAAGAAAAGGATAAATAAGCTGGAATCCCAAAGCATAGTTTCTGAAATTGCCTCTTTGCCCACTACTGAATCTGTTTGTTGCACTTCATGCATTGAACTCAAGCAAACTAATGACTATTTAGTTAAAAGCATGTCTAGGCTCACTAGAGGCAAAGACATGTTGTTTGCATTAATGGGGAGCCAAAGAATATCACAAGGCAAAGCTGGTCTTGGCTATGATCCATGTGCTGTCAAGGAAAAGATTAGGAAGAAAAATCAGAATGCTTATATGAGACATTTTGTGCATGCTGAGAACAATAAAAAGAAAACTAATGCATTACATCACATTGAAACATATGATCAACCAAGGCATGCAAGACAAAAGTATTATCTGCACTGTTTTCTTCCTGCATCTCAATCTAGCAGTCCTTTCACTACCTGTCATTTCTGCAACAAAAAGGGACATATTTCCAGTTCTTGTGCCTTGAAGAAAAATGGGCTTGGCAGGAAAGTTGAATGGGTTCCCAAAGTTGCATCTGCATCTAGGGAAAAATATACTGACCTAAAAGGACCCAAGCAAATTTGGGTACCTAAAAGGAAAACGTAAACATTGTTTTGCAGGTCTGTCTCAAAGCTAAGAAAAGCAACAAATGGTATATGGACAGTGCCTGCTCAAGTCACATGACAGGTGATAAGGAGAAGTTCATCACCCTGAGAGACAAGAAAGGAGGAAAGGTGAGCTTTGGAGGTGACCAATATGGCAAAATCATTGGTATTGGAATTGTGGGTAAAAATCCAGAAACATCCATTGAAGAGGTGCTGTTTGTGATTGGACTTAACCACAACCTGCTAAGCGTGAGTCAGACCTGTGACAAAGGAAACTGGGTGCTGTTTGACTCAAAGTTTTGCCTGGTCATCAGAAAAAGTGATCACAAAGTTATCCTCAAAGCTCAAAGGGATGGTAACTGCTATACTATTGATCTTGATGAACTTCCTCCCTTAGATTCTGTATGCTTAATTAGTCAGAATAATGATAGTTGGCTATGGCATAGAAGATTAGCTCATGTGAACATGAATCAACTGTCTAAACTAATTAAAAATGAGCTAGTAACTGGTCTACCAAAAATATCTTTTGAAAAGGATAAAGAATGTGATGCATGCTTAAGAGGAAAACAAACCAAATCATCATTTAAATCTAAAAATGTAGTTACCACAACTAGACCACTTGAATTGTTGCATATGGACTTAATTGGACCATCTAGGGTGAAAAGTCTTGGTGGTAATCTGTATGTGCTTGTAATTGTTGATGATTATTCTAGATTTACTTGGACATTATTTCTTTCCTCCAAAAGTGATACCTTTGATGCATTTGCAACCTTAGCCAAGAAAGTGCAAAATGAGAAAGGTATTTCTATTGTGTCTATCAGGTCAGACCATGGAGGAGAATTTGAAAATGCATACTTCCTGGAGTACTGCAATGAGCATGGGATTGATCACAACTTCTCAGCACCAAGAACTCCTCAACAAAATGGAGTAGTAGAAAGGAAGAATAGAACTATTGGAGAGATGGCCAGAGCTATGCTAAATGAGAAGGAACTCTCCCAAGTATTCTGGGCTGATGCAGTAAATACAGCAAGTTACATCATAAACAGAGCTTACATCAGACCAATCCTTGGGAAGACTCCATATGAGCTGTACAAGGGAAGAAAGCCAAATCTGTCACACCTCCATGTGTTCGGGTGCAAATGCTTCATTCACAACAATGGTAAAGAAAATCTAGGTAAATTTGATGCCAAATCCGATGAAGGTATATTTCTGGGTTATTCAAGTAGGAGTAAGGCATATAGAATTTATAATAAAAGATCAAATGTAATAGAAGAATCTGTACATGTGGTTTTCATTGAAAATGAAACTGTTTCAAAACATACTATCAATGAGGATGATCTTACTTTCAATTTTGAAAAACTAGGAATTTCTGATAAGAGTAAAACTGAACCTCCAAAGATATCTGAATCTGTTAATATAGAGGAAGATATCCAGGAGCAAGAGTTTGATGAAGAAAACAATGAGGAAACATCTCAAGAACTTCCTAGAGCTTGGAGATATCAAAGGAATCATCCTGTTGATCAAGTAATAGGGAATGTTCTAGAGAGAGTCAAAACCAGAAAATAGTTAAGAGAACAGATGCTCAACTGTGCTTTCATTTCTCAAATAGAACCCAAATGTACTGAAGAGGCCTTAACTGATGATTACTGGATTTTGGCTATGCAAGATGAATTAAATCAATTTGAAAGAAATCAAGTTTGGGATTTAGTGTCTAGACCCAAAAATCATCCTGTTATTGGTACCAAATGGGTTTTCAGAAATAAACTTGATGAATCTGGAACAATAATTAGAAATAAAGCTAGACTAGTTGCTAAAGGGTATAATCAAGAAGAAGGTATTGATTTTGAAGAAACTTTTGCACCAGTAGCTAGATTAGAAGCTATAAGAATACTACTGGCATATGCATGCATGAAAAATATTTTATTATATCAAATGGATGTAAAAAGTGCTTTTCTGAATGGATATATCATGGAAGAGGTTTATGTTGATCAACCTCCAGGTTTTGAGGACTCTACAAAACCAAACCATGTTTATAAACTGAAGAAAGCTCTCTATGGTTTAAAACAGGCCCCTAGAGCATGGTATGAGAGACTGAGCAATTTTCTAACTGAAAAGGGGTTTAACAGAGGCAAAGTTGACACAACCTTATTTACTAAGAAAGAAAATAAAGATTTACTAATTGTTCAAATCTATGTTGATGATATTATTTTTGGTGCTACTAATGAGGTTCTTTGCAAGGAATTTTCTAAGTTAATGCAGGGAGAATTCGAGATGTCTATGATGGGTGAACTCAATTTCTTCCTTGGATTGCAAATCAGACAGCTAAATGATGGTATCTTCCTCAGTCAATCCAAGTATCTAAAGGAGCTGTTAAAGAAGTTTGGTATGGAGAATGCCAAGCCAATGGGAACACCTATGGCTACTGCAACCAAACTGGACATGGATGAGAATGGGAAGATGTTTGACATTACTCAGTACAGAAGAATGATCGGATCTCTGCTGTACCTAACTGCCAGCAGACCTGACATTATGTTCAGTGTCTGCATGTGTGCAAGGTTCCAATCATGCCCCAAAGAAACCCATGCAACAGCTGTGAAAAGAATTTTTAGATATCTTATTGGAACATCACAGATGGGTCTTTGGTATCCAAAAGGCAATGGAGAAGATCTCAAAGGATACACTGATGCTGATTTTGCAGGATCCAAAACTGACAGAAAAAGCACAAGTGGAGCCTGTCAGTTTCTTGGAGGATCCCTGGTCTCATGGTTCAGCAAAAAGCAAAACAGTGTGGCCTTATCCACTGCAGAAGCTGAGTATGTTGCAGCTGGAAGCTGTTGTGCCCAAGTCATCTGGATGAAACAGCAGCTTGAAGATCTTGAGGTTAAAATGAAAGAGACACCAATCATGTGTGACAACCAAAGTGCTATAAATATCACCAAGAATCCTGTCATGCATTCGAGGACTAAACATATTGAAGTTAGGCACCACTTCATAAGAGATCACGTTCTGAAAGGAGAAGTTAGATTGGAGTACATCCCAACAGAGGATCAAGTTGCTGATATACTCACAAAGCCTCTATCAGAAGACAGACACTGCAAAATAAGGAGAGAATTGGGAATGGTAAATCCCAATGAATTGTAAGTCATTTCTGTGCAAGTCTGTCTTTAGAACTTTTAATATTAGAATAAATTCTAACTTGAGCATCGGAGTATGTTTTAGTATAGTTTCAGGTGCTCCTTGTGAAAATCAATGGCTAAAAGTTTGAAAGATTGGAGCACTCCAGATTGGAACAACCAGAAAATGAAGAGAATGATAATTATTCTGAGTTCTGGATCCATTCTGTAAGTTTTTAAAGTTGAAATTTGTATGTTGTTTGAATACTAGAAAAATCTCTTTGATAATCTATGTTTTTGAACTAGTCAACGTGGTCAACATTCGAATTTTGGTTGACTAACAGACGAACTTTGGCCTGTTATGTCTTGGAACAGTTCTCGGTTATGCCTCGAAATTCGTCTGTTGATGCTTGAAAGTTCGAATTTTCAAAGACAAAAATATATATATATATATATATATATTTTCAACGTCATAGTTGTTCATCATTGCTAAATGAAGCATTACTTCTTAACATACGAATGTTGAACAATCTTGACAAAAGTTGAAAAATTCGAATTGTCAAGCTCAAAATTCGTCTGTTGAACCATGTTCTTGTTGATTGTATCACTGAAAGATGAAGTTCTGAATGCTTAATTCGTCTATTGACTGTTGATTTGATTATTGTCTGCCTTTTTCTTTTCAACATTCGAATTTTGTTGGAACAAAATTCGTCTGATGTGCTTGTATTGTTTGTTTCAAGCCACTGTCAGACGAACTTTCAAGATGAAAATTCGTCTGTCAGTAAGCTGCGCTGAACGGTTTAACTTGTAACTGCCCGAAGTTCGAATTTTGACCTCTCAAAATTCGTCTGTCAGACGGTTACACACGTTAAATGCGTCAGTTTTCCACAGAACAGACGCAACCCTATTTGTAACCTCTCTAAGTCTGTTCTGATTCTCTCTTCAATCTTCTTAACTTCTGTCCAAAAACCGTCTTTTTCCACCGATTAAACTTCCTTTCGCATCATATAAACCCATTCTCAGCCACATTCTGCTTCATTCAACCGAGAAATGGCAAGAGTTAAAATTCCTGGAACAGGAAAAGCTGTGGCCCGTCCGAAAAGGAATGTTAAATCACAATATGCTACCAAAGAAGGAGAGAAATCAAAGAGAAAAGCCGAACCCAGTAAAGCTACTCCCTCTAAACGCCAGAAATCTTCATCCAAAGCAGAATCCCAGAAATCTGGCCCCTCCTCTTCAAAAAGTGCAGAACCGTCTGCTCCTGCTGCTGCCTCTTCTGCCTCTTCCAGTACTGAATCTGGAGAGTTTGAATTGACTACACTACCACTATGGAGCACTCCTGAGATTCAAGAAGAGTACACTACCAAGTTTTCCAACAAAAAGGTAATCAAGCCTCATTGTGTGAATGTGGAACAATTTCTGATTTCCAACAATTTTGATGCTGCTATATGGTTGTTAAGATATAAAAATTTGTTGGAAATTGCTGAAAGATATGATGATGAAGTAGTGAAGACTTGGTATGCGTCTCTTAAGTATAACAGCAAGAAGATGAAATGGGAGGTCACCTTGAGATCAAGGACCATTTGGCTTGCTGATGAAACATTCAATGAGGTGTTAGAAATCCCAGGACAAGATGGGCTAAAAGTTGACTTAACAGCCTCTGGGTATATGGATGAGGCAAGCACAGCAGATGAAGAAGGTGGATCCTTTCTGTACTACAAGGAGAGCACCATTTTGGACACCTTATTCAGGAGAAGGGAGAACAGGCCAACAATAAATCTGTTGAAGCCCACAGACCTAAGTGTACAAGTCAGAATCCTGCACTACATAGTGTCAAGGATCATTTTCAACAAGGGTGGTAGCTTCAATCTGATAACAAGGGCAGAGGCTCATGTGATGACTGCTATCATTCGTGGGAAGCTGATCAATATGGGTCATATCATCCTTCAGCGAATGATAAAGGCAAGGGATCAGAGGAAGGATTCCACACTCCCCTATGCTGCAATTGTTTCAAGAATCCTGCAGCATGCTAGGATTCAGCACATTGAGAAAGGGAAAGGGAAACTCACTGAGGCATTCAAGGAGGAGGAACTGCAAAGAATGGGCATTGAGAAAGATGAAGGACGATGGGTTGGAAAGGGAGCAGGAAAAACTGAAGACCTGTTCTTTGTCCCTGATGCATCCCTCCAACAAGAAGGCACTTCTGAGGCCCCTGAAAGATCCTTACCTCAGCCTTCCCAGACAATTCCATCTCCCTCCAGGCCTACTCACCCTCCTTCCACTCCCTCCTCACGAGCCAAGCCAACTAAGATCACTGAGTTGTTTGACAGTCTGTCAACACTCATTCTCAGCATTAAAGATGAGCAAAATGCCAAATTTGCTCATCTACAAGATCAGATCCATCAGTTGGCAGTGAATATGAAGGTGGTGGCTGATGCATATGAAGAGATAAGAAATGCAATTCCTACCACTTTAGCTCCACCTCAGCCTGGTGTCCCTGAGCCTACTCTGTCTCCATCCCCTGTGCCTCCAAGTCCCTTTGAGACTGCCTTCAAGAATCAGAGCAAGTTGAAAGACTGGTTGAAGCCATTTCAACCTCTTCTGTGCCAGAAGGAGCAAGCAATGTGGAAAGGAGCATTGTGCCTGTTGTAGATTATCTTGCCATTGCTCACAATGCTCTGCTGCTAGCTCAAAGGAGAAGGCTGGAAGAAATGTTTCCTCCTGCTGAACCACCTTCTCAATCTATTGCTGCTTATGGGCTTTCAGAGCACCAAAGAGCTCAACTAGCTCTTTCTAGGCAGGAAATGCAAGTACTGCTTGAGGTCTCTGATGATGATGAAGAACCTGCTGAGCCCCCTGCACCAGTTCAGCCAGAGATTCCTTTTGCTCCTGTCCCCCTTCGTGCTGTTCCTATCACTCAGATACCTCCTCCAATGGACTTTGTTGGACTTCCTGATGATGCCAAAAAGGGGGAGAAGATAAAGCAAACTGGGAAGCAAACTGGGACCAAGCAAGCTGGAAAATCTGCTGAGCCATCTGGAAAAGGAAAGACTTACAGCAAGAAGCCAAAGAAGAAGTGATGACTTAGATCTTAGGCTGATTATTCTTGTTGTATCTTGTTTTATTTGGGTGTTTTGTATTTGGTTGTTTGATTTTAAGAACTACTCTTTAATTGGAATTTGTATTACAATAGTTTGGTGATATATAGTATGTTCTTGATTGCAATATTTTGGGCGTTAAATCTCTTCACTTAATCTGTTATTTTGATATCTTATGCATATGTTGAGGGGGAGCTTATGAAAGCAAACCCAAGTACTAATCCAGTTTGTGAGTTGTTTTGTCATCATCAAAAAGGGGGAGAATGTTGATGAAAGAGTTTTGATGATTTTAAACCAACACTCAAGATCTTGGATTGAAGATATCAAAGGAGATCAAAGCTGTTCCAAGTGAAGATTTTCTGAGTATTTGCTGTTAGATCTCTTGTAGGATCTTTAGTTTTTGTTATGATTGGGTAAAAGGTTTTGATTTGAAGAAAAGATGTTTTCAAACTTTGATTTTATGTTAAATCCTTGAATATTTGAAAAACACCCACAAACAGACGAAGGTTAAAAGTTTAAACTAAACTGTCAAGTTAGAAATTCGAACTTTGCCTTTGGAAATTCGAATTTCGAGCTAAAACTGATTAAGTCTGAAGAGATGGCTCTCTGTCAGACGAATTTTGGTGGTTCAAAATTCGAATTTTCATCTAGTCTGAAAGAAGCCTTTCTGGTGACAGACGAACTTCACACTTCCAAAATTCGAATTTCAAGTAAAATGAAGTTTGTGAAAACCAAAGAAATTCGTCTGAAACCATGACAAAGTGCATCTGAAATCAAAAGATATTCAGCTTGAAAAATGCTCTCTGACAGATGAATTTCGAGATTCCAACACTCGAATTTTCATATAAGTCTGAAAGAAGCTTCTTGACAACAGACGAACTTTGAGTCTTCAAAATTCGAATTTCAGACAAAACAAAACTTGAGAAAATAGAAGAAATTCGTCTGAAACTATGTTAAAGTTCATCTGAGATCAAGAATGAGTTAAGTCTCAAAATTGCTCTCTGACAGACGAATGTCACCCTTTCAAAATTCGAATTTCGAAGAAAGTAAACTACTGTGTCTCTTTATACGTTCAATGGACAGACGAATTTTGGATACCAAAATTCGAATTTCGAAGACACTGTAGCAAATTGAAAACACTGTTCACACTTAACCAAAAATCTTTCTTCTTGAAAATTCGTATGTCACATTGTGAAAATGTTTTATAAGTTTCAAAATTCGAATTTCACTTCATGAACAGACGAACTTCGTGTTGTAACGTTGAAAGCTTTAACCTTCGGTTCCTTCGAAATTCGTCTGTTGACCAACCAAAATTCGAATTTCAGTATGTCAGAAACATTAAATGCGGTTGGTAAACAGATAGTTTTTCAGAGTAACCGTTGGATAACTTCCCCAACGGATAGATTTAGTCTCTAACGGATATTTGAGACCTAAATCTATAAATACAACATCATTTGAAGTTGTGGGTATCGAATCAAACTTGTATACACTGAATTTATGCTAAATCTTCTTCTCAAAAGCTCTTACCCTCTCAACTTCTATATATACACTTAAACTTTCATATCTACTCTTTTCAAGAGAGTTATTTCATTGTAATCAATCTACTCTTCATCTGGAAGATAGATTTACTTGTGAGGGGTATTCACAAGGGGATTGAGAAGCACATAGTGAAAGTGCTTGGAGAGTTTGAGAGAGCTCAGAAACAGAGCATACTCGTTGTACTGTGGCCTTAGCAAGAAGCCCATTGAAATTCTTGCTGTATAGTGGATAAATCTCAAGAGGTGTCTTGGGGACTGGATGTAGGTCAAGTGGAAAGACCGAACCAGGATAAATTACTGAGTTTTCTTCTCCCTATCTTCACTTTTCAGCTTGCTCTGTTTTACGCATTATTTTCATTATACTGTGATATCTCCACTTACCTCACCTTGTGCAGAAAATTTTCAATCTTCCCAATTCACCCCCCCTCTTGGGAAGTCAGCCTTGCTAACAATAACTTCTTATAATTATTTAATTGATAATTTAATAACAAATTATCATAAATAATTAATGCCGAAAAAAGGACAAAAAATAACTTTAGAAGACATGAAGAAGGAAGTCAACCGTGCCACAATAAGATAACAGAATATGTACCCCTTTAGATTGGAATTGGACAAAACTAATTTTAAATAAAAGTAATTTTGATAATTAATTTTAATTATAAGTAATTTTAATTCATAATGATTTATAACACCTTACTCCTAAATACCTCTTAACTTGACAAAAAACTTAAAAAAAAAAATCAAACACAGCCCACACTACGCCGAAATACGCTTTTCTTGGCGGTTGTTTTGATTTTTATTGGTGATTATTAACCGCCAATAATACCAGCACCGATAAAAGTTGCTACTTTCATTGGCGGTTAACAACCGCCAATTAAACTTTAATAAGTTAGCGGTTATATAAAACAACCACAAAAAAAAATGTTTTCTATTTAGACCTAATTTAATTTTTTTTCACTTTCATTGGCGGTTGTCATAACCGGCAACTAATATATATTGAATTTTTATTTTAATTTATATTTTAAATTGAATATTTAATTAGTTGGCAGTAATATTATATAACCGCCAACTATAGAGAAAATGTTGGCGGTTATACTAATAAACACCAACGAAAGTTATAATTTTTTTTGTTTTTTCTATATTTTTTTACATTCTCACTATCCTGCTTTAGTATCAATACGTAGCACAGAATACCAAGAACCTAAGAACCAAAAGACATCTAAAATTGAAGTTATCCTAAACCAAATGTTATATTATATCCAAAATATCTAAATCTGAAGTTACAAAAAATAGTTATATCCAATTAACAAGAGCAAAACATAATGTAACAGACCTAATTAACATTATCTAGTAACTAGATTTCCAAAAGTATCATATATACCAGGCTAAGATTTATAGCTTTTGCATTAACTAATATATATATACATGACCAAAAGTTACATACCAAACTATCTACCATATAAGATGACCAAGGAGAAAAAAGGCATATGTGCATCTTCTAGCCTATAGAAGTGATCATTCTAAGGTTATTCCTTTGTATTGCCTGCAACATGACATCCAAAATAGATTAGAACCACCAATTGAATGTAACTATATGATAGAACCTAAACCAAACTGCTACAAATTAAGTACAATCAAACAACTACAACAAATTAACATTATAGAACGTGTTCACCTCCTAAGTCCAACCACATATTGACTCAACTCTTCTATGAGTTCTTCTATTTGAACTTTGGAGTATGCTTACCAGTATGTATTTGGGAAATACTGAATAAAAATATTAAATATTACAGAAGCAGATTACATCATTAAAATTTTATGTAAATATCTAAAAAATGAATTATGTACATACCTTGGAGGGGATCGAGATCTGTTTATGTAAAATGATATTTTTCATGTATTTTAGCACATAGTACCCACAATTATTATCATTAGATTGTTTCGGAAACTAAATAAAATTATATGAATAATAGATTAATGACAATAAATGTTAATCTCAATATTTGATTGCATATTAAATTATAAATACCTGCATATGTGTCCATTTATACAATAAATCCAAATCTGGTGGAGTCTTTTGGTTGTTGTGCTTACTATTGTTGATTAGCCTGCATGCTGCTCAAAACATACTCACACCTCTGTTAAGCATTGCAAAAGAAAATTAATATAGGAAAAAGTATTGAGGTTAATAAATAGAAAAATACAAAGATACATAATATAATTATAGACTCTTATTGATTTATCATCTCTAACATTTATGGACGGTACTTTGGCGGATTTCCTTTGGGATCCAAAAAATATATTTTTGGTTTCATTGGTTCAATACAAATCAATATCCAATGATTCCTAGGAGAAAAATTTACTAGTTTTAGCAAAGAAGCTTAAAATAAAGTAGCCCAACATGAAAATAAGTCATTATTCAAAAGTTTAGTGATAAATGACTCACCTCTGCATAAATGGTGCCAAGAATAACACCCTATCACCCCCCTTTGCAGTCAATGTACTCACCACATCTTGCGACTATTCTGTGATCTTTCTCTGTGGCATCAAACCCAATGTATAAGTTATATATCTTATAGGTGGATGAAGGCAAATCTATCTGTCAGCTGAGGAGGGACTAGAAGTTTTTCATACAAAAATCTAAAATGGAAAAAAGCAATAGATTAGTATCACAGAGTCAAATGAAAGATCAAGTAGAAAACAATTCATTTATGCTAATTTTAATACCTGATGTATATGTTAATATTCTGTACCCCAAGTCATCCATAATCAATGACAAAGGACAGCATCTCATCAGTAATTAACTCAGATACCTCCTTACCATAAACCACTACATCGTAATGAATGTCTATCAACTGCCACAATCCCATGGCTAATATACCATTAAGCAATTTGCGGTTTTGTGAATTTGAAACTTGAGATTGACGTTGTTCCTTCAATGGTGTGGTGATTGATTCTTTCATTTGTCCTAACGCAACAATTTGCTTCCCTTTATTCTTTCCTGTGGATTGTGCAAAACAAGTGGTCAATTTATTAACATAAGAACTTTTGCAATTAATGAAATATCAACTAACTTACCTTTTTTGATGGAGTGATAGTGATAAGGTTCACGAGCCATGCAACAAATCCACCCACAGCCTGTGGTACCGTTTCTGTCCCCTGGGTAGGCATAGGCAACCTTGCATTCTTTTCTTCGGGTAGTGCAATTGATACTCTAACGTGGTTTGCAGGCAAGGATGCATTGTGAAGCATGTCCCCTAGGATATTATGTACTTGTCCTTTTGCAACAACAAGCCGGGGGTTATCCAGCCACAATAGACAATGTCTTATACCCTATATACCTATCATAACATAAAAAATTATTAATATGTATAAAAAAATTAACAATGAATTTAGTTAATGAGGAAAACAATTACCTAAGGGAGATGCTCAAATGGAGGAATGCAACTACCTTTCGCACTAGGACTGACACAACCCCTTGAGTCCCTTGTGATGCAGCTTGTTTGACCATCAACTCCAGCTGGGCTAATTGTCTATTCATATCAGATTGTCTTTCACGTTGTTGCTGGATGATTGCCTCCAATTCAACAACCCTAGCTGCAGCATCTGAGTGGCGGTGTTTGGTCCCAAAATAGGCCTTGTTGGTGACACTAAACCCCATACCTCTGACATATTTAGGATGCTCAGGGAGCTCCAACACATGGCTAAGTACATGTTGTAACACCCTTCATGACATCTTTCTTGGTATTGTGTGCAGAACCAGAGGAAACAAGACGGAGAAAGGCTCAAGTGGAGGAAAATTGAGCTCCACTCAGCAATGAGAAGTAGGACCACCATGGCGAGAGTAAATTCCATTGGCAAGTTTTCTATTTAAAGGCATGATGTCGTGGCTAGCTATCCTGGAGTTGCAGTGAGAGTCGAGAAACTTGGTTAAATCAGAAACATTTTAGTCGGTCATACGTGAAAGAAAGAAAGAAAACAGAGGGAGCAGTGAGGAGCTCTGCTAGGGTTTGCCATTTTCGACCATTGGGAGTGTTTTTTAGACCTTGGAAGCTTAGATCTTGCTTGGTAAGTGATTCCTACTCCTCTTTCTCTATTTTCTTCGGTTGAACTTGGGGTTTTCGGTTATATATCGAGATTTCTAGTTTGGGTTGAAATCCATCGATTGAAATGAATGAAATGGAGTTAGAGAAGTGTGATTTGGTGTTCTTATTGCTTGGGTGTGAGTTTTGAAGGGTTTATGCATGATTTGAGCTTAACCCTAGGTTATTTTCGATTAGAGCTCTTGGGAATCTGAAGTGTATGGGATTGTTTGGTGTTTGAATGTTCCTAGGAGCTTAATGGTGCATGAAGGGGGTGTTGGAATCTTGGATTAGGCTAAATTAATTGAATTGTGATGTTTGGTTTAATGGTATATGTTGCTAATTGAGGAATTATGTTATGGTGAAGGTTGCTTGGTAGACTGAAAGGGGTTCAAGTATATTGGACGACTCGATAAGTTCATGGAATCCGCGTGTGTGGTATTGACACTTGAGGTAACCGGGTGTTTGTTTGTATGGTCTGGTTTGTATTTTATGATAATACGTATATTTGTGTAGATATGCATGTTTCTTTCATACCACGATATTGATGTGTTTATGTGTATAATTTTCTATATATCGTGGTATGCACACAGCTAGATGATGATTATGATGATGATGATTATGATGATGATGATTATGAATATGATGATGATATTGATATGATATGGTATGATGCATAGCATGACATTGAGATGATGATGATGATGATGATTAGTATTATATGATGATACATGAGCATTACCACATGACATTATGAGGTCGTGATATATGGTGTATTGGGTGGTGATGACGATATGATATATGATAATATATGTTAGGGAGGATAAGGATGGAATATATGTGTTAGGGAGGATAAGGATGGATATATATATATGTGTGTGTGTTAGGGAGGATAAAGATGGGATCCTTACGGCTAAATCTTCTCCTATGGCCAGGAGGGGAAAAGTGCGCAGTGGATTGCACCTTCCCTAAATTGCTGCCAATTCATGGTAGGAAAGAGGAAGGAGAGCCATAATTCGAGCTCTAGTGTAACCTTTAGCTAGGTTACATTAGAGTAAGGTAAGCTTGGTGATGTCCCGGAATTAGTCTTCACCAACTGTTAGAAGGGAATTACCTATAGGATATGTCTTGTTATAATGATAACTCGTGGTTCTAGCTGTGCGTGAGGGAGACATGCATTTCATTCATTTCACATTGTATTCATGGATTGTATGAGATATATATGCATATATATTCGTGCATGGTTGTCCCTGGTTACTTAGACATTGTCTCACACCCCTCTCTCATGAACTAACCTTTCAGGTGACGCTTCTGGCACTAGTCCAGAGAAGACAAGGGAGTAGTATCGGACGTGGGAATATTAGGTCTATGTAGTGTTTGTGTAATTTGGATATGTATTTTGTGCCAAGTAGGATAGAAGACTTTGTAATGAATGTATGGTATGGATAAGGATTGTTATGAATGGATGTTGTATGTATATTTATGTATGGAGAATGAATGTGATGTGTGTTAGCAAGGCTGACTTCTCAAGAGGGGGGGTGAATTGGGAAGTTTGTAATTTTTCTGCACAAAGCAAAGTAAGTGAAGATATCACAGTATAATGAAAACAACGTGTAAAACAGAGCAAGCTGAAAAGTAGAGATAAGGAGAAGAGAACTCAGTGATTTATCCTGGTTCGGTCTATCCACTTGACCTACATCCAGTCCCCAAGACACCTCTTGAGATTTATCCACTATCCAGCAAGAATTTCAACGGGCTTCTTGCTAAAGCCACAGTACACGAGTGTGCTCTGTTCTGAGCTCTCTCAAACTCTCTAAGCACTTTCTCTATGTGCTTCCCAATCCCCTTGTGAATACCCCTCACAATTAAATCTATCTTTCAGATGAAGAGTAGATTGTTTACAAATGAATAACTCTCTTGAATAGAGTAGATATGAAGGTTTAGGTACAAATAATGAAGTTGGAAGGGTAAAAGCTTTTGAGATGAAAATTCAGCAGAGATTCTGTATATACAAGTTTGATTCGTTACCCACAACTTCAAATGATGTTGTATTTATAGATTTAGGTCTCAAATATCCGTTAGAGACTAAATCTATCCGTTGGGGAAGTTATCCAACGGTTACTCTGAAAAACTATCCGTTTACCAACCGCATTTAATGTTTCTGACATACTGAAATTCGAATTTTGGTTGGCCAACAGACGAATTTCGAGGGAACCGAAGTTTAAAGCTTCCAACGTTAAAATGCGAAGTTCGTCTGTCCATAGAGTGAAATTCGAATTTTGAAACTTACAAAATATTTTCACAATGTGACATACGAATTTTTAAGAAGAAAGTTTTTCTGTTAAGTGTGAACAGTGTTTTCAATTTGCTACAGTGCCTTCGAAATTCGAATTTTGGAAGTCCAAAATTCGTCTGTCCATTGAACGTCCAAATAGGCACAGTAGTTCACTTTCTTTGAAATTTTAATTTTGACAGAGTGAAATTCGTCTGTCAGAGACCAGTTTTGAGACTTAAATCATTCTTGATCTCAGATGGACTTTATCAAACTTTCAGACGAATTTCTTCTATTTTCTCAAGTTTTGTTTTGTCTGAAATTCGAATTTTGAAAGAGTGAAATTCGAATGTCACAAAGTAACTTCTTTGACTCAGATGAAAATTTGAATGTTTCTAAGTTAAAGTTCGTCTGTCAGAGAGCATTTTTTAAACTTAGTTTCTTTTTGATTTCAGATAAACTTTAGCAAAGTTTCAGACGAATTTCTTTGGTTTTCATAAATTGCATTTTGTCTGAAATTCGAATTTTGAAACTGTGAAGTTCGTCTGTCACAAAAAGGCTTCTTTCAGTCTTGATTGAAATTCGAATTTTGAATTACCAAAATTCGTCTGACAGAGGGACACCTCTCCAGACTTATTCAGTTTTAGCTCGCAATTCGAATTTCCAAAAGCAAAGTTCGAATTTCCAACTTGACAGTTCAGTTATTCTTTCAAACTTCGTCTGTTTGTGAGTATTTTCCAAATAAGTAAAGATTTAACTTCAAATCAAGGTTTGAAAACGTCTTTTTCTCAAATCAAAATCTTTTACCTAATCTAAACAAAAACTAAAGATCCTACAAAAGATCTAATAGAAAATACTCAGAAAATCTTCACTTGAAACAGCTTTGATCTTCATTGATATCTTCAATCCAAGCTCTTGAGTGTTGGTTTGGAATCATCAAAACTCTTGATCCAACATTCTCCCCCTTTTTGATGATGACAAAACAACTTACAAACTGGGTTAGTACTTGGGTTTGCTTACACAAGCTCCCCCTCAACATATGCATATTTCAATCAGTTCTCAAAACATTAAACAAGCAATAAAACAATTAGAACTAGATACAACAAGAAGATTACAACAAGAAGATTCAACCTAAGATCTAAAAACATCACTTCTTCTTTGGCTTAGACTTCTTGCTGTAAGTCTTTCCTTTTCCAGATGACTCAGTAGATCTTCCAGAGTGCTTAGTCCCAGTTTGCTTTATCTTCTCCCCCTTTTTGGCATCATCAGAAAGCCCAGCAAAGTCCATTGGAGGAGGTATCTGAGTGAGAGGAACAGCACGAAGAGGGACAGGAGCAAAAGGAATCTCTGGCTGAGCTGGTGCAGGGGGCTCAGCAGGCTCTTCATCAGAATCATCAGAGACCTCAAGCAGCTCTTGCATTTCCTGCCTGGAAAGAGCTAGCCGAGCTCTCTGTTCCTCTGACAACCCATAATCAGCTAGAGAAGGAGAGGCTGGTGCAGGAGGAGGAAACATTTCTTCAAGCCTTCTCCTTTGAGCTAGCAGAAGAGCATTGTGAGCAATAGCAGCAAAGTCAATAACAGGCACAATGCTTCTTTCCTCATTGCTCACATCTTCTTGTATGGCTGCAACCAGTCTTTCAACTTGCTCAGATTCTTGTACAGACAAAATTGAACGCTGAGCATCCTCTTGCATAGACTCATGAGGGCTTGTGGGTTGGAGACTGTTTTCTTCCAATCCATAGTCCAAGGGTGGACCAGGACTAGGTGATCTCATTTCATCAGCACCATCATTATCATGGTCAGTGGAAGCAATCTCGAAGGGACTTGGAGGCACAGGGGATGGAGACAGAGAAGGCTCAGGGATACCAGGCTGAGGTGGAGCTGAAGTGGTAGGAATTGCATTTCTAATTTCTTCATAGGCATCAGCCACCACCTTCATATTCACAGCCAATTGATGGATCTGATCTTGTAGATGAGCAAATTTGGCATTTTGCTCATCCCTAATGTTGAGAATGAGTGTTGACAGATTGTCAAACAGCTCAGTGATCTTAGTTGGCTTGGCTCGAGAGGAGGGAGTGGAAGGAGGGTGAGTAGGCCTGGATGGGGATGGAATAGGCTGAGAAGGCTGAGGTACAGATCTGCCAGGAGCCTCAGAGGTGCCTTCTTGTTGGAGGGATGCATCAGCAACAAAGAACAAATCTTCAGATTTTCCTGCTCCCTTTCCAACCCAATGTCCTTCATCTCTTTCAATGCCCATCCTTTGCAATTCTTCTTCTTTGAAGGCCTCAGTGAGCTTCCCTTTCCCCTTTTCAATGTGCTGAATCCTAGCATGCTGCAGGATTCTTGAAATAATTGCTGCATAGGGGAGTGTGGAATCTTTCCTATGATCCCTTGCCTTTATCATACGCTGGAGAATGATATGACCCATATTGATCAGCTTCCCACGTATGATGGCAGTCATCACATGAGCCTCTGCCCTTGTTATCAAATTGAAGCTGCCACCCTTGTTGAATATGATTCTGGACACTATGTAGTGCAAGATTCTTACTTGTACACTGAGGTCTGTGGGCTTCAACAGATTTATTGTGGGCCTATTCTCCCTTCTTCTGAACAAGGTGTCCAAGATAGTGCTCTCCTTGTAATATAGGAAGGGCTCACCTTCTTCGTCAGCTGTGCTAGCCTCATCCATATACCCAGAGGCTGTAATGTCAACTTTCAGCCCATCTTGACCTGGGATTTCCAATACCTCATTGAAGGTTTCATCAGCAAGCCAAATGGTCCTTGATCTCAAGGTGACCTCCCATTTCCTTTTCTTGCTGTTATATTTAAGAGAGGCATACCAAGTCCTCACTACCTCATCATCATACTTTTCAGCAATTTCCAACAAATTTCTATATTTTATCAACCATATTGCAGCATCAAAATTGTTGGATATCAGAAATTATTCCATATTTACACAGTGAGGCTTGATTACCTTTTTGTTTGAAAACTTGGTGGTATACTCTTCTTGAATCTCTGGGGTGCTCCACAGAGGTAGTGTAGTCAATTCAAACTCTCCAGATTCAGTAGAAGAAGAGGAAGCTACAGCAGCAGTATCAGCCGAAGGAACTGCAGATTTTGAAGATGAGGGCCCAGTTTTCTGAGATTCTGACTTGGATGATGATTTTTGACGTTTGGAAGGAGTAGCTTTACTGGGTTCGGCCTTTCTCTTGGATTTCTCTCCTTCCTTTGTAGCATATTGAGATTTGACCGTCCTCTTAGGCCGAGTTCCAGCTTGTCCTGTTCCAGGAATCTTCACTCTCGCCATTTCTTGGTTGAATGATGCAGAATGTGGCTTAGAATAGATTTAAAAGATGCGAAAGGAAGTTTAATCAGTGAGAAAAGACGGTTTTTGGACAGGAGTTAAGAGGATTGAAGAGAGAATCAGAACAGACTTGGAGGAGTTACAAATAGGGTTGCGTCTGTTCTGTGGGAAACCGTCGGTTTTAACGCATGTAACCGTCTGTCAGACAAATTTTGAGGGGTCAAAATTCGAACTTCGGGCAGTTACAAGTTAAACAGTTCAGCACACCTTACTGACAGACGAATTTTCATCCTGAAAGTTCGTCTGACAGAAGTTTGAAATAATCAATACAAACACAACAGACGAATTTTGCTCCGACAAAATTCGAATGTTGAGAAGAAAAACAGCTTCAACAAACAAAACTTCAACCAATAGACGAATTAAGCATGCAGAGCATCATCTTTCAAGCATTCAATCATCAAGAGCATAAGTCAACAGACGAATTTTGAACTGAAACTTCGAATTTTTGTAACTTTTATAAATATTGTCCAACATTAGTATGTTAAGAAGTAATAATTCATATAACAGTAATGGACAATCATAACCTTGAATTTTCTGGTTTTTTAAAATTTGAACTTTCAAGCTTCAACAGACGAATTTCGAGGCATTACCGAGAACTGTTCAAGGCATAACAGGCCAAAGTTCGTCTGTTGATCAACCAAAATTTGAATGTTGACCATGTTGACCAGTTCAAAAACACAGATTATTAATGAAATTCATCTAGCAATCAATCATCATACAAATTTCAACTTTAAAAACTTACAGAATGGATCCAGACCTTAGAATATTTATCATTCACTTCATTTTCTGGTTGTTCCAATCTGGAATGCTCCAATCTTTCAAACTTTTAGCCATTGATTTTCACAAGGAGCACCTGCAACTATACTAACACATACTCCGATGCTCAAGTTAGAATAAATTCTAATATTAAAAATTCTGAAGACAGAATTGCACAGAAATGACTTACAATTCATTGGGATTTACCATTCCCAACTCTCTCCTTATTTTGCAATGCCTGTCTTCTGGTAGAGGTTTGGTTAGTATGTCAGCTAGTTGATCCTCTGTTGGGATGTATTCCAGCTTAACTTCTTCTTTCAGAACATGATCCCTTATGAAGTGGTGTCTAACCTCAATATGTTTCGTCCTTGAGTGCATGACAGGATTCTTAGTGATGTTTATGGCACTTTGATTATCACACATGATGGGTATCTCTTTCATTTTAACCTCAAGATCTTCAAGCTGCTGCTTCATCCAGATGACTTGGGCACAACAGCTTCCAGCTGCAACATACTCAGCTTCTGCAGTGGATAGAGCTACACTGTTTTGCTTTTTGCTGAACCATGAAACCAGGGATCCTCCAAGAAACTGACAAGTTCCACTTGTGCTTTTTCTGTCAGTTTTGGATCCTGCAAAGTCAGCATCAGTGTATCCTTTGAGATCTTCTCCATTGCCTTTTGGATACCAAAGACCCATCTGTGATGTTCCAATTAGATATCTGAAAATTCTTTTCACAACTGTTGCATGGGTTTCTTTGGGGCATGATTGGAACCTTGCACACATGCAGACACTGAACATAATGTCAGGTCTGCTGGCAGTTAGGTACAGCAGGGATCCAATCATTCTTCTGTATTGAGTAATGTCAAACATTTTCCCATTTTCATCCATGTCCAGTTTGGTTGCAGTGGCCATAGGTGTTCCCATTGGCTTGGCATTCTTCATTCCAAACTTCTTTAACAGCTCCTTTAGATACTTGGATTGACTGAGAAAGATACCATCATTAAGCTGTCTGATTTGCAATCCAAGGAAGAAATTGAGTTCACCCATCATAGACATCTCGAATTCTCCCTGCATTAACTTAGAAAATTCCTTGCAAAGAGTTTCATTAGTAGCACCGAAAATAATATCATCAACATAGATTTGGACAATTAGTAAATCTTTATTCTCTTTCTTAGTAAATAGAGTTGTGTCAACTTTGCCTCTGTTAAACCCTTTTTCAGTCAGAAAGTTGCTCAATCTTTCATACCATGCTCTAGGGGCTTGTTTTAATCCATAAAGAGTTTTCTTCAGTTTATAGACATGGTTTGGTTTTGTAGAATCCTCAAAGCCTGGAGGTTGATCTACATAAACCTCTTCCATGATATATCCATTCAGAAAGGCACTTTTTACATCCATTTGATATAGCAAAATATTTTTCATGCATGCATAAGCTAGTAGAATCCTTATAGCTTCTAATCTGGCTACTGGTGCAAAGGTTTCTTCAAAATCAATACCTTCTTCTTGATTATACCCTTTAGCAACTAATCTAGCTTTATTTCTGATTATAGTTCCAGATTCATTAAGTTTGTTTCTGAAAACCCATTTGGTACCAATAACAGGATGATTTTTGGGTCTTGGAACTAAATCCCAAACTTGATTTCTTTCAAACTGATTTAGTTCATCTTGCATTGCCAAAATCCAGTAATCATCAATTAAGGCTTCTTCAGCACATTTGGGTTCAATTTGAGAAATGAAAGCATAATTTAGCATTTGATCCCTTAACTGTTTTCTGGTTTTGACTCTCTCTTGAACATCTCCTATCACTTGATCAACAGGATGATTCCTTTGATATCTCCAAGCTCTAGGGAGTTCTTGAGATGTTTCTTCATTATTTTCTTCATCAAACTCTTGCTCCTGGATATCTTCCTCTATGTTAACAGATTCAGATATCTTTAGAGGTTCAGTTCTACTTTTATCAGATATGCCCAGATTTTCAAAATTGAAAGCAAGATCATCCTCATTGGTAACATGTTTTGAAACAGTTTCATTTTCAATGAAAACCACATGCACAGATTCCTCTACCACATTTGATCTTTTATTATAAACTCTATATGCCTTACTCCTACTAGAGTAGCTAAGAAATATACCTTCATCTGATTTGGCATCAAATTTACCTAGGTTTTCTTTGCCATTGTTGTGAATGAAGCATTTGCACCCGAACACATGGAGATGGGACAGATTTGGCTTTCTCCCCTTGTACAGCTCGTATGGAGTCTTTCCTAGGATGGGTCTGATGTATGCTCTGTTGATGATGTAACTTGCTGTGTTCACTACATCAGCCCAGAACACTTGAGAAAGTTCCTTCTCATTCAGCATAGCTCTGGCCATCTCCCCAATAGTTCTGTTCTTCCTTTCTACTACTCCATTCTGTTGAGGAGTCCTAGGAGCAGAGAAGTTATGGTCAATTCCATGCTCACTGCAGTACTCCAGGAAGTATGCATTTTCAAATTCTCCTCCATGATCTGATCTGATGGACACAATAGAAATACCTTTCTCATTTTGCACTTTCTTGGCTAAGGTTACAAATGCATCAAAGGTATCACTTTTAGAAGAAAGAAATAATGTCCAAGTAAATCTAGAATAATCATCAACAATAACAAGCACATACAGATTGCCACCTAGACTCTTTACCCTTGATGGTCCAATTAAGTCCATATGCAACAATTCAAGTGGTCTTGTTGTGGTAACTGTGTTTTTGGATTTGAAGGATGATTTAGTTTGTTTTCCTTTTAAGCATGCATCACATTCTTTATCCTTTTCAAAAGATAATTTTGGCAAACCAGTAACTAGTTCATTTTTAACCAGTTTAGACAATTGATTCATATTGACATGAGCTAATCTCCTATGCCATAGCCAACTATCATTATCTTTACTGATTAAGCAAACAGAATCTAAAGGAGGAAGTTCATCAAGGTCAATAGTATAGCAGTTACCATCCCTTTGAGCCTTGAGGATTACTCTGTGATCACTTTTTCTGATGACCAGGCAAAACTTTGAGTCAAACAGCACCCAGTTTCCTTTGTCACAAGTCTGACTCACGCTTAGTAAGTTGTGGTTGAGGCCAATCACAAACAGCACCTCCTCAATGGATGTTTCAGGATTTTTGCCCACAATGCCAATAACAACAATTTTACCATATTGATCACCTCCAAAGGTCACCTTTCCTCCTTTCTTGTCTCTAAGGGTGATGAACTTCTCCTTGTCACCAGTCATGTGACTTGAGCAGGCACTGTCCATATACCATTTGTTGCTTTTCTTAGCTTTGAGACAGACCTGCAAAACAATGTTTATGATTTCCTTTTAGGTACCCAAATTTGCTTGGGTCCTTTTTGGTCAGTATATTTTTCCCTAGATGCAGATACAACTTTGGGAACCCATCCAACTTTCCTGCCAGGTCCATTTTTCCTCAAATCACAAGAACTGGAAATATGTCCCTTTTTGTTACAGAAATGACATGTAGTGAAGGGACTGCTAGATTGAGATGCAGGAAGAAAACAGTGCAGGTAATACTTTTGTCTAGCATGCCTTGGCTGATCATACGTTTCAATGTGAGGTGATGCATTAACTTTCTTTTTATTGTTCTTAGCATGCACAAAATGTCTCATATATGCATTTTGATTTTTCCTCCTAATCTTTTCCTTGACAGCACATGGATCATAGCCAAGACCAGCTTTTCCTTGTGATATTCTTTGGCTCCCCATCAGGGCAAACAACATGTCTTTACCTCTAGTGAGCCTAGACATGCTTTTAACTAGATAATCATTCGTTTGTTTAAGCTCAGTGCATGAAGTGCAACAAACAGATTCAGAAGTAGATAAAGAAGAAGTTTCAGAAACTGTGCTTTGAGACTCCAGCTTGCTTATCTTTTTCTTTGCCAATTTTAGTTCTTTAGCAACTTTAATAAATTCATCATGAAGCTCATGAAATGCATCCAGTAATTCAGAATAGGAAGGTTCAGATTCATATACCTCTTCATCCTGATCACTGCTGTATGAAGGTGTAGCTTCTTCAGAAGCAAGTGCCATTAGACAAATGTTGGCAATCTCATCTTCATCTTCTTCTTCCTCATCTGAGCTGTTGCCCCATATGGATGAGATGTACGCCTTCTTCTTTTTCCCTTTGTCAGCACCTTTCTTTTCTTTTTCTTGCTTCTTGAGGAATTGGGGGCAGTCCCATTTTATGTGTCCCTGCTTCTTGCACTCATAACAAGTCACAGATTCTTTTGCCTCTTTCTTGCTTTCCCCAGCAGCTACTTTCTTGAAGAATCTCTTGTTCTTCTTCTTGCTGTAGAATCTTTCGAATTTTCTGACCATCATAGCCAAGGTTTCCTCATCAAGTTCATCCTCTTCGTTAGATTCTTCTTCCTTTTCATCAGCAGTTTTGAGAGCAAGGCCTTTCTTCTTTCTGTCCAGCCCGGCTTCCTTGAGAGCTTTGATTTTTCCTTCATACTCCTCAAGGCTCCCGAAGAGAGCTGTGACAGAGGCCATTGATTCTCCTCTGGCTTCTTCTATTGCTGTCACCTTGGGCTACCATTCCAGAGGGAGAGCTCTGAGAATTTTTCTCACTTTCTCTGATTGAGTGTATTCCTTTCCTAGGCTCTTTAGTTGATTCACAATGAGAGTGAATCTCTTTTGGAGCTCCTTTACAGTTTCTCCTTCAGACATCCTGAAGCTCTCATACTCTCCAATGCACGTATTGAGTCTGTTCTCCCTGACCCCAGATGTCCCTTCATGTGCAATCTGCAGAGTGTCCCACATCCCTTTTGCAGTGGTGCATTGTGAGACCCTGTAGAATTCGTCCTGGTTCAGAGCACTGACTAAACAATGCTTTGCTTTAAAATTCAGTAGGACTCTCCTTCTGTCTTCATCATTCCACTCCGCTTCCAGCTTCTCTTTATATCTTCCATCTTCAGTTAGAGCCATTGAGAACGAAATCTCCTTTATCAATGACTGACCAGATGTCAAGATCAATTGATTGGAGGTAGATCTGCATCCTCATCTTCCAGTACCCATAATGCTCTCCACTGAAGCCTGGTGGTCTGTTAGTGTTGTTCCCTTCAGGAAGTATACTCTCTCCAAAGCCAGCCATCTTTGTTCCCGGACTGTAAAATCCTTTGAATGGGAATCCGGGCTCTGATACCACTTGTTAGCAAGGCTGACTTCTCAAGAGGGGGGGTGAATTGGGAAGTTTGTAATTTTTCTGCACAAAACAAAGTAAGTGAAGATATCACAGTATAATGAAAACAACGTGTAAAACAGAGCAAGCTGAAAAGTAGAGATAAGGAGAAGAGAACTCAGTGATTTATCCTGGTTCGGTCTATCCACTTGACCTACATCCAGTCCCCAAGACACCTCTTGAGATTTATCCACTATCCAACAAGAATTTCAACGGGCTTCTTGCTAAAGCCACAGTACACGAGTGTGCTCTGTTCTGAGCTCTCTCAAACTCTCTAAGCACTTTCTCTATGTGCTTCCCAATCCCCTTGTGAATACCCCTCACAAGTAAATCTATCTTTCAGATGAAGAGTAGATTGTTTACAAATGAATAACTCTCTTGAATAGAGTAGATATGAAGGTTTAGGTACAAATAATGAAGTTGGAAGGGTAAAAGCTTTTGAGATGAAAATTCAGCAGAGATTCTGTATATACAAGTTTGATTCGTTACCCACAACTTCAAATGATGTTGTATTTATAGATTTAGGTCTCAAATATCCGTTAGAGACTAAATCTATCCGTTGGGGAAGTTATCCAACGGTTACTCTGAAAAACTATCCGTTTACCAACCGCATTTAATGTTTCTGACATACTGAAATTCGAATTTTGGTTGGCCAATAGACGAATTTTGAGGGAACCGAAGTTTAAAGCTTCCAACGTTAAAATGCGAAGTTCGTCTGTCCATAGAGTGAAATTCGAATTTTGAAACTTACAAAATATTTTCACAATGTGACATACGAATTTTTAAGAAGAAAGTTTTTCTGTTAAGTGTGAACAGTGTTTTCAATTTGCTACAGTGCCTTCGAAATTCGAATTTTGGAAGTCCAAAATTCGTCTGTCCATTGAACGTCCAAATAGGCACAGTAGTTCACTTTCTTTGAAATTCGAATTTTGACAGAGTGAAATTCGTCTGTCAGAGACCAGTTTTGAGACTTAAAACATTCTTGATCTCAGATGGACTTTATCAAACTTTCAGACGAATTTCTTCTATTTTCTCAAGTTTTGTTTTGTCTGAAATTCGAATTTTGAAAGAGTGAAATTCGAATGTCACAAAGTAACTTCTTTGACTCAGATGAAAATTCGAATGTTTCTAAGTTAAAGTTCGTCTGTCAGAGAGCATTTTTTAAACTTAGTTTCTTTTTGATTTCAGATGAACTTTAGCAAAGTTTCAGACGAATTTCTTTGGTTTTCATAAATTGCATTTTGTCTGAAATTCGAATTTTGAAACTGTGAAGTTCGTCTGTCACAAAAAGGCTTCTTTCAGTCTTGATTGAAATTCGAATTTTGAATTACCAAAATTCGTCTGACAGAGGGACACCTCTCCAGACTTATTCAGTTTTAGCTCGAAATTCGAATTTCCAAAAGCAAAGTTCGAATTTCCAACTTGACAGTTCAGTTATTCTTTCAAACTTCGTCTGTTTGTGAGTATTTTCCAAATAAGTAAAGATTTAACTTCAAATCAAGGTTTGAAAATGTCTTTTTCTCAAATCAAAATCTTTTACCCAATCTAAACAAAAACTAAAGATCCTACAAAAGATCTAATAGAAAATACTCAGAAAATCTTCACTTGAAACAGCTTTGATCTTCATTGATATCTTCAATCCAAGCTCTTGAGTGTTGGTTTGGAATCATCAAAACTCTTGATCCAACAATGTGTATGTTGTATTGTGGTGTTTGCATGGTTTTGGATATTGGGATGTCACTATGGTGGTGTTTGTGAGCCCATAGTAGATTTGGGTCTCATCGGTGTGTTTTAGGGCCTGTAGCCTATTTTGTCAAGTTAGGATTCAAGGGGGTCAAATCTCAGAGGAGTGGTTCCTTTGAGATGAAACCTCTTTGGACAAGTTGGTTTGGTAGTTTTGGACTTGTGTGAATGGTCTTGGTTGGTCGAATTGCCTTTGGTGGTAATTGGAAGTTGTTAATGGAGAGTTTTGGCCAATAAGTGGCCAAAATGGTGTTAGGAGTCCAGAATCTCCATATAGATTTGGATTGAGGTGAAAGTAGTGTCTATGGTTAGATTGTGACTAGATTGACTTGTAGGAGTTGGAATTAAGTCAATTGGAGGTTGGAGCATAAAGTTATGCGCATTGGAAGTTCACCCCAATATTGAATTTTTGCTAGTAAGGATACCAGCAAGGGGCACCGCGGTACCAGAGAGTCTAGTAGAATTGTAAAACAGGGGTAGTTTGAAGTCACGGTGGTACTGTAGCGGCCACGACCTAAGCCCATTTTCTAGTGTTGCTTGGCATTTTTCTGCTGCTCTGCGGTTTTGAGAAGTTGTTGTGAGATATTTGGGTTATGTTTGGTTGGAATTTGAAGTTTTTGGTCAAGTCAGGAGGTGTCAGGAGGTAGGGTGTTACACATCTGCCCCTGAGCCTTTAACACCTTCAGAGGTCTCATTTGAAATCTTGTCCTATGAAAATAAAACAAGTACTAAATTTTTTTTCCTAAACATAAGATTTCAAATTATTTTTTGAACAAAGTAATACTTACTATTTTTTCAACAACTCTTCGAACGTTCTCATTCTCAATAATCCCTTCTTTGTTTTTCCTGGATTCTGACCACAGTTCATGACGAGGCACTTTTTTCCGTTGCATCCCTCCTTTGACACCTGTGCATTCACACAAACAACAATTGCTCATTCTAATAAATTTAAGTATTAACAAACATAAGATATAAATGCACTTACCAACTTCTTCTCTACTCCGGAGTATCCCAAATGACTGGCTTTATAAGGGTACGATTGACTCTTTGCTCTTTGACTGTTACTTTACTTTATTTCTGAAAAAAATTTAGTACATAAATCAAACAATTATAAACAAAGAGTAATAGAATAGATTTAATTGTTAATAGGAAAACATGGTTTACCTTGAACTTTTCTTGATGTCACTGATCGATAAAACCATCCCAATGTTCCTATTTTATGAAGATTACAAATTTAGCAGGTAGATGCTAAATGATATTGCCAGTTTCATCTTTCATAAAGTGCTTAGTCAAGATATATTAGAAATTACACATTGATATTCCTGTGTTTTGATATATATACCCTCTATGGCTCTTGTCAACATCAAAAGAAGACTATAAAACAAAATACTCAAATTAATTTTAAGTTTGCATGCATCTATTTGTTAGTTTAGTTGGCTTCCCAAGAGGGGGGTGAATTGGGAAGATTGAAATTTTTCTGCAAAGATGAAATACAATAGTGATACTAAAAGATAACTGAAAACAGAGTATAAGAAATAAAGAGCAAATGGAAGAAAACTCAGTAGTTTATCCTAGTTCGATCTATTTCACTTGACCTACATCCAGTCCCTAAGCTACCAACTGGGATTTCTCCACTATCTCTTGCAAGATTTGAATGGGTTCTTGCAATGATCGCAGTACAATACTAGTCCAAACTTTGGATTGAAACAAGTTCTCTCACTCTTCTCACCCAAGAGTAACACTATCTCCCTTAATGTAATCTCACACTAAGTACTCACTACAAGTATGTAGATGTTTACAGAATGAAAACTCTCTCTCAAAAGAGTAGATATGAAAGTTAAGATACAATGAATAAGCAAAACAGAGGGTAGGTAAGCTTTGAATGAATCAATAAATGAATCAACAGAGTTTTGGTGTATATATTATTTTTCTCATTACCCATCAACTTAAATAAGGTCCTATTTATAGTTTTCAGGCAGACCTATCCATTAGAAACAAAGATTAGCCGTTACTCTCAGTAAAATAGTCGTTCACCTACCACATTAAATGCATCTGACAAAGGTTATACAGATAACCTTCTCAGGTTATGTGAATAATAGGTAACTGTTTGCTTTTATTTTCAACGTAGAGCTTTCGTTATGTGGATAACCTAGCTACATTATGCGGATAATGTGCTACCCAAAATGACTAAGTTTTTGCTCAAAATCATTTTCTTGAAAACCCACTCAGTTATTAGGATAACGTTAAATTTTTCTTAAATTGAGTTTTTGTGAAACTTAGGTTATTAGGATAACCTTCCAAGGTTATGTGGATAACCTGTTTTGCTAAAGAAAAGCTATTAGTTCTGTAAGATAGGTTATATGGATAACCTCCTCAAGTTATGCAGATAACCTGTTGACTCGAGGAAAGCTTAAGTATTCTGAAACATAGGTTATGCGAAAACCTCCCTAGGTTATGTGGATAACCTATTTTCTCGAGGAGTTCAAGTACTCTGTGACACACATTATGTGGATAACCTCCCTAGGTTATGTGAATAATGAGCTGCACAGTACTACTTCTCTTCACTGTTAACTTCCTTATGCGGATAAGATTCCTACCTTATTAGGATAACCACTTGGACAGACTTGAGAACTTGATCCCCAGGCTGTGTTATGTAGATAACCTCAATCTCTTTTCATGAAATTGAAGAATTGACTTTAGAAAAGCTTTGAGATTGAGTTTTTATCCCCATAACCTTCAATGGTTATGTGTATAAGGTAAAATATTTTCTTGAAAATAAGGTAAATACTTTGAGACATCTTTAAAATTGATACCTTATCCCCATAAGCTAAAACATGCTCATGAAAACCAATTTGAGCACTTAGAATTATTTAGATATTGAAGCTTTATCCTTATAAGGCAGTTCTTTACTTGAAAACCATTTTGAAATTGTGAGCTAATAATTAATCATTTAATTAGTTATCTCATTTAATATTGGGTTATTTGAAATTCAATACTCAACTACTTTCTTTTACTAATAGTTACTTAAAGCATGTGAAGCAACTCTTCATTCTTTAAGAAACTTCAACTTTGTTCTTCATTTCTCTTGTTTTCCTTTGATATTGGATCTCCAAGCCCATTTATTTTAAAGTCATCAAAACATCTTAATTAACACTATAAAGAAAAATAATGCATCTAAGTACTATAATTATTACCACAATATCTTGGAAAACTAAGTCCTTCACAGTAAAGGGGACCTTCCTCCATTCATCCCATTCTGGATAGCTGATAGGCACTTTCAACTTTACAGCACTCCGATATTACTACTTAACTTATGCCTACCTTCATTCACTGGATGATTTTTGATATTCCATTCCACATGGATCTTGTTTCCAGTATTTCTCGCATGACAAACCTCTTTCAGTATTGTCAAACCATGTTTGTGCTTCACTATCTCTCCTTATAATGTCATATCTTTAGCCATATTTACTTGCAATAATATGTAGATAATCAAATATTGAAAAAGAAATTATATTACAAAATAAGAACATCAGATTAAATAACGAAAAGAAATGAAAGGCCATCATGTTTAAATGAAACCTTTTCCTCTTTCTAGTTGTACCCTGAATGATTCATCCCTTCCTTTTCATGATCCAAATTCCCTCTTCATGATCATCTCTCTTATAGAGGGAATCATCTTCAGTGGAATCAATATCAAATGATGCCCCGGAGAATAGATCATCCTCAATATCTTCATCCTGTTGGTCTCCACCATCGATTATTTTGTTGGTTAACATTACAATGGACCACCTCTTATTAGCAAGATCAAGGACATAAAACACTTGTTGAGCTTGAGATGCTAAAATAAAAGGCTCATCTTTATGCCATGGCTTATTAAAATCAACTAGAATAGACCCTAACTCATTAACTCGAAGGCCATTCTTGTTGTAAACCTACTTACAACTGAAAATTGATGCTCGAAACAAGATGTAATCCAACTCCCATATGTGCTTAATTAACCCGAAGTATGACATATTTGCAAAAATATGGTTTCTATCTTTGGCACTAGAAATATGCATTGATTGAGCTATAAGGGTTACCCCACTATTTTGCATTGTGCTGTGATCATCCTGCTCGTTGGTATAGAATGTGTAGTCATTGATGAGATAACCAGTGTAAGAGAAGACATGCATTGATGGACCATTAGCAAATCCTCTCAACCTATCTGAAACTGAACCAGGATTACTTTCCGACTTCGAAATAATGTGGACGCTCAACCAATCTATAAAAAGTTGATTATGTTTTCTCAATATCCAAGTCTCATTCTTATTAGGGTTTACACTTCTAAGTTTCTCTTTATGTATTTCCATGTATGGAAGTACCTCATCAGAGTTATGCAAAATGTACAAGTGAGCTTGCTCCCACTGTGTCTTGGAGATGCTAACAATTTCCTTTCCCATGATCCCTTCCCCAGATGTTCTTCCCATGTGATGAGACTTAGGAACGCTAATGTTATTGACATTGGACAAGTATTTGGTGCAAAATTCAATAACTTCTTCGGCTATATACCATTTAACAATACAACCTTTTGGTCTACTTTGATTTTTCACGTACCCTTTTAATACCTTCATGTCGTGCTCAATCGAATACATCAATCTCATATAAGTTAGGGCACATAACTGTGTCTCCCTAACTAGGTGAACTATTAAGTGAACCATCATATCAAAGAAAGAAGGCGGGAAATACATCTCAAGCTCACGTAAAGTAACGAAGATGTCTCTTTGCAATACTGGTAACTTTACAGGGTCAATCACTTTGCTGCAAATATATTTGAAGAAGAAACATAATTTAGTGATTGTCTCTTGAACCTTTTTTAGCAAAATGGATCGTATGGCCACCGGCACGAAATTCTCCATTGAAACATGGCAATCATGAGACTTCAGATCTTTAAACTTCAAGTCATTCATATAAACATGGTTCCTAATGTTTGAGGAGTACCTGTGACATCTGGACACTGATGAGGGTGGGGAGTGATCACCGGTGCAAGAAAATGAGGTGAGATAAAGTGATGAGATACAAATAAGGAGTGGCCCCCAGCGGGCTTCTAAGCGGGAGGGGCATATGAATAAATTAAATACATACCAGAATGAGAGGGATCTAGAGACTATATAGGTATGGGACTATACGATTAAAGGATAGCTTAAAGGAATTGATAGCTACTACCTATACCAACAAAGTGCACCTACCTTTTTGATAGCTTATCCCTTAAGAACTCCTCAGTTAAGTGTGCTTAACCTGGAGCAATTCTGGGATAGGTGGCCTCCTGAGAAGGAGTTGTGTGAGTGAGGACAAAGCACACTGAAAAGGTTTGTGTTAGTTTGTGGGGACAGTCATCAATCCCAAAAAGTGGCCGGATGTTACAGTACCCCTCTGGAACTTTAACTCTATCAAGAAACTCACAAAAAGCAATTTTCTCTTTTCTAGATAGAGTATAAGCTGCAGGAGGTAGATAAAGTACGACGTTTATCCTTTACCAGTGCCAATTCTTCTCTTATTCCCATGGCAACTAAGTCCAACCTTGCCTTCATGCCATCTTTAGTCTTCCCTGGCACATTAAGTAATATACCAATGATGCTTTTGCATGCATTTTTTTTTCTATATGTATGGCATCAAAGAAGTGCCTCACACACAAAGACTTCCAATATGGCAATTCAAAGAAAATTGATCTTTTCTTCCACCCACTAGTCCCAAGGTATCTTGCAAAAGGCTTCCCGAAATTCTCTAACCAATCCTTTAACTTATCAAACAATTACTTACCACTTAATAGCAAAGTTTCCTTCCCTTCTTCTGTATTCCCATTAAAGGCTTGTCTCCACCACCTGTAATGATATCTTGAAGGCAAAAATCTACGATGTCCAAGGAAGACAAATTTCCCACCATGCTCCAACCATATGGAATGTGTGCCTTCTTCACATATTGGGCATCCAAACTCTCCTTTGATACTATACCCTAATAAATTACCATCCACTGGAAAATCATTGATTGTACCAAACAACATAGCTCTCAACTTGAATGTCTCTTCCCTATATCCATCATACACCTCCACACCCTTCTCCTATATTAGCTTTAAATCTTCAATTAGTGGAGCCAAATATACATCTATATCATTTCCAAGTTGTCTGGGTCTAGAGATTAGCATAGACAACATCATAAACTTCTGCTTCATACATAACCATAGTGGTAGGTTATAAATCACCAAAATCAAGGGGCCATGTACTGTAAGTATACTCTGCATACCATGCGGATTCATTCCATCAGTAGATAATGCAAGGCATAGGTTTCTATCTTCATCCCTGAAGTCTTTATATTGACTATCAATTTTTTTCCATTGCGGAGAATCTGCAGGCTGTCGAAACTTTCCATCTTCAATTCTTTCAGCTGCATGCCATGTCAAGTGCTTCGCAATTTCTGGACTTTTGTATAAGCACATAAATCTAGGTATAATGGGAAAATACCATACCACCTTTGTTAGACTCGATTCTTTCTTCTTATATCATGGGGTGTTGCATTTAGGACATATGTGTAAAGATGCATATTCTTTCTGGAATAACACACAGCCATTAGGACAAGCATGTATCCTCTCATAGCTCTTCCCAATAGAGCATAGCATTCATTTAGCCTCATATGTTCGGCTAGGAAGCTCATTATCCTCCAGTAGTATATCCTTTAAAAGTGCAAGCAATTCTGTGAAGCTCTTATCGCTCCATCCATTGCTCACTTTCAAGTTGTACAACTTCAACACAACTGATAATATCGTGAATTTAGTACAACCACAGTATAATGGCTTTTTTGCATCACTTTTCATCCTCTCAGACATCTTAGGAAAATCTTAAAGTTCATCCTCAATCACATGTGTCATCTCTTCAAGATGGTCAGCTGTAAATGTACTTGTGTTGAAATCATTCAAACCATTATACCCCGAACTACTATACCTATCATTTGTCCTCACCATGCTTTGTCCAACATGTGTAACCTCGGTCAATTCCATGACACACTAAATGATCTTCCAAGTTATTTGCACTAACTAGCTTCACATAGCAACACTTTAAGCAAGGGCATAAAATTTTATTAGGGTTGTCCACATGCACAACTGCAAATCTAATGAACTCTTTCACTCCATCTCTATACTCCTTAGTCAAATGATTCATAGACATCCATGACTGATCCATTCTCATGAGATGTGTATCAATTTTGGCAGAGCCTCCCTTAGAAGTTGAGAGTGCAATAATTCTACAACATCTCACAAAATAGTTAGACTTCATAATTATAAGTATTACCATTTTCCATCGAATCCCAAACAACCTAAGTTATATATCTTTAAATATAATGACTATCACTATTCAAAACCAATACAAGATTGAACCACAGACTTTCTGACAAGCATAGTCTATTTTTGAAAGAAAAACCAGCATCATAACAGCTTCAAAATGAGAGTTTTTAGGGTTTTAAACCCTCTCTTTACATAAAAAATAGAAAATTAAAACAAGTTTAAATTAACCACAGTAGTAATTATGTCCCAAATAATTTCTAATCAGCAAATTACTTATAATTAATAAACTAATAATGATTCATGCTATTAAATATAAAATTTCAATCAATCATTTTCAATTCAAAACTTCACCCTATAACTTCGTATGAAAATGTTTCCATAGTAATCAAACATTAGTCAATCATTGCAGTAATCATTAAATACCACCATTTTGAGCAAGTTTTAAGGCAAAATCAACATACCTTATAAACTCCCACTATATACTAGAGCTTTTAGTTTAGTAATGACACGTTCAACCTGCATTACATAAGAGTATAAGCAAAGATCATATCCCAAAAAAGTATTAATTTTCATCAATCAAAAGTAGGAATTCTGGTTTATAAATAGAGAAAGCACTAAAACTAAAAAGAAAAGCCCATAAAAACATCATTTCCATAAGATTTGGTAAAAAACATTAAGCCCTGAAGGTATCATCTTGTGCACACTTCTTGAAGCAGCAGATGATGCTTTCTATGATCTGCTCTATATTTTTCATTTTTTTTATAATTTCAATATCCCTTTTAAATTATGAAATAAGCAAAATACAGAATAGCGACAGGATTAAATAAAATAAATAAATCTAAAGCATTTAGAGTTAAATTTTCTATTGCTCCCCTTAGAAGGCTAGAAACTGGATTCATAATAAAACTTTATTCAAAGGTAAGGAGAGAGTCACAAAGAAAAGAATGCAAGGTCAACATGTCCTTGTACAACTAAACAATGTTCATACTGTCAGCTTACGTTCTCCAACATATTTATTTAAAAGTTAAGGCCCTATGATAGAAGTTAGTAAAAGAATTCATTGAAACTTAAATTGGTTAACACAAAAAGACCGACATACTGTGGAATTCTATTGACTCCCACAACATGTGATCATCCTGCAAGCCTATAGAAATTATAAAAATCCCCCACAGCTCATTCTAAACTTAATACAACCATAACAAGACAAAGCAACATGGGCTTGTGTTCAATCAAGGATTTTCATATTAATCAAGTTAAAACCAAACCACGATACAACTTAGGTAGATAATATCCTCTAGTACATACCATTTCAAACTTTAACCTCAAGTACCCACGTTTCCACTTAAAATAGGTACAAGACAATGTATTTATTGTAGTGTTTTTATTCTTAAATGAAGGATTTTGGCAGCAAATTGCACATTGAAACCATTCCATTCAAATCTCATTATTAAACGAACTAATGGACCAACCATTGAAACTCATAGCACACATATGTGTGGAGGAAACACTCATACGACATGCCATATTTTAATTATAAAACAACAAGACATATCATATTTCTGAGTAAGAAAATTATAACCATAAATGGTTTTTTCTCTTTTGAGCCTAAAACAAGATTTTCATGTACACAAAATTTAAGGGCCCAAATTTTCATGGACAAAATCAATTTTTATTTCAGTATCTATATAGCAAATTACTAGGAATTTGAACTAGGAAAGTAAATTTTTTTCTTGTGTTTTACCATTGGTTTTGCCTTTTTGGATCCAACTCCTTCTATGGTGTTTCTTTTGGCCCAAGTTTTTTGATTGTGTTTGAGACACAAATACTTCTACATCAAATTATAATGATTGGTTTAAAAATTATGAAACATAAATTAAATTAAATATTATAAGACAATTAATTAAGGGATCCATATCCGCAACAGGGAATCTCAAGTATCATAATGTTGCAAAATCAATTATCAAACCTATTTTCTAGTGGGAAATCAAAGACCGAGTAGAAAAAATAAGAGCAAAGGGAAATGAACATAATGGATAAGAGAAAAAACAAATCAATATCACTATCAACTAATTAGCACCTTATCAAGATAATTTTAGAAAAAATTATGAGTTACGATGGGAGGTTCACCTGCGATAGATAAGAATCCTTCACCAATGAGAGACGAGCTATGATGGGAGGTTCACCAGCGAGAGAGAGTGCTGATGGAAGGTAGCAACATTCTACAGATTTACAGAGAGGACATTGGCGGTCGTGTGGAAGGGAGGAAGAAAAAGATGACCTTTTTCAGTGAGCGGGAGCGAGGTTATTTTTTTGTGCTGGAGGTAAAAGAAATTAAAGAAGCCAGCTTTAATTTTTTTTCCATCTTTCGTTGGTGGTTATTCACAATAACTGCCAACTAATTATAAACTTTTCTTTGCATTTACCATTTTAAATGCAAAGAAAAGTTTTACTTAATGGTAAATGCAAAGAAAAGTTTTACTTAGCGGTTAATAAATTAACTACCAATAAAATGCAACATTTCATTGGCTTTTTTCTAAATAACCGCTAACTAAGACTTTTCTTGGCATTTTCTAAAATAACCGCCAATGAATGGGTGCCACGGAAAGCTTATTTTGGCGTAGTGCCAAACAACTCACAATTACCTTCCAAACATCAAACAGCGGAAGGAAAACCAAGGGGCACCAGAAATTTGGTTCTCCGGGCGCCTACTGTCTTGCTAGCATTGCGACCTGACTTCCTGGTGTCACAGTTCCCCACTGCTGATGTAACATCAGCAAAAATTCATCCTCTATGGTGAACTTTCGATGTGCATAACTATATGCTCCTACCTCCAATTGGCTTGAGTCTAACTCCTATAAGTCACTCTAGTCCCAAACTATCCATAGACATCAATTTCACTTCAATTCAACTCCATATGGAGATTTTAGACATTTGACATAGTTTTGGCTACTTTTTGACCAAAACTCACCATTGATAACCTCCAATTGCCATCCAAGGCAATTTGACCATTTGGGACCATTCACACAGGTTCAAATCCCCTTAACCAACCTGTCCAAATAGGTTTCACCTCAAAGGAACCACTCCCCTAAGATTTGATCCGCTTGAATCCTAAATTAACATATTGGGCTATAGGCCCTAAAACACACCAACAAAGCCTATTTCCACCTTTGGGCTCACAAACACCAACATACTGACTCGACAACATCCCAAACCACACATATATCACAAACTGTCATACTCATCACATTCATTCACCACACATAAACATACATACAACATCCATCCATAACAATTTTTATCTGTGTCATACATTCCTTACAAACATCCTATCCTACTTAGCATAACGTATATAGAAAACACAATAATACATAGACTTGATATTCCCATGTCTGGTATGCTACTCCCTTATCTTTTCTGAACTAGTGCCAGAACCTTCACCTAAAACATTAGTTCATAGGAAAGGGGTATGAGATAATGTCTCAGTAATTGGGGATAACTACACACATACATATACATAACTTATACAATCTCTTGAATGCAATATGAAATAGAATGCATGTCTCCCTCGCACACAGTTAGAACCACAAGTTGTCATCATAACAGGACATTTCATATAGGTAATTCTCTTCCAACAATTAGTGAAGACTGATTCTGAAACATCAACAAGCTCACCTCACACTAATGCAACCTAACCAAAGGTTACACTAGTGCTCAGACCGTGGCTCTCCTTCTCCTTTCCCACCATGAATTGGTAGCGATTTAGGGAAGATGCAATCTACTGCGTGCCTTTCCCTCCTAGCCATAGGAGGCGATTTAGCCATAGGGATCCCATCCTTATCCTCCCTGATCATATATCATATCATCATATCTCATATATCATATCATCATCACCACCCAATCCACCATATATCACAATCTCACAATGTCATATGGTGATACTCATGTCATATCATTATATAATCATTATCATCATGTGTCACAATATGATGCATGCATCATGTCATGTCACATTAAATCATCTCTAATCATCATCATAATCATCATAACCTATGTGTCTAGCCATGTGTATACCACGATATAAAATTAAACCATATACACACATATCCATATCATGATATGAACAGGAACATCTATATATACACATATATACCAATATAATATACATATACTTATACAATACAAACAATACAAACACCTAGTTACCTTAGGTTGTCAGTACCATACACATGTGCTTCCGCAAGCTTTTTTGAATGCCAATCCCACGACTTGACTTCTCCAATCAACCAAACAACCTTAACAATTTCATAATACCTTAAATTAACATACAATCAAAATATCCAAATTTTATAATTCAACTATGTAGGCCTAACCCAAGTTTCCAACTGTAACAATCCTCATTACATTGTCCTTAACTTGGACCAAAGCTAATCGAGTGTCTTTGGCATTGTATGCAAAACCGGAGAAAAACATAATAGAGGAAAGGTTCAAGTGGAGAAGAATTGGGCTTCACACCACGGCGAGAAGTAATGTTGCCATGGCTAGAGCGAATTCCAATGGCTATTTTCAGCTGAAACTAGTGGCGCCATGGCGAGCTTGCCTAGAGCCATGGCAGGAGTCGGGATTTTTGCTTAAAATTGAATCAGTTCAATCAGCTGAATACGAAAAGAAAAGAAAGAAACAGAGAAGAACCGAGGGAGCAGTGCTAGGGTTCAAGTTTTCTGGCCCTTGAAAGTGTTTTCCAACGTCCAAGAGCTTAGATCTTTGTTGGTAAGTGATCCCTACTCCTCTCTCTTCATTTTCATCGGTTTAAACTTGGGATTTTTCTGGTATGAGTTGGGATTTTGGATTGTGGCCGAATCCCACCATTGAAATAGATGAAATTGGATTAATGGAGTATGATTTAGTGTTATTGTTGCTTGGGTGTGAGCTTTGAATGGTATATGCATAATTTAAGCTTAACCCTAGGTTATATTCGATTAAGGCCCTTAGGAATTCAAAGTGTATGTGGTTAAGTGCTGTTTGAATGGTTCCTAAGATCTTAATGATGCATGAAAGTGGTGTTGGAACCTTGGGTTAGGCCTATATGGTTGAATTGTGGAATTTGGATATTTGGTATGATATGTGATATTGTAAAGGTCATTGGCTAATTGGAGAAGCTAAGTCATGTGATTGGCATTCAAGAAAGCTTGTGGAAGCGCATGTGTGTGATATTGACAACCTGAGGTAATCGGGTGTTTATTTGTATTGTATTGTTTGTATTATATGATAGTATGTATATTTGTGTATATATGTATGTTTCTTTCATACCATGATATTGATGTGTTTATGTGTACAATTTTCTATATATTGTGGTATGCATACAGCTAGATGATGGTTTTGAAGATGATTACATATATGTAATGATGATGTGACATGGCATGCCGCATAGCATGACATTGAGATCATAATGATAATGATGATATGTTATGAGCATCACCACATGGCATTGTGAGGTAAATGGTGATCGGGTAGTGATGATATATGATACGATATGATGATATATGATTAGGGAGGATAAGGATAGGCTCCTTACGGCTAAATCGCCTCCTATGGCTAGGAGGGAAAGACATGCAGTGGACTGCAACTTCCCTAAATTACTGCCAATTGGTGGTGGAAAAGGGGAAGGAGGACCACAATTCAAACATTAGTGTTACCTTTGGCTGGGTGTACTAATAGGAGGTGAGTATGGTGATATCTCGGAATCAATCTTCATCGACTAGTGAAAGGGAATTAAATATATGAAATGTCTTGTTATGACAATAGCTCGAGGTTCTAGCTATGTGTGAGGGAGACATGCATTCCATTTCATATTGCATTCATGAGATTGTATGAGTTATATATATGTGTGTGTGTGTGTGGTTGTTCCCGGTTAATGAGACATTGTCTCATACCCCTTTCCCATGAACTAACCCTTTCAAGTGAGGGATCTGGCACTAGTTCTGCTAAGACAAGGGAGTAGCATCAGATATGGGAATACTAGGTCTATATAGTGTATGTTTATTTGGATTTGTATCTTGTGCCAATTAGGATAGGTGGTTTGTAATTATTGGTGACTTGATATTGTTTTTGTAATAGAGTTGTTGTTAATGGTATGTTATGAATGTGGAATTGTATTATATGTGATGTGTATGATAGATGGTAGTGTATGTGAGGTTTGGGGTACTAAGGAGTCTGTGTGGTAGTGTTTGTGATCCAAAAGGTGGAATTGGGCCTTATCGATGTGTTTTAGGGCCTGTAGCCCGTTTTGTCAATTAGGGTTCAAGGTGATCAAATCTCAGAGGAGTAGTTCCTTTGGGGTAAAACCTCTTTAGACAAGTTGGTTTTAGTGGATTTGGACCTATGTAAATGGTCTCAAATGGTCAAGTTGCTGTTGGTGGCAAATGGGAGTTGTAAGTTGTGAGTTTTGATCAAAAAGTGGCCAAAATAGTGTCAGGTGTCCAAAATCTCCATATGGAGTTGGATTGAGTTGAAATTGGTGTCTATGGATATATTGAGACTAGATTGACTTGTTGGAGTTAGAATCAGGTCAATCAGAGATCGATCAGGAAGTTATGCACATCATAAGTTTGCCCCAAAGTTTAGAATTTTGCTAGTATGAAAACCAGAAGGGGGCACCACGGTGCTAGGAAGGTAGGTCGCAGTGCCAGTAAGTCAGTGAGCATGAGAGTTTCTGGGAGGAGCTGGAGCCATGGCGGTACTGTAACGGCCACAGCCCTAACCTCATTTTTGGTGTTGTTAGGCTTCTCTTCCGCTGCTCTGATGTTTGAAAGGTGTATTTGTGATGTTTGGGTTGTGATTAGTTGGTTTTTGGAGTTTTTTATCAAGTCAGGAGGTGTTTAGGAGTAAAGCGTTACACCAACACCACTTTCATGCATCATTAAACTCCTAGGAACCATTCAAACACCAATCAATCCCACACATTTCAGATTCCCAAATGCCTTAATTGAAATTAACTTAGGGTTAAGCTGAAATCATGTATATTCCTCTAAAAACTCATACCCAAGCAACATAAACATTGAATCACACTCCATTAGCCCTATTTCATCCATTTTAATTTATGGATTTTGACCCAACACTGAAAACCCAATATATACCCAAGAAAACCTAACTTAAAACAAAGAAAATGGAGAAGAAGGAGTAGAGATCACTTACCAACCAAGATCCAAGCTTCAAGAGGCTGGAAATCACTCCTGAAGGCCGAAATCTTTGAACCCTAATGTTACTCCTCCATTGCTCCCTTTGTTTCTTTCTTTTCCTTCGTGCTTGGCCAACTAAAATGATTTGGATTTAAACAAAAATCACGACTCCCGTCGCAGCTCCAAATAAGTCTGCTACAACATCGTTAGTTTCAGCTAGAAAATGTCATTTTGGAGCTCTTCTTGCCTTACTAGTCTTGCTTCTTGCCACGATGTTGAGCTCTTTCAACCTTCACTTGAACAATTCCTCCATCCAGTTTTCTCTAGTTCTGCACATAATGTCAAGTATGTTATGAGGGTTATTACATGATTTCCATTTAAATTTTATTTTAAAAAAAATGAAAAAGTGAATTTGAAAGAATTGATATTGTTTGGATATATTATTTGTCAAAATCACTTTTGAATTCAAAATATTTGGAATTAATCAGTTTTGGAGGAAAATTGACAATTGTGATTTTTTAAACATATAAATATGAACAATTGACTCCAACTCTTTTGATCAAATTATTCAAGTTCTTCATACTCATTCGAATTACTATATCCTTTGAAACCTTTCGTGACCGATCGATCAAAGCAGCTTTTGGAGTGCAAACAGCTTGTAAATACAACATGCTATTTTACATTTTACACAATTATTAAGATAAAAATTAATTAAATCTAATTAAAAAATAAGAAGACTTGGACTATCTAAGTCTCAGATGGACTGTCCAAGTGAAATATTGTACATATGGTATACATCTTTGCAATTATAGGCAAATATGTACAATACATCCATTTTCCTTTCTCCAAAGCAAGATCCATTCCTCAGCCTCATCCCTCTGTGTATATGAATCCCAATAATGTCTTGAAGAAGCCCCAAATCCAATCTCCTTTATAATTTCTGAGCAGTCCATGACATGTTAATTGCCTAGAGGAGGTTTCAACCATTGCACACTAAGGTCCATATAGAAGAGGAGAAATATTTTTGAGAGAAATTAAATTGTTACTACTTTTCAAGGAAGTAATATTTTTTAGAAAGATATGTGAAGTGCTTTTGTACTAACAATATGATTAGGCTTAATTTTTGTGTTTTAAACAAGCCAAAGAAATTATATGTGAGCCTGAGAAAGGTAGAAACATTTCCATGAAGGTCAAGGGGAGATGCTTTATTGAATAGACCTTCAACAAGAAAGAAGAGAAGTTGATTTTATAACCTATTCTTATTATTTTATCTTTACAAGACCATTCTCACTGAGATAAGAAGTACAAATCATTGGTTCTAACTCTGGATCTTTCACACACCTAGCCAAATAGTCCAAAATTGTCACACCCGTTAGCATGAATGGTTCAAGGAATATTTGTTTGTGGCTTTCCATGTTTTGAAACCTTTCTTTTCGGTAATGAAAGGGACCAATTATTTTTTAAAGGAAGACATAAGACTTCACGAGGATTTATGAATCTCTTTGTATATATGAGAGTCAAATTCTTGATTAGTCATTTAGAGAGTTCGTGATTGCTTAAATAATAAGTTGCAGAAAGGTATATAGTTTTACAATTATTGTTTTGAAGTTATATGTAGTTTTAATTTGAATTTGAGTGACAGTAGTCAGATAAAATATTGATGAAATTTGAGTTAGTGTGATTGGTGTTGTTTCCATGACTGAAGCATCTGTCTTTGATCATTTTAGTTGAAGCTAAAATTTATGAAATATTCATTTGATGAAAAATCAAATATAGACAATATTACAATCCCAAATAATTAAGCATCCTAAATTGATTATATTATCATAAATTTTGACAATTCTCTGGATTAAGGCAATTCTAATAGTTAAAAGTTGATAATTCATTTGGGTTTGAACTTTGAACCAAAGTTTTTTTCTTTTAGAACTTGACACTGAGCAAACAGTTTTGATAGTAGTTCCCTCTGTAAGTGATTAAATCAATTGAGTTTAAGTCAATGTTATATGCTATATATAAAATAACCAAGCATAAGAAAAGACCAGGCTGTGTGTGTGCTGGAAAAGGAGTTAGCATCAAGTAATAGATGAATGAAATACTGAATCTCAATTAATGTATAGACAGCATTACTTTAATTTCTTCTTGAATACATATTTTTATTTATTTAACCATTATAGATATATATCCCACATATCATGGTTGATCTTGTACTGTTATAAATTAGATGATATTCTTCATTCATATAATCATGCATTCAGAGAGATAATAATATAAAAGAACTATATTTTTAATCCATGTGATGCATAGGAAAATACAAATAGATGAAACACAAAGCCAAAAATCAGTTATATAAGTAACAACTCATTATATATTATACTCATGTACTTTTTTTATTTACATATTTCTCTATGCATATATCATATTTATTCACTTTTGTAAATGTCCAAGATCTGGACTGATATTATTTATCTCTTACTGAAAAACAAAAATCATGCAGTCCCTTCCTGTGTGTGATTTGATTCGTTGCCTTGATCCAATCGATAATGTGTATATATATAGGGGGCAAAATTTAAAATTAAACATGAAAGGTATATGTTTGGAAGGGATTTAATTTGTATATTACTCTATCATTACATCTAGTTCATCAACCATTATATTAAATTAAGAGATCAAATTTCTCTCGCTCATGCACACACACGCGCACGCACATATAGGGAACTGTAAGATTTTTGAAGAGAGGAACTGAAGTAGATGATGAAACTACTAGATATGGACTGTCGAAGCTGAAAGAGTGCCTTCTCCTAAAACAAATTTCTATATATAATATATTTCAAACTTGTTAATCTTTAACTTCTGTAGCTACCAAAAAATAATTTTTGAATCAAACAGAAAATGGAGTATACCTACTCTATGCCTACACGGTGTAGTTTCTATTTCCAACGATATTTGCAAATCGAAGTCCTTAACTAATTTTGAGTCTGGGATATATATTATTCACATATGCCATATATAGAAAGAGGACAAACAAAATTAAAGATACAAAACAATAAGCTCAAGAATATAACACTCAAATTTTAATATTACACCATAACTATTAAATCTACCTAAAAGCTACCCGGAGGATAGAAAAGATGGTTTGAATAATGGTGAGAATGAGCAGTATGATTCCAGCAATAGAGGCTAGAGTTTGCCAAGGTGTTTTGCAATAATCACGTCTCAAAGTTGCTCTCCTCTTGTGCCAAGGATCTTCATAAAAGCCATTCAACCATTTGTAGATATCAACATAATTTGAATTTAAATTATATCGATCTACTGCTTTCCAAAGACCATTAAATATTTTAACAATATCATTGGCATCACCAAGATAGTTGACCCAATAAAATAGCAAGATCAGTAATGTAATGTTTATAAGGATAATGACACTGCTCTAAAACTATCATATTTCGAAAGAAACATTCAGTACTATCGTACACTAAAATATATGGAACCTTAAGATTATGCCCGGAAAATTCCAAGTCTAGTAAGCACTTAATTTTGCTTGATTTCAACTTTACCCCTGATTCTTCCAACTCTTTTGCACTATATAAAAGATCATAGTCATCTCCAACATTAGGGAATGGTTGCCTCAATGTTTTTGTTCCTGGTAGGTAAAAAAACCTAAGAAGATCTGTGAAATGCTTTATCCTAACAGTCAAATTTGGTTCTAAGTCTCATATGTTAAAATGATGAAGGAAAGCATAGGTTAGCTCAAGAAAGGAAGGGATGCCACCACGAAGGCCAGAAGGAAATGCTATATTGAATAGAACTTCAAGAAAAAAGAGTGGAAGTTGATTCTCAAGTAAAACTAAATCCTTCCTAATAGCACTCCTTAACCGTGGTTGTGAAAGTTTTGCATCGTTTCCTGTCACCTCCTGTAGGACCCCATGAAAAGTTCAATGATAAAAGTAGCATCCGCTAATATCAATTTCATGAGTTGTTTCATATTGAGGTTGATGTTCTCTGAATAAGAAGCCTGAACAGTTGGCTCTGAATATTTCACAAAGTTGACCAGATTGTCCATCCTCATCTTAGTTTGTTGTGTAAATCTTTTAAACAATATTTATTCCCTTTCTTGTAGCTTCACATTCCCATAGTGATAGGGACCAATGGATACAAATTTTGGGATGTAAGCATATGCTTTTTGCTCACATCGTGATGGGGATACATACAACAATAAGGTGACAAGAGACCATCTTTATTAATCTTGGTCATTGCTTCAATATCAATGTTCACATTGTCTTCCATCTACCAAATTCGAGTTACAAATCAGATTAGATTTTCATAACAAAGAAAAAAAAGGAGCATATATAATAAAATCCTTAATTAGCTTCACAATTGAACATGAGTGCAGGATGAAACACCCTACCTTTAGACACCTCCAGACTTGAGCAAAAACTTCAAAACCCAACCAAACACAACCCAAACATCTCAAAACAACTTTCCAAAACTTCAGAAACAGTGGAAACGAACAAGAAAACACTAGAAAATGGGTTGAGGCCGCGGCTATTACAGTACCGCCATGGCTCCGGCTCAATCCAGAGATTCCCTCATCACTATCTCCATTGGCACCCTGGCCTGTGACAATGGCACTGTGGTGCCCTACTGTTGATGTAAAATTAGCAAAACTTCAACTTCCAGGGCAAACTTTCGACATGCATAACCTTATACTTTGACCTCCGATTGACTTGATTCCAACTCCTACAAGTCAATCTAGTTCCAATCTATCATAGACACTACTTTCACCTCAATCCAACTCTGTATGGAGATTTTGGACCTCTGACACTGTTTTGGCCACTTATTGGTCAAAACTCTCCATTAACAACCTCCAATTGCCACCAAAGGCAATTCGACCAACTAAGACCATTCACACAGGTCCAAAACCACCAAACCATCTTATCTAAAGAGATTTCACCTCAAAGGAACCACTCCTATGAGATTTGACCCTCTTGAACCTCATCTTGATAAATCAGGCTATAGGCCCTAAAACACACCAACGAGATCCAAATCCACTTTGGGCTCACAAACACAACCCAATATCCAAAACCATGCAAACACTATAATACAACATACACATCACATACAACATAATTCCACATACAACATCCATAACATTACAACCATCCAATGTCTTAATTCTCATCAATGTCATACATCCATTACAAAATCTTCTATCCTACTTGGCACAAGATACAAATCCAAAAATACACATACTACATAGATCTAATATTTCCACGTCCGATGCTACTCCTGTGTCTTCTCCGGACTAGTGCTAGAACCGTCACCTGAAAGGTTAGTGCATGGGAGAGGGGTGTGAGACAATGTCTCAGTAACCAGGAACAACCACACACATATACATATATATATATATCTCATAAAACTCATGAATGCAATGTGAAATGAATAGAATGTATGTCTTCCTCGCTAAATTGCTTTATTTCCTTGCTAAAATGAAATTAGTGAGGGATAAAGTCCTCGCTAATTTCGTCGCTAAAAATTGCATCGCTAAAATTTGGTGAGGAATTGGTTTATTCCATTGCTAAATTAGCGTGGAAATTAGTCAGGGATATAATCCATCTTTAACTATGGTGAGGGACTTCTTCCTCGCCATTCCCTTGCTAATACTAATAAAAAAAACTTTAGCGAGGACTTAGTCACATCTTTAGTGAGGATGTTGGTCCTCGCTAATGTCATTAAAGAACGCTTTCTTTTATAAGCACTCCCAAATCACCTCCTTTCATTTAAAAAAAAAAGGGGGAATCACACTTTGGGACCAAGATCTCAAATTAATCACAAAGGAGGATTTTTAACTAAAATCCAGTAGTAAAAATGGGAGACTAAGTTGCAAAATTAGAAGAGCAAGTAGTAAAAAAATCTATTTTGTAATTAATTTGAGATCTTGGTCCCAAAATGTGATTCCCCCAAAAAAAAATCCTGAAATTTAGGAGTGCTTTTATTCAAAAGCGCTCCCAAATCCCCATTTTTAATTGACAAATTATTGCTTTCGTTTTTCCTACTTCTACTTTCAATACACCTTTTTTTTTAAGTAGATGTTCAAAATCATTACTATTATCGATATCATCTTACAAGATTACAAATCATCTCTTGACACTACAAACTAATAAAAGCAACTGAAACCAAAAAAAACCTCTAAGTAATCAACACTTTAAATAATATCTTAATAATCTCTTAACAATAAAATTTTACCTACGTACTTTTATTTCTGCATATCAAAACAACAAAATTTACATATAAATATTCCAATTATTCCATGCATAAAATGACGACATAAAAATGGCACTAAACTCTATTAGCTTGGTGCTTACCTGTACTTTTTCCCTATTCTTTTCCATATAGCCAAGGCATTACCTGAGTAAAAGGAAGAAAATGATTGGCTTTCTTCCTCCAAGCAAGAAGAGAGGTTGGATAGAGGGCTCATTATTTTCTATAGTTAACATCATTATTTTCTACAATGTTTGGATCAAAATCATGATGGAAAAGCTTTAGTCATGTCAAACCTAATTAAGACAGCAAATAGAAATTTTATTCGGTTGAATCTAAGCTTAAGCAACAAGATAGGCTGGATAGAGAGCCCATTTTTGCAACTAACACTTTGCCTTAAGACAGAAGCTGAGAACAAGGAGGACTAGGCTTAAGGACAAAAATGGAATACCCATGCAAATGCAACAAAAATAAGTATAGCATATCATAAAATCAATCAAATCTAGATCTAACACATTTTAATGTTCACAATCTTTAATAACTCTAAATGGACAAAGACTTATAACATAGTCAAAGTTTATTCCTAGGAATTGTTGATCAGCTTCAGAATCATTAACCAAAGTCACGACAATGTATGGACAAATACTATAAGTCCAAGTACAAAACCCACTTTACTATCAATTACTAAAATGACAAAATTGTTTTCACACCTCTTGGTACCTGTTGGCTATACAGAGAGTCAATAAAAGCTTATTAAGATGGACATATTAGGTGAGCCTTTTATTGTCTTTGGTGTAATAAATATGTGCCAAAATATTATATCTACCTTGAACATCATAAGAATGCCAAGTTCTTTCAGGTTCAACTAGGACATAAGTAACGTGGGAACTTCTACCTGTGCATCTTGTCAAATATAAACCTGTAATTGTGAACAAAGTCATTTCAGTGCAAATCAAAGATTTCAAACCTCAAATTGGAGATTTTATATATGTTGAAGCATTGCTCATACATGGGACTCCCATTATCTGATTCTTGGTATGGATGAAATCCCTTCTCTTGGCAACCCTTTAGAATACTCATTCCATCAAGGTCAGTTAACTGAAAGAGTCTGCTGCTCTTGCAGCAAATCTCACATTATTAAGTTGTCAACATACAATAGTTCCAAATAACATCGGAAGAGAATAATCATCACACGTGCCATCCTAACTTATTCATTGAAAGAGAATAACCATTGCAAATTCAGAATTGATCTATTTGCATCATTGGAAAGCACTATATTCTTTGTATGACATCACTCATATTGGAAAAGAGGTTTACACTATTTCAAGAGAAACTAGAACAAACAAGGCTAGTTCTGTTCTAAATTTGCCAAACTTCTCCTTGGTTTCATTTTCTTGCTCTTAAATGGAAATTGGATGTATATGAAACACATGATATTGTGCTCAAATATATAAATAAAATTTAGACAAGAACGTCTAGCAAACTGCAGAAAAGATACTCAATTTTCATGATCTACAACACCTCTGTCACCTAAGAGCCAAAAGGATCAAAAGGAATTTAGGAAATTTGGACTAAGATGTATCATAGAAGGCAATGATTACAACTTGAGGTATTTTAGGACCTAGGACAGTGGCAAAAGCCTTAGAAACCATTACTTGAAAATGCAACACCAAACCATCAAACTTTTTAATATCATTCTAGAGAATGTTTGAATATTGTTGTCACGCCATCATTAGCAATCCATGGCCTATAACCTAATTTATTTGTAAGATTATTTATAGCAATAGACTAGTTTAACATCAAGTGGGCAGACATTACCGGGCTTCTGAATAAATTCCTACGAACATTGCAATGAAGTTAGGCACTAATTAGCTCCTGTGCCTTAGTCTTCTTCTATCCTGAAATGAACTCATTAATTCTTTTAAATGCTTATATATAGAATTAAGTTGCTAGTGAAGCCTAAAGCTAACATTAAGGAAGAAAAGAAAAGGAAGGATAAAAAAAAGTTGATGGATTATGATATACAAGAAGGATTTATATCATGTACTTCTCAACCAATTGAAGGATTTATTAATCTTAATCACTTCCACGTAATTATTTTAACCCCAATTCAAATTATAAGGATATAATTATCCCTAATTGGGCAATAGCATAAGTAACTAATCTTCACGCCTTTCACCCCTAATCTACTAAGGGCTGCCATAACAATGGTCAAGGAACTTTTAAGCTAGGTAGATGTTATTCTAATATTTTGTTCACAAAACAAGATTCTTATACTAAGGGCATGTTTATCAAGGAAACTAGTAAAAAGACCTAAGAGTATTCCAAATCATATAGTATCCTAAACCCAAAAAAAAATATTTGGCAATATACATATGACCAAATCCTAAATCCTTGCCTTAATAAGAACCAAATGCAACATCCCATAATCAGCAAAGCAATTATATCCTATGCCTATCTATTAAAAATTATTATGACACAGAACTTTTTTTTTTTGCAAGCAAACATAATAACTAAAGAAATCAACCAAACAAAACTAAAATATTTAGGCCCCAACTTTTATTGTGTGGATTTTTAATAAGGTAGCTATATCTTATATTTGACTTTTGAAGAATCGTTAAATCATTTTGAACAAACCAAATTCAGATCCTCTCACTCCACTTCCTCATCTACCCAATAATGAATCAATGACAAAGGAACCGTAAATCACCATAGCAGACACTCAACAACATACATTAGCATTCAAGATAAAAATATTTATCTAGAGCAACTATAGGAATATATTCCTTAATAGACAATAACAACCCACAAGCAAGCATCAATATAAACGTAATACCTAGAGACCAAAATCCTCACATTTATAAATTTCAAACTAGAGGTTCTTCAAATAGCTAGACATTAGTGAAACTTAACTACACGTTCACTCAAAATAGGACAGACCCTAAACAAAAAATATACAAACAAGCAAAAGAAAAGACTCATAAAACAAGATATAGCAGCAGGATGGACCAATAACAGCACAACCCTAAATTTTATCAAGTCTCACATAGGAGATAGAAGGCAAAGTTCCTAAATCATTTAAAACTACCCTAAAACTAACTAAAGAAATAAGTATCCATTAACATAGAGAAGTTACACAATCTATGATTCCATAACCAAATTCAATGGACAAGAAGGTGTTTTACCGGACTGAAGTCTCCTTGCTCTTTCTCTTCCTATTCAAATCGCTCAATCTCCTTTTCCTGCTCCTTCCTCTCTCTGTAAATGTTTACTTGTAGGACTTCAAGCGAGTTGAGAAAACAAGATGGAGTACCCACAAATGAAAGAAGCAAGCCACAAGTTAAGCAGAAGAAGCACGACAAGGAAGCTCAATAGCTTCAATAAAGAAGCAAGACAGAAATGGAATAGTATAACAAAAACTACAATGGAAGAATAGAACATGCAATGAACGGAGGAGTAAAGGAGCAATGAACATGCAAATGAAATTAGGGATTGCAAGTAATGTGATCTCTGCCAAGTGAAATTAGGGCTTGCAAGAGAAAAAAAGTCGCTCAAAATGTCTATCTTAAAGAATGAAAAACTTTCGCCTTTCGCGAAAGGCAGGTTGGGTATTTAGTAGGCAATAGCCATGGATACAAAACTATTTATATTAATTTAGTGAGAAAAAAATATCGCTATTTTCTCGCAATTTGCATTAACTTAGTGAGGAATTTAAAATGCTTTGCTATTTCTCGCTAATTTCATCGCTAAGATTAACATTAGCTACAAATTATTCTATTCCACGCTAATCCCTCGCTAATTTACTCATTTAGTGAGGGATGAGTTATCCCTCGGTAAATTTAATTTTTCTAGTAGTGCTAGAACCACGGGTTATCGTTATGATATGACATTTTGTATAAGTAATTCCCTTCCAATAGTCGGTGAAGACTAATTCCGGGACATCACCAAGCTTAGCTCCCATTAGTGCACCTGCCCAAAGGTAGTACTAATGTTCAGACCGTGGCTCTCCTTCCCTTTTCCTGCCATAAATTGGTAGTGATTTAGGGAAGGTGTTTAACACCCCTCATGTTATTTTTCTTGGCTTTGTATTTAAGACTAGAGGAAATAAGACAGAGGAAGGCTCAAGTGGAGTCTGGAAGAGCTCCACGCCGCGGCGAGAAGCAGGGCCACCATGTCGAGAACCCTTCTAGTAGCAGTGTTTCGGTTGAATTTGGTGGAGCCGAGGCGAGATTCGGGATTTTTGTTTAAATCCGGATCATTTCGGTTGATCGGGAAAGAAAGAAATGAAGGAAACCGAGGGAGACAGCGAGGAGCAGTGCTAGGGTTCGAGATTCCCGGCTTCTAGGAGTGATTTTCATACCTTAAGTGCTTGGATTCAAGTTGGTAAGTGTTCTCTACTCCTCCCTCTGCATTTTTCTTGAGTTGAAGTTTAGGATTCTCGGTGTTAAGTTTGGATTTCATGTTTGGGGCAAAATCCACCGATTGAAATGGATGATTTGAGGTTAATGATGTGAGTTTTGAAGGGTGTAGGTATGATTTGAGCTTAACCCTAGGTTGTTATTGGTTAGGGCTCTTGGGAATCCGAAGTGTTTGCGGTTTTGTAGTGTTTGAGTGATCCCTAAGAGCTTATTGATGCATGAAAAGGGTGTTGGAACCTTGGTTTAGGTTAATGTAGTTGAATTATGATGTTTGGTTATTTGGTATATTGTGTTAATAGAAGAATTGTGGTACTATGAAGGTTGTTGGCTATCGAGAGGGGTTCACATGTATTGGACAGTTTAAGGAAGCTTGTGGAACTCGTATGTGTGTGGTAACGACAATTGAGGTAAACAGGTGTTTGTTTATTTGTATTGTATTGTATATTGGTATGTATATTTATGTATATATATATATGCATGTTTCTTTCATACCACGATATTGGTGTGATTGTGTGTATCGTTTTCTATATATATCGTGGTATGCATACAGCTAGAGGATAGTTATGATGATTATGATGTTGATGATGATTATGATGATGATATTGACATGACATGACATGATGCATACATAACATTGTGATATGATGATGATAAGGATTATATGATGATACATGAGCATCACCATATGACATTGTGAGGTTGTGATATATGGTGGTTCGGGTGGTGATGATGATATGATATGATACGATATGATATATGATTAGGGAGGATAAGGATGGGATCCCTGCCGCTAAATCCTCCCCTATGGCCCGGGGAGCTAGGTGGCAGTGGACTGCACCTTCCCTAAATCACCACTAATTCAAGGTGGTCCAGGGGAAGGAGAGCCACAGTCCGAACATTAGTGTTACCTTTGGCTGGGTGCACTAATGGGAGGTGAGCTTGGTAATGTCCCGTAATCAGCCTTCATCGACTGTTGGAAGGGAGTTACCAATATGAAATATCCTGTCATGATGATAGCCCGTGGTTCTAGCTGTGTACGAGGGAGACATGCATACCATTCATTGCACATTGCATTCATGAGTTGCCTGAGATATACGTATATATACATGTACGTGTGTGATTGCCCTAGTTACTAAGACATTGTCTCACCCCCTTCTCTTCTGTAAACTAACCTTTCAATTGACGGTTTTGGCACTAGTCCGGAGAAGATGCGGGAATAGCGGTGTATGAGGAAATAGTCTATGTAGAGTGTGTATTTTGGATAATGTATTTTGTGCCAAGTAGGATAGAATGGTTTGTAATGGATAAATGATATGGTTGAGACTGATTATGAATGTATGTATGTTCATGTATGTGGTATGTATGCTTGTGTATGCTTTGGGATGTTGAGAAGCCTGTATGTTAGTGTTGGTGAGCTCAGAGTAGTTTTGGGCCTTGTTGGTTTGTTTAAGGGCCTGTAGCCTATTTGGTCAAGCTGGGTTCCAAGGGGTCAAGTTGGGTTCCAAGGGGTCAAATCTCAGAGGAGTAGTTTCTTAGAGGTGAAACCTCTTTGGACAAGTTGATTTGAGGGTTTTTGGACCTATATGATTGGTCTGAGAGTGTCCATTTGCCTTTGGTGGCAATTGGAGGTTGTTAGTGGTGAGTTTTGGTCAATAAGTGGCCAGAACGGTGTTAAGGGTCCAAAATCTCCATATGGAGTTGGATTGAGGTAAAAGTGGTGTTTTTGGATAGATGGAGACTAGATTGGCTTGTAGGAGTTGGAATCAAGTCAATCGGAGGTCGAAGCATAAAGTTATGCGCGTCAGAAATTTACCCCAGAATGTTGAAATTACTGATATAGGATATCACCATGGGGCGCCGCGGCTCCAGAGTCCATGCCGCGGCGCCATAGGAGACAGTAATGATGGAGGAACAGGGAAGGCCGAAGCTGTGGCGGTACTATAGCGGTGACCGCCCCAGTCCAGTTTTTGGTGGTTTTAAGGTTGTTTCCACTGTTTTGAGGCATTGGAGAGTTCTTTTGAGTTGACAGAGTTGTGTTTGGTTGAATTTTGAAGTTTTTGGTTAAGTCTAGAGGTGTCAAGAGGTAGGGTGTTACAAGGTGCAGTCCACTGCGTGCCTTTCCCCTCCTAGCCATAAGAGGAGATTTAGCGACAGGGATCCCATCCTTATCCTTCCTAACATATATATATCTATCCTTATCCTCTCTAACATATATATTCCATCATTATCCTCCCTAATGTATATCATCATTTATCATATCATTATCACCACCCAATCTACCATATATCACAATCTTATAATGTCATGTGGTAATGCTCATGTATCATGATATAATCATCATCATGATCTCAATGTCATGTTATGTATCATGCCATATCATATCTATATCATCATCATAGTCATAATCATCATCATAATCATAATCACCATCTAGTTGTGTGCATACCACGATATATAGAAAACCGTACACACAAACACATCAATATCATGGTATAAAAGAAACATGCATATATACATAAATATACATACTATCATACAATACAAATAAATACCCGATTACCTCAGGTTGTCAATACCACTCATGCGGATTCCACAAACTTCTTGAGTCGTCCAACATACTTGAACCCCTCTCAGTCAACCAAACAACCTTCACAATAACACAATTCCTCAAATTAATAACATATACTATCAAACCAGACAGCACAATTTAATTACTTTAGCTTAACTCAAGGTTCCAACACCCCTTTATGTACCATCAAGCTCTTAGGGACCATTCAAATACTACACAATCCCATACAACTCGGATTCCTCATACTCTTAACCAAGAACAACTTAGGGTTAAGCTCTAAACATATATAATCTCTTCAAAACTCACACCCAAGAAATAAGAACACCAAAGCACACTCCTCTAACTCCATTACATTCATTTCAATCACTGGATTTCAGGCAAACCGAAGATCCCAACTTATAACTGAAAAACCCCAAATTCAACTGAAGAAAATGGAGAGGGAGGAGTAGGGATTACTTACAAACGTGAATCCAAGCTCTGTCGTTGCTCCCTTTGTTTCTTTCTTTCTTTCGTGTCTGATTGACTAAAATGTTTCTGATTTAAAGTAGAAACCTAACACCTGCCGTGGTTCTAGGACAGCCCATCATGGCGTCACCAAGTTTTCAGTTGGAAAGTGCCACTGGAACACACTCTCGCTTCAGCAGCCTTGCTTCTTGCCGTGGCGTGGAGCTCTCTCAGACTCCACTTGAACCTTCCTTTATCCTGTTTCCTCCGATTTTACACACAATACCAAAACAATGTCATGAGGGGTGTTACACTCTCCCCTCCTTATACAAATTTTGTCCTCAAAATTTCAACTCTTACCTCAAGCAAAGATCTTTGGATACTTCCTTTATATGGATTCTTCTATCTCCCATGTGACATCAATGGATGTCAAGCTGCTTCATGGAACCTTTATCAACTTAATGGTCTTATTTATCAACTGCTTCCCTTTAACATCAAGAATTTGTAGTGACATGACCTCAAAAGTCAGATCCTCTTGCACTTGAATTGCCTTATCATCAATTATATGAGACTGATTCGGATGATACTTCTTGAGCTGAGACACGTGGAAAACATCTTGCAATCCAACAGGATTAGGCGGCAGCGCCCCTTGATACGCTACTGGCCCAATTTACTCCAGAATTTGGCATGGACCCATACACCGCAGAGTGAACTTCTTCGCTCGAATCGATCTCCCAACACTAGTAGTAGGAGTGACCTTCAAAAACACATGATCTTCAGCTTCAAACTCCAATAGTCTCCTCCTCCTGTCCGCATAACACTTCTGCCAACTCTGAGCGGTGAGAAGTTTTTAACAAATACTCTCTATTTGCTGAGAGGTTTGGTCCATAATATCTAGGCCCAAAAGACTCCTTTCACCGAGCTCAACCTAACACAATGGTGATCTACACTTTCTACCATACAACACTTCAAACAGAGCCATTTGCAAACTCGAGTGGAAACTATTGTTGTAGGAAAATTCAACCAATGGCAGATACTGATCCCAATTGCCTTTATTCTCCATAACACATGCCTGCAGCATGTCTTATAATGTCTAAATCATTCTTTCAGTCTGCCCATCAGATTGAGGATGATAAGCAGTATTGAAACTTAACTTCATCCTCATGGCCTTCTGAAGAGATTTCCAAAAACTGGATATGAATCTAGGATCTCTGTTCGACACAATATTCGTCGAGACTCCATGCAGCCTCACAATCTCATTCACATATAGTTGAGCCAACTTCTCCATAGAGATGGTCTCCCAAATTGGAAGAAAAAGGGCCGACTTCATCAACCTATCCACAATGAGCCATATCGCATTGTGTCCCAAAGAGGTCCTTGGTAATCCCATCACGAAATTCATGGAAACGATATCCCACTTCCACTCTGGGATTTCCAAAGGTTGAAACATACTAGCAGGCAATTGGTGCTCAAACTTTACCTTCTAACAAACTAGACATCTTGCTACATACTCTGCGATATCCTTTTTCATGCCTGGCCACCAATAACCTCACTTCAAATCTTGGTATATCTTAGTGGTACCAGGATGAATAGTGTACCTACTCTTATGAGCTTCCACCAAAATAATTGCTCGTAACCCCGCAACATTTAGCACACAAATCCAACTACAGTACTAGATGATACCATCCTCCAACATATCGAAGTCCTAGGTCTCCCATCTTTTCAATATATTCCTAAATACCTAAAAGATAGTCATCCCCCAACTGTGCATAGCGTATGTTCCTCAATAAATGGCTTGATACACTGATAGAACTCAACACTAGTACTCTAGGATGGACATTAATGGATAACTTCATATCTCTCAGGCTTTCCAGCAACTGTTGCTCCTTCATCATCATCGTGGCCATATGGATCGACTTTCTACTCAACGTATCGACCACAACCTTGGTTTTTCCAAGATGATACTTCAAAGTGAACTCATAGTCCACCAAGAACTCAACCCAACACCTTTGCCTCATGTTTAATTCCTTCTGAGCAAATAGATACTTCAAACTCTTGTGATCACTGAACACCTTAAACTGAGTGCCATAAAGATAATGCCTCCACAATTTCAAAGCGAACACTACAGTCGCTAGCTCAAGGTCATAAGTAAGATAGTTTTTCTCATGAGGCCTCAACTACCTTGAAGCACATGCCCGACTCTTCTTTGCTACATCAAAACATACCCTAGACCCTTTTTAGAGGTGTCAGTGTAAATAGTGAAAGGCTCCAATGGGTTTGGGATAATGAGCACTGGGGTGGATGTCAGGCAAACCTTCAGCTCTTGGAATGTTCCCTCATGCCTGTCATCCCAAATGAAAGATCGATCCTTATAGGTGAGTGTAGTCAATGGCATAACAAGTTGAGAGAATCCCTTAATGAACCTCCGGTAGTATCCAGTCAAACCCAAAAAGCTACAAATTTTTGTCACCAATTGTGGTTTCGCCCAATTCAACACCGCTTCAACTTTACTGGGGTCTACTGCGTCTTCTTCTGCAGAAATCACATGACCCAGAAATTTCACCTCCTGTAGCCAAAACTCACATTTACTAAGTTTGGCATACAAATAGTGATCCGCAATACTTGCAACACTATTTGAAGATGGAGCATATGCTCTTCCTCACTCTTGGAGTAGATCAAAATGTGATCGATGAATACCACCACCAATTTATCCAAATACGGCCGAAACACTCTGTTCATATAATCCATGAAGATTGCCGGGGTATTTGTTAGCCCGAATGGCATCACAAGAAACTCATAATGACCATATCAAGTTAAAAAAGCCATTTTAGGCACATCTTCAGCACACACTCACAATTGATAGTATGCTAACCTCAAACTAATTTTTGAGAATACTGAGGCACTTGCCAACTGATCAATCAAGTCTTCAATCTTAGGCAAAGGATATTTATTCTTAATCGTCACTCAGTTTAGCTGCTTGTAATCAACGCATAATCTGAGGCTACCATCTTTCTTCTTGACAAACAACAATGGAGCTCCCCAAGGCGAGACACTTAGTCTGATGAAACCCCTTTTTAACAAATCCTCAATCTGCTTCTTAAGTTCCTTCAAGTCAGACAGCGCTATTCAATATCACTACGCCAAATTTAACTTTTATTGGTGCCCAATAGTTGGTATTTATTTTAAAACGTCAACAAAAATTAGGAGCAGTAAATAAAGTTAGCGTTTTTAAAACTAACGCCATCTATAAGCTGTTAAAACTTGGCATTTGTTAAGAAATGGCATGTTCACTCTCTCATAAAGTTGGCATTTATAACAACAAACGCCAATAAAGCACAAGCTTAGTTAGCATTTATTAATAAATGCCATCTCCATCTTTTATATTATTTTGCCCACTTTGTCCTCACATTCAGAATATCCCCGATCACTTCATACTCAGCATCCTCCTTCCTTCGTTCTTGAGCACCTCTTGTTCCTCACAAGTCTGTCTCTCAATTTCCATCATCAATCTCCTTGTCTCGCGTTCACATCTGACCTATTTAGTTTTGTCCTCTGACTCTTCTCTCACATCTCCCTCTCAAATCAATGTTAACCCTAGACGCTGATGGCGGTGGTGGCAATCAGTGATTGGAGCTTCAGTGGCAATTGGTGACACACAACCCCTCTTTCTCTCCTCTCTCTCTCTCTCAAAGACTGTACCATGGGTTGTCACGTTTGCAATTCTCTTCTTCTTTAGGACCATGGAGCTCACTCTTATGCGTTTGGTTCCTGTAAGCCTCTTATTCCCTAACCTCTCTCTCTCTATTGGTCTTTGTAAATATGCTTAAGGGTATTTATCCCCTATCTGGGCAAATGTTTGTTTCAATTAATAATCTTGAGATTTGGAATTCAAATTTTGTGGATTTCATATTGTGAATACCTTTTTTGCTGTTATGTAGAATGAAATGGTCAATTTTCATATGAGCCTTTCTGCTGTTATGTAGAAAGAATAGTTGTCCCACAAAAGATTTAATGATATTGATGGTCTTAATTTTATTTTACACTATGTCATGTTAATTTTGAGAAATTTCATAATTTTGCCTTGATTTTGTTAGTAAAATGATCCAACATTGAGGGGGAGAGCAAAGAAAAGTGACGTTTATGAGATACAAAGTTTTTACCAGCATTACTATAAAAAAATATATCTAGGCTTTACAAAATGTTGCTGATAAAGTTGATCGGTAGGTTCTCATATAATATGCTATATTATTTGATCATTGGCTATTTTGTGACTAGCACAGCTTACTAAGGCATACCAGACTGCTAATGTTCTATTTGAAGTTTTAAAGGCTGTCAATATGACACAATCTATGGAAGTTGATCGTGAGGTTATATCTTCCTAGCTTCTGAGAAATTAATTTTGTGGTTGCGTTCAATTTTATATGAACTCTTACCCATATTAAATGCCTGTTTAATTTGCTTTATAATGTTAAACATGGCTGACTGTGATGTAAATAATTTGTTTGTCACTAACATTGCTACGGATTTTAGAGACTCAAGATAAAGTTGCTAAGAAGATGGAGATCTTAGTTCCTTACAATATTCTTCTACTAGATCTTGATAGTGCAAATTAGGCAATAATGAGATTTCCTGTGGTACATGCATTAGTTTTTATGTTTGATTATACATAATGTGTATATTTATATATTAATGAGTTAATGAATATACTTATTCCTCAATATTTCCATATTCAAGCTGCTGTATTCGCTCTTCATAACATGAGGGTCTTCCTTGGCCCAAGGACTACAAGAAAAAGAGGGATGAGGACATTCTAGATTGGCTTGGGGTAATGTTTGGATTTTAGGTAAAAGGCGTGCCAAACTATCACTTTTTTATATGCATTTGAGTCTTGATGTTGTTTTTAGCATAAACTGAATACTTCATTAGTAAAAAGTCTGATTGTTATGTATCACGCCCTGTTCTTAATCTATATTTGCAATTCAATGCAGAAACACAATGTTGCAAATCAAAGAGAGCACTTGATCTTATTACTTGCAAATGTGCACATAAGATAGTTTCCAAAGCTTGATCAACAGCCAAAGGTTAGTTTTCACATGGATGCTTGATAAAAATTCTTCTAATTTTTTTGTTCCCAAGAAGAGTTATTGTTTTGGGAAAGACGTGGTTTGGTTGGTCCTATCTTAGGTGCTACTCTGCACTAGTTACTATTATGTGCACTATCATCTATTAAAAATAACACAAATGATATGCTAGAACATTCTTTCAAGTAAGCAAGGATCATATGACATCTACGTCTTTTTTTGTCTCTAATAGTTCAAGGCTCATGCTCCCTGCCTTTCTCAATTTGAGATCAAAAGTTGATAGCTACTTTGAACTCCCTATGTAATGCAATCTATCATGGTTTGTGGTGGATGTGTAGAGAATTTAATAGAAATGCTTTTGTAATGTTTAAAATTGGCATCACGAATGGTGATTTCTTTAGTGGTTAAATCTTGTCAAGAAAATTATTATTATTTGAAAATTTTCCCAGCTGTCAAGGGTTGCCTTCTAGCTATACCTGTAATTTGCTATGGTTTGTGAAGGTTGGGGAGAGCATTTAATATAAACACTCTTGGAAGGTTTAAGTATGGTATTGAGATGTGTGTGTTTTCAACAAGCATATTTCAGTCAATTTTTATATTATTGGTTAGACTAGAAAGGTTGATTGTTTGACCTTTCCGTCTTATAAAGATATAGATTTTTAGGCATTGTTCTTGTCTTGGGTCCGAAATCTTTAACCTAATTGAATGTCAACATTAGAAAGTATTTGTGACTTAACAATTTAATAAAGACTATTTTACCAAAGAAATAATAATAAAGTCTTTTACCTTGAGGTTTTTGTAAATGACAGGTATATAGACTCAGTTATGATGTCTGCATGTAGCTATATGAGAAAGAGCTTCTGACTAAGAACTCCTACCTGTACATTTATGGGTTTGTTATCTTCTTCCACATGTCAATCTTTCATTAAGTAGAAAGTGTTCTGAACTTTCAATATTTATTTCTTTTCTGTATTTTTTATGTTAATTTAATTTCGATTTGTAGTTATTTTTTCCCATTGCATATGATGCCTGCCAAGAGTTGTATATCAAAGTCCAATTACTGTTGTCTATCCAGGTTGTAAGGGGCTAGTTTTAATGCTTAGCAATTGGCCATTGTTTTAGTAAGTTTCTAGAGATTTTTTTTTTGCTAGTGTTATCACCCTGTTGTGTTGTTTTTTTCAGCTGCGCACTGTTAATTTTACTCATAACATGCTCATTGCATGGCTTCAGGGCCTTTATCAAAGGCGGGATATTGTTGCTCGTACAGAGGATGAGAGCACTGGCTATGTATTGCCAAATAAAACTCTTCTGGAAATTGGTAAATTAAATTTGTTTACCTACGTCTTCTTTCTTCCAAGAGTGTCACTTCAATTATATTGTACATGTTAAGCTTGTCAAGCAAATTATTTTCTTCTTTTTGCTGGAAAGGGTTGTATTCTAGCCAAAGACTATTTTTGTTGGGTCATGTCATTATGTGTTGTCCATATGTTGCTTTTGTACATCCATTTTAATCATCTGGGAATCATATACGTGACAATGTGTTTTCTATTCATCAAGCTTTTCTATAGAAATGTACATTTATTGATTTGGTTAGACTTGCTTGTGACTTGTATTATATTATCTACATAGTTAGATGAATGTGCGCTGATAGATGTGATGAAGAAACTTTTCAAAAGCTACAAAAAATAGTGCAAGTATTGGCTTTGGCATTATTTATTAAATGTAATATATGTTTTTTTTAATCAATGAGTTCACTATTGTTATATATATGTATTTTTTTTGGGAAAAAATATTGGTTTTTGTTAGCATTTATTTTAAATAAATAATGCTAGCAAAAGCTTATTTTAAAAAAAATAAAAAAAGAAAAGTTAGCTTTTGTGGTAGAAATGCCAACTAAAGTGCCACTTTAGTTGGTGTTTCTGCCACAAACGCCATCTAAAGTGGCACTTTAGTTGGCATTTCTGCCACAAACACCAACTAAAGTGGATTTTAGTTCGCGTTTGTAAAACGCCAACTAAAGTCTCTCCCTTTTTATCAGCGTTGGAATAGTTAGCATTTTGGAAATGCCAATAAAGACAACAAATAAGCGCTAACTATTCCTTTTTTTTGGTGCAGTGTATGGAGCCTTTGAAATAGGACTAGTCCTGGGCACCAACTCAATGGAAAACTCTAGTTCATGTGGTGGCGGCAAACCGTGATCTCCTCTAAAAACATATCAGGATATACATTCACAACCAGGTATCTTTCTACACCTCCTTCCATATCCACGTTAACAGAGAAGAAAACCAGGAATCCTTGGCAACCTTTCCTTAAATACCTATTAGCTTGGGCAAAGAACAAACAAATATTCTCATCCCCTTCAACACTAGGGATAATCATGGGCAAAGACACAGTCTTATGAGCACAGTCGAGAATAGCATTGTTCACCTTCAACTAATCTATCCCAATTATCACATCAATCTCTTGCAATGGCAAACAAATTAGATCTAGGGTAGTACTTTGGTGTTTAAAACAAACTACACAATTCAAACAAGCTTGAGTAGTTCTTAATGAAACTCCCGTGGGTGTGGATACTGACAACTCAAAAGGCAACTCTATTAGCATAATCCCTAATCTCCAAGCACAATCAAAAGAGATGAAGGAATGCGATGCACCTAAATCAAACAAAGCATGAATAGAGTAACCATTGAGTTTAAGTTTACCTCTAATCAGGTTATGTGCTACATCTATTTCCTGTCGGGTAATAGCAGAGACTCATCCAGGCATTGTGGGTCTTCTCATTGCGTCATCACACTTTGCCTCCCAACAATTCTACAACATATGACCTGGCTTCTCACAATTATAACAAATTAAGCACGGATGGTCACCATGGCTGAACCTGCATTTTGTGCACGGATTTAATTCACTACCTGTACTATACTAGGATGAGGCTGAATCTCTCCATGCATACTCACTCTAACTGGAACTCCCCTGGTTAAAGCCTCCTCGATAAAAAGGTCTTCTGCCAAGCCGACCTTTGTTGCACTGATCCTGGCCAAACCTGCCTCTTCCTCTACCATGGCGTCCTCTATTATGGCTACCTCTTCCTCCACTAGAACCTGTGCTGCCACCGCTGCTACCACTACCTGAACCACTTCCTTTACTGATTTCTCTTGTAGGTCTTAGGTGAGAAAAGGCCCTTATCATAGAATTCCTTCTTTACTCCTCGACTTCCTTCATCCACCTGGATAAGGCACGTATCTTCGAACACAAGTCCTCAAAAGACACAAACACCATCACAGATAATCACTCCATGATCTTTGGATGGGCTCCCTCAAACAACCATCTATATATCATCGGGATAATTATTCAGATAAGTGGCATACTTCGTCAAGTCCAGAAACCGATCAATGTAGTCATCCGCTAATAGGTTCCCTTGCTGAAAAGCTAGGAACTAGGTCTCCTTGTTCATCATTAAGGCTGGAAGGATATAATGTGTAAAGAACCGTTCCTTAAACTACTCCAAGGACATAGGAGGATTCATCGCTTCAGCACTTGGGAGAATAATTCTCCACAATCTCTTAGACTTCTTTTTAAGCTTAAATGCTATCAATTAAACCATTTGCTTTGAGGTGCAATCCATCACACTGAAGATGCTCTCCAACTGTTCTATCCAATTTTCTGCCTGTGAAACATCCATGATACCTTCGAAAGCCGGAGGATTGAACTTCCGAAAGTTCTTCAATTGTAAAGAGATACCCCTTCTTTCAACTCTTGGGGCTCTCTTAGGCTCCACCACATTCTCATTCTCATCTTCTCCAGCATTCAAGTCCACAAACATACCAGCCTCTTCATCCATATCTCCCTGTTCTTGCCTATTCATCTGCTCTTACAGCCTGTTCAATGTCTACCCCTGAGTATTCACTTGATTACTAAGGCCTGTCAATATCTCATGCATCTGCCTCATAAGATCACTGTTACTCAGTCTTCCTCTACAAGACATTCTTCCTACATACAAGCAACAACATACATTCAATTATATGGTCTGGACTAATATTACAGTGGGAATATAGTCTATGTATTTAAAATTGTGGTAAGTTGTACTTCAAGCAGAAACAATGGCCCAAAACCATTGCTTTGATATCAAAATGTAACACCCTACATTTAGACACCTCTAGAGTTGACCAAAAACATCAAAACCCAACCAAACACAACCCAAACATCTCAAAACAACTTCTTAAAACTTCAGAAACAGCAAAAATGAACTAGAAAACACCAGAAAATGGGCTGAGGCCATGGCTGCTAAGTACCGCCATGGCCCCGGTTCATTCCAGAGATTCCCTTGTTATTGTCTCTACTAGCCTTATAGCCTAGGACACTAGTGCTGCAGCCTAGGATACTGGCGCTGCGGTGCCCCACTGTTGATGCAAAATCAGCAAAACTTTAACTTCCAGGGCAAACTTCCGATGTGCAAAACCTTATGCTCCGACCTCCGATTGACTTGATTCCAACTCCTACAAGTCAATCTAGTCCTAATCTATCCATAGACACTACTTTCACCTCAATCCAACTTTGTATGGAGATTCTAGACTCCTAACACCATTTTGGCCACTTATTGACCAAAACTCACCACTAATAGCCTCCAATTGCCACCAAAGGCAAATGGTCACTCAAAGACCATTCATATAGGCCCAAAACCACCTTGAACCCTATCATGACAAATTGGGCTACAAGCCCTAAAACACACCAACGAGGCCTAAATCTACTCTGGGCTCACAAACACCACCATACGAACATCCTAACATCCAAAACCATGTAAACACCACAATACAACATACACATCACAAACAACACAATTCCATATACAACATCCATAACATTACAACCATCTAATGTCTCAACTCTCATCATTGTCATACGTCCATTACAAAACCTTCTATCTTACTTGGCATAAGATACAAATCCAAAAATACACACACTGCATAGACCTAGTATTCCCACGTCTGATACTACTCCCATGTCCTCTCTGGACTAGTGCCAGAACCGTCACCTGAAAGGTTAGTTCATGGGAGAGGGGTGGGAGACAATATCTCAATAACCGAGAACAACCACACACATATACATAAATATATATATCATGCAACTCATGAATGCCATGTGAAATGAATGTAATGCATGTCTCACTCACACACAACTAAAACCATGGGCTATCGTCATAACAAGACATTTTGTACAGGTAATTCCCTTTCAACAGTCGGTGAAAACTGATTCTGGGACATCACTAAGCTCACCTTCCATTAGTGCACCTGGCCAAAGGTAACACTAATGTTCGGACCATGGCTCCCTTTCCCCTTTCCTGCCACAAATTGGCAGTGATTTAGGGAAAGTACAGTCCACTACACGCCTTTCCCCTCCTAGACATAAGAGGAGATTTAGTCGCAGGGATCTCATCCTTATCCTACCTAACATATATATATATATTCATCCTTATCCCCCCTAATATATATATATATATTCCATCATTATCCTCCCTATCATATATCATCATATATCATATCGTCATCACCACCCAGTGCACTATATATCACAATCTCATAATGTCATGTGGCGATGCTTATGTATCATCATATATTCATTATCATCATCATGATCTCATTGTCATGCTATGCATCATGCCATATCATATCTATATCATCATTATAGTCATAATCATCATCATAATCATAATCACTATCTAGCCAAGTGCATACCACGATATATTGAAAATCATACACACAAACACATCAATATCGTGGTATGAAAGAAACTTGCATATATACACAAATATACGTACTATCATACAATACAAACAATACAATACAAACAAACACCTGGTTACCTCAGGTTGTCAATACCACACATGTAGATTACACGAACTTCTCGAGTTGTCCAACATACTTGAACCCCTCTCAGTCAACCAAACAACCTTCACAATAACACAATTCCTCAATTAACAGCATATACCATTAAACCAAACATCACAATTTAACTACTTTAGCCTAACCTATAACATCCGACCGCTTCTTTGGGATTAATGATTGTCCCATAAACCAACACAAGCCCTTTCGGTGTGCTTTGTCCTCATTCACACACCCCCTTCCTAGGAAGTCACCCATCCCAAAATTGCTCCAAGTCAAGCACGCTTAATTGAGGAGTTTTTAAGAGATAGGCTACTGAAAAGGTAAATACACCTTGTTGGTATAGGTAGTACCTATCAATTCTTTTAAGTTATCCTTAACTACATAGCTCCATACCTATACAGTCTATGGATCCCTCTTGCACTCGAACTACCTCATCGTCAATTATATGAGACAGACCCGGATGATACTTCTTGAGTTGAGACACATGGAAAAATTGTGTGATCCAGCAAGATTTGGTGGTAGCGCCACTCGATACGCTATTAGCTCAATTCTCTCCAGAATTTGGTATGGACCCATATACCACCGAGTGAGCTTCTTGGCTCGAATCGATCTTCCAATACCAGTAGTAGGAGTGACCTTCAAAAACACATGATTTCCAACATCAAACTCCAATGGTCTCCTCCTCCTATCTGCATAACTCTTTTGCCGACTCTAAGCTATAAGAAGCTTCTGATGAATGCTCTCTATTTGCCGAGAGGTTTGATCCACAATATCTGGGCCTAGAAGACTCCTTTCACCGAGTTCGAACTAACACAATGGCGATCTGCACTTCCTATCATACAACGCTTCATATGAAGCCATTTGCAAACTCGAGTAAAAACTATTGTTGTAGGCAAATTCAACCAACGGCAGAAACTGATCCCAATTGCCTTTGTTCTCTAGAACACATGCCCACAGCATGTCCTCCAGAGTCTGAATAGTCATTTCCGTCTGCCCATCGGATTGAGGGTGATAAGTAGTACTGAAACTCAATTTCGCATACATGGCCTTCTGAAGAGATTTTCAAAATATGGATGTAAACCTAGGATCTCTATCTAACACAATTTTCATCGGGACTCCATGCAGCCTCACAATCTCATTCACATACAACTGAGTCAACTTCTCCATTGAAATAGTCTCCTAAATTGGAAGAAAATGGGCCGATTTAGTCAATCTATCCACAATGACGCATATTCCATTGTGTCTTGAAGAGGTCCTCGGTAATCCCATCACAAAATCCATTGACACGCTATCCCATTTCCACTCTGGGATTTGCAAAGGTTACAATGTAGCTACAGGCAATTGGTGCTTAATCTTTACCTTCCGACATATTAGACATCTTGTCACAAACCCCATGATGTCATTTTTCATACCTGGCCACCAATAACCATGCTTCAGATCTTGATATACCTGATCTTATGAGCTTCTTCCAAAATAACTTCTCATAACCCCGCAACATTTGGCACACAAATATGACCACGGTACCAGATGATACCATCCTCCAAAATATCAAAGTTTTGGATCTCCACCATTTCAATTTGTTCCCGAATGCCCAAAAGATAGTCACCCTCCATTTGAGCATAGCGAATGTTTCTCAATAAATCACTTGATACACTGATGGAACTTATTAATAGTACTCAAGGATGGATATTAATGGATAACTTCATATCTCTTAGGCTTTCCAGTAACCGTTGCTCCCTTATCATCATTGTGGCCATATGGATCGACTTTTTACTCAATGCATCCGCCACAACATTGGCTTTCCTAGGATGATACTTCAAAGCAAACTCATAGTCCACAAGGGACTCAACCCAACACCTTTACCTCATGTTTAGCTCTTTCTGATCAAACAAATACTTCAAACTCTTGTGATCATTGAACACCTCAAACTAAGCGCCATAGAGATAATGCCTCCACAATTTCAAGGCAAACACTATAGCCGCTAGCTCAAGGTCGTGAGTAGGATAGTTTTCCTTATGAGGCCTCAACTGCCTTGAAGCATACGCCATGACTCTGCCTTGTTGCATCAAAACACACCTTAGATCCTTCTTAAAGGCGTCCGTATAAACTGCGAACTGCTCTAATGGGTTATGGATAATGAGCATTGGGGTGGACGTCAGACAAACCTTCAGCTCTTGGAATGCTCTCTCACTCTTGTCATCCCAAATGAAAGATCGATCCTTACAGGTGAGTATAGTCAATGGCATAACAAGCTGAGAGAATCCCTTAATTAACCTTCAATAATATCCAGGCAATCCCAGAAAACTTCAAAATTTCAGTCACTGATCTTGGTCTCCCCCAATTCAACACCGCTTCAACCTTACTAGGGTCTTCTACCACTCCTTCTACAGAAATCACATGACCCAAAAATTTCACCTCCCGTAGCCAAAACTCATACTTAATGAGCTTAGCATACAGTTGGTGATCCCACAATACTTGCAACACAATTTGAAGATGTAGTGCATATTCTTCCTTACTCTTGGAGTAAATTAGGATGTCATCAATAAACACTACCATAAATTTATCCAGATATGGCCGAAACACTCTGTTCATATAATCCATGAAGATTGTCAGGGCATTGGTCAACCTGAATGGCATCATGAGAAATTCATAATGACCATATCGAGTCAGAAATGCCATCTTAGGCACATTTTCAGCACGTACTTGCAATTGATGGTATCTTGACCTCAAATCAATTTTAGAGAATACGGAGGCACCTACCAACTGATCAATTAAGTCTTGAATCCTAGGTAAAGGATATTTATTCTTGATCGTCACTTGGTTCAGTTGCCTATAATCAATACACCATCTGAGCTACCATCCTTCTTCTTGACAAACAACATTTGAGCTCCCCAAGGTAAGACACTAGGTCTGATAAAACCTCTTTTCAACAAATCCTCAATCTGTCTTGAGCTCTTTAACTCAGATGGTGTCATTCAATATAAGGCCTTCGAAATAGGGCTTTTCCCAGGCACCAAATCAATGGAAAACTCCAGTTCTCATTGTGGTGACAAACCAGTGATCTCTTCTGGAAACACATCAGGAAATTCATTCACAAGAGGATATCTTTCGATACTACCCTCCATATCCACATTCATAGAGAAGAAAACTAGAAACCCTTAACATTCTTTCTTTAGATATCTATTAGCTTGGGCAAAGGACAAACAAGCCTTCTCATCCCCTTCAACACTAGGGATATTCATCAGTAAAGACACAGTCTTCCGAGTATAGTTAAGAATGGCATTATTTTCCTCCAACCAATCCATCCTAATTATCACATCAATCTCTTGCAACGGTAAACAAATTAGATCCAGAGTAGTGCTTTGGTGTTCAAAATGAACCACATAATTCAAACAAGCTTGAGCTATTTTTAATGAAACTCCTGTGGGTGTGGATACCGACAACTCAAAAGGCAACCCCATTGCCACAATACCCAATCTTTGAGCACAATCAAAAGAAATGAAGGAATGTGATGAACCTAAGTGAAACAAAGCATGAATAAAGTAACCATTAAGTTTAAGTTTACCTCTAATCAAGTTAGCAGCTGCATCCACTTCCTGTCAAGTAATGGTGAAAACTCATCCGGGCATCGTAGGCCTTATCATCATTATCATCATGCCTAGGCTCATGACAACCTCAAGCAATATGTCCCGGTCTCCCACAATTAAAGCAAAACATGCACCGATGGTCACCATGACTCAACCCACATTTTGTGCATGGATTTGATGCACTACCTGACCCATATTGGGATGGAGCTGAATCTCTTCATGTATGTTCGCTTTGACTGGAACTCCCCCATTCAAAGCCTCCTCGATAAAAGGGTCCTCTACCAAACTGACCTCTGTTGGACTGATCTCTACCAAATCTGCCTCTACCTTTACCATGACGGCCTTTACTATGTTGATCTCTTCCTCCACTAGAACCTGTACTGCCACCGCTACTGCTACTACCTGAACCACTTCCTTTACTAATTCCTCTTGTAGGTCTTAGGTGAGAAGAGGCCCAAATCATGGAATTCCTTCTATGCTCCTCAGCCTCCTTCATCCGTCTGTATAGGGCACAAATCTTCACACACAGGTCCTTAAAGGATACAAACTCCACCATAGATAGTTGCTCCTTGATTTCTGGATGGGCTCCCTCAAACAACCTCTGAGCCATCCACCTATCATCATGATAATTATTCATATAAGTGAAATATTTTGCTAAGTCCAAAAACTGATCAATATAGTCATCCGCCGATAGATTCCCTTGTTGAAAAGTTAAGAACTAGGCCTCCTTTTGCATCATTAAGGTTGGAGGGATGTAGCGTGCAAAGAACCGTTCCTTGAATTGCTCCCAAATCATATGAGGATTCAACACTTTAACATTCGGGAGAATACTCCTCCACCATCTCTTAGAGTTCTTCTCGAGCTTAAAAGCTGCCAATTGCACCCTTTGCTCTGAGGTGCAATCCATCAAACTGAAGATGTTCTCTAATTGCTCTATCAAATCTTTAGCCTGTGAAACATCCATCGTACCTTTGAAAGCCAAAGGTCTAAACTTCCAAAAGTGCTTTAACTGGGAAGAGATATCCCTTCTTCCAACCCTTAGGGCTTTCTCAAGCTCCACTACATTCTTATTCTCATCCTCTTCTGCGTTCAAGTTTACAAACATGCTGGCCTCTTCATTCACTTCATCCTGCTCTTGCTTATCCATTCGCTCTTGCAACCTGTTCAACGTCTCCCCCTAAGTATTCACCTAATTACTGAGGCCTGCCAGCATCTCATGAATCTACCTCATGAGATCACTGTTACTCTGTCTTTCTCTTCGAGACATTCTTACATACAAGCAACAACACATTCAATTATATGGATCTGGACTAGCATTGTAGTTGTGCCAAGCAGTACTTCAAGTAGAAAAAATGGCCCAAAACCATTGCTCTAATATCAACTGTAACATTCGACTACTTCTTTGGAATTGACGACTATCCCCATAAACCAACACAAGCCCTTTCAGAATGCTTTGTCCTCACTCACATACTTCCTTCCCAGGAGGTCACCCATCCCAAAATTGCTCCAAGTTAAGCATGCTTAACTGAGAAGTTCTTAAGGGATAGGCTACCAAAAAGATAGATACACCTTATTGGTATAGGTAGTACCTATCAATTCCTTTAAGCTATCATTAATTACATAGTCCCATACTTATACAGTCTCTGGATTCCTCTCGCACTTGAACTACCTTATCGTCAATTATATGAGACGGATCCAGATGATACTTCTTAAGTTGAGACATATGGAAAACATCATGCAATCCAACAAGATTAGGCAGTAGTGCCACTCGATATGCTACTAGCCCAATTCTCTCCAGAATTTGCTATGGACCCTATACCGCGGAGTGAGCTTCTTGGCTTGAATCGATCTTCCAACACCAATAGTAAGAGTGACCTTCAAAAACATGTGATTTCTAACATCAAACTCCAATGGTCTCCTCCTCCTATCTGCATAACTCTTTTTTCGACTCTGAGCTGTAAAAAGCTTCTAACAAATACTCTCTATTTGCCGAGAGGATCTAACTTTTGAAGTCATGCCATTGTAAATTCTTGATGTAAAGAAGAAGCAGTTGAGAAATAAGACCATAAAGTTGATTAAGGTCTTATGGAGCGGCCTGACATCTAATGATGTCAAGCGGCAAATGGAAGAATCCATGCGAAGGAAGTATCCCGAGATCTTTGCTTGAGGCAAGAGTTGAAATTTTGAGGATGAAATTTTATAAGGAGGGGAGAGCTCTGATAGCAAAATGTAACACCCTGCCTCCTGAAACTTCCAAACTTGACCAAAAACATCAAAACTTAACCAAACACAATCCAAACATCTCATAACAATTTCTCACAATCTCAGAACAGTGGAAACAAACCCAAAAATGCCAGAAAATGGGTTGCGATCGCGGCCGCTACAGTACCGTCACGGCTCTGGCCTCCCCTATTTTCACTCTCTTATGCCATCACTGGCACTGCGGTCTAGATTGTGGAGCCATGGCGCCCCCATGCTGATATCCCATATCAGCAACTTCCAAACTATAGGGCAAACTTCCAATGCGTATAACTTTATGCTCCAACCCCCAATTGACACTATTCTAACTCTTATATGTCAATCTAGTCTCAATCTATCCATAGACACCATTTTCACGTCAATCCAACTTCGAATGGAGATTCTGGACTCTTGACACAGTTTTGGCCACTTATTGACCAAAACTCGCCACTAACCACCTTTAATTGCCACCAAAGGCAACTGGCCACTCAGTGACCAATCATACAGGTCCAAAACCCCCAAACCAACTTATCCAAAGAGGTTTTACCCTAAAGGAACCACTCCTCTAAGTTTTGACCCCTTGGAACCCCAATTAGACAAATGGCTATAGGCCCTAAAACACACCAACCAGACCCAAAACCACTTGTGACATACATAACACAACAACCACTTTTCCACATATAACCATACATATAACATCCATACAATCCATTCTATCCTACTTGGCACATGAGACATTATCCAAAATTATAAATACTACATAGACTATTCCCACATACGTAGCGACTCCTGCGTCTTCTCTGAGCTAGTGCCAGAACCGTCACCTGAAAGGTTAGTCATGGAAAAGGGGTGTGAGACAATGTCTTAGTAACCGGGGACAACCACATACACACATATATATACATATATCTCATATAGCCGATGAATGCAATATGAATGAATGGTATGCATTTTCTCCCTCATACACGGCTTGAACCATGAGCTGTCGTCATCACAAGATATTTAATAGATGATTCCCTTCTAACAGTTGATGAAGACTGATTCCAGGACATCACCAAGCTCACCTTACTCTAATGCAATCCGGCCAATGGTTACACTAGAGTTCAAACCATGGCTCTCCTTCCCCTGGACTATCATGAATTAATGGTGATTTAGGGAAGGTGCATCCCCAAATCCACTGCCACTTGGCTCTCCCAAGGAAAGGAATTAGTGATGGGGATATTTTATCATATCACATTGTCCTTTGCCGTCGGGCTCTCCCATGGAGAGGATTTAGCGATAGGGATCTTTATCATATCATCATCTCATATTACATTATATTATCATCACCTCATCATCAATCTCTCACTATGCAATCATATAGTGATGATGTCAATGTCATGCCAACATACCTCTCCATATATATATCATTATCATCACAAGCATCATATGAACATGCTAGCATGCAATGATATGGGGATGCTACATATCATAATGTATGCAATCATCATACATCAACTAGCCGTTCATACCACGATATGTAGAAAAATCGTATACATACACAATCAATATTATGGTATGAAAAGGAACATGCATATATACACAAATATATGTACTATCATACTATACAAACAATACAATACAAATATACACCCGGCTACTTTAGGTTGTCAATATCACACACATGAGTTCCACAAACTTCTCGAATTGCCCAACATGCATGAACCCCTTTCAGTTAACCAACAACTTTCATAATAACAAAATCCTTCCATTAACATAATATACCATTGAACCAAACATCACAATTCAACCACTTTAGGCCTAACCCAAGGTTCCAACATTCATGCATCAATAAGCTCTTAGGGATCATTTACTCACTACTCAAACACATACACATCGGATTCCCAAGAGCTCTAACCAAGAACAACCTAGGGTTAAGCTCTAAACACATGTAATCCCTTTAAAACTCATACCCAAGAAACAAGAATACCAAAACATACTTCCTTAATCTCATTTCATCCATTTCAATTAGTGGATTTCATTCCAAATCGGAAATCTAACCTCAAAACTGAAAAATCCCAAATTCCAACGGAAGAAAATGAAGAGGAAGGAGTAGAGAACACTTACCCACTTAAATCTAAGCTCTTGAGGTCTAAAAATCACCCCTAAATGTTGGAAATCTTGAACCCTAGCATAGCTCCTCATCGCTCCCTTCGTTTTCTTTCTTTCAGATCATCCGAAATGATCTGGATTTAAACAAAAATCCCAAATCTCACCACGGCATCAGAACACCTCACCACGGCTCCATCATGTTCAGTTGAAATAATGCCACTGGAATGGTTCTCGTCATGGTGGCCCTACTTCTCACCGTGATGTGGAGCTCTTCTAAACTCCACTTGAGCCTTCCTCCGTTCTGTTTTCTCTGATCCTGAACACAATGCCAAGAAATATATCATGAGGGGTGTTACATAACCTAAGGTTCCAACACCCCTTTCATGCACCATCAAGCCCCTAGGGACCATTCAAACACTACACAATCCTATACAACTCAGATTCCTCATACTTTCAACCAAGAACAACCTAGGGTTAAGCTCTAAACACATAGAATCCCTTCAAAATTCACACCCAAGCAACAAAAACACTAAAACATACTTCTCTAACTCCATTACATCCATTTCAATTAGTGGATTTTGGCTAAACCGAAGATCCCAACTTATAACCGAAAAAACCCCAAATTCAATCAAAGAAAATGGAGAGGGAGGAGTAGAGATCACTTACAAACATAAATCAAAGCTTCCAAGGTCCAAAAATTACTCCTAGAGGTTGGATTACTCGAACCCTAGTGCTGCTCTATCGTTGCTCCCTCCATTTCTTTCTTTCTTTCATGTCCGACTGACCAAAATGTTTCTGATTTAAACTAGAAACCTGACTCCCGCTGCAGCTCTAGGATAACCCGTCGTGGTGTTACCAAGTTTTCAGCTAGAAAGAGCCACTGGAATACGCTCTCGCCATGGCAGCTCTGCTTCCCACCGTGGCATGGAGCTCTTTCAGACTCCACTTGAACCTTTATTCATCTTGTTTCCTTCGGTTCTGCACACAATACCAAAATAATGTCATGAGGGGTATTACACAAGATGCATGCTTTATGGTCTAATTGATTACAGGATGAATTGACCGACTCAGTTTGAGGATAAGTAGTTGCATTTCTACCATTTCTTTATTAGTCTCTACCGTCTCCCAATGAATTTTGCTTTGAATTACTTTTCTCGGATTTGGTTTCCAATGTGCTTTGGATACATTTTCAGCATCAGTTATATATGATAGCCAAATATCACAACCAATGGCATTTGGTTCAAGTGATCCAGAACTTCTTCCTTTTAAGTAAGGTTTCAGTTTCAAGTCTTGTATAGAAAATATTGCCACCAGGAGAACTTTTAAAATTTTATGGTTTGACATGTCTCAATTTAGATTAGTTGAGAATATGGTTTTCTCAACCGGTTGGTAAATGAAAATAAAAATCCAAATATATAAAATCTTGAAATAATTTTTTGTTAAGAAGGTATACTCTATAAAGTTGCTGAATTTCAAACCTTAAATACAAAATTAAAAGGCAAAAACATAAACCTCACATAAGTTGACAAAATGGAAAGACATGGTTAATGAACATCAGAATTCATCTTACATTGTGCAATAATTATTTTAGTGGCAAACTGAGGAAGTTAGATAGCAATTATAATTGTAAATTATAAATAATAAATAAATTAAATGTGTTTTCTTATGAAAGTTGCTACTTTTGTGGAAAGTTAACTGTCATATCATATTGGTCTTTGTTATTGAAAGAAAAAAGAAAGAAAGAAGAAGCAATTGTTTCATGTGTATATTGACATAGTTTACACTAATCATATTTTTCAGTTGCTACCTTACCATATATTTTAAAACCCAAATATAAAAATGCACCTAAAAAGTAGAGGAGAAATATTTTTTTAGAAAATTTAAAGTTTTCCTACTTTGCAAGGTAGGAATGTTTTTTTAGAAAGATAAGGAAGCAATCCCGCAAATGAATAATTACAAAAGCAAAGAAGCCACTTCTTTTCTAACTGGCAAGAAGACGTTGGCCCAAAAAAAAAGAGAAAAATAAGCTTTTAGTCCCTGAGATTTTAGTTAGGTTTGAAATCTGTCCCTATGATTTAAACTTGTTTAAATCATTTCCTAAAGTTTTATCCATTAGATCTATTAATCCTATAATTTCAAAAACTGATGGAAGGACATATAAGTGGCACTGATGGGGTTAATTTTGCTGATGTGTGGAAGACAAAAACAAATGCAGCAGATGACATAGCTTAGATCATGTGACATGTTAGAAGAAGGACATATGGGATAGCTGAATGGGCACAAAATGCATAGCCTCAATTGTACCCTCCTCTTATTTCCTAAAACGCATGAAACCTAGGGCAAGAGCATTTACAAATCGCAAGTTCCACTCTCATCGCCTTCATGAGATTTTGCTCTTTCATATCCTTCATCACGTAACGCACTCGGCAAGTATCAAGTATCTCCTCATTGTGTTCATCAGATTTCTTCATCGCATTACTGATCGCCTTCATCAAATTTCTTCATCTTCTCTTGCTCAAGTCCATCTTCTTCTTGTTATGCTTTAAAATCTATTATGTGAACTATGGGTGTCAAAATCTGCTTCTTTATGTGGATAAATTTCCTTCAAAATCTTCTATGGCTTCTTCTTCTTCTTGTTTGTGTTTGGATTTAGGATCCATGCATTTGGTTTTGGGATATGATTTGATGAGTTTGGGATCCAAGCTACTAACCTTAAGATTCTAATTTCAACCTGTAACCTTGGTAGCTTCAATTTTGATTTTCTTTCTTCACTTCATTACAACCTGCAACCTTGGTAGCTTCAACTTTGGTTGAAGTTTAAATATATTAAATAAAAGCTCATAATTTTTATCTAACGAAAATCGTGAGCAGTTATTTTTTTAGCACTAGATGTTATAATTATGTTACTTTTTCTTTTGTTGAGTTATGAAATTTGCATTTCATCATACATATTTATATGCTTGCAGCCCTGTTGTGAATGAAAATACATATATCCTTATTTTAGGGTAACTAGTTGTATAACTTAGTTGCAAATAGATATGTTATCTGATAAAACAAAATTGGACTATTTACCGTAAATGATTTGGGATTTTATTTTTTTGAGAAAACAAGGTCCAAGGGTATGAAATTATAGTTTTCTAATTGATAAAAAAAATTTAGGAGACATGGATCTACAATTTCTTGAGTGGCTTGATGGTCCTAGAATGCCAGATGTTTGCTTGTCTTTTGAGTGTCAGGTGAAATCACTTCTTTACCTCTCCTTAAGGCTGTACTACTAGCTCCTCTTCCACTAAAGAGTAAAGACCCTTGGTAATGCTTTCATGTATCTTATCTGTTATAACAATAGAGAGAGTTTATTAATCCTGATTGATTGGAAAATAGAGAAATTTAAAACAAGTTAGGAATAGTAGGTTTGATTTAATTGTCTTATTCAGTATAATTGATGGTCTAGGCCTTTCTTATAGTTGTTCTATAGGCATTGTACACAATCAAGGCTTTTAAAATTTACACTTGACGACATCAATTTTGATATTAAAATCAGAAAAGAGCATAAAATAATTTTTAATCATATTTCAATTCATGTTCACCCTAACCTTAGAAAGATTAATTGTTTTGCTTTAACTTGTCCACTACTATTGTAATTTTGAATTGGTTAAAAATTTGAATATCTTATTTTGTATAATTGATGGTATTATAATTTTGTAATAAATGATCTTTGTATTATAGTTTTCTAATAAAAAATTACATGAGACATGGTGTTGCAATTTTTTTTTTAATCGCATGATGGTCCCATTCCTTGGCAAACACCAAAGAAGTTAAGAAGTAGCATGAAGTTATTGCAAAAGGCCAGAAGAATATGAAGCAACTTGTCCATTCCTTGATGTTCATGGAGGCTATAAATGTAATTCTTGTTTGGATTTCTATGAAGAATTGTTTAACTGAGTAGATCTAGGTGTTGTTGACTGAGTAGTTGTAGGAGTTGCTGAGTGTAGGATGTTATGTTATGGTGTTGTTTCTGTTATGATGGATTGTGGATTTGTTGTTGCACTACTGTTTGTGTCTAGAATGTAGTTCTAGTCTGGGTCTTTATACCATGTAGCCTAGTATGTCAAGGAGTGGATTAAGGGAATCTCATGTGGTGTTATCTATGTTGTAATTGTGGCTATGGGCCACCAAATTATGAATGTAATATGCTTCTATGGAATATTAAAAAGAAATACTGACTTCTTTTATTTTGATTTCTGTGTATAAAACGGACCACTAAGCCCATCTATGAGACCATAAAAAAAATTTAATCAAATGCAAAATATTAAAGTCTTTGTTAATCTATATACGAACAACATGCTAAGCTAATTGGTACAAGATGTAACACCCCTCATGTTATTTTTCTTGGCATTGTGTTCAGGATTGGAGGAAACAGGATGGAGGAAGGCTCAAGTGGAGTCTAGAAGAGCTCAACACCGCAGCGAGAAGCAGGGCCGCCGCGGTGAGAACCATTCCAGTGGCATTCTTTCAGCTGAAACTAGTGGAGTCGCGGTGAGGATTGGGAAATTTGTTTAAATCCGGATCATTTCGGAAGAACGGAAAAGAAAGAAACAAAGGGAAACTGGAGGAAAACGAGGGATCTCAGCTAGGGTTCAAGATTTCCAGCGTCTAGGAGTGATTTTCAGACCTTGGAAGCTTGGATTCATGTTGGTAAATGTTCTATACTCATTCCTCTTCATTTTTCTTCGGTTGAAGTTTTGGATTTTCAGTGTTAAGGTTGGATTTCTGGTGTGGGGTAAAATCCACTGATTAAAATGGATGATTTGAGGTTAATGATGTGTGTTTTGGTATTCTTGTTGCTTGGATGTGAGTTTTGAAGGGTGTATGTATGATTTGAGGTCAACCCTATGTTGTTTTTGGTTAGAGCTCTTGGGAATCCGAAGGGTATGTGGTTGTGTGGTATTTGAGTGATCCCTAAGAGCTTATTGATGCATGAAAAGGGTGTTGAAACCTTGGGTTAGGTTAATGTAGTTGAATTGTGATGTTTGGTTTATTGGTACATTGTGTTAATGGAAGAATTATGATATTGTAAAGGTTGTTGGCTAATCGAGAGGGGTTCACATGTATTAGACAGTTCAAGGAAGCTTGTGGAACTCGTGTGCGTGTCGTAACGACAATTGAGGTAACCAAGTGTTTATTTATTTGTATTGTATTATATATTAGTATGTATATTTATGTATATATATGCATGTTTCTTTCATACCATGATATTGATGTGTTGTGTGTACGGTTTTCCATATATATCATGGTATGCACACAACTAGTTGATAGTTGTGATGATTATGATAATGATGATAACTATGATGATTATGATGACGATATTGACATGACATGACATGATGCATACATGATATTGTGATATGACTATGATGATGATACATGAGCATCACCACATGACATTGTGAGGTTGTGATATATGGTGGTTTGGATGGTGATGATGATATGATATGATATATGTTAGGGAGGATAAGGATGGGATCCCTGTCACTAAATCCTCCCCTATGGCCTGGGAAGCCAGACGGCAGTGGACTGCACCTTCCCTAAATCACCACTAATTCGAGGTGGTCTAGGGGAAGGAGAGCCACGGTTTGAACATTGGTGTTATCTTTAGCCAGGTGCACTAATGGGAGGTGAGCTTGGTGTTGTCTCGAAATCAGTCTTCACCGACTGTTGGAAGAGACTTACCTATACAAAATGTCCTGTCATGACAATAGCCCGTGGTTCTAGCTGTGTATGAGGGAGACATATATACCATTCATTGCACATTGCATTCATGATCTGTGTGAGATATATGTATATATATGTGTGTGATTGACCCTAGTTACTGAGATATTGTCTCACCCTCTCTCCCATAAACTAACCTTTCCAGTGACGGTTCTGGCACTAGTCCGGAGAAGACGAGAGAGTAGCTGTGTAGAGTGTGTATTTTGGATAATGTATCTTATGCCAAGTAGGATAATGGTTTGTAATGGATAAATAATATGGTTGAGGCTGGTTATGTATGTACATATGTTTATGTATATTGTATGTATGGTTGTAGGGTTTTGGATGTTAAGAAGTCTGCATGTTAGTGTTGGTGAGCTCAGAGTGGTTTTGGGGCCTTGTTGGTTTGTTTAAGGGGCAATAGCCCATTTAGTCAAATTGGGTTCCAAGAGGTCACTTCTCAGAGGAGTGGTTCCTTTGAGGTGAAGCCTCTTTAGACAAGGTGATTTTGGGATTTTGGACCTGTATGAATGGTCTCTGAGTGACCAATTACCTTTGGTGGCAATTGGAGGTTGTTAGTGGAGAGTTTTGGTCAATAAGTGGCCAAAATGTTGTCAGGGGTCCAGAATCTCCATACGAAGTTGGATTGAGGTAAAAGTGATGTCTTTGAATAGATGGGGACTAGATTGACTTGTGGGTGCTGGAAACAAGTCAATTGGAGGTTGGAGCATAAAGTTATGTGCATCGTAAGTCTGCCCCAGAATGTGGAAATCACTGATATAGGATATCAGCATGGGGCGTCGCGGCTCCAGAGTCCAAGCAGTGGCACCAGTGAAGCCAGTAGCAATGTAGAAACAAGGGAGGCCGGAGCCGTGGCAGTACTGTAGTGGCCGCAGCCCTAAGCCCTATTTTTTGGTGTTTTGGGAGTCGTTTCCATTGTTTGAAGTTTTGGAGTGCTGTTTTAAGGTATTGGGGTTGTGTTTGGTTAAATTTTGAAGTTTTCGGTTAAGTAAGGAGGTGTCAAGAGGTGGTGTTGCAATTTTGGTATCAGAGCAATGGTTTTGGGCCATTGGTTCTGCTTGAAGTACTACTTGGCACAAATTTAAATACACAGACTATATTCCTACTGTAATGCTAGTTCAGAACTATATAATTGAATGTGTTGTTGTTTATGTGTACAAAGAATGTCTCGAAGAGGAAGATAGAGTAACAGTGACCTGATGAGGCAGATGCATGAGATGTTAGCTGGCCTCAGTAATCAGGTGAATATTCAAGGGGAGACGTTGAACAGGTTGCAAGAGAGAATGGATAGGCAAGAACAGAGGGATGTGAATGAAGAAGTTGGTATGTTTGTGGATCTAAATGCAGGAGAGGATGAAACTGTGGTGGAGCCTGAGAGAGCCCCAAGAGTTGGAAGAAGGGATATCTCCTCATAGCTGAAGGACTTGCGGAAGTTTGATCCTCCAGCTTTCGAAGGTACCATAGATGTGTCACAGGCTGAGGAGTGGATAGAACAAATGGAGAATATCTTTAGTGTGATGGATTGCACCTCACAGCAAAGGGTACAACTGGCGATCTTTAAGCTTGAGAAGAAGGCTAAGAGATGGTGGAGGAGTATTCTCCCGAGTGTTAAAGCGATGAATCCTCCTATGAATTGGGGACAGTTTAAGGAATGGTTCTTTGCACACTACGTCCCTCCAGCCTTAATGATGCAAAAGGAGGCCAAGGTCCTAACTTTTCAATAAGGGAATCTGTCAGCGGATGACTACATTGATTAGTTCTTGGACTTGGCTAAATATTTCACTTATCTAAATAATTATCCTAACGATAGGTGGATGTGTCATACCTTACTTTTCTACATTACTTCCCATGTATGATAGCATATATGATGCTAAATAAGCTAATTTAGAAGCTTGGATCATTAGAAGATTGAATGAGAAAAATTCAATTTTTCAAAATACTATTCATTTGATAATTTGATTTTCCCAACTAAACTTTGAAAAATTATAACTAAATCTACAAAAATCATATGAGGATGATTCAAGTATTTAAAAATAGCTAAAACTATTTCCTACTTGGGAAAAATATATAACCGGAACTTAATGGAGCTAATTCATTCATGAAATTCGTTGAAATATACTATTCATTTGGTCGAAACTACTTTTCCAGATTTTCTGAGTCATCTTAAAAAATTCATAACAATTCGTATACTTATCCAAATCAAGTGATCTTTAGTTCTTTGAAAAGATATATATGTCTACTTTCCAACAGTAGCTGTATAACTTATCAGTGCGCATCATGAACAGATTTACATACCAACTTCCAAAAACTAAACACATAACCTACTTACATGATTCAAACTCTTCCAAAATGTATTCTTAACATCACAATAACTCTAAAGGAACATTATAATGGGAAAACACAGCTTCATGAAAATGCATATGATTTCATATATAATTACAAGAAAACAAGCAACCCAGATGGCTTTGAATCTAATAATCATTAATCTTCTCCTTGCCTCTTGTCTTCTTAGAGGTCTTGCCATCACTTGAACCTATCATGTTAGTGCTTTGGGGTTAGATTTGGGAAAATCTTAGTAGCTAGTTTATCTCTTGCAAATATATCATTCAAGTTTCACAATTATTTCACATATAAACACATAACTCATTAAAACACCATATTATCAAGTAAAAATTTCGGTAGAGTTTCCCCTTAGAAAGTGGACATCCCGGGGAATAAAACCCCTCATTTTACATCCATGACTAGTTATAGAACAATACAAATACAATATGGCAACAAATTATAATCATGGAAACAACAAAGAATAACATATTGCAATAAAATAAACCCAGCTACCTTTTATGTTTTTCTTTACTTTTGCACTTAGAACCCAAACTTCCACTAGCTTTCTTGAACTCCCACAAGTCTTAAAACATCATTCAATATCAACTTAATTAACTCAAAACAAGGGTTACTTTATAAAGTCTCACTAAAGCCCTAAAAATCCAAATTCTTTATCTCTTGATTTTCCTTGAATCCAATACTTGTTTTTAGCTAATTTGGACTTAAGGAATCCATTTTTAACATCAAAAAAATGAGAATCCAACTCTTTCCCAACATACTAAGCTCACCAAAATCTGACTTATGGGAAGAGAAATTAGTTTTTCTCAAAACTTGCTTAAATCATACTATACTTGATTCCTCTTGCAAAATCTCATACCAAATCATGATTTTATGACTTTAAAACAACTCCCCATACTCAAAAAAGCTTAGACCGAAATTGTAGAGAGATGGGAAAGAAAATATTTCATGGAAACTTAAGCCAAACAACCAAGAAAAGATACTAGAACACTTGTAAATCATAAGAGAAACACTTACAAATTTTCTTGGATTTTCCTCCAATTTTTTTCCTATTTTTTCTTCCTCCCTCATGTGGCTGCCTTTCCTTTCTTCAATTGCAGACTTCTCTTCCTCATTTCCTTGCTAAATGGTCAGCCAAAACATGGGAAAGAAGGGAGTATACATAAATTTCACCAACCAATGAAAATTTACCACTTAATGACTTGATTTTTCTTGCTTTTTCATGAAATATAATAAACTAAGGCTATTTTGACATGTGCAGCTTGTGGAGCACGAAATGGGGTGTATTTTGGTCCAAAAATTTTAGATATTTACTTATCCAGATATATCCTGAACCGGTCTAGACAAATAAAGCTACTTTAGCAGTATATTTGACTATTATTGGAATACTAATTATAATTAAATTGGGATATAAAATTATCATAATATACTTATCCCAATTGGTCTAAATAAAAAATTCACACATTTTCTTGAATAATACTGCCTCTTCCTATAGTCCAGACTGACCTTTTGTCAGGTAAGATATTAATATTAAATCCTAATTACCTAATAAATATTATTTTGACCTTAATAAATTTCATACTACATTCCATTGGTCTTAACTCAATGAGAGCTTCATTTTAACTATAATTTTTCATATTTAAAAAATACCCTTAACCCAAGACATATTTATAATTTTTAAAACTTCCAGGTCATTAGCTGTAATTTTTCCCAAAATTCATAAAATTTGTTTCATTCTACACGTGACGTCCACCACCTCTTCTTCTTCTTCGTTCTTCTCTTTTTTTTTTCTTCTTTCTTGACGTCCATTATCTCTTCTTCTTCTTCATTCTTCTCTCTATTTTTTTTCTTCTTTCTTTTTTTTAGGGACAAAATGGTCATTTTCTCATTTTTTCTTCTGACAGAGACAATTGACCTCTTTAACTTATATCATGCAAAATGGTGTATATCCGTTTTTGCAAATTTCTTATAGATTTTAAAATATTGGACCTTAAACATTTAGGGGGAAAATTTCAGGATATTACAGGATGGCTCAGAGCTTGTTTAAGGGTGCCCATCGAGAGATTAAGGAGCGGCTATCTGTGGTGGAGTTTGTGTCCTTTGAGGACTTATGTGCGAAGATTTGTGCCTTGTATAAACGAATGAAGGAGACTGAGGAGCATAGAAGGAATTCCATGATTCAAGCTTTTTCTCACCTAGGACCTACAGGAGGAATAATAAAGGAAGTGGTTTAAGAAGTGGTAGCAGTTGTGGTAGTATAGGTTCTAGTGGAGGAAGAGGTCTACATAATAGAAGCCGTCATGGTAGAGGAAGAGGCAAGTTTGGCAGGGATCAGTTTAACAGAGGTCAGTTTGGCAGGGGACCCTTTTATCGAGGTGGCTTTGATAAAGTTCTAGTCAGAATGAGCATGCAGGAAGGGACTCTACTCCATCTCAATACAGTTTTGGTAGTGCATCTAATCCGTGTACAAAGTGTGGGTTTAACCATGGTGATCGTCCGTGTTTGGTTTGTTTTAATTGTGGGAGACCGGGTCATACATTGCGGAATTGTCATAAGCCAAGGCATGAGGATGCGATGAGGAGACCCACAATACCTGGATGAGTTTACGCCATCACCTGACAAGAAGTGGATGCAGCGCCTTATCTGATTAGAGGTAAACTTAAACTTAATGGTTACTCTATTCATGCTTTGTTTGACTCAGGTGCATTGTATTCCTTCATTTCTTTTGATTGTGCTCGAAGATTGGGTATTGTGGCAATGGAGTTGCCTTTCGAATTGTCAGCAGCCACGCCCACGGGAGTTTTATTAAGAACTGCTCAAGCTTGTTTGAATTGTGTAGTTGTTTTGAACATCGAAGCACTACTCTGGATTTAATTTGTTTTCCGTTGCAAGAGATTGACATGATAATTGGGATGGATTGGTTGGAGGCGTACAATGCCATTCTTGACTGTGCTCGAAAGACTGTTTCTTTGCCGATGAGCATCCCTAGTGTTGAAGGGGATGAGAATATCTGTTTGTCCTTTGCCCCAGCTAACAGGTATTTGAAGAAAGGATGTCAAGGGTTTTTGGTTTTCTTCTCTATGAATGTGGATATGCAAGGAGATGTCGAAAGATATCCGATTGTGAATGAATTCCCTGATGTGTTTCCATATGAGATTACTGGTTTACCCCCACCATGAGAACTGGAGTTTTTCATCGAGTTGGTGCCCGGGACTAGTCCTATTTTGAAAGCTCCAAATCGAATGGCACTGTCTGAATTGAAAGAGCTAAAGAAACAGATTGAGGATTTGTTGAAGAGAGGTTTTATCAGACCTAGTGTCTCACCTTGGGGAGCTCCATTGTTGTTGGTCAAGAAGAAGGATGGTAGCCTCAGATTGTGCATTGATTACAGGCAGCTGAACCGAGTGATGATCAAGAATAAATATCCTTTGCCAAGGATTGAAGACTTGATTGATTAGTCTATGTAGAGTGTGTATTTTGGATAATGTATCTTGTGCCAAGTAGGATAGAATGGTTTGTAATGGATAAATGATACGGTAGAGGCTGGTTCTGTATGTACGTATGTTTATATATGTTGTATGCATTGTTGTAGGGTTTTGGATGTTGAGAAGTCGGCATGTTAGTGTTGGTTAGCTCAGAGTAGTTTTGGGGCCTTGTTGGTTTGTTTAAGGGCCTATAGCCCATTTGGTCAAATTGGGTTCGAATGGGTCACATCTCAGAGGAGTGGTTCCTTTGAGGTGAAGCCATTTTGGACAAGGATTTTTGGATTTTGGACCTGTATGAATGATCTCTGAGTGACCAATTGCCTTTGGTGGCAATTGGAGGTTATCAGTGGAGAGTTTTGCTCAATAAGTGGCCAAAATATTGTCAGGGGTCCATAATCTCCATACAGAGTTGGATTGAGGTAAAAGTGATGTCTTTGGATAGATGGGGACCAGATTGACTTGTGGCTGTTGGAAACTGTAACACCCCTCATGATGCTTGTCTTTGGCATTGTATGCAGGATCGAAGGAAACAGAACAGAGGAAGGTTCAAGTGGAGAAGAAATAAGCTCCACGCCACGGCGAGAAGCAGAGCCGCCGCGTCGAGAGACTTCCAGTAGCGATTTTTTTAAGCTGAACTCGATGGAGGCCGCGACAAACTTATCTGGAGCCGTGGCGAGAGTCACGAATTTGGTTTAAATCAGAATCATTTCGGATGAAAAGAAAAGAGAGAAACAAAGGGAGTGACGGAGAAGCAGCGAGAAGCTCTACTAGGGCACGCCAAATCCGACCTGGGGGGATGTTTTCTGGGCCATAGAAGCTTGTTTCTCAGTTGGTAAGTGGATCTACTCTTTTCCTCTTCGTTTTTCTCTTCGATTTGGAGTTGATTTTCGGGGGTTTGTGTGGGAGTCTATGTTTGGTTGATTTCCCACCGATTAAATGGTGCCTAAAGGGATTATTGAAGTGTGATTTAGTGTTATTGAAGCTTGGGTATGAGTTTTGGTTGGGTTATGATGAGTTTAAGTTAAACCTTAGGTTCGAATTTGGGAAAAGAAGTGGAAATCCGAATTGGTATGTGTTAGTGTGTGTTTGAATGGTTGTTTAAGGTTTATTGGTATGTGTGGATATTGTTAGAACTCTGGGTTAAGCTTGGACGACTAGAATGTGTATTGTAATGTTACGGGAGTTATGTTAATTAAAGGTATTATATTGTTATAATGATAGATTGGCTAATTGGAGGCACATAGTTCGTGATTGGGGTGCTCTAGAGGCTTGCTTAAGCCCCTACGTGCGAGGTGTTAATAACCTGAGGTAACCAGGTGTTTGTTATATTGTATTATCGATATTGTATGATGGTACGTATAGTTGTGTATATATATATGCATGTCTCTTTCATATCACGATATTGATGCGTTTGTGTGTTATATATATCGTGGTATGTGTACAGTAGACGTTGTTTATGATTATGATGATGATGAGATATGTAATGATGATATTGATGTATTGTGTGTACTGTTGTCTATATATCGTGGTATGCATACGGTTAGATAATGGTTATGATGAATATGATGACTATGATGTTGATTGGGGATGATGATATGATATGATGCATACATGATGTTATGATATGATAATGATTATTACATGATGATACATGCGCCATCATCACACGGTATTGTGAGATTGTGATTTGTGGTGGATTGAGTGGTGATGATGTGATGATGATATGTTGTGTAATGATATATATATGTGTATTCGTTAGGGAGGATAAGGTTAGATTGTATATGTTAGGGAGGATAAGGGTGGATTGTATATGTTAGGGAGGATAAGGGTGGATTGTATATGTTAGGGAGGATAAGTTTGGATTGTATATGTTAGGGAGGATAAGGATGGGTTATATGCATATGTGTGTTAGGGAGGATAACATGCATACCATGCATTCGACATTGTATTCATATGTGACATGATTTATATGTGTATATATATATATGTTTATGCGTTGTTGATCCCGGTTACTGAGACATTGTCTCACACCCCTCCCCTCCATGACTAACCTTTCAGGTGAAGACTCTGGTGATGCTAGTTCGGAGGAGATCAAGAAGTTAGTAGTCATTTGGTCTTCGGGAATTCCAAGTATATTTGATGGTTATAATTTAGTTTATGTAATTCTGTGCCAAGTGGGTTGTTGTAGTTGGTTGCCTGGATGAGAGTCCTGGGAGTACTATTTGTATATTATATCATGGGATGATAGTAATATTGATAAATGTTATGCAAGATGTGTACGTGATGTATGATGTGTGAGATTGATGGGGGACCTCGGTATGAGTCTGTAATGTATGAGCAGGTATTTGTATGCTAGAATGGTTGAATGCTAGCCCAAGTGTGGTTTTGGGCCATGCAGGTGAGTTGTGGGCATATAGCCTATTATGTGGTTTTGGGGTTCAAGGGGGTCAATCCTCGAAGAAAAGGTTTCTTCAGGGTAAAACCTTCTTCAACATGTTAGTCTAGCCAAATATGACCTGTGTGAAGGGTCTTGGGGCGTCCAGTTGCCTTTGGTAGCAATTGGAGGTAGTAGGTTGTGAGTTTTGGTCAAGAAGTGGCCAAAATGGTTTTGGGTGTCTAGAATCTGCAAATGGAGTTAGTTTTGGTTGAAATTGGTATCCATGGTTAGATAATGACGAGAGAGACCTGTAGGAGTTGGAATCAGGTCAATCGGAGTTTGGAGCATGAAGTTATGCGTGTCGGAAGTTAGCCCGGCAAATCAGCAATTTGCTGATACAAGTTCTGATGCTGGGGCCACGGCACCATAAATCCAGGCCGCGGTGCCAGCAAGACAGTGGGCGCCAGTGAGTCTGTGAAGGGTTGGAGCCGCGGCGTCACTGTAGCAGGCTGCGGCCTCGTCCTGTTCAGGTGCTTTTCTGGTGTGTTTCTGTTACTCTAAAGAATTGGAAGTTCCCTTGTGATGTTTGGGGCTATGTTTGTTTGGTTTATGAAGGTTTTGGTCAGGTCTGGAAGTGTTTGAATAGAGGATGTTACAGAAACAAGTCAATTGAAGGTCGGAACATAAAGTTATGTGCATCGTAAGTTCGCCCTGGAATGTGGAAATCGCTGATATGGGATATCAGCATAGGGTGCCGCGGCTCCAGAGTCTAAGCCGCGGTGCCAGTAGTGATGTAAAAACAGGGGAGGTCGAAGCTGCGGCGGTACTGTAGCCGTCACGGCCCCCAGCCCTATTTTTTGGTGTTTTGGGAGTCATTTCCGCTGTTTGAAGTTTTGGAGTATAGTTTTAAGGTATTGGGGTTGTGTTTGGTTAAATTTTGAAGTTTTTTGTTAAGTAAGGAGGTGTTAGGAGGTGGGGTGTTACATAAGAACTATAATTAATATAAACAAACCAATTTCTGTCAACATGCAGTAGCTTCATAAACATGCGATGGGACAAAAAAAAATTGTCTACATTCTGTAGTCAGCACACATGACTGTCAACATGGCACACCAAAAAGTAAAGATAATTGCTACTATTATTTTCACTGAAAACAAAATTGTTGCTATTATGGACATGGATATTTATGCTTAAACCAGCCTATTAAGTGATCAGTCACCAACCCAAATTCATTGTTAATAATTTAACACATTGAAATCTTTCTTAGTATAATATAAGTTCAAAATAAAAGATACATCCATAAAAAAGTACATCATATTCATGTTTAATAATTGCTAGTGACAAGATGGTAGAGGTGCATGGGCACTTTTTAATGTGCAAGAAGAACTTCCTTGTTAGCAAATTCTTTTATTGTGTCCATAATTACCGCATGTAGCACACCAAACTTATCCAATGCTCCTTCTTGTTAAATCAAGTGTTTTGATGATTCTAAACCAACCGACTTGAGCTTGAAAAGAAGATATCAAAGGTGTAAAAAAGATCTTAGGTGGAGAAATCTAAGAAAAACCATCATAAGATTAGATACATGATTTCTTATTGTGTTTAAATTGAGTAAAAGACTTTGAACTTGCAAAAGAATGTTTTAAAAATGTGGTTTTACATTAATTCATGAAATATTTGAAAAATATCCACTAACAGATAAACTTTGAAGTGTTAAAATTGATTTGCTGCTTTGGAAATTTGAATTTTGGCATCTGAAATTCAAACTTTGGAGTAAAAATATGTTAGTCAGAAAAGAGATTTCTCTGACAGATGAACTTTTACTTCATTAATTTAAACTTTGAATTAAGTCTGATAAGAGCTCTCTCTGATAGATGATCTTTGGCTTTTGAAATTTTGAATTTCGGGTAAAACACAAATTATGAAAAATGAAAAATTTGTTTGACGATATGACAAAGTTCATCTGAAAGTAAAGTTTAGAAAGAGTTCTAAGTTGGTCCTCTGATAAACGAACTTTGATTTTAGAAATTTGAACTTTGGAAACATAGCTTGCAAGTCTGTTATGATAATCATTTAACATGCGAATTTTAGTATTCAAAAATTTGAACTTTGAGTTAAGTCTGATAAGAGCTCTCTCTAACAAATAAATTTTGGCTTTTGAAAATTCAAATTTTGAAAAGAGGAACTATTGTATCTTATTGAGCTACTCACTAACAGACGAATTTTGGGTACCAAAATTCAAACTTCGAAGGCACTGTAACAATATGGAACAACTGTTCACACTTATCAGAAATACGTTAAACTAGAAAATTCGTATATTCCAACATGGAAACATTTCCCAAAGATGAAAATTTGAACTTTGCTTTATAACAGATGAACTTCAAGGTTCAACGTTAAAGTCTTTAGTTTTCGGTCTCTGTGAAATTCGTCTGCTGACACACCAAAATTCAAACTTTGAGTGTCAATGCATTAAATGCGGTTGGTAAATGGATAGTTTTTAAAGTAACCATTGGGTAACATCTCTAACGACTAGATCTTGTCTCTAACATATAGTTAAGACAAAAATCTATAAATAGAACTTTATTTGAAGATGTGGGTAATGATTTTACATTGTATATACAGAAACTCTGCTAAATTCTTGAGTCAAAGTCTTCTACTCTCACATACTTCATATTATGTACTTCAACTTTCATATACACTCTAAATTGGAGAGTTTAATCACTATAATCAATCTTATCTTTATCTGGAAGAAAGATTTTCTTGTGAGGGGATTTCACAAGAGATTTAGGAAGCACCTAGTTAGAGTGCAAAGAGTGAAATTGTAAGCTCTTGGAACAGAGCATCAAATTGTACTGAGACAATTGCAAGAAGCCCAATGAATTCTTGCAAGATAGTGAAAAATCTCAAGTGGTAGCTTGAGGACCGGACATAGGTCAAGATAGAGAGACCGAACCAGGATAAACATCTGTGTCTTCTTTTCCCTTATACTGTTTTCACTTTGTTATTCTTTTACATTCTGTTTTTACTATCACCTTTGCTTTTATCACTCTTTTAACTTTTACAGAAAATTTCAATTTTTCCAATTCACCCCCCTTCTTGGAAAGCCAGCATATCTAACACTTCTCACCTTGTCTAGCTTTGGTGGCTTATCCATTTCCCTTCTTCATAGCTTTTTTGGTCTTCTTGGACCTATAGCAACCCACATATATAACTTTAGTTAAATGGATATGGACATAGTCATATGTTGTCCAAAAACAAAATTATGAACATGCACTTTGAAATTGGTTATAGAACATGACAAAACTCTTCAAATAAAGCTAGTTTTCCTAAAAGATGGAAGTATCTCATGGAAAACATTTCTACATCACCTTCGGGTTACAGAACAAGACAAATTACAGGACACAGAGATTTTTTATTTTGCTAATAAACTGCATTAAGTATGTCAAACATAGCTCTTAGTGTGAAGAAACACCCTAAAAAGAACCTTCTTTTTAGAATATATACTAAAAGCTTCATTTTTTATAGATCAAGAACTATACCATTAAGCAAAACAATGTAAAAGCTCCATTTTGAATTCATCAAGAACTAAACCCATAAATATAAAAGCACATAGCTCTTGTTCTGAAATTAGAAGACATCTCTCAATAGATAAACAAACCTGCACAATATAAAAGCTTTTGTGCTTAGCTCAAAATCAAATCGTATCGTCAACCTTAATGCTCTATCAACCTTAGCTTTGCATTTATGGAGAGCAGGAATGGTGTGGAACTCCTTCAATATGTCATACTCATCTCCGTTTCAAATCGCTTTCAGTTCCATCTATACCTAGCATTGCGAACAAGTTTGCTTGTGCAAGACATCCAACGACTTTCATCAGCTTCATTTTGTCTGAAGTAAGCCATCCATCTTGTAATTTTTCCATGGCATCCCACAATTTGACATGTCAGCTACCACATCTCTTTCCATCATCCACATCATATGAGTTAATGCAGTTTATGCCACATATACGTCCCCCCACCTACTTCTGAAACTTTGAGGAGCAATGGACTAGACGGTGCTAACCTGAGGGATGGATTTGAAAAAATTTAAACCTTAGGGACTAATTTAAACTTAATCAAAACTTCAAGGACTAAAAGCTTATTTTTTCTTAAAAAAAAAACCTCCGAAGAAGACAATTAAAGCAATCAGACGTCCAGAAAAGTAATTTCCCTTCTCAAGCAAACATTAGTTGAGTGACTATAGAAGTCAGAACATATACTTCGGTCTTTTCTTTTTTCCCGTTTATTGGTCTAGATACTTCAGTCTTTACGACCATGTTGCTTAGCGTGTTGGATGTGGGCCTTGGCCCAAAACGTGAACGTAATGGACGAACATCAAACTTGAATCTGAGAATACTTGCGTGAATGAAAAAAAAAAATATACTAACCACACTAATGAGTCTTACTTCATGAGGATGTAAGAATCTCTTTGTATGAATTTCTTGATTAGTTGTTTAGAGAATTTATGACTACTTAAATAAGAAGTCGCCGTAAGGTATTGTTTATTCAATTATTAAAGTTTAGAAGTTATGGAATTCGAAGTCAAATTGCATAGAAGTTATTTAGGCAGGCGTATGAATCATTTGAATTTGACCGGTTTGATATACAGGAATTGACAATAAAGAAACAGAATGAGAAAACAAGTCTATAATAAATGTTTGGAATGCAGAAATCAGGATTCATAAGGAAATTTGATTCCATCAAAATAGATGGAGCTTAATTCCACTTTGCTCCTCCTCATTTCCCTCATAAGGAAATTTGGTAATTGAATTAGGTCTTAGTTCTATGGAATAAAAAATATTTTAGACCATTTTGCTCCTCCTCATTTCCCTCTTTCCTGTCCCTACCTCTCTCCTTTGTCTCTCCGTCTTCTTTCTTCTCATTTAATTTTCAATAATTATTATTTCAAGTACATCTGAAGAATTCCTTTCCATCATTTTAATTAAGATACATAATAAAACATTCTTATATATGAATTCATTAATTTTTTTTAATACCAAACATGATTTCAGGTCAAAAAAATCTTACATTCTAATTTAGCCAATTCATTTTTCATTACTCACTCAAATTCCTTCCAAAAAATTTTCCAGCATATTAAACGTTCCCAAATCACTCACCGATAGAAGTTTGGTAAAATATTATTGAATTTGATTAAGTGATATTGGTGTTATCACCATGATTGAATCCTACTCGAAGCTAACACTTAGTTAAATGTTCATCCAAAGAAAATTCAAACATAGAAAATATTATAATGCCAAATTTTAATCGTCCTATATAAGTTGACCGTATTATAAGCACAAACAATTTTCTGGATTAAGGCTATTACAAAAAAAAAAAAGAAAATTCTGAGCTTTTTCATATAAAAACCTAAGCATTAAAAAGACCTGGCTATGTATGCTAGAAAATGGCACAACATCAAGAACCCATGATTTTCTAAGGGCTGTTTGAAAGCATTTTTTGTTTTATTATTTTTAAAATGATTTTATAGAATTGTTTTTCCTAAATAAGTTTTGGGAACAATAAAATATAAACATCTGTTTGAATAATTATTACAAAAATCATAACTAACAAATGTTAAATAAGTTATTCAAAATTTATAATTTTGTTATTAATGAAGTATGTATTTTTCACATTTTCTTGTGTTTTTTAAAAAAAAACTCCAAAACACCTTAAAAATATTTTAAACTTTTTATTCTTTTATTTTTTATTTTTTAGAACATTTTATAAAAAATAGATTTATCAAATAAGATTTTTTTATTTTTCTGTTTTCAAAAACAAAGAAACTGTTCTAAAAATATGAATCAAACAGACTCTAAATCTCAATCAGATTTTTTTTAGGGGGACAATATTGAATGATACATTAGAAACCGAAATAAGAGTACAAAGTCACAGATTACAGACAGTCCACCACAACACAATCGAAGGAAATATTGTAAATACTACTTTTCAAAGACCACAAAATTATTAGCACCATCCTTGGTATAACCTAGTGCCATAACTTACTTTCTTACACTATTTTCCATGTGTGATAGCATATATAATACTAAATGAGCTAATTTAGAAGCTTGAATCATTAGAAAATTGAATGAGAAAAATTTAATTTTTCAAAAATACTAATCATTTGGTAATTTGATTTTCCTAGCTAAACTTTGAAAACTCATAACTAAATGTAGAAAAATCATATGAGGATGATTCAAGTCTCTAAAAATAGATAAAACTATTTACTACATGGGAAAAATATATAACTGGGACTTAATCTAGCTGATTCATTCATAAAATTCGTTGAAGTATACTATTTATTTGGTCAAAACTACTTTCCCAGATTTTCTGAACCATCTTCAAAAATTCATAACAATTCGTATACTTATCCAAATCAAGTGATATTTGGCTCTTTGGAAAGGTATATATGTCTACTTTCCAAACATATATAACAATCATATAGGAAACTGAATTTAGAATGAACAGTAACTATATAACTGATCAGTGCGCATCATGGATAGAATTACATACCAACTTCCAAAAACTAATTACATAACCTACTTACCTGATTCAAACTCTTCCAAAATATATTCTTAACATCACAATAACTCTAAAGGAACATTATAGCAACAAAACACAGCTTCATGAAAATACATATGATTTCACATATAATTATAAGAAAACAAGCAACCAAGGTAGCTATAAATCTAATCATCATTAATCTTCTCCTTGCCTCTTGTCTTCTTGGGGATCTTGCCATCACTTGAACCTATCATATTAGTACTTGGGGGTGAGATTTGGGAAAATCTCAGTAGCAAGTTACATTTCATGCAATTATGTCAATCATGTCAAATAACTCACATTTGATCACATTTAATCACATCAATCACCTTTAAACAATAAATTGCCACATTGGTCATAAAAAATTTCGGCAGCATAACGGCTTAGAAAATGGATATCCCAGGGAATAAAACCCCTCATTTTATAGCCAAGACCAATCAAAGAAATCCCAATTGCAATATGGTAACACAATTTAATCATAGAAAGACAATGAAAGAACATAAAGCAAGAATATGAAACTTGGCTACCTTTTATGTTTTCCTTTGGTTTTGCACTTGAAACCAAAACCTCCACTAGCTTTCTTGAACTTCCACAAGTCCTAAAACATCATTCAATATCAACTTAATCAACTCAAAACAAAGGTTGCTTTATAAAGTCTCACTAAAGCCCTAAAAATCCAAATTCTTTATCTCTTGGTTTTCCTTGAATCCAATACTTGTTTTTAGCTAATTTGGACCCAAGGAATCCATTTTTGGCATTAAAATAATGAAAATCCAACTCTTTCCTATCATATTAAACTGTCCAAAACAGGAGTGTAAGAGGGAAGAAGGAAATTCTTCAAAACTTGCTTCCAAATATACCAAATCTTGTTCCGTTCACTTGATCTTATGTTTTTCTCAAATCTTTATGACATCAAAACCCCTTCTTTTCATAAACCCATACCAAAACTGAAATTAAAGACCCAATGGAAAGGAAGAACACTCTTGGGAACCATGGCTATCTACTTAAAATCATAACTAAAATACTAAAGAATCAAGAAAGGAGATTTACCTTAATTTTTGGCTTGATTTCCTTCCTTTCTTTTCTTCTCTTCTCCCTCACGTTTTTCCTTTCTTGTCTTGGTGTTTTAGACTTCACTCCCTCTCTTTCTCTCTTGCTATGGTCGGCCAAGAGGGATCATTATATAGAAAAATAGGACCAATCATATTTTGCCACCAAATCATTCTTGAAAGCTCTTGATAATTCTTTAAGAAAATGACATAAATAATTAAATAATATATTTTCCCCATGTGCAGCTGGTGGAGCACAAAATGGGGAGTATTTTGGTCCAAAAATTTCAGGTTTTTACTTATCCAGATATATCCTGAACTTATCTGGACAAATAAAGCTACTTTAGCAGTATATTTTACTATTATTGGAATATAAATTATAATTATATTGGGATATAAAATTATCATAATATATTTATCCCAATTGGTCCAAATATAAAATTCACACATTTTCTTGAATAAATACTGCCTCTTCTTGCAGTCCAGACTGACCTTTATCGGGTAAGATATTAATATTAAATCCTAATTACCCAATAAATATTATTTTGATCTTAATAAATTCTATACTATATTCCATTGGTCTTAACTCAATGAGAGCTTCATTTTAATTACAATTTTTTATATTTAAAAAAATGCCCTTGACCCGGGACAATTTTATAATTTTTAAAACTTTCAGGTCTTAGATGCAATTTTTCCCAAAATTCTTAAAATTTGTTTCTTTCACTCGTGACGTCCACCGCCTTCGAATTCTTCTCTCGTTCTTTCTCTTTTTTTTTTCTTCTTTTTTCAGGGGAAAAATAGTCATTTTTTCATTTTTTTTTCTGATCGAGACAATTGACCTCTTTACCTTAAATCATGCAAAATGGCGTATATCCATTTTTGCAAATTTCTTATAAATTTTAAAATATTGGACTTTAAACATTTAAGAGAAATTTCAGGATATTACACCTAGAGAGTTACTAAATATTTTACAATGAATAAGGACATCCACATCTTAATTTATGTGTGTTTATTAATCTACCCAATAGCATAGTCCGTAATGTAAGATTCAGAAGGGTAATGACACTGTTCAGAAGCTATCATATTAGGAAATAATATACTTCAGTTTAATCTTTGACCAAATTATGTGGGACCTCAATAATAGACCCTGAAAATTTCAAGTAGAGGAAACACTTGTTTGTTCTTGCCTTTAACTTTACTCCCGATTCTTCAGGCTCTTTCTTTACTGTATAAAAGAGCATGGTCTTGAGCCTTTAGGCATGAAGGCCTTTGAGGTTTCATTCTTGGTAAGTTAAACATCCTAAGAAGATCTGTTGAAATGCTTTATCCATAAATTAGGAGTAGGCTCTATCGACTTTTATTTGATAAAATAGTGAAAGCATGCAAACGTGAGGTGAACAAATGAAGGGAGGTCACCATGAAGGCCAATGGGAAACGTCATATTGAATAGCTCTTCAATAACAAAGAACGGAAGTTGATTCTCAAGTAAAATCAAATCGTGATCTAGAATGTCCTTCAAACATTGTTGTGACAGTTTAGCATTGTTGTTTATCACATTATAATCATAGAACCTCCTAAAGAGTTCAATGATGAAAGTGTCCACTAAGATCACAAGTTGTTTCTTACTTAGCTTTATGTTCCTCGGGTAAGAAAAGCCCGAACTGCTGGCTCTAAATTTTTAATCAACAAAACAGCTGACCTAATTGTCTAAGCTTGTTATAGCTTTTTGTATAAATCTTTTTAAGAATATTTGTTTGTCTTTCAATTTCTTGCAGCCTATCATTGCTGTAGTGAGAGGGACCAATAGATACAACTTTTAAAGTGTGAGCATCTTCTTTCAAATCACAGAGCGATTGGGACACCTTATGGATACAACAAGTAGGTTGCAAGAGACCATCTTCGCTACTTGGTGATTGCTTCAATGTCAATCATCACATCATCTTCCAACTATTGAATTTGATTTAGAAAGAAAGTAGCATTTCCTCAAGGGGGAAAAAGAAGAACTTAAGGAACCTAAACTGTGTTTTTTCATAATAACTTGTAATCTGAAATGTTTCATGACTAAAAAACTAAATAAAGCTAAAAATTGGTAATAATTTAGGAATTCAACATTAGCAGTCTTAAAAGCTTAAAAGAAAGCAATAACAAAAATAGAAAAGCCTTTGAAAAAATGCACATGATGTATACTTCTTATTCCAAGTGAATGGATAAGATAAATCTTTAGAATGAGGTGTGGGGATAAGTGGTTGCATTTCCACCATTTCTTTAGTACTCCCAATCTCAGAGAGCAGGTCATTCTGCTTCATGTCTGTCATCTCCAAATGAATAATTATGAACCTAGTTGGTTTGCTAAAAGGTTGGTGAGGGCAAGGTGACTTACAATGGCGCAAGTCTTTGGTTGCCAAAGAATGGAAGGAACAGTGTCAAGCTTGAGACACTGGTTTTATCCTAGATAGGGAATACATTTTTATATTTTTGTTATATTAGAACTATTTATATATTTATAAAATTTATGATAACGTCTTTAATCCTTGTCATAAAGATTCGATAGAATTTTATATTGGCTGTCGAAAGCCTAACACAACCCTCATCATTTATCCAAGTTTGGGACTAGCTATGACACCATATAGGTGAAGTTAAACATTTTAATATTTAAAGTATGCGATTCGCAGGGATTGTACCCACGGCCATATCATTTAAAGCCAAGCATTCTACCACTAAGCTAGGATGGCTTTTGATGACAATAGCAAAGATGAGAATGTTAAGATGGATGTGTGGTCATACAATAATGGATAAGATTTGAAATGACTATATACTAGGGAAAATCGAAGTAGCACCTATTGAGGAGAAAATAGTGAAAAATTGTTTAAGGTGGTTTGGGCATGTACAAAGTGTTAATTCAGATGTTTTGATAATTATAAAACAAATGAGCTTAGAAGATCAAATATCAAAGGAATACAAGTGAAATGAAAAACAAACTTGGAGTTTCTTGATGATTGAAGAACTGTTTCACATACTTAAGGAAATTATCTGTAAAAGAAGGCAGTTGAGCTTTGAATTTCAGCTAACTCAATATTAAATGACATGACTAATTGCATGATTTATTATTAGCTCATGATTTCAAAATGATTTTTAAGAAAAGAGCTATCTAATAAGGATAAAGCTTCAATTTCAAACTGATTATAAGTGTTCAATTAGTTTTCATGAAAATGTTTTAACTTATGGGGATAAGATCTCAACTTCAAAGATGTTTCTAAGTGTTTACCTTGTTTTCAAGATAATATCTTACCTTATATGCATAACCATTTAAAGTTATGGGGACAAAGACTCAATCTCAAAGCTTTTCCAAAGTCCATTCTTCAATTTCATGAAAGGGATTGAGGTTATCCATATAACACAGTTTAGGGATCAAGTTCTCAAGTCTGTCTAGGTAGTTATCCTGATAAGGTAGGCACCTTATTCGCATAACAAAGTGAACAGTGAAGAAAAGTGATATTGTGCAGCCCGTTATTTGCATAACCTAGGGAGGTTATCTGTATAACTTGTGTCATAAAGCACTTGGACTCCTTGGGTAAATAGGTTATCCGCATAACCAAGGGAGGTTATTTGCATAACCTATATTTTAGAATACTTAAACTTTCCTTGGGCAAAATAGGTTATCCGCATAATTAAGGGAGGTTATCAACATAAGCTATATTTCAGAATACTTGAACTTTCCTTGGGTGAAACAGGTTATCCACATAACCAAGGGAGGTTATCCACATAACCTATATTTTAGAATACTTGAACTTTCCTCGAGAAAATAGGTTATCTTCATATCCTTAGGAGGTTATCCTGATAATCTAAGTTTCACAAAAACTCAGTTTAAGAAAAGCTTAACATGATCCTAATAACTAAGTGGTTTTCAGGAAAATGTTCTGAGCTAAAACTTAGTCATATGGGTAGTACGTTTTCCGCATAACCTAGCTAGGTTATGTGCATAACGAAAAACTCTACGTTGAAAACAAAGGCAAATAGTAACCCATTATTCACATAACCTGAAGAGGTTATCCGCATAACCTCTGTCAAATGCATTTAATGCGGTAGGTGAACAGCTAGTTTGTTGAGAGTAATAGTTAATCTTTGTTTCCAACAGATAGTTCTACCCCAAGACTAAAAATAGGACCTCATTTAAGTTATTAAGTGATGAGAAAAATAATATACACGCCAAAACTCTGCTAATTCATTCAAAGTGACCTACCCTTTGTTTTGCTCATTCATTGTATCTCAACTTTCATATTTACTCTTTTGAGAGGGTTTTCATTCTATAAAACATCTACACACTTGTAAAGAGTACTTAGTGTGAGATTACACTAAGCGAGATAGTCTTACTCTTGAGTGAGAAGAGTGAGAGAACTTGTTTCAGTCCAAAGTTTGAGCTGATATTGTACTGCAGTCATTGCAAGAACCTATTCAAATCTTACAAGAGATAGTGGAAAAATCCCAAGTGATGGGTTGGGGACTGGACATAAGTCAAGTGGAATAGACCGAACCAGGATAAACTACTGAGTTCTCTTCCCTTTGCTCTTTATTTCTTATACTCTATTTTTAGTTACCTTTTTAGTATCACTATTGTATTTCGTCTTTGCAGAAAAATTTCAATCTTCCCAATTCACCCCTCTCTTAGGAAGCCAGCTGAGCTAACAAGTGGTATCTAAAGGATCAAACAATCCGGGAGAAGATATGGCTGGCTTTGTTGAAAGTGTCCTTTCGAAAGGAAACAACACCAATAGACCTCCTGGTTTCAGTGGAGAACATTATGGGTATTGGAAGATAAGGATGCAGATTTACCTTCAATCCATTGATTTGGATATTTGCTTGGTCATCCAAAAGGGAGACTTTGTTCTGATGAAACTACAAGATGATAGGAAATACAAAGAGAAACCTAAAGAGGAATGGAATGAGGAGGATAAAAGAAGGGTCCTTCTCAACTTTAAAGCTAAGATTTATCTGGTCAGTGTTATTAATCAAGAAAAGTTCTATAGAGTGTCTCAATGTACAACAGCTAAAGGCATGTGGGATACTCTGGAGATTGATCATGAAGGGACAACCAGCGTGAGAAAATAAGCTAAATACGTGCATTGGAGAATATGAAAGCTTCAAGATGAAAGAGGATGAGAGTATCAAGGATCTGTATAAGAGATTCACCCTTATTATGAATCAGCTGAAGAGCCTTGGAAAGGAATACACCCATTTTGAGAAAGTTAGAAAGATTCTCAGAGCTTTGCCCATTGAATGGCAATCGAAGGTGACTGTAATAGAGGAAGCTAGGGGAGAATCTATGACATCTGTGACAGCCCTTTTTGGGAGTCTTGAAGAATATGAAGGGAAGCTGAAGGCTCTCAAGGAATGTACTTCATCTAACAAGAAGAAGAAGAGTTTGGCTCTCAAAGTAGAATCAGATGATGATGATGATTCAGAGGAGGATGCTGAGCTAGATGAAGAAATGATGGCCATACTGGTGAAGAAGTTTGGTAAAATGTATGGAAAGAAGAAATTCAGAAGGTTTATAAAGAAAAATAGAGCCACTAGCAATAAGAAAGAAAACAAAGACACTATCATTTACTACGAGTGCAAGAAACCTGGACATATCAAATGGGAATGTCCTCTACTGAGCAAGAAACAAGGGAAAGACAAACAAAGTGAAGAAGAAGAAAGCTTTTGTAACTTCCATCTGGGGAGATAGTTTAGATAAAGAGGAAATAGCAGGAGATGATGAAATTGCTAACCTAGGCTTGATGGCTCAAGAGATTGCTATGAAGGAGAAGAGTTGTAATCAAGACAGTGACAATGATTCTAAGGTAGATGACTCTAAACCTTCTAATAATGAATTACATGATGCTTTTAATGAACTGATGGTTAAATTTCTCAAAATGTCTAAACAACTGAGTCAAGCTAAAAAGAAAATACACAAGCTTGAGAGTGAATCTCATACATTTTGCATTGCTTCATAATTTTCTTATTCCCCCACCTTTATTTATGTCTCATGCATTGAGTTGAAAGATAAGAATAATTATCTCCACAAAACTCTAACCAAACTCACTAAAGGTGAGGACATGCTGAGAGTATTACTGGGAAATGAAATTGTGAGTTAGAACAAAACTGATCTACGATATGACCTATGTGTAGTCAAGGATAAATTGAAAGTCAAGAAGTAGAATCTTTACCTGAGAAACTTTGTGCATGCTAATAGCCTTAAAACAACTCAGAACATAGAGTCATTCCTAACTCCTAGAAATCAAAAGAACAAATATTATAGTTATTATTTCAGACATACTTCTCTTTCCTCTAGCCCTTTCTCCACTTGCCATTTCTACACCAAGAAGGGTCATATGTCCACCAACTAAATATTCAAGAAGGAAAGAAATGGAAGTGCAATGAAATTGGTCCCCAAGGATTCCTCCACTAATAAGAAATGACCCAAGCAAATATGGATACATAAAAGAAAGAACTGAAACTTGTTTTGCAAGTGTGTCTCAAGGCCAAGAAAAGCAACAAATAGTACATGGATAGTGCTTGTTCGAGACACATGACTGGAGATAAAGAAAAATTCATTATGCTGAGAGATAAGAAAGGAGGAAAGGTTACTTTCGGTGGTGACTAGTCTGGCAAGATAATTGGGATTGGAATTGTTGGAAGAAACCCAGAAACATCAATTAAGGAAGTCCTGTTCATAATAGGACTTAATCATAACTTGCTGAGTGTAAGTCAAACCTGTGATAGAGGCAACTGGCTTTTGTTTGATTCCAACTACTGCCTAGTCATCAGAAAAAGTGACCATAAAGTGATTCTCAAGGCAAAAAGAGATGGTAACTGTTATACTATCGATTTAGATGAATTACCTTCTCTAGACTCTATATGCTTAATAAGTGAAAATGATGATAGTTGGTTGTGGCATAGGTGATTAGCACATGTTAGCATGCATCAATTGAATAAACTCATTAAAAATGAACTTGTGCTTGGTCTACCTAACATTAAGTTTGAAAAGAATAAAAAATGTGATGCTTGCCTTAAAGGGAAACAAACAAAGTCCTCATTCAAAACCAAAAACATTGGTTCTGCAATAAGACCTCTAAAATTACTTCACATGGATTTGATAGGTCCTAATCATACTAAAAGTATTGGTGGAAACTTATATGTACTTGTTGTGGTAGAAGATTATTCTAGATTCACCTGGACTTTATTTCTTCCACCTAAAGATGAAACATATGATGTTTTTCTGATCTTAGCCAAGAAAATCCAAAATGAGAAAGGTTACCCTATTGTATGTATTAGAACAGATCATGGTAGAGAATTTCAGAATGCCAAACTTGCTGACTACTATGATGAAAATGAAATGGAGCACAACTTCTCAGCCCCAAGAACTCCTTAACAGAATAGAGTTGTGGAGAGAAAGAATAGAGTGCTGGAGGAGATGGCTCGTGCAATGCTGAATGAAAAAGGATTGCCTAAACAATTATAGGTTAATGCTGTAAGCATAGCATGCTACTTGATGAATAGAGCATACATCAGATCCATGCTAAGGAAGACTCCTTATGAGCTGTACAAAGGAAGGAAGCTCAACCTCTCTCATCTTCATGTATTTGGAAGCACTTGCTATGTCCATAACAACAACGAGGACAATTTAAGTTTGATGCCAAATCAGATTAAGGTATATTTCTTGGCTACTCAAATAGAAGTAAAGCATATAGAAATATTCAACAAGAAGTTTGGAATTATTGAAGAATCTGTGCATGTAGTCATTCTTGAAAATAAAACTCTGTCTAAGCATTCTAAAGATAAGGACGATTTAATTTTTAGTTTCAAAAATTTAAATGTGTTAGAAGGAAATAAAACTGAACCTCCTAAAATATTTGAATTTGCTAATGTAGAAGAAGATATCCAGGAAAAAGATAATGAATGTGAAATAAATAAGGAAGCATCTCAAGAACTCCCTAGATCTTGGAGATATAAAAGGAATCATCCAGTTGATCAAGTTATTAAGGACGTTCAAGAGAAAGTTAAAACCAGAAGACAACTTAGGGATCAAGTTAATAATTGTGCATTTGTCTCTCAAATTGAACCTAAGTGTATTGAAGAAGCTTTAACTAATGAATACTGGATTTTAGTTATGCAAGAAGAACTTAATTAATTTGAAAAAAGTCAAGTCTGGGATCTAGTTCCTAGGCCCAAAAACAACCCTCTTATTGGAACCAAATGGGTGTTTAAGAACAAACTTGATGAATTAGGAACAATAATAAGGAATAAAGCTAGATTAGTGACTAAAGGATATAATCAGGAAGAAGGCATTGATTATGAGGAAAATTTTGCTCCAGTTGTTAGATTGGAAGCAATAAGGATTCTCTTAGCCTATGCTTGCATAAAAAATATTGTGTTGTATCAAATAGATGTGAAAAATGCTTTTCTGAATGGGTATATCATGGAAAAGGTTTATGTTGATCAACCTCCAGGTTTTGAGAACTCAACTAAGCCAAATCATGTCTATAAACTGAAGAAATCTCTATATGGGTTAAAACAGGCTCCTAAAGCATGGTATGAGAGACTGAGTAATTTTCTAATTGAAAAGGGTTTTAAAAGAGGAAAATTTGATACAACCCTGTTTACTAAAAGAGAAAATGAAGATGTACTCATTGTACAAATTTATATTGATGACATAATATTTGGTACTACTAATAAATCATTGTGCAAGAACTTTTCGGAGTTAATGTAGAGTAAGTTTAAAATGTCAATGATGGGTGAGCTGAACTTCTTCCTTAGATTGCAAATCAAACAATGTGATGGCATCTTCCTCAATCAATCAAAATACCTTAAGGAGCTGCTAAAGAAGTTTGGAATTGAACTTGCTAAACCTATGGGAACTCCTATGGTCTCGACAACTAAGCTAGACATGGATGAAGAAGGAAAACTCTTTGATATAACTCAACATTGGAGGATGATTGGATCCCTGCTGTATTTAACTATTAGTAGGTCTGACATCATGTTTAGTGTCTGTATGTGTGCTAGGTTCCAATCACATCCCAAAGAGTCCCATGTAACAACTGTAACTTGCTGGGTACATCTTAAATGGGACTTTGGTATCCACAAGGCATTGGAGAAGAGCTCGTAAGTTATACAGATGCAGATTTTGCTAGATCCAAGACTGATAGAAAGAGCACAAGTGGAACATGTCAATTTCTGGGAGGCTCTCTAGTGTCATGGTTCAGTAAAAAGCAAAATAGTGTATCACTCTCCATAGCTGAAGCTGAGTATATAACAGCAGGGAGTTGTTATGCACAAGTCCTTTGGATGAAGTAACAACTTGAAGACCTTGAGATTGAGATAAAGGAAATCCAAATAAGGTGTGATAATTAAAGTACCATCAACTTTTCAAAGAACCGTGTTATGCATTCAAGGACAAAACACATTGAAGTAAGACATAACTTCATAAGAGATCATGTTTTGAAAGGTGATGTCAAGCTGGAATTTGTTCCTACTGAAGATCAGCTTCCTGACATACTGACAAAGTCACTTACAGAAGATAGACATAGAAAAATCAGAGGAGAATTGGGAATGGTAAATCCCAATGAATTGTAAGTATTTTCTGAAATCATTCTTTAGATTATAATTCAGTCAATAATAATACTAACTTAAGCATCGGAGTATCTAAAAATTTGTTTTGCAAGTACTTCTTGAATTGAAATGTTCAAAATCTGATGAAATAAAGTATCCTGCATGATTAAAATGAATTATGGTGAAAAGAAGAGGCTTAAAGGGATAACACGGCTATCAGTAAGTGTTTATGACCTTCTAAAATATGGTTATCCATATAACCTTATAGCCTTATGCTGAAAACGAGTTGATTATCTGATGTGCATAGTCTCTGTATTTGAAGTTATTCACATAAGGTATGAAGATTTTCTTGAAAATGAGACCTTTTGTAAACCTCTGGCCTTTAAGAAACTCAATATTTGGATAAGGTCTCTACCTTATGCGTATAAGCTACTTTGTTTTCTCCTTTGTATATGTTTTATGTGCTTCGATTTCAGGATAACCTTCATAACTTATCCGCATAATGTTACTTCCAGAGAAGAAGTTCTCAAAGTGAGAATGTTATCCATATAAGATAGCAAGGTTATTCGAATAACCTACTCTGTGGAAAACTTTTTGTGTGCCTTTTGTGAAACTTCTTTTCAAGATAACGGGTATGCTTGTCCGGATAACTTCTCTCTTCTCCCCTTTGTCTCAAGTTGGTTATGTGGACAACTTAAGAGCCTTATCCGCATAGCAACCCGTGGCTTCTCTTACATTTCTTAAAGTTCATTATCCATATAACCTTCATAGGTTATGAGCATAACCTCGAGACTATATATAGGATTCTCTAATTTTCAACAGAACCTTATGCAAAAAACCTAACCTTATCCCGAAAACATCCAATCGTACTCCTCAAGCTTTCCAAAATCTCCAAAATCCCATTCATTTTCCTACTCTCAAAACCCTTTCCAAGCAATTCTAAATAACTTTTATCTTCTGAAACCATCTAGAATCACTCATATGTCAAAAACTAAGGGTGGTAATCAAAGTAAAAGACCACAGCGCAACGTGAAGTCCAAATTTGCTTTGAAATCACCAAGTCAAGGGAAGAGAAAACTTGAATCTGAATCGAGTAATCTGACAAAGAAGCCCAGAACACCAAAGCCAAAGGGAATTCCATAATCTAAACCTCAGGTTGATACTCACGTAAGTACTTTTGCTACTAAGTCTAAGGAAGCTTTAATTATAGAAGAACTTATTAGCATAAGGATCTTGAAGGAGTCATATGAGGCTAATTTTAAGAAACGTAAGGTAGTCAAGCCTCATTTTATGAAAATAGAAGAATTTCTTGTAAGAAACAAATTTGATTCTGCTGGGCTGGTAGAGAACTATAGGGGACTGATAGAGTTGAAAGAAGATTATGATGAAGAGGTTGTATGTGCTTGGTATAATTCTCTAAGAATTAACCATGACACAAAGGTGTTAAAAGTGAGATTAAGAAAGAAATGGATTGCCCTACACCCTGACTTACTGTGTGAAATTCTAAATTTGCCTATTAGAGGAATAAGGGTGAACATTGAGAATTCAAAGTATCCCCTGGAAAATGAAGCTATAAATGAAGATAATGGGGATGAAGCCAATTACAAATGGAGTACAATAGTCTCAAGGCTGCTTAGACAAAGACAAAATGTGTCTTCTAAAGGGAAAATTGTCCCAACTCTTCTGACTATTGAGAACAGGATTCTTCACTACATTGTCTTATGCATATTCTTCAACAAGAGTAGAGGCTTCAATTACCTATCCAGAGGAGAATTCCAAGTCATGTTGCTATTGATAAATGGTAAACCAGTGAATGTGGTGGATATCATTCTACAGAGGATGTGGAACGCACTGACCTATAGATAAGACTCACTGTTGCCATTTAGACATATTATCACCAAAATCCTGAAGTTTCATAACATATTACACATTGAAAGAGGGCCTGCACTACTTCCGGAAGAATTAAGTGAGAAAGTCCTGCAAAAGATGGGAATGAGTCTAGAGAATGGGAGATAGGTTGACAAGAAAAAGGACACTGAAAAAGGTTCTGAGCCAACATCTACCATAAAGAGTTCTTCAGTTGGTGATTCCAGCTCCTCTCCACCCATACCTACTGAACCACCTCAATCCATGTAACCTAATCCTTATACACCTACCCATACTCTAAGCAAACTAGATGAAATCCCAGCCACTGACTTGCCTACACCTATAGACATTCCTTCACTATACCAAAACATGTTCTAAATTGCCATGGCCAGCAGGAAAGAGCACAGAGCAGACATGATTAATCTTGGGTATCTTATTGCTGAGATGCAGGAGAAATTTGAGACTAAATTTGAAAGTCTCACCTAAGAAGTGAAACTCCTGTGTGAGCAACTTGCTTCTAGTATTCCTCAGCCTTCCGTTTCCCCAATCCAACCACCACCTCCTACTTACACTGAACCAACTACTTTTGCACAATCACCTGCTCTATTAGAGGACCTAGGTCCTAACTTGGACTATGGTCTTGAGGAAGAAGTTGTTCAAGAATTAAGCAAAGCCTTAGTTCTCTTGTCTAAAGGTGATTTCATTCACCAAATATATCTCCATCGCCGAAGACAAGAGATTAATGCTCTCTTTCCTCCTCTCCCTGATCTTATCTCCTTTGAAGGCATCAGTTATCTTGCTAAGGCTGCTGTATAGGAAATCATCACCATTGCCTCTGATTCTAATCTCTCTCTTGTACCCCTTCTTATTGTCTCACCTTCACCTATGATGCCAGACATTCAGTACATTCCTGTGTTTCCTTCTTCTCCTCCTACTACTATAAGTGTGCCACTTCAACCAGTACTAGTATCCACTGTTCCAACCCAACCCTCCATCATTCCTCTTTCTTTAGATGAAAGACTTCAAAGAATTAGGGAATGGAAGGCCAAACTTGATCAAGACATTGCCAAGATGGATTCTGGTGTTGCTCAAATCCCCTTTGTTGCTGATAACAAAAAAATGGAGAAAGAAGAGATAGAAAAGAATAAGAAAAAAGAAGAGAAGGAAGAGAAAGAAGCACAGAAGAAGAAGAAGAAATCTAAGAAAAAGAAAGAAACTTAACTGGATTTGCTGATCTATGCTTGCTTGTTTTATTCTGCTGCTTGTCAAGAGTTATGTTTTTGTACCTTTTTTCTGTACTTGTAATGGATATTTATAATACAATGAATTTCCTTATGTGAATGTTTCTATTTCTGTGTTTCTTATGTTAAGATATGTTCTCTACATTATTTGACCTTATTTAAATCACACACATATTGAAGGGGAGCTTCATGTAAACCCAAGTACTAACAATAAGTTTAAGTTGTTTTATCATCATCAAAAAGGGGGAGAATTTAATTCAGATGTTTTGATGATTCTAAAACAAATGAGCCTAGAAGATCCAATATCAAAGGAACACAAGTGAAATGAAGAACAAAGTTGAAGTTTCCTGATGATTGAAAAACTGTTTCACATATTCAAGGAAATTATCTGTAAAAGAAGGTAGTTGAGTTTTGAATTTCAATTAACCCAATATTAAATGATATGACTAATTGCATGATTAATTATTAGCTCATGATTTCAAAATGGTTTTCAATAAAAGAACTATCTAATGAGGATAAAGCTTTAATTTGAAATTGATTCTAAGTAATCAATTGGTTTTCATGAAAATGTTTTAGCTTATAGGGATAAGATCTCAATTTCAAAGACGTTTCTAAGTATTTACCTTATTTTCAAGATAATATCTTACCTTATACGCATAACCATTTAAGGTTATGGAGATAAAGACTCAATCTCAAAGCTTTTCTAAAGTTCATTCTTTAATTTCATGAAAAGGAATTGAGATTATCTGTATAACATAGTTTGGGGATCAAGTTCTCAAGTCTGTCTAGGTGGTTATCCTGATAAGGTAGACACTTTATTCGCATAACAAAGTGAATAGTGAAGAAAAATGGTACTGTGCAGCCTGTTATTCACATAACTTAAGGAGGTTATCCGCATAACGTGTATCACAGAGCACCTGGACTCCTCAGATAAATAGGTTATCCGCATAACCAAGGGACATTATCCGTATAACCTATATTTTAGAATACTTGAACTTTCCTTGAGTAAAACAGGTTATCCACATAACTAAGGGAGGTTATCCGCATAAGCTATATTTCAGAATACTTGAACTTTCCTTAGAAAAATAGGTTATTTGCATAACCTGGGGAGGTTATCCTAATAATTTAAGTTTCACAAAAACTCATTTTGGGAAAAACTTAACATTATCCTAATAACTAAATGGGTTTTTAGGAAAATGATTCTGAGCTAAAACTTAGTTATTCTGGGTAGTACATTATCCGCATAATGAAAAGCTCTACGTTGAAAACAAAGGCAAATAATTACCCGTTATTCACATAACCTGAGGAGGTTATCTGTATAACCTCTGTCAGATGCATTTGATGCAGTAAGTGAAGGGCTAGTTTATTGAGAGTAATAGCTAATCTTTGTTTCCAACGGATAGTTCTACATCAAGACTATAAATAAGACCTCATTTAAGTTATTGGGAAATGAGAAAAACAATATACACGCTAAAATTTTGTTGATTCATTCAAAGTTACCTACCCTTTGTTTTGCTTATTCATTGTATCTCAACTTTCATATCTACTCTTTTGAGAGAGTTTTCATTCTGTAAAACTTCTACACACTTGTAGAGAGTACTTAGTGTGAGATTATACTAAGGGAGATAGTCTTACTCTTGAGTGAGAAGAGTGAGAGAACCTATTTCAGTTCGAAGTTCGGGCTGGTATCGTACTATGATCATTGCAAGAACCCATTCAAATCTTACAAGAAATAGTGGACAAATCCCAAGTGATGGCTTGGGGGCTAGACTAAGTTAAGTGAAATAGACCGAACCAGGATAAACTTCTGAGCTCTCTTCCCTTTGCTCTTTATTTCTTATACTTTGTTTTCAGTTACCTTTTTAGTATCACTATTGTATTTCATCTTTGCAAAAAAATTTCAATCTTCCCAATTCACCCCTCTTTTGGGAAGCCAACTGAGCTAACACAAAGAAGAGGACAAAAGAAGCCAGTAAGAAGAGTTGATCAAATGGCTTGGAGTCCTATTAAGAGGTGTAGAGAGAAACCAAAAAAGACACTAAGAAAAGTTATAAGGTGTGAGCTCTTGGTAAATGATTTATTTGAAGAGATGGTATTTGATAGAGTCAATTGGCATTATATGATCCATGTAGCCGACCCCACTTAATAGGATAAGATTAGTGTTGTTATTATTGTTATTGTATAAAATTTATAATAAATTGCATGATTGGTAATTGGTAAAAAATGTAACTAATTTTTAGAAATTGCATGCTCTTTTTTTTCCTTTCAAATTTAAAGATAAGCTACGACTCTTGTGCTGAAAGATAAGTTAGGATTGCTAACACCTTTTGCTCTGTTATTGTTATTTTCTTTTGGATCTAGCCCTTCTTTTTTATATAAATATAATTTTTTATTGTTTATGATTTTTTCCATATTCAACATAGAAGTAAAAATAATTAGAATATAGTATGTAAAAATAAAATAATCTTCTAATATTAATATAGTAATCGAGTATGATATTCTACTGTTCGTGAGCTGAACAATTCTGGCTTTAAAATGGGGCTCCAAGCTCATTTATTCTTCTTTTGTCATGTGTTTCTTTTGTTTATTTAGATTTCTACCACCAGTGCTTTCCTTTCTTTTCTTTATTTGCATTTTTTCCCTTCGCTGCTTTTTCTCCACTGGGTCCCACATTTTTTCACCTGCTGAGAGCTTCCTTTTACATACCACCCAACATTCCTCAGTCCTCAATCATTCCTTTGGACATTATCTCCCTTCTCCATTTCGAAATTCAAATTCAAATCTCTCTCTCCTTCCTTCTTACTTTCAAATTTCAAGGCTTTGTTTGGTTAATCTACAGGAAAAAGGAAGGAAGGAATTTTAATGGAGGTGAAGAAAATTGAGAGATTTTAAAATTATCTTATTTGAATGGAATAGGGGGATTTTAATGATATCTTTTTTGGTTCAAAAAAAAAGGGGAGGGGAGCTAATAAGAAATTTACCATTATACCCTCACATATTATATTGTTTATTTTTTCTATCTTTCCTTGTACAAATGAAATTTACAACTTAAACCAATATTGTTAACTTTCTAATTCTTTTATAAACACAAATATAATTAATGTAATATAATTATGTCATTAAAAATAGAAATTATATTAAGTTATTTAAAAAATTCTTTGCACTATAAAATTCTTTATTACCATATTTACTATAATTTTGTCAAAAATTTACACATTATTATGTTAGAATAGCTGGCTTCCTAAGAGGGGGGTGAATTGGGAAGATTAAAAATTTTCTGCAAAATATCAAGAAGGTGAAGAAAGCAATATATGATGGTAAAACAGAGTATAAACAAATAACTGTGAAGGTGTCAGTAAAGAGAAGACTCAGAAATTTATTCTGGTTCGGTCTCTCCACTTGACCTACGTCCTGTCCCCAAGTCACCACTTGAGATTTTTCACTATTCTGCAAGAATTCTGTGGGCTTCTTGCAAATGCCTCGGTACAAAGATGTTGCTCTGTTTCTAGAGCTTTACTCAATCACTCTATGTACTCTTACAAAGTGCTCCTTAATCCCTTGTGATGTCCCCTCACAAGAAAATCTATCTTCTAAATGAAGATAAGATTGATTACAAGGATTAAACTCTCTTAAACAGAGCGAATGTGAAAGTTGAAGTACAGAATATTGAAGTGAGAGAGTAATAAACTTTGAGTAATTGATTTGGCAGAGTTTCCGTACATACAATGTAAAAATCATTACCCACAACTTCAAATGATGTTATATTTATAGATTTAGGTCTCAGTTATCCATTAGAGACAAAATCTATCTGTTGGAGAAGTTATCTAGCGGTTACTCTAAAAAACTATTCATTAACTAACCGCATTTAATGCTTCTGACATACTGAAATTTGAATTTCGGTTGGTCAATAGACGAGTTGCGCAAAAACCAAAGGTTAACAGCTTCAACGTTGAAAGCCCGAAGTTCGTCTGTCATGAAGTGAAATTCGAATTTTGATACTTGAAAAGTGTTTCTTCGTTGTAACATACAAATCTTCATGTTTGAAAGTTTTTCTGTTAAGTGTGAACAGTATTTTCAATTTGCTACAGTGCCTTCGAAATTCGAATTTTGGAACCCCAAAATTCGTCTGTTCGTAGCTGGTTTATAAGTCACAATAGCTCGTATAATTCAAAGTTCAAATTTTCAAATATCAAAGTTTGTCTGTTAGAGAGAACTCTGTTCAGACTAACTTCAAAATTTGAATTTATGAATACTGTCATTCGTATGTCAACATATCATTCTAACAAACTCACAAGCTTAGTTTCTGAAATTCAAATTTTCATGTTCAAAGTTCGTCTGTCAGTGAACAATTTTGAAATTCAATCTAAACTTGGTTTCAGATGAACTTTGACATAATTTCAGACGAATTTCTTTAGTTTTCATAAGTTTCATTTTGTCTGAAATTCGAATTTTCAAAACCCAAAGTTCGTTTGTTACTGAAAGCTCCTTTTAGACACTTATCAAAATTCGAATTTCATCAAGTCAAAATTCGTCTGCCAGAGAGGGTTCTCTTCAGACTTGTTCAGTTTCAATACGAAATTCGAATTTCCAAAGCCAAAGTTCGAATTTCCAAGATGACAGATCAGTATTAACCTTTCAAACTTCGTCTGTTGGTGGGTGTTTTTCAAATATTCCATGATTTAACATAGAATCAAGGTTTTAAAACATCTTTCCACCAAATCAAAGTCTTTTACTCAAATAAAACACTACTAAACATCCTACATCAAACTTTGCACAGATTTATCCACAATTTCTTCACTTGAAACCTTTTGGACACCTTTGATATCTTTATTCCAAGCTCTTGAATGTTGATTTGGAATCATCAAAACTTCTTGATTCAACATATTACTCACTCCCTCTCTTTTTGGCTCTTCTATTATATATTCTTTCCTCACATTTATTTATTTATTAGCATTATTATTACTATATAAGTAAGCTTCTTAACCAAACCCAAGAGGCTCAAATATATGTGCCCAGATGGTCACTTTCTTAAGAGTGACAAAGCATACAATAAATAAATTACTTTTTGACTCTTATCAAATTCCCAAAATATACATACATATATTCATACATGGACCCTTGCTTCGGACTTCTCTATAAACCTAAATTTAATAATACAAAGAATGAGAGGGGTGATTAACTAATTGAGTTTATGAGAGTCACACTACAACATTTTATGCATACAACAACAGTTCAAAAGTGTTGTCATAACTATGAAAACTGTTGCCTAAAAGAATAGGCAGCATTTCATAAATGTTACTCTAGTGTTGCCTATGCCAACATTACCTATTCCTTTAGGCAATAGTTTTTTGACTCTTATGGCAATAACCGCAAAAACTGTTGCCTATACTATAGGAAATAGGCAACAGTTACATTGCAATAGCTTTTAAATGTTACCTATAAATAAAGTACATTTTTTAAATGTTGCCTATACGTTTAATAGGCAACATTAATAAACTGTAAAATAAAGTATACCTGTTGCCTATTTAAACAAGTACATTTCTTAAATTTTGTTTAAACTTCTAATAGGCAACATGTTTAAATTGTAAACAAAAACTATGACTATTGCCTATATAAAAACAACATTTTTCAAATGTTGCCTAAACTTATTATAGGCAACATTTGACAACTATTGTCTAGAAATAACTAAAGGCAACATTTTATGAATGTCATTTTATTTTTTATTCCCATATAAAACTTCACCTAGCTATTTGAATGATTTCATTCTTTGCACATACATATTACAAAAAAAGACACAATTTCATCTTGACACACATATAAAAGAAACCATATTCATATATATCATAATCGGTTCTACATTTATAGTCAATAAGTACATAGATTTAACAATAAACATTAACATATGGCTTTATACTAGCCAACAAAAAAGGACATGTGCTTATGTAAGGATTTAAGTTTTAACATGAATTCATATCCAATAGTTCAAAATAAACAATGTAGCATGATGTCCATCATTTCATAGTACTTGAACCTCATTTGTATCTCCTCCATTAGGACCACATTCATGAATAAGAAGAAAATATAAACTAATATTGTGTCAAATCAAAGCTTGTTGCATATTATGGAAAATATAAAGTCATAATTATGTACAATACTTATTCACATTTGATACTAGATATATGAATGCATGAATATAGAGGATTTCAATTTTAATTTGTTTAAAGAAGAAACACAAATCTTTATACAATCTTATTCTATTGTATTATTTTTGTTTTCAACAAGACAAAAATACTCAAGATATATAGCAATAGGGTGCAATTATTTGAACCAAGAGGATGATATGATTGCATTTCCTTTCCAAATTTGGGGACATTAAACATTATTATTGAAAGAACAATGGGAAGTAGATACATACAAGAGGCAACTGGGATATTGGCATTATTGGAACTTTTAAAGATGATGGATTAGAGACATCTGAAAATCCACAGCATGTTAGCTGCAAATTTATTGAGCCATTGATTTCAGGGTCCATCTTCTATAAACTCCCCCACACTAACAGTGTATGCAACCAGCCATAATTATCTGAATTGAATTTAACATAAGTTGAAGAGAGAGAATGTTTCAACAAAGACATTGGACTCTATGACTGTGTTTGTTGAAACAGTCTCAAAGCATATTTTGTGAGTGTTGATAAAGAAAAAGCTATATTTACTTATTAAGAAGATTGTTATCCCTTAGTCCAATCCAATTTTGCCACTGCTAGAGTTGTATATAAATCACTATCATCATCATTACTTACTTGTAATATACAAATAAGAACTTTATCCTTATCCTTAACCATTGGATTAGTTGGTGCAGCCATATATCCAACAATTGAAAGCTAAGCTTAAAATAGTTATGATAATAAAGTTACCTTTCTACGAATTGGAACATGTGTTGATGTAGAAGAAGAATGTGCATGTGCATGTCTAGTCACCTTTGGTCCACTATTGGCATCTCCAAGAGATTATCTAAATAAAACTTGCAATGATTCTATATCGAGTCTAGGGTTGCAATGTTGCAATATAGCTCCAAAAGCATTTCGTAATTTATCCACCTCATATTGCACATCTCCAAGTTTTTCTTTTAATGAAGACACCTCCTCTTCATGTGCTTTCTTAATAGCATTAATCTCCATATTTTTCTTTAAGGTAGTTATAGTGACCATTCTCTGATAACAACATACTGATCTAGGATGCTCCTTCCCAAACACAGCTCGAAAGGCTTCCACATTACTTTCTTCATTATTCTCAATCATACCTTGAAGTTGGGACTAGTAAAAAGATTAAATTAAATACTATACGTACAATAATATTAACATTGTCTCTTGAATAGATTAATTTAAGGCAATTTTAACTTACAATTACGTTATCAGTTTCTGCATCCAGTTGTTTTCCTTTATTGCCTTTTCGAGTTTGAACAAAAATCTCTGCTTGAGTTGGCTCTTTATTATTCTTTGCTCGCTACAAAACAATAACTGTAGTGTAAAACAGAATTTTCTAATATAGCACCATTTTTAAAATACAACCATCATATAAAATGGAAATAAGGTATTAACAATACCATTGTTTCACGAATCACAGCAAAGCTTCTCGGGCCCATTCGATGCCTTCATTTTTGCCAAGCTCTACTTTGAATGTTCCTCACACTGATTGCCTACACAATAAATTTAAAGAAATATGAAAATAAATCAATTATTTAAGTTTGTAGCACATGCAGCAAAACCAACAATGAGTCTTACTTGTGCAATTTCTGAACTCCAATATTCACAAAGCTTCCTAAAATCAGATTCTGGCACCTTTAGAGGGCGATGTTTGAGCCTTTTCGTTAAGTTGGAATACTTCATAAAATGATTCTTCCTAATTTTGCATTTATAGCATCTCCAAGCGTCTCTAATAGTACTCTTGACCCAACCTTTCGCTTCATTTGGTAAAATAAACTTTTTCTACATAAAACACAATAATAAAACAGAATCATGAAATCAAATGCATCATATCCTAAATAGATAAAAGTGTATAATGCTATAAAATACATACATTAGCATATACCCATATATCATTTTTATTTGGATGTGGCATTTTTGTCCAACTTGGGTAAAAGGACAAAATGTTGAGTTTCTTGCCATTGTTCCGAAGAAGAAGCTTAAGTCAGATACTACTTTATTTGTAGGCCTAATAGGCTGACCTTCTGCATTAAAGGTCACTTCTTCTCGCTTTACCATTGTTCTTGCATGAATCTGTTTGTATGAAGTTTTTCCAGGAGTTCTTTTTATAGATGTTCCTATTTTCAATTTAAAGTCATCAGCATAATAAAAATAATGCATAGTTTTTGTAATCATCATATAGATAACTTAATAGAAATATATATCAATAAGAAACAAGAGAATTTACCTTGTATAGGTTCTTTGTTTGTATTTGTTACTTCCTTTTCTTGATTAATATCTCCCTCCACTTGTCCATAATTGTTCATAGCTTTTAGATGCCTCAGGTCTTCCTCTCTATTTCTTCTAGATGATGGTTGATTTTGATTCACTTTTACTAGAGGACGATTTTGATACCAGCTTGAAAGTTTTTCTCTATTCAGTGACTTGGTTTCAACAATTTCTCTTGATTGTTGAGGCTGAATATGAGCCTTTTCTCCTTGTTGAGAATCTCCATAAGCTCTATTAAAATCACCAAAGGGCATTGAATGGCATGTTAGGTTTCTCTTTACTTTTTTTTTTTTACTTTCTTGTACACCACTACCTCCTTGAGACATAAATTTAGGATTCTGTTGATGAGCTTGCTTTTGATTGGAACAATGAGTTGTGGAATTGAGTGTATCAAAAGAATACTTCTCTTGATTAGAACATTGAGCTTCATTTTTCTGGTTTTTCTTTGTAGCTATGGCTTTATCCAAGTTGCCATCAACCTCCTTCATGTTAGCTTTGTTATTACCTCGTAGTCTTTCATGCAACTTATCAATTTTTTCCCTCTTAATTTGCTAAAATTTCTTTGCCAACTCAGTGCTTAGCCTTACTTCTAAAGAAAATTTGAGACTTCTTTTAGCAGGACTTAGACCACCTTTTCTAAGGACTGATCCTCTATCTTGAACACTTTTTACTTTCTCCATGTTTGCTGAAATCATAACACCAATCACAATAAATTGCAACTAAAATAACTAGGAAAACTATCAACAAATAAGGGTATAAATACTGTCAAGAGAATTTTATACCTGATGTCTACAATTGGATATATCCAACTTCCTCAAATGCCAAACAGATTTCAAATATTTATATCAGAAAGTATTATTAGAGATAAACATCCTTCTATTTAAATAAATAGTAAATACAACAAATGGAACCACTGAACATTGGATATTATAAGAGACAACAAATGCAACATTTTATTTGCTGAAAACAATCCAAAAATTAGACAAAAACAATAGGAAAAATCTACCTTTTATATAGATGCACAAATTATCCCTCTTTTCCCTTCAATTCATCAATCTAATTTGCTGTCATACTTTAACACCTACATTTTAACATCGAAAGGATACATTAGTGCCTTCAATGCAACTAATAACACAAAAATGATATGATTATTTTATTAAAAGACATTAAAACTATCAACAAATATGGTATGCTAACTTAACTATGAACTGATTATTTATTTCATGGTCACTTGATTATTACAAACAATCATAAAAAATAGAGTCATCAGTGCTTTCATTTTCACTTTCAAAGCTAGCCTCATCATCACTTTGAATTTCCTTTTGTTGAACATGAAATTCAGATAAAGGCTTTTCAATGATATCATCTGGTACATCTTCCCTAATCAAATCAACTTCACAATCATCTTTTGATATAGGAAGATGTTTTGAGATCTCAGATGTTTCATTAGAATTAAATTCTTGACCATTTGAAAGAGAAATTTCTCCCTTGTCAAATAAGTCTCCTGGAAGTGCCTTCAAAACATAGTGCCTATTTTTATTAAAAGGATCTTCAACAAAGAAGCATTGCTATACTTGAGATGCTAACACAAATGGATCATCCTTGTACAATTTTCTATTGAAGTAAACACATGTTAGTCCATATTTGTCTTCTTCACCCTCAAACCAATCACATTTAAACAACACATATTCAAAGTGACCATAATAATCTAACTCTATGATTTCAATTATTACCCCATAGTAGGTCACACAAATTTTTTCTGGATTTTCATCTTTTGCAATTTTAAAGCTTGAGGTAACTGCCACTAATGTCACACCACTATTTTGGGTTTTTTGCCTTGCATCACATTGCCTTGTATGAAACCTGTATCCGTTAATAACATAACCTGAATACCTTTTGGCAATATCATTTGGTCCCCTAGACAACTGCTTTATCCAATTAGATATTTGCTCTTTCATTACACGCGTTTCAAACCATTGAATGAAATCTTGTCTTTGATTTTTAGCTTTGCTCCACTTACTTCTCCTTTGGCAATTGTGAACATCAAACTCATGCTCCCTACAAAACAAGCAACCCATTTTTTTACTACAAAAAGAATAAAAAATTTCATTGTAGCAATAAAATGTTATAGTAAGTTAATGATAATACCTAATGTAATCTTGCACTTCATCACAATTGAATAAGATGTACCCATGGGCTTGATTTTTTGACTTGTGATCAAGAGAAAATAGTTTCTTCCCTCCAATAGAATGACTCATGTTAGGAATATCATCGCTATTTCGTGTCATTCTATTCACCCTAGTATCTGCATCACTAGACAGATACCTTGAACAAAATGTTAGAGATTCTTTAGCCAAATAAGCTTCAGCAATAAAACCTTCTGGGCAACTCTTATTATGAACAAAAGATTTTAAATCACCCAAATATCTTTCCATATAATACATCCACTGAAATTGAACTGGTCCATCCAACCTAACCTTATTCGCAAGGTGAATAGGTAAATGAACCATTATGTCAAAGAAACTTGGAGGGAATATTCTATGAAGTTGGCAAAGTGTTTCTGCAACCTCTGATTCTATGTGATCTAAACTTTCCACCTCTACAACCTTTTGGCATAAACAAAGAAAGAAGGAACAAAGTTGAATCAAAGGAACAACAACTTGATGTGGGGTTATCCCTCGTATTGGTACTTGTAGTAAATTATGTAGTATAATATGAGCCTCATGACTCTTATACCCAGAAACTTTTCCTTCCACAACTTGTACACAATGTGAAATATTGGAAGCAATACCATCATGCAGTTTTACTGCCTTCAAAACACCATAAAAAATAGATTTCTCTTGTTTGGTTAGGGAGAAACATGCTTTTGGGATCCTAGTCTTCTCACCATCAGTTGATGCCTTCAAATGAAATTTCTTTCTTATCCCCATATCTTCTAGGTCTAAATGAATATTTTCGTGATCCTTTCTCTTCCCTTTAATCTCCAAGAGAGTCCCAATTATATTATCACATATGTTCTTCTCTATGTGCATTACATCAAAATTATGGTGCAAAGTATTATCCTTCCAATATGGCAATTGCCAAAAGATAGATTTTTTCTTCCATGGACTATTCCTTTTTTTCTTATCATTCCTCTCTAAGACATTAGGGAATTCTTTTAAGTCCTCTAAAATTCTTGTTGCATCTAACAAGGAGGGTGCAGATCTATATTCAGTCTCTCCATTAAAAGAAATTGTATTTGTTCTCCACTCGTGATTTAAATCCTGAAAGACTCGATGACCCATATAGCAATGCTTATGACTATGTTTTAAGTAAGTAGAAGAAGTTGCATAATTACATGCAGGGCAAGCCAACTTCCATTTAGAGCTCCAACCAGATAGCATAGCATAAGCAGGGAAGTCACTAACAGTCCATAAAAGTGCTGCACGTATTTGAAATGTTTGATTTTTGGAAATATCATATGTTTCCACACCAATGTCCCATAATAGTTTTAGCACCTCAATAAGTGGTTTTAGATACACATCAATTGCATATCCTGGTGATTTCAGTCCAGGAATAAGCAACGACTTTATACAACTCTCTACTTTCAAGCATAAATTTGGTGGATAATTATATATTGTTAATATCACAGGCCATGTGCTATGTGATAGGCTCATAGTCCTAAATGGATTAAACACATTACTAGCCAACCCAAGCCTAATATTACGAGTATTAAGAGCAAAATCTGGATACTTTGTATCAAAGTCTTTCCATGCTTGGCCATCTACAGGATGTCTTAGCTGACCGTCCCTTGAACGCTCTTCTACATGCCATCTCAATGAATCAGCAGTCTTTAAACACATAAAGAGCCTTTTCAATCTTGGAATTAAAGGAAAATGTCGTAGCATTTTAGCAGGAACTTTATGTGCCTTTTGAGATTCTTCAAGATCATAATCCACTTTAGGATATTCTATCCATCTTGATGCCCCACAAATATGACACAAGTTTCCTTTCTCATGCTCTTTCCATAACAACATGCAATTGTTAGGACATGCATCAATCTTTTTATAGTCTAAGCCCAAGTCCTTGATCATGGATTTTTTTTTGTTGAAAGAGACAGGAATATTCAAATCTGGTATGGCCTCTTTCAATAACTCTAGGAGAGCAGTGAATGATGCATTACTCTATCCATAGAGACATTTCAACAAATACAATCGAATAGTAAATGATAAGGTGGAGAATTTCTTACAACCAGGGTATAACTCTTGTTTTGAATCCTCAACTAGTTTATAAAATTTTTTGCATCTTCATTTAAGCCTTCATGTACTACATTTGTTTCAGCCACATCTTTAAATGTCTCAAACAATAAGCCATCAATATCATCAAGTGAGTCATTACCATCACTATCACTATCAAGATCCATAGGACATAACTCTTCACCATGGTATATCCACTCTCTGTAGCCTACTAAAAACCCGTACTTATTAAATGATTAAACACTACATCTCTTTTTTCCCAACTATCATTGCAGCATATAGCACAAGGGCACAAAATCTCTTCTCCTTTAAACTTTCCTTTAGTGAATGCAACATCCAAAAAGTGTATAACACCATCAATATACTCTTCACAATATCGAGGCAAGTCAATCCAATCCTTGTTTATCATGATTAATTTACTAAACAAAAAAAATTTCCAAAAGACAATTAATTAAAGGAATAATTATATCGAACTCCATCAGGCTCCTTCCTTCATTGCCTAATTATATTGAATCCATATTACTTAAAAAAAAATAAATTCTAACAAGTAGAACTGGTCATGAGCTATGAATTATAGGCTTTATACATATAACAATCAGACATGAATTCTAAAAAAGAAGCATACATAATTTTGTATTGTCAAGTGAGAGATGCCTTTCAAGTATTTTAATTGTACTGCACTTGAGAGACTAATGTTGGAGAGATAATTGAGTTAACAATTCTCAATAAATAATGTTGGAAGGTGAGACTTCACTAATGTTTTTGAAACACCAAACATAAGATTCATGAGCATCATGTAATAATGTAAATAATTTATTAATGTCCTCCAGTGCATAATCCTAGTTCCAGATCTCATGTTTTTCATGAGAGAGAGAGGGAGATATCCTTTGACCATCAATTTAGCCTAATCCACAAATGATCAATGCTTATCCTATTTTTAATTCTATATATAAAAATAATATAATAACCAATTAATGATTCATCTTATTGATTTTTTTTATTGAATTTTATTGATTTTGATGTTTGAAGGTACTTTAGACTGAACTAAGATTCAATATTTCATCCCTTTTTCGGTTAATCCAGTCATTGAGTTTTATTATCGTAAAATTGCCTAATATTGATACCTTAGTGACTTGACGATTCTAGTTTTTATTAGTTTTACATCCATAATTGTCCAAAAAAAAAACCCTTAGTGTTGCATTTTGACATTAAGAGATGAGATAAAGCCTCAATTAGACTCATCTAAAAGTTACGCATTAGGGAAACTAGAGTAAAGTAACATGTGTTAATGCAAATTCTTAAATTAACATATGTTGGCAAAAAATATATATATGTATATATGGTAATACTCAAACAAACATAATATATTAAAAAATATGTATGAAGTTAATGACAATGAAATCTATTTTTGTGAACCAAATTAGCTTCTAAAAGATACTCTAGTTTACTAGTCTTTTTCAATAAATATTGTGCACAAGTTTCTATATTTTCCTATAGATCCATTCCCCATCAATAGTAAAACATACAGGAAAGGACAAAATCAAATTTAAACTAGATATTTGTGTAATGAATAAAAATAGTAGCAAAATTAACCTCATAGAGGATGACAAATATAGGTCATGCATCAGTTGAGAATCTATAATACAGGTAAAATGTATATGTTCCATTTCACGTGAAATGAGATACATATTGTGGGCTGTATCACTCAAAAGAACTCAACCTTTTGCACACTGTAGGAAATATGTCTTCTTCCTCTAAAAAGAGAAAGCTATTCCGTCCATGGATCCTACTAGCACCCATCATGTCACCAACAAAAGAACAACTTACTATTCATGTGGGGAGAATAAAAAGCACACATATCTATATATAAGATATAGAGATCTTTTATATATATTGTGTTTATCCTTAGCATAATATAATGTTCCCCAACCACTACATATGATTTAAATATATAGCTAACCAATCTATATATAATTCATCATTCATGGTGGGACCATATACAAGTTATAGGGTTCACATCTGTCATACTATCATATCTACTTGGCATTTAATTCTATCTTTCAACTTATTTGAGGGACCACATAGAATTTATGCAGAACATCCAAATTATTTAGCATATATGTTAGCTTAAGTTTGGGACCCGTTATCAATATCTTTCTTGAAAGCCAAAAGGAAAATATTCAAACAATACCATCAAACCGTTAACTTTAAATAATCTTTATTATCAATCTATTACACATATGAAGCTATCCTAAGCTTTATGTCTTTATCAATGAACTCATTATCATCAAATTATTAGCAAGTTACAATCACTCACATACAGTAATTTAAGATTAAAAATAGCAAAAATTCATTGCCTAATTTTTTTATGGAAATTTATATCTATAATTTCAGAAATTATTCACAATATTTAAAAATAGGTACAAAAAAATCACTCTCATGCAGCAATTTAATATTAAAGCATATATGTAATGAAGCTCTGGGACCTTCAAGATTCACCTGAAGAGGGTGAGACGTGAACACTCTCATATCAATGATGGCCGCTAAAATTCCTTTCATCAAAGATGGCAATACAGTTTTCAAATTGGGAGCAAGAGGAAGGGAAGATGCTGACTGTTAAAGCTCCTTCAAATAGCTACAACTCTTTCTTCAACAGCTATCTTTAGCGAGGCAAAAAGAAGAAGCGGTGTTTGATTACGATGCCCTGTTCTTAAGCAACGGCAAGGCAAGACAGTCTTCAGATAAGGAGCTAGATTAGGGAAAGGAATAGACGACTAGAACTCCTTCAGATGACCGAAACTCCGATCTTTAACAGCTATCTTCAACAAGGCAAGAAGAAGAGGTTACGTTTGATTACGATGCCCTATTCTTAAGCAACGGCAAGGCAAGACAGTCTTCAGATAAGGAGCTAGATTAGGGAAAGGTATAAACGACTAGAGCTCGTTCAGACGACTTAAACTCTGATCTTCAACAGCTATCTTCAGCAAGGCAAGAAGAAGAGGTTACGTTTGATTACAATGCCTTGTTCTTGAGTAATGATGAGGTAACACAGTCTTAACCAATGGCGAACTTCAGTATGTGAGAGGAAGGTGGAGAGAAACCTTCGATTAACCACTACAGCCTATAGATCAGTGTTTTTGGTCTTCGAAGTTTTTAGATGCCTCCATCTATGGGTCTTCAAAAATTACATATCGTGTTTTAATTTGGGTCTTCAGCGAATACCTCTGTTTCCTTTTTTCCCAAATACTATAATTTGTTTAATTAATAATTTAATAATTAATAAACTACCAAAAACAAAAATAGTAGCACCGAAACTCTGTCCAAGAAAACAAAAAGGCACCATATAATCAATTATATAGAAAAATATAGGAATATTTGGGAAATGTTGCCAAAAGTTATATTAAGAGTAGTTCTATGGGAACAATTATTTTCGTTGCCGATCATAATGGGAACACTTGCTTAATGTTACCACAAGACTAATATTATAGGCAACAGTTATTCATTGTTACCTATTTTAGAATTACATTATAACAGTTTAAAAATGTTGCCTATTTTATTATAGGTAACAACTATAAAAGGTTGCCTTATATTTTGTTGCTTAAAGTTGAAAATACTAGTTACATTTTAATAAATGTTGTCTATTCATATATTAGGCAACATTTTTATAACTGTTGCAAAGAAAAGTGTTGCCGTATCTAAAAAAGTTGTAGTGTCAGAAAGCAACACATCTAGGAGAAATACCATCATATATCAACAAAAGCAATACCAAATCATCATACAATATCATCATTCATATATCCTTCACAAAAAAAATGTTGCTTATAATCTTAGTTAAACCATCATAGATCAACAAAAGCAATACCAACACATCTTAATTGCTTCTAGCTTCTTCCTCCTCCTACACATAAAAGCAACATCAACATATATCTACATCTAAGAGCCATATTATCATCATTTTCCAAGATATAGTTGCTGTGGGCTACAAAATAAAATAAAATATGTCTAACACTATCTAATAACACCATCTAATTAGAACCATAAAGCATATTCATTATAACTTGCTTTCTTGTTGCAGATGGACATTGCACTATAGTTTTGAGCTTGTTAACATCAATCATAAGCCTACATTTGAGACACTTTGTAACATTTCTCATGATATCTTTCTTGGCATTGTGTTTAGGATCAGAGAAAATAGGATAGAGGAAGGCTCAAGTGGAGTCTAGAAGAGCTTCATACCGCGGTGAGAACCATTCCAGTGGCGTAGTTTCAACTAAACATGGTGGAGCGGTAGTGAGGAATGCTGAGGCCACAGTGAGATTCAGGATTTTTGTTTAAATCTGGATCATTTCAGACCATTGGAAAGAAAGAAAATGGAGGGAGCGATGAGGAGTTGTGTCAGGGTTCAAGATTTCTAGCATTAAGAAGTGATTTTCAGACCTCAAAAGCTTGGATTCAAGTGGATAAGTGTTCTCCACTCCTCCCTCTTCATTTTCTTCAGTTGGAATTTAGGGTTTTGAGGTTTTAAGTTAGGATCTTTGGTTTTAGCCAAAATCCACTTATTGAAATAGATGAAATAAGGTTAAGAAAGTGTGTTTGGTGTTCTTGTTACTCGGGTGTGAGTTTTGAAGGGATTACATGTGTTTAGAGCGTAACCCTAGGTTGTTCTTGTTTAGAGCTCTTGGGAATCCAAAGTGTATGTGTTGAGTAGTGAGTGAATGGTCCCTAAGAGTTTATTGATGCATGAAAGGGGTGTTGAAACCTTGGGTAAAGCCTAAAGTGGTTGAATTGTGATGTTTGGTTTAATGGTATATTGTGTTAATGGAAGGATTTTGTTATTATGAAGGTTGTTGGTTAACCGAGAGGGGTTTACGCGTGTTGGGCAATTCGAGAAGTTCGTGGAACTCATGTGTGTGATATTGAGAACCTAAGGTAATCGGGTGTTTGTTTGTATTGAATTATTTGTATGGTCTGATAGAACATATATTTGTGTATATATGCATTTTCCTTTTCATACCACGATATTGATTGTGTATGTGTATGGTTTTTCTACATATCGTGGTATGCATAGCTAGTGGATATGTGATGATAGTATATGTAGTATATGTATGATATGTAGCATCCTCATACCATTATATACTAGCATGTCTATATGATGAATGTGATGATAATGATGTATATATATGTGTGTAAAGGCATGTTGGCATGACATTGACATCATCACCATATGATGGCATAGTGAGAGATTGATGATGAGGTGATAATGAGATGATGTGATATGAGATAATGATATGATAAAGATCTTTGTTGCTAAATCCTCTTCATAGGAGAGCCAAGAGACAGAGGACAATATGATATAATGAAGTATCCTTGTCACTAAATTCGCTTCTTGGGAGAGCCAGGTGGCAGTGGATTTGGGGATGCACTTTCCTTAAATCACCATTAATTCGTGATGGTCCAGGGAAAGGAGAGCCACAGTCCAAACTCTAATATAACCATTGGCCAGGTTGCATTAGGCTAAGATGAGCCTGGCGATATCTCAAAATTAGTCTTAACCAACTGTTAGAAGGGAATCATCTATTGAAATATCTTGTGATGATGACATCTCGTGGTTTTAGCTGTGTATAAGGCAGAACATGCATACCATTCAATTATATTGCATTCATGAGTTGCATGAGATATATGTATATATATACCTATGTGGTTGCCCTCGGTTACTGAGACATTATCTCACACCCCTCTCCCATGAACTAACCTTTTAGATGACGGTTCTAACACTAGTCCAAAGAAGATGTGGGAGTAGTCTATATAATAGTTTTAATTTTGGATATTGTATCTTGTGCCAAGTAGGATAGAATAGTCTGTAATGAATGTATGACATTGTAAGGATTGTATGGATGAATTTATGTATGGCTATGTTTGGTTGCATGGTTTTAGTTGTTAAGAAGTTAGTATGTTGGTGTTTGTGAGCCTAGAGTGGTTTTGGGCCTTGTGGTACGTTTGAGGGCATGTAGCCTGTACTGTCTTGTTGGGGTTCAAGGGGGTTAAATCTCAGAGGAGTAGTTCCTTCAGGGTGAAACCTCTTTGGACAAGTTGGTTTGGGGGATTTGGACCTGTATGAATGATCTTTGAATGATCAGTTGTCTTTGGTGGCAATTAGAGGTGGTTAATGGTGAGTTTTGGTCAATAAGTGGCCAAAACTGTGTCAGGGATCCAAAACCTCCATGCGGAGTTGGATTGAGGTGAAAATGGTCTCTATGGAAAGATTGGGACTATATTGACTTGTAGGAGTTGGAATCAAGTCAATTGGAGGTCGGAGCATAAAGTTATGCACGTCGGAAGTTCGCCCTGAAATATGAAAGTTGCTGATATGGAATATCAGCAAGGGCCGCCGCAATACCAGAGTCCAGGCCGCGGCACCAATGGAGGCAGTAGTGAGTGAAAAACAGGGGAGGCTAGATCCGCGGTGGTACTGTAGTGGCCATGGCCCCAGTCTATTTTCTAGTATTTTTGGGTTTGTATCCGCTATTTTGAAGTTGTGAGAAGTTGTTTTGAGATGTTTGGGTGGTGTTTGGTTGAGTTTTTGAAGTTTTTGGTCAAGTCTTGAGGTGTCAGGAGGTAGGGCGTTACATTTTGGTATCAAAACAATGGTTTTGGGCCATTGTTTCTGCTTGAAGTATTACTTGGCACAATTCTAAATACATAAACTATATACCCACTGCAATGCTAGTCCAGAACCATATAATTGAACGTGTTGTTGCTTGTGTGTAGGAAGAATGTCTTGAAGAAGAAGACCAAGTAATAGTGATCTCATGAGACAGATGCATGAGATATTGGTTGGCCTCAGTATTCAAGTAAATACTTAGAGGGAAACGTTAAACATGTTACAAGAGCGAATGGATAGGCAAGAGCAGGATGAAGTGGATGAAAAGGTCTGTATGTTTGTGGATCTGAATGCAGGAGAGGATTAGAATGTGGTGGAGCCTGAGAGAGCCTCATGGGTTGGAAGAAAGGGTATCTCTTTACAGTTAAAGGACTTTCAGAAGTTTAGTCCTCCGGCTTTCGAAGGTACCATGGATGTTTCATAGGCTGAAGATTGGATAGAGTAGTTAGAGAATATCTTTAGTGTTATGGATTGCATCTCAGAGCAAAGGGTGCAATTGGTGGCTTTTAAGCTCGAGAAGAAGGCCAAAAGATAGTGGAGGAGCGCTCTTCTGAATGTTGAAGCGTTGAATCCTCCTATGACTTGGGAACAGTTTAAGAAACGGTACTTTGTACATTACATCCCTCCAGCCTTAATGATACAAAAGGAGGCCAAATTCCTAACTTTTCAACAAGGGAATCTGTCAGCAGATGACTACATTGATCAGTTTCTGGACTTGGTGAAATATTCCACTTATCTGAATAATTACCCTGATGATAGGTGGATGGCTCAGGGTTGTTTAAGGGAGCCCATGCAAAAATCAAGGAGCGACTATCTGTGGTGGAGTTTGTGTCTGTTGAGGACCTGTGTGCAAATATTCGTGCCCTATATAGATGGATGAAGGAGGATGAGGAGCATAGAAGGAATTCCATGATTCGGGCCTTTTGTCACCTTAGACCAACATGAGGAATCAGTAATGGAAGCAGATCAGGTAGTGGCAGTAGCGGTGGCAGTACAGGTTCTAGTGGAGGAAGAGGTCGACATAATAGAGGTCGTCATGGTAGAGGTAGAGGCAAATTTGGCATAGAGCAGTCCATCAGAGGTCAGTTTGGAAGAGGACCCTTTTATGGAGAATGCTTTGAATGGGGGAGTTCTAGTCAGATCAAGCATGCAGGAAGGGACTCTACTCCATCTCAGTACAATTCAGGTAGTGCATCAAATATGTGTACAAAATGTGGGTTGAATCATTGTGACTGTCCATGCGTGTTTTGCTTTAATTGTGGGAGACCAGGACATATTGTTCGAGGTTGTCATGAGCCAATGTGTTATGATACAATGATGAGGCCCACGATGCCCGAACGAGTTTTCACTATCACTCGACAAGAAGCGGATGCAGCGTCTAATCTGATTAGAGGTAAACTTAAACTTAATGGTTACTTTATTCATGCTTTGTTTGACTCAGGTGCATCATATTCCTTCATTTCTTTTGATTGTGTTCGGAGATTAGGTATTATGGCAATGGGGTTGCCTTTTGAGTTATCAGTGTCCACACCCATGGGAGTTTCATTAAGAACTGCTTAAGCTTGTTTGAACTGTGTGGTTCATTTTGAATACCAGAGCACTACCTTGGATCTAATTTGTTTGCCATTGCAAGTGATTGATGTGATAATTAGGATGAATTGGTTGGAGGCCAATAATGTCATTCTCAACTATGCTCGGAAGACTGTGTTATTGCCTATGAATATCACTGGTGTTGAAGGGGATGAGAATGCTTGTTTGTTCTTCGCTCAAGCTGACAGGTATTTGAGGAAAGGATGTCAAGGGTTTCTGGTTTTCTTCTCTATAAATTCAGATATGGATGATGGTATCGAAAGATATCCGGTTGTGAATGAATTCCTTAATGTGTTTCCAGAGGAGATTACCAGTTTGCCACCACCACATGAACTGGAGTTTTCCATTGATTTGGTGCCCGGGACAAGCCCCATTTCGAAGGCTCCATATCTAATGGCACCATCTGAGTTGAAAGAGCTAAAGAAGCAGATTGAGGATTTGTTGAAAAAAGGTTTTAGACCTAGTATCTCACCTTGGGGAGCTCTAGTGTTGTTTGTCAAGAAGAATGATGGTAGCCTCAGATTACGCATTGATTATGGGTAACTGAACCGAGTGACGATCAAGAATAAATATCCTTTGCCTAGGATTGAAGACTTGTTTGATCAGTTGGTAGGTGCCTCTATATTCTCTAAAAGTGATTTGAGGTCAGGATTCCATCAATTGTGAGTGCGTGCTAAAGATGTGCCTAAAATAGCTTTTTGAACTCGATATAGTCATTATGAGTTTCTTGTGATGCCATTCGGGTTAACTAATGCCCCGACAATCTTCATAGATTATATGAACAGGGTGTTTTAACTGTATTTGGATAAATTTTTGGTAGTGTTCATTGACGACATCCTGATATACTCTAAGAGTGGGGAAGAGCATGTGCTCCATCTTCGGATTGTATTGCAAGTATTGCGAGATCACCAACTGTATGCTAAGCTCAGTAAGTGTGAGTTTTGGCTACGGGAGGTGAAATATCTCAGTCATACAATTTCTACGGAAGGAGTGGCAGTAGACCCTAGTAAGGTTAAAGTGGTGTTGAATTGGGGGAGACCAAGATTGGTGACTGAAATTCGGAGTTTTCAGGGATTGGCTGGATATTACCAAAGGTTCATTAAGGGACTCTCTCAGCTTGTTATGCCATTGACTAAACTCACCTGCAAGGATCGATCTTCATTTGGAATGACAAGTGTGTGAGAGCATTCGAAAAGCTGAAGGTTTGTCTGAGGTCCACCCTAGTGCTTATTATCCCTAACCTATCAGAGTCATTTACTGTTTACACGGATGCCTCTAAGAAGGGTCTAGGGTGTGTTTTGATACAGCAAGGTAGAGTTGTGGCTTATGCTTCAAGGCAGTTGGAATTTGCGTTTTTGAGGTTTTGAGTTATGATCTTCGGTTTCGGCTACAATCCACCAATTGAAATAGATGAAATGAGGTTAAGGAAGTATGTTTTGTTGTTCTTATTGCTCGGGTATGAGTTTTGAAGGAATTACATGAGTTTTGAATGACCAGTTGCCTTTAGTGGCAATTGGAGGTGGTTAGTGGTGTGTTTTGGTCAATAAGTGGCTAAAACTATGTCAGGGGTCCAGAATCTTCATGCGGAGTTGGATTGAGGTGAAAATGGTGTATATGGAAAGATTAAGACTATATTGACTTGTAGGAGTTGGAATCAAGTCAATCGGAGGTCGGAGCATAAAGTTTTGCGCGCCGAAAATTCACCCCGGAATATGAAAGTTGCTTATATGAAATATCAGCATGTGGCACCATGGCTCCAGAGTCCAGGCTGAGGCGCCAGTGGAGACAGTAGCTAGTGAAAAATAGGGGAGGCCAGAGCCGCAGCGGTACTGTAACGGCCGCGACCCCAATCCATTTTCTAGCATTTTTGGGTTCATTTCCGTTGTTTTGAAGTTGTGAGAAGTTGTTTTGAGATGTTTGGGTGGTGTTTGGTTGAGTTTTTGAAGTTTTTGGTCAAGTCTAGAGGTGTCAAGAGGTAGGGCGTTACACACTTTTTCAACCTCACAATCACACTCTAAAAGTTTCTCTACTCATCTGTGGCACTAACAAATTTGTTTCTTTTAAGATCACATTTGTTCAGTGTATTGGTTTATTCCCACATGCAAGTACATCAACCCCCTTCTTCATTACCCTTGTTAGTTTGTCAATATCATAGTCTTGTCATTAGCCACCCTACTTTTCCTTTCCGTGGTAGCATTAGTACTAGCACTATTTACTCTGGGTGAGTCATCTTGTCCATCTAGCCTATCTTGTGCATCTTGTCCATCAAGTTCAACGAATGTTCCATAACTCTCTAATGTGGCTTCATTTCGTGACACAAGATCATCAATGTCATTGATGGTTTCATTGATCTCCTTATTAGTGGCTAATTGACATATCTTTCTCCACTTAGCTACCGTCTTAGCCTTTTCTCTAGTAGCTTTATCCATTCCATATAATAAAATCATCTTTTCATAATTTGGGTAAGGAGTAGTTCTCCAAATGGCTGCTTTAGGTTTAGACTAAAAAGTAAAGTTTAAAACAAATTAATTGGCTGACAAATTTAAAATCTATATGTTGTGTATATATATTACAGATTTTGGATAATAGAATGAGCAAAAGAATAGATGCAATGCCTTTTATAATATATATATATATATTATAGATTTGGATAACAAATGGAGCAAAAAAACAGATGCAATGCCTTTTACATAAATTTATTTCATCTAGATTCATCTAATTAAAGAATATAATAAGCTCTTACAGCTTTGCACAAAGAAGTGGCTTCTAGGATATAATATATGAAGCATGAATTCTCGAATAAAAGCTGTTGTCAGTTGCAAGAAATAGCATCCATATGAATGTAATATGCACACAAAGTCCATTCAAACAACCATGATTTCAAGTATATAGTACAGATCAAAGAACATAAGACTCTAAAAAATATCACAGCCACCAAACCTTTCAAAGAAAATAAGCAAGACCACTAAGACTCTAAAAAATATCATACCTCAATCAATGTATTCTACACTTTAAGCTTAGCCTCACACAGTTGAGTGTATGAATTCTAAGTAAACTCACAAAGACTCTTAAAAATATCATACTCTAAAAAATTCTTCTTCAATGTCTTTCATTGGTTCTTTACCTTCTCATTGTCCACTTTTCTTCCAAATGACTCACTTAAAACTTTGGATATATTCTCATATGCAGAGGAAATAAATGTACCATTGACTTTGCAACCCTCATTTTGCTCATGCAGAAAAGCATCAACAAGGGCGTCATCTCCAATTGAAGTAATCCTTTCCAATGTTTAGTGCCATCCTATGATATTATAGCACAATAGAATTTAAATAGAAATAATACATCCTACTTCAAAATTTATTAAGCACACCAAATGGTAATACAACAAGGTCCAACTTAAATGAAAATAACATAGTTACAACAACAAAGTCAATCAACATAATAGAAAATTAATACAACATATTCAATCAAGAACAACATTTTGGTAATTATTCCACATCTCATTGGCAATACTATCTCTAGTAAGTTCATCATGAGTTACCTCATTAGTGCCACTATTTGAACACGATTATTGTCATTAGATTTACTTTCCCTTGCAAGCTCAACATCAACTATAGCTATGAGGTCATTATCAGGGTCAACACTCATTAGGAAGTTATAAAGAATGCAATATGCATATATGATCATTTTTTGAGCTTTGACTCCATAAGTAGGTTCAATTGAGCTAGATAAAATTGTAAATCTTTTTTTTCAAGACACCAAAAGCTCTTTCAATTATATTACATAATGATGTATGTTGAAGATTGAATAATTCCTTATAATTTTTGGGTGGATTTCTTGCTGAATATACTTTCAAATGATAGCGAACTACCTAATAAGGTGCAATAAATCCTCTTGTTAACATGAAACTAGCATCCACAAGGTAATATTTACCTATAATAAAGGACAATAATTACTAAAATAACTTAGAAATTTTAGTTGACTATTTTTTAAGAATGATAAAATTTTTACCTTGTAGAATTTTAAGCCTATTTGCTCGTGTTAATGTATTCTTTATTATTCTTGAGTCTAATGTAGTGCATTTAAATCCAACCAGCACATAAGTGAACTTCAAATCAAATGTACATGCTACTAACACATTTTGTGTCAGGAATTTCTTCCTACCACGTTATCGAGGAGCATCTACAAGAGATACTTTGGCTTGTACATGTATTCCGTCTATAGCATCAACATAATCCTTAAAATATGGGTAGAATCTACTACTATTTTCAATTTGAGGAGGGATTGTTAATTCATTATGTTATATAAGAACTTTTCCTTCTAACTCAATGATAGCCTTTAGCACTTGATGGTGATGATGACTAGTTGTCTTACTAGAACACCTAAACCAAAAGCTCACTTCATAATTTTTTGTTTTAAATGTTAATATATAAAGGCTTCTTGCAACTTGTTCTTCTGCACTTGGTCATTGTGTGGGCTGTAAGCCACCCTATCTTTCTAACATACACATAATGCTAAGAAAGCTTCAAGGCTTATTCTGGTGATATATCAACTAGTTTTATGACTAGTTATTTGACCCATTATTTCTTCACAGACTCTATCTCTCTTGGAACTCATACTATATCCTATCTTCTTTCTAAGAGGCATCCGAGTGGCATAGTAGTGTGCAATAATACAAAGGAGTAGAGCTACCACTCTTTAACGCATTTCAACCCATTGGCACAGCATTATCACTAATTTAATTTTCAAGTCCATCTAGCATATGAAGTAAAAGGGCATAATCTAGTGCTTAACCTAATCTTCTAAAGACCATCTAACCAATAAATTTTTTAACCTTCAGATAAGCCTCATTACATGCTTTTAAAGGAGATAGAATATCTATACTCTTTACATAAAAAAAGGGGAAATTTAAAATGTTTATTCCTTAAATCACCCAATTAACAAAAACCATTACTTGTCTTACATTCTCAATTAGTCAATTATTACTAAAGTTCACTTCTTGTAGGAAACAGTCAATCATTACATTATTTTAATGTCAAAACTTATAGCAAAACATGTAGATTAAAGTTTAAATCATAATTTGGAAAAAAATATTAAATACACAGATCACATGTATTTGTAAAGAATGCAATGGCAAGGACCAAATAACTTAGCCACCAAACACTTCAAGCTTAGTATACACTTATATTGCAAAGCATAAACATGTTTCTAGAGGCTACAGTAGTAGGAAATAGATGAAATTAAATAAGACCTGACTCAGCATGAAATATAGTCACAAGTCATACTAGCCAAGAAGTACTATAGATTTTATCTGGCATTGACCCCTAGATAATTATTAGGCATACAAGTGAATGAGAAAAGCTATTTCTCAAAAATAGATAGTGGAAAGTATGGAGCCTTGATCAACTCCCTCCTATGAAAAATCAATACTATTCCTTGTCAATCTTTTAAGTTGAACAAACAAATTAATGAACAAAGCAGTAAAATTCATGGCCCAAGTTAAAAAAAGAAAAGACAATAAATGAACTAAGAAAGAATAGAGTAATATTCATGGCCCAATCAATCAAGCATATTCTACACTAATTCCTAAATACATTACTTGTTAAGGACAAAGAAAGCAAGAACAAAGGTGATAGGAGAAGGTAAGCAATCTGAGAAGATGATAATAATAAGAATGATTCATTAAATCCAAACTAAGTTCCCATGTGAGACAGCCATAGTACTGCCATTAAATCCAAACTGAGAAGGAGGCAATGTGGCAAGACACACCTAAGAAGGGAAGATGGTTATGGCAATAGTGATAGCTATGGCAAACGGTGAATGGTAAATGGGAATAGCAAGTCCAAGCAATAGCAAAGCAAAGCGCAATCGCACCTTCTCTAGGACGTAGTTCGACTAGACATAGTAACTAATGTTATGGTGTCTTATTTTAGGGTTGGTAAGTCTATAATATTTACAACAGGCAAAGGATAAAATGGTTAGGAAATAATCAAATATACTTTCTTCCCTTCAAAAAAACCCAAATTGAGGGGAAGCAAAAATGGGTGCAGGAAGGGGAGAGGAAGGGAAAATTAGGGTCCCCTCTCCTTCAAATTTATGAACCAAACAAGGGGAGGGGACCAAATCCCCTCGAAACAAGGGGAAGGGACCAAATCTCCTCCCCTTCCTTTCCCTCCCTTTGTAAAAACACCATCCAAACATAAACTCCAAATTGAGGGGAAGCAAAAATGGGGGCAAGAAGTATAACACCCTATAATTGATGCCTAAGGAACAGATCAAGGAAGGAATTTGGATAGTAAGGAACAGGACATTAATGGAAAAATAGCCAAAAGAAGACACCAAAGATAAGCAATGTAACAACCCTCATTACATTGTCCCTAACCTGGTCTCAAGCTAATCAAGTGTCATTTGCACTGTGTGCAGAAGCAGAGCAAAACAGGATGGAGGAAAGAATAAAGTAGAGGAAAATTGAGCTCCACGCTGTGGCAAGGAGCAAGGCCACCGTGGTGAGAGCAAATTCTAGTGGCATTTTTCAATTGAAAGCAATGACTCCACGGCAGGCTTATCTGGAGCCGCGGCAAGAGTTAAGATTTTTGTATAAACCAAGATCATTTCGGACAAATAAAAAAGAAAGAAACTAAGGGATCAGTGAGGAGCTCTACTAAGGTTCAAGTTTTTTGGCCATTAGAAGTGTTTTTCGGCGTCCAAGAGCTTAGATCTTCGTTGGTAAGTGATCCTTACTCCTCCCTCTCCATTTTCTTCAATTTAAACTAGAGATTTTTCAGGTATAAGTTGGAATTTTCAAATTGGACTGAAATCCACTGATTAAAATGGATGACATGGGGTTGATAGAGTGTGATTTGATGTTCTCGTTGCTTGGGTATGAGTTTTGAAGGGATTGTGCATGATTTCAACTTAACTCTAGGTTGTTTTCGGTTAAGGCTTTTGGGAATCTGAAATGTATGGGATTGATTGGTGTTTGAATAGTCTCTAGGAGGTTAATGACCCATGAAAGTGGTGTTGGAATCTTGGGTTAGGACAAAGGAGTTGAATTGTGGTTTGTGGTTAGGTGGTATCTTGTGTTTATTAAGGAATTGTGATATTATGAAGGTTATTTGGTTGATCGGAGAAGGCAAGATATAGGATTAACATTCACAAAAGCTTGTGGAAGCATGTATGTATGGTATTGACAACCTAAGGTAACAATGTGTTTGTATTGTTTGTAATGTATGTATTATATGTCAATATATATGGGTATATATGCATGTTTCCATTCATACCACGATATGGAAATGTGTGTGTATGGTTTATTTTTATATCTTGGTATGCACACGGCTAGGCAAATATGATATGATGATTATGATAATGATTAGAGATGATGATGATGTGATATTACATTATGCATGCATGACATTATGACACATGATGATGATTATATGATGATATGACATGAGCATCACTATATGGCATTGTGACATTGTGATATATGGTGGATTGGGTGGTCATGATGATATGATATATGATTAGGGAGGATAAGGATAGGTTCTCTGCGACTAAATCACCTCCCATGGCCAAGAGTAAAAGGCGCGTAGTGGACTACACCTTCCTTAAATCGCTACCAATTCATGGTAGGAAAGAGGAAAGAAAACCATGATCCAAACATTAGTGTTACCTTTGGCCTGGTGCACTAATGGGAGGTGAGCTTGGTGATGTCCCAGAATCAGTCGTTACTAATTGTTGGAAAGGAATTACCTATACGAAATGTCAAGTTATGATGACAGCTCATGGTTCTAGATGTGTGCGAGGGAGACATGCATTCCATTCCATTTCATATTGCATTCATGAGATTGTATGAGATATATATGTGTGTGGGGTTGTTCTCAGTTACTGAGATTTTGTCTCACACCCTTTTCTCCTGAACTAACCATTTTAGGTGAAGGTTCTGGCACTAATCCTAAGAAGGCAAGAGAATAGCGGCAATCATGGGAATACTAGGTCTATATACTGTATGCTTAATTGGTTATGTACTTTTTACTGAGTAGGATAGATGGTTTGTAAAGTAAGTGGGACTTGATGTTATGTTTGTAATGGAGTTGTAGTTATTGGTATGTTATGAATGTGGAATTATGTTATATGTGATATGTATAATGAATGGTGGTGTATATATGGTTCAGAGAGTGGTAGTGTTTATGAGCCCAAAGTGTATTTGGGCCTTGTCAGTGTATTTTAGGGCCTGTAACCCATTTTGTCGATTGGGGTTCAAGGGGGTCAAATCTTAAGGGAGTGGTTCTTTTGAGGTGAAACCCTTTTGGACAAGTTGTTTTAGTAGTTTTGGATCTATGTGAATAGTCTTTGAGTGCCTATTTGCCTTCTGAGGCATTTGGAGAAAGTTTATGATGAGTTTTGATCAAAAATTGGCCAGAACTGTGTCATGTGTCCAAAATCTCCATATAAAGTTGTATTGAGGTAAAATTGGTGTCAATGGTTAGATTGGGATAAGATTGACTTGTAGGAGATGGAATCAGGTCAATCAGAGGTCGGATTAGGAAGTTATACGCATCGGAAGTTCACCTTGAAGTTTGGAATTTGCTGTTATAAAAACTAGTAAGGGGCGTTGTGGGGCCAAGAAGGCAGGCTGCGGTGCCAGAGAGACAGTGGGCGTGAGAGAAACAAAGGAGGGTTGGAGCTGCGGTGGTACTATAACGGTCATAGCCCTAGCTCAATTTCTGGTGTCTTTTTGGGTTTTTCTTCCGTTGCTTGTTGTTCAAAAGTAATTATGAGTTGCTTGGGCTGTGTTTGGTTTTTTTTTTTTATGTTTCTTATCGGGACATAAGGTGTTTGGGAGTATAGTGTTACAAGCAACATGATGAGGGACATAGAAATAAACCATACAAGGCCAGAAAATTTAGAACTACAACTAATCCACAAGAAAAATGAGGAAGACCATTCTCCCATGTGGTGTTGCAGCTCCACCTGCTGCTATCAAATGACAGTAAATCTAGTTTTTGGGATAAACTTCATATGCGAATAACTCTCTACCCGAACCTTGGATTGGCATGATTTCAATGCCTATAAGTCACTCGTAATATCCTCTAACTATGGATAACAACCTTATAATGAAATTACTCCCATGACTGAAATGGTTACTTTTAGACCAAAACTCAACATTAACACTACCCAAACACAACCCATTGACCTTTAGGTTTCCAAAACTTTTCTAGAAGGTCACAACATCACTAGGATATTGTTCAAGGAGGTGACCTCCTTGAACCTTAATCTTTCCTATCAGGAAACATACCCTTTTTCTTTAGAAATTACTAAATCTCATATTCGAACATATAAACCACACACATTCATCAAAATACACATGGACCACCTATTGTCTAGGGGCCAAACTCACTATGACAACAAAGGACCGCAAACCTCGATATATCAAAACAACCACTACAACAATCCATACAACAATGAAAAGAAGATTTAGACTGCCATCTCAAACATACACATAACCATGCATTGAATCATCAAACGCCTCTAAACCCAAGATAACCTCATTTAACATTGAGGTCAAAGTCTTATTGGTAATACATGAGGGATAAGAATACACAGATAGTCCCTAGGAAACATATGCACAACAATTATATATGGCATCAAGTAGTGTCCTATACTTGGCACAATACTAAATATAACATGTCGAATACATGCCAACATGAGAACTCTAGTATCCTGTATGTCCCTGAAGGGACATATCCGTCTCCATTACTCCTTGTTGGAGCTAAGTCTCATTCCTGTAAATGTTTCTCCTATAGGGGATGAGGCAAATGTCCCAATAACCTAGGAAAATACAGCAACTACATATAGCCAAGTAATATATATACATGCAATGAGATGTGATGCAAATGAATGTTCCCCAACATACACAACTAGAACCACGGGCTAGTCACTATCACCAGGTATACCCAACAAGTAATTTCCTTCTAACAACTAGTGAAAACTAATTATTGGACATCACTAAGCTCTCTGCTCACTAGTATGACCCAGTTAAAGGTCACACTAATAATTGGACCGTAGTTCTCCTTCCCTTGGATCACTTGAATTGATGGTGATTTAGGGAAAGCATATCCCCAATCCATTGCCACCTGGCTATCCTGGCCATAAGAAGAGGATTTAGTGACAGGGATATATATATATATATATAAACATCACTACTTGGACATGAGGTCTCGGGTGTTCCATGAGTGGATCGGCATACCGTGTGGTATCATATACATCATCACCCAAACCAACCAATGTCATCATGCATACCATAAAGATGATAATTCTCATGCTGTCATATTCTATGCATACATGTATATATTCTCATCATTATCATTGTCATAGTACATTCTATCTTAATAATGGGCATTTATGAACACCTTATTTTGTCTAGGTATTTACAAAAAATTAAGGAAAAAAGGGGATGCAAATTCTCCTTTTAATTTTAATTTGAATACAAATTTTCTGAAATCAAAGAGAAATCCAAACAAATCATTCTCCAAATCCAATCTCCCCTTTTTAGGACTTTCAAAAAAAATTTAATTTCCTTTCTTTTAGGATTCTCAAAAAAAAAAATCTTACCTTTTAGTATTAAAAAGAAAAGAAAAATCATATCCCTTTCTTTTAGATTTCTTATCTAAATCCAATCTCCCTTCTTTAGGATTTTCAAAAAAAATTGAATTAATTTCCTTTCTTTTAAATTTCTCAAAAAAAAAATCCTACCTTTTAGCATTAAAAAGAAAGAAAAATCATATCCCTTTCTTTTAGGTTTCTTATTCAAATCTAATCCCTTTCTTTTAGGGAAAAAAAATTCTCTTTAGAATTTCCCTTTGATATTTTGTTTGGTTTTTTTTTACAAAAATCAGAAAAATTGAAAAAAATAATAATAATCTCCTTTTAACTTGAGTCTTAAGGTATATCTTCTAAAATCAAGGAAAATGAAAAACAAATCACTTTTCAAATCTACTCCTTATTTTTAGAATCTGCAAAGTTAAATAAATAAATCTTTAACATTAAAGATTCAAAATTGGCTTTAAAATCTTTTTTTACATTATAAAAAAAAAATCTGTTGGGGTTCTTGGTTAATTGCCTTTTCAAACTGTTTGAAAAAAAATGAGAGAAAAGCATACGTTCAATCTTGCTTCTTCAAATTTTCAAAATCTGTTGGAAAATATTATTTTATAAAGATTCAAGAAAAAAAGGGTAAAATAAATAGTAAAACAAAAGAAAAAGAAGAAAAGAAAAAAAAACTAGATGAAAATAACATTAAAACCTAAACAAATGATGCCTTTTAGCATTTGACTTGAGGCCACGGCATTTAAGACATAGCCTTTTCCCGTTTGGTGTCGAGAAACCGAGCGGCAGAAGGAGCAGAGGAAGAGAGATCGTGACTGAAGAGAAAAATAAAGAAAACTAAGGGCTGATTCTATCTCCTCCCTTCTCTCTGTTGTCTACATCGATTAAGGTTGGGTGGGTGTGACACAGAGACCTTAGAGATGCAGAGATAGAGAAGAAATCAAAGGCTCAAGGGGCCAAATTGCAGTAAGGGAAGCAGTGATTCAGAGGATTAGAGGCATGGGAATAAAGAAACAGTCAAGAATTTACAAGCCCGAGTCTACAATCGGTTGCATGAAAGAGGAAGGACCCATTGACTTGTCAAAGGGTCATCCCTACCAAGGTATGAGGCATTCGGTTATAAAAGGAAGGAAGGGGACTCTGAGAGAGGAGGTCGAAAAAGAGCAGAATATTCAGAGGAAGGGACGAAGAAAGCATTCTGAGTTTGAGAAGGGAAGAGTGGTTGAGGAAGAAGAGATTAAGGAAGCCAAGGAGTGTTGGAGAATAAAACTGAGCATTTAGCAAAGGGGTATTAAAGATCTTAGACTGGTAATCTTTATTTCTCAATAGAGGATTCAGTACTTTTTTTTCTCTAGATCTAGCCTTGCTTTATTTTTTATTATGATGGAAAAGATGGGTGCGTAGTTTATTTCTTTACTCCTTGTTGACTACAAGGATTTGTGACCGTATGGCTCCTATCTTGAAGTTGTAAAATTTTTCCTTCAACCTTGACAATGATGTTTTATGGTTTATGATGATATGCTATTATATTTTGGTGGATGTCCTGTGTTTCTTTGATGGGTGGAACCTTGAGTGTGTTCAATTTTAACCATTGTTCAAGCTTTAGTTATGTTTTGTGATGAGGTTCCAGGTTTTATTTTCCCAGCGTTGAATAAGCTTATGGCTCCTTTATAACTAAGTATAAAGATTTCCATTGATTTTAGGATTTACTCAGTTTGTCTCTGAGGACCTTCGAAAGCCTTTGTTTGATTAGTTTGTTATAATACTTATTTTTGTTGAGATATCATGTAAGGTCATCTCAGTGTGGTTGTTTCTAATTCAAAGGTGATTAATCTATGTTAAATAGCAGTGATTTAGAATCAACTAAACAAGGCAAACAAAATAGTTTTAAGTGGGTTAGGTCTTCTTTCAAGTTTCCCAACATATGTGCTTTAGCATTAGTTTTGTGGCTTTAAAGGATGATAAAAAATAAAGGATGTTGCATCATCAATAATCTCTTTTATATAAGTTTGATTTGGTGTCCCATGTTGATTAGGTGATGTAATGCTTTGGGTTTTGTCCATCACGTAGCAATGACCTCACAATCACCAAACTGAAATGGAAATTCCAGTTTAGTTTATGTCTTAGTTTACTTTTTTTTTTTGGGGTCAAGCCATCAGGCATGAATTTACGTTGGTTGATGAATGTGTTAGTGGTATTTGACTTAAAATGTATATTCCACTTGTAGATGTTAAGCCTTGATAGTGACTATACTTTTAATAGTTCGGCTATAATGTACCCCAAACATGAACCTTTCAATGGTGAAAAATGATTACCCGGATAGCCCATTCATGTTTTCTTCAAATAATTAAAAAATTTGCGTAATAATACCACATGAGGCTATTTAACACCCATGATTGCCTAATTCATTTGTTCTTATGTGTACTCTATTAGATACTTAAGTTGATAATTAAAATTGTTTGGGCCCCTTTAAGTATTAGTCGGTGGTTAATCTCTTATTCTTTTAATTAATTTATCTACTTTAGAGTTTGCCACGAGGGATTAAATCTCCGCATGCACATAGGGTGTCAGTCAATTGTACTATGAGTAAGGAGTTACTATGGTATCTATGTTGGCTATGTTTTGATTTTTAATATTTTTGGGTGCTAATGGATTTTTCTTTATTAAAAGTAAAAATATACATATAAATGATAAAAATAACTAAATAAAAGCCATCTACATCAAACATTTTCTTTTTACATTTATGCTCTGAGTGGTAACACCGTAGGCACTTAGGTGTCAATTAGCGAGTTGTAAGTGATAAAGTCACCACAAATCCTGATTGATTCTTTTTCTAAAATAAATAAATATAAATAAATAATATATATACATATATATAAGTCATTTTTAAATTTCTTTTATCACTTTGCTTTTTATAAAAATGTGTTACCATAGTTGTATTTATATTTATAATTTAATATAAGGAAATAAAAATGATTTGTGCAAAATTTATTTTTCCCAATTTTATCTCTTAAGCCTTTTTTACCTTTGAGCTCCAATTGGTAACACTGTGGGCATTTAGGTGTCAATAAGTGGATTGTGAGTGATAAAGTCACCACATATGCTGATAATTTCTCTTTGATAATTTATATAATAATCACATTTTGAATTCTTCTTAATACTTTTCTTTTAAATAAAAAAATATGTGTTGAGATGAGCTTATTTATTTCATAATAAAAAATAATAATAATTTATTCAAAATTATTTGTTTCCCTTCAAACTTTTTTTATTCTTTACGCCTATCTGCCATGAGTGATATCATCATGAATATTTAGGTACCAATGAGCAGATTGTTAGTGATAAAGTCACTACATGAGTTAATTGATTTTATTTTTGTAAAAATAAAATTCTTTTCAAATTTTCCTTCTCAAATTAACAATAAAAATATTCGAAGCCAGATATAATTTCAATTATATCTTCTACATTGAGGGAAAAATATACTCTCTAGTTTTCTAAGAATTGATTTTCTTTTGAAAAATGAAAATAAAAAAAGAAAAATAAAAAAAAATGAGTGATAAGAGAAGATAATCAAAATTAATCTTATATTTTACAAATTAAAACACACCAACCAATTTTAAAAATTGGTTTCTTTGTGGACAGATAAATTAATTTTTATAAACTTCTCTTTTCAAAAAATATACATAATAAAAAAAATCAACCCAGTGACAAGCATTTATAGTCCAAACTACGTCGACTTTGATCCCTATCGCAGAGTATGTAGGCCCCAGACTTTGATTCTAAGTCAAGTCCACTCTTGTAAATAAATAATATTTTTCTTTTATTCTATTTTTCCCAATTTCTCATATTTTTTATTTTATTTTCATTTTCATTTTTACATTTTCTCTCATTTTTATATTAATTTTTACATGTAAATGATTAAAAGGCAATCAAAATAATTTTTTAAAAGCCATAAAAATTGCATAATCAAATTAAGGTAACCGTTCTTAGGAATAGGTATTGTGGGGATGCCTAACACCTTCCCCACTTACAATCGTACTCCCGAACCCAACTCTGATTCGCAAACCATCCTTTCCTTTTTATCTGGTTTTCCAAAATTTTCCTTAAAATTTTGGTGGCGGCTCCTCTGAAATCAGCTTCCATCGTGAAGGGCGATTTCTCTCTTTTTTCATTATTTCTGCGCCATCTGCGTTGGAGGTGTGACAAGCATGCCAAGATATCACATGCTGCAAGTCAATATATAATCACATCAACCACATACATAAGACAAGGAAAGAGGTTACCATTTCCATAACTAACTATGCCCTGGGATATATCATGATATGAAAGAATGAACATATATATTAATATGAAATCTACATTACATAAGACATACACCCCAGTTACCTTGAGTTGTCCAAACTCACATGATATAACATGGAAGGCCGCTAGGTCACCAACTACAACACACAAGAGAAGATGTGTTCCAAGTCAACTCACATTGCTATACTCATCATACTAGCTCAATATAACTCCAAATACCCAAAAAAAGTCATATTCAAGTATCAAGCCTTTACATATACCAATAAAAAAATCCTTCATACTCAAATTACCACTTAGCAAAGAGTTTACCGCTTCTAAATATCATCTTAGAGCATAGTCACTTCTACAAAAACAAGCCACACCATACATAATTCATCACACATATACATTACTACAAAACATAACCTTCAATATAGATCAAACATTAGTACAATAATGACTTTCCAGATTAGTTAGAATTGACTTTTAAGATTGGTTCCCTTGCAGATGTAGAAGTGACAGATGTAAAAAAAATTTTTTTAAGACCAGGCAAGACCGATCTGGAAAGTTCTGTTTCCAGATCGGTGACCGATCTAGAATGTGTTTAAAAAGTTATTTTCTAGAATGGTGACCGATCTAGAAAGTTCTATTGCTAGATGTAGAAAGTTCACTTTCAAGATCGGTCACCGATTTGGAAATATATATATATATTTTTAAATAATTTACTATGAAATTTACATCCATCCTCCTGTTACAAAAATTGATATATACAAAAGCAGAACAATTTTCTAGCACCAACAATGACATCCAATAGAACTTATGTTATATAATAAATCCCAAAATACAAAATCGAAGACAAATAAGGCTACAAGTCAAAACCATAGGAAGCTAGCTACAATAACTCTCTCTAATACAACACAAAACTAGGAGAGCACATCAAGACCACAGCCAAAATCAAACTTCACAGTTTTTGTCCAATTTTTAGCATCCTATAATCTCCAATCTAAGACAATTTAATATATATGAATCTAGAGCCAAAAAAATTGAAGCTAAACCTGAAACCTACACCAAATATATTAGGGATACTAACTTCATAGTTTTGTTATCTACTAACTTCTCAAAAGCTAACCTTGCTTTGTTTGTTGGTTGATGTTTGAATAGTCTCCATTGCTATAATTCTTTATCGATCAATAGACATGAGCCCTGCATATGACATGCTAATTCAAGTTATAAATTAGGTACCATATTCAAAGCTATATAAATTTGAAACCAAAAAAGTGAAAATATATGAAGTACAAAATAACTTAGGTTGCCAACAAAATTTACACTTACAACTGGCAAGTTTATATTATGTAGTGGCCAATACATGATATAAAGGATTCAAAGTCCCAAACTAGAGAGAAAAATAGAAACTACATAAATCTAAAGCTATATACAAAATACATATTATGCTTGTCTAGGATATTATCAAATATCAGATATAAAACTAAACAAAATGGATATTATCAAATGTTTCTAGCTCATGCAAGTGGATATTATCAAAACCAATAAAACAAGTTCAAAGAATAAGACCTGAGCTAGTTCTAACCTTTAGGGCATAGCAATCTCAAGAAAATAATTTGCCCAACAACTTTGAATGTTGCCAATTTCCTCATCAGAAAAGCATTCTAGAATGTCCAATGTCTGCAAATTCATAGCCCATCAAAACTTAAACTCAAAAAAGAATAAAACTAATTTCTGTAAATATAATTACCTTTTCAAATGATTCAACAATATCTAAGGTGATGATATCAAACATATGTTTCATCATATATAATCCATACTCCTCTGACACGGCCACCATGCTCCGCTTTCCCTATAGCAGAGGCCAAAATATCCTTTCTACCAATAGGAGTGAAGGTTCCCTGGGAGCACTGCTCTTCAAGAGCGTCCTGTAAAGTGAAATAACAAACATAATTAACAAAAAAGTAATCACCACCTTAATTACTAAAGCTAAATAAAAATTTTGATTAATCCTAAATTACTTACAATCTTCTCAGCAACTAAACAAGCCTCCTCGGAGACATACTCGCCTTTCTTTGTCATATGGGCTAACTTCCATTTCTGATGGCAAGTGATTGGAGATAGAGAAGTAACATCAGATGAGCCTGTTTGTTCTTGTTGCTTCTTCAATTTTTCTTGCGTAATCTGTTCCTTAAGCATGTCATAACCCTTACGAGACAATGTGTGAGGGTACACATTTTTTGCTTGTATCTCTTTAGCTTTGTCTCTTATCTCTTGTTAAGAATAAAAGGTAAATTTAGACAAAAAAATCAATAAATAATAAGATCACTTATTCTTCAAGTATCTTCATCAAATTTTTTACTAACCTGAAATGCAGCAGTATCTCATTTTTTGAAAAAAGCTTGCCAAGTCTCTTCCTCAAGAAAATTATACTCTGTGCAAGGACTTTCACCCCTAAACTCACCATAAATGTATCTACTAGTAAGATTGGTCTTGAAAGCCTTCCAACGCTCTCCTGCATATTGTATGTATATCCTCTTCAACATAGCACTTTGAGGAACATCATAAGTGAGCTACAAAACATACACATAAAAAGAGGTTAGTGATATAGATTAAAAAAGATAGATAGAAAAAATAAGTATATAGTGATATACCGTGATACTTCTCCAAATCTGATCCTTCACTTTATCAGATACATCACCCCAATTGTCATACAAAATACTAGCCTTACTGCGTCCCATAAGCTACAAAACTCTTAAACCTCTTCCTATTAGGCCCTCTTGGCATCCCACTTTCATCAAATTGAATAGGAATCCTCTGCTCGGTACCATGACCAAGGGTCAACTCCTTTAATCGCGTGCCACGTCTACCCCTTTTACAGGTAGACTGGCTAGCTTGACCGCTTTGAGTATCATCATTAGATGGATGGTCCATGTACCTGTTTAGACAGTAAATTAAAGATAATTAAACTAATAAATAAGTAACAAACATAATTTAAACTCAAACTTCACATATAAACTATGAAGTATGATAAGTAACAAACTTTGCAAAATTATCTCATATTTCAATCATGTTTCATCTAGGGATATTCTCCCATATCCCTTCATCATGATCATCTCTCCTGGCAAGTATATCATCTACTTCATCTTCTTCATTCAATTCAGGTAGTATTGATGAGAAAGAAGGAGTTTCACAAATATCAAAACCTGGTTCATCATTTTCATCATTAACAATTAGTCTTTTCCCTTGAAGAACCATGGACCATCTTTTATCAGTTGGATCAATGACATAAAAGACTTGTTTCACTTGCACTGCCATGATAAAAGGCTCCTCCTTATAACCTATCCTATTAAGATCTATTAGTGTAAATCCTAACTCATCTGTTCAAATACTATTATTACTATCAACCCACTTGCATTTGAAAACAGGCACTTTAAATTTAGTATAATTAACCTCCCAAATCTCTTCAACAACACCAAAATAAGATATAGATGCCAATATAGGGTTTTTATCTTTTGAACTAGAAAAATGCATTGATTTAGCTACTACCATAACCCCACTATTTTGCATAGTTTTCTTGTTATCTTGGGCCTTTGTATAAAAGGAATACCCATTGATGTCATATCCACTCCCACATACAACATCAAATTGAGGCCCATCAGCTAACCACCTTATCATGTTGGAAACATTATCTTCTTTCATAACTTGTTCATTGAACCATGATCTGAAAGTCCTGTTATGCTCATTCACCAACCATTTATCATTCTTCCAAGGGTTTGTTTCCTTTATAATGCTTTTATGTGTAGCTAAGTAAGGCTAAACTTCATCGGTGTTATTCAAGATATATAGATGTTCTTGTAGCACTTCTTGACGACCCATGCTCTTCACTCTTGCCCCACGTGTACCCTTACCTAAACATCTTCCCTCATGATGAGACTTAGGAAGTCCAACAACTTCTGCTTCTGACAAGTACTCAGTACAAAACTCAACAGCTTTCTCTGCAACATATCTTTCAACAATAGATGCTTCAGGCCGGTGTGGATTCTTCATATACCCTTTTATGATTTTCATGTATCGCTCAAATGGGTATATCCACTGCAAAAAAATAAGGCCATATAGCCTTATCTCCCTCACTAGATGAACAATTAAATGCACCATGATGTAAAAAATGAAGGTGCAAAGTACATCTCAAGTTGACATAAAATAATAGCAGCATTATTCTCCAATTCATCCAATTTCTAGGGGTCAATGACTTTGCTACATATGGCATTGAAGAAAAAGCATAGTCTATTTATAGCATGTCTCAATTTTTTTGGCAATATGTCCCGAATAGCCATTGGTAATAATTGCTGCATCAATGTATGGCAATCATGAGACTTCAAGCCTATTAATTTCAAATCTTTCATCGACACAAGTTTTTCAATATTTGAAGAATACCCTTGAGGCACTTTGACACCATGTAAACACTCACAAAAACTTCTTTTCTCATTTTTGGACAATGTATGACAAGCTGGTGGCAAATAACTACTTGTACCAAATTCTTGTTGAGCTAACTCTACTCGTATTCCCATTTCAACCAAATCCCACCTCACACTCGTGGAATCTTTGGTCTTGCCCTGAATGTTGAGAAGTGTTCCAATAATATTATCACACATATTTTTCTCCACATGCATCACATCAATACTATGCCTCACCTCTAGACTCTACCAATATGGAAGATTAAAAAAGATAGACCTCTTTTTCCATAAATTTTTCTAAGTTGCAAGCTTTTGGGTTTTACCAAATATAACATTAATGTCTTTCACCTGTTGATAAACTTGCTTTGCAGTTAATGCCTCTGGAGCATTTCCATTTTCTTGCAAGCCATTGAAAGCTTTTTTCAATCTACGATGCGGGTGATGCCATTTAAGAAATCTCCAATGACCAAGATAAATTGTCTTCTTTCCATACTTAAGGTAATGGGAGCATGTGCCTTCTTCACATATAGGGCATGCTCTATGCCCCTTAACACTATACCTAGACAAGCTTCCATATGCTAGAAAGTCATTTATCATGTAGAAGATTATGGCGCCCATCTTAAAAGATTCCTGTTGATACGCATCAAACACATCTATACCTTCATCCCACAGCATTTTCAAATCTTCAATCAAAGGTCCCAAGTAAACATCTATGTCATTTCCTGGCTGTTTTAGTCCTGAAATCAGCATAGACATCATGATATACTTGCGTTTCATACCAGCCAAGGAGGTAGGTTGTAAATCACCAAGAGAACAGGCCAAGAACTATGTTGACTGCTAAGGTTTCCAAACAGGTTCATTCCATCCGTACAAAGTCCAAGCCTAAGAGTTCTTGGCTCATTGCCAAACTCATGAAACAATTGATCGATTGTCTTCCATTAAGGAGAATCAGTGGGATGTCGGAGCTTTCCATCATATATCTTCTCATCTACATGCCATCTCAAATTCTTTGCATCCTTTGCATTAGCAAACAAGTGCTTAAACCTTGGTATTATTGAAAGATACCATAATACCTTCACATAAGACCCCTTGGTGACCACATCCCACACTACACCAAAATAAGGCTTCATTGGCGCCTAATAGTTGGCATTTGTTAAAAAAACACAAATAAAAATGAGGTGGAAGACTTTTATTAGACAAACGCCAACTAAAAAGCACATTTTAATTGGCATTTATGTGAATAAATGCTAACTAAAGTATTTACTTGGCATTTAATAACAAAAAGGCCAGCTAAACTAAGACCTTTAGTTGGCGTTTTATAAATAAATGTCAACTAAAAGTTAAACATTAGATGGCGTTTTCTAAGTAAACGCGGATAAAAAATTTTACCAAGGCATGGATCCAATATTTTAACCGTTGATTAAAAATGATCGGATGGTCATTATTTATTATTTCTTTATTACCTTTTTCTCCCAAGTTCCTCATCTTTCCCGATCTCATTTCAGATCTGTGTCTTCTTTCTTCTTTGCCACACCGATGTGTCTCTTCTTCTCTGAACTCACTTCCGCTCCTTCTAAACCTCCATCTTCATCTTTGCTGCCACTATCGGCCTCCACCTCACCTTTTGTCATGAATCTAGTTCACCTCTTCTTTTCCAATCTCAAGTCGTTGCCATGGATCTGCTTCGCCTTCTTCATCTCCTTGTAGCGATGCTTCTGCATCAACCTTAATACCACCAACAACATCAAAGATGAGGATGCCCACAACTGCCCTCTTACTCTCATCAAGTCGATTCCCCATTTTAGATCAGCAATCGAGGCTAAATTTATCTTGGATTTTGCCAAGCTTCCCTAACAATGACACATGGCTTTTTCTCCATGATTGTGACCTTCTTCTTGGGGGTTTGTCAAGTTTTCTTATACTTTCTCTTTTCATTTATATCATAGGTGCACACTGATAAATATCTGCTCCTTCTGATGCCAGGAATTGTAATAGTTATGTTTCGACTATGATTGAATCAATTAAAATTTCTCTAGCTCTTCATTGTCAAGTGAAGTAGTGTTAATGTGGGTGTCTGCATAATTAGCATGTTCAGTTTTGTTGTACACATTTATAAGCAATGTCAAAGCAAAATGATGTTTAGGGCAAATTCCATGTTCTGTTTCAATCCTGAAACTTTCGGCTTCAAAGATTAGTATTATTTTTTGGGATAGTTTCGCTTCATTCTTCTGCCAAAGCCTACAGTTTAGAGGTATCATTTGGAGACCCTAATACTAGTGACCATTACAATCATTTTGTTTGAAGGTGCTTTTAAATATATATATATATTTATCAAGAGAGGAATGAAGACAAAATTTGATTACGGATTGTGATTAATAGAGATGATTGGTGTACGTCTATTGAAAATATTACATATATCAAGAAAGAAAGACATGCATGTTAGTTGCTATAAACTTTGTTTCTTGAATCATATTATTGAGTGTTTAAGGTGGGAGACCATGGATGAAAAGTTGCATCATTGGATTTCATCGGCAACCTTACATATATGCTTCTATTTATTGATAACTCAGCATTGCCATAATTTACTAAATCATCTACCATGTGCTAAATCATCTACAGTCAATGTCTAATTCAACTTTTTAGCATCTTATTCCTATTTCTTACCATATGCTAGTGGTAAGGTTTGATTTCTCGTGGGGTGATCAAAATGCCACCAAGAGACATTGGAAAATTTAAAGGCTGCTATCAAAAGTACTAAAAAACTCTGTGCAGTAAAATGCCATAATTTGCTATGTTTGTTTAGTTGCTTTTCACAGAAAGATATATGCTGGGATAAGGTTTGTTCTTTTCCTGTCCCTTTTGACCTTTTGTCCAGCATTTTCCTTTTTTCTCTGCTTCAAAAGCTAGCTTTGAAGGTTGTGAATCCATTTTTTGTTGATTGAGTAGATAGAGTTGTGGCTGTCAAGTGGAGGTCTATAACAGTTTAGTGGGCCCTATGGGAAAGCCCCAAAGGGGTTGTTGAGTCCATGTATAATTAATGGGAATCTCTGTAATATGAATTATGTGATTATTGTAAATATGAATTAATGGAGATATTCCTTCAATTGATAAAGCAACGTCAGATCATCAAAGGCTTCTGGATTGGTATTCTTTAATGAACAATTGTCTTTCTTTAAGGAAATTCAATATGATTGCATTCATGACACATGCATTACTTTTGTTCAATAAAAGTGAATAATTGTCATGGTTAAGGTGAAAATGAGATGAAGAGGATTTTCAATTGGTAAGGTTTCTATCAATAAAAAAATTTTGAACTTATCTTTTCCTTTTCACTAAACCTTGTAATATTTTGCCATCTATGAATTTTCTAGTCGGTTAGTTGAAGTCAGTATATGGATGTTGAAATTTCAGAACATCTAGATCAAATGGTTAAGGCTGTTGTTTTCAATACAATCTCGATTTGTAAGGTATACTTGTTCTTTTTTTTTTTTACCACAAGGTATGCTTGTTCTGTGTCCTTCTACTGTATTATGCCGTTATATTAATTTTGGATTGTTATGGCTTCATCATGCCAACAAATTTGATTATTTATAAGGCATATTCTTGTTGCATGTTCTATGTTATGCTTAATTTTCATGTTCTTTCTTATAATTCCATGTACACTGTGATTTACGAGCTATTTTATTAATCTTACATGCAGGATATTAAATTATGATGAAATGTAAAAGATAATGCTCTTGGAATTCTAATACTTGTGGCTTATGGGCTTTGTGGAGAATCAGTTGTCATTTTTCAATTTACTTTTTTTTTTAACTTACTTTCACTTGTTTGAATAATCTTTTAATAAGTAGGAGATTTTTTTTTTATTAGGAATTGGTATTGATATACTGGAAATTGAATTGTAGTTTTTTTTGTTAATTGAATTGTAATTGTATTATTGGAATGTATAATTTTCAATGTAATATATGTTTTTTGTTGTCAATAAGTTCAATAGAGTAATATATAAGTATATATTTTTAAAAAAATATATTGGCTTTTGTTGGAATTTAATTAAGGTAAATGCCAACAAAAACCTATATTTTTTTATTAAAAAAAAAAAAGAAAAGTCAGCCTCACCTTTTGTAACATAAACGCCAACTAAAGGGGGATTTTAGTTGGCGTTTGTGGCAGAAACGTCATATAAAGCCTCCCCTTTAGTTGGCATTTGTGACAGAAACGCCAACTAAAACCCCTTTTTAGTTGGCGTTTCTGGAATAAATGCTAACTTATGTTCTCCCTTTTATCGGCGTTGGAATAGTTGGCGTTTCAGAAATGCCAATAAAAATAAAAAAGAAATGCTAACTATTCCTTTTTTTGTAGTAGTGCCAATTACCATCACCATCATCCATCACTTTTTAATGTGATACCCCACATTTTGGATAAACATGTAGCCTTTCATTCTCATTTCTATACAATATGCAGTCATTAGGGCAAGCATGAATTTTTTCATACTCCATGCCCATTGGACACAAGATTTTCTTCGCCTTATAGTTACGATTTGGTAGTTCATTACCATCTGGAAGCAAGCTTTTCAACAACTCAAGCAACTCTGTAAAACTCTTATCGCTCCACCCATTCCTTACTTTCAAGTTGACCAATCTTAACATTGCTGACAAACGGGTAAATGTAGTGCACCCTAGGTATAAAAGGCTTATCTGCATCACTACACAAGCAATCATATATATGTGCTCGCTCAATGGCCTCTACTCCAACATCATGAATCATGTCTTCCAGTCGATCATTCAAATCAACATCAACTTCTCCATGGTCAGATACACTTGGCATTTCTAATTCACCATGCCATATCCATTCTGTATATCTCTTGTTGAACCCGTCACAAAGTACAAGCTCTCTTATTTCTGCAATGCTCAATCTCTTCTCATTCAAACATTTCACACATGGACAATAAAACCTCCCATTGGTATTGGGAACATTTTGCTTAGTAAATTCCAAAAACTCACTCCACCCCATTCTCATATTCATCACTTGTTCATCTAGTGTTCATCCAACTACAATTCATCACTACCTGAAGGTAATTGGAATTCTCAAATTATCTTTGATTATAAGTTATATACAAATTTCGGCAGAGTCTCCCCTAAAAGATGGACATCCTTATAATTTTAAAATGAAGAACTAACAATCTAAATCAATCACAACCCTCAAACAAAGAAAAATTATGATGAAGATAATTAGATGGAAAATGATAATAGAATCAAGTCTAATGGTAAAACATTTTTAAAGATGCATCAAAATGCTAATTTATTTAGTTGATGACTATTCCTCCACATCATCTCATTTCACTTGTGATTTTGAAGTGAGTGACAATATTAGGGAAAAAAATTTTATCCACAACTGGTAACATACCTTGTTTTTAAACTTAAAACCTTAAGTAAACTAACTAGGTAGAATAAGTCTCGGAAACAAAATTCAATTCCCTCCTATAAAGGAAGAGACAAAGACAGCTAGTATTAGTAAAATATATTGACATTCTTGTTTCTTTTCTTCCATCTTGAAAACTCTACCTAACATGACTTTCATTTAAATTCAAATATGTATCCAAAGGAAAAACCGTGAACCATCATTGATGTCTTCATTAAAATCTTTGCTTGAACAAACCAACTTGTTTGTTCAATTCAACCCATAGCCTTATGCCTTGTCAAATCTAGAAATATATTATTACTATGGACCAATAAGTAGATGAGAAGTTATTCCACACCCATATGTACATATAATCATCAACATTTGCAAAATCTGACATTTGAATCACATGTGTGCAATCAAAGCAAGACTATTACATATAAATGTGGGGCATACAAGATTTTCTCTAATTTCACAACTAGGGTATTAAATGGTCAAAATTTGGCTAAGCCAATGAAATGGAATGGCATGGCTTGAAGCATGGGAAAAATCCATTTAAGAATTAAATAAATTATTATTATTATAATAAAAATAAAAAAATAAAAATAGTTTTATAATTATTAAATTAAATAAAAATAATCAAGAAAACATCAAGACACCATTCAATGACATTGGGACAACTCTCTAACACTCATCACTACATATCAATTATGCTGGGACCACTCACTACTATCATCCATGATGGCGTGAAGCATTATGTACACAATTCAAAAGCAAGTTGGATTATTATATTAAAAAAACCTCAAAAGTCTCTCACCGACTCGAAAAACCCATTAAAGTAAAAGCAATCTCTCATGACTCCTGTTCTCTTACTTTTTCATCTCCAACGCCTTGTCTTCTCTCTCTACCCTTCCAACTCCATTCCTTCATGCCTCAGCTTATAGTTCGACAATCCAACTCCAAGAGATAGAAAATCACTCAAATCTCAACTATTCCTAATTTCCTATCATCCACAAGAGGCCAAGTTCATAGATTTTCAAGATAGAAATTATATGTGTCTCAAACGGCCGCTGCTCGTACTCTCCGTCTCAGCCACTGTGTTTTGCTAGTCGTTCTTCACTCTTCTCTTAGAGCAGTTCACTCTCAGTCCCAACTCTCAAGTCGCCCAAATCTAGGTTTTCATTCAGACATTCTATTAGTTTAGATTTCAGTTGTATTTTCTTTTATTTTTCTTTTGATTTTACTGAACGGTGAGTTTTAATTTTCACTCTTTTTTTCTTCTTTTTTTTAAATTCTGAAATATTGAGATCTGAAATGTTGAAATGATATTATATATTTAGGCTAATTTATTGTTGTTCTTCGCCTACTCATTATGGATTTGGGCTTACTTTTATACCGATAAGTGGATTTTTTTACTTTTTATTAATATTAAAATAATCTTTAAAAGTGGACTTTTTTTTGAAAAATATTTTTTGAGATCTAGCACTGATCTCAAAACTAGATTTTTTTTATTTTTTGTTAATATGAAATATTTTTTGTTAATATTAAAAAAACTTTTAAGATCAATGCTCAATTTTAAAAGTTGATTTTTTAAAAAATAATTTCTGAAATCTAGCATCAATCTCAAAAGTGATTTTTTTTTATTTTTTGTTAATATAAAATTTTTTTTGTTAATAGTAAAGTAACCTTTACAAGTGAAATTTTTTTAATATGAAATATTTTTTTGTTAATATTAAAAATAACTTTTAAGATCAGTGCTTGATCTTAAAAGTGAATTTTTTTTAAAATAATTTTTTTAGATCTGGCATTGACCTCAAAAGTAAATTTTTTTATTTTTTGTTAATATTAAAATAGCCTTTTAAGATCGGGCACCAATCTTAAAAGTGAAATTTTTTATTTAGTTTAACATAAATCTTTTTTGTTTTAATTTTCGCTTACTTTTGAGATTGGTGCCCGATTTGGAAAGTCTAGTATTTAATAAGTTATTTACAAAAATACCACTGGTCAAATTTTCTAGATCGGGTATTTTTTAACCGATCTTAAATATATATATTAAAAGGCTATTTTCTACCAGTGAAACCAACATACCACACTTAAAACCCAATGAAATCGAGATATCAACTACTTATCTACTCATCCATATTCTTCAATTAACTCCCAAAACAAACCATGAATTTATACAACTTGGATATCGTGAAAAATCCTAATTTTATAGGTTAGCGTTTGGCACTAAATGATGTGTCCATTTTATACAGATAAATTACCCATATTTAAGCTCTAAATTATATCTAAATATGTTTACTTTGATATATTTTAGTATGATTTTACATATTTTTGTGTTTCGTGACGTTATGGGCTCATTTGGAAGCATTCGGAGCAAAAATGTTACAAATCATTCATGCTGAAAAGTTTCGACATCTTGCAATATTTTGATCATAAATCTCACATTTGAACTTTAATTGAGGTGATTTAAGATGCTTTGGAAATCTAACATATAGATATACAACTTTCATGTTTTGAGTTTTCCCAAATTTCAACTTTATCATGGTGAAAATCTAACTCAAATTGTCAATATGAGTTGGTAACTTCCTAAAGCTGAATGAAGAAGCGTCTGCACAAACAGAAGCACCCGGCGCCGGGTCAAACCTGTTAGTTAGGCTAACTTCCCAAGAGAGGGGTGAATTGGGAAGATTAAAAATTTCCTGCACAAAGTGAAAATGATGAAGAAGGCAAGGTATAATGAAAAATAGAGTATAAAGCAATAAGCTAAAAGAGAAGAGATAGGGAGAAGAAAAACTCAGATATTTATCCTGGTTCGGTCTCTCCACTTGACCTATGTCCAGTCCCCAAGTCACCACTTGAGATTTTTCACTATACTGCAAGAATTCACGGGCTTCTTGCAAATGCCACAGTGCTTCTTGCAAATGCCACAGTACAACGTGTATGCTCTGTTTTCTAGAGCTCACTCAATCACTCTTAGCACTTTCACTATGTGCTTTACAATCCCTTGTGATATCTCCTCATAAGTAAATCTATCTTCCAGATGAATATTAGATTGTTTACAAAGATAAAACTCTCTTGAATAGAGTGAATATGAAAGTTGAAATGCAAGTATTGAAGAAAGAGGGTAAAAGTCTTTGAGTAGAAGATTTGGCAGAATTTCAATATATACAAAGTTTGATTCATTACCCACAACTTCAAATGATGTTATATTTATAGATTTAGGTCTCAAATGTCCGTTAGAGACAAAATCTATCCATTGGAGAAGTTATCCAACGGCTACTCTAAAAAACTATCTGTTAACCAACCGCATTTAATGCTTCTGACATACTGAAATTCGAATTTTGGTTGGTCAACAGACGAATTTCGAAGGAACCGAAAGTTAAAGCTTCCAGCGTTGAAATACTGAAGTTCATCTGTTCATGAAGTGAAATTCGAATTTTGAAACTTAGAAAATGTTTTCATGTTGTGACATACGAATTTTCAAGAGAAAAGTTTTTCTGTTCAGTGTGAATAGTATTTTCAATTTGCTACAGTGCCCTCGAAATTCAAATTTCGGAACCCCAAAATTCGTCTGTTCTTAGCAGGTTCAAGAAGCATAGTAATTCATTTACTTCAAAATTTGAATTTTCAAATAGTGAAATTCGTCTGTCAGAGAGACCTCTTTTCAGACTTACTTTAACATTCGAATTTATAAACACTGTGTCATTCGTATGCCAATATGTCATTGTAACAGACTTACAGCCTTAGCTTCTGAAATTCGAATGTCCATGTTCAAAGTTCGTCTGTCAGTTAGGAATTTGGAAACTCAATATAATCTTGATTTCATATGAACTTTAACATTGTTTCAGACAAATTTCTTCAGTTTTCATAAGTTGCAATTTTTCTGAAATTCGAATGTTCAAAACTCAAAGTTCGTCTGTTGCTCAACAGCTTCTTTCAGACACTTATGAAAATTCAAATTTTGGAAAATCAAAATTCGTCTGTCAGAGAGACATCTCTTCAGACTTATTCAGTTTTAGCTCAAAATTCGAATTTCCAAAGCTAAAGTTCGAATTTCCAACATGACAATTCAATGTAATATTTTCAAACTTCGTTTGTTGGTGGGTATTTTTTCAAATATTTCATAATTTAACATAAAATCAAGGTTTAAAAACGTTTTTCCACCAAATCAAAGTCTTTTACCAATAACAAAAGATCCTACAACAATCCTAGCAATGATTACTCAGATTTTCTTCACTTGAGACACTTTGAGCTCCTTTGATATCTTCAATCCAAGCTTTTCAATGTTGATTTGGAATCATCAAAACTTCTTGATTCAACATTCTCCCCCTTTTTTATGATGACAAAACAACTTATAAATTGGATTAGTACTTGGGTTTGCTTTAGCAAGCTCCCCCTCAACACATGCATTATATTTCAAAAGATATCATATATAGCACATCAGTGAAGAGATTCAGGAAGTGATAAGTACAAAACATTGCAACCAAGAAATTCATTCATTTCAATACTTATTGCTTTACAGAGACAAAATTAATCAAAGTTCTTCTAACTACACTTAATAAGTACAAAATGAAAATAGTCAAAACAAACAACAGAAGCACAAAGCATTAAACAGCACTACAAGAGGACTCAAGCCTAAGATCTAAACAAGTCTTCAATCACTTCTTCTTTGGCTTGGTCTTCTTGTTGTACGTCTTCCAGTTTGCTTCTTCTTCTCCCCCTTTTTGGCATCATCAGGAAGGCTAACGAAATCAACTGGAGGAGGAATTTGAGAAACTGGAATGGCTTGAAGTAGCACAGGAGCAAAAGGGATTTCTGGTTCAACTGGGGGCTCAGTGCTTGGTTCCTCATCAGAGATTTCCAGCAGCTCTTGCATTGCCTACCTGGAAAGAGCTAACTAAGCTCTCTGTTCCTCTGAAAGTCCATAAGCAGCAAGAGAAGGAGGAGTTGGATCCTCAGAATGAAACATTTCCTCAAGCCTTCTTCTTTGAGCTTGCAGGAGAGCATTGTGAGCAATAGCCTCATAATCAACAACAGGCACAATGCTTCTCTCTTCATTGCTTGCATCCTCCTGCATAGAAGAGGTGGAAATGGCTGCCACCAGTCTTTCTACTTGCTCGGATTCTTGAATGGAAATAATTGAATCCTGAGCATCTTCTTGCATAGGCTCATGAGGGCTTGTTTCTTGAAGTCCTTCTTCTTCCAAACCATAGTCCGAGGGTGGACCAGGACTTGGTGTCCTCATTGTATCAGCAGGCTCAGCACCATCTACATCATCATGCTCAGAGGAGACAAGCTCGAAAGGACTTGGAGGCTCAGGAGTTGGAGAATGGATAGGCACAGAAGACCCTGGCTGAGGTGGAGCTGATGTAGCAGGTATTGCACTTCGAATCTCTTCATAGGCATCAGCAACCACTTTCATGTTCTTTGCCAATTGTTGTATCTGATCTTGTAGATGAGCAAACTTGGCATTTTACTCATCTCTGATACTAAGAATGAGTGTAAACGGGCTGTCATACAACTCAATGACCTTGGTTGGCTTGTCACGAGATGAGGGAGTGGATGGAATGTGAGTAGGCTTGGAGGGAGATGGGATAGGCACAAAGGGCTGAGTAGTAGGTCTAACAGGAGCCTCAGAAGTACCCTCTTGCTGTAAGGAGGCACCTTCAACAAAGAATAGATCTTCAGTTCTTCCTGCTCCCTTTCCAACCCATCTTCCTTCATCCTTTTCAATACCCATTCTTTGCAGTTCTTCCTCCTTGAAGATCTCAGTGGGCTTACCCTTCCCTTTTTCAAGATGTTGAATTCTGGCATATTGCAGAATTTTGGAGATGATAGCTGCATAGGGGAGTGTGGAGTCCTTCCTCTGATCCCTTGCCTTGATCATGTATTGGAGTATGATATGTCCCATGTTGATTAGCTTTCCACGCATGATTGCAACCATGACATGTGCCTCTGCCCTTATTATCAAATTGAAGCTACCTCCTTTATTGAATATGATCCTGGACACTATGTAGTACAGGATCTTTACTTTAACACTGAGGTATGTGGGCTTCAATACATTTATGGATGGCCAGTTTTCCTTTCTTCTGATCAATGTCCTCAGAATTGTGCTCTCCTTATAGTTCAGAAAGGGGCCACCTTTTGCATCAGCAGTATCTGCCTCATCCATGTATCCAGAGGCAGTGGTGTCAATCTTGAGGCCATCCTGCCCTGGGATCTCCAATACCTTATTAAACGTCTCATCAGTGAGCCAGATGGTCCTTGATCTCAGATTGACTACCTACTTCTTCTTCTTGCTGTTGTATTTTAAGGAGGCATACCAAGATTTCACTACCTCATCATCATATCTCTCCAATACATCCAACAGATTCTTGTATCTCATCATCCATATACCAGCATCAAAACTATTAGAGACCAAGAAATCCTTCAAGTTTACACAATGTGGCTTGATTACCTTTTTGTTGGCAAACTTGGTGGAGTATTCCTCTTGAATCTGTGGAGTGCTCCATAATGGCAGTGTGGTAAGCTCGTATTCTCCAGATTCAGTGCTTGAGGATGAAGTGGGAGCAACAGGTTCAGCAGTAACAGGAACAGGGACCGAAGGTTCTGCTATTTTTGAAGAGGATGGTCCAGCCTTCTTTGATTCTCCCTTGGGTCTGGTTTTTTGTCGTTTGGAAGGAGTTCCTTTGTTGGATTCGGCCTTTCTCTTCGGTTTTTCTCCTTCCTTCATGGCATATTGGGATTTAACAGAACGTTTTGGCCGAGCCTCTCCTTTGCCAGCTTCTGGATTCTTAACTCTTGCCATTTTCACGGATGAATGTTGCAGATTGGGGCAAAGAGTAGGTTTAAAGGATACGAAAGGAAGTTTAATTGGTGGGAAATGATGGTTTTTAATCAAAATTGTAGAGTATTGAATGGAGGATTAGAATAGACTCAGAGAGAAAAGGAATAAGGTTGTGAAAACCGTCGGTTTTAAAGCATGTAACTTTCTAACAAATGAATTTTGAAGGGTCAAAATTCAACCTTCGGGTAGTTACAAGTTAAACTGTTCGGCAAAGCTTACTAACAGATGAATTTTCTTCAGAAAGTTCATCTGACAGTGGCTTGGCTCAAGCAACACAAGATGAACAGATGAACTTTGTCTCAACAAAGTTCAAATTTTGAAGAGTAAACATCAAGTAGCAAACAGACCACCAAACAACAGACGAATTAAACATACAAAACTTCATCTTTCAAAGATTCAACATGGAGGAGCATGTTTCAACAGACGAATTTTAAGTCAGAAATTTGAATTTCTCTACTTTGTGAAAGTTATCCAACATTCGTGTGTTAAGAGAAAAGCATTAGTATAATCATCATGTTGGACAGTCATAACTTTGAAATTTTGTTCTTGAAAATTCAAATTTTGAAGGGTCAACAGACGAATTTCGAGGCATCACCGAGAACTGTTCCTTCTAATAACAGGCCAAAGTTCGTCTGTTGGGTATCCAAAATTCGAATGTTGTCCATGCTGACTTCCTCAAAAACTTAGTTTTTCACAGAAATTCGTCTAACACATAATCAATATACTAATTTCAACTTTAAAAACTTACAAATTAGATCCAGAAACTCAGAATTTTTACCCTTTTCGTCACTCTTTGATTGTTCAATTCCAGTGTGCTCCAATTTTTCTGATTTATTGCCAATGAATCTCATGAGGAGCACTTGCAACTTAAATCAAACATACTCCGATGCTGAAGTTAGAATTAATTCAATGTTGAAATATTTAAAAATAGAGTTGCACAAAGATTTACTTATAGATCATTGGGATTTACCATTCCCAATTCTCTTCTGATTTTGCAATATCTGTCTTCTGATAGAGGCTTAGTGAGATGTCAGCAACTTGATCTTTTGTGGGGATGTATTCCAATCTAATTTCTCCTTTCAGAACGTGGTCCCTTATGAAGTGGTGTCTAACTTCAATATGTTTTGTCCTTGAATGCATGACAAGATTCTTTGTGATATTTATGGCACTTTGGTTGTCACACATTATTTGTATTTCTTTCAACTCAACCTCAAGATCTTCCACTTGTTGTTTCATCCAGATGATTTGCGCACAACAGTTTCCAGCTGCAACATACTCAGCCTCTACTGTAGATAGGGCCACACTGTTTTGCTTTTTGCTAAACCATGAAACCAATGATCCTCCAAGAAACTGACAAGTTCCACTTGTGCTTTTTCTGTCAGTTTTGGATCCTGCAAAGTCAGCATCAGTGTATCCTTTGAGATCTTCTCCATTGCCCTTTGGATACCAAAGACTCATCTGTGATGTTCCAATAAGATATCTGAAGATTCTTTTCACAGCAGTTGCATGGATTTCTTTGGGACATGATTGGAACCTTGCACACATACAGACACTAAATATGATGTCAGGTTTGCTGGCTGTTAAGTACAGCAGGGATCCAATCATTCTTTTGTACTGAGTTATGTCAAACAGTTTCCCTTTTTCATCCATATCCAGTTTGGTTGCAGTAGCCATAGGTGTCCCTATTGGCTTGGCATTTTCCATTCCAAACTTTTTCAGCAATTCCTTCAGATACTTGGATTGATTGAGGAAGATACCATCATTGCACTATCTGATTTGCAATCTAAGGAAGAAGTTGAGTTTACCCATCATGGACATTTCGAATTCCCCCTGCATTAACTTAGAAAAATTCTTGCAAAGAGATTCATTAGTAGCACCAAATATAATATCATCAACATAGATTTGAACAATCAGTAAATCTTTGTTTTCTTTCTTAGTGAATAAAGTTATATCAACTTTTCCTCTGTTAAACCCCTTGTCAGTTAGAAAACTACTGAATCTATCATACCATGCTCTAGGGGCTTGTTTTAAACCGTAAAGAGCTTTCTTCAGTTTATACACATGGTTTGGTTTTGTAGAATCCTCAAAACTTGGAGGATGATCCACATAAACTTCTTCCATGATATATCCATTCAGAAAAGCACTCTTTACATCCATTTGATATAACAAAATATTTTTCATGCACGCATATGCTAATAGAATTCTAATTGCTTCTAATCTAGCTACTGGAGCAAAGGTTTCTTCAAAATCAATTCCCTCTTCTTGATTATATCCTTTAGCAACCAGTCTAGCTTTGTTTCTGATGATTGATCCTGATTCATCAAGTTTATTTCTAAAAACCCATTTGGTACCTATGACAGGATGATTTTTGGGTCTAGGCACTAAATCCCAGACTTGATTTCTTTCAAACTGATTTAATTTATCCTGCATAGCTAGAATCCAGTACTCATCAGTTAAGGCTTCCTTAGTACATTTAGGTTCAATTTTTGAGATGAAAGCACAATTAATCATTTGATCCCTTAATTACTTTCAGGTTTTAACTTTCTCTTGAACATTCCCCATCACTTGATCAACAGGATGATTCCTTTGATATCTCCAAGCTCTAGGGAGTTCTTGAGACATTTCTTCAATATTTTCATCTTCAAAATTCCTCTCCTGAATATCTTCTTCTATGCTAATAGATTCAGATATTTTTGGAGATTCAATTTTACCTTCTTCAGAAATATCTAACTTTTTAAACTTTGAAACAAGATCATCTTCATCAGAAACATGTTTAGAAGTAGTTTCATTTTCAATAAATACTACATGCACAGATTCCTCTAATAAATTAGACCTTTTATTAAAAACTCTAAATGCCTTACTTCTACTAGAATAGCCTAGAAATATACCTTCATCGGATTTGAGATCAAACTTACCCAGATTTTCTTTCCCATTATTGTGAATGAAGCAGTTGCACCCGAACACATGGAGATGTGACAGATTTGGCTTTCTTCCCTTGTACAGCTCATAAGGAGTCTTTCCAAGGATTGGTCTGATGCATGCTCTATTTATGATGTAGCTTGCTGTATTTACTGCATCAGCCCAAAACACTTGAGATAGCTCCTTTTCATTCAGCAAAGCTCTAGCCATCTCTCCAATGGTTCTGTTCTTCCTTTCTATTACTCCATTCTGTTGAGGAGTTCTTGGAACTGAGAAGTTGTGATCAATTCCATGCTCATTGCAGTACTCCAGAAAGTATGAGTTTTCAAACTCTCCTCCATGATCTGACTTGATTGACATAATAGAAATACCTTTCTCATTTTGCACTTTCTTAGCTAAGGTTACAAATGCATCAAATGTATCACTTTTAGAGGAAAGAAATAATGTCCATGTAAATCAAGAATAATCATCTACAATGACAAGCACATACAAATTTCCACCAATGCTTTTTACTCTAGATGGACCAATTAAATCCATATGCAGTAGTTCTAGTGGTCTAGTTGTAGTGACTACGTTTTTGGATTTAAAAGAAGATTTAGTTTGTTTTCCTTTTAAGCATGCATCACATTCTTTGTCTTTTTCAAAAGAGATTTTAGGTAGGCCAGTGACTAACTCATTTTTAACCAGTTTAGAAAGTTGATTCATGTTAACATGAGCTAATCTTCTATGCCATAGCCAACTATCATTGTTCTGACTAATCAAACAAACAGAATCTAAGGGAGGAAATTCATCAAGATTAATAGTATAGCAGTTACCGTACCTTTGAGCATTGAGGATTATTTTGTGATCACTCTTTCTGATGACTAGACAGAATTTTGACTCAAATAGTACGCAGTTTCCTTTATCACATGTCTGGCTCACACTTAGCAGATTGTAGTTGAGGCCAATCACAAATAGCACCTCTTCAATGGATGTTTCAGGATTCTTGCCCACAATGCCAATGCCAACTATTCTGCCATATTGATCACCTCCAAAGGTCACCTTTCCTCCTTTCTTGTCTCTAAGGGTGATGAACTTCTTCTTGTCACCGGTCATGTGGCTTGAGCAGGCACTGTCCATATACCATTTGTTGCCCCTTTTAGCTTTGAGATAGACCTGCAACACAGGGTTCAAGTTTTCCTTTTAGGTACCCAAATCTGCTTGGGTCCTTTTCTGTCAGTAGTCTTTTCCCTAGATACAGATGTACCTTTGGGAACCCATTTAACAGTTCTGTTCAGTCCATTTTTCTTCAAAGTACAAGAGCTAGAAATATGCCCCTTTTTGTTACAGAAGTTACAGGTGGTAAAGGGACTACTAGATTGAGAAGCAGGAAGAAAACAATGTAGATAATATTTTTGTTTTGCATGCCTTGGTTGATTATATGATTCAATGTGAGGTGACGTATGATCTTTACTTTTATTTCCATTAGCATGCACAAAATGTCTCATGTACACATTCTGATTCTTCTTCCTAATCTTTTCTTTAACAGCACATGGATCATAGCCAAGTCCAGCTTTTCCTTGTGATATTCTTTGGCTCCCCATTAAAGCAAACAACATATCTTTTTCTCTAGTAAGCCTAGACATGCTTTTCACTAAATATTCATTGGTTTGCTTTAGATCAGTGCATGATTTACAGCAGACAGATTCAGCAATAGATAGAGGTGCAATTTCAGAGATGTTGCTTTGAGATTCTAGTTTGTTAATCTTTTTCTTAGCTAGTTTCAGTTCCTTAGCAACTTTAACAAACTCATCATGCAGCTCATGAAATGCATCTAGTAATTCAGAATAGGAAGGTTCAGATTCATATACCTCTTCTTCTTGATCACTGCTGCATGGGAGTCCAGTTTCTTCAGAAACAAGTGCCATCAAATAAATGTTGGCAATCTCATCTTCATCTTCTCCTTCCTCATCTGAGCTGTTACCCCAGATTGACGAGATGTAGGCTTTCTTCTTTTTCCCTTTGTCAGCAGCTTTCTTTTCTTTCTCTTGCTTCTTTAGGAATTGAGGACAATCCCATTTGATGTATCCCTACTTCTTGTACTCATAGCAAGTCACAGGTTCTTTTGCTTCTCTTTTGTTTTCTCCAGCTGCTCCCTTCTTGAAGATTCTGTTGTTTCTCTTCTTGCTGTAGAATCTTTCGAATTTTCTGACCATCATAGCCAGAGTTTCTTCATCCAGCTCGTCTCCTTCATCAGATTCTTCTTCTTTTTCTTCAGCGGCTTTGAGGGCAAGACCTTTCTTCTTTCTGTCCTGTCCGGCTTCCTTGAGAGCTTTCATTTTTCCTTCATACTCCTCAAGGCTACCGAAAAGAGCTATAACAGATGCCATTGATTCTCCTCTGGCTTCCTCTATTGCTGTCACCTTGGGTTGCCATTCCAGAGGGAGAGCTCTGAGTATCTTCCTTACTTTTTCTGTTTGAGTATACTCCTTTCCCAGGCTCTTCAGCTAATTCACAATGAGAGCGAATCTTTTTTGTAGCTCTTTTACAGTTTCTCCTTCAGCCATTCTGAAACATTCATATTTCCCAATGCATGTGTTCAGTCTATTTTCCCTGACTCCAGTTGTTCCTTCATGCGCAATCTGCTGGGTGTCCCACATTCCTTTAGCAGTGGAGCATTGTGAGACTCTGTAGAATTCGTTTTGGTTCAGGGCACTGACTAAACAATGCTTTGCCTTGAAGTTCAGTAAGACTTTCCTTCTGTCTTCTTCATTCCATTCAGCTTCTAGCTTCTCTTTGTATTTTCCATCATCTGTTAAAGCCAATGGGACAAAGTCTCCTTTCTCAATGACATATCAGATGTCAAGATCAATTGACTAGAGATAGATCTGCATTCTCATCTTCCAGTACCCATAAAGTTCTCCACTGAAGCCAGGTGGTCTATTTGTGTTGTTCCCTTCTGGTAATATGCTTTCTCCAAAGCCAGCCATCTTAATTTCCAGATTGTGAGATCCTTTTATTAGGAATCTGGGCTCTGATACCACTTGTTAGTTAGGCTGACTTCCCAAGAGGGGGGTGAATTGGGAAGATTAAAAATTTCTGCACAAAGTGAAAATGTTGAAGAAAGCAAGGTATAATGAAAAACAGAGTATAAAGCAATAAGCTAAAAGAGAAGAGATAGGGAGAAGAAAAACTCAGATATTTATCCTGGTTCTGTCTCTCCACTTGACCTACGTCTAGTCCCCAAGTCACCACTTGAGATTTTCCACTATACTACAAGAATTCACGGGCTTCTTGCAAATGCCACAGTACAACGTGTATGCTCTGTTTTCTAGAGCTCACTCAATCACTCTTAGCACTTTCACTATGTGCTTTACAATCCCTTGTGATATCTCCTCACAAGTAAATCTATCTTCCAGATGAAGATTAGATTGTTTACAAAGATGAAACTCTCTTGAATAGAGTGAATATGAAAGTTGAAGTGCAAGTATTGAAGAAAGAGGGTAAAAATCTTTGAGTAGAAGATTTGGTAGAATTTCAGTATATACAAAGTTTGATTCGTTACCCACAACTTCAAATAATGTTATATTTATAGATTTGGGTCTCAAATGTCCATTAGAGACAAAATCTATCCGTTGGAGAAGTTATCCAATGGTTACTCTGAAAAACTATTCGTTAACCAACCGCATTTAATGCTTCTAACATACTGAAATTCGAATTTCGGTTGGTCAACAGACGAATTTCGAAGGAACCGAAAGTTAAAGCTTCCAGAATTGAAATATTGAAGTTCGTCTGTTCATGAAGTGAAATTTGAATTTTGAAACTTAGAAAATGTTTCCATGTTGTGACATACGAATTTTCAAGAGAAAAGTTTTTCTGTTAAGTGTGAACAGTGTTTTCAATTTGCTATAGTGCCCTCGAAATTCGAATTTTGGAACCCCAAAATTCGTCTGTTCTTAGCAGGCTCAAGAAGCACAATAGTTCATTTACTTCGAAATTAGAATTTTCAAAGTGTGAAATTCGTCTGTCAGAGAGACCTCTTTTCAGACTTACTTTAACATTCGAATTTATAAACACTGTGTCATTCGTATGCCAATATGTCATTGTAATAGACTTACAGCCTTAGCTTCTGAAATTTGAATGTCCACGTTCAAAGTTCATCTGTCAGTGAGTAATTTTGAAACTCAATATAATCTTAATTTCAGATGAACTTTAACATTGTTTCAGATGAATTTCTTCAGTTTTCATAAGTTGCATTTTGTCTGAAATTCGAATGTTCAAAACTCAAAGTTCGTCTATTGCTCAAAAGCTTCTTTCAGACACTTATGAAAATTTGAATTTTGGAAAATCAAAATTCATCTGTCAGAGAGACATCTCTTCAGACTTATTCAGTTTTAGCTCGAAATTCGAATTTCCAAAGCCAAAGTTCGAATTTCCAATATGACAATTCAATGTAATATTTTCAAACTTCATCTGGTGGTGGGTATTTTTTCAAATATTTTATAATTTAACATAAAATCAAGGTTTAAAAACGTTTTTCCACCAAATCAAAGGCTTTTACCCATAATAAAAGATCCTACAACAATCCTAGCAATGATTACTCAGATTTTCTTCACTTGAGACACTTTGAGCTCCTTTGATATCTTCAATCCAAGCTCTTCAATGTTGATTTGGAATCATCAAAACTTCTTGATTCAACAAAACCTATTTGGCACCTGGTTAACACGAATTTTCAGTTTTTCTACCTTCTAGAACCACCCGATGCTGTATGGGATAAATATATGGCCACCCGGCACTGGGTTAAGCAATAAAAGCCCATAAAAACTTGTTTTTGACGTGTTTTGGTGATATTTTGGGCTTTCATGACCTTTTAAATTTTTTCTATATAAGAAGACACAATAGAAACATAAAGGGGGATTCAGAAATACACTCAGAAGTCAGAGAACACGGTTCTAAATGCATCTGGAAGCAACTAGGAGCCTCTTATAGAGAAAGAGTAAGGAGAAGTATTAGAGATGATTCATTCTCTTCTACTATAACTCTATTTTCTTATTATTCTTATTATGACTTGGGATTTTAGTTCTGATTTGACTTTTATATCTATGAATAACTAAATTTCCTAGTCAGGAGTCGGGATGTAGCCTGACTGGGATGGATTGGATTTGTTTCTCTAGTTAAGACTCTGTTGATTTATTCTTCAAGTTATATTTAATTTATCTTTTTATTATATTTATCTCTTTTATTCTTTCATATGGATTTTATGCTTGATCACCATAGAATCTAATTAATGGATAAACTTAATGGACTTAGAGGTGAAGAGTGAACCTAGATTTAGAGAGATAAACATGAATAACTAATCTAGAAATAGAATTAGGAATTCATGGTGATATATATTGTAGTTTTCAAGGTTTAATTAGAAAATTTAGTTGCACAAGAGCGAATTGAATCTTAATTAAATAAAGACTAATTGACCAAGAGGTAATTAGGACGCTTTAGAAATAACAGTCACTATAATTATGTAGAGTCTAACAAAGAAATAAAATCTAGTTATCTCATAAGGTGAATCTTGATCCCTTGACGCTTCTAGAACTGAATCAAAACTCAGACATCGTTTTATTTTCTATTTTTTCCTCCTTTTAAAATTGATTATCACTTACTTTTGGGATTACAAGTTTGAACTAATAAATCTATTACCTCCCTTGGGTTCGACCTCTGGAATACTCCAGAGATTTTTATTACTGCAATTGACCATGTATACTTACAGGATTCCAATCACTAAACTCCTTCAGCCAAGCCTTGAGAAAGCTACTTAACATATCAATAACACATTTACAATCATTTCAATTGGTATAAAAATCAATCAAGTCAAATTCTCCAATACTCCCACGGATCTCAGTCAAAAACCAAGAGAAAAAAGGGGAGAGAAGTGGGAAAACCCCTTACCAACCAAGATTCAAGCTCCCAAGGTCTAGAAATCAACCCCCAAAGCCAGAAAATGCAAGCTCTAGTAGAGCTCCTTCTTTTCTCCTTCAATTTCTTGTTTTTTTTTTTGCTGACTATATGGCATCCTGATTTAAACAAATTTTGTAACTAACACTGTGGTTCGTGATAAGCTCACCGCTATGCAAACCTTTATTGTATGAAAAAAATTTGAAATCCACTACTCTTTCGCCACGGTGGCCCCATTCTTTGTCACACCTCAAATTAGGCCCATTAAATCATTATAGAGTCTACTTATACTTAAAGAGAAGCTTGAATCAAGTTAAATAAAAAATAGAACTTTTAAAATAATCAAGTACTGTTCACATTACTATTTCCACTTTTACCCAATAAATTTCAAAAATTCATAACTAATTCTACAAAAATTTTCTTGAAGTGATTCAAATGTCTAAAAGTAGCTAAATAGATTCTCTATATGGGAAAAATAAGAAACTAAGTATTTACTAGACCAATTCATAGTAAATTTGTCTAAAATCATTGTTGCAATGGTCATTTTTCAAAATCCTTGTAACTGACTATAACTTTGAAAAATCACAATAAATCATACATAACTCCAAATTAAGTGATCTTTGTATCTCATAAATCTATTCCTGTCTAGTTTTCAATCATATAAAAAACTCATATATTAAACATAAAAGATCTATACATAACATGAATTTCTCTACAGTGGTCAACAAGGTCATTTACATTCTCCAACTTAGCAAACTACATACTAATATGTACATATATGACCATAACTTGTCAAGACCTAACATATTACATCATATTGGATCCAAAGTGACATTATCACATGAAGGTACAGCCCCAAAACCATACACATTAATTTGCATAAATACTCCAAGCATATGATTAAAGATAGCAAATTCATTTTAATCAATAGCTTGCCTATCCTTTGCTTTCCCTTCTTCGGCAACCTTGCCATGAATTAGACCTAAAATTGATACACATTTGGAAAGAAATGAGATTCAAAGAATCTCAGTAGTTACACCGAAGTATGCATACATTATCATAAACCATTTACAAAATCATCATTAGAAATCAATAAAACAATAATGCCATTATATTTCATAAAAATTTTGGTATGGTAACACTTTATAAAAATGGACATCCTAGGGTTACAAAACCCTTCAAACAACCATCCAACAATTCAAATTCATCATAAAACATTTAAACAAGTATATGACATCGTCATACAATCATAGAAACAAAGTATGATAACATTATACATAAGTGGGTAATTAACTACCTTGAAGCTTTCTAATGTTCTCCAAACTTTGTGCACACTTCCTGTAATCTTTAAGCCTCTCTTGGAATCATATAGCATCATAAAATAATGACACGAGCTACTGTTTACATGAACTCAATAACAAAGTGCTCTCTTGATCCTTAAATTTTCACTTTGCAATCCATTGGCATTTTCTTGTACAACACACTTGATCTAACCTATTTTAGACTCAAAAAATCTATTTTTGGGATTAAAATTTTGAAATTCCAAATGTAGGATAAATTCTAGGTCTAGGAAAAAATTACAAAAAAATTTAGAAAAACATTTGCTTCATAAAACTTCAAACCACTTGTACATCCTTGCATAAATAATTTATTTTAAGCTTTTTCATGGTTTAATTTTACCATAGCCCAACTTTCTATCTCTAGGGTTTCCATATATGAACCTTAAAGTGAGACAAATGAAGAAATATTCAATGGAACACTCTTAAACACAAGAATATACAAGACAATAGTCATAGAAACTTACCTTGGCAACTTGAGACTTGATCTTTGCTTCTTGATCTTCCCCTAGTTTTTTAAATTTTTGCTCACTTTCTAACTCTTTGTCTATTGTTTCAAACATATGGAATGAGAAAACGAAGGCTTATCCAAGTCTTAACTCAAAACTAAGAAGAAAGATATCTAATAAAAGGTATATCATGGTTAACTTATTAATCCTTAGTTACTTTTTCAATAAAGCTTTTGGATTAATTCCCATGGTGTCCCTAGTCAAATTTCAGACACCACTTATCCTCATTTTTGGCCAAAAATTTCTTCAATAATTTTAATGGACTAAAATACCTTTTATTGATTAATTTTATCTATACCAATTAATTACTTTTACTATAATTGTCATTAAATTGATACAAAATTTTTTAAAAATTACTTTTGGACTAACATCATTATTTTGACCCAAAATATATTTGGGTAGGATTCATTTACTATCCTGGATACTACACTACTTTTTCTACAATCCAAAAAAACTTTTGATCGGTATAAAATTGACCTAATAGTTTTAATGCCCAAATAAAACTATTTTGATCTAATTAATTTTCATACAATATTTATCACATCTCATATTTAGACTCATTTCCTATGTATTAGACTCCATTCAAGTTCATTAATTCGTGATTAGAGGCTTGATTGCATAAAATAACTTAAATCAATTTTTTTCATTTTCAGGTACTATTCCTTTGGTTAATCTTATTTTATCTGACAAATTTTGAAAATTCATAACTAAACCAAAAAAAATCATATTGATATGGTTCAAGTCTCTAAACATATCTTAAACAAATATCTACATGGTAAAAATATTAAACTAGGTATCTACTTGGCCAATTCATACGGTTTAGTTTTTTAAAAAGTACTAAAGAAATGGTTAATTTCTAAAAGCCCTGATTCTGTCCATAAATTTGAAAAATCACCATAAATCATACACAACTCCAAATTGAGTGATCTTGGTGTCTATGGAAATATATTCATGTCTAGTTTACATCCACATAAGGCATTCATGTATTATATATCATAAGATCTGTACAGTACACATGCTTTCCAACAGTGCTTAGAATGACCACTTATATCATTCAACATTGCAAAATATACCTTAATATATACATACATGGTCATTTCATGTCTCCACTTTTCACATTAAATTATGTTAGATCTAGATAGACATAATTACATTCAAGTAGAGTCCTAAAATCACACACATCATTTTTGCAAGATACTCCAAACAAAACACCAAGGAAAGTAAATTCATTATAATGAGAAACATCCTTCTCCTTTCCTTTTTCCTCTTGAGAAGCCTTGCCATAACTTGGATTTATAATATTAGACATTTGGAAAGAGGTGAGATTAGAAGAATCTCAGTAGAAACCACCATCATGCACACATATTATCATATATATTGCAAGTGTTCATCTAAAAACATATCAAGCATGCAATCAAATCATTTTGGCACAACTATTTTATAAAAATTTGGACAGCACTTTTCCTTGTATTTGGACATATCCAGGGTCACATTACCCTTCAAACAATCCAACCAATAATGTCAAATTATCACAAGAAAACATTTTGAATATTAAACATATCATTCAAGCAAGCAATATCAATGACAATACATAGGTAAGTTAACTACCTTTTTTCTTTCTAATGGTCTCCAAACTTTGCAAACCCTTTCCTTAAACTTCTAACACTCTTTTGGATCCTATAGCATCATAAAATAATGCCATTAACCACTAATTATACAATTTCCTTTACAGGGTACTCACTTGGACTAAAATTTTTCACTTTGTTACCCTTACAACATTTCTTGTACAACATACTTGTTTTAACCAATTTTGGACCCAAGGAATCCATTTTTAGGGTCAAAATCATGAAATTTACTTCCCTTTGGAAACCATAAATAGGCAAAAAATTTCAAAAAAATATAGAAAAATAACTACCCGATTAATTTGCAATCTAATGGTATAATATTGTTGCATGAGACCTATACATCCTTTTTTTTGGTTTGGTTTCTTCATAGCCTCACTTTCTCTCTCTAGGTGTCCATAACAGTGGTCAATGTTAGTTAGGCTGCTTCCCAAGAGAGGGGGTGAATTGGGAAGCTTGAAATTTTCTGCAAAATATCAAGAAAGTGAAAAGAGCAAAGTATAGAATGTAAAACAGAGTATAAGAGAATAAACTTTAAAAGTTGCAGTAAAGAGAAGAAAATCTCAAATATTTATCCTGGTCCGGTCTCTCCACTTGACCTACGTCCAGTCCCCAAGTCACCACTAGAGATTTTCCACTATTCTGCAAGAATTCAATGGGCTTCTTGCAAATGCCTCAATACAAAGATGTTGCTCTGTTTCTAGAGCTCACTCTTTCTCTCTGTACACTCTTACAAAGTGCTCCCCAATCCCTTGTGATATCCCCTCACAAGAAAATCTATCTCCCAGATGAAGATAAGATTGATTACAAGGAATAAACTCTCTTAAATAGAGTGAATATGAAATTTGAGGTACACAATATTGAAGTGAGAGAGTAAGAAACTTTGAGTAGATGATTTGGCAGAGTTTCAGTATATACAATGTTAAAATCATTACCCACAACTTCAAATGATATTATATTTATAGATTTAGGTCTCAAATATTCGTTAGAGACAAAATCTATCCGTTGGAGAAGTTATCCAATGGTTACTCTGAAAAACTATTTGTTAACAAACCGCATTTAATGCTTCTGGCATACTGAAACTCGAATTTTGCTTGGTCAACAAACAAATTTCGCAGAAACTGAAGGTTAACAGCTTCAATGTTGAAAGCCTGAAGTTCGTCTGTTATGAAGTGAAATTCGAATTTTGATATTTAGAAAATGTTTCTGTGTTGTGACATACGAATTTTCAAGTGAAAAGTTTTTCTGTTAAGTGTGAACAGTATTTTCAGTTTGCTACAGTACCTTCGAAATTTGAATTTTGGAACCCCAAAATTCATCTGTCCGTAGCTGGTTTGTCAGGCACATTAGTTCATGTGATTCAAAGTTTGAAATTTCAAATGTCAAAGTTCGTCTGTCAGAGAGACTTCTTTTCAGACTAACTTCAAAATTCGAATTTATAAATACTGTCATTCGTATATCAACATATCACTTTAACAGACTCACAAACTTAGTTTCTGAAATTCAAATTTTCATGTTCAAAGTTCGTCTGTCAGTGAGCAATTTTGAAATCCATTTTAAACTTAGTTTCATATGAACTTTGACATAATTTCAGACAAATTTCTTTAGTTTTCATAAGTTTCATTTTGTTTGAAATTCGAATTTTCAAAACCCAAAGTTCATTTGTTGCTTAAAGTTTCTTTCAGACACTTATCAAAATTCAAATTTCATCAAGTCAAAATTCATCTGTCAGAGAGGCATCTCTTTAGACTTGTTCAGTTTCAGTACGAAATTCGAATTTTCAAAGGCCAAAGTTCAAATTTTCACTATGACAGATTACTATTAACCTTTCAAACTTTGTCTGTTGGTGGGTGTTTTTCAAATATTCGATGATTTAACATAGAATCAAGGTTTTAAAACATCTTTTCACCAAATCAAAACATTTTTAATCATCCTACATGAATCTTTGCACTAATTTCTCCAGGATTTCTTCTCTTGAGCTTTTTGTGCACCTTTGATATCTTTATTCCAAGCTCTTGAAGGTTGGTTTGGAATCATCAAAACTTCTTGATTCAACATTCTTCCCCTTTTTGATGATGACAAAACAACTTACAAACTGGATTAGTACTTGGGTTTGCTTCAATAAGCTCCCCCTCAACATGTGCATTATATTTCAAAAGATATCATGTATAGTAAATCATGTGAAGAGATTCAAAGAACAAATTATGGCAACCAAGGAATTCTTTCATTTAATCAAATGTTGCTTTACAGAGACAAATTTAAGCAAAGTTCTTCTAAATACACAAATCAAATACAAAACACAAACAATCATAACAGACAACAAAGACTTAATACAGCACTCCAAGAGGACTCAAGCCTAAAATCTAATCACTTCTTCTTTGGCTTGGTTTTCGTGCTGTAAGTCTTTCCAGATGGCTCAGCAGCAATCTTGCTAGTTTGATTACTCTTCTCCCCCTTTTTGGCATCATCAGGAAGGTGAACAAAATCAGCCGGAGGAGGGATCTGAGAAACTGGAATAGCTTGGAGGGGTACAGGATTAAAAGGCAGATGAGGCTCAGAAGGCTCAGAATCCTCATCATCAGAGACCTCAAGCAGCTCTTGCATCTCTTGTCTGGAAAGAGCCGATTGAGCCCTCTGTTCTTCTGAGAGACCATATGCAGAGAGAGAAGAAGGCGTAGGGTCATCAGAACGAAACATTTCCTCAAGCCTTCTTCTCTAAGCTTGTAAGAGAGCATTGCGAGCAATAGTTTCAAAATCAACAACAGGCACAATGCTTCTCTCTTCATTGCTGGCAACCTCCAATATTGATGAAGTAGAAATGGCTGCCACTAGTCTTTCAACTTGCTCAGATTCTTGAGTGGAAAGAATTGAATCATGAGCATCTTCTGGAATGAGCTCATGAGGGCCTGGTTCCTGAGGTCCTTCTTCTTCCAAGCCATAGTCCAAGGGTGGACCAGGACTTGGTGTCCTCATTGTACCAGCAGGCTCAGCACCATATACATCATCATCATGCCCAGAAGAGGCTAGCTCGAAGGGGCTTGGAGGCTTAGGAGTTGGAGACTAAACAGGCACAAAGAACCCTGGTTGAGGTGGAGCCGATGTGGCAGGAATTGTACTCTGAATATCTTCATAGGCATCAGCAACCACTTTCATGTTCTTTGCAAACTGGTGAATTTTATTTTGCAGATGAGCAAATTTGGCATTTTGCTCATCCCTGATGCTAAGAATGAGTGTAGATAGACTGTCATACAACTCAGTGATCTTGGTTGGCTTGGCAAGAGAGGAGAGAGTAGATGGAATGTGAGTAGGCTTGGATGGAGATGGGACAGGCAGAGAAGGCTATGGTGTAGGTCTAGCAGAAGCCTCAGAGGTACCTTCTTGCTGTTGGGAGGCACCTTCAACAAAGAAAAGATCTTTAGATTTTCCTGCTCCCTTCCCAATCCATCTTCCTTCATTTCTTTCAATTCCCATCCTTTGAAGTTCCTCCTCCTTAAAGATCTCAGTGGGTTTCCCTTTCCCCTTCTCAAGATGCTGAATTCTAGCATATTGCAGAATTCTAGAAATGATAGCTGCATAGGGGAGTGTAGAGTCTTTCCTCTGATCCCTTGCCTTGATCATGTGTTGAAGTATGATATATCCCATGTCGACCAGCTTTCCACATATGATTGCTACCATGACATGTGCCTCTACCCTTGTTATCAGATTGAAGCTGCCTCCTTTGTTAAATATGATCCTAGATACTATGTAGTATAAGATTCTTACTTGGGCAATAAGGTCAGTGGGCTTCAGCAGGTTTATGGTTGGCCAGTTTTCCTTTCTTCTGAACAATGTGCTCAGAATTGTGCTCTCCTTGTAGTTCAGAAAGGGGCCACCTTGTCATCCATATATCCAGAGGCAATGATGTCAATCTTGAGGCGATCTTGCCCTGGGATTTCCAACACTTCATTAAAGGTCTCATCTGTGAGCCAGATGGTCCATGATCTCATATTGACCTCCCACTTCTTCTTCTTACTGTTGTACTTCAAGGAGGTATACCATGTCTTTACTACTTCATCATCATACCTCTCCAATATTTCTAATAGATTCTTGTATCTCAACATCCATATTCCAGCATCAAAATTGTTTGAGACTAAGAAATCTTCCAAGTTCACACAATGACGCTTGATTACCTTTTTATTGGCAAACTTGGTGGAGTATTCTTCTTGAATCTGTGGAGTGCTCCATAATGGCAGTGTAGTGAGTTGATATTCTCCAGATTCAGTACTTGAGGAAGAAGTAGAAGCAACAGTTTTAGCAGCAGCAGGAACATGGACCGAAGGTTCTGCTTTCTTCGAGGAAGAGGGTCCAGCTTTCTTTGATTCACCCTTTGGTGTAGTTTTCTGACGTTTGGAAGGAGTTCCCTTCCTTGATTCGGCCTTTCTTTTCGGTTTTTCGCCCTCCTGTGAACCATATTGTGATTTGACCGCTCTCTTTGGGTGAGACTCTCCTTTTCCAGCTTTAGGATTCTTTACTCTTGCCATTTCCGTTGATGAATGATTTAGAATGAAGCAGAGATTGGGTTTATAGGGTGCGAAAATCAGTTTAAACGATGAGAGATGAAGATTTTTTATCAGAATTTAAGAGCATTGATGAGAGGATTTGAACAGACCTAGAGAGGAAAAGAGTAGCGTTGCGTCTATTCAGTTAAAAACCATCAGTTTTAACGTATGTAACCGTCTGACAGACAAATTTTGAAGGGTCAAAATTCAACCTTCGGGTAGTTACAAGTTAAACTGTTCGGCAAAGCTTACTGACAGATGAATTTTCTTCAGAAAGTTCGTCTGACAGTGGCTTGGCTCAAGCAACACAAGATGAACAGATGAACTTTGTCTCAACAAAGTTCAAATTTTGAAGAGTAAACATCAAGTAGCAAATAGACCACCAAACAACAGACGAATTAACCATACAAAACTTCATCTTTCAAAGATTCAACATGGAGGAGCATGTTTCAACAGACGAATTTTAAGTCAGAAATTTGAATTTCTCTACTTTGTGAAAGTTATCCAACATTCGTGTGTTAAGAGAAAAGCATTAGTATAATCATCATGTTGGACAGTCATAACTTTGAAATTTTATTCTTGAAAATTCGAATTTTAAAGGGTCAATAGACGAATTTCGAGGCATCACCGAGAACTGTTCCTTCTAATAACAGGCCGAAGTTCGTCTGTTGGGCATCCAAATTCGAATGTTAACCATGCTGACTTCCTCAGAAACTTAGTTTTTCATGGAAATTCGTCTAACACACAATTAATATACGAATTTCAACTTTAAAAACTTCCAGAATGGATCGAAAAACTCAGAATTTCTGCCATTTTCTTCACGTTTTGATTGTTCCATTCTCATGTGCTCCATTTTTCAGATTTATTCCCATTGAATCTCATGAGGAGCTCCTGCAACCTAAATTAAATACACTCCGATGCTAAAGTTAGAATTAATTTAATGTTGGAAAATATAAAAACAGAATTGCACATTGTATTTACTTATAGTTCATTGGGATTTACCATACCCAATTCTCTTCTGATTTTGCAATGTCTATCTTCTGATAGAGGCTTTGTCAAGATATCTGCAACTTGATCCTTAGTTGAGATGTATTCTAGTCTGATTTCTCCTTTCAAAACATGATCCCTTATGAAGTGATGCCTAACTTCAATATGTTTTATCCTTGAATGCATGACAGGATTCTTTGTGATATTAATGGCACTTTGGTTGTCACACATGACTGATATTTCCTTCATTTCAACCTCAAGATCTTCAAGCTGTTGTTTCATCCAGATGATTTGGGCACAACAGCTTCCAGCTGCAACATACTCAGCCTCTGCTGTGGATAAGGCCACACTATTTTGCTTCTTGCTAAACCATGAAACCAAGGATCCTCCAAGAAACTGACATGTTCTACTTGTGCTTTTTCTGTTAGTTTTGGATCCTGCAAAGTCAGCATCAGTATATACTTTGAGATCTTCTCCATTGCCCTTTGGATACCAAAGACCCATCTGTGATGTTCCAATAAGATAATTGAAGATACGTTTCACAGCAGTTGCATGGGTTTCCTTAGGACATGATTGGAATCTTGCATACATACAGACACTAAACATAATGTCAGGTCTGCTGGCAGTTAAGTACAGTAGGGATCCAATCATTCTTCTGTACTGGGTTATATCAAATATTTTCCCTTTTTCATCCATATCTAGTTTGGTTGCAATAGCCATAGGTGTTCACATTAGCTCGGCATTTTCCATTCCAAACTTCTTTAGCAATTCCTTCAGATACTTGGATTGGTTGAGGAAGATACCTTCATCACATTGCCTGATTTGCAATCCAAGGAAGAAGTTGAGTTCACCCATCATAGACATTTCGAATTCTCCCTGCATTAGCTTAGAAAAATTCTTGCAAAGAGATTTATTAGTAGCACCAAATATAATATCATCAACATAGATTTGAACAATAAGTAAATCTTTATTTTCTTTCTTAGTAAATAAAGTTGTATCTACTTTTCCTCTGTTAAACTCCTTTTCAGTTAGAAAATTACTCAATCTTTCATACCATGCTCTAGGGGCCTGTTTTAAACCGTAAAGAGCTTTCTTCAATTTATAAACATGGTTTGGTTTTGTAGAGTCCTCAAAACCTGGACGTTGGTCTACATAAACCTCTTCCATGATATATCTATTTAGAAAAGCACTCCTTACAACCATTTGATACAACAAAATATTTTTCATGCATGTATATATTAATAGAATTCTAATTGCTTCTAATCTAGGTATTGAGTTAAGACCAATGGAATATAGTATGAAATTTTTTAAGATCAAAATAATATTTATTGGGTAATTAGGATTTAATATTAATGTCTTACCCGATAAAGGTCAGTCTGGACTGTAGAAAGAGGCAGTATTCATTCAAGAAAAATGTGTGAATTTTATATTTGGCCAATTGGGATAAGTATATTATGATAATTTTATATCCCAATATAATTATAATTAGTATTCCAATAATAGTAAAATATACTGCTAAAGTAGCTTTATTTGTCTAGACCGGGTCAGGATATATCTGGATAAGTAAATACCAGAAATTTTTGGATCAAAATAATCCCCATTTCGTGCTCCACAAGCTGCACATGTCAAATTAGCCATAGTTTATTATTTTTCATGAAAAAGTAAGAAAAATCAAGATATTAGGTGGCAAGTTTTCATTGGTTAGTGATTTTTATATATACTCCCTCCTTTCCCATGTTTTGGCCGATCGATTAGCAAGGAAATGAGGAAGAGAAGTCTACAATTGGAGAAAGGAAAGGCAGCCACATGAGGGAGAAAGAAAAATAGGAAAAAAAATTGGAGGAGAATCCAATAAAATTTGTAAGTGTTTCTCTTATGACTTACAAGTGTTCTAGTGTCTTTTCTTGGTTGTTTGGCTTAAGTTTCCATGAAATATTTTCTTTCCCATCTCTATACAATTTTGGTCTAAGCTTGTTTGAGTATGGGGAGTTGTTTTAAAGTCATAAAATCATGATTTGGTATGAGATTTTGTAAGAGGAATCAAGTATTGTGTGATTTAAGAAGTTTGAGAAAAACCAATTTCTCTTCCTATAATTCAGATTTTGGTGACTTATTATGATGGAAAAGAGTTGGATTTTCATTGTTTTGATGCTAAAAATGGATTCCTTGGGTCCAAATTAGCTAAAAACAAGTATTGGATTCTAGGGAAACCAAGAGATAAAGATTTTGGAGTTTTAGGGCTTTAGTGAGACTTTGTAAAGCAACCTTTATTTTGAGTTGATTAAGTTGATATTGAATGATGTTTTAGGACTTGTGGGAGTTCAAGAAAGCTAGTGGAAGTTTTGGTTCCAAGTGCAAAAGCAAAGGAAAACATAAAAGGTAGCTAAGTTTCATATTCTTGCTTTATGTCCTTTCATTGTCTTTATATGATTAAATTGTGTTTCCATATTGCAAATTGTGATTTCTTTGATTGGTCTTGGCTGTAAAATGAGGGTTTTATTCCCCAGGATGTCCATTTTCTAAGCCGTTATGCTGCCGAATTTTTTATGACCAATGTGGCAATTTATTGTTTAAAGGTGATTGATGTGATTAAATGTGATCAAATGTGAGTTATTTGACATGATTGACATAATTGCATGAAATGTAACTTACTACTGAGATCTTCCCAAATCTCACCCCCAAGCACTAACATGATAGGTTCAAGTGATGGCAAGACTCCCAAGAAGACAAGAGGCAGGGAGAGGATTAATGATGATTAGATTTATAGCTACTTTGGTTGCTTGTTTTCTTGTAATTATATGTAATTTCATGAAGCTGTGTTTTGTTGCTATAATGTTCCTTTAGAGTTATTGTGATGTTAAGAATATATTTTGAAAGAGTTTGAATCATATAAGTAGGTTATGTAATTAGTTTTTAAAGTTGGTATGTAAATCTGTCCATGATGCGCACTGATCAGTTATATAGTTACTGTTCATTCGAAATTCAGTTTCCTCTATGAGCGTTATATATTTTTGGAATGTAGACATATAGACCTTTCCAAAGAGTGAAAGATCACTTGATTTTGCTAAGTATATGAATGGTTATGAATTTTTGAAGATGGCTTAGAAAATCTGGAAAAGTAGTTTTGATCAAATGAATAGTATACTTGGAACGAATTTTATGAATGGATTAGCTTAATTAAGTTCCAGTTATATACTTTTCTCATGTAGGAAATATTTTTAGCTATTTTTAAAGACTTGAATCATCCTCATATGATTTTCCTAGATTTAGTTATGATTTTTCAAAATTTAGCCAGGAAAATCAAATTACCAAATGAATAGTATTTTGAAAAATTGAATTTTTCTCAGTCAATCTTCTAATGATTCAAGCTTCTAAATTAGCTCATTTAGCATTACATATGCTATCATACATGGGAAATAGTCTAAGAAAGTAAGATATGACATTTTTGGTATCAGAGCAGAGATTCAGGCAAAAGGAAAGTGTGAATCTATAGAAATTAGTTATTATTCCTTTGAATTGGAATAACTAATTATATATATGCTTCTGTACTTTGATGAAAGGTAAAGATGCCATCACCTAGTCAAAACAAGATCATTGAACCTTATGATAGGATGGATCTAGATTGGGGTGAGAGTATAGGCTCCAATAGTACTATGAAGGAGGAAAGTGATGTGAATTCTGGAGAAGGTACTTCAAAACAAAGGCAAGAGCCAATAATAACTATGCCTCCTGATTATGAAGGAAAAATAGAAGAAGAAGATGTTGATTATGAGGCAGGTTTTCTCTTGGATCCTGAAAATAGTACTGATGGGCCTTGTGATGAGGAGTACTTGATCTATAGGATAGTAAGGAGATATTTCAAGGAAAGTGCTAAGTATCGTCCAGGTCCTAATCAGATTCCTACATTTATCCACAAGGTAGTACAAGTAAAGCAGTTTTTCGCCGATAAAAGGGTTGCATTATTCAGAAAAATTGTGGATCGATACTATGGTGAGACAAATCCCTAGAGACTTATTTTGGACAACCATTCGCAATAAGTTGTTGGGTCAAGAATTCTCTTGTCTTGAGCACTGTGCAGAGGTTTGTACTGAAGAAGGCAAGACACGAGCTAAGAAGTTGAGGTGTAAGAAGCTTAGACCACCACCTGATGATACCGAATCAAGCTCGGAAAGGCCTTGATGACTAGTTATAAAGATGTTTATGTGCATATGTAAAAATGTGAATAGTAGAACTGTGAATTTTGATGTATATAAGCAGTTGAATGTTAAAAGTTTAGAGCTATGCTAATATATTTGAGATATGAGAACTTGCATGTACAAAGTTGTTATATATAAATGAAATGTTTTGTTTAGTATATTCTTAGTGCAATTGATTTATATTTATGAATTGAATTGTTTATATAGTTAAAGATGGTTCGAACAAGACAACAAACTCAAACAGTAGTCTCTGAGCAACAATCTAGGGAAGAGCCTTAAGTTGATCCTCTACAAGTTATAATGCAAAGATTAGATCAACAACAACGAACCATTGAACAATTGCAACAAATTATAGAAGCACAAAGACAAGAACAACAAGGAAAAGCTAATCAGGCGCCAGTGCAACAACCAGTGCCACAAGTTGTAGAAGTAGAGCAAGTAACTGGAGTAGTAATTGATGAGCAAAATATGATTGCAAATTTCAGGAAATATCAGCCTCCTTCATTTGATGGTAGGTTTGATGTGCAGGCTGCAGAAGATTTGGGTTCTTAGCCTGGAGAAAATTTTTAGATTGATGAGATGCAATTCAGAAATGAAAGCATTGTTAGCCACATATATGCTTGAAAAAGAAGCCGATAGATGGTGGCGTAATACGGAATTGATCATGCAGGCCAGAAATGTTCCGCTAACATGGGAGAACTTCTTGGAATAGTTATATGATAAATATTTCCTGCGATCAGTGAGGGATGAGAAAGAAGTCGAGTTTATTACATTAAGACAAGCGGAAGATCAGTCCATAGATGAGTATGTGGCGATGTTCATCCAGTTGGCTAGGTACTCTACTTATCTCCAACAACATGATGATGAAAGATGGAAAACTAAAAAGTTGGAGAGAGGACTTAGACCTGCTATTAGAGAACGAGTAGCTACAATGCAGCTCAGAACTTTTAATGCATTCGTCGAGGTGAGCAGAATCACGGAGAATAGTCTGAATCATAAGTTTTTGACATCTGCTCCATCAGCCAATGCTAAGAAGGCTGTAGAGGTTACCAATTTAGGAGGACCTAGTCAGAAAAGAAGGAAACTCTGGAATAGTAATAATAGAAAGCCAAAGAGAGGTGGCAGACAAGAAGGACCTAATATGCAGAGAAATGTTCAAATACCAGTATGTAACCAATGTGGAAAGGCTCATGCTGGCAGAATATGCTTTGCTGGGAAAAACATATGCTTTAAGTGTGGCAAACCAGGACATTATGCTCGGGACTACACAATGGAGGTAGCCAGCACCAAACCTCAAGCACAAGGGAGAGTCTTTGCTCTTACTCAGTAAGAGGCTCGTAAGTCGCTTGATTTAATTGAAGGTACGATTAAGATTAATGATTATCTTATAAAAGCTTTATTTGATTCAGGTGCTAGCCACTCGTTCACATCCTATAACTGTGCTAAGAGGCTGGGTCTAGTAATCATAATGTTGCCTTATGATTTGCATGTGTCCACTCCTACAGGCAATAAAGCTATGACCTCCTACGTATGTCTTAATTGTGTAGTCTAGTATGAACATTGTTGTCTTACCCTTGACTTGATTTGTATGCCTTTCCCTGATATTGATGTTATCATTAGAATGAACTAGTTGTCTGCCAATAGTATTCTCCTTGATTGTAGAAATAAAACCTTAATCCTCCCTGATCCTCAAAATGTCTTATATGCTGAGACTAAGCTTAATTTTCTAACGACCACCCAGGCTAAGAGATGTTTGGAGAAAGGATGTCAAGGGTATTTGATTTTCTTTTCTACAAGTGTTGAGATAGAAGAAGATATTAATAATATCCCAGTAATAAGAGAATTTCCAGAAGTGTTTCCAAAGGAATTTAGTGGTTTACCCCCAGAATGAGAGGTTGAGTTTGCAATAGATCTAGTGCCAGGGACAGTTCCAGTTTCCAAGGCACTGTATAGAATGGCACCAAATGAGATGGCAGAGTTAAAGAAGCAAATTAAGGAGCTATTGGAAAAGGGATTTATCAGACCAAGTGTTTCTCCCTCGGGTGCTCCAATGTTATTTGTGAAAAAGAAAGATGAGAGCCTTAGACTTTGCATTGACTATCGAGAGCTGAATAAAGTTACGATTAAAAATAAGTACCCATTGCCCAGAATTGATGATTTATTAGACAAGTTGGTTTGGGCATCTGTGTTTTCTAAAATTATGAATGAAGCATTTGTAGCCAAACACGTGGAGATGTGACAGATTTGGCTTTCTTCCCTTGTACAGCTCATAAGGAGTCTTTCCAAGGATTGGTTTGATGTAGGCTCTATTTATGATGTATCTTGCTGTATTCACTACATCAGCCCAAAATACTTGAGAAAGTTCCTTTTCATTATGCATAGCTCTAGACATCTCTCCAATTGTTTTGTTCTTCCTTTCTACTACTCCATTCTGTTGTGGAGTTCTTGGGGCTGAGAAGTTATGGTCAATTCCATGCTCATTGCAATACTCCAGTAAGTATGAGTTCTCAAATTCTCCTCCATGATCTGACCTGATAGACACAATGGAAATACCTTTCTCATTTTGCACTTTCTTGGCTAAGGTTACAAATGCATCAAAGGTATCACTTTTAGAGGAAAGAAATAATGTCCAAGTAAATCTAGAGTAATCATCTACAATGACAAGCACATACAGATTCCACTAATGCTTTTTACCCTAGATGAACCAATTAAATCCATATGCAGTAGTTCTAGTGGTCTAGTTGTGGTAACTACATTTTTGGGTTTAAAGAAGATTTAGTTTGTTTTCCTCTTAGGCATGTATCACATTCTCTGTCTTTTTCAAAAGTAATTTTTGGTAGGCCAGTGACTAACTCGTTTTTAACCAGTTTTGAAAGCTGATTCATGTTAACATGAGCTAATCTTCTATGCCATAGCCAACTATCATTATCCTGACTAATCAAGCAAACAGAATCTAAGGGAGGAAGTTCATCAAGATCAATAGTATAGTAGTTACCATCCCTTTGAGCTTTGAGGATTACTTTGTGATCACTTTTTCTGATGACTAGACAAAATTTTGAATCAAACAGTACCCAGTTTCCTTTGTCACATATTTGGCTCACACTCAACAGATTGTGGTTGAGGCCTATCACAAACAGCATCTCTTCAATGGATGTTTTAGGATTCTCGCCACAATGCCAATGCCAACTATTCTGCCATACTGATCACTTCCAAAGGTCACCTTTCCTCCTTTCTTGTCTCTATGGGTGATGAACTTCTCCTTATCACTGGTCATATGGCTTAAGCAGGCACTGTCCATATACCATTTATTGTTCTTTCTAGCTTTGAGATAGACCTGTAAAACAAAGTTCAAGTTTTCTTCTTACGTACCCAAATCTGCTTGGGTCCTTTTCTGTCACTAGTCTTTTTCCTAGATACAAATGTACCTTTGGGAACCCATTTAGCCTTCTTGTCAAGTCTATTTTTCTTTAAGGCACATGAACTGGAAATATGCCCTTTTTTGTTACAGAAGTGACAGGTGGTAAAGGGACTACTAGATTGGGAGGCAAGAAGAAAACAATGCAGATAATATTTTTGTTTTGTATGTCTTAGTTGATTATATGATTCAATGTGATGTGACATATGATCTTTCTTTCTATTTCCATCAGCATGCACAAAATGTCTCATGTATAAATTCTGATTTTTCTTCTTAATCTTTACTTTTACAGCACAAGGATCATAGCTAAGTCCAGCTTTTCCCTGTGATATTCTTTGGCTTCCCATTAAAGCAAACAACATGTATTTACCTCTAGTAAGCCTAGACATGCTTTTCACTAGATATTCATTGGTTTGCTTTAGTTCAATGCATGATTTACAGCAAACAGATTCAGTAATAGGTAGAGAAGTAGTTTCAGAAATATTGTGTTGAGATTTTAGTTTGTTAATCTTTTTCTTAGCCTGCTTCAATTCTTTAGCAACTTTAACAAACTCATCATGCAGCTCATGAAACGCATCCAGTAATTCAGAATAGGAAGGTTCAGATTCATATACCTCATCTTCTTGATCACTGCTGCATGGGATTTCAGCTTCTTCAGAGGCAAGTGCCATCAGACAGATGTTGGCAATTTCATCTTCATAATCTTCTTCCTCATCTGAGCTGTTGCCCCATATTGATGAGATGTAAGCTCTCTTCTTGCCTTTGTCTGTAGCTTTCTTTTCTTTATCTTGCTTCTTTAGGAATTGTGGACAATCCCATTTGATATGTCCCTGCTTTTTGCACTCATAGCATGTGACAAGCTCTTTTGCTTCTCTCTTGCTATCTCCAGCTGCTCCTTTCTTGAAGATTTTCTGGTTTCTCTTCTTGCTGTAAAATCTTCCAAATTTTCTGACCATCATAGCCAGAGTTTCTTCATCTAGCTCATCTCCATCGTTAGATTCTTCTTCTTTTTTCTCAGCAGTTTTGAGAGTAAGACCTTTCTTCTTTTTGTCTTGTCTAGCCTCCTCGAGAGCCTTCATTTTACCTTCATACTCCTCAAGGATGCCAAAAAGAACTGTGACAGAGGCCATTGATTCTCCTCTGGCTTCCTCTATTGCTGTTACTTTGGGTTGCCATTCTAGAGGGAGAGCTCTGAGGATCTTTCTGACTTTCTCTATTTGAGTATACTCCTTTCCCAGACTCTTTAGTTGATTCACAATGAGGGTGAATCTCTTCTGTAGCTCTTTTAGATTCTCTCCTTCAGTCATTCTGAAGCTTTCATATTCTTCTATGCATGTATTTAGTTTGTTTTCCCTGACTCCAGTTGTTCCTTCATGAGCAATTTGTAGGGTGTCCCACATTTCATTGGCAGTGGAGCATTGGGAGACTCTATAGAATTCATCTTGATTCAAACCACTAACCAAACAGTATTTTGCCTTAAAATTCAGCAAGACTCTTCTTCTATCTTCCTCATTCCATTAAGCTTCTGGCTTCTCTCTGTATTTTCCATCATCCTTCAAAGCCATTGGGACAAAATCTCCCTTCTGAATGACTGACCAGATATCCAGATCAATTGACTGGAGATAGATTTTCATCCTCATCTTCCAGTACCCATTGTGTTCTCTACTGAAGCCCGGTGGTCTATTTGTGTTGTTGCCTTCTGGTAATATATTTTCTCCAAAGCCAGCCATTTTAATTCCCAGACTATGAGATCATTTGTTTGGGAATCCGGGTTCTGATACCACTTGTTAGTTAGGCTGGCTTCCCAAGAGAGGGGGTGAATTGGGAAGCTTGAAATTTTCTGCAAAATATCAAGAAAGTGAAGAGAGCAAAGTATAGAATGTAAAATAGAGTATAAGAGAATAAACTTTAAAAGTTGCAGTAAAGAGAAGAAAATCTTAGATATTTATCCTGGTTCGGTCTCTCCACTTGACCTGCGTCCAGTCCCCAAGTCACCACTTGAGATTTGCCACTATTCTGCAAGAATTCAATGGGCTTCTTGCAAATGCCTCAATACAAAGATGTTAATCTATTTCTAGAGCTCACTCTATCTCTTAGTGCACTCTTACAAAGTGCTCCCCAATCCCTTGTGATATCTCCTCACAAGAAAATCTATCTTCCAGATGAAGATAAGATTGATTATAAGGAATAAACTCTCTTAAATAGAGTGAATATGAAAGTTGAGCTACACAATATTGAAGTGAGAGAGTAAGAAACTTTGAGTAGATGATTTGGCAAAGTTTCAGTATATACAGTGTTAAAATTGTTACCCACAACTTCGAATGATGTTATATTTATAGATTTAGGTCTCAAATATCCGTTAGAGACAAAATATATCCGTTGGAGAAGTTATCCAACAGTTACTATGAAAAACTATCCATTAACCAACCGCATTTAATGCTTCTGACATATTGAAACTCGAATTTTGGTTGGTCAATAGACAAATTTCACAAAAACTGAAGGTTAACAGCTTCAACATTGAAAGCCTGAAGTTCGTCTGTCATGAAGTGTAATTTGAATTTTGATATTTGGAAAATGTTTCTGTGTTGTGACATACGAATTTTCAAGTGAAAAGTTTTTCTGTTAAGTGTGAACAGTATTTTCAGTTTGCTACAGTACCTTCGAAATTTGAATTTTGGAACCCCAAAATTCATCTGTCCGTAGCTGGTTTGTCAGGCACATTAGTTCATGTGATTCAAAGTTTGAATTTTCAAATGTCAAAGTTCGTCTGTCAGAGAGACTTCTTTTCAGACTAACTTCAAAATTCGAATTTATAAATACTGTCATTCGTATGTTAACATATCACTTTAACAGACTCACAAACTTAGTTTCTGAAATTTGAATTTTCATGTTCAAAGTTCGTCTGTCAGTGAGCAATTTTGAAATCCATTTTAAACTTCATTTCAGATGAACTTTGACATAATTTCAGATGAATTTCTTTAGTTTTCATAAGTTTCATTTTGTCTGAAATTCAAATTTTCAAAACTCAAAGTTCATCTGTTACTTAAAGCTTCTTTCAGACACTTAGCAAAATTCAAATTTCATCAAGTCAAAATTCGTCTGTCAGAGAGGCATCTCTTCAGACTTGTTCAGTTTCAGTACGAAATTCGAATTTCCAAAGGCCAAAGTTCAAACTTTCACTATGACAGATTAGTATTAACCTTTCAAACTTCGCCTGTTGGTGAGTGTTTTTCAAATATTCCATGATTTAACATAGAATCAAGATTTTAAAACATCTTTTCACCAAATCAAAGTCTTTTACTCAAATCAAAACATTTTTAATCATCCTACATGAATCTTTGCACTGATTTCTCCAGGATTTCTTCTCTTGAGCTTTTTGTGCACCTTTGATATCTTTATTCCAAGCTCTTGAAGGTTGGTTTAGAATCATCAAAACTTCTTGATTCAACAGTCAAAGAAGGGAGAATACGCCATGAAAGCTCCTAAAATTACTTAGGTTCATAAGAGGATAGTTATAAGAAGTTACCTTGGAAATTTGAAGCCAAAACTTTTCCCTTTGCTTTGTCAATTTTCGTTAGGTCTTTCATGGCTTCCTTCCATCTTTCTTCACTGGCTTTGTCATGAATGAGGCTGAAGAAGATGCGCTAAATGGCTAACTCAAGTGATTAAAGGGAATAAGTAATGAAATTAACCCTAGGAAAATTAATTTCTAACTGTAGTTACTTTTTGTAAATAAAGCTTTTTGACTAATTCCATTTGTATCCCATTCCACTGTCTATACGTGTCTACCCATATTTTTTGGTTAAAAATTGCTTCAATAAATTTTAAGGACAGTGATTGTATCGACTAAATATTTTTGTCGAAATTATTATTAAATTGGTACAGGATTATCCAAAAATTACTTTTTATCCAAAATTATTATATTAATACAAAATATATTTTATCAAGATCCAATCACTGTCCTTGAATTAGTACTACCTTTTTCTTCAGTCTAAAATAACTTTTATTGGGTAAATATTGACTATAAAACCTTCGTGCCCAAAATAAATTATTTTAATCTTAATAAATTCCATACTATATTCCACTGGGTTTAGTTCATTGAGGCTTCATTTTGACTATAATTTTTCATCTTTACAAAAATTCTCTTAACTAGTGATAAATTTATAAATTTTAAAACTTTTGGTCATTAGGTGTGTTTTTTTCCAAAGTTCATAAATTTTTCTTTATCTTCATCCTGTGTTCGCCGCCTCTCCTTTTTAATTTTTTCTTTTCTTTTTATTTTCTTTTTCCAAGGGCAAAATCATCATTTGCCCAAAATATTTTTTTTTTCTGTATCATTGACACTAAATCTCCTCAAAAGCAAACACCTTGATAAGTAATTAAATTGATTATAATCCCCACAACTGTTTCCTTCACTAACATAATTGTCATTTGCAAAACTTTCATAATTACCTTATGATCCCTAGAACACCACCTCTCTTCAACATCACGTTGTCTATCGTTACTATGAGCCCTTCTAATTCACTTATGATATTCACTGTGCCTTAAGGAGTTAGTTTAAAGTATTAGCCATTCTAATGCCACCATTAGACACTTCCAATGTTAATCTCATCATACTGTACAATCACCCACACTAAACAAGAGCTTATCTTGGCGGGAAAACCATCAATTCTTTTCACAAGTACCAAAGAGTATTAAGAAACTCTTAAGGCTAATCATTGCATCATTAGAGTCTCAAAATTCTCATAGCCCCATTACCACCAAAACAAACCTCATTGACATCCCAATTTTGTTTCCTTATGGTAGTGCTACTCCTTAATATGATTATGTGATTGGCAAAATCCTCTCATTGTCCAACCACTCATTTAAATAGGTTCTATCCGTTCCATTTCCGCTCTTTAACATATAAATCTTGGTCACACTCAGACATGCCCTTGTTCTTTTAATGTTACTCCTCATGTCAACTATAACACCTTCATTTAGGACTAATTTTTCCATGTATCAGACCTTATTAGAGTCCAATTAAACTTAATTAGAAGCTTGAATCACATAAAATTTAAAAACAGAATTTTTAGTTTTCGTGGTACTGTTAATGTGAGAAATTCCATTTTTCCTGATGAATTTTGAAAAATTATAACTAATTCCATAAAAATCATATGCAAATGATTAAAGTCTCTCACAATAGCTTAAAAGATTGTTTATATGGCAAAAATATACAACAGAGCAATTATTTGGCCAATTAGTACAGTAAATTTCATGAATTTTCAATGTTCAAATGGTCAATTCCTGTAAATCCAGTTTTCTGGAGCTAAATTTGAAAATTCACTATAATTCGTACACACATCCCAATTGAGTGCTCTTTGGACCATTTGAAAGCCCTCTTTGTCTAACTTTAAAACATGTATAACATTGATACTTTACATCACAAAATGTTCAAACAATGGTGGGTTCACTCTATAGTGGTCAGAATGACCATTTACATCCTAGTACCTTACAAAACAAAAATTGTAAAATATTTACATGACCATAATTCATCCTCATATCATGCCATATATTCACTAAGACTTAAAGGAAATAAAAACTTGGAGAAACAAATTTAATATTATATTTACAAATTTAAATAAAAGATCAAAGTTCATGGCCATTGCAAGCCATATCAACTCAAACACCAAGTTCTTTCTCCCTTCCTCTCCTTTCTCTTCCTTAGTGGTCTTGTCATAATTTCTCCCTAATCATGGTTAATATGTGGGAGGTTGACCCTCAAAGAATCTCAATAGATAATACCCAAACATGCCATTATATTATCACATTGAGTATGAAAACATCAAGAAAGACATATTTCATCACATTAGCATATTGAAGTCATATAATTTCACAAAATTTTTGGCAAAGTTTCGTTTAGAAAAATGCATATCCTGGGGTCTCAATACCCCTCAATCAACTAAGCTAATAGCATTAAACATCACAAAATAACATTATACTCATATGACAAAGCATTAATCACATTGAAAGTAAGTATGACAATACATTGCAAGTAAGGGAAATTAACTATTTTTCAGTGTTCCAAAGATTCCCACACTTGGTACACCACTTCTTGGGCCTTCTAACACTTCCTTGAACCTAGTCATATCATCATTCAAACACTTTAGCCACTGGTTTCAAGATATACACTACACATTGTACATTAAACCTAAAATTCTCACTTGGCTTTCCTTTGAGTTTTTCTTGAAACTAACACTTTACTTGACTAATTTGGACCTAAAGAATCTATTTTTGGGGTTAAAAAGCATGAAATCCCAACTCTCGGAATAAACCCTTTCTAGCCAAAATTAAGGGAAAATGGAAGAAAAATTGCTATGCTTTTTAATACATCAAACTACTTCCATATTCATGCTCTAAATGAGTATTCTAGTATTTCCCCTATGTTTAATGGTTGGAAAACTCATTTTCTTTCTAGATCAAGGTTTGGCCAAAACTCTAAGAGAAGGAGGAAGGAAAATACACCATGAACCATGCTTATAATACTACCATCTACAAGCTTGAAGTGGAAGAAGACAACTTACTAACTTGAGCTTTTGATTTCTCCTTGAGTTTCCTTTTCTTCTTTCTCTCTTTTCTCTCTTCTCTCCTAGGGTTTTTCTCCTCTGGTTTTGGTTAGTAAACACTTATGAAAATAAAGGAAAAAGAGATTAATTAAGCAGCTTAATTAGGTAGCTATTTATGGTTAATGACTTTAACTAACCACAGTTATTTTTTAGGCCAAAAATATCAACTTCTTGTAGAATTTTTCTCCAAAAGATCTTGTGGCCCAAACTACCATATTTTTACGTATAGGGAGAGAGTTTTAAGTGTCCAAAATTGCTCAATTTTTTCTAGTCTAGATATATCCTGAACTGGGTAATTTTAACTGTACTGATAAAACTACTTTTTATAGTAATTTAGCATTTTTGGGCTACATGACTATTCTAAATTTATTTTTATGTTTCCTTAATTATCCTGTCCCAAATGGTATCTATGTAAGGCCCATATCCTGTCCTGGTTACCTTTTAACTATTCATGGGTCCATAATCTACTTCATTGGTTTAAAGTAACTTTTGTACACTCGGCATTCATTATTTCTTTATCCTTGAACATTAATCCTTAGTACCATATATCATTGGACTTCTCTCATCTAGGCTTCGTTCTAACAGTAATTTTGCATATTTATAAAATTACCCTTGACCCAGGATTAAATTATAATTTCTGAAACTTCCGAGTCATTAGATGTATTTTTTTCCAAGAATTTTTAACTTCTTCTCCACGTGATTTTTATTGCATTCAGACAAGGATGTCATTTTTATAAATCTTTAGGGGTAAAAATGTGATTTCTCATTTTTTCATCCAACAGGAAAAAATGAGCTCTTTGCCCTATTTCACATAAAACGGTGTCTATCTATTTTTGTGAATTCCTTGTATATTTCATATTGTCATTCATTATTTCCTCTTTTATTAATTAGTATCTAGTGAAATTTTCAAATATTACATCAACACCAAATCTTCGACAATGTTGCCTTTAATTAGGTCTATTCTTGCCTTCAAGGACTTACAATTCTTCTCATGCTTAGTCAATATACTCTTCAAGTATTCTTCTACTGCGCACTCTGATTCCTTAACTTTTGTATATAGGCCAAATATTAACCTCATACCAATGTAATTCAACTGTCTCGTTCCCATTCTACCATCCAACTTCAGTCCCATTAAAGGACCCACAATCACCAAGTTCCCTCTATATCTTACCATAAGATCAAAGAAACACCATTTGATATTGTACATGTTTCCATCATATCAATCCCTTAATGCAATAGCTTTAAAGTATATCTTTGAAACTCAAACCTCTTCTTTTTCTAGTCGAATCCAACCTTCATAGTACATTCACTCCACCATACTCAAGACTGCCAATTAAACCAATAGGAAATTTCTACATGACATTTGTCAGTCCAAGCAACCTTCTTAAATTCTATGCAGATCTTATGTAACATCTCAAAAAAGCTAAAATATCTAGAAATGTATAAGGATTTTACAAAAACGGACAAACACTGTTTTGCGTGAAATGGGGTAAAGAGGTCAATTTTTCCGGTTGAACGGAAAAATGAGAAAATTATATTTTTACCCTTAAAGAAGTTCAAAAATAATATCGATGTCCCTAAATTCATAAAAATTAAGTGGGGAAGAAAGAGAAAAGCCCTTGGGAAAATTTATACCTAATGACCCAAAAGTTTCAGGAATTATAATTTAACCTCGGGTCAGGGGTAGTTTTGTAAATATGTAAAATTACTGTCAAAACGAAACCCTCGATGAGAGAAGTCCAATGGTATATGGCACTGAGGGTTAATATTCAAGAATAAAGAAATAATCAGTGCCGAGTGTTTAAAAGTAAATTGTGCGCCCTACTGATGGTGAAAAAGAAACTAGGTCAGGATATGGGCCATACACAGGTACCATTTGGGACAAGATAAGTATGGAAATATAAAAATAAAATTAAAATAGTCCTGGAGCCCAAAACTGCTAAATTACTATAAAGATGATTTTATCGGTATGATTAAAAAGTACCCGGATTGAGGTACATCTAGATCAAGAAAATTTGGATAATTTTGGACACATTTCTCTCTCCCATGTGTGACTTTTCTACAGTATATGAGGCCAAAGAATATTTTATTATTTCTTGGGAATACTTCTTGAAGAAGTATGTAATAAAGTAATCATGTTGAAGCCACCTAATTAAGTCCATTAACCACTCACTTTTACACCATTTCGCGTGTGAACCAGCAGCTGAAACAGAGCAAGAAAACACAAAAAAGAAAGAGAGAAAAGAGAGGAAGAGGAAGAGGGAACTCAAAGCAAAATTGAAAGTTTCACTTGTGGTAAGTTGCACTTCCATCTTCAAGCTTGCTATTTATGGTGTTTAGAGCTTGAACCATGGATTAGATTTTCCTCTCCACTCCCTTAGGTTTTCAGCCATGGCATGATTAACCAAGGAAATGAGTGTACAAACCATCAAACTTAGGGGAAATGCTAGACTACACATTTAAAGCATGAATATGGAAGTAGTTTGATGAATTCTTGAATTTCCCTAATTTTTTTATGAGTTACTTTTCATGTTTAGAGTTAGAATTACATGGATTTGATGCCAAAAATGAGCTTTTCATGGTCCAAAACCTTAGGAACAAGTATTGATTTCAAATAAAAGCTTAAGATTTAGAAAGTGAAAAGTTAGGGTTTAATTTGGAATGAATAGTAATTGAGATAGAGAAGGAATTTGATAATTCTGAGGCCATATTTGTATTCCTCATGAAAAAGAACATGGAATAGAGGTATAATTCATCATTTTTGAGTTAGGAATGAATTTTTGGTGAATTTTAGAAGAATTAGGGTTTCATGAACACTTTTTGAAGAAAGTCATGGAACCATTAGCTTGAGTATTTATTTGATGATACATTAGGATGTGAAGAAGCCCAAGGAAGCTAGTAGGAGCATTGGCATCAAGTGGAGGAGTAAGAGAAAGCATGAAGGTAGCAATTTACCTATTCTTGACTTATATTGTCATGTGATATTTAATGAATTTGATGACTTGCCTGTTGTTTAATATGATCATTTGTGATGCTTTGAGAATGTTGGCTGAGTTAATTAAGGGGTTTTGAGACCTCGGGATATCCAAAATACAAAATGAAACTTTGCTAAAATTTTTATAAAATATTATGGCATAAATGTTTAAAAATATTCACTTGATGTTTTATGATGATTATATGCTTAATATAAAAATATGTTTGCATAAATGGTGATTGCTACTGAGATTCTTTGAATCTCATCCCCCCTTCAATGACTAACCATACTAGGGAGAACCAATGCAAAAGAGCTAAGGAAGAAGCAAAATGCATGGAGAAGAAAATGATGAATTGTAATTTGTGCCTTGTTTTATATGAAGTTGTAAAATAGTGAATATTATCTTAATATTGTAGAAAATGTATGATAATTTCTGGAATATGAAGTTATATTCTACCAAGTTTCATGCCAAAATGAGTTCATTTGCATGGGTTTTGGCAAGCAAATTGCAATATAGATTGAAATAGGGCATTTTCCAGATGTATCTATTTAATTCACCTTTTTTCTGTACTTAATGTGAGGTTAAGTTTCATGGGATTTTTATACCAGATAGAGGGAATCTCAAGCTTTAATATGACACCCAATTCACCCCCTTTGGAGTTGTGTACAATAAATGGTGAATTTTCAAATTTAGGGTTCAAAATAGGACAATATTAGGAAAACTGGAAATTGAAAGTTAAGTACTGGAAATTTCAAAAGATAACATAAAATCGTATAGAGCTCCAAAAATTTAGTGGTTTATATATATGAAAAGATCTATGTCTTAAGATCCATATTCCACTGATTTGGAAGTGATTGGAGTTATAGAACAAGAGATATGCAAGTTGTCTCAAAATTGTCCCAGTAACAGTAGAATTCTGACCCTTCACAATTTAAGTTAATGATATACCAAGTGTAAGTGAAATAAATGTATGATAAAAATATGTCTATAAGTATACATGTAGAGATTTTAAATGACATAGAGTATGCATAATTTTGAATAGAATAGAATAGAATGAAATATGATTTTTCAAATTTGAGGTTATAAAACTGGAAGTTAGAAAAATAACCAAATGAACAGTAAAATTCCATGAAATTACTGGCAAATTGGCCCAATGAAGTTACTATTTTTTATTTTTCCCATGTATATCTGAATTTAAAATAATTTTAGAGACTTGAATCACTTAAATATGATTTTTATAGATTTAATTATGAATTTTCCAATCTTATCAGGTAAAATGAAAATTACCAAATGAACAGTACCCCGAATTTTGAAAAATTCTATTTTTATTATATTATGATTTTAGTTTCTAAATCATGATGAAAGATATCTAATATGATCTAATATATGGGGGAATGGGCCATAATATAAGCTGTTACATCTTATGCCTTGACTTTCCCATTCTTTTTTACCATTTGTAGCTATTGAGAAGTTTGGAATCCTTTGACACTAAAGGTGGAGAATCATTCTTGCCATGATCAGTTGACACCTTAACACATTTATTAGATGGTTTTAGATGTAACTCTATATGGAGAGGAGTCAACTCGACAACTCCTGTCCATCAAGCAACTCTGAGAGTCACGATTATATAGAGACTTGCAACCAAACGTCCCGTACTCAAAGTTCCTTTGACATAAATCTATACCAAGAAAGAAATTCCTTTGTCACTTTATAATTCCTTAGTGTCAAACCACTACCACTGATCTTGTCACTATGCCAAAGAAATTCCTTATTAACTTAGGTTGATAATTTACTTTTCCTTTCTAAATCTTGCTTAAATCACTAGGCTACCTCAACTCAAAATTAATCCATTCACTGCACATAACGTTCCATTGCTAGAATACTCTTGACCAAGGAAACTACCCCAATCATATTCACCACTTTTTGCTTGCAACCATCATTACTCAATTCCCGCTTACAACTTATTGTTTGATAGTAGGGCAAAACCCATTCCAATCCACCATGACATTTAACCAAATAGCAAAACTTGTCAATAACTCGTTTTCCATTAACTCCTTACTCTAAGGGAGTAAATTCAAAGACTAGGTTTTACTCTTCTCTTAGCTCTTCTAAATCTCTTTTTCAACTTAAAATGTCCAATTGCTGCCTTGCCAATCAGTGAGCATGACACTTTAGCTGATAGTCACTATCATTTCACTGTCTTCTTTGATAGCACTAAAATCGTTGTTACCATCACTGCCAAGACCTCCATTGTACAACACTATCTTGGCTCCAGGACACATATCTTTTGCTCTAAATACAATTTCTTGGTGGCCAAGTCATTCTTTATATCTAAAGGATTCAACTTATCCTAAAAAACAAGTAGACCAACATCACAAGGCTCTTCAATGCCTCCAAACAAACTCTGTTTCTATCATTAAGACTTGGTTCTATTTTCCATACTTATAGCCTTCGTAACGTCCAAGATCTTGTACAACTTATCACGTTCTTTCTTTTTCTTTCCCCAAGTAATGTCATTTCTCTTCCATTAAACCAACTGCCTCTTACGCTCTGAATAGAGGTATCTCCTACTATACATACCGGTACTCCAACTTAAGATTCGACTTGCATTTCTCATAGAAAGATTGCTGCCTTACCATTGGCTTAACATAGGGAACCATAATTCCCCAAGAACAAAGATAACAAACTACAGTTACAGGGTCCTAGTCTAGCTCAGGATAAGAGATATAAGAGTACATATGTATTAGTAAGGTGCCAAGTATAGCTACATGCATGTAGGAATACATACACAATGGCCCGAACCATTGTTTTGACACCAAAATATAATACTCTACAATAGATAGCCAAGGAACAAACTTGAGGAAGGAATTCAAATAATAAGGAATAAGACATAAATGGAAAAGACCCCAAAAGAAGCACCAAAGATAGCAAAAAGAGGAGGGACATAGAAATTAGGTTATACGGGACTAGGAAATTTAGAACTACAATAGAACCACAAGAAAAACAAGGGAGACTCTTCACTCTTGTGGTGCCGCAGCACTATCTGCTGCTGTCAAATGACATTAAATTTGGTTTTTGGGATAAACTTCATATGCGCATAACTCTCTACCCAAACCTCTGATTGGCGTGATTCTAATGCCTACAAGTCACTATTAATATCCTTTAACTATAGATACCAACCTCATCATGAAATTACTTTATATGGAGAATTTGGATACTCATGATTGAAATGGTCACTTTTAGATGAAAACTCAACATCAACACTACCCAAACACAACCCTTTGACCTTTAGGTTACCAAACCTTTTCCAGAAGGTCACAAACATCACAAGGACATTATTCAAGGAGGTGGCACCTCAAGAAAACCACACTCTTGGGTTTTGACCTCCTTAAACCCTAATCTTGCCGATCAGGCAGCATATTCATTTTCTTCATAACTTACCAAATCTCATATTTGAACATATAAACTATTCATATTTATCAAAATGTACAAGGGCCACCCATTCCCTAGATGCCAAACTCACTATGAAAACAAAGGGCCATAACCCCCGACATATTAGAATAACCACTAAAATAATCTATACTACAATGACAAGAGTATATACACAACCACGCTTTGAACCATCGAACACCTCTAAAACCAAGATAGCCTTATTCAACCTTTAGGTCAAAGTCTCATAAGTAATACACGAGGGACATGACTACATAGATAGTTCCTAGGAAATACATGCACAACATTTACATATGGTGTTAAGTGTTGTCTTACACTTGGCACAATACTAAATATAACATGTCTAACACATACTAGCATGAGTACTCCAGTATCCCATATGTCCTCGAGGGGATTTATCATTTTTCACTACTCCTTGCTGGAGCTAGTTCCCATCCTGTAAATATTTTTCCTATAAGGGGGTGAGATAAACATCCTAGTAATCGAGGAAAATATAGCAACTACACATAGCCAAGAAATATATATACATGCAATGAGATGTGATGCAAATGTAATGCAAATAAAGGTCTCCCAACACATATAGCTAGAACCACGGGCTAGTCACTATCACAAGGTATACCCAACAAGTGATTCTTTTCCAACAACCAGTAAAGACTAATTCTAGGACATTACTAAGCTCTCTACTCATTAGTATGACCCGACCCAAAGGCCATACTAATGATAGGACTGTGCTTCTCCTTCCTCTAAACCACTCGAATTGATGGTAATTTAGGGAAGGTGCATCTCCAATCCATGACCATCTGGCTCTTCTAGCCATAAGAAGAGGAATTAGTGGCAGGGATATACATATATCAAACTCACCACTTTGACATGAGATCACATATATTATAGGAGGGGATTGGCATACCGCATGGTATCAAATACATCATCACTTAAACCAACCAATGTCATCATGTTTACCACAGTGATGATGCTTTTCATGCTATCATGTTCTATGCACACATGTATATATTCTCATAATTATCATCATCATAGTACATTCTATCTCAATAATGGGCAATATATAATTATTTCCATACTACAAGTCAATATATAATCACATGAACCACATATATAAGACAAGGAAAGAGGTTACCATTTCCATAACTAGTCGTGCCCTAGGATATATTATGATATGAAAGAATGAACATATATATTAATATGAAATCTACATTACATAAAACATACACCCCAGTTATCTCAAGTTGTCCAAACTTGCATGATAACATGGTAGACTGATAGGTCATCAACTACAACACATAAGAGAAGAGGTGTTCCAAGTCAATTCACATTGCTCTACTCGTCGTAGTAGCTCAATACAACTCCAAAGACCCAAAAACAATCATATTCAAGTATTAAGCCTTTACATATACCGATGAACAAATCCTTCATACATCAAAGTACCACTTACCAAAGATTTTCCCACTTCTTAGAGCATAGTCACTTCTACAAAACAAGGCACACCCAACATAATTCATCACACACACACACATACACATTGCTATAAAACATAACCTTAAATATATATCAAACCAACATCCCACACTTAAAACCCATTGAAACCAAGATACCAACTATTTATCTACTCATCTATATACTCAAATTAACTCCCAAAACAAACCATAAATTCATGCAATTAAGATATCATGAAAATTTTCAATTTTAAAGGTTAAGGTTGTGAAAACCACTTCACAATCACTTAAAATCCTTCACATGAGACTTAATAAAACTACACAACACATCAATAACACATTTACAATTATTTCAATTTGTAGAAATATCAATCAAGTCGAATTCTCCAATACTCCTGCAGATCTCAACCAAAAACCATAAGAAAAGAGAGGAGAGGAAAGGGAAAACCACTTACCAACCAAGATTCAAGCTCCCAAGGTCCAGAAATCAACCCCCAAAGCCAGAAAATGCAAGCCCTAGTAGAGCTCCTTCTTTTCTCCTTCAATTTCTTTCTTTTTCACCAATTATATCATGTCCTTATTTAAACAAATTCTACGACTCGGGGTGCAGCGTACGATAAGCTCATCGTCACGTGAGCCTTTTCTGTTTGAAAAAATTTGAAATCATCTGCTTTCTTGTCCTTGGGATAGAGGCTTCTATCTCTTTTCCTTGAGTCTAATCCTTTTTCAGTCTTTTCTACAGTCTTGGTCCTTTTAATGCTGCATAAATCTATAGGTATACTTCTCATTAGCTTGGCACTATGTCTAACACAATATAATGGGGGTTGTTATAGGAAGGGGAAAATTGGGGTCTCCTCCCTTCCAAATTTGTGAACCAAACAAGGGAAGAGGACTAAATCCCCTCCCATTCCTTTTGCTTCTTTCAACATTCAAATCTCCCTTCTCCATTTCAAAATTCAAATTCAAATCTCCTTCTCCTCCCTTCTCACTTTCAAAATTCAAATCTCTCAACTTCCATTGCTTCTTCTCCATCTTACAAATACCATCACCTCACCATTTCTTTCCTCATTTTTGTTGTGTAGATTTCGTGCCCATTGAACTTGATAAGAATTGGTTAAATATATCGATGTTTCTCTCATATGTGATCATTGCTGTTTGATTTCCAAAGCCTCTTGCATTAGAGAGAATAGAGATTAAGGACAAGAAGGCCATTTAACAAGGGATTAGATGAACGGTTGGATAGCAAATTCGATAGTGGACTTAAATGAAGGTATCTGTGATAGGATACAGCGAAGGTCATAAGTTTTTATGTCATGGGTATGTTTCAAGGATTTTTTTTATTTGATTAAGTTGCACAGGTTGCTTGGATAAAGACATAGGGCCAATTAATCGCTATCAAGGAATGATTCCTATTAGCCCATATCTAGGGAATGTAACTGGCTCACCTATTTCATGCTTCATCTAATCTTTTTCTTCTTTTTCTTCTTATTTTTTTCTTTTCCTTTTTGTTCTTTCCTTTTCTTCATTATCTTCATTCTTCCATTTTGCAAAGTTTCAAGAGAAAAATTTCTTATCTCCCTTCTATGCATTGAACAATGAAAACATTTTTGGTGAAACCTGGTAGAGGAACCAATGTATAAATCAAATCACTACCTTATTCCTTCTACTATTCCAGTGAAAGTAAAAAAATAATTTTTATTCCAACGAGTACATAAATCAACGTGTCTTTTTTAATTAGGTTTGGAATATTAGGTTTCTTTAGTTTCTTTTTTGTTTTCTTAATTTTTATTCTAATGGCATATTTGCAAGAAGCTCATAAATCAATGTGTCTTTTTTAAATTCATAGATTATTCTTCTTTGCTAATGAATGATTCATATCATGTGCATGCTAGTATAATTGGTCTGTACCTAACTAATGGTTAGATTAGTTTCAATGCTTTTGATGTGTTGATTGTTATATTTGATAACAACTTTGAGGTTTGGATAAAAAAATTATTTGGTTCCTGAAAGTGCCTTATTACTCAGTAGCCAAAAATTTGGGATTTGATATGAGGACTTTGTATGGTATCATTCCTTACATGAATTTATTGAAGACCGATTTGCAATAGTACATTATATTGATCACATACTTATAGATTTTTTTTTTGGCAAAATTACATGCTTATAGATTAAGGCTGTAATAAGAGGACTAAATTCTATATGAGCAGGACATTTAAGCTGACTTCTCAAGAGGGGGGAGTGAATTAGGAAGATTAAAAATTTTTTGCACAAGGTGAAAACAATGAAGAAAGCAAGGTATGACAGAAAGACAGAGTATAGAGCAGTAAGATGAAAGAGTAGTGATAGAGAGAAGAAAAACTCTGATATTTATCCTGGTTCGGTCTCTCCACTTTACCTACGTCCAGTCCCCAAGACACCACTTGAGATTTTCCACTATTCAGCAAGAATTCAACAGGCTTCTTGCAAATGCCACAGTACAACGTCAGTGCTCTGTTTTCTAGAGCTCACTCAATCACTTTCTGCACTTTAACAAAGTTCTTTACAATCCCTTGTGATATCTCCTCACAAGAAAATCTATCTTCCAGATGAAGATTAGATTGTTTACAAATATGAAACTCTCTTGAATAGAGTGAATACGAAAGTTGAAGTACAAGTATTGAAGTAAGAGGGTAAAAGTCTTTGAGTAGGAGATTTGGCAGAATTTCAGTATATACAAAGTTTAATTCATTACCCACAACTTCAAATGATATTGTATTTATAGATTTAGGTCCCAACTATTCGTTAGAGACAAAATCTATCCATTGGGGAAGTTATCCAATAGTTACTCTGAAAAACTATCCGTTAACCAACCGCATTTAATGCTTCTGACATATTGAAATTCGAATTTCGGTTGGTCAACAGAGGAATTTCGAAGCAACTGAAGGTTAAAGCTTCCAATGTTGAAATACTGAAGTTCGTATGTTCATGAAGTGAAATTCGAATTTTGAAACTTAGAAAATGTTTCCATGTTGTGACATACGAATTTTCAAGAAAAAATTTTTTCTGTTAAGTATGAACAGTATTTTCAATTTGCTACAGTGCCCTCGAAATTCGAATTTTGGAACCCAAAAATTTGTCTGTCCGTAGCAAGCTCAAGAAGTACAGTAGTTCATTTTATTTCGAAATTTGAATTTTAAAAAGAGTGAAGTTCGTCTGTCAGAGAGACCTCTTTTTAGATTTACTTCAACATTCGAATTTGTAAACACTATCCTTCGTATGTCATCATATCATTTCAACAGACTCATAACTTTAGCTTCTGAAATTTGAATTTTCATGTTCAAAGTTCGTCTGTTAGTGAGCAATTTTGAAACTCAATATAATCTTGATTTCAGATGAACTTTAACATTGTTTTAGATGAATTTCTTCAATTTTCACAAGTTTCATTTTGTCTGAAATTCGAATGTTCAAAACTCAAAGTTCGTCTGTTGCTCAAAAGCTTCTTTCAGACACTTATGAAAATTCAAATTTTGGAAAATCAAAATTCGTCTGTCAGAGAAGCATCTCTTCAGACTTATTCAGTTTTAGCTCAAAATTCAAATTTCCAAAGCCAAAGTTCGAATTTTCAATATGACAGTTCAATATAAACCTTTCAAACTTTGTCTGGTGGTGGGTGTTTTTCAAATATTTCATGATTTAACTTAAAATCAAGGTTTTAAAACATCTTTCCACCAAATCAAAGTCTTTTACCCATATTTAAACATAACTAATGATCCTACAACAAAGCTTGCACAGATTACTCAGAACTTCTTCACTTGAAACATTTTGAGCTCCTTTGATATCTTCATTCCAAGCTCTTGAATGTTGGTTTGGAATCATCAAAACTCTAGACTCAACATAAACGTTATTTTATAGCATTTAGTATGCATTATAGTGGTCAAATCCAAGTTAGTATTCTATGGATTTTTTAATATTGATGGTCTATTTGCATAAATTTATTTTTTTCACCTGTCATAAAGATTATGAATCTTACATCTCTTTTTGCTTTAAATGAATACCACCATATGCTTTTGTAACTTATATTTTCTTTTCATATTCCTTAAATTTCTGTTAGTATTTGTATTAGATAATCACAAGAGACTCTATGAAAAGATACATGTAGAAGAGAATGATTATGATTGGTATCCTTACCGTATCAATTCTAATTAAAGCTGCTGACATTCATGATCAAATGAGGTTACTAGATTGATTTGTGCAAATTGCATGTTTGAGATAGACTACTCAACTGCAATTTAGTGAACAATGCACTTGGTTGGTTATAATTGAATTTGATGTCAAATGAAATACAATCTATTAATTTAAACGAGGAGATGTCGCTGTTTTGCCAAGTAGGTTGTGCATTTACTCAATCTAAAACACTACTTGAATCATCAGTTTTCTTATTACATGTTCAACTATTTATGCTTTAGGCATTACTTTTTGGATGCTTGGTTGGTGGTCTGGTTGCTATTATTTACAATTATGAGCTTTGTGGTCTATTTCCAAGTACTAAAGAAGTAAAGTATATGCGTGGTTGAGTGATATTGGGTTTTTTCTTGATGTGTAGGGTACTAACTACAGTATTTGATGTTTCTAGTGGCATTATAGGACTACAAGTACATATTGACACAGTTTTTCAATTCATAACTCATATTGTTAGTAATTTAGTTGACCTTTAAAAATATTTGTTTGAAGAGAAGCTAGAGCTATGGTATGGTATTTGGTTTAATATTTTCTCACTGCTAAACTTAGAGACAGGATACATGGTTTGCTAACAATTCTGCAGTCATGAAACCGGTGAACCTGATCTGCAAGACATTACTAAAGTAGTTTACAATTCACTTGCTGTCATCCAAAGGCAAAATAATTCTTCATACCCATTCCAAGTTACTGTTCAAGTGATTTAAGGTTTTAAAAAAGAACAAGTTTATGGTTAGTTTATCAAGTTTAGTGCCTCATAAGATTATGATTATTTTGTTGGTAACTCAATTTTGATTATGATGTCGTAAAACTATGAGAATCAAACTTGAAAAAATAATTTTGCTTCTTCTTTCTCAGCGATCTGTGCTTATGATGTGGTAAAATAACTCCCCCTTAATCTAATATTGGCAAATTGCCTTTTTTATGTTGCTTTTATAGATAAATTGCATCAAAGTCTAGAGGCCATCTCTATTTCTAAAAGATGAGGGAATGATCAATTTAATAGGTCTACTGTATGTATGAATTAATCACTGGCTTTTTATCATTTTCTTTTAAGTATTCCTATCTTAAGGAAAGTTGTGTAATTATTTGTGACAACAAAGAAGGGCAAGTTAATGTCATATAGGGGAGGCTAATGGGATTCAGTTGGAGACTTTTTATAGGGTGAGAGAGGTAGGCATATGTATGGAAATTATTTAAAAACTTGAGGGAGGGGTGGAAAGAATTAAGTTAATTATTAAAATTAGTCTTTTTTATAAAAAAACAATTCCATTTTAGAACTAAATATATTGTATTGGAAAAAGGACACAAAGTGGTTGTCTAGCACAAATAGGAGCATATTCTACTTTTTTGTTTGGGAGGTTCAATGAACCCTAGTGTTGATAGCGGGGTAAAAATGTTTGAGATTTCTGTCAACTCTCACCAAGTCTCATTAGCATCTTTCTTTGATAAAAAATTACATCTGATACATGGTTAAATCTGATGGCTCATTGCTACTTTGATAATATAGTTTCATATCAATTTTAGCTTTACTCTATTTGAGATGATACTTTTGGTTCCATTCAAAATGACATTTAACCATGCTACTTTGATCACATGGTTTATATCATTCTTATGATTGAATAATTGGCAGGTGAGTTGCTACCATTGCATATGAGAACTTGTGGGACTTGTTTGTTTTTAATGTTTATGAAATATTTCTTGTTATTTTTTTTGCCTCAATATTTTTTTTGGAAGTGTAACACCTTACTTTAATACACTTTAATTACTTGACCAAACACTTCAAAAACCAAAGAAACATAGCCAAAATATCTCATATTTACCTTCCAAAACATCATAGCAGCAGAAATCGCCACAAAACACCTTAAGAAACACTAGAACAGCAGAAACAGGATGCAGGTCCGCAGCCGCTACAGTACCGCCATGGCTCTGGTGCTCTCAGGTACCAGAGAAAACCAAACAGAGGGACTAGCACCGCAGCCTGGCCCTGGCGTCATGGCACCCTCTGCTAGTTTTATAGCAGCAAATTTTTGATGTCTTAAGGTGAACTTCTGACGTGCATAACTTCATACTCTGACCTCTAATTGACCTAATTCCAACTCCTACAAGTCAATATCGTCCCCATCTATCTATAAAACCCAATTTCACCTTAATCCATCTCCATATAGAGATTTTGGATACCTGACACCATTTTAGTCACTTTTGACCAAAACTTGTAACTTACAACCCTTATTTGCCACCAAAGGCAATTTGACCATTTGGGACCATTCACACGGGTCCTAATTGACTTAACCAACTTCTTCAAAGAGGTTTCATCTTAAAGGAACCACTCCTCTGAGATTTGACCCCCTTGAACCCCAAATTGACATAATGGGCTACTTGCCCCAAAACACACCAACAAGGCCCAATTCCGCCTTTGGGCTCATAAATACTACCATACATATTCCTCAACACCCTAAATCATACAAGTATCACAATACATCATACACATCACATACAATACAAATCCATATCCATATTATACCATCATCATCATTACAAACATCAAGATCCTCATATCCTCTACAATCACCCTATCCTACTTAGCACAATATATATAGACAATACACACATGTGCTACGAAGACTTGATATTCCCACGTTCGGTACACTACTCCCTTATCTTATCCAGACTAGTACTAGAACATTCACCTAAAATGTTAGATCATAGGAAAGGCGTGCGAGACAAAGTCTCAGTAACCGGAAACAACCACACCAATATATACCGGTCCACATAATTGTGCACATGGTACAATGAAATACTAATGAATGGTATGCATGTACTCTCTCATAAACGGCTAGAACCATGAGCTGTTGTCACCACAAGACATTTAATAGGAGATTTCCTTCCAACAATTGGTGAAGACTAATTCCGTGACATCACCAAGCTCACCTTACCCTAATGCAACCTGGCCAAAGATTACACTAGTGGTCGGACTGTGGCTCTCCTTCCCCTGGACCACCGCAAATTAGTGGAGATTTAGAGAAGGTGCATCCCCAAATCCACTACCACCTAACTCTCTTGGTCATAGGAAAGGATTTAGTGACAAGGATCTTTATCATATCATCATCATCTACCATATCATCATCACCTCATCATCAATTTCTCACTATGCAATCATATGGTGATGATGCCAATGTCATGCCAACATGCCTTAAACACATATATATCATCATCACAAACATCATATGGACATGCTAGCATGCAATGGTATGGGTTGCTACAACATCATACATACACAACATATACAATCATCCTAGCTATTTTAACTAGTCATGTGTATTCCACGATATGTAGGAAACTATACACATACACAACCAATATTGTGGTATGAAAATGAACATGCATATATACATATATATGTATGTATCAACATATAATTACATAATACAAACACCCGATTACCTCTAGTTGTCAATTCCATACACACGCAATTCCACGAGCTTCTTGGGATATCTAACACACTTGTACCCCTTCAACCAACCAAACAATCTCTACAATACCATAAAATCCTCAATTAACATACAATCCAAATATCCAAATTCACAATTTCACCATTTAAGCTTAACTCAAGGTTCCAACCCCAATTTCATGCATCATTAAGCTCTTAGAGACTATTCAAACTCTAATCAACCATACACACCCCAGATTCCATACTCCCTTTAACAATTTCAACCTAGGGTTAAGCTTAAATCATGCATACTCCTTCCAAAACTTATACCCAAATATCATAAACACCAAATCATACTCCTTTAATCTTATTTCTTATATTTTAATTGGTGGATTTTGGCTAAAACTAAAAATTCCAACATATCCTCAAAAAACCCCAACTCAAAATCAAAGAAAACGAGAGGGAGGAGTAAAAATCACTTACCAATGATTTACCAAGCTCTAGGGGGTTAGAAATCACGTCCCAAGGCCAAAAATCATGAACCCTCACTCTGTTTCTTCTTTCTCCCTCTATTTCTCTCTCGCTCTTGCGTCCAAAATGTTTCTAGTTTAAACCAGATTTTCCCTGCTCACCGCAGCACCAGTAAACTTCACCACAACATGGAGCTTCTCTCTCCCACTTCAATCTTTTCCTCCATCCTAGTCCTTATGATTCTACATACAACACCAATTACACTTTATTAGCAAGGGACCAAGTTAAGGATAATGTAATGAGGGTTGTTATAGGATGTGTATGTAAAGCTTAGGTTTTCTCCTCCTATGCCTCTAAGCAAGTCGTTTATGCTAGCATTAAGACTTCCCCCCAAGAAGGACAAAAAAAGGGAAAATGAATATTGGTATTCCATTTTGCCTCTTGGACTTGAAATATTTTTAAGTAGTCCTGCATTAGTTAATGATGTTTCTGATAGAAAATGGGTAGTTCTAGATAATTATGATTTTAAGTAAGAATATTCTTTTAGGATATTTACATTATCTTTTTAGATTTACTTTAGTTTATTTTGAATTTTTTATGATTTATATTTTATTTTTTTTGGTTTATTCATAGGATTTAGTTAATTGAATTATGATTCATCCTTTATTTAGATTTAAGATAATTTAAAAAGAGATATCTTATCATAGAATTTTAGTAAGATTAGGATTTGAGTTCTATAAATGAAAGTCTCACTACTCAGTTATATTCAAGACTTTGGTTTTTTTTTTATAACAACTTTGGTTGTTGAGATTTGTGATATTTCTCTCTGCCCCCAAGTTCTTCCTTTTCTCTCTCAGATTCTTCTACCTTCCTAATACTTTCTCTATTTCTCTACCCTATTCTATATTCCCCTTACTTACATCAATCGGCATAAGAGTTTTGGTTATAAGATTCAAGTTTTTTCTATCCCCATTGTTCTTCATGTTCTTTTCTTTCATCGCCTTCTAACTTTTTTCCTTTTTCCGTTCTTATATCTTCTTTTGTATTACTTCTTACCATCTGACCATTTCCACATCTTGTTCTTATTTTCTTCCATTTATTTTTATGAAGTTATTGAATAAAAAAAAAGGTAATAAAAAATATATGAGTATATTTATCTTCAGATATATGATGAAGCAAAAGTATATGTCACAACTAAAAATGTGATGCAAATAGCGCAGAAACAAAGGAATAAAATAAAAAAATTAGTTTGATAGGACGGAAGCCAATTTTGGAAGAGTCGTCATCAAAATTTTAAGAAAAATTTTGGAAAATCAAATAAAAAGGGAAAGAATAGCCTGCAAAACAAAATTGGGTTAGAAGTACAATTGTGTGTGAGGAATGTGTTAGATAATCGCACAACACATGTTCCTAAAAACAATTACTTTAAGTTAATTATACAAATTAATATGACTTCTAAAAGTATTTTGGCTATCCTTTTGTCATTCACATGCTAAAATAAGAGTAGAAAAGGAAAAAAAATTTAGAAAATAAAATATAGAAGAATTGGAAGACAACATAAGGAAAAGAAATAAAAATAAAATTACAAAATATTTATTTATTTATAAGGGCAGACTTGACCCAAAATTAGAGTATGAGGTTTACATACCTTGCAACAGAGATCAAAGCACACGTAGTTCAAGATGAAAATGCGTGTCTGTGTGTTGTTATTTTTTAATTATAATTTTTTTGATAAAAGAAAGCTAGTTGAAAATAATTATCATTTCACAAACAAAACAATTTTCTAATTTGCATTGATGTGTTTTAATTTGTAATAGATAATTTAATTTCACTTACTTACTTTTATTTTATTTAATTTTGAAAATATTTTTATTTTTTAGATATATAACCTTTATGAAAATAGACTTCTTGTTTTTATATTTTTTAAAATTCTTAAATTTTTTTATGAAAATAAGATCAATCTATCTAATGCTGACTCATCATTAGATCTGATAGAACAATTCCTTAAGCACCTATGAAAGTTCTCAAAACCATCAAAGTATAAAATTTTATTATTTATTATATATTTTAAAACAATAAGTTAGAAAATATTTTATTTTTATTTATTAATTTTTATGAAAGTAAAGTTTTATTATTTATTATATATTTTAAAGAAATAAATTAGAAACTATTTTTATTTTTGTTTATTAGTTCTTATTAAATATTATTTTTTTCTTAAATAAAATCACCTTAATAATAAGTATTACATTTTAAGCTTATAAAAAAAATAACTATTACATTTTAATGAACCGTGCATAATTTGACTGATATGTTTACATTGACTCACAATCTTACATGACAACATAGTTAACTAAGGTATCTGCAGAAATTCTAGAACCTTCAGGGTGTGATTATTTAGCCAACTATTATTATTATTATTATTATTATTATTATTATTATTATTATTATTACTACAAAGAACATGACAATATTATTATCATATTTGAAATATATATTTTCAACGAGAAAAAGAGAAATTTAAAAGATGTTATTTGTTTTAACAAAGATAAATTTCTCAACCTAACTTATATGTCTACATGGACTCACCATCTCATATAACAAAAAGACTAACTTGAATACATGCGATGGGTTCTAAAACTTCATGTGGTGTAATTATTTTGCTAATCAACTTAAACTCTTTTCTTATTATTATTTATCATCATTATCATATATGTGTATAGTTTTTTTATGGGAAAGGAAATCTTTTCATAAATATACCATTGGATCTTTTTAAGCACATTTTATTAATTTAACTTCAGAAGAAAGACTTATTAATTTAAAACAAAACATATTGTCATAAAATCTTCATTCCTCAAGAATTATAAATTGAAACGATTGAATTCCACGAGAACCAACCATGATTAGTGTCTAATAATTTCGGGAATTAATAAAAGGGGAAATGATACTTGAGGACCAAGACTTTGAATTAATTCCAGTTTAGGACCACAAAATTTAAAAATACCAAAAAAGGACCATGATTTTAAATTAATTAAAAATGTAAATATGAAATGACCTAAATGCCCCTGTTAAAACGTTTTACACTCAACATCTGCTTTTTACTACTTTTTTTTATAAATTTGACACTGAATATCCCAAATTTTACACTGAATACAATAAAGAATTCAACTCTCAGAATTTTACACTCATCTTCTGCGTTTTACTACTCATATTCCACGATTTGACACTGAAGACCCTTGATTTTATATTGGATAAGTCTCAGAATTTTATACTCAACTTCCATTTTTTACTACTCAACATCTATTTTTTACTACTCTTTTTTATAAATTTTACACTAAACTTCCTCAATTTTATACTCATATTCCATAATGTGTTCAGTGTAAAATTAGGGATGTTTAGTGTCAAATTTATGAAAAAGAGTAGTAAAAAGCAGATGTTGAGTGTAAAACGTTTAAACAGGGGCATTTAAGCCATTTCATATTTACATTTTTAATTAATTTAAAATCATGGTCCTTTTTTGGTATTTTTGAATTTTATGGTTCTAAACTGAAATTAATTCAAAGTCTTGGTCCTTAAGTATCATTTCCCCTTAATAAAAAAACGACACAAGTCAAGTGTCTAATTCATTTCAGTATTTGCCTACTACATCAAGGACATTTTCCAAAAACGTGAACATTGGTTCCCACTATAAGGCTTGAACATAAGACAAGTGAGTAACAAATCATAATCAATTCGCATGAACTACTATGTTTATAGAAAAAAAAATCCTGTTCTAATGGCTCAGATTCAGTAAATAAACTCCTCTTATAAGCAAAGATCATGACAAGGACCAGTTTTAGCAACAGGAGCACAGAGTAAACCTTAAAAACACAATTATGAGCCAGATTTTTAACAGCACTTCATTAATCATCAGACAAACCAGTCCCTAATGCACAAAACATCAACTTTTGAAAAAAAAGAAACCCATAAACTTAGAAAAACAATTCCCTGTCCTCTTCCAATTGTCAACGAAAGGTGAAGGCTTGATCATAAGACAATCAAGACACTAAACAACACCAGTTAGCAGGTTATATTTACCAGACAGAAGCATAATTCTAATGATGGCTAAAATTCAATGTTCAATTAAATTCCCTTCATGACTAAAAACTACAACAGGGTAAGCCACAAAAACTGAAACTCAAGGCACATTTGAAGTATAACTCAGGGTTAAATTTTTGAAGCAAATAGCCTTTATCCAATTTAATCTACTCCATCATTAAAGCATTTTAATGATGACAGACAGTAAATTCCAAAGACAAAGAACACAACATTTTTCTGACGAGGAAGAAATTTGACAAATTCACAAGATATGTAGAACATAAGCAAGCAATTACTTTCTGATTACCCATAACGCATACAATAGGTCGAGAAAATAAAAATCACATCATAGTGCTGTCTGATATGAGATTCCAATTAACAATGAAAATGGAGCATCCAATCTATGTCCACAACAAACAATATTCGAACTAAAATTACAAATCCAGTTTCGATAAAAAATCTCAACCCATAGCCTAAAAACTAGGGTTACCAATTGAAGACCCAAATCTCTTTCCTTCTTCATTTGCTCTGCTTTTCCTCTTCTACTCAGTATTTATCTTTGTAGCCCTCACGTTCCTCTTTCTCTTTTCTCTTTTTGCTGCCCCCAACTCTTGTTCTCTTACTTTTTCTATAGCTCTCTTTTAACAACCTACTCCAATTTACCTCACACATCACTTGAAACTCCAAAAAATGAGCCAAACAAAACCAAAATAGAAAAATCAAAGTGCGGCGTCATGGCCTCAATAGTGCCGCCTTTTCATGTGTTTCATTCTCTAGCCCTTCGTCCTGGTTGCCTACGATTGCTCTCGCTTGCACCATTACACTACTGTCCATGGTACAAAGTTGTTGAGGGATTCCTTTGTTGCTTTCTTACCCAAGCTCTCTCTCTGCCACCTAATTCAATGCCTAGCTCCCTTTGCTCTGAACCCTAGTTCCCTTTATCTCTCACTGTCACTATATCTCGGTCTCGCAAATCTGGTTAGGGCTCGTGATCTCTTGTCTTTGGACTCAGCCTCTCAGACCTAGCTTGGCTTCATTCTTTGACTCTGCCTCTCATGTTCTCTCTCCATCTCACCATCACACTCTGCCTCTACCTCACTCATGCTTAAGCCAGGGACTTGAGATTTTTTGGGCTGAAATGCTAAGTTCCAATATTTCAATCCAAAATTACTTTTTTTTTAATTTAATTTAATTTTATTTTATTCCATGTTATTATTATTATTATTATTTTAGTGTTTGGGCTTTGGGCTGAAATTCTGGACCACTAGCATTTTAGCCTCAGCCTAATATCCTTATCTTTCTTTCCTTTTTTTTGTTATTTTATTATTTTTTTGTTATTATTTGCTTTATTTTATTTTAACTAAAAGCAAATCATGGATCTTTTTGAAGATATAGAATCCACTTAAACGGAAAATCTTGAAGAAAATTTTTCTATAATTTTCTTTCATAACTTTGGGAGTGATTTGGATTTTAATTTTAATTTATTATTATTATTTTTTTTGTTACTTTTAGAACTTGCAATTTTTTTCTACCCCTGTCTCACTCGTTCCTAAACTAAGGACTCACGACTTTTTTGGGCTGAAATGCTGAGTTTCTGTATTTCAGTCCAAAATTACTTCTTTTTTTTATTAATTAATTCAATATTTATTATTATTTTGTTTAATGCCCAGACAAATTGGGGTGTTCATAGTATATGTGGAGATTGAAGCGAAAGATGTGCACCCAAGTTAACCCTAAGGTGACAGGGATTCAAGGATGAATCTGTTCTAGAAAAAGGAGAATGATGGAGATCAGAGAGGTGTTTCAAAGATTCTTAAAGAGCTATTAACATAATCCATTACAATGAATTTTTAGATTTTTTTGTTTAGATAATTTTATTTATTTTATTGGCTTCTAATTTGTATTTTCTTGGAGTCAAAGTCATTAGTTAGATTTAAATTAGAATAAACAAAATCTATTAAATAAGCTTGATTCTTAGATTTAGGAGATTTCCTAGATTTAAGAAGATTATTTATGATTATTTAATAATGTTAGTATTAGAATATCAATTTTTTTTTTGAATTTTTGTTTTCATTTTTGGGGTTTCTCTATAATTAAATATATCTTTTAGATTTCTTAGATCTAATAGGATTACTTGAAACCGAAGTATTCCTAATTATTTTAAAATTAGGTTTTTTATATTTTTCCTGTATACAAGTCTCTATGTAATTTATTTTCTTTAAAGAATAATGGAATAATATTATTGTGTCTTTTTAGTAAGAATTTACTGAGTTATTTTTTTTTCCTCTTATCTTTGTGTTTTCTTGAGAATACATCTAACCTATTGTGGTGAGTGATCAACCTTATGGTTGTCGCGTTAAAGTTAAGGATCTAGAGAGAAGTTACTCTAGAATTCTAACTAATTATCTTCTAAATTTTTTAAGTCAAATTCTTTTGCTATTGTGTATTTTCTAAGTTATTTTCGGCAAGTCTTTAAGGGGTCCATATTAGTTTCTTTCATTCCTCCCAAGCCCAATAATGATGTTGTTGCAATAATTAGCTAACTCTTAACTGCTATTGAGAGACATGTCAAAAGCATATATAAATGGAAACCCTTTTTTAGTTGAATTGTTTCCTAATTAGTTTTATTATGCCTTGTGTGCTATTTCTCTTGTAGGTTTGATTTTAGTATGGAGTATTTTTAAATCTACATTGCTGCCATTGATCATTTTGTATGTAGCTTTGATATATGCCAATAGGGGGTAATCTCAACTTCTAATTTCAATCTTTTGTTTTTGCTTTTTATGACCTTTTATTTTTAGATTAAGAAATTCTATTTCCATTTGAGATCCTAGTTATATTGTTATGCAATTACTATGACACAATTTTGTATTAGTGGTGGAAACTACAATGGTTTATGCTACTGTATATTGAGCAGTTTATTTTACTTTTTTGGCCATATATATTAAGCTAATTATGGACAAATTTTTCTTCTTACATTTCGATAAAGAAAATTTAGGTAATTACCATATATTTAATATACATTACCTTTAAGAAATGAAACATATATATAATTTTTTTAATATTCTTAAATTGGCTATTCATGGGATTATGGGTTAAATTGATTAGCAATTCTAAAGATAAAAATTTACGATTGTTTAATGAATGTGATGAGACTATTTATAATTTTATCATTTGGTACTTTAAAATTTGACTTGTGTAGATAAATCCTATGACATATAAAATAGTAAGTAGATGCAGATGATAAATTTTTTTTTCTTTATATTTCTACAATTTGTTACTTTGTTAGTATTGAACAAAATTTCTCAATTTACTTTTCAATTTGATCTACTACAATTATTATTAAGTTACACAATTTAAGTAATTTACAATATACGTCAAATACTTTCCGTGCATTGCACAGTAAAAAAATCTAATTAAAAAAATAAAAATAAAATAAAATATTTGTTACAATATGCCAAATATAATTATTAGTTAGAAAATTTCATTAGATCAAAATATATTTATATTCCAATCCTCATTTCCAACTGATCAAAAACTTTTGAGCATGTGATCAGTTCCATAGTTAGCGAAAAAAGAAAAAATGGAACTACAAATAAAGAGGGGGACTAGCAATCATGCATCGTCATCCTCAATGGGCGAGGCCCCGTACGGCAATCTTTTATGCCAGCAATTTGTCGTTTAGGACTTCTTTTTGACCAACAATCTTTTAGAGCATGTCTTTTAGTTTTAGACTTTTAGGTTGGATTCACTATCACAGTGTCACGCAGTCACGGGTTGGACAAGTGGTGTATTTTGAAAAAAAAAAAATTCAGCATTTTCAGCTTTTGTGTTTAGGATAAGGATACATCCAGTGTCATTTGATTTTTTTGATATAAAAATTAAATATATTGACAACTGGATTTCTTTTTTTTTTTAACAAGAAATACAATTTTTTAAAATTTTTGTTATAATTTACTCACTTTTTAATATTTTGTATTTAATTAAAATATGAGAAAAATATTAAAAAATAAAAAGGCTAGCTTTGGGAAATTTGTAAAGAGATTGAAAAAACAACAAAATGTGTAGAGAATTTATAAATATATTTTTTTGGTAAGGACTAATGGTATCTTCCAACCAATAGTTTAAAATTAATTCCTTTAAAATATAGGATTATCCAAGTAAATTTTTACTTTCTCAATAAGACTTTTTTTTATACACAGCTGAAAATTATATACTGAACAATATAATTAAGGGACAAAGATATGTTATATGCGACCATGTTTGGTTGCTAGATAGAAATTAAAGCCCAAAATGGATGGATTGGAACTAGCGTTCGGGCCTAAAATGAGTTTCGTCCCATTTCCCATGAATGATGATGCATGTGGAATCCCCATTCAAATATATATATATATATATATATATGTATGTATGTATTGGCCAGTGTATATATATATATATATTAAAAACTATAGAAAGTTAATACTATATATTTACAAGATACATATTGTCATTCTTTTCGCAATCATTTCTTTTTTGACTTCATACAAAGTACGGGATCAACTTTTAGTTCCATTAAAAAAAAAAAAGTTGAAATGACGTTAGAATAAAATATGAGTCATACAATCTCCTCAATTTTTTACATCTTTCACTTTTTTGAGTCTTTCGTTTCTTCTTCATCTTTTTGTTTGCCCGTAGCGTTGATTAAACCTTATCGTTCGGTGGCATTTAACTACAGGGGCTCTTTGGACGGTCATGGGTCACCAATTATTTATCTATTCTAATAAATTTTGGACTAATGAAATCTAATTTTTATATAAATATTTCAAAAAATGAAGATTAATTATTTTGCTGTTGGAATAAACTGAGGCTAAGAATTATGCTTCGGGTTCGAGCCTTCTCTTGTGGCTTCTTGGTGTGTTCTTATCGAACATTCCACAATGCTTCAGATGTTAGAACAACCTGGGCTCCAAAGGGGGGTCCGATAATGTCACCAAATGCACTTGCAGGGGTTGCCCATAAAAATTAAGGTTAAGATACATAAAAATCTAAAGAAAACAATAAACTTTATTATTAATATTTCTATATTTTAATTCATTATTTAAAATGAGAAAAAAAACCAATGAGTTGGCTTATTCAACCAGTGGTTCAACATGGGCGGCTATGAACTTTAAGATAATATATCATTCTTTGAACAAAAATATTTTGTTGTTATCTTTGGAAAATTTTTATATATTCATCAAAGACATATATGATTTATAGTATTAACAGTTTAAACTATGATAATGATGATGAGATTATATATTTTTATATTTTTTAAGAAATTGATCTTTCCAATCTTTAATTGTTAATATTTTAAATTATGGGTCTAATTATATCTATATATTTTAATTTTACTAAATTATTAACTTGAGTTTTGGTCCAAAGATTTGTTAGACTCACTACATCATAAATGAGAATAGTTGGCATTTATTTTTTACTTTTATTAGCGTTTTAAAAATGACAACTATTCCAGTACTGATAAAAAATGAGTCTTTACCAACTAAAAGGGTATTTTAGATGGCGTTTATGGTATTTATTTAAAAAAATGTTAATAGAAGTCTTTTTCTCTTAAAAAAAAAAAAGAAAAGTTGGCGTTTCTTTTCAACAATTCTTAAAAATTGACACTCATCCAATCGATCCCTCTTCTCAAAACATAAATCTTTTTGCAGGCATAAGAGCTATTAGTAAATATCTAGAGCATGTCAGGTAGGAAGGTAATAAATTAATTTACTAAAGGAATAAATGAAAATCTAAAAAACAAAGAATAAATGAAAAATTATGTATCAGACTTCACCCCAATTATATATCAAATTCACTAAAAATAACTCCAATTATAAAGTTTAATAGATTTATTTACTAGTCCAAACAAGTCGAAAGATAAGAAATAGCGACTTTTCATAAAACCCAACGTAATTGTGTGCTGAGCATTCCCAAAAGTTGAAGATCCTACATCTTAGACTGACTTGAGATGTGCAACTGAAAGCAGTAGCATTCAACACTTGAGCTTTCAAACCAATGGTCTGCCCAATGGAGAAAAGGCTTTAGGGCTTAAGGTTCAAGCTTTCTGTACCACAACCTGACTAACTTTATAAAATTATTGATTCTAAATGAGGGAAAGGAACCTTAAAAAGAACTTCCAGTGACAACATTAGTACCTCATAATTAATCAAGTAGTTTTAAGTACGTGCATACTTAAATTATATCACCAGAAAAAATAACACTGGTCATTGAACAAAATTTATTTATTTTTTGAAATAGATTTTTTAAAACTTGACTTTCAAGTAAGAATGCATGAAACTAACGCAACAAAGTAAAGCTTATGACTGTGTTAAACTAGCAAAAATTAACATGCAGGCAAACCAGGGGAAAAGTGTAGGAGAAAACCATTTTGAGACATAAGCCTGCATACTTAGACGCTGGCTAACATATTATGCAATAGCAGGAAATCAGTGACGTGAGGGAGAGAAGCCAGGAACATAAAAATATCAGCATCTTAAAGAATATTGAACATTATCTTAAAGGTCATGCCACCAGAAAAATTGAGTGAGTCCAGTCTTGCCATTGTAATCCAGTTATATAGCATCAGACAATCTTCTAGTCACAAAATATTGAAAGAACCAAATGCAGAGATCAAAGGGGTTTACAAAACAATATGAACAACATGATTCAACTAATTTATTAAAAAAAGATCACCTAAAGCGAACCAAACACACCAACTAAAACAAGTGAGGGCTGAAATTAGTTAGGAATGGTGCACTAACCATGTCTAACACTCAAGAAAGTATATAATCAAAGGTAATATTTTTTTTGTGTGACCATAAAACAACAAGGTATCACTCTTCATAAATAGATTTCAATCTTTATATCTATTTTCAGGATCTGTGACAAGAATACTAGGATCTGTTGTTCCAAGCCACAAAATTGCAATAGTTGAAGATACACTTTTACCTAAGTTGTCATTCAAGAAATATTGATAATAGTATTTTTCATGCTCTTAAAATGTGATTTTATATGCAGCATAATGCGAAGCATGCATACTGCAGTTGACCAAAGAAAAGAAAAGGACATCAAAACTTCATTTCTTGAAAAGTTACATGAACTTTTTCAGTTTTATTTATAAACTCATCTCATATAAAGTATAGCCATGTCAGTAATCTCCTCATAATACTGCATGTCTGAAGTGCAACCAGATGTTTATATTGTTTGTTGACCCCACTCCCATTGCCACCCTTGCACCTTACTCCTAAAATGTGCGTACTCAAAACTATTTATGCCCGATAACAAATCATCATCCAAAGAGATAAATGTATATGAAGGCCAAGGAATGAGTTTATTCTCTAACACAGCCCCTCATATGAAAAGCTTTTGAGTTTGACACTTGGACAAGAGGTACAAGCCCATCCATGCTTTATGCTAAAACTTTACCACAAATAAGAGAATAGAGGTGGTGGGAATCAAACTCATGATCACTTGATCAAAAAAGCTCTTATACCATGCTAAGGAGCCACAGAAACAAAAGCTGAAGCTATTAAGTAAAAGCCTAGAAATGACTTTTATCTCTAATACGGTCCAAGATGTCTTTGACAGATTGACTGGGTGCAAGACTTTGGAGTTTAATCATATTAATTCAGTCACTTATCCAAGTTTATGACCTTTATAATTATAACAAAAATTAAACAGATGATGGACACGAAAATGTCATGAATTCACATAATTGCAAATTCAACTCCAGTGTAAACCACTTAATCGACTCCCTTCAAGTTGCAAAAAAAAAAAAAAAAGAAGATATACTTATAGAATAAAGAGAGACTAAGCTGTCATACCAGTCTTTTTCCAACCTAACTCCGAGCCTTGCTCCTGTAGGCTTTCTGCCAACATATTCCATAGTTTATAGCTTATAAGTGCAAGATCCCACTTTTCACTCCCTGGTGTTTTGTGTACAATCCATAGAGACCCCTGCCCTAAAAACAATTCAAATTCCAAAACAAAAGAGAAGAGATTCTGCAGTCAATTGAAGTTCAGATAAGGCTCATTTTATTTTAGCACAACAAATGACTTGACGTCAGGTAGATAAAGTGACCCCATTACTGAAAAAATATTAGATTTCATAATTATATAATACCATATAAAGAAACTACTTAGGAAAAAAAATCATAGTGGCTTACCTTTTTTCCTTGGTCCCTAATGTCAACAATGTTAATGTAAGCACCTTAAATTACCTTCTGAAGAACAAAAAGAATTAGAAGTTGTAAAAATGATAAATTCATTATGTAGCTACATTAACAATTCAGTTCAAACCCATACATCATGTCATTGATTAATAAGGTAAGTGAACCCGTCAAGGCAATTTGCTAACTCAATTTTGCAACAGACAACCTATCGACTTTGAGAGTAAAAATACCATCTTACAAGAATAAAATCCAAAGTTTCGATGCTTTCTTTGTTTCACATATGCCTACCAATAAACCCATTTCTAGTATGCATCAGAGCAATTCCATTCTTGCCCATGCAGCCGCGCCCCTTTTGGCTCATTTTTTAGGTAAAAAACTAAGATGTTTGATATAGAAAGAATTATGACACACGCAAACACATTTTTAAGAGATCAATGATGTAGTGCGAAGCTATCAAGAATGTTCACATGTTCTATTTTTATTGATAGTAAACACCTAAAGTGAGCAGGACGCCCCAGTAAAACAAACCGATTAATTCCACAAATGTAAAAATATGAGAATATAAAACAAACCCATTTCAAAAAATTAAAAATATTACCTCTCTCAATGTCGGCTAAGAGATCCAACTCAATCAACCAGCGGAGACAAACAAGGGTGAAGCAACTATGAAGGCTGTGAGAGAAGAAAATGCAGCGACTTCGGACGACGGCGAGTCTAATAGAGAGCTAGGATGGAGTATAGGGTGGAGTTGGTGGTGAGCTTTGACGGAGCACATGGTGGGAGGACAGAGTTGGGGCACAGGGGATGAAGGAGGTTGAGGATGAACAGTAACTTGGTTTTACAGCGATGTAGGCATCTAGGGTTCACAACGGGAGGGGATGGAGAAAAGAGGGCGACAGTGGGTTTGAAAAAGGGAGGTAGCTCTTGGGGAGAAGCCCAATTGAGCAAAGAAATGAAATCTTCCATATGATAAAAGCAGCAGAGGCAAGGCAGATGGAAGGTAGCTCTTGGGAAGAAGCCCAATTGAGCAAAGAGATAAAATCCTCCATCAGATGAGTCGCCAAGGCAAAGTAATGGAAAGTGGCTCTTGGAGTGATGCCCGGTAGAGCAAGAATGAGTAATGGTGAGAGGCTGAGGGCTAGATTCTAACTAAGCTAGCAAGAAACTTTTGAAAGGTTAAGAAGTTTCCCTTAAATTGCTAAAACACTAATTGACCGTGGCTAAATAACTAAGAAGTTATAAGAATAGATAAAGCAGATATGTCCTAAGAGTAAAAGTTAGAGACCACTGCCTTAATATTATTTAGACCCTGAATCACAAAGAGCCAAATGATCTTAAAGGTATGATAAGATAAGCAGAATAAAAGATTCATGGGTATGTTCATATGTAAAGGCATAGGGGTAAGATGAATCTCTAAGCTAGTAAAGGTTAGAGTAAAAAGAAGCAGTATGAGTATAGGGGATGAATTCCCTAAAATTAAGAGCAATAAGTGATCCAGAGGTCACACAGATGAGTTATAGTTTAAAATGAAGTACAATGCCACATTCTCTAAGTCTCAAGAATGATAAGAGTGCAACAGAACCCCTCAGCACTTTACAAATAAGTACGCTCAAGTGAGGGAAATCTCATGATAAGTGACCTACTGGAAATATGAAAATGATGTAAAAGATGAGGAAAATGTGCCAATAATTAAATTTGGGCACCGAGAATTTATGATAGTCTTACTAAAAGCACCTATTAGGCTATATGAATAAAAAATGAATAGTTTATTGTGACCTCAAACATTTAAAGGAGCATGAAAGGCAATTGAGAAGTTTTGAAATGTAATTAAAGAAAAAGCTTGCTGAACTTAGTAGATGGGAGCTGGGCTCCAAGAAGTACGGTTATTAGGGTACAGAATCTCCCATATGGATCGTAGTAGATCCTAGTAAAGCAAGTAAAGTTATGAAATGGGAGAGACCGAACACTGTAATAGAGACGAGAGGTCTCCAAGTTTAGCAAGATGTTATGAAAAAATTTTTCTCAAGTTGTCTTACCACTTAGATAGAAAAGAAACTAACGTGGGAAAGAGATTAAGAAATGAGTTTTTATAAGCTACAAAGGCTAAACCTCCTTCCCTGAGATGATTAATCTTGATCCAATAATGACCATAGGGGTCTATAATTATTAAAGTAAGCATGGATTAGGATACAAGTAATGTAACAGGGTTGAGTGGTAGGTATTAGCCAATGTTTTATATAATAATTCTATAAAAAGAATGTTCCCACTTATAGTAGCGGTAAATAATACTCTCAAGAAGGGTTACTAGAAGTTATTATAGCTACCATGAGTTGTTATATCTATGATATTACTATGAAAGTGTTTGAGATCACAATAGCCTCAAGGGATTATGAGATAAAAAGAAGAGTTAGACTTGAGGTAAAGAAAAGAAGTTAAAAGTAAATATGAGATGACTTGTAAATGTCATCTAGGCAAAACTAATGTGACAAACTTATGCCTTGGTAGAAAGATTATTCATGTGAATAGCATGAAAGTAGAGAAAGAGATAATATCAGGTGCCAATAATGAAAGTATAGTATGAATAAGATAAGAGAAAGTTATGGAAGTAAGAATAAGGATATTATGAGTGGAAATTCTCAGTACCCCAAAGTAAAGTTAGTTTATGATGTCCTCATAATTCCCAGTTTGAAGAATAGGAACCAGACTCTTTAAATATTATAAATGACTAAATGATACCAGAGTAAAATATTGACTGAAAAGTTAAGTAAGTGAGAAATAAGAGTATTTCTCTGGTAAAAATGGTCTGGAAAATTGAGAAATTAAGAGAAAGAAAATAAGAGGCACTAGTATTTATCTAAATTTCGAGGACGAAATTTATTTTAAGGGGGAGGGAATTATAATATCTTAAAATTTCTCTTTCATGTTTAAGGCCCAATATTTTAAAATTTATAAGAAATTTGCAAAAATGGATATACACCATTTTACATAATATAAGATAAAGAGGGCAATTATCTCAGTTAAAAGGAAAAATGAGAAAATGACCATTTTGGCCTGGGAGAAACAAAAAAATAAAGGAAAAAAAAGAAAAAGGAAAAAAAGAAAGAAAGAAAGAAAGAAGACGAGATGGTGGACGCATGGGGGGATTGAAGTAAATTTTATGAATTTTGATGAAAATTATACCTAATGACCCAGAAGTTTTAAAAATTATAAATTGATCCCGGATCAAGGGTATTTTGTAAATATAAAAAATTATAGTCAAAATGAAGCTCTCAATGAGCTTAGACCATTGGAATATAGTATGGAATTTATTGAGATCAAAATAATATTTATTGGGTAATTATGATTTAATATTAATATCTTACCCGATAAATGTCAGTCTGGACCGCAGGAAGAGGCAGTATTAATTCAAGAAAAATATGTGGGTCTTATATTTGGACCAATTGGGATAATTATATTATGGTAATTTTATGATTATAATTAGTATCCCAATAATAGTAAAATATACTGCTAAAGAAACTTTAATTGTCCAGACCGGTCCAGGATATATCTGGATAAGTAAATAACTAAAATTTTTGGACCAAAATACCCTCCATTTCGTGCTGACCAAGCTGCCCATGATAGAATTATATTATTCAAGTAATTATGTCATTTTCAAGAAAAATCAAGAAGCTTAGGTGGCATAAATTGATTGGTTGGCAAAGTTTATATATACTCCCTCCTTGGCTCATGTGTGCGTCATATTTGGGCAAGAGAAGAAAGGGAGAACCTGCAGCAAAATGATGAAGAAGGAAAGCCACGTGAGGAAGGAGAAGAAAAAGGAAAAAGAGAAGGAAATTCAAGGAAAAAATTGGTAAGCTTCTACTTGTAATTTCTATGGTTTCTAGCTTAGTTCTTGGGTAGTTTAAGATGGTTTCCTTGAACTTTTCTCCCCTCCTCTTGCTGTTTAGTTTCTGTTTTAATGTGGATTTAGGAACAAAAGTGGTTTTCTGCCATGACTTAAGGAGAAACCATGAGATTAAGCAAAAGAAAGCAAGTATAGTATGATTTAAGCAAGTTTTATGAAAAACCAATTTCTTCCTCTTAAGAACAGATTTTGGTCAGACTAATAGGGTGGGAAGGAGCTGGATTTTCATGTATTTGATGGCAAAAATGAGTTCCCATGATGAAAAATCTTAAAGACAAGTATTGGCTCAATGATTAGACTTTAGATAAAGAAATTGAGTCTTTACGGTTTTAATGAGACTTTATAAGGTAGCTACTTGTTCTAGTTGATTGAGCAAGTGTTTAATGATGTTAAGGGACTTGAGGAAGCCTAAGGAGGCTAGTGGAAGCATTAGATTCAAGAGGAAGAGCCAAAGGAATGCTTCAAGGTAGCTAAGTTTCATATTATTGCTTTATGTTCTTTCATTGTCTTTCTATGATTAAATTGTGTTGCCATATTGCAATTATGATTTCATTGATTGGTCTTGGCTGTTAAATGAGGGGTGTTGCTCCCCGGGATGTCCATTTTCTAAGCCGTTATGCTGCCGAATTTTTTATGACTTATATGGCAATCTATTGTTTAAAGATGATTGATGTGATTATATATGATCAAATGTGAGTTATTTTAGATGATTGACATAATTCATGAAATGTCACTTGCTACTGAGATTGCCCCAATCTCACCCCCTCAAGTACCCCAAATGATAGGCACAAGCAATGTCAAGGAGATCAAGGAGCCAAAGAGAATGAAAGGGAGAATGATGCTTGATGATAATTTCAAGCTATGATTCCATATTTTGAAATAATGTATAAAATTATGAATATGCATATGGATCTGTATTCTTGTACTATTATGTTCTTATGAGCACTGTGAAATGTTTGGCATGGATTTGAAACATGGAATGATCATGTGAGTTTGTTATGAAGCCTTGTTTGCCATGTTATATTGCTAGAAATTCATTTTGTGGCCATGAAAGTAAAGTCAACACTGTTTGACTGAAACAGGAAAATTAAGTCAAGCGTTATATATGTTCTGAAAGCATAGAGAACAAGCTTTCCAATGAGCTAAAGAACACTCAATTTGGATATGTGTACAATTTATAGTATATTTTTGAATTTAAGGGTCAAAATTGGACAGTAAAGTAAAAACTGTGAATTTCACTGTAAGTATTACTTATTTTGAAAGGAAGTATAAAATTGTACAGAGCTCCAAAAATTCAGTGATTTATAGGTTTGAAACGATCTGTGTTTTGAGTTCAATATGCCACTGGTTTGAATTCAATTGGAGCTGTACAATGAGAGATATACAAGTTTTGCCAAGACTGTTCTAGTAAAAGTGATGTTTTGATCCCTAGTGATTCAAATTGATTCTGTGCACTTTCTAGACAAAATAAATGTATAATAAAAATATGAAGGTAAGTAGACATAGATATCTTTCCAATGGCATATAGAATGCATGATTTGACTCAGTATAGAGTTAGATATGAATTTTCAAAATTATGGCCAAAATCCTGGAAGAGAGAGGAATGACCATTTGTACAGTATAAGTTTGAGTAATAAACTGTACTAATTGGTCAGGTTAAAAGAGGTTTTCATATTTTTACCTTATATATCAGAGTTCTAGCTTCATTTAGAGACTTGAACCACATTGATACGATTTTTCTGGATTAAGTTATGATTTTTCAAAATTCATCCAGAAAAACTTGAGAACTAAATGAATAGTACCACTTTTTTTTTAATTCAATATTTTGGTTCTACTAATGATTCAAGCTCTTAATATGGGCAATTTGGACATTGTACATACTATGATATATGGAAAATATAGATAAAAGTAAGGTGTTACATAAAGCAGTTGAGAAACAAGACCATCAAGCTTGTGAAGATGTTATAGAGTGGTTTGGCATCAAATGATGCCATGTAGGAGATGGAGGAATCCTTGTGGAGGAGGTAGCCTAGTCTTTTTGCTTGAGGTCAGTATTTGAAATTTTGAGAACAAAATTTTTATAAGGAGGGAAGGATGTAACGACCCTCAAAGTATTGTCATCGATTTAGCCTTGAGCTAATGAGGAGTATAATTGTTACTTTGTATAAGAACCAAAATAGACAAAGTTAGATAAAGAAAGCAAAAGCCTCTCATGCTGCAGCAAATGGCAAGGCCTCCGCGGTGACATACTTGATAAGGAATTCAAATTTTTCAGATAGAGGGGTCTCATGCCATGGCAAGCTTATTGTACGTCGTGGTGTGAGTCACAAATTTTGTTTAAATCCGAACATGTCTCAATCAAGCAAAGAAGAAGAAATTGAAGAAGAAGTGTGAGAGCTCTGCTAGGGCTTGGGATTTTTGACCTTATGGAGCAATTTTTGGACTTTAGAAATTACAATCTTAGTTAGTAAGTAGATTTTTCCTTCTCTCCTCTCTTTTTTGTTTGTTTTTTGTAAGAAATCCGTGGGGAAATGACAGATTTCAGTTTGGTTGAGATTTCTATCGATTAAATTAGTTGTTTATGGGTAATTGATATATGTTCCTACACCTTGGGTATGATTTTTAGAGTGTTTGTGCATGTTTTATCTAAAACCCTAGACTTGAAACTATTGAGGAAGCATGAAATTCAAAATTTAGGAGGTTAAGTATGGTTGGGATGTATGTTTGGGGCTCATTGATATATAATTGTGCTTTTGGAACCTTGGATTAGATGGTTGTATGCCTGATTGGTTGAATTGTCAGTTTTAGGGTATATTAGTACTATGTTAATTGAGGATATTAAGCTATTGCTATATCCAAGAATTGTGTTCGGAAGCTGTAGCACTCTAATAAGTAGTCCAAAAGCATTGTATGCGATCTTGGTACTCTGATGGTCTATCGATTCCCTTGTGTGCATGTTTGTGTGTGTGTGAACAATTCGAGGTAACTGAGGTGTATGTTTGTATATGATGTAGAATTCTTATTTATGTATATATGTTTCTTTCATATTATGATATGTCCTAGGGCACGGTTTATGACAAAATGGTAACCTCTATCCTTGGTGCTTACATTTTATATATGAGATTATGTCATCTATTGTATATATGATTCATTGGCATCCCCATTATTATAGCTTGTGTGTTGATAAGTATGCTAACACAATGATTATGTACATGTAAGAACAAAACATGTTAGCGTGAGAGCATTATCACATTGTTGAATGTAGGAACATTACGATTTTGGATGATGATGATGTATGATACCAAGTAGTATACCGATCTACTTATGGAACACTCGAGGCCTCGTGTCCAAGTGGTAAGGTTGATATATATATCTTTGCCACTAAATCCTCTTCCTATGTCCAGGAGAGCTAGTGGGAGTGGATTTGGGGATGCAGGTTACCTAAATCACCATCAATTCGGGTGGTCCAGAGGAAGGAAAATCAAGATCCAATCATTAGTATGGCGTTTGGCCGGTTTTATACTAGTGAGCAGAGAGCCTAGTGATATTCCAAAATCAGTCTTCACCGGTTGTTGGAAGGGAATCACTTGTTAGGTATACATTGGAAAGATAACTAGCCTATAGTCCTAACTGTGTATGTTTGGGGAAATTCATAACATTGCATTTGCATAACAACTCATTACTTGTATTTATATATTGTTTGGTTATATGTTGTTGGGACTCTGTCTCATACCCTTTTGTAGTTAACATTTAGGTAGAAGACTCTAGCACTAGCCCGGAGAAGCCGAAAGAGTCCTACCTTTCTCTGTTTCACAAGGGCATCTAAGCTCGTTGCTGGTAGCTTATATATATTTGGTTTATGTAATATGTATTATGCCAAATAGTTTCATGCAATGTTTGTTGCTGTAACATTGTATCCTAGGTATTTGGTTATGCACATGGTGGATGTATTATGTAGGGTTATATAAGAATCCGCCAGCATGCTTGGATGCTTGAATGCTTCTTGATATGTTTGGTAGTCTTCTCTTAAACTCAGAAATGGATCAAATTATGGTGGTAATATGTGTATTATGTTATATTAGGCTTGAAATGTGCATGTCATTGGTGTATGTGTTTGGTTTGGTCACGTGGGTATCTAACCCACTTGTGGCTTATGGGTTTTAAGGGGATCAAATTCTACAAGAATGGCTTCTTTAGGATGAGATCGCCCTAAACTCAAGTCTAAAGGTATTTGGGACTTGGGTTAGGTGTTAGTTTGGCATTTCAAGGCCCAAGTATCAAGTTTTGGTCTAAAACTAACCATTTAAGTCTCGAATATCCAAAATCTTCATACTGAGGTATTTTGAAATGTGGTTAGTGTCTATAGTTAGAGTAGGATTAGACTAACCTGTAGGAGTTAGAATCAAGTCAATTGGAAAACAGAGAAAGAAGTTATGTGAGTCGAAAATCTGTCCTGGACATAAGCAAATTGCTTACAACATATCGGTACAGGGCGCCGTGGCGCCAGTGTTCAGGCCGTGGTACTACTCTCTTTTATGCCTTTTTCATTTTCAGATAAAACACCTCCATGCCGCGACAAAACTATAGCAAGCCACAGAGCCATCCCTTGTTTTTGTTACTTAGTTCATTTTTTGTTTTTCTTTGGTGTGTTTTTGTGTCTTCATCTTTAATGTGTTATATTTTGGTATTAGAGCAATGGTTCGGGCCATTATTTTTTCATGTCATGATACTTGGCACGATATTGTTTTATATAAACTCATGAATTTCCTTGTGGTGCTCGTCTAGAGTCATACAACTTAATTTTCACTACCACAAAAATGAGTTTTTTTGGCGCTTTATTGTAGGTGGTTATATAAAAAAAGGCAAAAAAAAAGTCAACCGGAGAGATTTGTAGGTGGTTATAAGAACAACCGCATACAAAAGTATAGTTTTGTAGGTGGTTATTTAAACAACCGCCTACAAAAGTATAATCATTTAAAATAAAAATTAAAAAATAACTAACAAAGGCAGTTATTTAAAATAACCGCATATGATTGTTATTTTTTTTTAAAAAAAATCACCAACGTATACGGTTATGTTTATTAACCATCCATGTTTCTTTCTTTCTTTTAAAAAAATTATTAATTATGAATGTTTATTTTAAATTGCAGCCCCAATTTAAAGCTATAGGCGCACTTTCACTCTTGCTACCTCACAGATTAGTTCATCTTGTCCGAGTTCTCTCCTGCTAGCCAAGTCCATTCGGTGTTTCCATGGGTCCTCAAAGTCCGTGGCTTCTCCATCCCGCTGAATCTGTCTCCCTAGGTTCTTGGATTCTCCATGGGTTCCGCAAGTCCGATCTAGGAACCCTAAGTTTACCCCCAAAGAGAGGCCTACCACTGCTGCTCAGTACACTATGGTTGTTGGTCGGTCCATTTCAGCTTTCCAAAGGTTTAACTTCGACTTTTCTAGGGAAATTCTTAGCTAGAGAAGAAAAAGCTTTCCAAGGAAAAATAATCTATTTTAATACTTTTGGTCAGTTTGTTACTATTCAACATGTGATATTCCAACAGCTCGCAGGGGATCATATTTTTCATCAAATATCAAGTATTCTTATCACCGCCAAAGGTTACTCGATGGTTGGGATTTGAGGGGATGATCTACTTCTATTGTTTAAACAATCTCTGGCTCCATTTAAGCCAAAGGATTTGCAAATTGCTAAAGCTTGATATCCTCAGGAATCTTGCAGGTAAAAATACTCAGCACTTAAAAATGTCTCATTGTATTTTACTAGCTATCCCTATCAAAGGATTGGCCATTTGAGGGTATGTTATTAAACCCTTTTTTTTAATGAAAACATGTTCTTAAACTATTAATAACTTGAAATGTGTTTAAACGATTTTCCTAATATATTTCCTCCAAATTTGTACACGTGGGAGCAATTTCTATGGGCTTGTGAACTCTGGTACTCAAATAGTATGAAGATAAAGTTCTCTAATGGAATGATAAGTACATGCTTAATTCCTATTGCTAGATTTCTTAATCATTCAGTATGTATACTCTTTCTCTTTATTGAGTCTCCTCCCACTTTCCTTTTGTTCTTGGTTTATCCTCTCCCTTGTTTCTAGAATTTTAAGATTTAATGTTTGCCTAATATTGTGATTCAGTAAGGAAACAATGGTAGTTAAAATTTAGATTACAAGGACTGCCAATTATCTTATAAGATATGCATATTCTTCTGGAATAGAATTTAGCATCTTATTCCTCCATGCCTGCCTTTTTGCCAATTTAGATTATTTCTCATACTTAGGGAGCTCTACCATTTTTTTGCTGAAGTATATCTGCTTTGATTACTGTTCAGAGATATTAAGATAGATTTCATATTAACAATGATGTTAATGATATTAAGAATACTGTTTCTATCCTTGTTTTGGAATCCTTATTGAACATTATATGATTCAATTTCCGGTTCCTGACTACAGCTTTGCCCATATGTAATGCACTATGGCTAAGTAGATCCTGAAACAAATACATTGAAATTTCCTCTATCAAGACCATGCAAAGCTGGACAAGAATGTTGTTTAAGCTATGGGATCTTCTCTAATTCTCATCTCATTACCTTTTATGGTTTCTTACCACAATAGAAAAGGGTTCCTTTTGCCTTTGATTACCTTTTTAATAGGAACTGTATCTGGATATTCTCTTGACTTTACTTCTTTTGTTATCCTTAATATTTGGAAATCCTATAGTGAGAAGGGTAGAGTCTAGCTTATGGTTAGAAAGTTTGCATTAGTTAATTAGTATGACTTATGTGTTTCTTCTCTTCTGATTTTCTCTTTTGGTTCTCAATAGCAGAACTTTACTATGGGAGGAGAACCATGACCACGAATCCTATTGCAATTGGGGGAAATAAGGGTACTTTACCTTTTACTTCTGCTATCATTCTATTCTTTCTTCTTTCTTATAAGCTTTTGTTTAAATTGTATATCTTAATAATCAATGGCCATTAAAATATTAATTTAATTTCTTTTGTGATTACTAATTTATGAGTATCAACCATATTTGTTCAAGTCCCTTCTTCTTGTATTTATAGTTATTATATTGTATTTATGGTGTATACTATTTGTAATTGTCACTGCCCTCTAGAAATTGTTCTTATTGTCATTTTGATTTTCAATTAAGCATTTTTATGTGGATATATGGCTGATATAACTCAATGGTGTTATTGATGGTTTACCATATTGGTTTAAGCAAGGATTGAAAGATCGAATCAAGCCCTCAAAGTGGGTAAGAATAAGACAGAGGCTTGATTGCTTATAATGATAAAGTTAGATAATGGTCGTGGGAAAAGGATATTGATCATAAGGATGGAACACCATTAAACTCTTGTTTGTTTTATCTCAATCTACTCTATTTCTGAAACACTTGAGTTACAACATTGCATTATATGGAGTCTAGCATTTTATAACAGAGGTTTATTAATAGTGTTCAACTTCAGGTTAGTACTACATGTTTATCGTTTATTCCTTTTTGCTATAACTTGCTTGACCTGAAGTTTTTTTCATATTGGTCTCATTGACATATTTACAAATTTAGAACCCTGCAACTTGAATGTAGTTTCCATTGTCCTTTCATGAAGGATGTTAATTTGATCAATAATAATTTATCTCTTATAATTTTCCTCTTTGTGGCACTGTATCCTTTTTCCTTCTACTATTCTTATATCCAGCTTTTCTTGAAGTCACAAATAATGGCCATTGTTATAGAGTTGGCTATCATTGTTTTCTCACAAGCTGCTTTTTTCTTAAATTTGTGAATTAGGATGCTAATTCTTTTGGCAATTTGGTATAGTTTTTCATGAACTAATTTTCCCTAGCTGAATTCATTATACATAGAAGATTTATTTTATTTTTTCCTTTCAGTTTATACATGGTCGATGTGGACTGCAACAAATTCTGACATTAGGATGTAATGATTTTTATTTTATCTTTTTTTATCCCCTAAGGCTAAGATTTTCAAGGTAATCTATCTTGCAAAATTCTATTATACACTTTAATGATTTGTCCTTTTAACTATTTTTTATGCAGTCACTTGGGTTCATTGGTTGAATGCTCTTTCTTTAACTTTGAAGGTCATGAAGAGAAGATTGGTTTTGTCAATACAAGGTTCGAGAAAGATTGGCCATGTTCAATAGGTGTTAACATGTTTAGAGATTATTTATAGTGCTTGAGATATTGTTTAGAAATTTTTTTTCTTATTTTATCATTTTGTAGTGTCAATATATTGTTTATTTATGATATGTAAGTTGAAATTAATTTGTAAGTACCCTTTAATGTAATAAATTTTATTTTTTGTCAATGAATTCAACATATTGCATAATTTTGATATTAGATTAATTTAGTATCAAAATATTTTTTTTAAAAAAATAACTATATTTTGTAGGCGGTTATTTGTATAACCGCCTACAAAAGTGGACTTTTATATGCTGTAATATGTATAACCGCATACAAAAGCCCACTTTTATAGGAAGTTATCTGTATAACCGCCAACAGAAAGGAATTTTTATAGGCGGTTAATGACCGCCTACAAAAACCACCCCTTTTTATGGTGCTCTAATAGTAGGCAGTTCTTAACCACCAAGAAAAGGTAAAAATAACCCCCTACAAAACCCATTTTTGTAGTAGTTTTTTTTTTTGCTACTTGTTTATAGGGGAACATGGCTAGTGTAACACCCCTCATGATGCTTGTCTTTGGCATTGTATGCAGGATTGAAGGAAACAGAACGGAGGAAGGTTCAAGTGGAGAAGAAATGAGCTCCACGTCGCGGGGAGAAGCAGAGCCGCTGCGGCGAGAGACTTCCAGTAGTGATTTTTAAGCTGAACTCGGTGGAGGCCGTGGCGAACTTATCTGGAGCCGCGGCGAGAGTCGCGAATTTGGTTTAAATCAGAATCATTTCGGATGAAAAGAAAAGAGAGAAACAGAGGGAGCGACGGAGAAGCAGCGAGAAGCTCTGCTAGGGCACGCCAAATCTGACCTGGGGGGATGTTTTTTGGGCCATAGAAGCTTGTTTCTCAGTTGGTAAGTGGATCTACTCTCTTCCTCTTCATTTTTCTCTTCGATTTGGAGTTGATTTTCGGGGGTTTGTGTGGGAGTCTATGTTTGGTTGATTTCCCACCGATTAAATGGTGCCTAAAGGGATTATTGAAGTGTGATTTAGTGTTATTGAAGCTTGGGTATGAGTTTTGGTTGGGTTATGATGAGTTTAAGTTAAACCCTAGGTTTGAATTTGGGAAAAGAAGTGGAAATCTGAATTGGTATGTGTTAGTGTGTGTTTGAAAGGTTGTTTAAGGTTTATTGGTATGTGTGGATATTGTTAGAACTCCGGGTTAAGCTTGGATGACTAGAATGTGGATTGTAATGTTATGGGAGTTATATTAATTAAAGGTATTATATTGTTATAATGATAGATTGGCTAATTGGAGGTACATAGTTCGTGATTGGGGTGCTCTGGAGGCTTGTTTAAGCCCTACATGTGAGGTGTTGATAACCTGAGGTAACCGGGTGTTTGTTATATTGTATTTTCGATAGTGTATGATGGTACGTATAGTTGTGTATATGTATGCATGTCTCTTTCATATCACGATATTGATGTGCTTGTGTGTACCATTTTTATATATCGTGGTATGAGTAAAGTAGATGATGAGTATAGTTATGATGATGAGATATGTGATGGTGACATTGATATGATATGATATGATGTATACATGACATTGTGTTGATTGTGATGATGATACATATGATGTTGACATTGATATGATATGAAATGGTGCACACATGATGATGATTATATGATGATACATTAGTATCACCACATGATATTGTGAGACTGTGTTATACGGTGGATGGAATGGTGATGATATGATGATATGTATATGTGTATATAACGTATAATGATAGATGTATATGTTAGGGAGGATAAGGATGGGCTATGTGTATATGTATATGTTAGGGAGGATAAGGATGGGATATGTGTATATGTATATGTTAGGGAGGATAAGGATGGATTGTATATGTTAGGGAGGATAAGGATGGGATATGTGTATATGTATATGTTAGGGAGGATAAGGATGGATTATATCTATGTATATGTGTGTTAGGGAAGATAAGGATGGAAGTCCTAGAGGGGACGACATGCATATCATGCATTATACATTGCATTCATCTATTATATGAGTTATATTTGTATATATATATATGTTTATGTGTTGTTGATCCCAGTTATTGAGACATTGTCTCACACCCCTCCCCTCCATGACTAACCTTTCAGGTGAAGACTCTGGTGATGCTAGTTTGGAGGAGATCAAGGAGTTAGTAGTCGTTCGGTCTTCGGGAATTCCAAGTATATTTGGTGGTTATAATTTAGTTTATGTAATTCTGTGCCAAGTGGGTTGTTGTAGTTGGTTGCCTGGACGAGAGTCCTGGGAGTACTATTTGTATATTATATCATGGGATGATAGTAATATTGATGAATGTTATGCAAGATGTGTACGTGATGTATGATGTGTGAGATTGATGGGGGACCTCGGTATGAGTCTGTAATGTATGAGCAGTTATTTGTATGCTAGAATGGTTGAATGTGAGCCCAAGTGTGGTTTTTGGGCCATGGAGGTGAGTTGTGGGCATATAGCCTATTATGTGGTTTTGGGGTTCAAGGGGGTCAATCCTTGAAGGAAAGGTTTCTTCAGGGTAAAACCTTCTTGGACATGTTAGTCTAGCCAAATATGACCTGTGTGAAGGGTCTTGGGGTGTCCAGTTGCCTTTGGTAGTAATTGGAGGTAGTAGGTTGAGTTTTGGTTAAGAAGTGGTCAAAATGGTTTTGGGTGTCTAGAATCTGCAAATGGAGTTAGTTTTGGTTGAAATTGGTATCCATGGTTAGATAATGAAGAGAGAGACTTGTAGGAGTTGGAATCACGTCAATCAGAGTTCAGAGCAAGAAGTTATGCGAGTCTGAAGTTGGCCTGGCAATTCAGCACTTTGCTGATATGAGTTCTGATGCTGGGGCCACGGCGCCATAAATCCAGGCTGCGGCACCAGCAAGATAGTGGGCGCCAGTGAGTCTGTGAAGGGTTGGAGCTGCGGCGTCACTGTAGCAGGCCGCGGCCTCGTCCTGTTCAGGTGCTTTTCTGGTGTGTTTCTGTTACTCTAAAGAATTGGAAGTTCCCTTGTGATGTTTGGGGCTATGTTTGTTTGATTTATGAAGGTTTTGGTCAGGTCTGGAGGTGTTTGAATAGAGGATGTTACATTTTGGTATTAGAGCAATGGTTCAGGCCATTGATTTTGCTTTTCTAAATATTTGGCACAGAATGGATTACATAAACTTGTGAATTCCCGATGTAATACTAGCCCAGAGTCATATAACTATTTGGGTCTCCATTGGTGTACAGAGGGAAAGATGTATTGCAGGAGGTAAGCAAAGTAATAGTAATCTCTTTAGAGAGATGCATGAGAAATGAGTTATATTGAATGACTGAGTTATTGATTAAGGAAGAACTTTGAACAGAATGCGGAAGCAATTAACTGGCAAAGTAATGGTGATGTAAATGGAGAATCCAGTATATATGTGAAGTTTAATGTTAGAAAGGTTAAGCCAACGAGTATAAGATAATATGAATGATGGAATCGATGTGGATGTGATGGAGTCGGATGGGCCCTAAGAGTTGGAAGAAGAGGTATCTTCTTTTGGCTGAAAAACTTTCAAAAGCTAATCCACCAGCTTTTGAAAGTAAGTTGAAATGTGTGATAGCCAAAGAAAGGGTGGATTAATTAAGAAACTATATTTGGTGCTATGAATTGCACCTCTGCATAAAAGGTGTAATTGAAATACTCAAGATGGAAACGGAGGCTGAGCAGTGAAGGAGGCGAGTCTTACTAAGTGCTAAGGCTTCAGGAGCTCGCCTGGAAATCAAGAGTAGTTGTCAGTGGTGTCATATTCATTTTTGGAGGATTGGCATATGAAGAAATATGCTTTGTCTTAATGAATGTAGGACACTGATGAGGTTAAAAGAACTTCAATTATCTGTGCTTTTCCCTCTGGGGGATTCCTAAGAGGAAATTAGCAAAAGTAGTGGAAAAAACTTAATCGTAAGAAATAAGGTAAGTTGTTAAGTACTATAAGTGATGGAAATAATGTAGGCTCTTTTTGTTCCCTCTTGCTATCTCGAGCAGCTTCTTTCTTGAAGATTTTATTGTTTCTCTTCTTGCTGTAGAGTCTTCCAAATTTTCTGACCATCATAGCCAGAGTTTCTTCATCTAGCTCCTCTCCATCGTCAGATTCTTCCTCCTTTTCTTCAGCACCTTTGAGAGCAAGGCCTTTCTTCTTTCTGTCTTGTCCAGCTTCCTTGAGAGCTTTGAGTTTTCCTTCATACTCCTCAAGGCTCCCAAATAGAGTTGTGACAGAGGCCATTGATTCTCCTCTGGCTTCCTCTATTGCTGTTACTTTGGATTGCTATTCCAGAGGGAGAGCTCTGAGAATCTTTCTTGCTTTCTCTGTTTGAGTGTACTCCTTTCCCAGGCTCTTTAGTTGATTCATAATGAGAGTGAATCTCTTTTGTAGTTCTTTAATAGTTTTTCCTTCAACCATTCTGAAGCTTTCATATTCTCCAATGCAGGTATTCAGTTTTTTTTCCCTGACTCCAGTTGTTCCTTCATGAGCAATCTGCAGGCTGTCCCACATTTCCTTGGCAGTGGAGCACTGTGAGACTCTGTAGAATTCGTCTTGATTCAAGGAACTGACTAAACAATGTTTTGCCTTGAAGTTTAACAAGACTTTCCTTCTGTCTTCCTCATTCCATTCAGCTTCTGGCTTTTCTCTGTACTTTCTATCATCTTCTAAAGCCATGGGGACAAAGTCTCCCTTCTGGATGACTGACCAGATGTCCAGATCGATTAACTGGAGATAGATTTGCATTCTCATCTTCCAGTAACCATAATGCTCTCCACTGAAGCCAGGTGGTCTGTTTGTATTGTTCCCTTATGGAAATATGCTTTCTCCAAGCTAGCCATTTTAATTCCCGGACTATGAGATCCTTTGAATGGGAATTCGGACTCTGATACTACTTGTTAGTTAGGCTGACTTCCCAAGAGGGGGGGTGAATTGGGAAGATTAAAATTTTCTGCACAAAGTGAAAATAATGAAGAAAGCGAGGTATGACAGAAAAACAGAGTATAAAACAGTAAGATAAAAGAGTAGTGATAGAGAGAAGAAAAAATCTGATATTTATCCTGGTTCGGTCTCTCCTTTTGACCTACGTCCAGTCCCTAAGACAACACTTGAGATTTTTCACTATTCAGTAAGAATTCAACGGGCTTCTTGCAAATGCCACAGTATAACTTCAGTGCTCTGTTTTCTAGAGCTCACTCAATCTCTTTCTGCACTTTCACAAAGTGCTTTACAAACCCTTGTGATATCTCCTTATAAGAAAATCTATCCTCCAGATGAAGATTAGATTGTTTACAAAGATGAAACTCTCTAGAATAGAGTGAATATGAAAGTTGAGGTACAAGTATTAAAGTAAGAGGGTAAAAGTCTTTGAGTAGAAGATTTGGCAGAATTGCACTATATACAAAGTTTAATTCATTACACACAACTTCAAATTATGTTATATTTATAGATTTAAGTCTCAAATGTCCGTTAGAGACAAAATCTATCCATTGGAGAAGTTATCCAACGGTTACTCTAAAAAGCTATCCGTTAACCAACCGCATTTAATGCTTCTGACATACTGAAATTCAAATTTCGGTTGGTCAACAGACGAATTTTGAAGGAACCGAAGGTTAAAGCTTCCAACGTTAAAATACTAAAGTTTGTCTGTTCATGAGATGAAATTCAAATTTTGAAACTTAGAAAATGTTTACATGTTGTGACATACGAATTTTCAAGAAGGAAGTTTTTCTGTCAAGTGTGAATATTATTTTCAATTTGCTACAGTGCCCTCGAAATTCTAATTTTGGAACCCCAAAATTTGTCTGTCCGCAGCAAGCTCGAAAGGCACAATAGTTCATTTACTTCGAAATTCAAATTTTCAAAGAGTGAAGTTCATCTGTCAGAGAGGCCTCTTTTCAGACTTACTTCAACATTCGAATTTGTAAACACTGTCCTTCGTATGTCATCATATCATTTCAACAGACTCACAACTTTAGCTTCTGAAATTCGAATTTCCATGTTCAAAGTTCGTCTGTCAGTGATCAATTTTGAAACTCAATATAATCTTGATTTCAGATAAACTTTAACATTGTTTTAGACGAATTTCTTCAGTTTTCATAAATTTTGATTTTGTCTAAAATTCGAATGTTCAAAACCCAAAGTTCGTCTATTGCTCAACAGCTTCTTTCAGACACTTATAAAAATTCGAATTTTGGAAAATCAAAATTTGTCTGTCAAAGAGGCATCTCTCCAGACTTATTCAGTTTTAGCTTGAAATTCGAATTTCCAAAACCAAAGTTCAAATTTCCAACATGACAGTTTAATGTTAATTTCTCAAACTTCGTCTGTTGGTGGGTATTTTTCAAATATTTCATAAAATCAAGTTTTTAAAACATCTTCTCATCAAATTAAAGTCTTTTACCCATATTTAAACATATGTTGTACAGATTTCTCCAGGATTTCTTCATTTGAACTCTTAGTGCACCTTTGATATCTTTTACTCCAAGCTCTTGAGAGTTGATTTGGAATCATCAAAACTTCTTGATTCAACATTCTCTCCCTTTTTGATGATGAAAAAACAACTTGCAAACTGGATTAGTACTTGGGTTTGCTTTAACAAGCTCCCCCTCAACATATGCATTATATTTCAAAAGATATCATATATAGTACATCAAAGATTCAAGGAGTGATATTGCAACCAAGGAATTCATTCAATTTAATACTTGTTGCTTTACAGAACCCAATTAAAGTAAAAAGTTCTTCAAAAACCAATTCCAAAACACAAAGCAAATACAAAATGCAAACAATCAAAACAGACATCAAAATACAAATGATCAAAATAGACAGCATGACAAGAGGATTCAAGCCTAAGTTTTAAGCAGATTTCTCCAGGATTTCTTCATTTGAACTCTTTGTACACCTTTGATATCTTTTACTCCAAGCTCTTGAGAGTTGATTTGGAATCATCAAAACTTCTTGATTTAACACTAGTGGTAAGAGTGACCTTCAAAACCACATGATCTCCAACATCAAACTCCAACGGTCTTCTACTCCTGTCTACATAACTCTTTTACCAACTTTGAGCTGTAAGAAGATTCTGATGAATACACTTTATTTGTCGAGAGGTTTGATCCACAATATCTGGGCTCAAAAGACTCCTTTGACCGCATTTGACCCAACACAATGGTGACCTATACTTCCTGCCATACAATGCTTCATACGAAGCCATTTACAAACTCGAAAGGAAACTATTGTTGTAGGCAAATTCAACCAACGGTAGAAACTAATCCCAATTGCCTCTATTCTCTAGAACACATGCTCGCAGCATGTCCTCTAGAGTCTGAATAGTCCTCTCAGTTTACCCATCAGATTGAGGGTGATAAGCAGTACTAAAACTCAACTTTGTACCCATGGCCTTCTGAAGTAATTTCCAAAACCTGGATGTAAACCTAGGATCTCTGTCCGACATAATATTTATCGAGACTTCATGCAACTTCACAACCTTATTCACATACAACTGAGCCAACTTTTCCATAGAAAAAATTTCCCGAATTGGAAGGAAATGGGTTGTCTTCTTCACCCTATCCACAATGACCTATATTCCATTGTGTCCTGAAGAGGTCCTCGGTAATCGCATCACAAAATCCATGGAAACGCTATCTCATTTCCTCTCCGGGATTTCCAAAGGTTGCAACATACCAGCAGGCAATTGGTGTTCAATTTTTACCTTCTGACAGATTAGGCATCTTGCCACATACTCTGCGATATCTTTTTTCATCTGGTTACTAGTAACCACGTTTTAAATCCTGATACATCTTAGTGGTACCTGGGTAAATAGTGTACCTGCTCTTATGAGCTTCTTCCAAAATGATCTCTCACAACCCCGCAACATTTGGCACACAAATCTGACCACGATACTAGATGATACCATCCTCCTAAATAACAAAGTCCTGGGTCTCCGCCATTTCAAAATATTCCTGAATGCCCAAAAGATAGTCATCCTCCATCTGAGCATAGCAAATGTTCCTCAATAAATTGCTTGATACACTAATAGAACTCATTACTAGTACTTCAGGATGAACATTAATGGATAACTTCATACCTCTCAGGCTCTCTAGCAACTACTTGTCCCTTAACATCATTGTGGTCATATAGATCGACTTTCTACTCAATGCATCCGTCTCAATGTTGGCTTTCCCAGGATGATACTTCAAAGCAAACTCATAGTCCACAAGGAATACAACCCAACACCATTGCCTCATGTTTAGTTCTTTCTGATCAAACAAATACTTTAAACTATTGTGATCACTGAATACCTCAAACTGAGCACCATAAAGATAATGCCTCCATAATTTCAAGGTAAACACTATAGTCGCTAGCTCAAGGTCATAAGTAAGATAATTCTCCTCATGAGGCCTCAACTACCTTGAAGCATACGCCATAACTCTGCCTTGCTGTATCAATACACACCCTAGACCCTTCTTAGAGTCGTCCATGTAAACAATGAACAACTTCGATCAGTTAGGGATAATGAGCACTGGGGTAGACATCAGACAAACCCTCAGCTCTTGGAATGCCCTCTCACACTTGGCATCCCAAATGAAAGATCGATCCTTACAGGTGAGTCTAGTCAATGGCATAACAAGTTGAAAAAATCCCTTAAAGAACCTTCGATAGTATCCAGCCAAACCCAGAAAACTCTGAATTTTAGTCATTGATTGCGGTCTCTACCAATTCAACACCGCTTCCACTTTACCAGGGTCTACAGCCACACCTTCTGCAGAAATCACATGACCCAGAAATTTCACTTCCCGTAGCCAAAACTCACACTTACTGAGCTTAACATACAGTTAGTGATCCTGCAATACTTGCAACACAATCCGAAGATGAAGCGCATGCTCTTCCTCACTCTTAGAGTAAACCAGAATGTCATCAATAAAAACCACCACAAATTAATCCAAATACGGCCGAAACACCGTATTCATATAATTCATGAAGATTGCCGAGGCATTAGTCAACCCGAATGGCATCACAAGAAACTCATAATGACTATATCGAGTTTGAAAAGCCATTTTAGGCACATCTTCAGCATGTACTCGCAATTGATGGTATCCTAACCTCAAATCGATTTTAGAGAATACGGAGGCACCTGCCAACTGATTAATCAAGTCCTCAATCCTAGGCAAAGGATATTTATTCTTGATTGTTACTCGGTTCAGCTGCCTGTAATCAATGTACAATCTGAGGCTACCATCCTTCTTCTTAAGAAACAACACTGGAGCTCCTCAAGGTGAGACACTAGGTCTGATAAAACCTCTTTTCAACAAATCCTCAATCTGCTTCTTGAGCTCTTTCAATTCAGACAGTGCTATTTGATATGGAGCCTTTGAAATAGGACTTGTCCCAAGCACCAAATCGATGGAAAACTCCAGTTCTCATAGTGGTGGTAAACTGGTGATCTCCTCTGGAAACATATCAAGCAATTCATTCACAACTGGGTATCTTTCTACACCACCTTTTATATCCATGTTCATAGAGAAGAAAACTAGAAACCCTTGATATCCTTTCTTCAAATACTTGTCAGTTTGGGCAAAGGACAAACAAACATTTTCATCCCTTTCAATACTAGGGATATTCATATGCAAAGACATAGTCTTCCAAACACAGTCGAGAATGGCATTATTTGCCTCCAACCAATCCATCCCAATTATCACATCAATCTCTCACAACAGTAAACATATTAGATCTAGGGTAGTGCTTCAGTGTTCAAAACATACTGCACAATTTAGACAAGCTTGAGCAGTTCTTAATGAAACTCTCATGGGTGTGGATACCGACAACTCAAAAGACAACCCCATTGTGACAATACCCAATCTCCGAGCACAATCAAAAGAAACAAAGGAATATGATGTACTTGAGTCAAACAAAGCATGAATAGAGTAACCATTAAGTTTAAGTTAACCTCTAATCAAATTAGACACTGCATCTGCTTCCTGTCGGGTGATGCCAAAAACTCGTTCGGGTATCACGGGCCTCCTCGTCGTATCATCACACCTTGGCTCCCAATAATTCTGTGACATATGACCTGGTCTCCCACATTTATAACAAGTCAAGCACAAATGATCACCATGGCAAAACCCACATTTTGTGCATGGATTTGATGAACTACCTGACCCGTACTGAGATGGAATGGAGTCCATTCCTGCATACTCACTCTGATTGGAACGCCCTTGGTCAAAACCTCCTTGATAAAAGGGTCCCCTACCAAACTGACCTCTGTTGGACTGATCTCTGCCAAACCTGCCTCTTCCTCTACCGTGGCGGCCTCTATTATGGAGATCTCTTCTTCCACTAGAACCTATACTGCCACTATTGCTAACACTACCTGAACCACTTCCTTTACTTATTCCTCCTGTAGGTCCTAAGTGAGAAAAGGCTCGACTTCATGGAATTTCTTCTATGCTCCTCAACCTCCTTCATCTGTTTGTATAGGGCACGTATCTTCATACATAAGTCTGCAAAGGACACAAACTCCACCATAGAAAACCACTCATTTATCTTAGGATGGACTCCCTCAAGCAACCTCTAAGCCATCCACCTATCATCAAGGTAATTATTCAGATAAGTGGAATATTTGGCCAAGTCCAAAAACTAATCAATGTAGTCATCTGCAGACAGATTCCCTTGTTGAAAAGTTAGGAATTTGGCCTCCTTTTGCATCATTAAAGCTGGAGGGACATAGTATGTAAAGAACCGTTCCTTAAATTGATCCTAAGTCATAGGAGGATTCATCACCCCAATATTTGGGAGAATACTCCTCTACCAATGCTTGGCCTTCTTCTCAAGCTTAAATGCCACCAGTTGCACCCTTTGCTCTAAGATGCAATCCATCACACTAAAGATGTTCTACAATTGTTCTATCTAATTCTTAGCCTGAGAAACATCCATGGTACCTTCAAAAGCTGGGGGATTAAACTTCCGAAAGTCCTTCAACTGTGAAGAGATACCCCTTCTTCTAACTATTGGGGCTCTCTCAGGCTCCACTACATTCTCATCCTTTCCTGTATTCAGATCTACAAACATGCCAGCCTCTTCATTCACTTCATCCTGCTCTTGCCTATCCATTCGCTCTCGCAACCTATTCAACGTTTCCCCCTGAGTGTTCACCTGATTATTGAGGCTAGCCAACATCTCATGCATCTACCTTATGAGATCACTGTTAGTCTATCTTCCTCTGCAAGACATTCTTCCTACACACGGGCAACAACACATTCAATTATATGGTTTTGGACTAGTATTGCAGTGGGAATATAGTCTATGAATTTAAAATTGGGCCAAGTAGTGCTTCAAGCAGAAAAAATGGCCCAAAACCATTGGTTTGATACCAAAATCTAACACCCTACCTCCTGACACCTCTATCTGTGACCAAAAACTTCAAAACTAGCCAAACACAACCCAAACAACTCGAAACAACATACCAAACCTTCAGAGTAGCGGAAAAACAACACAAAAGCACCAAAAAGTAGGCTAGGGTTGCGGCTGCTATAGTATCGCCGTGGCTCCAGGCCTCCCCTGCTTTTCCTCACTTCGTCCTCTATTGGCACCGTGGCCTGGACCCTGACGCCGTGGCGCCTCTGCTGATTTTCCATATCTGCAAAACTCAACATATAGGGGACTTCCAACGGGCATAATTTTATGCTCCGACCTCCAATTGACTTGATTCCAACTCCTACAAGTCAATCTAGTCCCAATTTATTCATAGACACTACTTTAATCTTAATCTAAGTCTATATGGAGATTCTGGACCCTTAACATTATTTTGGCCACTTATTGACCAAAACTCACCACTAACAACCTCCAATTGCCACTAAAGGCAATTAGTCGCTCAAAGACCAATCATATAGGTCCAAAACCCCCAAACTAACTTGTCTAAAGAGATTTCACCCCAAAGGAACCACTCCTCTGAGATTTGACCCCCCTTGAACCCCAACTTTACAAAAGGGGTTACAGGCCCTTAAACACACCAATCAGGGCCAATTCCAACTTTCATCATATATAACATAAACACACAACATACGTACCATAAACAGTATCTTTTCCACATATAACTATACATACAACCATCCATAACAATACTCCCATTGTCATACATTCATTACAAGCCATTCTGTCCTACTTGGCACAAGATACATGATCCAAAATACACATAAACTACATAGACCTAGTACTCCCATGTCCGCTGCTACTCCTTCGGCTTCTCAGGACTAGTGCCAGAACCGTCACCTGAAAGGTTAGTTCATGGGAGAGGAGTATGGGACAATGTCTCAGTAACCGGGAACAACCACATACACATATATATACATATATCTCACATAATTCATGAATGCAATGTAAAATGAATGGAATGCATGTCACCTTTGTAGGGACCCCCATCCTTATCCTCCTTAACATATATATATAATCCATCCTTATCCTCCCTAACATATATAATCCATCCTTATCCTCCCTAACATATATATATATATCATCATACATCACATTACCATCACATTATCACCACTCCATCTGCCATATATTGTAACATCCTACCTCTTGAAACCTCCGTACTTAACCAAAACTTCAACATCTGACCCAACACAACCCCGACATCTCAAAACAACTCTTCAAGTTTATAAACACAGCGGAAACGACTTAAAACATCCAAAAACTGGGCTGGGGCTACGGCTGCTACAGTACCACCGTGGCTCCGGCCTCCCTTGCTTCTTTATTGCTTCTGTCTCCTTTGGCGCCGCGGCCTGCCTTCCCGCGCCGCGGTGCCCCCTGCTGATATACCATATCAGCAAAATCAACATTCTGGGGTGAACTTCTGACATGCATAACTTTATGCTCCGACCTCCGATTGACTCGATTTCAACTCCTACAAGTCAATCTAGTCCCCATCTATCCACAGACACCAATTTTACGTCAATCCAACTCCGTATGGAGATTTGGGACCCTTAACACTGTTTTGGTCACTTATTAACCAAAACTCGCCACTATCAACCTCCAATTGCCATCAAAGGCAAATGGACACTCCCAAACCAATCATACAGGTCCAAAATCCCCAAACCAACTTGTCCAAAGAGGCTTTACCTCAAAGGAACCACTCCTCTGAGATTTGACCTCTTGGAACCCAACGGGTTATAGGCCCTTAGACAAACCAACAAGGCCCAACATCACTCTGGACTCCCCAAAACTGTCACCCAAACTTCTCAACAATATTCAACCATACATACCACACACATAAACATCCATACATAGCCAGTCTCAATCGTAACATTATCCATTACAAACCATCCTATCCTACTTGGTGCAAAACACCATTACAGAATACACACACTACATAGACTATTCCCATGCACACAGCTACTCCCGCGTCTTCTCAGGACTAGTGCCAGAACCATCACCTGAAAGGTTAGTTTATGGAAGAGGGGGTGAGACAATGTCTCAGTAACCGGGAACAACAACCACACATACATATATATATATATACATATATCTCACACAAATCATGAATGCAATATGAGATGAATGACATGAATGTCGCCCTCACAGGGACTCTATCCTTATCCTCCCTAACACGTATATCATCCATCCTTATTCTCCCTAACATATATATATAATCCATCCTTATCCTCCCTCACATATATATAATCCATCCTTATCCTCCCTAATATATATATAATCCATCCTTATCCTTCCTAACACATATATATATCATCATGCATCATACCACCATCACATCATCACCACTCCATCCACCATACATAACAGTCTCACAATGTCATGTGGTGATGCTCATGTATCATCATATCATCATCATAATGTCATGTATGCATCATATCATATCATTATCACACATATCATCATCATAGTCATAACCATCATCTAACTATATACATACCACGATGTATATAAAAATAGTACACACAAACACATTGATATCGTTGTATGAAAGAGACATGCATATATATACAAATATACATACTATCATATAACATAACCAATACAATGTAAACAAACACCCGGTTACCTCAATTGTCATTACCACACACACACGAGTTCTACAAGCTTCCTTGATTTGTCCAATACACGTGAACCCCTCTCGATTAGCCAACAACCTTTATCATGTCACAATTCTTCCATTAACATAATATACCAATAAACCAAACATCACAATTCAACCATATTAACCTAACCCAAGGTTCCAACACCCTTTCCATGCATCAATAAGCTCTTAGAGATCACTCAAACACTACACAACCTCATATACTTCGGATTCCCAAGAGCCCTAACCAAAAACAACCTAGGGTTAAGCTCTAAACACACATAATCCCTTCAAAACTCACATCCAAGCACCAAGAACATCAAAACACAATTCCTTAACCCCAAAACATCCATTTTAATCGGTGGATTTCACCCCAAACCGAACATCCAACAGTACAACCGGAAATCCCAAATTTCAACTGAAGAAAATGGAGAGAGAGGAGTAGGGAATGCTTACCAACTTAAATCCAAGCTCCTAATGGATGAGAATCACTCTAGAACACCGAAAATGCCAAACCCTAGCACTGCTCCTCGTCTCTCTGCGTCGCTCCCGTCATTTTCTTTCTTTCTTTTGCGTCTGACTGATCCGGATTTAAATAACTTTTCTGACTCTCGCCGCGGCTCCACCAAATTATCCGGAACAATGCCACTGGAAAGCTTCTCGCCGCGGCGGCCCTGCTCCTCGCCGTGGCGTGGAGCTCCTTCAGACTCCACTTGAGCCTTCCTCCATCCTGTTTCCTCCGGTCCTGAACACAATGCCAAGAAAAATATTATGAGGGGCATTACATATATCACAGTCTCATAATGTCATGTGGTGATGCTCATGTATCATCATATAATCTTTATCGTAATCATCATAATGTCGTGTATGCATCATGTCATATCATATCATTGTCATCATTACATATCTCATCATCGTAATCATAATCATCATCTAACTGTATATAAACTACAATATTTAAAAACAGTACACACAAACACATCAATATCATGGTATGAAAGAAACATGCATAAATATACACAACTATAAGTATTATTATACAATATTGACAATACAATATAAACAAACACCTGGTTACCTTAAGTGTTAATACCATGCTCACACGGGTCCCACAAGCTTTCTTGAACACCAATCCCAGGACTAGCCTTCTCTAAGAAGCCAAATAACCTTAATAATACCACAATTCTTCAATTAACACAATATACCAAACATTCAAATTCCACAATTCAACCACTTTAGCCTAACCCAAGGTTCCAACACCCCTTTCATGTATCAATAAGCTCTTAGGGACTATTCAAACATAACTCAACCACATACACTTTGGATTCCCAAGAGCGCTAACGGAAAACAACTTAGGGTTAAACTTAAATCATACATAAACCCTTCAAAACCCACATCCAAGCAACAAGAACACTAAAACACACTTCCTTAACCTCATTTCATCCATTTCAATTAGTGAATTTTGGCTAGAACCGAAGATCCAACCTCAAAACCTCAAAATCCCAAATTTTCAACCGAAGTTAATGGACAGGGAGGAGTAGAAAATGCTTACCTACTTAAATCCAAGCTCGAGGTCCAAAAATTACTCTCAATGGCTAGAAAACACAAATCCTAGTAGAGCTCCCTCAGTTTCCTCCGTTTCTTTCTTTTTTGATCATCCGAAATGATCCGGATTTAAACAAATTTTTTATCCTCACCACGGCTCTACTAATTCAGTTGAAACAACGCCACTGGACATGCTCTTGCCGTGGCAGCCCTACTTCTCGCTGCAACATGGAGCTCTTTCAGACTCCACTTGAATCTTCCTCTATCCTGTTTTCTCCGGTCCTAAACATAACGCCAAAAAATATATCATGAAGGATGTTACACCTAGGAGTTTTGCAAATTTGCTTGTTTAAACCAGCAGGGGGCACCACGATGACAAGAAGCTAGGCTATGGTGCCAGAGAGTCAGTGGGCGTGAGAGATTTTGTGTAGGAATGGAGCCGTGGTGGTACTATAGCGGTCATGGCCACAACCCAATTTTTGGTGTTATTTGACTTTTCTTCCACTGTTCTGATGTCTGAAAGGTGTAATTGAGATTTTTAGGCTTTGGTTGGTTGGTTTCTCGAAGTTTTTGGTCAAGTCTAGAGGTGTTTGGGTGTAAGGTGTGACAAAATCCATGATGGGATGATAGGTTTTGATTTGTTTGAGATTTCTACTAATTAAATTTTTTTGTTTATAGGTTATTGATGTATGATTTGGTCTTCTTAAACCTTGGGTATAAGTTTTTGAGTGTTTTTGCATGTTTTATCTAAAACCCTGGACTTAAAACATTAAGGAAGCATGAAATTCAAAATTCAAGTGGTTGAGTATGGTTGGAATGTATATTTCGGGTTCATTGATATATGATTATGCTTTCGGAACCTTGGATTGGATGGTTGTATGCTTGATTGGTTGAATTATAAGTTTTGGGATATATGAGTACTATGTTACTTGAGGATATTATGGTATTATAGTCTCCAAGAATTGTGTTTGGATGTTATGGCACTTTAAAAAGTGGTTTAGAAGCATTGTATGTAGTCATGGTACTCGGACAGCCTATCTATTCCCATGTGTGGGTGTTTGTGTCGGTAAACAATTCGAGGTAACCAGGGCATATATTTGTATATAATGTAAATTCTTATTTATGTATATATGTTTGTTTCTTTCATATCATAATATGTCTCAGGGCGAGGCTCGTGACGAAATGGTAACCTCTATCCTTGATATTTGCATTTTATATATGAGATTATGTCATGATTCATTGATATCCCCATTGTTGTAGCTTGTATGTTGATATGTATGCTAGAATGATGATTATGTATATGTAAGCACGAAACATATTAGCATGAAAGCATCATCAAATTGTTGAACATGAGTACATTTATGGTTTTCAATGATGATGACGTATGATACCGCATGGTATACTGATCCACTCGTAGAACATGCAAGGCCTCATGTCCAAGTGGTAAGGTTAATAAATGTATGTCACTGCCATTAAATCCTCTTCCTATGGCCAGGAGAGTCAGGTGGTAATGCATTTAGGGATGCACCTTCCCTAAAACACCACCAATTTGAGTGGTCCAGAGAAAAGAGAACAATGATCTAATCATTAGTGTGGTCTTTGGCTAGGTTATACTAGTAAGCGGAGAGCTTAGTTATGTCCTAAAATCAATTTTCACTGGTTGTTGGAAGGGAATCACATATTGGGTATACCTTGTAATGGTAATTATCCCATGGTTCTAACCGTGTCTGTTTGGGGACATCCATAACATTACATTTGCATAACAACTCATTACTTGTATTTATATGTTGTTTGGTTATGTGTTGTTATTTTTCCTCAAATACTAGAACTCTGTCTTACACCCCTATATAGTTAACATTTTAGGAGAAGACTCTAGTACTAACCCAGAGAAGCCTAAAGAGTCCTAGCTTTCACAAAGGCAACTAAGATAGTAGCTGGTAGCTTATATATTTTTGGTTTATGTAATATGTATTATGTCAAGTAGTATCATGCAATGTTTGATGCTGTAACATTGTATCATGGTTATTTGGTAATATATGTAATTGATGTATTATGTAGGGTTATATAGAAACCCGATAGTGTGCTTGGAGGCTTGTATGTCATGTTGGTGTGTTTGGTAGTCTTCTCTTGGACCCTGGAACTGGTCAGACTATGGTAGCACTATATGTATTATGTTATATTATGCTTAAAATGTGTATTTGTTTGGTTTGGTCAAGTGGGTATCTAACCCATTTGTGGTTTATGGGGTTCAAGAGGGTCAAATTCGACAGGAATGGTTTCCTTAGGATGAGATCACCCTAAACTCAGTCCTAAAAGTATTTAGGACTTAGGTTAGGTGTTAGTTTCTGGTATTGGTGTGTTGGTTTGGCATTTGGAGGCCCAAGTGCAAAGTTTTTATTCAAAACTAACCATTTTGGCCTCTTGTGTACAAAATCTCCATACTAAGGTGTTTTGAAGTGTGGTTGGTGTCTATAGTTAGAGAAGGATTAGAATGACATGTAGGAGTTGAAATCAGGTCAATCAAAGATTGAAGAAGGAAGTTATGCGTGTTGAAAATCCACCATAGACATAAGCAAATTGTTTACATGATATTAGTACAGGGTGCTAGTGTCTAGGTCACGGCACCACCCTCTTCTGTGGCTTTTTCATTTTTAGACAAAATACCACCATGATGTGGTGGTACTATAGCAGGCCGTAGAGCCATATATATATCCCCTATTTTTGTTACTTGGTTGCTATTTTGTTTTGCTTTAGTGTGTTTTTGGGTTTTGATCTTTAGGGGGTTACAATATTCAACTGAACATTTTTTTGTAATATGATAGCATTATAATAGTGTCATCATCCTTATAAATTTTACATTACCGACTATACTATTGTATTGGATTGCCTAATCAAAACTAAGAAAGATGTGGATGTCCTCATTCATAAGGAAATAATCCCCAACTTCATAGGTGCAACCACTAATGTTGCAACATTTTTTAATGGTCTACGGAAAAATATCGTGCAAGAGAATTTCAGTTTTGAATACCTTGATATTTGCAAAAGTTTGAATGGCTTCTATCAAAATCCTTGGCACAAGATGATGGCAACTCTAAGACGTGACTATTGTCATGCACCTTGGCAAACTGTTGCCTCTTTTGCTCAAATTTTATTCTCATTCTCTCCATTGTTCAAACCATATTTTCTATCCTCTAATTAGTGAAGAAGATTTAAAAATGGTATAAGAGTGATATTTGAGTGTTCTATGGTTGAACTTAATTTGTTATTATTTGGAGAGTTAATTATCTAGTAATGATGAACTTTATTTTGTTGGTTTTTGTTGAAAACAGAAATTGCACCTTGTAGATGTAGAAAAATTTTACTTCTCATTGTTTTATTTAAACTTTTTTCTACAATTTGAAAATCATGATTTGGCTTTTCTTATATATATATATTTGGTGAATTATATGTAGTTTTTTTTTAAAGCAAAGGTAGGGGATTTTGAGGGGAAGGGACCTGTTTAGATCATCAATATTTTACGAAGGTTCCCTTTCTTTAGTTAATTGGGGGGGGGGAGTTTTGAGGGGATGTGCATATTTTTTTTAGTGACTGAAATGGCCTCAAAGCTAAATTCTTCTTCTTCTTTTTATTTTTGGTCTCCTTTTACACTCTCTCATTTTTGCACAATTTCTTCCTTTTTATATCATGAGTAACAATATAATAAAAATTAAAATATTCATCTTTTATTTTCTTGTCATTTGATACATAATAAAATAAAATTTAATAATAACCTTCATAATGATATTAAATAGTGAAATTAAACAAATAATTTTTTTCTCAAAGCAATAAATTAAGAAAAATATTTTACTATGAAATGAAGGTTTTGACATTCTTAAAATATGATATTAATAAAAAATAATTATTAAAACAAGAAAAGAATAGAAAAGAACTTTATTCACATGAATAAAATAGTCAATTTATTATTAATTTCTCTCTCCTCCTTCCTAAACAAAATAAATAATCATTAAAATTCTTCCTCTCTTCTCCCCCTCCCTCCATTCCTCTTCTTCCCCTTCCCCTTCCCCTCCATTGTATCAAACATACATGAATATTGATGATTTATTGATTTTAAAATTTAAATTAACCTTCCATTTAGGCATTTATCTATGTATAAGTAAGTTAATTTAGTTTGGTGAGAAATCCTTGTAACATGTCGGAGATAGATCCCACGCATTCAGTTTCATTTTATAAATAAAAAAATACAAATAAATATATTCAACAGTATTTTATTTTCAATATATTTAAAAATTAATTTTTTTAATTAAAAAATATCAATATATAAAATATAGAATTTATAAAAAATTATGTTATTTCCATAAACATAAATCGTATGATTTTTTTTTTGGCAAAAAAAGTAAAATTTATTTTTTTGATGTATAAATAATATAATTTAGTTTTTAAATTAAGGGTTATAAGTAATTACTGCAAACTAATGACACTGAACTGAATGTAACCTATAAACCTAAACTCCGAAATCTAATTCATTAAAAGAAAGTCTAATATCTAAATACAAAATGCAGACAGAAGAGATGCTTAACAAAAGCATGTAGTATATGTTGAATCAAGAAGTTTTGATGATTCCAAATCAACTCTCAAGAGTTTGGAGTAAAAGATATCAAATGTGCACAAAGAGTTCAAATGAAGAAATCCTAGAGAAATCTGTGCAAAATTTGTTGTAGGATGTTTAATTAGGTTTAAATATGGGTAAAAGACTTTGATTTGATGAAAAGATATTTTAAAAACTTGATTTTATGAAATATTTGAAAAATACCCACCAACAGACGAAGTTTGAAAAGATTACATTGAACTGTCATGTTGGAAATTCGAATTTCGAGCTAAAACTGAATAAGTCTAAAGAGATGTCTCTCTGACAGACGAATTTTGATTTTCCAAAATTAGAATTTTCATAAGTATCTGAAAGAAGCTGTTGAGTAACAGACGAACTTTGAGTTTTGAAAATTCAAATTTCTGACAAAATACAACTTATGAAAATCAAGAAATCCGTTTGAAACAATGTCAAAGTTCATCTGAAATCAAGACTATATTGAGTTTCAAAAATTAGTCACTGACAGACGAACTTTGAACATGGAAATTTGAATTTCAGAAGCTAAAGTTGTGAGTCTGTTGAAATGATATGCTGGCATACGAAGGACAGTGTTTACAAATTCGAATGTTGAAGTAAGTCTGAAAAGAGGTCTCTCTGAAAGACGAACTTCACTCTTTGAAAATTTGAATTTCAAAGTAAATGAACTACTGTGCCTTTTGAGCCTGCTACGGACAGACGAATTTTGGGGTTCCAAAATTTGAATTTCGAAGGCACTGTAGTAAATTAAAAATACTGTTCACACTTAACAGAAAAACTTTCTACTTGAAAATTCGTATGTCACAATATGGAAACATTTTCTAAATTTCAAAATTCGAATTTCACCTCATGAACAGACGAACTTCAGTATTTCAACGTTGGAAGCTTTGACCTTCGGTTCCTTCAAAATTCGTCTGTTGACCAACCGAAATTCGAATTTCAGTATGTCAGAAGTATTAAATGCGGTTGGTTAACAGATAGTTTTTCAGAGTAACTGTTGGATAACTTCTCCAAGGGATAGATTTTGTCTCTAAAGACTACTGACATAAAAGGAGCCAAACAAATTTGGGTACCTAAAAGGAAAATATGAACCTTGTTTTGCAGGTCTGTCTCAAAGCTAAAAGAAGCAACAAATGGTATATGGACAGTGCCTGCTCAAGCCACATGACCGGTGACAAGGAGAAGTTCATCACCCTTAGAGACAAGAAAGGAGGAAAGGTGACCTTTGGAGGTGATCAGTATGGCAGAATAGTTGGCATTGGCATTGTGGGCAAGAATCCTGAAACATCCATTGAAGAGGTGCTGTTTGTGATAGGCCTCAACCACAATCTACTAAGTGTGAGCCAAACATGTGACAAAGGAAATTGGGTGCTGTTTGACTCAAAATTCTTCCTAGTCATTAGAAAAAGTGATCACAAAGTAATCCTCAAAGCTCAAAGGGATGGTAACTACTATACTATTGATCTTGATGAACTTCCTCCCTTAGATTCTGTTTGCTTAATTAGTCAGGACAATGATAGTTGGCTATGGCATAGAAGATTAGCTCATGTTAACATGAATCAACTTTCAAAACTGGTTAAAGACGAGCTAGTCACTAGCCTACCAAAAATTGCTTTTGAAAAAGACAAAGAATGTGATGCATGCTTAAGAGGAAAGCAAACTAAATCTTCTTTTAAACCTAAAAACGTAGTCACCACAACTAGACCACTAGAACTACTACATATGGATTTAATTGGTCTATCTAGGGTAAAGAGCATTGGTGGTAATCTGTATGTGCTTGTAATTGTGGATGATTACTCTAGATTTACATGGACACTATTTCTTTCCTCTAAAAGTGATACCTTTGATGCATATGTAACCTTAGCCAAGAAAGTGCAAAATGAGAAAGGTATTTTTATTGTGTCTATCAGGTCAGATCATGGAGGAGAATTTGAGAACTCATACTTTCTGGAGTATTGCAATGAGCATGGAATTGATCACAACTTCTCAGCTCCAAGAACTCCTCAACAGAATGGAGTAGTAGAAAGGAAGAACAGAACCATTAGAGAGATGGCTAGAGCTATGTTGAATGAAAAGGAACTATCTCAAGTGTTTTGGGCTAATGCAGTAAATACAGCAAGCTACATCATAAATAGAGCCTACATCAGACCAATCCTTGGAAAGACTCCATACGAGCTGTACAAGGGAAGAAAGCCAAATCTGTCACATCTCCATGTGTTCGGGTGCAAATGCTTCATTCACAACAATGGGAAAGAAAATCTGGGTAAGTTTGATCCCAAATCCGATGAAGGTATATTTCTGGGCTATTCTTGTAGAAGTAAGGCATATAGAGTTTTTAATAAAAGATCTAATTCATTAGAGGAATCTATGCATGTAGTATTTATTGAAAATGAAACCGCTTCCAAACATGTTACTGATGAGGATGGTCTTGTTTCAAACTTTAAAAAGTTAGATATCTCTAATGAAGGTATAATTGGACCTCCAAAAATATATGAATCTATTAATATAGAGGAAGATATTCAGGAGAGAGATTTTGAAGAAGAAAATAATGAAGAAATATCTCAGGAACTCCCTAGAGCTTGGAGATATCAAAGGAATCATCATGTTGATCAAGTGATAGGGAATGTTCATGAGAAAGTTAGAACCAGAAAACAGTTAAGGGATCAAATGATTAACTGTGCATTCATCTCACAAATTGAACCTAAATGTACTGAGGAAGCCTTAACTGATGAGTACTAGATTCTAGCTATGCAGGATGAATTAAATCAGTTTGAAAGAAATCAAGTCTGGGATTTAGTGCCTAGACCAAAAAATCATCCTGTCATAGGTACCAAATGGGTTTTTAGAAATAAACTTGATGAATCAGGATCAATCATCAAAAATAAAGCTAGACTGGTTGCTAAAGGATATAATCAAGAAGAGGGAATTGATTTTGAGGAAACCTTTACTCCAGTAGCTAGATTAGAAGCGATTAGAATTCTATTAGCATATGCATGCATGAAAAATATTTTGTTATATCAAATGGATGTCAAGAGTGTGTTTCTGAATGGATATATCATGGAAGAGGTTTATGTAGATCAACCTCCAGGTTTTGATGATTCTACAAAACCAAACCATGTGTATAAACTGAAGAAAGCTCTTTACGGTTTGAAGCAAGCCCCTAGAGCATGGTATGAAAGATTGGGTAATTTTCTAATAGAAAAAGAGTTTAACAGAGGAAAAGTAGATATAACTTTATTTACTAAGAAAGAAAATAAAGATTTACTTATTGTTCAAATCTATGTTGATGATATTATATTTGGTGCTACTAATGAGTCTCTTTGCAAGAATTTTTCTAAGTTAATGCAGGGGGAATTCGAAATGTCTATGATGGGTGAACTCAACTTCTTCCTTGGATTGCAAATCAGACAGTGCAATGATGGTATCTTCCTCAATCAATCCAAGTATCTGAAAGAATTGCTGAAGAAGTTTGGAATGGAAAATGCCAAGCCAATGGGGACACCTATGGCTACTGCAACCAAACTGGATATGGATGAAAAAGGGAAATTGTTTGACATAACTCAGTATAGAAGAATGATTGGATCCCTGTTGTACCTAACTACCAGCAGTCTTGACATTATGTTTAGTGTCTGTATGTGTGCAAGGTTCCAATCATGTCCCAAAGAAACCCATGCAACTGCTGTGAAGCGCATGTTCAGATATCTCATTGGAACTTCACAGATGGGTCTCTGGTATCCGAAGGGCAATGGAGAAGATCTCAAAGGATACACTGAGGCTGACTTTGCAGGATCCAAAATTGACAGAAAAAAGCACAAGTGGAACATGTCAGTTTCTTGGAGGATCCCTGGTTTCATGGTTTAGCAAAAAGCAGAACAGTGTGGCCTTATCCACAGTAGAGGCTGAGTATGTTACTGCTGGAAGCTGTTGTGCCCAAATCATCTGGATGAAACAGCAGCTTGAAGATCTTGAGGTTGAGTTGAAGGAAATACCAATCATGTGTGACAATCAAAGTGCCATTAATATCACAAAGAATCCTGTCATGCACTCAAGGACAAAACATATTGAAGTTAGGCACCACTTCATAAGGGATCATGTTTTGAAAGGAGAAATCAGACTAGAGTACATCCCAACCGAAGATCAAGTTGCAGATATCCTGACAAAGCCTCTATCAAAAGATAGACATTGCAAAATTAGAAGAGAATTGAGCATGATAAATCCCAATGAACTGTAAGTAAATCCGTATGTAATTCTGTTTTTAGATTTTCCAATATTGAATTAATTCTAACTTTAGCATCAGAGTGTGTTTAATTTAAGTTGCAGGCTCCTCATGAGATTCAATGCTGATAAATCTGAAAAATGTAGCTTACCAGAATGGAACAATCAAAGAGTGAAGAAAATGAAAGAAATTCTGAGCTTCTGAATCCATTCTGTAAGTTTTTAAAGTTGAAATTCTTATATTGATGATGTGTTAGACGAATTTCTGTGAAAAATTAAGTTTCTGAGGAAGTCAGCATGGTCAACATTCGAATTTGGATACCTAACAGATGAACTTCAACCTGTTATAAGTTGGAACAGTTCTCGGTAATACCTCAAAATTTGTCTGTTGAACCTTCAAAATTCAAATTTTCAAGAACAAAAATTTCAAAGTTATGGTTGTCCAACATGATGATGATAATAATGTTTATTTCTTAACATATGAATGTTGGAAAACTTTCACAAAATAGAGAAATTCGAATTTCTGACTTAAAATTCGTCTGTTGAAACATGTTCCTCAATGTTGAATCTTTGAAAGATGAAGGCTTGTATGCTTCATTCGTCTGTTGTTTAGTGGTTTAGTTGCTGCTTAATGTTTGCTCTTGAAAATTTAAACTTTGCTGAAGCAAAGTTTGTCTGTTCATCTTGTATTGCTTGAACCTAGCTTCTGTCAGACGAACTTTCAAAGGAAAATTCGTCTGTCAGTAAGCTTTGCTGAACGGTTTAACTTGTAACTACCCGAAGTTCAAATTTTGACCCTTCAAAATTCGTCTGTCAGACGGTTACTCACGTTAAAACTAACGGTTTTCCAAAGAACAGATGCAACCCTATTCCTATTCTCTCTGAGTCTGTTCTAAACCTCCATTTAATGCTCTTCAATTCTAACCAAAAACTGTCATTTCCCACCGATTAAACTTCCTTTCGCATCCTTTAAACCTATTCTTTGCCCTATTCTGCAACATTCATCTGCGAAAATGGCAAGAGTTAAGAATCCTGAAGCTAGCAAAGGAGAGGCTCGGCCAAAACGTTCAGTTAATTCCCAATATGCCATGAAGGAAGGGGAAAAATCGAAGAGAAAGGCCGAATTCAGTAAGGGAACTCCTTCCAAATGCCAGAAAACTACACCCAATGGAGAATCAAAGAAGGTTGGACCCTCTTCCTCGAAGACAGCAGAACCTTCGGTCCCTGTTCCTATTGCTGCTGATAATGTTGCTTCCACTTCATCCTCAAGTATTGAATCTGGAGAATATGAGCTTACCACACTGCCATTATGGAGCACTCCACAGATTCAAGAGGAATACTCCACCAAGTTTGCCAACAAAAAGGTAATCAAGCCACATTGTGTAAACTTGGAAGATTTCTTGGTCTCTAATAGTTTTGATGATAGTATATGGATGATGAGATACAAGAATCTATTGGAAGTATTGGAGAGATATGATGATGAAGTGATAAAAACTTGGTATGCCTCCTTAAAATACAACAGCAAAAAGAAAAAGTGGGAGGTTAACCTGAGATCAAGGACCATCTGGCTCTCAGATGAAACTTTGAATGAAGTGCTGGAGATCCCAGGCCAAGATGGCCTCAAGATTGACATCACTGCCTCTGGATACATGGATGAGGCAGAAACTGCTGATGAAGAAGGTGACCCCTTTTTGAACTACAAAGAGAGCATAATTATGAGCATATTGTTCAAAAGAAAGGAAAACTGGCCATCCATAAACGTGTTGAAGCCCACATACCTCAGTGTTCAAGTGAGAATCCTATACTACATAGTATCCAGGATCATATTCAACAAAGGAGGCAGCTTCAATCTGATAACAAGGGTAGAGGCACATGTCATGGCAGCAATCATGCGTGGAAAGCTGATCAACATGGGACATATCATACTCCAACGCATGATCAAGGCAAGGGATCAGAGGAAGGACTCCACACTCCCCTATGCTGCTATCATTTCTAGAATTCTGCAATATGCCAGAATTCAACATCTTGAGAAGGGGAAGGGGAAGCCCACTGAGATCATCAAGGAGGAAGAACTGCAAAGAATGGGAATTGAAAAGGATGAAGGAAGATGGGTTGGAAAGGGAGCAGGAAGAACTAAAGATCTATTCTTTGTTACAGATGCCTCCCTACGGCAAGAAGGCACCTCTGAGGCCCCTGCAAGATCTGTACCTCAGCCTTCTCAGCCAGTTCCATCTCCATCCAAGCCTACTCACATTCCATCCACTCCCTCCTCTCGTGCCAAGCCAACCAAGATCACTGAGTTGTATGACAGCCTGTCTACACTCATTCTTAACATCAGAGATAAGCAAAATGCCAAGTTTGCTCATCTGCAAGATCAAATTCATCAGTTGGCAAAGAACATGAAAGTGGTTGTTGATGCCTATGAAGAAATTTGAAGTACAATCCCTACCACATCAGCTCCACCTCAACCAGGGTTTTCTGTGCCTATCCAATCTCCAACCCCTGAGCCTCCAACCCCTTCGAGCTAGTCTCTTCTGACCATGATGATGATGGTGCTGAGCTTGCTGGTACAATGTGGACACCAAGTCCTGGTCCACCCTTAGACTATGGTTTGGAAGAAGAAGGACTTCAAGAAACAAGCCCTCATGAGCCTATGCAAGAAGATGCTTAGGATTCAATTCTGTCCATTTAAGAATCTGAGCAAGTTGAAAGACTGGTGGCAGCCATTTCCACCTCTTCAATGCAGGAGGGTGCCAGCAATGAAGAGAGAAGCATTGTGCCTGTTGTTGATTATGAAGCTATTGCTCACAATGCTCTGCTGCAAGCTCAGAGGAGAAGGCTTGAAGAAATGTTTCGTCCTGATGAACCAGCTCCTCCTTCTCTCGCTGCTTATAGACTTTCAAAAGAACAGAGAGCTCAATTGGCTCTTTCCATGCAAGCAATGCAGGAGTTGCTTGAGATCTCTGATGATGAACCAGAAATCCCTTTTGCTCCTATGCCACTTCAAGCCATTCCAGTTTCTTAGGTCCCTCCTCCGGTTGATTTTGTTGACCTTCCTGATGATGCCAAAAAGGGGAAGAAGAAGAAGCAAACTGGAAAATCTGCTGCTGAGCCATCTGGGAAGACGTACAGCAAGAAGCTCAAGCCAAAGAAGAAGTGATTGAAGAATTGATTAGAATTTAGGCTTGAGTCTTCGTGTAGTGCTGTACTATGTTTTGATTGTTTGGGTTGTTTGCATTTTGTATTTGCTTTGTATTTTGAAATTGGTTTTTGAAGAACTTTTTACTTTAATTGGGTTTTGTAAAGCAACAATTATTGAAATGAATGAATTCTTTGGTTGCAATATCACTCCTTGAATCTCTTCACTGATGTGCTATATATGATATCTTTTGAAATATAATGCATATGTTGAGGGGGAGCTTGTTAAAGCAAACCCAAGTACTAATCTAGTTTGTAAGTTGTTTTGTCATCATCAAAAAGGGGGAGAATGTTGAATCAAGAAATTTTGATGATTCCAAATCAACTCCCAAGAGCTTGGAGTAAAAGATATAAAAGGTGCACAAAGAGTTCAAATGAAGAAATCCTAGAGAAATCTGTACAAAATTTGTTGTAGGATGTTTAATTATGTTTAAATATGGGTAAAAGACTTTGATTTGATGAAAAGATATTTTAAAAACTTGATTTTATGAAATATTTGAAAAATACCCACCAACAGATGAAGTTTGAAAAGATTACATTGAACTGTCATGTTGGAAATTCGAACTTTGGCTTTGGAAATTCTAATTTCGAGCTAAAACTGAATAAGTCCGAAGAGATGTCTCTCTGACAGATGAATTTTGATTTTCCAAAATTAGAATTTTCATAAGTATCTGAAAGAAGCTGTTGAGTAACAGACGAACTTTGAGTTTTGAAAATTTGAATTTTGGACAAAATACAACTTATGAAAATCAAGAAATCCATCTGAAACATTATCAAAGTTCATCTGAAATCAAGACTATATTGAGTTTCAAAAATTAGTCACTGACAGACGAACTTTGAACATGGAAATTTGAATTTCAGAAGCTAAAGTTGTGAGTCTGTTGAAATGATATGATGACATACGAAGGACAGTGTTTATAAATTCGAATGTTGAAGTAAGTCTGAAAAGAGGTCTCTCTGACAGACGAACTTCACTCTTTGAAAATTTGAATTTCGAAGTAAATGAACTACTGTGCCTTTTGAGCTTGCTGCGGACAGACAAATTTTGGGGTTCCAAAATTTGAATTTCGAGGGCACTGTAGCAAATTAAAAATACTATTCATACTTAACAGAAAAACTTCCTTCTTGAAAATTCGTATGTCACTATATGGAAACATTTTCTAAGTTTCAAAATTTGAATTTATCTCATGAGCAGACGAACTTCAGTATTTCAATGATGGAAGCTTTAACCTTCGGTTCCTTCAAAATTCATCTGTTGACCAACTAAAATTTGAATTTCAGTATGTCAGAAGCATTAAATGCGGTTGGTTAACGGATAGTTTTTTAGAGTAACCGTTGGATAACTTCTCCAATGGATAGATTTTGTCTCTAACGGACATTTGAGACCTAAATCTATAAATATAACATCATTTGAAGTTGTGGGTAACAAATTAAACTTTATATATACTGAAATTCTGCCAAATCTTCTACTCAAAGACTTTTACCCTCTTACTTCAATACTTGTATCTCAACTTTCATATTCACTCTATTCTAGAGAGTTTCATCTTTGTAAATAATCTAATCTTCATCTGGAGGATAGATTTTCTTATAAGGAGATATCACAAGGGTTTGTAAAGCGCTTTGTGAAAGTGCAGAAAGTGATTGAGTGAGCTCTAGAAAACAGAACACTAAAGTTGTACTGTGGCATTTGCAAGAAGCCCGTTGAATTCTTGCTGAATAGTGGAAAATCTCAAGTGTTGTCTTGGGGACTGGACGTAGGTCAAAAGGAGAGACCGAACCAGGATAAATATCAGAGTTTTTCTTCTCTCTATCACTACTCTTTTATCTTACTGCTTTATACTCTATTTTTCTGTCATACCTTGCTTTCTTCATTGTTTTCACCTTGTGCAGAAAATTTTCAAACTTCCCAATTCACCCCCCTCTTGGGAAGTCAGCCTAACTAACAGTATAGAAAACATGTGTTTCCTTTCTTTCATTTTCCCCTCATGATTAGGGGTGAGAAAATACCATACCACTATCAGGTGACCTAGAGTCCAGCCTATTTTAAACCTAGTCTAACCTGCCTTATTTAAGAGATAAGCCAGACCAAGGCCCTTTTTAAGGTTTGCTTTAGTAAACAGGCATGGGCCTCTTTACTTCAGGCTTGGCTTGAAACTTGCGAGGTCATGCCTGTTGATATAAATATATATATAATATAATAATATATAATTTATACTATAATATAATATTTCAGTCAAAAAAATATAATATAATTTAATATAATTTGAATTACTTTGTTAACTTATTAATAAATATAATATTACAAATGAAAATTGAAAAGTGAGGAAGAGGAACGAATGAATCCTAATCCCAAGTATGTGTCTGTGTAAGTAGCTTGGCTTCCAACACCGCGAAGGGTGAAATGGACCCTAGCTACTTGGAGCCTCCTACGATTTTCGATGTAATATCCCAAAATTTTACTGAATATCCAGTAATGAAAGAGAAAATAATGAATGATAACATGAAATATACAAGGAATTCATGAAAACGGACAGACACCATTTTACGTAAAATAGGCAAAGAGGTCATTTTTTCCGGTTGGATGGTAAAATGAGAAAATTATATTTTTTCCCCTAAAGAAATATAAAAATGACATCCACATCCCTAAAGTTGTAAAATTACACTTAAGACTCGAAAATTTCAAAAATTATAATTTAACCACGGATCAGGGCAATTTTGTAAATATGCAAAATTACTATCAGAACAAATCCTTTGACGAGAGAAGTCCAATGGTATATGGCACTGAGAGTTAATGTTCAAGGATAAAGAAATAATTAATGTTGAGTATCCAAAAATAACTTTATATTAATAAAGTAGATTGTGGCCCTCACCAATAGTTAAAAGGTAATCAGGACACGATATGAACCTCACATAGATGCCATTTCGGACAGGATAATTAAGAAAATATAAAAATAAATTTAGAACAGTCTTGTAGAACAAAAATGCTAAATTAGTACAAAAAAATAATTTTATCGATACAGTTAAAAATTACCAGGTTCAAGATATATCTGGACCAAGAAAAATTAAGTAATATTGGACACTTTAATACCTCCCCCTAGGCATGATTTTGGGTAGTTTTGGGCAGAAATTTTTTTTGGAGAAAACGTCCAAGAAGTTGTCATTTTTTGGAAAAAAAGTAACTATAATAGGTGAAGTGTTTAACTATGATTAGCTACATCATTAAGCCACTTTGTTAGGTTTAATGTAATATAAGTTTTGATAATGAAAAATATAGAGTAATAAGGAATAAATACATCAAATGTATCTAGCATATATAATGTTCCCAAAGAAGTAAAATATGCATTAGCTTGTATTTAATTATGTTTATAATGCATATATCATGCTATGTGCAAGTATATCCAATATGCTTTTACAATGAATAATATATTTTGGATATATAAATTAGGCTAATAACTCGGTTTGTAAATGAAATATATTAAATGTAGGATGGTCTAAGTGGGAAGAGTGAGTATTGGAATAAAGAAATGAAAATCAACATCATGACTCACTTAAGAAAGAAGAAGAGAAATGATGTTCCAAGAATAGAAGATCAAAAGGGAGCATGTCAATAAGGAAATGACCAAGTGGAAGTGGAACTCAACATTTGAAGACCTAGTCACTAGGTATATTTTTTTTTTCACTTAGATCTTGAGGTGGGATTAATCTTTGAAAATTTACTTAATCTTGTTACCGTATATTTTAAATGAGTTAGATTAAGTAAATATGATGTTAGTATAAGTTAGATTTGAGAAATAATAGTGTTTAGGTCATGTTTTTAAAATGGGTTTCATGAAAAAATTTACCTTATACGCATAACGCTTAAAGGTTATGAGGATAAAGTCTCAATTACAAAGTTGTTTCTAAGTGTTCTCACTTAGTTTTCATGAAAATGTTTACCTTATGCACATAATCTTTAGAAGTTATGGGACAAAATCTCAATCTCCGTGCCTTTCTAAGTATTCTCTCTTCGATTTCATGAAAAGGTTTAAGGTTATTTGCATAACATAGGTGTGCACCATATCCTCAACTCTGTCTAGGTAGTTATCCTGATAAGGTGCCTACTTATTCGCATAAGGGAGAGAACAGTAAAGGCCACTTGTACTGTGCAATTTGTTATTCATATAACCTAGGGAGGTTATCAGTATAATGTGTAAGTTATCTGCATAACCTAGGGAGGTTATCCGCATAACCTATGTTACAGTACTCTTGGACATTCCTCTGTTAAATTCGTTATCAGCATAACCTTGGGAGGTTATCCTGGTAACCAAATTTTTTCAGAAACTTAGTTTGTGCTGATTATTTTTTAGAAACTTATTTTGTGCTGATTTAATGTTATCTGAACAAGGAATAACATCTGAAGAAGTTATTCTAATAATCCTCAAAGGTATCTAAGTTTGTGAGACGTTATTCGAACAACTAAGTAGGTTTTCATGAAAATGTTCTTGAGCTAAAATTTAGTCATTCTGGAATGAACGTTATCTGCATATCCCAGCTAGATTATCCACATAATGAAAGTCTAACATTGAAACTAAAAGCCAACGGTCACTCGTTATTCGCATAACCTGATAAGGTTATCCACATAACCTCTGTCAGACGCATTTAATGCGATAGTTGAATGACTCTTTTTGCAAAGTAACGGCTAGAACTTGTGTCTGACGGATAGATTTTGTGTCTAACATTTAGTTACACCACAAATCTATAAATAGAACATTATTTGAACTTATGGGTGACAGTCTTAAGAGAGTTTATGCGAAAATGCTGTCCATATACATAAAATCTTTCTGTGTCAGCATTCTCTGAAAAACCCACTTCAATAGAGTGAGCTTTCAATGTATCATTTACTAAGAGAAAGTTTTCATTATGTATTCATTCTTTTCTATAATTCTTGGTTAGACACTTAGTGTGGGGTATCACTAAGGGAGAATACACATCTTGTAAGGGTGTAGGTAGAGTGGCTTCACAAGTTCCTACTAAAACTTGTCGGATGACTAAGGCTTCACAGATATCTGGATCAAACCTGTGGGATATAGTAGAAAATCTCAAGTGGTGACTTGGGGATTGGATGTAGGCCAAGTGGTTGAGCTGAACCAGGATAAATCCGTGTGCCTTATTCTTCACCTGTTCATTTCATCCACTAAATTCTTCATACTCTGTTCATCCTTGTTTTGCTGCACATTTAGTGAACTTGTGTTGTGATCTAAAACGGGTAAAAATCTTGCATCACCCAATTCACCCCCTCTTGGGTGACTAGCTAATCTAACACACTTAATCACTCACTTTTCTCACCATTCTACATGAGCATTTCTAGGAACAAAATAGAGGAGAAAAACACAAGAAAGAAAGAGAGGAGAAAGAAGAGGGAACTCAAGGGAAAATTAAAAGCTCAAGTTCTTAGTAAGTTGTTTTCTACTTCAAGCTTACTATTTATAGTATTTGGACCATGGTTCATGGAGTAGATTTTCTTCCTTAATCTCTTAGGGTTTCGGCCAAATCTTGATCTAGTAAGAAAATGAGTGTTCCAACCATAATACATCAGGGAAAAGCTAGAATATTCACTTAAAGCATGATTATGTTGGTAGTTTAAAGTATTAAGAAGCATAGCAATTTTTCCTTAATTCTCCTAATTTTTGGAAAGCCACTATTCATATTTAGAGTTGGAATTTCATGTTTTTAACCCCAAAAATGGATTCCTTAGGTTCAAATTAGTTAAGTATAAGTGTTGGTTTCAAGAAAAAATCAAAGGAAAGCTAAGTGAAAATTTTAGATTTAATGTGTGTAGTATGATGTTACTCTTGAAACCAGTGGCTAAAGTGCTTGAATGATAACATGGCTAGGTTCAAGGCAGTTGTGGAAGGCTTGAAAAGTGGTGTACGAAGTATGGGAACCTAGGGAACACTCAAGGGTAGTTAATTTCCCTTACCTGCAATGTATTGTCATACTTACTTTCAATGTGATTGATGCTTCGTCATTTGAGTATAATGTTGTTTTGTGATGGTTTAATGTTATTGGCTAAGTTGATTGAGGGGTATTGAGACCCCAGGACATCCATTTTTCTGATCAAAACTCTACCGAAAATTTTGTGAAATTGTGTGACTTCAATATGCTAATGTGATGAAATATGTTTTCTTGATGTCTTCATGCTCATTTTGATAATATAATGGCATGTTTGGATATTAGCTATTGAGATTCAAAGAATCTCAGCCTCCCACATATTAACCATGTATTGGTAGCAATCATAGCAAGACCTCCAAGAAAGAGAAAGGAAAGGAGAAAGAACTTGTTGAGTAGATTGATAATGCTTGCATTGGCCATGAACTTTGATCTTTTATGTAAATTTGTAAATATAATGTTAAATCTGTTTCTCCAAGTTTTTATGTTCCTTTAAGTCTTAGAGAATGTATGGCATGATATGAGGATGAATTATGGCCATGTAAATATTTTACAACTTTTGTTTGGTAAGGTACTAAGATGTAAATGGCTGTTTGACCACTATAGAGTAAACCTGCCACTATTTAGAGATTTTGTAATGTAAAGTATGAATGTTATATATGGTTGAAAAGAAGACACAAATAGTTTTCAAATGGTCTAAAGATCACACATTTTAGATATATGTACAATTTATAGTAAATTTTAAAATTTAGCTCCAGAAAACTAGATTTCCAGAAATTGACCATATGAATAGTAAAAATTCATGAACTTTACTATATATTGGCCAAGTCATTGCTCTATTTTATATTTTTTACATGTATATAATATTTTAATCTATTTTTAGATACTTGAATCACTTGTATACGATTTTTTTAAAATTAGTTATGATTTTACGAAGTTCGGTCGGTAAAAAGATTTGGTTCACATGAACACTACCAACAATATTGAAAAATTCTATTTTTAAATTTTATGTGATTCAAACTTCTAATTATATATAATTGGACTCTAATGAGGTTTAATACATGGGAAAATGGTCCTAAATCAAGGTGTTACATCTGACTTCATCTCTAGTTCCTCTTGTTTAGTGTGACTCTGTGACCTTCAACTTTATCTCCTGTTACCTCTGACTTTGTCTCCTATTCCTCCCATTCAATGTGACTCTATGACCTCCAACTTCATCTCCTATAACCTCTAACTTCATCTCCCATTTAGTTCCTCTTGTTGCCTCTTTCTCCATGTAGTTGTTGTGACTGTAAGCTGTTGTACTATTGTTGCAAGTTGTGACTCCAACTTCGACTCTGTGACTATAATTAGGTATGTGTTCTTGGCTACCCTTAACTCTCTTGCATTGTTTTGGTGACTGTGTTCCTAAATTCTTAGATCTGGTGGACAATCAAAACTGGATTATGATTTAGTATCATTTTTTTATTCTAATTTAGTATCATTTTTCATGTCCTATGGTTGAAGGTTTATTTTGGATAAGGTTGAATTTCTTTTTTTTTAATAATACTACTATGTTAAAAGTCAAAAACCCGAATGAAGAAGTTTAATATACTTGCTATTTTTCTATAATGTGTTTGGTTTCGAAACAAGAAGAGGTTAATTAATTAATATAATAAGTAAGACATTTTAACTTTCAAATTACAATTTTTAAATTTGGATGAACTGGATTGGATTTAAACAATTTAGATGTCATATTAAAACATCCCAATAAGAGTTAAGAAAAGAGATATGATGCAGCTTCCTCTTCTGTTCTTCCTAACATGGGTGTCTAGAGTTATATAGTGACGTTGTTGATTGGACCATAAGGAATGTGATTCATAACATAGCTTATACTTGGGAATCATAGTGGAATGAATAACCAACAAGAATAAGGCACATGCTTCACAGTTTGGATTTGTTGCTTTTTCAAGCTTAATTTTTGTATCTTACTACTATAATGTTTCATAAGCAAACACTGAAAAAGCAAGTAAACTGATTTTCAAATCCAATTTACTTGTGACTGTCTCTTATCAAGTTTTCATATTAGTATTACCTTTTGGTTTGATTGGTCTAGTTTGATTGGGGTTGAATTATTGTACTTGCATGGTTGTAGCAACATTTTTCAATTGTTCCTATAAAGCAAAAATGTTATAATTTTGTTCTAACATAATGGCATATTAGCTAGTCTCTTTTCATGTTAATTTCTCCTAATTATGATTGTGAATGTGGGAAAATTTGAGCTTAATTGAATTGGTCAATGTCTTTATGTGGAAATATATGAAAAGATGGAATTATTATTTTAATTTTTTGGTTAAGTGGATACATTTGGATTTTTAGTATTATGAAGCTTTTATATCTATATAATTACACATATCAATTATTATTTTATTACTTATAATAATTTAATTCTATAAATTATGAGTATTAAGCCATCATATATTGTTTGACTCATATTCTTGTTTGTGAGTTTTATAATATCTTGATAATTGATAAAATTTCTTAGAATTTAATTGATTTACTTTTAAAGTATAAATTACTCAACACACAGCTTAATATGTGCCATTGATTATACCATTATCTTTTCACTCATTTAAATGTTCGATGCACTCTATAGAAATTCATATTATGTAACTTATTTAATTTGATATATTTTACTCAATAGTACAGAATTCTATTAGTATTATATCTGATAGTACAAAAATAATTGAAAGCTGCTCCAGAGGAGCTAATATAATGTTACTAAGGGAAACAAAAATTGTAAATTGATAAAGCATTATATTCCTCGAAGTCTCATAGAAACTAATTAAGTTTTAAAGATATCCACAGAAAAAGATATCATATTGAGAAAACAAATGAATAAAATGTTGGATATCTTTATATTACCAGAATTATCTCGAATGAAAAATGTATATAGGAAAGATTACCTGCATTTTCCTCTTTGTACTACACGTATAGCAATACTGTAATACCTCTCAACATATTATCCTGGACCTAGCCTCAAGCTAATGGAAAGTGTACTTGTTGTTTGTGCAGCATTGGAGGAACTAGGACTAGAGGAATGATGAAATAAGTGAAGTTAAGAAAAAATGGAATATATAAGCTTCCACGCCGCAGCCTGAAACAGGGGTACCACAATGAGCGAGACAAAAATTGATTAATATTTTTAGGTGAAAGGATCTTACGCCACAGCGAACTTATCAATTGCCATGGCTCCAGAGACTTAATCGTTATAAATCGAATGAGTTTCAATTGGGCTAAACGAGAAGAATCGAAGGGGAAAAAGAAGAGTTATGCTAGGGTCCTACAAATTTGACTAGGGAAGATGATTTTTGGATTCAAGAGGCTTCAATCTTGGTCGGTAAATGGTTCTTGCTCTCCTTTCCTCTCTTTTCTCTCTGATTTTTGGATTGAGATTCTAGTTTATCCATGATGGGTTGGTTATGTCGAGATTCCACTGATTAAAATAGATGAAATGTGATCAATAAGGTGTTATTTAGTCTTAGGAAGGTTTGGGTATGAGTTTAAGAAGGATTATGTATAATTTGGTATAATCCTAGGTTGAAAATGGTTGAGGAAGTTAAGAATCAGATATATATACGGGTGATTATAATGTGGATGATCAATTAAAGCTCATTGATGCGTGTTTATGTTGTTAGAACTCTAGGTTAAGCTTGAATGGCTAAATTGTGGATTTTGGTTGTTATAAGCATTATGTTAATTTAAGGTATCATGATGTTGTAATGATCGTTTGGCTAATTGGAAGAATATGGTTCATGATGGGTGCTTCAGAGGCTTGCCAAATTCCCATGTATTTGGTGTCGATAATTCAAGGTAACCAGGTATTTGTATTATAATTGTTGATTTGCATTAATACATATATGCATATTTCCATTCATACCACAATATCGTGATGTGTGTGTATAGTTTCCTATACATATCGTGATATGTGTAACACCCTCATGATATTTTTCTTAGCGTTGTGTCCAGGACTAAAGAAAACAGGACAGAGGAAGGTTCAAGTGGAGTTTGAAAGAGCTCCACACCGCGGTGAGATGTCTTGGAGCCGTGGTGAGAGCAAGTCCAGTGGCTCTTTTCAGCTGAAACTGGTGGTGCCGCGGAGGGGTGTGCTGAGGCCACGACGAGATTTGAGATTTTTGTTTAACTCCAGATCATTTCAGACGATCGGAGAAGAAAGAAACGGAGGAGCTCTACTGGGGCTTGCTGGATTCGGCCATTGGGAGTTGTTTTAAGCCTCTGGAAGCTTGGATTCAAGTTGGTGAGTGTTCTCTATTCCTCCCTTTCCATTTTCTTCAGTTGAAAATTAGGGTTTTTTGGTTATATGTCAGGATTTCCGGTTTGGGACGAAATCCACCGATTGAGATAGATGAAATGGTGTTAATGAAGTGTGTTTTGGTATTCTTGTTGCTTGGATGTGAGTTTTGAAGGGATTATATGTGATTTGAGCTTAACCCTAGGTTGTTTTTGGTTAGGGCTCTTGCGAATCCGAAGTTTATATATCTAAGTAGTGTTTAAATGGCCCCTTAGAGCTTATTGATGCATGAATGGGGTTTTAGAACCTTGGGTTATGCCTAAAGCGGTTGAATTATGGAATTTGGATATTTGGTATATTATGTTAATCAAGGTCTTGTGGTATTGTAAGGTTGTTTGACTACTCGGAGAAGGCTAGTCATGGGATTGGCGTTCAAGAAAGCTTGTGAAACTCATGTGAGCACAGTATTGACAACCTAAGATAACCGAGTGTTTGTTTATAGTGTATGGTTTATATGGTATGATAGTACATATATGTGTGCATATATGCATATTTCTTTCATACCACGATATTGATGTGTTTGTGTGTACTGTTTTCTATATATCGTGGTATGCATATATCTAGATGATGACTATGATGATTATGACGATGATTGGAGATGATGATATTAACATGACATATCATGATGCAGACATGACATTATGATATGATGATGATGATTATATGATAATACATGAGTATCATCATATAACATTGTGAGATTGTGATATATGACGGATTTGGTGGTGATAATGTGATGATAATATGACGTATGATGATATATATATATGGATTATATATGTTAGGGAGGATAAGGATGGATTATATATGTTATGGAGGATAAAGATGTGACCCCTGCGAGGGTAACATACATTCCATTCATTTTCATATTACATTCATGAATTGTATGAGATATATGTGTGTGTGTGTGTATATATTGTATGTGGTTATTCCTGGTTACTAAGACATTATCTCACACCCCTTTCCCATGAACTAACCTTTTAGGTGAAGGTTCTGGCATTAGTCCTGAGAAGCTGAGGGAGCAGTAGCTGACGTGGGAATAATAGGTCTATGTAGTTTATGTGTATTTTGGATCATGTATCTTGTGCCAAGTAGGATGGAGTGGATTGTAATGGATGTATGACATTGATAAGGATTGTTATGGATGGATGTATGGTTATGTATGTTGTGTGTATGTGTTATGTATGATGAAAGTTAGAATTGGGCTTGATTGGTGTGTTTTAGGGCCTGTTGCCCGTTTTGTCAAGTTGAGGTTCAAGGGGGTCAAATCTTAGAGAAGTAGTTCCTCTGAGGTGAAACCTCTTTTAACAAGTTAGTTTGGGGGTTTTAGACCTGTATGAATGGTCTTTGAGTGACCATAAGTCTTTGGTGGCTATTGGTTGTTAGTGGTAAGTTTTGGGTCAATAAGTGGCTAAAACGGTGTCAGGGGTCCAAAATCTCCATACGGAATTGGATTGAGGTAAAAGTGGTGTTTATGGATAGATTACAACTAAATTGACTTATAGAAGTTGGAATCAAGCCAATCGGAGGTCAAAGCATGAAGTTACGCATGTCGAAAGTTCACCCCGGTGTTTGGAAGTTGCTGATATAAAAAATCAGTAGGGGGCACCGCGGCGCTAGTGTCCAGGCCGCAGTGTAACACCCCTCATGATGCTTGTCTTTGGCATTGTATGCAGGATCGAAGGAAACAGAACGGAGGAAGGTTCAAGTGGAGAAGAAATGAGCTCCACGCCGCGGCGAGAGACTTCCAGTAGCGATTTTTTAAGCTGAACTCGGTGGAGGCCGCGGCGAACTTATCTAGAGCCGCAGCGAGAGTCGCGAATTTGGTTTAAATCAGAATCATTTCGAATGAAAAGAAAAGAGAGAAACGGAGGAAGTGACGGAGAAGCAGCGAGAAGCTCTGCTAGGGCACGCCAAATCTGACTTGGGGGGATGTTTTCTAGGCCATAGAAGCTTGTTTCTCAGTTGGTAAGTGGATCTACTCTCTTCCTCTTCGTTTTTCTCTTCGATTTGGAGTTGATTTTCGGGGGTTTGTGTGGGAGTCTATGTTTGGTTGATTTCCCACCGATTAAATGGTACCTAAAGGGATTATTGAAGTGTGATTTAGTGTTATTGAAGCTTGGGTATGAGTTTTGGTTGGGTTATGATGAGTTTAAGTTAAACCTTAGGTTGGAATTTGGGAAAAGAAGTGGAAATCCGAATTGATATGTGTTAGTGTGTGTTTGAATAGTTGTTTAAGGTTTATTGGTATGTGTGGATATTGTTAGAACTCCGGGTTAAGCTTGGACGACTAGAATGTGGATTGTAATGTTACGAGAGTTATGTTAATTAAAGGTATTATATTGTTATAATGATAGATTGGCTAATTGGAGGCACATGGTTTGTGATTGGGGTGCTCTGGAGGCTTGCTTAAGCCCCTACGTGCGAGGTGTTGATAACCTGAGGTAACCGGGTGTTTGTTATATTGTATTGTCGATATTGTATGATGATACGTATAGTTGTGTATATATATGCATGTCTCTTTCATATCACGATATTGATGCGTTTATGTGTTATATATATCGTGGTATGCGTACAGTAGACGTTGTTTATGATTATGATGATGATGAGATATGTAATGATGATATTGATGTATTGTGTGTATTATTGTCTATATATCGTGGTATGCATATGGTTAGATAATGGTTATGATGAATATGATGACTATGATGTTGATTGGGGATGATGATATGATATGATGCATACATGATGTTATGATATGATAATGATTATTACATGATGATACATGTGCCATCATCACACGGTATTGTGAGATTGTAATTTGTGGTGGATTGAGTGGTGATGATGTGATGATGATATGTTGTGTAATGATATATATATGTATATGTTATGGAGAATAAGGGTGGATTGTATATGTTAGGGAGAATAAGGGTGGATTGTATACGTTAGGGAGGATAAGGATGGGTTATATGCATATGTGTGTTAGGGAGGATAAGGATGAAAGTCCCTGAGAGGATGACATGCATACCATGCATTCGACATTGCATTCATATGTGACATGATTTATATGTGTATATATATATATATGTTTATGTGTTGTTGATCCCGGTTACTGAGACATTGTCCCTCCCCTCCATGACTAACCTTTCAGGTGAAGACTCTCGTGGTGCTAGTTCGGAGGAGATCAAGGAGTTAGTAGTCGTTCGGTCTTCGGGAATTCCAAGTATATTTGGTGGCTATATTTTAGATTATGTAATTCTGTGCCAAGTGGGTTGTTGTAGTTGGTTGCCTGGATGAGAGTCCTGGGAATACTATTTGTATATTATATCATGGGATGATAGTAATATTGATGAATGTTATGCAAGATGTGTATGTGATGTATGATGTGTGAGATTGATGGGGGACCTCAGTATGAGTTTGTAATGTATGAGCAGGTATTTGTATGCTAGAATGGTTGAATGCGAGCCCAAGTGTGGTTTTGGGCCATGCAAGTGAGTTGTGGGCAAATAGCCTATTATGTGGTTTTGGGGTTCAAGGGGGTCAATCCTCAAAGGAAAGGTTTCTTCAGGGTAAAACCTTCTTGGACATGTTAGTCTAGCCAAATATGACCTATGTGAAGAGTCTTGGGGCATCCAGTTGCCTTTGGTAGCAATTGGAGGTAGTAGGTTGTGAGTTTTGGTCAAGAAGTGGCCAAAATAGTTTTGGGTGTCTAGAATCTGCAAATGGAGTTAGTTTTGGTTGAATCTGCAAATGGTTAGATAATGACGAGAGAGACCTGTAGGAGTTGGAATCAGGTCAATCGGAGTTCGGAGCATGAAGTTATGCGCGTTAGAAGTTAGCCCGGCAAATCAGCAATTTGCTGATACAAGTTCTGATGTTGGGGCCGCGGCGCCATCAAGACAGTGGGTGCCAGTGAGTCTATGAAGGGTTGGAGCCGCGGCGTCACTGTAGCAGGCCTCGGCCTCGGCCTGTTCAGGTGCTTTTCTGGTGTGTTTCTGTTACTCTAAAGAATTGGAAGTTCCCTTGTGATGTTTGGGGCTATGTTTGTTTGGTTTATGAAGGTTTTGGTCAGGTCTGGAAGTGTTTGAATAGAGGATGTTACACGCGGCGTCAATGGAGGCCGAAGCGAGTGAAAACAGGGGAGACCAGAGCCGCAACAGTACTATAGTGGCCGCGACCCCAGCCCAGTTTTTGGTGTTGTTTGGTTCGTTTCTGCTATCCTGAAGTTTTGGAGAGTTGTTTTGAGATGTCGAGGTTGTGTTTCATTGAATCTTAATGTTTTTTGAATGGTCTGGAGGTGTCAGGAGGTAGGGTGTTACAATATGCACACAGCTAGACGAGGTACGAATCCCAATCTTTGGTACTTGTGTATGATGATGATAAGTATGATGTTATATGTGTATATTGATGATTATAGTACACTCATATGATGACATGCTAGCATGACAAAGTTGAGGATTATGATAATGATGATGATTGCGTAGTGACATATACGTTTTGACATAATATGAATATCATCACCACTACTAGTACAAAAAATCATTTCTACATCTATCATTTAGATCGGTTGTTTAAAGAACCGATCTAGAAAAATAATCGGTGGCATTTTTATAAATTCCATCTTAGCTTTCACTTTGTTTTTCTTTACACTAATACATATTCTTAAGGTTCTGGACCATGGGGAATCCATTTTTGAGCTCAAAATTATAAAATTCAAACTCCCCCATGGACTGTCTTACTGACCGAAATCAGGGTTTCAAGGGTAAGAATGAATTTTTCCAAAGCTTGTTTCAAAACTTACTAAAACTTGCTCTTCATGACATTTCTCATACTTTCTCTAAGTTTTTATGCAAAAGAACACTTCCCCTCTCATAACCTTGCCATGGCCAAAAATTACAACTCAAGAGGAGAGAAGAAAACTCATTCCAACCATGCTAAAGTTCTTAGAAAGCTAGCTTGAAGGCATGGAAAAAACTTACCTTAAACTTGTGGTTGTATGCTTCAAGCTTTGCCTTCTCCTTTTCTTCTTCATCTTCTACGTCTCCTTCTCTCTTTCTTTCTATTATTTTAGCTACTCTATCTCTCTCTTTGCTGCAGCATATGTCGGCAAATGGTGAGAGAAATTGAAGACTTTGTTTTGCTAATTACCTTGGTTAGTTTATCTTAAACTTTCATTAACAAAAAGTAACTACTTCTTGAAGAAGTAGTCTTGGAAATAATAAAATATTGTTTTTCATCAGATGGACTGCTGCAATCCATGCAGCAGAGAGAGGTAAATGTGTCCAAAAATTGTCCAATTTTCTTGATCCAGATATACCTTAATCCGGGTACTTTTTAACAGTACCGATAAAACCATCTTTATACTAATTTAGTATTTTTGGGATACAGGACTATTATAATTTTATTTTCATATTTACATAATTATCCTGTCCCAAATGGTATCTGTGTATGGCCCATATCCTATTCTGATTTCTTTTAATCATCGGTGGGACCTACAGTTTCCTTTATTGGTTTACTATTACTTTTAGACACTCGGCACTGATTATTTCTTTATCCTTGAACATTAATCCTCAGTGTCATATACCATTGGACTTCTCTCGTCGAGGGCTTCGTTTTAACAGTAATTTTGCATATTTAAAAATTTACCCCTGACTTAGGGTTAAATTATAATTTCTAAAACTTTTGGGTCATTAGGTATAAATTTTCCCAAGATATTTATGACTTTAGGGACATGGATGTCCTTTCCATAATTCTTTGGGCGTAAAAATGTAATTTCTGATTTTTTCATCTGACCGGAAAAAATGGACTCTTTGCCTTTTTTTCACGCAAAATGGTGTCTGCCCATTTTTGCAAAATCCTAATATATTTCTAAATATTTTAACTTTCTTGAGATGTTACAAATGGTATTCAGGTGCCAAATTGTATTGATTGGCAATTAAGACATATAGGTTGTGTGTTTTGGTCAAAAAGTGACCCAATTAATCACGAGCATCCAAAATCTCCATATGGGGATGGATTAAGGTGATACCGATATATATAGTTAGATAGGAGCAAGATTGACCTGTAGAGTTGGAATTAGGATAATAAAAGGTCGGAGTACAAAGTTGTGCACATTGGAAGTTCACCCAAAAAATCAGCAATTTGCTTATACAAATTCTTATATGGGTGCCAAAGCGCTAGGAGGATCACTGCAGTGCCAAGTGCTGCTGTCTCTCCCAGGCCAAGCTGCACTGTAGCTCGCTGCAGCTCAACCTTGTTCTGGTCCTTTTCTCTATTTTTCTATGTTTTTAATGTTTTAAGAGTTGTTTTGGGGTCTCTAGAAGTAGATCATTATATTTTGGTATCAGAACAATGATTCAAGATATTGATTCTGCTCGTTATAATACTTAGCACATTTTGGAGTACATAAACTAGTATATTCCCATTGCAATTGTAACACCTTATCAAAACAACTTCCATTCTTGACCAATATCTTTAACTACTAACCAAATGCAGCCCAAAATCACTTTCCAAAACATCAGAGCAGTGGAAAAACACTTGAACGACACCAAAACAAGAAGTCGTGGCCTGCTACAATACTATTGCGGTCTCAGCTAGGCAACAAGGCTTGGCACCACGGCCAAGTTGCTAGCGCTGCAGCCATAACTTCAGCATCCATATCAGCAAATTGCTGATTTTCTAGGCCAACTTTTGATGCGCATAACTTCTGACTTCGACCTTCGATTGACCTGATTCCAACTTCTAAAGGTCACTCTCATCATTATCTAACCTTGGGCACCAATTTCACTCGAATCCAACTTCATTTAGAGATTCTGAACACCCAACATCGTTTTCGCCACTTTTAGACCAAAACTCACAACCTATTATCTCAAATTGCCACCAAAGGTAAATGGACACTCAAAGACCTTTCATACAGGTCCTATTCAGTTCAATCAACATGTCCAAGGAAGTTTTACCCCGAAGAAACCTCTCCTCCAAGAATTAACCCCCTCGAACCCCAAAACCACATAATGAGCTATATGCCCAAAACTCACATACATGGCCCAAAAACTACCTTTAGGCTCCCATATACGACCGATCCGACTCACAGACATACTCCCAAAAATGATAACCCATACCGGGCTCCAAAACATCATCACACACATCTAAATCATTCATGACACATATCCACATCTCACATAACATCCATCAACATCAATAACATCATATTATCACATAACATGCAAATAGTACTTCCAAGAATCTCATCCAGGCAACCAGACTATAACAACCTACTTGGCACAGAATTATATAAACTAAATTATAGCCACTAATTATACTTGGAATTCCCGAAGATGAAGAGGCTTGCAACACCTTGGTCTTCTCTGAACTAGCACCAGAGTCTTCACTTAAAAGGTTAGTCATGGAGGGGGTGTGAGACAGTGTCTCAGTAATCGAGGATAACCACACACATATATAATATCATCAATACCACACACATGCAAATGATGCAGTGTAATGCCAATGTCATGAGATGCATGCCTCAATGCATGTCTCGGTGCATGTCTCCCTCAACACAGCTAGAACCACGAGCTAGCATCATCATACGACATTTCAATATGTAACTCCCTTCCAACAGTTAGTGAAGACTGATTCCATAATATCACCAAGCTCAGCTCACACTAGTGTACCCCGCCAAAGGTCACACTAATGATTGGATCGTGACTCTCCTTCCCCTGGACCACCTTGAATTGGTGATGATTTAGGGAAGGTGCAGTCTACTGCCGCTTGGCTCTTCTATGGCCATAGGAGAGGATTTAGTGATAGGGATCCCATCCTATCACCAAATCATATCACATTATAGTCCATTGCCACCTGGCTCTGTCAAGGAGAAGATTTAGTGGTAGAGATCTTTCATCATATCACCATATCATATACCATCATATCTCATCTCATCACCACCTCCAATCAATCATATCTCACTATGCCATGGGTGGTGATGTATACACCATGCTAACATGCCTCGAAATGCACATATCTAATCATCATCATAGTCATACTAGCATGCAATGATATAAGGGTGCCACAGTCACCTATGCACATATATAAAATCATACTCATCATCATCATATATTCACATTAACACAGATATATCATCATCATATACTATCTCATCTAACCGTGTGCATACCTCAATATATAGAAAACCATACACATACACATAACGATATCGTGGTATGAATGGAGAAATGTATATATATATATATTAACATATAACACAAATATACAAACACCCAGTTACCTTGGATTACCAACCACCATTCACAAGGGCTTAGGCAAGCCTCCAGAGCACCCAATCATGAACTATATGCCTCCAATTAGCCAATCAACCACTACAACAACATAATACCTTTAATTAACATAACTCCTATCGCAGTAAAATCCATAATCTAGCTGTCTAAGCTTAATCCAGAGTTCTAACAATATACACACATACCAATAAACCTTAAACTACCATTCAAACACATATTCACACATGCAACTTCAAATTTTCACTTCTTTTCCCAAATTCCAACCTAGGGTTTAACTCAAACCCATCACAATCTGACCAAAACTCAAACCCAAAGCTTCCTAACACTACATAATACTTTTACAACACCAAAACAAACATTTTAATTGGTGGATTTTTCCCCAAATCGAAAACCCAAATACTCCCACCGATTTCCAACCAAAATCAAAGAGAAATGAGAGGAGAGGAAGCAAGATCAACTGATCAACTGTTAATCGAGCTCCCTAAGTCCAGAAAACATCCCCTCAAGTTGGATTTCATGTGCCCTAGCAAAGCTCCTCCGTTTTCCCTCTGTTTTCTCCTTCCGTATTCAACTGAAATATTTCTGACTTATGTAAATTTTTTGATTCTTGTCACGGTTCCAGATAAGCTCACTGCAGCGCCACCGTGTCCAATCATCAAAACATCCCTCTAAAGCTCGCTCTCACCACGGTGTGGAGCTCATTTCTTCTCCACTTGAGCCTTTCATTTGTCCTGCTTCCTCTAGTACTGTATACAATGCCAAAGACACTTGATTAGCTTGGGACCATACTCAGGGTAATACAATGAGGGTTGTTACAGCAATACTATTCTAAAGTCATATGACTGAATATGTTGTTACTAGTATATAGTTTACTGCCTTAAAGGCACTATGAATATGGGTTTATTTTATTCAAATGAACCCAAGTCAAATTTGATTGGTTATATGGATGTAGGATATTTGTCTTATCATGATAATGGTCGGTCACAAACTATGTATATACATTTCGTGGTACCACCATTTTATGGCAATCTATGAAACAAATTATATTAGTAGCATCACCTAACCATACTGAAATTTTGGCATTAAATGAGACAATTTGAGAATGTGTCTAGTTGAGAACATTGATTCAACACGTAGAGACTTGTGGTTTATTTTCAGGAAAAATAATGCTAAAGATCTAATATGAAGATAATACTGTATATATTGTCTGAGCAAAGAAAGGATATATTAAAGGAGATAAAATAAAACATATTTCATCAAAATTCTTCTTTACTCATAATCTTCAAAGAATGGGGACATAGATATTCAGCAAATATGTTCATGTGACAACCTAACAGACCTATTTACCAAGGTAATTTCTATTGCATTATCTGAAAGGATCATGTGTATTGGATTTTGTCAATTCAATGATCTTAATTGATATATACATTGTATTCATTTTCCTTAACTATTGTTTTTTTCCCATTGGGTTTTGGTTTTGTTGGTAAGGTTTCTAACAAGGCAATATTTGATGGCACATTTTGTCAATTCAATGATCTTAATTGATATATACATTGTATTCATTTTCCTTAACTATTGTTTTTTTCCCATTGGGTTTTGTTGGTAAGGTTTTTAACAAGGCAATATTTGATGGCATATACAAAGAATAATATGCTCTTTTTCTTCACTAGGTTTTCTTCCCCACAAGATTTTTCCTAGTAAGTTTTTTAATAAGGCACATTCTTTGATAATAAATATTTAAGAGGGGGTATTATGAAGATTTTGGATGTTCATCTAAAATATTAATTACCTATTTAATTTGTTTAATTAATTATTATCCTCTTTAGAGTTAAAATTCACTCTAATATTAGGACTCATTATCTCTTATATAAATACCAATAAACATTCTTTTGACTCCTCACATATTCTCTCTCATATTCTTTACCTCTCTTTCAAATTCTCTACTTTATTTCATAATATATCAATTATAACATAATATGGAAAAAATGCTTGAAAGGTCTCTTCAATTGTTCTCCTTCCATCTGCGTGCTATTGCCACACGAGTAACAAAAATTACCCCACCAAAATAAAACAAATTAAAAATTACTAAAAGAAATCAAAAAGGAGAAACCATTATAATATTACACAACACGTTGAATATATATATATATAATTCAATAAAATTAAAGATACAATGGAAAAAAGTTCATGAATGAAACACTCAAATTATAATATTACAAAACATGTAAATCTACTTCTATATTACTACTTAGAGGATAGGGAATATGGTTTGAATAAGCGTGAGAATGAGAAGTACAATTCCAGCAATAGAAGCCGCAATTTGCCAAGGTGTCTTGAAATAATCGCTTCTCAAAGTTGCCTTCATCTTGTGCCATGGATTTTCATAGAAATCATCCAAGTTTGACTGATATAAGTATAGTGGACATTCAAATTACGTCGGACTATTTCTTTCCAAAGACCATCAAATACTTTAGCAACATGCTCGCTATTGCCCAAAGAGTTGTTGATTATTTTACTATGAATAAGGGCATCCACATCTTTATATGTGTTGATTAGGCGACCCAATAAAACAACATAGGCAGTAATATAAGATTCATGAAGATAACAACGTTGTTCTAAAGCTATCATATTACGGAACAAAGTTTCAGTGGGATCTCCCACCAAAATAATGGGGACCTTAATAGTAGATCTTGCAAATTTCAAGTCTAATAAGCACTCGCTTTTGTTGACCTCTAACTTTACTCCGGCTTCTTGTAACTTGTTTGCACCATATGAAAGAACGTGGTCGTCAATTTTTAGCCACGTAAATATCTTTCCTGGCAAGTGAAAGGTCCTAAGAATATCTGTGAAATGCTTTATCTTTACATTAGAATTAGGCCTTTTCTTTTGTTTGTTGAATTGTCCAAAGCACCAATAGGTGAGCCTAAGAAAGGAGAGGCTACCACGAGGGAGTAGAGGAGATGCCAGATTGAACATATCTTCAAGAAAAAGAAGGGAAGTTGATTTTCAAGTAAAAGCAAATCCCTAACTATGGAATTCTTCAACTTTGGTTGTGACAGTTTAGAATCATTTTTTATCTCACCTTTCATTGTCTCAATGAAGAGTTCAATCATGAATGCAGCATCGACTAACATCAGTTTCATAAAATCCTTCTTGTTAAGATGGATAATATGTGAGCAAGAAGCCCGAATTGCTGGTTCTGAATCTTGCACAAATCTAACCAAATCGCCCATTTTTTGGGGTGTACATCTTTGAGTAGATCTTTTGAAGAATATTCTTTTGTGCATTTTAATTTCCTCCAGCTTCTCATTGCAGTGGTGAAAGGGACCTATGGATACAACTTTTGGGGTGTAAGCGCCCTCTTTCAGACCACGGAGTGGTTGAGGCACCTTGTAGATACAAAGCTGAGGAGAAATAAAACCATCTTCGCTTGTCTGGGTCATTTCTTCTATGTTAATGATCACATTATCTTCCATCTATCAAATGTGATTTAGAAAGCAATCAGCAGCAGTAAAGCAGTAAGCAAAGGGAAATTAAGTAAAAAAAATCAAGAAATAAAAAACCTTCAAAATTGAACAAAAGTAGGATATGCATGTATACTTTCTGTTCCGAATGATTGGAAGATGAATTTTCAGAATGAGATGTGAGAAATGGTCACATTTCTGTGATTTCTTCCCCCGTCACCATAGCCTCCGCAACGATAATCTCGGAGGGCAAGACCTCCATCTACCAGATTTTTCTTTGAAATGAATCTCAGAATGTGCTCCTCTTGTTTTCGCTCAATCTATCGCAAAAGGCTCTCGTATGGACGGAGAACTAATAGATAAGGTCCTGTATTATTATTGCACGGACTCCCCTACACAAGACTCGTTGACTAGTTGGTCAGACGTGACAAGTCTCTGGGAGCCATACTCCAATTGATGAGTCATTAAAAAATAAGATATTTAAATTCAAATACTCATAATTTGTAAGATTAAGGATTAACAATTTTAAAAGAGCGAAAGACATACCCTTTCCAACTAACTAGGAACCTTTTATTTCATCTTTTTAATGAAAAAAGAAGAAATCAATTTTTATATAAAAAAGCACTTTTAATTTTTTTCGAATGTTTGTTTAAACTTGTAAAAAATATTTACAATGAAAAAAAGTAGTTTTCTCCTTATGTTAATAAGCTATTATGGGTAATTTCTGAAAAAAAAAATCCAGTAAATGAGATAGAAAAAGTGAAAGACCCAGACATACATTCAACTAACTTTAAAAATAGCAAAAATAACAATATATGACCATAAAGAAATATTATAATATAAATTCATACTTTTCTCTTTCATCTTATATCATCTACTTTAGTTGCTAAATAATTTAAAAAGTGATTTTTTTATTTTCATCAAACAAAAATAATTTCTGTTTGATTTTCATTAAATTTCTAAAAACACTACAACAACAAAAATCTTTTATATTGGTTATTTTAGCTCATTTATGTTAGTTGTATAGGTAACGTAGATCTGGCTAACATAAAAAATAAATAATTTTATGTACTAACATAAAATTACATATTCTTTATGTTGGTGTGAATACCATATTTTGTCCAGACTTTAAACATAAATTTAGAAAAATAAATAAATGCAAATTTTCCGTTTAATGTCAATTTGAATGCAAATTTCATAAAATAAAGGAAAAATATATTTTCCAAATTCTCTTTAGAATTTCCCTTTAATCTAAATGAAAAATCCCTGGAGAAATTTCTAAAGGATTACTCTCCAAATCCAATCTCATTTCTTTTAGGATTTTTGAAAATCCTATCCCTTTCTTTTAGTTTTTTTTTTAATCAATCAAATCATTTTCCTTTCTGTTAGGATAAGCAAAAATAAAATCCTATCTTTATAGTCTTAAAAAAAGGCAAACAAGAAATCACATCCCTTTATTTTTGGTTTTCCAAAAATCCAATCCTTTTCAAAAAAAGGTTATTATTTTAAGAAAACATCAAAACAAAACAAGCATTAAAACAAAAAAAATGGGCTGAAACGCTGAGTTATTGAGGGCTCAGGCACGACAAAACAGAGGGAGCCGTGCGTGAGATGAGAAAAGAAGATCAAGGGAGTCTGGCTCAAGGGAAATGGTGAGGCAAAGAACCATGGCTAGGTTTGACCCAGGTGACAACAAGAGATAGAGACAAAGCTCGGTACCAGAAAATGAAGAACAATTTCCCTCCACTACACCTTACCTTGTATGGAGAGGTAATGGAGGCGAGGGAGTATTTGGGTGAACATGAATTGGGCGATTAAAGCAGGATAGAGGGAATGCGTGAAATCAGAACAAGCACGACTGAGTGAAGAAAACAATCATGCGCTCAATTTTTTTGGATGGGAAGCCACTCGCTGAAGCTCTGTAAAAAGGAATGAAAGGCAATTGTACAGGGGGAGAGGAGCCGAAAAAGCCCTAGGGATTTGGGGGAGAAATAGAGAGAGCAACCCTAAAGGAGATTTTGCCAAAATTGAAGAGAAAGGGAAGAGAGTCTAAATGCTGAAGTAAGAGGCGAAACAAAAAGGATAGTGAAGAAGCAGAAGTAGAGCACGATATGGTGAAATTTTGAGAAATGAAGGATGAATCAGCCGGAATGAAAGAAGCATAGAATCCGAGTGTAAAGACTGGTGGACGAACAAGGGAGCTATGAAAAGGCGAGTTGTAAGATTCAAAAAGGGTTCTCCAATTGGTAATTTTAGGCTTGAACTTTGAACTGTGGGTTGTTAAGTTTTAATTTCTGTATCGGGTTAAGAAATGATGTTTGGATGTTGATTGTTGTTGCCATTCAATTATGTGCTTTCTTTTATTATTCACCTTCTCAGTTAGTGAGAGCAGGGTACATGACAGTGCTGTGATTGCGATTTTGATGTGTCTCCTTAGTCCTCCATTCAAGTTTGTGAACTTGAAGTCGGCTTGCTCTATTTCTGGAAATATTGTTCTTAGATCTTAGTGTTGGGAATTTCACTATACACGCAGTGGAAAAACTATAAGAAATTTCCTCCCATGGATCCGTCAACATTGTTTAGATTGAGATGTAGAAAAAGAATTTACCTCTAGTGCATCCCTTGGTGTTCTTTTTCATGTCGTTGGACCCCAGGAACTAACACGATTAGTCAGTTCCCTCTACCGGTATCCACATGAACGGTGAGTCCAACTCGAACGACGTGCTAACACCCTCCCGTACAATTCCAGAGGAGTCCATAAGATTCCATACCAGTCCGTACGCCTTCGCTTTTCGTCTGTACAGTTTTTCTTTTTGAGTATACGGCTGCTCTCTTTTTAGGGTAATTCAAATTCTATTATTCTATATCCTAGTCTATATCGATATATAGATAGGATACGGTATTTATTTAATTTAAATCAATAATTTAAACTAAATCAAATATTAATTCAATAGATTGGTTTGAATTTAAATCTATCTAATAAATTCAATTTAAACTAACTATCTAATATATATCCAGAATCAAATCTAGATTTAATTTATCATATAAATCAAATTTAGATTATTAGTTTAAATTCAAATTTAGAATCCAATCAAAATTAAATTTAGATTATGATATTAATTTAAATTTAAATCTATCATATAGAATTAAATTTAAAACTAATTAATTTGAATTAATTTGAACAATATATATTTCAAAATATATATATCAAATATATAATATATCAAACATATATATATTTCAAATTTTAATATATATATATATACATATCAAATATATATATAATTCTATCACCCTAAATTGAACATTAAATTCATTGAATCTAGATACATTTTAGATTCAATAAATCTAGACATTCTAGCTCAAGTTGACCTGTTCTTGTGTGTGATCCTATAGGCCCATATGATATTGACAGTGGGCTAATAACACTATTAGACCTACAAGTTACAAGTGGCCTCTAGCAAGACATTGTGACTACCCAAATCATATCAAATTGGTGATCCGATACAACCTATCATATAACCCGATCATATCCCTTTTGTCTCATGATATATAGGTCAACTATGAGGCATGGAAACGTCATCCTCATTTTATTTGACCATCACTTTCTCAATCTCCAAGTAAACCGACAGAACAAATGGAAACTCTTCCATTTGAGCATGGCCATGCATTTTCTCAGCTCACTCATCGAGGGGCCCAATTATATCTCTCCATTAATTAGAGGAACAAATTCCATCTTGACCATTCATCTTTCTCCACACGAGTATTGCTATGTTCGATCATAGCCTTTATGATCTCCCTATTAAAGGTGACTTTGGACTATGCCAAAGTATAGTGTTCCCCATGTATGGCACAATCTCCAACAACTCCCACTTGCACTAGACCAAATCATTGATGTATCTAATACCCATTGACCTAACATGACGCTCATGCTTTATCTGTGCAAGCGGCTTAGTAAGAGGATTAGCAACATTGTCATGAGTTGTTATTTTGCATATCTTTATATCACCCTTATCAATGATTTCTCTGATGAGTTGATATCACCTGAGTATGTGTTTGGTTCTTTGATGTGACCTAGGCTCTTTAGCCTATGCTATTGCACCGTTGTTGTCATAAAATAGATCTATCGGATTTGAGATGTTAGGCACTACTCCAAGCTCAGTGATGAACTTCTTAATCCAAAAAGCTTCCTTAGTTGTATCTGATGCTGCTAGGTACTCAGCTTTTGTTGTAGAATCAGCTACAGTGCTTTGCTTGGAACTCTTCCAACTAACTGCTCTACCATTCAAACAGAATAGGAATCCTGATTGTGATCTAGAATCATCTTTGTCAGATTGGATACTTGCATCTGTGTAACCATTTACAAGTAGCTCGTCTTCCAATCCTCTATACACCAAGAATACATCCTTAGTCCTTCTTAAGTACTTCAGAATAATTTTAACAGCAGTCCAGTGATTCTCACCTGAATCTGACTGATATCTACTAGTCATGCTCAAGGCATATGAGACATCCGGTCGATTGCACAACATGGCATACATAATAGATCCAATTGCCTAAGCATATGGAATCTTGCTCATGCGTTCTCGCTCATCTCGTGAACAAGGACACTGAGCTTTGCTGAGATTGATGCCATGAGACATAGATATGTAACCCCTCTTTGAGTCTTGCATACTAAACCTATGCAATACTTTGTCTATATAAGTGCACTAACTTAGGCCGATTAGACTCTTGGATCTATCCCTATAGATCCTAATACCTAGAATATAAGTGGCTTCTCAAAATTCCTTCATTGAGAAACACTTTCCTATCCATGCCTTGACATTCTGCAAGGTAGGAATGTCATTCCCAATGAGTAGGATGTCATCAACATAAAGCACTAGAAATACAATTGTGTCCCACTACCCTTCTTGTAAACATAAGGTTCATCAACATTTTTGATAAATCCAAACTCTTTGACAACTTCATCAAAATGTTGATTCCAACTACGAGATGCTTGCTTCAATCCATAAATGGATCTCTAAAGCTTACAAACCTTCGCAGAATCTTTTGGACATACAAAACACTCAGGTTGTATCATGTACATATCCTCAAGCAGCTTTCCATTAAGGAATGCTATTTTAACGTCCATCTGCCAAATCTCGTAATCATAATACGCTGCAATGGCAAGAAGGATCCTGACTGACTTAATCATGGTGACTGGCGAAAAGGTTTTATCATAATCTATACTATGAATTTGCTTGAATCCTTTTGCAACCAATCGTGCTTTGAAGGTATGCACTTGGCCATCCATGTTGGGTTTCTTCTTAAAAATCCATTTACACCTAATGGTTTTTATACCTTCAGGTGTGTCAATCAAGGTCCATACCTGATTGTCATACAAGGATTGCATCTCAGACTTCATGGCATGCAGCCATTTTTCAGAGTCAGATCCCATTATGGCCTCTTGATAGGTGGTTGGCTCTTCTTGATCCAAGAGCAATACATCACGACTATTAGTTAAAAGAAATCCATATCTTTGAGGCTGATATAGTGCTCTATCAGACCTTCTTAGGCCTTGTGTTACTTGAGTAGACTCATCAACTTGTTGTGAGTCTTCTCATTCTTCCATCTCTGGCTCAATGCGATTTTGTGGATCTCGAAATTCTTCAAGATTTATCTTACTCCCACTGGTTCTTTTAGAGACAAACTCTTTTTCTCGAAAGATACCATTCCGAGAAATAAACATTTTATTCTCAGTGGGATTATAGAAGTAGTATCCCTTAGTTTCCTTAGGATACGCCATAAAAAGGTATTTTATAGATTTAGGTGCTAACTTTTCTGAGGCTTGTTGCTTAACATATGCCTCGCATCCCCAAATCTTTAGAAAAGACAAACTGGGCTTCTTTCCAGTCCATATCTCATATGGGGTCTTTTCAACCACCTTAGATGGAACACGGTTTAGTATGAATGCAGCTGATTCTAATGCATAAGCCCAAAAGGATGGTGGAAGATCTATTTAACTCATCATAGATTGAACCATATCTAACAAGGTTTGATTCCTCCATTCAAAAACACCATTCCACTATGGTGTTCATGGTAGAGTTAATTGTGAAACAATTCCACAATTTCTAAGATGGTCAATAAATTCTTGACTCAAATATTCACCACCTCGATCAGATCGAAGTACTTTAATAGATTTGCCAAGTTGATTCTATACCTCATTTTGGAAAGTTTTGAACATTTCAAAAGATTCAGATTTTTGTCTCATTAGATAGATATATCCTTATCTACTAAAGTCATCTATAAAAGTAATGAAGTATAGGTGACCACTTCTCACAGTTGTACTTAATGAACCACGTACATCTGTATGTATTAGGTCCAATAAGTCAGTGACCCTTTCACTATGTCTAGTAAAAGATGCCTTTGACATCTTTCCCAATAAACAAGATTCGCAAGTGTCAAATGATTCAAAATCAAATAAATTGAGAAGTCCATCTTGATCGAGCTTTGAAATGCATTTCTCATTTATGTGGCCTGGACAATAGTACCATAGGTAGGTCGGATTCAAATCGTTTGACTTGATCCTTTTGGCAGATACATTATAGATATGTTCCTTATTGGGAGCTTCAAGGTTCAAATAATAATGACCACCATGCAAATCTCCATCCACATAAAAGATGTCATTAAAATAAATAGAACATTTTTTATTCCCAATAATTGAAGTAAATCCTTCCTCATCTAAATAAGAAAGTGAAACAATGTTCTGACTTAAAGCTGGAACATAATAGCAATTGTTCAAAATTAACAAAAGCCCACTAGGCAAAATTAATTCATAAGTGCCTATGGCTAAAGTAGCAACTCTTGCTCTATTTCTGATTCATAGGTCTATTTCATCCTTTTTTAGCTTTCTACTTCTTTTGAGACCCTACACATTTGTACAAATGTGAGTTCCACATGTAGTATCTAATACCTATGTTGGAGAAGTAGAAAGATTAATTTCTATAACATAAATACCTAAAGTAATAGCCCCGCTATTCTTCTTTTGTTATAGATCTTCCTTGTAGAGCTCACAATTCCTCTTCCAATGACCAGGTTCATTGCAAAAGAAATAATAAAGTCCTTCCTTAGGAGGCTTTGCCTTTTTGGCTACAAGCTTGGGTTTGGGGTTAGGCTTGGGCTTGTCTTGCTCCTTAGACTTGTTGTCCAGGCCTTTTCCCTTTCCCTTACCCTTACCTTTCTTTTTCATTCCTTTTCCTTTCTGAACCATTAAAATGTTGCTGGGTTTTTTCTTGATGTTTTGCTCAGCAGTTTTAAGCATCGCATGCAGTTTAGAAATTGATTTCTCCATCTTGTTCATATTATAGTTCATGACAAACTGCTCATAACTCTCCAGGAGTGAGTTTAAGATCAAATCTGTAGCTAACTCCTGGATTATGGGAAATCCAAGCCTTTCAAGGTGATCAATGTAGCCTTTCATCTTCAAAACATAAGAGCTAACTAATGCATCCTCAGTCATTTTGTAGGAATGTAAGGCTTTCATGGTTGCAAACCTTTCTTGCCTTGCCTATTGTTAGAACATTTCCTTGAGATGCCTATTCATCTCATAAGCCTCCATATGTTCCAAATCTCTCTAAAGTTCTAGGATCATGGTGGCTAACATTAGGTATCCGACATCCACAGACTCATTAATATGCTTATTATAGGCATCCTTTTGGGCTCTTGGAGCATTGGCTGTAGGCTCCTCAGGAATAGGTTCATGTAGGACATATGACTTTCTTTCCTGCTTAAGAACAATTCTCAAGTTCCTAAACTAGTCAAGAAAGTTGGTCAAATTAAGTTTGTCCTTCTCAAGGACAGATCGCAATGATAGTGTAGCAGAATTACTTGACGACATTGTCTACAACAAAAAATGCAAAATTAAATTAATAATTTCCTACTAAAAATTAACCCTCATTTAGTTTAGTAGGCTAAGACCCATATTTCACTTAACTGTAAGTCCGCTTTGGCAAGACGCTTAAAATTAAGTTATTTAGGGAGGTAACTTATTTACCAATTACATCACATATAACTATTAGATCTTTATAGGATCCTATCATCATATGACTCGGTATGTTTAATCCCATCTAATGCCTTGAGACCCAAAATTATTTTGATAGTCTCAATTAAGCCATACCATTATAAACCTTTACGAGTATCACCATTACCCAAACTACCTTACTAAGATAACCTAAGTGTATCCCACTTTGGTGAATCCTACATTTAGGCGATCAAAGCCTTGACAGGTGTTCATTAAAGGGTGGCATTTAAACTTAAAATTCAATTCGAGGGATTTTATTATATTGTTGTTATTCATACATCTATTCATCACATGAACATATATATATAGTGGTGCTATCCCATACATGCATATGATCTCATCATAAAGCATAAAACAAATGTGTCATAATATGGCCCATCTAACCTATATCCTCCTGAGCCAATGAAAGGATTCTTGTAACACCCTACCTCCTGACACCTCCATACTTAACCAAAAACTCCAATGTTTCAACCGAAAACAACCTTGACATCTCAAAAAAACCCTCCAATGCCTTAAAACAGTGAAAATGATATAGAGACCACCAAAACTGGGCTGGGGCTGCGGTCGCTACAGTACCACCATGGCTCAGGCCTCCCCTATAACTCCATCGCTTCTAGATTCAATGGCGCCGCGGCCTGGACTCTAGAGTCACAGCACCCCATGCTGATATCCCATATCAGCAATTTCAATATCAGCGGCCTGGACTTTATGTACCGACCTCCGATTGACTTGATTCTAACTCCTACAAGTCAATCTAGTCCCCATCTATCCAAAGACACCACTTTTACCTTAATCCAACTCCGTATGAAGATTTTGGACCTTTAACACCATTTTATCCACTTATTAATCAAAACTCACCACTAACAACCTCCAATTGCCATGAAAGGCAAATGGGTACTCACAGACCAATCATACAGGTCCAAAACCCCCAAACCAACTTATCCAAAGAGGTTTCACCTCAAAGATACCACTCCTATGAGATTTGACCCCTTGGATCCCAACTTGACCAAACGGGCTACAAGCCCTTAAATAAACTAACAAGGCCTCAAAATCACTCTAAGCTCAATCCCAACATTGGACTCACAAATATCAATGTACAACTCCACACTCTCCAAGACCATTCAACCATTCATACAACATACATAAACATACATACATTCATCCTTAACAATGCTTATCAATTCCTTAAGCTATCCATTACAAACCATTCTATCCTACTTGGCACAAAATACATTATTCAAGATACACATACTCTACATAGACTATTCCCACGTACACAGCTCCTTCCGCATCTTCTCCAGACTAATGCCAGAACCATCACCTGAAAGGTTAGTTTATGGGAGAGGGGGTGAGACAATGTCTCAGTAACCGGGAACAAACACATACACACGTATATATATATATTCCACACAACTCATGAATGCAATGTGCAATGAATGGTATGCATGTCTCCCTCACACACAGCTAGAACCACGGGCTATCATCATGATAGGACATTTCATATAAGTAATTTCCTTCCAACAGTCAGTGAAGACTGATTCCGGGACATCACCAAGCTCACCTCCTACTAGTGCACCAGGCCAAAGGTAACACTAATGTTCGGACCGTGGCTCTCCTTCCCCTTTCCCACCATGAATTGGCAACGATTTAGGGAAGGTCCAGTCAACTGTACGCCTTTCCCTCCTGGCCATCAGAGGTGATTTAGCCGCAGGGATCCCACCCTTATCCTCCCTAAAACATATAATCATATCATATCGTCATCACATCATCACCATCCAATCTGCCACATATCAATGCCTCACAATGCCATGTGGTGATGCTCATATATCATCATATACTCATCATCATCATGTCACAATTACATGTATGCATCATGTCATGTCATGCCAATATCATCATTATAATCATCATCATCATGATCGTCAAATTCACATCTAGCTGTGTGCATACCATGATATATAGAAAATAGTACACACAATCACATCAGTATCATGGTATGAAAGAAACATGCATATATATACATAATATACATACTAATATATAATACAATACAAATAAATAAACACCCGGTTACCTCAATTGTCGTTATCACACACACACGAGTTCTACAAGCTTCCTTGAACTGTCCAATACGCGTGAACCCCTCTCGATTAGCCAACAACCTTTACCATATCATAATTCTTCCATTAACACAATGTACCAATGAACCAAACATCATAATTCAACCATATTAACCTAACCCAAGGTTCCAACCCCATTTTCATACATCAATAAGCTCTTAGGGATCACTCAAAGACCACACAACCTCATACATTTCGGATTCCTAAGAGCCCTAACCATTAACAACATAGAGTTAAGCTCTAAATACACATACACCCTTCAAAACTCACATCCAAGCAACAATAATACCAAAATACACTCCATTAACCTTAAATCATCCATTTCAATCAGTGGATTTCGCCCCAAATCGGAAATCCAAACTTACAACCGAAAACCCCAAATCTTACCCAAAGAAAATGGAGAGGGAAGACCAAGGAACACTTACCAACTTGAATCCAAGCTCCCAAGGTCTGAACATCGCTCCTAGATATCGGAAATCTCAAATCCTAGCTCAGCTCTCTCGGTTTCCTCCGTCACTCCCTCCCTTTTTTTCTTTTTCATCCAACTGCACTGATATGGATTTAAACAAATTTCCCGACTCTCATCGCGACTCTAGCATACCTCGCCGTGGCTCCACCAGTTTCAACCTGATACATCGCTACTAGAAAGTTCTCATCGGGTGGCCTTTCTTCTCACCGCGGCGTGGAGCTCTTCCAGACTCTACGTGAGCCTTCCTCTGTCTTGTTTCCTCTAGTCCTAAATACAATGCCAAGAAAATAACATGAGGGGTGTTATAAAAATTTCATCCTCGAAATTTCAACTCTTACCTGAAGCAAAAATCTCTGGATACTTCCTTCGCATAGAATCTTCAATCTCCCACGTGACATCATTAGACATCAAGCCACTCCAAAGGACCTTTAACAACTTAATGGTCTTATTCCTCAACTGCTTCTCCTTAACATCAAGAATTCGCATCAATGCGACTTCAAAAGTTAGATCCTCTCGTACTTGAACTGCTTCAACCTCAATTATATGAGATGGATCTGGATGATATTTCTTAAGTTGAGACACGTGGAAAAAATCATGCAACCCAGGAAGACTAGGCGGTAGAGCCACTCGATACGCTACTAGCCCAATTTGTTCAAGAATTTGGTATGGACCAATATACCTCGGAGGAGCTTCTTAGCTCGAATTGATCTTCCAACACCGGTAGTAGGAGTGACCTTCAAAAACACATGATCTCCTGCATCAAACTCCAATGGTCTCCTCCTCTTGTCTGCATAACTCTTTTGCTGACTCTGAGCTGTAAGAAGTTCTGACGAATACTTTCTATTTGCCGAGAGGTTTGATCCATAATATCCGGGCCCAAAAGACTCCTTTCACCAGGTTCAACCCAACACAACGGTGACCTATACTTCCTACCGCACAACGCTTCATACGGAGCCATTTGCAAACTCGAGTGGAAACTGTTGTTGTAGGCAAATTCAACCAACGGCAAAAACTGATCCCAATTGCCTTTATTCTCCAGAACACATGCCCGTAGCATGTCCTCCAGAGTCTGAATAGTCCTTTCAGTCTGGCCATCCGATTGAGGGTGATAAGCAGTACTGAAACTCAATTTTGTACCCATGGCCTTCTAAAGAGATTTCCAAAACCTGGATGTAAACCTAGGATCTCTATCAGACACAATATTTATCGGGATTCCATGCAGCCTTACAATTTCATTCACATACAACTGGGTCAACTTCTCCATTGAAATAGTTTCCCGAATTGGAAGAAAATGGGCCGATTTCATCAACCTATCCACAATGACCCATATTGCATTGTGTCCTCAAGAGGTCCTCAGCAATCCCATCACAAAATCCATGGAAACGCTATCCCATTTCCATTTCGGGATCTCTAAAGGTTGCAACATACCTGTGGGTATTTGGTGCTCAATCTTTACCTTTTGACAAATCAGACATCTTGCCACAAACTCTGCGATGTCCTTTTTCATGCTTGGCCACCAATAACCACGCTTCAGATCCTGGTACATCTTAGTGGTACCAGGGTGAATAGTGTACCTACTCTTGTGAGCTTCCTCCAAAATAATCTCACGCAACCCCACAACATTTGGCACACAAATCCGACCTCGATACTGAATGATACCATCCTTCAAAATATCAAAGTCCTGGGTCTCCGCCATTTCAATTCTCGAATGCCCAAAAGATAGTCATCCTCCATCTGAGCATAGCAGATGTTCCTCAATAAATCGCTTGATACACTGATGGAACTCATTACTAGTACTCCAGGATGGACATTAATGGATAACTTCATATCTCTCAGGCTTTCCAGCAACTGTTGCTCTCTTATCATCATCATGGCCATATGGATCAACTTTCTACTCAACGCATCTGCCATAACGTTGGCTTTCCCAGGATAATATTTTAGAGCAAACTCGTAGTCCACAAGGAACTTAACCCAATGCCTTTGCCTCACGTTCAGCTCTTTCTGATCGAACAAATACTTCAAACTCTTGTGATCACTGAACACCTCAAACTGAACGTCATAGAGATAATGCCTCCATAATTTCAAGGCAAACACTATAGCCGCTAGCTCAAGGTCGTGAGTAGGATAGTTCTCCTCATAAGGCCTCAACTGCCTTGATGCATATACCACAACTTTACCTTGCTGCATCATAACACACCCTAGACCCTTCTTAGAGGCGTCAATGTAAACTGTGAATGGCTCTGACGGGTTAGGGATAATGAGCACTGGGGTGGACGTTAGATAAACCTTCAGCTCTTAGAATACTCTCTCACACTTGTTATCCCAAATGAAAGATCGATCCTTACGGGTTATAACAAGCTGAGAGAATCCCTTAATGAACCTTCGGTAATATCCAACCAATCCCAGAAAACTCTAAATTTTAGTCACTGATTGTGGTCTCTCCCAGTTCCACACTGCTTCCACTTTACTAGGGTCTACAGTCACACCTTCTGCAGAAATCACATGACCCAGAAATTTCACCTCTCGTAGCCAAAACTCACACTTACTGAGCTTACCATACAGTTGGTAATCCCGCAATACTTGCAACACAATCCGAAGATGAAGCGCATGCTCTTCATCACTCTTGGAGTAAACTAGAATGTTGTCAATGAAAACCACCACAAATTTATCCAAATACGGCCGAAATACCCTATTCATATAATCCATGAAAATTGTCAAGGCATTGGTTAACCCGAATGGCATCACAAGAAACTCATAATGACCATATCGAGTCTGAAATGCCGTTTTAGGCACATTCTCAATACGCACTCGCAATTGATGGTATCCCGACCTCAAATCAATTTTAGAGAATACAGAGGCACCTGCCAACTGATCAATCAAGTCCTCAATCCTAGGCAAAGGATATTTATTCTTGATCGTCACTCGGTTTAACTACCTGTAATCAATACACAACCTGAGGCTACCATCCTTCTTCTTGACAAACAACACTGGAGCTCCCCAAGGCGAGACACTAGGTCTGATAAAACCTCTCTTCAACAATTCCTCAATTTGTTTCTTCAGCTCTTTCAATTCATACGGTGTCATTCGATATGGGGCTTTCGAAATAGGACTAGTCTCGGGCACCAACTCGATGGAAAACTCTAGTTCTCGCGGTGGGGGTAAACCAGTAATCTCCTCTAGAAACACATTAGGGAATTCATTCACAACCGGATATCTTTCGACACCTCCTTGCACATCCACGTTCATAGAGAAAAAAACTACAAACCCTTGACATCCTTTCTTCAAATACCTGTCAGCTTGGGAAAGGACAAACAGATATTCTTGTCCCCTTCAACACTAGGGATGTTCATCGGCAAAGACATAGTCTTCTGAGCACAGTCGAGAGTGGCATTATTCGCCTCCAACCAATCCATCCCAATTATCACATCAATCTCTTGCAAAGGCAAACAAATTAAATCTAGTGTAGTGCTTTGATGTTCAAAATGAACCACACAGTTCAAACAGGCTTGAGCAGTTCTTAGTGAAACTCCCGTAGGCGTGGCTACCGACAATTCAAAGGGCAACTCTATTGCCACAATGCCCAATCTCCAAGCACAACCAAATGAAATGAAGGAATGCAATGCACCTGAGTCAAACAAAGCATGAATAGAGTAACCATTAAGTTTAAGTTTACCTCTAATCAAATTAGGGGTTGCATCCGCTTCTTATCGAGTGATGGTAAAAACTCGTCTGGGCATCATGGGTCTCCTCATTCCATCATCATGCCTTGGCTCCCAACAAAACAACAACATATGACCCGGTTTCCTACAATTAAAATAAACCAAACACAGATGATCACCATGACTAAACCCGTATTTTGTGCACGAATTCGATGCACTACCAGAACTATATTAAGATGGAGTGGAGTCCCTTCCTGCATACTCACTCTGACTGGAACTCCCTTGTTCATAGCCTCCTCAATAAAAGGGTCCTCTACCAAGCTGACCTCTATTGAACTGATCCCTGCCAAACCTGTCTCTTCCTCTACCATGACGACCTCTATTATGTTGACCTCTTCCTCCGCTAGAACCTGTACTGCCACCACTACTACAACTACCTGAACCACTTCCTTTATTGTTTCCTCCAGTAGGTCCTAGGTGAGAAAAGGCTCGAATCATGGAATTACTTTTGTGCTCCTCAGCCCCCTTGATCCGTCTATACAAGGCACAAATCTTCACATATAAGTCCTCGAAGGACACAAACTCCACTACAGATAGCCGCTCCTTAATCTCTGGATGGGCACCCTCAAACAACCTCTGACCCTTCCACCTATCATCAAAATAATTATTCAGATAAGTGGGATATTTAGCCAAGTCCAAGAACTTATCAATGTAGTCATCTGCTGACAGATTCCCTTGTTGAAAAGTTAGGAACTCGGCCTTCTTTTACATCATTAAGGCTGGAGGGACATAGTGTGCAAAGAATCGTTCCTTAAACTGTCTCCAATTCATAGGAGGATTCATCGCTTCAACACTCGGGAGAATACTCCTCCACCATCTCTTGGCCTTCTTCTCAAGCCTAAATGTCACTAGTTGCACCCTTTGTTCTGAGGTGCAATCCATCACACTAAAGATGTTCTCCATTTGCTCAATCCAATCCTCAACCTATGACACATCCATGGTACCTACGAAAGCTGAAGGATTAAACTTCCGAAAGTCCTTCAGCTGTGAGGAGATACCCCTTCTTCCAACCCTTGGGGCTCTCTCAGGCTCCATTATAGTTTCATCCTCTCCTGCATTCAGTTCCACAAACATACCAGCTTCTTCATTCACATCCCCCTATTCTTGCCTATCCATTCTCTCTTGCAACCTGCTCAACGTTTCTCCCTGAGTATTCACCTGATTACTGAAGCCAGCCAACATCTCACTTATCAACCATATCAGGTCATTGTTACTCTACCTTCCTCTGTGAGACATTCTTCCTACACATAAACAACAACACGTTCAATTATACGGTTCTTGACTAGCATTACAGTGGGAATATAGTCTATGTATTTAAAATTTTGTGCCAAGTAGTACTTCATGCAAAAACAATAGCCCAAAACCATCGCTCTGATACCAAAATGTAACACCCTACCTCCTGACACCTCCATACTTAACCAAAAACTCCAATGTTTCAACCGAACACAACCGTGACATCTCAAAACAACTCTCCAATGCCTCAAAACAGGGAAAACGACATAGAGACCACCAAAACTAGGCTGGGACTATGACCGCTATAGTACTGCCGCGGCACAGGCCTCCCCAGTTTCTCCATCTCTTCTGGATTCAATGGCTCCGTGACCAGGACTTTGGAGCCACGGCACCCCATGCTGATATCCCATATCAGCAATTTCAACATTCCGGGGCAAACTTCTGATGCGCATAACTTTATGCTCCGACCTCCAATTGACTTGATTCCAACTCCTACAAGTTAATCTAGTCCCCATCTATCCAAAGACACCACTTTTACCTTAATCCAACTCTGTATGGAGATTATGGACCTTCAACACCATTTTATCCACTTATTGCCACCAAAGGCAAATGGGCACTCACAGACTAATCATACAGGTCCAAAACCCCCGAACCAACTTGTCTAAAGAGGTTTCACCTCAAAGGTACCTCTCCTCTGAGATTTGACCCTTTGGATCCCAACTTGACCAAAAGGGCTACAAGCCCTTAAACAAACTAACAAGGCCTCAAAATCACTCTGAGCTCAATCCCAACATTGGACTCACAAATATCAACATATAACTCCACACTCTCCAAGACCATTCAACCATTCATACCATATACATAAACATACATACATTCATCCATAACAATGCTTATCAATTCATTAAGCTATCCATTACAAACCATTCTATCCTACTCGGCACAAAATACATTATTCAAGATACATACACTCTACATAGACTATTCCCACGTACACAGCTCCTCCCGCGTCTTCTCCGGACTAATGCCAGAACCATCACCTGAAAGGTTAGTTTATGGGAGAGCGGGTGAGACAATGTCTCAGCAACCGAGAACAAACACATACACATGTATATATATATATTCTGACAACTCATGAATGCAATGTGCAATGAATGGTATTCATGTCTCCCTCGCACACAGCTAGAACCACGAGCTATCATCATGACAGGACATTTCGTATAGGTAATTCCCTTCCAACAGTAGATGAAGACTGATTCAGGAACATCACCAAGCTCACCTCTCACTAGTGGACCAGGCCAAAGGTAACACTAATGTTCAGACCGTGGCTCTCCTTCCCCTTTCCCACCATGAATTGGCAACGATTTAGGGAAGGTGCAGTCTACTGCGCGTCTTTCCCTCCTGGCCATCGGAGGCGATTTAGCCGCAGGGATCCCATCCTTATCCTCCCTAAAACATATAATCAGATCATATCATCATCACCACCCAATCCGCCACATTTCAATGCCTCATAATGCCATGTGGTAATGCTCATATATCATCATATACTCATTATCATCGTGTCACAATTACATGTATGCATCATGTCATGTCATGCCAATATCATCATCATAATCATCAAATTCACATCTAGCTGTGTGCATACCACGATATATAGAAAATAGTACACACAATCATATCAATATCATGGTATGAAAGAGACATGCATATATATACGTAATATACATACCAATATACAATACAATACAAATAAACAAACACTCGGTTACCTCAATTGTCGTTAGCACACACACATGAGTTCCACAAGCTTCCTTGAACTGTCCAATGCACGTGAACCCCTCTCGATTAGCCAACAACCTTTACCATATCATAATTCTTCCATTAACACAATGTACCAATGAACCAAACATCATAATTCAACCATATTAACCTAACCCAAGGTTCCAACCCCCTTTTCATGCATCAATAAGCTCTTAGGGATCACTCAAATACCATACAACCTCATACATTTCGGATTCCCAAGAGCTCTAACCAATAACAACCTAGGGTTAAGCTCTAAATACACATACACCCTTCAAAACTCACATCCAAGCAACAATAATACCAAAATACACTCCATTAACCTCAAATCATCTATTTTAATCGGTGGATTTTACCCCAAATCAGAAATCCAACCTTACAACTGAAAACCCAAAATCTTACCCGAAGTAAATGGAGAGGGAAGACCAGGGAACACTTACCAACTTGAATCCAAGCTCCCAAGGTCCGAAAATCACCATTAGATGCCGGAAATCTCGAACCCTAGCTCAGCTCCCTTGGTCTCCTCCGTCGCTTCCTCCGTTTCTTTCTTTTTTGTCCAACTGAACTGATCCGGATTTAAACAAATTTTCTAACTCTCGCCGCGGCTCTAGCATACCTCGTCGCAGCTCCACCAGTTTCAACCAGATACACCACTACTGGAAAGTTCTCATCGTGGCGGCCCTTCATCTCACCACGGCGTGGAGCTCTTCTAGACTCCACCTAAGCCTTCCTCCATCCTATTTCCGCCGGTCCTGAACACAATGCCAAGAAAATAACATGAGGGATGTTACAATTCTTCTAATATAACACTTATATACAAAAGAAACCTCAATTGAACATTCGAGGGGAGTGAGGTGAGAAGAGAATGTACATCCAGAATATAGAGAGAGGCACGACACACAGGTCATATTTAAAACTACAAATTCATCCTAGGGCCATATCATGCACCATACCCATCCAATTCAAACAAAAAAATCCACAACATGTAACAAACATCTCATCTGATAAAAAGCTGTAAACTTTGTGATTTTAATATTAAATCAGATTAAGCATATACGAAACATATTAAAAATCTAAATTACATACAAATGGTTTTTAATCGAATCATGTCATAGCAACAACAAATTCTCATATACATATGCAGAAACATATTCGCATCATATACAAAAATTGCATGAATTTATTCACGCCATACAGAAAATGAAATTGTTTTAAACAGATTCACAATTGTTTCAAAAACCTTATTTCCCATAGACATATGACGTTAGAAACCGAATTCAGGAATACAATTTTTCAACAACATATTTCACATATATGAATGGCAGATTTACAATCAAATTGAAAACTGATTTGAAAATTCGAATTGGACAAATTGAGTTCCACACATATCACATACATGCAATTATATACTCAAGAACTCAATTTAAACAATCATTGACGGGGCACTGGTACCACTGTTGGGAATTTCACTATACACGCAGCGAAAAAACTATAAGAAATTCCCTCCTATAGATCCATCAACATTGTTTAGATTGAGATGTAGAAAAAGAATTTACCTCCGGTGCGTCCCTTGGTATTCATTTTCGTTTCGTTGGACCCCAAGAACTAATGCGATTAATCAGCTCTCTCTACCAGTATCCACACGAATGGTGACTTCAACTCGAACGACGTGCTAGAACCCTCTGGTTGTGATGCCCCCGTACAAGTCCGTACGATTCCATACAAGTCCGTATGATTTCGTACCAGTCCGTACGCCTTTGCTTTTCATCCGTACAGTTTCTCTTTCTGAGTGTACGTCCGCTCTCTCTTTAGGGTAATTTAAATTCTATTATTCTATATCCTAGTCTATATCGATATATAGATAGGATTCGGTATTCATTTAATTTAAATTAATAATTTAAACTAAATTAAATATTAATTAAATAGATTAGTTTGAATTTAAATCTATCTAATAGATTCAATTTAAACTAACTATCTAATATATATCCAGAATCAAATCTAAATTTAATTTATCATATAAATCAAATTTAGATTATTACTTTAAATTTAGATTTAGAATCTAATCAAAATCAAATTTAGATTATGACATTAGTTTAAATTTAAATCTATCATATAGAATTAAATTTAAAACTAATTAATTTGAATTAATTTGAACAATATATATTTCGAAATATATATATCAAACATATATATATATCAAATTTTAATATATATATATACATATCAAATATATATATATAATTCTATCACCCTAAATTGAATATTAAATTCATTGAATCTATATACATTTTAGATTCAATAAATCTGGACATTCTAGCTCAAGTTGGCCTATTCTTGTGTGTGATCCTATAGGCCCATATGATATTGGCAGTGGGCTAATAACACTATCGGACTCACAAGTCACAAGTGGCCTCTAGCAAGACATTGTGACTACCCAAATCATATCAGATCGGTGATCTGATACAACCTATCATATAACCCGATCACATCCCTTTTGTCTCATGATATATAGGTCAACTATGAGGCATGGAAACGTCATCCTCATTTTACTCGACCATCACTTTCTCGATCTTCAAGTAAACTGATAGAACAAATGGAAACTCTTCCATTTGAGCACGACCATGCATTTTCTCAGTCTTACTCATTAAGGGGCCCAGATATATCTCTCCATTAATTAGAGGGACAAATTTCATCTTGATCATTCATCTTCCTCCACACAAGTTCCACTATGCCCATTCATAGCCTTTATGATCTCCCAATTAAAGGTGACTTTTGACTATACCAAAGTATACTATTCCCCATATAGGAAACCATGGTGATCTCAGGTCTGAGGGCTTAGTGACACGGTTATATATGAGATATGCTTAAGACTTAATCCATACAGCTATCTCATGATGGGTCAATCCAGCGCTTTTTCTCTAATAGGAGCTTATGATTTTGATTTGTATCTTCATACATAATTATCAATCAAAATCATACTAGCATTAACTCATCATTGTTCCCAAAAAGATAATTGACTAGGGATATTTAGGATAAAATAATTTATCCAAGGATATTATTATAAAGAAAAACATGCAAACAATATAATAATGTAAGGAAAAAAAACACCTTTTTTTATAATGAAACACAATGTTCATAATACAATGATTGGCCTATAGCATAATCCCCAACACTTAGTGCTTAGATTCTGGAAATTTTTTTCTAGTCTATTATTGATTAGCATTCTATTCATGGACTCTCCAACACGTAGTGGGAATGATTTGTTAAGGTTGTAGAAATATTTCAAATGGTTTTCAAAGTAGCAAATTCAGACATGGAGTTGTTTTGTTGTGATTATGCTTGCACCAAAATTTTCTGCAAGGGTCTATTAGAAGTTACTGTGATATGGTTATGTATATTTGTTATATGAAGATGTGTGGGCCTGATATCATAGGATCATTTTGAATGTTCATTCTTATTAAATGTGATTCACAGAAGTTTTTTTTGGTCTTGGCATGACATAGGTTTTATGTGTAGCTCTGAGTGTCTAGCTATTATTCACTGTTGCTATTCCCTATTCATGCTTTCTTGTCTGTTTGGGATAATTTTAAGGGCTCTGATGGCAAACTAACTACTCATCCATTGGTTCTTAATTTTGATTATTTGTTTGTTTTCCTTTAAAATATAAATATCTATATATAAATATTTATTTGTGAATAAAAAGTTTTTTAACCTGTCGGGCTTTGGAGCTTTCACAAACTCTTTAACACAATTACATCATACAAGCCCATGGGGATGCATGAATATAGTGACAATGTTCACTTGTAATAATAAGTCCAAATGACCTTTTTACTCTTTTTTCCTAAGAAAATAACAAAATAAATAGATAAATAATAATAAATAATAGCAATAATAATAAAAAATATTATTATTATTATTATTTTAAAAATTATCGGTTAAATGATTTTACCACGTGAGTTTTTAGAACTCACACAGGTATTCAAGTTCACCATACTATCGTATGAGATTGCGAATCCATGTAGATATATCGACATTTTTTCTTAAAAATAAATAAATAATAATAACAGTAATAATAATAACTATATTTCATTATAATAAGTTTTTCAAATGGTATTTAAAATACATAATAAAATCTTTATATAAAAAAAAAGCAAGTAATAATGAAGTTTTTTTTTCAATTTTTATAAGATCCAATTACCGTGGGGGCTTTTAGAGCTCCCATAGGTAATTAAGGAATTGGTTTATCAAATATGACTGCGAGTTTCCAGTATGTATATCAATTTTCTTTTATAAAATGAGAAATTTTCCAAAAATAAAATAAATATGTATTTTCAAAAGCCCAAAAAAAAGATAAAAGAAAAAAGTCAAAGGCATTTTCAAAGTCGAACAAAATATAATCAGAATAAGTAAGTGGAATTAAATTATCTTTTACAAATTAAAACAGTCCAACCCAGATCTCATAAATTCATTTTGTTTGCAAAAGGTTAAATTATTTTCAATTAGTTTTCTCTTATTATAAAAATTACCATTAAAAAATATCAATCCATTGACGCACATTTCTGGCCTGAACTACACAAATTTTGATCCCTATCACAGGATACATAAGCTTTAGACACTAATTCTAGGTCAAATCTACTATTGTAAATAAATAAATATTTTCTAATTTGTTTTTCTAAATTTCTTTTCTTTATTTTATGTTTTCAAATTTCCTTAATTTCTTTCCTTTCTATCCTTATACTCTCATGTGAACAATTAAAGGATAACCAAAATACTTTTAAAACCATATTAATTTGCACGAGCAGCTTAAGGTAACCATTCTTAAGAATGGGTGTCATGGGGTACCTAATACCTTCCCTACGTACAATTGATTCTCAAACTCAACTCTGACTATGCAGACCATCACTTTCCTTCCTAAATCAGTTTTCCAAAATTTCCCCCAAAATTTTGGTAGCAACTCTTTACAAGTCGATTGTCATTCGAAATCTCAATTTGTCTCTTTATTCTTTTTCCACATGTCATTCGCGTTGCATTTCCAAGTGCAACGATTTGGCTACTCCACTAGGGATCTTTGAGAGTCAAGCCCATATACGTTGATTTTGTTTAATAATACAGCCTTATACTTATTTTGGTTGTTGTTTGCCTCACACGGTTAGGATAAATAACATGTTTTATATTTTGTTTATTCAAATGGTTCTTTACATGCTTCTTTACTTATTTGTTGTCTAAATAATGTGACTTAGGGTAGATAACATGTAGATTGAACTTTAGGTAGATGACTTTATCTGCTTTGCCTCTTTTCTACAATTGTATTCCATTTGGCAGATGTGGGGTTGGGTAGTTCTTAGGAACATGTTCACAGGTATGTATGCTCTCCTCACACACTATGCACCAACACATCCTAACTCATATACATTTTGGGCCTTATACTTGGATCTACGAGTACACTAGGCTAGTGAAAGTTTGTAATGGTTTCCTCATGGGATTTTGAGCTCCCGAAGGTCACTGTGAAGACTTTGCTTAGGTTGTTACTTATTCTGCAAGTATGGTTCCCAACGATCTTTTGAGCCTTCGGAGAATTATATTTGAATTAGAAAAAATAAAATCTATTAGATATCCTTTAAAAAATTTTCTAGATTTAAATTAAAGAGATTATCTAATAGTATTAGAATTAGAATATCAATTTCATTATTTTTCTTTGAATTTTCATTTCTATTTTTAGGGTTTTTTTAAAAATTATATATATCTTTTAGATTTTCCAGATCTAATAGGATTATTTGAGTTTAGTTGCTTTAGGATTAGGTTTTCTTTGTTTTGCCTATATAAAAGCCCATATGTAATGCATATTCTTAATAGATGAATTGAATAATATTTGAGTATTTTGAATTCTGTTGAATCAAGAGTTTTGATGATTCCAAACCAACCTTCAAGAGCTTGGAATAAAGATATCAAAGGTGTCCAAAAGGTTTCAAGTAAAGAAATTCTGGATAAATCTGTGCAAAGACAAATGTAGCATGTTTAGTAGTGTTTTATTAGAGTAAAAGACTTTGATTTGGTGAAAAGATGTTTTAAAACCTTGGTTCTATGTTAGATCATGGAATATTTGAAAAATACCCACCAACAGACAAAGTTTGAAAGGTTAATACTGATCTGTCATCTTGGAAATTCAAACTTTGGCTTTGGAAATTTGAATTTCATACTGAAACAGAATAAGTCTGAAGAGAAGCTTCTCTAACAGACGAATTTTGGCTTAACAAAATTTTAATTTTGATAAGTATCTGAAAGGAGCTTTCAGTAACAGACAAACTTTGAGTTTTGAAAATTCAAATTTCAGACAAAATGTAACTTATGAAAACTAAATAAATTCATCTGAAATTATGTCAAAGTTCATCTGAAACCAAGTCTGGATTGGATTTCAAAGTTGCTCACTGACAGACGAACTTTGAACATGAAAATTTGAATTTCAGAAACTAAACTTGTGAGTCTGTTACAATGATATATTGACATACGAATGACAGAATTTATAAATTCGTATTTTGAAGTAATTCTGAAAAGAGGTCTCTCTGACAGACGAACTTTGCCCTTTAAAAATTTGAATTTTGAACCATATGAACTACTGTGCCTTATAAAACCAGCTATGGACAAACGAATTTTGAGGTTCCAAAATTTGAATTTTAAAGGCACTGTAGCAAATTGAAAATACTGTTCATACTTACCAGAAAAAATTTCTGCCTAAAAATTCGTATGTCACAACACAGAAACATTTTTCAAACATCAAAATTCGAACTTCACTTCATGACAGACAAACTTCGGGCATTCAACATTGAAGCTGTTAACCTTCAGTTTCTGTGAAATTTGTCTGTTGACCAACTGAAATTCAAATTTCAGAATGTCAGAAGCATTAAATGCGGTTGGTTAGCGGATATTTTTTCAGAGTAACCGTTGGATAACTTCTCCAATTGATAGATTTTGTCTCTAACAGAAAGTTGAGACCTAGATCTATAAATATAACATCATTTGAAGTTATGGGAAAAGATTTTAACATTGCATATACTGAAACTCTGCCAAATCATCCACTCAAAGTCTCTTACTCTCTCACTTCAATATTTGTACTTAAACTTTCATATTCACTCTGTTTAAGAGATTTAATCTTTGTAAACAATCTTATCTTCATCTGGAAGATAGATTTTCTTGTGAGGGGATATCACAAGGGATTGGGAAGCACTTTGCAAGAGTGCATAAAGTGAATGAGTGAGCTCTAGAAATAGAGCATCATCTTTGTACTGAGGCATTTGCAAGAAGCCCACTAAATTCTTGCAAAATAGTGGAAAATCTCAAGTGGTGACTTGAGGACTGGACGTAGGTCAAGTGGAGAGACCGAACCAGGATAAATATCTACGTTTTCTTCTCTTTACTGCAACTTTTACAGTTTATTCTCCTATACTCTATTTTACTATCTATACTTTGCTTTCTTCACTTTCTTGATATTTTGCAAAAAACTTTCAAGCTTCCCAATTCACCCCCCTCTTGGGAAGCCAGCTTATCTTACAAGTGGTATCAGAGCCCAGATTCCCAATCAAAGGATTTCACAGTCTGGGAATTAAAATGGCTGGCTTTGGAGAAAGCATATTACTAGAAGGAAACAACACAAACAGACCACCTGGCTTCAGTGGAGAATACTATGGTTACTGGAAGATGAGGATGTAAATCTATCTCCAGTCAAGTGATCTGGACATCTAGTCAATCATTCAGAAGGGAGATTTTGTCGTAATGGCTTTGGAAGATGATGGGAAGTACAGAGAGAAGCCAGAAGTTGAATGGAATGAGGAAGATAGAAGGAGAGTCTTGCTGAACTTCAATGCAAAACACTGTTTGGTCAGTGCTTTGAATCAAGATGAATTCTACAGGGTCTCACAATACTCCACTGCCAAGGAAATATGGGACACCCTGCAAATAGCTGATGAAGGAACAACTAGAGTTAGGGAAAATAAACTAAATACATGCATAGGAGAATATAAAAGCTTCAAAATGGCTGAAGGAGAGAATGTAAAAGAGCTACAGAAGAGATTCACCCTCATTGTAAATCAACTAAAGAGCCTGGGAAAGGAGTACATTCAAACAAAAAAAGATCCTCAGAGCTCTCCCTCTGGAATGGCAAACCAAAGTAACAGCAATACAAGAAGTCAGAGGAGAATCAATGGACTCTGTCACAGCTCTTTTTGGCAGCCTTGAAGAGTATGAAGGAAAAATGAAGACTCTCAAGGAGGCTGGACAAGACAAAAAGAAGAAAGGTCTTGCTCTCAAAGCTGCTGAGGAAAAAGAAGAAGAATCTGATGATGGAGATGAGCTAGATGAAAAAACTCTGGCCATGATGGTTAGAAAATTTGGAAGATTCTACAGCAAAAAGAGAAACAAGAAAATCTTCAAGAAAGGAGCAGCTGGAGATAGTAAGAGGGAAGCAAAAGAGCCCATAACTTGCTATGAGTGTAAAAAGCAGGGACATATCAAATAGGAGTGTCCACAATTCCTCAAGAAGCAAGAAAAAGAAAAGAAAGCTGCAGATAAAGGTAAGAAGAAAAGAGCTTACATCTTATCAATATGGGGCAACAGCTCAAATGAAGAAGAAGATGATGAAGATGAAATTGCCAACATCTGTCTCATGGCACTTGCCTCTGAAGAAGCTGAAATCCCATGCAGCAGTGATCAAGAAGATGAGGTATATGAATTTGAACCTTCCTATTCTGAATTACTGGGTGCATTTCATGAGCTGCATGATGAGTTTGTTAAGGTTGCTAAAGAATTGAAGCAAGCTAAGAAAACGATTAACAAACTAGAATCTCAATGCAACATCTCTGAAATTGCTTCTCTACCTATTGCTGAATCTGTTTGCTGTAAATCATGCATTGAACTAAAGCAAACCAATGAATATCTAGTGAAAAGCATGTCTAGGCTTACTGGAGGTAAAGATATGTTGTTTGCTTTAATGGGAAGCCAAAGAATATCACAAGGGAAGGCTAGACTTGGCTATAATCCATGTGCTGTAAAAGAAAAGATTAGGAAGAAAAATCAAAATGTGTACATCAGACATTTTATGCATGTTAATAGTAATAAAAAGAAAGATCATATGTCACATCACATTGAATCATATAATCAACCAAGGCATGCAAAACAAAAATATTATCTGCATTGTTTTCTTCCTGCTTCTCAATTCAGCAGTCCCTTTACCACCTGTCACTTCTGTAACAACAAGGGACATATTTCCAGTTCATGTGCTTTAAAGAAAAATGGACTTGACAGGAAGGCTAAATGGATTCCTAAACATACATCTGTATCTAGGGAAAAGACTACTGACAGAAAAGGACCCAAGCAAATTTGGGTACCTAAAAAGAAAATATGAACTTTATTTTGCAGGTATGTCTCAAAGCTAGAAAGAGTAATAAATGGTATATGGACAGTGCCTGCTCAAGTCACATGACTGGTGACAAGGAGAAGTTCATAACCCTTAAAGACAAGAAAGGAGGAAAGGTGACCTTTGGAGGTGATCAATATGGCAGAATAGTTGGCATTGGCATTGTGGGCAAGAATCCTGAAACATCCATTGAAGAGGTGCTATTTGTGATTGGCCTCAACTACAATCTGCTAAGTGTGAGCCAGACATGTGATAAAGGAAACTGCGTACTATTTGAGTCAAAATTCTGTCTAGTCATCAGAAAAAGTGATCACAAAATAATCCTCAAAGCTCAAAGGGATGATAACTACTATACTATTGATCTTGATGAACTTCCTCCCTTAGATTCTGTTTACTTGATTAGTCAGGATAATGATAGTTGGCTATGGCATAGAAGATTAGCTCATGTTAACATGAATCAGCTTTCAAAACTGGTTAAAAATGAGTTAGTCACTGGCCTACCAAAAATTACTTTTGAAAAAGACAGAGAATATGATGCATGCCTAAGAGGAAAGCAAACTAAATCTTCTTTTAAACACAAAAACGCAGTTACCACAACTAGACCACTAGAACTACTGCATATGGATTTAATTGGTCCATCTAGGGTAAAAAGCATTGGTAGAAATTTGTATGTGCTTGTCATTGTAGATGATTACTCTAGATTTACATGGACATTGTTTCTTTCCTCTAAAAGTGATACCTTTGATGCATTTCTAACCTTAGCCAAGAAAGTGCAAAATGAGAATGGTATTTCCATTGTGTCTATCAAGTCAGATCATGGAGGAGAATTTGAGAACTCATACTTTCTGGAGTATTGCAATGAGCATGGAATTGACCACAACTTCTCAGCCCCAAGAACTCCACAACAGAATGGAGTGGTAGAAAGGAAGAACAGAACAATTGGAGAGATGTCTAGAGCTATGCTGAATGAAAAGGAACTCTCTCAAGTATTTTAGGCTGATGTAGTGAATACAGTAAGCTACATCATAAATAGAGCCTACATCAGACCAATCCTTGGGAAGACTCTTTATAAGCTGTACAAAGGAAGAAAGCCAAATATGTCACATCTCCATGTGTTTAGCTGCAAGTGCTTCATTCACAACAATGGGAAGGAAAATCTGGGTAAGTTTGATATCAAATCTGATGAAGGTATATTTCTGGGCTATTCTAGTAGAAGTAAGGCATATAGAGTTTTTAATAAAAAGTCTAAAATAGTTAAAGAATCAGTTCATGTAGTATTTATTGAAAATAAAACAATTTCCAAACTTGTCACTGATGAGGATGATCTTGTTTTAAACTTTTAAAAGTTAGATATTTCTGATGAAGGTAAAATTGAACCTTCAAAGATATCTGAATCTATTGACACAGAGGAAGATATTCAGGAGAAAGATTTTGAAGAAGAAAATAATGAAGAAATGTCTCAAGAACTCCCTAGAACTTGGAGATATCAAAGGAATCATCCTGTTGATCAGGTAATAGGGAATGTTCAAGAGAGAGTTAGAACCAGAAAACAGTTAAGTGATCAAATGATTAATTATGCTTTCATCTCACAAATTGAACCTAAATGCACTGAGGAAGCCTTAACTGATGAATACTAGATTTTGGCTATGCAAGATGAATTAAATCAGTTTGAAAGCAATCAAGTCTGGGATTTAGTGCCTAGACTCAAAAATCATCCTGTCATTGGTACCAAATGGGTTTTTAGAAATAAACTTGATGAATCAGGATCAATAATCAGAAATAAAGCTATACTGGTTGCTAAAGGATATAATCAAGAAGAAGGTATTGATTTTGAAGAAACCTTTGCTCCAATGGCCAGATTAGAAGCAATCAGAATTCTGTTAGCATATGCATGCATGAGAAATATTTTGTTGCATCAAATGGATGTAAAGAGTGCTTTTCTAAATGGATATATCATGGAAGAGGTCTATGTAGATCAACCTCCAGGTTTTGAGGACTCTGCAAAATCAAACCATGTTTATAAACTGAAGAAAGCTCTTTACGGTTTAAAACAATCCCCTAGAGCATGTTATGAGAGATTAAGTAATTTTCTAACTGAAAAGGGGTTCAACAGGGGAAAAGTAGATATAACTTTATTTACTAAGAAAGAAAATAAAGATTTACTTATTGTTCAAATCTATGCTGATGATATTATATTTGGTGCTACTAATGAATCTCTTTGCAAGAATTTTTCTAAGTTAATGCAGGGAGAATTCGAAATGTCCACGATGGGTGAACTCAAATTCTTCCTTGGATTGCAAATCAAGCAGTGTGAAGATGATATTTTTCTCAATCAATCCAAGTATCTGAAAGAACTGTTAAAGAAGTTTGGAACGGAAAATGCCAAGCCAATGGGAACACTTATGGCTACTACAACCAAACTAGATATGGATGAAAAAGGGAAAATGTTTGACATAACCCAGTATAGAAGAATGATTGGATCCCTACTGTACCTAACTTCCAGTAGACCTAACATTATGTTTAGTGTCTGTATGTGTGCAAGGTTCCAGTCATGTCCCAAGGAAACCCATGTAACTGCTGTGAAACATATCTTCAGATATCTCATTCGAACATCGCAGATGGATCTTTGGTATCCAAAGGGAAATGGAGAAGATCTCAAAGGATACACTAATGCGGACTTTGCAGGATCCAAAACTGACAGAAAAAGCACAAGTGGAACATGTCAGTTTCTTGGAGGATCCTTGGCTTCATGCTTTAGCAAGAAGCAAAACAGCGTGGCCTTATCCACAGCAGAAGCTGAATATGTTGCAGCTAGAAGCTGTTGTGCCCAAATCATCTGGATGAAATAGCAGCTTGAAGATCTTGAGGTTGAGATGAAGGAAATACCAATCATGTGTGATAACCAAAGTGCCATTAATATCACAAAGGATCCTGTCATGCATTCAAGGACAAAACATATTGAAGTTAGGCACCACTTCATAAGGGATCATGTTTTGAAAGAAGAAATCAGACTAGAATACATCCTAACAGAGGATCAAATTGGAGTTATCTTGACAAAGCCTCTATCAGAAGATAGACATTGCAAAATTAGGAGAGAATTGGGTATGGTAAATTCCAATGAACTGCAAGTAAATCCATATGCAATTCTGTTTTTAGATTTTCCAACATTAAATTAATTCTAACTTTAGCAGAGTGAATTTAATTTAAGTTACAGGTGCTCCTCATGAGATTCAATGGCAATAAATCTGAAAAATGGAGCACACCAGAATGGAACAATCAAAAAGTGAAGAAAATGACAAAAATTCTGAGTTTCTGGATCCATTCTGTATGTTTTTAAAGTTGAAATTCGTATCCTAGTTGTGTGTTAGACGAATTTCCTTGATAAACTGTGTTTCTGAACAAGTCAGCATGGTCAACATTCGAATTTGGATGCCCAACAGACGAACTTTAGCTTGTTATACATCGGAACAGTTATCGGTGATGCCTCGAAATTCGTCTGTTGGACATTGAAAGTTTGAATTTTCAAGACCAAAAGTTTCAAAGTTATGTTTGTCCAACATGATAATTATACAAATGATTATTTCTTAACATATGAATGTTGGAAAACCTTTACAAAGTAAAGAAATTTGAATTTCTGATTTAAAAATTCATCTATTGAAGCATGCTCTTCTTGTTGAATCTTTGAAAGATGAAGTTTCATATGCTTAATTCGTCTATTGTTTGCTGATTTGATTACTGCTTGATGTTTACTCTTCAAAATTTGAACTTTGTTGGAACAAAGTTCGTCTATTCATCTCGTGCTGTTTGAACCAAGCCACTGTCAGACGAACTTTCATAAGAAAATTCATCTGTCAGTAAGCTATACTGAACGATTTAACTTTTAACTACTCGAAATTTGAATTTTGACCCCTCAAAATTCATCTGTCAAGTGGTTACTTACGTTAAAATAGACGATTTTCCACAGAACAGATGCAACCTTATTCATTTCCTTTTTTAGTCTATTTCAATTATCTCTTCAATGTTCTTTAATTCTAACCATAAATCTTCATTTTCCACCATTTAAACTATTTTTTCCACCCTATAAACCCAATCTCGGCTTCATTCTAAAACATTTATCCACGAAAATGGCAAGAGTAAAGAATCCTGGAGCTGGAAAAGGAGAGGCACGACCAAAGAGGACGGTTAAATCCCAATATGCCTTAAAGGAAGTGGAAAAACCAAAGAGAAAAGCTGAATCAAGCAAGGCAACTCCCTCAAAATGATAAAAGCCAACCCCAAAGGTAGAATCAAAGAAAACTGGACCCTCTTCTTTGAAGAAAACAGAGCCTTCGATCCCTGTTCCTGTTGCTACTGATACTGTTGCTTCTACTTCCTCCTCCAATACTGAATCTGGAGAATATCAACTCACTACACTGCCATTATGGAGCACTCCTCAAATTTAGGAGGAATACTTGACCAAGTTTGCCAATAAAAAGGTAATCAAGCCTTATTGTGTGAACTTGGAAGATTTCTTAGCCTCAAACAATTTTGATGCTGGAATATGGATGTTGAGATATAAGAATCTGTTAGAGATATTGGAGAGGTATGATGATCAAGTGGTAAAGACATGGTATGCCTCCCTAAAGTACAACAGCAAGAAGAAGAAGTGGAAGGTCAATCTGAGATCAAGGACCATCTGGCTCACTGATGAAACGTTTAATGAAGTATTGGAAATCCAAGGGCAAGATGGCCTCAAGATTGACATCACTGCCTCTGGATATATGGATGAGGCAGATACTGCTGATGAAGAAGATGGCCCCTTTCTAAACTACAAGGAGAGCACAATTCTGAACACATTGTTCAGAAGAAAGGAAAACAGGCCAACCATAAACCTGCTAAAGCCCATAGACCTCAGTGCTCAAGTAAGGATCCTATACTACATGTGTCTAGGATCATATTCAACAAAGGAGGCAGCTTCAATCTGATCACAAGGGCAGAAGCACATGTGATGGTAGCAATCATGCGTGGAAAGCTCATCAATATGGGACATATAATACTCCAACGCATGATCAAGGCAAGGGATCAGAGGAAAGACTCCACACTCCCCTATGCAGCGATCATTTCCAGAATTCTACAGTATGCTAGAATTCAGCACCTTGAGAAGGGGAAAGGGAAGCCCACTGAGATTTTCAAGGAGGAGGAACTTCAAAAAATGGGAATTGACAGAAATGAAGGAAGATGGATTGGGAAGGGAGCAAGAAAATCTGAAGATCTCTTCTTTGTTGAAGATGCCTCCTAACAGCAAGAAGGTACCTCTGAGGCTCCTGCAAAACCTACACCTCAACCTTTACTGCCTATCTCATCTTCATCCAAGCCTACTCACATTCTATCTACTCCCTCCTCTCGTGCCAAGCCAACCAAGATCACTGAGTTGTATGACAGCTTGTTTACACTCATACTTAGCATCAGGGATGAGCAAAATGTCAAATTTGGTCATCTGCCAGATCAAATTCACCAGTTGGCCAAGAACATGAAAGTGGTTGCTGATGCCTATGAAGATATTCGAAGTGCAATTCTTGCCACATCAGCTCCACCTCAGCCAGGATTCCCTGAGCCTGCTCAGTCTCCAACTCCTGAGCCTCCAAGCCCCTTTGAGCTAGCCTCTTCTGAGCATGATGATACTGTAGATGGTACTGAGCCTGCTGGTACACTGAGTACACCAAGTCCTGGTCCTCCCTTGAACTATGGCTTGGAAGAAGAAGGACCCTGGGATTCAAGATCTCATGATCTCATTACTACATATGCTTAAGAGTCAATCCTGTCACAGCAAGAATCTGAGCAAGTAGAAAGATTAGTGGCGGCCATTTCTATTTCATCAATCATGGAGGTTGTCAAAAGTGAAGAAAGAAGCATTGTGCCTTTTGTTGATTTGGAAGTTATTGCTCGCGATGCTCTCTTGCAAGCTCAGAGAAGGAGGCTTAAAGAAATGTTTCACTCTGATGACCCTGCTCCTTCATCTCTCGCTGCATATGGTCTTTCAGAAGAGCAAAGGGCTCAATTGGCACTTTCCAGGCAAGAGATGCAAGAGCTGCTTGAGGTCTCTGAAGATGAGAATCCAAGCCCTGAGCCTTCTGAGCCTCATCTACCTTTTTCTCCTATGCCCCTCAAAGCTATTCCAGTTTCTCAAATTCCTCCTCTGGCTGATTATGTTCACCTTCCTGATGATGCCAAAAAGGGGAAGAGGAGTAAGCAAACTGGCAAGTCTGTTGCTAAGCCATCTGGAAAGACTTACAGCAAGAAGACCAAGTCAAAGAAGAAGTGATTGAAGAATTGATTAGAACTTAGGCTTGGGTCCTCTTGTAGTGTTGTATTGAGTTTCAGATGTTTGTTGTGTTGTTTGTGTTTTGTGTTTGATTTATGTATTTCGAAGTACTTTGCATAAATTGGTTTAACATTTGATAAAATGAAAGAATTCCTTGGTTGCAATGATCTGTTCTTATTATTCTTTGAATCTCTTCACATGATCTACTATATATGATATCTTTTGAAATATAAATGCATATGTTGAAGGGGAGCTTGTTAAAGCAAACCCAAGTACTAATCCAGTTTGCAATTTGTTTTGTCATCATCAAAAAGGGGGAGAATGTTGAATCAAGAGTTTTGATGATTCCAAACCAACCTTCAAGAGCTTGGAACAAAGATATCAAAGGTCTCCAAAAGGTTTCAAGTAAAGAAATTCTGGATAAATCTGTGCAAAGACAAATGTAGCATGTTTAGTAATGTTCTATTAGAGTAAAAGACTTTGATTTGATAAAAAGATATTTTAAAACCTTGGTTCTATGTTAGATCATGGAATATTTGAAAAATACCCACCAACAGACGAAGTTTCAAAGGTTAATACTGATCTGTCATCTTGGAAATTTCAGACAAAATGTAACTTATGAAAACTAAAGAAATTCGTCTGAAATTATGTCAAAGTTCATCTGAAACCAAGTCTAGATTGGATTTCAAAGTTACTCACTGACAGACGAACTTTGAACATGAAAATTCAAATTTCAGAAACTAAACTTATGAGTCTGTTACAATGATATATTGACATACAAATGACAGTATTTATAAATTTGGATTTTGAAGTAAGTCTGAAAAGAGGTCTCTCTGACATACGAACTTTGTCCTTTGAAAATTTGAATTTTGAACCATATGAACTACTGTGCCTTATAAAACCAGCTATGGACAAACGAATTTTGAGGTTCCAAAATTTGAATTTTAAAGGCACTGTAGCAAATTGAAAATACTGTTCATACTTACCAGAAAAACTTTCTGCCTAAAAATTCGTATGTCACAACACAGAAACATTTTTCAAACATCAAAATTCGAACTTCACTTCATGACAGACAAACTTCGGGCATTCAACATTGAAGCTGTTAACCTTCGGTTTCTGTGAAATTTGTCTGTTGACCAACTGAAATTCAAATTTCAGAATGTCAGAAGCATTAAATGCGGTTGGTTAACGGATAGTTTTTCAAAGTAACCATTGGATAACTTCTCCAATTGATAGATTTTGTCTCTAACGGAAAGTTGAGACCTAAATCTATAAATATAACATCATTTGAAGTTATAAGAAACGATTTTAACATTGCATATACTGAAACTCTGCCAAATCATCTACTCAAAGTCTCTTACTCTCTCACTTCAATATTTGTACTTAAACTTTCATATTCACTCTGTTTAAGAGAGTTTAATCTTTGTAAATAATCTTATCTTCATCTGGAAGATAGATTTCTTGTGAGGGGATATCACAAGGGATTGGGAAGCACTTTGCAAGAGTGCATAGAGTGAATGACTGAGCTCTAGAAACAGAGCATCATCTTTGTACTGAGGCATTTGCAAGAAGCCCATTGAATTCTTGCAGAATAGTGGAAAATCTCAAGTGGTGACTTGAGGACTGGACGTAGGTCAAGTAGAGAGACCGAACTAGGATAAATATCTGTGTTTTCTTCTCTTTACTATAACTTTTACAGTTTATTCTCCTATACTCTGTTTTACTATCTATACTTTGCTTTCTTCACTTTCTTGATATTTTGCAAAAAATTTTCAAGTTTTCTAATTCACCCCCCCTTGGGAAGCCAGCTTATCTTACAAATTTTTCCTCTAAACTCTTCTATTTTCTCCCTGTCCCTTGATTTCTCTGCCTGAGCTATTCTATTTTCTCTTTCTTTCTACACATCTTCCCTTTCTTTCTTTCCCTTCCTTTCCTTTGTTCTATATTTCTATTCTTTGAGCTCATTCTTTTCCCCCCTCTTTTTGTCTATCCACTATTTCTCTTTCTTAGATTCTTCTACTCCCCCTCCTACTTTCTCTATTCTTTATCTCTCTACCTACTACCCTTTTCTCTATTCATATCCCTAAATTTAGCTACTAACCCAGTTAGTTAGTACTTGCCCTCCTTTGGGTAAAGAGACACAACCAAGGATTCACCTTGAAAAAGACACTAGAAAGCACATTCCTCTCTTATCATGCATCATGACATATCATCATTACGTCTCATCTTAAGAAAAGGGTGATAAACCCTCACCCTCACTAGAGAAAATATTAAGCGTCATAAATAAATTGATATGATGTGATGACATTTACTGGACTAAAAGCCCAACCCTGGGCTATGGGTTTCTGACCTTAGCTAATCATGATTTCATGCATCATATTAAAAGAATCATGAATATTGACTCTAAGACATGAATTAATTAGATGAATAAATGAACTAATGGCAATAAAATTGATCTCAATTAATAGCAATGTTATGGAGCTTAAATTATCGACAAAATATATATGGAAACTTCCTCAAATTAGCCACACAGAATTTTGGATTCTATATAGGCCAACATGTTAAATTTTCCTAGAGACATCGAGTTGCTATAATAAAACAAGGGATTTGATATATCTGGCATTTACAATTCCAAATTTCCCTTGTCTATGAGTCTTCGATGCTAACAGATCTTGAATCCATGGCATGCATCATTTTGTAAATAAATAAGTTGATCCTCTTGTTACAAGAGGTGAAATAAAATGGTGTTTTCTAAATAAATGCGTTCATCCCATCCCAACCCGCCACTTCAGTCTCTAAGTTTGATCATAGTTGGTAATAAAAGTGCATACATGCATTGTCATGATGCATTCAAACATTTAATAAATCAAAAATTTATAAAATGTGGGATTATTGGTCCTTTGCAAGGAATAAGTCAAGTCAAACCAACATTTGAGTTAAATTTTTTTAGGGATATCCAATAAAGCAAGAGAAAAGACCAAAATGAAAAATGTTGTCAAAAGATTTTATAGTCTTGCTTCCATCCTTTCACTTTTCATATAACCGTACCCTTCATATTCATATTGCTTGCCCATTATCATGTTCCCTTGTGTGTAAAGCTCATCAACATTTATCAAACAAGACTCCTGTACCCTTGTCTTTCATAAAGTAGAAAAGGGTCATGACACTTGGTTTAAACACCTGGTATCCTTGGAAATGGTGAGAAAGAGAACCAGAAATAAAGAACTCTAGCCAAAGTGACGCATTTACTCATGGGAATCATTCATCATTCATCATTGATGATGCTTAGAGATTTCTATCTTCATCTAACAATACTTCCAAAGCTAATATTTATCACTAAAATTTGCTTTCTTTAACTTTGTCAATGTAAGGATCATGTATTTCTTTATTATCCTTACTTGTTCACTCATTGTGTCCATCATTTGAACATCCCCCATATATCTCTCCCAATATTTCAAAAAACCAAGAAAATTTATGCATCATTCCTAATAAACATACTTTAATTGATATGAATAAAGGGTAAAGCTTGAGACAAGTTATGTCTCCTAGCCTGTCAAAATAAAGAGAAAAGGAAAAGCAAAAAAAAGTAACAAAAAAAGAAGAAAAAGTAAAAAAATAGAAGAGAGATACATTGGCATGTCCCACAAATAAGTGAAGTTAAAGATATGAGACATTCTTTCTCTTCCCATTTGAAAGGTGTTATCATAGTCACCTTATTTGAGCTAGAAGTAGTATGTTCATTTCATTCTCCCAGAACCAATTAATATGTGGGACGGGCAATTTTAACACTTTTTTATGCTGAGAATTCAAATACCAAGAGAGGATCAAACTTTTCGTTCACCTACCTCAGATCTAATCCTAGCCCATTCTTACCCCATGAAAATTCTTTCCATCCCCAATATGGTTTAAACTTGAGAAGCAATGATAATCAATATTGTAGAGTGGCTTTGATATGCAAGCCAACAAAAAAAAAGAAAAAGACAAATGGTGAACAAAAGAAAAGTTAAGGAAAGCAAGGCCAATGGAATAAAGTCATCAAAGAAAATCTTACATGAAAAATTAGAAAAAAGATAAGCTTGTATAAAGGAGGCTCATATGCTAAGGAGAATAAAAAGAAATTTTGCCAAAAGAGATCCAAATCCTTCGAGATAAAACAAAGGGAAAAAAAGAAGAAGATAGGAAAAAGAAAATTGAGGCAACAAGGCTTTCCAAGTTTGCATGGTTACAAAAGCAAAATTCTCATTGAGACCTCACATGAATCTTCGGACTTTGTATCCATTCTTTTTTAACCCATTATTATGCCCTCCATCTTAGTCCATATCCTTACCTTTCATGACCACAACCCCAAAAATATCCTCTCTTGTTAGGGGAACTTCAACAAAAAAACATGTTTAAAATGTCAAGGAAGATAAATGGAACAAGTAACATAGGGTGGGGTATTTTGAGCCTAATATCCTTTTCATTTCATAAACCCATTTAACCAGGCCACATTACAAATCCCCAAAAGCTCTCATTGAGATTTGATTTGTTTGAAAATAATTGGGAAATTGTTTTGTATTAGAAAATTTCAAGGCCAAGATAACTCACACCAAGGCAAAGTTCATAGCTCAAAATAAAATCTTTTGCTCATATCAATGGCCTTATTTTCAAAAGCGCCGTGCCAAACTAAAAAGAGGTCATTCACCTACTCTTATCTCCATTTCATAGCATTGCATTTCCACTATGCTTGAGAATGCCCTAAGAGTATAGGCATTATCCAGCTTTATCACCTTATCACCTTCTTACTTCACTCCCCTAAGGAAAATTTGAGCATTGTATTATTCTCCATTCATTCTTAGGCCTTTTCTTACACTTAAATAGTCCCATGTTTTAGCATTCCTAACATTCAACTCCCCTTAGTACCCCTTTCTCTTTCTCCAAACATAGCTTTATATCTATAATGTTTGACTGCATTAACAATGTTAAATAAAGTAAGTACAACTTTTACTCGTTAGCTTTTTAAGCATTATTGCTGAGGAGAGACAAAAGAAACGGTTATATCAAGCCTATATTTAAATATAAGGCTGACAAATTTCTCTAAAAAAAGAAAAAGAAATCTCAAAATATAGGTAAAGAGAGTCTCGGATTGTTCAAATGTGTTCGTATTCTCCCTTGGAATTCATATGTTGAAAAGGCTATAAAGTCATTGTCACACTCGGAAAAATGTGACAAAAGGAAAAAGAGACAGAGGTGAGACAAATTGGGTTTCCTGATGAAAATCGACTTGTGAAAAGTCACCACCAAAATTTTGAGAGAAAATCTTGGAAAACCGCCTTAGGAAGGAAAGGATGGTCTACATGATAAGAGTTGGGTTCGAGAGTTGATTGTGCATGAGAGAGGTGTTAGACACCCCATAACACCTGTTCTTAAAAACAGTTACCTTATGTTGATTGTGTAAATTAATATGACTTAAAAAAATATTTTGATTTTACTTTTATTATTCACATACGAGGATAAGGGTAGAAAAGAAAAGAGATTAAAGTAATTATGGAAATTTAAAGGACAAAATAAAGAAAAGAAATTTAAGAAAATTAAATTGAAAAATATTTATTAAGTTAAAGAAATTTAATAAAATGAATTAAGAAAATAAATTGAAAAAATATTTATTTATTTACAAGGGCGGACTTGACCCATGATCAGAGCCTAGGACCTATGTACCCTGCAATGGGGATTAAAATCCATGTAGTTCGGGCTCGAAATGCGTGTCACTAGGTTGGTATTTTTTTAATTGCAAATTTTGTATAATTTTGGAATAAGGGAAAGTTGATTGAAAATAATTTACTTTTTTACAAATAAAACTATTTTCTGAAATTTGGATTGGTGTCTTTTAATTTGCCAAAGAAAATTTAATTTTGCTTACTTTTATTTTTATTTAATTCTGAAAATGTCTTTTTCTTTATTTTTTATAAAATACTTTTATTTGACTTTTGACTTTTAAAATAATATATATTTTTGTAATTTTGGGAATTTTCCTTTTAAAAGAAATAGAAAACTGATCTATCTGTTGTAAACTCACAGCCATACCCAATAGACTGATTTCATAAGTACCTGTAGAAGTTCTAAATCTCACAGTATAAAGATTTTATTATATTTTAACACAACAGTGTGGAAAGTGCTATATAATAATTTTATTATATTTTTTAAAGTAAAATTTGAAAAACTTGTTATATTATTATTATTATTATTTATTTTTATAAAATATAATTATTTTCTTAAAAGAAAGCTATTTAACTAATATATCTACATAAATTCGCAATCTTCCGTGATAACATGGTTAATCAAAATACCTATTGGGTTCCAAAAACCTCACGTGGTCTGATTACTAAGTCAATTATTCCTATTATTATTACTTTTAAATAAAAATTTCACTAAATATTGTTATTTATTTAAAATATTCAAAATATATATATTTTAAAGAATTATTTATTTCTTTTAATAAATGCAACTTACTCATCTAAATCATATATCTACATGAACTTGCAGACTCATACGATAGCATAATTAGCTAAGATGTCTGTGTGGGTTAAAAAAAAACCTCATGTGGCATAATTATATAAGTAAATTACTATTTATTTTTTTAAAAAATAATATTAGTATTTCTTCTCAAAACAAGTAATTAAAAGATATTTTTATTTGTATGTGGCGTTTGGAACCATCTTTTTGTTTTGAAATTATTTTATAAATAATTGCCTAATCAATTCTTATTCATGATAATGTATTATTAACCTTAACCCAAGATTAAAATATTTGACATGCATTTTTTTTAAAAGTAGAACTACATATATAAAGTTATTTATTATTATTTTTTAAAAAAAATAAGTTATTTAACCAATTGGTGTATCTGTGTGGACTCGTAATCTCACATGACAACACTCAACTAAGATACTTGCAAAAATTCTGAAATCTTCGGGGCATGGTGATTCGAGTAATTATTAAAAACATATAATGGATTCGAATAGTGTGGGTGATAAAATTTTTGAAAAGAAGAGTATTCTTTCAAACCCATATAAAAGCCTTCTTTAGTGAACCACAACTAAAATAAAACTGGACTCAAAAGCACTCATAAAATGACTAGCCATTTCGAATAGTAACAATTAAGGGCATACATATGCATAATTTATTTTCTTTCGGGAACAACTAGCATAGATTGCCTGTAGAACCATCTCAGACATGAACAAAAAAAGAAAGCGAGCCTCACTTATGTTCTCTACTTATTTTATTATTCGTCATTTTCCCAATGAAAAGATCCACCTCACTTTTGTAAACTACTTTGCTAAAACTAAAACCACAACATTATAACAATAAACACCCAATACTCCATTTCATGTTTTTAAGAGTCAAGTATTCTCACTAGCGTCCTATGGTGATGCAATCTCATAAGTAAATCATCAATGAAAGCTAATCATGGGGAAAGCTTTTCTTTTTCACAAATTGAAACTTATTACAAACCAGTGCGCTATAACACTTCTGAACCGTAATATCTAAGCAACGTGAAAAACTTTGGAAGACAAACTCATGCTTCAAGCACACTAATCCAAGTCAAACATCAACTGTGATTTTGTCACGTGAAGCTTATCAAATGACTAAGTCTGAGGTTATCATTTTTCCCTCATGGGATTAAACCATAAACTGTAATGTTAAACCAAAACCAAGAAGCTTCCATCAAAAGAAAAGATCTAAACACAACAACACACCTTAAAACAAAGGACTAACATCAAATCCCTCCTACTCACAAGCTATAGACCAAAAAATTGGACATCACATATGCTTATCACACCATGACATTCTTAGAACTTAATCGGCTTCTTTCCCATCTTTTTTATATTTTTATTTTATTGTTTTTATTATTATTGTTTTTTTATTATTTTTCCGTTTTTGTTTTATTTTTAAAAGGAGGAATCTATGTAACTATAAGGGATTTTTAGGATGCAAACACTATATTCCCTCTTGTAAAATTGAACCTAGAATAGAATACATCATCAGTTCATGTACAGGCCATTACACTTATCAAACAGGGGCAAGATTAACAAAAAAGCTTAGTATTCAATTAAGCTCCCCTGACAATCAACATCCTGAAGGAGGAGTATAAAAAAAACAGAAGTGCAGAGCAAACTTAAATACCTCCTCTGGGCCAAATATCTAATACCAAAAAAAAAATCTCTTTCCCAGCCAAATCAATTTTAAAATAAAGTACAGAATTATAACTCCATTTTGAAACAGAGGTCCAAGGTCTACATGAAATGAATATGCAGAGAAAGCAAGCAATTATGCTCCCCTATCTATTTTCACTATCAGTAACAAGGCAAAGCAACACTGTCTTCAAAATGTACTTCAACAAAGAAGAATAGAGTAGACCTAAAAGGAATCTCAAACTCATCATAAACGCATGATGAGTCTATATTATCAAAGCTCATCAACTAACACAGCACAGTAATAATTAATAAGCTTCAACCATTCAGTAGAAAAACAAGGCACCCAATCAAACAGATATTTAAAGTATGCATTTACTTGATAAATAACAATCAGTACTTCACACTTGCCTTCCATGTTCCTAGATAACTTCTAAAATTTCCCACCCCATCAAAAAAAATCTAAACATTTGAAGCAAAAATTACCAGTTGGAGATCTTTAGCCCCCTTCCTCTAAGCTTGCTTCCTTCTGTCTCGGCTTCCTCTAACCAATTCTTTTGCTTCCTCAAGGTTTTCCCTTCTCAATCTTGCTTTCCTTTTCTTGTTCTCACCTTCGACTTCCTCTTCTCTTTCTTAGGATTTTTCGCCCTTGAAATTTCTCAGGATTTCCCCCTGTTGTGTCTCTAGGGATTTTTGACACCTCCTAGGAATTTGTCCTCCGATCCATTTTATAGCAGCTTCATGAGTGAAGGAAAAAGAAATCTCAAGCACGTGGTTGCCCCTTTTCGGTCTCACTTCCATATGCCGATTGCCTTGCTTCCGTATTCCGGTTGCTTGCAACCACACCAACCACCTTCGCCCCCTCTACTCTGCTATTGCAGGTACGGAGTGGTAGGGAGGATCTCCTTTTGTCACGTCCTAGCCTTCTCTCTTGCTCTACTCCTCTGACTTCTTTGCACACCTTGCTTCTCTGTGTTTTCTGGTTGAGCTCCAGCTCCCTTTTCTTTCCTTCTCGGGTTTAGACGGAAGCTCCCTCTGCTTCTCGTGCTTGAGCCCTAAATTAGGGCTTAGGTCCTTTTGGAGTTGAAATACTAAGTTTCAACATTTCAGCCCCTTCTTCTTCTTTTTTTAAATTAATTTTTTAATTACTTAATATTTTAATGTAATTTTTTAAAAAATTAATTACTTAATATTATTTTTTTTGGTTATTATTTTTTTTGAAGACTAAAAAGATAGGATTTTACTTTTGCTTATCCTAAATGATTTAATTGATTTAAAAAACTACAAAAAAGTGATAGGATTTTGAAACTTCTAAAGGGAAGGAGATTAGATTTGGATAGTGATTTTTTTATATTTTGGAAGATTTGCATTTATTTTGAACTTAAATGATAATTACTAATTTCCTTACATAAAAGGGAAAATTTTTTTTATTTCTTTTTGTTAGATATGCTGGCTTCCCAAGAGGGGGGTGAATTGGGAAGATTGAAATTTTTTGTAAAATGTCAATAAAGTGAAGAAAACAAAGGTGACAGTAAAACAAAGTATAAATTGTTGAATCAAGAGTTTTGATGATTCCCAACCAACACTCAAGAGCTTGGATTGAAGATATCAAAGGAGATCAAAGTTGTTTCAAGTAAAGATTTTCTAAGTATTTGCTGTTAGATCTCTTGTAAGATCTTTAGTTTTAGTTATGATAGGGTAAAAGATTTTGATTTGAGAAAAAGTTGTCTTCAAACTTTGATTTGAAAATTAAATCTTTACTTATTTGAAAAATACTCACAAACAGATGAAGTTTGAAAGTTTAAACTGAACTGTCAAGTTGGAAATTCGAACTTTGCCTTTGAAAATTCGAATTTCAAGCTAAAACTAAATAAGTCTAAAGAAATGGCTTTCTGTCAGATGAATTTTGGTTGTTCAAAATTCGAATTTTCATACAAAACTGAGAGAAGCCTCTTTGGTAACAGACGAACTTCACACTTTCAAAATTCGAATTTCAAGAATAATGAAGTTTGTGAAAACCAAAGAAATTCGTCTGAAACAACGATAAAGTGCATCTGAAATCAAGAAGAAATTGAGTTTGAAAAATGCTCTCTGACAGACGAACTTTGACTTTGCAACATTCGAATTTTCATATAAGTCTGAAAGGAGCTTCTTTGTGACATTCAAATTTCACTCTTTCAAAATTCGAATTTCAGACAAAACACAACTTGAGAAAACAGAAGAAATTCGTCTGAAACTATGTTAAAGTGCATCTGAAATCAAGAAGAAATTAAGTTTCAAAATTGGTCTCTCACAGACGAATTTCACTATGTCAAAATTCGAATTTCGAAGAAAGTGAACTACTGTGCCTCTTTGAATGTTCAATGGAGAGACGAATTTTGGGCATCCAAAATTCGAATTTCGAGGATACTGTAGAAAATTGAAAACACTGTTCACGATTTACAGAAAAACTTTCTTCTTGAAAATTCGTATGTCACATTGTGAAAATATTTTATATGTTTCAAAATTCGAATTTCACTCTATGGACAAACGAACTTCGTATTTTAACATTGGAAGCTTTAACCTTCGGTTCCTTCAAAATTCGTCTATTGACCAACCAAAATTCGAATTTCAGTGTGTCAGAAACATTAAATACGGTTGGTAAATAACCGTTGGATAACTTCCCCAACGGATAGATTTAAGTCTCTAACGGATACTTGAGACCTAAAACTATAAAAGTAACATCATTTGAAGTTGTGGGTAACGAATCAAACTTGGATATACCGAATTTCTACTGAATCTTCTTCTTAAAAGCTTTTACCCTCTCAACTTCATCATCTGTACTTTAACCTTCATATCTACTCTAATCAAGAGAGTTGTATCTTTGTAAACAATCTACTCTTCATCTGGAAGATAGATTTACTTGTGAGGGGAATTCACAAAGGGATTGGGAAGCACATAGAGAAAGTGCTTGGAGAGTTTGAGAGAGCTCAGAAACAGAGCATACTCATGTACTGTGGCATTAGCAAGAAGCCTGTTGAAATTCTTGCTGTATAGTGGATAAATCTCAAGAGTTGTCTTGGGGACTGGACATAGGTCAAGTGAATAGACCGAACCAGGATAAATCACTAAGTTTTCTTCTCCTTATCCTTACTTATCAGCTTACTCTATTTTACTCATTGTTTTTATTATACTGTGATATCTTCACCCACTTCACTTTGTGCAGAGAAATTTCGATCTTCCCAATTCACCCCCCTCTTGGGAAGTCAGCCTTGTTAACATAAATAAGTAACAAGTAAAAGCAGTAATAGAGAAGGGAAGACACTGATGTTTATCCTAGTTCGGTCTCTCAATCTTGACTGTTTATCCTGGTTCGGTCTCTCAATCTTAACCTACATCCAATCTTCAAGCCTTCACTTGGGATTTTCCACTATCTTGCAAGAATTCAGTGGACTTCTTGCAAATGCCACAGTACAGCTATGATACTCTGTTTTAGAGCTCACACTTTCTCTCTTTGCACTCTAGCTCAGTACTTCCTCAATCTCTTATGATATCCCCTCACAAGAAAATCTTTCTTCCAAATGAAGATAAGATTGTTTACAATGGATAAACTCTCTTAATCAGAGTGTATATAAAAGTTAGAGTACAAAGAATAAAGTATGTGAGAGTAAGAGACTTTGAGTTGGTGATTTGGCAGAGTTTCAGAATATACAATGTTAAAATCGTTACCCACAACTTCAAATGATGTTATATTTATAGATTTAGGTCTTAACTATACGTTAGAGATAAAATCTATCCGTTGGAGAAGTTACCTAATGGTTACTTTGAAAATCTATCCATTCACCAACTGTATTTAATGCTTCTGACATTCTGAAATTCAAATTTTAGTTGGTCAATAGACAAATTTCGCAAAAACCAAAGGCTAAAGACTTCAATGTTAAACATTCGAAGTTCATCTGTCATGAAGCAAAGTTCGAATTTTGATCTCTGAAAAATGTTTCTATGTTGGAACATACGAATTTTCAAGTTTAAGGTTCTTCTGGAAAGTATGAACAGTTGTTCCATTTTGCTACAGTGCCTTTGAAATTCAAATTTTGATACCTTAAAATTCGTCTGTCAGTGGGCAGTTCATTAAAGCACAATAGTTCATCTATTCGAAATTCAAATTTTCAAAATGCAAAGTTCATCTGTCAAAGAGCCCTCTTTTCAGACTTACTTCAAAGTTTGAATGTCTGAATATTATAATTCGTATGTCAACATATCATCATAACAAACTCACAAGCTTTGTTTCTAAAATTCAAATTTTCATATTCAAAATTCATCTGTCAATGAGCCATTTTGATGCTCTTTCCAAACTTAGTTTTCAGATGAACTTTGACATATTTTCAGATGAATTTTTCATTTTTCATAAGTTGTATTTTGTCTTAAATTCAAATTTTCAAAAGCCAAAGTTCATCTATCAGTGAGGAATTTTAATGCTCTTTCCAAACTTAGTTTTCAGATGAACTTTGACATATCTTTAGATGAATTTTTCATTTTTCATAAGTTGTATTTTGTCTGAAATTTGAATTTTCAAAGCCAAAGTTTGTCTGTCAGTAAGGGCTCTTTTCAGACAAGATTTAAAATTTGAATTTCTGCAGTCAAAGTTTGTCTGTTAGAGAAGGCTCTTTTCATACTTGTTCATTTTCAATACGAAATTCGAATTTTCAAAGCCAAAATTCAAATTTTCAAAATAGCATATCAGTATAAACATTTCAAACTTTGTCTGTTAGTGGGTGTTTTTCAAATATTCCATGGATTAACATAGAATCATAGTTTTAAAACATCTTTTTACCAATTCAAAGTCTTTTACTCAATTTAAACATGGTTGTAGATTCTACATCTATTCTTATACTAGTTTTTCTTGAATTTTTCCACTTGAAATCATTTGTGCACCTTTGATATCTTCTCTCCAAGCTCTAGAAAGTTGGTTTGGGATCATCAAAACACTTGATTCAATATTCTCCCCCTTTTTGATGATGACAAAATAACTTACAAAATGGATTAGTACTTGAGTTTGCTTTAACAAGCTCCCCTTCAACATATGCATTATAATTCAAAAGATATCATGTACAATGGATCAAGTAAAAAGATTCATTAATTCATTTGAAGTTTCAACACAAGATTAGTACATGGCAATCATAGAATTCAGAACAAAGAATTTTCATTTCATTCAAAAGCCACATTACAAGATATTACAAAGCAACAGAAAAATAACATTAAAATACTACAAGAAGAACCAAGCATCCATAAGTTCTAATCACTTCTTCTTGGACTTGGACTGTAGGTCTTGCTAGAAGACTCAGCTGTAGTCTTTCCAGTTTGGTCAGACTTCTCCTCCTTTTTGGCATCATCAGGAAGGTGTATAAAATCAACAGGAGGAAGGATCTTAGATACTGGAATTGCTTGAAGAGGCACAGGAGCAAATGGCAGATCTGGATTATGTTATGGAGGAGGTTCAAAAGGCTCAGGGCTTGGATTCTTATCTTCAAAGACCTCAAGAAGCTCTTGCATTTCTTGTCTAGAAAAAGCTAATTGAGCCCTTTGCTCCTCTGAAAGATCATATTCAAAGAGAGAAGAGGGAACAGGATTAGAAGAACGAAACATTTCTTCAAGCCTTTATCTCTAAGCTTGTAAGAGAGCATTGTGTGCAATAGCTTCTAGATCAACATAAGCCACAATGCTTTAGTTTTCATTCAAGGTAGCTTGCATGAATGGTAAAGTGGTGATTGCTGCCACTAATCTCTCAACTTACTCAAATTCTTGATGTGAAAGGATTGAGTCCTGAGCATCTTCTGGAATAGGCTCATGAGAGCTTAGTTCCTAAAGACCTTCTTCCTCCATGCTATAGTCCAATAGAGGACCAGGACTTGCCTTATTGCTGGAGGCCCGTGGTATGCTCAATGTGCCAGCAGCCTTAGTGTCATGGGTAGCAACATCAGGATCAGGAGAGGCTAGCACAAATGAACTTGGAGACTCAGGAGTTAGAGACATAACAGGCTCAGAGAATCCTGGCTGAGGTAGAGCTGATGTGGCAGGAATAGAATTCTAAATGTCTTCATATGCATCAACAACCACTTTCATGTTCTTGGCCAACTGGTGGATCTGATCTTGCAGATGAGCAAACTTGGCATTTTACTCATCTCTGATGCTAAGTATAAGTGTAAACAAACTATCATACAACTCAGTGATCTTTGTTGACTTGGCTCAAGAGGAAGGAGTAGATGGAATTTGAGCTTGAGGAGGCTAAGATTGTGATGGGAGAGGCTGAGAAGGTTGAGGTGTGGGTCTTGGAGGAGCCTCAGAGGTACCTTCTTTCTGCAAGGAGGCATCTTCATCAAAGAAGAGATCTTTAGATTTTCCTATTCCTTTCCCAATCCATCTTTCATCTTTCCTCCCTATCCCCATCCTTTGCAGCTCTTCTTCCTTGAAGATCTCAGTAGGCTTCCCTTTCCCTTTCTCAAGATGCTGAATTCTAGCATACTGAAGGATCTTAGAGATGATTGCTGCACAAGGAAGTATGGAGTCTTTCCTCTGATCCCTAGCCTTGATCATGCATAGGAGAATGATATGTCCCATGTTGATAAGCTTCCCACGCATGATTGCTGGCATCACATGTGCCTCTGCCCTTGTTATCAAATTGAAGCTGCCTCCTGTGTTAAAGATAATCCTTAACACAATGTAGTGTAGGATTCTCACTTGAGCACTGAGGTAAGTGGGCTTGAGCAAGCTTAGGGATGGCCTGTTCTCCTTTCTTCTGAACAAAGTATTTAGGATTGTGCTCTCCTTGTAGTTAAAGAAAGGGCTACCTTCTTCATCAGCAGTCTCTGCCTCATCCATATACCCAGAAGCAGAAATGTCAATCTTCAAGCCATCTTGCCCCGGAATTTCTTACACCTTGGTAAAGGTTTCATCTATTAGCCAGATGGTCCTTGATCTCAAATTGACTTCCCACTTCTTTTTCTTGCTGTTATATTTCAAAGAGGCATACAAAGTCTTGACTACCTCATCATCATACCTCTCCAATATCTCTAACAAATTCTTGTATTTAAACATCCACAGCCCGACATCAAAGTTATTAGAGATTAAAAATTCTTCCATATTGACACAGTGAGGCTTGATTACCTTCTTGCTCACAAACTTGGTTATGTACTCCTCCTGAATGTGATCATTGCTCCATAATGGCAATGTGGTCAACTGGTATTCTCCAGATTCAGTACTGAAGGAGGAAGTGGAAGCAATAGTAGCAGCAGGAGTAGCAGGAACCGAAGACTCTGTTTTCTTTGGTGAAGATGCTCCAACTTTCTTTGAATCAAACTTTGGTGTTGTTTTCTGCCATTTGGAGGGGGTTGCTTTGCTGGATTTGCCTTTTCTTTTTGGTTTCTCACTCTCCTTTGAGGCATATTGGGATTTCACGGTTTTCTTTGGCCAAGATTCTCCCTTTTCAACTTCTGGATTTTTCACTCTTGCCATTTTCATGGATGAATGATTTAGAATGATGTAAAGAATGGATTTATAGGGTGTGATAGGAAGTTTAATCAGTGGAAAATGAAGATTTACGGTCAGAACTAAAGGGTATTGAAGAGAGAATTAGAACAGACTCATGAAAGAGATTAATAGGGTTGCGTCTGTTCAGAGGATAACCTTCGGTTTTAACGTGTGTAACTGTTCAACAGATGAATTTTGACAGGTCAAAATTTGAACTTCGGGCAGTTACAAGTTAATCCATTTAGTTACGTTTATTGACAGATGAATTTTCTCCTGGAAGTTCGTCTAAGAGAGGCTTGGTTCAGGAAGTTACACATGAACAGATGAACTTTGCTCCAACAAAGTTCAAACTTTAAAAGAATCAGACAATGAGCAAGACAGAACACAACAAGCAATAGACGAACTTTACTTATGAAAATTCATCTTTCAGAGATTCAATAATGTGAGCATATTTTAACAGAGGAATTTTGAATCAGAAATTCGAATTTCAACATTTTGCAAAGAGTTTCCAACGTGCGTATTTTGAGAAATATAAATTTGTACAATCTTCATGTTGAACAAAGATAATATTGGAACTTTATTTTGAAAATTCAACTTTTCATAGACCAACAGACAAATTTCGAAGGACCACTGAGAACTATTACAACGCAAAGCAAGCTGAAGTTCGTCTGATAGGCATCTAAATTCGAATATTAAGCATGCTGACTTATTCAAAAACACAATTTATTAAGGAAATTCATCTAATATACATCTAAAATGTGAATTTTAACCTTATAAACTTACAGAATGGATCCAGAAACTCAGATTTCTTGCTTTCTTTTTCACCTTTTGACTGTTCCATTCTGGTGTGCTCTATTTTTCAGATTTATTGCCTTTGAAACTTATGAGGAGCACCTACAACTTAAATTAAACTTACTCGATGCTAAAGTTAGAATTAAATCAATGTCAAAAATTCTAAAACAGATTTGCACAAGGATTTACTTACAGTTCATTGGGATTTACCATACCCAATTCTCTTCTGATTTTGCAATGCCTATCTTTTGAAAGAGGCTTTATCAAAATGTCAGCAATTTGATCTTCTGTAGGGATGTATTCTAATCTAATTTCTCCTCCTAAACATGGTCCCTTATGAAGTTATGCCTAACTTCAATATGCTTTATCCTTGAATGCATGACAGGATTCTTTGTGATGTTAATGGCACTTTGGTTGTCACACATTATTAATATTTCCTTTATCTCAATCTCAAGATCTTCAAGCTGTTGTTTCATCTAGATGACTTTGGCACAACAGCTTCCAGCAGCAACATATTCAGCTTATGCCGTGGAAAAGGCCACACTGTTTTATTTCTTCCTAAACCATGAGACCAAGGATCCTCCAAGAAATTGACATGTTCCACTTGTGCTTTTTCTGTCAGTTTTGGATCCTACAAAGTCAGCATCAGTGTATCCTTTGAGATCTTCTCCATTGCCCTTTGGATACCAAAGACCCATCTGTGATGTTCCAATAAGATATCTGAAGATACGTTTTACAACAGTTGTATGGGTTTCTTTGGGACATGACTGGAACCTTGCACACATACAGACACTGAACATGATGTCAGGTCTTCTGGCAGTTAGGTATAGCAGAGATCCAATCATTCTTCTGTATTGGGTTATATCAAAGATTTTTCCTCTTTCATCCATGTCAAGCTTAGTTGCAGTAGCCATAGGAGTTCCCACTGGCTTAGCCTTTTCCAAGCCAAACTTTTTTAGCAGCTCTTTCAAATACTGTGATTGGTTTAGGAAGATACCATCATCACATTGCTTAATTTGCAGTCCAAGGAAGAAGATAAGCTCATCCATCATTGACATTTCGAACTCACCTTGCATTAGCTTAGAGAAATTCTTGCACAGAGATTCGTTAGTAGCACCAAATATAATATCATCAACATAAATTTGAACAATAAGTAAATCTTTATTTTCTTTCTTAGTTAACAAAGTAGTATCTACTTTTCCTCTGTTAAACCCCTTTTCAGTTAGAAAACTACTTAACCTTTCATACCATGCTCTAGGGGCTTACTTTAAACCGTAAAGGGTTTTCTTCAGTTTATAAACATGCTTTAGTTTTGTAGAATCCTCAAAGCCTGGAGGTTAGTCTACATAAACTTCTTCCATGATATATCTATTAAGAAAAGCACTCTTTACATCCATTTGATATAACATTATATTCTTCATGCATGCATATGCTAATAGAATTCTAATTGCTTCTAATCTAGCCACTGGAGCAAAGGTTTCTTGAAAATCAATACATTCTTCTTGATTATATCCTTTAGCAAGCAATCTAGCTTTATTTCTGATTATTAATCTAGATTCATCAAGTTTATTTCTAAAAACCCATTTAGTGCCAATGATAGGATGATTTTTGGGTCTAGGCACTAAATCTCAAACCTGATTTCTTTTAAATTGATTCAATTCATCTTGCATAGCTAAAATCTAGTATTCATCAATTAGGACTTCTTCAGTGCATTTAGGTTCAATTTGAGAAATGAAAGCATAGTTTATCATCTGATCTCTTAACTGTTTTCTAGTTTTAACTTTCTCTTGAACATCCCCAATTACTTGATCAATAGGATGATTCCTTTTATATCTCCAAGTTCTAGGGAGTTCTTGAGATATTTCTTCATTATTTTCATCCTCAAGATCTTTCTCCTGAATATCTTCCTCTATACTAATAGATTCAGATATTTTTGGAGGTTCAATTTTATCTTCTTCAGAAAGATCTAAGTTCTTAAAATTTGAAATAAGATCATTTTCATCAGTGACATGCTTAGAAACAGTTTCATTTTCAATAAACACTACATGCGCAGATTCTTCTACTAATTTAGACTTTTTATTAAAAACTCTATATGCTTTACTCCTACTAGAGTAGTCTAGAAATATACCTTCATCAGATTTGGCATCAAACTTACCCAAATTCTCCTTTTCATTGTTATGGATGAAGCACTTACAGCCGAATACATGTAGATGTGAGAGGTTTGGCTTTCTTCTTTTGTACAGCTCATAAGGAGTCTTCCCAAGAATTGGTCTGATGTAGGCTCTATTTATGATGTAACTTGCTGTGTTTACTACATCAGCCCAGAATACTTGAGGGAGCTCCTTTTTATTCAACATTCCTCTTGCCATCTCTCTAATTATTCTATTCTTCCTTTCCACCACTCCATTTTGTTGAGGAGTTCTTGGAGCTGAGAAGTTGTGATTAATTCCATGTTCATCGCAATACTCCAAGAAGTATGAATTTTCAGACCTGATGGACACAATAGAAATACCTTTCTCATTTTGCACTTTCTTAGCTAAGGTTACAAATGCATCAAACGTATCACTTTTAGAGGAAAGAAACAATGTCCAGGTAAATCTAGAGTAATCATCCACAATTACAAGAACATACAGACTTCCACCAATGCTCTTAACTCTAGATGGTCCTATCAGATCCATATGTAGTAGTTGCAAAGGTCTAGATGTGGTGACTACATTTTTAAATTTAAATGATGCTTTAGTTTGTTTTCCTCTTAGGTAAGCATCACATTCTTTGTCTTTTTCAAAAGAAATTTTTAGTAGGCTAGTGACTAACTCATTTTTAATAGTTGATTCATGTTAACATGTGCTAACCTTCTATGCCACAACCAGCTATCATTATCCTAACTAATCAAACAGACATAATCTAAGGGAGGAAGTTCATCAAGATCAATAGTATAATAGTTACCATCCCTTTGACCCTTGAGGATTACTTTGTGATCACTTTTTCAGATGACCAGGCAGAACTTTGAATCAAACAGTACCCAGTTTCCTTTGTCACATGTCTGACTCACGCTTAGCAGATTGTGGTTGAGGCCAATTACAAATAACACCTCTTCAATGGATATTTCAGGATTCTTGCCCACAATGTCAATGCCAACTATTATGCCATATTGATCACCTCCAAAGGTCACCTTTCCTCCTTTCTTGTCTCTAAGGGTGATGAAGTTCTCCTTATCACTAGTCATATGACTTAAGCAAGCACTGTCTATATACCATTTATTGCTCTTTCTAGCTTTAAGACAAACCTGCAAGACAAAGTTCATATTTTCTTTTTAGGTACCCAAATTTGCTTGGGTCCTTTTCTGTCAGTAGTATTTTCCCTAGATACAGATATACCTTTGGGAATCCATTTAACATTCCTGTCAAGTTCATTTTTCTTTAAAGCACATGAACTGGAAATATGTCCCTTCTTGTTACAGAAGTGACAGGTGGTAAAGAGACTGCTGGATTGAGATGCGGGAAGAAAGTAATGCAGATAATATTTTTGTTTTACATGCTTTGGTTTATCATAGGATTCAATATGTTGTAAAATATGATCTTTCTTTTTACAGCCACTAGCATGCACAAAATGTCTCATATACATATTTTGATTTTTTTTCCTAATCTTTTCTTTTACTGCACAAGGTTCATAGCCAAGTCCAGCCTTTCCCTGTGTTATTCTCTAACTTCCCATTAAAGCAAATAACATATCTTTTCCTCTAGTAAGTCTAGACATGTTTTTCACCATATAGTCATTGGTTTGCTTTAATTCAATGCATGATTTACAGCAAGTAAATTCAGCAATATGCAGATGAGTAGTTTCAGAGATGTTATGCTGAGATTCTAACTTGTTAATCTTTTTCTTAGCTTGTTTGAGTTCTTTGGTAGTCTTAATGAACTCATCATGCAATTCATGAAATACATCCAGTAATTCAGAATAGGAAGGTTCAGATTCATATACCTCATCTTCCTGATCACTGTTGGATGGGATTTTAGCTTCTTCAGATGCAAGTGCCATCAGACAGATGTTGGTAATCTCATCTTCATCATTTTCTTCTTCATCATAGCTATTGTCCCAGATTGATGATATGTACGCTCTTTTCTTCTTGCCTTTGTCTGCAGCTTGCTTTTCTTTTGCTTACTTCTTGAGTAATTGTGGATAATCCCATTTGATATGTCCCTACTTCTTGCACTCGTAGCAAGTGATAAGTTCTTTTCCTTCTCTCTTGCTATCTCTAGCTGCTCCTTTCTTGAAGAATTTCTTGTTTCTTTTCTTGTTGTAAAATCTTCCAAATTTTCTGACCATCATAGCCAAAGTTTCTTCATCTAGCTCATCTCCATCGTCAGATTCTTCTTCTTTCTCCTCACCAGCTTTTAGAACAAGACCCTTCTTCTTTCTGTCTTGTCCTGCCTCCTTGAGAGCCTTCATCTTTCCTTCATATTCTTCGAGGCTACTGAAGAGGGCTGTGATAGATGCCATTGATTCTCCTCTAGCTTCCTCTATTGCTGTTACTTTCGGTTGTTATTCTAGAGGAAGAGCTTTGAGGATCTTTCTGACCTTTTCTGTCTGAGTGTACTCCTTATCAAGACTTTTCAATTGATTCACAATGGGGGTGAATCTCTTTTGCAGTTCTTTGACACTTTCTCCTTCCACCATTCTGAAGCTCTCATATTCTCCTATGCAGGAGTTCAGTTTGTTTTCTCTAACTCCAGTGTTTCCTTCATGAGCAATTTCAAGGGTGTCCCATATATCCTTGGTTGTGGAGCATTGTGAGACCCTGTAGAATTCATTTTGATTCAATGAACTGACCAAGCAGTGTTTTGCTTTGAAGTTTAGCAAGACTCTTCTCCTATCTTCCTCATTCTATTCAGCCTCTAGCTTCTCTTTGTACTTTCCATCATCCTGCAATGTCATTGGGACAAAATCTCCCTTCTGGATGATAGACCATATGTTTAGATCAATGAACTGGAGATAGATTTGCATTCTCATCTTCCAGTATCCATAGTGCTCTCCACTGAAGCCAAGTGGTCTATTTGTATTGTTTTCCTCTGGTAGTATACTCTCTCCAAAGCCAACCATTGTTTTTCCCAGACTATTAAATCCTTTGTTTGGGAATCCAAGCTCTGATACCACTTGTTAGATATGCTAGCTTCCCAAGAATGGGGGTGAATTAGGAAGATTGAAATTTTCTGTAAAATGTCAATAAAGTGAAGAAAACAAAGGTGACAGTAAAACAGAGTATAAGTAAATAACAAGTAAAAGCAGTAATAGAGAAGGGAAGACACAGATGTTTATCCTGGTTCGGTCTCTCAATCTTGGCCTACGTCCAGTCCTCATGCCTCCACTTGAGATTTTATACTATCTTGCAAGAATTCAGTGGGCTTCTTGCAAATGCCATAGTACAGCTATGATACTTCGTTTTAGAACTCACACTTTCTCTCTTTGCACTCTAGCTCAGTGCTTCCTCAATCCCTTGTGATATCCCCTCACAAGAAAATCTTTCTTCCAAATGAAGATAAGATTGTTTACAATGGATAAACTCTCTCAATCAGAGTGTATATAAAAGTTGGAGTACAAAGAATAAAGTATGTGAGAGTAAGAGACTTTGAGTTGGTGATTTGGCAGAGTTTCAGTATATACAATGTTAAAATCGTTACCCATAACTTCAAATAATGTTATATTTATAGATTTAGGTCTTAACTATATGTTAGAGACAAAATCTATCCGTTGGAGAAGTTACCCAATGGTTACTCTGAAAAACTATCTGTTCACCAACCGTATTTAATGCTTTGACATTCTAAAATTTGAATTTTGGTTGGTCAGCAGATGAATTTCACAGAAACCAAAAGCTAAAGACTTCAACGTTGAACATTCGAAGTTCGTCTATCATGAAGCAAAGTTCAAATTTTGATCTCTGAAAAATGTTTCTATGTTGGAACATACGAATTTTCAAGTTTAAGGTTCTTCTGGAAAGTATGAATAGTTGTTCCATTTTGCTACAGTGCCTTCAAAATTTGAATTTTGATACCTCAAAATTCGTCTATCAGTGGGCAGTTCATTAAGGCCCAATAGTTCATCTATTCGAAATTCGAATTTTCAAAATGCAAAGTTCGTCTGTCAGAGAGCCCTCTTTTCAGACTTACTTCAAAGTTCAAATTTCTGAATACTATCATTCGTATGTCAACATATCATCATAATAGACTCACAAGCTTTGTTTCTGAAATTCAAATTTTCATATTCAAAGTTCATCCATCAGTAAGCCATTTTGATGCTCTTTCCAAACTTAGTTTTCAGATGAACTTTGACATATCTTCAGACGGATTTTTCATTTTTCATAAGTTATATTTTGTCTGAAATTCGAATTTTCAAAAGCCAAAGTTCGTTTGTCAGTGAGGGCTCTTTTCAGACAAGATTTAGAATTCAAATTTCTGCAGTCAAAGTTCGTCTGTCAGAGAAGGCTCTTTTCAGACTTGTTCATTTTCAATACGAAATTTGAATTTCCAAAGTCAAAGTTCAAATTTTCAAAACAGCATATCAGTTTAAACATTTCAAACTTTGTCTGTTAGTGGGTGTTTTTCAAATATTTCATGGATTAACATAGAATCATAGTTTTAAAATATCTTTTTACCAATTCAAAGTCTTTTACTCAATTTAAACATGGCTGTAGTTTCTATATCTATTCTTGTGTTGGTTTTTCTTGAATTTCTCTACTTGAGATCATTTGTGCACCTTTGATATCTTCTCTCCAAGTTCTAGAAAGTTAGCTTGGGATCATCAAAACACTTGATTCAACACTTTTGTCTTTCTTCATTTTTTATAATTTTTTTAAAAGTGCTCGGACAAAATAGGATGTTCACATTTATTTTTTGTTTGAGTGAGATTTCCTATTGGGGTAGGTATAGACTTTAAACACAAAGGACCAAGAAACCTAACATTTTGTAAATTTCAAGCATCAAACATTGCATACACAATAAAAAACACAAAAAACAAGAAAAAAGTTCCCATTGCAAGTACATTGAGCATCTCATTTGTGTACATATCCCCTTATTAAGCTAAAAGTTTCGCATTCATGGCCTCAGCATTAACCTCTGTTTAAATTGGAATGGACAAAAATCATGCTACAAAAATAAGTGCAAGTCTTGCATCATAGCTTCACTTTCCATTACATCAAAGTAGCTCACTACTTAGGGCTAGGCAAGTGAAAATTACTCTTCAAAAGTGAAGATAAAATCTTTCACTCATATTATATGCATTATATCAATTTAGATGTCACTCATATTGGGGCAAACATGAAAAATGCATTCTACATATATCTACTTTACATATATTGCATCTAAATTAGCTCCCTCTCAAATTGGGGCAAACATGAAAAATGCATTCTACATAAATCTATTTTACATACATTGCATCAAAATAAGCTTCCATTCAGATTGAGGCATATATGACAAATCATGCATTTCACATGCATTTTCTTTACATACATTGCATCAAAATTAGCTCCCACCTAGATTAAAAAAATCAAACAAACAACAACAAAAAAATGTATCTTCCACTGCATATACTTTGGGAGAGGCAAACAAGAAATCCACATGTAAAAAAAAAATAGAAATTTTTATTATCAACATATTTAATAATTTTTAATTGTTATACAAAAAAAATCAAATCATTAGTATAATATATAAAACTTATAAAAAATTATACTACTCACACTAATAAAATAGTTTATTTTTAAAAGATACAAATAATATAATTTATATTTTAAATTTTTCGCAGTATGAATGACACAAATCAAAAACTAAGCTAATAAAATGATGATAAAAGCATGTCATATAGAGGATCAAGGGTCTCTGCTGCTCTCAAAACAACAATATAGGTGTTGCTGTTTTGAGAGCAAATCTGTATCGTCCATATCAAATATGGATGGTCCAGATTTTTATTATGTTTTTTTTATTTTTATTAGTAAACATTATTTTTTAAAATCTTATAATTAAGAAATTATTTTTATTTTGTGTTTTTGCTTATTTTAAAATTGAAAAATATTAAAATTAAAAAATTATATAAAGTCTGGATGGTCCAGATCCTCTGCTATAGCAGGAGAGGATCTGTTTCCATCATATAGAACCTTAACCACTGAAGAAGACCATTGCTACTTTGAACACATGTGTCCTTAATTAGTTTTGTATCTTTCATAAATTGAAAATAAATAGAATTCACCCATGCAATCCACGAAGCTTTAGTCAATCAATCCTATAAAATATATTAAATGTGAAAAATATTTAACAACAACCATTAACATTCATAAGAAATAAGTCGTTTTATGTCTTGATAATATTATAACCAATGTTATTAAAATTGGACCGCTTATTAAATCAGTCAAGCCATTAGTTCAAAATTTAATAATTTAACCTTGTTTAAACTGTAATTAAATTGATAGTAATAAAATTAATATATTTTTAATTTTCTATATATAGTAAAGTAAGACATCACTCATACTTCTAGGATATAAAGTTGTGCAGGATCATTCTTGTGGAATTCGAATATACTAGCATAGAGAAATGTAATATTCATCACGAACATATTCTAATGTCTATATTATTATTTTTTTTATCCTATGAAATATTCCAAAACAACTTAAGAGTTTATAGAAAACTCAATTGTTAGCTACTTATTACAATTATTTTTACATTATTTTTTTAAATACCTGTTTAAAATCCAAGCTCTTTATATGTTATTTATTTTATATGATAATTTGTTAAATATTATATATATCGTATATTTTAAAATTTTAAAATTTATTATATCCAATGTATTGTACTGCATGATATATATATATATATACATCATAACTAAAGATTCATAATTTATGATATTATGAAAATTATGGATTTTAAATATTTAGTTTTTTAAATCATTATAAAAATTAGTTGGTGTTATTAATTTTTATTTTAACTTATTCATTCCCTAGAAGATTATAACTTGAACTTCTAAATTTTAATGCAAAATTTAACTTCAAATAGTTAAAAAGTAAGGAAAAGTTATAATAGTTGAAGCAGCATACACTATACAGCATTACTTGTTAAAATATTTATATTTTAAGTGAATAAAAATTGGCATGCAGCCTAATTCATATGACATGTGAACAATAAATTTTAAAAACAAGCCAAACACTATTCTACAGCATGACTTGTCCCTAGTCATGTGAATGAAAAAGTTTTTGTTGTGGGAGACAAAATCAACTTCAATAATTTTTATCTCTTAAAAAGATTAGTTTTCAACTGTTAGTTGAGATATACCTTTGATAGTAAAAAGGCATATTTATATGTCAAGTTCTAAAAGACATTTTCTATAAAATGAATGATATACTATTTTAAACTTGGTAAGACCTCATGTAGGACCACTGATTTTTTTTTTTTACACCAGAGTACTGGTTAAGTAAATCAACTCACTAGACATTTTATTTATTATTTTTAATTTACTTATTTATTAAAATATTAATAAAGTTATAAAAAATAATTTTTTGTGAAATAACATGTCAAACTTATTGAAGTTTGTTTTAAAAAATATGATGAAATTTAAATTAATTAAGGTTGGAATTGGAAGTAGAGTTCTATCTCTATTAATGTATTGCTTAGATTTTTCATGGTTCATAACCCTAATTTTTCTGAACGGCATGCAAAATCAACCAACTCAACTATGTCTGAATGACGGAATTCATTAAATTTTCAAAGTCGAACTCGTCATATTTATTGTTGGCAACAAGGCCATATTTATTGAATATGATTTGGGTATGAAATTGCAAGAGACTTTGAAAATTTAATTAGATTTAATTCTTTAAAAAATTATATAAATGGGCTGGCAGTTTCACCGACAAATTAAATGGGTTGAGCCCATCTCTTTTGGTGTGAAACGAGGCCGCAGCCCAAAAATTATATTGGTTGCAAACTAGCGTCAGCAATCACGTGAGGTATGAGGTATAATATACTCCATCCCCTATATTACGAGGAAATAAATGAATTTTTTTACCTAATAATATAAGGTAATATTATTTTATTTGTTAAGTTTACCTCCTATTATATTAATTTTAATAATGTATAGTATTATAAATTATGTTAAAATTATAAAAAGATAAGTATTTAATAGGGATAAAATATGAAATTTAGTTTTTTAATGAATTAAAGAAAATTATTTTTTTTATATGTATGAAACCCTAAATGTTACTTTAATATGGGATAGAAGAAAAAGCACTCTTAATTACAAAATATAAAAGGGTTAAAAGGCAACTCTACCTTAGAAGTATTTTCTAAGGAGTTATAGGTACTCTAAACAAGCTTTTAAAACAATATTACTTACTATATTTTAAAATTGAAATAATTTTACCCTGCATTACCGGTTAACATTAAAATCACAATGTTGGTATTAACAAGGGATCAATTTGTTTTTATTTTAATGTTGATTGTTAGTATATGGTAAAATTGCTCCAATTTTAAAACAGTGAACAATATTGCTCCAAAAATTTATTTGGTAATATTTATGGATAAATTTTCCCTTTAACCCAACATAAAAATAAAAGTATTTCTTTTTTCTATTAACAAAGTAAAAGTATTTCATATTTAATAACGGTGGCCAAAAATTCGTGGCTGGAACGGCCCAACAATCCACAAATGGACTTGAGGTTAATTTGGGGCCCAAAAAGAGTAATGGCTCATGGATTGGCCATCGAAGGAGTAAGTATTTCGGAAACGTGGAAAGGAAGGTTAGGCCAGGCCCATCCAGCAAGGAAGAGGATGTGTAACGTCCTCCCAACAAGTTGCTTTGGTTTAGTCCTTGTACACTTGGGAGGTAGATCTCGTCCATTCGACTCAAGTTCATTTGTTTTTGTTTTCTTTTGTTTTTTGAATGAAAAAGTTTATCGCCAATATATTTAATTTGTATACTTCAAAAAATATGTAATTTGTATGCTTAAAAAAAAAAAATCGAATGACACTGAACGTAGCCTAGAGACATAAATGTGGCTGACGACCACACCCAGTGAAAGGATTATGAATATATTTTAATCAAATGAAATTTTATAATTTATAATCATGTTGAGAGGTGTGCATGGGCCTAAGAGGACCCATAAAGAGTACAAGTCCGTTTCTTGAATTTTCCCTTTTATTTTTCTTTTCTCATGTTTTCTCAGTGTCATATCTTTTAAAAAAAAATTTGGCCTAAAAGAATTTATTTTAAACTAGAAACTATTAAACTCATACTCACATGATTTTTATAAAATCATTTCAATATTTTGATTTTTTAAACTCAGATAAAACCAAATTTTTATTCACTAAAATAAAGGACAATGCTGATGAGTATTGTGTAGAAGAGGTGAAAGAGAAATGAAAAAGATGTTTGTCTTTTGTAATTAGAAGTTATCCATTCCTTACTAGTGTTCTTTTCCTTTCTAGAAGAAGTTGTTATTTTTATATTTTAATTAAAGCTATGTATTATATTAATAAAATAATTTTTTTCTGTTCATTGATACTATTGCATCCACATTTACGTGTTACTTTAGCAGCCATACATTTCATTGTCTTTAGTTTACTATCTTGTGCTTTTTTTTTTCATGTATATGTATATGTACGTGTATGTATGTGTATATAATGGCATAGATACACAATTTCGAAACTAGATAACTTATGATTGTTTTTAGTTTACTATCTTATGCTCTTTTTTTTAGCCACAACTCTCTCATCTGGACTTGACTCAACATCTTTCTTATTTGATGGAAATATATATATATATATATTTTCAAAGAATCATGGTAATATATGACAATTAACCAACCACATCTGCGATTTGTGAACTCCATAACGGTTATAACCAATTTCTGATCTCAGTCACGTAAATAGATTTACGTATTACTGACAGTGCTGCCAATTTAGTTCTTTTGCTTAAAAAGAAATAAAAAAAAAACACTAGATAAGGCCCTATGCAATGTACAATATTCAAAGGAGGAACTTGTTATAGTCAATATCAATATTTAGCATCAAATGAATTAGTCAATCAAGATCATAAAATTGTGTCAGATACAATAAATTTTAAAAAACTGAGAATACATTATTTAACAAATTAATACATGAAAATTAATAATAAAAAGAAATATGAGCTTTTAAACCAGTATTTCGAAAGTAACCACAAAAAAAGTTCTTGACTCATTTTAGAATATTTCAAAGGAAGAATTAGTGATACAATGTTAGAATATGTTATATATATTTTGAAGTACAGTTGTGTAATATATCATATATGCATTTGATAAGGATACATCTAGCTTTTTGAAGTATCGCTATAATAAATTTAGACTTCATGCAATGCATAAGAACCTATCTCTTTTTATACATAAGTATGTGTGTGTGTGTATAATGACATAAATACACACAATTTTCAAACTACTGAGCTTATGCAAATATCTTAATTAGAACAATGAATGCAAAAACTACGAGTAAGGAATCCAATTATTCTACGTGGCTACAAGGTGCAACTTCTATTTTGTATCAAAGTGCTAAAAAATTTGTAAGCTTGAGATGAACTCTTCCAACCATAATAAAGTTTGATGATAGAACACAAATTATAATACTATAGAAGCTTTTTTAGGGTACATAACGGGGCCAAAGGCCCATCATACAAGCTTTAAATCTACTTCTTCAATACTAGTTGGCGAACAGAAACTATGGTTTGGACAAGGGTGAGAATGAGGAGTATGATTCCAGCCAAAGAAGCAGCACTTTGCCAAGTTGTACGACAATAATCACGCCTCAAAGTTGCCACCCTCATGTGACAAGGATCTTGACATAAGTTATTCAACCTTCTGCATATCTTAATGTAATCAGAATTGAATCTATCTAGAGTGATATTTTTTGCGAGACTGTTAAATAGCAGAGTGCCACGCTTGGTATCACCTATACTGTTGCTGAATATTTCCTTAGAAATGAGTAAATCAGTGTCTTTATTTGTGTTGATCAGGCTATCCAACATGAAAGCATAGTTACTGATGTAAGCTCGATAAGGATAATGATATTGCTCTAACGCTATCATATTTCGGAAAATAATTTCAGTTCTATTATCTATCCAAATCTGTGGAATCTCAAGACCATGCTCTGTAAATTGCAAGTCTATTAAGCACCTGCTTGTGCTTGACTTCAACTTTATTCCTGCTTCTCGTAGCTTGGTTGCAGTATATGAGAAAAACTTGCCTTCCTCAGGCCATGGAATCATTTGAGGTCTTTCCGTTGGTAAGTAAAACAATCTAAGAACATCTGTGAAGTGATATATCGTCTGATTAGGATCAAGCTCTAAATGTTGCTGGTTATAATAGTCGAAGAAGTAACATGTGAGGTCACGAAATGAAGAGAGGTTACCATGTTGGTTGCCGGGGAATGCTATATTGAATAGATCTTCAAGAACAAAGAATGGAAGTTGATTCTCAAGTAAAAGCAAATCCATCCTAATATCAGCCAACAAACATGGTTGTAGCAGTCTAACTTCCTCGTTCAACCCATTCTCCTCATAAAAACTCTTGAAGAGTTCAATGATGAAACCAGCATCTACCAATACAAGCTTCACAAGTTCCTTCTCACTAAGTTCGATATTCTCTGAGTAAGAATCACGAACATTTGACACTAAAAGTTCTACAAAGCGGATCAAATTGTCCAAGCTTGTCATGGCATTATGTGTAAATCTTGTGAATAATATTTGTTTCTGCTTTTCCATGTCCATCAGCTTCAAATTGCGGCAGTGAAAGGGGCCAATCGAAACAACACGTGGCGTGTAAGCATCTTCTTTTACATCACGGATGGGATGTAGCACCCTGTAGATACTACAATGTGATGGTAACAAGCGACCATGTTCATTGTCTCTCACAATTTGTCCAATGTCAATCCTGACATCATCTTCCATCTATCATGTTTGATTCAGAAAGCAATCACCAATTACACATATGCAAAATTATAATTATAAATTATAAATATATTAAATACGAGTTCTCTCCTGAAAGTTGCCACCTGCGGCAAGTGTCAAATAGTCAAATTGATTATTTAAGATCTGAAAAAAAAAATGTTTCACCTGTCATATCTGTAAACTTATCATCAAATAGGAGGAAATGGTTAGCCCTATGATGTGATTGTGACGGTGATCTGATCATGATTAATATTCTAATGATAACAGAAAGAATTTTGATAAAAAAACAACACAAAGAATTAAGTGTTCCACAAAAATAAAATTCAATGAAGTTTCTAAAGCTTGTAAAAATACATTCCTTGTTGGGTGTATCATTTTGAGTACTCGAAGATCATCACTTCAAAACTTTGATACAGAACTCAGTGAAAGAGACAGAGGAGAAAAGAACTCAGAAAAAAAAATTACATACCAAAAATGAAATGAAATGGAATGCTAATTATGAAACATTGGAATTCGATTTGTGTTGTTTTGAGATGCATGTGAATACTTAGTTTCTGTGCTATATCGTCCATAATTATTTCCGGAAAAATTAGTTATGTAAAAATTAGAGATACATTAATTCGAATTTACGCGCCAATTCTCTAGTTTAGTCCGGTTCTTCAGATAATAGTGATTATTTTCACAAGTTTTTTATATAGCTACTATACACTAAGTAAGGCTAAACAGCGAATAATTTGGGTAGTAAACATGCATTTGCAATCTTAATGATGTAACCAAAAGGGAAATGAATAAACATAAAAGAAAAGCACACACTGAGAATTGGATGTAGATGATTCAGTACCTTGTTCTTCAACCTTAGATGATTCAGTACCTTGTTCTTCAACCTTAGATGATTCAGTACCTTGTTCTTCAAACTTATCATTTTTCTCTCAGTACTTGAAATTGCGACACTAGTTATTTTCTGATGTTCAGTTACTGAAGTTCTACTTGTTATTATATACCGTGAAGTTCATTGGTTTTTTATTATTCAAAAGTTTAACCTTTTTATATTCCGATTTATAAATATAAAATCTCCAAGGAAATTAGCAAATCTGATTGGTGCAAGCAAAGCCAATGAATCTAAAACTTAATATTTTAAAAATCAGACCAGATGTTGAATAAGAAATGTCACCAGGTCATGATTTTCATGGTTCAACCAGTTAGACCGGTAGTCGAACTAGCGACATAATAATTAAATAAAAAAATATTATATATAATAAAATATGTATAACAATAAAATATTAAATTATTAAGAGAATAAATTTAAGTAGTTTAAGTTCATAATAAGTTAATAAACTCACATAATAATAATATATGTTAAATAATTGAAAGTAATGTTAAAACATTTTAACATGATAATACTACATGACCATAATATTATAAAATGACTATATTTCATCTGTCCCTAATTATAAGAAACAAATAATTACTTCATCTATATAAAAAAAAATAGTTTTGGTAGTTAAACTCATTAATTGTGTTACAATTTCAATTTTTTCCAGAATTGCCTATATTAAAAGTCTGGAGTAAGACCAATTAATTATTAGTAATTATCAATACAACCTTAATTACTCAAAGGTATAAAAGGAAAATGATATTAATTACTCTACAAATTTTATCAATGTCTCTTATATTTTGAGATAAATGAAGAGTCTCAAAATTTTCTTGTAATTTGGAACAGAGGGAGTATAATATAATAAAAATTTTCATTTTTATAATTAGTGATTTTAAAATAAAAAAGGAAAATAGTGTTTTACTCTTTAATAATTTTTATAATTAATAATTTTGGTAAAAAAATAAATTTAAGTTAAATTTTACCCAATTTTAAAAATCGTCCGGTTCTCTAAAAACCGCTCCGATTCCCAGCTCAATTCCGGTTTTCGGCTCAAAAATCGGTTTAAAGCGGTCAAATCCGGTTCAACTCTTAAAACGGTCTAAAGCTTAAAGCTAATCCGTTTATCACTCTAAGTGACAGTCTAACTTGTCCAACTATCTGATTTGATCCGATTCTCATAATATTGCTAAAACTACGAATATTTTCGATTGTGCATTGCATTGAAAAAAAAAAAAAGCCGTTTCACGTGCTTTATTTACTTTTGTTAAAGTAACTTTTGTAAAATAAAATTTATTTCGTAATTCAAGCAAACTTTATAAAAGGAAACCAGCTTTTTGACCACTAAAAAGAAGACATCAATATGACTACCTTTTAAATTTTGCATTTGTGTATTGCTTGGATGTTACGTGGCTGGCCAATTTTGCCTGCCTTTTTGTGTAATAGTTTTGCACAACCAACATTTAAGATAAGTCCATCCATACCATTCAAAATATAATGGCGAGTGATTGAAATCAGAATAATATATTTAGGAGATATAATTATCTACTAATTATGTTATAATCTTATTAATTTATCTCTTTTTAAATATACTATATTTAGGCAATTATGTGAAGATAGAAGATCTGCACTATTCTTCTTCTTCCCTTTTTTAGGACCAAACTCTTCTTCTTCATTTTGGAGTTAGAAATACTATACATTTTGATATCAATTACTCTCTTTATTCCAATTTATAAAATACTTTGAACTACTATATACAAAGTAAAGGTGATAATTAATACTTCACTCTTTTCTAAATTACTTTCATTTAATATAATTAATCTATGAATTAAACTACTAAATATTAATTAAATTTCACCATTTTTTACAAATATTTTAGATAAAAAGAAGTTAAATATACTACCTAATTCATAAAAAGCCTCATATCGTGGAACATAAATTTCTTTAAGAAAAGCTTTATATAGGATAAGGTACGGAGATATGGTTTATGCCTCTTACTTAAAAAAAGATGATTTATTTAAAATATGATTTGTGCAACAACCCCAGGACACTTAATTACATTGATTTTGTGCGTCTTGCTTAAATAATGATGGACTGATAAATCAATACTAATAAATAATTAATAATTTTAATAGCATTTTTTGGGTAAAAATAATTTTATATAGCATATTATTTTTAAATTAAATTAATCACACTAATAAAATTACATGTACACGTCCGTTTTTCCGAGCCAAGAAAGAGGATGCAATGTCCTAGTAAATTGCTTTAGTTTGGAGGTGAGCGCGCACTCCTTATAACACGTGCGTGGTAGATCTCATGCATACGACTCGAATTTTTGTTTTAATGAAAAAGCTTTAATTGCATATTATGTAATACCAATATAGATACATGTATCATATATAATATAATATGAAGTGAAAGATATAACAATTTTTAAAATTTTAAGATATAGATATGAGGGATATTTATACATATATAATATTATTTATATAATTATTTATATGTATAATTAATCAATCTACCTATTAAGATAAAAATTGATATTAAATATCCTAAAAATTATTGTATAAATATTAAAATAAATTATAAAATATTAATAGCAACTTTGAATAGTCATATTTTAATGTAAAAATTTGAAGTGGTACAGATTTATATATATACACAAATATAATATGCGTATCGTATTATATATCAAAGTGCGTCTACTTTTTTGAAATATAGATACTTTATAAATTGCAGAGATAGAATGCCAGAAATAAATGGAAATCACGATTTAGGACAGATCACTTTGTGGAGTCAATAATAAATGGGATCTTATTACTACTAAGCCTTCAAGTTTTACTAGTCAATTTTTTATTTTTACGACCTTTTATCAGATAAGAGTCTTTATTTATTATTAATATCATGAACTGATCTGATAGGAAATAAATGTGGCTGATGACCACACCCAATGACGAAGACCATCACTAGACCCACTTACTACTTTTTTGCTTATGATGTATAGATTCGGTTAGATATACAATACGTCGAATATGAAAAATTTTATAGTTTTAGAAAAATGATACAACATATATATATATATAATTTATGTATATATTCAATAAATTAATGCATCAATGATAAAAAAATATAAGAATACAATTTTAAATAATTATTTTAAAAATAATATAAAAATATCTAAAATAAGAAATTAAAAGTTGAATTTTTTTATAAGATTTAAATAATTTTAAAATTTTTTAAAAAAGTAAAATTAAATATATGTATATAATAGATATCATATAAGTATAATATGTATTCGATACATACACTCTTTTTTTTTTTATTTGGAAATATCCATGCAATAGAGTTCGTTACATTAAAACTGCGCCGTCACCACTTGCTGAAAGGATTTTGATAGGCTTAAAATGAGCAGAGCGGACACAGCACTGAGTATTAGGGGGCCAATCCTGTGACTAAAAAATATCAACTCATTAACAAATTTCTAAACAACCTAGCAGCATCGAAGACAATAAAGAATATTTTTTGATTTTACAAAAATATAATAGGATATAAATATATCTTTTATTTAAAGTTTAAATAGAGTATGATAAAAAAATGGTCTAAACAAAGTAAACTACACATGACACAATGAAGAACAAAATATAATTTCAACCTATACTTACTAAATAATTCATGAGTTTTGTAAGGCTATTATATCCTACTTATATAGCTTTATGAGGAGAAACTTGCATATCTTAATTTAGGTTCTCTCCAAATTTTTAATTTCATTAAAAAAAAAAGACCCTTAAATTAAGTTTGCTAGTTACCACTCAAGTAATTGTAGAGAACAAATCATTAAAAATTAAATTATTGAATATTTCTACTAAGTCTATAAGTTTTGCGATAAAAAATTGGGGGCTAGGGTCCCCTCAATATAGCTTTAGCTTTGTGTCCGCCAATGAGAATAAGGATATGATTATGAATATAAAATCAATAATAAAATGGAATTTCATAATTTAAAGTCATATTGAGAGGTGTGAATGGGCCCAGGAGTACTCATAAAGTGAGAGAAAGACTTTTTATTTTTCTCTTGATAATTTCTTCACTTTCTCTTCTTTTTAGGCCAACTTCACAACGGCGAATTTACAAAAGCGGAGCGCTATGGAAGGGGACATAACGTGGCACATGACGCCCAGCAAAGAAGACTGATATTCATATCAAGTTGTTTTTTTTTTTTAAAAAAAATTATCTTAAAATTGCAAAATCCATAAATTCTGGTTCAGTTAATGAGAACCTCATAACGCTATGGGTTTTAACCTTCTTAGAGCTGTGAGGTTTGTCACAAATCTGATTGTTTGAAGAATCCAACTCACAAATTTTTTTTCAAAAGAAATAAGACGATCGAAATTAATGTTCAATGGTTTGGCGTATCGCAGTTTGATCCTCAGTTATATCTACGTATATATGTGTTTGGCGCAAGTAATAGTGATGCACAATTTCAACTTTTTTTTTTCAAATATTGATTATTCTCTACGAGTTTCTCTAAACCCATGTTGGTGTGTATTATTATTAATTGTTCCTTTTTAAGTTTTAAAATTTCTTTATTCCTTGTGGTTCAGTCAACGCGATTTTTGACCATGTGTACGTCATTTTGTTGTCAGGAATGTCTCAACGTACGCTTCGATGGTGCTCGTGCGATTTACCCTCTTTGTGAGAGCTGGAGGATCAACACATGCCTGATGATTTTTACACCATTGAAGCTGTTTTGAAGGACAAGGATATAAGTTCTTTTTAACATATATGCATTTAGACAATGCTCACATTTGATTTCATTTTTATTTTTTTTAATTCAATCTGAATTCCATGTGCTTATATTGTGTCTGTCATCCTGTAGGGTGCGTGATGGCCTACATTGCGTAGTTAGAGACCTTTTCATGCTTTAGATGCTTAATCCAACTTACAAAGCAACAGCCATAGATGAAAACCTTATATGCCTCACTTTCATCATTTTTAACTCGTTTTCTATGATAATTGTATAAAAATCTATCCAACGCAATTAAATCAATCTTTTCACATAATTAAAGAAAACAAAGAATACAATTATCTTATTCATAGATGCTATATATGCTACAAATAGAGACTGAATAAAATTAGAGTCAACATAAATTTTGAGGATATAATATTCAAATATACAAGCTTTAAATCTATGTCAATGCTACTTGGAGGATGGGAAATATGCATGGTTTTAGTAATGGTGGGAATGATGACCATGATTCCAGCGATAGTAGCCACAGTTTTCCAAGGTGCATTGCAATAATCAAGTCTCAAAGTTGCCTACTTCTTGTGCCAAGGATCTTGATAGAATTTATTCAAATCTTCGAAGATCTTGAGGTATTCACAGCTGCAAGTCTCTGCAGAGATATTTTTGTTGAGACCATTGAATATTGCTGCAATTACTTCATTGGTATCACCAAGCCAGTTGTGTTCTTCTTGACCATAATCAGTAATTACAGAAGCAAAATAAAATAAAAAAGAAAGGTGACCATAATCTTCTCAAACCTAAATTGTGTTCTTCTTGTTATAACTGATTTGTTATCTCACAAATTAATTGTTTATAACTTAAAACTAATTAAGGCTAAGAAGGAAAATATATAATTGAGGACAAGAGTAAATTAAGGATGCATTGTTCCAAATGATCATTACTGCTGAAATCTGTAGAATGAGGTGTGAGGAAAATTAAAGTTGTTGCGTTTCCGCCATTTCTTCAGCAATACTCTCAGAGGTCAAGTCCTCCATCTACCAATTTTTTCTATTGGAAGATAATATCAGAATGTGATCCTCTTGTGCTCTGATCTATCTGTCAGATAAGACTGTACTATGTCTTATATATATCTGAGGGACCCTGAGGTTGTTAGCCAGCTAGCCAACAAAAAAGAATATAAGTATATAACAATTTCCAGGACCCAAACTCAAAGTAATAATTTATTGAAAAAAATTATAATAGTAAATCGAAAATACACTTGTAATATGGAAAAATCTTACTGATCGTAATATTCAAGAGAGTGTTTGACGATTTAAAAAAAGAACTAATTTAAGTATTTCAATTGCTCTCGTAAAATATTTTTATTCCTCAAATTCTTAACTGTCAATATTTTACATTATAGATCATTTTCCTCTTTTTTTTTTTAAATATTTACCGGAGGCTAATGAATGACAAATTAGCTCTAAGTAGTTAGACCAATCAAGTTCTTAGTTGTTACAAGATGACATGCCATTTTAAAGTTTATACCCTCCCAAGTCAAAACACGGTTTTGCATGATTCAGATCGCAGATTTTTTTTAATGTTATGTAATAAATTTTGTCTCTTTATGGATTTCATTGGATTTTTCATGATTCCTAAGTTTAACCTTCTTATATTCCGATTCATAAAAGTAAAATCCCCAAGAAATTAACAAATTTGATTGGTGCAAGCAAAGCCATTAAATCTAAAACAATCATTGTTTTAAAGTTTGGATGTTATGTGGTTGGCCAATCCTTGCCTTTATGTGTATAGTTTTGCACGTATTGTAGGTTTCTCCTTAAAAATAGATCTTTATATACGCAATTAGTAAAAGAGTGACACGAGAATTGGTTGTTCATTTTCTTTTCTTTTTCTTTTTTCCAAATCTTATGTTTTTTTTTAATGAAGAAAATGGGAAGGAGGGAAATTAAGCACTCCCAATTTTCAGCAAGATTCAAAATTACAGCAACTAGAGGGTTTGTCTGATACCTTCGAGTTCCACTAAGGGTCCAGATATTTGAGGCCTTGAGATCGGACCAGACGTTAGACTACTATTAGATATTTCCTTCAGATCATAATATAGGGTGTGAGACTTATTTTTTTTTGGTCCACAATATAAGGTATAGGGACTCACATGGATAATTTTACCCTTACTATATTTAATTAATTATTTCTCTCTCTCCTATAAGTATAATCACTCATGAAAATTGATCTTTCATAAGAAATTATTTATTTTAATCATTCTAACATTCTCCCAATAAATAGGGATAAATTTGAAACTTTAGATATTTTTAAGAATGCTATTCAATTTTCTTAATGAACGTAAAAGTGGGTTTCATACCCTATAATATGGACCTGAGAGAATATTCCTTTTTAAATATACCATATCTAGTTAATTTTGTGAAGATAGAAGATCCACACTCTTCTTCTTCCTCTTGGAGTTAGAAATACTATCCATTTTGATATCAATGATATGATTTGTGCCCGTTACTTAAAAAGAAAAATATTAATTTATTTAAAATATGATTTATGCAACAACCTCAAGACTCTTATATTGATTTTGTGCCTCTTACTTAAATAATGATAGACTAATAAATCAATACTAATAAATAATTAATAATTTTAATGACATTTTCGGATAAAAATAATTTTATGTAGCATATTAATTTTTTTAAATTAAATTAATCACTAATAAAATTACATATACACGTACGTTTTTCTGAGCCAAGAAAGATCAATGTAATGTCCTCCTAATAAATAGCTATAGTTTGGTGGTGAGTGGTGAGCAATCTTATTCACATTTGGAGGTACATCTCGTGCATTCGACTCGAGTTTTTTTTTTTTAATGAAAAAGCTTTACTGTAAATATATTTAATTTGTATGTTAAAAAAAAAATCAAATGACACCGAACGTGGCCTAGAGACAGAATGCCGAGTGAAGAGACATGAAAATAATGGGGTAATCACGGCTTAGGACAAGTTTCTAGAATTAATAACAAAGGGGATTTTGTTATTACCCACCCTTCAACTTTTATCACTTTTTGAGTAAAAAGCCTATTTCAGAAATTGATGTTCAACTTTAATTAGACCGGAAATTAATATGGCTGATGACCACACCATGACCTGACTGCTTGCTGAAAGCACTTTGATGGGTTGTCATTGAGGATAGGACTTTTAAATAAAATGAAATTTCATGATTTAAAGTTACAATCACAGCTGTGAATGGGCCTGCGAATGCCCTCACAATGCCTTTTTCTTTTTCCCTTAATAATTTCTTCACTTTCTCTTCTCTTTTAGCCAACTTCCGAATGACAATTTACAAACGCGGAGCGCATGACAATTTACAGACGTGGAGCGCAATAGAAATTAGAAAGGGATATAACATCTCACCAAAAATAAAGGGAACATAACATGTGGCATGGGACCCCTACCGAAGATGACCGATATTCGTACCCTTTCCCTTGTATTGGCCTCGGATTAGATCACTTTGTCATACCAAGTTGTTTTTTTTCTGTTTTTTTTTTAAATCACACTCTCTGGTCATCATACATATATATATATATATATGATCATTTTAACTCAATCATGTAAATTAAAATTAAGAATTAAAATTAGTTAATTATTTTATTTTTAAAAAAATTATTTTTTTAAAAAATTACCCTTATTTAATTTCTTACTTTCTCATATCATCATACATGATCTTTTAAAAAATTACACTCTCAAATCATTTATATAAATATATATATATATTCCTTTTAACACAATCATGCAAATTAAGATTAAAAATTAAAGTTAGTTAATTGTTTTATTTTTAAAATAATTAAGATATTTTTTTAAAACTTTTCTTAGTTAATTTCTTACTCTCTCTTTAAAATAAATTAAATAAAAATATTTTCAAAATATATAATAAATACTATTTTATATTCTAAAAAGAGTCTTATATTTAGTATAAAAAAATCCTATATTTAAGATTTTAGAAAATATCTTAAAAAAATTAGGTGAAACGATCCCCTCACTTCTGAAAAATCACTTATAAAGGCGTATATAAGTTACTCATTATTAATAAAGTTATCATATCAGCAGGTAAGAATTGAAACCTTATCGAGGAGACCATTCCTTAATGATTTTTTTCTCATTTTTTATTGGTATTATTTTTATTTCCTCGTGTCTCCTCATTGTTTTCTTCTCCATAATAACTTTATCGCTTTCGCCTCTTTTCTTTTAAATCATGACATTGTTTTCAATATTTACCTAGCTATATCCTAGTATTGTTATTTTTCCAACCTACCCAAGCTTTTATGTGAAATCAGTAACATCTGTGAGGGTAAAAAAACATGAAACAGCCTTCTTCCTTCTTTGCCCCTAACTAATAAGATCAGCTCAACCTAGAATGCTTGATTTGGTATAAAATGACAATAGGAATGTAAACAAGAACGTGAATAGGAATAGAAATAGAAATGGAATGAGACTTTTCTAAAAAGTAAATTTACAATCTAAATATATGTTTGGTATATCAATAGAAAAATAAAAAGTATTTAAAAATAAAAAAAAATAACTAAATGACACAAATACCTTTTTAAAAATTATTTAAAAAAATAAATTTGTCATTAAATTTTGATTCCATGAAAGCAACCCATTTCCTCATCTTTTTTATGGAGGAAAGCCAGATCCCAAAAACTGAGATTCCAAAAACCTCGCTTCACACATATCATATTTATCTAAGTAAGAATCTCCCTTCACACATATCATACTTATCTAAGTAAGAATCTCCTTTCCCAATCCCTTTCAAAGCAGTTTCCAACATACCTAACCATAGCATTGGAATTTGGATCAACATGGTGGGCTAGGTTTTGGGACAAACATACTCAACTCTAGATGGCCCAGGTTCATTTAATATATTTACAGAGGAATGGTTTCCCGTGGAAGTACTTAATTGGGCTAATACTCTGTCTCGGTCCATAATTTTCTTAATACTCCCTCCAATTTGTTTCTATAAGAGAATTTGGGAAATAGTTTTTTCATTCTATTTATAAGAAATATAATCTCATTATCTTCTACTTTTATTAGTTTATTTTATTTCTACCCATTATTTATAAGGAAACACTACAAGAAAACATCAATTTTCTCACAGACAAAATCTGTGAGAAAATATAAAGAAATTTCGTGAGAAACAAAGTTCTCACAGAATTTCTCACGTCTAAGGCTTCATGAGAAATGTGTCCATGGGAAGAAGAATATTCTCACATATGACAACCGTGAGAATTGTTTCTCATAGATTTTCTCATGGAATAGACCCGTGAGAAAAATTCTCATGGAAACCATGCCGTGAGAAGTTGTCATTGATTTTGTTTCCATGAGAATTTCTCATGAAACATATTTTGTGAGACATTCTCACAGGAACCACTCCGTGAGAAATTCTCATGGATTAATTATATGAGAAATGCATGAGAAATGAGTATGCCTCCCTTTTCTCATGGATTTTCTCACAGAAAATTCCATGAGAAACTTCCAAAGTTTTGCAAAACTCAATTTGATTCCCTTGCATATTGATTTGTATTCAAATTTTACAACACACATCATGAATATTAAACATTTCAGCATCCAATGCATGTTAAAAATAACAGTTCTTCATTATCATCAAAATTAAAATTTACAACTAACCAAAATCAATAGTTTTAATTACTTTAACATCTAACAAGCTATACAACAATTCATTAAAAGTATGATAGTTGTTTACTAACTATACTACTCTTCATCATTCCCATCTATATCTCCATCATCGCTTCCATCATCATCTCCTTCACTATTTCCATCATCATCATTATCATTATCATCATGTGAAAGTTGAGAAGGACCAACTTGGTTGACACCTCCTAAGTCTATCCACACCATAATTTTCTTCATGAAGTCCTCAGTTATTTTGAATTTTTCTTCCCACATTTGTTCTCTTACTTTGTGTTCCTCATTCAATTTGTTAACAACTACATCCATGCTCTCTTTTTGTTCCCTATTTAATTTGTTAACCACTACAACCAAACTCTCCTCATAAACCTTTGCTTGTTCAGTGAGTTTGTTTTGCAACTTCTTTTTAAAAGATTTTCTAATTTGTGCAAGCTCACCAGAGTTATGGCTTGGTGTCCCATGAGAATTAATAAGGCTGGCTTGTGATCCAAATCTATACACACACCCTTTCTTATTTTTTCCTCCAACAACTATAAGCCATACAACATTGTCAGAAACATTTGAGCCTTTACCTTGACGTTCTTTTAGCTGCTCAAATTGATTCTACATCAACAATAAATAGAATTGTGAGTCATGTATTCATAATATGAAAAAATAAGTTTGAGAGTTATAAATAAAATCTTAACTTATGTAAGTGTCGGCAGCTTTTAGTTGGACCTAACCTCCTTTTTACTCATTATGTTGCACCTTCTTAAATACTTTAGGCATCGACACTTCTCGTCCTAACTCCACTTCCTACATTATTGGGACAAAATTCATGTAACTTAAAATATTAAAACTTTAATAATATAACAAATTCAAATAAGGCTCATCATCTTTCTTTTGTATTTTGATAATGTTGTTCTCCCACCCCTATGTACACATGCATCACCATTAGCTGCCCTATTGGCTTTATTACACTCTGATTTATCCTTGAACTCAACAGTCTCCCATTGTAATCGCAAGTTATCTTAGACTGTTTTGGGCATCCAGGTAGCTTTTGTTTTTCTGCATTGAATATCCCTCATGGTAGAATGTACTATTCCACTACATATTTTATGCCAAAGCTTATATATCTGCCCTTCCAAAGAAGGTTCCCATGCACATTTCAGCTACAATAGAAACAGTCAAACACTAGGTAAATGAAAAGATAACTATATTTTTATACTTTTAAATGATTAGAGTATTAGCTTACCTTAAATTGTTTATACCATACATCTGTAACATCTTGAGGGATACTACACCAAAACAATCATTTTCTCACAGTCAAAATCTATGAGAAAAAGAGCCAAAATCCGTGAGAAAGTGTTTTCTCATAGAATTTCTCATAGATAATGAAGCGTGAGAAAATCAGCCTTGGGAAAAATTTGTTTCTCACAAAATTTAGTCGTGAGAAATAGTTTTCACGGAATTTATACATATTTCTCATGGATTTTAGTTTGTGATAAATTTCTCTCAGTAACATCAACCACGAGAAATTTCTCACAGAACTTTGAATGTGAGAAAGTTCTCACGGATCTATGTCCATGAGAATTTCTCACAGATTTTGTTTAGTGAGAAACTTCTCACACAACAAAATTTATGAGAAATTCCATGAGAAATTTTAAAAAAAAAATTAAACACAATGTTAAAAATCTAATATGCAAAGTAATAATTTAATGCAAAAACTTTAATTAATTGATATATAGTAAGATACAATTATTTTCTAAAAGTCTAATATAAACTAATACCTAAGATACAATTAGTTTCCAAGAAACAATTTAACATAAACTAATACCTAAGATACAATTATATTGATGATATTAATCCAGTGTTCCTATTGTGAAGAACTCGAGCACCATAACTTAGGGTGTAGCAGTGTTGGCAAATCAAATCTTCCTTAAGAGCTACATATTATAGTAAGTTTAAGTAACAAACAAATAAAAGATAGTCAGTCACTTAGCATATATATTTATATGGCATATAAATTTTTTGCCAATGTAGGCAGTATAAATCCAAAAACACAGGTAAAATTAAAAAAATATTTATATAACATACAAGAACACAAGCAAAATTAAGATATACCAATGCAGGCAATAGAAATCCAAAAACATGCATAACATAATGAGTACCAGAACACACTTATCTTGAAAGGACAATTGGACATTGCATATTCCAAATCAGTATTTCAATGCTTAGGCTATTTAGTATCTACTGCTAATGTTGCACGTACATATATAAAAAAGTAGGCAATAAGGTCAACAAAGTGCATACCAATGGATGGCTAATCAATAGACAAGTAAATGCCAAACTGACTCAACTAAAATATAAGCAGATCAATTTCAAAGTAGTCATCAACAATGTCCCATATAATTCATAATAAAGAGCAGAGTAGCTCAAAACAATTATCTTGGACAAGACTCATTATAACTCGTGTGGAAACAAGCTCGACTCATTTTCTTATACTTTTACTTTCCTATTGTTATAAATATATTATGATTATAATTTTATTTGAGCCTTTTATGATTTAAATATTTTTCAACTTAATTTTATAAAGCATTCTTTAAGTTCATATTTCATAACATTCTCCCATCAACACACTGTTTATGCTTAATGGCTAGAATAATGCAATTTCCACCATTTATATATTTATGTTTATATATATAATTTTCTACCTATATATATATTGATTTGTGCATGAACATTTAGAATCACATTACTATTAGTTTTTATATGGACAAAAATTCATGGGCTTATCAACAAAAGGGAAAAAAAAGAGGTTAATCTGTACCTGAGATTTGAATGGTATCAAATGGGCATTTGGACTGCCCCCACTGCCGGATCATCTATGATTTTCCCTCTCATATTTTGGGCTTAATTTTGAGTGAGGTTTAGTAAAATCTTAGTTATAAAGTCCTAACTTCTTTCACCCAAGACCCTTACCACCTTTTGACCACTAGATCTGCAATAAGTTACTCACTCTCATCCTTCCTCTGCAAAGCATTGTGATGATTTCTTAGGAACTGAATAACTAATTAAAACAGAGCCTTTGTACCGGAGGAGTAGTCTAATTAAAATAGAGTAGAGCCCAACAAAAAGAGAAATCAGAATGAACCAACAAAAAATATGATGATTCACCAAATCATATGTCTATAACAAAACCAGAGGGAAGAATAGTTAAGAAAAGAAACTCATCACCAGAGATGCGGGAATTGGCATGCAAGATCAGCTTCCAATAATGGATAGGATCAGATCGATGCTTAATATTATGTTGAGGGAGATTCCATAGGGAAAATGGACACTCCTTCAAAAACGTTTCCATTATCAAGAGGAAGGATTCCACACTAATGCAAGATTTATGTAACCATATTAATTAGTTAAGTAACTATGTACACATCACATAAAACATAGCAGTCAAAGGCAAAGGGCACCTAAGATGCTACACCACCTGGTTCCAAGATCCAAGAAGTTCCTAAAAATCTATTCCTCAAGTGATGTATGGTGCACAAATATGGAGGTAATAAGAGAAAAGGATAAATTATTACAGAACAATTAAATTTAGCTATTACCAATCACTAAAATAAATAACAGTAGAAAATCAAAATCTGTAAGATGCTGTTTTAATGGCCAGAGAACAACACTTAGCAGTCCCAAACAACTCATATTGTTCTCTAAGTTGGTCTTCAACCCAACAAGCAATCAAACATAATACCTGTCATGTCCATATAATTAGTAACGATCTTACAAAATGTTGCTCTAATGTCTAAACTAAAAGGTATTGCAGAATTTTTAAGCAAAGCTAATTATGTACTTGTTCCATTTTCATCCTATCCCATTCACTCGCCCCTCTAGATTACACTCATCCCTTTCTTATTTAAATAGAAAGGCTTGCTTTATAGTGATTATACAAGTGTCGAATAATCTCCTTTTGATGTTCTAGCCCTAAAACAACATTGAGCTCTTGTTATATAAGGATAAATGCTAATGGCTTATGATATGAAGCCAATATTTATAAGTTAGCAAGTCATTGTACAGAGAAAAACTAAACTAGAGTTTTTCCACAAGAAAAGATTAATGCTAGAAAATTTTCTTGGCATTCTATATTCAAGTAACAGTCCACTATACATTTTTGAAATAGTTACATCACAATGAAAAATGAATTAAATGAAAGAATCATGAGAGACTTAATGAAAAAATGAACTAGCTTTCATTGTTATTCAAGCAATCCAACAAACACCTTATGTGCAGCTAAACCATGACTAAATTTTAAACTCCAGAGAATGCAATTCTTTACCCGATCAACATCTAAACATCATTCAAGATTTCAAACTCCACTTGATAAATTTTTGGACAAGGTAAGTGAGTTTAGATTTCTTGGAAAATCTCGCTCACAAACCTTCAAAAATCTAGCACAAATTTCATAAAATTATTCTTAAGGTCAGAAATTTTTTCCTAAATCAGAGAGGGAGAGGGTGAGAATACTCATGGCTAAGAGAGACTCAAAGGGTGACAGTGACCATGACGCTGATGATGGCGGAAGGTGGAGCTACACACAAACACAGTGAGGAGACAAATTCCATGACAATGAGACGAAGAAATGAACTCCAAAATTGAACAACAATAGTCCATGGTAGGGAAGAAGCTTGGCATGCATTCTACTGAGGGACGAAGCTCTTGACGACGCTTGACCAACTCTACTCCTCTCCTGTCAATGCTGAAAGCTTGAAGTTAGGGCACCTCTTTCTGCTAGAGAGACTGAAGAGTGGCCAGGAGAAACGAATAAGTTGTGGTGTGAATTCAAGCGCGAATACAAAATAAAAATTTCATCTTCGTGGGTCTTCAAAATTTCATTCAAGGGTTTCCTGACAAAAAAAAATTAGTTTCAAGGGTGAATGTGTGTGAGCTTTTTTTTTCAATAACTTAATTATCTTTTAAAAAATCATTTAATTAGGGGTGAAAATTAATTTTTCCCAACAAGTTTTAAAAATTAATTTAATTATTTTTCTTAAATTAAATAATTTATCTGATGAAAAATAGTTTCCATGACTTAATTATTTTTAAAAAACAATATTTTTAATTAATAAAAATTAATTTTTTAATAAAAATAATTTTTAGAGCTATAGTCTACTCTTAGTTCTTTAATTTTGCAATAAGTTTCTTTTTTATCTTTAATTTTAATTATAATCCTGAAACTTTAAAAATGTATTAAATCTTTCTAATTCTTAACACTTTAAAGAAATTAATGGAAAATGCTTATTTTGTCATTTTTAAAGCTATGTCAATAAAAAGAGACACCAACCCATTATTAAAAATTATCCATTCATTTTTCATTAATATTTTTTTATAACTTATTTTTTAATAATTTAAAACCTTAAAATAAGTTATTACCATCTTATAATAGAAACGTAGATTTATTATATACAAAAGAAAAATTGTGTTTTCATGCTCTTAATTTCTTATAAGAAATAATTATTAGGTGGCTTTATTTTAAAATATAATCTATTACAAGATTAAATGACTAAAAGTTTACTTTAGCCTAATTTTTAATCAATTAAAATTAATAAAAAATAATTTTTAGTGGGGAATAAAAGAAGCCTTGCTAATTTCCTCAATAATGACCTTTCTCTTAGTGAGGAATAAAACTTCCTCACTAATTACCTCTTTTTATCTAGGAAATTTGAAATTAGGGCTTTAGCCACTTTGTACAATTGGGTAAATGCACATTAATTATGATTTGGTAGACAAAATTAACATTTAAAATTAATTGGTTCTATGGTAAAGTGGTCCTTTCATTCTTCTGTTAAGACAGGGGTTTGAATCCAAGCTTGGTAGCAATTTTAATTATTTTTTGTAGTGAAAAAATTTCTCACGACCTACACCTATGAGAACTTCTCATGGATACAAACACCGTGAGAATTTCTCACACTGTGATATCCGTGAGAAATGCAATATACAGAAAATGGAAGTACTGATACAAAAGTTTTCTCATAACCTACATCCATGAGAATTTCTCACGGACATAAACATTGCGAGAATTTCTCACATTGTGATATCTGTGAGAAATACAATATGCAAAAAATGAAAGTATTGATACAAAAATTTTCTCACAGCTTTTATTCTGTGAGAAATTCTCATGCCCAAGAGTCCGTGAGAAATATAATGTGAAATAAAAAATTGATAAAACTCTAAATGTCTCACGGAATAACAAGATGTGAGAAATTCTCATGGATATGTTAACTGAGAGAAATTCTCACGGCTTTACTTCCATGAGAAGATTTATTTAATAATTTTTTTTGCTTTATATTTTTCTTTTCAAGCATTCTCACAATAATTTCTCATGCATTGCTTTCGTGAGAAACTTTGGTGCCAACTTCCCACCCAAGTACGCAAAAAATCTGACGGATTTTCTCTCACATTTTCTCACATATTCTTCTCTCTATCATATTTCAGTGAGAAAAGTTGTGAGAAACATCTTTGAAGTGATATCCCATAAGAAATGCTATGAGAAGTTCTCTCAAATATTGTGGTCATGAGAAAATTCCATGAGAAAACAACTGTTTTCTTGTAGTGTTAAAGAAGCAGTGATTGTTTCTTAAAGGAGTCTATTAAGTACTAAATATGGAAATTTTTAAGAAAAAATTTTGAATTTGTAATATATTAATTACATTTAACTATTTTAACTATTTTTCTTAATCTTGATGAAATAATTATTTTTCTTTTATAAAATTAATGACCAGAGGTAGTATACTTAACTCTTGATAAATGTGGGACTTCTTTTTACAATAACTCTTACAGAAGGGACTCCCGACATATATGTTCATTTTTTTTTAAGAGTATATATGCATATGATGAGATTTATATTTTGGTTCTTAAAATATATTGAACTGATGTGGTTTCTTGTTCAAGCAATCTTAATTTTCTGCACAAATTAAAAAAATCAGCAAAAAGAGATGTGTAGACCCCTTAAAAAATCTGAGATATATCTCACTTCACCCTTAAATAAAGCTAAGTATTCAAGATGTGGCTAATATTGTTTGTATTTGAATTATCTTCGGATAATTATTTGACTAAAAATTTCATTGATGATTGACTTGACTTTTTGTCCCACTAAAGAATGATATTTTTATCCTGCAAAAATGTTCTTATTAATGATTTAAATGGCCGATTGTGTAACATCCTACCTCCACCAATAACCCAAACAACTCCAAACCTCATTTCCCAGCCTCCAACCAGCGGAAAAGAACCCCAAATTACCAAATTTTGGGCTGGGGCCGCGGCCGTTACAGTACCGCCATGGCTCCGGCTTCCACTGAAACATGCTTCGCTACTGGACGGCTGGCGCCGCGGCGCCCTCTTGCTGATGTTCCACATCAGCACTTCAACACTTTGGGGCAAACTTCCGATGCGCATAACTTTATGCTCCGACCTCCGATTGACCTGATTCCAACTCCTACAAGTAAATCTAGTCCCAATCTAACCACAGACACCACTCTCACCTTAATCCAACTCCGTATAGAGATTTTGGACCCCCCGACACTGTTTTGGGCACTTATTGACCAAAACTCATTACTAACCAACTCCAATTGTCACCAAAGACAACTGGTCACTCAGAGACCATTCATACAGGTCCTAAATCTCCAAACCAACCTGTCCAAAGAGGTTTCACCTCAAAGGAATCACTCCTCTGAGTTTTGACCCCCTTGAACCTCAACATGACAAGATGGGCTACAGGCCCTAACACACAACAACCAGGCCCAAGCCACCCTGGGCTCACAAGTACTACCATACCAACTTCCACACACCTATCACTCTCAGAACATCAACATAACACATTCCATAAAACATAATCAAACATACATTTATCCATAACAATCCTATCAATCTCATATATCCAATACACACTTCCTACCCCTACTTGGCACATAATACATTAACCAAAAATACAAACACTACATAGACTTCCCACGTACACAGCTACTCTCTTTGCTTCTCCGGACTAGTGTCAGAACCTTCACCTGAAAGGGTTAGTCATGGGAGAGGGTGGGGTGAGACAATGTCTCAGTAACCGGGATCAACAACACATAAACATATATATACACAGATATGAATCACATAACATATGAATGCAATGTAAAATGCATGGTATGCATGTCGTCCTCTCCGGGACTTCCATCCTTATCCTCCCTAACACACATATACATATAACCCATCCTTATTCTCCCTAACACATCCTTATTCTCCCTAACACACATATACATATAACCCATCCTTATTCTCCCTAACACACATATACAATCCACCCTTATCCTCCCTAACATATACACATCACATACTCCAACCTTATTCTCCCTAATAATTTCAGTTATCATCATATATCATCCATCATCACATCATCACCACTTTATCTGTCATATATCTCGATGTAACAATAACATGTGGTGATTCTAATGTATCATCATCATCATCATGATCATCATAACGTCTATACATCATATCATATCACATCTACTATAACCATACCACGATATATATAAACAACACACACACATATCACTATCATGGTATGAAAAAGACATGCATATATACATAACTATACATACTATCGTATAGAACCACATAAACAAACACCCGGTTACCTCAGGTTGTCAATACTACGCTCACGCAAGTTCTACACGCTTTCTTGAACTTCAATACGCTTGAGCCCCACATAGCTAACCAAATAACCTTCATTATACATATTTCTCCCATTAACATAATATACCCATAATCACAATATCACAATCTAACCACTTTAGGCCTAACCCAAAGTTCCAACACCACTTTCATGCATCAATAAACTCTTAGGGACCCTTCAAATACTACTCAAACACATACATATCGGATTCCCAATAGTTCTAACTGAAAACAACTTAGGGTTAAGCTCAAATCACACATAAACCCTTCCAAACTCGAATCCAATCATCAAGAACATCGAAACACACTTTATTAACCTCATAACATCTATTTCAATCGGTGGATTTCACCCCAAACCGGAAATCCAACCATACAACCGGAAATCCCAAATTTCAACCGAAGAAAATGGAGAAAGAGGAGTAGGGAACGCTTGCCAACTTGAATCCAAGCTCCCGATGGACGAGAATCACTCCGGGACACCGAAAATGCCGAACCCTAGCACTGCTCCTCGTCTCTCTGCGTCGTTCCTTTCATTTTCTTTTTTTCTTTCGCGTCCGACTGATCCAGACTTAAAAATTTTTCCGAGTCTCGCCGCGGCTCCAGCACTCCTCGTCGCGGCTCCACCAAATTATCCAGAACAATGCCACTGGAAAGCTTCTCGCCGTGGCGGCCCTGCTCCTCGCCACGGCGTGGAGCTTCTTCAGACTCCACTTGAGCCTTCCTCCGTCCTATTTCCTCCGGTCCTGAATACAATGCCAAGAAAAATATCATGAGGGGTATTACACTCTCCCCTCCTTATAAAAATTGCGTTCTCGAAATTTCAACTCTTACCTTACTCAAAAATCTTAGGATACTTTCTTCGCATGGATTCTTCTGTTTTCCACGTGACATCATTTGACGTCAAACCGCTCCATAATACTTTTATCAACTTTATGGTCTTATTTCTCAATTGCTTTTCTTTAACATCTAGAATTTGTAACGGCGTGACCTCAAAAGTCATATCCTCTCGTACTTGAACTGCTTCATCATCAATTATATGAGACGGATCCGGATGATACTTCTTGAGTTGAGACACGTGGAAAACATCATGCAATCTAGCAAGACTAGGCGGTAGCGCCACCCGATACGCTACTGGCCCAATTCTCTCTAAAATCTGATATGGACCCATATACCGCAAAGTGAGCTTCTTCGCTCGAATCAATCTTCCAACACTAGTGATAGGAGTGACCTTCAAAAACACATGATCTCCAACATCAAATTCCAATGGTCTCCTCCTTCTATCCGCATAACTCTTTTGCTGACTCTGAGCAGTAAGAAGCTTCTGACGAATACTCTCTATTTGCTGAGAGGTTTGATCAACAATATCTGGGCCCAAAAAAATCCTTTCACCGAGTTCAACCCAACATAATGGTGACTTGCACTTTCTACCATACAACGCTTCATATGGAGCCATCTGTAAACTCGAGTGGAAACTGTTGTTGTAGGAAAATTCAACCAATGGCAAAAACTGATCCCAATTACCTTTGTTCTCTAGAACACATGCCCTAAGCATGTCCTCCAGAGTCTGAATAGTCCTTTCAGTCTGCCCATTAGATTGAGGGTGATAAGCAGTACTGAAACTCAACTTCGTACCCATGGCCTTCTGGAGAGATTTCCAAAACCTGGATGTAAACCTAGGATCTCTGTCCGACACAATATTCATCGGGATTCCATGCAGCCTTACAATTTCATTTATGTACAACTGAGCTAACTTCTCCATCGAAATAGTTTCCCGAATTGGAAGAAAATGGGCCGACTTCGTCAATCTGTCTATAATGACCCATATAGCATGTGTCCTGAAGAGGTCCTCGGTAATCCCATTACAAAATCCATAGAAATACTATCCCATTTCCACTCTGGAATCTCCAAGGGTTGCAACGTACCTGCAGGCAATTGGTGTTCAATCTTGACCCTCTGACAGATTAGGCATCTTGCAACATACTCTGCGATGTCCTTTTTCATGCCTGGCCACCAATAACCTCTCTTCAAATCCTGATACATCTTAGTGGTACCTGGGTGAATAGTATACCTGTTCTTGTGAGCTTCCTCCAAAATAATCTCACGCAACCCCGCAACGTTTGGCACACAAATCCGACTTTGGTACCGAATGATACCATCCTCGAAAATATCAAAGTCCTGGGTCTCTGCCATTTCAACCTGTTCTCGAATGCCCAGAAGATAGTCATCCTTTATCTGAGCGTAGCAGATGTTCCTCAATAGATCACTTGATACACTGAGGGACCTCATTACTAATACTCCAGGATGGACATTGATAGATAACTTCATATCTCTCAAGCTTTCAAGCAACTGCTGCTCCCTGATCATCATTATAGCCGTATGGATCGATTTTCTACTCAATGCATCTGCCACAACATTGGCTTTCCCAGGATGATACTTCAAAGCAAACTAATAATCCACCAAGAACTCAATCCAACGCCTTTGCCTCATATTCAGCTCTTTCTGATCAAACAAATACTTTAAGCTTTTGTGATCACTGAATACCTCGAACTGAGCGCCATAGAGATAATGTCTCCACAATTTCAAAGCAAACACTACAGCCGCCAGCTCAGGGTCGTGAGTAGGATAGTTTTCTTCATGAGGCTTCAATTGCCTTGAAGCATACGCCACGACTCTCCCTTGTTGCATCAAAACGCACCCTAGACCCTTCTTAGAGGCGTCTGTATAAACAGTGAATGACTCTGATGGGTTAGGGATAATGAGTACTGGGGTAGACGTTAGACAAACCTTTAGCTCTTGGAATGCTCTCTCACACCTGTCATCCCAAATGAAAGATCGATCCTTACGGGTGAGTCTAGTCAATGGCATAACAAGTTGAGAGAATCCTTTAATGAACCTTCGGTAATATCCAGCCAATCCCAGAAAACTCTGAATTTCAGTCACCGATTGCGGTCTCTCCCAATTCAACACCGCTTCCACTTTACCAGGGTCTACAGCCACACCTTCTGCAGAAATCACATGACCCAAAAATTTCACTTCCCGTAGCCAAAACTCACACTTACTGAGCTTAGCATACAGTTAGTGATCTCGCAATACCTGCAACACAATCCGAAGATGAAGTGAATGCTCCTCCTCACTCTTGGAGTAAATCAGAATGTCATCAATGAACACTACCACGAATTTATCCAAATACGGTTGAAACACTCTGTTCATATAATCCATGAAGATTACCGGGGCATTAGTCAACCCGAATGGCATCACCAAAAACTCATAATGACCATATCGAGTTCGAAATGCCGTCTTAGGCAGATCTTCAGCACGCACTCGCAATTGATGGTATCCTAACCTCAAATCGATTTTAGAGAATACGAAAGCACCTGCCAACTGATCGATCAAGTCTTCAATCCTAGGCAAAGGATATTTGTTCTTGATCGTCACCCGGTTCAGTTGCCTGTAGTCAATGCACAATCTGAGGCTACTATCCTTCTTCTTGACAAACAATACTGGAGCTCCCCAAGGTGAGACACTCGGTCTGATAAAACCTCTCTTCAACAATTCCTCAATCTATTTCTTCAACTCTTTCAATTCAGACGGTGCCATTCGATATGGAGCCTTCGAAATAAGACTCGTCCCGGGCACCAAATCGATGGAAAACTCCAGTTCTCATGGTGGCGGCAAACCAGTAATCTCCTCTGGAAACACATCCGGGAATTCATTCACAATCGGGTATCTTTCAACACCACTTTTCATATCTACATTCACAGAGAAGAAAACCAGAAACCCTTGATATCCTTTCTTCAGATACCTATCAGCTTGGGCAAAGGATAAACACATATTCTCATCCCCTTCCATACTAGGGATATTCATCGGCAAAGACACAGTCTTTCGAGCACAGTCGAGGATAGCATTGTTCGCCTCCAGCCAATCCATCCCAATTATCACATCAATCCCTTGCAATGGCAAACAAATTAGATCCAGGGTAGTACTTCGGTGTTCGAAACGAACCACACAGTTTAAACAAGCTTGAGCTGTCCTGATGAAAACTCCCGTGGGCGTCGATACTGACAACTCAAAAGGCAACTCCGTTGCTACAATACCCAGTCTCCGAGCACAATCAAAAGAAATAAAGGAATGCGATGCACCTTAATCAAACAAAGCATGAATAGAGTAACCATTGAGTTTAAGTTTACCTCTAATCATGGTAGGCGCTGCATCCGCTTCCTGTCGGGTGATAGCAAAAACTTGTCCGGGCATCGTGGGCCTCCTTGTCACATCATCACGCCTTAGATCCCAACAATTTCGTGACATATGACCCGGTCTCCCACAATTATAACAAATTAAGCACGGACGATCACCATGGCTAAACTCGCATTTCGTGCACAAATTCGATGCACTACCTGAACCATATTGAGATGGAATGGAGTCCCTTCCTACCTGCTCACTCTGACTAGAACTTCCCTATTCAAAGCCACCTCGATAAAAGGGTCCTCTGCCAAACCGACCTCTATTGGACTGATCCCGTCCAAATCTGCCTCTACCTCTACCATGGCGGCCTCGATTGTGGCGACCTCTTCCTCCACTAGAACCTGTGCTACCACCGCTGCTACCACTTCCTGAACCACTACCTTTACTGATTCTTCCCATGGGTCCTAGGTGAGAAAAGGCCCGAATCATGGAATTCTTTCTATACTCCTCGGCCTCTTTCATTCGTTTATAGAGAGCACGAATCTTTGCACATAAGTCCTCAAAGGACACAAACTCTACCGCCGACAGCCGCTCTTTAATCTCTGGGTGAGCTCCCTCAAACAACCTTTGAGCCATCCACCTATCATCAAGATGATTATTCAGATAAGTGGAATACTTGGCCAGGTCTAAGAACTGATCAATGTACTCATCCACCGACAAATTTTCTTGCTGAAAGGCTAAAAACTCTGCCTCTTTCTGCATCATTAAGGTTGGAGGGAGGTAGTGTGCAAAGAATCGTCCCTTAAACTGTTCCCAAGTCATTGGAGGATTCATCACTTCAGCATTTGGAACAACACTCCTCCACCAACGCTTGGCCTTCTTCTCAAGCTTAAAGGCCAAGCGTTGCTTCGAGGTACAATCCATCACGTTAAAGATATTCTCCAACTGTTCTATCCAATTCTTAGCCTGGGAAACATCCATGGTACCTTCGAAAGCCGGGGGATCAAACTTTCGAAAGTCCTTTAACTGCGAAGAGATACCCCTTCTTTCAACCCTTGAGGCTCTCTCAGGCTCTACCACATTTTCATTCCCTCCTGCATTCAAATCCACATAGATGTCAGCCTCTTCATTCATTCCACCTTGCTCTTGTCTATCCATTCTTTCTTGCAACCTGTTTAATACTTCCCCCTGAGTATTAACTTGGTTACTGATGCCGGCCAACATTTCTTGCATTTGCCTCATGAAATCATTATTACTCTGTCTTCCTCTTCCTCTGCGAGACATTTCCTACACACAAACTACAACATATTCAATTATATGGTTCTGGACTAGTATTGCAGTGGGAATATAGTCTATGTATTTACAATTATGTGCCAAGTAGTACATCATGCAGAAACAATGGCCCAAAACCATTGCTCTGATACCAAAATGGTCAAACTATGACATGCTGCCCATAACCACCCACGCGTGGCGACCATAGGTACCTCAGAAGCTCATTCTACTCCCAGCCTTTCGACTGGGGAAACCACAACGGTGGCAAGCCGATATGGCCATGTTAGGGTAAGAGCTAATGCTTCGCCACAATCCGTCCTCACACTATGAGAACCCCTGATCATGGTGGTGAATTCGCCCTCTTATTAATAACCTCTTATACCAAAATGTAACATCCTACCTCCACCAATAAGCCAAACAACTCCAAACCTCATTTCCCAGCCTCCAACCAGCGGAAACGAACCCCAAATTACCAAATTTTGGGCTGGGGCAGCAGCCGCTACAGTACCGCTGCGGCTCTGGCTTCCTCTGAAACATGCTTCGCTACTGGACGACTGGCGCTGCGGCCTAGACTTCTGGCGCCGCAGCGCCCTCTTGCTGATGTTCCACATTAGCACTTCAACACTTTGGGGCGAACTTCCGATGCGCATAACTTTATGCTCCGACCTCCGATTGACTTGATTCCAACTCCTACAAGTAAATCTAGTCCCAATCTAACCACAGACACCACTCTCACCTTAATCCAACTTCATATAGAGATTTTGGACCCCCCGACACTATTTTGGGCACTTATTGACCAAAACTTATTACTAACCAACTCCAATTGTCACCAAAGACAACTGGTCACTCAGAGACCATTCATACAGGTCCTAAATCTCCAAACCAACCTGTCCAAAGAGGTTTCACCTCAAAGGAACAACTCCTCTGAGTTTTGACCCCCTTGAACCTCAACATGACAAGATGGGCTACAGGCCCTAACACACAACAACCAGGCCCAAGCCACCCTGGGCTCACAAGTACTACCATACCAACTTCCACACACCTATCACTCTCAGAACGTCAACATAACACATTCTATAAAACATAATCAAACATACATTTATCCATAACAATCCTATCAATCCCATATATCCAATACACACTTCCTACCCCTACTTGGCACATAATACATTAACCAAAAATACAAACACTACATAGACTTCCCACGTACACAGCTACTCTCTTTGCTTCTCCGGACTAGTGCCATAACCTTCACCTGAAAGGGTTAGTCATGGGAGAGGGTGGGGTGAGACAATGTCTCAGTAACCGGGATCAACAACACATAAACATATATATACACAGATATGAATCACATAACATATGCATGCAATGTAAAATGCATGGTATGTATGTCGTCCTCTCCGAGACTTCCATCCTTATCCTCCCTAACACATATATACATATAACCCATCCTTATTTTCCCTAACACATATATACATATAACCCATCCTTATTCTCCCTAACACACATATACAATCCACCCTTATCCTCCCTAACATATACACATCACATACTCCAACCTTATTCTCCCTAACAATTTCATTTATCATCATATATCATACATCATCACATCATCACCACTTTATCCGTCATATATCTCGATGTAACAATAACATGTGGTGATGCTAATGTATCATCATCATCATCATGATCATCATAATGTCTATACATCATATCATATCACATCTACTATATGCATACCACGATATATATAAACAACACACACACATATCACTATCGTGGTATGAAAAAGACATGCATATATACATAACTATACATACTATCGTATAGAACCACATAAACAAACACCCGGTTACCTCAGGTTGTCAATACTGCGCTCACGCAAGTTCCACACGCTTTCTTGAACTTCAATACGCTTGAGCCCCACACAGCTAACCAAATAACCTTCATTATACATATTTCTCCCATTAACATAATATACTCATAATCACAATATCACAATCTAACCACTTTAGGCCTAACCCAAAGTTCCAACACCACTTTCATGCATCAATAAACTCTTAGGGACCCTTCAAATACTACTCAAACACATACATATCGGATTCCCAATAGTTCTAACTGAAAACAACTTAGGGTTAAGCTCAAATCACACATAAACCCTTCCAAACTCGAATCCAATCATCAAGAACATCGAAACACACTTTATTAACCTCATAACATCTATTTCAATCGGTGGATTTCACCCCTAACCGGAAATCCAACCATACAACCGGAAATCCCAAATTTCAACCGAAGAAAATGGAGAAAGAGGAGTAGGGAACGCTTGCCAACTTGAATCCAAGCTCCCGATGGACGAGAATCACTCCGGGACACCGAAAATGCCGAACCCTAGCACTGCTCCTCGTCTCTCTGCGTCGTTCCTTTCATTTTCTTTTTTTCTTTCGCGTCCGACTGATCCAGACTTAAAAATTTTTCCGAGTCTCGCCGCGGCTCCAGCACTCCTCGCCGAGGCTCCACCAAATTATCCGGAACAACGCCACTGGAAAGCTTCTCGCCGCGGCGTGGAGCTCTTTCAAACTCCACTTGAGCCTTCCTCCATCCTGTTTCCTCCGGTCCTGAATACAATGCCAAGAAAAATATCATGAGGGGCATTACATAGTGTGTTTGGATTCTCTCCATAATCACTTGTGAGGAGAAGTTTCTAAACATATTTCAAAACAAATAGTCACTTATGAAGAGAAGTTTCCAAATATACTTCTCATTTATTCAAACCATAGTGTCCATCCTCCAAGTTGTGATGAAGTAGATTTAGAGATTGTAAAATACTGTAGTTTGAGTGTTCTATTCTTAAGCGTTTGTTGAATTCTATATCTCCCATTTTTTTGGCCTACCTATAGCATCTATGTATATAATATGCTGAAGATGAATGAAAAGGAGTTACCATTGAGAATGAAGGAATCTGAAGTCACTGCAACATCGGGAACTGATCAACATACATCATACATATTTGGTAAGTAACATTCATGTGGCTTTTTATAAAATGACACATTGCCATTACAACTAACTCTCAAGTTGATATCAAATAAGTTTGCCTAAACATTTGGTCAATATCTCAGCTTGTTAATCTTTTGTCCTGATGAGACATTTGCTCGATTATCCTTTTCTGCATCTGCTCACTGACAAGATGGCAGTTTATTTCCATGGGTTTGGTTTGTTCATGAAACACTAGATTTGTAGTTACTTGAGGCTCCCTCAAGTGGTGAGTGTAGGATAAGATGTGGATGGTGTCAAGGATTTAAACCCTCATGATGTAGACCTTGCTATTGCTAGACAGGCTAACTGGCTTCAAGGTAGCTTTTGTTTAATTCGTTGGTGGATATTGTTGGGTGAAGCATATTCACCCTTGCGATGGTCTTCGTATTATAAATGTATTATATATACAATGAGATGTTGTGTTCATGTATATTTGGTTCTCAAACTATATCTAACTGAAGTGGGATCATGTTGAAGCAATTATAATTTCTCTATAAAAAATTACAAATCATATAAAAAGAGATTATTACTCCTTCTCCCTCTAATCCAAAATATAAGTTAGATTTTAGAATATTTTTCTAATTCAAAATGTAAGTCTTATTTAAATAATATCAAAAACATTAATAATTTTTTCTTAATTTACCCTTGTCTCTAAGTAATTTGTGAGAGAGAAAATTGTTCTGGAAATTGCTTTTATTAAGGTAATATTGAAAAATAATATAAATTTTTAATAAATTTAATTGGTTAACTCCTATTTTTAAATTAGTCAAATATGATTTATATTATAGATGGGAGGGATGTACAGCCTTATCATCACCTATTATCATAAAGGAGCTCTATATAGCTTTCTTCTTAGGACTATTTTGATAAACATTTTATTAATTTTGTCTTTGATTGAAATTGGAACTTAGATCCTTTAATCATAATATTAATTACCGGCCTTTTTGTGGCAAAAAAAATGATAAAATACCCGGCTTCAATGCTCATTACAGATAATTTACTAATTAATATGTTTTTTTTAATTCACATGATTCTTACACCAGCGTCGATAGCTTGATGTCTGCTAGTAGCACAACTAATTTTTCGTTTCAAACTCCACAATTAGATAAAAGCGACTGAATTAATTCAATTATTTTTTATTTTTTCCCATTGAATGTAAAAGTTAATGCAAAACATTAACTTTGTTTTTCTTTTGATTAATCTTTTTCTGTATAACCATTAGTATATTTGACGAATTATTCCCTTAAAAAAGGTTTTACTTCCCTTGTTTTCTTCCATTTTTTTTAAAAAATAATTTTGAAAGTATCTTCATACAATTCGGGTATGAAACTAAACTTTAGTGAATTGATTAGAGTTCTTGTTTCAAGCACTCCATCTTATAAAATTTCAAAATTATATAAATGATTGAGATTAATAGCTGGTTTAGTTAATAAGGATTTGACATTATAAGTGTATAGGTTTTGATCCCATTTCAGTTGTGGCGATTGTTCTCAATTTGGAAGTTCGCAGAACTCAACGTACATGTACTTTTCTCCATAAAAAAAAAAGAAAAGAAAGAAATTAATTGTTAATGAGTTTTTATACTTAATTAATTAATGAAAAAAACTGGAATTACAAAAAATAATTACTACTCCTACAATTCTAGGATCATTGTATTATGAAATTTCGATGATAATCTATCAGACCTCTCCACTCAAGTTCAAATGGCTCGTACATACATTTATACTTTTGTAGTTGTATAATTAATTTTTCTTTCCAAAATATCCACAGAAATATTTGAAACCCGCATTGATAACAATATCACTCTTGTTTGTTAAAAAAAAAATATCACTCTTAAGTTTTTTCTTCATAAAAATATAAAAATATTGAACATGCAATGAGATTCTACAATTTGATTGTCAAACTATACCTTGCTGATACTACTTTCAAGCAATCATAAATTTTCTAAACAAACTATAATTAAGATTAGTCTCATACAAAAAGATATTATTACGTTCTCATGAAGTTCTGCTTAACGCCGATTTCTAATAATTTTTTTAACAACGATTTTCTTTCTTTCTTTTTTTTCTTTTTCCTTTTTTTTTCATGAGTATCCTCACATTATTCGGCTTTGAGTGAGACTAATCTAACTCAAGGTTTGTGATTATTCTCCTCACAATTACTTTTTCAGGGGACTTTAATCATTAAATTTAAGCATGCACGTAATAGTACTTAAATTATTCCTTTGTGGATTACTTTGTTATGTTTCTCAGAAATATTACTTCTTTGCAAAGCATTAAGAATTTAAAAATAAAAAGCACTTGTTACTTGTACATGATACGCAGAACATCAGTAATTAATTGAACATCAGAGAATACTTAGTGTTGTATAACCTCTATAGATTTATCCTCTAATCATTTGGAAGGACAAGGTACATATGTACTGAATCATCTACTAAGAACAAACCATAAAATGAAGAAATTCTTTTCTCTTGTTTGAATCATGAAAAAATAAAATTAAAATCAAATCTTATGATAGATAGAATTATAGCAGAGGAGAGATAAAAAATCAAATTTTTCCAATTAGGGCATTTGATTTTTTGAATATAAAACTTCATGAAGTTAATCAACAATGATTCATCCAATTCGACATTTAGATCTTAGGGGATTTAATCTGACCTTTTAAGACACCTTATAAATCCCAATCACTCATCAGTTACTGCCTATTTTCTGACAATAACATTCATGTGTATATATATATATAGTCTCATCCCAAATACATTCGTGTGTATATATTTTTTGACAATAACATTTGAATTACCTTTTCATAAAAAATCTGTAAAAATATCCATTATTTATAAAAATGAAATTTGGATAAAAATAAAAAAATTTATCACAAAATTATTTGAATGAAAAAGAAAAAAATAATTATTAGAAATCATGATTTAAATTACAAAATTATAAACCAGATAGGCTAATAGCCTTTCCATTGTGCCATGTTAAATGTCTCGTCCCTCTCAATGGTCTCTTCCATCAAAACAACATTCTATTGCGTGGTTCTCCTTTTTTTTTTTTATGGTTTTGGTTTTTTCTTTGTTCGTTACTGTTAGTTTTATGTTACTATTGATTGATCCATTGCGACATTTATAATATCACTTAACTTTTGATTTTATTACACCTCGGATATTTTTCTGTGAGAATAATTTTAGATGTGTAAACTACTGTAAACTGAAATTTTCTTATTTTTATTAAAAAAATTCATATGGGCCAAAAATAGATCCACCAGCCCGCTAATCCATCCAGTGTTGATTCGATTAACTTGTTTTAGTAGAGAGCCTGCAAGCCCGATTTCACCCACATGGATTTGATTTTACTTTAATTGGTTGGCCCATCACACATAGAGGGACGAGTCCTAGATGAATCTTTTGTGCCCTTCGGCACAAAGAATGTACGCAAAACAATTTAAAAAAAAAAATTAAAGGAGGCAAATAATAATAAAAATATTAATAAATATTACCTTTTTTATTAATTTATTTTCTTTTCCCTTGCTTCAGTCATAATGTCATATGAAATGCCGCCTTAGTAATTATAGTAGTGAAAGAGTTTTGAATGTGGCCTCATCTCAATATTCATGAAGTTAATTAGCCAAGGAAAGTTGATTCAATTAGTTAAGATTCACCTATGAATATCTTCCTTCTAGATCTCTGAGCTGACCCCAATGAGTACTAAACTTTTTCCTTTTTAAACAAAAACAACTTCTTGAAGTTCACGACTCGAGGTTATTATAATTGAAGCCAATCGGTTTTGAAAAACAAAAAAAGTTGACAAATTGCCCCAACAATTTGTCAATGCTCAACCTAAAGGGGTTGTCTAGAATATTTCATAAAAGGCTGCTGTATCTATGAAATTTCAATGAAATCTATCGTCTAATATGAATCAAATTCGATAAATGGAAGTATTGGCAAAAAAAAAAAAATCGATAAATGGAAGACGATGTGGTCGTTGACATTAATGCAATGATCCAGCTAAGCGAAGATGGTCTCTTAATTACACATTGTATCTACAAAATGGTTCCTTTGGTCCGTACGTGAGATAAATGAAGACACTTTCCACCCCAAGAGCTGTTTTGTTTGGCCCTTTCAACTATATGGCAATGTGCGCTAGCTTCCAAGATATGGAGAGGCATAAAAGTGTATTTTTCAAAAGATTTACACAAACAGCTAACACAACAGCGGAGATGGAAGGTTTATATAACATAATTCTTAATTTTAAAAGAGCTTTGTGTAGGCTTTTAAGATAGAGATGTCTCTGTAGTATTTAAAATTATAAATTAGAAGGAAGATTAATGTATTTTACTCATATATATTATGAAGTAGAATACAAAATTAAAGAATTTTAGACAAAATTAACAAAGTATAAAATGACCAAGTCCAAACTAAAAGATTAATTAAGGCTCGAAGGGGGAAAAGAATTAATCTTACTAAAGAAGCGGGATCAAACTGCATATATAGAGACAATTATAATCAGCTTCTCAGCCATATAAAAAGCTTTAACAATTACAACCATTGAGGGCAAATTAGTACCTTAGCTTGAAAAAATTGTATAAGAAATTCTTTATAATTTATATATCAAACTCTAAACAAAAGTAGAGACAGAACACAAGTTCAAGAACATAGGACACGCAAATTATACTAATTTTAAGGCTAGCTCAAAATCTACTTCATTACAACTTGGAGGACAAAATATGATTTGAATAATACTAAGAATGAAGAGTACAATCCTGAGGGCAGAAGCAACAGTTTGCCAAGGTGTCTTGCTTCATGAAGCTAACAAATAGTGGCTATTATAAAATTAATTAAACATGTTGACAATTTGTCCTAACAATTTCTCAACGTTCATCCTAAGGTACTGTCCAGAATATTTCAAAAAAGCCGGCTGCACTTATGAATGTTTGTTCCCATCAACCGCGAAATTTCAATTAATTAAAAAAAAAAGAAGAATAGTGTGATGGACATGGATATAGGCTCCTATAATGAAGAGCACATCCTGCGATTCTTTGGCAGAAGCGATGGACATGAAGAAGAAAGAGTTGACCACTGAGATTACTGAAGAAATCGTTGAAATATAACGTCACCTCCAATCTCATTCTACAGGTTCTGCATCATATATTATCCTCTTCGAATCGTGAAGGCATTTCTTATTTTCTTTACTCTTCTTTTGCTTACAACTTTTGAAATTGCTAATTGCTCTCCGAATCAAATTTTAGAGATGGAAGATGATGTGATCATTGACATTAAAGCGACGATTCAGTATAGCGAAGATGGTTTCTTGTCACCTTCTTGTTGTATCTACAAGGTGCCCCACGGGATTCGTGATCTAAAAGAAGAAGCTTACACACCAAGAGCTGTTTCCATTGGTCCTGTTCATTACAGAATCAAGAGACTGCAAGACATAGAAAGGCACAAACAAATATTCTTCAAAAACTTTATACATGAAGCTATGACAAGCTTGGACGATTTGGTCAGCTGTGTAAAACATTCAGAGCCGAAGGTTCGTGCTTCTTATTCAGAGAACATCAAACTTAGCGAGAAGGAACTTGTGAAACTAGTACTGGTTGATGCTGGTTTCATCATTGAACTCTTTAAAAAGATCTGTACAAAGGATGGGAGATGCAACGATGCTAAACTGTCGCAACCATGGTTGATGGATACTATAGTTAAGGATCTGCTTTTACTTGAGAACCAGCTTCCGTTCTTTGTTCTTGAAGAACTATACAATAGAGCATTTCGTCTTGACCTTCGTGGTGACTCCCCTTCATTTCTTGAGCTCACGTACAACTTCTTTGAGTTTTTTAATATACAGAAATTACAGTTTAATTCTGATATTAGGATAAATCACTTCATTGATCTTCTTAGATTGTTTTACTTACCAAGGACAAAACCTGGAAGGCATTTGTTCCATGGTGCTAGAGACCATATTCTTTTATTTAGTGCAAACCAGTTGCAGGAAGCAGGAGTGAAGTTGAAGGCAAGCACAAGAAAATGCCTACTAGACCTGAAATTTTCAGGATGTGTTCTTGAGATCCCACAAATTCTAGCAGAAGATACCACTGAAATTTTATTTCACAATATGATAGCTTTAGAACAGTGCCATTATCTTTATAAATCTTACATTACGGACTATGTTGCTGTATTGACCAGCCTGATCAACACAAATAAAGATGTGGATGCCCTCATTCAGAGGAAAATATTCGCAGCTACATAGGTGATACAAATAGTGTTGCAGCATTATTTAATGGCTTGTGGAGAAATATCATTCAAATGAATTTCAATGCCGAATACGTTGATATTTGCAAAAGGTTGAATGGCTTCTGTCAAGATCCCTGGCATAAGAGGAAGGCAACTTTGAGACGTGATTATTGCATGACACCATGGCAAACTGTTGCTTCTATTGCTGGAATAGTACTTCTCATTCTCACAGTTATTCAAACCATATTTTCTGTCCTCCAAGTAGTGTTGAACTAATTAAATTTAAAGCTGGCTTGTATGTTTCAGTGTTGTATCCTCGAAATTGAATTTATTAATCATGCTTTGTATTGCATCTATGAATAAGCGAGTTCTTAATGTTGTAATTAGATATTGTAGGTTCTGTTGAAAACTGAAACTGCACCATGTAGCAATAGAATAAGTGTAATCCGTATTCTTCGTTTTGTTCAAACACTATTATGTGACAGCTGCATAGGTTGAATTTTTCAAACAGAATTCTTTTAAAGTAAAAAAACAAAAGATAGTTAGTAGTATTTTCAAACTTGGCTCTCTATTTCTTACAAATTTTTCCTACCTTTTGATTCATGGACCTTTCAAATTAAATATAAATAATTCAAATTTATTATCATTATTTTTTTTTTGGAGTTTTGACATCTCAACTATTATTTCTTAATACGAACCCACAACGACTAAAGAGTACTAAAGCTAGTAAAGTAGAAGCTGATTTGAAGAGTGGAAAGGCTCCTTGAAAAGTAGAAGTAGAAGAGTAAAATAAAACAAAAAGACAAAAAAAGGTGGCCATAAGCTTCTGAAATCTAAATTGTGTTCTTGGTAATAATGATTTGTAATCTCACAAATTGTTTAAATCTAAAACTAGATAAGACCAGAGAAATGCTGCAGTTGTAAGCAAAGGGAATGTAAAGAATTAAGAAAAGCCTTCACATTTGCACCGGAGTACATACTAACATACAGGATGCATACTTGTAATATGACAAATGTTTTTATAACTATATCTAAGACTAATAAATGAGGCTGAAAAAGCTATTAATTTTGGAATTAAACGTAATCAATCTTAGGCCAGGTGTCGGGCTGGGTCAATCTTCAATCTAATTTCATTGATAAGGCAGCCTAATTTCAACCTTTATATATGTGTAGCCCTGATTTTTCTTCTTTGGTATTATATGAAAAGGAATAGAAATGTCATTTCAATTTTATGTTTGATGTGATAAAAATAGTATAGAAATAAAAAAGTTCTGTATAATATATTTCAAACTTGTTAATATTTAACTTACTCTATGGCTAGACACTGCAGTTTCTACTTTCATCAACACTTGAATATCAAAGTCCTGTACTAATTTCGTGTTTGGGAGATATATTATTATTCATTCTATATAGAAAGAGGGTAAATAAAAGTAAAGGTAGAAGAATACAACAAGTTCAAGAATGAAACACTCAAATTACAATATTACACACTGTTTAAATCTACTTCAATTCAATGCTACTTGGAGGACAGAAAAGATGGTTTGAATAAGGGTAAGAAAGAGGAGCATGATTCTAGCAATAGAGGCCACAGTTTGCCAAGGTTTCTTGGAATAACCACGCCTCAAAGTTGTCTTCCTCTTATGTCAAGGACCTTGATAGAAATCATTCAACCTTTTGCAAATATCAACATGATATGAATTTAAATTATATCGGACTACTTCTTTCCGAAGACCATTAAACACTTTAGCAACATCATTGGTATCACCTAGAGAGTTGACGACTATTTTACTGTGAATAAGGACATTTACATCTTTCTTTGTTTCGATTAAGCGACCCAAGAAAATAATAAAGTCAGTAATGTAGGATTTGAAAGGATAATGACATTGCTCTAATGCTATCATATTATGAAACAGACTCTCAGTCCTATCATCCACCAAAATACCTGGGACCTCAAGAATAGACCCTAAAAATTGCAAGTCTAGTAAGAATTTGCTTGTGCTTACCTTCAACTTCATTCCTGCTTCGTCTAGCTCTTCAATTTGCACTATATAAAAGAACATAGTCTCCAGCCTCTTGGAATGAGTGCCTTGGAGGATTTTTTCTTCGTAAGTGAAAGAACCTAATAAGATATGTGAAATGCTTTATCTTAATATTAGAATCTGCAGGCTCTAAGTTTTGCATGTTATAAAATTTAAAGAAGTCATAAGTGAGCTCAAGAAAGGAAGGGATATCACCATGAAGGTCTGGGGGAAATGCTTTATTGAATAGATTTTCAAGAAAAAAGAAGGGAAGCTGATTCTCAAGTAAAAGCAAATCCTCAATTATAGAATCCAATAACTATGGTTGTGACAATTTAGCATCGATGCCTGTCTCATCATAATCATAGAACCTGCTGAAGAGTTCAATGATGAAAGCAGCATCCACTAATATCAGCTTCACAAGTTGTTTCTCACTCAAGTTGATGTTCTCTGAGTAAGAAGCTCAAACTGCTGGCTCTGAATGTTTCACGAAACTGACCAAATCTTTCAAGCATGTGATAGCTCTTTGCATAAATCTTTTAAAGAATGTTCGTTTGTGCCTTTCCATTTCTTGTAGCCTATCATTGCCATAGTGAAAGGGACCAACGGATACAACTTTTGAGATGTAAGCATCTTCTTGCAAATCACGAAGCGATTGGGGTACCTTGTAGATACAAAGTGTAGGTGACAAGAGACCATCATCGCTAATCTTGGTCATTGCTTCAATCTCAATCATCACATCATCTTCCATCTATCAAATTTGATTTGGTAAGCAATTAGCATTTCCATAACAGAAAAAGAAAGAAAGGGAACATGTAAGCTTTTGAAACCTAAATTGTGTTTTTCGTAATCTGACAAATGTTTTTATAACTAAAAGAAAGAAATGCCTTTACAATTGAATAGGAGTAATGAATCATACTTCTTGTTGTTCCAATTTATTGGAACACAAATCATTAGAATGAGGTGTAATGAATCAATTATTTGCATTTCGAGCATTTCTTCAGTACTCTGGTCAGAGGTCAAGTCTTTGTGCTTCATGTCTGCCATCTTCCAATGAATCTTAGGATGTATTGCTCTTCCTGGATATACTATTAGTGCTTTTCCGTCAAATTATGGTATTAATACATAATACCATAATTTGAAATAATTTAATGATCAATTATTGATTTGTTATGGTATAATATATACTACCTCTATTTTTTTTAAAATGACGTTTAAGATTTTATCACATAAATTAAGAAATACTATTAATATGTTAGAGTTCCTTTCAAATTTACTAATATGTTCTTACAGAAATAAATAGATAAAAAAAGTAATCAATATTATCTTTAACTTTTAAGATGGCAGATGAAAGTATAAGTAGAAAAATAGTAATTAATGTTGTCTTGAAATTTTAAAATGAAAGATAAAGATAAACAAAAATTTTCTTAAAATATAATAGATAAAATGAAATAGAGGGAGTGCTTTAATTATTGAAGTTCAAACCTTGTATTCAAATTTACGAGGGAAAAAAAGAACTTAACATAATATGGCAAAAATAAAAATGAAATGCTTGATGAACATTGGAATTCGTCTTCATTCTAGAACAAATATTTGAGGCGAACTGCGTAAGTCAGATAAAAATTATAATTATAATTATAAACATATTAAATTAGAGTTTTGCCCTGAAGGCTGCCACTTTTGCGGTAACTTGTCGAATAATAAAATAAAGTCTTATAAAATCTCACGGACTTCTGATAACAAAATTATTTGACACACCTTTTTTTTATTTGATTTCCTTGCAGTGTTCATTAAGGGCGGTTCGGTATGCTATAAATAGTTTTGAAAGAATCAGAATGAAAATGGGAAAAACATTGACCTTGATAAAATAGAACTTTTGGGCCCAATTGCATGATTACTTAATACTAATGAGCTAAGCCATATGTATTATCGATTAAAGTATGGGTTATTTTTTTCTTAAACTTATTATTGATTAATTTCAATTCATGCCAGGTCAGATCTTAAATGGGGGAAGGCTCCATCAATATGATTTTCTTTTTTCTATTTAATAGGCAAGTATGCAATTTTTAATTAAGTGAAACGTAATATGAACTAAACTCATTATAAAATTAATAGAGGTTGTCCAAAATGAAGACAGTTTGCTTTTGCATGATAAACAAAAAAGCAATAATATATTAAAGCTAAACCATCATTATCATATTATATATGATATAAAGAATCACGTTCACATTCTTCTTTCTCTAATTCTCTAATTTAACCTAATAAAATAAAATCATTATCCAAAGTCACAAGTCTTGATCAGTTAAAGCAATTTAATTTAATTCAGCCTAATAAACTTGCTTTGGCACAAAATGGCTTACGAAACATGGAATATTTCGTACACTAGATATATTTTCCTCTGTCATGCACATGATAGATAATATCTAGAAGTTTAAGGGATTGTTGTGACGATTCCCTCTAACGGTCAGGGGGGACAGGTGTCAATTGATCTGTAATCAAGGGATGAAGGGCATGACGTGGCAATTCAAGGGAGGAGACGCAGTAACCGAATTAGAAGGCGCACATGGAATTTAGGGAAAATTATGCTACTTAAAGCTAGATCCTCGATTATGGCGGGTGTGAAGACTTACGTAGTCCTTTCCCTCGGAGTTTTTCCCTTCCTGAGTGCTTTCTCTTTTTTTGAATATTCTCTGAGTGCTTGAGATAGTGTGTGAGCGCTGTGACTAGTGTACTCTTGAGAATTTCGCTTCAATATTACATCAGTATCAGCAAATATTTCCTTCTGTTGTTGTCTGTTCATTCTTTTCTTGCAGGTTATTCATAACAATTGTTCACTTTTTAAATATTTTTTCTTAACATTTAAACCTTAGAACTCATTTAGTCCCAAAATAATGAAAAACGAAGAGAGAAAAACGAGTGTTGTGTGAAATAACTGCGTCATGTAGGACATGAAATAATTGTACTCCTTATTCCTTTTTTTTTTTCCCCATTTGAACATTGTTCTGCGATTGTTATACAAAATACCCCCTCAAGTTAACACTTGGAATAACTAAATTGTTCTGCGAAAGCTAGACGAAATACTCACGTAAACACTTAGAATAACTAACTCTAGAAAAAAAGTGGCCAAAAAAAAAATTAGAGAAAGTTAGACACGGAGCCATTCCCCAATCTAACAAATGTTAAAAAATTAAATTAAATTTTTTTTCAAATGTTATTCATTATATATTAGTTTATTGTTGGACTATTTTTCATCTGCTAGATCAAATTGTTCTTTCCTTGTAGAAGAGACTTGTATATATAGTAGTATATTAGTTTATTGTTGGACTAGTTCATCCGTGAGAGACTAAGCAAATTTAATTTATCTTTTTAATATTTTTTAAAGTTTTTCTCACGACTGAAATCTGCAAGAAACATATGATAGTTTCTCACAGAAAAATCTACAAGAAACCAAGTATATTTTGTTTATTTATTTTTCCATTTCTTCAAATGTTTCTCATGGCTTATATTTGTAAGAAAAATGCATGATAGTTTCTCAAAGAAAAATCCATGAGAAAATCCACTAGAATTTCTAAATAGTTTGTTCTCTTTGTGAGAAAATTAATTTTGTAAGAAATTCACTATTTTCTTATTATAAAATTAACAGGTCATATCATATACAGGAGGGAACTACTTGATTTTCTAACGACAGAAGTTGAAGATGAAACTTATAAATAGAGACCGCAAAAGCTGAAAGCATATGTTGCTAAAGGAACAAATTACATTTTGACTTCTATAACCAAGTTCACAATCATAAAAAATAGTTTACCAATCACCAAGATTGAGGGAAAATTAGCACCTTCTATTTTGTAAAAGAAAAAAAAAAGATATATAATATAGTTCAAACTTATTAAAATTTAACTTACTCTATGGCTACACGATGTGCAGTTTCTATTTTCATATATCAAGACTTGAATATGAAAGTACTTTACTAATAATTTCGTGTTTGAGAAATATGTTATTCATTATATACACAGTGAGGGTAAATCATCATCATCATCATCATCATCATCAATGTAACTACGAAAGCTGAGGGACCTTTTCATTGTTGGTTTTCCTGTAGCATAAACTGTAGCAATCCGTCCAACACGCCGTTAGGCCCGTACATGCTGTGTTAACGTTGACAATGGTCTCTGGCTTTAGCAGTCCTTGGGTTTGTTGTCCTGACAGAAAAATGCATGGATTCTTTTACGTGGTTGCAGCCTTTGCATGATCTTCAATGAGGTTGGCTTTTTTTTCTGAGTGGGGATCATGAACAAGAGGAAGCGTGCATTTGATGATATTTTTTTGTCCTTCTTTGTTCTTTTTTCCCGTTGCATTTGGTCAATGTTTAATTGATGATGATTGTTCTGCAGATTCATTTAATGAGTGGAGGAAGGTGACCGGTAGATATATGGGCGTAGAAAGATTGAGCGTAGTACTGGCTTAGCTATGGACGGTGTGAGTGCCATGGAGATCCATATAAGTGCAGGCGCAGGTAGTTCGTTTCAGGTGGTTGGATGTATAGAATAATGAGTGAACTTTGTGATAAAAAAAACTACAGTTATACGCATGTAGATAAACTAAGAATCTGGTTTTGCTCCCTTTTTTTCTTGGCTGTTCGAGTGTCAGTCATATTGCGATTCAACGGCGGAACCGAGCCCCACGCGAGAGCTCACACACTACTAACCTTCGCTGCCAGGGAGCATCATGGCCACCATTCTTTCTGCAAAAGCAGAGTCACAGCCTCCATTTCTGAACTGTGTTCGATCTGCGTCTTCCATTCGCCATTCTTCATTCACTGCATCTAAACCATGTGGCGGAGACTTTCTCCGCTTCTTCTTCTTCCCGATCTGCCCCCATCGCCACCCGATTCACTGTCAGCACTTGTTCCTGTCTTGCACTATCGTCCTTTTTGCTCAGCCGCCACTTTAGCACGGAGTCTGGTCGGCATTCTCTCCCTTGAATTTTCTTCGATCGTGCATTTCTCCATTTCGCCAATTCAGCGTCTCCTTTTCTTTTTCGTTTATTTTATAGAGAGGGAGGGCGACGAAGATAGATTTGATATTCTGGTTATTGGTTGATAGAAGAAGAAAGGGTGGGCTGTTCAAGTTGAGGAGAGGGAGGGAAGGGGCTGAGTCAGTTGGAGGACAAGGAGGTCCGACAGCCAGGTAGCAAAACTACTCGGACTTGAAACGGCATTATGGGAGTTGACTGCAACATGTGTGTACATGTAGACACTAATTGCAGATTTGTGGCCTAATTAGCTTTTCCTGAGATGATGTTTTACTCTGATGAATCGGATTTCTTAATATGCTTTCAATTGGTTCATTGATATGTTTTAATGTAGTCATCTATGACGTGCTCTAATTAATTAATTGATTGAATTCTTTTTTTTTTTGGCCAGAAATTGATTCATTAAAAGGAAAACTTCTCTTTGGTTTGTAAATGAATTAATCATTGTAAATTAAGTAGAACTTATTCAAAGCCGCTGTAATTTAGGATTTTAAGTCAAACTAAATTGTTAAGTTATTTTTAAATATCTTAATGTTGATTTTTAAATTTAAAATCATTGATTTGAAATTTTTCTCTAATGGATTAATTCATTTAATTTAATATTTAATGATGCACCATTTTTTACTCACTATGATGCTTTTCTTAGTAGCTTAATTGAGTGATTATTTCTTGTAATTTAGGCATTAGCGATAGAGATTGTACGGTAAAGGGAAACATTACAGCCAGGTTTGTCGGTGGGATGAGCGGTGGGAATATAATCAAGGATCCATTAGTGGGTACCAAGAAGATGCATAGTTTAAGCATGAAATATAAAAATATATTTTTAAAATTAAATTCATTATTTTTTAAAATGATGTTATCTTTTATTACTCGTGAAATTATAAAACTATACTATAGATATAAAATTCCAAAATTGCACTTCCTTTCTTTATTGCTTTGAAGAATTTTTACGTTCCAGAATTAACTGATTATATTTGTAATAAAAATTCCACTTGTAACACAGTTTGCCAGATAAGTTTGCTTACAACTTACAGGGCGATGGTGTGACATCCATGGCAGGTTGTTCTGGTCAGGGTACAATTTGTATATATTTGGGAGGGGATTAAATTTGGGCAGATAGGATTGTTTTGAAATCTAGACATACAGAAAATTTTTTCTTTTGTTAAGACTTTTTCTTTTAGTTTGTTTTGCTTATTCTGTATATAAATTTTTTAAATAGACATGCCAAAATATGATAAATATGAATTTTACTTATGGTGTATTTAATAAATTAAGAGGTCAAGAAGATATATTATTAACTTTTAAATTATGATATAAATAAAAAAATATGTGAAAATAAAAGAAAGAAAAAGATGCACAATTGATTTCTCCCAAAAATCTGCCACCCGCCCGTACTGCTTCCACGCAGAACCAAAGCCCCCATGTCATTTCCGGTTGTACTTTATTAACTTATAGCCTGTTTGGATAGTTTCATTTAAATATTTATGGGGTCTATAAGTGTTTATGTGGTAGAGTTGTTAAACAGAAATAGCTTTTCAATAAGCATTTATACCTCAAATAAGTGCTTATGGAAGAAGCTGATTTTTTCAGCTTATAATAATCACTTGTTCTCCCATAATCACTTATTTCATTTTTTCTTCTCATTATCCACCCAATAATCATTTAAATCTCAATATCTAAACATATTTCTTTTCTCAAAATCACTTATGAGATAAAAATATCTAAATATAAATCACTTTTGACATAATTACTTATAAATAATTATTTATCTTCATAATTATTTATACATAATCTAATCTAAACATACTTTACAGGACCAAAAGTAAAGGCCGGACAATATGGTATCCAAATTCTACAAAAGCGGTCAAAGGAGTACTGTGTTACTTTTAGTTTTGTTTTTATTTGTGAGCTTGTGGGTATAATTCTGACACCTTTTAAAGTTTCCCCAGCTTCTCTCTTGTTAATTACTCCTGCTGTCCGGTCCTCGATTTGGGCATGTTTGGTTGGTATTTAAAAAAAAAAACAAAAGTAATCATGGATTTTAATTATAATTTTTAAAAAAATTTATTTATTAAATACAAATTATTTTTTTAAAAAATAATAAATAAATTAAACTATAATTCTAAAAAGGGGAGGTAGTTACTTTTTTTTTTAAAATCATAATTTTGAAAAAGGAGGTAAATATTAATTTTATATTATACATTTAAAAGTATTTTTATTTTTTATCATCCAAAAATATTTTTAAAAAAATTACTGTCATTATTGATTTTCTTTTTCTTTTTTTTAATTGTGTATTATAATTCCCTGCATATGTCCTGCACTTCATTCATATTTTTTGCAATCAGTCATAAGTTCCACACTTGCTCCTTCTCATACTTGGAGCCACACTTTGTTCAACCAGGGGACACACAAAAAATCTCAGATAACTTCATTCAAATATTCATTTATATCCATATATATATGGCTGCATCAACTATACCATGTAACAACCCTCATTATATTATTCCGAACTTAGTATCCAACTAATGAAATAGAATTGATGATGTGTGTAGGAACAGAAGAGACAGGATCAGGGAAAGAATCCAAACAGAACAAAATTGAAATTTGAAGGACCACGCCGTGACGATGAGTAGAGTCGCCACGACAAGGGATACTTGGGATCTTTTAGATTTTTCAGGCTAATAACACTCGCACCATGATGAACTTACTGCCACCGAGGCAAGAGTTGGGAAATTTGCTTAAATTAGAATAATTTTAGACGATGAGCAAAGAGAGAAACAAAGGGAAAAACAAAGAAGCAGAGCTAGGGTTCGTGAAATCTGACCCTTGGGAGTGATTTTCGGCCTCTAAGAGTTTCGATCTTAGTTGGTAAGTGATCCTTGATCCTCCCTCTCTATTTTTCTTTGGTTTTGAGTTAGATTTTTCAAGTATATATTTGAGTTTTCAGTTTTAGCTGAAATCCACTGATTAAAATAGATGAAATGAGATTAATGAGGTGTGATTTAGTGTTTACGATGCTTGGGTATGAGTTTAGAGGGAGTATGTGTAATTTTGCTTAAACCCTAACCTTGTATTGTGTATGGTAACTTGGAATCCAAAATATATATGGTTGATTAGGATATGAAAGGTTAATTAGAGCTCAATGATGCATGAAAATGGTATTGCAACCTTGAATTAAGCATAATTGGTTGAGTTATGAAATTTGGTCAAGTTGTATATTATGTTAATTAAGGATATTATGGCATTGCAGATGTTATCTGGTTGACTGGAGGAGTACAAGTTTTATTGGACAATTTGAGAAACTTGTGGAATCCGTGTGTGTGGTATTGATAACCTAAGGTAACCAGGTGTTTGTATTGTATGTATTATATGTTAGTATATATGTGGATATATGCATGTTTCCATTCATACCATGATATTGTTATGTGTGTATATGGTTTTTCTATATATCGTGGTATACACATGGCTAAACGTTATAGTAGATTATGATGATTATATATGATAATCATTGTTGTCGGAACCAGACCGGACCGAACCGGCCGGTTAGACTGGTCAAACTAGGAACTGGTGCCTGGTTTGGTCTGGTTAAACTACATGACCGGTACTATTCAGAACCGATCAAGAACCAGTGAAATCGGCCTTGAACTGGTAGAACCAGTTCTGAGCCGATTTGAACCGGCTAGATATTTTCTTTTTCAAATTTTTTTAAAATATTTTTTTTGTTTTTAAGATAAAATAACATCATTTCTAGTACAAAATGTTTTTTCTTTATATATTATAATATTGTTTAAGCATTATTCTGATATATAACAACTAAAAATTATATATTTACTTAATAAATAATATAATAATAGATTATTAATTTATTATTTTGAACTCAAAATATGATTATAAATGAACATTAATTTATTTAAATTTAAATATTGAATTATGAAACCTATTAATAATTTGTTTGTGGTGAGTAATAGATTAATAATTCAATATTATTTAGTTTGAGACTTTAATTAAGTTGTAAAATTTGTTTAAACTTATATTATTTATTTTAAATATATTATTTTAATTACTACTGGTCTAACCTCGATTGAACTATTGAATCTTGAAATAGTGTCTTGTCCGGTTCAATGTCCGGTCTGGTTTTGACAACATTAATGATAATGATATGACATGGCATGATTTCATAGCATGACATTGAGAAACATGACCATGATGATATAACATGAATATTACCACATGACATTGCGAGGAAAGGTGAATCGGGAGGTGATGATGATATATGATATGATATGATATGAGTGAAATAAGGAAGGGGTCCCTATCGCTAAATCTTCTCCTATGGCTAGGAGAGAAAGCCGGTAGTGGACTGCACCTTCCCTAAAATCACCATCAATTCACGGTTCAAGTATTAGAGTTACCTTTGACTGGGTGCACTAGTATGAGTTGAACTTTGTGATGTCCCGGAATCAGTCTTCACCAACTGTTGGAAGGGAGTCACCTATATGAAATGTCTTGTGGTGATTCCAACTCATGGTTCTAGCTGTGTACGAGGGAGACAAGCATTTCATTACATGTTGCATTCATGTGCACCATTGTATGAGATATATATATATATGTTGCTTGTGACTGTCTCCGGTTACTGAGACTTTTCTCACACCCCTTTTCCATAATCTAACATTTCAAGTGAAGGTTATGACACTAGTCTAGAGAAGACGAGGGAAGCATAACCATTTCAGTGTTAGGAATATTCAAGTAAGTGAATATTGTCTATGTATGTTATGTTAAGTAGAATAGTACAATTGTATTTGATGTGAGGACCATGATGATTGTATGGAGGATGATGATATGATATGCATATGTATGATGATGGTGATTGATATGGAATGATAAGGTATGATGTATGTATGTTTTGGCATGTCTAGGAGTCAGAATGGTTGTGTGCGCCCAAAGAAAGTTTTTGGGCTTGGATTGTGTGAATTGGGCATATAACCCATTATGTGAATTTACTGTTTAAGGAGATCAAATCTCAGAGGAGTAGTTCATTTTAAGTGAAATTTCTTTGAACAAGTTGGTTGAGTCAATTAAGACCTATATGAATGGTCCATAATAGTCAAATTGTCTTTGGTGGCAATTGGAGCACTTAAGTTGCAAATTTTGGTTAAAAAGTAACTAAAACGGTGTCAGGTATTTAAAATTTTCATACGGAGTCGAAATTGAGTGAAACTAATGTCTATGGATTGAGATAAGATTGACTTGTATAAGTTGGAATCAAGTCAAGTGGAAAGTCAGAGTTTAAAGTTATGCGTTTCACAAGTTTACCCCAGAAGTTGGAAAATTACTAATGTAGTATCAACAAGGGGCACTGCGATGCCTAAAGCCAAGTTGCAGCGCCAATTCCTTTTATTTCTAAAAGTTGGAACCTGAGAGCACCTACGTCGCAACGGCACTGTTGAGGCCATGGTGTCGCACTTTGATATAGTTGTTTTGGTTCATTTTATTCAGTTTTTGGAGATTTAGGTGATGTGTGGGGTATATTAGTATAGGGTGTTACCTATCACAAAAGTCAAAAACTCATCCCCTGTAATTTAATGACGTTGGATTTTTTTTTTCGGGGCCAACAAAATGACAATGGACTTTACCAATAGAAGCTGTCAATTAACCTTGCACCCCTTGGAATATTTGTATAATTTCCTGTAGATTATATTATCAAGAATCATTTTCAAGCCATCCAGCTCACCTAACTGCATCACAGAAGAGCCAAGGATGAAGATCAGAAATGTTCCCACCAACGCAAAAGAAAACATGAGAGAGACCACGCGTTGCTTAGTCGTAAATTACTGTGTTTTATTAAATGGCAAAATAAAATTTTGGCCCTTCACTTAAATTTGTTGAAAACATTAATTATTTTTATTCCATGTAAGGATACCATGTGGCCTTCATTAATCTGACATAGCAGTATTAGTGGCCAAGAACAAAAATCAGTTATCAGTAATTAATTTTTCACTTAAAAAAAGGTGCTCAACCCACTTGCTAACTCTTGTAAAAAGGCCTGAATAGGGATAGGTTGAAAATAGGGATGTGAATATGAATATATTTTCATGAAACGAAATTGATTGTTGGCTTTGCAATGACAAAACCATTCTTATTTGCTGTTTCAAAAACGGATTTCATTTACTGATTCCTTTGTCATCTATAGTCTATAACACGTCATCCTCTCTCTTCTCTTCACTCCTTCAGAAAAAAATTAAAGTGTGTTCAAAAGTTCGATTATGCAAAAGCTATTTATTGAATTGTTTTATAGTACTCCCATAAAAAATATATTTAGAAAGGCACACATTGATGATGAAAAAACAGATAAAGAAGGTATGACCCTTACAATGAAAGTTAAAAATTCCGAGAAATCTCCAATTTAATTAAGTCCTGATTATGAGGCTGTGTTAAATACTAGTTAGGGAGTTTTGCTATCTTTGTGGTTCTATCTGAGAGTCTAATATAAGAACCGGTTATCAGCTAGTTTGACATAAAAAAAAAAAATATTGAGTAAGAAGTGGAAAAATAATTCAAAAGATAGATAAAAAGATGGGGGTGGTGATGGACAGAGAAGCAAAAGGATAAAAAAAATGTGTACATATAGTGAATTTAAATTAAAATATCAAATATTATAAAAAATAGACATGATTTTATTTAATTCATTAGATTTATGGTTTCAAAATTTCAAAGATATGGAGAACATATTATCAAATATGGAGAACATATCAAAACTTTATATCATCTACATTTAAGTTTTAAAAAGTTGAGAGGATTTGCCCACTAGAGCCATCAACCAAGTAAGTAGGTTGGCATGTTAGACCAGCCTTTTTTTTTTTTTTTGAAAAAGACTAATCTGAAATTTAAAATATAATTATTGATTTTAAATTTTAAATGGACCAACCATGTGACCCACAAATTAACAAGTTCAAATGTATAGGTTTAGTTTAGATGTTTATAAATAAATTGCTTTAGTTTGGAAAATAATCCTTATACTGACATGTTTGATAGATCAAGGTGGATACCATGCATTCAAAGTCATTTTTCTAACGACATAAATATGAAAACTAAATATATTAAACTGTTTTTTATTATCAATATATTAAATAACTTTCAATTGTTATACTCAAAAAATCAAATCATTAGTAATATATTAAAAAATTATAAAAATATACTATTCACGTTTCACAATAATAAAATAATTTATCAGTAAAAATACAAATAATACAATTTATAATTTAAATTTTCTACAACATTAATGACACTGAATATAACGTAAAATGACAAAATGCTGATGGAAGAGATGCTGACGGAGGCAAGTCGTACGAAAGGTTAACCAATGAAGACCGTTTACTAGTCTCACTTCTTTGATGACATGTGGCCATAATTTGTTTGATATCCTCCATAAATGATAAATAATCTATTTTTCAAAGTATGAAAATTGAAATATATCATATTTATTATATTTTTATAATTATTATATTGATATTGATGCTAGTAAAAAAATATTGATATTGATATATTGATGAGATTTATTATAATCAATATTTAATTCAAATTTAAATTCAATTTATTCAAATTTAATTTTAAAATAGAATATTACAAATAAGAATATAAAACTTATAGTAACTTTTACTATTTATAAGTCATAAATAATCCGCTCATCTTATTCTATGGAATATATGTGATTTTTATCTAGTTCTATTATATATATAATAACATTAATAGGCTTCTAAAAAATTTATCGATGCTCAGACCCTCATTTATCAATGAATATGAACTCAATCTCCTATCGTTAGATTTAATGGACGGTAGAGATCATTCATCGAAATAGGATAGCTGGACACCACGCATCTGGAGACAAACTAAAGGGGCCTCTCTCATCTTGACTTGACTCGACCTTTTTTATTTTTTAATTTATATATCTGCAATATTCATAAATGGTATCATTTATTCATTCAAAAATTATTCATTAAGGGGCCTTTGGGTATGATGGAAATATTTTTCTAATTAATTAAATCTATACTATATATATTTTTTTCTGACATATAGACTGTGCATTTACTATACAAATGCATATTTTTTAATCTTGTCATGCACATTGATATCTTTCGCCGTGTCTGTACATGAAAAATGAATTTGAGTTAAAAAAGGTAAGAAAAAGTATAAAATTTGTATTTGTTAAATGACAAACTGATTTTATGAAAAGAATGCTTTCCATCTTTGTGGAAAGTAAACTCTCCCATTTTCCCATTTCATTCCCCATTCCTATTTTTTTAACCAAAAAAATAAAAAATAAAAAAGAAATTATTCTTTTGATGATATTCTTCTCTATCTATCATGTTATCTCATGTGTTAAGTGAAGACTAATAGCTGTTGATTAAACGTAACCAATCTCTAGCACCTAAACTCAAGTTCATAATTTATTTAAAAAATGACAATTAAATTTAAATATGCATAGTTTATGATAGCAACAGTTAAAATTTTAAAAGTTCTAACTGTTTTTAATGATTTTAAAGTAAGTTTTTGTTACTTATATATACTTTGTCCCCCAATTATCTATCATTTTAAGATTTTTTATACAGGGCAATAAAATTATTAAATAACATATGTTATAGTAAAATTTAATGATTTACCAAAATATTCTCAAATTAAATACTACAAGATAATATATGCTTCACCTACTATTTTTTTTAATAAATGACAAAATAGCAAAAAGCATAATTAATGCTTCAATAATAATATAAAATAACAAATAAATTATAATATTTAATTTTTTTAAAAATAAATAAAATGAGATGGAAGGAGTACTCCCTCTAGTTTTAATATGAGATTCTTCTAATCGAATTACGTAGATTAAAAATAAGGGTTGAAACTAATTAACTATTTTAATTTTTCTGAAAATTCTAATATTTTTTTAAAGCTATCCTTATTTAATTTCTTTTTTTTTTCTCTTTAGATATATTAAATAGGAGTATTTTTTAAAAAATATAATAAATATTATTTCATATATTGTAAATGGTCTTATATTTGGAATCATGATAAAATGTACTATATTTATGATAGAAAGAAGTAATATTTTTTAACCAAAGATAATATCAAATCGAAAATAGTACCATTTTAATATTGAAAAATCTGTTTGATTGTAATATTAAAGAGCATTCTGCTGTTTTCAACCACCCAGTGACAGATCACATTATAGCTTTTTTAAATTAGTTAATTAATAATTTCATAAGAGAAATTTACAGATAAATAAAAATGAGTTAAAAATTACAAAAATATATTATAAATTTTCATAATTATAATAAGGTACCTAATCCTAAATATTTTTAGGAATAAAATTTCCTTTTTTGTCCCAGAGAAAGAAATATGCAAATGTCAATTACAAATATCTCATAATTAGTGATAAATCTATGAAAATATTTATAATAGGCTATTTAATTATATTTTATGTACTCCAAACTGATTTACAATAATAATAATAATAGTAGTAGGCGGTCAGTGCACGCATTTATTCCACCGGCAGAAGGTTGTTGCTTACTTTAATTGCAGAAGTATTATAGCCATGCATATGGTGAATGCTACATGAGGATTGAGGACCCACATCTGTTTTCAGAACATTATTGTGAAACGTTTATCATGCCTTAGCCTTCACGCTCTGCATTTTCCTCATCAGAGACGTCACCTTAATTAGGTTGGCATCCTTCATAAATGTAATTTTATATGATATACAGTATATTCACTGATTCTAAATTTAAAACCCACTATGTCACCACCCACAGATTAAACACGTACGCCTTTAGATATTAATAAGTTGCTTTAGTTTGGAGAGCAATTCCTATACTATCGTGTTTGACAAATTAAGGTGGATCCTTCGCATTCAAAATCATTTTTTTAATGAAATAACTATGAAATTTAAATATATTAAACAGTTTTTTAATGCCCATATATGTAATAATTTTTAATTGTTATACTAAAAAAATAAAATATTAGTGTTATATAAAGTATACTATTCACTAAATAAAATAATTTATTTTTAGTAATATAATTTATATATTAATTTTTCCACAATATAAATTTATTTTTCAACACACACTAAAACATAAAAACTTACACCACTACACAAAAGACTTTTAAAAATAGTTAAAAATGACTTTTAAAAATGGTTCTTGCCCAATAATTAAAGTGACAGTGGTGGAAAGCATAACTTTCCAGGTCGAGAAAATACTTTCAAGAGCAATTGTAGGCATAAACACCCTTAAAAGTCCACTTTCAAGAACTATTATAGGTCACAATAGTCATGGAAAGTTAATTTACGGTTGTGGAAACAACCCTCCTTGAAAGTAGCAATTATTTTTTTTAAAAAAATTTATATATGCTAGTTTTAATAGTTCCTTCTTCTATGTGGTTGTAAATTAGTTTTAAACATTCCACAAATTTCCAAGGCTACCATCATATTCATAATCAAAATTTGCAAAACAACAAAACAAGTAAATCCAAGTTGCAAATATAATAATATAGGGGAGTAGGGCATTCAAATTTTAGAATTCGTTGGAATTTCTATCCAAGTTTACTCTAGGTCAGAACAACATGTATAGAACATGTATAGTAATGGTATATTAAATGAGTACACAATTGTATTTTTATGAAAGAAAGGCAGAGATATATAGATATAACAAGAAGGAACCACTCACATATATGAAGATCCAAAAGCACAACCAAGTTGCCTTCCGACGATAGCTTCAACAAAAAGAAGCAATAAACTTTAAATGATGTAAATGAAATAAACTTCAAATCAATGGAAAAGGTTAGCATCAAATTACGAAAGAAAGGAAGCCATGAACTAACATAACAATAAAAGGAATAAGTATACATTCAGCATACCATTGAACTATCAGTCACATGGTGAATGTTTGAAGAACTTCGACAAAGTACTCTCTCATTTTCATCTACAATCACCATGTCCTGGAAAAAATAGCAAAAACTAGTTTCATGATCTGCCACTTCCATCATTTGTCATTTCAGATTGCTAAGAGGCTTTACAAAACATCAACTGTGGAGCTAAATGGCAACTACAAGAAAAATGTCTACAGAAAATTAACAATAGATTAAACAATAATTGTTAGCTACTTCTTATAATTATCTTTACATTATTTTTTTAAATACGTGTTTAAAACTCAAGTTCCTTATATATTATTTGTTTCATAGGTTAATTTGTTGAATATATACAATAATATATCCATATATATGGTATATTTTGAAATTTTAAAATTTGTTATATCCAATGTATGGTATTGCATGATATATGTATTATTTGTACATCATAACTAAAGATTCATAATTTATGATATTATGAAAATTATGGATTTTAAATAGTTATTATTTGTTCAAATCAATATAAAAATTAGTTGGTGCTTGTAATTTTTATTTTAACTTATCAGTCATTCCCTAGAAGATTATAGCTTGATCTTCTAAATGCAAAATTCAAATCCAAATAGTTAAAAAGTATGGAAAAGTTATAATAGTTGTAGTAGTATACACTATACAGCATTACTTGTTCAAGTAGTTATATTTTAAGTGAATAAAATTAGTCATACAGAGTAATTCATATGACATGTGAAAAATAAATTATAAAAACAAGCCACACTATTCTATAACATGACTTGTTAAAGTATTTATAGTTTAGCAATAAGATTTTGATATAGTTGGCAGATAGTTGGGTTTCTTAAGTATATTATTTTAGGTTTGATCCTTAATCTTATATATGGAAAAAACTTTATTGGGAGAGGTAAATCCACTTCAGTGATCTTTACACTTCGAAGGTTTAGTTTTCAATTATGGACTGACGGGTACTTTTGGTGCTTATAAAAAAATATTTATATTTTAAGTAACAAGTCTAAAAGACATTTCTATATATAAAATGAATGATATACTATTTTAAACTTTGTAAGACCCCATGTCGAATCGCTGATTTTTATTTTTAGCACCAAAGTACTAGTTAAGTAAATCAACTCACTAGATATTTTATTTATTATTTTTAATTTATTTATTTACTAAAATATTAATAAACTTATAAAAAACTAAAAATTTTTTTGTGAAATAACATGTCAAACTTATTGAAGTTTGTTTTTAAACATATGATGAAATTTAAATTAATGAAGGTTGGAATTGGAAGTTTAGTTCTGTCTCTATTGTATTACTTAGATTTTTCACGGTTTATAACCCTAATTTTTCTCAACAGCATGTAAAATCAACCAACTCAAGTATATGTAAATGACGGAATTCATTAAATTTTCAAACTCAAACTTGTCATATTTATTGTTGGCAAAAAGGCCATATTTATTGAATATGATTTAGGTATGAAATTGCACGAGACTTTGTAAATTTAATTAGATTTAATTCTTTTAAAAATATATATATATAAATGGGCTTGTCAGTTTCACTAGCAAATTAACTGGGTTGAGCCTATTCTCTTTTGGTGTGACACGAGGCTGAAGCCTAAAAATCATATTACATGCCCTCTATTCCATATTATAAGGTAATAAATGAGATTTTTCTGTCCTATAATATAAAGTAATATTATTTTGTTCATCAATTTTACCTATCATTAATACAATGAATGTTATTATAAATTGTGTTAGAATTATAAAAGGAAGAATATTTAATAGGGGTAAAATATGAATATTTAGGTTTTTTTTTTTGAGGAATTTAAGGAAGTTATTTTCATTTCTTAATATATATGAAATCTCAAATGTTGCCTTATAATATGAGATAAAGAGAGTATAACAAGAAGTACACTCAATTACAAAAAAACAAAAGGATTAAAAGGAAAATCTATTTTAGAAGTGTTTTCTGAGGAGCTATGGATACCCTAAGAGCCTGTTTGATATGAATGATTTTGTGTTCTAGAAAAGGAAAAGGTCAGGGAATGAGATAATTACCTTGTTTGGTGTGCACCAACATGGTTTCTTGGAAACCAAATTTTCCTTTAAACAACATGCCTTCCTTTGGGGGACCGATGGAATTTTTCTAGTTTACTAGGAACCTTATTTGTATGACTAAAATACCCTCATACATTGATCAAATTTTCGCACTACACCCAACTGGCCTATGATAGCCTAAACTTCCCTTCATTAGTTTAAGCCTTTTCTCCAGCCGTCGAGTAGAATCCCTATCTTGAGCATCATTCTGGCCACCAAGCAGCAGTTGAGCTCCATTCATCGTCATGTTTGGACAGGCAACATTCATCTTTGTCGTTCTTCTACCAATGTTTGCCATTCCCATTCATCATCCGTCACTCGAGATCTTCGTTAACTCCCTCACTTCCTCCTTCACCTCCCACCGTAGCTTCTTCCTCATCGTTTCTCACTTCCTCCCTCTCCTCATGTTATCTTTCTTGACATTGTGTTTAGGACTAGAGGAAATAGGATGGAGGAAGGTTCAAGTGGAATTTGGAAGAGCTCCACGCCACAGCGAGAAGCAGGGCCGCCATGGCGAGAACCATTCCAGTGGCATTGTTTTAGCTAAATACAGTGGAGTCGTGGCAAGGTATGCTGAGGCCGCGGTGAGATTTGGGATTTTTGTTTAAATCCAGATCATTTCTAGCATTTAGGAGTGATTTTCGGACCTCAAGAGCTTGGATTCAAGTTGGTAAGTGTTCTCTACTCCTCCCTCTCCATTTTCTTCAGTTGGAATTTGGGATTTTAGGTTTTCAGGTTGGATCTTCGGTTTGGAATGAAATCCACTAATTGAAATGGATGAAATAGGGTTAAGGAAGTGTGTTTTAGTGTTCTTGTTGATTGGATATGAGTTTTAAAGGGTTTATGTATGGTTTGAGCTTAACCCTAGGTTGTTTTCGGTTTGGGCTCTTGGTAATCTGAAGTGTATGTGGTTGAGTAGTGTTTGAATGGTTCCTAAGAGCTTAATAATGCATGAAAGGGGTGTAGAAATCTTGGGTTAGGCCTAAAGTGGTTAAATTGTGATGTTTGGATATTTGGTGTATCGTGTTAATGGAAGAATTGTGTTGTTATGAAGGTTGTTTAGTTAACTGAGAGGGGTTCAAGCTGGTTGGGCAATTCGAGAAGTTCATAGAGCTCACATGTTTGGTATTGACAACCTAAGATAACCGGGTGTTTGTTGTTTGTATTGTGTTGTATGATAATATGTATATTTGTATCTATATGCATGTTTCTTTCATACCACAATATTGATATGTGTGTGTGTGCTGTTTTATATATATCATGGTATGTATATAGCTAGATGATGATTTTGATGACTATGATGATTACGAGGATGATTATGATGATGATATTGACATGACACAACATGATGCATATATGACATTGTGATATAATAATGATGATTATATGATGATACATGGGCATCACCACATGATATTGTGAGATTGTAATATATGGTGGATTGGGTGGTGATAATGGTATGATACATGATGATATGAAATATGATGATATGAGATATGATTAGGGAAGATAAGTTTGGGATCCCTGTCGCTAAATCCTCCTTTATAGCCAAGGGAGCCAGACGACAGTGGACTGCAGCTTCCCTAAATCACCACCAATTCGAGGTGATCCAGGGGAAGGAGAGTCATGTTCTGAGCACTAATGTAACCTTTGGCTGGGTTGCATTAGTGTAAGGTGAGCTTGGTAATGTCCTGGAATCGGTCTTCACCAACTGTTGGAAGGGAGTTATCAATATGAAATGTCCTGTTATGATGACAACCCATGATTCTAGCTGTGTGCGAGGGAGACATGCATATCATTCATTCACATTGCATTCATGAATTGCATGAGATATATATATATATATGTGTGTGTGTGTGGTTGTCCCAGGTTGCTGAGATATTGTCTCACACCCCTCTCTTATGAACTAACATTTCAGGTGACAGTTCTGGCACTAGTCCTGAGAAGTCGAAAAAATAGTAGCGGACGTGGGAATACTAGGTCTATGTAGTCTATGTGGTATTTGTTTATTGGATATATATCTTATGCCAAGTAGGATAGAAGGTTTTGTAATGAATGAATGGTTATGAATATGTATGGTTATATGTGGGAAAGAGGTTGTTGGTAGTATGTATGATGTGGATATGGATTGTGTGAATGGATTTGTATATAGTTATGTATGTGGAATTGGTTGTGTTGTATTGCAATGTTTCATGTTTTTGGATGTTGGAGGGTTAGTATGGTGGTTTAGTGAGCTCAAAGTGGATTTGGGCCTAGTTGGTGTGTTTCAGGGTTTGTAGTCTATTTTGACAAGTTGGGATTCCAGGGGGTCCAATCTCAAAAAAGTGGATCCTTTAGGGTGAAACATCTTCGGACAAGTTAGTTTGGGAGTTTTTGGACCTGTATGAATGGTCTCTGAGTGACCATTTGCCTTTGGTGGCAATTGGAGGTGGTTAGTGGTGAATTTTGGTCAATAAGTAGCCAAAACAGTGTCAGGGGTCCAGAATCTCCATATGGAGTTAGATTAAAGTGAAAGTCTCTGGATAGGTTGGGACTATATTGACTTGTAGGAGTTGGAATCAAGTCAATCGGAGGTTGGAGCATAAAGTTATGAGTGTCAGAAGTTCGCCCGAGATGTTGGATTTTGCTGACATGAAAATCAGAAGGTGGCGCCGCGGCGCCAGGGTCCAGGCCGTGGCGCCAGTGAGGCCAGGAGTGAGTGTAGATTAGGGGAGGCCGGAGCCACGTTAGTACTATAGCGGGCGCGGCCCTAGCCCATTTTTCGGCCTTTTTGGGTTTGTTTCCACTAGTTTAAAGTTTTGAGAAGTTGTTTTGAGTTATTGGAGTTGTGATTGGTTGAATTTTGAAGTTTTTAGTCAAGTTTAGAGGTGTCAGGAGGTAGGGTGTTATAGTTTGATTGATCAAAGAAGTCAAGTCATGAGATTGACATTTAAGAAAACTTGTGGAACTTGTGTGCATGTGGTAGTGACAATTGAGGTAACTAGGTGTCTATGTTATCTGTATGGTTTGTATTGTATAGTGAGATATGATAGTATGTATATATATATGTGTATATATGCATATTCCTTTTTATACCACGATGTTGATTGTGTATGTGTATGGTTTCCTACATATCGTGGTATACATATGGCTAGTTGATATATGATAATTGTATATGTTGTGTATATATGATGTGTAGCATCCCCATACCATTATATGCTAGCATATCCATATGACGTTTGTGATGATTACATATATGTGTTGAGGCATGTTGGCATAACATTAGCATCATCACCACACGATTACATAGTAAAAGATTGATGATGAGGTGATGATGATGAAATGATAAAGATCTCTATCACAAAATCCTCTCCTTGGGAGAGTCAAGCTGCAAAGGATAAGATGATATGATGAAATATCTCTGTCACTAAATCCTCTCTTTGGGAGAGCCAAATGACAGTGGATTTGGGGATGCACATTGTAACGCCCCTCATGATATCTTTATTGGTTTGGTGTTCAGGATCAGAGGAAGTAGGACGGACATGGTTCAAGAGGAACAGAAAAGGGACTCCGCGCCGCGGCGAGGAGCAGGGTCGCCGCAGCGAGAGGCCTTCCAGTAGCGATGTTCTGGCTGAATGCTGTGGAGCCGCGGCGAGAGTCGAGATTTTTGTTTAAAATCGGATCATTTCGGACGCTCGGACGAGAAGAAACAAAAAGGAAACCGAGGGAGATCGCGAGAGAGCTGTGCTAGGGTTTGATTCTTCGGCGTCCAGGGGTGATTTCAGACCGAGGGAGCTTGGATCTAAGTTGGTAAGTTAGTTCTACACCTCCCTCTCCGTTTTTGTTCGATGGAAATATGGGGTTTTTGGTTTTGAGGTTTGGGTTTTCGGTTTGTGACGAAATCCACCAATTGAAATGGTTTAAATGAGGTTAATGAAGTGTGTTTTGATGTGCTTGATGATTGGATTCGAGTTTGGAAGGGTTTATGTGTGATTTGAGCTTAACCCTGGGTCGTTTTCGGTTAGAACTCTTGGGAATCCGATATGTATGTGTTTGAGTAGTATTTGAAGGGTCCCTAAGAGTTTATTGATGCATGAAAGGGGTGTTGGAACTTTGGGTTAGGCCTAAAGTGGTTAAATTGTGATATTGTGATTATGGATATGCTGTGTTAATGGGAGAATTATGTGTTATGAAGGTTATTTGGTTAACCGTGTGGGGCTCAAGCGTGTTGATGTTCAAGAAAGCGTGTGGAACTTGCCTGAGCATGGTATTGACAACCTGAGGTAACCGGGTGTTTGTTTATATGGTTTTATACGATAGTATGTATAGTTGTATATATATATATGCATGTCTCTTTCATACCACGATAGTGATATGTTTGTGTGTTGTTATTATATATCATGGTATGTGTATAGTAGATGATGTTTATGAGTATTGTGATGAGATATGTGATGAGGACATTGATGTGATATGATGTGATGATCATGATGTTTATGATGATATATTAGCATCACCACATGTTATTGTTACCTTGAGATGTATGACGGGTAAAGTGGTGATGATTTGATGACGTATGATATGTGATGCTAAATGAAATTGTTAGGGAGAATAAGGTTGGAGTATGTGGATTGTATGTGTTAGGGAGAATAAGAATGGGTTATGTATATATGTGTGTTAGGGAGAATAAGGATGTGTTATGTATATATGTGTGTTAGGGAGAATAAGGATGGGTTATGTATATATGTGTGTTAGGGAGAATAAGGAAGGATTATATGTATATGCGTGTTAGGGAGGATAAGGATGGGATATTTGTATATGTGTGTTAGGGAGAATAAGGATGGAAGTCCCAGAGAGGACGACATGCATACCATGCATTTTACATTGCATACATATATTATATGATTCATATCTGTGTATATACATGTTTATGTGTTGTTGATCCCGGTTACTTAGACATTGTCTCACCCCACCCTCTCCCATGACTAACCCTTTCAGGTGAAGGTTCTGGCACTAGTCCGGTGAAGCCAAGAGAGTAGCTGTGTACGTGGGAAGTCTATGTAGTGTTTGTATTTTGGATAATGTATTATGTGCCAAGTAGGATAGAAAGTGTGTATTGAATGTATAAGGTTGACAGAATTGTTACGGGTAAATGTATGTTTGATTAAGTTTTATGGAATGTGTTATGTTGGTGTTCTGAGAATGTTGAGTGTGTGGAAGTTGGTATGGTAGTATTGGTGAGCCCTGAGTGGTTTGGGCTTAGTTGTTGTGTGTTAGGGCCTGTAGCCCATCTTGTCATGTTGAGGTTCAAGGGGGTCAAAACTCAGAGGAGTGGTTCCTTTGAGGTGAAACCTCTTTGGACAGGTTGGTTTGGAGATTTAAGACCTGTATGAATGGTCTCTGAGGGACCAGTTGTCTTTGGTGACAATTGGGGTTGGTTAGTAATGAGTTTTGGTCATTTAGTGGCCAAACAGTGTTGAGGGTCCAGAATCTCCATACGGAGTTGGATTGAGGTAAAAGTGGTGTCCGTGGTTAGATTGGGACTAGATTGACTTGTAGGAGTTGAAATCAAGTCAATCGGAGGTCGGAGCATAAAGTTATGCACGTCGGAAGTTCGCCCCAGCCCAAAGTTTGGTAATTTGGGGTTCCGTTTCCGCTGGTTTGAGGCTGTGAGATGTTTATTGGTTTGTGTTTGATTGTATTTCGAGATATTGGGTGTTATTGGAGGTAGGATGTTACACACATTCCCTAAATCACCACCAATTCGTGGTGATCCACAGGAAGGAGGACCACGGTCCAAGCTCTAGTGTAATCATTGGCCGAGTTGCATTAGAGTAATGTGAGCTTGGTAATGTCTCGAAATCAGTCTTCACCGACTGTTGGAAGGGAATCATCTCTTGGAATGTCTCGTGATGATTACAGTTCATGGTTTTAGCCGTGTGTGAGGGAGAACACGCATACCATTTATTAGCGTTTCATTGCACCATGTGCACATTTGTGTGGATCATTATATATATACTGTGTGTAGTTGTTTTCAGTTATTGAGACTTTATCTCATACTCCTTTTCCATGAACTAACATTTCAGGTGAAGGATCTGGCACTAATCCAGAGAAGACCAGGGAGTATTGCACCAGAGGTGGGAATATCAAGTCTTTGTAGTGTATGTGTGTAATATCTATATATATTGTGCTAAGTATGATAGTGTTTGTATTTAACATGAAAATTGTGATGATGGTATTGATATTGATGTGGAAGGGTGTTGGATGTGATGTTTTGTGATGCATGCATGGTTCAGAGTATTAAGGCAGTATGGTAGTGTATGTGAGCATAAGGAGAGTTTTGGGCCAAGTATGTGAGTTTTGTTTGGGCCTATAGCCCACTTTGTCAAGGGGGTCAATCTCAAAGGAGGGGTTCCTTTGAAATGAAGCCTCTTTGGACAAGTTGGTTTAGTCAAAAGGGATTTGTGTGGAATGTCCTGAATGGTGAAATTGCCTTTGGTGGCAAATAGGAGTTGTAAGTGGTGAATTTTGGTCAAAAAGTGGGTAAAACGATATGGAGTGTCCAAAATCTCCATATAGAGATGGAATTGAGTGAAATTGATGTCTATGGTTAGATTGAGATAAAATTGACTTGTAGGAATTGGAATCATGTCTATCAGAGGTTTGAGCATAAAGTTATGCGTGTCAAAAATTCACCCCAGAAGTTGGATTTTGCTGATATATATGGCATCAGCTAGGAGGCACCATGGCACCAGTGGATCCGATAGCACTAAAGCCAAAGCAGTACTGTAGCGGTCGCAATCATGTACACTGTTTCGGCTGTTCAGGTATTTCTTGAGGTGTTTTGTGGTGTTTTTTCCTACTCTGATGTTTTGGGAGGTAAATATGAGATGTTTGGGTGGTATTTGGTTGGCTTTTGAAGCTGCTGACCAAGTCAGGAGATGTTTGGGAGTGAGTGTTACAACTTCCTTCTTAATGTTATTATTGGAAGAATTAAGTTGTTTTACGGCATATTATTATTATTATTATTATTATTATTATTGAAAGATATTTTTATTAAAAAATAAAAGCAATATGAAATTTTTTTATTAAAAAAAAAGAACTTGTTTTTTAATTTAAATTTATTTAAATTTGCTAATAAGGATAATATTGGGAAAAAGTTATAATTTATTTATTCCATCCCTTTTATAATAACTTCCAAATAATAGTTAAATAAGGCTACTCTTTCATTTCATAAAATTCTCAAACAATGGAACATTTTATTTCATTCCACTTCATTTTCTTCCATTCTATTTTGTTCCATTAATGACCATTCCATTTCTTTCTGTCATAAACTTCCAAATATAGCCTTAGGAACCCGAAGGATTTCCCAAACTCAGGTTCCTCGGTCGTCGTTGGTGCTCTAAAGAATGGCAAATTAATTTCTACAGTATTCCTAGGAGCTATAACAGTCCGGCTGATGGCCTCGTCAATATTGGCCATGACTGTAATAATATTATTTTTGATGTTTCCCCTGATTCTATTGGGAACCTTCTTGTATCTGATGTAACTGGGGCTCATGCCCCTGTCTCTGATTAATTCTATGAAGGGGTGATACCCTCCTTTTCCATAAAAAAAAAAAGAAAAACAAGGTCGTCCTTTTTTGAGAGATAAAAGTGGAGCACAACTACAAGAATGCCCTGATAGTCTGATACATTACACTTAAATTTGGCAAAATCAACACACTGGGATTCAAACCTGCATCTTCCAGAATTTGCAAAGGAAGCAACTACCACTTGACCATTTTACTTGTTCAGTAAAGGCGCCGTTATGTGTTTGCGTGTGTGAATGGATAGATTAACATTTAGCTTTTTTTTTTTGTTTTTTTGCTTACTTATATATTTTTCCTTCCAAAATATGAAGCATAGTATAAGAATGATTCATATATGTATTATCGATTAAAGTATGGATTATTTAATTAAATTAAACATAATATGGTCTAAACGAAATGTAGAAGTAGACGCAATCAAAATGACGACAGTTTGAAACCATTAATATGTGAAAGCCAAACCTGAAAATTTCTTAGTATCAGCTAGACTTTGTCATTTCTATCATATATATACCAAGCATTCAATGATTTCAATCTCATTTTATAAATAAAAAATATAAAAAATTATATGCATGTATTAAACGGTTTTTCGTTGTCAATATATTTAAAATTTGTAATTGTCATAACTTATAGTTGAAAAGTAAACTAGAATAATCATTAATTTAAAATATAAACTTATACAAGATTATGTTATAAATTCATATAAACAGCATAATTTATTTTTTTCAGATATGTGAATAATATAATTTTAATTTTTAAATTTCGTACAGTATCAGATCCTCCAAACTAATGACATTGAATGTGAAGTCTAAAGACAAAATGTTGGGGGAAGAGATACGGACATAACATGTCGTCGGTGAAGAAGACCATTACTAGTCTCACTACGTATTGGAGAAATGTAGTTTTTTTTTTTTATGACATCACAAGAACATACTAAAAAGTAAAATTGAGGTAAGTACTGATAAGGAAGATTTTAGTAATGAATTTTTCATCTTGCCATTTGTATGTCCGTTTCTTTGAAAGGTCAAAGAGTACGAAACCAAAACCCACCTCCTGACTACTTGCAGAAAAGATTTTGACAGGGTGGAAAACGAGGATCGTAATATTAAATATATATTGTGATGCAATAAATTTTCATAATTTATTATATAGTCATATTGAAAGAGGTGAGCATGGACCTGCAGGTACATAAAATTGATGCAACTCTATCCTGACAGGTCAATCGGTTTTATTGATTTTTGGCTCATTTTTCTCCTCTCATGTCCTATCAGTGTTATCTGCTCTTTTAATAATTTCTTCTCTTTCACCTCTTTTCCTTTCATGTACGTCGTTGCTTTCATTTACCTACCCTATTATTGTTCTTTGCTCTTTTTCGACCAGCCAAATCTTATCCCCTCCCTGCTTAGTTTTGTCGAACAACTGACACAAGATACTGATTATATTGAGAGTGAAAGCAAGGAAAAACCCGGGGGGGGGGGTGGTGGTGGAATATGAAACAGAGTGATAAAAAATAATAATAATAACAAGAGCTTCCAAAGAGTCAAGATGAGGAGAGGGAGAAAGAGGGGGGAGTTTTTTTGTGGTGGTTTTTGTGGGGGGGGGGGGGGAGAGGAGAGGAGATGGTGAAGGGAGAGGGATTGAACAAAGGGTGACATGAAGGAGTGGGAGAAGAGGAATATGTGTGTATGTTAATTTGTGTCACTTTTGAAAGTAATATATGGGTATATTACTTATTTATAAAATTTATGCTAATGATCAAAATAAAAAAATTATATTTTTTTAAAATATGAATTTTACAAGATTTTAACATATTGACTGAACAAATCGACAAAGAAAATCTTGAGTGTGGCACGAGAGTTCTATATACATATATAGCCTTTAAGGTTGGATATTTCTTTTGTATGTGATTATGGGATTGAATATTGTCTGTGGGAGTTTGTGGATCTAAGAATTATATATAAATTCAAATTGTTAAAGGAAAATCTCCTTTATAATTTTTATAGATAAAATATGCGAAGAATCAGGAACAACTTAATAATAAGCTTGATGATGCTAGGTGAGTATTATTATCTAATAATAATATAATAATACTCCCTCTACTTTAGAAGATTTGCTATTAAAACTGATATTTTCTAATATATAATAAGCTTGATGGTCAATATGATAAAATTATTTTTTTAACTAAATATTATTCCATTCGTCAATACTAAACCAACATATAATGATAAAAAAGAAATGATACTCAAAAAATAATATTCCATCCCAACTTCAGTTTCTTGTGCTTAGTTTATTCAGTAATTCACTTCATTTTATTATTATTTAAAAATATTGAATGAATAAAATTACTAAAACATCCTGTGCGTCAGCACGGGAGTTCTGTCTAGTTCAATGATAAACGAGGATCAGAATGTTCAGAGGGAAGGTTATTACAAGTTTTAGAATTTAGAAGAAGCTATTAAATATTAATGAAATTTCCTCGTATGCGCATTGTAGTATATTTCAATTTTTTGCACTATGAAAAAGAAATTAATTTTCATGGACACCAACTAATTAAAGGCCACATGTCTTCAAAGTAGTGAAGCTAGTAATGGTCTTCTTCAGCAATGAAGGTTCTGTACGACATGCTTCCGTCAACATCTCTTCCGTCAGCATTTTGTCACTTTAGTTAGGCTTTATTCAGCGTCATTAATATTGCAGAAAATTTAAAATTCAAATTATATTATTTGTATTTTCAAAAGTAAATTATTTTATTAATGTGAATAGTATAATTTTTATACATTTTTATGTACGTTATACTAATGATTTATTTTTTCAGCATGACAATTAAAAATTTTAAATATTGACAATAAAAAGTTGTTTAATAGTCCTTCTTGTTTTATTTATAAAGAAAATTTCTTTCTTTTAGCAATCCTAAATATAAGAGAAAGAAATGGAGTTAATAATAAATTAAATTTTTTTTAAATTACCCCTCATTATAGCTCATAAAAAAAGAGTTAATGGTATATTATATAGAATAGTAATTCAAATTAATATTAAATTAAGTAGAGATAATTTTATAAAAAATTTAAAATGTGAGATAAATTAATTAGTTTTAACTGACTAAAATTATTTTTCTTAATACCTGTAAAGTAGTTTTTTTTCTTATAAATTAAATCGGTGGGAGTATAACTATTTTTATACTTATTTTGTCAAAAAATTGACTTTGATGTGTGGGATTCACCTCAATTTGTTAAATATGTTTCTCCTTTCATCTTATTTTATTTTAGTTATCATTTTATAAAATTTTAAATATTTTAATTCAACTGACATTTTATATTATTAATAAAACATCTCTTTTATATTATTTATCTTTAATTAAAAATAGTGATAGATGAAATACAAGTCATCTTAGAGCATTTTAGTTAATGATATTTTGGTAAAATATCATTAAATTTTATTATAATTTAGATTATTAACCAATTTTATTGGTTTATGAAAAAACTCCTTATAGTGCCCATTAAAATTAAAATGAGATATTTTTTATGTATTATTAGATAAATTGTTTTTGTTAAAATGTTATTGTTGGCAATTCATCGAAATTTTATATGATGTTGTTAAGTAATGAGTTAATAAGTCTAATCCTACTTAAGATACCATATTGGCATGAGGATTGGGCCGAGTTGGACAATAGATGTGTATATATATGATTGTTTTTATTGAAACATCTGAAGTAATAAATTAACTTTATTATTATCAAGAATATTTTTAATATTTTAATCTTTTAATTTTATTTAAAATTGTAAATTGATTTTTAAGATTATATAAAAATGCATAATTATTAAGTATTTATAATTTTAAAAAATGTTACTTTTGATCCCAATATTATTTTTTATGAAACTATATTTGGATAGATATAATTATGTTTTTATTAATAAATAAAATGAGTTTATTATTTTATTTTTAAACAACTTTTTAAGACCAGGTCAAAGCTGGTCTCGTATATTAGATCAGCTTAGCCTTAGAAAGACTGGGCATCAGGTTGACTATCAAATATTTATGCATTCCTAATCGTTAATATGTAACATTACTAACTTGCTAACTATATTTTCATATAAGTATTTAGGAAGTCAAATTATTGATATTAAAAGTAATTTATTATATGCAGCTCAATTCAAATTTAAGAAAAATCATAATAATATTAGTGGGTTAAACCCATTGACTTAACAAAAAAAGTTTAAATGAGCATATATAGTTAATAATATATTTCAAACTTGTTAATCTAATGTAGCGACCACAAAATAGTGTCTGAACCACAAAAAGAAAAAGCACACATGCTCTACGGCTACAAGGTGCAATTTGTATATTCAAAACGAGAATTTGCATATCAAAGTCCTTTACATACTAATTTCGCATATGTGGAATATGTTATTCATATATGCTATATATGGGGGGTAAATAAAAAATATTACAGATAGAATACAATAAACTTCAATAATGAAAGACTGAAATTATAATATTACACTATAAATATACTCCTTCAATGGAGGACAGAAAAAACGGTTTGAACGAGAGTGAGAATGAGGAGTACGATTCCAGCAATAAAAGCCATAGTTTGCCAAGGTGTCTTGCAATAATCACGCCTCAAAGTTCTCATCGTCTGTTGACAAGAAGGATCTTCATAGAAATGATTCAACCTTTTGCAGATATCAACATAATTTGAATTTAAATTATATCGAGTTATTTCTTTCCGAAGACCACTAAATAATTTAGCAACATCACTGGTATCACCTAGAGAGTTTGAGATTATTTTACTCTGAATAAGGACATCCACATCTTTCTCTGTGTTGATTAGGCGACCCATGAGAACAACATAATCAGTAATATCAGATTCATCTAAATAATAACATTGATCTAAAGCTATCATATTACGAAACAAAGTTTCTGTGGTATCTTCCACCAGAATATGTGGGACCTCAAGAGTACTACACCATGACATTTTCAAGTCTAATAAGCAGTTGCTTGTAATTGCCTTAAACTTTATTCCTGCTTCATTTAACTCCTTTGCACTATATAAAAGAACATCGGGTCCATCCTTTAGGGAATCCCTTTTATATCTTTCTCTTGTTAAGTGAAAGAACCTGAGAAGATCTGTGAAATGCTTTATTCTATCATTGGAATTAGGCTTTAATTTTTGTGTGTTATAATGGTCAAAGAAGTCACAGGTGAGTTCAAGAAAGGGAGGGACGTTACTACAATGGTCTCGTGGAAAGGCTTTATTGAACAGACCTTCAAGAAGAAAGAAGGGCAGTTGATTCTCAAATAAAAGCAAATCCTGAATTATCTTATGTAGCAACCATGGTTGTGATAGTTTAGCATCGCTGAATATCCCAGGACAACACTAGCAGCTGTAGAATAATTCAATGATGAAAGCAGCATCCAGTAATATCAATTCCACAAATTTTTTCTGAGTGAGCTTGATGTTCTCTGAGTAACAAGCCCGAACCCCTGGTTCTGAATCTTCCACAAAACTGTGCAAATCGTTGAAGCTCGTCTTAGTTCTTTGTGTAAAGCTTTCCAAGAATATTTGTTTGTGCCTTTTCATTTCCTGCAATCTTACATTCTTGTGATGAAAGGGTCCAATCGATATGACACTTGGCGTGTAAGCGTCTTCTTTCATACCACGGAGCGATTGTGGCACCTTGTAGATAAAACAAGTTTGAGACAAGAGACCATCTTCGCCATTAATGTCAATGATGACATCATCTTCCATCTATCAAGTATGATTTAGAAAGCTATATTAGCATTTCCATAAGAAAAAAGAAAGGGAACTTAAAGCTTATGAAATCCGAAATTGTGTTTTTCGTAATAACTGACTTGTAATCTCACAAATGTTTTTATAACAAAAACTAAATAAAGCTTAAAAAGGCTAATAATTTAGTAATTAGGCATGAGCAGGGGCGGAGGAAATGGTTTGGGGGCCAAGTTAGATGATTAGAAAAATTTATAAATATTTTTTATAACATAAATTTACGTGGCTAAAATATAGAAATTTTTTGTTTTATCTTATAAGCATAAAGACATTATAAAGGGAAAAAAAAATCTAGGAGGAGCCACAGCCCCAATCATTATACCTGTGTCCGCCCCTGGGCATGAGCTATCTTAAAGGTTGTTAACCAAGAAAATTAAAGAAAATTAGAAAAGCCTTCATATATAATTGAACAAGAGTGAGGATCTATACTTCTTGCTGTTCCAAGTGATTGGAAGATAAACCAGTAGGATGAGTAGTGGGAAGAAGTGGTTGCATTTCCACCATTGCTTGCGTAATCTCAGTGGTCAACTGTTTCTGCTTCACCTCCTCCATCTCCCAAATGTTTTTTCGGGAAGAACCTTAATTAGGATTTGCTCCTCTTGTCTCCTCTATTTATATATATCCGATTACCTGATGAGTTGAGAAACTCTAACCCTATGTTTGAATAGAGAAAACTAGAGGAAATATTATAGAGAAAATATGTTTTCTCCATTTGGATAATAAGAGAAAATAAGAAAAAAAAAGAGAAATGGGAGCTGGGAGAAAAAGATATATATGGCCCACATATTTTTTTTCCCAAAATTTTCTCTTAAAAAATGAAAAAATTTTGGGGAGAAAATATTGTGGAGTGAAAAAGAGACATGAACCCACATATTTTCTTTCTAATTTTCTCCGTAAGAAGAGGATTCTCTTTTCACTTTTCTTACATGCACTCCCCTGGTGTAACATCTATAAATTTTTATCTGTGATTAATACGGTTTTAATGAATTATATTAAATTATGATGAGCATATACTAAATACAGGTATACAATAAATAGTGGTTTCAATAAGTTATATTGAATTCTGATGAGCATATATTAATTGAAGGTATACAATAAATAAATTATGGTTTCAATAAGTCACATTGGATTATGATAAGCATACATTGAATGAAGGTATATAATGAATTACATTGAATTATAATGAGTATAAACTGAATGAAGGCATACAATGAATTGATGTCACTTGCTGGCCAAGACATCAACACTATAAATACCCCTCTCATTTCTTCATTTCAGTACACCATCGGTTGTGAGTGACAGAAAGAGAGAACCGAGGGAGAGAAAGAGAGTGTGAGTGAAAGAGAAGAAAAAGGAAGGAAGGCTAACTTCAAGTAAGGTATGGAGATATTTTCTAGAGTTTATTTTTAGAGTATAATGAAATTAAAATTTTTATTTATTCCTATATAGTTTATTGATCAAGTTAGAAATATATAATGAGAATTTGATATTAGAAATGAGAATAATAAGATACTAGTGATTGGAAATTAAGCTTAAATATTTATGCTCATGAGATAATTCTATTAATACTTATGTGAATATTAAGTACTTAAAAATTCAAGAATGAAGGTAAGCTGCTTAGCTCATGATACTTTTCAGTTAAGGTAGTATTTTATTTATTTCATACATTTTCTGTGAATTAATTATGGATGTTATGTAATGCTATTGGATGAGTTATTTCAATATAAATGTTTTGAAATATTATGGATGTCTAGTATTAAGAGGAAACTATGCCAAAATTTTTATAGATGCATAAAATATGTTATTTAGTTTGCTTGTATAACTATCTGATTAATAGATATATATACTACTGAAATTTTCCCAAATCTCACACCCAATGACTAACAATGTTAGGGCTAAGTACAAGCAAAAACAAATGTAAGGAGGTAGTTAATTAAGAGGAAGCAGACTGGAAGATATTATTTTATACTAGAATGAATATATTAAATTATGGTGATATGTTCTAGTTATGATTTTTATCCTAGATACTTGCTGACTTTACTCTAGATGTTCTAAAACAATAGTTAGATAATTAAAGTACTATTAGCTAATTATTATTAATTAAATTAAACTTTTAGTTAAGCTATTGTCTTTTGAACAACCTAATTTTAAAAAGTTTAAAAGTTTAGTTGTTCTAGGTTTTTAAATTCTTTCCGCTAGATATATAAAGTATAATTAAAAGCCTAGTAATTTAAGGTGTTACACCTGGCTTGTATACAAGCTAATATATAACCTATTGATGAATGACAAATTTAAAAAATTAAAAAATTAAATTTATTTTTCAATAATTATAAAATTAACTTATTAATAGTGTTTTTTTTTAACTTTTCAATCATTCTCTGTAAAGTTACAACCTGACTTTAATTCGTATTTTCGTCCAATGATAATAGTAAATCTCTAATAACACCCTTGCAATGTGAAACAAAATGTCTGATTAATTGAAATATTAAAAAGCATGTCTGACGATTGTTTTTTTAAAAAATAACTTATTGAATATATTTCGATGAGTTTTTCTCCTCTTATATCTGCTCAGTGTCATCTTCTCTTAATAATTTCTTTTCATGTTCTTTGTTTTCTTTCAACCCCCCTAATCTTATCTGAATCGTAATCTTATCCACTCCCTGTTTAGGTTTTGTCGCACAACCAACACGAGATGGAGATTAAAATTGAGAGGGAAAGCAAGGAAGGGTGGAAAACGAAATAGAGTAATCAAAAAAATAACAAGAGCTTCTGGAGAGTCTGGCTAGATGGGGGGAGGGAGAGGTTAAACAAAAGGGGAAATAAGTAAGTGGGAGAAGCGGAAGATATATAAGCATCAGATTTAAATTTAAATGTGTTAGAAAGAATGGAACTTTGAAGTATAGAAGAAAATGAGATTGGAGAAAAGGTTATCTACAAGTTTTCAAGGCATAGGCAACACTTTCCTTTAGACTTAATTCGCCCCCACCAATTTCCAAATCTTGGGTACAATTTGGGTTAGTGACAAATTTCCTGCAGGATACAATGAAGACCCTTGAGTAGGTGCTATACTTCCAAAACTCAAGTTTATACAACAATGTCTTTTATAAAGTGATAATTTGTTTTTTATCCTTTGTGCACTAAAGATAAAGACAAGTGAGTTTATATATGTTGAAACTGTGATGACCTTGGCGGTATAATAGAAAAAAAAATTTAATTATAAATATAGATAGTTTGGTACTTTTATTAAATTTAAGGATTTAGGGGTTATTTTATGGAGTCATCTTAATATCTAATAGGATTTTCATTTTATATATATTTATTGAAAAAAAAAACAGAGAGAAAATCCTCCCAAGATAATTGATTTTATGTTTTAGAAAAATTTGAATTTTCTTTTTCAAATATACAAGACATTCATCCTGATTTTATATTTAAACCTATTTGTGAGGAGCCCTAGATTTATTCCTCTTTCCGTAGCCGCTAAACTCTACCGCTTAACCATTCTTGATAATTTTCATTTTCTTTTATCTGGTTTCCATATTCTTTTCTTGGTTTCTCTTTTTCGTGCTTTAGTCAAAATTGTCTCAAACAAAAAGCATATATATGTGTCTCTTCTCAAGATTTTCTTTGCATAATTATCCCCCATCTCCACGTGCTCACATCACTGTCAATCAAATAGGTAAGAGAAGCACCCCCCTTTCTTTATTGCTTCATTCTCTCTATCATAAAATTGAAGTAAAATATCATGCTAAATGCATCTTAATTTTTCTGACTTCACCCTCTCTAAATGTCAGTAAGTTTTTGTCTCCCTTTATTGTTTCTCACTCTCTCACATATATATATATATTTATTTATTTGGTAGATGATCTCATGGTATACATCGTCCTTTGTCAATTTCCTTTCAGAAGCCTTTTGTCCTTACCTATAAGGCTATTTGCTATAGTTACTTGATTCTTTTGAATATTCTACTCCCACCGAAAAAAAAAAAAAAGGAAAAGCACCGAACTCTTTGTTTCATATTTTCAAACAGTCTGATTTTTTCCAAACCCCCACACATTATTAAATTATGTTATATTGCTAAATACTTTTTATCTTGAATATTATTCCAAAAGAGTGCTGCAAGGATTAAAATCTTTATACTTTCTATAAAAAAAAAAGTTTAATAGATCTCAAAACTTACTTCTTTAATTTTACTCATGACTCCATAAGATAATCCCTACACTTTTTAACAATTAAGAATTTTATAGGTTTAATTTTAGTGAAATAGGAGCTTAAAATAAAGAGAATTAGGATTAATATATAAAGGTGCATTCCATTGGTGATAGAAGATAAATTTGAGTAAATCTATTAATGTCTTTGTGCGATAATAATTTTAAGTGGTATTGGTGAAACTTGAATGACTATGATTGAATCTTAGTGGAAGGAAAAAGTGGATCTATACTATCGGTTTCAACTGGTGAGTGTATAAATGGTAATGTGTTACTATTCATTTTGTATCTTCTCTATTTTTCCCTAACCTCAAATAATTTTTACTTATTCCTCTTGTTGTATATTCTGCCTTGTTTGGGAAACAAATCCAAAACATGTTTTCCTTCATTTCCTTTTTACATTTCTAAATCTTAAGGCTTGCTGAGTTTAATTTTCGATTATAATATATCTTTCTCTTTTTATAATTTACCTATAGTTCATCAATCTAGTGATCTTATGATGATTTTAATGAGATGAGCCTTAGTGACGAAAACCATTGTCATTAGCACTAAAATTAGTATTGTGGACATGCTGTTGAACTGTTATACATATATGTATATCGTCTTGTTTATTATTATTATTATTATTATTTTATTTATGTCTTTGTTGCCAAAATTTTAATATATATTATTTTCTTTTCTTTTCTTTCCTCAACTATTTTTTTTTCTGCTTTCTTTTCTCTTTTTCTTTGTTTTACTATTTCCTTCATTTTGAGCATGAGCTTAATTGATTTGTAAGATGAGTATTTAACAGGTGAGACGGTTATTCCTCATATTTATTTATATGAAATATAACATTATATAAATTATTGGGTGAGACGACTATTTCGCCCGCGGTATATAAGATATTATTATATTATGTGGGATGGTTATTCCCCACTATTTGTTATAAGATGTGGAAAATGGATTTTGTGATGTGCTTAGTGTGATAGCATTTAGCATTCTAAGTGAACCTTCCTTTCTATTGGACGAGTGAAATAGTACTTTGTATTGAGCCCCTTGTTGTTGGTATAAAAGTGTTTTGTATATAAATGATTAGTTCAAATATAGGTAGATATACTTGTAAAGTTGTTTTCAAAAAACTCTTGTGCGACTTTTGCTTCCCTTCTGTACACTTTGTTGTTTATGCTCTCACTGAGTCAGTGATAGACTCACCCCTCCTAATTTCATATTTTCAGATCAGCAGGTAGTTGAATAAAGCACTCTAGGAAAATTGGACTTCTTGGACATTAAGTAGGACATCTCTAGTCTTATGATAACGCTGATCTCGTGGTGATGTGACTACTATAGTGGAGTTTATGATCGAGTCTTGTTGACTTATATAATCTTATCTATTCGTTGATTCTTTATTTTTTTTATTTATTTTTGGATATGAGGATTGAGATAAGTCATGAACTGTGATTGATTATTGGAAGTATTTTGATATTTTATTTTAGTTTTCATTTAAATTGACTAGTTGTGGAAGTTTTTTTGTTAGGCTCCATGTTGTCAAAACCGGACCGAACCGGCCGGTTCGACCGGTCGGACCGGGAACCGGTGCCTGGTCCGGTCCGGTCACAGTACTTGACCGGTACTGTGCAGAACCGGTGAGAACCGGTCCAAAACCGGTGAAACTGGCCTTGAACCGGTGGAACCGATTCTGAACCGGTTTGAACCGGTTCTGCATTTTTTTTTTCAAATTTTTTTAAAAAATTATTTTATATTTTTAAGATAAAATAGTATTATTTTTAATACAAAATATGTTTTTTTATATATTATAATATTATATAAGTATTATTATGATATATAACTAATAAAAATTATATATTTAGTTAATAAATAATAAATAATAAATTATTAATTTATTATTTTGAACTCAAAATATGATTATAGATGAATATTAGCTTATTTAAATTAAAATATTGAGTTATGAAACTCATTAATAATTTATTTGTGGTGAATAATATATTGATAATTTAATATTATTTAATTTAAGACTTTAATTAAGTTATAAAATTTGTTTAAATTTATATTATTTATTTTAAATATATTATTTTAATCACTACCGGTCCGACCCCGGTTCGACCTCGGTCGAACCATTGAACCTTGAACCAGTGACTTGTCCGGTTCAATGTCCGGTCCGGTTCTGACAACATTGGTTAGGCTTGCTAGGCTAAGTAGGCTTGTGCCAGCTTAGTCTATGCGTCGGTCATGGCCTGGATTTTGGGTCGTGACAGATACAAGTGTGGATGAATAAAATTGGAATTATAGAATGATGGAAGATTGTGAACTATTTATAGGGAATGAGAAGACACCTCTTGAAGCAATATGACTCTTTCAATAAAATGACACATACATTACCCAATGTATGTACATTGTAATGATTCATGAATCTAGACAAAAAATTATTTCCTTTCATATGATTAATGTATATACATTGTAATAATTTATGAATCTAGGTAAAAGTCACTTCTTTTTATATTTCATGAATCTTGTGATTTTTCATGAATCATCTCAAGAGTCATCATTAATTTATGAATCCTTTAAGAGATATCATTTAATTTTGAAGATTTTCTCACAAAATGTTCATTAAAGCCCGATAATAATTGAATTCAACTCAATTAAATAAATGTATAAAAAAATCTAAATTTGAATGCAAGACTTTTATTTTGATTTGCATATACCCTTCCGATTTTATGTTTCATAATATAAAAATAAAAAGTTGAGTGAATTAATGTAATTAAATTGGTATTCGTGTATTGCATTTTGTGCTCATACTTTTTCTGTTTTTTTGATATACTCGACATAATTTATGTATCGGCCGCGGTGTTTATTACTTGAGTGACAAATAACTGAGGGTTTGCGGGTTGGTTGGCCCATTTAATTTGCCTTCTTTATGTGTAGTTTTTACAGATTCAAGGTTTTCCTTGAAAACAGATCTTCTATACTTTAAAAAAAATTATTAATCTATTTTAAAAAAATTATTTGATAAATAATGAAAGAATAATAAATAAATACTGATAAAAATTATAATTTTATATGGCATATTAATATTTTAAATTAAAATAACCACCATATAAATTTACTCTCCATTTTAAAATGAATCTCAATTTGAAATTTTTTATATAGATGTAGAAAATCATTAAATAATTTAGATTATACTAAAATTTATCAATATTTTACTAAAATATTCTTAACTTAAATATTCTAAAGGACTTATACTCTATCCTTTTCTATTTTTATTGAAAGGTCTCATAATAAAACATAGTCGATGCTTTATGAAAATCCTAAAGTATGATGAACACTTTAGAAAATCACAAAAACTTCAAAATGACGTTCATTTCAAAATGGAATTAGTAGTTGATTTTTTTTGTGTGCCAAAAGTAGTATTTCCTTTATTCTCATTTATAAATCACTTTTAACAACTTCACATAGATCAAGAAAAATAGTTAATATTAGTTAAGTTTCTTATAATTTTTAAAAAAATATCATAACTTTTGAATATTACCCTCATTGAATTATTACCCATCTTAATTGTATCTTTCTTAATCATTCTCTCTCTATTATAAATGTTTCAAGTAAAATTAAAAAATAATGATTTAATACTTCTTAAATATTGTAAAATAATTTATATTTTGAATAAGTAAAAATGTTGTAAAATATGAGAACAATTGGAGCAGTTGATGTTGCATTATAAGGCATGTGCATGCATTGATTCCACCGGCAGAAGGTTGTTGCATAAATAATCTGTTCATCTTATTCTATGCAATATATGTGATTTTTATCTAGTTTTATTATATATATATATATAATGATATTAGTAGGCTTCTTCTAAAAAATGTACCAATGCTCAGACCCTCATTTATCAATGAATATGAACTCAATCTCCTATCGTTAGATTTAACGGACGGTAAAGATCATCCATCAAAGTAGGACGGCTGGACACAACGCATCTGGAGACAAACTAAAGGACATTTCTCATCTTGACTTGACTCAACCTTTTTTATTTTTTAATTTATTTATCTGCAATCTTCATAAATGGTATCATTTATTCATTCAAAAATTATTCATTAAGGGGCCCTTGTGTATGATGGAAATATTTTTTTAATTAATTAAATCTATACTATATATTTTTTTTCTGATATGTAGACTGTGCATTTACTATACAAATGCATATTTTTTAATCTTGTCATGCACATATTGATATCTTTCGCTGTGTCTGTACATGAAAAATGAATTTGAGTTAAAAAAGGTAAGAAAAAGTCTAAAATTTGTATTTGTTAAATGACAAACTGATTTTATGAAACGAATGCTTTCAATCTTAGTGGAAAGTAAAATGTCCCATTTTCCCATTTCATTCCCCATTCCTATTTTTTTAACCAAAAAAGTAAAAAATAAAAAAGAAATTATTCTCTTGATGATGTTCTTCTCTATCTATCATGTTATCTCATGTGCTGAGTGAAGACTAATTGCTGTTGATTAAACGTAACCAATCTCTAGCACCTAAACTCAAGTTCATAATTTATTTAAAAAATGACAATTAAATTCAAATATGCATAATTTATAATAGCAACAGTTAAAAATCTTAAAAGTTCTAACTGTTTTTAATGATTTTAAAGTAAGTTTTTGTTACTTATACATACTTCCTTCACCAATTATCTGTCATTTTAAGATTTTTTATACAAGTCAATAAAATCATTAATAACATATGTTGCAGTAAAATTTAACGATTTACCAAAATATCCTCAAATTAAATACTACAAGATAATATATGCTCCACCTACTATTGTTTTTAATAAATGATAAAATAGTAAAAAGGATAATTAATGCTTCAATAATAATATAAAATAACACATAAATTACAATATTTAAAATAAAAAAAATAAAATGAGATGGAAGGAGTACTCCCTCTAGTCTTAATATAAGATTCTTCTAATCAAATCACGTGGATTAAGTATAAGAGTTAAAACTAATTTACTATCTTGATTTCTCTGAAAATTTTAATATTTTTCTAAAAATATCCTTATTTAATCTCTTTCTCTTTCTTTTTGAATATATTAAATAGAAGTATTTTTTAAAAATATATAATAAATATTATTTTATATATTGTAAAGTGTATTATATTTGGAATCACGATAAAATGTATTATATTTAGGATAGAAAGAAGTAATATTTTTAACCAAAGATAATATCAAATCGAAAATAGTACCATTCTAATATTAAAAAATTTGTTTGATTGTAATATTAAAGAGCATTCTGCTGTTTTCAACCACCCAGTGCCTGGTCACATTATAACTTTTTTAAATTAGTTAATTTATAATTTCATAAGAGAAAATTGCAGATAAATACAACGAGTTAAAAATTACAAAAATATATTATAAAATTTCATAATTATAATAAGGTACCTAATTGTAAATATTTTTAAAAATAAAATTTTCTTTTTTGTCCTGGGAAAGAAATATGCAAATATCAATTACAAATATCTCATAATTAGATGTAAATCTATAAAAATATTTATAAATGGGCAATTTATTTATATTTTATGTAGTCCAACATTATTGTGAAACGTTTATCATGCCTTAGCCTTCACACTTTGCATTTTCCTCATCAGGGACGTCACCTTAATTAGGTTGGCTTCCTTCATAAATGTAATTTTATAGTACGATATATAGTCTATTCACTGATTCTAAATTTAAAATGGACCCACTATGTCACCACCCACAGATTAAACAAGTTCCTATGTACGCCCTTAGATATTAATAAGTTGCTTTAGTTTGGAGAGCAATTCCTATACTAACGTGTTTGACAAATTAAGGTGGATCCTTCGCATTCAAAATCATTTTTTAATGAAATAAATATGAAAGTTAAATATATTAAACAGTTTTTTAATGCCAATATATGTAATAATTTTTAATTGTTATACTAAAAAAATAAAATATTAGTGATATATAAAGCATACTATTCACTAAATAAAATAATTTATTTTAAATAATATAATTTATATATTAATTTTTCCACAATATAAATTTATTTTTTAACACACACTAAAACATAAAAACTTACACCACTGTGCAAAAGACTTTTAAAAACAGTTAAAAATTCTTGCACAATAATTGAAGTAACAATGCTAGAAAGCATAACTTCCTAGGACATTCGAGAAAATACTTTCAAGAACAATGGTGGGTACAACCACCCTTAAAGGTACACTTTCAAGAACTGTTACTAACCACAATGGTCATGGAAAGTTAACTTAGGGTTGTGGAAACTGTAACACCCCTCACGATTTCTTCGTTGGTATTGTGTTCAGGACCGGAGGAAACAGGATGGAGGAAGGCTCAAGTGGGGTCTGGAAGAGCTCCACGCCGTGGCGAGGAGTAGGGCCGCCGCGGCGAGATGTGTTCCAGTAGCTTTATTTCGGATTAAGTTGCTGGAGCCGCGGTGAGGTGTGCTGGAGCCACGGGGAGATTCGGGAAATTTGTTTAAATCCGGATCATTTTAGTCGATCGGGAAAGAACGAAACGGAGGAGACCGAGGGAGAACGCGAGGAGCAGTGTTAGGGTTCAAGTTTTCCGACTTCTAGGAGTGATTTTCGGACCTCAAGAGCTTGGATTTAAGTTGGTAAGTGTTCTCTACTCCTCCCTCTCCATTTTCTTCGGTTGGAATTTGGGATTTTCGGTGGTAAGGTGGGATTTCCGAGTTGGGATGAAATCCACCGATTGAAATGGATGATTTGAGGTTAATGGAGTGTGTTTTGGTATCATTGTTGTTTTGATGTGAGTTTTGAAGGGTGTATGTGTGATTTGAGCTTAACCCTAGGTTGTTCTTGGTTAGGGCTCTTGGGAATCCGAAGGGTATGAGGTTACGTAGTGTTTGAGTGATCCATAAGAGCTTATTGATGCATGAAAAGAGTGTTGGAACCTTGGGTTAGGTTAATGTGGTTGAATTGTGATATTTGGTTTGTTGGTATATTGTGTTAATGGAAGAATTGTGGTATTGTGAAGGTTGTTGGCTATCGAGAGGGGATTCACGTGTATTAAACAGTTCAAGGAAGCTTGTGGAACTCGTGTGCGTGTGGTAACAACAGTTAAGGTAACCGGGTGTATGTTTGTATTGTATTGTTTGTACGATATTGATTGTGTATCTGTATGATTTTCTTATATGTTGTGATATGCACGGCTAGTTGATGTGTGATGGTTGTATTGTGATGTGTAGCATCCCTATATTATTGCATGTTAGCATGTCCATATGATGATTGCAATGATAATGATAGATATTTATGCATAGAGGCATGTTGGCATGACATTGACATCATCACCATACGAATGCATAGTGAGGGATTGAAGAAGAGGTGATGATGATACGATATGAGATGAGATGATGATATGATAAAGATCCCTGTCGCTAAATCCTCTCCTTGGGAGAGCCAGGCGGCAGAGGATAATACGATATGATAAAATATCCCTGTCACTAAATCCTCTCCTTGGGAGAGCCAGGTGGCAGTGGATTTGGGGATGCACCTTCCCTAAATCACCATTAATTCGTGATGGTCCAGGGGAAGGAGAGCCACGGTCCGAACTTTAGTGTAACCAATGGCCGGGTTGCATTAGAGTAAGGTGAGCTTGGTGATGTCCCGGAATCGGTCTTCACCGACTGTTGGAAGGGAATCATCTATTGAAATGTCTTGTGATGACGACAGCTCGTGGTTCTAGCCGTGTATGAGGGAGAATATGCATACCATTCATTTACATTGCATTGCACGACTGTGTGGATTAAAATATATGTATATTGTGTGTGGTTGTCCCCGGTTACTGAGACATTGTCTCATCCCTCTCCCATAAACTAACCTTTCAGGTGACGGTTCTGGCACTAGTCCGGAGAAGACACGGGAGTAGCTGTGTATGTGGGAATAGTCTATGTAGTGTGTATTTCGGATAATGCATTATGCCAAGTAGGATAGTGAATGGTTTGTAATGGATTAATGATGTAGTTGAGACTGAATATGTATGTATGTTTATGTATGAGATATGTATGGTTTTGGATGTTGTAAAGTCTGTATAGTAGTGTTGGTGAATTCAGAGTGGTGTTGGGCATTGTCAGATTATTTGAGGGCCTGTAGCCCGGATTGTCGAATTGGGTTCAAAGGGGCAAATCTCAGAGGAGTGGTTCCTTTGAGGTGAAACCGCTTTGGGCAAGTTGATTTGGGGGTTTTGGACTTGTATGGTTGGTCTTAGAGTGTCCAATTGCATTTGGGGGCAATTGGAGGTTGTTAGTGGTGAGTTTTGGTCAACAAGTGGCCAACACGGTGTCAAGGGTCCAGAATCTCCATACGGAGTTGGAATGAGGTAAAAGTGGTGTCTATGGATAGATGGGGACTAGATTGACTTGTAGGAGTTGGAATCAAGTCAATCGGAGGTCGGAGCACAAAGTTAGGCGCGTCGGAAGTTCACCCCAGAACGCTGAGTTTGCTGATATGGTATATCAGCTGGGGGCGCCGCGGCGCAGGAGGCCAGGCCGCGGCGCCAGAGGAGGCAGTAGCGATGTTAATGCAGGGGAGGCCGGAGCTGCGGCGGTACTGTAGCGGCCGCGGCCCCAGCCCAAATTTTGGTGCTTTTGGGGTTGTTTCCGCTGTGTTTATGAATTGGAAGGGTTGTTTTGAGATGTATGGGTTGTGTTTGGTCAGATTTTGCAGTTCTTGGTTAAGTATGGAAGTGTCAGGAGGTAGGACGTTACAGAAACAACCCTCCTTGAAAGTGGCAATTATTTTTGTTAAAAAAGTTGTATATATGCTAGTTTTAATAGTTTCTTCTTCTATGTGGTTGTAAATTAGTTTTGAACATTCCACAAATTTCCAAGACTACCATCATATTCATATTCGAAATTTACAAAACAACAAAACAAGTAAATCCAAGTTGCAAATATAATAATATAGGGGAGTAGGGCATTCAAATTTCAGAATTCGTTGGAATTTCTATCCAAGTTTACTCTAGGTCAGAACAGCATGTATAGTAATGGTATATTAAATGAGTACACAATTGTATTTTTATGAAAGAAAGGCAGAGATATATAGATATAACAAGAAGGAACCACTCACTTATATGAAGATCCAAAAGCACAACCAAGTTTCCTTCCGATGATAGCTTCAACAAAAAGAAGCAATAAACTTTAACTGATGGAAATGAAATAAACTTCAAATCAATGGAAAAGGTTAGCATCAAATTAAGAAGAAAAGAAGCCACAAATTAACATAACAATAAAAGGAATAAGTATACATTCAGCATACCATTGAACTGTCATTCACATGGTGAATGTTTGAAGAACTTCAACAAAGTACTCTCTCATTTTCATCTACAATCACCATGTCTTGGAAAAAATAGCAAAAACTAGTTTCATGATCTGCCACTTCCGTCATTTGTCATTTCAGATTGCTAAGAGGCTATACAAAACATCAACTGTGGAGCTAAATGGAAACTACAAGAAAAATGTCGATAGAAAATTAACAATAGATTAAACAATAATTGTTAGCTACTTCTTATAATTATCTTTACATTATTTTTTTAAATACCTGATTAAAAATCAAGTTCTTTATATATTATTTATTTCATATGTTAATTTGTTGAATATATACAATAATATATCCATATATATATATTGTATATTTTGAAATTTTAAAATTTGTTATATCCAATGTATGGTATTGCATGATATATGTATTATTTGTACATCATAACTAAAGATTCATAATTTATGATATTATGAAAATTATGGATTTTAAATATTTATAATTTTTTCAAATCATTATAAAAATTAGTTGGTGCTTGTAATTTTTATTTTAACTTATCAGTCTTTCCCTAGAAGATTATAGCTTGATCTTCTAAATGCAAAATTCAAATCCAAATAGTTAAATGTATGGAAAAGTTATAATAGTTGTAGTAGTATACACTATACAACATTACTTGTTCAAGTATTTATATTTTAAGTGAATGAAAATAGGCATACAGCCTAATTCATATGACATGTGAAAAATAAATTATAAAGACAAGCCACACTATTCTACAACACGACTTGTTAAAGTATTTATATTTTAATAATAAGGTTCTGATATAGTTGGCTAATAGTTGGGTTCATTAAGTATATTGTTCTAGGTTTAATTCTCAGTTCTATATATGGAAAAGACTTTGTTGGGAAAAGCAAAACTCACTTCAGTCATCTTTACGCTTCAAAGAGATTAGTTTTTAATTATGGATTGAAGGGTACATTTGGTGCTTATAAAAAATATTTATATTTTAAGTAACAAGTCTAAAAGACATTTCTATAAAATGAATGATATACTATTTTAAACTTTGTAAGACCCCATGTCGAATCGTTGATTTTTTTTTTTAACATCAAAGTACCGGTTAAGTAAATCAACTCACTAGATATTTTATTTATTATTTTTAATTAATTTATTTATTAAAATATTAATAAACTTATAAAAAACTAATAATTTTTTGTGAAATAACATGTCAAACTTATTGAAGTTTGTTTTTAAAAATATGATGAAATTTAAATTAATGAAGGTTGGAATTGGAAGTTTAGTTCTGTCTCTATTGTATTACTTAGATTTTTCACGGTTTATAATCCTAATTTTTCTCAGCAGCATGTAAAATCAACCAACTCAAGTATATGTAAATGACGGAATTCATTAAATTTTCAAACTCAAACTTGTCATATTTATTGTTGGCAAAAAGGCCATATTTATTGAATATGATTTAGGTATGAAATTGCACAAGACTTTATAAATTTAATTAGATTTAATCCTTTTGAAAAAAAATATATATAAATGGGCCTGGCAGTTTCACCCGCAAATTAACTAGGTTGAGCCCATTCTCTTTTGGTGTGACACGAGGCCGAAGCCCAAAAATCATATTACGTGCCCTTTATCCCATATTATAATGTAATAAATGAGATTTTTCTGTCCTATAATATAAAGTAATATTGTTTTATTCATCAATTTTACCTCTTATTAATATAATGCATAGTATTATAAATTGTGTTAGAATTATAAAAGGAAGAATATTTAATAGGGGTAAAATATGAATATTTTGGTTTTTTTTAGGAATTTAAGGAAGTTATTTTCATTTCTTAATATATGTGAAATCCCAAATATTGCCTTATAATATGGGATAGAGAGAGTATAACAAGAAGCATGCTCAATTACAAAAAAACAAAAGGATTAAAAGGTGAATCTATTTTAGAAGTGTTTTCTAAGGGTATGTTTGGTTCAAAGGAGGGAAAGGGAGGGAAGAGATTTTAATGGAGGGAAAGGAATGGGAGGGAAAAGAAGAGATTTTAATTTTACCTCGTTTGGAGGGAAAAGAAGGAATTTTAATGGAGGGGTTTTAATGTTGTCTTGTTTGGGTTAGGAAGGGAAGGGAGGGAAAATAATTATAATTTGACTATTATACTCTTAGTTTATTTAAGTTAATATTTTCTTTCTATATTAAAAAAAGATTTTTTTTGTTTGAATATTAGACAAAGTTTTTAATCAGAAAGAAATACTCTTTTTTTTCTCAACCTCAACCATGATTGTATGTATCTTCTTTTTTTCCTCAACTTTAACCATGATTATATATGCTAATATACGAATGTGTCTGTGTGTTTGTGACTTCATGCATATATGTCATTAAGGTATTTCATATTTTATGAGTGAGACCAACAAGAGACGCGACAAGACTAACCAGTATATTGTGTGATTGAGTTATGAAAAAGTGAAGGGTATTTTGGTTATATTGGACACAATAACACATTTCCCCCCAAATTACCCCAAATTTGGAGGGAAAATATATAAGGGAAGGGCAGGAAAAATATTAATAACATTTTCCCTCCCCTCCTCAAATTATTTGATCGCCAAACAAGAGGAGTGGAGCAAAATTCCTCCCCTTCCTTTCCCTTCCCCCCATTTCTCCCCAACCAAACAGACCCTAAGGAGCTATGGATACTCTAAGGGCCCATTTGGTATGAATGATTTTGTGCTCTAGAAAGGGAAATGGTCAGGGAATGAGATAATTACCTTGTTTGGTGTGCTGCAACATGGTTTCTTGGAAACCAGATTTTCCTTTAAACATGGGAACATGCCTTCCTTTAGAGGACTGATATAATTTTTTTTGGTTTCCCGAGAACCTTATTTGTATGACTAAAATACCCTCATACATTGATCAAATTTTTGCACTACACCCAACTGGCCTATGACCCCTGTCTTAGTTTCTGCCTCTTCTCCTACCATCGAGTAGAATCCCTATCTTGAGCATCATTCCAGCCACCATCGCTGCATCCCGTCAAGCAATAGTCAAGCTCTGTTCATCGTCGTGTTTGGACAGGCAACATTCATCTTCACCATTCTTCTGCCAATGTTCGCCATCCCTGTTCGTCATCCGTCACTCGAGATCTTCGTCAACTCCCTTACTTCGTCCTTCACCTCCCACCGTAGCTTCTTCTTATCGTCTGTCACTTCCTCCCTCCCCTCTCGAATCTCCTTTGACTTCGTCTCCTTCTACCACATATCCATCACCATTGTTGCTTCTCCCTTATCCTTCGTCACCAACCTCTCTCCATCATTGCTTCTCCCTATCCTCCGTCAAGGTCCAAGGCAGTCTAATGGCAAGGACGAGATAGGGCTTCGTGGGTTATTTGAGATTAAATTGATTTTAATTATTTATTTATTTTATTTAGGGACATTATAGTCTTTGAATATATTATCCCTTCCCTTTCATCTAAAAAACCACATACCAAACAAAATTCTTAGCAGTATTCCATTAAATTTTTCTTCCATACTAAACATATTTTTAAAATCCATGTTTTTTCTTTCCCATTCCCATTCCCATTCTCATTCCTTTTCATGTTCCATTTCCATAAAAAATCCTTCTAGTGTACCAAACGAGGCCTAAACAAACTTTCAGAACAATATTACGTTCTATATTTCAAATTTGAAATAATTTTATCTTACATTGACATTTAACATTAAAATCAAAATGTTGGCTCTTAGTTAGATCAGGGACCAATTTTTTTTACTTTAATGTTGATTGTTAATATAAGGTAAAGTTGTTCCAATTTTAAAATATGATGAACAACATTGCTCTGAAAGTTTATTTGGTTATGACTTGTTGAGAAATAATTTTGGATAGATTCGCCCTTCAACCTAAAATAAAAACAAAAAAATTTCATATTTAATAATGTTTGGCCAAAAATTCGTGGCTGGAACGGCCCACGAATCCACAAATGGACTTCAGGTTAATTTGAGACCCAGAAAGAGTAATGGCTCATGGTTGGCCACCGAAGGAGTAAGTAATGTTCTCCCAACACATAACACGTACACTTGGGGGTAGATCTCGTCCATTCGACACAAGTTCAAAAAGTTTAGTGCCAATATATTTAATTTGTATACTTCATAAAATATGTAATTTGTATGCTTTAAAAAAAATCAAATGATACTGAACGCAGCCTAGAGACAGAGAATGCCAAGTGCAAGAGACACATGGACATAAATGTGGCTGATGACCACACCCGGTGAAAGAATTTTGATAGGTTTAAAATGAGGACCGGATTATGAATATATTATAATGAAATGAAATATAACTTTTTGTCATGTTGAGAGGTGTGCATGAGTTTAGGAGGACCCATAAAGGGTCCAAGTCCGTTTTCTTGAATTTTTCTTTATATTTTTTTCATGAATTTTTCTTTATATTTTTCTCGTGTCTTCTCAGTCAGTGTCATATCTTTTCAAAAATTCCTTTGGCCTAAAAAATTTTATTTTAACTTAAGCATAATAAATCTAAACTTGAAACTATTAAACTCAAACTCACATGATTTTTATAAAATCATTTCAGTATTTTAACTTTTTAAATTCAGATAAAACCAATGTAAATTTTTAACCACTAAAATAAAGGACAATGCTGATAGATGGTGTACAGAAGAGGTGAAAGAGAAATGAAAAAGATGTTTATCTTTTATAATTAAAAGTCATCCATGCGTTACAGTAGTGTTCCTTTCCTTTCTAAAAGAAGTTGTTATCTCTATAATTTTAATTAAATTTATCTATTATATTAATAAAATAATATTGCTCTATTTTTTTTTTGTTCATTGATACTATTGCATTCACATTTACGTGTTACTTCAGCAGCCACTTCATTGTTTAGTTTACTATCTTTTGCTTTTTTCTTTTTTTTTAATACATATGTGTGTACGTATGTTTGTGTATGTGTATATAATGGCATAGATACACACAATTTTCAAACTAGATAACTTTTTTGGAATAAAATTTAACATTTGGGGCCACACATGTAAATATTAAAAATGTGTGTGACCATTATTTAATTAGATCTAAATGAAGTAGTCTAATTTGAAATTAAAGTAAAGTTTAGAAGTATAATTGTCATGAAATTAATATGTAAAAGACGAAAGTAATATTTATAATTTATTGGAGATCTAATTGTAAATATTACATAAAATTCTCTATAAATAGAGATCACGTTCCTAGATTGGATATATGACTGGCCTAGCTTATCAGAGAACATTTAGAAGTTCCATATGATAACAACCTGGAAGATCATATAAATCCATCAATCTATGTAGTCCTACAACGTTCATTGACTATGGATTTAGTATGAATTTAAGAATTCTAGGATCTGTTTCATATTAGGTACGCTTCTGCATCTAGATAGATATGAGATTATTCAAGTTTATAGATTTGATAACAAATTTGTGCTCGTTTTTAATTTACTATCTTAAGCTCGTTTTTTCAGCCACAACTCTCTCATCTGGACCTGACTAAACATCTTTCTTATTTGATGGAAATATATATATATATATATATATCAAAGAATCATGAAAATATATGACAATTAACCAACCACATCTGCGATTTGTGAACTCCATAACGGGTATAACCAATTTCTGATCTCAGTCACGTAAATAGATTTACGTATTACTGACAGTGCTGCCAATTTAGTTCTTTTACTTAAAAAGAAATTTAAAAAAAAAGCACTAGATAAGGCCCTATGCAATATACAATATTCAAAGGAGCAAGTCATAATATTGTTTATGGCTTATTATAGTCAATATCAATATTTGGCATCAAAATGAATTAGTCAATCAGGATCATCAAATTGTGTCGATACAATAAATTTAAAAAAAACTGAGAATACATTATTTAACAAATTAATACATGAAAAATTAATAATAAAAAGAAATATGAACTTTTAAACCAGTATTTTGAAAGTAACCAAAAAAAAAAAAGTTCTTGACTCATTTCTGAATATTTCAAAGGAAAAATGAGTGATACAATCTTAGAATATGTAATATATATTTTGAAGTACAGTTGCATAGTGTATCATATATGTATTTGATATGGATACATCTAGCTTTTTGAAGTATCGATACAATAAATTTAGACTTCATGCAATGCATAAAAACCCATCTCTTTTTATACATAAGTATGTATGTGTGTATATAATGGCATAAATACACACAATTTTCAAACTACATAACTATTGAGCTTATGCAGTTATCTTAATTAGAACAATGAATGCAAAAACTATGAGTAAGGAATCCAATTATTCTATATATGATGGCTACAAGGTGCAACTTCTATTTGTATCAAAGTGCTAAATAATTTACAAGCTTGAGATGAACTCTCCCAACCATAATAAAGTTTGATGATAGAACACACAAATTATAACCCTATACAAGCTTTTTTAGGGGTACATAATGGGGCCAAAGACCCATCATATTAAATCTACTTCTTCAATACAACTTGGAGAACAGAAAATATGGTTTGAACAAGGGTGAGAATGAGGAGTATGATTCTAGCAATAGAAGCAATAGTTTGCCAAGGTGTACTAAAATAATCACGCCTCAAAGTTGCCTCCATCTGGTGACAAGCATCTTGACATAAGTTATTCAACCTTCTGCATATCTCAATGAAATCAGAATTGAATCTATCATGATATGTATTTTTAAGAGACTGTTAAATAGTAGAGTGACACGCTTGGTATCACCCATGTCGTTACGCATTATTTCCTTGTGAATGAGGAGATCAGCATCTTTATTTGTGTTGATTAGGCTATCCAATAAGAGAGCATGGCTAGTGATGTAAGCTTTATATATTGGAAAACAATTTCTGTTGTATCATCCATCATCGGTGGAATCTCAAGAGCATCCCTTGTAAATTTAAAGTCTACTAAGCACTTGCTTGTGCTTGGCTTCAACTTTATTCCTGCTTCTTGCAACTTGGTTGTAGTATATAAGAAAACATAGTCATTCACGAGGCATGAAATCATTGGAGGTCTTTTTGTTGGTAAGTAAAACAATCTAAGAAGATCTGTGATGTGATTTATCCTATCATTAGGATTAAGCTCTAAATCTTGCTTGTTATAATAGTCGAAGAAGTAACATGTGAGGTCAAGAAATGAAGGGAGGTCACCACGTTTGTCATGGGGAAATGCTATATTGAATAGATCTTCAAGAACAAAGAATGGAAGTTGATTCTCAAGTAAAATCAAATCCAGAACAATAGCGGCCAGCAAAGATGGTCGAAACAGATTAACCTCATTGTGCAACCCATGCTCCTCATAGAAGCTTTTGAAGAGTTCAATGATGAAACCAACATCTACCAATACAAGTTTCACAAGTTCCTTCTCACTAAGTTCGATATTCTCTGAGTAAGAATCATGAACCTTTGACTCTGAAAGTTTTACAAAGCTAATTAAATTGTCCAAGCTTGTCTTGGCATTATGTGTAAATCTTGTGAATAATATTTGTTTGTGCTTTTCCATGCAAGAGTGAAAGGGGCCAATCGTGGCGTGTAAGCATCTTCTTTTTACATCACGGATGGGAGGTATCACCCTATAGATACTGCAATATGATTGTAACAAGCGACCATGTTTGCGGTCTCGTACAATTTTTCAATGTCAGTCTTGACATCATCTTCCATCTATCATGTATGATTCAGAAAGTAACCAGTAATTACGTATGCAAAATAAAAAGAAAAAGGAGACCATATGCCTCTGAAATCTAAACTGTGTTCTCTATAACAACAAATCTGTAACTATTTGAAAAATCTTTTCATAACCAAAACTAAACAAGGCAAAGAAAAAAAAAACTAATGGTTGAGTTATAAAACATTAGCAATATTAAAAGTTGTAAGCGACACAGGGAAAGTAAACAAGTATAAGAAAAGCTTTCACAGTTGAACAAGAGTACATACGGATATGCATACCTTTTGTTCCAAGTGATTGGAGGATAAATCTGTAGACTGTTTGAGAAGTGGTTGCTTAATTTCCACCATTTCTTGAGAAATCTATGAGGTGAAACCTTGCTGCTTCATGTCCGCCATCTCCCAGTGAATCTAATCTCAGTATATATATATATATATATGAGCTCTTCCTTCATGGATATTATTGTTAATGCCAATTGTTGTATTGGAGAATTAGGATTTGGGACCAACTATATCACACTTCTTTATGATTTGAGACCTCAGGCCCAGTTAACGCCAGCAAAGAGAATATAGAAAAGTTGAAATCGAATCTGATGCACGGTTAATCATTGAAGCCCTTATGCTATGTTTAGGAGGTTTTTTTAAAGGGAAGTGGAATGGAATAGAATGATTATATAGATTGGACTATTATTTAAGAGATTTTTTTAAAAGGGAATGGAATGGCAATGAATGGCCTCATAAGTCATCCTTAATCATCCTAAATCTAATTTTTCTTTTACCCCAAATTGGGAGCTCAAGGATGAAATATGTAACATCCTACCTCCAGACACCTCCTAACTTAGCCAAAAACTTCAAAATTTACCCAAACACAACCCCAAAACTGTAAAACAATGCTCCATAACTTCAAACAGTGGAAACGACTCCCAAAACACAAAAAATAGGGCTGGGGCCACGGTCACTACAGTACCACCGCGGCTCCGGCCTCCCCCGATTCTATATCACTACTAGCTTTACTGGTGCTGCGGCCTGGACTCTGGAGCCGCGGTGCCCTATGTTGATATCCCATATCAGCAACTTTCATATTTCGGGGCGAACTTCCGATATTCATAACTTTATGCTCCGATCTCTGATTGACTTGATTCCAACTCCTACAAGTCAATCTTGTTCCCATCTATCAAAAGACACACCTTTTACCTCAATCCAACTTCATATGGAGATTCTGGACTATTAACACCGTTTTGACCACTTATTGACCAAAAATCACCTCTAACAACCTCCAATTGCTACCGAAGGCAAATGGACACTCCCAGACCAATCATACAGTTCCAAAACCCTCAAACTATCTCATCCAAAAAGGCTTCACCTTAATTGATCAACTCTTCTGAGATTTGACTGAATGGGCTACAGGCCTTTAAGCAAACCAACATACAACTCCTCAACTCCAACACCATACAACCATACATACCACATGCATAAGCATACATATATTCATAACTAGTCTCAACCATATCATTTATCCACTACAAACCATTCTATTATACTTGGCACAAAATACATTTTTATGTTCGTTATACTAATGATTTATTTTTTCAGCATGACAATTAAAAATTTTAAATATATTGACAATAAAAAGTTGTTTAATAGTCCCTCTTATTTTATTTATAAAGAAAATTTCTTTCTTTTGGTAATCTTAGATATAAAAGAAAGAAATAGAGTTAATAATAAATTAATTCTTTTAAATTACGCTTCATTAGAGCTCATAAAAAAATAGTTAATGGTATATTAAATAGAATAGTAATTCAAACTAATATTAAATTAAGTAAGGATAATTTTGAAAGAAATTTATAATGTGAGACAAATTAATGAGTTTCAACTGATTAAAATTATTTTTTTTAATATCTGAAAAGTAGTTTTTTCCCTTATAAATTGAATTGGTGGGAGTATAACTATTTTCATACTTATTTTGTCAAAAAAATTGACTTTGATGTGTGAGATTCACCTCAATTTGTTAAATATGTTACTCCCTTCATCTTATTTTATTTTAGTTGTCATTTTATAAAATTTTAAATATTTCAATTCAACTGACATTTTATATTATTAATAAAACATCTTTTTTATATTATTTATCTTTAATTAAAAATAGTGGTAGGTGAAATACAAGTCATCTTAGAATATTTTAATTAATGATATTTTGGTAAAATATCATTAAATTTTATTATAATTTAGATTACTAACCAATTTTATTGGTTTATGAAAAAACTCCTTTAAATGACAATTAAAATTAAAATGAGATTTTTTTTATGCATTATTGGATAAATTGTTTTTTGTTAAAATGTTATTGTTGGCAATTCATCTAAATTTTATATGATGTTGTTAAGTATTGATTCATGATGTGTTTTTTACATATATCCTTGTTTGGGGATTCATCTAACTCAATGGTTTAATAAGCCTGATCCTGCACAACATATCACATTGGCATGAGGATTGGGCCCACTTGGACAATAGATGTGTACATATATGATTGCTTTTTTTTTTTTATACATCTGATGTAATAAATTAACTTTATTATTATCTTGAATATTTTTAATATTTTAATCTTTAATTTTATTAAAATTATAAATTGATTTTTAATATTATATAAAAATGCTTAATTATTAAGTATTTATAATTTAAAAATGTTACTTTTGATCCCAATATTATTTTTTATGAAACTATATTTGGATAGATGTAACTACGTTTTTATTAATAAATAAAATGAATTTATTATTTTATTTTTAAATAACTTTTTAAGACCAGGTTAAAGCTGGTCTCGTATATTGGATCACTTCAGCCTTAGAAAAACTAGGCATCAGGTTGACTATCAAATATTTATGCATCCCTAATCCTTAATATGTACCATTACTAACTTGCTAACTATATTTTGATATAAGTATTTAGGTAGTCAAATTATTGATATTAAAAGTAATTTATTATATGCAGCTCAATTCAAATTTAAGAAAAATCATAATAATATTAGTGGGTTAAACCCATTGACTTAATTAAAAAAAGTTTAAATGAGCTTATATACTTAATAATATAATTCAAACTCGTTAATCTTATGTAGCGGCCACACAAATAATGTCTGAACAACAAAAAGAAAAAGAAGCACACATGCTCTATGTAATGCCCCTCATGATATTTTCCTTGGCATTGTGTTCAGGACCGGAGTAAACAGGACGGAGGAAGGCTCAAGTGGAGTTTGAAGGAGCTCCACGCCGTGGCGAGGAGCAGGGCCGCCGTGGCGAGAAGCTTCCAGTGGCATTGTTCCGGGTTAATTTGGTGGAGCTGAGGCGAGGAGTGCTGTAGCCGCGGTGAGAGTCGTAAAAATGGTTTAAATCCAGATCAGTCGGACGCGAAAGAAAGAAAGAAAACGAAAGGAGCGACGAAGGGAGACTGAGGAGCAGTGTTAGGGTTCGAGTTTTGCGACGTCCAGGAGTGATTCTCGTCCATCGGGAGCTTGGATTCAAGTTGGTAAGTGTTCCCTACTCCTCTCTCTCCATTTTCTTCGGTTGAAATTTGGGATTTTCGGTTATATGGTTGGATTTCCGAGTTGGGGTGAAATCCACTGATTGAAATGGGTGATTTGAGGTTCATGGAACTTGTTTTGATATTCTTGTGGCTTGGATGTGAGTTTTGAAGGGATTATGTGTGTTTAGAGCTTAACCCTAGGTTGTTTTTGGTTAGGGCTCTTGGGAATCCGAAGTATATGAGGTTGTATGGTGTTTGAGTAATCCCTAAGAGCTTATTGATGCATGAAAAGGGTGTTGGAACCTTGGGTTAGGTTAATGTGGTTGAATTGTGATGTTTGATTTGTTGGTATATTGTGCTAATGGAAGAATTGTGACATGATAAAGGTTGTTGGCCAATCGAGAGGGGTTCACGCGTACTGGACAGTTCAAGGAAGCTTGTGGAACTCGTGTGTGTGGTAACGACAATTGAGGTAACCGGGTGTTTGTTTATGTTGTATTGACTATGTTATACGATAGTACGTGTATTTGTATATATATGTGTGTTTCATTTATACCACGATATTGATGGGTTGTGTATACTGTTTATGTGTATATCTATATATATATATCGTGGTATGTATTGTTAGACGATGGTTATGATTATGATGATGATATGTGTGATGATGATATGATATGTTGCATACATGACATTATGATGATGATATGATGATACATGAGCATCACCACATGATATTGTGAGATTGTGATGTATGGTGGATGCAGTGGTGATGACGTGATGGTGGTATGATGTATGATTATATATATATGTTAGGGAGGATAAGGTTGGATTATATATATATATTAGGGAGGATAAGGTTGGATTATGTGTATATGTTAGGGAGGATAAGGATGGATGATATATATGTGTTAGGGAGGATAAGGATGGAGTCCCTGGGAGGGCGACATGCATTGTCATTCATTTCATATTGCATTCATGATTTGTATGAGATATATGTATATATATATATATATATCTGTGTGTGTGGTTGTCGTTCCCGGTTACTGAGACATTGTCTCACCCCCTTTCCCATAAACTAACCTTTCAGGTGACGGTTCTGGCACGAGTCCGGAGAAGACGCGGGAGTAGCTGTGTACGTGGGAATAGTCTGTGTAGTGTGTGTATTCTGTATTGGTATTTTGTGCCAAGTAGGATAGAGAATGGTTTGTAATGGATAATGATATGATTGAGACTGGCTATGTATGGATGTTTATGTATGTGGTATGTATAGTTGAAGGTTGTTGAGAAGTTTGTATGGTAGCTTTGGTAAGTCCAGAGTGTTGTTGGGCCTTGTTGGTGTGTGTAAGGGCCTGTAGCCCATTTGGTCAAGTTGGGTTCCAAGGGGTCAAATCTCAGAGGAGTGGTTCCTTTGAGATGAAACCTCTTTGAACAGGTTTGTTCAAGAGATTTGGACCTGTATGAATGGTCTTTGAGTGACCAGTTGCCTTTGGTGGCAATTGGAGTTGGTTAGTGGTGAGTTTTGGTCAACAAGTGGCCAAAACGGTGTCAAGGGTCCAGAATCTCCATTCGGAGTTGGATTGAGGTAAAAGTGGTGTCTGTGGATAGATGGGGACTAGATTGACTTGTAGGAGTTAGAATCGAGTCAATCGGAGGTCGGAGCATAAAGTTATGCGCGTCAGAAGTTCGCCCCGAAGTGTGGAATTTGCTGATATGGGATATCAGCTGGGGGCGCCGCGGCGCAGGAAGTCAGGCCGCGGCGCCAGAGGAGGCAGTAGCGATGTTAATGCAGGGTAGGCCGGAGCCGCGGCGGTACTGTAGCGGCTGCGGCCCCAGCCCAGATTTTGGTGCTTTTGAGTTGTTTCCGCTGTGTTTATGAATTGGAAGAGTTGTTTTGAGATGGCAGGGTTGTGTTTGGTCAGATTTTGAAGTATTTGGTTAAGTATGGAGGTGTCAGGAGATAGGGTGTTACACTCTATGGCTTCAAGGTGCAGTTTTACATTCAACGAGGACTCGCGTATGTGAAATATGTTATTCATATATATATATGGGGGGTAAATAAAAATTATTACAGGCAGAATGCAGCAAAGCTTAACAATGAAAGACTGAAATTACAATATTACACTATAAATCTACTCCTTCAATGGAGGACAGAAAAAACGGTTTGGATGAGAGTGAGAATGAGGAGTGCGATTCCAGCAATAGAAGCCATAGTTTGCCAAGCTGGCTTGCAATAATCACGCCTCAAAGTTCTCATCCTCTGTTGACAACAAGGTTCTTCATAGAAACGATTCAACCTTTTGTAGATACCAACATAATTTGAATTTAAATTATATCGAATTATTTCTTTCCGAAGACCACTAAATAATTTAGCAACATCACTGGTATCTGTCATGACCCAAAATCCAGGCCATGACCAGCCCATAGACTAAGCTGTCACATGCCTACTTAGCCTAGCAAGCCTAACAGAAAAACTTATACAACTAGTCAATTTAAATAAAAACTAAACTGAACTACCAAAATACTTCCAACAATCACTCACAGTTCATAACTTATTTCATTCCTTATATCTAAGAACAAATAAAAGTAAAGAATCAACAAATATATAAGGTTATCTAAGTCAACAGGACTCGATCGTAACTCCACTATAGTAGTCACGTCACCACGGGATCTACGTTATTATAAGACTAGAGATGTCCTACCTAATGTCCAAGAAGTCCAATTTTCTTAGAGTGCTTTATTCAACTACCTGCTGATCTGAAAACTTGAAATTAGGAGATGTGAGTCTACCACTGACTCAGTGAGAGCATAAAGAACAAAGTGCACAGAAGGGAAGCAAAAGTTGCACAAGAGCTTTTGAAAACAACCTTACAAGTATATCTACCTATATTTGAACTAATCATTTATATACAAAACATTTTTATACCAACAACAAGAGGCTCAACACAAAATAATATTTCATTCGTCTAATAGAAAGGAAGGTTCACTTAGAATACTAAATGCTATCACACTATGCACATCACAAAAATCCATTTTCCACATCCTATAACAAATGGTGGGGAATAACCGTCCCACATAGTATAATAATATAATAATATCTTATATACTGCGGGAGAAATAGCCGTCTCACCCGATAATTTATATAATACTATATCTTATATAAATAAATGTGAGGAATAACCGTCTCACCTGTTAAATACTTATATTACAAATCAATTAAGCTTATACTCAAAATGAAGGAAATAGTAAAACAAAGAAAAAAAACAGTAATAAGAAACAAGACAATATATATATATGTATAACAACACAGCAGTATGTCCACAATATTAATTTAAGTGCTATTGACAATGATTTCCATCACTAAGGCTCATCTTATTAAAATCATTATAAGATTACTAAGATTGAGGAACTAAAGGTAAGTTATGAAAAGAGAACAAATATACTGTAACTGGAAATTAAACTCAGTAAGCCTTAATATCTAGAAGTGTAAAAAGAAAGGAAGGAAAACATATTTTGGATTTGCTTCCCAAACAAGGCAGAATATACAAGGGGAATAAGTAAAAATTATTTAAGGCTAGGGGAAATAGAGAAGGTACAAAATGAATGGTGACACATTGTCATCTATACACTCACCTGTTGGGACCAATCGTATAGATCCCTTTTTCCTTCTACCTAAGATTCAAATTGTGGAAGTTTCACCAGTACAACTTGATGAAGATGAGCAACGAGGTTGTGGCTGAGAGAAGAGAGAGTAATTGTGATATTAGGGTTCTCTTTACTAGATTTAATATAAGATTCTAGATCACTATTTTAGATATTTTAAAAATAATAATAATAAAAAGATCCAGAATAAGATTTTAAATCATTATCTTAGATACTTTAAAAAAAAAAATAATAATAATTAAAAGATCCACGATAAGATTTTAAATCATTATCTTAGATACTTTAAATAATAATAATAATTAAAAGATTTATCTCAAAATTTAAACTCAATTTTTTTGAAAAATATATATATAAATATATTAATCTACTAGATATCTAAATATCAAGAAAAAAAATTCCTAAGTATATCTCAAAATGACAATATAAAATAATTGTTAAAATATTATTATATTTATTTATAACTAATCATTTTACTAAGGGTATCACAGTATCACCTAGAGAGTTTGAGATTATCTTATTCTGAATAAGGACATCCATATCTTTTTGTGTTGATTAGGCGACCCATGAGAACAACATGATCGGTAATATCAGATTCATCTAAATAATAACATTGATCTCCAGCTATCATATTACGAAACAAAGTTTCTATGGTATCTTCCACCAAAATATGTGGGACTTCAAGAGTACTACACCCTGAAATTTTCAAGTCTAATAGGCAGTTGCTTGTAATTGCCTTAAACTTTATTCCTGCTTCATTTAACTCCTTTGCACCATATAAAAGAATATCGGGTCCATCCTCTAGGGAATCCCTTTCATATCTTTCTCTTGGTAAGTGAAAGAACCTGAGAAGATCTATGAAATGCTTTATTCTACCATTGGAATTAGGCTCTAATTTTTGTGTGTTATAATGTTCAAAGAAGTCACAGGTGAGTTCAAGAAAGGAAGGGAGGTTACCACAATCGTCTAGTGGACATGCTTTATTGAACAGACCTTCGAGAAAAAAGAAGGGCAGTTGATTCGCAAATAAAAGCAAATCCTGCATTATCTTATGTACCAATAATGGTTCTGATAGTTTAGAATCGCTGAATATCCTAGGACAACAAAAGCACCTGTAGAATAATTCAATGATGAAAGCAACATCCAGTAATATCAGTTCCACAAATTTTTCCTCAGTGAGCTTGATGTTCTCTGAGTAACAAGCCCGAACCCCTGTTATGAATCTTCCACAAAACTGTGCAAATCGTTGGAGCTTGTCTTAGTTCTTTGTGTAAAGCTTTCCAAGAATATTTGTTTGTGCCTTTTCATTTCCCGCAATCCCACATTTTTGTAATGAAAGGGTCCAATCGATATAACACTTGGGGTGTAAGCATCTTCTTTGATACCACGGAACGATTGTGGCACCTTGTAGATACAACAAGTTTGAGACAAGAGACCATCTTCACCATTAATGTCAATGATGACATCATCTTCCATCTATCAAGTATGATTTAGAAAGCTATATTAGCATTTCCATAAGAAAAAAGAAAGGGAACTTAAAGCTAATGAAATCTAAAATTGTGTTTTTCGTAATAACTGACTTGTAATCAGACAAATGTTTTTAGAGCAAAAACTAAATCAAGCTTAAAAAGGCTAATAATTTAGTAATTAAGCATGAGCAGGGGCGGACCGAGAGAAAATGGTTTGGGGGCCAAGTTAGATGATTAGAAAAATTTATAAATATTTTTTATAACATAAATTTACATGGCTAAAGTATAGAAATTTTTTGTTTTATCTTATAAGCATAAAGACATTTTAAAGGAAAAAAAAATCTGGGAGGAGCCACAGCTCCTATCACTGTACCTGTGTCCGCCCCTGGGCATGAGCTATCTTAAAGGTTGTTAGCCAAGAAAATTAGAAAAACCTTCATATATATTTGAACAAGAGTGAGGATCTATACTTCTTGCTGTTCTGAGTGATTGGAAGATAAACCAGTAGGATGAGGAGTGGGAAGAAGTGGTTGCAGTTCCACCATTGCTTGCGTAATCTCAGTGGTCAACTGTTTCTGCTTCACCTCCTCCATCTCCCAAATGTTTTTTCGAGAAGAAGCTTAATTAGGATCTGCTCCTCTTGTCTCCTCTATTTATATATATCCGATTACTTGATGAGTTGAAAAACTCTAACCCTATGTTTGAATAGAGAAAACTAGAGGAAAAAATTACAGAGAAAACATGTTTTCCTCTATTTGGATAATAAGAGAAAATAAGGAAAAAAAAATGAGAGCCGGGCGAAAAAGATATATATGGCCCACATATTTTTTTCCCAAAATTTTCTCTTAAAAAATGAAAAAATTTTGGGGAGAAAATATTGTGGAGTGAAAAAGAGACATGAACCCATATTTTCTTTCTAATTTTCTCCGTAAGAAGAGGATTCTCTTTTCACTTTTCTTACATGGACTCCCCCTGGTATAACATCCATAAATTTCCACCTATGATTAATACGGTTTCAATAAATTATTTTAAATTATAATGAGCATACATTGAATACATGTATGCAATGAATTGTGGTTTCAATAAGTTATATTGAATCTTAATGAACATACACTAAATGAAGGTATACAATAAACTGTGGTTTCAATAAGTCACATTAAATTATGATGAGCATACATTGAATGAAAGTATATAATGAATTAATGTCACTTACTGGCCAAGAGATCAACACTATAAATACCCATCCCATTTCTTCATTTCAGCACACCACCAGTTGTGAGTGAAAGAAAGAGAGAGCCGAGGGAGAGAAAGAGAGTGTGAGTGAAAGAGAAGGAAAAGGAAGAAAGGCTGGCTTCAAGTAAGGTATGGAGATATTTTCTGGAGTTTATTTTTAGAGTATAATGAAATTAAAATTTTTATTTATTCCTATGTAGATTGTTGATCAAGTTAGGAATATATAATGAGAATTTGAGATTAAAAATGAGAATAATAAGATACCAGTGATTAGAAATTAAGCTTAAATATTTATGTTCATGAGATAATTCCATTAGTACTTATGTGAATATTAGGTACTTAAAAATTCAAGAAGGAAGGTAATTTGCTTAGCTCAGGATACTTTTCAGTTGAGATAGTATTTTATTTATTTTATATATTTTTTGTGAATTAATTATAGATATTATGTGATACTATTGGATGAGTTGTTTCAATATAAATATTTTGAAATACTATGAATATCTAGTATAAAGAGGAGACTATGCCGAAATTTTTGTAGATGCATAAAAAATGTTATTTGGTTTGCTTACATAACTATCTGATTATGAGTATGATTGATATGAATGGATATATATACTACTGAGATTTCCCTAAATCTCACACCTAATCACTAACAATATTAAGGCCAGGTACGAGTAAAGGCAAATGTAAGGAGGTGGTTAACTAAGAGGAAGCAGGCTGGAAGATATTATTTTATACTAGAATAAATGTATTAAATTATGGTGATATGTTTTAGTTATGATTTCTATCCTAGATATTTACTGACTTTACTTTGGATGTTCTGAAACAATAGTAAGATAATTATAGTACGATTGGCTAATTGTTATTAATTAAAGTAAATTTTTAGTTAAGTTATTGTCTTTTGAACAACTAAATTTTGAAAAGTTTAAAAGTATAGTTGTTCTAGGTTTTTAAGTTCTTTCTGCTAGACATATAAAGTTTGATTAAAAGCCTAGTAATTTAAGGTGTTACACCTGGCTTGTATACAAGCTAATATATAACTTATTGATGAATGACAAATTTTAAAAATTAAAAAATTTAAAAATTAAATTTCTTTTTCAATAATTATAAAATTAACTTATTAATAGTGTTTATTTTTAACTTTTCAGTCATTCTCTATGAAGTTACAACCTGACTTTAATTCGTATTTTCGTCCAATGATAATAGTAAATCTCTAATAACACCCTTGCAATGTGAAACAAAAAGTCTGATTAATTGAAATATTAAAAAGCATGTTTGGCGACTTCTTTTTAAAAAAAAAATAACTTATTGAATATATTTTGATGACTTTTTCTCTTCTTATATCCGCTCAGTGTCATCTTGTCTTAATAATTTCTTTTCCTGTTCTTTGTTTTCTTTCAACCCCCCTAATCTTATCTGAATTGTAATTTTATCTACTCCTTGTTTAGGTTTTGTCGCACAACCGACACGAGATGGAGATTAAAATTGAGAGGGAAAGCAAGGAAGGGTGGAAAACGAAATAGAGTAATCAAAAAAATAACAAGAGCTTCTGGAGAGTCTAGCTAGATGGGGGGAGGGAGAGGTTAAACAAAAGGGGAAATCAGGAAGTAGGAGAAGCGGAAGATATATTCAAGGATCAGATTTAAATTTAAATGTGTTAGAATGGATGGAACTTTGAAGTGTAGAAGAAAATGAGAATAGAAAAAAGGTTGTGCACAATTTTTCAAGCCATGGGTAACACTTTCCTTTAGGCTTAATTTGCCCCCACCAATTTCTAGATATTGAGTACAACTTGGGTTAGTGACGAATTTACTGTAGGATACAATGAAGACCCTTGAGTAGGTGCTGTACATCCAAAACTCAAACATAGACAACAATGGCTTTTACAAAGTGATAATTTTCTTTTTATCCTTTCTGCACTAAAGATAAATGCAAGTGAGTTTGTATATGTTGAAACAAGAGTAGATGAATAAAATTGGAATTGCAACACCCTACCTCCTTATAACTCGAGACCTGACTAAAAACTTTAAAATACAACCAAACACAATGTAATGCCCCTCATGATATTTTTCTTGGCATTGTGTTCAGGACCGGAGGAAACAGGACGAAGGAAGGCTCAAGTGGAGTCTGAAGGAGCTCTACGCCGCGGCGAGGAGCAGGGCCGCCGCGGCGAGAAGATTTCCAGTGGCATTGTTCTGGATAATTTGGTGAAGCCGTAGTGAGGAGTTTTGGAGCCGTGGCGAGAGTCGTAAAAATTGTTTAAATCCGGATCAATCGAATGCGAAAGAAAGAAAGAAAATGAAAGGAGCGACGCAGAGAGACGAGGAGCAGTGCTAGGGTTCGGTATTTTTGATGTCCCAGAGTGATTCTTGTCCATCGGGAGCTTGGATTCAAGTTGGTAAGCGTTCCCTACTCCTCTCTCTCCATTTTCTTCGGTTGAAATTTGGGATTTCCGATTGTAAGGTTGGATTTCTGAGTTGGGGTGTAATCCACCGATTGAAATGGATGTTTTGGGGTTAAGGAAGTGTGTTTTGATGTTCTTGTTGCTTGAATGTGAGTTTTGAAGGGATTATGTGTGTTTAGCGCTTAGCCCTAGGTTGTTTTCGGTAATGGCTCTTGAGAACCCGAAGTGTTTGAGGTTGTGTGGTGTTTGAGTAACCCTTAAGAGCTTATTGATGCATGAAAAGGGTGTTGGAACCTTGGGTTAGGTTAATGTGGTTGAATTGTGATGTTTGATTTGTTGGTATATTATGCTAATGGAAGAATTGTGACATGATAAAGGTTGTTGGCTAATCGAGAGGGGTTCACGCGTACTGGACAGTTCAAGGAAGCTTGTGGAACTCGTGTGTGTGGTAACGATAATTGAGGTGACCGGGTGTTTATTTATATTGTATTGATTATGTTATATGATAGTACGTGTATTTGTGTATACATGCATGTCTCTTTCATACCACGATATCGATGTGTTTGTGTGTACTGCTTTTATATCTATATATATCGTGGTATGTATACTGGTAGATGATGGTTATGACTATGATGATGCTATGGTGATGATGATATGATATGTTGCATACATGACATTATGATGATGATAAGTTGATACATGAGCATCACCACATGACATTGTGAGACTGTAATATATGGTGGATGGAGTGGTGATGATATGATGATGATATGGTGTATGATGATATATATATATGTTAGGGAGGATAAGGGTGGATGCTATATATGATATATATATGTTAGGGAGGATAAGGTTGGATTATATATATATATATGTTAGGGAGGATAAGAATGGATGATATATGCGTTAGGGAGGATAAGGATGGAATCCCTGTGAGGGCGACATGCATGTCACTCATTTTATATTGCATTCATGATTTATGTGAGATATATGTATATATATATATGTGTGTGTGTGGTTGTTGTTCTCGGTTACTGAGACATTGTCTCACCCCCTTTCCCATAAACTAACCTTTTAGGTAACGGTTCTGGCACTAGTCCGGAGAAGACGCGGGAGTAGCTGTGTACGTGGGAATAGTCTATGTAGTGTGTGTATTTTGGATAATGTATCGTGCCAAGTAGGATAGCATGGTTTGTAATGGATAATGATATGATTGAGATTGGTTTGGATGTATGCATGTGTATGTATGTGGTATGTATGGTTGAATGTTGTTGAGAAGTTTGTGTGACAGTTTTGGTAAGTCCAGAGTGCTGTTGGGCCTTGTTGGTTTGTGTAAGGGCCTGTAGCCCATTTGGTCAAGTTGGGTTCCAAGGGGTCAAATCTCAGAGGAGTGGTTCCTTTGAGGTGAAACCTCTTTGAACAGGTTTGTTCGAGGGATTTGGACCTGTATGAATGGTCTCTAAGCGACCAGTTGCCTTTGGTGGCAATTGGAGTTAATTAGTGGTGAGTTTTGGTCAACAAGTGGCCAAAACGGTGTCAAGGGTCCAGAATCTTCATATGGAGTTGGATTGAGGTGAAAGTGGTGTCTGTGGATAGATGGAGACTAGATTGACTTGGAGGAGTTAGAATCGGTCAATCAGAGGTCGGAGCATAAAGTTATGCGCGTCAGAAGTTCACCCCGGAGTATCGAATTTGCTGATATGGGATATCAGCTGGGGGCGCCGCGGCGCAGGAAGTCAGGCCGCGGCGCCATAGGAGGCAGTGGTGATGTTGATACAGGGGAGACCGGAGCCGCAGCGGTACTGTAGCGACCGCGGCCCCAGCCCAGATTTTGGTGCTTTTGAGTCGTTTCCGCTGTGTTTATGAATTGGAAGAGTTGTTTCGAGATGTCAGGGTTGTGTTTAGTCAGATTTTGAAGCTCTTGGTTAAGAATGGAGGTGTCAGGAGGTAGGGTGTTACACACAACCTCAATATTTCAAAACAACTCTTCAAAACTTCAAACAGCGGAAACGACTCCTAAAAACACCAAAAATAGGGTTGGGGCCACGGCCGCTACGGTACTGCCATGACTCCGGCCTCCCTTATTTTTACATCGCTTCTGCTCTCATTGGCACCACGACATGGACTCTGGAGTCGTGGCGTCCCATGCTGATATGCCATATTAGCAACTTTCATACTCCAGGGCGAACTTCAAATGTGTATAACTTTATACTGCGACCTCCAATTGATTTGATTCCAACTCCTACAAGTCAATCTAGTCTCAAACTAGCCATAGACACTACTTTCACCTAAACCCAACTTCGTATGGAGATTCTATACTCTTGACACCGTTTTGGCCTCTTATTGACCAAAACTCACAACTAACCACCTCAAATTGCCACCAAAGGCAATTGGTCACTTGGAGACCATTCATACAGGTCCAAAACCCTCAAACTAACTTGTCCAAAGTAGTTTCATCTCAAAGGAACCACTCCTTTGAGATTTGACCCCTTGGAACCTAACTTGACAATCCGGGCTACAAGCCCTAAAACTTACCACTTGGGCTCAACTCTAACTCTGGGCTCACAAACACCAACCTATAGACTTCTCATCCTCCAAAACCATACCACCTTACATACAACATGCATAATCATACAATCCATTCATAATAATCCTTATCAATAACCATACATCATCATCATAATCATCAAATCCATATCTAGCTGTGTGCATACCACGATATATAGAAAATCGTACACATAACACATCAATATTGTAGTACGAAAGAAACATGCATATATATACATAAATATACATACTAATATACAATACAATACAAATAAACAAATATCGGGTTACCTTAATTGTCATTACTACATGCACAGGAGTTCCACAAGCTTCCTTGAACTGTCCAACACACGTGATCCCCTCTCGATTACCCAAACAACCTTCATAATACCAAAATTCTTCCATTAACACAATATACTAATAAACCAAACATCACAATTCAACCACATTAGCCTAACCCAAGATTCCAATACCCTTTTCATGCATCAATAAGCTCTTAGGGACCATTCAAACACTACACAACCACATATACTTCAGATTCCCAAGAGCCCTAGCCAAAAACAACCTAGGGTTAAGCTCTAAACGCATATAATTCCTTCAAAACTCACATCCAAGCAACAAGTATACCAAAACACACTTCCTTAATCCCATTTCAATTGGTGGATTTCACCCCAAACCAGAAATCCAGCCTTAACACCAAAAATCCCAAATTCCAACCGAAGAAAAATGGAGAGGAAGGAGTATAGAACACTTACCAACTTGAATCCAAGCTTCCAAGGTCCGAAAATCACTCCTAGACACCGGAAATCTCAAACCCTAGCACTGTTTCTCGTGATCTCCCTCTGTTTCTTTCTTTTCGATTGACCGAACTGATCCAGATTTAAATAAATTTCCCGACTCTCGCCGCGGCCTCAACATACCTCACTGTGGCTCCACCAAGTTCAACCGGAACAATGCCACTGGAATGGTTTTAGCCGTGGCGGCCCTACTTCTTGCTATGGTGTAGAGCTCTTCTAGACTCCACTTGAGTCCTCCTTCATTTTGTTTCTTCGGCTCCTGAACACAAAGCCAAGAAAATATCATGAGGGGTGTTACACTCTCCCCTCCTTATAAAAATTTTGTCCTCGAAATTTCAACTTTTACCTTAAGCAAAAATCTCTAGATACTTCTTTCGCATGGAATCTTCCGTCTCCCACGTCACATCATTAGATGTCAAGCTGCTCCATAGGACCTTTTTCAACTTAATGGTCTTATTCTATAGCTGCTTTTTCTTCACATCAAGAATTTGCAACGGCGTGACCTCAAAAGTCAGATCTTCTCACACTTGAACTGCCTCATCATCAATTATATGAGACAGGTCTGGATGATACTTCTTGAGTTGAGACACGTGGAAAACATCATGCAACTTACGAGATTAGGTGGTAGCACCACTCGATACCCTACTAGCCCAATTCGTTCCATAATTTGATATAGACCCATATACCTCAGAGTGAGCTTCTTGGCTTGAATCGATCTTCCAACACCAGTAGTAGGTGTGACCTTTAAAAACACACGATCTCCAACATCAAACTCCAATGGTCTCCTCCTCCTATTTGTATAACTCTTTTGCCAACTTTGAGTACTAAGAAGCTTCTGACGAATACTCTCTATTAGCCAAGAGGTTTGATCCATAATATCTGGGCCTAAAAGACTCCTTTCACCGAGTTCAACCCAACACAATGGTGACTTGTACTTTCTGCCATACAATGCTTCATACGGAGCCATTTGCAACTCGAGTGGAAACTGTTGTTGTAGGCAAATTCAACCAATGGCAGAAGCTGATCCTAATTGCCTTTATTCTCCAGAACATGTGCCCGCAGCATGTCCTCCAAAGTCTGAATAGTCCTTTTAGTTTGCCCATCAGATTGAGGGTGATAAGCAGTACTGAAACTCAATTTCATACCTATGGCCTTTTGAAGAGATTTCCAAAATCGAGTTGTAAACCTAGGATCTCTATCCGACATAATATTCATCGGGACTCCATGTAGCCTCACAATCTCATTCTCATACAACTGGGCCAACTTCTCTAGTAAAATAGTTTCCTGAATTAGAAGAAAACGGGCAAACTTTGTAAGCCTGTCCACAATGACCTATATCGCATTGTGTCCTAAAGAGGTCCTCGATAATCCTATCACAAAATCATGGAAATACTATCCCATTTACATTTCGAGATCTCCAAAGGTTGCAATATACCAGCAGGCACTTGGTGCTCAAACTTTACCTTCTGACAGATTAGACATCTTGCCATAAACTCTGCGATGTCCTTTTTCATATCTGGCCACCAATAACTATGCTTCAGATCCTAGTACATCTTAGTGGTACCTGGGTAAATAGTATACCTGCTCTTATGAGCTTCCTCCAAATAATTTCACGCAACCCCGCAACATTTAGCACACAAATCCGACCATGGTACTGGATGATGCCTTCCTAAAAAATATCATAGTCCTGGGTCTCTGCCATTTCAATCTGTTCCCGAATGCCCAAAAGATAGTCATCCTCCATCTAAGCATAGTAAATGTTCCTTAATAAATCACTTGATACATTGATGGTACTCATTACTGATACTCCAGGATGGACATTAATAAATAACTTCATATTTTATAGGCTTTCAGCAACTGTTGCTCCCTCATTATCATTGTGGCCATATGGATCAATTTTCTACTCAACGCATCCGCAACCATGTTGGCTTTCCTAGGGTGATACTTTAGAGCAAATTTGTAGTCCACCAGGAACTCAACCTAACACCTTTGCCTTATATTCAGCTCTTTCTGATCAAACAGATACTTCAAATTCTTGTTATCACTGAACACCTTAAACTGAGCGCCATAGAGATAATGCCTCTACAATTTCAAGGCAAACACTACAGCCACTAGCTCAAGGTCGTGAGTAGGATAGTGCTCCTCATGAGGCCTCAACTGCCTTGAAGCATACACCATGACCCTGCCTTGCTGCATCAAAACATACCCTAGACCCTTCTTAGAGGCGTCCATGTACACAATGAATGGCTCTGATGGGTTAGGGATAATGAGCACTGGGGTAGACGTCAGACAAACCTTCAGCTCTTGGAATGTTCTCTCACACCTGTCATCCCAAATGAAAGATCAATCCTTACGGGTGAGTCTAGTCAATAGCATAACAAGCTGAGAGAATCCCTTAATGAACCTTCGGTAATATCCAGCTAAACCCAGAAAACTCTGAATTTTAGTCACTGATCGCGGTCTCTCCCAATTCAACACTGCTTCAACTTTATTGGGTTCTACTGCCACTCCTTCTGCAGAAATCACATGACCTAGAAATTTCACCTCCCATAGTCAAAACTCACATTTACTGAGCTAGGCATGTAGTTGGTAATCCCGTAATACTTGTAACATAATCCATACATGGAGCATATGCTCTTCTTTACCCTTGGAGTAAACCAGGATGTCATCAACGAAAACCACCATAAATTTATCCAAATACGGCTGAAACACCTTATTCATATCATCCATGAAGATTGCTGAGGGATTGGTCAACCCGAATGGCATCACAAGAAACTCATAATGACCATATCGAGTTCGAAAAGCTATTTTGGGCACATCTTCAATACGCACTCTCAATTGATGGTATCTCAACCTCAAATTGATTTTCTAGAATACAGAGGCATCTGCTAACTGGTTAATCAAGTCTTCAATCCTAGGCAAAGGATATTTATTCTTGATTGTCACTCAGTTCAGTTATTGGTAATCAATGTATAATCTGAGGCTACCATCCTTCTTCTTGATAAACAATACTGGAGCTCCCCCAGGCGAGACATTAAATCTGATAAAACCTCTTTTCAACAAATCCTCAATCTGCTTCTTCAGCTTTTTCAATTCAGACGGTGCCATTCGATATGGAGCCTTTGAAATAGGACTTGTCCCGGGCACCAACTCGATGGAAAACTCTATTTCTTGTGGTGGGGGCAAACCAGTAATCTCCTCTGAAAACACATCAGGGAATTCATTCACAACCGGATATCTTTCGACACCTCCTTTTATATCCACGTTCACAGAGATGAAAAGCAGAAACCCTTGACATCCTTTCTTCAGATACTTGTCAGCTTGGGTAAAGGACAAACAAACATTCTCAACCCCTTCAACACTAAGGATGTTCATCAGCAAAGACACAGTCTTTCGAGCACAGTCAAGAATAGCATTGTTTGCCTCCAACCAATCCATCCTAATTATCATGTCAATCTCTTGCAACGGCAAACAAATCAGATCCAAGGTAGTGCTTTGATGTTTAAAACGAACCACACAATTCAAACAAGCTTAAGCAGTTCTTAATGAAACTCCCATGGGTGTGGCTATTGATAACTCAAAAGGCAACTCTATTGCCATAATACTCAATCTCCGAGCACAATCAAAAGAAATGAAAGAATGTGATGCACCTGAATCAAACAAAGCATGAATAGAGTAACCATTAAGTTTAAGTTTTCCTTTAATCAAATTAGGTGCTGCATCTGCTTCTTCTTGGGTGATGGCAAAAACTCGTTCGAGCATCGTGGGTCTCCTCATCGTATCCTCACGCCTTGGCTTATAACAATTTCGAGATATATGACCCGGTCTCCCACAGTTAAAACAAACCAAACATGGATAATCACAATGGTTAAACCCGCACTTTGTGCACAGATTTGATGTACTACCAGAACTGTACTAAGATAGAGTGGAGTTCTTTCCTACATACTCATTCTGACTAGAACTCCCTTGTTCAATGCCACCTCGATAAATGGGTCCTTTGTCAAACCCACCTTAGTTGAACTGATCCCTGCCAAACCTACCTCTTCCTCTACCATGACGATCTATATTATGTTGACCTCTTCCTCCACTAGAACCTGTTCTACTGCTGCTGCCACCACCACTACCACTTCCTGAGCCACTTCCTTTACTAATTCCTCCTGTAGGTCCTAGGTGAGAAAAAGCCCAAATCATGGAATTTCTTCTATGCTCCTCGGCTTCCTTCATCCGCCTATATAAGGCACGAATCTTCACACACAAGTCCTCAAAGGACACAAACTCCACCACAGACAGCCGCTCCTTTATCTCTGGATAGGCTCCCTTAAATAACCTCTAAGTCATCCACCTATCATCAGGATAATTATTTAGATAAGTGAAATATTTTGCCAAATCTAGAAACTGATCAATATAATCGTCCGTTGATAGATTCCCTTGTTGAAAAGTTTAGAACTCGGCCTCCTTTTGCATCATTAAGGCTGGAGGGAAGTAGTGTCCAAATAACCGTTCGTTAAACTACCCCAAATTCATAGGAGGATTCATCGCTTCAACACTCGGGAGAATACTCTTCCACCAACGCTTAGCTTTCTTTTAAAGTTTGAAGACCGCTAGTTGCACCCTTTGCCTTGAGGTGCAATCCATCATATTGAAGATGTTCTCCATTTGTTCTATCCACTCCTCAGCCTGTGACACATCCATGGTACCTTTGAAAGCTGGAGGATTAAACTTCTGAAAATCCTTCAGCTGTGAAGAGATACCCCTTCTTCCAACCCTTGGGGCTCTCTCAGGTTCCACCATAGTTTCATCGTCTCCTGCATTTAGATTCATAAACATACTAGCCTCTTCATTCACGTCCCCCTGTTCTTCCCTATCCATTCTCTCTTGCAATCTGTTTAACGTTTCTCCTTGAATATTCACTTGATTACTGAGGTCAGCCAGCATCTCATGCATTTGCCTCATGAGATCACTGTTACTCTGTCTTCCTCTGTGAGACATTTTTCCTACACACAAATAACAACACATTCAATTATATGATTCTAGACTGGGATTACAGTGGGAATATAGTCTATGTATTTAAAATTGTGCCAAGTAGTACTTTAAGCAGAACTAATGGCCCCAAAACCATGGCTCTAATACCAAAATTGTAACACCCTACCTCTTTACAACTCCAGACCTGACTAAAAACTTCAAAATACAACCAAACACAACCCCAATATCTCAAAACAACTCTCCAAAATTTCAAACAGCGGAAATGACTCCTAAAAACACCAAAAATAGGGCTAGGGTTGTGATCACTATAGTACAGCCGCGGCACCAGCCTCCCCTATTTTTGCATCGCTTCTACTCGCGCTGGCGCTGTGACTTGGACTCTGGAGCCGCGGTGCCCCATGCTGATATGCCATATCAGCAACTTTCATACTCTGGGGTGAACTTCCGATGCACATAACTTTATACTCTGATCTCTGATTGACTCGATTCCAACTCCTACATGTCAATCTAGTCCCAAACTAGCCATAAACACCACTTTCACCTAAATCCAACTCCATATGGGGATTCTGGACCCTTGACACTGTTTTGGCCTCTTATTGACCAAAACTCACCACTAACCACCTTAAATTGCCACTAAAGGCATTTGGTCACTCAGATATCTTTCATACAGATCCAAATCCCCTAAACTAACTTGTCCAAAGTGGTTTCACCTCAAAGGAACCACTCCTCTGATATTTGACCATTTGGAACCCAACTTGACAATCCGAGCTACAGGCCCTAAAACTTACCACTTGGGCTCAACTCTAACTCTGGGCTCACAAACACCAACCTATAGACTTCTCATCCTCCAAAACCATACCACCTTACATACAACATACATAATCATACAATCATTCATAATAATCCTTATTAATAACCATACGTCATGATCATAATCATTAAATCCCTATCTACCTGTGTGCATACCACGATATATAAAAAATCGTACACACAACACATTAATATCGTGGTATGAAAGAAATATGCATATATATACATACCAATATACAATACAATACAAATAAACAAACATCGGGTTACCTTAATTGTCGTTACCACATGCACACGAGTTCCAAAAGCTTCCTTGAATTATCCAACACATGTGATCCCTTCTTGATCACCCAAACAACCTTCATAATACCATAATTCTTCCATTAACACAATATACCAATAAACCAAACATCACAATTCAACCACATTAGCCTAACCCAAGGTTCCAATACCCCTTTCATGCATCAATAAGCTCTTAGGGACCATTCAAACACTACACAACCACATACACTTTAGATTCCCAAGAGTCCTAACCAAAAACAACCTAGGGTTAAGCTCTAAACACATATAATCCCTTCAAAACTCACATCCAAGCAACAAGAATACCAAAACAAACTTCTTTAATTCCATTTCATCCATTTCAATTGGTGGATTTCGCCCCAAACCGGAAATCCAAACTTAACACCAAAAAACCCAAATTCCAACCAAAGAAAAATGGAGAGGAAGGAGTATAGAACACTTACCAACTTGAATCCAAGCTTTCAAGGTCTGAAAATTACTCCTAGATGCCGGAAATCTCGAACCCTAGCACTGCTTCTCGCGGTCTCCCTCCGTTTCTTTCTTTTCGATCGACCAAACTGATCCAGATTTAAATAAATTTCTTGACTCTCGTCGTGGCCTCAGCATACCTCGTTGCGGCTCCACCAAGTTCAATCGGCACAATGCCACTGGAATGGTTCTCACCGTAGTGGCCCTACTTCTTGTGGCGGCATGGAGCTCTTCCAAAGTCCACTTGAGTCATCCTCCATCCTATTTCCTTCGGTCCTGAACATAAAGTCAAGAAAATATCATGAGGGGTGTTACGGGAATCATATAGAATGATGAAAGATTATGGACTATTTATAGGGAATGAGAAGACACCTCTTGAAGCAATATAACTCTTTCAATAAAATGATACATACATTAACCAATGTATGTACATTGTAATGATTCATGAATCTAGACAAAAAAGTTATTTTCTTTCATATGATTAATGTATATACATTGTAATGATTCATGAATCTAGGTAAAAGTTACTTCTTTTCATATTTCATGAATCTTGTGATTTTCCATGAATCATCTCAAGAGTCATCATTAATTCATGAATCCTTTAAGAGACACCTTTTTATTTTGAAAATTTTCTCACAATCCCCCACCATTTTCAAAATGAATAATTTTTTTTAAATAACAAATTCTTATCACTTCGGAAATCTCATGTTTTCGGTAAAGGCGTCTGAAAGACTTGAACCTTTACTTAGTAAGACATGGTTTCACCCATCCGGATTAATATGGTAGACAAGCTTTGAACCAATTAATCCATTTGAGCAGGCATGCATGACTTACGCATAAGATCTCGAACCATTGTATGCCATTTTTAGTAGACACTTTCTAATATGACGTTGTGTCTTATATCCTTTTCATGAGAGTTTGAGAGTCAAGCCCTTGGACTTCCTGAAGCGGCCCCACTTCACTCTTATATCGGTAGACTCTGTCAAGAATAACACCATGATAAGCACTTCAGCAAATATATGCTTACAGATCTATTAAGAGCTATAGCTCAACCTTCCTTTAAATCCATGGTAACCAAGTACTTTTCAACCCTGGGATTAATAGATTATATTTCATGTACTTGTAATCACTCTAATAGTATACTCTTACCATTTGAACTCAAGACTTGACATTAATCAAGTGTAAATAGGGTTTCCACCATTGGTGATTGTGATTTAATGAGCTTTAATCCTATCCCCCAATGATGTTTTCAACACCATATGCCTTGTCAGCCCTTTCGTCAAAGGATTTGCAAGATTTAACTCAGACCTTATATAACTAATAGAGATTACCCCATTCACAATCAAATCTTTCATATAGCTATGTCTTATTCCAATGTGTCGCGACTTTCCATAATAAACTTAGTTATAAGCCTTTGAAAGAATATATTGAATATCACAATAGATACATATTTGTGCTATTAACTCATGGTGGAATATATAATATAGGTTTATTTCCAAGAACGGTACCCCCACCAAGAGTGTAAACCCATGTACTTGTAGAAGCATGGTTCTTTATATAACTTACTCAACTATCATTTGTATATCCTTCTAAAATTGAAGAATTACCACTATAGGTCACACTATAATGATTGATTCATTTCAAGTAGTTACTGAATCTCAAATTTATATATATGTCATACAAGAAGATTATCTAAATTCACATGATCATTCATAAATTTGAATAAACATATCAAATATTCATCTAAACATTCATTATGCATGTTCATAAATTCACTTTTGAATGGTCACAATTTTTCAATGATATCTCTTAAAGAAACACAATCATATTAAGAACAATCATTAATAAAAGTCACAAAATGCTTTTTACAACTTCTACCAAGCCAACCATGCATAACATTAGAATTGATTCTAATACTTTAGAACCTTCTTCTATTCTAGGAAAAATATTGTCTAGTTAATCAAATAATGTATAATTATTGATTTCTTATAGATTTTAGAATTAAGTCAATATTTATCATCTCATTTAATATAATTAATATGACATAAATGATATCATTATATACTACAAGATTCAATAATACAAGTATAATAATAAACATTATTATTAACTTAAGCTACATTACATTTGAATATATTCCCACATAAATAATCCTGACCTACAAATATTCCTCCCTTGGACAAAATAAACTTGTCTCCCTCAAAAATAGACTTAAACCCAAACTTATTAAGGGTACAAAAATTAAATTATTGCTAACATCTGGTATATAGTATGCATATGTTAAAGTAAAAGTTTTTCCAGAAGTGAACTCAATTTCCACGGTCCCTTTGCCTTTAACTTGGACACTTGATGCATTTCCCATGTAGAGTACATTTTCATCCTCTTCCTTGAATATCTTGAAGAGATCCTTGTTCTTGAACACATGACAAGTTGCTCCAGAATCCACCCACCATGATTCATTATTTTCAACTATGTTGATCTCAGAAATAACAGCCACAAAATTATCTTTTGATGAAGAATTTCTTTCTTTCTTCTTTTGGAAGAAACGATATTCTTTCTTGTAATGATCAATATTTCCATAAAAGTAACATTTATCCTTCTTTTTCTTGTTCTTATGGCTATTTTGTCCATGAGATTCATCTGTTTCCTTCTATCTTTTCTTAGAAGTCTTATTTGACTGCCCTTCCTCTACCACATGTACTTTCTCATGAGTATTGGTGTCTCTAGTATCATCTTGTTTACAATACTCCTCTTCTAAATGAAGATGATTCCCTAGTTACTTAAGAAAAATATCTTCTTTTTTATACTTAAGACTCTTTTTGAAGTCTTTCCATGAAGAAGGAAGTTTATCTATGATTGAGGATAAAATGATGCTTTCATCCATATGCATGTTATATTGTTTGAAATTATTCAAAATATGTTCAATTTCACGCAATTGTTCCATAACAAATTTTCCATCAATCATTTTATAATTATTGAAACGAGTAACAAGAAATTTCTTACTTGTTGCATCCTCTTGCATGTACCTTGTTTCTAGTTTCTCCTATAGTTCCTTTGTAGAGGTTGAGTACTCTTGATAAATATCAAAAAGAGAATCACCAAGTTCATTGAGAATGTGTCCAATACAGATATCATCATCATTCTCCCATTTTTGCCTTTCTCTAATATCACTCATAGTTTCTCCTTCTCTTTCTTCGGGTTTGGGAGTGGTGAGAACATAGGCCACCTTTAAAGTAGTGAGTAGAAACTTCATCTTCTTCTGCCATCTTAGAAAATTGCCTCCTTTGAACCTCTCCAATTTCACAGAATTTGTAGTCAAATCCTTCAAAGAAGCCATTTGAATTCAACGAATTAAGCCTAAAGATTGTTAGAAGAGATGAAACTTTGAAGTGTATAAGAAAATGAGATTGGAGAAAAGGTTGTGTATAAGTCTTCAAGGCATGGGCAACACTTTCCTTTAGGCTTAATTCGCCCCCACTAATTTTCAAATATTGGGTACAACTTGGGTTAGTGACGAATTAACTGCATGATACAATGAAAACCCTTGAGTAGGTGCTGTACTTCCAAAACTCAAACCCATACAACAATAGCTTTTACAAAGTGATAATTTGCTTTTTATCCTTTGTGTACTAAAGATAAAGACAAGTCAGTTTGTATATGTTGGAACAAGTATGGATGAATAAAATTGGAATCATATATCAAGATGGAAGATTGTGGACTATTTATAGGGAATGAGAAGACACCTCTTGAAGCAACATGACTCTTTCAATAAAATGACACATATATTAACCAATGTATATACATTATAATGAGTCATGAATCTAGATAAAAAGTTATTTTCTTTCATATGATTAATGTATATATATTGTAATGATTCATGAATCTAGGTAAAAGTCACTTCTTTTTATATTTCATGAATCTTGTGATTTTTCATGAATCATCTCAAGAGTCATCATTAATTTATGAATCCTTTAAGTGACATCATTTAATTTTGAAGATTTTCTCACAAAATGTTCATTAAAGCCCGATAATAATTGAATTCAACTCAATTAAATAAACGTATAAAAAAATCTAAATTTGAATGCAAGAATTTTATTTTGATTTGCATATACCCTTCCGATTTTATGTTTCATAATATAAAAATGAAAGGTTGAGTGAATTAATGTAATTAAATTGGTATTCGTGCATTGCATTTTGTGCTCATACTTTTTCTTGTTTTTGATATACTCCACATAGTTTAAGTATCGGCCGCGGTGTTTATTACCTGAGTGACAAATAACTGAGGGGTTGCTGGTTGGTTGGCCCATTTAATTTGCCTTCTTTATGTGTAGTTTTTACAGATTCAAGGTTTTCCTTGAAAAGAGATCTTCTATACTTTAAAAAAAATATTAATCTATTTTAAAAAATTATTTGATAAATAATGAAAAAATAATAAATAAATAATGATAAAAATTATAGTTTTATATAGCATATTAATATTTTAAATTAAAATAACCACCATATAAATTTACTCTCCATTTTAAAATAAATCCCAGTTTGAAAATTTTTATATAGATGTAGAAAATCATTAAATAATTTAAATTATGCTAAAATTTATCAATATTTTACTAAAATATTCTTAACTTAAATATTCTAGAGGACTTATACTCTATCCATTTCTATTTTTATTGAAAGGTCTCATAATAAAACATAGTTAATGCTTTATGAAAATCCTAAAGTATGATAAACATTTTAAAAAAATCACAAAAACTTCAAAATGACGTTCATTTCAAAATGGAATTAGTAGTTGATTTTTTTTTTGGGCCAAAAGTAGTATTTCCTTTATTCTCATTTATAAATCACTTTTAACAACTTTACATAGATAAAAAAATAGTTAATATTAGTTAAGTTTCTTATAATTTTTAAAAAATATCATAACTTTTTAATATTATCCTTATTGAATTGTTATCTATCTTAATTGTATCTTTCTTAATCATTCTCTCTCTATTATAAATGTTTTGGATAAAATTAAAAAATAATAATTTAATACTCCTTAAATATTATAAAATAATTTATATTTTGAATAAGTATAAAGGTTGTAAAATATGAGAACAAACGGAGCAGTTGATGTTGCATCATAAGGCATGTGCATGCATTGATTCCACCGGCAGAAGGTTCTTGCATATGGGGTGAATGAAACATGAGGATTGAGGATCCACATCTGTTTCCAGAACATTATTGTGAAACATTTATGACGCCTTAGCCTTTACACTCTGCATTTTCCTCATCAGAGACGTCACCTTAATTAGGTTGGCATCCTTCATAAATGTAATTTTATATGATACTCTCTCTGTTTTTTAATATAAGGGATAAAAGATAAAATTATATAAACTAAGAAAAGTAATAAATTTATCTAGAATATAAAATAATTTTTAAAAATATCCTTATTTAATGTTAATAATTCTTTCATCATACAATTAATATAAATGAATTATATTGAAAATATATCATCTTAATTAGGGATATTTTTAAAAAAAATTATTAAATACACCAGACAAACTCCATGTATCTCTTATATTTTGAAACACGAAAACTCTCTCAATTATCCTTTATATTAAGAAATGGAGGGAGTATTTACTATATTCAATGATTCTAAATTTAAAATGGACCCACTATGTCACCACCCATAGATTAAACAAGTTCATATGTACGCCTTTAGATATTAATAAGTTGCTTTAGTTTGGACAGCAATTCCTATACTAACGTGTTTGACAAATTAAGGTAGATCCTTCGCATTCAAAATCATTTTTTAATGAAATAAATATGAAAAGTTAAATATATTAAACATTTTTTACTGTCAATATATGTAATAATTTTTAATTGTTATACTAAAAAAATATATAAAATCATTAGTAATATATATAATTTATTAAAAATTATACTAAAATAATTTATTTTTATTAAATATAAATAATATAATTTATATTTTAATTTTTCTACAATATATATAAATGACATTTAATCTAACCTGAAGTGACAAAATCGTGATGGAAGGGACACTGACGGAAGCATGTGGTACAAGACCTTAACTACTGAAGAAGACCATTACTAGCCTCAGTAGTTTGAAGACATGTGGCCGGATTTAGTTTAATATTCTTCATAAAAAAATTAATTTTTTTTTCGTAGTACAATAATTGAATTACTCCATTCACAGGAGATCTTTTATAAATTTTAATTGATTTAAAATATAAGATATTATATTTTTTTAATGATAATTTATTTTGTACCCCTATTAATTTATTACTTATTTCAAAATTTAAAAAAAATATAGGAGTGAAATTTGATAATTAATAAGAATAAAAATATAATATTGAAATTTGTTTTACAAGTTTAGGATTTATAATTAACTTTGGTTAAAAAGTGTAAATTAGTTTGAAGCCTGGAATGGAAGAGAGTATGGCATATTTAACATCTTTTATCATTATTATATTAATATTGATATATTGATGTGATTTGTCATAATCAATCTTCAAATTTAAATTCAATCTATTTAAATTTAAGTTTCAAGTAAAATATAAGATTTATATCAACATGTGCTATTAATAATTTATGAATAGTACTACTATCGATCTTCATTGCTTCATGGGTTTTAAACAATTATTGTAATGAACATTTTTCTCTTATCCTTATAAATAGAACAAAGAATCTAACAAATCTCTAGGACACAAACTCTAGTTGAAAATTTATGAAGAAAATGACATTTGACCATTTCTAATTTATAATATTAACCATTGAAAATCAAAAAATAATTTTTAAAAGTTATAAAAGTATATTATTATTAATGTTTGCTTGAAATTTTGAATCATTCTCTCTTAAAGTCTCTTTCTGAATTGCCTAAATTTATTTCTCTGTTTATATATTGCATTGTTATTTAGTGTTGTATTTTAATTTAATTATATTTTTAATTTTTAATCAATTTTTAAAAAAATTTACTATTCATATTCTCATTTAATAAATTAATTATTGTTAAACAGAAAAAGAAAATTTTTGAATCAATTAAAATTAAATAGATTTAGAAGTTTAAATTAAAACTTATTATTTATGAGCGATGCTAAATGATTTTCAAGAGATGCAGAGAATGTAAAACTACAACTTGGTTGTCGGAGAAGATAAGTAAAATTTCCAGTAATCAACTGTTAGAGGTTTTTAGGTAGTTGATTGCTAGGGAATATACTCATATACTTCGACGATCGTGTTTCAGATATAACTAAAACCCCAAGCATTAGTTGGAAATGTTTATTGTTAGAAAAGTTTCCATCGTCAGAAAAAAAGGCTTCATTGTTAGAAAAGTATTTCTTGCTAGAAACCATCGCGGGAGGGATAAAGGAGGGAAGAAAGGAAAGGGGTATTTTCATCATTTCACAAAGTTTATTTTAGCACCCAATGATCTAGGGACTTTTGAGTAGTTTTCAAAATTTTAGGGACTTTTGTGTAGACATTTTTTGTCATAACCCTTTTGTGTTTAAATGGACCGTCCATTTGTCCCAAAAATTAAATAGATTCATATAGGTAAGATTAGATATCCACTAATATGTTGCTTTAGTTTGGTGAGCAATCCTCATAACATGTTCTAGATGCATCCGCGCATTCGAAGTCATTTTTAAAGGAATAAGTAAAAAATTATACATATATATATACAGTAAACTGCTTTTTTATTGTCAATATGTTTAATAATTTTTAATTGTTATAATGAAAAGCCATAAAAAAGTACTATTTATATTCCTACAATAATTTATTTTTAACAAATATAAATAAGATAATTTATATTTTACATTTTGGTGCAATAGTAATGCCACTAAATATAGCATAAAGTAAAAAAAAAATGTTGATGAAAGCACATCGCACAAAATCTTAACCACTGAAAATGACCGTTATAGCTTTTAGTTTATACCTTTGAGGTTGTTCTCTTGGTGAGTAAAACTGTCTAAGAAGATCTGTGAAGTGCTTCATCTTATCATTAGGATTAGGCTCTAGATTTTGTTTGTTAAAATGGGCAAAGAAGCAAAACATGAACTCAAGAAATGATGAAGGTCTGTCGACACGTTGGTCAAGGGGAAATGCTATATCGAATAGCTCTTCAATAAGAAAGAAAGGAATTAGATTCTCAAGTAAAATCAAATCCTTAAGAATATTTTCCCAGCAATATGGTTGACAGTTTAGTATCATAGCGGATCTCATCCATATAGGCACTCCTAAAGAGTTCAATGATGAAAGTAGCATCCACTAATACCAGTCACACGTTCCTTCTTATTAAATTTGATGCTGTCAGAGTAACAACCACGAACTTGTGGCTTTGAATTTGTCACAAAGCTGACCATTTCAGCCAAACTTGTCTTAGCTTTTTGTGTAAATCTTTTGAACAAGACTTGTTTGTGTTCTTCCATGTCTTGCAGCCGCTCATCACCGTAATGAAAGGAGCCAATCGAAACAGCCATTGGGGTGTAAGCATCTTCTTTTAGTTTACAAGTGAAGAAGACACTTCCTTTTCAAGTTGCAACTGAGAAGAAGACAATTAAAGCAATCAGATGTCCAAGAAAGTAATTTCACTTCTCAAGCTAACATTATGCTTCATAGCATTTTTTTTCTTTTGACTTGAGGCAACTATAATATACATACAATCACACACCCAAGATGACATCTTATCATGAGTGGGACTTAATCCCACTACCTCTCTTCACTCAAGAAGTATTGGTACCACTAAGTGATTAGAACATTGGCATACTTCTTAGCATGTTGTACAGTAGGCCTTGGCCCAAAACATAAACATAATGCACAAACACCAAACCTTGACTCTGACAATACTCGCGTGAATTAAAAAAAAAAACTGTTAACCACACTAAAGAGTTTTACTTCATCTGGATGTAAGAATTACGATTCTTGATTAGTTGTTTAAGGAATTTATGCATCCTCAAATAAGAATTCGCACTAAGCTTTTATCCAATGCATTTAGTGACTTCACACCAATCCAATCGGAAACCAAACCCTCAACCTCCCCTTACCCTCTAAGCTCCTTCCCTGAGTAACTCCTTAGCCCAGTAACAGGTATCTCTCGTGAAACCTTCCCTTGGCTTAGTCTCGCTATCTCGAAAGGCATCGCTTGGGTCGAGTTAAGTAAAGACTGACTACAATTAAATACCTTATTTTTTTTTCCGGGCGAATGTATAAAAAGAAACTCTTTCTTGTCTAGTGTATTAGACTCAAGATCATTTCGAGATCTTCGAACATATTCGAGGGTTCAATGTGACTATTGTCACTTCGGCCAACACACAAGATGAGACTTTACCACTGTGGAGCGGCTTTTTGCAAAAAGATGAGGGGGAAACCCAGTAAGAGATGTCGGAGAAGCGAAATATATGAGATCACAAACGTAGATTGCTCGCGGCTAAATATGAATTGAGACGAAAGCTTTATAAAGCCTTTTGTAAAGATTCCGATCTTCCTAGTGATATGCGGGACAAACTTCGTAGTTTATACAATTATTAAAGTTTATGCAATTATTATACAATTATTAGTTGTTACATTCTATTGAAGCCAATTCATTCTTCATTGCTCATTCAAATTCCTTCCAAAAAATTTTCTAGTTTATTTAACATTCCCGGATCACTCACTGGCAAATGTTCGGTAAAATATTGATGAAATTTAATTAAGTGACATTGGTGTTATTACCATGATTGAATCATATGTCTGAGTCCAACTAGACGCTAACATTTAGTTAAATGTTCATCCGAGGAAAATTCAAACGCAGAAAATATTATAATGCTAAATTTTAATCGTTTTATGTTGACCGTATTATAAGCACAACCAATTTTCTTGATTAGGCTACTTTAAAAAAGGAAAATTCTGAGCTTTATTATATATAATTCGACTCACAGCAAAAAGTTTTGATAATAACCCTCTCGAAAACTTGATAGATGCCATTAAAAAAAGAAAAAGAAAAAGAAGATACGAAAGGACCTGGCTATGTAAGCTGGAAAATGACTCAGCATAAAGAATAGATGAATTTCTAAATCTCAATTAAAGTTTCTTTTGATTTTTGTTTTTGGGCAATATTAAATGATGCATCAGAAACTGAGACAAGAGTACAAAGACCAAGATTACAGACAGTCCACAGCAAGAGAAACGAAGGAAATTTTGTAAATACTACTTTTCGAAGACCATTAAATACTTTAGCAACATTCTTGGGATCAACTAGAGAGTTGCCGGCTATTTTACTATGAATAAGGAGATCCAAATCTTAATTTATGTGTTTATTAATCTATTCAACTGAACGGCATAGTCTGTAATGTAAGATCGATTCAGAAGGATAATGACACTGTTATGAATCTATCATACTACAAAACATTTTTTTAGTTTACACAGATCAAGAAAAATAATTAAAATTCATAACATATACTGTAATTAATAATTTACTGCCATTTTTTCTCTAATATGTAATTAATAAGGGGTAATAAAGGAAAAAAATTAAGTGTACTACATTGGAATTCGTCTTACATTCTACAATAAATATTTAAGAGGCAAATTGAAGAATGAAGTTTGATAACAATTATAATTATAAATTAGAAATAAACTAAATATGAGTTTTCTTATTAAAAAAAGACATAATTAACTATAATTTCTAAGCCTTTAGCTTTTATGTCACTTTGAAAATAGAAGTAAAAAGCCTAAAATAACATACGTAAAAAACATTTTGTATAGTAGTGGTTGTCATATCATATTTGCTTTATGTTATCACAAAAGGAACAAAAACAAAACAATTATTTCATGTACTAACCCTTATTACACTATCCTGAATTTAGTCTCGAGCTAATGAGAAGTGTAGGACTAGAGGAATCAAGATCGGAGAAGGGACTAAAATGGGACAAATATGAAAAGTTGGTCCAGTTGTATGTCAATGAGATTGAGACTGCATGGAGTTCTGATGAATATTGTGTCAAACAGATATCCTAGATTTACATCAAAGTTTTGAAAATCTCTTTAGAAGGCCATGAGGATGAAGTTGAATTTCAGTATTGCTTATCACCCTCAATCTGATGAATAGACTGAAAGAACAATACAAACTCTGAAAGACATGCTGCGAGCTTGTATTTTGGAGAACAAAGGCAATTGGGATCAATATTTGCCGTTAGTCGAATTTGCCTATAACAACAATTACCACTCGAGTTTGCAATTGGCTCCTTATGAAGCATTTTATGGTCGAAAGTGGAGATCACCATTGTGTTGGATTGCACTTGGTGAACGGAGTCTTTTGGACCCAAATATTGTGGATCAAACCTCTCAACAAATAGAGAGTATTAGACAGAAGCTTATGATCGCTCAATGTCGGTAGAAGAGTTATGCATATAGAAGAAGGAGACTATTGGAGTTTGATGCTGGAGACCATGTGTTTTGAGAGGTCACTCTTACTATAGGTGTTTGGAGATCAATTTGAGAGAAGAAACTTACTCTGCGATATATGGGTCCATACCAAATCTTGGAATGAATTAGGCTAGTAGTGTATTGAGTGGCACTACCGCCTAGTCTTAGAGGATTGCATGATGTTTTCCATGTGTCTCAACTCAAGAAGTATCATCCGGATCCATCTTATATAATTGATGATGAGAAAGTTCAGGTACGAGAGGATTTGACTTTTGAGGTCACGCCATTACAAATTCTCAATATAAAGGAGAAGCAATTGAGAAAAAGGACTATTAAATTAGTGAAAGTGTTGTGGAGCAGCTTGACATCCAATGATGCCATGTGGGAGACAGAAGAATCCATGTGAAGGAGGTATCCAGAGATTTTTGCTTGAGATGAGAGTTGAAATTGTGAGGATGAAATTTTTATAAGGAGAGAAGAATGTAACAACCCTTATTACATTATCCTGAACTTAGTCCCTAGCTTACCAGTATGATTGATGTCATATGCAAGACCGGATGAACCGGGACGGAGGAAAGAATCAAAGTGGAATGTAACACCCTACCAAAATAAACCTCCAATCTTGACCAAATACTTCAAATGCATGTAATACCATCAAACTACTCCAACCTTAAACTCGCAGAACACTAAAACTTTGAGTAACAAACAACAAGCACCAGAATTCGGGCTGGAGCCGCAGCTTGCTATAGTGGCACTGTGACCTGAGCATCAGTTCCTATATCAACAAATTGCTGATTTTTTGGACCAACTTCCGTTGTGCACAACTCCTTGCTTCGACCTTCGATTGCCCTGATTACAATTCCTACAGGTCATTCTCATCATTATATAACCATGGGTACCAATTTGACTCAAATCCAGCCTCATTTGGAGATTCTGGACACCCAACACCATTTTGGTCACTTTTTGACCAAAACTCATAACTTATCACCTCTAATTGCCACTAAAGGCAAATGGACACTCAGGGACCATTCACTCAAGTCTTATTTGGCTTAACCAACTTGTTCAAAGAGGTTTCATCTCAAGGGAACCATTCTTTTGAGATTTGAACCCCTTGAACCCCATCATCACACAATAAGCTCTATGCCTTAAACTCACATATATGGCCCAACACCACCTTTGGGCTTCTACATATGGCCATTCTATTGCATAGACACCTGCTCCTACACTAACAATTCATACCGAGGTTCATTATCAACATCACATGTCTAAACCATCCATGACACCTATACACATATCGCATAACATCCATTAACATCACTATCATTCCACAACATATAGATAGTACTCCCAGGACTCTCATCCAGGAAACCAGACTATAACTATCTACTTGGCACAGAATTTCATAAACTAAATTATAACCACTAAATACACTTAGAATTCTTGCGGACAGAAAAACCGCTAACTCCTTAATCCTTTTCGAACTAGCATCAGAGTTTTCACCTGAAAGGTTAGTCATGAAGGGGGGTATGAGATAGTGTCTCAGTAACCGGGGACAACCACACACACCCACACTGTAACGCCCCTCATAATATCTTTATTGGTTTTGTGTTCAGGATCGGATGGATATGGTTCAAGAGGAACAGAAAAGGGGCTTCGCGCCGTGGCGAGGAGCAGAGCCGCGGCGGCGAGAGACTTCCAGTGGCGTTTTTTGAAAATTTTATGGAGGAGCCGCAGCGAGAGGTTTGGAGCCACAGCGAGAGTCGAGATTTTTGTTTAAAACCGGATCATTTCGGACGCTCGGACAGGTAAGAAACAAAAGGAAACCGAGGGAGATTGCGAGAGAGCTGTGCTAGGGTTTGATTCTCTGGCGTCCAGGGGTGATTTCAGACTGAAGGAGCTTGGATTTAAGTTGGTAAGTTACTTCTGCACCTCCCTCTCCGTTTTTGTTCGGTGGAAATATGGGGTTTTTGGTTTTGAGGTTGGGTTTTCGGTTTGTGACGAAATCCACCTATTGAAATGGTTTAAATGAGGTTAATAAAGTATTTTTTGATGTTCTTGATGATTGGGTTCGAGTTTGGAAGGGTTTATGTGTGATTTGAGCTTAACCCTAGGTTGTTTCTGGTTAGGGCTCTTGGGAATCCGATATGTATGTGTTTGAGTAGTATTTGAAGGGTCCTTAAGAGCTTATTGATGTATGATTGGGGTGTTGGAGCCTTGGGTTAGGCCTAAAAGTGGTTAAATTGTGATATTGTGATTGTGTGTATATTATGTTAATGGGAGAATTATGTATTATGAAGGTTATTTGGTTAGCTGTGTGGGGCTCAAGCGTATTGAAGTTCAAGAAAGCGTGTGGAACTTGCGTGAGCGCGGTATTTAACAACCTGAGGTAACCGGGTGTTTGTTTATGTGGTTTTATACGATAGTATGTATAGTTGTATATATATATATATGCATGTATCTTTCATACCACGATAGTGATATGTTTGTGTGTTGTTATTATATATCGTGGTATGTGTATAGTAGATGATGTTTATGAGTATTATGATATGATATGATGATCATGATGTTTATGATGATACATTAGCATCACCACATGTTATTGTTACATCGAGATATATGACGGATAAAGTGGTGATAATGTGATGATGTATGATATATGATGATAAATGAAATTGTTAGGGAGAATAAGGTTGGAGTATATGATGTATGTATATGTTCGGGAGGATAAGGGTGGATTGTATATGTGTGTTAGGGAGAATAAGGATGGATTATATGTACATGTGTGTTAGGGAGAATAAGGATGGGTTATATGTAAATGTGTGTTAGGGAGGATAAGGATGGAAGTCCCGGAGAGGACGACATGCATACCATGCATTTTACATTACATTTATATGTTATATGATTCATATTTGTGTATATATGTTTATGTGTTGTTGATCCCGGTTACTGAGACATTGTCTCACCCCACCCTCTCCCATGACTAACCCTTTCAGGTGAAGGTTCTGGCACTAGTCCGGAGAAGAAAAGAGAGTAGCTGTTTAAGTGGGAAGTCTATGTAATGTTTGTATTTTTGGTTAATGTATTTTGTGCCAAGTAGGGTAGAAAGTGTGTATTGGATATATGAGATTGATAAGATTGTTATGGATGAATGTATGTTTGATTATGTTTTATGGAATGTGTTATGTTGGTGTTCTGAGAGTGTTGGGTGTGTGGAAGTTGGTATGGTAGTATTTGTGAGCTCAGGGTGGCTTGGGCCTGGTTGTTGTGTTTTAGGGCCTGTAGTCCATTTTGTCATGTTGAGGTTCAAGGGGGTCAAAACTTAGAGGAGTGGTTCCTTTGAGGTGAAACCTCTTTGGACAGGTTGGTTTGGAGATTTAAGACCTGTCGAATGGTCTCTGAGTGACCAGTTGTCTTTGTTGACAATTGAGGTTGGTTAGTGGTGTGCTTGGGCCAATAAGTGGTCAAATGGCGTCAGGGGTCCAGAATCTCCATACGGAGTTGGGTTAAGGTGAAATTGGTGTCTGTGGTTAGATTGGGACTAGATTGACTTGTAGGAGTTGGAATCAAGTCAATCGGAGATCGGATCATAAAGTTATGGGCGTCGGAAGTTCGCCCCAAAGTGATGAAGTGTTGATGCGGGACATCAGCAAGGGGGCACCACGGCGCCAGCGGTCCAGGCCACGGCGCCAGCCGTCCAGTAGCGAGGCATCTTTCAGAGAAAGCCGAAGCCGCGGCGGTACTGTATCGACCGCAGCCCCAGCCCAAAATTTGGTACTTTTGGGGTTCATTTCCGTTGGTTGAGGCTGTGAGATGTTGTTTGGAGTTATCTGGGTTGTGTTTGGTTGGATTTCGTGATTTTTGGATATTAGTGGAGGTAAGATGTTACACACACACCCACACACATATATATCTCATACAATTCATGAATGCAATATGAAATGAATGCAATGCATGTCTCCCTGATACACATCTAGAACCATGGGCTGTCATCATAATAGGACATTTCGTATAGGTAATTCCCTTCCAAGAGTCGGTGAAGACTGATTCTAGGACATTACCAAGCTCACCTCCCACTAGTGCAACTGGCCAAAGGTAACACTAATCTATAGATCGTGGCTCTCCTTCCCCTTTCCTACCACGCACTGGTAGCGATTTAGGGATGGTACAATCCACTGCGCACCTTTCCCCTCCTGGCTATAAGAGGAGATTTAGCCACAGGGATCTCATCCTTATCCTTCCTAACATATATATTTCATCCTTATCCTCCATAACATATATCATTATATATCATATCGTCATCACATCATCACCACCCAATTCGTCATATATCACCATCTCACAATGCCATGTGCTGATGTTCATGTATCATCATATAATAATCATCATGATCACAATGTCATGCTATGAATCATATCATGTCGCATCAGCATCATCATCTCTAATCATCATCATAATCATTATAGTCATCATCTAGCTATATGTATACCACGATATATAGAAAACAGTACACACACAAATACATCTATATCGTGGTATGAAAGAAACATGTATATATATATAAATATATGTATTGTCATACAATCTAAATAATACAATATAAATAAATACCCGGTTACCTCTGGTTGTCAACACCACACACACAAGGGCTTAGATAAGCCTCCAAAGCACCCCAATCATGAACTATGTGCTTCCAATTAGCCAGTCAATCCACTACAACAATATAATACCTCAACTAACACAACATACCACTTGATCAAAAACTATAATTCAACCATTTAGACCTAACCCAAGGTTCCAACCCCATATTCATACATTATTCAGCTCCTAGGAACCATTCAAACATTAATCAATCCCCTACAATTCGTATTCCCAAGAGCCTTAACCAAAAACAACCTAGGGTTAAGCTCAAATTTGTTTTTTCTGAATTTTTCAGTATTTTTTTTTGTAATCTGAACCTTCTAGGGGCGCGTCCAAGGGTATTTTGGGACACTGTTTATTTCTAAAAATCCCTAAATTTGAGATCTTCAATTTGATATACTATTTGGCCATTTTTAAGGTAATCTTTGATCTGTTTAGAGCTATTTCAGTACTTAGTTATACATTTTTTATGTAAAAAATTCCAAAATTATTTTAATATTAGGTACGAAATGTTATGATTTTTAAATTTGGGGTCAGAAAACTAGAAGATAGAAAAATGACCAAATAAACAGTAAAAGTTTATGAAATTTGCTGTATAGATTGGCCTAACAAAGTTACTGTTTCATTTTTTTTCCACGTAGATCTGGATATAATCTAATTTGAGGAGCTTGAATCACCTTAATATAAATTTTTATAATTAGCTATGAACTTCTGAATTTTGGCCAGTTAAATGGTTTTACCACATAAGCAGTACCATCAAATTTTGAAAAAAATTCTGTTTTAATTTTCTTGGTGATTTAAGTCTCTAATCATGATTAGTGGATCATAACAAAGGCCTAATACATGGAAAATGAGATTAAAGTTAAGATGTTACAACAAATATCCTATCCTACTTGGCACAACTTATAACATAGACAATACACACACATACCACTAATGACTAGAAGTTTTCCTACGTCGGAGTGACTATGATTCTCTTGCTTTCTCTGGACTAGTACCAAAGCTTTCACCTAAAAAGTTAGTCATGGGAAGGGGTGTGAGACAAAGTCTTAGTAATTGAGAACAATCACAGGCAACATATGTACTAATCCACAATCTTGCATATGGTGCAATGAAATGCAAATGAAATGATATGTATGTTCTCTCTCATACATGATTAGAATCACAAGCTGTCATCATCACAAGATATTTCAAATAGATCATTCCCTTCCAGCAGCCGGTGAAGACTAATTCCAGGATATCACCAAGCTCACACTAATGCAACCAAGCCAAAGGTTATACTAGTGCTTGGATAATGGCTCTCTTTCCCCTAAACCATGGTGAATTGGTAGTGATTTAGGGAAAGTGCATCATCAAATCCACTGCCATTTAGCTCTCCAAAAGAGAGGATTTAGTAGTAGGGATCTTTATCATATCCTTATCATATATCATATCATCATTATATCACATCTCATCATCACTTCAACATCAATCTCTCTCTATGTAATCACATGGTGATGATACTAATGTCATACCAACATGCCTCTAAACACATGTATATATATATTATCATCGTAATCATTATATGGACACACTAGCATGTAATGGTATGAGGAAGCTACAACATTATAATGCACATCATACATAATCATCCTATCTCAACTAGCTATGTACATACCATGATATGTAGAAAAGCCATACACATACACAACCAATATCATGGAATGAAAAGGAACATACATATATATATATAAATATCATCATATAATCACAAACACTTGGTTACCTCAATTATCAATACAACACGCCCACAGATTCCACAAGCTTCTCAGATTGCCAACTCATGACTTGAACTCCTTCGGTCAACCAAACAGTCACTACAATGTCATAATGTCTACCATCAACAAATAGTATAATTATCCAAAATTCACAATTCAACTATTGAGGCTTAATCCAAGGCTCCAACCACATTTTCAGGCATCATTGAGCTTCTAACAATCATTTAAATTCTAACCTATCCCATTCATTTCATATTTCATGGCCCCTCAACCAAAATCATTGTAGGGTTTAACTCAAACTCATTACCATCGATCCAAAATGTTAGGATTGCTGGCTTCTCAAGAAGGGGTGAATTGTGAAATTTAAAAATTTTCTACAAAATGGTGATAGAACAGTAATAGTATAAATTTGCAGAAAATAGAGCATAGAATATATAGAGCAATTGCAAGGTAAAAGATAAGATGACACAAGGATTTTTCTTGATTTGGTCTACTCCACTTGACCTACGTCCAGTCCTCAAGCCACTTGAGATTTTCCACTATCTTGTGTAACACCTCTCTTATGGGCCCATTTCCCATGTATTTAATCATTCTAAAGTCCATTTAGATCATAGTAGGATCTTGAATCACAATAAAAGTCTTGATAAAATTTTTTTCTAACTTTGGTTACCATTTATTTAATCAAATTTATTTATTCCAATTAAATTTTGGAAAATCATAACTAAATCAATAAAAATTGTATGTATGTGATTCAAGTCTCTAGGGATAGCTTATAACTTTGTCTACATGAGAAAAATATAAGTCAGAGCAACGATAGTACTGATCTATATAGCAAGCTCTGTGAAATTTCACAATTTATATGAAAACTGCAAATTAATCCTTTTAATTGGGATTAAATATAAAAATCCACCAAATATTGCACACACACCCAATCTGAGTGATCTTTAGACCATTGGAGAGCTCCTCATGTCTACTTTAAACCATATATATCATTCATACTTTATACACCAAAAGTCCAAATTGTGGCATGTTTACTCTACATAGGTCAAGATGACATTTTACCTCTTACTACTTTGTCGAACAAAAGCCATAAAATATTTAAATGGCCATATATCATTTTCATACCATACCATACTTTAGCTAAGACCCAAGACATCATAAAAACTTGAAGAAACATACTTAACATCACATTTACAAAATTACACAAAAGTTCAAAGCTCATTGCCATTGCTAGCATTATCAAGTAAATGGCCAAATTCTTTCTCCTTTCCTTTCTCTTCCTTGGTGGTCTTGCCATTGTTGCTACCTATTCATAGTTAATATTTGGGAGGGTGAAATTGATATAATCTTAGTAATTAACACCCAACACTCCATCGTATCATTACATTAAGCATGAAAATATCAAGATAACAAATTTTGAATGCATTAACACATTTACGTCATATGAATTCATAAAATTTTTGACAGAGTTTCATTTTGAAAAATGAACATCCTAGGGTCATAATACCCCTCAATCAAATCAGCCACTACACATAAATCATCCCAAAATATCATTGCAATCATATGACAAGGCATAAAGCACATTGAAAACAAACATGATAACATAATGCTAGTATGGGAAATTAACTAGCTTATGATGCTCCCTTGCTCTCTAAACTTGGTATGCCACTTCTTGAGCCTTCTAACACTTCCTTTAACCTAATCATATCATCATTGAATCAATTTAGCCATTGGTTTTTTGGAATTATACAATACCATAACACTAAAATCCAAATTTTTCACTTAGCTTTCCTTTAACCTTTCTTTGTACAACACACTTGTTCTTAAGGTTTTGGACCATGGGGAATCCATTTTTGAGGTCAAAACCATGAAATTACAACTCTAAATACTCCCCTATTCTGACCAAAATTGTCTCAAGTGATTGAAAAAATTTTTCTTCAAATCACTTCAAACCATCCATGGATTCATGCTTCTAGTGTCTAGTCTATGCTTTTTCCTAAGTTTAATGGTCCAAAACTTATTCCTATTGCTAAATCACATTTTTGGCTGAAGATCTAAGATAGAAATGAAGCAAACTAAACCATAAATCATGCTTTGAAAACTATATATAGTAAGCTTAGGGTAGTAACATAGAAGCTTACCAATTTGTGCTTCAATTTTCCTTTGATTCCTCTTCCTTTTTCTCTTCCTTCTTCCTCCCTTTTATTGCATTTTTTCTTGCTCTATTTTGACCTCTGGTTCACATGTGAATGGTGAGGAAAGAGAAGGGATTAAGTGGTTAATTACATCCTTAATCATGGTTTATCAAATACATTAACTAAAGTTACTTTTTACTTTTTTTCTTTGTCTCCTTCTTTAAGAAGTTTTCTCAACCTTTTTGAGATGATTGGTGGGCTTTGCGGGCTGCAGCACTTCAGGCAAGGGAGAGAGGGAAATGAGTTCAAAAATTTCCTGATTTTCCTGATCTAGATATAATTCAATCCGGGTACTTTTTAACTGTTCCGATAAAACCGTCTTTATACTAATTTAGCATGTTTGGGATACAGGACTATTCTAATTCTATTTTTATATTTCCATAATTATTCTGTCCTAAATGGTATCTGTGTATGACCCATATCCCGTCCCAATTTCTTTTTAACCATCGGTAGGACCCATGGTTTACTTTATTGGTTTACTATTACTTTTGGACACTCGTCACTAATTATTTCTTTATTTTTGAACATTAACCCTCAATGCCATATACCATTAGAGTTCTCTCATTGAGAGCTTCATTTTGATAGTAATTTTACATATTTACAAAACCACCCTTAACCCGGGGTTAAATTATAATTTCTGAAATTTTCAGGTCCTTTGGTGTAATTTTTCCCAAGGCTTTTCTATTTCATTCTCCACGTAATTTTTGGTACTTTTGGGATATGGATATCATTTTTATATTTCTTTAGGGACTAAAATATAATTTTCTCATTTTTCAATCCAACCAGAAAAAATGATCTCTTTACCCTATTTCATGCAAAACGGTATCTGTCCGTTTTCGTGAATTCCTTTTATATTTTGCATTATTATTAATTATGTCCTTTTTCATTACTTAATATCTAGTAAAATTTTGGGATATTATATTTCTACCCCCTTAAATTAAATTTCATCCTCAAAATTTAAAACATACCTTATGTAAACAGTGCTGGATATTTTTGTCACATGTATGACTCCATCTCCTAGGTTGCTTATTCTGTAGACAAGTCTTTCCATGCCACCTTCACTAGAGGAATGTCTCTGTCCCTCAGCTGTTTGACTCGATAATCTGCTATTCTTTTAGGTAATACATTAAAGCAAAGATTATCTTGTAAGTCAATACATTCATATTCTATAATATGTGAAGGATCTGGTTGATATTTCTTTAATTGGGAGACATGGAAAATACTGTGAATTTGGCTTAGATTTGGTGATAGGGCTAACTGGTAAGCTACAGGTCCGGCTTTTGAAAGGATTTTGAAAGGTCCAATATACTTGAGACTAAGCTCTTTCATTTTGAGAGATTGACTAACTACAGTTGTAGGAGATACTTTAACAAATACATGGTCTCCTACGTCAAATTCCAATGGCTTCCTTCTTCGATCTACGTAACTCATTTGTGTACTTTGAACTGTTAATAGATTTTTCTTTATCATTTCAATTTGTCTAGAAGTTTGGTCTATAATCTTTGGACCTATCAATTGCCTTTAACTCAATTCCGTCCAACAAAGTGGGGACCTACACTTCCTATCATACAATGCTTCATAATGTGTCATCTGAATATTGGAATGATAGCTATTGTTATAGGCAAATTCTGCCAAAGACAAGTATACATTCCAATTTCCTTTCATCTCCAGCACACAAGCCCTTAGCATATCTTCTAATGTCTGAATCGTTCTTTCAGTTTGTCTATCAGTCTGAGGGTGATATACTGTGCTGAATCTCAATTTAGTACCTAGGGCTTGCTATAATGATTTCCAGAAATTTGAAGTGAATCTTGGATCCCTGTCTGATATAATACTGCTTGGCACTCCATGTAATCTTACTATCTCTTTTACATATAGTTGTGCCAATCTATCCAGTGTATATGATGACCTCATGGTTAAGAAGTGTGTTCACTTCATTAGCCTGTCCACAATTACCCAGATTGCATCATATCCTGATAATGTTCTAGGTAATTTCATTATGAAATCCATTGAAATAATATCCCATTTCCATTCTGGGATCTCTAATGGATGTAAAAATCCAGCAGCCTTCTAATGCTCTATTTTTACTTTTTGACACACCAAGCATCTAGACACGTACTGAGTAATATCCCTTTTTATACCAAGCCACCAAAATAATTTTTTTAAATCATGGTACATTTTCGTAATACGTGGATGAATAGTATATTTACTCTAATGTGCCTCTGCCAAAACCTTTTCTCTTATCTCTCCTACTGGTGGTACATAAACTCTCTTTTGAAATGTCTTTAAGCCATTTTTCGATACATTAAATCCCTGCATCTCTCTATGCCTTTGCTTTTATTTAACTAACTTTACGAACTCATCCTCTTGCTGGGCTTTCAATAAATCATTTAAAAATTCATTGCCAATTCTGGTCTCATGCAACTGTAAAAATAAATGCATGTCTTTGTAATCCTCCAGCATTTTCATTTCATAAATCATCATGTAGGCTATGCGAATAGTTTTTTTGCTCAATGCATCAGCCACTACATTAGCCTTTCTTGGATGGTATTTAAAAGAATGGTCATAATCTTTTAACAACTCCATCCATCTTCTTTGCCTCGCATTTAGTTCTTTAAGATCTTCTAAATATTTGAGGCTCTTGTGGTAATAAAACACTTCTACTATTCTACCATAAAGATGGTGTCTCCAGATCTTGAGAGCATGCACTATAGCCGCAAGTTCTAAATCATGAGTGGGATAGTTTTCTTCATGTGGTTTTAATTATCTAGAAGCATAAAGCTACCACTCTACCCTCCTGTATTAGTACACAACCTAATCCATGCTTACTTGCATCTCTTTAAAAAGCATAAAAGGTTCTTTAGGATTAGGTATAGTTAATACAAGCAGAGTAGTCAACCTATGCTTTAGTTCATGAAAACTATTTTCGCAATTCTTATCCCACACAAAAGGTTTGTCTTTTCAAGTAAGTTTTGTAAGCAGCAATGCAATTCAAGAAAAGTCTTGTATGAAACATCTATAATAGCTAGCTAAACCAAGAAAACTTCTTATCTCAGTTACAGTCTTGGGTCGCTCCCACTTTAGGATATCATCTACTTTACTCGAGTCTACTGCAACCTCGTCCTTAAAGATGACGTGCCCTAAGAACCGTACCTCTGTGAGCCAAAACTCACACTTACTTAGTTTAGCATACAACTTTCTTTCTTTTAAAACTGTCAAGACTATTCTCAAATGCATTTCATACTCGTCTAACGAGTTAGAGTACACTAATATATCATCGATAAAGACCACAACAAATTTATCTAAGGATGGTAGGAAAATCCTATATATGTAGTCCATAAATATTGCTGGAGCATTCATCAAACCAAATGACATAATTAAAAATTCATAGTGCCCATAACAAGTTCTAAAAGCAGTTTTGGGAATATCTTATATCTTTACTCATAATTGATGATACCCTGATCGTAAATCAATTTTTGAAAACATAGTGGCACCAGCCAATTGATCTAATGGGTCATCAATTCTAGGTAAGGGAAATTTATTCTTTATTGTTTCGTTGTTCAGTTCCCTATAATCAATACATAATCGGAGGCTCCCATATTTCTTCTTTACAAATAATATTAGAGCACCCTATAGAGAAACACTAGGTCTAATGAATCCTTTTTCCAATAACTCCTCAATTTGCTTCATTAATTCTGTCAACTCAGGTAGGGCCATTCTATATGGTGCTTTGGATATCGGGCCTGTTCATGGAGTTAAGTCTATGGCAAATTCAACACTCTCTTTCTGGTGGTAAATCTTTAAAATCATTTGGAAATACTTCTAGAAATTCTTTTACCACTAGTATCTTTTCAATCTTTTCATCAACTTCGACATTAACTGAAAAGAAAACTAAGTAGACTGAACATCCTTTTCCCAAGCATCATTCAGCTTGAGCGATCGATATAAAATTTAGCTTAGTCTCAGTAATTGGAATACTTTTTCAAGTAGGCAAGATTAGGACTTTGTTTTTGCATTTGAGGAGAATATTATTGGCAGAGCCCCAGTTCATGCCTATTATGACATCTATATCTAGGAATGGCATGCATATAAGATTTAGTATGGTGCAGCAATGTTCATATTATATAATGCAATTTAGGCAGACATGAAATATGGTTGCTTGGTTACCACTAGGTGTGGACACATGCAAATCATATGGCAATTGAATGATTATTAGACCTAACTCTTTAGCACATTTATAGGAAATGAAAGAATGACTAGCACTTGAATCAAACAAGGCATGCACAAGATAATCATTTACTTTAATCATACCTTCAATGAGACCAGGTGATTATCGAGCCTCTTGCTGTGTAAGAGTGAAGACTCTTCCTTGTTCTTGTGGTCTAATCCTTGCTATATCTACTCTACAATCTCTCACAAAGTGTCCAGGTTTTCCACATCTGAAGCATACATTCTGCCTAGCTAAATGTGGTCTTCCACCGTGTGTCTTGCCACATTGCTCACATACTGGAGCTTTTTTCTGTACGTCTCTCTGCACATCTCTTTGCATAAATCATTGTCCTCTTCTTCTGCTCCCCTTTTTCCTCTTATATTATTCCATGATCTTTTTCTTTTGTTACTTGATTCTCCTTCTTCAAATGTAACTCTTCTTGTACTAGTTGGGACAGAAGACATAAAGCTTTTATGATTCAAACTTCCTTTAGTGATCCTTCTGACCTCAACTAGTGTATTGAACTCTCTAATCCTCATAGGTGCTGTTCTTTCTCTGATAGCTAGTTTCAAACCTCTTTCCAGCTTCTCAGTCTTCCATCATTCATCATCATGTTGCTGTAAGTATGTAGAATACCTTGCTAACTGTATAAAAGTAGTTGCATACTCATCAATAGACTAATTTTCTCCTTATCGAAGCATAATGAATTCCGCTTTCTTCTCATCTCTTACTGACAGCGGGAAGTACTTATCATAGAAATACTCTAAAAATATCTCCCATGTCAGAGGTATGTTATGTGCTTGCAGAATTAGCTCTGTGTTTCGCCACTATCAATCTGCCTCTTTCTCAAACATGTAAGTAGCTAACAAAGCTTTCATCTTTGAGGTGCATCCCATTAGTCTGAATATCTTTTCAAGACTTAGTATCCAATCCTCTGCTGCCTGAATGTCAAATTTTCCTTCAAAGGAAGGAGGACAATGCTTCTTAAACTGAGCTATAACATTCTGTTGATTGGTAAAATCAATCGTTGCTTGATTCATCACTGTAGTCGGTGTTTCTACTTGTTGTTGTGGATTTTAAACTGGTACCTCAGTTCTAACCTTAGGATGTTCTCTCTGATCTGCTATAGTTCTCTATAAGTCCTCAATAATTCTTTGTTGTTGATCTAATCTGTTCATAATGACTTGCAGGGGATCAACCTGCTGTGGAGCAACTTGTTGTGGAATATCTTGCTATGGAGCTCCTCCTTATTCAGGAGTTACTTCTCTAGTTTGTCTTCTGGTACATGCCATTTTAATCTACACAATATTAAAATCATGTTCATATAATAATCATACTTAGAGGATGTATATAAACATATCATTTTATTCACACAGTCACTATATACATGCTTTCCTTTATATTCCTTTCTACATCATCATACATTAGTCTTTCTATTCTACCTCTTATACTTGTTATGATTGCTTATACATTACATCTCAAAATTAGCAGTTAGTCAGTATTCTTTACATATATGCATGTTCATATATGCATACAACCAACTATCATCTATAAGGAACTAGGACTGTCTAGGAGGTAAGTAGTTATTGGATCCTCCTCCGAATCTTTTTTTGGATCCTCTTCTGGTTCTTCCTCATGATTTTCCTGTACTGGTTCTGGTTGTTTCTCATATTGTCCCTCTATCGGGTTCTCATGGTTTAGGAGCTCTACAGGGTCAGTCTCAGCCCGTTCGGTATTCTTCAGTTCCATCCTCAACTTTTCACGATGCCTCAATTCTCAAAGGCATTCCTAAAACTCACTGGCTACTCTCTTCTCATCTCATCCTTTACTATTGCCCAATAGTCAACATCATCAGGCAATATGGTGAGGACTATATGTATCCATGCTGGCTCACAGAAAGGCTGACCTCAAGATTCCATAAATTCTTTTGCATCTCTTAACATATCCAGGAAAGTAGTCATTGGGGAGTCCCAATAACTTCAGAGACTTTCATTCTAAAATCTAGCCATAATCTCCTATACTCTCTAAGCTTCATCAGTGGGAATTTCAGGAACTTCTACAATTGGCTACTTCCCTGAATCACCCTTCTATATCTTCTCCTTCTTTGCCTTCTTGACTTTCCCCTCTATCATGTAATTCTTAACACAGTGAGCTAAGTTTTGGTACTCCCTTCCTTCTAACTTTGCTTTAATGGGTGTCCAGAACTTGTCATCTGGTATTTCGTTGAGGAGGGTGGTTATCCAGATCAGCTAGGGTATTCTGTTCCGTCCAGAAATTTCTTAACCTTTGACACTACTCATGAATGCCATTACATGCTCCGGTCCCTTTGACTAAGCTCCATATTCGTTTGAGTACTTACGTATGATTCAGTACACTATAAGTTCTACATCTGCTGGTCTATCATTCAGGGCATTATTAGGATCCAACAGAAATCCTGCTATATAATCCACATCTTCATATACTTCAACCGACCTTTTCTGTGGTAAGGCATCTACAGGAGGAAGTGCTTGTATGGGCACTGCTGGAATAGCCTCCTATATTAGTTGAGGATTTTCTACTTCATATTGCCCTTCTTCTACATTCTCGATAGGAACCTCATTGGAGCCTATACTTTCCTATTGATGGTGTACCTCTTGTACCATCTCAGGCTCTTCATGATCATCTACAACTGAGCTCTTATTTGTTAAAGACATCTTTACTATCCTTCAATCACAATAACAACTAGTTAGTAGAGTAATACTAAGGAATAATTTATTTATTAATATTCCTTTTTCCTAAACTTAAACTGCACTGGTTCATTACTATTGCTCTGAGAACCTAAATCTTTAGCTCTAAGGCCCTAAACCTTTAGCTCTAATACCAAAAACTGCAACACCTCTCTTATGGGCCCATTTCCCATGTATTTAATCATTCTCCATTTTCCATGTATTTAATCATTCTAAAGTCCATTTATATCATAGTAGGATCTTGAATCACAATAAAAGCCATGATAAAATTTTTTTCCAACTTTGGTTACCATTTATTTAATCAAATTTATTTATTCCGATTAAATTTTGGAAAATCATAACTAAATCAATAAAAATTGTATGTATGTGATTCAAGTCTCTAGGGATAGCTTATAACTTTGTCTACATGAGAAAAATATAAGTCAGAGCAACGATAGTACTACTCTGTATAGCAAACTCTGTGAAATTTCACAATTTATATGAAAACTGCAAAATAATCCTTTTAATTGGGATTAAATATAAAAATCCACCAAATATTGCACACACACGCAATCTGAGTGATCTTTAGACTATTGGAGAGCTCTTCATGTCTACTTTAAACCATATATATCATTCATACTTTATACATCAAAAGTCTAAATTGTGGCATGTTTACTCTTTATAGGTCAAGATGACCTTTTACTTCTTACTACTTTGCCAAACAACAGCCATAAAATATTTACATGGCCATATATCATTTTCATACCATACCATACTTTAGCTAAGACCTAATACATCATAAAAACTTGGGGAAACATACTTAACATCACATTTACAAAATTACACAAAAGTTCAAAGCTCATTGCCATTGCTAGCATTATCAAGTAAATGGCCAAATTCTTTCTCCTTTCCTTTCTCTTCCTTGGTGGTCTTGCCATTGTTGCTATCTATTCATAGTTAATATTTGGGAGGGTGAAATTGATATAATCTTAGTAATTAACACCCAACACTCCATCGTATCATTACATTAAGCATGAAAATATCAAGATAACAAATTTTGAATGCATTAACACATTTACGTCATATGAATTCATAAAATTTTTGACAGAGTTTCATTTTGAAAAATGAACATCCTAGGGTCATAATGCCCCTCAATCAACTCAGCCAATACACATAAATCATCCCAAAATATCATTGCAATCATATGACAAGGCATAAAGCACATTGAAAATAAACATGATAACATAATGCTAGTATGGGAAATTAACTAGCTTATGATGCTCCCTTGCTTTCCAAACTTGGTATGCCACTTCTTGAGCCTTCTAACACTTCCTTGAACCTAATCATATCATCATTGAACCAATTTAGCCATTGGTTTTTCAGAATTATACAATACCATAACACTAAAACCCAAATTTTTCACATAGCTTTCCTTTAACCTTTCTTTGTACAACACACTTGTCTTAAGGTTTTGGACCATGGGGAATCCATTTCTGAGGTCAAAACCATGAAATTCCAACTCTAAATACTCCCTCTGTTCTGACCAAAATTGTCTCAAGTGATTGAAAAATATTTCCTTCAAATCACTTCAAACCATCCATGGATTCATGCTTCTAGTGTCTAGTCTATGCTTTTTCCTAAGTTTAATGGTCCAAAACTCATTCCTATTGCTAAATCACATTTTTGGATGAAGCTCTAAGATAGAAATGAAGCAAACTAAACCATAAATCATGCATTGAAAACCATATATAGTAAGCTTAGGGTAGTAACATAGAAGCTTACCGATTTGTGCTTCAATTTTCCTTTGAATCCTCTTCCTTTTTCTGTTTCTTCTTCCTCCCTTTTCTTGCATTTTTTCTTGCTCTGTTTTGACCTTTGGTTCACACGTGAATGGTGAGGAAAGAGAAGGGATTAAGTGGTTAATTACATCCTTAATCATGGTTTAGCAAATATATTAACTAAAGTTATTTTTTACTTTTTTTCTTTGTCTCCTTCTTTAAGAAGTTTTCTCAACCTTTTTGAGATGATTGGTGGGCTTTGCGGGCTGCAGCACTTCAGGCAGGGGAGAGAGGGAAATGAGTTAAAAAATTGCCTAATTTTCCTAATCCAGATATACCTCAATCCAGGTACTTTTTAACCGTTTCGATAAAACCGTCTTTATACTAATTTAGTATTTTTTGGATACATGACTATTCTAATTCTATTTTTATATTTCCATAATTGTCATGTCCCAAATGGTATATGTGTATGGCCCATATCCTATCCCGATTTTTTTTTAACCATCGGTTGGACCCATGGTTTACTTTATTAGTTTACTATTATATTTAGACACTCGGTACTAATTATTTCTTTATTTTTGAACATTAACCCTCAGTACCATATACCATTGGACTTCTTTCATTGAGAGCTTCATTTTGATAGTAATTTTACATATTTACAAAACTACCCTTAACCCGGGGTTAAATTATTATTTTTGAAACTTTTAGGTCATTAAATGTAATTTTTTTCAAGACTTTTCTATTTCATTCTCCACGTAATTTTTAGTACTTTTGGGATGTAGATGTTATTTTTATATTTCTTTAGGGATAAAAATATAATTTTCTCATTTTTCAATCCAACTAGAAAACATAATCTCTTTGCCCTATTTCATGCAAAACAGTGTCTGTCCATTTTCGCGAATTCCTTATACATTTTTCATTATCATTAATTATATTATTTTTTATTACTTAATATTCAGTAAAATTTTAGGATATTACATCTTGCAAGAATTCAGTGGGCTCCTTGCAATGCCATAATACAAGCTCTTGCTCTATTCTAAGAGCTTTCAAATTTACACTCTACATTTTTACAAAGTATTTCCCAAATCCTTTGTGATAACCTTTCATAACAATATCTTTCTTCAACATGGAGAAAATATTTTGTATAGAATGAAAACTCTCTAATATATAGTAAATGAGACAGTTGAGGTGCAGTAAATGAGGTGTGAGAGAGTAAAAGGCTTTGACTAAAGATTTTAACATAATTTCGGTATTTACAGCTTAAATTTATTACCCACAACTTCAAATGAAGTTTTATTTATAGATTTGTGTCTTAATTAGACATTAGATAGAAGATCTAGCCATTAGAGGCATTACCCAATGGTTACTTTGCAAAATAATTCATTCACCAACTGCATTTAATGTGTCTGATACATTGAAATTCAAATTTTGGGTGCTAATAGATGAATTTTGCAAAGTCCATAAGTTGAAGTCTTTAACATTGAACTTCCAAAATTCGTTTGTTCAAGAGTGAAATTGAAATTTTGATTTTATTAAGTGTATCCTACGTTAAAATATATGAATTTTTATATCCAAAGTGCATCTATTGGATATAAATAGTTGTCTCATGTTTTTGTAGTGCTCTCAAAGTTTAAATTTTGGAGATCTAAAATTCGTCTATTTGAGCTCAGCTTAACATAGTACAAGTGTTCTGCCTTGGGAAATTCAAATTTTGCACATTCAAAATTTGTTTGTTAAAGACACCTCTGAGCAGACTTATGAGTTTTCATTGTAAAATTTGAATTTTGGGATTCAAAATTTGTTTGTCAGATGGAATGTCTTTGAACTCTTTTTGTACTTTACTATCAGATGAATATTGTCATGACTTCAGATGAATTTTGTACTTTTCACAAATTATGCTTGACTCAAAATTGGAATTTTAATGCCTGAAATTCATCTGTCAAAGGTGATATCTTTGGAACTTTGAATTTCAGTTAGCAAAGTTCAAATTTCAAACGAAATATATAAGGTTCAAGAACTCAAAATTTATCTGTTAGTTAGTGTTTTTTAAATCTAACATATGTAAAATAGGATAATGTGAAAATTTAAACGTGTTAGGAGTTTGAGTAAATGAAAATAAAAGCCTTTTACCTTGTGTACATTGTAAGAAATCCTAATGACTAATTCTTCACATATTTCTTCTTGGATTTCTTCACTTGTCTATTCTTATACTCCTTAAATATCATCCTTCCAAGCTCTAGCTGTTTGGAATCATTAAAACACTTGATTCATCATTCTCCCCCTTTTTGATGATGACAAAACGACATGCAAACTGGATTATTACTTGGGATTGCTTCTAAAAGCTCCCCCTCAATATATGCATTAAATTTTAAAGATAAATACAGCACATATAAGAGAGTAGAAGGAAAATATGGAATTATATTACATTGATTTAATTAAGAGTTTTATACAGAGTAAACATTTCAAAGTAAGAAGCCACTGCAAAAGTATATAACAAAGACATGCAGCCCTAAGATCTAAGACCTAAGCCCTAAGGTTCTGGTAGTCACTTTTTCTTGGGTTTGAGCTTGATCTTCATTTTACCTTTGCCTAATTGCCCAACTTCAAATTTCCCAGACTTTCTCGTTTGCTCAGCTTTCTTCTCCCCCTTTTTGGCATCATTAGGTGCTAGAATATGCATAGCAGGAGGAGGAATATGTGACATAGGAATTGGTTGAAGAGGTATAGGAACAAATGGTATAGATGGTGGAATATTAGGAAGCTCATATTCAACATCCGAGATTAGCTCTTGAACTTCCTTCTGAAGATTTGCGAGTCTAGCTCTTTGCCCCACTATCAGACCATATTTAGGAGATAGAGGCTGAGGTGCAGGAGAAAACATTTCATCAAGCCTTTTCTTCTGAGCTTGCACTATTGCATCATGTGCAATAATAGCAACATCTACATAAAGTACAAGGCTTATCTCCTCATTTAGTACAGCTTGGATGATTAGTGTAGAGATGATGGCTATAACTAATTTCTCCATGTGCTTAAATTATTGTGATGATAGAAGTGAGGCTTGAGCAATATCCTCCATCATAGGCTAGTGAAAGCCTTCTTCCTGTGGAATATCTTCCCCCATGGAATAGTCCAATGATGGACTTGGGTTTATTTCATTGTTAAAGGCCTGTAGAGTAGCCATGGTGCTAGCTGCCTTAGCAGCAACATTTTTTAGCAGCAAGCTCAAAGGGTTCAGGCTGATATGGAGTGGCAGATTTTGTAGGCTCAAAGGGTTCAGGCTAATGTGGAGGAGCTGAGGTGGAAGGGATAGCACTTTTGATGTCCTCATAGGCATCAATAACCACTTTCATGTTTTTGGCCAATTGGGTGATTTGGTCTTATAGGTAAGCAAATTTTGTATTCTGCTCTTCTCTGATACTCAACATGAGAAAGGATAGGCTATCATACATCTCACTAGTTATTATTATCTTGGCCCACATGGAAGGAGTTGAGGGTTGACGTGGTTGAGTGGGTTATGGTAGAGGAGAAATAGATTAGGAATGTTATGGTGGAGGCTGTATGGGTAGAGCAGCCTCAAAAGTCCCTTCTAGCTGTGGTGTTTGTCCTTTCCTAAAGAATAGGTCCTCCGACCTCCCTACTCCCTTTCCAATCTATCTTTCTTCTTATCTTTCAATACATATTCATTGTAGCTCTTCCTACTTGAATACCTCAGTAGGCTTGCCTGATCCTTTTTTGAAGTGCTGAATTTTGGCATACTTAAGTACCTTGGTGATTATAGATGAACAGGGCAAGGTGGAATCCTTCCTTTGATCCCTGGCCTTAAGCATTCACTAAAAGATAATGTATCCCAAATTTAACAACTTTTCACACATGAGAGCAGTCATTACATGTGCTTCAACACTTGCAATCAGATTGAAGCTTCCCCCTTTGTTCAAGATGATCTTGGACATTATGTTGTGTAATACCCTAACTTGAACGCTTAAGTCAAAGGACTTGACCATTCTCAAGAGATGCCTATTTTCTCACCTTCTGAATAAAGTGTTTATGACTATGCTCTCCTTGTAATTCAAAAATTGACCACCTTCGTCATCTGCTTCTTCATCCTCATCCATGTATCTTGAGGTGGTGATGTCAATTTTTAGTCTATCTTGCCTAGGGATTTCTAGTACTGTGCTAATTGTCTCATCAGAGAGTCATAAAGTTCTGGATCTTAGTTCAACTTGCCATTTCCTTTTTCTGCTATTTTATGACAGGCCAACATACCACATCTTGATCATCTCATCATTATATCTTTCTTTAATTTTCAACAACTTCTTATATCTTAATAGCAGAACCAGCATCAAAATTGTTGGAAGTAAGAAAATCTTCTAGATCAGTACAATGAGGAGTGATTACCTTCTTATTGATGAATTTTGTGGTGTATTCTTCCAATATGTGGGTGGTACTGCACAAAGGTTTTGTTGTTAGTTGCAGTTCTTCAGACTCTGTGCTAGACGAGGCAGAGGCAATAGTGTTAGGATAGGCTTCTTTGATTTAGCCTCAGGTGTTATTTTCTGCTTTTTGGAAGGTATTCTTTTACTAGGTTCGCCTTTCCTTTTCTTTGTTTCACCCTTTTTAGACGCATATTGTGACTTGACTGATCACTTCGGTCTTTAATCCTCTTTTCCAATGTTTGGATTCTTAACCCTTGCCATTTCCAAGAGAGATTATTCATGAATGAAGCTTGGAAGAGGTTTATAAGGTTTGAGCAGAAGTTTAATTGATGGGAAATAAAGGTTCATGGATAGAATTAATGAGAAATTAAGAGGGGAAGTAAATAGATTTGAGAGAGAAATGAATAGGGTTGTATCTGTTTAGAGCGCGAGCCTTCTGTTTATCTTATGTAATTGTTCAATAGACAAATTTTGAGAGCCAAAATTTGAATTTTGAGCGGTTACATAGTTTGTCAAACACAAATGGACTATCTGACAGACAAATTTTCATCCTTGAAGTTTGTCTATTAGTGGCTTTGCTTAGGATATATTCTTCAACAAACAAATTTTTAACCATCAAAGTTCAAATTATGAGAGTTCAGTCAAGACACAAACAAGAATGAGAAGTTTAACAATTATACATGTTTCAACAGACAAATTTTGTGTTCCTAAAGTTTGAATTTTGAGAATACATCATGAGGCACACATACATAGAATGTTCAATAGTCAAATGTTTAGGTTTAAAATTTGAATTTTGTAGCTTTGTGAAGAAATTTTTGAAATGCGAATTTTAAGTAGTCAAAGTTTGTATGTTGAAGACTTGAATACAGTTATCATTCGTATCAACATTCCAAAATTTTAATTTCCTAATAGCAACAGATGAATTTCTAGTAGCTTGTGAGTATTGTAGGAGCATATTAGGTATTGAAATACATCTGTTTTGTATTCAAGTTCGCATTTCAAACATGCTAACTTATTCAAATTCATAGTTTAACATGGAAATTCATCTATTATCATAAAAAATACGGATTTTACATCACTGAACTTATAGATGAGGCCTGAAAGTTTGAATTTTCATATCCTCTTTAGTAGCTGTTACGACACCTCTATCTAGGACTGTTTCCCATGTATTAGACCTCATTAGAGATCAACTATATTTAATTAGAAGCTTGAATCAATAAAATATGATAATAAATTTAATCCTATTTTCTTCTTCTTTTTTGGTAAAATTCAAAAAATTGTAACTAATTCAATAAAAATCATGTGAGAGTGATTCAATTCTTTATAGATAGCCTAAGACATTATCTACATGGAAAAAATATCAATAAGAGAAACTACTCGGCCAATTAGTATAGTAAAGTTTGTGAAGTTTTCATTATTCATATGGTAAATTCCTGAATTTCCTGTTTTCTGGACTAATTTTGAAAAATTACCATAATTCGTATTTACATCCAAATTGAGTGATATTTGGATCATTTTGAATTCCTATTTGTCTACTTTTCAACCAATATAACACACATACTTTATACATCAAAAAGTCTATACAGTGGCACAATCACTCTGTATAGGTTAGAATGATCAGTAGTATCCTACTACTTTGCAAACAAAAACCATAAAATATTTACATGGCCATATATCATCTTTATAATATACCATGCATTCCTTAAGACTTAAAGGGATATGAAAGCTTGAAGAAAAATATCCAACATTATCTCTACAATTTTACATAAAAGCTCGAAGTTCATGGCCTATGCAAGTATCGCTAGCTTAAATATTAAGCTCTTTCTCCTTGCCTTTCTCTTCATGGGTGGTCTTGCCATAATTGTTCCCTATTCATGTTTAATATTTGAGAGGGTGAGATTTAAAGAAATCTCAGTAGCTAACACCCAACATGCCATTACATCATCACATTAAGCATGAAAACATCAAGATAATACATTTTGAATACATTAACACATTTACGTCATATGAATTCATAAAATTTTTGGCAAAGTTTTATTTTGAAAATTGGACTTACCGAGGTCTCAATGCCCCTCAATCAACTCATTCAATACACATAAATCATCATAAAGTATTATTACAATTATATGACAAGGCATAAAGCACATTGAAAATAAATATTATAACATAATGTAAGTATGGGAAATTAGCTACCTTATGATGCTCCCTTACTCTTCAAACTTGGTATGCCACTTTTTGGGCCTTCTAACACTTCCTTGAACCTAATCATATCATTATTTAATCCATTTAGCCACTGATTTTTGGAATTACACAATACTATGCTCACAAAACCCTAACTTTTCCATTTAGCTTTCCTTTGATCTTTCTTTGTACAACACACTTGTTCTTAAGGTTTTGGACCACGGGGAATCCATTTTTTTTGTCACAATCATGAAATTCCAAATCTAAATACTCCCCTTGTTCTGGCCGAGAATATCTCAAAGTGGAAGAAAAGGATTTTCATCAAAATACTTCCAACTATCCATGGATTTTTGTTTCTAGTATCTAGTCTAAGCTTTTCCCTAAATTTATTGGTTCAAAAACTCATCCCCTTGCTAAATCACATTTTGGATGAAACCCTAAGAGGATGGGGGAGAAAATCTAATCCATAAATTATGCTTCAGAAACCATAAACTTCAAGTTTAAGGTGGTAGATTCACTTACCTAAACTTGATTCTTGAAGTTCCCTTGAAATTCCTCTTCTTCTTTCTTTGTTTTCTCCCTTTCTCTCTTGTGTTTTTGTTTGTGGTTTTGGCTACAGAAAACATGTCCAAATGGAGAGAAAGAAGGGTGCTTAGGTGGCTTAATTCAGTGGTTAATTATGGTTAGTCACTTAAGCCAATTAAGGTTACTTTTTAGTGCCAAAAATCCATGCCTTCTAAGGGAAGTAGTGGACGAAAAATTTGCTGCCCAATCTGCCCAATTTCAATGCCAATGGGGAGGTGTTTAAGTATCCCAAATTACTCAATTTTTCCTTATTCAAATATATCTCAATCCGGGTATTTTTTAACAGTACCAAAAAATCACTTTTTATAGTAAATTGACATTTTTGGGCTATAGAATTGTTCTAATTTTATTTTCAGTTTTCCTAATTATCTAATCCCAAATGGTATCTATGTATAACTCATATCATGTCCCAATTACCTTTTAACTATCGGTAGGGCCCACATTTTACTTTTTTGGTTTACTGTTTCTTTTGGATACTCGGCACTGATTATTTCTTTATTCTTAAACATTAATCCTCAGTGCCATATACCATTGCACTTCTCTCGTTGAGAGCCTCATTCTGGCAGTAATTTTACATATTTACAAAATTGCCCTTAACTTAGGGTTAAAATATAATTTCTAAAACATTCAGGTCTTTAAGTGTAATTTTCCCCCAAGCTTTTTTATTTCCTTCCCAACGTAATTTTTAATAATTTTGAGATATGGATGTCATTTTTAAAATTCTTTAGAGGTAAAAATATAATTTTTTCATTTTTTCTCCCAACTGAAAAAAATATTTCTTTGCCCTATTTCATGTAAAATGGTATCTGTTCATTTTCGTGAATTCCTTATACATTTTATATTATTATCAATTATATCATCTTTTTCATTACTTAGTACCAAGTGAAAATTTGGGATATTATAGCTATTGACTGAGTATGTTTGATATACTCCATTATATTAATTTTTCTATAAATCAAGCCTATGAGAAGTACCTGCAAAACTTCTTAAACATACTTTGATACTTAAGTTAGCATTTGATTTAACATTTTAATTTAAGAAAATTTAAATAAATTCAGTTAAAACCTTGCTTACACCTCATTGGGAATTATCATACGTAATTCTCTTCTGATCTTGTAGTATCTATCTTCTGGAAGTGGCTTTGTCAGGATGTCTGTAAGCTAATCTTCAGTAGGGACAAACTCTAACTCGACATTCCCTTTCAAAACATGGTCTTGTATGAAGTGATGTCTTACTTTAATGCGCTTTGTCCTTGAATGCATAACAAGATTCTTTGTGATATTGATGGCAATTTGATTATCACATTTTATTTGAATTTCCTTTATCTTAATCTCAAGATCTTCAAGTTGCTACTTCATCCAAAGGATTTGAGTACAACAGCTACTTGAAGCTATATATTCAGCTTCTACTCTGGAGAGAGCCATACTTTTTTTTCTTTTTGCTGAACCATGACACCAGAGAACCTCCTAAAAACTGGCAAGTTCCACTTATGCTCTTTCTATCAGCTTTGGATCCCACAAAGTCAGCATCATTGTATCCCATGAGCTCTTCCCCATTGCTCTTTGGATACCATAGTCCCATCTGTGATTTTTCAATTAGATATCTGAATATTCTCTTCATAGCTGTTGCATGGGACTCTTTGGTACTTGATTGGAACCTGGCAAACATGCAAATACTAAACATGATGTTAAGTCTACTTGCAGCTAGGTACAGCAAGGAATTAATCATTTTTCTATATTGAGTTATATCAAAGGGTTTTTATCCTTCATCCATATCAAGCTTAGTTGCAATGACTATAGGAGTTCCTATTGATTTGACATTTTTCATTTCAAACTTTTTCAGCAGCTCCTTTAGATATTTTGATTGATTGAAAAAGATGCCATCATCATATTGTTTGATTTGTAATCCAAGGAAGAAGTTGAGCTCTCCTATAATTGACATTTCAAATTCACTCTACATTATTTTAGAGAAATTCATACACAAGGAATCATTAGTAGCACTAAATATAATATCATCAACATAAATTTGAACTATGAGTAATTCTTTGTTTTCCTTTTTAGTAAACAAGGTTGTATCAACTTTCCCTCTACTAAACCTTTTTTTAATTAGAAAGTTGCTTAGTCTCTCACACCATGCTCTGGGTGCCTGTTTTAAACCAATAAAGTTTTCTTCAGTTTATATACTTGGTTTGGTTTAGTTAAATCCTCAAAACCTGGAGGTTGATCAACATAAACTTCTTCTATGATATAACCATTCAGAAAAGCACTTTATAACATCCATTTGATATAACACTATATCTTTTATACAGGCATAAGTTAAGAGAATTCTTATTACTTCCAATTTTGCAACTAGAGCAAAAGTTTCCTCATAGTCTATACCTTCCTCTTGATTGTACCCTTTAACTACTAGTCTACCTTTATTTCTAACTATTATTCCTGACTCATCAAGTTTACTCCTAAATACCCATTTGTTTCCAATAACTAGGTGATCCTTGGGTCTAGGAACCAAACCCCAAACTCGATTTCTTTCAAACTGACTAAGTTCATCTTGTATAGCTAATATCTAGTATTCATCAGTTAAGGCTTCTTCAGTATACTTAGGTTCAATTTGGGAAATAAATGCAAAGTTATTTATTTGATCCCTAAGTTGTCTTCTAGTTTTAACATTTTCTTGACCATCCCCAATCACTTGATCAACTGGATGATTCTTTTGATATCTCCAAACTCTGGGGAGTTCTTGAGAAATTTTTTCATTGTTATCAAAATCAACATTTTTCTCCTAAATATTTTCCTCTACATTAGCAGACTCTGATATTTTTGGAGGTTTACTTTTATTTTCTTCAGAAAGGTTCAGGTTCTGAAAGCTAGAAATTAGTTCATCCTCATCTAATACATGTTTATTAACAGTTTCATTTTCAATGAAAACTATATGCACAGATTCTTCTACGGTTCTAGACTTCTTGTTGAATATCCTATATGATTTACTTCTACTAAAATAGCCAAGGACTATACCTTTATCAGATTTCATATCGAACTTATCCAGATTCTATTTTACATGGTTGTGGACGAAGCACTTGCATCCACACACATGCAAGTGTGAGAGATTTGGTTTCCTTCCTTTGTAGAGCTTATAAGGTGTCTACCTCAGAATTGGTCTGATGTAAGCTCTATTAATAATGTAGCTTGTTGTGTTCACTACATTAGCCCAGAAGTATTGAGGAAGCTTTTTTTCATTCAACATTGCTCTTGTCATTTCTCCTAACATCTTGTTCTTCCTCTCTATCGCTCTATTTTATTGAGGTATCTTTGGAGCTGAGAAGTTGTGATCAATTCCATGCTCTTCATAGTACTCCAAGAAGTTTGAATTTTTAAACTCTCCTCCATGATTAGACTTAATAAACATAATAGAAATACCTTTCTTATTTTGCACTTTCTTGGCTAAGGTAATAAATACATCAAATATCTAATCTTTTGAGAAAAGAAACAAAGTCCAAGTGAATTTAGAGTAATCATCTATAATTACTAGCATATACAGATTACCTCCAATGCTTTTTACTCTTGATAGACCTATCAAATCCATATGCAGCAATTGTAGTGGTCTAGATGTAGTGATTACATTTTTGGGTTTGAAAGATGACTTAGTTTGTTTCCCTTTGAGACATGCATCACATTCTCTATCATTTTCAAAAGAAATTTTTGATAATCCGGTAACTAATTCATTCTTAATCAATTTAGTTAGCTAATTCATGTTAACATGTGCCAGTCTTCTATGCCACAACTAACTTTCATTGTCTTTGCTAATTAAGCATATAAAATCTAAAGTAGGAAGTTTATCTAGATTAATGGTATAACAATTACCAACCCTTTGAGCTCTGAGGATAACTTTGCAATTACTTTTTTGAATGACCAGGCAAAATTTTAAGTCAAACAAGTACCCAATTCCCTTTGTCACATGTCTAATTCACACTTAGCAGTTGTGGTTGAGCCCAACTACAAACAATACCTCTTCTATGGATGTCTCAAGATTCTTGCCCACGATGTCAATGCCAACTATTTTGCCATATTGGTCACCTCCAAAGGTCATTTTTCCTCCTTTCTTATATCCCTGAGGGTAATAAACTTCTCCTTATCACCAGTCATATGTCTTGAGAATACGCTATCTATATACCATTTGTTGTTCTTGCTAGCTCTAAGACAACTTGCAGAACAAAGTTCGATCTTTCTTTGGTACCCAAATCCATTTGGGTCCTGTTCTATTAGTGGCATTTTCCCTAGATACAAATGTACCTTTGGGAGCCCATTCTACCTTCTTGCCAAGTCCATTTTTCTTTAACCAATAAGAACTAGAAATATGTCCCTTCTTGTTACAGAAATAACAGGTGATAAAGGGACTGCTAGACTGTGATGCAGGAAGAAAACAATGCACATAATATTTTTGTTTCACAAATTGGGTTGAGCATAGGATTCAATAGCTTTTGAACTGTAATTTTTCTTTTTGTTTCCATCAGCATGTACAAAGTGTCTCATGTATAAATTTTTATTTTCTTTTCATTCTTTTCCTTAACCGCACAAGTATTACAATCGAGACCAACTTTTCCTTGTGCAATCCTCTAACTTCCTAGCAATGTAAATAACATGTCTTTACCTTTGGTGAGTTTAGTCAGACTTTTGAGAAGATCTTCATTATTTTTCTTTAGGCAAATGCATGATATACAACACACAGATTCAACCTCATGTTGAGATACAATGTCAGACATTTTGCAATCTGTTTCTAACTTGCTAATTCTTTTCTTAGCCAGTTTTAGTTCTTTTTATAGTTTTAATGAATTCATCATGCAGATCATGAAATGCATCAAGAAGTTCAAAATAAGATGGGTTAGAATCATTTACCTCATCTTCATGATCATTGTCAGATGAATTTTGAGTTTCTTCTGTTGCACGAGCCATTAGACATATGTTGACAATTTCTTCTTCATCTTTATCATCGTTATCTGAGTTGTTGCCCGAGATTGATGAGATGTAAACTCTTTTTTTTTACCTTTGTCAGTAGCTTTCTTTTCTTTCTCCTACTTTTTCAGGAATTATGGGCATTCTCATTTGATATGCCCTCGCATTTTGCATTCAAAGTAGGTGATTGGCTCTTTGCTTTGCTTCTTGTTGTTTGTAACTGCTCTCTTCTTGAAGAACTTCTTATTTCACTTTTTACCATAGAATCTTCCAACATAGCTAGAGTTTCTTCATCCAGTTCTTCATCATCATCATAATTCTCTTCTCTTTCTTCTGCAGCTTTTAATGCCAAAACCTTTTTTCTTCTTGCCTTGTTTAGTATCCATAAAAGCTTTCATCTTGCCCTCATATTCTTCAAGAATTCCGAAGAGAGCTATCGATTCTCCTCTGCCTTCTTCTATAATTGTTACTTTTGGTTGCCATTCAAGAGGAAGAGTGATTTTTTTTACTTTCTCTGGCTATGTATACTCCTTGTCGAGGTTTTTCATCTGATTCATGATAAGGGTGAATCTCTACTGCATGTCTTTGATGCTTTCACATTCCTTCATTGTGAAACTTTCATACTCGCCTATGCAGGAGTTTAATTTATTTTCTCTGAGCCCAGTTATTTCTTCATGAGCGATTTTCAGGGTGTCCCACATACCTTTAGCTGTGGTATATTAAGATACTCTATAAAATATATACTGATTAAGTGCACTGACTAAGTAGTGTTTTACTTTGTAGTTAAGTAGGACTCTTCTCCTATCATCATCATTCCACTCATCCATTGGCTTTTCTATGTACTTGCCATTATCTTGTAGTTTTATAGGGACAAAGTCTCATTTTTGGATGATTGACTAGATATCTAAGTCAATGGACTGGAGATAGATCTGCATCTTCATCTTCTAGTATCCAAAAGGACTGTTGGTATTGTTTCCTTCAGGAAGAATATTTTCTCCAAAGCCAACCATATAATCTCCCAGATTGTTAAATCTTTCAATTGGGAGTCCGAGCTTTGATACCACTTGTTAGGATTGCTGGCTTCCCAAGAGGGGAGTGAATTTGGAAGTATAAAAATTTTTTGCAAAATGTTGATAGAACATTAATAGTATAAATTTGCATAAAACAGAGTACAAAATATATAGAGCAATTGCAAGGTAAAAGATGAGATGACACAAGGATTTATCCTGATTTAGTCTACTCCACTTGACCTACGTCCAGTCCTCAAGCCACCACTTGAGATTTTTTGCTATCATGTAAGAATTCAATGGGCTTCTTGTAATGCCACAGTACAAGTTAATGCTCTATTGTAAGAGCTTACAAATTTACACTCTACATTCTTACAAAGTATTTCCCAAATCCCTTGTGATAACCCCTTACAAGAATATCCTTCTTCTAGATAAAGAAAAGATTTTGTACAAAATTAAAGACTCTCTAATATTTAGTAAATAAGATAGCTAAGGTGCAGTAAATGAAGTGTAAGAGAGTAAAAGGCTTTAACTAAAGATTTTAGAAGAATTTCGGTATTCACAACATAAATTTATTACCCATGGCTTCAAATGAAATTTTATTTATAAATTTGTGTCCTAACTAGACATTAGACACAAGATCTAGTCGTTAGACATTACCTAACAGTTACTTTGCAAAATAATCTATTCACTAACCGCATTTAATGTGTCTGACAAATTGAAATTCAAATTTTGGGTGCCAACAGACAAATTTTGCAGAGACCATAAGCTAAAGTCTTTAATGTTGAACTTCCAAAATTCGTCTACTCAAGAGTGAAGTTTGAATTTTGATTTTGTCAAATATATCCTATGTTAAAACATACGAATTTTTATATCAAAAGTGCATATGTTGAATGTGAATAGTTATCTCATGTTTTTACAGTGCTCTTGAAATTTGAATTTTAGAGGCTCAAAATTTATCTATTAGAGCTTAGTTCAAAATGGCACAGGAGTTCTACCTTGCAAAATTCAAATTTTGCACTTTCAAAATTCATCTATCGGAGACACCTCTAAGCATCTTACAAGTCTTCATTCTAAAATTTGAATTTTGAGATTCAAAATTTGTCTGTTAGAGGGATTGTCTTTGAATTCTTTTTATACTTTACTATCATACAAATGTTGACATAACTTTAGATGAATTTTGCACTTTCCACTAACTATACTTGACTCAAAATTTGAATTTCAACACTTGAAATTCATCTGTCACAGGTGATATCTATGGAACTTCAACTTTCAGTCAGCAAAGTTCAAATTTCAAAAGAAATATTTAAGGTTTAACAACTCAAAATTCATTTGTTAGTCATTATTTTTCAAATCTAATATATGTTAACATAGAATATCATGAAAAATAGATATTTAAATGTAGTGGGAGTTTAAGTATGTGAAAATCAAAGCCTTTTACCCTGTGTACACGTTAACAAATCCTAATGACTAATTCTTCACATATTTCTTCTTGGATTTCTTCACTTGTCCGTTCTTATACTCCTTTGATATCATCTTTTCAAGCTCTAGTTATTTGGAATCATCAAAATACTTGATTCAAAACAAAACTTGAACCCAAGGCTTCCTAACTCTAAATAATGCTTCATTAATCCCATTTCATCCATTTTAATTAGTAAGATTCAGCCAAAACCAAAAATCCAACCATATATCCAAAAAAAGCAACTCAAAAACTGAAAAAAAAAATAGAGAGGAAGGATCAAGGATCACTTATCAACAATTTATCAAGCTTCTAGAGGCCACAAATCATCTCTAAGGGCCGAAAAATGTGAACCTTAACACTGCTCTTCATCTCTCCCTCCGTTTCCTCTTTTCTTGGTCGACTGAAATATGTCTGATTTAAACAAATATGAAGTTTGGCACCATGGTGGCAGTAAGATTGCCTCGACATAAGACCTATTTATCCAAAATTTTTTTTAAAGTTTCATATCATTCACAGTAACACCACTATTCCTTACCCCAACATGGAGATCTTCTGTTGTATTTTTGGCTTTTCCTCTATCTTAGTCCCTCTGGTTCTATATATGTTATCAGTTACACTTCATTAGCTAAAGACTAAGTTTGACATAATGTAATGAGGGTTGTTACATTCTCCCCTCCCTATAAAAATTTCATCCTCGAAATTTCAACTCTTACCTCAGGCAAAAATCTCTAGATGCCTCCTTTGTATGGATTCTTCTATCTCTCATGTGACATCACTGGATGTTAAGCTGCTCCATAACACTTTCACTAGCTTAATAGTTTTATTTCTTAATTTCTTCTCCTTTACATCAAGAATTTATAGCGGCGTGATCTCAAAAGTCATATCCTCTCGTACTTGAACTTCCTCATCATCAATTATATGAGATGGACCCAGATGATACTTCTTAAGTTGAGACACGTGGAAAACATCATGCAACCCTGCGAGATTAGGTGGTAGTACCACTCGATATGCTACCAGCCTAATTTGCTCTAGAATTTGATATGGACCCATACTCCGTGAGTGAGTTTCTTTACTCAAATTGATCCCCTAACACCTTTGGTAGGAGTGGCATTCAGAAATACATGATCTCTAGCATCAAACTCCAATGGTCTCCTCCTTTTATTTGCATAACTTTTCTACTGACTCTGAGTGATTATAAGCTTTTAATGAATATTCTTTTTCTGTTGAGAGGTTTGATTCACAATATCTGAGCCCAATAGACTTCGTTCACCAAGTTCAATCCAAATGGCATCACAAGGAACACAATGTTAATTTGCATTTTTGCCCATACAATGCTTCATACGGAGTCATTTGCATACTTGAGTGATAATTGTTATTGTAGGTGAATTCAACTAATAGTAGATATTGATCCCAATTGCCTTTATTCTCCATAACACAAGCTCGCAGCATGTCTTCTAGAGTTTGAATCATCCTTTCAATCTACCCATTGGGTTAAGGATGATAAGTAGTATTGAAAATCACTTTCGTCTCTATGACCTTCTAAAGAGACCTCTAGAACCTGGATGCACACCGAGGATCTCTATCTGACACAATATTCGTTAGGACTCTATGCAGCCTTACAATTACATTTATATATAATTGGGCCAATTTCTCCATTGTAATGGTCTCCCAAATTGGAAGAAAATGGGCTGACTTTATCAATCTATCCACAATTATCCATATTACTTTATGCCCTAAAGCTTGGTAATCCCATCACAAAAATCCATGGAGATGTTATCTCATTTGCACTTGGGAACTTTTAGAGGTTGCAACGAACTTGCAACAGTTGATGCTCAATCTTCACTTTCTGATAGACTAGACATCTTGCTACATATTTTGTGATGTCTTTTTTATGCCTAGCCACTGGTGCCCTTATTTCAAGTCTTGGTATATCTTAGTGGTATCTGGGTGAATAGTATACCTACTTTTATGAGCTTCTTCCAGAATAATTTCTCAAAATCCCGTAACATTTGGCACACAAATCTGGCCATGGTACCTAATGATACTATCCTTTAGTATATCAAAGTCCTGGGTCTCTGCTATTTCAATTCGTTCTTGAATGCCTAAAAGATAGTTATCCTCCAGCAGTGTATAACAGAGGTTTCTTAACAAATTACTTGATACATTGATAGATCCTATTACCAAAGTGCCAGGGTGTATATTGATGGATAACTTCATATCTCTTAGGCTTTCTAGCAACTGGTGTTCTCTTATCATCATGGTTCTACATGGATCAACTTTTTGCTCAATGCATCTGCCACTACATTGGTTTTCCCAGGAAGATACTTGAGAGTAAATTCATAATCTTTTAAAAATTCTACTCATCTCATGTTCAACTCCTTCTGATCAAAAAGATACTTTAAACTTTTGTGATCATTGGATACCTTGAGCTGAGTGCCATATAGATGATGCCTCTATAACTTTAAGGCAAACCCTACAGTCACTAGCTCAAAGTCATGAGTAAGATAGTTCTCTTTATATGGTTTCAATTGCCTTGATGCATATGCCATAAGTCTTCCTTGTTGTAACAACACACACCCTAGACCCTTCTTAGAGGTGTTTATGTAAACGGTGAATGGCTCAAAAGGGTTAGGGATGATTAGCAGTGGGATGTATGTTGAATGAACCTTCAATTCTTGGAATGCTTTCTTACACTTGTCATCCTAAATGAAAGATCGATCCATGCAAGTAAGTCTAGTTAAGGGCATAACAAGCTAAGAGAATCCCTTGATGAACCAATGAAAGTAACTAGCCAATCCCAGAAAGCTGCAAATTTTAGCAACTAACTGTGGTCTCCCCCAACTTAACACTGTTGTTACTTTACTAGGGTCCACTGCTACACCTTCCTTAGAAATAAGATGGCATAAGAATTTCACCTCCTATAGCCAAAACTCATATTTACTAAGCTTGGCATATAGTTGGTAATCTTGCAACACTTGCAGCACAATCTAAAGATAAAGTGCATGGTCTTCCTTACTCTTAGAGTATTCCATAATATCATCAATAAATACCACCTCAAACTTGTCCAAATATGGCCAAAAGACCCTGTTCATATAATCCATGAAGACTGTAGGGGTGTTGATTAACCTGAATGGCATCATAAGGAACTCATAATGCCCATATCGAGTTTGAAAAGTTGTTTTAGGCGCATCCTCAGCATGTACCTAAAGTTAATGGTATCCCAACCTCAAATTGATTTTAGAGAAAACTAAGGCACCAGCCAACTAATCAATCAAGTCTTCAATCCATGACAGAATATTTTTTCTTAATTGTCACTAAGTTAAGTTGCTAGTAATCAATATACAATCTATGGTTTCCATCCTTCTTTTTAACAAATAATACTAGAGTTCACCAAGGTGAGATATTTGGTCTAATAAGACCCCTTTTTAACAAATTTTCATCTTGCTTTTAGAGTTCTTTCAATTTATATAATGTCATTCGATATGGAGCCTTCGAAATAGGACTTCTTTCTGGCACTAAATCGATTGAAAACTTCAGCTCTTATGGAGGTGGTAAGCCAGTAATCTCTCTAGAATCACATCAGATATTCATATACAACTAGATACCTTTTTATACCTCATTCCTCATTCATGTTAACAGAGAATAAAACCAAAAACCCTTGGCATCCTTTCTGCAAGTACATATTGGCTTGGGCAAAGGATAAACAAATATTTTAAGTCCATTCAACACTAGGGATATTCATGGTTAATGACATAATCTTTCGAGCACAGTCGAGAATAACATTATTCGCCTTCAACCAATCCATCCCAATAATAACATAAATCACTCATAATGGTAAACATATTAGATCCAGTGTAGTGCTTGGGTGTTCAAAAAGAACCACACGATTCAAGCAAGCCTGAGCAGTTCTTATGAAACTCCCTTGGGTGTGAAAACCAACAATTTAAAAGGTAACTATATTGCCACAATACCCAATCTTTGAGCACAATCAAAAGATATAAAGGAATGCGATGTAGCAGAATCAAACAATGCATTAATAGAGACATCATGTTGTATCCCTTCTTGTCTGGTTATTACGAAGACTCATTCAGGCATCATTGGCTTTCTCATTGTATCATCATGTCTTGGTTCATGGTATCCTTGTGCAATATGTCTTAGCTTCCTATAGTTATAGTATATCAAACATGGTTGATCATCATGGTTCATTCCGCATCTTACACAAGGAGTTGAAGCATTGCCTAAACCATATTGAGAGGGAACTACATCCCTTCCTGCAAATTCATTCTAACTGGAGCTCCCTTGGTCAAAGCCTTCTCTATAGAATTGCTTTCTACCAAACTGGCCTTATTAGAATGATCTCGGCCAAACCTACCTTTATCTCTAGCATGACAGCCCCTATTATGATGGCCTCTTCCATCACTAAAACCATTACTGCCACTACTACTACCAGATCTACTTCCTTTATTGACACCTCTGATAGGTCCCAACTGAAAAAAGGCTCAGATCATTGAATCCCTCTTTTCCTCCTCGATCTCTCGCATTCGTCGAGATAGGACACATTGTCATACCTCACTTTCTTACATTATTTCTCATGTATATATGATGCTACAATAAGCAAATTTAAAAGCTTGAATCATTAAAATATCAAATAAGAAAAATTCAAATTTTTAAAACACTATTCATTTGGTAACTCTGTTTTTCAAGCTAAATTTTGAAAAATTATAACTAATTCCAAGAAAATCATACGAGGATGATTCAAGTCTTCAAAAATAGCTAAAAATAATATCTACATGGAAAAAATATGAAACTTGAACTTTACTAAGCCAATTTATACAGTAAATTTGTCCAATTTTTACTGTTCATTTGGTCAGAATTATTTTTTCAGATTTTCTGAACCAATTTAAAAAATTCATAACAATTTGTATACTTTTTCAAATTAAGTGATCTTTGACTTTTTGGAAAACACTATATGTCTACTTTCCACGCAGCATCATACATGCTATTATACAGAAAATTAAATCTTGAATGAACAGTAATCATATAAGTAATTAATGCTAAGAATTGGACAGTTTTGCATACAACTTCCAAAAGCTAAATATATAACATACATACATGATTCAAACTCTTCCAAAATATGTTCCTAACATCACAAGATCTCTAAAGGAACATTATTGAAACAAGGCACAACTTCATGGAAATACATATAATTTTATATATAATTACAAGAAAACAAGCAACCAAGGTGACTATAAATCTAATCATCATTAATCTTCTCCTTTCATCTTGTCTTCTTGGTGGTTTTGGCATCACTTGAACCAATAAAGTTAGTGCTTGGCAAGTGAGATTTGGGAAAATCTCATTAGTTAGTTTATTTCATGTAAATATATCATTTAAGTTTCACAAACATTTTACATATAATCACATAAATCATTAAAATACTATATTGTTAAGTAAAAATTTAAACAGAGTTTCCCCTTAGAAAATGGGCATCCTGGGGAACAAAACCCATCATGTTACAAATAAAACCAGTCACAAATGATCACAAGAATAATATGGCAACAAGATATAATCATGGAAACAACAAAAAATAACATGTTGCAATAAAACAAACCAAGCTATCTTTTATGTAATCCTTTGCTTTTCCACTTGGAACTAAAGCTTCCACTAGCTTTCTTGAACTGCCATAAGTCCTGAAACATCATTAAATATCAAGTAAATCATTTGAATCAAAGGGTTCCCTCATAAAGACTTGAACCCTCAAATTTCATATAGTATATCTTAAGTTTTTTCTTGAGTCCAGCACTTGTTCTTAGCTAATTTGAACCCAAAGAATCCATTTTTAATGTAAAAACAATGAAAATCCAACTCTTTTGTACACTTATTCTTGGCCAAAAATCAGGGCATAAAGAAAGAAAATGCAATTTTCAAAAGCTTGCTTCAAATCACACAAAAACTTGTTCCTTTGATATTTTATGATGCTTTCTCTAAACTTTATGGCAAAAAAACCACTTTTTTCCTAAATCCATATCAAGGTCAAATCATTCAGCAAGTAAGGAGAAGAGAAACTGAAGAAAACCAACCCTAAATCACTCAAAACTTGAAGGAAAACACGAGATTAAGGAAGAGAATTTTTACCGGTTTTTCCTTGATTTCTTCTTCCTTTTTCTCCCACTTGTTCTCATGTTTTCTCCTTCCTTTCCTACTGTTTTCAAACTTCTTTCCACTCCTCCTTTGCTCCTTAAGGTTGACCAAACCATGAGCCAAGAGCAAGTATTTATAAAAAATTACAACCAACCAAAATTTGCCACCAAATCTTCTTGAGTTTTCTTGATTTTTCTTAAGAAAATGATATAATTAATTAAATAATTGAACTTCAACATGTGCCACTGGTTGATCTTGAATTTGAGAGCATTTTGGTCTAAAAACTTTGGATATTTACTCATTTAAATATATCCTAGACCGGCTGGACAAATAAAGCTATTTTAGCAGTATCTTTTACTATTATTGAGGTACCAATTTTAATTATATTGGGATATAAAATTACAACAACATCCTATCCTAATTGGTCCAAATGTGTACTTTATCTACATTTATGGGGCCCACATTGCCCTTTTTTTGTGTACTATACACTTTTTGATATTCAGTATGAAATTTTTCTTCACATAAATTTTATTAACTTTAAAGCATTATATCATTGGGTTCAGCTCGTCGCGAGCTTTCTTTTGGTATAAAATTTACATAATTTTGAAATTACCCTTAATTGGAGCAAAAATGCAATTTTGAAAACTTTCAAGCAATTAGCTGTAACTTTCCACAAGGGCTAAATTCAAATTAATATTTTTCTAGGGGTAAAAATGTAATTCTTGAATTTCTTTTCCTTGACCCCAAATTTGACATTTTTGCCCTTTTTTACATCTATTCACCTTATACAAGGGCTCATTTACCATGTATAGATCATTTTAGTGTTTAAATATACTTGAAGAGAAGCTTGAATCAATTTAATTTTAAAAACAGAATTTTCATAAACCTCATGTACTGTTCATATTGTGATTTCCATTTTACCTGATGAATTTTGGAAATTGATAACTAAATCTAGAAAAATCTTCTTGAGGTGATTCAAGTCACTGAAAACTAATAAAAAGATTCTAGACGTGGAAAAAATAGGCAATAGAGCAAATACTTGGCCAAATTGTGCAGTTTATTCCTTCAAAAGAAAACTGCAGATTTGGTTATTTTTGAAAATTCCTAATTTTGGCAATAACTTTGAAAAATCATATTTCCTTCTATTATAAACCAAATCGTGCATAATCTATGTCATTTGAAAGATGTATATGTTTATTTTCTAGACATATTTTTATTACACATTTATTTATAGGGCCTGACATTATCTTAAATTGTAAAGAGTTAGAATTCAACTTTTTCTGGAATAATTTTGGGAAAACCTTCATATTTTCTATTGTATAGCTCAAATTGTGGTACCTCTATTTAGGACTGTTTCTCATGTATTAGACCTCATTAGAGACTAATTGAACTTAATTAGAAGCTTGAATCACAATAAAATATTATAATAAATTTAATCAATTTTCCAAATACTATTCATTTAATTCCATTTTTTCTTTCTTTTTCAAAAAATTTAGAAAATCATAACTAATTCAATACAAATGATATGAAAGTGATTCAAGTCTCTAGGGATAGCTTATAAGAATATCTACATAGAAAAAATATTAATCAGGGCAACTACTAGGCCAATTAGTACAGTAAATTTCATGAATTTTCACTATTCATACGGTCATTTTCTGAAAATCTAGTTTTCTGGGCTAAATTTAACAATTCACCATAATTTGTACACTCATCTAAATTGAGTGCTCTTTTGACCATATGAAAGCTCTTTCTGTCTAGTTTTTATGAATGTATAATATTCATACTTTATACATCAAAAATACTAAACAGTAGCATGATCACTCTACATAGGTCAAAATGACCGTTTGTATCCTAATACATTGCCAAATAAAAGCTACAAATTTTTACACGGCCATATATCATCTCCAAATCATGCCATACATTAGCTAGGACATAAGGGAGCATCAAAACTTAGAGAAACATATTTATCATCATATTTACAAATTTATACAAAAGCTCAAAATTCATGGCCAATGCTAGCTTTTTCAGGCTAATGATTAAATGCTTTCTCCTTTCCCTTCTCTTCCCTGGTGGTCTTGCCATGGTTACTACCTAATTATGATTAATTTGTGGGAGGGTGAGATTCAAAGAATCTCAATAGATAAATCCCATACATGCCATCATATCATCATATTTTTCATAGAAACATCACATAAACCTTAATTCATCACATAGGCACATTTGAACATATACATTTTAGAAAAATTTTGGCAAAGTTTTGTTTTGCAAAATGGACTTCCCGGGGCTCAAAACCCCTCATACAACTCAGCCAACATCATAGAAATATCACAAATCAACATTTCATACATATGCCATAGTGTCAAATATCAAAGGAATAATAATGACAATATGATGTTAGTAAAGAGAATTATCTACCTTATAGTACTTTCTTGCTTCCCATACTTTGTCCAACACTTCATGGGCCTTCCAACACTTCTCCAAGTTTTCTTAGGCTTCCTCAAACCTAAACATATCATCTAACAATGGTTCCATGATTTTCTTCAAAAAGTATTCATGAAACCCTAAATCTTCAAAAATTCATTCCTAACTCAAAATGATGAATTATACCTCTATTCCATTTACTTTTTCATAAGAAATCCAAATATGGCTTCAAAATTACTAGATTCCATCTCTAAATATGGTTACTGTTCATTCCGAATTAAGCTTCAAAGCCTTAAATTTTTCACTTAACTTTCCTTTGATCTTTCTTTGTATAACACACTTGCTTTTAAGCTTTTGGACCACGTAGAATTCATTTTTGAGGTCAAAAACCTGAAATTCCAACTCTAAATACTCCCCCTATTCTGATTCATAGTAAACGGAGAAAAATTGCTGCACTTTGTTATACAACAAACTACTTGTATATTCAAGCTTTAAATGAAAATTCTATCATTTTTCCTATGATTTATGGTTGATTATCCCATTTTCCTGCTAAATCCATGACATAGCCAAAACTCTAAGGTAAGGAAGAGGGAAATATAATCCATGAACCATGCTTTAAAAACCATAGATAGAAAGCTTGAGGTGATGAAAGACAACTTACCACTTGAGCTTTCAATTTTTGCCTTGAGTTCCTTGTTCTTCTTCCTCTCTTTCTCTCTTCCTTTCTCTGTGTTTTTTCCTCTGTTTTTGACTGCTGCTTTCTTGTGAAATGAAGAGGAGAGAGGGTAATTAGATGACTTAATTAGGTGGTTAATAATGTGGCTAAGCATGGTTAACTCTTTAATTAAACTTTGTTACTTTTTAGCCAAAAAATGACAACTTCTTGGAGAAGTTTTCCAAAAATTCAAGCTGCCCAAACTGCCCCATTTTCATGCAGATAAGAGTGCTTCAAGTGACCAAGATTGCTTAATTTTTCCTGGTCTAGATATATCTTGAACTGGGTAATATTTAACCATATCGATAAAACTGCTTTTTATAATAATTTAGCCTTTTTGGGTAGAGGACTATTCTAATTTTATTTTTATATTTTCATAATTATCCTATACCAAATGATATCTATGTATGGCCCATATCTTGTCCTGGTTACCTTTTAATCATCGATGGGGCCCATAATTTACTTTATCGATTTACTGTTACTTTTGGACACTCGACACTAATTATTTCTTTATCCTTGAACATTAACCCTCAATGCCATATATCATTGGACTTCTCTCATCGAGGGCTTCGTTTTGACAGTAATTTTGCATATTTACAAAATTACGTTAACCTCGGTTAAATTATAATTTCTGAAACTTTCAAGTCATTAGGTATAATTTTTCCTAAGAACCTTTGCACTTTGACTCCACAATTTAATGACTCTAGGGGCATGAATGTCATTTTGATAATTCTTTAGGGGCAAAAACATAATTTCTCATTTTTTTGTCCAACCAGTAAAAATGACCTCTTTACCCTTTTTCACTCAAAATGATACCTGTCAGTTTTTGCTAATTCCTCATGTATTTCATGTTATCAATTATTTCTTCCTCTTTCATTACTTTATATCCAGTAAAATTTTGAGATATTACATTTCTAGCCCCCTTAAAATAAATTTTGTTCTTGAAATTTAGATACATACTTGTATCTCTTACTTCCTTCCATTTATTTCCCAATTTTCAGACCATTATCAATAGAGGAACATTTTCATATCTTAATTTTTGGAGCTCAATACTATTTTATATTATCTTTTGAAATTTCCAATACCTAACTTTTAGTTTTCAGTTTTTCCAATCTTTCCCTATTCTGAACCTTAATTTTGAAAATTCACCATAAATTGTAAACTTGTCCAATTTAAGTGTTCTTTTGCTCTATGGAAAGCTTATTCCATTTACTTTTGGAACATATAAATTACTTAAGCTAATTACCCTGTCTGAAATGAACAATACCTATTTTCTCTCATATTACTTAATTAAGATAAGCTTTTCCATTCATAATTTGTCAAAATAAGCTTCATAACATTTTCACATCATCTTCAATTGCACCAATTCCATACATAACATATCATAGTACATAGAATCATATTAGCATAGAGGTATAGACCACATGTCATATACATGATTGTTCATAATATCTCAAAACATAAGTTCATGACTTGAACATTTACATTAAGCATCTTTTTCTTCTCCTTCCTCCATAGTTCACATGTCTCCCATGCATGGCTTGACCCTAAACATGTTAGTCATTAAGAAGAATGAGATTCAAAGAATTTCAGTAGCATTAACCATTCTTACATTCACATTGTCATATCTTTCATAGAAATATCAATCAATTTCATTAAAACATAACATGCCATGATAATTTTATAAAAATTTTTGTAAAGTTTCTCTTTGTATTTTGGACATCCCAGGATCACAAAACCCCTCATTCAACTCATCCAACATTCATAAACGTCCTAAAAACATCTAAATAAACAAGTGGCAAGTCATGGATTTCAATGCAAAATCATAAGGCAATATAAATCTAGAATTGGTAATATGCTTCCTTTTTGCTTTCCTTTGAATTTTGTCTCTTCCAAACACTTCTCCAACCTTTCTTAGGCTTTCTCAAGCCTAAACAAATCATCAAACAACTACTCAAGCTAATAGTTCCATGACTTTCTTCAAAAAGTGTTCATGGAACCTTAATTCTTCAAAAATTCACCAAAAATTCATTCCTAGCTCAAAAATGACAAATAATACCTATATTCCATGTATTTTTTCATGAAGAATTCAAATATGGCCTCAGAATTACCAAATTCCATCTCTAGCTATGGTTACTATTCATTTTGAAATAAGCTTCAAAGGATGAAGAATTAGTTTTCTTTGAAATACTTTGAACTACTCATGAAATCATGCTTTTGACTATTTGTTCTTGCTTTATCTTAACTTTGATGCATAAAAACACTCCTTCCATTTCTATATGTTGGTTGAAACTTAGACTAGAGAGCAGAAAGGATAGAACTTCATGAAATCATCTTAAATCTCTAGAGAAGCTAGCTTGAAAGCATAGAAACTCACCTTTGGTCTTGAATCTTCAAGCTTCCAAATTTGCCTTCTCTTTTCTCTCTTCTGTCTCTTATCTTTTTTGCGTTTTCTCTCTTGGTTTTTACTGCTGGAAGTGTCAGTCATAATGAGGGAAAAGAAAGGACAATTAGTCACTTAATCACCTTGCTAATCACTTCCTTAAACATGATTACTTTTGACTAAGCTTAATTACTTTATTAAATACTTCTTCAAGAAATATTCTCAAAATAATAAAATATTTATTTGTAGCACATGGTGTGTTGAAATGTCATGCCTAAGAGAGAGAAACTTGGCCAAAAACTATTCAATTTTTCCTGGTTTATATATATCTTAAACTAAGTAATTTTTAACTATACCGATAAAGTTACTTTTTACAGTAAATTATTATTTTAGGGATACATGACTGTTCCTAATTTATATCTATGTTTTCTTAGTTACCATGTCCCAAATGTGAGGTCCATATCTTGTCCTGGTTACCTTTTAACCATTTATGGGGCCCACAATCTATTTTATTAGTATTTAATTACTTTTGGACATTTGGTACTAATTATTTATTTATCCTTAATTAGTTAGCCTCCATGCTATATATCATTGGACTCTATTGCGAGCTTTGTTTTGACAGTAATTTTATATATTTACAAAATTATCCCAAACCCAAGGTTAAATTATAATTTCCAAAATTTTTATGTTATTAGGTGTAATTTTTCCCTAAGACTTTTGCATTCTCTTTCTTGTAAATTTTTAAGCTTAGGGACATATATGCCATTTTCATAATTCTTTAGGAGTAAAAATATAATTTCTCATTTTTCTATCCAACCGGGAATTCTTTAAGGACATATATGTCATTTTTCAAGTCAAATATGACCTATTTGCCCTATTTCACGTAAAACGGTGTCTATCTATTTTTACAAATTTTTTATATATTTCTAGATATTTTAGCTTTCTTGAGATGTTACACATTACATTTAAATCTATTTAAATTTTCAGAATATTACATTTCCCTTCCTCTTAAAATAAATTTCATCTTCAAAATTTAAAAATATACCTTATATAAATAGTTATGGATATTACTGCTTCATATCAGCTTCCAATCCCTAGGTAGCTTCATTTAGAGTTAAGCCTTTTTAGACCACTTTTACTAGAGGTATGTCCCTGTTTTTCAGCTTATTGACTTGATAGTCAATAATTCTTTCGGTTTTTACCTCATAAGATAGATTATTTTATAAATTAACATGTCCATATTCTATAACATGTGAACTGTCTGGCTTGTACTTTTACTATTGGGAAACATGGAATACATTATGAATTTGACTCAAATGAGGGGGAAGAGCTAGTTTGTAGGCTACAGATCCAGCTTTAGAAATAATCTTCAATGCTCCTATATATCTGGGTCTAAGCTTTTAACTTTAATTAAACAACCAATCCCATTTGTAGAAGATATCTTGAGAAAAACATGATCTCTAATCTCAAATTCTAATGGATTTCTTCTTTTATCAAAATAGCTTTTTCTATGTGCTCTGAGCCAACAACCACTTTTTCTTTATCATTTCAATCTGTTTAGAGGTTTGATTAACTAATTTAGGACCTAACATTTTTCTTTCATTAAACTCTATCCAACACAGAGGAGGCCTACACCTTTGACAATACAATGCCTCATATGGAGCCATTTGGATACTAGAATGGTAGCAATTGTTATAAGGCAACTCAGTTAAAGGTAAATACACATCCTAGTTTCTTTTCATTTCCAATATACATGCTTTCAGCATATCCTCCAAAGTTTGTATGGTTCTCTTTGTCTTGTTAATTTAGATGTTTTGATGATTCTAAAACAATTGGGCTTGGAAATTCAATATCAAAGGAACACAAGTGAAATGAAGGACAAAGTTGAAGTTTCCTGAAGATTGAAGAGCTGTTTCAAATGTTTTAGGAAACTATTTGTAAAAGAAGGTAGATAAGCCTTGAATTTCAATTAACATAAAATTAAATGAGATGACTAATTGAATGATTAATATTTAGCTGATGATTTCAAATTGATTTTCAAGAAAATAGCTATCTTATGAGGATAAAGCTTCAATTTCAAAACAATTTACCTTATGCGCCTAACCATTGAAGGTTATGAGGATAAAGACTCAATCTCAAAGGTTTTCCAAAGCTCATTCTTCAATTTCATGATAAGGGATTGAGGTTATATGCATAACACAGCTTGGAGACAAAGTTTTCAAGTCTTACTAGGTGATTATCCTGACAAGGTAGGTATCTTATTCACATAAGGGAGTGAAAAGTGAAGGCAAGTTGTACTATACAACTTGTTATTCACATAACCTAGGGAGGTTGTCCGCATAACGTATGTTATAGAGCACTTGGACTCTTCTCTGTTAAAAGGTGATCCACATAACCTAGGGAGGTTGTCCACACAACCTATATTTCAGAGTACTAGAACTTTCCTCGAGTAAATAGGTTATCCATATAACCTAGGGAGATTATCTGCATAACCTATATTTCAGAGTACTTGAACTTTCCTCGGGTCAACAATTTATCCACATAACCTAGAGAGGTTATCTCCATAACCTATGTTGTAGAACTCATAGGTCTTCTGATAACTTGCGTAGTGCTTACCTTGAGAGGTTATTCTGATAACTTAAGTTTTACAAAAATGTGGTTAGAGAAAAACTTAACGTTATCCTAATAACTGAGTGGGATTTCATGAAAATGATTTTGAGTTAAAACTTAGTCATTCTGGGTAGCACGTTATCCACATAACCTAGCTAGGTTATCCGCATAATGAAAGCTCTATGAGGAAAACAAAGGCAAACGGTTACCCATTATTTGGATAACCTGAAGAGTTTATCCACATAACCTCTATTAGATGCGTTTAATGCAGTAGGTGAATGGCTATTTTACTGAGAGTAACGGCTAATCTTTGTTTTCGATGGATAGTTCTACTCCAAAGTGATGTGTCCATTTTATACATATAAAATACCCACGTTTAAGCTCTAAATTATATTTAAATATGTTTACATTGGTATATTTTAGCATGATTTTACATATTTTTGTGTTTCATGATTTTATAGGCTCATTTGGAAGCATTCGGAGCAAAAACGTTACAAATTGTTCATGCTGAAAAGTTGTGACACCCTTTGGTATTTTGATCATAACTCTCACATATGAACTCCGATTGAGGTGATTTAAAATGCGTTGGAAATATAAGACACAGAGCTACAACTTTCATGTTTTGAGTTTTCCCAAATTCTAACGTTACAATGGTGAAAATCGAACTCAAAATGTCAACACGAGCTGATGACGTTATGAAGCTGGAGGTGTTCTGTCCGTACAAATAGTGTCCACCCGGCGCCGGGTCAAGTCCGTACGGCACCGGGTCAACTCGGTTTTTCACGTTTTTCAGCAATTTAAAGCACCCAGTGCCGTATTAGTTAATTTTATGGTTACCCGGCGCCGGGTCATGCAATAGGGGTCCGTAAAAACTCGTTTTTGACGCGTTTTGATTATATTTTGGGCTTTTATGGGCTTCTAAAATTTTCCTATATAAAGATACACGATTGAAACATAAAGGGAGACTCAGAAACGCATTCAGAAGTCAGAGAACACGGTTCCAAACGCATCTGGGAGCAACTAGGAGCATCTTATAGAGAAGGAGCAAGGAGATTTAGGGAGTATTAGTGATAGATTTATTCTTCTCTAATATAACTCTATTTTCTTATTATTTTCATTATGATTTGGGATTTTAGTTGTGATTTGATTTGTATATCCATGAGTAGCTAAATTTCCCAGTCAGGGGTAGGGATGTAGCCTGATTGGGATGGATTGGATTTGTTTCTCTAGTTAAGACTCTTTGATTTGTTCTTCAAGTTATATTTAATTTATCTTTTTATTATATTTATCTCTTTTGTTCATTCATGTGGATTTTATGCTTGATCACCATAGAATCTAATTAATGGGTAAACTTGATGGACTGAGAGGTGAAGAGTGAACCTAGATTTAGAGAGATAAACATGAATAACTAATTTAGAGATAGAATTAGGAATTCATGGTGATATATGTTGTAGTTTTCAAGGTTTAATTAGAAAATTTAGTTGCGCGAGAGCGAATTGAATCCTAATTAAATAAGGACTAATTGACTGAGAGGTAATTAGGACGCTTTAGAAACAACAATCAGTATAATTATGCAGAGTCTAACTAAGAAATAAAATCTAGTTATCTCATAAGGTGAATCTTGATCCCTTGACGCTTCTAGAACTGAATCAAACTCATACTTCATTTTGTTTTCTATTTCTTTCCTTTTAAATTTGAATTCTCAATTTCATTATCAGTTAATTTTTTTGGGATTAAAAGTTTGGACTATAAATTTACTACCTCCCTTGGGTTCGACCTCTGGAATACTCCGGAGATATTTTTATTACTGCGATCGACCCTGTACACTTGCATGATTTCCCGATCACAAAGCTATAAATAGGACCTCCTCATTTAAGATGTTGGGAAATAAGAGAAACAAGAAATACTCTAAAATTCTGCTGATTAGATTTCTGACTCATTCAAAGCTTACCTAACCTCTGTTTGGCTTATTCATTATATCTTAACTTTTATATCTACTCTTTTGAGAGAGTTTTCATTCTGTATACATCTATACACAAAGGGAGATATTCTTACTCTTGAGTGAGAAGAGAGAGAGTTTATTTTAGCTCAAGGTTTGGGCTGGTATTATACTGCGATCATTGCAAGAACCCATTCAAATCTTGTAAGAGATAGTAGAGAAATCTCAAGTGGTGGCTTGAGGACTAGACGTAAGTTAAGTGGAGTTGATCGAACTAAGATAAATCACAAAGTTTTCTTCTCATTACTCTTTATTTCTTATACTTTATTTTTCAATAAACTTTTAGTATCACTACTATATTTAATTTTTATAGAAAAATCTTAATCTTCCTAATTCACCCCCTCTTGGGAACCTAGCTGAATTAACAAGTGGTATCAGAGCTTGGACTCCTAGTTGAAGGATCTTACTATCCGAGAGAAGACATGGCTAGCTTTAGTAAAGGCATTCTTCCAGAAGGAAACAACACCAACAAACTTCTTGGCTTCAGTGGAGAACATTATGAGTATTGGAAGATGAGGATGCAAATATACTTTTAATCCATTGACTTGGATATCTGGTCAGTTATTCAAAAGAAAGATTTTATCCCGATGAAAATACAAGATGATGGGAAATACAGAGAGAAACCTGAAGGAGAAAAGAACGAGGAGGATAAGAGAAGGGTTCTTCTCAACTATAAAGCTAAGCATTGTCTGGTCAGCGCCCTTAACCAAGATGAGTTCTACAGGGTGTCCCAATGCACAAAAGGCAAAGGTATGTGGGATACTTTGGAGATTGCTCATGAAGGAAAAATCAGTGTGAGAGAAAATAAACTGAATACGTGCATTGGAGAATATGAAAGCTTCAAGATGAAGGAGGGTGAAAACATCAAGGACCTGCAGAAGAGATTCACTCTCATTGTGAATCAGCTGAAGACCCTTGGAAAGGAATATACCCAATCTGAGAAAGTTAGAAAAATTCTCAAAGCTTTGCCCATTGAGTGGCAGCCAATGGTGGCAATAATAGAAGAAACTAAAGGAGAGTCAATGACATCTATCATAGCCCTCTTTGGAAGTCTTGAAGAATATGAAGGGAAGCTAAGGCTCTCAAGGAATCCACTTCTTATGAAAAGAAGAAAGGATTCCACTTCTTATGACAAGAAGAAGAAAAGTCTGGCTCTCAGAGTAGAATCAAAAGATAATGATGATTCAGAGGAAGATACTGAGCTAGATGAAGAGATGATGGTTATACTGGTGAGGAAATTTGGCAAAATGTATGGAAAGAAGAAATTTAAAAGGTTTGCAAAGAAATATGGAGCCACTAGCAGCAAGAAAGAAAACAAAGACTCCATCATATGCTATGAATGCAAGAAACCTGGACATATCAAATAGGAATGTCCTCGGCTGAGCAAGAAACAAGGGAAGGACAAAAAGAATGACAAAGGGAAAAAGAAGAAAACCTTCATATCTTCCATCTGGAGAGATAGTTCAAATGAAGAGGAAGCAGCAGAAAGATAATGAAGTTGCTAATCTATGTATGATGGCTCAAGAGATTGCAAAGGATGAGAAGAATCATAACCGAGACAGTGACAGTGATTCTAACGTAAATGACTCTAAAGCTTCTTACAATGAACTACATGATGTATTCAATGAATTGATGAATAAATTACTCAAAGTGTCTAAACATCCGAGTCAAGCTTAAAAGAAAATAAACAAGCTTGAAAGTCAGTCTCATACATCTTCCATTGCTTCACAGCTCTCTTCGTCTTCCATTACCTCTGTTTGTGTCTCATGCATTGAGTTGAGAGATAAGAATAGTTGTCTCCACAAGACTCTAACTAAACTCACTAGAGGAGAGGACATGCTGTAAGTTTTACTAGGAAACCAAATTGTAAGTCAAAACAAAATTGGTCTAGGATATGACCCATGTGCGGTCAAGGAGAAACTGAAAATCAAGAAACAGAATCTTTACCTGAGAAACTTTGTGCAAGCTAATAACATCAAACTAACTTAGAACATAGAGTCATTTCCAGCTCCTAGAAATCAAAAGGAAAGATATTATAGTCATTACTTTAGACATGCATCTTTTTCCTTTAGCCCTTTCTCTACTTGCCACTTCTGTAACAAAAAGGGTCATATGTCCTGCACCAACATATACAGAAAGGAAGGAAATGATAATGGGATGAAATAGGTTCCCAAGGATTCCTCTACTAACAAGAAAGGACCTAAGCAAATATGCATACCTAAAAGAAAGAACTGAAACTTGTTTTACAGGTGTGTCTTAAGGCCAAGAAAAGCAACAAATGGTACATGCGTAGTGCTTGTTTGAGACACATGACTGCAGATAAAGAAAAATTCATTGTGCTGAGAGATAAAGGAGGAAAGTTTACATTTGGTGGTATCTAGTCCAGCAAGATAGTTAGGATTGGAATTGTTGGAAGAAATCCAGAAACATCAATTGAATAAGTCCTGTTCATTATAGGACTCAATCACAACCTGTTGAGTATAAGCCAAACTTGTGATAGAGAATATTGGGTTCTGTTTGATTCCAACAACTGCCTAGTCATTAGAACAAGTGACCGTAAAGTGATTCTCAAGGCAGAAAGAGAGAGTAACTATTATACTGTTGATTTAGATGAATTACCTTCTTTAGACTCTATATGCTTAATAAGTGAAAATGATGATAGTTGGTTGTGGCATAGAAGACTAGCACATGTTAGCATGCATCAATTAAATAAACTCACTAAAAATGAACTTGTTCTTGGTCTACCTAATATTAAGTTTGAAAAGGATAGAGAATGTGATGCTTACCTTAAAGGGAAATAAAGTCCTCATTCAATACCAAAAACATTGTTTCTACAACAAGACCTCCATAATTACTTCACATGGATTTGATAGGTCCTAATCGTACAAATGGTATTGGTGGAAACTTGTATGTACCTATTGTGGTAGGTGATTATTCTAGGTTTACTTGGATTTTATTTCTTCCCTCTAAAGATAAAACATATGATGCTTTTCTGATCTTAGTCAAGAAAATCCAAAATGAGAAAGATAGCTCTATTGTATGTATTAAAACAGATCATGGTGGAGAATTTGAGAATGCTAAATTTGCTTACTACTGTGATGAAAATAGAGAAGAGCACAAATTCTTAGGCCCAAGAACATCTCAACAGAATAGAGTTATGGAAAGAAAGAATAGAGTGTTGGAGGAGATCACTCATACAATGCTGAATGAAAAATGATTGCCTAAACAATTATGGGCTGATGCTGTAAGCACAACATGCTACTTGATAAATAGAGCATACATCAGACCCATGTTAAGGAAGACTCCTTATGAGCTGTACAAGGGAAAGAAGCCCAATCTCTCTCTTCTTTATGTTTTTTAGATGCACTTGCTATGTCCACAATAACAACAAAGACAATCTGGGTAAGTTTGATGCCAAATCAGATGAAAGTATATTTCTTGACTACTCAAATAGAAGTAAAGCATATAGGGTATTCAATAAAAGATTTGGAACTATAGAAGAATCTATGCATGTGGTTTTTCTTGAAAATGAAACTCTGTCTAAGCATGCTAAAGACGAGGGTGATTTAATTTCTAGTTCCAAGAATTTGAATGTGTTTGAAGAAAATAAAACTGAACCTCTAAAGTATCTAAATCTGCTGATGTAGAGGAAGATATCTAGGAAAAAGATAATGAATGTGAAATAAATAAGGAAGTATCTCAAGATCTCTCTAGAGTTTAGAGATATCAAAGGAATCATCTAGTTGATCAAGTTATTGGGGATGTTCAAGAGAAAGTTAAAAGTAGAAGACAACTTAGGGATTAAGTGAATAATTGCGCATTTATTTCTCAAATTGAACCTAAGTGTATGGAAGAGGCTTTAACTAATGAATACTGGACTTTAGTCATGCAAGAAGAACTTAATCAGTTTAAAAGAAGTTAGGTTTGGAATTTAGTGCCTAAGCCTAAGAACCATCATATTATTGGAACTAAATGGGTTTTTAAGAACAAACTTGATGAATCAGGAACAATAATAAGGAATAAAGCTAGATTAGTAGCAAAAGGATATAATCAAGAAGAAGACATTGATTTTGATGAAACTTTTGTTCCAATTGCAAGATTGAAAGCAATAAAAATTCACTTAGCCTATGCTTGCATAAAGGATATTGTGCTATATCAAATGGATGTAAAAAGTGCTTTTCTGTATAGGTATATCATGGAAGAGGTTTATGTTGATCAACCTCCAAGTTTTGAGGGCTTAACTAAACCAAATCATGTATATAAACTGAAGAAAGCACTATATGGGTTAAAACAGGCACTTAAAGCATGGAAAAGGTTTTAGCAGGGGAAAGGTTGATACAACCTTGTTTACTTAAAAAGAAAATAAAAATTTACTTATTGTACAAATTTATGTTGATAACATTATATTTGGTGCTACTAATGAGTCTTTGTGCAAGAACTTTTCTGAGTTAATGTAGAGAGAGTTTGAAATGTCAATGATAGGTGAGCTGAACTTCTTCCTTGGATTGTGAATCAAACAATGTGATGATGGTATCTTTCTCAATCAATCAAAATACCTCAAGGAGCTGCAGAAGAAATTTGGAGTGAAACATACAAAACCTATAGGAACTCCTATGGCCTCTGCAACTAAGTTTGACATGGATGAAGAAGGAAAATTCTTCGATATAACTCAATATAAGACAATGATTGGTTCCTTGCTGTATTTAACTGCTAGCAAGCCTGACATCATGTTCTGCCTCTATATGTGTACTAAGTTCCAATAATGTTCCAAAGAGTCTCATGCAACAGCTGTAAAGAGAATTTTCATATACTTGTTGGGTACATCTCGAATGGGACTCTGGTATCCAAAAGGTAATGGAGAAGAGCTCATAAGTTATATAGATGTTGATTTTGCTGGATCCAAGACTGATAAAAAGAGCACAAGTAGAACTTGCCAATTTCTATGAGGCTCTCTAGTGTCATGGTTCAGCAAAAAGCAAAATAGTGTAGCTGTCTCCATATTAGAAGCTGAGTATGTAACAGGAGGGAGTTACCGTGCACAAGTCCTTTAGATAAAGCAACAACTTGAAGACCTTGAGATTTAGATAAAAGAAATCCCAATAAGATATGAAAATCAAAGTGCCATCAACATCTCAAAGAATCTTGCTATGCATTCATGGACAAAACACATTGAAGTAAGACATTTCTTCATAAGAGATCATGTTTTGAAAGGTGATGTCAACTTGGAGTTTGCTCCTACTAAAGATCATCTTGTAGACATCTTGACAAAGCCACTTACAGAAGATAGACATGGAAGAATTGGAAGAGAATTAGAAATGGTAAATCCCAATGAGTTATGAGATTTTTCTAAAATCCTTCTTAAGTTTATAATTCAATTAATAATGATACTAACTTAAGCATCAAAGTTTCTACAAATCTATTTTGTAGGTATTTCTTAATTTGGAATAATCAAAATCTGATAAAATGAAGTATCCTGCACTTTGAAATAAAGTTATGGTGAAAAGAAAAGGCTTATGGGAATAACACAACTATTTGTAAGTGTTTATGAGTTTCTCATATATGGTTGTTCTCATAACCCCATAGACTTATGTTGAAAATAAGTTGATTTTCTGGTGAGCATAGACTCTGTATTTGAGGTTATTTGGATAAGATATGAAGATTTTCATGAAAATGAGAGCTTTTGTGAACCTCTGGCCTTTGGGAAACTCAATATTTGGATAAGGTCTCTACCTTATGCATATAACCTACTTTATTTTCTTCTTTGAATGTGTATTGTGTAATTCGATTTCAGGGTAACCTGCCTACCTTATCCGCATAACGTTACTTCTAGAGAAGCAGTTCCCAAAGTAAGAACATAATCCGCATAAGACAACAAGGTTATCCGGATAACCTGTTTTGTGCTAACTTTCTGTATGCCTTCTGTGAGACTCATTTTCATGATAACAAGGTATGCTTGTTGGATAACTCCTCTCTTTCCTCCTCTATTTCAACTTGGTTATACGGACAACCTAAGGACCTTATCCACATAACCTATCAATTTGTGCCCTTGCTCACTCTTTCTAAAACTCATTTTTTGCATAACCTCCATAGGTTATGCGTATAACCTCGAGACTATATATAGGATTCTCTAATTTTTAGCAAAACCTTGTGTGGAAAACTTAACATGTAACACCTTAAATTTAAGTCCATTTCCCATGTATTAAACTTCAGTTATGTCTATTATTGCATGATTACAGACTTGATTGCATAAAAATATTGAAACAGATTTTTCTTAATTTCGGATACTGTTCATTATGCATTTCTCATTTTACCAGATGAATTTAAAAATTCATAACTAACTCTAGAAAACTCATTTCATAGTGATTCAAGTCTCTAGCAATAGATAAAAACCTTTTCTACATGGAAAAAATATGAAACAAAATATTCTCTTGACCAATTCATACAGTTTATTTCTCAAATATTTACTATATATCTAGTCATTTTTCTCTTTCCCAGGATTTTGACCTTATATTTAAAAATTCATATATCATTATATCCTGAGTGAAATCATACATTCTTTATATCATATGAAAGCACTGAATGGACGCTTTCTAGAAACATTTTTCTTGTACATTTATTTTACTTGCACAGGGCATGGTGTTAACTTAAATCATAAAGAGTCAGAATTCTACTTTTACTGGAATAGTTTTGGAAAAACCCCCATATCTTCTATCATATAATTCCAATGACCTCCAAATCTGTGGAATATGAAACTTAAAACATAGACCTTTCTATAAATATAAACCACTAAATTTTTAGATCTCTGCATGACTTTATATTATCTTTTTAATTTTCCAATACCTAACTTTCAGTTTCTAGTTTTCCCAATCTTTCCTTGTTCTGAACCCTAAATTTGAAAAATCACTATAATTTATACATATCTCCAAATGGAGTTATCTTTAGATCATTTTAAAGCTCTACTTGTGTACTTTAAAAACATATATATTACTTAAACTAGCTACCCTGTCTTACATGAACAGTACCTACATATCTATCAAGGTGTCTAGATTGTATAACTCCATTCATGTCTTGGCAAATAAGCTTCATATCATATATACATCATTATTCATTGTATCATATTCATATATAATATCAAAAGGCATCTCAAGGAACATACTTGCATCAGTATACATGATTTATCCTTTACATACAAATTTATACATATTATCAAAAATTAACATCAATCCTTGCAAGAACATAATTTCCACCAATTTCTTCCTCATCTCTTTTGGCTCTTCATGAACCTTTTACATTGCTTGGCCTAAACATGGTAAGCATTTGGAAGGGATGAAATTCATGGAATCTCAGTAGTTACCACTAATCAAGCAAATATATAATCATATAATGCAAGCACACTTCATCAAATCATCATTCAAACATTTAAAATCATTTATGCTTAAACATTTTATAGAAAATTGGATAGAGTTTCCCCTTATATTTTGGATATCCCTAGGTCACAAAACCCCTCAAATAATTCAACTAATATCAAGAAATCATCATATAATATCATTGCAAACAGTTGGTATAATATTAAAACCATTGCAACTATATAACCATATAATGCAAGATTAGGTTAGTAAACTACCTTGTGGCTTCCCAACACTTTCCAAACTTTGTAGGCCCTTTCTTTGATACTCTAACACTTCCTTGAACCCTATTACATTATAAAACAAGGTATTAAGTCATTGATTGTATGACTTCCTTCATAAAGAGCTCACTTTTTTATTTCTAATTTTTCATTTTGCTTTCCTTTTGCATTTTCTTGTGCAACATAATTGTTGTAGCCTATTTTGGACCCAAGAAATTTATTTTTGGGGTCAAAAACTTGAAATTCCCTTTCCTTTCACAAACCTTAAATAGCAGAAAAATAGAGAAAATTGCAGAAAAATAATAACTCATCAATCTTTGAAACTAATGCCATAATTTTGTATCTTGGGACATATGCTTCACTTTTTATGGATTGGTTTCTTCATGGTACAATTTTCTCTCTCTACTCTCTCTCTAGGTCAGAAATTTTAGTGGGAATATTTGAGAAAATAAGGCATGAAAACTCTTCCAAACTCAAGTGAACACAAGATAATAGCCATAATATGTTACCTTAGCAATTTGAGATCCAAACGTTGCCTCTTGTCTTCTCTTTTCCCTCTCTTCTTGCACATTTTCTTCCTTTTCTTTTCTGCTTCAGAAACTTACTCTCCCTCCCTTATTCAGCTCGTGGAAAATACCCAAACAAAGGGATGGGAATAAATCATTAGCTTATTGACCACTTTCACCTCAATCCAACTCCGTATCGAGATTCAGGACCTTTAACACCATTTTGACCACTTAATGACCAAAACTCACCGCCAACCACATACAATAGCCACCAATGGCAAATGGACACTCAAAGACCATTCATACAGGTCCAAATCCCCTAAACCAACTTGTCCAAAGAGGTTTCACCTCAAAGGAACCACTCCTTTGAGATTTGACCCCTCGAAATCCAACTTGACAAATGGGCTACAGACCCTAAAACATAGCAACAAGGCCCCAAAACCATTCGAGCTCACCAACACTAACATACAGACTTCTCAACATCCAAAACCATGTAACCATACATACAATATACATAAACATACGTACATCCATCCATAACAATTCTTTATCAATTCCTTTAAGCTATCCATTACAAATATACTATCCTACTTGGCACAAGATACAATATCCAAAATACACACACTACATAAACCTAGTATTCCCACGTTCGCTACTACTCACGCGTCTTCTTCAGACCAGTGCTAGAACCGTCACCCGAAAGGTTAGTCATAAGACAGGGGTGCGAGATAATATCTCAGTAACCAGGGACAAACACATACATATATATATTGACCCACAGAGTCGTGCAATGCAAAGCTAATGAATAGTATTCATGTTTTTCCTCATACACGGCTAGAACCACGAGCTGTTGTCATCACAAGACATTTCAATAGATGATTCCCTTCCAATAGTCTATGAAGACTGATTCCAGGACATCACCAAGCTCACCTTACTCTAATGCAACCTGGCCAATGGTTACACTAGAGCTCGGACTGTGGCTCTCCTTCCCCTGGATCATCACGAATTAATGGTGATTTAGGGAAGGTGCATCCCCAAATCCACTGCCACCTGGCTCTCCCAAGGAGAAGAATTAGTGACAGGGATATTTTATCATATCATATTATCCTCTGCCGCCTGGGTCTCCCATGGAGAGGATTTAGCAACAGGGATCTTTATCATATCATCATCTCATCTCATATCATATCATATTATATCACTATCACCTCATCTTCAAGCTCTCACTATGCAATCGTATGATGATGATGTCAATATCATGCCAACATGCCTCTACGCATATATATATATATACATCATTATCATCACAATCATCATATAGACATGCTAGCATGCAATGGTATAGGGATGCTACATATCACAATATAAATATACAACCATTATACATCAACTAGCTGTGCATACCACGATATTTAAGAAAACCATACATATACACAATCAATATCACGCATATATATACAGATATATGTTCTATCATACCATACAAATAATGCAATACAAATATACACCCGGTTACCTTAACTGTCGTTACCACGTGCACACAAGTTCCACAAGCTTCCTTGAACTGTTTAATACACGTGAACCCTTCTCGATAGCCAACAACCTTCATAATACCATAATTCTTCCATTAACACAATGTACCAAATAAACCAAACCTCACAATTCAACCACATTAACCTAACCCAAGGTTCCAACAACCTTTTCATACATCAATAAGCTCTTAGGGATCACTCAAACACTACACAACCTTCTACACATGATCTCCAACATCAAACTCTAATAGTCTCCTCCTCTTGTCCGCATAACTCTTTTGCCAACTCTGAGCAGTAAGAAACTTCTGACGAATACTCTCTATTTTCCTAGAGGTTTGATTCACAATATCTGGGCCCAAAAGGCTCCTTTCACTGAGTTCAACCCAACACAACAGTGACCTACACTTCCTGCCATATAACGCTTCATACGGAGCCATTTGCAAACTCGAGTGGAAACTGTTGTTGTAGGCAAATTCAACCAACGGCAGAAACTGATCCCAATTGCCTTTGTTCTCCAGAACACATGCCCGAAACATGTCCTTCAGAGTCTGAATAGTCCTTTCAGTCTGCCCATCGGATTGAGGGTGATAAGTAGTACTAAAACTTAACTTCGTACCCATGGCCTTCTAAAGAGATTTCCAAAACCTGGATGTGAACCTAGGATCTCTGTCTGACACAATATTTATCGGGACTCCATGCAGCCTTACAATTTCATTCACATACAACTGGGCTAATTTTTCCATTGAAATAGTCTCCCAAATTGGAAGAAAATGGGTTGACTTCGTTAATCTATCCATAATGACCCATATTCCATTGTGTCCTGAAGAGGTCCTCGGTAATCTCATCACAAAATCCATGGAAACACTATCCCATTTCCACTTTGGGATCTCCAAAGATTGCAACGTACCCGCAGGCAATTAGTGCTCAATCTTTACCTTCTAGCAAATCAGACATCTGGCTACAAACTTTGCGATGTCCTTTTTCATGCCTGGCCACCAATAACCTCTTTTCAAATCCTGGTATATCTTAGTGGTACCTAAGTGAATAGTGTACTTGCTCTTATGAGCTTCTTCCAAAATAATCTCTCATAATCCTGCAACATCTGGAACACATATCCGTCCACGATACCGGATGATACCATCTTCCAAAATATTGAAATCCTGGGTCTTTGCCATGTCAATCTGTTCCCGAATACCCAAAAGATAGTCATCCTCCATCTGAGCATAGCAAATGTTCCTTAATAAATCACACGATACACTGATGGAACTCATTACTAGTACTCTAGGATGGACATTAATGGATAACTTCATATCTCTCAGGCTTTCTAGTAACTGTTGCTCCCTTATCATCATTATGGCCATATGGATCGATTTTCTACTCAACGCATCCGCCACAACATTGGCTTTCCCAAGATGATACTTCAAAGCAAACTCATAGTCCACAAGAAACTCAACCCAATGCCTTTGCCTCATGTTCAGCTCTTTCTGATCGAACAAATACTTCAAACTCTTGTGATCACTGAATACCTCAAACTGAGCGCCATAGAGATAATGCCTCCACAATTTCAAGGCAAACACTACAGCTGCTAGCTCAAGGTCATGAGTAGGATAGTTCTCCTCATGAGGCCTCAACTGCTTGAAGCATACGTCGTAACCCTGTCTTGCTGTATCAACATCACCCTAGACCCTTCTTAGAGGCGTCCATATAAACAGTGAACGGCTCTGACGGGTTAGGGATAATGAGCACTGGGGTGGACATCAGACAAACCTTCAGCTCTTGGAATGCTCTCTCACACTTGTCATCCCAAATGAAACATTGATCCTTACGGGTGAGTCTAGTCAATGGCATAACATGGTGAGAGAATCCCTTGATGAACCTTCGATAATATCTAGCCAATCCTAGAAAACACCAAATTTTCATCATCGATTGTGGCCTTTCCTAGTTCAACACCGCTTCTACTTTACTAGGGTCTACTGCCACACTTTCTGCAGAAATCACATGACCCAGAAATTTCACCTCCCGTAGCTAAAACTCACATTTACTGAGCTTAGCATACAGTTAGTGACCCCGCAATACTTGCAACACAATCCGAAGATGTAGCGCATGCTCTTCCTCATTCTTGGAGTAAACCAGAATGTTGTCAATAAAAACCACCACAAATTTATCCAAATACAGCCGAAACACCCTGTTTATATAATCCATGAAGATTACCAGGGCATTAGTCAACCTGAATGGCATCACGAGAAACTCATAATGACCATATCAAGTCTGAAATGCCATTTTAGGCACATCCTCAGCACGCACTCTCAATTGATGGTATCCCGACCTCAAATCGATTTTAGAGAATATGGAGGTATCTGCCAATTGATCAATCAAGTCCTCAATCATAGGCAAAGGATATTTATTCTTGATCATCACTTGGTTCAGCTGCCTGTAATCAATGTACAATCTGAGGCTACCATCCTTCTTCTTGACAAACAATATTGGAGCTCCCCAAGGCGAGATACTAGGTCTTATAAAACCTCTCTTCAACAATTCCTCAATCTGTTTCTTCAGCTCTTTCAATTTAGACGGTGCCATTCAATATGGAGCTTTCGAAATAGGACTAGTCCCAGGTACCAAATCAATTGAAAACTCCAGTTCTCGTGGTAGGGGTAAACTAGTAATCTCCTCTGGAAATACATCAGGGAATTCATTCACAACAGGATATCTTTCAACACCTCCTTGCATATCCACGTTCACAGAGAAGAAAACCAGAAACCCTTGACATCCTTTCTTTAGATACCTATCAGCTTGAGCAAAGGACAAACAAACATTCTCATCCCCTTCAACACTAGGGATATTCATCGGCAAAGACACAGTCTTCCGAGCACATTCGAGAATGGCATTATTCGCCTCCAACCAATCCATCCCAATTATCACATCAATCTCGTGCAATGGCAAATAGATTAGATCCAAGGTAGTGCTTTGGTGTTCAAAATGAACCATACAATTCAAACAAGCTTAAGCAGTTCTTAATGAAACTCTCGTGGGCATGGCTATTGACAACTCAAAAGGCAACCCCATCACCACAATACCCAATCTCCAAGAACAATCAAAAGAAATAAAGGAATGCGATGCACCTAAGTCAAACAAAGCATGAATAGAGTAACCATTAAGTTTAAGTTTACCTCTAATTAAATTAGGCACTGCATCCTCTTCTTGTCGGGTGATGGCGAAAACTTGTCCAGGTATTGTGGGTCTCATTATTGCATGTTCACGCCTTGGCTCATGACAACCTCGAGCAATATGTCCCGATCTCCCACAATTAAAACAAACCAAACACAGATGATCACCATGGTTAAACCCACACTTTGTGCACGGATTTGATGCACTACCAAAACTATATTGAGATGGAGTGGAGTCCCTTCCAGCATGATCACTCTGACTGGAACTCCCTCGTTCAAAGCCACCTCGATAAAAGGGTCTTCTGCCAAACCGACCTCTGTTGGACTGATCCCTGCCAAACCTGCCTCTTCCTTTACCATGACGACCTCTATTATGATGACCTCTTCCTCTACTAGAACCTGTACTACCACCACTACTACCACTACCTGAACCACTTCCTTTACTAATTCCTCCTGTAGGTCCTAGGTGAGAAAAGGCCCGAATCATGAAATTCCTTCTATACTCCTTAGCCTCCTTCATCCGTCTATACAGGGCACGAATCTTCGCACTTAAGTCCTCAAAGGACACAAACTCCATCACAGATAGCCGCTCCTTAAATTCTAGATGGGCACCCTCAAACAACCTCTGTGCCATCCACCTATCGTCAGGATAATTATTCAGATAAGTGGAATATTTCACCAAGTCCAAGAACTGATCAATGTAGTCATCCGTTGACAGATTCCCTTATTGAAAAGTTAGGAACTCGGCCTCCTTTTGCATCATTAAGGCTGGAGGGACGTAGTGTGCAAAGAACCGTTCCTTAAGCTGTCCCCAATTCATCACTTCAACACTCAGGAGAATACTCCTCCACTAACACTTAGCTTTCTTTTAAAGCTTAAAGACTGCTAGTTGCACCCTTTGCTCCGAGGTGCAATCCATCACACTGAAGATATTCTCCATTTGTTCTATCTACTCCTTAGCCTGTGACACATCCATGGTACCTTCAAAAACCGGAGGATTAAACTTCCGAAAGTCCTTCAGCTGTGAAAAGACACCCCTTCTTCCAACTCTTGGGGCTCTCTCAGGCTACACCACAGTTTCATCCTCTTCTGCATTCAGATCCACAAATACACCAGCTTCTTCATTCACATCCCCCTGTCCTTGCCAATCCATTCTCTCTTGGAACCTGTTCAACGTCTTCCCCTGAGTATTCACCTGATTATTGAGGCCAGCCAACATCTCATGCATCTGCCTCATCAGGTCACTGTTACTCTGTCTACCTCTTTGAGACATTCTTCTTACACATAAGCAATCACACATTCAATTATATGATTCTGGACTAGTCTTATAGTGAAAATATAGTCTATGTATTTAAAATTGTGCCAAGTAGTACTTCAAATAGAAACAATCACCCAAAACCATTGATTAGATACCAAAATGAAACACCCTACCTCCTGACACCTCCTAACTTAACCACAAACTTCAAAACTTAACCAAACACAACCCTGATACCTGAAAGCAATACTCCAGAACTTCAAAATAGTGGAAATGACTCCCAAAACACCAAAATAGGGCTGGGGGCTGCAGCCGCTACAGTACCACCGCGACTCCAGCCTTCCTGGCTTTCACATCGCTTTTGGATTCACTGGTACCGTGGCCTAGACTCTGGAGCTGCAGTGCCCCATGCTGATATGCCATATCAGCAACTTTCATACTCTGGGGTAAACTTCCGATGCGCATAACTTTATGCTCCAACCTCCGATTGATTTGATTCCAACTCCTACAAGTCAATCTAGTCCCTATCTATCCAAAGACACTACTTTCACCTCAATCCAACTCCGTATGGAGATTCTGGACCTTTAACACTGTTTTGGCCACTTATTGACCAAAACTCACCACTAAACCACATACAATAGCCAACAAAGGCAAATGGACACTCAAAGACCATTCATACAGGTCCAAATCCCCCAAACCAACTTGTCCAAAGAGGTTTCACTTCAAAGGAACCACTCCTCTGAGATTTGACCCCTCGAAACCCAACTTGACAAATGGGCAACATGCCCTAAAACATAGCAACAAGGCCCCAAAACCATTCGAGTGCACCAACACTAACATACAGACTTCTCAACATCCAAAACCATGCAACCATACATACAACATACATAAACATACGTACATCCATCCATAACAATTCTTTATCAATTCCTTTAAGCTATCCATTACAAATATACTATCCTACTTGGCACAAGATACAATATCCAAAATACACACACTACATAGACCTAGTATTCCCACGTTCGCTACTACTCACTCGTCTTCTTCAGACCAGTGCTAGAACCGTCACCCGAAAGGTTAGTCATAAGACAGGGGTGCGAGACAATATCTCAGTAACCAGGGACAAACACATACATATATATATTGACCCACAGAGTCGTGCAATGGAAAGCTAATGAATAGTATTCATGTTTTCCCTCATACACGGCAAGAACCACGAGCTGTCATCATCACAAGACATTTCAATAGATGATTCCCTTCCAACAATCGGTGAAGACTGATTCTGGGATATCACCAAGCTCACCTTACTCTAATGCAACCCGGCCAATGGTTACACTAGAGCTCAGACTGTGGCTCTCCTTCCCTTGGACCATCATGAATTAATGGTGATTTAGGGAAGGTGCATCCCCAAATCCACTGCCACCTGGCTCTCCGAAGGAGAGGATTTAGTGACAGGGATATTTTATCATATCATATTATCCTCTACCGCCTGGCTCTCCCATGGAGAGGATTTAGTGATAGGGATCTTTATCATATCATCATCTCATCTCATATCATATCATATCATATCATATCACCATCACCTCATCTTCAAGCTCTCACTATGCAATCGTATGATGATGATGTCAATGTCATGCCAACATGCCTCTACGCATATATATATACATCATCATCATCACAATCATCATATGGACATGCCAACATGCAATGGTATGGGGATGCTACACATCATAATATAAATATACAACCATCATACATCAACTAGCCGTGCATACCATGATATATAAGAAAACCATACATATACACAATCAATATCGTGGTATGAAAAGGAACATGCATATATATACAGATATATGTTCTATCATACCATACAAACAATACAATACAAACATACACCTGGTTACCTTAACTGTCATTATCACATGCACACGAGTTCCACAAGCTTCCTTGAACAGTTCAATACACGTCAACCCCTCTCGATAGCTAACAACCTTCATAATACCATAATTCTTCCATTAACACAATGTACCAAATAAACCAAACCTCACAATTTAACCACATTAACCTAACCTAAGGTTCCAACACCCTTTTCATGCATCAATAAGCTCTTAGGGATCACTCAAACACTACACAACCTCCTACACTTCGGATTCCCAAGAGCCCTAACCAAGAACAACCTAGGGTTAAGCTCTAAACACATATAATCCCTTCAAAACTCACTTCCAAACAATAATGATACCAAAACACACTTCCTTAACCCCATTTCATCCATTTCAATCGGTGGATTTCAGCCAAAACTGAAGATCCAAACTTACAACTGAAAATCCCAAATTCTAACCGAAGAAAATGGAGAGGAAGGAGTATAGAACACTTACCAACTTGAATCCAAGCTTCCAAGGTTTGGAAATCACTCCTAGAAGCCGGGAATCTCAAACCCTAGCTAAGTTCCCTCGATCTCCTCCGTCGCTCCCTTCGTTTCTTTCTTGTCCGTTCGTCTGAAATGATCCGGATTTAAACAAATTTCTCGATCCTCATTGCGGCCTCAGCATATCTCACCACGGCTCCACCAAGTTCATCCGGAACAACGCCACTGGAATGGTTCTCACCGCAGTGGCACTTCCTCTCGTCGCGGCGTGGAGCTCTTCTAGACTCCACTTAAGCCTTTCTCCATCCTATTTCCTCCGATCCTAAGCACAATACGAAGAAAAATAACATGAGGGGTGTTACATACCTCTTACTAATTACAATAAATTTTGTGAAATTTCTAGAATTATCTTCACTCCTTGGTATTTAAATGTCACTGTTCCTAAAAGCTTTTAAACATATTAACAATAAAAAACTGTTTAATATATCTACTTTTTGTATTTTCTTTTCCATTTATGAAATAGGACAAGTTGGCTGAACTAAATAGGACCTGTGTGAATGGTCCCTGTGTGCCAATTTGCCTTTGGTGACAATTGGAGGAGGTAAGTTGTGAGTTTTAGCCAAAAAGTGATTAAATCGGTCACGAGTGTCCAAAATCTCCACACAGAGAAGGAATTGAGTGTAATCAGTGCCTATGGATAGATTGGAACAAGATTGACTTGTAGGTGTTGAAATCAGGTCAATTGGAGGTCGGAGCACTAAGTTGTGTGCATTGGAAGTTTGCCCCAAAAATCAACAAAATGCTAATACGGCATCAGAAGGGGGGCACTGTTGCACCAGAAGCTTGGGCACGGTGCCAAGCTTGATGTTTTTTGGGAGTTAAAGTTAGCGTGTTTAGGTTCAATTCGATCAGTTTTTGAAATTTTTTGTTAAGATTGGAGGTGTGTTAGAGTAAGATGTTTCACTAATATGATTTTTTTTAAGAAAAAAATAAATGGTAGCATAATTTCTTTTTTTCAAATTCCAACTCAAGAAATATCAATCCATGCAAGACGGGATTCAAAAATTTGCATTCATATAGTGAATACACAGTCCAGGATTCAACCAAAAAAAATATAATATAGACTCTATTTTTTTTAGGTAAAGATCTATGTGATATTAATATGGGCACATCTATCATATATGAGCACATAAATAGGATAAAATATAGTACTATATATAATATACGTCAATTCTTAAAATTTTAAGATTAAGGTGCCAGGACATTTTTACATATATAATATTATTTATATAATTATTTATATTTATAATTAATAAATTAACTCATTAAAAGAAAAAATGAGTATGTAAGAGTTAAGATAAAGTATTAAATATTTATAGCAACTTTTAAATAAAATATTTATTATTTCTTCTTGACAAGGAAACTTTTTTTTTCAAAAATGGAGAAGCATTACATTTTGACAAACATTTATGAGATTATCTTTGTTTTACCCTAAAATTTTAAAATGATGATATTTTATTGTTAAAATTTGAAGTGATTAAGATGAGTATAAAATGGTACAAATAAATAAATATACCTAAGTATAGTATGCATATTATATCCCACCGTATGTTAGATATAAGTGTATCTATTTTATGGAAATATCTATGCTTTATTGATAAAGACAGTACGAATTTAATTTATACACACACACTATATTATATCATGATTCTTTCATTTAAAAAATAAATATTTCCGTCACATACAACGAACGGATCATTAATGAATATTTCAGACAAATAAATAAAAAATAAAAAATGTTGGGTCAAGTCAAGATGAGATAGGTGCCTACAGTGTCTCCAAGTAACTTATGTCTAGCTGTCCTATTTTGATGAGTGACCTTTACCGTCCACTAAGTCAACAAGATGGGAAAGATGGGGGTTTTTATTAAAAAAAAAAGAGAGTTCTTTTGTGATATTCTTAAAGGAAATTGATATATAAGTAGCTCTTCAAAAAAAAAATTTCAAATACATACTTTAAATTTGTGTAATTCTTAAAACATATCAAAATACTCTTTTATAAATATTATTATTTGGTGAAAAGATGATTTTACCCCTCATCTTTTTCCCTTCTCCTCCCTCCTCCCTCCTCCCTCTCATTTTCTCCCTCTCTCTCCTCTGCACATCGCCCTCCCACTTCTCCTTCCTCTTCCTTATTCCTTCCTCCTTCCTCTTTCTCCTCATGTGGTCCTTCCCTTCCTTCGCTAATGAAAATGATGCCATCCTTCTTCCATTCGTCCCCCTTCCTCTACAATAGAGACTTCCTCTTCAATCAAAGTCAAGCACGGATCTGAGACTCAATCGTGTCGATGTATACAGAGAAGAATGGAGTAGATCCACCATTGTCTCCCCATCCCCCATCTCCTTGGTCTTGTCTCACCGTCGCAACCCACAAATCCAGCGAGATCCACCATTATAGAGCCCAGATCTATTGTTACCAAGCCAACATCTACCGATACTTCTCCCGTCAGTGATTCTGCCTCCTACTTCTTTCTCTTCTATTGGCCACACCCCATCTTCATCTTCTCCGGCGAGTTCATATTTTTTTTGGCTGTTGCCAGTTTTTTCTTTATTTTGGTTTGCTAGGTTTTAAATATTGTAGATCTAGAGTTTTGCAACTTTCAGTTGAACAGTTGCAAATTTACGTGTATTAATTGCAAATGGCTGATATTGTCTATAAAGTCATATTGTGTTGAGTTACAAATTCCTGTGTGGTAGATGTAAATATAGGATTGTGAATTGCTAAATCATCATGATCAGTTGCAAAACCCTGAACTTCGATTTCAAATTATCGATTGCCAGTTGCAAATTGTCCATTGTTAATTGCAAATAGGTGACAACTTCTGATTTAGTCGAACATCGGAGGGACCCCTTTCTGATGGTCAACCATCAATTCAGTTGCAACTACCAAATCAACTATTATCTATTATAAATTTACCAGTATCCTTTGCAAATCATCGGATATTAGGTGCAAATGAATCTATTCAATTAATTAGTCATTTTAGTAAAAACGGTGGAAGGGCAAATTGTCATTTTGTAGTCCAAAAATAATTTCAAATAGGTATTCTGGTGTCTCATTATAATTTTGCAAGTCTAAGGTATGTTGTTGGAATTTTATGTCTCCAGAGGTATTTAAATGTCATTTTCCCTATTCTAAAAAGTTTTTAAATTACTTAAAATATAAGTCATTTTTTAATTTTTAAATAGCATTAAATTTTTTTTTCATTGATTAATGAGGGTATGAACACTGTGCAGGGGGAAGGTTATTACGTACATATTTGAATTATCTTATCTATAATGGAATATGAAGATAAGTGATTTTTTATACTTGATTATGAGGATAAGCAATTATATCAAAAGCGATTTATGTTTATATATTTTTAATTTAGAAGTAATTTTAAGAAAATAAATATGTTTAGATTTTGGGGGTTCAAGTGATTATTGGGTGGATAATATGAGAAAGAGAAGTAAAATAAATGATTATGGGAGGAGAGTGATTATAAGTAATTATGAAAAGTAAGAAAAAGTAACTTATCAGAATAATTACTTAAATGATATCACAAGTGATTATTTTGTTCTGGTTTGTATTTAAAAATTTCTTCACATAAGTGATTATGGGACAAGTACTAGAATTTAGAAGAAGCTATTAAATATTAATGATATTTCCTTGTAATTAATACTCCCTCTAATTCTAAATATAATTTTTTTATTTGAATTTAAATATAAGACTTTTTGTAAAATATGATGTCATATTTATTATGTATTACAAACAAATGCCTTTATTCAATTTATGAGAAAGAAAAATTCAATAAAAAAAATTAAGATAATTAACTAATTTTAATTTTTTTTTAATTTACGTGGTTCAGTTAAAAAAAATTATAATAATTTAGTTAAAAAAATTTTATATTAAAGTATGGGAGAGATTGTGCATTGCATATTTCAATTATTGTAGTACGAAAAAGAAATTAATTTTGATATATGAAGGAAACCAAACCAGTTAAAGACCATATGTCTTCAAAGCAGTGAAACTAGCAATGGTCATCCTCCGCAGTTAAGGTTCTGTACGACATGCTTCCGTCATCATGCCTTCCATCAGCATTTTGTCCCCTCAGAGTATTCAAGCGTGAAGGATTTTTTAATAAAAATTGTATTAAATTTTATTATAATTTAAATTATTTAATAATTTATTTGTTTATATGAAAAAAGTTAGAGACAATTAAAGTAGGACACGAGACTGGTGAAGGTTTACGTCGTGTGTACGACAATTTTATGTCCTCGATGTTTTTTATACAGGAACCGCCACTTAATTGCTGCCTGTTTCATCTTGACTTTGCACATAGGTCATGGGACAAATTTAAGGTAAATATATCAAGAAAATAAAATATTTTAAAAAAGTAACCACAAATTCACATAATTCATAAAAATTATTAAAATTTATAATTAGGACCAAAAATAGAAGGCACAAAATGAAAATATATTTATATGCAAGTAATTCATCTACAGGTAATAATAGTATATTTGTAATTAACAAGCGTTTAGTTATTAGTAACACAGACTCATTTGTAAATAATAATAGCATTACTTATGTGTTACTTGCAAATGGATTTTTGTCACTCATAAATGGGTCACTTGTACAGAAATGATAATTTTATCTTCTACCAACCAATTTTAATTTCAATTACAATCTTCGGTAGCTTTTGGGAATTAGATAAATTTTTTTTTACTTTTTGAAGATATTTTTTTTTTGTATTCATTTGAAACTTTCCTTACCTTGTGAACTTGTAATTTTGATTCTTAACATAATTCTGTGTTTAGTTAAAAAAAAAAAATTACCGTATGCACGACAATTTTGTGTCCACATCTCTTCTTGGTGCATTGAAATAAATTATAAAATCAATCAATTATCACTATATCATATCAGATTTATTAAAAAATTGTCATACTTATCAAAGACTCCATAGAATATAGAGAAGAGCTTGTATATATGTATTTAAAAAGAGCTATCAACTTAAATTGATATATGCGATAAAAACTCTCATATCTTAAACAAGTAGTTAGGAGTTTGATTCTCAACTCTTATATATAGAACAAATTTAAACCCTTTGCTCTCAATATTATGAAGAAATTAGTCCTCGTTATTGGCAAGAAATATTTATAGTCCACGACCAAAAAGAAAATGTAACTTACAAAGTCTCTTGCAAATTCATATCCATTGCGTAAATCAATGTCAAGGGCAAGTTTTGGTTTCGCCAATAATAAGTGATTGGTTAGACTATAAGTTTAATGATTTTACACATTTACTTGAAGGCTTACCCAGCTAGTATATAAATATTAATAAAAATATAAAATTTATAGTCAGTTATATTCTTTTCTTTTTGGCCACTAATAAGGACCACCTAGTCGAGTCCGCTGAATGATGCGACATAAGGATAATAATCCGGCTAACAAAAAATAGGATAATAATCCCAATCTAACAACTGGCAAAAAAAAAAACCTAAATTAATTTAACAAAAAGAGAACAACATTTTAAAAAAGAAAAATGGAATTCACAATGGAGAACATCAATAACCCATATCTGGAAATAGAACAACCCAATATATTGGATACAAAAGGCAGCCAAACCAAATAGAAAACACTTGAACCTCATTCCATCAAAATCAAAAGAAAAAACTTGGGCTATCCATTTATGTGAAATACAATTATTTCAACAATTAGATTCTCAAGCAGCACACCAATCAACAACGACCCAACTAGTCTTAAGAAAACAAAAACCAAACAGTCAAACACAGTCTTGTGTCTCCACTTAGGCCTATAAAAAAATGGAGGGCACAGCCTCTTCTTCTCCTTTATCCTCTGTAACACGATCTGATTCAGACAAGTGTGTGGTTGAAGTTGAAGCAATGGCGAGTCACAACGTGGAACTGCTGGACGCTGGGTTTAGTATGTTTGCAATGAGGGCCAGGATAGCACTGGCTGAGAAAGGGATAGAGTATGAGAGGAAGGTACAGGATTTGGTGAACAAGGGTTCTGAGCTTCTGCAGATGAACCCTATTCACAAGAAGGTTCCAGTTTTGGTTCATAATGGGAAGCCTATTTGTGAGTCTCTGCTAATTGTTCAGTATATTGATGAGGTTTGGATGGATAAGGGGAATCCATTGCTTCCCTCTGATCCTCATCTCAGAGCTCAAGCTAGGTTCTGGCTGATTTTGTTGATAAGACGGTTTGTTCCTGATTTAGTGTCTCATGACATTTTGGATACTTCAAATTATATATTGATATTATATTATTATGCAAATAGATTTAGTGTAGTTCATATGTTTTTAGTTCAATTTTATCGTAAGATTTTCATTATTTGTTTTGATTCATCTGTTGTCACATTACATTATTTGATCATAAAAATAAATGCTAATGTACCAAATATAAACATAAACATTTATAATATTATCAACATTTGAGATACGAAGCATGCATAGTTTAAAAGATATATTGGATGGGAAAAATTGAAAAATCAGGCATGCTTCTATTTCAATATTTGACTCTAACATTCAACTGGTCAATGGAATACCAGTTAGAAACATAAAATGTGGAAAAAAAAAAGTTTGGTACTAAAGCAGTTTTTATTTCATTTTTTTTTATCTTTGTATAGTTAAGGATTAAGAATTTTGACATTTTGCAATGAAATTAAATATATCATATTTGATCGACTCTAATTAACTCATTTCATATAGTTTATTTTAGTTAGTTTTTATATTTTAAATCTACTAATATATTTACTCTATAGGTAGCCAAATCATGGAACTTGCTTGTAAATAGTGTTTTCTAAGCTGTATAATTTGGCTATTTTTGTTTAATTATTTGAGTGGTTGAGTGATTTCTCTTTGAATTGTTTAAAATAAAATTTGAACTGGCTAATAAAACCGATTTATAACTATAGTATTATATCATAATTCTTTATATTGTGATGTATTGCAAGTGTCAGCATTTCTTGTTTGTTTCAAATATGCTTATGTGTCCATACGCACACGCGTCGCGCGCGCTTAAAGTTGATTCAAATTCAATCATAATCATATTATTGAACCATAAACTATTTTTTCTTAATCTGATAGATGATTCCATTAGTTTTACTTCATTGAGATATCAATATGAAACACATAACTAAAGGCATTTTGACATTAATGTCCATGGCATGTTCTTCAATTTTAAACGTAGGTGGCTGATGTGTACAGCAGGATAAGGACAATGGAAGGAGAGGAGCAAGAGAAATCAAGGAAGGAACTCATATCCACCTTCAAGCAGCTGGAAGAAGAGCTTGGAAACAAGCCCTATTTTGGAGGTGAATCCTTTGGATTTGTGGATCTTGCTCTCATCCCTTTCTACAGCTGGTTCTTGGCCAATGAGACCTTTGGGAAAATCCCAATGGAGAAAGAGTGCCCTAAGTTCATAGCATGGGCTGAGAGGTGCATGCAGAGGGAGACTGTGTCCAAGTCTCTTCCTGGTCAGATCTTGGAGAAGTTTAAACGGCGTATTGGGATGACTTCGCGCGGTTTTCAGTAGTATGAATAAGTGACACTGAGACTGTTAGTTCCTGAGTTGTTGTGCCATAGTAAAACCATAGCAGATTGGATGCTAGGGTCAGCTGTGTCTTTGAAAGTTACGATGCATGTATTTTCCAATGTAATAACTGAGTTTCTCATCTATGGTTTGTTCGGGACCATGCTGGAGAACATGTGGCCCCAAATGGATCCTCAGTGTTGCTCTTATGAGTTATGAATTATGGGTTTCATATATTCAAATTCTCTCTATCTCTTGAAAATAAATCATTTTGAATCAATCTTGACTATTCAATCAATTTGGATGATGTAGATTTATTTTTGTATGAAGATAAAAGTTTTTCCAAACAGATTTGGATAATTTGGACTAATTGAACGATTGGGTTTTATTTAAAATGCCAATTATGTTTTCAAGAGAGAGAATTCTGAAACATTGAACCAAAGAGAGAGAATTCTGAAACATTGAACCAAGTCTTGGCATTTTATGTAAAATTTTTACAACAACAATTTTGTTCATATACAAGACTTAAATTCTGGACATTGCTTAAAAAGAACAAACACTGAGGCATTGAAAAAGTGTTGGCGAGTCTTTTTCATCATCTTATTTGTGTAATGTCAATTATGCTTTTATAATGACTAGAGTTTGTTAACCCGCGTGATGCGCGGCTAGTTTTTTTTCTTTTTTTCAGCTTGGTTGATAAATTCCAATGGCCGTTAACAAATCATTTGATTTTTGAAATATTTTTATGAAAATAAGAATGATAATTAGTAAAATGATTTACAGTTCTGTTTAATAGAGAAATATCCCTCTCCAAAGCATCTTAGTCTTCTAGAGCAAGAGGCAGACCAATCACATCTGCCATTTTAATTATCCAAAAGATTGGTTCTTTAATATCTTGTGAAAGAATCATATTTCCAATGCGTCAAGTAATCGCAAAACAGATTATCATCAAGATTCTCACAGGCCATACAACATTGGCATCTACAGCAAGATGATATCGAGTACAAATTGTTTGTGGGATAACCTGAAATCAAAGAGGCAAATTGGCAACAAATAAAAAGAGAACTTCACAATTTCCTTAGTACCAATTTTCTAGTACATGGCTATTTCCTTTTGCAACATGGACTAAAACTTATGAGTTGATACATTTTTTCTTTCATTTTGATTAGAGTCTGTATAGTGAGTATATTTGATGTTCTCGCATAATGAAATATAATTGGTCAGAAAATGAGCATAACATATACATTTCTCCCTTCTCTATTCTAAATTGTAATCAGGATTAAAAAAAATTTATCTTTTCATTGCTACTATCCCAAAAGAAAAAAAGAAGAGCTAAAATATTTACATGGAAGTATTTATGCTGAATTCTTTCATCCTTTATTTTGCCAGATTTATTGGCAATCCTATACTAGCAAAAATTGTGGTTTTTGGGTTTTTGTTTTTTTTGGGGGGGGGGGGGTGGGTGGGGGAGGGTGGGGGTTGGATATATCAAATAAAAAACAACACTCCACTGAACAAAAAAATCAAACAACAAAAGGTGGCCAAAAAAAAAATCAAACACCAGAACAGGAGAATAATATTAGCTTACAATCTTGGCATTCAATTTTTCCCTTTTGTTCCTGAATTTGCCACTTGATTTGAATGCATAATTTTTGGTTTGAACTTTGAAGATATATAAACTGTAACGAAACAGCAGAATAACATGTGTTCACATCATATTGCTTGAGGATGATAAATATTCTGCATAGTCATCCTGATTTAAATAAGCAGATGAAAAAGGTAAGTCAAATCTATGTTTTTCGAAAGCAACTTCTCCTTGAAAGATTCCACCTGTCATCATGTAGAAAACTTTCAGGAAGTTACTTGAGGTTGCCCACAATGTACAACCAAAAACCATTTCATCCTAATCGAACTTACCAAGCCAACAACTTTGACAGCAGCTTTCTCTTATATACCTTGCCTCAAACTCCTTTGACAAAGCCTAAAACAAAGATTCAAAGAACTAAAAGTACATTAGTTATATAACAGCAGAAAATGATTGGAAGTATGACTAATGATATATAAATACAGTAATTCAAGCACTCAGAAAGGTGGGCAAATTGGATTGGAAGTCTCGCCGATCAAGCAAAAGATCCAAATCAACCGAAGTGAAATTGGTGACTGAATTTGGGGTTAAAACTCTCTCCGTCACTTAAGATTCTTAACTCTGCACGTTTTGGCCTATTCTAGCACTTCCCAAGCGACATGGTGACAGAGAAAGAAGGTTTGATTCTGAGGTTGATGAGGAAATGAAATTAGCAGACAAGTTTTACATGAACTGGTTTTCTGTCACCCTTCTTTAAGCATAGCTGTCAAAGACTGCTTCTTAGAGTGGACCACAGCAATGTATATGCCCTAATAGAAGGAAGCTGACACCAAAATAGAAATGATTTCCCTTATTTTTGGAAGGAAATTTATATATATATTTTTTTAAAAAGTCTTCATTTAGCAAAAGTTGTGATTATATGTGAAAATGAATTACTTGTCCTCACTACAATAAAAACATATTTCTTTTTCATGTAACAACTTATCTAGAGACAGCAATATTTTCCACCTAGAGGAAATTAGAAAATGTTTTACATATCATTAAGTCTAGGGAGAAAGTATAATAATAATAATCATCATCATCATCATCCTAGCTGGAGAAGAATATGAGAGTAAGAATAGATTAGACCATCACATGCTGTTGGTTGTCCCAAAGGACAAACTAATTTATGGCTATCTGCAGCTCCACCGTAATTGCCAACATGAAATGACCAGCCTACCTACTGGTTGTACAGACGGTGTCCACCATACTTACTGGTTGATTGATTGATTAAGCAGTCCCTGTTATCAATTGTTCCCGTTCATCTAGCTTCTCGACCTTCACAATGCCAATGAGAACTTGGAGACTGAAAAATGCACACAAGGCATATGCCACAATGGCGGGTACCTGAAAGGGTGGTAAGAAACTTATGGGAATTGAATTGAGATACAAAACAGTTGCAAGATTTATTAAGTTCCCAGCAGCAACACCCTTTTAACTGATAAAAACGGTGAAGTGAATATGCACCATGTTATTGCCTAGCAGGCCTTTCTGGTTTTTCCTCAGATATTAATATCAATTATATTATAAACTAACATTAACACATGGCTAAACAAAATGTGTGGGTAGGTTACTACATAGACATGAATATGTAGATGGAATATATAGTTGTGTCAAGTATAAACAAATTATTCACATCCATATCTCAGTTCAAGGCCATGCATATCTCCCAGAAAACAAACACATAAACAATAAGAGGAAGTAGAACTGTGGAACAAAACTCATCTCAAGTGATAAGCGAACTTTATAATATAATTCCATTGGGTTATATGGCTGCTTGACTTACATTCCCTATTGTCTTCTGGACAGCAGCAACATGTTGAAATGTTCTCTCATATTCCAGAGCTTGAACTCAGAGCTTTAGATCACCTTGCTCCTGTAAAAAAAAAATTAAATTATGTAAGCGGAGGTCTGAAATACCAGAAGTCCAAAACCAGGCAAGAGATGCACATCAACTAATTTATGAGCATTACCAGTCTTCGGACAATGTTAGCAAGTTTTTCAACCCCATCAGCCTGCCTAAATAATTTGTAAAATGCTTGAGACTGTTTGTTGCACCTCTTCCTAAAGTCTTGCACATTTACAAAATGGATGGGAGAAACCAAATACTTATAGTACACTGAATGCAGGCAAAGTAGAAGAAATTTTCCACTGCCTTTAGGATAAAAACAGTAAACATGAAATTCATCCGACAACCACGTCCACAAAGCAATAGAGATTTCCAAACCAGACTTATAATTCATTTCTATGATCTTTAATAAAAATGAATTTCAGAACTCAGGTCTTTAACTGCTATACAAGTTAGGGATCCTCCTCTATCATTCCTCCATATTCAAATCACACCTAGTCACTTCTGTATCTATATTTAGATTACAGTAAATATAAAAACTGAAATCTACATGAGCTCAAGCCAAGATGTTGCAATAAAGAAAACGTTGCAATGAAGCAAAAGATGTCTCCAAAGCGGAGCAATAACAAAATGAATTCGTTTTATTCAACTTATGATATTTTTTGAGAGATTATTCATAGAACCAAACTTGAATGAATGATTTATCTTTTATTTCATATAAATATATCATGTAAAAGAATTGAGGACAAAGTAGTCACACTACATCAATTGAAAATAAACATTTCCTAAATGTACATTGAATCATCAACTGAATACTTTTGGCTATTTACATTTCTAAGAGTGAGCTCAGTTCATAGATTGGAATTCCCATTCCTTTAATTAAATGCCTTCTCATCTTGCATCCAAAACGTTTAACCTCTAATAAAGTATTAGAGGCCGAGAGAGGTGTAACACCTTAATTCATGACCATATTACCCATGTATAAGCTTTACTCTGACCCATTGATCATCTTTAGAAGTTTGAATCACATGATAGATTAAGATAGGAAATTTTCTTTCCTTGGGTAACTATTTATTTGGTAAACCCTTTTTCTCATATGAACTTTAAAAATTCATAGTTAATTGTAAAAAAATCGTATCAAGGTGATTCAAGTCTCTAAAAATACTTGAGATCTCAACTACATGGAAAAAATATGATATGATATTTTATTTGTGCCAATTAGTACAGTTTATTGCACAAATTCTACTATTCAAATGGTTACCTCTAACTTTACTAGGATTTTGGCCATAAATTTAAAAATACATATCTAAATCTATACTAAGCCAGATCATGCATTCTATATGTTATTAGAAGGCTCTCTATGTTTACTTACAGCCATGTCTTTATTGTACATTGATTCAATTTAAACTAGGCACAACATCAATTTGAATCACTAGGGGTCAAAACATCATTTTTACTAGAATAATCATGGAAAAACTTGTATATCTCTCTTTGTACAGCTCTAATTGAACTCAAACTAGTGGTATATTAAACTCAAAACATAGATCTTTCCACTCATACATACCATAGAGTTTTTTGGAGTTCTGCACAAGTTTCTACTGCATTTTAAAATAAACAACATAGATGGTAAAAATCATAGTTTTCTCATAACTATCCAGTTTTAACCCTTAATTTCAAAAATTCACTATAAATTGTACACATGCCTAATTTAAGTGTTCTTCGGCTTGATAAAAAAGCTTACTCTATCTAATTTTAGAGCAAATATAACAATCATATTGGACGCTCTGTTTCGAATAGCTTACCCCTATTTCTTTCATGGTTGGTCATCTTAGACAATAATAAGCATCTCTTAACAAAACTAACTGCACATGCCTCTTATATCAGCAAAACATATTTCCATTCCATACCAAACATCATCTAAGGCACAAGGAAACATAACCATGCTAAATTACAGAGGCATAATGATGTGTCTATTTTATACCTACAAAATACCCATATTTGATATGATTTTTGTTGAAAAATATTAAGTTTTGATGTCAAAATTTCATGATTCTATTTAAATTGAGATATATTTGCATTTTAGGAAAAATTGAAGGATAAATAGTGATTTTAGAGTGAAAGAAGAAGACAAGAAGACACAGGAAAATCCATACGGTTCCTATTCATTACCCTCACTCGGCCGCGAGTGAGGAGGCGTGGACAGAAACAAATTGCGTGATGACCCGGCGCCGAGTCCAATAAATAAACTCCATCCAGCGTCAGGTGATGATCAGAGGAGGACAAATAAATAAACTCCATCCGGCGCCGGGTCCACTAAATGAACTCCATCCGGCGGCAGGTGAAAACATGTGGCAGCAGTTTGAACAATACTACGGCATCGTGCGAGATATATATATATATATGGGTTTAGAGAGGAAGGGAGGACGATTATGATTACTATTCTGAGCCCTAGAAGACTAATTTCAAATTCTCTGGAGCTAAAGAAGTGTATTCTAAAGGCAAATCTGAGAGGACTGAAGGCGTAGTGAGGCTGAATCTTTCTATTCTTCCACTAGTTTTCTTTCTTTAGATTTTGTTCAGATGATTTGGGAGATTATTTTTATGTTGAATTTAAGAACCATGTTTATGCGTAACTAATCTTCCCAGTTAGGGATAGGGATGTAGTCCAACTGGAATTGATTAGAGTTTAAAATGGATTTTGATTCTTGTTTATGATTGAATTTTTCCAATATATGTATGTTTGATTATATCTATCTCTTTTGTGCTTTATTGGGAATTTTGTGATTGGCCACCATAAAATTCATTCTGTGGGTAAACTTGATAGACTGAAAGGTGAAGAGTAAGCCTAAACCTAGAGAGATAGACATAAACAATAATTCTAGAGATAGAATTAGAGGTTTATGGTGACTTTAGTTATAACTTCAAGATTTAATTAGGGATTTTAGTTGCACGAGAGTGAATTAAAATCTGATCAAATACAGACTAATTGACTGAAAGGTAATTAGGATAAATTAGAAATAACTGTCACTATAATTATAAGGAGTCAAGTTAAGAGTAACTTTAGTTGTTCCAGGAAGATGAAACCCAACTCCCTAACGCACTCAGTGATTGATTTAAACTCAAACCCTTGCTTTTATTATTAATTTCTCTTAGTTTAGAATCTGATTAACGTTTCACAAATTGTTTACTCTGACTGAAATTATTTAATTAAGTAAATCATAACCTCCCTTGGGTTCGACCTCTGGAATACTCCAGAGATATTTTTATTACTGTGATCGACCCTATATACTTGCAGGATCCTGATCAAGTTTTTGGCGCCGTTGCCGGGGACGCTAACGATTTGCTTAATTATTAATTTTAGTCTTTCTTTTCTCTCATTGATTTTCTTGAATTTATTTTTCTCTTCCATGTTATTGAGATCCAAAAGTCTCAATAATACTTCTGATTTGACTCCTATTAATTTTGAAATTGAACGTGCTTGCAGGGCAAATCGAGCTAGAAGAAGAGAGATGGCTCAAAACGATCGTGCGAATCATGATAATCTTGATAACATCAATAACCTGCTTGAAGAGGATCAAATAATCTCGCATAGAAATCCAATTGTTCAAAATCCAAATCGTCTATTTTGGAGGGACGCAGACAAGCCTGCAGTGTATGACAGTCCATCTTGTATCAGACTATCTAACAATGCAAAGAACTATGAGTTTAAGACCACTCACTTAAACTCTTTGCCAAACTTTCATGGTCGAATGGGTGAAGACGCATTGGGTTTCCTGAAGGACTTTTATAATCAGATTGATCAACTTCCTCCTAATGGTCTAACTTCAGAGGAACTTAAAATGGATGCTTCAACTTCTGCATGAAGGATAGTGCTCGAAGAAGGATTCTTAATCTGCCAGAAAATTCTTTGACATCATGGAGGGAGATCTACGATGCATTTATTGCCAAGTTTTACTCTCCTCAGAGGACTGTAGATCTGAGGGATAAGATATATCTCTTTGCACAACTGGATGGTGAGCCTTTCTATGAAGCGTGGGATCGATTCAAGGATTACTTATATGAGTGTCCCCACCATGGATTTCAAGATATGATGCTTGCTAAACTGTTCTATAATGCTCTGAACCCTACCTCCCAGTCTCTAGTGGATATTGCTGCAAGGGATGGTAAGTTAACTGCTGAAGAGATGATGAGTATCTATGATCAAGTGGCAGCTCAGACCAGACAAAAAGGAGTGCGAGGTAGGAGAGTACCGGTCAATGAAGTTAACTCTTGCTCTGATGTGTCTATGCAACTAGAAAAGCTAAATCAACGCATTGGTTTCTTTTCCAACAATAGAGCAATAATCCCAATCTTCCTTAAGAGTTATGTTCTGCATGCGGGAGTTCAGGCCATACTGAGGACATATGTGTGCATATGATTGAAGGGAATGCAGAAGTCAATTATATGGGTTCCAATGGAGAACGTCCACAACTAATGCAAAGGAAAAATGATCCATACTCAGACACATATAATCCTGGGTGGCGAAATCATCCAAACTTCTCTTGGAAAACTCCATCAGCACCACCAGGATTTCAGCAGCATAAGACTCAGGCACCCCCTCAGTTTCCTACATCATCTATAGGGAAGACTCCGCAGTTAGAGGATATGTTCTCTCAGATCTTAGCTGGTCAAGCATCCACTAACAAAAATCTGGATCAGTTCATGGTTAGTCAAGCAGCAGTAAACAAGAATTTTGATCAATTCATGGCTAGCCAAGTCACTACAAACAATGCCACTCAAGCTGCAATTCGAAATATGGAAGTTCAGATGAATAACCTAGCTAAATTAGTGGCTGAAAGGAATCCAGGGCAGTTTCCCAGTAACACAGAGGTAAACCCGAAAGAAGAAGCTATGGTAATTACATTGAGAAGTGGAAAGGAGTTAAAAGAAGCTGTGAGAGAAGAACAAAATTCAAAGGAAAAAGATGAGAGTTTGAAAAAGGGCACACATGAGAAGGACAATGAGGAACTTAATTCTAAAATTGTTGCTCAGGATTATCCTACACCTCCTGAAGTTAAACCATACGTTCCTCCGATTCCTTTTCCACAACGTCTTCAAAAGAAGATGCATGATGTCAAGTTCAAGAAGTTTCTGGACATGTTTAAGAAGCTTCGCATCAACATCACCTTTGCTAAAGTACTAGCTAATATGCCATCTTATGTCAAATTTCTTAAGGAGCTAGTTTCCAACAAGCAAAATTTAGAAGATTGTGCTCTAGTCCCTTTGAATGAAGAATGTAGTGCCATCCTGCAAAAGAAGTTGCCCCAAAAGCTAAAGGATCCAGGGAGTTTTTCTATTCCTTGTGTTATAGGCTCTCAACTTGTTAAACATTGTTTATGTGATCTTGGAGCAGGTATAAATTTATTACCTTACTCTTTGTGTAAGAAGCTCGAGGTTACAGAACTGAAGCCCACAGGTATGACTCTACAACTGGCCGACAGATCAGTACGATATCCAATAGGAATCATGGAGGATGTGCTTGTAAAAGTCGGTAATCTTATTATTCTTGCTGATTTCGTAGTATTAGATACTGATGATGATTTAGATGTGTCTTTAATTCTTGGAAGGCCATTCTTGTTAACTGCTGGGGCCTTGATTGATGTGCTTGTTGGAAAATTAATTTTGAGAGTAGGTGATGAGCGAGGAGAATTTCAATTTTCAAGAGCTATGAAATTTCATGAAACTGGAGCATCTTGCTTTAGAGTTGATATAATTGATAAACTAGTTGAAGAACATGCTGTCAAACAGTTATATAAAGATCCTTTAGAAGCATGCATTGCATTGAACTTTAATGAACAGGTGGAAGAGGTTAATTTTATTGATTCTATGAAGAAATTAGAAGGTTCAGGTCCTATATATACATCACAATTTAAAAAATTTGAGGCATTAGGACAAGGGAAGTCACTCCCACTGCCTTCTGAATAATCACCTCCTCAAGTTGAGTTAAAACAACTTCCATCTCATTTGAAATATGCATTTTTGGGCAACTCTAGTAGCTTTCCTGTCATTATCTCTGCTAATTTAAATTCTGAGCAGGAAGAAAAATTATTGAGAATTCTAAGGGAGCATAGAACTGCTATTGGCTGGAGCATCTCTGACATAAAGGGTATTAGCCCTTCACTTTGTGTGCACAGAATTTTAATGGAGGAAAATTTTACACCAAAAGTTCAGCATCAACGGAGATTGAATCCTAATATGAAAGAAGTTGTACACGCTGAGGTTCTCAAGCTCATTGATGCAGGTATAATTTATCTAATTTCTGATAGTTCTTGGGTGAGTCCTGTGCAGGTTGTTCCAAAGAAGGGTGGAATAACAGTGGTCCCAAATGAGAAGAATGAACTCATTCCTACAAGAACAGTTACTGGTTGGCGTGTTTGTATTGACTATAGGAAATTAAATGAGGCGACGCGCAAAGACCACTTTCCTTTGCCATTTGTTGATAATATGCTTGAGAGACTGGCTGGGCATGACTATTACTGTTTCCTTGATGGTTATTCAGGATACTTTCAGATCCCTATTGCCCCTGAAGATCAAGAAAAGGCCTCATTTACTTGTCCCTATGACACCTTTGCCTATAGGAGGATGCCTTTTGGTCTTTGCAATGCACTTGCTACTTTTCAACAGTGCATGATGGCTATCTTTTCTGATATGGTTGAGGATATAATTGAAGTTTTCATGGATGATTTTTCTGTGTTTGGCCACTCCTATGATATCTGTTTGTCTAATCTCGCAAGAGTTTTGCAGAGGTGCAAGGAGAAAAATCCAGTGCTCAATTGGGAAAAATGCCACTTCATGGTGACTGAAGGTATAGTTTTGGGGCACAAAATTTCTGCAAAAGGGATTGAGGTAGATCGTGCTAAAGTAGAGGTTATAGAAAACTTACCTCCTCCCACGACGGTAAAAGCTGTAAGGAGTTTCCTTGGACATGCAGGTTTTTATAGGCGCTTTATTAAAGATTTTGCTAAAATTGCTAAGCCTTTAGCTAACCTACTTGTCCAAGATGTTCCTTTTATCTTTGATGACAGTTGTTTGAATGCTTTCAATTATTTGAAAAAGGCCTTAATTTCTGCTCCTATTGTTGTGTCCCCTGACTATAGCATTCCTTTTGAGTTGATGTGTGATGCTAGTGATTATGCTATTGGAGCAATATTAGGACAAAGAAAAGACAAGAAGTTGCATGTAATCTATTATGCAAGTAGGGTCTTAGATGATACACAGCTCAATTATGCTACCACTGAAAAAGAATTTTTGGCTATGGTGTGTGCTCTAGATAAGTTCAGATCATATCTTGCTCTTTCAAAGGTCATTATTTACACTGATCATGCAGCTATTAGATACTTGATGCAGAAAAAGGAAGCCAAGTCTCGTTTGATCAGATGGATTTTACTTTTGCAAGAATTTGACTGGGAAATTAAAGATAAAAAGGGCTCTAAAAACTTGGTTGCTGACCACTTGTCTAGATTAGAGCATGTGCCTAAATCTTATATTCCTATTAAGGAGGAATTTCCTGATGTAAAATTGTGGGCACTAGATCTGTTATTTTTACCTTGGTTTGCTGACATTGCTAATTTTCTAGTTGCAGACATTATTCCAGAGGATCTAAATTTTCATCAGAAGAAGAGATTTTTAGCAGAGGTCAAACACTATCTTTGGGATGATCCATTACTTTTCAGGTGATGCGCTGATGGTATTATAAGGAGATGTGTACCAGAGGTCGAGATGACTCCTATCTTAGAACATTGTCATTCCTCTCCATATGGTGGGCATCATGGTCCTGACAAGACAGCTGCAAAGGTGTTGCAAAGTGGATTTTATTGGCCTACTCTTTTTAAGGATGCACGAACCTTTGTGACAAAATGTGACAGGTGCTAGAGGACAGGTTCCATTAGTAAGCGTCAGGAGATGCCACAGACTGGAATTCTGGACGTTGAGCCCTTTGATGTTTGGGGACTCAACTTTATGGGTCCCTTTCCTCCTTCTAATGGTAACTTGTACATTTTAGTTGGTGTTGATTATGTCACTAAGTGGGTAGAAGCAGTTGTACTGTCTAATAACACTGCCGCTAGTGTGGTTAAGTTTGTAAAACAGTTGTTTGCTAGATTTGGTGTCCCTTGAGCCTTTATTTGTGATAATGGGGTACATTTTCAGAATTATCAATTTAAATCCCTCTTAAAGAAATATGGGTGTCATCTTAAAACTAGCACCACTTACCATCCTCAAACTAGTGGGCAGGTTGAAGTTTCGAATAGGGAACTCAAAGGCATTCTAGAGAAGACTGTTAATGCATCTCGGAAAGATTGGTCACAAAAATTAAATGATGCACTATGGGCATATAGGACTGCATTTAAAACACCTCTAGGAATGTCTCCCTATAGATTGGTCTATGGAAAGTCTTGCCACCTCCTTGTAGAGTTAGAGCACCGTGCATATTGGGCTATACGAACTCTTAATTATGACTTGAAAGCTGCAGGTGAGCGAAGGTTACTCCAATTGACTGAGTTGGATGAAATTAGAAGGGAATCTTTTGAGAATGCATGCATTTATAAGGAGCGAACCAAGGCTTGGCATGACAAAAGGATTCTAAAGAGAGCACTTAAGGTTGGATAGAAAGTGTTGTTATTCAATTCACGGCTTAAATTTTTTCCAGGAAAATTGAAATCCAGATGGTCGGGACCATTTGAAATTACTGATGTGCGTTCTTATGGGGCTGTGGAAGTTCAAGGACCTGATGGAAATCATTTTGTGGTTAATGGTCAGAGGCTTAAGATCTATTATGAAGGAGAATCAGTTGATACACCACAATCAGTGCCTCTAAATGAATTTGACATCCTTGCCACGGCCTAGTCTAGCTATAGACATTAAATTTAGCGCTTATTGGGAGGCAACCCAATCTTTCTTCTTGTTTTTATTTTTTCTTTTCTTTTAATCTGTTTCTTAATGACTTTTAGGTTCGAAATCACGAGTAGGAAACTCATCTCCAAGCCAATGCAAGGTTCAGCAAAAATTCAGGGAAGTTTCCAACCCCCTTAATTCTTTCAATTTTTGTGCTTTATTCTAAGTGTGGGGGAAGTGTCAGATCCTTAAGTATATATATATAAAAAAAATTTGTAGAGGCACGAAGAAGGAGTTTACCCGGCGCCAGGTCCATTAATTTGGATCCAGCCGGTGCCGGGTCACTAAAAAAAAAAAAAGAAAAAAAGGTGTGGCTGCTAGGAGTTTACCCGGCGCCAGGTCCATTAATTTGGATCCAGCCAGCGCCGGGTCACTAAAAAAAAAAACTTTATCACCCAGCGCCAGGTCAATTAAATTGAACCCACCCGGAGCCGGGTGGTGCCGTTTAAATCCAGAGCTTCTTCTTCCTTATCAGTTTTTCGGCCGGTTCCTATTCCTTTCTCACCGGCGTCTTCTCCCCACCACCCAAAGCCAAGTTTTTGGTTATTTCTCTTCATCCCTCACCCATTTCTCCTCATTTCCACCGTTTAAATCTCATTCCCCTCAAGATCCACCTATTGGTTTTCGGTTTTACGCCCTTTCACCGTGGTTGTGGCCATCCTATTACATTGGGTGAATTTCACTCTGGTCTTTCGCGTTTGAGGGAGAGGGTTCTGAGTTTAAGCAATAAATTTTTAAGCTTTAACATCATCTAGGCTTAAGGTATGTTTATTTCCCTTGGTTTCTTTCATTGTTGTTACCATTGCTGAAACGGGATACTAAAGAAGCAACTTAACACCCATGCTCTACACTGAATGATCTTTCTGGATGAGTGATTAGAAATAGCAATAGGCTGAATTATTACACCTGGATAAATTGCGAATTGTGATTGAAAAATGCCACTGGTTGCTCTCTGTTTCTGACGTCCCTTGAGAATGATGGTTGTATTTTATTTGTGCATGGCTCTGTTGCAACCTGATAATGCTTGCTTATGTGTACAGAATTTGTTCCTGGCCTTTTCTTAGTTGGGGCTGTCTTGAATCTTTACCGGCATCGTATAATTGCTTTGTTTGTCATAGATCCATTTAAGTGTTGAATTGACTGGTCTGAAATTTACACTGGGCCCCATTAGTTGGTACTGATACGAGTAATCTCATGCATGTTTGCGTGGTTCATCCCTCCCATTTTGTTTATTATTCTCCTAAGTGGGACCACTAATACTGTTTGTTGTGGGATTTGGTAATTGAGGGTTGACTGTGAACTTGACTTTCACATTTGTTTTTTTTTCCTATTTCCATTTAATTTTTGTTTTTCAGGTACACATATGGCAAGCGCCAGTTCATCTCATTCAGCAGCTGCTCCACCTCCACCTCACTCACACAGATTTACAAGCACCGATAATGAAGCTTGGTACAATGCAAGAAAGGACAACCCATTCATTTATGAGAAGACTATCCATCCAGCAATTGAAGATCAATTTCATCTGAGCCAATTCTATCAACGACTTAGATGGAGTGATATTCTCATATTATATGGACCTCACTATCCTGACTTGGTCAAACAATTCTATGCCAACATTGAACAGAAGGACACGAAAACTGAACAGAACATTGTTTCATCAGTCAAGGGAACTCCAGTAATCATCACACCTGAGCGGTTATCTCAGATCTTAGGATTTCCTCAACAGGGTCCTATTTTCAACTCTACTGGAGATTGGATTTCTTCGGATCCCACTTGGAACATTCTCCACGCCATGAACGATCTTCAGATCCAGTGGGCGTCCACCAGGGGTACTCAAAGGCAAGCCCTTCTTGCAAAGTCTTTGGCCATTCCTCACCGATTACTTGTATATCTCATGAGCTTCAATATCATACCGCGCGCAAGCAGTCTGAATGAAGTACTATTCACCGACTTGTACTTCCTCCACAAGATGACACACGGTATGGGTAATATCCCAGGGATACCACTGGCCCATATCATCATCAGCTCTATCAGGGAAGTCATCCTGGCCAAACACAAAAAGACGGCCTTCTTGTTCCCTGTTCTGATTAATGTTTTGATGGAGGCTGCGGGAGTTGATGTGAGTGGGGAGGTAGCCCGAACGCCGACTGATAACGATGTCTTATCTGAGAAGACCCTTGGCTCCCTGGGATATATAAAAGTGGATGGGATTTGGAGAAGAAAAGGTGAAGGACCACCACCACCAGTGCCCGAAGCACAAGATATGGCTGAGGCTGAGGCTGCCCCAGAACACCCAGCTGAGGAACCTGAACCATCACAACCCGCTGTTCCGGTTCAGCAACCACGACCTAAGCGCAGCCTGCTGAAGCGCCTTTTCAAGAAGATCACCCGCATGGAAAAGACTATTGAGGAAATGAGATGAGAACAAGCTAAACGTGATAGGAGGGATGATGAGCATCGGCAACGTACTGAGGCGCTGCTACATCAGCTGATCCAGGCTAGACAGTCTCCACCATCATGATTTCGATCCTTTAGTCTTTCTTTGTCATAGAGTCTTTCCCTTTCTTTTTCATTTTTTTCCAATTAAGTAGATTTTTTTTTCTTTTGATTGTCTTTTGATCTACTTCACCCCTTCCCTCTGAGATTTTGTATAACCAGAATAGTACCTGAGATGCAGTTGCAGAACACTTAGAGAAAATTGAACCACCATCAGCATACGAAAGGGAAGTATTAGTTTTCTTTTCACTTATCTTGTCTATCATTTTTTTTAACACTGAGGACAGTGTTCGTGCTAAGTATGGGGGGAGCATAAATTAGAAAAAAAAATAGGTGACTAAGAAATTTTTTTCTAATTTATTCTTTGCATTTATTTCTAATTTTGATTTACAGTCATCTATTTCTTACTATTTAAGTACATTTGTTATCTTGAAAGTCGTGAGTTTAAGCTTCATTATTAACTAAGTGAGATAGACAGCCAATTATGATAAGAAAGGAATCATGAAACCCAAAATTGAGCACAATAGCCAACTTATGAGAGGTGAAGATAAGTAGTCAAATAAGTAAGATAGTGAATTATATATTTATTTTTGAACTTGCTTAGTTTCAATTAGAATTTATGAGTATTATCATTTGTGAGACATGACTCAGGAAGCTGAAAAAAAAAAAGAAAAAAAAATTATCCACTCCACTGGTTCGACCTGTGTTGAGTAACCAGGGGTACGCATCACAAATACGAGACCTTCACGTCAAAAGGTGCAAAGTGAGCTATGAGTGAGCCAAAGGCATCTTTGTGCCAAAGTGATGTTAGCTTGAGTAACCGGGGGTACGCATCACAAATGTGAGACCTTCGCGTCAAAAGGGCACATGACGGCCGAAGAAAAGCAATGATCCCCAGATAAAATTGAAGCACAAAATGTGCGGGGAAAAATAATATTAGAAAATGCATTAGAGCATGAAATGAAACCTGAAGATCTCTTGTTCTTAAATTGATACTTGTATGATTTTAAATTGAGATGTTGCAAGTTCCTAAATAAGTGTCGTAATTTTCAATCCACTTGTTTGGCTGGTTATTGACACTAATTATAGGTTGGTCGGCACACACACACCATTGGGTTCGTGAATATGAGTAAGAACTCATTGGCTGGATATTGAGCTTAATATTTCATTTATACATTGTACTCTTTGACTGGATAGGTAGTAGATTGTTCTTAAAATTTGAAAATAGGTGAATGTGAATTTTATCTTATGCTTAGTGTTTGCTTGAGGACAAGCAAAAGTTCAAGTGTGGGGGGATTTGATGTGTCTATTTTATACCTACAAAATACCCATATTTGATATGATTTTTGTTGAAAAATATTAAGTTTTGATGTCAAAATTTCATGATTCTATTTAAATTGAGATATATTTGTATTTTAGGAAAAATTGAAGGACAAATGGTGATTTTAGAGTGAAAGAAGAAGACAAGAAGACACAGGAAAATCCATACGGTTCCCATTCATCACCCTCACCCGGTCACGGGTGAGGAGGCGTGGACAGAAACAAATTGCGTGATGACCTGGCGCCGGGTCCAATAAATAAACTCCATCCGACGCCGGGTGATGATCAGAGGAGGACAAATAAATAAACTCCATCCGGCGCCGGGTGAAAACATGTGGCAGCAGTTTGAACAATACTACGGCATCGTGCGAGATATATATATATGGGTTTAGAGAGGAAGAGAGGATGATTACGATTACTATTCTGAGCCCTAGAAGACTAATATCAAATTCTCTGGAGCTAAAGAAGTGTATTCTGAAGGCAAATCTGAGAGGGCTGAAGGCGTAGTGAGGCTGAATCTTTCTATTCTTCCACTAGTTTTCTTTCTTTAGATTTTGTTCAGATGATTTGGAAGATTATTTTTATGTTGAATTTAAGAACCATGTTTATGCGTATCTAATCTTCCCAGTTAGGGATAGGGATGTAGTCCAACTGGAATTGATTAGAGTTTACTTTGGATTTTGATTCTTGTTTATGACTGAATTTTTCCAATATATGTATGTTTGATTATATCTATCTCTTTTGTGCTTTATTGGGAATTTTGTGATTGGCCACCATAAAATTCATTCTGTGGGTAAACTTGATAGACTGAAAAGTGAAGAGTGAGCCTAAACCTAGAGAGATAGACATAAACAATAATTTTAGAGATAGAATTAGAGGTTTATGGTGACTTTAGTTATAACTTCAAGATTTAATTAGAGATTTTAGTTGCACGAGAGTGAATGAAAACCTGATTAAATACAGACTAATTGACTGAAAGGTAATTAGGATAAATTAGAAATAACTGTCACTATAATTATAAGGAGTCAAGTTAAGAGTAACTTTAGTTGTTCCAGGAAGATGAAACCCAACTCCCTAACGCACTCAGTGATTGATTTAAACTCAAACCCTTGCTTTTATTATTAATTTCTCTTAGTTTAGAATCTGATTAACGTTTCACAAATTATTTACTCTGACTGAAATTATTTAATTAAGCAAATCATAACCTCCCTTGGGTTCGACCTCTGGAATACTCCAGAGATATTTTTATTACTGCGATCGACCCTGTATACTTGCAGGATCCCGATCACATAACATTTTACATGATTTAATACAAATTTCCGAAATGACACTTTACAACTGTCACAATTTGCACAATCACCATGCTTCTCTTCCATCCTCTTAGCTTCTTGATGTCTTTGCCATGGCTTGGGCCTAGCATGTTGATACTTGACGGGGTGAGATTATAATAATCTCAGTAGCAAGCCATGTTCCACATATTACATTATCAAGCAAGATATGAAAACATCATAAAAATCATGCTTAAAATATTTAACACCATATTGTTTATAGAAAATTTGGCAGCATAATGATTTAAAAAATGGACACCTTGGGGAACAAAACCCCTCAATTAAATAGCCAAATCAACCACTCAAGCAACAAGAAAACAATACGGCACATGTCAAAACATTAGCATAGCAAGATAACAATGAAGTGCAAGAATGGAACTTAGCTACCTTTGATGATATCCCTTGGCTTTTCTTTTTAAACTAAAGCTTCCTCTGGCTTTCTTGAGCTTCCTCAAGTTCCTAAACATAATCAAACACTTGCTCATTTAAAACCCTAAAGACTCAATTCTTTATCTTAAGCTTAATTTTTGAGCCAATACTGGTCTCTAAGCTTTTTATCATGGGAAACTCATTTTTACCATCAAATTAATAAAATTCCAACCTTAAGATAGTCAAATGATCTGGCCAAAAATCTGCCATCTTAGGAAAATATGAATTGGCCAAAAGTCTAGGGAGAAAGTGTATGATGTTATGTAGTGTTTAAGTGATCCCTAAGAGCTTACTGATGCATGAAAGGGGTGTTGGAACCTTGGGTTAGGTTAATGTGGTTGAATTGTGATGTTTGGTTTATTGGTACATTGTGTTAATGGAGGAATTGTGGTATTGTAAAGGTTGCTGGCTAATCGAGAGGGGTTCACGTGTATTGAACAGTTCAAGAAAGTTCGTGAAACTCACGTGTGTAGTATTGCCAACCTGAGGTAACAGGGTGTTTGTTTATATTGTGTCGACTATATTATATGATAGTACATATATTGGTATATATATGCATGTCTCTTTTATACCATGATATTGATGTGTTTGTGTGTACCATTTTTATATATTGTGGTATGTGTACAGTTATGTGATGATTATGATTAAGATGATGAGTTATGTGATGATAATATTGATGTGATATGACATGATGCATACATGACATTATGATGATTATGATGATGATGATATGATAATACATTAGCATCACCACATGACATTGTGAGACCATGATGTACGGCGGATGGAGTGGTGATGATGATATGATGTATGATGATATATATATATGTTAGGGAGGATAAGGGTGGATTATATATATTAGGGAGAATAAGGTTGGATATATATATGTTAGGGAGAATAAGGTTGGATATATATATATATATGTTAGGGAGGATAAGGATGGAGTTCTTGCTAGGGTGACGTGCATTTCATTCATTTCATATTGCATTCATAAGCTGCATGAGATATATATATACATATATTTGTGTGTGATTATCCCCGGTTACTGAGATATTGTCTCACCCCCCTCTCCCATGAACTAACCTTTCAGGTGATGGTTCTAACACTAGTCTGGAGAAGACGCGTGAGTAGCTACATACATGGGAATAGTCTATGTAGTGTGTATATCTTGGATAATGTATCTTGTACCAAGTAGGATAGAATGGTTTGTAATGGATAAATGATATGGTTGAGACTGGTTATGAATGTGCGTATGTTTATGTATATGGTATGTATGGTTATATGGTCTTAGAGTTTGAGGAGTTGTATGTTTGTTTGTTTTAGGGCCTGTAGCCTGTTTTGTCAAGTTGCGTTCGAAGGGGTCAAATCTCATAGGAGTGGTTCCTTTGAGGTGAAACCTCTTTGGACAAGTTGGTTTGGAAATTTCAGACCTGTATGATTGGTCTGTCAGTGTCCATTTGCCTTTGGTGGCAATTGGAGGTTGTTAATGGTGAGTTTTTGTCAATAAGTGGCCAAAATAGTATCAAGGGTCCAGAATCTCCATACGGAGTTAGATTAAAGTAAAAGTGTTGTCTTTGGATAGATGGGAACTAGATTGACTTGTAGGAGTTGGAATCAAGTCAATCGGAGGTCGAACCATAAAGTTATGCATGTCGGAAATTCACCCCGGAATGTGAAAATTGTTGATAAGGGATATCAGCATGGGGCTAGCGGCTCCAGAGTCCAGGTCGCAGCACCAGTAAAGCCAGAAGAGATGGAGATACAGGGGAGGTTGGAGTCACGGCGGTACTATAGCAATCATGGCCTTAGCCCTATTTTTGGTGTTTTAGAAGTCATTTCCACTGTTTAAAGTTTTGCAGAGTTGTTTTAAGGTATTGGGGTTGCGTTTGGTTGAATTTTGAAGTTTTTGGCCAAGTTTGGATGTGTCAGGAAGTAGGATGTTACAATAAATCCATGTGTTTTTCACTTCACTTATCTCTTCTACATTCATATTTATTATTTTCTATTTTTCTGCAAACTTTTGCTTTCACTATTATTCTTCGTTTTTTGCAGAAAAATTTCATAGTTCCCAATTTACCCCCCTTGAGAACCTAGCATTCTAAACACACCTTTGTGTAGGCACTTTTTTAAGAAACTCAGAGCTACTCAAGACTTCTCTTGTAACATACTACAACCTGTAGACCAAACTAGATGTAAACATGTAGAGACACAGTAGAAGAAAGTTCAACATTAGGGCAATGTCGCTGTGTGACATGGTGCCATGACCAGGATTTGGGTGGCATGGTGGCACTGACTGGAGAGACAAAAGCTTTTTTGCTAATGTTGTCAACCAACTTCCCATGCACATAACTCTTTGCTTCAACCTCTAATTAACTTGATTCTAAAGCCTACATGTGACTCTACTCCTTAGTTAACTACAGGTATAAACCACGACTCCAAATACCTCTGTATGGAAATTTTTGACATTTGAAACCAAAATGGTCACTTTTGGACTCAAACATGGCACCAACTACTCCAAAATTCAAACCACCAACACTTTGGTAACCAAAACCATCCAAACAAATCACAACTAACTCAAAGCACATGTCCATAAGGATGTCACCCCAAAGAAACTACTCATCTAGATTTTGACCCCTTTGGACGCCCATTTACCTCAATGGGTTATATATATATATATTAATACATTTACCTTTTATGTATACTCCCTCCATCTTATCTTATTTGTCTTTTTAAAAAATTTTAAATGTCTCAATCTATCTATCATTTTACAAAACTAGTGAAGTATTAATTATCTTTTTTACTATTTTACCCTTCATTAAAAATAATAGTATGTGAAGTACAAGTGAAAAACATGTTATTTAATTCAAGAGTATCTTAGTAAAATATTATTAAATTTTACTATAATTTGTGTGAACAATCAAAATGACAAATAAAATGAGAGGAAATATGTAACAATTAAAAATTTGGGAAAATGACATTTAAATACCAAGGATTGAAAATAATTCCAGAAACCTCATTGAATTTTCCATAATTACTAAGAGCACCTGGGTATCAAAAAGGAATTTTGCAATTAAAGTGAAATGACAAATTTGTGTAATTAATTTAGGATTTGCAAATGAAAATTGTGTATTTGCAAGTACTAACTGATTTAATGTTATTTACATGTAATAATTATATATTTACAAGTAATATCATGTATTTGTAAGTGATATTGAGCTATTTATAGATTGTACAACTGGTTGCCCAAAAGGTTGCCACTACTGGAAAGTCACCGAGGAAAGTTGCTACTACCATAACCTTGGTTGAAAAAATTGCCAGCGTCAAAAAAGCCTTCATTGCTAGAAAAGTCATTGGAGGGAGGAAAGAGGGAGGAAAAGAGAGGAGGCAAATTTGTCATTTAACTTCAGTTGCAAAATTTCTTTTTAATGCATAGGTACCTCTTACTAATTACAATAAATTTTGTGAAATTTCTAGAATTATCTTCACTCCTTGGTATGTAAATGCCATTGTTCCTAAAAGCTTTTAAACATATTAACAATAAAAAATTGTTTAATATATCTACTTTTTGTATTTTCTTTTCCATTTATGAAATGAGATTGAATCCATGGGATCCATCTCTGACATGTTATTAGGATTACTCACCAACCCAAATCAACCTATTTATGGGTAGTTAAAATAATATATCTACTTTTTGTATTTTTTTCCATTTATGAAATGAGATTGAAGGCTTTTTTATCCCTATACCGTAAATACAAAACCAAAATTATCAAGATCCTAAAAGTCAAATATTATTTTCTAGAATAATACAAATTCCACATCTCGGTCTCAACATCATAAATTTGCATTGGGTGCTTATCAGAACTGTACCATTCAGTTTTAATATGAACGGTCCAAATTTACAGTTTTTTATTTTGATTCTTTTTACATAATAACATTATTTTTTTTAATATGACAGTTGTAAAATTATCTTTATTTTAGATTTTAAATTTAATAAATTAAAAATATGTTAAAAATATAATAATAAAATATAATTAAACTGGACTATCCATATTTAATCTGGACCATCTAAAGACCGATGAGCATAAGATGCTCATGTATCGAATGTATTTTCCAATGTCACTGTAATTAATTTTTTACTAACACACATCTCGATGTAATATAAACCAAGTTTTTTTATTTTATTTTTTTAATTCTTTTATGAAAAGGTACCAGCCTGCAACCCTACCACCCCTTCCCCACCCTTCACCCATCACCCATCACCCATCACCCAACCTCTCTTCCAACCACATGCTCCTCCCTTCCCCAAAGTTACCCATCACCACCCCCTCTTCCAACCACATGCTCCTCCCTTCCCCATAATTACCCATCACCCACCCCTTCTTCCAACCACATGCTCCTCCCTTCCCCATAAAATAATATAATTATAGTAATATAATATATATATATATATAGTATTTATATTTATAACATGTTTAGTACCATATAAATTAGCTTTAAAATAAATCCTATCGAGATGGAATTTTCAAAATTTAATAAAAAAATTAAATTCTATTTAATTAAATTAAAGGGATAATTATTTTAAAGGACTGCTATAAAATGATATTAAGTTTAAAAGATATTAAAAATTCTAATTACTTTCTCTCATCCTAAATATAGGGTCTTTTACATTAGTCTTAAATATAAAACACTTTTTAGAATATGAGATATATATTTAAAAAAAAAGCCCTTAAGTAATTCATTCCAAAGAGAGAGAAATAGATTAAATAAGGATAATTTTGAAAAAATGTCTTAATTTTTGAAAAATTATGGTAGTTAACTAACTTTTACTCATATTTTTAGTCCGTATGATTAGGATAAAATGGTCATATACATATATAAGAACCAAAAGGAGTATTTAGAAAGTTCTCCAACATCTTATCATCTTAAATGATATTAAGGTTTCCACCTAATCTTTGAAAGTAGATTCATGGAAAAATCATGTGTAAGTTCATGAAAAAATAAAGTAAAAAAATTATTAAGAAAATAAAAAATCCTGAGAAATTCACAAAATACAAGAAAACTATAAAAGTGGTCCTTTGGCCGAGTGCAGGGGAAGGAAAGTCACGATCCAAGCATTAGTGTTACCTTTGACTGGGTGCACTAGTGTGAGGTGAGCTTAGTGATGTCCCAGAATTAGTCTTGATCGATTGCTGGAAAGAAGTCACATATATGAAATATCCTGTTATGACGACAACTTGTGGTTCTAACCGTGAACGAAGGAGAGCATGCATTCCATTACATTTTACGTTCATGGCACCATGTGTATCACAGTATGAATTATTATATATATCGCCTATGATTATCCCCGGTTACTGAGACTTTCTCTCACACCAATCTTCCACAGATTAACATTTCAGGTGAAAGCTCTAGTATTGGTCCGAAGAAGACAAAGGAGTCACAGTGTCTTGGACGTGGGAATATTCAAGTCACGGTAGTATGTTGTATTATCTATATATGCATTGTGCCAAGTAGGACAATATGTCTGTAATTTATATGAGAATGATGATATTGGGATGATGATGGTAGTATAATGTCAATGATTATGATTATGATGATGTTGATGAATGATATGGGATGATGTGTCATGATGTAAGTATGTCTCGGTGTGTTTAGGAGTCTGAACGGTTATGTGTGTATTAGGCATGTAGCCCATTGAGTGGAATTGGGGTTCAAGGGAGTCAAATCTCAGAGTAGCAGTGCCTCTAAGGTGAAACCTCTTTGGACAAGTTGGTTGAACTAAATAGGACCAGTGTAAATGGTCCCTGAGTGCCAATTTGCCTTTGGTGGCAATTGGAGGAGGTAAGTTGTGAGTTTTGGCCAAAAAGTGATCAAATCGGTCACGGATGTCCAAAATCTCTACACAGAGAAGGAATTGAGTGTCATCAGTGCCAATGGATAGATTTGAAGAAGATTGACTTGTAGGTATTGGAATCAGATCAAATGGAGGTCGGAGCACTAAGTTGTATGCATCGGAAGTTTGCCCCAAAAATTAACAAAATGCTAATACGGCATCAGAAGGGGGGCACCGCTGCACCAGAAGCTTGGGCATGGTGCCAAGCTTGGTTTTTTTGGGAGTTAAAGCTAGCATGTTTAGGTTCAGTTCAGTCAATTTTTGAAATTTCTTGTTAAGATTGGAGGGGTGTTGGAGTAAGATGTTTCACTAATATGATTTTTTTAAAAAAAATAAATGGTAGCATAATTTCTTTTTTTTCAAATTCCAACTCAAGAAATATCAATCCATGCAAGACGGGATTAAAAAATTTGCATTCATATAGTGAATACACAGTACAGGATTCAACCAAAAAGAATATAGTATAGACTCTATTTTTTTAAGGTAAAGATCTATGTAATATTAATAAGGGCACATCTATCATATATGAGCACATAAATAGGATAAAATATAGTACTATATATAATATACGTCAATTCTTAAAATTTTAAGATTAAGGTGCCAGAACATTTTTACATATATAATATTATTTGTATAATTATTTATATTTATAATTAATAAATTAACTCATTAAAAGAAAAAATGAGTATGTAAGAGTTAAGATAAAGTATTAAATATTTATAGCAACTTTTAAATAAAATATTTATTATTTCTTCTTGACAAGGAAACTTTTTTTTTTCAAAAATGGAGAAGCATTACATTTTGACAAACATTGATGAGATTATCTTTGTTTTACCTTAAAATTTTAAAATGATGATATTTTATTATTAAAATTTGAAGTGATTAAGATGAATATAAAATGGTACAAATAAATAAATATACATAAGTATAATATGCATATTATATCCCATCGTATATTAGATATAAGTGCATCTATTTTATTGAAATATCTATGCTTTATTGATAAAGACAGTACCAATGTAATTTATACATATATATACACACACACACTATATTATATCATGATTCTTTCATTTAAAAAAAAATATTTCCGTCACATACAACGAACGGATCATTAATGAATATTTAAGACAAATAAATAAAAAGTAAAAAATGTTGGGTCAAGTCAAGATGGGATAGGTGCCTACAGTATCTCCAGGTAACTTGTGTCTAGCTGTCCTATTTTGATGAGTGACCTTTACCATCCACTCAGTCAAAAAGATGGGAAAGATGGGGGTTTTTATTAAAAAAAAAAGGGAGTTCCTTCGTGATATTCTTAAAGGAAAATGATATATAAGTAACTCTTCAAAGAAAAAAATTTCAAATACATACTTTAAATTTGTGTAATTCTTAAAACATATCAAAATACTCTTTTATAAATATTATTATCTAGTGAAAAGATGATTTTACCCCTCATCTTTTTCCCTTCCCCTCCCTCCTCCCTCCTCCCTCCTCCCTCTCATTTTCTCCCTTTCTCTCCTCTGTCCATCGCCCTCCCACTTCTCCTCCTTCCTCTTCCTTATTCCTTCCTCCTTCCTCTTTCTCCTCATGTGGTCCTTCCCTTCCTTCGCTAATGAAAATGATGCCATCCTTCCTCCGTTCGTCCCCCTTCCTCTACAATAGAGCCTTCCTCTTCAATCAAAGTCAAGCACGAATCTGAGACTCAATGGTGTCGATGTATACAGAGAAGAATGGAGTAGATCCACCATTGTCTCCCCATCCCCCATCTCCTTGGTCTTGTCTCACCGTCGCAACCCACAAATCCAGTGAGATCCACCATTATAGAGCCCAGATCTATTGTTACCAAGCCCAGATCTACCGATACTTCTCCCGTCAGTGATTCTGCCTCCTACTTCTTTCTCTTCTATTGGCCACACCCCATCTTCATCTTCTTCAGCGAGTTCATATTTTTTTTTGGCTGTTGCCAGTTTTTTCTTTATTTTGGTTTGCTAGGTTTTAAATATTGTAGATCTAGAGTTTTGCAACTTTCAGTTGAACAGTTGCAAATTTACGTGTATTAATTGCAAATGGCTGATATTGTCTATAAAGTCATATTGTGTTGAGTTACAAATTCCTGTGTGGTAGATGTAAATATAGGATTGTGAATTGCTAAATCATCATGATCAGTTGCAAAACCCTGAACTTTGATTTCAAATTATCAATTGCCAGTTGCAAATTGTCCATTGTTAATTGCAAATAGGTGACAACTTCTGATTTAGTAGACCATCGGAGGGACCCCTTTCTGATGGTCGACCATTAATTTAGTTGCAACTACCAAATCAACTATTATCTATTGTAAATTTACCAGTATCCATTGCAAATCACCGGATATTAGGTGCAAATGAATCTATTCAATGAATTAGTCATTTTAGCAAAAACGGTGGACGGGCAAAATTGTCATTTTGCAGTCCAAAAATAATTTCAAATAGGTATTTTGGTGTCTCATTGTAATTTTGCAAGTCTAAGGTATGTTGTTGGAATTTTATGTCTCCAGAGGTATTTAAACGTCATTTTCCCTATTCTAAAAAGTTTTTAAATTACTTAAAATATAAGTCATTTTATAATTTTTAAATAGCATTAAATTTTGTTTTCATTGATTAATGAGGGTCTGAACACTGTGTAGGGGGAAGGTTATTATGTACATATTTGAATTATCTTATCTATAATGGAATATGAAGATAAGTGATTTTTTATAATTGATTATGAGGATAAGGAATTATATCAAAAGTGATTTATGTTTATATATTTTTAATTTAGAAGTAATTTTGAGAAAATAAATATGTTTAGATTTTGGGGGTTCAAGTGATTATTGGGTGGATAATATGAGAAAGAGAAGTAAAATAAATGATTATGGGAGGAGAGTGATTATAAGTAATTATGAAAAGTAAGAAAAAGTAACTTATGAGAATAATTACTTAAATGATATCACAAGTGATTATTTTGGTCTGTTTATATTTAAAAATTTCTTCACATAAGTGATTATGGGACAAGTACTAGAATTTAGAAGAAGCTATTAAATATTAATGATATTTCCTTGTAATTAATATTCCCTCTAATTCTAAATATAAAATTTTTTTATTTGAATTTAAATATAAGACTTTTTTTAAAATATGACGTCATATTTATTATGTATTACAAACAAATGCCTTTATTCAATTTATGAGAAAGAAAAATTTAATAAAAAAATTTAGCTAATTAACTAATTTTAATTTTCTTTCTTAATTTACATGGTTCAGTTAAAAAAATTATAATAATTTAGTTAAAAAAATTTTTTATATTAAAGTATGGGAGAGCATGCGCATTGCATATTTCAATTATTGTAGTATGAAAAAGAAATTAATTTTGATATATGAAGGAAACCAAACCAGTTAAAGGCCATATGTCTTCAAAGCAGTGAAACTAGCAATGGTCATCCTCCGCAGTTAAGGTTCTGTACGACATGCTTCCGTCAACATGCCTTCATCAGCATTTTGTCCCCTCAGAGTATTCAAGCGTGAAGGATTTTTTAATAAAAATTGTATTAAATTTTATTATAATTTAAATTATTTAATAATTTATTTGTTTATATGAAAAAAGTTAATGAGACAATTAAAGTAGGACACGAGACTGGTGAAGGTTTACGTCGTGTGTACGACAATTTTATGTCCTCGATGTTTTTTATACAGGAACCGCCACTTAATTGCTGCCTGTTTCATCTTGACTTTGCACATAGGTCATGGGACAAATTTAAGGTAAATATATCACGAAAATAAAATATTTTAAAAAAGTAACCGCAAATTTACATAATTCGTAAAAATTATTAAAATTTGTAATTAGGACCAAAATTAGAAGGCACAAAATGAAAATACATTTATATACAAGTAACTCATTTGCAGATGATAATAATATATTTGTAATTAACAAGCGTTTAGTTATTAGTAATACAGACTCATTTGTAAATAATAATAACATTACTTATGTGTTACTTGCAAATGAATTTTTATCACTCATAAATGGGTCATTGTACAGAAATGATAATTTTATCTTTTACCAACCAATTTTAATTTCAATTACAATCTTTGGTAGCTTTTAGGAATTAGATAAATTTTTGTTTGCTTTTTGAAGATATATTTTTTTTTTGTATTCATTTGAAACTTTCCTTACCCAGTTAACTTGTAATTTTGATTCTTAATATAATTCTGCTTTTAGTAAAAAAAAAATGCCGTATGCACGACAATTCTGTGTCCACATCTCTTCTTGGGGCGTTGAAATGAATTATAAAATCAATCAATTATCAATATATCAAATAAGATTTATTAAAAAATTGTCATACTTATCAAAGACTCCATAGAATATAGAGAAGAGCTTGTATATATGTATTTAAAAAGAGCTATCAACTCAAATTGGTATATGTGATAAAAACTCTCATCTCTTAAACAAGTAGTTAGGAGTTTGATTCTCAACTCTTATATATAAAACAAATTTAAACCCTTTACTCTCAGTATTCGGAAAAAATTAGTCCTTGTTATTGGCAAGAAATATTTATAGTCCACGACCAAAAAGAAAATGTAACTGACAAAGTCTCATGCAAGTTCATATCCATTGCGTAAATCAATGACAAGGGCAAGTTTTGGTTTCGCCAATAATAAGTGATTAGTTAGACTATAAGTTTAATGATTTTAAACATTTACTTGAAGGCTTACCCAGCTAATATATAAATATTAATAAAAATATAAAATTTATAGTAAGTTATATTCTTTTCTTTTTGGCCAATAATAAGGACCACCTAGTCGAGTCGCTGAATGATGCGACATAAGGATAATAATCCGGCTAACAAAAAATAGGATAATAATCCCAATCTAACAACTGGCAAAATTTAACAAAAAGAGAACAACATTTTAAAAAAGAAAAATGGAATTCACAATGGAGAACATCAATAACCCATATCTGGAAATAGAACAACCCAATATATTGGATACAAAAGGCAGCCAAACCAAATAGAAAACACTTGCACCTCATTCCCTCAAAATCAAAAGAAAAAACTTGGGCTATCCATTTATGTGAAATACAATTATTTCAGCAATTAGATTTTCAAGCAGCACACCAATCAACAACGACCCAACTAGTCTTAAGAAAACAAAAACCAAACAGTCAAACACAGTCTTTTGTCTCCACTTAGGCCTATAAAAAAATGGAGGGCACAGCCTCTTCTTCTCCATTATCCTCTGTAACACGATCTGATTCAGACAAGTGTGTGGTTGAAGTTGAAGCAATGGCGAGTCACAACGTGGAACTGCTGGACGCTGGGTTTAGTATGTTTGCAATGAGGGCCAGGATACCACTGGCTGAGAAAGGGATAGAGTATGAGAGGAAGGTACAGGATTTGGTGAACAAGGGTTCTGAGCTTCTGCAGATGAACCCTATTCACAAGAAGGTTCCAGTTTTGGTTCATAATGGGAAGCCTATTTGTGAGTCTCTGATAATTGTTCAGTATATTGATGAGGTTTGGATGGATAAGGGGAATCCATCGCTTCCCTCTGATCCTCATCTCAGAGCTCAAGCTAGGTTCTGGGCTGATTTTGTTGATAAGACGGTTTGTTCCTGATTTAGTGTCTCATGACATTTTGGATACTTCAAATTATATATTGATATTATATTATTATGCAAATAGATTTAGTGTAGTTCATATGTTTTTAGTTCAATTTTATCGTAAGATTTTCATTATTAGTTTTGATTCATCTGTTGTCACATTACATTATTTGATCATAAAAATAAATGCTAATGTACCAAATATAAACATAAACATTTATAATATTATCAACATTTGAGATACGAAGCATGCATAGTTTAAAAGATATATTGGATGGGAAAAATTGAAAAATCAGGCATGCTTCTATTTCAATATTTGACTCTAACATTCAACTGGTCAATGGAATACCAGTTAGAAACATAAAATGTGGAAAAAAAAAAGTTTGGTACTAAAGCAGTTTTTATTTCATTTTTTTTTATCTTTGTATAGTTAAGGATTAAGAATTTTGACATTTTGCAATGAAATTAAATATATCATATTTGATCGACTCTAATTAACTCATTTCATATAGTTTATTTTAGTTAGTTTTTATATTTTAAATCTACTAATATATTTACTCTATAGGTAGCCAAATCATGGAACTTGCTTGTAAATAGTGTTTTCTAAGCTGTATAATTTGGCTATTTTTGTTAATTATTTGAGTGGTTGAGTGATTTCTCTTTGAATTGTTTAAAATAAAATTTGAACTGGCTAATAAAACCTATTTATAACTATAGTATTATATCATAATTCTTTATATTGTGATGTATTGCAAGTGTCTGCATTTCTTGTTTGTTTCAAATATGCTTATGTGTCCGTACGCACACGCGTCGCGCGAGCTTAAAGTTGATTCCAATTCAATCATAATCATATTATTGAACCATAAACTATTTTTTCTTAATCTGATAGCTGATTCCATTAGTTTTACTTCATTGAGATATCAATATGAAACACATAACTAAAGGCATTTTGACATTAATGTCCATGGCATGTTCTTCAATTTTAAACGTAGGTGGCTGATGTGTACAGCAGGATAAGGACAATGGAAGGAGAGGAGCAAGAGAAATCAAGGAAGGAACTCATATCCACCTTCAAGCAGCTGGAAGAAGAGCTTGGAAACAAGCCCTATTTTGGAGGTGAATCCTTTGGATTTGTGGATCTTGCTCTCATCCCTTTCTACAGCTGGTTCTTGGCCAATGAGACCTTTGGGAAAATCCCAATGGAGAAAGAGTGCCCTAAGTTCATAGCATGGGCTGAGAGGTGCATGAAGAGGGAGACTGTGTCCAAGTCTCTTCCTGGTCAGATCTTGGAGAAGTTTAAACGGCCTATTGGGATGACTTCGCGCGGTTTTCAGTAGTATGAATAAGTGACACTGAGACTGTTAGTTCCTGAGTTGTTGTGCCATAATAAAACCATAGCAGATTGGATGCTAGGGTCAGCTGTGTCTTTGAAAGTTACGATGCATGTATTTTCCAATGTAATAACTGAGTTTCTCATCTATGGTTTGTTCGGGACCATGCTGGAGAACATGTGGCCCCAAATGGATCCTTAGTGTTGCTCTTATGAGTTATGAATTATGGGTTTCATATATTCAAATTCTCTCTATCTCTTGAAAATAAATCATTTTGAATCAATCTTGACTATTCAATCAATTTGGATGATGTAGATTTATTTTTGTATGAAGATAAAAGTTATTCCAAACACACATTTCCAATGCGTCAAGTAATCGCAAAACAGATTATCAAGAAGATTCTCACAGGCCATACAACATTGGCATCTACAGCAAGATGATATCGAGTACAAATTGTTTGTGGGATAACCTGAAATCAAAGAGGCAAATTGGCAACAAATAAAAAGAGAACTTCACAATTTCCTTAGTACCAATTTTCTAGTACATGGCTATTTCCTTTTGCAACATGGACTAAAACTTATGAGTTGATACATTTTTTCTTTCATTTTAATTAGAGTCAGTATAGTGAGTATATTTGATGTTCTCGCATAATGAAATATAATTGGTCATAAAATGAGCATAACATATACATTTCTCCCTTCTCTATTCTAAATTGTAATCAGGATTAAAAAAAATTTATCTTTTCATTGTCACTATCCCAAAAGAAAAAAAAAAGAGCTAAAATATTTACATGGAAGTATTTATGCTGAATTCTTTCATCCTTTATTTTGCCAGATTTATTGGCAATCCTATACTAGCAAAAATTTTGGTTTTTGGGTTTTTGTTTTTTTGGGGGGGGAGGGGGGGTTGGATATATCAAATCAAAAACAACACTCCACTGAACAAAAAAATCAAACACCAGAACAGGAGAATAATATTAGCTTACAATCTTGGCATTCAATTTTTCCCTTTTGTTCCTGAATTTGCCACTTGATTTGAATGCATAATTTGTGGTTTGAACTTTGAAGATATATAAACTGTAACGAAACAGCAGAATAACATGTGTTCACATCATATTGCTTGAGGATGATAAATATTCTGCATAGTCATCCTGATTTAAATAAACAGATGAAAAAGGTAAGTCAAATCTATGTTTTTCGAAAGCAACTTCTCCTTGAAAGATTCCACCTGTCATCATGTAGAAAACTTTCAGGAAGTTACTTGAGGTTGCCCACAATATACAACCAAAAACCATTTCAATCTAATCGAACTTACCAAGCCAACAACTTTGACAGCAGCTTTCTCTTATATACCTTGCCTCAAACTCCTTTGACAAAGCCTAAAAGAAAGATTCAAAGAAGTAAAAGTACATTAGTTATATAACAGCAGAAAATGATTGGAAGTATGACTAATGATATATAAATACAGTAATTCAAGCACTCACAAAGGTGGGCAAATTGGATTGGAAGTCTCGCCCATCAAGCAAGAGATCCAAATCAACCAAAGGGAAATTGGTGACTGAATTTGGGGTTAAAACTCTCTCCGTCACTTAAGATTCTTAACTCTGCACGTTTTGGCCTATTCTAGCACTTCCCAAGCGACATGGTGACAGAGAAAGAAGGTTTGATTCTGAGGTTGATGAGGAAATGAAATTAGCAGACAAGTTTTGCATGAACTGGTTTTCTGTCACCCTTCTTTAAGCATAGCTGTCAAAGACTGCTTCTTAGAGTGGACCACAGCAATGTATATGCCCTAATAGAAGGAAGCTGACACCAAAATAGAAATGATTTCCCTTATTTTTGGAAGGAAATTTATATATATATTTTTTTAAAAAGTCTTCATTTAGCAAAAGTTGTGATTATATGTGAAAATGAATTACTTGTCCCCACTACAATAAAAACATATTTCTTTTTCATGTAACAACTTATCTAGAGACAGCAATATTTTCCACCTAGAGGAAATTGGAAAATGTTTTACATATCATTAAGTCTAGGGAGAAAGTATAATAATAATAATCATCATCATCATCATCATCCTAGCTGGAGAAGAATATGAGAGTAAGAATAGATTAGACCATCACATGCTGTTGGTTGTCCCAAAGGACAAACTAATTTATGGCTATCTGCAGCTCCACCGTAATTGCCAACATGAAATGACCAGCCTACCTACTGGTTGTACAGACGGTGTCCACCATACTTACTGGTTGATTGATTGATTAAGCAGTCCCTGTTATCAATTGTTCCCGTTCATCTAGCTTCTCGACCTTCACAATGCCAATGAGAACTTGGAGACTGAAAAATGCACACAAGGCATATGCCACAATGGCGGGTACCTGAAAGGGTGGTAAGAAACTTATGGGAATTGAATTGAGATACAAAACAGTTGCAAGATTTATTAAGTTCCCAGCAGCAACACCCTTTTAACTGATAAAAACGGTGAAGTGAATATGCATCATGTTATTGCCTAGCAGGCCTTTCTGGTATTTCCTCAGATATTAATATCAATTATATTATAAACTAACATTAACACATGGCTAAACAAAATGTGTGGGTAGGTCACTATATAGACATGAATATGTAGATGGAATATAGTTGTGTCAAGTATAAACAATATAGATGGTAAAAATCTTAGTTTTCTCATAACTATCCAGTTTTAACCCTTAATTTCAAAAATTCACTATAAATTGTACACATGCCTAATTTAAGTGTTCTTTGGTTTGATAAAAAAGCTTACTCTATCTAATTTTAGAGCATATATAACAATCATACTGGATGCTCTGTTTCAAATAGCTTACCCCTATTTCTTTCATGGTTGGTCATCTTAGACAATAATAAGCATCTCTTAACAAAACTAATTGCACATGCCTCTTATATTAGCAAAACATATTTCCATTCCATACCAAACATCATCTAAGGCACAAGGAAACATAACCATACTAAATTACAGAGGCATAACATTTTACATGATTTAATACAAATTTCCGAAATGACATTTTACAATTGTCACAATTTTCACAATCACCATGCTTCTCTTCCATCCTCTTAGCATCTTGATATCTTTGCCATGGCTTGGGCCTAGCATGTTGATACTTGACGGGATAAGATTATAATAATCTCAGTAGCAAGCCATGTTCCACATATTACATTATCAAGCAAGATATGAAAACATCATAAAAATCATGTTTAAAACATTTAACACCATATTGTTTATAGAAAATTTGGCAACGTAATGATTTAAAAAATGGACACCTTGGGGAACAAAACCCCTCAATTAAATAGCTAAATCAACCACTCAAGCAACAAGAAAACAATATGGCACATGTCAAAACATTAGCATAGCAAGAAAATAATAAAGTGCAAGAATGGAACTTAGCTACCTTTGATGATATCCCTTGGCTTTCCTTTTTAAACTAAAGCTTCCTCTAGCTTTCTTGAGCTTCCTCAAGTACTTAAACACAATCAAATACTTGCTCATTTAAAACCCTAAAGACTCAATTCTTTATCTTAAGCTTAATTTTTGAGCCAATACTTGTCTTTAAGCTTTTTATCATGGGGAACTCAATTTTGCCATCAAATTAATGAAATTCCAACCTTAAGACAGTCAAATGATCTAGCCAAAAATCTGCCATCTTAGGAAAATATGGAGTTTTCAACTACTTCCTTTAAAACTTTCCTTACTTGCTTTACTTTGCAAAAAATCATGGTTTCTCATCATTTTATGATTCCAAAAACACCTTCCCTCTCATTATCATGCTTAGGTCAAGATTGGGCAGCAAGTGGAAGAGGAAAATTTCAAGAAAATCAGCTCAAACCACTAAGAAACTAAGTTAGAACACTTAAAGATTACAAGAGGATTACTTACCAATTTATTTGGATTTTTCTTTATCATTTCTTCTCTTTTTCTTTCCTCACGAGCTCTCCTCTTCCTTGGCTAAATTTCAGACCATTCTGCCTTCCTTTTCCAAGTGTCTGGTCATCCAAGTGAGAGGGAGCATATACAAAGTGAACTAACATTGGTCAAGTGTTTGAGTTTTGTTACTTTCCACCTTTAGTTAAACTAATTAACTTGAGTTAACCAAAGACTTAGCCATTAAGTCTTCTAATTTCCTCACATGAGTTATGAGGTGGCACCATGTGGGAGGAAAACATCTCCATAATACTGCATATTTTTCCTAATACAGTAATACCCCCTGCTGCATACTTTATACTTAGACCAATAAAATTATCTTTTACAGTATAAAATCACCTTAAGAGTACAAGAATAAAGTAAACTTATATCTAGAATTACTTTATGAACTTGTCTCTAAAAAGTTCCTTTTGTAGTGTCCAATGGCTTTTCCTTTTACCTTTTAAACTTTTGCAGAGATTAAAAAGCAGCTTTATCGATAAAAAAGTTATTTTTTTACCTTCGGCACTAATTATTTCTTTATCCTTAAACATTAACCTTCAGTACCATATACCATTGGACTCGTCTCATTGAAAGCTTCGTTTTGATAGTAATTTTGCATATCAACAAAATTACCCCTGACCTGAGACTAAATTGTAATTTGAAATTCTTTCAGCTCATTAGCTGTAATTTTTTTCATGACTTTTATCCTTTCTTCCCCATGAAATTTTTTTATAATTTGGGACATAAATATAATTTCTATAATTTCTAAGAGCAAAAACATAATTTCTCATTTTTCTACCTAATCGGGAAAAATAGCCTCTTTATTGTAACATCCATAAATTTCCATATATGATTTTTAATACGGTTTATGTTTAGAATATGAGAAATGAAGATATACACTGAATAAAGATATACAATGAATTATGATTTCAATAAGTTACATTGAATTCTAATGAGCATACACTGAATGAAGATATATAATGAATAGTGGTTTCAATGAGTTACATTGAATTCTGATGAGCATACATTGAATGAAGATATATAATGAATAGTGGTTTCAATGAGTTACATTGAATTCTGATAAGCATACAATGAATGGAGGTATACAATGAATAGTGGTTTCAATAAGTTACATTGAATTCTGATGAGTATACACTGAATGAAGGTATATAATAAATAGTGGTTTCAATGAGTTACATTAAATTCTTATGAGTATACACTGAATGAAGATATACAATGAATAGTGGTTTTAATGAGTTACATTGAATTATGATGAGTAAACATTGAATGAAAGTACATAATGAATTGATGTCACTTGTTGGTCAAGACATCAACACTATAAATACCCCTCCCATATCTTCATTTCAACACATCACTAGTTGAGAGTGAGAGTTGGGAGTAAGTGAGAGAAAGGGAAAGCTGAGGAGAGAAAGAGAGTGTGAGTGAAAGAGAAGGAAAAGAAAGGAAGGTTAGCTTCAAGTAAGGTACTTAAAAAATTCAAGAAGGAAGACAAGCTGCTCAGGATACTTTTCGGTGGAGGTAGTATATTATTTATTTCATGCATTTTCTGTTAATTAATTATGGATGTTATGTGATATTATTGGATGAGTTGTTTCAATATAAATGTTTTGAAATGCTATGGATGTCTAGTATTAAGAGGAAACTCTGTTGAGATTTTTATAAATGCATGAAATATAAGTTATTTGGTTGTTTGCATAACTACCTGATTATGAGCATGATTTGTATGAATGAATATATATACTACTGAGATTTTTCCAAATCTCACACCAAATGACTAACAATGTTAGGGACAAGCACAAGCAAAGGCAAAGGCAAGGAGGTGGTTAAGTAAGAGGAAGCAGGTTGGAAGATATTATTTTATATTAGAATAAATATATTGAATTTGTTAGCAAGGTTGACTTCCCAAGAGGGGGGTGAATTGGGAAGATTAAAATTTTTCTACACAAAGTGAAGTAAGTGAAGATATCACAATATAATGAAAACAAAGCGTAAAACAGAGCAAGCTGAAAAGTAAAGATAGGGAGAAGAAGACTTAGTAATTTATTCTGGTTCAGTCTTTCCACTTGACCTACATCCAGTCCTCAAGACACCTCTTGAGATTTATCCACTATACAGCAAGAATTTCAATGGGCTTCTTGCTAAGGCCACAGTACACGAGTATGCTCTGTTTCTGAGCTCTCTCAAACTCTCCAAGCACTTTCACTATGTGCTTCCCAATCCCCTTGTGAATACCCCTCACAAGTAAATATATCTTCCAAATGAAGAGTAGATTGATTACAAAGAAATAACTCTCTTGAAAAGAGTAGATATTAAAGTTTAAGTACAAGTATAGAAGTTGAGAGGGTAAAAGCTTTTGAGAAGAAGATTCAGCAGAAATTCGGTATATACAAATTTGATTCGTTACCCACAACTTCAAATGATGTTGTATTTATAGATTTAGGTCTCAAATATCCGTTAGAGATTAAATCTATCCGTTGGGGAAGTTATCCAACGGTTACTCTGAAAAACTATCCGTTTACCAACCGCATTTAATGTTTCTGACATATTGAAATTCGAATTTTGGTTGGTCAACAGACAAATTTCGAAGGAACCGAAGATTAAAGCTTCCAATGTTACAGCACGAAGTTCGTCTGTTCATGAAGTGAAATTCGAATTTTGAAACTTACAAAATATTTTCACAATATGACATACGAATTTTCAAGAAGAAAGTTTTTCAGTTAAGTGTGAACAGTGTTTTTAATTTGCTACAGTGCCTTTGAAATTCGAATTTTGGAAGCCCAAAAATCGTCTGTCCATTGAACGTTTAGAGAGACACAGTAGTTCACTTTCTTCGAAATTCGAATTTTGAAAGGGTGAAATTCGTCTGTCAAAGAGCAGTTTTGAGACTTAAATCATTCTTGATCTCAGATGAACTTTAACATAGTTTCAGACGAATTTCTTCTATTTTCTCAAGTTTTGTTTTATCTGAAATTTGAATTTTGAAGACTCAAAGTTCGTCTGTTGCAAAGAAGCTTCTTTCAGACTTGTATGAAAATTCGAATGTTGGAAGTTCAAAATTTGTCTGTCAGAGAGTATTTTTCAAACTCAATTTCATTTTGATTTCAGATGCATTTTATCATAGTTTCAGACGAATTTCTTTGGTTTTCACAAACTTCATTTTACTTGAAATTTGAATTTTGAAAGTGTGAAGTTCGTCTGTTACCAGAAAGGCTTCTTTCAGACCAGATGAAAATTCAAATTTTGAACAACCAAAATTCATCTGACAGAGAGCCATCTCTTCAGACTTATTCAGTTTTAGCTCAAAATTCGAATTTCCAAAGGCAAAATTCGAATTTCCAACTTGACAGTTTAGTTTAAACTTTCAACCTTCGTCTGTTTGTGGGTGTTTTTCAAATATTTTAAAATTTAACATAAAATCAAAGTTTGAAAACATCTTTTCTTCAAATCAAAATCTTTTACGCAATCATAACAAAAACTAAGACTCTACAAAAGATCTAACAACAAATACTCTTAAAACCTTCACTTGAAACAGCTTTGATCTCCTTTGATATCTTCAATCCAAGCTCTTGAATGTTGGTTTGGAATCATCAAAACTCTTGTTTCAACATTCTCCCCCTTTTTGATGATGACAAAACAACTCATAAACTGGATTAGTACTTGGGTTTGCTTTCACAAGCTCCCCCTCAACATATGCATAAGATATCAAATCAATAGATTAAGTGAAGAGATTTAAGGCACAAATCATTGCAACAAAGAACATAATATATATAATCAAACTGTTGCAATACATGTTCCAATTAAAGAGCAGTTCTCAAAAATATCAAACAACCAAATACAATCAAACAATTAAAAACAAGATACAACAAGAAGATTCAGCCTAAGATCTAAAAACATCATTTCTTCTTTGGCTTAGACTTCTTGCTGTAAGTCTTTCCTTTTCCCGATGGCTCAGCAGATTTTCCAGCTTGCTTAGTCCCAGTTTGCTTTATCTTCTCCCCCTTTTTGGCATCATCAGGAAGCCCAACAAAGTCCATTGGAGGAGGTATCTGAGTGAGAGGAACAGCACGAAGAGGGACAGGAGCAAAAGGAATCTCTGGCTGAACTGGTGCAGGGGGCTCAGCAGGTTCTTCTTCATCATCATCATCAGAGACCTCAAGCAGCACTTGCATTTCCTGCCTTGAAAGAGCTAGTTGAGCTCTCTGTTGCTCTGAAAGCCCATAAGCAGCAATAGAATGAGAAGCTGGTTCAGCAGGAGGAAACATTTCTTCCAGCCTTCTCCTTTGAGCTAGCAGCAGAGCATTGTGAGCAATGGCAAGATAATCAATAACAGGTACAATGCTCCTGTCCTCATTGCTTGCTCCTTCTGGCATATAAGAGGTTGAAATGGCTGCAACCAGTCTTTTAACTTGCTCTGATTCTTGAATGGACAGAATTGAATCCGGAGCATCTTCTTGCATAGGAACAAGAGGGCTTGATTCTTGAAGACCTTCTTCTTCTAATCCATAGTCCAAGGGTGGACCAGAACTTGGTGTTCTCATAGTACCAGCACCATCTATAACATCATTATCATGGTCAGAGGAGGCAATCTCAAAGGGACTTAGAGGCACAGGGGATGGAGACAGAGTAGGCTCAGGGACACCAGGCTGAGGTGGAGCTGAAGTGGTAGGAATTGCATTTCTTATTTCTTCATAGGCATCAGCCACCACCTTTATATTCATAGCCAACTGATGGATCTGATCTTGTAGATGAGCAAATTTGGCATTTTGCTCATCTTTAATGCTGAGAATGAGTGTTGACAGACTGTCAAACAACTCAGTGATCTTAGTTGGCTTGGCTCGTGAGGAGGGAGTGGAAGGAGGGTGAGTAGGCCTAGAGGGAGATGGAATAGGTTGAGAGGGTTGTGGTACAGATTTGCCAGGGGCCTCAGAAGTGCCTTCTTGTTGGAGGGATGCATCAGTAAGAAAGAACAAGTCTTCAGTTTTTCCTGCTCCCTTTCCAACCCATCGTCCTTCATCTCTTTCAATGCCCATCCTTTGCAGTTCCTCCTCTTTGAATGCCTCAGTGAGTTTCCCTTTCCCCTTTTCAATGTGTTGAATCCTAGCATGCTGCAGGATTCTTGAAATAATTGCTGCATAGGGGAGTGTGGAATCCTTCCTCTGATCCCTTGCCTTTATCATTCGCTGGAGGATGATATGACCCATATTGATCAGCTTCCCACGAATGATAGCAGTCATCACATGAGCCTCTGCCCTAGTTATCAAATTGAAGCTGCCACCCTTGTTGAATATGATCCTGGACACTATGTAGCGCAGGATCCTCACTTGAACACTTAGGTCTGTGGGCTTCAACAGATTTATCGTTGGCCTATTCTCCCTTCTCCTGAATAAGGTGTCCAAAATGGTGCTCTCTTTGTAGTTCAGAAAGGATCCACCTTCTTCATCAGCTGTGCTTGCCTCATCCATATACCCAGAGGCTGTTATGTCAACTTTCAGCCCATCTTGTCCTGGGATTTCCAGCACCTCATTGAATGTTTCATCAGCAAGCCAAATGGTCCTTGATCTCAAGGTGACCTCCCATTTCATCTTCTTGCTGTTATATTGAAGAGAGGCATACCAAGTCTTCACTACCTCATCATCATATTTTTCAGCAATTTCCAACAGATTTTTATATCTTAACAACCATATTGCAGCATCAAAGTTGTTGGATATCAGAAATTGTTCCACATTTACACAGTGAGGCTTGATTACCTTTTTGTTGGAAAACTTGGTAGTGTACTCTTCTTGAATCTTAGGAGTGCTCCACAGTGGTAGTGTAGTCAATTCGAACTCTCCAGATTCAGTACTGGAAGAAGCAGAAGAGGCAGCAGCAGGGATAGAAGGTTCTGCACTTTTTGAGGAGGAGGGTCCAAATTTCTGAGATTCTGCTTTGGATGAAGATTTCTGGCATTTAGAAGGAGTAGCTTTACTGGGTTCGGCTTTTCTCTTTGATTTCTCTCCTTCTTTGGTAGTATATTGAGATTTAACATTCCTCTTTGGACGGGCCACAGCTTTTCCTGTTCCAGGAATTTTGACTCTTGCCATTTCTCGGTTGAATGATGCAGAATGTGGCTGAGAATAGGTTTATAGGATGCGAAAGGAAGTTTAATTGGTGAAGAATGACGGTTTTTGGACAGGAGTTAAGAGGATTAAAGAGAGAATCAGAACAGACTTAGAGAGGTTACAAATAGGGTTGCGTCTGTTCTTTGGAAAACTAACGCATTTAACGTATGTAACCGTCTGACAGACGAATTTTGAGAGGTCAAAATTCGAACTTCGGGTAGTTACAAGTTAAACCGTTCAGCAAAGCTTACTGACAGATGAATTTTCATCCTGAAAGTTCATCTGACAGTGGCTTGAAACAAGCTATGCAATCACAACAGACGAATTTTGTTCCAACAAAATTCGAATTGTTGAAGGGAAATCAGCATCCAAGAATCAAAATATCAACTAATAGACGAATTAAGCAAGTAAAACTTCATCTTTCAAGCATTCAGCATGAAGACCATGTTTCAACAGACGAATTTTGAACTGAAAATTCAAATTTTTCAAATTTTGTAAAAGTTGTCCAACATTCGTATGTTAAGAAGTAATCCATTCGTATATCAGTGATGGACAAGCATAACTTTGAAATTTCTGATTTTGAAAATTCTAACTTTCAAGCTTCAACAGATGAATTTCGAGGCATTACTGAGAACTGTTCCAAGGCATAACAGGCCGAAGTTCGTCTGTTGGTCAACTAAAATTCGAATGTTGACCACGTTGACCAGTTCAAAAACACAGTTTATTAAAGAAATTTATCTAGCAATCAATCAACATACAAATTTGAACTTTAAAAACTTACAGAATGGATTCAGAACTTAGAATAATTGTCATTCACTACATTTTCTGGTTGTTCCAATCAGGAGTGCTCCAATCATTCAAACTTTTAGCCATTGATTTTCAAAAGGAGCACCTGCTACTACAATAAAACATACTCCGATGCTCAAGTTAGAATTAATTCTAATATTAAAAATTCTAAAGACAGAATTGCACAGAAATGACTTACAATTCATTGGGATTTACCATTCCCAATTCTCTCCTTATTTTGCAGTGCCTGTCTTCTGATAAAGGTTTTGTGAGTATATCAGCAACTTGATCCTCTATTGGGATGTACTCCAGTCTAACTTCTCCTTTCAGAATGTGATCTCTTATGAAGTGGTGCCTAACTTCAATATGTTTCGTCCTTGAATGCATGACAGGATTCTTGGTGATATTTATAGCACTTTGGTTGTCACACAAGATTGGAATCTCTTTCATTTTAACCTCAAGATCTTTAAGCTGCTGCTTCATCCAGATGACTTGGGCACAACAGCTTCCAGCTACAACATACTCAGCTTCTGCAGTGGATAAGGCTACACTATTTTGCTTTTTGCTGAACCATGAGACTAAGGATCCTCCAAGAAACTGACAAGTTCCACTTGTGCTTTTTCTGTCAGTTTTGGATCCTGCAAAATCAACATCAGTGTATCCTTTGAGATCTTCTCCATTGCTTTTTGGATACCAAAGACCCATCTGTGATGTTCCAATAAGATATCTAAAAATTCTTTTCACAGCTGTTGCATGGGTTTCTTTGGGGCATGATTAGAACCTTGCACACATACAGACACTGAACATAATGTCAGGTCTGCTGGCAGTTAGGTACAGTAGGGATCCAATCATTCTTCTGTTCTGAGTAATGTCAAATATCTTCCCATTTTCATCCATGTCCAGTTTGGTTGCAGTGGCCATAGGTGTTCCCATTAGTTTGGCATTCTCCATACCAAACTTCTTTAGCAGCTCCTTTAGATACTTGTATTGACTGAGAAAGATACCATTATCTTGCTGTCTTATTTGCAGTCCAAGGAAGAAGTTGAGTTCACCCATCATAGACATCTCAAATTCTCCCTGCATTAACTCAGAGAATTTCTTGCAAAGAGTTTCATTAGTAGCACCAAAAATAATATCATCAACATAGATTTGAACAATTAGTAAATCTTTATTTTCTTTCTTAGTAAATAAGGTTGTGTCAACTTTGCCTCTGTTAAACCCCTTTTCAGTCAGAAAATTGCTCAGTCTCTCATACCATGCTCTAGGGGCCTGTTTTAAACCATAGAGAGCGTTCTTCAGTTTATAAACATGGTTTGATTTTGTAGAGTCCTCAAAACCTGGAGGTTGATCAACATAAACCTCTTCCATGATATATCCATTCAGAAAAGCACTCTTTACATCCATTTGATATAATAAAATATTTTTCATGCATGCATATGCTAGCAGTATTCTTATAGCTTCTAATCTAGCTACTGGTGCAAAGGTTTCTTCAAAATCAATACCTTCTTCTTGATTATACCCTTTAGCAACTAATCTAGCTTTATTTCTAATTATTGTTCCAGATTCATCAAGTTTATTTCTGAAAACCCATTTGGTACCAATAACAGGATGATTTTTGGGTCTAGATACTAAATCCCAAACTTGATTTCTTTCAAATTGATTTAATTCATCTTGCATAGCCAAAATCCAGTAATCATCAGTTAAGGCTTCTTCAATACATTTGCGTTCAATTTGAGAAATGAAAGCATAGTTGAGCATCTGTTCCCTTAACTGTTTTCTGGTTTTGACTTTATCTTAAACATTCCCTATTACTTGATCAACAGGATGATTCCTTTGATATCTCCAAGCTCTAGGGAGTTCTTGAGATGTTTCTTCATTATTTTCTTCATCAAACTCTTGCTCCTGGATATCTTCCTCTATGTTAACAGATTCAGATATCTTTGGAGGTTCAGTTCTACCCTTATCAGAAATTCCAAGTTTTTCAAAATTGAAAGTAAGATCATCCTCATTGGTAGCATGTTTTGAAACAGTTTCATTTTCAATGAAAACCACATGTACAGATTCTTCTACTACATTTGATCTTTTATTATAAACTCTATATGCCTTACTCCTACTTGAATAGCCCAGAAATATACCTTCATCGGATTTGGCATCAAATTTACCTAGATTTTCTTTACCATTGTTATGAATGAAGCATTTGCACCCAAACACATGGAGGTGTGACAGATTTGGCTTTCTTCCCTTGTACAGCTCATATGGAGTCTTCCCAAGGATTAGTCTGATGTAGGCTCTGTTTATGATGTAACTTGCTGTATTTACTGCATCAGCCCAGAACACTTGAGAGAGCTCCTTCTCATTCAGCATTGCTCTACCCATCTCTCCAATGGTTCTGTTCTTCCTCTCCACCACTCCATTTTGTTGAGGAGTTCTTGGTGCTGAGAAGTTGTGGTCTATCCCATGCTCATTGCAGTACTCCAGGAAGTATGCATTTTCAAATTCTCCTCCATGGTCTGACCTGATAGATACAATAGAAATACCTTTCTCATTTTGCATTTTCTTGGCTAAGGTTACAAATGCATCAAAGGTATCACTTTTAGAAGAAAGAAATAATGTCCAAGTAAATCTAGAATAATCATCAACAATTACAAGCACATACAGATAACCACCAAGACTTTTCACCCTAGAAGGTCCAATTAAGTCCATATGCAACAATTCAAGTGGTCTAGTTGTGGTAACTACATTTTTAGATTTAAATGATGATTTAGTTTGTTTTCCTCTTAGGCATGCATCACATTCTTTATCCTTTTCAAAAGATATTTTTGGTAGACCAGTTACTAGTTCATTTTTAATCAGTTTAGACAGTTGATTCATGTTCACATGAGCTAATCTTCTATGCCATAGCCAACTATCATTATTCTGACTGATTAAGCATACAGAATCTAAGGGAGGAAGTTCATCAAGATCAATAGTATAGCAGTTACCATCCCTTTGAGCTTTGAGGATTACTTTGTGATCACTTTTTCTGATGACCAGGAAAACTTTGAGTCAATCAGCACCCAGTTTCCTTTGTCACAAGTCTGACTCACGCTTAGTAAGTTGTGGTTGAGGCCAATCACAAACAGCACCTCTTCAATGGATGTTTCTGGATTTTTGCCCACAATTCCAATACCAACAATTTTGCCATATTGGTCACCTCCAAAGGTCACCTTTCCTCCTTTCTTGTCTCTAAGGGTGATGAACTTTTCCTTATCACCAGTCATGTGACTTGAGCAGGCACTGTCCATATACCATTTGTTGCTTTTCTTAGCTTTGAGACAGACCTGCAAAACAATGTTTATGTTTTCCTTTTAGGTACCCAAATTTGCTTGGGTCCTTTTCGGTCAGTATATTTTTTCCTAGATGTAGATGCAACTTTGGGAACCCATTCAACTTTCCTGCCAAGTCCATCTTTCTTCAAAGCACAAGAACTGGAAACATGTCCCTTTTTGTTACAGAAATGACAGGTAGTGAAAGGACTGCTAGATTGAGATGCAGGAAGAAAACAGTGCAGATAATACTTTTGTCTAGCATGCCTTGGTTGATCATATGTTTCAATGTGATGTGATGCATTAGTTTTCTTTTTATTGTTCTTAGCATGCACAAAATGTCTCATATAAGCATTCTGATTTTTCTTCCTAATCTTTTCCTTGACAGCACATGGATCATAGCCAAGACCAGCTTTTCCTTGTGATATTCTTTGGCTCCCCATCAATGCAAACAACATATCTTTACCTCTAGTGAGCCTAGACATGCTTTTAACTAAATAATCATTAGTTTGCTTAAGTTCAGTGCATGAAGTGCAGCAAACAGATTCAGAAGTAGGTAAAGAGATAGTTTCAGAAACTATGTTTTGAGACTCCAGCTTACTTATCTTTTTCTTTGCCAATTTTAGTTCTTTAGCAACTTTGATAAATTCATCATGAAGCTCATGAAATGCATCCAGTAATTCAGAATAGGAAGGTTCAGATTCATATACCTCTTCTTCCTGATCACTGTTGCATGAGGGTGTGGCTTCTTCAGAAGCAAGTGCCATCAGACAAATGTTGGCTATCTTATCCTCATCTTCTTCTTCCTCATCTGAGCTGTTGCCCCATATAGATGAGATGTAGGCTTTCTTCTTCTTCCCTTTGTCAGCAGCTTTCTTTTCTTTTTCTTGTTTCTTGATGAATTAGGGGCAGTCCCACTTTATGTGTCCCTGCTTCTTGGACTCATAGCAAGTCACAGGTTCTTTTGTGTCTTTCTTACTTTCTCCAGCCACTCCTATCTTGAAGAATCTCTTGTTCTTCTTCTTGCTGTAGAATCTTCTGAATTTTCTGACCATCATAGCCAGAGTTTCCTCATCCAGCTCATATTCTTTGTCAGATTCTTCTTCCTTTTCATCAGCAGCTTTGAGAGCAAGGCCTTTCTTCTTTCTGTCCAGCCCAGCTTCCTTGAGTGCTTTGATTTTTCCTTCATACTCCTCAAGGCTGCCGAAGAGAGCTGTGACAGAAGCCATTGATTATCCTCTGGCTTCTTCTATAGCTGTCACCTTGGGCTGCCATTCCAGAGGGAGAGCTCTGAGTATCTTTCTTACTTTCTCAGACTGTGTGTATTCTTTTCCCAGGCTCTTCAGTTGATTCACAATAAGAGTGAATCTCTTTTGGAGCTCCTTTACAGTTTCTCCTTCAGCCATTCTGAAGCTTTCATACTCCCTAATGCACGTGTTCAGTCTGTTCTCCCTGACTCCAGATGTTCCTTCATGTGCAATCTGTAGAGTATCCCACATTCCTTTTGCAGTGGTGCACTGTGAGACTCTGTAGAATTCATCCTGGTTCAGGGCACTGACCAAACAATGCTTTGCTTTGAAGTTCAGTAGGACTCTCCTTCTGTCTTCATCATTCCACTCTGCTTCCAGCTTCTCTTTGTGTCTTCCATCTTCAGTTAGAGCCATTGGGACGAACTATCCTTTTTCAATGACTGACCAGATGTCAAGATCAATTGATTGGAGGTAGATCTGCATCCTCATCTTCCAATATCCATAATGCTCTCCACTGAAGCCTGGTGGTCTGTTAGTGTTGTTTCCTTCAGGAAGTATACTCTCTCTAAAGCCAGCCATCTTAATTCCCGAACTGTGAGTTCCCTTGAATGGGAATCCGGGCTCTGATACCACTTGTTAGCAAGGCTGACTTCCCAAGAGGGGGGTGAATTGGGAAGATTGAAATTTTTCTGCACAAAGTGAAGTAAGTGAAGATATCACAATATAATGAAAACAAAGCGTAAAACAGAGCAAGCTGAAAAGTAAAGATAGGGAGAAGAAGACTTAGTAATTTATCCTGGTTCGGTCTTTCCACTTGACCTACATCCAGTCCTTAAGACACCTCTTGAGATTTATCCACTATACAGCAAGAATTTCAATGGGCTTCTTGCTAAGGCCACAGTACACGAGTATGCTCTGTTTCTGAGCTCTCTCAAACTCTCCAAGCACTTTCACTATGTGCTTCCCAATCCCCTTGTGAATACCCCTCACAAGTAAATCTATCTTCCAGATGAAGAGTAGATTGATTACAAAGAAATAACTCTCTTGAAAAGAGTAGATATTAAAGTTTAAGTACAAGTATAGAAGTTGAGAGGGTAAAAGCTTTTGAGAAGAAGATTCAGCAGAAATTTGGTATATACAAGTTTGATTCGTTACCCACAACTTCAAATGATGTTATATTTATAGATTTAGGTCTCAAATATCCGTTAGAGATTAAATCTATCGGTTGGGGAAGTTATCCAACGGTTACTTTGAAAAACTATCCGTTTACCAACCGCATTTAATGTTTCTGACATACTGAAATTCGAATTTTGGTTGGTCAACAGACGAATTTTGAAGGAACCGAAGATTAAAGCTTTCAACGTTATAGCACGAAGTTCGTCTGTTCGTGAAGTGAAATTCGAATTTTGAAACTTACAAAATATTTTCACAATATGACATATGAATTTTCAAGAAGAAAGTTTTTCAGTTAAGTGTGAACAGTGTTTTTAATTTGCTACAGTGCCTTTGAAATTCGAATTTTGGAAGCCCAAAATTCGTTTGTCCATTGAACGTTTAGAGAGACACAGTAGTTCACTTTCTTCGAAATTCAAATTTTGAAAGGGTGAAATTCGTCTGTCAGAGAGCAGTTTTGAGACTTAAATCATTCTTGATCTCAGATGAACTTTAACATAGTTTCAGACGAATTTCTTCTATTTTCTCAAGTTTTGTTTTATCTGAAATTTGAATTTTGAAGACTCAAAGTTCGTCTGTTGCAAAGAAGCTTCTTTCAGACTTGTATGAAAATTCGAATGTTGGAAGTTCAAAATTTGTCTGTCAGAGAGTATTTTTCAAACTCAATTTCATTTTGATTTCAGATGCATTTTATTATAGTTTCAGACGAATTTCTTTGGTTTTCACAAACTTCATTTTACTTGAAATTCGAATTTTGAAAGTGTGAAGTTCGTCTGTTACCAGAAAGGCTTCTTTCAGACCAGATGAAAATTCAAATTTTGAACAACCAAAATTCATCTGACAGAGAGCCATCTCTTCAGACTTATTCAGTTTTAGCTCGAAATTCGAATTTCCAAAGGCAAAATTCGAATTTCCAACTTGACAGTTTAGTTTAAACTTTCAACCTTCGTCTGTTTGTGGGTGTTTTTCAAATATTTTAAGATTTAACATAAAATCAAAGTTTGAAAACATCTTTTCTTCAAATCAAAATCTTTTACGCAATCATAACAAAAACTAAGACTCTACAAAAGATCTAACAACAAATACTCTTAAAACCTTCACTTGAAACAGCTTTGATCTCCTTTGATATCTTCAATCCAAGCTCTTGAATGTTGGTTTGGAATCATCAAAACTCTTGTTTCAACAGAATTATGCTGATATGTTCTGGAACAACAGTCAGATAATTACAGTATGATTGGCTTGATTTTTATTAATTAAAGTAAACTTTTGGTTAAATTATTGTCTTTTAAGGAACCTAATTTTGAAAAGTTTAAAAGTTTAATTGTTCTAGGTTTTTAATTCTTTCCGCTAGATATATAAGATATAATTAAAAGCCTAATAAACTATGGTGTTACATTTATCCTATTTCACTCAAAACGGTGTATGATCGTTTTTGTAAATTTCTTATATATTTCTATATATTCTAACTTTTTAGGGATGTTACAAGAGGTGCAACAAAGTGTACCTTGAGAAGGTGCTCAACAACTCCTAGAAGTTGTGCTCAAGCATGACGCCATTCTTGCTGCTGCATTCGCATTGTGTAATGGCAACATAGATTGTAGGTAGCCCAACTCTGGTACAAACTTGCTGCAAGAAGACACAATTAAAAAGTAATTGAAAATTTCATAATCACCCATGCTTTCATAATGACTAACACCCAAACACACAAAATCAAATTTCATCACCATCAAGGGTATTGAGGTGGAGTTTTATTTTATTTTTATTTTTAAGAATAAATTTGGAAATATTTAATTTTGGGTCTTTATAGGTAGTTTTAATCTAAGGTATTGAGGTGGAGTTTTATCTTTAGAAAAAGAAAGGAGGTGCCGTACAGTGAGAGGGCCACACATTGAAAAGAAAAGGAAAGAAAGAAGGGAAGATGTGGCAAAAAAAAAAAAAGGAAGAAGGAGAAACAGGAGTACGAGATGAAGAAGAAAATAAAAGGAGGTGGCGGCAAGAGTATAATTTAATCTATGTAACTTCTTTTTACAGCATTTTCTCCTTATCTTCATGACTGGCAGCATAGGCCACTAAATTCTTCTTGTAATCAGTCACAAATTATGAACCAGATGCTTTAATTATTTTCTTTCTCTAATTTCATGCTACTTTGTTTGCTACTAATTAGAGTCAATAAGTTGTATGAATTTAGATTTAAGGTTTAATATGAGAAGTCTAATTATTGTAATTGATTGATTCAGTGATAATGAGATGTTCTAACTTTGCTTAGATGATTATTTAAGGTTTGTTCTTGGTATGCTTTGCATTGGGTTTAGTACTATGTTATATATTAATTGAGATTTCAGTTAATTATAATATTAGTAGTAGCTTAATATCTATAGGTTTATTAGAATGCCAACATGTTAAATTGAACTAGATCAATGAACTAAAAGTGATAGCGAGGAAGATTTTGCATCATGGAATTGATTTGTGACTTATTACACTAATTTAGTCTTTTCATTACTTCAATTACTTCATTAATTAATTTTTATTTATTTAATTAATTGAGTTCAATTTCTAAATCCCCCAATTTTTTTACTGCTTGTTTTAGTAAATTTTATTTTGATTTATTATTAATTTAATTAAGTAACCCAATTGGTTCCTTGGGAGATGACCTGAATCATGCTATATTGCAAATCAGTTTTAAATTTAATTTTGAATGGTTCGACAGTCATGTCAGAATTTTGCATTTGTTTTTACTCAATTGGATTAGGAATTAGTTTGTTTGCATTTTGTTTCTTTTGGTATTTTTTTTCTTTTTAAATTTTTAGGTGTTATCTGATTTAGTGATTATTTAGTTTTTTTTATGCTTGGTGTATGTTTGGATTGCCTCAGGGTGATTTAACTGATTTTGATCTCGAAATTGTTAAAACTTTTCATAAAAGGGTTAGAGAAAGTAAAATCAGAAAAAATATTGTTAAGGAATTGATTGCTGAATTAATTGAGCATGCTTGTGAAATTAATATTACATTTGAAAGTATGGCTGAGCATGAAAATGAGTTGACAATTAAAGAACTTGATACCCCTGATGCACATTTTCAACCTTTATGCATTCAACGTCCTGAGCTTAATGCTAACTTTGAGCTTAAATTTGGATTAATACATTTGTTGCCCAAGATTCATGGCCTTACAGGTGAAGAACCTCATAAGCATTTAAAAGAGTTTCATTTTGATTGTTCTACTATGAGACCTTAGGGAGTTTCTAAAGAACAAATTAAGCTTAGAGCATTTCCATTCTCACTTGATGGATCCGTAAAGGATTGGCTCTACTACTTGCAACCTAGGGCTATCACTACTTGTAATGAATTGAAGAGGTTATTTTTAGCGAAGTTCTTTCCTTCTTCCAGAATTGTAGCTATCAGGAAGGACATATGTGGTATTAGGCAGATGACTGGTGAGACTTTACATGAATATTATGAGAGATTTGAGAAACTTCATGGAAGTTGTCCCCACCACCAGATTAGTGACCAGCACCAGCTGTTGATCCAGTATTTCTATGAGGGACTACTTCCCATGGATAGATACATAGTGGATACTACATCAGGTGGTGCTATAGTTGATCTTACTCCAGCAGTTGCATAGGATCATATTGCTAAAATGGCACAGAATGCTCAACAGTTTGGTATGAGAGCATCTCAACTGAGTCAGGGTGTCAATGATGTTCATGTGCCGTCTTATGACCAGAAAATTGATCAAAGGTTTGATGAGATAGCATCCATGATTAAGTAATTTGCCTTGACTTAGAAACAATCATTGTCTAGTTCTTCTCAGTCATACCCTTCTCATGCTTACACTTCTCAGCCTCCTGGTTTTTCTACACCAAGTCACTTTCCTCTGCAGTCTCCCATCTCTATTGCATTAGTGGGACCTCTTTGTGACATTTGCTAACTTGCAACTCATGTTACAACACAATGTCCTATTCTTGATGACAAAACTGAGTCTTGCAATGCTATTTATCCAGCCAAGCCTATGCAATAAGGACAGAAATATGACCCTTATACCAACACATACAATCCTGGGTGGAGAGATCACACCAATTTGAGAAATAGAGGAGGTAAACAATGTAACACCTTATATTAGGGCCCATTTTTCATGTATTAAATCATTTTATATGCCTTTCATCAAGGTTTAGAGACTAAAATCATAATATAATAAAATCAGGATTTTTCAAAATTCGGGGTACTGTTCATTTGGCAATTTCCCTTTTACCCGATGAACTTTGAAAATTCATAACTAAATCTAGAAAATTCATCTTGAGCTGATTCAAGTCTATAAAATTTTATTAAATTCAGATATACATGGAAAAAATATAAAATAGTAACTTCATTGGGCCAATTTGTACAGTAATTTAGTGGACATTTACTATTCATTTGCTCATTCTTCTATCTTCCAGTTTTCTGACCTCAAATTTGAAAAATCATATTTCATTCTATTTTTGTCCAAATTATGCATACTCCATATCTTTGAAAATCTCTGCATGTCTACTTATAAAAATATTTTTTTTATACATTTATTTCACTTACACAGGGCATAACCTTAATTTAAATCACAAAAGGTCAGAATCCAACTCTTATTGGAACAGTTTTGGGAAAACTTACATATCTCTTGTTCTATAACTCCAATCACTTCCAAATCAGTGGCATATGAATCTTAAGACACACATATATATATATATAATACTGAATTTTTGGAGCTCTGTGTTAGCAAGGCTGACTTCCCAAGAGGGGGGTGAATTGGGAAGATTGAAAATTTTCTGCACAAGGTGAGGTAAGTGGAGATATCACAGTATAATGAAAATAATGCGTAAAACAGAGCAAGCTGAAAAGTAAAGATAGGGAGAAGAAAACTCAATAATTTATCCTGGTTCAGTCTTTCCACTTGACCTACATCCAGTCCCCAAGACACCTCTTGAGATTTATCCACTATACAGCAAGAATTTCAATGGGCTTCTTGCTAAGGCCACAGTACAACGAGTATGCTCTGTTTCTGAGCTCTCTCAAACTCTCCAAGCACTTTCACTGTGTGCTTCTCAATCCCCTTGTGAATACCCCTCACAAGTAAATCTATCTTCCAGATGAAGAGTAGATTGATTACAATGAAATAACTCTCTTGAAAAGAGTAGATATGAAAGTTTAAGTACAAGTTTAGAAGTTGAGAGGGTAAAAGCTTTTGAGAAGAAGATTTAGCAGAAATTCGGTATATACAAGTTTGATTTGTTACCCACAACTTCAAATGATGTTGTATTTATAGATTTAGGTCTCAAATATCCGTTAGAGACTAAATCTATCCGTTGGGGAAGTTATCCAACGGTTACTCTGAAAAATTATCCGTTTACCAACCGCATTTAATGTTTCTGACATACTGAAATTCGAATTTTGGTTGGCCAACAGACGAATTTCGAGGGAACCGAAGGTTAAAGCTTCCAACGTTAAAATGCGAAGTTCGTCTGTCCATAGAGTGAAATTTGAATTTTGAAACTTATAAAATATTTTCACAATGTGACATACGAATTTTTAAGAAGAAAGTTTTTCTGTTAAGTGTGAACAGTGTTTTCAATTTGCTACAGTGCCCTCGAAATTCGAATTTTGAAAGTCCAAAATTTGTCTGTCCATAGAACGTCCAAACAGGCACAGTAGTTCACTTTCTTTGAAATTCGAATTTTGATAGAGTGAAATTCGTCTGTCAGAGACCAGTTTTGAGACTTAAATCATTCTTGATCTCAGATGAACTTTATCAAACTTTCAGACGAATTTCTTCTATTTTCTCAAGTTTTGTTTTGTCTGAAATTCGAATTTTTAAAGAGTGAAATTCGAATGTCACAAAGTAGCTTCTTTTGACTCAGATGAAAATTCGAATGTTGCCAAGTTAAAGTTCGTCTGTCAGAGAGCATTTTTCAAACTTAGTTTCTTTTTAATTTCAGATAAACTTTAGCAAAGTTTCAGACGAATTTCTTTGGTTTTCATAAATTAAATTTTGTCTGAAATTCGAATTTTGAAACTGTGAAGTTCGTCTGTCACCAGAAAGGCTTCTTTCAGACTAGATGAAAATTCGAATTTTGAACCACCAAAATTCGTCTGACAGAGAGCCATCTCTTCAGACTTAATCAGTTTTAGCTCGAAATTCGAATTTCCAAAGGCAAAGTTCGAATTTCTAACTTGACAGTTTAGTTTAAACTTTTAACCTTCGTCTGTTTGTGGATGTTTTTCAAATATTCAAGGATTTAACATAAAATCAAAGTTTGAAAACATCTTTTCTTCAAATCAAAACTTTTTACCCAATCATAACAAAAACTAAAGATCCTACAAGAGATCTAACAGCAAATACTCAGAAAATCTTCACTTGGAACAGCTTTGATCTCCTTTGATATCTTCAATCCAAGATCTTGAGTGTTGGTTTAAAATCATCAAAACTCTTTCATCAACATTCTCCCCCTTTTTGATGATGACAAAACAACTCACAAACTGGATTAGTACTTGGGTTTGCTTTCATAAGCTCCCCCTCAACATATGCATAAGATATCAAAATAACAGATTAAGTGAAGAGATTTAACGCCCAAAATATTGCAATCAAGAACATACTATATATCACCAAACTATTGTAATACAAATTCCAATTAAAGAGTAGTTCTTAAAATCAAACAACCAAATACAAAACACCCAAATAAAACAAGATACAACAAGAATAATCAGCCTAAGATCTAAGTCATCACTTCTTCTTTGGCTTCTTGCTGTAAGTCTTTCCTTTTCCAGATGGCTCAGCAGATTTTCCAGCTTGCTTGGTCCCAGTTTGCTTCCCGGTTTGCTTTATCTTCATCACTTCTTCTTTGGCTTCTTGCTGTAAGTCTTTCCTTTTCCAGATGGCTCAGCAGATTTTCCAGCTTGCTTGGTCCCAGTTTGCTTCCCGGTTTGCTTTATCTTCTCCCCCTTTTTGGCATCATCAGGAAGTCCAACAAAATCCATTGGAGGAGGTATCTGAGTGATAGGAACAGCACGAAGGGGGACAGGAGCAAAAGGAATCTCTGGCTGAACTGGTGCAGGGGGCTCAGCAGGCTCTTCATCAGAATCATCAGAGACCTCAAGCAGTTCTTGCATTTCCTGCCTGGAAAGAGCTAGCCGAGCTCTCTGTTCTTCTGACAGCCCATAATTAGCAAGAGAAGGAGAGGCTGGTGCAGGAGGAGAAAACATTTCTTCAAGCCTTCTCCTTTGAGCTAGCAGAAGGGCATTGTGAGCAATAGCAGCAAAATCAATAACAGGCACAATGCTCCTTTCCTTATTGAGTGTAGATTGCAGAAATGGTGAAGCAGAAATGGATGCCACCAGCTGCTCAACTTGCTCAGACTCTTGGGTGGAAAGAATAGAGCCCTGAGCAACTGCTTCACTCTTCTCAATGGGGCTTGTTTCCTGCAGACCCTCTTCCTCCATGCCATAGTCCAAGGGTGGACCAGGACTTGGTGTTTTCATAGCACCATCACCATCCATATCAGTATCATGGTCAGTGGAGGCAATCTCAAAGGGACTTGGAGGCACAGGGGATGGAGACAGAGTAGGCTCAGGGACACCAGGCTGAGGTGGAGCTGAAGTGGTAGGAATTGCATTTCTTATCTCTTCATATGCATCAGCCACCACCTTCATATTCACTGCCAACTGATGGATCTGATCTTGTAGATGAGCAAATTTAGCATTTTGCTCATCTTTAATGCTGAGAATGAGTGTTGACAGACTGTCAAACAACTCAGTGATCTTAGTTGGCTTGGCTCGTGAGGAGGGAGTGGAAGGAGGGTGAGTAGGCCTGGAGGGAGATGGAATTGTCTGGGAAGGCTGAGGTAAGGATCTTTCAGGGGCCTCAGAAGTGCCTTCTTGTTGGAGGGATGCATCAGGGACAAAGAACAGGTCTTCAGTTTTTCCTGCTCCCTTTCTAACCCATCGTCCTTCATCTTTCTCAATGCCCATTCTTTGCAGTTCCTCCTCCTTGAATGCCTCAGTGAGTTTTCCTTTCCCTTTCTCAATGTGCTGAATCCTAGCATGCTGCAGGATTCTTGAAACAATTGCAGCATAGGGGAGTGTGGAATCTTTCCTCTGATCCCTTGCCTTTATCATACGCTGGAGAATGATATGACCCATATTGATCAGCTTTCCACGTATGATGGCAGTCATTACATGAGCCTCTGCCCTTGTTATCAAATTGAAGCTTCCACCCTTGTTGAATATGATCCTGGACACTATGTAGTGCAAGATCCTTACTTGTACACTGAGGTCTGTGGGCTTCAACAAATTTATTGTGGGCCTATTCTCCCTTCTTCTGAATAAGGTGTCCAAGATAGTGCTCTCCTTGTAGTACAGAAAGGATCCACCTTCTTCATCTGCTGTGCTTGCCTCATCCATATACCCAGAGGCTGTTAAGTCAACTTTTAGCCCATCTTGTCCTGGGATTTCCAATACCTCATTGAAGGTTTCATCAGCAAGCCAAATGGTCCTTGATCTCAAGGTGACCTCCCATTTCCTCTTCTTGCTGTTATACTTAAGAGACGCATACCAAGTCTTCACTACTTCATCATCATATCTTTCAGCAATTTCCAACAAATTTTTATATCTTAACAACCATATAGCAGCATCAAAATTGTTGGAAATCAGAAATTGTTCCACATTCACACAATGAGGCTTGATTACCTTTTTGTTGGAAAACTTGGTAGTGTACTCTTCTTGAATCTCAGGAGTGCTCCATAGTGGTAGTGTAGTCAATTCAAACTCTCCAGATTCAGTACTGGAAGAGGCAGAAGAGGCAGCAGCAGGAGCAGACGGTTCTGCACTTTTTGAAGAGGAGGGGCCAGATTTCTGGGATTCTGCTTTGGATGAAGATTTCTGGCGTTTAGAGGGAGTAGCTTTACTGGGTTCGGCTTTTCTCTTTGATTTCTCTCCTTCTTTGGTAGCATATTGTGATTTAACATTCCTTTTCGGACGGGCCACAGCTTTTCCTGTTCCAGGAATTTTAACTCTTGCCATTTCTCGGTTGAATGAAGCAGAATGAGGCTGAGAATGGGTTTATATGATGCGAAAGGAAGTTTAATCGGTGGAAAAAGACGGTTTTTGGACAGAAGTTAAGAGGATTGAAGAGAGAATCAGAACAGACTTAGAGAGGTTACAAATAGGGTTGCGTCTGTTCTGTGGAAAACTGACGCATTTAACGTGTGTAACCGTCTGACAGACGAATTTTGAGAGGTCAAAATTCGAACTTCGGGCAGTTACAAGTTAAACCGTTCAGCACAGCTTACTGACTGACGAATTTTCATCTTGAAAGTTCGTCTGACAGTGGCTTGAAACAAACAATACAAGCACATCAGACGAATTTTGTTCCAACAAAATTCGAATGTTGAAAAAAAAAAAAGCAGACAATAATCAAATCAACAGTCAATAGACGAATTAAGCATTCAGAACTTCATCTTTCAGTGATACAACCAACAAGAACATAAGTCAACAGACGAATTTTGAACTGAAACTTCAAATTTTTCAACTTTTATAAATATTGTCCAACATTAGTATGTTAAGAAGTAATAATGCGTATAGCAGTGATGGACAATCATAACTTTGAAATTTTTTGTTTTTGAAAATTCGAACTTTCAAGCTTCAACAGACGAATTTCGAGGCATTACCGAGAACTGTTCAAGGCATAACAGACCAAAGTTCGTCTGTTGATCAACCAAAATTCGAATGTTGACCATGTTGATCAGTTCAAAAACACAGATTATCAATGAAATTCATCTAGCAATCAAACATCATACAAATTTCAACTTTAAAAACTTACAGAATGGATCCAGAACTCAGAATAATTATCATTCTCTTCATTTTCTGGTTGTTCCAATCTGGAGTGCTCCAATCTTTCAAACTTTTAGCCATTGATTTTCACAAGGAGCACCTGAAACTATACTAAAACATACTCCGATGCTCAAGTTAGAATTTATTCTAATATTAAAAGTTCTAAAGACAGACTTGCACAGAAATGACTTACAATTCATTGGGATTTACCATTCCCAATTCTCTCCTTATTTTGCAGTGTCTGTCTTCTGATAGAGGCTTTGTGAGTATATCAGCAACTTGATCCTCTGTTGGGATGTACTCCAATCTAACTTCTCCTTTCAGAACGTGATCTCTTATGAAGTGGTGCCTAACTTCAATATGTTTAGTCCTCGAATGCATGACAGGATTCTTGGTGATATTTATAGCACTTTGGTTGTCACACATGATTGGTGTCTCTTTCATTTTAACCTCAAGATCTTCAAGCTGCTGTTTCATCCAGATGACTTGGGCACAACAGCTTCCAGCTGCAATATACTCAGCTTCTGCAGTGGATAAGGCCACACTGTTTTGCTTTTTGCTGAACCATGAGACCAGGGATCCTCCAAGAAACTGACAGGTTCCACTTGTGCTTTTTCTGTCAGTTTTGGATCCTGCAAAATCAGCATCAGTGTATCCTTTGAGATCTTCTCCATTGCCTTTTGGATACCAAAGACCCATCTGTGATGTTCCAATAAGATATCTAAAAATTCTTTTCACAGCTGTTGCATGGGTTTCTTTGGGGCATGATTGGAACCTTGCACACATGCAGACACTGAACATAATGTCAGGTCTGCTGGCAGTTAGGTACAGCAGAGATCCGATCATTCTTCTGTACTGAGTAATGTCAAACATCTTCCCATTCTCATCCATGTCCAGTTTGGTTGCAGTAGCCATAGGTGTTCCCATTGGCTTGGCATTCTCCATACCAAACTTCTTTAACAGCTCCTTTAGATACTTGGATTGACTGAGGAAGATACCATCATTTAGCTGTCTGATTTGCAATCCAAGGAAGAAATTGAGTTCACCCATCATAGACATCTCGAATTCTCCCTGCATTAACTTAGAAAATTCCTTGCAAAGAACCTCATTAGTAGCACCAAAAATAATATCATCAACATAGATTTGAACAATTAGTAAATCTTTATTTTCTTTCTTAGTAAATAAGGTTGTGTCAACTTTGCCTCTGTTAAACCCCTTTTCAGTTAGAAAATTGCTCAGTCTCTCATACCATGCTCTAGGGGCCTGTTTTAAACCATAGAGAGCTTTCTTCAGTTTATAAACATGGTTTGGTTTTGTAGAGTCCTCAAAACCTGGAGGTTGATCAACATAAACCTCTTCCATGATATATCCATTCAGAAAAGCACTTTTTACATCCATTTGATATAATAAAATATTTTTCATGCATGCATATGCCAGTAGTATTCTTATAGCTTCTAATCTAGCTACTGGTGCAAAAGTTTCTTCAAAATCAATACCTTCTTCTTGATTATACCCTTTAGCAACTAGTCTAGCTTTATTTCTGATTATTGTTCCAGATTCATCAAGTTTATTTCTGAAAACCCATTTGGTACCAATAACAGGATGATTTTTGGGTCTAGACACTAAATCCCAAACTTGATTTCTTTCAAATTGATTTAATTCATCTTGCATAGCCAAAGTCCAGTAATCATCAGTTAAGGCCTCTTCAGTACATTTGGGTTCTATTTGTGAAATGAAAGCACAGTTGAGCATATGTTCTCTTAACTGTTTTCTGGTTTTGACTCTCTCTAGAACATTCCCTATTACTTGATCAACAGGATGATTCCTTTGATATCTCCAAGCTCTAGGAAGTTCTTGAGATGTTTCCTCATTGTTTTCTTCATCAAACTCTTGCTCCTGGATATCTTCCTCTATATTAACAGATTCAGATATCTTTGGAGGTTCAGTTTTACTCTTATCAGAAATTCCTAGTTTTTCAAAATTGAAAGTAAGATCATCCTCATTGATAGTATGTTTTGAAACAGTTTCATTTTCAATGAAAACCACATGTACAGATTCTTCTATTACATTTGATCTTTTATTATAAATTCTATATGCCTTACTCCTACTTGAATAACCCAGAAATATACCTTCATCGGATTTGGCATCAAATTTACCTAGATTTTCTTTACCATTGTTGTGAATGAAGCATTTGCACCCGAACACATGGAGGTGTGACAGATTTGGCTTTCTTCCCTTGTACAGTTCATATGGAGTCTTCCCAAGGATTGGTCTGATGTAAGCTCTGTTTATGATGTAACTTGCTGTATTTACTGCATCAGCCCAGAATACTTGGGAGAGTTCCTTCTCATTTAGCATAGCTCTGGCCATCTCCCCAATAGTTCTATTCTTCCTTTCTACTACTCCATTTTGTTGAGGAGTCCTTGGTGCTGAGAAGTTGTGATCAATCCCATGCTCATTGCAGTACTCCAGGAAGTATGCATTTTCAAATTCTTCTCCATGGTCTGACCTGATAGACACAATAGAAATACCTTTCTCATTTTGCACTTTCTTGGCTAAGGTTGCAAATGCATCAAAGGTATCACTTTTGGAGGAAAGAAATAATGTCCAAGTAAATCTAGAATAATCATCAACAATTACAAGCACATACAGATTACCTCCAAGACTTTTCACCCTAGATGGTCCAATTAAGTCCATATGCAACAATTCAAGTGGTCTAGTTGTGGTAACTACATTTTTAGATTTAAATGATGATTTGGTTTATTTTCCTCTTAAGCATGCATCACATTCTTTATCCTTTTCAAAAGATATTTTTGGTAGACCAATTACTAGCTCATTTTTAATCAGTTTAGACAGTTGATTCATGTTCACATGAGCTAATCTTCTATGCCATAGCCAACTATCATTATTCTGACTAATTAAGCATACAGAATCTAAGGGAGGAAGTTCATCAAGATCAATAGTATAGCAGTTACCATCCCTTTGAGCTTTGAGGATAACTTTGTGATCACTTTTTCTGATGACCAGGCAAAACTTTGAGTCAAACAGCACCCAGTTTCCTTTGTCACAGGTCTGACTCACGCTTAGCAGGTTGTGGTTGAGTCCAATCACAAACAGCACCTCTTCAATGGATGTTTCTGGATTTTTACCCACAATTCCAATACCAACGATTTTGCCATATTGGTCACCTCCAAAGGTCACCTTTCCTCCTTTCTTGTCTCTCAGGGTGATGAATTTCTCCTTATCACCTGTCATGTGACTTGAGCAGGCACTGTCCATATACCATTTGTTGCTTTTCTTAGCTTTGAGACAGACCTGCAAAACAATGTTTACATTTTCCTTTTAGGTACCCAAATTTGCTTGGGTCCTTTTAGGTCAGTATATTTTTCCCTAGATGCAGATGCAACTTTGGGAACCCATTCAACTTTCCTGCCAAGCCCATTTTTCTTCAAGGCACAAGAACTGGAAATATGTCCCTTTTTGTTGCAGAAATGACAGGTAGTGAAAGGACTGCTAGATTGAGATGCAGGAAGTAAACAGTGCAGATAATACTTTTGTCTAGCATGCCTTGGTTGATCATATGTTTCAATGTGATGTAATGCATTAGTTTTCTTTTTATTGTTCTCAGCATGCACAAAATGTCTCATATAAGCATTCTGATTTTTCTTCCTAATCTTTTCCTTGACAGCACATGGATCATAGCCAAGACCAGCTTTGCCTTGTGATATTCTTTGGCTCCCCATTAATGCAAACAACATGTCTTTGCCTCTAGTGAGCCTAGACATGCTTTTAACTAAATAGTCATTAGTTTGCTTGAGTTCAATGCATGAAGTGCAACAAACAGATTCAGTAGTGGGCAAAGAGGCAATTTCAGAAACTATGCTTTGGGATTCCAGCTTATTTATCCTTTTCTTTGCCAATTTCAGTTCTTTAGCAACTTTAATGAATTCATCATGAAGCTCATGAAATGCATCTTGTAATTCAGAATAGGAAGGTTCAGATTCATATACCTCTTCTTCCTGATCACTGCTGCATGAGGGTAAGACTTCTTCTGAGGCAAGTGCCATTAAACAAATGTTGGCAACCTCATCCTCATCTTCTTCTTCCTCATCTAAGCTGTTGCCCCATATGGATGAGATATAGGCTTTCTTCTTCTTCCCTTTGTCTGCAGCTTTCTTTTCTTTTTCCTGCTTCTTAATGAATTGGGGACAGTCCCACTTAATGTGTCCCTGCTTCTTGCACTCATAGCAAGTTACAGGTTCTTTTGCCTCTTTCTTGCTTTCTCCAATTACTCCTTTCTTGAAGAATCTCTTGCTCTTCTTCTTGCTGTAGAATCTTCCGAATTTTCTGACCATCATAGCCAGAGTTTCCTCATTCAGCTCATCTCCTTCATCAGATTCTTCTTCCTTTTCATCAGCAGCTTTGAGGGCAAGGCCTTTCTTCTTTCTGTCCAGCCCAGCTTCCTTGAGTGCTTTGATCTTTCCTTCATATTCCTCAAGGCTGCCGAAGAGAGCTGTGACAGAAGCCATCGATTCTCCTCTGGCCTCTTCTATAGCTGTCACCTTGGGCTGCCATTCCAGAGGTAGAGCTCTGAGTATTTTTCTCACTTTCTCAGACTGTGTGTATTCTTTTCCCAGGCTCTTCAGTTGATTCACAATAAGAGTGAATCTCTTTTGAAGCTCCTTTACAGTTTCTCCTTCAGCCATTCTGAAGCTTTCATACTCCCCAATGCACGTGTTCAGTTTGTTTTCCCTGACTCCAGAAGTTCCTTCATGTGCAATCTGTAGAGTATCCCACATTTCTTTTGCAGTGGAGCATTGTGAGACTCTGTAGAATTCATCCTGGTTAAGGGCACTGACCAAACAATGCTTTGCTTTGAAGTTCAGTAGAACTCTCCTTCTGTCTTCATCATTCCACTCTGCTTCCAGCTTCTCTTTGTGTCTTCCATCTTCTGTTTGAGCCATTGGAACGAAATCTCCTTTTTCAATCACTGACCAGATGTCAAGGTCAATTGATTGAAGGTAGATCTGCATCCTCATCTTCCAATATCCATAATGCTCTCCACTGAAGCCTGGTGGTCTGTTAGTGTTGTTTCCTTCAGGAAGTATACTCTCTCCAAAGCCAGCCATTTTAATTCCCGGACTGTGAGTTCCTTTAAATGGGAATCCGGGCTCTGATACCACTTGTTAGCAAGGCTGACTTCCCAAGAGGGGGGGTGAATTGGGAAGATTGAAAATTTTCTGCACAAGGTGAGGTAAGTGGAGATATCACAGTATAATGAAAATAATACGTAAAACAGAGCAAGCTGAAAAGTGAAGATAGGGAGAAGAAAACTCGGTAATTTATCCTGGTTCAGTCTTTCCACTTGACCTACATCCAGTCCCCAAGACACCTCTTGAGATTTATCCACTATACAGCAAGAATTTCAATGGGCTTCTTGCTAAGGCCACAGTACAACGAGTATGCTCTGTTTCTGAGCTCTCTCAAACTCTCCAAGCACTTTCACTGTGTGCTTCTCAATCCCCTTGTGAATATCCCTCACAAGTAAATCTATCTTCCAGATGAAGAGTAGATTGATTACAATGAAATAACTCTCTTGAAAAGAGTAGATATGAAAGTTTAAGTACAAGTTTAGAAGTTGAGAGGGTAAAAGCTTTTGAGAAGAAGATTTAGCAGAAATTCGGTATATACAAGTTTGATTTGTTACCCACAACTTCAAATGATGTTGTATTTATAGATTTAGGTCTCAAATATCCGTTAGAGACTAAATCTATCCGTTGGGGAAGTTATCCAACGGTTACTCTGAAAAATTATCCGTTTACCAACCGCATTTAATGTTTCTGACATACTGAAATTCGAATTTTGGTTGGCCAACAGACGAATTTCGAGGGAACCGAAGGTTAAAGCTTCCAACGTTAAAATGCGAAGTTCGTCTGTCCATAGAGTGAAATTCGAATTTTGAAACTTATAAAATATTTTCACAATGTGACATACGAATTTTTAAGAAGAAAGTTTTTCTGTTAAGTGTGAACAGTGTTTTCAATTTGCTACAGTGCCCTCGAAATTTGAATTTTGAAAGTCCAAAATTCGTCTGTCCATAGAACGTCCAAACAGGCACAGTAGTTCACTTTCTTTGAAATTCGAATTTTGACAGAGTGAAATTCGTCTGTCAGAGACCAGTTTTGAGACTTAAATCATTCTTGATCTCAGATGAACTTTATCAAACTTTCAGACGAATTTCTTCTATTTTCTCAAGTTTTGTTTTGTCTGAAATTTGAATTTTTAAAGAGTGAAATTCGAATGTCACAAAGTAGCTTCTTTTGACTCAGATGAAAATTCGAATGTTGCCAAGTTAAAGTTCGTCTGTCAGAGAGCATTTTTCAAACTTAGTTTCTTTTTGATTTCAGATAAACTTTAGCAAAGTTTCAGACGAATTTCTTTGGTTTTCATAAATTGAATTTTGTCTGAAATTCGAATTTTGAAACTGTGAAGTTCGTCTGTCACCAGAAAGGCTTCTTTCAGACTAGATGAAAATTCGAATTTTGAACCACCAAAATTCGTCTGACAGAGAGCCATCTCTTCAGACTTAATCAGTTTTAGCTCGAAATTCGAATTTCCAAAGGCAAAGTTCGAATTTCTAACTTGACAGTTTAGTTTAAACTTTTAACCTTCGTCTGTTTGTGGATGTTTTTCAAATATTCAAGGATTTAACATCAAATCAAAGTTTGAAAACATCTTTTCTTCAAATCAAAACTTTTTACCCAATCATAACAAAAACTAAAGATCCTACAAGAGATCTAACAGCAAATACTCAGAAAATCTTCACTTGGAACAGCTTTGATCTCCTTTGATATCTTCAATCCAAGATCTTGAGTGTTGGTTTAAAATCATCAAAACTCTTTCATCAACACTCTGTACAATTTTATGTTATCTTTTGAAATTTCTAGTACTGAACTTTCAGTTTCCAGTTTTCCCAATATTGTCCTATTCTGAACTCTAAATTTGAAAATTCACCATTTAATGTATACAACTCCAAATGGTGTGGATTAGGTGTCATATTAAAGCCTGAGATGCCCTCTATCTGGTATAAAAATCCCATAAACCTAACCTCACATTAGGTATAGAAAAGAGTCAACTAAACAGACACATCTGGAAAATGTCCTGTTTCAGTCTACATTGCAATTTGCTTGCCAAAACCCTTGTAAATGAATTCATTTTGGCATGAAACTTGGTAGAATATAACTTAATATCACAATATACAGAACTGGAAATTCTCATGCATTTTCTACAACAATGACATAATATTCACTATTTTACAATTTCATACAAAAGCAAGACACCAACAACCATTCATATTATAACACAATGGCTTGCAACATCATTTCCTTCTTCATGTCTTTTGCTCTTTTCTTAACTCTTTTGCATTGGTTCTCCCTAGCATGGTTAGTCATTGAAGGGGAGGTGAGATTCAAAGAATCTTAGTAGCAATGACCATTCATGCAATCATATTATCACATTAAGCATATAATCATCCTAAAACATCAAGTGAATACTTTTAAACATTTATGCCATGATATTTTACAAAAATTTCGGCAGAGTTTCATTTTGTATTTTGGATATCTCGGGCTCTCAAAACCCCTCAATTAACTCAGCCAACATTTTCAAAGCATCACAATTGATCATATCAAACAATAGGCAAGTCATCAAACTCATTGAAAATCACATGAAAATATAAGGTAAGAATAGGTAAATTGCTACCTTCATGCTTTCTCTTACTCCTCAACTTGATACCAATGCTCCCACTAACTTCCTTGGGCTTCTTCAAGTACTATTGCATCATTAAACAACTACTCAAACTAATGGTTCCATAACTTTCTTCAAAAAGTGTTCATGAAACCCTAATTCTTCAAAAATTTATTTCTAACTCAAAAATGATGAATTATACCTCCATTCCATGTAATTTTTCATGAGAAATCCAAATTTGGCCTCAGAATTTGGTAATTCCATTTCTAGCTCAGTTACAGTTCATTCCGAATTAAACTTCAAAAACCTAAAAATTTCACTTTCTTAATCTTAAACTTTTTCATGAAACCATCACTTGTTCCTAAGATTTTCCACCATGAGGAGCTAATTTTTGGCATCAAAAACATGAAATTCCTACTCTAAGTGTGAACAGTAACTCGTACAAAATCAGGGGAATTCAAGAAAAATTGCTACACTTTGTTATACAATAAACTACTTGCATATTCAAGCTTTAAATGTGTAGTCTAGCATTTCCCCTATGATTTATGGTTGGAAAACTCCATTTCTTGCTAAATCATGCCATGGCAGAAAACCTAAGGGAGTAGAGAGGGAAATCTAATCCATGGTTCAAGCTCTAAAGACCAAAAATAGCAAGTTTGAAGATGGAAGAGCAACTTACCACAAGTAAAGCTTTCCATTTACCTTGAGCTCCCTCTTCCTCTTCCTCTCTTTTCTCTCTTCACCCTTGTGTTTTTGAGCCTTTGTTTTGCTGCTGCTTACTCGTGAAAGTGAAGTGGAAAAGTGAGTGATTAAGTGGTTAATTATGTAGCTTAATCATAATTAACCCTTAATTAAAGTTACATTACCTTTTGGTCAAAAAGTGACAACCTCTTGAGGAAGTTTTCAAACAAAACATGCTGCCCAAAGCTTCCCCAAGCACGCAGAGAATGAGTACTTTAAGTGTCCAAGATTGCTCACTTTTTCCTGGTCCAGATATATCTTAAACCAAGTAATTTTTAACCGTACCGAAAAACTGCTTTTTATGGTAAATTAGCATTTTTGGGCTATAGGACTATTCCAATTTTATTTTTATATTTCCATAATTATCTTGTCTCAAATGGTATCTATGTATAGCCCATATCCTATCCCGGTTTCTTTTTAACCATTGGTAGGGCACACGGTTTACTTTATCGTTTTACTATTACTTTTGGACACTCAGCACTGATTATTTCTTTATCCTTGAATATTAACCCTTAATGCTATATACCATTGGACTTCTCTCATCAAGAGCTTCGTTTTGATAGTAATTTTACATATTTACAAAATTACCCCTAACCTAGGGTTAATTATAATTTCTGAAACTTTCAAGCCATTAGATGTAATTTTTCCCAAAACATTTCAAATGCTTATTCCACTTAATTTTCATGACTTTAGGGACATAGATGTCCTTTTTATAATTTTTTGGGGGCAAAAATATAATTTCTCATTTTTTTATCTGAACGGAAAAAATGACATTTTTGCCCCTTTTCACGCAAAATGGTGTTTGCTTATTTTTGCAAAACCCCTATACATTTCTAGATATTTTAGCTTTCTTAGGATGTTACATATCTAAAGAGTTTGACTCAAGTTTTCACAAAGCCTTTCGAAATTAGAATTTCAAAAACCAAAATTAGAATTTCAGAGGTCGAAATTTGAATTTCAGAGACCGAAATTCATCTATCAGAGGCCAAAACTCGAATTTCGGAGATTAAAATTTGTATATCAGAGGCATGTTAAAATTTTCACAATGCACTTTGAAATTAGAATTTTAGAGACCAAAATTCATCTATCAAACGCCGAAATTCAAATTTCAGAGATTGAAGTTCATCCATTAGAGGCATGTTTAAACCTCAGCAACTTTTGCACACTTTTACTAACTTTGCTTAGCTCAAAATTCGAATTTCACTTTAAAAATTCATTTATTAGAGATAAAACCTTTGTAACTTTGAATTTCAACAAGCAAAGTTCAAATTTTACATAAAACCTACATGAATCATAAGTAAAATTTGTCTGTTAGCTAATATTTCTCAATTTTAACACATGCTAATATCAGATTTGTTAAATTAAGAGTTTTGATGATTCCAAAGCAACAACCAAGAAGAAGTGATTGAAGATATCAAAGGAGATCAAAGTGTTTCAAGTGAAGAATTTTTGAGTAATAGCTGTTAGATCTTCTGTAGAATCTTTTGTTATGTTTTGATGAGGGTAAAAGATTTTGATTTGAAGAAAAGACGTTTTCAAACCTTAATTTTATGTTAAATCTTTACTTATTTGAAAAATACCCACAAACAGATGAAGTTTGAATGTTTAAACTGAACTGTCATAGTGGAAATTCGAACTTTACATTTGGAAATTCAAATTTTGAGCTAAATCTGAATAAGTGTGAAGAGATGTCCCTCTGTCAGACGAATTTTGATTCTGCAAAATTCTAATTTTCATCTAAGTCTGAAAGAAGCCTTTTTGTGACAGACGAACTTCACAACTTCAAAATTTGAATTTCAGACAAAATATAATTTGGGAATACTAAAGAAATTCGTCTGAAATAATGTTGAAGTTCATCTGAAATCAAGAAGAAATTGAGTTTGAAAAATGCTCTCTAACAGACGAACTTTGGCTTTCCAACATTCGAATTTTCATATAAGTCTAAAAGAAGCTTCTTTAAGACAGACGAACTTTGACTCTTCAAAATTCGAATTTCAGACAAAACACTACTAATGAAAATGGAAGAAATTCGTCTAAAACAATGTTAAAGTTCATCTGAGATCAAGAATAATTTAAGTTTCAAAACTGCTTTCTGTCAGATGAACTTTGAACATTAAAATTTGAATTTCAGAAGCCAAAGGTTGTGAGTCTGTTGGAATGAAATGTTGACATACAAATGATCGAGTTTTGTAACTTTGAATGTTGAGGTTAGTCTGAAAAGATTCTCTTTGACAGACGAACCTCACTCTTGCAACATTCAAATTTTGAAGAAAGTAAAACACTGTGCCTTTTTGAACGTACTAGGAACAGATGAATTTTGGCCTTCCAAAATTCAAATTTCGAGGGCACTGTAGAAAATTGAAAATACTGTTCATACTTAACAGAAAAACTTTTTTCCTGAAAATTCGTATGTCATAACGAGAAAACATTTTACTAGTTTCAAAATTTGAATTTCACTTCATGGACAGACGAACTTCGTATTTTTACATTGGAAACTTTAACCTTCGGTTCCTCCGAAATTCGTCTGTTGACCAACCAAAATTTGAATTTCAGTATGTCAGAAGCATTAAATGCGGTTGGTTAACAAATAGTTTTTCAGGATAACCATTGGATAACTTCCCCAACGGATAGATTTTATCTCTAACGAATAGTTGGGACCTAAATCTATAAATACAACATCATTTGAAGTTGTGGGTAACCAAATCAAACTTGTATATACCGAATTTCTGTCAAATTTTCTACTCAAAAGTTTTTACCCTCTCAACTTCAATATCTGTACTTTAACCTTCATATCTACTCTATTCAAGAGAGTTATATCTTTGTAAATAATCTACTCTTCATCTGGAAGATAGACTTACTTGTGAGGGGAATCACAAGGGGATTGGGAAGCACATAGTAGAAGTGCTTAGAGAGAGTGAGAAAGCTCTAGAAAACAGAGCATACTCTTTGTACTGAGGCATTAGCAAGAAGCCTATTGAATTCTTGCTGTATAGTGGAAAAATCTCAAGAGTTGTCTTGGGGACTGGACGTAGGTCAAGTGGATAGACCGAACCAGGATAAATTGCTGTGTCTTTATCTCCTCATCTTTATTTTTCGGATTGCTCTATTTTATACATTGCTTTCAATACACTGTGCTATCTTCACCCACTTTACTTTGTGCAGAAAAATTTCAATCTTCCTAATTCACCCCCCTTTTGGGAAGTCAGCCTTGCTAACAAGTGGTATCAGAGCCCGAATTCCCATTCAAAGGATCTCACAGTTTGGGAATTAAGATGGCTGGCTTTGGAGAAAGCATACTTCCTGATGGGAACAACACTAATAGACCACCAGGCTTTAGTGGAGAACATTATGGCTACTGGAAGATGAGGATGCAGATTTACCTCCAATGAATTGATCTTGATATCTGGTCAGTCATTGAGAATGGAGATTTCGTCCCAATGACTTTAACTGAAGATGGAAGACACAAAGAAAAGCTAGAAGCAGAGTGGAATGAGGAAGACAGAAGGAGAGTCCTGCTAAATTTCAAAGCAAAGCATTGTTTAGTTAGTGCCCTGAATCAGGATGAATTCTATAGAGTCTCACAATGCTCCACTGCAAAAGGGATGTGGGACACTCTGCAGATTGCACATGAAGGAATAACTGGAGTCAGGGAAAACAGACTGAACACATGCATTGGAGAGTATGAAAGCTTCAGAATGGCTGAAGGAGAAACTGTAAAGGAGCTCCAAAAGAGATTCACTCTCATTATGAATCAATTGAAGAGCCTGGGAAAGGAATACACTCAGTCTGAAAAAGTAAGAAAGATACTCAGAGCTCTCCCTCTGGAATGGCAGCCCAAGGTGACAGCAATAGAGGAAGCCAGAGGAGAATTAATGGCCTTTGTCACAGCTCTCTTCGGCAGCCTTGAGGAGTATGAAGGAAAAATCAAAGCTCTCAAGGAAACTGGGCTGGACAGAAAGAAGAAAGGCCTTGCCCTCAAAGCTGCTGATGAAAAGGAAGAAGAATCTGACGAAGGAGATGAGCTGGATGAAGAAACTCTGGCTATGATGGTCAGAAAATTCGGAAGATTCTACAATAAGAAGAAGAACAGGAAATTCTTCAAGAAGGGAGCAGCTGGTGAAAGCAAGAGAGAGGCAAAAGAGGCTGTAACTTGCTATGAATGTAAGAAGCAGGGACACATCAAATGGGATTGTCCTCAATTCCTCAAAAAGCAAGAAAAGGATAAGAAAGCTGCTGACAAAGGGAAGAAGAAGAAAGCTTACATCTCATCAATATGGGGCAACAGCTCAGATGAGGAGGAAGAGGATGAGGATGAGATTGCCAACATCTGCCTGATGACACTTGCCTCTGAAGAAGAAGCTGAACCCTCATGCAGTAGTGATCAGGAAGAAGAGGTATATGAATCTGAACCTTCCTATTCTGAGTTCCTTGATGCATTTCATGAGCTTCATGATGAGTTTATTAAAGTTGCTAAAGAACTAAAACTGGCAAAAAGAAAGATTAATAAACTAGAATCTCAAAGCAACATTTCTGAAATTACCTCTCTACCTATTGCTGAACCTGTTTGCCGTACTTCATGCATTGAACTAAAACAAACTAATGACTACTTAGTAAAAGGCATGTCTAGACTCACTAGAGGTAAAGATATGTTGTTTGCCTTGATGGGGAGCTAAAGAATATCACAAGGAAAAGCTGGTCTTGGCTATGATCCATGTGCTGTCAAGGAAAAGATTAGGAAAAAAACCAAAATGTATACATGAGGCATTTTGTGCATGCCGAGAACAACAGAAAGAAAGATCATATGTCATCTTGCATTGAAACATATAATCAACCAAAGCATGCAAGACAAAAGTATTATCTGCATTATTTTCTTCCTACTTCTCAATCTAGCAGTCCCTTCACTACCTGTCATTTCTGTAACAAAAGGGGACATATTTCCAGTTCGTGTGCTTTGAGGAAAAATGGACTTGGCAGTAAAGTTCAATGGGTTCCCAAAGTTGCATCTGCATCTAGAGAAAAGTCTACAGACCAAAAAGGACCCAAGCAAATTTGGGTACCTAAAAGGAAAACATAAACATTGTTTTGCAGGTCTGTCTCAAAGCTAAGAAGAGCAACAAATGGTATATGGACAGTGCCTGCTCAAGTCACATGACTGGTGATAAGGAGAAGTTCATCACCCTTAGAGACAAGAAAGGAGGAAAGATGACCTTTGGAGGTGATCAATATGGCAAAGTTGTTGGTATTGGCATTGTGGGCAAGAATCGAAAAACATCCATTGAAGAGGTGCTATTTGTAATTGGGCTCAACCACAACCTGCTAAGCGTGAGTCAAACCTATGATAAAGGAAACTGAGTGCTGTTTGACTCAAAGTTTTGCCTGGTCATCAGAAAAAGTGATCACAAAATAATCCTCAAAGCTCAAAGGGATGGTAACTGCTATACTATTGATCTTGATGAACTTCCTCCCTTAGATTCGGTATGCTTAATTAGTTAGGATAATGATAGCTGGTTATGGCATAGGAGATTAGCTCATGTTAACATGAATCAATTGTCTAAACTGGTTAAAAATGAGCTAGTAACTGGCCTGCCAAAAATATCTTTTGAAAATGACAAAGAATGTATGCATGCATAAGAGGGAAACAAACTAAATCATTTTTTAAATCAAAAAATGTAGTCACCACAACTAGACCACTTGAATTGCTGCATATGGACCTAATTGGACCATCTAGGGTGAAAAGTCTAGGTGGTAATTTGTATGTGCTTGTAATTGTAGATGACTACTCTAGATTCACTTAGACATTATTTCTATCCTCTAAAAGTGATACCTTTGATGCATTTGTAACCTTAGCTAAGAAAGTGCAAAATGAGAAAGGTATTTCTATTGTGTCTATTAGATCAGACCATGGAGGGGAGTTTGAAAATGCATACTTCCTGGAATACTGCAATGAGCATGGGATTGATCATAATTTCTCAGCTCCAAGGACCCCTCAACAGAATGTGGTAGTAGAAAGGAAGAACAGAACTATTGGAGAGATGGCCAGAGCTATGCTGAATGAGAAGGAACTCTCTCAAGTGTTTTGGGCTGATGCAGTGAATACAACAAGCTACATCATAAACAGAGCCTACATCAGACCATTCCTTGGGAAGACTCCATACGAGCTGTATAAGGGAAGAAAGCCAAATCTGTCTCATCTCCATGTGTTCGGATGCAAATGCTTCATCCACAACAATGGTAAAGAAAATCTGGGTAAGTTTGATGCCAAATCCGATGAAGGTATATTTCTGGGCTATTCTAGTAGGAGTAAGGCATATAGAGTGTATAATAAAAGATCAAATGTGGTAGAAGAATCTGTGCATGTAGTTTTCATTGAAAATGAAACTGTTTCAAAACATGATACCAATGAGGATGATCTTGCATTCAATTTTGAAAAACTGGGCATTTCTGATCAAAGCAAAACTGAACCTCCAAAGATATCTGAATCTGTTAACATAGAGGAAGATATCCATGAGAAAGAGTTTAATGAAGAAAATAATGAAGAAACATCTCAAGAACTCCCTAGAGCTTGGAGATATCAAAGGAATCATCCTGTTGATCAAGTAATAGGGAATGTTCAAGCGAAAGTCAAAACCAGAAAACAGTTAAGGGATCAGATGCTCAACTGCGCTTTCATTTCTCAAATTGAACCCAAATGTGCAGAAGAAGCCTTAACTGATGAATACTGGATTTTAGCTATGCAAGATGAATTAAATCAATTTGAAAGAAATCAAGTTTGGGATTTAGTACCTAGACCCAAAAATCATCCTGTCATTGGTACTAAATGAGTTTTCAGAAATAAACTTGATGAATCTGGAACAATAATAAGAAATAAAGCTAGATTGGTTGCTAAAGGGTATAATCAGGAAGAAGGTATTGATTTTGAAGAAACCTTTGCACCAGTAGCTAGATTAGAAGCTATAAGAATATTGCTAGCATATGCATGCATGAAAAACATTTTGTTGTATCAAATGGATGTAAAGAGTGCCTTCCTAAATGGATATATCATGGAAGAGGTTTATGTAGATCAACCTCCAGGTTTTGAGGATTCTACAAAACCAAACCATGTTTATAAACTAAAGAAAGCACTTTATGGTTTAAAACAAGCCCCTAGAGCATGGTATGAGAGACTAAGCAATTTTCTAACTGAAAAGGGGTTCAATAGAGGCAAAGTTGACACAACTTTATTCACCAAGAAAGAAAATAAAGATTTACTAATTGATCAAATCTATGTTGATGATATTATTTTCGGTGCTACTAATGAGACTCTTTGCAAGAAATTCTTTGAGTTAATGCAGGGAGAATTCGAGATGTCTATGATGGGTGAACTCAACTTCTTCCTTGGATTGCAAATCAGACAGCTTGATGATGGTATCTTTCTCAGTCAATCCAAGTATCTAAAGGAGCTGCTAAAGAAGTTTGGAATGGAGAATGCCAAGCCAATGGGGACACCTATGGCTACTGCAACCAAACTGGACATAGATGAGAATGGGAAGATATTTGACATTACTCAGTACAGAAGAATGATTGGATCCCTGTTGTACTTGACTGCCAGCAGACCTAACGTTATGTTCAGTGTCTGTATGTGTGCCAGGTTCTAATCATGCCCTAAAGAAATCCATACAAGATTTGTGAAAAGAATTTTTAGATATCTTATTGGAACATCACAGATAGGTCTTTGGTATCCAAAAGGCAATGGAGAAGATCTCAAAGGATACACTGATGCTGATTTTACAGGATCCAAAACTGACAGAAAAAGCACAAGTGGAACTTGTCAGTTTCTTGGAGGATCCCTGGTTTCATGGTTCAGCAAAAAGCAAAACAGTGTGGCCCTATCCACTGCAGAAGTTGAGTATGTTGCAGCTGGAAGCTGTTGTGCCCAAGTCATCTGGATGAAGCAGCAGCTTGAAGATCTTGAGGTTAAAATGAAAGAGATACCAATCATGTGTGACAACCAAAGTGCCATAAATATCACCAAGAATCCTGTCATGCATTCAAGGATGAAACATATTGAAGTTAGGCACCACTTCATAAGGGATCACGTTCTGAAAGGAGAAGTCAGATTGAAGTACATCCCAACAGAGGATCAAGTTGCTGATATACTCACAAAGCCTCTATCAGAAGACAGGCATTGCAAAATCAGGAGAGAATTGGGTATGGTAAATCCCAATGAACTGTAAGTTATTTTGTGTGCAATTCTATTTTTAAATCTTACAGAAATAAATTAATTCTAGCTTCAGCATCAGAGAATGTTTAATTTAAGTTGCAGGTGCTCCTCACTAGTTTCAATGGCAATAAACTTGAAGATTGGAGCACACCAGAATGGAACAACTAGAAAGAGAAGTAACTGACGAAAATCCTAAGTTTTGGATCCATTCTATAAGTTTTTAATGATGATATTCGTGTTTTAAATGTTGTTAGCCGTATTTTGCTTCATAAACTGTGTTTTTGAACTGGTCAACGTGGTCAACATTCGAATTTTAGTTGACCAACAGACGAACTTCGTGCTGTTATGCCTTGGAACAGTTCTCGGTGATGCCTCGAAATTCGTCTGTTGAATCCTGAAAGTTCAAATTTTCAAGAACAAAAATTTCAAAGTTATGTTTTATCACTTCTTAACGTACGAATGTTGGACAACCTTTACAAAAGTTGAAAACTTCAAATTTTCAGTTCGAAATTCGTCTATTGAATCTTGTTCTTCATGTTGAATACTTGAAAGATGAAGTTCTGCATGCTTAATTCGTCTATTGGTTGATGTTTTGGTTGTTGCCTGCTGTTTTCTTTTCAACATTCGAACTTTGTTGGAACAAAATTCATCTGTTGTGCTTGTATTGCTTGATCCAAGCAACTGTCAGACAAACTTTCGAATGAAAATTCGTCTGTCAGTAAGCTTTGCTGAACGGTTTAACTTGCAACTGCCGGAAGTTCAAATTTTGACCTCTCAAAATTCATCTATCAGATGGTTACATACGTTAAAACCGACGATTTTCTCTTGAACAGACGCAACCCTATTCTCAACTCCTCAGAGTCTGTTCTAATCCTCTCATCAATTCTCTTAAATTCTGACCAAAAACCGTCATTTTCCACCGATTAATCTTCCTTTCGCATCCTATAAACCCATTCTAAGCCTCATTCTGCAATATTCATCCGAAGAAATGGCTAGAGTGAAAAATCCTGAAGCTGGGAAAGGAGAGGCCGGACCAAAGAGGAATGTTAAATCACAAAATGCCTCGAAGGAAGGAGAGAAATCAAAGAGAAAAGCCGATTCTAGTAAGGCAACACCTTCCAAATGCCAAAAATCTTCATCCAAAGCAGAATCTCAGAAAGCTGGACCCTCCTCTTCAAAAAGTGCAGAACCTTCGGTTCCAGCTCCTTCAGAACCTGTTGCTATTGCTTCCACTTCTTCCTTAAGTACTCAATCTGGAGAGTACGAGCTTACCACACTGCCATTATGGAGCAATCCACAGATTCAAGAAGAATACTCCACCAAATTTGCCAGCAAGAAGGTAATTAAGCCACATTGTGTAAATTTGGAAGATTTCTTGATCTCCAATAATTTTGATGCTGGTATATGGATGATGAGATACAAGAATCTATTGGAAGTATTAGAGAGATATGATTATGAGGTGGTGAAGTCATGGTACGCCTCTTTAAAATACCACAGCAAGAAGAAGAAGTAGGCAGTCAATCTAAGGTCTAGGACCATTTGGCTTACTGATGAGACTTTCAATGAGGTGCTGGAGATCCCTGGGCAAGATGGACTCAGGATTGATATTACTGCCTCAGGGTACATGGATGAGGCAGATATGGCTGATGAAGAAGGTGGTCCCTCTCTGAGCTACAAGGAGAGCACTATTCTGAGCACACTGTTCAGAAGGAGGGAAAATTGGCCATCCATAAACCTGTTGAAGCCTACAGACCTCAGTGTTCAAGTGAGGGTCCTGCACTACATAGTGTCCAGGATTATATTCAACAAAGGAGGAAGCTTCAACTTGATAACAAGGGCAGAGGCACATGTCATGGCAGCAATTATGTGTGGGAAACTGATTAATATGGGACACCTCATTCTCCAACGCATGATCAAGGCTAGAGATCAGAGGAAGGACTCCACACTCCCTTATGCTGCTATCATCTCCAGAATTCTGTAGTATGCCAGAATACATCATCTTGAGAAGGGAAAGGGTAAGCCCACAGAGATCTTCAAGGAGGAAGAACTGCAGAGGATGGGCATTGAAAGAGATGAAGGAAGATGGGTTGGAAAGGGAGCAGGGAAAACTGAAGATTTGTTCTTTGTTGCTGATACCTCCCTACAGCAAGAGGGTACCTCTGAGGCTCCTGCCAGACCTACCACTCAGCCCTCTGTGCCTATCCCATCTCCCTCGAAGCCTACTCACATTCCATCCACTCCCTCCTCTTGTGCCAAGCTAGCCAAGATCACTGAGTTGTATGACACTTTGTCTACACTCATTCTCAGTATTCGGGATGAGCAAAATGCCAAATTTGCTCATCTGCAAGATCAGATCCATCAGCTGGCTGTGAACATGAAGGTGGTAGCTGATGCTTATGAAGAGATCAGAAGTGCAATCCTTGCCACTTCAGCTCCACCTCAGCCTGGTGTTCCTGAGCCTACTCTATCTCCCACTCCTGAGCCTCCAAGCCCATTCGAAATTGCCTTCTCTGACCATTGTATTAATATAGATGGTGCTGGTGCAATGAGGACACCAAGTCCTGGTCTACCCCTGGACTATGGATTGGAAGAAGAAGGTCTTCAAGAAACAAGCCTTCTTGAGGCTATGCAAGAAGATGCTCAGGATTCAATTCTGTCCACTCAAGAGACTGAGCAAGTTGAAAGACTGGTTGCAGCCATTTCAACCTCTTCAATGCAGGAAGGTGCAGGAAATGAAGAGAGGAGCATTGTGCCTGTTGTTGATTTTGAGGCCATTGCTCATAATGCTCTCCTGCAAGCTCAAAGAAGGAGGCTTGAGGAAATATTCCGTCCTGATGAACCAGCTCCTCCTTCCCTTGCTGCCTATGGACTTTCAGAGGAACAAAGAGCTCAGTTGGCTCTTTCTAGAAAGGCAATGCAGGAGTTGCTTGAGGTCTCTGATGATGATGGTGATGAACCAAGTCCTGAGCCTCCTACACCAGTCCAGCCAGACATCCCTTTTGCTCCTGTGGCCCTTCAAGTCATTCCTGTCTCTCAGATTCCTCCTCCGGCTGATTTTGTTGGCCTTCCTGTTGATGCCAAAAAGGGGGAGAAGTATGAGCAAACTGGAAAGTCTGAGCAATCTGGGAAAGGGAAGTCATACAACAAGAAGACCAAGCCCAAGAAGAAGTGATTGAAGACTTGTTTTTAATCTTAGGCTTGAGTTCTCTTGTAGTGCTTTGTGTTTTTGCTTCTGTTTCTGTTTGCAGATTATATTGTGTATTTAAACCTTAATTAATTTGGTTTTTGTATAGCAACAATTGATTAAATGAATGAATTTCTTGGTTGCAATGTTGGATGTCTATTACTCCTTGAATATCTTCACTTAAATCTGCTGTATATGATGTCTTTTGAAAATTACTGCATATGTTGAGGGGGAGCTTGTAAAAGCAGACCCAAGTACTAATCCAGTTTGCTAGTTGTTTTGTCATCATCAAAAAGGGGGAGAATGTTAAATTAAGAGTTTTGATGATTCCAAAGCAACAACCAAGAAGAAGTGATTGAAGATATCAAAGGAGATCAAAGTGTTTCAAGTGAAGAATTTTTGAGTAATAGCTGTTAGATCTTCTGTAGGATCTTTTGTTATGTTTTGTTGATGGTAAAAGATTTTGATTTGAAGAAAAGACGTTTTCAAACCTTAATTTTATGTTAAATCTTTACTTATTTGAAAAATACCCACAAACAGACGAAGTTTGAATGTTTAAACTGAACTGTCATAGTGGAAATTTGAACTTTGCCTTTGGAAATTCGAATTTCGAGCTAAAACTGAATAAGTTTGAAGAGATGTCCCTCTGTCAGACGAATTTTGATTCTGCAAAATTCTAATTTTCATCTAAGTCTGAAAGAAGCCTTTTTGTGACAGACGAACTTCACAACTTCAAAATTTAAATTTCAGACAAAATATAATTTGGGAATACTAAAGAAATTCGTCTGAAATAATGTTGAAGTTCATCTGAAATAAGAAGAAATTGAGTTTGAAAAATGCTCTCTGACAGACGAACTTTGGCTTTCCAACATTCGAATTTTCATATAAGTCTGAAAGAAGTTTCTTTAAGACAGACGAACTTTGACTCTTCAAAATTCGAATTTCAGACAAAACACTACTAATGAAAATGGAAGAAATTCGTCTAAAACAATGTTAAAGTTCATCTGAGATCAAGAATAATTTAAGTTTCAAAACTGCTTTCTGTCAGATGAACTTTGAACATTAAAATTCGAATTTCAGAAGCCAAAGGTTGTGAGTCTGTTGGAATGAAATGTTGACATACAAATGACCGAGTTTTGTAACTACAAATGTTGAGGTTAGTCTGAAAAGATTCTCTCTGACAGACGAACTTCACTCTTGCAACATTCAAATTTTGAAGAAAGTAAAACACTGTGCCTTTTTGAACGTACTAGGAACAGATGAATTTTGGCCTTCCAAAATTCAAATTTCGAGGGCACTGTAGAAAATTGAAAACACTGTTCATACTTAACAGAAAAACTTTCTTCCTGAAAATTCGTATGTCACAACGAGAAAACATTTTACTAGTTTCAAAATTCGAATTTCACTTCATGGACAGACGAACTTCGTATTTTTACGTTGGAAACTTTAACCTTCAGTTCCTCCAAAATTCGTCTGTTGACCAACCAAAATTCGAATTTCAGTATGTCAGAAGCATTAAATGCGGTTGGTTAACGGATAGTTTTTCAGGATAACCGTTGGATAACTTCCCCAACGGATAGATTTTATCTCTAACGAATAGTTGGGACCTAAATCTATAAATACAACATCATTTGAAGTTGTGGGTAACAAAATCAAACTTGTATATACCGAATTTCTGTCAATTTTTCTACTCAAAAGTTTTTACCCTCTCAACTTCAATATCTGTACTTTAACCTTCATATTTACTCTATTCAAGAGAGTTATATCTTTGTAAATAATCTACTCTTCATCTGGAAGATAGACTTACTTGTGAGGGGAATCACAAGGGGATTGGGAAGCACATAGTAGAAGTGCTTAGAGAGAGTGAGAAAGCTCCAGAAAACAGAGCATACTCTTTGTACTGAGGCATTAGCAAGAAGCCCGTTGAATTCTTGTTGTATAGTGGAAAAATCTCAAGAGTTGTCTTGGGGACTGGACGTAGGCCAAGTGGATAGACCGAACCAGGATAAATTGTTGTGTCTTTATCTCCTCATCTTTATTTTTCTGATTGCTCTGTTTTATACGTTGCTTTCAATACACTGTGCTATCTTCACCCACTTCACTTTGTGCAGAAAAATTTCAATCTTCCCAATTCACCCCCCTTTTGGGAAGTCAGCCTTGCTAACAAGATTTACTTAATCTAACTCATTTAAAACATATGGTAACAAGATTAAGCAAATTTCAAAGATTAAAATGACCTTAAGGCCTAAATGAAAACAAAATATACCTAATAGCTAGGTCTTCTAGCTCCACTTTCACTTGGTTATTTCATTTTTGGTATGTTCTGGTCTGATCTTCAATTCTTGGAGTATCCTTTCTCTTTTTCTTCTTTGAGTGAGTGATGATGTTGATTTCCCTTTCTTTATTCCAATACTCACTCTTCCTATTTAAACAATCCTATATTTAATTGACTATACCTATAAATTGTAACATCCTGAAATTTTTATAGATATTCAAGACTCAATATTTTGAAATCTATAAAGAATTTACAAAAATGGGTATATATCATTTGGCATGAAATAAGACAAAGAGGTCAATTATCTCAGTTGAAAAGGAAAAATGAAAAAATAATGATTTTACCCCTGGAAGAAAAAAAAAGAAAAAAGAAAAAATAAAAAAATATATAATAAAAAATTTAAGTTAGTGGATGCAGGAAGAGGTTGAAGAAAAATTTATGAAGTTTGGGGTAAATTACACCTGATGACCCGAAAATTTTAAAAATTATAAATTAGCCCTGAGCCAAGGGCATTTTTGTAAATATGAAAAATTATAGTCAAAATGAATTTCTCAATGAGTTAGACCCAATAAAATATAGAATGAAATTTATTAAGGTCAAAATCATATTTATTTGATGATTAGGATTTAATATTAATATTTTACCCGATAAAAGTCGATTTAGATTGTAGGAAAAAGCAGTATTGATCCAAGGACAATGATTGGACCTTGCTAAAATATATTTTAGGTCTAGATAATAATTTTGGACCAAAATTAATGATTGGATAATCCTGTATAAATTTAATGACAATTTTGTCAAAAATACTTAATCGATATAGGTAAATGTAATCGATAAAGGGTATTTTAGTCCATTTAAATAATTGAAGTAATTTTTTGGCTAAAAATAAGTTGAGACACATCTGAAACATGCCATGGGATATGATGGGAATTTTGGAAAAGCTTTTACCAAAAAGTAACTCAAGTTACTTTAATTATTAAGTAAACTTACTTATTATTATATATTTATCATTTAAGCCATCTTGGTCATCATCCTCAGCCATTTTCATGACAGCAACAGTGGGAAAAGAGGGAGAGAAGCCGTGACTTTGTGGTAGCCAAAGGAAGAAGAGAAAATCACAAGATTTATCCCAAAACTTCAAGGTAATATCTTATGGCCATAATCTTGTGTAACCTTTAGTTTGGAAGAGTTTTATGGTTTATTATCTCCTATTTTTCCACTGAAAGTTTTAGCTTAGAGAGAGAGTAGAGAAAGAAAATGAGAGCATGGAGAAACTAAACCATAAAAAGTATCATATAGGCCATAAGGTGCAAGAATCTGTCATTAGATTACAAATTAATCGGTTAGTTATTTTTCCATGATTTATGGTATTTTTTTGCCTAATTAGGGTTCATTATAGGAAGGGAATTTCAAGTTTTTGACCTCAAAAATGGATTCCTTGGGTCCAAAATAGGTTAGAACAAGTATGTTGTACAAGGAATGCATGATGGATAACAAAGTGTAAATTTTAGTTCAAGTGAGAACTTTGTAAATGAAATTGGATAATTAGTGGTTAATGGTATTATTTTATGATGTTATAGGATCCAAAGGAGTGTTAGAAGATCAAGGAAAGGGTTTGCAAAGTTTGGAGACTATTGGAAAGCTCAAAGGTATTTAACTCACCTATCTATGCTTATATATTGTCATTGATGTTTCTTGGTTTGAATGATGTATTTAATATTTGGAATGTTGTCTTGTGATGATTTGGAATTGTTGGTTGGATTGTTTGAAGGGTAATGTGACCCTAGATATGTCCAAATACAAGGGGAAGTGCTGCCCAAATTTTTATAAAATGGTTATACCAAAATATTAGTGTGTATTTTGGAAAGTTTGAAAGAATGCAAGAGACCTTTCTAAACACGATTGGGAATTTTTTAGTATTGTACATACCCTAGACATGTGTAGCTTTCCATAGACAGAAAGATCACTCAATTTGGAGTTGTGTATGATTTATGGTGATTTTTCAAAGTTATAGTTAGAATCAGAAATTTTCAAAAATGACTATTGCTATAGTGCATATAATATGAATTTACTGTATAAGTTGGCCAAGTAATTTCCATGTTCAACATTTTTTACATGTATAGAATCTTTTAAGATATATTTAGAGACTTGAACCATATCAATATAATTTTTCTTGATTTAGTTATGAATTTTCAAAGTTCACCGGGTAAAAAGAAGTTAACCAAGGGAATGGTACCCGAAATGAAATAAATTGGTTTAAGTTGTTTTATGTAATCAAGTCTCTAATCAAATATTAATGGACTTAAATATAGTTTAATACATGGGAAATGAGTCTAAGTATGAGGTGTTACACAAACCAAATAGTTACTCCAACTTATATTATACAATATAAGAGCACAGTGGATATATTAGTGCATAGCATGATATATGCATTATAAATATAGTTAATTACATACTAATGCACATTTTACTTCTTTTAGGAACAATGTATATGCTAGACAAATATGATACATTTGTTCTTTATTACTCTACATTTGTCATCATCAAAACTTACACTACACCAAAAAATGAAATAGTTGGCGTTTATTTTTTAATTTTATTGGCGTTTAAAAACGCCAACTATTTGAGCGCCGATAAAAAGGGAAAATTTTAGTTGGCGTTTAAAAAACGCCAACTAAAATTGACTTTAGTTGGCGTTTATGCTAGAAATGCCAACTAAAGTGTCCATTTTGTTAGCGTTTCTGGAACAAACGCCAACTAAAGTATCTCTTTAGTTGACATTTATGGCACAATCACCAACTAAAGTATCCCTTTAGTTGACATTTTTAGCACAAACGCCAACTATTCCTTTTATTTTTTTTTTAAAAAAAAGGCTTTTGTTGGCATTTGTTTAAATAAATGCCAACAAAAGCCAATATTTTTTTTAAAAAAATATACATATATATAACTCTATTGAACTTATTAACAAAAAAAAGTATATATTATATTAAAAATTATACATTCTAACAATAAAATTGTAATTAAATTAATAAAAAAATTTACCATTCAATTTCTAGAATAAAACTTTACATTTTATTCCAAAGTGTTTGTTTCCAAACTAGAAAAAGAAATGTACATTTTATCTAATCTATCTGATATGGTAAAAATGAACCCAACCTCGTATTCCTATTTTCCATTTGATTGAATGAAAAGGATACCATGCAAATTTATTATACCTCCAATGATAGTTGCATTCACGTCCTTTAAAATGGGTATAGCTTCACCAATTACCATACTCTCATTTATGTAACTTGAGCCACATGTAACGACGCCATCATGACCCAACATAGGCTTCTCTTCCAATTCCTCAAAAGCAAAACACGCATAATCTGCAAGACTGCTTCCACAATTTTACTAAAATAGAAAAAAGGGGTTTCACCAAATTTTACACATACACTCGAACGGTTCAAGCATGAACAATTAATGGTCGTTTACTCACGTGTGTAAGAAAAAATCAAAACCTGTCAAGACCCAGCATAGGCTTGTTATCGTCCAACAGCAAAAAATTATGCTGAAACAAAACCCACATTTTCATATGTTGTACAAATTAACCATAACACAACTAATTATAGTTCATACTTTAAAGAGTAAACACAATTAATATATATTATCTATCTTAATTGATAAATGCAGGACGCCAATGCAGCATCAGCAGAACTGAAATGTTTGAAGAAATTAGCGAACTTCTAGACAACTGAATCATTGGGAAAAAAAAAGAACCAGTGAGCAGTAGAGAGATAATCGAGAGGAGATGACCTTGCATTTGAGAATTTTGGCAGCGAAGAACTCAACCTCGAAATCAGAGGGGAAGGAATGTGATGGCGGAGGTAATCAGAGGTAAGAATGGTGGTGGCGACCTCCCAAGCGGATGTTTGGAAAAGGAGGAGGAGAACCAGATCTGAAAAAGAGTGGCCAAAGAGGATGTTTGGCCTTGAGGCAGGGAGTGAAGAGGGAGGTGAGAGAGGACCGTCCGACCGCCACAGGGTAGAGAGGGAAGAGCGAGGTGAGAGAGGACCATCTGGTTGCTGCGAGGTAGAGTGTAAGAGGGAGGTGAGAGATCGGAGTCCTGAGGCAAAGAAGGGAAAAGAAGACGTAGACACAGATTAAACAAAAAGAGAAAAGTAAGGAGTAAAAACAAAGCCGTTGGATTGTTTTTAATCAATGGTTCAAATTATTGATCCGTGCCTTACAAAAAGTTGGAGAAATTTTTTTCTTGGCATTTCTTTCCTAAACGCAAACGAAAGTATTTTTTCTTTTTTTTTATTTTTTAAATCATTTTAGTTGGCGTTTCTTCCAAAAACACCAACTAAAGCCACTTCCTTTAGTTGGCGTTTATTCAAGAAATGCCAACTAAAGTATTTTTTCTTTTTTTTTAATTTTAAATCATTTTAGTTGGTGTTTCTTCCGAAAAAGCCAACTAAAATCACTTGCTTTAGTTGGCGTTTCTACAAGAAACGCCAACTAAGGTATTCTCCGCTTATTTTAGTTAGCGTTTCCTAAGGAAACACTAACTATTTAGCGCCATTAAAAGCCAATATTGACGTAGTGTTATATTATATTAAACCTAGCAAACTACTCTACAACACCAATACAAGCATTTTAATCAATGGGAATCCAACCAAACATCAATCCCCAACTAATACACAGACTTCACCTCAATTCTATGAAGAAAAGAGAAGAAAAGGGACATAAACACACTTACCAACCAAGATCCTAGCTTCCTAAGGTGTAGAAATGTTCCTCAAGGTTGGACTTCACAAGCCCTAGCAGAACTCTCCTCGGATCTCTCCATTTTCTTCTCCTTCATCCGACTAAATTATATTTGATATAAATGAATTTCATGACTCTCGCTATGAAGCCAACAAGTTCACTGTGGCACAAGTGCTCTCATTCAAGAAAATTTTTGAGATATCATGAGTGCTGCATCATGGCAGCCTTATATCTCATTGCAGTTTAGCTCTTCTTTATTTCAAATTCAGATTTTGTCCTATTTGAACATTTCTCTGGTCCTGGTCCCTCCAGTCCTATACACATCATCAAGTGTACTCTTTGTTAGCTCAAGACTAAGTCTAGGATAGTATAATGAGGGTTTTTACATCTCTGACAATAGGAGTTAGTTAATCAATGAAAACAAAAAAGCTTAATCTTAAGTATGTAGGACAATAAGGTTTGCTGGCTTCCCAAGAGGGGGTGAATTGGGAAGATTAAAATTTTCTGTAAAAATGTAAGAGAGTAGTGAAAGCAAAAGAGATAGAAAAACAGAGTAGAAAATACAACGAAATAAAAATCAAGATAAGGGAAGAGAAGACACAGATATTTATCCTGGTTTGGTCTCTTTCTCTTGACCTACGTCCAGTCCTCAAGCAACCACTTGAGATTTTTCACTATTTTGCAAGAATTCGTTGGGCTTCTTGCAATGCCATAGTACAATTCTATGCTCTGTTCTAAAAGCTTGTAGTTTCACTTTTTGTACTCTATATTAGTGCTTCCCAAATCCCTTGTGAAATTCCCTCACAAGAATATCTATCTTCCAGATAAAAATTAGATTATTTATAATAAATAAACTCTCTGATTTATAGTAAGTATGATAGTTGAAGTACAAGATAGGAAGTGTGTGAGAGCAGAAGGCTTTGACTAAAGAATTTGGCAGAATTTCAGTATATATAATGTAAAATCGTTACCCACACTTTTAAATGAAGCTCTGTTTATAGATTTTGGTCTTAACTATATGGTAGAGACATGATATAGCAATTAGAGACATTATCCAATGGTTACTTTGTAAAACTATCCATTCACCAATAGCATTTAATGTGTCTAACATCCAACCGAACCTAAACAAGTTAACTTAAACTCCCGAAAAACATCAAGCTTGGCACCGTGCCCAAGCTTTTGGTGCAGTAACAACCCATTCTAATGATATATCTGCATTTTGTTGATTTTTTAGGCAAACTTTTGAAGCAACAAGTTGGTGCTCAGACCTTCAATTACCTGATTCTAACTCCTACAAGTCAATCTTGCTCCAATCTATCCATAGGCATTGATTACACTCAATTCCTTCTCTGTGCGGAGATTTTGGATACTTGTGACTGATTTGATCACTTTTTAGGCAAAACTCACAACTTACCTCCTCCAATTGCCACCAAAGGCAAATTAGCACTCAGGGACCATTCACACAGGTCCTATTTAGCTCAGCTAACTTGTCCAAAGAAGTTTCACCTTAGAGGAACTACTCCTGTGAGATTTGACGCTCTTGAACCCTAATTTCACTCAATGGGCTACATGTCCAATACACACATTCAAGGCCCAAAAACTTCCATTGGGCTCATATCTAATCATTTAGACTCCTAAACACACCGAGACATACCTATATCATGACACATCATCCTATATCATTCATCAACATCATCATAATCATAGACATTATACAACCATCATCATCCCAATATCATCATTCTCATATAAATTACAGACATACTATCCTACTTGGTACAATGCATACATAGACAATACAACATACTACTATGACTTGAATATTCCATGTCCGAGACACTGTGACTCCTTTGTCTTCTTTAGACTAACACTAGAGCTTTTCACCTGAAATGTTAGTTCATGGAAGATGGGTGTGAGACAAAGTCTCAATAACAGGGGACAATCACATGCGATATACATATAATAATTCATACAATGATACACATGGTGCAATGAATGTAAAATGTAATGGAATAGACACTCTCCCTCACACACAGCTAGAACCACAAGTTATCGTCATAACAGGACATTTTGTATATTTGACTTCTTTTCAGCAGTCGATGAAGACTGATTCTGGGACATCACTAAGCTCACCTCACACTAGTGCATCCGGTCGAAGGGAACACTAATGCTTGGATCGTGGCTTTCCTTCCCTTGCACTCGGCCAGAGGACCACTTTTATATTTTTCTTGTATTTTGTGAATTTCTCAGGATTTTTTATTTTCTTAAAAATTTTTTTACTTTATTTTTTCATGAACTTACACATGATTTTTCCATGAATCTACTTTCAAAGATAAGGTGGAACCCTTAATATCATTTAAAATGATAAGATGTAGGGAGAACTTTCTAAATACTCCTTTTGGTTCTTATATATGTATATGACCATTTTATCTAAATCATATAGACTAAAAATCTGAGTTAAAGTTAGTTAACTACCTTAATTTTTCAAAAATTAAAATATTTTTTTCAAAACTACCTTTATTTAATCTCTTTCTCTCTCTTTAGAATGAATTACATAAGGGTTTTTTTTAAATGTATAATAAATACTATCTCATATTCTGAAAAGGGTTTTATACTTAAAACTAAGGTAAAAGACCTTATATTTAGGATAAGAGAAAGTAATTTGAATTTTTAATGTCTTCTAAAATTAATATCATTTTATAACAGTCCTTTAAAATAATTATCCCTTTAATTTAATTAAATAGAATTTAAATTTTTTGTTAAATTTTGAAAATTCCATCTAGATGGGATTTATTTTAATTCTAATTTATATGGTACTAAACATATTATAAATATAAATACTATATATATATATATTATATTATTATAATTATATGGGGAAGGGAGGAGCATGTGGTGGGAAGAGGGGCTGGTGATGGGTAATTATGGGGAAGGGAGGAGCATGTGGTGGGAAGAGGGGCTGGTGATGGGTAATTATGGGGAAGGGAGGAGCATGTGGTTGGAAGAAAAGATGGGTGATGGGTGATGGGTGATGGGTGAAGGGTGGGGAAGGGGGGATAGGGTGGTAGGCTGGTACCTTCTCTTAAAAAATTAAAAAAATAAAATAATAAAACTTAGTTTATATTGCACTAAGATGTGTGTTAGTAAAAAATTAATTACAGTGACATTGCAAAGCACATTCAATAGATGAGTATCTTATGCTCATCGGTCCTTTAGATGGTCCAGATTAAATATGGATAGTCCAATTTAATTATATTTTATTATTATATTTTTACATATTTTTATTTTATTAAATGTAAAATCTAAAATAATAATAATTTTACAAGTGTCACATTAAAAAAAATAATGTTATTATGTAAAAAGAATCAAAATAAAAAATTGTAAATTTGGACCGTTCATGTTAAAATTGAATGGTACAGTTCTGATAGGCACCCAATGCAAAATCGTGACGTTGAGATCGAGATGTAGAATTTGTATTATTCTAGAAAATAATATCTGAGTTTTAGCATCTTGATAATTTAGCTTTGTATTTACGGTATAGGGATAAAAAAGCCTTTAATCTCATTTCATAAATGAAAAAAAATACAAAAAGTAGATATATTATTTTAACTATCCATAAATAGGTTGATTTGGGTTGGTGAGTAATTCTAATAACATGTCAGAGATGGATCCCATGCATTTAATCTCCTTTCGTAAATGGAAAAGAAAATACAAAAAGTAGATATATTCAACAGTTTTTTTATTGTTAATATGTTTAAAAGCTTTTAGGAACAATGGGATTTAAATACCAAGGAGTGAAGATAATTCTAGAAATTTCACAAAATTTACTGTAATTAGTAAGAGGTACCTATGCATTAAAAAGAAATTTTGTAACTGAAGTTAAATGACAAATTTGCCTCCTCTCTTTTCCTCCCTCTCTCCTCCCTTCGGTGAATTTTCTACCAGTGAAGACTTTTTCGACGTTGGCAATTTTTTCAACTAAGGTTATGGTAGTAGCAACTTTCCTTGGTGACTTTCCAGCAGTGGCAACCTTTTGGACAACTAGTTGTACAATTTATAAATAGCTCAATATCACTTATAAATACACGATATTCACTTGTAAATATACAATTATTATATGTAAATAACAATGAATTAGTTAGTACTTGCAAATACACAATTTTCATTTGCAAATCCTAAATTAATTACAACAAATTTGTCATTTCACTTTAATTGCAAAATTCCTTTTTAATACCCAGGTGCTCTTAGTAATTATGGAAAATTCAATGAGATTTGTAGAATTATTTTCAATCCTTGGTATTTGAATGTCATTTTCCTAAATTTTTAATTGTTACATCTTTCCTCTCATTTTATTTGTCATTCTGATTTTTCACACAGATTATACTAAAATTTAATAATATTTTACTAAGATATCCTTGAATTAAATAACATGTTTTTCACTTGTACTTCACATACTATTATTTTTAATGAAGGGTAAAATAGTAAAAAAGATAATTAATGCTTCATTAGTTATGTAAAATAATAGATAGATTGAGACATTTAAAATCTTTTAAAAAGAAAAATAAAATAAGATGGAGGGAGCATACATAAAAGGTAAATGTATTAATATATATATATATAACCCATTGAGGTAAACAGGGGTCCAAATGGGTTAAAATCTAGATGAGTAGTTTCTCTTGGGTGACATCCTTATGGACATGTGCTTTGAGTTAGTTGTGACTTGTTTGGATGGTTTTGGTTACCAAAGTGTTGGTGGTTTGAATTTTGGAGTAGTTGGTGCCATGTTTGAGTCCAACAGTGACCATTTTGGTTTCAAATGTCAAAAATTTCCATACAAAAGTATTTGGAGTCATGGTTTATACCTGTAGTTAACCAAGGAGTAGAGTCACATGTAGGCTTTGGAATCAAGTTAATTAGAGGTTGAAGTAAGGAGTTATGTGCATTGGAAGTTGGTCGACAACATTTGCTCTGAATTTCTTTGAAAAGTGCCTACACACAGGTGTGTTAACAATGCTAGCTTCTCAAGCGGGGTTAATTGGAAAGTATGAAATTTTTCTACAAAAACGAAGTATAATAGTGAAGTAAAAAGTTTGCAGAAAAATAAAGAATAATAAACATGAATGTAGAAGAGATAAGTGAAGTGAAAACCTCATGGATTTATTCGGGTTCAATCCAATCCACTTGATCTACATCCAGTTCTCAAGCCACCACTTGAGATTTTTCACTATCTCCAAGAATTAAGTGGGTTCTTGCATTGCCACATTACAATTCATATACTCTGTTTTAAGAACACTAAAAATCTCACTCAACACTCTTACAAGTATTTTTCTAATCCCTATTGTGATTTCCTTCATAAAGAATCTTTTTTCCAGATGAAGATACGATTTTGTTTACATATGAAAACTCTCTTAAATAGAGTAGGTATGAAATTTATGGTATAATAAATGTGGTGTGTTGTGAAAAGGCTTTGACCAATGAATCTAGCAGATTTTTTACAATGTAGATTTTAAAATTATTACTTACTACTTCAAATGAAGTTTTATTTATAGATTTATGACTTAACTAGTCATTAGACATAAGGTCTATCAATTAGAGATATTAACCAATGGTTACTCTACAAAACTAGCTATCCACTAACAGTATTTATTAGAGACATGCTTTAATGAGAGTCATAAGTTCTCAATTTGAAATTCATATTTTTAAGTCCAAAGTACGTTTGTCAGAGGTAATGACAGTGAACTCACTTTGAACATCATCAACATTTGAATTTTGATTAAGTTTCATACAAATTTTGCATAATTTCACTAACAATGCTTAGCCAAAAATTTGAATTTCAGTATTGAAATCTATCAGAAATAAAACTTCTGTAATTTTCAATTTCACTAAGCAAAGTTCAAATTTTGCACAAAGTACACATGAGCCAATGACACGGCTGTTGAACTGGCCAAAATTAAATTTAAAACTGATTTGCAATATTGCGTGATCTAGGTCGTTTCCTAGGGAACCAATTGGATTACTTAAATAAATTAATAATAAATCAAAATAAAATTTAGTAAAACAAGCAGTAAAAAAATTAGGGGATTTAGCAATTAAACTCAATTAATTAACTAAATTAAAATTAATAAATGAAGTAATTGAAGTAATGACAAGACTAAATTAGTGTAATAAGTTACAAATAAATTCCCTGATGCAAAATCTTCCTTGCTATCGCTTTTAGTTTATTGATCTGGTTCAATTTAACATGTTGGCATTCTAATAAAAATTTCTCTAAATAATCATATAGAGATTAAGCTACTACTAATATTATAATTAATTGAAATCTCAATTAATATATAACATAATACTAACCCCAATGTAAAGCATACCAAGAACAAACCTTAAATAATCATCCAAACAGAGTTAAAACATCTCATTATCACTAAATCAATCAATTACAGTAATCAGACCTTTTATATTAAACCTTAAATCCAAATTCATACAACTTATTAACACTAATCAATAGCAAACAAAGTAGCATGAAATTAGAGGAAGAAAATATGGATGAACTAAAATAAATTAAACTAGAAAAATATATTAAACTCAAAGCTCCAATCAAAGCATCATATTTATAATTTATGACTGATTACAAGAAGAATTTAGTGACCCATGCTGCTAGTCATGAAGATAAGGAGAAAACGTTGTAAAAAGAAGTTACATAGATTAAATTATACTCTGCCGCCACCTCCTTTTATTTTCTTCTTCGTCTTGTACTCCTGTTTCTCCTTCTTCCTTTTTTTTTCTATCACATCTTCCCTTCTTTCTTTCCTTTTCTTTTCTATGTGTGGTCCTCTCACTATGTGGAGCCTCCTTTCTTTTTCTAAAGATAAAACTCCACCTTAATACCCTAGATCAAAACTACCTATAAAGACCCAAAATTAAATATTTCCAAATTTATTCTTAAAAATAAAAATGAAATAAAACTCCACCTCAATACCCTTGATGGTGATGAAATTTGATTTTGTGTGTTTGGGTGTTAGTGATTATGAAAGCACGGGTGATTATGAAATTTTCAATTACTTTTCATTGTGTTTTTTTGCCGCAAGTTTGTACCAGAGTTGGGCTACCTACAATCTATGTTGCCATTACATAATGCAAATGCAGCAGCAAGAATGGCGTCGTGCTTGAGCACAACTTCTAGGAGTTGTCGAGTGCCTTCTCAAGGTACACTTTGCTGTACCTCTTGTAACATCCCTAAAAAGTTAGAATATATAGAAATGCATAAGAAATTTACAAAAATGAACATACACCATTTTAAGTGAAATAGGGCAAAAAGGCTATTTTTCCCCGTTGGATGGAAAAATGAGAAATTATGTTTTTGCTCTTAGAAATTATGGAAATTATATTTATGTACCAAATCATAAAAAAATTTCATGGGGAAGAAAGGATAAAAGTCATGAAAAAAATTACAACTAATGAGCTGAAAGAATTTGAAATTATAATTTAGTCTCGGGTCAGGGGTAATTTTATTGATATGCAAAATTATTGTCAAAACGAAGCTCTCGATGAGAAGAGTCCAATGGTATATGTTACTGAGGGTTAATGTTTAAGAATAAAAAAATAATTAGTTCCGAAGGTTAAAAAATAACTTTCTATTGATAAAATTGCTTTTTAATCTGTAAAAGTTAAAAAGATAAAAGGAAAAGCCATTGGATACTGCAAAAGGAACTTTTTAGAGACAAGGTCATAAAGTAATTCTAGATATAAGTTTACTTTAATCTTGTACTCTTAAGGTGATTTTATAATGCAAAAGGTAATTTTATTGGTCCAAGTATAAAGTAAACAGCACAGGGTATTATTGGATTGGAAAAAATATGCAGTATTATGGAGATGTTTTCCTCCCACATGGTGCCACCTCATAACTCATGTGAGGAAATTAAAAGACTTAATGGCTAAGTCTTTGGTTAACCCAAGTTAATTAGTTTAACTAAATGTGGAAAGTAACCAAACTCAAACACTTGACTAATGTTAGTTCACTTTCAATATGCTCCCTTTCACTTGGATGACCAGACACTTGGAAAAGGAAGGCAGAATGGTCTGAAATTTAGCCAAGGAAGAGGAGAGCTCATGAGGAAGGAAAAAGAGAAGAAAAGAAGAAAGAAAAGTCCAAATAAATTGGTAAGTGATCCTCTTGTAATCTTTAAGTGTTCTAACTTAGTTTCTTAGTGGTTTGAGTTGATTTTCTTGAAATTTTCCTCTTCCACTTGCTGCCCAATCTTGACCTAAGCATGATAATAAGAGGGAAGGTGTTTTTGGAATCATAAAATGATGAGAAACCTTGGGTTTTTGCAAAGTAAAGCAAGTAAGGAAAGTTTTAAAGGAAGTAGTTGGAAAATCCATATTTTTCTAAGATGGCAGATTTTTGGCCAGATCATTTGACTGTCTTAAGGTTGAAATTTCATTAATTTGATGGTAAAAATGAGTTCCCCATGATAAAAACCTTAAAGACAAGTATTGGTTAAAAAATTAAGCTTAACATAAAGAATTGAGTCTTTAGGGTTTTAAATAAGCAAGTATTTGATGATGTTTAGGCACTTGAGGAAGCTCAAGAAAGCCAAAGGGAGCTTTAGTTTAAAAAGGAAAGTCAAGGGATATCATCAAAGGTAGCTAAGTTCCATTCTTGCACTTTATTGTTATCTTGCTATGCTAATGTTTTGAAATATGCCATATTGTTTTCTTATTGCTTGAGTGGTTGATTTGGCTATTTAATTGAGGGGTTTTGTTCCTTAAGTTGTCCATTTTTTAAATCATTATGCTACCAAATTTTCTATAAACAATATGTTGTTAAATATTTTAAGCATGATTTTTATGATGTTTTCATATCTTGCTTGATAATGTAATATGTGGAACGTGGCTTGCTACTAAGATTATTATAATCTCACCTCGTCAAGTATCAACATGCTAGGCCCAAGCCATGGAAAAGATATCAAGAAGCTAAGAGGATGGAAGAGAAGCATGGTGATTGTGCAAATTGTGACAGTTGTAAAGTGTCATTTCAGAAATTTGTATCAAATCATGTAAAATGTTATGCCTCTGTAATTTAGCATGGTTATGTTTCCTTGTGCCGTAGATGATGTTTAGTATGGAATGGAAATATGTTTTGCTGATATAATAGGCATGCACAATTAGTTTTGTTAATAGATGCTTATTATTGTCTAAGATGACCAACCATGAAAGAAATAGGGGTAAGCTATTCGAAACAGAGCATCCAGTATTGTAATACCCTACCTCCTGACATCTCCAATCTTAACCAAAAACTTCAAACAGCGAAACGACCTTAAAACCACCAAAAACTAGGCTAGGAGCCGTGGCCGCTACAGTACCGCCGTGGCTCCGGCCTTCCCTGTTTCTCCATCACTTTTGGATTTACTGGTGTTGCGACCTGGACTCTAGAGCCATGGCGCCCCATGCTGATATGCCATATCAGCAACTTTCATACTTTGGGGCGAACTTCTGATGCGCATAACTTTATGCTCCGATCTCCGATTGACTTGATTTCAACTCCTACAAATCTATATAGTCCCAAACTAACCATAGACACCCCTTTCACCCTAATCCAACTCTGTATAGAGATTCCAAACCCCTGACAACATTTTGGCTACTTTGACCAAAACTCTCCACTAACAACCTCCAATTGCCACCAAAGGCAAATGGACACTCACAGATTAATCATACAGGTCCAAAACCCTCAAACCAATCTATTCAAAGAGGTTTCACCATAAAGGAACCATTCCTCTGAGATTTGACCCCTTGGAACCCAACTTGACAGATTCGGGCTACAGGCCCTGAAACATACTAATTAGGCCCAATTTCGACTTCCATCACACATAACACACAACACACAACACAAACAACCTCTTTTCCACATATAACCATACATATATCTATAACCAGCCTCAACTGTATCATTTATCCATTACAACCCATTCTATCCTACTTGGCACATAATACATTATCCAAATATATGCATACCACATAGACTATTCCCACGCACGCAACTACTCCCACGGCTTCTTCGAACTAGTGCCAAAACTGTCACCTGAAAGGTTAGTTCATGGGAAAGAGGTGTGAGACAATGTCTCAGTAATTGGGCCCTAAAACATACATATATATATATATTCCATACAACTCATGAATGCAATGTGCAATGAAAGGTATGCATGTCTCCCGCGCACACAGCTAGAACTACAGGCTATCATCATAACAGGACATCTTGTATAGGTAACTTCCATCCAATAGTCGGTGAAAACTAATTCTGGGACATCACCAAGCTCAGCTCCCATTAGCATACTCAGCCAAAGGTAACACTAATGTTCGGACCGTGGCTCTCCTTCCCCTTTCCCACCACGAATTGGCAGCGATTTAGGGAAGGTGCAATCCACTGCACGCCTTTCCCTCCTGGCCATCAGAGGTGATTTAGCCACAGGGATCACATCCTTATCCTCCCTAACGTATATATATATATATATTCCATCCTTATCCTCCCTAACATATATCATCATATATCATATCGTCATCGCATCATCACGACCCAATCTGCCACATATCAAGGCCTCACAATGCCATGTGGTGATGCTCATGTATCATCATATAATCATCATTATCATGTCACAAACATATGTATGCATCATGTCATGTCATGCCAAAGTCATCATCATAATCATAATCAATCGTCATCATCATCATGAACATCATAGCTATCGTCTAGCTGTGTGCATACGACGATATATAGAAAACAGTACACACAATCACGTCAATATCGTGGTATGAAAGAAACATGCATATATATATATACATAAGATACATACCAATATACGATACAACACAAATAAACAAACACCCGGTTAACTCAATTGTCATTATCACACACACACACGAGTTCCACAAGCTTTCTTGAACTATCCAACACACGTGATCCCCTCTCGATTACCCAAATAACCTTCATAATACCACAATTCTTCCATTAACACAATGTACCAATAAACCAAACATTACAATTCAACCACATTAACCTAACCCAAGGTTCCAACACCCTTTTCAAGCATCAATAAGCTCTTAGGGACCATTCAAACACTACTCAAACACATACACTTCGGATTCCTAAGAGCCCTAACCAAGAACAACCTAGGGTTAAGTTCTAAACACACATAATCCCTTTAAGACTCACATCCAAGTAACAAGAATACCAAAACACACTTCCTTAAGCTCATTTCATCCATTTCAATCGGTGGATTTCACCCCAAACCGGAAATCTAACCTTAACACCGAAAATCCCAAACTTCAACCGAAGAAAAATGGAGAGGGAGAAGTAAAGAACACTTACCAACTTGAATCCAAGCTTCCAAGGTCCGAAAATCACTCCTAGAAGCCGGGAATCTCGAACCCTAGCTCAGCTTCTCGGTCTCCTCCGTTGCTCCCTTCGTTTCTTTCTTTTTCATTCGACTTAACTGATCCGGATTGAAACAAATTTCCTGACTCTCACCGCGGCTCCACCAAGTTCATCCGGAACAACGCCACTGGAAAGGTTCTCACCATGGCGGCCCTTCTTCTCGCTGTAGCGTGGAGCTCTTCTAGACTCCACTTGAGCCTTCCTCCATCCTGTTTCCTTCGGTCCTGAACACAAAGTCAAGAAAAATATCATGAGGTGTGTTACAAGTATGATTGTTATATATGCTCTAAAATCAGATAGAGTAAGCTTTTTTATCAAGCCAAAGAACACTTAAATTAGGCATGTGTAAAATTTATAGTGAATTTTTGAAAATAAGGGTTAAAACTGGATAGTTCTGAGAAAACTATGATTTTTACCATCTATATTGTTTATTTTAAAAGGCAGCAGAAACTTGTACAGAACTCCAAAAAACTCTATGGTATGTATGAACGGAAAGATCTATGTTTTGAGTTTAATATACCAGTGGTTTGAGTTCAATTGGAGCTGCACAAAGAGAGATATATAAGTTTTCCCACGATTATTCTAGTAAACATGATGTTTTGACCCTTAGTGATTCAAATTGATGCTATGCCTAGTTAAAGCTGAATAAATGTACAATAAGGACATGGCTGTAAGTAGACATAGAGAGACTTCTAATGATATATATAATGCATGATTTGGCTTAGTATAGATTTTGTAACATCCTACCTCCACACATAATCAAAACTCACGAAATACAACCTAACACAACTCAAATAACAACTCACAGCCTGAAACCAGTGGAAACGAACCCCAAATTACCAAATTTTGGGCTAAGGCCGCGGCCATTACAGTACCGCCGCGGCTCCAGCTTCCTCTGAAATATGCCTCGCTACTGGACGGTTGATGCTGCGGCCTAGTCTATTGGTGCCGCGGTGCCCCCTTGCTGATGTCCGACATCAGCACTTTAACACTTTGGGGCGAACTTCCGACGGGCATAACTTTATGCTCCGACCTCCAATTGACTTGATTCCAACTTCTGCAAGTCAATCTAGTCCCAATCTAACCACAGACACCACTTTCACCTCAATCTAATTCCGTATGGAGATTCTGGACCCCCGACACTATTTTGGCCACTTATTGACCAAAACTCATTGCTAACCAACCCCAATTGTCACCAAAGACAACTGGTCACTCAGAGACCATTCATACAAGTCTTAAATCTCCAAACCAACCTGTCCAAAGAGGTTTCACCTCAGAGGAACTACTCCTCTGAGTTTTGACCCCCTTGAACCTCAACATGACAAGATGGGCTACAGGCCCTGAAACACAACAACCAGGCCCAAGCCACCAGGGCTCACAAATGCTACCATACCAACTTCCACACACCTAACACTCTCAGAACACCAACATAACACATTCCATAAAACATAATCAAGCATACATTCATCTGTAACAATCCTATCAATCTCATATATCCAATACACACTTTCTACCCTACTTGGCACATAATACATTAACAAAAAAAAAATACAAACACTACATAGACTTCCCACGTACACAACTACTCTCTTTACTTCTCCGGACTAGTGCCAGAACCTTCACCTGAAAGGGTTAGTCATGGGAGAGGGTGGGGTGAGACAATGTCTCAGTAACCGGGATCGACAACACATAAACATATATATACACAGATATGAATCATATAACATATGAATACAATGTAAAATGCATGGTATGCATGTCGTCCTCTCCGGGACTTCCATCCTTATCCTCCCTAACACACATATACATATAACACATCCTTATTCTCCCTAACACACATATACATATAACCCATCCTTATTCTCCCTAACACACATATACAATCCGCCCTTATCCTCCCTAACATATATAATATCACATACTCCAACCTTATTCTTCCTAACAATTTCATTTATCATCATATATCATACATCATCACATCATCACCACTTCATCTGTCATACCTCTCAATGTAACAATAACATGTGGTGATGCTAATGTATCATCATAATCATCATGATCATCATATCATATCACATCAATGTCCTCATCACATATCTCATCACAATACTCATAAACATCATCTACTATATACATACCACGATATATAATAACAACACAAAAACATATCACTATCGTGGTATGAAAAGGACATGTATATATATACAACTATACATACTATCGTATAAAACCACATAAACAAACACCTGGTTACCTCAGGTTGTCAATACCACGCTCAGGCAAGTTCCACACGCTTTCTTGAACATCAACACGCTTGAGCCCTACACGGTTAACCAAATAACCTTCATAATACATAATTCTCCCATTAACACAACATATCCATAATCACAATATCACAATTGAACCACTTTAGGCCTAACCCAAAGTTCCAACACCCCTTTCATGCATCAATAAACTCTTAGGGACCCTTCAAATACTACTCAAACACATACATATCGGATTCCCAAGAGTTCTAACCGAAAATAACCTAGGGTTAAGCTCAAATCACACATAAACCCTTCCAAACTCGAATCCAATCATCAAGAACATCAAAACACACTTTATTAACCTCATTTAAACCATTTCAATCGGTGGATTTCATCACAAACTGAAAACCCAACCTCAAAACCAAAAACCCCATATTTCCACAGAATAAAAACGGAGAGGGAGGTGTAGAAGTAACTTACCAACTTAAATCCAAGCTTCCTCGGTCTGAAATCACCCCTGGACATCGGAAAATCAAACCCTAGCACAGCTCTCTCGTGATCTCTCTCGGTTTCCTTTTGTTTCTTTTCTGTCCGAGCGTCCGAAATGATCCGGTTTTAAGCAAAAATCTCGATTCTTGCCGTGGCTCCATACATCTCGCCGTGGCTCTATACATCTCTCCGCGGCTCCTCCATAGAATTTTTGAAAAATGCTACTGGAAGTCTCTCGCCGCGGCGGCCCTACTCCTCGCCGCAGCATGGAGGCCCTTTTTTGTTTCCTCTTGAACCATGTCCGTCCTACTTCCTCTGATCCTAAACACAAAACCAATAAAGATATCATGAGGGGCGTTACATATTTAGATATGAATTTTTAAATTTATGGCTAAAATCCTAGTAAACTTAGAAGTAACCATTTGAACAGTAGAATTTGTGCAATAAACTATACTAATTGGCACAAATAAAACATCATATCATATTTTTTCCATGTAGTTGAGATCTCAAGTATTTTTAGAGACTTGAATCACCTTGATTCGATTTTTTTATAATTAATTATGAATTTTTAAATTTCATATGAGAAAAAGGGTTTACCAAATAAATAGTTACCCAAGGAAAGAAAATTTCCTATCTTAATCTATCATGTGATTCAAACTTCTAAATATGATCAATGGGTCATAGTAAAGCTTAATACATAGGTAATATGGTTATGAATTAAGGTGTTACACCTCTCTCGGCCTCTAATACTTTATTAGAGGTTAAACGTTTTGGATGCAAGATGAGAAGGCATTTAATTAAAGGAATGGGAATTCCAATCTATGAACTGAGCTCAATCTTAGAAATGTAAATAGCCAAAAGTATTCAGTTGATGATTGAAGATACATTTAGGAAATATTTATTTTCAATTGATGTAGTGTGACTACTTTGTCCTCAATGCTTTTACATGATATATTTATAAGAAATAAAAGATAAATCATTCATTCAAGTTTGGTTCTATGAATAATCTCTCAAAAAATATCATAAGTTGAATAAAACGAATTCATTTTGTTATTGCTCTGCTTTGGAGACATCTTTTGCTTCATTGCAACATTTTCTTTATTGCAACATCTTGGCTTGAGCTCATGTAGATTTCAATTTTTATATTTACTGTAATCTAAATATAGATACAGAAGTGACTAGGTGTGATTTGAATATGGAGGAATGATAAAGGAGGATCCCTAACTTGTATAGCATTTAAAGACGTGAGTTCTGAAATTGATTTTTATTAAAGATCATAGAAATAAATTATAAGTCTGGTTTGGAAATCTCTATTGCTTTGTGGACGTGGTTGTTGGATGAATTTCATGTTTACTGTTTTTATCCTAAAAGCAGTGGCAAATTTCTTCTACTTTGCCTGCATTCAGTGTACTATAAGTATTTGGTTTCTCCCATCCATTTTGTAAATGTGCAAGACTTTAGGAAGAGGTGCAACAAATAGTCTCAAGCATTTACAAATTATTTAGGCAGGCTGATGGGGTTGAAAAGCTTGCTAACATTGTCCGAAGACTGGTAATGCTCATAAATTAGTTGATGTGTATCTCTTGCCTGGTTTTGGACTTCTGGTATTTCAAACCTCCGCTTACATAATTAAATTTTTTGTTTACAGGAGCAAGGTGATCTAAAGCTCTGAGTTCAAGCTCTGGAATATGAGAGAACATTTCAACATGTTGCTGCTGTCCAGAAGATAATAGGGAATGTAAGTCAACCAGGCATATAACCCTATGGAATTATATTATAAAGTTCGCTTATCACTTGAGATGAGTTTTGTTCCACAGTTCTACTTCCTCTAAATGTTTATGTGTTTGTTTTCTGGGAGATATGCATGGCCTTTAACTAAGATATGGATGTGACTAATTTGTTTATACTTGACACAACTATATTCCATCTACATATTCATGTCTATATAGTAACCTACCCACACATTTTGTTTAGCCATGCGTTAATGTTAGTTTATAATATAATTGATATTAATATCTGAGGAAAAACCAGAAAGGCCTGCTAGGCAATAACAAGATGCATATTCACTTCACCGTTTTTATCAGTTAAAAGGGTGTTGCTGCTGGGAACTTAATAAATCTTGCAACTGTTTTGTATCTCAATTCAATTCCCATAAGTTTCTTACCAACCTTTCAGGTACCCGCCATTGTGTCATATTCCTTGTGTGCATTTTTCAGTCTCCAAGTTCTCATTGGCATTGTAAAGGTCGAGAAGCTAGATGAACGAAAACAATTGATAACAGGGACTGCTTAATCAATCAATCAACCAGTAAGTATGGTGGACACCGTCTGTGCAACCAGTAGGTAGGCTGGTGATTTCATGTTGGCAATTACGGTGGAGCTGCAGATAGCCATAAATTAGTTTGTCCTTTGGGACAACCAACAGCATGTGATGGTCTAATCTATTCTTACTCTCAAATTCTTCTCCAACTAGGATGATGATGATGATTATTATTATTATTATTATAATTTGTCCCTAGACTTAATGATATGTAAAACATTTTCTAATTTCCTCTAGGTGGAAAATATTGCTGTCTCTAGATAAGTTGTTACATGAAAAAGAAATATGTTTTTATTGTAGTGAGGACAAGTAATTCATTTTCACATATAATCACAACTTTTGCTAAATGAAGATTTTTTTAAAAAATATATATATATATATAAATTTCGTTCTAAAAATAAGGGAAATCATTTCTATTTTGGTGTCAGCTTCCTTCTATTAGGGCATATACATTGCTGTGGTCCACTCTAAGAAGCAGTCTTTGACAGCTATGCTTAAAGAAGGGTGATAGAAAACCAGTTCATGCAAAACTTGTCTGCGAATTTCATTTCCTCATCAACCTCAGAATCAAACCTTCTTTCTCTATCACCATGTCGCTTGGGAAGTGCTAGAATAGGCCAAAACGTGTAGAGTTAAGAATCTTAAGTGACGGAGAGAGTTTTAACCCCAAATTCAGTCACCAATTTCCCTTTGGTTGATTTGAATCTCTTGCTTGATAGGCAAGACTTCCAATGCAAACCTTTCTGAGTGCCTGAATTACTGTATTTATATATCATTAGTCATACTTCCAATCATTTTCTGCTATTATATAACTAATGTATTTTCACTTCTTTGAATCTTTGTTTTAGGCTTTGGCAAAGGAGTTTGAGGCAGGGTAAAAGAAAGCTGCTGTCAAAGTTGTTGGCTTGGTAAGTTCGATTAGGATGAAATGGTTTTTGGCTGCACATTGTGGGCAACCTCAAGTAACTTCCTGAAAGTTTTCTACATGATGACAGGTGGAATCTTTCAAGGAGAAGTTGCTTTCGAAAAACATAGATTTGACTTACCTTTTTCATCTATTTATATAAACCAGGATGACTATGCAGAATATTTATCATCCTCAAGCAATATGATGTGAACACATGTTATTCTGCTATTTCGTTACAGTTTATATATCTTCAAAGTTCAAACCACAAATTATGCATTCAAATCAAGTGGCAAATTCAGGAACAAAAGGGAAAAATTGAATGCCAAGATTGTAAGCTAATATTATTCTCCTGTTCTAGTGTTTGATTTTTTTTTTGGCCACCTTTTGGTGTTTGATTTTTTTGTTCAGTGGAGTGTTGTTTTTTATTTGATATATCCAACCCCCACCCTCCCCCCCCCCAAACAAAAACCCAAAAACCAAAATTTTTGCTAGTATAGGATTGCCAATAAATCTGGCAAAATAAAGGATGAAAGAATTCAGCATAAATACTTCCATGTAAATATTTTAGCTCTTTTTTTTTTCTTTTGGGATAGTGACAATGAAAAGATAAATTTTTTTTAATCCTGATTACAATTTAGAATAGAGAAGGGAGAAATGTATATGTTATGCTCATTTTATGACCAATTATATTTCATTATGCGAGAACATCAAATATACTCACTATACTGACTCTAATTAAAATGAAAGAAAAAATGTATCAACTCATAAGTTTTAGTCCATGTTGCAAAAGGAAATAGCCATGTACTAGAAAATTGGCACTAAGGAAATTGTGAAGTTCTCTTTTTATTTGTTGCCAATTTGCCTCTTTGATTTCAGTTTATCCCACAAACAATTTGTACTCGATATCATCTTGCTGTAGATGCCAATGTTGTATGGCCTGTGAGAATTTGATGATAATCTGTTTTGCGATTACTTGACGCATTGGAAATATGATTCTTTCACAAGAGATTAAAGAACCAATCTTTTGGATAATTAAAGTGGCAGATGTGATTGCTCTGCCGCTAGCTCTGGAAGACTAAGATGCTTTGGAGAGGGATATTTCTCTATTAAACAGAACTGTAAATCATTTTACTAATTATCAATCTTATTTTCATAAAAATATTTCAAAAATCAAATGATTTGTTAACGGCCATTGGAATTTATCAACCAAGCTAAAAAAAAGAAAAAAACTAGCCGCGCATCACGCGGGTTAACAAACTCTAGTCATTATAAAAGCATAATTGACATTACACAAATAAGACGATGAAAAAGACTCGCCAACACTTTTTCAATGCCTCGGTGTTTGTTCTTTTTCAGCAATGTCTAGAATTTAAGTCTTGTATATGAAAAAAATTGTTGTTGTAAAAACTTTACATAAAATGCCAAGACTTGGTTCGATGTTTCAGAATTCTCTCTCTTGAAAACATAATTGGCATTTTAAATAAAACCCAATCGTTCAATTAGTCCAAATTATCCAAATCTGTTTGGAATAACTTTTATCTTCATGCAAAAATAAATCTACATCATCCAAATTGATTGAATAGTCAAGATTGATTCAAAATGATTTATTTTCAAGAGATAGAGAGAATTTGAATATATGAAACCCATAATTCATAACTCATAAGATAAGCAACACTAAGGAATTATTTGGGGCCACGTGTTCTCCAGCATGGTCCCAAACAAACCATAGATGAGAAACTCAGTTATTACATTGGAAAATACATGCATCGTAACTTTCAAAGACACAGCTGACCCTAGCATCCAATCTGCTATGGTTTTATTATGGCACAACAACTCAGGAACTAACAATCTCAATGTCACTTATTCATACTATTGAAAATCATACGAAGTCATCCCAGTACGCAGTTTAAACTTCTCCAAGATCTGACCAGGAAGAGACTTGGACACAATCTCCCTCTGCATGCACCTCTTAGTCCATGCTATGAACTTAGGGCACTCTTTCTCCATTGTGATTTTCCCAAAGGTCTCATTGGCCAAGAACCAGCTGTAGAAAGGGATGAGAGAAAGATCCACAAATCCAAAGGATTCACCTCCAAAATAGGACTTGTTTCCAAGCTCTTCTTTCAGCTGCTTGAAGGTGGATATGAGTTCCTTCCTTGGTGTCTTTTGCTCCTCTCCTTCCTTTGTCCTTATCCTGCTGTACACACGAGCTACCTACGTTTAAAATTGAAGAACATGCCATGGACATTAATGTCAAAATGCCTTTAGTTATGTGTTTCATATTGATATCTCAATGAAGTAAAACTAATGGAATCAACTATCAGATGAAGAAAAAATAGTTTGTGGTTCAAAAATATTATTATGATTGAATTCGAATCAACTTTATACGCGCACGACACGTGTGCGTACGGACACATAAGCATATTTGAAACAAACAAGAAATGTGGACACTTGCAATACATCACAATATAAAGAATTATGATATAATACTATAGTTATAAATAAGTTTTATTAGCCAGTTCAAATTTTATTTTAAACAATTCAAAGAGAAATCACTCAACCACTCAAATAATTAAACAAAAATAGCCAAATTATACAGCTTAGAAAACACTATTTACAAGCAAGTTCCGTGATTTGGCTACCTATAGAGTAAATACATTAGTAGATTTAAAATGTAAAAACTAACCAAAATAAACTATATGAAATGAGTTAATTAGAGTCGATCAAATATGATATGTTTAATTTCATTGCAAAATGTCAAAATTCTTAATTCTTAACTATACAAAAATAAACAAAATGAAATTAAAACTACTTTAGTACCAAACTTTTTTTTTTCACATTTTATGTTTCTAGCTGGTATTCCATTGACCAGTTGAATTTTAGAATCAAATATTCAAATAGAAGCATGCCTGATTTTTCAATTTTTCCCATCCAATATATCTTTTAAACTGTGCTTTGTATCTCAAATGTTGATAATATTATAAATGTTTATGTTTATATTTGGTACATTAGCATTTATTTTTATGATCAAATAATGTAATGTGACAACAGATGAATCAAAACAAATAATGAAAATCTTATGATAAAATTGAACTAAAAACATATGAACTACACTAAATCTATTTGCATAATAATATAATATCAATATATAATTTGAAGTATCCAAAATGTCATGAGACATTAAATCAGGAACAAACCTTCTTATCAACAAAATCAGCCCAGAACCTAGCTTGAGCTCTGAGATGAGGATCAGAGGGAAGCAATGGATTCCCCTTATCCATCCAAACCTCATCAATATACTGAACAATTATCAGAGACTCACAAATAGGCTTCCCATTATGAACCAAAACTGGAACCTTCACTACTACAGATTTTGGATTTTGGTGCGCACATATGGGTATGCTTATTTAAAAAGCGTACTAAAAAAGACCTTTGGATATGTTTATAGCAAAAAGCATATCCAAACATCTATTTCTTGGTACGCTTATTACAAAAAGCGTACAAAAATATCACTACCAAATATATTTGGGTACACTTTTCTTAAAAGCATACCGAAACAATGGGAGTCTTTTGGCACCCTATTTCCATAAGCACACCCAAAACCCAATTAAAATGCTATAGTACACCTTTGCTCCTTCGAACTTAATCATTGCGCCACTCACAGAAGTTCACTTTCCCTTTATTCTCTGAATGAAAATTCTCTCCCGCCTCTTCTTCACGCAAACTCCATCGTGGGTCTTCCTCTTCTATTCAGCCGATGATCAACTAAGAACCCACTCACTCTTCCTTTGGATTTCAGCACTCCCATACTGTTCTTCTTCACGGGTCATGTGTGGGTTACCAAGTCGTTGGGTCATGTGTTACCAGAGCTCTTTGTTCTGGCAAGATCTACTTCGTTGGTCTTTGGCCGTGGGTTACTGGAGCTTCTCGAGTGTGGATAAGTGTCGTGGTGGTGACTAGTGGGTTGTGCACAGAGCTCCATGGGTTTCAACTCGCGGGTTGTGGTGGCTAGTGGGTTATGCGCAATTGGCCGTGAGTTGTCCATCCTGTTCACCGGAGCTTCGTGGTCCTTGTCGTAGTCATAATCTTCGTGGGTCTCTTTCATCTTCATCAGGTCGTGGGGTCTTCTCCATATTCTCCATCAGCTCATGGGTCTCTTGTCCCTTGCGAAGGTACTTACTACCTTCAAATTACATAAAGATACTTGAAGTTTCATTGTGCGCTTGTGTGTATTAGAGCCTCATGTTTCATGTTAAATGGGCACGAGCTTTTGTGCAGGATCAATGCTTTGAATTTCCTGGAGATATACAGGGGGAAGAAGATTATGTTTGTGGGTGACTCATTTAGTATGAACCAGTTCAATTCTCTTGCTTGTATGATTCACGCTTGGGTACCCAATTCCAGGACCTCCTTTGTCCAGAAAGACGCTCTCTTCCATCACATTTGAGGTTGATTTTTTCTTTTTCATTTTTGAAAATTTGAAACTTGCAATGAAAAGAATGATTACTGTTTTGGCTTTATCCATGCAAGTCTTGTCATTATGGATTTATATATCGTATACTCAAGCATTTTTTAATCCAATAATAAAATCTCACATAAGAGTACTTATATTCTATTTTTGTGTTCTACTTCCTTCTATCCCTGCTTTATATGATGTAAACTTGCCAAGTTGTCAGCATAGAGTTTTCTCTCTTGCAGCTTTTCACTCAAGAATCAGTACAGCTAGTGCTTTCTAAAACTATGTACTTGTTAAGCCTTCTTTGTTTAGACACCATGGTTTTGCTATATAAAATGTGTTTGTAACATTCTACTTCTCTATTGAAGACTGTAACATCCTACCTCCTGACACCTCCATACTTAACCAAGAACTGATAAATCTGACCAAACACAACCCATACAACTCAAAACAACCCTTCCAATTTATAAACACAGCGGAAACAACTCAATAGTACCAAAACCTGGGCTGGGCCCGCGGCCGCTACAGTACCGCCGCGGCGCCCCCAGCTGATATACCATATCAGCAAACTCAGCGTTATGGGGTGAACTTCCGACGCGCATAAGTTTGAGCTCCCACCTCCGATTGACTTGATTCCAACTCCTACAAGTCAATCTAGTCCCCATCTATTCATAGACACCACTTTTACCTCAATCCAACTCCGTATGGAGATTCTGGACCCTTGACACCGTTTTGGCCACTTGTTGACCAAAACTCACCACTAAAAACCTTCAATTGCCGCCAAATGCAATTGGACACTCTAAGACCAACCATACAAGTCCAAAACCCCCAAATCAACTTGCCCAAAGCGGTTTCACCTCAAAGGAACCACTCCTCTGAGATTTACCCCTTTGAACCCAATTCGACAATCCGGGCTATAGGCCCTCAAACAATCCGACAATGCCCAACACCACTCTGAATTCACCAACACTACTATACAGACTTCACAACATCCAAAACCATACATATCTCATACATAAACATACATACATAATCAGTCTCAACTACATCATTAATCCATTACAAACCATTCACTATCCTACTTGGCATAATACATTATCCGAAATACACACGACATACACTATTCCCACGTACACAGCTACTCCCGCGTCTTCTCCGGACTAGTGCCAGAACCGTCACCTGAAAGGTTAGTTTATGGGAGAGGGATGAGACAATGTCTCAGTAACCAGGGACAACCACACACAATATACATATATATTAATCCACACAGTCGTGCAATGCAATGTAAATGAATGGTATGCATATTCTCCCTCATACACGGCTAGAACCACGAGCTGTCGTCATCACAAGACATTTCAATAGATGATTCCCTTCCAACAGTCGGTGAAGACCGATTCCGGGACATCACCAAGCTCACCTTACTCTAATGCAACCCAGCCAATGGTTACACTAAAGTTCGGACCGTGGCTCTCCTTCCCCTGGACCATCATGAATTAATGGTGATTTAGGGAAGGTGCATCCCCAAATCCACTGCCACCTGGCTCTCCCAAGGAGAGGATTTAGTGACAGGGATATTTCATCATATCGTATTATCCTCTGCCGCCTGACTCTCCCAAGGAGAGGATTTAGCGACAGGGATCTTTATCATATCATCATCTCATCTCATATCGTATCATCATCACCTCTTCTTCAATCCCTCACTATGCATTCGTATGGTGATGATGTCAATGTCATGCCAACATGCCTCTATGCATAAATATCTATCATTATCATTGCAATCATCATATGGACATGCTAACATGCAATGGTATGCGGATGCTACACATCACAATACAACCATCATACATCAACTAGCCGTGCATATCACAACATATAAGAAAATCATACCTATACACAATCAATATCGTACAAACAATACAATACAAACATACACCCGGTTACCTTAACTGTCGTTACCACACGCACACGAGTTCCACAAGCCTCCTTGAACTGTTTAATACACGTGAATCCCCTCTCGATAGCCAACAGCCTTCACAATACCACAATTCTTCCATTAACACAATATACCAACAAACCAAATATCACAATTCAACCTCATTAACCTAACCCAAGGTTCCAACACTCTTTTCATGCATCAATAAGCTCTTAGGGATCACTCAAACACTACGCAACCTCATACCCTTCGGATTCCCAAGAGCCCTAACCAAGAACAACCTAGGGTTAAGCTCAAATCACACATACACCCTTCAAAACTCGAATCAAAACAACAATGATACCAAAACACACTCCATTAACCTCAAATCATCCATTTCAATCGGTGGATTTCATCCCAACTCGGAAATCCCACCTTACCACCGAAAATCCCAAATTCCAACCGAAGAAAATGGAGAGGGAGGAGTAGAGAACACTTACCAACTTAAATCCAAGCTCTTGAGGTCCAAAAATCACTCCTAGAAGCCGGAAAACTCGAACCCTAACACTACTCCTCGCGTTCTCCCTCGTTCTCCTCCGTTTCTTTCTTTTCTGATCGACTGAAACGATCCGGATTTAAACAAATTTCCCGAATCTCGCCGCGGCTCCAGCACACCTCGCCACGGCTCCAGCAACTTAATCCGAAATAATGCTACTGGAACACATCTCGCTGCGGCTGCCCTACTCCTCACCGCGGCGTGGAGCTCTTCCAGACCCCACTTGAGCCTTCCTCCGTCCTGTTTCCTCCGATCCTGAACACAATACCAACGAAGAAATCGTGAGGGGTGTTACACTCTCCCCTCCTTATAAAAATTTCGTCCTCGAAATTTCAGCTCTTACCTCAAGCAAAGAACTCTGGATACTTCCTTCGCATAGATCCTTCTGTCTCCCACGTGACATCATTGGACATCAAACCACTCTAAAGGACCTTTAATAACTTAACGGTCTTATTCCTCAACTGCTTCTCTTTCACATCCAAAATTTACAATGGTGCGACCTCAAAAGTCAGATCCTCTCGTACTTGAACTGCTTCATCATCAATTACATGAGACGGATCCGGATGATACCTCTTGAGTTGAGACACGTGGAAAACATCATGCAATCCCGTAAGACTAGGCGGTAGCGCCACTCGATACGCCACTGGCCCAATTCGTTCCAGAATTTGGTATGGACCCATATACCGCGGAGTGAGCTTCTTGGCTCGAATCGATCTTCCAACACCAGTAGTAGGAGTGACCTTCAAAAATACATGATCCCCAACATCAAACTCCAATGGTCTTCTCCTCCTGTCTGCATAACTCTTTTGCCGACTCTGAGCTGTAAGAAGCTTCTAACGAATACTCTCTATCTGCCGAGAGGTTTGATCCACAATATCTGGGCCCAAAAGACTCCTTTCACCAAGTTCAGCCCAACACAACGGCGACCTGCATTTCCTGCCATACAACGCTTCATACGGAGCCATTAGCAAACTCGAGTGGAAACTGTTATTGTAGGCAAATTCCACCAACGACAGAAACTGATCCCAATTGCCTTTATTCTCTAGAACACATGCCCGCAGCATGTCCTCCAGAGTCTGAATAGTCCTTTCAGTCTGCCCATCAAATTGAGGGTGATAAGCAGTACTGAAACTCAACTTCGTACCCATGGCCTTCTGAAGAGATTTCCAAAACCTGGATGTGAACCTCGGATCTCTATCTGACACAATATTCATTGGGACTCCATGCAGCCTTACAATCTCATTCACATACAACTGGGCTAACTTTTCCATTGAAATAGTTTCCCCAATTGGAAGAAAATGGGCCGATTTCGTCAATCTGTCCACAATAACCCATGTCGCATTGTGTCCTGAAGAGGTCCTCGGTAATCCCATCACAAAATCCATGGAAACACTATCCCATTTCCACTCCGGGATCTCCAAAGGTTGCAACGTACCGGCAGGCACTTGGTGCTCAATCTTTACCTTCTGACAAATCAGACATCTTGCTACAAACTCTGCGATGTCCTTTTTCATTCCTGGCCACCAATAACCACGCTTCAAATCCTGGTACATCTTAGTGGTACCTGGGTGAATAGTGTACTTGCTCTTATGAGCTTCCTCCAAAATAATCTCACGCAAACCCGCAACATTTGGTACACAAATCCGACCTCGATACCTGATGATACCATCCTCTAAAATATCAAAGTCCTGGGTCTCCACCATTTCAACCTGTTCTCGAATGCCTAAAAGATAGTCGTCCTCCATCTGAGCATAGCAGATGTTCCTCAATAAATCACTTGATACCCTGAGGGAACTCATTACTAATACCCCAGGATGGACATTGATGGATAACTTCATATCTCTCAGGCTTTCCAGCAACTGTTGCTCCCTCATCATCATCATGGCCATATGAATTGACTTTCTACTCAACGCATCTACCACAACATTAGCTTTCCCAGGATGATACTTTAGAGCAAATTCATAGTCCACAAGGAACTCAACCCAACGCCTTTGTCTCATGTTCAGCTCTTTCTGATCAAACAAATACTTCAAACTCTTGTGATCACTGAACACCTCAAACTGAGCGCCATAAAGATAATGCCTCCACAATTTCAAGGCAAACACTACAGCCGCTAGCTCAAGGTCATGAGTAGGATAGTTCTCCTCATGAGGCCTCAACTGCCTTGAAGCATATGCCACAACTCTGCCTTGCTGCATCAAGACACACCCTAGACCCTTCTTAGAGGCATCAGTGTAAACAGTGAACGACTCTAACGGGTTAGGGATAATGAGCACTGGGGTAGACGTCAGACAAACCTTCAGCTCTTGGAATGCTCTCTCACACCTGTCATCCCAAATGAAAGATCGATCCTTACGGGTGAGTCTAGTCAATGGCATAACAAGCTGAGAGAATCCCTTGATGAACCTTCGGTAATATCCAGCCAATCCCAGAAAACTCCGAATTTCCGTCACCGATTGCGGCCTTTCCCAATTCAACACTGCTTCCACTTTACTAGGGTCTACCGCCACACCTTCTGCAGAAATCACATGACCAGAAATTTCACTTCCCGTAGCCAAAACTCACACTTACTGAGCTTAGCATACAGTTGGTGATCCCGCAATACTTGCAACACAATCCGAAGATGATGCGCATGCTCTTCCTCACTCTTGGAGTAAACCAGAATGTCGTCAATGAAAACCACCACAAACTTATCCAAATACGGCCGAAACACCCTGTTCATATAATCCATGAAGATTGCCGTGGCATTGGTCAAGCCGAATGGCATCACAAGAAACTCATAATGACCATATCGAGTCTGAAATGACGTTTTAGGCACATCCTTAGCACGCACTCGCAATTGATGGTATCCCGACCTCAAATCGATCTTAGAGAATACGGAGGCACTTGCCAACTGATCAATCAAGTCTTCAATCCTAGGCAAAGGATATTTATTCTTGATCGTCACCCGGTTCAGCTGCCTGTAATCAATGCACAATCTGAGGCTACCATCCTTCTTTTTGACGAACAACACTGGAGCTCCCCAAGGAGAAACACTAGGCCTGATAAAACCTTTCTTCAACAAATCCTCAATCTGTCTCTTTAACTCTTTCAACTCAGACGGCGCCATTCGATATGGAGCTTTCGAAATAGGACTAGTCCCGGGTATCAACTCGATGGAAAACTCCAGTTCTCGCGGTGGGGGTAAGCCAGTAATCTCCTCTGGAAACACATCAAGAAATTCATTCACAACCGGATATCTTTCAACACCACCTTGCATATCCACGTTCATAGAGAAGAAAACCAGAAACCCTTGATATCCTTTCTTCAGATACCTGTCAGCTTGGGCAAAGGACAAACAGATATTTTCATCCCTTCCACACTAGGGATATTCATCGGCATAGACACAGTCTTCCGAGCACAGTCGAGAATGGCATCATTCGCTTCTAACCAATCCATCCCAATTATCACGTCAATCTCTTGCAACGGCAAACAGATTAGATCCAGGGTAGTGCTTCGGTGTTCAAAACAAATCACACAATTCAAACAAGCTTGAGCAGTTCTTAATGAAACTCCCGTAGGTGTGGCTACCGACAATTCAAAAGGCAACTCCATTGCCACAATACCCAATTTCCGAGCACAATCAAAAGAAATGAAGGAATGCGATGCACCTGAATCAAACAAAGCATGAATAGAGTAACCATTGAGTTTAAGTTTACCTCTAATCATGTTAGGCGCTGCATCCGCTTCTTGTCGAGTGATGGCGAAAACTCGTCCAGGCATCGTGGGTCTCATCATCGAATCTTCACGCCTCGGCTCATGACAACCTCGAGCAATATGTCCCGGTCTCCCACAATTAAAACAAACCAAACATGGACGATCACCATGGTTAAACCCACATTTCGTGCACGGATTCAATGCACTACCAGAACTATATTGAGATGGAGCGGAGTCCCTTCCAGCATACTCACTCTGACTGGAACTCCCTCGTTCAAAGCCACCTTGATACAAGGGTCCTCTGCCAAACCGACCTCTATTGAACTGATCTCTACCAAACCTGCCTCTGCCTCTACCATGACGACCTCGATTATGTCGACCTCTTCCTCCACTAGAACCTGTACTACCGCCACTGCTACCACTTCCTGAACCACTTCCCTTACTAATTCCTCCTGTAGGTCCTAGGTGAGAAAAGGCCCGAATCATGGAATTCCTTCTATGCTCCTCAGCCTCCTTCATCCGTCTATACAAGGCACGAATCTTCGCACATAGGTCCTCAAAGGACACAAACTCCACCACAGATAACCGCTCCTTAATCTCTGGATGGGCACCCTCAAACAACCTCTGAGCCATCCACCTATCATCAGGATAATTGTTCAAATAAGTGGAATATTTAGCCAAGTCCAAGAACTGATCAATGTAGTCATCCGCTGACAGATTCCCTTGTTGAAAAGTTAGGAACTCGGCCTCCTTCTGCATCATTAAGGCTGGAGGGACATAGTGTGCAAAGAACCCTTCCTTAAACTGTCCCCAATTCATAGGAGGATTCATCGCTTCAACACTTGGGAGAACACTCCTCCACCATCTCTTAGCCTTCTTTTCCAACTTAAATGCTGTCAATTGCACCCTTTGCTCCATGATGCAATCCATCACGCTAAAGATATTCTCCATTTGTTCAATCCAATCCTCAGCCTGTGACACATCCATGGTACCTTCAAAAGCCGGAGGATTAAACTTCCGAAAGTCCTTCAGCTGTGAGGAGATTCCCCTTCTTCCAACCCTTGGGGCTCTCTCAGGCTCTACCACATTCTCATCTTCTCCTGCATTTAGATCCACAAATATGCCAGCTTCTTCATTCCCATCCTCCTGTTCTTGTCTATCCATTCTCTCTTGCAACCAGTTTAGTGTCTCCCCCTGAGTGTTCACTTGATTACTGAGGCCAGCCAACATCTCATGCATCTGCCTCATCAGGTCACTATTACTCTGCCTTCCTCTGCGAGACATACTTCCTACACACAAGCAACAACACATTCAATTATACAGTTCTGGACTAGCATTGCAATGGGAATATAGTCTACGTATTCAATCTTGTGCCAAGTAGTACTTCAAGCAGAAACAATGGCCCAAAACTATTGCTCTGATACCAAAATGTAACATCCTACCTCCTGACACCTCCATACTTAACCAAGAACTGATAAATCTGACCAAACACAACCCATACAACTCAAAACAACCCTTCCAATTTATAAACACAGCGGAAACAACTCAATAGCACCAAAACCTGGGCTGGGGCCGCGGCCGCTACAGTACCACCGCGGCTCCGACCTCCCCTGCATTAACATCGCTACTGCCTCCTCTGGCGCCGCGGCCTGGCCTCCTGCGCCGCGGCGCCCCCAGCTGATATACCATATCAGCAAACTCAGCGTTATGGGGCGAACTTCCGACGCGCATAACTTTGAGCTCCGACCTCCGATTGACTTGATTCCAACTCCTACAAGTCAATCTAGTCCCCATCTATTCATAGACACCACTTTTACCTCAATCCAACTCCGTATGGAAATTCTGGACCCTTGACACCGTTTTGGCCACTTGTTGACCAAAACTCACCACTAACAACCTCCAATTGCCGCCAAATGCAATTGGACACTCTAAGACCAACCATACAAGTCCAAAACCCCCAAATCAACTTGCCCAAAGCGGTTTCACCTCAAAGGAACCACTCCTCTGAGATTTGCCCCTTTGAACCCAATTCGACAATCCGAGCTACAGGCCCTCAAACAATCCGACAATGCCCAACACTACTCTGAATTCACCAACACTACTATACAGACTTCACAACATCCAAAACCATACATATCTCATACATAAACATACATACATAATCAGTCTCAACTACGTCATTAATCCATTACAAACCATTCACTATCCTACTTGGCATAATACATTATCTGAAATACACACGACATACACTATTCCCACGTACACAGCTACTCCCGCGTCTTCTCCGGACTAGTGCCAGAACCGTCACCTGAAAGGTTAGTTTATGGGAGAGGGATGAGACAATGTCTCAGTAACCGGGGACAACCACACACAATATACATATATATTAATCCACACAGTCGTGCAATGCAATGTAAATGAATGGTATGCATATTCTCCCTCATACACGGCTAGAACCACGAGCTGTCGTCATCACAAGACATTTCAATAGATGATTCCCTTCCAACAGTCGGTGAAGACCGATTCCGGGACATCACCAAGCTCACCTTACTCTAATGCAACCCGGCCAATGGTTACACTAAAGTTCGGACCGTGGCTCTCCTTCCCCTGGACCATCACGAATTAATGGTGATTTAGGGAAGGTGCATCCCCAAATCCACTGCCACCTGGCTCTCCCAAGGAGAGGATTTAGTGACAGGGATATTTCATCATATCGTATTATCCTCTGCCGCCTGGCTCTCCCAAGGAGAGGATTTAGCGACAGGGATCTTTATCATATCATCATCTCATCTCATATCGTATCATCATCACCTCTTCTTCAATCCCTTACTATGCATTCGTATGGTGATGATGTCAATGTCATGCCAACATGCCTCTATGCATAAATATCTATCATTATCATTGCAATCATCATATGGACATGCTAACATGCAATGGTATGCGGATGCTACACATCACAATACAACCATCATACATCAACTAGCCGTGCATATCACAACATATAAGAAAATCATACCTATACACAATCAATATCGTACAAACAATACAATACAAACATACACCCAGTTACCTTAACTGTCGTTACCACACGCACACGAGTTCCACAAGCCTCCTTGAACTGTTTAATACACGTGAATCCCCTCTCGATAGCCAACAGCCTTCACAATACCACAATTCTTCCATTAACACAATATACCAACAAACCAAATATCACAATTCAACCTCATTAACCTAACCCAAGGTTCCAACACTCTTTTCATGCATCAATAAGCTCTTAGGGATCACTCAAACACTACGCAACCTCATACCCTTCGGATTCCCAAGAGCCCTAACCAAGAACAACCTAGGGTTAAGCTCAAATCACACATACACCCTTCAAAACTCGAATCAAAACAACAATGATACCAAAACACACTCCATTAACCTCAAATCATCCATTTCAATCGGTGGATTTCATCCCAACTCGGAAATCCCACCTTACAACCGAAAATCCCAAATTCCAACCGAAGAAAATGGAGAGGGAGGAGTAGAGAACACTTACTAACTTAAATCCAAGCTCTTGAGGTCTGAAAATCACTCCTAGAAGCCGGAAAACTCGAACCCTAACACTGCTCCTCGCGTTCTCCCTCGGTCTCCTCCGTTTCTTTCTTTTCCGATCGACTGAAACGATCCGGATTTAAACAAATTTCCCGAATCTCGCCGCGGCTCCAGTACACCTCGCCGCGGCTCCAGTACACCTCGCCGCGGCTCCAGCAACTTAATCCGAAATAATGCTACTGGAATGCATCTCGCCGCAGCTGCCCTACTCCTCACCGCGGCGTGGAGCTCTTCCAGACCCCACTTGAGCCTTACTCCGTCCTGTTTCCTCCGATCCTGAACACAATACCAACGAAGAAATCGTGAGGGGTGTTACAAAGACTCCCTATTTTTGACAAAAAAGGAAGACGTGGACAAGTTCTTTGTTCCTTGACTTCAAAATGGGTCTCTCTATTTTTGGGTTTCTTAAATTTTGTTTGACTTGGCTGTTATTCCTTTGATTATGTCCTTATCAAGAAGTTTCACTTTGTTTAAATTGTAATCTAACATTCTTGGATCTTGATTGAATGCAGTTTTTATGGATGTTATTCCATTGATTATGTCCTTATCATTATTTCTTGTTTTTGGTTTGAAGGCCTTGTTCTTTTGGTATGTTTCTTTTCTTTCTTATTTCTACTTTACTAAGATTTAGTCTTTTACTTATTTTTTATTTTACTTGTATATTTATTAGGAAGCGCAAATACAGAGGCCAATGTTTCTACAATGCCAAATAGATGCATCGCAAAAGCAGTGAATTCAATATGAATCTTATTGAGCATACTACTTTATTACTATTTATATTTAGATGTAGTGATTTTTTTCTTTATTTTGTTATCAAATGTTTTTTCTATTGTCTGTTACTTTGACAAGTTTTCATTCAATATTAATTGATGCCTTTTAGGTTTGGGTAAAGTAGGAGTAGAGACACTGGCTCATTTACCTTAACAATCGAACAGGTCACTAAGATTCTGAATAACAAAAGTTGTTTTAGCAGGCTTAGACCTGGCTGTTAGTCCTTATTTTTAATGATCCCTTTGCTTATTGAGTAACCTTGTACTTTGCATATTTCTGGGACTTGATGCATGTATCTAGATGACCAAAGAAATTTATCTATCTGGAGATATATCTTAGAAAAAAATTTTGCTTAGACCATTAATTGGTTCCAGAATATGTCTTATAAAGTTTGATTTGAGTTTTCTATCTTTCCATATCCTTTTGGCTTATACCCATCCAAACTTGTAAGTTAAATTGGCTAGCAATTTTTTATTATTAAATTCATGATATAATATTATTTTAATTTATTGAATGGATGCTTCCAATACTTTCTTGTTAGAGGTGCAATTTAGTGAAGTTTAGGCACCTGGTTTCTGAACTAACTGTTACACATTCATCTTTTCTTTTGCCAGTGTGAACCAGTTGGCAGGTTTGCAAATGCTATTCAGATTCCAGCATTCTTATGTCGTTTAGTAAAATAATTTTTTTCTAGTTCAATTATCAGTACCTGTATAACTGACTGGCTTTTCTGGTAGATAGATATCCTCGATTTCACTTCTTTCTTTTATTTCCCCTCTAATGACAGACAGATCTTCTAGTGGCAGTAACTAAAACTGGAAAAATTGTCAACATCAAGAAAGGCTAGTTCTGTAGCTTGAATTAATGATAGGCTGATTATTTAAAAATCCAAAATATATTAATCTGTTGCTTTGTCCTATAGATGATTTGATTGTTGATCAATGAAACTTGGAGTAGATGAGAGAAGCCAACTATCTCGTTTTAAGTAAATATTTTCTGCCATAGGTCACTGAAAAATGTTGATTCTATGACCTACATCTCTACTGAAGCTTTTACATGTAACTTTTCTTGAAGATCTTTTGTAATAATTTTTACATGATAGCTATTTGTATGCAGTGAATGTATTCTTTGACATGTTTCATAGGACCTATGTTGTACTTACTGATATGTTAATGAAGAAGCATAGAATGTAGAGCTCAAAGAAAGCTAGAGTGTGTATGAAAGTAGAGTTCAAAGTAAATATACATCATTTCTTCTGCCTTAGAGCTGGTTGGAAGAAGATTTCTCTAAATGATCTTTGATTTCCAAGTCAATAAGGACATAAATGTTCAAATGATCCCTTGATCTTGTCTAATTAATCAAACATCAATTTTGTAGTCAACACTACGTCCATACACCATTCTATTTCTTGTTAAACTAATCATTCCAGGTAGCTGATATCACACATTCATTACAACAGTTTGCTAGAAAAAAGGTTTGAAAATTAATTATAATTCCCTTTCTTGTTTTGTACTGAATATGGTTCTGCCTCTTTATTTTTTGTATATAATATAATATGTAGCAGATTATTCTACCCTGTGGTGCTCTTGACAATTGCATAAGATAGAGATAAATGTATATTGCATTTTTTTTTTCTGAATAAACTATTTCATAGCATGTCAGTACATTCTAGCTTGTCTTACTTTGGAGGGAAAGCATAACTTCAGTTTCACATGATTCATGATGTCAAAATTCCTTGTACGTGTTGCTTTCATTCTCAGCTAGAACAGTAACTGTGTTATCCATTCCAGTAAATCATTTTTGCATGGTGTAAGGACAGTGTATTTTTCAAGTATCATGTGTGTCACTTGTCAAATTGAAGCCTTTCTTGACCCACGAGTATATTTCATCCAGATCTGGTATCCATTTTCCCACACTTACGTACCTTTTAAAAAGAATTTTTTAAATCTTAATTAGTGATTATAGTTCTACTTCTTTGTGTAGTTGTAAGGTAGGGGTGCTGCTACTGGAGGCCTTCGAGAATTGGTACCATGCATTGGAAGGACAGCAGTAGCTGTTGGAGTGGATGGGATTTTCATGGAGGTACTCATAATATGTTAAAGCCAAAACGAATATATTAGTTATATCATAAAAGAATAGTTTTGGGTAAATTTTCTAGTATATGAGACCCTTCTTAATTTCCCGATGTAGTTTGTAAAGTTTTGATATGATGGAGAAACTTCTTTGATAGTATCTTTTTAATGAAGATAGAAAAATAAAATGGAGACTAGAGACAAAAAAAGAGCATAGAGATGAGAGGGGCAGTAAGGATAACAATTTAAAAAAATATTCTAAATTCATCAAATAGTTGGACTTTCAAATTAAGATTTGGTCTGTGACTTTTTATAATCTTGCTTAGAGAATTTTTGGCATGTTTTAGAAATAGAAGAACTCCATAGAGTTTTAGACATTCTTAGGAGACTTTTTAGCATGTTTTGTATATGTTAGAACAATGTTGTCGTGTTCTATTATTTTTACATGAATTGCATTTTAATGAAAAAGAAAAAAGAAGGCGTTTTGGACGTGCTTGTAAAATAAAGCGTACCCAATGACGGGACTTTGGGTCTGCTCAACAAGGAAAGCGTACCCTGAGGCCCACCCTTTGGTACGCTTTTTATGGTGTGAGTACCTAAAGACTATGTTTTGGGTATGACTTTTACCATAAAGCGCACCCTTAATTCATCTTATGCGCAAAAAGGATAATTTTTTGGTATGCTTCTTAAAGCGTATGAAAAGGCTTTCAGAGCGGTCACATACGGTACGCTTTAAAAGTATACCCAAAGGCCAAAAATAAGCATACTTAAAAGCAATTTCTGTCACTAGTACAAAAATGTAATTCTACATCGCATTTTTTACGTCGGTTGTATGGAGAACCGACATTGAAAAATGATTGGTGGCATTTTTGTAATTAAAATTGTTTCTGTTAAATCATTTTCGTCGGTTATAATAGAAACCGAAGTAGAAATATAATTTTTTTGTCGGTTGAAAAAGCAACCACAGTAGAAAATGAAAAATAATTAATTATAACTTATATAAATTAATTATATAATTTATTATCTATTTTTTTCGTCGGTTACTTTTAGAATCGAAGTTAAAATAATTAAAAAAAAGTTCAACTTCAATTTTTTGATCCCTTCTCGTCTCGTCATTTTCACGCACTCCTTCTCTAATCTTGGACAAAATCCCTAGCCTCTCCATTCTTCTTGCTCGTAGATCTTCCTTAGTCTTCCCTTAGAGTCACTGATCTGTAAACTCTTCTCCCCCCTTGAGTGCGACTCTACCTCTATCATCTCTAACCTCCATTGTCACCGGCTCCAACATCAGTCGCAGGGTCACAATATTTAGGCTCCAACATCGGTCGCTGGGTCACAAGCTCCATCCCAAGTTCGTCTCTTTCTTGTCTTTGCGAAACCTGTGGTGAGTTTGTTTTCCTTTCTTTTGGACTTGCTTTTCTCTTTCCTTTCATCCCCACTGACACGGCTTTAGAACAAGAAATATTTCTGTAGCATGATGAAGTTTCATACTGAGTTCAACCCTTAGGAGATTAGAATAGGAAATCCGCTTTGATTCCCTTTTGATTTTTACATATTGTACTTTTGAGTCTTGATTCCTTTTTTGATTTAGGTTTTTGAAGCATGTGCTGTCAGTTATATGTCCTTTTTTAATCTGAAGCATGTGGTTTCAGTTGTGTAGGAAATATTCATGTAAATGTTATTAAAAACTTCTTGCCGAAGTCTTTCAAAGTGCTGGTCCTCTCACTGGTGCAATCTCATAAGAAAAGAAAAGGTTTGTTTCGATGTGCAACTCAATTTTTCATGTTGGTTACCATTAAACTTTGTTGCTTATGATCAACTAGGATCTTTTAACTAGCAATAACTAGCAATATTTTAATAACTAACAGATTTGTGTTAATTGCCTCATATTTCTTTAATATAGGAGCTAGTTAAGAATGAGGGTAGGATTTTTTTTCCGCAAAATGTCTTTCACTCAGTTTCATTCACAAGAAGTTTTCATAGAATTTTTTTAGATTTCGTGGAGTTCTAACATTACATACATATCAGTGTAGAAAAATATTGGTGAAGCTGTCCTTCAATGACAAAGAATTATAGTTTTGACGGTCTCTCGTTGTTGGAATCTTTTCATGTTGTGATAAATGGTGCTATAATAACTTCTAGTTTCGAAAGTTGTGATCACTTGTCTATCATGATGTTTACCAACCTTGGCAGTGTTAAATGGACCTCTCTAACCTAGAATTGTATCAGGTGAGAACTTAGCATGTGTGAGAGAGAAAGTGCAGAATTTGAGAAGGTCATAGATTTCCTTAGAATTTACATTTGTTATATGTCAATTGGCTATCATGATTCCTGAAGTAGGGATTAGTATAAAATCCCCCTCGCTCTTGGTGGTGCCTCTACATATAATTTATATATTTTTGATCCTTTTGTGTTCCTAGTTTTTATTTATTATTTGTGCCCTCTATTTTTTGATTTCTACTGAGTTGTTTGATTGTTTTTCTATTCTGACATCATCATTGCGGTCTTCATATGGTTTTGTGGATTACCATGACAAAGCATCTATAGCCTCTGCAATAATGACATTGCATGGATGCCAACTACAAGAATTACATTTTGTGCTTTGTTGTTTGGGTTATTTGGGCATCTATGAATGATAAGGCTCTCTATGTGGCTGTTTAATTTTCACTCATTATCAATATAGATATTACTGTGATAGTTTTACCAAATATTGTTTCATTCATTCATTGATAAGAAACTTATAATGAGGTTTTTCCTTTTATTATTAATTCATGGTGACTTGGCATTTATATTTTTTTGTTCTCTACTTGCAGATATGATCAGGCACTTAAGGTGAATTGGGCCTATGTTAATACCCGTAGGGAGGATACTTTAGGTTTCTTTTAGGCATGCCCTTTTTTTGTTATTGTTATTATTATTATTATTATTATTATTTTGATTATATTATTTCATTTGTTTCTTAGGGGATTTATTCTGAATTGTATATTCCTTTAATTTAATTTGCTTAAAATATCAGGACACTTCAATATATTCTTTGGTTATTTGAGTCCAAAGGTTACTGATGCAACTTTATTTGCATGCTTCTCAGCCTATCCTAGTTGTTTGTGAGTTCCTCATTGCTTTTCTGTTTTTCTTTATAATTTATCACTTGTGGAAAAAAGCAATTTTTACGTCACAATGTTTATGTCAGTTATGTAAATAAAGTTGATTACTGAATGTTGCTATTTACTAGAGTTTGATACTAATTTGCCCTTATTTGTAAATGTCTACAGGAATTCGGTAAAAATAGCCAAGAGAAGAAAAAGAATCACATCAAGGCACTCTTTGTTGCTGCAACTGACTGTGAACCTCAATATCAAATTTGTCTACTTCAGGTTGCAATACTGGCATTTCTGCTAAAATAATTTGGTGGGCTTTCTTCTCAGTATTATTAATATTATTATCATTGTCATTATTTGCAGTCAAAGTTGTAGATTGGGTTAGCAAAGCAAACTCTCTTAGATGCATTTAGCCAAGCTGCAGTACACACTGAAGGACATTCAATAGCACCACCAGAAATTCAGTCTGCTCTAGAAGAGGTAACTTAATGCCCATGAGTTTGGGAAATATGATTCATGGAGTAAATGATTCTAATCTCACCCTTTTGAGAGTATGGTGATTGGTGAATGCAATGCCATGACTTGTTTCAAAACCTTTGGAGTATAAGCTAGCTATTTCAGCAGAGAGTGGGGGAGGATGATTTGTGAGTCTAACTAAAATAGGTATTTAGTGTAGAGTACTTCTTGGAAAAGGCACTGGCCACTATCTTGTGCTACTTCTTAGTGTAGATATCTCAAGCGGTTACTAAAAATTAAGTTTTTTTTTCTTTTTTCTTGCTTTATGAGATAATTTATTTTTTTATTAGGTGAATGAATTGAAAGGCAAGATTATATCAGTACCTTGATAGTGGGCAATCCTGAAAGTGGGCCATTCCCAAAGAAACATACACCTCCTCTATCTTTTGCTGCAATAATTAAAACACATGAAGTTCAGTTAACTAGCATTAATTTGAAGAATTACAAAACTATAATGAAAAAATAAAAAATAAAATATACAAGATAATTGGTCTTACCTTCATGATTGATTAATTGTTGATGCTACATAGAATAAAGATTCTTTCGTCTTCGTGTTTGTGCTTTAGGAAGTGTCTACTTGGTTTCACATAATGTATAGGAGGTGTCTTGGTGGAAGTGGAATATTAGTTTGTTGAATTGTTGGTTCACAATTGGTAAACGTCCTCCACGGTGGCCAAGATAAGAAAACCATGAATTAAGACCCAATCAATTTACTTGCTAGTATATATTAACGTCCACCATGACAAAAATTTTCCAGATTTATAAATTAATTATATTAATAGTTGTGCTTCTTATGCATTGCATATAATCTTTAGAAATGAATTGCATTCTTCATTATTTTCAACTTGTAGATAGTGTAATGTGTGTGTTGATATTGATATCAATGTAAATATGTATATTTGTTTTTATTTTGATGCTATACAAAACTAAGACCTTCTTCGTGTTTGAGCTTTCTAGTTTTGTTAAGTGTTTGTAATTAATTAGAAATTCTTGTCTTTAGAAAAAATCAAATCAAAGGGAAAATAACAAAACATCAAAAAGCATATGTAATAGATGATCTTAGATGTGCCTATCTATAAATGTGTCAACTCAATATGTAAGATAATGGGACATTTAAATTGGATATAGTTTTATTATATATGTCCTGTGAAAATTTTGAAATTTACCAATAACTAGTATTTAAAAAGAGCGAACAATCAATAATTGATATTGCATGGTTAGAATTTGATGATGAAGCATGAAGTGATATATGATGAAATTGGTTTATCATTTGTGTTTGACTTTAAATGATGAGTTTAAAAAGATTTGCGCTCATTTTTTTTTTTGGGAGGGTGGGGGGGGTGGGGTGGGTGGGTGAGGATAGTGAAGAATATGGATTGATCAAGATTCTAAATTATAATTGTTAAAGAGGACATTGCTCATATATACTCTGAATAGAGTTAAATTGCACCTCTAGGAACATAGCTACCACTTGTTTGCTAGGACTTTCAACTTTTTTTTTAGTGTTAGGCTTAGGAGTTCTTTTACGAGATCTATTGGAACAAAGTAAATGATCACTATTTTGGCTTTGTAGTCTTAGGAGTCCTTTTGGATACTTACCATTGTTTTGCTTCAGTATCCTTTTAGATATTGAGTTAACTTGGACCTCTGTAATGCTGTTATGTTGTTAATTATATGGTCAACTTTTTTATTTGGAGTGGACAAATAGAGCCATTATTTCTTTCTTGGTAACTTTATGTCTTCTCAGCTTCCTAATTTCTTCTCTCTTTGCTATGTTCTCTTGAATCCACTTCAATCCTTTTGGATTCTTACCACTGTTTTGGCTTTCAATAAGTGGACAGGTTTTTGGCTTGAAGTCAATCACTTCTAAACACTTGGCCTTGGCAAGTCAAGTTATAATTTTTATATATGCTATTATTCTTGGTATAATTGCACATACAAAAGTGGAAAAAAACACACACACACAATCCTAAGCCTAACTTTTTTTTTCCTTACTCTTTACTCAAAGAAATTTTGTTTTTTTAACCAAAACGGAATTGGCATTGAATTATGCTACATGAACTCTTTTTATGAGAAGAAGGAATGGGGAAAAAAGTTGATTCTTTTTTATTATTTTCTTATAAGAAAAAAGAATAAGAGTAGATGCCAAGCGTTGTTTTTTTTTATATGGTGAAGCGTGAGGGAATAAAAGAGGGACATGTAAGATAAAATAGAATTTTAAATTAGGGATAGGAAAAGCAGATCGATTACAAGGTTGGCTCGTTTCAGAAATAAGATAAATGAGCCCAATCTAAAGGAAGGCCCACATTTCACTAAACTCTTCTCGGTTTGAACTTTGAAGTACCTCTGGTTATCTGGAACTTGAACATATATATATATATATCCTTTCGTAAAAGCAAAGTGACATGAACATATGTTTACCAAAAACAAAAAAGTGACATGGACATCTATAACTTTTACTAGCATAAAAATTTTACAAAAAACCAAAAGCATCCTGAGTTCCAAGGGAGTACTGTTGGTGTGTTGTGATGCAATGGAGGAGTAAGAAGAGGTTGAATTTGAAGGCAGGCATGAATATGGAATCCGCCAAGCTTTTAAATAAATGTAGCCGATCAGTACAGATCGAGAGAATTAATTTATGAACCAGAGATAGATAGATAGAGAGAGAGAGGATGAAATGAAATATTGCTCGTTTTTCTTATGCATTATTAATTGGTCCCAATTATTTTATTTGCTGGAGATATATATATAGATCGACACAGAGATATATATATAGATATACAGGTTGTGTGTGATGTGAACCTGGGACTTCATATATAATATATTAATAATCCTCACTAATACGCCAAACAGTGGGGGACTAACATTATTCCCACAGCCCCAACAAACAAACACCCATGATCGATCCTTCACACTAATCACCAAAAACATCCTCCTCCCCTCTCACTCCTTCAATTCCCTTACGGATATATATATCCTCTCATTCTCATCCCAACCTACACATGCACCCCTCCTCCATCACACACCCACACACATTTTTTTTAATAACTAAAACACTACTGCATGCTCAGTTCTTACAATTAATACTAGTTACTAAATAAAATTGATTAATTAATTCTTAACAACATTTCAATTAAGTGAAAGGACCCATGCATCAACCATCTCCATCTATATTTGCTGCAGATTTAAAAAGGTTGTTGAGCCCCCTGTTAGAGTATTATTTTCTTAATTTGCAGCCGCCAAAATAAAAATTGTGACTATATATTCCAACATTGCCATGTCTCTCATTTCGGTTGATTCACTATCTGAACATCATCTAGATTTGGTGATTCTTTTTTCATTTGATGTTGCTTCAATAAAATTAAATTGATTTGTTTACTAGAATAAATAATTTGTCAACCATGGTTTATTTTCATTTATATTAGCAATGAGATTTAGATAGGCGAAATTAAAAATTCTTAATAAATTATATGACTAATGCTTCTCATCTAATGCAATTTTCTTTTCTAACACTTGCATTTCAAATCAGGGATTTTCCAAGCCAATTGTGTCATTCGAAGATTAATTGATCTCTTCTCTTTGCAATCTGCTACTCAATCAAGCATAGGTATCATTCCTATTCTTCATGAAATAGGTTTTATAATTGAACTGGGTGGTGTTACCATTAGTTTCTAATGAGTTTAAATATAAATATGTTTGAACAATGTAATATGAAGAAATAAGTTAATTAATTAATTTGGTTAATTGTAGTAAGATTATATCTATAAGGTTTGTTGAATGTTTAGATAAATTATAATTGCACCAATAATAAGTAGACTAACTATAGCTATGTATTTGTTTGTTTTGGTTTGTTGTTTATGGATGTCTAGATTAGGTAGTTATGGATCGTAGTTGGATAAATGCAAGATGAACAAGTGATGAATACGAGAATGGGGTAGACCAGTTTCTGGAATTTGCAAAAAATAGTGTTCCTAATAATAAAGGATTATTTTATTGTCCTTGTGTTAAATGTTTAAACTTGAGACGACTGAGTGTTGTAGTAATAAAAGACCATCTGATTTGTGACGGGTTCAATAAGAATTATACACGATGGATATGGCATGGTGAATTAGAGACATCTACTGTGTCCCAAAATGATGAAGTTGATGTGGATATGGGTGATCAAATAGAGGATATGATCCATGATATTGGAGTAGAGAGCTTTGAGCGAGCACATATATATGATAGTTTGTGTGGTGATGCAGAGAAACCTTTGTATCCGGGATGCACAAAATATACAAGGTTGTCAGCTGTGTTGAGATTGGTCAACTTGAAAGCAAGAAATGGGTGGAGTGATAAGAGTTTCACGGAGTTGCTTGAGTTATTGAAAGAGATGTTTCCAGATGGTAACGAACTTCCAGATCGTAACTATGAGGCGAAGAAAATCTTGTGTCCAATGGGTATAGAGTATAAAAAGATACATGCTTGCCCTAATGACTGCATATTGTATATAAATGAGAATGAAGGGTTACATGTTTGTCCAACTTGTGGAGCATCGCGCTACAAAGTGAAGGAGAAATGTGATGCTAGCGGTGATGTGATCTCTAAGGGGCCTCCTGCAAAGGTGTTATAGTATCTTCCAATAATTCCAAGGTTCAGACGATTGTTTGCTAATGCAAATGAAGCAAAGAACTTGAGATGGCATGCTGACGATAGGATATGTGATGGAAAGCTTCGACATCCAGCTGATTCTCCTCAATGGAAGATAATTGATCAATTGTTTCCTGAATTTGGCCATGAGCCAAGAAACCTAAGGCTTGGACTATGCACTGATGGAATAAACCCTTATGGCAATCTTAGCAGTCAACATAGCTCATGGCCTATTTTATTGGTGATTTATAATCTACCTCCTCAACTTTGTATGAAACGCAAGTACATCATGTTATCTATGATGATTTCAGGTCCAAAACAACCTGGAAACAACATAGATATTTACTTGGCACCTTTGATTGAGGACTTGAAGTTGTTATGGGAGGAAGATGTGGATGTGTTTGATGCATATAAGAAGGAAACTTTTAAGCTACGGGCCATGATTTTTTGCACAATAAATGACTTCCCTGCATATGGAAACTTGTCTGGATATAGCGTTAAAGGGCATAATGCATGCCCCATCTGTGAAGAAGGTACATCCCACTATCAACTTGAATTTGGAAAGAAAACCGTCTACCTTGGTCATAGAAGATTTCTAAGACAGAACCACCCTTATCGTAGATTGAAAAAAGCTTTCAATGGCTTACAAGAATATGAAAATGCTCCAAAGCCATTAACTACGGAGCAAGTTTATCAACGAGTGAGAGACATCAATGTGATATTCTGTAAGTGCCAGAAATCAGCAACTGATAAGAATTTATGGAAGAAGAGGTCTATCTTCTTTGATCTTCCATATTGGCAACATCTTGAGGTAAGACACTGTCTTGATGTGATGCATGTGGAGAAAAATGTGTGTGATAGTCTTATCGGAACGCTTCTCAACATACAAGGCAAGACCAAGGATACTACAAAAGCAAGAAAAGATTTAGTTGCAATGGGAATACGAGCAGAATTAGCTCCACTCCAAGTAGGGAAGAGAACTTATCTACCCCCAGCTTGTCATACTTTGTCCAAACAAGAAAGAAGAAGTTTATGTGAGTGTTTACATGGCATTAAGGTGCCACAAGGATATTCTTCAAATGTCAAAAGGCTTGTGTCATTGAAAGATTTAAAATTAGTAGGCTTGAAGTCCCATGATTGCCATGTGTTAATGCAACAACTATTACCAGTGGCTATCAGAGATATAATGCCTAAAAATGTGAGACAAACTATAACTAGATTGTGTTTCTTCTTCAATGCTATATGTAGCAAAGTCATTGACCCTCTAAAATTGGATGAATTGGAAAATGATATTGCTATTATCTTGTGCCAACTTGAAATGTACTTTCCACCATTGTTTTTTGACATCATGGTACATTTAATTGTACATCTGGTGAGAGAGATAAGGCTGTGTGGCCCTGTTTATTTACGATGGATGTACCCATTTGAGCGATATATGAAAATCTTAAAAGGGTATGTGAAGAACCCACATCGTCCTGAAGCCTCTATTGTTCAAAGATATGTTGCTGAAGAGGTTGTTGAGTTTTGTAATGAATATTTGTCAGAAGTAGAAGCCATTGGACTTCCTAAGTCTCGCCACGAGGGAATAAGAGTTGTAGGGAAGGGTACACGGGGTGTAAAAGTGAAGTCCATGACACGTGAAGAAGTACTACAAGCACATTTGTACATTCTAAATAATACTGATGAAGTTTTTCCCTACTTAGCTGAGCATAAAAACATTGTAAGGGAGAAGAACCCTCGGAAAAGTGATAAATGGTTGCTAAATGAGCACAATAGGACTTTTAGGTCATGGTTGAATGAACAGGTAAAGAAGAATGTTACTGCTTCTAATACAATAAGGTAGTTAGCTGATGGGCCTCGTTTTGAGGTCATATGTTGGAGTGGATATGACATTAATGGATACTCCTTCTATACAAAAGCCCAAGATGATAAAAGCACCATGCAAAATAGTGGGGTCATGGTAGTAGCTGAATCAATGCATTTTTCAAGCTCGAAAGATAAAAATCCCATATTGGCAAGCATATCTTATTTGGGTGTTATTCAAGAGATATGGGAGGTTGACTATGTTAAGTTTAGAGTACCTATTTTAAAATGTAGGTGGGTTGATAGTAACAATGGGGTTCGGACAGATGAGTTAGGATTTACTTTGGTGGATCTTAATAGAGAGGGTTATAAAGAGGATCCTTTTATCATGGCAGTCCAAGCGAAACAAGTGTTTTATGTCACTGACCCAGTTGATAAAAAGTGGTCTGTGGTTCTTCAAGGGAAAAGGCTAACTGATAGTAAGGAGATTGATGAATCCAATTTTGATATTTATGAGACTCCTCCTTTTTCATCAAGGCTACCTCCATGGAATGAAGATGATGAAATAGATGATGTGAATGCCACAAGAAATGATCATGAAGAAGGGATATGGGAGAATATCCAGACATAAGAAAGTTTGAAATACTAGAGGTAAAGGTAGAGTTTTGGTTTCTTTTGGTTTATTTACAATGTGATTTCTTTTGGTTTCTTTACAATGTGATTTCTTTTGGTTTATTTACAATGTGCTTTCATTTCTTTTGGTTTATTTACAATGTGCTTATTTTCATTTCTTAGTTTAATTATCACATTTTATCTACAATTTACTAACCTTAATTATTGTGTTCACTTAACAGCAGCATGGAGAATCCCTCAACTAGTAAGTGTAAAAGAGGTAGACGTGGCGGCACACGATTGAAAGAGTTGGCCTTAGCTCATAGTGGTGGCCATAGAAAGAAGGTTAACTTTGATGAATTAGGGAATCCTACTGGGCCTGGATCTAAGCAGTTTAAGAGTTTTGTTGGCACTATGACACGCTCAAAAATTAGCATCTTAATTGAAAAATGGGATCATGTAGGTGATATTGAGAAGGAGCAACTTTGGCAAGCTATCTTGGTAAATAATTATATAATTATCTATTGTTTTACATATTTTTTTATCTATTTTATTACTAACTTCCTTGCATGCATCCTTGTAGCTAACTTATGACATTCCTCAAACTCAAGTTGTGAAGACAAAGATACTACAATATGCAAGGGGGCGATGGAAAGACTTCAAGAGCAAACTGACAAGTATTTATGTTTTTGGTAAGATGAGAGACCAAAATCCTTGTGAGAAGTATGAGTATCTTGATCGAGAGACATGGGAGAAATTTGTTAATAGTCGACATGATCCAGCATTTATGGTAAGCAAACATTTGAATGTGATATCAAATACATTTTGTTCTTAATTGCTTTTCTGGACCTAACCTTCCTATTTATTGCTAACAGAAAAAAAGAGAAGAACATCAAGAGATCCAAAAGAATAATGTTTATCCCCATACCTTGTCTCGTGGAGGGTATGAATTGCTTGAAGAACAGATTATGGAGGAGAAGTTGAAAGCAAGAAGAGATGCTACAGGGAATGATGAATCAGTAGTTATCTCTCCTCCATCTCCTCCCTCTCGTCATGAAAAGTGGAAGAGAGCACGGCTGAACAAGGAAGGACAATTCCTCACCAAGGAGGCTAGAGTAGTAGCTGAGAAGATTGTAAGTAATTTAATATAAATGAAAATTATTGTACTTTAGTTACATAATTGTTAATTATGTTAGTTCTTTTTGCATTACAGGATACTCTAGAACAAGAGGTAACCCAAGGGAGCTTTACTCCTGTTGGAAGGAAGGATATATTGGCCACTGCACTAGGGAAGGAAGAGCACCCTAGGCGTGTAAGGGGTGTGGGAGGGGGAGTAGGCATAAGACAATACTTTGGACCATGTTCAAGCCGTAGCTCAGGATCGGTTTCTATGTACCAGGTGGAAAAAATGATGGAAGATGTCAGAGAGCAAACCCGTTTGCAGTAGTAGCTGACATGGAACAACGAATGGAAGCACGAATTGAGGCTATGCAAGAGAAAATGATGTCCATGTTCAGGAGTTCAATGGCGATGCAATCCCGAACAGAACAGCCTCCCATAGATATCCCTTCTCCTGTGCCTCCTAGCACGAAAGGCAGTTGTGTGCCTCAACCTATGGAGGAACTTGAAATACCAAATACAGGAGCAGCGTGTGAGATTTATTTGGAGGATCCTTACACTCATATAGTTGCATATGGCAAAGTCTTCAATTTAGGAGGAACCATCCATCACCAGGAGATACAAAAGGACCAGGTAAGGGTGGTGGTTGAGGATGTTGTTGACCATGATGCCTTGGTGCCATTCCCAACTGAGGAGGTTACTACAGTTCAGGAAGCCCCAAAAAATTTTATTTTGTGGCCGAAAAGACTAGTCCGCTTGAATATGGATCAGGTATAAAAAAACCATATTATTCTCACTTATTTTCTAAATGAGATAGTATGAAGTTCTAATTATTCATTATTTAATTAATTAGGAACTCCAGAAGACCAAGGATTCTATGGATTCAAATCCCCAACCCCAACCCCATGCAGTTCAACCCTATGTTGCCCCGGAGCTTGACTCATTCACACGACTAACTGTGGCAGCTAGGAAGATTAATACGATCCAGTTACGTATGGGTCTAGAGATTGTGGGGAAGGAGTATGACTTCTGCATCAAAAAGCGAGATGTCATAGAGTTCATAGCCTTCGAGCAATTGGGCATATCCATGATGCAATTGTTTATCATGTAAGTTTACTTTTACTTCAAGACCTACACTTTTGAATAATCAAACAAAGTTGTTAACATAATCTAAAGAAAAAGTGAATGAATTTAAATTTTATAATTCTTTTTTCTAATATTGTAGGTATCTCCATGACCTATGTACTAGCTTTGGAAGGAATGACAGATATGGATTCTTATGCCCAATGTACACCCAGAGTACAGGGAACAAGGCAAATGAAAGAATGAGTTATATTGCAGATAGGCTCAGGGATGAAAACAAGCAATGTTGGATGGTACCATACTATGAGGGGTAATATTTGGTTTGCAATCCATTCCTTGTAATTATTTAATATGGAATATGTAATTGATATTACATTATCATTAATTGATATATTGTAGGACCTATTGGAAGCTAGGTGTTATTTGCCCACAAAAAACCACCATTTTGTGGTTTTCTTCCATGGAGCAGCAAGTGAGCCTTGATGTGAAGAGCATATTTGAAACGTAAGTTTTCTGTAAAACTTTATTTCACATGCTTTTAAACTGTGAATTAGCTTCATTCTTAGCAAGATGACTATGGAATATAAAATTATATTGGTTGATATATGATGCTCTCCATAATACTTACTACTACTTGCTGTCAATTCCTGTTTAAGTTTATAATCATCAATTTTCTGTTGCTTTTGAGAAATGAGAGTCACATGAACAGGTTAGATATCTTGCTATGTGCACTAAGTTTGCAAACTTATTGTGTTTCAAGGTTATATTCTAATCTTAGTCTTAATTTTTTTTCTCTCTTGTGCTTGGTACATCTATGACTATGTTCTCTATGTTGAAAATGTCGATTTATACATGAAAACAACTTTACTTATCCATAAAAATGACATTATGATTATAGCTCCCAAATAGGTCGTATAATCATGATTTTCCTTGTCCAAGAATGAGGTTTGGTTGTTGTATGCGTATGTGATGTTTTAAGCTTGGAAGGGGTCATATGAGTATGATGTAAATGCATCATTTCAATAATGTTTCCCAATTCCCATGATAGTGCACCACATTGGTAGCTAATCCACTCAGAATTTTGGATGTGAACCATTCTTTTTTATAGTTCTGGTCAAAACTCAGACATGTTTTCAAATAGAACAGTTTCTAACATCATTTAGGCAGTTTTCTATGTAATTTTTAAATTCCCTTTCACCCCTGGATGACAATTGTTATGCTTTTTTAAAGTCCTACCCAGTCTTATGAGTGTCTTTGATAATTAAGATGTGTCAGGCCTAAAACTTTGGGTTAGGAAGACATTTACTTATTCTTCAGAGATTAATAATCAATCTTCATAGCAAGTAGCTAGCCTACAGATAATGAGACGTATTCCCATAAGTCATACTATTAGTTTGTTACTAATATAAATTCTGACTGCATGAGTTTCACTTGAGGGATTTTTGTAGCATTGGCCTTGCGTTTTGGTGTGTCTAGAGCAAAGGCACCTCACTATTTCAAGAGTGTTTTTTTATGTTTCTCTTTTCTTCTTGCCCTCGGTGTGTGTTTGTTTTTTTTTTTTAAATTATTTTTGGGTTGTGTATATAATTTTAATGCATCCTTTATTTCTTGTATTCTTTTCAACCCTTAGTTTTACTAGAATAAATGTGAAATGTCTCAAAAATACTTCAACTTTAGTTAATTAAAATACTAATTTATGCGATGGCTTCCCACCAAACTAAATGAATGATGACTGAATGTTAGAGTGTTCTTTGTTGTTTGCTTAGCCTAATTGTGAAGTGGCCGAGGCAATTTATATCTCAATAAAAAATATGTTTTCTTTCTAAATGCATCAGAGTTGGGTTAGAAATGATACATGTCTATTTAGCATTATTTTGATCAATCCATTTCCATTAAACCTTTCTTTTGTTGTATAATTATCTCATAAGAGAATAAGCATAGTATACATAATAATAATTATCATTATTATTTACTTCTGGAATTATTATATATAATTATTATTATTAAAGTATGCACTTCTTTCATTTGATATGATGCTTTCTGGAATGTCTGTTTAGGATGATTATGGCTTTTTTTTCTGTTTCTAATGTGTGATATTGTATATTTTGGTGTATTTGAGGCTAGATCTCTGAAGTCATACCAAATGATGGGTGGAAAGCACTCACATAACCAAAAGAAGTGCAAGTGGGAATATCCACAAGTAAGTAGTTTGAACTCAAGCTTTTTCCAAAACAATCATTCCATCTTATTTTATTATTTTTCATTCATTTGTAGTGCCATCGTCATCAAGGAGACAATGAGTCTGGTTATTATGTGATGAGATATATGTATGACATCATCAAGACAAATATTATTGAGTCATTTCATCAGGTAATAATATCTTACTCAACTTAGTTTTGTGATGCTAGTTGAGATTTCTATTGATTGATCTATGGCTTATGTTTTAATGGTTTTACTTTGAACTTGTAGCATTATGACGATATTGAGAGCTATTCTGATTTAGATATGGAACACATTCGCAACATTTGGGCAGAATATTTTCTACAAAAAGTGGCATTAGGATAAGGTAATAGTTTATGTTTGCTATTGTATAGTTTTCATGCAAATTCTTGTTGAATTATAAACTTTAGTGGTAATGACTTAGCATCTCATGCAGATGGGGAGGGAGCTGATGGGACACAACTTGATCGTAAATTAAGGAAGGAGTTGATGAATAATTTTGTTGTTGTGAAGCTTTAAGTCTTCTTGTTATTTTCATTTCGTTTTTGAATTGGGCTTGTATTACCTTGTTTAGGACCTTCGGTTTCTTGTTTTAAACTACTTGGTGTATATTTGATTTGGTGATTTTAGTATTGGATTTCTTGTTTTCATTATTGGAATTAATTTCATAACATATTAGAAATGCATCACTTGTCATAGGAAACAAATTTTTTCACATGTGAAATTGACAATTGCTACTGATGTTTATAATTTTTTAAAAAAATATTTAATTTTGCTTCGTAAGAATTTTTTTTTAAAAGTTTCATTTCTACGTCGGTTTATCAATAAACCGACGTAGAATAACAATTTCTACGTTGGTTAAAAAAATACCCGACGTAAAAAAGTTAATTTTACGTTGGTTAGACTGGATAACCGAAGCGAAATAAAGACGTGGAAATTATTTATTTCATCCAATATCAGTTTTCACGTCGGTCGGGTTTATGGAACTGACGTAGAAAACATATTTCTATGTCGGTTTATTAACCGACGTAGAAATGACATGTTTCTACGTCCACCAGATCCACGTCACCTCAAAAACCGACGTAATTGATGTAAAATAACTGACGTAGAAATGCTTTTTTGCAGTAGTGTGTAGTAGTGCTTCTTGTGAATCTGGTTCATCTGCCTTTTGTATCCAATATATTGGGTTGTTCTATTTCCAGATATGGGTTATTGATGTTCTCCATTGTGAATTCCATTTTTCTTTTTTAAAATTTTGTTCTTTTTTTGGCAAATTAATTTAGGTTTTTTTATTGCCAGTTGTTAGATTTGGATTATTATCCCATTTTTTGTCAGCCGGATTATTATCCTTATGTCGCATCATTCAGTGGACTCGACTAGGTGGTCCTTATTATTGGCCAAAAAAAAAAGAATATAACTTACTATAAATTTTATATTTTTATTAATATTTATATACTAGCTGGGTAAGCCTTCAAGTAAATGTTTAAAATCATTAAACTTATAGTCTAACTAACCACTTATTATTGGTGAAACCAAAACTTGCCCTTGTCATTGATTTATGCAATGGATATAAATTTACAAGAGACTTTGTAAGTTAGATTTTCTTTTTGGTCGTGGACTATAAATATTTATCGCCAATAACAAGGACTAATTTCTTCATAATACTAAGAGCAAGGGGTTTAAATTTGTTCTATATATAAGAGTTAAGAATCAAACTCCTAACTACTTATTTAAAAGATGAGAATTTTTATCACATATACCAATTTAAGTTGATAGCTCTTTTTAAATACATATATACAAGCTCTTCTCTATATTCTATGGAGTCTTTGATAAGTATTACAATTTTTTAATAAATCTTATATGATATATTGATAATTGATTGATTTTATAATTCATTTCGATGCGCCAAGAAGAGATGTGGACACAAAATCGTCGTGCATACGGCATTTTTTTTCTTTGATAAGTATTACAATTTTTTAACAAATCTTATATGATATATTGATAATTGATTGATTTTATAATTCATTTCGATGCACCAAGAAGAGATGTGGACACAAAATTGTCGTGCATACGGCATTTTTTTTCTTTGATAAGTATTACAATTTTTTAATAAATCTTATATGATATATTGATAATTGATTGATTTATAGTTCATTTCAACGCACCAAGAAGAGATGTGGACACAAAATTGTTGTGTATACGGCATTTTTTTTTACTAAAAATAGAATTATATTAAGAATCAAAATTACAAGTTCACAGGGTAAGGAAAGTTCCAAATGAATACAAAAAAAAAATATTTTCAAAAAGTAAACAAAAATTTATCTAATTCCCAAAAACTACCAAAGATTGTAATTGAAATTAAAATTGGTTGGTAAAAGATAAAAATATCATTTTTGTACAAGTGACCCATTTATGAGTGACAAAAGTCCATTTACAAGTAACACATAAGTAATACTATTATTATTTACAAATGAGTCTGTGTTACTAATAAATAAACACTTGTTAATTACAAATATATTATTATCACTTACTAATGAGTTACTTGTTTATAAGGGTATTTTCATTTTGTGCCTTCTATTTTTAATTCTAATTACAAATTTTAATAGTTTTTATGAATTATGTGAATTTATGGTTACTTTTTTAAAATATTTTATTTTCTTGATATATTTATCTTAAATTTGTCCCATAAGATATGTGCAAAGTCAAGTTGAAATAGGCAGCAATTAAGTGGGGGTTCCTGTATAAAAAACATCGAGGACATAATGTAACACCCTACCTCCTGACACCTCCTGACACGACCAAAAACTTCAAAATCCAACCAAACACAACCCCAACAACTCAAAACAACTTCTCACAACTTCGGAACAACGGAAATGAATCCAAAAAGGCCAAAAAATAGGCTAGGGCCATAGCCGCTATAGTACTGCTATGGCTTTGGTCTCCCCTGTTTCTTCATCGCTTCTGGCTTCACTGGCGCTGCGGCCTGGACTTTGGAGCTGCGGTACCCCATGTTGATATCTCATATCAGCAACTTTCATACTCCAGTGCAAACTTTTGATGCACATAACTTTACAAATACTACATAGACTACATAGACTTAGTGTTCCCATGTCCGTTGCTACTCCTTCGGCTTCTCAGGACTAGTGCCTGAACTGTCACCTGAAAGGTTAGTTCATGGGAGAGGGGTGTGAGACAATGTCTCAGTAACCAGGGACAACCACACACACACACATATATATATCTCTCATGCAACTCATGTATGCAATGTGAAATATGTTAGATATGCTGGCTTCCCAAGAGGGGGGTGAATTGGAAAGATTCAAATTTTCTGCAAAATGTCAATATAGTGAAGACAACGAAAGTAGCAGTAAAACAGAGTATAAGTGAGAAATAAGTAAAAGCAGTAATAGAGAAGGGAAGACACAGATATTTATCCTGGTTCGGTCTTTCAATCTTGACCTACATCCAGTCCTTAAGCCACCATTTGAGATTTTCCACTATGTTACAAGAATTCAGTGAGCTTTTTGCAAATGCCACAGTATAGCTATGATGCTCTATTTTGGAGCTCACACTTTCTCTCTTTGCACTCTACCTAAGTGCTTCCCCAATCCCTTGTGATATCCCCTCACAAGAAAATCTTTCTTCCAGATGAAGATAAGATTGTTTACAATGAATGAACTCTCTTAATCAAAGTAAATATGAAAGTTGGAGTACAAAGAATGAAGTATGTGAGAGTAAAGGCTTTGAGTTGGTGATTTGTTAGAGTTTCAGTTTATACACTGTTAAAATCGTTACCCACAACTTCGAATGATGTTATATTTATAGATTTAGGTCTTAGCTATACGGTAGAGACAAAATCTATCAGTTGGAGAAGTTATCCAATGGTTACTTTGAAAAACTATCCATTAACTAACCACATTTAATGCTTTTGACATTCTGAAATTCGAATTTCGGTTGGTCAACAGACAAATTTCACAGAAACTAGGAGCTAAAGTCTTTGACATTGAACATTTGAAGTTCATCTGACAGTGAAGCAAAATTTGAATTTTGATCTCTAAAAAATGTTTCTATGTTAGAACATATGAATTTTCATGTGTAGGCTTCTTCTGAAATGTATGAACAGTTGTTCCATTTTACTACAGTGCCTTCGAAATTCGAATTTTGATACCTTAAAATTCGTCCGTCAGTGAGCAGTTCAATGAGGCATAATAGTTTATATATTTGAAATTCAAATTTTCAAAGTGCAAAGTTTGTCTATCAGAGAGGCTTCTTTTTAGACTTAATTCAAAGTTTGAATTTCTGAATACTAACATTCGTATGTCAATATATCATCATAACGGACTCACAAGCTTTACTTCTGGAATTCAAATTTTCATGTTCAAAGTTCATCTATTAGTGAACCATTTTGATGCTCTTTCCTAACTCAGTTTTTCAGATGAACTTTGACATATCTTCAGATGACTTTTTTATTTTTCGTAAGTTTTATTTTGTCTAAAATTTTGAATTTTCAAAATCAAAGTTCATCTGTTAGAGAAGGATCTTTTTAGACAAGATTCAAAATTCGAATTTCTAAAGTTAAAGTTCATCTGTCAGAGAAGACTCTTTTCAGACATATTCATTTTCAATACGAAATTCGAATTTCCAAAGCCAAAGTTTGAATTTTCAAAACAGCATATCAATATAAATATTTCAAACTTTGTCTGTTAGTGGGTGTTTTTCAAATATTCCATGTATTAACATAGAATCTAAGTTTTAAAACATCTTTTTGCCAATTCAAAGTATTTAACTCAATTTAAACATAGTTGGAGACTCTACATCTATTCTTATACTGGTTTTTCTTGAATTTCTCCACTTGAGATCATTTGTGTACCTTTGATATCTTCGTTCCAAGCTCTAGAAAGTTGGTTTGGAATCATAAAAACACTTGATTCAACAAAATGAATGGTATGCATGTCTCCCTTATACACAACTAGAACCACGGGTTGTCGTCATAACAGGACATTTCATATAGGTAACTCCCTTCCAACCGTCGGTGAAGACCGATTCTGGGACATTACCAAGCTCACCTTACACTAATACAACATGGCCAAAGGTTACACTAGTGCTCGGATCGTGGCTCTCCTTCCCCTGGACCACCTCGAATTGGTGGTGATTTAGGGAAGGTGCAGTCTACTGCCGCCTAGCACCCTTGGCCATAGGGGATGATTTAGTGATAGGGATCTCAGCCTTATCCTCCCTAATCATATCTCATATCATCATATATAATGTCATCATCACCACCCAATCCACCATATATCACAATCTCACAATGTCATGTGGTGATGCTCATGTATCATCATATAGTCATCATCATCATATCACAATGTCGTGTATGCATCGTGTCGTGTCATGTCATGTCAATATCATCATCATATTCATCATCATAATCATCATAGACGTCAAAATCATCATCTACTATACGCATACCATGATATATAGAAAACAGCACACACACACATATCAATATCGTGGTATGAAAGAGACATGCATATAAATACAAATATACATACTATTATATAATACAATACAAACAACAAACACTCGGTTACCTTAGGTTGTCAATATCACACACGTGAGTTTCACAAACTTCTCGAATTATCCAACACGCGTGAACCCCTCTCGGTTAACCAAACAACCTTTATAATAACACAATTTTTCAATTAACACGATATACCAAATATCCAAATTCCACTATTTAACCACTTTAGGCCTAACTCAAGGTTCCAACACCCCTTTCATGCATCATTGAACTCCTAGGAACCATTCAAGTACCAAACAATTCTTTACACTTTGGATTCCTCACATTTTCAACCAAGAACAACCTAGGGTTAAGCTCTAAACATATATAATCCCTTCAAAATTCACACCCAAGCAACAAGAACACCAAAACACACTTCCTTAACCCCATTCATCCATTTCAATCAGTGGATTTCAGCTAAAACCGAAGATCCAACCTTAAAACCTGAACACCCCAAATTTCAACCTAAGAAAATGGAGAGGGAGGAGTAGAGAATGCTTGCCAACTTGGATTCAAGCTCCTAGAGGCTGAAAACAACTCCCAATGGCCGGAAAACATGAACCCTAGCACAGTTCCTCATCGCTCCCTCTATTTTCTTTCTTTCTGATCGTCTGAAATGATCTGGATTTAAACAAAAATCCCAAATCTAGCCGCGGCTCCACCAGTTTCAGCTGAAACAACGCTGCTGGAATATTTCTCACCACGATGTGTAGCTCTTCCAGACTCACTTGAACCTTCCTCTGTCCTATTTCCTCTGGTCCTGAACACTAAAGCAAGAAAGATATCATGAGGGATGTTACACTCTCCCTTCCTTATAATAATTTCATCCTCGAAATTTTGACTCTTACTTCAGGTAAAGATCTCTGGATACTTCCTTAGCATGGATTCTTCTTTCTCTCACGTGACATCATTGGATGCCAAGCCGCTCCATAGGACCTTTATTAACTTTATGGTCTTATTTCTCAACTGCTTCTCTTTGACATCAAGAATTTGCAACGGCGTGACCTCAAAAGTCAGATCCTCTCACACTTGAACTACTTTATCATCAATTATATGAGATAGATTTGGATGATACTTCTTAAGTTGAGACACATGGAAAACATCATGCAATCCAGCAAGGTTAGGTGGTAATGCCACTCGATATGTTACTGGCCCGATTCGCTCCAGAATTTGGTATGGACCCATATACCACGGAGTAAGCTTCTTAGCTCGAATTGATCTTCCAACACCAGTGGTAGGAGTAATCTTCAAAAATGCATGATCTCTAACATCAAACTCCAATGGTCTCCTCCTCCTATTGGCATAATTCCTTTGCCGACTCTGAGCTGTAAGAAGATTCTGATGAATACTCTCTATTTGCTGAGAGGTTTGATTCATAATATCTAGGCCCAAAAGATTCCTTTCACCAAGTTCAACCCAACACAACGGAGATTTACACTTTCTGCCATATAATGCTTCATACGGATCCATTTGCATACTCGAGTGGAAACTGTTGTTGTCGGAAAATTTAACCAACGACAAAAACTGATCCCAATTGCCTTTATTCTCTAGGACACACACCCACAGCATGTCCTCCATAGTCTGAATAGTCCTTTCAGTCTGCCCATCGGATTGAGGGTGATAAGCAGTACTGATACTCAATTTTGTGCCCATGGCTTTCTAAAGAGATTTCCTAAACCTGGATGTAAACCTAGGATCTCTATCCAACACAATATTCATCGGGACTCCATGAAGCCTCACAACCTCATTCACATACAACTGAGCTAACTTTTCTATTGAAATAGTCCCTTGAATTGGAAGAAAATGGGTCGATTTTGTCAACATGTCCACAATCACCCATATTCGATTGTGTCCTGAAGAGGTCCTCGGTAATCCCATCACAAAATCCATGGAAATGCTATCCCATTTCCACTTTGGGATCTCCAAAGTTTGCAACATACCAGCAGGAATCGGTGCTCAATCTTTACCTTCTGACAGATTAGACATCTTGCCACAAACTTTGTGATGTCCTTTTTCATGCCTGGCCACCAATAAACTCGCTTCAAATCTTGGTACATCTTAGTGGTACCTGGGTGCATAGTGTACCTGCTCTTATGAGCTTCTTCCAAAATAATTTCTCGCAACCCCGCAACATTTGGCACACAAATCCAGCCACGGTACTGGATGATACCATCCTCCAAAATATTAAAGTCCTGGGTCTCTGCCATTTCAATCTGTTCCCGAATACCTAAAAGATAGTCATCCTCCATTTGAGCATAACAAATGTTCCTCAATAAATCACTCGATACACTGATAGAACTCATTATTAGTACTCCAAGATGGACATTAATGGATAACTTCATATCTCTTAGGCTTTCTAGTAACTGTTGCTCCCTTATCATCATTGTGGCAATATGGATCGATTTTCTACTCAATGTATCCGCCACAACGTTGGCTTTCCTAGGATGATACTTCAAAGCAAACTCATAGTCTCCCAGAAACTCAACCCAACGCCTTTGCCTCATGTTCAGTCCTTTCTGATCAAATAAATACTTCAAACTCTTGCAATCATTGAACACCTCAAACTGAGTGCCATAGAGATAATGCCTTCACAATTTCAAGGCAAACACTACAGCCGCTAGCTCAAGGTCGTGAGTAGGATAATTCTCCTCATAAGGCCTCAACTACCCTAAAGCATATGCCACAACTCTACCTTGCTGCATCAAAACACACCCTAGATCCTTCTTAGAGGTGTCCATATAGACTATGAACGGCTCCAATGGGTTAGGGATAATGAGTACTAGGGTAGATGTTAGACAAACCTTCAGCTCTTGGAATGCTCTCTCACAACTGTCATCCGAAATGAAAGATCGATCCTTGTGGGTGAGTCTAGTCATTGGCATACAAGCTGAGAGAATCCTTTAATGAACCTTCGATAATATCCAAACAATCCCAGAAAACTCCAAATTTTCATCACTGTTCTTGGTCTCTCCCAATTCAACACCACTTCAACTTTACTAAGGTCTATTATTACTCCTTCTGCAGAAATCACATGACCCAGAAATTTCACCTCCCGTAGCCAAAACTCACATTTACTGAGCTTAGTATACAGTTGGTGATCCCACAATACTTTCAACACAATCTGAAGATGGAGTGCATGCTCTTCCTCACTTTTGAAGTAGATTAGAATGTCATCAATAAAAACCACAACAAATTTATCCAAATATGGCCGAAACACCCTGTTCATATAATCCATGAAGATTGCTAGGGCATTGGTCAACTTAAATGGCATCATGAGAAACTCATAATGACCATATCGAGTCTGAAATGCCGTTTTAGGCACATCCTCAGCATGCACTCGCGATTGATGGTATCCTGACCTCAAATCAGTTTTAGAGAATACAGAGGCACCTGTCAACTAATCAATCAAGTCTTCAATCCAAGTAAAGGATATTTATTCTTGATCGTCACTCGGTTCAGTTGCCTATAATCAATGCACAATCTGAGGCTACCATCCTTCTTCTTGACAAACAACACTGGAGCTCCCCAAGGTGAGACATTAGGTCTGATGAAACCCCTTTTCAACAAATCCTCAATTTTTGAGCACAATCAAAAGAAATAAAGGAATGCGATGCACCTAAGTCAAACAAAGCATGAATAGCGTAACTATTGAGTTTAAGTTTACCTCTAATCAAATTAGGTGCTGCATCCGCTTCTTGTCGGGTGATGGTGAAAACTTGCCTGGGCATCATGGGCCTCCCCATCTCATCTTCACGCCTTAGCTCATGATAACTTCATGCAATATGACTAGGTCTCCCACAATTAAAACAAACTAAACAAGGATGATCACCATGGCTAAACTTGTATTTTGTGCACGGATTTAATGCATTACCTAAACTGTACTGAGATGGAGTGGAGTCCCTTCCTGCATACTCACTCCGACTGGAACTCCCCTATTCAAAGCCTACTCAATAAAAGGGTCCTCTGCCAAACCGACCTCTGTTGGACTAATCCCTGCCAAACCTACCTCTTCCTCTACCATAACGGCCTCTATTATGTCAACCTCTTCCACCATTAGAACCTGTGCTGCCACCGCTGCCACCACTTCCTGAGCCACTACCTTTACTGATTCCTCCTATAGGTCCTAGGTGAGAAAAGGCCCGAATTATGGAATTTCTTCTATGCTCCTCAGCCTCCTTCATCTATCTATAAAAGGCATTAATCTTCACACACAAGTCTTCAAAGGACACAAACTCCACCACAGATAGCCGCTCCTTAATCTATGGATGGGCTCCCTCAAACAACCTCTAAGCCATCCACCTATCATCAGGATAATTATTCAAAAAAGTGGAATATTTCGCCAAGTCCAGAAACTGATCAATATAATCATCCCTCAACAGATTTCCTTGTTCAAAAGTTAGGAACTCGGCCTCCTTTTGCATCATCAAGGTTGGAGGGACGTAATGTGTAAAGAATCGTTCCTTAAACTGTTCCCAATTCATAGGAGGATTCATCACTTCAACACCTGGGAGAATACTCCTCCACCATCACTTGGCCTTCTTCTCAAGCTTAAATGCCGCTAGTTGCACCCTTTACTCTGAGGTGCAATCCATCCCACTAATGATGTTCTCCAATTGTTCTATCCAATCTTCAGCTTGCGAAATATCCATGGTACCTTCGAAAGCCGAGGGACTAAACTTCCGAAAGTCCTTTAATTGTGAAGAGATACCCCTTCTTTCGACCCTTGGGGCTCTCTCAGGCTCCACTACATTCTCATCCTCTCCCGTATTTGGATCCACAAGTATGCCAGCCTCTTCATTTACTTCACCCTGCTCTTGCCTATCCATTCGCTCTTGCGACCTGTTCAACGTCTCCCCTTGAGTATTCACCCAATTACTGAGGCCAGCCAGTATCTCATGTATCTGCATCATGAGATCACTATTACTCGATCTTCCTCTTTGAGACATTCTTCCTGCACATAAGCAACCACACATTCAATTATATGGTTTTAGATTAGCATTGTTGTGGGAATATAGTCTATGTGTTTAAAATTGTGCCAAGTAGTACTTCAAGCAAAAATAATGGCCCAAAACTAGGCTTTGATACCAAAAATGTAACATCCTACCTCCTGACATGATCAAAAACTTCAAAATCCAACCAAACACAACCCCAACAACTCAAAACAACTTCTCACAACGGAAATGAACTCAAAAATGCCAGAAAATGGGCTGGGGCCATGGCTGCTACAGTACCGCCATGGCTCCGGTCTCTCCTATTTCTCCATCACTTCTAGATTCACTAGAGTTGTGGCCTGGACTCTACAGCCGCGACGCCCTATGTTGATATCCCATATCAGCAACTTCCATACTCTAAGGTGAACTTACGATGCGCATAACTTTATGCTCCAATCTTTGATTGACTTGATTCTAACTCCTACAAGTCAATCTTGTCTCAATCTAGCGAAAGACACCCCTTTCACCTTAATCCAACTCCGTATGGAGATTCTGGACCCTTAACATCATTTTGATCACTTATTAACCAAAGCTTACTACTAACCACCTCCAATTGCCACTAAAGGCAACTGGTCACTCAAAGACCATTCATAAAGGTCCAAAACCCCCAAACCAACTTGTCTAAAGAGGTTTCACCCCAAAGGAATCATTCCTTTGAGATTGTCCCCTTGGAATCCCAACTTGTCAAAATGGACTACATGCCCTAAAACGTGCCAACTAGGCCCAACTCCACTATGGGCTTACTAGACCACTATAGTAACCTTCCGACATCCAAAACCATGAAATACTGCAATACAACACAACCAATTCCACATACATAACTATATACACATCCATTCATGTAATTCATATCCACATCATACATTCATTACAAAACCTTCTATCTTACTGGGCACAAGATACAATATCCAATTTACAAACACTACATAGACTACATAGACTTAGTGTTCCCATGTCCACTACTACTCCTTTGGCTTCTCAGGACTAGTGCCCGAACTGTCACCTGAAAGGTTAGTTCATGGGAGGAGGGTGTAAGACAATGTCTCAGTAGCCGGGGATAACTACACACACACACTTATATATATATATATATCTCATGTAACTCATGTATGTAATGTGAAATGAATGATATGCATGTCTCCCTCGCACACAGCTAGAACCATGGGTTGTTATCATAACAGGACATTTTATATAGGTAACTCCCTTCCAACCATCGGTGAAGATCGATTCCGGGACATTACCAAGCTCATCTTACACTAATGCAACCCGGCCAAAGGTCACACTAGTGCTTGGACTGCGGCTCTCTTTCCCCTGGACCACCTCGAATTGGTGGTGATTTAGGGAAGGTGCAGTCCACTGCCGCCTGGCTCCCCTAGCCATAGGGGAGGATTTAGCGATAGGGATCCCGGCCTTATCCTCCCTAATCATATCTCATATCATCATATATCATGTCACCATCACCACCCAATCCACTATATACCACAATCTCACAATGTCATGTGGTGATACTCATGTATCATTATATCACAATGTAATGTATGCATCATGTCGTGTCATGTCAATATCATCATCATATTCATCATCATAATCATCATAGTTGTTAAAATCTGTTAGATTAGCTGGCTTCCCAAGAGGGGGTGAATTGGAAAGATTAAAAATTTTCTGCAAAATATCAAGAAGGTGAAGAAAGCAATATATGATGGTAAAACAGTGTATAAATAAATAACTGTAAAGGGAAGAAGACTCAGTAATTTATCCTGGTTCAGTCTCTCTACTTGACCTTCGTCCAGTCCTCAAGTCACTACTTGAGATTTTCTACTATTCTGCAAGAATTCTATGGGCTTCTTGCAAATGCCTTAGTACAAAGATAACGCTCTGTTTCTAGAGCTTCTCTCAATCACTCTATGCACTCTTACAAAGTGCTTCCCAATCCCTTGTGATATCCCCTCACAAGAAAATCCATCTTCCAGATGACGATGAGATTGTTTACAAAGATTAGACTCTCTTAAATAGAGTGAATATGAAAGTTGAAGTTCAAAATATTGAAGTGAGAGAGTAAGAAACTTTAAGTAGATGATTTGGCAGAGTTTCAGTATAGACACAGTTAGAATCGTTACCCATAACTTCAAATAATGTTATATTTATAGATTTAGGTCCCAAATATCCGTTAGAGACAAAATCTATCCGTTGGATAAGTTATCCAATGGTTATTCTAAAAAACTATCCATTAACCAACAGCATTTAATACTTCTGGCATACTGAAATTTGAATTTTGGTTGGTCAACAGACGAATTTCACAAAAATCGAAGGTTAACAGCTTCAACGTTGAAAGCCCGAAGTTCGTCTATCATGAAGTGAAATTCGAATTTTGATATTTGGAAAATATTTCTGTGTTGTGACATACGAATTTTCAAGTGGAAAGTTTTTCTGTTACATGTGAACAGTATTTTCAATTTGCTACTGTGCCTTCAAAAATTCAAATTTTGTATCCCCAAAATTTGTCTGTCCGTAGCTGGTTTGTAAGGCACATTAGCTCATGTGATTCAAAGTTCGAATGTTCAAATGTCAAAGTTCGCCTATCAGAGAGACCTCTTTTTAGACTAACTTCAAAATTCAAATTTATAAATACTGTCATTCGTATGTCAACATATCACTTTAACAGACTCACAAACTTAGCTTCTGAAATTCGAATTTTCATGTTCAAAGTTCGTCTGTCAGTGAGCAATTTTGAAATCCAATTTAAACTTAGTTTCAGATGAACTTTGACATAATTTCAGACGAATTTCTTTAGTTTTCATAAGTTTTATTTTGTCTGAAATTTGAATTTTCAAAACCTAAAGTTCATCTGTTGCTTAAAGCTCCTTTCAGACACTTATCAAAATTAGAACTTCATCAAGTCAAAATTCGTCTGTCAAAGAGGCATCTCTTCATACTTGTTCAGTTTTAGTACGAAATTCAAATTTCCAAAGCCAAAGTTCAAATTTTCATTATGACAAATTCGTATTAACCTTTCAAACTTCATCTGTTGGTGGGTATTTTTCAAATATTCCATGATTTAACATAGAATCAAGGTTTTAAAACATCTTGTCATCAAATCAAAATCTTTTACTCAAATTAAAACATAACTAATTATCCTACATCTATTCTTGCATAAATTTTTCCGGAATTTCTTCACTTGAATTGATTTGAGCACCTTTGATATCTTTATTCTAAGCTCTTGATGGTCGATTTGGAATCATCAAAACGTCTTGATTCAACGAAATCATCATCTAGTTGTGTGCATACCACGATATATAGAAAACAGCACACACACACACACATATTAATATCGTGGTATGAAAGAAATATACATATAAATACAAATGTACATACTATCATACAGTACAATATAAACAACAAACACCCAGTTACCTTAGGTTGTCAATACCACACACGTGAGTTGCATGAACTTCTCGAATTGTCCAACACGCGTGAACCCCTCTCGGTTAACCAAACAACCTTCATAAAAACACAATTCTTCAATTAACATGATATACCAAATATCCAAATTCCACAATTTAACCACTTTAGGCCTAACCCAATGTTCCAACACCGCTTGCATGCATCATTGAACTTCTAGGAACCATTCAAACACCAAACAATTCCTTACACTTTAGATTCCTCACATTCTCAACCAAGAATAACCTAGGGTTAAGCTCTAAACACATATAATCCCTTCAAAACTCACACCCAAGTAATAAGAACACCAAAACACACTTCCTTAACCCCATTCATCCATTTCAATCGGTGATTTCGGCCAAAACCGAAGATCCAACCTCAAAACTTGAGAACCCCAAATTTCAACCTAAGAAAATGGAGAGGGAGGAGTAGAGAATGCTTACCAATTTGGATTCAAGCTCCTAGAGGCTGAAAGCAACTCCCAATGGCCAGAAAACATGAACCCTAGCACAGCTCCTCGTCGCTCCCTCCATTTTCTTTCTTTTCGATCGTTTAAAATGATCCGGATTTAAACACATAAGTAATACTATTATTATTTACAAATGAGTCTGTGTTACTAATAAATAAACGCTTGTTAATTACAAATATACTATTATCACTTGGAAATGAGTTACTTGTATATAAAGGTATTTTCATTTTGTGCCTTTTATTTTTAATTCTAATTACAAATTTTAATAGTTTTTAGGAATTATGTGAATTTGTGGTTACTTTTTTAAAATATTTTATTTTCTTGATATATTTATCTTAAATTTGTCCCATAACATATGTGCAAAATCAAGATTTGAAACAGGAAGCAATTAAGTGGGGGTTCTTGTATAAAAAATGTAACACCCTACCTCCTGACACCTCCAGACTTGACCAAAAACTTCAAAATTCAACCAACTACAACCCCAACAACTCAAAACAATTCTCAAAACTTCGAACCAGTGGAAACGTACCCAATAACACCAAAAACTGGGCTGGGGCCACGTCTGCTACAGTACCACTACGGCTCTAGACCTCCCCTATTCTTCCTTGCCTCAGCTACCACTGGCGTCGCGGCCTGGACTTTGGAGCCACGATGCCCCATCCTAATATCCCATATTAGCAACTTTCATAGTCCGGGGCGAACTTCAAACATGCGTAACTTTATGCTCCGACCTCCGATTGACTTGATTCCAACTCCTACAAGTCAATCTAGTCCCAATCTAGCTATAGACACCCCCTTTTCCTTAATCCAACTCCGTATGGAGATTCTGGACCCTTAACACCATTTTTGCCACTTATTGACCAAAACTCACCACTAACTACCTCCAATTGCTACCAAAGGCAACTGGTCACTCAGAGACCAATCATACAGGTCAAAAACCCCAAACCAACTTGTCCAAAGAGGTTTCACCCCAAAGGAACCATTCCTCTGAGATTTGACCCCTTGGAACCCCAACTTGTCAAAATGGGCTACAGGCCCTAAAATGCACCAACTAGGCCCAAATCCACTTTGGGCTCACTAGACCACCATAGTAACCTTCCGACATCCAAAACCATGAAACATTGCAATACAACATAACCAATTCAACATACATAACTATATACACATCTATCCATACAATTCATATCCACATTATGCATTCATTACAAAATCTTCTATCCTACTTGGCACAAAATACATATCCAATGTACAAATACTACATAGACTACATAGACCTAGTATTCTCACGTCTCAAGACTTCTCAAGACTAGTACCAGAACCGTCACCTGAAAGGTTAGTTCATGGAAGAGAGGTGTGAGACAATGTCTCAGTAACCTGGGACAACCACACACACACACACATATATATATATACATATATCTCATGCAATTCATGAATGCAATGTGAAATGAATGGTATGCATGTCTCCCTCGAACATAACTAGAACCACGAGTTGTCATCATAATAGGATATTTCATATAGGTAACTCCCTTCCAACAGTCGGTGAACGCTGATTCCGGGACATTACCAAGCTTACCTTACACTAATGCAATGCAGCCAAAGGTTACACTAGTACTCGGACTGTGGCTCTCCTTCCCCTGGACCACCTCGAATTAGTGGTGATTTAGGGAAGGTGCAATCTAGTGCCGCCTGGCTCCCCTGGCCATAGGGGAGGATTTAATGACAGGGATCCCAACCTTATCCTCCCTAACATATCTCATATCATCATATTTCATATCATTATGTATCATATCATTATCACCACCCAATCTACCATATATCACAATCTCACAATGTCATATGGTGATACTCATGTATCATCATATAATCATCATCATCATCATATCACAATGTCATCTATGCATCATGTTGTGTCATGTCAATATCATCATCATAATCATTATCGTAATCATCATAGTCATCAAAATCATCATCTAACCATGTGCATACCACGATATATAGGAAATAGCACATACACATATATCAATATCGTGGTATGAAAGAAACATGCATATAGATACAAATATACATACTATCATACAATACAATACAAACAAACAGATACCTGGTTACCTCAAGTTGTTGATACCATACACGTGAGTTCCACGAACTTCTCGAATTGTCCAACACGCATGAACCCCTCTCAGTTAACCAACAACCTTCAAAATACTGCGATTCTTTAGTTAGCACAATACACCAAATATCCAAACATCATAATTTAACCACTTTAGGCCTAACCCAAGGTTCTTACACTCCTTTCATGCATTATTAAGCTCTTAGGGACCATTCAAACACTACTCAACCACATACACTTTGTATTCCCAAGAGCCCAAACCGAAAACAACCTAGGGCTTAGTTCTAGACACATATAATCCATTCAAAACTCATACCCAAGCAGCAAGAACACCAAAACACACTTCCTTAACTCCATTTCATCCATTTCAATCAGTAGAATTTGTCCCAAATTGGAAATCCAACCTCAAAACTGAAAATCCCAAATTCTAATTGAAGAAAATGGAGAGGGAGGAGTAGAGAATGCTTACCCACTTGATTCCGGGCTCCCAGAGGCTAAAAACAACTCCTAATGGCCGAAAATAGTGAACCCTAGCTCAGCTCCTCGTCACTCCCTCTATTTTCTTCCTGTCTAGTCATCTGAAATGATCCGAATTTAAACAAAATTCCTGAAACTCATCGCGGCCTCAGTACCCCTCGCCGCGGCTCCACTAGTTTCAGTTGAAAGAACACCACTAGAATAGTTCTCGTTGTGGCGGCCCTGCTTCTCGCCATGGCGTGGAACTCTTCCAAACTCCACTTGAACCTTCCTCCTTCCTGTTTCATCTGGTCCTGAACACGATGCCAAGGAAAATGACATGAGGGGTTTTACAAAAAACATCGAGGACATAAAATTGTCGTACACATGACGTAAACCTTCACTGGTCTCCTGTCCTACTTTAAGTTTTTTCATATGAACAAATAAAATTATTAAATAATTTAAATTATCATAAAATTTAATGCAATTTTTATTAAAAAATCCTTCACGCTTGAATACTCGGAGGGGACAAAATGCTAATGGAAGGCATGTTGACGGAAGCATGTCATACAGAACCTTAACTGCGAAAGATGACCATTGCTAGTTTCACTGCTTTGAAGACATATGGCCTTTAACTGGTTTGGTTTCCTTCATATATCAAAATTAATTTCTTTTTCGTACTACAATAATTGAATTTACAATGTGCATGCTCTCCCATACTTTAATATAAAAAATTTTTTTCACTAAATCATTAATTTTTTTTTACTGAACCATGTAAAGTAAGAAAGAAAATTAAAATTAGTTAATTATTTTAATTTTTTAAAAAAATTATAGTGTCTTTTTGAAACTATCTTTATTGAATTTTTCTTTCTCATAAATTGAATAAAGGCATTTGTTTGTAATACATAATAAATATGACATCATATTTTGAAAAAAAGTCTTATATTTAAATTGAAATAAAAATATTTTATATTTAGAATTAGAGGGAGTATTAATTATAGGGAAATATCATTAATATTTAATAGCTTCTTCTAAATTCTAGTACTTGTCCCATAATCAGTTATGTGAAGAAATTTTTAAATACAAACAAGAACAAAATAATCACTTGTGATATCATTTAAGTAATTATTCTGATAAGTTACTTTTTCTTACTTTTCATAATTACTTATAATCACTTTCCTCCCATAATCATTTATTTTACTTCTCTTTCTCATATTATCCACCCAATAGTCACTTGAACCCCCAAAATCTAAACATATTTATTTTCTAAAAATTAGTTCTAAGTTAAAAATATCTAAACATAAATCACTTTTGATATAATTACTTATCCTCATAATCAATTATAAAAAATCATTTATCTTCATATTCCATTATAGATAAGATAATTCAAATATGTACGTAATAACCTTCCCCTTACACAGTGTTCAGACCGTCATTAATCAATGAAAACAAAATTTAATGCTATTTAAAAATTATAAAATGACTTATATTTTAAGTTATTTAAAAACTTTTTAGAATAGGGAAAATTACACTTAAATACCTCTGGAGACGTAAAATTCCAACAACATACCTTAAACTTGCAAAATTTCAATGAGACACCAAAATACCTATTTGAAATTATTTTTGGATTGCAAAATGACAATTTTGCCCTTCCATCGTTTTTGCTAAAATTACTAATTAATTGAATAGATTCATTTGCACCTAATATCCAGTGATTTGCAATGGATACTGGTAAATTTTCAATAGATAATAGTTGATTTGGTAGTTGCAACCGAATTGATGGTCAACCATCAAAAAAGGGTCCCTCCGATGGTCGACTAAATCAGAAATTGTCACCTATTTGCAATTACCAATGGACAATTTGCAATTGGCAATCGATAATTTGAAATTGAAGTTCAGGGTTTTGCAATTGATCATGATGTATTAGCAATTCACAATCCTATATTTACATCTACCACACAGGAATTTGTAACCCAACACAATATGACTTTATAGACAATATCAGCCATTTGAAATTAATACACGTAAATTTGCAACTGTTCTACCTAAATTTGCAATAGTTCAACTGAAAGTTGCAAAACTCTAGATCTATAATATTTTAAACCTAGCAAACCAAAATAAAGAAAAAACTAGCAACAACCAAAAAAAAAAGATGAACTCACTGGAGAAGATGAACATGGGGTGTGGCCAATAGAAGACAAAGAAGTAGGAGGGAGAATCACTGACGGGTGAAGTATCGGTAGATCTGGGCTTGGTAACAATAGATCTGGACTCTATGATGGTGGATCTCATTGGATTTGCGGGTTACGACGGTGAGACGAGACCAAGGAGATGGGGGATGGGGAGACAATGATGGATCTACTTCATTCTTCTCCGTATACATCGACATCATTGAGTCTCAGATCCGTGCTCAACTTTGATTGAAGAGGAAGGCTCTATCAAAGAGGAAGGGGGACGAACGGAGGAAGGATGGTGTCATTTTGATTAGCGAAGGAAGGGAAGGACCACATGAGGAAAAAGAGGAAGGAGGAAGGAATAAGGAAGATGAAGGAGGAGAAGTGGGAGGGTGATGGACAGAGGAGAGAGAGGGAGAAAATGAGAGGGAGGAGGGAGGAGAAGGGAAAAAGATAAGGGGTAAAATCATCTTTTCACTAGATAATAATATTTATAAAAGAGTATTTTGATATGTTTTAAGAATTATACAAATTTAAAGTATGTCTTTGAAATTTTTTTTTTTGAAGAGCTACTTATATGTCATTTTCCTTTAAGAATATCATGAAAGAACTCCCTTTTTTTTAATAAAAACTCCCATCTTTCCCATCTTGTTGACTGAGTGGATGGTAAATGTCACTCATCAAAATAGGACAGCTAGACACATGTTACCTGGAGACACCGTAGGCACCTCTCTCATCTTGACTTGACCCAACATTTTTTATTTTTTATTTATTTGTCTAAAATATTCATTAATGATCCGTTCGTTATATGTGACGGAAATTTTTTTTAAATGAAAGAATCATGATATAATATACTGTGTGTGTGTATATATATATGTGTATAAATTAAATTGGTATTGTCCTTATCAATAAAGCATAGATATTTCAATAAAATAGATGCACTTATATCAATCTAATATACAGTGGGATATAATATGCATATTATACTTATATATATTTATTTATTTGTACCATTTTATACTCATCTTAATCACTTCAAATTTTAACATTAAAATATGATCATTTTAAAATTTTAAGGTAAAACAAAGATAATCTCATAAATGTTTGTCAAAATGTAATGCTCCTCCATTTAAAAAAAAAAAGTTTCATTGTCAAGAAGAAATAATAAATATTTTATTTAAAAGTTGCTATAAATATTTAATACTTTATCTTAACACTTACATACTCATTTTTTCTTTTAATGAGTTAATTTATTAATTATAAATATAAATAATTATATAAATAATATTATATATGTAAAAATGTCCTGGCACCTTAATCTTAAAATTTTAAGAATTGACGTATATTATATATAGTACTGTATTGTATCCTATTTATGTGCTCATATATGATAGATGTGCCCATATTAATATTACATATATCTTTAGCTAAAAAAAATAGAGTCTATACTATATTTTTTTTGCTTGAATCCTGTACTGTGTATTGACTGTATGAATGCAAATTTTTGAATCCCGTCTTGCATGGATTGATATTTCTTGAGTTGGAATTTGAAAAAAAAAATTATGCTACCATTTATTTTTTTTTAAAAAAATCATAGTAGTGAAACACCTTACTCCAACACACCTCCAATCTTAACAAAAAATTTCAAAAAGTGACCGAACTAAACATAAACACGCTAACTTTAACTCCCAAAAAAATCAAGCTTGGTACCGTGCCGAAGCTTCCAGTGCAACGGTGCCCCCCTTTTGAAGCCATATTAGCATTTTGTTGATTTTTGGGGCAAACTTCCGATGCACACAACTTGGTGCTCCGACCTCCAATTAACCTGATTCCAACTCCTACAAGTCAATTTTGTTCCAATCTATCCATAGGCACTTATTACACTCCATTCCTTCTCTGTGTGGAGATTGTGGACACTCGTGACCGATTTGATCAGTTTTGTCCAAAACCGACAACTTACCTCCTCCAATTGCTACCAAAGGCAAATTGGCACTCAGGGACCATTCACACAGGTCCTATTTAGTTCAGCCAACTTGTCTAAAGAGGTTTCACCTTAGAATAACTGCTCCTCTGAGATTTGACCCCCTTGAACCCTAATTCCACTCAATGAGCTACATGCCCAATACACACATACAAGGCCCAAAAACTTCCATTGGACTCACACCTAGCCATTTAGACTCCTAAACACACCGAGACATACCTACATCATGACACATCATCCCATATCATTCATCAACATCATCATGATTATAATCATTGACATTATACAACCACCATCATCCCAATATCATCATTCTCATATAAGTTACAAACATATTGTCCTACTTGGCACAATGCATATATAGACAATACAACATACTACCGTGACTTGAATATTCCTACGTCCAAGACACTACGACTCCATTGTCTTCTTCGGACCAATACTTGAGCTTTCACCTGAAATGTTAGTCCATGGAAGATGGGTGTGAGAGAAAGTCTTAGTAACCGGGGACAATCACATGCGATATAAATAATAATTCATATTGTGATACACATGGTGCCATGAATGTAAAATGTAATGGAATGCATGCTCTCCCTCGCACACGGCTAGAACCACAAGCTGTCATCATAGTAGGACATTTCGTATATATGACTTCTTCCCAGCAGTCGATCAAGACTAATTTTGGGACATCACTAAGCTCACCTCACACTAGTGCACCCAGCCAAAGGTAACACTAATGCTTGGATCGTGGCTTTCCTTCCCCTGCACCCGGCCCAAGGACTACTTTTATATTTTTCTTGTATTTTGTGAATTTCTCAGGATTTTTTATTTTTTTAAAAAAATTTTTACTTTATTTTTTCATGAACTTACACATGATTTTTCCATGAATCTACTTTCAAAGATAAGGTGGAAGCCTTAATATCACTTAAGATGATAAGATGTAGGGAGAACTTTCTAAATACTCCTTTTGGTTCTTATATATGTATATGACCATTCTATTCGAATCATACGGACTAAAAATTTGAGTCAAAGTTAATTAACTATCTTAATTATTAAAAAATTAAGATATTTTTCTAAAATTATCCTTATTTAATCTCTTTCTCTCTCTTTGGAATGAATTACATAAGGGCTTTTTTTTTAAATGTATAATAAATGCTATCTCATATTCTGAAAAGGGTTTTATATTTAGAACTAATGTAAAAGACCCTATATTTCGGATAAGAGAAAGTAATTAGAATTTTTAATGTCTTTTAATCTTAATATCATTTTATAGCAGTCCTTTAAAATAATTATCCCGTTAATTTAATTAAATAGAATTTAAATTTTTTATTAAATTTTGAAAATTCCATCTAGATGGGATTTATTTCAAAGCTAATTTATATGGTACTAAACATATTATAAATATAAATACTATATATATTATATTACTATAATTATATAATTTTATGGGGAAGGGAGGAGCATGTGGTTGGAAGAAGGGATGGGTGATAGGTAATTATGGAGAAGGAAGGAGCATGTGGTTGGAAGAGGGGGTGGTGATGGATGATGGGTAATTATGGGGAAGGGAGGAGCATGTGGTTAGAAGATGGGGTGGTGATAGGTAATTATGGGGAAGGGAGGAGCATGTGTTTGGAAGAGAGGGTGGGTGATAGGTGATGGGTGAAGGGTGGGTAGGGTGGCAAGCTGGTACCTTTTCTTAAAAGAATTAAAAAATAAAATAATAAAACTTAGTTTGTATTGCATCGAGATGTGTGTTAGTAAAAAATTAATTACAGTGACATTAGAAAACACATTCGATACATGAGCATCTTATGCTCATCGGTCCTTTAGATAGTCCAGATTAAATATGGATAGTCCAGTTTAATTATATTTTATTATTTTATTTTTAACATATTTTTAATTTATTAAATTTAAAATCTAAAATAAAGATAATTTACAACTATCATATTAAAAAAATAATGTTATTGTGTAAAAAGAATCAAAATAAATTTGGACTGTTCATATTAAAATTGAATGGTACAGTTCTGATAAGCACCCAATGCAAATTCGTGAGTTGAGACCAAGATGTAGAATTTGTTTTATTCGGGCAAATAATATTTGACTTTTAGCATCTTGATAATTTAGTTTTGTATTTACAGTATAGGGATCGAAAAGCCTTCAATCTCATTTCATAAATGGAAAAAAAATACAAAATGTAGATATATTATTTTAACTATCCATAAATAGGTTGATTTGGGTTGGTGAGTAATCCTAATAACATGTCAGAGATGGATCCCATGCATTTAATCTCATTTCATAAATGGAAAAGAAAATACAAAAAGTAGATATATTAAACAATTTTTTTATTGTTAATATGTTTAAAAGATTTTAGGAACAATGGCATTTAAATACCAGGGAGTTAAGATAATTCTAGAAATTTCACAAAATTTATTGTAATTAGTAAGAGGTACCTATGCATTAAAAAGAAATTTGTAATTGAAGTTAAATGACAAATTTGCCTCCTCTCTTTTCCTCCCTCTCTCCTCCCTCCAATGACTTTTCTAGCAGTGAAGGCTTTTTCGACGCTGGCAATTTTTTCAACTAAGGTTATGGTAGTAGCAACTTTCCTCGGTGACTTTCCAGTAGTGGCAACCTTTTGGGCAACCAATTGTACAATTTATAAATAGCTCAATATCACTTACAAATACATGATATTTATTTGTAAATATACAATTATTACATGTAAATAACATTGAATCGGTTAGTACTTGCAAATACACAATTTTCATTTGCAAATCCTAAATTAATTACAATAAATTTGTCATTTCACTTTAATTGTAAAATTCCTTTTTTATACCCAGGTGCTCTTGGTAATGATGGAAAATTCAATGAGGTTTCTGGAATTATTTTCAATCCTTGGTATTTAAATGTCATTTTCCCAAATTTTTAATTGTTACATATTTCCTCTCATTTTATTTGTCATTCTAATTTTTCACACAGATTATAGTAAAATTTAATAATATTTTACTAAGATATCCTTGAATTAAATAACATGTTTTTCACTTGTACTTCACATACTATTATTTTTAATGAAGGGTAAAACAGTAAAAAAGATAATTAATGCTTCATTAGTTTTGTAAAATGATAGATAGATTGAGACATTTAAAATTTTTAAAAAGACAAATAAGATAAGATGGAGACATTTAAAAAACATCTTATGTCCAATGAATCTAGCAGAATTTTTGCAACATAGATTTTAAAATTGTTACTCACAACTTCAAATATGTTTCTATTTATAGATTTGTGACTTAACTAGTCATTAGACATAAAATCTATCTGTTAGAGATATTAACCAATGGTTACTCTATAAAACTAGCTATCCACCAACCGCATTTGATGCGTCTGACACACCCAAGTTCTTCTATTAGAGACATGCTCTAATGAGACTCATATGTTCTCAATTTGAAATTCATATTTTTAAGTCCAAAGTACGTCTGCCAGAGGTAATGACACTGAACTCACTTTGAACATCATCAACATTCGAATTTTGATTAAGCTTCATACAAATTTTGCACACTTTCACTAACAATGCCTAGCCTAAAATTTAAATTTCAGAACTGAAATTTGTCTATCAAAGATAAAACCTCTGTCACTTTGAATTTCACTAAGCAAAGTTCAAATTTTGCACAAAGTACACATAAGTCAATGACATGGCCGTCGAACCAGCCAAAAATAAATTTAAAACTGATTTGCAATATAGGGCGATTCAGGTCGTCTCCCAAGGAACTAATTGGGTTACTTAATTACATTAATAATAAATCAAAATAAAATTTACTAAAACAAGCAGTAAAAAAATTGGGGGATTTAGAAATTGAACTGAATTAATTAACTAAATTAAAATTAATTAATGAAGTAATTGAAGTAATGACAAGACTAAATTAGAGTAATAAGTCACAAATCAATTCCCTGATGTAAAATCTTCCTTGCTATCACTTTTAGTTTATTGATTTGGTTCAATTTAACATGTTGGCATTCTAATAAAAATTTCTCTAAATAATCATATAGAGGTTAAGCTACTACTAATATTATAATTAACTGAAATATCAATTAATATATAACATAGTACTAATCCCAATGCAAAGCATACCAAGAACAGATCTTAAATAATCATCTAAGCAAAGTTAGAACATCTCATTATCACTTAATCAATTAATTATAATAATCAGACTTCTTATATTAAACCTTAAATCTAAATTCATACAACTTATTAACACTAATTAGTAGCAAACAAAGTAGCATTAAATTAGAGGAAGAAAATATGGATGAACTGAAATAAATTAAACTAGAAAAATATATTAAACTCAAAGCTCCAATCAAAGCATCATATTTATAATTTGTGACTGATTACAAGAAGAATTTAGTGACCCATGACCTTAAGCTGAAGAACTTGAAAAGAATAGATGCTACTAGTCATGGAGATAAGGAGAAAACATTGTAAAAAGAAGTTACACAAATTAAATTATATTATGCCGCCACCTCCTTTTATTTTCTTCTTCGTCTCGTACTTGTATTTCTCCTTCTTCCTTTTTCCGCCATGTCTTCCCTTCTTTCTTTCCTTTTCTTTTCTCTGTGCGGCCCTCTCACTCTCCCTTCTTTCTTTTTCTAAAGATAAAACTCCACCTCAATACCCTGGATTAAAACTACCTATAAAGACCCAAAATTAAATATTTCCAAATTTATTCCTAAAAATAAAAAAAAATCTAAAATAAATAAGTTTCAAAAGATGTCTCCATTTATGCTCAAAATTGTCCAGTTCTAATTGCATAAACTAAATGCATAGAATTATTAGAACCAGAAACTCTATTAGAGCTAGTAGAACCAATAGTACAATCAGTAGTCACAGAAACATCATGCTCAACACATGCTAAGAACTCCCTAGTCTCATGCATATTATCACTCAAGAATGCATTAATTGCTATACAACCAGCACAAGGAAAAGAACTATCACAAGAATAACTAATGTTGAATCAAAAAGTTTTGATGATTCCAAATCAACTCTCACAAGCTTGGAATGAAGATATCAAAGGAGTTCAAAATGGTTCAAGTGAAGAAATTCTAGAAGAATCTGTGCAAAATTTGTTGTAGAATGTTTAGTTGAGTTTAAATATGGGTGAAAGACTTTGATTTGATGAAAGATGTTTTAAAAACTTGATTTTATGAAATATTTGAAAAATACCCACCAACAGACGAACTTTGGAAAGTTTACATTGAACTGTCATGTTGGAAATTCGAACTTTACCTTTGAAAATTTGAATTTCGAGCTAAAATTGAATAAGTCTGAAGAGATGCCTCTCTGACAGACGAATTTTGATTTTCCAAAATTCAAATTTTCATAAGTGTTTGAAAGAAGTTGTTGAGCAACAGACGAACTTTGGTCTTTGAACATTCGAATTTCAGACAAGATGAAATTTATGAAAACTGAAGAAATTCGTCTGAAATAATGTTCAAGTTCATCTGAAATCAAGATCATATTGAGTTTCAAATCTGATTACTGATAGACGAACTTTGAACATGGAAATTCGAATTTCAGAAGCTAAAGTTGTAAGTCTGTTGCAATGACATGATGACATGCGAAGGACAGTGTTTACAAATTCAAATGTTGAAGTAAGTCTGAAAAGAGGTCTCTCTGACAGACGAACTTCACTCTTTAAAAATTCAAATTTCAAATTAAATGAACTACCATGCCTTTTAATTTTGCTGCGGACAGACGAATTTTAGGGTTCCAAAATTCGAATTTCGAGGGTACTGTAGCAAATTAAAAATACTGTTCACACTTAACAGAAAAACTTTCTTCTTAAAAATTCGTATGTCACAACATGGAAACATTTTCTAAGTTTCAAAATTTGAATTTCACTTCATGAACAGACGAACTTCAGTACTTCAACGTTGGAAGCTTTAACTTTCGGTTCCTTTAAAAATCGTCTGTTGACCAATCGAAATTCGAATTTCAGTATGTCAGAAGCATTAAATGCGGTTGGTTAACAGATAGTTTTTCAGAGTAACCGTTGGATAACTTTCCCAACGGATAGATTTTGTCTCTAACGGACATTTGAGACCTAAATCTATAAATATAATATCATTTGAAGTTGTGGGTAACGAATAAAACTTTGTATACACTGAAATTCTGCCAAATCTTCTACTCAAAGACTTTTACCCTCTTTCTTCAATACTTGCACTTCAACTTTCATATTCACTCTATTCAAGAGAGTTTCATCTTTGTAAACAATCTAATCTTCATCTGGAAGATAGATTTACTTGTGAGGAGATATTACAAGGGATTGTAATGCACATAGTGAAAGTGCTAAGAGTGATTGAGTGAGCTCTAAAAAACAGAGCATACACGTTGTACTGTGGCATTTACAAGAAGCCCGTGAATTCTTGTAGTATAGTGGAAAATCTCAAGTGGTGACTTGGGGACTGGACGTAGGTCAAGTGGAGAGACCAAACCAGGATAAATATCTAAGTTTTTCTTCTTCCTATCTCTTCTCTTTTAGGTTATTGCTTTATACTCTGTTTTTCAATATACCTTACTTTCTTCATCATTTTCACTTTGTGCAGAAAATTTTTAATCTTCCCAATTCAGCCCCCCTCTTGGGAAGTCAGCCTTACTAACAAGTGGTATCAGAGCCCGGATTCCCAATCCAAGGATCTCACAGTCCGGGAATTAAGATGGCTGGCTTTGGAGAAAGCATATTACCAGAAGGGAACAACACAAATAGACCACCTGGCTTCAGTGGAGAACATTTTGGGTACTGGACGTTGAGGATGCGAATCTATCTCCAGTCAATTGATCTTAACATCTGGTCAGTCATTGCGAAAGGAGATTTTGTCCCAATGGCTTTAACAGATGATGGAAAATACAAAGAGAATCCACAAGCAGAATGGAATGAAGAAGACAAAAGGAGAGTCTTGCTGAACTTCAAGGCAAAGCATTGTTTAGTCAGTGCCCTGAACCAAGACGAATTCTACAGAGTCTCACAGTACTCCACTGTTAAAGGAATGTGGGACACCCTGCAGATTGCACATGAAGGAACAACTGGGGTCAGGAAAAATAGACTGAACACATGCATTGGGGAATATGAATGTTTCAGAATGGCTGAAGGAGAAACTGTAAAAGAGATTTACTCTCATTGTGAATCAGCTAAAGAGCCTGGGAAAGGAGTATACTCAAATAGAAAAAGTAAGGAAGATACTCAGAGCTCTCCCTCTGGAATGGCAACCCAAGGTGACAGCAATGGAGGAAGCCAGAGGAGAATCAATGGCCTCTGTCACAGCTCTTTTCGGCAGCCTTGAGGAGTATGAAGGGAAAATGAAAGCTCTCAAGGAAGCTGGACAGGACAGAAAGAAGAAAGGTCTTGCCCTCAAAGCCGCTGAAGAAAAAGAAGAAGAATCTGATGAAGGAGACGAGCTAGATGAAGAAACTCTGGCTATGATGGTCAGAAAATTTGGAAGATTCTACAGCAAGAAGAGAAACAAGAGAATCTTCAAGAAGGGAGCAGCTGGAGAAAGCAAAAGAGAAGCAAAAGAACCTGTGACTTGCTATGAGTGCAAGAAGCAGGGACACATCAATTGGGATTGTCCTCAATTCCTAAAGAAGCAAGAGAAAGAAAAGAAAGCTGCTGACAAAGGGAAAAAGAAGAAAGCCTACATCTCGTCAATCTGGGGCAACAGCTCAGATGAGGAAGGAAAAGATGAAGATGAGATTGCCAACATTTGTTTGATGGCACTTGCTTCTGAAGAAGCTAAACTCCCATGCAGCAGTGATCAAGAAGAAGAGGCATATGAATCTGAACCTTCCTATTCCGAATTACTAGATGCATTTAATGAGCTGCATGATAAGTTTGTTAAGGTTGCTAAAGAATTGAAACTAGCTAAGAAAAAGATAAACAAACTAGAATCTCAAAGCAACATCTCTGAAATTACTCCTCTACCTATTGCTGAATCTGTCTGCTGTAAATCATGAACTGATCTAAAGCAAACCAATGAATATTTAGTGAAAAGCATGTCTAGGCTTACTAGAGGAAAAGATATGTTGTTTGCTTTAATGGGGAGCCAAAGAATATCACAAGAAAAAGTTGGACTTGGCTATGATCCATGTGCTGTTAAAGAAAAGATTAGGAAGAAAAACCAGAATGTATACATGAGACATTTTGTGCATGCTGATAGAAATAGAAAGAAAGATCATATGTCACATCAGATTGAATCATATAATCAACCAAGGCATGCAAAACAAAAATACTATCTGCATTGTTTTCTTCCTGCCTCTCAATCTAGCAGTCCCTTTACCACCTGTAACTTCTGTAGCAAAAAGGGACATATTTCTAACTCTTGTTCCTTGAAGAAAAATGGACTAAACAGAACTGTTAAATGGGTTCCCAAAGGTACATCTGTATCTAGGGAAAAGATTACTGACAGAAAAGGACCCAAGCAAATTTGGGTACCTAAGAAGAAAACTTGAACCTTGTTTTGCAGGTCTGTCTCAAAGCTAAAAGGAGCAACAAATGGTATATGGACAGTGCCTGCTCAAGTCACATGACTGGTGACAAGGAGAAGTTCATCACCCTTAGGAACAAGAAAGGAGGAAAAGTGACCTTTGGAGGTGATCAGTATAGTAGAATAGTTGGCATTGGCATTGTGGGCAAGAATCCTAAGACATCCATTGAAGAGGTGCTATTTGTGATAGGCCTCAACCACAATCTGTTAAGTGTGAGCCAAACATGTGAGAAAGGAAATTGGGTGCTGTTTGACTCAAAGTTTTGCCTGGTCATCAGAAAAAGTGATCACAAAGTAATCCTCAACGCTCAAAGGAATGGTAACTGCTATACTATTGATCTCGATGAACTTCCTCCCGTAGATTCTGTTTGCTTAATTAGTCAGGACAATGATAGTTGGCTATGGCATAGAAGATTAGCTCATGTTAACATGAATCAACTTTCAAAACTGGTTAAAAACGAGCTAGTCACTGGCCTGCCAAAAATTGCTTTCGAAAAGGACAAAGAATGTGATGCATGCTTAAGAGGAAAGCAAACTAAATCTTCTTTTAAACCTAAAAACATAGTCACCACAACTAGACCACTAGAACTACTACATATGGATTTAATTGGTCCATCTAGGGTAAAGAGCATTGGTGGTAATCTGTATGTGCTTGTAATTGTGGATGATTACTCTAGATTCACATGGACATTATTTCTTGCCTCTAAAAGTGATACCTTTGATGCATTTGTAACCTTAGCCAAGAAAGTGCAAAATGAGAAAGGTATTTCCATTGTGTCTATCAGGTCAGATCATGGAGAAGAGTTTGAAAACTCATACTTTCTGGAGTACTGCAATGAGTATGGAATTGAACACAACTTCTCAGCCCCAAGAACTCCTCAATAGAATGGAGTAGTAGAGAGGAAGAACAGAGCCCTTGGGGAGATGGCTAGAGCTATGCTGAATGAAAAGGAGCTATCTCAAGTATTTTGGGCTGATGCAGTAAATACAGCAAGCTACATCATAAATAGAGCCTACATCAGACCAATCCTTGGAAAGACTCCATACGAGCTGTACAAGGGAAGAAAGCCAAATTTGTCATATCTCCATGTGTTCGAGTGCAAATGCTTCATTCACAATAATGGGAAAGAAAATCTGGGTAAGTTTGATCCCAAATCCGATGAAGGTATATTTCTGGGCTATTATAGTAGAAGTAAAGCATATAGAGTTTTTAATAAAAGGTCTAATTTAGTAGAGGAATCTGTGCATGTGGTATTTATTGAAAATGAAACTGCTTCTAAACATGTATCTGATGAGGATGATCTTGTTTCAAACTTTAAAAAGTTAGATATCTCTAATGAAGGTATAATTGAACCTCAAAAAATATCTAAATCTGTTGATATAGAGAAAGATATTCAGGAGAGAAATTTTGAAGAAGAAAATAATGAAGAAATATATAACACCTTACTTTTATCTATATTTTCCCATATATTATAGTATGTACAATGTCCAATTAGCTCATATTAAGAGCTTGAACCATTAATAGAACCAAAATATTTAAATAAAAAAAACGTGGTACTATTCATTTGGTTCTCAAGTTTTCTGGATGAACTTTGAAAAATCATAACTTAATCCAGAAAAATCGTATCAATTTGGTTCAAGTCTCTAAATGAAGCTAGAAACATGAAATACAAGATAAAAATATGAAAACTTCTTTTAACCAGACCAATTAGTACAGTTTATTGCTCAAACTTACACTGTACAAATGGTCATTTCTCTCTTTTCCAGGATTTTGGCCGTAACTTTGAAAATTCATATCTAACCCTATACTGAGCCAAATCATGTATTCTATATGCCCTTGGAAAGATATATATGTATACTTGCCTTCATATTTTTCTTATACATTTATTTAGTCCAGACAGGGCATTATTTCAACTTAAATTACTAAGGGTCAGAACCTCACTCTTATTGGAGCAGTCTTGGGAAAACTTGTATATCTCTCATTGTACAGCTCCAATTGAATTCAAACTAGTGGCATATTAACCTCATAAGATAAATATTTTCATAAATGCAAGCCACTGAATTTTTGGAGCTCTGTACGATTTTATATCACTTTTCAAAGTAAGTGATACTTACAGTAAATTTCGCAGTTTTTACTTTACTGTCCAGTTTTGACCCTCAACTTCAAAAATATACTATAAATTGTACACATATCCAAATTGAGTGTTCTTTAGCTCATTAGAACGCTTATTCTCTCTACTTTCAGAGAATATATAAAAATTGACTTAATTTCCCTGTTTCAGTCAAACAGTGTTGACTTTACTTTCATGGCTACAAAATAAACTTCTAACAGTATAACATGGCAAGCAAGACTTCATAACAAGCTCTCATGATTATTCCATGTTTCAAATCCATGCCAAACATTTCATAGTGCTCATAAGAACATAATAGTATAATGGCACAGATCTAAATGCATATACATGGTTTTATACAAAATTTCAAATATACGCTTATAGCTTGAAAACACCATCAAGCATCATTCTCATCTTTATTCTCCTTGCCTTTTCTTTGGACTCCTTTGCCATAGATTGTGCCTAGTCATTTGGGATACTTGAGGGGATGAGATTGGGGGACAATCTCAGTAGCAAGTTACATTCCATGCAATTATGTCAATCATATCAAATAAACTCACATTTGATCACATATAACCACATCAATCATCTTTAAACAATAAATTGTCATATTAGTCATAAAAATTTCGGCAGCATAACGGCTTAGAAAATGGACATCCCGGGGAATAAAACCCCTCATTTTACAGCCAAGACCAATCAAAGAAATCACAATTTCAATATGGCAAGACAATTTAATCATAGAAAGACAATGAAAGAACATAAAGCAAGAATATGAAACTTAGCTACCTTGAAGCATTCCTTTGGCTCTTCCTCTTGAATCTAATGCTTCACCACTTGGTTCCCCCTCCTTTAAGAACTTACTTGGGCTTTATCAATTCCTAATACACCATTAAACACTCACTTTATTCACTGGTTTCATGAGTTACTTCTTAAAGACTCACAAAACACTAGAATTTCATTTTCTTCACCTTAAGCTTTTTATTTAACCCCATACTTGCTCTTAAGGTTTTGGACCATGGGGAATCCATTTTTACCATCAAATACATGAAAATCCATCTCCTTCCCACCTTATTAGTCTGACCAAAATCTGTTCCTAAGAGGAAGAAATTGGTTTTTCACAAAACTTACTTAAATCATACTATACTTGCTTCCTCTTGCAAAATCTCATATCAAATCATGATTTTATGACTTTAAAACAACTTTTCTTTCCATTAATCATGATTGGGCAGATTAGAACAGTGGATGAAGGAGAGAAAATTTCAAGGGAACTAACTCATAAAGCTTAGAAACTATGCTAGAATACTTAAAGATCACAAGAGGTTTGCTTACCAATGTTCCTTGCATTTCTTCCTTATTTTTTCTTCTCTTTTTCTTTCCTCCTACGTAGCTTCCTTTCTTCATCACTTTGCTGCAGCTTCTCGCCTTCTTTTCTTGCCCAAATATGACGCACACATGAGAGCCAAGGAGGGAGTATTTATAAAGGATGTGAGCCAATCAATTTTTGCCAACTATGTCTCTTGAAAATTCTTGGGAAAATGACATAAACTACTTAAATAATATATTTTCCCATGTGCAGCTTGTTGGCCACGAAATTAAGGGTACTTTGGTCCAAAAATTTTAGTTATTTACTTATCCAGATATATCTTGGACCGGTCTGGACAATTAAAGTTACTTTAGCAGTATATTTTACTATTATTGGGATACTAATTATAATCATAAAATTACCATAATATAATTATCCCAATTGGTCCAAATATAAGACCCACACATTTTTCTTGAATGAATACTGCTTCTTCCTGCAGTCCAGACTGACATTTATCGGGTAAGATATTAATATTAAATCATAATTACCCAATAAATATTATTTTGATCTTAATAAATTCCATACTATATTCCATTGGTCTTATCTCATTGAGAGCTTCATTTTGACTATAATTTTTCATATTTACAAAAATGCCCTTTACCCGGGACCCATTTATAATTTTTAAAACTTCCGGGTCATTAGGTGTAATTTTCACCAAAATTCATAAAATTGGTTTAAGTTAACGCGTGACGTCCACCGCCCTTGAACTTCTTCGTTCTTCTCTTTTTTTTTTTTTTTCCTCTTAGGGACAAAATCGTCATTTTCATAATTCTTAAGGGCAAAAATATAATTTCTGATTTTTCCATCCAATCAGGAAAAATGATCTCTTTACCTTATTTCATGCAAAACGGTGTCTGCCCGTTTTTGCAAATTCTCTATACATTTTTTAGTTATCTAATATTTTAGGGATGTTACAATTCCTTCCCCCTTAAAATAAATTTCGTCCTCGAAATTTAGATACATACTAGTACCTCTTATTTTCTTTCTCTTAATTTCTCAATTTTCCAGACTATTTTTTCCAGAGAAATACTCTTATTTCTCACTTACTTGACTTTTCAGTCAATATTTTACCCTGGTATCATTTAGTCATTTATAATATTTGAAGAGTCTGGTTCATATTCTTTAAATTGGGAATTATGAGGACATCATAAACTATCTTTATCTTGGGGGTATTGAGAATTTTCACTCGTAATATCCTTATTCTTACTTCCATAACTTTCTCTTATCTTATTCATACTATACTTTCATTATTGGCACCTGATATTATCTCTTTCTCTACTTTCATTGCTTTAGACTATTCATATGAATAATCTTTTTACTAAGGCATAAGCTCGTCACATTAGCTTTGCCTATATGACATTTACAAGTCATCTCATATTTGCTTTTCACTTCTTTTCTTTGCTTTACCTCAAGTATAACTCTTCTTTTATCTCATAATCCCTTGAGGCTATTATGATCTCAAACACTTTTATAGTAATATCATAGATATAACAACTCATGGTAACTATAATAACTTCTAGTAACCCTTCATGAGAGCATTATTTACCGCTACTATAAGTGGGAACATGCTTTTCATAGAATTATTATATAAAACATTGGCTAATACCTGCTCCTCAACCCTGTTACATTACTTGTATCCTAATCCATGCTTACTTTAATAATTATAGACCCCTATGGTCATTATTGGATCAGGATTAATCATCTTAGGGAAGGAGGTTTAGCCTTTGTAGCTTATAAAAACTCATTTCTTGATCTCTTTCCACATTAGTTTCTCTTCTAATTAAGTGGTAAGACAACTTGAGAGAAATTTTTCATAACATCTTGCTAAACTCGAATACCTCTCATCTCTATTACAGTGTTCGGTCTCTCCCATTTCATAACTTTACTTGCTTTACTAGGATCTACTGCGATCCATATGGGAGATTTTGTAACCTACTAACCGTACTTCTTGGAGCCCAGCTCCCATCTACTAAGTTTAGCAAACTTTTTCTTTAATTACATTTCAAAACTTCTCAATTATCTTTCATGCTCCTTTAAATGTTTGAGGTCACAATAAACTATTTATCTTTTATTCATATAGCCTAACAGGTGCTTTTAGTAAAATTATCATAAATTCTCGGTGCCCAAATTTAATCATTAGCACATTTTTCTTACCTTTTACATCTTTTTCATACTTCCCAGTAGGTCACTCATTCTAAAATCTCCCTCACTTGAGCACACTTAATTGTAAAGTGCTAAGGGGTTCTGTTGCACTCTTATCATTTTTTAGACTTCGAGAATGCAGCATTGGGCTTCACTATAACTCATATGTGTGACCTCTGGATTACTTATTGCTTTTAATTTTAGGGAATTCATCCCCTATACTTATACTGCTTCTTTTTACTCTAGCCTTTACTAGCTTAGAGATTCATCTTATTACTACGCCTTTACGTATAAACATACCCATGAATCTTGTACTCTGCTTATCTTATCAGACCTTTAAGATCTTTTGGCTCTTTGTGATTCAGGGTCTAAATAATATTAAGGCAGTGGTCTCTAACTTTATATTCTTATGACATATCTGCTTTATCTGTTTTTATACATAACTTCTTAGTTATTTAGCCACGGTCAATTAGTGTTTTAGCAATTTAAGAGAAACTTCTTAACCCTTCAAAAGTCTCTTGCTAGCTCAGTTAGAATCTAGCCTTCGGCCTCTCACCATTACTCATTCTTGCTCTATCGGGCATCACCCCAAGAGCTACTTTCCATTACTTTGCCTTGGCGACTCATCTGATGGAGGATTTTATCTCTTTGCTCAATTGGGCTTCTCCCCAAGAGCTACCTTCCATCTGCCTTGCCTCAGCTGCTTTTATCATATGGAAGATTTCATTTCTTTGCTCAATTAGGCTTCTCCCCAAGAGCTACCTCCCTTTTTCATCACCTTAGCAATTAATGGAAAATTGTATTCATTGTGAGATCTTTTGGCCAAGAACTTTCTTTTAGCTAGATTTCATACTAAACTCAGCAATCAACTATCTCAAGGTTTCTTAGTTCCCTAACTGCTTACCACTAATCAAATACCTTAGGCTCATACTTTGTACCTTATACCTCATAAGTATACTAACTTTTCTTACAAAAGCATTACATCTTATCAAACTTTCTCGTTTCAATCTTACATCAACTTTCTTGTCTATTCTTAACATCATTTTTCAAGCATTTCTTAGCTTGAGCTATCAACAGAACATTTAACTTAGGCTCAATACTTGGAACACCTTCAGGGGGAAACCAAAATCATCATCTTGCTCATACAATCTAGAAGGAGATTATTTACAAAAGTTGATTCATACCAATGCTCACATCACTACAAGGGAAAGACATACAAATTTTTGTATTGCTACGGTGCTTATTTAGACAAATAATGGAGATTACAGCCCAGTTTCTCATCAAGACATTCTCATATAACTTCCAGACTCAACTTCTTCACATAGCTACATAATTAGTCTTGCACCTGAATCATACCTTTACTAAGGTCAGGTGACTTACAGATCTTAGATTGAGATTAGCACAAAGACTTTTTCCTGTACTTATGGTCTGGAGTTGGCCATCTCCATAGTACTGTCACGAGTATAGTGTCCCGACTTTTATACTTAAAGCACACATTCTTCATTGCTAATCATAACTTTCTACTATGAGCCTTTCCGCATTCTTAAAAATAGGAGTTGGCTTACTCAACTATCTCCTTTGTGCTTATTGCCTTACTTCTTAAATCCCCTGGTATTCCAAGGTTACTTACCATTACTTATCAACAACTGTTGAAGAAAGATTAGGTATCGAGTCAGTTGATTATACCTTATGACATATTTAATGACTGACTCATTCACATCTTAGCTGATCCTTATAATTTTACTCTCTTTTTATCTCTTACAGACTAGAGAAAATAACTTTCATAAAACTATTCCTATAATACTTCCCAAGTCAATAGAGTGCCCTTTACCTGATTAGCTCATTCCGTGTTCTGCCGCCATTGGTCAGTCTCCTTTACTATCAAACCTCCATTTTCGACGTGCATCCTGTCATCTTTGAAATCTTTTTTTTTTTTTTGGCTCATAATCTACTTTTCGACAATGTGCACATCAAATTTATCATCAAAGAATGGAAGCTAATACTTTCTCATCAGGCAATCATATATTGGTGGTTGGCGAACACATCTAGTTGCCTTGGGGAAAATCCTACAAAACCTACTAATTTACCTGAGGCTGCTGCAGTATAGCTGGAAACCTTAAGGGCTCTAGCTTTTCCCTTGTTGTCCTTGAGCATTAACTATCTCTTATAGTTACTCAATAGTTTCCTACTCTTGATCCAGAAAACTAAGGATTACTTGCAAGGGATCTAAACTGGGAGTACATTCATTTACTATTACTAGAGTCATTTGAGAGGTGTGTGCTTATACTATTAGCCTTTGTTGAGCACCTCTTTGTATCTTAACGACTCTTAATAACAACTTGAACTCCACAATTACATTAACTACTACTTCATTATACCATCACTGGTAAGAACTTATTATCGTATCTCGATCCCTGGTCTTTTACTTTACCAATCTTTAATCAACATCTGGTTGCATATATATTTAGTCAAAGATTGTAGCTATATATCTTATTTCTATACACATGTTCTTTATATACATATTTCCTTGAGCTTATAGGGCTTCCATACTAACATTAGGCTTCTTAATTGGATCTTCTTCTGGATCCTGATTTGAGAATTCTATTGCCTCAGCTTTCCTTCCTAATAGCGCTCTACCTGGAGCGTTCAGGCAATAACATAGCCTTTCAGAGTGTTAAACACTCAACCTTAAGGGAACTCCTTAGTACAGCTCCATAGCTCATGATCTTGTTATGACATCTAGTACTTGCTCAACCCATTCTCTTATAGGAAGCTTAAAATCATAATGCCCTTCTAAGAATCTGTTTCACTTCTTGTACTGTACCAAGGAAATCTAAAATTAAGCATATCCTCACAAATCCATCATGATATTTATCATACATAGCTTTAATAGCATTTGGATTTGGAGTTCTTGGTTTAGTTGGAATGAAAATCTTGCTGGATCCTATGTCTTCCCTTATAGGATCTTGATTAGGCTCAGGCCAAATTCCTGTATCTGGGTTACTCACCATCTTTCTTTTCTGACATTAGTTTTCCCCCATTGATTCTTTTCATAACTATCATTTATTCCTTATTGGCCTCTTTCATTCATTACTGAAAACATCTTGCCACTGAACTTATTTTGTAGGCAGGATACTTGCTTTTTACTTATTAACAACCTACCATCACATCTCATAGCTACTTTCTAGTCAGTGGCTTGGCATTAGAGAAAAGCCTTAGGTCAACATTCATACTAGCTGCTGATTAATGAGGTTTCATATCTTTCTAAAATCATCCTAGATCATCTTCTTTCAGAGAACTATCAGAACTATAGGGCTCATTAATCTTTCTCATCATCTCATACTCTTTAGAGGTATACTACAACCTCAAAATTGGTCAACTGCGACCACGAGATCTATTGTGATCTCTAAGCCCTACTAGGATCCTCTGTGATCCTACATCTTCTTTTACTGATAGGATCTAACTACGATCTAACTCTGAAAGAATTCCCGACCTAAGGAAATCATCATTTGTAAAACATCCTCAACTAATCCAGCAACTATCATAAATCATCTATAAGACTAATCTCATATGCTACTAAACATTCTTAGGCCAGTTTCTCAAAAGGAATATTACTTCTCATCAAAAGGAAAAACTATAGCTCAAAGGATTACTTTCCTTCCTCATTGCAAAGATTTGCCTAGATCTTTGCTCTAAGAGCCAGGACCTTCGGCTCTGATACCAAAATGTAACACCTTACTTTTATCTATATTTTCTCATATATTATAGTATGTACAATGTCCAATTAGCTCATATTAAGAGCTTGAACCATTAATAGAACCAAAATATTTAAATAAAAAAAACGTGGTACTATTCATTTGGTTCTCAAGTTTTCTGGATGAACTTTGAAAAATCATAACTTAATCCAGAAAAATCGTATCAATTTGGTTCAAGTCTCTAAATGAAGCTAGAAACATGAAATACAAGATAAAAATATGAAAACTTCTTTTAACCAGACCAATTAGTACAGTTTATTGCTCAAACTTACACTGTACAAATGGTCATTTCTCTCTTTTCCAGGATTTTGGCCGTAACTTTGAAAATTCATATCTAACCCTATACTGAGCCAAATCATGTATTCTATATGCCCTTGGAAAGATATATATGTATACTTGCCTTCATATTTTTATTATACATTTATTTAGTCCAGACAGGGCATTATTTCAACTTAAATTACTAAGGGTCAGAACCTCACTCTTATTGGAGCAGTCTTGGGAAAACTTGTATATCTCTCATTGTACAGCTCCAATTGAATTCAAACTAGTGGCATATTAACCTCATAAGATAAATATTTTCATAAATGCAAGCCACTGAATTTTTGGAGCTCTGTACGATTTTATATCACTTTTCAAAGTAAGTGATACTTACAGTAAATTTCGCAGTTTTTACTTTACTGTCCAGTTTTGACCCTCAACTTCAAAAATATACTATAAATTGTACACATATCCAAATTGAGTGTTCTTTAGCTCATTAGAACGCTTATTCTCTCTACTTTCAGAGAATATATAAAAATTGACTTAATTTCCCTGTTTCAGTCAAACAGTGTTGACTTTACTTTCATGGCTACAAAATAAACTTCTAACAGTATAACATGGCAAGCAAGACTTCATAACAAGCTCTCATGATCATTCCATGTTTCAAATCCATGCCAAACATTTCATAGTGCTCATAAGAACATAATAGTATAATGGCACAGATCTAAATGCATATACATGGTTTTATACAAAATTTCAAATATACGCTTATAGCTTAAAAACACCATCAAGCATCATTCTCATCTTTATTCTCCTTGCCTTTTCTTTGGACTCCTTTGCCATAGATTGTGCCTAGTCATTTGGGATACTTGAGGGGATGAGATTGGGGGACAATCTCAGTAGCAAGTTACATTCCATGCAATTATGTCAATCATATCAAATAAACTCACATTTGATCACATATAACCACATCAATCATCTTTAAACAATAAATTGTCATATTAGTCATAAAAATTTCGGCAGCATAACGGCTTAGAAAATGGACATCCCGGGGAATAAAACCCCTCATTTTACAGCCAAGACCAATCAAAGAAATCACAATTTCAATATGGCAAGACAATTTAATCATAGAAAGACAATGAAAGAACATAAAGCAAGAATATGAAACTTAGCTACCTTGAAGCATTCCTTTGGCTCTTCCTCTTGAATCTAATGCTTCACCACTTGGTTCCCCCTCCTTTAAGAACTTACTTGGGCTTTATCAATTCCTAATACACCATTAAACACTCACTTTATTCACTGGTTTCATGAGTTACTTCTTAAAGACTCACAAAACACTAGAATTTCATTTTCTTCACCTTAAGCTTTTTATTTAACCCCATACTTGCTCTTAAGGTTTTGGACCATGGGGAATCCATTTTTACCATCAAATACATGAAAATCCATCTCCTTCCCACCTTATTAGTCTGACCAAAATCTGTTCCTAAGAGGAAGAAATTGGTTTTTCACAAAACTTACTTAAATCATACTATACTTGCTTCCTCTTGCAAAATCTCATATCAAATCATGATTTTATGACTTTAAAACAACTTTTCTTTCCATTAATCATGATTGGGCAGATTAGAACAGTGGATGAAGGAGAGAAAATTTCAAGGGAACTAACTCATAAAGCTTAGAAACTATGCTAGAATACTTAAAGATCACAAGAGGTTTGCTTACCAATGTTCCTTGCATTTCTTCCTTATTTTTTCTTCTCTTTTTCTTTCCTCCTACGTAGCTTCCTTTCTTCATCACTTTGCTGCAGCTTCTCCCCTTCTTTTCTTGCCCAAATATGACGCACACATGAGAGCCAAGGAGGGAGTATTTATAAAGGATGTGAGCCAATCAATTTTTGCCAACTATGTCTCTTGAAAATTCTTGGGAAAATGACATAAACTACTTAAATAATATATTTTCCCATGTGCAGCTTGTTGGCCACGAAATTAAGGGTACTTTGGTCCAAAAATTTTAGTTATTTACTTATCCAGATATATCTTGGACCGGTCTGGACAATTAAAGTTACTTTAGCAGTATATTTTACTATTATTGGGATACTAATTATAATCATAAAATTACCATAATATAATTATCCCAATTGGTCCAAATATAAGACTCACACATTTTTCTTGAATGAATACTGCTTCTTCCTGCAGTCCAGACTGACATTTATCGGGTAAGATATTAATATTAAATCATAATTACCCAATAAATATTATTTTGATCTTAATAAATTCCATACTATATTCCATTGGTCTTATCTCATTGAGAGCTTCATTTTGACTATAATTTTTCATATTTACAAAAATGCCCTTTACCCGGGACCCATTTATAATTTTTAAAACTTCCGGGTCATTAGGTGTAATTTTCACCAAAATTCATAAAATTGGTTTAAGTTAACGCGTGACGTCCACTGCCCTTGAACTTCTTCGTTCTTCTCTTTTTTTTTTTTTTCCTCTTAGGGACAAAATCGTCATTTTCATAATTCTTAAGGGCAAAAATATAATTTCTGATTTTTCCATCCAATCAGGAAAAATGATCTCTTTACCTTATTTCATGCAAAACGGTGTCTGCCCGTTTTTGCAAATTCTCTATACATTTTTTAGTTATCTAATATTTTAGGGATGTTACAAAATATCTCAAGAACTCCCTAGAGCTTGGAGATATCAAAGGAATCATCATGTTGATCAAGTGATAAGGAATGTTCAAGAGAGAGTCAGAACCAGAAAACAGTTAAGGGATCAAATGATTAATTATGCTTTCATTTCTCAAATTGAACCTAAATGTATTGAGGAAGCCTTAACTGATGAGTACTGGATTCTAGCTATGCAGGATGAATTAAATCAGTTTGAAGGAAATCAAGTCTGGGATTTAGTGCCTAGACCCAAAAATCATCCTGTCATAGGTACCAAATGGGTTTTCAGAAATAAACTTGATGAATCAGGATCAATCATTAGAAACAAAGTTAGACTGGTTGCTAAAGGATATAATTAAGAAGAGGGTATTGATTTTGAGGAAACTTTTGCTCCAGTAGCTAGATTAGAAGCAATTAGAATTCTATTAGCATATGCATGCATAAAAAATATTTTGTTACATCAAATGGATGTAAAGAGTGCTTTTCTGAATGGATATATCATGGAAGAAGTTTATGTAGATCAAACTCCAGGTTTTGAGGATTCTACAAAACCAAACCATGTTTATAAACTGAAGAAAGTTCTTTATGGTTTAAAACAAGCCCCTAGAGCATGGTATGATAGATTGAGTAATTTTCTAACTGACAAGGGGTTTAATAGAGGAAAAGTAGATACAACTTTATTCACTAAGAAAGAAAACAAAGATTTACTGATTGTTCAAATCTATGTTGATGATATTATATTTGGTGCTACTAATGAATCTCTTTGCAAGAATTTTTCTAAGCTAATGCAGGGGGAATTCGAAATGTCTATGATGGGTGAACTCAACTTCTTCCTTGGATTGCAAATCAGACAGTGCAATGATGGTATCTTCCTCAATCAATCCAAGTATTTGAAGGAATTGCTGAAGAAGTTTGGAATGGAAAATGCCAAGCCAATGGGGACACCTATGGCTACTGTAACCAAATTGGACATGGATGAGAAAGGGAAATTGTTTGACATAACTCAGTATAGAAGAATGATTGGATCCCTGCTGTACTTAACTGCCAGCAGACCTGACATTATGTTTTGTGTCTGTATGTGTGCAAGATTCCAATCATGTCCCAAAGAAACCCATGCAACTGCTGTGAAAAGAATCTTCAGATATCTTATTGAAACATCACAGATGGGTCTTTGGTATCCAAAGGGCAATGGAGAGGATCTCAAAGGATACACTGATGCTGACTTTGCAGGATCCAAAACTGACAGAAAAAGCACAAGTGGAACTTGTCAGTTTCTTGGAGGATCTTTGGTTTCATGGTTTAGCAAAAAGCATAACAGTGTGGCCTTATCCACAGTAGAGGCTGAGTATATTGCAACTGGAAGCTGTTGTGCCCAAATCATTTGGATGAAACAGTAACTGAAAGATCTTGAGGTTGAGTTGAAAGAAATACCAATAATGTGTGACAACCAAAGTGCCATCAATATCACAAAGAATCCTGTCATGCATTCAAGGACAAAACATATTGAAGTTAGGCATCACTTCATAAGAGATAACGTTCTGAAAGGAGAAATTAGATTGGAATACATCCCCACAGAAGATCAAGTTGCTGACATTCTCACAAAGCCTCTATCAAAAGATAGATATTGCAAAATCAGAAGAGAATTGGGTATGGTAAATCTCAATGAACTGTAAGTAAATCATTGTGCAATTTTTTTTTATCTTTCAACATTGAATTAATTTTAACTTTAGCATCGAAGGATGTTTAATTTAAGTTGCAGGTGCTCCTCATGGGATTCAATGCTGATAAATCTGAAAAATAGAGCTTATCAGAATGGAACAATTAAAGAGTGAAGAAAATGGAAGAAATTCTAAGCTTCTGGATCCATTCTGTAAGTTTTTAAAGTTGAAATTCGTATATTGATTATGTGTTAGATGCATTTCTGTGAAAAACTAAGTTTATGAGGAAGTCAGCATGGTCAACATTCAAATTTTGGATACCCAACAGACGAACTTCGACCTGTTATTAGAAGGAACAGTTCTCAGTGATTCCTCAAAATTCGTCTGTTGATCCTTCAAAATTCAAATTTTCAAGAACAAAAATTCAAAGTTATGAATGTCCAACATGATGATTATACTAATGCTTATCTCTTAACATACGAATGTTGGAAAACTTTCACAAAGTAGAGAAATTCGAATTTTTGACTTAAAATTTGTCTGTTGAAACATGCTCCTCAATGTTGAATCTTTGAAAGATGAAGTTTTGTTTGCTTAATTTTTTTGTTGTTTGGTGGTTTGTTTGCTGCTTGACGTTTGCCTTTGAAAATTCGACAAAGTCCGTTTGTTCATCTTGTGTTATCTTAACCAAGCCTCTATCAGACGAACTTTCACAAGAAAATTCATCTGTCAGTAAGCTTTGCTAGACGGTTTAACTTGTAACTGCCCGAAGTTCGAATTTTGACCCTTCAAAATTTGTCTGTCAGACGGTTACATACGGTTTTCATTTGAACAGATGCAACCCTATTCCTATTCTCTCTGAGTCTGTTCTAATCCTGCATTCAATACCCTTCAATTCTGACCAAAAACTATCATTACCCACCATTTTAACTTCCTTTCGCATCCTTTAAACCTATTCCTTGCCTTATTCTGCAACATTCATCGGTGAAAATGGCAAGAGTTAAGAATCCAAAAGCTGGCAAAGGAGAGGCTCAGCCAAAACATTCAGTTAAATCCCAATATGCAACAAAGGAAGGAGAAAAACCGAAGAGAAAGGCCGAATCCAGTAAGGGAACTCCTTCAAAATGCCAGAAATCTACACCCAAGGGAGAATCAAAGAAGGCTGGACCTTCTTCCTCAAAGATAACAGAACCTTCGGTCCCTGTTCCTGTTACTACTGAACCTGCTGCTTCCACTTCATCCTCAAGTACTGAATTTGGGGAATATGAGCTTACCACACTGCCATTATAGAGCACTCCACAGATTCAAGAGGAATACTCCACCAAGTTTGCTAACAAAAAGGTAATCAAGCCATATTGTGTAAACTTGGAAGATTTCTTGGTCTCCAATAGTTTTGATGCTGGTATATGGATGGTGAGATATAAGAATTTGTTGGAGATATTAGAGAGATATGATGATAAGGTAGTAAAGTCTTGGTATGCTTTCCTAAAGTACAATAGCAAGAAGAAGAAGTGGGTAGTCAATCTGAGATCTAGGACCATCTGGCTTACTGATGAGACATTTAATAAGGTATTGGAAATCCCAGGACAAGATGGACTCAAGATTGACATCACTGCCTCTAGATACATGGATGAGGCAGAAACTACTAATGAAGAAGGTGGCTCCTTTTTGAACTACAAGGAGAGCACAATTTTGAGCACATTGTTCAGAAGAAAGGAAAATTGGCCATTAATAAACGTGTTGAAGCCCACAGACCTCAGTGTTCAAGTGAGGATCTTGCACTACATAGTGTCTAGGATCATATTCAACAAAGGAGGTAGCTTCAATCTAATAACAAGGGCAGATGCACATGTCATGGCAGCAATCATGCGTGGAAAATTGATCAACATGGGTCACATCATTCACCAACGCATGATCAAGGCAAGAGATCAGAGGAAGAACTCCATACTCCCCTATGCTGCTATCATTTCCACAATTCTGCAATATGCCAGAATTCAGCATCTTGAGAAGGGGAAGGGCAAGCCCACTGAGATCTTCAAGGAGAAAGAACTGCAAAGAATAGGTATTGAAAAGGATGAAGGAAGATGGGTTGGAAAGGGAGCAGGAAGAACTGAGGATCTATTCTTTGTTGAAGGTGCCTCCCTATAGCAAGAGGGTACTTCTGAGGCTCCTGCCAGACCTACTCCTCAGCCCTCTGTGCCTATTCCATCTCCATCCAAGCCCACTCACATTCCATCCACTCCCTCCTCTCGTGCCAAGCCAACCCAGATCACTGAGTTGTATGACAGTCTGTCTACACTCATTCTTAGCATCAGGGATGAGCAAAATACCAAGTTTGTTCATCTGTAAGATCAGATTCATCAGTTGGCAAAGAACATGAAAATGGTTGCTGATGCTTATGAAGAAATTTGAAGTGTAATCCCTACCACATCAGCTCTACCTCAGCCAGGTTTTTCTGTGCCTGTCCAATCTCCAACCCCTGAGCCTCCAAACCCCTTTGAGCTAGCCTCTTCTGACCATGATGATGATATAGATGGGGATGAGCCTGCTGGTACAATGAGGACACCAAGTCCTGGTCCACCCTTAGACTATGGTTTGGAAGAAGAAGGACTTCAAGAAACTAGCCCTCATGAGCATATGCAAGAAGATGCTCAGGATTCAATTCTGTCCATTCAAGAATCTGAGCAAGTTGAAAGACTGGTGGTAGCCATTTCCACCTCTTCAATGCAGGAGGATACCAGTAATAAAGAGAGGAGCATTGTGCCTGTTGTTGATTATGAAGCTATTGCTCACAATGCTCTGCTGCAAGCTCAGAGGAGAAGGCTTGAAGAAATGTTTCGTCCTGATGAACCAGCTCCTCCTTCTCTTGCTACTTATGGACTCTCAGAGGAACAAATAGCTTAGTTGGCTCTTTCCAGGCAGGCAATGCAGGAGTTGCTTAAGGTCTCTGATGATGATGAAGAACCAAGTCCTGAGCCTCCTGCACCAGCTGAGCCAGAAATCCAATTTGCTCCTGTGCCTCTCAGAGTTATTCCAATCACTCATATCCCTCATCCGCTTGATTTTGTTGGCCTTCCTGATGATGCCAAAAAGGGGGAGAAGAAGAAGCAAACTGGAAAATCTGCTGCTGAGCCATCTGGGAAGATGTACAGCAAGAAGACCAAGCCAAAGAGGAAGTGATGGAAGGATTGTTTAGATTTTAGGCTTGAGTCCTCTTGTAGCACTGTTCAATACTCTTGTTTGTGTTTCTGTTGTTTTTTTTTTATTGTTTGCATTTTGTACTTATCATGTGTATTTAGAAGAACTTTGAGTAATTTTGTCTCTGTAAAGCAACAAGTATTGAAATGAATGAAATCCTTGGTTGCAATAATTTGTACTTATCACTTTCTAAATCTCTTCACTGATGTGCTATATATGATATCTTTTGAAATATAATGCATATGTTGAGGGGGAGCTTGCTAAAGCAAACCCAAGTACTAATCCAGTTTGTAAGTTGTTTTGTCATCATCAAAAAGGGGGAGAATGTTGAATCAAGAAGTTTTGTTGATTCCAAATCAACTCTCAAAAGCTTGGAATGAAGATATCAAAGGAGCTCAAAATGGTTCAAGTGAAGAAATTCTGGAAGAATCTATGCAAAATTTGTTGTAGAATGTTTAGTTGAGTTTAAATATGGGTAAAAGACTTTGATTTGATGAAAAGATGTTTTAAAAACTTGATTTTATGAAATATTTGAAAAATACCCACCAACAGACGAACTTTGGAAAGTTTACATTGAACTGTCGTGTTGGAAATTCGAATTTCGACCTAAAATTGAATAAGTCTGAAGAGATGCCTCTCTGACAGACGAATTTTAATTTTCCAAAATTCAAAATTTTCATAAGTGTTTGAAAGAAGTTGTTGAGTAACAGACGAACTTTGATCTTTGAACATTCGAATTTTAGACAAGATGAAATTTATGAAAACTGAAGAAATTCGTCTGAAAGAATGTTAAAGTTAATCTGAAATCAAGATCATATTGAGTTTCAAATCTGATCACTGACAGACGAATTTTGAACATGGAAATTTGAATTTTTGAAGCTAAAGTTGTAAGTCTGTTGCAATGACATGATGACATGTGAAGGACAGTGTTTACAAATTCGAATGTTGAAGTAAGTCTGAAAAGAGGTCTCTCTGACAGACGAACTTCATTCTTTAAAAATTCGAATTTCGAATTAAATGAACTACCATGCCTTTTGAGTCTGCTGCGGATAGACGAATTTTAGGGTTCCAAAATTTGAATTTCGAGGGTACTGTAGCAAATTGAAAACACTGTTCACACTTAACAGAAAAACTTTCTTCTTAAAAATTCATATGTCACAACATGGAAACATTTTCTAATTTTCAAAATTTGAATTTCACTTTATGAACAGACGAACTTCAGTACTTCAACATTGGAAGCTTTAACCTTTGGTTCCTTCGAAATTCATCTGTTGACCAACCGAAATTCGAATTTCAGTATGCCAGAAGCATTAAATGCGGTTGGTTAAAGGATAGTTTTTCAGAGTAACTATTGGATAACTTTCCCAACGGATAGATTTTATCTCTAAGGGACATTTGAGACCTAAATCTATAAATATAACATCATTTGAAGTTGTGGGTAACGAATAAAACTTTGTATATACTGAAATTCTGCCAAATCTTCTACTCAAAGACTTTTACCCTCTTCCTTCAGTACTTGCACTTCAACTTTCATATTCACTCTATTCAAGAGAGTTTCACCATTGTAAACAATCTAATCTTCATCTGAAAGATAGATTTACTTGTGAGGAGATATCACAAGGGATTGTAAAGCACATAGTGAAAGTGCTAAGAGTGATTGAGTGAGCTCTAGAAAACAGAGCATACACGTTGTACTGTGGCATTTGTAAAAAGCCCATGAATTCTTGCAGTATAGTGGAAAATCTCAAGTAGTGACTTAGGGACTGGACATGGGTCAAGTGGAGAGACCGAACCAGGATAAATATCTGAGTTTTTCTTCTCCCTATCTCTTCTCTTTTAGCTTATTGCTTTATACTCTGTTTTTCATTATACCTTGCTTTCTTCATCATTTTCACTTTGTGCAGAAAATTTTTAATCTTTCCAATTCACCCCTCCTCTTGGGAAGTCAGCCTTACTAACAACTAAGGCAATCATCCAGCTCAGCAACATCGTAGGAATCATGAATCATGCTATTTCTAAACTCAATGGATGCATCATCAATAAGCATATCAATCAAATTAAGACCTAAAGTAGAATGATCATCATGTGGGTATTTCATGGCATTAAACAAGTTAAAATGAAACACATTGCCAGCAAATTCCATTGATAAAATATCAAAGTGAACATCAATGATAGTTTTAGTAGTTTTTAGGAATGGCCTACCTAAGATCAATGGAGCATGACCCTTTGACTTAAATCTATCATCTACCATGTTTACGACATAAAAATTAGCAAGAAATATTAAGTCTTTTGCCTTTACTAGTACATCTTCCAACACTCCATCTAGATATACCTCCCTTCTGTATGCTAGTTGTGCCACCAATTGTGCAAGCTTGAGCTCTACTCCTTGGAAAGAAGAGTATACAGACTTGGGCATAGCATTGATTGCAGCTTTAATGTCAATCAAGGCATCAGTGAATTCCAAGTTGCCAATAATGCATGGTATGGTTAAACTACTAGGATCCTTACACTTATCTGGTAAAGGTTGCTGAAACAATGCTGGCACACATTTTCCAAGATCCATTCTTTCTTTCCCTCTATGTTGTCCCTTATTAATACACAACTCTTGAAGGAACTTGGCATACGGAACTATTTGACTAAGTCAATCAGGAGAACATTGATCTCCACTTTTTTGAAGATGTCCAAGATTTCTTTCTCTGCTTCTTGCTCCTTCAGCTTCTTGCTTTGAGTCATTGTACTAGGGAATGGTAGAATCTTCTTCTTTTCCTCCTCTTCATTCTCCTTGAACTCACTAGGTGCAGCTTGTGTCTTTTCTACAACTATCTTACCCTTATCAAATGATGTAGAAGAATGTGGATCCTCAATAGGCACTTCCTTGGAAATTATAGAAGATGTTGAAGCTTTTAGAGTAGATTTTTCCTTAAAATGAACTTGCGTCTCACTCCTTAATGATATAGCATTGATGTTAGCACTATTAGGGTTCACCACCATTTGGCAAGGTAATTTGCCTGCTTGACTTTTCACTTCATTAAGAGAAGAAACAAGATTACTTAACTAAGTATGAACATTTTGTGTCTCTTGTCTATGGTGAGTCTGCATATTTTGCATCTCTTGCTTAAATTGATGCATCATTTGTTTCATCATATTCTCAATGCCATCTTCTTTCTTGGGTTCTTCTTGAATAGGAATTGATTGTCTCATAGGTTGAAGAGCTTGTGGAGTACTGGGCCTTGCAACATTAAACCTCTGTTGGTTGTGTAACATTCCAAGAAAGCTAAAATATCTAGAAATGCATAGGGATTTTGCAAATATAGGAAGACACTATTTTACTTGAAAAAGGGCAAAGAGGCTATTTTATTCGGTCGGATGGAAAAATGAGAAATTATATTTTTGGCCCCAAGAATTATGAAAAGAACATTTATATCCCTAAAGTCATGAAAATTATGTGGAATGAGTATTAGAAATGTCTTGGGGAAAATTACACCTAATGACTCGAAAGTTTCAGAAATTATAATTTAACCCTGTGTCAGGGGTAATTTTGTAAATATGCAAAATTACTGTCAAAACGAACCCCTCGACGAGATAAGCACAATGGTATATGGCACTAAGGCTTAATGTTCAAGGATAAAGAAATAATCAGTACCGAGTGTTCAAAAGTAATACTAAACCGATAAAGTAAACCGCGAGCCCTACGATAGTTAAAAAGAAACCGGAATAGGATATGGGTCATACACATATACCATTTGAGACAAGATAATTATGGAAATATAAAAATAAAATTGGAATAGTCTTGTAGCCCAAAAATGCTAATTTACCATAAAAAGCAGTTTTATCGGTACGGTTAAAAATTACCCGGTTTAAGATATATCTGGATCAGAAAAAATTGAGCAATCTTGGACACTTAAAGTACTCATTCTCTGCATGCTTGGGGCAGCATGTTTTGTTTGAAAACTTCCTCAAGAAGTTGTTACTTTTTGACCAAAAAGTAATGTAACTTTAATTGAGGGTTAATTATGATTAAGCTACATAATTGACCACTTAATCACTCACTTTTCCACTTTACTTTCACGAGCAAGCAGCAGCAAAACAGAGGCTCAAAAACACAAGGGAGAAGAGAGAAAAGAGAGGAAGAGGAAGAGGGAGCTCAAGGCAAATGGAAAGCTTCACTTGTGGTAAGTTGCTCTTCCTTCTTCAAGCTTGCTATTTATGGTCTTTAAAGCTTGAACCATGGATTAGATTTCCCTCTCCACTCCCTTAGGTTTTCAGCCATGGCATGATTTAGCAAGAAATGGCGTTTTCCAACCATAAAGCTTGAATATGCAAGTAGTTTGTTGTATAACAAAATGTAGCAATTTTTCTTGAATTCCCCTGATTTTGGATGAGTTACTGTTCACACTTAGAGTTGGAATTTCATATTTTTTATGCCAAAAATAAGTTCTTCATGGTGGAAAATCTTAGGAACAAGTGATGGTTTCATGAAAAAGCTTAAGATTAAGAAAGTGAAATTTTTAGGTTTTTGAAGTTTAATTTGGAATAAATAGTAACCAAGTTAGAAATTGAATTTAGTAATTTTGAGGCCATATTTGGATTCCTCATGAAAAATTACATGGAATAGAGGTATAATTCATCATTTTTGAGTTAGAAATGAATTTTTGGTGAATTTTTGAAGAATTAGGGTTTCATGAACACTTTTTGAAGAAAGTTATGGAACCATTAGTTTGAGTAGTTGTTTGATGATGCAATAGGACTTGAAAAAGCCCAAGGAAGCTAGTAGGAGCATTGGTATCAAGTTGAGGAGTAAGAGAAAGCATGAAGGTAGCAATTTACCTATTCTTGCCTTATATTGTCATGTGAATTTCAATGAGTTTGATGACTTGCCTATTATTTGATATGATCAATTGTGATGCTTTGAGAATGTTGGCTCAGTTAATTGAGGGGTTTTGAGACCCCGGGATGTTCAAAATAGAAAATGAAACTCTGCCGAAATTTTTGTAAAATATTTTGGCATAAATGTTTAAAAGTATTCACTTGATGTTTTAGGATGATTATATGCTTAATGTGATAATATCATTGCATGAATGATGATTACTTCTGAGATTATTTGAATCTCACCCCCTTCAATGATTAACCATACTAGGGAGAACCAATGCAAAAGAGTTAAGGAAGGAGCAAAAGGCATGAAGAAGGAAATAATGTTGCAAGCCATTGTGTTATAATGTGAATGGTTGTTGGTGTCTTGCTTTTGTATGAAATTGTAAAATAGTGAATATTATGTCAATGTTGTAGAAAATGCATGAGAATTTCCAGTTCTGGATATTGTGATATTAAGTTATGTTCTACCAAGTTTCATTCCAAAATGAGTTCATTTACAAGGGTTTTGGCAAGCAAATTGCAATGTAGATTGAAACAGGGCATTTTGTAGATGTGTTTATTTAGTTCACCCTTTTCTATACCTAATGTGAGGTTAGGTTTATGGGATTTTTATACCAGATGGAGGGCATCTCAAGCTTTAATATGACACATAATTCACACCATTTGGAGTTGTATACATTAAATGATGAATTTTCAAAATTAGGGTTCAAAATAGGACAATATTGGGAAAATGGGAAACTGAAAGTTAAGTACTAGAAATTTCAAAAGATAACATAAAATAGTATGCTAATGATTTGGAAGTGATTGGAGTTATAGAATAAGAGATATGTAAGTCTTCCCAAAACTGTTTTAATAAGAGTTGGATTCTGGCCTTTCATGATTTAAATTAAAGTTATGCCCTGTGTAAGTGAAATAAATGTATAAGAAAAATATACCTATAAGTAGACATGTAGAGCTTTTTAAAGACATGGAGTATTCATAATTTGGGATAGAATAGAATGAAATATGATTTTTATAAATTGAGGTCAAAAAACTGGAAGATAGAAGAATGACCAAATGAATAGTAAATATTCACAAAATTACTGTATAAATTGGCCCAATGAAGTTACTGTTTCATATTTTTCCCATGTAGATCTGAATTTAAGAAAATGTTAGAGACTTGAATCAGCGCAAGATGAATTTTCTAGATTTAGTGAATTTTCAAAATTCATCGGGTAAAAGAAAAATTGCCAAATGATCTAATATATGGGAAATGGGCCCTAATATAAGGTGTTACAAGATGCACTTCCAATATGAAAATTCATACAAACTAACATGAATTATCTTTTGTAAACTCGAAATTCATATTTTGCCTACTAAAATTCAAATTTTGAAGTTTAAAATTCAATTTATAAAATATTTCTGTGTTAGCATTCAAAACTAAATACACCTCGTTAGACTGAGCTTTCAATGTATCATTTACTCTAAGAGAGAGTTTTCATTTTGTATTCATTCTTTTCTACAATTTCTGGGTAGAATCTTAGTGTGGGAAAATACTAAGGGAAATTACACATTTTGTAAGAGCGAGGGGAGAGTGGCTTCACAAGTGCCTACTGAAACTTGTGGGATGTATCGAGCTTCATAAGTGTCCAAATCAATCTTGTGTGTTAATTAAAGATATTAGGATGTTATAGTGGTTGATTGGCCAATTGGAAGTGTATGGTTTGTGGTTGGTTCTTCGGAGGCTTGCCAAAGCCACTGTGTGTGAGGTATCAGTAATCTGAGGTAACTAAGCGCTTGTAATATGTGTTATATGTTGATATATATATGTATGTTTCTGTTTATGCCACAATATCATTATATTTATGTGTATGGTTTTTCTACATATCGTGGTATACATACAGCTAGACGAAGTGATTGTATATGATGATGATGGTGAGTATGACATTATATATATGCATATGTGATTGTAAGATGCACACATGATTACATGCTAGCATGACCATGATAATAACTATGATGATAATTATATATATTGTTAGAGGCATGTTAGCATGGCATATACATCACCACCCTATGGGCATAGTGAGATATAGTGGATTGGGAGGCACTAATAAGATGATATATGATGATATGATAAAAGATCCCTACTACTAAATCTTCTCCTATAGTTATAAGAGCCAAGTGATAATGGATAAGATGATATGATGAAAGATCCTTGCTACTAAATCCTCTCCTGCGGTCAGGAGAGCCAAGTGGTAGTGGACTATGATATGATATGATTTGGTGATAGGATGGACCATCTCTGCCACTAAATCCTCTCCTATGGCTAGGAGAGCCAGGTGGTAGTGGATTACACCTTCCTTAAATCACCAGAAATTTACGGTGGTCCAAGGGAAGGATAGCCACGATCTAAGCATTAGTATGACCTTTAGCTAGATGCACTAGTGTGAGGTGAGCTTGGTGATGTCCCGAAATTAGCCTTCACTGACCGTTGGAAGGGAATCACCTATTCAAAATATCCTGTGAAAACTCCAACTCATGGTTCTAGCCATGTTAAGGGAGATATACATTCCATGGTATTTGGCATTGTACTACATCATTACATATATGTGTAATATTAATAATATTATTATATGTATGTGTTTGTTCCAGTTACTAAAACATTGTCTCACACCCGCTCCAATGACTAACATTTCAAGTGAAGACTTTGGTACCAGTTTAGAGATGACCATGGAACCATAAGCCTTTCCGTATTTGGGAATTTCAAGTATAATTGGTTGTCTATAATTTAGTTTATATAATATTGTGCCAAGTAGGTTGTTGTGGCTTGATGTCTATATCAGTGTCCTGGGAGTATTATCCATATGCTATGTGAAGATAGGATAATTGTGATGATGATGTTTGGATGATATAAATGATTATATGATAATATTGATGTTGAGGGATGATATAAGTTAGGTGTGGATATATGCTAGGTAAGGTTTGTATATGTGTGATGATGATATAGACCCCGGTATGGGACATTATTATTGGAGCACATGTTTGTGAGCCAAAATTACTGTATGTGGGAGCCCAAAGGTGTTTTCGGGCCTTATATACCTGTTTTGGGTATATAGCCCATTGTGTGATTTTGAGGTTCAAATGGGTTAATTCTTGGAGGAAAGGTTTCTTTGGGGTAAAATCTCATTGGATAGGTTAGTTAAGCTAAATAAGCCCTGCATGAATAGTCATTTAGTGCCAAATTGCCTTCAGCAACAATTGGAGGGTGTTCATTGTGAGTTTTGGTCAAAAAGTGGTCAAAATACTGTTCAATGTCTAAAATCTCCATATGGAGATAGATAGATTGAGGTGAAATTAGAGTTTATGGAAAGATTGGGACAAGATTGACTTGTAGGAGTTAGAGTCAGGCCAATCGGAAATCAGGGCACAAAGTTATACTTGTTGGAAGTTAAATAAAAAAATAAGTATTTTCTGATATAGAATCTGATATAGATGCCGCAGCCAGGCTAGGCTGGCCCCTACGCTAGTTGCTTCTATCCCAAAAATTTTCAACCTGAGAGTACTCAAGTTGTAGTGGTACTGTAGAGGTCGTGGTGTCGTGACATGATTTGCCTATTTTGGTTTTTGTTTAGCCAGTATTTTGGAGTTTTAAATTATTGGTAGAGGTTTATTTTGGTAGGGAGTTACAGGAGATACCTATAGAAATATATTATCTTCAACCTCAAATTCTAATAGTCTTCTTCCTTTATTGGCATAACTTTTTTGCTTACTTTGAGCTACTAGGAATTTCTTTCAAATAATTTCTATTTGCTTTGAGGCTTGGTCAACCAATTTTGGACCTAATAACTTCCTTTTACTTAGTTCAGTCTAGCATAAGGGAGATCTACATTTTCTCCTATATAATACTTCATACAGAGCCATTTGTATATGGGAATGGTAGCTATTATTGTATTTAAATTCTGACAATGGCAAGTACTCAGTCCAATTTCCTATCATTTCTAGTATACATGCTCTTAACATATCTTTTAGTGTTTGTATCGTCCTCTCAGTCTGTCCATTCATCTGAGGATGATATATTATATTGAACTTTATTGCATACCCAAGGCTTGCTGTAATGACTTCCAAAACTTCGACGTAAACGTTGGATCACGATCTGACATAATTGTATTTGGCACACCATGCAATCTTACTATCTCTTTAATATACACTTGCGGCAACTTGTCAAGCATATACATGGACTTTATAGCAATAAAATATGCCGATTTGGTTAGTCTATCTATTATGACCCAAATTGCATCATGTCCCGTCCATATCCTTGGTAATCTTATTACAAAGTTCATTGATATACGATCCCATTTCAATTTAAGTATTTCAAGAGGCTGGAGCATCCCTGCTAGTCTTTGATGCTCAATCATAACCTTTTGACATACTAAGCATTTAGCCATATATCGAGTAAGATTACCTTTCATCCTAGGCCACCAAAATAACGTCTTTAAATTATGGTACATCATTGTATTGCTTAGATGAATCATGTACTTACTCTGATGGGCTTATGCTCAAACCTTTTCTTTTAACTTAGCTACTAGGGGAATATATACTCTATTCCTAAACTTTAACAGTCCATCATTAGACATTAAAATCTCTTACCTCTCCCTTTCTCATTCTTTCCTTGACCTCTTTCATGAACTCATCGTCTTGTTGAGCCTCTGTCAATTGTTTTCGGAAATCATGTCCTATTCTAGTTTCATACAATAGGAGAAATAACTCTAGGTCCATTGACTTTCTTTCATTCATCATCAAACAGGCAACATGAATAGCTTTTCTACTTAAGGCATTGGGCACAACATTTGCCTCTACTGGATGGTATCTTGTGGGATGTTCATAATCTTTCAACAATTCCAACCATAGCCTTTGCCTTGAATTCAATTCTCTTTGATCGGTTAAATACTTTAAACCTTTGTGCTCATAGTAGATCTCTATGATAGAACCATAAAGATAATGCCTCCATAATTTTTGGGGCATGCACTATAGCTACAAGTTCTAAATCATGTGTGAGATAATTTTGTTCATAAAGCTTTAACTGTCAAGAAGCATATGCTACTACTTTACCTTCCTGCGTTAACATATAATCCAGTCCATGCTAACTAGCATCACTATAAACCACATATGGTTTCCTGGACTCAGGTAGGATCAACACAAGAGAAGAAGTTAGCTTAAGTTTCAAATTTTGAAAACTATTTTTATAATTCTTATCCCACAAGAAAGGTTTTTCTTTTCTTGTAAGTCTTGTAAGTGGTAGGCCAATTTGAGAGAAATCCTAAATGAACCTTCTGTAATATCCCGCTAAACCAAGAAAGCTTCTTACTTCAGTTACAATTTTAGGTCATTTCCATACCAGGACTTCATTCACTTTATTTGGATCTACTGTGACATCATCTTGTGTTATAACGTGCTCTAGAAATTGAACCTCTGTAAGCCAAAACTCACACTTATTGAGTTTAGTGTATAACTCTCTTTCCTTTAAAGCAATTAAGATAATTCTCAAATATTTATCATGCTCCTTTGAAGATTTGGAGTATACTAAAACATCATCTATAAAGACCATAACAAACTGATCTAAATATGGCCGAAAAATCCTATTCATGCAGTCCATGAAGATTGTCAATGCATTAGTGACACCAAATGGCATCACGAGAAACTCATAATGCCTATATCTAGTTTGAAAAGCAGTCATAGGAACATCCTCTGCTTTTATCTGTAATTAGTGATACCTAGACCTCAAATCAATCTTTGAGGACACTCTTGCTCCAACTAGCTGATCTAAAAGATCATTTATCCTGGGTAATGGGTACTTATTCTTTATCATTACTTTATTTAACTCTCTGTAATCTATACAGAGTCAGAGGCTCCCATTTTTCTTCTTTACAAATAATACCGGAGTACCCCAGAAAGATACACTTGGTCTAATGAATTTATTTTCTAGCAGCTCTTCTATTTGTCTCTTTCATTCTGCTAGTTCATTCGGAGCCATCTAAATGTTGCCTTTGATATATGTCCTACTCCTGGCATAAGGTCTATTTCAAATTTGACCTCTATTTCTGGTGGCAATCCTTTGAGATCCTTTTGAAAAACCTCAGGAAATTCATTTATCACTGGAATATCATAAACCTCTTCTTCCTATAATTATCACTTGTACACTGGCTGAGAAGAATAAAACTAAGCTTAGCCTCTGAGTATGAGACTATTTATGGGATTACCTTTGGTAAAATTAAGGATTTATTGTTACAGTCTAACATAATACCATTTGCAGATAACCAGTTCATTCCTATAATTATGTCAATGTCTAGGAAAGGCATACATATCAAATCTAGTGTGGTATTGCATTTCTTATAGTAGACTATGCAACTTAAACAAATATTAGAGGTTATGGCCTTACTCCCCGTATAGGTTGATGTAACTATTGGAAATTTCAGTACATGCACAGTGGAATAACATAACCAAATCCCTCTCGTGGATCTATCAATGTTATTTAAATTGAGATGTAGAGGAGTATTTTACCTTTGGTGTATGTCTTTTCAATTCTTTTCACTGTCAGACCCTAGGAACTAACACGTCTGATCAGCTCCCTCTGCTATTATCCACACAAACGATAAATCCAACTTGAACGGCATGCTAACACCACTATTCATGAATGTCCATACTCTTTATGAGTAAAGACTTTATTCTCTCTTTATGTGCGTCCGTACACTTTCTCTCTCTAAGTGTACAATTATTCTCTCTCTAGGGTAGAAGGAGAATCTCTTAATTCGGTATCAGATAAACCTAGTCTCTATCCTTATATAGATAGGGTTTAGTATTTTATTAATTTAAATTAATTATTTAAATTAAATAAAATCTTAATTAAATAGATTAGTTTAAATTTAAATTATCATATAGAATTAAATTTGAAATTAATTTATTTAAATTAACTAAATGATATATATATTTTGAAATATATATTTAATATATCAAATATATATAATATATCAAACATATATATATATTTCAAATTTTATAAGATATATCAAATCTATTTATAAAATTCCTCTACCCTAAATTAAATGTTAAATTCATTGAATCTAGACATATCTTAAGTTCAATGTGTTCACTCAAGAGTTTTGATGATTCCAAACCAACATCCAAGAGCTTGGATTGAAGATATCAAAGGAGATCAAAGTGCTTCAAGTGAAGAATTTGAAAAGTATTTGCTGCTAGATCTTTTGTAGAATCTTTTGTTTTTAGTTATAATTGGGTAAAAGATTTTGATTTGAAGAAAAGTTGTTTTCAAACCTTGATTTTATGATTATTTGAAAAATACCCACAAACAGACGAAGTTTGAAAGTTTAAACTAAACTGTCATGTTGGAAATTCGAACTTTGGCTTTGGAAATTCGAATTTCGAGCTAAAACTAAATAAATCTGAAGAGATGTCTCTCTGTCAGACGAATTTCGGTTCTCCAAAATTCAAATTTTCATCCTGGATTGAAAGAAGCCTTTTAGTGACAGACGAACTTTACACATTCAAAATTTGAATTTCAGATAAAATGTAGTTTGTGAAAACCAAAGAAATTCGTCTGAAACTATGTTAAAGTTCATCTGAAATCAAGAAGAAATTGAGTTTGAAAAATGCTCTCTGACAGACGAACTTTGGCTTTCCAACATTCGAATTTTCATATAAGTCTGAAAGAAGCTTCTTTGAAACAGACGAACTTTGAGTCTTCAAAATTTGAATTTCAGTCAAACACAACTTGAGAAAACAGAAGAAATTCGTCTGAAACATGTTAAAGTTCATTTGAGATCAAGAATCAATTAAGTTTCAAAACTGCTCTCTGACAGACGAACTTTGAGCACCAAAAATTCAAATTTCAGAAGCTATGTTTTTGAGTCTGTTGACATGAAACATTGACATACGAATGACAAGTCTTGCAACATTCTAATATTGGAGATATTCTGAAAATAGTCTCTCTGACAGACGAATTTCACCCTTTCAAAATTTGAATTTCAAAGAAAGTGATCTACTGTGCCTCTTTGAACGTTCAATGAACAGACGAAAGTTAGGCTTCCAAAATTTGAATTTCGAAGGCACTGTAGCAAATTGAAAACACTGTTCACACTTAACCGAAAAACTTTCTTCTTGAAAATTCGTATGTCACATTGTGAAAATGTTTTGTAAGTTTCAAAATTCGAATTTCACTTCATGAACAGACAAACTTTGTGCTGTAACGTTGGAAGCTTTAACCTTCGGTTCCTTCGAAATTCGTCTGTTGACCAACTAAAATTCGAATTTCAGTATGTCAGAAGCATTAAATGCGGTTGGTTAACGGATAGTTTTTCAGGATAACTGTTGGTTAACTTCTCCAACGGATAGATTTAGTCTCTAACGGATATTTGAGACCTAAATCTATAAATACAACATCATTTGAAGTTGTGGGTAATGAATCAAACTTGTATATACCGAATTTCTGCTGAATCTTCTTCTCAAAGCCTTTACCCTCTCAACTTCAATATCTGTACTTTAACCTTCATATCTACTCTATTCAAGAGAGTTATATCTTTGTACACAATTTATTCTTCATCTGAAAGATAAAGTTACTTGTGAGGGGAAATCACAAGGAGATTGGGAAGTACATTGTGAAAGTGCTTAGAGTGTTTGAGAGAGCTCCAGAAACAGAGCATACTCGTGTACTGTGGCATTAGCAAGAAGCCCGTTTAATTCTTGCTGTATAGTGGATAAATCTCAAGAGGTGTCTTGGGGACTGGATGTAGGTCAAGTAGATAGACCGAACCAGGATAAATTACTGAGTCTTCTTCTCCTTATCTTTACTTTTCAGCTTGCTCTGTTTTACACATTATTTTCATTACGCTGTGATATCTTCACTTACCTCACTTCGTGCAGAAAAATTTAAAGCCTCCCAATTCACCCCCTCTCTTGGGAAGTCAGCCTTTCTAACAAGTGGTATCAGAGCCCGGATTCCCATTCAAAGGATCTCACAGTCCGGGAATTAGGATGGCTGGCTTTGGAGAAGGTATACTTCCTGAAGGGAACAATACTAACAGACCACCAGGCTTCAGTGGAGAGCATTATGGGTACTGGAAGATGAGGATGCGGATCTACCTCCAATCAATTGATCTTGACATCTGGTCAGTCATTGAAAAAGGAGATTTCGTCCCAGTGGCTCTAACTGAAGATGGAAGACGCAAAGAGAAGCTGGAAGTAGAGTGGAATGATGAAGACAGAAGGAGAGTCCTACTAAATTTCAAAGCAAAGCATTGTTTAGTCAGTGCCCTGAACCAGGATGCATTCTACAGAGTCTCGTAATGCACCACTGCAAAAGGAATGTGGGATACTCTGCAGATTGCACATGAAGGAACATCTGGAGTCAGGGAGAATAGACTGAACACGTGCATTGGGGAGTATGAAAGCTTCAGAATGGCTGAAGGAGAAACTGTAAAGGAGCTCCAAAAGAGATTTACTCTTATTGTGAATCAACTGAAGAGCCTGGGAAAGGAATACACTCAGTCTGAGAAAGTAAGAAAGATACTCAGAGCTCTCCCTCTAGAATGGCAGCCCAAGGTGACAGCAATAGAAGAAGCCAGAGGAGAATCAATGGCCTCAGTCACAGCTCTCTTCGGCAGCCTTGAAGAGTATAAAGGAAAAATCAAAGCACTCAAGGAAGCTGGGCTGGACAGAAAGAAGAAAGGCCTTGCCCTCAAAGCTGCTGATGAAAAGGAAGAAGAATCTGATGAAGGAGAAGAGGTGGATGAGGAAACTCTGGCTATGATGGTCAGAAAATTTAGAAGATTTTACAGCAAGAAGAAGAACAAGAGGTTCTTCAAGGAACCTGTGACTTACTATGAGTGCAAGAAGCAGGGACACATAAAGTGGGACTGCCCCCAGTTCATCAAGAAGCAAGAAAAAGAAAAGAAAGTTGCTGACAAAGGGAAGAAGAAGAAAGCCTACATCTCATCTATATGGGGCAACAGCTCAGATGAGGAAGAAGAAGATGAGGATGAGATTGCCAACATTTGTCTGATGGCACTTGCTTCTGAAGAAGCCACACCCTTATGCAGCAGTGATCAGGAAGAAGAGGTATATGAATCTGAACCTTCCTATTCTGAATTATTGGATGCATTTCATGAGCTTCATGATGAATTCATTAAAGTTGCTAAAGAACTGAAATTAGCAAAGAAAAAGATTAATAAGCTGGAATCTCAAAGCATAGTTTCTAAAATTGCCTCTTTACCCACTACTGAATCTGTTTGCTGCACTTCATGCACTGAACTTAAGCAAACTAATGATTATTTAGTTAAAAGCATGTCTAGGCTCACTAGAGATAAAGATATGTTGTTTGCCTTGATGGGAAGCCAAAGAATATCACAAGGAAAAGCTGGTCTTGGCTATGATCCATGTGCTGTCAAGGAAAAGATTAGGAAGAAAAACTAGAATGCATATATGAGACATTTTGTGCATGCTGAGAACAATAAAAAGAAGAATAATGCATCATCTCACATTGAAACATATGATCAACCAAGGCATGATAGACAAAAGTATTTTCTACATTATTTTCTTCCTGTTTCTTAATCTAGCAGTCCTTTCACTACCTGTCATTTCTGTAACAAAAAGGGACATATTTCCAGTTCTTGTGCTTTGAAGAAAAATGGACTTGGCAGGAAAGTTGAATGGGTTCCCAAAGTTGCATCTGCATCTAGGGAAAAATCTACTGACTGAAAAGGACCCAAGCAAATTTGGGTACCTAAAAGGAAAACATAAACATTGTTTTGCAGGTCTGTCTCAAAGCTAAGAAGAGCAACAAATGGTATATGGACAGTGCCTGCTCAAGTCACATGACTGGTGACAAGGAGAAGTTCATCACCCTTAGAGACAAGAAAGGAGGAAAGGTGACCTTTGGAGGTGACCAATATGGCAAAATTGTTGGTATTGGAATTGTGGGCAAAAATCTGGAAACATCCATTGAAGAGGTGCTGTTTGTGATTGGCCTCAACCACAACTTGCTAAGCGTGAGTCAGACCTGTGACAAAGGAAACTGGGTGCTGTTTGACTCAAAGTTTTGCCTGGTCATCAGAAAAAGTGATCACAAAGTAATCCTCAAAGCTCAAAGGGATGGTAACTGCTATACTATTGATCTTGATGAACTTCCTCCCTTAGATTCTGTATGCTTAATCAGTCAGGATAATGATAGTTGGTTATGGCATAGAAGATTAGCTCATGTGAACATGAATCAACTTTCAAAATTGGTTAAAAACGAGCTAGTCACTGGCCTGCCAAAAATTGCTTTTGAAAAGGACAAAGAATGTGATGCATGCTTAAGAGGAAAACAAACTAAATCATCCTTTAAATCTAAAAATGTAGTTACCGCAACTAGACCACTTGAATTGTTGCATAATGACTTAATTGGACCATCTAGGGTGAAGAGTCTTGGTGGTAATCTGTATGTGCTTGTAATTGTGGATGATTATTCTAGATTCACTTGGACATTATTTCTTTCCTCTGAAAGTGATACCTTTGATGCATTTGTAACCTTAGCTAAGAAAGTGCAAAATGAGAAAGGTATTTCTATTGTGTCTATCAGGTCAAACCATGGAGGAGAATTTGAAAATGCATACTTCCTGGAGTACTGCAATGAGCATGGGATTGACCACAACTTCTCAGCACCAAGAACCCCTCAACAAAATGGAGTGGTAGAAAGAAAGAACAGAACTATTGGAGAAATGGCTAGAGCTATGATGAATGAGAAGGAACTCTCTCAAGTGTTTTGGGCTGATGCAGTGAATACAGCAAGTTACATCATAAACAGAGCCTACATCAGACCAATCCTTGGGAAGACTCCATATGAGTTATACAAGGGAAGAAAGCCAAATCTGTCACACCTCCATGTGTTCAGGTGCAAATGCTTCATTCACAACAATGGGAAAGAAAATTTGGGTAAGTTTGATGCCAAATCCGATGAAGGTATATTTCTAGGCTATTCAAGTAGGAGTAAGGCATATAGAGTTTATAATAAAAGGTTAAATATGGTAGAAGAATCTGTGCATGTGGTTTTCATTGAAAATGAAACTGTTTCAAAACATGTTACCAATGAGGATGATCTTACTTTCAATTTTGAAAAACTGGGAATTTTTGATAAAAGTAAAACTGAACCTCCAAAGATATCTGAATCTGTTAACATAGAGGAAGATATCCAGGAGCAAGAGTTTGATGAAGAAAAATAATGAAGAAACATCTCAAGAACTCCCTAGAGCTTGGAGATATCAAAGGAATCATCCTGTTGGTCAAGTAATAGGGAATGTTCAAGAGAGAGTCAAAACCAGAAAGCAGTTAAGGGATCAGATGCTCAATTGTGCTTTCATTTCTCAAATTGAACCCAAATGTACTGAAGAAGCCTTGACTGATGAATACTAGATTTTGGCTATGCAAGATGAATTAAATCAATTTGAAAGAAATCAAGTCTGGGATTTAGTACCTAGACCCAAAAATCATCCTGTTATTGGTACCAAATGGGTTTTCAGAAACAAACTTGATAAATCTAGAACAATAATCAGAAATAAAGCTAGATTGGTTGCTAAAGGGTATAATCAGGAAGAAGGTATTGATTTTGAAGAAACCTTTGCACCAGTAGCTAGATTAGAAGCTATAAGAATACTGCTAGCATATGCATGCATGAAAAATATTTTACTATATCAAATGGATGTAAAAAGTGCCTTTCTAAATGGATATATCATGAAAGAGGTTTATGTAGATCAAACTCCAGGTTATGAGGACTCTACAAAACCAAACCATGTTTATAAACTGAAGAAAGCTCTCTATGGTTTGAAACAAGCCCCTAGAGCATCGTATGAGAGACTGAGCAATTTTCTAACTGAAAAGGGGGTTCAATAGAGGCAAATTTGACACAACTTTATTCACTAAGAAAGAAAATAAAGATTTACTAATTGTTCAAATCTATGTTGATGATATTATTTTCGGTGCTACTAATGAAACTCTTTGCAAGAAATTCTCTGAGTTAATGCAGGGAGAATTCGAGATGTCTATAATGGGTGAACTCAACTTCTTCCTTGGACTGCAAATAAGACAGCTTGATGATGGTATCTTTCTCAGTCAATCCAAGTATCAAAAGGAGCTGCTAAAGAAGTTTGGAATGGAGAATGCCAGGCCAATGGGAACACCTATGGCTACTGCAACCAAACTGGACATGGATGAGAATGGGAAGATGTTTGACATTACTCAGTACAGAAGAATGATTGGATCCCTATTGTACCTAACTGCAGCAGACCTGACATTATGTTCAGTGTCTGTATGTGTGCGAGGTTCCAATCATGTCCCAAGGAAACCCATGCAACAGCTGTGAAAAGAATTTTTAGATACCTTATTGGAACTTCACAGATGGGTCTTTGGTATCCAAAAGGCAATGGAGAAGATCTCAAAGAATACATTGATGCTGATTTTGCAGGATCCAAAACTGACAGAAAAAGCACAAGTGGAACTTGTCAGTTTTTGGGAGGATCCCTGGTTTCATGGTTCAGCAAAAAGCAAAACAGTGTGGCCTTTTCCACTGCAGAAGCTGAGTATGTTGCAGCTGGAAGCTGTTGTACCCAAGTTATCTGGATGAAGCAGCAGCTTGAAGATCTTGAGGATAAAATGAAAGAGATACCAATCATGTGTGACAACCAAAGTGCCATAAATATCACCAAAAATCTTGTCATGCACTCAAGGACAAAACACATTGAAGTTAGGCACCACTTCATAAGAGATCACGTTCTGAAAGTAGAAGTAAGATTGGAGTATATCCCAACAGAGGATCAAGTTGCTGATATACTCACAAAACCTCTGTCAGAAGACAGGCATTGCAAAATAAGGAAAGAATTGGGAATGGTAAATCCCAATGAACTGTAAGTTATTCCTGTGTAACTCTGTCTTTAAAATCTTCACTATTAAAATTAATTCTAACTTGAGCATCGGAGTATGTTTAATTTTAGTTGCAGGTGCTCCTTGTGAGAATCAATGGCTGAAAGTTTGAAAGATTGGAGCACTCCAGAGTGGAACAACCAGAAAGTGAAGTGAATGACAAATATTCTAAATTCTGGATTCATTCTGTAAGTTTTTAAGGTTAAAATTCGTATGTTGTTTGATCGTTAGACGAATTTCATTGATAAACTGTGTTTTTGAACTGGTCAACATGGTCAACATTCGAATTTTAGTTAACCAACAGATGAACTTCGAACTGTTATGCCTTAGAACAGTTCTCGGTGATGCCTCAAAATTCATCTGTTGAAGCTTGGAAGTTCGAATTTTCAAAAATAGAAATTTCAAAGTTATGTTTGTCCATCACTGTTATACGAATTATCACTTCTTAACATACGAATGTTGGACAACCTTTACAAAAGTTGAAAAATTCAAATTTTTAGTTCAAAATTTGTCTGTTGAATCATGTTCTTCATGTTGAATGCTTGAAAGATGAAGTTCTGCATGCTTAATTCATCTATTGATTGATATTTTGATTGTTGTCTGCTGTTCTCTCTTCAACATTCGAACTTTGGTGGAACAAAATTCGTCTGTTGTGCTTGTATTGCTTGTTTCAAGCCACTGTCAGACGAACTTTTAGGATGAAAACTCATCTGTCAGTAAGCTTTGCTGAATGGTTTAACTTGTAACTGCCCGAAGTTCGAATTTTGACCCCTTAAAATTTGTCTGTCAGACGGTTACAAACGTTAAATCTGACGGTTTTCCAAAGAACAGACGTAACCCTATTTGTAACTCCTCTGAGTCTATTCTGATCCTCTCTTCAATCCTCTTAAATCCTATCCAAAAACCGTCATTTCCCACCGTTTAAACTTCCTCTTGCATCATTTAAAGCTCTCTCTAAGCCACATTCTGCATCATTCAACCAAGAAATGGCGAGAGTCAAGAATCCTGAAGCAGGGAAGGCTGGAGCTCGGCCAAAAAGGACAGTCAAATCTCAATATGCTACCAAGGAAGGAGAGAAATCCAAGAGAAAGGCCGAACCCAGTAAAGTAACAACTTCCAAATGCCAGAAATCATCATCCAAGGTAGAATCACAGAAAGCAGGACCTTCCTCACCGAAGACTGCAGAACCTTCAGTTCTTGTTTCTGCTGGTACTGCTGCTGTTGTTTCCTCCTCTTCTACAGAATCTGGAGAGTACCAACTAACTATACTACCACTCTGGAGCACTCCTGAGATTCAAGAAGAATGTTCTACCAAGTTTGTCAGCAAAAAGGTAATCAAGCCTCACTGTGTGAATATGGAACAATTCTTAATATCTAACAACTTTGATGCTGGAATATGGTTGTTAAGATACAAGAATCTGTTGGAAATTGCTGAAAAATATGACGATGAGGTAGTAAAGACTTGGTATGCCTCTCTTCAATACAACAGCAAGAAAATGAAATGGGAGGTCAACTTGAGATCAAGGACCATTTGGCTTGCTGATGAAGTATTTAACGAAGTGCTGGAAATTCCAGGACAAGATGGGCTGAAAATTGACATCACAGCCTCTGGGTATATGGACGAGGCAAGCACAGCTGATGAAGAAGGTGGCTCCTTTCTGAATTACAAAGAGAGCACCATCTTGGACACCTTATTCAGAAGAAGGGAGAATAGGCCAACAATAAATCTGGTGAAGCCCACAGACCTTAGTGTTCAAGTGAGGATCCTGCACTACATAGTGTCCAGGATCATATTCAACAAAGGTGGAAGCTTCAATCTAATAACCAGGGCAGAGGCTCATGTAATGACAGCTATCATACGAGGGAAGCTAATCAATATGGGTCATATCATCCTCCAGCGTATGATAAAGGCTAGGGATCAGAGGAAGGATTCCACACTCCCCTATGCAGCAATTATTTCAAGAATCCTGCAGTATGCTAGGATTCAACACATTGAAAAGGGGAAGGGGAAACTCACAGAGGCATTCAAAGAAGAAGAACTGCAAAGGATGGGTATTGAAAAAGATGAAGGAAGATGGGTTGGAAAGGGAGCAGGAAAATCTGAAGATTTATTCTTTGTTGCTGATGCTTCCCTCCAACAAGAAGGCACTTCTAAGGCCCCTGGTAGATCTGTACCTCAGCCTTCTCAGCCAATTCCATCTCCTTCCAGGCCTACTCACCCTCCTTCCACTCCCTCCTCACGGGCCAAGCCAACCAAGATCACTGAGTTGTTTGACAGTTTGTCAACACTCATTCTCAGCATTCGAGATGAGCAAAATGTCAAATTTGCTCACCTGCAAGATCAGATCCATCAGTTGGCTGTAAATATGAAAGTGGTGGCTGATGCTTATGAAGAGATAAGAAATGCAATTCCTACCACTTCAGCTCCACCTCAGCCTGGTGTCCCTGAGCCTACTCTGTCTCCATCCCTTGTGCCTCCAAGTCCCTTCAAGATTGCCTCCTCTGACCATGATGATGTTGATATAGATGGTACTGGTGCAATGAGAACACCAAGTCCTGGTCCACCCTTGGACTATGGATTGGAAGAAGAAGGTCTCCAAGAAACAGGCCCTCATGAGCCTATGCAAGAAGATGCTCAGGGTTCAATTCTGTCAATTCAAGAATCTGAGCAAGTTGAAAGACTGGTTGCAGCCATTTCAACCTCTTCTATGCAAGAAGGTGTGAGCAATGAAGAAAGGAGCCTTGTACCTGTTGTTGACTATGTTGCCACTGCTCACAATGCTCTACTGGAAGCTCAGAGGAGAAGGCTGGAAGAAATGTTTCCTCCCGCTAAACCAGCTTCTTCTTCCCTTGCTGCCTATGGGCTTTCAGAGGAACAAAGAGCTCAACTAGCTCTTTCCAGGCAAGCAATGCAGCAGCAGCTGGAAATCTCTGACGAGGAGCCAAGCACTGAGCCCCCAGCTGAACCTGAAATCCCTTTTGCTCCTGTGCCACTTCGTGCTATTCCTGTCTCTCAGATCCCTCCTCCGGCTGATTTTGTTGGCCTTCCTGATGATGCCAAAAAGGGGGAGAAGTCTGGGTCTGGGCAAACTGGAAAGCCTGCTGCTGAGCAATCTGGGAAAGGGAAAGGGAAATCATACAGCAAGAAGACCAAGTCCAAGAAGAAATGATTGGAGATTTGCTTAGAGATTAGGCTTGAGTCCTCTTGTTGTACTTTGTGCTTTGTGTATTTGTATTTTGATTTAGATGTTTGAACTTTTATTAATTTGTTTCTGTACAAGCAACTCTTGATTAAATGAATGGATCCCTTTGTTGTAATGTTTTGTGCCTTAAATCTCTTCACTTAATCTGTTGGATATGATATCTTATGCATATGTTGAGGGGGAGCTTGTGAAAGCAAACCTAAGTACTAATCCAGTTTGTGAGTTATTTTGTCATCATCAAAAAGGGGGAGAATGTTGAATCAAGAGTTTTGATGATTCCAAACCAATATCCAAGAGCTTGGATTGAAGATATCAAAGGAGATCAAAGTGCTTCAAGTGAAGAATTTGAAGAGTATTTGCGGCTAGATCTTTTGTAGAATCTTTTGTTTTTAGTTATGATTGGGTAAAAGATTTTGATTTGAAGAAAAGTTGTTTTCAAACCTTGATTTTATGATTATTTGAAAAATACCCACAAACAGACGAAGTTTGAAAGTTTAAACTAAACTGTCATGTTGGAAATTTGAACTTTGGCTTTGGAAATTCGAATTTCGAGCTAAAACTGAATAAATCTGAAGAGATGTCTCTCTGTCAGATGAATTTTGGTTCTCCAAAATTGGAATTTTCATCCTGGATTGAAAGAAGCCTTTTAGTGACAGACGAACTTTACACATTCAAAATTTGAATTTCAGATAAAATGCAGTTTGTGAAAATCAAAGAAATTCGTTTGAAACTATGTTAAAGTTCATCTGAAATCAAGAAGAAATTGAGTTTGAAAAATGCTCTCTGACAGACGAACTTTGGCTTTACAACATTCGAATTTTCATATAAGTCTGAAAGAAGCTTCTTTGAAACAGGCGAACTTTGAGTCTTCAAAATTCGAATTTCAGTCAAACACAACTTGAGAAAATAGAAGAAATTTGTCTGAAACAATGTTAAAGTTCATCTGAGATGAAGAATCAATTAAGTTTCAAAACTGCTCTCTGACAGACGAACTTTGAGAACCAAAAATTCAAATTTCAGAAGCTATGTTTTTGAGTCTATTGACATGAAACATTGACATACGAATGACAAGTCTTACAACATTTGAATATTGGAGATATTCTGAAAAGAGTCTCTCTGACAGACGAATTTCACCCTTTCAAGATTTGAATTTCAAAGAAAGTGATCTACTGTGCTTCTTTGAACGTTCAATGAACAGATGAATGTTGGGCTTCCAAAATTCGAATTTCGAAGGCACTGTAGCAAATTGAAAACACTGGTTCACACTTAACCGAAAAACTTTCTTCTTGAAAATTCGTATGTCACATTGTGAAAATGTTTTGTAAGTTTCAAAATTCGAATTTCACTTCATGAACAGACGAACTTCGTGCTGTAATGTTGGAAGCTTTAACCTTCGGTTCCTTCGAAATTCGTCTGTTGACCAACTAAAATTCGAATTTCAGTATGTCAGAAGCATTAAATGCGGTTGGTTAACGGATAGTTTTTCAGGATAACCGTTGGATAACTTCTCCAATGGATAGATTTAGTCTCTAACGGATATTTGAGACCTAAATCTATAAATACAACATCATTTGAAGTTGTGGGTAATGAATCAAACTTGTATATACCGAATTTCTGCTGAATCTTCTTCTCAAAGCCTTTACCCTCTCAACTTCAATATCTGTACTTTAACCTTCATATCTACTCTATTCAAGAGAGTTATATCTTTGTACACAATCTATTCTTCATCTGGAAGATAAAGTTACTTATGAGGGGAAATCACAAGGGGATTGGGAAGCACATTGTGAAAGTGCTTAGAGTGTTTGAGAGAGCTCCAGAAACAGAGCATACTCGTGTACTGTGGCATTAGCAAGAAGCCCGTTTAATTCTTACTGTATAGTGGATAAATCTCAAGAGGTGTCTTGGGGACTGGATGTAGGTCAAGTGGATAGACCGAACCAGGATAAATTACTGAGTCTTCTTCTCCTTATCTTTACTTTTCAGCTTGCTCTGTTTTACACATTGTTTTCATTACACTGTGATATCTTCACTTACCTCACTTCGTGCAGAAAAATTTAAATCCTCCCAATTCACCCCCTCTCTTGGGAAGTCAGCCTTTCTAACACATTGAATTTGGACATTCTAGCTCGAGTTGGTCTATTCTTATGTGTGACCCTGCAGGTGCATATGATGTTGGCAGTGGGCCAATGACACGATTATACCCTTAAGTTTCAAGTGGTCTCTATCGGTGATCCGATGCAACCTATCATATAACTCTATCACATCCTTTTTGTCTCATGATTTATAGGTTAAGTATAAGGTATAGAAACGTCATCCTTATCTTACTCGACCATCACTTTCTCGATCACTGAGCAGACTGACAGAACAAATGAAAACCATTCCATTCCAGTACGGCCATGCATTTCTCAGTCTTACTCATTGAGGGGCCTAGATATATCTCTACATTCATCTTAACTATTCATCTTCCTCTACATGAATTCTACTATGCCTGATCATTGCCTTTATGATTTCCAGATTAAAGGTTACTTTTGACTATACCAAAGTATAATATTCCCCATGTAGGAAGTCATGGTGAACTCAGGTCTGAGGGTTTAGTGACATGCTTATATATATATATATGAGATATGCTTATGACTTGATTCATGTAGCTATCTCATGACGGGTCAATCCAGCTCCTATTCCCTAATAGGTGCTTATGATTTTAATTTGTATCTTCATATATAATTAATGTATAATTATCAATTAAAATCATACTGGACTTAGTTCATCATTGTTCCAAAGATGCTTGACTAGGGATGTTTAGGATAAAATAATTTATCCAAGAATATTATTATAAGGAAAAACATGCAAACAATATAATAATATAATAAAAGAAAAAAACTCTTTTTTTCATAATGAATTATAATGTTCATAATACAATGATTGGTCTAGGACATAATCTTCAACAACTTCCACTTGAACTAGGCATAATGGTTGATGTATCTAATACCCATTGACCGAACATGACGCTCATGCTTGACCTATGCAAGCGGCTTAGTAAGAGGATCAGCAACATTGTCATTAGTTGGTATTTTGCATATCTTTATATCACCCCTATCAATGATTTCTCTGATCAGATGATATCGCCTAAGTATGTGTTTGGTTTTTTGATGTGACCTAGGCTCTTTAGGTTATGCTATTACACCGTTGTTGTCACAAAATAGATCTATCAGATTTGAGATGGTAGGCATCACTCCTAGCTCAGTGATGAACTTCTTAATCCAAACAACTTCCTTAGTTGCATCTGATGATGCTAGGTACTCGGCTTTTATTGCAGAATCAACTACAGTGCTTTGCTTGGAACTCTTCCAACTTACTGCTCCATCATTCAGACAGAATAAGAATCTTGATTGTGATCTAGAATCATCCTTACCAGATTGGAAACTTACATCTGTGTAACCATTTACAACAAGCTCATCATCCAATCCTCCAAACACTAAGAATACATCCTTAGTCCTTCTTAAGTACTTCAGGATATTCTTGATAGTATTCCAATGATTCTTACCTGGATCTGACTGATATCTGTTAGTCATGTTTAGGGCATACAAGACATCTGGCTGAGTGCACAACATGGCATACATAATAGATCCAATTGATGAGGCATATGAAATCTTGCTCATGCGTTCTCACTCATGTCGTGAACGAGTATACTGTGCTTTGCTGAAATTGATGCCATGAGATATGGGTATGTAACCCCTTTTTGAATCTTCCATACTAAACCTATGTAGGACTTTGTCTATGTAAGTGCTCTAGCTTAGGCCGATTAGCCTATTGGATCTATCTCTATAGATCCTAATCCCTAGGATATAGGTGGTTTCTCCTAAGTCCTTTGTCACATCTCATACTTAGACTAATTTTCCTGTGTATTAAACCACATTTAAGTCCATTAATGCATGATTAGAGACTTGATTGCGTAAATAACTTAAACCAAATTTTTTTCATTTTCGAGTACGATTCCTTTGGTTAATCTCATTTTACCCAATGAACTTTGAAAATTCATAACTAAATTAAGAAAAATTATATTGTGGTGATTTAAATATCCAAAAATATATTAAAATATTATCTACATGGGAAAAATATTTAACAGGGCAAATACTTGACCACTTTGTACAGTAAAGTCGTATAATTGTCACTATAGCAATGGTCATTTCAGAAAATTCCTGATTCTGATCATAAATTTGAAAAATCACCATAAATCATACAAAAATACAAATTAAGTGATATTTATGTCTATGGAAAGCTACACATGTCTAGTTTTTATTAAAGCAATCATACATTTAACATATCTAGGCCTATAAATTACTTCGAATTCCCAATAGTGCTCAAAAAGGTCTTTTACATTCTTCCAACTTTCCAAAATATACACAATATATATAAATATATACATAGCCATAACTTGCCTTTATCTTACATGATACTCCATAACAAACCTAGAGGATATATTAACATGAAAATACAGCATGATCATGTAACATAAGATTTTACATAACATCTCATATAATAGTATCAACCTAAGTATTATTATCTTGAACATTAACTTGCTTCTCCTTGCATTTTCTTTCTTAGGTAATCTTGCCATAACTTGACCCTAAAATTTGTTAGACATTTGGAAAGAGGGTGAGATTCGAAGAATTTCAGTAGCAACCAACATCATGCACACATATTATTATATATATTGCAAGTATTCATCTAAAAACACATTAAGCATGCAATCAAATCATCATTTTGGCACAACTATTTTATAAAAATTTGGGCAGCACTTCCCCTTGTATTTTGACATATCTAGGGTCACATTACCCTTCAAACAATCCAACCAACAATGCCAAATCATTACAAGACAACATTTCAAACATTAAACACATCATTCAAACCAAGCAACATCAATGACAATACATAGGCATACATAGGTGAGTTAACTACCTTTTTGCTTTCCAATGGTCTCCAAACTTTGCAAACCCTTTCCTTGATCTTGTAACACTCTTTTGGATCCTATAGCATCATAAAATCATGCCATTAACCACTGATTTCACAACCTTTTTCAATTGGTATGCTTATTAACCCTAAAATTCCAAATTGTTTTCCTTTGAGTTTTTCTTGTATAACATACTTGTTTCTACCATTTTTCGACCTAAGGAATCCATTTTTGGGGTCAAAATCATGAAATCCATTCCTATATTGAACCCCAATTAGGCAAAAATTACCACAAATTGTAGAAAAATAACTACCCGATTAATTTGTAATCTAATGACATATTCTTGCATCTTATGGCCTATACATCCCTTTCCATGGATTGATTTCTTCATGGCACAACTTTCTCTCTCTATTCCCTCTCTAGGTTGAAAATTTAAGTAAGAAAATAGAGGGAAAATAGCCACTAAAATACCTCAAAATTGCTAGAGAATGCAAGAAAAGGGTTGTAAGATAATACCTTGAAGATTTGGGACAAAGCTTGTGATTTTCTCTTCTTCCTTTGGCTACCACTAAGTCACGACTTCTCTCCCTCTTTTCTCACTATGTCTATCATGAATATGGCTGTGGATGATGACCAAGATGGCTTAAAATGATAAATATATAATAATAAGTAAGTTTAGTTAATAATTAAAGTAACTTGGGTTACTGTTTAGTAAAAACTTTTCCAAAAATTTCCTTCATATCCCATTCAGAAAATCAGACGTGTTCCACCCTCTTTTTGGCCAAAAGTTACTTCATAAAGTTTAATGGACTAAAATACCCTTTACCGATTAAATTTACTCGTACCAATTGGGTATTTTTGCTAACATTATCATTAAATTGGTACATGATTATCCAACAATTAATTTTAGTCCAAAATCATTATTTTGATCCAAAATATATTTTAGCAAGGCTCACTAATTTTTCTTCAATTTCTACTGCCTCTTCTTGCAGTTCAAACTGACTTTTATCGGGTAAAATATCAATATTAAATCATAATTACCCAATAAATATTATTTTGACCTTCATAAATTCTATACTATATTCCATTGGACTTAACTCATTGAGAGCTTCATTTTGACTATAATTTTTTTATATTTACAAAAATTCCATTGACCAAAGGCAATTTACAATTCTTAAAACTTTCAGGTCATAAGATGTAATTTTTTCTAAAATTCATAAACTCTTCGTCAATTTCCCCTACATCCACTGCTTTATATTTTTCCCTTTTTCTTTTTTACTTCTTTTTCTTTTCTTTTTTCTTTTCTTTTTTTTCAGGGGTAAAATTGTCATTTTCTCCTCTTTCCTTTCCAACTAAGATAATTGACCTCTTTGTCCCATTTCATAACAAATGGTGTATATCTGTTTTTACAAATTTCTTATAGATTTTAAAATATTGAGTCTTGAATATCTAAAAAAAATTCTAGTATATTACATCCTTCATCGAGAAACATTTTCCTAACCAACTATTGACAGTTTGCAAGCTAGGAATGTCATTTCTAATAAGTAGGATGTCATCAACATAATGCACTAGAAATATAACCATACTTCCACTAACCTTCTTGTAAACACAAGGTTCATCAATATTTTGGATAAATCCAAACTCTTTGACTATTTCATCAAAATGTTGATTCCAACTATGAGATGCTTGCTTCAATCCATAAATGGATTTTTGAATCTTGCAAACATTCGCAAAATCTTCTGGATGTACAAAACCTTCAGGTTGTGTCATGTACACACCTTCAAGCAGCTTCCCATTAAGGAATGTTGTTTTGTTATCTATATGCCAAATCTCATAATCATAGTACGCTACAATGGTAAGAAGGATCCTACCTGATTTAATCATGGTGACTGGCGAGAAGGTTTTATCATAGTCTATACCATGGGTTTGCTCGAATCCTTTTGTAACCAATCGTGCTTTGAAGGTATATACTTGGCATTCCATGTCGGTTTTCTTCTTAAAATCCCATTTGCGCCTAATGGTTTTTATATCTTTAGGTGGGTCAATCAAGGTCCATACTTGATTATCATACATGGATTACATCTCAAGCTTCATGGCATGTAGCTATTTTTCAGAGTCAAATCCCATTATGGCCTCTTGATAGGTGGTTGGCTCTTCTTGATCCAAGAGAAAAACATCACAACTATCAGTTAAAAGAAATCCATATCTTTGAGGCTGATGTTGTGTTCTATCAGACCATTGTGGGCCTTGTGTTATTTGAGTAGGCTCATCAACTTGTTGTGAATCTTCTCGTACTTCTATTTCTGGCTCAATGCAATTTTATGGCTCATGAACTTCTTTGGGATTTATCCTATTCCCACTAGTTCTTTTATAGACAAGCTTTCTTTCTAGAAAGATATCATTCTGAGCAATAAACAATTTATTCTCAATGGGATTGTAGAAGTAGTATCCCTTAGTTTCCTTGGGATACCCCACAAAAAAACATTTTATAGATTTGGGTGCTAACTTATCTGAGGTTTGTTACTTAATGTATGCCTCACATCCCCAAATTCTAAGAAAAGACAAAATGGGCTTCTTTTTAGTCCATATCTCATATGGGGTTTTTTCAGCCACCTTAGATTGAACACGATTTAGTGGGAACACAGTTGTTTCTAATGTATAGTGCCAACAAGATGGTGGAAGATCTGTTTGACTTATCATAGGTCGAACCATATCTAATAGAGTTTGATTCCTTCGTTCAGAAACACTGTTTCATTATGGTGTTCCTGGTGGAGTTAATTGTGAGACAATTCCATAATTTCTAAGATGGTCAATGAATTCTTGGCTCAAATATTCACCGCCTCGATCAGATCGAAGTGCTTTAATAGATTTGCCTAGTTAATTTTGTAGCCCATTTTGGAAAGTTTTGAACATTTCAAAAGATTTAGATTTATGTCTCATTAAATAAATGTATCCACATCTACTAAAGTCATCTATAAAAGTAATGAAGTATAGGTGACCACTTCTAGCAGTAGTACTTAGCAGACCACATACATGGATATGTATTAAGCCTAATAAGTAAGTGGCCCTCTCACTATGCCCAAAAAAAATTTCCTTCATCATCTTTCCCAATAAACAAGATTTACAAGTGTCAAATGATTCAAAATCAAATGAATTGAGAAGTCCATCTTGATAGAGCTTTGAAATGCGTTTCTCATTTATGTGGCCTAGATGATAGTGCCATAGGTAGGTCGAATTCAAATCGTTTGATATGTTCATTATTGGAAGCTTCAAGGTTCAAGTAATAATCACCACCATGCAAATCTCCATTTGCATAAAAGATGTCATTAAAATAAATGGAACATTATTATTCCCAATAATTGAAGTAAAACCTTTCTTATCTAAGTAAGAAAGTGAAACAATGTTCTAACTCAAAGCAGGAACATAATAGCAATTGTTCAAAATTAACAAAAACCCACTGGTCAAAACTAATTCATAAGTGCCTACAGCTTAAGTAGCAACTCTTGCTCTATTTCCAACCGTAGGTCTATTTCACTTTTTTTAGTTTCCTACTCCGTTTGAGACCCTACACATTTGTACAAATGTGAGTACCACATGTAGTATCTAATACCCATGTAGGAGAAGTGGAAAAATTAATTTCTATAACATAAATACCTGAAGTAATGGCCCCGCTATTCTTCTTTTTCTTTAGATCTTCCAATAAGAGCTCACACTTCCTCTTCCAATGACCAGGCTCATTACAAAAGAAACAAAGTCCTTCCTTAGGAGGCTTTGCCTTCTTGGCTTCAGGCTTGGGTTTGGGCTTGGGCTTGGGCTTGGGCTTGGACTTATTGTCTGGGCCTTTTTTCTTTCCCTTGCCTTTGCCTTTCTTTTTCATTCCCTTTCCTTTCTGAACCATTAAAATATTGCTTGGCATTTTCTTAATTTTTAGCTCAACAGTTTTAAACATCGCATGCAGTTTAAAAATTGATTTCTCCATGTTATTCATATTGTAGTTCATGACCAATTGGTCATAACTCTCCATGAGTGAGTTCAAGATCAAATCTATAGCTAACTCCTAGGTTATGGGAAATTTGAGCCTTTCAAGGTGATCAATGTAGCCTTTCTTCTTCAAAATATGAGCACTAACTAATGCACCCCCAGTCATTTTGCAGGAATGTAAGGCTTTTGTGGTTTCAAACCTTTCTTGCCTGGCCTATTGTTAGAACATTTCCTTAAGATGCACAATCATCTCATGAGCCTCCATATATTCCAAATCTCTCTGATGTTCTGGGACCATGGTGGCTAACATCAGGCATCCTACATCTATAGAGTCATTGAGATGCTTATTATAGGCATCCTTTTGGGCTCTTGGAGTGTTAGCTTCAGGCTCCTCAGGAATGGGTACATCTAGGACATATAATTTTCTCTCTTCCTTGAGAACAATTCTCAATTTCCTAAACCAGTCGAGAAAGTTGGTTCCATTGAGTTTGTTCTTCTCAAGGATGAATCGTAATGATAGTGTAGTAGAATTATCTGTTGACATTTTCTACAACAAAATATGCATAATCAAGTTAATCATCTCTTACTAAAAATAACCCTTAATTTAGTTTAGCGGGCTAAGACCCATATTTCACTTAATTGTAAATCCGCTTTAACAAGAAGCTTAAAATTAAGTTATTTAGGTAGGTAACTTATTTACCAATTACATCAAATATAACTACTAGATCTTTATGGGATCCCACTATCATATGACCAGACATGTTTAATCCCATCTAATGCCTTGAGACCTAAAACCATTTTGATAGTCTCAATTAAGTCATATCATCATGAACCTTCATGAGTATCACCATTACCCAAGCTACCTCATTAAGATAACCTAAGATAATCCCATTTTTGTGGATCTTACATTTAGGCGATTAAAGCCTTGACAAGTGTTCATAAATGTGTGGCATTGCTACTTAAAATTTGATTCAAGGGATTTTGTCTTATTTATTATTTTGTTGTCATTCATATATCTGGTTATCACATGAACATATATCACGATAACATCCCATACATACATATGATCATATCATAAAGGATAAAATAAATGTGTCATAATATAGCCTTTCTAACCTGTATCCTCCCAAGCCAATGAGAGGATTCTTCTAATATAGCACTTATATACATAAAGAAACCTCAATTAAACATTTGAGGGGAGTGAGATGAGAAGATAATGTACATCCAGAGTATAGAGAGAGGCACTACACATAGGTCATCTTTAAAATTACAAACGATAATATCGTCCTAGGGCTATATCAAGTACCATACCCATCCAATTTAAACAAACAAATCACAACATGTATATCACAAACATCTCATCGAAATTTTTTAAATTTCTACTCTTTTGAATGAGTTGTTGCCTTAAGAAACACCCCAAGGATTCATCAATACCATTGAAAATCCATCCGCCAAACATGTTTTGCATGTATGAAAAACTGTATCATATGCATATTGGATATTTGGAAAAATCTATCCATCACATATGAAACATATTTGAATCCATCCATGTCATATATGAAAACATATTTGAATCTAATTACGACATATACAAAACTGATTGGAATCTAATCATGTCATATATGAAACCAAAAATGGATTTGTTTAAACAGATTCATATTCAATTCAAAAGTCCATAGTTCGCATGCATATATGATATTAGATTCAGAAAATGAATTGAGCATCATGATTCTTAAATACATATATCACATATTGACAGCAAATTCAAAGACTCAATTTTTATCATCCCTAATTCGCATACATATATCACATATATGGATATCATATTCACAATCAAATTGAAAACAGATTTTAAAATGAATTGGACAGAATATAATTCACACTCATATCACATATATGCAATCATATTCACTCAAGAACTCCACTTAAACAACCATTGGCATGGCTCTGATGCCACTATTACGAATCTCGGTACATACACAGTGGAATAACACAACTGAATCCCTCATGTGGATCCGTCAATGTTACTTAAATTGAGATGTAAAAGAGTATTTTACCTTTGATACGTGTCTTTTTGATTCAATTCACTATCGAACCCTAGGAACTAACGCATCTGATCAGCTCCATCTACTGGTATCCACACAAATAGTGAATCCAACTCAAATGACATGCTAGCACCATTGTTCACGAACATCCGTACGCCATGAGAGTGAAGACTTTCTTCTCTTTTTATTTGTGTTTGTACACTGTCTCTCTCTAGGTGTATGATTGCTCTCTCCCTATGATGGAAGAAGACTCTCTTAATTCTGTATCAGACAACTCTAGTCTTTATCGTTATATAATAGGGTTTAGTATTTGATCAATTTAAATCAATTATTTAAATTAAATCAAATCTTAATTAAATAGACTAGTTTAAATTTAAATCTATCATGTAAAATTAAATTTCAAATTAATTCATTTAAATTAATTAAATGATATATATATTTCAAAATATATATTTAATGTATCAAATATATATAATATATCAAACATATATATATTTCAAATTTTATAAGACATGTGAAATATATTTACAAAATTTCTCCACCTTAAATTAAATATTAAATTCATTGAATCTAGATACATCTTGTAATATCCCTAAATTTCACTGGATACTAGGTAATGAAAAAAGACATAATCAATGATAATACAAAATGTATAAGAAATTCGTGAAAATGGACAGACACCATTTTGTGTAAATAAGGGTAAATAGGCCATTTTTCTCGGTTGGGAGGAAAAATGAGAAAATTATATTTTTGCCCCTAAAGAATTATAAAAATGACATCCAGATCCCAAAATATATAAAAATTATATGGAGAAGAAATAGAAAAGTCCTTGGGAAAAATTACATCTAATGATATGAAAGTTTCAGAAATTTTATTTTAACTTTAGGTCAAGAGAAATTTTGTAAATATGCAAAATTACTATTAGAAAGAATCCCTCAACAAGAGAAGTCCAATAATATATAGCATTGAGGGTTAATGTTCAAGAATTAAGAAATAATCAGTGCCGAGTGTCTAAAAGTAACAATAAACAGATAAAGTAAATTGTGGGTCCTACTGATTGTTAAAATGTAACTGGGACAGGATATTGGCCATACACAGATACCATTTGAGACAGGATAATTAAGGAAATATAAAAATAAAATTGGAATAGTCCTGTAGCCCAAAAATGCTAATTTACTTTAAAAAGCAGTTTTATCGGTACAGTTAAAAATTATCTAGTTCAAGATATATTTGGACCAAAAAAAAATTGAGCAATTGAAGGACACTTCAAGCACCCTTGTGCATGGCATTTGCTGCAGCCCATTAAGTTATAAAATTATTTAATAATTCTTGGGAAAACTTAAAGAAGGTTACAAAAAAGTAACCTTAGTTGGCTTAATACACTAACCATGATTAACCATCAATTAAGTCACTTAACTCAGCTATCTTCTCTTGATTTTCACAACCTCTTCTACAATAAAAATCAAAAAGAAAATGCAAGAAAAGAAAGGAAGAAGGAGGGAAAGAAGGAAGAGAAATCTAAGGGAATTTGAAGCTCAAGTTGGTAAGTTTGCATCCTACCACTTCAAGCTTGCTATTTATGGTGTTTAAAGCATGATTCATGGAGTAATATTTCTTCTCTATCCTCTTAGGGTTTTGGCCAAAATATGATTTAGCTGGGGGATGAGTCTTTGAACCATTAAACTTAGGGAAAAGCTTAGGCTAACCACTAGAAGCAAGAATCCATGGCTAGTTTAAAGTGTTTTGAAAAAAAAATTTCTTCCATTTTATGCCAATTTCGATCGGAACAAGGGGAGTATTTGGAGTTGGAATTTCATGATTTTGACCTCAAAAATGGATTCCCCATGGTCCAAAACCTTAGAAACAAGTGTGTTATACAAAAAAAGATCAAAGGAAAACTTTGTGAAAAAGTTAGGGTTTAGTGAGCAAAGTATTGTGTAATTCCGAAAATTAGTGGCTAAATTGATTGACTGATGATATGGTTAGGTTCAAGGAAGTGTTAGGATACCCAAGAAGTGGCATACCAAGTGTGGAAAGCAAGGGAGTGCTATAAGGTAGTTAATTTTCTATACTTGCATTATAGTATCATATTTGTTTTCAATGTGCTTTATGCCTTGTCATATGATTGTAATAATATTTTAAGATGATTTATGTGTATTGGTTGAGTTGATTGAGGGGTATTGAGATGATGTCTATTTTTTAAAATGAAACTCTTTCAAAAATTTTATGAATTCACATGACGTAAATGTCTTAATGTATTCGAAATATGTTATCTTGATGTTTTCATGCTTAATGTGATGATATGATGGCATGTTAGGTGTTAACTACTGAGATTCTTTAAATCTCACCCTCCCAAATATTAAACATGAATAGAGAACAATTATGGCAAGACTGCCCATGAGGAAAAAGGAAAGGAGAAAGAGCTTAATATTTAACCTAGTGATACTTACATAGGCCATGAACTTGGAACTTTTATGTAAATTTGTAGAGGTAATGTTGGATATATTTCTTCAAGCTTTCATGTCCCTTTAAGTCTTAAGGAATGTATGGTATAATATGAAGATGATATATGGCCATGTAAATATTTTATAGCTTTTGTTTGACAAAGTAATAAGATATAAATGGTCATCTGACCTATGCAGAGTAAACATGCCACAGTTTGCACTTTTTGATGTATGAAGTATAAATGTTATATATTTTTGAAAACTAGACAGATAGGGATTTAAAATTATCAAAATATTACTCAATTTGGATGTGTATATGAATTATGATGATTTTTCAAAAAGTTAGCACAGAAAATTGAAATTTCAAGAATTTACCATATAAATGGTGAAAACTTCATGAAATTTATTGTACTAATGGGTCAAGTAGTTACTCTGATTAATATTTTTTCCATGTAGGTAATATTTTAAGCTATCCATAGAGACTTTAAATCACTCTCATATGATTTTTATTGAATTAGTTATGATTTTCAGAATTTTACCGAAAATGAAGAAAAAAAATGGGATTACATGAATAGTACCATTTAAATTGATTAAATTTATTATAATATTTTATCGTGATTTAAGCTTCTAATTAAGTATAGTTGATCTCTAATAAGGTCTAATATATGGGAAACGGTCCTTGGTAGAGGTGTCACACATCTTAAGTTCAATGAATTTGGACATTCTAGCTCAGATTGATCCATTCTTGTGTACGGCCCTACAGGCCTATATGATGTTGGTAGTAGGCCAATGACACTGTTGTTCCTACAAGTCACAAATGGCATCTAGCAAGACATTGTAACTATCTAAATCATATGAGATCGGTGATTCGATGCAACCTATCAATAACTCTATCACATTTCTTTTGTCTCACGATATATAGGTCAAGTATGAGGCATGTAAACACCATCCTCATCTTACTTGACCATCACTTTCTCAAGTAAATCCTTCCATTTGAGCACACTGATAGAACAAATGAAAATCCTTCCATTCGAGCATGGCCATGCATTTCTCAGTCTCACTCATTGAGAGGCCCAGATATATCTCTCCATTAATTAGAGAGACAAATTCCATCTTGACCATTCATCTTCCTCTACATGAATTTCACTATTTTCGATCATAACCTTTACGTTCTCTCAATTAAAGGTGACTTTTGACTATGCCAAAATACAGTGTTCCCCATGTAGGAAGCCATAATGATCTTAGGTTTAAGGGCTTAATGACACAGTTATATATATGAGATATGCTTATGACTAGATCCATGCAGTTATCTCATGACGAGTCGATCCAGCGCTTGTTTCCTAACAGGTACTTATGATTTTGATTTGTATCTTCATATATAATTAACGCATAATTATTAATCAAAATCATACTAGTGTTAGTTCATCATTGTTCCCACAAAGATGATTGACTAGGGATGTTTATGATAAAATGATTTATCTAAGGATATTATTATAAAGAAAAATATGTAAATAATATAATAATGTAATAAAAGAAAAAAAAGTCCTTCTTTTTCATAATGAAGTACAATGTTCATACTATAATAATTACCATAAGGCATAATCTTCAATAATGATGACCCTCAAAGTACTATCTTGGACTTAGCCTTGAGTTAATAAGGAGTATAACTATTGTTTTGTGCAGCATTGGAGGGACTACGACTGAAGGAAGAACCAAAATGGACCAAGTTGGAGAAAAGAGGCAGAAGTTTCTTGTGTCATAGTGAATAGCAAGGCCGCCGTGGTAAGATACTTGATGAGGAATTCAAACTTTTTGTATAGAAGGGTGTCACTGTAACACCCTTCCTCCTGACACCTCAATACTTGACCAAAAACTCCAATGTTCAACCAATCATAACCCAAACAACACAAAACAACATCCCAAACCTTTAGAGCAGTAGAAAAACACTCAAAAGCACCAAAAAGTGGGCTGGGGCCACAGCCGCTACAGTATCACCGCGGCTCCAGACTTCCCCTATTTTTCCTTCGCTTCAGTCTCCACTAGTGGCGCGGCCTGAAACCTGGTGCCGTGGCACCACCCTATGATTTTCATATCAGCAAAATCCAACATCCCGAGCAAACTTCCGACGCGCATAACTTTATGCTCCAACCTCTGATTGACTTGATTTCAACTCCTACAAGTCAATCAAGTTCCAATCTATCTAGAGATACCACTTTCACCATTTTAATCCAACTCTGTATGGTGATTCTGGACCCTGACACCATTTTCACTACTTATTAATCAAAACTCACCACTAACCACCTCTAATTGCCACCAAAGGCAACTAGTCACTCAGAGACCAATCATATAGGTCCAAACCCCCGAACCAACTTATCCAAAGAGGTTTCACCCTAAAGGAAACGCTCCTCTGAGATTTGACCCCCTTGGAACCCATACTTGACAAATGGGCTACAGGCCCTAAAACACACCACTCAAGCCCAACTCCAACTTTAACCATACATAACACATACACACAACACACATACCACCAACAACATATTTTCCACATATAACCATACATACAACCATCCGTGACAAATCCTTACAAGGTCATACATCCATTACAAATCATTCTATCCTAATTGACACAAGATACATTATCTAAAATACACAAACTACATAGACTATTCCCATTCATGTAGCTACTCCTGCGTCTACTTTGGACTGGTGCCAGAACTGTCACCTGAAAGGTTAGTCATGGGCGAGGGGTTTGAGACAATGTCTCAATAACTGGGGACAACCACACACACATATATATGTATACATATATCTCATATAATTCATAAATGCAATATGAATGAATGGTATGCATGTTCTCCCCCATACACGGCTAGAACCACGAGCTGTCATTATCACAAGACATTCAATAGATGATTCCCTTTCAACAATCGGTGAAGACTGATTCTGGGATATCACCAAGCTCACCTTACCCTAATGCAAGCCAACCAATAGTTACACTAGAGCTCAGACCGTGGCTCTCCTTCCTCTGGACCATCGTGAATTAATGGTGATTTAGGGAATATGCATCCCTAAATCCATTGCCACCTGGCTTTACCAAGGAGAGAATTTAGTGAAAGGGATATTTCATCATATCATATTGTCCTCTACCGCCTGGCTTTTCCCTGGAGAAGATTTAGCTATAGGGATCTTTATCATATCATCATCTTATATCACATCATATCATCATCACCTTATCATCAATCTCTCACTATGCAATCATATGGTGATGATGTCAATGTTATGCCAACATGCCTCTGTACACATATATACATCATTATCATCATACTCATCATATGGACATGCTAGCATGCAATGGTATGAGGGTGCTACACATCACAATATATATATAGAATCATCATACATCAACTAGCCATGCATACCATGATATATAGGAAAACCTTACACATACACAATCAATATCGTGGTATGAAAAGGAACATGCATATATACACAAATATACGTACTATCATAATATACGAACAATACAATATAATCATATACCCGGTTACTTCAAGTTATCAATATCACACATGTGAGTTCCATGAACTTCTCGAATTGCCCAACACACTTGAACCCCTATCGGTTAATCAAACAACCTTCATAATGCCACAATTCTTCCATTAACACAATATACCATTAAATCAAATATCACAATTCAACCACTTTAGGCTAACCCAAGGTTCCTAGCATCAATAAGCTCTTAGGGACCATTCAAACACTACTCAAACACATACACTTCAGATTTCCAAGAGCTCTAATCATATATAAACCCTTCAAAACTCATATCCAAGCAACAAGAACACTAAAACACACTTCCTTAACCCTATTTCATCCATTTTAATCGGTGGATTTCATCCCAAACTGAAGATCTAACCTCAAAACCAAAAACCCAAAATTCCAACTGAAGAAAATGGAGAGGGAGGAGTAGAGAACACCTACGAACTTGAATCCAAGCTCTTGAGTCTGAAAATTACTCCCAAATGTCAAAAATATCGAACCCTAACATAGCTCCTTGGTTTCTTCTCCATTTCTTTCTTTCTGATCGTCCAAAATGATTCGAATTTAAAAAAAAAATCCCAAATCTCACTGCGGCCTCAGCATACCTCACCGCGACTCTACTGTATTCAGTTGAAATCATGCTGCTGGAAAGATTCTCATTGCGGTGTAGAGCTCTTCCTAACTTCACTTGAGCCTTCCTCCATCCTGTTTTCTTCCGGTCCTAAACACAATGCCAAGAAAGATAATATGAGGGGTGTTACACTCACATTGTGGCACGAGTCACAATTTTGTTTAAATTTAAACGTGTTTCAATGAAACAAAGAAAAAGAAAATAAAGAGAAAATAAGGAGGTTTGCTAGGGTTCTAGATGTTTAATCTTGGGGATAAATTTATGGGCTCTAGTAAATTGATTCTTGATTGGTAAGTGAGATCATATCTTCTTTCTTCTCTTTTCTGTCTATTTTTGGAAGAAATCCGTGGGAGTATGTTGAGTTTCGATTTGGTTGAGGTTTCTATCCATTAAAATGGTTGTATATAGTTTATTGATGTATGGCTTGGTCTCCTTATGGCTTAGGTATGAGTTTTAGATGGTTTGTGTGTGATTTATCTAAAACCCTAGTCTTAAATTTAAAGGAGAAGCTTGAGGATCCGATTTTCTGTGGTTATGTATGGTTTAGATTAGTGCTTAGGGCTCCTTGATGTATAATTGAGCTATTGAAACTATGGATTTATCATCATTAAACTTGTTTGGTTGAATTGTGACTTTTGGATATATAAGTATGGTGTTAATTAGAGATATTAAGGTATTGTAGCATTCAATTTTGTATTTAGAAGTCGTTGCTCTCTAAGAAGTGCTTCAGAAGAGTGGATTTCATCATCAGTTCTTCCATGGCCTACTGTTTCCCCTACTTATGATTGTGTCTAAAGACAATTCAAGATAACTAGGGTGTATATTTATGTATGATATAAATTTCTTGTTTTATATATATGTTTGTTCCTTTCATATCATGATATGTCTAAGGGTATGGCTACTGATGGAAATGGTAACTCCTTTCTCTATCCTATGCATATGATGCATAAGATTTCGTATTGGCTTATGATAAGTGATTCATTTGCATCCCCACTATTCGTGATAGCATGTTAATATGATGACGATAATAATGAGCATATATATATGTGAGCATGAAACATGATAACATGAAGGCATCATCATATAGTCGAGCATGTGTACATTGATGGTTATAGGTGATGATGTCATATGATACCACGTTGTATACTAATCCACTAGTAGAGCATAGAGGTCTAAGTGGTAAGGTTAATATATATATATATATCTTTTCCATTAAATCCTATGCTTATAGCTAAGAGAGCTAGGTGGTAGTGGATTGAGGATGCATCTTCCCTAAACCACTACCAATTCGGGTAGTCCAGGAAAAATAGGGCCATGGTCCAATCATTAGTATAGCCTTTGGCCGGGTCATACTAGTGAGTGGAGAGCTTAGTGATGTCCTAGAATCAGTCCTTACACATTGTTGGAAGAAAATCACTTATTGGGTGCATCTTGTAATGGTAACTAGCTCATGATTCTAGCCATGTATGTTTAGGGGACATTCATATCATTGTGTTTGCATAGCACCGCATTTTATATATTATCATATATTGTTCTGTCATGTGATTTGTTGTTATTTTCACCCAGTTACTAGGACTCTGTCTCATACTTCTTTGTGGTTAATATTTTAGGTGAAGACTCTAGTACTAACCTAGAGAAGACAAAAAAGTGTTAGCTCACTTTGTTTCACAAGGGCATTTGAGCTTATAGTTGGTAACTACTATATATTAGGTTATGTAATGTATTGTGCCAAGTAGTATGTTTATAGTATTTGCTATTTATAATAGTTATGTCTAGGTATTTTGTATGGTATGTGTTTCATGTGCTTTGTGGATTGGTATGGAAATCCGTTGATGTGACTGGATGTATGATAGCCTAGTTGGTATGCTATGTTACATACTTATAAGCCCCTGGAAGGGTCAGTTTGTGTTTGGTTTATGCATATTATGTCTTATTAAGTTTAGAGTTTGAGTTGTAGTTGGTGTATGTGTGGGTTTGGTCAAGTAGGTATCTAACCCATATGTTGCCTTGGGGGCTCAAGGGAGTCAAATTCTATAGAAATGATTTCCTTAGAATAAGAATAGCCTAAACCCAGTCCTTGCGGCATTTGGGAGTTGGGTCAAGTGTTGATTTAGTGTTGGTGATATGGTTTGGAATTGTGAGGCCTAAGTGCCAAGTTTTGGTCCAAAACCTCCATACGGAGGTATTTTGAAGTGTGATTGGTGTCTATAGTTAGAATGAGAATATAGTGACCTATAAAAGTTAGAATCAGGTCAGTCGGATATCGGAGTTGGGTTTTATGCATGTCAAAAGTCCGCTCGGGACATCAACAAATTATTGATGTCATATTAGTTCAAGGTGCCATGGCGCCACACTCTTCTTTCCCTTTTTTATGTGTTTTTGGGTTTTAATCTCTAGGGTGTTATAGTTGACACATGTAAATCATAAGGTAACTTAGTTATCAGCAGACCCATCCTTTTGGTACAATCATAAGATATAAAAGAATGGATTACACCTAAATCAAATGAAGCCTTTTCTAGACAACTATTTACTTCACATACCTTCAATAAGATCAGGCGACTTATAAGTCTCTTGCTGGGTAAGAGCAAACACTCTTCGTTGTGCCTGTGGTTTGGAATTGACAATCTTTGTCATACAATCCCTAGCATAATGTCCAAGTTTCCCATACTTGAAACATGTACTTTGCCTTAACAAACAGGGTCTTCCTCCATGCATCTTTCCGCATTGAGTACATACAGGGGCTATTGTATTCCTTTGCGTATTTTGTCCTCCTTTATTGCCATATCGTTTAAACCTCTTATCATGGGACCATGGCGTATTTCTTTTCTTTTCGCTTGTATCTCCTTCCTCAAAAGCCTTCTTATTATCTACCAAAGGAGTTGGTACCATCTTATGATTCAGACTATTCTTCGTAGCTTTACTTACTTCAACTGTTGCATTAAAAGTTCAAAACTACATAAGGGTAACTCTTTCATTAATAGTTGGTTTTAGTCCCCTTTCCAAATTCTCCATTTGATATTGCTCACCATCGTGTTGCTAGATGTACGTGGAATATCAAGACAGTTGTATGTATCTTGCAACATACTTGTCCAATGATTTGTTATCAACTTATTGAATCATAATAAACTTGGTTTTCTTTTTATCTCTCATTGATCTGGGAAAGTATTTCTTGTAGAACTCTTCTAAAAATACTTCCCACATTAGTGGTATACTTATTCATTAAAAAATTAACTATGTATTCCTCCACCACCTATCTGCTTCTTTTTCCAGCATGTATATTGCCATCGACGCTTTCATTTTTTATGTGCAACCCATGATCTTGAAGATCTTCGCCAAGTGCATTATCCAGTCTTCAGCCTTTTGCACATCAAATTTACCATCAAAGTACGGAGTGTAACACCTTACTTGTAACTTTATTTCCTGTGAATTAGACTTCATTTAAGTCCATTTGTACTTGATTAGGAGTTTAAATCACTTAGAAATGAAAATCAAAATTTTCAAAAATTTCAGGTACTGTGCAATTGGTATTTTCCATTTTATTGGCCAAATTTTGAAAATTTGTAAATAAATCTAAAAAAATTGTATGAAGGTGAATCAAGATTCTAAAAATTGCTACAAAGATTCTCTACATGGAAAAAATATGATACAGGACATTCACTAAATCAATTCACATAGTTTATTCCTTAAGCTTTACTGAACATTTGGTCATTTTTCACCTTCCCAGGATTTTGGCTTTAAATTTAAAAATTTATATATCATTATTCCCTAAGTCAAATCATGCATTCTTTATGCATTTGAAAATTCTACATGTGTAACTTTTAGCATTTTTTTATATTTATTTTATTTATATAGGGCATGGTACTAACTTGAACCTCTAAGGGTTAGAAATATACTTTTACTAAAACAGTTTCAGGAAAACTTTCATATCTTTTATTAGATAGCTTCAATTACTCCTAAACTAGTGGATCTTAACCCAAAGTCATAGGCTTTTCCACATATACAAACCACTAAATTTTTGTACTCTATATAATTTTATACTGCCTTTTGAAATAGGCAGTACTTATGATCAACACTTTCAATTTTCCAACTTTGTCTTGTTCTAAACCATAAATTCAAAAATTCACAATAATTCACACACATATCAAATTGAGTTTCTCTTTAGAACATTTTAAAGCTCTATTTGTACACTTGAAGACATATATAATTCATACATAATTTCTCATTTCATTCAAATAGTAGCAAAATTACTACACATAAGTCAAAATGGTCATTTCTATCCCTTAACTTTGCAAAATCATATCGTAACATATATACTTGGCCATTTCTTGTTCTATATCCATACATAATATTATGAAAAGACTTAAAGTGACATGATCATGCATCATAACAGAATTTACATCTTGTACATAAATTGATACACAATCTCCTATAATAGCATTATAACTTGAAAATCAAGCCATTCATCACTTCCTTGCTTTCTTCTTTTACCTCCTCTTGGACCATTTGTATGGCTTGATCCAAGCATGTTAGTCATTTAGGGAGGATAAGATTCAAAGAATCTCAATAACATTTACCATTTAGGCATACATATCATCACATTCATCATAAAAGCTTCATAAAGACAATCGATAATCACTTGATCATAACTGTTGAATCAAGAGTTTTGATGATTCCAAACAAACATTCAAGAGCTTGGATTGAAGATATCAAAGGAGATCAAAGTATTTCAAGTGAAGAATTTCTGAGTAATAGCTGATAGATCTTCTGTAGGATCTTTTGTTATGTTTAAATGAGGGTAAAAGATTTTGATTTTAAGAAAAGATGTTTTTAAACCTTGATTTTATGTTAAATCTTGACTTATTTGAAAAAAACCCACAAACAGATGAAGTTTGAAAGTTTAAACTGAACTGTCATATTGGAAATTCGAACTTTGCCTTTGGAAATTCGAATTTCGAGCTGAAACTGAACAAGTCTAAAGAGATGTCTCTCTGTCAGAAGAATTTTCCTCCCCAACATTCGAATTTTCATTTAAGTCTGAAAGACGCCTTTTGGTGACAGAAGAACTTCACATCTTCAAAATTCGAATTTCAGATAAAATGCAGTTTGTGAAAACCAAAGAAATTCGTCTGAAATAATGTTGAAGTTCATCTGAAATCAAGAAGAAATTGAGTTTGAAAAATGCTCTCTGACAGACAAACTTTGGCTTTCCAACATTCAAATTTTCATATAAGTCTGAAAGGAGCTTCTTTGAAACAGACGAATGTTGAGTCTTCAAAATTTGAATTTCAGACAAAACACAACTTATGAAAATGAAAGAAATTTGTCTGAAACAATGTTAAAGTTCATCTGAGATCAAGAATTATTTAAGTTTCAAAACTGCTTTCTGACAGACGAACTTTGAACATTAAAATTCGAATTTCAAAAGCTAAGGTTGTGAGTCTGTTGGAATGAAATATTGACATACGAATGACAGAGCTTTGTAACTTCGAATGTTGAAGTCAGTCTAAAAAGAGTCACTCTGACAGACAAACTTCACTCTTTCAAAATTTGAATTTCGTGGAAAGTAATCTACTGTGCCTCTTTGAACGTTCTACAGACAGACGAATTTTGGGCTTCCAAAATTCAAATCTCGAAGGCACTGTAGAAAATTGAGAACACTGTTCACACTCAACCGAAAAACTTTCTTCTTGAAAATTCGTATGTCACATTGTGAAAATATTTTGTAAGTTTCAAAATTCAAATTTCACTTCATGAACAGATGAACTTCGTGCTATAATGTTGGAAGCTTTAACCTTCGGTTCCTTCGAAATTCGTCTATTGACCAACCAAAATTCGAATTGCAGTATGTCAGAAACATTAAATGCGGTTGGTAAATGGATAGTTTTTTCAGAATAACCGTTGGATAACTTCCCCAACGGATAGATTTAATCTCTAACGGATAGTTAAGGCCAAAATTTATAAATACAACATCATTTGAAGTTGTGGATAACGAATCAAACTTGTATACACCGAATTTCTGCCAATTCTTCTTCTCAAAAGCTTTTACCCTCTCAACTTCAATATCTGTACTTTAACCTTTATATCTACTCTATTCAAGAGAGTTATATCTTTGTAAACAATCTACTCTTCATCTGGAAGATAGATTTACTTGTGAGGGGAAATCACAAGGGGATTGGGAAGCACATTGCAAAAGTGCTTAGAGAGATTGAGAAAGCTCCAGAAACAGAGCATACTATGGCATTAGCAAGAAGCACATTGAATTCTTGCTGTATAGTAGAAAAATCTCAAGAGTTGTCTTGGGGACTGGACGTAGGTCAAGAGGATAGACCGAATCAGGATAAATTACTGAGTCTTCTTCTCCTTATCTTTATTTTTCAGCTTGCTTTGTTTTATACGTTGCTTTCATTATACTGTGCTATCTTCACCCACTTCACATTGTGCAGAAAAATTTCAATCTTCCCAATTCACCCCCCTCTTGGGAAGTCAGCCTTGCTTGGAAGTATCAACCTTAGTGTTATATAGATGAGCAATAATCATTTGAAATTGTTGTTCCATCCTTGACTCTCGAGCTTTATATTCTTCATCTCTAGCTTTCATTTCAGCCCTAACTTTTTGAAGGCTTTCTTCATAGAACTTCTTTTGTTCTTCCATCTCCTTTTTCAATTATGCTATCTCCCTAGAGTTGTTTCCAGTGCTTGAGTTGTCAGATGCAATAAGTCCTACTTGAGATTCAAGTCCATAAACATGGCCTTTTTTATTTTTACCACCTACAACCTTCAACCATAAATCTAAATCACATACATTTAAGTCAGGCTCTTGACTCTCTTCAATCGCTCGAACTCATTCTGCATTAAGAAAAAGTTCAATTTTAATCTTTGAATTTATGAGTTTTAAAAAGGAAGAATATATCCATGAGTAACTTACATAAGTGGATTTAGCTTTTTCCCCAACCCAACCACCTTTCTTCTCATCATATTGAATTTTCTTAAAAACTTTAGGATATTCACATGGTCTTCCCAATTCAACTTCCTATATCACGTAGCAAAAATGTTGTAACTAAATTAATTGAAAATAAAATACAATGAAACAAAGTAAATTAATAAGCATGACACATTCAAATAACACATACCATTCTTCTGTTATGTTCTTTAAAAGTAATTCTACCACCTCTATGGACACATCCACCATTATCAGCTGCACGATTTGCCTCATTGCGTGTAGACTTGGCCAAAAATTTAGGACTTTTCCAATATTCTTCCAAGTCTTTTCGAGCTCCTTTTGGTAACCATTTGCCTTTTGTTTTCTTTTTGCAAATGTCCCTTAAAGATGACCACATCACTCCACTATATTTCTTTTTCCATATCTTATGAATTACAACATCTAATTTAGGGTCCCATGGACATTTAAGCTGCATAAGAAACAACCAAATATCAATAATTATAGAATTAAAATCCATGTACATTGCAATTTCTAAATGTTTACTAGATCAATTCACCTTAAACTCATCAAACCATAACCCTTGTACTTTACGAGGGACCTTAGAAAATTTTGGCCATGCACCCTCAAACTTATGAGGGATAATGTTAGACAATATTTTTTGTGATTCAACTAATGGGAAAAATCTACAAAATGAATAATATTTAGCACATATAAAGTAACAATTAAATTATAAAAATTTGAATTACATAAAAGATACTTACTCTTGGTTACCCTTTGGTCGAATGACCAATCGACAGTCATTCAATCTAGAGCTAGCATCATATATATTATTAGCTGAGCATCTTACATCTGTGCTAATTAGAGTTGGCGATCTCTCTGAACCAACAAATACAGTCTCCCTAGGAGAGGATTGAAGATGAGGGGATGGAACAGAAGAGGATGCTACCTCAGACACCAGTTGTGTAGTGGATGGTGGATGAGGATGAGGTGAAGAGGATTGCATAATACCTAGTAGCTGAGACAATGACTGTCTCACAACAACTAGTGGTTGAGATGGTGATGCTTGCACCACATTTTTTCCTTTTTTGTCCTTCTTATTTTTGGTTCCTCCTGCCATATGTTGTTGAGAAGATGACATCTAAAATAAAAAAAAGGAACAAAAGTTAATATCAATCACATTAAGAGAATTAAAAGAATGAACAAAAAATTAACACGCATAATAATCAATGTAACAAATTCATGAAAATTAATTTACCAACATTATATCAATCACTATCTAAATGAAAATCACTAGGTGGATTATCTTTAGTAATGATTCAGTGTGTAAAAAATCTTCATCTACATTTTCCTCACTTGATTCTCTTGAATCACCAATGTCATCTTCAACTGACATAATATGTACATCATCTAATTCTTCAATCTCACCTATATTATCTTGTAGATCAACCTCACTAATGTCATATTCAACTAATTGGTTGAAAAGGCACATCTTCTTAGTCATCTTTTTTGGACATCAATCCTATTCCTTACTTTTGTTCTAATGACAACAAGCAACTCTTTTTTAGAAGAGAATGATTTTGGATATGGTGTAAAATACACTTATTTTGCTTGTTGGGCAAAGATAAAAGAATCATTCTCCTTGTATGTCCTTTTTGCATTAACCTCCACAATTCCATATTTAAGACAAACCCGAGTTCTTCTATGCTCAGGATCATATCATTTACAATTAAAAACTGTTAATTGCTTAGATGGTTTGCCAGTGAATTATAATTGAATTATCTCTTTCAAAACACCATGGTAAGAAACTTCATGTTGGTTATGACTGATTCCCTTAACACTAACTCCACTATTATTGGTCTTCCTCCCATTTGCCCAGGTCTTTGTGTGAAACTTATAGCCGTTCACTGACCGTTGATCGAATGTATGCACAAGTGTCAAAGGACCCTAAGCTAAAGAGATTAACAATTCATCTTTTATCCTATTTTGTGAGTTGAAAACCTATGTTAAATAAAACCATTAGCATTGTCAATTTTATAAAAAAAAGGTTCCTTCTCATTTCATAGGAAGTAGTTAAGATGTACTTACAAAAGTTTTGAACCATGCTGAAAATTCGGATGAAATGTGCTTACCCACATCCTCATTTGATAGAGTAGGGTGCATAGATAGCAATTCGTTAACATAGGAACTGCATTTGACTAAGCATGAGATCAATCTAGATACAACTTTATTTTTGAATGCAAGTAATAGACCAAGAACGAGATTCTTACTTGAGGAAAGGTTTAACTTCAGGACAATTGTGAAGAACATATAAAGTTATTGCATTTTGCTCAGACCCAGTTAGAAAACGAGTGTTTTGTGCTGCTCTTCCATATGGTTGGCTAGGATAGTTAAAGATAGAGATAGGAGGATGATCAACATGCTCCCCAACATCATCATTGCAAGGAACTCTCCTAGTTCTTGATTGAACATGTGATTCAAAATAGTAGGAGCAAAATGTTGAAGTTTCTTCAAGTAGATATGCTGAGCAAATGGAGCCTTCAACATGGGCCTTATTCTTTACCTTTCTTTTTAATGTGTACAAGAACCTTTCAAATGGATACATTCACCTATATTGTATAGGTCCACCAACTACAACTTCATATACCAAGTGAATAGGTAAATGTTCCATAACATCAAAAAAGCCAGAGGAAATATCTTCTCAAGTTTACACAAAATAATAGGAATATTCTTCTCCATTACTTCAAGGTTTTTCAAATGTAAAGTAGGAGCACAAAGATCATGAAAAAAATTACTTAACTCCGTTAAGGTTTCAAATATCGGGGTTAGCAATCCACTACACACAATTGGTAATAGCCTTTCCATGAAAATGTGATAATCATGACTTTTCATTCCGACTAACATGCAACTTTTTGTATCAACACAACGCCCTAAGTTGGAAGCATAACCATCAGGAAGCTTTAGAGTTTTGACCCATTCACACACTGCCTACTTTTGCTCCATATTAAGGGTGTATGTAGCCTTGGGTTTGCCTTTTCTACCATTGCTTCTAACTACAATATGTAAGGAGGGTCATTTATAAAGCATAGCCAAATCTTGCCTTGCTGTGTCATTGTCTTTTGTCTTTTCTTTATGATCCATCACTGTATTAAACACATTATGAAAGACATTCCCCTCTGTATGCATTACATCTATATTGTAGGGATTTAGCAAGTCATGCCAATAAGGAAGATCCCAAAATACATTGCGTTTAGTCCAATTATGTTCTTTGCCATATCCTTCCAATCGAGTACCCCCTAATTCTATTATTCTAGGAAATCTCCTAATTTGCTCATACAACTCCCCTCCTAAGTACCTTAACGGTGATGGTGAAGTCTCTACTTTATTCTTTATTAAATTCTATTTGTTCCGCCTAAATTGATGATCCAAAGGCAAGAATTGACAATGACAATCAAAATATGAAACTTTTCTACCATATTGCAAGTAGATTACCTTTGAACAATCCATACAAATTGGACAACCTAATTTTCCTGATGTCTGCCACCCACTCAACATGCCATATGCTGGAAAATCATTAATGGTCCACAAAAGGGCAGCCATTAAATTGAAATTCTATTTCAAAGAAATGTCATACGCCACCACGCCCTCTTTCCAAAGCAACTTTAATTCATCAACCAGAGGTTGTAAGAAAACATTAATCTTTTTTTTTTGATTATTTGGCCCAGGTATAATGATTGTTAAGAGCATGTATTCTCCACGCATACGCATGCCAGGTGGAAGATTATATAGAGTAACAATTACAGGCCAATAAGAGTATGTCCTATAACTCATACTAAATGGAGTAAGGCCATCATCATAAAGCCCCAACCTAACATTCCTTGGCTCCAATGCAAATTTTGGATGAGTTTGATCAAAATGCTTCCATGCATTTCCATCCAATGGATGTGACAACACACCTTCATTTCGACGATTTTCATAATGCCAACGTATATACTTGGCCAAGGCATCAAAAGCAAATAATCTTTGGAGTCTTGGGACTAATGGTAAATACCACATCTATTTCTTGGGGATCTCCTTAAGCCTCCCTTTTCCAACTCTTGCCTCCTTAAATCTTGTCTCCTTGCAAAATCAACATTCCCTGTCATTAATTGCATCACTATAATACAACATGCATCCTTTACTACAACAATCAATCTTCTGATAGCCACAACCAAGTTAAGAAATCAATTTCTTGGATTGGTACAAGTTTGTAGGCATAAGATGATTAGCTGGTAGAATCTCATTCATTAAAGTGATAATTTCATCCATACAAGCCTCAAGAATGTTACAATCTGTCTTAATACTCAATAAGCTCACTACGGTTGACAAAACTGTCTGATTCTCACACCCATCCCACAATGGAGATTGTGAGGCATGAAGCATCTCATAAAACTTGGCAGAATTTGGATAAGGATCCTCTTCGATCATGTCATTTCTCTCAAATGATGGTCTAGTAGTATCCATAACCATTTGCTCATATGGATTAGGATCCTTTTTAGTAATGTGAATGTCGACATCAATTGGCATCACTTGGGGACGTTCCTCTCCATGTTTATGCCAATAGTAATAATCAGGCATAAACCCTTTCTTATACAGATGCATCTTAACTTCTTCTGGTTTTTTATGCTTCTTACATTTACATATCAAACATGGACATCTAAACATCCCATCCCTTTTAAATACATCTAATTTCTTCATAAACTCAACAAACTCATCTACCCTCGCAAAGAACTCATTAGTGATCTTTAGACGCTTCCCAACTACTCTATTGTCCATCCATCGATGATGTTCAGGAGGAGTCATCTGTTAAACTAAAATATTTTGTAACTAATTATCACAAGTTAACAAAATATCATTGTTCTTTAAACAACGCTAGAAATTATGCTGATTATAATCCAAGCTAGAGCATCAACTTATAATTTTTTACTAACAAGCAAACTCAAAATTAATGTTTAGGTTTCAAATCCAAAATCATTCCACAAATTGCTCAAAACAAGAATAAGATTTGCAAAAAGATGCAAACAAGAATAAAGTTAAGCAAATATCCCCATAAATTAACAACCCAACTATCAAAAGAAAGCATATAATTTCTACCTTTGTCATTAATGTGACCATACAAACTTGAAAATTTAGAACCTAAAGTCTTGCTGATTGTAGAACCTAAAGGCTTGAAGTTTAAACTTTCCTAACTTGAAAACTCAGATTATTAAATTACTGTAATGGAATAGGAATAGTATAAGGTACTTACTCTTGGTAGGAGTGGGAGAAAAGTGAGTTTTTAGCCTAAAACACACATTTGTACACAGTTGTAATCCAAACAAGAAAGTAATATTAATGTTGGGGGTTAGTAGGTACTGACTACACTCATCGAAAAAGGATGCATAATATAGTAGTAACTACCTTTTTACAATGCAATTGCTAACTTCCCCAACTAGGTGTGTCATTAAATGTAGTCCTAGAAATGCTTTTTCGTACTAGTAAGAGACGTTCACATGCTATAGTCAAACATAACTAACTGATAAGATACAAACTAAATGAACTATCTAAAAACAATGTTTAAAAATTAAAAGACATGCCATAGTCAAACATAACTAACTAATAAGATACAAACCAAATAAGATAGTTGTAACAAAAGAGGCTTCTAAGACATTAAAGAAGGAAGCAAGTTAAGGTGCTAAAACAACACACATATCTTCAACAAAAAACAAATGTAAACTAATAGGAAATCACATCTGACATACCTGTGATGTGAATGAGTAGAGATAGTCTTGTATGGTCTTCTAGTTCTTCATAAGCTTATTTGAGCAGTATAATTTTCCCAAAATATAGTTGACATTGATAATTTTAATAAAGGAGAAAGCGAAGGATGATGAACTTACTTAAAAAGAGTAATAACTTGAGTTTTTCATGTAATCCGTGATTTTTAAACCTGGGTTGTGTTTCAAATTATGATTTATTAAACACATCTTCTATTTAAAAAGTAGTGTCATGTTCTATTTTCACTTGTCTTAAAACACTTGACACTACATGCTTTGTCAAGAAAACTAAATAGAGAGTTCAAAAATTTGCTTCAAGATGCTTTACTCAAGCACTAATGCTAGGAATGAGCTATTTTTTAGTGAAATGGAAATGTTTGAGTTGGCCATTTTTAATTCCTTACTTCTTTGAAAGATAGTGAGAGAAGAATAAAAAAAATGAAAATGTTTTCAAAATTGTTTTGATGATGAGAAAGAATTAGAGGACCCAAGAGAACTATATATGAGTAAATGATTAAGCATGATCTAACAACTAAGTTAAATTTCAAGGAGATATACGTGACTGCAAGATTTTTAATTCACGAGAAAATATAGTATTCCACAACACTACAATAAAAGAAGTAAATTATCATTTACATAGATGTTGACATTTAAAGTGTTTGACTAAAAGGGAATAGAAATTAATATAATACAATGTCATTCTTAGAACTAGAATATAACCCATTTTAACCATCCAGGAGAATCACAAATTCAAGTTGATGTTCAATAATGCAAAGATATTTTGTAAAATACTACTGAAATGAAAATGAAAAACACTATTTGTCATGGTGACAAATACCGTGTCCTTTTGGAAGAAAAATATACTTAGTTAATTTGAATTCTTTCAATTTACATGTAAAAGACAAAAAAAAAAATAGAGTTTGGAATTATATTCAAATATTGCTAGGTTGGAGAGATTCTTCACATTTTGAACTAAACCATTCCATGTAATGTAATAAATCACCATATATCCTTGCAAATATAGCTCCAAGGAATTTACTTTTGTAATATGCATAATAAAACAAAAAGGAACTGAACTCATCCTCCTATCAAAAGAAGACAAAACCAAAACCTTAACTTTTTTTGTCCTTGTGAGACACACAGTATATGACTTTTGGGAATCATGTGTTTAGAGAATCAAATTGGAAACAAGACTAAAAACTCACCCATCCATTCACGGCTTCTCATGCAAGCTCTTCATAGTGGATGATCCTATTACATTGATGTAGAAAAGTCTTCCTTTTTCACAAAATCCTCTTTAACTTGTCTCTGTGGGGATTTCAGTGAAGAAGGAGTTAAAAGAAAATTGACAACTACCGATAACACAAGGGAAAGAGAAAGTGACAACTGAAATGAATGAGTAGCCAAGACAAGGAACAATTACAGTTTATTAGATGTTGTGGGCAGATCAATTATGTCATCTAAGCCCTTCCTTCTGAAAAAGTAAAATACAAAATAGCAGCCATGGATACCCAGTTTGACATTTTGGAGAGCATCAAAGCAAGATTTGCAAGCAAATGCAAGCAAACAGCTGAGACTCCTAACATTCAGCCATTGATAAAAAATAAATTAACAGTACCTGAAGAAATAGAGGAACAATGGAAGAAAATAGGATCCCAGTTGTCTCACACAATCACAATAATACTTTTTCTCTTCGTCTTGCTTTACCACCACAGACCTGACAAAACAACCACAGTGAAATGAGAGGATTTTTGAAGTTGGGGGTTTGAAGCAAATGTTTGGGAGGCAAGTGATTTTTGAATTGGGGGTTTTGGGAGTAGAGTTGGGTCTGAACAAAATTTTTGGAGCCAAAATGCAATTGTCCACTAATTCCAGATTTTATGCAAAAAAAACTTACATAATATATATAATATGTTGTGTCCAATAATGTACCAACAATCTAGTTGGTTTGCTGGTCAAAGAAGCACCTTTAACTTTTCCATGTTCGGGTTCGAATCCGCAGTTAGCCACGTCGTTAACTTTTTAAGAAAAAAAACATAAAATTTCTTATATACTATATTGTTTCCAAATGATATTCGACAAACTACTTGGTTCATCCATAAAGAAAGTATTTTTTTAGTATATTACGTCTCAGGTTCAAACCACCAAATAGCCAATTCAATATATTTTTTGTATACATTTCTCACAGACAAAGATTTGTGAGAAAAACCATATTTTCTCATGGGGTGCACAAACCCATGAGAAACATTCTCACAGTGTCCAAATCTGTGAGAAAATTTCTCACAGATTTAAAATCTATGAGAACAATTGTCACAAATTTATAAATCTGCGAGAAATCCTTCTCATAGATTTTGTAACTGTGAGAAAAACTTTATATCTCATGTAGCCAACTAATACATTTTTCATATCAGTTTCTCATGACTATATACATCTGTGAGAAAAAACATGTTATATCTTTTCTCATGGGCTGTAGAAAACTGAGAAACTTTCTCATGGTGTCCAAAATCTGTGAGAAATGTTCTCACAGATTTGCGTATCCATGAGAAATACTTCTCACAAATTACATACCCATGAGAAAAAATTTATTTCTCACACACTATATCCGAGAGAAGAATTTTAGCATCTCTCTCTCTCTACCACAAAATCCAATTCTTTCAATTTCTCACTATTTTCTCATGGATTAAGTCCATGAGAAATTGTGGCGCCAACTTCCTGCCATACCGTGGTAGTGTTCTCTCCACCTTTCTCACCACTTTCTTTTGGAATGTTCTTGCCCTTTTTTTACCTTGAGAAGTGGCTGTGAGAAACAACCAAAAGTTCATAATTTGCGAGAAATGTTGTGAGAAGTTCTCACTAATTTTTATTCTGTGAGAAAATTCGGCGACAAAATAACCATTTTCTTGTAGTGAATTTCATGCCCATGACCATAACCAAAACTAGAGAGAGAAGAGAAGAGAACTACTTCAAACCATTCGAAATACTAGCTTGAAGGCATAGACTTCCCTCCTTGTGCTTGAATCTTCAAGTTTCCAGCTAGCCTTCTTTTCTCTCTCCTCTTTTCTTCCTCATTCTCTCATGTTAACTTGCTTCTTGTTTCTGTAGATTTTGAGTCTTCAATTCATGTAAGCAGCTACTGGTTTGCTCAAGAAGAGATATATCTAATGGGAGGATTATTCATGGTTTAATTTTACTAACCTTCGTTACTTTATGAAATACTTCTCCTCCAAGTTTCTAACTAAGGTAGCAAGAAACTTTTGAAGGGTTAAGGAGTTTCCCTGAAATTGCCAGATCACTAGTTAACCTTGGCTAAGAAGTCAAGAAGGTTAGTTATGAGAACTAATAAAGTAGAAGGTTAAAGAGTAAAAAGTTAGTAGCAACTGCCTTAATATAATTATTTCAAACTCTGACTGACAAAGAACCAAAAGAGTTTAAGGGCTACAATAAGATAAGAAAAGTACAAGGTTCAAAGGTAGATTTATATGCAAAGGTATAATGGTGAATTAAACCTCTAAGCTAGTAAAAGTTAAAGATAGAAATAAGAAAGCAATCTAAGTATAAAAAATAGATGAAAATGAGAAGGATAATAAAATGCCATTATAAGACATTATACCAGATGTTAAAGAATGATGGAAATAAGGATTGAATGCCTAGAAATAAAATAGTAAGTTATCCAGTGATCACACAGAAGAATTATGGTTTAGAAGAAAGCCTATTGTTGCATTTAGTCCAGTAATAGCAAGAATGCAGCAAAACCCCACATCATGTTGCAGTTAAGCGTGCTTGAGTAGGGAAAATTTCAAACTGGGTGACCTACTCGGAAGTAATAGAGATGTAAGAAGTATGAAAGATAAGATATGTCAATGGTTAAATATGGGTACTAAGAGTCTTACCAAGGCACCTATAAGGTTATATGAATAGAAGAATAAACAATTTATTATAGCTTATGATGGTCTCATATGATAATGATGATGTTTAAAGAACTCCTAAATCTTGAGAAGAGCATGAAAGACAATTAGGAATTTTTAAAGCATTGTGAAAGAAAGAAATTACTTCAAAAACCTAGAAAAAGTGAGTTGGACTCACAAAAATACAGTTAGTAGGTTACAGAGTCTCCTGTAAGGTTATAATAGATCCTAATAAAGCAAGTAAAGTTATGATGAGAGAGAGACTGAACCCTAGAATGAAACAAAGATTTTTACGAGTTTAGTAAGATGTAATGAAAGTTTTTTCTTAGGCTATCTTTTTGCTTGATTAGAAAAGTAAGTTTTTGTGGGAAAGAAATTGTGAAATGAGTTTCTATGAACTAAAGAGGCTAAACCTTCTCCCCTATGTTAATGTTCCAAATCTAATGATAACCCAGGGATCTATAAAAAGAAAAACATAAGTATGGATCAGGATATGAGTAATGTATCTGGATTGAGTTGAGGTAGTAGCCTATGTCTTACATAATAGAATTTTTATGAAATGTATTTCCACTTATAGTTGAGGTAATGAATGCTCTCAAGATACAGAATTAATACAAGCTATTATAGTACCACTATAGAAGTACCAAAACCACAATAACATCAAGTGACCATGAACTAAGAGAAAAGCTAGACTTGAGGTACAGAAAGTAAAATGAAAAGAAGGTTGAGATGACTTCGTAAGTGTTATCGAAGCAGAGCAAACGAGATAAGCTTATGCCTTAACATAAAGATTAATCATATAAATAGTTTAAAATTATGAAAAGTAAAGAAAAGAATGATATTAGCTGCTAATGAAAAGATTACTGTATTAATAAGACAAAGGAAAATCATGGTAGTATGAATGAGTATGCTATGTAAAAGTTATCAATAGCTTAAGATAAAGGAATTATGGAAGTAAAAGCAAGAATGTTGTGTGAGAAATTCCAATACCCCTCAAGTAAGGTAGATATACAATATTCTCAATATTTTTCCAATATAAAAAGGTTTAGTTAGGCCTTATAAAAGTTATGAATAAATTAATGATACCAGAGTAAAGGACTGACTATTAAGTCAAGCAAGTTAGAAAGAAGATATTCCTCTGGTAAGATGTGGTTTGAAAATTGGGAAACAATGAGAAGGAGGAAATGATATGTAAGAATTAAGCCAAAGTTTGAGAATGAAATTTTAATTATGGGGGGAAGAATTGTAATATCCTAATTTTTACTGGATATCATAAAATGCATGAAACTATGGGAAAGGAAGTAAGATGGTGATATTACATGCTCGGTCATTAAATGGAATTAATTTCCCATGTGGTTCTTGGAAGGAATTATGCTTGGTCCTCAATTGGAATAAATTTTCCATAAGATTCTTAGTAAGAATTGATTCCAAAACTAAGCTGAATGCAAGATATGTATTAAATGAAAACTAGTCTTGAGCTACACTCAATAGTATAAGTATATGTAGTTAGGAAATCAAGGTTGAAAGATAGATCAATTTAAAAGTACAATGACAAGAATTATTAAAAAATTGGTCTTTGGGAAAATTTATGAGGAAGTACAAAAACAATCAGTATTTGCATTTTTTACTCGACTCAAAGGAAAATGTCATTTCCCATGTTAGAAAAAGAAATGTAAAAATTACATTTTAATCCTAATGAAAAAGAATTATTCACAATTTAGTCCCTCAAAAGGGAGAACCTAGTGCAATTTAGACCCTAGGAAAATTACAAAAAAGGACTCAAAAAAATTAAAAAATTATAGTTTTGCCCTGAGTTAAGCGCAATTTCAGAATTTTTAGAAATCTTATCAAAACGAAGCTCTTGGTGAGTCGAACTAATGAAATACTGTTTGGAGGTCAATTGAGTTTATATGACTTTATAATTTAATTTTAAGGTCAAAAGTGATTTTTAAATCAAAAAAGAAGTTTATGAACTTCATAAAAGTAGATAGGTGAAGAGAATAGGACGTAAATCCTACATATATATTTTGGGATAAAAAAAATAAAGTTAGTCTAAAATTAAATTTAGAATGATCATGTACCAATTAAGTGACAATTATAATAAAAGTAATTAATCAATGCGAGTAAAAGCTATCAATAAGGATTATTTTGGACTAATAAAAATTGTGAAGCAAATTTTGGCCAAAAATTCCCTCAAGTGGCATGATATGTAGCATCTTAGGATAAGGATGGAATTTGTTTAGTTCATTTTTGGGAAATAATTCATTAAGTTAAGCAAGTTAGTCAATTAACACAAGAACAATATTCTCACATTAGATCTTTCTCCTCCAAGACTTGAGTTAAGGACTTTAAGTGAGTGTAAAGCTCTCAAATCTACAGAACAAGAAGCAAAGGACATGAGGAAAGAATAGAGGAAAAGAGAAGAGAAGGGGGGGACCAAGGAGAAAGCTTGAAGGTCAAGTGCAAAGGTAATATTCTAAGCCATCTAGCTTGCATTTTCAAGTAGTTTGAAGTAGATTAATGGAGTCTTCTCCTTCGTCTTGCCAAGATCAGATTCCAATCATGGATAGGAAGTAAAGAAAATAGAGTTTTCATGCAACAAATTTAATAGAGAAAGCTTGCATTTTGTGAGAATGTAAGGATTTCAAGAGTTGGAAGCAAGTTGCATGGAAATTTCTTTCTCCTTCCTTTAGGGTTGATTTCGGCCAAATCAGGGGTTCCCTTTAGAGTGAGAATTTCATGTTTTTGGCCCCAAAAATGGATTTTCCATTGTCCAAAACCTTCTAAACAAGTATTAATACAAAGAAAAACCAAGAGGAAATCAAAATGAAATTTTAAGGTTTAGTGTGAGACTTTGTGATTTGGCTCCATGAAACAGTGGCCTAATTTAGTGCTTGGTTATGTATTAGGACTTGAAGAATCCCAAGAAAACTAATGAGGGCATTGGAATCAAGTTGGAAAGCAAAGAAAATCAACCAAGGTAGCATAGTCTATTTCTTGCTTTTTGTTATTGCATATTTTTTCTATGATGTAATCTCATTGCCATATTGTTGTTATGATATTATGTGATTAGTTTTGGCTATTTTATGAAAAGGTTTTAACTCTAATATATTCATTTTCTAAGGGGAAACCATGCCAAAATTTTTATGAACTATTATGACTCATTATGTGCTTAAATGGGTGGAAATGTTATGAATTAAGTTTTTATGCATATATGATCATATAATTGCATGAAATATGACTTGCTAATGAGATTTCATAATTTCATCACTCTAAATACTAACCATGCTAGGGCAAGGACATGAAAGTATTCAATGGAAAAGCAAGGAGAATGAAGAAAATGATGAAGCATAACTTGATTAAGGGAGTTATGGCAACCTATTATGTAATTTTGTGTAAAATTGTATATGAATGTATGAGGATGCTACTATTGCTTAACATGTACTTTTAAGACCTTCGAAGATGTTATGTATGAAATGGTAACAATGAATGATGAAGTATTATGTTTGTAAGGCTTAACAAGTGAGTTATGGCATGATTTTGTCCAAGATGACTAATAGTGATTAGAATAGAGGCAATCTATTTGAAACATGAAACTTACTATAATTACTGTTTATATGCTTTAAAAGTAGATGGAACAAGCTTTTGACAGAGCTAAAGAACACTTAAATTGGATAAGTGTATGATTTATAATGAATTTCTAAATTTAAGGGGCAAAATTGGACAGTATAGGAAAAACTGGAACTTTCATTAGAAGTATTGGTTGTTTCATATTGTAATATAAAATCATATAGAGCTCTAAAAATTTATTGGGAATGTATGGAAATCTAGGAAACGGATGCCACTAGTTTGAATGCATTTGGAGATATAGAAAAAGAGTTATGTAAATTTTCCTAAAATTGTTCCAACTAGAGTTAAGTTTTAACCCTTAACAGTTTAAGTTAGTGCCATGTCCTGTACAAATTGAATAAATGTACAAGAAAAATATATTTAAAAAGTAGACATTTAGGATTTCATAAGACATAGAGAATACATGAATTTGCCTCAGGATAGAGAGAGATTTGAATTTTTAAATTTAAGGCCAAAATCCTAGGAAGATATAAATTGAACATTTGAATATAAATTTGTGTAAAATATTGTATCAATTGGCTCAATTAAAATCCTATTTCATATTTTTTAAATGTAGAGAATATTTCAAAATATTTTTTAAAGACTTGAATCATCTCTATAAGATTTTTCTAGAATTAATTATGATTTTTCAAATTTCGGTCTGGAAAAGAGGTTGACCAAATAAACAGTAACTTGGAATTTTAAAATTTTCTATTTTGGTCCCTCATGTGATTCAAGATTATAATCATGTCTAGTGGCCCATAATAAGGTCTCATACATGGGTAATATGGTTATAAGTTAAGAACCGACTTGGATTGATGCAATCATCACTATAATGCCTGATGATGATGATGATGATTACTAGAGGTAGGTAAAGGAAGAGCTTAGATGCGAATGGCTTGAAAACTTGCATGACTGTGTCTAGGAACTAGTGCATCATGAATGGTTGAGGTTGTAGGTGGAAGATATGGAAAGGACTAAGACTGACCATATGGAGCTGCAGCCACATAAATATCCAACAGAGGAAGGAAAATCAGGAGAAAGACCCAAAGGAAGATCCAAAATAGGATCTAGTAGCTATTTACCTCATAGATAGTCCTAGTTCCTCCTAGGTGTTAGTCGAGATGTAGATACCTATGAATATGTATATATGTAAAGAATACTGATTAACTACACATTTTTTGGTTGATATATATAGTTATAAATAGTATAACTAGTGGAAAGAAAGAACTGATGCATGATATTTTGAGAAAACATGTATAAAGTTGGTTATATAAATAAAATGTTATGTGTAGTTATAAATGTTCGCTAATTACTATTGCTATATGTTCATGATTTTAATTATTGTCGAGATATAAATGGCCCATACTAGACGACAAGCAAGAGTAGGAACTCCTGAATAGGGAGAAGCTCTACAAAAAGTTGATTCCTTACAAGCCATTATGAACATGTTGGATCAAAAACAAAGGGTCTTTTAGGATTCACAAAGAACTATAGTTATTCAGAGATAAACCCCTAAGGTTAGAGTTCAAGGGCTAATTTCAATGCCACAACAACAATCGAGACCCCAAGTTGCACCAGTAAATCAGGCAGTAGATATAGCAGCTAATTTTTCTTATCAGCAAAATGTAATAGCTCAATTTATGAAACATTATCGTCCATCATTTCATGGAAAGTTGGATGAGCGTGTTGCAAAAGACTGGATTTTGAGCCTAGAGAAGATTTTCAAATGATTGCGTTGTGATTTTGAAATAAAGACTTTGCTGTCTATTTACATGCTTAAGAAAAAAGTATACCACTGCTAGCAAAACGTGGAGTTGATTTTACAAGCTTGTAATATACCCTTGATGTGGGAAACATTTCTAGAGAATTTCTATGATAAGTATTTTTCACAATTAGTGAGAGAAGAGAAAGGAGCTGAATTTATTATGCTTCAACAAGAGAAAGATTAGTCAGTAGATGAATACGTGGCCACATTTGTTCAGTTGGCATGGTATTCCACCTTTTTACAACAACATGATGATGAAAGTTGGAAGACTAAAAAGCCAAAATGGGCTTGAAGCCAGCCATAAGAAAGAAAGTTGCTTCAATGAGGATCAGGGAGTTCAATGCACTAGTGGAATTCAACAGGATAACAGAGAATGGTGTGAATCACAAAGGCCTTATGATTGTTGCTCTAACCAATGTCGGAAAGACCAATGTTAAAGAAGGAAAATCGAGCAGAAAAAAGAAAAGGCCATGGAATAGTAATAATAGAAGAGGCAGAAAGAGTGGTAGGAGATTAGGAGAATGAGCTATGCAAAGAGAAGCCCTAGTTTCTATGGCAAGACATATGGTGGAAGACCATGTCTAATTGGGTGAAATGTTTGCTTTCAATATGGAAAACTAGGCACTTTGCCAGAGACTGCAGAATGGAAACGGCTTGAACTAGACCCTAACCACAAGGAAGGGTCTTCGTTCTTATGCAGAATAAGGCTTAACAATCACCTGATTTAATTGAAAGTATGATTAAAGTAAATGATTATCTTGTACATGCCTTGTTTGATTCAAGTGTTATTCATTCTTTCATATCCTATAAATGTGCTAAAGGGTTGGGCCTAGTTATTACTGTGTTACCATATAACCTTCATGTTTCCACACTTACTGGTAACAAAGCCATCGTATCCCATATTTGTTTGAATTGCATTATCCAATATGCCCACTATAGTACCATATTAGATTTAATATGCATGCCTTTTCCAAACATAGATGTTATCATAGGCATGAATTTTCTCTCTGCAAACATATCATCTTAGATTGTAAAAACAAAGCCTTGATCCTACCTACTCCTAAAAGTATCCCATATAACAAAGCTAAATTTTATATCGATCGCCCAAGCAAAGAGATGCTTAGGAAAAAGATGTCAAGCATATTTGGTTTTCTTTTAAGTAAATGTAAAAATCAATGAAGGGATCAAAAAGATATCGGTGGTAAGAGAATTCCCAGAAGTATTTCCAAAGGATTTCAAGGATTTACCACCAGAGTGAAAGGTAGAGTTTGCCATTGATTTAATGCTTAGAATATGTCCAATATCTAAGGCACTATATAGAATAGCCTTAAATGAATCAGTAGAGCTTAAGAAACAAATAGAAGAGCTACTGGAAAAAGGGTTTTGTTAGACCTAATTTTTCTCCATGGTGTACTCTAGCATTATTTGTGAAAAAGAAAGATGCGAGCCTCTGATTATGCAATGATTAAAGGAACTAAACAAAGCAATAATAAAGAATAAGTATCTATTACCTAGAATTGATGACCTACTGGATCAGTTGGTTAGGACCACAATGTTTTTGAAAATTGATAGGAGATGTTCCCAAAATTGCTTTTAGAACTCTCTATGGGCACTACGAATTTTAGTAATGCCATTTGATTTGACGAATGCTCCATCTATTTTTATAGACTACATGAATAGGACTTTTCGGCGTTACTTAAATCAATTTGTTCTAGTTTTCATTGATGATATATTAGTGCATTCCAAATATTTAGAGGAACATGAAATGCATTTGAGAATTATTTTGAAAGTTTTAAAAGAAAAGAAGTTGTATGCTAAACTGGGCAAGTGTGAGTTTTGACTTATAGAAGTATGGTTTTTAGGGTATGTCATCTCCAAGGATAGGGTCACAGTAGACCCAAGTAAAATATGTACTATCTTAAAGTGGGAGTGACCTAGAACTGTAATCAAGGTAAGATGTTTCCTTGATTTAGCAAGCTATTATAAACATTTCAATCAAAACTTTTCTTGAATTGTATTGCTGCTTACCAGGCTTCTAGAAAAGATAAATCTTTTATGCGGGATAAGAGTTGTGGAAACAGTTTTCAAGAGCTAAAGCATAGTTTAACTACTCATATTTGACCATACCTAATCCTAAAGAACCTTTGTGCTTTACACAAATACAAGCAACCATGGACTATGTTGTGTTCTAATGCAAGATAATAGAATGGTTGTTTATGCATCCAAACAATTAAAACCACATGAAGAACACTATCCCACTCACGATTTAGAACTTGTGCCTATAGTACATGCTTTAAAGATCTGGAGCCATTATCTCTATGGTAGGACCGTAGAAGTATTTTATGACCACAAGAGCCTCAAGTATTTGGAAGATTAGAAAAAGTTAAATGCGAGGCAAAAAGGCTAGATGGAGCTACTTAAAGATTATGATCACTCTATTAATTACCATCCAGGAAAGGCTAATAAAGTGGCTAATGTACTAAGCAGAAAAACTATTCATGTGACCTATATGATGATTAATAAAATAAAAATGCTAGAGGATTTTAGAGATGTGTGTTTATTTATTCAATTACATGAGACCAAAATTGGTAGTAAATTTTTGAAAAATTTACGGAAAGCCTAGCAAGATGATGCATTCCTAAAGGTAGTTAAAGAAAAGTTAACTTATAGAAAAATGCAAGAATTTAATGTATCAACAAATAGTCTGGTAAGATATCAAAAGAGAGTTTATGTCCCACCAGCAGTTAAGTTGAAAGAAAGATTCTAGCAAAGGCACATCATCGTAATTATACTATTTATCTAGGTATTACGAAAATGTACTATGATTTAAAGAAATTGTTTTGGCAGCTTGGTATGAAAAAGGATGTCACTCAATATGTGTCAAAGTGTTTAGCATGTCGTAGGGTGAAGATAGAGCATCAAAAGTCTACTAGAATGCTGCATCCTCTTGAGATCTCCAAATGGAAATGTGATAGTATTTCAATGGATTTCATTATAGGATTGCCTAGGACATCATCAGGATATGATGTAATCTGGATAATAGTGGACAAGCTAACAAAGTCAACATACTTCGTAGCTATGAAATCAACATATACATTGGACAGATTGGTACAATTGTAATTTAAGAAATGGTAAGATTAAATGGAGTGTCAAGCAACATAGTATCTAATCATGATCTAAGGTTTATCTCTAATTTTTGGAGATTATTGCAACAAGCCTTAGGTACTAGGTTAAGGTTCAACACAACATACCATTCCCAGATAGGTGGGCAAATTGAAAGGACATTCCAATATGATGTATTGTATAACTGAGAGACAAGAAATGACCATGTATGTATGTATTAATATGTATTTTGCAAAGTAGAATAACATAAATGGTCATTCTGACCACTGTTGAGGAATGCATGTACTATTTAAACTTATTGATATATAATGTATGAGTGCTTTAAAGTTATAAACTAGACATGAAGGGCTTTTCATAGACACTAAAATCACTTAATTTAGAGTTGTGTGCAATTTATGATGAATTTTCAAAGTTATGGTTAGTTACAATGATTTTAAAAAATACCATTGCCGTAGTGAAATTAAGATAAATTTACTGTATAAATTGGCCTAATGTTTGCCTTGCTTTATTTTTTTTCCATGTGGAGAATCTTTTAAACTATTTTTAGATACTTAAATAGTTATGAATTTTTCTAGATTTAGTTATGAATTTTTAAATTTTTTCGGGTAAAATGGATTAAGCTAAATGTATAGTACCCAATTTAATGAAAAATTAGTTTAACTTATTTTATGCAATCAAGTCTCTAAACATCCAATAATGGACTTAAATGGAGTCTAACACATGGGAAATAGGCTTAAGTATGAGGTGTGACATTATGTGCATCATTGGTATTATGTATAGGTTTAAGGAAGTTGGAGAAGGGATTAAAAGTGGTCTATAAAAAGTAAAAAGTAAGGGAAATCCATAAGGTAGTTATTTACCATTTAATGCATTATGTTATCATACTTGATCTCTATAAATTTGTTGCTATACCATATGTTTGTTTTGATGCTTTATGATGATTTTGTGATGTTACCTGAGTTGAATAAGGGGTCTTGTGACCCTAGGATATCCAATTTGCAAAATGAAACTTTGACAAAATTTTTATTAAATATTATGGCATGTTATGTTTCTATGAAATTTATTGATATTCTAGTGAAATGTTTTGATAATGTGAATGCTTAGAAGGTAATTGCTACTAAGATTCTTTGAATCTTACTTTTTGAAATGCTAACATGTATAGGATCAAATCATGGCAAGGCTACCAAAGAAGACAAAGGCAAGGAGAGAAAGATTGATGATTAAGCTTTTATTGCTCCAAATGATTCTTTATTATAAGCTATTGTTTAAAATCATATGGGTTGCCTTAAATCTGTAACTTCATGCAAACATGTTCCTTTAGGTCTTATGTAGTGTATAGTATGATTTGAGAACAAGATATGGTCTTGTAAATAAGTTGTGACCTTTATTTTGCAAGTTAGAGGGATGCAAATGGTCATTTTGACCTCCAGTTGGTAATACTGCTACTTTTTGAATGTTTTTATGTTAAATATATGAGTGTTGTATATGGTTAAAAAGTAGACAAAAAGATATATAAAATGGTCTAAGAAGCATTCAATTTGAATGTTTGCACGATTTATTATTATTTTTTCAAAGTTAATGCCAAAATTCAAGAAAATTGAAAAATGACCAAATCTATAGTAAGTTTCATGGATTAAACTGTATTGATTGGAATGAAAAATGCTCTATTTCATATTTTTTTCATGTAGATAATGTTTTTAACAATTTTTAGAGACTGACTCATTTACATACAATTTTTTGTAAAATTAGTTATGAATTTTTAAAATTCAGTCGGTAAAATGAAATTTACCAAATGAACAATAACAAAAATTTAAAAAATTCTATTTTTAGTTACTTTGTGATTCAGCCTCTAATTGTGTATAAATGGACCTTTTTAAGGCTTAGTACATGGGAAATGAAGCTTAAGGATAAGTATTACTATAGTTGGGTCTTTGGTAACTAGGATGTTACATTGTGGTATAAGAGCAATGGTTCCTACCATTGTTTCTCTTTTTGTGTTATGTCTATGTTGGCACTTTACTTGTGTTGTGGTTGTGTACTTTTACCTCTCTTGGTTTCTTGCTAGGCTGGAATCTTGATATTTGAATTTTTGCTGCTACATTATATAGGTTACCTATAGCTCATCGTGGTAGCCTAAACAACAATGAACTCCTGAAGGAAATGCACAAAATTATCATGGGACTGAGCAAACATGTCTGGAGTCAGGAAGAAACAATGATCAAAATAGAGAAACCTTCAAGCTAGAAAAGAAAGGAAAGCACTAATAGAGAAGTGTAAAGCATGATTTAGAAAGTCTTGGGAATAGTTTGACTTGGGAACACTTCAAGGAAAGGTTCTTTGCTCATTATTTTCCTCCTGCTTTGATGATATAGAAAGAAGCTGAGATCCTAGCCTTCAAATAAAGAAACCTATCAGATGACATGTACATTGATAAATTCCTTGACCTGTTGAAATATTCCACTTGCCTAAAAAGTTATCCTAATGACAGATGGAAAGCATAGCACCTACTAGAAGGTGCTCATCCCAACTTGAAGGATCAGTTATCTATTGTGGATTTTACAACGCATGAAGATCTTTGTGCCAAGATGAGAATAATGGAAAGGAGAATAAGGAAGTCTGAAGTAAAGATAAGGAACTCCATGGTTAGGGCATTTTCTTATTAAGGCCCTACTGGTGGAATAAGTAAGGGGATGGTCAAAGTAGTGGTTGTAGCAGTGGCAGTAGTAGTTCTCAGAGGTCCAGGGGCTTATTTCCCAAAACTAGTCGTAATATGGGTGGCTATTGTTGAATCAAGAGTTTTGATGATTCCAAACCAACATCCAAGAGCTTGGATTGAAGATATCAAAGGAGATCAAAGTGCTTCAAGTGAAGAATTTGAAGAGTATTTGCTGCTAGATCTTTTGTAGAATCTTTTGTTTTTAGTTATGATTGGGTAAAAGATTTTGATTTGAAGAAAAGATGTTTTCAAACCTTGATTTTATGATTATTTGAAAAATACCCACAAACAGACGAAGTTTGAAAGTTTAAACTAAACTGGCATGTTGGAAATTCAAACTTTGCCTTTGGAAATTCGAATTTCGAGCTAAAACTGAATAAATCTGAAGAGATGTCTCTCTGTTAGACGAATTTTGGTTCTCCAAAATTCGAATTTTCATCCTGGATTGAAAGAAGCCTTTTAGTGATAGACGAACTTTACACATTCAAAATTCGAATTTCAGATAAAATGCAGTTTGTAAAAACCAAAGAAATTCGTCTGAAACTATGGTAAAGTTCATCTGAAATCAAGAAGAAATTGAGTTTGAAAAATGGTCTCTGATAGACGAACTTTGGCTTTCCAACATTCGAATTTTCATATAAGTCTGAAAGAAGCTTCTTTGAAACAGACGAACTTTGAGCACAAAAATTCAAATTTCAGAAGCTATGTTTTTGAGTCTGTTGACATGAAACATTGACATACGAATGACAAGTCTTGCAACATTCGAATGTTGAAGATAGTCTAAAAAGAGTCTCTCTGACAGACGAATTTCACCCTTTCAAAATTCGAATTTTGAAGAAAGTGATCTACTGTGCCTCTTTGAACGTTCAATGGACAGACGAATTTTGGGCTTCCAAAATTCGAATTTCAAAGGCACTATAGCAAATTGAAAACACTGTTCACACTTAACCGAAAAACTTTCTTCTTGAAAATTTGTATGTCACATTGTGAAAATGTTTTGTAAGTTTCAAAATTTGAATTTCACTTCATGAACAGACGAACTTCGTGCTGTAACGTTGGAAGCTTTGACCTTCGGTTCCTTCGAAATTCGTCTGTTGACCAACCAAAATTCAAATTTCAGTATGTCAGAAGCATTAAATGCAGTTGGTTAACGGATAGTTTTTTAGGATAATAGTTGGATAACTTCCCCAACGGATAGATTTAGTCTCTAACGGATATTTGAGACCTAAATCTATAAATACAACATCATTTGAAGTTGTGGGTAATAAATTAAACTTGTATATACCGAATTTCTGCTGAATCTTCTTCTCAAAGCCTTTACCCTCTCAACTTCAATATCTGTACTTTAACATTCATATCTACTCTATTCAAGAGAGTTATATCTTTGTACACAATCTATTCTTCATCTGGAAGATAGAGTTACTTGTGAGGGGAAATCACAAGGGGATTGGGAAGCATATTGTGAAAGTGCTTAGAGTGTTTGAAAGAGCTCCAGAAACAGAGCATACTCGTGTACTGTGGCATTAGCAAGAAGCCCGTTTAATTCTTGCTGTATAGTAGATAAATCTTAAGAGGTGTCTTGGGGACTGGATGTAGGTTAAGTGGATAGACCGAACCAAGATAAATTACTGAGTCATCTTCTCCTTACCTTTACTTTTCAGCTTGCTCTGTTTTACACATTGTTTTCATTACACTGTGATATCTTCACTTACTTCACTTTGTGAGAGAAATTTAAATCTTCCCGATTCACCTCCCCTTTTGGGAAGTCAGCCTTTCTAACAAGTGGTATCAGAGCCCGGATTCCCATTCAAAGGATCTCACAGTCCGAGAATTAAGATGGCTGGCTTTGGAGAGAGTATACTTCCTGAAGGGAACAACACTAACAGACCACCAGGCTTCGGTGGAGAGCATTATGGGTACTGGAAGATGAGGATGCAGATCTACCTCCAATCAATTGATCTTGACATCTGGTCAGTCATTGAAAAAGGAGATTTCTTCCCAATGGCTCTAACTGAAGATGGAAGATACAAAGAGAAGCTGGAAGCAGAGTGGAATGATGAAGACAGAAGGAGAGTCCTACTGAATTTCAAAGCAAAGCATTGTTTAGTCAGTGCCCTGAACCAGGATGAATTCTACAGAGTCTCGCAATGCACCACTGCAAAAGGAATGTGGGATACTCTGCAGATTGCATATGAAGGAACATCTGGAGTCAGGGAGAACAGACTGAACACGTGCATTGGGGAGTATGAAAGTTTCAGAATGGTTGAAAGAGAAACTGTAAAGGAGCTCCAAAAGAGATTTACTCTTATCGTGAATTAACTGAAGAGCCTGGGAAAGGAATACACTCAATCTGAGAAAGTAAGAAAGATACTCAGAGCTCTCCCTCTAGAATGGCAGCCCAAGGTGACAGCAATAAAAGAAGCCAGAGGAGAATCAATGGCCTCTGTCACAACTCTCTTCGGCAGCCTTGAGGAGTATGAAGGAAAAATCAAAGCACTCAAGGAAGCTGGGCTGGACAGAAAGAAGAAAGGCCTTGCCCTCAAAGCTGCTGATGAAAAGGAAGAAGAATCTGACGAAGGAGATGAGCTGGATGAGGAAACTCTGGCTATGATGGTCAGAAAATTCGGAAGATTCTACAGCAAGAAGAAGAACAAGAGGTTCTTCAAGAAGGGAGCTGCTGGAGAAAGCAAGAAAGAGGCAAAAGAACCTGTGACTTGCTATGAGTGCAAGAAGCAGGGACACATAAAGTGGGACTGCCCCTAATTCATCAAGAAGCAAGAAAAAGAAAAGAAAGTTGCTGACAAAGGGAGGAAGAAGAAAGCCTACATCTCATCTATATGGGGCAACAACTCAGATGAGGAAGAAGAAGATGAGGATGGGATTGCCAACATTTGTCTGATGGCACTTGCTTCTGAAGAAGCCACTCCCTCATGCAGCAGTGATCAGGAAGAAGAGGTATATGAATCTGAACCTTCCTATTCTGAATTACTGGATGCATTTCATGAGCTTTATGATGAATTCATTAAAGTTGCTAAAGAACTGAAATTGGCAAAGAAAAAGATAAATAAGCTGGAATCTCAAAGCATAGTTTCTGAAATTGCCTCTTTACCCACTACTGAATCTGTTTGCTGCACTTCATGCACTGAACTTAAGCAAACTAATGATTATTTAGTTAAAAGCATGTCTAGGCTCACTAGAGGTAAAGATATGTTGTTTGCCTTGATGGGGAGCCAAAGAATATCACAAGGAAAAGCTGGTCTTGGCTATGATCCATGTGCTGTCAAGGAAAAGATTAGGAAGAAAAACCAGAATGCATATATGAGACATTTTGTGCATGCTGAAAACAATAAAAAGAAGAATAATGCATCATCTCACATTGAAACATATGATCAACCAAGGCATGATAGACAAAAGTATTTTCTACATTATTTTCTTCCTGCTTCTCAATCTAGCAGTCCTTTCACTACCTGTCATTTCTGTAACAAAAAGGGACATATTTCCAGTTATTGTGCTTTGAAGAAAAATGGACTTGGCAGGAAAGTTGAATGGGTTCCCAAAGTTGCATCTGCATCTAGGGAAAAATCTACTGACTGAAAAGGACCCAAGCAAATTTGGGTACCTAAAAGGAAAACATAAACATTGTTTTGCAGGTCTGTCTCAAAGCTTAGAAGAGCAACAAATGGTATATGGATAGTGCCTGCTCAAGTCACATGACTGGTAATAAGGAGAAGTTCATCACCCTTAGAGACAAGAAAGGAGGAAAGGTGACCTTTGGAGGTGACCAATATGGCAAAATTGTTGGTATTGGAATTGTGGGCAAAAATCCGGAAACATCCATTAAAGAGGTGCTGTTTGTGATTGGCCTCAACCACAACTTGCTAAGCGTGAGTCAGACCTGTGACAAAGGAAACTGGGTGCTGTTTGACTCAGTTTTGCCTGGTCATCAGAAAAAGTGATCACAAAGTAATCCTCAAAGCTCAAAGGGATGGTAACTGCTATACTATTGATCTTGATGAACTTCCTCCCTTAGATTCTGTATGCTTAATCAATCAGGATAATGATAGTTGGTTATGGCATAGAAGATTAGCTCATGTGAACATGAATCAACTGTCTAAACTGATTAAAAATGAGCTAGTAACTGGTCTACCAAAAATATCTTTTGAAAAGGATAAAGAATGTGATGCATGCTTAAGAGGAAAACAAACTAAATCATCTTTTAAATCTAAAAATGTAGTTACCACAACTAGACCACTTGAATTGTTGCATATGGACTTAATTGGACCATCTAGGGTGAAAAGTCTTAGTGGTAATCTGTATGTGCTTATAATTGTAGATGATTATTCTAGATTCACTTGGACATTGTTTCTTTCCTCTAAAAGTGATACCTTTGATGCATTTGTAACCTTAGCTAAGAAAGTGCAAAATGAAAAAGGTATTTCTATTGTGTCTATCAGGTCAGACCATGGAGGAGAATTTGAAAATGCATACTTCCTGGAATATTGCAATGAGCATGGGATTGACCACAACTTCTCAGCACCAAGAACTCCTCAACAAAATGGAGTGGTAGAAAGAAAGAACAGAACTATTGGAGAGATGGCTAGAGCTATGCTGAATAAGAAGGAACTCTCTCAAGTGTTCTGGGCTGATACAGTGAATACAGCAAGTTACATCATAAACAGAGCCTACATCAGACCAATCCTTGGGAAGACTCCATATGAGCTGTACAAGGGAAGAAAGCCAAATCTGTCACACCTCCATGTGTTCGGGTGCAAATGCTTCATTCACAACAATGGGAAAGAAAATCTGGGTAAGTTTGATGCCAAATCTGATGAAGGTATATTTTTGGGCTATTCAAGTAGGAGTAAGGCATATAGAGTTTATAATAAAAGATCAAATGTGGTAGAAGAATATGTGCTTTCATTGAAAATGAAACTGTTTCAAAACATGTTACCAATGAGGATGATCTTACTTTCAATTTCGAAAAACTGGGAATTTTTGATAAAAGTAAAACTGAACCTCCAAAGATATCTGAATCTGTTAACATAGAGGAAGATATCCAGGAGCAAGAGTTTGATGAAGAAAATAATGAAGAAACATCTCAAGAACTCCCTAGAGCTTGGAGATATCAAAGGATCATCCTGTTGATCAAGTAATAGGGAATGTTCAAGAGAGTCAAAACCAGAAAATAGTTAAGGGATTAGATGCTCAACTACGCTTTCATTTCTCAAATTGAACCCAAATGTGCTGAAGAAGCCTTGACTGATGAATACTGGATTTTGGCTATGCAAGATGAATTAAATCAATTTGAAAGAAATCAAGTTTGGGATTTAGTACCTAGACCCAAAAATCATCCTGTTATTGATACCAAATGGGTTTTCAAAAACAAACTTGATGAATCTGGAACAATTATCAGAAATAAAGCTAGATTGGTTGCTAAAGGGTATAATCAGGAAGAAGGTATTGATTTTGAAGAAACCTTTGCACCAGTAGCTAGATTAGAAGCTATAAGAATACTGCTAGCATATGCATGCATGAAAAATATTTTACTGTATCAAATGGATGTAAAGAGTGCCTTTCTAAACGGATATATCATGGAAGAGGTTTATGTAGATCAACCTCCAGGTTTTGAGGACTCTACAAAACCAAACCATGTTTATAACTGAAGAAAGCTTTCTATGGTTTAAAACAGGCCCCTAGAGCATGGTATGAGAGACTGAGCAATTTTTTAACTGAAAAGGGGTTCAATAGAGGCAAAGTTGACACAACTTTATTCACTAAGAAAGAAAATAAAGATTTACTAATTGTTCAAATCTATGTTGATGATATTATTTTCGGTGCTACTAATGAAACTCTTTGCAAGAAATTCTCTGAGTTAATGCAGGGAGAATTCGAGATGTCTATGATGGGTGAACTCAACTTCTTCCTTGAACTGCAAATCAGACAGCTTGACGATGGTATCTTTCTCAGTCAATCCAAGTATCTAAAGGAGCTGCTAAAGAAGTTTGGAATGGAGAATGCCAGGCCAATGGGAACACCTATGGCTACTGCAACCAAACTGGACATGGATGAGAATGGGAAGATGTTTGACATTACTCAGTACAGAAGAATGATTGGATCCCTGCTGTACCTAACTGCCAGCAGACCTGACATTATGTTCAGTGTCTGTATGTGTGCGAGGTTCCAATCATGCCCCAAAGAAACCCATGCAACAGCTGTGAAAAGAATTTTTAGATACCTTATTGGAACTTCACAGATGGGTCTTTGGTATCCAAAAGGCAATGGAGAAGATCTCAAAGGATACACTGATGCTGATTTTGCAGGATCCAAAACTGACAGAAAAAGCACAAGTGAAACTTGTCAGTTTCGTGGAGGATCCCTGGTTTCATGGTTCAGCAAAAAGCAAAACAATATGGCCTTATCCACTGTAGAAATTGAGTATGTTGCAGCTGGAAGCTGTTGTGCCCAAGTCATCTGGATGAAGCAGCAGCTTGAAGATCTTGAGGTTAAAATGAAAGAGATACCAATCATGTGTGACAACCAAAGTACCATAAATATCACCAAAAATCCTGTCATGCACTCAAGGACAAAACACATTGAAGTTAGGCACCACTTCATAAGAGATCACGTTCTGAAAGGAGAAGTCAGATTGGAGTACATCCCAACAGAGGATCAAGTTGTTGATATACTCACAAAACTTCTATCAGAAGACAGGCATTACAAAATAAGGAGAGAATTGGGAATTGTAAATCCCAATGAACTGTAAGTTATTCCTGTGTAACTCTGTCTTTAGAATTTTCAATATTAAAATTAATTCTAACTTGAGCATCAGAGTGTGTTTAATTTTAGTTGCAGGTGCTCCTTGTGAGAATCAATGGCTGAAAGTTTGAAAGATTGGAGCACTCCAGAGTGGAACAACTAGAAAGTGAAGTGAATGACAAATATTCTAAATTCTGGATTCATTCTGTAAGTTTTTAAGGTTGAAATTCGTATGTTGTTTGATCGTTAGACGAATTTCATTGATAAACTGTGTTTTTGAACTGGTCAACGTGGTCAACATTCGAATTTTAGTTGACCAACAAACGAACTTCAGCCTGTTATGCCTTAGAACAGCTCTTGGTGATGCCTCGAAATTCATCTGTTGAAGCTTGGAAGTTCGAATTTTCAAAAAACAGAAATTTCAAAGTTATGTTTGTCCATCACTGTTATATGAATTATTACTTCTTAACATACGAATGTTGGACAACCTTTACAAAAGTTGAAAAATTCAAATTTTTAGTTCAAAATTCGTCTGTTGAATCATGTTCTTTATGTTGAATGCTTGAAAGATGAAGTTCTGCATGCTTAATTCGTCTATTGATTGATATTTTGATTGTTGCCTGCTGTTTTCTCTTCAACATTCGAACTTTGGTGGAACAAAATTCGTCTGTTGTGCTTGTATTGCTTGTTTTAAGCCACTGTCAGATGAACTTTCAGGATGAAAATTCATCTGTCAGTAAGCTTTGCTGAACGGTTTAATTTGTAACTGCCCGAAGTTCGAATTTTGACCCCTCAAAATTCGTCTGTCAGATGATTACAAACGTTAAATCTGACAGTTTTTCAAAGAACAGACGCAACCCTATTTGTAACTCCTCTGAGTCTGTTCTGATCCTCTCTTCAATCCTCTTAAATCCTATCCAAAAACCGTCATTCCCCACCATTTAAACTTCCTTTCGCATCATTTAAAGCTCTCTCTAAGCCACATTCTGCATCATTCAACCAAGAAATGGCAAGAGTCAAGAATCCTGAAGCAGGGAAGGCTGGAGCTCGACCAAAAAGGGCAGTAAAATCTCAATGTGCTACCAAGGAAGGAGAGAAATCCAAGAGAAAGGCCGAACCCAGTAAAGCAACACCTTCCAAACGCCAGAAGTCATCATCCAAGGCAGAATCATAGAAAGCAGGACCCTCCTCACTGAAAACTGTAGATCCTTCGGTTCCTGTTTCTGCTAATACTGCTGCTGTTGCTTTGTCCTCTTCTACAGAATCTGGAGAGTACCAACTAACTACACTACCACTCTGGAGCACTCCTGAGATTCAAGAAGAATATTCTACCAAGTTTGTCAGCAAAAAGGTAATCAAGCCTCACTGTGTGAATATGAAACAATTCTTAATATCTAACAACTTTGATGCTGGAATATGGTTGTTAAGATAAAAGAATCTGTTAGAAATTGCTGAAAAATATGACGATGAGGTAGTAAAGACTTGGTATGCCTCTCTTCAATACAACAACAAGAAAATGAAATGGGAGGTCAACTTGAGATCAAGAACCATTTGGCTTGCTGATGAAGTATTCAATGAAGTGCTGGAAATTCCAGGACAAGATGGGCTGAAAATTGACATCACAACCTCTGGGTATATGGACGAGGCAAGCACAGCTGATGAAGAAGGTGGCTCCTTTCTGAATTACAAAGAGAGCACCATCTTGGACACCTTATTCAGAAGAAGGGAGAATAGGCCAACAATAAATCTGTTGAAGCCCACAGACCTCAGTGTTCAAGTGAGGATCCTGCACTACATAGTGTCCAGGATCATATTCAACAAAGGTGGAAGCTTCAATCTAATAACCAGGGTAGAGGCTCATGTAATGACAGCTATCATACGTGGGAAGCTAATCAATATGGGTCATATCATCCTCCAGCGTATGATAAAGGCTAGGGATCAAAGGAAGGATTCCACACTCCCCTATGCAGCAATTATTTCAAGAATCCTACGGTATGCTAGGATTCAACACATTGAAAAGGGGAAGGGGAAACTCACAGAGGCATTCAAAGAAGAAGAACTGCAAAGGATGGGTATTGAAAGAGATGAAGGAAGATGGGTTGGAAAGGGAGCAGGAAATTTTGAAGATTTGTTCTTTGTTGCTGATGCTTCCCTCTAACAAGAAGGCACTTCTGAGGCCCCTGGCAGATCTGTACCTCAACCTTCTCAGCCAATTCCATCTCCCTCCAGGCCTACTCACCCTCCTTCCACTCCCTCCTCACGGGCCAAGCCAACCAAGATCACTGAGTTGTTTGACAGTTTGTCAACACTTATTCTCAGCATTCGAGATGAGCAAAATGTCAAATTTGCTCACCTACAAGATCAGATCCATCAGTTGGCTGTAAATATGAAAGTGGTGGCTGATGCTTATGAAGAGATAAGAAATGCAATTCCTACCACTTCAGCTTCACCTCAGCCTGGTGTCCCTGAGCCTACTCTGTCTCCATCCCCTGTGCCTTCAAGTCCCTTCGAGATTGCCTCCTCTGACCATGATGATGTTGATATAGATGGTGCTGGTGCAATGAGAACATCAAGTCCTGGTCCACCCTTGGACTATGGATTGGAAGAAGAAGGTCTCCAAGAAACAAGCCCTCATGAGCCTATGCAAGAAGATGCTCAGGGTTCAATTCTGTCAATTCAAGAATCTGAGCAAGTTGAAAGACTGGTTGCAGCCATTTCAACCTCTTCTATGCAAGAAGGTGTGAGCAATGAAGAAAGGAGCCTTGTACCTATTGTTGACTATGTTGCCACTACTCACAATGCTCTACTGGAAGCTCAGAGGAGAAGGCTGGAAGAAATGTTTCCTCCTGCTGAACCAGCTTTTTCTTCTCTTGTTGCCTATGGGCTTTCAGAGGAACAAAGAGCTCAACTAGCTCTTTCCAGGTAGGCAATGTAGCAGCTGTTGGAAATCTCTGATGAGGAGCCAAGCACTGAGCCCCCAGCTGAACCTGAAATCCCTTTTGCTCCCGTGCCACTTCGTGCTATTCCTGTCTCTCAGATCCCTCCTCCGGCTAATTTTGTTGGCCTTCCTGATGATGCCAAAAATGGAGAGAAGTCTGGGCAAACTGGAAAGCCTGCTGCTGAGCAATCTGGGAAAGGGAAAGGGAAAATGTACAGCAAGAAGACCAAGTCCAAGAAGAAATGATTGAAGATCTGCTTAGAGATTAGGCTTGAGTCCTCTTGTAGTACTTCGTGCTTTGTGTTTCTGTATTTGTATTTTGAATTAAATGTTAGAACTTTGATTAATTTGGTTTCTGTACAGCAACTCTTGATTAAATGAATGGATCCCTTTGTTGCAATGTTTTGTGCCTTAAATCTCTTCGCTTAATCTGTTGGATATGATATCTTATGCATATGTTGAGGGGGACCTTGTGAAAGCAAACCCAAGTATTAATCCAGTTTGTGAGTTGTTTTGTCATCATCAAAAAGGGGGAGAATGTTGAATCAAGAGTTTTGATGATTCCAAACCAATATCCAAGAGCCTGGATTGAAGATATCAAAGGAGATCAAAGTGCTTCAAGTGAAGAATTTGAAGAGTATTTGCTGCTAGATCTTTTGTAGAATCTTTTGTTTTTAGTTATGATTGGGTAAAAGATTTTGATTTGAAGAAAAGATGTTTTCAAACCTTGATTTTATGATTATTTGAAAAATACCCACAAACAGACGAAGTTTGAAAGTTTAAACTAAACTGCCATGTTGGAAATTCAAACTTTGCCTTTGGAAATTCGAATTTTGAGCTAAAACTGAATAAATTTGAAGAGATGTCTCTCTGCCAAACGAATTTTGGTTCTCCAAAATTCGAATTTTCATTCTGGATTGAAAGAAGCCTTTTAGTGACAGACGAAGTTTACACATTCAAAATTTGAATTTCAGATAAAATGCAGTTTGTAAAAACCAAATAAATTCGTCTGAAACTATGTTAAAGTTCATCTGAAATCAAGAAGAAATTGAGTTTGAAAAATGCTCTCTAACAGATGAACTTGGGCTTTCCAACATTCGAATTTTCATATAAGTCTGAAAGAAGCTTCTTTGAAATAGACGAACTTTGAGCACAAAAATTTGAATTTCAGAAGCTATGTTTTTGAGTCTGTTGACATGAAACATTGACATACGAATGACAAGTCTTGCAACATTGGAATGTTGAAGATAGTCTGAAAAGAGTCTCTCTGACAGACGAATTTCACCCTTTCAAAATTTGAATTTCGAAGAAAGTGATCTACTGTGCCTCTTTGAACGTTCAATGGACAGATGAATTTTGGGCTTCCAAAATTCGAATTTCAAAGGCACTGTAGCAAATTGAAAACACTGTTCACACTTAACCGAAAAACTTTCTTCTTGAAAATTCGTATGTCACATTGTGAAAATGTTTTGTAAGTTTCAAAATTTGAATTTCACTTCATGAACAGACGAACTTCGTGCTGTAACGTTGGAAGCTTTAACCTTCGGTTCCTTCGAAATTCGTCTGTTGACCAACCAAAATTCGAATTTCAGTATGTCAGAAGCATTAAATGCGGTTGGTTAATGGATAGTTTTTCAGGATAACCGTTGGATAACTTCCCCAACAGATAGATTTAGTCTCTAACGGATATTTGAGACCTAAATCTATAAATACAACATCATTTGAAGTTGTGGGTAATAAATCAAACTTGTATATACCGAATTTCTGTTGAATCTTCTTCTCAAAGCCTTTACCCTCTCAACTTCAATATCTGTACTTTAACATTCATATCTACTCTATTCAAGAGAGTTATATTTTTGTACACAATCTATTCTCCATCTGGAAGATAGAGTTACTTGTGAGGGGAAATCACAAGGGGATTGGGAAGCATATTGTGAAAGTGCTTAGAGTGTTTGAGAGAGCTCCAGAAACAGAGCATACTCGTGTACTGTGGCATTAGCAAGAAGCCCGTTTAATTCTTGCTGTATAGTGGATAAATCTCAAGAGGTGTCTTGGGGACTGGATGTAGGTCAAGTGGATAGACCGAACCAGGATAAATTACTGAGTCATCTTCTCCTTACCTTTACTTTTCAGCTTGCTCTGTTTTACATGTTGTTTTCATTACACTGTGATATCTTCACTTACTTCACTTTGTGCAGAGAAATTTAAATCTTCCCAATTCATCCCCCCTCTTGGGAAGTCAGCCTTTCTAACAGCTATAATAGAGGTGCTTATAATAGGGGAAAATCTTACTGTAATGGGCCGAATAGGGGAGATATGGTATCCGTATAGTCCAGTTCTGCTAGTACCCCTGAGCCATGTAAGAAGTACGAAATATGTCATGGATCATGCCCTCATTTGATTTGCTACAACTGTAGGAAGCTTAGGGATGTTTCTCATGGTTGTATTGCCCCGAACCAAGATAGTCCTATAAAAAAGTCGACAATGCCAGGAAGGGTCTTTACTGATTCATAACAAGAGGCAGATGCAACACCAAACATTATTAGGGGTATTCTAAAACTCAATGGCTTTATAATTCATGCATGATTTGATTTTGGTGTATCCCATTCTTTCATTTCATTTGATGGTGCTCAGAGACTGGGTGTAGCAGTCATTGAGTTGCCTTTCAAGCTATCTATCTTGACAGTTATAGTGTTCTCTATGAGGACTACTCAGGCATGTTTGAATTATGTTGTGTATTTTGAGAATCAATGTACCACCCCATATTTGATTTGCCTACCACTGAAAGACATTAATGTCATGATCAATATGGACTAGTTGGAGGTCAATCACACTATTTTGGATTATGCTAAAATGACAATATCCTTGCCAATGAATGTTCTCTATTCTTGGGGTGGTAAAGCAAGTCTCCACCTTTCTTATGCACAAGTAGAGAAGTGTTTGCTTAAGGGATGCTAAAGGATTTTGGTATTCTTCTAAGTAAAAGTAAAAGTTGAAGAAAGATTTGAGAATACCCTAGTTGTTTGTGACTATTTTGAGGTATTTCCTAAGGAAATTTCTGGTTTACCGTCGAAGAGAGAATTAGAGTTTTCCATTGATCAGGTTCTGGGTGTTGGCCCTATTTTGACCCAGTGCCTTACCTTGGGGAGATCTGATGTTGTTTGTCAAGAAGATAGATGAAAGTTTACAGCTGTGCATTGATTATCAATAGATTAATTAGATAATAGTTAAGAACAAGTATCCATTGTCTCATTTTGATGATTTGATTGATCATTTGGTTGGTGTGTCTCTATTCTCTAAGATTGACTTAAGGTTCGAGTATCATCAACTCAGAGCATGCGTGGAAGACATTCCTAGGACTACTTTCTGGACTCAATATGGGCATTATAAGTTTCTTGTAATGCCCTTTGGTATGACCAATGCCCCTGTTGTTTTAATAGATTATATGAACTAGGTATTTTAGTCATATTTGGACAAGCTTGTGGTGGCGTTCATTGATGACATCCTCATTTACTCTATGAGTAAAGAAGAACACGAGCAGTATCTCCACGTAGCCCTATAAGTATTAAAGGATCACCAATTGTATGCTAAGTCGAGCTAGTGTGAATTCTAGTTCAAGTAAAGTTTCTGGGCATGTAATATTGACTAGTGGTATGGCAGTAGATCCTAGTAAGATGGACACAGTATTGAAATAGGAAAGGCTGCAGTCTGTGATAGAAATTTGAAGCTTTATGAGTCTGGCTGGTTATTGCTAAAGGTCCATTAAGGGGATTTCTCAGCTAGCTATGCCTTTGATGAGATTAACATGGAATAAGCAACCTTTCATCTAGGATGACAAGTGTGAGAATGCCATTCAGGAGCTAAAGGTTCACCTAACATCTATGTAAGGTTTAGTATAACATAAGTTTTGATGATGACAAATATAGAGTAATAAGGAACAAATGCATCATATGTATCTGACATATATAATGTTCCTTAAAGAAGTAAAATGTACATTAGCATGTATTTAATTATGGTTACAATGTATATATCATGCTATGTGCAAATATATCTACTATACATTTACAATGAATAACATAAGTTGAATATATAAACTGGACTAAGTACTTAGTTTGTAAGTGTAATATATTAAATGTAGGTTGGTCCAAGTAAGAAGAGTGAGCATTGAAATACAAAAATGGAAACCAATATCATGCCTTACTCAAGAAAGAAGAAAAAAAAGGATGCTAAAAAAATGGAAGATTAGAAGGGAGCATCCCAAAAAGGAAATGACCAAGTGGAAGTGGAACTCAACATTTGAAGACCTAGTCACTAGGTATATTTTGTTTTACTTAGGTCTTGAGGTGGGATTATTCTTTGAAAATTACTTAATCTTATTACCATATGTTTTAAATGAGTTAGATTAAGTAAATCTGATGTTAGCATATGTTAGATTTGAAAAACTCTGACTGGCAGACGAATTTTGAGAAGTTAAACTTCATATCCTTTGTGAAAATACGAATTTTGCTGATTGAAATTTGAAGTTCCAGAGATATCACCTCTGACAAATGAATTTCAAGTATATGAAGTTTGAAAAATTTGTCTAAAGTCATGACAAAGTTCGTCTGATAATTAAGCACTAAAAGGGCTTAAAAACATTTCCTTTGATAGATGAATTTTGGATTTTAAAATTCAAACTTTAGAATAAAACTCAATGATTTACAATTGCATTTGATTAACTTAAGAAGTTTTGGGATATCAACGTAATATATCCTTACTTTTAAACATAGTGAAATCTAGTTTTTAAGAATCTAGAGTTTGACCTTTGATTAGTGTTTTTTGATATATCTCTCAAAATATATATGGCTGATGTAAAAATTATTTCATATGAAATTAAACTTAATAAGCTTTTCAAAAAAGGTTATTTCACTCAAAATAAAGGTTATATGAAAAAGTTATGGTCATTTAAAGTTGAGTAGTAAGATATGGATTTTTAGTTTTAACCTCCTATCATTATTTTGATCATATCTCACAAAACACATTTTTTTTTTGAAGTGAAACTTGTTGCATTTGAAAGTAGACATTTAGATCTTTCCAACCATAGGTCATTTGCTTAATTTATAGTTAAAATGAGAGAGTTATAGCTTCTACAAAATTGTCTACAGTGCAAAGTTTGAAGTTACGAAGGTTTTGTCACTGATAGACGAATTTCGAGCTTCCAAAATTCGAATTTTGAAGAGAACCTTTGTATTATGTTAAGCTTGCCACTGATAAACGAATTTTAGCTTCTGAAATTTGAACTCCAAGTCTAATAGATGAATTTTTGCATTCAAAATTCAAATTTTGAAACTCCAGAATGTGAAAATACTTCTGGAACAGCCAACAGATGTATTTCCACATCTAAAATTCAAACTTCAGGACTAATAGACGAATTTTACCTTTCAAAATTTAAATTTTGAATCCTCAGAATGTGAAAATACTTCTGGAATAGAAAGAGATGAATTTCCACATCCAAAATTTGAATTTCAAAATGAAGAACTTGTGCCATATTGAGTTGCTCACTGACAGATGAATTTTGGGCACAAAAATTTGAACTTTGAAGGCACTGTAGCAATATGGAACAACTGTTCACACTTACATAAGAACTTTAAACTTGAGAATTCGTATGTTCCAACATAGAAACATTTGCCAAAGATGAAAATTCAAATTTTACTTTAGAACAGACGAACTTTGAAGTTTAACGTTAAAGTCTTTAACTTATGGTCTCTGCAAAATTTGTCTGTTGACACCCAAAATTTGAACTTTAGAGTATCAATGTATTAAATGTGGTTAGTGAACAGTTAGTTTTATAAAGTAGCCATTGGGTAATGTCTCTAATAGCTAGATCTTCTGTCTAACATCTAGTTACACCACAAATCTATAAATAGAACATTATTTGAACTTATGGGTAATAATCTTAAAAGAGTTTATGTGAAAATGTTGTAACAATTTGTAAAATCTTTCTATCTCAGTATTTTTTGAAAAACCCACCTCAATAGAGTGAGCCTTCAATGTATTATCTGCTCTTCAAGAGATTTTTCATTCTATAAATATTTCTTTCTACATATTCTAGGTAGAATCTTAGTGTGGGGAAATACTAAGGGATTTACATATCTTGTAAGCGTATAGGGAGAATGGCTTCACAAGTGCCTACTGAAACTTGTAGGACGTACTAAGGCTTCATAGGTGCCCGAATCAAACCTATAGGATATAGTGGAAAATACCAAGTGGTGGCTTGGGGACTGGATGTAAGCCAAGTGGTTGGACTAAACCAGTATAAATTGTTGTGTATTGTTCTTCATCTTCTCTATTCAGTTGCTGTACACAACTTTCTCTATTTATCCCTATTTTGCTGCATTCTTAGTGAAATTGGGTTGTGATCCAAAAAGAGCGAAAATCTTATATAACCCAATTCACCCCCTCTTGGGTGACCAGCCAACCTAACAATCTACTCTTGTGTTAATTATTCCTAACCTTATAAGATGTTCACGGTGTATATGAATGCTTCAAAAAAGGGTCTCGGATGTATCTTGATGCAATAAGTGAGAATGGTAGGTTATACTTCAAGACAGTTGAAGCCTCATGAAAAGAATTACCCCACTTATGACTTGAAGTTGGTAGCAGTAGTTTTTGCTTTGAAATATAGAGACATCATATGTATGGTACACGGTTTGAAGTGTTTAGTGATCATTAGAGTTTGAAGTATCTCTTTGATTAGAAAGAGTTGAATATGAGGCAACTTTGTTGGATTGAGTTCTTGAAGGATTATGATTACACCTTGAAGCACCATCCTGGCAAGGCTAATAGGTTGGTAGATGCATCAAGCAGGAAGTCTATTCATGTGATGACTATGATAATATGGGAATAATAATTGATTGAAAGCTTAAGAGATTTGAGTCTATCTATCTCAGTGAAGCTAATTGCTTTGGTGTTGTGATCAATCAATATTATGAGTGAGTTGTAGAGAGAGATTCGTTTTGCACAAATGGAGGTTGAGTATCTCTTAGGTGTTAGAGAAAAAGTCAAGATGGGAGAGATATAGGATTTTGATGTTCATGAAGATAGGATTATTAGGTATCATAGAAGGATTTGTGTACCTAATGCCAAGGCCCTATGTGAGACTATTTTGGAAGAAGCTCATAAAAGCCAGTACACCATTCACCCAGATGCCACCAAGATGTACCATGATTTGAAATGCGGTATTGGTGGCTAAGGATGAAAAAGGATGTTATTGAGTTTGTGTCAAAGTGTTTGGTTTCCAACTTGTAAAGGTGGAGCATTAGTGTCCTGCAGGGTCATTACAACCATCGGATATCTAGGAGTGGAAATAGGATAGCATTTTCATGGACTTCATGATGGGCTTACCCAGAACTTCTGGGCATGACGCAGTTTGGGTAATTATTGATAGGTTAACTAAGTCAGCTCATTTCTTACCCATCAGGGAGACCATTACTATAGAGAGACTATCACAATTGTATGTGGATGAGATTGTCAAGTTACATGAAGTCCTAAAGAGTATTGTTTTAGATCGAGATTCATGGTTCACTTCAAAGTTTTAGAGGTCCCTTTAAGAAGCTATAGGGACAAGGTTGAATTTTAATACCGCTACCATGCCCAATAGGATGGGCAAATTGAGAGGACAATTCAAACCTTAGAGGATATATTGAAGGCTTTTGTTTTGGAGTAGAAAGTCAATTAGGAAAAGTACCTCTAGCTGGTGGAATTTGCTTACAGTAACAGCAATCACTGTAGCCTACGAAATGGCATTGTTTGAGGTCTTGAATGGAAGGAAGTATTGGTCACCTTTATGTTAGGTAGAACTTAGTGAAACGAATATGCTAGGGCCAGATATAGTGGATTAAACTACCTGATAGGTTGATAGTAATTGTTAGATGCTCTTGACTGCTTAGAGTAGGGAAAAGATTTATATGGATAAAAAGAGGAGACCATTGGAATTTAGAGCTAGGAACCATGTGTTTCTTAAGGTCACCCCAACCACTGGTTAAGGAAGCTCTATTTGAGCCAAGAAGCTTACCCTGAGGTATATGGGGTTATTGTAAATCCTTGACAAGATTGGGCCAGTGTCATACTGAATGGTGTTACCACTTAACCTAGTTAGGTTGCATGATATGTTAAATGTATCTTAACTCAAGAAGTACCAGCCTGATCTGTCTCATACCATTAAGCATGAAGAAGTGCAGTTACATGAGGACTTGTTATTTGAGGTCAGGCTTGAAAGGAATGTAGATTTGAAGATAAAGCTATTGAGGAACAAGATAATTAAGCTAGAGAAGGTCTTATGGATTGGTTTGACTCAAGTGAAGCCACTTGGGAGGCCAAGAAGCTAATACAGAGGGACTACCTTTACCTCTTTCATTAAGGTATATGTTTTAAATTTTTTGGGAAGAAATTTTTATAAGGCGGGGAAGATATAATAACCCCAAATATTAATTCCAAGAAGAACATTATTGTTTGGTACAGGATCAGAGGTACTAGTACCGGAGGAAGGGTCAAACTAAGCAAAAGAAAAAAGAAAGCAAATTTTGCATTGATGCCATAACAAGATGCAAGGCCGCCGCAGCTAACGCGGTTAGTTTGACCCTTGGGCTAAGTTAGTGAGCATTGACGCCTCAGTTAGCTTAAGTGGCACCATGACGCCATTCGTGAATTTAGTTTAAATTAGAAGTCAAATTAATCATTGGAAAAAGATGAAAATGAAGAAAAATAAGGGAGCTCTGCTAGGGTTTCACATTTCTGATTTGGGGGTTCAATTTTTGGCATTTTGGAGGTTTGATTCTTGTTAGTAAGTCATTCTTAACCTCCCATCTCTATCTTTCTTCAAGATTTTTGGTAGTATTTCATGGTTAAAGTTAGGGTTCCAACTTGGGTTGTATTTCCATCAATTAAAATGAGTTTAAATGTTTTCTTGATGTATTGTTGGGTGTGTACAAGCTTTAGTTTAAGGATTTTAAGTGTTTAAGTGGTATATTTCCTAAACCCTAAACCCCCCAACCTTTGATATTATTGAGAATCTAAAGCCGTGCAAGTTAAATGATGGATCTATAAGTTGTTTGGGATACTTTGATGTATGGGTTTGCATTGGAAAACTTTGTTTCAGTCAGGTTGTGCGTTGGGTTAACAATTGAGTATACTAAGTGTTGAGAAATTGTGTTGGTAATGAGAATTTGATGTTACGCAGGTTGTCTACTTGCTCAATTGGGATCTATTGACTTTGGGAAGTAATTGGAATGTATTAAATTGTTTGGTAAGTGGTTATATTGATGTTTGAGAAATGGACTCCTTGATTTGATTATCATGTATTGGTTATGTATTTTGGTTTGGGGCAATGTGGTGACATAATCTCATATTCCTTGATGTGTTATAGTGGTTGTTGTTCTCCTTGGCCTATCATGGTGTCAAGTGGGTTTGGACATTTAAGGTAATCGAGGTGTCCCTTCCTATGCTTTTGATTGATTATATATATATGGCTATTATCATGACATGCATGTTTTATGTAATATGTTACGTTCTTTCATATCATGAAATGCATCTAGTATGAGTTATGGTTGTTTCTTTTCATATCATGATATGTACGGTTACATGGCTAGTAAGTCCTCTATCTTTACTTTATATTGTGTTAACATGGATACAGGTCATAGTGAACATGATGTATGTATATTGACAGATGTTGACATGTAATGATGATTATATACCCCATGACTTATCATATATGATCTTGTGACATACTAGCGCTATAGAAGATAACATGTGTTGATAAGTTAGCATGCATTGGGTGTTTTCACATGATATACATTGTTAGGACATATATTTTGGGTGATGATGCTCTATATATCATGTGATATACCAATCTACTAAATAGCATATAAGGCCTTATGTTCAAACAATGCAACTTATGTTATTCTTATCACTAAATAGTCGTTCTATGGCTAGGATACTCAGGTGGCTATGAATTAGGGTGTACCTTCTCTAAATAGCCACCAATTTGGGTGGTTTAGAGGAAGAAAAGCTATGATCTAGCCTTTGGTGCAGTGGCCTTTAATTGGGTCATGACCATTAGGAGGAGAGTTGGGTGGTAACCCCGAAATCTATCGTCACGGGTCATTGGAAGGGGGCTATTAGTTAAGGTTATCTTGTTATAATAACCAGCTCATGGTTCTAACTGTGTATTGATGGGATCTGTGTTTGCATATCATGCATATTGCATTCATGTTGAGTGTGCATCTGAAAACCATTGTAGAAGCATGTTTATATGTTTGTTTGCTTGTATGTAAAAATCCCTAATTACTGGGACATATGTCTCATTCCATGGCTAACAATCCCAGATGAAGGATCCAATATTAGCAAGGAGAGGACCAAAGAAGGCTTGGGCAAAGAGAACTGAGAGTATACTTGTAAGTGCCGGGGATTGTGTTCCCCATGTACTTGTTGTTTGTTTGTTTTTCCAGTAAAGTGTCAAATAATGTATTGTGCCATTCTAAGTGTTAACTATCATGTACTCATATGTTTGTGGGCTAAGTCTCTTCCTAATTCCTTTATATTCCATGTTAAACAGTTGGTGTGGTTATAGGCTCATGGTTGGCAAAAATGGTACAGTGTTTCCTAGTAAGTTCTCCATGTGACTTGTGATGTTTCAAATCTTGATGTATGATTGTGTTGAGCTTAAGACTAGTCATCCTATGTTCTCATTGATGTGTGTGTTTGGAATATGAGCCTAGTCTTGTTATTGGGTCCTTGTAGTATGAAATGGATATATAATCCATTGGCTTAGTTTAGGGTTCAAAGGGGTCAAAACTCAGAGGAGTAATTTCTTTGGGATGAAATCTCTTTGGACATGCTTCTTAGGCCCTATGTGACCTGTTGGTATGGTCTTTGGCTCTCAAATGTCTATTAGTAGAGATTTGAGGAGGTTGGTTCTTCGTTTTGGTCAAAGGTGACCATTTTGGTATTGGTGTCTAAAATTTCCTTACAAATGTATTTTGAGACATGGTTGGTGTCTATGGATTGAATATGAGTAAAATGACCTATAGGCTTTAGAATTAGATCAATCAAAGGTCAAAGTGCGAAGTTATGCATGCTAGAAGTTGGTTGGATCGATGCATTAGCAAATTGTTGATGTTGTTTCTATCATTGGCACCATGGTACAATAACCGTAGCCATGGCGCCATGCACCACTGTCCCATTTTTTGTTTCTATCCAGAATGCTTCCATGCTGCGACACTTTGCTCCTAGGCTGTGGCGCCACTGTATTGTCTGGTCTCTCTTGGTTGTCTATCCTGAGTAGTTAAATCTTTGGTAATTAGGATATATATTAATTACATAGGGATTTTTGGGATTTGTTTTTAAAAATCTAAGAATATTATATACTTTTCTTAATATGTGTAAAATCTCACTTGTTACTTTAGAATATAGAATGGAGGGAGTATCATTTACAATAAGATATTGTTTTGATATAAATAAGATATTCTTTATTAATAATTCGTTTATTTATTTTTCTTTTTAATCTTTCCTTGAATACCACATATGTATCCTTTTGTAAAAATAGAAGAGATCTGGACTCATATTGTTATTGGTGAGACGGAAATTTGCATATCATATCAATACGGAAACTTTTGTATAAAACTAAAGGACTCAGTTTTTTTCTATAATTTAATTAATAGATATGATCAGTGAAAGCTGCCAAATTGTTGTATACTATATATTTTTTAGATTTAGTTTCAGGCAATGAAAAATTTTTTTTTTTTTTGCATTATTGCCTCTAGTTTTAACAAAATTAAATTTGTCAAGTTTGTTAGATAAGCTGGCTTCCCAAGATGGGGGTGAATTAAGAAGATTGAAATTTTCTGAAAAATATCAAGAAAGTGAAGAAAGCAAAGTATGATAGCAAAACAGAGTACAAATGAATAAGCTGTAAAAGTAGCAGTAAAGAGAAGAAAACTTAAATATTTATCCTGGTTTGGTCTCTCCACTTGACCTACGTCCAGTCCCCAAGTCACCACTTGAGATTTTCCACTATTCTGCAAGAATTCAATGGGCTCCTTGCAAAGGTCTCAGTACAAAGATGATGCTCTATTTCTAGAGCTCACTCTTTCACTCTATGCACTCTTACTAAGTGCTTCCCTAATCCCTTGTGATATCCCCTTATAAGAAAATCTTTCTTCCAGATGAAGATAAGATTGTTTACAATGATTAAACATTTCTTAAACAGAGTGAATATGAAAGTTGAAGTACAAATATTGAAGTGAAATAGTAAGAGACTTTGAGTAGATGATTTGATAGAGTTTCAGTATATACAATGTTAAAATCATTTCCCATAACTTTAAATGATGTTATATTTATAGATTTATGTCTCAACTATACGTTAGAGACAAAATCTATCCATTGGAGAAGTTATCCAAAGGATACTCTGAAAAACTATCCGTTAACCAACCGCATTTAATGCTTCTAACACTCTAAAATTTGAATTTCAGTTAGTCAATAGACGAATTTCGTAGAAACCGAAGGTTAATGACTTCAACGTTGAATGCCCAAAGTACGTCTATCATGAAGTGAAATTAAAATTTTGATATTTTGAAAATGTTTCTACGTTGTGACATATGAATTTTAAAGTAGAAAGCTTTTCTGTTAAGTGTGAACAGTATTTTCAATTTGCTACAATGCCTTCGAAATTCAAATTTTGGAACCCCAAAATTCGTCTGTCCGTAACTGGTTTATAAGGTATAGTAGTTCATATAATTCAAAATTTGAATTTTCAAAGGGCAAAGTTCGTCTGTCAGAGAGACATCTTTTCAGACTTACTTCAAAATTCGAATTTATAAATACTGTCATTCGTATGTCAACATATCAATGTAACAGACTCATAAGCTTAGTTTCTGAAATTCGAATGTTCATGTTCAAAGTTCGTCTGTCAGTGAGCAATTTTGAAATCCAATCTAAACTTGGTTTCAGATGAACTTTGACATAATTTCAGACAAATTTCTTTAGTTTTCATCAGTTACTTTTTGTCTGAAATTCAAATTTTCAAAACCCAAAGTTTATCTGTTACTTAAAGCTCTTTTCAGACACTTATCAAAATTCGAATTTTCTCAAGTCAAAATTCATCTGTCAGAGAAGCGTCTCTTCAGAGTTGTTCAGTTTCAATACGAAATTCGAATTTCCAAAGCCAAAGTTCGAATTTCCAAGATGACAGATCAGTATTAACCTTTCAAACTTCATCTGTTGGTGGGTGTTTTTCAAATATTCCATGATTTAATATAGAATCAAAGTTTTAAAAGATCTTTACAGCAAATCAAAGTCTTTTACTCAAATCAAAATATTACTAAACATCCTACATAAATCTTTGCACTGATTTCTCCATGATTCCTTCACTTGAACCTTTTGTGCACCTTTGATATCTTTATTTCAAGCTCTTGAAGGTTGGTTTGGAATCATCAAAACACTTGATTCAACATTCTCTACCTTTTTGATGATGACAAAACAACTTACAAACTGGATTAGTACTTAGGTTTGCTTTTACAAGCTCCCCCTCAACATATGCATTATATTTCAAAAGATATCATATATAGTAAATCAAGTAAAGAGATTCAAAGATTAATAGAAACATATCATTGCAACCAAGGAATTCTTTCATTTCATCAAACCTTGCTTTTACAGATGCAAAATAGTTCAAAAAAGCATAAACACAAAACACAAGTAACATAACAAAACACTACAAGAGGACCCAAGCCTAAATTCTAATCACTTATTCTTTGACTTGGTCTTCTTGCTGTAAGACTTTCCAGATGGCTCAGCAGCAGACTTGCCAGTTTGCTTACTCTTCTCTCCCTTTTTGGCATCATCAGGAAGGTGAACATAATCAGCCGGAGAAGGGATTTGAGAAACTAGAATAGCTTTGAGGGGCACAGGAGCAAAAGGAAGATGTGGACTAACTGATGGAGGAGGCTTAGGGCTTGGATTCTCATCTTTAAAGACCTCAAGCAGTTCTTGCATCTCTTATTTGGTAAGAGCCAATTGAGTCCTTTGTTCATGATTGATGAAGTAGAGATAGCTGCCACTAATCTTTCTACTTGCTCAAATTCTTGCTGGGACAGGATTGATTCTTGAGCATCTGCTGTACTAGGCTCACGAAAGCTTGAATCCCGAGCACCCTCTTCCTCCATGCCATAGTCTAAGGGAGGACCAAGACTTGGTGTGCTCATTATACCAGTAGCCTCAGTATCATCTACAACATCATCATGCTCAGAAGAGGCTAGCTCAAAGACACTCAAAGGCTCAGGAGTTGGAGACTGAACAGGCTTAGACAATCCTCACTGAGGTGGAGCTGATGTGGCAGGAATTGCACTCCAAATATCTTCATAGGCATCAGTAACCACTTTCATGTTCTTAGCCAACTGGTGAATCTGATCTTGTAGATGAGCAAATTTGGCATTTTGCTCATCCCTAATGCTAAGCATGAGTATAGATAAGCTGTCATACAACTCAGTGATCTTGGCTTGGCACGAGAGGAGGGAGTAGATAGAATGTGAGTAGGCTTGGATGGAGATGGGACAGGCAGAGAAGGCTGAGGTGTAGGCCTAGCAGGAGCCTCAGAGGTACCTTCTTGCTATTGGGAGGCACCTTCAATAAAGAAGAGATCTTCATATTTTCCTGCTCCCTTCCCAATCCATCTTCCTTCATTTCTTTCAATCCCCATTCTTTGAAGTTTCTCTTCCTTGAAAATCTTAGTGGGCTTCCCTTTCCCTTTTTCAAGGTGCTAAATTCTAGCATATTGTAGAATTCTGGAAATGATTGCTGTATAAGGGAGTGTGAAGTCTTTCCTCTGATCTTTTACCTTGATCATGTGTTGGAGTCTGATATGTCCCATGTTGATGAGCTTTCCACGCATGATTGCTGCCATCACATGTGCCTCTGTCCTTGTGATTAGATTGAAGCTACCTCCTTTATTGAAGATGATCCTAGACACTATGTAGTATAGGATCCTCACTTGAGCACTGAGGTTTGTGGGTTTTAGCAAGTTTATGGTTGGCCTATTCTCCTTTCTTCTGAACAATGTGTTCAGAATTGTACTCTCCTTGTAGTTTAGAAAGGGACCACCTTCTTCATCAGCAGTATCTACCTCATCCCTATATCTGGAAGTAGTGATGTCAATCTTAAGGCCATCTTGCCCTGGTATTTCCAATACTTCATTAAGAGTCTCATCTGTGAGCCAAATGGTCCTTGATCTCAGATGGACCTCCCACTTCTTCTTTTTGTTGTTGTACTTCAAGGAGGCATACCATGTCTTTACCACTTCATCATCATACCTCTCCAGTATCTCTAACAGATTCTTATATCTCAACATCCATATTCCAGCATCAAAATTGTTTGAGACTAAGAAATCTTCCAAGTTCACACAATGAGGCTTGATTACCTTTTTATTAGCAAACTTGGTCGAGTATTCCTCCTGAATCTAAGGAGTGCTCCATAATGGTAGTGTAGTGAGTTGATATTCTCCATATTCAGTACTGGAGGAAGAAGTAGAAGCAACAGCATCAGCAGCAGAAGCAGGGACCGAAGGCTCTGTTTTCTTCTAAGAAGAGGGTCCAACTTTCTTTGATTCAGCCTTTGGTGTAGTTTTTTATCATTTGGAGGGAGTTGCCTTGCTTGATTCGGCTTTTCTCTTCGGTTTTTCACCCTCCTTTGAGGCATATTAGGATTTGACCATCCTCTTTGGTCGTGCCTCACCTTTTCCAGCTTCAGGATTCTTTACTCTTGCCATTTCCATGGATGAATGTTTCAGAATGAAGCAGAGGTTGGGTTTATAGGATGAGAAAAGAAGTTTAAATGGTGGGAAATGAAGATTTATGGTCAGAATTGAAGAGCATTGAAGAGAGAATTTGAACAGACTCAGAGAAGAAAAGAGTAGGGTTACGTCTGTTCAGTGGAAAATCATCTGTTTTAACGTAAGTAACCGCCTGACAGACAATTTTTGAGGGGTCAAAATTTGAACTTTGAGCAGTTAAAAGTTAAATCGTTCAGCAAAGCTTACTGACAAACGAATTTTCTTCTAAAAGTTTGTCTGACGGTGGCTTGGTTCAAGCAACACAAGATAAATAGACGAACTTTGTTCCAACAAAGTTCGAATATTGAAGAGAAAACATCAAGCAGCAATCAAATCAACAAACAACAGACGAATTATGCATATGAAACTTCATCTTTTAAAGATTCAACATGAAGAGCATGTTTTAGGATTTTTACCCACAATGCCAATGCCAATGCCAATTATTCTGCTATATTGATCACCTCCAAAGGCAACTTTTCCTCCTTTCTGGTCTCTAAGGGTGATTAACTTCTCCTTATCACTGGTCATGTGACTTGAGCAGGCACTGTCCATATACCATTTATTACTCTTTCTAGCTTTGAGACATATCTGCAAAACAAGGTTCATTTTTTCTTTTTAGGTACCCAAATTTGCTTGGGTCCTTTTCTGTAAGTAGTCTTTTCCCTAGATACAGATGTACCTTTAGGAATCCATTTAACCTTCCTGTCAAGTCCATTTTTCTTTAAAGCACATGAACTGGAGATATGTCCCTTCTTGTTACAGAAGTGACAGGTGGTAAAGGGACTGCTGGATTGAGAAGCAGGAAGAAAACAATGTAGATAATATTTTTGTTTTGCATGTTTTGGTTGATTATATGATTCAATGTGATGTGACATATGATCTTTCTTTCTATTGCCATTAGCATGCACAAAATATCTCATGTACACATTCTAATATTTCTTCCTAATCTTTTCTTTTACAGCACAAGGATCATAGCCAAGTCCAGCCTTTCCCTATGACATTCTTTGGCTTCCTATTAAAGCAAACAACATATCCTTACCTCTAGTAAGTCTAGACATGCTTTTTACTAGATATTCATTGGTTTGCTTTAGTTCACTGCATGATTTATAGGAAGCAGATTCAGTAATAGGTAGAGAAGCAATTTCAGAGATATTACAATGAGATTCTAGTTTGTTAATCTTTTTCTTAGCTTGCTTCAATTCTTTAGCAACCTTAACAAACTCATCATGCAGCTCATGAAATGCATCCAGTAATTCAGAATAGAAGGTTCAGATTCATATACCTCGTCTTCTTGATCACTGCTGCATGGGATTTCAGCTTCTTCAGAGGCAAGTGCCATGAGACAGATGTTGGCAATTTCATCTTCATCATCATCTTCTTCATCTGAGTTGTTACCCCATATTGATGAGATGTAAGCTCTTTTCTTCTTGCCTTTGTCTGCAACTTTCTTTTCTTTTTCTTGCTTCTTGAGGAATTATGGACAATCCCATTTGATATGTCCCTGCTTTTTGCACTCATAGTAAGTGATAGGCTCTTTTGTTTCCCTCTTGCTATCTCTAGTTGCTCCTTTCTTGAAGATTTTCTTATTTCTCTTTTTGCTGTAGAATCTTCCAAATTTTCTGACCATCATGGCCAGAGTTTCTTCATCTAGCTCATCTCCATCGTCAGATTCTTCTTCTTTCTCCTCAACAGCCTTTAGAGCAAGACCTTTCTTCTTTCTCTCTTGTCCAGCCTCCTTGAGAGCCTTCATTTTTCCTTCATACTCCTTGATGCTGCCAAAAAGAGCTGTGACAGAGGCCATTGATTCTCCTCTGGCTTCCTCTATTACTGTTACTTTGGGTTGCCATTCTAGAGGAAGAGCTCTGAGGATCTTTCTTACCTTTTCTGTTTGAGTGTACTCCTTTCCCAGGCTCTTTAGTTGATTCACAATGAGGGTGAATCTCTTCTGTAGCTCTTTTATATTCTCTCCTTTAGCCATTCGGAAGCTTTCGTATTCACCTATGCATGTATTCAGTTTGTTTTCCCTGACTCCAGTTGTTCCTTCATGAGCAATTTGCAAGGTATTCCACATTTCTTTGGCAGTGGAACATTGAGAGACTCTATAGAATTCATCTTGATTCAAAGAACTAACCAAGCAGTGTTTTGCCTTGAAGTTGAACACGACTCTTCTTCTATCTTCCTCATTCCATTCAGCTTCTAGCTTTTCTCTATACTTTCCATCATCTTCCAAAGACATTGGGACAAAATCTCCCTTTTGAATGACTGACCAGATGTCCAGATCAATTGACTAGAGATAGATTTGCATCCTCATCTTCCAGTAACCATAGTGTTCTCTACTAAAGCCAGGTAGTCTATTTGTGTTGTTTCCCTCTAGTAGTATGCTTTCTCTAAAGCCTGCCATTTTAATTCCTGGACTATGAAATCCTTTGATTGGGAATCCAGGCTCTGATACCGCTTGTTAGATAAGCTGACTTCCCAAGAGGGGGGTGAATTAAGAAGATTGAAATTTTCTGCAAAATGTCAAGAAGGTGAAGAAAGCAAAGTATGATAGTAAAACAGAGTACAAATGAAAAAGCTGTAAAAGTAGCAGTAAAGAGAAGAAAACTCAGATATTTATCCTGGTTCGGTCTCTCCCCTTGACCTACATCCAGTCCCTAAGTCACCACTTGAGATTTTCCACTATTCTGCAAGAATTCAATGGGCTCCTTGCAAAGGTCTCAGTACAAAGATGATGCTCTATTTCTAGAGCTCACTCTTTCACTCTATGCACTCTTACTAAGTGCTTCCCTAATCCCTTGTGATATCCCCTTATAAGAAAATCTTTCTTCCAGATGAAGATAAGATTGTTTACAATGATTAAACTTTCTTAAACAGAGTGAATATGAAAGTTGAAGTACAAATATTGAAGTGAAATAGTAAGAGACTTTGAGTAGATGATTTGGCAGAGTTTCAGTATAAACAATGTTAAAATCGTTTCCCATAACTTCAAATGATGTTATATTTATAGATTTATGTCTCAACTATACATTAGAGACAAAATCTATCTGTTGGAGAAGTTATCCAACGGTTACTCTGAAAAACTATCCGTTAACTAACCGCATTTAATGCTTCTAACACTCTAAAATTTGAATTTCAGTTGGTCAACAGACGAATTTCATAGAAACCGAAGGTTAATGACTTCAACGTTGAATGCCCAAAGTTCATCTGTCATGAAGTGAAATTAAAATTTTGATATTTTGAAAATGTTTCTACGTTGTGACATATGAATTTTAAAGTAGAAAGCTTTTCTGTTAAGTGTGAACAGTATTTTCAATTTGCTACAATGCCTTCGAAAGTCGAATTTTGGAACCCCAAAATTCGTCTGTCCGTAACTGGTTTATAAGGTATAGTAGTTCATATAATTCAAAATTTGAATTTTCAAAGGGCAAAGTTCGTCTGTCAGAGAGACCTCTTTTCAGACTTACTTCAAAATTCTAATTTATAAATACTATCATTCATATGTTAACATATCAATGTAACAGACTCATAAGCTTAGTTTCTGAAATTCGAATGTTCATGTTCAAAGTTCATCTGTCAGTGAGCAATTTTGAAATCCAATCTAAACTTAGTTTCAGATGAACTTTGACATAATTTCAGACAAATTTCTTTAGTTTTCATCAGTTACTTTTTGTCTGAAATTCAAATTTTCAAAACCCAAAGTTTGTCTGTTACTGAAAGCTCTTTTCAGACACTTATCAAAATTTGAATTTTCTCAAGTCAAAATTCATCTGTCAGAGAAGCGTCTCTTCAGAATTGTTCAGTTTCAATACAAAATTCAAATTTCCAAAGCCAAAGTTCGAATTTCCAAGATGACAGATCAGTATTAACCTTTCAAACTTCATCTGTTGGTGGGTGTTTTTCAAATATTCCATGATTTAATATAGAATCAAAGTTTTAAAACATCTTTACAGCAAATCAAAGTCTTTTACTCAAATCAAAATATTGCTAAACATCCTACATAAATCTTTGCACTAATTTCTCTATGATTCCTTCACTTAAACCTTTTGTGCATCTTTGATATCTTTATTCCAAGCTCTTGAAGGTTGGTTTGGAATCATTAAAACACTTTATTCAACAAAGTTCATATAGGACTTTTATAATAGATCTGACTGAAAAAAAATCTTGATCAGAATATAAAGAAATGATTAGGATTTTCTCTAATTAATTGAAAAATCTTACAGTCCCCTCCAATCTAAAGAAGAAAATGAAACTTGTACATATAAACTGCAGAAGTTGAAAGCATATACTAAAGAAACAAATTACATTATAACTTTCATAACCAACTAAACAATCGTACAAAGAGAGGCTACATAAAATTAAAGATACAATACAAACAATTCAAGAATAAAACATTCAAATGATAAGTCCACACGACATTTAAATCTACTTCAATGCTACTTGGAGGATAGAAAAGATGGTTTGAATAATGGTGAGAATGAGGAGTATGATTTCACCAATAGAGACGACAGCTTTCCAGCGTCTCTTATCCCAATGACTCTAATAGAAGCAATTCAACCCTTTGCAGATATCGACATATTCTAAATTTAAATTACATTGATGTACTTCTTTCTGGAGACCAATGAATAGTTTCACGACATCATTGGTATCACCTAGATAGTATAGTCGGTAATGTAAGTTTCATAAGAATAATGACACTGTTCAAAAGCTATCACATTACTTAACAAATTTTTAGTGCGGTTTTCCACAAAAATATGTGGGATCTCAAATTTCAAGTTTACTAAGCATTTGTTTGTGCTTGCCTTCAACTTCACTCCAGCTTCTTTTAACTTGCTTGCACTGCATGTGTAAAAGAACATCATCTTTGGACTGCTTGAAATGCCTTGGAGCTGTAATTCTTGGTAAGTGAAAGAACCTAATAAGATCTGTGAAATTATTAATCTGAACTTTAGAATCAGGCTCCAAATTCTGAAAGTTAACATAGCCAAAGAAGTCATAGGTGAGATCAAGAAATGAGGGGGGGCACAAGGGTGTTGACGAAATTCTAGATTGAACAAACCCTAAAGAATAAAGAAGGGAAGTTGATTTGTACGCCAGATAAACACTTAATAGTAGGCGATTATATGAAAAAATGCCTGACATAATAGAGATTTGTAGAAATTATTTAAATAACCATTTACAAAAATAAAAAATTATAAGTGATTATTTAAATAACTGCATACAAAGATAGAATTTAATAAAAAATATAAAAAATAAAATCACAAAGATATTTTTGTTTTTTTTATTAAATTTTATAAACAAAAAAAAATACAGAAGGTAACTCTTCTATGAAAAAAAAAGTAGGCATTTTCTATTATAACTGCCTACATTTTTTTTTTATTTTAAGCCCAATCCCTCTTTCGAGCTGATCTCATCTCGTTTCTATTCCTCTCGTTCGAGCTCTCACTAATCCTTCCCTCCTGACGAAGCTCTCTCAAGTTTTGTAGCTTGCTAGCAGTCAGTCCACCGTGGTTGTAGTCTCACGCTCCCTCCTTCCTTGCTTGCTCATTGTGTGGGTGGTCATCTACCAACGATTTTCTCTCTCCCACCGGCTACCGTCGTTTCTCCCTCCTTCACCATCTTGCATTGATTTGTCGCGCATTCTTTAGTAAATCGCTAATAATAGCTGGTCCTCTATTGCTTTGCCTCCTTTCCTCTACCGTGTTCTCCACTGTGCTTCATCGTGCTTCATTCTTACAATCCCACATATGGCTTCTTTGGCCGTTTTTTCTGTTAGTTCTTGCGTTGTTCTTCTCTGACTGGTTCTCTATTTCGTGCTGCTTCTCTCTTTCAGTAAGTTCATCTTTCTCTGGCTATTCTGTTGTTCTGTACTAGAGATTGGCTATTGCGTTGTTCTGTATAGGTTGTTAGTTATTCTGATTTGTTAACTTTGTTCACATCAATATATTAATTTTTAAATAATTTCTGGTGAATGACTTTATTTAATTTTAACTTTGTTCACAGCAATTACTCATGGGTCTTAGAAACCCATTTCCCATTTCAAACCTAGACCGAGAAGAGGGGCTACGAAGTGTGAGTTTAAATTGATTAAAACCTCATTTTGCTTCTTGTGTTTCTCTACCTTTCTCTGTTAGAAGAAAATTGAATAAACTGATTTAGGAGAGGGACTCCATTAGGTGACTAGTCTGACTCTTTAATGTTGGTGCATTTGGAGGATAGGGTTCAGTCATGTCCTGTTTCAATATAATTCGATATATATATATGGGGCATAGCAGGGTAAGAATGATACCATAGTATGGCTCCTATGTGTTATTGTTGTTGCTGCTACTATTAGAGTCTATGACATCATGAGGAAGGTAACCATATTCATGGGGCTTCCTTACATTTGTTTCTTACATTTTCTGATATTTGCTTATGCTGTAACAAATTTTCTAAGTTCTGAACTAAAAACAGTGGTTTTCTAGCCCCATGTAGCCTTATTATTTTTGTTTTTACTCCGGATTCCTTTGTGAGTATTGCCATATTTGACTCTTTGAAACGGTTCACAATTATGTCACCATGTAACCCCTCCGCCGTGTAACCTCTGTAATCCATCCATGTAACTCCCTCTCCCATAACCTCCCCTCAATAATTGCCATCAAATTCCATTAAACTCTGCAGCGTTTTGTGCCTCTGGAAACTAGTATAAAAAGGAGGTCACTTGCCCTTGTATGGAGATAGAAGAGAAATAAACACAGTTTTATATCATTTGAGTTTTTTTTAACTTTCTGTTCCATTTTTGGTATCAGAGCCAGGTTAAGAGAGAGTCCAGAAGCCGAGAAGAGTGAGAGAGCCATCGGAAAACAACCTAAAAGTGAGCAGCTGCCGCCGCCTCCGCCTCCGCCGTCGGAATCCATTTCTGGCCATTTTTCAGGCAAACGGACATCACCATCGAGCTTGGAAGGCCGGAAAATCTCTGACTGGAGATTTTCATCGCCATTGGACACTCCACGCGCCTCCACATGCCAGCGCCGGAACTTCACGTGCCGTCGCCAGTGAACCACGCTCCGCACGCGCCTGCTGGAGGTTGAAGATGATGACGTCATCTGCCATGTCATCCTGACCTGTCCAGTCAGTGACAAATCAGCCGTCCTGTGTCTGCCACGTGTCGATTCTACCACGTCATCCTGTCAAGTCAGCCAAACTTCTCAGATTTACAGTTTGACCCCTAAACTTATCCATATTTACATTTTGACCCCTATACTTTCAGCATTTACATTTTCACCCCTGATCTTTTCAAAATTTCATTCTGACCCCTTTACTTCCTTAAAATTGCAATTGTGCCCCTAAAATTTTTGAAATTGCAATTTTGGCTCCATATTTTCCAAAATTATGATTCTACCCCATATTTTCTTAAAATTCCTTTTCCACCCCTACACCCCAACAAATTACCTTTTTCACCCTATATTTTTAATTGTTTCTGCCTAAGTCCTAACCTTCCAGAAAAGGTGGAAAAAAAAATGAAAAAAAAATGCCTCCAAGACGCAGGAATGCACAAGACATTGCAATGGACGAGATGAGACGTCGGATACAAGAATTGGAAGCTACCGTAGAATTACAGCGAGCTTTACTAGAAACTCGTAGAGAAAATCCAGAAGGTGATTCGGGTAGCAGTAGTTTGTCATCCACTGACAACCACCACTGACCTCAACAACAACCATTCCATTCTAGTGACATTAATAGACATTCCGGAATTTGAGGGAAGACTCCAACCAAATGAATTTGTAGATTAGCTTCAGACTGTTGAGTGAATATTTGAATACAAGGAGATTCCAGATAGACAAAAAGTCAAGATAGTCACTCTTAAACTCAAGAAGCATGCTTCCATGTGGTGGGAGAATCTCAAACGGAAGCGAGTACGAGAGGAAAAGCGCAAGATTGAGACTTGGGAGAAAATGAGACGACAGCTCACCAGGAAGTTCCTACCAGAGCATTACCACCAGGATAATTTTATCCCATTGCAGAATCTTCGATAGAGGTCCTTGTCTATAGAAGAATACACCAGAGAATTTGAAAAACTTATGATGAAGTGTGACATACAGGAAAAGGAGGAGCAAATGATAGCTCGTTATCTTGCAGGATTAAATGCTGACATCAGTCGTCCAGTCTAACTTCAGCAATATTGGACTTTGGATGATGTGATTCGCCTAGCCATCCGTGTGGAGAAGCAAACACCTAAGAGGTCTTCTTATCAATCTTCTTCCTCTAGGTGTTATTTTGATGGTCGAAAGGCAGAATTTCAGCAGCCCGCTTCATCATGCAAGCCGCAACCAAGCTCTACGCGCATGTCTCCACCAAATATTGTCAAAGAATCTGGCTCTAAAACACCTCGATACTTTAAATGCCAAGGATTTGGTCACATCGCCTCAGACTGTCCTACTCGAAGGTTTATCACCATTAGGGAAAGGCAAGTTTATGAAGCACCTGAGGAAGATGAAGAGGAGACTACATTTTATGAAGCTGAACCAGTATATGACGAGGAGATTACGCCTGCAAATCAGGGAGAGGCTTTGGTTATCAGATGAAGTCTGCATGCAGCTGTAGTTAAGGAAGAACCATGGCTTCGACGCAATATTTTTCACACCCGTTGCACTGCCCAGGGCAAAGTTTGTAATGTCATTATTGACAGTGGGAGCTCTGAAAATGTAGTGTCTGACTACATGGTGCAGAAGTTGAAGCTACCAACGCATGACCACCTGCATCCTTACAAGCTTCACTGGCTTAATACTGGAAGCGAGGTAAAAGTCTCTAAGCAATGCCTTGTTACTTTTTCTATTGGGAACAGATATTGTGATGATGTTTTGTGTGATATTGTTCCCATGGATGCATGCCACCTTCTTTTGGGAAGGCCATGGCAATATGATCGATATGCTCTGCATAATGGACATACAAACACCTACTTTTTCACTAAAGACGGTGTCAAGATCAAGTTAGCACCTCTACCGCCTAATGAGTTTAGCAAAGCCTCAACAGAAGCTAAGCTATTGGTGACTTTGATGACGAAAGAAGAGTTCAAAGTGACGAAGTCTGAAACCCAGACAATGAGTTTCATACTGGTACTTGAGGCAAACAGTGAGTCCACCATCTCACCAGCAGTTATGCCCTTATTATCCGAGTTTCCAGACGTGATAGCTGATGAGATACCACCCGGGTTGCCACCCATACGAGACATACAGCACGCCATTGATTTTGTTCTAGGAGCAGTCATTCCTAACAAGCCTGTTTATAGGATGAGTCCTCAGGAACATACCGAAGTCCAGCGACAAGTTGAAGAGCTGCTGAAGAAAGGGCTGGTTCAGGAAAGTGTTAGTCCTTGTGCTGTACCTATTCTGCTAGTACCCAAGAAAGATGGGAGTTGGAGAATGTGCATCGATTGTCGAGCCGTTAACAAAATTACTATTAAGTATAGGTTTCTGATACCCCGGCTTGACGACATGTTAGACCAGCTGCATGGTGCCACTATTTTTTCCAAGATTGACCTTCGTAGTGGGTATCACCAAATTTGGATTCGTCTAGGAGATGAATGGAAGACCACCTTTAAGAAAAGAGATGGCTTGTATTAGTGGAATGTGATGCCTTTTGGACTAACCAATGCCCTTAGCACATTCATGCGCCTGATGAATCAGGTATTGTGACCCTTCACTGGCAAATTTATTGTTGTTTACTTTGACGACATTCTTATTTACAGCAAGAGTCAGGAAGAACACTTTGATCACTTACGGCAAGTTTTACAAGCACTACGAGACTAAAAGCTTTTTGCCAATCTAAAGAAGTGTACATTTCTCGCCAATGAAGTTGTTTTCTTGGGGTACATCATCACTGTCGAAGGTATTCAAGTTGATCCAAGTAAAATTGAAGCCATTAATAGTTGGCCAGTTCCAAGATCTCTTCAAGAAGTTCGAAGCTTCCACGGATTGTCTTCTTCCTACAGGAGGTTCATCCGTAATTTTAGCTCTATTACTGCACCCATCACAGATTGCACTAAGGGAGGAAAATTTCAGTGGACAGAGCAAGCTCAAAGGAGTTTTGAGGAGCTAAAGAAGCGATTGACTGAAGCTCCAGTCCTAGCTCTTCCAAATTTTGACTAGGTGTTCGAGGTTAGCTGTGATGCTTCCAATATTGGAATTGGTGCTGTTTTGAGCCAGGAAGGTCATCCCATTGCTTTTTTCAGTGAGAAATTCAATGATGCCAAACTCAAGTATTCTACTTATGATAAAGAATTCTATGCCGTTGTCCGAGCTCTGCAACATTGGAGTCATTATCTCCTGAACAAAGAGTTCATACTTTTTTCGGATCATGAAGCCCTAAAGTATTTGAACTCTCAACAAAAGATCAGTCACAAACACGCCCGTTGGAGTGAAATCTTGCAGTCTTATCCCTTCCTCATTAAACATAAGGCTGGGATTTTAAATTCTGTAGCTGATGCTCTTAGCCATCGACATGTGTTGCTAACAACAATGCAGGCCAAAGTTATTGGTTTTGATCTTGTCAAGGAGTTGTACCAGGATGACCCTGATTTTCATGGCGTGTGGGAAGCTACAACTAATCAATCATTCCACCAGTATTACCGACATGATGGGTTTTTATTTCGAGGTAAAACTCTATGTATTCCTCAGGGTTCGTTGAGGGAGGCGATAATTTAGGAAGCTCATGATGGAGGATTAGCTGGTCATTTTGGCAGAGACAAGACAGTTGATCTGGTCAAAGAGAATTTCTATTGGCCAAGACTTGAACAAGATGTCAACCGGCATATACAGCGATGCCGAATATGTCATCTGGCTAAGATGAAAGGACAAAATACAGGATTATACATGCCACTGCCGGTTCCAGAAGTGCCGTGGGAAGATATGAGCATGGATTTTGTTCTTGGTTTACCCCGAACACAAAGGCAAAAAGATTCTATCATGGTTGTTGTGGATCGATTTTTGAAGATGGCCCATTTTATTTCATGTCAAAAGACCAATGATGCGGTGCAAGTTGTCGATTTGTACTTTAAAGAGATTGTTCGTCTCCATGGAATTCCAAAAACTATTACTTCTGATCGTGATGTTAAGTTCCTGAGCCACTTTTGGAGGACGTTATGGAAGAAGATAGGAACTAAGCTCTAATTTAGCGGCGCTGGCCATCCACAGACAGATGGCCAAACTGAAGCTATTAACAGAGTTCTGGGAAATCTTCTTCAAAGTTTCATAGGGAAGAATTTGAAGCAGTGGGACCTCATTCTTGCTCAAGTTGAATTTGCCTACAATAATTCTGTTAATCAAGCAACTAGGAAGTGTCCGTTTGAAGTTGTTTACGGCACTCATCCCCTTAGTCCACTAGACTTAACCCCTTCACTTGATAAGCAGCAGTAGAGTTCTGATGCAGATCAAAGAGCTAAGGAAATCAAGAAGTTGCATGAACAAGTACGTGAAAGAATCCAGAAGTAGAATTTCAAACTCAAGACACAGCGAGACAAGCATCGGAAGCAACATATCTTTAATGTGGGAGACTTGGTTTGGATACATCTAAGAAAAGAGCATTTTCCTAAACAATTAAATGCCAAGTTGTCTCCTAGAGCTGATGGTCCTTTCGAGATTGTACAAAAGATCAACAACAATGCTTATAAGGTTGAATTGCCTGGTGCTTATGGAGTGTCTGCCACTTTCAATGTTGCTAACTTGTCACCATATTTGGATGATGATGCTGACTTGGACTCGAGGGCAAGTTTCATCCAACCTGGGGAGAATGAAATGGTTCACAATTATGTCACCATGTAACCCCTCCGCCGTGTAACCTCTGTAATAACCCCTCCGCCATGTAACCTCTGTAATCCATCCATGTAACTCCCTCTCCCATAACCTCTCCTCAATAATTTCCATCAAATTCCATTAAACTCTGCAGCGTTTTGTGCCTCTGGAAACTAGTATAAAAAGGAGGTCATTTTCCCTTGTATGGAGATGGAAGAGAAATAAACACAGTTTTATATCATTTGAGTTTTTTTTTTAGTTTCTGTGCAACTCTTTTTTTGTACATGTAGAAAAAAGGCGTTCATCTCTACTGATTCTTATTGTTAAGGCCATTGCTTCAGATGAACAATCTAGGCTTAGGATAATGTATGGAAATTCTGAAATGCAAAGCCATTGAAGTTACTTGGAATCGAGGATGGCAGAAAACGCATAGAATTAAGGTAAGTATTTGCAGATGGCCTTGCTACTATTTGCATCACTTTTTAATAAAATTCAAGGAAAAAAAGTCCCTCCTCTATCTATTTCCTACTTTTCTCTTGCTGTATTGTTTGGGTGTTGGTTTAGCGTTATTTTTCATATTATAAGAAGTGATTGGGTGAGTTCACTTTTTCGGTACTATGCCTATTTCAGCCAAAGTTAAGATTTACTGAAAACATTGCTATGAATATTCTTGTTTTTTTTTCTACTTTTATGCATATTTCAACTCATCCCTTATTGCATTTCAGGTGATTGGTGCGGGAGTAGACAAGGAAAGGATTTCTGGTATTGATATTTGTTTGAATGATGTAGATAAGTGGATGTTTTCAGGCCATGAGGTGCTTATAATGGAGACAACTGGTCATTCCCAAGGTCACATTCATTGCCTCTTTTCATTAATATACATTAGTATATCTCCATAAGGTTGATCTATGTCAGTCATAATTCAGAATCAACTGATGAAAATCAGCTCAATTGGTGCTTCTATGGCCTTTTTAGTTAATGGCATTTCAAAGTCAAATGGCGTCATACAGTCTTCAAGTATTGTCTAGTCAGTTATGAACTTCACTACTACAGAAATTACATTTGGGTATGCTTATTTTTAGCCTTTGGGTATGCTTTTGAAGCGTACCATATGTGACCGCTCCAAACTCCTTTGCATACGCTTCAAAAAGCATACCCAAAGATTGTCCTTTTGGGTATAGGATGCATTAAGGGTGCGCTTTATGGTTAAAAGTATACCCAAAACATAGTCTTTAGGTACTCACACCATCAAAAGCATACCCAAGGGTAGGCCTTGGGGTACGCTTTCCTTGTTAAGCACACCCAAAGTCCCGCCATTGCGTACGCTTTATTTTACAAGCGCGTCTAAAACGCCTTCTTTATTTTTTAAAATTCCAATGCAATTCATGTAAAAATAATAGAACACGACAACATTGTTCTAACATACACAAAACATGCCAAAAAGTCTCCTAACAATGTCTAAAACTTCATGAAGTTCTTCTATTTCCAAAACATGCCAAAAATTCTCTAAGCAAAATTATAAAAAGTCAAAGACCAAATCTTAATTTGGAAGTCCAACCATTTGATGAATTTAAAATATTTTTTTAAATTGTTATCCTTACTGCCCCTCTCATCTCTATGCTCTTTTTTTTGTCTCTAGTCTCCATTTTATTTTTCTATCTTCATTAAGAAAATACTATCAAAAAAGTTTCTCCATCATATCAAAACTTCACAAACTACATCAGGAAATCAAGAAAGGTCTCATATACCAGAAAATTTACCCAAACTATTGTTTTATGGTACAACTAATATATTCGTTTTGGCTTTAACATATTCTGAGTACCTCCATGAAAATCCCATCCACTCCAACAGCAACTGTTATCCTTCCAATGCATGGTACCAATTCACGAAGGCCTCCAGTAGTAGCACCCCCACCTTACAACTACACAAAGAAGTAGAACTATAATCACTGATTAAGATTTGAAAAATTCTTTTTTAAAAGTTAGGTAAGTGTGGGAAAATGGATATCAGATCTAGATGAAATATACTCATGGGTCAAGAAAGGCTTTAGTTTGACAAGTGACACACATGATACTTGAAAAATACATTGTCCTTGCACCATACAAAAATGATTTACTGGAATGGATAACACAGTTACTATTCCAGCTGAGAATGAAAGCAACACGTACAAGGAATTTTGACATCATGAATCTTGCGAAACCAAATTTATGCTTTCCCTCCAAAGTAAGACAAACTAAAATGTATTGACATGCTATGAAATGGTTTATTCAGAAAAAAAATGCAATATACATTTATTTCTATCTTATGCAATTGTGAAGAGCACCACAGGGTAGAATAATCTGCTGCATATTATACATACAAAATAAAGAGGCAGAACCATATTCAGTACAAAACAAGAAAGGGAATTATAATTAATTTTCATACCTTTTTTCTAGCAAATTGTTGTAATGAATGTGTGATATCAGCTACCTGGAATGATTAGTTTAATTAGAAATAGAATGGTGTATGGAAGTAGTGTTGACTACAGAATTGATGTTTGATTAATTAGCCAGGATCAAGGGATCATTTGAACATTTATGTCCTTATTGACTTGGAAATCAAAGATCATTTAGAGAAATCTTCTTCCAACCAGCTCTAAGGCAAAAGAAATGATGTATATTTGCTTTGAACTCTACTTTCATACACACTCTATAGCCTTCTTTGAACTCTACATTCTATGCTTCTTTATTAACATATTAGTAAGTATGACATAGGTCCTATGAAACATGTCAAAGAATACATTCACTGCATACAAATAGCTATCATGTAAAAATTATTACAAAAGATCTTCAAGAAAAGTTACATGTAAAAGCTTTAGTAGAGATGTAGGTCATAGAATCAACATTTTCAGTGACCTATGGCAGAAAATATTTACTTAAAACGAGATAGTTGGCTTCTTTCATCCACTCCAAGTTTCATTGATCAACAATCAAATCATCTATAGAACAAAACAACAGATTAATATATTTTGGATTTTTAAATAACCAGCCTATCATTAATTCAAGCTACAGAACTAGCCTTTCTTGATGTTAACAATTTTTCCAGTTTTAGTTGCTGCCACTAGAAGATCTGTCTGTCATTAGAGGGGAAATAAAAGAAAGAAGTGAAATCAAGGATATCTATCGACCAGAAAAGCCAGTCAGTTATACAGGTACTGATAATTAAACTATAAAAAAATTATTTTACTTAATGACATAAGAATGCTGGATCTGAACAGCATTTGTAACCATGCCAACTGGTTCACACTGGCAAAAGAAAAGATGAATGTGTAACAGTTAGTTTAGAAATCAGGTGCCTAAACTTCACTAAATTGCACCTCTAACAAGAAAGTATTGGAAGCATCCATTCAATAAATTAAAATAATATTATATCATGAATTTAATAATAAAAAATTGCTAGCCAATTTAACTCACAAGTTTGGATGGGTATAAGCCAAAAGGAAATGGAAAGATAGCAAACTCAAATCAAACTTCATAAGACATATTCTGGAACCAATTAAATGGTCTAAGCAAAATTTTTTTCTAAGATATATCTCCAGATAGATAAATTTCTTTGGTCATCTAGATACATGCATCAAGTCCCAGAAATATGCAAAGTACAAGGCTACTCAACAAGCAAAGGGATCATTAAAAATAAGGACTAACAGCCAGGCCTAAGTCTGCTTAAACAACTTTTGTTATTCAGAATCTTAGTGACCTGTTCAATTGTTGGGGTAAATGAGCCAGTGTCTCTACTCCTACTTTACCCAAACCTAAAAGGCATCAATTAATATTGAATGAAAACTTGTCAAAGTAACAGACAATAGAAAAAAAAAATTTGATAACAAAATAAAGAAAAAAATCACTACATCTAAATATAAATAGTAATAAAGTAGTATGCTCAATAAGATTCATATTGAATTCACTGCTTTTGCGATGCATCTATTAGGCATTGTAGAAACGTTGGCCTCAATATTTGTGCTTGAGATATCAGAAGCTCAACTCTTGAGATATCAGAAGCCCTGTGTTCTGCTACTAAGCTTTGTATTCGCCCACTTTGAGAGAAAAGAGGAAACTTCATATAAAGGTAACAACAATCAGAATTATTGTGTTAATAGAAAAAAAAAAGCAAGTTCAGATAAAACAAGATTGATACTTGCCTTATGCAAAGAAAATGTTACTCCACTCACATCTATAGTTATATCACTTGGTACATCCCGAAAAATCCTACAGAAGAGTAATAGTCAATCTTTCAAAAGAAATAATTTGTTGCAAGTATAAACTTGTGAAGCTGAAGAATAACAGAGGATTTTAAAAATTCATTGTTAAACAATAAATTTGTTGACTATATTTTGAGATTAAGAATCAATCACGAAGTCTGCCGAACATCAGATATGAGTTTTCTATGATACCATAAATTGTTAAGCTTCTAGAAAAACAGATCTTGCTCTGACTCAGTATTTAGTAGCATCAAAATCATAATCAACTTATATAAAAAGCAAAAGTATTTATACCCCATGCATCTATTTGGCATTGTAGAAACATTGGCCTCTAACATGAAACATGAGGCTCTAATACACACACAAGCACACAACAAAACCTCAAGTATCTTTATGTAATTTGAAGGTAGTAAATACCTTTGCAAGGGACAAGAGACCCACGGGCTGATGGAGAACAGAGACCAGATCCGCTGATGGAGAATATGTAGAAGACCCCATGACCTGATGAAGATGAAAGAAACCCACGAAGCTGGTGACTACGACAGAGACCACGAAGCTCCGGTGAACAGGATGGACAACTCACAGCCGATGGCGTACAACCCACTAGCCACCGCGACCCTCGAGTTGAAACCCATGGAGCTCTGTGCACAACCCACTAGCCACCACCACGACACTTATCCACACTCAAGAAGCTCCAGTAACCCACGGCCAGAGACCAACGAAGCAGATCTTGCCAAAACAAAGAGCTTAGTAACACACGACCTAACGACTCGGTAACCCATGCACGACCCGTGAAGAAGAACAGGATGGGAGTGCCGAAATCCAGAGGAAGTGTGAGTGGTTTCTTAGTTGATCATCGGCTGAATAGAAGAGGAAGACCCACGATGGCATTCGCGCGAAGAAGAGGCGGGGGAGAATTTTCATTCAGAGAATAAAGGGAAAGTGAACTTCTGTGAGTGGCGCAATGTTAAGTTCGCAGGAGCAAAAGTGTACTGTAGCATTTTAACTGGTTTTGGGTGTGCTTATGAAAATAGAGTGCCAAAAGACTCCCATTGTTTCGGTATGCTTTTAAGAAAAGTGTACCTAAATATATTTGGCAGTGATATTTTTGTACGCTTTTTGTAATAAGCGTACCAAAAAACAGATGTTTGCGTATGCTTTTTGCTGTTAACATACCCAAAGGTTTTTTTTAGTACGCTTTTTAAATAAGCATACCCCTATGTGCGCACCAAAATCCAAAATCTGTAGCAATGCTTGTTGATATCTAGTGTATTTCTTCCATCAAATGGTGTTCTCAGACTGACCTTGAGGTTATTGACTAGCTAGATAATTGAGTAAAAGGCTTGTATATTGCAGTTAAGCTGTGATAGTGATTTTGAGTAGTGAGCTTATGCATTTTCTTATTTCTGAATATTTTATTGTCACTTTACTGTTCATTATCTATATTTCCTTGTGGCACTTTTGCTATGATATGAATATTAAATTTTCTACATATTTATGAGCAAACTAGTGAGCATGCATTATGAACATATCAAGCCATCATATTCTAACCTTGTTTTCAGATTACTTGTCTTTCTAATATATCTCTCCTTGCTATTTAAAGCAAAATTTCTGATAAGCCGCCGTCTGTTTTCAGTTTGTAACTTTTTGACCCCATGCAACTGTAGCTTTTCTAATGACTCTAACTTATTTTTGTCTGCTTTCTTATTTACTTTATCCTGGTTAGTGCTTCAAGTTACTTTTGAGTACTTCATAATTAAGCAATTTCTTAAATCATCTTCCCTCATAGAATCCCAGGTATCAACTTCCTGTGTTTAAAAAACTATACCCATTTTTTTTTCTCTTCATTTGTCAGGGAATAGTTCTGGATCTATGATACAAATATTGTGACTATTTTAAATATATATTTGGAGCTGCAACTGGAAAATATGCATCCGCTTGGTCATAAGTGTAAGAAAAAAAAAGAATGGCAATTAAAGACAAAAAGATCATGGCTGAAACTAGATGCCCATTTATAGTTATCTCTTGTACTGGGACAGAGCTTTCAATCTCCTGGAACTTTAATATAATTTGCACAAAAATTTTGCTTCATTTATACCAGCTAGTGACCTTTGTTTTCTGTTCTAATTTTATCATTAAATAGAATAAATTGTGTTTATGCAACCTGTAATGAAATTGGGTCAAAATCAGTTATGATTCTTATAGTAAAGAAATATCAAGGTGCTTAATGGTCTTCTTAGAATAACTAATTAAACTATTTTTATATATATAGATATGTTTGTATGGTAAGTTACAAGAGTAGTTATTTTTGTGTGTTGGTTTTATTGGAATCAGAGGTTTCTACCATCAGAATTTGGGCTTGTTTGAGCAGTAGAGCCAGCAGTGAACTTGTTTGAGCAAAAAGTGAAAATCCGATGGGCAATTGAGGCTGAAGGGATTCCTTACACTTACGTATGTTCCAATGCTCTTGTTAGGTGCTTCTTACCCACTTATGATGTATATTTAGTATTTATTGCAATATATAGTACTAGTCCATTAAATATTGCTGATGTTGATAACTTGTGCAATTTTAGGCCTAAATGTGTTTTACTAACAAAGACAAAATTCTTCCCAAAGATAAAATTAAGTAGGAACAACTCAACATATCCATATGCTATGGTAATTGATAAGGTCTAAATTCCTCATAAAAGAATCGTCTTGTAGTGCATAAACCATTAGGACTTTGCTCAAACTTATTCTTTGGTCTTTGCCTAATTGAGTTAACCTTAAACCATGGAGTTTTGGAGTCATAGAAACATAGAATGAGAAATCTAGGCATACTAAGGAGTGTCTCTTGTTTTGATTGTGAAATTTGAGCTGACCAAAAGCTTAGACCTTTGAATATATGTAATGATTTATATTTTATCTGTTTTTAGCCTTGAGGTCAAGATTTTCAAGGTTATCTTCCTTGCAATTTTGTTATACGCTTTAATGATTTGTCCTTTTAACTATTTTTATGTAGTTAGTTGGGTTCACTGGTTGAAAGCTATCTCTCTAAGTTTGAAGGTCATGGAGAGAAGATTGGTTATGTCAATACAAGGCTCAAGAAAGATTGGCCATGCTCAATAGGTGTTAACATATTGTTTATAGATTATTTATAGTGTTTGAGATATTGTTTAGAAATTATTTTTTATTTTATCATTTGATAGTGTCAAGATATTGTTTATTTGTGATATGTAAGTCAAGATATTGTTAATTGCCAACAAAAGTCTACTTTTACAAGCAGTTATACAGATAATCATATACAAAATTCCATTTTTGTGTGCAGTTATATATAGATAACCATTCACAAAAGTGAACTTTTATAGGTAGTTAATAATCGCCTACAAAAGTTAACAATTTTTATGGCACTTCAATAGTAGGTGGTTCATAACCACCAAGAAAGGGCAAAAAATAACTACCTACAAAACTCATTTATGTAATAGAAAGTAAAAGCAAATCCTCAAATATAGAACTTAGCAATCATGATTGTGATAGTCTAGCATCTTGGTCTATCACCACATTATCGTAGCACGCCCAAAAGAGTTCAATGATGAAAGCAGCATCCTTCAATATCAGTTTCACAAGTTCATTCTTGCGAAGTTTAATGCTTACTGAGTAAGAAGCACAAACCATGGGCTCTGAATGTTTCACAAAGCTGACCAAACCTTCCAAACTAGTGAAACCTTTTTGGATAAATCATCTTTTTTCTGCCATTATTTAATGTACAACCCTTCCGAACTTCTAAAAATCCATTCTCATTAGGTCAATCCCACGTGCCTCAACCTATCACACCACCCACCATACTCGTTCATTCATTTCCATGCAACATTCCCACGCACCATTCATGCATTCCCACGCACTTCATTAAAAAGAAGGAAGACGAGTTCGACTTCCACATTTCTGTTCACTCCATTTTATATGAACCACTTGCAGATTTCTGTTTGTTCATTTCAGACCTTGCGCTGGACACATTTTTGTTCAATGGAGATAGAGACAGTTAAAGATTCAATGGAGATAGAGATAGTTCAAGATTCAATGGAGATAGAGATAGTTCAAGATTCAGTAGATCCTTCGGATGACGAGGTGCAATCTAATAAACTTGAGGAGGATGAAGTGCGATCTCAAATTAAAGTAGACTCAATCGGACAACCGTTTGAAACTATATTAGGCAAGAAAGCAGTCACAGATTTTGATCTCAACAAATTCCCTGCCAATAGTTTGTAAAGAGATTCAATGGAGTAAAAAATAAAAAGAGATTGAAAAAACAAAAAGGCTAGCTTTGGGAAATTTGTTAGGAGATTGAAAAAACAACAAAATGTGTACAGAATTTATAAATATATTTTTTAGATAAGAACTAATGGTATCTTCCAACCAATAGTTTAAAATAAATTCATTTAAAATATTGGGTTATCCACGTAAACTTGTACTTTCTCAATAAGACTTTTTTTTATACGCGGCTGAAAATTATATCCTGAACAGCATAATTAAGGGACAGAGATATGTTAGATACAACCATGTTTGGTTGCTAGATGGAAAGCCCAAAATGGACGGATTGGAACTAGCGTTCGGGCCTAAAATGAGTTTCGTCCCAATTCCCATGAATGATGATGCATGTGGAATCCCCATTCAATATATATATATATATATGTATGTATGTATGTATTGGCCAGTGTATATATATATATATTAAAAACTATAGAAAGTTAATACTATATATTTACAAGATACATATTGTCATTCTTTTCGCAATCATTTCTTTTTTGACTTCATACAAAGTACGGGATCAACTTTTAGTTCCATTAAAAAAAAAAAAGATGAAATGACGTTAGAATAAAATATGAGTTATACAATCTCCTCAATTTTTTACATCTTTCACGTTTTTGAGTCTTTCGTTTCTTCTTCATCTTTTTGTTTACCCGTAGCGTTGATTAAACCTTATCGTTCGGTGGCATTTAACTACAGTGGCTCCTTGGATGGTCATGGGTCACCAATTATTTATCTATTCTAATAAATTTTGGACTAATGAAATCTAATTTTTATATAAATATTTCAAAAAATGAAGATTAATTATTTTTCTGTTGGAATAAAAGGAGGCTATGAAATATGCTTCGGGTTCGAGCCTTCTCTTGTGGCTTCTTGGTGTGTTCTTATCGAACATTCCATAATGCTTCAGATGTTAGAACAACCTGGGCTCCAAAGGGGGGTCCGATAATGTCACCAAATGCACTTGCAGGGAGTGCCCATAAAAATTAAGGTTAAGATACATAAAAATCTAAAGAAAACAATAAACTTTATTATTAATATTTCTATATTTTAATTCATTATTTAAAATGACAAAAAAAACCTATGAGTTGGCTTATTCAACCAGTGGTTCAACATGGGCGGCTATGAACTTTAAGATAATACATCATTCTTTGAACAAAAATATTTTGTTGTTATCTTTGGAAAATTTTTATATATTCAAAGACATATATGATTTATGGTATTAACAGTTTAAACTATGATAATGATGATGAGATTATATATTTTTATATTTTTTAAGAAATTGATCTTTAAAATCTTTAATTGTTAATATTTTAAATTATGGGTCTAATTATATCTATATATTTTAATTTTATTAAATTATTAACTTGAGTTTTGATTCAAAGATTTCTTAGACTCACTACAACAGAAATGAGGATAATTGGCATTTATTTTTTACTTTTATTGGCATTTTAAAAGCGACAACTATTCCAGTGCTGATAAAAAATGGGTCTTTGCCAACTAAAAGGGTACTTTAGATAGCATTTGTGGTATTTATTTAAATAAATGTTAATAGAAGTCTTTTTTTTTAAAAAAAAGAAAAGTTGGCGTTTCTTTTCAACAATTCTTAAAAATTGACACTCATCCAATCGATCCCTCTTCTCAAAACATAAATCTTTCTGCAGGCATAAGAGCTATTAGTAAATATCTAGAGCATGTCAGGTAGGAAGGTAATAAATTAATTTACTAAAGGAATAAATGAAAATCTAAAAAACAAAGAATAAATGAAAAATTATGTATCAGACTTCACCCCAATTATATATCAAACTCACTAAAAATAACTCCAATTATAAAGTTTAATAGAATTATTTACTAGTCGAAACAAGTCAAAAGATAAGAAATAGCAACTTTTCATAAAACCCAACGTAATTGTGTGCTGAGCATTCCCAAAAGTTGAAGACCCTACATCTTAGACTGACTTGAGATGTGCAACTGAAAGCAGTAGCATTCAACACTTGAGCTTTCAAACCAATGGTCTACCCAATGGAGAAAAGGCTTTAGGGCTTCAGGCTCAAGCTTTCTGTGTTAGCAAGGCTGATTTCCCAAGAGGGGGGGGTGAATTGGGAAGATTGAAATTTTTCTGCACAAAGTAAAGAAAGTGAAAATATCACAGTATAATGAAAGCAACGTGTAAAACAGAGCAAGCTGAAAAGTAGAGATAAGGAGAAGACAACTCAGTGATTTATCCTGGTTCGGTCTTTCCACTTGACCTACATCCAGTCCCCAAGACACCTCTTGAGATTTATCCACTTTCCAGCAAGAATTTCAACGGGCTTCTTGCTAAAGCCACAGTACACGAGTATGCTCTGTTCTGAGCTCTCTCAAACTCTCTAAGCACTTTCTCTATGTGCTTCCCAATCCCCTTGTGAATACCCCTCACAAGTAAATCTATCTTTCAGATGAAGAGTAGATTGTTTACAAATGAATAACTCTCTAGAAAAGAGTAGATATGAAGGTTTAAGTACAAATAATGAAGTTGGAAGGGTAAAAGCTTTTGAGATGAAGATTCAGCAGAAATTCGGTATATACAAGTTTGATTTGTTTTACACAACTTCAAATGATGTTGTATTTATAGATTTAGGTCTCAAATATCCGTTAGAGACTAAATCTATCCGTTGGGGAAGTTATCCAACGGTTACTCTGAAAAACTATCCGTTTACCAACCGCATTTAATGTTTCTGACATACTGAAATTCGAATTTTGGTTGGCCAACAGACGAATTTCGAGGGAACCGAAGGTTAAAGCTTCCAACGTTAAAATGCGAAGTTCGTCTGTCCATAGAGTGAAATTCGAATTTTGAAACTTATAAAATATTTTCACAATGTGACATACGAATTTTTAAGAAGAAAGTTTTTCTGTTAAGTGTGAACAGTGTTTTCAATTTGCTACAGTGCCCTCGAAATTCGAATTTTGAAAGTCCAAAATTCGTTTGTCCATAGAACGTCCAAACAGGCACAGTAGTTCACTTTCTTTGAAATTCGAATTTTGACAGAGTGAAATTCGTCTGTCAGAGACCAGTTTTGAGACTTAAATCATTCTTGATCTCAGATGAACTTTATCAAACTTTCAGACGAATTTCTTCTATTTTCTCAAGTTTTGTTTTGTCTGAAATTTGAATTTTTAAAGAGTGAAATTCGAATGTCACAAAGTAGCTTCTTTGACTCAGATGAAAATTCGAATGTTGCCAAGTTAAAGTTCGTCTGTCAGAGAGCATTTTTCAAACTTAGTTTCTTTTTGATTTCAGATAAACTTTAGCAAAGTTTCAGACGAATTTCTTTGGTTTTCATAAATTGCATTTTGTCTGAAATTCGAATTTTGAAACTGTGAAGTTCGTCTGTCACCAGAAAGGCTTCTTTCAGACTAGATGAAAATTCGAATTTTGAACCACCAAAATTCGTCTGACAGAGAGCCATCTCTTCAGACTTAATCAGTTTTAGCTCGAAATTCGAATTTCCAAAGGCAAAGTTCGAATTTCTAACTTGACAGTTTAGTTTAAACTTTTAACCTTCGTCTGTTTGTGGGTGTTTTTCAAATATTCAAGGATTTAACATAAAATCAAAGTTTGAAAACATCTTTTCTTCAAATCAAAACCTTTTACCCAATCATAACAAAAACTAAAGATCCTACAAGAGATCTAACAGCAAATACTCAGAAAATCTTCACTTGGAACAACTTTGATCTCCTTTGATATCTTCAATCCAAGATCTTGAGTGTTGGTTTAAAATCATCAAAACTCTTTCATCAACATTCTCCCCCTTTTTGATGATGACAAAACAACTCACAAACTGGATTAGTACTTGGGTTTGCTTTCATAAGCTCCCCCTCAACATATGCATAAGATATCAAAATAACAGATTAAGTGAAGAGATTTAACGCCCAAAATATTGCAATCAAGAACATACTATATATCACCAAACTATTGTAATACAAATTCCAATTAAAGAGTAGTTCTTAAAATCAAACAACCAAATACAAAACACCCAAATAAAACAAGATACAACAAGAATAATCAGCCTAAGATCTAAGTCATCACTTCTTCTTTGGCTTCTTGCTGTAAGTCTTTCCTTTTCCAGATGGCTCAGCAGATTTTCCAGCTTGCTTGGTCCCAGTTTGCTTTATCTTCTCCCCCTTTTTGGCATCATCAGAAAGCCCAGCAAAGTCCATTGGAGGAGGTATCTGAGTGAGAGGAACAGCACGAAGAGGGACAGGAGCAAAAGGAATCTCTGGCTGAGCTGGTGCAGGGGGCTCATCAGGCTCTTCATCAGAATCATCAGAGACCTCAAGCAGTTCTTGCATTTCCTGCCTGGAAAGAGCTAGCCGAGCTCTCTGTTCTTCTGACAGCCCATAATTAGCAAGAGAAGGAGAGGCTGGTGCAGGAGGAGAAAACATTTCTTCAAGCCTTCTCCTTTGAGCTAGCAGAAGGGCATTGTGAGCAATAGCAGCAAAATCAATAACAGGCACAATGCTCCTTTCCTTATTGAGTGTAGATTGCAGAAATGGTGAAGCAGAAATGGATGCCACCAGCTGCTCAACTTGCTCAGACTCTTGGGTGGAAAGAATAGAGTCCTGAGCAACTGCTTCACTCTTCTCAATGGGGCTTGTTTCCTGCAGACCCTCTTCCTCCATGCCATAGTCCAAGGGTGGACCAGGACTTGGTGTTTTCATAGCACCATCACCATCCATATCAGTATCATGGTCAGAGGAGGCAATCTCAAAGGGACTTGGAGGCACAGGGGATGGAGACAGAGTAGGCTCAGGGACACCAGGCTGAGGTGGAGCTGAAGTGGTAGGAATTGCATTTCTTATCTCTTCATATGCATCAGCCACCACCTTCATATTCACTGCCAACTGATGGATCTGATCTTGTAGATGAGCAAATTTGGCATTTTGCTCATCTTTAATGCTGAGAATGAGTGTTGACAGACTGTCAAACAACTCAGTGATCTTAGTTGGCTTGGCTCGTGAGGAGGGAGTGGAAGGAGGGTGAGTAGGCCTGGAGGGAGATGGAATTGTCTGGGAAGGCTGAGGTAAGGATCTTTCAGGGGCCTCAGAAGTGCCTTCTTGTTGGAGGGATGCATCAGGGACAAAGAACAGGTCTTCAGTTTTTCCTGCTCCCTTTCCAACCCATCGTCCTTCATCTTTCTCAATGCCCATTCTTTGCAGTTCCTCCTCCTTGAATGTCTCAGTGAGTTTCCCTTTCCCTTTCTCAATGTGCTGAATCCTAGCATGCTGCAGGATTCTTGAAACAATTGCAGCATAGGGGAGTGTGGAATCCTTCCTCTGATCCCTTGCCTTTATCATTCGCTGAAGGATGATATGACCCATATTGATCAGCTTCCCACGAATGATAGCAGTCATCACATGAGCCTCTGCCCTTGTTATCAGATTGAAGCTACCACCCTTGTTGAAAATGATCCTTGACACTATGTAGTGCAGGATTCTGACTTGTACACTTAGGTCTGTGGGCTTCAACAGATTTATTGTTGGCCTGTTCTCCCTTCTCCTGAATAAGGTGTCCAAAATGGTGCTCTCCTTATAGTACAGAAAGGATCCACCTTCTTCATCTGCTGTGCTTGCCTCATCCATATACCCAGAGGCTGTTAAGTCAACTTTTAGCCCATCTTGTCCTGGGATTTCTAACACCTCATTGAATGTTTCATCAGCAAGCCAAATGGTCCTTGATCTCAAGGTGACCTCCCATTTCATCTTCTTGCTGTTATACTTAAGAGACGCATACCAAGTCTTCACTACTTCATCATCATATCTTTCAGCAATTTCCAACAAATTTTTATATCTTAACAACCATATAGCAGCATCAAAATTGTTGGAAATCAGAAATTGTTCCACATTCACACAATGAGGCTTGATTACCTTTTTGTTGGAAAACTTGGTAGTGTACTCTTCTTGAATCTCAGGAGTGCTCCATAGTGGTAGTGTAGTCAATTCAAACTCTCCAGATTCAGTACTGGAAGAGGCGGAAGAGGCAGAAGAGGCAGCAGCAGGAGCAGATGGTTCTGCACTTTTTGAAGAGGAGGGGCCAGATTTCTGGGATTCTGCTTTGGATGAAGATTTCTGGCGTTTAGAGGGAGTAGCTTTACTGGGTTCGGCTTTTCTCTTTGATTTCTCTCCTTCTTTGGTAGCATATTGTGATTTAATATTCCTTTTCGGACGGGCCACAGCTTTTCCTGTTCCAGGAATTTTAACTCTTGCCATTTCTCGGTTGAATGAAGCAGAATGTGGCTGAGAATGGGTTTATATGATGCGAAAGGAAGTTTAATCGGTGGAAAAAGACGGTTTTTGGACAGAAGTTAAGAGGATTGAAGAGAGAATCAGAACAGACTTAGAGAGGTTACAAATAGGGTTGCGTCTGTTCTGTGGAAAACTGACGCATTTAACGTGTGTAACCGTCTGACAGACGAATTTTGAGAGGTCAAAATTCGAACTTTGGGCAGTTACAAGTTAAACCGTACAGCACAGCTTACTGACAGATGAATTTTCATCTTGAAAGTTCGTCTGACAGTGGCTTGAAACAAACAATACAAGCACATCAGACGAATTTTGTTCCAACAAAATTCGAATGTTGAAAAGAAAAAGGCAGACAATAATCAAATCAATAGTCAATAGACGAATTAAGCATTCAGAACTTCATCTTTCAGTGATACAATCAACAAGAACATGGTTCAACAGACGAATTTTGAGCTTGACAATTCAAATTTTTCAACTTTTGTCAAGATTGTTCAACATTCGTATGTTAAGAAGTAATGCTTCATATAGCAATGATGAACAACTATGACGTTGAAAATATATATATATATATATATTTTTTGTCTTTGAAAATTCAAACTTTCAAGCATCAACAGACGAATTTCGAGGCATAACCGAGAACTGTTCCAAGACATAACAGGCCAAAGTTCGTCTGTTAGTCAACCAAAATTCGAATGTTGACCACGTTGACTAGTTCAAAAACATAGATTATCAAAGAGATTTTTCTAGTATTCAAACAACATACAAATTTCAACTTTAAAAACTTACAGAATGGATCCAGAACTCAGAATAATTATCATTCTCTTCATTTTCTGGTTGTTCCAATCTGGAGTGCTCCAATCTTTCAAACTTTTAGCCATTGATTTTCACAAGGAGCACCTGAAACTATACTAAAACATACTCCGATGCTCAAGTTAGAATTTATTCTAATATTAAAAGTTCTAAAGACAGACTTGCACAGAAATGACTTACAATTCATTGGGATTTACCATTCCCAATTCTCTCCTTATTTTGCAGTGTCTGTCTTCTGATAGAGGCTTTGTGAGTATATCAGCAACTTGATCCTCTGTTGGGATGTACTCCAATCTAACTTCTCCTTTCAGAACGTGATCTCTTATGAAGTGGTGCCTAACTTCAATATGTTTAGTCCTCGAATGCATGACAGGATTCTTGGTGATATTTATAGCACTTTGGTTGTCACACATGATTGGTGTCTCTTTCATTTTAACCTCAAGATCTTCAAGCTGCTGTTTCATCCAGATGACTTGGGCACAACAGCTTCCAGCTGCAACATACTCAGCTTCTGCAGTGGATAAGGCCACACTGTTTTGCTTTTTGCTTAACCATGAGACCAGGGATCCTCCAAGAAACTGACAGGTTCCACTTGTGCTTTTTCTGTCAGTTTTGGATCCTGCAAAATCAGCATCAGTGTATCCTTTGAGATCTTCTCCATTGCCTTTTGGATACCAAAGACCCATCTGTGATGTTCCAATAAGATATCTAAAAATTCTTTTCACAGCTGTTGCATGGGTTTCTTTGGGGCATGATTGGAACCTTGCACACATGCAGACACTAAACATAATGTCAGGTCTGCTGGCAGTTAGGTACAGCAGAGATCCGATCATTCTTCTGTACTGAGTAATGTCAAACATCTTCCCATTCTCATCCATGTCCAGTTTGGTTGCAGTAGCCATAGGTGTTCCCATTGGCTTGGCATTCTCCATACCAAACTTCTTTAACAGCTCCTTTAGATACTTGGATTGACTGAGGAAGATACCATCATTTAGCTGTCTGATTTGCAATCCAAGGAAGAAATTGAGTTCACCCATCATAGACATCTCGAATTCTCCCTGCATTAACTTAGAAAATTCCTTGCAAAGAACCTCATTAGTAGCACCAAAAATAATATCATCAACATAGATTTGAACAATTAGTAAATCTTTATTTTCTTTCTTAGTAAATAAGGTTGTGTCAACTTTGCCTCTGTTAAACCCCTTTTCAGTTAGAAAATTGCTCAGTCTCTCATACCATGCTCTAGGGGCCTGTTTTAAACCATAGAGAGCTTTCTTCAGTTTATAAACATGGTTTGGTTTTGTAGAGTCCTCAAAACCTGGAGGTTGATCAACATAAACCTCTTCCATGATATATCCATTCAGAAAAGCACTTTTTACATCCATTTGATATAATAAAATATTTTTCATGCATGCATATGCCAGTAGTATTCTTATAGCTTCTAATCTAGCTACTGGTGCAAAAGTTTCTTCAAAATCAATACCTTCTTCTTGATTATACCCTTTAGCAACTAGTCTAGCTTTATTTCTGATTATTGTTCCAGATTCATCAAGTTTATTTCTGAAAACCCATTTGGTACCAATAACAGGATGATTTTTGGGTCTAGACACTAAATCCCAAACTTGATTTCTTTCAAATTGATTTAATTCATCTTGCATAGCCAAAATCCAGTAATCATCAGTTAAGGCCTCTTCAGTACATTTGGGTTCTATTTGTGAAATGAAAGCACAGTTGAGCATCTGTTCTCTTAACTGTTTTCTGGTTTTGACTCTCTCTAGAACATTCCCTATTACTTGATCAACAGGATGATTCCTTTGATATCTCCAAGCTCTAGGAAGTTCTTGAGATGTTTCCTCATTGTTTTCTTCATCAAACTCTTGCTCCTGGATATCTTCCTCTATATTAACAGATTCAGATATCTTTGGAGGTTCAGTTTTACTCTTATCAGAAATTCCTAGTTTTTCAAAATTGAAAGTAAGATCATCCTCATTGATAGTATGTTTTGAAACAGTTTCATTTTCAATGAAAACCACATGTACAGATTCTTCTATTACATTTGATCTTTTATTATAAATTCTATATGCCTTACTCCTACTTGAATAACCCAGAAATATACCTTCATCGGATTTGGCATCAAATTTACCTAGATTTTCTTTACCATTGTTGTGAATGAAGCATTTGCACCTGAACACATGGAGGTGTGACAGATTTGGCTTTCTTCCCTTGTACAGCTCATATGGAGTCTTCCCAAGGATTGGTCTGATGTAAGCTCTGTTTATGATGTAACTTGCTGTATTTACTGCATCAGCCCAGAATACTTGGGAGAGTTCCTTCTCATTTAGCATAGCTCTGGCCATCTCCCCAATAGTTCTATTCTTCCTTTCTACTACTCCATTTTGTTGAGGAGTCCTTGGTGCTGAGAAGTTGTGATCAATCCCATGCTCATTGCAGTACTCCAGGAAGTATGCATTTTCAAATTCTCCTCCATGGTCTGACCTGATAGACACAATAGAAATACCTTTCTCATTTTGCACTTTCTTGGCTAAGGTTGCAAATGCATCAAAGGTATCACTTTTGGAGGAAAGAAATAATGTCCAAGTAAATCTAGAATAATCATCAACAATTACAAGCACAAACAGATTACCACCAAGACTTTTCACCCTAGATGGTCCAATTAAGTCCATATGCAACAATTCAAGTGGTCTAGTTGTGGTAACTACATTTTTAGATTTAAATGATGATTTGGTTTGTTTTCCTCTTAAGCATGCATCACATTCTTTATCCTTTTCAAAAGATATTTTTGGTAGACCAATTACTAGCTCATTTTTAATTAGTTTAGACAGTTGATTCATGTTCACATGAGCTAATCTTCTATGCCATAGCCAACTATCATTATTCTGACTAATTAAGCATACAGAATCTAAGGGAGGAAGTTCATCAAGATCAATAGTATAGCAGTTACCATCCCTTTGAGCTTTGAGGATAACTTTGTGATCACTTTTTCTGATGACCAGGCAAAACTTTGAGTCAAACAGCACCCAGTTTCCTTTGTCACAGGTCTGACTCACGCTTAGCAGGTTGTGGTTGAGTCCAATCACAAACAGCACCTCTTCAATGGATGTTTCTGGATTTTTACCCACAATTCCAATACCAACGATTTTGCCATATTGGTCACCTCCAAAGGTCACCTTTCCTCCTTTCTTGTCTCTCAGGGTGATGAACTTCTCCTTATCACCTGTCATGTGACTTGAGCAGTCACTGTCCATATACCATTTGTTGCTTTTCTTAGCTTTGAGACAGACATGCAAAACAATGTTTACGTTTTCCTTTTAGGTACCCAAATTTGCTTGGGTCCTTTTAGGTCAGTATATTTTTCCCTAGATGCAGATGCAACTTTGGGAACCCATTCAACTTTCCTGCCAAGCCCATTTTTCTTCAAGGCACAAGAACTGGAAATATGTCCCTTTTTGTTGCAGAAATGACAGGTAGTGAAAGGACTGCTAGATTGAGATGCAGGAAGAAAACAGTGCAGATAATACTTTTGTCTAGCATGCCTTGGTTGATCATATGTTTCAATGTGATGTAATGCATTAGTTTTCTTTTTATTGTTCTCAGCATGCACAAAATGTCTCATATAAGCATTCTGATTTTTCTTCCTAATCTTTTCCTTGACAGCACATGGATCATAGCCAAGACCAGCTTTGCCTTGTGATATTCTTTGGCTCCCCATTAATGCAAACAACATGTCTTTGCCTCTAGTGAGCCTAGACATGCTTTTAACTAAATAGTCATTAGTTTGCTTGAGTTCAATGCATGAGGTGCAACAAACAGATTCAGTAGTGGGCAAAGAGGCAATTTCAGAAACTATGCTTTGGGATTCCAGCTTATTTATCCTTTTCTTTGCCAATTTCAGTTCTTTAGCAACTTTAATGAATTCATCATGAAGCTCATGAAATGCATCTTGTAATTCAGAATAGGAAGGTTCAGATTCATATACCTCTTCTTCCTGATCACTGCTGCATGAGGGTAAGACTTCTTCTGAGGCAAGTGCCATTAAACAAATGTTGGCAACCTCATCCTCATCTTCTTCTTCCTCATCTGAGCTGTTGCCCCATATGGATGAGATATAGGCTTTCTTCTTCTTCCCTTTGTCTGCAGCTTTCTTTTCTTTTTCCTGCTTCTTAATGAATTGGGGACAGTCCCACTTAATGTGTCCCTGCTTCTTGCACTCATAGCAAGTTACAGGTTCTTTTGCCTCTTTCTTGCTTTCTCCAATTACTCCTTTCTTGAAGAATCTCTTGCTCTTCTTCTTGCTGTAGAATCTTCCGAATTTTCTGACCATTATAGCCAGAGTTTCCTCATTCAGCTCATCTCCTTCATCAGATTCTTCTTCCTTTTCATCAGCAGCTTTGAGGGCAAGGCCTTTCTTCTTTCTGTCCAGCCCAGCTTCCTTGAGTGCTTTGATCTTTCCTTCATATTCCTCAAGGCTGCCGAAGAGAGCCGTGACAGAAGCCATTGATTCTCCTCTGGCCTCTTCTATAGCTATCACCTTGGGCTGCCATTCCAGAGGTAGAGCTCTGAGTATTTTTCTCACTTTCTCAGACTGTGTGTATTCTTTTCCCAGGCTCTTCAGTTGATTCACAATAAGAGTGAATCTCTTTTGGAGCTCCTTTACAGTTTCTCCTTCAGCCATTCTGAAGCTTTCATACTCCCCAATGCACGTGTTCAGTTTGTTTTCCCTGACTCCAGAAGTTCCTTCATGTGCAATCTGTAGAGTATCCCACATTTCTTTTGCAGTGGAGCATTGTGAGACTCTGTAGAATTCATCCTGGTTAAGGGCACTGACCAAACAATGCTTTGCTTTGAAGTTCAGTAGAACTCTCCTTCTGTCTTCATCATTCCACTCTGCTTCCAGCTTCTCTTTGTGTCTTCCATCTTCTGTTTGAGCCATTGGAACGAAATCTCCTTTTTCAATCACTGACCAGATGTCAAGGTCAATTGATTGAAGGTAGATCTGCATCCTCATCTTCCAATATCCATAATGCTCTCCACTGAAGCCTGGTGGTCTGTTAGTGTTGTTTCCTTCAGGAAGTATACTCTCTCCAAAGCCAGCCATTGTAATTCCCGGACTGTGAGTTCCTTTGAATGGGAATCCGGGCTCTGATACCACTTGTTAGCAAGGCTGACTTCCCAAGAGGGGGGGTGAATTGGGAAGATTGAAATTTTTCTGCACAAAGTAAAGAAAGTGAAAATATCACAGTATAATGAAAGCAACGTGTAAAACAGAGCAAGCTGAAAAGTAGAGATAAGGAGAAGACAACTCAGTGATTTATCCTGGTTCGGTCTTTCCACTTGACCTACATCCAGTCCCCAAGACACCTCTTGAGATTTATCCACTTTCCAGCAAGAATTTCAACGGGCTTCTTGCTAAAGCCACAGTACACGAGTATGCTCTGTTCTGAGCTCTCTCAAACTCTCTAAGCACTTTCTCTATGTGCTTCCCAATCCCCTTGTGAATACCCCTCACAAGTAAATCTATCTTTCAGATGAAGAGTAGATTGTTTACAAATGAATAACTCTCTAGAAAAGAGTAGATATGAAGGTTTAAGTACAAATAATGAAGTTGGAAGGGTAAAAGCTTTTGAGATGAAGATTCAGCAGAAATTCGGTATATACAAGTTTGATTTGTTTTACACAACTTCAAATGATGTTGTATTTATAGATTTAGGTCTCAAATATCCGTTAGAGACTAAATCTATCCGTTGGGGAAGTTATCCAACGATTACTCTGAAAAACTATCCGTTTACCAACCGCATTTAATGTTTTTGACATACTGAAATTCGAATTTTGGTTGGCCAACAGACGAATTTCGAGGGAACCGAAGGTTAAAGCTTCCAACGTTAAAATGCGAAGTTCGTCTGTCCATAGAGTGAAATTCGAATTTTGAAACTTATAAAATATTTTCACAATGTGACATACGAATTTTTAAGAAGAAAGTTTTTCTGTTAAGTGTGAACAGTGTTTTCAATTTGCTACAGTGCCCTCGAAATTCGAATTTTGAAAGTCCAAAATTCGTCTGTCCATAGAACGTCCAAACAGGCACAGTAGTTCACTTTCTTTGAAATTCGAATTTTGACAGAGTGAAATTCGTCTGTCAGAGACCAGTTTTGAGACTTAAATCATTCTTGATCTCAGATGAACTTTATCAAACTTTCAGACGAATTTCTTCTATTTTCTCAAGTTTTGTTTTGTCTGAAATTCGAATTTTTAAAGAGTGAAATTCGAATGTCACAAAGTAGCTTCTTTGACTCAGATGAAAATTCGAATGTTGCCAAGTTAAAGTTCGTCTGTCAGAGAGCATTTTTCAAACTTAGTTTCTTTTTGATTTCAGATAAACTTTAGCAAAGTTTCAGACGAATTTCTTTGGTTTTCATAAATTGCATTTTGTCTGAAATTCGAATTTTGAAACTGTGAAGTTCGTCTGTCACCAGAAAGGCTTCTTTCAGACTAGATGAAAATTCGAATTTTGAACCACCAAAATTCGTCTGACAGAGAGCCATCTCTTCAGACTTAATCAGTTTTAGCTCGAAATTCGAATTTCCAAAGGCAAAGTTCGAATTTCTAACTTGACAGTTTAGTTTAAACTTTTAACCTTCGTCTGTTTGTGGGTGTTTTTCAAATATTCAAGGATTTAACATAAAATCAAAGTTTGAAAACATCTTTTCTTCAAATCAAAACCTTTTACCCAATCATAACAAAAACTAAAGATCCTACAAGAGATCTAACAGCAAATACTCAGAAAATCTTCACTTGGAACAGCTTTGATCTCCTTTGATATCTTCAATCCAAGATCTTGAGTGTTGGTTTAAAATCATCAAAACTCTTTCATCAACATTCTGTACCACAACCTGACTAACTTTATAAAATTATTGATTCTAAATGAGGGAAAGGAACCTTAAAAAGAACTTCCAGTGACAACATTAGTACCTCATAATTAATCAAGTAGTTTTAAGTACGTGCATACTTAAATTATATCACCAGAAAAAAAATAACACTGGTAATTGAACAAATAAAATTTATTTATTTTTTGAAATAGATTTTTTAAAACTTGACTTTCAAGTAAGAATGCATGAAACTAAAGCAACAAAGTAAAGCTTATGACTGTGTTAAACTAGCAAAAATTAACATGCAGGAAAAACAGGGGAAAAGTGTAGGAGAAAACCATTTTGAGACATAAACCTGCATACTTAGACGCTGGCTAACATATTATGCAATAGCAGGAAATCAGTGACGTGAGGGAGAGAAGCCAGGAACATAAAAATATCAGCATCTTAAAGAATATTGAACATTATCTTAAAGGTCATGCCACCAGAAAAATTGAGTGAGTCCAGTCTTGCCATTGCAATCCAGTTATATAGCATCGGACAATCTTCTAGTCACAAAATATTGAAAGAACCAAATGCAGAGATCAAAGGGGTTAACAAAACAATATGAACAACATGATTCAACTAATTTATTAAAAAAAGATCACCTAAAGCGAACCAAAGACACCGACTAAAACAAGTGAGGGCTGAAATGAGTTAGGAATGGTGCACTAACCATGTCTAACACTCAAGAAAGTATATAATCAAAGGTAATATTTTTTATGTGTGACCATAAAACAACAAGATTGCAATAGTTGAAGATACACTTTTACCTAAGTTGTCATTCAAGAAATATTGATAATAGTATTTTTCATGCTCTTAAAATGTGATTTTATACACAGCATAATGCGAAGCATGCATACTGCAGTTGACCAAAGAAAAGAAAAGGACATCAAAACTTCATTTCTTGAAAAGTTACATGAACTTTTTCAGTTTTATTTATAAACTCATCTCATATAAAGTATAGCCATGTCAGTAATCTCCTCATAATACTGCATGTCTGAAGTGCAACCAGATGTTTATATTGTTTGTTGACCCCACTCCCATTGCCACCCTTGCACCTTACTCCTAAAATGTGCGTACTCAAAACTATTTATGCCCGATAACAAATCATCATCCAAAGAGATAAATGTATATGAAGGCCAAGGAATGAGTTTATTCTCTAACACAGCCCCTCATATGAAAATCTTTTGAGTTTGACACTTGGACAAGAGGTACAAGCCTATCCATGCTTTATGCTAAAACTTTACCACAAATAAGAGAATAGAGGTGGTGGGAATCAAACTCATGATCACTTGGTCAAAGAAGCTCTTATACCATGCTAAGGAGCCACAGAAACAAAAGCTGAAGCTATTAAGTAAAAGCCTAGAAATGACTTTTATCTCTAATAAGGACCAAGATGTCTTTGACTGTTTGACTGGGTGCAAGACTTTGGAGTTTAATCATATTATTTCAGTCACTTATCCAAGTTTATGACCTCTATAATTATAACAAAAATTAAACAGATGATGGACACGAAAATGTCATGAATTCACATAATTGCAAATTCAACTCCATTTGCAGCTTCAGAAAGTGTAAACCACTTAATTGACTCCCTTCAAGTTGCAAAAAAAAAAAGAAGAAGAAGAAGATATATTTATAGAATAAAGAAAGACTAAGCTGTCATACCAGTCTTTTCCAACCTAACTCCACCAAAGGGCTCAAGCCTTGCTCCTATAGGCTTTCTGCCAACATATTCCACAGTTTATAGCTTATAAGTGCAAGATCCTACTTTTCACTCCCTGGTGTTTTGTGTACAATCCATAGAGACCCCTACCCTAAAAACAATTCAAATTCCAAAAGAAAAGAGAAGAGATTCTACAGTCAATTGAAGTTCAGATAAGGCTCATTTTATTTTAGCACAACAAATGACTTGACCTCAGGTAGATAAAGTGACCCCATTACTAAAAAAATATTTGATTTCATAATTATATAATACCATATAAATAAACTACTTAGGAAAAAAAATCATAGTGGCTTACCTTTTTTTTCCTTGGTCCCTAATGTCAACGATGTTAATGTAAACACCTTAAATTACCTTCTGAAGAACAAAAAGAATTAGAAGTTGTAAAAATGATAAATTCATTATGTAGCTACATTAACAATTCAGTTCAAACCCATATGTCATGTCATTGATTAATAAGGTAAGTGAAGCCGTCAAGGCAATCCGCTAACTCAATTTTGCAACAGACAACCTATCGACTTTGAGAGTAAAAATACCATCTTACAAGAATAAAATCCAAAGTTTTGATGCTTTCTTTATTTCACAGATGACTACCAATAAACCCATTTCCAGTATGCATCAGAGCAATTCCATTCTTGCCCATGCAGCCGCGCCCCTTTTGCCTCATTTTTTAGGTAAAAAACTAAGATGTTTGATATAGAAAGAATTATGACACGCGCAAACACATTTTTAAGAGATCAATGATGTAGTGCAAAGCTATCAAGAATGCTCACATGTTCTATTTTTATTGATAGTAAACACCTAAAGTGAACAAGACGCCCCAGTAAAACAAACTGATTAATTCCACAAATATAAAAATCTGAGAATATAAAACAAACCCATTTCCAAAAATTAAAAATATTACCTCTCTTAGTGTCGGCTAAGAGATCCAACTCGATTAGCCAGCGGAGACGAACAAGGGTGAAGCAACTGCGAAGGCTGCGAGAGAAGAAAATGCAGTGACTTTAGACGACCGCGAGTCTAATAGGGAGCTAGGACAGAGTACAGGGTGGGCTTGGTGGTGAGCTTTGACGGAGCACATGGTGGGAGGACAAAGTTGGGGCACAGGGGATGAAGGAGGTTGAGGATGAACGGTGACTTGGGTTCATAGTGATGTATTCATCTAGGGTTAACAGTGGGAGGGGATTGCGAAAAGAGGGCGACAGAGGGTTTGAGAGGACTTGACGCTGGGTTTTGAAAACTGAAATGGAGAATGAAATTTTTGAGGGAGGAAATGAGGCTTAGAAGGAAACAAAAAAAGAGGATGGCCTTTGTACTGAAAACGCCATCTAATGTAAAAAAAGTTGGCGTTTTTAATATAAATACCAACTTTTTTACACATGTGGCTCAGCGCTTCTTAAATAAGTGCTAACTTTTTTTCCATCTTAATTAGCATTTTCAAAATAAATGTCAACTTTTGTTCCCGCTTCATTTTAGTTGGCGTTTTTCTAAGAAACGCTAACTATTAAGCATAGTGTTAGTTGGCGTTTCTATTGAAACGCCAACTAATATTTTTAAAATTATATATTTTTTTATTTTAAAAAACTTTACTTGGCATTTTTTATTGGAAACGCCAACTAATATTTTTTTAATTTTTAAAACTTTTCTTAACGTTTGTTACATAAATGCCAACTAAAGTAAATTTTAGTTGTAGGATTACATGATTGTTTCCATGTGTCCTAACTTAAAAGTATTACCCCGATCCATCTCACACTATAGAAAATGGGGAGGCTTAGTTGTGAGAAGATTTGAAATTTGAGGCCAAGTTGAAGGTGATCATTTGATACAAAAGTGAAGCAGTTGAGAAACAAGACCATCAAGCTTGTGAAGGTGTTATAGAGTGGTTTGGCATCGAATGATGCCATGTAGGAGATGGAGGAATCCTTGCGGAGGAGGTAGCCTAGTCTTTTTGCTTGAGGTAAGTATTTGAAATTTTGAGAACAAAATTTTTATAAGGAGGGAAGGATGTAACGGCCCTCAAAGTATTGTCATCGATTTAGCCTTGAGCTAATGAGGAGTATAATTGTTACTTTGTATAAGAACCAAAATAGACAAAGTTAGATAAAGGAAGTAGAAGCCTCTCATGCTGCAGCAAATGGCAAGGCCACCATGGCAACATACTTGATAAGGAATTCAAATTTTTCAGAAAGAGGGGTCTCATGCCATGACAAGCTTATTGTACGTCGTGGTGTGAGTCACAAATTTTGTTTAAATCAGAACGCGTCTCAATCGAGCAAAGAAGAAGAAATTGAAGAAAAAGTGTAAGAGCTCTGCTAGGGCTTGGGATTTTTGACCTTATGGAGCAATTTTTGGACTTTAGAAGTTACAATAGTACGTAGATTTTGCCTTCTCTCCTCTCTTTTTTGTTTTTTTTGTAAGAAATCCATGGGGAAATGACAGATTTCAGTTTGGTTGAGATTTCTATCGATTAAATTAGTTGTTTATGGGTAATTGATGTATGTTCCTACACCTTGGGTATGAATTTTTAGAGTGTTTGTGCATGTTTTATCTAAAACCCTAGACTTGAAACTATTGAGGAAGCATGAAATTCAAAATTTAGGAGGTTAAGTATGGTTGGGATGTACGTTTGGGGCTCATTGATATATGATTGTGCTTTTGGAACCTTGGATTAGATGGTTGTATGCTTAATTGGTTAAATTGTCAGTTTTGGGGTATATGAGTACTATGTTAATTGAGGATATTATGGTATTGCTATGTCCAAGAATTGTGTTCGGAAGCTGTAGCACTAATAAGTAGTCTAGAAGCATTGTATGTGATCTTGGTTCTCCGATGGTCTATCGATTCCCCTGTGTGCATGTTTGTGTGTGTGTGAATAATTCAAGGTAACTGAGGTGTATATTTGTATATGATGTAGAATTCTTATTTATGCATATATGTTTCTTTCATATTATGATATGTCCTAGGGCACGGTTTATGACAAAATGGTTACCTCTATCCTTGGTGCTTACATTTTATATATGAGATTATGTCATCTATTGTATATATGATTCATTGGCATCCCCATTATTATAGCTTGTATGTTGATAAGTACGCTAACACGATGATTATGTACATGTAAGAACAAAACATGTTAGTGTGAGAGCATTATCACATTGTTGAATGTGGGAACATTACGGTTTTGGGTGATGATGATGTATGATACCAAGTAGTATACCGATCCACTTATGGAACACTCGAGGCCTTATGTCCACGTGGTAAGGTTGATATATATATCTCTGCCACTAAATCCTTTTCCTATGTCCAGGAGAGCTAGTGGGAGTAGATTTGGGGATGCAGCTTACCTAAATCACCATCAATTTGGGTGGTCCAGAGGAAGAACAATCAAGATCCAATCATTAGTATGGCATTTGGCTGGTTTATACTAGTAAGCAGAGAGCTTAGTGATATTCCAAAATCAATCTTCACCGATTATTAGAAGGGAATCACTTATTAGGTATACCTTGTAATGGTAACTAGCCTGTGGTCCTAACTGTGTATGTTTGGGGACATTCATAACATTACATTTGCATAACAACTCATTACGTATATTTATATATTGTTTGGTTATTTGTTGTTAGGACTCTGTCTCATACCTTTCTGTAGTTAACATTTAGCTAGAAGACTCTAGCACTAGCCCAGAAAAGCCTAAAGAGTCCTACCTTTCTCTGTTTCACAAGGGCACCTAAGCTCGTTACTGGTAGCTTATATATATTTGGTTTATGTAATATGTATTATGCCAAATAGTATCATGCAATGTTTGTTGCTGTAACATTGTATCCTAGGTATTTGGTTATATACATGATGGATGTATTGTGTAGGGTTATATAAGAATCCGCTAACATGCTTGGATGCTTGAATGCTTATTGATATGTTTGGTAATCTTCTCTTAAACTCAGAAATGGATCAAATTGTAGTGGTAATATGTGTATTATGTTATATTAGGCTTGAAATGTGCATGTGATTGGTGTATGTGTTTGGTTTGGTCATGTGGGTATCTAACCCACCTATGGCTTATGGGTTTTAAGGGGATTAAATTCTACAGGAATGGATTCTTTAGGATGAGATAGCCCTAAACTCAAGTCTAAAGGTATTTGGGACTTGGGTTAGGTGTTAGTTTTGGGTATTGATGTGTTAGTTTGGCATTTAAAGGCCCAAGTATCAAGTTTTGGTTTAAAACTAACCATTTAAGTCTCGAACATCCAAAATCTCCATACTGAGGTATTTTGAAATGTGTTAGTGTCTATAGTTAAAGTAGGATTAGATTAACCTGTAGGAGTTAGAATCAAGTCAATTGGAAAACAGAAAAAGAAGTTATGCGAGTTGAAAATCTGCCCTGGACATAAGCAAATTGCTTACATCATATCGGTACAGGGCGCCACGGCGCCAGTGTTCAGGCCATGGCACTACTCTCTTTTATGCCTTTTTCATTTCAAATAAAGCACCTCCATGCCACGACAAAATTGCAGCAAGCCGCAGAGCCATCCCCTGTTTTTGTTACTTAGTTCCTTTTCTGTTTTACTTTGGTGTGCTTTTGTGTCTTTATCTTTAATGTGTTATATTTTGGTATTAGAGCAATGGTTCGGGCCATTGTTTTTTCATGGTATGATACTTGGCACGATATTGTTTTATATAAACTCATGAATTTCCTTGTGGTGCTCGTCTAGAGTCATACAACTTAATTTTCACTACCACAAAAATGAGTTTTTTTGGCGCATTATTGTTGGCGGTTATATAAAAAAACGCAAAAAAAAGTCAGGCAGAGAGATTTGTAGGTGGTTATAAGAACAACCGCATACAAAAGTATAATCATTTAAAAGAAAAATTAAAAAAAAAATAACGAACGCAGTTATTTAAAATAACCGCATATGATTGTTATTTTTTAAAAAAAAATCACCAATGCATGCGGTTATGTTTATTAACCGTCTATGTTTCTTTCTTTCTTTAAAAAAAATTATTAATTATGAATGTTTATTTTAAATTGCAGCCCCAATTTAAGGCTATAGGCACACTTTCACTCTCGCTACCTCACATATTAGTTCATCTTGTCTGAGTTCTCTCCCGCTAGCCAAGTCCATTCAGTGTCTCCATGGGTCCTCAAAGTCCGTGGCTTCTCCATCCCGCCGAATCTGTCTCCCTAGGTTCATGGATTCTTCATGGGTTCTGCAAGTTCGATCTAGGAACCCTAAGTTTACCCCCAAAGAGAGCCCTACCACTGTTGCTTGGTACACTATGGTTGTTGGTCAGTCCATTTCAGCTTTCCAAAGGTTTGACTTCGACTTTTCTAGGGAAATTCTTAGCTAGAGAAGAAAAAGCTTTCCAAGGAAAAATAATCTATTTTAATACTTTTGTCCAAGGAAAAAGCTTTCCAAGGTTTCTATTCAACATGTGATATTCCAACAGCTCGCAGGGGATCATATTTTTCATCAAATATCAAGTATTCTTATCACCACCAAAGGTTACTCGATGGTTGGGATTCGAGGGGACGATCTACTTCTATTGTTTGAACAATCTCTAGCTCCATTTAAGCCAAAGGATTTGCAAATTGCTAAAGCTTGATATCCTCAAGAATCTTGCAGGCAAAAATACTCAGCACTTAAAAATGTCTCTCATTGTATTTTACTAGCTATCCCTATCAAAGGATTGGCCATTTGAGGCTATGTTCTTAAACCCTTTTTTTTTTAATGAAAACATGTTCTTAAACTATTAATAACTTGAAATGTGTTTAAACGATTTTCCTGATATATTTCCTCCAAATTTGTACATGTGGGAGCAATTTCTATGGGCTTGTGAACTCTAGTACTCAAATAGTATGAAGATAAAGTTCTCTAATGGAATGATAAGTACGTGCTTAATTCCTATTGCTAGATTTTTTAATCATTCAGTATGTATACTCTTTCTCTTTATTGAGTCTCCTCCTACTTTCCTTTTGTTCTTGGTTTATCCCCTCCCCTGTTTCTAGAATTTTAAGATTTAATGTTTGCCTAATATTATGATTCAGTGAGGAAACAATGGTAGTTAAAATTTAGATTACAAGGACTGCCAATTATCTTATAAGATATGCATATTCTTCTGGAATAGAATTTAGCATCTTATTCCATCATGCCTCCCTTTTTGCCAATTTAGATAATTTCTCATACTTAGGGAGCTCTACCATTTTTTTGCTGAAGTATATCTGCTTTGATTATTGTTCAGAGATATTAAGATAGATTTCATATTAACAATGATGTTATTAATATTAAGGATACTGTTTCTATCCTTGTTTTGGAATCCTTATTGAACGTTATCTGATTCATTTTCCGGTTCCTGACTACAGCTTTGCCCACACATAATGCACTATGGCTAAGTGGATCCTGCAACAAATGCATTGAAATTTCCTCTATCAAGACCATGCAGAGCTGGAGAAGAATGTTGTTTAAGCTATGGGATCTTCTCTAATTCTCATCTCATTACCTTTTATGGTTTCTTACCACAATAGAAAAGGTTTCCTTTTGCCTTTGATTACCTTTTTAATAGGAACTGTATCTAGATATTCTCTTGACTTTACTTCTTTTGTTATCCTTAATATTTGGAAATCCTATAGTGAGAAGGGTAGAGTCTAGCTTATGGTTAGAAAATTTTCATTAGTTAATTAGTATGACTTGTGTTTCTTCTCTTTTGATTTTCTCTTTTGGTTCTCAACAGTAGAACTTTACTATGGGAGGAGAACCACGACCACGAATCCTATTGCAATTAGGGGAAATAAGGGTACTTTACCTTTCACTTCTGCTATCATTCTATTCTTTCTTCTTTCTTATAAGCTTTTGTTAAATTGTACAGCTTAATAATTAATAGCCATTAAAATATTAATTTAATTTCTTTTGTGATTACTAATTTATAAGTATCAACCATATCTGTTCAAGTCCCTTCTTCCTGTGTCTATAGTTATTATATTGTATTGATGGTGTATACTATTTGTAATTGTCACTGCCCTCTAGAAATTGTTCTTCTTGTCATTTTGATTTTCAATTAAGCATTTTTATGTGGATATGTGGCTAATATAGCTCAATGGTGTTATTGATGGTTTACCGTATTGGTTTAAGCAAGGATTGAAAGATCCAATCAAGTCCTCAAAGTAGGTAAGAATAAGACAGAGGCTTGATTGCTTATAATGATAAAGTTAGATAATGGTGGTGGGAAAAGGATATTGATCATAAGGATGGAACACCATTAAACTCTTGTTTGTTTTATCTCAATCTACTCTGTTTCTGAAACACTTAAATTTATAGCATTGCATTATATGGAGTCTAGATTTTTATAACTGAGGTTTATTAATAGTGTTCAACTTCAGGTTAGTACTACATGTTATCATTTATTCCTTTTTGTTGTAACTTGCTTGACCTGAAGTTTTTTTCATATTGGTCTCATTGACATATTTAGGAATTTAGAACCCTGCAACTTGAATGTAGTTTCCATTGTCCTTTCATGAAGGATGTTAATTTGATCAATAATAATTTATCTCTTATAATTTTCCTCTTTATGGCATTGTATCCTTTTTCCTTCTACTATTCTTATATCCAGCTTTTCTTGAAGTCACAAATAATGGCCATTGTTATAGAGTTGGCTATCATTGTTTTCTCACAAACTGCTTTTTTCTTAAATTTGTGAATTAGGGTGCTAATTCTTTTGGCAATTTGGTATAGTTTTTCATGAACTAATTTTCCCTAGCTGAATTCATTATACATAGAAGATTTATTTTATTTTTTCCTTTCAGTTTATACATAGTTGATGTGGACTGCAGCAAATTCTGACATTAGGATGTATTGATTTTTATTTTATCTATTTTTATCCCTTAAGGCTAAGATTTTCAAGGTTATCTATCTTGCAAAAATCTGTTATACACTTTAATGATTTGTCCTTTTAACTATTTTTTATGCAATCACTTGGGTTCATTGGTTGAATGCTCTTTCTTTAACTTTGAAGGTCATGAAGAGAAGATTGGTTATGTCAATACAAGGTTCGAGAAAGATTGGCCATGTTCAATAGGTGTTAACATGTTTATAGATTATTTATAGTGCTTGAGATATTGTTTAGAAATTTTTTTCTTATTTTATCATTTTGTAATGTCAATATATTGTTTATTTATGATATGTAAGTTGATATTAATTTGTAAGTACTTTTTAATGTAATAAATTTTATTTTTTGTCAATTAATTCAACAGATTGCATAATTTTGATACTGGATTAATTTAGTATCAAAATATTTTTTTTAAAAAATAACTATCTTTTGTAGACAGTTATTTGTATAACCTCCTACAAAAGTGGGCTTTTGTTGGTGGTTATACAGATAATCGCCTACAAAAGTGGGCTTTTGTATGCTGTTACATGTATAACCGCATACAAAAGCCCATGTTTGTAGGCGGTTATCTGTATAACTGCCAACAAAAAGGAATTTTTATAGGTCGTTAATAACCACCTACAAAAACCACCCCTTTTTATGGCGCTCTAATAGTAGGTCATTCATAACCACCAAGAAAAGGTAAAAATAACTGCCTACAAAACCCATTTTTCTAGTAGTGTTTTTTGCTACTTGTTTATAGGGGAACATGGCTAGCAAGGGCAAGCAAAGCAACAATGATCTTATGCCTTGAATAAAGTGTGAGAACAATTCAATCAACAAGGATAGGGTGATGTGAATGAAGGAGTTAAAATGCATGTAGATTTGAATGCTGAGGAAGTTATAGATATGATGAATTAAGAGAAGGCCCCAAGAGTTGAAAGAAGAAGCATCTCGGATCAATTGAAAGACTTTCAAAGTTTAACTCATTGGCTTTTGAAGGTAAAATGGATCCTCTAATGGCTGAAGAATGGATTGATTAATTGGAGACCATCTTTGGTGTCATGAATTGCATCTCCAAGCAAAGGGTACAGCTGGTAGTGTTCAAGCTATAACACCCCACCTCCTGACACCTCCAGACTTGACTAAAAACTACAAAATTCAACCAAACACAATCCAAACAACACAAAACAACTTCTCACCACTTCAGAACAACAAAAATGAACCCAAAAATGCCAGAAAATGGGCCGGGGCCATGGCCGCTACAGTACCGCCACAGCTCCAAATCTCCCCTATTTTACCTTGTTTTTGGCCTCATTGGCGCCGCAGCCTGGACTCTGGAGCCACGGTGCCTCATGCTGATATCCCATATCAGCAACTTTCATACTCCGAGTGAACTTCTGACTCACATAACTTTATGCTCCTATCTCCAATTGACTTGATTCCAACTCCTACAAGTCAATCTAGTCTCAATCTAGCCATAGACACCCCTTTTACCTTAATCCAACTCTGTATGGAGATTTTGGACCCCTAAAACCTTTTTGACCATTTATTGACCAAAACTCACCACTAACCACCTCCAATTGCCACCGAAGGCAACTGGCTACTCAGAGACCAATCATACAGGTCCAAAACTCCCAAACCAACTTGTCCAAAGGGGTTGCACCCTAAAGGAACCACTCCTCTGAGGTTTGACCTTTTGGAACTGCAACTTGTCAAAATGGGCTACAAGCCCTAAAACGCACCAACTTGGCCCAAATCCACTCTGGGCTCACTAAACCACCATACTAACCTTCCCACATCCAAAACCATGAAACACTACAATACAACATAACCAATACCTCATACATAACTATATACACATCCATCCATACAATCCATATCTATATCATACATTCATTACAAAACCTTCTATCCTACTTGGCATAAGATACATATCCAATATACAATTACTACATAGACCTAGTATTCCTATGCCCACTACTACTCCTTCGACTTCTTAAGACTAGTGCTAGAAGCATCACCTGAAAGGTTAGTTCATGGGAGAGGGGTGTGAGACAATCTCTTAGTAACCGGGGACAACCACAAACACACACACATATATATATCTCATGCAATTCATGTATGCAATGTGAAATGAATGGAATGTATGTCTCCCTCACACATAGCTTGAACCATAAGTTGTCGTCATAATAGGACATTTCATATAGGTAACTCCCTTCCAACAATCGATGAAGACTGATTTTGGGACATTACCAAGCTCACCTTATACTAATGCAACCCAGTTGAAGGTTACACTAGTGCTCGGACTGTGGATTTCCTTCCCCTGGACCACCTCGAATTGGTGGTGATTTAGGAAAGGTGCAGTTCACTGCTGCCTGGCTCCCCTGGCCATAGGGAAGGATTTAGCGACAGGGATCCCAACCTTATCCTCCCTAACATATCTCATATCATCATATATCATATCATCATTACCACCCAATCCATTATATATCACAATCTCACAATGTCATGTGGTGATGCTCATGTATCATCATATAATCATCATCATCATGTCATAGTGTCATGTATGCATCATGTCATGTCATGTCAATATCATCATCATAATCATCACAATTATCATAACCATCATCTAGCTGTGTGCATACCACGATATATAGAAAATAGCACACACACAAATATCAATATCATGACATGAAAGAAACATGCCTATATATACAAATATACATACTATCATACAGTATAATACAAATAAACAAACACCCGGTTACCTCAAGTTGTCGATGCTACATACGTGAGTTCCACAAACTTCTCGAATTGTCTAACACACTTGAACCCCTCTCGGTTAACCAATAACCTTCATAATATCGCAATATCTTAATTAACCACATATACCAAATATCCAAATATCACAATTTAACCACTTTAGGCCTAACTCAAGGTTCCTACACCCCTTTCATGCATCATTAAACTCCTAGGAACCATTCAAACATGAAACAATTCTTTACACTTCAGATTCCTCATACTCTCAACCAATAACAACCTAGGGTTAAGCTCTACATACACATAATCCCTTCAAAACTCACATCTAAGCAACAAGAATACCAAAGCACACTTCATTAACCCCATTTCATCCATTTCAATCTATGGATTTCATCCCAAACCAGAAATCCAAATTCACAACTGAAAATCCCAAATTTCAACTGAACAAAATGGAGAGGGAGGAGTAGAGAACACTTACTCATTTGAATCCAAGCTTCCAAAGGCTGAAAATAACTCCTAATGGCCAGAAAACATGAACCCTAGCATAGTTGCCTCGGTTTTCTTTCTTTCCGATCATCTAAAATGATCCGGATTTAAACAAAAATCCCGAATCTCGCCGCGGCCTCAGCATACTTCACCACAGCTCCACCATGTTCAACTAAAACAATGCCACTGGAATAGTTCTCGTCGCAGCAGACCTGCTTCACACCGCTATGTGGAGCTCTTCCAGACTCCACATGAGCCTTCCTCTATCTTGTTTCCTTCGATCCTGAACACAATGCTAAGAAAGATATCATGAGGGGTGTTTCACAAACTAGAAAAGAAAGCTAAGAATTGGTGGAGGAACATGTTGCCTAGTATTAAAGTTGTGGGCGCTCCATTAAGTTGGGACTAATTTAAAGACAAGTTTTTTGCACACTACTTTCCTCCCTCCTTAATGATTCAAAAAAAGGTAGAGTTTTTAGCCTTCAGACAAGGCAATTTGTCAGTAGATGACTACATCAATGAATTTCTTGATTTGGACAAGTATTCTATCTATCTAAAAAGTCATCCCAATGACTTGTGAAAGGCATAACATATACTTGATAGTGCCCAACCAGAACTCAAGGAGCATCTGTCTTTTGTTGATTTTACTTCATTTAAGGACTTGTGTGCTAAGATCCGAGTACTGTCTAGAATGATGAAGGAGATGGAAGCAGATAAGAGAAGTTTGATGATTCGTGCCTTTTTCCACCTAGGACTAACAGGAGTAATTAGTAAAGGAAGTGGATCTAGTGATAGTGGCAATAATAGTTCTGGAAAAGGAAGGGGCTAGTTTAATAAAGGCTGGTTTGGTAGAGGAAGAGATCATTTTGGCCAAGGTCAGTTCGGTAGGGGCTAGTTCCATAGTGAAGATTTTGATCAGGGCAGTTCTAGCCAAAGCAATTTTATGAGAAGGAATTTGATTCCAACCTAACCAAGCTTAGCTAGTACTTCAACTCTATGTGCAAAGTATAGGTTGAATCATGATGACAACCATGTCTAATCTGTTACAATTGTAGGAAGTTGAGTTATACCTCACATGGTTATCATGAGCCTAGGTGTGATAATTCTATTAAGGAAGCCAATGGTGCCTGAATGAGTCTTCACAATCACCAGGCAGGGAGCAGATGTGGCGCCTAAAATGATTCAAGGTATTCTTAAACTCAATGTTTTTACCATTCATGCTTTGTTTGATTCTAGTGTGTCGCATTCTTTTATATCTCTTAATTGTGCCTGGAGACTGGGAATGATGGCAATTAAGTTGCCTTTTAAATTGTTTGTCTTTGCACTTATAGGGATTTTGGTAAGGACTACTCAAGCTTGTTTGAACTATATGGTTCACTTTGAAAGTTAAAGTACTACTCCGAATTTGATCTTTGCCATTGCGAGGTATTGATGTTATTATTAAAATAGATTGGCTGGAGACTAATAATGCTATTCTGGATTATGCTTGAAAGATAATATCCTTACTAATGAATATTCCTAGTGTTCGAGGACATGAAGAAGATGTTTGTTTGTCTTTTGCCCAAACAGATAGATATTTGAAGAAAGAATGTCAAGGATTTCTAGTTTTCTTTTTTGTTTATGTGGAAGTACAAGAAGTACTAGAAAGGTTTTCGGTTGTCTGTGAATACCCTGATGTATTTCTGAAGGAAATTATTGGCTTACTACCATAGCAGAAGCTAGAATTCTCCATTGATTTGGTGCCTAGAACAAGTTTTATTTCTAAGGCTCTATATCAAATGTCACCCTTAGAATTGAAGGAACTCAAAAAGTAAATTGAGGAATTATTGAAGAAGGATTTCATCAGACTAAGTATCTCACCATGGGAAGCTCCAGTTTTATTTGTCAAGAAAAAGGATGGTAGCCTTTAGTTATGCATCAATTATCAGCACTTGAATTAGGTGACAATTAAGAACAAGTATCCTCTACTACAAATTAATGATTTAATTAATCAGTTTACTAGTGCAGTAGTGTTTTCAAAAATTGACTTGAGGTCTAGTTATCACTAGCTCAGAGTGCATGCAAACGATGTATCCAAAACTACCTTTCGAACGCAACATGGATACTATGAGTTTCTGGTGATGCCATTTATGTTGACTAACACCCCTATAGTCTTTATGGATTACATGAACAGGATTTTTCAACTATACCTTGACAAATTTGTGGTGGTGTTTATTAATGACTTCTTGATATGCACTAGGAATACGAATGAACATGAATAGCTCCTTCGCATTATGTTACAAGTGATGCAAGACCATAATTTATATGCCAAACTTAGTAAACATGAGTTCTAGTTGAACGAGATAAAATTTTAAGTCATGTGATTTCAACAGACAATATGACAACAGACCTTAGTAAGGTGGAAGCAATATTGAACTAGGAAAGCCAATGTAGTGGTAGATGCTTTGAGGAGGAAGTTGGTTCATATAGCTACCATGATTATGAGGGAATAACAGTTGATAGAAAACCTAAAGCATCTAAGTTTATCTATCTCAATGCAACTAGGAGTTCTAGTTGTGGGATCCATCAATGTGTCAAGCAATCTATTGAGAGAGATTCATTTTGCGTAGCTAGAAGATGATTATCTCTTGGGCATTCGAGAACATATTGAAATGGCAGAGACTCAAGAATTTGATGTTTTCAAAGATGGCATTATTTGGTATCATGGTTGAATTTGTGTGCCAAATTTGGTCGAATTGTGAGAAATTATTCTAGAGAAAGCTTATAAGAGCAAGTACACCATTCACTTAGGTACTACCAAGATGTACCAAGATTTGAAGTAAGGTTATTGGTAGCCAGGCATGAAAAAAGATATAGCAAAGTATGTGGCTCGATTTTTAGTTTGTCAGCGGGTGAAAATAGAGCATTAACATCCGGCAAGAATGTTGCAATCTCTGGAAATCCTAGAATGGAAGTAGGATATATATCCATGGACTTTATGATGGGGTACCAAGAACTTCTTTGGGGTAAGACATAATATGGGTGATTGTTAATAGATTAATGAAGTTGGCCTATTTCCTACCAATCTAGAAGACTAACATAATAGATAAGCTAGCCCAATTATATGTGAATGAGATTGTAAGGGTGCATGGAGTTCCAAGGAATATTGTATTGGATAGAGACCCGCAGTTCACATTGAAGTATTGGCAGTCTGTTCAAGAGGCTATGGGGATGAGGTTGAATTTCAGCACTGTCTATCATCCTTAATCCAATGGGCAAACTGAAAGCATAATTCAGACTCTGGAGAACATGTTGCGAGCTTGTGTGTTAAAGCAAAAGGGTAATGGGGACAAGTAATTTTCGTTGTTTGATTTTGCCTATAACAATAGTTACTACTTGAGTTTGCAAATGGCACCCTAAGAAACTTTGTATGAAAGAAAGTGTCGATCCCCTCTTTGTTCGGTTAAGCTCAGTAAGCAAAGTTTGTTGGGCCCTTACATTGTTAATCAAACCACTCAGTAGATTAAGAGTATCCAACAAAATCTTCTCAACACTTAAAGCTAGCAAAAGAGTTATGTTTACTGAAGGAGGAGCCCTTTCGAGTTAAATGTTGGAGATCATGTTTTCCTTATGGTTACTCCTACTACAAGTGTGGAAAGATCAATCTGACTAAAAAAGCTCACCCCATAATACATGGGTCCTTTTCAAATTTTGGAACAGATTGGTCCAGTGGCATATCTAGAAAGTATTTGAAGGTAAGTATCTGGCATATTTGGTAAGTATTTGGTAGACGGATGAATCCTTGTGGAGGAGGTATCATGATCTTTTTGCTTGAGGTAAGTATTTGAAATTTTGAGAACAAAATTTTATAAGGAGGAAAGGATGTAACGACCTACAAAGTATTGTCCTTACCTTAGCTTTCAGCTAATGAGGAGGACAATTTTTATTTTGTATAGCGTCGGAGTGATGAAGACTGGAGGAAGAACAAAAATTGACCAAGTTAGAGAAAGGAAGCAAAAGCATCTTGTGCTACGGTGAATGGCCGGGCTGCCATGGCGAGATACTTGATAAGGAGTTCAAATTTTTCAGATAGAAGGGTCTCACACTGTAGCGAGCTTAATGTGTGTCACAACGCGAGCCGCCAATTCTATTTAAATTAGAATGTATTTCAATCAAACGAATAAGAAGAAATTGAAGAAAAAACATGAGAGCTCTGCTAGGGCTTGGGGTTTTCTACCATGGGGAGAAATTTTTGGACTCTACAAGTTATAATCTTTGTTGGTAAGTGGATTTTGACTTCTTTCCTCTCTTTTTTGTCTATTTTTTGTAAGAAATCTGTAACAACCCTCATGACATTATCCCTAACTTGGTCCCAAGCTAATCGGTGTCTTTTGCATTGTATGTAGCACCGAAGGAAAATTGGACGGAGGAAAGATTCAATTGGAGAAGAATTGAGCTCCACACCACGGTAAGAGTGAATTCCAATGGCATTTTCCGACTGAAAGTGGTGGTAGCACTGCAAGCTTACCTAGAGCCATGGCAAGAATCAAGGTTTTTACCTAAATTGGAATCATTTCTGATGAACAAACGAAAAAGAAATGGAGGAGAACCGAGGGAGCAGTGTTAGGGGTCAAGTTTTTTTGCCATTGGGAGTGTATTTCGGTATCTAAGAGCTTGGATCTTTATTGGTAAGTGATCCCTACTCCTCCCTCTCCATTTTCTTCGGTTTAAACTCAGGATTTTTCAGGTATAAGTTGGGATCTTTGGTTTTGGCTAAATCCCACCAATTGAAATGGATGAAATAAGGTTGATGGAGTGTGATTTGGTGTTCTTGTTGCTTGGGTGCAAGTTTTAAAGGGATTATGCATGATTTAAGCTTAACCCTAGGTTATATTCGGTTGAAGCTCTTGGGAATCCATAGTGTATGTGGTTAAGTAGTATTTGAATGCTCCCTAGGAGCTTATTGATGCATGAAAGTGGTATTGGAACTTTGGGTTAAGCTAAAGTGGTTGAATTGTGGAATTTGGATATTTGGATTGTATGTTAATTAAGGTATTATGATATTGTTAAGGTTGTTGGCTAATTGGAGAAGCTAAGTCATAGGATTGACGTTCAAGAAAGCTTGTGGAACTGCATGTGTGGTATTGACAACCTGAGATAACTGGGTGTTTGTATTGTTATATTGTATATGTATATTATGTTGCTTTATATATGTGTATACATGCATGTTTCCGTTCATACCACGATATGGATATGTGTGTGTGTATGGTTTGTTTTTAAATCATGGTATGCACACAGCTAAACATATAGGGTATGATGATTATGATGATGATATATGATTAGAGATGATGATGATAATGTGACATGACATGATACATACATGACATTGTGGTACATAATTATGATGATTATATGATGATATGACATGAGCATCACCACATGGCATTGTGAGATTGTGGTATATGGTGATTGAGTGGTGATGATGATATATGATATGATATAATGATATATGATTAGGAAGGATAAGGACAGGATCCCTGTGGCTAAATCGCCTCCTATAGCCAGGAGGGACAGGCGTGCAGTGGACTATACCTTTCCTAAATCACTGCCAATTTGTGGTGGGAAAGGGGAAGAAGAACCACGATCCGAATATTAGTGTTACCTTTGGCCGAGTGAACTAATGGGAGGTGAGCTTGGTGATGTCCTGGAATCAGTCTTCATTAACTGTTAGAAGGGAATTACCTATACGAATATCCTATTATGATGACAGCTCATGGTTCTAGTTATATACGAGGGAGACATGCATTCCATTCCATTTCATATTACATTTAAGAGATTGTATGAGTTATATGAATATATATATATATGTGTGTGTGGTTGTTCCTAGTTATTGAGACTTTATCTCACACCTCTTTCCCATGAACTAACTATTTCAGATGAAAGTTCTGGCACTAGTTCAGAGAGGACAAGGGAATAGCACCGAACATTGGAATACTAGGTCTATGTTGTGCATGTTTATTGGTTAGGCACTTTGTGCCAAGTAGGATAGGTGGTTTGTAACTAATTGGTGACTTTGATATTGTTATTGTAATGAAGTTGTTGTTTATGGTATGTCATGAATGTGGAATTGTGTTGTATGTGATGTGTATGATGGATGGTGGTGTATGTGTGGTTCGGGTGTTGAGGAGTCAGTGTGGTAGTGTTTGTGAGCCCAAAGGCTGAATTTGGGCTTGTCAGTGTGTTTTAGGGCCCGTAGCTCGTTTTGTCAATTGGGGTTCAAGGGGGTTAAATCTCAAAGGAGTGGTTCCTCTGAGGTGAAACCTCTTTGGACAAGTTAGTTAAGTGGTTTTAGACCTGCGTGAATGGTCATGAATGGTTAAATTCCCTTTGGTGGCAAATGGGAGTTGAAAGTAGTGAGTTTTGATCAAAAAGTGGTCAAAACGGTGTCAGGTGTCCAAAATCTCCATGCAAAGATGGATTGAGATGAAATTAGTGTCTATGGATATATTGAGACTAGATTGACTTGTAGGAATTGGAATCAGGTCAATTGGAGATCAAAGTATAAAGTTATGTACATCAGAAATTAGCCCAGTGTAACACCCTACCTCCTGACACGTCCATCTGTGACTAAAAACTTTGAAAACCAACCAAACACAACCTAAACTACTAAAAAAAAAAACATCTCAAACCTTTAGAGCAGCTAAAAAACAACACAAAAGCACCAAAAAGTGGGTTGGGGCCACAACTGCTACAGTATCGCCGTGACTCTAGACCTCTCCTGCTTTTCCTCGCTTCAGCCTCCACTGGCACTGCAGCCTGGACCTTGATGCTGCGGTGCCCCTGTTGATTTTCCATATCACCAAAACTCAATACATGGGGCGGACTTCCTACGCATATAACTTTATGCTCCGACCTCCGATTGACTTGATTTCAACTCCAACAAGTCAATCTAATCCCAATATATCCATAGACACCACTTTCACCTCAATCCAACACCATACAAAGATTCTGGAGTCTTAACACTATTTTGGCAAGTTATTGACCAAAACTCACCACTAACCACCTCTAATTGCCACCAAAGGCAATTAGTCGCTCATAGACCAATCATACAGGTCCAAAACCCCTAAACCAACTTGTCCAAAGAGGTTTCACCTCAAAGGAACCACTCCCTTGAGATTTGACCCCCCTTGAACCCTAACTTGACAAAAGGGGCTACAGGCCCTTAAACACACCAATCAGGCCTAATTCCAACTTTCGGCATTCATAACATATACACACAACATACATATCACAAACAACCTCTTTTCCACATATAACCATACATACAACCATCCATAACAATACTCCCAATGTCATACATTCATTACAAGCCATTCTATCCTACTTGGCACAAGATACATTATCCAAAATACACATAAACTACATAGACCTAGTACTCCCACATCTGCTGCTACTCCTTCGACTTCTCAGGACTAGTGCCAGAACCATCACCTGAAAGGTTAGTTCATGGGAGAGGAGTGTGAGACATTGTCTCAGTAACCAGGAACAACCACACACATATATATATACATATATCTCACATAATTCATAAATGCAGTATAAAATGAATGGAATGCATGTTGCCCTCGTAGGGACCCCTATCCTTATCCTCCCTAACATATATAATCCATCCTTATCCTCCTTAACATATATATATATATCATCATACATCATACCACCATCACATTATTACCACTTCATCCGCCATATATCACAGTCTCACAATGTCATGTGGTGATGCTCATCTATCATCATCATCATAATCATCATAATATCGTGTATGCTTCATGTCATATCATATCATTGTCATCATCATATATCTCATCATCGTAATCATAATCATCATCTAACTGTGTACATACAATGATATATAAAAATAGTACACATAAACACATCAATATCATGGTATGAAAGAAACATGCATATATATACACAACTATACGTACTATTATACAATATTGACAATACAATATAAACAAACACTCGGTTACCTTAAGTGTTAATACCATGCTCACACGAGTCCACAAGCTTTCTTGAACACCAATCCCACGACTAGCCTTCTCCGAGAAGCCAAATAATCTTAATAATATCACAACTCTTCAATTAACACAATATACCTAACATTCAAATTCCATAATTCAACCACTTTAGCCTAACCTAAGGTTCCATACCCCTTTCATACATCAATATGCTCTTAGGGACTATTCAAACATAACTCAACCACATACACTTTGGATTCTCAAGAGCTTTAACTGAAAACAACCTAGTGTTAAGCTTAAATCATATATAAACCCTTCAAAACTCATATCCAAGCAACAAGAACACTAAAACACACTTCCTCAACCTCATTTCATCGATTTTAATTAGTGGATTTTGGCTAGAACCGAAGATCCAACCTCAAAATCTCAAAACCCCAAATTTTCAACTGAAGAAAATGGACAGGGAGGAATAGAAAATGCTTACCCATTTGAATCCAAGCTCGAGGTCCAAAAATCACTCATAATGGCCAAAAAACACGAACCCTAGCAGAGCTTCCTCAGTTTCCTCCGTTTCTTTCTTTTCTGATCATCTGAAATGATCTGGATTTAAACAAAATTTTTTATCCTTACCACGGCTCCACCAGTTCAGCTGAAACAACACCACTGGACACGCTCTTGCTGTGGTGGCCCTGCTTCTCATTGCAGCATAGAGCTCTTTTAGACTCTACTTGAACATTTCTCTGTCCTGTTTTCTCCAGTCCTAAACACAATGCCAAGAAAGATATCATAAAGGGTGTTACACCTAGGATTTCTTCAAATTTGCTTATTTAAACCAGCAGGGGGAGCCGCGGTGGCAAGAAGCTAGACTGCAGTGCCAGAGAGTCAGTAGGCGTGAGAGATTTTATGTAGGAATGGAGCCATGGTGGTACTATAGCAGTCACGACCACAGCCTAATTTCTAGTGTTGTTTAGCTTTTCTTCTACTGCTCTAATGTTTGAAAGGTGTAATTGAGATGTTTAGGCTTTGGTTGGTTGGTTTCTTGAAGTTTTTGGTCAAGTCTGAAGGTGTTTGGGAGTAAGATGTTACAAAATCCGTGATGGGATGATAGATTTTGATTTGGTTGAGATTTCTACCAATTAAATTTTTTTGTTTATAGGTTATTGATGTATGATTTGGTCTTCTTAAACCTTGGGTATGAGTTTTTGAGTGTTTTTGCATGTTTTTTCTAAAACCCTAGACTTAAAACATTGAGGAAGCATGAAATTCAAAATTCAAGTGGTTGAGTATGGTTGGAATGTATATTTCGGGTTCATTGATATATGATTATGCTTTTGGAACCTTGGATTGGATGGTTGTATGCTTGATTGGTTGAATTATAAGTTTTGGGATATATGAGTACTATGTTACTTGAGGATATTATGGTATTGTAGTCTCCAAGAATTGTGTTTAGATGTTATGGCACTCTAAAAAGTAGTTTAGAAGCATTGTATGTAGTCATGGTACTCGGACGACCTATCGATTCCCCTACGTGCGTGTTTGTGTGGGTAAACAATTCGAGGTAACCGGGGCATATATTTGTATATAATGTAGAATTCTTATTTATGTATATATGTTTGTTTCTTTCACATCATGATATGTCTCAGGGCAAGGCTCGTGACGAAATGGTAACCTCTATCCTTTGTATTTGCATTTTATATATGAGATTATGTCATCTATGGCATATATGCTTCATTCATATCCCCATTGTTATAGCTTGTATGTTGATATGTATGCTAGAACGATGATTATGTATATGTAAGCACAAAACATATTAGCATGAAAGCATCGTCACATTGTTGAACATGAGTACATTTATGGTTTTCAGTGATAATGACATATGATACCGCATGGTATATTCATCCACTCGTAGAACATGCAAGGCCTCATGTCCAAGTGGTAAGATTGATAAATGTATGTCACTGCCATTAAATCCTCTTCCTATGGCTAGGAGAGTCAGGTGGCAGTACATTTGGGGATGCACCTTCCCTAAATCATCACCAATTTGAGTGGTCTAGAGGAAAGAGAATGATGATCCAATCGTTAGTGTGGTCTTTGGCTAGGTTATACTAGTAAGCAGAGAGCTTGGGTATGTCCCAAAATCAATTTTCACTGGTTGTTGGAAGGGAATCACATATTGGGTATACCTTGTAATGTTAATTATCCCATGGTTCTAACCGTGTATGTTTGGGGGCATCCATAACATTATATGTTGTTTGGTTATGTGTTGTTATTTTTCCTCAAATACTAGAACTCTGTCTTACACCCCTCTATAGTTAACATTTTAGGAGAAGACTCTAGCACTAACCCAGAGAAGCCTAAAGAGTCCTAGCTTTCACAAAGGCAACTAAGATAGTAGCTGGTAGCTTATATATTTTTGGTTTATGTAATATGTATTATGTCAAGTAGTATCATGCAATGTTTGATGCTGTAACACTGTATCATGGGTATTTGGTAATATATGTAATTGATGTATTATGTAGGGTTATATAGAAACCCGCTAGTATGCTTGGATGCTTGTATGTCATGTTGGTCTGTTTGGTAGTCTTCTCTTGGACCCTGGAACGGGTCAGACTATGGTAGTACTATATGTATTATGTTATATTATGCTTGAAATGTGTTTTTATTTGGTTTGGTCAAGTGGGTATCTAACCCATTTGTGGTTTATTGGGTTCAAGGGGGTCAAATTTGACAGGAATGGTTTCCTTCAGATGAGATCACCCTAAACTCAGTCCTAAAGGTATTTAGGACTTGGGTTAGGTGTTAGTTTTGGGTATTGGTGTGTTGGTTTGGCATTTGGAGGCCCAAGTGCAAAGTTTTGATTCAATACTAACCATTTTGGCCTCTTGTGTACAAAATCTCCATACTAAGGTGTTTTGAAGTGTGGTTGGTGTCTATAATTAGAGGAGGATTAGAGTGACATGTAGGAGTTGAAATCAGGTCAATCAGAGATAGAAGAAGAGAGTTATGCGTGTTGAAAATCCATCATAGACATAAGCAAATTGTTTATGTGATATTAGTATAGGGTGCTAGTGTCTAGGTCACGGTGCCACCCTCTTCTATGGCTTTTTCATTTTTAAACAAAATACCACCATGATGTGGTGGTACTGTAGCAGGCCATAGAGCCATCCCCTATTTTTGTTACTCGGTTGCTGTTTTGTTTTTCTTTAGTGTGTTTTTGGGTTTTGATCTTTAGGGGGTTACAAGATTCAACTAAACATTTGTTTTGTAATATGATAGCATTTTAATAGTGTCATCATCCTTATAAATTTTACATTACCGACTGTATTATTGTATTGGATTGCCTAATCAAAACTAAGAAAGATGTGGATGTCCTCATTCATAAGGAAATAATCCCCAACTTCATAGGTGAAACCACTAATGTTGCAACATTTTTTAATGGTCTACAGAAAAATATCATGCAAGAGAATTTCAGTTTTGAATACCTTGATATTTGCAAAAGTTTGAATGGCTTCTATCAAAATCCTTGGCATAAGATGAAGGCAACTCTAAGACGTGACTATTGTCATGCACCTTGGCAAACTGTTGCCTCTTTTGCTCAAATTTTATCCTCATTCTCTCCATTGTTCAAACCATATTTTCTATCCTCTAATTAGTGAAGAAGATTTAAAAATGGTATAAGAGTGATATTTGAGTGTTCTATGGTTGAACTTAATTTGTTATTATTTGGAGAGTTAAGTATCTAGTAATGATGAACTTTATTTTGTTGGTTTTTGTTGAAAATAGAAATTTTTGTGACTGAAATGCCCTCAAAGCTAAATTCTTCTTCTTCTTCTTCTTTTTATTTTTTGTCTCCTTTTACACTCTCTCATTTTTGCACAATTTCTTCCTCTTTATATCATGAGTAACAATGTAATAAAAATTAAAATATTCATCTTTTATTTTCTTGTCATTTGATACATAATAAAATAAAATTTAATAATAACCTTGATAATGATATTAAATAGTGAAATTAAACAAATAATTTTTTTTCTCAAAGCAATAAATTAAGAAAAATATTTTACTGTGAAATGAAGGTTTTGACATTCTTAAAATATGATATTAATAAAAAATAATTATTAAAACAAAAAAAGAATAGAAAAGAATTTTATTCACATGAATAAAATAGTCAATTTATTATTAATTTCTCTCTCCTCCTTCCTAAACAAAACAAATAATCATTAAAATTCTTCCTCTCTTCTCCCCTGCCCTCCATTCCTCTTCTTCCCCTTCCCCTCCACTGTACCAAACATACATGAATATTGATGATTTATTAATTTTAAAATTTAAATTAACCTTTCATTTAGGCATTTAGCTATGTATAAGTAAGTTAATTTAGTTTGGTGAGAAATCCTTGTAACATGTTGGAGATGGATCCCACGCATTCAATTTCATTTTATAAATAAAAAAATATAAATAAATATATTCAACAGTATTTTATTTTCAATATATTTACAAATTAATTTTTTTAATTAAAAATATCAATATATAAAACATAGAATTTATAAAAAAAATTATGTTATTTTCGTAAACATAAATCGTATAATTTTTTTTCAGCAAAAAAAGAAAAATTTATTTTTTTGATGTATAAATAATATAATTTACTTTTTAAATTAAGGGTTATAAGTAATTACTGCAAAATAATGACATTGAACTGAATGTAACCTATAAACCTAAACTCTGAAATCTAATTCATTAAAAGAAAGTCTAAAATCTAAATACAAAATGCGGACAGAAGAGATGCTTAACAAAAGCATGTAGTATAGAAAACATGTGTTTCCTTTCTTTCATTTTTCCCTCATGATTAGGGGTGAGAAAAGACCATACCACTATCAGGTGACCTAGAGTCTAGCCTATTTTAAACCTAGCCTGACCTGCCTTATTTAAGAGATGAGCCAGACCAAGGCCCTTTTTAAGGTTTGTTTTAGTAAACAGGCATGGGCCTCTTTACTTCAGGGTTGGCTTGAAACTTGTGAGGTCATGCTTGTTTATATAAATATATATATAATATAATATAATAATATATAATTTATACTATAATATAATATTTCAGTCAAAAAAATAATATAATTTAATATAATTTGAAAAGTGAGGAAGAGGAACGAATGAATCCTAATCCCAAGTATGTGTCTGTGTAAGTAGCTTGGTTTCCATCAACGCGAAGAGTGAAATGGACCCTAGCTGCTAGGAGCCTCCTATGACATCTGATGTAATATCCCAAAATTTTACTGAATATCCAGTAATGAAAGAGAAAATAATGAATAATAATATGAAATATACAAGAAATTCATGAAAACGAACAGACATCGTTTTGCATAAAATATGCAAAGAGGTCATTTTTTCCGGTTGGATGGAAAAATGAGAAAATTATATTTTTTTCTAAAGAAATATAAAAATGACATCCACATCCCTAAAGTTGTAAAATTTAATGTGGATAAGAAAAGAAAAGCCCTTGGAAAAAATTACACTTAAGACTCAAAAATTTCAAAAATTATAATTTAACCCCGGATCAGGGCAATTTTGTAAATATGTAAAATTACTATCAGAACAAATCCTTCAATGAGAGAAGTCCAATGGTATATGACACTGAGGGTTAATGTTCCAGGATAAAAAAATAATTAATGTCGAGTATCTAAAAATAACTTTATACTAATAAAGTAGATTATGGCCCCTACGGATAGTTAAAAGGTAATCGGGACACGATATGAGCCTCACATAGATGCCATTTCGAACAGGATAATTAAGAAAATATAAAAATAAAATGAGAACAGTCTTGTAGACTAAAAATGTTAAATTACTATAAAAAATAGTTTTATCGGTACAGTTAAAAATTACCTGGTTCAAGATATATCTGAACCAAGAAAAATTAAACAATATTGGACACTTTAATACCTCCCCCTAGGCATGATTTTGGGCAGTTTGGGCAGCAAAAATTTTTGAGAAAACTTCCAAGAAGTTGTCATTTTTTGGCAAAAAAGTAACTATAATAGGTGAAGTGTTTAACTATGATTAGCTATATCATTAAGCCACTTTGTTAGGTTTAATGTAATATAAGTTTTGATAATGACAAATATATAGTAATAAGAAATAAATACATCAAATGTATCTGACATATACAATGCTCCCTAAAGAAGTAAAATATGCATTAGCATATATTTAATTATGTTTATAATGCATATATCATGCTTTGTACAAGTATATCTAATATGCTTTGACAATGAATAATATATTTTGGACATATAAATTAGACTAACTACTTGGTTTGTGAGTGAAATATATTAAATGTAGGATAGTCTAAGTGGGAAGAGTGAGTATTGGAATAAAGAAATGAAAATCAACATCATGACTCACTTAAGAAAGAAGAAGAGAAAGGATGTTCCAAGAATAGAAGATCAAAAGTGAGCATGTCAAGAAGGAAATGACCAAGTGGAAGTGGAACTCAACATTTGAAGACCTAGTCACTAGGTATATTTTTTTTTCACTTAGGTCTTGAGGTGTGATTATTCTTTGAAAATTTACTTAATCTTGTTACCATATATTTTAAATGAGTTAGATTAAGTAAATATAATGTTAGTATAAGTTAGAATTGAGCAATAATAGCTAACAAATGAATTTGGTGTTTAGCTCATGTTTTTAAAATGGGTTTCATGAAAAATTTACCTTATGTGCATAATGCTTAAAGGTTATGAGGATAAAGTCTCAATCTCAAAGTTGTTTCTAAGTGTTCTCACTTAGTTTTCATGAAAAGGTTTGCCTTATGCGTATAATCTTTAGAATTTATGGGGACAAAATCTAAATCTCCATGCCTTTCTAAGTATTCTCTCTTCGATTTCATGAAAAGGGTTAAGGTTATTCGCATAACATAGGTGTGCACCATATCCTCAGCTCTGTCTAGGTCATTATCTTGATAAGGTGCCTACTTATTTGCATAAGGGTGAGAACAGTAAAGGCCACTTGTAATGTGCAATTTGTTATTCGCATAACCTAGAGAGGTTATTAGCATAACATGTAGGTTATTTGCATAACTTAGGGAGGTTATCCGCATAACTTATGTTACAGTACTCTTGGACCTTCCTCTGTTAAATTCATTATCAGCATAATCTTGGGAGGTTATCCTGTTAACCAAAGTTTTTTAGAAACTTAGTTTGCACTGATTATTTTTTAGAAACTTATTTTGTGCTGATTTAATGTTATCTGAACAAGGAATAACATCCTAAGAAGTTATTCTAATAATCCTCTAAGGTATCTAAGTTTGTGAGGCGTTATTCGAACAACTAAGTAGGTTTTCATGAAAATGTTCTTGAGCTAAAATTTAGTCATTCTGGAATGAACATTATCTGCATATCCCAGCTAGATTATCCACATAATGAAAGTCTAACATTGAAACTAAAAGCCAACAGTCACTCATTATTCGCATAACCTGATAAGGTTATCCGCATAACCTCTGTCAGACCATTTAATGTGGTAGTTAAACGGCTCTTTTTGTAAAGTAACGGTTAGAACTTATGTCTAACGGATAGATTTTGTGTCTAACATTTAGTTACACCACAAATCTATAAATAGAATATCATTTGAACTTATGGGCAACAATTTTAAGAGAGTTTATGCGAAAATGTTGTCCATGTACATAAAATCTTTCTGTGTCAGCATTCTTTCAAAAACCCACCTCAATAAAGTGAGCTTTCAATGTATCATTTACTGAGAGAAAGTTTTCATTATGTATTCATTCTTTTCTACAATTTTTGCTTAGACACTTAGTGTGGGGTATCACTAAGGGAGAATACACATCTTGTAAGGGTGTGGGGAGAGTGGCTTCATAAGAGCCTACTAAAACTTGTGGGATGACTAAGTCTTCACAGATGTCTAAATCAAACATGTGGGATATAGTGAAAAATCTCAAGTGGTGACTTGGGGATTGGATGTAGGCCAAGTGGTTGGGCTGAACCAGGATAAATTCGTGTGCCTTATTCTTCACCTGTTCATTTCATCCACTAAATTCTTCACACTCTATTCATCCCTGTTTTGCTGCACATTTAGTGAACTTGTGTTGTGATCCAAAACGGGAAAAAATCTTGCATCACCCAATTCACCCCCTCTTGGGTGACTAGCCAACCTAACACACTTAATCACTCACTTTTCTCACCATTCTACATGAGCATTTCTAGCAACAAAATAGAGGAGAAAAACGCAAGAAAGAAAGAGAGGAGAAAGAAGAGGGAACTCAAGGGAAAATTAAAAGCTCAAGTTCTTAGTAAGTTGTTTTCTACTTCATTACTATTTATAGTATTTGGACCATGGTTCATGGAGTAGATTTTCTTCCTCACTCTGTTAAGGTTTTGGCCAAATCTTGATCTAGTAAGAAAATGAGTGTTCCAACCATAATACATAGGGGGAAAGCTAGAATATTCACTTAAAGCATGATTATGTTGGTAGTTTAAAGTATTAAGAAGCATAGCAATTTTTCCTTAATTCTCCTAATTTTTGGAAAGCCACTGTTCATATATAGAGTTGGAATTTCATGTTTTTAACCCCAAAAATGGATTCATTGGGTTCAAATTAGTTAAGTACAAGTGTTGGTTTCAAGAAAAACTCAAAGAAAAGCTAAGTGAAAATTTTAGATTTAATGTGTGTAGTATGATGTTACTCTTGAAATCAGTGGCTAAAGTACTTGAATGATAATATGGCTAGGTTCAAGGAAGTTGTGGAAGGCTTGAAAAGTGGTGTACGAAGTGTGGGAACCTAGGGAACACTTAAAGGTAGTTAATTTCCCTTACTTGCAACATATTGTCATACTTACTTTCAATGTGATTGATGCTTTGTCAATTGAGTATAATGTTATTTTGTGATGGTTTAATGTTATTGGCTAAGTTGATTGAGGGGTACTGAGACCCCAGGACATCCATTTTTCTAAGCAAAACTCTACCGAAAATTTTGTGAAATTGTGTGTAAATATTTTAGATTTAATGTGTGTAGTATGATGTTACTCTTTAATGTTATTTTGTGATGGTTTAATGTTATTGGCATGATATGAGGATGAATTACGGCCATGTAAATATTTTACAACTTTTGTTTGGTAAGGTACTAGGATGTAAATGGCTATTTGACCACTATAGAGTAAACCTGCCACTATTTGGACATTTTGTAATGTAAAGTATGAATGTTATATATGGTTGAAAAGAAGACACAGAGAGCTTTCAAATGGTCTAAAGAATAAACATTTTAGATGTGTGTACAATTTATAGTAAATTTTAAAATTTAGCTCCAAAAAACTAGATTTTCAGAAATTGACCATATGAATAGTAAAAATTCATAAACTTTATTGTATAAATTGGCCAAGTCATTGCTCTATTTTATATTTTTTACATGTATAAAATATTTTAATCTATTTTTAGATACTTGAATCACTTGTATGTGATTTTTCTGAAATTAATTATGATTTTACAAAATTCGGTCGGTAAAAAGATTTGGTTCACATGAACACTACCAACAATATTGAAAAATTCTATTTTTAAATTTTATGTGATTCAAACTTCTAATTAAGTATAATTGGACTCTAATGAGATTTAATACATGGGAAAATGGCCCTAAATCAAGGTGTTACATCTGACTTCATCTCTAGTTCCTCCTGTTTAGTGCGACTCTGTGACCTTCAACTTTATCTCCTATTACCTCTGACTTCGTCTCCCATTCCTCCCATTCAATGTGACTCTATGACCTCCAACTTCATCTCCTATAACCTCTAACTTCATCTCCCATTTAGTTCCTCTTGTTGCCTCTTTCTCCTTGTAATTGTTGTGACTGTATGCTGTTGTACTATTGTTGCAAGCTGTGACTCCAACTTCGACTCTGCGACTATGATTAGGTATGTGTTCTTGGCTACCCTTAACTCTCTTGCATTGCTTTGGTGACTGTGTTCCCAAATTTTTAGAATTTGGATGAGGTTAGATCTGGTGGACAATCAAAACTAGATTATGATTTAGTATCATTTTTTTATTCTGATTTAGTATCATTTTTCATGTCCTATGGTTGAAGGTTTAGTTTGGATGAGGTTGAATTTCTTTTTTTCTTTTTTAATAATGCTACTATGTTAAAAGTCAAAAACCCGAATGAAGAAGTTTGATATACTTGCTATTTTTCTATAATGTGTTTGGTTTCGAAACAAGAAGAGGTTAATTAGTTAATACAAAAAGTAAGACATTTTAACTTACAAATTAAAATTTTTAAATTTGGATGAACTGGATTGGATTTAAACAATTTAGATGTCATATTAAAACATCCAAATAAGAGTGAAGAAAAGAGATATGATGCGGCTTCCTCTTCAGCTCTTCCTCACATGGGTGTCTAGAGTTATATAGTGACGTTGTTGATTGGACCATAAGGAATGTGATTCATAATATAGCTTATACTTGGTAATCTTAGTGGAATGAATAACCAACAAGAACAAGACACATGCTTCACAGTTTGGATTTGTTGCTTTTTCAAGCTTAATTTTTGTATCTTACTACTATAATGTTTCATAAGCAAACACTGAAAAAGCAAGTAAACTAATTTTCAAATCCAGTTTACTTGTGACCGTCTCTTATCAAGTTTTCATATTAGTATTACCTTTTGGTTTGATTGGTCTTGTTTGATTGGGGTTGAATTATTGTACTTGCATGGTTATAGCAACATTTTTCAATTGTTCCTATAAAGCAAAATTGTTATAGTTTTGTTCTAACATAATGGCATATTAGCTAGTCTCTTTTCATGTTAATTTCTCCTAATTATGATTGTGAATATGGGAAAATTTGAGCTTCATTGAATTGATCAATGTCTCTATGTGGAAATATATAAAAAGATGGAATTATTATTTTAACTTTTTGGTTAAGTGGATACATTTGGATTTTTGGTGTTATGAAGCTTTTATATCTATATAATTTCACATATCAATTATTATTTTATTACTTATAATAAATTGATTCTATAAATTATGAGTATTAAGCCATCATATATTGTCTGACTCATATTCTTATTTGTGAGTTTTATAATATCTTGATAATTGATAGAATTTCTTAGACTCTAATTGATTTACTTTTGAAGTATAAATTACTCAACACACTGCTTAATATGTGCCATTGATTATACCATTATCTTTTCACTCATTTAAATGTTCTATGCACTCTATAGAAATTCATATTATGTGACTTATTTAATTTGATATATTTTACTCAATAGTACAAAATTGTATTAGTATTATATCTGATAGTACAAAAATAATTGAAAGCTGCTCCAGAGGAGCTAATATAATGTTACTAAGGGAAACAAAAATTGTAAATTGATGAAGTATTATATTCCTCTAAGTCTCATAGAAACTAATTAAGTTTTAAAGATATCCGCAGAAAAAGATATCATATTGAGAAAACAAATAAATAAAATGTTAGATATCTTTATATTACCAGAATTATCTCGAATGAAAAATGTGTATAGGAAAGATTCTGCATTTTCCTTTATTTTATACTACATGTATATCAATACTGTAATACCTCTCAGCATATTATCCTGGACCTAGCCTCAAGCTAATGGAAAGTATACTTGTTGTTTGTGCAGCATTGGAGGAACTAGGACTGGAGGAATGATGAAATAAGTGAAGTTAAGAAAAAATGGAATATAGGCTTCCACACCGCAACTTGAAACAGGGGTACCGCAATGAGCGAGACAAAAATTGATTAATATTTTAGGCGGTAGGATCTTATGCCACAGCGAACTTATCAACTGCCATGGCTCTAGAGACTGAATCGTTATAAATCGAATGAGTTTCAATTGGGCTAAATGAGAAGAATCAAAACGAAAAAAGAAGAGTTATGCTAAGGTTCCACAAATCTGACTAGGAAAGATGATTTTTGGACTCAGGAGGCTTTAATCTTGGTTAGTAAATGGTTCTTGCTCTCCTTTCCTCCCTTTTTCTCTCTGATTTTTGGATTGAGATTCTAGTTTATCCATGAGGGGTTGGTTAAGTCAAAATTCCACCGATTAAAATAGATGAAATGTGATCAATAAGGTGTTATTTAGTGTTAGGAAGGTTTGGGTATGAGTTTAAGAAGGAATATATATGATTTGGTATAATCCTAGGTTGGAAATGGTTGAGGAAGTTAAGAATCTGAGATGTATATGGGTGATTATAATGTGGATGGTCAATTAGAGCTCATTGATGCATGTTTATGTTGTTAGAACTCTGGGTTAAGCTTGAATGGCTAAATTGTGGATTTTGGTTATTATAAGTATTATGTTAATTTAAGGTATTATGATATTGTAATGATTGTTTGGCTAATTGGAAGTATATGGTTCATGATGGGTGCTTCAGAGGCTTGCTAAATTCCCGTGTATTTGGTGTCAGTAATTCAAGGTAACCAAGTGTTTGTTTTATAATTGTTGATTTGCATTAATATATATATGCATGTTTCCATTCATACCACGATATTGCGATGTGTGTGTATAGTTTCCTATACATATCATGATATGTGTAACACCCCTCATGATATTTTTCTTGGTATTGTGTCCAAGACCAAAGAAAACAGGATGGAGGAAGGTTCAAGTGGAGTTTGAAAGAGCTCCACACAGCGGTGAGATGTCTTGAAGCCGCGGCAAGAGCAAGTCCAGTGGCTCTTTTCAGCTGAAACTGGTGGTGCCGCAAATGGGTGTGCTGAGGCCACAGCGAGATTCGAGATTTTTGTTTAACTCCAGATTATTTTAGATGATCGGAGAAGAAAGAAATAGAGGAGCTCTACTAGGGCTTACTGGATTTGGCCATTAGGAGTTGTTTTAAGCCTCTAGAAGCTTGGCTTCAAGCTGGTAAGTGTTCTCTACTCCTTCCTCTCCATTTTTTTGGGTTGAAATTTGGGGTTTTTCGGTTATATGTCAGGATTTCTGGTTTGGGATGAAATCCACCGATTGAGATAGATGAAATGGTGTTAATGAAGTGTGTTTTGGTATTCTTGTTGCTTGGATGTAAGTTTTGAAGGGATTATATGTGATTTGAGCTTAACCTTAGGTTGTTTTCGGTTAGGGCTCTTGCAAATCCGAAGTGTATGTGTCTAAGTAGTGTTTACATGGCCCCTACGAGCTTATTGATGCATGAATGGGGTGTTAAAACCTTGGGTTAGGCCTAAAGCAGTTGAATTGTGGAATTTGGATATTTGGTATGTTATATTAATCAAGGTATTGTGGTATTATAAGGTTGTTTGACTACTCAGAGAAAGCTAGTCATAGGATTGGCATTCAAGAAAGCTTGTGGAACTCGTGTGAGCACAGTATTGATAACCTAAGATAACCGGGTGTTTGTTTATAGTGTATGGTTTATATGGTATGATAGTACGTATATTTGTGTATATATGCATATTTCTTTCATACCATGATATTGATGTGTTTGTGTGTACTATTTTCTATATATCGTGGTATGCATACATCTAGATGATGACTATGATGATTATGACGATGATTGGAGATGATGACATTAACACGATGCATACATGACATTATGATATGATGATGATGATTGTATAATGATACATGAGCATCACCACATAACATTGTGAGATTATGATATATGGCAGATTTGGTGGTGATAATGTCATGATGATATGATGTATGATGATATATATATATGGATTATATATGTTAGGGAGGATAAGGATGGATTATATATGTTAGGGAGGATAAGGATGTGATCCCTGCGAGGGTAACATGCATTCCATTCATTTTCATATTGCATTCATGAATTGTATGAGATATATATGTGTGTGTGTGTATTGTATATGGTTATTCCCGATTACTAAGACATTATCTCACACCCCTCTCCCATGAACTAACCTTTCAGGTAAAGGTTCTGGCACTAGTCCTGAGAAGCTGAGGGAGCAGTAGCTGACGTGGGAATAATAGATCTATGTAGTTTATGTGTATTTTCGATAATGTATCTTGTGCCAAGTAGGATGGAATGGTTTGTAATGGAAGTATGACATTGATAAGAATTGTTATAGATGGATGTATGGTTATGTATGTTGTGTGTATGTGTGATGTGTGATGAAAATAGGAATTGGGCCTGATTGGTGTGTTTTAAGGCCTGTAGCCCGTTTTGTCAAGTTGAGGTTCAAGGGAGTCAAATCTTAGAGGAGTGGTTCCTCTGAGGTGAAACCTCTTTTGACAAGTTATTTTAGGGGTTTTAGACTTGTATGAATGGTCTTTGAGTGACCATTTGCCTTTGGTAGCAATTGGAGGTTGTTAGTGGTGAGTTTTGGGTCAATAAGTGGCCAAAATATTGTCAGGGGTCCAGAATCTCCATACGGAGTTGCATTGAGGTAAAAGTGGTGTTTATGGATAGATTACGACTAGATTGAATTGTAGGAGTTGGAATCAAGTCAATCGAAGGTCGGAGCATAAAGTTACGTGCGTCGAAAGTTCACCCCGGTGTTTGGAAGTTGCTGATATAGAAAATCAGTAGGGGGCGCTGCGGCACTAGAGTCCAGGCCGCGGCGTCAGTAGAGTCCGAAGCGAGTGAAAACTGGGGAGGCCAAAGCCGTAACAGTACTATAGTGGCTGCAACCCAGCCTAGTTTTTGGTGTTGTTTGGTTCGTTTCCACTGTTCTGAAGTTTTGGAGAGTTGTTTTGAGATGTTAAGGTTGTGTTTGGTTGAATCTTAATGTTTTTGGTATGGTCTAGAGGTATTAGGAGGTAGGGTGTTACAATGTACACACAGCTAGACGAGGTACAAATCCCAATCTTTGGTACTTGTGTATGATGATGATAAGTATGATGTTATATGCGTATATTGATGATTATAGTACACTCATATGATAGCATGCTAGCATGACATAGTTGAGGATTATGATAATGATGTTGATTGCATAGTGACATATACGTGTTGACATAATATGAATATCATCACCACCACTAGTACAAAAAATCATTTCTACATCTATCATTTAGGTCGGTTGTCTAAAGAACCGATCTAGAAAAATAATCGGTGGCATTTTTGTAAATAAATTCATATGTTTTAAACTTTTTAGACCGGTTGTCTAAAAATCTGATCTAGATTATCCAACTAATACTTAAATACATAAATGAAAAAAAAGGAGAAGAAGAATAGAAAAGCGAAAGTCATTGCGAAGCCCTATCCCTTGTTCCTTTCTCTATCACAGACGTTCAAACCCACTGCCATAGCTTCTTATCTTCATTTCCCCTTTACCGATGAATCAAAGCCTCCTTCAACCTTAGGTTACGGTTGTCCCTGGTGCTGTGGTTGTTGGATTTGATCTCCTCCGTCCTTAGTTCAATGTCATTGTGTTCTTCTGGTCCATGTGTCTCTGTCAGGTTCATCTTCTCTCTTTTCTTCTATTTTTGACATATCGAGTAAGGCTCCACTATTAGTTCGAATAGCAGCTTCCTTCTTTATTTTTCTTTTTTTTTTTCCCTTCTGACTTCAAGCAACTAAGCATCGTTCCTCCATTGTGGCTGTCAATGACAACTTTTTTAACTGATAGCTGTGGCTTCGAATGAATTTTAGTCAGTTTGCTTTTTATGACTTGATTTCCATGTTTAATTATTTATTGAGATTTCAGACCATTAGTTGCAGTAACTTTTCTATGACGTTCCAAATTAGAAATCTCGTTAGCATCATATTTTTTCAATGGAATTTTGATGCAGGAAATTAATCAAGATTTACCAGTTGATGAACTGATCCCTTACTACCATTTTGTAATTCATTCTAGAACGGCAATATAAAGCTGGGATTATTTTTTCCCATGGTAAATCACATAAATCTTGTGCCAAAAGTAAATATTTTTATTGTGGGAGCATTTCATGGACAGAGGATTAAAATTTTGATGCATCTCTTGCTGTCACTTTAACTCTATTCATAATTGATCATTTGTTTCAGTGTTAAATGGTTTAGATTGGAGGAAAATAAACCTAAGAAGTTGCTGCATAAAGGAAAGAAGCTGTTACACATGGAGTTCCTTCTCTCTAAACATGCCTTTAGCATACATGGTGACCATTGGCTACTTGGTTGTGTTTTGCTCTTGGCAAGTAGTTTCACTTGGTCATTTTGGATGAACATGCAAGTATAACTAAGGTTTCATTCCCAAAGAAACTAAAGCTGGAAAACTTGATCGTTTAATGCATTTTGACACACACCTTTTAAGTTTTCATTTTCTATCCATATATAATGCTTAGGTTGTTAACACTTAAAGTTTGCACTCTGCTCCTCTAAATGATAACTTTTGTGCAGGCATTTATCATACAACCAAGATGCCACCATTGATATAAGGGATTTATTTAAACTACTATCATGCATGGGTATGCAAGTTTAGTAGTAGTACATTTTGAAAGCTTTTAGTACGTTGATATGTATCCTAGATGTATATTGTGTACCAAATGCTGCCTCTATTATTTTTTTTAATAAAAAAGGCAAGTATGCCTATTGTGACTTGAAGTTGGATAACACATTGTTAGATGGAAGTCTTAGGTTTATCAACTTTCAATGTCCTTGTATCTTGTCGTGGGGGTGGGGAACTGCAATTTCCCTATGTTATAGATGCATAATATACACTATTTCTCTTATGTTATTTTTTGTAATGATTGGAAGCACTTTGGATCTCTGAGATGAAAAGCCAAAAACAACTCCACCATACAGTAATAAGTAGAATAATATAGGGTATTATAGAAGAAACTAAACTTCCTATAGTATAACAGGAGTATTGGAGTCTAGACTACTGGAAAAGGCATTACACTTGGGATTAAATAAGTGGGTGTGCTAAGATCTTGATGGAAAGGTCTATGATGTTGTCCTGGTATGGATACTAGATGCCAATGGTACAAAGCTAACATTTGTGGAACCTTTGCCCCATTAATAGTCACTTTTGCAGTATTATTTTGAATGCTTAGCTTTTAAAATGATTCACAAGCATTCATGACTTATTTGATTGTTGTTTGGCCTGTACTGCTGCCGCATTTCTATTGATTGTATTGAACACTGAGGATAACTATTATTTAAATCCTATGATGCTTAAATTGAAATTATATGGTCACTTTATCTGCTTCCAGTTATTTTACTAGTAAATTGTGGAAAGACAAATTGTTCTTATATCTTTTGCTCGTTGCAGAAAACACCATTTGGATATAGATGAAAGGATGTTCTATTAATTGGCCACGGAGTTACTATCCTTAGCATTGCCTTAAAAGTGGATTAGAGGTACTTGCTTTATGGTCCAATGCTATCATTTGAATACATTTCCCATCTTGTTATTTCATTATTTCCTTCAACCCTATAGCTTTTTCAGATATATGTATGAAACAATACATAGTTCTTGACAAATAGATCAAATGTGTCATGAAATAAAAAAAATTGCAGCGTGACTTATTGATTCTTATGATTGTTTCCACACTTGATATAATGGAGACCATGTAAACACTAATGCATTAATGCTATTCTAGAAAATATTTTTGCCTCGTTCATGCAGTTTGCAAGATTGGATTCACTACAAGCAGGGAATGTGGCTCAGTTGGTATTGTTTTTGGGACTCACGTATAGTTGGATGGATCTCAACATATATCTTGAGAGTTTCAAACAAGGGGATGACATATGCTCAACAGTTATAAGATTATGAAAATAAAGTGATGGAGGTAAATAATATGACAAAGCTTTTCTTTTTCCTATTTTTTTAACTAAAATAATTTGTGATTTGCCACAAGAAAAGATCTACAAGTGCATATCTATTTTTTTTATGAAATAAACTTTAATCAAAAGAAAACCTTAATCTGTATGTGCATATTTGATATTGATTGTCAACTTCACATGTCTAATTTGTTGTCTTCTAAACTTTGGTGTCTACAATCTTTTGGGATTTGGTTCATTATTTACATTTGTTTACTTTCAAATCTCTTGTCTTTTTCCAGTTCTGTTATTTTTCATGGTATTCAATTCCTAAGACTACTGATTTTTTATTTTATTATTTAAAAATCATATATCACCATCCAGGTTGGTTACCCGTTGGTGATTCTTCTTCTTTGCCTTGCTGATCCTCAAATATTCCACAACAACTTAAGTCCTCACATGGAGCAAGTCTATCAACTTCCTAGAGTAAGTTCAAAACATATATACTCTGTTTAGATTAACTTTGGCATAAAATAAATTAACGTGCTCAGCTTGGCATATTGTTTTTGAGGTTGAATAGAATTTGAGCTTGTGTTAGTTACAGTCATCTTACATGTTTTGAGTGACATGAAAGGCTTCCTTTTCAAATTTTTGGTTGTATGATTTCCATAAAATCCAACATGTTCTTTTAATTTCCATATGAGAATTTATTTGTTATAACTCCTGAACAGTATTTGTTATAAGTCGAGTCACTAAGTGTGTAATATTAAAATCCACTCGTTTGCATAATAAGACTTATTTGAGCATAGATCTTGCACTATCGGATGTTGTGTATGCACTGTTACTAATGTTGTGTGGGAGCACTTAAATCAATTATAAAAGACAACACCTTTCTAAATGTGCTGGTGATTGGATTTTAGGCTCTACTTTGGAAATACGGGCTTTATCTTGTAAAGTTCATTATAACAAAAGAGCTGGATATGAACAAAGTAAATTTAATCTTGGGATCTGTGAGCTCTATTGCTGGCACGATGATAGATATGAGTATATTAAATTTGAAGATAGATATTCACCTTTCAAGAATTTCTGTGAATCTGGATTAGAACATATTGGATTATAACTTCACACATGATATGAAGATATATGGAAAGAAGCAAAGCCTTTTTTCTGTATGTAAATTTTTGCTAAATATCTTTGAATAAACCGTACTATTGTCATTATTATGCACTTGGGTTCTATTTCTAATTTTTTTGTAGGACTTTATTTTTTTTTTGTTAGTGGTGATTATAATTTACTTGATGTGTTTTGTAATAGCAAATGTGAAATTTGTAAACAATCTATTTTATTTTATGGAGGATTTAAATTAAAGCCTCACGAGGTTCTACAATCATCCAAAAGAAAATAATTTTTTTAAAATATAAAAATACTTTCTACATCTGTTATTACTCATAACTGATCTAGAAAGTTTTCACAAAAAACATATTTTTAATGACTTTCTAGATCTGTTGTTTAAACAACCGATCTAGAAATTATCTAGAAAATAATTTCTAGATCGGTTAAATAACCGATCTAGAAAGTGACACTTTCTACATTTGCTTATTCTATATCTATACCAAAACCAATTTAAAAAGTTCATTTTAACCGATCTAGAAAACATATAGTGTAGTAGTGCACATGAGCATAGTGAGATATGGTGGATTGAGTGATGATGATAAGATGAAAAATGATATGATGATATGATATAGTGATAGGATGGAAAATTCTTACCACTAAATCCTTTCCTATGGCCTAGAAAACCAGGTGGCAGTGGACTGCACCTTCTCTAAATCACCACTATTTCAAGTGGTCCAGAGGAATGAGAGTCACGGTCTAAGCATTAGTGTGACATTTGGCCGGGTGCACTAGTATGAGGTGAGCTTGGTGATGTCCTAGAATTAGTCTTCATCGGCTATTGGAAGGGAATCACCTATTTGAAATGTCTTGTGATGATGTCAGCTTGTGATTCTAGCCGTGTGTGAGGGAGGCATAATTACCATGGCATTCTACATTGCATTAAATCATTTGCATATAATTGTGGTGTTGAAAATATTGTTGTATATGTATGTTGTCCCGGTTACTGAGACTGTGTCTCACACCCTCCATGGCTAACCTTTCAGGTGAAAACTCTGGCACTAGTTCGGAGAGGTCTAAGGAGTCTTAGTTCTCCTTCGTATAGGAATATCCAAGTGTAACGGGTTGTTATTTGTTATTCAGTTTATGTAATATTGTGCCAAATAGGTTGTTATTGTTTGGTTGCCTGTATGAGTATCCTGGGTTGCTTTGCATATAGTGTGATGATGTTGATAGAATGATTATGAGAATGATGTTTGGTATAGTGTGGTTGTACATCCGTGTATAGTTCATATATATGTGATATGATGATTGTGGACCCTAATATGCGTCATACAATAAGGATGCTTGTGGTTGTGTTTTGTGTAGGTTTAGTATGTCCTATTGGTGAGCCTAATGTGCTTGCGCCTTGTGTATGAGACTTGGGGCATATAGGCCATTTGGTGGAATTAGGGTCCAAGGAGGTCAAATCTTGGAGTAATAGTTTATTTGGGGTGAAATTTCCTTGGATAAGTTGGTTGAATCAAATAAGACTTGTATAAATGGTGTAACACCTTCTATTATGGTCCATTTTCCATGTGTTAGATCATTTTAGATGTTTTTCATCATGATTTAGAGACTAAAATCATAATATAATAAAAACAGAATTTTTCAAAATTCGGTCTAATGTTCATTTGGCAATTTCCCTTTTATCTAATGAATTTTGAAAATTCATAACTAAATCTAAAAAAATTGTCTTGAGCTGATTCAAGTCTCTAAAATTTTACTAAATTCATATCTACATGGAAAAATATAAAACAATAACTTCATTGGGCTAATTTATACAATAATTTCATGGATATTTACTGTTTATTTGGTCATTCTTCTATCTTCCAGTTTTCTTACCTCAAATTTGAAAAATCATATTTCATTCTATTCTCTCCCAAATTATGCATACTCTATGTATTTGGAAATCTCTACATGTCTACTTATAGAAATATTTTTCTTATATATTTATTTCACTTACATAGGGCATAACTTTAATTTAAATCATGAAGGGTCAGAATCCAACTCTTACTGGAATAGTTATGGGAAAACTTACATATCTCTTGTTCTATAACTCCAATCACTTCCAAATTAGTAGCATATGGATCTTAAGACATGGATCTTTTTATATACATAAACCAATAAATTTTTGGAGCTCTGTACAATTTTATGTTATCTTTTGAAATTTCCAGTACTTAACTTTTAGTTTCCCATTTTCCCAATATTATCCTATTCCAAACCCTAACTTTGAAAATTCACCATTTAATGTATACAACTCCAAATGGTGTGAATTAGGTGTCATATTAAAGCCTGAAATGCCCTATATCTGGTATAACAATCCCATAAATCTAACCTCACATTAGATATAGAAAAGGGTGAATTAATAGACACATCTAGAAAATGTCCTGTTTCAGTCTATATTGCAATTTGCTTGCCAAAACACTTGTAAATGAACTCATTTTGGCATGAAACTTGGTAGAACATAAGTTAATATCACAATATACAAAACTGGAAATTCTCATGCATTTTCTATAACATTGAAATAATATTCACTATTTTACAATTTCATACAAAAGCAAGATACCAACAACTATTCACATTATAACACAATGGCTTACAGCATCATTTCCTTCTTCATGCCTTTTGCTCCTTCCTTAACTCTTTTGCATTGGTTCTTCTTAGCATGGTTAGTCATTGAAGGGGGGTGAGATTCAAAGAATCTCAGTAGTTACAACCATTTATACACATATATCATAATAACATTTCATAAACAATCATTAGAAACCATGAAATCATAACATGCTATACTATGTCATAAAAATTTTGGCATGGTAACACTTTGAAAATTGGACATCCATGGGTCATAAACCCTTCATACAATCAGCCAACAACACATTTCCAACACCAATCATTCCATTCAAAGCATGGCATAACCAAAGAAATATAAAAACTTAAGTTAATAACAATAGGCATAAATGAGATTATAACTACCTTCATGCTTTCTCTTACTCTTCCACTTGATACCAAAGCTCCCACTAGCTTCCTTGGGCTTCTTCGAGTCCTAATGCATCACCAAATACTAACTTAAGCCATTGATTTATGGAGCCATATCACAAAGTCCCATACTAAACCTTAAAATTCCATCTTAGCTTTCACTTTGTTTTTCTTTACACTAATACATATTCTTAAGGTTTTGGACCATGGGGAATCCATTTTTGAGCTCAAAATTATGAAATTCAAACTCCCCCATGGACTATCTTACTGACCGAAATCAGGGTTTCAAGGGCAAGAATGAATTTTTCCAAAGCTTGTTTCAAAAGTTAATAAAACTTGCTCTTCATGACATTTCTCATACTTTCTCTAAGTTTCTATGCAAAAGAACACTTCCCCTCTCATAACCTTGCCATGGTCAAAAATTACAACTCAAGAGGAGAGAAGAAAACTCATTCCAATCATGCTAAAGTTCTTAGAAAGCTAGCTTGAAGGCATGGAAAAAACTTACCTTAAACTTGTGGTTGTATGCTTCAAGCTTTACCTTCTCCTTTTCTTCTTCATCTTCTACGTCTCCTTCTCTCTTTCTTTCTATTATTTTAGCTGCTCTCTCTCTCTTTGCTGCAACATATGTCGACAAATAGTGAGAGAAATTGAAGACTTTGTTTTGCTAATTACCTTGGTTAGTTTATCTTAAACTTTAATAAACAAAAAGTAACTACTTCTTGAAGAAGTAGTCTTGGAAATAATAAAATATTGTTTTTCATTAGATGGACTGCTGCAATCCACGCAAAGGAGAGAGGGAAATGTGTCCAAAAATTGTCCAATTTTCTTGATCCAGATATACCTCAATCCAAGTACTTTTTTAACCGTACCGATAAAACTGTCTTTATACTAATTTAGTATTTTTAGGATACAGGACTATTATAATTTTATTTTTATATTTTCATAATTATTCTGTCCCAAATGGTATCTGTGTATGGCTAATATCCTGTTTTGATTTCTTTTAATCATTGGTGAGGTCCACAAACTCTGCCTATGTAGTGTCATAGCCGGTCCCAAGCCCGGGTAAAGGAGGAGGGTTGTGTTAGGCCCTCGACAGCCAACGTAAAAATTTGTTGAATCTCATGACATGGATCAAAGATGTATATGTGCTATGGCTAGGTCGTTGCCTAGAAGTAATGCGCTGTATGGCTCGAATGCAGTGTTAAATGAGCTAAAGCCACTACATCGGCACCCGGGTGTAGTGTTAAATGAGCAATGGTTCCCACATCATGCTGGACAGATGTGGGTAAAGAAGCTAGCCCAGAAAAGTAAGATTAGATTTGGTTCTTGGAATATTGGTATGTTAACAGGTAAATCTATGGAGGTGGTGGATGCTATGATTCGAAGGAGAATTAATATCTTATGTCTTCAAGAAACTAAATGGGTGGGAGAAAAGGCTAAGGAGTTAGATACTACTGGTTATAAACTTTGGTATGTAGGGAAGGTTTAAGGAAGGAATGGAAAAAAAATGTGGTAGGAGTCAAAAGGATTGGAGATAGGATCCTATCCTTAAAATTGACTATTGGACATGATACACTCAATGTTATTAGTGCTTATGCACCTCAAGTAGGGTCGGATGCACATATTAAGGAAAAGTTTTGGGAAGATCTGGAGGGCTTGGTTCAAGATATCCCACAAGAGGAAAAGATCCTCATTGGGGGTGACCTTAATGGTCATGTTGGAAAAGGGACAAGGCAATATATGGGAGTTCACGACGGTTATGGCTTTGGAGAAGTAAATGAGGAGGGACATTCCATTCTTAATTTTTCAATGGTTTACAACCTTACGATTGTAAACACCTATTTCAAGAAGCAGGAGGAGCATTTAATTACATATAAGAGTGGAGTCCAAAGGTCACAAATTGACTTTTTTTTGGTAAGGAACTCAGATAGATCAACTTGTAAAGACTGCAAAGTAATTCCTGGTGAGAGTTTAACTTCACAACATAGGGTCTTGGTCCTTGATGTGATAGTTGAAAACCGTAAATTGAAAAGTTGAAAAGTTTTTAATCCCAGGATTAAGTGGTGGCAACTAAAAGGTGAGAAACAAGTGATCTTTACAAGGAAAGTTATGGAGGAAGGGAATTGAGACTTGCAAGGAAGTGCTAATATCTTGTGGAATGAGATGGCTAAAAGGATCTGGGATACCGCTAAAGCAATATTGGGTGAATCCAAAAGTTTTGGACCTAAGGATAAAGAATCTTGGTGGTGGAATGAGAGTGTGTAGGAGAAGGTCAAATATAAGAAAGAGTGTTTCAAAGCCTTGCATCTATGCAATAACGATGAAAATTGGAAATGTTATCGGTTGGCTAAAAAAGGAGACTAAGAAAGCAGTAAGTGAGGCTAGATCTAAAGCTTTTAAGGAATTCTACCAGGATTTAGGAACAAAGAAGGGTGAATATAAGATTCACAAAATTGCCAAGAGGAGGGAAAAAAAGTCAAGAGATTTGGACCAAGTAAGATGCATTAAGGATGAAGAAGGAAAAATTTTAGTTGCAGATGATGATATCAAAGAACAATGGGGGAACTACTTTTATAAGCTGTTCAATAATGGATTGGATATGACTATTGATACTGAAGGACTAACAACCCATGAAGATGATCTCAATTTGAATTTCTATCGTAAGATTTGGGTTGGAGAGATGAAAGAAGCTCTTAAGAGAATAGATAATGGTAAAGTCATTGGTCCCGATGGTATTCCTATCAAAGTTTGGAAGTGATTAGGAGAGAAGGGGGTTTGGTGGCTCACTAAGTTATTTAACGAGATTTTAAGGTCTAAGAAAATGCCAGAGGAATGGAGAAAGAGCACTCTAGTGCCCATATATAAAAACAAGGGAGATATTCAAAATTGTGCTAATTATCGGGGGATAAAACTCATGAGTCACACCATGAAACTCTGGGAAAGAGTGATTGAGTATAGACTCAGAAAGGAGTCTCGTATTTCAGAAAACCAATTTGGATTTATGCCAGGATGGTCTATAATAGAGGCTATTTATATATTAAGGGGTTTGATTGAAAGATACCAGAGTAAAGAGAGGGACTTGCATATGGTTTTCATTGATTTGGAAAAAGCCTATGATAGGGTACCAAGAGATGTATTGTGGAAAGCAATGGAGAAGAAAGGTGTCCGAGTGGCTTATATTCGAGCCATAAAGGATATGTATGAGGGGGCAACAACAAGTATGAGGATCCCTAGAGGTGTGACAAAGGACTTCCCTATAACAATAGGCTTACATCAAGGATCTTCTTTGAGTCCATACCTGTTTGATCTGGTTTTGGATGTTCTTACAGAACATATATAAGAAGAAATTCCAAAGTATGCTCTTCGCGGATGATATAGTTTTAATTGAGGACTCAAGAGAAGAAGTCAACTCTAAACTTGAATTATAGAGACATACTTTGGAATCAAAAGGTTTCCATCTGAGTAGGAGTAAGACGAATTATATGCATTGCAAATTTAATAAGAGGCTAATTATAGATGATTCAGAGGTAAAAATTGGAGAGCAAATCATCCCTGAGGTGTCAAAGTTTAAATATTTAGGGTCGATTTTATAGAATAATGTTGAAATTGATGGGGATGTTATGCATAGGATACAAGCTGGGTGGTTAAAGTGGAGGAAAGCAACAGGAGTTATTTGTGACCGCAAGGTGCCTATTAAGCTTCAAGGAAAATTTTACAGAACAGCTATAAGGCCAGCAATGCTATATGGTAGTGAATGTTGGGCTTTAAAAGGACAACAAGAGCATAAGATGAGAGTAGCAGAGATGAGAATGTTGAGATGGATGTGTGGTCATACAAAATTGGATAAGATACGAAATGACTATATACAAAGGAAAGTTGGGGTAGCACCTATTGAGGAGAAAATGGTGGAACATCGTTTAAGGTGGTTTGGGCATGTACAAAGAAGAAGGCAAGAGGAGCCAGTGAAGAGAGTTGATCAAATGGCCTGGAGCCCGATCAAAAGGCGTAGAGGAAGACCAAAAAGGACATTAAGAGAAGTTATAAGGAATGACCTTTTGAGAAATGATCTATCTGAGGAGATGGTGTGTGATAGAGCTCATTGGCGTCATTTGAACCATGTAGCCGACCCCACATAGTGGGATAAGGCTATTGTTGTTGTTGTATCGGTGAGGTCCACAATTTCCTTTATCAGTTTACTGTTATTTTTAGACATTCGGCACTGATTATTTCTTTACTCTTGAACATCAACCCTCAGTGCCATATACCATTAGACTTCTCTCACTGAGGGTTCATTTTTGACAGTCATTTTGTATATTTAAAAATTTACCCCTGACTCAGGGTTAAATTATAATTTCTAAAACTTTTGGGACATTAGGTATAAATTTCCCCAAGATATTTATGACTTTAGGGATATGGATGTCCTTTCCATAATTCTTTGGGGGTAAAAATGTAATTTCTTATTTTTCTATCCGACCAGGAAAAATGGCCTCTTTGCCCTTTTTCACGTAAAATGGTGTCAGCCCATTTTTGCAAAATTCCAATATATTTCTAAATATTTTAACTTTATTGAAATATTACAAATGGTATTAAAGTGCCAAATTGTATTGGTTAGCAATTAAGACATTTAGGTTGTGTGTTTTGGTCAAAAAGTGACCTAATTAATCACGAGCATCCAAAATCTCCATATGGGGATAGATTAAGGTGATACCGATATCTATAGTTAGATAGGAACATGATTGACCTATAGAGTTAGAATTAGGATAATCAATGGTTGGAGCACAAAGTTGTACACGTTGAAAGTTCGCCCAAAAAATCAACAATTTGCTGTACAAATTCTTATATGGGCGCCAAAGCGCTAGGAGGATCACAGCAATGTCAAGTGCTGCTGTCTCTCCCAGGCCGGGCTGCACTGTAGCTTGCTGTAGCTTAACCTTGTTGTGGTCCTTTTCTCTATTCTTCTATGTTTTTAATGTTTTAAGAGTTGTTTTAGGGTCTCTAGAAGTAGATCATTATATTTTGGTATCAAAACAATGATTCAAGGCACTGATTCTGCTCGTTATAATACTTAGCACATTTTGGATTACATAAACTAGTATATTCCCATTGCAATTGTAACACCTTATCAAAACAACTTCCATTCTTGACCAATATCTTTAACTACCAACCAAACGCAGCCAAAATCACTTCCCAAAATATCAGAGCAGCAAAAAAACACTTGAAGGCACCAAAACAAGAAGAAGTCGTGGCTTGCTACAGTACCATTGCGGTCTCAGCTAGGCAACAAGGCTTGGCACTGCGGCCAAGTTGCTGGCGCTGCAACCCCAACATCAGCATCTATATCAGTAAATTGTTGATTTTCCAGGCCAACTTTTGATTCACATAACTTCTGACTCCGACCTTCGATTGACTTGATTCTAACTTCTAAAGGTCACTCTCATCATTATCTAACTATGGGCACCAATTTTACTCGAATCCAACTCCATTTAGAGATTCTGAATGCCCAACACCGTTTTGGCTAGTTTTAGACCAAAACTTACAGCCTATTATCTCAAATTGCCACCAAAGGCAAATGGACACTCAAAGACCTTTCATGCAGATCCTATTCAGCTCAATCAACATGTCTAAGGAAGTTTTACCCCGAAGAAACCTCTCCTCCAAGAATTAACCCCCTCGAACCCTAAAACCACATAATGGGCTATATGCCCAAAACTCACATACATGGCCCAAAAACCACCTTTAAGCTCCCGTATATGACCGATCTGACTCACAGACATACTTCCAACAATAATAACCCATACCGTTCTCCAAAACATCATCACACATATCTAAATCATTCATGACACCTATCCACATCTCGCATAACATCCATCAACATCAATAACATCATATTATCACATAACATGCAAATAGTACTCCCAAGAATCTCATCAAGGCAACCAGACTATAACAACCTACTTAGCACAGAATTATATAAACTAAATTACAGCCACTAATTATACTTGCAATTCCTGAAGACGAAGAGGCTTGTAACACCTTGGTCTTCTCTGAACTAGCACTAGAGTCTTCACCTGAAAGGTTAGTCATGGAGGGGGGTGTGAGACAATGTCTCAGTAATCGAGGATAACCACACACATATATAATATCATCAATACCACACACATGCAAATGATGCAGTGTAATGCCAATGTCATGAGATGCATGCCTCAATGCATGTCTTGGTGCATGTCTCCCTCAACATAGCTACAACCATGAGCTAGCATCATTATACGACATTTTAATACATAATTCCTTTCCAACAGTCAGTGAAGACTGATTCCATAATATCACCAAGCTCAGCTCACACTAGTATACCCCGCCAAAGGTCACACTAACGATTGGATCGTGGCTCTCATTCCCTTGGACTACCTTGAATTGGTGGTGATTTAGGGAAGGTGCAGTCTACTGCCGCCTGGCTCTTCTATGGCCATAGGAGAGGATTTAGCGATAGGGATCCCATCCTATCACCAAATCATATCATATTATAGTCCACTACCACCTGGCTCTGTCAAGGAGAAGATTTAGTGGTTGGGATCTTTCATCATATCACCATATCATATATCATCATATCTCATCTCATCACCACCTCCAATCAATCATATCTCACTATGCCATGGGTGGTGATGTATATGCCATGCTAACATGCCTCGAAATGCACATATCTAATCATCACCATAATCATCATCACAGTCATGCTAGCATGCAATGATATAAGGGTGCCACAGTCACCTATACACATATACAAAATCATACTCATCATTATCATATATTCACATTAACATATATATATCATCATCATATACTATCTCATCTAACCATGCGCATACCTCGACATATAGAAAACTATACACATACACATAATAATATCATGGTATGAACGAAAAATGTATATATATTAACATATAACACATATACAAACACCCAGTTACCTTGAATTACCAACCACCATTCACAAGGGCTTAGGCAAGCCTCCAGAGCACCCAATCACGAACTATATGCCTCCAATTAGCCAATCAACCACTACAACAACATAATACCTTTAATTAACATAACTCCTATCGCACTAAAATCCATAATCTAGCTGTCCAAGCTTAATCCAGAGTTCTAACAACACACACACATACCAATAAACCTTAAACTACCATTCAAACACATATCCACACATGCAACTTCAGATTGTCACTTCTTTTCCCAAATTCCAACCTAGGGTTTAACTCAAACCCATCACAATCTGACCAAAACTCAAACCCAAAGCTTCCTAACACTACATAATTCTTCTACAACACTAAAACAAGCATTTTAATTGGTGGATTCTTCCCTAACTCGAAAACCCAAATACTCCCACTGATTTCTAACCAAAATCAAAGAGAAAAAAGATGAGAGAAAGCAAGATCAACTTATCAACCGTTAATCAAGCTCCCTAAGTCCAGAAAACATCCCCTAAAGTTGGATTTCACGTGCCCTAGCAAAGCTCCTCCGTTTTCTCCTTCCGCATTCAACTGAAATATTTTTGACGTATACAAATTTTTTGATTCTCGCCATAGCTCCAGATAAGCTCACCGCGATGCCACTGTGTCCAGTCAGCAAAATATACCTCTAAAGCTCGCTCTCACTGCGGCATGGAGCTTATTTCTTCTCCACTTGAGTCTTTCCTCTGTCCTGTTTCCTCTGGTACTGTATACAATGCCAAAGACACTTGATTAGCTTGGGACCATACTCAAGGTAATACAATGAGGGTTGTTACAACAATACTATTCTAAAGTCATATGACTGAATATGTTGTTACTAGTATATATTTTACTACCTTAAAGGCACTATGAATATGGGTTTGTTTTATTCGAATGAACCCAAGTCAAATTTGATTGGTTATATGGATGTAGGATATTTGTCTTATCATGATAATGGTCGATCACAAACTATGTATTTACATTTAGTGGTACCACCATTTTATGGTAATCTATGAAACAAATTATATTAGCAGCATCACCTAACCATGCTGAAATTTTGGCATTACATGAGACAAATTGAGAATGTGTCTAGTTGAGAACTTTGATTCAACATGTAGAGACTTGTGGTTTATTTTTAGGAAAAATAATGCTAAAGATCTAATATGAAGATAATACTGTATATACTGTCTGAGCAAAGAAAGGATATATTAAAGGAGATAAAATAAAATATATTTGACCAAAATTCTTCTTTACTCATAATCTTCAAAAGAATGGTGACATAGATATTCAGCAAATATGTTCATGTGACAACACTATAAGAAAATCTGGAATTTGAGACAGATTTTGTGATGGCTTTTTTTTGAAAAATTCATCCCAAAACTAGTTACGATGGATTTTGAGACAGAAAACTATCCGCCATGAATCAGCTCGTCGCTAAATAGTTTGCGACGAAAAAACAATATCTGTCACAATGTGTTGTGACGAAACGGGTGCGTCACAAAATATCCGTCTCAAAATTCAGAATTCATAATCTGTCTCAAAAGCTGTCACAAATTTTGAGACGGATTTTGTGATGTGTTATTTTCTATCACAGGTTTTGTACAAATTTTGTGCCAGAATTTGTGACGGATTTTAGCATTACAAATCCGTCACAAAGTTCTCATTTTTTTTGTCCATATTAAACCATTGAAACTGAAATCCTGTATGTTATAGAATATAAAACAACTGTCATTAATTAAGATAAAGAAGCATATCAAGTTTTCAACTTTTAAACTAGTTCAAAGGTACATAAAATTGAAATTGTTCGATAGTATCATGTGCCTAAAGCCAAAATATGTCACACCAAAAGAGATCAAGTCCAAAGAATCATATTCATAAAATTCAACAAAATAAAATGACTTCTAAACATAACAACATAACTAAGCAGAAGGAGTATGATGCTCATCATTATTTGCATGTTTAGCTGCTGACTCTGACTCGGTAGGCAAGCGACTTTTTAATTTATTGATATCTTGTCTCTGCTGGTCAATTTGTTCTTGTGCATCATGTAAGAGAAACATAAGTTTCTCATCTTGCTCTGTTAAAGCATCCAAACGCCTCATTAATTCACTTTCAAACTCTGGATGGAATCCATAAATTGGTGGGGAGGAAGTTGAGGCCTCAGAATGACTACTAGAGACAATAGAGGGAGCTTGAGATCCAAGGCCAAAAATTCAACCCTTTTTCTTGCCACCAACAACCTCAAACCATATTTCTAGTTCGTTAAGCTCTCCTTCAGCATTAGATATCTTCTCTGTGTATTGAGCCTATAGAAGAAAGTAAAATTAAATTAAGACTTAAAGAAAAACTATATGGAAGACAAGATTGAATATTGAATAACTTAAAATTTCATAAACCAATTGTAGGAAACAAACTGAATATAGAAAAGCAGCATAACATTGAGGGTCATTTCATTGCATACTAAAACTAGCAGCATAATGATAACTTATTTCAAGCACAACAAGTATTTTCTAATATGACAAAATATTGACAGAAAATTAGATGAAAATATATAAGAAGACTCAGAACATAATGAACAAGACTTAGAACAAAAACAATTATTTTACTGATAAATAAATAATGTTGAACCTAAAAATGTCAAGCAGATTTTTAGCACCTCAAACTATCAGAATTTTTGCTCCAAAGAGGTTTTTAGTACCTTAAACTATCAAAATTTTTTTAATCTCACATCTATTTGTAACATTTATGTTGTATTGAAACTTGATACAATAATAAAGCACAAAAGGCATATATCATTACATGCCATTAGTGTCAAATCACATTATGTTCACATCATCTAAAATAGACAAATTGACATTAATTTATTTCTTAGGATATTACCATGAAGAAACTTTTAGCCATAAAGTTCTCAAGTGGATTAAAAAAAGGGAAAAAAAAGTCCTCTATCCATACAAGTATATATCATATAAATTAAGTTTGAAGACATCAAATAAACATAAAGGGATAAAGATAACAAATGTGGAGTGTATTTAGACTACTAAAGCAATAACACTGTTGAACTACTTTATGATTTTGGGAACTCATCTCTAGTATATTAAAATATGTTCAACATAGTGCCCAATATAAAACTGACTTGAAGTATGTCTAGGAAAATCAAAACTTGGAAACATAGAGATGATAGTAGGAGTTCATGAGCAAAACTACAAAGGTAACTATTGTCTGTATTTAATTTAGGTCAGGTGAAACTAAATTATCCCAAGTAACAATCAGCACAATAAGAAATAAGTCATATGCCATTGAAGACTAACAATAATAATACAAGTAGCTGAAAATATGAAACCATTGGGCATGATATTATGGATGCCAGCCCACCCAAAGAAGTAATTAATTCATGATCCATATAAAGAAGGAACTAAAAAAGTGAAAGTTTCAAACATTCTTATGTTCAAAATAATGAACAAGAATCAAAACAATATGTTGATAAATTAAAAGTTTAAAACAAAGAATTAGATAAAAATATACTTACATATGCTTCAGCTGACCTCTCATCAACGAATTCATTGGTTTTCTCATTGAAATGTGTTCGCTTAAAAAGCTCAACCATTGTTGGATGCCTCCCAAGTTCCACAACTTGCAATAATTAATAAAGATGAAATGTAATGGCCCTCATGCTATCTTTCTTGGCATTGTGTTCAGCACCGGAGGAAACAGGATGGAGAAATGCTCAAGTGGAGTCTGAAAGAGCTCCACGCCGCGGCGAGAAGCAAGGCCACCGAGGTGAGAAGGTTTCCAGTGGCATTGTTCCGAATAAAGTGGTGGCACTGCGGCGGTATCTATGGGGCCGCAGCGAGAGTCGAAAAAATTGTTTAAATCCGGATCAGTCGGACGCGAAAGAAAGAAAGAAACAAAGGGAGCGACGACGAGAGACCGAGGAGCAGTGCTAGGGATCGACATTTCCGGCATCTAGGAGTGATTTTCGGACCTTAGGAGCTTGGATTCAAGTTGGTAAGTGTTCCCTACTCCTCCCTTTCCATTTTTCTTCGGTTAAGTTTAAGATTTTCAGTTGTAAGACTGGATTTCCGAGTAGGGGGCAAAATCCACCGATTGAAATGGATGTTTTGAGGTTAATGGAGTGTGTTTTGGTATTCTTGTTGCTTGGGTGTGAGTTTTGAAGGGATTATTTGCATTTTCAGCTTAACTCTAGGTTGTTATTGGTTAGGGCTCTTGGGAATCCGAAGTGTATGAGGTTGTGTGGTGTTTGAGTGATCCCTAAGAGCTTATTGATGCATAAAAAGGGTGTTGGAACCTTGGGTTAGGCCAATGTGATTGAATTGTGATGGTTGGTTTATTGGTATATTATGCTAATGGTAGAATTGTGGTATGAAAAAGGTTATTGGCTAATCGAGAGGGGTTCACGCGTATCGGATAGTTCAAGGAAGCTTGTGGAACTCGTGTGTGTGTGGTAACGACAATTGAGGTAACCGGGTTTTTGTTTATTTGTATTGTATTGCGTATTGGTATGTTTATTATATATATATATGCATGTTTCTTTATACCACGATATTAATGTGATTATGTGTACTGTTTTCTATATATATCGTGGTATGCACACAGCTAGATGTGGATTTGATGATTATGATGACGATGATTATGATGATAATATTGGCATGGCATGACATGGTGCATACATATGATTGTGACATGATGATGATGATTGTATGATGACACATGAGCATCACCACATGGCATTGTGAGGCCTTGATATATGTGGCAGATTGGGTGGTGATGATGTGATGACGATATGATATGATTATATATTTTAGGGAGGATAAGGATGGATTATATATTTTAGGGAGGATAAGGATGGGATCCTTACGGCTAAATCGCCTCCGATGGCAGAGAGGGGAAAGGTGCGCAGTGGACTACACCTTCCCTAAATCGCTGCCAATTCATGATAGCAAAAGGGGAAGGAGAGCCACAGTCTGAACATTAGTGTTACCTTTGGCCGGGTACGCTAATGGGAGGTGAGTTTGGTGATGTCCCGGAATCAGTCTTCACCCACTATTGGAAGGGAATTTCCTATATGAAATATCCTGTTATGACGCTAGCCCGTGATTCTAGCTGTGTGCGAGGGAGACATGCATACCATTCATTGCACATTGCATTCATGAGTTGTATGGAATATATATATGCTTATGTGTGTGTGTTTGTTCCCGGTTACTGAGACATTGTCTCACCCCTTCTCCCATAAACTAACCTTTCAGGTGACAGTTTTGGCACTAGTCTGGAGAAGACGCGGGAGTAGTTGTGTACGTGGGAATAGTCTATGTAGCGTGTATATTTTGTATTGGTATCTTGTGCCAAGTAGGATAGAGAATGGTTTGTAATGAATGTATGTTATTGGGAGTATGGCTTTGTATGGACGTATGTGTGTATGTTTATGTATGGTTGCATTGTTTTGGATGTTGTGAAGTCTATTTGGTAGTGTTGGTGAATTCAGAGTGGTGTTGGGCCTTGTTGGTTTGTTTGAGGGCCTGTAGCCCGGATTGTTGAGTTAGGTGCCACGAGGACAAATTTCAGAGGAGTGGTTCCTTTGAGATGAAGCCCCTTTGGATAAGATGCTTTAGGGATTTTGGACCTGTAGGAATTGTCTCTAAGGGACCAGTTGCCTTTGGTGGCAATTAGAGGTTCTTAGTGGTGAATTTTGGTTAATAAGTGGCTAAAACAGTGTCAAGGGTCCAGAATCTCCATACGTAGTCGGATTGAGGTAAAGGTGGTGTCTATGGATAGATAGGGACTATATTGACTTGTAGGAGTTGGAATCAAGTCAATCGGAGGTCGGAGAATAAAGTTATGTGCATCGAAAGTTCACCCCAGAAAGTTAAATTTGCTAATATGGGATATCAGCTGGGGGCGCCACGGCACAGGAGGCCAGGCCGCGGCACTAGAGGAGACAAAAGCCATGTAATCAGGGGAGGCTGAAGCCGCGGCAGTACTATAGCGGTCGCGGCCCTAGCCCAAATTTTTGGTGCTTTTGAGTCGTTTCCGCTATGTTTATGTATTGGGAGAGTTGTTTTGAGATGTCAGGGTTGTTTTTGGTTGGATCTTGAAGATTTTGGTTAAGTCTGAAGGTATCAGGAGGTAGGATGTTACATTTTTGGTATCAGAGCAATGGTTTTGGGCCATTGTTTCTGCTTGAAGTACTACTTGGCACAAATTTAAATACATAGACTATATTCCCACTGCAATGCTAGTCCAGAACCATATAATTGAATGTATTATTGCTTTTGTGTAGGAAGAATGTCTCGAAGAGGAAGACAGAGTAAAAGTGACCTGATAAGGCAGATGCATGAGGTGTTGGCTGGTCTCCATTATCAGGTGAATACTCAGGGAGAAACGTTAAATAGGTTGCAAGAGAGAATGGATAGGCAAGGACAGGGGGGATGTGAATGAAGAAGCTGAATTGCTCGTGGATCTGAATGCAGGACAGGATGAAACTGTGGTAGAGCCTGAGAGAGCCCCAAGGGTTGGAAGAAGGGGTATCTCCTTACAGCTGAAGGACTTTCGGAAGTTTAATCCTCTAGCTTTTGAAGGTACCATGGATGTGTCGCAGGCTGAAGATTGGATTGAACAAATGGAGAATATCTTCAGTGTGATGGATTGCACCTCAGAGCAAAGGGTGCAACTGGTGGTCTTTAAGCTTGAGAAGAAGGCTAAGAGATAGTGGAGGAGTATTCTCCCGAGTGTTGAAGCGATGAATCCTCCTATGAATTGGGAGCAGTTTAAGGAACGGTTCTTTGCACATTATGTCCCTCCAGCTTTGACGATGCAAAAGGAGGCAGAGTTCCTAACTTTTCAACAAGGGAATCTGTCAGCAGATGACTACATTGATCAGTTTTTAGACTTGGCAAAATATTCCACTTATCTGAACAATTATCCTGATGATAGGTGGATGGCTCAGAGGTTGTTTGAGGGTATCCATCCAGAGATAAAAGAGAGGCTATCTGTGGTGGAGTTTGTGTCCTTCGAGGACCTATGTGCGAAGATTCGTGCCTTGTATAGACGGATGAAAGAGGCTGAAGAGCACAGAAGGAATTCCATGATTAGGGCCTTTTCTCACTTAGGACCTACTGGAGGAATCAGTAAAGGAAGTGGTTCAGGTAATGGTAGCAGCGGTGGTAGTACAGGTTATAGTGGAGGAAGAGATCGTCATAATCGAGGCCGTCATGGTAGAGAAAGAGGCAGGTTTGGTAGAGATCAGCATAACAGAGGTCGGTTTGGTAGAGGACCCTTTTATCGAGGTGGCTATGAACAAGGGAGTTCCAGTCAGAGTGAGCACGCAGGAAGGGACTCCGCTCCATCTCAGTACAGTTTTGGTAGTGCATCAAATCCGTGCACACAATACGGGTTTAGTCATGGTGACCATCCATGCTTGATCTGTTTTAATTACCGGAAACTAGGTTATATGTCGCGGTATTGTCGGGAGCCAAGGCATGAGGATGCAATGAGGAGACCCACGATGCCCGGATGAGTCTTTGCCATCACTTGACAAGAAGCGGATGCAGCGCCTAATTTGATTAAAGGTAAACTTAAACTCAATGGTTGCTCTATTCATGCTTTGTTTGACTCAAGTGCATCGTATTCCTTCATTTCTTTTGATTGTACTCGGAGATTGGGTATGGTGGCAGTTGAGTTGCCTTTTGAATTATCGGTAGCCACACCCACGGGAGTTTCATTACGAACTGCTCAGGCTTGTTTGAATTATGTAGTTCATTTTAAACATCGAAGCACTACCGTGGATCTGACTTGTTTGCCGTTGCAAGCGATTGATGTGAAAATTGGGATGGATTGGTTGGAGACGAATAATGCCATTCTCGACTGTGCACGAAAGACTGTGTCTTTGCCGATGAACATCCCTAGTGTTGAAGGGGATGAGAATATCTGTTTGTCCTTTGCCCAAGCTGACAGGTATTTGAAGAAAGGATGTCAAGGGTTTCTGGTTTTCTTCTCTGTGAATGTGGATATGCAAGGTGATGTCGAAAGATATTTGGTTGTGAATGAATTTCTTGATGTGTTTCCAGAGGAGATTACCAGTTTACCCCCACCACGAGAACTGGAGTTTTCTATCGAGTTGGTGCCCAGGACTAGTCCTATTTCGAAAGCTCCATATCGAATGGCACCATCTGAATTGAAAGAGTTGAAGAAACAGATTGAGGAATTGTTGAAGAGAGGTTTTATCAAGCCTAGTGTTTCGCCTTGGGGAGCTCCAGTATTGTTTGTTAAGAAGAAGGATGGTAGCCTCAGATTGTACATTGATTATAGGCAGCTAAACCAGGTGACGATTAAGAATAAATATCCTTTGCTTAGGATTGAAGACTTGATTGACCAGTTGGCAGGTGCCTCTGTATTCTCTAAAATTGATTTGAGGTCAGGATACCATCAATTGCGAGTACGTGCTGAGGATATGCCTAAAACAGCATTTCAGACTCGATATGGTCATTATGAGTTTCTTGTGATGCCATTCAGGTTGACAAATGCCCCGGCAATCTTCATGGATTATATGAACAAGGTATTCCGGCCATATTTGGATAAATTTGTGGTGGTTTTGATTGACGACATTCTGATTTACTCCAAGAGCGAGGAAGAGCATGTGCTCCATCTTTGGATTGTATTGCAAATATTACGGGATCACCAACTGTATGCGAAGCTCAGTAAGTGTGAGTTTTGGCTACGGAAGGTGACATTTCTGGGTCATGTAATTTCTGCAGAAGGTGTGGCAGTAGACCCTAGTAAAGTTGAAGTGGTGTGGAACTGGGAGAAACCACAATCGGTGACTGAAATTCAGAGTTTTTTGGGTTTTGCTGGATATTACCGAAGGTTCATTAAGGGATTCTCCCAGCTTGTTATGCCATTGACTAGACTCACCCGTAAGGATCGATCTTTCATTTAGGATGACAGGTGTGAGAGAGCATTCCAAGAGCTGAAGGTTTGTCTGACGTCCACCCCAGTGCTCATTATCCCTAACCCGTCAGAGCCTTTCACAGTTTATACGGACGCCTCTAAGAAGGGCCTAGGGTGTGTTTTGATGCAGCAAGGCAGAGTCGTGGCTTATGCTTCAAGGCAGTTAAGACCTCATGAAGAGAACTATCCTACTCATGACCTTGAGCTAGCGGCTGTAGTGTTTGCCTTGAAATTATGGAGGCATTATCTCTAAGGCGCTCAGTTTGAGGTATTCAGTGATCACAAGAGTTTGAAGTATTTGTTTGATCAGAAAGAGCTAAACATGAGGCAAAGGCATTGGGTTAAGTTCCTTGTGGACTATGAGTTTGCTTTGAAGCATCATCCTGGGAAAGCCAATGTAGTGGCAGATGCATTGAGTAGAAAATCAATCCATATGGCCATGATGATGATTAGGGAGCAACAGTTACTGGAAAGTCTGAGAGATATGAAGTTATCCATCAATGTCCATCCTGGAGTACTAGTAATGAGTTCCATCAGTGTATCAAGTGATTTATTGAGGAACATTTGCTATGCTCAGATGGAGGATGACTATCTTTTGGACATTCGAGAACAGGTTGAAATGGCAGAGACCCAGGACTTTGATATTCTGGAGGATGGTATCATCCAGTATCGAGGTCGGATTTGTGTACCTAATGTTGCGGGGTTGCGTAAAATTATTTTGGAGGAAGCTCTCAAGAGCAAGTACACTATCCACCCAGGTACCATTAAGATGTATCAGGATTTGAAGAGAGGTTATTGGTGGCCAGGCATGAAAAAGGACATCGCAGAGTTTGTGGCAAGATGTCTAATCTGTCAGAAGGTAAAGATTGAGCACCAATTGCCTGCTGGTATGCTGCAATCTTTAGAGATCCCGGAGTGGAAATGGGATAGCATTTCCATGGATTTTGTGATGGGATTACCGAGGACCTCTTTAGGACACAATGCAATATGGGTCATTGTAGACAGATTAATGAAGTCGGCCCATTTTCTTCCAATTCGGGAAACTATTTCGATGGAAAAGTTGGCCTAGTTGTATGTGAATGAGATAGTAAGGCTGCATGGAGTCCCGATGACTATTGTGTCGGAAAAAGATCCGAGGTTTACATCCAGGTTTTGGAAATCTCTTCAAAAGGCCATGGGTACAAAATTGAGTTTTAGTACTGCTTATTACCCTCAATCTGATAGGCAGACTGAAAGGACTATTCAGACTCTAGAGGACATGCTGCGGGCATGTGTTCTGGAGAACAAAGGTAATTGGGATCAGTTTCTACCGTTGGTTGAATTTGCCTACAACAACAGTTTCCACTCGAGTTTGCAAATGGCTCCGTATGAAGTGTTGTATGGTCGAAGGTGCAGGTCACCATTATGTTGGGCTGAACTTGGTGAAAGAAGCCTTTTGGGCCCAGATATTGTGGATTAAACCTCTCGACAGATAGAGAGTATTCGTCAGAAGCTTCTTATGGCTTAGAGTAGGCAAAAGAGTTATACGGATAGGAGGAGGAGACCATTGGAGTTTGATGTTGGGAATCATGTATTTTTGAAGGTCACTCCTACTACTGGTGTTAGAAGATCGATTCGAGCCAAGAAGCTCACTCCGAAGTATATGGGTCCATACCAAATTCTGGAACGGATTGGGGCAGTAGCGTATTGAGTGGCGCTACCGCCTAATCTAGCTGGGTTGCATGATATTTTCCACATGTCTCAACTCAAGAAGTATCATCCGGATCCGTCTCATATAATTGATGATGAAGCAGTTCAAGTACGAGAGGATCTGACTTTTGAGGTCACACCGTTGCAAATTCTAGATGTGAAGGAGAAGCAGTTGAGGAATAAGACAATTAAGTTGTTAAAGGTCCTTTGGAGTGGCTTGACGTCCAATGATGTCACGTGGGACACTGAAGGTTCTATGTGGAGGAAGTATCCAGAGATTTTTACTTGAGGTAAGAATTGAAATTTCGAGGATGAAATTTTTATAAGGAGGGGAGAGTGTAATGGCCCTCATGCTATCTTTCTTGGCATTGTGTTCAGGACCGGAGGAAACAGGATGGAGAAAGGCTCAAGTGGAGTCTGAAAGATCTCCACGCCACGGCAAGAAGCAGGGCCGCCGAGGTGAGAAGGTTTCCAGTGGCATTGTTCCGAATAAAGTGGTGGCGCCGCGGCGGTATCTATGGGGCCGCATCGAGAGTCGAAAAAATTGTATAAATCCGGATCAGTCGGACGCGAAAGAAAGAAAGAAACAAAGGGAGCGACGATGAGAGACTGAGGAGCAGTGCTAGCGTTTGACATTTTCGGCATCTAGGAGTGATTTTTGGACCTTAGGAGCTTGGATTCAAGTTGGTAAGTGTTCCCTACTCCTTCCTCTCCATTTTCTTCGGTTAAGTTTAAGATTTTCGGTTGTAAGGTTGGATTTCCGAGTTGGGGGCGAAATCCACCGATTGAAATAGATGTTTTGAGGTTAATGGAGTGTGTTTTGGTATTCTTGTTGCTTGGGTGTGAGTTTTGAAGGGATTATTTGCGTTTTGAGCTTAACCCTAGGTTGTTATTGGTTAGGGCTCTTGGGAATCCGAAGTGTATAAGGTTGTGTGGTGTTTGAGTGATCCCTAAGAGCTTATTGATGCATAAAAAGGGTGTTGGAACCTTGGGTTAGGCCAATGTGATTGAATTGTGATGGTTGGTTTATTAGTATATTATGCTAATGGTAGAATTGTGGTATGAAAAAGGTTGTTGGCTAATCGAGAGGGGTTCACGCGTATCGGATAGTTCAAGGAAGTTTGTGGAACTCGTGTGTGTGTGATAACGACAATTGAGGTAACTGGGTGTTTGTTTATTTGTATTGTATTGCTTATTGGTATGTATATTATATATATATGCATGTTTCGTTATACCACGATATTAATGTGATTGTCTGTACTGTTTTCTATATATAATGTGGTATGCACATAGCTAGATGTGGATTTGATGATTATGATGATAATATTGGCATGGCATGACATGGTGCATACATATGATTGTGACATGATGATGATGATTGTATGATGACACATGAGCATCACCACATGGCATTGTGAGGCCTTAATATATGTGGCAGATTGGGTGGTGATGATGTGATGACGATATGATATGATTATATATTTTAGGGAGGATAAGGATGGATTATATATTTTAGGGAGGATAAGGATGGGATCCTTACGGCTAAATCGCCTCCGATGGCAGAGAGGGGAAAGGTGCGCAGTGGACTACACCTTCCCTAAATCGCTGCCAATTCGTGATAGCAAAAGGGGAAGGAGAGCCACAGTCTGAACATTAGTGTTACCTTTGGCCGGGTACGCTAATGGGAGGTGAGTTTGGTGATGTCCCGGAATCAGTCTTCACCCACTATTGGAAGGGAATTTCCTATATGAAATATCCTGTTATGACGCTAGCCCGTGATTCTAGCTGTGTGCGAGGGAGACATGCATACCATTCATTGCACATTGCATTCATGAGTTGTATGGAATATATATATGCTTATGTGTGTGTGTTTGTTCCCGGTTACTGAGACATTGTCTCACCCCTTCTCCCATAAACTAACCTTTCAGGTGACAGTTTTGGCACTAGTCTGGAGAAGACGCGGGAGTAGTTGTGTACGTGGGAATAGTCTATGTAGCGTGTATATTTTGTATTGGTATCTTGTGCCAAGTAGGATAGAGAATGGTTTGTAATGAATGTATGTTATTGGGAGTATGGCTTTGTATGGACGTATGTGTGTATGTTTATGTATGGTTGCATTGTTTTGGATGTTGTGAAGTCTATTTGGTAGTGTTGGTGAATTCAGAGTGGTGTTGGGCCTTGTTGGTTTGTTTGAGGGCCTGTAGCCCGGATTGTTGAGTTAGGTGCCACGGGGACAAATTTCAGAGGAGTGGTTCCTTTGAGATGAAGCCCCTTTGGATAAGATGCTTTAGGGATTTTGGACCTGTAGGAATTGTCTCTAAGGGACCAGTTGCCTTTGGTGGCAATTAGAGGTTCTTAGTGGTGAATTTTGGTTAATAAGTGGCTAAAACAGTGTCAAGGGTCCAGAATCTCCATACGTAGTCGGATTGAGGTAAAGGTGGTGTCTATGGATAGATAGGGACTATATTGACTTGTAGGAGTTGGAATCAAGTCAATCGGAGGTCGGAGCATAAAGTTATGCGCATCGAAAGTTCACCCCGGAGAGTTAAATTTTCTGATATGGGATATCAGCTGGAGGCGCCGCGACGCAAGAGGCCAGGCCACGGTGCCAAAGGAGACAGAAGCGATGTAATCAGGGGAGGCCGAAGCCGTGGCGGTACTATAGCGGTCGCGGCCCCAGCCCAAATTTTTGGTGCTTTTGAGTCATTTCCGCTGTGTTTATGTATTGGGAGAGTTGTTTTGAGATGTCAAGGTTGTTTTTGGTTGGATCTTGAAGATTTTGGTTAAGTCTGAAGGTGTCAAGAGGTAGGATATTACATGAAAAACATTCTTTACAAATGAGAAATAATGAGTGATTTGAACTGAAATTCTTACCATTCTCCTTTGATGGTCAGTCGAAGGAATGCTACCACATCTATTTTTCATGCCTCCTACAGCTAAGGCTCGATTTGCCTTTGCTGCCTCTTGATTTAACTCATATTCTTCACTAGTCCATACTTTGCACAATTGTGTCCACACATCTCCTGGAATCCAATCTGGTTGGATCCTTTTTTTCATATATGCCCTAACTCTAGTCATAGTTTTCCTAAGGATATCACCACATTTTTTCTTAAAATTGGATCTAATTTTTTGTTTGTACTGTGGTAGCCATTTATGCTTATTCTGTGTGCATAACAAAAGAACCATAAATTTCAATTACATTTAAGGTGAGAACATAATCTAAAAAAATAAGGAAAATTAATAGCTTTTTTTACTTACTGCCCATCCTTTGAACCAATCATCCCGAAGCTTAAGTGGTGTCGTCCCCCATGTGTAACATGGGTATTCAAATTTCGCTTGAATAATGGGAAGTATTTCCCTAACCACACTGATAGGATTAAACCTATATTTGCATCAATGATTGCACATGTTATGATAGTTCAAAATTGATATGTAGAGGAATATTTATAGAACAATTAAAAGTTTTTAACTTACGTGTCATTATCTGGCTCCACCAAAATCCGACCATCTATGGGGACATTGCTACTAGATGTATGCTGGGATTGTGGAACAGGATTGGAAGATCTCTCTGGTGAAACATGAGGTGGCTGGATGATGATGGTATATTAGGTGCAATTGTAGATCCGCCAGAGGGTAGAGATGTTGGAGTAGAGGAACCAGGGCGAGGACTAGGAGAGGATGTTCCATCTCCAATATGTGGTGACACAAATCGACCAGAAGATGTGCCATCACCTGTATGTAGTGGATGCACAACTTGACCACGACCTCGACCTCGCTTGATGCCGCGACCTACCATCTGCATAATGATTGCACTATTCAATTATATTTTCATAAGAAGTTTACATAAACTAAACATTTACAACATAATGAGACATGAACATATCAATATTAATGCGCAAGAATAACATATATATTTGCATAACAAGTTAAAATAAATTGAAGAATTTAACATAAACCCACAATCCTTTATATATTATCTTCTGAATCATTTGCTTCATCATCTTCTTCATTATCTTCACTATCACCTTCTTCATCTTCTTCAGTATCATCTTCTGAATACCAATCTTCTTCATCATCTTCACCATTGCTATCTAAATCATCTTCTATATGTTCTTCATATTCATCATTAAGAATAGAGTTATCTATTTCTGCATAAACAACTTCAGCATCTACTAGGTTATAGATTTCATCATTATGAACAATTGAAGGTAATATGACTTGTAATCCATCTTCTTGAAATGGTTCAATGTTTGTTGTAGATGTGGGAGCATCAATAGTGCTTCGAGCCTTCACTTTAATGACAACTAACAAATGAGCCTTCTCACGACGACCACTGGGATAAGGTGTATAGTACACCTGCATGGCTTGTTGTGCAAAAATGAAAGGATCAAACTTGTTGTACCTCCTAGATGTATTAAGTTCAACAATCCCATATTGCTTATGAACCATCACACCATGGTTAGGGGTTGTATCAAACCACTCACAATTGAACAACACTAATTTCTTCACAAGAGTTCCTGCATATTCTATTTGTACAATCTCTTGTAATATGCCATAATATTCACATTCTGAATGGCTATAATAATGTCCCTTAACACAAACTCCACTATTTACAGTTGATTTTCCATGGGTATATGAATCTACATGAAACTTGTAACCATTGATAAAGTAGATAGGCCATGTCCTCACTTTTCTATTTGGTCCCCAAGCAATGTCATGTAAAAAGGGGTTAACAACATTGTTCACTGGGTTTTGAACCTATGTCACAATTTTTAATGTTAGCCTAGATTCAAATTACCACACAAAATATGTAAACTAATAACTACTTACATGTTCTTGAAACCAACCCGAAAAGTTTACTTCAATTTGAGATTCTATCTCACTATCCGATATTTGAGGATTATATGAATTTAACATTTCAACAAATAAGCTGCATGTAAAAGTATGTCAACACCATATATAAATAGCCAATGTAACTCCCTCTTAATCAACCACACTTACTTGATATAATGTTGTACTTCATCACAATTCATAAGAACATATCTAGTAGCAACTTCCACTTCCTTATCATTCAAAAAATGAGACTTGTATTCTCCAGATGGCCTACCTGGATAGTTAAAAATAGAAATTGTAGGTAGGTCTGATTTGTTGAATCAAGAGTTTTGATGATTCCAAACTAACATCCAAGAGCTTGGATTGAAGATATCAAAGGAGATCAAAGGGTTTCAAGTGAAGAATTTCTGAGTAATAGCAGCTAGATCTTCTGTAGGATCTTTTGTTATGTTTCAATGAGGGTAAAAGATTTTGATTTTAAGAAAAGATGTTTTTAAACCTTGATTTTATGTTAAATCTTGACTTATTTGAAAAATACCCACAAACAGACGAAGTTTGAAAGTTTAAACTGAACTGTCACATTGGAAATTCGAACTTTGCCTTTCAAAATTTGAATTTCGAGCTAAAACTAAACAAGTCTGAAGAGATGTCCCTCTGTCAGACGGATTTTAGCTATACAAGATGAACTAAATCAGTTTGAAAGAAATCAAGTTTGGGATTTAGTACCTAGGCCCAAAAATCATCCTATCATTGGTACCAAATGGGTTTTCAGAAATAAACTTGATGAATCTGGAACAATAATCAGAAATAAAGCTAGATTAATTGCTAAAGGGTATAATCAGGAAGAAGGTATTGATTTTGAAGAAACCTTTGCACCAGTAGCTAGATTTTAAGCTATAAGAATACTGCTAGCATATGCATGCATGAAAAATATTTTACTGTATCAAATGGATGTAAAGAGTGTCTTTCTAAATGGATATATCATGGAAGAGGTTTATGTAGATCAACCTCCAGGTTTTGAGGATTCTACAAAACCAAACCATGTTTATAAATTGAAGAAAGCTCTTTATGGTTTAAAACAAGCCCCTATAGCATGGTATGAGAGACTGAGCAATTTTCTAACTGAAAAGGGGTTCAATAGAGGTAAAGTTGACACAACCTTATTCACTAAGAAAGAAAATAAAGATTTACTAATTGTTCAAATCTATGTTGATGATATTATTTTCGGTGCTACTAATGAAACTCTTTGCAAGAAATTCTCTGAGTTAATGCAGGGAGAATTCGAGATGTCCATGATGGGTGAACTTAACTTCTTCCTTGGACTACAAATTAGACAGCTTGATGATGGTATCTTTCTCAGTCAATCCAAGTATCTAAAGGAGCTACTAAAGAAGTTTGGAATGGAGAATGCCAAGCCAATGGGAACACCAATGGCTACTGCAACCAAACTGGACATGGATGAGAACTGGAAGATGTTTGATATTACTCAATATAGAAGAATGATTGGATCCCTACTGTACTTAACTGTAAGCAGACCTGACATTATGTTCAGTGTCTGTATGTGTGCAAGGTTCCAATCATGCCCCAAAGAAACCCATGCAACAGCTGTGAAAAGAATTTTTAGATATCTTATTGGAACATCACAGATGGGTCTTTGGTATCCAAAAAGCAATGGAGAAGATCTCAAAGGATACACTGATGCTGATTTTGTAGGATCCAAAACTGACAGAAAAAGCACAAATGGAACTTGTCAGTTTCTTGGAGGATCCCTGGTTTCATGGTTCAGCAAAAAGCAAAACAGTGTGGCCCTATCCACTGCAGAAGCTGAGTATGTTGCAGCTGGAAGCTGTTGTGCCCAAGTCATCTGGATGAAGCAGCAGCTTGAAGATCTTGAGCTTAAAATGAAAGAGATACCAATCATGTGTGACAACCAAAGTGCCATAAATATCACCAAGAATCCTGTCATGCATTCAAGGATGAAACATATTGAAGTTAGGCACCACTTCATAAGGGATCATGTTCTGAAAGGAGAAGTTAAGCTAGAGTACATCCCAACAGAGGATCAAGTTGCTGATATACTCACAAAGCCTCTATCAGAAGACAGGCATTGCAAAATAAGGAGAGAATTGGGTATGGTAAATCCCAGTGAACTGTAAGTTATTCTCGTGCAATCTTGTTTTCAAAGGTTTCATCTTTAAGATTAATTCTAACTTTAGCATCGGAGTATGTTTAATTTAAGTTGCAGGTGCCCCTCACAAGATTCAATGGCAATAAACTTGAAGATTGGAGCACACCAGAATGGAACAACCAGAAAGTGAAGTAAATGACGAAAATTCTAAGTTCTGGATCCATTCTGTAAGTCTTTAAAGATGAAATTTTTATTTTAATGTGTGTTAGACGTATTTTGGTTCATAAACTATGTTTTTGAACTGGTCAACGTGGTCAACATTCGAATTTTAGTTGACTAACAGACAAACTTGGGCCTGTTATACCTTGGAACAGTTCTCATTGATGCCTCAAAATTTGTCTGTTGGATCTTGGAAGTTCGAATTTTCAAAAAAAAAAATTTCAAAGTTATGTTTGTCCATCCCTGTTATACGAATTATCACTTCTTAACATACGAATGTTGGACAACCTTTACAAAAGTTGAAAAATTTGAATTTTCAGTTCAAAATTCGTCTGTTGAATCATGTTCTTCATGTTGAATGCTTGAAAGATGAAGTTTTGCATGCTTAATTCGTCTATTGGTTGATGTTTTGTTTGTTGCCTGCTGTTTTCTCTTCAACATTCGAACTTTATTGGAACAAAATTCATCTGTTATGCTTGTCTTGCTTGATCCAAGCCACTGTCAGACAAACTTTCAGAAGAAAATTCGTCTATCAGTAAGCTTTGTTGAACAGTTTAACTTGTAACTGCCCGAAGTTTGAATTTTGACCTCTCAAAATTCGTCTGTCAGACAGTTACTTACGTTAAATCTGACAGTTTTCCAAAGAACAGACGCAACCCTATTCTTAACTCCTCTGAGTCTGTTCTAATTCTCTCATCAATTCCCTTCAATTCTGACCAAAAACTGCCACTTCCCACCGATTAAACTTCCTTTCGCATCATTTAAAACCCACTCTAAGCTACATTCTGCAACATTCATCCGAAAAATGGCGAGGGTTAAAAATCCTGAAGCTGGGAAAGCTGGAGCTCGGCCAAAGAGAGCGGTGAAATCTCAATATGCCACCAAGGAAGGAGAAAAATCAAAGAGAAAGGCTGAATCCAGTAAGGCAACACCTTCCAAATGCCAAAAGACTGCATCCAAAGTAGATTCTCAGAAAGCTGGACCCTCCTCACCGAAAAGTGCAGAACCTTCGGTTCCAGTTCCTTCAGAAGCTGCTGCTGTTACTTCCACTTCGTCCTTCAGTACTCAATCTGGAGAGTACAAGCTTACCACACTACCATTATGGAGCACTCCACAAATTCAAGAAGAATACTCCACCAAGTTTGCCAACAAAAAGTTAATTAAGCCACATTGTGTAAATTTGGAAGATTTCTTGGTCTCCAATAATTTTGATGCTGGTATATGGATTATGAGATACAAGAATCTATTGGAAGTATTAGAGAGATATGATGATGAGGTAGTAAAGTCATGGTATGCTTCCTTGAAGTACTATAACAAGAAGAAGAAGTGGGCAGTTAATCTAAGATCTAAGACCATTTGGCTCACTGATGAGACATTCAATGAGGTGCTGAAGATCCCTGGGCAAGATGGACTCAAGATTGATATCACTGCCTCTGGGTACATGGATGAGGCAGATATGGCTGATGAAGAAGGTGGTCCCTCTCTGAACTACAAGGAGAGTACTATTCTGAGCACATTGTTTAGAAGGAGGGAAAATTGGCCATCCATAAACATGTTGAAGCCTACAGACCTCAGTGTTCAAGTGAGGATCCTGCACTACATAGTGTCCAGGATTATATTCAACAAAGGAGGCAGCTTCAACTTTATAACAAGGGCAGAGGCACATGTCATGGCTGCAATCATGCGTGGGAAACTGATTAATATGGGACACCTCATTCTCCAACGCATGATCAAGGCTAGAGATCAGAGGAAGGACTCCACACTCCCTTATGCTGCTATCATCTCCAGAATTCTGCAGTATGCTAGAATACAGCATCTTGAGAAAGGAAAGGGTAAGCCCACAGAGATCTTCAAGGAGGAGGAACTGCAGAGGATAGACATTGAAAGAGATGAAGGAAGATGGGTTGGAAAAGGAGCAGGGAAATCTGAAGATTTGTTCTTTGTTGCTGATGTCTCCCTACAGCAAGAAGGCACCTCTGAGGCTCCTGGCAGATCTGTACCTCAGCCTACTCAGCCAATTTCATCTCCATCCAAGCCCACTCATATTCCTTCCACTCCCTCCTCTCGTGCCAAGCCAACTAAGATCACTGAGTTGTATGACAGTTTGTCCACACTCATTCTCAGTATTCGGGATGAGCAAAATGCCAAATTTGCTCATCTGCAAGATCAGATCCATCAGTTGGCTGTGAACATGAAGGTGGTGGCTGATGCTTATGAAGAGATCAGAAGTACAATCCCTACCACTTCATCTCCACCTCAGTCAGGGTCCTCTGTGCCTGTCCAATCTCCAACTCCTGAGGCTCCAAGCCCATTCGAGATTGCCTCCTCTGACCATGATGATGATATAGATGGTCCTGGTGCAATAAGGACACCAAGTCCTGGTCCACCCTTGGACTATGGATTGGAAGAAGAAGGACTTCAAGAAACAAGCCGTCCTGAGCCTATGCAAGAAGATGCTCAGGATTCAATTCTGTCCATTCAAGAATCAGAGCAAGTTGAAAGACTGGTTGCAGCCATTTCAACCTCTTCTATGCAGGAAGGTGTAAGCAATGAAGAGAGGAGCATTGTTCCTGTTATTGATTATGCAGCTATTGCTTACAATGCTCTCCTACAAGTACAAAGAAGAAGGCTTGAGGAAATGTTTCCTCCTAATGAACTAGCCACTTCCTCTCTTGCTGCTTATAGGCTTTCAGAGGAACAGAGAGCTCAACTAGCTCTTTCCAGGCAGGCAATGCAGGAGCTGCTGGAAATCTCTGACGAGGAGCCAAGCATTGAGCCGCCAACTGACCCTGAAATACCTTTTGCTCCTGTGCCACTTCATGCTATTCCTGTCTCTTAGAACCCTCCTCCGGCTGATTTTGTTAGCCTTCCTGATGATGCCAAAAAGGGGGAGAAGACTGGGCAAACTGGAAAGTCTGCTGCTACTGAGCAATCTGGGAAAGGGAAAACATACAGCAAGAAGACCAAGCCCAAGAAGAAATGATTGAAGATTTTCTTAGAGATTAGGCTTGAGTCCTCTTGTAGTGCTTTGTGTTTCTGTTTCTATTTTGAATGTTTGCATTTTGTATTGAATATTAGAACTTTGATTAATTTGGTTTTTGTATAGCAACTCTTGATTAAATGAATGGATTTCTTTGTTGCAATGTTTTGTGCATATTACTCTTTGAATATTTTCACTTGATCTGCTATATATGATATCTTTCGAAATATAATGCATATGTTGAGGGGGAGCTTGTTAAAGCAAACCCAAGTACTAATCCAGTTTGTGAGTTGTTTTGTCATCATCAAAAAGGGGGAGAATGTTGAATCAAGAGTTTTGATGATTCCAAACTAACATCCAAGAGCTTGGATTGAAGATATCAAAGGAGATCAAAGGGTTTCAAGTGAAGAATTTCTGAGTAATAGCTGCTAGATCTTCTGTAGGATCTTTTGTTATGTTTAAATGAGGGTAAAAGATTTTGATTTTAAGAAAAGATATTTTTAAACCTTGATTTTATGTTAAATCTTGACTTAGTTGAAAAATACCCACAAACAGACGAAGTTTGAAAGTTTAAACTGAACTGTCATATTGGAAATTTGAACTTTGCCTTTGAAAATTTGAATTTTGAGCTAAAACTAAACAAGTCTGAAGAGATGTCCCTCTGTCAGATGAATTTTGATTCTCCAAAATTCAAATTTTCATCCAAGTCTGAAAGAAGCCTTTTAGTGACAGACGAACTTCACATATTCAAAATTCGAATTTCTGATAAAAAGCAGTTTGTGAAAACTAAAGAAATTCATCTAAAATAATGTTGAAGTTCATCTGAAATCAAGAAGAAATTGAGTTTGAAAAATGCTCTCCGACAGACGAACTTTGGCTTTCCAACATTCAAATTTTCATATAAGTCTGAAAGAAGCTTCTTTGAAACAGACGAACTTTAAGTCTTCAAAATTTGAATGTCAGACAAAATGCAATTTGTGAAAACCAAAGAAATTCGTCTGAAACAATATTAAAGTTCATCTGAAAGCAAGATTATATTGAGTTTCAAAATTGCTCTTTGACATACGAACTTTGAACATTAAAATTCGAATTTCAAAAGCTATGTTTTTGAAACTGTTGAAATGAAACATTGACATATGAATGACAAAGTCCTGTAACATTCGAATATTGAATTTAGTCTGAAAAGAGTCACTCTGACAGACGAACTTCACTCTTTCAAAATTCGAATTTCAAAGAAAGTGATCTACAGTGCCTCTTTGAACGTTCTACAGACAGACGAATTTTGGGCTTCCAAAATTTGAATTTCGAAGGCACTATAGAAAATTGAAAACACTGTTCACACTTAACCGAAAAACTTTCTTCTTGAAAATTCGTATGTCACATTGTGAAAATGTTTGGTAAGTTTCAAAATTCGAATTTCACTTCATGAACAGACGAACTTCGTGCTGTAACGTTGAAAGCTTTAACCTTCGGTTCCTTCGAAATTCGTCTATTGACCAACCAAAATTCGAATTTCAGTATGTCAGAAACATTAAATGTGGTTGGTAAACGGATAGTTTTTCAGAGTAACCGTTGGATAACTTCCCCAACAGATAGATTTTGTCTCTAACGGACATTTGAGATCTAAATCTATAAATATAACACCATTTGAAGTTGTGGGTAACGAATCAAACTTGTATATACCAAATTTCTACCAAATCTTCTTCTCAAGAGCTTTTACCCTCTCAACTTCAATATCTGTACTTTAACCTTCATATCTACTCTATTCAAGAGAGTTATTTCTTTGTAAACAATCTACTCTTCATCTGGAAGATAGTTTTACTTGTGAGGGAAAATCACGAGGGGATTGGGAAGCACATTGTAGAAGTACTTAGAGAGATTGAGAAAGCTCCAGAAACAGAGCATACTCGTTGTACTGTGGCATTAGCAAGAAGCCCGTTGAATTCTTGCTGTATAGTGGAAAAATCTCAAGAGTTGTCTTGGGGACTGGACGTAGGTCAAGTGATAGACCGAACCAGGATAAATTACTGAGTCTTCTTCTCCTTATCTTTATTTTTCAGCTTGCTCTGTTTTATACGTTGCTTTCATTATACTGTGCTATCTTCACCCACTTCACTTTGTGCAGAAAAATTTCAATCTTCCCAATTCACCCCCCTCTTGGGAAGTCATCCTTGCTAACATGATTCTCCACCATCATAATTTCTTAGAGGCCTTGTTAAGTTTGATAGTACTTGTGGCTCAAAGTAATGAGAGCAAAATGTTACAGTCTCCTCAATTATATAAGCCTCACAAATAGAGCCTTCCATACGAGGTTTATTCTTCACTTTTTGCTTTAAGGTGTGTAGGAACCTACATAAAGAGTTGTGGAGGCTAAGATATATTATGGTTTTCAAATATTTGTTCTCAGTAAATAATGAGAAGTTTTGATACCTTTCAAATGGATACATCCATCGACATTGAACAGGTCCCCTGACCTTGGCTTCATAGGAAAGATGGATGGGCAAATGCTCCATTGAGTTAAAGAACCTTGGGGGGAGGACCTTCTCCAATTTGCACAATGTCACAACAATGTTCTTCTCTAACACCTCCAATTGTGCCCTTGTTAAGGTAGGGGCACAAAGTTCTTTAAAGAATTTACTAAGCTCAGTTATAGGATTCCATACAACTTCAGGCAAATTAGAAAAGGCAATAGGAAGCAAGTATTGCATAAACATGTGGCAATCATGACTTTTCATTCCATACATCTTTGCTTCCTTTATGTTAACACATCAGGCCAAATTAGATGCATAGCCATCTGGGAGTTTCAAGTTCTTTACCTATTGACAAACAGCCCGTTTTTGTTCTAAATTCAATGTATATTGTGCTTTTGGGATCAATGTTCTCTCTTCATTAACTATAGGATCTAATTCCTTCCATCGACAATATTCTTTCAAGTCTTTTCTTGCATTTGCATCATCTTTAGTCTTCTCCTTTATATCCATGATGGTGTAAAACACATTGTCAAATACATTTTTCTCAATGTGCATGACATCAAGATTATGTCGAATCAATTTAGTTTTCCAATAAGGCAATTCCCAAAATATGCTTTATTTTGTCCAAAGGTGAATCTCCTTATACCCTTCAATTGGTACAACATCTCCCCACTCAACTACCTTTGGCAAATTACACACTCTTTCCAAAACTTCCTGCCCATCTAACCGTGGTAGAGGCACTGAGTACTCAACCCTATTATTATAAAATGAACTTTTATTTCTCCTGTACACATGATCTAATGGAAGAAATTGTCGATGACAATCAAAGAAAGATGTTTTCTTCCCATGCTTCAATTGGAATGACTTCGTATTCTCCATACATATAGGGCATGATAATCTCCCTGTCGTCATCCAACCAGATAACATTCCATATGCTGGAAAGTCATTAATTGTCCATAATAAGGCAGCCTGCAAATGAAAGTTTTGTCTCAGTGAGGCATCATATCTTAGAACACCCTCAGCCCACAATAATTTTAGTTCATCTATCAATGGTTGTAAGTAAACATCTATTTTCCCCTTGGAATTTTTAGGACCAAGGATAATCAATGTCAAAAACATATGCTCTCTTCTGATGCACATCATTAGTGGTAGATTGTATGGAGTAACAATCACTGGCCAACAAGAATAATTTCTCCCATATTGGGCAAATGGCATAAAGCCATTAGCACACAACCTGAGCCTTACATTTCGTGGATCACATGCAAAGTTAGGGTATGTGTTGTCAAACACCTTCCATGCTTCTCCATCAGAAGGGTGAGAAAGGACACCAAAATCTCGACGATTGTCATAATGTCACCTCATTTCCTTTGCCATTTTCTCAGAAGCAAATAATCTCTGAAGTCTAGGAATTAGTGGTAGGAACCACAACTGCTTATTTGCAATTTTCTTTTTTCTTCCACTACTATTTCGCCTTGTGGAATATCTTTCTTCATTACAAAACTTACATTGGGTTAAATTCAAATCATCTTTATAATATAGCATACACCCATTCAAACAACAATCTATCTTTACATAATCAAGTCCTAACTTAGATACCAGCTTCTTTGTTTGGTACAAGTTTGTTGGCAAACGAGTACCTTTAGGTTGTGTTGCCCTCATGAACCATGAAAGATTATCATAGGTTTGATGTGACATGTTAGAGTTTGCCTTAATACTTAGCAAATGTACAGCTGCCAAAAGTTCAGTCCAATCATTACACCCTTCCCATAAAGGTTGTTGTGCTGCATGCAACATGTCATACAATGCCTTTGCATCAGGATTTGGGATCTCTACAGCACTTTCATTATAGTTAGCCCTGAAGCTTGGCCCAGCTACATCCATCACCATAGACTCATATCGCATAAACTGTTCTCCAACTTGCCCATAAGAAATATCTTGCATGTTATCCAAAGGATAAAGGGATGGACCTGCCTCAATCGATGCTTTACCATGACAAGTCCATCGATAATAGTCTGGCTTAAATCCATGCTTGTAAAGATGCACTTTCACTGTGTCGAGATCTAAGTATTTCTTGCATTTACATTTCTTACAAGGGCACCTAATCTTCTGATCATGTAAGAATGGAGGCAATTGGCAAGCATGATTAAGAAACTCTTCAACCCCCTCAAGAAACTCTGTCTTCAAGTATCCACAACTTGAATCTATTCTATCATACATCCATCTTCGATTTTCTGAATCATCCATCCTCACCCCCAATACACCTATGATATTGAAGTCCCAACAAAATATTTTAGGTATTTAAAAGCTGCCCTAAAGGGTCTGAATAACTTAAACTTTAATGAACTTTTCAATTCTTTATACTAAATATATTATAATTTTGTACACATTTGAGTTGAAGTGAAAATAAGTAATACCATAGTGAATTTAAAACTGAAAATCACATATTACTGCAGTATCCACTCAATTCAAGCACTAGAATTAATAATAGTAGATTAAACCATTTAGGTATAAATCCAAAAGGCCAACAAAAGCAAAAGCAAGCAACAATATATCTTATTTGGATTTTAGACCAAATACAACAGATGAAATCCAAAATTAACCCAAACTCTAAAAATTATAGCATATATCAAATTATAAATAAAAAAAGTACACATTACCTTTTCTTTTTCACTAGCTTTCAATGGATTGGGCCCCTCAAACTTTTAATGCCTCCTGTTTTTGTAGTCTGCCAAATTATAAATAAAGATAAAAGTGTAGTGTCCTACTCTAATAAGTCAATTTAACTTCCCATAAGCTAAAACCGAAGAGAACCTTAAAGGAAAGAGGAGTCAAAAATAGAAATCTGATCACATCCAAGATGTGAGAAAGCCCAGATCCCTAAAGACCCCTGTCAGTCATCAAAATAGTAAGAGAAAAGAAAGAACAAGCAAGGGTATGCTAAAGGACAAGGATAAGATTTCACCTCATGTTTTTACGTTTGATTGCTGGAATGAAAGTCAATAACACCCACGTGACACATAAAGTGGCAAAGTTTGAATTTAAGGTTGAAAATTAAAAAAAAACAGAGAGAGATTTGCATCATTCACACACCACATGCTTGACTTTATGCATGAAAATAATGTCAAAAAGTTAACAATTTTATATCTACCGTCGTGAGTACCACATGCTCAAGGAACACAGGATATGCTACTTTTTTTTTTATTAAGATTATAATATAACTAGTCACAATTGGAAAGAAAGAGAGCCGCTACTTTTTTATTGGGATTACAATGTTACTTGCCACAATTGGGAATGAAAGAAAAACTGTCATCAATCCCCAAGATGTTATCTTATATTTAGTTTTTAGCAAAGTAGATTGAATTCAATCTACTTTTTGAGATGCTCAATGTGCAAACAATAGATTAATCTTCATCAATCCCTAATGTGTGTCATAATATTATTTTAGATTAATCTTCAATCTTCATATGACAAAATATTCATCTCATAAACAAGGAAAATAGACAAATCAATCCATTTGACTTATTGTGCCTAAATTCCAGTAGCTAATATAAAGCCAACTTAAATCATTGAACAAATCTAGTTAGTAATTATAAGTGGAGCATCTTAATTATTTTTGTCCCATTTTTCTTATATTCCCCACTTTCCCTTCCTACTTCTTGTCAGACACACTACCCTTGTATTATCATAAAAATGATATAAAACATTTAAATGTTTTGGTCCTCACAATAGGTCCCAAAAAAAAAAGTTCTGGTCAAGTATAAAAATTGGGAAAGAAAATGTCAGGTTCATGGGTTTAATAGTTCAGCCATGTGATGATGTTTCTTGTCCTTTTCAAGATGATGCCCCACTTAGATTTTTCTAATTTTTGTCATAAAAGCGTCGAAGTAAACCCGCTACCCTTTACTTTTTGTCCACTTTCAGATAAATCAACCACAACCTCAAAATGCCAACTTAGAGAGCAAATTTGTCGTCAAAGAAGGAGACATAAATGAAAAGCTTCATGAAAAATTCCTTCTTAAACTTATCCATACATCTATTTAACCATGATAAACGTACAAGAAGCAGAGGAGGACGAGTGAGCAGCAAAGGACAAACCAGAAAGGAGCAAGCTTCGATCTGCCTCTCTTCAAGTTACGGTGCAAGATTGAGCCAAGGAGGAAGGTGAACGATGGAACGAGCTCTATGTGAGGATCAAAGGGAGAAAGAGCTCTGTGTAAGGGTCAGACGGAGAGACTAAGAATGAGCAGTGTTAGGGCTTTCTATTTAGACAGTAATTTAGTGAAAGGGATTGAGAGGGAAGAGGAAAAAAAAGAGAGGGAAAAAATTTGGGACCAAGTGATGCCGTTTCGTTATTTTCCAAAGGGGAATTTGAGAGTAAACTCATAAAAAAAAAGATTTATAATTTTATGAAATTTTTAAATTTTGTCATAACAAAAGATATAAAAGCCGCTAAAAAGGGATTTGGCCAAAATAATTCGAACAAATTTTTTTCAATTATTTTATTTTATTATTGTTATTTTTTGTCCAACATTTTTTATTATTTGAATACATAATATATACAAAATAAATCTTGCAATAATCTTGTTGATCAAATCAAACAAGTATCCAATTGCTATTGAGAAATTTTACATTACTTATTTGTTGATTGGATGGTTATAATATTATTTTAGATTATCAATTTTGTTAAAAAGGCATTTGAGAAGATTTGAAATAAGTTAAAATAATAAACTTCGTGTGATAAATTCTTGATTTAATTAGGTTTTAACATACATCATAATTTTGGGATTAAATGAATATACATAATGATTTACACAATTATGATTATATAATAAGTTGATATATTTTTTTTATTATCGCATAATGAAGCGTTTATTTCGTTAATTACATCCCTTAATGATACACATTGCATTATTTTGTTTGTCCAAATCTTATACCAAACACCTAAGTTAAATTGCAGTTGATATATGAAGTAAAATCATTTTTTTAAAAAAATTGTAATAGGAATTTGTGTTATGAAATTACATCATACCATAGCAGATTTAGGTGTAATATGTAGTTGCCGATATATATTCATGAAATTATGCGATAAAAATGATCATGGAGGATATCTAATGCAAACAACATAATATTTATTAATTCTAAAACAAAATGTCTTGATTGGGTTATAACAATGAGATATACAATTTTGATAATTTTAATTATTAAATAAAAATCAAGTGAAATCATTCATCAGGGAAAAGAAAATTATGAAAATTTAAAAGGAATTGTGTTGGTTATTTTTTTTTGGACTGTTTTATAAAAAAAATATAAATTTCACTTATATAAATGTTCATCTATTTATAAATAAATTTGTAAATTTAAAATGTATATAATCCAGATATAACTTTATTTATTTATATATATATTATATTTCCTTTAGATCAAGTCATAAAACACATCAAGTCAAGCCACCATCTAAATTAAATCATGATAATTTAGGATACTTAACACAGGCCCTTAAATAAAAGAAGACTTACAGTAAATATTTTATAATTCTCAAACTTTGAAGAAGATGAGAGTAGTGGTCAAAAGACCAGCTATCGCCCATGTTTGTGCCTTCGAACATAGGCCGATAATTTATCAAGGATCGTTTTTAGTTCTAAGCTTCATAAAACTTCTCCACTTCCTTCAATTTCAATTCTTGACTTTGTCACTTGTATACGCTAATTAATCAACTAGAAGTTAGAGATTACGAACCTTAATTTGAGGCAGCTGGAAACCGATGTACTTCACATGTCCTATTTTAGCGAAACTACCACCAGGTCTTGAGCTTATAAAATAAACATTCAAATAGCTGCTAATGACACAATCACAATCATACATACACACAAATACTCTTATCAGACAACCTTACAACATATTAACCCCTAAGGTACATTTCGAAATTATTAGCAACATGACCATTATATAACACTAAAATTGATATCATAAAAATATTTTTCAAAAAATTAGTGTGAGAAACAAATTTAATGCAAAAATTAAATTACAAACACGTTTCCTCATTTTGGACAGATTTTGCAACAGAAATAGAGACTGAAATTTTGAGATGGATAACACCGTCACAACGCCTGTCCCAAAAGTGGAATACGCTATTCTTAAAATTTTCAGGCGAAATTTTGCGAAGGAAAATTCCGTCTCAAAATATCCGCGGAAAATTCCGCCTCAAAATATCCGTCCCTACTTTCGTCGCAGATTCCATCCCAAAATGCGGATATGTTATTCCAAAAAATTTGGGACGGCAATTTGTGACTGAATATTCCGTCAAAAATTTTTCATCGGAAGTTGTGACGGAAATAGTGACGGCTATTTTTGTGATGCAAATATCCATCCCAAATATTGGTGACAGAATTTGGGACGGCATTGTGACGGATTTGGGACAAATTGTAATTCGTCACAAAATTCCGTCCCAAATTCCATGTTTTCTTGTAGTGCAACCTAGCAAACCTATTTGCTAAGGTAATTTCTATTGCATTATCTGAAAGGATCGTGTGTATTGGATTTTGTCAATTCAATGATCTTAATTGATATATACACGGTATTCATTTTCCTTAACTCTTGTTTTTTTCCCATTGGGTTTTGTTAGTAAGGTTTTTAACAAGGCAATATTTGATGGTATATACAAAGAATAATATACTCTTTTTCTTTACTGGGTTTTCTTCCCCACAAGATTTTTCCTAGTAAGTTTTTTAGTAAGGCACATTCTTTGATAATGGATATCTGAGAGGGAGTATTATGAAGATTTTGGATGTTCATCTAAAATATTAATTACCTATTTAACTTGTTTAATTAATTATTATCCTCTTTAGAGTTAAAACTCACTCTAATATTAGGACCCATTATCTCTTATATAAATACCAATAAACATTCTTTTGACTCCTCACATATTCTCTCTAATATTCTTTACCTCTTTTTCAAATTACCTACTTTATTTCATAATATATCCATTATAACATGATAAGGAAAAAATGCTTGAAAGGTCTCTTCAATTGTTCTCCTTCCATCTGCGTGCTATTGGCACTCGGGTAACAAAAATTACCCCACCAAAATAAAACAAATTAAAAATTACTAAAAGAAATCAAAAAGGAGAAACCATTATAATATTACACAACACGTTTAATATATATATATATATATAATTCAATAAAATTAAAGATACAATACAAAAAAGTTCATGAATGAAACACTCAAATTATAATATTACAAAACATGTAAATCTACTTCTATATTACTACTTAGAGGATAGGGAATATGGTTTGAATAAGTGTGAGAATAAGAAGTACAATTCCAGCAATAGAAGCCGCAGTTTGCCAAGGTGTCTGGAAATAATCGCTTCTCAAAGTTGCCTTCATCTTGTTTCATGGATTTTCATAGAAATCATCCAAGTTTGACTGATATAAGTATAGTGTACATTCAAATTACGTCAGACTATTTCTTTCCAAAGGCCATCAAATACTTTAGCAACATGCTCGCTATTGCCCAAAGAGTTGTTGATTATTTTACTATGAATAAGGACATCCACATCTTTATATGTGTTGATTAGGCGACCCAATAAAACAACATAGGCAGTAATATAAGATTCATGAAGATAACAACATTGTTCTAAAGTTATCATATTACGGAACAAAGTTTCAGTGGGATCTCCCACGAAAATAATGGGGACCTTAATAGTAGATCCTGAAAATTTCAAGTCTAATAAGCACTCGCTTTTGTTGACGTCTAACTTTACTCCTGCTTCTTGTAACTCATTTGCACCATATGAAAGAACGTGGTCGTCAATTTTTAGCCACGTAAATATCTTTCCTGGCAAGTGAAAGGTCCTAAGAAGATCTGTGAAATGCTTTATCTTTACATTAGAATTAGGCCTTTTCTTTTGTTTGTTGAATTGTCCAAAGTACCAATAGGTGAGCCTAAGAAAGGAGAGGCTACCACGAGGGAGTAGAGCAGATGCCAGATTGAACATATCTTCAAGAAAAAGAAGGGAAGTTGATTTTCAAGTAAAAGCAAATCCCTAATTATGGAATTCTTCAACTTTGGTTGTGACAGTTTAGAATCATTTTTTATCTCACCTTTCATTGTCTCAATGAAGAGTTCAATCATGAATGCTGCATCGACTAACATCAGTTTCATAAAATCCTTCTTGTTAAGATGGATAATATGTGAGCAAGAAGCCCGAATTGCTGGTTCTGAATCTTGCACAAATCTAACCAAATCGCCCATTTTTTGGGGTGTACATCTTTGAGTAGATCTTTTGAAGAATATTCTTTCGTGCATTTTAATTTCCTCCAGCTTCTCATTGCAATGGTGAAAGGGACCTATGGATACAACTTTTGGGGTGTAAGCGTCCTCTTTCAGACCACGGAGTGGTTGAGGCACCTTGTAGATACAAAGCTGAGGAGAAATAAAACCATCTTCGCTTGTCTTGGTCATTTCTTCTATGTTAATGATCACATTATCTTCCATCTATCAAATGTGATTTAGAAAGGAATCAGCAGCAGTAAAGCAGTAAGAAAAGGGAAATTAAGTAAAAAAAATCAAGAAATAAAAAACCTTCAGAATTGAACAAAAGTAGGATATGCATATATAGTTTCTGTTCCGAATGATTTGAAGATGAATCTTCAGAATGAGATGTGAGAAATGGTCGCATTTCTGTGATTTCTTCCCCCATCACCATAGCCTCCGCAACGATAATCTCAGAGGGCAAGACCTCCATCTACCAGATTTTTCTTTGAAATGAATCTCAGAATGTGCTCCTCTTGCTTTCGCTCTATCTATCGCAAAAGGCTCTCTTATGGATTGAGGACTAATAGATAAGGTCCAGTATTATTATTGCACGGACTCCCCCACACAAGACTCGTTGACTAGTTGGTCAGACGTGACAAGTCTCTAGGAGCCAAACTCCAATTGATGACTCATTAAAAAATAAGATATTCAAATTTAAATACTCATAATTTGTAAGATTAAGGATTAACAAATTTAAAAGAGCGAAAGACATACCCTTTCCAACTAACTAGGAACCTTTTATTTTAGCTTGTTAATGAAAAAAGAAAAAATCAATTTTTATATAAAAAAGAACTTTAAATTTTTTTCAAATGTTTGTTTAAACTTGTAAAAAATATTTACAATGAAAAAAAGTAGTTTTCTCCTTATGTTAATAAGCTATTATGGGTAATTTCTGAAAAAAAATCCAGTAAATGAGAGAGAAAAAGTGAAAGACCCAGACATACATTCAACTAACTTTAAAAATAGCAAAAATAACAATATATGACCATAAAGAAATATTATAATATAAATTCATACTTTTCTCTTTCATCTTATATCATCTACTTTAGTTGCTAAACAATTTAAAAAGTGATTTTTTTTATTTTCATCAAACAAAAATAATTTGTGTTTGATTTTCATGAAATTTCTAAAAACACTACAACAAAAAAAATCTTTTATATTGGTTATTTTAGCTCATTTATGTTAGTTGTGTAGGTAACGTAGATCTAGCTAACATAAAAAATAAATAATTTAACGTACTAACATAAAATTACATATTCTTTATGTTGGTGTGAATACTATATTTTGTCCAGACTTTAAATATAAATTTAGAAAAAAAATCAATGCGAATTTTCCGTTTAATGTCAATTTGAATGGGAATTTCATAAAATAAAGGAAAAATATATTTTCCAAATTCTCTTTCGAATTTCCCTTTAATCTAAATGAAAAATCCCTGGAGAAATTTCTAAAGGATTACACTCCAAATCCAATTTCATTTCTTTTAGGATTTTCGAAAATCCTATCCCTTTCTTGTAGTTTTTTTTTAATCAATCAAATCATTTTCCTTTCTATTAGGATAAGCAAAAATAAAATCCTATCTTTATAGTCTTAAAAAAAGGCAAACAAAAAATCGTATCCCTTTATTTTTTGTTTTTCAAAAATCCAATCTTTTTTCAAAAAAGGTTATTATTTTAAGAAAACAACAAAACAAAACAAACATTAAAACAAAAAAAATGGGCTGAAATGCTGAGTTATTAAGGGCTCAGGCACAAGAAAACAGAGGGAGCCGTGCGTGAGACGAGAAAAGAAGATCAAGGGAGTCTGGCTCAAGGGAAATGGTGAGGCAAAGAACCATGGCTAGGTTTGAACCAGGTGACAACAAGAGATAGAGACGGAGCTCGGTAACAGAAAATGAAGAACAATTTCCCTCCACTACTCTGTACCTTGTACAGAGAGGTAATGGAGGCGAGGGAGTATTTGGGTGAACATGAATTGGGTGATTAAAGCAGGATAGAAGGAATGCATGAAATCGGAATAAGCACGACCGAGAGAGTGAAGAAAGCAATCATGCGCTCAATTTTTTTGGATGGGAAGCCACTCGCTGAAGCTCTGTAAAAAGGAATGAAAGGCAATTGTACAGGGGGAGAGGCACCGAAAAAGCCCTAGGGATTTGGGGGAGAAATAGAGAGAGCAACCCTAAAGGAGATTCTGCCGAAATTGAAGAGAAAGGGAAGAGAGTCTAAATGCTAAAGTAAGAGGTAAAACAAAAAGGACAGTGAAGAAGCAGAAGTAGAGCACGATGTGGTGAAATTTTGAGAAATGGAGGAAGAATCAGCCAGAATAAAAGAAGCAAAGAATCCGAGTGTGAAGACTGGTGGACGAACAAGGGAGCTGCGAAAAGACGAGTTGTAAGATTCAAATAGGGTTCTCCAATTGGTAATTTTATGCTTGAACTTCGAAGTTTTAATTTCTGTATTAGGTTAAGAAATGATGTTTGGATGTTGATTGTTGTTGCCATTCAATTATGTGCTTTCTTTTATTATTCACCTTCTCAGTTAGTCGGAACAGGGTACATGACAGTGTTGTGATTGCAATTTTGATGTGTCTCCTTAGTCCTCCATTCAAGTTTGTGAACTTGAAGTCGGCTTGCTCTATTTCTGGAAATATTATTCTCAGATCGTAGTGTTGGGAATTTCACTATACATGCAGTGGAAAAACTATAAGAACTTTTCTCCCATGGATCCGTCAACATTGTGTAGATTGAGATGTAGAAAAGGAATTTACCTCTAGTGCGTCCCTTGGTGTTCTTTTTCGTTTCGTTGGACCCCAGGAACTAACACAATTAGTCAGCTCGCTCTATCAGTATCCACATGAACAGTGAGTCCAACTCAAACGATGTGCTAACACCCTCTAGTTGTGATGCCCCAATACAATTCCATAGGAGTCCGTACGATTCCATACCAGTCCGTACGTCTGTATAGTTTTTCTTTCTAAGTGTACGACCACTCTCTCTTTAGGGTAATTCAAATTCTATTATTCTATATCTTAGTCTATATCGATATATAGATAGGATTCGATATTTATTTAATTTAAATCAACAATTTAAACTAAATCAAATATTGATTAAATATATTAGTTTGAATTTAAATCTATCTAATAGATTCAATTTAAACAAACTATCTAATATATATCTAAAATCAAATCTAGATTTAATTTATCATATAAATCAAATTTAGATTATTAGTTTAAATTCAAATTTAGAATCCAATCAAAATTAAATCTAGATTATGATATTAATTTAAATTTAAATCTATCATAGAGAATTAAATTTAAAACTAATTAATTTGAATTTATTTGAATAATATATATTTTGAAATATATATATCAAATATATAATATATCAAACATATATATATTTCAAATTTTAATATATATATATATACATATCAAATATATATATAATTCTATCACCCTAAATTGAACATTAAATTCATTGAATCTAGACACATTTTAGATTCAATAAATCTGGACATTCTAGCTCAAGTTGGCATGTTCTTGTATTTGATCCTGTAGGCTCATATGATATTGACAGTGGGCTAATAACACTATTGGACCCACAAATCACAAGTGACCTCTAGCAAGACATTGTGACTACCCAAATCATATGAGATCGGTGATCCGATACAACCTATCATATAACCCGATCACATCCCTTTTGTCTCATGATATATAGGTCAACTATGAGGCATAGAAACATCATCCTCATTTTATTCGACCATCACTTTCTCAATCTCCAAATAAACCGACAGAACAAATGGAAACTCTTCTATTCGAGCACGGCCATGCATTTTCTTGGTCTCACTCATCGAGGGGCCCATATATATCTCTCCATTAATTAGAGGGACAAATTCATCTTGACTATTCATCTTTCTCCACATGAGTATTACTATGCCCAATCATAGCCTTTATGATCTCCTAATTAAAGGTGACTTTGGACTATGCCAAAGTATAGTGTTCCCCATGTAGGAAGCCATGGTGATCTCAAGTCTGAGGGCTTAGTGACACGGTTATATATGAGATATGCTTATGACTTGATCCATACAGTTATCTCATGATGGGTCAATCCAGCGTTTGTTCTCTAACAGGAGCTTATGATTTTGATTTGTAACTTCATACATAATTATCACATAATTATCAATGAAAATCATGCTAGCCTTAATTCATCATTGTTCCCACAAAAATGATTGACTAGGGATATTTAGGATAAAATGATTTATCCAAGGATATTATTATAAAAAAAAACATGCAAGCAATATAATAATGTAAGGGAAAAAAAACACCTTTTTTTTTTATAATAAACACAATGTTCATAATACAATGATTGGCCTATGGCACAATCTCCAACAACTCCCACTTGCACAAGACCAAATCATTGATGTATCTAATACCCATTGACCTAACATGATGCTCATGCTTTATCTATGCAAGCGGCTTAGTAAGAGGATCAGTAACATTGTCATGAGTTGGTATTTTGCATATCTTTATATCACCCCTATCAATGATTTCTCTGATGAGTTGATATCGCCTGAGTATGTGTTTGGTTCTTTGATGTGACCTAGGCTCTTTAGCCTATGCTATTGCACTGTTGTTGTCACAAAATAGATCTATCGGATTTGAGATGTTAGGCACCACTTCAAGCTCAGTGATGAACTTCTTAATCCAAACAGCTTCCTTAGTTGTATCTGATGCTGCTAGGTACTCAGCTTCTGTTGTAGAATCAGCTACAGTGCTTTGCTTGGAACTCTTCCAACTAACTACTCTACCATTCAAACAGAATAGGAATCCTGATTGAGATCTAGAATCATCTTTGTCATATTGGAAACTTGCATCTGTGTAACTATTTACAACTAGCTCATCTTCCAATCCTCCATACACCAAGAATACATCCTTAGTCCTTCTTAAGTACTTCAGAATATTTTTAACAGCAGTCCAGTGATTCTTACCTGGATCTGACTGATATCTACTAGTCATGCTCAAGGCATATGAGACATCCCGTCAATTGCACAACATGGCATACATAATAGATCCAATTGCCAAAGCATATGGAATCTTGCTCATACGTTCTCTCTCATCTCGTGAACAAGGACACTGAGCTTTGCTGACATTGATGCCACGAGACATAGGTATGTAAGCCCTCTTTGAGTCTTGCATACTAAACCTAAGCAATACTTTGTCTATATAAGTGCACTAACTTAGGCCGATTAGACTCTTGGATCTATCCCTATAGATCCTAATACCTAGAATATAAATGGCTTCTCCTAAGTCCTTCATTGAGAAACACTTTCCCATCCATGTCTTGACATTCTGCAAGGTAGGAATTGTTAGCAAGTCTGACTTCCCAAGAGGGGGGGTGAATTGGGAAGATTGAAATTTTTCTGCACAAAGTGAAGTAAGTGAAGATATAACAATATAAAGAAAACAATGCGTAAAACAGAGCAAGCTGAAAAATAAAGATAGGGAGAAGAAGAGTATGCTCTGTTTCTGAATGGGCTTCTTGCTAAGGCCACAGTACACGAGTATGCTCTGTTTCTGAGCTCTCTCAAACTCTCCAAGCACTTTCACTATGTGCTTCCCAATCCCCTTGTGAATACCCCTCACAAGTAAATCTATCTTCCAGATGAAGAGTAGATTGATTACAAAGAAATAACTCTCTTGAAAAGAGTAGATATTAAAGTTTAAGTACAAGTATAGAAGTTGAGAGGGTAAAAGCTTTTAAGAAGAAGATTCAGCAGAAATTCGGTATATACAAGTTTGATTTGTTACCCACAACTTCAAATGATGTTGTATTTATAGATTTAGGTCTCAAATATCCGTTAGAGATTAAATCTATCTGTTGGGGAAGTTATCCAACGGTTACTCTGAAAAACTATCCGTTTACCAACCGCATTTAATGTTTCTGACATACTGAAATTCGAATTTTGGTTGGTCAACAGACAAATTTCGAAGGAACCGAAGATTAAAGCTTCCAAAGTTACAGCACGAAGTTCGTCTGTTCATGAAGTGAAATTCGAATTTTGAAACTTACAAAATATTTTCACAATATGACATACGAATTTTCAAGAAGAAAGTTTTTCAGTTAAGTGTGAACAGTGTTTTTAATTTGCTACAGTGCCTTCAAAATTCGAATTTTGGAAGCCCAAAATTCGTCTGTCCATTGAACGTTTAGAGAGACACAGTAGTTCACTTTCTTCGAAATTCGAATTTTGAAAGGGTGAAATTCGTCTGTCAGAGAGCAGTTTTGAGACTTAAATCATTCTTGATCTCAGATGAACTTTAACATAATTTCAGACGAATTTCTTCTATTTTCTCAAGTTTTGTTTTATCTGAAATTCGAATTTTGAAGACTCAAAGTTCGTCTGTTGCAAAGAAGCTTCTTTCAGACTTGTATGAAAATTCGAATGTTGGAAGTTCAAAATTCGTTTGTCAGAGAGTATTTTTCAAACTCAATTTCATTTTGATTTCAGATGTATTTTATCATAGTTTCAGACGAATTTCTTTGGTTTTCACAAACTTCATTTTACTTGAAATTCGAATTTTGAAATTGTGAAGTTCGTCTGTTACCAGAAAGGATTCTTTCAGACCAGATGAAAATTTGAATTTTGAACAACCAAAATTCGTCTGACAGAGAGCCATCTCTTCAGACTTATTCAGTTTTAGCTTGAAATTCGAATTTCCAAAGGCAAAATTCGAATTTCCAACTTGACAGTTTAGTTTAAACTTTCAACCTTCATCTGTTTGTGGGTGTTTTTCAAATATTTTAAGATTTAACATAAAATCAAAGTTTGAAAACATCTTTTCTTCAAATCAAAATCTTTTACCCAATCATAACAAAAACTAAGACTCTACAAAAGATCTAACAACAAATACTCTTAAAACCTTCACTTGAAACAGCTTTGATCTCCTTTGATATCTTCAATCCAAGCTCTTGAATGTTGGTTTGGAATCATCAAAACTCTTGTTTCAACATTCTCCCCCTTTTTGATGATGACAAAATAACTCACAAACTGGATTAGTACTTGGGTTTGCTTTCACAAGCTCCCCCTCAACATATGCATAAGATATCAAATCAATAGATTAAGTGAAGAGATTTAAGGCACAAATCATTGCAACAAAGAACATAATATATATAATCAAACTGTTGCAATACATGTCCCAATTAAAGAGCAGTTCTCAAAAATATCAAACAACCAAATACAATTAAACAATTAAAAACAAGATACAACAAGAAGATTCAGCCTAAGATCTGAAAACATCATTTCTTCTTTAGCTTAGACTTCTTGCTGTAAGTCTTTCCTTTTCCAGATGGCTCAGCAGATTTTCCAGCTTGCTTAGTCCCAGTTTGCTTTATCTTCTCCCCCTTTTTGGCATCATCAGGAAGCCCAAGAAAGTCCATTGGAGGAGGTATCTGAGTGAGAGGAACAGCACGAAGAGGGACAGGAGCAAAAGGAATCTCTGGCTGAACTGGTGCAGGGGCCTCAGCAGGTTCTTCATCATCATCATCAGAGACCTCAAGCAGCACTTGCATTTCCTGCCTTGAAAGAGCTAGTTGAGCTCTCTGTTGCTCTGAAAGCCCATAAGCAGCAATAGAATGAGAAGCTGGTTCAGCAGGAGGAAACATTTCTTCCAGCCTTCTCCTTTGAGCTAGCAGCAGAGCATTGTGAGCAATGGCAAGATAATCAATAACAGGTACAATGCTCCTTTCCTCATTGCTTGCTCCTTCTGGCACAGAAGAGGTTGAAATGGCCACAACTAGTCTTTCAACTTGCTCTGATTCTTGAATGGACAGAATTGAATTCGGAGCATCTTCTTGCATAGGCTCAAGAGGGCTTGATTCTTGAGGACCTTCTTCTTCTAATCCATAGTCCAAGGGTGGACCAGGACATGGTGTTCTCATAGCACCAGCACCATCTATAACATCATTATCATGGTCAGAGGAGGCAATCTCAAAGGGACTTGGAGGCACAGGGGATGGAGACAGAGTAGGCTCAGGGACACCAGGCTGAGGTGGAGCTGAAGTGGTAGGAATTGCATTTCTTATTTCTTCATAGGCATCAGCCACCACCTTCATATTCACAGCCAACTGATGGATATGATCTTGTAGATGAGCAAATTTGGAATTTTGCTCATCTTTAATGCTGAGAATGAGTGTTGACAGACTGTCAAACAACTCAGTGATCTTGGTTGGCTTGGCTCGTGAGGAGGGAGTGGAAGGAGGGTGAGTAGGCCTGGAGGGAGATGGAATAGGCTGAGAGGGCTGTGGTACAGATCTGCCAGGGGCCTCAAAAGTGCCTTCTTGTTGGAGGGATGCATCAGTAACAAAGAACAGGTCTTCAGTTTTTCCTGCTCCCTTTCCAACCCATCGTCCTTCATCTCTTTCAATGCCCATCCTTTGCAGTTCCTCTTCTTTGAATGCCTCAGTGAGTTTCCCTTTCCCCTTTTCAATGTGTTGAATCCTAGCATGCTGCAGGATTCTTGAAATAATTGCTGCATAGGGGAGTGTGGAATCCTTCCTCTGATCCCTTGCCTTTATCATTCGCTGGAGGATGATATGACCCATATTGATCAGCTTTCCATGAATGATAGCAGTCATCACATGAGCCTCTGCCCTAGTTATCAAATTGAAGCTGCCACCCTTGTTGAATATGATCCTGGACACTATGTAGTGCAGGATTCTTACTTGAACACTTAGGTCTGTGGGCTTCAACAGATTTATCGTTGGCCTATTCTCCCTTCTCCTAAATAAGGTGTCCAAAATGGTGCTCTCTTTGTAGTTCAGAAAGGATCCACCTTCTTCATCAGCTGTGCTTGCCTCATCCATATACCCAGAGGCTGTTATGTCAACTTTCAGCCCATCTTGTCCTGGGATTTCCAGCACCTCATTGAATGTTTCATCAGCAAGCCAAATGGTCCTTGATCTCAAGGTGACCTCCTATTTCATCTTCTTGCTGTTATATTAAAGAGAGGCATACCAAGTCTTCACTACCTCATCATCATATTTTTCAGCAATTTCCAACAGATTTTTATATCTTAACAACCATATTGCAGCATCAAAGTTGTTGGATATCAGAAATTGTTCCACATTTACACAGTGAGGCTTGATTACCTTTTTGTTGGAAAACTTGGTAGTGTACTCTTCTTGAATCTCAGGAGCGCTCCACAGTGGCAGTGTAGTCAATTCGAACTCTCCAGATTCAGTACTGGAAGAAGCAGAAGAGGCGGCAGCAGGGATAGAAGGTTCTGCACTTTTTGAGGAGGAGGGTCCAGATTTCTGAGATTCTGCTTTGGATGAAGATTTCTGGCGTTTAGAAGGAGTAGCTTTACTGGGTTCGGCTTTTCTCTTTGATTTCTCTCCTTCTTTGGTAGCATATTGAGATTTAACATTCCTCTTTGGACGGGCCACAGCTTTTCCTGTTCCAGGAATTTTGGCTCTTGGCTTTTCTCGGTTGAATGATGCAGAATGTGGCTGAGAATAGGTTTATAGGATGCGAAAGGAAGTTTAATCGGTGAAGAATGACGGTTTTTGGACAGGAGGTAAGAGGATTGAAGAGAGAATCAGAACAGACTTAGAGAGGTTACAAATAGGGTTACGTCTGTTCTTTGAAAAACTGACGCATTTAACGTATGTAACCGTCTGACAGATGAATTTTGAGAGGTCAAAATTCAAACTTCGGGCAGTTACAAGTTAAACCGTTTAGGAAAGCTTATTGACAGACGAATTTTCATCCTGAAAGTTCGTCTGGCAGTGGCTTGAAACAAGCTATGCAATCACAACAGACGAATTTTGTTCCAACAAAATTCAAAATGTTGAAGGGAAATCAGCATCCAAGAATCAAAATATCAACTAATAGACGAATTAAGCATGTAAAACTTCATCTTTCAAGCATTCAGCATGAAGAACATGTTTCAACAGACGAATTTTGAACTAAAAATTCAAATTTTTCAAATTTTGTAAAAGTTGTCCAACATTCGTATGTTAAGAAGTAATCCATTCGTATATCAGCGATGGACAAACATAACTTTGAAATTTCAGATTTTGAAAATTTGAACTTTCAAGCTTCAACAGACGAATTTCGAGGCATTACTGAGAATTGTTCCAAGGCATAACAGGCCAAAGTTCGTCTGTTGGTCAACTAAAATTTGAATGTTGACCACGTTGACCAGTTCAAAAACACAGTTTATTAAAGAAATTTATCTAGCAATCAATCAACATACAAATTTCAACTTTAAAAACTTACAGAATGGATTTAGAACTTAGAATAATTGTCATTCACTACATTTTCTGGTTGTTCCAATCAGGAGTGCTCCAAACTTTCAACCTTTTAGCCATTGATTTTCAAAAGGAGCACCTGCTACTACAATAAAACATACTCCGATGCTCAAGTTAGAATTAATTCTAATATTAAAATTTCTAAAGACAGAATTGCACAGAAATGACTTACAATTCATTGGGATTTACCATTCCCAATTCTCTCCTTATTTTGCAGTGCCTGTCTTCTGATAGAGGTTTTGTGAGTATATCAGCAACTTGATCCTCTGTTAGGATGTACTCCAGTCTAACTTCTCCTTTCAGAACGTGATCTCTTATGAAGTGGTGCCTAACTTCAATATGTTTCATCCTTGAATGAATGACAGGATTCTTGGTGATATTTATAGCACTTTGGTTGTCACACAAGATTGGAATCTCTTTCATTTTAACCTCAAGATCTTTAAGCTGCTGCTTCATCTAGATGACTTGGGCACAACAGCTTCCAGCTGCAACATACTCAGCTTCTGCAGTGGATAAGGCTACACTGTTTTGCTTTTTGCTGAACCATGAGACTAGGGATCCTCCAAGAAACTGACAAGTTCCACTTGTGCTTTTTCTGTCAGTTTTGGATCCTGCAAAATTAGCATCAGTGTATCCTTTGAGATCTTCTCCATTGCCTTTTGGATACCAAAGACCCATCTGTGATGTTCCAATTAGATATATAAAAATTCTTTTCACAGCTGTTGCATGGGTTTCTTTGGGGCATGATTGGAACCTTGCACACATACAGACACTGAACATAATGTCAGGTCTGCTGGCAGTTAGGTACAGTAGGGATCCAATCATTCTTCTGTACTGAGTAATGTCAAATATCTTCCCATTTTCATCCATGTCCAGTTTGGTTGCAGTGGCCATAGGTGTTCCCATTGGTTTGACATTCTCCATACCAAACTTCTTTAGCAGCTCCTTTAGATACTTGGATTGACTGAGAAAGATACCATCATCTTGCTGTCTTATTTGCAGTCCAAGGAAGAAGTTGAGTTCACCCATCATAGACATCTCGAATTCTCCCTGCATTAACTCAGAGAATTTCTCGCAAAGAGTTTCATTAGTAGCACCAAAAATAATATCATCAACATAGATTTGAACAATTAGTAAATCTTTATTTTCTTTCTTAGTAAATAAGGTTGTGTCAACTTTGCCTCTGTTAAACCCCTTTTCAGTCAGAAAATTGCTCAGTCTCTCATACCATGCTCTAGGGGCCTGTTTTAAACCATAGAGAGCTTTCTTCAGTTTATAAACATGGTTTGGTTTTGTAGAGTCCTCAAAACCTGGAGGTTGATCAACATAAACCTCTTCCATGATATATCCATTCAAAAAAGCACTTTTTACATCCATTTGATATAATAAAATATTTTTCATGCATGCATATGCTTGCAGTATTCTTATAGCTTCTAATCTAGCTACTGGTGCAAAGGTTTCTTCAAAATCAATACCTTCTTCATGATTATACCCTTTAGCAACTAATCTAGCTTTATTTCTGATTATTTTTCCAGAATCATCAAGTTTATTTCTGAAAACCCATTTAGTACCAATAACAGGATGATTTTTGGGTCTAGATACTAAATCCCAAACTTGATTTCTTTCAAATTAATTTAATTCATCTTGCATAGCCAAAATCCAGTAATCATCAGTTAAGGCTTCTTCAATACATTTGGGTTCAATTTGAGAAATGAAAGCACAGTTGAGCATCTGTTCCCTTAACTGTTTTCTGATTCTGACTTTCTCTTGAACATTCCCTATTACTTGATCAACAGGATGATTCCTTTGATATCTCCAAGCTCTAGGGAGTTCTTGAGATGTTTCTTCATTGTTTTCTTCATCAAACTCTTGCTCCTGGATATCTTCCTCTATGTTAACAGATTCAGATATCTTTGGAGGTTCAGTTCTATCCTTATCAGAAATTCCTAGTTTTTCAAAATTGAAAGTAAGATCATCCTCATTGGTAGCATGTTTTGAAACAGTTTCGTTTTCAATGAAAACCACATGTACAGATTCTTCTACTACATTTGATCTTTTATTATAAACTCTATATGCCTTACTCCTACTTGAATAGCCCAGAAATATACCTTCATCGGATTTGGCATCAAATTTACCTAGATTTTCTTTACCATTGTTGTGAATGAAGCATTTGCACCCGAACACATGGAGGTGTGACAGATTTGGCTTTCTTCCCTTGTACAGCTCATATGGAGTCTTCCCAAGGATTGGTCTGATATAGGCTCTGTTTATGATGTAACTTGCTGTATTTATTACATCAGCCCAGAACACTTGAGAGAGCTCCTTCTCATTCAGCATTGCTCTACCCATCTCTCCAATGGTTCTGTTCTTCCTCTCCACCACTCCATTTTGTTGAGGAGTTCTTGGTGCTGAGAAGTTGTGGTCTATCCCATGCTCATTGCAGTACTCCAGGAAGTATGCATTTTCAAATTCTCCTCCATGGTCTGACCTGATAGATACAATAGAAATACCTTTCTCATTTTGCACTTTCTTGGCTAAGGTTACAAATGCATCAAAGGTATCACTTTTAGAAGAAAGAAATAATGTCCAAGTAAATCTAGAATAATCATCAACAATTACAAGCACATACAGATTACCACCAAGACTTTTCACCCTAGAAGGTCCAATTAAGTCCATATGCAACAATTCAAGTGGTCTAGTTGTGGTAACTACATTTTTAGATTTAAATGACGATTTAGTTTGTTTTCCTCTTAGGCATGCATCACATTCTTTATCCTTTTCAAAAGATATTTTTGGTAGACCAGTTACTAGTTCATTTTTAATCAGTTTAGACAGTTGATTCATGTTCACATGAGCTAATCTTCTATGCCATAGCCAACTATCATTATTCTGACTGATTAAGCATACAGAATCTAAGGGAGGAAGTCCATCAAGATCAATAGTATAGCAGTTGCCATCCCTTTGAGCTTTGAGGATTACTTTGTGATCACTTTTTCTGATGACCAGACAAAACTTTGAGTCAAACAGCACCCAGTTTCCTTTGTCACAAGTCTGACTCACGCTTAGCAAGTTGTGGTTGAGGCCAATCACAAACAGCACCTCTTCAATGGATGTTTCTGGATTTTTACCCACAATTCCAATACCAATAATTTTGCAATATTGGTCACCTCCAAAGGTCACATTTCCTCCTTTCTTGTCTCTAAGGGTGATGAGCTTCTCCTTATCACCAGTCATGTGACTTGAGCAGGCACTGTCCATATACCATTTGTTGCTTTTCTTAGCTTTGAGACAGACCTGCAAAACAATGTTTATGTTTTCCTTTTAGGTACCCAAATTTGCTTGGGTCCTTTTCGGTCAGTATATTTTTCCCTAGATGTAGATGCAACTTTGGGAACCCATTCAACTTTCCTGCCAAGTCCATTTTTCTTCAAAGCACAAGAACTGGAAACATGTCCCTTTTTGTTACAGAAATGACAGGTAGTAAAAGGACTGCTAGATTGAGATGCAGGAAGAAAACAGTGCAGATAATACTTTTATCTAGCATGCCTTGGTTGATCATATGTTTCAATGTGATGTGATGCATTAGTTTTCTTTTTATTGTTCTTAGCATGCACAAAATGTCTCATATAAGCATTCTGATTTTTCTTCCTAATCTTTTCCTTGACAGCACATGGATCATAGCCAAGACCAGCTTTTCCTTGTGATATTCTTTGGCTCCCCATCAATGCAAACAACATATCTTTACCTCTAGTGAGCCTAGACATGCTTTTAACTAAATAATCATTAGTTTGCTTAAGTTCAGTGCATGAAGTGCAGCAAACAGATTCAGAAGTAGGTAAAGAGACAGTTTTAGAAACTATGTTTTGAGACTCCAGCTTACTTATCTTTTTCCTTGCCAATTTCAGTTCTTTAGCAACTTTGATAAATTCATCATGAAGCTCATGAAATGCATCCAGTAATTCAGAATAGGAAGGTTCAGATTCATATACCTCTTCTTCCTGATCACTGTTGCATGAGGGTGTGGCTTCTTCAGAAGCAAGTGCCATCAGACAAATGTTGGCAATCTCATCCTCATCTTCTTCTTCCTCATCTGAGTTATTGGCCCATATAGATGAGATGTAGGCTTTCTTCTTCTTCCCTTTGTCAGCAGCTTTCTTTTCTTTTTCTTGTTTCTTGATGAATTGGGGGCAGTCCCACTTTATGTGTCCCTGCTTCTTGCACTCATAGCAAGTCACAGGTTCTTTTGTGTCTTTCTTGCTTTCTCCAGCCACTCCTGTCTTGAAGAATCTCTTGTTCTTCTTCTTGCTGTAGAATCTTCCAAATTTTCTGACCATCATAGCCAGAGTTTCCTCATCCAGCTCATCTCCTTCGTCAGATTCTTCTTCCTTTTCATCAGCAGCTTCGAGAGCAAGGCCTTTCTTCTTTCTGTCCAGCCCAGCTTCCTTGAGTGCTTTGATTTTTCCTTCATACTCCTCAAGGCTGCCGAAGAGAGCTGTGATAGAAGCCATTGATTCTCCTCTGGCTTCTTCTATAGCTGTCACCTTGGGCTGCCATTCCACAGGGAGAGCTCTGAGTATCTTTCTTACTTTCTCAAACTGTGTGTATTCTTTTCCCAGGCTCTTCAGTTGATTCACGATAAGAGTGAATCTCTTTTGGAGCTCCTTTACAGTTTCTCCTTCAGCCATTCTGAAGCTTTCATACTCCCCAATACACGTGTTCAGTCTGTTCTCCCTGACTCCAGATGTTCCTTCATGTGCAATCTGTAGAGTATCCCATAATCCTTTTGCAGTGGTACACTGTGAGACTCTGTAGAATTCATCCTGGTTCAGGGCACTGACCAAACAATGCTTTGCTTTGAAGTTCAGTAGGACTCTCCTTCTGTCTTCATCATTCCACTCTGCTTCCAGCTTCTCTTTGTGTCTTCCATCTTCAGTTAGAACCATTGGGACGAAATCTCCTTTTTCAATGACTGACCATATGTCAAGATCAATTGATCGGAGGTAGATCTGCATCCTCATCTTCCAATATCCATAATGCTCTCCACTGAAGCCTGGTGGTCTGTTAGTGTTGTTTCCTTCAGGAAGTATACTCTCTCCAAAGCCAGTCATCTTAATTCCCGGACTGTGAGTTCCTTTGAATGGGAATCCGGGCTCTGATACCACTTGTTAGCAAGGCTGACTTCCCAAGAGCGGGGTGAATTGGGAAGATTGAAATTTTTCTGCACAAAGTGAAGTAAGTGAAGATATCACAATATAATGAAAACAAAGCGTAAAACAGAGCAAGCTGAAAAGTAAAGATAGGGAGAAGAAGACTTAGTAATTTATCCTGGTTCGGTCTTTCCACTTGACCTACATCCAGTCCTCAAGACACCTCTTGAGATTTATCCACTATACAACAAGAATTTCAATGGGCTTCTTGCTAAGGTCACAGTACACGAGTATGCTCTGTTTATGAGCTCTCTCAAACTCTCCAAGCACTTTCACTATGTGCTTCCCAATCCCCTTGTGAATACCCCTCACAAGTAAATCTATCTTCCAGATGAAGAGTAGATTGATTACAAAGAAATAACTCTCTTGAAAAGAGTAGATACTAAAGTTTAAGTACAAGTATAGAAGTTGAGAGGGTAAAAGCTTTTAAGAAGAAGATTCAGCAGAAATTTGGTATATACAAGTTTGATTCGTTACACACAACTTCAAATGATGTTGTATTTATAGATTTAGGTCTCAAATATCCGTTAGAGATTAAATATATCCGTTGGGGAAGTTATCCAACGGTTACTCTGAAAAACTATCCGTTTACCAACCGCATTTAATGTTTCTGACATACTGAAATTCAAATTTTGGTTGGTGAACAGACGAATTTTGAAGGAACCGAAGATTAAAGCTTCCAACGTTACAGCACGAAGTTCGTCTGTTCATGAAGTGAAATTCGAATTTTGAAACTTACAAAATATTTTCACAATATGACATACGAATTTTCAAGAAGAAAGTTTTTCAGTTAAGTGTGAACAGTGTTTTTAATTTGCTACAGTGCCTTCGAAATTCAAATTTTGGAAGCCCAAAATTCGTCTGTCCATTGAACGTTTAGAGAGAAACAGTAGTTCACTTTCTTCGAAATTCGAATTTTGAAAGGGTGAAATTTGTCTGTCAGAGAGCAGTTTTGAGACTTAAATTATTCTTGATCTCAGATGAACTTTAACATAGTTTCAGATGAATTTCTTCTATTTTCTCAAGTTTTGTTTTATCTGAAATTCGAATTTTGAAGACTCAAAGTTCGTCTGTTGCAAAGAAGCTTCTTTCAGACTTGTATGAAAATTCGAATGTTGGAAGTTCAAAATTCGTCTGTCAGAGAGTATTTTTCAAACTCAATTTCATTTTGATTTCAGATGCATTTTATCATAGTTTCAGACGAATTTCTTTGGTTTTCACAAACTTCATTTTACTTGAAATTCGAATTTTGAAAGTGTGAAGTTCGTCTGTTACCAGAAAGGCTTCTTTCAGACCAGATGAAAATTCGAATTTTGAACAACCAAAATTTGTCTGACAGAGAGCCATCTCTTCAGACTTATTCAGTTTTAGCTCGAAATTCGAATTTCCAAAGGCAAAATTCGAATTTCCAACTTGACAGTTTAGTTTAAACTTTCAACCTTCGTCTGTTTGTGGGTGTTTTTCAAATATTTTAAGATTTAACATAAAATCAAAGTTTGAAAACATCTTTTCTTCAAATCAAAATCTTTTACCTAATCATAACAAAAACTAAGACTCTACAAAAGATCTAACAACAAATACTCTTAAAACCTTCACTTGAAACAGCTTTGATCTCCTTTGATATCTTCAATCCAAGCTCTTGAATGTTGGTTAGGAATCATCAAAACTCTTGTTTCAACAAGAATGTCATTCCCAATGAGTAGAATGTCATCAACATAAAGCACTAGAAATACAATTGTGCTCCCACTAACCTTCTTGTAAACATAAGGTTCATCAACATTTTGGATAAATCCAAACTCTTTGACTACTTCATCAAAACGTTGATTTCAACTATGAGATGCTTGCTTCAATCCATAAATGGATCTCTAAAGCTTGTAAATTGTCACAGAATCTTTTGGACATACAAAACACTCAAGTTGTGGCATGTACATATCCTCAAGCAGCTTTCCATTAAGGAATGTTGTTTTGACGTGCATTTGCCAAATCTCATAATCATAGTATGCTGTAATGGCAAGAAGGATCCTGACTGACTTAATCATGGCTACTGGCGAAAAGTTTTCATCATAATCTATACCATGAATTTGCTTGAATCCTTTTGCAACCAATCGTGCTTTGAAGGTATGCACTTAGCCATCCATGTCAGTTTTCTTCTTAAAAACCCATTTACACCTAATGGTTTTTATACCTTCAGGTAGGTCAATCAAGGTGCATACCTGATTGTCATACATGGATTGTATCTCAGACTTCATGGCATGCAGCCATTTTTCAGAGTCAAATCCCATTATGGCCTCTTGATAGGTGGTTGGCTCTTCTTGATCCAAGAGCAACACATCACGACTATTAGTTAAAAGAAATCCATATCTTTGAGGCTGATGTAGTACTCTATCAGACCTTCTTGGGCTTTGTGTTACTTGAGTAGACTCATCAACTTGTTGTGAGTCTTCTCGTTCTTCTATCTCTGGCTCAATGTGATTTTCTGGATCTTGAAATTCTTCAAGATTTATCTTACTCCCACTCGTTCTTTTCGAGACAAACTCTTTTTCTCAAAAGATACCATTCCGAGCAATAAACGTTTTATTCTCAGTGGGATTATAGAAGTAGTATCCCTTAGTTTCCTTAGGATACCCCACAAAAAGGTATTTTATAGATTTAGGTGCTAACTTTTCTGAGGCTTGTTGCTTAACATATGCCTCACATCCCCAAATCTTTAGAAAAGACAAACTGGGCTTCTTTCCAATCCATATCTCATATAGGGTCTTTTCAACCACCTTAAATGGAACACGGTTTAGTATGAATGCAGCTGTTTCTAATGCATAGGCTTAAAAGGATGGTAGAAGATCTGTTTGACTCATCATAGATTGAACCATATCTAACAGGGTTTAATTCCTTCGTTCAAAAACACCATTCCACTGTGGTGTTCCTGGTAGAGTTAATTGTGAAACAATTCCACAATTTCTAAGATGGTCAATAAATTCTTGGCTCAAATATTCACCACCTCGATCATATCGAAGTACTTTAATAGATTTGCCAAGTTGATTCTGTACCTCATTTTGGAAAGTTTTGAACATTTCAAAAGATTCAGATTTTTGTCTCATTAGATAGATATATCCTTATCTGCTAAAGTCATCTATAAAAGTAATGAAGTATAGGTGACGACTTCTTACAGTTGTACTTAAAGAACCACATACATCTGTAAATATTAGGTCCAATAAGTCAGTGGCCCTTTCACTATGTCTAGTAAAAGATGCCTTTGTCATCTTTCCCAATAAACAAGATTCGCAAGTGTCAAATGATTCAAAATCAAATAAATTGAGAAGTCCATCTTGATGGAGCTTTGAAATGTGTTTCTTATTTACGTGGCCTAGAAGACAGTGCCATAGGTAGGTCGGATTCAAATCATTTGACTTAATCCTTTTGGCAGATACGTTATAGATGTGTTCCTTATTGGGAGCTTCAAGGTTCAAATAATAATAACCACCATGCAAATCTCCATTCACATAAAAGATGTCATTAAAATAAATAGAACATTTTTTATTCCCAATAATTGAAGTAAAACCTTCCACATCTAAATAAGAAAGTGAAACAATGTTCTGACTCAAAGCTGGAACATAATAGCAATTGTTCAAAATTAACAAAAGCCCACTTGGAAAAATTAATTCATAAGTGCCTACAGCTAAAGTAGCAACTCTTGCTCTATTTCTGACTCGTAGATCTATTTCGCCCTTTTTCAACTTCCTACTTCTTTTGAGACCCTACACATTTGTACAAATGTGAGTTCCACATGCAGCATCTAATACCTATGTTGGAGAAGTAGAAAAATTAATTCCTATAACATAAACACCTAAAGTAATAGCCCTGCTATTCTTCTTTTGTTATAGATCTTCCTTGTAGAGCTCACAATTCCTCTTCCAATGACCAGGTTCATTGCAAAAGAAATAATAAAGTCCTTCCTTGGGAGGCTGTGCCTTCTTAGCTACAAGCTTGGGTTTGGGGTTAGGCTTGGGCTTGTCTTGCTCCTTGGACTTGTTGTCCGGGCCTTTTCCCTTTCCCTTACCCTTACCTTTCTTTTTCATTCCTTTTCCTTTCTAAACCATTAAAATGTTGCTGGGTTTTTTCTTGATGTTTTGCTTAGCAGTTTTAAGCATCGCATGCAGTTCAGAAATTGATTTCTCCATGTTGTTCATATTGTAGTTCATGACAAACTGGTCATAACTCTCCAGGAGTGAGTTTAAGATCAAATCTGTAGTTAACTCCTGGATTATAGGAAATCCAAGCCTTTCAAGGTGATCAATGTAGCCTTTCATCTTCAAAACATAAGAGCTAACTAATGCATCCTCAGTCATTTTGTAGGAATGTAAGGCTTTCATGGTTTCAAACCTTTCTGGCCTTGCTTGTTATTGGAACGTTTCCTTGAGATGCCCAATCATCTCATAAGCCACCATATGTTCCAAATCTCTCTAAAGTTTTGGGATCATGGTGGCCAACATTAGGCATTCGACATCCATAAAGTCATTAATATGGTTATTATAGGCATCCTTTTGGGCTCTTTGAGCATTGGCTGTAGGCTCCTCAGGAATAGGTCCATCTAGGACATATGACTTTCTTTCCTGCTTGAGAACAATTCTCAAGTTCCTAAATCAATCAAGAGAGTTGGTCACATTAAGTTTGTCCTTCTCAAGGACAGATCGCAATGATAGTGTAGTAGAATTATTCGACCACATTGTCTATAACAAAATATGCAAAATTAAATTAATAATTTCCTACTAAAAATTAACCCTCATTTAGTTTAGTAGGCTAAGACCCATATTTCACTTAATTATAAGTTGCTTTGGCAAGATGCTTAAAATTAAGTTATTTAGGTAGGTAACTTATTTACCAATTACATCACATATAACTCTTAGATCTTTATGGGATCCTGTCATCATATGACCCGGTATGTTTAATCCCATCTAATGCCTTGAGACCCAAAACCGTTTTGATAGTCTCAATTAAGTCATACCATTATGAACTTTTATGAGTATCACCATTACCTAAACTGCATCACTAAGATAACCTAAGTGTATCCCACTTTGGTGGATCCTACATTTAGGCGATCAAAGCCTTGACAGGTGTTCATTCAAGGGTGGCACTTAAGCTTAAAATTTAATTCAAGGGATTTTATTATATTGTTGTTATTCATACATTTATTCATCACATGAACACATATATATATAGTGGTGTCATCCCATACATGCATATGATCTCATCATAAAGCATAAAACAAACTTGTCATAATATGGCCCATCTAACCTATATCCTCCTGAGCCAATGAAAGGATTATTCTAATATAACACTTATATACAAAAGAAACCTCAATTAAAAATTTGAGGGGAGTGAGGTGAGAAGAGAATGTACATCCAGAATATAGAGATAGGCATGACACGCGGGCCGTATTTAAAACCACAAATTCATCCTAAGGATATATCATGCACCATACCCATCCAATTCAAACAAACAAATCACAACATGTAACAAACATCTCATCTGATGAAAAGCTGTAAACTTTGTGATTTTAATATTAAATCTGATCAAGCATATATGAAACATATTAAAAATCTGAATTACATACAAATGGATTTTAATCGAATCATGTCGTAGCAACAACAGATTCTCATATAAATATGCAGAAACATATTTGCATCACATACGAAAATCACATGAATCTATTCACGTCATACAGAAAATGAAATTGTTTTAAACAGATTCATAATTGTTTCAAAAACCTTATTTTGCATAGACATATGACGTTAGAAACTGAATTCAGGAATACAATTTTTCAAAAACATATTTCACATATATGAATGGCAGATTTACAATCAAATTGAAAACTGATTTGAAAAATTGAATTGGACAAACTGAGTTCCACACATATCACATACATGCAATTATATACTCAAGAACTCAATTTAAACAATCATTGACGTGGCTCTGGTACCACTGTTGGGAATTTCACTATACAAGTAGCGGAAAAACTATAAGAAATTCCCTCCTATGGATTCATCAACGTTGTTTAGATTGAGGTGTAGAAAAAGAATTTACCTCCGGTGTATCCCTTGGTATTCATTTTCATTTCGTTGGACCCCAGGAACTAATGTGATTAGTTAGCTCCCTCTACCGGTATCCACACGAATGGTGAGTTCAACTCAAACGGTGTGCTAGCACCCTCTGGTTGTGATGCCCCAGTACGATTCCGTACAAGTTCGTATGATTCCATTCCAGTCCGTACTCCTTCACTTTTCATCCGTACAGTTTTTCTTTCTGAGTATACGGCCGCTCTTTCTTTAAGATAATTTAAATTCTATTATTCTATATCCTAGTCTATATTAATATATAGATAAAATTCAGTATTCATTTAATTTAAATTAATAATTTAAACTAAATCAAATATTAATTAAATAGATTAGTTTGAATTTAAATCTATCTAATAGATTCAATTCAAACTAACTATCTAATATATATCCATAATCAAATCTAGATTTAATTTATCATATAAATCAAACTTAGATTATTAGTTTAAATTCAAATTTAGAATCTAATCAAAATCAAATTTAGATTATGACATTAGTTTAAATTTAAATCCATCATATAGAATTAAATTTAAAACTAATTTATTTGAATTTATTTGAACAATATATATTTCAAAATATATATATCAAATATATAATATATCAAAAATATATATATTTCGGATTTTAATATATATATATATACATATCAAATATATATATAATTCTATCACCCTAAATTGAACATTAAATTCATTGAATCTAGACACATTTTAGATTCAATAAATCTGGACATTCTAGCTCAAGTTGGCCTGTTCTTGTGTGTGATCCTGTAGGCCCATATGATATTGGCAGTGGGCTAATAACACTATTGGACCCACAAGTCACAAGTGGACTCTAGCAAGACATTATGACTACCCAAATCATATGAGATCGGTGATCCGATACAACCTATCATATAACCCGATCACATCCCTTTTGTCTCATGATATATAGGTCAACTATGAGGCATGGAAACGTCATCCTCATTTTATTCGACCATCACTTTCTCAATCTCCAAGTAAACCGATAGAACAAATGGAAACTCTTCCATTCGAGCACGGCCATGCATTTTCTTGGTCTCACTTATCGAGGGGTCCAGATATATCTCTCCATTAATTAGAGGGACAGATTCCATCTTGACCATTCATCTTCCTCCACACAAGTTTCACTATATCCATTCATAGCCTTTATGATCTCCCGATTAAAGGTGACTTTTGACTATACCAAAGTATAGTGTTTCCCATATAGGAAATCATGGTGATCTTAGATTTGAGGGTTTAGTGACACGGATATATATGAGATATACTTATGACTTAATCCATGCAGCTATCTCATAACGGGTCAATCCAGCACTTATTCTCTAATAGGAGCTTATGATTTTGATTTGTATCTTTATACATAATTATCAATCAAAATCATACTAGTCTTAATTCATCATTGTTCCCACAAAGATGATTGACTAGGGATATTTAGAATAAAATAATTTATCCAAAGATATTATTATAAAGAAAAACATGCAAACAATATAATAATGTAAGGAAAAAAACACCTTTTTTTTATAATGAAACACAATGTTCATAATACAATGATTGGCCTATGGCATAATCTCCATCACTTAGTGCTCAGATTCTGGAAATTTTTTCCTAGTCTATTATTAATTAGCATTCTATTCATGGACTCTCCAACATGTAGTGGGAATGATTTGTTAAGGTTGTAGAAATATTTCAAATGGTTTTCAAAGTAGCAAATTCAAACATGGAGTTGTTTTGTTGTGATTATGCTTGTACCAAAATTTTCTGCGAGGGTCTATTGGAAGTTACTGTGATATGGTTATGTACTTTGTTATATGAAGATGTGTGGGCTTGATATCGTGGGATCATTTTGAATGTTCATTCTTATTAAATGTGATTCACAGAAGTTTTTTTTGGTCCTGGCATAACATAGGTTTTATGTGTAGCTCTGAGTGTCTAGCTATTATTCACTGTTGCTATTCCCTGTTCATGCTTTCTTGTCTATTTGGGATAATTTTAAGGGCTCTGATGGCAAACTAGCTACTCATCCATTGGTTCTTAATTTTGATTATTTGTTTGTTTTTCTTTAAAAGATAAATATCTATATATAAATATTTATTTGTGAATAAAAAGTTTTTTAACGTGCCGGGCTTTGGAGCTTCCACAAACTCTTTAACACAATTACATCATACAAGCCCATGGGGGTGCATGAATATATTAACAATGTTCACTTATAATAATAAGTCCAAATGACCTTTTTACTCTTTTTTCCTAAGAAAATAACAAAATAAATAGATAAATAATAATAAATGATAGCAATAATAATAAAACTAATAATATTATTATTATTTTAAAAATAATCGATTAAATGATTTTGCCACGTGAGTTTTTAGAACTCACACAGGTATTCAAATTCACCATACTATCGCATGAGATTGCGAATCCATATAGAAATATCAACATTTTTTTCTTAAAAATAAATAAATAATAATAACAGTAATAATAATAACTATATTTCATTATAATAAGTTTTTCAAATGGTATTTAAAATACATAATAAAATCTTTATATTAAAAAAAAAGCAAGTAATAATGAAGTTTTTTTCCAATTTTTATAAGATCCAATTACCATGGGGGCTTTTAGAGCTCCCATAGGTAATTAAGGAATTGGTTTATGAAATATGACTACGAGTTTGCCGTATGTATATCAATTTTCTTTTATAAAATGAGAAATTTTCCAAAAATGCAAAAAAAAATATGTATTTTCAAAAGCCCAAAAAAAAGATAAAAGAAAAAAGTCAAAGGCATTTTCAAAGTCGAATAAAATATAATAAGAATAAGTAAGTGGAATTAAATTATCTTTTACAAATTAAAATACTCCAACCCAGATCTCAGAAATTCATTTTGTTTACAAAAGGTTAAATTATTTTCAATTAGTTTTCTCTTATTATAAAAATTACCATTAAAAAATATCAATCCACTAACGCACATTTTTGGCCTGAACTACACAGACTTTGATCCCTATCGCAGGATGCATAAGCCTCAGACTCAATTCTAGGTCAAATCCACTATTGTAAATAAATAAATATTTTCTAATTTATTTTTCTAAATTTCTTTTCTTTATTTTAGTTTTTCAAATTTCCTTATTTTCTTTCCTTTCTATCCTTATACTCTCATATGAACAATTAAAGGATAACCAAAATACTTTTAAAACCATATTAATTTGCACAATCAGCTTAAGGTAACCGTTCTTAAGAATAGGTGTTGTGGGATGCCTAATACCTTCTCTACACACAATCGACTCTCAAACTCAACTCTAACTATGCAGACCATCATTTTTCGTCTTAAATCAGTTCTCCAAAATTTCCCCCAAAATTTTGGTAACAACTCTTTACAAGTCGGTTTTCATTCGAAATCTCAATTTGTCTCTTTATTCTTTTTCCACATGTCATTCGCGTTGCATTTCCAAGTGCAACAATTTGGCTACTCCACTAGGGATCTTTAAGAGTCAAGCCCATACACGTTGATTTTGTTTTATAATATAGCCTTATACTTATTTTGGTTGTTGTTTGCCTCACACGGTTAGAATAAATAACATGTTTTATATTTTGTTTATTCAAATCGTTCTTTACATGCTTCTTTACTTATTTGTTGTCTAAATAATGTGACTTAGGGTAGATAACATGTAGATTGAACCTTAGGGTAGATGACTTTATCTGTTTTGCCTCTTTTCTGCAATTATATTCCATTTGGCAGATGTGGGGTTGGGTAGTTCTTAGGAACATGTTCACAGGTATGTATGCTCTCCTCACACACTATACACCAACACATCCTAACTCACATACATTTTGGGCCTTATACTCGGATCTACGAGTACACTAGGCTAGTGGAAGTTTGTAATGGTTTCCTCATGGGATTTTGAGCTCATGAAGGTCACTGTGAAGACTTTGCTTAGATTGTTACTTATTCTGCTAGTGTGGTTCCCAACGAGCTTTTGAGCCTTCGGAGAATTATATTTGAATTAGAAAAGATAAAATCTATTAGATATCTTTTAAAAGATTTTCTAGATTTAAATTAAAGAGATTATCTAATAATATTAGAATTAGAATATCAATTTCATTATTTTTCTTTGAATTTTCATTTCTATTTTTAGGGTTTTTTTAAAAATTATATATATCTTTTAGATTTTGCAGATCTAATAGGATTATTTGAGTTTAGTTGCTTTAGGATTAGGTTTTCTTTGTTTTGCCTATATAAAAGCCAATATGTAATGCATATTCTTGATAGATGAATTGAATAATATTTGAGTATTTTGAATTCTTCCTCTAAACTCTTCTATTTTCTCCTTCTCCCTCGATTTCTCCCCCTGAGCTATTCTATTTTCTCTTTCTTTCTACTCATCTTCACTTTCTTTCTTTCCCTTCCTTTCCTTTTTTCTATATTTCTATTCTTTGAGCTCTTTCTTTTCCCCCCTCTTTTTGTCTATCCTCTGTTTCTCTTTCTTAGATTCTTCTACTCCCCCTTCTACTTTCTCTATTCTTTATCTCTCTACCTACTACCCTTTTCTCTATTCATATCACTAAATTTAGCTACTAACCCAGTTAGTTAGTACTTGGCCTCCTTAGGGTAAAGAGACACAACCAAGGATTCACCTTGAAAAAGACACTAGAGAGCACATTCCTCTCTTATCATGTATCACGACATATCATCATTACATCTCATCTTAAGAAAAGGGTGACAAACCGTCACCCTCACTAGAGAAAATATTAAGCGTCATAAATAAATTGATATGATCTGATGACATTTACTGGACTAAAAGCCCAACCCTGGGCTATGGGTTTCTGACCTTAGCTAATCATGAATTCATGCGTCATATTAAAAGAATCATGAATATTGACTCTAAGACATGAATTAATTAGATGAATAATTGGACTAATGGCAATAAAATTGATCTCAATTAACAGCATTGTTATTAAGCTTAAATTATCAACAAAATATCTATGGAAACTTCCTCAAATTAGCCACATAGAATTTTGGATTCTATGTAGGCCAACATGTTAAATTTTCCTAGAGACATCGAGTTGCTATAATAAAACAAGTGATTTGATATATCTGGCATTTACAATTCCAAAGTTCCCTTGTCTATGAGTCTTCGATGCTAACAGATCTTAAATCCATGGCATGCGTCGTTTTGTAAATAAATAAGTTGATCCTCTTGTTACAAGAGGTGAAATAAAATGGTGTTTTCTAAATAAATACATTCATCCCATCCCAACCCGCCACTTCAGTCTCTAAGTTTGATCATAGTTGGTAATAAAAGTGCATACATGCATTGTCATGATGCATTCAAACATTTAATAAATCAAAAATTTATAAAATGTGGGATTATTGGTCCTTTGCAAGGAATAAGTCAAGTCAAGCCAACATTTAAGTTAAATTTTTTTAGGGATATCCAATAAAGTAAGAGAAAAGACCAAAATGAAAAATGTTGTCAAAAGATTTTATAGTCTTGCTTCCATCCTTTCACTTTTCATACAACCATACCCTTCATATTCATATTGCTTGCCCATTATCATGTTCCCTTGTGTGCAAAGCTCATCAACATTTATCAAACAAGACTCTTGTACCCTTGTCTTTCATAAAGTAGAAAAGGGTCATGACACTTGGTTTAAACACCTAGTATCCTTGGAAATGGTGAGAAAGAGAACCAGAAATAAAGAACTCGAGCCAAAGTAACGCATTTGCTCATGGGAATCATTCATCATTGATGATGCTTAGAGATTTCTATCTTCATCTGACAATGCTTCCAAAGCCAAGATTTATCACTAAAATTTGCTTTCTTTAACTTTGTCAATGTAAGGATCATGTATTTCTTTATTATCTTTACTTGTTCACTCATTCCGTCTGTCATTTGAACATCCCCCATACATCTCTCCCAATATTTCAAAAAACCAAGAAAATTTGTGCATCATTCCTGATAAACATACTTTAATTGATATGAATAAAGGGTAAAGCTTGAGACAAGTTATGTCTCCTAGCCTGTCAAAATAAAGAGAAAAGGAAAAGCAAAAAAAAAGTAACAGAAAAAGTAAAAAATAGAAGAGAGATACATTGGCATGTTCCATAAATGAGTGAAGTTAAAGATATGAGACATTCTTTCTCTTCCCATTTTAAAGGTGTTATCCTAGTCACCTTATTTAAGCTAGAAGTAGTAGTGTTCATTTCATTCTCCCAGAACCAATTAATATGTGGGACAGGCAATTTTAACACATTTTTATGCTGAGAATTCAAATACCAAGAGAGGATCAAACTTTTCATTCACCTACCTCGGCATGATCTAATCCTAGCCCATTCTTACCCCATGAAAATTCTTTCCATCCCCAATATGGTTTAAACTTGAGAAGCAATGATAATCAATATTTTAGAGTGTCTTTGATATGCAAGCCAACCAAAAAAAAGAAAAAGACAAATGGTGAACAAAAGAAAAGTTAAGGAAAGGAAGGCCAATGGAATAAAGTCCTCAAAGAAAATCTTACATGAAAAATTAGAAAAAAGATAAGCCTGTATAAAGGAGGCTCATATGCTAAGGAGAATAAAAAGAAATTCTGCCAAAAGAGATCCAAATCCTTCGAGATAAAAAAAAGGGGGGGGGGAAAAGAAGAAGATAGGAAAAAGAAAAATGAGGCAACAAGGCTTTCCAAGTTTGCATGGTTATGAAAGCAAAATTCTCATTGAGACCTCACCTGAATCTTCGGACTTTATATCCATTCTTTTTTAACCCATTATTATGCCCTCCATCTTAGTCCATATCCTTACCTTTTATGACCACAACCCCAAAAATATCCTCTCTTGTTAGGGGAACTTCACCAGAAAAACATGTTTAAAAGGTCAAGGAAGATAAATGGAAGAAGTAACATAGGGTGGGGTATTTTGAGCCTAATATCCTTTTCATTTCATAAACCCATTTAACCAAGCCACGTTACAAATCCCAAAAGGTCTCATTGAGATTTGATTTGTTTGAAAATAATTGGGGCAATTGTTTTATAGTAGAAAGTTTCAAGGCCAAGATAACTCACACCAAGGCAAAGTTCATAGCTCAAAATAAAATCTTTTGCTCATATCAATGGCATTATTCTCAAAAGCACCATGCCAAACTAAAAAGAGGTCATTCACCTACTCTTTTCTCCATTTCATAGCATTGCATTTCCACTATGCTTGAGAATGCCCTAAGAGTATAGGCATTATCTAGCTTTATCACCTTATTACCTTCTTACTTCACTCTCCTAAGGAAAATTTGAGCATTGTATTATTCTCCATTCATTCTTAGGCCTTTTCTTACACTAAAATAGTCCCATGTTTTAGCATTCCTAACATTCAACTCCCCTCAGTACCCCTTTCTCTTTCTCCAAACATAGCTTTATATCTATAATGTTTGACTGCATTAACCATGTTAAATAAAGTAAGTACAAGTTTTACTCATTAGCTTTTCAAGCATTATTGCTGAAGAGAGACAAAAGAAACGGTTATATCAAGCCTATATTTAAATTTAAGGCTGATAAATTTCTTAAAAAGAAAAAAGAAATCTCAAAATATAGGTAAAGAGAGTCTTGAATTGTTCAAATGTGTTCGTATTCTCCCTTAGAATTCATATGGTGAAAAGGCTATAAAGTCATTGTCACACCGAAAAAATGTGACAAAAGGAAAAAGAGACAGAGGTGAGACAAATTGGGTTTCCTGACGAAAACCGACTTGTGAAAAGTCGCCACCAAAATTTTGAGAGAAAATCTTGGAAAACCGCCTTAGGAAGGAAAGGATGGTCTGCATAATAAGAGTTGGGTTCGGGAGTTGACTGTGCATGAGAAAAGTGTTAGGCACCCCATAACACCTTATGTTGATTGTGTAAATTAATATGACTTTAAAAAGTATTTTGGTTTTCTGTTTATTATTCACATACGAGGATAAGGGTATAAAAGAAGAGAGATTAAAGTAATTATGGAAATTTAAAGGACAAAATAAAGAAAAGAAATTTAAGAAAATTAAATTGGAAAATATTTATTAAGTTAAAGAAATTTAATAAAATGAATTAAGAAAATAAATTGGAAAAATATTTATTTATTTACAAAGGCAAACTTGACCTATGATCAGAGCCTAGGGCCTATGTACCCTGCAATGGGGATTAAAATCCATGTAGTTCAGGCTAGAAATACATGTCACTAGGTTGGTATTTTTTTAATTGCAAATGTTGTATAATTTTGGAATAGGGGAAAGTTGATTGAAAATAATTTACCTTTTTACAAATAAAACTATTTTCTGAAATTTGGATTGGTGTCTTTTAATTTGCTAAAGAAAATTTAATTTCGCTTACTTACTCTTATTTTTATTTAATTCTGAAAATGTCTTTTTCTTTATTTTTTATAAAATACTTTTATTTGATTTTTTACTTTTGAAATAATATATATTTTTGTAATTTTGAGAATTTTCCTTTTGAAAGAAATATAAAACCGATCTATCTATTATAAACCCACAGTCATACCCGATAGACCGATTCCTTAAGTACCTGTGGAAGTTCTAAATCTCACGGTATAAAGATTTTATTATATTTTAAGACAACAATTTGGAAAGTGCTATATAATAATTTTATTATATTTTTTAAAGTAAAATTTGAAAAACTTGTTATATTATTATTATTATTATCATTATTTATTTTTATGAAATATAATTATTTCCTTAAAAGAAAGCTATCTAACTAATATATCTACATAGATTCGCAATCTTCCGTGATAACATGGTTAATCAGAATACCTACTGGGTTCCTAAAACCTCACATGGTATGATTATTAAGTCAATTATTCCTATTATTATTACTTTTAAATAAAAAAATTCACTAAATATTGTTTTTTATTTAAAATATTCTAAATATATATATTTTAAAGAATTATTTATTTCTTTTAATAAATGCAACTTACTCATCTAAATCATATATCTACATGAACTTGCAGACTCATACGATAGCATAATTAACTAAGATGTCTGTGTGGGTTAAAAAAAAAACCTCATGTGGCATAATTATATAAGTAAATTACTATTTATTTTTTTCAAAAAATAATATTAGTATTTCTTCTCAAAACAAGTAATTAAAAGATATTTTTATTTGTATGTGGCGTTTGGAACCATCTTTTTGTTTTGAAATTATTTTATAAATAATTGCCTAATGAATTCTTATTCATGATAATGTTATTATTAACCTTAACCCAAGATTAAAATATTTGACATGCATTTTTTTTAAAAGTAGAACTACATATATAAAGTTATTTATTATTATTTTTTTATTATTTTTTAAAAAATAAGTTACTTAACCAATTGGTGTATCTGTGTGGACTCGTAATCTCACATGACAACACTCAACTAAGATACTTGCAAAAATTCTGAAATCTTCGGGGTATGGTGATTCGGGTAATTATTAAAAACGTATAATGGATTTGGATAGTGTGGGTGATAAAATTTTTTAAAAGAAGAGTATTCTTTCAAACCCATATAAAAGCCTTCTTTAGTGAACCACAACTAAAATAAAACTGGATTCAAAAGCACTCATAAAATCACTAGCTTTTTCGAATAGTAACAATTAAGGGCATACGTATGCATAATTTATTTTCTTTAGGGAACAACTAGCATAGATTACCCGTCGAACCATCTCAGACACGAACAAAAAAACAAAGCAAGCCTCACTTATGTTCTCTACTCATTTTATTATTCGTCATTTTCCCAATGAAAAGATCCACCTCACGTTTGTAAACTACTTTGCTAAAACTAAAACCACAACATTATAGCAGTAAACACCCAATACTCCATTTCATGTTTTTAAGACTCAAGTATTCTCACTAGCGTCCTATGGTGATGCAATCTCATAGGTAAATCATCAATGAAAGCTAATCATGGGGAAAGCTTTTCTTTTTCACAAATTGAAACTTATTACAAACCAGTGCACTATAACACTTCTGAACCACAATACCTAAGCAAGTGAAAAAAACTTTGGAAGACAAACTCATGCTTCAAGCACACTAATCCAAGTCAAACATCAACCGTGATTTTGTCACATGAAGCTTATCAAATGACTAAGTGTGAGGTTATCATTTTTCCCCCATGGGATTAAACCATAAACTGTAATGTTAAACCAAAACCAAGAAGCTTCCATCGGAAGAAAAGATCTAAACACAACAACACACCTTAAAACAAAGGACTAACATCAAATCCCTCCTACTCACAAGCTGTAGACCAGAAAATTAGACATCACATATGCTTATCACACCATGACATTCTTAGAACTTAATCGGTTTCTTTCCCCCCTTTTTTATATTTTTATTTTATTATTTTTATTATTATTGTTTTTTATTATTTTTTCATTTTTATTTTATTTTTAAAAGGAGGAATCTACATAGCTATAAGGGATTTTTAGGATGCAAACACTGTATTCCCTCTTGCTAAAATTGAACCTAGAACATAATACATCATCAGTTCATGTACAGGCCATTACACTTATCAAACAAGGGCAAGATTAACAAAATAGTTTAGTATTCAATTAAGCTCCCCTGACAATCAACATCCTGAAGGAGGAGTATGAAAAAAACAGAAGTGCAGAGCAAACTTAAATACTCTCCTCTGGGCCAAATATCTAATACCAAAAAAAAAATATCCCTTTCCCAGCCAAATCAATTTTAAAATAAAGTACAGAATTATAACTCCATTTTGGAACAGAGGTCCAAGGTCTACATGAAATGCATATACAGAGAAAGCAAGCAATTATGCTCCCATATCTATTTTCACTATTAGTAACAAGGCAAAGCAACACTGTCTTCAAAATGTACTACAACAAAGAAGAATAGAGTAGACCTAAAAGGAATCTCAAAATCATCATAAACGCATGATGAGTCTATAATATCAAAGCTCATCAACTAACACAGCACAGTAATAATTAATAAGCTTCAACCATTCAGTAGAAAAACAGAGCACCCAATCAAATAGATATTTGAAGTATGCATTTACTTGATCAATAACAATCAGTACTTCGCACTTACCTTCCACATTCCTAGATAACTTCTAAAATTTCCCACCCCATCGAATAAAATCTAAACATTTGAAGCAAAAATTACCAATTGGAGATCTTTAGCCCCCTTCCTCTAAGCTTGTTTTCTTCTGTCTCGGCTTCCTCTAACCAATTCTTTTGCTTCCATAAGGTTTTCCCTTCTCAATCTTGCTTTCCTTTTCTTGTTCTCACCTCCGGATTTCTCTTCTCTTTCTTAGGATATTTCACCCTTGAAATTTCTCAGGATTTCCCCCTATTATGTCTCTAGGGATTTTTGACACCTCCCAAGAATTTGTCCTCTGATCCATTTTATAGCAGCTTCAATAGTGAAGGAAAAAGAAATCTCGAGCACATGGTTTCCCCTTTTTGGTCCTGCTTCCGTGTGCCGATTGCCTTGCTTCCCTATTCCAATTGCTTGCAGCCACACCAACCACCTTCGCCCCATCTGCTCTGCTATTGCAGGTACGAAGTAGTGGGGAGGATCTCCTTTTGTCACGTCCTGGCCTTCTCTCTTGCTCTACTCCTCTGGCTTCTTCGCACACCTTGCTTCTTTGTGTTTTCTGGTCGAGCTCCTGCTCCCTTTTCTTTCCTTCTCGGGTTTAGATGAAAGCTTCTCGTGCTTGAGCCCTAAATTAGGGCTTAGGTCCTTTTGGGGTTGAAATGCTAAGTTTCAACGTTTCAGCCTCTTCTTCTTCTTTTTTTAAATTAATTTTTTAATGACTTAATATTTTAATGTAATTTTTTAAAAAATTAATTACTTAATATTATTTTATTTTTTTTGTTTGTTATTTTTTTTAAAGACTAAAAAGATAGGATTTTACTTTTGCTTATCCAAAATGATTTGATTGATTTAAAAAACTATAAAAAAGTGATAGGATTTTGAAACTTCTAAATGGAAGGAGATTAGATTCGGATAGTGATTTTTTTTATATTTTGGAAGATTTGCATTTATTTTGAACTTAAATGATAATTACTAATTTCCTTACATAAAAGGGAAAATTTTTTTATTTCTTTTTGTTAGATATGCTGGCATCCCAAGAGGAGGGTGAATTAGGAAGATTGAAATTTTCTGTAAAATGTCAATAAAGTGAAGAAAACAAAGGTGACAGTAAAACAGAGTCTAAGTAAGTAACAAGTAAAAGTAGTAATAGAAAAGGGAAGACACAGATGTTTATCCTGGTTCGGTCTCTCAATCTTGACCTACGTCCAATCCTCAAGCCTTCACTTGAGATTTTCCACTATCTTGCAAGAATTCAGTGGGCTTCTTGCAAATACCACAGTACAGCTATGATACTCTATTTTAGAGCTCACACTTTCTCTCTTTGCACTCTAGCTCAGTGCTTCCCTAATCTCTTGTGATATCCCCTCCCCTCGCAAGAAAATCTTTGTTCCAATTAAAGATAAGATTGTTTACAATGGATAAACTCTCTTAATCAGAGTGCATATGAAAGTTGGAGTACAAAGAATGAAGTATGTGAGAGTAAGAGACTTTGAGTTGGTGATTTGGCAGAATTTCAGTATATACAATGTTAAAATCGTTACCCACAACTTCAAATGATGTTATATTTATAAATTTAGGTCTTAACTATACGTTAGAGACAAAATCTATCTGTTGGAGAAGTTACCCAACGGTTACTCTGAAAAACTATCCCTTCACCAACCATATTTAATGCTTCTGGCATTCTGAAATTTGAATTTTGGTTGGTCAACAGACAAATTTAGCAAAAACCAAAAGCTAAAGACTTCAACATTAAACATTCGAAGTTCATCTATCATGAAGCAAAGTTTGAATTTTGATCTCTGAAAAATGTTTCTATGTTGGAACATACGAATTTTCAAGTTTAAGGTTCTTCTGGAAAGTATGAACAGCTGTTCCATTTTGCTACAGTGCCTTCGAAATTTGAATTTTGATATCTCAAAATTCGTCTGTCAGTGGGCAGTTCATTAAGGCACAATAGTTCATCTATTCAAAATTTGAATTTTTAAAATGCAAAGTTCGTCTGTTAGAGAGCCCTTTTTTCAGACTTACTTCAAAGTTTGAATTTCTGAATACTATCATTCGTATGCCAACATATCATCATAGCAGACTCACAAGCTTTATTTCTAAAGTTCAAATTTTCATATTCAAAGTTCGTCTGTAAGTGAGCCATTTTGATGCTCTTTCCAAACTTAGTTTTCAGATAAACTTTGACATATCTTCAGATGAATTTTTCATTTTTTATAAGTTATATTTTGTCTAAAATTTGAACTTTCAAAGGCCAAAGTTCATCTGTCAGTGAGTCATTTTGATGCTCTTTCCAAACTCAGTTTTCAGATGAACTTTGATATATTTTTAGACGAATTTTTTATTTTTCATAAGTTATATTTTGTCTGAAATTCAAATTTTCAAAAGCCAAAGTTCGTCTGTCAATGAGGGCTCTTTTCAGACAAGATTTAGAATTCGAATTTCTACAGTCAAAGTTCATCTGTCAGAGAAGGCTCTTTTCAGACTTGTTCATTTTCAATACGAAATTCAAATTTCCAAAGCCAAAGTTCGAATTTTCAAAACAGCATATCAATATAAATGTTTCAAACTTCGTCTGTTAATGGGTGTTTTTCAAATATTCCATGGATTAACATAGAATCATAGTTTTAAAATATCTTTTTGCAAATTTAAAGTCTTTTACTCAATTTAAACATGGCTGTAGATTCTACATCTATTCTTGTGCTGGTTTTTTCTTAAATTTTTCCACTTGAAATCATTTGTGCACCTTTGATATCTTCTCTCCAAGCTCTAGAAAGTTGATTTGGGATCACCAAAACACTTGATTCAACATTCTCCCCCCTTTTTATGATGACAAAACAACCTACAAACTGAATTAGTACTTGGGTTTATTTTAACAAGCTTCCCCTCAACATATGCATTATAATTCAAAAGATATCATGTATAATAGATCAAATAAAGAAATTCATTAATTCATTTGAAGTTTCAACACAAGATTAGTACATGGCAATCATAGAATTCAGAACAAAGAATTTTCATTTCATTCAAAAGCCACATTATAAGATATTACAAACCAACAGAAAAACAACATTAAAATACTACAAGAAGAACCAAGCATCCATAAGTTTTAATTACTTCTTCTTGGCCTTGGACTTCTTGCTGTAGATCTTACCAGAAGACTTAGTTGTAGTCTTTCCAGTTTGCTCGAACTTCTCCCCCTTTTTGGTATCATCAGGAAAGTGTACAAAATCAGTAGGAGGAGGGATCTGAGATACTGGAATTGCTTTAAGAGGCACAAGAGCAAATAGCAGATTTGGATTAAGTTGTAGAGGGGGTTCAATGCTCTGTTTCATGAGCTCACACTTTCACTTTTTGCACTCTCACTAGGTGCTTCCCCAATCCCTTGTGATATCCCCTCACAAGTAAATCTTTCTTCCAGATGAAAATAAGATTGTTTAGAAAGAATTAACTCTCTTAATCAAAATGTATATGAAAGTCAAAGTACAAATATTAAAGAAAATGAGAGTAGAAGACTTTGAGTAGATGATTTGGCAAAGTTTCAGTATTTACAAAGTAAAATCGTTACCCACATCTTCAAATGAAGTTCTATTTATAGATTTCTGCCCCAACTAATCGTTAGAGACAAGATCTAACCGTTAAAGACGGTATCCAATGGTTACTCTAAGAAACTATTCATTTACCAACAGCATTTAATGCTTCTGATACTCAAAGTTCAAATTTCAGTTAGTCAACAGACGAATTTCGCAGAAATCGAAAGTTACATCCTTTAACGTTGAACATCCAAAGTTCGTCTGTTATAAATCAAAATTCAAATTTTCATCTTTAAAAAATGATTCTGTGTTGGAACATACGAATTTCCATGTTTAAAGTTGTTCTGTCAAGTGTGAACAGTAAATTAAATTTGCTACAGTGCCTTCAAAATTTGAATTTTGGAACCCTAAAATTCGTCTGTCAGAAGCTGGTTCAATGAGGCACAATAGTTCATAAACTTGAAATTCAAACTTTCAAAGGGCAAAGTTCATCTGTCAGAGAGACCTCTTTTCAGACTTACTTCAAAATTTGAATTTATGAATATTGTCATTCGTTTGTCAATTATATCAACACAATAGACTCATAGGTTTTGTTTCTGAAATTTGAATTTTCAAGTTCAAAGTTCATCTATTAGTGAGCAATTTTAAAGCTCTTTTTGAACTTATTTTCAGATGAACTTTGACATGTTCTCAGACGAATTTTTCAATTTTCATAAGTTGCATTTTATCTGAAATTTGAATTTTCAAAAGCCAAAGTTCGTCTGTCAGAGAAAGTTCTTTTCAATCATGCATCAAAATTCAAATTTCTCAAATCAAAATTCATCTGTCAGAGAAGAATTTTTTCAGACTTGTTCATTTTCAATACAAAGTTCAAATTTCCAAATCCAAAGTTTGAATTTTCAAAATAGCAAATTAGTGTAAACCTTTCAAACTTCGTCTGTTGGTGGGTGTTTTTCAAATATTCCATGAATTAACATAGAATTAAGGTTTTAAAACATCTTTTCACCAAATCAAAGTCTTTTACGCAAATCAAAACATTACTAAACATTCTATATCTATTCTTGCACTGATTTCTCCAAAATTTCTTCACTTGAAACCTTTTGTGCACCTTTGATATCTTTACTCCAAACTCTTGAAGATTGGTTTGGCATCATCAAAACACTTGATTCAACATCAAGAAGCTCTTGCATTTCTTGTCTGGAAAGAGCTAATTGAGCCCTTTGTTCCTCTGAAAGGCCATATTCAGAGAGAGATAAGGGAGCAGGATTAGGGGAACGATACATTTCTTCAAGCCTTTATCTCTGAGCTTGTAAGAGAGCATTGTGTGCAATAGCCTCTAGATCAACATAAGGCACAATGCTTCGGTTTTCATTCAAGGCAGCTTACATGAATGGTGAAGTGGTGATTGCTGCCACTAATCTCTCAACTTGCTCAGATTCTTGATATGAAAGGATTTAGTCCTGAGCATCTTCTGGAATAGGCTCATGAGAGCTTAGTTCTTGAGAACCTTCTTCCTCCATGCCATAGTCCAAGGGAGGACCAAGACTTGCCTCATTGCTGGAGGCCTGTGGTGTGCTCAATGTGCCAGTAGCCTTAGTATCATGTGCAGCAACATTAGGATCAGGAGAAGCTAGCACAAATGGACTTGGAGGCTCAGGAGTTGAAGACATAATAGGCCTAGAGAATCCTAGCTGAGATGGAGCTGTTGTAGTAGGAATGGCATTTCAAATGTCTTTATATGCATCAACAACCACTTCCATGTTCTTGGCCAACTGGTGGATCTGATCTTGCAGATGAGCAAACTTGGCATTTTGCTCATCTCTGATGCTGAGTATGAGTGTAGACAAACTGTCATACAACTCAGTGATCTTTGTTGGCTTGGCTTGAGAGGAGGGAGTGGATGGAATTTCAGCTTGAGGAGGCTGAGATTGTAATAGGATAGGCTGAGAAGGCTGAGGTGTTGGTCTTGGAGGAGCCTTAGAGGTACCTTCTTGCTATAGGGAGGCATCTTCATCAAAGAAGAGATCTTCAAATTTTCTTATTCCCTTCCCAATCCATCTTTCATCTTTCCTCTCTATCCCCATCCTTTGCAGCTCTTCTTCCTTGAAGATCTCAGTAGGCTTCCCTTTCCCTTTCTCAAGATGCTGAATTCTGGAATACTGAAGGATCTTAGAGATGATTGCTGCATAAGGAAATGTGTAGTCTTTCCTCTGATCCCTATCCTTGATCATGCATTGAAGAATGATATGTCCCATGTTGATAAGCTTCCTAAGCATGATTGCTACCATCACATGTACCTCTACCCTTGTTATCAAATTAAAGCTGCCTCATTTATTAAAGATAATCCTTGACACAATGTAGTGTAGGATTCTCACTTGAGCACCAAGGTAAGTGGGCTTAAGCAAGCTTATGGGTGGCCTGTTCTCCTTTCTTCTGAACAAAATATTTAGGATTGTGCTCTCCTTGTAGTTTAAGAAAGGGCCACCTTCTTCATCAGCAGTCTCTGCCTCATCCATATATCCAAAAGCAGTAATGTCAATCTTCAAGTCATCTTGCACTGGAATTTCTAACACCTCATTAAAGGTTTCATCTGTTAGACAGATGGTCCTTGATCTTAGATTGACTTCCCATTTCTTTTTCTTGCTATTATATTTCAAAGAGGCATACCAAGTCTTGACTACCTCAGCATCATATCTCTCCAATATCTCTACAAATTCTTGTATTTAAACATTCACAGCCCAGCATCAAAGTTGTTAGAGATTCAAAATTCTTCCATATTGACACAGTGAGGCTTGATTACCTTCTTGCTCACAAACTTGGTCGTGTACTCCTCCTGAATGTGATCATTGCTCCATAATGGCAATATGGTCAGCTGGTATTCTCTAGATTCAGTACTGAAGGAGAAAGTGAAAGCAACAGCAGTAGCAAGAGTAGCAGGAACCGAAGACTCTATTTTCTTTGGTGAAAATGCTCCAGTTTTCTTTGAATCAGCCTTTGGTGTTATTTTCTGCCTTTTGGAGGGGGTTGCTTTGCTAGATTCGCCTTTTCGTTTCAGTTTCTCACTCTCCTTTGAGGCATATTGGGATTTCACGGTTTTCTTTGGCTGAGATTCTCCCTTTCCAACTTCTTGATTTTTCACTCTTACCATTTTCATGGATGAATTATTCAGAATGATGTAAAGAATGGATTTATAGGGTGCGATAGGAAGTTTAACCTGTGGAAAATGAAGATTTACGGTCAGAATTGAAGGGTATTGAAGAGAGAATTAGAACAAACTCATGAAAAAGATGAATAGGTTTGCATCTGTTCAGGGGATAACCTTCGATTTTAACGTGTGTAACTGCTCAACAGATAAATTTTGATAGGTCAAAATTTGAATTTCGGGCAGTTACAAGTTAATCCATTTAGTTATGTTTACTGACAGATGAATTTTCTCCTGGAAGTTCGTCTAACAGAGGCTTGGTTCAGGAAGTTACATATGAATAGACGAACTTTGCTCCAATAAAGTTCAAACTTTAAAAGAATCAAACAATGAGCAGGCATGAACACAACAAGCAACAGACGAACTTTACTTATGAAAATTTATCTTTCAAAGATTCAATAATGTGAGCATGTTCTAACAGACGAATTTTGAATCAGAAATTTAAATTTCAACATTTTGCAAAGAGTTTCCAACATGCGTATTTTGAGAAATGGAAATTCGTACAATCTTCAAGTTAGACAAAGATAATATTGGAACTTTATTTTGAAAATTCAAATTTTCATAGACCAACAGACAAATTTCGAAGGACCACTGAGAACTGTTACAATGCAAAGCAAGCTGATGTTCGTCTGATGAGCATCTAAATTTGAATGTTAAGTATGCTGACTTGTTCAAAAACATAATTTATCAAGGAAATTCATCTAATATACATCTAAAATGTGAATTTTAACCTTATAAACTTATAGAATGGATCCAAAAACTCAGATTTCTTGCTTTCTTTTTTACCTTTTGACTGTTCCATTCTGGTGTGCTCCATTTTTCAAATTTATTGCCTTTGAAACTTATGAGGAGCACCTACAACTTAAATTAAACTTACTCGATGCTAACGTTAGAATTAAATCAATGTCAGAAATTCTAAAACAGATTTGCACAAGGATTTACTTACAGTTCATTAAGATTTACGATACCCAATTCTCTTCTGATTTTGCAATGCCTATCTTCTGAAAGAGGCTTTATCAAAATGTTAACAACTTGATCTTCTGTAGGAATGTATTCTAATCTAATTTCTCCTTTCTGAACATGATCCCTTATGAAGTAATGCCTAACTTCAATATGCTTTATCCTTGAATGCATGACAAGATTCTTTATGATGTTAATGGCCCTTTGGTTGTCACAAATTATTGGTATTTCCTTCATCTCAATCTCAAGATCTTCAAGTTATTGTTTCATCCAGATGACTTGGGCACAATAGCTTCCAGTAGTAACATATTCAGCTTCTACCGTGGATAAGGCCACACTATTTTGTTTCTTGCTAAAGCATGAGACCAAAGATCCTCCAAGTAATTAACATGTTCCGCTTGTGCTTTTTCTGTCAGTTTTGGATCCGGTAAAGTCAGCATCAGTGTATCCTTTGAGATCTTCTCCATTGCCCTTTGGATACCAAAGACCCATTTGTGATGTTCCAATAAGATATTTGCAGATACACTTCACAGCAGTTACATGGGTTTCTTTGGGACATGACTAGAACCTTGCACACATACAGACACTGAACATGATGTCAGGTCTTCTGGCAGTTAGGTATAGCAGAGATCCAATCATTCTTCTGTATTGGGTTATGTCAAAGATTTTTCCTCCTTCATCCATGTTAAGCTTAGTTGCAGTAGCTATAGAAGTTCCCACTGGCTTAACCTTTTCCAAGCCAAACTTTTTCAGCAGCTCTTTCAGATACTTTGATTGGTTGAGGAAGATACCATCATCACATTGCTTAATTTGCAGTCCAAGGAAGAAGTTCAGCTCACCCATCATTGACATTTTGAACTCACCTTGCATTAGCTTAGAGAAATTCTTACACAGAGATTCGTTAGTAGCACCAAATATAATATCATCAATATAAATTTGAACAATAAGCAAATCTTTAGTTTCTTTCTTAGTGAACAAAGTAGTATCTACTTTTCCTCTGTTAAACCCCTTTTCAGTTGGAAAATTACTTAACCTTTCATATCATGCTCTAGGGGCTTGCTTTAAACCATAAAGGGCTTTTTTTAGTTTATAAACATAGTTTGGATTTGTAGCGTCCTCAAAGCCTGGAGTTTAGTCTACATAAACTTCTTCCATGATATATCCATCAAGAAAAGTACTCTTTACATCCATTTGATATAACATTATATTCTTCATGCATGCATATACTAATAGAATTCTAATTCCTTCTAATCTAGCCATTAGAGCAAAGGTTTCTTCAAAATCAATACCTTCTTCTTGATTATATCCTTTAGCAACCAATCTAGCTTTATTTCTGATTATTAATCCAGATTCATCAATTTTATTTCTAAAAACCCATTTAGTGCCAATGATAGGATGATTTTTGGGTCTAGGCACTGAATCCCAAACCTGATTTCTTTCAAATTGATTCAATTCATCTTGCATAGCTAAAATCAAGTATTCATCAGTTAAGGCTTCTTTAGTGCATTTAGGTTCAATTTAAGAAATGAAAGCACAGTTTATCATCTGATCTCTTAACTGTTTTTTGGTTTTAACTTTCTCTTGAACATCCCCAATTACTTGATCAACAGGATGATTCCTTTGATATCTCCAAGCTCTAGGGAGTTCTTGAGATATTTCTTCATTATTTTCATCCTCAAGATCTTTCTCCTGAATATCTTCCTCTATGTTAATAGATTTAGATATTTTTGGAGGTTCAATTTTATCTTCTTCAGAAAGATCTAAGTTCTTAAATTTTGAAATAAGATCATTTTCATCAGTGACATGCTCAGAAACAATTTCATTTTCAATAAACACTACATCCAAAAATTCTTCTACTAATTTAGACTTTTTATTAAAAACTCTATATACTTTACTCCTACTAAAGTAACCCAGAAATATACCTTCATCAGCTTTGGCATCAAACTTACCCAAATTCTCCTTTCCATTATTGTGGATGAAGCACTTACAGCCGAATACATGTAGATGTGAGAGGTTTGGCTTTTTTCCTTTGTATAGCTCATAAGGAGTTTTCCCAAGAATTGGTCTGAGGTAGGCTCTGTTTATGATGTAACTTGCTGTGTTTACTACATCAGCCCATAATACTTGAGGGAGCTCCTTTTCATTCAGCATTGCTCTTGCCATCTCTCAAATTACTCTATTCTTCCTTTCCACCACTCCATTTTGTTGAGGAGTTCTTGGAGCTGAGAAGTTGTGATCAATTCCATGCTCATCACAATACTTCAGGAAGTATGAATTTTCAAACTCTCCTCCATGATCAGACTTGATGGACACAATAGAAATACCTTTCTCATTTTGCACTTTCTTAGCTAAGGTTACAAATGCATCAAAAGTATCACTTTTAGAGGAAAGAAATAATGTCCAGGTAAATCTAGAGTAATCATCCACAATTACAAGAATATACAGATTTTCACCAATGCTCTTAACTCTAGATGGTCCTATTAGATCCATATGTAGTAGTTGCGGAGGTTTAGATGTGGTGACTATGTTTTTAAATTTAAATGATGATTTAGTTTGTTTTCCTCTTAGGCAAGCATCACATTCTTTGTCTTTTTCAAAAGAAATTTTTAATAGGCTAGTGACTAACTCATTTTTAACCAGTTTTGATAGTTGATTCATGTTAACATGTGCTAACCTTCTATGCCATAAGCAACTATCATTATCCTGACTAATCAAACAGACAGAATCTGAGGGAGGAAGTTCATCAAGATCAATAGTATAACAATTACCATCCCTTTGAGCCTTGAGGATTACTTTGTGATCACTTTTTCGGATGACCAGGTAGAACTTTGAATCAAACAGTACCCAGTTTCCTTTGTCACATGTCTGACTCACACTTAGCAGATTGTGGTTGAAGCTAATTACAAATAGCACCTCTTCAATGGGTGTTTCAGGATTCTTGCCCATAATGCCAATGCCAACTATTGTGCCATATTGATCACCTCCAAAGGTCACCTTTCCTCCTTTCTTATCTCTAAGGGTGATGAACTTCTCTTTATCACCAGTCATATGACTTGAGCAGGCACTGTCTATATACCATTTATTGCTCTTTCTAGCTTTAAGACAAACCTGTAAGACAAAGTTCATATTTTCTTTTTAGGTACCCAAATTTGCTTGGGTCCTTTTCTGTCAGTAGTATTTTCCCCAGATACAGATGTACCTTTGGGAATCCATTTAACCTTCCTGTTAAGTTCATTTTTCTTTAAAGCACATGAACTGGAAATATGTCCCTTCTTATTACAGAAGTGACAAATGGTAAAGGGACTGCTGGATTAAGATGCGGGAAGAAAGTAATGCAGTTAATATTTTTGTTTTACATGCTTTGGTTTATCATAGGATTCAATATGTTGTGAAATATGATCTTTCTTTTTGTAGCCACTAGCATGCACAAAATGTCTCATATACACATTTTGATTTTTCTTCCTAATCTTTTCTTTTACTGCACAAGGGTCATAGCCAAGTCCAGTCTTTCTCTGTATTATTCTTTGACTTCCCATTAAAGCAAATAACATATCTTTTTCTCTAGTAAGTCTAAACATGTTTTTCACCATATAGTCATTGGTTTGCTTTAATTCAATGCATGATTTACAGCAAGTAGATTCAGCAATATGCAGATGAGCAGTTTCAAAGATGTTATACTGAGATTCTAACTTGTTAATCTTTTTCTTAGCTTGTTTGAGTTCTTTGGCAGTCTTAATGAACTCATCATGCAATTCATGAAATACATCCAGTAATTCAGAATAGGAAGGTTCAGATTCATATACCTTATCTTCCTGATCACTGTTGGATGGGATTTCAGCTTCTTCAGATGCAAGTGCCATCAGACAGATGTTGGCAATCTCATCTTCATCATCTTCTTCTTTATCTGAGCTATTGTCCTAGATTGATGAGATGTACGCCCTTTTCTTCTTGCCTTTATCTGCAGCTTTCTTTTCTTTTTCTTACTTCTTGAGGAATTATAGAAAATCCCATTTGATATGTCCCTGCTTCTTGTACTCGTAGCAAGTGACAGGTTATTTTTCTTCTCTCTTGCTATTTCTAGCTACTCCTTTCTTGAAGAATTTCTTGTTTCTTTTCTTGTTGTAAAATCTTCCAAATTTTCTGGCCATCATAGCAAGAGTTTCTTCATCTAGCTCATCTCCATCGTCAAATTCTTCTTCTTTCTCCTCACTAGCTTTTAGAGCAAGACCCTTCTTCTTTCTGTCTTGTCCTGCCTCCTTGAGAGCCTTCATCTTTTCTTCACATTCTTTGAGGCTGCCGAAGAGGGCTGTGACAGATGCCATTGATTCTCCTCTGGCTTCCTCTATTGCTGTTACTTTAGGTTACCATTCTAGAGGAAGAGCTCTGAGGATCTTTTTGACCTTTTCTGTCTGAGTGTACTCCTTGCCAAGACTTTTCAATTGATTCACAATGAGGGTGAATCTCTTTTGCAGTTCTTTGACACTTTCTCCTTCAACTATTCTGAAGCTCTCGTATTCTCCTATGCAGGAGTTCAATTTGTTTTCTCTTACTCTAGTGGTTCCTTCATGAGCAATTTCAAGGGTGTCCCATATATCCTTGGCTGTGGAGCATTGTGAGACCCTGTAGAATTCGTCTTGATTCAATGCACTGAACAGGTAGTATTTTGCTTTGAAGTTTAGCAAGAGTCTTCTCCTATCTTCCTCATTCTATTTGGCCTCTGCCTTCTCTCTATACTTTTCATCATCCTGCAATGTCATTGGGACAAAATCTCCCTTCTGGATGACAGACCATATGTCTAGATCAATAGACTTGAGATGGATTTGTATTCTCATTTTTCAGTATCGATAGTGCTCTCCACTGAAGCCAAGTGGTCTATTTGTATTGTTTTCCTCTAATAGTATACTCTCTCCAAAGCCAGCCATTGTTCTTCCCGGACTGTTAAATCCTTTGTTTGGGAATCCAAGCTCTGATACCACTTGTTAGATATGCTAGCTTCCCAAGAGGAGGGTGAATTAGGAAGATTGAAATTTTCTACAAAATGTCAATAAAGTGAAGAAAACAAAGGTGACAGTAAAACAGAGTATAAGTAAGTAACAAGTAAAAGCAGTAATAGAGAAGGGAAGACATAGATGTTTATCCTAATTCGATCTCTCAATCTTGACCTATGTCCAGTCCTCAAGCCTCCACTTGAGATTTTTCACTATCTTGCAAGAATTCAGTGGGCTTCTTGCAAATGCCACAGTACAACTATGATACTCAGTTTTAGAGCTCACACTTTCTCTCTTTGCACTCTAACTCAGTGCTTCCCCAATCCCTTGTGATATCCCCTCATAAGAAAATCTTTTTTCCAGATGAAGATAAGATTATTTACAATGGATAAACTCTCTTAATCAGAGTGTATATGAAAGTTGGAGTACAAAGAATGAAGTATGTGAGAGTAAGAGACTTTGAGTTGGTGATTTGGCAGAATTTCAGTATATACAATGTTAAAATCGTTACCCACAACTTCAAATGATGTTATATTTATAGATTTAAGTCTTAACTATATGTTAGAGACAAAATCTATCCGTTGGAGAAGTTACTCAGCGGTTACTCTAAAAAACTATCCGTTCACCAACCGTATTTAATGCTTCTGACATTCTGAAATTCGAATTTTGGTTGGTCAACAGACGAATTTCACAGAAACCAAAAGCTAAAGACTTCAATGCTAAACATTCAAAGTTTATCTGTCATGAAGCAAAGTTCAAATTTTGATCTCTGAAAAATGTTTCTATATTGGAACATACGAATTTTCAAGTTTAAGGTTCTTCTGGAAAGTATGAACAGCTGTTCCATTTTGCTACAGTGCCTTAGAAATTTGAATTTTGATAACTCAAAATTCGTCTGTTAGTAGGCAGTTCATTAAGGCACAATAGTTCATCTATTCAAAATTTGAATTTTTAAAATGCAAAGTTCATCTGTCAGAAAGCCCTTTTTTCAGACTTGCTTCAAAGTTTGAATTTCTAAATAGTATCATTTGTATGTCAACATATCATCATAGCAGACTCACAAGCTTTATTTCTGAAGTTTGAATTTTCTTATTCAAAGTTCGTCTGTCAATGAGTCATTTTGATGCTCTTTCCAAACTTAGTTTTCAGATAAACTTTGACATATCTTCAGATGAATTTTTCATTTTTTATAAGTTATATTTTGTCTAAAATTTGAACTTTCAAAGGCCAAAGTTCATCTGTCAGTGAGTCATTTTGATGCTCTTTCCAAACTCAGTTTTCAGATGAACTTTGATATATTTTTAGACGAATTTTTTATTTTTCATAAGTTATATTTTGTCTGAAATTCAAATTTTCAAAAGCCAAAGTTCGTCTGTCAATGAGGGCTCTTTTCAGACAAGATTTAAAATTCGAATTTCTACAGTCAAAGTTCATCTGTCAGAGAAGGCTCTTTTCAGACTTGTTCATTTTCAATATGAAATTCGAATTTTCAAAGCTAAAGTTCAAATTTTCAAAATAGCATATAAGTATAAACATTTCAAACTTCGTTTGTTACTGGGTGTTTTTCAAATATTCTATAGATTAACATAAAATCATAGTTTTAAAACATCTTTTTGCCAATTCAAAGTCTTTTACTCAATTTAAACATGGCTGTAGATTCTACATCTATTCTTGTGCTGGTTTTTCTTGAATTTCTCCACTTGAGATCATTTGTGCACCTTTGATATCTTCTCTCCAAGCTCTAGAAAGTTGGTTTGGGATCATCAAAACACTTGATTTAACACTTTTGTCTTTCTTCATTTTTTATAATTTTTGTTAAAAGTGCTCGGACAAACTTATTGAAGTTTGTTTTAAAAAATATGATGAAATTTAAATTAATTAAGGTTGGAATCGGAAGTAGAGTTCTGTCTCTATTAATGTATTGCTTAGATTTTTCATGGTTCATAACCCTAATTTTTCTGAACGGCATGTAAAATCAACCAACTCAACTATGTCTAAATGACGGAATTCATTAAATTTTCAAAGTCGAACTCGTCATAGTTATTGTTGGCAACAAGGCCATATTTATTGAATATGATTTGGGTATGAAATTGCAAGAGACTTTGAAAATTTAATTAGATTTAATTCTTTAAAAAATTATATAAATGATCTGGCAGCTTCACCTACAAATTAAATGGGTTGAGCACACCTCTTCTGGTGTGAAACGAGGCTGCAGCCCAAAAATCATATTGGTTGCAAACTAGCGTCAGCAGTCACGTGAGGTATAAGGTATAATATACTCCATCCCCTATATTATAAGGAAATAAATAAATTTTTTTTTACCTAATGATATAAGATAATATTATTTTATTTGTTAAGTTTACCTCCCATTATATAGTATTGTAAATTATGTTGAAATTATAAAAAGATAAGTATTTAATAGGGATAAAATATGAAATTTAATTTTTTAAATGACTTCAAGAAAATTATTTTTTTTTATATGTGTGAAATCCTAAATGTTACTTTAATATGGGATAGAAGAAAAAGCACTCTTAATTACAAAATATAAAAGGGTTAAAAGGCAACTCTACCTTAGAAGTATTTTCTAAGGAGTTATAGGTACTCTAAACAAGCTTTTAAAACAATATTACTTACTATATTTTAAAATTGAAATAATTTTACCCTACATTACCGGGTAACATTAAAATCACAATGTTGGTATTAACAAGGGACCAATTTGTTTTTATTTTAATGTTGATTGTTAGTATATGGTAAAATTGCTCCAATTTTAAAACAGTGAACAATATTGCTCCAAAAATTTATTTGGTAATATTTATGGATAAATTTTCCCATTAACCCAACATAAAAATAAAAGTATTTCTTTTTCTATTAACAAAATAAAAGTATTTCATATTTAATAATGGTGGCCAAAAATTCGTGGCTGAAACGGCCCAACAATCCACAAATGGACTTGAGGTTAATTTGGGGCCCAAAAAGAGTAATGGCTCATGGTTTGGCCATCGAAGGAGTAAGTATTTCGGAAACGTGGAAAGGAAGGTTAGGCCAGGCCCATCCAGCAAGGAAGAGGATGTGTAACGTCCTCCCAACAAGTTGCTTTGGTTTAGTCCTTGTACACTTGGGAGGTAGATCTCGTCCATTCGACTCAAGTTCATTTGTTTTTGTTTTCTTTTGTTTTTTGAATGAAAAAGTTTATCGCCAATATATTTAATTTGTATACTTCAAAAAATATGTAATTTGTATGCTTAAGAAAAAAAATCGAATGACACTGAACGTAGCCTAGAGACATAAATGTGGCTGACGACCACACCCAGTGAAAGGATTATGAATATATTTTAATCAAATGAAATTTTATAATTTATAATCATGTTGAGAGGTGTGCATGGGACTAAGAGGACCCATAAAGAGTACAAATCCGTTTCTTGAATTTTCCCTTTTATTTTTCTTTTCTCATGTCTTCTCAATCAGTGTCATATCTTTTAAAAAAAAAATTTCGCCTAAAAGAATTTATTTTAAACTAGAAACTATTAAACTCATACTCCCATGATTTTTATAAAATCATTTCAATATTTTGATTTTTTAAACTCAGATAAAACCAAATTTTTATTCACTAAAATAAAAGACAATGCTGATGGGTATTGTGTAGAAGAGGTGAAAGAGAAATGAAAAAGATGTTTGTCTTTTGTAATTAGAAGTTATCCATTCCTTACCAGTGTTCTTTTCCTTTCTAGAAGAAGTTGTTATTTTTATATTTTAATTAAAGTTATCTATTATATTAATAAAATAATTTTTTTCTGTTCATTGATCCTATTGCATCCACATTTACGTGTTACTTTAGCAGGCATACATTTCATTGTCTTTAGTTTACTATCTTATGCTTTTTTTTTTTCATATATATGTATATGTACGTGTATGTATGTGCATATAATGGCATAGATACACAATTTCGAAACTAGATAACTTATGATTGTTTTTAGTTTACTATCTTATGCTCTTTTTTTTAGCCAGAATTCTTATTTGATGGAAATATATATATATATATTTTTTCAAAGAATCATGGTAATATATGACAATTAACCAACCACATCTGCGATTTGTGAACTCCATAACGGTCATAACCAATTTCTGATCTCAGTCACGTAAATAGATTTACGTATTACTGACAGTGCTGCCAATTTAGTTCTTTTGCTTAAAAAGAAATTAAAAAAAAAACACTAGATAAGGCCCTATGCAATGTACAATATTCAAAGGAGGAACTTGTTATAGTCAATATCAATATTTAGCATCAAATGAATTAGTCAATCAAGATCATAAAATTGTGTCAGATACAATAAATTTTAAAAAACTGAGAATACATTATTTAACAAATTAATACATGAAAATTAATAATAAAAAGAAATATGAGCTTTTAAACCAGTATTTCGAAAGTAACCACAAAAAAAGTTCTTGACTCATTTTAGAATATTTCAAAGGAAGAATTAGTGATACAATGTTAGAATATGTTATATATATTTTGAAGTACAGTTGTGTAATGTATCATATATGTATTTGATAAGGATACATCTAGCTTTTTGAAGTATCGGTATAATAAATTTAGACTTCATGCAATGCATAAGAACCTATCTCTTTTTATACATAAGTATGTGTGTGTGTGTATAATGACATAAATACACACAATTTTCAAACTACTGAGCTTATGCAAATATCTTAATTAGAACAATGAATGCAAAAACTACGAGTAAGGAATCCAATTATTCTACGTGGCTACAAGGTGCAACTTCTATTTTGTATCAAAGTGCTAAAAAATTTGTAAGCTTGAGATGAACTCTCCCAACCATAATAAAGTTTGATGATAGAACACAAATTATAATACTATAGAAGCTTTTTTAGGGTACATAATGGGGCCAAAGGCCCATCATACAAGCTTTAAATCTACTTCTTCAAATCTAGTTGGCGAACAGCAACTATGGTTTGAACAAGGGTGAGAATGAGGAGTATGATTCCAGCCAAAGAAGCAGCACTTTGCCAAGTTGTACTACAATAATCACGCCTCAAAGTTGCCACCCTCATGTGACAAGGATCTTGACATAAGTTATTCAACCTTCTGCATATCTTAATGTAATCAGAATTGAATCTATCTAGAGTGACATTTTTTGCGAGACTGTTAAATAGCAGAGTGCCACGCTTGGTATCACCTATACTGTTGCTGAATATTTCCTTAGAAATGAGTAAATCAGTGTCTTTATTTGTGTTGATCAGGCTATCCAACATGAAAGCATAGTTACTGATGTAAGCTCGATAAGGATAATGATATTGCTCTAACGCTATCATATTTCGGAAAATAATTTCAGTTCTATTATCCATCCAAATCTGTGGAATCTCAAGACCATGCTTTGTAAATCGCAAGTCTATTAAGCACCTGCTTGTGCTTGACTTCAACTTTATTCCTGCTTCTCGTAGCTTGGTTGCAGTATATGAGAAAAACTTGCTTTCCTCAGGCCATGGAATCATTTGAGGTCTTTCCGTTGGTAAGTAAAACAATCTAAGAACATCTGTGAAGTGATATATCGTCTGATTAGGATCAAGCTCTAAATGTCGCGGGTTATAATAGCCGAAGAAGTAACATGTGAGGCCACGAAATGAAGGGAGGTTACCATGTTGGTTGCCGGGGAATGCTATGTTGAATAGATCTTCAAGAACAAAGAATGGAAGTTGATTCTCAAGTAAAAGCAAATCCATCCTAATATCAGCCAGCAAACATGGTTGTAGCAGTCTAACTTCCTCGTTCAACCCATTCTCCTCGTAAAAACTCTTGAAGAGTTCAATGATGAAACCAGCATCTACCAATACAAGCTTCACAAGTTCCTTCTCACTAAGTTCGATATTCTCTGAGTAAGAATCACGAACATTTGACACTAAAAGTTCTACAAAGCGGATCAAATTGTCCAAGCTTGTCATGGCATTATGTGTAAATCTTGTGAATAATATTTGTTTCTGCTTTTCCATGTCCATCAGCTTCAAATTGCGGCAGTGAAAGGGGCCAATCGAAACAACACGTGGCGTGTAAGCATCTTCTTTTACATCACGGATGGGATGTAGCACCCTGTAGATACTACAATGTGATGGTAACAAGCGACCATGTTCATTGTCTCTCACAATTTGTCCAATTTCAATCCTGACATCATCTTGCATCTATCATGTTTGATTCAGAAAGCAATCACCAATTACACATATGCAAAATTATAATTATAAATATATTAAATACGAGTTCTCTCCTGAAAGTTGCCACCTGCGGCAAGTGTCAAATAGTCAAATTGATTATTTAAGATCTGAAAAAAGAAATGTTTCACCTGTCATATCTGTAAACTTATCATCAAATAGGAGGAAATGGTTAGCCCTATGATGTGATTGTGACGGTGATCTGATCATGATTAATATTCTAATGATAACAGAAAGAATTTTGATAATAAAACACCACAAAGAATTAAGTGTTCCACAAAAATAAAATTCAATGAAGTTTCTAAAGCTTTTAAAAAGACATTCCTTGTTGGTGTATCATTTTGAGTACTCGAAGATCATCACTTCAAAACTTTGATCCAGAACTCAGTGCAAGAGACAGAGGAAAAAAGAACCCCAAATAAAAAAATAACAAGCCAAGAATGAAATGAAATGGAATGCTAATTATGAAACATTGGAATTCGATTTGTGTTGTTTTGAGATGCATGTGAATAGTACTTAATTTCTGTGCTACATCGTCCATATTTATTTCCGGAAAAATGAGTTAGATAAAAATTAGAGAAACATTAATTCGGATTAACGCGCCAATTCTCTAGTTTAGTCTGGTTCTGATAATAGTTATTATTTTCACAAGTTTTTAATATAGCTACTATATACTAAGTAAGGCTAAAAGGCTAATCATTTGGGTAGTAAACATGCATTTGCAATCTTAACGATGTAACCACAAGGGAAATGAATAAACTTAAAAGAAAAGCACATACAGAGAATTGAATGTAGAAGATTCAGTACCTTGTTCTTCTAACTTTTGTTTTTTCTCTCTATACTTGAAATTGCAATACTAATTATTTTCTGATGTTCAGTTATTATATACCATGAAGTTCATCCCTGTACAAGCTATAAGTTTTTTTGTTAATGTTTTTTAAAGAAATAAGAATATGTTATTATGTTGCAATTAAGTAATATTCTTCAGATAGAATTTTGCGTGTAGGTGTTTTGAAAAGTAAAATTTTGAGGAGTTTTAAATATTTTAGAGTAAAACGTGAAGAAAAATGTACACTGATGAGTCCAACCGATCCAATTAATTCCCTCACCCGTGGCTGGGTGAGGAGGTGAGATATAGCTCAGAGTTCTTATAGACTCGGCATCGGGTCCTCTTGTGAAGAAACTCATACAACACCAAATGAAGACTAAGAAGAAGAAAAAGATATATGTCACACCTGGCACTGGGAGGATTAAAAGGTAGAACATATGGTGCTGGGTGACGCCATTTATAAGGTCAGTTTGGCATGATCAGTAAGCAGCATGTGAGGTCTATAAAGAAAGGGCTTTTTGGACACAAAAGAACATATAATCACTTATTCTGAAGCCCTAGAAAAGCTATTCTAAAGTCACTAGAGCTTAAAAGAAGCATTCTGATGACAAATCTAGAAAAATTGAAGACATAGTGAGGCTGAATTATTCTCTTCATCTACTACTTCTCTTTCTTTAGTTTTTGTCTTGAAGTTTTGGGGAATTATTACTGTTTTATTATTAAGAATGATGTTTTTGCGTAATTAATTCTCCCAATTAGAGGTAGCGATGTAGTCTAATTGGGACTAATTAAAGTTTACTTTAAAATTATGACTCTTATTCTTTGATTAAATTCTTTCAATATATTTATATTTAATTATATTTATCTCTTTTGTTCTTTATTATGAATTTTATGACTAGCTACCATAAGCTGCATTTTATGAGTAAGCTTGATAAACTAAAAGGTGAAAAGCGAACATGAACCTAGAGAGATAGACATTAACAATAATTCTGAAGATAAAATTAAGTGTTTATGGTCTCTTTAGTTATAGCTTCAAGATTTAATGAGGAATTTTGGTTGCACAGATTTTTAATTGGTCAAAAGATAATTAAGACAAATTAAAAATAATTATCACTATAATTATAAAAAGAGTCAATTTAAGAGTAAGTTTTAGTTATCCCAATTAGGTGAAATCTAATCCCCTAACACTTTTAGTAATTGAATTACATTGAATATAGTTGCTTTTCTATATTTTTATTTTAATCTCTTCTTAACATTTCACAAATTATTTTTCTTGACTAAAATTAATTAATTGAGTGAATCATAATATCCCTTGAGTATGACTCTTAAAATACTTTAGAATATTTTTTATATTGCAATTCGCCCTTTATATTTGCAGGAGACCAATATGCTAATCTCAAAAATATTTTTATAACTAAAACTAAATAATTCTAAAACTGGCTAATAGTTGAGGTATTAATCATTAGCAATATTCTCACAAGTTGTAAGTAAAGGGAACGTAATCAAATTAAAGAAAAAAGAAAAAGGCTTCAGAATTGGACAAGAGTAAATTAAGGATGCATACTTGTTGTTCCAAATGATTAGAGTTGAAATCTGTAGAATGAAGTGTGAGGGAAAGCTGTTGCGTTTCCGCCATTTCTTCAGCAATACTCTCAGGGGTCAAGTCCTCCATCTACCGATTTTTTCTATTGGAAGAGAATCTCAGAATGCGACCCTTTTGTGCTCTTATCTATCGATCAAGTAAGACAATATATCTTAGGTATATTTGAGGGACTCTGAGGTTCTTTATATATTATTGCATCGACTCCCCTGTACATTGACTCATTGACTTGCTGATTAGACGTAGCCAGCTAGCCAAGAAAAAAAAGAACACAAGTATATAACAAATATCTAGGACCCAAACACGGTAGTAATTTATTGAAAAAAAATGACATTGAAAGACTCATAATTTTTAATAATGTTAGTTAAAATTTTAAAAATTAAATCTTTCAAAAATTATAAAGTAAATTATTATTAGTGTTTTCTTGAACATTTCAATCATTCTCTCTAGAATTACAAGAGGTTGTCTGATGATTTAAAAAAAATAACTAATTTAAGTATTTCTATTGCACTCAGAAAATATTTTTATTCTTCAAATTCTTAACTGTCAATATTGTACATTATAGATCATTTTCCTTTTTTAAAAAAATATTTAACGGAGGCTAATGAATGACAAATTAGCTCCAAATAAGTTAGACCAATCAGGTTGTAAATTTACAAGATGACGTGCCATTTTAAAGTTTATGTGCCCAAGTCCAAACATGGGTTTAATAATTCAGATCGCAGATTTTTTTTTAGTGTTATTTAATAAATTTTGTCTCTTTATGGCGTTCATTGGATTTTTTATTATTCATAAGTTTAACCTTTTTATATTCCGATTTATAAAAATAAAATCTCCAAGGAAATTAGCAAATTTGATTGGTGCAAGCAAAGCCAATAAATCTAAAACAATCATTGTTTTAGATTGTGTATTGCATTGAAAAAAAAAAAAGCCGTTTCACGTTCTTTATTTACTTTTATTAAAGTAACTTTCGTAAAAATAAATTTATTTCGTAATTCAGGCAAACTTTATAAAAGAAACCAACTTTTTGACCACTAGAAAAGAAGACATCAATTATGACTACATATAAAATTTTGCATTGCCTCTATTTGTGCTGTTTGGATGTTACGTGGTTGGCCAATTTTGCTACCCTTTTTGTGCAATAGTTTTGCACAACCAAGAGTTAACGATAAATCTATTCAAAATATAGTGGTTAGTGATTAAACTGAGGACAATAAATTTAGCAAATATAACTATTTATTAACTATATCATAATCTTATTAATTTATCTCTTTTTCAATATACTATAAATAGACAATTTTGTGAAGAAAGAAGATCCCCACTAATCTTCTTCCTCCCTTTTTCAAGGCCAAACTATTCTTCCTTTTAGAGTTAGAAATACTATGCATTTTGACATCAATTACTCTTTTTATTTCAATTTATAAAAAATTTTTAATTACTAGATCAAGAGTGACAATTAATACTTTATTTTTTTTAAAATTATTCTCATTTAATATACTTAATCTATGAATTAAACAATCAAACATTAATTAAATTTTATCATTTTTATAGATATTTTGGATAAAAAAATTAAATATAATGTGTAATCCATAAAATACTTTATATTATAAAACATAAATTTCTTCAAAAAAAAATATCTTATATGGTGTAACGTACGGAGTATATGGTTTGTGCCTCTTCCTTAAAAAAGATGATTTATTTAAAATATGATTTGTGCAACAACCCCAAGACACTTAATTACATTGATTTTGTGCGTCTTGCTTAAATAATGATGGACTGATAAATCAATACTAATAAATAATTAATAATTTTAATAGCATTTTTTGGGTAAAAATATTTTACATAGCATATTATTTTTTAAATTAAATTAATCACACTAATAAAATTACATATACACGTACGTTTTTCCGAACCAAGAAAGGGGATGAAATGTCCGCCTACTAAATTGCTTTAGTTTGGTGGTGAGCGCGCACTCCTTATAACACGTGCGAGGTAGATCTCGTGCATTCGACTCGGGCTTTTTTTTTAATGAAAAAGCTTTAGATGCGTACTAGGTAGGACCAATATAGTTATATGTATCGAATTATGATATAACATGATATGAAAAATATGATAATTTTTAAAATTTTATGATATAAATACCAGAGATATTTATGTATATATAATATTATTATATAATTATTTATATGTATAATTAATAAATCTATCTATTAAAATAAAAATGGGTATTGAATATTTTAAAAATTATTGTATAAATTTAAAATAAATTATAAAATATTTATAAAAATTTTTAATAATCCTGTTTTAATATAAAAATTTGAAATGGTACAGATTGATATGTATGTATAAATATAATATATATATATATCATATCGTATTGTATATTAGATATGTGTATGTCTACTTTTTTTTTTTTAAATAGTAGTGTTTCATAGGTTGCAAAGATAGAATGCTGAAAATAAATGGAAATCACGATTTAGGACCAACCACTTTGTGGAATCAATAATAAATGGGATCTTATCATTACTCAGCCTTCAAGTTTTACTTCTCAATTTTTAACTTTTACAACTTTTTTATTAGTTAAGAGTCTTTATTTATTATTAATATCATTAACTGATCTTATAGGAAATAAACGTGGCTGATGACCACACCCAATGAAGAATACCATCTTACTACTTGCTTAGTTATGATATACAAATATGATATGACATTTTTTTTGGGGGCGGGGGGGTTGGTTTGCTGAAAGGATTATGAATATAAATTCAATAATAAAATGAAATTTTCATAATCTAAAGTCATATTAAGAGATGTGAATGGGCCTGGGAGTACTCATAAAGTGGGAGAAAGACTTTTTCTTTTTCTCTTGATAATTTCTTCACCTTCTCTTCTTTTTAGGCCAACTTCACAACAGCAATTTACAAAGGCGGAGCGCTTTAGAAGGGGACATAACGTGGCACGCGACACCCACTAAAGAAGACTGATATTCGTACCCTTTAGCGTGAATGGACCTGGAATTAGATCCTAACAAAATTGATCTAACTTTGGCCCAAAAAAATTGATCAAACTTTATCATGTCAAGTTGTTTTTTTACTTTTAAAAAAAAATTATCTTAAAATTGCAAAATCCATAAATTCTGGGTCAGTTAATAAGAATTTGACCACATAAGGATATGGGTTTTAACCTCGTTAGAGCTGTGAGGTTTGTCATAAATCTGATAGTTTGAAGAACCCAACTCACGCAAATTTTTTTTCAAAAGAAATAAGATGAAATTAATGTTCAATGGTTTGGCGTATCGCAGTTTGATCCTCCGTTATATATACGTATACATGCGGTGGTACCCACACGCAAGTAATAGTGATGCACAAGTTCAACTTTTTTATTTTTTCAAATTTGATTATTCTCTACGAGCTTCTCTAAACCGTTGTTGGTGTGTATTATTATTAAGTGTTCCTTTTTAAGTTTTAAAATTTCTTTATTCCTTGTGCTTCAGTCTCTAAACCCATGAGGTATTCACAGCTGCAAGTCTCTGCAGAGATATTTTTGTTGAGACCATTGAATAATGTTGCAACTTCATTGGTATCACCAAGCCAGTTGTGGATTATTGTCTTATGAATGAGGACATCCACATCTTTGTTTGTGTTGATTAGGCAATCCATTGCAAAACGATAGTCAACAACGTAAGAATCAAAAGGATAATGACAATGTTACGAAACAAAAACTCAGTGTCATCTTCCACAAAAATCTGTGGGATCTTAAGAACATGTCCTGAAAAGTTCAAGTCTAGTAAGTATTTGCCTTTGATCGACTCAAACTTTACTCCTGCTACTTGCAACACGTTTGCACTGTATAAAAGAAGATCTCCAGCTTTGAATTCACTCCTTTCAAGTTGTATTCTTGGTAAGTAAAACAATTGAAGAAGATCTGTGAAGTGCTTTACATCAGTATTATGCTCAAGAAATGAAGGAAGGTCACCACGTTGGTCAGGGGAAATGCTCTATCAAATAGCTCATCAACAAGAAAGAAAGGAATTGTTGATTCTAAAGTAAAAGCAAATCCCACCAAATAGTATCCCGCAAATACTTTTGTGACAGTTTAGCATCCTTGCGGATCTCATGTTTATAGTCGCTTGTGAAGAGTTCAATAATGAAAGCAGCATCCACTAATACTAATTTAATTTACAAGTTCCTTCTCAGTAAGTTTGATGTTCTCCGAGTAAGAGGCACGGACTTTTGGGTTTGAATGCTTCACAAAGTTGACCATTTCATCTAAGCTTGCCTTAGCATTTCGTTTGAATCTTTTGAAAATTATTTGTTTGTGCTCTTCCATGTCTTGCAGCCTCTCATCACCGTGATGAAAGGGGCCAATTGAAACAGCCATTGGGGTGTAAGTATCTTCTTTTAATTTGCGGATCGTAGGGGATACCCTATAAATACAAAGTTTATGTGACCCAAGACCATCTTGGCTGTCTTATATAATTTTTACATGGTCAATCACGCCATCATCTTTCATCTATCAAGTTTGGTTCAAAAAGACAATCAGTAATTACAGAAGGTGACCATAATATTCTGAAACCTAAATTGTGTTCTTCTTGTTATAACTGATTTGTTATCTCACAAATTAATTGTTAATAACATAAAACTAATTAAGGCTAAAAGGGAAAATATATAATTGAGGGCAAGAGTAAATTAAGGATGCATTGTTCCAAATGATCATTAATGCTGAAATCTGTAGAGTGAGGTGTGAGGGAAAGTTTTCCACCATTTCTTCAGCAATACTCTCACCGGTCAAGTCCTCCATCTACTGATTTTTTCTATTGGAAGATAATCTCAGAATGTGATCCTCTTGTGCTCTGATCTATCTATCAGATAAGACTATATATCTTAAGTATATTTCAGGAACCCTGAGGTTGTTTATATATTATTGCATCGACTCCCCTATACATTGACTCATAACTTCTTGATTAGACGTAGCCAGCTAGCCAACAAAAAAGAATACAAGTATATAACAAATCTCTAGGACCGAAACTCAAAGTAATAATTTATTGAAAAAAATTATAATAGTATATCGAAAATACACTTGTAATATGGAAAAATCTTACTGACCGTAATATTCAAGAGAATGTCTGACGATTTAAAAAAAGAACTAAGTTAAGTATTTCAATCGCCCTCAAAAATATTTTTATTCCTCAAATTCTTAACTGTCAATATTGTACATTATAGATCATTTTCCTTTTTTTTTTAAATATTTACCAGAGGCTAATGAATGACAAATTAGCTCTAAATAGTTGGACCAATCAGGTTGTTCGTTGTTACTAGATGACATGCCATTTTAAAGTTTATACCCTCCCAAGTCAAAACAGGATTTGCATGATTCAGATCACAGATTTTTTTTAATGTTATTTAATAAATTTTGTCTCTTTATGGCTTTCATTGGATTTTTCATGATTCATAAGTTTAACCTTCTTATATTCCGATTCAAAAAAATAAAATCCTCAAGAAATTAACAAATTTGATTGGTGCAAGCAAAGCCATCAAATCTAAAACAATGATTGGTTTAGATTGTGCATTGCATTAAAAAAAAAAAGAAGTCGTACGTTTCACATCATGCTTTATTTACTTTTATTCAAATAACTTTCGTAAAAATAAACTTAATTCGTAATTCAGGCAAACTTTATAAAAAGAAACCAACTTTTTATAGTTTGGATGTTATGTGGTTGGCCATTAAAGCCTTGCCTATATGTGTATAGTTTTGCACGTATTGCAGGTTTCTCCTTAAAAATAGATCTTTATATACGCAATTAGTAAAAGAGTGACACGATGATTGGTTGTTCATTTTCTTTTCTTTTTTTTTTTTAAATCTTATGTCTTTTTTTAATGAAGAAAATGGGAAGGAGGGAAACCACTCACAATTTCCAGCAAGGTTCAAAATTCCGGCAACTGGAGAGTCCGGCCGATATCTTTGGCTACCATTAAGAACCTAAATATCTTAGGGCTTGAGATTAGAACAGATGTTAGACTATTAGTAAGTATTAGTCTGATTAGGTTAGTGACTGACAAGAAGTGGGGATAATCTTATCCCTCTTTAAATATACCATATGTAGTCAATTTTGTGAAGATAGAAGATTCGCAATCTTCTTCTTCCTCTTAGAGTTAGAAATACTATCTATTTTGATATCCATGAAATGATTTGTGCCTCTTACTTAAAAGAAAAATATTGATCTATTTAAAATATGATTTGTGCAACAACCCCAAGACTCTTATATTGATTTTGTGCCTTTTACTTAAATAATGATAGACTGATAAATCAATACTGATAAATAATTGATAATTTTAATGACATTTTTGGGTAAAAATAATTTTATGTAGCATATTAATTTTTTTAAATTAAATTAATCACTACTAAAATTACATATACACGTACGTTTTTCTGAGCCAAGAAAGATCAATGCTATGTCCTCCTAATAAATAGCTCTAGTTTGGTGGTGAGTGGTGAGCAATCTTATTCACATTTCGAGGAGACATAAAAATAATGGGGTAATCACGGCTTAGGACAAGTTTGTAGAATTAACAACAAACGGGATTTTGTTACTGCCCACTTTTCAACTTTTATCACTTTTTGAGTAAAAAGCCTATTTTAGAAACTGATGTTAAACTTTAATTAGACCGGAAATTAATATGGCTGATGATCACACCTAGTGAAGAGATCATCACTAAACCCGCTTGCTACTTGCCTACACTTAAACCATGACGTGACTGCTTGCTGAAAGCACTTTGATGGGTTGTCAATGAGGGGAGGACTTTTAAATAAAATGAAATTTCATGATTTAAAGTTACATTGAGAGCTCTCAATGGGCCTGCGAATACCCTGACAACGCCTTTTTCTTTTTCTCTCAATAATTTCTTCACTTTCTCTTCTCTTTCGGCCAACTTCCCAATGACAATTTACAAACGTGGAGCGCAGTAGGAAGGGATATAACATCTCACCAAAAAATAAAGAAGGGAACATAACATGTGGCATGTGACCGCTACCGAAGATGACCGATATTCGTACCCTTTCCCTTGTATTGGCTTGGAATTAGATCACTTTGTCATATAATCATTTTAACTATAATCATGTAAATTAAAATTAAAAATTAAAATTAATTAATTATTTTATTTTTAGAAAATTTAAAAAATATTTTTTTAAATTATCCTTATTTAGTTTCTTCCCCACCATTTCTTGAGCAATCTCAGTGGTCAAGTCGCCTCAAATCTTCCATCTCTCAATGCAACCTCTTCTACGGATATTTGCGAAGAAGCACCAGCCAGAACTTATCTAATATATTGAGGACTCATGATTGAGTCTAAAGATCTTTATACAATCATACTACATATTCACTTTTGAGTTGGACTCCACTATGCAAGACCAGTTTACTAGTTGTACGTAATCAGCAAAAGAAAATAAATATATAAAAATAAAAGATCTAATAAATCTTTATGCTTATTAATATTTATAAAATATGAAGCTTCTAGCATACTACACAACTTAGAAGCAATAATGTTCATTACACAATCCATACCATGCATTGGATTTTAATATAAAATATAAAATTTATAGTAAATCATGTTATTTATAAACAAAAAATATTACGATGAAGATGACTCATTGCAGACTGTGTACAATGCACAAAATTTGTGTCTAATTTATTTATAAAAAATGATACGTAAACACCCATAATTTACTATCTCAACTTTATTAAAGATTCTAAACCATTAAAATGTTTCCAAAAAATATAAAAATATATTAGTGTCTTTTAGACGTATCACTCATGCTCCATAAAATGATAACTTGATCTACAAAATTTAATTTTATTAAATTAATAATTTTTTTGTCAATGATAACAATAAATCTAAAATATTTTTGTTTTTGACGACCAACTTAAATATTTTTGTTGAATCATCCATGAATGATATAGTATTTTAAAGTATATAACCGCCAATGCGAAACCATAGGTTAAATAAGCCCGTCCACAAGTCATTTTACTTTTAATTCCGAAATATTATAAAATGAAGACAAAAATGAAGAATAACTGAAACTCCAGCTAAACTACTTGCACATAAAAGTATTACATGCAGGAACAGTGTTAACATCCCCTAATAATACTCCAGCAATTAATTATGTTAATATATTCATAGAAAAATCATCAATTTTTATTCAATATATAATATTAAATTTACAAGAAATTACACTGTTCATAAAACATGATGAATAGAATAATTTATTTTTCAAACTTCCGACGAATACCAGGGGCGGACGCAGGTGCAATGAATGGGAGGGGCCAATTTTTTTGCACACTATTATATGTAGTATAATGTGCTAAAATTATGCATCTAATCAGCTAGTGAAATCGTTTTTACCACACTTACTATCCACAACCTCATGAATTCGAGGCTTTGGGGGGCTATTATTGATAATGCTTTAACATTTTCATATAACAGGTAGAAAAAATTTTTGAAAAAAAAAATTAGGGGGGGTGGGGGGCCGAGGGCCCCCCCAATTAACAACGTGCGTCCGCCCCTGCTGACGATGCACTGAAGCCTATCTTATTATAAAGAATGGTGTAGATGAACCGATCGATATCTGAATCTCTCACATGTTCCTAGAAATTCAGTTCAATTTGAGCATCAACAATATGAAAATAGAATACTAATTAAAAGTGCTCCCTCCAGTCTTATATATAGGATCTTTTGTCCTGATTCTAAATATAAGACCCTTTACAATATACGAAGTAGTATTTATTATCTATTTTTAAAAAATATCCTTATTTAATATATTCATAGAGAAAGAAAAAAATATTAAATAAGGATAATTTTAGAAAAATATTGAGATTTTCAGAGAAATTGAGATAATTAATTAGTTTTAATTCTAATTCTTAATCTACATAATTCGATTAAAAGAGTCTTACATTAAAAATTAAAGAAAATAAAAATTAGCACACATAACTTCCATCTGGGATCTGCCACTACTCTGTTGGTTAATTAATTTTAATATACTAATTCGTGAGCATCTTCGGACCTACCCATGAAAGGCTGACCAATCTGTCTAATTCATAAATCCACAACACGTAGTAACTTTTACTTTCACAATACTTGATATAATGAAGTGCTACGCGTACTTTCGAGTTTAATAACTCTCCCAATCATAACAAAGTTCATTGATGAATACTCAAATATCAATACTTATATATAGAATTTTTTATTTTATAATATATGAGATAATATTTATTATATATTTTTAAAAAATACTCCTATTTAATATATTTATACAGAAAAAGAACGGTATTAAAAAAATATAATTTTAAAAAAATATTAAAATTTTTAAAAAAATTAAGATAATTAATTAGTTTTAATTTTAATTCTTAATCTATATAATTTAATTAAAAGAATCTTATATTAAGAATTAGAGGGAGTATTAACCAAGCTTTAAATCTACTTCTTTAATACTACCTGGAGAATATGTAGTATCCTATGAAAACGACCTAAAAAACAACTACAATGAAACACTGCTTCACACAAGACCCAAGAAAGCAAGGAGTCATAGCAGCATAGCTGATGGCGCCGCGGTGTGGTAGAAACCTGGACAAATGGAGGAAGAAGGAAATGAAACATGGCACTAAAGTGTCACATCTTGACTTTTCGACACTTTTTTCATAAATAATATTTCATTTGGATGTATTACAGAGGCTTGGAGAGCTTAAATCAGTTGGGAATTTCAAAACTATAAAATTTACTATTTGTGCATTTTTCATTTATTTGTACAAGAAATTTTGAAAAATTATTACTAAATACATAAAAATTATTTCACTACATATGGTTCAATCTTTAAAAATCGAGTATATCTTAAATTTTATGAGAAAAATATGAAATTTGAATCTGGACACTCCAATTTGAATAGATTATTCATCTAAATTTACTATTCATTTTTAGCTTCCAATTCTTGTTCAGATTCTGACCTATAACTTTAAAAATTTATATCTCATAATCCTTAGGGCTGCTTCATATATTCTTTATGTCATTTAAAAGCCATACATGTCTACTTTTTAAACATATTAATTTACATTTATTTAACTCATATAAGGCATGTCATCATCTTAAACTATTAGGGGTCAGAATTATCCTTTACCTAACAGTTTTAGGAAAACATGTATAGTTTCACTTATACACTCCAAATGCATTGAAATTAGTGGTATATTAATTTTAAAACAGTTTTATCCATATCTATCAACGACTAAAATTTTAGAGTATTACACGATTTTATATAGCCTTTCAAATATAGGCGGTGTTTATAGTAAATTTATAGTTTTCCAGTAATAGTCTGGTTTTACTTCATAACTTTGTTGAGCCATATCTCATATTATACATAACCAAATTGCATAAAAATCTGTTTTAGCATAAAACTTAACATATCCTCTATCTAGAGGAATTATATTATGGCTCATTCCCTTTTCCATAGTATACTTAAACTTTAACATATTGTAACTTTCCAATCAAATGGAATTTACATAACTTTTTCATAACTTAATCTCATATCATTATTCAACTTTACTTAGCATGTTTTTACATACATCAGTTATCATCATAATACATCATTTGTACATGATCATTACATAATATATAAAGCATGCTTCATCATCAAACATCATTAATTTTCTTCATGCTTATAACATCATCTTGCTCCCTTATCTTTTCCTTTTCCTTGAACCTTCTTTCATTGTATTTCCTTTACCTAGCATGGTTAGTACTTCGGAGAATGAGATTAGTCATCTCAGTAATAAATTTGCACATGCTTAAATATCATTTCTTGAGTAATCTGTAGACTGATGTGTGAGGAGAAGTGGTTTCTTCTCCACCATTTCTTGAGTAATCTCAGTGGTCAAGTCTTTATGCCTCGAATCCTCCATCTTCCAATGAAACTTCTTTTTGAAAAGAATTTCACAATGTGATCCTTTTGTGTTCCGCTTTATGAATATTTACAAAGAAGAACCGGCCAAATCTTATCTAATGTATTAAGAACTCATAATTGAGTCTAAAGACGTTTATACAATTATACTATTCGCTTTTGAGTTGGACTCCACTATGCAAGACCAGTTTACTAGTTGTGCGTAATCAGCAAAATAAAATAAAAGATCTAATAAATCTCTGAACCTAATATCAAGTTGATGCTTATTAATATTTATAAAATATAAAACTTCTAGCATACTACATTAGAAGCAATAATGCTCATTACACACTCTATATGATGCATTGGATTTTAATATAGCCTTGTGCCTTAGTGGCACCAAGTGCCTCCCACAAATGATAGTTTCTGGTTTCAAACCCCAAGCAAGCAGTGGTGGGTGTATGAGTTCCTTCTCTATAAGGGAATGATGTAGATATGTGTATGTATGATTTGTAGTTGCTCCCTATAAAAAAAAATATAAAGGAGTTCATGACTCATGGCAGACTATGTACAATGCACGAAATGTGTGTCTAATTTATTTATAAAAAATGATACATAAACACCCATAATTTATTATCTCAACAATTAAAGATTCTAAACATTAAAATGTTTCCAAAAAATATAAAAATATATTAGCGTTTTTCGAACCTATCACTCATGCTCTATAAAATGATAACTTGATCTACAAAATTTAATTTTATTCAATTAATAAGTTTTTTATCAATGATAACAAAAAATCTAAAATATTTTTGTTTTTGACGACCAACTAAAATATTTTTGTTGAATCTTCCATGAATGATATAGTATTTTAAAGTTTATAGCCGCCAACGTGGAACCATAGGTGAAATAAGCCCGCTACAAGTCATTTTACTTTTTGATTCCGAAATATAAAGTTTTTTTTAAATTCTGAAAAAACAGCTCATAATTGTTAAAATTTGTTTAAAATTTTTTTAATATAAATTAGTATGGTCTGGAAGTATAATTTTGTGTTTGTGTGCTTTATTAGATTTTTCATGGCTAAAAAATAATTTTCAGTCATTGAATATGCTATGGGCATGAATTTGCAGAGACTTTGTTAATTTAATCATACTTAGCTCATTAAATTTATACATCAACACCATTCCTCAAATTTTATTAAAATTAAGATGCTACGTACATCCTGAAAAAATATTTGCCAGTATGCTAGACAATTAAGCAAGTCCATTCCTATTAGACCCACTTGCTTACTTTGTGAGACAAAAATGAAGGCAATTTTTTTTTCTTTCTCCGTTTTGGGTGACAATGTCTTTTTTTTTTCTTTTTAAAATAAAAGTGAATTGTAAGGAAATGAAAGCAAATTAAAATTAAATTAAATATATGTATATAATAAATATTATAAAGTATCATATGTAATATGTATTGGATACATTAACTTTCTTTTTAGGGGGCAATATCCATGCAATAGAGTTGCTTACATTTAAACTTCGACGTCACTGCTTGCTGAAAGGATTTTGATAGGTTTAAAATGAGGATATGATTATGAATATAAATTCAATAATAAAATGAAATTTCATAATTTAAAGTCATATTGAGCGGTGTGAATACGCCTGACGGCCTGGGAGTACTCCTGAAGTGAGAGATAGACTTTTTCTTTTTCTCTTGATAATTTTAGACATGTTTAAAAGTGTTTTCTATTTTATTATTTTTAAAATAGTATTACATTTAAAAATAAATTTTAAAAATAAGAAAATAAAAAAATTTATTTAAATAATTATTTTTAAAATCATAAATAATAAGTGATAGATGAATTACTTAAAATTTATAATTTTATCATTAATAAGATGGATATTTTTCATTTTTTCTTATATTTTCCAGAACAAAAATTACAAAACACTTTAAAGATATTTTGAGTTTTCTATTCTTTTATTTTTTTATTTTTTAAAACAGCTTATAAAAAATAGATTTACCAAATAAATTTTTATTTTTTTATTTTTAAAAATAAAAAAATTATTTTTAAAGACTCCGCCAAACATGTTCGAATTCTTCACTTTCGTTTCTTTCTAGGCCAACTTCACGGCGGCAATTTACAAAAGCGGAGCGCTACAGAAGGGGACATAACGTGGCACGTGAAGCCTAGGAAAGAAGACTGATATTCGACCCCTTTAGCGTATATGGACTTGGAATTAGATCCTATAAATAAAATTGATGAAACTTTGGCCAAGAAAAAATTGATGAAACTTTATCATATCAAGTTTTTTTTTTCTTTTTTAAAAAATTATCTTAAAATTGCAAAATCCATAAATTCTGGTTCAGTTAATAAGAATTTGATATCATAAGGATATGGGTTTTAACCTCATTAGAGCTGTGAGGATTGTCATAAATCTGATAGTTTGAAGAATCCAACTCACATAAATTTTTTTTCAAAAGAAATAAGACGATCGAAATTAATGTTCAATGGTTTGGCGTATCGCAGTTTGATCCTCCGTTATATATACGTATACATGTGTTTGGTTTATTCCGGTGGTATCCACACGCAAGTAATAGTGATGCACAGTTTCAACTTTTTTTTTGTTCAAATTTGATTATTCTCTACGAGTTTCTCTAAACCCATGTTGGTGTGCATTATTATTAATTGTTCCATTTTAAGTTTTAAAATTTCTTTATTCCTTGTGCTTCAGTCAATGCGTTTTTGGACCAGGTGTTCGTCATTTTGTTGTCAGGAATGTCTCAGTGTACGCTTTGATGGTGCTCTTGCGATTTACCCTCTTCGTGAGAGCTGGAGGATCAACGCATGCCTGATGATTTTTACACCATTGAAGTTGTTTTGAAGGACAAGGATACAAGTTCTTTTTAACATATATGCATTTAGACAAATGCTCACATTTCATTTCATTTTTGTTTTTTTTTTTTAATTCAATCTGAATTCCATGTGCTTATATTGTGTCTGTCATCCTCTAGGGTGCGTGATCGCTTACATGGCGTAGTTAGAGACCTTTTCATGCTTTAGATGCTTAATCCAACTTACAAAGCAACAGCCACAGATGAAAACCTTATATGCCTCACTTTCATCATTTTTAACTCGTTTTCTATGATAATTGCATAAAAATCTATCCAACGCAATTAAACCAATCTTTTCACATAATTAAAGCTAAGAAAACAAAGAATACAATTATTTATTTGTTTGTGAATTATCTTATTCATAGATGCTATATATGCTACAAATAGAGACTGATCAATAAAATTAGAGTCAACATAAATTTTGAGGATAGAATATTCAAATATACAAGCTTTAAATCTATGTCAATGCCAGCTTGGAGGATGGGAAATATGCATGGTTTGAGTAATGGTGAGAATGATGACCATGATTCCAGCAATAGTAGCCACAGTTTTCCAAGGTGTATTGCAATAGTCAAGTCTCAGAGTTGCCTTCTTCTTGTGCCAAGGATCTTGATAGAATTTATTCAAATCTTCGAAGATCTTGAGGTATTCACAGCTGCAAGCCTCTGCAGAGATATTATTGTTGAGACCACTGAATATTGTTGCAACTTCATTGGTATCACCAAGCCAATTGTGTTCTTCTTGACCATAATCAGTAATTACAGACGCAAAATAAAATAAAAAAGAAAGGTGACCAGAATCTTCTGAAACCTAAATTGCGTTCATGTTATAACTGATTTGTTATCTCACAAGCTAATTGTTAATAACTCAAAACTAATTAAGGCTAAAAGGGAAAATATATAATTGAGGGCAAGAGTAAATTAAGGATGCATTGTTCCAAATGATCATTAATGCTGAAATCTGTAGAATGAGGTGTGAGGGAAAGTTGTAGCGTTTCCACCATTTCTTCAGCAATACTCTCACCGGTCAAGTCCTCCATCTACCGATTTTTTTATTGGAAGATAATCTCAGAATGAAATCCTCTTGTGCTCTGATCTATCTATCAGATAAGACTATATATCTTTTATATATCTGAGGGACCCTGAGGTTGTTAGCCGGCTAGCCAACAAAAAAGAATATAAGTATATAACAAATTTCTAGGACCCAAACTCAAAGTAATAATTTATTGAAAAAAACTATAATAGTAAATCGAAAATACACTTGTAATATGGAAAAATCTTACTGACCATAATATTCATGAGATTGTCTGACGATTTAAAAAAAGAACTAAATTAAATATTTCAATTGCCCTCATAAAATATTTTTATTCCTCAAATTCTTAATTGTCAATATTGGATATTATAGATTATTTTCCTCTAGCCTCCTAGCTCAGGTGGTGAGGGTTGTTAGATAAGCTGGCTTCCCAAGAGGGGGGCTGAATTGGGAGGCTTGAAAATTTTCTGCAAAACATCAAGAAAGTGAAGAAAGCAAAGTATAGATAGTAAAACAGAGTATAGAAGAATAAACTGTAAAAGTTACAGTAAAGAGAAGAAAACGCTGATATTTATCCTGGTTCGGTCTCCCCACTTGATTTACGTCCAGTCCCCAAGTCACCACTTAAGATTTTCCACTATTCTGCAAGAATTCAGTGGGCTTCTTGCAAATGCCTTAGTACAAAGATAATGCTCTGTTTCTAGAGCTCACTCAATCATTCTATGCACTCTTACAAAGTGCTTCCCAATCCCTTGTGATATCCCTTCACAAGAAAATCTATCTTCCAGATGAAGATAAGATTATTTACAAAGATTAAACTCTCTTAAACAGAGTAAATATGAAAGTTGGAGTACAAAATATTGAAGTGAGAGAGTAAGAGACTTTTAGTAGATGATTTGGCAGAGTTTCAGTACATACAATGTTAAAATCATTACCCACAACTTCAAATGATGTTATATTTATAGATTTAGGTCTCAACTATCTGTTAGAGACAAAATCTATCCGTTGGAGAAATTATCCAATGGTTACTTCGAAAAACTATCTGTTAACCAACCGTATTTAATACTTCTAACACTCTAAAATTCGAATTTCAGTTAGTCAACAGACAAATTTCGCAGAAACCGAAGGTTGACAGCTTCAACATTGAATGCCTGAAGTTCGTCTGTTATGAAGTGAAATTCGAATTTTGATATTTGGAAAATGTTTCTTCATTGTAACATACGAATTTTCATGTAGAAATTTTTTCTGTTAAATGTGAACAGTATTTTCAATTTGCTACAGTGCCTTCGAAATTCAAATTTTGGAACCCCAAACTTTGTCTGTCCGTAGCTGGTTTATAAGGCACAATAGTTCATATGATTCAAAATTCGAATTTTTAAAGGGCAAAGTTCATTTGTCAGAGAGATCTCTTTTCAGACTAACTTCAAAATTTGAATTTATAAATACTGTCATTCGTATGTCAACATATCATTCTAATAGATTCACAAGCTTAGTTTCTGAAATTCAAATTTTCATGTTCAAAGTTCGACTGTCAGTGAGCAATTTTGAAATCCACTCTAAACTTGGATTCAGATGAACTTTGACATAATTTCAGACGAATTTCTTTAGTTTTCATAAGTTTCATTTTATCTGAAATTCAAATTTTCAAAATCCAAAGTTCGTCTATTAGTGAAAGCTCCTTTCAAACACTTATCAAAATTCGAATTTTCTCAAGTCAAAATTTGTCTGTCAGAGAGGCTTCTCTTCAGACTTGTTTAGTTTCAATACATTTCCAAAGACAAAGTTCAAATTTCCAAGGTGACAGATCAGTATTAACCTTTCAAACTTCGTCTCTTGGTGGGTGTTTTTCAAATATTCCATGATTTAACATAGCATCAAGGTTTTAAAATATCTTTTCACCAAATCAAAGTCTTTTACTTAAGAAAAACACTACTAAACATCCTACATCTATCTTTGCATAGATTTATCTAGAATTTCTTCACTTGAAACCTTTTGGGCACCTTTGATATCTTTATTCCAAGCTCTTGAAGGTTAGTTTGGAATAATCAAAACTTCTTGATTCAACATTATCCCCCTTTTTGATGATGACAAAACAACTTGCAAGCTACATTAGTACTTGGATTTGCTTTAACAAGCTCCCCCTCAACATATGCATTATATATCAAAAGATATCATATATAGTAGATCATGTGAAGAGATTCAAAGAATAATAAGGACAGATCATTGCAACCAAGGAATTCTTTCATTTTACCAATTGTTGCTTTACAGAAACCAATTTATGCAAAATACTTTGAAATACACAAATTAAACACAAAACACAACAAACATCTGAAACTCAATGCAGCACTACAAGAGGACTCAAGCCTAAGTTATAATCACTTCTTCTTTGGCTTGGACTTCTTGCTGTAAGACTTTCCAGATGGCTTAGCAGTAGTCTTGCCAGTTTGCTTACTTTTCTCCCCCTTTTTGGCATCATCAAGAAGGTGAACAAAATCAGTCGGAGGAGGGATTTGAGAAACTGGAACAACTTTGAGGGGCATAGGAGCAAAAGGCAGATGAGGCTCAGAAGGCTCAGGGCTTGGATCCTCATCATCAGAGACCTCAAGTAGCATTTGCACCTTTTGTTTGGAAAAAGCCAATTGAGCCCTTTATTCTTCTGAAAGACCATGTGCAGTGAGAGATGAAGGAGCAGGGTCATCAGAAGGAAACATTTCTTCAAGTCTCCTTCTCTGAGCTTGCAAGAGAGCATTGCGAGCAATGGCTTCCAAATCAACAAAAGGTACAATACTCTTTTCTTCATTTTTGGTAACCTCCACGATTGATGAAGTAGAAATGGCTGCCACTAATCTCTCTACTTGCTTAGATTCTTGCTGTGACAGGATTGACTCTTGAGCATCTGTAATAATGGGATCATGAGAGCTTGAATCCCGAGGTTCTTCTTCTTCCAAACCATAGTCCAAGGGAGGACTAGGACTTGGTGTGCTCAGTGTACCAGCAGGCTCAGTACCATCTACATCATCATCATGCTCAGAAGAGGCTAGCTCAAAGGGGCTTGGAGTCTTAGGAGTTAGAGACTGAACAGGCAGAGAGAACCCTGGCTGAGGTGGAGCTGATGTGGCAGGAATTGCACTCCAAATATCTTCATAGGCATCAGTAACCACTTTCATATTCTTGGCCAACTGGTGAATCTGATCTTGCAGATGAGCAAATTTGGCATTTTGCTCATCCCTGATGCTAAGTATGAGTGTAGACAAGCTGTCATACAACTCAGTGATCTTGGTTGGCTTGGCACGAGAGGAGGGAGTAGATGGAATGTGAGTAGGCTTAGATGGAGATGGGACAGGCAGAGAAGGCTGAGGTGTAGTTCTAGCAAGAGCCTCAGAGGTACCTTCTTGCTGTTGGGAGGCACCTTCAACAAAGAAGAGATTTTCATATTTTCCTGCTCCCTTCCCAATCCATCTTCCTTCTTTTCTCTCAATCCCCATTCTTTGAAGTTCCTCCTCCTTGAAAATCTCAGTGGGTTTCCCTTTCCCCTTCTCAAGGTGCTAAATTCTAGCATACTATAGAATTATGGAAATGATTACTGCATAGGGGAGTGTGGAGTCTTTCCTCTGATCCCTTGACTTGATCATTCGTTGGAGTATGATATGTCCCATATTGATGAGCTTTCCACGTATGATTGCTGCCATCATATATGCCTCTGCCCTTGTGATCAGATTGAAGCTGCCTCCTTTGTTGAATATGATCCTAGACACTATGTAGTGTAGGATCCTCACTTGAGCACTGAGGTCTGTGGGCTTTAGCAGGTTTATTGCTGGCCTGTTTTCCTTTCTTTTGAACAATGTATTCAGAATTGTGCTCTCCTTGTAGTTCAGAAAGGGGCCATCTTCTTCATCAGCAGTCTCTGCCTTATCAATATATCCAGAGGTAGTGATGTCAATCTTGAGGCCATCTTGCCCTGGGATTTCCAACACTTCATTAAAACTCTCATCTGTGAGCCAAATGGTCTTTGATCTCAGATTGACCTCCCACTTCTTCTTCTTACTGTTGTACATTAGGGAGGCATACCATGTTTTTACCACTTCATCATCATACCTCTCTAATATCTCTAACAGTTTCTTATATCTCAACATTCATATTCCAGCATTAAAATTGTTTGAGACTAAGAAATCTTCCAAGTTCATACAATGAGGCTTAATTACCTTTTTATTGGCAAACTTGGTCGATTATTCCGCCTGAATCTGTGGAGTGCTCCATAATGGCAGTGTAGTGAGTTGATATTCTCCAGATTCAGTGCTGAAGGAGGAAGTGAAAGCAATAGTATCAGCAGCAGCAGGAACAGGGACCGAAGGTTCTGCTTTCTTTGAAGAAGAGGGTCCAGTTTTCTTTGATTCTGCCTTTGGGGTTATCTTTTGTCATTTGGAGGGAGTTGCCTTGCTTGATTCGGCTTTTCTCTTTGGTTTTTCGTCCTCCTTTGAAGTATATTGTGATTTGACCATCCTTTTTGGTCATGCCTCTCCTTTTCCAGCTTTAGGATTCTTTACTCTTGCCATTTTCGTGGATGAATGTTTTAGAATGAAGCCGAGATTGGGTTTATAGGGTGTGAAAATCAATTTAAATGGTGAAAAATGAAGATTTATGGTCATAATTGAAGAGCATTGATAAGAGAATTTGAATTTACTTAGAGAGAAAAAGAGTAGGATTGCGTCTGTTCAGTGGAAAATGTCAATTTTAACGTAAGTAACTGCTTGACAGACGAATTTTGAGGGGTCAAAATTTGAACTTCGGCAGTCAAAAGTTAAACTGTTCAGCAAAGCTCACTGACAGACAAATTTTCTTCTAAAAGTTCATCTGACAGAGGCATAGTTCAAGCAACACAAGATGAATAGACGAACTTTGTTCCAACAAAGTTCAAATTTTGAAGAGTAAACATCAAGCAGCAATCAAATCAGTAAACAACAGACGAATTATGCATATGAAACTTCATCTTTCAAAGATTCAACATGAAGAGCATGCTTCAACAGACGAATTTTAAATCAGAAATTCGAATTTCTTTACTTTGTAAATGTTTTCCAACATTTATATGTTAAGAAATAATCATTTGCATAATCATAATGTTGGACAAATATAACTTTGAAACTTTTGTTCTTGAAAATTCGAACTTTTAAGGTCTAACAGATGAATTTTGAGGCATCACCAAGAACTTTTCCAACGTGTAACAGAGTAAAGTTTGTCTGTTAGGCATCCAAATTTGAATGTTAACCATGCTGACTTATTCAGAAACTCAGTTTATCTAGGAAATTTGTCTAACACACAACTAAGATACGAATTTCAACTTAAAAAAACTTACAGAATGGATCCAGAAACTTAGAATTTTTGAAATTTTGTTCACTTTTTTATTGTTCCATTCTTGTATGCTCCATTTGTCATATTTATTGACATTGAATCTCATGAGGAGCACCTGTAGCTTAAATTAAATTCACTCTGATACTAAAGTTAGAATTAATTTAATGTTGGAAAATCTAAAAATAGAATTTGCACACAGATTTACTTACAGTTCATTGGGATTTACCATACCTAATTCTCTTCTAATTTTGCAATGCTTATCTTCTGATAGAGGCTTTGTCAAGATATCTGCAACTTGATCCTCTGTTGGGATGTATTCTAGTCTGATTTCTCCTTTCAAAACATGATCCCTTATGAAGTGGTGCCTAACTTGAATATGTTTTATCCTTGAATGCATGACAGGATTCTTTGTGATATTAATGGCACTTTGGTTGTCACACATGATTGGTATTTCCTTCATCTCAACCTCAAGATCTGCAAGCTGCTGTTTCATCCAGATGATTTGGGCACAACAGTTTCCAGCTGCAACATACTTAGCCTCTGCTTTGGATAAGGCCACACTGTTTTGCTTCTTGCTAAACCATGAAACCAAGGATCCTCCTAAAAACTAACAAGTTCCACTTGTGCTTTTTCTGTCAGTTTTGGATCCTGCAAAGTCAACATCAGTGTATCCTTTGAGATCTTCTCCATTGCCCTTTTGGATACCAAAGTCCCATCTGTGATGTTCCAATGAGATATCTGAAGATACATTTCACAGCAGTTGCATGGGTTTCCTTAGGACATGATTGGAATCTTGCACATATACAGACACTAAACATGATGTCAGGTCTGCTGGCAGTTAGGTACAGTAAGGATCCAATCATTCTTCTATACTAGGTTATGTCAAACATTTTCCCTTTTTCATCTATATCTAGTTTGGTTGTAGTAGCCATAGGTGTTTCTATTGGCTTGGCATTTTCCATTCCAAACTTCTTTTGCAGTTCTTTCAGATACTTGGATTGATTAAGAAAAATACCATTATCGTACTGCTTGATTTACAATCCAAGGAAGAAGTTGAGTTCACCCATCATAGACATTTCGAATTACCCCTGCATTAACTTAGAAAAATTCTTGCAAAGAGATTCATTAGTAGCACCAAATATAATATCATCAACATAGATTTGAACAATAAGTAAATCTTTATTTTCTTTCTTAGTGAATAAAATTGTATCTACTTTTCCTCTGTTGAACCCCTTTTCAGTTAGAAAATTACTTAATCCTTCATACCATGCTCTAGAGGCTTGTTTTAAACCGTAAAGAGCTTTCTTCAGTTTATAAACATGGTTTGGTTTTGCAGAGTCTTCAAAACTTGGAGGTTGGTCTACATAAACCTCTTCCATGATATATCCATTTAGAAAAGCACTCTTCACATCCATTTGATACAACAAAATATTTTCCATGTATGCATATGCCAACAGAATTCTGGTTGCTTCTAATCTAGCCACTGGAGCAAAGGTTTCTTCAAAATCAATATCTTCTTCTTGATTATATCCTTTAGCAACTAGTCTAGCTTTATTTCTGATTATTGATCCTGATTCATCAAGTTTATTTCTAAAAGCCTATTTGGTACCAATGACAGGATGATTTTTGGGTCTAGGCACTAAATCTCAGACTTGATTTCTTTCAAACTGATTTAATTTATCTTGCATAGCCAAAATCCAGTATTCATCAGTTAAGGCTTCCTCAGTGCATTTAGGTTCAATTTGTGAGATGAAAGCACAATTAATCATGTGATCCCTTAACTATTTTCTGGTTCTAACTCTCTCTTGAACATTCCCTATTACCTGATCAACAGGATGATTCCTTTGATATCTCTAAGCTCCAGGGAGTTCTTGAGACATTTCTTCATTATTTTCTTCTTCAAAATCTCTCTCCTGAATATCTTCCTCTATACTAATAGACTCAGATATTTTTGGAGGTTTAATTTTACCTTTATCAGAGATATCTAACTTTTTAAAGTTTGAGACAAGATCATCCCCATTAGTAGCATATTTGGAAGCAGTTTCATTTTTAATAAATACTACATGCACAGATTCTTCTACCAAATTAGATTTTTTTATTAAAAACTCTATATGCCTTACTTCTACTAGAATAGCCTAGAAATATACCTTCATTAGATTTGGCATCAAACTTACTCAGATTCTCCTTTCCATTATTGTGAATGAAGAATTTGTAGCCAAACATATGGGGATGTGAGAGATTTGGCTTTCTTTCTCTGTACAGCTCATAAGGAGTCTTTCCAAGGATTGGTCTGATGTAGGCTCTATTTATGATGTAGCTTGCTGTATTCACTGCATTAGCTCAAAATACTTGAGAGAGTTCCTTTTCATTCAGCATAGCTCTAGCCATCTTTCTAATTGTTCTGTTCTTCCTTTCTACAGCTCCATTCTGTTGAGGAGTTCTTGGAGCTGAGAAGTTGTGGTCAATTCCATGCTCATTACAATACTCCAGAAAGTATGAATTCTCAAATTCTCCTCCATGATCTGACTTGATAGACACAATGAAAATACCTTTCTCATTTTGCACTTTCTTGGCTAAGGTTACAAATGCATTAAAGGTATCACTTTTAGAAGAAAGAAACAATGTCTATGTAAATCTAGAGTAATCATCCATAATTACAAGGACATACAGATTTCCACCAATACTTTTTACCCTAGATGGACCAATTAAATCCATACGCAGTAGTGCTAGTGGTCTAGTTATGGTGACTACATTTTTTGGTTTAAAAGAAGATTTAGTTTGTTTTCCTCTTAGACATGCATGCATCACATTCTTTATCCTTTTCGAAAGTTATTTTTGGTAGGCCAGTGACTAACTTATTTTTAACTAGTTTTGAAATCTGATTCATGTTAACATGAGCTAATCTTCTATGCCACAACTAACTGTCATTATCCTGACTAATCAAGCAAACAGAATCTAAGGGAGGAAGTTCATCAAGATCAATAGTATAGCAGTTACCATCCCTTTGAGCTTTGAAGATTACTTTGTGATCACTTTTTCTAATGACTAGGCAGAATTTTGAGTCAAACAGTACCTAGTTTCCTTTGTCACATGTCTGGCTCACACTTAGCAGATTGTGGTTTAGGCCAATCACAAAAAGCACCTCTTCAATGGATGTCTCAGGATTCTTGCCCACAATGCCAATGCCAACTATTCTACCATATTGATCACCTCCAAAGGTCACCTTTCCTCCTTTCTTGTCTCTATGGGTGATGAACTTATCCTTGTCACCGGTCATGTGGCTTGAGTAGGCACTGTCCATATACCATTTATTACTCTTTCTAGCTTTGAGACATACCTGCAAAACAAAGTTCATATTTTCTTTTTAGGTACCCAAATTTGTTTGGGTTCTTTTCTGTCAGTAGTCTTTTCCCTAGATACAGATGTACCTTTGGGAATCCATTTAGCCTTCCTGTCAAGTCCATTTTTCTTTAAAGCACATGAACTGGATGTTGAATCAAGAAGTTTTGATGATTCCAAATCAACTCTCAAGAGCTTGGATTGAAGATATCAAAGAAGCTCAAAGTGTCTCAAGTGAAGAAAATCTGAGTAATCATTGCTAGGAGTGTTGTAGGATCTTTTGACAGGGGTAAAAGACTATGATTTGATGAAAAGGTGTTTTAAAAACTTGATTTTATGTTAAATAATGAAATATTTGAAAAATACCCACCAACAGACGAAGTTTGAAAAGATTATATTGAATTGCCATATTGGAAATTCGAACTTTGGCTTTGGAAATTCGAATTTCGAGCTAAAACTGAATAAGTCTGAAGAGCTGCCTCTCTGACAGACGAATTTTGATTTTACAAAATTCAAATTTTCATAAGTGTCTGAAAGAAGTTGTTGAGCAACAGATGAACTTTGAGCTTTGAACATTCGAATTTCAGACAAAAAGAAATTCATGAAAACTGAAGAAATTCGTCTAAGACAATGTTAAAGTTCATCTGAAATCAAGATCATATTAAGTTTCAAAACTGATCACAGACAGACGAACTTTGAACATGGAAATTCGAATTTCAGAAGCTAAAGTTGTGAGTCTGTTGAAATGATATGATGACATACGAAGGACAGTGTTTACAAATTCGAATGTTGAAGTAAGTCTGAAAAGAGGTCTCAATTCTGCCAAATCTTCTACTGAAAGACTTTTACCCTCTTACTTCAATACTTGCACTTCAACTTTCATATTCACTCTATTCAAGAGAGTTTCATCTTTGTAAACAATCTAATCTTCATCTGGAAGATAGATTTACTTGTGAGGAGATATCACAAGAAATTGTAAAGCACATAGTGAAAGTGCTAAGAGTGATTGAGTGAGCTCTAGAAAACAGAGCATACACGGTGTACTGTGGCATTTGCAAGAAGCCCGTGAATTCTTGCAGTATAGTGGAAAATCTGAAGTGGTGACTTGGGGACTGGATGTAGGTCAAGTGGAGAGATCGAACCAGGATAAATATTCGAGTTTTTCTTCTCCTTATCTCTTCTCTTATGGCTTATTGCTTTATACTCTATTTTTCATTATACCTTGCTTTCTTCATCATTTTCACTTTGTGCAGAAAATTTCTAACCTTCCCAATTCACCCCCATCTTGGGAAGTCAGCCTTACTAACAAGTGGTATTAGAGCCCGGATTCCCAATCAAATGATCTCACAGTCCAGGAATTAAGATGGCTAGCTTTGGAGAAAGCATATTACCAGAAGTTAACAACACAAATAGACCACCTGGCTTCAGTGGAGAACATTATGGGCACTGGAAGATGAGGATGTAGATCTATCTCCAGTCAATTGATCTTGACATCTAGTTAGTCATTGAAAAAGGAGATTTTGTCCCAATGGCTTTAACAGATGATGGAAAATACAAAGAAAAGCCAGAAGCAGAATGGAATGAAGAAGACAGAAGGAGAGTCTTGCTGAACTTCAAGGCAAAGCATTGTTTAGTCAGTGTCCTGAACTAAGACGAATTCTACAGAGTCTCATAATGCTCCACAGCTAAAGGAATATGGGACACCCTGCAGATTGCACATGAAGGGACAACTGGAGTCAGGGAAAATAGACTGAACACATGCATTGGGGAATATGAATGTTTCAGAATGGCTAAAGGAGGAACTATAAAAGAGCTACACAAAAGATTCACTCTCATTGTGAATCAGCTAAAGAGCCTGGGAAAGGAGTATACTCAAATAGAAAAAGTAAGGAAGATACTCAGAGCTCTCCCTCTAGAATGGCAACCCAAGGTGACAGCAATAGAGGAAGCCAGAGGAGAATCAATGGCCTCTGTCACAGCTCTTTTCAGCAGCCTTGAGGAGTATGAAGGAAAAATGAAAGCTCTCAAGGAAGCTGCACAGGACAGAAAGAAGAAAGGTCTTGCCCTCAAAGCCGCTGAAGAAAAAGAAGAAGAATCTAATGAAGGAGATGAGCTGGATGAAGAAACTTTGGCTATGATGGTCAAAAAATTTGAAAAATTCTACAGCAAGAAGAGAAACAAGAGAATCTTCAAGAAAGAAGCAGCTGGAGAAGGCAAAAGAGAAGCAAATGAACCTGTGACTTGCTATGAGTGCAAGAAGCAGGAACACACCAATGAGATTGTCCTCAATTCCTAAAGAAGCAAGAGAAAGAAAAGAAAGCTGCTGACAAAGGGAAGAAGAAGAAAGCCTATATCTCGTCAATCTAGGGAAACAACTCAGATGAGGATGGAGAAGATGAAGATGAGATTGCCAACATTTGTTTGATGGCACTTGCTTCTGAAGAAGCTGAACTCTCATGCAGCAGTAATCAAGAAGAAGAGGTATATGAATCTGAACCTTCCTATTCTGAATTACTGGATGCATTTTATGAGCTTCATGATGAGTTTATTAAAGTTGCTAAAGAACTAAAACTAACAAAGAAAAATATTAATAAACTGGAATCTCAAAGCAACATTTCTGAAATTACCTCTATACCTACTGATGAATCTGTTTGCTGTAAATCATGCATTGAACTGAAGCAAACTAATGAATATTTAGTGAAAAGCATGTCTAGGCTTACAAGAGGTAAAGATATGTTGTTTGCTTTAATGGGGAGCCAAAGAATATCACAAGGAAAAGCTGGACTTGGCTATAATCCATGTACTATTAAAGAGAATATTAGGAAGAAAAATCAGAATGTATATATGAGACACTTTGTGCATGCTAATGGAAATAAAAGGAAAGATCATATGTCACCTCACATTGAATCATATAATCAACCAAGGCATACAAAACAAAAATATTATCTGCATTGTTTTCTTCCTGCCTCTCAATCTAGCAGTTCCTTTACCACCTGTAACTTCTGTAACAAAAAGGGACATATTTCTAGCTCTTGTGCCTTGAAGAAAATTGGACAAAACAGAACTGTTAAATGGGTTCCCAAAGGTACATCTGTATCTAGGAAAAAGACTACTGACAAAAAAGGACCCAAGCAGATTAGGGTACCTAAAAAGAAAACTTGAACCTTGTCTTGCAGGTCTGTCTCAAAGCTAAAAGAAGCAACAAATGGTATATGGACAGTACCTGCTCAAGTCACATGACTAGTGACAAGGAGAAGTTCATCACCCTTAGGGACAAGAAAGGAGGAAAAGTGACCTTTGGAGGTGATCAGTATGGCAGAATAGTTGGCATTGGCATTGTGGGCAAGAATCCTGAAACATCCATTGAAGAGGTGCTGTTTGTGATAAGCCTCAACCACAATCTGCTGAGTGTGAGCCAAACATGTGACAAAGGAAATTGGGTGCTGTTTGACTCAAAGTTTTGCCTGGTTATCAGAAAAAGTGATCACAAAGTAATCCTCAAAGCTCAAAGGGATGGTAACTGCTATACTATTGATCTTGATGAACTTCCTCCCTTAGATTCTGTTTGCTTAATCAATCAGGACAATGATAGTTGGCTATGGCATAGAAGATTAGCTCATGTTAACATGAATCAACTTGCAAAACTGGTTAAAAATGAGCTAGTCACTGGCCTGCCAAAAATTGCTTTCGAAAAAGACAAAGAATGTGATGCATGCTTAAGAGGAAAGCAAACTAAATCTTCTTTTAAACCTAAAAACGTAGTCACCACAACTAAACCACTAGAACTACTACATATGGATTTAATTGGTCCATCTAGGGTAAAGAGTATTGGTGGTAATCTGTATGTACTTGTAATTGTGGATGATTACTCTAGATTTACATGAACATTATTTCTTTCCTCTAAAAGTGATACCTTTGGTACATTTGTAACCTTAGCTAAGAAAGTGCAAAATGAGAAAGGTATTTCCATTGTGTCTATCAGGTCAGATTATGGAGGAGAGTTTGAAAACTCACACTTTATGGAGTACTGCAATGAGCATGGAATTGATCACAACTTCTCAGCCCCAAGAACTCCTCAACAGAATGGAGTAGTAGAAAGGAAGAATAGAACCATTGGAGAGATGGCTAAAGCTATGCTGAATGAAAAGGAGTTATCTCAAGTGTTTTGGGCTGATGCAGTAAATACAGCAAGCTACATCATAAATAGAGCCTACATCAGACCTATCCTTGGAAAAACTCCATACGAGCTGTACAAGGGAAGAAAGCCAAATCTGTCACATCTTCATGATTTCGGGTGCAAATGCTTCATTCACAACAATGGGAAAGAAAATCTGGGTAAGTTTGATCCCGAATCCGATGAAGGTATATTTCTTGGCTATTCTAGTAGAAGTAAAGTATATAGAGTTTTTAATAAAAGATCTAATTTAGTAAAGGAATCTGTGCATGTAGTGTTTATTGAAAATGAAACTGCTTCTAAACCTGTTTCTGATGAAGATGATCTTGTTTCAACCTTTAAAAAGTTAGATATTTCTAATCAAGGTATAATCAAACCTCCAAAAATATCTGAATCTGTAGATATAGAGGAAGATATTGAGGAGAGAGATTTTGAAGAAGAAAATAATGAAGAAACATCTCAAGAACTCCCTAGAGCTTGGAGATATCAAAGGAATCATCATATTGATCAAGTAATAGGGAATGTTCAAGAGAAAGTTAGAACCAGAAAACAGTTAAGGGATCAAATGATTAACTGTGCTTTCATATCACAAATTGAACCTAAATGTACTGAAGAAGCCTTAACTGATGAGTACTGGATTCTAGCCATGCAGGATGAATTAAATCAGTTTGAAAGAAATCAAGTCTGGGATTTAGTACCTAGACCCAAAAACCATCCTGTCATAGGTACCAAATGGGTTTTTAGAAATAAACTTGATGAATCAGGATCAATCATCAGAAACAAAGCTAGACTGGTTGCTAAAGGATATAATCAAGAAGAGGGCATTGATTTTGAGGAAACTTTTGCTCCAGTAGCTAGATTAGAAGCAATTAGAATTCTATTAGCATATGCATGCATGAAAAATATTTTGTTATATCAAATGGATGTAAGAGTGCTTTTCTGAAGGGATATATCATGGAAGAAGTTTATGTAGATCAACCTCCAGGTTTTGAGGATTCTACAAAACCAAACCATGTTTATAAACTGAAGAAAGCTCTTTACGGTTTAAAACAAGCCCCTAGAGCATGGTATGTTAGATTCAGTAATTTTGTAACTGACAAGGGGTTTAACAGAGGAAAAGTAGATACAACTTTATTCACTAAGAAAGAAAACAAAGATTTACTGATTGTTCAAATCTATGTTGATGATATTATATTTGGTGCTACTAATAAATCTCTTTGCAAGAATTTTTCTAAGCTAATGTAGGGGGAATTCGAAATGTCTATGATGGGTGAACTCAACTTCTTCCTTGGATTGCAAATCAGACAGTGCAATGATGGTACCTTCCTCAATCAATCCAAGTATCTGAAGGAATTGCTGAAGAAGTTTGGAATGGAAAATGCCAAGCCAATGGGGACACCTATGGCTACTGCAACTAAACTGGACATGGATGAGAAAGGGAAACTGTTTGACATAACTCAGTATAGGAGAATGATTGGATCCCTGCTATACTTAACAGCCAGCAGACCTGATATTATGTTTAGTGTCTGTATGTGTGCAAGGTTCCAATCATGTCCCAAAGAAACCCATGCAACTACTGTGAAAAGAATCTTCAGATATCTTATTGGAACATCACAGATGGGTCTTTAGTATCCAAAGGGCAATGGAGAAGATCTCAAAGGATACACTGATGTTGACTTTGTAGGATCCAAAACTGACAGAAAAAGCACAAGTGGAACTTGTCAGTTTCTTGGAGGATCCTTAGTTTCATGGTTTAGCGAAAAGCAGAACAGTGTGACCCTATCCACAGCAGAGGCTGAGTATGTTGCAGCTAGAAGCTGTTGTGCCCAAATCATCTGGATGAAATAGCAACTGGAAGATCTTGAGGTTGAGTTGAAAGAAATACCAATAATGTGTGACAACCAAAGTGCCATAAACATCACAAAGAATCCTGTCATGCATTCAAGGACAAAACATATTGAAGTTAGGCACCACTTCATAAGGGATCACGTTCTGAAAGGAGAAATTAGATTGGAATACATCCCCACAGAAGATCAAGTTGCTGACATCCTCACAAAGCCTCTATCAGAAGACAGATATTGCAAAATCAGAAGAGAATTAGGTATGATAAATCCCAATGAACTATAAGTAAATCTTTGTGCAATTCTGTTTTTAAATCTTCCAACATTGAATTAATTCTAACTTTAGCGTCGGAGGATGTTTAATTTAAGTTGCAGGTGCTTCTCATGAGATTCATTAGCAATAAATCTAAAAAATGGAGCACACTGGAAAAGAACAATCGAAGATTGAAGTAAAAGGCAAAAATTCTGAGTTTCTGGATTCAATCTGTAAGTTTTAAAGTTGAAATTCGTATATTGATTATGTGTTTGACGAATTTACATGAAAAACTAAGTTTCTGAGGAAGTCACCATTGTCAACATTCGAATTTTGCATATCTAACAGACGAATTTCGGCCTGTTATTAGAAGGAACAGTTCTTGTTGATGCCTCAAAATTCGTCTGTTGATCCTTCAAAATTCAAATTTTCAAGAACAAAATTTTAAAGTTATGAATGTCTAACATAATGATTATACTAATGCTTATCTCTTAACATACGAATTTTGGATAACTTTCACAAAGTTGAGAAATTCAAATTTCTGACTTAAAATTCGTCTATTGAAACATGCTCCTTAATGTTGAATCCTTGAAAGATGACGTTTTGTATGCTTAATTCATCTGTTGTTTGATGGTTTGTTTGCTGCTTGGTATTTGCTTTTGAAAATTCAAACTTTGTTAAAACAAAGTTCATCTATTTATCCTGTATTATCTTAACCAAGCCTCTGTTAGACGAACTTTCACAAGAAAATTCATCTGTCAGTAAGCTTTGCTGGACGGTTTAACTTGTAACTGCCCTAAGTTCGAATTTTGACCCTTCAAAATTTGTCTGTTAGATGGTTACACACATTAAAACCAACGGTTTTCATTTGAACAGACGCAACCCTATTCCTATTCTCTCTAAGTTTGTTCCAATCCTACATTCAATCCTCTTCAATTCTGATCAAAAACCGTCATTTTCCACCGATTAAACTTCCTTTCGCATCCTTTAAACCTATTCCTTGCCTCATTCTGCAACATTCATCCATGAAAATGGCAAGAGTCAAGAATCCAGAAGCTGGCAAAGGAGAGGCTCATCCAAAACGTTCTGTAAAATCCCAATATGCCACGAAGGAAGGAGAAAAACTGAAGAGAAAGGTCAAATCCAGCAAGGGAACTCCTTCCAAATGCCAGAAAACTACACCCAAGGGAGAATCAAAGAAGGCTGGACCCTCTTCCTCAAAGATAGCAGAACCTTCGGTCACTGTTCCTGTTGCTGCTGAGCTAGTTGCTTCCACTTCATCCTGAAGCACTGAATCAGGGGAATATGAGCTTACCACACTGCCATTATGGAGTACTCCACAGATTCAAGAGGAATACTCCACTAAGTTTGCCAACAAAAAGGTAATCAAGCCACATTGTGTAAACTTGGAAGAATTCTTGGTCTCCAATAGTTTTGATGCTGGTATATGGTTGATGAGATATAAGAATTTGTTGGAGATATTAGAGAGATATGATGATGAGGTAGTAAAGTCTTGGTATGCTTCCCTAAAGTACAGTAGCAAGAAGAAGAAGTGGGCAGTCAATCTGAGATCTAGGACCATCTAGCTTACTGATGAGACATTTAATGAGGTATTGGAGATCCCAGGGCAAGATAGACTCAAGATTGACATCACTGCCTCTGGATACATGGATGAGACAGAAACTACTGATGAAAAAGGTGGTCCCTTTCTAAACTGCAAGGAGAGCACGATTTTGAGCATATTATTCAGAAGAAGGGAAAATTGGCCATCAATAAATATGTTGAAGCCCACAGACCTCAGTGTTTAAGTGAGGATCCTGCACTACATAGTGTCCAGGATCATATTCAACAAAGGAGGCAGCTTCAATCTGATAACTAGGGCAGAGGCACATGTCATGGCAGCAATCATGCGTGGAAAGCTAATCACCATGGGACACATCATACTTCAACGCATAATCAAAGCCAGAGATCAGAGGAAGGACTCTACACTCCCCTATGCTGCTATCATTTCCAGAATTCTGTAGTATGCCAGAATTCAGCATCTTGAAAAGGGAAAGGGTAAGCCCACTGAGATCTTCAAGGAGGAAGAACTGCAAAGAATGGGTATTGAAAGAGATGAAGGAAGATGGGTTGGAAAGGGAGCAGGAAGAACTGAAGATCTATTCTTTATTGAAGGTGCCTCCCTACAGCAAAAGGATACTTCTGAGGCTCCTGCCAGACCTACTCCTCAGCCCTCTATGCCTATCCCATCTCCCTCCAAGCCTACTCACATTCCATCCACTCCCTCCTCTCGTGCCAAGCCAACCAAGATCACTGAGTTGCATGACAGCCTGTCTACACTCATTCTTAGCATCAGAGATGAGCAAAATGCCAAGTTTGCTCATCTGCAAGATCAGATTCATCAGTTGACAAAGAACATGAAGGTGGTTGCTGATGCTTATGAAGAAATTTGAAGTGCAATCCCTACCACTTCAGCTCCACCTCAGCCAAGGTCCTCTGTGCCTGTCCTTTCTCCAACTCCTGAGCCTCCAAGCTCATTCGAGATTGCCTCCTCTGACCATGATGATGATATAGATAGGGATGAGCCTGCTGGTACAATGAGGACACCAAGTCCTAGTCCACCCTTGGACTATGGTTTGGAAGAAGAAGAACCTCAAGAATCAAGCCCTCAAGAGCCTATGCAAGAAGATGCTCAAGATTCAATTCTGTCCATTCAAGAATCTGAGCAAGTTGAAAAACTGGTGGCAGCCATTTCCACCTCTTCAAATCAGGAGGGTGCCAGCAATATAGAGAGAAGCATTGTGCCTATTGTTGATTTTGCAGCTATTGCTCACAATGCTCTGCTGCAAGCTCAGAGGAGAAGGCTTGAAGAAATGTTTCGTCCTGATGAACCAGCTCCTTCTTCTCTTGCTGCTTATGGTCTTTCAGAGGAACAAAGAGCTCAGTTGGCTCTTTCCAGGCAAGCCATGCAGGAGTTGCTTGAGGTCTCTAATGATGATGAAGAACCAAGTCCTGAGCCTCCTGCACCAGCTGAGCCAGAAATCTCATTTGCTCCTGTACCTCTCAGAGCTATTCCAGTCACTCAGATTCCTCCTCCGGCTGATTTTGTTGGCTTCCTGATGATGCCAAAAAGGGGGAGAAGAAGAAGCAAACTGGAAAATCTGCTGTTGAGCCATCTGGGAAGACGTACAGCAAGAAGACCAAGCCAAAGAAGAAGTGATTGAAGAATTGTTTAGATTTTAGGCTTGAGTCCTCTTGTAGTGCTGTTCAATACTCTTGTTTGTGTTTCTGATGTTTTGACTGTTTGCATTTTGTACTTATTATGTGTATTTAGAAGAACCTTGATTAATTTTTGTCTCTGTAAAGCATCAAGTGTTGAAATGAATGAATTCCTTGGTTGCAATGATTTGTACTTATCACTTCCTGAATCTCTTTACTGATGTGCTATATATGATATCTTTTGAAATATAATGCATATGTTGAGGGGGAGCTTGCTAAAGCAAACCCAAGTACTAATCCAGTTTGTAAGTTGTTTTGTCATCATCAAAAAGGGGGAGAATATTGAATCAAGAAGTTTTGATGATTCCAAATCAACTCTCAAGAGCTTGGATTGAAGATATCAAAGGAGCTCAAAGTGTCTCAAGTGAAGAAAATATGAGTAATCATTGCTAGGAGTGTTGTAGGATCTTTTGACATGGGTAAAAGACTTTGATTTGATGAAAAGGTGTTTTAAAAACTTGATTTTATGTTAAATAATGAAATATTTGAAAAATACCCACCAACAGACGAAGTTTGAAAAGATTATATTGAACTGTCATATTGGAAATTCGAACTTTGGCTTTGGAAATTCGAATTTCGAGCTAAAACTGAATAAGTTTAAAGAGCTGCCTCTCTGACAGACGAATTTTGATTTTACAAAATTTGAATTTCATAAGTGTCTGAAAGAAGCTGTTGAGCAACAGATGAACTTTGAGCTTTGAACATTCGAATTTCAAACAAAATGAAATTTATGAAAACTGAAGAAATTCGTCTGAAACAATGTTAAAGTTCATCTGAAATCAAGATCATATTAAGTTTCAAAACTGATCACTGACAGACGAACTTTGAACATGGAAATTCTAATTTCAGAAGCTAAAGTTGTGAGTCTGTTGAAATGATATGATGACATATGAATGACAGTGTTTACAAATTCGAATGTTGAAGTAAGTCTGAAAAGAGGTCTCTCTGATAGACGAACTTCACTCTTTGAAAATTCGAATTTCGAATAAAATGAACTACTGTGTCTTTTGAGCCTGCTACGGACAGACGAATTTTGGGGTTCCAAAATTCGAATTTCGAGGGCACTGTAGCAAATTGAAAATACTGTTCACAATTAACAGAAAAACTTTCTTCTTGAAAATTCGTATGTCACAATATCGAAACATTTTCTAAGTTTCAAAATTCGAATTTCACTTCATGAACAGACGAACTTCAGTATTTCAACGTTGGAAGCTTTAACCTTCGGTTCCTTCAAAATTCGTCTGTTGACCAACCGAAATTCGAATTTCAGTATGTCAGAAGCATTAAATGCGGTTGGTTAACGGATAGTTTTTCAAAGTAACCGTTGGATAACTTCTCCAACGGATAGATTTTGTCTCTAACGGACATTTGAGACCTAAATCTATAAATATAACATCATTTGAAGTTGTGGGTAATGAATCAAACTTTGTATATACTGAAATTCTGCCAAATCTTCTACTGAAAGACTTTTACCCTCTTACTTCAATACTTGCACTTCAACTTTCATATTCACTCTATTCAAGAGAGTTTCATCTTTGTAAACAATCTAATCTTCATCTGGAAGATAGATTTACTTGTGAGGAGATATCACAAGAAATTGTAAAGCACATAGTGAAAGTGCTAAGAGTGATTGAGTGAGCTCTAGAAAACAGAGCATACACGGTGTACTGTGGCATTTGCAAGAAGCCCATGAATTCTTGCAGTATAGTGGAAAATCTGAAGTGGTGACTTGGGGACTGGATGTAGGTCAAGTGGAGAGATCGAACCAGGATAAATATTCCAGTTTTTCTTCTCCTTATCTCTTCTCTTATGGCTTATTGCTTTATACTCTGTTTTTCATTATACCTTGCTTTCTTCATCATTTTCACTTTGTGCAGAAAATTTCTAACCTTCCCAATTCACCCCCCTCTTGGGAAGTCAGCCTTACTAACACTGGAAATATGTCCCTTCTTGTTACAGAAGTGACATGTGGTAAAGGGACTGCTGGATTGAGAAGCAGGAAGAAAACAATGCAGATAATACTTTTGTTTTGCATGCCTTGGTTGATTATATGATTCAATATGATGTGACATATGATCTTTCTTTCTATTGCTATTAGCATGCACAAAATGTCTCATGTACACATTTTGATTTTTCTTCCTAATATTTTCTTTTACAGCACAAGGATCATAGCCAAGTCCAACCTTTCCTTGTGATATTCTTTGGCTTCCCATTAAAGCAAACAACATATCTTTACCTCTAGTAAGCCTAGACATGCTTTTCACTAGATATTCATTGGTTTACTTTAGTTCAATGCATGATTTACAGCAAACAGATTCAGTAATAGGAAGAGAAGCAGTTTCAGAAATGTTGCATTGAGATTTTAGTTTGTTAATCTTTTTCTTAGCTTGCTTCAATTCTTTAGCAACCTTAACAAACTCATCATGCAGCTCATGAAATGCATCCAGTAATTCAAAATAGCAAGGTTCAGATTCATATACCTCATCTTCTTGATCACTACTGCATGGGATTTCAGCTTCTTCAGAGGCAAGTGCCATGAGACAGATGTTGGCAATTTCATCTTCATCATCTTCTTCTTCATCTGAGCTGTTGCCCCATATTGATGAGATGTAAGCTCTTTTTTTCTTGCCTTTGTCTGTAGCTTTCTTCTCTTTTTCTTGCTTCTTGAGAAATTGTGGATAATCCCATTTGATATGTCCCTATTTTTTGCATTTATAACAAGTGATAGGCTATTTTGTTTTCCTTTTGCTATCTCCAGCTGCTCTTTTCTTGAAGATTTTCTTGTTTCTCTTTTTGCTGTAGAATCTTCCAAATTTTCTAACCATCATAGTCAGAGTTTCTTCATCTAGCTCATCTCCATCGTCAGATTATTCTCCTTTCTCCTCAGCAGCTTTGAGAGCAAGACCTTTCTTCTTTTTTTCTTGTCCAGCCTCCTTGTGAACCTTCATTTTTCCTTCATACTCCTCGAGGCTGCCAAAAAGAGCTATGACAAAGGCCATTGATTCTCCTCTGACTTCCTCTATTACTGTTACTTTAGGTTGCATTCCAGAGGGAGAGCTCTGAGGATCTTTCTTACTTTTTCTGTTTGAGTGTACTCATTTCCCAGGCTTTTTAGTTGATTCATAATGAGGGTGAATCTCTTCTGTAGTTCCTTTACATTCTCTCCTTCAACCATTCTGAAGCTTTCATATTCTCCTATGCATGTATTTAGTTTATTTTCCCTTACTTCAGTTGTTCCTTCATGAGCAATTTACAGGGTGTCCCACATTTCCTTGGTAGTGGAGCATTGGGAGACTCTGTAAAATTCATCTTGATTCAAAGCACTGACCAAACAGTGTTTTGCCTTGAAATTCAGTAAGACTCTTCTTCTAACTTCCTCATTCCATTCAGCTTCTGGCTTCTCTCTATACTTCCCATCATCTTCCAAAGCTATTGGGATAAAATCTCTCATCTGAATGACTGACCAAATGTCCAGATCAATTGACTGAAGATAGATTTGCATCCTCATCTTTCAGTAACTATAGTGTTTTCCACTGAAGCCAGGTAGTCTATTTGTGTTGTTTTCTTCTGGTAATATGCTTTCTCCAAAGCCAACCATTTTAATTCCCGGACTGTGAAATCCTTTGATTGGGAATCTGGGCTCTGATACCACTTGTTAGATAAGCTGGCTTCCCAAAAGGGAGGCTGAATTGGGAGGCTTGAAAATTTTCTGCAAAATATTAAGAAAGTGAAGAAAGCAAAGTATAGATAGTAAAACAGAGTATAGAAGAATAAACTATAAAAGTTGCAGTAAAGAGAAGAAAATGCTGATATTTATCCTGGTTCGGTCTCTCCACTTGATCTACGTCCAGTCCCCAAGTCACCACTTGAGATTTTCCACTATTCTGTAAGAATTCAGTGGGCTTCTTGCAAATGCCTCAGTACAAAGATGATGCTCTGTTTCTAGAGCTCACTCAATCACTTTATGCACTCTTACAAAGTGCTTCCCAATCCCTTGTGATATCTCCTCACAAGAAAATCTATCTTTCAAATGAAGATAAGATTGTTTACAAAGATTAAACTCTCTTAAACAGAGTGAATATGAAAGTTGGAGTACAAAATATTGAAGTGAGAGAGTAAGAGACTTTTAGTAGATGATTTGGTAGAGTTTCAATATATACAATGTTAAAATCGTTACCCACAACTTCAAATGATATTATATTTATAGATTTATGTCTCAACTATCTATTAGAGACAAAATCTATCCATTGGAGAAGTTATCCAACTGTTACTCTGAAAAACTATCCATTAATCAACCGCATTTAATGCTTCTGACACTCTGAAATTCGAATTTCAGTTGGTCAACAGACAAATTTCACAGAAACTCAAGGTTGACAGCTTCAACGTTGAATGCCCGAAGTTCGTCTGTCATGAAGTGAAATTCGAATTTTGATATTTGGAAAATATTTCTTCATTGTAACATACGAATTTTCATGTAGAAATTTTTTCTGTTAAGTGTGAACAGTATTTTCAATTTGCTACAGTGCCTTCGAAATTCAAATTTTGGAACCCCAAAATTTGTCTGTCCGTAGCTGGTTTATAAGGCACAATAGTTCATATGATTCAAAATTCAAATTTTTAAAGGGTAAAGTTTGTCTGTCAGAGAGACCTCTTTTCAGACTAACTTCAAAATTCAAATTTATAAATACTGTCATTCGTATGTCAACATATCATTCTAATAGACTCACAAACTTAGTTTCTGAAATTCGAATTTTCATGTTCAAAGTTCGTCTATCAGTGAGCAATTTTGAAATCCACTCTAAACTTGGATTCAGATGAACTTTGACATAATTTCAGACGAATTTCTTTAGTTTTCATAAGTTTCATTTTGTCTGAAATTTGAATTTTCAAAATCCAAAGTTTGTCTATTAGTGAAGGCTCCTTTCAAACACTTATCAAAATTCGAATTTTCTCAAGTCAAAATTCGTCTGTCAGAGAGGCTTCTCTTCAGACTTGTTTAGTTTCAATACGAAATTCGAATTTCCAAAGATAAAGTTCGAATTTCCAAGGTGACAGATCAGTATTAACCTTTTAAACTTTGTCTGTTGGTGGGTGTTTTTCAAATATTCCATGATTTAACATAGAATCAAGGTTTTAAAACATCTTTTCACCAAATCAAAGTCTTTCACTTAAATAAAACACTACTAAACATCCTTCATCTATCTTTGCACACATTTATCCAGAATTTCTTCACTTGAAACCTTTTGCGCACCTTTGATATCTTTATTCCAATCTCTTGAAAGTTAGTTTGGAATAATCAAAACTTCTTGATTCAACAAGGGTGAGGTGGGGTCTAAATAAAGGTTAAGGGTTTAAATCCTCATGATTATTAAAAAAAGAAAAAGATCATTTTCCTCTTTTTTTTTAAATATTTACCGGAGGCTAATGAATGACAAATTAACTCTTAATAGTTAGACCAATCAGGTTGTTAGTTGTTACTAGATGACATGCCATTTTAAAGTTTATACCCACCCAAGTCAAAACCAATGTTCTGAGAACCAGAACAGACCGGACAGTCAGACCGGTTGGACCGTCATCCGAAGTGAAGAACAGCTCGGTTTTCAGCTTTTGACCGTTTTAAGGGTTGGACCCAATTGGACCGCTTTGAACTAGCTTTTGAGCTGGAAATCAGAGTTGAGCCGGGAACCGGAACGATTTTTAGATAACTGGACGGTTTTTTAAATTAAGTAAAATTTAACTTAAATTTATTTTTTTTTTGCCAAAATTATTAATTATAAAAATTATTAGAGAGTTTTGAGACTATTTCCCTTTTTATTTTAAAATTACTAATTATAAAAATGAACAATTTTATTGTATCATACTCCCTCTGTCCCAAATTATAAGAGAATTTTGAGATTCTTCATTTATCCCAAAATATAAGAGACATGGATAAAATTTGTGGAGTAATTAATATTATTTTCTTTTTATACCTTTGAGTAATTAAGGTTGTATTGATAATTACTAATAATTAATTAGTCTTACTCCAGACTTTTAATGTAGGTAATTCCGGAAAAAAATTGAAATTGTAGCACAATTAATGAGTTTAACTGCTAAAATTGTTTTTTCCTTGATATAGATAAAGTAATTATTTGTTTCTTGTAATTGAAAATGGAGAAAGTATAGTCATTTTATAATAGTATGATTATATGATGTTATCATTTTAAAATATTTTAACATTATTTTCAATGATTTAACATATATTATTACTATGTGAGCTTCTTAACTTATTATGAACTTAAATTACTTAAATTTATTCTCTTAACAATTTGATATTTTATTTTTATACATATATTATTATATATAATATTATTTTTACTTAATTATCATGTCATCGATTCGACCACCGGTTTAACCGGTTGAACCATAAAAACTGTAACCTAGTAACATTTTCGGTTCGACATCTGATCCGATTTTTAAAATATTGGCCAAGACACGGTTTGCATGATTCAGATCACAGATTTTTTTTTCTAATGTTGTTTAATAAATTTTGTCTCTTTATGGCTTTCATTGGATTTTTCATGATTCATAAGTTTAACCTTCTTATATTCCGATTCATAAAAATAAAATCACCAAGAAATTAACAAATTTAATTGGCGCAAGCAAAGCCATTAAATCTAAAATAATGATTGTTTTAGATTGTGCATTGCATTAAAAAAAAAAAAAGTCGTTTCACATCATGCTTTATTTACTTTTATTCAAATAACTTTCGTAAAAATAAACTTAATTCGTAATTCAGGGGAATCTTTATAAAAGGTAACCAACTTTTTATAGTTTGGATGTCATGTGGTTGGCCAATTTTGCCTTGCCTTTATGTGTATAGTTTTGCACATATTGCAGGGTTCTCCTTAAAAATAGATCTTCTTTATATATGCATCTAGTATGTACCCCTTGCAAAACTATCTACATTTTTAGACATGTTTAATGATAAAATTATACATATAATTAAAGAACAAAATAATATTACAAGTATTTAATGTATTAATAATAAGTGACTATAAAAAAAATAATAATGCAAAACTATCAGTTACCATTATTAAACACTATTTTATACACAATATTTGAAGTTGTGTCACTTAAATTGTCATCTTTATCTAAAATTATTATCTTCAATCCACTTTTAAATTATACACACAATACAATAACATAGAGTTGCCTATGTATAAATACAAGTTTTGGCAAATATAAACTTATGTTGCATAATAGATTTCACCCTTGACTCTTGTTTATGATTATAGTAAAAGCTAACATTACAAGAAATTACTGTCTTTTCATACTAAATTGTAGTTTTGAATCGGATGGAATCATGGATATTTTGAGTATACAAACTTTCAACCGTTCGTGCATTTGATCTAGACATGACTTTAACTTGAAATATATACTTATTAGTTCGTGTAACAATGATATGAGTGTTATTATAAAAACCCAATGACTTATCAATATTCCTTATGAAAATAATAAGTGCTTCAACATTTAACCTGATTTCATGATTTAGAAGATCTCATATGGAAATTGATTTCAACAATTTAGTGAAATAAAGATTATTAACAAAATCTACATTATCATTTTCCTTTAATATACTATCAAAAACATAGGACACCATATTTTCATCGGGTAATAAAGATAACATATATTCATTAACATTATCAAACAGACAAAGTATGAGCTAATATAGCTCTATCTCATAAATTAGATGAAATATTTAATTTCTCATAGAGATTTGAATGTGGTCCCTACAATTGATATGATATGATCATTTGAGATGTCCAATAAAAAATCATAAGGAATCTTAATATTAATGTTTCTATTATTAGGATTAGTAATTATTCTATCACCTATAGAAAGAATCTCATGAGCAAACTCTTATATTTCTCTATTGATATAAGATGAATTTATTAGAAGAAATCTTATATTTCTTATAAGAGTGAGGAATTTACATTGATTTCAGGCGTAAGATAAATTAATAGTGGCAAAAATTATATCCTCCTAAGTCCTTCTTGATATTACAGGTAGAATTTGTCTAAAATTCTCACCAAATACAACTATTTTACCTTCAAAATGAAGGTTCATAGCTAAAGAATTGAATAATTTTAAGATATATCTAAGGCTCTGGTCGTGAGCCTTAAAGTAAAATTTATTGGCAATAGGTGCTTCATGTTATATAATTAATGAAGTATGAACTAACAGTTCAACAAGATGACTACATTACTTTATATTACATATAATATCTTCATGAATATTAAGAGATATGTAGAATTGTAAATGCACATTTCTTACATTTGGCAACTTGATAATAATAAAGAAGCAATGTCATTTGATGCTACATTAAAAACAATTTTGCCCTTGAATCTAAAAGAGGTTGAAAGAGTATTTCATTACCAATACCACCATATTTATAAATAAGAAATACTTCTCATTTCCCATATATATATATAATAGGAAAGTATAAAAATTTTTATACATCCCTTAGAGTGTATGTCAAATAGCTATACATAATATAACAATATATATATAATGGTATAAGCCAAATACACGAAATATATGAAAAAATATAAAAAAAAAATTTCTAATGAATATTTGAGAGTAATATTCTATTAAGCAAATGTTCTCAACACATTTAACATAAGTGAACTTGGATGAAATCTTTCAATCTGAGTGATAATAACCATCAATCATGCATAAAATAGGTTATAAAATTAGTTGGAAATATCCTCCACATTAGAATGCAAGCTACATTTTCTTCAAACCCTCTTTTTTGCAATTTTATTAGAGATTATATTGATTTTCTAGCAATATTTTACAAAGCATTTGTGCAGTATTTATTTTCAAGGAACCTATTCACAATTTAAATATATATGTGTAAGAAAGAAACTTTGATAGACGAAGAGTGTACTTGTCAAAAGATTAAATGTATAATCCCAAATATGTAAATATTATGTGATGATAAATCAAATATTAAATTAAACACATACATACAAATATATGTGTGTATTTGTAGATAAAAATTATAAAAAATAAATAGAAAATGAATATTAAAAATCATCAGAGTTGAGTTACATAAAAAGTTAGACGATTATTATTAAATAAATTAAGATAATCTGATTATAATCTATAAGAAATAAGATTACCAACCTTAAAATTGCATATACTCACATCCACAAATAATCCAATTGTAGTCATTAACTAAATGCATATAGAAAAAACATTAATAATGGAGTACATTAAACATAGTAAAGGATGACTCTCCCAACACAACATAGGAAGAATTACAATAGATAAAAAAAAGATGTCTCAAACACGATAAAAGATGACCACACTAATTTATTTTGAATTGATACAATTATTTATAGAATAGAAAGATAACATATCAATTTTAATATTAATTCAGTAATAAATTTACAAATATCAAATAGAATATTGTAGATAGATAAAATATTATTTTGCATATGTAAATCCATTAAAATTTTTTAATAGGTCCACAACATCAAGTAAGTAATTACAAAAATTATTAAATTAAATCATTTACAAATAATAATGGAAAACTGTTTTAATTGAAATATAACTATTAATTAAATTAAACAAATGGTTTAATATATATACATTTATATAAATCATCTGAATAATAGTATAATTTAAATTTAAATAATAGCATAAATATCATAAATATGTCAAAGATAATAATATATTACTTTTTGAGATTTTATACATTTTTTATTTATGATTTTAAATCTATTATCTTTTTATATTTTATATATTTTATATTATAGTTAGTTTAAAATTAATTGACTTTCCTATTTTGTTTGAAATATATTTTTGATGATACATTTGTAAATATATTTATAGACAAAAATTTATGATTCAGTTAATAAAAATAATTTAATTTTGATTGTAATCATGTAGTATCATAATAGCCTCTAATAAAGGGCACTTTTGGATAAAAATAAATCACTCACAACTAATTTAAAAATTATAAATTTAATATATAATTATGTAAAATATATAAAAATTAAGAAAAATATAGTCATAATTCATTTCCTCACCATTCAATTAAAGATATGTTCATTTTATTATTATTTTTTTATTTTTGGCCAACTTGATTTTATTATCTGTTACAAAGATGATATTTATTAAAATTAAAATTTTAAACTGCAAATTTGCATATCTTAATTCTTATTTGGAGATAATAGTAAATAACAAATAAATAATATAACAATATGAAATTTAAGATAGGTGATTATCAATTTATACAAACCTAATAAATTAATTAGAAATCTCAATTAATATTGAAAGTCATTTAACACATAAGCATTAAAATTCAGAATTATTTTTTGGAAAAACTGATGTGGTAGTATGGGCTTCTAGTTTTTTGTGATATTTTTTTATATATAATATATTGCACAAGTAATATTTAAATAAAACATCTCATAAAATATCTGTAGGAGTTAAATTGTGTTATCCATAAAAAAATTATTTTAAAAATTATAAAGAGTTGGCTTTTTCTTTGATGATTATAATTTTTTTAAGATGTATAAATAAAATCAAATATAAATAAATAAAAATATATTGTACAATCATGAATAACCATAAATCTATATGAAATCATTTTTTTTAAATTATAGATTTTATTGAAGCTATAGATTTTATTTTCCTTGATTTTTATTTAGTTTGAAATAATAATTTAGTTAGATGGATTATTAAATTTTAAAATTTGAACTCAATTTGTCATAAATTAAGTAATCAATATTTGCTCTTAATACCTAGGATATTACACACACACAAATCTATTCGTAGAATTGATTTTATGGTCTAAGATTGATTTGTCGCAAATTACCTATGTATCTAGTATTAGATATGAAAAACATTTATTAAAAACATCATAATCTATAAAATTGAATTAAGTTGAAATCTAAAATTACATTAAATGTAAATTGATTTGCTAAAAATAGTTTCATTTTAATATATTCATTCAAATATAATTGAAAAAATTAAATCATCTAATTACCGAACAAAATTAATGGTCATGGTCATTAGTTGTGTTTTTTATTCAAATTTATTATATAATTATTGATTTAAAATTTCATTTAAATTGTTAAGTCAATTTTAACTAAAATTCTTATTAATTTGATTAGTTTGATAATTAAATAATTTAATATTAATTTAAAATTTTATATTAATTAGGAAATTGGTTGAATTATGTGATTTAATGTTGATTAGGATTAGAGTAATTTATTATAATTTTCATATATAATATTTTGACTAAATAAAGTATCCGATCTATTATATATACAAAATCAATGGATTGAGCATATTATTAACAAAAATTTATTATATTGTATTAATTATATAATTTATTAATTGAAAATTTTGAGTTGCTTAACTTAAAAATTGGTAGTTAATCATCTTAACTCCCATTTATCTTAATGGTATGTTGATATAAAAGTGAAAAATAATAATAATCATGATCCATTAATCTATTTCTACTAATTTGTTGCCACCAACTCTACTAATGTCATCTATTAAAAGAATAACATTATTATTGACCGATTAAACGATATTAATGGCTACTAAATTTCTACCATATATCAATAATTCTTTTTATTTAAAATTCTGTAGTAAAAAAAATTAATAATTACATGAAAAAATAAAACCAAAAGTCATCTTAATTTAGTTATAATATTAAATAATAAAAAAATACTTTTATATATTAAATTTAAGAATATTTTTATAACAATCTTTTCAAATTCTTGAAGAATCTCAATTATTTAAAATTACTATTTTTTTATTTTATCACTTAAATGATTATAATATAATTAAACATTCAAATGATACATTATAATAAAAAACAATTGAATATATAAAAAGAAGATATATATAGTTAATTATTAATAACAAAATAAAAAGATACATTTCAATACAACAACTTTAAACGCACATATTCATTATCTTCAATCATTATCTCCACCCTTTTTATTACTTACCATCCTTAACCGGCTACTCAATCCCTTTAATCCCACTTAACTTGTCAATGGCATCTATGACAAATTGTTTAGTAATAAATGAATTCATACATATCATAAACTAAAATGTAAAATTGAATATAAATAAAATTATTCATACTAACTAAGAAACAATCATTTGAATTCCTTGATAGGTTTTATTAAAAGAAGTAAACAAAAAAATATATAGGTGTATATCTCCATTATCAACCTGTAATTCCATATAGGTTGAATATTGAAAATGTAATTTGAATTCATGGTTAGTGGTGCGGTATGAATTGGTATTATTTACAATACCAAATATCTTTATAATGTATACTTTACCCTTTTCAATATATCCTTAAACTTGAAGAAGAATGCTTTTTTTATCACTCCATGAATACGATTACCCTAATTTAACATAAAAAATAAAAAAGTTAAAGACAATAACATAACCACTATAGGACAATATATACATTATACTTTAAAAACTTACATTAACACCTTCCAAAACTCAATTGAGTTATAATCATTTTGTGAATGATGTGAACCTAACTTTAATTCGTTAATTATGTCTCAAAGGATTGATAGCTCTCACAGCATCATAAGACACCTCACGAACGTTCCTCGACGTGAAGAAACAATGAAAAAAATAAAAACAAAAAAATAAATTATGGCAACAACTATTTGAAGTACAATGAAAATTGTGGTATGGAGTCAAATAGGAATGCTAATTTTATAAGAAAAATATTATATTTATTTTTTATGTTTTATTCTATTGTTTGTTTTCTTTATAATGTATAATGGTTAAACTATTTATAAATAAATATATGTCAACCAAAAGATGAAAAGATTGCAATAATAATTTATAAATCTCATATCTTAACTGCTCTTAAGATATAATAATAAATAACTAATAATATAATCTCACAAATTGATTTATGAATGAATATAAACTATTAATTTATAATAATATCTAAAAGTGTAAGTTTTAATATATTAATTGCTCTTAAGATATAATAGTAAATAACTAATATAAAATCTCAAAAATAATAATTCAAATTTTACTATTTTTTTTCAAAATACTGATGTGGAGGCTTGAGATTTCAGCTTTTGGTTTTACTTTTATATATATAATAGATTAGTAAAAGAGTGCCACAGGGATTGGTTGTTCATTTTTTTTTCTTCATTTAAACTTATGTCTTTTTTTTTAATAAAGAAAATGGGAAGGAGGGAAGGCATTCCCAATTTTCAGTAAGGTTCAAAATTTCGACAACTGGAGAGTCCGGCCGATATCTTTGATTGCCACTAAGAACCTAAATATCTTAGGGCTTGATATTAGACCATATGTTAGACTACTAGTAAGTATTAGTTTAATTAGGTTAGTGACTGACAAGAAGTGGGGATAATCTTTTCCCTTTTTAAATATACCATATGTAGTCAATTTTGTGAAGATAGAAGATTCGCACTCTTCTTTCCCAGTTAGAAATACTATCCATTTTGATGTCCATGAAATGATTTGTGCCTCTTACATAAAAGAAAAATATTGATCTATTTAAAATATGATTTGTGCAACAACCCCAAGACTCCTATATTGATTTTGTGCCTCTTACTTAAATAATGATAGACTGATAAATCAATACTGATAAATAATTAATAATTTTAATGGCATTTTTGGATAAAAATAATTTTATGTAACATATTAATTTTTTAAATTAAATTAATCACTAATAAAATTACATATACACGTACGTTTTTCTGAGCCAAGAAAGTTCAATGTTATGTCCTCCTAATAAACAGCTCTAGTTTGGTGGTGAGTGGTGAGCAATCTTATTCACATAAGATCAATCTTATGCATTCGACTCTGAGTTTTTTTTTTTTAATGAAAAAGCTTTAGTGTAAATATATTTAATTTGTATGTTAAAAAAAATCAAATGACACTGAATGTAGCCTACAGACAGAATGCTGAGTGAGGAGACATAAAAATAATGGGGTAATCACGGCTTAGGACAAGTTTCTAGAATTAATAACAAAGGGGATTTTGTTATTACCCACTTTTCAACTTTTATCACTTTTTGAGTAAAAAGCCTATCTCAGAAACTGATGTTAAACTTCAATTAGAGCGGAAATGAATGTGGCCGATGACCACACCTAGGGAAAAGATCAGAAGATCATCACTAAACCCACTTGCTACTTGCTACTTGCTACTTGCTTACACTTAAACCATGACGTGCACTAGTACAAAAAAGTAATTCTAGGACGACATATGAGGACAGTTGTGTGTGAACTGTCCTTTAAAATATGACCGGTGGCAATTTTGTAATTAAGTAACAATATGCTAGACTTAAGAGAACGGTTTCTACATGAACTGTCCTCTTAAGTGTATATAAGAGGACGACTTTAATAGGAACCGTCCTCTTAAGTATAATAAAAATTTTATGATTATATTTTAATATATTATAGTATTCAAATTTAGCAAATTTTAGCTTGTGGGAGGCAGAAATGTAGATTATATATATATATATTTTATATAAGAGGACGGTTTAAATGAAACCGTCCTCTTATCTAATATAATATACTCTTTCCTGCTTCAGTCTTTGCGTCAGTCTTTACTTTTTTGTTGGTCAGTTCAAGATTTCAGACTCCCCTTCTTCGAAAACCCAAAGCCCGTGTCACTGTTCCCTCGCTGCAAAACCCACAGGCCTCTTCAATTCATTCCGGCAACGTTGCTTCATTCCGGTGAAATCCCATGTGGTTCTCCCAAGTCTTCTTCAATCCGGTAAAAACCCACTGTCCTCCTCCCTAGATCCACTTAAAATCCATGCCTTCTTCATTCCAGTAACCTTCGTCTTCATTTTGGTGGTCTTCATTTCAGCTTTTGTCTCTCTCCTTGATTGATTTTCAGCTTCCTCAATCTTCACTTTCACTTGGCCGTTGTCTTTAGAGGAGCTCATTCGACCGTCGCCTTCACCTTCACACATCAAAGTAGGTAATGTATCTCGATCTAGTGCTCTGTTTCTTCTTTCTGGTGATTAGTGAATATTTATCAGTTACCCTGCCGGATTTTTAGTTCCTCTTGGATATTCCACATTTTATTTGAATGTTGATTGTTCAAAAGAGTTTTGGAGTTTTACCTTCTTTGTTTTTCTGGTTGGTCGTGGAAGTAATATGTGCAGTAACTTCAGCTAGTTGTCAAAGAGGTTTAGGGGATTTCATTAATGTCAAATTTTGTGAGTCAAAGAGGTTATTTATTTTATCAGAATCTAAAATTTAAGAAGTCTCTGTATGTAAACTACACTACCCGTGGAATAAATTAAACCTCACTGAAGCGAGCTACATAATTTGGAACTAAGCATATATACTTTACCTATCAAAAGCAAAATTCTACCCCTTGAATACATATATATATATATGGTGTTTGTGTACATTAATTAATTTATGGCTTTTACAACTTATAACAAGCTTTGGTTCTAAAAAATTCAGCGTAATACACGTTCTTTGAGCTAAAGTAATTTGATTATTTCACTATAGGCTAGACATGACTTAGGTTCTTACAGTAGAGTAAGGGAAAATACTGTTTGGGGTGTTCTCCTAATGATGGGTTATGTTATATAATTTTTTATTTTTATGGTGTGGAGCTTTTATGTATGTATGCTTAATTTGTTAATATTTGTGAAAGTATTTTGATTTTAGTTTTTATTTGATTTTAAATAAGAGGTGGGCCATTTTTTCCATTATCAATTCCTATTTTTGCATACACATATGTACCTACATATATATAACTATCTATTTGCCCATACACACACACACACACGCATATCTTCTAGTTCTTTTAATGTACGCTTTCTTTTGTCTTTTTTTTTTATGAGCTTCTTTGTAAACTGAAACTTTTTTGTTGAATATATATATTTATATGAAAAAAGAGTCACATACTACATAGAAATATATGAGGAAAAAAGTAGAATAAATTAAAAGTAATATTATCAATATAATTAACAAAAAAAAATCTTTGTGGGGGGACAAATTAAGTGAATCCATCTAGGTTCTCTTTAATTTCAAGATTCCTTAACTAAGCACATTTATCTCTTCTAGACATAGACAAATATCATCTCATGGTGTATATATATAAATTAAAGTATATTATGAAACATTCGTTAGCCATTTCACATGAATGAATCAATGAAATTGTTTCCATTTTTTTCATCTTAAATATATATACATATATATACCCAATCTATCCTTCCCTTATTATATTTTTCTTTTACAAAAACACAATGTGTAACTATTAACAAGATTCGATATATTGACAAATTGATGATTCTCTTATACATGTTGTTTAGGATTTGATTATTAGTTATATCTATGAAAAAAAAAATCTTATTCGATTAAGTAAGTTGAGGGATCCCATTCAAAAAAAGAAACATTTATGTGAATAATTTGGTTGAAGTAAATAATGCTAGAACCTACCTACCTTAGTCTATGTATAGGATGCGTACCCACCTTCCCTTCTTTGTCCCTATCCTACTCCTCCAAGCTAAAATTTTTAGAGCCCCATACAAAGAGGTAACAAATGAAATTTCATAAGAGTCTTGAACTTGGTCATGTTCCTTTATGAATTATTCATGTTTTCATATACGTTGAACTTGCAGAAATTCACTTGCACAGAGCCTTTTTCTGATAAGGAAATTAACGACATTTGTAGCTATTAGGCAAACTATTTTCTAGAGAAAACATTACTTTAAAGGTCAAAGGCATTGCACATGTGGGTTAGTTCTCAGTTTCTTCTAATGTTAGCTTTTGGGACTTGCCACTAACTGAATTGTAGTTTAGTGAACTTTGAAGCTAGGTTTTATCTCTTTTTGGTCCAAATGTCCATGAACTTTTGTTGGACATTTGTAACTATTAAAGACAGCTTTTAGGGAGTTAATGGTTATATCTATAACTATTTTATTAGATGGATGTAAATTGGATATGTATATATTCTGGTATTTTGGATGAATGTGTTTGCAGGATGGGTGTATTTAATCAAATTTGTATATTATAAAAAAAATTTACAAGATATTAAGGACAGTTATATAAAAGACTGTCCTTGAAAGTCGCATATTCAAGGACGGTTATGAAAGTAACTGTCCTTAAAAGTCATATATTCAAGGACGGTTATAAATATAACCGTCCTTGAAAGTCAAATTTTATTTAAAGTGAATTTCTAATTAATTTTTATTTTTTCCATTCTTTAAGGACGGATGTTGTTATAACCGTTCTTAAATATCAATTTTTAGGACGGTTAAGAACCGTCTTGGAAAGTGCCACTTTCTACCACTGTCAAAACTATCACTGTGAAAGAACCGTCCTTGAAAGTCCTTTTTAACCGTTCTTAAAAGTCTTTTGTGCAGTAGTGGTGACTGCTTGCTGAAAGCACTTTGATGGGTCGTCAATGAGGATAGGACTTTTAAATAAAATGAAATTTCATGATTTAAAGTTACTTTGAGAGCTGTGAATGGGCCTGCGAATGCCCTGACAACGCCTTTTTCTTTTTCTCTTAATAATTTCTTCACTTTCTCTTCTCTTTTGGCCAACTCCCCAATGACAATTTACAAAACGCGGAGCGCATGACAATTTACAAACGTGGAGCGCAATAGAAATTAGAAAGGGATATAACATCTCACCAAAAAAATAAAGGGAACATAACATGTGGCATGGGACCCCTACCGAAGATGATCGATATTCGTACCCTTTCCCATGTATTGGCATCACTTTGTCATACCAAGTTGTTTTTTTTCTATTTTTTTTTTAAATTACACTCTCAGATCATCATATATATAAATATATATATATATATGATCATTTTAACTCAATCATGTAAATTAAGATTAAGAATTAAAATTAGTTAATTATTATATTTTTTAAAAAATTAATTTTTTTAAAAAATTACTTTTATTTAATTTCTTACTTTCTCACATCATCATACATGACATGATTTTTTAAAAAATTACACTCTCAGATCATTTATATATATATATATTCCTTTTAACACAATCATGCAAATTAAGATTAAAAATTAAAATTAGTTAATTGTTTTATTTTTAGAATAATTAAGATATTTTTTTAAAACTTTCCTTAGTTAATTTCTTACTTTCTCTTTAAAATAAATTAAATAAAAATATTTTTAAAATATATAATAAATACTATTTTATATTCTAAAAAAAGTCTTATATTTAGTATAAAAAAATCCTATATTTAAGATTTTAGAAAATATCTTAAAAAAATTGGGTGAAATGATCCTTTTACCTCTTAAAAATCACTTATAAAGGCGTATATAAGTTACTCATTATTAATAAAGTTATCATATCAGCAAGTAAGAATTGAAACCTTATCGAGGAGACCATTCCTTAATGATTTTTTTCTCATTTTTTATTGGTATTATTTTTATTTCCTCGTGTCTCCTCAATGTTGTCTTCTCCATAACCACTTTATCGCTTTCACCTCTTTTCTGTTAAATCACGACATTGTTTTCAATATTTACCTAGCTACATCCTAGTATTGTTATTTTTCCGACCTACCCAAGCTTATATGTGAAATCAGTAAAATCTGCGGTAAAAAAAAAAAATGAAACAGCCTTCTTCCTTCTTTGCCCCAATCTAATAAGATCAGCTCAACCTAGAATGTGAGATTTGGTATAAAATGACAATGAGAATGTAAATAAGAATGTGAATAGGAATAGAAATAGAAATGGGAAGAGATTTTTCTAAAAAGTGAATTTAAATTTAAATATATGTTTGATGTATCAATAGAAAAATAAAAGTATTTAAAAATAAAAAGAATAACTAAATAATATAAATATCTTTTTAAAAAGTATTTAAAAGAGTAAATTTATCATTAAATTTTGATTCCATGAAAGTAACCCACTTTATTATTTTTTTTTTGAAGAAGAGCTAGTTCCCAAAAAATTCGAAAACTAATTTTTCAGAACCCTCCCTTCACGCAAATCATACTTATCTAAGTAAGAATCTCCTTTCCCAGTCCTTTCCAGAAAAGCAGTTTCCAACATACGTAACCGTAGCATTGGAATTTGGATCAACATGGTGGGCTAGGTTTTGGGATAAAAATACTCAACTCTAGATGGCCCAGGTTCCTTTAATATATTTATAGAGGAATGGCTTCACGTGGAAGTACTTAATTGGGCTAATACTCTGTCTTGGTCCATAATTTTTTTTAATACTCCCTCCTATTTGTTTCTATAAGAGAATTTGGGCAATAGTTTTTTTTGTTCTATTTATAAGAAATATAATTTCATTGTCTTATACTTTTATTAGCTTATTTTGTTTCTACCCTTCATTCATAAGGAAAGGAGCAGTAATTGTTTGCTAAATGAGTCCATTAAGTACTAAATATGGAAATTTTTGAGAAAAAATTTTGAATTTGTAACATATTAATTACATTTAACTATTTTAACTATTTTTCTTAATCTTGATAAAATGTTATTTTTCTTTTATAAAATTAATGACCGGAGGCAGTATACTTAACTCTTGATAAATGTGAGACTTCCTTTTACATTAACTCTTACAGGAGGGACTCCCAACATATATGTTCATTTTTTTTTTTATTTTAAGAGTATATATGCATATGATGAGATTTATATTTTGGTTCTTAAAATATATTGAACTGATGTGGTTTCTTGTTCAAGCAATCTTAATTTTCTTCACAAATTAAAAAAATCAGCAAAAAGAGATGTGTAGACCCTAAAAAAATCTGAGATATATCTCAGTTTACCCTTAAATGAAGCTAAGTATTCAAGATGTGGCTAATATTGTTTGTATTTGAATTATCTTCGGATAATTATTTGACTAAAAATTTCATTATGATTGACTTGACTTTTTGTCCCACAGAAGAATGATATTTTTATTCCCACAAAAACGTTGTAATTGATGATTTAAATGGCCAAGTGTGTTTGGATTCTCCCCATAATTATTTATGAGGAGAAATAATCACTTATGAGGAAAAATTTCTAAACATATTCTAAAAGAAAATAATCACTTATGAGGAGAATCTTCTAAACATAATTCTCATTCTGAGCTTTATTTCAGCCATATTTTCTATCCTCCAAGTTGTGATGAAGTAGATTTAGAGCTGGTAAAATAGTATAATTTGAGTGTTCTATTCTTGAGCGTTTGCTGAATTCTATATCTCTCATTTTTTTTGGCCTGCCTATAGCATCTATGTATATAATATGCTGAAGATGAATGAAAACGAGTTACCATTGAGAATGAAGGAATCTGAAATCACTGCAACATCGGGAACTGATCAACATACATCATACATACTTGGTAAGTAACATGCATGTGGCTTTTTATAAAAAGACACATTGCCATTACAACTAACTCGCAAGTTGAGATCAAATAAGTTTGCCTAAACATTTGGTCAATATCTCAGCTTGTTAATCTTTTGTCCTGATGAGACATTTGCTCGATTAACCTTATCTGTATCTGCTCACTGACAAGATGACAGTTAATTTCCATGGGTTTGGTTTGTTCATGAAACACTAGATTTGTAGCTACTTGAGGCTCCCTCAAGTGGTGAGTGTAGAATAAGATGTGGATAGTGTCAAGGATTTAAACCCTCGTGATGTAACAAAAAAAAACTAGATTTGCTACTATGTAGCACCACGCCTTGCCATTACTAGACAGGCTAACTGGCTTCAAGATAGCTTTTGTTTAATTCGTTCGTGGATATTGTAGGGTGAAGCATATTCACCCTTGCGATGGTCTTCGTATTATAAATGTATTATATACACAATGAGATGCTGTGTTCATGCATATTTGGTTCTCAAACCATATCTAACTGAAGTGGGATCATGTTGAAGCAATTATAATTTCTCTATAAAAAAGTAAAAATCATATAAAAAAGGGATTATTACTCCTTCTCTCTCCAATCTAAAATATAAGTAATATTTTAGAATATTTTTCTAATTCAAAATATAAGTCTTATTTAAATAATATCAAAGACATTAATAATTTTTTCTTAATTTATTCTTGTTTTTAAGTAACTTGTGAGAGAGAAAATTGTCCTGAAAATTGTTTCTATTAAGGTAATATTGAAAAATAATATAGGTTTTTAATAAATTTAATTGGTTAACTCCTATTTTTGATCTATGTATAATTAGTCAAATCAGATTTATATTATGGATGGAAGGGGGTACAGCCTTATCATCATCTATCATCATAAAGGAGCTCTATATAGCTTTCTTCTTAGGATTATTTTGATAAACATTTTATTAACTTTGTCTTTGATTGAAATTGGAACTTAGATCCTTTAATCATAATATTAATTACCGGCCTTTCTGTGGCAAAAAAAAATAAAATACCCGGCTTCAAAGCTCATTACAGATAATTTACTAATTAATATGTCTTTTTTATATATAATTAATATGTTTTTTTTAATTCAAATGATTCTTACACCAGCGTCGATAGCTTGATGTCTGCTAGTAGCACAATCAATTTTTCGTTTCAAACTCTACAATTAGATAAAAGCGACTGAATTAATTCAATTATTTTTTATTTTTGCCCATTGAATGTAAAAGTTAATGCAAAACATTAACTTTGTTTTTCTTTTGATTAATCTTTTTCTGTATAACCATTAGTATATTTGACGAATTTTTCCCCTAAAAAAGGTTTTACTTCCCTTGTTTTCTTTCATTTTTTTTAAAAAAATAATTTTGAAAGTATCTTCATACAATTCGGGTATGAAACTAAACTTTAGTGAATTGATTAGATTTCTTGATTCAAGCACTCCATCTTATAAAATTTCAAAATTATATAAATGATTGAGATTAATAGCTGGTTCAGTTAATAAGGATTTGACATTATAAGTGTTTAGGTTTTAATCCCATTTCAGTTGTGGCGATTGTTCTCAATTTGGAAGTTCGCAGAACTCAACGTACATGTACTTTTCTCCATAAAAAAAAAAGAAAAGAAAGAAATTAATTGTTAATGAGTTTTTATACTTAATTAATTAATGACAAAAACTGGAATTGCAAAAAATAATTACTACTCCTACAATTCTAGGATCATTGTATTTTGAAATTTCGATGATAATCTATCAGACCTCTTCACTCAAGTTCAAATGGTTCGTAAATACATTTATACTTTTTTAATTGTACAATTAATTTTTCTTTCCAAAATATCCACAGAAATATTTGAAACCCGCATTGATAACAATATCACTCTTGTTTGTTAAAAATAAAAAATATCACTCTTGTGTTTTTTCATCATAAAAATATAAAAATATCGAATATGCAATGAGATTCTACAATTTGATTGTCAAACTATACCTTGCTGATACTACTTTCAAGCAATCATAAATTCTCTAAACAACTATAATTAAGATTAGTCTCATACAAAAAGATATTCTTACGTCCTCATGAAGTATGCTTAATGCCCATTTCTAAGAATTTTTTTAACAAAGATTTTCTTTCTTTCTTTTTTTTCCTTTTTTCTTTTTTTTTTTCATTTTTTCATGAGTATTCTCACATTATTCGGCTTTGAGTGAGACTAATCTAACTCAAGGTTTGTGATTATTCTCCTCACAATTACTTTTTTAGGAGACTTTAATCATTAAATTTAAGGATGCACGTAATAGTACTTAAATTATTCCTTTGTGGATTACTTTGTTATGTTTCTCAGAAATATTACTTCTTTGCAAAGCATTAAGAATTTAAAAATAAAAAGCGCACTTGTTACTTGTACATGATACGCAGAACATCAGTTATTAATTGAACATCAGAGAATACTTAGTGTTGTATAACCTCTATAGATTTATCCTCTAGTCATTTGGAAGGACAAGGTACATATGTACTGAATCATTTACTAAGAACAAACCATAAAATGAAGAAATTCTTTTCTCTTGTTTGAATCATGAAAAAATAAAATTAAAATCAAATCTTATGATAGATAAAATTATAGCAGAGGAGAGATAAAAAATCAAATTTTTCCAATTAGGGCATTTGATTTTTTGAATATAAAACTTTATGAAGTTAGTCAACAATGATTGATCCAATTCAACATTTAGATCTTTAGGGGATTTAATCTGTCCTTCTAAGACACCTTATAAATCCCAATCAATCATCAGTTACCACTACACTAAAATAGGAATTTTCTCACAGCACAAATAAATGAGAAACTCCCCTAAAATCTGTGAGAAAACTGTTTCTTGCGGGTTTTCTCACGAAAAATCTGTGTGAAAATTCATGAGAAAGCTTCTCACTGAATTAAAAATCGATGAGAAATTTTCTCACACAACTAAAACTCCATGAGAAATATTCTATCTTTTTATACTTTCTCAGAGTGATAAAAAACAACAAGAAATTTTCTCACAGAACTAAAAATCCATGAGAAAGTTTCTTACAGAACTGAAAATCCGTGAGAAATGAGTTCAATAAAGTTTTAAATATTCTATAACATTTTTCATAGATACAATAAACTTTCAGAAAATTTCTTACTAATCAATGTATCCGAGAGAAAAAAGTCATTTCTCATGAATGATAAGTCGTGAGAAACAATTTATGGTATTTTTCCACCACCCCTTTTATGCCCTTCCTCTCGAATTCTTTCGAAGTTTCTCACCCATTTTGTCCGTGAGAATATTTGGCGCCAGACTCCCGCTAGAGGGTTGTAACATCCTACCTCCATTAACACCCAATTTTCTCGAAATTTCAATCAAACACAATCCAAACAACCCAAACACCATCTCACAGCCTCAAACCAGCGGAAACGAACCCCAAATTACCAAATTTTGGGCTGGGGCCGCGGCCGCTACAGTACCGCCGCGGCTCCAGCTCCCTCTGAAACATACATCGCTACTGGACGTCTGGCGCCGCGGCCTGGACTTCTGGCGCCGCGGCGCCCCCTTCTGATGTCCCATATCAGCACTTCAACACTCTGGGGCGAACTTCCGACGCGCATAACTTTATGCTCCGACCTCCGATTGACTTGATTCTAACTCCTACAAGTCAATCTAGTCCCAATCTAACCACGGACACTACTTTCACCTCAATCCAACTCCGTATGGCTATTCTGGACCTCCATCACTGTTTTGGCTACTTATTGACGAAAACTCATTACTAACCAACCCCAATTTTCACCAAAGACAACTGGTCCCTCAGAGACCATTCATACAGGTCTTAAATCTCCAAACCAACCTATCCAAAGAGGTTTCACCTCAAAGGAACCACTCCTCTGAGTTTTGACCCCCTTGAACCTCAACATGACAAGATGGGCTACAGGCCCTAACACACAACAACCAGGCCCAAACCACTCAGGGCTCACAAATACTACCATATCCACTTCCACACACCTAACACTCTCAGCACACCAACATAATACATTCCATAAAACATAATCAAACATACATTCATCCGTAACAATCTTATCAATCTCATATTTTCAATACACACTTTCTACCCTACTTGGCACATAATATATTAACCAAAAATACAAACACTACATAGACTTCCCACGTACACTGCTACTCTCTTTGCTTCACCGGACTAGAGCCAGAACCTTCACCTGAAAGGGTTAGTCATGGGAGAGGGTGGGGTGAGACAATGTCTCAGTAACCGGGATCAACAACACATAAACATATATATATATACACAGATATGAATCATATAACATATGTATGCAATGTAAAATGCATGGTATACATGTCGTCCTCTCTGGGACTTCCATCCTTATTCTCCCTAACACAATTATACACATAACTCATCCTTATTCTCCCTAACGCACATATACAAATATCCCATCCTTATCCTCCCTAACACACGTATACATATAATCCGTCCTTATCCTCCCTAACCCATACAATCCACCCTTATCCTCCCTAACATATACAATATCACATACTCCAACCTTATTCTCCCTAACAATTTCATTTATCATCATATATCATACATCATCACATCATCACCACTTTATCCGTCATATATCTCAGTGTAACAGTAACTTGTGGTGATACTAATGTATCATCATAAACATCATGATCATCATGTCATATCCCAATACTCATAAACATCATCTACTATACACATACCACGATATATAATAACAATACACAAACATATCACTATCGTGGTATGAAAGAGACATGCATATATATATACAACTATACATACTATCGTATAAAACCACATAAATAAACACCCGATTACCTCAGGTTGTCAATACCGCGCTCACGCAAGTTCCACACGCTTCTTTGAACTTCAATACGCTTGAGCCCCACACAGCTAACCAGATAACCTTCATAATACATCATTCTCCCATTAACATAATATACCCATAATCACAATATCACAATTTAACCACTTTTAGGCCTAACCCAAGGCTCCAACACCCCTTTCATGCATCAATAGACTCTTAGGGACCCTTCAAATACTACTCAAACACACACATATCGGATTCCCAAGAGTTCTAACCGAAAACAACCCAGGGTTAAGCTCAAATCACACATAAACCCTTCCAAACTCGAATCCAATCATCAAGCACATCAAAACACACTTCATTAACCTCATTTAAACCATTTCAATCGGTGGATTTCGTCACAAACCGAAAACCCAAACCTCAAAACCAAAAACCCCATATTTCCACCGAACAAAAACGGAGAGGGAGGTGTAGAACTAACTTACCAACTTAGATCCAAGCTCCCTCGGTCTGAAATCACCCCTGGACGCCGAAGAATCAAACCCTAGCACAGCTCTCTCGCGATCTCCCTCGGTTTCCTTTTGTTTCTTCTCATCCGAGCGTCCGAAATGATCCGGTTTTAAGCAAAAATCTCAACTCTCGCCGCGGCTCCAAACCTCTCGCCGCAGCTCCTCCATAAAATTTTCAGAAAACGCCACTGGAAGTCTCTCGCCGCGGCGGCCCTGCTCCTCGCCGCGGCGTGGAGCCCCCTTTTCTGTTCCTCTTGAACCATGTCCGTCCTACTTTCTCTGATCCTGAACACAAAACCAATGAAGATATCATGAGGGGCGTTACAAGGGTGCCATGTTTCTCTTGATATTTTTCACAAAATTCTCACGGAATTTCTCTCTCTCTCTCTCTCATATTTTGTGAGAAAATTTGGTGAGAAATTTGCTTTGAATGAAAATCTAAGAGAAAACCCGTGATAAATTCTCACTAATTTTTCTGTGTGAGAAAATTTCGTGACAAAATTGTTATTTTCTTGTAGTGTACTATCTATTTTCTGACAATAACATTCATGTGTGTATATATATAGTCTCATCCCAAATACATTCGTGTGCATATATTTTTTGACAATAACATTTGAATTACCCTTTATAAAAGATTTGTAAGAATACTATAGTTTACAAAAATAAAGTTTAGATAAAAGTAGAGAAGTTTATCATAAATTTGTTTGAATGAAAAAGAAAAAAATAATTATTAAAAATCATGATTTAAATTACAAAATTGTAAACCAAACATGCTAATAGTCTTTCCACTGTGCCATGTTAAATGTCTCGTCCCTCTCAATGGTCTCTTCCATCAAAACAACATTCTATTGCGTGGTTCTACTTTTATTTTTTGGTTTTTGGTTTTTACTTTGTTCGTTACTGTTAGTTTTATATTACTATTGATTGATCCATTGCGACATTTATAATATCACTTAACTTTTGATTTTGTTATACCTCGGATATTTTTCTCTGTGAGAATAATTTTAGATGTGCAAACTACTGTAAACTGAAAATTTCTTATTTTTATTAAAAAAATTAATATGGGCCAGAAATAGATCCACCAGCCCGCTAATCCATCCAGTGTTGATTCGATTAGCTTGTTTTAGTAGAGAGCCTGCAAGCCCGATTTCACCCACATGGATTTGATTTTACTTATATTGGTTGGCCCATCACACATAGAGGGACAAGTCCTAGATGAATCTTTTGTGCCCGTCGGCACAAAGAATGTACGCAAAACAATTTAAAAAAAAAGAGTCAAGAAGGCAAATAATAATAAAAATATTAATAAATATTACCTTTTTTATTAATTTTTTTTTCTTTTCCCTTGCTTCAGTCATAATGTCATATCAAATGCCGCCTTAGTAATTATAGTAGTGAAAGAGAATCACAATGCAAAATTACATCTGAGTTGTGAGATTTTGAATGTGGCCTCATCTCGATATTCATGAAGTTAATTAGCCAAGGAAAGTTGATTCAATTAGTTAAGATTCACCTATAAATATCTTCCTTCTAGATCTCTGAGCTGACCCTAATGAGTACTAAACTTTTTCTTTTTTAAACAAAAACAACTTCTTGAAGTTCACGACACGAGGTTATTATAATTGAAGCCAATCGGTTTTAAAAAACAAAAAAAGTTGACAAATTGCCCCAACAATTTGTCAATGCTCAAACTAAAGGCGTTGTCTAGAATATTTCATAAAAGGCGGCTGTATCTATGAAATTTCAATGAAATCTATCGTCTAATATGAATCAAATTCGATAAATGGAAGTGTTGGCAAAAAAAAAAAATCGATAAATGGAAGATGATGTGGTCGTTGACATTAATGCAATGATCCAGCTAAGCGAAGATGGTCTCTTAATTACATATTGTATCTACAAAATGGTTCCTTTGGTCCGTACGTGAGATAAACGAAGACACTTTCCACCCCAAGAGCTGTTTTGTTTGGCCCTTTCAACTATATGGCAATGTGCTGTTCCAAGATATGGAGAGGCATAAAAGTGTATTTTTCAAAAGATTTACACAAACAGCTAACACAATAGAGGAGATGGGAGGTTTATATAACATAATTCTTAATTTTAAAAGAGCTTTGTGTAGGCTTTTAAGATAGAGATGTCTCTGCAGTATTTAAAATTATAAATTAGATGGAAGATTAATGTATTTTACTCATATATATTATGAAGTAGAATACAAAATTAAAGAATTTTAGACAAAATTAACAAAGTATAAAATGACCAAGTCCAAACTAAAAAGATTAATTAAGGCTCGAAGGGGGAAAAGAATTAATCTCACTAAAGAAGAAGCGGGACCAAACTACATATATAGAGACAATTATAATCAGCTTCTCAGCCATATAAAAAGCTCTAACAATTACAACCATTGAGGGCAAATTAGTACCTTAGCTTGAAAAAATTGTATAAGAAATTCTTTATAATTTATATATCAAACTCTAAACAAAAGTAGAAACAGAACACAAGTTCAAGAACATAGGACACGCAAATTATACTAATTTTAAGGCTAGCTCAAAATCTACTTCATTACAACTTGGAGGACAAAATATGATTTGAATAATACTAAGAATGAAGAGTACAATCCTGAGGGCAGAAGCAACAGTTTGCCAAGGTGTCTTGCTTCATGAAGCTAACAAATAGTGGCTATTATAAAATTAATTAAACATGTTGACAATTTGTCCTAACAATTTCTCAACGTTCATCCTAAGGTACTGTCCAGAATATTTCAAAAAAGGCGGCTGCACTTATGAATGTTTGTTCCCATCAACCGCGAAATTTCAATTAATTAAAAAAAAAAGAAGAATAGTGTGATGGACATGGATATAGGCTCCTATAATCAAGAGCACATCCTGCGATTCTTTGGCAGAAGCGATGGACATGAAGAAGGAAGAGTTGACCACTGAGATTACTGAAAAAATCGTTGAAATATAACTTCACCTCCAATCTCATTCTACAGGTTCTGCATCATATATTATCCTCTTCGAATCGTGAAGGCATTTCTTATTTTCTTTACTCTTCTTTTGCTTACAACTTTTGAAATTGCTAATTGCTCTCCGAATCAAATTTTATAGATGGAAGATGATGTGATCATTGACATTAAAGCGATGATTCAGCATAGCGAAGATGGTTTCTTGTCACCTTCTTGTTGTATCTACAAGGTGCCCCACGGGATTCGTGATCTAAAAGAAGAAGCTTACACACCAAGAGCTGTTTCCATTGGTCCTGTTCATTACAGAATCAAGAGACTGCAAGACATGGAAAGGCACAAACAAATATTCTTCAAAAACTTTATACATGAAGCTATGACAAGCTTGGACGATTTGGTCAGCTGTGTAAAACATTCAGAGCCGAAGGTTCGTGCTTCTTATTCAGAGAACATCAAACTTAGCGAGAAGGAACTTGTGAAACTAGTACTGGTTGATGCTGGTTTCATCATTGAACTCTTTAAAAAGATCTGTACAAAGAATGGGAGATGCAACGATGCTAAACTGTCGCAACCATGGTTGATGGATACTATAGTTAAGGATCTGCTTTTACTTGAGAACCAACTTCCGTTCTTTGTTCTTGAAGAACTATACAATAGAGCATTTCGTCTTGACCTTCGTGGTGACTTCCCTTCATTTCTTGAGCTCACGTACAACTTCTTTGAGTTTTTTAATATACAGAAATTACAGTTTAATTCTGATATTAGGATAAATCACTTCACTGATCTTCTTAGATTGTTTTACTTACCAAGGACAAAACCTGTAAGGCATTTGTTCCATGGTGCTAGAGACCATATTCTTTTATTTAGTGCAAACCAGTTGCAGGAAGCAGGAGTGAAGTTGAAGGCAAGCACAAGAAAATGCTTACTAGACCTGAAATTTTCAGGATGTGTTCTTGAGATCCCACAAATTCTAATAGAAGATACCACTGAAATTTTATTTCGCAATATGATAGCTTTAGAACAGTGCCATTATCCTTATGAATCTTACATTACGGACTATGTTGCTGTATTGACCAGCCTGATCAACACAAATAAAGATGTGGATGCCCTCATTCAGAGGAAAATAATCCGCAACTACATAGGTGATACAAATAGTGTTGCAGCATTATTTAATGGCTTGTGGAGAAATATCATTCAAATGAATTTCAATGCCGAATACATTGATATTTGCAAAAGGTTGAATGGCTTCTGTCAAGATCCCTGGCATAAGAGGAAGGCAACTTTGAGACGTGATTATTGCATGACACCATGGCAAACTGTTGCTTCTATTGCTGGAATAGTACTTCTCATTCTCACAGTTATTCAAACTATATTTTCTGTCCTCCAAGTAGTGTTGAACTAATTAAATTTAAAGCTGGCTTGTATGTTTCAGTGTTGTATCCTCGAAATTGAATTTATTAATCATTCTTTGTATTGCATCTATGAATAAGCGAGTTCTTAATGTTGTAATTAGATATTGTAGGTTCTGTTGAAAACTGAAACTGCACCATGTAGCAATATAATAAGTGTAATCCGTATTCTTCGTTTTGTTCAAACACTATTCTGTGACAGCTGCATAAGTTGAATTTTTCAAACAGAATTCTTTTAAAGTAAAAAAACAAAAGATAGTTAGTAGTATTTTCAAACTTGGCTCTCTATTTCTTACAAATTTTTCCTACCTTTTGATTCATGGACCTTTCAAATTAAATATAAATAATTCAAATTTATTATCATTATTTTTTTTTTTGGAGTTTTGACATCTCAACTATTATTTCTTAATACGAACCCACAACGACTAAAGAATACTAAAGCTAGTAAAGTAGAAGCTGATTTGAAGAGTGGAAAGGCTCCTCGAAAAGTAGAAGTAGAAGAGTAAAATAAAACAAAAAGAAAAAAAGAGGTGGCCATAAGCTTCTGAAATCTAAATTGTGTTCTTGGTAATAATGATTTGTAATCTCACAAATTGTTTAAATCTAAAACTAGATAAGACCAGAGAAATGCTGCAGTTGTAAGCAAAGGGAATGTAAAGAATTAAGAAAAGCCTTCACATTTGCACCAGAGTACATACTAACATACAGGATGCATACTTGTTATATGACAAATGTTTTTATAACTATATCTAAGACTAATAAATGAGGCTAAAAAAGCTATTAATTTAGGAATTAAACGTAGTCAATCTTAGGCCAGGTGTCGGGCTGGGTCAATCTTCAGCCTAATTTCATTGATAAGGCAGCCTGATTTCAACCTTTATATATGTGTACCCCTGATTTTTCTTCTTTGGTATTATATGAAAAGGAATAGAAATGTCATTTCAATTTTATGTTTGATGTGATAAAAATAGTATAGAAATAAAAAAGTTCTGTATAATATATTTCAAACTTGTTAATATTTAACATACTCTATGGCTAGACACTGCAGTTTCTACTTTCATCAACACTTGAATATCAAAGTCCTGTACTAATTTCGTGTTTGGGAGATATATTACTATTCATTCTATATAGAAAGAGGGTAAACAAAAGTAAAGGTAGAAGAATACAACAAGTTCAAGAATGAAACACTCAAATTACAATATTACACACTGTTTAAATCTACTTCAATTCAATGCTACTTGGAGGACAGAAAAGATGGTTTGAATAAGGGTAAGAAAGAGGAGCATGATTCTAGCAATAGAGGCCACAGTTTGCCAAGGTTTCTTGGAATAATCACGCCTCAAAGTTGTCTTCCTCTTATGTCAAGGACCTTGATAGAAATCATTCAACCTTTTGCAGATATCAACATGATATGAATTTAAATTATATCGGACTACTTCTTTCCGAAGACCATTAAACACTTTAGTAACATCATTGGTATCACCTCGAGAGTTGACGACTATTTTACTGTGAATAAGGACATTTACATCTTTCTTTGTTTCGATTAAGCGACCCAAGAAACTAATAAAGTCAGTACTGTAGGATTTGAAAGGGTAATGACATTGCTCTAATGCTATCATATTATGAAACAGACTCTCAGTCCTACCATCCACCAAAATCTGTGGGACCTCAAGAATAGACCCTAAAAATTGCTAGTAAGAATTTGCTTGTGCTTACCTTCAACTTCACTCCTGCTTCGTCTGGCTCTTTAATTTGCACCATATAAAAGAACATAGTCTCCAGCCTCTTGGAATGAGTGCCTTGGAGTATTTTTTCTTCGCAAGTGAAAGAACCTAATAAGATCTGTGAAATGCTTTATCTTAATATTAGAATCCGCAGGCTCTAAGTTTTGCATGTTATAAAATTTAAAGAAGTCATAAGTGAGCTCAAGAAAGGAAGGGATATCACCGTGAAGGTCTAGGGGAAACGCTTTATTGAATAGATCTTCAAGAAAAAAGAAGGGAAGCTGATTCTCAAGCAAAAGCAAATCCTCAACTATAGAATCCAACAACTATGGTTGTGACAATTTAGCATCGATGCCTGTCTCATCATAATCATAGAACCTGCTGAAGAGTTCAATGATGAAAGCAGCATCCACTAATATCAGCTTCACAAGTTGTTTCTCACTCAAGTTGATGTTCTCTGAGTAAGAAGCTCGAACTGCTGGCTCTGAATGTTTCACGAAACTGATCAAATCTTTCAAGCATGTCATAGCTCTTTGCATAAATCTTTTAAAGAATGTTTGTTAATTTGTGCCTTTCCATTTCGTGTAGCCTATCATTGCCACAGTGAAAGGGACCAATGGATACAACTTTTGAGATGTAAGCATCTTCTTGCAAATCACGAAGCGATTGGGGTACATTTTAGATACAAAGTGTAGGTGACAAAAGACCATCGTCACTAATCTTGGTCATTGCTTCAATCTCAATCATCACATCATCTTCCATCTATCAAATTTGATTTGGTAAGCAATTAGCATTTCCATAACACAAAAAGAAAGAAAGGGAACATATAAGCTTTTGAAACCTGAATTGTGTTTTTCGTAATCTGACAAATGTTTTTATAGCTAAAAGAAAGAAAATGCCTTTACAATTGAATAGGAGTAAATGAATCATACTTCTTGTTGTTCCAATTTATTGGAAGACAAATCATTAGAATGAGGTGTGATCAGGAGAAGTGGTTGCATTTTGAGCATTTCTTCAGTACTCTGATCAGAGGTCAAGTCTTTGTGCTTCATGTCTGCCATCTTCCAATGAATCTCAGGATGTATTGCTCTTCCTGGATATACTATTAGTGCTTTTCCGTCAAATTACGGTATTAATGCATAATACCATAATTTGAAATAATTTAATGATCAATTATTGATTTGTTAAGAAGGTGTAATATATACTAGCTCTGTTTCTTTTTAAATGACGTTTAACATTTTATCACATAGATTAAGAAATATAATTAATATATTAGAGTTGCTTTCAAATTTAGTAATATATCCTTACAGAAATAAATAGATAAAAAAAGCAATTAATATTATCTTTGACTTTTAAGATGATAGATGAAAGTATAAGTGGAAAAATAATAATTAATGTTATCTTGAAATTTTAAAAAGACAGATAAAGATAAACAAAAATTTTCTTAAAATATGATAGGTAAAAAGAAATAGAGGGAATGCTTTAATTATTGAAGTTCAAACCTTGTATTCAAATTTACGAGGGAAAAAAAGAACTTAACATAATATGGCAAAAATAAAAATGAAATGCTTGGTGAACATTGGAATTCGTCTTCATTGTACAATAAATATTTGGGGCGAACTGCGTAAGTCAGATAAAAATTATAATTATAAACATATTAAATAAGAGTTTCGCCCTGAAGGCTGCCACTTTTGCTGTAACTTGTCCAATAATAAAATAAAATCTTATAAAATCTCACGGACTTCTGATAACAAAATTATTTGAGTCACCTTTTTTTTATTTGATTTCCTAGCAGTGTTCATTAAGGGCGGTTCGGTATGCTATAAATAATTTTGAAAGAATCAGAATGAAAATGGGAAAAACATTGACCTTGATAAAATAGAACTTTTGAGCCCAATTGCATGATTACTTAATAATAATGAGGTAAGCCATATGTATTATCGATTAAAGTATGGGTTATTTTTTTCTTAAACTTATTATTGATTAATTTCAATTCATGCCAGGTCAGATCTTAAATGGGGGAAGGCTCCATCAATATGATTTTCTTTTTTCTCTATTTAATAGGCAAGTTATGCAATATTTAATTAAGTGAAACGTAATGTGAACTAAACTCATTATAAAATTAATAGAGGTTGTCCAAAATGAAGACAGTTTGCTTTTGCATGATAAACAAAAAAGCAATAATATATTAAAGCTAAACCATCATTATCATATTATATATGATATAGAGAATCACGTTCACATTCTTCTTTCTCTAATTCTCTAATTCTCTAATCACGTTCAATTGATCCGCAATCAAGGGATGAAGGGCATGACGTGGCAATTCAAGGGAGGAGACGCAGTAACCGAATTAGAAGGCGCACATGGAAGTTAAGGGAAAATTCTGCTACTTAAAGCTGGATCCTCAATTATGGCGAGTGTGAAGAATTACGTAGTCCTTTCCCTCCGAGTTTTTCCCTTCCTGAGTGCTTTCTCTTTTTTAGAATATTCTCTAAGTGCTTGTGATAGTGTGTGAGCGCTGTAACTAGTGTACTCTTGAGAATTTTGCTTCAATAATACATCAGTATCAGCAAATATTTCCGTCTGTTGCTGTGTGTTCATTCTTTTCTTGCAGGTTATTCATTACAATTGTTCACTTTTTAAACATTTTTTCTTAACATTTAAACCTTAGAACTCATCTAGTTCCCAAAATAATGAAAAACATGTGAGACAAATTTAATTTTTAATATAAATTCCATATATTGAATTTTCCCACAAAATTATAAGAGCAGCGGAAGACTTTATAAATACCTCTCGCCATGCTAGATGATCTAATGTAGATATTTTTGGAGTTACTCAATCTAAATATTAGATCTGAAATCACATATAAAATTAGTTAGAAGGAAATATCAGAAAATAATTTATGTAGACAGTTCTTCCAACTAGTTTTGAGACTCAGTGATGGAACCTGGGATTTAGTCTCAACTAATCAGGAAACCAGAGCGTATGTTATACTCAACTCAGTCTGCCCCTATTTAAATAATCTTGGCCATCATCGGTTATTAAATTTAAATTTGAATTTGAATTCAAATAAAGATAAAAATAAAATCAAAACTGAGTTTATCCCTTATTCCCTAAAATCGCTCAACTGACAACATCTTCTCTTGAAGATAAGGACCACATTAAGTTAAGATATATTTAATTAATTAAACAATATAAATATATAATTTGAATAAATTCAAATTAAATATTATCAAATTAAATATATCCAACATTCTCCCACTTGGTTCTATCTTGATTAGTCAGTTGATATATCAAGAAATATTTAAGCAATACTACAAGAATCATGGCGATAGGTCCTCTAATCATGTGAGTATTACCTTCCATGTATCACAAGTAATATCCTTACTTTATGAGAAATTATCTTTATGAATAAACCTTAAATGTTTATTCAATTCCTGACTTAATATTCATCAATCTCACCAAAATTGTATACAATATATATATATATTGAGTTGATGAACTACAAATATAAATTTCATCACTTAAGCACACCTCATTTAGATCACCACAATGCGATCTTTCTCATATGAGGTGTATGATCTTTTATATTCTTTAATTGCATGCTCTTAATCAAGGATCTTTTCTTTATGTGGTGCATGACCATATCACTTTATATGGTCAACACACAACTTTATGGTCTCAAACGAATCCCCAATTTGAAACCCAAGATGAAATTCAACATTTATGTAAACTTGCCTTAAATCAAAGATCAAATCCAGCATTTATGGTGGAAGTAAGCAATTAGTTATTGCTTAGCAATCTTGCACTCCTCCATAACATAATTTGTTCATCTTGCATTAGGATGTATCATAATATTGACTTTTTAAAGTCAACTTATCCTACTAAATTGAACAAATGCTGTATTTTCCTAATTTTTGATCTTTTATATGTAAGCATGAATTTCTAGTATTCTTTGCAGCTTATCATTTATTATCTAAGCAAAAATTGTTTTGGGATCTTTATAATATTCCTTTCACAAAGGCTATGTCAATTTATGTGCACATTTAGACATGCATTATGCCTTTCACTACTAGCATGAAAGAAATATTATTCTCATCTCTTTCTAAATCTTATCAGGGACATATGGCAAATATAGATGTCACATATGGCAAAAATACCTTATTCATGAATGTTCAAGTGCTTATAAATATAGATTCTTTATGATAATTCCAAAAATTTTGAGAATTATCTCTTTATACATCTCTAAAGACATTTTATTTATATCTTTTATATCATAGCTCTTGAAAAAAGTTATCATGTCTTTTGTGACATCTTTAGTCATTTATCATAAGCAATATGTCATCTGTAACTAAAATTAAACAGATGACTCAACTCCCACTAATCCAATGATATAAACAAGGATCTATGATGTTCTCAACATTATCTAAAAATGTGATCACATCATGAGACTTCAACTACCACTATCATATGAAGTTCTGCCTAATTAAATTCTCCTTAGTATTGATTGAACACATCACATTATTTCACATACTTCTCTCTCTTATGGTCATAATGAGAGTGATAATTTTCATAATATTCCAATTAGCATATAGATTCATGATAATAATGAAGGAATTATTATTAATATGGCAGAAAATCTCACTACACTACTACAAAAGTTGTGTAATATATCGGTTATTTATATCGGTTAAAAAAAACCGATATAAAATCATAACCGGTGGCAATTTTGTAAATAAAATTTTCAATTTATATCTTTTTACATGGGTTTTTTAAAAAACCGATGTAATTGTTTAATTCAAACTAAACAAAAAATAAATATATAAATTAATCAATTACAATAAATCTTGCATGAGGATAGAAATATACCATCATAATTTGTCTCACAAGACAAACTTGCATGTGGATAGAAATATAGCATTATAAAACTATATAATTATAATTATATTTTTATATTATATTATATTTTTTTTAAATATGTATAATTTAATATATTTTTATGTATTTATATCGGTTTCATTAAAATAACCGATGTAAACTTGACAACAATTACTTTTTTATAATTTAATTTATTTTTTTAATATATTTATATCGGTTTTTAACTAGAAACTGATGTTAACGTTAATTCTCCCCTCCATAGACTATCTGACTACAATTACATTTTTATGTTACAATATATTAATTCTTTAATTAATATAATTAAATAAAAATATGTAAGTAATATAAAAAGATATTATTAATATAACTAAATTCTATAATTAATACAAATAAAAAAATATGTAAATAAATATTATATAATTATAATATAAAAATATGATATTTATTTAAAAAAATATATCAGCTTTTTTAAAAAACTGATGTAATTTTTTATCATGTTAAAACTCATATTAATGGAATCAAATAAAAATATAATTATATAAATTAATCAATTACACTATATCTTGCATGTAGATAGAAATATGCCGTCAAAATTTTTAGCACAAGAGGAATTTGCATGGGATAGAAATATAGCATTATATAACTATATGATTATAATTAGATTTTTATATTATATTATATTATTTGTAAATATGTATAATTTAATATATATTTTTAATGTATTTATATCAGTTTTTAAATAAAACCGATGTTAACGTCAATTCCCGCCTCCATAAGCTATCTGACTAAAATTACATTTTTATGTTATAATATATTAATTTTTTAATTAATATAATTAAATAAAAATATGTAAGTAATATAAAAATATATTATTAATATAACTAAATTCTATAATTAATACAACTAAATAAAAATATGTAAATAAAATTATATAATTATAACATAAAAATATGATATTTATTTTATTGAAAAAAATTTGGTATTTATTTTTATATCGGTTTTTTATTGAAAACCGATGTAAGTTGATTAAAAAATCAATTTCCCTCCCTCAGCAACCTGAAAGCGCGGGCTTCCTGTCTCTCACGTGTACTCTGACTCTCCCAGTCATTGAAGAAGCCAGGCTCTCTCTTCCTGTCTCTCACGCGTCCTCCGTTCGTCCCTCTCTCTCTCTCTCTCGGAAAATCCATCGTCCCCCTCTCTCTCTCTCTGAAAGGCGCTTCTTTTCTTTCTCCTTCCACTCCAAAACCCACAGCAATAGTCATCGATCATCAGCTTCTCCGTCGACTCTCTGTCTTTGTTGTGCTACAGTAATACTCCGTTCGTGCTCTGTAATGACGGCTCTGTTTTCATCTCCCTCTCTCGCTCAGTGAAAATAGCATCCTATCGTCCTTCCTTCTTTGTCTTTAAGGCTAGAGACTAAAAGATAGCCCTCCGTTCCCTTCACTGAAGCACCGCCATCTTCATTACAGGTGCGTTAGTTTTTTTTTTCTTTTTTTTGCCTAAAAATTTTGGTTTGAGATTTACCCAGATTCTGAGTAATTTTTTAAAGCATTGAATAAATTAAAAGGGGTGATCTTACATATGAAGCTTACGTTTTGTACAGGACTAATGAATGCTAGTTCTCATCTAAACCCATATATTTTTTCCTCTTGCGGGGTTTTGTGCTGATCCAAAGGAGGGTTGTTTTTGGTCTATAGATTTGTCTCGGGAGGCAGCTTAGAGCACCACTTGCATGGTACTTACTTATCTTCGACTCTTATTTCATGGGGGTCTGAATTTCATTTGAAATTGATGAGTTTCCACTGACTTATGGATATATTTCCCAGGGAGGAAGAAGGGTGTAAAGGGTAGTTCACCACTGCCTTGGTCTGTGAGGTATAACGTTGTAATTGGGATCATTGAAGCCATCGATTATCTGCATAATGGAACTAAAAGATGTGTTGTGTGCAAAGACATTAAGGCCTCAAACATTCTTCTTTCCTCTAGAATGATTCCCTGATTCAACAATTCTGAAGAAAAAAGAGGGAGCAAAATTGCAAAAGGGTAAAATCTATTCCTAGTATTGGCTTTATAAAATTCTTTTTCATTGAACTTTATTATCTTCAAAGGTTGAAAAAATCTAGCTTAACATATTAGTTTTTCTATTATCAATATGAGTCATCTGTTCTAATCAACTTTGTTTGGGATGAAACTTAACAATGTTAATCTGCAAAATAAAATATCAGTTTCACATGAAGAGAAGTTCAATGCAAATAAGGTCCAAAACTTACATACATAACGTAAGTTTTAGCTGACAACTATTTGTATAGTAGTTTCAAGGAATTGAACACATGATAATTCGCAAAGTTTTGGCTAGCAACTATTTCTTAATTACACATATAAAAATTCATCGTCCACTATTATTATTACTAGAAGATACGTGTTGCAGCTATAAAACTTAGTTTTGCCAAGTCTCTATGGTTCACCTTATGGGTTATCATCTGTCTTAGGCAATATTTTTTTTTTTATTTGGTGTTGATAAAAAATTTTGACAATACAATTTATCAAAACTTTTTTTTTGTTTATTTAGAAAAAAACTTGTTTTCCAAGCAATACATCTATTATATTAATTTGTCTTTCTCTAAATTTTACTTATGTGATTTGTTTTATGAAGTATAAAAATATAGATATATTTTCATCAATTATAAATTATAAATAGTATAGTTTATTATAAATTTTATTATATATGAATACATTAATTGATATTAATATACACAGTTTGTTATAGGAACATAATATACACAATTTTAATAGCACTTGATTGGATTGACCGAATTAATGGAAAAGAAAATTATGAGAGTGGTCAAAAATATCAATAGATTATCTAATTTTTTATATACATATCAATTTCAAGAGTACGGAATCCTAATTATTAATTTGTCAGGATTCCTAGTGCAAATCTTTCTAAACTTACAAATTTCAATCAAAATATTATAACGTTCAGTCAATATCCATATATCAATTTAAATCAATATCTTTAGATTTTTAAATTGGCAAAAAAAAAAAACCAAAATCAATCCCTTTCTTTTAGGATTTTCAAAATCAAATAAAATTTAAAAAAATATCTTTATATTTTTAAATTTAGAGAATCCCCTTTTGTGAGAAGATTATTTATTATTTAAGTATTAAAAAACTTATAATATAACTTCCTCTTAAAAAAATGTCTTTTTCAAATAAAACAAATAATAATTAAATGAAGAGAAAAGCTTAAAAATAATAATAATTTAAGAAGTTAAAATGTATGTGTGTGATGATTTTTTTTTCAGATAATACTTGACGTAAAAAAATTTTTTTTTTTAAAATCTAAGACTAAAAAGAAATTTCATCAGATATAAATGAAACCTTTATGCCTTATATTGCAGGTCTATTCTCTTGGCAATTGAATTATTGGTAATTATTAAAATAAATGTGGAGGTCAATTAAGGAGATGACTATTTGGCTAGTTGATAGTGATATATTAATGCCATTACCACTTGAAACAAACAAGCTCGCATTTGAGCATTCATTTTTATTTTAGTGTGTAGATAATATACTTTGCAAATTTAATGAAACATCAATGAATTGTTTTCCAAATTTTGTATCGGCGGTGCCTAGTATGTTACTGTTGAAAATAGTTGGGTCATAGTGAAATTTGGATGTCCTAGTTCAAATTCTACAAATAAGCTCACTATTGAAAAATAGAAAATATGACCTTTTAAGTTTCTTTATTAATGGATTGATGGTAGCTTTACATTGCCATATTATTTATTGATTATTTTCTGCGTTTAGTGTTTTATTATTGACTGTTATACAATTTTGGGAGGCCCAATATTTATGAGAGACTCTACTGAAACTTTTACATAACTCATAGCATACTAACGTATTTTATGGAAATTATGGAACCATGCAAGTGATCTATTTTCATTGATTAAATTTTGGAGCTTGACTTTCCTTTAATATGGAAATTATAATATAGCTCTTTATAATTAAAGATAACTTGTGGACTCCGATTTCCTTTAGGTAATCATGGATCGTAGTTGGATAAACGCTAGACGGACAAGTGACGAATATGAGAATGGAGTTGAGCAATTTCTAGAATTTGCTAAAAGAAATGTTCTTGATAATAATGGGAGCTTTTATTGTCCATGTATGCAATGTTTAAATAGGAGGTGACTGAGTATTACAGAAATAAGAGACCATCTATTTTGTACTGGGTTCAATAAAAACTATACACAATGGATATGGCATGGTGAAATAGAAATGCCAAGTGTGTTCGAAAGGGAGGAAGTTGATGTGGATTTGAATGATCCATTGGAGGACATGATCCATGACGTTGGAGTAGAATTTTTTGAGCAATCGCATGTATATGATAGGTTGTGCAGTGATGCAGAGAAACCTTTGTACCCATGGTGTACTAAATACACACGATTGTCAGCAGTATTGAGATTGATCAATTTGAAAGCGAGAAATGGGTGGAGTGATAATAGTTTCACAGATTTGCTTGACTTGTTTAAAGATATGCTTCCCGAGGGTAATGAACTTCCGAATCGTAACTATGAGGCAAAGAAAATCCTATGCCCAATGGGTTTGGAGTTTAAAAAGATACATGCTTGCCCCAATGATTGTTTATTGTATAGAAATGAGTATGAAGGGCTGGATGTTTGTCCAAAATGCGGAGCATCACGTTATAAAGTGAAGGAGGATGGTCATGAGATCATTAAAGGGTCTCCTTTGAAGGTATTATGGTACCTCCCAATAATACCAAGGTTCAAACGCTTGTTTGCTAATACAAAAGATGCAAAGAACTTGAGATGGCATGCAGATGGGAGAAAATCTTATGGAAAGCTTCGACATCCAGCTGATTCTCCTCAATGGAAAAGAATTGATCAATTATTTCCTGAATTTGGTCGTGAGCCAAGAAATCTTAGGCTTGGACTTTGTACGGATGGAATGAACCCTTATGGCAACCTTAGTAGTAAACACAGTTCATGGCCTGTTCTCCTAGTGGTTTACAACCTCCCTCCTCAACTGTGTATGAAACGTAAGTACATCATGTTGTCTATGATGATCTCAGGCCCAAAACAGCCAGGAAATGACATTGATATATATTTGGGACCTTTGGTTGAAGAATTAAAGATATTGTGGAATGAAGGTGTGGATGTGTTTGATGCGTATAACAAAGAGTCTTTTATGTTGCATGCCATGATCTTTTGCACGATCAATGACTTCCCTGCATATGGAAACTTGTCTGGATATAGTGTTAAGGGCCACAAAGCATGCCCCATCTGTGAAGAAGGGACATGTTACCATCAGCTTCAACATGGAAAGAAGACTATCTACCTTGGTCACCGAAAATTTCTGAAAAGGCACCACCCATATCGTAGATTAAAAAAAGCTTTCAATGGCTTGCAAGAGTATGAAAATGCTCCAAAGCCAATAACTGTAAAGCAAATTTATCAACGGGTGAAAAACATTAATGTGATCTTCGGTAAGACCCAAAAGCTTGCAACTGAGAATAATCTATGGAAAAAAAGGTCTATCTTCTTTGATCTTCCATATTGGTGTAGTCTTGAGGTGAGGCATAGTCTTGATGTGATACATGTGGAGAAAAATGTGTGTGATAGTCTTATTGGAACACTTTTGGACATAAAGGGGAAGAGTAAAGATGGTGTGAATGCGAGACTGGACTTGGTTGAAATGGGAAGACGAGCAGACTTGGCTCCACAGCCAGCAGGAAAGAGGACTTATTTACCCCCAGCTTGTTATACATTGTCCAAAATGGAGAGAAGAAGTTTTTGTGAGTGTTTACATGGCATCAAAGTGCCACAAGGGTATTCTTCAAACATCAAGAGGCTTGTGTCAATGAAAGATTTGAAATTAGTAGGCTTGAAGTCTCACGATTGTCATGTCTTGATGCAACAATTGTTACCAGTGGCTATTCGTGACATATTGCCAAAAAATGTGAGACACACTATAACTAGACTATGTTTCTTCTTTAATGCTATATGTAGCAAAGTCATAGACCCCCAGAAGTTGGATGAATTGGAGAATGATGTGGTCGTTATTTTGTGCCAACTTGAGATGTACTTTCCACCATCTTTTTTTGACATCATGATTCATTTAATTGTTCATTTGGTTAGAGAGATAAGGCTGTGTGGTCCAATTTATTTGAGATGGATGTACCCATTCGAGCGATACATGAAAATCCTAAAAGGGTATGTCAAGAATCCACATCGGCCCGAAGCATCTATTGTTGAAAGATATGTTGCTGAAGAGGCTATTGAGTTTTGTACTGAATACTTGTCAACAGTAGAAACTATTGGACTTCCAAAGTCTCGCCATGAGGGAAGAGGTGAAGGTAAGGGTACACGAGGGGGCAAAGTGAAAAGCATGCATCGTGAAGAAGTGTTACAAGCACATTTATACATCTTGAATAACACTGATGAAGTTCAGCCTTACTTGACCATGCATAAAAACATTGTCAAGGAAAAGAATCCTCGAAAGAGTGATAAATGGTTGGTGAATGAGCATAACAAGACTTTTAGATGCTGGTTCAATGAGCAGGTTATGAATGATGATAATGTGTCTAATACATTAAGATAGTTAGCTAGTGGGCCTCGCTTTGATGTCATATGCTGGAGTGGATATGACATCAATGGGTATTCATTCTATACAAAAGCCCAGGATAACAAGAGCACCATGCAAAATAGTGGGGTTATGGTAGTAGCTGAAGCGATGCATTTTTCTAGTTCAAAAGATAAAAACCCTATTTTGGCAGCCACATCATATTTTGGGGTTATTGAAGAGATATGGGAGGTTGACTATATAGCATTTAGAATTCCTGTTTTCAAATGCAAGTGGGTTGATAGTAACACTGGTATTCAAATAGATGAGTTAGGATTTACCTTGGTGGATCTTAGTAGGGTAGGATACAAGGATGAGCCCTTTATCATGGCAAACCAAGCGAAACAAATTTTTTATGTCATTGATCCGGTTGATAAAAAGTGGTCTATTGTTCTCCAAGGGAAGAGACAGACTGCTAATATTGAGGACAATGAATCTACTTTTGAAATTGATGAAACCCCTCCCTTTTCTTCAAGTCTACCTCAGCTAAATGAAGAAGATGAACTAGATGATGTACATGCCACAAGACATGATCATCATGAAGGGATTTGGGAGAATATCCTTCTATAGGATAATTTCTCCTGAGGTAATTTTTCCATTTCAAGAACACACACACATATTTCAAGTTTAATTTTGCATACACATAAGGTTAATTTCATTTATTATTTTAATTTAATTTGTTACTGTAATGTAATTTAATTTTATTTCAGTGTACTTACATTTCTTATCTTATTGTCTACACAGGGATATGAATTCCTCAAGCAATTTTAGTGATTCACAGTAACCTACCATGATAGCTAGCAAGAGTACTACTAGTAAAAGTACCACTGGTAGACGTACCACAACTATGAGTTCATTAACCAAATCTCGAGGTAGTCAACAGAGATTACATGTTGATCTCAGTGAGTTAGATTATGAAAGACGCCATGAAAGGACTCAGTTTAAGAGTTATTTAGGAGATTTGGCTCGCAGTAAAGTCAACATTTTGCTCCCTGTGCGGAAAAAAGTTCCACATTCTGTCAAAGACCAGATTTGGCAAGATATCTTGGTATAAACCTTTGTATTGATATATTTTTCTATATATTTTAATATAATTTTACTTATTACTAAGTTAATTATATGTATGTGTTAAATTGTAGATTACTTATGACATTCCTCCTTCTATTGCAATGAGGAGACAATGTTTAACAATTGTAGCGGAGCGATGGAGGGGATTTAAAACAAGTCTCACTAGTAGATACATTTATGGTAAATTGAAGGGACATAATCCATGCATCAAGTATCCATACTTAGATGAAGAGACATGGCAGAAGTTTATTCAAATTCGATTATCTCCTGAATGTCAGGTAATTAAATTTATCATTTTCATTATTTAATTTATAATTATGAGTGCTTACTTAAAAAGCTTATTGGATTTATATCTGACAGAAATTAAGAGAAGAAAATAAAGAAAGACAAAAACAAAATGTGTATCCTCACAACTTGTCTCGTGGAGGATATGAGTTGTTGGAGCATAAGATGATAGAGAAGTTGGCGGAAAGACAAGAAGTTGCAAAGTCAGACCCATCCATTGTTGTTTGTCCTCCATCACCCCCAAATCATGCTCAAAAATGGAAGAGGGCAAGGTTGAATAAGCATGGACAATATATCACCCATGAAGCTAGAGTGGTTGGCGAAAAGATTGTAAGTAAAATATAATCAATCATAGTGATTATGTGACTTTAATAGTGCAATTGCTAATTATATATTTGTTACTTGAATGTTATAGGATTCTCTTGAGGAGGAAGCCTCTCAAGGATTATTCACTCCATGTGGGAGGCAAGACATCTTAGCTACTGCTTTAGGCAAGGATGAGCACCCAGGCCGTGTTAGAGGTGTAGGAGGAGGAGTGGGAATCAAACAATATTTTGGATCATGTTCACGCCGTCGTGGGGGAATGGTATCCGAGCATAAGATGCAACAAATGTTGGATAAGGCTAAGGAGGAAACAGAAGCTCGAATGCAACAGATGTTTCGAGCTGAGATGGATGCTAAAATGGAAGCTATGCGACAAGAGTTTATGTCTATGCTCTCTTCCAAGCAAATTCATATGCAACTTGCAGATAAAACCCCTTCTCCTATGCTTCAAAGCACAAAAGCTAGTTGTGCATCTCCACTTGACATTAGCAATGAACAAGATGTGGGAGTGGCATGTGATCTATATTTGGATGTTCCCATGAGGTGCATTGTAGCTCACGGCCGAGTTTATAAGATGGCATCAACCCTCCACCACCAACACATACTAGAGGATCAAGTAAAGGTATCGGTTGACAATGCCATTGAGCCTCATGCACATGTGCCGTTCCCAAATGATGAGGTTGAGATGGTAGCCCAAGCTCGAGGATATTATATTTTGTGGCCGAAAAGACTGGTCACATTGGCTATGCCTCAGGTATGAAAAACTTCATAATCCTCTTGATTTCTTATTGATTTTGTTTGCAGTTATAATACATTGTTATTTACTTGACTAGGGAAAGGATTCAATGGACTCAATGCCCAAGTCTCAATCCCCGGACTCACAAGCTATCACAGGCACGAGATTTTTGTCACATCTCAAGATTGTAGTTTTACAATTAAAAAATTCTGTTGAAGTTACCATGACTCCTGGGATTGTGGGATCTCAATCATATTCCTTTTATCTTAATAAAGATGATGTCCAAGATTTCATAGATATGAAGGAGTTGGACATATCCATTCTCCAACTTGGTATCATGTAAGTTTATTTTCATTACTAAGTATCTTTTCACTCAATTGGGTTTCTGAACATTTGGTGTTTTATCTACATTTATTTTCGTTTTGGTTCTCTAACAGGTTTCTCCACCAATATTGCAACCAGTTGGGATGCAATGATAGGTTTGGATTCCTTTGTCCATATGCCCTTCAATGTGTGGGGAACTCAGAAGAAGATAGAATGAGCTATGTAGGGAATACTATTGAACAAAATCGCAAGCCATGTTGGTTTGCACCAATCCATAAAGGGTAATAAGTTTGAAATTTATATACAAATAAGCAGTTGTAATTAGGCTTTATAATTGAGATGATATTATCAATAACTTATATAATGCAGCAATCGTTGGATATTGTGTGTGGTATGCCCTGAGCAAACCACTGTCTATTGGTTTGACTCCCTTTGGAAAAAGGATAAAAAAGCGCCTAAAGAGTTTCGTCAATTAATTGATTTGTAAGTATATTTGCGAAAAACTTTGAATTGTCATAACATGTGACTTCATTAGTCTATAATATGATTTTTCCATGTATATGATGACAGATCTTTGAAGACATATCAATATAGGGGTGGGAAACACACGTATCGTCATAATAACACAAAATGGATATACCCAAAGGTAAGTAGTTTGAACCCAAACTTAAAGGATATCTTAGTCCAACTATTTTGGTTTTGGTTATTGTTGTTTGTTTTGTAGTATCGCCAACAACCTGGGAACACAGAGTGTGGTTATTATGTCATAAGAGAAATGTTTGAGATAATTACTCTTAATGTTGTTGACTCATTAGAACAGGTACATGTGGTGTTGATATTGGTTTAAACAATTATCATTTATTTTTCATTATGACTTCTTACTATATATGGGTGTTGATATAAGAATTAAACTTGCAGCACTTGGATATAAACGATCGCCCCTATACCGAGCCAGAAATTGACAAAATTCGGGACATGTGGTCACAGTTCTTTTTACAATTCATTTGACTATATTTCCTAACATGTAGTTTAGTCCAACTTGGATTGATTACTTAACTTTTGGAGTACATATTAATTGATGTATAAAGCTAATGTGCTGTAAAATCTGTTTAGTTCTTTCAGAATTTTGGTTGTATATACGAGTTTGGGGATCCAGTAAGTAGTTTCGACGAAAAAAAAAATTTAACTAAGTTACATCGGTTTTTTTAAAAAATCGATGTAAAAAATATAATTTCTATTTTTCTACATCGGTTTTTTATATATAAAATCGATGTAAATTCAACTTTTCTACATCGGTTTTTATACAGAAAACCGATGTAAATAGTTATTTTCTACATCGGTTTTTTATATAAAAAACCGATGTAAATAGTTATTTTCTACATCGGTTAAAAAATCGATGTAAATAATTAATTTTTTATATCACCAGCTTCTATATCGCTTTCAAAACCGATTTAGAAATGGTAAAATAACCGATGTAAATTAGGGTTTTGTGTACTAGTGCTATCATCAATCTCTTTCTTTATAGAGAAAACTTTTAGTAAATAATCTTTAATTTGTAATATATAATATTGATCAGTGAATTCCTGATGATTTTAAAGACTCATTTATGGCTAATTCTCTTAGCCTCACTAACAATTATACAAATTCCCAAATATTATTTGTCTTAGAATCTCATATATTTATCATGAGATCATACCTTAATTTGGAATTTACTTCATTATATGTGAAAACATATGAGATTATTCTTAATGTTCATGTTCTAATCAAGTTTCTTAATGTACACCATGTAATTGCTAATGGTTGCCAAATTCTCAATCATAATTGGTCATAAATCAATCTATTGTTAAGATTGAAGTTGCATAATAAGGTTTCATCCTAACTATTTTTTTAGATATCTCTTGTTCTTTATGAGATTTCTCTTTAATAGTTGAGAGGATCTATGATATTGATATTTCTAATTTCCAGTATGACCAATTAGATTTTAGAACTTTATTATATTTTATATTCATCTTATAAAATTAAATTTCATGTAAAATTAGTGTTCCATCATAATTAGTGGTTTCATTCATCTTTATGTGATTATTCTTGATAGGTTTATCATATATTTGATCACTCCCACTAATTATGACATTCCTCAATGAACTTGGCATTCCTAATCTCTACATATCCTATATGTGATAAATATTATAGTTTTTATCCTTTAAGCTTCTTTACATTTTCATCCAAATATGCAATGAAAATTTTAGGAACAACCTCCATTCACTCTTACCTTTACAAGACAAGTTAATGAGAGTAAATCATTTAAAATAATATTCCAACCTTATGGGCTTCAAAAGATGTATTTAATTACAAAAAAAATTGGAACCTTATTTTAAATGTACATTGTTGTCTTGAGTGAATTTATCTATCACTAGTGTACTTGTAATAACTTTCATTCCTTTAATTAATCTCACCATATATATTAACCCGTTTATAGAATTAATTCTCTACTTTTGCTTTACATCCTTATTAAGGCATCATATGCCTTATCTTAATTATAAAACAAGTAGTATTCATGAATTGTGAGAAATTAATAATAATAGGGAAGGATCATTTTAAACAATTAGAACATAAATACAAAAACCAGACACTAGCATTTACAATCTCTAGCAATTAAATTCTTCCAGGCATATATATATATCTACTTAATCTTTAATGCATTTCATATATGAATTAAAGTTAACAAGGTTTTGAGATTAAATAATCTCATCCTTTATAAACCTTGTTAACTCTCTATAATGGAGACATTAATATTCTCCTCTATCACATAATAGGAAGAATTTTTATCCTTGATATGCTTTAACTAAATGAGATTAAAAATATATATATTAAAAATAAGAGTATAACTATTATTCTCCAATAAGACCCTTTTGTGAGGTAATTACTCTTTATATGCCTATTTCTTCATGGTCTATCTTTGGAACTAAATCCCTTATTAGAATCTCATTTCTAATCCAAATTTGAGCATAATTTTCCTTTCCACACATATATCCAATAAATATTAAGTGTATATATCTCTTTATGCATATTTTGAGTGTAACATCCTACCTCCTGACACCTCCATACTTAACCAAGAACTGCAAAATCTGACCAAACACAACCCATACAACTCAAAACAACCCTTCCAATTTATAAACACAGCGGAAACAACTCAAAAGCACCAAAACCTGGGCTGGGGCCGCGGCCGCTACAGTACCACCGCGGCTCCGGCCTAACCTGCATTAACATCGTTACTGCCTCCTCTGGCGCCGTGGCCTGGCCTCCTGCGCCGCGGCGCCCCCAGCTGATATACCATATCAGCAAACTCAGCGTTCTGGGGCGAACTTCCGACGCGCCTAACTTTGTGCTCCGACCTCCGATTGACTTGATTCCAACTCCTACAAGTCAATCTAGTCCCCATCTATCCATAGACACCACTTTTACCTCAATCCAACTCCGTATGGAGATTCTGGACCCATGACACCGTTTTGGCCACTTGTTGACCAAAACTCACCACTAACAACCTCCAATTACCACCAAATGCAATTGGACACTCTAAGACCAACCATACAAGTCCAAAACCCCCAAATCAACTTGACCAAAGCGGTTTCACCTCAAAGGAACCACTCCTCTGAGATTTGCCCCTTTGAACCCAATTCGACAATTCGGGCTACAGGCCCTCAAACAATCCGACAATGCCCAACACCACTCTGAATTCACCAACACTACTATACAGACTTCACAACATCCAAAACCATACAACCATACATATCTCATACATAAACATACATACATAATCAGTCTCAACTACATCATTAATCCATTACAAACCATTCACTATCCTACTTGGCATAATACATTATCCGAAATACACACGACATAGACTATTCCCACGTACACAGCTACTCCCGCGTCTTCTCCGGACTAGTGCCAAAACCGTCACCTGAAAGGTTAGTTTATGGGAGAGGGATGAGACAATGTCTCAGTAACCGGGGACAACCACACACAATATACATATATACTAATCCACACAGTCGTGCGATGCAATGTAAATGAATGGTATGCATATTCTCCCTCATACACGGCTAGAACCACGAGCTGTCGTCATCACAAGACATTTCAATAGATGATTCCCTTCCAACAATCGGTGAAGACCGATTCCGGGACATCACCAAGCTCACCTTACTCTAATGCAACCCGGCCAATGGTTACACTAAAGTTCAGACCGTGGCTCTCCTTCCCCTGGACCATAACGAATTAATGGTGATTTAGGGAAGGTTCATCCCCAAATCCACTGCCAACTGGCTCTCCCAAGGAGAGGATTTATTGACAGGGATATTTCATCATATCGTATTATCCTCTGCCGCCTGGCTCTCCCAAGGAGAGGATTTAGCGACAGGGATCTTTATTATATCATCATCTCATCTCATATCGTATCATCATCACCTCTTCTTCAATCCCTCACTATGCATTCGTATGGTGATGATGTCAATGTCATGCCAACATGCCTCTATGCATAAATATCTATCATTATCATTGTAATCATCATATGGACATGCTAACATGCAATGGTATGGGGATGCTACACATCACAATACAACCATCATACATCAACTAGCCGTGCATATCACAACATATAAGAAAATCATACATATACACAATCAATATCGTACAAATAATACAATACAAACATACACCCGGTTACCTTAACTGTCGTTACCACACGCACACGAGTTCCACAAGCTTCCTTGAACTGTTTAATACATGTGAATCCCCTCTCGATAGCCAACAACCTTCACAATATCACAATTCTTCCATTAACACAATATACCAACAAACCAAATATCACAATTCAACCACATTAACCTAACCCAAGGTTCCAACACTCTTTTCATGCATCAATAAGCTCTTAGGGATCACTCAAACACTACGAAACCTCATACCCTTCGGATTCCCAAGAGCCCTAACCAAGAACAACTTAGGGTTAAGCTCAAATCACACATACACCCTTCAAAACTCACATCAAAACAACAATGATACCAAAACACACTCCATTAACCTCAAATCATCCATTTCAATCGGTGGATTTCATCCCAACTCGGAAATCCCACCTTACCACTGAAAATCCCCAAATTCCAACCGAAGAAAATGGAGAGGGAGGAGTAGAGAACACTTACCAACTTAAATCCAAGCTCTTGAGGTCCAAAAATCACTCCTAGAAGCCGGAAAACTCGAACCCTAACACTGCTCCTCGCGTTCTCCCTCGGTCTCCTCCGTTTCTTTCTTTCCCGATCGACTGAAATGATCCGGATTTAAACAAATTTCCCGAATCTCGCCGCGGCTCCAGCACACCTCGCCGCGGCTCCAGCAACTTAATCCGAAATAATGCTACTGGAACGCATCTCACCGCGGTGTGGAGCTCTTCCAGACCCCACTTGAGCCTTCCTCCGTCCTGTTTCCTTCGGTCCTGAACACAATACCAACGAAGAAATCGTGAGGGGTGTTACAGTGAGAAATTTATAATAGCTCATACTGATGAGATATCTAATTAAGGATTGTATGTACAAAGATCAATGGAGATTTTCTTATCTTGAGAGACATGTCTCTCACCTGTATGGTATGTCAATTACATACATTTAGTGTCTATTTACTTTATGGAGAATTATTTTAGAGTTAGAACACGAAATAGTGACTTATACCATAATTTCAATCATTGCCTATACATGGATATTGACATCCTCAAATCAATTATGTACCCAAATATTTAGCTCTGCATTGAGATTTCATTATTATTGTATTGAGAGAATTGTATTACTCCCATCATTCATACAATATTATCTCATACTAACATTAATGGGTACAGGAACTTTATGTCAATATCTCCCAAAGAGTTAAGGTTTTTCTCCTTTGAACTCTATAGTTGTCCCTAACCAAACAATCCAAAAATGATAATAACACTGCAATTTTTCAGGATTCAACTTAAAACATGCTTACATCAATTCTATATGAGGCGATCATCCATCACATTTAAAAAAAATGTATACTTACCAATGTAACACATACTAAACATAAATTCCATATCATCAAAATCTACCTGCAGGCAAAGATTTCAGCAGAACATAAATTTATGTATCATTTATGATGAAACTAGAAGGCATTCATACTTCCTAATACCTTGGGCTACTTAGAAAGTACAAGGCAACTTTTATTTCATCCTAATTAAGTATGTATTTATAACTATCTACTTGTGGGTAAAGATATGATATAATTATATACTTAATTAGAATTGATGTCTTTAAGTCTTTATGTGATATATTTGTTTGTTAAAACAAATCAAGAATGCATGTATTCAGTCATGGAAGGATGTTGTGGTTACTCCCTAACTATACATGCCAATCACAAGACATCTAGAATCATTATGATTAGACGGATATACATATGCACTCATATAAGTATCACGCAATGAGAATCATTTAATTAATCAATCAACTGAATTAGATATACGAGTTATTAATTAAAAAATTCTCCCCATATGATTAAATCATAAATGTGCAATATCTCATCCTATTAACTTAATGAAACTAGAATGCATTCATATTTCCTAATACCTGTGGGCTACTTAAAAAACATAAGGCCATCCTATTCCATCCTAATTAAATGTGTAACTATAATTATCTCCTTGTGGGTAAAGATAAATTACAATTACACATATAATTAGAATTGATATTTTAAATCTATATATGATTTTATTGAAACAATAATGCAAGCAACAATTATAAATAATTCATTGATTATTTAATTAGATGCATGCTAATCACAAATATCATAGATTATAAGTAATTAAAATCATATATATGCACAATCATTATGAGAATTTAAATAATTAATTTAATCAACCAAACAAGCATGTGATTAAATAATTAAACAAATTCTCCCACTATTTTATTTATTCAATGTGTCCAACAATTGTTTATAAAATTAATTTTGGGCTAATAAATAACTCAGTTATTTTACAAAAATCAAAACAGTGTTATAATTGTCTAAATAAGATTTTTCCAAATTCTAAACAATTAAATAACAAAATACTATTTTTACAAAAATATTTTAATAACCCAAAAATTAATTATCGAAATTTCTAAACATTTAAAATGACACAACAAATAAATAATCAAACAACATTTACGATTCAATACATGTATCGTTCAAAACAACCCATTGGACCCAATGAACAAGTTCTGAAAATTTAAATATCATAAAATTCTAGTTCAAAGGCAATTTAATCACAAAATATGAGCTAAATTTATTCTCAGAAAATTCAAGTACAAAAGGAATAGCCCAAAAATAAACTTTATGAAAATCTGGAAGCCCAAAAACTAAGATTCCAGAAATTAAAACAAGTATTTGGCCCAATTTTTGCAAGCCCAGAACGTCTATATATATACTTCTGGAATTTCCTTTTTCTCGCAGATACAAGGCAAAGACCATGCTCTTATATATATATATATATATATGAAATCAATAGCAACAATCCAGATACATGATTCCTTATATAGATTGGTCTAAACACGCATAAAATCAAACAGAGATTTCAGACCTTTAATTACAACTTCAACGCTATGCTAATTCTTCATAGATGAAAATTTACACAGCATTAGATCACAATACATATATGCAGGCAAAGATAATAGAGAGGCTCTGATGCCACATGTGAGACAAATTTAATTTTTAATATAAATTCTATATATTGCATTTTTCCACAAAATTATAAGAGCAGCGGAAGACTTTATAAATACCTCTCGCCATGCTAGATGGATCTGATGCAATATCTTTGGAGTTACTTAATCTAAATATTAGATCTGAAATCACATATAAAATTAGTTAGAAGGAAATATCAGAAAATAATTTATGCAGACAGTTCTTGCAACTAGTTATGAGACTCAGTGATAGAGCCTGGGATTTAGTCTCAACTAGTCGGGGAATCAGCGTGTATGTTATACTCAACTCAGTCTGCCTCTATTTAAATAACCTTGACCATCATCGGTTATTAAATTTAAATTTGAATTTGAATTCAAATAAAGATAAAGATAAAATCAAGACGGAGTTTATCTCTTATTCCCTAAAATCGCTCAACTGACAATATCTTCTCTTGAAGATAAGGATCACGTTAAGTTAAGATATATTTAATTAATTAAATAATATAAATATATAATTTGAATAAATTCAAATTAAACATTATTAAATTAAATATATCCAACAAAACAAAGAGAGGAAAACGAGTGTTGAGTGAAATAACTGCATCATGTAGCCATGAAATAATTGTACTCCTTATTCCTTTTTTTCCCATTTGAACATTGTTTTGCGATTGTTATACAAAATACCCCCTCAAGTTAACACTTCGAATAACTAAATTGTTCTGCGAAAGCTAGACGAAATACTCACGTAAACACTTAGAATGACTAACTCTAGAAAAAAAGTGGCCAAAAAAAAAATTGGAGAAAGTTAGACACGGAGCCATTCCCCAATCTGAAAAATGTTAAAAAATTAAATTATATTTTGACACGGAGCCATTCCCCAATCTAACAACTGTTAAAAAATTAAAATAAATTTTTTTTCAAAATGTTATTCATTATATATTAGTTTATTGTTGGGCTGGTTCATCTGCTAAATCAAATTATTCTTTCCTTGTAGAAGAGACTTGTATATATAGTAGTATATTAGTTTATTGTTGGACTAGTTCATCCGTGAGAGACTAAGCAAATTTAATTTATCTTTTTTATATTTTTTAAAATTTCTCTCACGACTGAAATCTGCAAGAAACATATGATAGTTTCTCACAGAAAAATCTACAAGAACCCAAGTATATTTTATTTTATTTTTTTTTTCATTTGTTCAAATGTTTCTCACGGCTTATATTTGTGAGAAAAATGCATGATAGTTTCTCAAAGAAAAATCCATGAGAAAATCCACTACAATTTCTAAATAGTTTGTTCTCTTTGTGAGAAAATTAATTTTGTGAGAAATTCACTATTTTCTTATTATAAAATTAACAGGTCATATCATATACAGGAGGGAACTACTTGATTTTCGAACGACAGAAGTTGAAGATGAAACTTATAAATATAGAGCGCAAAAGCTGAAAGCATATGTTGCTAAAGGAACAAATTACATTTTGACTTCTATAACCAAGTTCACAATCATAAAAAATAGTTTACCAATCACCAAGATTGAGGGAAAATTAGTACCTTCTTTTTTGTTAAAAAAAAAAAAGATAAATAATATAGTTCAAACTTGTTAAAATTTAACTTACTCTATGGCTACACGATGTGCAGTTTCTATTTTCATATATCAAGACTTGAATATGAAAGTCCTTTACTAATAATTTCGTGTTTGAGAAATATGTTATTCATTATATACACAGTGAGGGTAAATCATCATCATCATCATCAATGTAACTACGAAAGCTGAGGGACCTTTTCACTGTTGGTTTTCCTGTAGCATAAACTGTAGCAATCCGTCCAAGACGCCGTTAGGCCCGTACATGCTGTGTTAACGTTGACAATGGTCTCTGGCTTTAGCAGTCCTTCGGTTTGTTGTCCTGACAGAAGAATGCATGGATTCTTTTACGTGGTTGCAGCCTTTGCATGATCTTCAATGAGGTTGGCTTTTTTTCTGAGTGGGGATCATGAACAAGAGGAAGCGTGCATTTGATGGTATTTTTTTGTCCTTCTTTGTTCTTTTTTCCCGTTGCATTTGGTCTATATTTAATTGATGATGATTGTTCTGCAGATTCATTTAATGAGTGGAGGAAGGTGACTGGTAGATCTTATGGGCGTAGAAAGATTGAGCGGGGGGAAGGGGTAGTACTGGCTTAGCTATGGACAATGTGAGTGCCATGGAGATCCGCAGGTAGTTCGTTTCATATACTGGTGGTTGGTTTCATATATGATGATGTATAGAATAATGAGCGGACTTTGTGATAAAAAAACTAGAGTTATACGCATGTAGATAAACTAAGAATCTGGTTTTGCTCCCTTTTTTTCTTGGCTGTTCGAGTGTCAGTCATATTGCGATTCAACGCCGGAACCGAGCCCCATGCGAGAGCTCACACACTACTAACCTTCGCTTCCAGGGAGCATCATGGCCACCATTCTTTCTGCAAAAGCAGAGTCACAGCCTCCATTTCTGAACTGTGTTCGATCTGCGTCTTCCATCCACCATTCTTCATTCACTACATCTAAACCATGTGGCGGAGACTCTTTCCACTTCTTCTTCCCGATCTGCCCCCACTGCCACACGATTCACTGTCAGCACTTCTTCCTGTCTTGCTCCATCGTCCTTTTTGCTCAGCCGCCACTTTAGTACGGCATTCTCTCCCTTGAATTTTCTTCGATCGTGCATTTCTCCATTTCGCCAATTCAGCGTCTTCTTTTCTTTTTCGTTTATTTTATAGAGAGGGAGGGCGACGAAGATAGATTTGATATTCTGGTTATTGGTTGATAGAAGAAGAAAGGGTGGGCTGTTCAAGTTGAGGAGAGGGAGGGAAGGGGCTGAGTCAGTTGGAGGACAAAGAGGTCCGACAGCAAGGTAGCAAAACTACTCAGACTTGAAACGGCATTATGTGAGTTGACTGCAACATGTGTGCACATGTAGACACTAATTGCAGATTTGTGGCCTAATTAGCTTTTCCTGAGATGATGTTTTACTGATGAATCGGAGTTCTTAATATGCTTTCAATTGGTTCATTGATATGTTTTAATGTAGTCATCTATGACGTGCTCTAATTAATTAATTGATGGAATTCTTTTTTTTTTTTTTGCCAGAAATTGATTCATTCTTTGATGACCTGATTCTTTTTCTTCATCCTCACCAATTTAAAAGGAAAACCTTCTCTTTGGTTTGTAAATGAATTAATCATTGTAAATTAAGTAGAACTTATTCAAAGCCGCTGTAATTTAGGATTTTAAGTTAAACTAAATTGTTAAGTTATTTTTAAATATCTTAATGTTGATTTTTAAATTTAAAATCATTGATTTGAAATTTTTTTCTAATGGATTAATTCATTTAATTTAATATTTAATGATGCACCATTTTTTACTCACTATGATGCTTTTGTTAATAGTTTAATTGAGTGATCATTTGCTGTAATTTTGGCATTAGCAATGGAGATTGTATGGTAAAGGGAAACATTACAGCTAGGTTTGTCGGTGGGATGAACGGTGGGCAATATAATCAAGGATCCATTAGTGGGTACATAGAAGATACATAATTTAAGCATGAAATATAAAAATATATTTTTAAAATTAAATTCATTATTTTTTTTAAATGATGTTATCTTTTATTACTTGTGAAATTATAAAACTATACTAGAGTTATAAAATTCCAAAATTGCACTTCCTTTCTTTATTACTTTCAAAAAATTTTACTTTCCAGAATTAACTGATTATATTTGTAATAAAAATTGCACTTGTGACACAGTTTGCGAGATAAGTTTGCTTACAACATACAGGGCGATGGTGTGACATCCACGGCAGGTTGTTCCGGTCAGGGTACAATTTGTATATATTTGGGAGGGGATTAAATTTGGGCAGATAGGATTGTTTTGAAATCTAGACATACAGAAATTTTTTTCTTTTGTTAAGACTTTTTCTTTTAGACTGTTTTGCTTATTCTGTAGATAAATTTTTTAAATAGAGATGTCAAAATATGATAAATATGAACTTTACTTATTGCGTATTTAATAAATTAAGTGGTCAAAAAGATAATTTCTCCGATTCAAAATATAAGTTTTATTTAACTTATTATATATGAACCAAGAAAATTACTTTTACTTATTAAATTTATTAAATAAATATATTATTTTTTTATAATAGTCCTATTTAAAGTTTATTATTTTTCTTATATTTAATTGTAAGTAAGGATAAATTAAGAAAAATAATATTTAATACTCTAAAAATTATTAAATAAGATTTATATTTTAAATAAAAAAATTTTAAAAAAAACTTATATTTTAAATCAGCAAAATACATCCTTATTTTTTAAATTATGATATAAATAAAAAATGTGTGAGAAAAAAAGAAAGCACAGTTGATTTCTCCCAAAAATCTGCCACCCACCCGTACTGCTTCCACGCAGAACCAAAGCCCCCATGTCATTTCCAGTTGTACTTTATTGACTTACATGGCCGAAAGTAAAGGCCAGACAATATGGTATCCAAATTCTACAAAAGGGGTCAAAGGAGTACCGTGTTACTTTTAGTTTTGTTTTTACTTGTCAGCTTGTGGGTATTATTCCGACACCTTTTAAAGTTTCCCCAGCTTGTCTCTTGTTAATTACTCCCGCCGTCCGGTCCTCGATTTGAGCATGTTTCGTTGATATTTTGAAAAAAATGAAATCATAGATTTTAATCATAATTTTTTAAGATAAATGTGTATATTAAATATCAACTATATTTTTAAAAAATAAAAAATAAATTAAATTATAATTTTAAAAATTAAAAAAAATAGTTACTTTTTTTTAAATTATAATTTAAAAAAAAAGATAGATATTAATTTTATATTAGATATTTAAAAATATTTTTAATTTTTATTATCTAAACATATTTTTTGTTGAATTATAATTTTATAAAAAAGATATCTCAACATAACAATTTAAAATAAATTTATTTTTATAAATTTTATTTATTTTAACTTATTTTTTATAAAATTAAAAATTAATTAACCATGTATCTCTAGGAAAGTGCTTCCTTTTTTTTTCCTTTTAAGTCAAGTAATGTACAGCAGACTATCTGAAATTATATCTTTAAATAGATTACAATAAAATCTTGTAACCTGAAATTATATCTTTAAAGTATAATTTTTAAAATTTTGAATCTCATTTCATTACAATTACACTTTTTATAAATCATTAATCTCAACTCTAAGATATCATTAAGTGAGACACTAAAATAACAACATAATCAATCATCAACCAAGGAAAAGAAGAGACGGTACTGTATTAATTATAATCAATAACAATTTAGAATTTGGAAAAGTTGGGAGGACAGTAATGTCACAGAAATTAATTTTTTTTAAGAAAAAAAAGTTTGTATGAATATGGAGGGAGGATAATGATAATAAAAGGGATAAGGATTCCTTTATAATTATTTACTGATTGATTGATTGATTTATATATTTATTTTTACGCATTCCTTTCCTTGTGCTTTGTACGCATGCGTCTGTCCCTTCTGTCTGATTTCTGAACACACCAAACCTCAACCTTCTGCCCTTTTTTTAGTCATTAATGAGTTTAACTTAACTTTACCACTCATTTATTTTAATTAATGAGTGGTTATTAATAATATACGCAAGGAGAAGGAGTAAATTAATACGAAAGAGCTACATCGGACTAAATTAGCATGAGATAATGAGATAATGCATAGACAAGTGTTCAATAACAACATATACATATTGTACACATGAGAAACCAAATATCGTTACAACATTTTGCCTAGTAAAAGAGGTACAATAAAATTAAACAAACAGGTTGGGCCTGTTTGGTTAAACCTTGGATAAATTAAATTGTAATTTTTAATTATTATTTTTTTATTTAAATAAATTTATAATAAATTTATCTATTTTTATCTAAATTTTATTTTTATAAATTATTCTTATTATAATAGATATTTTATAAAATAATAATTTAAATGGGCACTTAATTTTCATCCTCCTCGATAAACACATATTCATCACTGGACTCAATTTTCACAGTGCAAATTGAATACAGATACCTAGAAAGATGCATATCAAAATAAAAAAAAAAAAGCACAACCAACAAAAATAAGAGACAGAACACGACAGAACTTAGCAATTCTAGAATATTGATACCGTAAAAATAGTGAAACCCAAGAACCAAGGAAGGAGAAATTAAGACAAACAATAAACGCATAAGAAAAAAAAAGAAGCTTGATCTTTGGGCAACACTGCAGTCGGCACTTGACCTCCGTTCTCTGTGTGTAAGCTGATTAATCAGCACAGAAGCAGCTCCACATAGCAGTAAAACTGAGGACTCTTTCGGTTCCGGAATGATTGGGAATGAAATGAAATAAAATAAATTAACTGGCAAAATTGAAAGTAAAACTATATGTCATTGAAATTGATTTCAACCATAATGTTGGTGGAGGAGAATAGGAGATTGGTGGAGGAGAGAAAGTAGGGGGTGAAGAAGATGAGATTGGTGAAGAAGAATAATTTTGTTCAGAAAAAAGATTAAGTAGAAATGGGGAAAGATTGGTCAAGGTAGTAATTCTTATTCCTTATTTTGTTCATAAAAGAATTCTTGTAGATGAGATTGGTCAAAATAGTAATTCTCATTCCCTATTTTTTTAGTGTTCTCACTCTATATAGAATCTAAATTCTCACTTTATTATACAATCAAATAGCCTAACATTTGAAGTAGAATTCGAAATTCCATTTACAAGCTCCTTAAAAATCAAATCAAACAAACCATTTTAGTTTATTTATATTCATTTTTATTTAATCAATTTTATTTTTTAAAATTTTTTTCTATTTCTATAATATCATATTAAATAAACTTATAATGATCATCATTCCATTCTCAACTATTCCATTCCATTTCATTTTTTTAGCACATAACACATTGCAGCACCTCATTTCCACCCACATGTCATATTTAGCAAGGCATTAAAATCCAGATCATTGAATCGGTTGAAGTACTGGTTTAAAGTTCAATGATTTAAACATGGTCGAATTGTGATTAAAGCGTTTATGAATAAATTAATACATTTTAAATAAAATAAGTAAATAACATAAAAAAAATTCACCTATAAATATAAAAGTAACATTCAGACTAGGATAAAACAATAATCATGTACAATATTCATCAACCAAAATACACTATAAACACTATAGGTTCATTGATAACTAAAGTTATCCATAATAAACACCATAAACAACTATATTTATCCATTTAAACATTCAATCAATAATTAGCATAAAATTCAATTAAGTTATACTCCCTCTATTCCAGTTTATAGTGTATTTTTAACTACCGCACACAGACCAAGACAATAATTAATAACTAACAAAATTTCCCACCTTTTCTCAAATTACCCTTATTAAATGCTTTGAGAATGAAATATTTTTATAATAAATAAATATTTTGGTTTATTAATTAGGGGCAATCTTGAAAAGAGAACAAAATTACACTACGTAATCCGTAAAGTGCATTATATTATGAAACATTAATTTATCAAAAAAGTGCACTATATAACGAAACGGAGGAAGTATTACTCAAATGTTTAGTCATTGACAGCCAAGTTATGTGTAACATCCTACCTCCTGACACCTCCATGACTTAGCCAAAACTTCAAGCATACAACCTAAAACAATCCCGACATCTCGAAACAACTCTTCCAATCCATAAACACAGCGGAAACAACTCATAAGCACCAAAAATTGGGCTGGGGCCGCGGCCGCTACAGTACCGCCGCGGCTCCGGCCTCCCCTGTATTAACATCGCTACTGCCTCCTCTGGCGCCGCGGCCTGGCCTCCTGCGCCGCGGCGCCCCCAGCTGATATACCATATCAGCAAACTCAGCGTTCTGGGGTGAACTTCCGACGCGCATAACTTTATACTCCGACCTCCGATTGACTCGATTCCAACTCCTACAAGTCAATCTAGTCTCCATCTATCCGTAGACACCACTTTTACCTCAATCCAACTCCGTATGGAGATTCTGGACCCTTGACACCGTTTCAGCCCCTTAATGACCAAAACTCACCACTAACAACCTCCATTTGCCACCCAATGCAAATGGACACTCAAAGATCACTCATACCAGTCCAAATCCTCCAAACCAATTTATCCAAAGAGGTTTCACCTCAAAGGAACCACTCCTCTGAGATTTGACCCCTTGGATCCCAACTTGACCAAATGGGCTACAGGCCCTTAGACAAACCAACAAGGCCCAACATCACTACGGACTCACCAATACTGACATGCGGACTCCTCAACATCCAAACCATGCAACCATACATATCTCATACATAAACATACATACATCCATCCATACCAATCCTTTATCAATTCCTCTAAGCTATCCATTACAAACATACTATCCTACTTGGCACGAGGCACAATATCCAAAATACACACACTACATAGACCCAGTATTCCCACGTACACAGCTACTCTCGCGTCTTCTCCGGACTAGTGCCAAAACCGTCACCTGAAAGGTTAGTTTATGGGAGAGGGATGAGACAATGTCTCAGTAACCGGGGACAATCACACACAATATACATATATACTAATCCACACAGTCGTGCAATGCAATGTAAATGAATGGTATGCATATTCTCCCTTATACACGGCTAGAACCACGAGCTGTAGTCATCACAAGACATTACCATAGATGATTCCCTTCCAACAGTCGGTGAAGACCGATTCCGGGACATCACCAAGCTCACCTTACTCTAATGCAACCCGGCCAATGGTTACACTAAAGCTCGGACCGTGGCTCTCCTTCCCCTGGACCATCACGAATTAATGGTGATTTAGGGAAGGTGCATCCCCAAATCCACTGCCACCTGGCTCTCCCAAGGAGAGGATTTAGTGACAGGGATATTTCATCATATCATATTATCCTCTGCCGCCTGGCTCTCCCAAGGAGAGGATTTAGCGACAGGGATCTGTATCATATCATATTATCCTCTGCCGCCTGGCTCTCCCAAGGAGAGGATTTAGCGACAGGGATCTTTATCATATCATCATCTCATCTCATATCATATCACCATCACCTCATCTTCGATCTCTCAATATGCATTCGTATGGTGATGATGTCAATGTCATGCCAACATGCCTCTATGCATAAATATCTATCATTATCATCGCAATCATCATATGGACATGCTAACATGCAATGGTATGGGGATGCTACACATCACAATACAACTATACAACCATCATACATCAACTAGCCGTGCATATCACAACATATAAGAAAACCATACATATACACAATCAATATCATACAAACAACACAATACAAACATACACCCGGTTACCTTAACTGTCGTTACCACACGCACACAAGTTCCACAAGCTTCCTTGAACTGTTTAATACACGTGAATCCCCTCTCGATAGCCAACCACCTTCACAATACCACAATTCTTCCATTAACACAATATACCAACACACCAAATATCACAATTCAACCACATTAACCTAACCCAAGGTTCCAACACCCTTTTTATGCATCAATAAGCTCTTAGGGATCACTTAAACACTACGCAACCTCATACCCTTCGGATTCCCAAGAGCCCTAACCAAGAACAACCTAGGGTTAAGCTCAAATCACACATACACCCTTCAAAACTCACATCCAATCAACAAGAATGCCAAAACACACTCTATTAACCTCAAAACATCCATTTCAATCGGTGGATTTCATCCCAACTCGGAAATCCAACCTTAACACCGAAAATCCCAAATTCTAACTGAAGAAAATTGAGAGGGAGGAGTAGAGAACACTTACCTACTTGAATCCAAGCTCTTGAGGTCCGAAAATCACTCCTAGAAGCCGGAAAACTCGAACCCTAGCACTGCTCCTCGCGTTCTCCCTCGGTCTCCTCCGTTTCTTTCTTTTCCGATCGACTGAAATGATCCGGATTTAAACAAATTTCCCGAATCTCGCCGCGGCTCCAGCAACTTAATCCGAAATAATGCTACTGGAACACATCTCGCCGCGGCAGCCCTGCTCCTCGCCGCGGCGTGGAGCTCTTCCAGAGCCCACTTGAGCCTTCCTCCGTCCTGTTTCCTTTGATCCTGAACACAATACCAACGAAGAAATCGTGAGGGGTGTTACATTATGAGCATAACGACCGCGGGCCTCTAAAATATTCATATCTTCATCATTTATTATATGTTTGACAAAATTAATAGAATAAAAAAGTAATAATAAAAATTGTAAAATTTTATGATAATAAAAAATTAACCTTTTAATTTAATTTTTAGATGAATGTTAATTTTTTCTTTAGTTTAAAATAATTTTTAATTAAGATTTTTTAGTTTTTTTTAACATACAACGTTTTTAAAATAAAAAAGAGTAACTTTCCATATTGCCTAATTCTTCTAATTGGCATTTTCTCTACCCACTACCATCATTTAATTATATCATTTATTCACCCATTAATCAATTGAATAAAATATCATTAATTGGATTTCAAATTTGAATAAAAGGTCCTCAGAGTTTAAACACGCGGCATCTCCTCTCATTACTGTGGCAAAAAGAGAAGGCACCCTCCTTTATCTTATCATCAAGGTATTAAAAATTAAACTAATTATTAAATTGATGATGCAATAATATAAGGTTTAGTTATCGGATCGGAGTCAGACTGATTGTGAATAAATTAATATATTTTTAATAATATAGATAAAAAATATAAAAGATATTTATTCATGATAATAAAATTAATATTTATTCTAGGATAAAAAGTAAATTTAATAATATATAGAAAATTAAAAATTTTATTAATAATTTTTCCAACCTAATATTAAAATCTAAACAAGTTAATATTCATCTATAATTATATTTTGAATTTAAAATAGTCAATTGATATTTTATTTTCATATTATTTACTAAGTAAATTTATCATTATTAATAATTATGTATCATAATAATACTTATAACATATTATAATATAGAAATAAAAAAATTATACTAAAAATAATGCTACTTAGTACTAAAAATAATATTATTTTATTTTTAAAAAATATTTAAAAAATTTAAAAAATAAAAAAAGAGTCCACACCAATTCAACCCGGTTTTTACCAGTTTTTGATCTGTTCAACAGGTTATTGACTGGTTCGCACCGATTCTGAAAACTCCCAGTCTGTACCTATACCCGGACCTGACCAGGGGTCAATTCTCAGTTGGACCGGTCGAACCAGCCGGTCCGATTCAATTTTTTCTTCCTGGGTTATCATTTTAAAAAAAATCATTAAAACCAAAATCCCTTTTAATATCGGCAAAAGTCAAAATCCCTAATCTTCATCTTTCTCCCAATCTCATCTTCATCTTGCTGTGGTCGTTGCTCAGCGCTCACAAATTAAAATCTCATCTTGCTCTATAGTCGTTGATCGGCTTGCACACTTCAATTCGTCGTCCTCTCTTCTTTTGCATTTCCTATGTTGTTCATCTTTGTCACTATGGTTGCTTGTGAGATCCTTCATCCATTTTCGTCGCCGCTGGTGCTTGTGAGATCCTTCATCGGTTTTTTGAGCAAAATATAATAAATAAATAAATTATTTACCAATATATATTGTGTCAGAAAAAATTTATCAATCTATATTAATAAAAATCGATGATTAGAAAATCGATGAACGCGCTGTGAATAAATCGATCAATGGATACACGACTTTTTTTTTTAATAAAAAAGAAAGTCGATTGGTAGCCAATCGACTTGTTGGTGGGATAAAAAGCCTCAAGCAAGTCGATTGATTATTAGTCGACTTGTTTTTATTTTTTATTTTTAATTTTTTTTCACCAGACTTTTTTTTTTACATATATATATATGTGTGTGTCTGTTCCGTTACAATAATAAAACATGTTTTTTTACAGAATTTTATTTTAAAAAAATTAGGAATATAATAAATTATTTTTAATATAATAGATTATTTTTAATATGCGATAAAAATCCTTCAATTACTTTAGACGAATGAAGTAACAACAATACAATAATTTAATGTGTATAATGATTAGAATTAATGATTTTTATAATTATAAAAAAAATAATAGTTTAGAAAATAAAAACATTGGGATTCATTACTTAATCAATTTTTTTAAATAAAGAAAGCAAGTCTGTAGGTCATTGACTTACTAATGGGTAATTTTTTAAAAAAGAAAAAGATATTTCAATACATGTAATAAAAAATATTTCCAAATCATTAGTTTTAGTTGAAGAGTTAATTTATCTCAATTAAAAATTTAATTTATATGACATGAAAATTTTAAAATTGGGTTCTGATTGAGAAATATTATTAGTTTTGGGTAGTTACATGTTGTTTCCCTTTTTTTTTACCATTCAAAAGCAAGTTGATTGGGTACCCAATCGACTTGCTTTTATTTTTTTTTAATAAATGAATTTTATTTTAATGAAATTTCTTTTATTTTTTTTAAAATTTTTTTAGACAGGCGATTTTTTTCTCATAATATGTAGTAATTTATTATTTTTATCCCTTATTTATTATATTATTAGTGTTATAAATTATGTTATATTTAATGAAATGAGTGAAATTAATAGAAGTAAAATTTGAAATTTTTATTTTTTTTAATTTAAAAATGTAATAAATATTTCTTAATATACGTAAAATCTCTCTTATTATCTTATAATATGGGACAAAGAGAGTAATAAAAATATAATGATTTTGTTTGTATAATGATTAGAATAAATTATTTTTATAATAAATAGAAAAAAATAGTTTATAATAAAAATTATAACTAGTTTATTATTACGAGATAATTTTTGGTAAATAAATCTATTAAATATCAAATAGTGTGTTTTTATTTTTTTTAAAATAAAGTATAGAATTGTTACCCAATCTACTTACTTTTATTTTCTTTTATTTTTTTAATAAACTTTTTATTTTAACGACTCTTTTATTATTATTTTTAGATATGTTTTCTCTATATCATATTATTAAGATAAAATGAGTTTTTTTTTATAATATAAGATAATATCTTTTGTTATTGTTATTTCATATTTTTTGAATTATAAGTATTATAAATTATCTTATATTTAATGAAAGAAGTAAAATTATTAGGGGTAACATTTGAAAATTTTATTTTTTAAATTTAAAAATGTAATAAATATTTCTTAATATATGTAAAATCTCTCCCATTATCTTATAATATGAGACTGAAAGAGTAACAAAAATATAATAATTTGATTTGTATAATGATTAGAATAAATTATTTTTATAATAAATAGAAAAATAATAGTTTATAATAAAAATTATAATTAGTTTATTATTAAGAAAATATTACTAGTAAATAAATCCTAACAAATATCAAATAAAAAATATTAGATCATTATTATTGTTTAATAATCATAAAAAAGATAAACAATTAATTAAGAGTTGAAAAAGTTAAATAATAAATAACTAATAATAAGCAACTAATAATGATAAAATAACACTATAATTAAGTAGCAAATATGTAAAACTGTTAATGTCAATTTAATAATTAATTGATAAAAATAATTGATTATAAAATGAAAATGATGATTGATTAGTAATAATTAGCTATTATGTATGAAAATTTGCTCATCTCATATATAGTGACTACCGGTACCACATCTTGCTCTTCTTCTATTACGTCATGGTCATTCTGGTTGTATGTCCTCTTCTGTATGGTGCGATTCAGGTAAATCAATTCTTGATGGTGTTTGTGTAGTATTCAAATCAAACCAAGTAGAGTCAGCCAGAGAAATTGATTGGCGTGGAGTCTCAAATGTTTGATTTGATGGCTCACCATGTTGAAATGAATACATGTTGTACTCGGCATTGAATAATATTGAGTCACCCAATAAAGACATGAATGATCCAGACTGACAAGGAATAGGAGAGCTAAATGGGGGCAATGAGGATGACGGCATGAAAAAAGAAGATGCAGCTCCTACAAATGTACTGGATGTGGCCGAAGTAGTAGCATGATCTCGTTGCATTGTATTTTCTTCTTGAGAAGCAATTGGTGGCCTGGTTGATAAATAGCCATCACATCGTTTACTTGGTCTTCTACGTTGAGGAATCTGTGGACGTGGTGGCTCTTGTGTAGGTGGAGCAGGCTCAAGTTCCATGTTGAAGCGTTGCTCTCTCATTGCAATCAATATATTACGTTGGTCCTGAGCTACCCTTGTATGAAAATCAGTTAATATTTCTGGAGGGTAAGTAATGGCAAGCCTATACAAATCTTTAGCTATATCAGCTTGAAATTAATAATAAAACATTAGATTATGATGTTGTCTATGTTTAGAAAAAAAAAACAATGAGGGTGAAAAGAGATGAAGAAGTTACCACATAACCAGTTGCACTACTAGTAGGATGGATCCAACGTCGCGTACGTCTCCAATACCAATGCATGTACTCAGATGTACGATGAAAGACCTCATTTGCTTGAGGAGCATCAATAATAGCATAAGGCCAATTAAACCATGCTTCAAGGAAAATTTTGTGAGCTTCAATCCAATTTTCCGATTTTTTCCCTCGCAACTTGTGTTGTGTGAAAATCGTCCAAGTTAGTCAGAGGCATAGGAATTGGCTATTGGAAACCAAATTGCCTTAGAACACGATTAGAGTGATGTCATTCTATTATGTGAAAGCATATAAGGGGGACAGAAGCATGCCAAATATCATTTGTTTCCAAGCAATAATCTGGAATGAGGCCAAGATTCCTAGGAGATTCATAGGGCTGCCAAATGATCTCATCATCAGCCATTGCATCAAGTAAACTCCTATAACGTCGTAAGGCTGAGCGATTAGAATGAGGGGCTAATCATATGTTCCTCCACCTATGATTATAACAAAGAACATGTTAAAATAAGTATGATTTTAATAAGTTAATATGAAATATTTATAGTGCATTTTTAGTATACCGAAATCCCAAGGGTGGTAAAAGAGGATAAACATCATTATTTGGACTCAATGATGGTGGTCGCTCTGGTGCTAGTACAGGAAAGCGATCCCATGCCCATAAATGCAGTAATGCTAAGCAGCCACTAATATTCACCTCAGAAGGTTTAGTGACATTGCACATTTCTCTGTATAGATGAGCTAACACTGCTGAACCCCAACTATATTTTCCAGCTTCCTTAAAATTTGATAATAAAGGAAGATACATTAAATAAACCCTATGACCAGATCTATCTGGCATCAGATATCCACCGATTAATTTAAGGATGTACGCACATGCAAAATATCGTTTTTCCATATTTGATGCATTATCATCCAACTGACTACAATGATCTTCCAACCAATTCAAAAATAGCCTTTGTCCGTATATGTTCTCTGAAGGTGAATGAATTCCGAGGTAGCATTCACACACCTCTGGCCAATTATTTGTTATTTGACCAATTACAGGAAGTCCTGCACAAGGAAGGCCTAATTGTATAGCTACATCCTCTAAAGTTATGGTGCATTCTCCACATGTAGTGTGAAAGGCATGACTCTCAGGACGCCACCTCTCAATAAGTGCAGAGATCAAACTTCGATCATACTCAAATTGGCCTAGTCAAGAAACACCGTAGAATCCAGCTTGTCTAAGATACTTAATTATTTGGATTGGAGGCTCACCCAATTGCATGAATCGCCGAGTATTAAGGATTCTATCAACCTACAAAATAAATGGAAACAAAGTTGATAGAAAAGCAAAACAATTAGTAATATGTGAAGATTTTTATTTACATTATTGTCCAATACTGCCTGTGAAATATGTCGCTTAATGAGCCATCCACTGGGCATGGTTGAATGACCTGATGTGGCTGCTCCATTTGTTAAAAGTCTTTGCATTGGATGGAGTAAATAGTGTTCAATATTAAAAAAATTATAATAGTGCAACACATGCTAAAAGTCTTTGCATTGGATGGAGTAAACAGTGTCCAATATTAAAAAAAATTATAATAATGCAACCCATACTTTAGATTAATAATATAAATTTCATTACATTTCACAAAAGTCAAACGCACATAGTTTCATACAAATTACTGCCTAGATGGTAGAGTTTGTGGGCAATTCAACCGATTGTGACCTATTTGCCTACACAGCCCACATTTGTTAGGTTGTCTTGATGTGGTCCAATCCATCTCATTACGAATGCGAGTTGAGCGAGGGCGACCTTTAGCTCAAATCATTGATGGGTCAGGAATCAAGTGAGGACCATCAAATTCTGGCCAATGAACCTCATCTCCTATTGGTATAAACTCATTGCTATAGGCTGATTGCATGGATTCCAACTTGAATATAGGATCCACGAATTGTACATAGTCAAATGCCTACTAGAGCACATGCGGCTATCACATGCATACATGGATATTTCTCAGCCTGGAACTCTCCACAATCACATTTTTTTTGGCTTAGGTTCAGCCTGTAATGACGACCAAATTGATGAGCCGCAATATTATATGGTTCATCGACCTCAAATGATGTTGCTATTCTGTCATACTGGTGAACAATACATGCTGATGCAGCTTGTGTAGCTGTATCTAATTTCCTATTTAATGTTTCAGAAAACATTTGCCTTGCTGCTATCTGTGCGTGAACTTGTTGGGTACGTTTAACAAAATAACCATTCACCCTATAGAAGGTCGCCTTCACCAAACTTGCAATAGGCAAACTTTGTACACCTTTAAATACACCATTCATGCACTCTGCAAGGTTTGTTGTCATATGACCATAGCGCCGACCCTTAATGTCATGTGTGCTACACCATTGCTCTTTCTTAATAGCTCCAATCCATCTAGCAGCGTCCGGATGCAACAATGCGAGTTCTTCCAATTGTTTGTCAACAACTGCCTGCTCATATGCATACCCTATCCATATTTATAAAGTTAATGGCAATGAATGTTAATCATATGTTTGTAAATTATTAAGGTTCATGAATCTCACCAATCTTTATAAACTTCTGCTTCAACCAATTTGTTTTGTATGCTTTGTGTAGGTTTGAAGCCACATGCCTTAGACAAAAAACATGATATCCATATGGTGGTTGCCATCCAACACGACGGTCTGCAACAGCTTCCATAATTGATGGATGTCTATCTGATATCAAGCATATTCCTTTCCTTCTCTTTACAACATAGATATGCACATTGTATAAAAACCATGACCAAGCTGATTTTGTCTCCCCCTCAACCACAGCAAAGGCAAGTGGTACTACATTTCGATTACCATCTTGAGATATTGCCATGAGAAATGTGCCCTTATATTTCCCATATAAGAAAGTTCCATCTACTTGTACTATAGGCTTCAGATGCTCAAAAGCCGTCAATGCATGGCTTAAATGCCCAAAATACGCGATGAAACATCTCCACATATTGCCCATCATCATTGACATTCGAAGTTTGCTTGTATGTATATTTGACAATTGACCTAGGCATAAAATGCTCAATTGCAGCTAACCACCTTGGTAATAAAGCATATGATGCCTCCCAATTGCCCCAAACAGTGGCGATCGCCAATTGTTTTGCCTTCCATGCTTTTCGATATGATACTATGCACCCAAACATGGATTGCATTCGCTCAATGATTTGAGAAACTTTCAAATCTGGTTTGTCAGTCACCATGGCCACAATACAAGAAGAGATATGATAAGCATCCAACTTAGGATGATCTTGTGTTAATGATGTAGACAAACATGTATGAGGCCCTTCATATTTTGTAATAGTCCAAAAACTATCACTTACTTTCTTGGAAGCCCTCACTCTCCATTTGCAACCGTTTCCATAGTTGATACATCAAAATTCTTGGGATTTTCTACTTGAAAGATACACCTTGAATGTGTGATGCACTCGAACATTATATAACTTGACTGCACATTTTAAAACACGAACATTGTTAAACATCTGACTAGGAAATAGCTCATGGTTATCATTGAGAGGTAGAATATCCCCAAGTCCACTAAAATTAGGAGCCATAGCAGATTCTATATCAACCTGAGATAAGAAAGCAAAGGCAGGCTCATCGTTGTGATTCATATTACCATTATCCTCATTGATGTCCTCGTTGATCTCATCATCATCATCATTGTCATTCCCATCATCAACACTAACACGAGAATCGTATTCATTGTCATCCTCAAAGTCATCCATTATGTCTTCTGTTGGAAGAGGAGAAAATGATGATCGATCATTGCCAATATACACAAATTGTTCAAATTGGCCTATGTTTTCAGTTGGAGGTACTGGAGATGATGGTCCAGCATCTCTAATGGTTGGAGAAGGATCAAATGGGTGGAAATTTTCCATATACGTGCTAATCATGACTCCTTGTTGCTCTGGAAGTGTATATCTACTATAGTTCTCCGTTGGGTGTGATTCTAGATGATTTCTAGATGATGATCAAGTTCCACATTAGAAATATTTGCATACATCTCTACACACGTCAAGTGAGTAGAGAATCGAGAATGCAGTTGCCACATTCTTTGTAAATCATAATCATCTAGTATTTTCCATCCCCTGTACCGAAGTGGATTTATGAAATTGGAATTCTATATAAAAGATCTATCACAATTTGATTCGGAAGAATATTGAGATTTTGGCCAACAACTTGCTTTAGTCTAACCAAAGTAATGTCGGGATCAACATTTATTATTCTCATGTCGTGTGACTCGAATGTCACACCATCTGGGCCATAAAAAATTTGTCCATTTGCATATATACACAGAAGCATTGATCTATTGTCCATTCCACTTCCTAATTTTATTTTCATGGATAAAGTGACATTAAATAAAAAAATTACATTAATTCCACATAAACAAATATTTCAAAAGAATTCTAATTATGAATGGCCAAAATCATGCATTTTTTTTTAACTAAAATCAACTTTATATCTAGAGTTTAGCACTAAGAGTATCTCTTGAACCATGATATTATTTTTAAAAAATTTAACAATAAAATGAAAAATTTTTTCATCCAATGTAAAATAGTTTTTTATTTTATACAATGGAAGAGAAAATAATGAAAAACATAAAAACTAACAAGCATAACATGCTCACGTATTGCTACACGTCCAAGTCATATTTTCAAGTGTTGTAGCAAAAAACAAAGTGATACCCAGGTGACTCAGATAAAACGTTCTTAGTCAACATGTCAAATAATAGTTATTTAACAATTACATCTCCAACCAACGGGGGTTGGTCCAAGTGGTAAGCGGCTTGGTATCGCTTAAGTAAGGTCTCGAGTTCGAGCTTTGTGTATGCAGAAAACCCCCGCTGGGAGACTCACCCACCAAAGCCAGGTGCGCGACTCGGGTCGGATCCGGATTAGTCGGGGCGAAGCTCTGAATACCGGATTGGCAACCAAAAAAAAAAACAATTACATCTCCACAGTTTTTATTTGCATGCAATGTCCTTTTTTTTTTAAAATGAACGGATAACAATTATTTAATGGTGTTGAATATATGAAATTTATTACAAACTTCAGTAGAAGTGAGGAATATAAATGATTTTTTTTAACTCTTTTTAAATCTACTTTAAAATTTTATGAGCCATAAAAAATATAAGTTTATTCTGATTAAAAATTGAATATTTCATAAAAATGAAATATAAAAAATGATTATTTATTTTCTTTGAATCTGATTATACTGTTGAAAAATGAAACCTAAATATAAATTTATCTTCATTTAAAATTATTAGTTTCATAAAAAATAAAACTTAAAAACATATACATTTATTTTCATGGATAGAGTAACATTAAATAAAAAATTATATTAATTCCACATCAACAAATATTTCAAAAGAATTCTAATTATGAATGGCCAAAATCATGCATTTTTTAACTAAAATCAACTTTATATCTAAAGTTTAGGAATAAGAGTATCTCTTGAACCATGATGTTATTTTTAAAAAATTTAACAATAAAATGCAAAAAAATTTTCGTCCAATGTAAAATAGTTTTTTATTTTATACAATGAAAGAGAAAATAAAGAAAACCATAAAAACTAACAAGCATAACATGCTCACGTATTGCTAGTGTCCAAGTCATATTTTCAAGTGTTGTAACCAAAAACAAAGTGATATCCAGGTGACTCAGATAAAACCCTCTCAACCAACATGTAAAATAATAGTTATTTAACAATTACATCTCCACTATTTTTATTTGCATGAGGTGTCATTTTTTTTTAAAATGAACGAACAATAATTATTTAATGGTGTTGAAGATATGAAATTTATTACAAATTTCAGTACACGTGAAGAATAAGTGAGGAATATAAATGATTTTTTTAACTCTTTTTTAAATCTACTTTAAAATTTTATGAGCCATAAAAAAATATAAGTTTATTCCGATTAAAAATTGAATATTTTCATAAAAATGAAATATAAAAAATGATTGTTTATTTTCTTTGAAACTGATCATACTTTTGAAAAATGAAACTTAAATATAAATTTATCTTCATTAAAAATTATTAGTTTCATAAAAAATAAAACATAAAAATATACGTTTATTTTCATGTAAAGTGTAAAGTTTATTTTTGTTTATTTTTATTTTTATTCTTAAATATGTATCAAATATTCATTACATAAATATCAAATAAATATTAAGGAAAATGGTGTCACAGTCTTATACCCTCATACTTTAATAACTTAATCTAACTAAAGCATTAAACTAAGACATTATATTGTATCAAATAAACAACTCATTTTACTAACAAAAATGTTATACAAAACTAAAAAGTGCAAATTTTAAATTAAAACACATAAAAAATTTACTAACAATAATATTAAAGAAGATGAGAGAAAGAAAAATACCAATATGAGATGAAGCTCTGTAGATAAAACTTCAAGCACTTGCAAGAAGTTAGAATTGATGAGAGAATGAAGATGACAATTATGGCAAGAAAACGCAGCACATATTCCAAAAGAAGATGAAAACTAAGAGGAGTTGGAGTGAGAGCCAAAGCGATAAAATGAAAAAACTGCAACATGAATATTTAAGTAGATAGCTATTGTTTCTGTAGAATCACGGAGGGTGCATTATTTTTTCAAATAATTACTGAAGTACATATTAGATGTTGCATGCAGAGATTCTCTGTCTCTCTGCATGCAACGTCTATCATGAGTCACAAGAAGTTAAAAAAAAAAAGTTGATATGTCTTTCAAGTGCTGTTGATGAGGTACCAAAAATTTAAAAAAAAAGAAACTTCAAATAAATGTCTTTCATGCAACATCAATTATGAGAAACAAAAAGTTAAAAAAAAAATTTCAAACGTCTTTCACAAGCACGCGTGTAAAATGAGCATGAGAAAGGGGAATGGAAAAGGGGAATCTGAACTAGATAAAATTTGCAGGCTATAAAAAAATCTTGTCAGAAAAATATTATTCAAGAATCTAGCCAGGATTGGAATCCTGACCAAATTATACGATACATATAGACCCATGAATCAACATGCTTCATGCTTTATTTAGAAGAGGAAGTGTACTTGACTCCATCCATTAAAAAATTAAAAAATAATATTAGTAAAATGAAGGGGAAATTCTATACTTTATTTTAAAAAAAAATAAAAACACTATTTGATATTTAATAGATTTATTTACCAAAAATTATCTCATAATAATAAACTAGTTATAATTTTTATTATAAGCTATTTTTTTCTATTTATTATAAAAATAATTTATTCTAATCATTATATAAACAAAATCATTATATTTTTATTACTCTCTTTGTCCCATATTATAAGATAATAAGAGAGATTTTACATATATTAAGAAACATTTATTACATTTTTAAATTGAAAAAAAAATTTCAAATTTTACTTCTATTAATTTCACTCATTTCATTAAATATAACATAATTTACAACACTAATAATATAATAAATAAGGGATAAAAATAATAAATTACTACATATTATGAGAAAAAAATAGCCTGTCTAAAAAAATTTAAAAAAAAAATAAAAGAAAGTTCATTAAAATAAAATTCATTTATTAAAAAAAAAAATAAAAGCAAGTCGATTGGCTACCAATCGACTTTCTTTTTTATTTAAAAAAAAAGTCGTTTATTCATTGATCGATTTATTCACGGCGCGTTCGTCGATTTTTCTGATAATCAATTTTTATTAATATAGATTAGTAAATTTTTTCTGACACAATATATATTGGTAAATAATTTATTTATTTATTATATTTTACTCAAAAAACCTCCTTCATCCATGTTCATCGCCGCCGCTACTTGAGAGAGATTGAGAGAGCACCTTCTGGTTTGGGGCAAATAGTCTCTACATGATTCCTTTTCCTCCTTTAATCCATATATCAGAGTATTTTCTTCTTCTTTCTTTATGTAATTTTCTATTAATTTGTATATTTTGGATGTTTTATGGTAGAATCTCTCCTCCTTCAATTTTTTCGAGCTTTCTTTTTCAAACTGATCAGCCGTTTGCTAGTTTTACCGGTTTTATCGAGTTCAAAACTGGGTTATCCGGTTCATATGTACTCCGATTTAGGCCTACATCTAGATCGGATCAATGGTGGATTCATTGGTTTTCCGGTCGATTCAGTCCAATTTTGTTTATAGCCTAATTTTGTTTAAACTGACATTTAGAAAGATAATTATAGAGAAATAATATAACTTGTTTTCTTTCATTTAAAACAAATTCAGAAAAGTACAAACTTTCACCATTCAAGTTGGCCCGGGTCTACATACTAGACTAATACTTTCCTTCATCGTCTGCCCACTGAAACTTCAATGACGTAGACGAAAGCAATATAAACTTTTCCTATACATTGCTATTATTCAATTACCTATAAGTATGGCGCAAGAAAATATGACAGCACCAATTACCCTAGGTTGTTTTTTTCATTTTACCTTCACACCGGCTGCCCTGTCAAAATATATTCTCCAGGCAGCTTTAATACCCTTTTTCTTGTCTGTCACTTCAATCCATCTATACTTATATCATAGACTCATACTCCTTTGTCACAAACTTTATACAACAAAATCTTCGAACCTCAAATTACATATTTAAAGTATATTTTTTTGAAATTTGGAATTTCTTTACATTGCAGTTATTATTGATCATCAATGTGAACTCTCACAGCAAGCATTGATATGATTGATATCATTAAGCTAGACACTAAAATAGCAACATAATTCCTATTATTAATTCTGCAACATTATACAACATATAAAAACCCCAAAAGAAATTAAATCATTATTAAGTTGTTTAATTTCAATTAATGATGAGAATACCTGTTACACCATGGGCATTTTTACATATAATACAATAACATGAACCCTGCATTGAAAACAAAAAGATAATATTAAAAAAAAATAACAGCACACTATCTCCCCAACAATTACTGTATGTAAATAAAAAGGTACAAAAAAGAAACCATTATTTTCGTCTCCACAGATTATCAAACACAGACTTTTCATTTCAAATAAATTTCAGCATATACAATTTAAAAAACAATGAAAATTCAGAATAAAAAAAAAAAGGTTATAGCCTCACCTCTATAAATTATAACCGATGAATTTGCCAGCCCAGTTCACAACATCAAAAATACACTGAAGGCCCATTAATCAACGCACGGGCAGAAAACTCTAGTTAAATTAAAGGTAGAAATACAACAAGAATGAAACACTCCAATTATAATATTACAGAATGTTCAAATCCACTTCAATTCAATGCTACTTGGAGGACAGAAAAGATGGTTTGAATAAGGGTGAGAATGAGGAGTACGATTCCAGCAATAGATGCCAGAGTTTGCCAGGGTGTCTTGCAATAATCATGCCTCAAAGTTGCCTTCCTCTTATGCCAAGGATCTTGATAGAAATCATTCAACCTTTTGCACATATCAACATAATCTGAATTTAAGTTATATCGGACTACTTCTTTCCGAAGACCATGAAACACTTTAGCAACATCATTAGGATCACCCAGTCCACTATTTTACTATGAATAAGGATATTTACATATTTCTTTGTTTTGATTAGGTGTTAATATAGTCAGTTATGCAAGAATTAAAAGGATAATGACACTGCTCTAAAGCTATCATATAACGAAACAAACTTTCAGTTCTATCTTCACCAAAATTTGTGGGACCTCTAGAACAAACTCTAAAAATTTCAAATCTAGTAAGCTCTCACTTGTGGTTGCCTTTAACTTTACTCCTGCCTCTTTCAGCTCTTTTGCACTATATAAAAGGACATAGTCTCCAGCCTCTTGGAATGAATGCCTTGGAGGTTTTATTCTCGGCAAGTGAAAGATCCAAATAAGATCTGTGAAATGCTTTATCGTAGCATCAGAATTAGGCTTTAAGTTTTGAATGTGAAAAAATTTAAAGAAGTCGTAGGTGAGCTCAAGAGAGGAAGGAAGACACCACAAAGGTCTAGCAGAAACGCCATATTGAATAAATCTTCAAGTAAAAAGAAGGGAAGTTGACATATCCTCAACTGTGGAATCCTACAACAGCTCTTGTGATAGCTTAGCATCGTCAGCTATCTCATCTTTGTTATGGTACCCCCTGAAGAGTTCAATGATGAAAGCAGCATCCACAATATCAGTTTCACTAGTTTTTTCTCACTCAAGTTGATGTTCTCTGAGTAAGAAGCCCAAATTGCTGGCTCTGAATGCTTCACAAAACTGACCAAATTGTTCAAGCATGTCATAGGTGTTTGCGTAAATCTTTTGAATAATATATGTTTCTGCCTTTTCATTTCCTGGAGTCTCTCGTTGCCGTAGTGAAATGGACCAATGGATACTACTTTTGGGAAGGAAGCGTCTTCTTTCAGATCATGAAGTGATTGGGGTACCTTGTAGATACATAGTGTGGGTGACAAGAGACCATTTTCGCTAATCTTGGTTATTGCTTCAATGCCAATAATCACATCATCTTCCATCTATTAAATTTGAATTAGAAAGCGATTAACATTTCCGTAAGAGAAAAAGAAAGAGAACATAAGCTTATATATGAAACATGAATTGGGTTTCTTTTTTCTTTTTTTTTTTTTCTAATCATTGACTTGTAATCTGACAAACGTTTTTATAACTAAAGCCATAAGAAAGAAAAGTATAATTGAATCATACTTCATGTTGTTCCAAGTTATTGGAAGATAAATCATTAGAATGAGATGTGATCAGAAGAAGTGGTTGCATTTCCACCATTTCTTCAGTACTCTGATGGTCAAGTCTTTCTGCTTCATTTCTGCCATCTCCCGATGAATCTCAGTATGTATTGCTCTTCCTGTATTAGTGCTTTCTGTCAAATTGTGGTATTCATTATGCTTTAGATGCATTCGTGGCTTCGGTAATATATAAGAGCCTAAAATCAAATATTTTGAAATAATTTGATGAATTCTTTATTTGTTAAGAAGATCAATTCTATACTTTATTTATTGAAGTTCAAACCTTGAATACAAAATCACAAGCAAAAAGAAGAAAGAAAAAAGGAAAACCTCAACATGACAATAGTAAAATGAAATGCTTAATGAACATCGGAATTTTTCTTACATTATTCAATAAATATTTGAGGCGAACTGTTTAAGTCAGAAAAAATTATAATCATTAAGCTATTGTTAATTATATCAAATTACATTTTTTCAGCGCATTTTCCTTGAGTTAAGTATTCATATTTGTACATATTTTACACTTAAGATAGGAAAATGTATAAGTTAAACTTAATAATGTATAGTAGTATATTTTTACCCTATTATGCGTTATTTGATTCCCATGAAAGATTTTAAATCCTTATTTCTGTTGCAGATCTCATGGGGAAAGTAGTGGAGCAACCAAACCCCCTTAGTAGAGTTGGGAGACCAGGAAAAGAAGGGAGAAGGCTTCTGAAGAATTCCACGCCACGGCTTTATGAAATGAAGCCGCGGCCTCATGGAGACAGTGAGGACCAGACTGCAATGCCCACGCCGCGACGTTGTAACATGAGGCTGTGGCCCCATGACAACCAGTGAGCTAAACAGTATGGTGATGACACAAAGCCACGGCCTGGATCCTGGAGCCGCGACGCCAACCCTTCATCAGCAAAACGCAAAGCTTCACTTGAACGAAGTATTTGAAGAGTTTTTGGGAAAATATTTGGGAGACCAAGCTAGGGCACGCGGAGGACGTCCAGAATTTGACCTTGAGAGCTTGGGTGTGCTAGGGTTTAGTTTCTTGAAGGAGATTGAAGCTAGGGTTGAAGTATTGAAGAGATTTTAGCTTCCTTCTTTGGTTTTCCTACATTTCTCTCTCCCTTTTCTTATATTCAATAATGATGCAGATTGAGATATATTTTGTTATGATTTTGTTGAACATGAGTGGCTAGTGCTCCATTTCTAGAATTATTTTGAACCATTGCATGGATTAAATATTCATTTCTCCGTTATATTTGTGATTAATGTCTTTTTTATGTTGATCTAGCTCTATTCTTAATACCTCTTATTGTTTAGCCATCAATAAGATTGTCGGGTTTATTTAAGTTAAACTTTAGAGAGCTAGCTTATATAGAGGACTTGAGTTGGGTCATATGAGAATTAGAATCTTGCTTTGTTGAGTGAAGAGTTGTGTTAGTGGGGTATAGATACTCACTAACCTCATATAGTCACTTAGGATTTGAACTGAAGTCGAGAGTTTAATTAACTAATTAAGAGATTGCGTAATTAATTAAACTAAACAACTATGTGGAGATTCGAGAGAGCACATATAGCTAAACTGACATCCTAACTAACATAATCTTGCATTAAGAGCAATTGTAACAGGAGTTCAATTGGGTATTTATGAAATACAAGTGAGATGAATAATTCTATGTCTCTTTGAATTCTTAAAGTCCTAGTTGACCTTGTTGTTGATTTTATACGCTTGTTTTTCATAGTAGAAGTTAGTCGAATAGTGAACCTTTTAATTACTTTACTCAAATTAGTTGAAAATGCAATGTCTAACGTTTAATCACTTTTAATCTAAGTCCCTGTGGAAACGATACTCACTTATCACTTTACTATTACCTCGACTCGTATGCTTGCGGTATAGCTTGGTGGTGAACAGTTATTAAATAATGAGTTTTGCAATGAAAGTTGCCACTTTTGGCGGCAAGTTGTCAAATTGATTTAGTTTGTTATTGTACAGAAAATGAAATAAAATCTTACAAAATATCACATCATTCTAATAGCAAAATTATTACCAATTAATTAAGCTTCTACTACAATTGAAACTACCTCCATTCTCGTCTTGATTTGACTCAACATTTTTATTGACTTCCTAGCTATTGGTTTTAAGGTTTGTTTGGAACCACTCAGCGTTTGATTTAATTAGCAAGGCGCACGGTTATGCCAACTTAACCAGAGGTTTAAAGTTTGAATCTTTGAAATGTAGTGACATTAAGCTTGCCACTAAAAAGGGTCATACACAGTCCAATTCGGATTAGTCTGGATCCCAAGAAATCTTTCAGTTGAAGTGGAATAAGTCTATGATACTGAGTACATAAACAAGAAGAAAAGAAAAAAAAAATCGCCCCTTTGGTATGCTACAAATGGTTTTGTTAGAATGAAAAAGAAAATGATAAAAAACAGTAATCTTAATAGAATATATTTTATTGGGCCCAATTGCATGTTTACTTAATAATAATGAGCTAAGCCATATGTATTTTATATATATTATGTGTTAAATTCTTGAGTTTTATGTCATTTCAATATATTTTTCTTAAGTTATGCACACTTTTCATGTACATTTGTAATTATTAGATACTTAAAATAGAAAAATGTGCATTCATTACAACATTTTTTATCTATTGCAACAACAAAAAATTGTTACCATAGGCCAAAAAACTATTGGCTATCACTATAGGGTGATGGGCAACAGTTTCTAACTATGGTTTTTGCTATCGTATCCTATTATCTAAGATAATAGTTTTTTCACTTTCCAGCCATAGATGAGAAAACCGTGGCCTATAGTATAATAATAGGCAACAGTTTTGAAATGCCAGATTTGGCTACAATTTCTACCTGTTGTTACATTTTGCAACATTTTTTAGCTATTACTTTTAATAATGAAGACAACACTTTCTAAGTGTACCAAAAACTACTGAGGCAATAGTTGGTAAATGATGCCTTATGCTACAGTTTTATAACCATTGCCAATTGCAACATTTTTAACCGATACCAAATGACTATAGGCAATGGTTTATTGAGTGTTGCTATTTTCGATTACAATTGCTAACTATTGACTAAAATATAAAAATAAACATTTTAGATATGAAGAAAGATGCCACATCATTTCCTTACTACATTTAAATATCAATTAACAATAAAGCTTCATCATTTTTTCTAAAATAGTAAATGGATAAAAATATAAACTTGGTCTTATAATTACATTCCAAAAATATTCACAACAAAATACATTCAAGTTTCATCATATTTGCTTTAAACATGATATTAAGTACTAATAAAGTGAAACTCCTTAAACATGCTTGAGTTTGGATACAAAACATTGGTTTATCATTTGAAAAACATAAAGTCAAAACAAAAGCTAATAACTTCATAGAAATTGTTCAACACTCAAAATTCCACTTGATCTCCAAAGCAATCCAGAATTTGAATTAACAGCTTCTTTTCCCAAAAAAATTCTCAAAATAACGGTGAAACCTGAAACAATTTTAGCTTTTGTATCAATCCAACAAAACTAAGTATACTCATCTTTCATATATAGATCAATTTTACCCAATGACAATAATACAAGTAGCATCAACAATATTCAATAAGCACCCAAATTTAAAGGAACATCATGCTATGTTCCAATCTATAAAAATCTTTCAAAGTTCAAACTTGAAAAATTCAACACTCCATCTAAGGTAGAAACCAGTACCGGCAAAGGAAAAAAATGAACATTCAATCCTGATTTTATAATCCAAAAATTCTTATATGACCAAAAAAAAAAGGAATCTAAAAGTTCATATAACAATACTACAAGCACAAAGAGCCACTATCCCGAATCAGAATAAACATGCCACTTGCAGAGTGACTTAGAATTATCATCTCTGACACAATAATATACCTTCTGTTTTGTAAATACTCAATTTGCATTTTGAGAAGTAATATATACCTAGCAAATAAATTCAATCAGGAAAAATACTTCCCAACAATAAAAGGACAAGAAATTGTTTAAGCATATAGGGCAAAAAAAAAAAAAAGCAGATGACAAAGACTATCATTCATGAACCACGGAAGCACTAAAGTGTTAGTTTGGATCTCATTAATTTTTTAAAGTAATTTACTTAAAATGCCTAATTTCCCTTTTGACAGCTAGTTCTTAAGGGATAAGATGACTACTCCAACCAAAGGAAAATTTGGCAAAGCAAGTCCTTTAACATCATAGCTTTACACTAGATAAAATTAAAACAAACTCAATGCTTGCATGGGATAATTAAAAGCTTTGTATCATAGCAAAAAATTCCAATAATAAATTCAGCCAATAACAATCACATAGTTTGTGAACAAGGAATGGCAATGCCAAGAAAAAAACAAATGAGAGAATTTTTTTGAAGAAAGAAAGTAAGATGAACATAAGCTCAAGAAGCCAAAAGTACTTTCTCTCTAGTTGAACCCTTAACATCAATAAGAGAATTTTCCTTTAATTTTATTTTCCCCGCACAAATTCCTTCAATTATAACATTACTAGTTTCAATCAATAATATTTCACACAATAAAAGTTACAAAAGAAAATTGGGGATCCCACAATCGCCTTCTCCACCATTGTTCTTGGGAAGCAAGTCCCCTTTATATACTAATTTTCTCGAAGAAAACAGAAACAACCAAAGCATATCAGACCCATCAATTAAATTGAACACTAGGGAAGAGAAATATCACCACCTTCTAATGGGGTTTGGCTGAAAAAGATTGATGGAGCAATTGATCTCAAAGACCTGAAGATGAGTAATCAATTAGAATGAAAAAAGTGTTATAATCAATTGGAATATCAGATACATGAAGATGAGTAAAGGAAACTAAATGGTGCAAAGGGACAAAAGAAGCTTTCACATATTAATAGAGGAGGCTTGTGCCATGTCTACATCTGTCTCCACCATAGACGAATTCCCTCCAATCTATTCTCTAATAGGTCTTCCAACCAAGTGATATACTGACTTACCAATTACAATACAAGTATAGCTATAAGCTCCTACCAAAACGAAACTAAATGGCCATGACTATAAGCTCCTATCAGTGCATGCCTAGGCATTTACGCCAGCCAAAACAGAACACTCGCACACAAACAAGGCAAAGTAAATATGCCATTTAACTGACAATGTAACCAATAGTCCAATGACTATTTCTTCATGCTTAAAATTGAGTCCATACATCTTCAACGACAAAAGCAACTCTGCAATATAACCTAAAGCCCAATAATAATTGCTTTTAACTTACCAGAGAATCTCTATAACTTCAGTAGAAAAAGGCCATTTTCTTGAGCATGACAAAACCAGCGACACATTGTTCCAAATCCAAAAATCTTTTATCCAACACCATCCAAAAATCCAAAGTGCATTCTATAGGACTTATTCATGTTCCCAAACGTTACATACAACCAATTTTCAATGCATCACAAACACAACATCGTCTACATTTCTAAAGCTAAATCAGCACCCTACACCCAAACTAATAGTCCAATAACTGATAAGTAATCACCAAATACCAATAATCATTAATGGAATAACAATCATCCCAATCATACATTAAACTGACGATAGAATGCATTTTGATTTCAATTTTCAAGCTAAAGTTAAATTCTCCAATTCAAATTCCAACAGAACCAAAGTGCATCTTTAGAAAAACTTAAATCTTGAAGCAAATCATACCCCATCATGGAACCACCTTCTGATCATCATCCCAATGATTGTGTATAAACCCATACCTGCAGGGAAGATAATTAATTAATTTCATTGTCCTACACACATATGCATGAGGTTGTATTTATAGTTAACTAAGATATTGGGAAAAAATAAAAAAAAAATACAAACTGAACAAGGAAGGAGTTACCTAACACGAATCCTCTTTGTCCTCATAGATATCACCACACTCCTTCAATTTGCTTCACCTCTATTCAGCCCCCAACTCAGAAAATAATCGCTAGAGATGGTGGAGAATGAATAAAAAGAACAAATTTGCAAAACATACCTTGGGGGTTTGTTGAGTTTTAGTGTTTCATGCAAGGGACTTGGGTGAGGGACAGCAATGCAAGCCTTCACCGAGCTCCCCCTCTATTTTCTCTCAACCTCTTCACTTGGGAACAAGAATAATGATGGGATTAAGGGCCTCTTCCCATCGTGCTCTGGCTCTTCCCCCTGTTCGCCCATTGCTGTTCTGCTAGGGTACAAAATGGAGGTCTGCACGTTCATTGGCATCTCTGATCATGGCTTGCTTTCTATGTCCTGCATTAGTGCCTCTTCATCCAAGCTAGGGCACGATTGAGTTTAGGATAAATTGATGAAGCTCGGCCACAGAGCTTAAAAGGTGAGAGAATGATGAAGCTCGATACAAAATGGATGAAGCATGGCGTGAGAAGCTCGATAGCAAACGGAAGCTCGATGGAACACGGATGAAGCATGCACAAGAAGCTTGATGGAACACGAGCGAATCTTGGCGACTGAGCTTGGAAGGTGACTGAGAGTGAAGGTGAGAGACCGATGCCCAATTGTGTCCAATTAGGAATTCTTAAGCAAACTTTTGTGAATGCCCGTGAGCCAAAATTCACATCACACGGGTTTACTATTCTTTTTTCTCTTTTTTTTCCTAGCATTAAAAATTATCAAAATATATATTTTACCATTTTACTGTAAAAATTAAAGGGTTCTTTTTTTCTTATATATATATATATATATAAGCACACTACCTTGTTATAAACCCAATATATATATAAAGAGTGATAAAGGTTTTAATGTAAGAAAAAGATATAGGTTTTAGGATTTTTTGGGTATAAAATAAATTTTTTCCTTTTTTTTATAAATAAAAAATATATATCTAATTGGGAGTTGATTAATTAATGTTGTATAAATTAAATTGTTATAGGCAACAGTTTTATCTTGTTACCTATTTGGAGATATAAGACAGCAGGTAAAAAATGTAGCCTATTCATATAGGCAACAAGTGAAAATTGTTATTTAAAGAGATACTTTTTAGGCAATGGTTAACTTTTGTAAGCTATTAAAAAATACAAAGCAACATATAGAAAACTGTTGCCTATTTCCCTTTAGGTTGTAGTTTTTAAGTATTGCTAAAATTTTGTTCTTTAAAATAAAGGTTAATAGTTACACTTGAAAAACTATTGTATATTTATACCTATTGCAAAATTAACTGATGTCGAAGGTTGAAAATATTGTAGTGATTTTGGATTAAGGTGTTGCATGATAGCATTTTATTGCTTAATTGTGCATACTCTTGCTTTATCTTTGATCCCTTGATGGTTCATTATTGTTTGCCTTTATGTAGGCAGCTTTTGGAGGAGAATTGATGCCACTTAAACTTTGTAAAAGAGCCAAAGAAGAATGGGAAAGGGGAAGCAAGCATTAAGGACAAGACTATGGTAAAATGGAGCAAGAAAAGACAAAATAGAGTGGTGGCGTCATGGCTAGCACTATAGTGTTGTGGTACCCTCAACTAATAGAAACTCAGCACCTTGCTGATTTTACGACTGAAATTCCGACGCGCACAACTTTGTGCTCCAACCTCTGATTGACCTGCTTTTGACTCCTACATGTCACTCCACTTCTCCTCTAACCATAGACACCAACCATATCTCAAAAAATCTCAGTATGGAGATTTTGAATATCTGACACCAAATTAATCACTTTTGCCCAAAAACAAGAACTCAACATCTCCAATAACTACGCATGAGCAATTGGGCATGCCAAGGCCATTTCTACAAGTTATAAGAGACACAAGGAACATGTCCAAGAAGGTTTTAACCTGAAGAGACCACTTATCCAGGTTTTGACCCCCTTGAACCCCAACTCAACTAATGAACTATGTGTTCATTTCATAAAACCAAGGGCCCAAAATTCACACTAGGCTCACAACTAGACATATAGATTCAAGGTGGGCTAGTGTCATCAACCATAAGGGCCCAATATAAGCTAACATTCAAGAGGGGCACATTACATAACATACATAAGATCTTGCCAACATTTAGTACAACACTAATAGGGTTTATGCCCATCAACACCAATTAGGCCACCCAATGTGCCCAAAAAAGGGTTTAACAAGGAACACACAACATTTAGGCTCCAAATTATATCAATCCATAAATCCCTACGTAAAATAGTGACACTTTACTAGAAACAACAGAAAATTAACAACATGGGAAACATAGTCCCCAACACCCACAAATTCACTCTCAGTCCTCTTTGCCCAAGTCCTCCTTTTCCTTGCTAGAGCTAGATCCTTCACTTGGAAATATTAGCCATGAGATGAGACATACATCCCAGTAACCAAGGGTAAAAAGACACATACACATATTCATGCTTTCATGTTAATAACAATTATAAATCATCACCAATGCAATATGCATGATATGTAGACACCAAACCCATCAGTATACGGCTAGAACCATGAGCTAGTTACCATGATAAGGTAACCTCAACCAGTGGTCCCCTTCCAATGACCCATAACAGCCACTTCCGGGGTCACCACCTAACTTTTCTCCTAATAGTCATGACTCAGCCAAAAGCCATCGCACCAAATGTTAGACCATGGCTCTTTTTCCTTTGAACCACCAAAATTGGTGGCTATTTAGAGGAGGTGCACCCCAATTCACAGCCACTTGAGTCTCTCGGCCATAGGAGAACTATTTAGTGACTGGAATATGCATATACAAGCCGCACTGCTTGAACACAAGGCATCATATGCTATTTAACGGGTTAGCATACCACATGGTATATAGAGCATCATCACCTAGACCATATGTCCTAACAATGCACACAATATGAAAATGCCTAATGCATGCTAACATGTCAACATATATCACTTTCTAATGTGCTTGCACGGCAAATAAAGGTATACAATATATCGTGGGGTGCTTAATCATCATTCTGTATCAACAATCATTACAATTTACACCTATCATAATCATTAATGTCATATTACCATTTCATCATACAATAAGGTAGGGATGGGTACTTACTAGCTATATAGTTAGATATATCATGATATGAAAATGATCAAGTATAACTGGGTTATAAAACATATCATGACATGAAAAGGTAAAACATATCTATACATAAAGTGCACATATCATGATACGAAAATGACTAAACATATATCACACACAAATGGGAAACCTCAGTTACGTCAACCGTCAAACCCACTCGATACCTCGGTAGGCCAAATGGAACAACCACCACCAGTCCAATGCTTTACAATTACAATTCGGAGTCAAGAGACCACAATCAAGCTATAGGGCAGCCTATATAACATCAATTCCTTATCACCATCACAATTCTTCAACCTTAACATGTACATTCATCAATTCAAGCATATCCCAAATGGAAAATAGTGCTTCATTCAGCAAACCCAAGCATCAATACACTTTAAACAAGTCTTAGAATCATAATCATACTTTTCCAAGTTCGGATTCCAACCTATGTCAACATTTGAAGGGTCAGAGTTTAGGAGATATACCACTTAAACATCATAAAACCAACACCCAATCCATAGAAATATCCAACAACACCTCTAGATCACATTTATACACAATTTAATCAATCGAAACTTACCCAAATCGGAACCCTCACTAAATCCATGAAAAATCTTCAGTGAAACTTGAAGAAAAACATAGAGAGAGGTTAAAGGATGACTTACCAAGAAGATTTGAGCTCCTAATTTCCAGAAATTGAACCCCCAAAGTAAAAAATGTTGAACCTTAGCAAAGCTTGTTGTGGCACCTCCGTTTTCCTTTCTGTTCGTGACTAGTTTTGTCTTTTGTTTTAAACTGATTTAGTATCACTCGTCATGGCGCCAATGCTCTCTATATCTTGTTGACCATGGCATCACTGCTTCCATCCATGGTGCCAAGGCATTTTATCTCCCTATGGCTGTGCCGCTACTGTTCCTCGCCGCAGTACTAGTATTCTCTGTCTCCTCTCTCCAACTTGCTTCATTTGATCCTTCCTTGGGTCTTGATCCCTCTGGTCTTGTATCATTAGACAAAGTCCTTCTTAAAATGATGCACATAGTCATTACAAAAGGCATAACTAGCTGCGACTACCAACTTCCTAACCGTGACTTGAAGAAAGAAATTACTTAGAGATGTCTCTAAAAAGATTAGATAACTATGGCTACATCTCACCTAGCCGTGGCACATATAGTTGATAGCAAAACACAAAGTTTTGCTTTAGTGTGAAATAACTAGGGTTGTTTCCTTTTATTCGTTCCCTTTGTTTCTATTTAGTATTCTAGACCAAAGGAGACTCTAGAGGGTTGCTATAGAAGCTCGGGGAGCTAGGGCTTGGCTTAGGCTGGAGGTTTGGTGATTTCTTTTCTAGTTTCTCCTCTTCTTTTGCTTCCTTTTCATTGGGGTGTTTAAGGACCCTAGACATCATTTTAAGAAGGACTTCATCTAATGGTGCAGGACTAGAGGGATCAGGACCTAAGGAAGGATCAAAATGGAGTAACTTGGCGAATGGAAATAGAGAGCATCGACGCTGTAGTGATTAATAGTGAGGCTGCTGTGAGGAATAGTGGAAGATCATGCTTAGGCTGAAATCGAGAGCCCTAACGCAGTGGTGAGCTTAAGTGGCACTGTGGCGCCAGTCGTGGAACTTGGTTAAATCAGACATTGAAACTAGTCGCAAATGGAAAGAAAAAAATGGAGGGAGGATGAACTGCTTTGCTACAGTTTGGTATTTGGGACTAAGAAGATGTGATTTTGAGACTTGTCAAGCTTGATTCTTGTTGGTAATTTGATCATCAACCTCATCTTTATTTTCCTTTAAGATTATTCAGTGATTTTCATGATTTTGGCTAGAGTTTCGATTTGGGTTAAATTTCACCAATTAATTTGTACTTAAATATGTTCTAGAGGTGTTTTTGGATGTTTCTATGGATTGGGTGTTTGTTTTATGATATTCAAGTGGTATATCTCCCAAACTCTAACCTTCAAATATTGATATCTTTGGGAATCTGAAGGTGTCTGAGTATGATTGTGATTCTAAGAGTTGTTTTAGGTATTGTGATGTTTGAGTTGGCTTGAGGAAGCTTTATTTCCATTCGGTTTATGTTCAAGTTGGCAAATGTGTATGCCAATGGTTGAGGATTTGTGATAGTAATGAGAAATTGATGCTATGTAGGTTGTTTGATGACTCAATTGTGATCCCTTGGCTCAGGTTAATGTTTGGGAAGGCATCGCATTGTTTGGGATTGCTCCATTGGCCTATCAAGGTGTCTAATGTGTTGGACAGGTGAGGTAATCAGGGTTTTTCTTTCTATGTTTGCGATATATGTTTAGTCATTTTCATAGCATGATATCCACGCTTTATGTATATATGTTTTACCTTTTTATATCATGATATGTCTTATATCTCAATTATAGTTGATCATATTCATATCATGATATGTGTAGCTGCATGGCTAGTAAGTTATCTATCTCTATCTCATTGTATGATGATAATGGCAATATAATGTTAGTGATTATGGCATATGTAACTTGTGATGATTATTGATATGAAGTGATAATTATGCACCCTACGATATGTTATATATATTCTTATGGCATACTAGCATATTAGAAAATAATATATGTTGACATGTTAGCATGCATTGGGCATTATTACATTGTATACATTATTGAGGCATATTGTAACACCTTACTCCAATACACCTCATAACTTGACAAATACTTCAAAAACCAATAAAACATAGTCCAAATATCTCATATTTACCTTCCAAAACATCAGAGTAGCCTAAAACGCCACAAAACACCTTAAGAAACACCAGAACAGCCGAAATTGTGTATAGGGCTGTGGCCGCTACAGTACCACTGCAGCTCTAGTGCTCTCAAACTCATTAGCGCAGTGGCCTAGTTTCCAAGTGCCGCGACGCCCCCTTGCTGATGCCATATCAGCAAAATTCCACTCCTTGGATGAACTTCCGACGTACATAACTTTATGCTCCAACCTCCAATTGACCTAATTCAAACTCCTATTAGTCAATATTGTTTCAATCTATCCATAGACAGCGCTTTTATCTCAATCCATCTCTGTATGGAGATTTTGGATACCCAACACTGTTTTAGCCACTTTTTGATCAAAACTCACCACTAATAGCCTCTAATTGCCACCAAAGGCAAATTGGCACTCATGGACCGTGTACATAGGTCCTAATCCACTTAACCAACTTGTCCAAAGATGTTTAATCTCAAAGGAACCCCTTCTCTAAGATTTGACCCCTTGAATCCCAATTCCTCATAATAGGCTACATGCCCAAAAACACACTAACAAACCTCAAATCCATTCCAAGCTCACACACATGACCAAATCACCTTGCAGATACACACACCAACCATATACAACCTAAATCAACACCAACATCACATATAACCATCACATTCAACCACCATACATAAACATATATACAATACCATCCCATGTCAAACATTAATAACATACATACATTACAATCATACTATCCTACTTGACACAAAGAACATAGACCATACACGCGTACACTACATAGACTTGGTATTCCCGTGTTCGATAAGCTATTCCCTTGTTTTCTCTGGACTAGTGTGAGAATCTTCACCTGAAATGTTAGTTCATGGGAAAAGGGGTGTGAGATAAAGACTTAGTAACTAGGGACAACCACACACATATATATATACATAACTTATACAATCTCATGAATGCAATATGAAATAGAATGGAATGCATGTCTCCCTCGTACACAGCTAGAACCATGAGCTTCCAATAGTCGTTGAAGACTGATTCCCTGATATCACCAAGCTCACCTCCCATCAGTGCACCTGGCTAAAGGTAACACTAATATTTGGATCATGGCTCTACTTCCCCTTTCCTACCACGAATTGGTAGCGATTTAGGCAAGATGCAGTTCATTGCGTGCCTTTCCCTCCTAGCCATAGGAGGTGATTTAGCCATAAGGATCCCATCCTTATCCTCCTTTATCATATATCATATCATATCATCATAAATCATATCATCATCACCACTCAATCACCATATACCTTACAATGTCATGTAGTGATGTTCACGCTATATCATCACACAATCATTATCATTATTATCTCTAATCATCATCATCATTATCATCCTCTATATGTCTAGCTGTATGCATACCATGATATATAGAAAAACCATACACACACATATATCAATATCGTGGTATGAATAGAAACACATATATATACATATATGTATAACATAAAATACAAACAATACAAACACTTGGCTACCTCCAGTTGTTAATTCCGCACACATGCGATTCCACGAACTCCTTGGATTGTTCAACACCACTGGTACCCCTTTCAATCAACCAAATACCTCTACAATACCGTAAAACCCTCAATTAACATATAATACCACTTAACCAAACATCACAATTTGACTATATAAGCCTAATCCAAGGTTTCAACATCATTTCCATACACCATTGAACTTCTAAAGACCATTCAAACTCTACTCAACCACATATACTTCAGATTCCCAAATGTCTCAACCGAAAATAACCTAGGGTTAAACTTAAATCATGCATACACCTTCTAAAACTCACACCCAAGTATCATAAACACCAAACCATACCTTATTAATCCCATTTTATCCATTTTAATTAGTGGATTTCGGCCAAAATTGAAAATCTCAACAAATGCCTGAAAAATCCTTACTCAAAATCGAAGAAAATAGAGATGTAGGAATAGAGATCACTTACCAACCAAGATCCAAGCTCCCAAAGGTCAAAAATCACTCCTAAGGGCCGAAGATCACAAACTCTGGTACTGCTCCTTCTTTCTCCCTCTGTTTTGCTTTATCTGTTCATTAATGTTCCTAGTTTATACTGATTTTTTGACTCCTACCATGGCTCTAGTATGTTGGCCGCGGCGTGAATGCCCTCGGCCTGAAGGATTTCCAGAAATCACAGCTCACTCATCGTGGCGGCCCTACTTTGCGCCACTGCGTGGAGCTCTTTTTTGCCTCTACTTGAACCTTTCTTCCATCTTGATCCTCCAGTTCTGCACATAACACCAAATACACTTAATTAGCTAGGGACCAAGTTAGGGACAATGTAATGAGGGTTGTTATACATATAGTCTAGGTGACGATACTCTATATACCATGTGGTATGCCAATACTCTAAATAGCACACAAAACCTTGTGTTCAGGTGGTACGGCTTATGTATATTCCAGTAACTAAATAGTCATCCTATAACTGGAAGACTCAGGTGGCTGCAAATTTGGGGTTCACCTTCTCTAAATAGCTTCCAATTCAGGTGGTTCAGGGGAAGGAGAGCCACGGTTCAACCTTTGATGTAACGACCTTTAACCGGGTCATGACCATTGGAGGAGAGCTAGGTGGTGACCCTGGAATCGGCAATCACAGGTTATTGGAAGGGGGCCACTGGTTAAGGTTACCTTGTCATAGTAACTAGCTCACGGTTATAGCCGTGTACTGATGAGATTGGTGTCTGCATATCATGCATACTACGTCAGTGATGAATTATATTTGTTATTAGCATGAAATCATGATTATGTGTATGTATGTGTTTACCCCTGCTTATTGGGACGTATCTCTCACCCCGTGGCTTACAATCTTAGGTGAAGGATCTAACTCTAACAAAGACAAGGAAGGCTTGGCAAAGAGGATTGAGAGTGTCCTTGTAGATGCCATGGACTGTGCTCCCCAAGTGTTTGTTGTTCTTTTACTTCTAGTGAAGTGCCACTGTAGCATTGTGTAGTGTCTTGTGAACCTATGCGATTTAGGGCATGACTATTTTATGTTTACTGTTGAACCCTTTTGGGTGCATTAGATGGCCTACTTTGTGTTGATGGCCTAAAACTATGTTAGTGTTGTGTTAAATATTGACTATGTCTTATACATGTTATGTGATGTGTCTCTTTTGAATGTTAACTTGTGTTGGACTAGAGGTTGATGCCTTTATTCCACTTTTTAGGTTTGTAAGCCTCAATTGTGGGCCTAGTGTTGGTTTTGAGTCCTTGGTAAGTAAAACAGGCATATAGCCCATTAGTTTAACTTGGAGTCTGAAGGGGGTCAAAACTTCGAGGAATAGTTTCTTCAGATTAAAACCTACTTGGACATGCTCCTTGTACCACTTATGACCTATTAGAATGGTCTTTAAATGCCATGGGTGGCCATTAGTGATGCTGAATTCTTGTTTTTTAGTCAAAAGTGACCATTTCAGAGTCGGATTTCCAAAATCTCCATATGAAGGTGTTTTGAGGCATGGTCAGTGTTCATGGTTAGAGGGGGAGTAGAGTAACCTATAGGAGTTAGTTTCAAGTCAAATGGAGGTTGAAATTATGCTCATCGAAAGTTCATCGGATGCATAAGCCATTTGTTGATTCTAGTTTTGTCATTGGCACCACGGCACGAAGACCATAGCCATGACGCCATCCCTCTAGTTGGTCTTCCTTCCCCTGTTTCTGTATTCATTTGGGTATGTTTAGGGTTTGTGAGTATATGGTGTTACAGGGTGGTTGTTTAATTGGTTTATATTATTGATTTTTTTTGTTAAACTATCAATGTGTAGTTAAACTTTGTTCTTAAGATTATTGTAACTTTATTTATGGATTAGTGTATGTTTTCTACTTTTTATTGCTATTTAATAGTATTTATGTTTACCTGTTTGTGCTCTTCATTTTTTTTATTGATTGGCCTTCAATTTGGATTGATTTGAGTTTTCTAATGGAGTCTAGAGATAGAAAAATTGGAATAGACCTTCAATTGGATTGTGTGGAAAATTGAAACTAGCGTTGTTGAGTGGATAATTTTACTAATGAGGTAGAGATACACTTCTTAACCTTACATAATCAAATTAGGTTTGCTCTTAATATTGCTAATTAATTAATCTTACAAGAGATTGGGTGTAAATTAAATTAGTTGTTAAATTTTTAAGGACTTTTTTAAAGATTAAAAAATATTTTTATTAGTTTTTAACCTGTTTTTCTGATTTATTGTAGCATCAAAGAGCATTTTGATGGTTATAACAGTGATTGGATTAATTGGTAATTGACTTAATACCTCTTAAATAAGATTTTAAATTCAGGTCTATAAATGAGAAAAGAAATCACGTTTAAAAAGTTATTTGACAAGTACATTATAAGTTTATAACTTCTTATAATTATTTAATTAACAAGTTAATAAATTAAAATAAATAATCAAAGTTCAAAAAATTAGACCGAGCATTGAATCGGTCTAAACACTGGTTCAAGGTTCAATGGTTTAATTGGAATTAAACTGGTGGTAATAAATTTAATAATTTTAAATTTTATACATTATATATAAAATAAAAAAAATTATTAATAAGTTTCATAACCTAATTTTAAAATCTAAATAATTTAATATTCATTTGTAAACATATTTTGAATTCAAAATAGTTAATTAATATTTTTTACATATTATTTGTTAAGTAAATTTATTATTATTAAAAATTATATACCATAATAATACTTATACAATATTATAATATAGAAAAAAATTTATACAAAAAATAATACTATTTAGTACTAAAAATAATGTTATTCTATTTTTTAAAAAATAAAAAAATTAAATTTTTTTTTAAAAAATTTAAAAAATAAAAAATAATTAAAAAATAAACTGGTTGAACCGGTTCAACACCGGTTTAATCGGTTTTCCACCGGTTTCGAAAAGGGGCAGTCGAGATCTATAACTAGACCGGACCTAGAACCAGAAATCGATCGAACTAACTGGTGTGGATTGAATTTTTGAACATTGTAAATAATTAATGCTAGAAAAAGGACAAAAAAAACTTCAGAAGACATGCAGAAGCAAGTCAATCGTGCTGCAGTATGACATAAGTCCTACCCCATTTTTTTCTTTTTAAGTATTATTTAGTTTTTAAAAATAATAATTTTTCTTGCTTAATAATCTATCATTGGATGTCCTGCTAATTCATCGGCTAACCGTTCTGACAGAATAATAAGATAGGGAAGAAATACATACAGATCTAGAATATTCTTCCACTGAGAGAATGAAAAGGACATACGCTAAGCGGATAGAATAAAGTCACTCGGACTTTCTTCTCTGATTCATCGTAGATACACTCCAGGAAAGAAATTGTGATGAGAGAGATCACCAAGAGAAAATGAGAGAGTGTTATGTTTTTCTGAGAGAGTCCATAATCAGAAAGAACGCACGCATCGGGATATACTGATGCACGATTGCTAGATTCTCTCTTCCGTGTGGTGTGTGGGATTGGTTACAATTAACCGTTCCTTCCCTCTTATAGATATTTAAAATAATAAGTCCTATTTTTTTATTTGGGCTTGGGCTTTATAATATATCTTGCCCAACAAGGGTGGATATAAAGTAACCCAACATCTCCCACTCACACTTGATGGGTTAACCCCTCACAATTCTTCCTTTCCATTTCATACTAAGTGTTCTACCGTGACCGCATGGGCATGACGTCTTTAATTTGGTATTCTCGTACTAGAAATCCTTCTTATGGACTAGCACGAAATCACCTTATGTATTTTGTTTTTATCTTGTTCATGTATTATGCCTTGAATGTCCTAGATTTACCCATATACAATTTTACCCATGACAAATCTAATCCCTCATAAGTTTTTACATAAACTTAGATTGCCTTACTCTTGTATACTTAGTATCTATGCTTAAGATGTTAATATCATAACTTCTTAACGAATATGTCTTAGACATTAGTATAAGTGCGGATATATTCAGATAATCTTCCTTTCGTTCATATTTCATTTCAATATGAAACAATTGCTTTCCTAGCATAATACCTTTTGATCGAATTTATCATGACCATTGGATATATGCTAAAGTAGCTAACATTGAATCATTTTTCCATGAAAATGTCAAAGTCATAAGGACATTAATGAAATGATTTATTCCTCTCAGGGACTCACATAGCAATGAAGCAGAGATCTATTCACTTGCTTCCCAATTATGGTTTTAAAACACATGCAGTATGAATTACATGCTATGTTGTTACTCTTATCACATAAGAGTGTATGTCGATTTTGGTTTGTTGTTAACACCGTATAGATTTAAGTTCAACACACACAGTGTCTAACCCGAATTCTACCAATGCTTCCACTTATCATGACGTCTTTGTTGGAGAATTCATCATCTGGTTACATGTATTATGGATTGTGGGTATCCATAATTCAATCCAAAATTTATATTTATTGGATATCATCCCAACCTATCTCTTCTTTTTATCGAGGTGGCTTATTTTGTGTTGTTTAACTGTCATATCTGCTTTCTTATAGATTTACTAGTGAATACAAAAGATGTCTCATCTTTGCCCACTCTCCATGAGTGTCAAAGGTAGTTACTCGTGTGAGAAAGCTAACCTTATCAACATGTATGATATACTGGACATTATATATTTTCATAAATATATGTACTCAAATGACTCAATTATAGAAAAAATGCATTTAAGTTTATTCATATAATTGATCATTACAGAGATTTATGTTACATCATATCCTATGAATACCAAGTGATTTTACATGATCAACATATATATCTCTAGGTATTGGCTTGGTAAGGGGATCAGCTATCATTTGACGTGTAGGAATATGGTGAATTGTAATACTTTTCAGTGCTATGGCATCTTTTACAAAATTATACTTGGTGTCTATATATGCTTTATCTTACTATGATACTTAGGATCTTTGGTGTAGGCTATAGCTGCCTCGCTATCATAGTTTATCAAAATAGGATCCAATCTATCACCAATGATCCCCAAGTATTTTATGAATCTTTTCAACCATACTACTTCTTGTATTACTGCAGAATATGCAACGAACTCTGCTTTCATGGTAGATAAAGCAATACAAGTCTATTTCTTGCTACATCAAGATATAGCTCCATTGTTTAGCAAAAAAACATATCCAGAAGTCGATTTGTGTAACATCCTACCTCCATTAACACCCAATATCTCGAAATTTCAATCAAACACAATCCAAACAACCCAAACAACATCTCACAACCTCAAACCAGTGGAAACGAACCCCAAATTACCAAATTTTGGGCTGGGGCCACGGCCGCTACAGTACCGCCGCGGCTCCATCTTTCTCTGAGACATGACTTGCTACTGGACGGCTGGCGCCGCGGCCTGCACTTCTGGCGCCTCAGCGCCCCCTTCTGATGTCCCACATCAGCACTTCAACACTCTGGGGCGAACTTCCGACGCGCATAACTTTATGCTCCGACCTTCGATTGACTTGATTCTAACTCCTACAAGTCAATCTAGTCCCAATTTAACCACGGACACCACTTTCACCTCAATCCAACTCCATATGGAGATTCTGGACCTCCGTCACTGTTTTGGCCACTTAATGACCAAAACTCATTACTAACCAACCCCATTTGTCACCAAAGACAACTGGTCCCTCAGAGACCATTCATACAAGTCTTAAATCTCCAAACGAACCTATCCAAAGAGGTTTCACCTCAAAGGAACCACTCCTATGAGTTTTGACCCCCTTGAAGCTCAACATGACAAGATGGGCTACAGGCCCTAACACACAACAGCCAGGCCCAAACCACTCAGGGCTCACAAATACAACCATACCAACTTCCACACACCTAACACTCTCAGCACACCAACATAACACATTCCATAAAACATAATCAAACATACATTCATCCGTAACAATCTTATCAATCTCATATTTCCAATACACACTTTTCTACCCTACTTGGCACATAATACATTAACCAAAAATACAAACACTACATAGACTTCCCACGTACGCAGCTACTCTCTTTGCTTCACCGGACTAGAGCCAGCACCTTCACCTGAAAGGGTTAGTCATGGGAGAGGGTGGGGTGAGACAATGTCTCAGTAACCGGGATCAACAACACATAAACATATATATATACACAGATATGAATCATATAACATATGTATGCAATGTAAAATGCATGGTATGCATGTCGTCCTCTCTGGGACTTCCATCCTTATTCTCCCTAACACAATTATACACATAACCCATCCTTATCCTCCCTAACGCACATATACAAATATCCCATCCTTATCCTCCCTAACACACGTATACATATAATCCATCCTTATCCTCCCTAACACACATATACATATAATCCATCCTTATCCTCCCTAACATATACATACATCACATACTCCAACCTTATTCTCCCTAACAATTTCATTTATCATCATATATTATACATCATCACGTCATCACCACTTTATTCGTCATATATCACGATGTAACGATAACATGTGGTGATGCTAATGTATCATCATAAACATCATGATCATCATGTCATATCCCAATACTCATAAACATCATTTACTATACACATACCACAATATATAATAACAATACACAAACATATCACTATCGTGGTATGAAAGAGACATGCATATATATATATATACAACTATACATACTATCGTATAAAACCACATAAATAAACACCCGGTTATCTCAGGTTGTCAATACCGCGCTCACGCAAGTTCCACACGCTTTCTTGAACTTCAATACGCTTGAGCCCCACACAGCTAACCAGATAACCAACTTAGATCCAAGCTCCCTCGGTCTGAAATCACCCCTGGACGCCAAAGAATCAAACCCTAGCACAGCTCTCTCGCGATCTCCCTCGATTTATTTTTGTTTCTTCCCGTCCGAGCGTCCGAAATGATCCGGTTTTAAACAAAAATCTCGACTCTCGCCGCGGCTCCACACCTCTCGCCGCGGCTCCTTCATAAAATTTTCGAAAAACGCCGCGGAGTCCCTTTCCTGTTTCCTCTTCAATCATATCCGTCCGATCCTGAACACAAAACCAATAAAGATATTATGAGGGGCGTTACAATTTGCGTTCATCTAGATCTCCTCCCCAATCTGCATCGGAGTATCCTACCAAGTGTAAATCGCTTCCTTGATAACATAAGGCATAATCTGCTGTGCCTTACAAATATCTCAAGATTCTTTTCATAGCTTTCCAATGTTTCAGTCCAGGGTTTGATCAGTACCTGCTGACCAAACCAACTGCATAACATATGTTTGGTCTCGTATACATCATGGCATACATTAAGTTACTAACCGCACTGGAATAAGGGACCTTTTCCATCATCTTCTTTTCAGACTCTGTTTGAGGACACATGTCTCGGCTCATTATTTCTCCTCTTGAAATAGGAATATCCATAGGTTTACAGTTTTTCATGTTGAATCGCTCAAGAATTTTCTCAATATAATTTTTCTGAGAAAGGGATATTAATTTTCTTAGCTGATCTCTATGGATTTTAACTCCAAGTATATAATCAGCTTCACCCATGTCTTTCATTTCAAAATTTGAAGATAGCTATTCTTTGATAGCTATAATCAAATTTAGACTATTTTTGGCTAATAGTATATCATCCACATAAAGGGATAATATCACAAGATTCTTTTCAAAACTCTTGATATATACACAGTGGTCCTCGTCAATCATTTGGAAATTGTATGAGGTTATAGCTTGGTGAAACTTTAAATATCACTGTCTAGATGATTGTTTAAGTCCATAAATGAATCTTCTTAGCTTGCAGACATTATTCTCTTTTCCTTTCTCAATGAAACCTAATGGCTGTTGCATATAGATTTCTTCATCTAGTTCACCATTTAGAAATGCAGTTTTTACATCCATTTGATGTAATTCTAAATTTAAACTTGCTACTATTATTAGAATTAGTCTTATGGAGTTAAAGCGCACAATAGGTGAAAAGTATCTTCATAATCTATACCTTCCTATTGAGTATATCCTTTTGCCACTAATCGAGCCTTGTATCGTTCAATCGATCCATCTGCATTTCTCTTAATTTTGAGAACCCATTTATTCCCAATTGCCTTACGTCCAGATGAAAGATTGACCAAATCTCAGACTTGGTTTATCCTCATCAAATCCATTTCCTCTTCCACTGCTTTCTTCGATTCATTACTAGCAGGGCATGATAGAGCCTCATGTATTGAACTAGGCTCATCATAATCTTGTGGGGTAACTATAAGTGCAGTCCCTTCTATTGGGAAACGTTTCTTTGGTATACTTTCTCTGTTACTTCTCCGTAGTGGGATCTCTTGTAAGTTATTCTGTTCTTGAACAGAATCTTGTACTTGTCCTCGTGAGCTCCCACTCGAATTAAGAGGTTGAGGTATATAAATTTGTTCCTTAGTTTCTTTATGTATCTCATAAAGAAATATAGTACGATCTACCTCACCCCTGTTAGGAAATTCATTTTCTAGAAATGTTGCATCTCTAGATTCTATTTCAGTGACACTCCCATCCTGGTTTTCTCCAATGAAAACGTAACCCTTAGATTGTTCAGAGTATCCAATAAAGATACATTTCTTCCCTCTTGGACCTATTTTTCCATATTTATTGGAAGTATCATGGACATAAGCTATCGACCCCCGGGGTTTTAAAATATTTAAATTCGGCTTACGATTTGTCCATAGCTCATAGGGTGTTGATGTGACCGATTTTGAAGGCACACGGTTAAGTATGAAGGCTACTGTTAAAATTGCATCTCCCTAATATGAAATGGGTAGATTGGCTTATGCCATCATTGTCCTAACCATATCTAGTAATATTCTATTTCTTCTTTCGGCTACACCATTTTATTATGGGGTGCCAGGAATTGTAAGTTGCCTTACTATTCCCTTTTCTTCACAGAGCTCTTTGAATTGATCTGATAAATATTCACATCTGTGATCGGTCCTTAATGCTTTGATTTTCTTGTCCATTTGATTTTTGACTAAGTTCATGTAATGTCTAAAACATTCTAGTGCTTCAGATTTATGTGACATCAAATAAACATAACCAAATCACGAGTAATCATCAATGAAAGTGATGAAATAAACAGCTCCATGTTTTTCCCTCACACTCATAGGATCACAAATATTTGAATGGATTAATTGCAACGGAGTTTCTGCCCTAGTTCCAGTTCCAAATGGTTTTCTAGTTGCTTTACCAGCCAGACAATGCTCATATAAAGACATTTCCATTTTATCAATTGTACCTAACAATCCTTCTTTAGCTAATTTAATCATTCTATTTTGATTAATATGTCCTAGTCTAGCATGCCAAGTATTCATATCAATATTTGAATTGGAAGAAGTTGCAAAGCAATCATGCATATAAAAATCACCAACAATATCCATTACAAAGAACTTCTTTGAAAGAAAAGCTGAAGTATAAAAGGTTATTCTTAACGAAATGTTTGCTATCTTACCATAAAAGTTTACATTAAAGCCATAAATTAATAGGCAGGAAATAGAAACTAAGTTCCGTCGGATGTCAGGTGCATGGAGTCCATCATAGAGGATCAAGGTTTTTCCACTTTGCAAAGTTAATTTGCAGGTTCCTATACCTTTCACCTTAACTCTCGCATTATTACCAACATAAAACCACTTGCTTTGATTCAGCAATCGACGGTACTCCGCAAAGGATCCTTAATCCTTGCTCACATGGTTTGTGGAGCTTGAGTCAATTATCCAAGAAGAAGAAATAGTTTTTGTTAAAAAAAAGTACTTGAAACACAAGATATATGTGAATTAACATAATTCACTAATATATTTTCACGTTCATTTTGCTTAGGGCAATCCCTTGCAAAATGACCCATTTTTATGTAGGAATAGCACTTAACCTTACTCAGGTCAGTATTCTTCTTCTTTTCGCCTTTCTTCTTTCTTTTCTTGAAAGGTTTATTCCCCTTTTTAAATTTCGAGCCATTCTTCTTACCCTTTCTCATAATTTTCTTGTTCTTTTTTGAATTGGGCTTAGGATTAGAAGGTCTTGCTTCTTCAATCAGATATGCTTGTCTAGAGGTTCTATAGGCCTCTAGACATTCATCTTCAAGCTCCAGGTATTTTGCCACATCACTGAAAGTGTTGATATTCTCATTATGGGTCAAGTTGACTTTCATGTTCTCCCAGCTTGAAGGGAGTGACCTTATGACAGCCTGGATCTGCTGTTCATCAGAAAATTCATGCCCAGCTTCCTTCAGTTCTCTGATCATGCTAGCCATCTCTCGTAGATGCTGTTTCAAAGGAGTGTTAGGCCTTAACTTATAAGTATTAAACTTAATTGTCAGCCTTCTTAGTTTGGTGGTAGAAGTACCTCCAAACTTATCCTTTAATGCCATCTACATGGCCTGTGCAATTGAATATTTTTCATATTCACACATTAGGTCATTGGCCATAGTGCCCAGCATAGTAATACGTGCTATGCTGTTCTTCCTTTTCCACGCCATGTAGACCTCTTGGTCTCTCCTATGTTAGGCAGTATTACCAGCTTCAGGTTGTGTCATAACTACAGTCAGTAGCTCTATAGCATCTTGTTCTTCCAATATATATGAAACCTTTCGGTGCCAAATGTCCCAACCCATTTAATTTGTCTTTCTTATTCAGCTTAGTAATTATACTCTTGGTCACCATCCTTAAATCAGTTACTAGACTATCCCACATAAATGATTTCTATTATTGAGCTGGACTAAAGAATATTTTTAATAAAATATACATGTAGCACAGAATAACATACAATGTCATATACTTGTATTATTTCTTATTAGAATAATAATAATTCCATTAGTTCCATGATCAGGAGACCACACGTGTATCTCCCATCACACAGATGCCAATGTTACCACTATTATCTATTAAGATTTTAATACAAGTGCTTGAAAAATTAACTCTAAAAAAAACTCGTATTTTGAGAACTCCCCACTCAAATAAAACATATATTAAGAACAAAAAGAACATTAAATTCATACAAGAACATAGTCATTGTACAAAAAATTAATATAAATTCTATACATAAATTAAATAAGAAAACAGAAATAAATCATTTTCCTCTTAAGAGTGCAATTCGATATTTTCATGCCTCTATTAATCGCATCGACCTAAGTGTAATCTGAATATTTCTTGTTTTGTATATTCATATCTTCTCTTAGCTTAATTATGACGTTCGTGAAGAACTCAAGATTTTCCATATTCACCACAAAATGTGAATACTTCACAAGAATTGGATGTAGGTCTTTCAAATGTTTTATTTTTGTTGTATCCCTATTTGCTATGTCTTGGGCTACAGAGTGGGTAAGAGGTTGGACTACCTCTTGCTCTTCAATTTTAGACTCTTCAAAAATAATTTTATCTTCTTTTGGTCCATTTGGATCTGTATACGCTTCTTGAAGTTACTTAGGATTTTCTTCTTCTTCTAGAAATTCCTCATCAAGATCTTTATCAAGAGGTTCATCCTCTAGAATGAGTTCTTTCAAATATTCATAATTTGGAGAACCATATTCAACTATTTTAATGCCTTTTAGAATTCTCTAATTTCATTATTTTTATCTTCAATAAAATAGTATAAATTATTAAAATAATTTTGAAATTTTTAAATAAAAAAACGTATATGTACGTACTGAAATAACTCTAAATGGATTCAAAATTACATTAAAATTGGGCAAATAGCATATCAAATTAAAGATATCAAATTTAGGGATTTTTAGAAATAAATCGTCTCAATTGGATGTTTCATGTGCCTACATGTGCCCCTAGAAGATTCAGAGTGCAAAAAAATACTGAAAAAACTCCATGCACCATCGTAGAGTTTGAATCCGGCCACACGCACCGGCCCAGCATCTCTCACGCGTCATTCGCTCTTTGACAATGTGCTCCACATGGCCAAATCACATGCTGATGAGCCCCACGCGCCATGTTAGTGATCCTTTTTTTTTTAATTTGACATTAAAATTTTTTTTTGTTTTTTTCCCCCTGATTGGGCCGGCCTTCTTCTGCCCAACGAAATTTTTTTTTGCTTGGCCCAATCTACTATTTTAAGTTTTTTTTATTATTAGGCAAAACGACGTGTCGTTTTGGTGTTCTACCAAAACGACATGTCGTTGAGGTTGTCCCTGACCTCCATCCAGGTCAACCCGACCCGGTTTGTACTCGGTGGCGAACCCGCATACCCACCACCATGTTTTGCCATTTTTTCCTTCGTCTAACGTCTGTTTGAGGCAATTTTGGTATTGTTTCTCTTGTCTCATCGTCGTCTACACGATGGTGGTCTCCTTTTGTCCAAAAAAAAAAAGTGATTTGAGTAAACCCCTTTTTTTTTAGTTTTACCCGCGAATTCACATCATTTTTTGCTATTCTTTCTCTTGTTCGATGTTCATTTAACATGATTTCAGTGGCCTTTTTTCCGTCTCTTCATTCTCTACAATGGTGTTCTTCTTTGTCTAGGAGGAGATGATTTCAATGAACCCAAAAAGTTCACTACACCGTGTATATATATGTATATGTTTTTTAAATTGAGATCCCCCTTATATAGATTCCTATTTTCATTTTTTTTAGTATAGACAGTATGCTAAAAGTATATCTATAAAAAACTCATAATAAAAACATAGACTGAATGCAAATATTGGAACTCAGAGAGATAAGTTATAATTGGCAAATAAAAATTGCAGCGGATTTAGGTTTGTTTAGAATTTATCCAGGCTCTTATGCCAATGACAGAATAATAAGATAAGGAAGAAATACATACAGATCTAGAATGTTCTTCAACTAAGAGAATGAAAAGGACATACGCCAAGCGGATGGAATAAAGTTACTCGGACTTTCTTCTTTGATTAACCATTGATACACTCCAGGAAAGAAATTGTGAGGAGAGAGATCACCAAGAGAAAATGAGAGAGCGTTGTGTTTTTCTGGGAGAGTCCATATTTAGAAAGAATGCATGCATCGAGATATACTGACGCACGATTGCTAGATTCTCTCTTCCGTGCGGTGTGTGGGATCAGTTACAATTAACCGTTCCCTCCCTCTCATAGATATTTAAAATAATAAGCCCTATTTATTTTTATTTGGGCTTGAGCTTTATAATATATCTTACCCAACAAGGGTGGATATAATGTAACCCAACACGTTCCATCAAATTAAGAGATCATATCAGATTTTTTGTGTGTTCGTGAGCACGTGTAGGAGGGAACTCCATGATTTTAGAGCAAGAGAGGATCTAAAGCAATGTTTTGAAAAGCGAACTGAAAGGTCAGACCAGTTGGACCATCATCTGGTGCGAAGAATGGCTCGATTTTCAGCTTTGGATTGTTTTAGGGGTTGAACCAGATTGGACTGCTTTGAATCAGCCATTGAGCTGGAAACCAGAGTTGAGCCGGGAACCAGAGTAGTTTTTAGAAAACTGGACAATTTTTTAAATTGGGTAAAATTTAACTTAAATTTAATTTTTTTGCCAAAATTATTAATTATAAAAGTTATTAGAAAGTAAAACACTATTTTTAGTTTTATTTTAAAATTACTAATTATAAAAATAAAAAATTTTGTTGTATTATACTCTCTCTGCGCCAAATTATAAAAGAATTTTGAGACTCTTTATTTATCTCAAAATATAAGAGATATTGATAAAATTTTTGGAGAAGTTAATATCATTTTTCTTTTATACCCTTGAGTGATTAAGATTGTATTGATAATTACTAATAATGAATTAGTCTTATTTCAGACTTTTAATGTGGGCAATTTTGGAAAAAAATTGAAATTGTAGTATAATTAATTAATTTAACTACCAAAACTATTTTTTCCTTGATACAGATGAAGTAATTATTTATTTTTTATAATTCGGGACGGAGGGAGTATAGTCATTTTATAATATGATGGTCATGTAGTGTTATCATGTTAAAGTATTTTAGCATTACTTTCAATGATTTAATATAAATTATTGCTATGTGAACTTATTAACTTATTATGAATTTAAACTACTTAAATTTATTCTCTTAACAATTTAATATTTTATTTTTATACATATATTATTATATATAATATTATTTTTACTTAATTATTACATTACCCGGTAAAGTTTCCGGTTCGATATTCGGTCCGGTTTTTAAAATATTGATCTAAAGTTGAAGATGAAACTTCTAAAATAGACTGCCGAAGCTGAAACATATGTTTGTAAAGGAACAAAGTTAACAAACAACGCTATAACATTTATAATAACAACTTTACAATCGTATAAAAAGCTTTACCTATCATTAAGATTGAGAAAAAATTACTACCTTCCCTCAAAAAAAGTTCTATATAATATATCGTAATAAACTTGATAATCTTTAATTTATATAGCAACCACAAAATAGAAACTGCCTGCACTGCAGTTTCTATTTCCAACGAGTGCTAATTTTGAGTTTGAGAAGTATATTATTCACATATGCCATACACACACACATATATAGATAGAGAGGACAAATAAAATTAAAGATACTATACAATAAGTTCAAGAATACAACACTCAAATTTTCATATTACACACCATAACCCTTAAATCTACTTCAAAGCTACTTGGAGGATAGAAAATATGGTCTGAATAATGGTGAGAATGAGGAGTATGATTCCGGCAATGGAGGCCACAGTTTGCCAAGGTGTTCTACAATAATCACGTCTCAAAGTAGCCTTCCTCTTGTGCCATGGATCTTGATAGAAGCCATTCAACCTTCTGCAGATATCAACATAATCTGAATTTATATTATATCTGTCTACTTCTTTGCGAAGACCATTAAACACTTCAACAACATCATTGGTATCACCTAAAGAGTTGCCAACTATTTTATTGTGGATAAGGATATCCACATCTTTGTTTGTGTTCATTATTTGATCCAATAAAATAGCATAATCAGTAATGTAAGGTTCTAAAGGATAATGACACTGCTCTAAAGCTATCACATTTCTAAAGAAATTTTCAGTACTATCTTGCACAGAAATATATGGGACCTCCAGAGTATGCTCTGAAAATTTCAAGTCAAGTAAGCACTTACTCGTGCTTGCTTTCAACTTTACTCCTGACTCATGCAGCTCTTTTGCACTATACAAAAGAATATGGTCTCGAGCCTCAGAGAATGGTTTCCTTGGAGGTTTTGTTATTGGTAAGTGATAGAACCTAAGAAGATCTGCGAAATGCTTTATCCCAACACTTGAATCACGCTCCAAGTCTTGTATATTATAAGAACGAAAGAAGGCATAGGTCAGCAGAAGAAAGGAAGGGACCACACCATGAACGTTTAGGGGAAATACCCTATTGTATAGCTCTTCAAGAAAAAAGAATGGAAGTTGATTCTCAAGTAAAAGCAAATCCCTCTCTATATCACTACTCATTCTCGGTTGTGAAAGTTTTGCATCCGTTGTTTTCCCCCAATGATAAATCCCGCTGAAGAGTTCATTGACGAAAATAGCATCCACTAATATCAGTTTCACAAGTTGTTTCTTACTCAGGTTGATGTTCTCTGAGTAAGAAGCCCGAACTTTTGGCTCTGAATCCTTCACGAAACTGACCAAATCGTCCAAGCTTGTCCCAGCCTTTTGTGTAAATCTTTTGAACATTATTTGTTTGTGCCTTTCCATTTCTTGCAGTCTGGCTTTGCCATAGTGAAAGGGACCAATGGATACAACTTTTGGGGTGTAAGCATCTGGTTTCATATCACGGAGTGATTGGGGCACCTTGTAGATACAGAGTGTGGGTGACAAGAGACCATCATCGCTAATCTTGGTCATTGCTTCAATATCAATGATCACATCATCATTCATCTATCAAATTTGATTTAGAAAACGATTAGCATTTCCATAAGAAAAAAAGGGGACAAGATAAGGGGAAAAAAAGGAAAAGGAAGATAAGCTTTTGAAGCGTAAATTGTGATTTTAGTAATAACCAAGGTATTAAAAATTGAATCGGATATTAAACCGGACAAAATTTAAAGTTTATTGATTCAATCGTACTTCAATTAAAATTAAACCAGTGGTTATGAAATTAATAATTTTTAAATTTTATATGATATATATTATATAGAAAATTAAAAAATAAATATATTATATTGAAAATTTTTTAAAAAAAATTCATAACCTAATATTAAAATCTAAAAATACTAATATTTATCTATAATCATATTTGTTGGTAAAAAAAAATCTATAATCATATTTTGAATTTAAAATAATCAATTAATATTCTATTTTTATATTATTTTTTAAGTAAAAAATATATAAAAAATACTATTTAATAAAAAAATAATATTATTTTATCTTAAAAACTAAAAAAAATTTTAAAAAATGTAACCAATTCTCTACCGCCTTACTATTAATTCATATTAATTCATAATCGATTTGACCGGTTTTCCACCAATTCTATAAATGACTAACTTTACCGGACCTAACACCAATTCCTTATTCAACCAATCAAACCAATTGGTTTGGTCTAGTTTTTAATACTATAGTAATAACTCAATATAAGATTCTACACATAAGCAAAAAAGCAATAAGAAAATAAGAGCCTTTCAGAATTCAACAAGAGTGCAGGATATGCAAACTTCTTGTTGTTCCAAGTGATTTGAGGATAAATCATTTGAAGGACGAGTGGTATGGAGAAATGGTTGCATAATTTTCACCTTTTCTTGAGTAATATTGTCGTCAGAGGTCAAGTCTGCTACCTGCTTCACGTCTGCCATCTTGCAAGATATTGTTACTACAATGAATTAGCTTTGGATGCATATTTAAAATACAAATGAAATGTCACAAAACAATACAGTTAAAATAAATTTTTGAAAACAAAATATTATAAGTAAATATAATGATTGAATAAATGCAAAAAGTAATAACGTTCAGAAAAACCAGTTTTTTTATTATATTTACTCCGCGCTCGGAATCCGATCCACTATTGATCGATCGGCAGTAAACATTAGCAATCTTTCAAGTATTGGGATTTGGGAAATTAAAAAAGAAAAGTAATACACAAAGGAAAGATCAACAAATCAAGAAAAACTTTCACAATTAAGCAATGTTTTTAAGACAGGACCAGTTGAATCCATCAAAGACACCTGTTTCATTCACTAGTTAAACCAGGGTCGAATTATTTTCAAATCGATAATAATAAAATTAATATATTTTAATTTTACATACTAAAGTAATATATAAAAATTAAAAAATTTGTAACTAATAAATTTTATAAGTTAACATTCAAATTTAAAGAAGTGAATATTTGTTTATAATCATTCATTAAAAACAAAATAGTAAACTAATAATTTATCATCATAGTATTTATTAAATAAATTTATAATTATGTACAAAAATTATGCTTATATAATATTAGAATATAGGAAAAAACATTTTCACCAAAAAATGATGTTGTTTTGTACTAACAACTAAAAAATTAAAAAAAAAGGTTTAAACCAATAAAACAAGTAACCGGGCTACTTTTCCTTTTATTATTATTATTATTATTATTATTATTATTATTAACCAATTATCTCTTTTACACCAGTAATTCAATAAAGTTTTAGGCTATCAGTTCATCGGTTTTAACCAACTCTTGACTAGTTGGATTCAGTTTTCATAACATTGCAATTAAAAGTATTGGATACAATAATTGTACATAAACTATATATACAGCTTCCATGTATTGTACATAGTAAAGGAAATTAGTTGCATTATTCAAAACTTGCAAAACGTGGCGCTTGCTATAAATTTTACATTTTATATTGAATTATTATAACTAGTATTAAATAAGACTAAAATGCTAATAATTAAGGAATTAAACATGCATTTGCAATCCTGCAAAGTTGAAAGCAAAAAGGAAAGTAAACAAGATATGAAAATCATTCACAATTAATGGAGGAGAGAGTAGATGATTCAATACCTTCTTCCAAATGAATAGAGTTTGAATCTCTATAATGCAATGAGGTTTATGCAACTTGTGTTTCTTTTACTATATATGCAAATACAACTACATAGAAGTAACACCAAGTACTTTCTGATATTCAATTGTTGAGGTTCTACTTATTATTATAGCATGGACTTCATCCCTCTACAAGCCATGTGTTTTTCTGGAAAAACAAGTATTACTTTGCAAGGAAGCAACATTTGTTCTTGAGAAAGATAAGAAAGTAATCCATAAAGGAATAATTTAAGGGGCGAGAATCTCCTTTTGCACGAGCTTCTTGATTACTTGTCAGACGGTCTATGATTGATTAAATTAAACCAGAAGTCGCAGTAAGGCAAAGTAATTGTGATGTCTAAGTAGTTACTGCTTCAGGCCAAAAAATATTTGACACTGCAAGTATACGGATCGACATAAAAAAATATAGAGGAAGTAAAGCATTGTCTCATACAAAGATTTGAGTTCAAACCCAGTCAAGTACCACATATAGCATATTTACTTAAATTGAGCAAATATAAAAATAAGATTATGAAAATGAGAAACTAGAGATCAAGTGATAATGTCCATAATTGTTCAGAAAATTCAAGATTGATAATAACTGGCAATAAGTTACAGTTTGTAAAATGTGGCAATTCAAACATATCAAAATTATTTGTGTGGACCATCAAGCTTTTGGTTCAATTGGTAAGAGATTATACCAACTTTATTATAGTTTGCATTCTGGGAATACATTCATATTAAATACTTAGTGATAAAGCATTATTATAGGATGCCGGATGGTTTGATAAAAAAAATATCAATCACATGGATTAACATATTTTTTTGGATATTTAAAAGGAAAATTAACTTTAATATATTATATATAAATAATTTCCTATTATTTTTTATTGTTTAATTCTTGAACATTGACGTCATATAATCTATTATTAAAATAAATTATTCAATTAGTTAATATACTTTTTTTTTTTTGGTCTTGGACCAAGAGTATCTCCCTTCGCAGGAAAAAACTAATCTAAAACTACTTGGATAATTAATATAATATACGAACACTATTCTAATTCTATAACCAGCAAAAGTACAAAGTTATCTCAATTGGGGTATGAATCATTGGAATTCGAGTGACAACTTATGGTAAATTATCGATCGAATTTGATTAATTGATATTGGTGTTGTTTCCACTGAAGCATGTCTTTGAATCTCACTCAAAGATAAAATTTAGTGAAATAATTAATCATCCGAAGAAAACTCAATTGGGGACAAATATTAGTCTTCTCTTGAATATACTTCGCTTGATTTAAGAGTAAAGTAAGACATCTCTCAAATTTTTTGAGACTCTAAAAATCTCTTTTAACGGATTCTTAAATTTTGTAGAGAAATTATGACAGCTTAAACAAGAAATCACACCATATCGGCATAGTTTGAGAACCATTTTATTTTTATCCAAGAAAGTTAATTCAATTTGTAGGAGTTAGGACAGAAAATTTCTGAGTAATTTGAATAGAAAATTACTTGTCTGACAGCAAAAGTATGAAGTTATCTGCATTGGTTGGATGAATGATCGTTTGAATTTGAGAGACAAAAGTTTAGTGAAGTATATATGAACATGAACTTTGATTTAATGAAATTGGAGCCGTTTCCTTGGTTGAAGCATCTGACTTGTAATATTAACCAGTGCTAAGATTAAAAGGGGAAAAAAACAACTTAGTAAATTAATTACGAGCACACACACCCACACACACACAACGTTATTCACGTTTTGGATACCTGGCGTGATTTAGCAAATAAAGTAAGACATCCCCCAAACTACATAAGAGTAGAAGAATTTCTTATTGCTTGATTCTTAAATTGTATTAAAAAAAAGGTGAGCCCTCGTGCATCACGTGGAAAATATTGTTATACTTTCAGTCCACTTTTATTATCAGTCTAAAACATTATTGTCTATATATGTTTTTCATCTAAAAGTAAACTGGGAGAAATAAAAAAAAATTGGGAGGCCAAATTTTTTATCTCTAAATAAATTACAGTAAGAGGTTCGATTTACATTTTTGTTTTCCTCAATTTGGAAGGGGGCTCAAAGAGCCTTTGTGGTATTGTACGTAGGATCGAACCTATGACACCCGATTTTTTTTGTTTAAGTGTGCGTTTTATTGTCTTTTTCTTTGGGGGGGGTGTAATGCCCCTCATGATACTTCCCTTGACATGGTGTTCAGGACCAGAGGAAGCGAGATAGAGATAGACTCAAGAGGAACCAGAAAAGGCTCCGCGTCGCAGCGAGGAGCAGAGCCGCCGCGGCGAGAGACCTTCCAGTGGCATTGTTCCGGATAATTTGGTGGAGCCGCGGCGAGGAGTGCTGTAGCCGCGGCGAGAGTCGTAAAAATGGTTTAAATCCGGATCAGTCGAACGCGAAAGAAAGAAAGGAAACGAAGGGAGCGACGCAGAGAGACGAGGAGCAGTGCTAGGGTTCGGCATTTTCGGTGTCCCAGAGTGATTCTCGTCCATCGGGAGCTTGGATTCCAGTTGGTAAGCGTTCCCTACTCCTCTCTCTCCATTTTCTTCGGTTGAAATTTGGGATTTCCGGTTGTATGGTTGGATTTCCGAGTTGGGGTGAAATCCGCTGATTGAAATGGGTGATTTGAGGTTAATGGAACGTGTTTTGGTATTCTTGTTGCTTGGATGTGAGTTTTGAAGGGATTATGTGTGTTTAGAGCTTAACCCTAGGTTGTTTTCGGTAATGGCTCTTAGGAATCCGAGGTGTCTAAGGTTGTATGGTGTTTGAGTAATCCCTAAGAGCTTATGGATGCATGAAAAGGGTGTTGGAACCTTGGGTTAGGTTAATGTGGTTGAATTGTGATGTTTGATTTGTTGGTATATTGTGCTAATGGAAGAATTGTGACATGATAAAGGTTGTTGGCTAATCAAGAGGGGTTCATGCGTACTGGACAGTTCAAGGAAGCTTGTGGAATTTGTGTGTGTGTGGTAACGACAATTGAGGTAACCGGGTGTTTGTTTATATTGTATTGACTATGTTATACGATAGTACGTGTACTTGTATATATATGCTTGTTTCATTCATACCACGATACTGATGGATTGTGTGTACTGTTTATATGTATATATATATATTGTGGTATGAATACTGTTAGACGATGGTTATGACTATGATGATGATATGTGTGATGATGAAATGATATGTTGCATACATGACATTATGATGATGATATGATGATACATGAGCATCACCACATGACATTGTGAGATTGTGATGTATGGTGGATGTAGTGGTGATGACGTGATGGTGGTATGATGTATGATGATATATATTATATATGTTAGGGAGGATAAGGTTGGATTATATTATATATGTTAGGGAGGATAAGGTTGGATTATATTATATATGTTAGGGAGGATAAGGATGGATATTATATATGTTAGGGAGGATAAGGATAGATGATATATGTGTTAGGGAGGATAAGGATGGAGTCCCTGTGAGGGCGACAAACATGTCATTCATTTCATATTGCATTCATGATTTGTGTGAGATATATGTATATATATGTGTGTGTGGTTGTCGTTCCCGGTTACTAAGACATTGTCTCACCCCCCCTCTCCCATAAACTAACCTTTCAGGTGACGGTTTTGGCACGAGTCCGGAGAAGACGCGGGAGTAGCTGTGTACGTGGGATTAGTCTATGTAGTGTGTATATTTTGGATAATGTATTGTGCCAAGTAGGATAGAGAAGAGTTTGTAATGGATAATGTTACGATTGAGATTGGCTATGTATGTATGTTTATGTAAGTGGTATGTATGGTTGAATGTTGTTGAGAAGTTTGTGTGACAGTTTTGGTTAGTCCAGAGTGTTGTTGGGCCTTGTTGGTTTGTGTAAGGGCCTGTAGCCCATTTAGTCAAGTTGGGTTCCAAGGGGTCAAATCTCAGAGGGGTGGTTCCTTTGAGGTGAAAAATCTTTGAACATGTTAGTTCGAGGGATTTGGACTTGTATGAATGGTCTCTGAGCGACCAGTTGCCTTTGGTGGCAATTAGAGTTGGTTAGTGGTGAGTTTTGGTCAGCAAGTGGCCAAAACGGTGCCAAGAGTCCAGAATCTCCATTCGGAGTTGGATTGAGGTAAAAGTGGTGTTTGTAGATAGATGGAGACTAGATTGACTTGTAGGAGTTGGAATCGAGTCAATCGGAGGTCGGAGCATAAAGTTATGCGCGTCAGAAGTTCGCCCCAGAGTGTTGAATTTGCTGATATGGGATATCAGCTGGGGGCGCCGTGGCGCAGGAAGTTAGGCCGCGGCGCCATGAGAGCAGTAGTGATGTTGTGACAGGGGAGGCCGGAGCCGCGGCGGTACTGTAACGGCCGCGGCCCCAGCCCAGATTTTGGTGTTTTTGAGTTGTTTCCGCTGTGTTTTTGAATTGGAAGAGTTGTTTTGAGATGTCAGGGTTGTATTTGGTCAGATCTTGATGTTTTTGGTTAAGTATGGAGGTGATAGGAGGTAGGGTGTTACAGGGGGGTGGTGGGGTGTGATGTGGGGTGGGTTGTGGGTGGTGAGGAACAGTCTTGCCAATAAGGCAGTGCACCAAGGGCTTAGATTTCTATTCAATTTCAAACAAACTTCCATACGGAATGGAAATAAAAAATATTTCTAAAACCCACTGTTTGGTATGAACTTTGGAAAGTGATTCCTCTTTTACTGGCATGAAAGATGAAAATTTAGATGTAAAATATATATCTATAGGAAAATTAATCTTTTAGTTTCTATAATTTTCAATAATTTTTTAATATGTTCCTATACTTTAATATTTTTAAACGACTCCATAGAGTTTATTTTACTATGATTAGTCCGTATATTATCAAGAGTTTGCAATATATGATTCTTCAAAGATCATTTTTATCATACTCTTATAAATAAAATTTACAAAAATAAATAACATATTCTTTGCAACATATTTATTTTTGTAAAATTTCATCATTCGTTTATAAACAAATTTGTTAAATTAATTTCAAACAAAAATCACTAGAAAGTTTTTTCTCCAAATAAATTCAACTATAACCAGGGAAATCCAATTAAATTTTTCTCACAAATGAACCAATTAGGCACATTTTTTTTTTATATCTTATATGAAATCTAAAATGAACCATATTATTTATAACTTTTAGATAGTTCAACTTGTAAATTTTACATTAAATACAGTCTATACCAATTTTTAATTTGGTTCATATAGTTCAATTTTTTTCATATCACTCCCTAATCTTTTTGCATGTTAAGGAATTTAATCCCTATCTGGTTAGATATAATTTAGGAAATGTAGCCTTTGATATGAGGAAACGTTCAAAGCAATGTGGAGGAATCATCAAAAAAGAAAAAAAAATGCACACGCGTCCGCACACACACAAAAGAAAAGAAGAAATTATTATATATATATATATATATTTATATATATCAAACGGAGAAGTGGTCCTGCTAACAGGTGAGAGCTTAATTAACAGGTAACATACAAAAATAGATGTTTAAGGCTTAGAAATAACGGATAAAGCTCCAATAATGTACTTTTCCTTCCATTTATTTTTTCAAAATCATCATATTAGATTTATAACAACAGGCTTTTACTTTTTGGCGTTTCATGGTCAATAAAAATCTTAGTTTAACTAGCTAGCATAGTATGGCCTCCAACTAGCTGAAATAAGCGCTTGTTGGTTTTATATTGTGATATTTTCAAAGACTTCGTAAATTAAGTTAGATTTAGTTTATTAAAAAAAAAACAAACAAATAAACCAACCCTTCGTTTGATACACAAATTGATAAACTAATCAAATACTATTAAGGTATTCTTTTTCTCTACCCTAACAAATCTGTTTTTAATTAACAACAAAACAATAATGGATATATGAATATTGAAAACGAGGATTATGGGTATGAATGTGTTTGTGTGTGTATATATATATATATATATATTGATGTATAACATCTAATAACTCATAATAACTACATCTGATTCTTACTCTCCATCTACCAAAATTTTCTAATAACTTACGCAGTTATCTTAGAACAATGAATGCAAAAACTACGAGTAAGGAATCCAATTATTTTATGTGGCTACGCGTGCAACTTCTATTTGTATCAAAGTGCTAAATAATTCACAAGCTTGAGATGAACTCTCCCAACCATAATAAATTTTTTAAGCTTGATGATAATAGAACATGTCATGACCCAAAATTTAAGCCTTGACCAATTCATAGACTAAACCAATAAAAGCCTACTTAGCCTAGTAAATCTAATAGAGCAACTTCCACAGCCAGTCAATTTAAATGAAGACTAAAAAGAAAATGCTAAGCTAGTTCTAGTAATAAGCGACACAGTTCATAACCCATTTCAATCCTCACATCTAGAAAACAAATAAAAGTAAAAAAAAAATTAATAAATAGATAAAGGCTATCTAATAAAAAAAATGAACAAATAGATAAGGCTATCTAAGCCAACATGACTCAATCATAAACTCCACTATAGTAGCCACGTCACCACGGATCTGCATTACCATCAAACTAGCTTTTGTCCTACCTAATGTCTAAGAAGTCAAATTTCTTTATAGTGCTCTATTCAGATGTCTGCTAATCTAAAAATGTAGAAAATAGAGGGGTAAGTCTACCACTGGCTCAGTAAAGGTATAAACAACAAAGCATACATAAGGAAAGCAAAGAACGTATAGGACTTTTCTAAAAACAACTTTACAAGTAAGTCAACATACATTAAAATAAATCACCCACATGCAAAGCACTTCCATACAATCAGTAATGGATCAAGCGCAAATTAGTAATTGATTCGCCTATCCAATTGAATCTCATGTACATTTAGATAAAAACACTTGATGCTATCACATTGTATGCCTTACAAAATCCATTAATCCACCCTCTATAATTAGTGACGGGAAAAACACTTGATGCTATCATAATATATGCCTCACAAAATGTCATCCTCTATCGTGCTAACATACCATATAATCATATATGATAAATCATGGGATGCATAATACTCATCAACATGTCAATATCCATCATACTTATACATTTCATGATCATTATAGCCATAACACCCTACAAACCAAAACCCAACACACTCCAAAATAAGACAAAATAGCACCAAAGAGGAAAAAATAGAGGATGGCACTATGAGCTATTACAGTGGCTCCACAGTGACGAAGCATTCTGGAAAATAAAAAAGGGTGATGGAATACGAGCTAGGCTGAATCAAGAGGAGTTTTGACGAAATATTCAAGAGCTTGGAGGACTTGAATTCATGAACAAGTGGCTAGACAAGGAACCCAAGTATGGAACAAGAAAGATACCTTGCAAGGAATGGGTGGGCCTATGACAAGAGCAAGGACTAAGGCAATGAAGCAAGCTCTCAATGGATTGATCCAAGAAGTAATTGAACAAGAGCCCATCTACTTAGCTCAATTTTTAGCCCAAAAGGCTTCAAGAAGCATGTTCTTCATGGCTAGTATGCTAGAAACTGATCCAAGTCCAACAAACAAGGTCCAAATAGAAGAACTCACTTAAAGGAGCATGTGTCAAGCTTGTGACCTTTTAAGTAGTGTTCTTTAATTAAATAAATTAGCAATTTTCATTTTTTAATTACTTAATTCAGAAATAAGGTTTTGACAATTAGTTTCCTATTTTGAATTTATTTATGAGGATCTCTTTAGATTTGATTTTGTTTCCTATTTTTGGGCACCACTTATTCAGCATGTATCTAGTCTTATTTTTGTGTAAGGTGGTGCCATTCTAAGAGATTTAGGATCTAAACTATTTTTAGCAAATTAGGCCTAGGGTTTTTGCTTGCTTTTCCTTTAAAAACGTCACTTTTGTACTTGCAAATTAGAGATGAATGAATAGTGCGTTTTTAACAAAAACTTTGTGAGTTTTCTTGTTCTCTTGGTGAGCTTGAGAGACTCTTTGGCATATCAAAGAGAGTGGTCTTTTCTTTGTGGTGTCTATAGCTAAAGTTTCAAGAAACAAGTTTTCTTGGGGTCTTGCTTCTTGACCAATATCTTCTATTCTTCCTATTCGTGCATTCTTCTATTTATCTTTTCTGTTTGTTTAACGTGTTCTTGGTATTTTATTTGCTTCTCTTTGATCCTAGCACGATCCTTACGTTTCCCATTCGATTGAAGGTTCGTGAGACAAGTTCTACACGGGTTTTTCTATCAAAGGGAAAGGAAACAGAATATATGGTCTGGCGCCATGGCCTGAATCCCTAGCATTGTGGCATCAGATGCTGATATGATATCAGCAATTTACTAACATCGTGGATGAACTTCTGATGCACATTAAATCCAACTCCAACTTCGATTAGCCTAATTTCAGCTCCTATAGGTAACTCTAATCCTACTCTAACTATAGATACCAACCACCCTTCAAAATATCTCCATATGGAGATTTTGGACGTCCAAAACTGAAATAGTCAATTTTATACTAGAACTTGGCACTTGTGCCTCCCAATTCAAAATCATAACACCAAATCAAAAATCAATACCTGACCCAAGTCCCATACACCTCAAGGACCGGGTTTATCATCCTAAGGGAACCATTCCTATAGAATTTGACCCCCTAAAACCCAAAAAGTCACCGATGGGTTAGATACCAATTTGACCAAAGAAACACATATACCATCCACAGACACACATTCCAAGCTTAACATAACATAATACACATAGAATAATTACAATCTGACCCATATTAGGGTCTAAGAGCACATAACATACCAACAAGGCATATTGTAACATTCTATACTCAACAACCTTAAACATACCTAAAAGTACACACAAATAAGGGAGAGAAGACCAAATGATGGAGTGCTGTTATGTAACAACCCTCATTACATTATCCTTGACTTGGTCCCATGCTAACCAAGTGTCTTTGGCATTTTATGCAGAACCAGAGGAAAGAGGATGGAAGAAGGTTCAAGTGGAGGCTGAAAGAGCTTCACGTCGCTGCGAGGAGCAGGGCTGCTGTAGCGAGAAGAGCTCCAGAATGATATTTTTGGTTGAAAGTGGTGGCGCTACAGCGAGAGTCAAAAATTTGGTTTAAATCCAAATTATTTTGGACAAACAGAAAAGAAAGAAATAGAGGAAGCGAGTAATCCAGCTATTGGTAGTGGTTTTCAGCCTCTTGAAACTTGGATCTTAGTTGGTAAGTGATCTCTACTCCTCCCTCTCCATTTTCTTCAATTTTGAGTTGGGTTTTCTCGGATATATATTGGGATCTTTGGTTTTAGCCAAATCCCACCAATTAAAATGGATGAAATGGGGTTAATGGAGTGTGTTCTAGTGTTCTTGTTGCTTGGATGTGAGTTTTGAAGGGTTTACGCATGATTTAAGCTTAACCCTAGGTTGTTCTTGGTTAAGAGGATGACGAATCTGAAATGTATGGGATTTATTGATATTTGAATGGTCCTTAGGAGCTTAATGATGCATGAAAGTGGTGCTGAAACTTTGGGTTAGACCTAAATGATTGAGTTATGGAATTTGGTTGTTTGGATTGTCTGTTAACTAAGGTATTGTGATATTGTTAAGGTTGAGTTGTGGGATTGACATTCAAAAAAGCTCATGGAATCATGTGTGTGTGGTATTAACAACCTGAGGTAACCGCGTGTTTGTATTATTTGTATTATACTCCCTCCGTTCCTTAATATAAGGGACAAGTAGGAGAATTTCTATGTTTCAAAATATAAGGTACAAGGGGGTTTGTCTGGTGTATTTAATAACTTTTTTCCAAAAATATGCCTAATTAATATAGTATTTTTCCATTTGCATTAATTGCATGATGTAAAAGTTATTAATATTAAATGAGGGCATTTTTGGAAACTATTTTATATTTCAGAGAAATTTATTATTTTTCTTGGTCTGTGTGATTTTGTCTTTTGTCCCTTATATTAAGGAACGGAGGGAGTATATGTATATTATGTTGGTATATATGTGTATATATAAATGTTTTCATTCATATCACGATATGAATATGTGTATGTATATGGTTTGTCTTTATATCGTGGTATACACATGGCTAGACACCTAGGATATGATGATTATGATGATGATTAGAGATGATGATGATGATGATGATGTGACATTACATGATGCATGCATGACATTGTGAAACATGATGATGATGAGTACATGATGATATGATATGAGTATCACCACATGACATTGTGAGATTATGATATATAGTGCATTGGGTGGTGATGACAATATGATATACAATGATATGATATATGATAAGGGAGGATAAGGATGAGATTCCTGTGACTAAATCGCCACATATGGCCAGTAGGGAAAGACGTGTAGTGGACTGCACCTTCCCTAAATCGCTGCTAATTCGTGTTGGGAAAGGGGAAGGAGAGCCACAGTCCGAGCTCTAGTGTAACCTTTGGCCGGGTTACATTGGTGTAAGGTGAGCTTGGTGATATCCTGGAATTAGTTTTTACCAATTATTGGAAGGGAATCACCTATATCAAATGTCATGTTATGACAACAGCTCATGATTCTAGCTGTATGTAAGGGAGACATGCATTCTATTTCATATTGCATTCATGAGATTGTATGAGTTATATGTATATATGTATGTGATTGTTCCTGGTTACTGCGACATTGTCTCACACCTCTTTTACATGAACTAACCATTTCAGGTGAAGGTTCTGGCACTAGTTCTAAAAAGACAAGGGAGTAGCATCGAATGTGGGAATACTAGGTTTATATAATGTATGTTTATTTTGGATATGTATCTTGTGCCAAGTAGGATAATGTGATTATATTGGATATAAGGATTCTGATGGTTGTAATGATATGGTTGTTGTTGATATGTTATATGGATATAGTTTTGTGTTCTATGTGTTGTGTATGTTGAGTTATGGTATATGTAGCCCAAATGTGGAATTGGGTCTTGTTGGAGTGTTTCAAGACCTGTAGCCTGTTTTGTCAATCGGGATTCAAGGGAGTCAAATCTCAAAGGAGTGGATCTTTTGAGGTAAAACCTCTTTAGACAAGTTGGTTAAGTGGTTTTGGACCTGTGTGAATAGTCTTAGATAGTCAATTTGCCTTTGGTGGCAAATGGGAGTTGTAAGTTGTGTGTTTTTGTCAAAAAGTGGTTAAAATGGTGTCGGGTGTCTAAAATGTCTATATAGAGATGGATTGAGGTAAAATTGATGTTTATGGATAGATTATGATAAGATTGACTTGTTGGAGTTGGAATCAGGTCAATTGGAGGTCGGAGCATAAAGTCATGCTCGTCGAAAGTTCACCTCAGAGTTTGAAATTTTGTTGGTATAAAAACCAGAAGGGGGCACCGCAGCGCCAGGAAGCAGGCTGTGGTGCCAAAGAGGGCAGTAACCATCTAGAGACAGAGGGGCCAGAGTCATGGAGATAATGTAGCGGCCGCAACCCGAACCCAAATTCTGGTGTTATTTGGCTTTTATTCCGCTGCTCTATTATTTGGAAAGTATTTGTGAGATGTTTTTGCTATCTTTACTTGTTTTTTAAGTTTTTGGTCAAACCATGAGGTATTTGAGAGTAAGGTGTTACATACCGCGCCATGCCTTGTGGTGCTATGACGAAGAACATTCCTGGAGGAAAAAGAGGATGGATTCCGAGACGCATGTCACTGTGGCCACGGTTATGTCACCATGGCGCCAATCATAGAAACTACATCGGTAGTTTGCTGATGCACCCAACAAACTTACGATGTGTATAATTTTGCATTCCGACCTCCGATTGACCTGACTCTAAAACTTGTAGGTCACTCTAATTTCATTTTAACCATAGATATCAACCACACCTTAAAACACCTCCGTGTGAAGATTTTGGATACTTGGAACCAAATTGGTCACTTTTTTACCAAAATCAAGAACCCAACATCTCTAAGTGCCACCAATGGGCAATTGGCATCCATAGATCTTTCTAACGGGTCACATGAGACATAATGAACATGTCTAAGAAGGTTTCAACTCGAAGAAACTATTCCTCTAAGTTTTGACACCCTTGGACCCCAAATCGAGTTAATGGGCTATATGCCCATTTCACATACCAAGGACCCAATGACAACATTGAACAAGACACGCATACTTAAAGGGACTTAAAGTTATCAATCTCAAGTTTATCTCAACCAAACATTAGGAAATGAAACATTACATAACACACATTGGACTTAATCACTGTACATCGCACTACTAGTATATTCATGGGCACAAGCACATACCAAGGACCACACACCAAGTATAGAAAGTATAAGAGAGGCCATACAACCATTCAACCCCAGAACAATAGAGATACACCATGATACACGTAATATTACACAACAACAAAAATGACACTTTACCAAGAATGAAACAAAACAACAACAAGAAGAGGGGAGTGACCCTAACACCCACAAGTACTCTCAGTCCTCATTTCCTAAGTCCTCCTTAGTCCTTTCCTTACTAGTGCTGGATCTTTCACCTGGGAATTGTTAGCCATGGGGTAAGACACACGTCTCAATAACCAGGGGATTTCACATACAGATCATATATAAACATAGAAGCATGCTACCAAAATAGTATTCAAATGTCATACTTAGTATGAATGCACTATGCATGATATGCAGACTTAAGTCCCATTGATACATGGCTAGAACCATGAGTTAGATATTATAACAAGGTAACCTTAACCAGTGGCCTCCTTCCAATGGCCCGTGATGGCTGATTTTGGGGTCACCACCCATCTTTCCTCCTAATAGTCTTAACCTAACCAAAGGTCAATGCACTAAAGGTTGGATCATGGCTCTTCTTCCCATGAACCAATTGAATTGATGGATACTTAGAGAATGTGCACTCTAATTCACAGCTAGTTGAGTCTCCCGACCATAGGACGACTATTTAGTAACTAGAATAACACAAACCGTACTGCCTAAACACAAGGCCTCGTGTGCTATTTAGCGAATTGGTATACCACATGGAATAAAGAGCATTGTCACCCAAATCATATATCCGAGCAATATATATTATGTGACAATGCACAATGTGTAACACCTTAATTTTAAACTCATTTCCCATGAATTAGACTCCTTTTAAGTCTGATTATACTTGATTCTAAGCTTGAATCACATAAGAATGAAAATCAGAATTTCCAAAATTTTTGGTTACTGTTCATACGGTAGTTTTCACTTTGCCGACTGAATTTTGAAAATTCATAACTAATCCTAAACAAATCATTTCATAGTGATTCAAGTCTCTAACAATATATAAAAACCTTATTTACATGGAAAAAATATGAAACTGAGCATTTACTTGACCAATTTATACAGTTTATTACTCAAACATTTACTATATATTTGGTCATTTTCTCTTCCCCAGGATTTTGGCCTTATATTGAAAAATTCATATCTCATTATATCCCAATCCAAATCATACATTATTTATGTAATTGGAAATCCCTATGAGTATAATTTCTAGAAATATTTTCCTTGTACATTTATTCAACTTGCACAGGGCATGGTGTTAACTTAAATCATAAAGGGTCAGAATTCCACTTTTACTGGAACAGTTTTGGGAAAACCTCCATATCTCCTATTATATAGCTCCAATTACCTCCAAATCAGTGGCACATGAAACTTAAAACATATAAATTTTCATAAATATAAACCACTGAATTTTTGGAGCTCTGCACGATTTATATTATCTTTTTAATTTTCCAGTATCTAACTTTCAGTTTCCAGTTTTCCCAATCTTTCTCTGTTCTGAACTCTAACTTAGAAAATTTACCATTAATTGTACACAACTCCAAATGGGGTGAATTAGGTGTCATATTAAAGCTTTACTTGTCCTCTATCTGGATTAAAAATCCCAGAAATCTAAACTCACATTAAATACATAACATGGATGACTTAAATAGACCCATCTGGAAAATGCCCTGTTTCAACCTATACTGCAAATTACTTGCCAAAACCCATGTAAATGAACTCATTTTGGCATGAAACTTGGTAGAACATAACTTAACATCACAATATCCAGAACTGGAAATTCTCATGCATTTTCCATAACATTAACATAATAATTACTATTTTACAATTTCATATAAAACAAGACACAAATAATCATTCACATTATAACACAAAAGCTTACAACATCATTTCCTTCTTCATGCCTTTTGCTCCTTCCTTAGCTCTTTTGCATTGGTTCTCCCTAGCATGGTTAGTCATTGAAGGGGGTGAGATTCAAAGAATCTCAGTAGCAATCACCATTCATGCAATCATATTATCACATTAAGCATATAATCATCATAAAACATCAAGTGAATGCTTTTAAACATTTATGCCATAATATTTTACAAAAATTTCGGCAGAGTTTCATTTTATATTTTAGACATCCCGGGGTCTCAAAACCCTCAATTAACTCAGCCAACATTCTCAAAGCATCATAATTAATCATAGCAAACAATAGGCAAATCATCAAACTCATTGAAAATCACATGACAATATAAGGCAAGAATAGGTAAATTGCTACCTTCATGCTCTCTCTTACTCTTCAACTTGATACCAATGCTCCCACTAGCTTCCTTGTGCTTCTTCAAGTCCTAATGCACCATCAAACAACTATTCAAGCTAATGGTTCCATGACTTTCTTCAAAAAGTATTCATGAAACTCTAATTCTTCAAAAATTCACCAAAAATTCATTCCTAACTCAAAAATGATGAATTATACCTCTATTCCATGTAATTTTTCATGAGGAATCCAAATATGGCTCAGAATTGCCAAATTCCATCTCTAGCTCGGTTACTGTTCATTCCGAATTAAGCTTCAAAAGGCTAAAAATTTCACTTTCTTAATCTTAAGCTTTTTCATAAAATCACCACTTGTTCCTAAGGTTTTGGACCATGAGGAACTCATTTTTGGAATCAAAAACATGAAATTCCAACTCTAAGTGTGAACAGTAACCCGACCAAAATCAGGGAAATTCAAGAAAAATTGCTACACTTTGTTATACAATAAACCACTTGCATATTCAAGCTTTAAATGTGTAGTCTAACATTTCCCCCATGTTCTATGGTTTGTAAAACTCCATTTCTTGCTAAATCATGCCATGGATGAAACCCTAAGAGAGTGAAGAAGAAAAACTACTCCATGAATCATGCTCCAAATACTACCAACAACAAGTCTAAGGTGGTAGATTAACTTACCAAAGTTGGTGCCTTTGATTTCCCTTGAGCTTTCCTCTTCTTCTTTCTCTCTTTCTCTCTTCCTTTCTTGCGCTTTTCCTTGCTCTATTTTGAGGTTACTGGACACGCGTGAATGGTGAGGGAAGAGAAGCCTTTAAATGGTTAATTATATGCTTAACCATGGTTAATCAAATCAACTAACCAAAGTTACTTTTATTTTTTTTTCTCCTTACTTAGCAAGTTTTCCCAACTTTTTGAGATGATTGGTTGGCTTCATGGGCTGCAGAAAAAGCACACATGGGAGAGCTTGAGGTGTCCAAAAATTGCCCAAATTTCCTGATCCAGATATATCTCAATCCGGATACTTTTTAATCGTACCGATAAAATCGTCTTTACAGTAATTTAGCATTTTTGGGATGCAGGACTATTCTAATTTTATTTTTATATTTCCATAATTATCATGTTCCAAATGGTATCTGTGTATAGCCCATATTCAGACCTGGTTTACTATTACTTTTGGACAGTCGGTACTGATTATTTATTTATTCATGAACATTGACCCTCAGTGCCATATACCATTCGACTTCTCTCATCGAGGGCTTCGTTTTGACCATAATTTTTCATATTTACAAAATTTCCCTTGACCCGGGGTTAAATTATAATTTTTAGAATTTTTGGGTCATTAGGTGTAATTTTCCCCAATACATTTCTAATACTATTTTCACGTAATTTTTATGACTTTAAGGACATGAATGTCCTTTTCATAATTCTTTGGGGACAAAAATATAATTTCTCATTTTTTCGTCTAACAGGGAAAAATGACCTATTTGCCCTTCTTTACGCTTAACAGTGTCTCTCTGTTTTTCCCAATTCCTCATGCATTTTATGATATCAACATTTATTCCTTGAGGTTTAAATGCAATATTCATATTTTTCTTCAAATATGGGAAATGACCGTTTTGCCCCTAAACCGGGTCAAAAATATAATTATTCATTCTTTCGGGCACTTTTCTGTAATTTCACCCAAAGACCAATTTTTTATTCTTTCCTTTTTACTATTCACAATAACTTCAAATTGGTCTATCTCTTAACCTGAACCTCTCGGGTATGCAATACTTATACCATTGCGCTCAGTTTGGAGCGGACTTTCATTCAAGTGGTATATTGCATATTTTCCGGGGTGAGTTTTGAAATTAATTTCTGCTAAGCACCTTATGGAAAATTAATTCCAATTAAGGACTAAACATAACTTCTTCTGAAAATTAAATTAGAAATTAATTCCTTTTAAAGCCCGATTATATATAGCATTTTCGTCTAACTCCGTTTCTCATCTTTTGTTCATTTTATAATATCCCATAAAAATAGGGATATTACACAATGCATGCTAACATATCAACAAATGCTAATCTTTACGATGCTAGCATGTCATATGACCACATACAATACATTATGGGGTGTACAACAATCATTTCATATTGATAATCATCATAGATGCTTATATCATACTTACTATCATCATCATACCATTTTCATCATAAATCAAGATAGGGATAGAGAACTCACTATGTAACCAACCGCACATATCATGATATGAAAAGTGACAACTATACTCTACTAAATGCATACCATGATATGGAAAGGTTGATACATATTACATAAGAAATGTATATCATGATATAAAAAGAATTAGCCATATACACACACTTATATATAAAATTAAGTGAAAGCATAAGAAGGAACATCCTGGTTGCCTCAACTGTCTGGACCCACTTAACACCACAGTAGGCCAAAGAGAGCAACCACAATCGATTCAACACTTTCCAACCACTATCTAGAGTCAAAAGATCACAATTAAGCAATGGTATAACCTACACAAAACCAATTTCTCATTACCATCAAAATTCTCAATCTTTGACATATACCATTGTCAATCCTAAGCACCAACCAGCTAAATCAAAGCATTCCAAGGCAAACCCAAGCATCAAAATGTCCCAAACAACTCATAAAACCACAATCATATTCATACAATTTCATATTCCCAAAGATACCAACTTTTGAGGGTTAGGATTTGGGAAATGTACTACTTAACCACTATAAAATCAACACCCAATATAATATCCTTATTTTTATGAGATGCTATAAAATAAATAAAAGATGAGAAATTAAGCAAGACAAAATGGCTATATATAGTCAACTTTAGAAAGAATTAATTTCTCATCTAATTTTCTGAAGAAGTTATGTTTGATCCTTAATTAGAATTAATTTTCTATAAGGTTCTTAGCAGAAATTAATTCCAGAATTTTCCCAGAAAATATGTGATATACCATTTGAATGAAAGACCGCTTCAAGCAGAAATAACAAAAAAAATCGATCTTTGGGTAAAATTACATGAAAGTGCCCAAAAGAATAGGTAATTACCTTTACCCAGTTTAAGGGCAAAATGGTCATTTTTTAAATTAAAAATAAAATGTGAATAATACATTTAAGGTCCAAAAATAAAAAAGTTGACATCGTAAAATATATAAAAAAATAGAGAGACATTGTTAAGTGTGAAGAAGGGTAAAGAGGTTATTTCTCCTGATTAAATGGAAAAATTAAAAAATTATATTTTAACCCCAATAATCAAGAATCCTTATAATTTAGTCCATGAAGGGAGAAATTGTGGGGAGAGGAAATGGAAAAAATTTTGGGGAAAATTACAGTTAATAACCCAAAAGTTTCAAAAATTATAAATTCATCCTAGGTCAAGGGTTTTTTTGGAAATATAAAAAATTATAGTCAAAATAAAGCTCTTGATAAGACTAGTCCAATGGAATATAACAAGAAATCTATTAAGATCAAAATAATATTTATTGGGTAATTAGGGTTTAATATTAATATTTTACCCGATAAAAGTTAGTTTAGACTGCAAAAAAAGACAGTACCAATTCAAGGACACTAAATGGACCTTAATAAATTATATTTTGAGTCAAGATAATGATTTTAGTCTAATAGTAATTTTTAGATAATCCTGTACCAATTTAGTGACAATTTTGGCAAACATATTTAATCAGTACAGGTAAAGTTAATCGATAAAGATTATTTTGGCCCATAAAAATTATTGCAGCAATTTTTTGGCCAAAAATGAGGATGAAACACGTCTGACCAGCAGCTGGGACAGAGATGAAAATTTGACAAAAGCTTTTAGTAAAGTTACCCAAGCTTAGTTAAAACTAATCATGATTTAATTTCCATTTGATATCTTTCCTTTAAATCTTGGGTTAAGGCTTGGTTAAGTCATCCCCTTCACTCCAAACATGTCTAGACCAGCTGCCACTGATGGAGAAGAGCATGAGAACTTTGGGAAAGAAAGGAAGAGCAAGAAATCATAAGAAAAAGGCATAAACACCCGGTTCAAGAATGCTTGAGGAATTCTTTGAAAGAGGTAAACCAAAGGAGAAAAAGCTAGGATGGTCGTTAAGGAACAAGATATGACAATGGTGCAATGGAGAACAAGGCAAGGAGGTGAATGGTGAAGACTAGAGATTATTACACTATGCTTTTCAGTAATTTTGTGCAATTTGTATAAAATGGTATGTGGAAGTATGGGGCTGCCGCTAATTATTATTTTTTCTACAAGTTTTCTTATAATGATATGTATGGATTTGGATGAATGAAGGATGATAAAATGGTGTTATGAAGTTGATAATGTAATGTATAGTATGAATTGGTTCAAAGTGACCAACATCAATTAGGACAGAGGTATTTGATTTAAAACAAATCAATTTGTAAGAGTATTATATATACTCTGAAATTAGTTGAAACAAGCTTTAAAAGGAGACAAATAACATATAAATTAGATAAGTGTGCAATTTGTAATGAATTTTTGAAGTTAGGGTTCAGAATTGGACAATAATAGGAAAACTGAAATTTTCACTGAAGATACAAAATGCTTCAAAACGTAACATAAAATTGTGTAGAGCTCCAAAAATTTAGTAGTTTAAATTTGTGTAAAGGTCTATGACTCAGGTTTAAAATACCACTAGTTTGGAAGTAATGGGAGGTATATACTAAAATATATGTAGGTTTCCTAAAATTAGTCCAATTGGAGTTGAGTTCTGACCTTTAGAGGTTTAAGTTAATGTCATGCCCTGTAAAAGTTGAATAAATATATAAAAAAATAGTTTTCGAAAGTAGGCTCATAGGGCTTTCCAATCACATAAGGAATGCATGAATTGGATTAGGGTAGAGTGACATATGAATTTTTAAATATAAGGCCAAAATCCTGGGAAAGATAAAATGACCAAATATACAGTAAACATTTGAGAAATAAACTATATGAATCGGTCTAGAGAATGTTCTATTTCATATTTTTTCCATGGAGAGAATCTTTTTATATACTTTTAGAGTCTTGAATCACTATGAGATGATTTTATTAGAATTAGTTATGAATTTTCAAAATTTATCGGGTAAAATGGAAATGACACAATGAATAGTATCCAGAATTTTAGAAAAATCTATTTCGATATTTTTATACAATTAAGTCTCTAATCATGTAATAGTAGACATAATTGGGGTCTAATACATGGAAAATAGACTTAAGTATATGGTGTTACACCCAAACCATAGAAATGTACAACAACACCTCTAGATCTCATTTAAATATAATTTAATCAATGAAACTCCACCCAAACCAAAATCCTAGACAAAATCAGGAAGAAAACCTTCAGTAAAACTTGAAGAAAAATAGTGAGAAGAGTTGAAGGATGACTTATCACTAAGATTTAAGCTTCCCAAGTGCTAGAAATAGAACCCAAGGTTGGAAATACCAAACCTTAGCACAACTCCTCTATTTCCTTCATTTTTCCTTTTCTTCAGTATCTAGTTCAACTTTTGGTTTTAACAGATCACGTGACTAGCATCATGGCTCCACTTAAACTTGCCGTGGAATCAATGCTTACTAACTTGGGCTGGAGCTCAACCCAAGCTCATTTGTTATGGTGCCACTACTCATCACCACAGTGTAATCTTTCTGTCCCACTTTTCCTTCTTTCTCAAGTTTGATCCCTTCCTCCAGTCCTTGTCCCTTTAGTCCTGTACCATTTAGCCAAGTCCTTTAGAATTTAGTAACTAGCATCATTATACATACGGGCATCTTGCTACATCCACAAATTTCCATACCATTTCACAGAGTACATGAAACACAGAAAATACAAAATACCCAGGATACAACTGTTATGATCAACAAATACTACAACATACTACTTGGTACAATACATTACATAAACCAACTACAAAAGAACTACCAACAATGGACTCAGATGCCTTTGTGTGGAGAAGAGAACTAAGATTCTTTAGTCTTCTCTGGGCTAGTGCTAGATGTGACATCCGGGCGCTGGCGAGGGCGGGGAGTGATCGTCGGTGCAAGAAAAGTAGGGGTTAGATAAAGTAATGAGGAGAAAGTAATGAGGCACCGACAAGGAAAGGCTCCTGGCAGACTTCTAAGCGGGAGGGGCATATGAATGAATCGAATACATACCAGAACGAGAGGGATCCAGAGACTGTATAGGTATGGGACTATACGGTCAAGGATATCTTAAAAGGAATTGATAGGTACTATCTATACCAATAAGGTGCACTTACCTTTTCGGTAGTCTATCCCTAAAGAACTCCTCAGTTAAGCGTGCTTGACCTGGAGTAATTGTGGGATGGGTGACCTCCTGGGAAGGAGGTGTGTGAGTGAGCACAAAGCACGCCGAAAGGGCTTGTGTTGGTTTGTGGGGACAGTCGTCAATCACGAATAGTGGCCGGACGTTACAGTTGGTATCAGAGCCCAGCCTCTCTCAGTACGATATGGTTTGGGGACGAACCAAGCGGAAGCTGGTGGGCATGTGACATCCGGGCACTGACGAGGGCGGGGAGTGATCGTCGGTGCAAGAAAAGTAGGGGTTAGATAAAGTAATGAGGAGAAAGTAATGAGGCACCGACAAGGAAAGGCTCCTGGCAGGCTTCTAAGCGGGAGGGGCATATGAATGAATCGAATACATACCAGAACGAGAGGGATCCAGAGACTGTATAGGTATGGGACTATACGGTCAAGGATAGCTTAAAAGGAATTGATAGGTACTACCTATACCAACAAGGTGCACCTACCTTTTCGGTAGCCTATCCCTAAAGAACTCCTCAGTTAAGCGTGCTTGACCTGGAGTAATTGTGGGGTGAGTGACCTCCTGGGAAGAAGGTGTGTGAGTGAGGACAAAGCACACCGAAAGGGCTTGTGTTGGTTTGTGGGGACAGTCGTCAATCACGAATAGTGGCCGGACGTTACACTAGAGGCTTCGTCTGAAATGTTAACCATAGAGGAGTGTGAGACAAAGTCCCAGTAACAGAGAAACTACTACTAACATGTTTACAAAAAACATTATACATGAATATAAAGGATGTAATACAATGCAAATGAAGTGCTATGAATGTTTCCCTAAATACACGGCTAGAACCACGAGCTAGTTATCATCATAAGACACACATAGTAAGTGATTCCCTTCCAACAATTGGTAAAAACTAATTTTGGGACATCACTAAGCTCTCTACCCACTAGTGTGACCGGGCCAAAGGCCACACTAATGATTAGACCGTGGTTCTCTTTCCCTTAGACCACCCGAATTGGTGATAATTTAAGGAAATTGCATCCCTAATCCACTCACTGACTATCTTGGCCATAGAAAGAGGATTTAGTAGCTGGGAATTATATATACATCAATCTTACTACTTTGACATGAGGCCTCACGTGTTCCACGAGTGGATCGTTATATCATGTGGTATCATACATCATCATCACCCAAAACCACTAATGTACTCTTGCTCAATAGTGTGAAGATGTGCTCATATTATCATGTTTCATGCTCATATATATGTATATTCTCATTACTATCATCATCATATTAACATGCTATCTCAAATGGTGGGGATGCTAATAAATCACATACCATAAGTCAACACAAAATCTCATGTATCACATGCATAGATTAAGGATAGGAGTTATCATTTCCATCACTAGTCATGCCTTGGGACATATCATGATGAAGGACCCAAGCGGAACTCATCTGATTGAACTTCCAATGACTCAGAATGAATCATGGATCATGCTAGAATCAAATATGACACACGAAATAGCAAGAAAACAAAAAATAAATGAACACGTTAAACCAAAAAAATAGGATAATAAATCTGAACGAAAATTTAGAAAAATAAACAAGCAAATAAGAAAGATACGTTGACCAATAGGATGAAACCCTAAGAGAACCCGTCTCTTAGAACCCTAGCCTTGGGATGTCACAAAGGAAAACCACTCCTTTGATAAGTCTAAGAATCCTCTCAAGAACATAAGTGATACAAGAGAAAACTCACAAGAAAAGAATAAAAATTCTGAAAATTCATTCTTATTAATCTCACTCCAACTAGGCTCCTTTTGGGATTGGATCTAAAACTTGAATTTTGGATAAAAGCATTATTACATCTTTGGGCTGCAACTCAAACTAAATAAGTGGGCTCTAAAAATAGTAAGCATTGAAGGGTTCTATCAGGGGCACAACAAGAATGCCAAGTTCCATAATAGAAACAAGGACAAGGGGATTTGCTACGAAGATTTCCACCTCTACTTCGGTATTTTCCTCCATCGAAATCAGACCACCCGATCATCGAAGGGTTCTATCAAGGGCACAACAAGAATGCCAAAAAGTGGGACTCCATTGAAGCTCAAGCCAAAGAACTTAACCAGGAGGCTGTGGTGGACTGAAAAACATATTTCCGGGTGGATTTTATGGCTGTAATGAAGCACAAGATCTTGCTGTTTTATGCAAAATGACATAAATTATGGGGAGGGGAAAATATGGCTATCAATGATTCCGATCTGAAAGTTGAGAAAGAAGGGATCAGGCTTAGAGATTCTCTTCCTATGATCATGTCTGGCATACCCCGGCTCATCAGATGCTATTGGATGCTTCTTGCTCTGGGTCTTTTCGTCAATTTCATATTTTTGGGTTTGTTTCTCTAGCTTTATTATTATTTCTTTAAAAATATCTATATTGTGAATTGTGATTTGATTTTGTTGAGGAAAAAGTAGCTAGTCATGTTCTAATATCTAGCTCCAATGGACATAGGTTTTGATTTGGATTTTGATTCAGTGGATTTAGATTTTTTCTGTTTCAAGCGTAACTATTGTTTTAGTTCATTTATTTATGTATTTTAATTTTAATTTATTTTCTAAAAGTTTAGTATTATTGGGCAATAAAAAATTGTGTTGTATTAATTTTTCTTCTTGTATCCATATAGAATTTTTAAAGAAAAATTATATATGGATATTGTCACACCTTAACCTTAGGAACCATTTACTATTCATTATTAGTAGTTTAGATTCCAATTAGATGTATTTGGAAGCAAATTTGGGCCAAATTCAAAAATTCCAAAAACTTACCAAAAGTCACTATTCATTTGGTAAATATAAAAATTTGGCTGAACTTTGAAAAATCATAACTAATTCTAGAAAAATCGTTTAAGGGTGGTTCAAATTGCTATATTCATCTCTTAAAATACTCTATAAGGGAAAAATATTAATTTGGAATTTTATTAGGCAGATTACTACAGTAAATTTCGTAAATTTACTTGTAATTTTACCCTAATTTTTCCAAATTTCAATCCCTAAAATTCCACAATACCATACTTTCAATGGTAGTCACATAACACATATAAAATTGATCCAAAACATACTTTTATTCATCATCTAGGAGTCACACATAATTTACATAATTGTGACATAAAATGTCATTATACTTGATATTACATAAGTATCCAAAATACCCTTCCTATTTCTAAATATTTCTTCATGGATCCTCCTTTATCTCCTTACCTTTCACATGATTTGAACCTAATCATGGTTAGATATTTGGTGGGGTGAGATTTAAGAAAATCCCAATAACATCATAATCTCATTCTTAGCATAATATTTAAAAATAATTGCAAGAAACATGATTTCATTTTGGCATGGTAACATTTAGGATCAAAAGGCATCTTTTAGCATGTTCATCATGTTCTTCACATGTTCATGCTTGTTCATGCAAAATTCATAGCACATTCATCATTCTTTCACCATTTTGATCCAACATCATCATCATATTCATATCATAAACATGTTTTCTACCTACCAATCATAGAAATACAAGATCTAAACAACCATTTAGAAATAAAATGCAAGAAAGGGAAAAGATGTTACCTTAAACTTGCAAATTTTCCTTTCCTCTTCTCCTCCTTCTCTCTATAACTCACTCTCTCACTACTATATGGTGGATTTTCGTTTTTTGGTGTGAATAATGGAGGGGAGGAAGAGCCTATTTATAGACAACAAGAAGCAACTCCATCCATTTGATTAACTTTTGATCCAAGGGCCAAAATTGCATTACATCATCTCTTTTCTCCACCATACACCTAATTTCTTCACATAATTGTTATCTAATTAATTTTCCCTCTCTTGTCATTAATTTGGATGCCACTTTTATCTCCAAATAAGGTAAATATTGCATCATTATGCTTACATAAGCTTACTTCATCCAAACTTCCAATTTTGACACCTAATCTTTGAAATAGTGTCATGCATGGTGGTTAACTCTTCTCCACTCCTTTTGCACGAAATTTTGAGTCCATATTCAGCCCAATATGATGCCTTTAATTATTTGGGCTTAAATCATTTAATTCTAGGCCCAATTTCAACATATACCGGGTTTTCGGGCTCTAATTATGTAAATTTTGTCTGGTAAAATTTTTCATGCATAAATATATTTAAAATATAAATTTCAAACTCATTATGACCTTAATTAATCATTTCTAAGCCCATATAATTTATTTTAGAAGATATTTTACCTTATTGGGCTCTAACCGAAAATACCGATAAAATTAGTGCTGATTAGTTTTTCCTATAACTTCTCTGCATGGATGATTATTATAAACCTTCTAATATTATTTTGAACTTATTCTTGATTATTTCATAGTCTACTGGGTCATCTATAATTTAATTAGCCTGAAAATCAGGTGAATTGGGCTCATTGGGCTCTTTATCCTTTCTTGACATCATTTGAGCTATTCTTATCAATAATACTTCTGGGTTTCCCAAAAATCATCCCTAGCCTATTAGGGTTTTCTACACCTTTATTGGGCCTCCATGAATAGTACTTTTGGCCCATTAAGAAACCGGTGCAGTCTTATTGGGCCCGGACTCTGATTTTGGCCCAATATCCATTAGACCGATTCTATGGCTATTTAAACCTTATAGAAAAATCCAGTATCTCTTTTTATACCCTAATATATCTGAGTTTCCTAATCTAGACTTATTTTCTAATTCTTATTAATTTACAGATTATGGAACTTTGGATCAATTTTCTGCCCAATATATCTATTTTCTGGTTTTGCTTATTAGAGTATAATTTCTTACGAGAATTTTCTTGAATCACCCCCTATAATCAGTCTTAGTAAATACTGGACAGATGATTTGTTTGAGGAAATGACATCTATGTCCCCTTTTTTGTCTTTTTGCTAATAATTAATATTTTCAAATAATGCCATCCAACTTTCTTTGCAATTTGGTCCCTGATCATCCTTTACAATTTAGTCCCTACTTTAATCTACATAAGATATTTAAGCTCTTTTAATTCTAATTATGCAGTAATTCTCTAAACTAGAATTCAAACAAAATCATGAAAATTTAGATGTTACAGATATAACGGTTTCCGCTTAAGTAAGAGTAAAATGAAATATATGCGTTACAAATTTAATAGGAAGCAAATTAGAAATGATTCAGAGATAAAAATTGGAAAGCAAACCATTCCAGAAGTGTCAAAGTTCAAATATTTGAAATCAATTTTACAAAGTAATGATGAAATTAATGGGAATGTTATGCATAGGATACAAACTAGGTGGTTAAAGTGGAGAAAGTTTTAGGGGTTATTTGTGACCATAAGTTACCTACAAAGCTTAAAGGGAAATTTTATTGAACTGCTATAAGGTGAGCGATACTATATGGCAGTAAATGTTGGGCTTTAAAAGTGCACTAAGAGTATAAGATGGGAGTAGCAGAGATGAGAATGTTGAGATGAATGTGTGATCATACAAGAATGGATAAGATAAGAAATGATTGTATATGGGGAAAAATCAGAGTAGTACCTATCGAAGAGAAAATGGTGAAAAATCGTTTAAGGTGGTTCGTGTATGTGCAAAAAAGATGACAAGAGAAGTTAGTAAGGAGAGTTGATCAAATGGCTTAGAGCCCTATAAAAAGGCGTAGAGGAAGACCAAGAATGACAATAAGAGAAGTTATAAGACGTGACCTCTTGATCAATGATTTATCTGAAGAGATAGTATTTGATAGAGTCCATTGGTATCGTTTGATCCATATAATCGACCCCACTTAATGGGATAAGACTAATATTGTTGTTGTTGCATTCATATAGAATTTTTTATGAACAACCTATATAGAATCTCGAAATACTAGAAAATAATCTAGAATATAAAAAATTAAAGGATTATTTTGACATATTAAGTAAAACTAAGATGCATAGGTATGCATGCTTGGCGGTAGCAACAACAAAAATAACCTTTGCATACTAAATGAAGGCGATTACATTGATCATACAACACTATTGAACTCTATTAAAAGTCATCTCTTTAGATAAATTATTTACCAAAAAATTCAGCCTTATAAATTCCCTCAGTGTTCTTTTGTATCTCCCTCTTTGCCTTTTTATAGGATTAAAATATGTGATCAACTCTCTTCACTAACTCTTATAGTAATTTTCTTTGTACATATCCAAACCACCTTAATCACTTTAGAAATTGCATGTATACTATGCAATTTGTGAAAATTCTAAACAAATGAGTTTTATGATTCATGTCATCATGACATATGAATAATATAATTTATTATAAATCAATATAAAAATATAAAATTTATAGAGTCACATTATTTATAAGTCACAAATATTGTTGCTTTTTCTAAGCTTTATGCAACTATGTTTCTGTTTTTTTAATATTTGTTATGCTCATTTTTAAATTTGGGTAAAAGACAATTAGGACCTTTTAAAGCAAGATATATATAATAATAATAATAATCAAAATTTGCAAAATATCATCAATTTAAAACCATGCTCTTTTATTGATTAAAAAAATTTATGGCCCAAAATGCCCATGCTGACTTAATTGAAAACTATGTGAATGGTTGGTTAATTAAAACTCGAGGCTCAGTGGAAAATATTTTATAAACAAGTTAAAAATATTCGTGGAAACTCAATTAAAAAGGTTTTCAATTAAGTATTTTTGTCAAATTGAATCTTAAATGTTGGAAAGAGAACTTTAATAAGAAAAACTTTATTTACAAGTTTAAAATTGTCCAAAATGTTCAATTAAGCACTTTATGTCAATAAGAATATTTTGGTCTATAGAATTTTTTTTTTAGAATAGTTAACGGCTTTGATGCCTAATTAATATGAAAATTTTGAAATCCTTAACTATGATCATCTTACTTAAAAGAGTCCCTAACTATCATTTTCTCTTTATATTTTGAGGTAAAAGAAGCGAAGAAGGGATAGGTATAGGTTCAGGTCGTTTTTACTTTTTCTTCTCTATTTGACTAATATGTTTAATCAGGACCACATTTTCCGAATGCCTATGTTCATCAAGCCTTTCATTTCTGTACTTGGATTTTGTGAAACGAAACCGCGTGTTAACAAATCCAATTGTTTTCATCGGAGCCGATAAGGAAACCATTTTTATAATTTTGATCATAAAAAAAAGACTACACAATTTTTATCATTTTATATATTAATGAATTGTTTTCATCAAATTAAGATATATGTTTTTTTCATTTTATACGACACGAACAATATGATAGCATAGTTAGTAAATAATTGGGTTATTTAAGCATACTGGTTCAATTTTTATTTGTGTATGTAAAAAGCTTGGTTAAGAAAGACAAAGTTTACTTTGGTATTCTCCGCACTTCGAATGGAGTATTAATCTTCATCTATTTAAGGTATATATTTTTATAATTTTCATAATAATTTTTGGTTCATGACAATTCTTTTCGAATTACATGCTAACTTGATATGCGGACAGCATAATAGACGTGAAAGAAAATTAGAGGAGAATTGGAAATGATGGAAAAAGATTTGAGAAATCGGGGGAAGAGACAATTTATAGGAAGTTATATATATATATATATATATATATTGGAGAAACGGAGGATTTATTCAATAATCCAAAAAATACAGAGCAGAGTCAAGAGAATGTACAATAAAGCGGAGAGGGATAATCGAACAGCTTCAAATACCCCTTTGCATGAGTAGTATGATTTACAAAAGCAAGAACATTAGTAAGAGTAGAGTCAGCGGTGGTGGTCACACTAGTGAAAATCCGTTTGTTCCTCACTTTTCCGGAGGTTCCAGCAGAGAAGACCGAAGAAGAGTTGCCAGACAGTGCTACGACCAGGCCTATGGTTACTCATCAAACAGTTTCAAAAGTGGCTTTCACAGAAATTCTGGTGATTCTGGCTTGGTACTATCTTCTCCCAGCAAGCTTTGGCAAAAGTACAGTGCCGAAGAAGATAACATAAGATCAGATTAAAGCTCTCAGGATGGAAGGCAAACTCACTCTCACTTGCTGGGAGGATAACTCTTGCCAAAACAGTCCTCAACACTGTACCCTCCTATCCCATGCAAACATCTAACATCCTGACTGCCACATGTGACAGAATTGAGAAACTAATCAGAAATTTCATCTGGGGCATCTCAGAAGACAAAAAGAAAGTCCACTTCGTAAGTGATGAATGGGTAGATGAACCAGTTAACCAGAATCCAGAACCTGGTTGCTTGCATGGAAATGGCCAGTGGCTCAATGGGTTCGAATATTGTTATGGCTAACCCTCAATAACAAGCTCCTAACCAATTAAGAGAGATTCAAGAGAGGAATGACACAAGAAGCCACTTGTGTAGTACAGAAAGTTATATATATTATTTGTAAGTTATAAATTGTGTGACTCATCCTAAGCTTAGGGAAAAACATGCATAACTTGTATAATTAACTCTTTTTCTATGATAAAAATTTAGTTACTTGAATTTAGAAATGAATTCTGGTATGAACTCAACAAAATGTGCCACTTTCTTCATTTTTTATTTTTAGTTTTCATTCAGTAATAATTTATTGCTGAGAAACACTTAATAAACTCTACTAATCGAATAACAGAGATGCGAGATGATACATTTTTTATGCCATTTAGAAAATACAGCACACAAAAAAATTACTATTAAGTAATGATAATATGTATTGAAATTCTGAAAATATAGCTTGATATGCAAAAAAGAAAATGATTTTTTTTTGTGTGTGGAGGGGGGTCCAAATTGAGACATTGATTGAAAATGATACAAATTCTTGGTAAAAAAAAAAGAAAATGATACAAGTTAAACTTGATGATGAAAACTCTCCTCTAGATAGTGACAATGGCAAAGTGAAGATGATACACATGGCAATGAACCTAACTTGGTGGGCGAAGATGAAATCCCAATAGGAATGAAAAGGGTGATCCTTTGAACTAAACTAGCTAAGGTGATCAATTACATAAATCTCCCTTATTCACTATTGTGAACCATGACCCTTTATATAGGCTAGTGCCATATAACCACATTAACCTATTAGCTACAACTCGTTTAACTAATTGGTTAAACTATATTTAAATTCTAATATTCTCAACATGAATATAATAAGTATCACATATATTTATTTTAAAATCATGAAAAAAATTCCTATCATTAATGATATTTTTTTCGTCCTATATTATAAAGTAATAGGTGATTTTTACGCATATTAAAAAATATTTATTACATTTTTAAATTTTTTTAAAAAAATCAAAATTTTCAATTTTATCTTTATTAATTTCATTTATTTAATTAAATATAACACAAGTTACAATACTAGTAATATAATAAATAAGGGGTAAAAATAATAATAAATTTCTACATATTATCTTATATTATAGAATAAAAAAATATCTTCATATTATTTTATAATATGAAATCAAGGTAGTATCAAACAAGGGCTAAGGGACTATCAAGGATAGATCACCATGGCCCCCAGACTTTAGCTTTTAGCTTTATGGGGCCTTCAATTCAACATTTTGGGCCTTTACGGCAACAATATAATACAAAAGATAGATTACTTTGGATTTACATTTGACCATAATTCTCAAAAAACAAAAAAGAAGAAGAAGAAGAAGAAGACCATACATCTTCGAAGATTTGGGCAAAAATGTGTGAGGAAGGTACCTTCTGCTTAGTACTCTATCTGACAGTGCACAACTGTTCAAAATTTTCTTGGTGTCCTTTCTACTATTGATAGGTCATCCTTATCTTTAGCAAGGAAGAACAACGGATAGGTATAGTTAGGTTGTTTTTGTTGTTTTCTTCTCTATTTGTTTATGTGGAAGTTGGACCACGTTTTACAAATTCCAATGTTCATCAATCCTTTTCACTTTTGTACTTGGATTTTCTTAAATGAAACCTCGTCGTACAAATGGAGTTAAGAAGTCTAATATATCGTTTTCACTAATAGCAGTTGATTGAAGTAATTCGCCACTTATTCTCCTTCAATAAAGTTTCAAACTTGAGTCTTATTCATGTAAAAAAATTACCATACTAGAAGAGCTTTATAATCTTATGATCCAACTTGGCTTAATCCAAAATAGCTTAGCTTGATATGGTTTTGAAAACCGGTTGGTATTATAAAACATTTTTCTCGAGAATAATTCAAAACAATTTGACAATTTGCTGCGGTGATACTCATAAAATATACTGTCTATCGGGAGAATATATATATATATATAATTAAGAAACATGATTATTTTTTTGTTGTACAGTCATGATCACAAGTATCAAATACATTTAATTTAAATATATTTAAGAGATTCCCCTCCTTTAGTATAGTATATCTATATTATACTTCCTTTAATTTTTAATATAAGATTCTTTTAATCGATTCAGTAAATTAAAAATGAAAGTTAAAAATTTTTAATCACCTTGATTTTTTTAAAATCATAACATTTTTTTAAAACTATTCTTATTTAATCTCTTTCTTTCTCTCTCTAGAATACATTAAATAAAAATATTTTTTAAAAATGTATAATAAATACTATATTATATATTATAAAAGATTTTATATTTAAGACTAGAGTAAAAGCTTCTATATTTGGGGAAGGGAGTAATATTCTTTTATTGATTTGAATGCATTTGACCCTTTTGAATATTAAAAAAAAACATTTAAGAGATCTATGAATTGCATTAGTTTCTGTTTCACGAAGAAAAATTTACATTGACCACTCTTGCTCAAATTGACAAATGCTCTCCAATTAAATTTTCCAATGATTAAAATAACTTCTGTTTTGAATTTAATGGATATAAAAATAATAAATTATTTAAAAAATCATTATTCTCTCCGATCCTAAATATGGATACTTTTGTTTTGGTCCTAAATATATAACTTTTTGCATAATACAATATGGTATTTATTACGCATTACAAAAAATGTCATTATTTAATAAGATGGTAATGAGAGAGAGAAGTAAATTAATGAAGGTAGTTTTAGAAAATATTATAATTTTTTTAAAAAATAGTTAATTAACTTTTGCCTCATCTTTTTAATTTAAGTGATTTTATTAAAATAATTTTATATTAAGTATTGAAAAGAGTACATTGGAAATCATAATTGATTTCGTTCTAACTTTGTCTGAATCACACTCACACCTCAGGACTATAATTTATGAATTCCTATATGTTTATCAAGCCTCTTTTTTACATTAATTCTTCGAAAACAAAATCTCGTATGAAGTTAACAAATTTGATTGCTGTAAAGTTAATAAAACAAGTCCGTAAGCCCATTTGGCCCCCAAAAAAAGAAAAAGACAATAAAACAAGTGAAACAACTTTTTTTCCACAACGTAAAACAATTTGACAATTATCAGCAAAAGTGACAAACTTTTTATGGGGAAAGTGGGAAACGATATTTATAATTATAATTTCTGTCTCATTTACTCAGTTTGCTTGAATATAAATTTCTTGTGCAGAGTGATACAGATATTTGTTGCCATCACATGACTCTAACGAATTCCAATGTTTATTGCTTGATTTGTTTTTTGTTTTGTTTTATTTACATTTTGAAGATTTTAAATTTATATTCCTGGTTTGAACTTTAAATCGTTCATTTTTTTTTTTTTTTGCTAAAGAATGCATCTAAAGCATATTGAAAACGTCATGTCACGATCCAAATCCCAAGTTGTGACCAGTAGGTTACATTAACCTAGTCCACTTTTGTTTAAAAAGGCCGATAGAACTGAATTTCATTAACATTTGAGAAATATTCTAACGTACAGACACAAGGAAATAATTTTATTACAGCTTGCAATGCAGGACACTGCACTAAATGTACAAAATTTACGTCAGAAAAATAATTTTGCGATGGATTTTTAAAATATGTGCCACAAAATCCATCATTCATCTGACAGTTTTTTTTTCTCTTTTGGCAGTGGGGCTTTTCTAATTAGATGAAAGACTTAGAAGTTTTGTTTGCATTTGTGGTCATGTGTATGTTCTTCTCGCTCATTATGGAAGAGAATTATGACTTAAATGGTAGAGGTACTTAAATTTTAAGGTAATTATTACAAAAATTATGACTATTCCTCTAAGATTATTTTCAATGAAGAACTCCAATTACTCAAATATTTATTATACAAAGTATGGTGAACTCCAATGTTCATTGATCATTTCATTTCATTTTTGTCACCTTATGTTTTTTTTTTGCAGGTAACTATGTATACATGGTTTAAAATTCAATAATTAATGTATAGAAAAAAATAAATCATTCAATAAATTATTTAGAAATATTTAATTTGATTTTTTGCTTTATAAGGAAGACAAGGGTGGATCTAAAGCATACTGAATACAACAATTGGCACTACAAGTACTACCCAGAGCACATTTATGCTCCTCCGATTCATTGGGAGATGGCGGACATGAAGCAGAATGGCTTGTCCTCTGAGATTTCTCAAGAAATCTTGGAAATTACGAAGCCACTTGAGATTTCGGTATGCATATCTTGTACTCTTGTTCAATTGTGAAAGCTTCTCTTTTTTTTCTTTTCTTTCCCTCTGCTTGCAACTCTTTAAGATTGATAACGTTTAATACCACAACTATATTAGCCTTTCTTAGTCTTATTTAGTTTTAGTTATAAACCATTTGAGAGATTACACTTCAGTTATTATGAGAAGAACACAATTAATTAGATTTTAAAAGCTTATGGTAACTTTCTTTTTCTAAAAGAAAAAAATTATTTAGCTTGTGAAATGACCGATTGTTTTTTTAATCAAACACGATAGATGAAAGATGATGTCGTGATTGACACTGAAGAAATGACACAAGCCAGCCAAAACATCTATACGGTGCCCCCAATGATTCGTAAACTAAAAGAAGATGCTTACACCCCAATGGCTGTTTCAATTGCTTTTCATTATGGTGAGAAGGGGCTACAAGACATGGAAGAGTACAAACAAGTATTGCTCGAAAGATTTAAACAAAAAGTTAAGGTAAGCTTGAATGAAATGGTTTGCATTGTGAAACGTTTAGAACCAAAAGTTCGTGCCTCCTACTCGGAGAACATCAAACTCAATACTAATCAGGGCCTTACTGAACTGGCATTAGCAGATGCTGCTTTCATCATTGAACTCTTCAAGAGCACCTACGAGGGACAGATCTTCAATGATGCTAAATTGTCACAACCATATTTGCTAGATGCTATCATTAAGAATTTGCTTTTACTTGAGAATCAACTTCCTTTCTTTCTTATTGAACATGTATTTGATGTAGCATTTCCCCTTAACCATCGTGGTGACCTCCCATCATTTCTTGAGCTCACATTTTCCTTCTTTAACCACCTTTTAACAAGCAAAAATTCAAGCCAGAGCCTAATCCTAATATAAAGCACTTCACAGATCTTCTTAGATTGTTTTACTTACCGCGAACACGACCTACAAGGCATAGTTTAACAGGTGGAGATCTTCTTCAATACAGTGCAAATGAGTTAAAAGAAGCAGGAGTTAAATTCAAGGAAAGTACAAGCATGTGCTTATTGGATTGGAAGTTTTCAGGGCATGTTCTTGAGATCCCTCAGATTTTTATGGAAGAAGCACTGAATTATTATTTCGTAATATGATAGCTTTAGAGCATTGTCTTTATCCTTTTGATTCTTACTTTATTGACTATGCTTTTGCAATGGAATGCCTAATCAACACTAATAAAGATGTGGATGTCCTCATTCATAAGAAAATAATCCACAACTAGTTTGGTGATACCAATGAAGTTGCAACATTATTCAATGGTCTTGGCAAAAATATCCTTACAATGACTCACAGTTGTCAATACCTCATTATCTTCACAGAGTTGAATGGATTTTATCAAAATCCTTGGTACAAGATAAAGGCAACTCTAAGACGTGATTATTGCAATCCACCTTAGAAAATTGTGGGCACCGCTGTTGGAATCATAGGCCTCATTCTCACCACTATTCAAACCATAATTTCTATCCTCCAAACAGTATGGACATAGAGATTCTGTTGTTGGAATAGGTTAAGGTTGCTTCACTTTCGCGGATGACTTCAATGTGTCTCTGTTTATTTTCTTTGTCTCTATGTTTTGTGGGTCTTCTATTTGTGTCGTTTTTGTCGCTTTTTCTGGCTTGGATTTTATTTGTGTTTCTCTGATGTAATTCATTGTGTGTTCGGGTACTCTTGTTGTGATCTTTGTTTTGCTATTAATGAAATATTTTCCTGGTGGCAAAAAAAAAAAAAAAAGATATTCTCAAGAAATGGTGGAAATTACGCAACCTCTCCTCCCCAAACCTCAGTCTCCAGATTTATCCCCCAATCACCTGCAAAAACAAGTATGCATATCCTGTACTCTTGTTCAATTCACAAGGCTTTCCTCATTCTGCCTTGCTTTCCCTTTTGCTTACAACATTTAATATTGCTAATGTTTAAAACCTCAAGGTCCTCAAGTACTGGATTTTTTTTTCTTTGGCTTTAACTTGTTTAGTTTTAGCTATAATTTTAGTTTTAATTATACAAATATTTTTCAGATTACAAATCTGTTGTTATAAAGAACACAATTTAGATTTGAGAAGCTTATAATGGTCTCTGTCTCTCTCTCTCTCTCTCTGTTTTTTTTTTGGTATTTTGCATAGTGTAACTGCTGATTGCTTTCTGAATCAAATTAAAAAATTTTAAGAGACGGCAAACATAATAATCGCTTACGCCCCAAGTGTTGTTTCGATTGGCCCCTTTTACTGCAGCAATTTGAAGCTGAAAGACATGGAAAAGCACAAACAAATATTATTTATAAGTTTTACACAAAAAGCTAAAACAAGCTTGGACAATTTGATTAGCTTTGTAAAACATTCGGAGCCAAATTAAGCTAGTGCTTCTTACTCAGAATATCAAACTTGGTGAGAAGGAACTTGGGAGACTTGTATTGGTAGTAGCTTGTTTCATCGTTGAACTCTTCAAGAGATTCTATGAGGAGCATGGGTTGCACAACGAGGTTGATCTGTTCCTGTTTCAACCATGTTTGCTGGCTGCTATTGGTATGGATTTGTTTTTACTTGCGAATCAACTTCCATTCTTTGCTCATGAAGAAATATTCAACACAGCAATCCCCTTGACCAACGTGGTGAACTCCCTTCATTTCTTTACCACACATACTACTTCTTTGGCTATTATAACAAGCAATTTTTAATGCCAAATCCTCATCATAGGATAAATCACTTCACAGATCTTCTTAGATCGTTTTACTAACCAAGAACAAAACCTCCAATGATTCAATCCCTCGTGGATGACAAGCTTTTGTTTTTCTTTTTTATTTATAGATACTGCAACCCAAGCTGCAAGAAGCAGGAATAAAGTTGAAATCAAGCTTAAGCAAGTGCTTACTAGACTTAAAATTTACAAGGCATGCTCTTGAGATTCCACAGATTTGGATGGATGATACAACTGAAATTATTTTCCGAAATATGTCATTACCCCTATGAAGCTTACATCACTAACTATGCTCTCATGTTGAATAGCCTGGTCAACACAAATGGATGATAGATGGGTGCCTCCTAGACTTAAACTCAGATGGAGATGTTAATGAGGTCACTAAAGAAGCAGGATGTGATGGGCTCATTAGAGACCATAACGGTAAATGGAAGGGTGGTTATGCTCATTGTCTAGGCGAATGCTCTATGGAAGAAGTTGAAATTTGGGGTGTCTTAGTGGCTCTCCAACTATGTTGGGAGCAAGGATTTTGTCATATTCAGGCTGAGATTGATGCTGCTGATTTAATTGATAAAATTAACTCGGGATGTTGCACTTTATGTCTTCTTCGCTGCCTGAGCTTATGAATTGGACAAAAAGGAGTTGGCAACTTGTTTTTCCGCATGTTTCCCGTGAGAAAAACAAGCCCACTAACTATCTTGCTAAATGGGCCATCAAGAGGAAACTCGATCCTGTATGTTTTGCAAATACGCCTGATTTTATTAGGAGATTAGTTGCTAAAGATGCTTGGGCACCCAACGTGTAACTTTTAGTTAGCTTTATTTACTTGGGCTCTGCTCTCATTCTTAGAACAAAACACACACACACACACAAATAAACACACACACACACTTGATTTTTCCTTTCTGTCTTTTATTTTTGCACTCTCTGACCCTTTTTATTTAACAAGATCCACGTATACTTGAGTTCAAAAATGTTTTAGATGTATGTTTAAGCCCAATGAAAACTTATCCAAGCTTAATAAACTTGAACACAAAATTTTAAATTCAATATCAAACACTAATATTTCTTTTGTTGAAACAATCATTATTTACTTCTCAATAAACATAAACATAAACTCACATAACTTTATTTTTCTAGTATTTTTTTAACCATTTGATTGCTTCAGTTTTCTACTTTATGATTATTTATTAAGCTAGCATATGTATATCTTTTTTATTAATAGAAAAAAGAAGAGGATATTTTTATAGTTTTTGTGGATATATCCACTTGATTTAATTATAGTTTTTTGTCTGAAGATCTTAAAATTATTGAGAAATATTCCTTTTTTATTTATATGTTTTTTATTCTCTAAAATGTATATAATTTATAGTAATTGCAAATTATGAAGATTTTGAATTAAAAATGAAAAGACTTTTAAATAGACAACATAGGCAACAATTATGTTCCAAAATTTTCTGCAATAACAAATATATCATTTGTAAATAAAATTAAATTATGATTATCAACTACAACTTGTAATTAGTTTGGTAAGGATAATATAAGCTAGTTGTCCATTACTAATTTTTTGGCCCATTTTTTCTATAAATTCTCCTCACCCCTAACCTAGGGTCTTGGCAACTTTGAGGCGTGATTGTTGTAGTACACCTTGGTAAACTATTGCTTCTATTGCTGAAATCATATTCCTCATTCTCACCCTTGTTCAAACCATATTTTCTGTTCTCCAAGTAGTATTGAAGAAAGCTTGTATGATGAGCCTTTGGCCCCAGTATACATGTACCCAAAAAAAGCTTGTATGCAGTCTTATAATTTGAGTGTTCATATATCATCAAACTTTATTAAAGTTTTTCAAAAAAAAGATTATGGTTGGGAGAGTTCATCTCAAGCTTGTGAATTATCTAGCACTGTGATACAAACAGAAATTGCACGTCGTAGCCACATAGAATAATTGGATTCCTTACTCGTAGTTTTTACATTCATTGTTAGTTCTAAGATAACTGCATAAGTTATTAGAAAAATTTGGTAGATGGAGGATAACAATCAGATGTGGTAATTATGAGCTACTAGAGGTTATACATCAATATATACACAAACACACACATTCATACCATGGTCCTCTTTTTCAACATATATATTCATATATCCATTATAGTTTTGTTGTTAATTAAAGACAGATTTGTTAGGGTAGAGAAAAAGAATACTTTAATAGTATTTCATTAGTTTTATCAATCTGTGTGTCAAACGGCGGGTTTTTTTTTTTTAAATAAACTAAATCTAACTTAATTGACGAAGTCTTTAAAAATATCACAATAGAAAACCAACATGCGCTTATTTTTTTAAATAAACTAAATCTAACTTAGTTGGGGGCTATACTATACTAGCTAGTTTATCTAAGGGCCTCAAATTTGAGCTCCAAGTATATAACTATTAAATACTTATTGGAAAAAATTTGACACCTTTTGATCTTAATCGACTTGATTTAAAATAGTTAAACTCTAAAGTAATTATCCGGTGATTTAATCCAAGAAAAAAATTCAAGCCATATTATATTTGGTTCTTACTTTTCTTTTTAAGGAAAAAAAAAAGGAATTTGATTCTCACTTTCATCTTATAATTTCATATATAACTCAGGCATATTACTTGGTTTGATAAGCAATTAAGTGAGCGAAGAAAAAGCTAATCGCACCCCTCATTTTACAATTTCAATTCTGATCCCATCCTCTTACATTATAAGATAACTAGTTTAGAGACAATTGAAGAGATATTCCTAGTCTATGATTTTATTTAAATAAAAAAAATTTGAAGGGATATTTTATTGACCATGAAAAGCAAAAAAGTCAAAGCTTGTTATAAATCTAATCTGATGATTTTGAAGAACTAAATAGAAGAAAATTAAAAGTACATTATTGGAGCTTTATCCATCATTTCTAAGCCTTGAACATCTATTTTTGTATGTTAGCTGTTAATTAGGCTCTCACCTGTTGACAGGACCACTTCTCCGTTTGATATATAATAATTTCTTCTTTTGTTTTGTGTGTGTGCGCGCGCTTTTTTTTTTTTGGATCATTCCTCCACAGTGCTTTGAACGTTTCCTCTTATCAAACGCTCCATTTCCTAAGTTATATCTAACGAGGTAGGGATTCAAGTTCTTTAACATGGGAAAAGATTAGGGAGTGATATGAAAAAAATTGAACTATATGAACCAAATTAAAAATTGGTATAGACTATGTATTCAATGTAAAATTTACAACAAGTTGAAATATTTGTAAGTTATAAATAATATGGTTCATTTTAGATTTCATGTAAGATACCCAAAAAAATGTGCCTAGTTTGTATAATTTACTCTTTTTGTGATCAAAATTTAATTGGATTCCCCCATTATAAATTAACTTTATTTGGGGAAAAAGCTTTCCAGTATTTTTGTTTGAAATTAATTTAACAAATTTGTTTATAAACGTATGATAAAATTTTACAAAAATAAATATGTTGCAAAGAATATGTTATTTATTTTTGTAAATTTTATTTATAAAAGTATGATAAAAATGCTCTTTGAAGAATCATATATTGCAAACTTTTGATAATATACGGACTAATCACAGTAAAATAAACTCTAAGGATTTGTTTAAAAATATTAAAATATAGGGGGTTATAATAATAATAATAATAATAATAATAATAATAATAATAATAATAATAATAAAGCATAGAAATATATTAAAAAATGGTTGAAAATTACATGATCTAAAAGATTAATTTTTCCTTCATACATATATATATATTTTTCGTCTAAACCTTCATCTTTCTTGCCGTAAAAGAAGAGTAACTTTCCAAAGTTCATACCAAAGAGTGGGCTTTAAAAATATTTTTCATTTCGATTCCGTATGGAAGTTTGTTTGAAATTAAATAGAAATTGAAGCACTTGATGCTCTGCCTTAGGGGCAAGATTGTCCTCGGCAAATGTGGTGTCAAGGATTCGATACCACAAGGGCTCTTTGAGCCTCCTTTCAAACTTAGACTAAAAAATAAAAAATATAAATTGAATCTATTACTCTAATTTATTTAGAGGAAAAAAACTTTGCCTCCCAATTTTTTTCTTATTTGGATGAGTTCTCCCAGTTTACTTTTAGATGAAAAACATATACAATAATGTTTTTGACTGATAATAAAAGTGGACTGAAAGAGTAACAATATTTTCCACGTAATGCACGAGGGCTCACCTTTGTGTTTTTTAGTACAATTTAAGAATCAAGCAATAAGAAATTCTTGTGCTCTTATGCAGTTTGAGGGATGTCTTACTTTATGTGCTAAATCACGCCACGTATCCAAAACGTGAACAACAATGTGTGTGTGTCAATATATGTGTGTGGGCGCACCGAAATTAATTTGAAAAAATTACTCTTAAATCCTAAAATATAAAAATATTTATTAAAAAGTTTTAACATTATAAAACATTATACACAAATTTCATAGTTAAAATCAGTATAAAATCCTAAAAAATAAATATAAAATTATAAAAAATGAGTATAAAATTTTTAGTATTAAGTATAAAATCATACTTTAATATTTTATATTCCTACTCCATGATTTTATACTCAATAATAAAGTTTTTTATACTTATTTTTCAGGACATGGGGTTTAAGTATAATATTTTTTAGTATTGGAACCTTCAAATAAATATTTTCATGTTTTGGGAGTTTTTAGTAATTTTCTCAATAATTTACTAAGTTTTTTTTTCTTTTTAATCTTAGCACTGGTTAATATTACAAGTCAGATGCTTCAACCAAGGAAACGGCTCCAATATCATTAATCAAAGTTCATGTTCATATATACTGCCTCCATCTCTATTATAGGATTATTTAGAAAACTTGTCTGGTCCAAAATATAAGAGGTTAAGTAATAAATTTAATTTTAGTCTCAATTTTGCCCCTATTGAATGCTTTCATTACAAGTCTCAATTAACTTCTCTCTCATCCTACCATCATTATTAATTTAATGTATTTTTATTCTCTCTTTAAGGGTAAAATGGGAATGTCAGAATTTTTTTTCATCAATTTTAGACTGTAACCAACTTTTCTTAATCCACATGCGGTAGTTAAAAATATCTTATAATAGGAATCGGAGGGAGTAATTTACTAAACTTTTTTCTCTCAAATTCAAACGATCACTCATCCACCAATGTAGATAACTTCATACTTTTGCGGTCAGACAAGTGATTTTCTTGTCAAATTACTCAGAAATTTTCTATCCTCACTCCTACAAATTGAATTAACTTTCTTGGATTAAAATAAAATGAATCTCAAACTATGCCGATATGATGTGATTTCTTGTTTAAGCTGTCATAGTTTCTCTACACAATTTAAGAATCAGATAAAAAAGATTTTAGATTCTTGAGAGATGTCTTAGGGCCCGTTTGGTTTTCAGTTGGTTAAGAATGAGTTTTGATAGAATTGATTTTGTAACCTAATTATGATAAAAATTGGTTTTGGACTAACGTGTTTATGTTTGGATAACTTATTTGAAAATTGGTTTTGACAAAACTCATAATTTTTCTCTAAATTGAGTTTAAACTCTATTTCATGATTAATTTAATTTACTTGGACTAAAATTTAATCTGCATTTATTTAATTGAGAACATAATATATCTGATATAATATTTTCTTACAGGTCATAATCTATCAAAATTAAAATTTTGAAAGGAAATTTTGGTTAATAAATAGGAGATATTTTATGAAAATTTTATTTTCCTAATTTTTTTATTTTTTATCATTTTTATTGATCTATTTTTATCTGACTTTAAAATAAATATAAGTAAAAATGAAAAAGTAGAACGGAAAAGCATCAACAGGACTGCTTATCCTTCAACTCCATTTTCAGCAAAAATCAAGGTAGTAACCAAAACTCATTTTAACACCTAAACATTCACAAAAAATGGGAGAAATGGTTTTAGGCTGAAAACAGAGTTTGAAAAGCGATACCAAAACATACCCTTACTTTACTCTTAAATCAAGCGAAGTATATTCAAGAGAAGACTAATATTTGTCCCCATTTGAGTTTTCTTAGGAAAATTACTTCACTAATTTTTATCTTTTGAGTGAGATTCAGAGACAATTAATTGCTTCAATGGAAACAACACCAATATCAGTTAATCAAATTTTATCGATAATTTACCTCAGGTTGTCACACGAATTCAAATGATTCATACCCCAATTGGCATAACTCGTACTTTTGATGACTGTACAATATGAACAATGTCCTCATCTAAATTGTTTTAGATTAGTCTCTAGTATTAGTAGGAGATACTTTTGTTCCAACACTCCAAAAAAAAAAAACACTCACTAATTGAATAATTTATTTTTTTAAAATAATTTACTTTTGAAATACTGATATAAAAGTTTAAATTTCTTTCTATTATTAATTTTTCATGCATTCATTTATTAAATTCATACATAATAATATATATATATATATCTTTTATCCCCATATCCTAAAATTTAAAATTTGTTATATTTGACTATAAAATTTGTATTATTTTTTCTTATTTTATTGTATTGTATTTTCTTCCTTATTTTAGTCTAGTGAGCAAAAAGCTAACAGTGACATATAATAACAGAGTCTATCAGTCTGTAATTTTGAAAAGTATCTCTAACATTGTGCCTATCACATTATTACCAGTCCCCTCAAGTTGAGATCAAGTATGTTTGCTTCTCCAACTTGGACTGGGACCAGGGGTCTGTCCTTTGACCCCTCCTGTTACGGTTCTGTCATGGCAGGTATTAATCTTTCTCAAATTTTTTTAAAAATTAAAGTTTATAAAGAAAAATATATTTTTTAAGAATCATATAAATATGTATTTTATGTAATTTTATTTTAATATTTTTTCTAAATTACTAAAAAAAACTGCATAACTATAGAGATTCAATCTTTTATTGTATAATAGTTTTTAATAAATAAAAAATTAAAAACTTTATAAAATGCATATTTATATAATTTCTAAAAATATATTTTTTATCTATAAATTTTAACTTTAAAAAGAAAAATCTGCCGCGATAGCACCGGGCAGAAGGGGTCTCCAGAGGAGAGACCCCAAGTCCCTTGGATTGAAGGTAGTGATTATCCTTATCTGCATATTCTCCTGTCAAATCAATTTCAATGTGTTCGTGTTTGGTTCGCTCTTTTTCCTTTACAATTTGATTTTGAAATGATTGGGAAGCTTGTCGCTTGAATCTCTTCCAGGCACGATGCATCTTTTGATCAGCAAATCATGTGCATAAACAATGAGAATGTATGCATATTTCAGTTCTCTAACCATAGCTAACTGAAGCCAGATATTGTTTAAGCAATCATAATTTCTTTATACAATCTAATATTCATACTAAGAGATTCTTGCATCCTACTCACGCCAGAGATATACTTGCTTCCTTCTTATGATTATTCCGATAAACATTTTGTTAATTTTAACGACTCTGATTGAGATTACCAGTTAGATCCTTTAATCTTAAATACAACTACGTGCATAACAAATGTAAAGATACAAGAGAGAGTGCAAAATATTTACTTTGTTTTCCTTTAGAGTAACCTTTACTTTTCCCCTTACACTTTTTATTTTTTGTTTTGATTTAAACTTTACTTTGTTATGCTTCTACCTTTACTTTACGCAAATTAAATATTTTTCTCTTTACAACCGTTAGTTTACATGATACTTTTATTGAATTTTTTTAAAAGAAAAGTTTTAGTTCCCTTAAAATACTGAGCTTCCAACGTTTCCCTGTTAATTAGAAGTTGAAATTAATGTTTTACGATTTTTTTCTTTTACTTTTTTAATGAAAAAAAAGAATAATAAAAATAAATAATGATAACTTCATTCGTTCGATAGTTGCGCAATTAATTTTACTTTTCAAAATACTCACAAAAATATTCGACCCTGCTTGTGCTTGAATTATTCCTTTGTGGATTACTTCGTTACCTTTCTCAAGAATATTATTACTTCCTTGCAAAGTAATAATTTTTCCCAAACAAAAAAAAAATGTTGCAGCTTCTACATGGAAGAAGTCCATGTTATATATATAATAAGTAGAACCTCAATAGTTTAATATCAGAAAGTACTCGGCGCCGCTTCTATAAAGTTGAATTTCCAAATATTGCGGAGAGCAAGGTACTTAATCTTCTACTCTCATCCAATTGTGAATGATGATTTTTCTCATTTTGTTTACTTTCTTTTTGCTTACGACTTGTAAGATTGCAAATACTTGGTTAATTCCTCAATTATTAGCTTTTTAATCAGTTTTTTTCCTGAATGCGACCAAGAGTATCCCAATAGTAATAGGAATTAATCTTTTTAAAGATATGAAGGGTAACTGACAAATCCTCCCATTTAGATTTGCTCTATATATAAAGGTTGTAAATCAAACCATCAACCGCTTGTTTAAAGAACGAGATACAACCCCTATCACTCATACTAATCTAACTTGGTTTTAGTTAACCTTATTTAGTACTGTTATATATATGAAAATTATGAAAAATACAAACTAATCTTGAAAAGTAAAAGCTTATGACGGGTTAATTTTTCTTATTTGATACAATGGCCTAAAGATGTTAAAAACATTAATCCATGTATAATTAGTATTTATATTTTTTAATAGAATAAAACCAAATAGGTCCAAAGCATTTTTTTTTCTAGTCTAATGCTCATTACTTAAAATTTCAAGTCAAAATAGATATAGATTGTCAACATGAACCCCTAACAATCAATCGCAAATGATGAATTGCAATCAGTTTATTATATAAAATCAAAATTATATATCATTATGAATTTCGTATTCATCAACGTGATGTTGATATAAAATCAAATTATATATCATTATTTTTACTGGTTGTTAAAGTGATAACTTTTAAATACACAGATAATGTATATTTCTTCCAGTTACATGTTTCTTAAAAAAATTAATATTCATGTATAATACACGAAGAAATATTGCTACTTATTATTTTTCCAAATCGATATATACACACAAACACACATAGGCACTTAATTTATAACAAGTCCTACAACAAAGAGCAAATCTAGTATAACAATTAATTAAAATTTTTTAAATATATTGATGATAAAAAACGGTTTAATATATCAAATTTGTATATTTTTTTCGTTAAAAAATGAGCTTGAATGCGTGGATCCACCTACGAAATGTTATAAGGATTGCTCTTTATTATTAGTATTATTTTTTTTGCCTAAAACTATTGACATCCAAATGGATATATATTAAGCATTTGAAATTTTGAATGAAGTCCATGCTATAATAATTATTAAAATTATTAAATGTTTCTTACTTAGCTCGTAAAGGAAAGAAGTTTGGCCAAAAATTAAAGAAAAAGTGAAGGAATATTAATTAATGAAGTCCATGCTATATAATAAGAAGTACGTAGAACCACAATGCTTGAACACCGGAAAATACAGTGTAGCCAGCTTCTATATCTGAAGGTGTATATGACACAAGTTGGGTTTAATCTCTCGTCACACCTCTTTCTATAGATTCATACTCCAATCATTTGGAAGAACAAAGGTACCGAATCATCTATACTTTTATCCTTCAATCACTTGGAACAACAAGTATATGCATCCTGTAATCTTGTTACTTATTTTCTTTGCTTTCCTTTTGCTTACAACTTTTAAGATTGCTTGTGTTTACTTCCTATATTATTACCCTTTTTAAGTTTATTCAGTGATAAATACATTTGTCAGATTACAAGTCAGTTATTATTATAAACGAAAAACACAATATATATTCAGGTTTCATAAGATTAATTAATCTCTTCCCTTTTTCCTATGGAAATGCTAAATTGATGTCTGTATCAAATTTGATAGATGGAAGATGATGTGATGATTGACTTTGAAGCAATGACCAAGATTAGCGAAGACGGTCTCTTGTCACCCACACTCTGTATCTACAAGGTGCCCCAATTTGTTCGACGTCTGAACGAAGACGCTTACACCCCAAGAGTCGTGTCGATTGGACCATTCCATAATGGCGATGTGAGGTTGCAAGAAATGGAAAGGCACAAACAAATAGTGTTCAAAAGATTTACTCAAAGAGCTATGACAGGCTTGAACAATTTGGTCAATTTTGTGAAATATTCAGAGCCAGATGTCCGGGCTTCTTACTCAGAAAACATTAAACTTGGTGAGAAAAAACTTGTGGGACTAATATTTGTGGATGCTGCCTTCATCATTGAACTCTTTTTGAGCGATATGATGTTTGATGCTAAATATTCACAAACATGGATACGGAATTCTATCATCAGGGATTTGCTTTTACTTGAGAATCAACTTCCCTTCTTTTTTCTTGAAGGTCTGTTCAATGAAGCATTCCCTTCGGACCTTCGTGGTGACCTCCCTTCCTTTCTTGAGCTCACCTTTGCCTTCTTTGGACATTATAACAATCAAAACTTAGAGCCTAATCTTAGTGGTGGGATAAAGCATTTCACAGATCTTCTAAGGTTCTTTCACTTACCAAGAAAGAGACATGAAAGGGTTTTACAAGTGGCTGGAGATGATATTCTTTTATATAGTGCAAAGGCCTTAAATGAAGCAGGAGTAGAGTTAAAGGTAAGCACAAACGAATGCTTATTAGACTTGGAATTATCAGGATCCGTTCTTAAAGTCCCACATATTCCACTGGTAGATAGCACTGAAAGATTGTTTCGTAATATGATAGCTTTAGATCAGTGTCATTATCCTGATGAATCCTACATCATTGACTATGCTGTTTTATTGGGTCGCCTAATCAACACGCAGAAAGATGTGGATGTCCTTGTTCGGAGTAAAATAGTCTCAAACTCTTTAGGTGATACCAAAGAAGTTGCTAAATTATTTAGTGATCTTCGGAAAGAGTTAATCCGACATGGTTTAAATTCAAATTATCTTGATATCTGCAAAAGGTTGAATCAATTCTATGAAAATCCTTGTCAACAGAGGAAGACAACTTTGAGGCGTGATTATTGCAAGACACCTTGGCAAACTGTGGTTTCCATTGCTGGAATCATACTCCTCATGTTTACTCTTATTCAAACCATCTTTTCTATCCTCCAAGTAGAATTGACGAATTAGCTAGGTTTAAATGTTGTGTAATATTATAATTTGAATGTTTCAGTCTTGAACTTTGTTGATCTGTTCTATCTTTACCTTTATTTACTCTCTCCCTCCCTCTTTTGGAATAAAATTTACCCTCCCTCAATATATAGTATGTATGATATGATCAATAATATAGTTCTCAATTCTCAAAATTGGTAAAGAACTTTTGATATATATGCAGGTCTTGTTGAAAATAGAAGCTGATATCATGTAGCCATATATATTGAGTAAATAAACTCCTTTTAATTCTGTTTTTTTCCCGAAACAGTATTATCTAGTAGCCGTATAAGTTAAATTCTCATTTCAATATTAAATATGAGACTTTTTCAACATACATTTTAAGAAAAAAGGTTGGACCATTAAATTTATCAAGAAATTTTAATATTTTTTACGATATACTTTTATTAATTACATTATCTCTCATACTTCTCATAATATTTATCTCTTATATAATAATTATAGATCAGGGATATAAATAAAAAAAAATACTTTATATACTCCCTCTGGTCCTTAATATAAGACCATTTTAATCGAATTTTACAGATTAAGAATTGGAATTAAAACTAATTAACTATCTTGATTTCTCCAAAAATCCCAACATTTTTTCCAAAACTACCCTTATTTAATTTCTTTCTTTTTCTCTTTGGATATATTAAATATAGGCATTTTTTGAAAATGTATAATAAATTTTACATAGTATATTGTAAATGATCTTATATGTAGGACCGGAACAAAGGATCCTACATATAGGATCGAAGGGAGTATTAAACAACTTTACAAGATATTCCATATTTTAAATTAAATATTATTTTTAAAAGATGTCTCAACGTTTAGGACAAAATGAAGTATATTATACGTAAACGAGTTTGAAATATTATCTACTGGGCCTGTCATCATGACGAGGGGGATTGCCAGAAATAGAAAAGCACAAACAAATATTCTTCAAAAGAAAAGGCAATTAGTTTTCAAGTAAAAGTAAATCCTCAATCACTACCAAAAACAACCAAAACCCTAATCTAATGATTTTTTTTTTGGTGCCACAAATGCCTTTAACGGCGTTTTTAAATCCATCCTCATAGTCTTAGCATAACGGCAAGTTTTGTTTTGATTTGCCAAGCAAACAGTAGGACTAAATACTAAATAGAGTATGAAAATTTAATCAATTTAAACATTCTATATAATATATATATGGTAAAAAAACATACTAAACTTCTCTTTTTGTTTAAATAATAAGTATATTTACATGACAATTAAAAAAAAATCCATAAGAAACAAATGAGCATGAATGCGTGGATCCACCTGTGAAGAAGTGAGGATTGCTCGCCAAAAAAACAACTTATTTATGGATGTGACATTCTCTTTCTTGCCCCAAAAACACCTGTATATATATATATATATCTATTTTTTATATCAATTTAGTTTTGAAAATCAATAAGTAAAAAAAAGATCAAATTTTTTTATGAAAAAGATCTACTCTTTCTTGGTGAGCAACCCAAAATAATATGCTCAAGGAATTCAACCACCTACCAATTATATCAGGACTATATTAGTGAAAAAGATCTATTCTTTATTTATTGTTATTCATTACTGGATAGTTTACAGACCATTTTGTTTGTTCGGCCTGTAGATTTAGTTTTATAGTGGATTCGCCTTCATGATGTTTGAATTTATGATATTTTTAGTTTATTTATTTAATCAGTTAATTCAAAATTAAATTGTCTATCCCTCACTTCATTTATTATTCAGAAGTCATTAAATTATTTATTGTGATAATTAAATTAATTATTTATTTTATTGAAAATTAAATTTTAAAAACAACTAAATTAATTTTTAAAACTTCTTACTGATGAAATGAGATAACTAAAGAAATGGTGAAATAAGTGAGAAAGGTATTTTTACTATTGAAGAGAGAAATTATTAGTTTTTATTTGAAATTAAATAATATTTATTTAAAAGTAAATAATATATATTTAAAGAGACAAATATTTAAAGAGACAAAAATGGAATGAGTTATAATGAGACTTGTCAGTGGGTGGTTGAAATCACCATAATGCTCTTTAATAATCCCTTCGTTTCATTTCATTTATCATTTTGATATTATTCATATATGTCTACAAAATTATCAAATAATATAGTAAAATTTAATAATATTTTATCAAAATATTCTTAACTTAAATATTCTTAGATAAAAAGAATATTAAATAAAAATACATCAGCAAAAACTTATTTTTTCATATTTTGAACTTTTAAAATGTAAATAAATGACTGGATTTATTAGATTCTCTTATTGAAAAATCTGTACAGTCCTCTCTTTGTGTTTGGGATTTGATCTAATGGCTACAAGAAAACTCAATCTTAAGACCTTATTACTTAACAACTAAATTTATTAAGTTCATATAAACATATATATATTCATATAAACTAGTCCAAAAAAAATACTAAAATCAATTCCAATGCATAGTAGTCTTGCAATAAATTATTTTTCCTTTGGGACTCTCATCAAAGTATTACTCATTGGGTTTAAATCTCATTGTTAATGTGAAAACCTCATTGGAAGGTAATATATAAGTATCTCTGTAAACCCTGTGAGCCCTAAAACCTAGTCCTGTTCTTGGTTCTTAACTTGCGTAAATTTTTATTTATCAAAAACAAAACAAAATAAAAGAAAGAAGAATACTCCACTTCTTTATTCTTCTATGTGCCACTCTCTTATCTGATTCACTTCAATTTGTATTTACTACCTAATGTATTGCCATGGCTGCCATTTCAAGAAAAAAATAATAATAAATCAGGAAGAAGAATTACCTAATCCATGTAATACATGCATGGTTGTTGGTGGTGTGCGACGGAGGATCTGCCGACCTGAATTTGACGCCAACAACCTCCACAGGTTCCACCTCAGTGTCCCTTCCTTTGCCGAAGATAAGAGGAGCTGGCTGTCAAAGGTGGTGATGGTAGCTCATTGGTTCTACTTCAGCAACGGAGGCAACAGCTAGATATCGAAGAAGGACCTAGTTATTGAAGAAGAATGAAGATTGGAACCAATGTTCTGAGAACCATATTGGACCGAATCGTCAGACTAATTGGACCGTCACTCGAAGTGAAGAGTGACTCGGTTTTTAGCTTTAGACTGTTTTAAGGGTTGAACCGGATTGGACTGCTTTGAACTGACTTTTAAGCTAGAAACTGGAATTAAACCAGGAACCAAAATAGTTTTTAAAAAACCAGATAGTTTTTTAAATTGGGTAAAATTTAACTTAAATTTAATTTTTTTTACCAAAATTATTAATTATAAAAATTATTAGAGAGCAAAACATTATTTCCCTTTTTTATTTTGAAATTACTAATTATAAAATAAAAATTTTCATTGTATTATACTCCCTCCATCCCAAATTATAAGAAAATTTTGAGATTTTTCATTTATCCTAAGATATAAGAAACATGGATAAAGTTTGTAGAATAATTAATATCATTTTTCATTTATACCCTTGAGTAATTAAGATTGTATTGATAATTACTAATAATTAATTAGTCTTAATTCAAACTTTTAATGTGGGCAATTCTGGAAAAAAAAAATTAAAATTATAGCACAATTAATGAATTTAACTACCAAAACTATTTTTTTTCTTGATATAGATGAAGTAATTATTTGTTTCTTATAATTGGGGATGAAAGGAGTACAGTCATTTTATAATATTATGGCCATTCAGTGTTATCACGTTAAAATGTTTTAACATTACTTTCAATTATTTAACATATATTATTACTATATGAGCTAATTAATTTATTAGGTAAAAGTACACTTTTAGTTCCTTAACTTTATATCATCTTTCATTTTAATCCCTTAATTTTTTTTTTTTTTTAATTCTTTAACTTTTAAAATATAATCAAAACTTTCCCTATGATTATTATAATTAACTATATTAACATAAATTGCTAACAAAACATTCTCAAATGCTAACAAGGCATTTTGTAATGGTTATCTATTTATCCATGACAATAAAAATCCTAAGATTAAGGTTTTTGCTTAGTAGTCGGATATTTATAATGATTTATTTTTAAATTTTTAATTTAATTTAAAAATATTTTTAGCCTAAGATTAGTGAATACATAATAATATTAATTACTTAAAAATAAAAATTAATATGTCAATATTAAATAATGCACATGTGGGAATGCTTTGTCGGCGTTTTCTGAAAAGAGGAAAACTTTTGATTATATTTTGACAATTAAAGAATTAAGATGAAATAAAATAAAGTTAAGGACTAAAATGAGATCTAGTATAAAATTAAGGGGCCAAAAATATGTTTTTGCCAATTTATTATAAATTTAAATTATTTAAATTTATTCTCTTAACAATTTGATATTTTATTTTTATACATATATTATTATATATAATATTATTTTTACTTAATTATTACGTCACTAGTTCAATAGTTGTTCTAACCGGTTGAACCATAAAAATCGTGACCTGATGACATTTCTGATTCGACATCTAGTCCAATTTTTAAAACATTGATTAGAACAAGGTAGAGTTTGTTTTTCTATAATAATAATAATAATACCTGTAAATTTTAATAATTTCTTGAAGGGCATTATCATCTTTTTCTTTTCTTTTTCTTTTTTTTTGCTTTTCTATTATTTTTTTTACCAGGCTTCCTTTTTATACTATAAAACACATATCAATCAAAATTTATACCGACATTCTATTGACATTTTCTTACATACCAAATTTACTTTGGAAACTTATTTCTATTCTATTTTATTTTCATTGTCAATTTTTTCCTATTTCCGTTCTTTTTAAAAAAAATCCTTTTAACGTCCCAAAAGTTGAATCTAGGAAAGCATTTCTAAGAAACCTAATTATCTACCAACTGTGTTAAGACCCTGTTAGTTGGCAAAAATATTATTTAGAATATTTGTCACATTAAGATTCTTAGATATTGGCAAAGAATCTTGAGAAGGTCTAAATCAAAATATAAAACCATCGAGCATTATTAAGGACCCGTTTGATTTTTAGTTAGTTAAAAAAAGTTTTGATAGAATTGGTTTTATAATGTAATTATGATAAAAATTGGTTTTGAACTAACGTGTTTATATTTGAATGATTTATTTAAAAATTGGTTTTGGCAAAATTCATAATTTTTCTTTAAATTGAGTTTAAACTCTATCTCATGATTAATTTAATTTACTTGAACTAAAATTTAATCTGTATTTATTTAATTGATAACATAATATATTTGATGTAACATTTTCTTACAAGTTGTAGTCCATGGAGAATAAAATTTTGAAGGGACATTTTAGCCATTATATAGGAAAAATTTTACCAAAAATTTTATTTTTCTAATTTTTTTATTTTTTCTCATTTTTATTGATCCATTTTTATCTGACTTTAAAATAAATACAGATGAGAATGAAAAATTAGAACAGAGAAGCAAGTAGACACCTCCTTATTCGAAGACTCCATTTTGAGCCAAAAACTGATTTAGAAAAGCTAAAATTCCCTTGGGAAAAAAAATACAAAAAAGCAAAAATTCACCCAAACATCTACAAATTGTCTCAAACTCCCTTTTTATCCCAAAACTTGGTTTTAAAAGTGATCTCAAACATGCACTAAGTAGACCCATTTATTATCATCAACCACTTGATTCAGTTGGTAAAGGATTATATTAGTTTAACTAGATATATGAAGTTTACATCCATTTGTTAGAATATAAAGTATTGCATTTGGAATGTAGATATATTAAAATATTATAAATATTATTTCAATTGTTAGGCATCAATGTATGATGCATTGATACTGATATATGTATCATATACGACATAATACAATATGTTGGATACCACAAATTTTAAAATTTTAAAACAATTTGACATATATTCAGAGATTCATTGGGATCGACGGCGGACATGAAGCAGAATGATTTGACCTGTGAGATTTCTCAGGAAATGGTAGACAAGTATGCATCCGTACTCTTGTTCAATTCTCAAGGCTTTCCTTATTCTTCTTTACTTCCCCTTTCCTTATTCTTCTTTACTTCGCTTCCCCTTTCCTTATTCTTCTTTACTTCCCCTTTTGCTTACAACTTTTAATATTGCTAATGTTTAATACCCCAACTATTAGCTTTATTTAGTATTTCCTCCTATTCATTTTATTAGATATTTTATATGATAAATTTTTGGTTTAAAATATAGGGTATTAGATATTTTTCTTTTCATTTTATCTCTATCTTTAATAGTTTTTCTCTCTTCATTTATAACCCTATAATGATAATAAAATATGATATTTAATAAGGGTAAAATAGGAAGTGTTGGTACTTTTTGCATTGATTTTAGTTGAAAAATTGATTTTCTTAATATGCATGTAATTGATACAAAATGCCTTATAATATGAATAGGAGAAAGTATTAGTTATAAACAATTTCTAAGAATACGGATGACTTATTACGAGACAGACATGATTTAGATTTTTATTGATCCAAGAAAAGGAGGAAAAAATAAAACCTATAGTTAATGCAATCTTTCTTGAGTACATTTGCTGACTCTATATGCAAAAAATGTAGCCTATAAATTTCCAAGGACAGTGGTTACTAATAAACCTAAAGTCACAAGCAGCTTTGATATTTCAGGAATGAACTTCACTTGAACTAATTAAATAGAGAAAAAGACAAAGCTGTGATACCCACTTCTGCTATGTGAATCTCACAGAAATAGTGTAATGACCCTCGTTATATAATCGTGGATCCAATATCTGGTTTATGAGGTGTATTCTTAAATTGTGTAGCATCAGAGAGACTAGGATTGGAGGGCGGACCCAAAATGGATCAAATTGGAGAAAGGAGGCAGAAGCCAGCACATCAGGATAAGATTTGACTGGTACTTCTTTGAAAGCTTGCTAATATATGGATATAACCGAACACGAGGAGCACATTTAAGATTCTTTTCAAAGAAAGATTTGGTTGAGGATATATATATATATGTATATATGTGGGCACACACACATATATATAGGCATGCAGGAAAAAGAAAAACCACTTACAGGTTTATGGTCAACCTAAAACAATTTGACATGTATACTGGGATTCATTGGGATCGATGGCGGACATGAAGCAGAATGACTTGACCTCTGAGATTTCTCAAGAAATGGTGGAACAAGTATGCATATCCGTACTCTTGTTCAATTCTCAAGGCTTTCCTTTTTCTTCTTTACTCCCCCTTTTGCTTACAGCTTTTAATATTGCGAAAGAAATGGTGGAACAAGTATTCCTAATGTTTAATACCCCAACTATTAGCCTTATTTAGTATTAGTTATAAACAATTTGTCAGAACACAGATGACTTATTACGAGACGAACATGATTTAGATTTTAGAAGCTCATGGTCACCTATTTTATTTATTTAGCTTGCTTGGGTAATTAACGATTGATTTCTGAATCAAACTATATAGATAAAAGAGGATGTCATGATTGACATCGAGAAAATGATACGAGACGGCAAAGACAGTCTCTTTTCACGTACACATTGTATCTATTGGGGCAAAGACAGTCTCTTTTTTACCTTTCTTAGCCTTATTTGGTTTTAGCTATAAAAATATTATAAGCTTATGCTCCCTTTTTTTTTAATGAAAATGCTAATCGCTTTCTAAATCAAATTCCATATATGGAAGATGATGCGATGATTGAGATTGAAGCAATGACCAAGATTAGTGATGATAGTCTCTTGTCACCTACACTTTGTATCTACAAGGTACCCCAATCACTTCGTGATCTGCAAGAAGATGCATACATCCCATAAGCTGTATCCATTGGTCCCCTTCACTATGGCAAAGCGAGGCTGCAAGAAATGGGAAAGCACAAGCAAATAATGTTTAAAAGATTTACACAAAAGGCTGGGATAAGCTTAGACTCTAGTTCGTTTTGCGAAACATCCAGAGCCAGCAGTTCGGGCTTCATACTCAGAGAACATCAGCCTGAGTAAGAAACAACTTGTGAAGCTGTCATTAGTGGAACCTGCTTTCATCATTGAACTCTTCTTGGGGTTGCGTAATTCGGAGGTGATAAGAAAGGAAGCAAAGCTTTCACAACCACGGTTGAGTGGTGCTGTAAGGGAGGATTTGCTTTTACTTGAGAATCAACTTCCATTCTCTTTTCTTGAAGAACTATTCAATATGGCATTTCTCCAGACTTTCGTGGTGACCTCCCTTCCTTTCTTGAGCTGATCTATGCCTTCTTTGCACTTTATAACATCCAAGACTTAGAGCCTAATTCTAGTCTTAGCATAAAGCATTTCACAGATCTTATTAGGTTCTTTTACCTACCAGGAACAGAACCTTCGAGGCAAATATTCCCTGAGGTTGATGACTATGATCTTTTGTATAGTGCAAAAGAGTTGCAAGAGTCAGGACTAAAGTTGGTGGCAAGCACAAGTAAGTGCTTACTAGTTACCGAAATATTTTATGGTTTAGGAAGAAGCAGAAGAACATAAAGGCACAGAGAAGCTGGCGGATTGTGTAGTTGCTCTACATACCGAAATACCACACATTTAGACTTGAAAACTTATCCTTTTAGATGCTTTTTACAGTCAATGATCACTTTTATGATTTCTATTTCTTGTCACATATTGAAGCCGTTTGTTTCAGTTTTTTATGAAAAAAATCACCTTTTAATATAAAAAAATACTTTTAAATTTTTAGATTGTTTGTTTAAACTTTTGAAAATAATCAAAATTTGAGAAAAAAATTATTTTTTGATTATTTTGAAAAACTACTCTTAGTAACTTTTAATAACAAGCTGTTGCAGTACATGAAAGAGAAAAGGAAGAAAGAGGTGGAGATGTGAAATCTAGCACTATAATATTTTAACTAGATATAAAATAATTTTTAATTTTCATAAAATCTCTAAATAATTAATCTTTTTTTAAATAATTTAAAAATCGCATTTAAAAAACTTGAACAAACGCGTCATGGTGGAGTCTCTATCCCACAATTTCTAGTCGCAATTGAGGAATCCTTTCTTGTATATGTTGGTTGTCATTGATGGGAGGAGGTGAAGGAGATAATAATTTATGCATTACAATATCAACCACTTGTAAGCATATAATCCATACATGAAGAGACTACTTGCTATATATCACCAATCAACGTGTATTATAAGTTTCCTCCCTTGAAGTTAAATTACCTTCTCCAATCACAATATACAGAACAAACTGCTCTATGTATATATATAAACTTGTCCAGAAACATACCTATCTATTCATATAAACTAGTTCTGAAACAACAAAAAGATAATACCAATATCAATTCCAATATAGTCTTTCAATTAATTATTTTTCCTTCATGTTACATTTAGTACGTTGGAAGCCGCCTTTTGTAAAGGGAATATGAAATAAGATTCCTATTTAAGTGAGTTTAGTATACAGGAAGGGGATTTCAGGAAAAGCTGGGAAAGCTATTTTCCCTATTTTGTAGGATCCAACTTTTCTCAAGAAAAAATGAGGAAAATTGTTGCTTTTCTGGAACAAAAAATAAATGCCAAATTTATTTTTTTAAACATTTTTTAAAGAGATATTTGTATTATTTAGTTATTTTTTTATTTTTTATTTTTAAACACTTAATTTCCTATTGATATACTAAATATACATTTGAATTATAAAGTTATTTTTTAAAAAAATCTCTTCCTATTCCCATTTTTATTTCTATTGTCATTTTGTACTAAACATAGTATCAGGGCCTTCATCATACACCTTGCATGCATTATACAGTCCAGAGAAACTCAATTTACTAGTTTCGTTCAAACAACTAGCATGCATATATGCAGTTCAGAAACTCTGTTTACTAGTTTCGATTATTGATTTCAAGAAAAAAAAAATTCTTACATTTTAAATTTCACGCAATATATGAGGCATCACTTTTATTTGTTACAATTTAAGAATCAAGCAAAAAGAAATTCTTAGTTTCTTATGCAGAGGTATACCGTTCTTCATACTTAAATCAAGCAAAGTATATATATCCAAAACGTGAATAACGTTGTCTAGCTATATATTTGAGTAATTTCTTTGTGAAATTAATTTACTAAGTTTTTGTTAATTTTATACTCTGGTTAATATTCCAAGTCAGATGCTTCAATCATAGTTAGATCTCCACACAATTTAAGAATCATCGAAAAGAAAATTTTAAATGCTCGAGAAGTCTAAAGAGATGTCTTACTAATTCACAATCAGCGGCGTAGTCATGTTATAGTAGGGGTCGGCATATGCTCACACTCACTTTGGCAAAAATTACAAAAATAGCATGTAAGTTTAATAATTTGTACTCTCCCTTTTAAATATTTTGAACCCACCTAATTTTTTTTTTTTTTTAGATCAAAATCTATATAATATAAAAACTTTTTATATTTGTGATAATTAAATTAAATCTAATAATTTTGATCCAAAATTTCAAACACATTAAATCCAAACACTAAAAATCTATCACTATTTACTTTTTATTTTTAGAATCAATTTTTTTAGTAATAAACTAACCTAATTATTATAATATTATTTTTTAATTATTAATTTTTAAATTAATTACTGGTTTAGGGTCTTGACTCCGCCACTGTTCACAATTAAATCAAGCTAAGCATTCACGAAGAAACTAATGTCCCTATTTGAATTTTCTTTACTCATAGAAACACCACCAATATTATTGAATCAAATTTCATTGATAATTTACCCCAGTTGTATTCCTTGGAGTCAAATGATTGGTTTCGGTCAAAAAGAAAAGATTCATACAACGCCGTAAATAGTAACATAATGTCTTTTCGCATTAAATTATGAGGGGTATTTAAACTATTTTAAAAAGAATAGTGACTAATTAAATTATTTTTTTTACATAATATATTAATATAATATCACGTCCATGTATAATAATTAAACAGTAAAACAATTGTGTTAAATTTTTTTTATATAATGTAGATATATTGATTTTCTCTTTCAAAATATCTACAAAAATACTTTACCCTATTTTGATAAAGAATGATGCCATTTTTCCCACACAAAAGAATTACATGGTTTAAATTGCTACATTGCTCAACCTATAGCTTGCTGCGACTTCTGGTTTATTCAATCATAAATATTCTAAACAATTAATTAAGATTCGCACACAAATATATTGTCAGTATCGCTTTTTGGTTAATTTTTAGTTTACTTCATAATTCAATTTTAAATTTGCTCAATTTAAGTAAATTGCTATGTGATACTTGATTGGAATTGAACTCAAATTAGTCTCAGTAGGATGATATTAATATTTAGGCTACATATATATACTTTGCCATGCTGAGACATTCTTATTTTGTTCAATCATGAATTCTCTGAACAACTAATGAAGAACCTCATGCGAAAAGATATTCTTGCCTCTTGGATTCTTCCTTTATGGATTACCTTGTTATTTTTCTAAAGAATATTACTTCCTTGCAATGTAATTAATTGAATAGTAAATCAAATTTTATTCAGCTGCTTATATAATTGCTGATTGCTTTCGAAATGGTGGGAATTACACAGCCACTTCTCCTCAAACCTCAGTCCACTGATTGTTCCAGTCACTTGGAACGACAAGTATGTATCCTGCACCATTGTTCATTGTAAAGGCTTTTCTCATTTTCTTTACTTTCTTTTGATTTAATTGTTCTTTGAAGAACTTCTTTACTTTGTTTTGCTTACAGCTTTTAAGATTGCATATGTTTAATTCCTAAATTATTAGCCTTTGTTCAGCCATATTTAGTTTTACTTATGTTCCCTCTCTTATTTTTTATGTCTAGTTCTCTTATTTTCTGATAAATTAGACAAGTTTTTCTGTGTATTGCATTAAATATGAGAAATGAATCACGTTGTTTATGACTTTAAATAGTGTGCCTTGCTATAACTTAATTATATATATATTAATGCTAATTCTAAATCAAATTTGATAGATGGAAGATGATGTGACCATTGACATTGAAGCAATGACCAAGATTAGCGAAGATGGTCTCTTATCACCTAAATGTTGTATTTACAAGGTGCCCCAATCGCTACGTGATATCAAACAAGATGCTTACACCCCAAAAGTCATATCGATTGGACCCTTTCATTACGACAATATGAGATTGCAAGAAATGGAATGGCACAAAAAAATATTCTTCAAAAGATTTACAAAAAGAACTGAGACAAGCTTGAACGATTTGCTCAGTTTTGTGGAACATTCAGAGCCAGGGGTTCGGGCTTCTTACTCAGAGAACATCAAGCTTAGTAAGAAAAAATTTATGAAAATGATGTTACTGGATGCTACTTTCATCATTGAATTATTCTACAGCTGCTATTATTGTTATGAGATATTCGACGATGCTAAACTGTCACAACCATTGTTGCTGCAAAAGATTATTCAGGATTTGCTTTTGCTTGAGAATCAACTGCCCTTCTTTTTTCTAGAAGGTCTGTTCAATAAAGCATGTCCACTAGACCTTCGTAGTAACATCCCATCCTTTCTTGAGCTCACCTATGAGATATTTGAACATTTTAACACACAAAACATAAAGCCTAACTCTGATAGAATAAAGCATTTCACAGATCTTCTCAGGTTCTTTCACTTACCAAGAAAAAGATATGAAAGGGATTTCCTCACGGATGGAGACAATATTCTTCTGTATAGTGCAAAGGAGTTAAATGAAGCAGGAGTAAAGTTCAAGGTAATCACAAGCAAGTGCTTACTACACTTGAAATTTTCAGGGTCTATTCTTGAGATCCCACATATTTTGGTCGAAGATGACACTGAAATTTTGTTTCGTAATATGATAGCTTTAGATCAATATCATTATCATTATGAATCTGATATTATTGACTATGTTGTTTTCATGGGTCGCCTAATCAACACACAGAATAATGTGAATGTCCTTATTCAGAGTAAGATAATCTCAAACTCTCTAGGTGATACCGGTGATGTTGCTAAATTATTTAGTGGTCTTCGGAAAGAAGTAATCCGATATAATTTAAATTCAGATTATGTTGGTATCAGCACAAAGTTGAATGACTTCTATGAAGATCCTTGGCACAAGTTGAAGGCAACTTTAAGATGTGATTATTGCAAGACACCTTGGCAAACTGTGGCCTCTATTGCTGGTATCGTACTCCTTATTTTCACTCTTATTCAAACCATATTTTCTATCCTCCAAGTAGAATTGACGAAGTAAAATTAAATGTTGTGTAATATTATAATTTGAGTGTTTCATTCTTGAACCCTGTTGTATTTTATCTTTAATAATTTTATTTACCTTCACTGAAAAATTGTACTAAACCGGCTGATTCGATCGGGAACTAGCGCCTAGTCTGATCCAGTTACAAATGAAGGCCGAAGCTTTTTAGAACTAGTATGAATCAGTACAAAATCGGTCAAACTGGTCAAGAACCAGTCCAAAACCGGTACAAAACTTATTTGAGCCGGTTTGACCTTTTTTTATTTTTTAAATTTTTTTAAAAAAATTTAAGATAAAATAACATTTTTTAGTACTAAATAATATTATTTTTTGTATAAATTTTTTTCTATATTATAATATGGTATAAGTATTATTATGATATATAATTATTAATAATGATAAATTTATTTAATAAATAATATGAAAATAAAATACTAATAGACTATTTTGAATTCAAAATATAATTATAGATTAATATTTACTTGTTTGAATTTTAATATTAGGTTGTAAAACTTATTAATAATGTTTTTTAATTTTTTATATTTCATTAAATTTACTTTTCATCATAAACTGAATGTTAATTTTATGATCATGAATAAATATTTTTTATCTATACTATTTAAAATATATCAATTTATTTACAACCAATTTGATCCCAATTTAATCCCGATCCAACCATTGAATCTTAAATTAATGTCTCAACTGATTCAATGATCGATTTAATTTTTAATACCTTGATATATAGCATAGATGAATAACATATATTCAAACACTGTTTTGTTGAAGCAACACATATAAGATTAACAAACTTGAAATATACTGTATAGAGCTTTTTTAAGTGAACTAGAGAAGGTACTAATTTTCCCTCAATCTTGGTGAAAAGGTTATTTTGTACATAATTATCTAGTATTAATACTACCAGACTAGATTCAAATGTTGTTAAACTTAAATGGGGATAACTCTCTAAACATGGATTTTTCTATCTACAAGACCTTTTATACGATTTTTTTTTTAAGTAAAGCCTTTTATATGATTGTGAAGTTGGTTAAAATTTTCATAATGCAATTTGTTCCTTTAGAATATATGCTTTCACCTTCCGCATGCAGTCAATATTTAGAAGTTTCATACTCCATTCTCTCGTTGTTAGAAAATCATGTTCTCTACTGTATACAATCTCTATGCAAATATCCCCTCCTACGACACCTTTCTTCCATTTCACGTTGAATTTCGCCCACTATCTGTTAACTATTCAATCAAGCCAATAGATTAAATCACAAACAAGAGGGGGCTGTATGTTTAATTTTTCATTAAGAAAGAATCTAAATACTTCATATTCTTTTCTTTTTATTCAAATCAAGGGTTTTTTAGCCAGATCATGAAAGTCTTATATTTCATAAACTTAATAAATTTAGTAGTTAGAAACGAAAGCCAATAATGCCCCTAAAGATTTTTCTTTTTCTGGTTACAATTACAGTAGTATGCACCAACCAGAACAAAAATTAATAACAAAGCAACCTGCAATATATCAACTAAAATATTATTCAGCTTTGCCGAAAGTTAAATTTCCTTCCTCCAATCCAATCAACAAGCTGCATCATATATATAGAGAGAGATATATATATATATATATATCAAAGGAAACATATATCGATTCATATAAACTAGTCCATAAACAGGGGGGAAAAAAAGAAAATACCAATACAATTCTAATACATAGTCTTCCAATAAATTATTTTTCCTTCAGGACATTCATCAAATACCTTGCATACTTTATGTCACACCCACTGCAAAAGAAAAAGAAGAAAAGAATACTCCAGTTCTTTATTCTGCTATGGGCCAGTCTCATCTGATTCACCCCAATTTGTATCTACTCCCTAATGTATTGCCATGGCTACTTGAAGATTTTACCGTTTCAAGAACACAATGAATAAATCAGAAAGACGAGTTACCAAATCGATGTAATGGCTACTGGCGGGCGGGATTTGACGCCGATAAGAAGACCGATACTGGTGGAACGACTTGACGATGATCGGGGCTGTCGAAGATGAGAAGTCGAAGGTGCGTGGTGGTGACGGCAGTTAGCTGATTCGGTGACGGAGGCTGCTGACTAGTGAAGAAGGAGAAGGACCTCGTTATCGAAGAAGAATGCTCAAATTGCGTGGGGAGAGTTTTTCTAGGAAAAAAAAAAAACAGCTTGTGGTCCTCTATTTTTTTGAGATTTTTATATTAGTCCTTATATTTTAATTTTTTTAAAAACACTTCCTTGTCTTTATAAGGTTACTAGTCCCCACAATTTGAGGAGAAGAAGAATTGTCCCCAGTGTTAAAAATGCAAATGTGGCTAACGGAGAACATTGTGGCACATGACAAAGTAGCAGGTGGATTAATAAAGCTAGGTGGATGAGGACGTGGCACAAAACAAAGCAGCAGGTCATATATTCCTGCACGACTGAACTGTGCACCACTCTCGTTCAGGCTCGACCCTTTCCACGAACTCCCTCTCCGATACACGGTTCTACCTAGTTTGATCATGTATTACCAGATATATATATATACATATATATATATATATATGAAAACAAGTTTTCAGGTAAGTTATCATGTGAAATTTTTCCGGAGATAAGCAGCTTGAAGAAACTTGTTCTTCGCTCATTCCACGATTTCATCGTAATTTGCTAGAAAGTCTGTCAATGCTCACCAAGTCATTCTCTCATTGAAGATTCTAGGAACGATTTCAAAGGAAGGAGCAGAATGATGGAGCTCTCCAAGATCGGAGAAACACATTGGATTTCGACCAGACTCATCTCCCCTGTTTCAAACAATAGAAACAAAGATCAACTTCTCTCCCTTGCCCCATACATACATGCATATATATATATATATAAGATAGTTAGAAAATAAAGGAGAAAGAATAGCAGTGTGGTTGTGTGTTCGATGGGAGGTGGGAGGTGAAAAAATTCTAGAGTTATCTTGCCACTGAGAGGTGCCGATGTGTAGCTTGTGTAGTGTGTGTAGAGGTGAGAGAGGAACAAAGCATAGTGCCTGTGTGTTCCATTAGTGGAGTGTAACATAAGAGATAAAGTGGTGTGTGACGTATGGTGAGATTGTAAGAGTGTCAAAATTAAAGTTTGTGATGTATATTATATTATAATAAAAGTATTCCTCTCATCCAAAAAAGTATTCCTTTCATCAAAGTCATTCTTTCTTCCCTCAGGCTTTTGGAATATTGCTTTCTTACTTGGGATTAATATAATATCATATTATCTGAAGGCCAAGAAAATAATAAATTTCGCATTTAGAAAATCCTATAAGACGTTGCATGAATGTTTAAACTTCTTTGTTATTTTATTGAGTTGTTTGTAACCAATTAGCAGTGAACAGGACCAAATTGAAGAACCTTGAAGAAGAGGAGAGGCAGGGGAAGAAGCTCACAGAAAAGTGAAAACTTGTTTACTATATAGTAAAGGGAGTTGATTCTTAAGGATGCAATTGAGTTTGGGGAAGGATTTGCGGAAGCAAGTGAAAAAGTTGCAAGATATGCTCAATCTAATGGGTTTGTGAAGCTTATGAAGGCATTCAACATTCAGAGCATCATGAAAAGCTCTGGCCATCATGATGACATCTTAAGGCATTAAAAAAATCTCTCAGAGTCCTAGTAAGCAACCTAGTTAGCCTCTATATTGCCTAATTAATTAATTCCATCTGTCAAAAACTCATATGACACATAGATTCTGTTAGCCACCTGTGCATATTTTAAAAGTATATCTAACATCAATAGAGACTCATCATTTGTTTTTCTAAATATAGGGATTAACTGACTTAACTATATAATCAATAAAGAGTGATTTCAAAAAATTTTGATGAAGTATAAGAACCTATTTAAAAATCTGATAAAAGTATAAGGACTAAAAGTTTATTTTTTTTTCTTTTTAATTTTTTTTTATAATAATAATAATAACCATTGTTTTCTTACGGGCTGACCAATTTAATTGGTTGAATCAAAAATTGGTATTATACCAATCAGAATGGAGGGCATGACGGGCTCTTTCAAAAATTGATAAAATCAGGTTTAAACCAGTTGAACTAACCCCCCCCTTTTTTAATTTTTAAGACATTTTTTTAGTGTTTAAATTAAAAGAGCATCTTTAAGATTTTTTTTCTTTTTATATTATAATATTATATAAGTATTATTATAATATATAAATATTGAAAATTATAAATTTACTTAACAAATAATATTGTAATGGACTATTAGTTAATTATTTTGAACTTAAAATATGATTATGGATAAATATTAACTTATTTAGATTTAAATATTGAATTATGACACTTAATAATATGTTTATAATAGATAATAGATTGATAATTCATTATTATTTAACTTGAACTTTAATTAATTAAATTATAAAATTTATTTAAATTTATATTATTTATTTAAAATATATTATTTTAATTATTACAAATTAAATCTTAATTAGATCATAATTAAATTATTAAAACTTTAACCAGCAGTATTTCATCAAATTCAATGTTGCATCAAGTTGAGTTATAACAACATTAATAATAACAATACATGTTCATTTTAAAATAATTTTTGGAGGGATATTATTGTCTTTTTCTTCAGTTTTCTTACATTTTCACTGCTACAAAAGCGCTTAAATTTTGCCTTAAAAACTTGCGGCTTGCCAGTTACTGTGCCACGCATTCAATTGTGGCACCTAAAAGGAACGAAGAGGCGCTTGAAATTTACCCCGCATTTTATCAACATTTTCTTATATACTAAACTTATTTTTTAAACCTATATCCATTCTTTTTTTTTTCATGTTCTTTTTTTCAAAAATCATTTCAACGTACCAAGTGTTTAACATGGATTTGGCAAGAATATTGTCGTGTCAAAATTCTTAGATATTAGCAAAGAATTTTGAGAAAAATCTAGAATCAAAATATGAAACCATCATTTATAAATAAATATAAAACCATCAAAAGCAGTATTAAGTTGATCCTTTCGTTGGATTATAAAACATTACAATCTTTCAAATTTATAAATTATCTCAAGGAAATTGAACGTCCAAACCTTAATGGACCCTTTTTTTAACAATAATTTACCTGAAATATGGGGTTAATTATGCCGGTTACACTTACACGTAACTGATATATATTTGGGGACAATCTTTAAAAAAAAGAGAGAGAGTTCAAAATAAAATTATACAGTATTCATATTAAAGTTTTAAAAAAAAATCGTAAGCATTTCAAATCTAGCTATATTAAAGCATTATTTATATTATTTCAATTGTTAGAAGTCAATTATATAATTTCTTTCAATGATAAAAAATTTATTCAACTGCAATTTGTCTATTACTTTTGCATGCTCCCTAGTCCTTAATCCTTATGACCAATACAATGCTTTTATGCTTCTCAAATGAGAACTGACTTGTGGATGGTCTCTGCGTACTTCTCTGGACACTTAGTAGGTGTAGATCATGCGGTTTTGTAGACTGTATTCCCTTTCTTTTTGCATAATAAAAGTCCCTTTAACAACCAAAAACAAAAAAAAAACACAAAACAAAAACAAAAAACAATGGATCGATGTGAAAAGAATATGCTTCTTCATCAAGTGAAAAGAAGCTAATAATTAATAAGTCAACACCTTTACATATCACTCTTAATTCATAGCTTTCTTTGGATTTTGGAAAATGTCTATCGAGTTGCTCTTCGATTATTTTCATCCATATATAATAGAATATGTATCCACGCTTGGTATTCCCTTTTTATTGCATAACAAATTAAAATATTAAATATCTATTATATTCCCATAATTATTACCAAATAACTATTTCTTTTTAATTTTTATCTGGTGACACACAACATTTCATATTGAAAAGGTCTATTTTTTTCATTTCATTTCCTTTTCCATATTTATAAAGCTCCAAATATAATAATAAAAAACCTAATTTAAAATGAAATAAAACAAACTAATTTAAAATAAAAGCAATTACAAAAATATAAAATTATTAAAACATAACATGAATTTAAATAAACTTAATTAAAATATACAAAATCTTCTTCACCTAGAGCAAGTCTTTCCAACTTTTCTATCAAAAATGCATGCACTTGTTTCCTTCACGACAGCTTTCTAGAAAGGTTCTTCAAGCCAAAACCGATACATCTAAGAATTACTGTCTCTGTCTTTGGATCAGGCTTGATAACAAATTTCAAATCCAAAAACTCCTTTATGTTTCCGAGTGTATCAATCCCATGTTGGTATAACTTTCCAACACGAATTTTGGAAACATCTTGCGGACACAGTGCACAGAGAAGAAATAACAAGCCCTACAAACCAAACAACAATGTCAGGGAAAGACAGTATTAGTCCAAGCAGCAGTAACAATATCAGTTTAATCTCACTTAGGGTTTGTTTGGTTCAACATAGGAGATTTGAGGGGTTTTAAAATTGTTTTGTTTGACGGGATAGTCAGCTACATAGGTCACACAACACCAAAAGACTTTATCAAAAACCAACTCTTCATATATATATATATATATATATATATTAGACTTAGTCCAAGCAAATGGAAGGGAAAAAAAATGAGATTAGAACCTTGCATACTATTTCCAGCATTGAGGAAAAGTAATTATCCTGGTCCTAAGCCTACTTTGTCTAAATATGCATTGAACTGAGAAAACAAGACTTCTTTGAAAGAAAAAAAGATTGGAAGATTAATAAGGACCAATTTAAGTAAGAATATATACCTGATGCGTTGAATCAACTACTCCACCCTGTGCAATCTCCTCAAGTAAAGCATAAGCAGTTTGCTGACCAATATTTTCTGGGGGTATTAGGTCTTTGTTCTCATCATCCGTGAAGTCAGAAGTTTCTTGTGCCGGAGCACGAGAAACAGCAGTATCAACAGAAATGAAGCAACCAGAAGTAGTTTCCGCAACAAGTGAAATCCCATATCCAGGTGAGCTGAAACAGTTTAGAGACAAAATGCCCAAAACAACAGTTATGTAATAAAAATTGGGATTCCCCTAATGTCTAACAAAAATATACAAAGAAAGTAAATTAAAGGATATGTTGAATGGAAGAAATCATACTTTCCTGCCTGTGGACCAGCTTTGTGATCAGTAAAAACGTGTACATCTGGGAGTAGACGATTGAAGATTCCACGAGCAGAATGAATCATGCTATTCTCAAACTGAGAAGACACTCTAGCAGAAAATGTAACTCCTCTAATCCTCTTAACCATGCCCTCATCAGTCCAGGAAACTGCCTGCTAGGAAGAATATGTAAGATACCAACTAAAGCCATAAATTAACAATGAATCAAGACACTTACTGTTAAACTCTGAACAATGGGAACGGACAAAACAACTTCCCCACCACCACCTGGAGGAACTCCACGAGACTCTATTTTAAGATTCAATCCTTCAGATGGGACACCAAAGCGTTTCAATATGGGCAAAGTAGTAGAGCGGAAAGTATCAACTGATGGATCCTTAGAGTCATTTGTAATTCCTGACAACATAATATTCAACAGTTAAAACTTATAGATCATATTGTTATATCTTCTAACACTGGTTCCATTATTGTTGCTCTGAAACTTGTATATCATTTCTTTTATATATTTATTTACAAAAAATATCCAGTTGACATTCATCCAAGTAATACAAAGATTAGGAACGCAAACAACAAATATAAATGCACATCACGCAACCATCGTCAAGAGCCAGAGGAATTGAAGTTAGTAGCCAATTTTCTAGATTACACCAGTCCAAGTCAGATTAACACCCAATAATTTTACAAAAACGATTATATACTCATAGGGCACAAAGTCACAAGATCACTACTAGAAAATAATTAAAAGGCTTGACTTATCTCAAACGAATTTGCATCAACTGGCATTCAATTCTCAAAAAGTTCACCAATCAAAGTAATACATATAGTTTCCTTAGTTACACCAGTCCAAGTCAGTAAACTTCCCAATAACTTCACAAAAACTGTGCTTATAGGACACAGTATCACAATTAAATGACCTAAATTAGCACCAACTGGCACTCAATCGCCAAGAGTTCCCCAATCAAAGTACATATACTGCATCATACTCTTCTTCTTTGTTATCAAGGTCATTCTGCATAGTGTACCATGTTTAGAAAGACGCAACAAATTACCTTTGAGTCTAATCTCGAGGGGTTTCTTCCCAAATAAAGCAAGAATGAGCAGTGGCTCCAAAAAATAACCAATGGAACGACTAAAACCACAGTCGTGAGCAAGATGCCTCCCACCCATAACAATTCCAGGCTTGAACTTTAACTTGGTACCTATCCATAAATAATCCAAAATTCAAATTTTGAATTATCCCCAGAATTTTAAGAGCAATATATAAGGGGACAGGAAAACTCAAATTACCAGTTTCGTTGATTTCAATGGAGCAATCATCGCAGATTTTCTCCAGCAAACGAAGAAAGGAGACCTCGTGTTTCTGAAGGCCAGGCCAGGTCTCGTCCGTGCGAATATCCTCGATGAGAATCGGAGTGCCCGAGAGGGTCGCAAGGACTAATCGTTGCCGGAAGCTCTGGCCTCCCTGTAGCCTCTTGTATTCCGTCTTCCCCATTCTCTATTCAGCACTCTCAAATCTTGCAAATTTCAGTATTATAGTTTTGGAGAAAATGGTAGGATTCTCGTTTATGGACGTTAAGACCAAATCACTAAGTTTTTTTTTTTTAAATTCAATTCCAATTCCTTGCCCTAGTTCGTTCCCTCTAGCCTTTTCTCTTGTGGGCAACTGCAAGCTTCCACCTCTTAAGCGGCGCGGATAACCAGTGTAAAGGGGAAGGAATTGCCCTAATCAGCGATTTTTTTTTTAAAGTACTTTTGCTAATTGTTAGTAACTAATTAATCATATTTCTACTTTTTTTTAAATTGTTTGGTTTTTTTATCACCACTAAATAAAAACAAAATCACATTACATTCCAAAGCTAAAACACAAAAGTACCACTGATAATCCAATCCCTACCACTGACTTCGCAGTCATTGATAATAATGAGTGTTCATTAGAGAAGAAAAATAAAGAGCGCTTATTTTAATATTACTCATATCCTTATTAACAATTCAATATACTTATTTTTTATTAATTTATATTCTTCTTAATGGTTATATCATCTATATTATTGGGAGTGATCTACCCAATAAATAATTGAGAGAGATTTGTCCTTGTTGTTGAATATTTTAACCTTTATTTCTATGTTAAAACTTAGACTTTAATCCAACATATTAATTCTGTTAAAAATATCTTAGAAGATTATAAAACTAATATTTAGTAAATTAAAAATTATAATAAAATAAAATATATTTGCTAATTTATCCTATTTTACCAAATTGTTTACTCACTAATACACCATCTTTAATTCTTTTAGAGGGATATAAAGGTATATAAATGAGTTTTAGTTATTTTAGAGGGGTATAAAGGTATGTAAATGAGTTTATATCATAGGAGTATGGTTATTTTAATATTATTCATATCTTTATTAACCATTATCTTCCAATATACTTATTTTTTCTTGATTTATATTCTTCTCGGTGATTGTATCATCTATATTATTGAAAGAGATCTACATTTTACCCTAATAAGTAATTGAAAGAGAGTAGTCTTTGCTGTTAAATATTTTAACCTCTATTTTGCTTTAATTGCAAAAATATATATTCTATGTTAAAATATATATTTTAGTTCAATTTATTAATTCTGTTAAAAATATTTTAAAAGAATATAAAACTAATATTTAGTAAATTAAAAATTATAATAAAATAAAATATATTCACTAATTTATCCTCATTTTACCAAATTGTTTATTCACTAACAGCCCCATTTGATTTTTTACAAAAGGTATATAAATAAATTTACATTAAAAGGTATATAAATAAGTTTACATTATGGAAATATACATGCTTGATTCGTCAATTACCATATGATTGGATTACAATTGTGAAACCATTTACAATCTTCTCTATAAATGATTTCACACCAAAAAACCAATGTAATCCAAATTATATGTCGTTAAATGAAAGAAAAAAGACCATAATGCCCTTATGAAGAAAGGGAATTACAATTATATTATCCTTTTATTCGACACTCTCTCCATCAACTCGAAACCTCCAGCTCCAAATCTCCAATGACGTACCCTTCACCTTCGCAATCAGCACCTCCACCTTCTTCCCCACTTCATTTTCATCATCATCTTCCCCACCTCCATCTTATACCTTGTTAGATCTAGTCTCTACCAACCCTTTTCCATCTTCTCCATCTCATATCTCCATTTTCTTGCATTGTCCTCATCAACGGATCATTCTTCCCCATCTCTGGCAGTGTCATCCTCATCCAAAATCTTGCATCATTCCTAGATCTTGAGTTGTTTCTAACTTCTTCTTCATCAATGAATCTAGTGCGTCATCCTCGTTACGTCATTCTCCATTAGGGAGTCATTCCCAAATTCTTTACTCATGTCCAATGTATAAGAAATTGGACCAGACCAACCGGTTTGACCGAGAATAGGTGCCAGGTCCGGTCTGAAAGAAGAGCAAGACTAATACATCACATAATCGGTCAAGAAGTAGCTAAACGAACTTAAACTAGTGAAAATCGGTAGGGAACCCGTTCGAATTTTTTTTTCATTTTTTTTAGTTTTTAACATAAAATAACATTATTTATTTTTAGTAATGAATAGCATTATTTTTGTATAATTTTTTTAACATTATAATATTGTATAAATATTATTATGATACATAACTATTAATGATGATAAATTTACTTAACAAATAATATGAAAATAGAATATTAGTTGACCATTTTCTGTTCAAAATATAATTATAGATTAATATTAACTTATTTATACTTTAATATTAGGTTATTAAACTTATTAATGATATTTTTTAATAATATATAGCATATAAAAATAAAAAAAATTATTAATTTTATTACTATCAATTTAATTACGATTCAACCATAGTTGAACTATTGAACCTAACAGTCTTAACCTGTTCAATGACTGATCTAATTTTTAATACCTTATTCATATCATTCCCAAAATTCTTTGATGTATTTTTTTCTTTTTTTAAGTATTGTCTTGACTCACGTTGAGAGGGGTGTGAAGGAGAAACACACGTGGTGGGGTGGTGCCAACGGAAGGAAGGAAAAAGAAGGAATGGATTTTTTTTTCGTTTCTAAACCTAAGGGCCCTTTAGTCTTTTCTAGTCTATCTATATTTAATTAAATATAAAAATTAATTTTATTTCTCACATCCTAATGTTATACCAAACAAGTTTACATATAAATATTTTCTCATTATATCCCTAAACCTCTAAAAATTGAACCAAACAGGCTATAACTGATTCCTATGCATATACGTGTGCACACTCACGAAAAAACACACACTGGTGCACTGACATTTTGCAAATACAAATGTGCACATGCTGGTACGCTCACATTTTGCAAATACGAATGTGCACACTCTTGCACACAAGCACGTCCCCACCCACACCCCCAGGTGTGTTTAAAAAATTATTAAATAAGTAAATATTTGCAAAAGAAATTGAATTAAAAAATTAGACAATTTTATAATATGATCAAAACTAATCAATTTTATAATATGAAAAAAGGTTTAAAAATATCTATGTTGAAAAGAATATGACCAATTAACACTGTTTAAAGGATTAGTGAATAATATTCATGTTAAAAAGAGGCATTTTGATCTAGAGAACAGTTATATAACCGCAAATTATTGGTTGGATGGATGTAAATAGAATTTGTAAATATATATATTTTCTATGCATGTCTCAATTTTGGTAACTAAACCTGGATTAAGAAGATAAAATATATGAACAAATGGCAGAAAAGAATTTGTCCAATTGGGAATTGTAAATCACAATCATTTTTATTGATCCAAGAAAAGGAGGAAGAAATAAAACCTATACTTAATCATGCAATCTTTCTGAGTACATTTGCTCACTCTATATACAAAAAATGTAGCCTATAAATTTCCAAGGACAGTGGTTACTCATAAACCTGAAGTCACAAGCAGCTTTCATATTTCAGGAATGAACTTCACTTGAACTAATTAAATAGAGAAAAAGACACAAAGCTGTGATACCCACTTCTGCTATGTGAATCTCACAGAAATAGGTCTCACTTCTTTCTCTTTCATTATTTCACCTGAATTAATTTCAAAAGATTTTCACTTCAAATGCTTCATATACTTGCATGCAAAACATCACGCCTCAAGACTCTCCCATGAATGTACGGTCCTGTGGGAGAGAGAAAGATAGGGGGTGGGTATCCCTGTCTTTCTCACTCTCCCAGGACCCATGAAGAAAATCCAATTCCAAATATCAGTATACATCACATTTGGAGAAGATTATTCACTGTAACTGACACAGAATTTGTCCGCTGCAAGTCCTGCAGTATCTCTAAAGCTTTAGATTCTAATACATATAAGACAAGCAATAATCTTGACATAAACAAGAATATCAAGAACTCCTGATTCCATCAAATATGAAACATCACAGCAAATAGTAAGAGCAAATTACACTAATGCTATGTTTGGAGGATGACAAAATGATTTTGAAGAAAAGGAAAATGTGAGGGAAAGTAGAACAGTTGTGTTTAGTAGATGACAAAATGACTTTGCTGAAAAGAAAACACAGGAGAGAGCTTTTCAATTTCCATTTCCTTTCTCATTCCCACTTTTACCAAACAGGCCCTAACTTCCTGTATTTTAAATATTCTACTGAATAAGTACACTATATTTAGAGTTTCACCAGCCACATGATATACCCCCCCAGAATATACAACCCTCAAAGACAATGGATTTTAAAACTAGAAGGTAGGTCTGTCATTTTCCAATGCTTAAGGAGATAAATGCAGTTACTTATGAAGAACACTAGCCAATGAATAATCAAAATGGAAAATAATAATAATAATAATAACAAATTTACCAAAAAAAAAAGAAAAAGCTTAGTGCAAAGAGTCGCACACCTTACCACACCTTTTACTTTTAGTAACAATTAAGACAAATTAAATGTAAAATAACAAAACCAGGTAGGATGAGAAGGTTGAAAGAATAGTTTCCTGATACCAAGTCAACTCAAACAAATTCCAATTAAGTTACTTAATAATAGAGATGCATGTGACCCCATCAACAAGAATGATAGTTACAAAACTCCTAAAATTACCATTTTATCATCTCCCATTATATGCCTCTTTTAAACATTAATCATGAACCAACAAGATTGGCTTCAGTTCTATTAGACAATCTTATCAACAGGATGAAAATTAAGTTCAGTCGACCAACATGGGTATTAGGTAAAGTAGACATATTTTTCATTGTATTATAAAGAGTCTGAGAAATAAGCCAAATTATTTATAACTTAAAAATAGTGCAGGCCAGATTTTATATTTTGTATTAATATTGATATTGATTTCAGAGGGTGGGCCACACCTAGCATGCTTACAACCAAAGCATGTGAAAGTGTAAAGCTGCTTCATAAACTGCACGCAATTGCCATCAAGCATTCCCAACACAAAAATCTCCAACAAAATTACTGGCACAGACTAATAATTTTGAATACTAGAACACTTTATGTTGAAATAAACCATACCTGGAAAATTATGTCATCCGGTATATGAGGTAGAACCTCCCGAACAGTCTCAGCCATGGCAAGTAAATTTGCCAGATTATCATCCACAGAACGTGAGGCATTCCTTATATGTAGATTACCTGAGCCTCCAGGGAATCTCCCATGAGGAGGAGGAATACGTGAACCACTTGCAGAAGCCTGCGTAGGCCAAAGGCTCCAAGCAGTATCTTCAAGGGCATTCTGAGCATAATTTTCTCCAACAGATGCAAGATGTCTCATCATCATTTGAACTCTTCCTAATCCAACTGATCTCACTGCAGTAGATGGACCAGCCCCATCAACACCTTGGTTTGGCCAAGAATGCAACCAAGGTGAGTCCAGTTCTGCTGCACCTCTATATATAGGGAAATGTAAAGTCAGACAAAAAGAATGAATCAATGCAGGCATATGCTATTTTTGCGAAAGACGATCAAATGCATAAATTTTGATTTATGCAGGTAGCTAAACAGATTCTCAAAACAAAAATTGAAAATCAAGCACTCTTGTCCTGCAACACACACACACACACACACACTGTATCCCTGTATCCTTAATAGTTTGATGTTTCAGTTGCTAATATTATGATATTGTCAGCATATTTTAGTCATCTTGAACATATCATTATCTGATAGTAACTAAGATATTGTCCATTCAACTATGAAATTTGAATAAAAAATAAATAATGTCATTTGGTGCTAATAAATTTGTATGGACATTGGAATCTTCTTCCTGCAGATCACTTGAAAATGAACTACTCATAATTTTTCTCTCATGTGCAAAAGATAAAGGCACCAAAGTGAAGTAGTACAATACACACCATAAGCCACACAAGATAGTATTTTCAGAGTTCAGAAACACAGTCATCTTATTCATGTTGTGAGGTGGGTTTGTCCAACTTTAGAATTGGCATTTCACCATTTCTAAGAAGCACTGGGTTTGTCAAGCTTTTCTAGCTGGAGCAGAACAGCTGAGTTCTTCAGCAAACATATTTCCTGAGTACCAAATATGGGAATACAGCTTTTTGTTTTTTATTCCTATGGGCTTCTCAGGATTTCAGTTCATGGTCTCTAACCCCAGGGAGGCATGCACATAGGCATAAAGAAATGCCATATAACACACGTCATTGTTAACATAGGTTAGTTAACGGAGGTAGTACTATTTATTCAGAACAATTTTGAAACTTCCAAATTTATTTGGAAAAACAAAAGCTTTAGAGGGCAATAAGAAACACTAAACATGCTTTAGGAACCAAAATGGGGTTTTACGCTTCAAAAATACCACTCTAACAAACAAATAAAATTAACAGCCAGAAAGCTAAAAATAGAGACCAACAAGCACAAGGCATTGTAAAAAAATTTGAACCTCCAAGGAATGCCCTCCATAGAGTTTGGTGTCTGGTTGGGAAATAACCCAGCAGCCATGGTATGTCTACCAGTGTTTGGTTGATCAAGCCCTGCATTTATTTGGCGTGCATGTGGTTCTTCATTTGATGTTTCCTGCATATTGAAGCTTGCTTCATTATGAGGCCGACCAACAAAGAGTGGCTTCCGACATGTCGGACAAGTATACATCTCTGTCAATCCTTGATCTAACCTGGAATCAATTAGAAACTAATAGTATCACACAGATTCACTCAAACAGAAGAACAAAAGTGCATAAAATGAACCATACCAAGATCTCAAACATGCAAGATGGAAAAGGTGTTTGCAGTTTAGCTTTTTAGCCTTGGCCATGGGTTCCTGTCAAAAGCACAATTAAAATTATTCAAAAGTATTTCAATCACCAAAATCAACCAGTGAAAATGAGCAGGGAAATCAAGCAATCTAGCCTACCCTACAAATAGCACATTCATCATCATATGCTAGTAGCTCCTCAGTTGTTGCATCAGGAAGAGCTGCATGTAGTGCACCTAAGGCCGTCCTCAACTTGATAAAGCCTCTTATGCGGTTTATAATTGCACTTAGCAGTGCCTGTTGCAAACAAAATCATAAAATAAAATATCATGCAAATCTCAAAGTCAGAATTGAATGGAGAGTCTAATTCATGCAGGGAAAGAAAGAAATATTTACACAAATATTTACTCGTATGTTCAGAAATAGCACCGCATCTACAAGATGGAAAGCTATGCCATGAAGCCACCATATATGCAAGTAATGGCCCAGTGCCGTAAAATAAGCTGCCATGTCCAGTAAGAATCCCAAATTCCGAATAAGACTCCATTTCCATTCCATTAATGATCCTGCAGTCACACTCGTAAATTAGGAAATTGGAGTTTCAATTAAGTTGATACAAGCAAGCAAGAAAAAAGTGAATCAGGCAGCAAAATAAGAATAAATACAATAACGTTGGCAGTGGTTTTTTTTTTCTAGGTAAAATAATATCAATAGTATTAACTAAACATGGACAATAGCAACAATGACAAATACAAAACAACATCCTTGTGAATAAAGGAAAAAAAGCATCCACCACCAAGATATTCCCATCTGTCAAACCACACACATGCAGGTATATATATATACACACACCTCTCCAGAATATAATAATAATTAATTGATTATGGAATCATAATAATTGATAATGGAACCAAGTTTCTTTTTTTACACGCAACCATACTATAAGAGTATGTTAAAGCCAGGCTTTGTATTGCTCATGTAAGAAAACTTGACGTGAATTTTATCATTTATGATTGTCAAAGTACAACTCGCAATTCCAAAGATCACATCATATAATAATACTGAAAGCCACCAAACTTTTCTAACTTGGAGGAAAAACACAGACATAACAAAGGTTTCCTTGGGAGAGGGAGAAGAGTAGGTTAATATTTCAATTTTTTTACACTAATATTTCCATTTTTAGAGATAGTCCATATCAGAAATAAGCAAAATCGAAGTGCTGAGATCAAGCCTATCTAGAATTCTAGTCTTCCCCAATAAAAGCTTCTTTTTAAAATACCTACTCACTTTCTAAAGTAAAGGCTTTTGCTTGGACCATAATATTAGATATGATTAATACAAATGCTCTGTTCAGACCCAGAGGCTCAATAGGTCTGTCTGTGCAATGTGCAATCAAACTTCAGATTTCAAAAATCATTATTTTTCCTGCAAAAGTGCACAGTGAAGTGGCATGGTAGATTTGGATTAGACCGTTTGGTACTTTTAAACAGTATTGAGTATGTTCAGGTGATGTGCAGTTTTCTTAGCAATGAATGAAGTTCAATGGTTCTGGTATAAAGAGCATAAATTCCTTTGGTCTGTGCTCTGATCACAGGATTGTGGTGTCCTAGGTTATAGTGGAATGAAAGATCTTTTTTTTTTTTTTTGGTAAAGGAATGAAGGAGTTTTTTTTATCAAAGTTTCTACCTTGGAAGAGAATCATTTTCAGGCCTCTCAGTTGGTTTCTACCGTATGGTTTTTAAGGAAGGTACCCGTTGTGAATTTACGAAGGGATTATAACACTCTTTTTGAGGAAGTGAATATTTATGCTTAAATTCAAAGTATTAGGGGGATTATTTGTCCTCCATTATTTCATTGTTTTCTCCAAATCAATAAATACTTTTTATTGGAAAAATAGAGGCAAAATCCTAACTACCACCCAACTGTTGATAGCAATTAATATAACCACATTCATACAAGCATGCATGCATGCACACACACACACACACACACATATATATGTATATGTATATGTATATATATTATCCATGGTACCTGCTGCTAATGTGTCAAACAGTTTTGACCTTCGACTGTCAGTGTTATTGCATGCTGAATGATGGAGCCATATATCAAGCAATTGAAATCCATGTACCAAAATAGCCTACAACTCACATCACACATAAAACAATATCAGTCAACGAAGTATCAATATCTCATTGGAAACTACACTGAGTTATTAGTGACCTCAAACTTGTGAAGAGTCTCATAAATACCTGTAGGGTCTCACAAGCTATACTGACAGGCTCATAAAATAGTAACAGAAGCATAGAGGACTGGTGTTTTTCATATATTACCAGACATAGCCTCATCCTGGGAGCATTAGAAGGAAGGAAAAAAAGATATGCATTCATAAACTAATAGTAATAGAGGTAGCGACAGCAACTAGGTAAAAATTGAAACTTAAACAGATCAAGAGAGCAGAAATTGAATTGCACTATACATCCTTCCCCAGATGAACAATTTAGAAACCTATGCTACTGAATTATCATGACATATATCCAAGAAGCAATATTGCTTATTACTGGGGGAACCAAGTAACGCAGCAGATACTTGGTAACTCATTATCCAGCTTACCTTAGGAAATAAATTAAAAGTAAGTATTGAAATCAAATAAAGTGTCAGCATAAAAAACCATACAAATGCATTTGATTGGACCTTGGAAGAATAGGCAATAGCATTCAAGTTCAGAGAAACCTAAAGCTGAAGAAAATGACAATCGTGAGAAAAATCCAGCTTTCGGAAAAGGAAGAAAAGAACTAGTGTAGGGAAGGAGAGACTCAATGGAAGCTACGCAGAAAAATGGTGCTCAGTTTCAGCAGCATCAGTAAACAAGGACCTCTAAAGATGCTAACAAAAAATGGTTTAATTGGGCTTTTTTTTTTCATCCAATTTTTGCAACTGCAATCCTAGATTCGAATACAGAAAAAACTTTTCAAAATTCATTTATCAACTTTTTGAGACCCATCTTTTTTTTCTTTTCGGGCAGTTCAAGAGTTTTCTAAGCTTTTAAAGCCTCTACAATTTCCAGGCCTTCACAACTTCACATAAATTCTGAACATGACAAGTATATTAGTCAACCAAATGTTATATCACATTCACAGTCATAAAATTCCTTGGCCAAAAGAATAATTATGATAACTATAATAATGACAATAATAACAACAGTAATAATAAAATACGAATAAGCAACAAAAAATAAAAGAGTGAGCAGTACCAAAATAAATCAACCAAGAAAACCACCAATAATGCTGAATATACACGACCATATGTCCAGGGTCTAGCAGATGGAGATGCATTCAACCGCTCTAAACGATCTCTGGCCAAAGTTTGAAACATCTAGGCAATGCGAAGAAGAACTGTCAGAAAAAGTAACATGCATTGATTTTGTTTGTATCAAAACAAGATGGAATTATTCCCGTATCATTTTGGTACGATATACCTTTAAAGAACATAGCACTATCATCCAGGTAGACCATAGACTTGCTTGATATATAGTTGGAGGCACTATCATTGGTAGAAATGTCCCCTGTTCAGTCACCCATTAAACATAAATAATAATTAAACAGGGTCAGGATTATTGAACATAAAATTTCCAAATTAGAGCAGTATTTTCAAAGTTAACAAAATATACTGTCATCCTGGCAGCTTAGAAACTTCCTCCTCCATTTCAAAAATTAGATCGTAATAAGAAATTCAAGTCGAAAAGCAATTTCACCATTATGGAATGATATGTGAAAATCTGAAAATCCTGCCAAAAAGGGGAAAATATATAGATATATATTCTGGAAAAGCAATTCTTTAAAATGATTTTGTTGTATGACACCAGTGAATAACTACTGAAGAAAAGCATTTATCCTAGGGACTGCTTCCTCAGATACCATGCACTGACTTTAATCTATAATAAGAAAAATACATTGATCAAGCAATCTTTTTAAGAAACCCATCATCTAATTCTATCTCTGCATAGAGAATTAGAGTAAGAAATAAGGAAAAGACAAACTAAGAAGCAAATAACCCAAATGGTAGTTTCTAGCAAACAGGAACATGAGTGACAAATGCTCATGACACCCACAAACATTACCTGATTTAAAGTCCAAATGCAGGAAAATTCATACCAAAGAAATCTCAGAGCTCAAATACATTTCCATTTCACATATTGCTGATGCAGAGTACATAAAATATTTTAATAATGATACACAGTAGCTCAATGGTTTAAAATTATCCTCAAAGATATGTAAGCTGATAGCGTAATTTCAAGCAAGTTTTTATAGGTATTAGGAATTCTCGGTATTTTAGTAACATTGAAATTTGTGAACATGCACTAGAGTTGGGAATGGTGTGTTCTTGCAGGGGACTTTATTTGATAGAGATCAAGGAGGTACGTCAAAGATTCTTAAATACTACCCACATGATCCCTCTCAAGAAAATTCTAGGTCTTTTTTTGTTAGATAATTTGGTTTATTTATGTATTTATTTATTTTATTAGTTTCCAATTTATATTTTCTTGGAGTCAAAATCATTAGTTAGATTTAAATTAGAATAAATAAAATCTATTAGATATCTTTTAAAAGATTTCCTAGATTTGGATTTAAGAAATTATCTAACAGTAATAGGATTAGATATCAATTTTATTATTTTTCTTTGAATTTTCGTTTTTATTACTAAGATTTTTTTATAATTAGATATATCTTTTAGACTTTCTAGTCCTATTAGGATTATTTGGGTCCAGTTGTTTTAGGATTAGGGTTTTTCTTGTTTTGCCTATATAAAGGCCTCTAAGTAATGCATTTTCTTCAGAGAATGGTGGAATAATATCATTGTGAGTTTTTCAGTAAATATTTACTGAGTTATTTTTTCTCTCTCCCTCCTTCAAAGTTTTTCCCTTTCTCCCTCCTTTGAGTTCTTTTCTCTCTCCCTTTTTTATTCTCTCTATCTCCCTACCCCTGTTCACATCATTATTATGTCATAACATTTCTTACACTGTCATTCTAATTTGTCTCTATTACTTTCTACATTGAAATCTAAACTTTCTACATTGAAATCTAAATCCAAACAGAATAGAATTAGGAAAAGAAAAGTTCAATATGAATTAACTTATCTCTATGGAGCCACACAACCATTCTAGCTTTTCAAAGGTTTTGAAAAGCAATCTCAAACCCGAAGCTCATGCAATATCTCAATTTCAACTCTTCAATTCAAAAGTTTGCATTCCAAATATAGTTTTTTGTTTTTTTTCAATGAACCCCATCCCAGCTGAGGGAAAATTCCTGAAAATGCTACCCAAGATGGACAGTGTTCTAAGTCTAGAATCAACTCATTTACATAACTATATAAAATTCCAACTTCTCAACCAAATTGACAAAAAGAATCATCCTAAAACCCCTTACCACTATACTTCAACTCCAAAATAGTTGATGATTATGGCAGTTTTCTAATCCAAATAACTACTATTTTCTAAGACAAGTAGCACAACTCCTACCTTTTAACACAATGTCCCTTTCATTAACAGAAACAAATCGCTGAAGCCAAGTCATAACTTCGATATTAAAATATTGATTAATGCAATTAATAAGTGCCACTATCATCTTACTTGAATGCAAAGCTAAGGAGCAACCGTGAACACCAATATATGCAAATGACGCACAAATTCCATCATCAAAAGAAGAAAAGAAAGGGAAGAAGAAGTTAGAGGAAGGATGCTAGTGCAATGAAATTTCAAATCACAGTGTATAAAAGATATGACAATTAAAAGAAAAAATGAATCGAATAATTTTCATTGAAAAACTTCAGTTGTTAATACTCAATAAAATTTAAAAACACCACATATCAAAATCCACAGATGACAACATTAACCTTGTAAATGACATAATTAATCAGGTGCTCAACCAGCATCCAACTTAAAGAAGAATACACCTCCAAGAAAAATTATAAAAATCCATGGAGAAAAAAATATTAACCTTGTAGATGACATAATTAATGAGGCGCTCAACCAGCTTCCGAGTTTCTGCAGAATACAACTCGGAAAAAAATATAGTCTGCAAATGGAAACAGGAGCAGCCAATAACATTACTTACTCCAATTACTGAAAGAATTATGGCCATCTACACAACCATGGACAAAATTATGGACTACTTGACTATATGGAAAACAAAAGGAAAGCAGAGGAACACATAATCAACATTAACCAAGGAATCATCAGTACTCATTTGCCAATAAAACGGTAGTTTTCAGGCTGTAAAGTAACAAGTGATGACAATTAACCATCACAATCTTCAGGTACTGTTACAAAATTTTAAAAAGACCAAAAAAAAAAAAACAAAGAGAGAGAGCGGATTCTAGAGCAAGAACCCTTGTACCCTGATGAGTTAATAAATTTTATAGCCCATCGGCTTATAACAGTCAATAAGCTGGATGCATAATCCAATGCCTAATTAAACTGCCAACTAAGCATAATATCAATATCCAAAAGGTACCATAAAAGTCACCACCAAGAATAAGAAGAAATCACCTTATGCAAAATGGACAGAACAAATAAAATAAAAGTCACATCTGTTCACACAGTAAACTTACCTTGAGACAAAGATTGAGAAGGATAAATGCATTGATCATAAAATTTGCCAACAACCATATGGTGGTGTACGACCCCAAAAGCACCTCAATGACATGGCTAGCATTCTCATTCTCCAAGTGAATTAAATTCTTGCCAATTATTCCATCTGATTTTAGTTTACTGAATGACAACTCCGAGCCAAACTGTACAGCCACAAAGCCTAAAACTGTAGAAACCACCGAAATTGCTAAAAACCTCAAAGCCATTAGTAATACTTTCAGCCTCTCTACCAGCACCGATCTCCTGGATTTTCATCTGACTTTAATTATAGCAACCCTCCGCCCATTTTAGATAATAGATATGGTTCAAAGTCAAACACAACCAGAGCGAAAAGCTTTTGTCAGCTTAAAACGCCACCGTTACTAATTCGTCCATTAATCATCATAAGCCCCCAAGACAAAATTGGATATTCTGTCAAGAGGGGGGAAAAAGAAAAGAATAAGTCATTCGTAAAAAGATTACAAAAATCAGTAACTAACTCAAAATTGCAACTTTAAAAAGCCCAAAGAACAACAAAATTGAGTAATTGACGTTTCTCCCCTTAAATCCACCCACCCAAGGAAGTAGAAGCATCAATATAATGATTTTATAGAAGAACTCCATCACATGTTTGAACTTCGATTACATATTCAAAGACGCAAGTATAGAGCCACGAGATGATCATTTGAAAAATCTACCAATTCAGCTTTAAAACAGCTAAAACCAACAATTATGCCAAAACCCTGGAAATAAAACTCCAAAAGACTCAGAATTTACATTGAAACGACAAAATAAGAAAATAATTTTTAATTCAAAGTACAAAGCGAAATTGAGCCGACAGGGGGAAATTACAATTTCACGTTACTTTGTCGGACTTGAAACATGAATCAAAAAAATTAAGTAAAATTTTTTAAGAAAAGAACCTGATTCGATCTAGGAAGAAGCAATGGTAGCGTGAGCTGGAGTTTCTGCTATAACCATTCGCATCAGAGTTAAGAGATGGTCAGAGGTGGAAAAAGAGAGTGGGGGCGACAGGGGCAGGTTCCACATAGCATATCAATTTTCGCCGGAAAGTGATATGATAATAAAATTAATAATAAGCTCGCACGATTATTAATAGCAAAAAAAATAAAACGTTGTTCATGCTAGAGTTAGACTGTTGAAAAACTAAATACATGTTTTCTTACATTTTTTCTGTACATTGTATGAATATTTTTAATGAGTTCTGTTATCGATAGATTATTGATGGTATAGTTAATTAAAGATTTTATATTTTATATGTTGGTCAAAAAAAAATTTTATGAGAAAAAGTGGAAAAAGCCTCATATTTAATATATAATACTTATTTGTATAAATAGAATTTTTAAAATTTATGCCAATATAGAAAAACAAAACAAAAAATATTTTTAAATGGATATCTATATGATTATATTATTAATAATCTTTTTAGATATTCATAAATAAATAGTTCTTTTCATGTTAAGTAAAACATAACAAGTGTAAAACATAACAAGTGTATAATTTTTTTATAATAATACAATAAGTATTTAATTTATTGAAAATTTATACAATTATTTTAAAAAATAATATTCCCTTTAATAATATTAAAAGAAATTATATTTGAATTGGAAAATCTAAGTCTAACGTTAATACAAGAAACACCACACAAGTTTTTTTCTTCCTTTCAAATTAAGTAGAATTTCATATGAAGTGTTTTTTATCAGGACACATTTTTCACCATCCTGTTGCCTTAATTTGGCTTAAGAAATAAAGAACCACATGAAACGTAATGAATTTTGTTCTCACTTGTATCTATACTCTAAAGTGAGGCAAATTACAATTTTTCCCCCTAATTCACTTCCCCTTTTATCTTTTTTTTCTTTAAAAAAAAACTCCAATTTGATGCCATGACGTCATTTTGGATGATTTTATATGGTATGATATGACTTTCTGATAGTCAAAAATATTACCAAGAAAAATAAAAAAGACTAGTAACTAGTTTTTCTGTTGTGTGTGTATATGAAAGAATAACTGATGACTTCAAATTTTTCCTCAAGTTAAATACAAGTTTTAACTTGGTCATCATTATTCCAAAACAATTTTGTCTTTTAGTATTGAAGCATTTAACTTTAAGCTTTTCGACACCTTCTATGTTTCCGTTCCAGTAAAAGCTTGGACTTCTACCAAATGTTTATAACGCAAAATTTTGTGTTCCAATTCATTCTGGAAAAAGCCGGTTTTTATATATCATATTACACATCCAAAATCCATCATGACGAACCAATGATTTGAGAACAACACTAAATTATTTTCGCAAATGTAGACAACTTGTTTCCAAATCAAATTAAGACTTTTTTTATAAGGGGGACAAAAAGTAAGTTTAATTTCATCTGAAATATACTTAACATTATGAAACTAACACTAGCAAATAAGATCATACAAGTTTACTTGCCACCATCGTGAACATCAGACATATAGTAAGAAAATAGTTAAATCACCATGGCTGTTCCTTATCCTTATCGTAGCTCAAATGAATAATACTTGTGAAATTTTAGCGCCTAACTGAATCTTTTGACCATATATCCATTGCTTTCCACTTCATTTAACAGTCATACAAAGAACACCATTGGACTATGCATTATCAGAACTGCAGTGTGTCACCACAGCATGAACAAGGCAACAACAACGACTAACCAAGAGAGTGAAACTATGAAGCTGCTTCCTCTGTGTCTGTCCCCTTGTGAATCCCACGATTATCAACCTTTCCATGGAAAATTGCATATCAAGCAACCATAACATATCGCATCAAATGAACGCATAAGCAACTTTAAAAACGTTGTTTCAGTCCTTTAGCGTGATAGCCATGTGGAAACTACCAGCAAAGGAAGCATTAAAAGAAGGCCATGGCACACAAATGAATCCGTGTTTTCAGTTGTAGTCACTTTGCTGAGAACAGAATTCCACAGTTGTCCAAAGCTATCCAGCAGACATTCCTGCACAGAAAATCCATTCTCTTGAATAATGCTATAAATGAAACAATGTATTGCTGATGGGGCATATGATAGTCACCTCGGTGCTCAAGTTACTAGATTGATCTTCGTTATTTGTGTTTCTCAAAATTCTTCTGTGGCTCTCAGAGGTTGGTCGATCCGTATACATTTTAATTTTAGCTTCTTCAAAATCCATACTCTTGTGGAATCTGTAAGCTGAATCAGTGTGTAATGTTTCCATTACAGAACCAAAGAAGTTGGTCACAGGTACCTAACACGAAGGATAAAATCACGCTTCTATAATTCAGCCCAACCAAAAAGAGATTTACAATACTCATTTTTACTAACACATCAAAGTAATAAATAGCAGATAAAAGCATAAACAAAAGCAAACTTGTGTCATCTTGTGAAGCATGTAAACAGCTCCTCGTGTTGATGGCAGAGTCTCACAACCAACATCCTATTAATGCATACAATTTTTTTTTCATTGCTTAAATATTCTTTCTGGATAGTAGCTTAAAAGATGATTTAGAAGATAAATCCTTGAGAGGAGTTAAAATTAGAAAACAAAAAAATTCTACTGAAGAACTATACACAAAAGATGGGGCTTGATTTCTGCAATAAAATACACAGCCGATACTGTTTGCATTGTTTCACCACCTGATGCATTTTAAAATGTCAGATAGTGTTAGGTAGCAGCAATTTGTGCCGAGCAAATGTCCTTCAGTAATATAGATAAACCCTCGATAGATAATATGCTACATAAAATTCCTCACCATACAAAAGATCTTAATAAATTTATTAGAAAAGACCAACTGCATTAAATTAAGACCATAACTTTGTTACCTCATCTAAACTGCGTTGATATAGGTCCATTCTATAATATGCAGTTGACATCAACAAATTTGGATTAAATGAATTGAACAGACTGCAAAATAAACACAAAAATTCCCCAAGTTAACAGTATAGCTGTCGAAAGAATATGATGCTGGAATGCTCTACCTACTGCAAACACAATTTTGTTGTTATACTCCAAAGTAACTCATGTCAGTTATCTTTCCTAACATAAAAGACGAGGGAAGATATGTTTTGCATTCCCTAACAATGGAATATATGAGAGTCAATTACCTAACTGAGTTTTATTTGTATGATGCATGTAATGCAGAAATGGAAACTTATTGATTTCTATATTGTAGTGTGTTTAACTGTCTTTTTTATTTATGTATCCTCCAAAGTAAAGGAGGATACATAATGCTTCTCATCTGTACTGTTCTCTCTCAATAGATTTCTTCTTTTAATAAAATTAAATTAAAAAAGAACTGCATCAAAAAAAATGTCAGGAAAGTAAGATTAAAAATTGAGAGAACATTGAAGACCAGAGAATTAAACACAGATAATAGAAACACTTGATAACAAGAATAAAATAAGTCTTCTCGTACTCGTACTACTAAAAAAATCTTAGTTTACCTGCTCAGGGAGGCATTGTCATACATATTTAGCTTCTCAAAGAAGGCAAGAGTGTAAAATGTAAAACGATCCACAACTGAAACACCAACCTGTATTATATAGAGAGAAGCGAATTTTAATTGTCCAGATCATGGATCCAATTTAAAATTGAAAGGTTCAAACAGTTACGAATTATGTCAAAAGCATAGAAAGGATCAGTGTTGTCAACAGCAACCATATTGGCAGAAAGGCTAGGCAGAAAGGGGGAACCCTGTCCTAAAAATCAAGACATGCTCAACAAAGCATTCCCATGCCATTCAGCTTTAGTTGTGGCAGGTATATTTTCTTGCAATCACCATTGTGAACATGGTGGAATATCTAACGGATTCTCCCATCTTCCCCCACTTCTTCTCTTCTCCAACCAATGGGCTAATCATTTTTAAAGCAGTATAATAGAGAAAAAAACACAATCCAACATCACAACTCACTTCTTACAGTCAACACCGAAGTTAGGGATTTCAAACAATAAAGCTCCATGAAAGAATTGGAGACCTGAAACCATCACAGAATAGTTCAATATCCTCAATCAAGTAACTTTCATCCTTTCATGTTCCTCTAAACTCTTCTCTTCCTACATCTTTCTATCAGAACTGCCAAGTGAAGAGGAAGCTACAAACGGCTTGAGCTTTTGCCTCTGCCCTTCAACTGTTTGTTTGGTCTTATGATTGCCATTGTACCTTGACTGCTAATACAATGATCTTTTCCCTTTTGTTCTTTGGTACACCCATTCACACTCTCTGTAATCTGTTTGTTTTATTGGTACACAATATTCATTCTTAAGTTTTTAATCTGTTCTGCTCTGTATTTTGTTAGATACTCAGTTCACTCAGCTGTTATATTATTGTTTCATAGTTTCTTTGGTCAATGTTTCTTAGTTTCATTATGCCATTTAGTTTTATTTCTTCCCAATTAGATTGATTTGTGCTTAAGTTGTATGTTGCTTCACACTGGTGCAACAAAGGACGATTTCAACTCAAAGTTTTTTGGTAAAAAAGAAAAAAAAAAAAACTCAAAGCTTAAGCTCTTAACTGCAGACCCATAAATACTTTTATTGTAATCTCTAGCACACCTTACATAGAAGCCCTTTCAGGAATTTCACAGTAAACAAGGAACAGGCCGATATACCTTGTGACTTGTGCTAAAATTTAATTTTAAGAGAATGAGGAGTGGCAAAGATCAAACTCTAGATCATTTGTTCATAGAGGCTTTGAAGCCATGTCAAGTATAAATTCAATTCAAAAGCATAAGCTGTTAAGTGAAGGCTCATGAGTAGTTTTAATATAATCTCTAACAGGTAACTTTCCTTAGCAAAGTGATGACTTTGTTTGCATGAAAATTGTATTATTATGATTAACTTTTGATTAGTTCTTTTATAATTTACTTCCTCTAATTATTTATTTTTAGAGAGGTTGCCAAGGCAGTTTTGGGACTTATGTCAGTACATCATCGACAACACTGAAGAATGCACCAGATGGTTAACGCAAGTAAAAGGATACATACATCTGTATCCAAGTGATGTGAATATGAGTTCTCTCCTTTCATGCTACTTCCAATAGCCAAAACACCTGGTGAATGAAGCTGTCAGGTTCGGGAAATGAGAACCAAGTCAGCATCAAAACTTAGGAGAAAAATAATTAGAAGTGTAAATAAATGAAAAGCTTTAACTTCACATGACAAAGTAAACAATTAGTCATTGCAGGCTTAACATATATATGCGTCAAATTGGCTTTCTACCATCAGAACATCAGTACATTTTAATGCATATCTTATGCAAAGCATTATTGTACCAAGTTAACCCAGGCCAGCAGTAAATGCAGAGGAAAAAACTTAGAAGTAACAGCACACAGAAGATTACTGGCTACAGACATGTCCTTTGTTCTTCACAACATGACATTCATCATGGATCAAAATATGCTAAAATTAAGTTAGCAGGTACGGGTTTGGAAGATGACAAAGACATGAACTATCTGGTGTCAGATGTTTGTAAATCTCCATTCAGCAACTTCTGCAATTTTGTCACAGGAACTCTGAAGAGTGGAATTGAAGTAACTACACATGTATTAGACCAATATTTGAGAAAGAAGGCCATGTTGCAAAGTACTTTTACAAGATTGCACATGAACGTAGAGAATGGCTCTAAGCTCTATATAGTTTTTACATAAATATAGTGAAAAAGTCCCTGTTATTTAAATTTCAATCATATCCTTGAGCACCAAACCATAAGCCATACCTGCGAAGCAACTGAACTAACAGATACTGAGTTCAAACTTCCTAATACCCTTGATTGTTTTATTTTACCAATGATCACAAATCCCATTGCAGCGGATGAAGGCATCACTCAACATATCATGAAAAACACAAGCCATGCAGTAATCTTACGGTATATACAACAACAACAAAAGAAACCCATGTAGCAACTCAATAGCCAATACTCTGATTGACTGATTCCTAACTAATATATCTCTATGTCAAAAGTCAATATGCTTTCCTCTCCATGAGAGAATAGGGTCCATACTCTATATAATATTAACAAAATTCATTTCATGAGAATTGATATTTCAATTTTCAAGAACCAGGTATTGAAAAAAAGCAATTTAAGACCTGTGAGAAGAGAGTTGAAGCTTGGCAAGTGTCCACCATTATCAGCAGCTCCTTAAACCTAAGAAACACCATACCAGAAGAAATGAGTTTTTTCCATATATAAAGAGATGGTCACAAGATGTCAATAACTAATAAATAATAAGACAACTACGAAACATAAGATTCACACCAATTTTATTTTAAAATGTGACCAATTTCATAGAATTTTTGCTAGGCAAAAGCTTTATATTGAACTCATGGATACATATCAGCAGAATCACTAATTGGGTCTAGGCATCGCTTTAGCATATGCAACCATACAAGAATGCATGCAACCATAGCCCATAATCTAAACCATTTTTTTATGTCAAGTATCAAGTTCACAAATCAAACTTAAAAGTCACAACTTTAATATTGCATAAGATGTCCAACCTAAGCTTCTCTTTCATTTGTTTCACAGCATCAGCTAAATCATGACTTTGGAGTTCTTCTGAGTCCTGAAATTTCAAAAACTCATCACCTCCATGCCCGGTCATGTACAAAAATATGTGACTCCCTTCATCACTTAGAAGACGCTTAGACCTTGGAACAGAAGCCTCATGACGACCCGTCAGAACCCGTAAAAAGTTTTCCACCGTCACTTCATAACCACGATAATCTACCTGAAAGTTAGCAACAGAATGTTCATCCTCTGAAAGACACAACATAAAGCCCCAAAGCATGTTAAAAGAGATGAACATTATCTCTTCTGGATCATATGAGAGAAAAGTTTACACATACACAAGAGTTCAATTAAAATGAGAGCAATTGACTGGACAAAGAGGCTCATTTGTTTAAATATTGTACTTTATGATATGCGTTCTGCTTGTATAACAAAATTAACTAATTTCATAATGAAAATGTGTATACGCTCATATCAAAATGCAAAGATATTAATATGTATTTCCCTCTGTTTATACCCAAATTAGTAGGTAAACTTCAAATATTTTATGTTACTCCTACCATAGCATATAGCCAGCGAGTCAAAACACAGAGTAGCCTCTTCTCAAGCCATGTATTGATAGGATTAAAACTAATGAGCAGTGACCTCTGCAGGTGCATGGACCACAAAAGGCCTTGTTCTCAGATGATTGCTTTATGAGCAGCTAGAGTTCAGAATTTGCCAATCATTTCTTTCTGCACTGTTAGTTGGCTAGGTAGTAGTATGAAAAGTTGTTTGGGACTTTTATGAGCATTGAATTTTCTTCACCATTTTCTTTTACTGTTAGGAAGGTTCCTCATCCTCAACCATTGTACTCTTCTATATCACTATATTCTTCTTGTGTGTGTATGAGTGCATAAAGGTGCATATATATTCCTATATTTTGTACTAATATAAAGAAGGAGTTTATTTGTTAAAAATACATCTTAGATTCATAACAAGACAGGTCCTGAGCTAACACAAAGAATATTATCTGTTGAATAATCGAATGAATAAAGCAAACTCACCTCCACATTATCCCCATACAAGTTAAGCTTATGATTTTCATTATTAAAAACCTGGGCAGGGTATTTGTTTCTAGCATTACATGCCATGTCATCTGCCAGCATGAGTATTATCCTCTCATCAGGTATTCCTAACCGCTTAACTGTCCTGATTTACAAGGAAATTATGATGACAGTTGATAATTACCATGCATAATTAAAACCAATAAAATTAAATTGGATATTACCTATACAAGGATAGAGTGTTGGCCATGTGTCGATAATTAAACCTGAATAAGCAAAGCAACAAATTAAATATATTGACCAAGTCACACAACTAGGACTTCTTGATAAGCTATAAAATCTCTTCTACAAGACTTAGTAATGAGTCTAGACAGCATTGTTGAGGCTTAATCAAAAGAGCAATTTCAAGGATGCACTCACTAGACGAATAAATTTCATTCTAATTAAAAATGCAGCTTGTTGAAAACGTTTACATTCTCTGGATCAAAAAGGAAGTCCATATTAAAGCACATTAGACACGCTATACAGATGGCAATACAGACGAACAAGATGGACAATGACAATTCTTACATGCGACTTGCTTTTTAAGTGATAATGATGGTAAACTGGATTTTAACCACATTTCAGTTTATTTAATTGTTATGTTAGTCCATGTAATCAACTAAACTAAGTGGTTAACTGAAATTGGGAAAAAAAAATTATCAAACCAATCATAAATGAGATGGAACACTATGTTTCCTTTGATATAATGTCTGAAATCAGGTCATTTGGAGTAATATCCTATTTTATCGTTGCCAAAGTAGGTCAATAAACAATTCAAGAGAAACAAGAAAATAAAGCGATGTTATGATGTTCTAGAATGGTTTGATTACTCATAAAACAGATTTAGAAATTGACACCTGAAAAATACAGGATATAGGTAAAATTGAGCAGTGTTATAAATTAAACATGGAAGCTGGTTTTACCAGAACCGAGATGTGCAGACTAAAACAGCCCAATTATTAGTATGCATCGTGGAGTCAGATGACGAAGATGACAAATACGCTACAGAGTTGCCGATGTTTCCGAGACATAACAGCAATAACGTCAATACTCCCATAGGTAACTTCGAGAAACTAAAGATCAGGAATCTCATGCTTCTATACAATGATTCGAACACCAAGAGTATCAAATCTATTGTTCTTCAAAAAGTAGACTTATTACTCTGCTGCTTCTTTTCTTCAGGTTTCAAAGAAACATTTCCATAACTGCGAATAAAACTTACCCATTGTCAGATCCAAAATGCTCCAATTAAAGCAACGAACGGGATAGAAAACAGAGAGAAAACCTACCAGACGTCAGACTAACGACGACGCGGTCACCGGCCACCCCGAGGAGTTTAAGAAGCAGGGAAAGAGCAAAGAGAAATATTGGACATGGGGGGAGGAATCCGGCAGTACCGGAGGAGAAAACTGAGCCAGTGAAATATCGCCAAAAACTGCAAAATAATTTTAAAATTAAAATAAAAAATTTAATTTAAATAAAAAGTGCACTATTACGATGTGGACGCTCGGTGGATCGGAAAGATTTAAAAAACTAAAAGTTATAAGGTTTATAAATAATACAAATTACTATTATAAAATTTTATATTTTTATTATGATTTTATTATAAATATTGTAATATATGGATGTCTATAATATCCCAAAAATATTTTTTTAGAACTCCATCATATGGTTAATATTATTCTACATATAACTCGATGGTTTTTTAACATTTATTCCAAGTTAATCCCCCAAAATATCCAATAATTTTACATTACACAATTAATAATTCTATTTATATGACTGCAACTTTTAAATTAATCTCTAACGTTAGAGGCCTTTAATTAGATATCTAACACAAAAATATTATATACATATAAAAATCCATATAAATGAGAAATGTTCTCTCTATCTCTTCTTTCTAAGATTTTTTTTTGTTCTTAACAAGTTCTTTCTATTTCTATTTTATTCATAATAGATTTTGATTTTCTTATTTACTAGTTTTTAATAATTTTTGCACATCTCATGGAATTTTGATGTAATAAAATATTTTTTTATCCTAAAATCTGTTTAATTTATTTTTTGAGTGTTCATGGATTGATGTAATAAAATATTTTTTTTAGATTGTTTTATTGGATATTGGAGTCATAATCTAAACTCTAAATTTAGCTAGAAATTTGGGAGTCAGTATAAGACATAACTTTACTTATTTCTATTATCAACAAGAATGGAGATGGAATAATAAAAATGACCTTTATTATAAAATTTCATTACTAAAATACCTTTTCCAGATCAAATACTCCATTTTCTCGTAAATTGCAGCACCCACAAAGCTCTTCGACTGCAGGAGTGTGTGCCAGTTGGACTCCTGTAGATGCCGGAGAGGTAATTGATAATGCAAGAAAATAGTATTTTGCCTAATTCTATTCATGTGGTCACTCATTTCACCCACAATTTTGTTCTATTTTACGCTGATTTCGCGATTGTTCATTATGTTTGCTCACTCATATCACATTTGATCGTAAACCCTAACACACCCACGAAGCTTACTACGGTATGATGATTGATTTCACATTTTGACTACTAGTTTAACTTCTATTTATTTTCTAGTTACATTCAGTTCTACAATCTGGTTCACTATCTTGAGGCGAAGGGACTATTTTAGAGTCACAATTAATATCAATATTTTCACACGAAATTTTGTTTAAAAAAATTAAAATTAAAATTATAATAAGAATCAAATGTCATAATCTTTTTGGCCAAAGATGTCATAATTAATAAATTAATTATTATTAAATTAATAAGTAAGCAGGATAGCCATTATATCAGTATTTTTTTTGCCGGAAAAAAATTATACTAGTAATATCAGTGCGTAATTTAATTTCCCCTTGCAGATGTTCGCTACTAATAATAAGTTTCTTCACTTCATCACAAGATAAGTGACTTCGAAATCGCACTCTATCGGGCGGTGCGAATTTCATTCGAGTGTCTGGTGATTCCTGGAAGGATCCTTCTAGAACTGCACCTTGCTTTACAATCCCATCAATCCCACGGTTATCTGCTGAAGCCGAAACCTATTCCTACCCTACAAACTCTGGTAATTTGATCGACAAATAAGTGCCGCCGCCCTTCTCACGCCGGTAAGGCACGCTCGATGTTACTATGCTTGTTCTTTATGCGGGAGAAATTCTATTTTTAATCTTTATTATTGGGGGTTGCGGAAATTTTAAATGTTTCCCCTAGAGGATTGCTGCTTGACATTCTCATTTAATTTAAATTTCTTTTAGTTTATTGCGTTGTAAACTTATACTTTCTCTAATTTTCTTGGATCTTCACATGTTTTCTTATGATACTTTGAGGGTCACTGCTTTTATTTTTGTTGATTTGAAGGGATTTCTTCTTCTTCTTCTTCTTTTTCTTTTGAGGGTTGGGGTTGTGGGTTGTTTATGATCCAAGAATGTTATGTTTTGCGTAGTATTGTTTTATCTTGAATGAATGGGGTGAAGTTATGTGAGTGCAACAGAACTGAGTTTGAGTGAGCGCAAGAACGCCTTGCTTGTCTGACATTTTATACTGGAATTTTCAGTCCTGTAGTTTTTTTTATCTTTTTTTGTTTGTGATTTTTCTTTGTCTGTCTAACTTCGTCGACTATGGGATGTTCTGCATCTTGTAAGATGCATTAACTCTGTCTATTTTAGAAGTTTACAGCCAAATTTTTTAAAATTAGTTCAAAACGGAAAGGTCTTGCCTCAACTAAAAGCACTGTTCAATTAAGGTTTATTAACTTTATAAGTTGACTAAAGACCCTCCAAACATTAATTTTGCATTTAATTCTTCTGTTAACTTCTTTCAAAACCAGGACACTGCCTGTTTCTGCAGATCAAGTTAACAAAAAATACATCCAATTTATCATTTCAAGTGGCAACACGAGCTTTTCTCTTGTTAATGCAAGAAAAAATCCATTTCCCAATTCTGCAGCTACCATCCAAATTAGGCAACATCTTACCTATGTATGTATAGTTCTTGTAGCTTGTGCTACAGAGACACTTTGATTTCAGTGCACGTGGCCTAGCTCTAGCGGCACAACTATAAACTCAATGCTGCGCTTCTGGTACTGCACGAAGCCTGGTAGTTCAGCACTACATTTTATAGCTTGTGCCATAGCATGCTACAGATAACTATGATATGTATTGTATTTGTGTGTTGATATATGAATTGTAGCCTGTGGTTTTAATACTGTAAGAATGAGACAGCTGAATGTATTGTGTAATGGAAGAGTTACTTGAAGAGATGGAAACTGATAACAAATATTCTATGTTCTTTGATAACATTGTATTTATTTATTAGAATCTTCATACAATAGATTTTTTTATTCAATGAATCATATGATGTTTTGTAATAGTTTTATCAATTAGTACTTGATCGAACTATATTCACTCAGAGCACATATATCTCTATCTCTATCTCTATCTTTCCCTCCACCATCACAATATTGTCTATGCAAATGTACAGGTTGTAGGCATGGGTTTAGTTGCTGAATTTCTTTTTTGATTCTTAGTTTGCACTTATCGAACTACTATAAGGCCAGCAATGTTATATGGTAGTGAATGCTGGGCTTTGAAAGGGCAATAAGAACATAAGATAGGAGTAGCAGATATGAGAATGTTGAGATGGATGTGTGGTCATATAAGAATAGATAAGATACGAAATAATTGTATTAGAGGGAAAATCGGAGTAGCACCTATCGAGGAGAAAATGGTGGAAAATCGTTTAAGGTGGTTTGGGCATACACAAAGAAGAGAACAAGAGGGGCCAGTAAGGAGAATTGATCAAATGGTTTGGAACCCTATTAAAAGGCGTAGAGGAAGACAAAGAATGACATTAAAAGAAGTTATAAGGTGTGACTTCTTGATAAATAATTTATCTGAAGAGATGGTGTTAAATAGAGTCCATTGGCGTCGTATGATTCATGTAGCTGACCCCATTTATTGGGATAAAACTAATGTTGTTGTTGTAGTATGCACTTCCCAATGCAATCTAACTCTCCATTTTATGTTTAGGAAAAGTCTTATGTGCAATTAATGCACATGACATCAATAGGATGCCTTAGGATATAAATATGATTAGCCATCGACTAATTCCAGACTTGTTTTGTTTATCTTGCAATTATGGTTTTGGTACTCTTAAAATACTGGTTTGTGAGAGCTTGGAAACATGTTCTTGATTACGGAATATGATGTTCCAATCAAGTTATAAATTTTGTTCTCATAACTTTTGTTCATTCCCACCTGGTCTAATAGTTATGGACTATTAGGAACCCACTCCATGTAAACTAATAACAGAACCAAAACAACACTACACCAAGGAAATAACATAGAGAAATGAAGAAAACCAGCCTACGCAATCTAACTGATAATATTAAAAATATCAAAGTCAGTAGAAAATGATAGAGAAAAGGATGGGAAATTAGACCAGCAACTTCAAGGGGCCTAGGTTCTCCCAACAACCCAGATTTTCTTAGTCACCTGATAGACCTTAAACCAGCCTTTATTCTTCCCATTCTCTCTCTTCTAATCATTTTCTCTATGAAACCAATCATTAGCTTATGCAATTGAATTGGGGTCCCAACATAGATACAATCATATTATTTCCCAACCAAAGGATTTAACGTAGAGTCTCATCTTGCATGTGCCAATGAAAAAGGAATTTGGATGTGCTAATTTTTTCTACAGTCTTGCAAATAATAAATTAGAAGAATTGATTTGGACTCTCTCATCCAAATATAGGTAAATATAAGTAAATTTATTTCAATAGGCCATATCCAATCTCTTTATTGTGTCAAATTTATGTTTTTAATTGTTTTAATTATTTAATTAACAATTTTGGTGCACAAAAAAAATCCTAATGCTTGTTTGATTCTTTCTTGCAGTAACAGAAGTATTGTGAACAGCTGAAATTTCAGAGCTTGGCCAAACAAACACTGAAGCAAAGCGATGGGTATATTCAGAAGTTGCTTCTCTTTCATAGCAGGAACGGTCTGTGGGGTTTACTTGGCTCAGAACTATCAAGTTCCAAACATCAAGAAGCTTGCTGACACTGCACTATTCATGGCCAAGCACCTTGAGGAACAATATCGTAAGCCTAAGAAGGGTAGAGATGACGACAACTATGATTAGGGCCTGTGTGACACTACATTAGAATCAGGTTCTTGCTTGAGTTCTTTTTTCAGTCATGGATTATATAGGATCAAACATATTAATGACAAATTATTGAGAAACCGGAATCATTCAATTTTTGTTATACAAGTGTTTTTAGCATTGATATTACTTTTTTTGAATTTTGTAATAAGAGAAAGAAGTTAACTGTCTGATGAGGTATTGACTTGATTAGTCAGTCCTCTGAATTATACACCCACACACACTAAAAAGTGAAGTACATGTAAGACAACTATATGTAAGCCCAAACTTGAAAGTTCATATACTAGAAAAAGGTTATCAAGTTTTATAATGGATCATTGAACTAAAGTTGTTAGACTACTATTGTCAAGGAGCTGATCACTGTTCTTTCTTGGTTAATCCCAAATTCAAAAATTAATTTTGAATAATTTCTATGCTGTGGAGGTACAAATGTTGGACACAGGAAACAGTGACTTAGCATGATCAAATACCTTTCATGGATAGGAGAGAACTATAAGTAGCTGGAAACTTTAATCTTATGAATGAATAGATTCATTGGCAATTTATTATTCCATCTTTGAGGCTTGAAAAGTTTTCCAGTCCTGTATTTATCATTCAATAGTTTGATTGGAACAATTATCAGGATAAATTTCAACACAGATTGGAAATCTTGAATTGGTTTCGTTGAATCTTTTAGCAAATAATTCTAGAGGAATAATCATTTTAAAGCCTGGACACTTTAAATAACTAGAAATTCTTTATTTACAAGGCAGAATCATTTCTTTGGACAAATTCTGTTGAGTCTTGCAAAATTCTTATATCAAATAATAATTTATCAGGAGAAATTTCAACCAGGACATAGTTGGTAAGTTTTTGCACCTCTTGTTATGAGGGAAATCCTTCCATAGGAGAAGCTTTGTTTATTCGAGTATCTATTGGGGCAGGGAACCTTCTTGGAAGAGAAGTTCTCGTTTCACTCTAGGGTTTTATGTAAGCTTGGTTCTAAGATATGCTATAAATTTGTCTTTGGATCATTGCCTATTTGTTCATGGAAGTTCACCCTCTCTAGCAATGTTGTCAAAATCAAAATGGACATTAAATTGGATAAAAAACTAGTTCAAAGTTCAGTGGTCTGAATGATATCTAATCAAGGTCGAATCGGTTATAATTAAAATATATTTAAATTATAATTTTACAATAAAAGTATGTAAATATAATCAATGTCATATTTTAAAATTTTATTATATATGTTTTTTTTTCCGAATGCCTATTATTAGCTTTTCTACCATTAATCAAAGACATTTTAAGAATGAGAATAAAATATTTAAAGTGTTCAAAATATTTATAGTTATTTCATTATTTTAATATTATATATATTTCATATATTAACTATCATTTCCAGAACCTAGTATGTGGGCATTACTAGACCTACTTCATAAAAACGTGAGAGTAAATTAACTTTTAAAGCTTGAAGGCAATTGTCCATTAACGTCATTTTCCAATGTCTGCAAGCCATGACTTGAAAAACACAATTATTTTCCAAGGGCAACTTCTCCATCTTTATGTTATTATTAATACAAAAGTACCAACTCAAAAGTTGAAAAGCTTAAGTACAAATAAACATCATTTTGTAATGCCTCCTTTACCCACTCCACCGACGTCGAGGAACTCAACGGCTAGCAGAGAGCAAAACTATTTCAAACCCAGTTCTTCTTCTTCTTTGTTTTTCTGTATATTTTCTTCATGTTTCGTTCTGCATTTTACTTTTCTCTTTTTTGTCTTTCTTTTATTTCTGTTTTCCAGATTTTTAAGGTTGCATTTTGGCATTTCCTCATCTGCCTTCTTCTTCCTCTTGGGTTTTAGCTCAATTTATGTGCTCAGATCGGCAGAACGACAATGTTTAACTATGTCTCCGTAAAAGAGGAAGGGGAAAATGTTGACCACTCAACCAGTTAACGGATCCGATTTTGACCGATTTACAGCTGGTTTCATTGGTTCACCACCAATTCTTCTAATCTTCATCTATCCTTTTTAGTATTTGATCTGATTGAACTGGTTAATTTGATTTAGTACTGACAACACTAATCTTTAATCGGTATCATCCATATCAATATTAATTAACATCAATATTTTAATATCAAATACTATAAAATTTATTTCAGCACTAATAAAAAATTGTAAATAATGTATTTCATCCTTAGAATCTGCAAATTGCAAAAAGGTCTCACATTCTTCCTTCTGATTCTTTTTAATTATCTCTTTTTAAGAAATTTTTTCTATTTATTTGTAATTTTTAAATTTTAATATAATATTAATTAATATTTTTTCAATTATATTTTTATTTATCCATTTAAAAATTAAAGATAATATTAATTATTTTTTATTTATCCATTTATTGAATGACATATTAAAAAATTAAAAGAAAATTTAACATATTAATTATATTTTTTAATTTGTATCATAAAATCTTATAGTAGGTTTTTAAGCAACATGGTGGAGAAGTAGTAATTTACCCAATTATTTATTATTTGCTAGAATATCCTTGAGGAAAGATTGAGCATATTTACATCTAATGTGGGAAGTGAATTATATCAAGCCGTTCGTAACAAATGTTTGATCTTAGAAGTAATTCCCAATCTTGAAATAGCCTTCTAAAAGCTCTTACCACAAAAGATCGATCTTTTGCACATCTTTAGAAGTGCGCAACACATTCTTTTCCATCTTCCTCTCATAATTTATGATTCCATGAAAAATATTTCCCCTGCCTTTAGAGATTAAGAGTAGATTTGAAAAGATTATTTAATGTTTCGTAGATTTTCTTTCTTTCTTTCTTTCTTTTTGATACACTGCTTCATAGATTTTCTAAAATGACCTATAAAAAGGATTAGAGGAAGTAATATTTTATAATTTTAAAAAATAAAACTAAAATAATTATAAGATGTAAGATATTTATAATTTCTGCACATTTTAATTATAATTTATAATTTAATATATTTATATTTATTGCCCATTTGCTTATTAGTCTCCATGTTCCAAAGTTTATTAGGTATAGATATGCATAAATTCTAGATTAGTTGGTTTACTTTCGTTACTTCGACATCTACTCTAACTGATTTAGAAAGTATATTTTGACTAATCTAAAATGTATCCAATGTAATAGTGGTTAAGGAGTTGATGAAAGTCATGGGTTGCTATGTACGCGGATTGGCTATAGACCACACTCACATGGAAGAAAAATTTTTAAAGTTGTTAATGTGAATTATATCTATATCTTTACATTTTACCCTAATTCTAATCTGGTTGTTTGAATAAATTATTATTGTAATTGGAAAAAAAACAAATGTTCACTGATTCTATTGTCTGTTTGGTAAACAAAATAGAATCAATCATCAATATATCAATATAAAATATAATAGAGTTGTACTGTAAATTAGTCAAATAATGTAGCTCAATCCTCATACTTCATGCCCTTCTTTTCTTTTCTGTTTTTTTCTTTTCAATTTGAATGAATCCCATTTTTTTCTTTCATTCTTCCGTTTTTTCTTTTGTAAGTAATGTCCACTTTTTTCAAGTAGGCGGCATGTTCTTTCTTCTTTTTAGCCAAATTCAAGATTCTTTTATTCTAAATGCTTTTTTTAATCATTTTTCATTAATTAATTATCTTTAATTTTTTTTTCAAATCTATATTAATTTTAATTAATATCATTCGATATAAATTTATTTTGGGGTAGAGAGAGTTAATAATGAAATTCTTTTTTAATTCAAAGATCGCTTAGTATGGGGAAAGTAGGGAGAAGAAGATCAACTTATCGGGAAATAGAATAACTAGTATTTATTGGTTAAAAAAAAATTTGTAAGTTCCCGAGAAGTTGGCTTAACTTGAGAAGTTTTACTTCTCAAGCAAAACCATGAGAAGTTTTACATCTTGAGTATCTTACAATAATTTTTTAAAAAAGTCCTTAATTCATTAATTCAATTTTTTAATAAAAAAGTATTTTTGCATTTAATATAAAAATATAGTATATTTCTTTTAAAATATAATTAGAACATCTTGAGAACTTAAAATAAACCAAACAAGTTATAAATGCCAATGTTGTCATAATCGGATCGGACATTGAACTGGGAAGGCACTGGTTCAATATTCAATGGTTCAGCAAAGATTGAATTGAAGTTGGACTGATAGTGATTAAAATAATATATTTAAAATAAATAATATAAGTTTAAATAAATTTTATAACTTAATTAAAATCTCAAACTAAATAATATTGAATTATCAATCTATTATTTGCTAAAAAAAATTATTAATAAGTTTCATAACTCAATATTTTAATTTAAATAAGTTAATATTCATCTATAATTATATTTTGAGTTCAAAATAATAAATTAATAATCTATTATTTATTATTTATTAAGTAAATATATAATTTTTAATAGTTATATATCATAATAATATTTATATAATATTATAATATATATATATAAATATATTTTGTACTAAAAATGATGTTATTTTATTTTAAAAATAAAAAATATTTTAAAAAATTTTGAAAAAAAAAACACAAAACCGGTTCTACCAGTTTAAGTCCGGTTTCACTAGTTCTTAACTGGTTTCCACCGGTTCTAAATAGTGCTAGTTGTGTAGCATAACTGGATCGGACCGGGCACCAATTTCAGGTCTGACCGGTCAGTCTGGTTTAGTTTTGATAATAATGATAAATGTACTTCTCAAAAAATATATTTCTGAAAAAGTTACATCCCAAAAGGTATATGAAACGACCCTTTAAACTAAATAAAATCTCCCTGCGTTCACATGTGGATATGCTGGAGAGAAAAATATAGTTAATAAAATGGAAATGTGATTTTGAGCCATAATACAACAGAACATGGTTACCGTGTTTGTACTTTAATATATATATATATATATATTATTGAATAATTATTATAAAAGCGTAATTGACATTCCACAAATAAGATGATGAAAAAGTCGCGCCAACACTTGGTTCAATGCTTCAGAATTCTCTCTTGATAAAATAATTGGCATTTTAAATAAAACCCAATTGTTCAATTATTCCAAATTATCCAAATCTGTTTGGAATAATTTTTATCTTCATAAAAAATAAATCTACATCATTCAAATTGATTGAACAGTCAAGATTGATTCAAAATGATTTATTTTCAAGAGATAGAGAGAATTTGAATCTATGAAACCGATCATTCATAACTCATAAGAGCAACACTAAAGATCTATTTGGGGACCACATGTTCCCCAACATGATCCCAAACAAACCCTAAATTACAAACTAATTAGTTGTTACATTGGAAAATACATCATAACTTTCAAAAACACACCTGACCCTAGTGTCCAATCTGCTATGGTTTTATTAGAGCACAACAACTCAGGAACGAACGATCTCAATGTCACTTAGTCAAACCAAACATTCAAATCCTTTCACACAGTACAAAGTCACTTAATGTCTCATTCACTCCACACCAAACTTCTTCCTCAAGATCAAAACAAAGTCATAGACTTCCTTCTGACCTGGAAGAGATTTAGACACAGTCTCCCTCTGCATGCACCTCTTAGCCCATGCTATGAACTTAGGGCACTCTTTCTCTACTTTGATGTTCCCAAAGGTCTCATAGGCCTGGAACCAGCTGTAGAAAGGGATGAGAGCAAGATCCACAAATCCAAAGGATTCACCTCCAAAATAGGGCTTGTTTCCAAGCTCTTCTTCCAGCTGCTTGAAGGTGGATATGAAGTCCTTCCTTGCTGTCTCATGCTCTTCTCCTTTCTTTGTCCATATCCTGCTGCACACATCACCCACCTGCGTTTATATTGAAGAACATGCCTTGGACATTAATATCAAAATGCCATTAGTAAAAAAAAAAAATATCATGTGTGATGATTTAAAAAATTATGGAATCAATTATTAGATCAAGAAAAAATAGTTTATGGTTCAATAATATGATTATGATTGCCAATGGTATGTTGCTTTAGTGGCATTCGTGGAGGTTCTAAAATCCTTCCCTTGGTGTGGAAGGTCACAAGTTTAAACTTGTAGTATACCTGTGTAGAAAGTGGGCATGTGAATTATACATAAATTGTCGCGATCCAAAAAAGATGCAAAATTTCAAAATTCTTAACTATACAAAAATTAAAAAAAAATTAAACTATGCACTTTTAGAGTCAAAATTCTTAACTATACAAAACCTTTTTGTTTTTTCGCATTTTATGTTTCTAACTGATAATATCTTGACCGGTTGACTTTTAAAGTCAAATATTGAAATAGAAGCATACCCAATTTTTCAATTTTTTCCATCCAATATATCTTTTTAACTATGCTTGATATCTAAAATGTTGATAATATTATAAATATTTATGTTTATATTTGGTACATTAGCATTTATTTTTTGTAATCAAATAATGTAATGTAGCAACATATGATGAATCAAAACAAATAATGAAAATGTTACAATAAAATTGAACTAAAAACCTACGAACTACGCCAAATCTATTTGCATATTATAAGAACATGCAAAATATCGATATTTGAAGTATCTAAAATGTCATGAGACACCAAATTGGGAACATACCTTCTTATCAACGAAATCAGCCCAGAACCTAGCTTGAGCTCTGAGGTAAGGATGAGAAGGCAGCAATGGATGCCCCTTATCCTTCCAAACCTCGTCAATGTACTCAACAATTATCAGAGACTCACAAATAGGCTTTCCATTATGAATCAAAACAGGAACCTTCTTGTGAATAGGGTTCATCTGCAGAAGCTCAGAACCCTTATTCACCAAATCTTGTTCCTTCTTCTCATACTCTATCCCTTTCTCAGCCAGTGCTATCCTGGCCCTCATCGCAAACATACTAAACCCCGCGTCCAGCAGAACCACGTCGTGACTCGCCATTGCTTCAACTTCAACCACACACTTGTCTGAATCAGATCGTGTTACAGAAGATAATGGAGAAGATGAGGTTGTGCGCCCTCTATTCTTTTATAGGCCTATGTGGAGACACAAGACTCTGTTTGACTGTTTGGTTTTTGTTTTGTTAAGATTCGTTGGGTCGTTGTTGATTGGTGAGCTGCTCGAGAATCTAGGTGCTGAAATAATACACATTGAGAATTGTATTTCACATAAATGGATAGCCCAAGTTTTTTCTTTTGATTTTGAGGGAATGAGGTGCTAGTGTTTTCTATTTGGTTTGGCAGCTTTTATATCCAATATATTGGATTGTTCTATTTCCAGATATGGGTTGTTGATGTTCTCCATTGTGAATTCTTTTTTTCTTTTTTAAAATTTTGTTGCTTTTTGGCAAATTTGGGCTGTTTTTTTTTGCCAGCTGGTAGATTTGGATTATTATCCTTTTTTTGGGTAGACGATTATTATCCTTATCGTGTCAGGATGTCCCTAGATCAAATCAGATCTGAAGTTCAAAACTAAACCCAAGACGTGGATGAGCTAGGTCAAGTTCCAAAAAAAGGAATTAAATATTAATTTTTAAAACAAAATAAAAAATGAAACATATTAATTATTTTTTCTGATGTTAATATATATAATTTATATTTAAAAAAATTAGGTTTGTAATGACCAAGCTATTCCTATCCGTGAAAATCAACAATCAAATCAACTTCAGCAGTATTTATAAATATAAAATCGAAGTTGTCCCTAACAAAAAATAACAGCTCACATCATCTTTGACACAGATAACTGTATTTATAACAACAAAGCTGTCGCTTGCAAATAATTGTTCTATCAACTTTCACATTTATAATCAACAATAATTATTGTCACAATTACAATTCTTTAACAAATTGATAGCGAATTGATATAAAATAGTGTCTAGAAGATTTTTTAAACAGAAAATCCAAATCCCAATAAATGCCATAGAATTCAGAGGAAATATATATCATACCAGAATGTCAAAGTGACTGATGTTTCTCACCAAATTCTCGTTGACATGCAGCTAACTTCCTTTCAAAATTTGGTGTTTGCAGCGTGACCTGTGGATTGAGGGAAAAACATTCTATCCCTTTTCATACTATAAGAGAGATAACAATAATTCTAGAAAGATCTCGAGATATCAGACTTGGCATAGTCATTTTTGAGCCGTATCTTCAAAACCTCAACTCATCACACCCAAAAAAAAAATCTAATGTGATTTTTTAAAACCATGTTTTTATTACCAAAAAAAATCTCTCTTGAAAAAATAACCAACATTAAATTAAATAACCACTAGTTTTGATTTTCATTTTTTTTTAATTTAAGATGGATGCCAATTGTGAAGTCTAAACCATCAGGAGATTCCAAACCATTTGTCAAAATCGATCCAATTAGGAAATCAGAATGTATGATCAATGGTTGAGCTGTTAACTTCAGCGACGACCCAGCCATGATAGATATTGTGTTAATGTTCTTGATTGTTTTAATTTATTATTTTGCCTAGGGGTCAATAAGTTATAAAATATATTTCCATTATCTACTACTATTTTGTTGCCAACTACCTGCTTTAATTTTTGGTGTAAAAGAAGGAAGTAATTGTAATCGATTATTGTTCTTATTCATGATAACCACTACCTTTTTCTTTTTAATTTTTGCACATTTGTGATACTGATGTGCAAATATATTATCAATAATAAGAGTACTGTATATGTTGGCTTATGAATATATTATAGCTTCTTTAATTCTGTTGTGTATATGATTTTTGCACATTTTTTAATTTCCTGAGACTTATAACGCCATTAAGTTATAAGATAAATCCTGATTTTTAATCAATTTGATAATATATTATTGAGTCAAGATTTAATTTGAAATACTTTTATTAAAGTTTGACATAATTAATGACTACAATTATAAAAATGAGCAAATATCTTCTTCATATTTAATTATTGGTGATTTAGAAGATGTAATATTTTAATTTTATTTATAAAATTTTTTTTAAAGAACTTAGACTGAGCCAATATACATATGTATTATGTTTAAGGGAAACTTTTAATTGGTAAAAGATAATGGATATCTTTTTTTTATGAAGAATGGATACCCTGATATAACCTTCTTTAATATAATCATATTTGACTAACCAATAAATAAAGACTTCTTAAGGAAATTTGATACTTGAATATGTGTTATCCTATCTTGTACGGAATCTTGAAAAGAGAGGATACTATAGAATTATAGATATTAAATCGTAACTAGATTTTCGTTTTCTCTGCTCTGCACAGAAAATGTGCTTGCCAAATACATTAAAAAACCATGCAAAGCCCAAAGAAGTCATATACCCAAACTGAAAATTCAATTTAAGATTCATGGGAGTATCCCTACTAATGAATGTATTAACCCTAAAGCATAGATTGACTGATTAATTCAGAAATATTAGTGTCTTATTCAAATTTCAATAAATAATTTTTAATTGACTGAGACAAATTTATATATAATAATCTCATTTAAATTAAATAGTTAATTGATAATTCGGTTTGATCAATTTAGTTAGAATGTATAAGTTACTCCAAAATAATATTATTGTTTGAAAAACAAAACTCATCTTAATTTTGATCAAAGTCAACGTGTGTAATTACTTTTCTCTGTTTTACCATTTTTTCGGGTTTTTACCCCATTGAATATTTTAAAAAAAACAAATGATTTAAATATATTAATCACTTCATTTTGGCCGCCCATGATATTAATGATTTAGTGAATCTAATAAGATTAGATCAAAGGGAGTAAAGGAAATTACCCTTCGATTTTTCTTTTAAAATAATTTTTTTACCAAGCGAATTTACGGAGCAAAACAAAATCATCTAACATAGGTGAATTACTTTCCACTTTTCAAATTAATCAATTAAAATAGTTTTATTAATGAGTTTTATAATTAATACAAGATAATTAATATATTTTGGTTAATTATGTGTTCAATTCATAAATTTTCTCAACAATATATTAAAAGAAATTTAAATCTTCAATAAAAAAAGATATCAAGAAACCATGATAAATTATTCTAAACCAAATCAATATTAAATCTTATCAATCAATAAATTTCATAATTAATTCAAAATAATGAAGATTAAAGTTTTATATTTATTTTGAGCAAAATTTTCAATTTGAAAACATAATAAAATTTTAGAAATTAGAATATCAATCAATGCCTTGTAATTAATGTGCCAATTAATACGTTAAGTTAATTATAATATAAACATTTCAAAATCATATCGATTAAGCAGATTTAAATTATATGAGAATTCATTAAATTTATTATATAATTTTAATTTAATACTGTTAATGATATTTAAAATACAAAAATACGGAAATTTAAATTTTAAATTTACACTGACTTTGCGCGAATTAAATAATCATAATTGTTAACCAAAAATTAATCATAATTAAATATTTTAAATGCGAACTAGCTTTTCCCTTTATCTCAAGCTTCCAAAAAAAAAATTGAATTTTCAGTATTTTTTCCTAAATCAAATTTTTCTAGTTTGAGTATGCCTATATTGAATGTCAATTTTTCATTTTGGTTTATTTTTTAATTAGAATTTGAAACATCATCAACAATCAAATTAAACAATTTAAGATTTTATTCAAATATCAAGCATTAAGAATATTTGTAACATACTAAGGGAGTGATACTAGAATTGTTATGGAATTGTCGTAATGGATTAAATGCGTCAACCTATTATGGTTTATGGATTGAATTGGTCAACATATTATGAATTATAGATTGGATAAGTTGAACATGCCAATCCATTAGCATTAATGAATTAAACAGATCAACCTAATGAAAATATTAATTAAAAAATTAAGATAAATTCAATTCCTAATCATGTTGTCATTTGCCAAACCATAAATAAAAGTCATGGTCAAAGTTTGTATATATGTTATTTGTTTTATACCTTGCTTAAGCCTGTCTTCATATGTTGACAACTATATATTGTTGTATCTTTTATGAGTAGTGGAAAGGGTTTTGGAAATCGTACCTTTTAGATCATGATCGTGGACCAACAAACAAAACATTAAATGTATTGATAATATTTATTTTTGTGTACATGCATCATTTATAGTTTGATTGTGCAATATTCTTCACAAATAGGCCCTGTTTGGTGTACAAAATAATTTTCAATGGAATGGAAACATAAATGGAAATGAGAATGAGTTTTAAAAATATGTTTTGGTAATAATAATTAAATGACGCAAATGTCCTCAAGTCAATTCTAAGATGTAATTAAGAGAAATTTAACAACTCATTGCTCCGTGCATCTCCTCTAAATTCGGGTGCACGATGTTACTGAAACAAAATGAACAAATTCCAACATCCAATTTCCTCATACCAAACATAGCAATTATGTTTTGAACATAATTACTTATAATTAAATTCTTTTCGATGATACAATATCATTTTACTTTACTTTTTTTTTGCTGACCAATACAATTATAGGTGTTGGAAGCTACATAAAAACTAATAATTGGATTGATTAATAAGCTAACATATATATGGTTGAGAGTTTCGTCTTATATATATATATATGATAGCAGCACCGTGTTTAGGAATTTTGAGACCTAAGGCAACACTGTTGAAGGGCCTAATATGTCGATCCTTATATAATTTTTCTAACTCTATAAGTTACGAAATTAATTATTGAAGTTTTATAATCAAGTAATTTTGCTATTTTGCATAATATTGTTATACATTCAATTTATCGTGTAATATAGTTGATCTCATATAAGTCTCTCAATATCTTCAATTTTGAAAACAAATTAAATCAAGACCATTAATAACATAATATTCACTAAAACTTAAAAACTTTTCAAGATTAGTGTAAATTTTTTTTTCAATTCATCCTCGTCCAAAGTCTTAAATTCTCGGGATTCAAATAAAAAAATGGCTTTATATTCTAAAAATTATTTAAATCGGCTTCCAATTGAATAAATAATTGATCTAATATGTATAGATAATATATACATATATATATATATATAGAAAAAATGGCCCGTTAGACATGGAACACCACAAATAAAAAGTTGAAATACATATACACATGCATGTATATATATAACAGCAATGTAAACATTATTTTTTAGGGACATAAGGCAATTGTCTAAATTGCCTAGGTATTGCCTTGATCAAGTATGATAATTTTACAGTTGCACACATGGAAGAAAGCAACCCATGCATCGGACGGGTGCTATACTAGTTTAAATAAAACTTGATCAATCAATTGATCCAAATTATCAAGATCTATTCAAAATAATATTTATTCTTTTATAGAAATAAATATAGATCATCCAAATTAATTGGACCATCAAATTGTTAGAGATGTATATGAAGAAGATAGACTAGTGCCCAAAAACATATGGGAACACGCTATTCTTAAGATGTTATTCACCCTCATTAGTTTTACCGCAGGGATCTGGCAGATTACCCCTAAGAATTATACTAAACACAACTAGATACACCTAATAGCAACATCATATATTTCACAATACAGCACAAAATAGAGAGATTTGTAATCAGAAAGAAAGTTGAGAGTGTTGTTGTGCACTTATATAACATTGATACAGGTACATGTATCAGATACGATACGGAATGGTATGAAAGGTAGGGTAATTTTTAAAATTTTAGGATACAGGTATGAGAAATATTTATACATATATAATATTATTTATATAATTATTTATATGTATAATTAATAAATTTAGCTATTAAGATAAAAATGGCTATTAAATATTCTAAAAAGTATAATATAAATGTTAAAATAAACCATAAAATATTTATAACAATTTCAAATAGTCATATTTAAATGTAAAAATTTGAAGTGATACAGATGGGTATAAAGTAGTATGGATGGATATCTATGTACAAGTATAGTAAAAGTATCGTATCGTATCGTGCATTGGATACGGGTGTGTCTACTTTTTTGAAGTATCAGTGCTTTATAGTTGTGCACTAAAACCTCTGGTTTGGACACTTTATATAGTGAAGAATTTTCCAAACCGAAAATCAATATAATTAAATCAAATTAAAACTTCTTAATGAGCAGTTTCAAAATGTTGGACATATTAACTCATTATTAAGGACCCATTTCTAAACACTGGAAAACATAAAATGTGATTAAGGACCCCATTTTTTAATGTTGGAAAAGATAAAATATAATTAATGTGAAAATAAAAACTAAAGATTTTAAACCAAATCAGATTTCTATTGTTAGATTAATCCAACATCCAACATTGCCTTTAATATTTAATATGAGTCCACCTAATATTTCCCTCCAAAACTATTTTAACATGTGTCATCTTCTCCCTCTTATATACATTTTAAGAGTATTGTCTTCATCCAACGTGGGACTTAAGTTTCAAACTAACTCTTTAACACAAGATGGATTCAAAATGAGTTATTTTCTTATAGAAAAATAAAATCTTCGGCAAACAAAGAAAGAGAGAATCTCAATCTATGAAACTGTTAATTCACAGTAGCAATACTAAATGACAAACACAAACATAACATTGAAAAATACATAATGATCTTCAAAGACACACCCATCTCCATATCACTTATTCAAACCAAATATGCAAATACTTCAACAGCACAGACCCCTTTATGATCCTTCACTCCATCCCAAAGTTCTTCCTCAGCATCAAAACAAAGTCATAGACTTCCTTCTGACCAGGAAGAGACTTGGACACAGTCTCCCCCTGCATGCACCTCTTAGCCCATGCTATGAACTTGGGGCACTCTTTCTCTACTTTGATGTTCCCAAAGGTCTCATAGGCCAAGAACCAGCTGTAGAAAGGGATAAGAGCAAGAGCAACAAATCCAGAGGATTCACCTCCAAAATAGGGTTTGTTTCCAAGCTCTTCTTCCAGCTTCTTGAAGGAGGATATGAAGTCCTTCCTTGCTGTCTCATGCTCTTCTCTTTTCTTCGTCCTTATCCTAGTGCACGCATCATCATGCACCTGCATTAAATAGAACATGCTTTGGACATTAATATCAAAATGCCATTAGCTAAAAAATTATCATGTGTTTCATATTGATACCTTTAAAAATAATCGAATCAATTATTAGATGAAGAAAAAATATTTTATGGTTCAATGATATGGCAATGATTGAATTGGAATCAACTTTTGTGTGTGTGTATGGACACATACATATTTAAAATAAACTATAAATGCGGCCCCGTGCATTGCAGGGGATACATATTACGATATAAAGAACTATGATATAATAGTGTAGTTATAAAATGATTTCACTATATATCCAATTCAAATTTAATTTCAAATAATTGAAAGTGGAATCACTGGCGTAATTAAATATAGTAATATTCACGCAGCCTAAAGAAAATTATTTACAAATCAAGTCACATAATTTAACTACCTATAGAGTAAATATATTAGTAGATTTTACATATAAAAACTAATTAAAATAAACTATATGAAATGAGTTAACTAGTGTCGAGCAAATGTGATATGTATGTTTTCATTGCAAAGTGTCAAAATTCCTAACTAGACAAAAATTTAAAAGGAAAAACAATAAACTTTGGAATGATTTAGTACCAAACATTCTCTTCACATTTTATATTTTTAACTAATCTCTTGAATTTTAGAGTCAATTGAAATAGAAGCACGCCCAACTTTTCAATTTTCGTCATCTAGTCTTTTAAAACTATGCTTGATATCTTAAATGTTGATAATATTATGAGTATTTATATTTATATTTATATTTAATACATTACAATTCATTCGTATATGACACGATTACACACATCGGTTTGGATATATGACGACTACTACAGGAATTTTACATTCATTTTTTGTTTTATGACCTTTTTTGGAACACTAACTATATCTTTTTTCACTAAAAAAACAAAAAACCTGCTTTTTTTCACGCTGTCATTCTGCTTTTGAAGTGTTCTTCTGTGCCCTGAATGTTGGTAGCAGCACTTTTTTAAAAAAATCTGCCATTAAAAAACGCTGTTAAAACTACCAACACTAAAGCCACAAGTGTGGTTCTAAAAAGTGCCAGAATTATATGGGTATTTTTAAGATAATAGAAGACTGCAAATTGCGGCAAAAGTCAAAATTGCGGCTTTTTTTAGTATTTAAAAACACCATAAATTGTGACATTTTTATTTTTATTTAAAAAATAAAATTTTAACATTTCATATATAAGATATTATTGAAAAACTTTTATGTCTATTTATATATATATATATATATTGTCTGTTAACATTTTTTTACAAGGTAGATTACAATGTAGGACTAATTAACATGGTAAAAATGATGTGAGATATAAGTAATATTTATTATTCAAATTTTTTTAATATAAAAAGAAAAAAATTTGATCTGATGATATGATGCGATAATAGGTAATGAATTAAAACAAGTAATAAAAGTTTTACCGTAAAATTGAACTAGGAACATGTGAAGTACACTAAATCTTTCAGCATATAAGAACATACATAAAATCAATATATAATTTGAAGTGTCCAAAATGTTTATGAGGCATCAAATTACATACATACCTACTTATCAACAAAATCAGCCCAAAACCTAGCTTGAGCACTTAGATATCAGAGGGTAACAATGGTGATCACTTGTCCTTCCAAACTTCTTCAATATACTGAACAATTTATCAGAGACTCACAAATAAGCTTCCCATTATGAATCAAAACTGGGAGCTTCTTGTGAACAAGGTTCATCTGCAAAAGCTCAAAACCGTTATTCACCAAATCATGTTCCCTCCTCTCATACCCTATCCCTTTCTCTGCCAGTGCTATCCCAACCCTCATCCCAAACATACTCATCCACACGTCCAGAAGAATGACCTCATGACTCGCCATTGCTTCAACTTCAACCACACTGATCTGAATCGGATCATGTCACAAAGGATGATGAAGAAGAAGAGGTTGTGCCCTCCATTTTTGAAAGGCCAAAAGGAAACACAAGATTGGGTTTTGCTTTGGCTGTTAAGATTGGCTAGGTGGTTGGTAGGTGAGCAATTCGAGAATCATATAGGTATACATAGTAGTGGTGTACAGAAGAGGATGAAGGTTTCAGTAATTTTAATATGGGGTTTCTGTCTTGACACACCTTACAAGGAGGTAGTTCATTCGATCTATATTATAGGATATTTTATATAATAAGTTTTTGGTCTAAAATATAGAGCACTAGATATTTTTCTTCCCATTTTACCCCTATCTTTAATGCTTCCATAATCCTTATTTATAACCCTATAATGATAATAAAATGAGGTATTTAATAAGGGGTAAAATAGAAAATGTTGGTACTTTTTGCATTGATTTTAGGTGAAAAAAATGATTTCCATAATATGCATGTAATTGATATAAAATATCTTATAATGTGGATCGGAGGGAGTATATACATATAATATACCTTACAGGTAGGTTTTTTCTGTGCATATAATATACCCTACAATGATATTCTATTTTTCAGTCCATTCCATTTTATATACCAAATAAAATGTTGTATTTCGGCTTTTTTTTTTGTCACAACAAAACAGATAACATTAACATAAACACAGCAAGAGTACAGGAGACAAGAACCAAAGAAAGAAAATCAAACCTGACCCAATACAAAACCCTACCCAACCCAAAACAGACACAACCTTGAATGCCGATGGAAACCATAACTGGTGAGCAAGCAAGAAAACAAAGCAAAAACCTAGAAGTACAGCCTCACAAAGAAAAACCAGAAGAAAAAAGACAAACCAGCAATAGATCAAAAACCATAAGAAGAACACCACCCACCAAGCCAAACCAACACCGAAATCGAAGATGCCCAAATAAAGGAACAAGCAAGTGGCATCACTGTTACAGGGGATGGTGGTTCGACGAACCCTCAAAATGGAACCATCCGCTTCAATGTCGAATCTGTCCAAACAAAAACAGACTTTGATAAATTTTCACTCATAAACCATATGGAGAAGTGGACCCAGCAGGAGACAACATGAGCGGTCGATCAAACCTCGAGAGGCACCCTATCTCCACCCCTCATATCCGAACCAGCCGACAAAGTTTCCGGCTGCAACAGGCTCTTCAAGCCCTAGAGCACTAGCCAAATCAACTCTTTGCAGTTGAACATCACAAAGGGAGGAGCTCTCCACCAACCATTGGACCCTAACAAATACAGACTTAACAACAAAACCCAAAAGAAGAGGAACAGATGCATGCACAAAAAGGGCATCTTCTCCACCGGCAGGAGCCGGGGAGAAAGGCATCGAGAAGACCAGAACACAGAAACAAGAAGGTGAACTCACATGACGGCAAGGGTTTGAGCTCTCACTGTACGGAGAGAATTTAAACTTGCACGGAGGCGAGGGCTTGAAATATTGGCTTAATTCAAAAAATTGTATTTCGGCTTTTTAGATAGCCTATAATGAATTATTTGGTACTTGTTTTGTCTATGCATAGGATAAATTTTGGGGATTCCAATCAATTGCAAGTTGAGTTAGTTAAATTCTCCCTCCGTTCTTATTTATAAAATACTAGTAGCTAAATTATATGGACCAAAAAATACTGTTATGAGCATTAAGTTTGTTAGAATTTTGAAAGTTTTATATTTAAAATTTGAAAATTTTATCATGTAATTAATAGTTTGTCATAACATGAGGAAATGAAAGGTTTAATGTTAATGGTAAAATTCGCAAGAAAAAATAAATGCACCATACACTTGCAAAATATGTATCTTATATTTAGAGAAAAAAAGCATCATATTTTGTATCTTATAAAAAGGAACGGAGGGAGTGTAAGTTTGATACATTTGAAAATAGTAAGATTTAGTATAGATCAGTTCCTAAATACACAGCGTGCACATCATAAATCATCGGCGTTCATTATATCAAAGAATATTAGTGTTTCATTCCTTTTTTCCCCCTTATTTTCATCTTTCACATTTTCTAAGGTTTGGTATTTGTTTTTTTATAATGATTTTCAACTATATATTGCAGCTGTTCGGATTGCATTTTCTATTGATTTATTTTTTTATTTTGAAAAAAAAAATCGGAGCTGCAGCCATGTATTGGAGAGTAGCCTTTGAAATCTATGTCTATTTATCAAAGTAACCCATGTCCCTTCTAGTGTTATATGTAATTTTTTCCTTGTTCACAAAATATTAGGAATGCAAGGATAAGTAGAATTGTTTTTATTGAATAGCTTTGAATAAACTATCATGAGCATTTTATTGAATCAGCTTTTTATTATAAGGGCCTCAAATCATCTGTTCCTTTGTGTTTAGCCCGTTGCTCCGATTTTTTATTTTTGTACATTAATCATTAATAAATGTAAATTTGGATAAGTGGTGAAAGCCCCCAAAAATTTTTTGTATAGCTATAATCACATTGTTACACTAGAAAATGCGACACGAATGGCATGAAAATGAAAAAAAAAATCAGCTTTCACAACAAAAGCCGATTCAAGAGGAGTTACCGCCAAAATTTTGAGGAAAACTTTGGAAAACCAAAAAAGGGATTGTTTGCGAATTAGAGTTGGGTTCGGGAGTACAATTGTAAGTGGAAAGATATTTGGTACTCTTACAACATCCGTTCCTAAGAACAGTTATCTTAAGTTGATTATATAATTTTTATGGCTTTTAAAATTATTTTAATTACCCTTTAACCATTCACATGTAAAAATAAAAATAAAAGAATTTATGAAAATAAAATAAAATAAAATAAATGAGAAATTGGGAAAAACAAAATAAGAGAAAAAATTATTTAATTACAAGAATGGACTTAACCTAAAATGAGAGCCTAGGGCTTACGTACCGTATAGTAGAAATCAAAGTCCATGTAGTTCGGAATAGAAATACCAGTCACTAGGTTGATATTTTTATTATAAATATATGTACTATTTTTTTTAAAAGACAAGCTCATAAAAGATGAATTATCTTTTTGCAAATAAAACAAATGTCACGATTGGTTGGTGTGTTTTAATTTGTAAACAATAGATTAATTTCCATTCCTTAATCTTACCGTTTTCCTAAATCAATTAAAAAAAGAATATAAGTTTCTATCTAATTTTAAAATATATGATTAAAATACATGTTTTCTTGAATATTTTCTTTTTTTAAGGGGAAAAATTTGACAACAATTTTATTTTTTATTTTTGTAAAATCAATTTTAAAATGAAATCAATGAGTACCAGTGGTGACAAAGATACCACTCACAGCACGTTTATTGATAACTAAATGCCTACAGTAATAGCACTCAAGGCATAAAGGGGCAAAGATAATTTCTATTGTGATCTTATTACATTCATTATTATATTTTTTTAAGAGTGGATCAGATGTTGGACATGGTATTAAAAATTGGACCAAACCGGCTGTTTCAACCGGTTTAACCAGAAACTAGTACCTAGTCCAATTAAGAATAAAAACTAAACCGGGATTTATGGAAATCGGCCTTGAACCAACTAACCTGGGCTTAAACCGGTCTAAACCGGAAAAATCGGCGGGTCAGCAGAATCAGGCGGGTCAAGATATTAGCATCGGAAGCAAAGCACCAATAAGAAAGAAAAAGGGGGGAAAAGAAGATGAAGAAGAAAGAGGCATGTTACATCCAAGGACTTACAAGACTCACAGAAGAAGTTGTTGGTATCATTGCATCGACGATGGAAGGGAGATATGACGAAGTATAAATGTCTTTATTTACTTCAAATTGCAGCACAAGCATCACAACATGCAGACGATAATTTTGTTTGAATAGAGCACAAGTGGGAAAGAAGATGAAAGTAGCGTCTAAAGGAAATGGTGAAGATGTAAAGAAAATGAAAGATGAAGAGACTAACACCCTGTTTAGTTCAATTACAGGGAGTTAGGGAATGTAATGAAATGATAGGTAATGGAATGTAATGTAAGTAAAATATATATGGGTTTGTTTGGTAAATACTGGGGGTATAGAAAATAGATGTATTTTTTTATTTAATTAAACACAAACATGAGGTTGATGGGTTTTAAGTAAATATGAATGGGAATAATTTGTTTTCATAAGGGCAATATGGTCATTTTATCTCCATTACATGCATATAATGCTCAATGCTCAACTTTTGGGAAGCATTGTCTATTACATGAATTTAAGTAATCAGTATAACACATGTAATTTTCACATCGCCAACCAAATGCTATTAATCAGCTAATGTGAAGCTCATTACCTTTATATGCCCCTCATGTAATCGAACCAAACGGGTTGTAAGGAGAAGTCGAAGAAGACCCTGTCTTTCTAAAAATTGCATCCGTTAGCACACGGAGATGAAGAGATCGAGAGAGGCATTATTTCAACTTTGGAAAAGAAAGAAAATGCAGCTCACATTTTTCAATCTATGACCCATTAGCTACTGTGCATAGGATGTAGTGCTGCCAACACCTAAAACTATTCCCTTCTATACATCATTGCCTATGCCTAAGCCTATGTAAGCTATCATCACGTGCTCCAAGTGAAATTACTGACAATGTTAATAAAAACTTTTGGAGAAATTAAAAAGAAATTTTATTTTTTGAAGTTGAAACTCTTATAATTAAAACTAAATTCAAAATATAATTGTAGGTGAATATTATTTTATTTAAATTTTAATATTAAGCTATAAAATTTATTAATAATATTTTTAATTTTCTATATTATATATAAAATTTTAATTTATTAAATTTATTTTTTATTTTAAATTGAATGTTAATTTTATAATTATGAATAAATATCTTTTACATTTTTCATCTATATTATTTAAAATATATTAATTTATTCACAACCGGTTTGACCCCGATCTGACCATTAAACCTTGAACCGTTATCTTATCCGGTTCAATGGTTAGTCCGATTTTTAATACTTTGATGTTGGAACATATTTTCATTTTGAAAAGCATTAAAAAAGAATTTAAAATAAAATAATTACATACACATTTAGAAGAAATTGACTAGCATATGTGGTGACTTTGTTACCCATGGCTTGTTAATTAATATCTAAGTACCCACGATGTTACCACTTGAAGCAAAAGGCTAGGAAAAATCGCTAGCTTTTTTTTATTTTTTTTACATTTAATTAAAAAGGAAAATAAAAATTGGCTATTGGAACCCAAAATATTCAAAATTGAGACGTAGCCAATATAAATACCATAGCGACTACTCACTTATGGTATAATTAACTGACACTCTAGACACATACAGAGACTTAGTCTCTCACGGCAAACTCTAAAACTCTTTTTTTATGTAAATTATCTTTTCAAGCTTATAAATTTTTTTCTTCTTTTTTTTTTGGCATTAAACAAATAACACCTTCAATAAAGCTCTCATGGAGATATAATCATCAAAAATACAAAAAAAGGATGAAAAATAGAAAACTTGCTGCATATGGTCACAATAACGTCAAACATTTTGAGCTTGACTTTTCAAACATTTTTTCAACCTTTTAACACTTCAGACTCGTGAACAAAGCATATTAATGTTTTTAACAAAATCTCATTTCCAATTAATAGCATCCAAGTCAAACTAAAGCATAAAGGTACTGCAATTGCCATTTATCTAGTATACATATGCAAGCTAGAAGTAAAACCTAACACTTCCAAAGCTACATTGAGGGAACAAGACATAGGATTCATCATCAAACTCCACCATCAGTGTGTAGTCAAACAGAAAATAAAAGGGGAAAGTAAGAAGTTACAGCAATAAACTCCTAACTCAAAACTCTCTTCAACATTTTATCAAATACCCAACACGTGTTTTACAACAAGGTCCCTGTTACAACGTCACTGAAGCATATAATCCAACACACAACATCATTCAAACTTTCATCAAGCTTCTTACACCAACAAGGATAAACTTCTACAGATTTACAAAACATCTACAGATTCTCAAGAAATTTAACCACCTAAAAGTCACATAGGAGTTCAACAGTAAAGTAGTTACCCCTGAGCACCAAGAGGCATCTCGTTTCTCTGGCTCGTCCTTTCCCTGCTTCTTCTTCTCTCTTCGAAAACTCAGCCCTTTCTCTCCCCCTCTCCCCCTTGGCCTTCTCTCCATTTATAGCCCCAAGCTGTTGACTTCTGATAGGAGCATGATTCAGATTACTCAGTATTTTCTCAATTAAAGTCTCCTACTTGATTCTCATGCTTTTGGCTCATTCTCCATTCTTGTGATTAACCGGTCTGATGTATCTGCTACTTTGCTTTTTTGGCTTGCACTATATTATTTTTGTTGTGGCAATCAATGATAGGAAAGGGATTTGAGGGCGTGGTTATTCAACAAGCTTCTGCGATTCCCTCTTTACTGATGGCTCCCTTTGTACTTTCACCTTTCTTCCTCCCTACCTTTCTCCTCGCTGAAACAATTAAACGTGAAAAGGGAAAGCAAGAGAGGATTAAGCTTTTGTCAAGTTCAATTGCCTAAATTGTAGTGTTTTGACTCTTTTATTTCTTTGCATCTCTGCTTTTGTCAGCGCCTATAATTTTTATTGAAAATTTTCATTGTCAATGACTTGTTTTTAAATACAGAGAATCAATTTTATATAATGGAGGACGATTTGATTGCAAGATGGAGCTTGACCCATTAAATGAAGCATGGCAATTTTGGGTTGCAACACATTCGCCCTAAATTTACATTCCTCTCACTTAGATAAGCTCAAGAAAATCATAGAAAATTTCCATTTTTTCCCTCTTCCAAATGGTTATATTTGACTATCCGAAAACTTCAAAAAATGATATAAAAAAACATTTCATAGATGCATGAAGTATAGAGCACATTAACATTTGATTTTAGTGCATGAAATTTAAGATTCTATATAGTCTAAGAGGTTTCAATTTTTATGTTTAATTTATGTACTTTTACGTATTTTTATCAAATCAACTCAAATTGGGCGCATTCTAAATTTAAAAATAAACTAATAATATAAATAACAAAAGTTACTTATAGAATAAATTGTAAGTAAAAAATCCACGTATTTTAATTTAACTAAATTAAAGTATATTAAATGTATAAGTTTAAGTATTTAATTTTCTTTTACTAAAAAAAAGTACCCAGGTTTTTTTTTTTCATTTCATAAAGTCTATAAGGGAGTAAAAAGTGAACTTTTACCTAATGCTTGAATGCTTGGATGAAAAAGGAAAATTAGTAGAGAAAAATTGAGGGGAAGAGACGAGGAGAAAAATGAGGTCTCTCTCCATGCTTAGATAAATGGGAGCAAACAAAGGGAGAGAAGATAATAAAAAAAATAAAAAGAGAGAAAAATGGCTAATTTTACAATAATAATAATACTCTTATTATTTTTAAGAAAACATTTTCATATATAAAACTTATTATTATACCATATTATTTATATAATTTCCATCAAATATTAATGGAATTAAAATAATTTTAATTTTAATATTAATTTATAATTATTTTGTCCAATTTTAATTTTTTATTTAAAAAATTATAGAATTTATTTTCACTCCTAAATCAAATTAATTTACAATATAGTATTGAATGAAATTAAAATGTATTTAAAAAATTATAAAATATATTTAAAAATTATAAAATGGTGGACAATTTTGGAATTAAAGTTTTCTCCTCAAAAGTTTTCCATTTTTTGAGAGAAAAGTTGTGAGAAAAATATATGAAACCCACATGTTATTTTCTCCCTGATTTTCTCTTCCTCCCACTTTTCTCTCCTATTTTTCTCTTCCCCTCTTTTCTTCTCATCCAAGACTAGGTTAAGATTATTACTATCATATTTTGATTTTCTTATTCCCTTATTTTCTAACCTTTATCATTAAAAATTTATCACCTAAATTTCGATAACTTATGCAAAAATTGTTATTATTATTGGTAGATTTTTTATTATTATTATGATGATGATTATTATCATTATTATTAGGCAAAATCATACTTTTGATCTTTTAACTTTTGACTAAATTTTAATTTAGTTCCATAACTTTAAAATGTATCTTTTTAATCCCTTAACTTTTAAAATATGATAAAATTTTTCTAATATCTAACTCTGGTAACTTTTTAACTGAGATTGCTGACTCATCAATTTTTTTAAGCCAACTCATTATTTATCATCAGTATTGTTAAGCCAACTCACTATCTATTTATTATTTTTTTCCTATTTCCACTGATTTGTTTCTCCCATCACTTGTCGAAAAGAAAAATCTAGTTCTCCAGCCCTCTACTTCTTCGAGCTCGTCTTTGCTACTTGATCCACGGCTTTACCCGCGTGACTAAATAGTTTATTTTGTATTTAACTATATTGTTTGAAAATATAAACTATTGAAGAACATTTATGTTGCTTACTCTTTGTTAATGCAGAAGCAATATGAGGAGCTTCGTCATAACCAAGAGCCAGGTACATAATTGGATGACTCTACATTATGGTTACAATCTGTAGGCGGAAAGAATAAGAAGGGCCGAGTTTATGGGGTAGGTTCACAAGCCAGTCTCTTAAAGTCTTATGGACTTGTGACTAATTATGGCGAGATATCACAACTAAAACAACGCTTGCATGAACAAAAACAATATTATGAGAAAAGGTTAGCTGATGTGGAGAAGAAGTTTGAAGATCGGGAACAACTTCTTCAAGCACAATTTGAAGAGACCAGTCAAATGATGAAACAAATCTTGGCTCAATTGAACTCTCAGAATGCTCAAGGTAGCACTTCGACTCAAGCCCCTGGTGATGTTGCTAATAGTGATGGTGAGGAGGAAGGGGAGGGTGTGAATAATCAGTATGACAATGACAATGATTCTGATGATAATGAGGAGGAGGAGGAGGAGGAAGAGGTGTAGCAGCTTATGAAGTTAGTGGATAATTAGATGATGATCAGCTTTTAATGCTAGTGGATTATTTGACAATGAGAATTTGAAATGTTGAATGTTAGTTTGTAATGTTGTGAATGTTGGATTTTAATTAAAATGTTAGTATTGATTTCAATGTTATAATAAGAAGCTGCATGTTGGTGTTGGCCTTTTCTTTCCCTGACAGGTTTAAATGTGAAATTAGGAATTAATATGAATCTGGACAGAGGAGAGGCATAAAAAAAGCTTTTCTCATGGAACAGTCATGAGAGAACTATGTGGTCCTTTCTCATGGATGCATTCATGAGAAAAATGATTATATCAGAGTTTCGTGCATTTTTCTCATGGAAGATTCCGAAAGAACTTTTTCTCGCAGAAAAATAAATTTCTCATGGCAGATGTCCCTGAGAAATAATTTCTCAGGGATATCTTCCATGAGAAATTTATTTTTCTTGCGAGCATTATTCTCTTGCTTAATTTTTCCTGAGAAATTCCCTGAGAAATTATTTTCTCACGGATTTTTTTACCTTTTCTCAAGGATTTTGTCCTTGAGAAAATTCCTGTTTTGTTGTAGTGTATTGTCTAAATGGAGGAAGGAGGTTGCAAAGAGGAATCACATTGATCGCTATCGATGGAACTCCACATCCTGTGAGTCAAGTGAGTATTTTAATTGTTTAATTGAAGATTTCTTCTTCAAAAGTATGGCTTATGCTCAAGTTATATTTTTAGAAATCATTAGGGTTGGAAATTTAGGGCCACATCAACCACGATTGACCATCACTCCCTTAACACAAAGACTATTGATGAGTAAAATGATGATGACGGTTAATAGCTTGCAAACCACATAGAATGAAATGAAAAACTCTAACTTGAGCATCGATACAATTGTAAGGAAAAATTTACAACATAATAGTTACAATTTATCAAGTCTATATGAAAAGGAAAGTCGGGTCCTATTTAATTTGTAGATTATAGCTTGGGATACTTACTTGGCAGTTTGCCACGTAATATTACTGAGTGATTTCGTCCAATATGGGTAAAGAAAGAAAGATGAGTATTAACCAGCATAACATGTTCTTGGAACCACCTTTGAACAAATTTTAATTAATTGTTGTAAATGGGATTCCATAATTGAAATTTTACATCATTAGAAACTGTTTCTTTGTTTTTCAAGTGAAAAAAAAGGTCATATAGGGAAATTTTATTTTTAAATAATGGGCAAGGCATGTTAATTGTGTGTGCTGGTGGAGGTGGGATTCGAGCTCAATCATGCCCTCTTTTTTTTGCCTACTAGTGCACAACTTTACAGGGGAAATATGGTGCATGCTTTCCATATTCATAGTGCAAACAAAAGAACTTGGTATTTGTCCTATGAGGCCAATTGGTGGTTGTTCTTTCTTTTACTGTGATTAATATTTATCCGTTATCTAAATGATTTTTTTTGCCTGAATCTAAATAACTGCTCACAATTAAATTCTTTAGTATGACCCTATTTTGGCAAACATATCTTTGATTGGATTTGACTTTCATGTGCATGTGACCATCTACTTTATATTTTTCTTGGAAATTCTATTTGTGGATATGCTGAGTAATATAATCTAAATTATTATCATTTTAATTTCTTTGGTGGTTGGAAAGTTCATGATAGTGGTTTCATAGAGAAATTAAGTTTTAGTTATTTGGACAGCCTGATTTCTCTTCATGCTTTGCTTTGATAGGGAAAATAGTGACTTGAATGAAAGAATGATGTTGAACACATGCTAGCATATTGCATTTTTCTCCTCATCACTTGAAGAAAAAAATCATTGGTTCGGAAAGTGTAGGGCATTGATATTGAATAAACTATCCATGGAGAATGCTTTAGGAGACTTGAACTTAAGAGACATACTAATGTGTTTCTCTTACATTCATAAATACTTAATATTTATACTGAGTTCTAAACCAAAAATATAAAGCCATAGTGTACAAATAGATATGCTGAAAAGTCATAGAAAAATAGTCAAGCTAGAAAGTCACACGATCTTAATATTTCTAAATGCCTATTGCCTTAGGTTGAAACATTTCGTTGAGAAGTAGTTTTGCTCTTGGAATGGCCTCTTGGTGCTAGCTCAGCATACTGACTTGATGTAGTTGCTTGTGTTTTGCTTGCGATTGTCATTGTATTTTTCTTGCTCGACCTTTGCACAATGAGATGTGATCTAGAGGAACGCCATGATGGCACATTTTGCCAAGGCCTTTGCACTTTAGGTTGACTTAAAGTTTCCTACATGAAAATATTTAGTAAATTTAACTCTCAGACCATTAAAATTTGTATAACTAACTATACCACTACACCTATCTAGGCTGCATATTCAACCAAGTCCTTGACACATTAGACAAACTTTGAATTGAAGCCCCTGCATCCAAATTTATGTTTCTATTAAAAAAACTTTCGTAAATTATCATATTATATAAATTCAAATAAATTTTACCTCGCTTGTTTGCATAATTGCAATGCCCTGTATACTTGGTTGATTACTTATTGAAATACTTTGCATACTAGGTTGAGTGATATTTGTTAGGTTTGCTGGCTTCCTAAGAGGGAGGTGAATTGAGAAGTTTGAAATTTTCTGCACAATTGAAATATATCAGTAATAATAAACGTTGCTAAAAAATAGAGTATAGAATATAAAGAACAGTTGCAACGTAAATGAGGAGAGGACACAGAGATTTATCCTGGTTCGGTCTACTCCACTTGACCTACATCCAGTCTCCAAGCCAACACTTGAGATTCCTCTACTATATTTTGCAAGATTTAAATGGGTTCTTGTAAAAATCACAGTAAAACTCTAGCTCGAACTTTGAGCTTAATAGAAAACTCTTACTCTTCTCACTTACGAGTAAAAACAAATTTCTTAGTATTTTCTCACACTAAGTAATAAATACAAGTGTGTAGAAATATACAAATCAAGGTATGAAATTCTCCTTTAAAAGAACATATATGAAAGTTTAAGAGTAATGAATGAGCTAAGCAGAAAATAGGTAGGCTTTTAATGAATCGGTAATCAATTATATAGAGTTTTGGCATTTATATGTTTTTCCTCATTACCCAACAAATTAAATGAGATCCTATTTATAGTTTTTGGAGTAAAACTATCCATTGAAAGTAAGAATTAGCCATTACTCTCAGAAAAATAGACATTCACCTACCGTATTAAATGCATCTAATAGAGGCTATGAGGATAATTTCCTCAAGTTATGCCAACAATGAGTAAAGCCGATAATATGGGCCAACCCTGACAGGCCAGCCTGAATAGCCTGACAAAATGGATGGGCTGGGCTTTAAAATTAAGAGCCCGAAGGGAAAATGGGCTTTTTGGGCCCGAACTGTGGCAGGCTAGCTCGATTGGCCCATTTTTCCTTTTTTTATTTAAAATATTAAAAAATATTTTTTTATTAAAAAATATATTATTTTATTAATTAATGATGTGTAAATTGCAAAATTTAAATATTATGTTGATTTTTTGTGAATAATAATGAAAATTAGTTGTATTAATTTAAAAAATTATATGAAAAATTTTAAAAAAAACATGAATAATATTTTTTTTAAAACACGGGCCCACAGGCTCGAGCTTTACAAGCCGAGCCTGTTTGGCAATCCGAGCTTCTTGGCGAGCAAGCCCGATTTGGGCCAGGCCAGCTCGGATTCCCAGCTCTAACGACAGATAACCAGTGACTCTTAGTTTCAACATTAAGATTTCGTTATATGAATAACCTAGGTAGATTATGTGGATAACGATCATTCCAAAATGACTAAGTTTTAACTCAAGAACATTTTCACGAAAACATACTTAAATGTTCGAATAACATCTCACAAACTCAGATACCTTTAAGGATTATTAGAATAACCTCTTAGGATGTTATTCCTTGTTCAAACAACATTAAATCTTCACAAACTAAGTTTTTGAAAAACATAGGTTATCAGGATAACCTCTCAAGGTTATGTGGATAACCCATTTAACAGAAGAGATCCAATAGTTTTGTAACATACGTTATGCAAATAACCTTTTTAGGTTATGCGATAACAGGCAACACAGTACAAGTAACATTTATTGTTCACTCCCTTATGTGAATAAAGTAAGCACCTTATCAGGATAACGAGCTAGATAGACCCGAGGACATGGTGCAGGCCTTAGTTATGGGGATAATCTTAACCCTTTTCATGAAAATGAAGAGTGAACAATTAGAAAAACATTGAAGAAGAGATTTTGTCCCCATAACTTCTAAGTTTTATGCACATAAAGTAAACATTTTCATGAAAACCATTTTGAAAACATGAGAGAATCATTAATCATTAAAATAAATGCCTCATTTAATATTAAGATAAGCAAAATTCAAAGCTTAACTATGTTCTTTAACAAATGGATTCCTAAAATGTGTGTAAAAACTCTTCATCCATAAGGAAATCTTCAACTTTGGTCTTCATATGACTTGTGTTCCTTTGATATTTGATTTATAAACTCATTGTTATTTAGAATCATCAAAACCAACTGAATTAACAATATTTGCATTAACCTAAATAGTAGTAAAACAACAATTTTATATTATTTGCACTATGAACTAAAATTTGTAGGACATAAGTTAGTAAATGAATTAATTGGCATTGCTGGTTTGAATGATATGAGTTTTTTCAATCATTAGATTTTGTAAAATCAAGCTAATATATTTTACCTTGCTTGTTTGCATACTTGCAACACCCTGTACACTTGATCGAGTGTTGATTGTAATACTTTACATGTTAGGCTGAGTGATATTTGCATTAACCTAAAAATAGCAAAACAACAACTTTAATTTATATGATTTGCATTATGAATTGAAAATTTGCATGAGATAAGTTTATAAATAAATAAGTTTACCTCATTGGTTTGAACGATATGACTTTCTTTATCACTTGGAGCTTTGGAACCTCTTTTATTGTGGCCAAATGTACCACACTTTGAATGTGAACATCCCATTTTGTCCGGGCATTTTTATAAAATAATAATAATAATAATAATAATAATAATAATAAAAGGTATGAAAAATGAGAAAATGCCCAAAAAACAAAGTTCCCTTTTAAGCAGGAAAATTAATAACTATAATTTAATTTCAAGACTCAAATTTATCCTTATAGAATTTAACATCTGGAAGTCAAAAAAAAAATTTTAACTGAAAAAAAAAACTCAAAAAATATAGTTGGGCCAAAAAAAATGAAAAAAAATATGTATTTTTTTTGGGCTGAAACATTTCAGCCAAAAACATATTCGGGCTGAAATGCTTTAGCCCAAATATGTCACGAGCCCAAGTAAGGGCTCGTGAACAGGGCTGAAGGGCGGAGCCCTAAAGGGGAAGGAGGGAGCAAACCAGAAGGAAGGGCTGGCCGCGAAAAGGAAAGGGAAGGGGGAGCTAGGGCACAGAGCGAAAGAGAAAGGAGGGAGCAGCCAGAGAGAGAGGGAGCTGCCGGAGGAAGAACTCGGAGGCCGAGGACCGTGGGCAGAGTTGAGAGAGACACGAGGACAGAGAGAGAGCCTCGGCCGAAAGGAAAAAGGAAGCAGCAGACTGTCACGAAGGAGAAAGCTGCGGGGAGACCAGAACCGAAGGCGTACACGAAACCGAGAAAAGCAGAGGGACGTGCGCAGAGGATAGGGGGCTCAGGCGAAAAGCTGAAAATAGGAAGGAAATAGAGAGCCGCCCTGTTTTGTCAGTGAAGCAGTGCCACCGACGCACGGAAGCGAGGCCGAATTGGGCAATCACGCACCCAAGGTCCGTCTCTTTTCACTCGCAGGAAGCCTATAAAAGGGCGAGGAGAAAAGGGATTGAGGGGGGGGGGCAAAAAAATTTTTCTGGCCACGGAAGGTCTCCAGAGAAAAGAAACAGGGAGGACTTGACTGGATGCGGAAGAATCCTAAGAAAACAGGGGAGACTCGGACCGAGAAGTAGACGGAGCCGGGAGCCCAGTAGAGGCCGTGAGCAGCAGGGGAAGGCTTCGGTGCTGGAAAACTCGAGGAGTACGCGGGAGATAGAAAAAGGGAGAGGATATCCGAAGAGGCAATACAACGATAGGCATCGGTGAATCAAAAACTGTGATTGGTAACGTTTGCCTCAAATCCCAAATTTTGTCATGACTTAGATTCAATCTAGGAATGAAGTTTGATAATTGTGCTGGAATTTGATTGAATGCTCTGTTTCACTGCTGGCTGACCGATGTCTATAGCTAGGCTGATTGCGTTGATGAACTTGTGTCTTTCACTAGTTTTAGGGTGTGGGTGTTCGGTTTAAGGATTTCTCCTTCAGCCCTTCGTAATCTTGTTTATTTTGGGACTTCAAAGGATAAATCACAAATAGTGATATTCGTGGATTCGAATAACTGTGCCTTGATTGATGAAGTTTTTCCTTGGTTATTGGTTTGTATATTCTCTGTTAAGGTTGCAATCATGCTTTAGATGATTATGTGGTCCAAATTTCGTTAATCTCTGGTCATTAGAGTGACATTAGTCCTTCTCTTCACTCACCTAAGAATTTCAGTTTCAGAACTCGAATCTCTTAGGGATGTTGGGAGAGTTGGAGCTTGCTATGATTGTGTAGGGTTGATCCAAAATTAGCTATCTGTTCTGGAATTCTTTATCTTTACCTAAGCATGTTGACTATCGATTCATGTGACCTTATTTTGACATGAAAATTTATCCACGATTCAAAACTTAAAGGGACTATTACTTTGGCCTTGCCCATTCCTAAAATTGCTTGGGTTTTGACCCGAGGGAAGGGCCATTTGATTTTGTGTTTTTGTTTTTATCCAAAGGTTGCATTGCTGTTGAAATATATGACTCCCGGGTGAGTGCGAAATCTCTCAAACGTCCATCATATCTTTTGCATTACTGTAACTTCCCTTTACTTTAGTTTGAATGATTTAACATGCCCAACTTGGTATGTTGATGGTCGTAAGCTATGCTCCTTAGGTAGCTTTGCGTGGATCCAGGCTTAAGTACTTGTCATTAAGCTCCCCTTAGCTGTAGAAACGAAATTTGAGGTATGTGATATGCTTGATTGGTGACTGGGGTAATGACTGTGACGTGGTTTTCCTGGCCCGGGTCCCATTTTTCTTAAATATGTATATATATAATAAATAAAACAAATAAATAGCAATAAATAGTATATCGATATTTGCATAAAAGTCACTTTTTATTTTATTTTATTATTTTTTTATTATTGCTTTTCTTCTTATAAAACAACCATGATCATAGCTATTTTCATAATTTAATGTGATTCCATTTTTCCTATTTTTTTTTTTTAAGTCCTTCTCGCTTTGTGTCTCGAATGGCATCGCTGTAAGCATGTGAGCGTAAACTAACAAATTATGAGTGATTAATTCACCATATGTGCCGTGTGATTTTATTGTGAAAGGGATTTTGGAAAATAAAATATATATACATGTATATATGGCATTAGTAGTTTTATCTTACACTATTTTTGAATTATTTTGAGTAAAAAAAAAGAGAAAAAAAAAGAATTTAGTGGCATTTTCCCATTTTGCGGTGAGAAGTTACAAATAATTTTTAAGTAAATGGATCATATGAGTCTTCCCCAAAAAAGAATAATAAAAAAGGGAAAAGAGGTCTTATTACTGCATTTCATAATGGGGGAATGAAATAAAATAAAATAAATAAAAAAATAAAAATAAAAAAGGGGAGGGTGTCTTCAATTGCATTATTTTGAGAGAAATAAATAAAACTCGTTTAAATAAAAATCATTCATGTCATTCAAGTTCTTATCTATTTTATTTATTTACCTCGAGTGGTAACACCGTAGGTATTTTAAACACAAATCAATAACTTCTGAGTGATAAAGTCACCACATATGCTGATTACTATTTCTTTAAAAATATATGAGATAATCACATTCCTTTTAAGGGTTAAAAGGATTTTTATAATAAAAAGAAAAATAAAAATAAAAAAAATTATTATTGAGTTGTCTTCTTTCGATTTTTTTATGCCTTTTTGTCTCGAGTGACACCACCGTGGACATTTAGGTATCAATGGGGTATTGTGAGTGATAAAGTCGCCACATAAACCCACTGATTTTATTGTGTAAAAATAAAATCGTCTTCAAATATTTCCTCTTTAAAATAAAATATTTAAAATCACACGTAATTTTGATCCTTCTTTTTATTTGAGGAAAAAATTATACTAAACAAAAAATATATTCTTAAATGAAAAGAGTAAATAATGGAGACTATCTGTCTTTCACAAATTAAAACACGCCGACCAATTCTAAAAATTGTTTTCTTTGTGGAAAGATAAATTATTTTCTATAAACTTCTCTTTTTAAAGAATATATATAATAAAAATACCAACCCAGTGACACACCTTTCTAGTCCGAACTACATCGACTTTGATCCCTATCGCAGGGTACGTAGGCCCCAGACTCTAATTTTGGGTCAAGTCTGCCTTTGTAAATAAGTAAATATTTTCTGATTTATTTGGTATTTGTTCCCTTAATTAATAGATAAATAAATATTTTCTGATTTTACTTGGTGTTGTTTCCTTAATTTAATAAATATTTTCCAATTGATTTTTCCAAATCTGCCTTTGTAAATAAGTAAATATTTTCTGATTTATTTGGTATTTGTTCCCTTAATTAATAGATAAATAAATATTTTCTGATTTTACTTGGTGTTTTTTCCTTAATTTAATAAATATTTCCCAATTGATTTTTCCAAATCTGCCTTTGTAAATAAGTAAATATTTTCTGATTTATTTGGTATTTGTTCCCTTAATTAATAGATAAATAAATATTTTCTGATTTTACTTGGTGTTGTTTCCTTAATTTAATAAATATTTCCCAATTGATTTTTCCAAATCTGTCTTTGTAAATAAGTAAATATTTTCTGATTCATTTGATGTTTTTTCTCTTAGTTAATAGATAAATAAATATTTTCTGATTTTACTTGGTGTTTTTTCCTTAATTTAATAAATATGTACCAATTGATTGTCTCAAAATTTCCCTAACTTTTTATACTTTCATTTTATTCTTTATTTTCATTTTTACATTTTTCTTATATTTATTTTCGCATGTGAATGGTAAAAGGGCAATCAAAATAAATTAGTAAAAAGCCATAAAAATTGCATGATCAACCTAAGGTAACCGTTCTTAGGAACGGGTGTTGTGAGGGTGCCTAACACCTTCCCCACTCACAATTGTACTCCCGAACCCGACTCTGATTCGCAGACCAATCCTTATTCTTTTTGTTTCTATTTCGGTTTTCTAAAATTTCCCTCAAAATTTTGGTGGTGACTCCCTCGAAATCGACTTTCCGTCGGGCGGGCCGATTTCTCCTTTTTCTTTTTTCTTTCATTTCCTGCGCCATCCGCGTCACATTTTCGGGTGTGACATTGAACATTTTATTGCAAAACCAATTCTTCTCATCTTGCTCTTTCCTTTCTCTTCTTCATTTGGATCCTTTGTTCTTAGTTTCCTTGGTCTACCAATAGGCTTCCTATATAAAGGTGGGAGTACATCTGGATATTCTGTTGTAGGCCACATGTTGGGGCCATTTGTGAGACAAATGAGAGATTGGTAACAAGCTTGGTAAGCCTTTTTCCTATAATAAATAGGCACATATTCCTCTAGGTTCCTTGACCACCAATGAATGCAACTTATGCTATGAACACAAGGTATGCCAGTTAATAACCACTTCCTACAACTACATTCTCTAGCTGTTAGGTTAATTGCAAATCTCGCATGCCCATCATAGACCTCAAACTTTTCATCCCAAGCCCAAGTAGCTATCCATCTACCACTATCATCACCCTCCCTTTCCAATCTCTTTAATTTTTGGAAGAATAGAACCTTGAAAGCTATTTATCTTATTTCTATTATCCGCCCACCTACCCATAAAATAAGTCCTAATGTCCTCCAACATTGACACAATCGGTTTCTCTCTTGAATCAAGTATAACATTGTTAAAAGTTTCACCCATATTATTTACCAATACATCACACTTTGATTGAAAAGAAAATCAAGACTTACTCCAAAACCTTGGAGGAATCTTGATGAGATACTTATATGTATCATCATTAATCTTTTGTATCTCCTTCATTTCTCTTTCCCATGCTTGTAGGTAGGTGGCTTTAGCTGCCTTCCACATCTTTTCCTTCAAACATATTCCTGGGAATCGCTTTCTAAAGTTGTTATATAGGTGGCGAACACAAAATCGATGATCGACTCCAGGTAGAAGCTCATCAAAGGTGGGCAACAAACCCTACAAAACTATGATAATATTAGTTGCACACACACACACATGAAATTTAAAAAGTATGCCATATTCTTAAATTAGATTTACCTTTTGCTGGTCTAAAATAAAAATGTAAGATTTGTACACAACCTTCCCACCAAGGTCTTCAATCAAAGTAGATAGAAACCAAGTCCATGAATCTTTAGTCTCTCCTTCTACAATAGCAATAGCAATGGAAAGCATTTGATCATTGGCATCTCTCCCAACTGCGGCCAATAATTGGCCTCCATATGGTCCTTTAAGAAAGCAACCATCCAACATAATTATTGGTCTATAAGTGAAGAAGCTCTTCTTACAAGCCTTAAACATATATACAACATTTCAAATATGGGGAGCATGATTCTAGGTACCATAGGAGTATCAAGTTTTGCATCATAGTCAGGTGGCCTATTCACCTTTAACAATATTGTAGAGCCAACATTAGACCTTCTTAACTCATGACAATAATCATACAACCTTTTGAATTGCTTCTTGAAAGAACCATGAAGGTTATTTAATGCCTTTTTTCTTTGCTCTATAAGCCATTGTTTTTGAAACGTTTGCATTCCACTTCCGCTTAGCTCTATTAATAATATCTTTCAATTTATACTTAGGGCTTTCTTTCACCCTTTCTTCAATATGCTAACTCAACGATTTAGATTTTAACAACTTATTTTTCACCTCCCTACTACATGTATGTTTGTTAATGATATTCCTTAATTGTCATGTTTCTTGCCCCTTTAACTTAGCACAATATGACATCCAATCACAATTAGACTTGCATCTTACTCTAATTTTTTCCTTGTGATTTTTGACAATCTTAAGCCCTTTACCAGCATGCACTATATAAGACACTTTTGCGTCTTTAAAGTCCTCTCGAGTGTTATAAAGGGTTCCTAGCTCCCACTTGTACTCCTTCATGTCTTTTAGCAACTTATGCAATGGAAATCTATTCTTGAGACTTCCATCTCCATCACCATCTTCTTTCTCATAGCTAGGGCTATCCAACTCTTGATCATTCTTGGAGCAAGTATAATGTTCATAATCTACAACATCAACAAGCAAGTCTCGATTACTAGATTGCACTTGCTCAAAGCTGTCATCTTCATATGCTTCTTCTTCATTATCATTGAAGTGAATGTCTAAGGCACTATCTTCTTCAACTTCTATTGCATCTTTGTAATTGTTTACTTCATCATCATTTTCTATGGCATGTATCACAAACAATTCCACCATTCCATGATGAATACCTATGTTGTCCATGTCCATAGCAGTATGGTCATAAAAAATGAGTCACAACCCAACACTCATACTTATCCCTTGCAACTTGTACCATATTTCTTTTGCTGAAAAATATCCTAGGTCTTTCAAATCGTCTAGAATTTCAAAGTAACTTCGCCTATCAATATCACATTTATCCCATACAATTTTTTGCCCATATACATATTGCACATAAGGTGAAGAAACAAAATACCCTCCATAATGCACCTCAACTTTAAACCGCTTCATGTAGAATCTGTTAAAAAAATTATCATGGCAACAAAAAAAATGAAAAATGGCATCAATTAAAAGATATTAGAAGAAAAATAATGAGAGGAAAGATTGTATTTTTTCCTAAATTTTTCTCTCTAATACTAAAGAGTAATTAAATGAATAATTACAGCCAAAAAAATACTAAAGAACAATTTAATTATCACACGTTAATATTTATTTAGACAATGAAATAAGTGATAAAAGAAATAATTCACAGTTTAGATGAAGAATCAAAATCCTTATTGTTTATAGGTGAACATTGCAATCGAGGGGTGTGTGGGGTGTTCGCTTGTGATCATTGTTGATAGTAATTATTGGGTATTTACATTGATTGCTCTATTTATGCTTGTAGGTATCATATAGGACTATTAGACTATTGGGATCAAATTTAGAGCATCATAGAGGATGCAACTTCAATGTACAGCTACTTGTTTACTATATTTTGGAGACTATAGGTCTAGTGCTATCACATATATAATTAGAGCAATGAACAAGGCAGACAATTTCATAGAAAAGAGTCAAACAAAAGAAACACGAGAATAATGGAGAGCAAGGCAGAATTACTAGAATAGACCAAGTATCTGCAAACTATTACAAGTAGTATATGGGAAAAAGCAAATGTTAATTAACAGGCTTTTTTATCTCAAAGTCAGACATGATTAGAATTAGAATAAAGCAAATATTAACATAATATTGCAATTTCATTAAAGTAGAATAAAGCAAATGTTAACATAACATTGCAATTTCATTGAAGTAGTTTGTACCGAGTGATTTTCTACTCAAGAATACGGGTGAATTGTATATAGATACCTGATTCTTGTATGATTGAATTTATAGAAATCTAGGTTGAAATGGAAGCCTTGACAGTGGAAGCAAAATTTTTTATCGGTATATAATGAATCTAGGGTTTTCTAAGTGGTTATGGTAATTTTTTAAGATTTTAAAATATTTTAAATGTAAGATAAATAGATAGATGAAGGTAATATGAGTTGGCATTTATTTGTTTTGCCAATAACAATGAGCTAGCATTAAAATTCTAATATAAATGTTTTCTATTAAATCAATTAATGGAGTTAACAAAAAGGAAGTTTCTTATCATATTTTAAAAATTAAAATATTAAAAAAAAACTTTTTAAATTTATAGGGCTAAAGTTGATACAAAGTTATAGAATTAAAAGTATATTTTTATCTTATTATTATTATTAGATTTTAAAAGGTTTGATTGGATGGTTTTCAAAGTTGATTAGATTATGTAATTTTCCTTTGAAATTATGTCCAGATTTGATGGGACTGCAGTGTTGTTTGTTCAATAAACTTTGACACGTGGAATTATCAAAACGCAAGCGTATCATCACTTTACTAATCACGAAGAAGGTTCTTACCTTTTAACATTAAACAGATATAGTTTCAAATTCTACCAAAAAATACAGTATTTTCCTTACCAGTTCATCTCTCTATTTAAGAAACTAGAGGCTTTAGCCAGCGCAATGCGTGGAATCTTTTAATTTAGCCCGTTTAACTATACTAAAATTGAAATAAAATTGTTTTTGTTTTTATTTGTTTATTTACATTGTTATTAAAATTGGACTAGACCGGCCAATTCGACCGGTCGGATCGAGAACCGGTGCCTGATCTGATCCGATCCTAGTACAAAACCAGTTCAGAATCGGTGAGAACCGGTCAAGAATCGGTAAAACCGGTCATGAACCGGTTTGAATCGGTTGTGCATTATTTATTTTACACATTTTTTAAAATATATTTTTTTATTTTTAAGATAAAATAACATCATTTTTAGTATAAAATATGTTTTCTTTATATATCATAATATTATATAAGCATTATTATAATATATAACTATTAAAAATTATATATATTTACTTAATAAATAATAAATAATAGATTATTAATTTATTATTTTGAATTCAAAATATGATTATATATGAATATTAACTTATTCAAATTAAAATATTGAGTTATGAAACTTATTAATAATTTGTTTGTGGTGAATAATAGATTGATAATTCAATCTTATTTAGTTTGAGACTTTAATTAAGTTATAAAATTTTTTTAAACTTATATTATTTGTTTTAAATATATTATTTTAATCACTACCGGTTCGACCCCGATTCGACATCATTTGAACTTATTAAACCTTGAACCAGTATCTTATTCAGTTCAATATCTTATTCTGACAACATTATTTATTTATATCAAATAGGATTTTTTTGTCCCAATATACAATTACACACAAATAAAGAAAAAGGAACAAATGAAACCCAAGTTTTATTTGGACTAGTTACCTCCCGTTGTAAGATGAGCCATATGTTGATAATAGGACCGTGTATTGATTAATAGATAGCTGAAGCTTCTTTATTAGTCAGAAATATTTTGTAAGTTACCGCAAGTCTTTTATTTGCTTTCTCTTTATGATATACCAATTTTGAGATTTTTTAGTTGATGATAATGATTGTGTTATTTTTTTAAATAATGGTATTTATGTGGCATGTGGCTTATTATGTAACTAAAAATGTTCATATATAAATTACTATAAATAAGTTTTATAATTTTTTAAAAATGACCCGTAGAAATAAAATTTAAAATATATGAATATTTAAAATAAAAATTGAAGCTTAAAATTGATGTTAAGGGATCTATTCGGTATTCCCACCCAACCCCAAAAATATAGAAGATAAAATATAAAATTTATAATAATTTGAATGAATAATTATGAACAATGTAACTTATTTTACATTATTAAAATGCAAAAAAATCTCTCCTTGCTTTTATAGAAACTTCTCGTCCCTTTTGACTCTAAAAAAGACGTAATCTTAAAAAAAAAAGGTTACATTATTCATAATATTATTTGTACTTAGTATTTAAGTTTAAAGTATAAAATGACAACAATATCCCCATGTAAAATAAAGTTAAAAAAAGAAAATAAAATAAAAGATCATGGGCTCTTCATCTCTCCCATCACAAAATTAACAAACTCTCCTCCCTCTCTCACGCTCATTCACTCTTTTCTCTCAATCTTCTCTTTCCCCACCATCATTCCAACCTATAAGTGACTCATCGTTCCTTCCCACATCTCCATAACCTGTTCCCTCAACCACTAAGCCACCAGAACCCTCTTTGGGCACAGCCATGTCACCTTCACAATCTAGTTCAACCCATGTTTCAAACCCCCTTGCAGTGATAGGGTAGCGGCGGGGTGAAGAGGAGCAGAACCGGAAATGAACATATCTATATGAGTTTCTAGAGTAAATCTATAAACAAGGGTCTGAAGTTCATGTTGGCCGCTACAGTAGTTGGAGGTTTGCCGAAAGAGTTGTACAAAGATGATATGAGTTGTCACTACAAAAAATTTGACTCTCAGCGGGAACAAAAGTCGCCGCTGAAAGAAGGAATGTCGCCGCCACAAATTTCGTTACCGAAAGTTTGGTGACGACAAAAAGTCACCGCCAAAAGTTGACATTTAGTGGCGAAAAGAGTTGTCGCTAAAAATATAAATTGTCGCCGCCAAATATTTCTCATTTGGTGACAACACTTAGTCGCAGCTGAAAATTTATCATTTGGCGACAACATTTAGTCGCCGCTAAAAGCGTCAGCTAGCGAGGACATTTAGTCGCCGCTGAAAGTTGTTTGGCCATGTCATCACCCTGTCAGCCACTGGACCCCGCCACGTCACCACCACCAGACGGCCTCCACATCACCACCGCCATCGAAGGGCCGCCACGTCACCACTGCCGGACGGCTGCCACGTCACCACTCACATCACCACTGCCACGTCATATATTTGTTTCAAATGTGCGTTCACCTTGGTTCAAACCCATGACCTCTTGCTTGCAATGCCTTTGTGTTTACTCTTTTGCCAGTTGAGCTGAAATGCACCTGCAGTCTTTATATGAGATATTAAATATATATTGTTTATCGACACACTAATACACACATATATATTTATAAATCAATATTATTATTAAAAAATACACATATATTTTATTTTCAATTATTAATATCGTTAAATATTTTATTTATATACATATATATTTATATTTATATGAATATTTATATTATATTTTTTTATTTTATGTTATGTCATATCATATAATATATCATATATATCATATATTATATTATTTGATAAGTTATATTATATATATATGCTTAATATATATATATATAATGTAATAGAAAATTGTTAAAAAAATCATTAAAATAAATATTATAATTTTGATTGTCATATGATTTAAAAAAATGCAATAAATTCAATATATTATAATTCAGATAATAAAAAATAATTAAAAAGAGTGAGAGGATGAGAAAGAGAGAATTAGCTAATATTTATTTTCTAAATATTGTTGTTACTTATTTTTTAGGAAAATATATTAACAATACATAATCCTTCTTTCTCTACGTGATATTACTTTATTAGACTTTTACATTATGAAAAAATATCCACACTACCAACACCTATAGGAGTTTGGGCTGAGAGTCTCAATCATAGTATGACAGATTATTCTCTTGGACTAACTATTGATAATTGCCTTAGTACATTATTACTTCATCAAAATTATTATTGGTAATAAATAACATTAATATTAATTTATATGTTAAAAATATTAGAAATTAAATTAACCTAATAAGAATTTCTCCAAATATAGGGTTGATCACATTAAATAATTAGGGATTAGTTTGTCTTCCTAATTTTTTTTTTTTGAGTTATCAATCCCTTTATGAATTAAAAAAAATTATCCTAATAAGAATAACATATTTCATTAATTAGGATAAGGAAAAGTAAAAAGAAATATAAATTGAATTCAATATTCAATATTTCAAATCTTTAATCTCCGGTAAAGATAAAGTACTTTCAAAATGTCCAGAATATTTTACATGAAAAAATAGTAAATACTTTATCTTTAAATAAAGATACTAGATAATATTTATAATATAAAATATATATTAAATATCTAATTACTTATAATAAAAATGTATAAATAAAACACAATTATTATTTTAATATGTTATTTATTAATTTTTAAAATGAAAATAGCCAAAATTCACAAAATTAACTTCGGCGGCGACATTAAAAAGTCGCCACCGAAAGTCTTACTTTCAGTGGCTACATCAGTAAGTCGCCGCCGAAAATAAGACTTTCGGCGGCGACTAAAAACAATCGTTGCTGAAAGTATAACTTTTGGCGACGCTAAGGAAAAATCATCGCTGAAAGTCTGGCTTTTGGCGGCGATTGATCAGGTCGTCGCTGAAAGACGAACTTTCAGCGACGACCTGATCAATCGCCGCTAAAAGATGGACTTTCAGCGGTGACTTTTTTTAGTCGCCGCTGAAAGACGAACTTTCAGCGGTGACTTTTTTTTGTCGCCGCCGAAAGTTGTCACTGAAGGTCTATTTTTTTGTAGTGTGTTGGGTATTTTTTATTTCAGTTGTGCCAAGATTATTTGAGTTATTGGCCATTGTTGGGTCCTTGCTGATCAAGATTTGTTCGTTAACTTATGGGTATTTTTTCCTTGGTAAAGAAAAAAACTTATGGGTATTTTTTATTTTTTATACCCATTCTATAGTGTAAGATGTTAGCAAGGTTGACTTCCCAAGAGGGGGGGTGAATTGGGAAGATTGAAATTTTTCTGCACAAAGTCAAATGGGTGAAGAAAGTAAAGTGTAATAAAGCAATGTATAAACAGAGTAAACTGAAAAGTAATAATAGAAAGAAGAAGACTCAGTAATTTATCCTGGTTCGGTCTATCCACTTGACCTACATCCAGTCCCCAAGACACCTCTTGAGATTTTTCAACTATACAGCAAGAATTCAACAGGCTTCTTGCTAATGCCTCAGTACAACGAGTATGCTCTATTTTCTGGAGCTTTCTCAATCTTTCTAAGCACTTCTACAATGTGCTTCCCAATCCCCTTGTGATTCCCCTCACAAGTAAATCTATCTTCCAGATGAAGAGTAGATTATTTACAAAGAAATAACTCTCTTAAATAGAGTAGATATGAAGGTTAAAGTACAGATATCGAAGTTAGAGGGTAAAAGCTCTTGAGAAGAAGATTTGGCAGAAATTCGGTATATACAAGTTTGATTCGTTACCCACAACTTCAAATGATGTTATATTTATAGATTTAGGTCTCAAATGTCCGTTAGAGACTTAATCTATCCGTTGGGGAAGTTATCCAACGGTTACTCTGAAAAACTATCCGTTAACCAACTGCATTTAATGCTTCTGACATACTAAAATTTGAATTTTGGTTGGTCAACAGACGAATTTTGAAGGAACCGAAGGTTAAAGCTTCCAACGTAAAAATACGAAGTTCATCTGTTCATGAAGTGAAATTCGAATTTTGAAACTTACAAAATATTTTCACAATATGACATACGAATTTTCAAGAAGAAAGTTTTTCTGTTAAGTGTGAAAATTTTCTACAGTGCCCTCGAAATTCGAATTTTGGAAGCCCAAAATTTGTCTGTTCCCAGTACGTTCAAGGTGGCACAGTAGTTCACTTTCTTCGAAATTCGAATGTTGAAAGAGTGAAGTTCGTCTGTCAGAGAGAATCTTTTCAGACTAACCTCAACATTCGAAGTTACAAAAATTCTGTTATTCGTATGTCAACATTTCATTCCAACAGACTCACAACATTAGCTTCTGAAATTCAAATTTTAATGTTCAATGTTCATCTGACAGAAAGCAGTTTTGAAACTTAAATTATTCTTGATCTCAGATGAACTTCAACATTGTTTCAGACGAATTTCTTCCATTTTCATAAGTTGTCTTTTGTCTGAAATTCGAATTTTAAAGACTCAAAGTTCGTCTGTTTCAAAGAAGCTTCTTTCAGACTTATATGAAAATTTGAATGTTGGAAAGTCAAGGTTCGTTTGTCAGGGAAAATTTTTCAAACTCAATTTCTTCTTGATTTCAGATGAACTTCAACATTATTTCAGACGAATTTCTTTAGTTTTCACAAATTATATTTTGTCTGAAATTCGAATTTTGAAGATGCGAAGTTTGTCTGTCACAAAAAGGCTTCTTTCAGACTTAGATGAAAATTCGAATTTTGGAGAATCAAAATTCGTCTGTCAGAGAGACATCTCTTCAGACTTATTCAGTTTTAGCTCGAAATTCGAATTTCCAAAGGCAAAGTTCGAATTTCCTTATGACAGTTTAGTTTAAACTTTTCAAACTTCGTCTGTTTGTAGGTATTTTTCAAATAAGTCAAGATTTAACATAAAATCAAGGTTTGAAAACATCTTTTCTTCAAATCAAAATCTTTTACCCATTTAAAACTAAAGCTAAAGATCCTACAGTAGATCTAGCAGCAATTACTCTGAGTCTCTTCACTTAAATTATTTTGAACTCCTTTGATATCTTCAATCCAAGCTCTTGATTGTTGGTTTGGAATCATCAAAACTCTTAATTCAACATAAGACTTTGCACCGAGCTTCAATTTGATTATCTTGTTGAGAAAATTAAGAAAAAGGCTTCTCCTTCCCTCATTATTAGAAGCTTGTGTATAAGTTGATTAATTTTCTTTCAATGCTAATTTTGTAGTTTTTTCTTCTATTAGTAATTCCTTTTTGTCTATTGCATTACAAAAAAAGTGGTATTTAGAGATAGTCAAAATTTGTCGCTAAATGATTTAAAATCTGTCTCTAATCTATTAGAGACGGATTTAAAGGCAATATTTAAGTTATCTCTAAAAGTGGCGTCACTAAATAATTAAAAACAGATTAACTCATCCGTCTCTATTTAGAGATGGATTTATTCTGTCCCTAAATAAAACAAATTCATCTCTAATCTCAATTAAAATTTGTTACCAAAATTATTAAAAATAATCACATAAAATAATAAAGATAGAATATAGTCATCAGCCACCTCACCTCCTGGCCTAGGGCCCGTTCCACATCACTACCATGTCATTTGTGGTGCAACATTATATTAATGGTTTTAAATTACCATTTTGTCAGTTGAGTTGAAATGTTTCTGCAGTCTTTATATGTAATATTAAATATATATTATTTATCTACACACTAATATATAAACATATATATTTAATAGTCAATATATTATTAGAAAATACACATATGTTTTATTTTCAATAATTAATATCATAAAATATTTTATTTATATATATTTATATTTATATGAATATTTATATTTTTTTAAATATTAAATAATTTTCCTATAAATATATTTGTTTTTCTTTGGCAAGAAAAAAATTACTTTCCTAGTCAACTTTTAAATTTAATTTTTATTTATAAATAAAAATAATTATATATATAATGTTTATGATCCATATGTTTAATATTTTATTATTTTATGTTATTTTTTACATAATCATATCATATAATATATATATATATAGTATTTTATATTATTTAATAAATTATATTATATATATGTTTAATATATATTAGAGGTGAGAGGGGACTGGATAGGATGAAGTTTTATGCCAGTCCGTGATCTAACCCAAAGTCTTGGTTAAGTATTATATATATCCATTTTGAATTTTGAAAGGAACATGTCTTTTTATTATTTACACCTCCTAAATTTAATTATGGATTCCTAATAGAAAATGATTGAAATTTTATTTGATTTTAATTTGATTTATTTTTTAGTATCATTATTACTATTAACTTTAATTTTAAAATATAGATGTAAATTCTTAAAAGAAGGTTGATTTAGAAAGAATTAATGATTAATAAATTTATAATAAATTTATTGTTGTCACAATTTTTTGAAATTATTATCATGAAATAGAATTAAAAATTAACTTATTAATTCAAAGTAAAATAAATTAATGAAATTAAGATAATCTACTTAGATATTTTAAACCAAATGATATTATTAAAAAAAATTTTGAAATCAATTCTACAAACATATCCAATATAAAAAATTTATCAACATATGGATTACTAATTAAATAAAAAATATTATTCAATATTAATTGATTCTACATATTTGTTAATTACTAAGACAATTAAATGATAAAATTATTTGAGTTTTCTTTAGGTCTAAAATTCCTTAAAACTTCAACACTTCCATTAATTTCATTTTACTATTTCTAATCCCAAAATTCTCTATACATCTCCTCTCTCCTTGATTTCTTATTTCCCATTCTTATTCTATATTCTCAATTTCTCAATCTCTTTCCATCAATTGCTAAGCATGCTCTTAAAAAAATTAAGAACATTAGGTTTTAGGATTCTGGTGGTTTAACTTAAAGTCACTTTTTGAAATGTCTTTTAATATAATTAGAAATACAATTTATTTAACTTAAATTAGCTAACTCACGAGTTTGGTCTATTTAACATACTATAATATTATAAAAATACCCAAAATTTGAAAATATCTCTCAAAATTTAAATTAACATATTACAATATTAAAAAATAATGCTATAAAAAATTGAAGTAATTAAAAAAAATCCGTAATTTAATCCGTCTCTAAATGTAAATTAGAGACTAATTTAGAGACAAACAAGATACCCGTTGCTGCGTTCATTACAAATGCGTCTCTAAGTTCATCTCTAAATAGATATTAGAGACGAACTTAGGGTAAGACATGTATTGTTGCATATATTAAAAATATGTATCTAAATCCATCTAAAAAAAATTATAGATAAGTTTAGTGATAAATTTTTATCCGTTACAATAAATTAAAAACATTCATCACAAAATTCATCTCTAAATGTTATATAATTTTTAAGAAATAAGAGGATATTTTTAGAAACGGATATAGAGACGAACTTTTTTATTTTAGCAATGAAAAATTAGTTATACTAAGTCTATCTCTACCATATTATTAGATACGGATTTAAAAACGGATTTTATTAAAAACGATATATACCCGTCTCAAACTCCATCTCTAATATTTTTTCATTATTTTTAATATAAAAGAAAGTTATTTTGCTAAAAAAATTCATTATCCATCTCTGTTTTTGTCTCTAATAGCGATAAATTTTAATCCGTCTCTAGAATCTGTAGCTAAATGAGTATTTTTTTTTTTGTAGTGTTGGTAAATTGAGCTTGATGGAATTGTAATTTCATCTCCCCCATTTAATACGCTCTTTGTTTTGTGTGTGTCTTTTTTTTTTTTTTTGGTTGATAAGGATTTGGTAGGACAGAAGGCAGGGTGTATCATTGTTGATTAAATAGGAAAGAGGTTTTAAGATAGCATGTAAAAAAAAAACCCATTGGTGATGCTTGGGGCGATTAAATTAATGATACGTTCTATTTCTAAAATATTGACAATATGCTTTTTAGCTTACGTTTCATTCTTCACATTGGACTTGGTTGTATTGAATTATAGAATTTGCTTTACTATCCTATTGCTTGTAGTCATGATTAAATAGTGTAAGCTATTGCTGTAAGGAATCTTCTTGGAAATGAGGATGAATTCCTTTGACCTTCTATTTTAGTTTATCTTACCACATTTTATTTCAGATGTATGGTTATCTATATTTTATCTCTACAATTTCTTTATGTTCTTTTGCCTTATAAACAGAACACGGGTGGTTATAATTAACACAATGAGATTTTTTGGAGATGTATCCCTTGATTGGGATTGTTCCTTACATCTTCCTCTGTGGGTTTCAAAACTAAGAAAGCTTCCATTGAAGCTCACCTTGAACAATGGATTGAAAGGTTGAAAGAAAGTGCAGCTTGATATTGGTACGTACTCTTTCAACAAGCTTAAAGAACTCCTTACGCCCTCTATGGATTTCATAGAAAACTATCACCTGGTTAAATGAAGTGCACTTGATTAAAACAAATAGTGTGAATCCAAGCAAATAATAGTGGAAGATGTCAAGTAAGAGAGAAATAATTGTAACACAAGGAGGTGGAGGAGTTGAAGGGAGGAAGATTATAAAGTAATTAAGATAAAAAAATATGAAGGGTTGGCTTCATATGGAAGCCAAGTGCTGGCTACTTGTGAAAGGCAAATTTCACGTTCTAAGGCATTGCAAGTCAACTTGGATTCTCATTGTGAGCTTCCTCAACATGCAAATCATAATTGGCTTTCATGAGAAGCTTCATCCAATCCCATATGAAGGACAAGTTTCATCTAATCCCAACCAAAATTTGGAAGCCAAGGTTGAGGAGGGACAAAACAGTGTTAAGGACAGTAAATTGTGTCTTCATGAATAATAAACGGCATAGTTACTTTCTATTTTTATAGATATAAGATAAGATATCATTTAACTTTTCTAAAATTTATTTAACATTAAAAATTATTTCAACTTATCTTCTATTCATGGAATTATATCTTTGTAATACAAAACAATACTATTATTCTTAATATACTAAGGACAATTAAAATGACATTAAATTTTAATATAAAAGTAATTTAATTTTACAAAATAATACAAATTACATAACTTTATTTTGAAAAGAAACATAATTATTATAAAAAATTATTTCTATGAATAATAAGTTTTAATTTTTATATTATATGTATATATTAAATATTAAAATAATTATATCTTTTTTAAAATAAAATAAAAACATAAAGCATATTAATTATTTTGTCCATATGTCAATATATATCATTTTTATTTTAAAAGTTGTGATTGTATTGACCAAGCTATCCCTACCTGGTCCTAAATGGAGGATATTTTTTAGAAGCAATATTTAGTCCAAAATGTATGATACATTGCGGAGTTGTTTGATGTATGAATTATTTTTTTATTCATGCCTTTGGTTTATATAATAGATGAGAGATAAACATAATAGAAAGTGCTAAAAATAATGTAATCAATAAGATAAATGGTGAAAAATATTAAAGTTTCTTGGCAAATTTAATAATTAAACTATTTTTTAAGATACGTGAGATAATTGAATAATGCTATAAGGATCTAGAGATACCAGTTTTGACATCTTTATTTTTTAGCCATATCTTCAAGACCTCAACTCAACCATGACGCAATCTCCTGGAGCCTTCCATGTAAATGCTTTCTAAAAGGAATATTCTGTTGCTTCACATTTTAAAATGATCCTCATTGAGGCACCTGGACCAAAATAAGTACTCTCCTACTCTATATATTCTCATTCATATGATACTTCATTGCATGATTTATAAAATCCTTTCATATAAATATCATCAGCTTAAGCTACATATATCCAAGAAACCATATGCTTTTCAAAGATCCCCTTACAATTTTGAAAGGAAATGAGTTGGTTGCAATTGATCAAAACAGAAGAATCTAATTCAACCGATATGCCATACTTAACGCAAAATCACACTCAAAGAAGATGCAGAGTTAGTACAACTGCTGGTGCTGTTGAGAATGAGATTCTAATTGCAAAAAATTAAATACTTCAACCAAAATCAACAAAAAGGGTAACATTGGGGCATTTTCTTGAACTATGCTCACCAAAACCCATGTGTATACTCACAGGGCATATCCCATTCCTGAGCAATGGACGAGACATATAAAAATAAAAAGAAATTGATCCAATAGAATATATATAACATTAAATTCATAGAAGACAGTGATACAGAATTTATGAAATTTGAGTAAAAAATAAGTAAAAGAATAATAGGGTTAAAAGATTTAAAATTTAAATATAAAAAAATTATGTTATTTGAGAGAGAACCATAGAAGAAGAAGATAGTTATAAATTAAAGGTGCAAAGTGCTTTTCTGTTGCACATTTGATATAATCAAATAAGGTAAAGAAGTTAAATTAATTATAAGGATATGAATAGAGAGAGAATAAAAATATTGGGAGAGAATTTAAAAAAAACATATACAAAATAAAGTGATTAGAGGAAATAGGGAGAATAGAAAATAGAAAAAAGAGAAAATATATGGAGAAATATTTTATAATATTTGATAAAATATAGAAAATTTAAATAAATAAAAATTAAAAGTAAAAAGTAAAAAATGTTAAAATGATTTTTTAAAAAAAAGAAAATGGTTAAAAGTTTAAAATAAAAAATGTTAAAATAAATTAAAAAATAAAATATTAAAGAAAGTGGGAAAAGTGAGGAAAGAACGCTGTCCATAACAATACTTATAAATAGTATTTTTTTTTCACAAATATTAATATATATATATATATATAAATTCCTAGTAAAGGTCATCATTTTGTGATGATGCAAATGCCAAACTGCTCTATCATGGAGGTGGTTAAAATTAAAAACGCCCTCTGCACTTTCAGATTTAACCTATCCTCTTGATGGCCAGAAAAATACATCCCAAAAGCATATATTGCAAGAAAAGCAACATCCGATTCACCAAGCACGGCTGTACCATTAGATGGAGCCCAACCACTTCCATGAATCTTTGAAGCTTTTCTGTTTCCAGTTGACTCATTAGTATTATTTAAACTTAATGGTATCTGGTACTCACTTTGCGCTCCAACTAATTCGGTTTGAGCCCCGTCTGACACCAAATAGGAGGAAATTCTCCCAAAGGCGTCTTCTGGATTTACACGGTCCCAAACTTGAGACATTATTCTTAAACGACTTTAAACTTTTACTGGAACTAACACCCCCGTTTTGTTAGGCAGTGTGACAGCCTGTGTATGCAAAAAATGTTACAATCAGAACGACAGCTTGGTGGGTCGTGAAGGAAACAGGGTTTCCCTTAACGGACTCTAGGATCCCAATACCAGTAAAGCTGCTTGTTTTATGGGCTTCCCTTAATGGACCTTGCTTCAAACGAAGTATGAATACTGTCACCTCACAAATACAAAACACAGTACGAACACTTATTAATCGCAGAGGCCATAATATCAGCGACGTGAGATGTACACATTTTAATTTGTGAAACTTCTAATTTAATTTAGACTGTCTAAATTCTATTATTTTATATTTGAATGAAAAAACAAAATATGATGACATAGATTAAAATAGTGAGATCTTAAGCATCCAAATTAAACATAGATTATTAGAATAAAAATGCACCGATTGCAATACTGAATGCGAAGATGGGCATCGGATCTGTGAGCATATATATATATATATATATATATATATATATTCCTTTCTATCAACAGAGTCATCCCAGAACTCATGCTCTGCGGATATGAGAGAATATACATGACACAAATGACGTCATGAAAAAGAATTCCCTCTCACCAGTGGCATTTGATTCAACAAATTGAGCACTTTTTCCCTTCAAATAAAGTTTTGGATTCGATTTTTGTGCTGGGAGAAAAATGCGTAAGTATGAGAACTTGAGTTTTATATCCATATGATCTTATAGAGTAGTGACATCCTATTGTGACTTTTAAAAGACCATTTTTTATAACCTAAAAAAAATTCTCTTACTTTCATTAAAAAAAAATCTCTCCATTGAGATAATAACCAACATTAAATTCGACTAAAACTTGATCAATCAATTGATCAAAATTATTTAGATCCATTCAGAATCATATTTATTTTTTCATAGAAATAAATCTGCATCATCCAAATTGATTAGACAATCAAGATTGATTCAAGATCAGTTACTTTTTTTCATAGAAAAAGAGAATTTTGAACCAACAAAGAAACAGAGCATTTGAATATATGAAAGTACTGTTAATTCACAAGAGCAACACTAACAAACACAAACATAATTAACATTCAAAAATACATAATGATCTTCAAAGACACACCCATCTCAACGTCACTTATTCAAACCAAACATGCAAATCCTTCAAACAGCACAACCCTTTATATATGTCTCCTTCACTCTAACCCAAAGCTCTTCCTCAAGATCACAGCAAAGTCATAGACTTCCTTCTGACCAGGAAGAGACTTAGACACAGTCTCCCTCTGCACGCACCTCTTAGCCCATTCTATGACCTTAGGGAACTCGTCCTCTGCTTTGATGTTCCCAAAGGTCTCATAGACCTGGAACCAGCTGTAGAAAGGGATAAGAGCAACATCCACAAATCCAAAGGAGTCACCTCCAAAATAGGGTTTGTCTCCAAGCTCTTCTTCCAGCAGCTTGAAGGAGGATATGAAGTCCTTCCTTGCTGTCTCATGCTCTTCTCCTATCTTTGTCCATATCTTGCCGCACGCATCAGCCGCCTGCGTTTAAAAGAACATGCTTTGATCATTAATATCAAAATGGCATTACTTAAAAAATGATCATGCTCGCGTTTCATAATGATATCTATCTCAATGATTCAAAAATGAAACCAATTATTAGACCAAGAAAAAATATTTTACAGTTCAATAATAGGACTTTCATAGATATCTTTTTTATACACACGTTTGGATATGACAACCATATGAGAATTTTACATCCTATCGCTTTTAGATTTGTTAACTTTTTTGGAGCACTATATATATCATTTTTATAACAACTTTTAATTATCATACTAAACCCAAAAAAGGAAAAAAGTAAAGCACGTTATAGTTTAGTTTGTATCCTATATATATATATATATATCAAAACCAAAAATAAAATGTAAAGGAAAACTGCATCATCAAGAAGAAAAAGCAGATCTTACGCTAATTAAACCCAATATACACACTTTTCTTTTGAATAATCGATTGTCACTTCAAATTTCATACTTAATTGACCATGACCTGTTGGTACAACATAGACTCTTTACCCCAACATAAAAATAGATTTGTATTTGGTTACGTATGTAGATTTTCAGTCCAATCTAATCGAAAAATTTCTGAAGTCTGTTTTGATCTATTGCTTGTTACACACCAAGTCAACATAAAGTATAATAACATCATGTTAAAACTTTCATCAAAATTAATCTACGGCTAAGATCTTGGAATAAGGATAAGGTGGATGTGGGTAATATTAAGGGATCAAACCTTTCTGATCTAATCAAAAAAGCAAAGAACTTTGTGATCAGATGACGTAGCATAACATCAGATGATCAATCGAAACAACTAATGAAAAATCCTGCGATAAAATTGGAATTAAAAACTTCAACTTCACTAAATCCATTTGCATATCAAAACAGAACATCAGAAGTATAGATTGAAGTGTCCAAAAATGTCATGAGACAGTACCAAATTGGGAACATACCTTATTATCAACAAAATTAGCCCAGAACCTAGCTTGAGCTCTGAGATAAGGATCAGAGGGAAGCAATGGATTCCCCTTATCCTTCCAGACCTCATCAACATACTCAACAATTATCAGAGACTCACAAACAGGCTTTCCATTATGAACCAAAACTGGAACCTTCTTGTGAATAGGGTTCAGCTGCAGAAGCTCAGAACTCTTATTCACCAAATCCTGTTCCTTCCTCTCATACTCTATCCCTTTCTCAGCCAGTGCTATCCTAGCCCTCATCGAAAACATACTAAACCCAGCGTCCAGAAGTACCACCTCGTGACCCATGGCTTCAGCTTCAACCACACTGATCTGAAACAGACTGTGTTAGAGGTCAATGAAGAAGTAGAGGTTGCACCCTCCATTATTTTATAGTTCAAGTGGAGATAAGGCTGTATTTGCTTTTGCTTTAATATTAGGTGGGTGGAACCTATTGGGTGAGCAGCCTAGAATAATGTAGGTGCTTTAGTAGTGGGTGTACAGAATAATCAGAAGTGATTTTTCTGTTCATGTGGGGTTTCGCTACCGACAGGCCTTACAGGGAGGTATATGCATATAGTATTAAGTATTTGAGCTTCCAGTCTTTCACGGAGCCAATAATGGCTTTGTTAGGTACTTGCTTTGTTTGATACATTTTTTTGATACATTTAAAAAAAGTAGAATAATAAGGTTTCAGTGCACGTTAGTTCGTGAGTGCATAGCGTGCAGATCATAAAACATAGCTGTCCATTATATCAATTAATATTAGTACAAATTATATATATATAACAAATTAAGCATAAAAAAATATAAAAATTAAACTTTAAACAAATATTTCAAAAATAATATAGTAATATCCAAAATTAGAAACCAAAAATTAAGTTAAAATATTTTAGAATTTTTTAGAGAAGAAACACTAATAATACATATCATAAAGTACTATGAAGTCCTATATGTATATAATATCTAATGCGTATTACACACACACACATATATATATATATATATATATTTTTTAAGTATTAGTGCAACACAGGATAGGAAAAAAAGGACTTAGGGTGAAAAGGTTCAATTTTACTAAGAGCCAAAAAAAAAAACAGAAGGAGTCTATAACAATGTTATCAAAACTGCATCGTTCATTGAATCAAATAAGTATTAGTTCAAAGATTTAATAATCTAATCATAATTAATAAATAATGATCAAATCAATTATAATTATATTAATATATTTTAATTTTATATTGATTATTTTATATGAATAAGAATAAAATACAAATATTAAATTTAAAATAACAAGTAAGAATAAAATTGAAGAAAAAATATAAAGACAATACATAATAATACAATTTAAAAATAAAAAACATTTACTTAAATAAATATTTTATAATAATTTGATAAAGCTAATATAATAAATTAATGGGAAAAAGCTAATATACTCCCTAAGTTAGCGGTGGAGGGTGCATGCATTTATCATAAATACATTTGGTTTAAATAATGTTATTTCCCAGACACCACGCTTTGATCCCGTCAATCGGAAGGAAATTAATAAAGCACATCACATCACATGCTTTCAAAATAGGAAGGTTTTGAAAAGTTGTGCATTGGGAAACACAATTGCTCCTTTCGAGGCATGCTGTGTCTATTCCAATCGGCCACATCGAGTTAAGACAATTTTCAAGTGGGGGTGACTTCAGGCTAAGTATTATTATGCCTGAAGTATATATATATATATATATTTTTTTTTTCTTTTTTATTATTTTACGTATGCTGAGTTGCTGATTTGTTTTATTGGATATATATATTATATAATATATTTATTATATGATCATCATAAACAAATTTTAAAATTTTAACACTTTAATTTTATTTAAAATTTTAAATTGGTTAGTTAACTTAATATTATATAAATATAATATATAATTATTAAATATTCAGAACTTTTAAAAATATTATTTTTAATTTTTTATCTTAATATTATTTTTTAAAGAAATGTATTTTTAAATATAAATAAATATTTTTTTTGTTAAAAAAAAGTAGGGTTAACTGTTGTATTTTTTAATGTTTTATAAAATTTTATTTGACATCAAGATGGCGGTCTAGGCCCGGTACCTTACCCAGTTAGGCCTGGGTATTAATCAAGCCAAACAAACAGACGGGTCAAGCCCAGAACACCCCCTTGTTTCAGCAAGGCTTGCTTTCATCATTTTGCTCTTAGATCCCATTTGGTTTCTCATACTCTATGAGAAAGGATTGAAACCTTGTATGGATTCTGTTAAGTGTGACAGTTTAGTTGCACTTTGGAGATCTGATTACCACATGTATTAGATATGTCAAATAGGTATATTTTTCTTTTTAAAATATTGGTACAATACATGAGGGGAAAAAAGTACTTAGGGCTAAAAAGTTCAATTTTACTAAGAGCCAAAACAAAACAAAAAAAAGGATGGGTCTCTACTATCAGATAGGTAATTTTGTTGTAAACAGAACATAAAAAAACAAGATAATGTAACATCTCATTATTGGCCTCTGACACAGACCAATTGTGGAGAAATGGGAGTTGTATTGAGAAACGAAAAATATAAAATTAATTTTTTTATATGAAGTTTAACAATATGAAATTGATTTAGCTCAAGAAGCTATATATGGTCTTCAACCAAAAACATTTGAATTAATGATTTGACAATTTCAGATCCGTACATTGGTGTTGATGCAGGAAACTACTTGAATGTGAGGGATCGATCTTCGAACTATCAATAAGTTTTACAATTTTTCTATTAGGCACAAATCAGCCTTATGAGTACGTGTTACAATTTTTTAGAACAATTTAGTTATAAAATAAAAATTCACGAGATTTTGTTATAAAAAAAGTTTTATATTAAGAATATGGGAAAGTAGTTCAAATGGTTACAATTTACAAATAAAACAACAAAAGTGGGAATAGAAAATTATAACTAAAAGGGAGTAAGTAATAATTAATTCTTAAAACTATTTATATGATGATTGCTTATTATAGATATATGATTGCTTAAAACTATTTATATGGATTGATATATCTAGTTACCTGAATATATTAATATAATTATAATAAATCACGTCAGCTTGTTTAGATAAATGATCATATATATATATATATATATACTTGAAAACACCTCTATATTTCAGTGACGTGAAAAATAATCATTGTGAAACCAACGAGAATGACAATATTACGTTAACTATAAAGTATTTGAGTATATTACATTTTTGTAAAAAATTTGTTAGAATAACCACAATTTATAGAAATAAAATTTAAATAAAAGTAGAGAAGTTTACTATAAATATATTTAAATAAAAGATAATAATAATTAGAAATCATGATTTGGTTTATAAAAATATTAATTAAATTGGTCCTAAATTTTCTGGACAAGCATCCTGCAAGAGGTAAATCTTTTGCGCTAAGACGAATAGAATCATATTTCAAGTCTTTCAAAAGACATACAACATGAAATTATTTAGTAAATCCATGAGTGTAGATATATTATATAATTATTTTTAAAATTAAATGATTCACTTGTGGTTTTCACATCATTTGGGTTTCTGGGAGTGTAGGATTTTCCCTGTTAATAAAAACTTATTTTTCCTATTTTTACTTTTTACAATTAAAGTGTACTTGGTTCCACGTTCCCAGAGTGAGGGAACGTGTAGATGACGAATTAATTATGATCATAAGATTACCATTTCTTGCTTGCTTGGTTGGCATGCATCCACACGTACGTTGACCATTCATAGTATATGTTTATCCTCTCTGCTATAAATCTATAGACAGGTTTCCGACTTTTTTTTTTTTCTTTCAAATTGCATTTGATCGATTTATTTAGATTGCGTGGAATGATTTTATATGATAACAATTTTTTAATATTCATTTTTCTTTTTTTCTTTTATTGTAAATAGGAGTATGCAACAAAGATTGATCTCCTTCAAGGTATGAAAAATAAAAGGTAGACCCCTTTTAACAAGATTAATTTGCTTCATGTACAAGGCTTAAGAATTAACCCTTCAACAAAAAACCAGATTGGACTGGCTGGTTTGACCGGTCGGGTCCCTGGTCTGATCCGGTAACAAATTAAAACTGGGGAGTTTCAGAATAGGTGGGAACCGATCAAGAATCGATCAAATTAGTACAAAATCGGTTTGAACAGGTTTGGTCCCCCTTTTTTTATTTTTTTTTATTTTTTTAAAATAAAATAATATTATTTTTAATATTAAATAGCATTATTTTTAGCATAAATTTTTTCTTTCTATATTATAATATGTTATAAGTATTATTATAATAAATAATTATTAATAATAACAAATTTATTTAACAAATAAAATAAAAATAGAATATCAATTGACTATTTTGAATTCAAAATATAATTATAGATGAATATTAACTTGTTTAGATTTTAATATTAGGTTGTAAAATTTATTAATAATATTTTTAATTTTCTATATATTATTAAATTTACTTTTTATCTTAGAATAAATATTAATTTTATGATCATGGATAAATATCTTTTATATTTTTTATCTATATATATATCATCTCAAAGCATTAGAGATTTTGTGAATTATTAATTATTTGAGAGTATTGACCATTGTTTGTACACACACAACATATTTCTATAACTGTTAAATTTGTTCATCATAAGAGTTAAAAGATGAGTGTTACTCATAAATAGTTACTTTTTTCATAGATTTTATATTTAATATTGAAGATGGTAGGGATGTTATACTACTAACGGGTTATTTAATATGAGAAAAGTAAGGAGAGGAGTTAAACTTCTTTGGAAGTCAATTATTTAGTTTTACTTGGTCCCAAAGTATTTTCAACTTCTCATAAAATTGAGACTTGCTTTGGAAAGTTTTACTTCCTAACTGAAAGCCTCAAAAAATTCCATTTTTTTGAGTTTTTTTTTTCAATTTTTATAATTATTTTTTAAAAATATCCCTAACTTCTTAATATTTTTCAAATTAAACATGATACTTTTGTTTTTAACAATATAATATAATATATTTATTTAAAAAAATTTAAACTTCTAAGAAATAAAAAAAGAAATAAGCAAATTACATACTCCCTCCGGTCCTATATATAGGACCTTTTGGGTTGGTCCTAAATATAAGATCATTTACAATATACGAGGTGGTATTTATTATACATTTCTAAAAAATGCCCCTATTTAATGTATCTAAAGGGAAAAAGAGAGAAATTAAATAAGGGTACTTTGGGAAAAATGTTGGGATTTTTGGAGAAATCGAGGTAGTTAATTAGTTTTAACTCTCCTTCTTAATTCACGTGATTTGGTTAAAATAATTTTATATTAAGGACCAGAGGGAGTACCATTTTCTTGTTTCCTGGAAAGGATATTTATGAAAATACATTTTCCAAAAATTTACTTCCCAAAAATTTTCTTGGCAACTTAAAAATGTATAGAAGTGAAGACAACAAAGAAAGATTGAGTGATGGGGTGAATGATGCTTCTTACTTTGGAAGCAGGCCGTGTTGACTGTGTCCTCACGAAAACGACAATTCCAAGCACTGTCAGCCTTTTGTTCTGCGAACTCCATCTCAAGAGGACAAACCCCACCCACTACTCATCCGGGTTCGGCGCTCATTACAGTAACGAGGTGCTGCATCCTCATTATTGTGTCGAGATACGCACCATTCAATTTTAATTTAAATGGTCCGAACTTAAGATTCTTTATTTTATTTTTTAAATAATAACATTTACTCCTAAAAAATAATAGAATTTAATTAAATTTGAACCCACCAGAGTTGAGATGAGTACATTGATATGCACCAAATGTGCCCTTAAACTCACTTTATTTTTGCAGTTTCTCTGTTTTATTTTTGCCAACGCAGTTTTCACCCTTATCTGAAAATCTATACTTGTAAAATTAACAAATACCAAAAAAAAAACCTTGCAAAATTAAGCTCACTTTACACTTTATATCACGTAATGGGTCCCAGAGTTTAGTTTCTTAAATGATAAAATTTAATAAAACTAATTTTAGGGTTTGAACATTATACAAAGTCTAACCTAAGTCACACCATTCATTTATGGCTTAGCGAAACAATTTAGCTTATTGTAAATTTTATATAGCTATAGATATAAATATGTACAAATAAAGATAAAAACACAAATTAAATAAAAAAAATATTTTTGTACCATTTAAGAATAATGTATATTATCAAAATATAAGAACTAGTTTTACAAATTTTTGAAATATATATAACTTATTTTATTTACAAAAAATACTTTTCTAACTTAAAATATCTTAAATTTAAACTGATTTAAAATAAATTAAATTATAACTTAACAATGAAGGTATCGGAAGCTCTTGTTATTTGAGAGATCTAAAATCTTTGCAAAGAAAAAAAAAAGGACAGAGATATCTGAAATCAGCAATTTATATTAATCCGCACTGCTCATTTTTAGCCCCGAAAATATGTGTCAGTTAATTTAGTCATAAAGTATGCTAAATGCATGATACTTTAATACTACAATTGGTACGTACAAAATGATAACAGGAACCAAAATGAGAGAAGGAATGTGAAAAGGGAGAAACATTTCTAAACTTAACTTTATAATTCAAATTCAAATGTATGGTTGACTTATCCAAAGAAAAATAAAAACATTTAAAAATAAAAAATAACTAAATAAAAAAAATACTTCATTAAAAAAATAAATTTACCATTAAATTTTAATTCTATGAAATCAGCCATTTCTCTTTTCTTTTTTTAAGAAAACTTAGTTCCCTCGAAATTGGGAAAATAATTTTTCCAAAAGTCTCCCTCCCTGCATACCAAATTTAGTGACAAAGTACGGTAAATGCATGATACATTAATACTTCAAATAGGTACAAAATGAAAACAGGAACCAAAAAGAGAGTGGGAATATCAATGGGGAGAAACATTTCTAAAACTTAACTTTTCAATCCAAACGTATGTTTTACTTATCAATAGAAAAATAAAAATATTTACAAATAAAAAGAATTAAATGACAAAAATAGCTCTTCAAACAAATAAATTTACCGTTACATTTTAATTCTACGAAATCAGCCATTTCTCTATTCTTTTTGAAGAAAACTTGGTTCCCATGAAATTGGGAAAATTTTTCCAGAAATCTTCCTGCATACCAAATTTGCTTAAATAGAAGCATTCTTTCCCATTCCCTTTGCAAAGGAAAAAAAAAAGGACAGAGAGATATCTGAAATCAGCAATTTATATTAATCCGCACTGCTTATTTTTAGCCCCGAAAATATGTGTCAGTTAATTTAGTGATAAAGTACGCTAAATGCATGATACATTAATACTACAATTGGTACGGTACAAAATGATAACAGGAACAAGAAAGAGGAATAACAATGAGAGTAGGAATGGGAATGGAGAGAAACATTACTAAAAGTTAACTTTACAATCCAAATATATGGTTGACTTATCAAAAGAAAAATAAAAACATTTAAAAATAAAAAAAACTAAATAACAAAAATACCTCTTTCAAAAAATAAATTCACCGTTAATTTTTAATTCTATGAAATCAGCCATTTCTTTTCTCTTTTTGAAGAAAACTTGGTTCCCCCGAAATTGGAAAAAGAATTTTTACAGAAATCTTCTTTCCTACGTACCAAATTTGCTTGAATAAAAACATTCTTTCCCATTTCTTTTCCCGAACCAAAAATAACCTAAGACAACTTAGGTGAATTTAAAGGCATGACAAAGAGCTTGGAAGGAATACTAAACAAGAAAATCAAACATTGAAGACCAAAATTCCGTGACAAAGGATATAGGATCCAATAACTAAAGTAAAAATGATCTATGAGCTACAAGAAACTGTTAATTCAGAAAAGCAACATTTAAATGACAAAACGCAAACACAACATTGAAAAATACATAATCATCTTCAAAGACAGACCCATCTCCATGTCACTTATTCAAACCAAACATGCAAATCCTTCAACAGCACATACCCTTTTATGTCTCCTTCACTCTAACCCAAAGTTCTTCCTCAAGATCAAGACAAACTCAAAGACTTCCTTCTGACCAGGAAGAGACTTAGACACAGTCTCTCTCTGCATGCACCTCTTAGCCCATGCTATGAACTTAGGGAACTCTTCCTCTGCTTTGATGTTCCCAAAGGTCTCATAGGCCTGGAACCAGCTATAGAAAGGGATAAGAGCAAGATCCACAAATCCAAAGGAGTCCCCTCCAAAATAGGACTTGTTTCCAAGCTCTTCTTCCAGCTGCTTGAAGGTGGATATGAAGTCCTTCCTTGCTGTCTCATGCTCTTCTCCTTTCTTTGTCCATGTCCTGACGCACACATCAGCCACCTGTGTTTAAAATTGAAGAACATGCCTTGAACATTAATATCAAAATGACATAACATACAAAATTATCATGCATGCGTTTCATATATTGATATCTATCTCAATGATTCAAAAATGAAATCAACTATTAGATCAAGAAAGATTGTTTTACAGTTCAATAATATGACCTTTATATATATCATTTTTATACACACATGTTTGGATATGACAACCATATGGGAACTTGACAACCAATCACTTTTAGATTTGTTACCTTTTTAGGAGCAGTATATATCTTTATATCATTTTTATAACAACTTTTAATTATTATACTAAGCCCAAAAAAAAAAAGGGGGTAAAGCACCGTACAGTTTGTATCCTATACATATAAAAAAACCAAAGAGAGAATGTAAAGGTAAAAGGCATTATCAACAAGAAAAAGTGGATCTTGGGGGAGATTTGAGAAGTATGAATACCGTGATGTCATTTACGGTAATTAAACCCAATATAGACACTTTTTCTTTTTAAATAATGAGCAGTAATCTATTATTAGTTTGAGTTGAAACTAGTTCAAATTGACCCATTTAAAGGTGAGGGAAGCTCTCATAAAGATATTTTCCATTCTTACAATCTAAACTCTAAAATATCATATTTAAATGATCATGACGCTTACACTAGGAGCAATCCACCAAGACTAGATTTCTATTTGGTTAAGTATGTAGATTTTCAGTCCATTATTAAAAAAAATTTCTATTATCTGATTTGATTTAGTGTCTGTTATCACACCAAGTCAATGTAAAGTATAATAACATCATGTTAAAACTTTCATCAAAATTAATCTGGGCCTAAGTCATGGGGTAAGGATAAGGTGGACATGGGTAATGTTGACGGTTCAAACCTTTCTCAGCTAATCAACAAAAGAAAAGAACTTTGATCAGATGACGCGGCATAACATCAGACGATGAATCGAGACAAATGAAAAATCTTACAATAAAATTGAAATTAAAAACTCATCAACTACACAGAATCCATTTGCATATCAAAACAGAACATCAAAAGTATAGATTGAAGTGTCCAAAAATGTCGTGAGACAGTATAAAAGTGGGAACATACCTTATTATCAACAAAATTAGCCCAGAACCTAGCTTGAGCTCTGAGATAAGGATCAGAGGGAAGCAATGGATTCCCCTTATCCTTCCAGACCTCATCAATATACTCAACAATTATCAGAGACTCACAAACAGGCTTTCCATTGTGAACCAAAACTGGAACCTTCTTGTGAATTGGGTTCAGCTGCAGAAGCTCAGAACTCTTGTTCCCCAAATCCTGTTCCTTCCTCTCATACTCTATCCCTTTCTCAGCCAGTGCTATCCTAGCCCTCATCGCAAACGTACTAAACCCTGCGTCCAGAAGAACCACGTCGTCACTTGCCATGACTTCAACTCCAACCACACTGATCTGAAACAGACTTGTGTTACAGATGTCAATGAAGAAGTAGATGCTGCACCCTCCATTACTTTATAGTTCAAGTGGAGTCAGTCACAAGGCTGTGTTTGCTTTTGCTTTTTAATACTCTAGTTTTTAATTAAATTACATAAACTAAGATTGAAAATTAAAAATTAAAGTTAATTAATTATTTTAATTTATAAAAAATTTTAATATTTTATTAAAATTACTCTTATTTAATTTTTTAAAAAATATATTAAATAAAAAAATTTTAAAATACATAATAAATGTTTCTTTGTGTAGGATAAAAATTTATATGTTTAAAAATTTATATATTTAAGACATGGATAAAAATTTATATTTTTTACATAATTTTTAATATAAGATTATTTTAATCGAATTATATGTATTAATAATTAGAATTAAAATTAATTAATTTTTTTAATTTTTTTAAAAATTTTAATATTTTTTTAAAATTATTTTTATTTAATTTTTTTAAATATATTAAATAAAATTTTTTTAAATATATAATAAATATTATTTTATATATTATAAAAAATTTTATATTTATTATTAAAATAAAAACATCTGTACATAGAAACCGAAGGATTCTTTAGGGTCGGAGGTGTATTAGACGGGTGGTTCTTATTGAGAGAGCAGCTTAGGATAATGTAGGTGCTTTGGTAGTGGTGTGTGGATCAATCAGAGGTGATTTTTCTATTCATGTGGGGTTTCTCTACCGACACAACTGACAGGGAGGTATATGCATATAATATAAGTATTTTAGCTTTGACGGAGCAATAATGGCATTGCTATGTTCATGATTTGTTTGATAGATTTAAAAAAAAAAAAAACTATAATTTTCAGAACACATTCGTTCCAGAGTCATAGCATGCACATCATAAATCGTAGCCCTTCATTATATCAATTAATATTAAAACAAATTATATGGATATATTCAATAAATTAACTCATAAAAAATATATAAAAAATTACATTTTAAAAAATTATTTCAAAAATAATATAATAATAGCTCAAATAAGAAATAAAAAATTGAGTTATTTTTTTATAACTTTTACGATATTTTAGAATTTTTTGAAGAAAAAACTAATAATACATAGGGGTGTTTACGGGCCGGGATAGGCCGGGCATCACCTCGACCCGGTGTCCGGCCCGTAACACTCCCCTGGCCAACAAAATGGGCCTGCGGCCTGACTCGGCCCAATATGGCCTGGTCCTTCATCGGGCCAGGTTTGACTCAGTGTAAAAAAATTAAAAATAAATAAATAAAGTTAATTTAATTTTTTAATAAATATATAACTAGTTTCATTTAAAATATATTTTTATAGGAAATAATATTAAGTTAAAAAGTAACATTTATCAAAATTATAAATACTCAACAATTATACATTATTTATTTTCTATAATATTAAGTTATGAAATAAATTTAAAATTTGAAATAAAATTAAAAATTAAAATAATAAAATTTATCTATTATAATTATAAAATTAATTTATTATATGAGGCATAAGAAGGAAAAACAATTATATAAAATTATTCAATATTTTTAACAAATAAAGAAAAATGAGAAAATTGAAAAATATATATATATATATATATACCAGGCAGGGCCGGGATGGGCATGTGACTTGACCGTGGCCCGGCCTGGTCCGGTCTTTTATTTGGCCAGGTTCTATTCCAATTTGCGAATTTTTCTTTTTGACCCGACCCGACCAGGCTCGAAATGACCGGGCCACTCCAGGCCAACCGAGCCTCCGGGCCCATTGAACACCCCTAATAATACATATATAAAATAAGATATATATATCATATCTAATATATATCAAATGCAAATATGTTTTTTTTTTAAGTATGGGTGTAATAGAGAATGGAGAAAAAGGACTTAGGGATAAAAAGTTCTATTTTACTAAGAGCAAAAAAAAAAAAAGATGGCTCTATACTAATATTATCAAAGTTGGATCGGCTATTGAATCGGATGGAGTATTAATTTAAAGTTTAATGATTGAATGATAATTAATTAATTGTAATCGAATCGGTTATAATTATATTAATATATTTTAATTTTACATAATTTTTTCATATGAATAAGAATAAAATACAAATATTAAATTTAAAATAATAAGTAATAATAAACTTGAAGAAAAATTTAAAAAGAAAAAGATAAAAAACAATACATAATAATATAATTTAGAAATAAAAAATTTACTTAAATGAATATTTTATAATAATTTGAAAAGCTAATATAATAAATTAATGAAAAAAGGCTAATATAATAAATTAATGGGAAAAGGCTAATATAATACATATTCTACTCTCAAAAACCAATTCTCCCTAAATAAACGGTGGAGGGTGCATGCATTTATCATAGATACATATGTTAAAAAAACCAATCACTGAAGTAGTCAAAGTCGAATTGGGAGTAATTAAAATAATATATTTTAATATATATTTAAAAAATAAATAAATAAATTATCCAAATATGAAAAGAGAAAATTTAATTAAAAAAAATAATATTTCTTTTAACAAAATGCAACATGAAAAAATTTTCAAGAACATAGAACAATGAAGTGATTGAATTTTCTTTTAAATCATAATCATATAAAATTATAAATAAATAATATGTATCATAATGTTCAATAATAAAATTATTAATTTTTTAATATTTCTTTTAAAAAAAATGCAGCATGAAAAACTTTCCAAGAAGATACAACAATAAAGTGATTGAATTTTCTTTTAAGTCCATAATCATATAAAATTATAAATAAATAATATGTATCATAACGTTCAATAATAAAATTATTAAAAAAATTTAAAATAAAAATAAGTTTAATAAAAAATAGACATTAGACCTACTTACTACTGAAAAGAAAAAAAAGGAAAGAAAGACCTACTCCCTCCAGTTTCATATATATAATTTTTTATTTTAATTCTAAATATAAAACTCTTTATAATATATAAGATATTGAGATTAAATAAAGGTAATTTTAGAAAAATATTAAGATTTTAGGAGAAATTAAGATAATTAATTAGTTTTAATTTTAATTCTTAATATATATGATTTGATTAAAAGAGTTTTATATTAAAAATTAGAGAAAATATTTACTATTTATTTTTATTTTATTATTTGATTTTTAGATTGTAGAATTACCTTCAGCTCCGCCCCCACAACATGAAAATATACATTGGAAAGTGTGATGTGTCAAAGTGATATACTCCCTCTTCACCTTATTATAAAATTATTTTAATTAAATCACATAAATTAAAAAAATAAATTAAAACTAATTAACTATCTTAATTTTTTTAAAAATTTTAATATTTTTCTAAAACTACCCTTATTTAATCTCTCTAATTTTTTCTTTAGATATATTAAATAGAAATATTTTTTAAAAATATATAATACATATTATCTTATATATTTTAAAAAAATTTATATTTAAAATTAAAATAAAATATTCTATATATAAAATCGAACAAAATATATATTATGCTGGCCAAACATTTACATAACCTCTCATGGGAAAATGCTATTTGGCTTGCATATTGGGAAGTGTGATGTGTCATGGTGTGATGGCTCATTTTTTTAACCACCGTTTTTCTCTTTACGGGAAAATGTGGCAACACAATTTCATGCTTATGACATCTCTGACCCTTCGGCTTATTAATGGAATTTTTAGTCCCTTCACGGTACCATTCCCCACTTGTTGTGAATGTTGCTCCTCTTGTCTAATTTTCTTCTTCCTTAACATTCTTATTTGATAATGTTGCATCTTTCTTCACTTTTGGTTATTTCTTCTCCTTCTTCTTTGCTTCTGTTCCTTATCTCTGTTGTTCGTTTCTTATCCCCCGTCTTCTGGTATTACCTTCTAGTTTACTTTTTACTTCAAACTCCTTGAATCCGTTAGCTCACTGATTTCACTGGTTCCCAACAATTTAAGACTGGGTTAACCCTTTCTTGACTGGATCTCCCATCTTCCCAGCATCTTCTCCTTCTTTGCCACTTGGACTAAGTATTAATTTCCGATCAAATCAGTTGACCCGGTCTCATGTAATTTTCATAACATTATCCCAAACAACACGTTTTGATGCGACCACTAGGGGGAAAATTAAAAGGCCACATCCCATCATTCACATACTTTCAAAATAGGAAGCTTTTGGAAAGTTGCGGATACACATTTGCTACTCTGATTTGACACCTGAGTCTTGTGAGGGCTGACCAATAATGATGGAGGCGTCGGAGGCACGGTTGGCGAGTCCAACTAACTAGAATGTATTTAAATTGAATTACGTATAAATAATTATAAAAATAAGTAATTATTTATAATAAATTATAAAAATAAATAATTATATTAAAAATAATTTTTATTTAAATATTTTTATCCTATAAATAATTAAAAAAATATATTTAAATATTAAAATTTAAGTAATTATAAAATAAATAATAAAAAAAATAAAATAAATAATTATAAAAAATAAATAATTATCATATATTAAAAGATTAATTTATAAAAATAATTATTTTAATTTAGATTGTGTTTAAAAATTGAGTAGGGTAATTACTTTTTTTACAAATAAGTACTTTTTAATTCAATTCAAACAGTCACCTTGTCACATCCAGCCGACTCAATTTTCAAGTTGGGTGGAATTTCGGGCTCCATGATGTTAACCCAACCCAACTTGGATTATATATTTATATTTATATATTTTTTATTATTTTATATATAATAATTAATTTTATAGATTTTTTTATATGTATATTGTTATAAAAAAATTTAATATTTTAATATTTTAATTTTATTTAAAATTTTAGTTTTATTTTAAATTTAACTTAATATTATGTAAAAATAATATATAATTATTGATTATTCATAAATTTTAAAAAAGTTATTTTTATTTTAACATTTTATTTAAAAATATATATATTTTTCAATATAAATGAGTATGTTTTTTTTGTTAAAAAATAGGGTTACCTTTTTTATTTTTTTAATTATTGGTTGGACTTTGGAGATCTGATTACCCCACATACAGACAGATGTATATATATAGAGAGTATATAAATTATATCTAATATACGTCAAATATAGGTATATTTTCCTTTTTAAAAGTATATGAGGATTAGGTTATAAAAAAAAAGTATATGAGGAATACACAAGCGACAAAAAAAAAGGGCTGGTGTCTATACTATCGTATAGGTAATTTTGTTGTTGACAAAGCATCAAAAAACAAGATAATGTAACATCTTCTCAATATTGGCCTATATATGACACTGACCAAATGCGGAGAAATGGGAGTTGTATTGATATACAAAAAATATAAAATTAATTTTTTTATATGAAGTTTAACAGTATGAAATTGATTTAACTCAAGAAGCTACATATGGTCTTCAACCAAAAACATTTGAATTAATGAGTACACACGCCGGTGGAGCCAATTTCGGATCTGGTGTCGATGCATAAAACTACTTGAATCTGGGGGATTTTGAACACATCAATAAGTTGTACTCATTCTATTTCTTATTCTAAATTATATTTACCTATCTCACGCATGTCAAGAAAATTAGTTGACAATCTTGATATTTTAAAAAATTAACATAATTTTTTAAAATATTCCTCATTAAATTATAACTTATCTTAATTATATCTCTTTTAATCTCTCTTCATCATAATTCTTATATATTTTCAAAAAGGATAAAAATAAAAAAATAAAAATTAAATGCTTCATAAATTTCATAAAATAACTTATATTTTAAAATTTTAATTTTCTAAAAATATATCTTATAATAGAAAATAGAGGAAGTACATTTTTTCTATTGGGCACAAATCAACCATATGAGAACGTGTTACAATTTTTCACAACAACTTAGTTATAAAACAAAAATTCACCAGATTCAGTTTTAAAAAAGTTTTATATCAAGGATATGGGGAAGTAGTTCATATGGTTACAATTTACAAATAAAACAACAAAAGTGAGAATAGAAAATCATAACTAAAAGGGGAGTAAGTAATAATTAATTCTTAAAACTATTTATACGATGACCGCCTATGTTAGATATATGATAGGATGGATTGATATACTCCCTCCGTTCCGCTATATAGTGCACTTTTTTAAGAAATTAATGTTTCATGATATAGTGCACTTTACGGATTACGTAGTGTAATTTGGTTCTCTTTCCAATATTGCCCCTAATTAATAAATCCAAATATGTGTTTATGATTAAAATATTTTATTCTCAAAGCATTTAATGAGGATAATGTGAGAAAAAGTGGAAAATTTTGTTAGTTATTAATTATTGTCTTGGTATGTGTGCGGTAGTTAAAAGTGCACTATAAACTGGAACAGAGGGAGTATCTTGTTACATGAATATATTAATTAATAGAACTATAATAAACCACGTCAGCTTGTTTAGATAAATGATCATATCTACACTTGAAAACGCCTCTATATTTCAGTGACGAAAAAAATAATGATTGTGAAACCAATGAAAATGATAATATTACGTTAACTATATATAAAATTTTCTGGACAAGCATCTTGCGAGAGCGCTAATTCTTTTGCACGAAGTCGCACAGAATCATTTTTCAACTCTCTCAGAAGACATATTATAACATGAAATTATATATTTAGTAAATCAATGAGTGTAGATATATATATATATATATTATATAAATAGTAGAAAGAAAGATTGAGTGAGGGGGTGAATGATGCTTGTTACTCCGTGCACTTTTAACTACTACACACAGATCAAGATAATAATTAATAATTAACAAAATTTTTCATCTTTTTTCAAATTATCTTCATTAAATACTTTGATAATGAAATATTTTAATAATAAATAAATATTTGGGTTTATTAATTAGAGACAATTTTAGAAAAAGAAAAAAATTATACTACATAATCTGAAACGGAAAAAGTAATTTGGAAGCATTGACAGTGTCCTCATGAAAACCACCATTTCAAAGGTTGTCAGCCTTTTGTTCTGTGAACTCCACCTTAAGAGGACAGTCCGGTTCGGTGCTCATCATAATAACGAGGTGCCGCATGCTCATTATTGTGTCGACATATGTATCATTCAATTTTAATTTAAATGATCCAAATTTAAGGTTTTTTATTTTATTTTTTAAATAATGTTATTTTTTTATAAAAAGTTATAATTATAAAATTATTTTTATTTTATATTCTATGTTTATTAAAATAAACATATCTTTATAACATAATAATAAAATACAATTAAATTTAGACGGATCAAATTTGAGATGAGCATATGCATGCTTCGATTTGTATGTATGCTGAGAATTTTGAGCTATATTTTGTATACGATAACATCTTGTGTTTTCATAAACATCAATCAAGTAATAATACAAATACATGTATGTATGTATGTATGTATGTATATGAACAAGGACGAGGGTTTTGGTTAGTTTTAAGGGGCGAGACGAGAGAGAAGAGAAATGGTGGATAGAGAGAAGGAGGAGGAAGTAGTTATAAGGGGGCAAAAGGACTTTACACTTTGGGCTGGTCCAGTAATTTTGGCCCATTAACATCACCAAGATGAAGCCGACGTTATTTTTGCAGTCTCTGCTTTATATTTTCCAACGCAGTTTTCACCCTTATCTGAAAATCTATACTTGTAAAATTAACAATTACAAAAAAAAATTGCAAAATTAGGCACACTTTACACTTTAGATCACGTATGGGTCCCAGTTTAGTTTCTTAAATGATAAAATTTAATAAAACTAAATTCTAGGGTTTGTACTTTATACAAAGTCTAAGATAAGTAGCAATATCTTGTAACTTAGGGCAACAATTTAGCTTATTGTAAATTTTATGTGGATATAGATATAAATATGTTTAAAAAAAATAAAAACACAAATTTAATAAAACAAAAATATTTTTTTGTATCATTTAAGAATAATGGATATTATAAAAATATAAAAATTAGAGTTTTACGAATTTTTTAATATATATATATATATATGAAACTTATTTTATTTACCAAAAAAATACTTTTCTAACTTAAAATATCTTAGATTTAAACTGAATTAAAATAAATTGTCATAATTAAACAACGAAAGTATCCGAAGCTCTTGTTATTTGAGAGATCTAAAATCTTTGTAAAGAACTAAAAAGGACAGAGAGATATCTGAAATCATCAATTTATATAATTTAGCTTTACTCATTTTTAGACCCGAAAATATGTCATACTTAATTTGGTATATAACTACATTTGGTACAAAATAACAATATGAATGGGAATGAGAACATAAATGAGAATGAGAAAAGATCTCCCTAAAAATTAACTTTACAATATATTAATAGAAAAATAAAAATATTTAAAAATAAAAAATAGAAAAAATAAATAACACAAATACGTCTTTAAACAATATTTTTAAAAAAATAAATTTACTATTAAATTTTAATTCCAAGAAAACAACTGTTTTTCTCATCTTTTCTGGGAGAAAAGTGGTCTATCACAAAATAGGAAAGTAACTTTTCCAAACCTCCACTTCCAGCGTACCAAACATGTTGTAGTAGAAATCTTCTTTACCATTCACTTTCCAAAAAGCGATATCCGACATACCAAACTAACCTAAAAGAACTTAGGTAAATTCAAGAGCATTACAAGAAAATTGAAAAGAGTACTGAACAAGAAAATCAATCTTTGAAGACCAAAGTTCCATGGCAAAGTAAATGTGGTCCAATAACTAAAGCAAAAATGATCTATAAGCTACATGAAACTGTTAATTCACAAGAGCAATAATAAATGACAAACACAAACATAACATTGAAAAATACATAATGATCTTCAAGGACACACCCATCTCCATGTCACTTTTTCAAACCAAAAATCCTTCAACAGTACAAACCCCTTTATGTCACCTTCACTCTAACCCAAAGTTCTTTCTCACGATCACAACAAAGTCATAGACTTCCTTCTGACCAGGAAGAGACTTAGACACAGTCTCTCTCCGCATGCACCTCTTAGCCCATGCTATGAACTTAGGGCATTCTTCCTCCACTTTGATGTTCCCAAAGGTCTCAAAGACCTGGAACCAGCTATAGAAAGGGATGAGAGCAAGATCCACAAATCCAAAGGATTCACCTCCAAAATAAGGTTTGTCTCCAAGCTCTTCTTCCAGCTGCTTGAAGGTGGATATGAAGTCCTTCCTTGCTGTCTCATGCTCTTCTCCTTTCGTTCTCCATATCCTGACGCAGACATCAGCCACCTGCGTTTAAAATTGAAGAACATGCCTTGAACATTAATATCAAAATGACATAACATAAAAAATGATCATGCATGCGTTTCATATATTGATATCTATCTCAATGATTCAAAAATGATATCAATTATTAGATCAAGAAAGAATATTATATGTGGTCAATAATATGACTTTTATATATATCATTTTTACACACACATGTTTGGATATGACAACCATATGGGAACTTTACATCCTATCACTTCTAGATTTGTTACCTTTTTAGGAGCACTATATATCTTTATATCATTTTTATAACAACTTTTAATTATCATACTCAGCCCAAGAAAGAAAAGGTAAAGCACATGATAGTTTGTATCCTACATATAACATAACCAAAAAAATAATGTAAAGGAAAAAGGCATCATCAAGAAGAAAAAGTATGAATATAGTAATGTCATTTACGGTAATTAAACCCAATATAGACACTTCCTTTTAAAATAGCCATCGGTTGTCATTTTGAATTTCGATTAATCCAAATAAGTTACGGTAAAACCCATTTAAGAGTGGAGAAAGCTCTACAAAAACATTTTCTGCATTCACAAAGTCTAAATCCTAAAATATCACTATCATAACCCCTTGTGAGCAACTGATTCGTAGAATATATATATATATAGACGCTTTCCCACAACATGAGACTAGATTTCTTTTTGGTTAGGTATGTAGATTTTCAGTCCATTATCAGAAAAAACTTCTATTATCTGATTTGATTTAGTGTCTGTTATCACACCAAGTCTATGTAAAGTATAATAACATCATGTTAAAACTTTCATCAAAATTAATGTGGGCCCAAGTCATGGGGTAAGGATAAGGTGGACATGGGTGATATTGACGGTTCAAACCTTTCCGAGCTAATCAACAAAAGAAAAGAACTTTTATCAGATCACGTGGCATGACATCAGACGATGAATCGAGACTAATGGAAAATCTTACAATAAAATTGAAATTAAAAACCTATCAACTACACTAAATCCATTTGCATACAGTACCAAATTGGAAACATACCTTATTGTCAACAAAATCAGCCCAGGACCCAGCTTGAGCTCTGAGATAAGGATCAGCGGGAAGCAATGGAATCCCCTTATCCTTCCAGACCTCATCAATATACTCAACAATTATCAGAGACTCACAAATAGGCTTTCCATTATGAACCAAAACTGGAACCTTCTTGTGAATAGGGTTCATCTGCAGAAGCTCAGAACCCTTATTCCACAAATCCTGTTCCTTCTTCTCAAACTCTATCCTTTTCTCGGCCAGTGCTATCGTAGCCCTCATCGAAAACGCACTAAACCCAAAGTCCAGAAGAACCACCTCGTGACTTGCCATGGCTTCAACTTCAACCACACCGTTCTGAGACACTGTGTTACAGGGATCAATGAAGAAGTAGAGGTTGCAACCCTCATTATTTTATAGTTCAAGTGGAGACACAAGCTGTGTTTGCTTTTTCATCTTGATATTAGGTGGGTGGTTCTTACTGGGAGAGTAGCTTAGAATAATGTAGGTGCTTTGGTAGTGGTGCGTAGATCAATGAGAAGTGATTTTTCTATTCATGTGGGGTTTCTGTACCGACGCGCCTAACAGGGAGGTACATGCACCTATAATACTACTGACCACGGCTTTCGGGCCGTTTAGTTTCAGTTGATTAAAAATCACTTTTGATAGAATTGGTATTTTAAGGTAGTGATAATAAAAATTAGTTTTAGATTAAGATATTTATATTTGGGTAATTTATTTAAAAATTAGTTTTAATAAAATTTATAATTTTTTTAAATTGATTTTAAATTTTATTTTATAATTAATTTAATTTATTTGAACTAAAATTTAATCTGTATTTATTTAATTGAGAATATAATGTATTTGATATAATATTTTTTTATAGACCATGATTTATAAAAATTAAAATTTTGAAGGGACATTTTAATGAATAGAGAGGATAAATTTTATAAAAATTTTATTTTCTTAATTTTTCTAATTTTTCTCATCTTTATTGATCTATTTTTATCTGACTTGAAAATAAATACAGATAAAAATGAATAAGTAAAACAGAAAAGCCTATTGAACTACTTCTTTAGAAACCAGGTGTGAAATCATTTTCAAATGGGAAAGTAAAAAAATACTAAACATACCTAAAATTACATTAAACTTGGTTTTGGTCCCAAGCCAAAATTTAATTTAGATAGTCATACGAAACAGAAGCTTCATCCACTTAAAAATGAGTTTTCACTTAATTGATTTTAAATTTTTGTTATGATAAAAATTAATTTTGAATTAATATATTTATGTTTAGATGATTTATTTAAAAATTAATTTTAATAAAACTCATAATTTTTCTTTAAATTAAGATAAACTTTATCCCATAATTAATTTAATTTACTTAAATTAAAATTTAATCTGCATTTATTTAATTAAGAACATAATATATCTGATATAATATTTATTTAACTAAGAATTTCAACAATAATAAAAATATCTAAAATAAAAAACCAAAAGTTGAGTTTTTTTATAAATTTTTAAGATATTTTAGAACTTTTTAAAGAAAAAAAAACTAATAATGCATATCATAAAATACGATCCGTATATCATATCTAATATATATTTGACACAAATATATATATATATATTTTTAAAATATCATTGTAATAGAGGATGGGAAGAAAAGGACTTAGGGCTAAAAAGTTCTATTTTACTAAGAGCCGAAAAAAAAAAGAATGACTCTATATCAATGTTACCAAAATTGGATCAATTATTTAATGGGGTATTAGTTTAAAATTCAATGATATTACCGTAATTAATTAATTATGATTAAATCGGTTATAATTACATTAATATATTTTATTTTTATGTTGATTATTTCATATGAATAAGAATAAAATATAAATATTAAATTTAAAATAATAAGTAATAATAAAATTGAAGAAAAATTTAAAAAGGAAAAGATAAAAAGACAATACATAATAATATAATTTAGAAATAAAAAACATTTATTTAAATGAGTATTTTATAATAATTTGAAAAGTTAATATAATAAATTAATGGGAAAAGGCTAATATAATACATATTCTACTCTCGAAAGCCAATTCTCCCTAAATAAAGAGTGGAGGGTGCATACATTTATCATATATGTGCACGCTAAAAAAAATTGGATTGATTACTTAATTGATTAGAATACCGATTTAAGATTCAATGGCTTAATTGAGATCAAACTAGAATTGAATCAGTTTTAATTAAATTATTATATTTTAATATTTACTTAAAGGATAAATAAATTAATCATCTAAATGTAAATAGAGAAGATTTAATTTCAAAAAAAATAATATTTCTTTTAAAAAAAATGCAACATGAAAAAATAATTTCTAAGATGATACAACTGTAAAGTGATTGAATTTTCGTTCAAATCCATAATCATAAAAAAATTTTAAAATTATAAATAAATAATATGTACCCTAAAGTGCAATAATAAAATTATTAAAATAAAAAATAAATTTAATAAAAAATAGACATTAGACCTACTTACTATTTGGGGAAAGAAAGACCTACTTACTAGCTATTTTCTTTTATTATTTGATTTTTAGATTGTAGAATTACCTTCAACCTCTCACCCCACAACACCTAAATATATATTGGAAAGTGTGATGTGTCAAAGTGGATATTTATGTTCGTAATAGTCTGTTATCCATTGATATTTATCGTCCTATTAAGTTACTATTATTATCCTAGCCAAACATACATTTGCATAACTTCACATGGAAAAAATACAATTTTGGATATTTATCTCCCATTTATGTTCTTCCTCCAGATTTAACTAAGTGCTGGTCCTTGATTAAATTAGTTGAGTTCGTTGGACCAGTTTTTATTTCATTATCCCAAACACCACATTTTGATGCAATAAATGGGGAGAAATTAAAAGGCACGTCACATCATTCACATACTTTCAAAATAGGAGGCTTTTGAAAAGTTGTGCATCCGAAAACCAATAGAAAATTGATTACAACCACACATCTGCGACTCTGATTTGACACCTTAGTCTTAGGGTTGACCAATAATGCTAGAGGTGTGCCTTCGTGACCAATAATGATAGAGGCGTCGGAGGCACGGTTGGTGGGGTCCCACCTAGTCACATTCAGCCAAGTCAATTTTCAAGTTGGGTGGAATTGCGGGGTCAATGATGTTAACCCATCCCAATTTAAATTATTTTTTTATTATTTTATATATAAGTATTGATATAATATTCTATATAATTTTTTATTCTAGATCTAAATATAAGACTTTTTATAATATATGAGATAGTATTTATTATATATTTTTAAAAAATATTTTTATTTAATATATTTAAAAAAAAAGAAAGAGATTAAATATGAATAGTTTTAAAAAAATATTGAAATTTTTAGAAAAATTAAGATAATTAATTAGTTTTAATTTTAATTCTTAATCCACGTGATTTAGTTAAAAGGATCTTATATTAAGGATAAGAGGGAATATTTTTTTATATGTATTTTATATAATATGTTTTTATATGTATTTTATATGATACATTTGCTATATGATTATTGTAAAAAAAATTTAAAATTTAATGTTTTAATTTCATTTAAAATGTTAACTTAATATTATAAAAAAAATAATATATAATTATTGAGTATTCATAATTTTTAAAGATGTTATTTTTATTTTAGCACATATACGTCTTTAATCCATGTCATGAGATTCAACAGGTTTTTACGTTGGCTGTCGAGGGCCTAACACAACCTTCCTCCTTTACCAGGGCTTGGGACCGGCTATGACACTGCATAGGCGGAGTTAAAGTGGAGGAAAGCTACAGGAGTTATTTGTGACCGCAAGGTGCCTACTAAGCTTAAAGGTAAATTTTACAGAACAGCTATAAGACCAGCAATGCTATATGGTAGTGAATGTTGGGCTTTGAAAGGACAACAAGAGCATAAGATGGGAGTAGCAGAGATGAGAATGTTGAGATGGATGTGTGGTCATACAAAATTGGATAAGATACGAAATGACTATATACGAAGAAAAGTTGGGGTAGCACCTATTGAGGAGAAGATGGTGGAACATCGTTTAAGGTGGTTTGTGCATGTACAAAGAAGAGGGCAAGAGGAGCCAGTGAAGAGAGTTGATCAAATGACCTGGAGCCCGATCAAAAGGCGTAGAGGAAGACCAAAAAGGACATTAAGGGAAGTTATAAGGAATGACCTTTTGAGATATGATCTATCTGAAGAGATGGCGTTTGATAGAGCTCATTGGCGTCGTTTGATCCATGTAGCCGACCCCACTTAGTGGGATAAGGCTATTGTTGTTGTTGTTGTTATTTTTATTTTAGCATTATTGTTCAAAGAAATATATTGTTAAATATAAATAAGTATTTTTTAATTTAAAATAGGGTTACCTTTTTTTTTAATATTTTATAAAAATTTATTTTGTACAAGATGTTTGTCTTGCCTGATATGATACCTAACCTAATTTGGCCCAGGTTTTTTCTGAGCCATGCAACAGGCTCGGTCAAATCCGGGCCCATGAACACCTCAAGTCTTGTTTTAATAAGGCTTGCTTCTCATTTTTGCTCTTAGGTCCCGTTGGTTGCTTATACTCTCGGAGAAAGGAATGAAATATTTTATGGATTTTGTTTAGTGTGACAATTTGGCTGCACTTTGGAGGTCTAATTACCACACACACACATATGTGTGTGATATATGTATCATATATAATATATATCAAATATAGGCGTATTTTCGTTTTTAAAAGTATATGAGGAATACAGAAGGGAAAAAAAGGACTTAGGGCTAAAAAGTTCAATTTTACTAATAGCCACACAAAAAAAAAAGGATGGGTCTGTACTATGGTATAGGTAATTCTGTTGTAGACACAGCATCAACAAACAAGATAATGTAACATCTTCTCAATATTGGCCTATATATGACACTGACCAAATGCGGAGAAATGGGAGTTGTATTGATATACAAAAAATATAAAATTAATTTTTTTTATATGAAGTTTAACAATATGAAATTGATTTAGCTGAAGAAGCTATATATGGTCTTCAACCAAAAACATTTGAATTAATGAGTACACATGATTTTACAATTTCAGATCCGTACATTGTTGTTGATGCAGGAAACTACTTGAATGTGAGGCATCGATCTTGGAACTATCAATAAGTTTTACTACAATTTTTCTATTAGGCACAAATCAGCCTTATGAGTACGTGTTACAATTTTTTAGAACAACTCAGTTACAAAACAAAAATTCACGTGACTTTATTATAAAAAAATTTTTATATTAAGAATATGGGAAAGTAGTTCATATGGTTACAATTTACAAATAAAACAACAAAAGTGGGAATGGAAAATTATAACTAAAAGGGGGAGTAAGTAAGTAATAATTATTCCTTCCGATAAAAAATATAAGGGGTTTCCAACTACTTCACGTGTATTAAGAAAAATTGGTTACACTTTTAAACTTCTCAAGAAAAATTCAACATCCCATTTTTATTCTTATTAATTACTAATAATTAAAGTTGTTTACACTATTTTTTATTACAAATTACGAGACTAGTCATCAATGAATAGGGGCAAAAAAGATAAACTACTACTAATTATTACATAACACCTTATATTATGGATTAAAAAAAAATTCTAGAAAATTCTTTATATTTTGGACAGGAGGAGGGAATAATACTTAAAACTATTTATATGATGATCGCTTATTTTAGATATATGATACGATGGATTGATATATGTAGTTACATGAATATATTAATATAATTATAATAAACCACGTCAGCTTGTTTAGACGAATGATCATATCTACACTTGAAAACGCCTCTATATTTCAATGACGTAAAAAATAATCATCGTGAAACCAACGAGAATGACAATATTACCTATTAAATTTTCTGGACAAGCATCTTGCGAGAGAGCTAAATCATATTTCAATTCTTTCAAAACAACATATAGCATGAAATTATTTAGTAAATCAATGTGTGGACATATATGTTATATAATTATTTTTAAAATCAAATGATTCGCTCGGGGTTTTCGCATCATTTGGGTTTCTGGGACTGTTGGCTCCTAATTGTTTATTTTTACTTTTGACAAGTAAAGGTGCGTTTGGTTCCAAGTTCCCTTGTATTTGTGTGTGTGTAACTGTATATATATATATATATATATATAGATTTTTCCTATTTGTATTATTACTTGATTGATATTTGAGACATGACACTTAGATCATCAATATTTTAAATTAAAAAAAGTGTCAAACAGTGATTCATTGGAGCTAACTTACCTAAATCACATGTTTAACAGACTCGGGTGTAAAAATTAATTTTTTATTTAAATTCTCATTTTTTAAATTCAATCCACTTATTTTATCAGATTAAACAGGTTATTTTGTCATATTTAACTTATATTGTTGGCTGTAATTATAAGAGGTAGTCATTATTTACATTTATTTCTTTAATTCTTGTAAGATTTTGCCATATCCTTTCATAAAATAAGATGTACACACACAGATATATATATATATATATATCATATCAAAGCATTATTGACCAATTGTTTGTACACACACAACATATTTATATTATTGTTATTACTATTAAAATTAAATAGTAAGAGTTAAAGATTAGTGTTGCTCATAAATAGTATTAATATTGAAGATGACAGGGCGTACTAACACATGAAGTGACAGGACATGAAAGAAGTAAGAAAAAAAAGTAGAAGTGATGACAAAGAATAAAGATTGAGGTTACCAAAAAAAGAATAAAGATTGAGGTGGTAAGGGGCCGTGACCTGAGGTGAGGGATGAATGATGCTTTGTTATTCTGAAAGCAGGAGGCCCTGTTGATTGCGTCCTCATGAAAACGACTGTTCGAAAGGTTGTCAGCCTTTTACCCCTTAGTTATTCGGCGACCCGCAGCATCCACACGGTCCAAATTTTATATTATATTTTTATTATTAAATATTATTTTCTAAAAATTTCACAGTTGAAAGATTATTTTTATTTTAAAAATAATAAATATTAAAAAGTTTATATAATAAATTTGGACCACCCAGATTTATTCTAGGCAGTCTACATTTGTTTTTGTTTTAGCGGCAGTAGAAGACCTCGGTCATTCGGTGATGAGTATGAGCACTCTGCTAATTGTTGTGATGAGATCTGTATTATCCAATTTTACTTTGGATGATCAAAATTTTAAGTTTTTTATTTTAATTTTTTAAATAATAATATCTTTTATTTAAAAGAGTGACAATTTGAAAATTATCTTTATTTTACATTCTATTGCTAATAAAATAAAATATTTTAAAAATATAATAATAAAATTAAATTAAATTTGTACTGTTTCAACGCATGCATCAATTTGTATATATGCCGTAAATTTTGAACCAAATTTTTTATACGATAACATCTTGTCTTTTTATAAACATCAATCAGGTAATAATACAAACACATGTATGTATGTATGGATATAGATACATATATATGAACAAGGACGAGGCAACAGGAAATGATTGAATGTGAACTGACAATAGGAGGGTTTTGGTTAGCTTTGAGAGGGAGGAGGAAGTGGTTATCAGGGAGCAAAAGGATTTTACACTTTGGGCTGGCCCAGTAATTTTGGCCCATTCACATCACGAAGATGAAGTCTAATTTTTTTTGCAGTTTGCTTTTTATTATTATTATTTTTTGCCAATGCAGTTTTCGCCCTGATCTTAAATCTATACTTGTCAAATTAACAATTACCTAAAGAAAAACAAAATACTTGGGGAACTGCACCACCTATACATCTTTTTTTTATTAATTTTTCTTATCAAGAAACACACTTGTCTCATTTTAATTTGCAGCCAACAACCAACCTAAAGCCTCTTCTTTATATTTAATGAGAAATTGATTTCGATTAATAAAACGTTAATAGGTCTATGGAGCTCATTTCCTTATTATTATTATTTTTCTCCCTTAAAATATCAACCATATATTTATCTTTTAAATACAAAAAAACATATATTCAATATCAATTATATACTTGCTGATTTTGAAGAAAATTTTTGTGCACAATAATTCAGGAATAATTTGAATGCTTGTATTAAGAGAAAATAGTAGCAAGTTGATATGTATAGTTAATCTAAATATCATTACTATAGAACTTATCTTCGAATCCCTTGAGGCAAATCAATGACTTCATGTATTTTTGGAAAATGATTTGAGCATTCTTTAAAATGTTTTTCAACCTTTCAAGCCTACCATTTAACTGCTTGAACCCCTCTTTGAGTCTTGTATTGCAAATATATATTAATTTTCTTTCTGCAACCTACATTTGACCCTAACTCATATAGCTTGAAAAATTATGAATTACTCTTAATCTTGAGACAAATGGTAAATCATTTGTGCTAGGAAATAATGGTGTGGGAGGTGTATATTGTAATATATTGTTAAATTTGGGTATGGGCAATGTAATGTGGGCATCATGTAACCTATTTACACTCTTAAAAAAAAAATAATCAACAAGTGCAAATAGCATCTTAAGAGATAAATTTAGGGGAGTTACTTGACTTCATCTAATAAGCATCAAAATGTTAAGTGATGAAAAGTGGTGGTTTGTAATGTGTCATTTATCTCAAGATATTTAAAATCCCTATTTCCCCTTAATTTCAATAAGACATCAACCCTAAGCACGCTACAAGCTTAAACGTCCCATTGATCTTAGAGTTACATAGTGTCTATCTTATAAGTGGAGAGAGAGGAAGAGGCTAGGCATATGAAGTGTTGATGTTAAGGAATTTTTATGCACATTGGAGTGTTACTTTTGATCCTAATACTTATAGGAAAGTTGTTCTTTGATTAAACACACATACACTCTCTTTGGAATTGCTCAAAAACTGGTTATTGGGTTAGAAGTCATGTAGCTATAGTCATTTAACTCATTCCTATATTGTTTATCATTGGTAGCAATTGGTGGGAAGAAAGTTCATGTCGCCATAGTAATTAGATAATTCATGCAATCAAGCTGATTTTCTTACTGAAGTTTACTCGAGGACGAGTAATTGTTTAAGTTTGTGGGTGTATTAACTATACCAAATTACATACTTTTAGGTAATTTTTCTTGAGTTATGCATACAGTTAATACATATTTGTATATATTAGACAGTCAAAAGAGGAAAATGTGTAATCTAACCTTAATAATGCATGGTAGTATATTTTTGCCCTATTATGCTTTATTTTGCTATTAATTGGATCCTATGGTAGATTATGAATTCACATCATTGTTGTAGGCCTCATGGGGAGAACAGTGGAGCTACTCAAGCCCTTTTTCTAGAGCTAAGAGACCAGGAAAAGAAGGAGACCTTCTATCATGAGAAAAATTTGAGAAGAAGGAAGCAAGGAATGAAGAAAGCTTCAGAAGCAGTTCAAGCCGTGGCTTGAGCATGTGAAGCCGTGGCCTGAACCAAACAAAGACTGATGAAGTTGTAGCGTAAGACGTTGAGGCCATGGCCTAAACCAGACAGAAACACATGAAGCTGCAACCTAGGTCAGTCCGCCGCGGCACCACTCCTTCAACATCAAAATGCAGAGCTTCATTTTAATAGAGAAACTCGAGGGTATTGGGATATATTTGAGCTCCTGCAGCTAGGGCAATATTTTGGACTACAGGAAGCAATTTGGGAAGCTTAGCTCTACTAGGGTTTGCTTTGGGGTTGAAGATTCAAGCTTTGATTGAGAGATTTTCAAGAGATTGAGCTCCTCCATTGGTTTCATTTTCTTCCCTTTCATTCTTTTCTCTGTAACCTGCTATGGGTCTGAATATTTTGTATGATTATGACTTTGTAGTAGATATGAGTAGTTAAACAAGTGTTCATATGGTTGTTTCAATCTCTTGTATGGATTAAATACTCTATTTTTCCTTTATATCTGTGATTGATGAAATGACTATATTTGTTTAACTCTATGCTTAATGCTTCTTGTTGTTTGGCTACCAATGAGATTGTGGAATTAGCTTAATTGATACTTAAGGAAGCTAGATTAAGTATAGAATTCAAGTTAAACCGTGTGAGAACTTGTAACTTGCCTTGTTGAGTGAAGAGTTGAGTTGGTAAGGTAAAGATAAACTTGCCAACCTCACATAGACACAATAGGATTTGAAGTACAATTAAGGGTTTAATTGATTAATTAAGAGATTAATTGATTAATTAAGCTATAAACCTAATTAGAGTCTTGAGAGAGAACTTTTAGGTATTATGAAATCCTTGACTAAAATGGTCAATCATTGAGAACATATATAAAAGGAGTTAATTGAGTATTTAAGAAATATAAGAGAGAGAAATAACCCTAGGTCTTAAGTACATTGTTAATCATATCGAAGTATATCCTTTCAATGCTTTTTCTTGAGTTACGCATACATATTTGTACATACTAGACACTCAGGATAGGAAATTGTGCAATCTAATCCTAATAATACATGGTAGTCTGTTTTTACCCTTTTATGCATTATTTTGCTCCCATGGTAAATTATAAATTCTCATATGTGTTGTAGGCCTCATGGGGAGAATAGTAGAGCCACTCAAGCCCTGTTTCTAGAGCTGGGAGATCAAGAAAAGAAGGAGACACTATACCTTTTAAGAAAAATCTTAAAAGAAGGAAGTAAGGAATGAAGTAAGCTTCAGAAATATCTAAAGCCGCGGCTTGAGCAGGTGAGGCCATGGCCTAAGCTAGATAGAGACTGATGAAGCCATGGTGTATGAAGCTAAAGCTGTGGCCTGAATCTCATGAAAATGCACGAGGCCGCGGCCTAGAGCAGTCCGCCACGACGCCACACCTTTATCAGCAAAATGCAAAGTTTCATTTTGATTGAGAAACTCAAGGGTATTGGGATATATTCAAGCTCCTACAACTAGGGCACAAATCTGGATATTTTATAAGGGTTTTGAGGCTTTGGATGTGCTAGGGTTTGGACTCTTGGTGTAGATTGAAGTTAGGGCTTGGAGCATTGAAGAGATTTAAGCTTCCTTCTTTGGTTTTCTTTCATCTCCTACTTCCTTTCCTTACTTGTGTTCAATGATTGTAATGATTTGGATATATTTTCTTGTAGTTTTGTTAAATATAAGTGGCTAGTTGTTCTATTTCTAGGATTATTTTGAACCCTTGTATGGATTGAATTCTTATTTCTCCTTTATATTTATGATTAATGTTACATTTATGTTGATTTAACTCTATTCTTAATACTTCTTATTATTTGGCTACCAATAAGATTATCTTGTTCACTTAAGTGATACTTGAGAAAGCTAGATTAAGTAGAGAACTTGAATTAGGTCATGTGAGAACTTGAATCTTACCTTGTTGAGTGGATAGTTTTGTTAGTGGGGTAGAGATATACTCACTAACCTCATATAGTCATTTTAGGATTTGAATTGAAATGGGAAGTTTAATTAATTAGTTAAGAAATTAATTAATTAATTAAACTAAACACTTATTGGAAGACTCGAGAGAGCACGTATAGGTAAATCCGTATCTTGACTAATATAATCTAGCATTAAGAGCAAATGTAAAAGGAGTTTAATTGAGTATTTATGAAATATAAGAGGGATAAATAATCCTAGGTCTCTTTGCATTCCTAAAGTCCTTAGTCATCCTCGTTGTTATTTTTATATGCTTTTATATCATGTTATTATTTATTTAAATAGTAAACCATTTAGTTGTCTTACTCAAATTAATTGAAAATGTGGTGTCCAATGTTTGACCACTTTTGATCTAAGTCTATGTGGAAACGATACTTTATTCATCACTTTACTATTACCTCAGCCTATACGCTTGTGGTGTAACCCGGTGGCAAACATGCATCTTAGTTGTCCCTAATCAATCTCCTAATTAAATAGTTTCCTTTAGTGTTTATAATTGCTTTAAATAGCGACCAATTTGATGTTTGCTCAAATTAATTGAATATGCGATATTTAATGCTTGGCCCCTTTTAATCCAAGTCCTTGAGGGGCGATATCTTGCTCATCACTTTACTATCACCTCAATCTGTACGCTTGCGGTGTAGCCTGGTGGCGAACAGTCCAAAATATAAGTCCTATTTCAATAGTTTTTTTTTATCCAAAATATAAGTCATATTTAGAAATTTCTATCACATTAAATGTTCTTTTTCCTTTTTTACTCCTATTTGTAATTAAATGTAAAAGAAATAACAGACTTTAAATGCAATATATTAAATAGAGTAGTATGGGAAAATAAAGTATTTTTTTTACAAATTTAATGAGCAAAACCACTGTTCTTGTTTTCTGCACAATTAGTCAAGTGTGACTTATATTTCGGATGGGAGGGAGTAAAAAATAAATAAGACCTATTAACTTTTTATTAATCAAAATCAATTTCTTATTAAATACTACATTCAATCCTTAATGTAAGTCATTTTTAACTACCTCATCAAAATCAAGAAAAGTTTGTTACATCATTAAAACTGTCTTAAAATTCATATGTTTTTCATCTTTATCCTCTTATAAATACTATAAATTTAAACAGTTCACATTTTTTCTCATAATTAAATAAAGGTATTTTGAAAACAAAATAATTAATATTTCAAAAGCTCATAAAATATGACTTATATTTAAAATCATAAAATGTTTTTAAAATGTAATTAATAAAATGAACAAATGAGTATAAAGATGAGACTTTAGGTCAGTTATTGGATGCAAATTAAAATGAGAGAAGTGTGCTTCTTTGTAAGAAAAAATAATTAAAAAGGTGAAGTGCACGGGATCCATTCTCATCTTGGAGTTTAGTTTCTTAAATGATAAAATTTAATAAAATTAAATTACAGATATAGAGTCTAAGATAAATCACATCAACCTATGAATTAGTGCAACAATGCAGCATATTGTAAATTTTATATAGATATAAATATAAATATGTACAAATAAAGATAAAACATAAATTTAATATAAGACAAGAATATTTTTTTTATCATTTAACAATCTTGTATATTATAAAAATAATTTTATTCAAAAAAATAATTTTATGACTTAAAATATATAAATTTAAACTGAATTAAAATAAATTAAATTATAATTTAATATATGAAGCTCTTCTTACTGTTTGAGATATCTAAAATCTTTGCAAAGGAAAAAAAAAAAAAAAGACAGAGACATATCTGAGATCATCAATTTATATTCATGCGCATTACTCATTTTTAGCACCGAAAAAATGTGTCATAGTTAATTTAGTATATGTAATGAAATGCTTAATACCTCATTAAATAAACCTTGCAGTTATGCAAAACTGAATACTTATGACAACAGTTTCCCCCCCTTTTCATCGAATCTAAAGGCATCCTTTTCATATCATCATACCCATGGATACTCATTATTAAAAAGTTCACTTGAATTTTGTTAACTTCTTCTTCTTCTTCGACGACTACTACTACTACTACTACTATTATTATTATTATATTTTAGCATTTGCATTATCTTCAACACAACGTTAGAACTAGATTTTTGTGATGTGTTTCTCTCATTAACGTAATCAAAGACCTTCTTAGCATCATTTACCAAAAAAAAAAAAAAGACCATATTAGCGTCAGATTCAATAACTACATGCTTGAATCTCAATTGTGAAGCAAGTTCCATATCTATTCCTTTCCCACCTCCTTCTTCGAGTTCATTGAAAACCAATCAAATAAATTCAAGCTATCAAACTCATTTCCCAAATTTGGCCAGATTAATTCATCCCCTTAGATTCATTCTTTCTTTCTTTCTTTTCTTAAAAAAAAATTCATAGGCTGAAATTATTTCTTACTGTCAGTAAGAACTAGTTTCCTTCATAGTACTGAGATCAAATGATAGACTTCTTTTCACTAAATTTATTTTATACTCAAAAGTTAAAATTTAAACTTTCATTCACAAGGAAAAATATGCTATACTTACTAGAAAGAAAATATGTTTCAAAAAAGTAAAAAAATTTATCTTGATATATTTAGTAACTTATTATAAATTTTTCGTTTAAAATCTTAATATGATAATCAATAAGAAATCCAACCCATTAAGATTGATTTTGTTTCTCCCATCCCTTACAACGTTTTTTTACCAAATATGGCATGTTTAGATTTGATGGGACCGCAATGTTGATTGGTGAACAGACTTTGACACGTGGAACTGTCAAATCGCAATCGTATTCACTCACGAAGAACCAAAGGTTCATTATTCCTTCTTACTCTTATAGAGTATTAATTAAATTGATTAATTTTTAATATTTTACTAAAAATTATAATTTTTTCCTTATGAATTTATCTCTCTATTTTTTAAATATCATTTAATTTTTAATATTTATTAAACATTGAAAATTTGTTTATCGACTTAGTTTCTATTGATAAAATTATTTTTTTACAATACAGAAAAATACTATCATTCTCATTATATATAAATAAATAATCAATAATATTATGAATTACTGCATAACTTTATTTTGAAAAGATACATAGCTAATAAAAAATTAATTGCATGAATAGAAATTTTTAATTTTTATATTCTATATATAATAAATATTAAAAGAATTAAATCTTTTTAAAATAAAAGAAAAAACATGAATCAAGTCAACAGTATTTATAATAACCAAGTTGTCCCTACCAAAACCAACAACTTGCATCATCTTGGACATTGATGATCGTATTTATAACAGCAAAGTTGTCACTTATACATAATTGTTCCCAACTTCCCATCATCTTTCACGTTTATAATCCACAATTATTGTCTCAATTTTAGTCCTTCTATCGTAATTAACCGAGAATTGACATTGAAAAACTATTTCAGTTTGATCTTTTAAATTTTATTTTTGAAAATATATTAACTGTGAAAAATACTTTAAAATTTTATTAAAATTTCGTAATCCTTTATTTTTTTTCAAATATATTAAAATTTTTGAAAAATTTAATGCAGTTAATTTCCTAAATGCTTACATGGAATTAAAATGACTTTTCCTACATGTTCAAGATTTAGTTTCCATCCTCTTTTTCGTCCATGGACAGATAAATCCACAAATTATAACTTCACATTTTTGGACAATATTCAATATATAAGATTAAAAATAAAAAAATATATTAATTTAATTAAATCAAATAGACTATGGTTGAACCAATGTATCTAGAAATTAATGTCTCAATTAATTCAATGATTGGTTCAATTTTAAAAATATTGTATAGAAGAAATTAAGAAAAAAAAAGAAAAAATTAGAAGTATACATAAAAGTAACTAGCTTTACTTGGTGCACAGATCTAAGAGGTAATTTGGTAAAAGAAGTCAAATTTGATGATTTAATAATACTCCCTTAAATTCTTTTTATAAAATATTTTTAACTGTATTTTATGTAAATTAAAAAAGTTAGTTATCTTCTTAAAATCATAAAAAAAATTAAATATTTTTTTATCTTTATTTAATATACTAATACAATTCATATTAAATATCATTTAACCAATTGAGAGTGACTCTTTCATCGAAAAAGTCTAATAATAATTTACAAGAAGAAATAAATGACGAGGGTAAACTAGGAAAAATTGCATTAAATATTATAAGGTATTTTATAAAAAAGATCAGAAATTTTTTTTTAAAATTTCATATAAAAAGAACCGAAGGGAATAAGTCCGCAGCAGATGAGTAATGGAAATGAAATTTTAAAAACAAGAGTATTGTGTAATGTAACATTTATGTAATTTTTAGAAGAGGGAAAGTTTTTGTAATTTAGACTATACGAAACAATGATTAGTATATTTTACTCTAAATGATCGGATGGCTAAAATTATTACAGATAAATTAGTTTATTTTCTTGTAATTATTTTCCTAAGTAAATTAACGATATTAAAGCCTTGAAAACTAGCGGCTTGCTATTGCTGGTTAGTGCACAGTGCACTCAACTATAAAGTCGCAAGTTTGAATTGGCAAGAGGACTAGAAATTAACGACATTAAAGGAAAAGAAACTTTTTATTATATTTTTGAAGTTAAATAATTGAAACGACCAAATTAACACTTAATATAAAATTAAAGAATTAAAAGTATATTGTTGTGCATGAATTCAAAGCTCATAAGAAAATTAGCACCTCATTGCCACTTATAAATTGCTTAGATTAACTTTAAACGATATCAATTGTATTTTATTTATTTTTTCAAATTTTGATATTTATTTTATTTTTAAAAACTATAATACAAACTTAAGTCAATTTAAAAAAAATAATGATTTTAAATATAAAAAATTCAAATTTAAAATCTTCACAATTCAAATAAAATACATCAAACCCCATCCAAATCCCATAAATACCATCGAATTTAGAGGAAATATATCATATCAAAATGTCAAAGTGACAGATGTTTCTCACCAAACTCTCATTGACATGCAGCTCACATCCATTCAAAATTTGGTGTTTGCCACTAGCTCGACCTGTGGATTGAGGGAAAAACATTCTATACCTTTTCATACTATAAAAGAGACAACAATAATTCTATGGAGATCTTGAGGTATCAGAATTGACATCTTCATTTTTGAGCCATAATGCAGTCACTTGAAGGCTTCCATGTAAATGCTTTCCAAAAGCAATATCCTGGTGCCTTACAATGGTCCTCATTGAGGCACCTGAACCAAAATAAGTACTCTCCTACGCTATATAATATTTTAATTCATATAATACTTCATTGCATGGTATATATAAAATCCTTTCATATAAATATCATCAGCTACATCCAAATAACCATATGCTTTTCAAAGAACCCCTTCCAATTTTCTGAGGGGTTGCAATTGATCAAAATAGAAGAATCTAATTCAACCAATGTGCCGTACTTAACACAACATCACACTCAAAGAAGATGCACAATTAGTAGAACTGCTGGTGCTGTTGAGAATGAGAATCTGACTGCAAAAAAAAAATACTTCAACCAAAATCAACAAAAAGGGTAACATTGGGGCATTTCTTGAACTATGCTTACCAAAACCCATTTGTATACAGATAGGGCATAATCCCTCATTCCTGAGCTCCAAACAATGTGTAAATTTCCGCTATAGAAAAACTATAACCAGTCCTTGTAAAGGTCATCATTTTGTGATGATGCTAAGCCAGACTGGGTAATCACACATTTATGTACAAACAAATAACATTCCAAACTGCTCTATATAAGATCATGTAGGTGGATAAAATTTAAAAAATTCCCTTTCCATTTTCAGCCATTACTGGGCATGTTCTTCTATAGTTCAGTGTGACTTGAACCAGTAAATGAGAGCTCGTGGACACACTTGGAGTAGGCACACAATATGGTCAAATAAATGTACTGCAATAGATTTTCAAATTCTTATACTTCTGCCGTAGGTTCTTGTGCTCCACGAGACCTGGACTCAGCAATCTTTGTGGCTACCTCTGTTATTACAAGCCTAGTTAAAAGCAGCCCTGCAATCAGAGCTGCTGCCATTAACATTGTGAAAACAGCATTCCAGCTCTGTGCAGAAATGTAGCCTGTTAATAGGGGGCCAATCGCCGCCCCTACAGAGCCAGTTCCATCAATTATTGCTGTCACTGTCGCCAAAGCCCTTGAATTTCCATTAAGTGAACTGTGTGTTCCCAGGTCAGCCGAAACAGCTGTTGTTATGAGAGCATAAGGTCCATTCACAAACATCCCAGTGATGAACATCAAAGCTACATTTAGAATCAATGATGCATGCCCATAAAACCGATAGAAGAAGAGAGCAGGGATTGCACAGTACATGAAACTTGCTGCTGTTATTGCTCTGGCATCTAAGCTATCAGAAATGTGACCAGCCAGGATTCCGCCAAGCACTCCTCCAACATCAAATATAGTGGACAGTGTTCCCGCTGTCTCACTAGACAGAAATTTGCCATCAATTGCTGCATGACCATGAGAGTAAATGAGTAATCAAAGATTTTTAATAGAGTAATAACGCTTTATGTGGTTTCTATAATTGGAATGAAAGAAAAAATTATGAAGATTAGAACATAAAGACAGTGTAAAACATCAAGAAGAAAGTTGAGGCACCTGTGTGACTAATGTAGAATGGAAGCCAGTAGAGAAACGTATATGCAACCAACTTAGCAAAGAAAAGACAGAGAGCAAAAGGAGCAACCCCAGGAATTTTCCATGCCTGTATGAATCCTATAGCTTTCTCCTCAACGACCGTCTCAGGCCTTAACAGTGGCTCTGCAATTTCTTCATCTCCATTTTTCTTTGGTGAACTGCATTCATCTTCCTCTCCATCAGCTCCAACAGACTCAGGTGATACAGGCAACAGAAGAAAAACCGCCAAACCAATGAAACCAATGATAAGTCCTGGCACAACGAAGGACCATCCCCATCCATAGCTTAACATAGCAGAAGCAATCAGAGAACCGGAAATGTTCCCGACAGAAGTGTGAGCATTCCATATACCCATAATCAACCCTCTCTTCTTCTTTCCAAACCAATTACCAACAACAGCAACTACTGATGGCCATCCAGTGGACTGAAACAATCCAGCAATCATTTGAACTCCTAAGAAATAATAGAAGCTATGGATGTTTCCCCAGTACCCTACACCAAAAAGGGAAGTAAACAAACCAGTTCCCAACATTCCCACAGTTATAAAAATCCTCAGATTTAACCTATCCCCTAAATGGCCAGAAAAATACATCCCAAAAGCATATACTGCAAGAAAAGCAACATCCAATTCACCAAGCAGGGCTGTCCCATCTGGTCCATTAAATGGAGCCCAACCACTTCCAATAGTCCAGGAAGCCTTTCTGTTTCCAATTGACTCATTGGTAATATTTGATCTCAATAGAGGGAATTTCAAGCCTAAATCTGTTGATTGGGGATCAAGGACACTCTTTACAATACTTGTTGTTTTTCGGGTAGCATGATAGCTTGTATAAGCAATAAATGTTACAATCAGAACGATAGCTTGGTGGGTCTTGAAGGAAACAGGGCTTCCCTTAATGGACTCTAGGATCCTAATCCCAGGAGGCTTACTGCAACTTCTCTCAGACAAAACTTCTACTGCTGGACCCATGTATTATTTCTTAACCCAGATGCCAGAAAAAGGAAGAAGTTAATACTTCCCCTTACAGAATTTATCTGCAAAGATAAGAAGGCCAAAAGAAATTATTGTTAATGAAATGTAACTCTGAAGAATGAATGGATAAGCAAGAATAAGCTAGGGCTAGTTGTGTATGCCTAACAAAAGATTTAGTTTATTCATTACCTTGTATTAATCATCCTAGATGCTGAGAGTAGAAACGGCCATTATTGTAACCGCTCTGTGTGTGTGTGTGTGTGTAGAGAGAGAACGAGAGCTTTATATATATATATATATATATTTCAATATCCAAAATCTAACAGGATGAACACATAACAACGTAATCAGCAGAATCTGATAGCTTTTGATAGAGTGAAATCATAATTGTAGACGATTCATGGTTAGAAATTTAGTTCGTTTTGACTAAAAGGAAGAGATAGAATTCAACTCCAAAGGAGAAAACCAAATTCGGAGAAACAGCAACAAATTACCTCAGAAGGTAATATCAAAACAAAAACACAAAAGGAATCAAGGGATCAAAGAAGCAATCGCCGGTATCAGCTTAACAAAAAAAAAAAGTCACCAAGAAAAACAACAATTTGAACCCAATTCCGGCGATCCCACCACAATGGAATCCAATTCTGAGTTTTAAAATACAGCAAATCAAAATGAAACCGAACCCAGAAGCAAATTCTCACCAGAAAAAAATCTCCAAATGCAATGAGGAAAAAAGAAATGAAAAGTATAAAGAAATTATACCTCTGGTTATTGCAAGCTCTTAATTACTGGGTCTGGGTCGGTTTCGCTTGCTTCTTGTTCGCAACTTCTGTGCCTTGTGTTTTCTGCTAGTTGCTCCTCCTTAGTCGTTTAGTCCTTCCTCATTGACACGCAGAGACACGACGTGCTACGAAAGTACTTAAAATGAACGATAATATTATTTTATTGTGAGAAACGTCAATTATGCCCCTCTGTCTTATGAGGAGTGCTTTTTCCAATGCACGTTTCCTCTGATTTACGAGAATGCCACGAGTTCACATGAATTGACGAAAAAGTGCTCTTCGGTTGAACGGCATCTCTACTTTGGTAAAATTTGCCCAAAATATATTGATGATCCGTGCTTTGCACGTGATCCATTAAGATTTAAATCAATGTTATAAAATTATATATACACACAGGTACCTATAAAAATTAACTCTCAAAAGGGTGGTATCATAGGAAAAAAAGGATACAAAAGATTAACATAATAGAATAGGATGGTTAAAGATAGAGTGGCTTTTTTTTTTTTAATATTGATGAAATTACATAGACCTTTTTTCTATTTTTAAAGCATACATTTTAGTTCAATTTTTAATTAAATTAAGAATATTTTATTAAATATTTATGCCTTTTTATCAATTAAAATTTATATTAAAACAACTTAAAATTATTAATTTATCCATACAATCTAAAATCTCTTATTTCTATTATAATAAAAAATAAATAAATTCAAAATATTTATATAAAAATTCATGATAATATTTCTTTTTATTTGACATTAAAATATAACATAAGCATTAAACAACGTAGGTAATTAATTATAGTATTATTTAAATAAAATCATTTTAAATATTAACTTAAAAAATTAATAAAATTTATAATAAATAAAAATATGTGAATTCAATCAATATAGAACATAAAAAAATTGTAAGAAACCACACTATTAAAGTTAAAAGGTTAAAAAAATGTGTTGAAAATATTACTAATACATATTAATATTAAAGAGGGACATTCTGGCTAAAAAAAGGTTAAATTTGATAAATTAACAAACAACAACTCCCCATGGGATTGTGGCAAAAAAAAAATGGTACTTAATATCAATTTAATCTAAATTAGTTAGAATCCAACAAGCAATCCTCCAAAATAAAATAACAAACAAAAAAGTTTAAAATTAGCCCCCTTAAGCATTTTAACAAACGACACAGAAACAACAACAACAACAACAATTGCATAAAACACAACAATAAGCTTTATATATGTGTCACTGTGTCAGGAGCACGGTATCTCGTCCATTTAATTTGCATAGTATCCAATGCACACTTTTTATCCCTGGCAATATTTTCTTCCTCAAATAAAATCATTTAATAGTATTATTTTATATGTGTAATAAATGCATCTAACATGTTTTAAACAAAATTTCAAATTTATCCTAAATTTTTTTATCTACCCACATTAATATTTTAATTTTTCAAATGTATTTTCTTAGAAATATGTTTTTTGGCCAGATTTTTAGAAGCATATTTACTTCATATATACTAATTATAAAATAACTAGTGAGGATGTTACATAATGTATCATTATTTTTAAATTTTTATCAATTTTATTATTATATTAATTTAATAAAAATTTAAAATTATATTTTTATTATTATTATTTTTGTCACCGGCCCCCTTGATTTTTTTTCTGGTTCCGTCCCTGTAGGTGGTTTGCTAGGAAAAAAAGTGCTTAGTTGATTAATGTTGAATATTAATTGATGATACTAAAGTATTAATATTGATTAATGACGGATTAAAATATTTAATAGAAATTATACTCAAGTTTATTTTTAAAAAATATTTGTGTTACTATTTACCAAAAAATAATTGATGGGCTGGAACCTTGGATAACGAAGTAAGTATATTATTGATTTGGGTGCACTGTCAATTGCAAAGTATTTTAGATATTTATTTTAAATTCATGTATCATATCATAATATTAATTATTAATAATAATAGTGATAGTATGACAGTGATATTGATGATAATTGCACATAGAAAAAGATAGAAGAAAAGGGAGAGAAAGAGCAAGAAGTTTCATTGCCGAGACATTATTTGGATGTTCTTTAATTTTTTTTATTTTTGAAAAATAAAATAGATATAAAGTGTATGGAAGTGATTATTTGAGTAAGTTATTTATTTAATAATAAATAGAACAATTTTTTTGTGTTTTATAGAAATTCTTTTGATTATTTAGTTTTAAAATTAACACAAATTTTTAAACCGTTTATTGAAATTACATACGCTTTCCCTTCATTTTTAAAATATGCAGACTTTTCTTGATATAAAGGATAGTTTATAGGATACAAACTATTTTTTAAATCTTGTTAAAATTATAAAATCTCTCCTTTAATTTGAAAAACTATTTATTAAAAAACAAACAGAGAGAAATCCAAACGCATTAAAACACAAGGACACAAGGACACCTACTCCAACCCTATTACACAAATAATGCGTAGACTGTCGGATAGAGTTCATACTCTTTAACTTTTTTTAATAAAAAATTTATGTTATAGTATGAATTTTATAAACTCACTCATACGGCTTTAAAAAGCCCAAGCAGGATTAATTTGAACATGTGCCCATGTGAACTTGTCCCTCTTATCCTTTTTATAAAAGCTCTTAATTAAATCATGTGAATTAAAATAGAAATAATTAAAATTAATTAGTTTTAATTTTATAAAAAATTACTGTAACATTTCTATAATATCTTTAATAGAAATCAACAACTTTTTTCACATTAGTACTTCACTAAATTTTATAAAAACACTTATATTAAACATAATAAAATCTTCTAGAATAACAGAAAGGAGCATGGTTATCAATTAAATTAACCTTTAAAAAAATTTCCTTAGTAGAGTTGACAGACTATTATTGATCATTTTAGTAGATAAATAAAGTATTATTTACCGGTTGATCGTGTGAGTGATTTGGTCCTACTACCCTAAATTCTCTCACAATTGCGTGGACGCATCGCTTTTAGATCATGTTTATCAACAAGACACCATATTTAACGTTCATATGACTTGCAGTTTCAACTAGAAATCCAATTGATGATATAATAATACACCACAATAGAAGGAAGATCGAGTGGAATAATGTATGTAAATGCTCTGAATAATTATTATCAACAATAATTCGCCGCCAAAATTGATAAAGATTGCATTTATATTAGCATAAGTCTGAATTTAAGCAAAGAAAGTCGAAGATACAAGTTATAAAGAAATAAATCTAGTCTATAATTCTATATACTAGTAGTACTAATAATAATAGTAATAATTTCTATAAAAAATAATAATAAATAGGTAAATGAATAAATAATCTGTGTAGAAAGTCAATTTGATGTATTTGGCTTATAAATAGTATTATAAGTTGATATATTTGACTAATATTAGGATGGAATTTTGTTGTTTTGTGACATATATAATGTTAGAGAGGTCACTCTATTTTTGAAAACAAGTTTTAGAAATAAGAAAATAAAAAATCTGTTTAAATAATTATTCTTAAAATCATAACTAATAAATGTTAGATAAATTATTCAAAATTTATAACTTTACCATTAATGAGATGGGTATTTTTCATATTTTCTTATATTTTTCAGATAAAAAATACTGTTTAGAGTATTAAATTTGTCATAATTTCAAAATAGTTTCATAAATTGTACCTATTTAATGTTTGAAAATTTTATTATATAATTAATGATGTGTCATAACATGGGAAAATAAAGGGTTAATGTCACCTTGGAGAAAAAAAAAGGGTTAATGTCAAGCGTACAATTGGCAAAAAAAATAATAAATGCACTATACACCCAAAATATGTATATTATATTTAGGAAAAATGTTCCCTTTATATCTTATAAAAAAAATGATGAGAGAATTAAAGAATGGAGGGAGTAATTAGCAATATAGAAATATTGTAGAAGGTATCTTATGGAGGTTATATAAATTATAGAAAATATAAAATTTATAATATTATTCAGCACAACTTATTCCATGCTTCATGCAATAAAAAAATTGAGTCCAAATTAATTTTATATTAAATAATAAATGTGGCTATTTTTAAAAAAAATAAAGATTATATATTGTTTCATTCTTCAGAAAACGTATATTACGTAAGAAAATGTGGCTATTTTTTAAAAAAATAAGATTATATTATTGTCCTAATAAAAAACAAGATGGTATAATTTTTTATTATTAAATTCTCTAATAAAAATATTATATAATTATATGATTATTTTTATTAAATGATATGATAGATTCATGATTGAATTGGATATCATAATCTTTAAAAGGAAATCTCATATCTATCATGATATTAGTAAAAAATATATTCAGATCATACTTTGATTAAAAAAATTATGCGTGTAAGTTGTTTATTTTTTAATTTGTCAACCTGCAAACTAACTCTAAGCTCTTTTAACACCTTCTATCCATCTTAATATTAGTACAGACACATGATTTTTTTTTAAAAAAAATTATAATTAGGTATTTTTTCAAACATTTTATAGATTCTAAAAAATAAGTTTCATTATTTATAACTTATTAATAGTAGTATATATTGATATATTGTTTACTAATTTTTCATAACATTTTAAATTTTAGTTCACTTTTTATTGTTAAACTCTTTATAAATGAGTGTTTCATTATTTTTATTCATCTTATCAAATTGGTTTGCAATTTGCAAAGTAATTTTAACCATGTATTTTTTGGTTGGTTCTTATAGCAATTGGTGTTTTTTTTTTTAATATAAATACCGTTGGATTTTGGGCCACCCATTGATGGCTTGATCTGATCCAATATTAATTAATAGGAAATTAATTGATATTTATTTTTTATGTTTTAAATTTTAAGTTCAAAATTTAAAAGGGAGCTATATATATATATATACATATATATATATATATATTGTAATAAGTTTGAGGAAGAGTTGAGGTCAGTTGTAAAGGCGTAACTCCCGCTTCGCTTTTCTCTCGATTCCTTCCTCCCATTATGTGAACGCACATTCCTCTTGTGATTTTGGTGTCTCTGCTTTGGAACGGTGGTTGGCATCCTCTGTGATCTCAGTTTAAACCATGTAGTATAAAAGAATTAATAAGATTCGGCGTACAGGAAATAAGTTAATAGAAAAACATGCAAAAAAAAAAAGATACATAATTTTTCCTCCTCTTGAAAATTGACAAATACAAGCATTTATTTATATTATGACACCATTATTTTTTTTTCAATTTTCCCAGACATTCTTATATTTATTTAAAAGCTACATTTTTTGAATACTTAAGTTATTCCTCTATTTCTCCATCTATATTTATTTTAGCACATACAATAAATGAAAGATTATTTTCAATTATAAATATTATAAAAATAAATTTAAGAATAAGATGGACAATATTTCTTCTGTGTGCATCATGGACTCATTTGGTTGCCGGGAAAGAAATGATGATGAAGTAGAATAGAATAGAATAAAATGTTAATCATGATAAATCTATTTGATAGGACAGTGAAATTGAAAAGAAGGTTATATTATCCTACACGCAATTTTTTTCCCTTCCTATTTGCTTCGTTCATCCCCCATTCTTCTCGTGAATTTTTTTTAGGATGAAAATTTTATAAACTATTTGACTCTGTTTCTAAACTGAGCAGGATATTTTCTTATCAGAAAGTGGGCAAGATTAACATCGTGGTTTGTACGTTTAAAATAAAATGTGGTTTTAGCGTGCTTCAATAGTCTAATTAAGAGTGTTTAAAATTGATTCAAACTAATTAAATTGAACCAAACCGATACAAAATGATTAAAATTGAATTGAAATAAAGTTTATTTTGATTTTTGTTATTTTAAAATCGATTCGGTTTCAGACCTTCGAAATCTCTGAATCAAATATACTATATTATTTATTTATTTTTTTAAATTTAAATATTATATTTATTTAATATATTTTTTTTATATTACTCATTAATACAAGTCTCTTAAGTAAAAAAGTTCATAAATAAGATTATAAGATATTTATTAGTTTGAAAGGAAAAATATAGATAAGTATATTGTTATAATTAATTATATGAATCTATCAATAAATAAATAAAAATAAAAAAAAATAACAAAAATTTTACATAAAATATTTATAATTTTGTAAAATATTTAGATATAATTTGTGTTCATAAAATATTTATATGAAATTTATTTAATTTAATTTTTAAAAAAAATAATAAATTTTATTAAAAAATTAATTTAACATAATACAAATCAAACTGAATAAAATTAAAATTAGAATTAAATTAAATAAATTAAAAAAATTAAAAAATTTCGATGTGAAACTAATTGGTTTGATCCAGTTTGGAATATAAAGGAGTCAAACTGAATCTTTGAAAACAAGTATCAATATTTGAAGGGCATTTTGGTCATACCACTCAAAATTCATAATGTTTCCGGAGGTGGGGTCAGCGCAATTCCATCGAACTGGCACGGGTACAGTGGTCATTACAGAAAAAGCCTCCATCTAATTATTCGGATGCTCTGGGCGGAACCATCCGAAAAGAATATCCGAATATCCGAATGGAATTATGCCTTGAGTAATGCGGATATCCGCAACGTTGACCCGTGGATTGTGATGTGGCGGAACTAGTGGATCACGTTTTCAATCCCCCACACACCGAAAGCCATGACTAGGCGCCACGTGGATTCGTCGTTCTTAAACACGAACGCAATTTATTTCACACTCTAGATTGGTTTCTTTAAATTAAAGTAAACATAACGGTGGTAGAAATATGAAATTAAACTAAGCACGTTCTGATAAATGATCTACGCAATTCATCAATTATGAATGAATAATATGTTATGCTGTTGATAAATATATATATATATACATATTTATAGCTAAACTATTGAATTAAATTATGTTAACTATAAAATTTTTAATCAGAATATAATGAATATATTTTAATGAAAATTATATATTTGTATACCTAAATCATATATGATTATTTATTTTTGCTTCAAAAAAACTTAGGTAGGTTGGCTTTCAAGAGTTTACTAGGATCATAATAGGTTTTACAGCCCAGAAAACACTTAAAAATAAAAAATCACTTATAGACAAGGTCTTTCTGGGGGTTATACATATTTTTTTGCCCCCAATTTTTCTTCAAAAATTTATCTATGTTACTCTGTTGGCGAAGTGCAAAATTTCCTATCATCAATCACTAGCTAGGTCATATCCCATACATTTTTTTTATCTCATTCCCACTTCTTCTTTTTTTTGGTTCCCAAATTATCAATATATATATTTACATATAGGAATATAGTAAGGATATGAATTTTATATACTTTGAAGTCCTCAAATTGGCATTATTGACAAGTGATAAATAACAATTTATTGTTTAGATTTTAGATAATATACAAATTAAGAAATATATATATAATTTTACAGGAAAGATAGTGGAGAAGAGTCGTAACCAAGTTGGTTTGAAGGAGATTAAAGAAGTGAATAATAAATTTGACAATGCTTGTGGAGGTGATGTCCGAGCCATACAATAGCATCAGCAACCGTAATAATATAATGTTATGAAAACCTTATAAAATAATGGATGCATGACTAATAGATCTGCACAGATATATATATATATATATATAGATGCTGATTAAATCCAGTGTTGACTCTCCCTTTATTAGTTTATTGTTAATGCAAATTAGTGGACACTCTCTTTCCCAAAAGCTTAATTTAGTTCGCTCTATTCAACTATTTACCATCTCTAGTAGTGCAACCTCTTATTAAAATGTGTGCAGTATATTAAAACAATTATTTTGTTAATAATATGCCTCTAGTGCACCGTCCCTTGCGTGAAAAAGGAGCAGTTATTTGTTTTCAAGTCTTATAATAATGACTCATTGGCCCAACAGACAACACGTGTATTAATGGAGAAAAAAATTGGTTTCACCTTGTTAGAGGTTTTTATCAAGAGGTGAAAGATTTGGATTATTACCTAGTGATTTTATTCAATTATATAAATTTAATTAATAAAAAAAGTCTTATAATGATTTCTTGATGAAAAAAAAAGGAAAAAAGTATTATAACGACTTATTTCCGAGTTATTTTTAAAGATTATTGCTGAATGAAGTGTGCCACAATGTGACCTCAATTTGATACCATTCATTATCAACATGTTAATGTACACTAGGCTGACGAAGACACGGCGCGTTTTCCGTGTGATAGTAACAGCCTATATCACGGTAAAGTATATACATATATATGTGTGTGTTTGGTTGGAATTTATTAAATCTCTTTTTTTTTTTACAAATATGTAATTTTTTTAATGAAAAGTTACTTTATAATTATTTTTAGTTTTAAATTCTTAATTAAAATAATTCTTTATTAACTTAAATTTAAATATTGAACTGAATAATTCTAGATGGGAATATGTATTTCAATTAAAATTTAAATTAAACAAAAATATAGAATACATTTTTATAATAAAATATAACCCTTATACTACTTATCTTCCCATTTTCCAAAAAAAACAATTCGTTATATTTAAAAATAATTTTGTATAATTTTAATAATATTTTAAAAATTCATACGATTTACACAATTAGAAAAAAAAATTTTAACGAATTTTTTTATGATAAGAAAATGAAAATCTATATATATATAAATTTTAATAAACTGTATTATTTATCAGTTATAATAATAATATAACGCATTTCTTATACTCTGTGTAATGCATAAGACTCACACTAGTTATTATTCTTTCTAATTCTTAATATTAATCGCATTCAATTAACTCACAGAAACAATAAAAAATTTGTTAAAAAATTAAAATTATCTTAAAATTGATATAATTTATATCCTTACTCCTAATAAATATACCACAAATTCAAATAATTAACTCTTTCTTATTCATAAATATGAGTATTTTGAAAATAAAGTAATTAATATTTCAAAAATTTATGAAAGACAGCTTATATTTAAGATCATAAAAAACTTTTAAAATGTAATTAATAAAAAAGATAAAAAAATTATTATTTTTAGTAAATTCTAATAATTAATTGACTAGAAAATATAAACACAGGGAGCGAATAAGAAACTGAAAAAAAAAAAAGCACTCTCAAAAAGTGGGATTTATAAGCTTTTGAAATTGACTTTAAATTGTGAAAAAAAATATGAAAGTAAACCAACATGATGGAGCTAATATAAAACACAAAAAACATAAGGTAAATATGTCTTATCACAAAGCCACATAACCCACTAGTTTTCACACAAAACACAACATAAACAAAGAAGAGCTGTCACTACTCCTATTATGAGCAAGGTAGGTTCAATGAAATTTTATATTATATATTGATTTAAATGACTCATATATGTTTAAAATAATTTTATTTTTTATAAAAAACAAAATTAAATTATTTAAATTGATCGAATGACTAAAATTGACTTAGCATTTTTTTTGGCCAAAAAAGAAATAATCTGAATATCATCTTTGGGTGTTGAATTCCTTTCCATCTAAGGCAGATGGTCCCTTATAGATGCTTCAAAATAATACCAACGAGAAATGTCTCAAAAAAAAAAAAGCTATCAAGATAGGTTGGCATGCACACATTTCCACAACTTTTAGTTCCTCGAGATATAATTTTGTTTCTATTCTATAAAATAAATACACCAAAAATTGCCTCAGCTATCACACACAGATATTATCAAACTCACATCACGGTTCTACTATTCACATGAATGTATATAAATGTTTTTGTATTTGCTAATAATCAAGTAAATAATTTGAAATTTACCACAACTCTTTAAATCCTTATACAATCACTTATATAATCAAGAATTGGTTAATTATAAATGGTTTTTTATCTCAAAAAAATTTTATGCGCTGGGTCCTAGAATGAGAGTAGGCCTAATTATAAATTTATCCTACTAAGAGATTGGCATGTGTTTTTCTCCACAAAGATCAATTAACTGAAAACTACTTTCCCAAACACATTTCACAATAAATTAATTATATCAAGTGACATTATAATTTATGATATTTCCCAAAATTTTGACTCAAGTACAAGTAGGGAATCCTTGGTTAAAAAAAAAAAGTACAAGTAGGGAATCGATGATGATTATATATATATATATAGATATATCTGGGGGGGGGGGGTAGATTCTAGTTTCTTGTTGTTCAGAAAATTTTAATTTGAATGTGTCAAAATTTCTCTTCATATGATATGTTATAAAAGGAAAAAACATTTTTTTTTAAATTTAATTGAAGAAAAGAATCAATTGACGCTAGCAAAAATTTGTGTTAACTTATTCATATAATTATTCTTAAGTTTTCTAATCCAAACATGATAGGTGTATAATATTTCAGCAATAACATTGTAAGAACAATTTTATTTTTTTTACTTTAAATCATAAACCATATCATATTATTATTCGAGAGTTTTTATTAGAGAAGTCAATAATGAAAATGTAAAAAACAAAAACTGCATATAACTCTATCCTTTTAATTACGTTGTATTGATAATATTTTAATTTAACAGGTTTAAACTATAAAACATTGCATAAATGATTTAAATCAATTTCTAAAACATAATTAATATTTAGCTAACTTATTTGAAATTTGAGATGTTTTACCTGTAACTTGTTCATAATAATAGCCATGCTCTGATTGCTCATTTGCTTAAGGACTCTATAATTCATCCAAACCCAAACTAACCCTGAAATTCATAATATAAATTACATACATTAAACTTAATGATATTCTTAACAACGATGATGACTGTAACAACAACAACAACAAGAACAAAAACAAGAACAAAAGAGAAAACACACATACACTTGTATTAAGGAGAGTTTGTTGGTTCAGTACCTGTTTTTCTTTAGTAAAATTTCTAATTCGAATCTTGTAAATGGATAAACTTATTTCTAAAGAAGCTTTATACTCATAAGATTCGACCATGTCTCACATATATATCCTCTGAAATTCTCACCCTCTATGTATCCTCATACATTGTTTTTTTCTTTCTAATGTTCTCTTCTCTGTATGAATCGATCTGAAAACCCTAACTCTTATGAACAACACAGAGGACTTATATATAAGAGGCAAGATTCTGACCTTTGAATCAGTCTTTGTTTCACAAGGAACCAGAATGACAAAAGCAAACATGAAATTACCAAATAGTCAAAGAAAAAAAATAGAAATGGAAGAAAAGTTAAACAAGTTGCGTATAGTGCGCAAATATTTGTATTTATGGTGATGGTTGACTTATGTGAACTGATAAAATTAATTGTTCATGGAGGTGCTCATAACTATATATAAAGTTTGACATATATTTTACGAATAATAATATTATGCAAAAAAAAAAAATGTTTTATGTTTAACTCGATTAATCAGATTAAACTGAACGTACAAATTCAGAATAGAGTTTGATGGGTATAATCGTCAATTAATGGCTAATATGTTGATGTTCGATGACCATAAAACCAAAGGCTAAGAGGAATTTTGGAATATCCAATACGAATTATTCCTGGCGTGCTGAAGCAGATGTCTGGTAAAAAATTTCGTCTTTTGATTTTTAAATTTGACAAAACTTACATTAAAAAATATTAAAACTAACCACAATCTTCTGGTTAGAATTAAGCTCACTGTAACATGATTTATGTCTGAAAGCTTTTACCTTAAAAGGAATTTTACATTTAGATTGTTTTGATCAAAAGCACTGTTAGTTAGTATACAATTTTAAAATAAAAGCAATTTTGAAAAAATAGAAGTAGGAAAATATTATTTCTCGTAAAAAGCATATATATATATATATATATTAAAAATGAACTTTTGTTTAACTTATTTGAGTCATAACTGATTTTTGACCAGTAAAAATATTTATAGACTACCCAAAATGAAACAAAACATATCCCAACCCATATGTACATATGTATAATTGTTCAGCAAAAGCCACGACTTACCTGGAATCTTCACTATTAATAAAAAAATTATAAGTGTACCGAAAAAAAAATTGGGCCTACGTATTTTAAGGCCTGGTAATTAAAAACATCTCAAGCAATCAATCGGGCCCAACTAAAAATATTTTAGACATTTATTAATTTTAGTTTTGGACTTTGAAAATTTAATTATGTTTAGCCCAATTATATTTCAGGCTGAATAGTAAGTATTTTAACAAGAGTTTTTTGTCACTAATAATTAGATTGAATGGTAAAAGACTTAATATCTCTTAAGTAAAGTCTTGAGTTTATTTTTAATTTAAATTTAAATTAGATAAATATACAAAAAAATATTATTTTTTTACCTTTGGCGAAAAAAAAAAATTAGTCCTTCACAACCATTTCAATAACACTCCACTAGAGTGAAATGAACAAGTCGAAATAACCCTAACACAGGGGCAATGATACATCACACAAGGGTACTGAAAATAATTTGAATATTTTCGATTAAATTATTTTTTAAAATTTCCATATGATTAATATAACGTTCATTTATTATTTGGATTTTTGTCCTTTTTTTTTCCTCCGATTGATCGGTGTTGATATCATAATTAATACTCCATAGAGTTAATAATAAAAAAATTAGTATAAAACATAAAATATGAAGACAAATAGTATCAATCAATATAAATATAAAAAGATAAAAAATACTATTCATAAGATATGAGTAATATGATTTAATTTAAATTTTGTGCAAAAATACACTTCCACTCTGATTGAAAAAGAAAAAAATCTCACCTTGAATGAATAAGTATTTATTAACTTAAATTCTTTTATATATTTCCTCTCTTTTGTGCCTTTTATTTCTTTTTGCCAAACTCAATAAGACAATTATATATGGCCAAAGAAATGCGTGTGTTTGGGGTGATATGTGTTAGGCGGCTTCTGGGCGTTTTGATTTGACAACGTGGTTAGGATCACTGAGGCATAAATATGCCACCCCAAACATATTACTTGATTTAAAGTAGATGGTAGAACACTGTTTGGAGGGGAATATTCAGTAGGCTTTTGAGCATCATATTGGAATCCAACTTCATTTTCCCATAAACAACAGTTCCTTTAAATTAATCTCTTAAAGCTTCTCCTTAAGACTAGAAAACAAATTTTAGGAAAAATCCATATTCATGTTATTTACTCTCAAACTTCATGTACAATTCACAATATATATTGAGGGGGTGTTTTATATAATAGCCATGCTTGAAAATCAGAGGGATATAGAGAAAGAAATGAAAGAGTTATTCTAATGAACATCCATATATCTATCTAAGTACTACTAGGAACAAGTTATATGTGTTTTATTTTATAATATCCAAGATTTTATTGGTTTGCTCTTCACACATAATATTTCATATATGTGTGTGTGAATCTATTCAAAATCGATGAAAAATGAATGAATCCAACTAAATTAAACCAAATAAAAACTAGCTAATTGATCCAAACTGACTTTAATTAAAGTTTGCTTCAATTTTTAGCTTTGTCAAACCAATTGGTTTGCTTCAGATTGCAATTTATAATACTCAGAACATAAATCAAAACAAATCAAGCTTATTAGATTTAACACAATATTTATGTATTTTTTTAATCATTGTCCCGTAATTTAATAGCCCAATGAATTTAGAATGACCTTAATCACAATTAATAGATATAATCAAAGACGAACATGGCTAAAAAATATATATACTGAATATTGTAAACGGAAAATAAACTTATAGCTAGGGGAAAACATTGGCAGCAAAATTTAAATAAGCAACATATTAAACTAGTATGAAAACAAATTTATTAAAAATGTGACTTTGAGAATAAGAATATTAATTTTATCATATAGAAGAAGTATAAATTTGAAACAACTTAATAAAAATTACAACATATTTTTCACAAAAGTACTCATTTTAACATGATTCAAATAATTTAAAACAATACCAAAACAATTAAAAATTTAACCAAACTGATTAAGTAGTTAAATTAATCAAGTCAGAACTTGTATGGAATCATTGATTTGGTTCGATTTAATTTCTATAAAAAACTAAATCAAATTGAACTTTTAAACACCCCTATATATATATATGTATGTATGTATAATTAAAAGAAAAATATATTAAAAAAGCACACAAATAATCATATAGGTCGGGGCTAATTAATTAATGTGCGCGCATATGATTATGCTGAGTGGAAAAAGTAAATGAATAAAAGGTTATTCTCTTTTTTTATACTATATATCAGCAAGCAAGAAAAAACTACAGATACACACACATACAGAGAATTATTCGGATCAAAAAGAATGTTCTGAAACACGAAAAAACCGTGGAAGAAGATTTATTGAGCAAATATCAATTTCAATGTTATCTCCTACCATTTTCTCTCTTCCTGAAGAATTGCTCGTAGAAATTCTAGCTCGAGTTGCATCTCCTTCATTCATTGATCTCTTTCATGCCAAGATAAGGTTAAACAACTGCATCTACACACACACAAACACACACACACGTGTCCTTTCTCCAATTAATTCCTTCATCTTTTACAGCAATGAATTAATCTCCATTATCTCTTTTTATTTTGTTTCGTGGCATACCATGCAAGCAGTTGCAGTTTCTGAGAATCCCTACATTTATAACCGAGTATCTGTTGAGGGATTGCCATTTATATTGACATTTAAATAAAGGGTAATGGAGGAATTTCTTCCTTTCTAAGAAAGTGCGGAGAAAATGGGAATCCAGAAGCCTTACATCATCAAGAAGTGGTACTGACCCTTTCTTTCTTTTTTTCTTTCCCTTGACATTGCCTCAATTAAAAATATCTCTAAACGGATGTATTATTCAAATATTTATAAGGAAAAAAAAACTCAAGAATTTAAACTCATACTTCAAATGCTTTATTTTAATCAAATCAAAACTCCAGCAAAAAATAAATGAAGAAAAGTGGATTTTCTCCTGCATTATTTATTTCCATAACTAACTTTTATTATTAACATTGTTACCTTATTTTTAAATCTAAAACCCATATCTTCTAATCTGGTTTGATCAAAGTCTTTTGAGTTTATAAGTATCTATAGATTGTATTCTACATTATTTTTGTTTTTTATTTCTTGGGACCAAAATTTTATATTGTTCTCAATAGTGTAATTTGCTACATAGATTTTATATTGATATTAATTTGTTCTTTTCAGGTTGAATATTTTAATTATGGAAACTTGGACAAAGGACTGGAGTACATAGAAGCAGCAGCAAATTCATGTCGCGAAGGTGCTTCATACATTTTTGGTGTGGTTATGGCGTGTGAGAGTCCCAAATATTGCAGGGAAGAAGGCATGAGACTTCTGAAGAACATGATGAAGAACTCATCACTGAGAGAATGTCGCGAGAAGTTCAAGGATATCATGAATCGTCAATGGCGGAACATGAAATTAAACCCTAACGCTAACAATTATTTTGAGATGAAAGATGATGAGCAAGAGGAAGAGTGGGTGGTTAAGTGAAAGTGAGAGGGCAGAAGAAATTGAGTGTGAAGAATAATGTATGAATATTAATAATAGAAAATCATATTATGTAATATAATTAATATGCTTATTTTTTTTTTGTACGTAAATGTTATGGTATGAGTATATTGGGCGGTGTAAAATTGCAAACTAGTAGATCAAGGAAGTTATAATGGTAATGGAGAGGATAATATTTGTTTATTTGATAGGAATCTGATTATTTTTTGAAAAATATATTACACAAAACTTTAAAAAGCAGATAATAATTACGTCAATGACTTAAAAAATAGTACTTATTAATCTTATTTTTCTATATTACTTGACTTAGTGGGATGTTCTTACACTTATTAACACACATGGTGTTTATTGAGGATAAATAATTGAATCTTTAACTATTTACTTAAAAAATGAGAGATTTTACTACTTACATTATGAGTTTTTTTTCTTATCCTTCTTTGAATACACATCATGAATAGTGATGTGAGATTTTAAAATTGGGCTTTAGAGAAATGATTGGGCTGGACGTAGTTTAGGAGTTGTTAGACATTGGGTTGTTTGTTGCTGTTAAAGTGCTAGTATTTTTAACTATAGATCTACTTTTTATAATGTGTCATCATTATTTTTTTTATACTACATAGTTGAAGATTAATTTTATTTTTCATAATCTTTTAAATAAAATTTTTTAATAAAAATTATATATGAAATCTAAACTATCTAAATTTTGCTTAACAAACCAAGTAAGTTGTTTATAAAAGCTTGCTAGACTTCTCCTCTCTCTCTCCTAAATAGTTAGATAGAATTTTTTATATATATAATATATAAAAATATATACACACACTCAGGCCTAAACTATCGGCTTTTTCTCATCAAACATTTGGGGTGGGTTGGCCCAAGATTTTGTTTTTAGGCCTGAGCCCAAGTTTGACTTCATATATTCGTGAATTGTTGTCCACTATATAGCTTAGCTGCTTCATGGGCCTCAAATTAATGGGGTTATAATAAAAGGAAGGTATTAGTACAGGTAAAAAAAAGAGGAAGGTTTGCATAAAAAAAAAAAAGATGAAGGTATTGAGTACTATTGAGTCTTATGAAGGATGAAACGAAGCGTTTTACTATATCATATTCTTAGACAGCGACCCCTCAAAACTTCTGTTTTATATTTTAGCCCCGTCTTTGTTCGCAACTGGAAACAAAAAGCACAGTGAGAGATAAATCTTCATGGATCTCCCACTCTGAACGCACTGAGTCAACTCTTCCTCTCTTCCTACAGCATAATGATGATCGATTTGGGTCCGTTCTCGAATGAGAAATTCGACCCGAAGAAGTGGATCAACTCGGCATGTCAGACTCGGCACCCCCAGGACTCACTGGATAAGCATATGGTGGATCTGGAGATGAAGCTCCAGATGCTGTCCGAGGAAATTTCCGCGTCACTCGAGGAGCAGAGCGCTGCCTCTCTCCTCCGCGTGCCACGCGCCTCCCGTGATGTCGTTCGCCTCCGGGACGACGCCATTTCCCTCCGATCAGCCGTCTCTGGGATTCTTCAGAACATCAAGAAGGTTTGCATTCCGTCTATCAGAAAAATTGTGGTTAATTACTGCTTGATTCGTTGGGTTTCGTTTGGAAAGAGTGCTGGATTTATGAAATCAGAAAATTTGTATTGGATTTCGCATTTTTCTTGCTTTCTCTCAGTTTTACACTGAGCTGAAGAATGAATAATTTATGATCTCGGTATTTTGCCCATGCGAGTAAATATCTGATTAGATACTGGCGATGCACCAAGGAGGATACTTGTAGAATTTGAGCCGTTTACATTGTCGTGTTTTAATGAAGGTGCTCCCTCTGTATAGTTTATTGGAATCAGGAAATAATATTCATCCTCCGTTTTTATTTCTTTTGTAGGCAGAAGGATCATCAGCTGAATCAATAGCAGCCCTCGCTAAAGTGGACATTGTCAAGCAGAGGATGGAAGCTGCTTATGAGACATTGCAGGTAGAGATTCGTTTAAGTCTTATGTTTATTTGTGGTAAGTTCAAAACTCAGATTGATGTAGCTCAATGAGATTTTCTGTAACGAGGGAAGCTTTTGCTTTTGCATTTCAATGGCAGGATGCTGCTGGGCTAACTCAATTAAGTTCAACTGTGGAGGATGTATTTGCTAGCGGTGATCTGCCTCGGGCTGCAGAAACCCTGGCTAACATGAGGCATTGCTTGTCTGCTGTTGGGGAGGTACTGACTTTCTTATTGGGTTCTTTGTGATACGCTTGAGGTTTGGTGCATTAGATGCTATAGTTTTGTTGTTCACCCTCACTCCTTGTTTTAGGTTGCTGAATTTGCTAACATAAGGAAGCAACTTGAAGTCTTGGAAGATAGGCTGGACACCATGGTGAAGCCTCGTCTTACAGATGCTTTAACCAATCGCAAGGTTGTATTTTCTCTACAAATCTTTATTCTTTGATTCTTTCATCTGCAGTTTATCTCCTCTTAGCTCTCATCATTTCTTTTCAGGTTAATGTTGCTCAAGATTTGCGGGGAATTCTCATTCGGATTGGAAGGTTTAAGTCTCTAGAATCACAATATACAAAGGTTCACCTTAAACCGATAACCAAACTTTGGGAAGACTTTGACTCAAGACAACAAGCTAATAAGTCTGCAAATGAGAAGAATGAAAATGAGAGGCTACCAAGTGGTGGGGATATTCATTCAGTTTCACCTTCAATGTCATTTTCCAGTTGGTTGCCAAGCTTCTATGACGAAGTACTACTTTATCTTGAACAAGAATGGAAATGGTATCATTTATACTATTAACTTTGAATTATTGTTACTGTTAGTTAAAATGATTGTTTGAAGTTCTATAAATAAGATTACTATTGTTTGTATTTTGAGTCTCACATGGATATTTCAATTTTCTGTCCAAGACAACTTTCTATATATTTTGCTGCAACTGAAGAATGTTCTGCATCTTTTTACAATAAAAGAAGAGAAATTTTATTAATTGAGGAGAAAAACAAGTTTTAGGATAGAAATCTTCCTAGAACAGCCAGAATGCAATTCAAAGGAAGAAAAAGAGATGCGTTAGCTCTAGAGATCTGTTTGATTCATTGACATATCTGACAAAGTAAGGTCCCCTGTAATACTATGTGGTTTGTTTCAATGAGACCCTAAAATATAACTAGTTTATCCCATTAAAGGTGTGATGGAGGATATCTTGTTAAAAATTCTTTCATCATGCTCCATCTAAATGCACCAAATCCTTGTAAACTGAGCTCACCTCCCCGAAGCCTCACATCTCTGGCTCTGCCAAACCTAAATATTGATTAGAAAGAAATAATGTGATCTGCTTCAGATGGATAGCATTAATAGTAAATGTGTCAGTGGATGCTATATTACAATGGCTTAAGCTGTTTGGAGAATGATCAATATTGATTTTATTAATATTTAGCATGCTCCTCTTTGGATGCCTTCATTCTTAGATTAACTCAGGAGGGTGGGGCTGACATGACTCGAACCTCTAGTCATTTGGTCATAGGGACTTCAATATCATGTAAAGAACCAGTACATTCTAAAAGCTTTGGCTAAAAGGAGAATGCTGACCATTGATATTATTAATATCTCTGACATTATCCATTATTGTCTTGAATTGTATAATAATGAAGTTCAATATGCTTTTTTTTTTTTTATAGCAATTAAGTTCAATATGCTGATGATTGTTCTACTGAAGCTTTTCCAAATTTCTTTGCCTGTTTAAAGTTTTTCATATTGCAGATATTGTTGTTAATGCAGTATGACTGTATGAGATGGCAAAACATTATCAAATTAAGATTATTGAAATATGAATTATTATCTCATAGTAGTATTTTAGCTGGATTACGATTTTTTGTTGGCAGGATTACAATTTTTTGTTTAGGATTGCATTGAAATAGTCCAGTAGTCATATAGGAAAATTGTCTCATTTTCATGTTATGTTGACGTTGAGTTACTGAATTGAGCTTATGTGAGAATTTGGGTTATTTTCTTGATTTTTTCAATTCCTCTCCGTTAGCTGTCCTCTCATCTTGTTATTATTGTATTTCCATTTCTCATGTGACACAATGAATGAAAGCAGAAAGCAGAAAGCATCAATGATTCTAAGGAAATTTTCATACTTCAGATGTTGAATAGGAGCATTTGTTTTGAACTGTTGCTTGCAGGTGTATGCTTGCTTTTCCAGAAGATTATAAAATTCTTGTTCCAAAGCTGCTAAGTGAGGCTATGATGGCTATCGGTGCCAGTTTCATCTCTCATATCAACCTTGCCATTGGAGATAATGTTCCAGAAACAAAGGCATTGGCAAAAGGTTGTTTCGATCTGTATAATTATCTATCAGAAAAAATATGGAAGCTTAGTACATGTGTATTTAAATATTCAAGTATATATATTTTTGGTCAAGCGGAAGGATCTCCAGATGAAAACGCAAGATGGGTTTGTTTATGTGACTTTGAGAGGGTTCATTCAGGGTTAATTGATGTACATAACCCTTGAGGACAAGAGTCCTTCAAAGAGTATAGTACTGTTAGGCATGTAAGTATGTTAAAGGATTAGTTAGTTCTTAATTCTGTCGGTCTCACCCCAATCAACATGATCTGGATTCCAGGAGCTGCGATCCGTGTGCTGATCGCCAAGTTTTGTAGCTTTAAACTTCAGGAAACAAGGCTGTACAACAGGCAGCTGAGAATATTATAACCCAATTAGACTCTTCAAAATGATAGTGAGGTCCAACACCTCTACTACAGCATACTTTAAAATTAGTGTCTAAGCCTCAGTGCCTTGATCTTTTTGCCATCTGCACCAAGTCTTGTATTTCTTTCTTTTCACCGCTATCTCCAAGTGGCTTTTCCAATGTGGTTTTGAGTATACAGTATTCTTGAGGAAAGCTGATATTTTAAGTTTAGATCTTTCATAATTCATATATACAAAAATATATATTTCTGTAGGAAAGATAACTTCCAGGGTTAACTGTATTGCTTATTGTTGACTCTAACGTATTTGGTATTTTGGCTCATGACTTGTAATAATCCTCATACCTCTTTCTCCTTCAGGTTTGTTAGATATTTTATCGGGAGATATGCAAAAGGGTATCAAGATTCAAACAAAGCATCTGGAGGCCTTGATTGAATTACACAATACAACAGGAACCTTTGCAAGGAATATTCAACACTTATTTTCTGATTCTGATGTCCAGGTTTTAATGGATGTATTGAAAGCTGTCTACCTGCCATATGAATCATTTAAACAGAGGTAACAAATTACAGTTCTTTTGAAAAAAAAAGAAAATGAAAGGGAAGGGGAAATACACAAAAATTAGGCCAAGGGAAACAAACTAATTTCCCCGTCTATCCAAAGCAACTAATCCCCTGCATCCTAAGGGGTGATGAGAAATTACAGTTCTGGTTAAACAGTTAATTGGAAAGATTTAGCAAGTTGAGTTTTCCTGTTAAGGTTACTTGCAGCTTAGCTAAAGTGTAAAGGAGTACCCGGGTGGGAGAGTCTTAATTTCGTGCCCGTTTAGATTACCTTTTTGTAAAAGGTCTTTTAAAATAATCACAGTTTGCAAAAATGAAGTTTGGATAAAAATAGAAAAGTTTACTATAAATTTGTTTGGATAAAAAAGGAAAAAATGATGGTTAGAAACTATGGTTTGCTTTGCAAAAATGCAAACCAAACAGGCACTTCATGTCTCACAATTTGCCTCTCCATGGAAATAGAAAAAGAGAGAATAGGAAACATGGAATGAGGAAACGGAATTTATTATTCTAGTTTGCAGATGAAAATTTACTCAGAAAGAGAAATTTTATTTTATCAAGATGTTTACATAACTGGAAACAGTATTCTTACTCCTGTTTGAGAAAAACCTGATGGATAGTCATATCTTTTTATGACACCTTAAATTCCATATTTCCATAAGTAAACAGAAAACTTATAAAAATTTTGAATCTAGAGAAGACCTAAAGAAACATCTAGAAATAGAAAACTATCATGTCTAGGATTCAACTCTTACCTTTTGCAAATAGAAACCATCACAAACCTTCAGGAGTCCGAACTTAGATTTCTTTTTTCTTGCAGGAACAATTTGTGTGCTTGCTTATTTGTAGCAGAATTTAATGTCTCTAGCAAGTTCTCTTTGGCAAAATCTCGAGCAAATCCTTCTCCTTCAATTCTTTCACTGGAATTATGTCAATAGATTCTCTCCCCTTTCTAATTTCTGACAATCTCTCCTCAGACTTCTCCTGGATCTCTCTATGATTTTTCCATCAACTCTGGAGAGAACATGCAGCCTCTATTTACAAGGGCAATCTGATAAGATGCTCTGGATTGTGATAAGATAAAACTCTTCTCTTTATTCTAGTAAAGAAATTTGTCCTACTATCTGAGAAAAATATGACTTCTAGTATGAGATCAATTTATCCAATAATTTCTGCAATATTATCTCAAGGTGATTCTTCCTTTATCTTTATGGGAGGATTGGTCATTTCTTTAAGATAGTATAGTTTCAATATATGTAAGGGGAAAACATTTCTCTATTAAAAAGAGAAGTTTCTTTTTTCCTATGACTAAATTCTGTCATCTTCAAGACCTATTCTTTGGACTTTACTAGACTTTGAAACCACAGGTCCAGGGCTTCGACTAATGGTCTTGTAGTTGGGTAATCATTCATGCCCATTAGACTAAAGTGGTCTCAACAATCGGCCAATGGTCTAGGATTATCAAACATTCGAAATAGCTATTTAAACTATTAAAACTTGTTGCCAACATAGTCAATTGAATCATCCTATGGGTCTGCAGGTACGTTTATAAACAGTTTTATAGGCTTTTTCTAATCAAGTAAACTTGGAAGCTTCACTTAGTAATAGAAACTAGGTGAGTTTAAAGTTACTTCCCTAAATATTGAACATGAACTGTATGAAAAACCCAGGTAGGAACTGCCAAACATCATTTCTAGTAAGTCTTCTTGACAGAGTCAGGAGCATTTAGAGCAAAATAATATTCCAGAATAAAAATATGCCACATAGCCCAGAGTTTGGACCTTTTTTTTTTTCTTATTTCTCAAGATTTTACAAAGATGGATATTTTTTCTAATGATAAAGCTTGATTCTTGATTGTTATTGATATTTGGATTAATGACTTCCTCTTTGGGAGAAGTCTTGAAACGAGTCAAAAAGAGAAAGGAAAAACTACATGGGTTTTCTTTCTCTAATCCTTTTAGAGTGAACATTACTTATATGACCATTCAACAACCAGCACTAAATAAAACTACTTTTTGAACTCAATATGTGTCACTTGCTTTTACCATGAAATATATTATAGTATTATCTAGTGTCAAAGACAGAATAATTATCTTTTTTAGTCGATGGGCAAAAAATTCAGATAAAAATTCTTGCTCTGGTTTGCCCCTTCCAACACCTTTGCATTTACATGGTCATGTTTTAAGCTGCACCAAGCTACTAAAGGCAGTGATGGTTGCTTCAAGGGATTTATAATCTTTTGATATTCAAATTTCTTGACTTTTTTAGTTTTGTGGAGTAATGTTAAATCTTATGTGTCTCAAACCTTGTATTGAGTTTGAGATAGAAACTGCACTTTCTGTGGCTTGAAGTGAGGCAATTTAAATCTTCAAAATTTGTATTTTTTTTTTGAAGGTTGGTGTTATACTTAAGGTCTTGACCCGAGCCTCTTGAAAGGAATTATTTCTCTGAGGGATGAGCTGCCATATAAGCATCTTTTATAGTGTAATAATATGCACATATTTTTTGTGGCAATACAGCAGTACCTTTTCCTTTTGCTTTTGGTCCTAGAGATTGAGGGTGGAATGTATTTTGGTCACGCACCTATGACTTAACTGATGCACACCGACTGGCTTGGTAGCAAGTAGTTAAGTTGCCTTTTATGCCCACAAATATATAGGTTGTGATTGGGAAATTGCCTGGGATCAGTTGTTTGGATGGTCTATATGGTTACAGACCATGTTCATTTATTTTATCTTTTTGTTTGCCTGTGTGATATGTCTCTTTTTCAGCCCGCTTTATCAATTCTGAGAATTATCCTTGCCTTACAATCTTTCGTTACATCATTGGCATCCTTTACAGGTATGGACAAATGGAGCGTGCCATCCTTTCATCTGAGACTGCAGGAGTAGATTTAAGAGGAGCTGTTATTCGAGGTGTGGGAGCACAGGGAGTTGAACTTAGTGAAACAGTGCGAAGGATGGAGGAGTCAATTCCCCAGGTTATTGTGCTTCTTGAAGCTGCTGTTGAGAGATGCATCAGCTTCACTGGTGGTTCTGAGGCAGATGAGCTAATTCTTGCTCTTGATGACATAATGTTACAATACATCTCTAGTCTGCAAGAAACCCTCAAATCACTGAGAACTGTTTGTGGTGTGGATAATAGTAGTGATGGTCTTTCAAAGCGGGATATGGATAGAAAAGATGGAAACCAAAACACTCGGAGAGTTGATTTGATCTCAAATGAGGAGGAGTGGTCAATCGTCCAAGGGGCCTTGCAAATCCTCACAGTTGCGGATAGTTTGACTAGCAGAGCTTCTGTCTTTGAAGCATCTTTGAGAGCTACTCTTGCTAGATTGAGCACAAGTCTTTCACTATCAGTGTTTGGTTCAAGTTTAGACCAAAACCAGATTACAATTGGCACTGAAGATGGTTTAAGTGGAAGGGCTGCCTTGGATGTGGCATCTCTTTGGCTGGTTGATGTGCCCGAAAAGGCTAGGAAACTCTTTAACCTTTTGAATCAGGTATATATTAGTTTAGCTTTAGTGTTGACCTCTTTTTTCTTAATCTTGGAAATTCTATTAAGCTGAGAGATGGCACGAAGCATAGGGATGGATTTTAAATATAGGAACTAGGGGATATTAAAAACATAATTGTTCTGATTTCCACTTCCATGCTTTGGAGCGTCACTCACTCTCTTCCTCCCTCCTTGGATTGTGTTGGAATTTCAGACACAGTCTAATTTTAACTACTTGTGGCCCTTGTCCTTCCTTATACCCCAAAAAGGTATTAAATTTGAGAAAATCAAATAAGCAAGAGTTCCATCCCAGTATGTGATGTGAACAAAGGGAAAGGGTAGGGTAGAGAGTAGACATGAAAGAGAGAGAAAAGGAAGAACTCAAAGGAAAGATATAAAGAAAATGGGGGGAGGAGTAGAAGAATATAAGGGAGATAGGGAAATATCTCTGAAAAGTCTCAAACTCAATAATCAAAGTCTGAATACAAATGAATAATGGAGCTCTTATTTATAGAGCTCAAATCCTAGTCCTACTAGAGTTTTAAGATAAAATATCTTTTTAAATTATCTTAAATCTAAATGAAAGATAAAGCATAGTTCAAATAACTAAATCATATGAACAAACAAAAGATAAAAGGAAAAAGACAATTTGGGACCTTATAACAAAAATATTTACTAATAAGGACTCCTAATTTTTGAAATCACCTAAAAGGATCTAGGTCTTTGGTTGGAAAAAAATATTTTTTTGAATGGACAAGATTACCTCTATGGAAATTAGTCCACTCTAATTGAAAATTTAGTTATTTGCACTTGGAAATTTAGTTATCTTTATTTAAAAATTTAATTATATTCACTTGGGAAATTAATTTATCTCAGTTGGGAAGCTAGGTATCTCCATTTGAAAATTTAATTATATTCATGTGGAAAATTAATTATCTTTACTTGAAAATTCAGTTGTATTTACCTGAGAAACTAGTTCACCGCAATTGGGAATTTAGTTATTTTCACCTGGAAATTTAGTTATTCCTATATGAAAAATTAGTTATCTTCATTTGGAAATTTAGTTATCTTCACTTGAAAAATTAGTTATGTTCACTTGGGAAATTGTCTTTTTCCCAATTTAGGACCTAGGTCCTTTGAGGTGATTTCAAAAATTGGGGGTCCTTGTTGGTCAATATTTTTGTTACAAGGTCCCAAACTATCTTTTTCCCAAAGATAAAATCTAAATTCAAAAAAATTCAAAATAAACTAAATTAAATCTAAATATCCTAATAAAATATCTTCATTTAAAATTCTAATAATAAAGATAAATAATCCTAATTATCTAGAATTATTCATTCTCCATCAGTATGGTTATGTGTTCTTTTTAATCTACACACCGTCTCAGTCTCCTCCCTCTCTGCTTCTGCCTTACTTTGCATTAAATGGAAGTGATAAGATACAACCATTTCCTTCTATCTAGGAATAAAAGAAACAACTACTTTCATATTTATCTATATTTAAACTGAAGATATTATTTCTGCCAAAAAAGAGTGCAAGGAAAAAAAAAATATATGATTTTCATTCAATAGAATTTTTAGTGATAAATTTTTTCCTTCTATCTAGGAATAAAAGAAACAACTACTTTCATATTTATCTATATTTGAACTGAAGATATTATTTCTGCCAAAAAAGAGTGCAAGGAAAAAAAATAAATATATGATTTTCATTCAATAGAATTTTTAGTGATAAATTTATAATTTGTATATTGGTTATTGCAAGTTTGTCTTTTTCCTTTATGGCACTACCTTAATTTTTTCTGGTTTCGTGCAGTCTAAAGATCCCCGATTTCATGCACTACCTCTAGCTTCTCAGAGAGTAGCAGCATTCGCAGATACAGTGAATGAACTTGTATATGATGTCCTCATATCTAAAGTTCGGCAACGGCTTAGTGATGTGTCCCGTTTGCCAATATGGTCATCAGTGGAGGAACAAAGTGCTTTTCCTCTTCCTACGTTCAGTGCATATCCACAGTCCTATGTAACCAGTGTTGGTGAATATCTCCTTACTTTACCCCAACAGTTGGAGCCACTTGCTGAGGGCATCTCGAACAGTGACACCAGCGAGGAAGCTCAGTTTTTTGCAACTGAATGGATGTTCAAGGTAACTGACTTATTATTGACCAAAAACGGGTGACTGACTAATTTATAAGGGAAGTTTATATCTAAGCAGAATGATTTTTCCATTTTATTATTCTTCTTTTCATTTGCTACTGCCTGATTTGAGTGTTATCTCTCTTCAATTTGATTTGAATGCTTTGCTATGAAGCTAATATTCTGAACCCAGCGTCTAATGAGTCCTGCCTAGTTGCGCAACTTTGAACCTAAAAATTGAGCAACGTGGTGCTCTCAGCTACTTTAGAACTTCTATTTGCTGAAAGAAAATTCTTTTTTTATTTTATTTTCTTCAGAAGGATCTTCCCGGTTATCAAAATTTCTCAAAAAACAAAAATAGGGCTAGGTTTATAGAGTTAGATGACGCATGGGGGCTGGTGTATTGAAAGGTTAAATTATTCGATATATATATATTTGGATTGTGATTTTTCTTTACTCAAATTGTTTTTGCCGTTTGCACATATGAAGTAATAATTTTTTTTTTTTTTAATGATGATGTATTTAGGTTGCTGAGGGTGCAACAGCTCTTTACGTAGAGCAGTTGCGTGGGATTCACTACATATCAGATCGCGGAGCTCAACAGCTATCAGTTGACATTGAATATCTCAGTAATGTGCTTTCTGCTCTGTCAATGCCAATTCCCCCAGTTCTTGCCACATTCCAGACCTGTCTTTCTACCTCAAGAGATCAGCTAAAAGATCTTTTGAAGACAGATTCAGGAACCCAACTTGATTTGCCAACCGCCAATCTTATATGTAAGATGCGGCGCCTGAATTTAGATTCATGAATGTTTCTCATGTGATATGGATCCTCTGCAGTTATAAAATTGAGTTGCATATGATGCACTTGGAGAGAGAGAAAAGAAGAAAAACGAATGTAAAATGAAATACGTAAGTCACATTTTTGTGTCACTCACTCGCCGAATGCATGATATTATGACAGTTGATGATCCGATTTGGTTTCTCTTATCCCACTCATTGCAGTTTTGTCCTTCCACCTTTTTCCCCTGCCCAACCTGCTATTGCCTAGCTGGGGAGATTCTTGTACTTAGGCATTACCTACTTGCATTTTCTTTTGCAGCCAGTGGACAAAAAGCATACAATATAACAGAGTAGCCATAGTATATGGTGTATATTAGTTACTTTTGTGTCTCAGTTGCTCTTCAGAATGAATCTTGTTCCTTACAGATAATATATTCGTTTATTCAATATTGGAAGGCATCAGTATGAAAGGTTATTTTGCTTCCTTGGTAATGAAATTATGTCTGGTATTTTGGCTAAGCAATGCTCGCTTTTTCATGGATACTGTCCTATTCACATGCAATTCGGATTCTCTATATTAATCAAAACGAGCGTATGTGTTACATTTTGAAGAGAGGTATAAAGAAAAAAGAGATGAGTGTAAAAATAAGATATGAACTTTTTATATTGGTTATATTCTTGTGTCACTCTATTTTTCAAATGTATAAAGACACAAGTATGGGGGATTTATCATATGTGCAAGAAAAGAATATGTGGCTGTTGATGGGAAATATGTAGAACACCAGAGGGATAAATGGAGGCTGTTTAAGGGATGATATAGAAGATGTGCGTAAAAAATGGAATAAAAAATGATATTCTTTTATCTATCTATCTAATATTTTTAAAAGTTTTTAATTACATGTCATTTATTTACTTGTTAAATGTATAAAATGATATTCTTGTCTTGTTAGAGATAAATTTAAGAATGATTTTTTTAATATAATTATTTAGTATCCAGTACTGTTAAATCAAATTTGAGCATTATTAAGTCTAATAAAGGTAGTTCTCCTAATATGGTTCTTTTTTTTTTTATTATTCACAAGTCTCAAATTCAAAATATTATTTGAGGGTATTAAATCCCATGCCATTTAACACAATCATAGTTGGTAAACTTTATTGGTATATGTTGAGAAAATGATGAGTACAATGTATATGAACCATTATTTTATAGACTAATTTCTATAATAATTTATATTGCTCCTTTTATTATTGAAATGAGGAAATTATCTTCATTACATTATAATAAAAACATACAAATGTCTAATGCAATTTCCTCTGCAGCATGATTGATGCAATAAAAAATGCTGAGTTTTTGGTTAGGATGTCTAATGGTTTCTTTACTGTACTTCGCTGCCTTTTAATGTTAGAGGCTTAAAGCCAGAAACACGAGAGCTTCTTCTTTGATTTTTATTTTTTAAGATTTTATTTAACCTTTTGTAAGTTTATCATAAAACATAACATTAGAAAAAAGAGTATAAGAGAATCTAAGGGCCTGTTTGACAGTGTTTTCTGTTTTCTGTTCTCAAAAACAGTTTTGTAAAACTGTTTTCAAGAATAAATTTTGAAAACAAGAAAACAAAAAAATCTGTTTGAATAATTGTTCTCAAAATCATAACTAGTGAGTGATAGATGAGTTATTCAAAATTTATAACTTTACCATTAATGAGGTGAATGTTTCTCACCTTTCCTTGTGTTTTCCAGAACAAAAACTACAAAACACCTTAAAGGTGTTCTGAGTTTTCTGTTCTTTTATTTTTTTTGTTTTCCAGAACAGTTTCTAAAAAACAGGTTTATCAAACAAGTTTTCTGAGTTTTCTGTTTCAAAAAATAGAAAAATTATTTTTGGAAACAGAATCAAACAGCCCCTTAGAGCCTGCTTGACAGTGTTTTCTGTTTTATTGTTCTCAAAACAGTTTTGTAAAACTGTTTTCGAGAATAAGTTTTGAAAATAAGAAAATAAAAAAATTTATTTGAATGATTATTCTCAAAATCATAACTAGTGAGTGATAAATGAGTTTTTCAAAATTTATAACTTTACCATTAATGAAGTGAGTGTTTTTCACTTTTTCTTTTATTTTCCAAAACAAAAACTACAAAATACCTTCAAGTTATTCTAAGTTTTCTATTATTTTATCTTTTTGTTTTTCAAAACAATTTATAAAAAATAAGTTTACCAAACAAGTTTTTTTATTTTTCTATTTTCAAAAACAAAAAAACTATTTTTAAAAATAAAATCAAACATACCCTAAATTCCTTTAGAACCTACGTTGTAGGTAAAAGTCCGTTGATTCCTATATTCCTTTCCTCTTACTAATACTCTAGGAAATACTCTGAAATTAGGAAAGATGATGGCCAGTATATCACAAATAATAATTACAACGATGATGATAATGTCATTTATGTTACTGTAATCATTGTTTAATTATTTGTTATAATCATTTTAAAATAGAAATCTAAATTTTATATTGCTTCTTAGAATTATTTCTTATTCTTTTTATTTCATATACTAAACATACATTGAGTGGACAGAAATTGCATTGTCAGGCAGAACATCACAAGAAACTACACGTCTGGCAACTGGGACGTAAAATTTTAATTGACACGAAGGCCTAACATGGTGATTTAGAAAGGCAAATGATTTTTCTTTCTTATACAATGTGTTATAAGTTTATAATTATTATTCAATAAAATAATATATTATCATTTATACATTTATGCATATGTTTCATATCGCATTTTGAAATTTTTTTTCAATTCTTATTTGTAATTCATACTGAACAAGGTTATGACGAATCCCCTTCCCACAACTAATCACTGATTATCCTTACAAAAAAAAATTGAACTTTGAGAAAATCTCTGCTTTCCTTGTAGAGCAAACAATTTCTTAAAAGTAATTATCAGAACTTCAATCAGCATACAATTGTTTGCTTGCTGTTTATCTCTCGCTATTGCATTTTATGAGGTGTTTGTTCCCACGAATAGAATTGCTTTTAACCCCTAAAAAAAATGGAATTGCTATTCCAGGGTAAAAATTGAATCATATCTCCAGGGAAATTAAAAGAAAATATTAAAAAATAATAATAATAAATCAAGTGCAAAGTAGGGCGTCCCAATATCAGTCGTCACTGCTCCAGCATTGCTCTACTTAGTTTTGTCAATGTTTACAATCTTGACACAAGAAATACCAAAATATTCATGTTTATCAAGAATCTACGACTCTGCCAATTTCACAATACGAGTACACATTATTTTATCCAAAAATTAAAGAATGAAATTCATTTTCCTTTTACCTTGTTCCTTCCAATTCCAAAATGCAGTGTGTTCTAAGTTAATTTTCCTGCACACGTCACTTGCAGAAACAATCTAACCATCAATGGTCGTCCTGTCAACGAAATTAGACACTATCATCCAGATATAAAAACCAGTTACCTCCAGGCACCAAAACGTAAGAGGTTTGAAGTTTGTTCACAAACGGAGACACCCTGCATCTCTGTACACTGATTAATTTTCATGCAAATGTCAACTTTTCTGCCAGAGTCACTCAGCAAAAACAGTCAAATATCTGTAATTGCTGGCCTTTATCTATTTGTCACTCAAAGCATGCGGTAGATCAATTCATACTTTGGATGAGGCACAACTCAATAGTTACCATTCGGATTCGAACACAGGTCAAAACAATGGCTTACTTATACGTAGACTAATGTAGGAATCTTCAGCGAATAACAAACCTATATTTAGAAAGACATAGGCAGAGAAGGGAGGAAAGAGTTTTCTACTAATCATCATAAACACCAAATATGTTACTAGCATGGTTTTGTAACAGAGGTAGACAACTGACAATAGATGCAGTATATTTAGGGGGTGTTTGGTTTGCATTTTTGCAAACCAAACTGTATTTTCTAACCATCATTTTCTCATTTTTCATCCAAACAGTTTTTCAGTAAACTTCTCTACTTTTATCCAAACTTCATTTTTGTAAACTGTGGTTATTCTAAAAGTACTTTTACAAAAAGGCAAATCAAACGGGCACTTACCTATAATCAGTACCTCTGGAATGTGCATCAATGTCAAATGCATGCCAGAATAGGCAACATTTATGAACCTATGTGTTAATCTATATCACCTTAAAAAGTAAAAACAAGGAAACGAAAGGGAAAAGGAAACAAACAATTCTAGGATGAACAAATATTAATCTATTCCTCTTATGGTATAAGATTCACTTGTTACCTCAAAACAAGGGAAACCGTCCCTCTCAGCAGCAATGACAATCATGCATGTAATTCAGCTGACGTCTTAAATATGCGAGATACGATATTAAATTGAAGCATCTCCAGAAAATGTGAGAGCAAAGAGAGATTACACAATGTTTCAGACATATCATGGAAATTCAAATTAAAGGGCAAAATAGATTGTATAAGAATACAACAGTGATTTACCTACCTCAACCCTTTTCTCCATTAATAATTTCGATGAAAGGGAGATTGTATTGTCTCAACAAAGCTCTGAGATGGGAAAAAAATGCACCCCTGATTATGAGAAAACTAGACTCCAAAATCACATATTTATATAAGTCTTGGGATATTAAGATCTACCTCATTTCAAATTCAAATTCAGACATCTATCCAGAAATTCCATTAATTTGAGTGAATTGAACTTCAAGAAGAACGTTTGTAGCTATGCCTAGCAGGAGAGCGAGACCTGCTCCGTTCACGGTACCTATCTTTGCTTCTATCTCTTCCATTCCTCAGCCTAGAATCTGTCCCTCTTCCTCCATCTCTATAAACTCTACCATTCCACTCTCGAGACCTTTCACGATCTGAATCCCTTCCTCTATACCTATCCCGCTCCCTATCTCGACCCCGTTCCCTATCTCTATCTTTATCACGATGCCTATCTGTATCACTTGAATCAGTGTGCCGCCTCCTCTCATATTCCTTCTCCCTCTGCTTGCCGCTCTCTTCTGCTTCTTTCTCCCGAGCTACTCTTTCTTCCTCCCTTGCCTTCTCCTTAACAGCCTGAAAAATGTTCTCAACATTAAAAAAGGATAATGGTTTACATCCGTTTTACTGTTTGAATTAATTTATGACACCAAACCTCACCTTGTGCTCGTTTAGAAATTCACGAACCATGCCATAACCAACATGTTGTTTCCCTGTGACATGAGACTGGGTCCTCTCTGCAGCATCATTTGCTACAAGAAAAGAACCACATATCTCACAAAGAGCCATCTTCTTCTCCTGAGCAAGCATCAACACCTTATCATTTTGGGGTTGTTGAGTTAAGGCTGTCTTCTCAGCATTGAGTGTCTCCACCTGTAGACAAAAGCAAAACAAATTAAAAACAACTCATGAATCCCCGACCAAAGTTTGTTCACATAGGCCAAAGGCTAGACTTCAAAAACTTCTATGTCATGAGGTATGTGGAGAATTAATAAATATATTAATAAGAAATAAAATAAAAAATGAGCTACATATACTTCAGCACCTTTCTCATAAGAGCTTCTGCTTCATCAACCTTCCCAGATTCTCCAAGAGATTCAACTTGTTCCAGAAGGTTCTTTATTTTCTCCTCAATGACAGACAGCTGTTCAGACTTTTCAATTGGCAGTGGAGGTGGTGGTGTTGGTTCCACCTCCTGAGCAAGACGTTCTCGCCCACGTCTTACTCTTCTATCCAAGTCCATTACCTGAAAATAATACCGGAAGATACAAAGAATGAATTATCAACAAACAAGCAAGAAGATTCTTCAGATGTTGGAACTGTTAAGGAAATGTGTTAGACCTACCAATTTATCACAAAACTGAGCAAGTTCAGCTTCAAATTTGGGCACATATGCATCATGTCTTGGGGATTTCTCAAAACTGAAATCAACACCATCTAAATAGCCATTAAAAATAATCAATCACTACAATAGTTACTAAATCTATAGGGAAAGCCCTGATGAATCTGCTTTTATTTGCAGACAAATATTCCAATGAAACATGGGCATGGAAAACAAAATAAAATCTCACAGGACAGCAAAATCTGAATATATTTTGAGCCTGAAAGCTTGTTGAGTACATAATTTGACAAGAGAATCGAACAAAGCTAATGTAGTATGGCAGAAGAATACAGACATTTACTTGAGTTTCTTATTAATATATAGAAGTTAGATGTTGCTTCATTACAGCACATGAATAAAAGCTAAGAATCCCTATGCCAAAAGTGCCTGACTGCAACAAGTACAACCTAAATTAATTTAACATGTTAACAGCCAAGTCAAGTGACAATCAAGACAACTTATCCATCATTCGTGGTAAATTTACATTGACCATTTTCATAATACAATAATACAAGCATGGCATTAAGATTAGCTGTTATTTCAATTAACCTTTGAGCAACAACTATAACACAAGAAATGACAACAAAAATAGATCACAACAAGAATAACAGGCATGTCTCAATGTGATTACTTTTATCTAAAATTTTGGTAGAATGAACTGAGCATTTTCCTCCTTTTTTTTTTTTGTGCGCATAGGAAAAGCTCATTTCTTCCAAGATTTTACATCCATAAAATATGTTATGCCCTGATCAACCTAAGTTGCACCAAGGACATACGAAAAGCAGAATAAACAACAAAGATTATACTTAAATCATCCAACACAAGCCAGACAACCTAGATATCATAAATTAGTTGGTGATCTAAGATCCATTATGCATTACAAGCACAAAGAACGTACTATCTACAATATGGATGACAAACCCTGATCAGCTTAGAGACAGTCTATGACGCCATGGTATAAAGACTAATTCATCACAGATCACCAATAGTATGGTATATTCCATGGTTTCCATTAAAAAGCCATTGAAAGATGAGTTTAGTACAAAACACATGGTTTTAAGTTCAATTATTTCCACTTTGTTGATAAAGAAGATATACTCAACCTCTAAATAAATTAGGAAACAAAACAACAAACCAACACAGCTCATGAAAAACTGACAAGTGGCCAAGTATTTTCTCAATCAGAATGCTTCAAATGACCATTCCAAATCACAAAATAGATATGCAGCCCCACAGATATTACAGTTCCAAATTCCTCATATTGCAAAAACTAAAAATAAATGAAAGCAGTCCAGGTAAACAGACCATCAAATATATAGGATATTTTGGACCAAAAGAAAACCTCGTTGATTACAAAGGATGATATAATCATATCCCGCTCTTCGAGGGATCTGACAAGCAAGCCCAAATGGGTACCTCAGATAGGAGGAGTGGCAACAGTTTTAAGGCATTTGCCTCAGATAGGGAATGGATACTTTTTTAAGATCTTCACGATCCATTGTACACCAATCATACACATCCAAGGCCCCCTCTAATATTTAGGCCTCTAGTTGGTACATAATTCTTCAAGGATCAATTAGATACTACCTCATTTACTAACACAAAGCCTGGTAATGTCACATAACATCTTGATTATGTGATTTCAAAGAAGAGAAACCCATGGCCACTTTATATTGAACTCTCTCCTTTTCATGGAATATGTTAAAAAGGCTGTTTAGTATATTTGAATAAATGTAGATTTGTTTGCAAAAACTACTGATGTCTGTATGGGATTGTTTTGGGGTGTCCTGACTTAAAAAGAAAGAGAAAGGGATGTTCCTCATTTGCATTTATGGAGAGGATTTGGAGGAATACTAGTTTTTCTAAGGTTCAAAATTAGTATCTTTAGTTACTATCAGTCAGTACTATTTGAATGGATTGGAAGAACAATTCTGTTGGTTTTCTAAGGGTAAATAATGCCATTTCTTTTTATTCCCATGTATAATGTATATGGAAAATTTTTTATCCTCCATATTCTTGATCTCTTCTTGTCCTAAGTCATATACTTACCAAACAATATAGGAGGAGGGGAGCCGTCTAGCACAAAACATTTCAAAAAGCAAATCATATGCACACAAGACGGATGGATTTCCACAAAATAAGCACATAGGGAAGCTCAGTCTAAAACCAAAACAAGATAATTGCATGTAAATACAAACATGATTTAAAAAAATGTACAGGAGTAACTGCAGCAAGATTCAAGCATTCATTCACGAAACACTATATTGCATATAAATACAATGAATTTAATTGCATACCTTTCTTTCAACTTTGGATCATGTACTCTAGGACAAGGACCTGAAGAAAATTAACCAAAAAGAGTGTTTATCAGAATCTGGAAAACCCCAAACTATGGGAATCATCATTAAGAAAATCCATTTTATTGCTCAAAGATTCAACAAATAGATGATGAAACTCCCTCTAAATATAATTATGTTTTTAACTTTCAAAGATTTAAACGAATTAATTAACCTGAGATAAGGACGGGAGGCTAGCCACAGATATCAAATTAGCAAAAGAATAATCAATGTTGGATCATTATTTGTTTCCAACATCAATTTATTTTTCTAACAGACCAGAGGACAACAGCCTCCTAGCGATAGTAAGATATAAACATACTAGACTTCTCAAAATTCACTATAAAATTAACCAATTGAACTGGGTCTCCCCAGCAACTAACAACCACGAGAGTATTTAGACAATGAAAGGTGAACAAATCAAACTGAAACGCACCCAGATCACTGCGTGTATTGACGAAAAGATCGTGAGGGCAAAATCGAACCATGTAGAATCCACAGACATCCTTATCGTCCCAAGTGACTTCCTTGTACCCCTTTCTCTCTTCCTCCGTCAAGTTACGAGCTGAATTCAACAATAAGAGCCCGTAAAAACAAAAAGTAAGTTCTTCGAATTACAAGTGATTAATGAAAACAGCCGATTCAGGATCGGAAGCAAATAACGGTTCACAATGAGAGAGAGGAATCAAGTATACCGGCACCCATGAGTTCGTCTAGCAAAGCTCGCTGAGCATCCATGGCTAACCTGAATTTCCCACGAAGTTGACGAAATTACAATCAGATAGGGGTCCGAGTAGGGTTTCGGACGAGTGAAAGAAGGATCAGTCAGGACTTGTGTGTTTAGGGTTTGGCGACACAAGGAAGCTATTGCATGAAGACAACAAAAGGCAAACATAAATCGGACCTCCGACCAGAGAAAAAATAAAACTGACCGAAGTTACTATTTTCTTTTTGTTTAGCTAGATTTTTCGGATGCGCCGAGGATACAACAAAGTTATATTTGGCTGTGAAACAGTGTCCCTATTTCTTAATATAAGAAATTTTACTCAAATTACATTAATTAAGTATAAGAATTAAAATTAATTAATTATTTTAATTTTTTAAAAATTTTAATATTTTTTAAAATTATTTTTATTTCTTTTGAATAGGAGCATTTTTTAGGAATATATAATAAATACTATTTTATATATTATAAATAGTCAGCATCAGGATAAAAGATCCTATATATAGGATAAGAGAGAATATGATTTAAAAAAGAAGGTTACCATTTGTTGATGAAAGAGTTTTGATGATTTTAAACCAACACTCAAGATCTTGGATTGAAGATATCAAAGGAGATCAAAGCTGTTCCAAGTGAAGATTTTCTGAGTATTTGCTGTTAGATCTCTTGTAGGATCTTTAGTTTTTGTTATGATTGGGTAAAAGGTTTTGATTTGAAGAAAAGATGTTTTCAAACTTTGATTTTATGTTAAATCCTTGAATATTTGAAAAACACCCACAAACAGACGAAGGTTAAAAGTTTAAACTAAACTGTCAAGTTAGAAATTCGAACTTTGCCTTTGGAAATTCGAATTTCGAGCTAAAACTGATTAAGTCTGAAGAGATGGCTCTCTGTCAGACGAATTTTGGTGGTTCAAAATTCGAATTTTCATCTAGTCTGAAAGAAGCCTTTCTGGTGACAGACGAACTTCACACTTCCAAAATTCGAATTTCAAGTAAAATGAAGTTTGTGAAAACCAAAGAAATTCGTCTGAAACCATGACAAAGTGCATCTGAAATCAAAAGATATTCAGCTTGAAAAATGCTCTCTGACAGACGAATTTCGAGATTCCAACACTCGAATTTTCATATAAGTCTGAAAGAAGCTTCTTTACAACAGACGAACTTTGAGTCTTCAAAATTCGAATTTCAGACAAAACAAAACTTGAGAAAATAGAAGAAATTCGTCTGAAACTATGTTAAAGTTCATCTGAGATCAAGAATGAGTTAAGTCTCAAAATTGCTCTCTGACAGACGAATGTCACCCTTTCAAAATTCGAATTTTGAAGAAAGTAAACTACTGTGTCTCTTTATACGTTCAATGGACAGACGAATTTTGGATACCAAAATTCGAATTTCGAAGACACTGTAGCAAATTGAAAACACTGTTCACACTTAACAAAAAATCTTTCTTCTTGAAAATTCGTATGTCACATTGTGAAAATGTTTTATAAGTTTCAAAATTCGAATTTCACTTCATGAACAGACGAACTTCGTGTTGTAACGTTGAAAGCTTTAACCTTCGGTTCCTTCGAAATTCGTCTGTTGACCAACCAAAATTCGAATTTCAGTATGTCAGAAACATTAAATGCGGTTGGTAAACGGATAGTTTTTCAGAGTAACCGTTGGATAACTTCCCCAACGGATAGATTTAGTCTCTAACGGATATTTGAGACCTAAATCTATAAATACAACATCATTTGAAGTTGTGGGTAACGAATCAAACTTGTATATACCGAATTTCTGCTAAATCTTCTTCTCAAAAGCTTTTACCCTCTCAACTTCTAAACTTGTACTTAAACTTTCATATCTACTCTTTTCAAGAGAGTTATTTCATTGTAATCAATCTACTCTTCATCTGGAAGATAGATTTACTTGTGAGGGGTATTCACAAGGGGATTGAGAAGCACATAGTGAAAGTGCTTGGAGAGTTTGAGAGAGCTCAGAAACAGAGCATACTCGTTGTACTGTGGCCTTAGCAAGAAGCCCATTGAAATTCTTGCTGTATAGTGGATAAATCTCAAGAGGTGTCTTGGGGACTGGATGTAGGTCAAGTGGAAAGACCGAACCAGGATAAATTACTGAGTTTTCTTCTCCCTATCTTCACTTTTCAGCTTGCTCTGTTTTACGCATTATTTTCATTATACTGTGATATCTCCACTTACCTCACCTTGTGCAGAAAATTTTCAATCTTCCCAATTCACCCCCCCTCTTGGGAAGTCAGCCTTGCTAACAAGTGGTATCAGAGCCCGGATTCCCATTCAAAGGAACTCACAGTCCGGGAATTAAAATGGCTGGCTTTGGAGAGAGTATACTTCCTGAAGGAAACAACACTAACAGACCACCAGGCTTCAGTGGAGAGCATTATGGATATTGGAAGATGAGGATGCAGATCTACCTTCAATCAATTGACCTTGACATCTGGTCAGTGATTGAAAAAGGAGATTTCGCTCCAATGGCTCAAACAGAAGATGGAAGACACAAAGAGAAGCTGGAAGCAGAGTGGAATGATGAAGACAGAAGGAGAGTTCTACTGAACTTCAAAGCAAAGCATTGTTTGGTCAGTGCCCTTAACCAGGATGAATTCTACAGAGTCTCACAATGCTCCACTGCAAAAGAAATGTGGGATACTCTACAGATTGCACATGAAGGAACTTCTGGAGTCAGGGAAAACAAACTGAACACGTGCATTGGGGAGTATGAAAGCTTCAGAATGGCTGAAGGAGAAACTGTAAAGGAGCTCCAAAAGAGATTCACTCTTATTGTGAATCAACTGAAGAGCCTGGGAAAAGAATACACACAGTCTGAGAAAGTGAGAAAAATACTCAGAGCTCTACCTCTGGAATGACAGCCCAAGGTGACAGCTATAGAAGAGGCCAGAGGAGAATCAATGGCTTCTGTCACAGCTCTCTTCGGCAGCCTTGAGGAATATGAAGGAAAGATCAAAGCACTCAAGGAAGCTGGGCTGGACAGAAAGAAGAAAGGCCTTGCCCTCAAAGCTGCTGATGAAAAGGAAGAAGAATCTGATGAAGGAGATGAGCTGAATGAGGAAACTCTGGCTATGATGGTCAGAAAATTCGGAAGATTCTACAGCAAGAAGAAGAGCAAGAGATTCTTCAAGAAAGGAGTAATTGGAGAAAGCAAGAAAGAGACAAAAGAACCTGTAACTTGCTATGAGTGCAAGAAGCAGGGACACATTAAGTGGGACTGTCCCCAATTCATTAAGAAGCAGGAAAAAGAAAAGAAAGCTGCAGACAAAGGGAAGAAGAAGAAAGCCTATATCTCATCCATATGGGGCAACAGCTCAGATGAGGAAGAAGAAGATGAGGATGAGGTTGCCAACATTTATTTAATGGCACTTGCCTCAGAAGAAGTCTTACCCTCATGCAGCAGTGATCAGGAAGAAGAGGTATATGAATCTGAACCTTCCTATTCTGAATTACAAGATGCATTTCATGAGCTTCATGATGAATTCATTAAAGTTGCTAAAGAACTGAAATTGGCAAAGAAAAGGATAAATAAGCTGGAATCCCAAAGCATAGTTTCTGAAATTGCCTCTTTGCCCACTACTGAATCTGTTTGTTGCACTTCATGCATTGAACTCAAGCAAACTAATGACTATTTAGTTAAAAGCATGTCTAGGCTCACTAGAGGCAAAGACATGTTGTTTGCATTAATGGGGAGCCAAAGAATATCACAAGGCAAAGCTGGTCTTGGCTATGATCCATGTGCTGTCAAGGAAAAGATTAGGAAGAAAAATCAGAATGCTTATATGAGACATTTTGTGCATGCTGAGAACAATAAAAAGAAAACTAATGCATTACATCACATTGAAACATATGATCAACCAAGGCATGCTAGACAAAAGTATTATCTGCACTGTTTTCTTCCTGCATCTCAATCTAGCAGTCCTTTCACTACCTGTCATTTCTGCAACAAAAAGGGACATATTTCCAGTTCTTGTGCCTTGAAGAAAAATGGGCTTGGCAGGAAAGTTGAATGGGTTCCCAAAGTTGCATCTGCATCTAGGGAAAAATATACTGACCTAAAAGGACCCAAGCAAATTTGGGTACCTAAAAGGAAAACGTAAACATTGTTTTGCAGGTCTGTCTCAAAGCTAAGAAAAGCAACAAATGGTATATGGACAGTGCCTGCTCAAGTCACATGACAGGTGATAAGGAGAAGTTCATCACCCTGAGAGACAAGAAAGGAGGAAAGGTGACCTTTGGAGGTGACCAATATGGCAAAATCATTAGTATTGGAATTGTGGGTAAAAATCCAGAAACATCCATTGAAGAGGTGCTGTTTGTGATTGGACTCAACCACAACCTGCTAAGCGTGAGTCAGACCTGTGACAAAGGAAACTGGGTGCTGTTTGACTCAAAGTTTTGCCTGGTCATCAGAAAAAGTGATCACAAAGTTATCCTCAAAGCTCAAAGGGATGGTAACTGCTATACTATTGATCTTGATGAACTTCCTCCCTTAGATTCTGTATGCTTAATTAGTCAGAATAATGATAGTTGGCTATGGCATAGAAGATTAGCTCATGTGAACATGAATCAACTGTCTAAACTAATTAAAAATGAGCTAGTAACTGGTCTACCAAAAATATCTTTTGAAAAGGATAAAGAATGTGATGCATGCTTAAGAGGAAAACAAACCAAATCATCATTTAAATCTAAAAATGTAGTTACCACAACTAGACCACTTGAATTGTTGCATATGGACTTAATTGGACCATCTAGGGTGAAAAGTCTTGGTGGTAATCTGTATGTGCTTGTAATTGTTGATGATTATTCTAGATTTACTTGGATATTATTTCTTTCCTCCAAAAGTGATACCTTTGATGCATTTGCAACCTTAGCCAAGAAAGTGCAAAATGAGAAAGGTATTTCTATTGTGTCTATCAGGTCAGACCATGGAGGAGAATTTGAAAATGCATACTTCCTGGAGTACTGCAATGAGCATGGGATTGATCACAACTTCTCAGCACCAAGAACTCCTCAACAAAATGGAGTAGTGGAAAGGAAGAATAGAACTATTGGAGAGATGGCCAGAGCTATGCTAAATGAGAAGGAACTCTCCCAAGTATTCTGGGCTGATGCAGTAAATACAGCAAGTTACATCATAAACAGAGCTTACATCAGACCAATCCTTGGGAAGACTCCATATGAGCTGTACAAGGGAAGAAAGCCAAATCTGTCACACCTCCATGTGTTCGGGTGCAAATGCTTCATTCACAACAATGGTAAAGAAAATCTAGGTAAATTTGATGCCAAATCCGATGAAGGTATATTTCTGGGTTATTCAAGTAGGAGTAAGGCATATAGAATTTATAATAAAAGATCAAATGTAATAGAAGAATCTGTACATGTGGTTTTCATTGAAAATGAAACTGTTTCAAAACATACTATCAATGAGGATGATCTTACTTTCAATTTTGAAAAACTAGGAATTTCTGATAAGAGTAAAACTGAACCTCCAAAGATATCTGAATCTGTTAATATAGAGGAAGATATCCAGGAGCAAGAGTTTGATGAAGAAAACAATGAGGAAACATCTCAAGAACTTCCTAGAGCTTGGAGATATCAAAGGAATCATCCTGTTGATCAAGTAATAGGGAATGTTCTAGAGAGAGTCAAAACCAGAAAACAGTTAAGAGAACAGATGCTCAACTGTGCTTTCATTTCTCAAATAGAACCCAAATGTACTGAAGAGGCCTTAACTGATGATTACTGGATTTTGGCTATGCAAGATGAATTAAATCAATTTGAAAGAAATCAAGTTTGGGATTTAGTGTCTAGACCCAAAAATCATCCTATTATTGGTACCAAATGGGTTTTCAGAAATAAACTTGATGAATCTGGAACAATAATCAGAAATAAAGCTAGACTAGTTGCTAAAGGGTATAATCAAGAAGAAGGTATTGATTTTGAAGAAACTTTTGCACCAGTAGCTAGATTAGAAGCTATAAGAATACTACTGGCATATGCATGCATGAAAAATATTTTATTATATCAAATGGATGTAAAAAGTGCTTTTCTGAATGGATATATCATGGAAGAGGTTTATGTTGATCAACCTCCAGGTTTTGAGGACTCTACAAAACCAAACCATGTTTATAAACTGAAGAAAGCTCTCTATGGTTTAAAACAGGCCCCTAGAGCATGGTATGAGAGACTGAGCAATTTTCTAACTGAAAAGGGGTTTAACAGAGGCAAAGTTGACACAACCTTATTTACTAAGAAAGAAAATAAAGATTTACTAATTGTTCAAATCTATGTTGATGATATTATTTTTGGTGCTACTAATGAGGTTCTTTGCAAGGAATTTTCTAAGTTAATGCAGGGAGAATTCGAGATGTCTATGATGGGTGAACTCAATTTCTTCCTTGGATTGCAAATCAGACAGCTAAATGATGGTATCTTCCTCAGTCAATCCAAGTATCTAAAGGAGCTGTTAAAGAAGTTTGGTATGGAGAATGCCAAGCCAATGGGAACACCTATGGCTACTGCAACCAAACTGGACATGGATGAGAATGGGAAGATGTTTGACATTACTCAGTACAGAAGAATGATCGGATCTCTGCTGTACCTAACTGCCAGCAGACCTGACATTATGTTCAGTGTCTGCATGTGTGCAAGGTTCCAATCATGCCCCAAAGAAACCCATGCAACAGCTGTGAAAAGAATTTTTAGATATCTTATTGGAACATCACAGATGGGTCTTTGGTATCCAAAAGGCAATGGAGAAGATCTCAAAGGATACACTGATGCTGATTTTGCAGGATCCAAAACTGACAGAAAAAGCACAAGTGGAGCCTGTCAGTTTCTTGGAGGATCCCTGGTCTCATGGTTCAGCAAAAAGCAAAACAGTGTGGCCTTATCCACTGCAGAAGCTGAGTATGTTGCAGCTGGAAGCTGTTGTGCCCAAGTCATCTGGATAAAACAGCAGCTTGAAGATCTTGAGGTTAAAATGAAAGAGACACCAATCATGTGTGACAACCAAAGTGCTATAAATATCACCAAGAATCCTGTCATGCATTCGAGGACTAAACATATTGAAGTTAGGCACCACTTCATAAGAGATCACGTTCTGAAAGGAGAAGTTAGATTGGAGTACATCCCAACAGAGGATCAAGTTGCTGATATACTCACAAAGCCTCTATCAGAAGACAGACACTGCAAAATAAGGAGAGAATTGGGAATGGTAAATCCCAATGAATTGTAAGTCATTTCTGTGCAAGTCTGTCTTTAGAACTTTTAATATTAGAATAAATTCTAACTTGAGCATCGGAGTATGTTTTAGTATAGTCTCAGGTGCTCCTTGTGAAAATCAATGGCTAAAAGTTTGAAAGATTGGAGCACTCCAGATTGGAACAACCAGAAAATGAAGAGAATGATAATTATTCTGAGTTCTGGATCCATTCTGTAAGTTTTTAAAGTTGAAATTTGTATGTTGTTTGAATACTAGAAAAATCTCTTTGATAATCTATGTTTTTGAACTAGTCAACGTGGTCAACATTCGAATTTTGGTTGACTAACAGACGAACTTTGGCCTGTTATGTCTTGGAACAGTTCTCGGTTATGCCTCGAAATTCGTCTGTTGATGCTTGAAAGTTCAAATTTTCAAAGACAAAAAAAAATTATATATATATATATATATTTTCAACGTCATAGTTGTTCATCATTGCTATATGAAGCATTACTTCTTAACATACGAATGTTGAACAATCTTGACAAAAGTTGAAAAATTCGAATTGTCAAGCTCAAAATTCGTCTGTTGAACCATGTTCTTGTTGATTGTATCACTGAAAGATGAAGTTCTGAATGCTTAATTCGTCTATTGACTGTTGATTTGATTATTGTCTGCCTTTTTCTTTTCAACATTCGAATTTTGTTGGAACAAAATTCGTCTGATGTGCTTGTATTGTTTGTTTCAAGCCACTGTCAGACGAACTTTCAAGATGAAAATTCGTCTGTCAGTAAGCTGCGCTGAACGGTTTAACTTGTAACTGCCCGAAGTTCGAATTTTGACCTCTCAAAATTCGTCTGTCAGACGGTTACACACGTTAAATGCGTCAGTTTTCCACAGAACAGACGCAACCCTATTTGTAACCTCTCTAAGTCTGTTCTGATTCTCTCTTCAATCCTCTTAACTTCTGTCCAAAAACCGTCTTTTTCCACCGATTAAACTTCCTTTCGCATCATATAAACCCATTCTCAGCCACATTCTGCTTCATTCAACCGAGAAATGGCAAGAGTTAAAATTCCTGGAACAGGAAAAGCTGTGGCCCGTCCGAAAAGGAATGTTAAATCACAATATGCTACCAAAGAATGAGAGAAATCAAAGAGAAAAGCCGAACCCAGTAAAGCTACTCCCTCTAAACGCCAGAAATCTTCATCCAAAGCAGAATCCCAGAAATCTGGCCCCTTCTCTTCAAAAAGTGCAGAACCGTCTGCTCCTGCTGCTGCCTCTTCTGCCTCTTCCAGTACTGAATCTGGAGAGTTTGAATTGACTACACTACCACTATGGAGCACTCCTGAGATTCAAGAAGAGTACACTACCAAGTTTTCCAACAAAAAGGTAATCAAGCCTCATTGTGTGAATGTGGAACAATTTCTGATTTCCAACAATTTTGATGCTGCTATATGGTTGTTAAGATATAAAAATTTGTTGGAAATTGCTGAAAGATATGATGATGAAGTAGTGAAGACTTGGTATGCGTCTCTTAAGTATAACAGCAAGAAGATGAAATGGGAGGTCACCTTGAGATCAAGGACCATTTGGCTTGCTGATGAAACATTCAATGAGGTGTTAGAAATCCCAGGACAAGATGGGCTAAAAGTTGACTTAACAGCCTCTGGGTATATGGATGAAGCAAGCACAGCAGATGAAGAAGGTGGATCCTTTCTGTACTACAAGGAGAGCACCATTTTGGACACCTTATTCAGGAGAAGGGAGAACAGGCCAACAATAAATCTGTTGAAGCCCACAGACCTAAGTGTACAAGTCAGAATCCTGCACTACATAGTGTCAAGGATCATTTTCAACAAGGGTGGTAGCTTCAATCTGATAACAAGGGCAGAGGCTCATGTGATGACTGCTATCATTCGTGGGAAGCTGATCAATATGGGTCATATCATCCTTCAGCGAATGATAAAGGCAAGGGATCAGAGGAAGGATTCCACACTCCCCTATGCTGCAATTGTTTCAAGAATCCTGCAGCATGCTAGGATTCAGCACATTGAGAAAGGGAAAGGGAAACTCACTGAGGCATTCAAGGAGGAGGAACTGCAAAGAATGGGCATTGAGAAAGATGAAGGACGATGGGTTGGAAAGGGAGCAGGAAAAACTGAAGACCTGTTCTTTGTCCCTGATGCATCCCTCCAACAAGAAGGCACTTCTGAGGCCCCTGAAAGATCCTTACCTCAGCCTTCCCAGACAATTCCATCTCCCTCCAGGCCTACTCACCCTCCTTTCACTCCCTCCTCACGAGCCAAGCCAACTAAGATCACTGAGTTGTTTGACAGTCTGTCAACACTCATTCTCAGCATTAAAGATGAGCAAAATGCCAAATTTGCTCATCTACAAGATCAGATCCATCAGTTGGCAGTGAATATGAAGGTGGTGGTTGATGCATATGAAGAGATAAGAAATGCAATTCCTACCACTTCAGCTCCACCTCAGCCTGGTGTCCCTGAGCCTACTCTGTCTCCATCCCCTGTGCCTCCAAGTCCCTTTGAGATTGCCTCCTCTGACCATGATACTGATATGGATGGTGATGGTGCTATGAAAACACCAAGTCCTGGTCCACCCTTGGACTATGGATTAGAAGGAGAAGGTATTCAAGAATCAAGCCCTCTTGAGCCAATGCAAGAAGATGCTCTGGATTCAATTCTGTCCATTCAAGAATCAGAGCAAGTTGAAAGACTGGTTGAAGCCATTTCAACCTCTTCTGTGCCAGAAGGAGCAAGCAATGTGGAAAGGAGCATTGTGCCTGTTGTAGATTATCTTGCCATTGCTCACAATGCTCTGCTGCTAGCTCAAAGGAGAAGGCTGGAAGCAATGTTTCCTCCTGCTGAACCACCTTCTCAATCTATTGCTGCTTATGGGCTTTCAGAGCACCAAAGAGCTCAACTAGCTCTTTCTAGGCAGGAAATGCAAGTACTGCTTGAGGTCTCTGATGATGATGAAGAACCTGCTGAGCCCCATGCACCAGTTCAGCCAGAGATTCCTTTTGCTCCTGTCCCCCTTCGGGCTGTTCCTATCACTCAGATACCTCCTCCAATGGACTTTGTTGGACTTCCTGATGATGCCAAAAAGGGGGAGAAGATAAAGCAAACTGGGAAGCAAACTGGGACCAAGCAAGCTGGAAAATCTGCTGAGCCATCTGGAAAAGGAAAGACTTACAGCAAGAAGCCAAAGAAGAAGTGATGACTTAGATCTTAGGCTGATTATTCTTGTTGTATCTTGTTTTATTTGGGTGTTTTGTATTTGGTTGTTTGATTTTAAGAACTACTCTTTAATTGGAATTTGTATTACAATAGTTTGGTGATATATAGTATGTTCTTGATTGCAATATTTTGGGCGTTAAATCTCTTCACTTAATCTGTTATTTTGATATCTTATGCATATGTTGAGGGGGAGCTTATGAAAGCAAACCCAAGTACTAATCCAGTTTGTGAGTTGTTTTGTCATCATCAAAAAGGGGGAGAATGTTGATGAAAGAGTTTTGATGATTTTAAACCAACACTCAAGATCTTGGATTGAAGATATCAAAGGAGATCAAAGCTGTTCCAAGTGAAGATTTTCTGAGTATTTGCTGTTAGATCTCTTGTAGGATCTTTAGTTTTTGTTATGATTGGGTAAAAGGTTTTGATTTGAAGAAAAGATGTTTTCAAACTTTGATTTTATGTTAAATCCTTGAATATTTGAAAAACACCCACAAACAGACGAAGGTTAAAAGTTTAAACTAAACTGTCAAGTTAGAAATTCGAACTTTGCCTTTGAAAATTCGAATTTCGAGCTAAAACTGATTAAGTCTGAAGAGATGGCTCTCTGTCAGATGAATTTTGGTGGTTCAAAATTCGAATTTTCATCTAGTCTGAAAGAAGCCTTTCTGGTGACAGACGAACTTCACACTTCCAAAATTCGAATTTCAAGTAAAATGAAGTTTGTGAAAACCAAAGAAATTCGTCTGAAACCATGACAAAGTGCATCTGAAATCAAAAGATATTCAGCTTGAAAAATGCTCTCTGACAGACGAATTTCGAGATTCCAACACTCGAATTTTCATATAAGTCTGAAAGAAGCTTCTTTACAACAGACGAACTTTGAGTCTTCAAAATTCGAATTTCAGACAAAACAAAACTTGAGAAAATAGAAGAAATTCGTCTGAAACTATGTTAAAGTTCATCTGAGATCAAGAATGAGTTAAGTCTCAAAATTGCTCTCTGACAGACGAATGTCACCCTTTCAAAATTCGAATTTTGAAGAAAGTAAACTACTGTGTCTCTTTATACGTTCAATGGACAGACGAATTTTGGATACCAAAATTCGAATTTCGAAGACACTGTAGCAAATTGAAAACACTGTTCACACTTAACAAAAAATCTTTCTTCTTGAAAATTCGTATGTCACATTGTGAAAATGTTTTATAAGTTTCAAAATTCGAATTTCACTTCATGAACAGACGAACTTCGTGTTGTAACGTTGAAAGCTTTAACCTTCGGTTCCTTCGAAATTCGTCTGTTGACCAACCAAAATTCGAATTTCAGTATGTCAGAAACATTAAATGCGGTTGGTAAACGGATAGTTTTTCAGAGTAACCGTTGGATAACTTCCCCAACGGATAGATTTAGTCTCTAACGGATATTTGAGACCTAAATCTATAAATACAACATCATTTGAAGTTGTGGGTAACGAATCAAACTTGTATATACCGAATTTCTGCTAAATCTTCTTCTCAAAAGCTTTTACCCTCTCAACTTCTAAACTTGTACTTAAACTTTCATATATACTCTTTTCAAGAGAGTTATTTCATTGTAATCAATCTACTCTTCATCTGGAAGATAGATTTACTTGTGAGGGGTATTCACAAGGGGATTGAGAAGCACATAGTGAAAGTGCTTGGAGAGTTTGAGAGAGCTCAGAAACAGAGCATACTCGTTGTACTGTGGCCTTAGCAAGAAGCCCATTGAAATTCTTGCTGTATAGTGGATAAATCTCAAGAGGTGTCTTGGGGACTGGATGTAGGTCAAGTGGAAAGACCGAACCAGGATAAATTACTGAGTTTTCTTCTCCCTATCTTCACTTTTCAGCTTGCTCTGTTTTACGCATTATTTTCATTATACTGTGATATCTCCACTTACCTCACCTTGTGCAGAAAATTTTCAATCTTCCCAATTCACCCCCCTCTTGGGAAGTCAGCCTTGCTAACACCATTAACTTTTTTTTTAAAAAAAATTGATATTAAATTATATTAATTAATTTAAAAAATAAAATTAAAACTAATTAATTAGTGAAAAATTATAAAAAAATTTTAAAATTAAAAAAAATTAAATTTGGAAAAAAATAAAAATAAAAAGAACATAATCCTACCTAGAAAAAAAAAGGAAAAAATGGACTTTACCTAAAAAAATAAATGAATGAATGGAGAAAAAATATGATCCACCCAAATAAAAAAAAAAGACAAAAAAGAGACGAATGGTACAAAGTTTAAGGATGTAATTGTACTATTTAGCTAATATATAATGCAATTCCATATTTCTTAAAAATAAAAATAAAAATTTATTTTTAACTTTTTATGACTCAGCAGGATAGGAGTTCATACAAAATTGACTTTCAAAAAATTAATATTTGTAAAATATTTGAATAATCTATAATTTTAATATTTAAAAATTTGTCACTAATGCTATTTAATTTTCAGAAATTTCACATATACGAAGGAAAAGAATTAAAATTTGATTAAGTTATTAAATTTGTCAAAAAATTATTGTTCTTTTTTCTATTACCCTTATTAAATACATTAAATTTTATTTATCTTTTCTCTCAATTCTTAATTAAAGTTAAGAATAAAATTAGAAAAAATATATTAATACCTCATACAAAATCTAAATATGACTTATATTTTGAATTAATTTTTTTAAAATATGAATTATATTATTAACTAAAGAGAGTAAATTATAGGGATTGATTGATTAGTTTTTCTTAATTTCATTATATGTATAATTCAAAAATTTTGAGATTCATCAGTGACCTAATTAACCCAATCGAATTTGGATAAATAAAGTTGGGCCCAGTGGAATTGAGAAAAACTAAAAACCAAAGGGGTTCGATTCTGGCCCAAAAAAGGGGGTTAGACTAAAATTGGGTGATTAGGTTGGCTCAAGCATTAATTAGATTGGGACAACTAACCATCAATCTTCTAATTATGCACCTTAACATAAAAAATTACATACACCATTACATTATTTCCTTGTGTATTTCACGGAGTCGGAAAAAATGAACTGCAATATTTATGATTTATGAATAATATTACTTGTTATATAATTTATATAATGTTATTGATGATGTGATGTTGGTTATTACAAACGGCAATGATGTTATTTGTTGCAAATTATTGTTATTTTGTTACTAATTCTTTATTAATTAGATATGTTTTCTCTTATATATTGTATAGATAAATAAACTAAGCTTATATATATTATTATATACATTTTGATTGATTGATGATTGATCTTCATAGAAGAATGATAATCAAATTTAAATATGAAAATGAAAAATATAAAAAAGTACATTTTTCAAAATATAAAATAAAATAATAAATCTGCTTTTTTTGTGAAAAAAAATAGGGTCAAACTTTTTTTGAAAAATTATTAAAAATAAAAAAACGTCTTAATGTTTTAGGCCAAAGTGAAATCCAGATGACCCAACTAACCAAGAAATTCTCTTAATTGTACTTCTGGATCCATTTTTAATTCATATTCACTAAAAATTTTTAAGAAAAAAATCCTCGTATTTTTGTCCTTTACGATTCCTCAAAGTGTGTGTTTTCTTAACCTCCTATGCTTCAATCTTTTTCTAGTAGTTACTTGCCAAAAATATTTCCTAGTTTGGTCTACCATACTTTGGTATCACTTACATAAACGGATAGGGGTCTCCCCGAGACTCCCTCCAGCTAATCACCCAATTTTTTTTATAAATAAAAAATTTAAAACTATATAAAAATATATCTATATGATATGAAAAATTTATTTTTTATCAGAGGGAATCTCATGCGAGACCCGCTGTCCTACATAAACATTATCGATTTTTTTGGTCTGAAAACTTTGTCCATTGAAACCTCACAGTGTTGTTAACCAATTTAGCAATTTTGAGAATATTATAATCGAAACTTAATGACCGCTTGGAGTTTGAAAATTGGGGTATGAGTGAAAGTAATGAAAAGAAATTAAAATATATATATATATATATAATCTGACTCATAATTATATTTGGTACAACATGAAAAATATATAAATATTTTTTATTTTGTATGTTTGGTTAAATAAAAATAATAAAAAATGTTGCAAAAATTACAAAAATATTCTCGGAAGTTAATGAAGTGAAATATTAATTTTTAAAAAATTGGTTTTTAAATAAAAGAACTCAGGGTCACTTTTATCTTTCACCACTTTTAAAATGGAACACTTGATTGAATAAATAACATAATGACTCTTTCAAACCATCCAAAAAACTCTAAGGAGGAACGATGATAGGAGATTAACGTTTAGTAAATAGTAAATAAATATATGGATTGTTTTATAAAAATTTAAAATATATAATCTGAATTAAAAATTATTGTGTATATATATATAACATAAAGATTAAAAACTATCTGGATTTATTTGTAATTTTCCCAGACTACAAGCAAGACAAAAACGGGAAAATATACAATGGCCAAGTGTCCCAAATGTGCACCAAAATTTTTAGTGACACAAAAAAAACGAATGGTCATGTGAAGTAAACCAAAGTGTAACCACATACTTCTCTTATCCAAAATCCATCCATTTGTGACTCTGCTTCAGTTTTTTCTCCTTCTAGTCATCTTCCTCCCTCCTATACTTCTCTGAACAGACACCATCATCATCCTCAGAACCATCGTAACCATATTCTTCTTCTTCTTCTTCTTCTCTCTCTCCTCCGAGAAATCAAACGAAGAATAATGAATGACACAGTTGACAAGCTCGTCGTCTTCCTAGCGAAGAGAGATGGCATAGACAAGCTCGTGAAGACATTCCAGTATGTCTCCAAGCTTGTTAACTGGCGGATTGAAGCCACCCACCCAGACCTGGCCAAGAGGTTCAAGCACTGGGAAGTCTCCTCCGGGCTCAGCCGGAAGGCCTTCCGGACTGGCCGGTTCCTCACCGGCTTCAACGCTCTCCGGCGAAACCCGGGCTCCACCCTCACTCTCCGGCTGCTGGCCGTACCAGCCAATGCAGGCGAGATGGTTTACTTCTTCTTCGACCACTTTCTCTGGCTCGCAAGGATTGGGACCTTAGATTCAGACTTGGCCAAGAAAATGAGCTTCGTATCAGCGTTTGGGGAGGCGGTGGGGTACGTGTTCTTCATTATAGCTGATTTCTTGCTGATAAAGGATGGGATTAAGAAAGAGAGAAAGATCAGAAGAATGTCCAGAGAGGAAGAAAAATCAGAAGAAGAGGAAGAGAAAGAGAAGAGTGAGGTTAAGAAGATTAGGGTTGATAGAGTGATGAGGCTAATGGCAGTGGCTGCTAATGTTGCAGATTTGATCATAGCTTTGGCTGAGATTGAACCAAACCCATTCTGCAATCATGCTGTGACTCTTGGGATTAGTGGGTTGGTTTCTGCTTGGGCTGGTTGGTATAGAAACTGGCCCTCATAGAAAGAAGCTAGCTAGTTCAGCAAAGAACAATATGTGATTTATTTTTTCTACTTGTCAAAAAGAAGACCGGAATTGCTATATTTTTATCTTTGCTCGTACATAGTTATAGCTGTCTATTACGCTGCATGCCTTAAGCTTTTAAAATGGATAATATGAAGTTTTGGGTTGGCTTTCATTTGTAGTTTCATTATGCAAGAATCGATTCACATTTCTATTAGTTTCCACAACATATCTTAGTTAGTGATTAACCTATGTTCAATGAGTGATGATACTAAGTATAAACCCAGCAACACAATATATATTATTGTAATTTGGTGGACCCAATTACTATTAAATAAATAATAATTTTTTAATTTTAATTGATTTATTTCTGTATCTATATTATTTATCATTAATTATAAAAAGAATTATTTTTAATAGTCTATCATTAATTAATAAATTAATATTTAGAGTAATATAATTAGAGTCGGCCTCATGTCTCCTCTCACAAACATTTTATTTTGGGGTCTCATTTCTAGTGAATATATATAAGCTATTACTATTTAATAAGGTCTTGTCACAGTTGGTAGATGAGTTGGTAGATGACTGGTTCCCTTAAGCATGCTGTTCTAGATTCGATCCCTGACCATATGTATGGAAAAAATTTTATTGGGAGAGACAAAAATCAACTCTGATAATTTCTACGCCTCGAAAGAATTAGTTTTCAGCTCTTAGTTTTGTTAGGAGAAACAAAAACCCATTCCGATGTTATTTACGCCTTAATGGGAATAGTTTTCAGCTATTGGTCAAGAGACATCCTTGGTGTTTAAAAAATATATATATATATATAAGCAATTATTATATACTAAGCCAAGCAATGAATATATATATATACTCCCTTCAGTTCATATTATATGACATTTTGTATGATAAGTTTTTTATCCAAAATATATGACATTGAATATTTTTCTTTTCATTTTACCCTTGTCTTTAATGTTTCATCTCTCCTCATTTATATCCCTACAACGATAACAAAATGTGTTATTTAATGAGAGTAAAATAAGAAATATGGATTCTTTTTGTGTTGATTAATTCAGTTAAAAAAGTAATTTTCTTAATATACGTGTAATTAATACAAAATGCCTTATAATGTGGATTAAGGAGAGCATTTATAAGCAATTACTATATATAGTTAATTTTTTCTTCATTTATTCATTTCTGGTAATCAACAGGGATCAACTAGAGTAGACTTGCTTGTTGCCAGGTCCTATTAATGAATTAGGTTTAATAGGATCTTCTATGGATGATTATGTTATGTGATTACAAGCATATGAATCTTGGGCATGAATGCTAATATATATATAATTTGTAGTGACATGACGTTCTTGTACCTCTACTTTTTCCTAAATAAATTAAATATTATCTTTTCTTACTGTAATAAAAGGTTAACAACCCATTGAAACTTTTCTGGTGTGATTTAGGTAGTAATCCGAGTCATAAAAAGCTTGATAGAAAAGCAATACAAGGCTCAACTTTGGATATACTTTTACCAGAGATGATGATGGACAATGGTGGCAAAACTATGAGTCTGATCTTGAATGGTGACAACTTGTTTATTTATTATTAATGCCATTAATTACCATTTTAGTGTAAAGTGGACTAAAAATTGAAAATAATTAAAGAATATACGAAATTAAAGAAACAGCCTTGGTTCCTAGAAACATCATCCATCTACCGATTGGCTTGCCAGAGAAGCCCACAGTACGAAAGCTTCTATTGGTTGTATCCTATCTTTTTTCATGATTGTGTAATTAGTACTTAGCTTGTTGTTTTCTCTCTTGAATGGCTTAGCTATAGCCTTTTATTAAAACAACAAAGAAAAGAAGAATAGAAAAAGAGAGAAAAGAATGCTGGAAAAGATTATAATTTTTATCATTTTTAAGAAAATGGAATGGAAGAGTCAATAAGTTAAGAAAAAATTATCATGATACTTGGAAGCTTTTGGTATATCAATTTAAGCACCATGCCTGGTATATACTCTCTCCCTTTATAAATATAAGATATAAATGATATGTTTTTTTTTAAATATAGGATACAGAAAGTGGTTGTTTGGCGTATTTATTTATTTTATTAATTTTGCCCTCACATTAAATAAGTTAATATAATTAATTTTCATTAATTACAGAATTTTCATAAATGGTATTTTTTTTAAATATAGGATACAGAAAGTGGTTGTTTAGTGTATTTGTTTATTTTATTAATTTTTCCGTCACATTAAATAAGCTAATATAATTAATTTTCATTAATTATAATATAAAAATATTAAACATTAAGTGAGGACGTTTTAGAAAACTAATTTAATTTTTTAACAAATTTAATGCTCTTGAGTGTGCTTCTTAATTTGTGGGAATTAGTTATTAGTTGTAGTCATAAATGAGAATGTTTAAACTAGACATTATTTTGAAACTTGATAGTGCAACATAAAATTCGTCGTGCAAAAATCATGGCTCCATTTTTATTTTCATGCATTATCATATTTTATAAAGTTTAGTATTCTATTTCTCTCACAGGAAACCATTGTCAAAGTAGTGTATATGAACTTTACCTTGATTGGATATATGTGACTTAAAGCACAAGAAAGGATAAAGAAAGATAACACTCTCACCTTCATGGAAGAGAACAGGAGAAGCACAGAAGTTACCTTGCACTGCATGAGATGCTGGAGAGTGAGGGGAGTTAAGAGAAAATATAGAAAAATCAAGATAAAGAAATATAGATTCTGTAACAAAAAAATTACCTTGCATTATGTGTGCATGAAAAAGGCTATATTGAAAGAAATAAAACTCATTTTGATAATTTTTATGTCTTGAAGGATCGATTTTCTCTAGCAAAAAAAAAAATCAATCTTCAATTATCAGTTAAGATATTCTTTGTATTCACAAAAACCGTTGAGATAAAAAATATCTAATTGAATTGAGAAGAAGTTAATTGATATTATTTAAAAAAGGGAGGCAGGGAGTTCAAATAAAAAAGAATAATAAGAGTATAAAAAAATAAAGTAGGGAAAATGTGGGGGAGAGAGGGAGGAGTGAAAAGAAAAAATAGGACAGTTTAATTGATGTTATTTAAAATAGAAAAAAATGGAGGGAGGGGAGTTTAAATAAAAAAGAATAAAATGAAAGAGAGTGAATAAAAAATAGAAACAAGTTTTTTTTTTGTGGGGGGGGGGGAAGGAGGGATGAAGAGGAAACAAAGAAATTCAAAATTTAAAAATAAAAGATAACTTCCACATAAACTACTAGAATGAAATGAAAAAGAATAAATAAAAAATAAGAAAACATAAGGGAAGAGAGACATGAGTGAAAGAGAAAAAATAGGTTAAACAAAGAAATTCAAAATTTAGGGAGGGGAGGGGAGGGGAGGGGGGGGGGGATATTATTGATGGGTGAATGGCCACTTTACCAAAGAAAAAAAAAGGGTAAATGACCAAAAATCATTTGGCCTCTTTAATGTTAATGGGGGAGTAGGGACTGAGATTGGCGCGAGTGCTAGTTGACTGACAGGCTTTTCTTGTTTGAAAACTATAGCACAGTGACTCTAAACCAAAAGTACAGTTGCGTTTCACATAATTCAAATGATTCTCACTTTTGGGTTAAAGCTTTCAAGAAAGAAGGTAACAGCATTTACCACTTGAGTAGAAGTAGAAGTGTCGAATAAACTCGGTAACCTTGACAAAGAGATTGGGTCAGACGCCAGATTAAGGTCAAATCTAGTTATGTTTGACTCCATGTGTATATATAATTTTATATATTTTTCTTTATATATTATGGATAATAAATTTATTTTATTATTATCATGAATATCTTAAAGATTTCAATTTCTTAATTTTATTTAAAATTTTAAATTAAATTTTTAATATTAAATAAAAATAATACATCATTATTGAATATTTATTATTTTAGAAAATATTACGTTTTACCCCAATACTATTTTTCTAGAAAATATTTTTAAATTAATATAATTATATTTTTGTTAATAAATAAAATTAATTTATTATTTTACTTTTAAATAACTTCTTAGGAGTATATGGATAAACTATATTAACGGTGAAAATTATAGGGACTTATTCTTATCTTTTTAAAGTGTACGACTTGACTGATTGTCAAAAAAAGATAAGTTAATTAATTTTTTTTCTACAAAATTTTTCTAAAATATTAAGGTAATAAGATGTTTTTAAAATAATGCCTTAATTTGTCCTAATTTTATAAGACCACTATAATATCTAATTAGAAATAAGATTTTCAGGTGAAAAGATTCAAATGCCCTTGGTTGTAGATCAATGAGCGTGAATTGCAAATGTATAATGATTAGATGCAAATATATTATCATTAGTTGCAGATAAATACCAATGTTATTAGAATTGGACCAGATATTGAATCGGATAAGGCATTGATTCAATGTTCAACCGAGGTCGGATCGGTAGTGATTAAAATAATATATTTAAAATAAATAATATAAGTTTAAACAAATTTTATAACTTAATTAAAGTTTCAAACTAAATAATATTAAATAATTAATCTATCATTCACCATAAATAAATTATTAATAAGTTTCACAACTCAATATTGTAATTTGAATAAGTTAATATTTATTTATAATTATATTTTGAGTTCAAAATAATAAATTAATAATTTATTATTTATTAAATAAATATATAATTTTTAATAGTTATATACCATAATAATGTTTATATAATATTATAATATATAAAGAAAACATATTTTATATTAAAAATGATGAAAATAAAAAAATAATTTAAAAAAATTTGAAAAAAAATAATACAAAACCGAATCAAGGCCGGTTTCACCAGTTCTGAATAGTATCGTTTCTGCAGTATGCTCGGACTAGACTAGGTACCGATTCCCGATCCGACCGGTCGAACTGGTCCGATTTTGATAATATGGATAAATACTATTGACAATAAATCTAAAGGATCATGGACATTTCAGTCATTTCATTGGAAAATCTTATTTCCAATGAGATTCTTCCGCAGTCTTTCGGAATTTTGGAAATATCTTTCTATTTTGATATTTTAGGGAAATTTTAGGGAAATTCTCCTTCTTATTTTTATTTTTGTATTTTGGCGCCAGATTTGAAAACCCACCACCTGACCCATGGTTTTCCTTTTCTATTGTCCGTTCCTCCCCTATATATGTGTCACAAGTCACAATCCCCTCCCCCATGTACTTTTCAGTTTCAACTCAATCACACTCTCTGTAGTAAATTTATTCTGTACTTCCCTGTGACATTGTAATCTAAGTTTCCATGGCGCGTGGAAGAAAGAGCCTGAAGAAGGACGACGCGCCTCCGCTGCCGCAGCACTGTCAGTGCGAGAAGCAAGACGGCGATGTAGAAGAGGGCATGGCTCAGGAGGAACGTTCCAAGAATCAGCCTTCTTTGGAAGGCGGTGGCGGAGAAGAAAGAGGGGAAAGACCAGAAAGTTTCGATCTTGACACCGAACAAGCGAAAATCGATCCATTCACGGAAGGCACAGAAGTTGTCAAGAAAAAGCGTGTCAGAAGGAGCAAGGCAGAGATGTTGGCTTTAAGAAATGAGGCTTTTCCGACATTGACAAAGCGTACGACAAGGGTATCGCGGAAATCGTACAACTTTATTTGCTTTGAAGGTGAAGACGAGGAAGAAGCACCCAAAAAATGGCCACGTAGGAGAGGCCCTAGAAAGAAGAAAGTTGCCACAGATAGAACATCAATGACTGAAGAAGATGGAGGAATCGACGACAATGATGATTCAATTAGGGAGAAGTTAGAACTGGAAGAAGTGGAAAGTGGAGATCAGAAAATTTCAAGGCGTGGGAAGAAGGCTCGTAATGCTATGGCAGAAAATCAAGTTTTGAAGCCTCATGGTACAATGGAAATGGCTAGAGATTCCTCAGAAAGCAGATCAGATAAAGGTTATAGTTTGAGGGTTTCTAAATCTGAAGTTAACAAACCGGAGAAGCCCAAAGTAAAGAAGCGCGATCCTAAAGTAAGAAAATTCCTTCTTCTCAATTGCTTGTTGTACTTGAGATGCACATTATATATAACTTGCATGTCGTGATAATTTCTATTTTCTACTCAACAGTGGATTGAGGAAGAGTCCTTAATGTGCCATCAATGTCAGAGAAATGATAAAGGCGAGGTTGTGAGGTGTACAAGGTGTAAGCGGAAAAGGTTTTGCATCCCCTGTTTAAGGACTTGGTATAATTTACTTTGCATCTATTTCATTTTGCTTATTTTCGTTCTATGTGTTGCACTTAATATTTTTATTGAGCATGCTTGTTTAGTTGGATGATATCTATATACTGTTCACATTTATGTGCCTACTCAATTGTTCATGCAGATCAGAGTCCATTAAGTTAAATTTTTGGCATCATAGCTTGAAAGCACTTGTGCTATATGGTATAAAATATGAATGTACAAACACTATGTTCTGTTGCACATAGTTGTGTAAACTGATGACTAAATAGCATGGTTTGGCTTTATTAATATGCACCAAAACTCTGGGTCACAGTGTAGCTTCGACTTTGTAAAGGTCATATCTTATGCTTGGATGAGATTGAAATAAGAAAATTGAAATTAATTATGTGCTCTGGCAATTAACCTTTGCGTTAATTTTTTCGTCTTTGTTGTACTGTAAAGGTATCCTCAATTGAGAAAGGAAGATATTGCTGAGGCATGTCCTGTGTGCCGTGGAAACTGCAATTGCAAAGCATGTTTACGCTCTGATGAATTTATTAAAGTAAATCCTCTACTTCTAAATTGCACTTTACAGTGGTTTTTGTATTCTGCATTTAATGCCTGATCAATTTATTTACTGTAGAAAATGAAAAAAGGAGAAATTAACAAAAATGAGGAAGTTGAGCACTGTAAGTACTTGCTACAAGCACTTCTTCCATATTTGAGGCGGCTCTGTGAAGAACAAATGATCGAGAAGAAGATAGAAGCTGAGAGACAAGGTGTCTTATATTGAACTGTCTTAATCAAGCTTTCCAGTTTGTAAAGCAATGCTATTTTTCCGTATAATTTGCTTAGTTCATGCAAGGTTAAGTATGATCAAATTCTGCAATTGTGTGATGAAATCCTTGATTCCTGGTACAAATACAGTTTTATATGTTTTATTCTGATTTTGTCACAGAATAGTGATGTAGAGCAGAAACAAGAAATCAGATAGATCATAAAAAAGCAACTAAATTTAATTAATGTTTTCACTCAAAGGTCAACAATTAGAGGCAACTTTTTAACTGACTCCAATCCTTTTTATTTGTAATCCTACATAAGAAATCCCTATGAAACTGATACCAATATTAGAATCCATATTAGTTAATACCCTGAGGTACATGTCCCTAGACCCAAACCGCTCCATTGATAGTTTTAACTTAATAATAATTAAACCTTAAGTTACCCCAATTATCCCATTACAAATCCTTATTCAACATCAGATCAAACATTAACATGATCAATGCTAATTTTTTTTTTCAAATTTTATTTGAAAAAAGTGCAACTGGTTGGAGGATATGATATCCTCAAACCAGAAAATGCAAGAAAAAGCTCTCTCAACAGAATACTGTAACAGAGGCCGCATAAAATTTATTTGTGGAAACAAGCTGTCCATTCTTTTTGCGTATTGTCTGATAGTGATTTCCTTTAAAAAACTCATGTGCAGAGCACCAAAGGGAAGATTTGTACACAAGTTTATCCAATAGCGTATTTAGTGGATTTTTTTCCCCTATCGGTGCAAACCTCATAATATTGTAAATTGCATGTTGTTGTTTCCTTTGTTGTTACCAAGGCCTTTAAAAGTATTCTCAGTTCCAGTTGTAGCACTTGGTTTCTTGCCAAAAATTTCTGGACCAGGTTATCACATTGCAGACTTGTAAGAATAAAGGGCTTTAAGGGGCCATCTAACTTGCAACATGTCGTTTGTGTCTATCTGATGCAGGACAAGGGAAGATAATAAAGTAGAGAGAAGAGAAGTAGGGAGGAGTAGAAGAGTTTGAGGGAGAGAGGAAAATCACTAGAAAATTCTCAAGTATTATTCAAATCAATAGATGTCCCAAATCCTAATCTAGCTGGAGTCATGAGAGAATAAAATTCTTTTCCAAAATATTTTAAATCTAAATAAAAGATAAAAATTAAATTAAACTAAATTATATCCTAAAGGCTAATGTTGTTGTTGTTGTATATCCTAAAGATGAAATCTAAATTCAAAATAATTTAATCCTAAAAGATAAAATAAATTCAAAATAAACAAAATTAAATCCAAAAGTTAATCTAAATATCCTAATAGAATAATTTTATTTTAAATTTAAATTATCTTAGGATAAGATAAATAATCACTATCCTGTTTCCCATCAATATTCTTTTGAGTGTTTTATCTGAACATGAATTGAGCTTTGGACGAGCTCCAAATAAGCTAATGAAGAAGAAAACCTCTCACTTGTGCTTGTTGGAAAGAGAATTTGGAACTGACAATAAGATCTACTAGAAAAAATACCAGAAGTATCAATATCCTAAACCCTCATGTCTTGACTAAGGAAAAAGGGACATGGATAAAGTCGTCTCTTGACATGGTCCTTATACTGTTGATGTTGTTCAGTCTAGATTTGGCAACCTTTATTGATTACCCTTTAGGGTCGTTGGCTGTGTTTTTATTTTGGAAATAAGCCTTATGTTTCTCAAGCTCTATATATATTGTTGTAACTGTCGAGTGTCACAGCAAATCTGATGTTCCTCTGGAGGCCTTAGTGCAGATCAGACATCATTTTTATTTTTCGATCTTTTTTTGGTTGTGCAATGCAGGTGTCTCACTTTCAGAGCTCCAGGTGAGACGGACAGATTGCACTGATGATGAGCGTCTCTATTGGTTAGGCTCACTTCTTCTTCTTCTTCTTCTTCTTTTTTTTTATTTTTCCAGTTGTCATGGTCATATTTGGCTATTAGTTAATTAACTAATTAATAATTAATTAATTGATTATTCATCTTTTGTGCAGTGATAACTGTAAAACATCAATTTTTGATTTTCACCGAAGCTGTCAAGAATGTTCTTTTGACCTCTGTCTGGTTTGTTGCCGTGAGATTCGTCAAGGCCAATTGCTTGGAGGTGTAGAGCCAGTTGAGTTTGAGTTTATCAGCCGGGGGCTGGGCTATTTGCATGGCGGTGAGGAATCAAACATAACTAAATTAATTGTTGAGACAAAGGATGAGGATCGTGATTGGTCAAGATCTGGTTTGAAGGTGACAAGTGATGGTAGAATCCCTTGTCCAAGGGTTGATGGTGGTTGTGGTCATGCTTATCTTGAACTCCGATCTATATTTCCTGATAACTGGATCTCTGAACTTGTAATGAAAGCTGAAAATATGGCTAAAGTGTTTAAGCTTGATGATGCAACACAGACAAGTAACAAGTGGTGTTCATGTTTCAACCTAGATAGGAACAGCAATGATGTTGGAAATGAGAATAGGAGGAAGGCAGCTTCTCGTGAAGATCCAAGTGACATTAACAACTATTTATTCTGTCCAAGGGCTGTAGATTTAGGACCTTTGGATTTGAAGCATTTCCAGTGGCACTGGAGTAAAGGAGAGCCAGTGATTGTCAGCAATGTGCTTGAATGTACATCTGGTTTAAGCTGGGAACCACTTGTCATGTGGCGTGCTTTCCGTCAGATGACAAAGACCAAGCATGATCAATATTTGGCAGTGAAGGTCATTGATTGCTTGGATTTGTGTGAGGTTGGTTTTGCTTGATGTTTATGATTCTTTTGCCATATGTATTGTGCATGGTGTTCGTTCACTAAAATTAGATATTTTAAGTAGGTACTTGAGCCTGATTTTTGTTTCTGAAAATTTAAATTAGTTATTCTAGATGCTTGCTGGACAATTCTCTACCAAAACTTTTACTTTTCTGTTGTTGGTGGGAAGGAGCTTTTCTGTGTCATTGGTCCCCGATGTTTGTATTCCTGCTGTTTGCCTTTTGCTGTCATTTCCATTGTTGTCAAGTTTTTGATTGTATCTTCCCTTACATTGAATCAGTTATTATGCCTTCTTGACATATGGTGATCCTCTGTTTTTGATTTTGCTTCAATCAGTTTCTAGTGTTCCTATGCAGCTTGCTTGGTCTAATTGCTTATAATTTGACATGTAAAACACATTGGCTGGTGGCTTCTGGTTTCTTGCACTGAATGACTGGTGTTTGAATGCAGGGAGACATCAATATCCACCAATTCTTCACAGGGTACTCAAAAGGTCGACAGGATATGGAGATGTGGCCTCAGTTACTGAAATTGAAAGATTGGCCTCCTTCTAATCTATTTGAGGAGCGGTTACCACGTCATTGTGCTGAGTTCATTTCTTCCTTACCGTACAAGGAATGTACAAATCCTCATAATGGTGTTTTAAACCTTGCCTCAATGTTGCCAGAAAATTTTATAAAGCCGGATATTGGTCCAAAGACATATATAGCTTATGGAATTCCTATAGAGCTTGGGCGGGGTGATTCAGTGACGAAGCTTCACTGTGATATGTCTGATGCAGTAAGCTCTTCTTCCTTGACATCTGTTTACTTTAATTTTTCATTAGAAGTTTTCAATAGAATTATGGAAATGGTATCCAGACAGTTTTTATACCATAATAATCAGGTCTGTATTGTTGAGCCTCTGCACTGCTTTGTGAGCCTTTTTCCTATTTATCAAGGTGTGGTTTGAAGCCTATGCCAGAAAATTTTCTTTAGGCAGTGGAAGTGATGTAAGACAGGGTAGGGGAACGGTATGAGATAGATGGGAAGAGTAGAAAATTAAAAAGGAGAGAAAATTCACTGAACAATTCTCAATAATATTCAATCAATAGGAAAGAGAAATATCACAATGAGTAGTTCTAAAACTTATTTATAAATGTTTAAATCCTAATTTAACTAGGATCATAAAGGGATAAAATAATTTAAATCTAAACAAAAGATTAATAATAAATTAAACTATATTTTAAAACATAAGATAAAGATAAATCTAAACAAAATAACAAAATCCTAAAAGATAAAATAAATTCAAAATAAATTAAATCTAAATAATCTAATAATTATTTAAAATCCTAACTATCTAATTATCCTTGGTCTCTGGAAGTGTATCCTAAAATGAAACTTTATAAAAATACCTTGGGGGAAACATCAACCAAATAGGAAAAGTGTAGTGATCAACCCTCTCAAGTTGAACATTTTTGCCAAAGTTTGGACTTCCTTGAAAAGTTTTTAACTGACAGCTTTCCAGCTCACATTTCCTCATATCTTTCTAACTTTGAGTTCTGGTTCTGTGAAGTGGTTACTTTTAAGTCAGTATTAGCATTGTTTTTTTGCCACGAAGTTGTTCCAATACTGGGCATTGTTTAAAATTTTTTGACACTAGTGTTCATGGTTTTGTATAAAATATACTGCATTGCATGCATACTTTTGAAGTGAAAACAGTTTATTTGTAAATTGCCATGTATTTTGCTCTACGTAGTTGTTAGTTCTTTCCATTTTGCTGTTAATTTTTTGGTGTGCATACTTGATGACCAAGCAAATATTTCCTATTCGTGATTGTGAAGAATTACTTCATAGTAGCACATAAAGAATTTTGCTGTATGCTTGTATGACGTGCAGTGATTGATCATATTATTCCAGCATACGGGGTGGTTGCTAACAAATACAAATGAAGCAGAAGCAATTATAAGATCGAGGAATGTTAATTGCTTTGAAGTTCTAAAATATCCGTGTTTTATTATGCGTTGAAGATTGGTTAAATTAGACCAAATGCTTATGGTTAGGATTTTGAGCATGTTTTTTCTCATTTTTGGATGCTTGGTCTCTCTCTCTTTCTCTCACATAAATTGATTATTCTTGCATAATCTGTTGAATGTTGTGTTATTGCTTATGCTTATCACACGCGGGGGGCCTGCTTTTTCCTGATAGCTGTGTCATGCTACGGCAATTATCACAGACTTGTGATTTGAATGGTTATTACTATTCGGTGGAATAAAATGCATATTATACATGATGAACAATATATTTCTATATGTCTGCTTTTCCACTTGTTTCATGAAGATTGGAGAGTTGTGATCTATTGAAATCCCTAAGTTTTCTGGTTTTGGATATTGTTTTTGGTCTTTTTTCAGGTGAATGTATTGACACATACTTTTGAAACGCCCCTTGATGCTGATGTACTTAAAAAAATAGAAGAATTAAAAAAAAAGCACCTTGAGCAAGACAGAAGGGAGCTATTTGGTGGCAGTCAGGGAGTAGAAGCTAATGTTGAAAATGGAAAAACTACAGATTTTGGAAATACGTTGCTTGGTGATGATTCTATTGAGGGAGGTGCTCTCTGGGATATTTTTAGGAGAGAGGATGTTCCTAAACTGCAGGAGTACCTTAAGAAGCACTTCAGAGAATTCAGGCACATCGGCTGTTGTCCATTACAACAGGTAAGTTAATAAAGTTAAAAATGATTTTTTTCTTATGGTGGTCAAAATACTACTTGTTCTCTTGTGACCACTAATTACATTTGTGCATGACTCCTTGGGAATGATACTTTTGTATATGAAAGTTGAAGCTCTGGTCAAAACACTGAATACATACGTTGCTGTTCTCAAATTTTGAATGGAAAACAACTGATGATGAAATGTTTATATATTGTTTGGAACAACTCTGTTTACTAGATAATCTATTTTCGTGGATGGCGAATTGTTAGTATATTTTGAGCATGTGGAAAGTAGATGAAAATAAATGTGGCAGCTAGCTGGTTGAGTTTGTACTAATTGTACTGTCCTTGAACTTGACCTAATTTATGATTATGAAGACACATGGCGAGCCTGGCTAAGCAAGTCGTTGATCGCATTCAAATTCCTTGTTTCTAATTCTATCTTGACAATGAATATCAAGTGATTTTTGAGTGTTGAGACATGCAATATTGATTAGGAAAATACTTATATACCTTTTTTTATCTGCTTTTTGTGTTATTTCCAATTAAAAGTTAACATATGAATTATTTTTAATGTATTATACATTTAGTCATTGATTATATATTAAAAGAGTTAACTTTTTAAACTTAAAAAAATTTAAATGATCTATATGTTAAATTTTAATTAGAGAATAGCATAAAAAATATATAAGAAAAAGTAAATAAGTTTACTTCTATTGATTATTGTACCTACCTTTCTTGCATTGTCAAATAAAGAAATGAATTTTATGATTATTAAACTGTTGATCATTGATATAGCTGTCTATGGTTATTGCATGCTGATAATTGGAAATATTTATGGTTTTGGGCTTCTTTGTAAAAGGATTTGCTCTATTTTTATAGGTTGTTCATCCTATCCATGATCAGAACTTTTATTTGACTATGGATCATAAGAGGAAGCTAAAGGAGGAATATGGTTAGTTATTTTGTTGGTTCTTATAATTATCACGTAATATCTGATTGTCACTGTTATAGTAAATCCCAAATTCTTACACTCCTGATTGTCTGTTCTTTGACTTTCCTATCACTTATTTTAATGTAAGTTATAATTGTTTATGGGCATGTACCATGATGCCGCAGACTGCTTCTGCTTAATTAAATTAATCAAAGTATCCTAAATATCTCCAAACTGCCCAGAAGATTTAAAGCTGATTTACACCCTGTTTTCATGCCAAGTGTCGTTGGATTGATTGACAAAGATACCCAACGGTTATTTCCCTCATTTGGAGAGTCAACTCTCTGGCATTAAGTTCTTCCCTTTGTCTTCGGCCTTTACTGACTGATTCCCAGTTATTATTGCGATTTATTTCCTTATTCTTCCTGACTCTCTTACTCTCTCGCCTTTATATATGGATGAGGAAACAGAGCTGCTGTAATATGCTGATTATTTAAATGAAATAAACAGAATTGGATTATTTAATCTTATATTCTCCTCCTTCCCTCCCTCCCTCTCTATTACTGATCTTCTTGGCATCATAGCTCTAAAATTTCGATCCAACTTGATCAAATTTTGCCCCATGAGAATCTATGGGTCTGAAACACAAGATTCAAGCTTCGAGGGATTGAACCTAGGGCACCAGCACGTTTTTGTGTAGCAACCCAACCAAAGCATCTTGGTTTCTCCTTGATTCGTCCCTAAACCCATACCTATCATGATTACTAGACAAAGGTTTGATGGGAATAGTTTTTTAGAGTAATTTCAAAGTGCTCTCATGTTCACAAAGGGGAAAGGCAAAGAGGAATTTCTCATTGTGAATATGTCCTGCTATTTCAAACTCAATATGAACGGTGAGTGGTGGAAAATAATATGCTGATGTCCTGGCTTGTCAAATCTATGACTACAACAGTTGAGAAAAATTATGTCCTATGTGAAACAACGAAGGAGAATTGGGACATTGTCCATGAGTCCTACTTATTCAAGGAAAACCTTATTATTCTATAAGGTAAAAGGACTCGTTCATGAGTTCAAACATGGTGATCTCAATGTCATGGTTATTGCAATGGTCTTTGTTGCTATTGGCAACAAGAGTTATATGAAACTCATGCATTGTCTTGTGCTGAATATGCCTAATGCTACTGAAAATTAGTTGGAAAGAAATGAACTTCGAAGTTCCCCTTGGTCTCAATCCAACCTTTGACAAATTTAGGGGTAGAATCATTAGTGTCCAGACCCCTCCTTCCCTTTGTGAAGTTTTCTCCATGAATAAATATGGAGAATGTTGAGGAGGGTTGCCCAAATTGCTGTCTAGGTCCACACCACCCTTTTTGATGCTGTTACTCTCATGATCCGTGGCCCTAAAACTAATGATTATAGGGGCAAACGACCAAGGAGCAAGTTCTGTGGTCACTGTCACAAATCTGGTTACACTAAGGACTATGTTGGAAATTACATGGGAAATCACGGCAACAACACAGGATCACAGCCTCATGACTACAATGGGAGGGGGACCCGAGTTTAACCTATCCAATGAAGAACCCCTTCTAATGATGTTGTTCTTAGGGCTGAGCATTAACCCACTGGCCCAACTAAACTGAATCGGCTCAAACTAGCCTAATAATAAAATAGCTAGACTGGTCTGAGTTGCGAGTTGAGCCAACATGCTCAACTAGCTCGGACCAGTCTGTTACTTTTAATAAATATTAAAAAATAATTCTTAATTCTTAAAAAATATTAATATTAATATTAATAACTTAATTGGTCCAAAATCTTCTCTTTCTCTTGATGTTTTCTCTCATAGTCTCAGTCTCACCAAGCCACCACCAACATCTTCTCTCTTCTCTCACAGCCTCATTGTCTCTGTATTTGAGTTTAGAATATTTGCACAAATCATTGCCATCATGCCCCCCTTCGTTCTTTGCCTCCCCCATTGCCTTCCCTATCCCCTATAGGTTCGCTTCTTTCTTTTCTCTCTTGATTTGTGATTCAGTTTAGATCTGTGATTCGGTTCTCGCTGCCAATATAGATTCGAATTTAGATTTGTTGATATAGGATGATTGAAAGTAGATGATGATGGAGAAGGAAATGAAGATTGATACATGGATAAAGAAGATGAAGGAAGGTGATGAGGGATTCTACAGCACTAGTTCTTCCTTTTCTACAATTTGTAATTTTTTTGTATGGAGGTGGTTTTGCATGCTTTTGAGTTTTGAGTGTAGACATCATGGATTTTTCGTCTAATCTTGATGTGCAATTCTGTTTCTATGACTGTGTTTAACCAGGTTTACCCAGTATAATTTGGACCAATGTCATGTTGGTCAGGCTGGGTTGCAGGTTAGGCCTAACTTGAGCCCGATACGGCCCATGCATACCCCTAGTTGCTCTCATGGTCCGTGGCCCTAAAACTAATGATTACAAGGGCAAATGACTAGGGAGCAAGTTCTATGATTACTTTCACAAATTTGGCTATACCAAAGACGTATGCATGGAAATTACATGAAAAAGAATTGCAGCCTCATGACTACTAGGGGAAAGGGACCAGATTTTAACCTATCCCGCAAAGAACAAAGTACCTTCTACAAAAATTTTTTCCCAAAAATGAAGGTGGGGGGTATTGAAATGGTGGCTCAAAGGTATCAATTTTCTTTGCTGATTTTATGGATTCAAGTGACAAACTTGTTGCATGGTGTTGATTAATTTTTCCATTTCATTCAAATAAATCAAGCTATTCTAAGCATTCCTTATTCCAAAAATCTATAAATTGTGTGTGTGTGTGTGTGTGTGTGTGTTTTTTTTTTCTTTTGTAATCCAGCTGTGCTTTTATCATATATTGATGTACTTGTTTTCTTTTACCTTCTTTTGTAGGAATTGAACCATGGACATTTGTTCAAAAACTGGGAGATGCAGTTTTGATTCCAGCTGGTTGTCCTCACCAAGTCAGAAATCTTAAGGTATTATAAATAAAATAGAAAGTTTCCATGACTTTTAGTTTTACTATAATGTTTCAATAATTAGCTCATTGTTATGCATTCTTGGCCCTAAGTTGCTTTGATACAAAAGCATATGTAGGATGGATTTGATCTTTTCATTTTTGTTATAAAGAAGATGATAGACTGGAGGAAATACAAAACTGTAGAAGGTTAGAGGAGAGATACAAAACTGCGAAAATTGCATTGACTAGAAAACTAACTACAAAAGACCTCCCTTGCCTTATATGCATATATGAGCAACAGTCATCAATCAACTATAACTTGTCTAACTACCTTTTCCTTATTTATTTTACAACTATTGTATCAATTTATTGATTTTTTAAATTTGTTAGTTTCTAGAAAGCATGGATACATTTGATGAAATTTGTTAGCTGTGATCTTGAGCATAGAAGCATTCCTTCATGATTTTAGACAGGGTTCATTAAGTGTTATAGAGCATTACAACACTCATCCGCGATTGACTTCAACTACACTTATATGGAGATTATACCTTTTCATGCACTGCTGATGCTGAATATTATTGGACAATTAAGGAGGAGAAACGTATTTATATATTCTTGTTGGGGTTGAATTCTACATTTGACAATGTCAAGTAAGACTTATGAGTTTAGATAAACTCCCAAGTCTTAAAGAAGTTTTCTTTGTTGTCAAACAAGAAGAGTAAGAAGCTGCTAATAGGGGGTCATAATCAATTTAATAGCCTTGACTTTATGGCATTAGTAACCAAAGGAGGCACAAAATAGGAAGAACAATAGGCCAGTATGTGAGCACTGCATCAAACCCGGCCACACAAAGGACACGTGTTGAAAATTACACGAAAAGTCTCCACAAGTGAAGAGCAAGACCAATAGTGGATATGTTGCCCGAAGTCTGGATAAGTTGCCCTTCAGACCTGAACAATTGGCTCTACTCCAGAACATTTTGGCAATCCCCATCAATCAAAAGGAGGTACAAATTTAATTGCTAGTGTAGATGGTACTGCTGTTGCTGCACGAACTCATGTAGGTAATGTATGGGTGATTGATTTTGGGGCAACTGATCAAATGTCAAGTAACTCACCATGTTTAAAGAATCTGAAATTCTGCTTCGAGAGTCATTTTGTAACTATAACAGATGAGGCACTTGTAGAGGTGAAGGGAATTGGAATTGCTGTAATTTTAGATAAAGTAGCCCTTAAAGATTTGCTACTAGTGCCTGATATAACATATATCCTCCTATCTTTTAAAAAGCTTGTTAAAGATTATGAATGGATGTATATATTCACTCATGATAATTGTTGGATACAAGACTCGGATACAAGACTCGGATACATCGGCGACGATTGATAGTGTTGAGGTGCAGGTTGGATTGTTTGTGTTAGCAAGTCAAGATTGCTAAGGGAATAAAGATGATGAAGTGAATAAAGCTGGACTTTTTGCAGTGAGTGACATAGTGCTATGGCATAGTAGATTAAGGTCATCCCGATCTTAATTGCATGAAGAGAATCCATCCCAATTTTTTTCCATAGTGATAAAAATTTTCAAAGCATACTAGATCCTCATATCCGTAACATCCTTATGTTCTATCGAAACCATTCTCTTTAATCCATAGTGACATGGGTTCCTTATAGGATCATTAATATTAATGGTGCTAAGTGGTTTATAATATTTGTGGATGATCACACCCGAATTTCATGGGCATATCTACTAAGAAAATTTAGAACTTTTCTAAGATTTTTAAAACTTTTACTATTTGATCCAGAATCAATACTAAACCTCCATCAAAATGTTGAGAACAGACAATGAAACTGAATTTTTTAACTCTACTATGAGCGCATGTGTCTGAAGGGGGGATTTGACACTAGAGTTCATGTATAAATTCTTCCCAACAAAATGGAGTGGTGGAGAGAAAAAGTACATTTGATTGGTGTAGCAAGATCACTGCTCATTCACCAGGGTTCATATATAAATTTTGTCCAACAAAATAGAGTGGCGGAGAGAAAAAACTAACGCTTGATTAATGTGGCAAGATCATTGCTCATTGGATCTAATACACTAAAATCATATTGGGCCATTTTGACAGCCATATATCTTATTAATTGCATGCCTTTTCGAATAATCAATTTCTAGACTCCATATGATAGTCTTATTCTTGAATATCCAGCTAATACGTCCTTCTTGAATACAATATCTTATAAGTTTTTGGATATTCTGCATTTGTACAATTATGTAAAGGGGATAAGCTGAGAAAACAGGCTGCTCAAAAATGTATTTTTGTGGGTTAATCAAGTAGTAAGAAGCACTATAAGTGTTATGGTCCTAGCACCAAAAAGATATATGTGACTATGGATGTATAATTTTTTGAAAATATTCCTTACTACACCTAGACTTTGGAACTGAACCAATGCCTACTATACCTAGACTTGAATCTCCTGCTATGTATGTCCAACTGGACCAGAATCTGAATCTATTCCAGCCATTGAGCCCATACTTGAACTTTATCCATGTGCTAGAAATTAACCCTGAACCAGAACCTGAATCACCTTCTTCACCTCTTATACTCGAGACCTTACCACCAGCAGATGAGGAACATGAGGCAGGTTGGCAAACATATTCAAGAAGAACCCATCTAGAGATGTGCTAATTTACACTAATGTATACTGGGCAGGATCTATTGCTGATAAGAGGTCAACTATTGGCTACTACACTTACGTCTAGGGAAACAGTGAAGTAAATTACAATCTATTATAGCCAGAAGTAGTGTGGAAGTTGAATATAGAGCACAATCTATGGGCATCTGTGAAGGGTTGTGGTTAAAACGGCTGCTTGAAGAAGTAAAGTTTCCTATGAGGAACTCCACAAAGGCTTTTTATAATAATATGGCTACCATCAATATAGTAAATAATCCTGTACATCATGACAGGTCCAAGCATGTGGAACTAGACTCAACTGATCAGCTTGAGCTATGTCTCTTCTCAAGGACAAATTGCTGATACACTGACCTTGGCCTTACCTCGGATCAAGTATGAAGATTTAAGAGGCAAGTTGGGAATGTTTAATATCCATTCACTAACTTAAGGGGGAGTGTTGTGAGATATGTGGTGATTTTTTTTATTTTTTTGTTCATTATTTATTTTATTTTATTCCTTGATCATATTTACTATTTTTTGAGACTTGTTAGTTAGGAAAATATACTCGTTGAACTCTCCCTATCGATTTTCAAACAACAATCTATACAAGCTTATATATTCTTTTATCTTTTTTATTGCTTTTAGATGTGGAACTTCTATTCTCCAATATTGTATTGTGGTCCACTGCTTTTTTTTGTGGTTTGTACAGTTATTACCTTTTCCTTTGATAACTTATGATTAATTTCTTTCTTTATTTCTTGTGCTTAATCTGTTGCCTGGAGTATTTTGTTTAAGTTAATTGTGCGTGTGCTGTACAGCATGTATCTTGTACTATTTTTGTTCATTTGTTACTAAATCTGATGATTCAGTATAATTCCTACTTGGGAAATATGCCTTCTAATTCACAGTACCTATTGCAATGTTATGAATATGCTGGAAGGTATTGACATGGACACACACACACATAATGGCTAATTCCCCTTAAAATTAAAGCAGAATTCACGTACCTCCTTTGATGTCTGAACCCTCAAGTAGAGTAAATTACCAGTTGGTGTTTTTAGAACACAAACGGCTTTAAATTTTAAGTATACAAAAAATATTGAAAGCTTGAAAGTTATCAGTATGTTATTACTGCAATGACAAAAGCTTTAGAAGCCTAATTTTTTTTCTCCTTTTTATTAACGGAAAACCAATAAAGTAGTCTACAACATGTGAAAGATAATGTCACTCCTTTTTTGTAGGAAGTGATCATTTTGGAATTTTTTAAGGTATGGAACTAACAATTTCATCATATTGTTAAGTATTTAAATTTTGTAAGGATCGTTTTGTAACATTTAGAAATTGGGGGGTTGTTGTAGTTTTCCCCTTTTTGAGGGGATATTTGTTCTTATAGGAAAAAAAATGCAGAAAGAACCAAACACTGATGCTTCTCTCTCTGTGTTGTTCAATGTGGCGGAAAAGAGTGTATGCATAGTTGGAACGTTTGCCACACTGTTTGGCCAATCTAATCCCACAAAATCAGGTCTTTAAAGTTAAACTATTACTAATCCTAATTATTGGATTTACAAAAGTAACGGAGTTCACTTGAAATAAATAAAATACAAGATAATAATAATTAGGAAAAAAAAGAATATAAAATGTCTGGTGCAACATGTAGTAAACTACATGTGATGCTGACAGCAGTGCATCAATCAACAGTAATGTATTTTTGAAGACTTCAGGGGAGGCACATGTAATTCATTTAAAAATTAAGTTTTCTTGAGTTATGTGGCTGATGGAGCCAAGCTTGAAACTGAAATCAAGACAAGCTATCCACTGTTGGAAATAAAAATACACACGTGATCTAGTTCTTTGCTGCAGCTGCACAGGTGGGGCCTGCCCCACCCGTGTGTCTTTCTCTCTCCTTACTGCACCGTGCAGCTGTAGCAGAGGTTCCCTCCTCTCATATTTAAGAGACCAGAGCCCCCAAATTTCTTAATTATGGCCATCAGTGGTTAATTAAGTTTCTTAATTATTAGTTCTTTGAAAGCTCTGAAAGAATAGTAAATATTATAAGTTTTCTTGAATTCTTCTATTCAATAGTTTGGATGCACAGTCTTATTATTTTTAATTTTTATATATTATTATCTATATCTGTATGCAACCTTTTAATAGCTGCAAATGTTGATGTTCCTTTTGCAGTCATGCATTAAGGTTGCTCTCGATTTTGTCTCACCTGAAAGTATAGATGAGTGTTTTCGTTTAACAGAGGAATTTCGCACGCTTCCCATAAATCACCGAGCAGTTGAGGACAAATTGGAGGTATACAAATACTTATATATATATATATATTTAGTTTGAATCTCATCTAAGTAATCTATTTAACTTGTAATTTGATTTGAGAGAAGTTAAATGAAGTTCTGAATTCTAAGTTTCTCTATTCTCCTATTCTTTCTATTTCTATTTCTGTTCTCTTTTCTCTTATTAGAACACACTAGTGCATTTAAGCTATGTAAAGAGGTTTGATTTGGAGCATTACGATGGATACACTTAATTGTTATGGCCTGAACTATAAAATCATGATAAATAAATTATTATTCATATTAGTTTATTATTTGAAGTATATTTAAGATGTTGACTAAGAATGAGGAGTTGCATTTTTCTAAACCTCAATGAGAATGCAGTTTTTGACTGCTTTTTTAATGGATACAGGTGAAGAAAATGCTTATTCATGTGATGAGCAGCGTAGTGGGGAAATTGGATAGAGCAAGGTTAGTGATACAAACTACTTGGAAGTTGTAAATTCTTCTGGTTTCACCTTAGAACTGAATAGCACTTCTATTGAGTTTGTGTTAACTGATAATCCTGTTTATATATATGTAAATATTCTAAAGGGGATTCACTTATATTAAGTACAATTCCAGTGCACTAGTGATCACACAATTCTGTTAACCTGGAAAGCATAACATGAATACTTGTAACACAACAAAAATACATATTTCATGCAGACCTTATTAATCATTGCTTAACTTTCTTCTGTGGATGCATGTAGCATAATTTGTTTGTGTTTGGCTTTCTAAGGGATTAAAATTAAAATTATTCTGTCCATTCTTATAGTATGTATTTTCTAATACTAGTGTTTCTGTGGAGCAATTAACTGTTGTTTATTTATTTCTAGTTTGTGATTGCGTTTCTTTTTGTTTTTTTTCAGGAAGGGAGAAACCTAAGGCTCAATTCAGGATCTTTAACTTGAAGACTGTGGATCTCAGCTTTTTGGGTAATATATAGACAACAATATAATATTTTGTTTTGAAGTAGCAACTATCATTTTGAAAGGCCCTCTTGATGTATGGTATATGAGGGGAAGGCAAAATGTGAATCCTTTTGATGTATATTCTCACGGAAGATGATAATGATGTAGAATTAAAGGCACTCTTGAAAGTGAAATGCATTTGCATTAGATTATGTGCTGGTAATGTAATGCCATCTTGTCTATCTGCTTCACTGTTTTGCGTCTGATTTATGTTGATTTGATTCAGAAATATTCGACCACGTTAATTCAATATTAATTTGTGTTTGAGTGAGTTCACTTTTTTCTTGATCAATGTATGGTTTAAAATAAATTAAATATTAAGTTTTATGGATAAGGGAGTTGGATTTGGCATCCCTGTAATGGATTAGGCTCCCTTGAGAAAAGAAAAGAAATATGGAAAAGTTACAGTTAGAGATCAGAATTACAGTGAACTAATTATAAAAAATAATTTTAGTTTATAAAAAAGTGTTAAATTTTAAAATATTGAGTAATAAAATTGGAAGAATAAGTAATAATAGATCATATTTTTTAATTTTATTATTTTGATCTCAAAATATAATTTTTTTATTAATTAATAAAGTTTAATAAGTGTTTTGAGCAATAAATTATTACTGAATGAAAACTAAATAAAATAAGTTCATACCAGAATTCATTTCCGAATTCAATTACATAAATGAAAAAAAGAGGATGTAAGTGATGGTTTCTTTTATTATGATGTGGAGGTGCAAAGAACATAGGTCGCAATGGAGAGAAATCAAATTCATTACCACTAGTGAACTCAAATTAGGATTCTTCTTTAAATTTTATTTTTTGGTTACACTATCTACAATCCACCCCATCACTACTATCTACGCTAACCCTAAGTGGCTAATTTTTTTATTTAATTAAAAGAATTTTATTAGAAATACTATATAATATATATTTATAACCTTTAAATTCATGCAGAAGCCATAAAATAGCGTTTAAAGAAAAACAAAGAATACAATTATTATGGGCTTGAGAATTATCTTATTCACAGTTGCTATGCTACAGATAAACTGAATCAAATTAGAAAGTGAACATAAATTTCGAGGATAGAACACTCAAATATACAAACTTTAAATCTACGTCAATACTACTTGGAGGACAGAAAATATGGTTTGGATAACGGTGAGAATGATGACTATGATTCCAGCAACAGTAGCCACAGTTTTCCAAGGTGTATTGCAATAATCACGTCTCAGAGTTGCCTTCATCTTGTGACGTGGGTTTTGATAAAATTTATTCAACTCTTCGAAGATCTTGAGGTATTCACGACTGCAAGTCACCGAAAGGATATTTTTACCCAGACCATTGAATAATGTTGCAACTTCATCGGCATCACCAAGCCAGTTATGGATTATTTTCCTATGGATGAGGACATCCACATCTTTATTTGTGTCGATTAAGCAATCCATTGCAAAACTATAGTCCACAATGTAAGAATCAAAAGGATAATGACAATGCTCTAAAGCTATCATATTACGAAACAAGAATTCAGTGTCATCCTGCACAAAAATCTGTGGGATCTTAAGAACATGTCCTGAAAAGTTCAAGTCTAATAAGCAATTGCTTTTGATTGACTCGAACTTTACTCCAGCTTCTTGCAACTCGTTTGCACTGTATAAAAGAAGATCTTCAGGATTGAATTGGCTCCTTTCAGTTTGTGTTCTTGGTAAGTAAAACAATCTAAGAAGATCAGTGAAGTGCAGTACTTCAGTATCATGCTCTGGCTCTAATTTTCGTATATTAAAAGTCTCAAAGAAGGAAAAAGTGAGCTGAAGAAATGAAGGAAGGTCACCACGTTGGTCAAGGGGAAATGCTCTGTCAAATAGCTCTTCAATAAGAAAGAAAGGAAGTTGATTCTCGAGTAAAAGCAAATCATTCGCAACAGTAAGCAACAAATATGGTTGTGACAGTTTAGCATCGTTGATGATCTCATCCTCATAGATGCTCTTGAAGAGTTCAATGATGAAAGCAGCATCGACTAATATCAGTTTCACAAGTTGCTTCTCAGTAAGTTTGATATTCTCCGAGTAAGAAGCACGAACTTCTGGCTCTGAACATTTCACAAAGCTGACCATTTCGTCCAAGCTTGCCAAAGCATTTTGTGTAAATCTTTTGAACAATACTTGTTTGTACTTTTCCATGTCTTGTAGCCTCTCATCACCGTAATGAAAGGGACCAATAGAAACAGCCGTCGGGTTGTAAGCATCTTCTTTTAGTTTACGGATCCTAGGGGGCACCCTATAGATGCAAAATTTAGGCAGTGACAATAGACCATCTTTGTTGTCTTGTATCATTTTTTCAATGTCAATTACGACATCATCTTCCATCTATCAAGTTTGGTTCATAAAAAAATCCGTAATTACACAAGCAAAATAAAATAAAAGAAAGGTGACCATAAGCTTCTGAAATTGAAATTGTGTTCATATCGTTATAACTGATTTGTAATCTCACAAATAGTTTATAACTAAAACTAAACAAGGCTAATAGTTGACGTATTAAACATCAGCAATATTGAAATTCGTAAGCAAAAGTGAAAGCTAGGAAGAATGAGAAAAGCCTTCAGAACTGAACAAGAGTAATTCGTTATGCATACTTGTTGTTCCAAGTGATTGGAGGATAAATCTGGAGACTGAGGTTTGAGGAGAAGTGGTTGCTTTATTTCCACCATTTCTTGAGAAATCTCAGAGGTCAAGCCATTCTGCTTCATGTGCGCCATCTCCCAATGAATCTCAGTATATTTGTGCTCTTCCATCTTGGATACTACTGTTAGTGCCAATTGTTGTATTCAGTGTGATTTAGATCCACCCTTGGCTTCCGCAATATATAATAGCAAAAATCATATATTTTGGAATAATTTATTGAATGGTTCATTTGTTAAGATGACAAAAATGAATTGAAATGCTCAATGAACATTGGAGTTCGTCCTACATGACACAAACTTAGGATGCGAGAAAAAAATTATAATTATAAACATAAAATATATTAAATATGAGTTCTGTCCTCAAAGTCGATCGCCACCTTTTGCGGCAAGTTGTCAAATGGATTTGGATTCTCACGGAAAAAAAAGAACAAGTTTCACCTTGTGTGTTGACTTTGTTTACGCCATTCATATTTGTTAACTTATTATATATTTTAAAAATCCAAAGACAAAAATGAGAGGCTTGATGAACGCTGAAATTCATCATTGATGCAGAATGATCTGATGAAGGATCAAACTTCACCGTCGGCTGCTTGTCAGGGTGTTGGATGAGATACTCCGAGATGCCCTGCTACTCTTTTTCCCCCCTACAGGATCTGGATGCAAATAAGCAAAATTTTTATCAATTATTTTTTAAAAAGATTTACAATTAAATATCATGGTAAAGAAAATGACTTTATTTTTTTTTTGAATGTACCATATTGATGTGAAGAATATCTCTTTAAAATTATTTGAGGAAGAACTTTTAGTGGGATGAGTCATCGAGTGTACTCTTATCATAGAACTAAAAATAAAATAATTAATACCTTACAAAATCTCATCACAAAAAAAAGTAAAATGACTTAAATACCCCTATATTTAAAAAAAAAAACTCCCCTCCTCCCTCTTTTCTTCTTCCCCACCTACATAGACTAACCAATCTTAGAAAAAAAAGTTATTAGACAAATCGAGCTCACAGATTTGGGTGATGACTTACGATAGCGAGCCAGATCTAGGTGATTGAAATGATTCACTACAATGACGGTGATGGCGAGGAGAGAGAGAGAGATATTGAAATGGGAGGAGACGCCAGGGTTAGATGAAGACTGAAAAAGGAGGAGAGGGAGGTCATGGCAAGGAGAGAGGGAGATTGAAATGGAAGGAGAGAGCGATGGAGTTGGGGTCAATGGTAGAGGGATGGTGACAACTTTGATAGGGATGACAATAGAGGGATGGCAGCAATTTGACAGACAACGATAGAGGAATGGCGGCCATAGTGGAGGCCTAGATCGAGGGGGCAAAAGTGTCATAATATTGGGTAAGTTGATGGGAATAATACATTTCCTAGGGGCAAGAATTTGGCTATTCCTATGTTTAATGGAATGGAGCATTCCTAGCAATTACATTTTCTTCATACCAAATGTCGGTGTTGAGGCAATCCATTATCCATTCCCATTCCCTCAGTTATATTACCGTGTACCAAACTTAGCCTAAAAGTAATTTTGCCTTGACTCCTAACTAAAGGTAATTCTGCAACTAGATAAAAGTAATATTGATCTACCGTCGCAGGTCAATGAAAAATAAAACTTCCTTGAATAATTTTAAATAAATCTTCTTCACATCATAATGACACATTAAGGAAATAAATTACATGTCATTTTTTTAATTAAAGATCATTTATTTCCAGCTGTATTTTAGTTGACTCCTTCTCTCTCATCTTAACTTAATTACACTTAACACTTTTTTATTTGATTTCCCAGCTGTGTTTTACTACTTAATATAATAATGAGCTAACCCACATATAATAATATACGTATCTTCCATTTAAAGTATGCATTATTTATTTATTTTTAAACTGTTTGATATTTAATCACTACTTTAAGCACTGACTAATATGAATAGAGTCATGTTGGATCTCATACAGAGAAAAATCTCCAAAAAACGTTTTCTGCATTCACACTTTGGTATTGAACTCGAAACATCATGCTTACATAATTTTAACCCCTTCCACTAGCACCCACACCCATTGGTACACATAATTTAATTTGATTAAACGTAACATGATAGAAGACGTAATCCAAATGACGACAGCCTGCTTTTCTAATTGTATAATTAAAAAAGAAGCCATGGAAAAAGGTCAATAATATATTAAAGCTAACACAAAAGTTAATTTGTCCCTTTGCATTATATTTACAGAATCACGTCCACTTGCATTATATTATGCTAATGAAAAAAAAATTTATATGTCTTCTCAAATTAAAAAGGATTAGTAAATGAGACCACAATTTGAGCTATAGAGGGTTATCATCAAAACCAATAAAAATATTTTTAACTTGATGAAATTGGAAATACATCTTAAATGAATATCAAATGCATTGTACATGTGAACATGATTTAATTACAAGAGTTTTAGATGCATTGTTATTGACTTTACTTTTATATAGTCAATGCACTATTAGCATCGGAATTCGTTTGAAAAATATAATGAATTGTTACACATAAATACATAAGTAATCTACTTACTCTAATATATTATATAAGTTAAGGTCATGCCAAAAAATAGTAGATACCATTAGCTAGCAGCAGCAAGAAGAAGAAGAAGCGTTTTGTGGCGGCCATTTCATGATGCTTAACACAAATCGCTATTTTAGAGGTGCAAAACAATGACTGAACACACTACAAAAAAATAAAAACTATCAACTTGTAATGGAGTTTGCGACGGACATTTTTTTTTTTTACTTTTTTCTTTTTTTGCAAATTGGTTACAAAATTTGTCCGCAGAACTTTCAATTTATTATGGAATTTGTGATAGAAAATTTTCTAGTCGCAAATATATTACAAAATCCATCACAAATTTTCCTAGCTCCATCATAAGTTTTATGTATTGTTGCGGTAACGATAGGACAATGTTAATATATTGATGGAAAAAAAAAATCAATGTAAAAATATCAAAATTCTAGTCAATTGGTTTTAAGATTTAAATCAGATTAATTTTGAAATTTAGAATTAAAAAAAAAACAGATCTACACTAATCTTTATCCAAAAGAGGGCTAACAACTATGTGTTTTTGTACACCTACACTTCCCTCCAAGACAACCACTTTGACATGTAATGCATTTCCCAACTTTATAAAAGTCAAGTATCCTCTCTTTCTCCCCAATGTGGGACTTGTGAGGGATTTGAGTTTTTGTGTTTTCCAAACTATCTAACAACTATAATTATAAATATATTAAATATCGGTTCCCAAAGAGTTGTCACTTTTGCTGCAAGTTGTCAAATTGTTTTACGCTGTGAAAAAAAAAAAACGAAATTACTCAGTTTATGTTGACTTGGTTGTTAAAAGTAAAGTCACTTGAGATTAGCTCAAATTGTAAGAATGGTTTAAATGTATATTGCAGTCCAGATTCAGATCCTTCTAATGGAAATTAAAAAAAAAAATGAGACAATGGAATTCATAAGATGTAGTCCTGCTATGTGAATGTGATTCTGGCAAGTTTGAAAAAAAATCAATTGAGACTTACTATAAATTTATTTTTGAGAAAAATTAATTATTTTCATTCAATTGAAAACAACAATAATTTAACCACTGGAAAATTTAATTGTAACACATTGTGAATAATGCAAGGCAGATCGATGGATGTAAATTTTTCTCCTGAGAAAAGAGACTAATGCAATTCAGAGTTCGCTTAATTAAATGTATTTAAATGTATAATTTGATTTGGAGACTATTCCGTTGGAGTATTCATTAAGCCAATCCAACGACAACACAGGAGATCCGCCTGTGTGATCAGAGACAAATTCAAATAGTTACATCATTAAGCTACGTACATTTTCTCTCTCCACAATATTTTAAATTCTCCATTGGGAGTTATATATAAAAAGGTAATATTGAAAAAATAACACTTAAAATAGTGAAAGAACCTAACAAGATCGATCAGTGAAGTGCCTTGCTTTATCCTTACATTTGGGTTAGGCTTTAGGGTTTGTATGTTGAAATAGTGAAAGTAATAGTACACAAAGGAAGGGATATCACCACGAAGGCGAAGGAGAAATGCTCTATTGAATAACCCTTCAAGAGAAAACAAAGGAAGTTGATTCACAAGTAAATTCAAATCGTTTCTTGTAGTATCCTCCAAACATGGTTGTGAGAGTTTAGAATGATTCTCTAACCCACCCATATATATAGAACCTCCTGAAGAGTTCAATGATGAAACTCGCATCCACTGACATCACCTTCACAAGTTTGTTCTCACTGAGATTGATGTTCTCTGAGTATGAAGCCTGTACTAAATTGTGTTTGTGTCTATATCGATTTCGGCATATAATAAGTAGAAATATTTCTGTGTGTATTATACAGGAATATTAATTTTCTTAGAGAAACGTCATTAACGGGAAGAAATATACATTATCTTTGAATTTAAAAGTTATCACTTTAACAACTAGTAAAAATAATGATATATAATTTGATTTTATATCAACATCACGTCAACGAATACGAAATTAATGGTGATATATAATTTTGATTTTATATGATAAACTGATTACAATTCATCGTTTGTGACTGATTGCTAGGGGTTCATGTTGACAATCTATATCTAATTTGACTTGAAATTTTAAGTAATCAGCGTTAGACTAGAAAAAAAACTGCTTTGGACCTATTCGGTTTTATTCTATTAAAAAATATAAATAATAATTGTACATTAATTAATTCTTTTAACATCTTTAGGCCATTATATCAGATAAGAAAAATTAACCTGTCATAAGTTTTTACTTTTCAAGATTAGTTTGTATTTTCATAATTTTCATAACAGTACTAAATAAGACTAACTATAAAATAAATTTAGATTAGTCTGCGTCGTATAGGCTGCCCAACTATAAAATAACCCGTCAGAAGTTATATCCTCCGTACCCTAAAGGAGATTAATTCATATTACTAACAGGATACTCATGGTCACATCTGAAAAAAAAACTAATTAAAAAGCTAATAATTGAGGAATTAATTACCAAGCATTTGCAATCTTCCAAGTCGTAAGCAAAAAGAAAGTAAACAAAATGAGAAAACTCATTCACAATTGGATGAGAGTGGAAGATTGAGTACCTTGTTCTCTCCTATATTTGGAAATGCAGCTTTATAGAAGCAGCACTGAGTAGTATTTTCTGATATTAATTTGCGTAAAGGTAGAAACATAAGAAAGTAAAGTTTAAGTCAAAACAAAAAATAAAAAAGTGTTAGGGGAAAGTAAAGGTTATTCTAGAGGAAACCAAAGTAAATATTTGCACTTTCTTATACCTTTACATTTGTTATGTAAGTAGTTGTATTTAAGATTAAAGGATCTAACACGTAATCTCAATCAGAGTCCTCAAAATTAACAAAATGTTTATCAGAATAATCACAAGAAGGAAGCAAAAATATGGTACATATATATCTCTGGCGTGAGGAGGATGCAAGAATCTCCTTTTGTATGAATATTAGATTGTATAAAGAAATTATGATCGCTTAAACAATATCTGACTTCAAAAGATGCATTGTGCCTGGAAGCCATTCAAGCGACAAGCTTCCCAATCAATTCAAAATCAAATTATATATAAAGGAAAAAGAACGAACCAAGCACATTGAAATTGATTGACATGAAAAAATGCAGAGAAAGATAATGACTTCCTTCAATCCAAGTTGGAGAAGCAAACTTATTTGATCTCAACTTGAGTGGACAAGCAATAAATGAGATAAGTACATATATAAAATTATGTATGAATTTAATAAATTAATGCATGAAAAATTAATAATAAAAAGAAATTTGAACTTTTAAATCAGTATTTCGAAAGTAACAAGAAATTAATTTTTTTGGTAAAAATTAAAAATTAAATTTCTACCAAAAATTATTTTAAAAAATAAATTATTCATCAATTAGTCAATATATTTTACTATAAAAGATAAATTATTTAATTAGTCAATATGCATGCTTTTTTTTTTTTGGGGGTCTTAGACCAAGAGTATCTCCCACCAATAGTAGAAATTAATCTAAAATGACTTGGATGAGGACACTATTCTAATTGTACAACCAGCAAAAGTATGAAGTTATCTCAATCGGGGTATGAATAATTTGAATTCAAGTGACAACTTGGGGTAATTAATTATCGATCAAATTTGACTAATTGATATTGGCGTTGTTTCCATTGAAGCAATTGTCTTTGAATCTCACTCAAAGATAAAACTTAGTGAAATAATCTTCCAAAGAAAACTCAAATAGGGACAGATATTAGTCTTCTCTATGCTTGCTTTACGAGTAAAGTAAGACATTTCTCAAACTTCTTGAGAATCTAAAAATCCATTTTATCTAATTTTAAATTGCATAGAGAAACTATGATAGCTTAAACAAGAAATTAATTACATCATATCGGCATAGTTTGAAAACCATTTTATTTTTATCCAAGAAAGTTCATTCAATTTGTAGGAGTTAGGACAGAAAAATTTCTGAGTAATTTGAAAAGAAAATTGTCTGACAGCAAAAGTATGACGTACTCTCCATTGGTGGATGAATGATCGTTTGAATTTCAGAGACAAAAGTTTAGTAAATTATATATGAATGAACATTGATTTAATGATATTGAATCCCTTTCCTTGGGTGAAGCATCACTTTTAATATTAACCAGAGCAAAGATTAATAAAAAAAATACTTAGTAAATTAATTACTTGCACACAATTATATATATATATATGTATGTAGGTATATGTATAGCCAACGTGATTCACGTTTTGAAAAAAATTAATCTTTTAGTTCATGTAATTTTCAATCATTTTTAATATGTCCCTATACTTTGATATTTTTTTAGAACCCCCAAGAGTTTATGTTACTATGATTAGTCCGTATATTATCAAAAGTTTGCAATATATGATGCTTCAAAGAGCATTTTTATCATACGCTTATAAACAAAATTTACAAAAACAAGTAACATATTATTTGCAACATATTTATTTTTTGTAAAATTTTATTGTACGCTTATAAACAAATTTGTTAAATTTCAAATAAAAATCACTGGATTAAAGCATTTTCTCTGAATAAATTTAATTGTAACTAGAGAAATCAAATTAAATTTTTATCACAAAAAGAGTAAATTATACAAATTAGACACATTTTTTGGGTATCTCACATGAAATTTAAAATGAACCATATTATTTATAACTTATAAATAGTTCAACCTGTCATAAATTTTACATTGAATGCATAGTCTATACCAATTTTAATTTGGTTCTTATAGTTCAATTTTTTCATATCACTCCCTAATCTTTTTTCATCTGAAAGAACTTAATCCCCACCTCGTTAGATATAATTTAGGAAATGCAGCCTTTGATAAGAGGAAACGTTCAAATCAATGCGGAGGAAAGATCAGAAAAACACAAACGCACATACACACACATAAGAAAAGAAGAAATTATCATATGTCGAAAGGAGAAGTGGTCAAGCTAACATTCAAAAATAAAACACTCGTAAGACAATCAAAGAAATTATTCTTAAAAAAAGGTATACGTTGGAAGGGTATGTACGATGTTCCTAGAAAGTTCAGTTCTTGAAAAATGTTTAAGGCCTAGAAATGATGGATAAATGTTTATAACAACAAACTTTTTGCTTTTCATAGTCAATAAAATATCTCTTCAATTTTTTTAAATTAGAGACTAGGAGTATCTCTTCAATTTTATTTCTAAAATAGTTATCTTTTTTTTTTTTGGATTACAAGGAAATCCCAACTAGCGGAGTCCGACTACTCCTAAGGGCAGAGCTCGACTACCAATATGGTAAAATCCCAGGTGTGAACCACGACCGCCATAGTCCACAAGCCATTCAACCTAGTGGTATGAGTGTCCTCCATGTTCAAGTTCCAAATTAAGGGCCAAGGTATCAAGTGGGATAGAACTCATGACCCCTTATTTGTAAGAAAACACCACAACCACTATGGCAGTGCCCGATATAATGTAAGAGGATGGGGCCAGGATTGAAATTGTAAAATGAGGGATGCAATTAGCTGTTTTTTCATTCATTGAATTGCCTATCAAATTAACCAAATATAATATACCTGAGTTATATGTGCAATTATGAGATGAAAGTGAGAATCAATGTTACGACCCAAATTTCAAACTATGGCCGGTGTATAGGCTAAACTAACCTGTATAACTCAGCCTAGCAAGTTTGAAAAGTTTCTAAATCTATTACTGAGAAAAAAAGGATGGTACCTTTGAATTTTATTAATTGCCCTCACTTAAATGATGAATTAAACATGGAAGATATTTTATATAGATAAATGGTTCAATTGATCAAAATATAATGGCCCATTTAGTACAATAGAAGCATTTTTTTTTGAAGGAATGAAAATATGAATGTGAATTGGAATAGAAGTAAAAATGATAAAGTAAGCTTGGTGTGCTAGAAAAAATAATAAATGGAATGTTGATATAATTTTATTTGATATGTGTGTTAAAATATGAAATGACAATACTACCCCTATATAAAATAATTTCCTTTTAAAACAACTATTGGAGTTCTTATTTAATAACTCGAATTGAAATGGCTTCTAATTAATATGGTATTCAGGTTTAAGGCAATTATTTGACATATGCATGATATGGACCAGGATTTCAAAAAGGCTCCATCGGTAAGAGACTTTTAACATTTGGAAATGAGGATCTAATAAAAAAAAATTCTAATCAAGAGAAAGGGCGGGGGGGGGGGGGGTGCGGAGGGAGAGAGAGCAGCAGGACGTGGCTATAATTATAGAGTAAGATTTTGATTCCAAAATGTGGAATTCACACATTAACGTAGGAGTTGTGATTCCCACGTAAGTTCAATTCCATCAAATGCATGAAATCAACTTTTGCCCATTTTGTCCGCGATTCCAAATATCAGGACCATTTTGCCCTTGGCCCTCACTCCTCTTCCGCTCATATCTTCTTTCTGACTCTCTCTCTCTCTCTCTCTCTCTCTCTCATTTTCTCTTCTTATTTACTATGAGCTTCAATTTTCAATAAATTTTGCTGCTGCTGGAAAAGTCAACAAGGGAGGAGGGAGGAGGAGGGAGCAATATATTAAAAATCAGACTCAATCAACTCGTTGGATTAGGAAATGGTACTAGGTCTGGTTTGGAAAAAGAATGAAACTGGAGGATTACAAAGTTGGTCAAAAATCGGTTGAACTGGGTTTACTGGGGTGAAAACTACTTATAAATTGGTCTTGAATCGATTTGAACCGGTTAGATTTTTTATTTTTTTTCAATTTTTTAGTTTTTAAGATAAAATAACATTATTTTTAGTACTAAATAGTATTATTTTTTGTATAATTTTTTTTACAGACTCAATCAACTTGTTGGATTAGGAAATGGTACTAGGTCTGGTTTGGAAAAAGAACGAAACTGGAGGATTACAAAGTTGGTCAAAAATTGGTTGAACTGGGTTTACTGGGGTGAAAACTACTTATAAATTGGTCTTGAATCGATTTGAACCGGTTAGATTTTTTATTTTTTTTTAATTTTTTAGTTTTTAAGATAAAATAACATTATTTTTAGTACTAAATAGTATTATTTTTTGTATAATTTTTTTACATTATAATATTGTATAAGCATTATTATGATACATGATTATTAATAATGATAAATTTACTTAATAAATAATATGAAAATAAAATATTAGTTGGCTATTTTGAATTCAAAATATAATTATAGATGAATATTAATTTATTTATATTTTAATATTAGATTATAAAACTTATTAATAATCTTTTTTAATAATATAAAATATATTAAATTAAAAAATTATTAATTTTATTACTACTGGTTTAATTATGGTTCAACTACGATTAAACCATTGAATCTTAAATTAGTATATTAATCGATTCAATGATTGGTTTAGTTTGTAATACTTTGGGAGGGAGGGAATGACATTTTTTAAATTCAATAATTAACAAAGGGGTAAATTTGTCCTTTCATCTAGAACTTTAATTACAATTTGATATTTTGGTGATGAATTAGAGTTATGGAAATTGGGGTTATGTTTTTGGGAATATTCCTTCCAATCTTTAATTTAAGTGACTTTTAACTACCTAAAAATATGTCTAAAAATTTTAATAATTTTCAATATTACCATTATTAAGTACATTTAATTATAACATCAAATTAATTATCCTTAACATTCCTTCCATTTCCTATAAGTCAATTATGGTGGCACCTCTTAATTGCACACAAAATAAACCAAGGGCTTTATTGGAAAAAAGTTAATGATCTAGACATTTTGCAAAGTGCCTTCTATGTATGTCCAAAATTTTTTTCTTAAAAGATACTTTATATTAAGAAGTGAAGGAAGTATGATTTTTTAATGGAATTTTTTCTATATATATTAATTTTTTTTATGTTTGTGAAAAAATATCATTAATATTTACCCTTAAAAATAGAAAGAATAGAAATTGGCAGATTCTCTTAGAACGTCATATTTGTTCCTGAAGGTGAGACTCTGGGAGGGCAATCTTTAGGTTGGCTTGCGAGAGACGTCATCTAATTTACCGATTGGCTTGCGACAGAAGCCCACGTCATCCGATCCCCACATTACTGTCAGCAACAAGAGAAGAAGAACAGAAAGAACCCTACCTAGAGATGACGTACGTTTTCCAATCTCCCAATCCAGAAGCCCATACATAGTATGCAAATGGATTAATTATAATACTCCTACAAAAGCTCCTATTGCTTGTATCTCTATCTGAAACGGATCATAACCCCTATTATAATCTCCATAACTCTCTTTCTAATTTCCATAACTCCCTCTCCAATTTTTTTGGAGTAACCCCCATTTTATTTTGGTAACTTTCGTTAGTTTTAGAATACTGACTTAATGAAACAATCTTCCTGAAACTAGTATAAATAGGAGAACTCATGTACTTTCTGATTATCGAAAAAAATAAATAGAGTTCAGTTTTACACTGTTTATTTTAGTTTTTGTGCCACTATCCTTTTTCATGACTGTAATCATCAGCAGTTACTTTGTTGTTTTCTTTCTTGTATAGCTTAGCTATAGTCTTTTATTTAGAAAAAGAAAAAATGAATAACAATACAGAAAAAGGATGTTGGGAAAGATTATAATTTTTTATCACTTGTGTTAAGTAACTTTTCCATTTGGTGTTGGTAAAAAAAAAGTTTATAATTTAATTATCATTAATTTAAGTTATGAGTTTTTTCACTGTTATTTTTGTTATATTAAATGTCAAAATTGAGATTAATCTTTTTTTTAATAATAATAATGTCAATATACTAATGCATTGTAACAACCATTGTATAGTACTGTTTCATTGATTCTATTTTATGGTTAATTTTCATTGGCTCTAGTTATTTTTTTGCTGGTCAAGGTTTACTTTGATTTCATTGAAAATTGAGAATTTCACAAGCATCTGAGAAATGATTTTTTTTTAATAAAAAAGTTAAACATTAGTTTTGTTACAGCAAATAAAATGGAAATATTATTTTCAAGTCATAGGTAATTTCTTTTTTTTTTTGGTCAAAAGTCAGTGGTATTTTTTGCTTTTTATCAGCAACTCATTGGTAATTTCTCAAACCATAGCATTTGTACACTTCTCATGCCATCTACACAATGATAATACATAACTAAACCAAGCAACTTCTACATTTCTTCCCCAAAAAAAAATGGAAGCTGTTAGTTTTTTTTTCATTTATTTTATTTATGGTATGGACAGGGGGATCAACTAGACTAGAGCAGACTACTTGCTTGTTTTCGATCTTTGGTTCTATTGCTAGATCCTACTTATGAAGGTTTTGTTAGTTTACCTTTTATTTCGGTAACCAATCAAAGAATGTGGTCCACTATCTTCAGCAACCGTCATCATCCATATCCCACTACTTCAGTAACGTTCAAAACATTCAGAAACCGCCCAATAATTCATGCACGTCCATAACTACTTCTGTGATGGGCAGAGGTTATAAAAGGGGATGTATGTTCATGGTTTTAGGTCCCTATGCTTACTTTCTTGTTCAGTCGATATACACCATCTAAGAGGAGAAAGTGAGAGCGTAGAAGCACCGAGGAAACCCAATTTCAGAGCACCATTGAAGTCCAAACTCGGAGCAAGAACATAGCAATGGCGGGAGGTATTTATGATCCTAATTTTTCCGCATTTGATCTAAATGCTTTATTAAATGTGTTTAAGCATGATTAGATCATTAAGTATTAAGGTTAACATTTGGTATCAGAGCTTTGTTGGCCTCTGCCTTGTTTTATTCCTTTGTAAAATTTACGTTTTAGTTTTCTCTGTATTTATGGAGAAATTTTGATTAGCAAGTTTTGTGTTAAATGGATGTTAGAAATGGATAGAGGGTTAAATTCTAAGAATTTTGATATAAAGAACGTCAAAAATGGAGTCATATAAACCAAGTTTTGACCAAATCTATAAAACAGGTCAAAACTGGATTTTCGGGTCTGTTTCTGGTTTGTTCAACCCGGCTGGAGGTTGAAGACAACCAAAAAAGAAAAGTTGGAATATTTTGGTCCTGCTAGATATCGAACTTGAGACCCTTGGCATGTTGCACTTGTGCAGAATGCTTTCTGCCAGCTGTGCTGCACTTCTCCAATTGTAATGAGTAGCAGCTTCATTTACTTTCAACCACTTCTGAAACATGTTTTGTACCAAAAAAATAATAACAATAATAAATAAATAACATTTGAATTTGGCATTTGTGTTTAAATCTTATGCATAATTTGTATGTGTTCTTTAATTTGTTTTATATATTGATGCCTGCAATTTTGTGGATATTTTATGCATGAAATCAAATGTCAAGTGATCCATATATTTTAATTAATTGGAGATTAGCCACATCATCTTTAATTAATTAAATTATATATTAGGAATTTTAGGATCACATAGAGAAAATGGCATTGTTTGTAATTAATATTGCTTATGGTTTATTGCAATAATATGAGCCTCAGAATTAATTAATGTTGAGTGATCCATGTAATTTTGATTAATTAGAGAGTAGCCACATCATCTTTAAATTAGTTGAAATTATATATTGAGTTCAAGGATCACATAATGACATTACTTGTAGTTGATCATATGTAATATAATAAATTTTATCCCATAGGAATTTTTATTATATGATTAATTAGGATAGAATATCAAATTATATTCTTAATTTACCCACAAGAATTAAGAATATAATTTGATAGTTTTATCATAAAGTTATGTATAGATCTAATTGAATTAGAACTCTAGCCCACAAGTGAGTTTTATGTTAGTAGATTCATAAATTTTAAACATGATTTACATTGGTAAAACGTGATATATGATTTATTAGTCTCAAATTTTAATCATAAGCATGTATGTTTAGTATTATGCAGTCATACAACCTACGAATTTCTCTGATATGAAATGTGACATTCCCGAATTGAGGGGTGATAACTATAAAGTTTGGAGGGAGAGAGTTCTTCTTCAATTGGGTTGGATGGACATTGATTATGCTATTAGGAAAGACGAACCACCTCCTATCATTGAGACCATCACTCTAGATGAGGTTAATCTATATGAAAAGTGGGAGCGATCTAATTGCCTCTCTGTTATGTTCATAAAGACTAAAATCTCTGCTGGCATTTGTGGTTCTGTCGATCAGCATGATAAGATTAAGCCACTTCTGAAGGCTATTGATGAACAGTTTGTGTCTTCAGATAAGGCACTTGCCAGCACCCTGATTATGAGGTTTTCATCCCTGAGACTCACTACTATAAGAGGTGTACGTGAGCACATCATGCAGATGAGGGACATTGCGGCTCAACTGAAGGTACTTGAGGTTGATATGTCTGACTCTTTCCTTGTGCACTATATTCTGAATACTCTTCCACAGCAATATGGGCCTTTTAAGATATCCTACAACACACATAAAGATAAATGGTCAATCAATGAACTTTTGACCATGTGTGTTCAGGAGGAGGGAAGGCTGCTAATGGAATTAGGAGAGAGTGCATTTATGACAGCTGACAGGAAGGATCAAAACCAAGCCAAGAAGAAGGGGAAAGGTAAAATACCACCCCAAAGTGGAATCAAGAGGGAATCCAAGTGTTTTTTCTGTAAGAAGAAAGGGCACATGAAGAAAGGATGTACCAAATTCCAACAATGGCTTGAGAAGAAAGGTATGCCAATCTCGTTTGTTTATTATGAATCTAATATGGTTAATGCTAATGATAACACATGGTGGATTAATTCTGGTTCTACAATCCATGTTTCGAACACCTTACAGGGTATGCAAAACCTAAGGAAGCCAGTGGAAGTGAACAGTACATCTATTCAGGAGGCAAGATGAGTTCACATGTGGAGGCTGTAGGAACATGTAGTTTAGCTTTAAGTAGTGGTTTTATTTTGAATTTAGGAAAGACCTTTTATGTTCCAAGTTTCTCTAAGAACTTGATTTCAATTTCAAGACTTGTACCTTTGGGTTATTCCTTTATGTTTTATGAGACATCTTTCAATTTGTTTTATAAATCTAATCCTGTTGGGTATGGTACTTTATCTAACGGTCTTTTTCCTATTGATTTACAAAATGATACTACTTATGATGCTATGCATGTTAACATTGGTATAAAACGATGTGTTATGAATGAAGAGTCCTCTGTATTGTGGCACCGGAGGTTAGGACATATCTCTATTCAGAGAATTAAAAGATTGGTAAATGATGGAGTACTTAGTACTTTAGATTTTACTGATTTTGAGACTTGTGTAGATTGCATAAAGGGAAAGCAGACCAACAAGTCAAAGAAAGGTGCCAAGAGGAGTACAAAACTATTAGAAATCATACATACAGACATTTGTTGTCCAGATATGGATGCATATGGTCAGAAATACTTCATCTCTTTTATAGATGATTACTCACGGTACATGTATCTCTACATGTTTCATAATAAGCATGAAGCATTAGATGCCTTTAAGGTATTTAAATCCGAAGTAGAGAAACAATGCGGTAAACAAATTAAGATCGTGAGATCAGATAGAGGTGGAGAATATTATGGTAGATACACTGAAGATGGACAAGCACTTGGTCCATTTGCGAAGTTTCTAGAAGAGCATGGGATAGTTGCCCAATACACCATGCCTGGTTCTCCAGATCAGAATGGTGTAGCAGAAAGAAGAAACCGAACATTACTGGATATGGTGAGAAGTATGCTTAGTAGCTACAAGCTTCCTAAGTCCCTGTGGATTGAAGCACTTAAGACGGCAGTGTACATATTGAACCGAGTTCCAACTAAGGCTGTCCCAAAGACGCCATTTGAGTTATTTAAAGGTTGGAAACCAAGTTTGTGCCATGTACGCATTTGGGGATGCCTGTTTGAAGTTAGAATCTACGAGCCACAAGAAAAGAAGCTGGACCCAAGGACCATTAGTGGGTATTTCATTGGATATGTTGAAAGGTCTAAGGGGTATAGATTTTATTGTCCATCTCATACTACTAGGATTGTGGAATCAAGAAATGCTAAATTTCTTGAAAATGACTTGATTAGTGGGAGTGATCAATTCACAAACCTTGTTTCTGAAAAAGATCATTCAAACACTCAACCTTCCACCTCGAGTATAATATTGGTTGTTGTTAACAATACTCCTTCAATTCAACCGAATGTTGTACAACCTGTCATTGAAGATCCACAACCTGCTGATTTTAATCTAGTAGATCAAGTTGTTGATGAGGAACAAGAAGAAATTATTGATCAACCAGTTGAACAACAAGTTCCTCAAGAAGATAATGTCACAACATTAAGGAGATCTACAAGAACAAGAAAATCAGCTATACCTAGTGATTTTGTTGTGTATATACAAGAATCTGACTATAATATTGGAGTCGAAAATGATCCTGAAACGTTTTCACAAGCCATGAGTTGTAAAGAATCAAATTTATGGTACGATGCTATGAAAGATGAGATGAATTCTATGGCATCTAATGGAGTTTGGGATCTTATTGAGTTGCCTGATGGTGTGAAAGCCATTGGATATAAATGGGTCTTCAAAACAAAGAAGGACTCAATGGGCAACATTGAGAGATATAAAGCAAGACTCGTTGCTAAAGAATTCACTCAAAAGGAAGGAATTGACTACAAGGAGACCTTTTCTCCTGTATCTAAGAAAGATTCTCTTCGTATCATTCTGGCATTAGTTACACATTTTGACTTAGAGTTGCAACAAATGGATGTGAAAACAGCTTTTCTCAATGGAGATCTAGAGGAAGAGGTTTACATGAAGCAACCAGAAGGATTTTCCTCTAATAAAGGTGAGCATTTGGTGTGCAAACTCAAGAAATCCATATATGGATTAAAACAAGCGTCCCGTTAATGGTACTTAAAATTTCATGATGTTATCTCTTCATTTGGTTTTGTGGAGAACATTGTGGATCAATGTATATACCAAAAGGTTAATGGGAGCAAGATTTGTTTCCTTATTCTATATGTGGATGACATTTTACTTGCAACCAATGATAAAGGTTTGCTATATGAGGTGAAACAATTCCTTCATGAAAACTTTGACATGAAGGATATGGGAGATGCATCTTATGTCATTGGCATCAAGATACATAGAGACAGATTTTGAGGTATTCTCGGTTTGTCTCAGGAGACCTATATCAACAAAGTTTTAGAGAGATTTAGGATGAAGGATTGTTCACCAAGTGTAGCTCCCATTGTGAAGGGTGACAAGTTCGATTTGGACCAGTGTCCGAAGAATGATCTTGAGCGGGAACAAATGAAGAACATTCCTTGTGCTTCAGTTGTAGGAAGCCTGATGTATGCTCAGGTCTGCACAAGACCTGACATTGCATTTGCTGTTGGAATGTTAGGGAGATATCAGAGTAATCCAGGTATAAACCATTGGAGAGCTGCAAAGAAAGTGCTGAGATACCTTCAAGGGACTAAAGACTACATGCTTATATACAAACGAATTGATAATTTGGAAGTGATTGGTTACTCTGATTCAAACTATGCTGGCTGCATTGATTCATGAAAATCGACTTCAGGATTTGTATTTATGCTAGCCAGTGGAGCTGTATCTTGGAGAAGTGCAAAACAAACTCTAACTGCTACTTCCACTATGGAAGCTGAGTTTGTATCTTGTTTTGAGGCTACCTCACATGGTGTATGTATGAAGGGTTTCATTTCAAGACTTAGACTTATGGATTCAATCTCTAGGCCATTAATGATATATCGTGACAATTCAGTTGCTGTTTTTATGGCTAAGAACAACAAAAGTGGTAGTTGAAGCAAGCACATTGACATCAAGTATCTAGCCATAAGAGAACGTGTTAAGGATAAATCAGTGGTTATTGAGCACATTAGCACTGAATTGATGATTGCCGATCCTTTAACTAAAGGCATGCCACCATTGAAATTTAAGGATCATGTAGAAAGAATGAGACTTAGTTCTCATATGTAATTTTCGTTGTAAAAACGATATTATGTTTAATGAAAGTCTATTTGTGATTATTTCTCATTTAGTTTATGCCCATATTCATTTATTCATTTCGAGAAATATCAATAAAGTTTGGACCTAGAATAAAATTGGGTTTATTCATTAAGTTATATGGGCTTGAGAGATATAATATATTGTGATATATGGAAGATAATACTCATTGTTTAGAGGACCTGTCGCCATGATTCATGTATTTTATTTCTCATGATAGTATATGAGGGGATATGTGGACCAAGTGGGAGAATGTTAGTTTACCTTTTATTTCGGTAACCAAACAAAGAATATGGTCCACTATCTTCAGCAACCGTCATCATCCATATCTCACTACTTTAGCAACGTTCAAAACATTCAGAAACCGCCCAATAATTCATACATGTCCATAACTACTTCTGTGATGGGCAGAGGTTATAAAAGGGGATGTATGTTCATGGTTTTAGGTCCCTATGCTTACTTTCTTGTTCAGTCAATATACACTATCTAAGAGGAGAAAGTGAGAGCGTAGAAGCACCGAGGAAACCCAATTTCAGAGCACCATTGAAGTCCAAACTGGAAGCAAGAACATAGCAATGGCGGGAGATATTTATGATCCTAATTTTTCCGCATTTGATCTAAATGCTTTATTAAATGTGTTTAAGCATGATTAGACCATTAAGTATTAAGGTTAAGAGGTTTAATAGTCTTCTATGGATGATTATGTTATAATTGCAAGTACATATCTTGAGCATGAATAATATTGCTAATATATAATTTGTAATAACATGAGGTTCTTGTACCTCTACTTTTTCCTTATAAATATTATCTTATAGTAATAAAATTGGTTAACAACGCATTGAAACTTTTCTGGTGCGATTTAGGTACGTAGTAATCATATTTAGACGTTTCCAAATAATAAAAGTTTGGCAGAAAAGCAATATGAGACCAAACTTTGAATATACTTTGAACAAGGATGATGGATCAGACAATGGCAGCTAAACTGAGTCTAATCTTAGATAGTGACAATGTATTAAAAAGAATGTACAAAAGAAATAGATAGACATGAAGAAGTTTCCTCTTAAGACCTTTTTTTTTTTTTGGTTGTTGTTGTTTCGGGCTGTTCCACTGAAGGCTTAAAAAGGAAGGAGGAAGATGATGAAGTGGAAAGTATGTCAAAACCTTTTTTTTTTTTGAACCAATTCTTCAAGTCAACGCCATAGAAAGCTGAATGTAAATCAACACGAACCAACTGGTCCCACACTATGGGGTCATGAGCAAAGTCACGCAAAGCATGCAGAGTAGTCTCGACGACATTTGAACAAGACATAAACGACGGGGGTTAAAGTTCGACCAAGACGACCGTCGTTCATTAGTAAGTAAATAACGATCATTCAAAGCAAGCCACAAGAAAACTCTTGTTAATCCTTCTAATTAACGACAGAAAGTGGCTTAAAAATTATCTGGGAAAAAATGGTACTTAAAAACAAGACAAGACGCTCATAGAGAAGTAGTCATCCAATCCATCAATTGTCCTGCGAGAGAAGCTCATAATATGCATGCAGAAGCACATAGTATGCAAATGGATTATATTATTCTTACGGAAGCTCCTATTAATTGTATCTCTATTCTTCCTCATAACTGTAATTAGTAGTTATAGTTTGCTGTTTTTTTTTTCCTGTATGTCTTAGTTATAGCCTTTTATTCAAAAGAGAAAAAAAAAAGGAAGAAGTAGAGAGAGAGAAGGATATTGGGAAATATTATAGTTTTTTTAATCATTTTTAAGAAAAAAATATAATTTTTTATCCCGCATGTTAGGCAGTTTTAACTATCATTAATATAAGTTGAGTTTTTAACTATATATTTTCTGATATTAAATATCAAGAAATTGAGATTAATATCTTTTTGAATAATAATGTCATTGTAACCATAATAGAGTATTATTTCGTTGATTTTTATTTTATGGTTTATTTTCATTGGCTCTAGTTATTTTTTGTTAGTGAAGGTTTACTTTGCTTTCATTGAAAATTGAGAATTACACAAGCATTGATTTATTTTTTAAATAAAAAAATGCTAAACATTAATTTTGAAATTCCAGGAAAAAACCAAATATTATATTCAAGATATAGGTATTTTCTATTTTTTGATCAGCAAGTCATTGGTATTTTGTTTTTTCCTTTGACCATAAGTAATTGGCATTCTCTAATGTTGTAATAATTGGGTTAGACGATTTGATCGGAAATCGGTACTAAGTCTAGTTCAAACATAGGTAAGAACTTGTTGATCTAGAAATCGGTATAAACCGGTTAAAAACCCATAAAACCAGTCTTAAACTGGATGAACTGGGTATAAACCGATTTAAACAGATCATTTTTTAAATTTTTTAAAAATTTTTTTTAATAATTTTTTAATTTTTAAGATAAAATAACCTTATTTTTAGTATAAAATATTTTTTTAATTATAATATTATTCAAATATTTTTATGATATATAATTATTAAAAATTATAAATTTACTTAATAAATAATATAATAATAAATTATTATTAAATTATTTTAAATTTAAAATATGATTGCACATAAATGTGAATTTATTTAAATTTAAATATTAAATTATAAAATTTATTAGTAATTTATTTAGATGAATAAAAAATTGATAATTCAGTATTATTTAATTTAAAATTTTAATTAAATTATAAAATTTATTTAAATTTATATTATTTATTTTAAATATATTATTTTAATCAACAGATTAGATTATGTTTAAAATCGATATATTCTTTAATGCACCGACAACTGTGGCTCAAAAGGATAAATACATACTGTAACAAATTAAAATTAAAATTAAAAGTTAATCAAACCTAAATTGATTATTATTAATTAATACTAATACCTTTGATAGATCATTACGTGTGCTCCATTCCAAGAGCGTTACATTCTTCCATTACATCTGCCTTAGGCCGGACGCAAATAAATTGTTTTATCACAAAAATTTCTTCGAGAAAATTCTCCAATCCAAAGTATGCATCATTTCTTCGATTTGACTAGGAGTGGCAGGCGCAGCGGCTAGTCATTTTTCTTGCTCTTATTCGGAGAATCCGCAGATCTTGTTTTTTTTCCTCTAATTTCCGTCAATCTAGAGAGGATCAACGTAAGATAAAATCTTCCTTCGAGAATCGACGCGGGTAATTCCTAATTCTCGTGATCTCGCAGTGTTAAGCTCTGGGTTCTCTGGTATTTATCTGGCCTGTGTTCCCAAGAAGATCGCTTTTTTCTTTTTTTGCAGTATTTTGATTCTGGGTTTTTGTGAGGTGGGATGGACGAAAGGAAGCAATCACGTTACGTGAAGCTCTCTAAAGATCAGTCGCCTCTCCAGGATATCCAACCTGGCGAACTTAATCAGCCAATTGAGGTTCCTCAGGTTTGACTTACTTGGGCTCTCTCTTACTTTGAACTCAATTGCTGTGCAAGTTTGCCCTAGACACCCATTTTCTTGTTGGTATCTGATATGCTGTGCTCTAGATTCTGATTTGTGTAATAATTTTGAAGATTTCGATTTCACGCCGTTTTAGGAATTGTAACAATTGTTAAAGTAATTTAATTTTAGGATTGGCACCAACTATCGATATTCATATATCTAAGGCGCACTTGTGTGTTTGTTTGGTCAGAAAACCTTGTTGAAAGGTTTTTGAACGCATTGAGGCTAGATTTTTTCGTTGGGAAGGAAAGCATCAGAGTGATTATATTGTGTTTAAGTTAGCAAGTCCGGAGTTGTTGGGGCTGTGCCAAATGGCAATGTGGGTAATCAGTTTAGGCGGAAGCTGCTTGATCTTGAGGCCTGGATTAAGCAGTGACTAACCGATTCCCCCCAACCTTCTACTGAAGAACAAGCGTGGCCAACTAACGTCAGATGAAAGTGGACTTTGCTTCTGCTTCATTGTTCGTTTGACTTGGTCATATTTTTGTGTGTTTAAGAACTGAATGATTGGGATTTTGTTTTATTTTAGCTTCATAATTTTTTTGGGGGCCCAAATTTGAACTTGATAGTTGGAAACCCTTCATATTTATAGATTTGACAAGTCAGCCCTGGTTATCACACACTGTTAAAACCATTGGCTCTGTTAATTGGAGATGTTAATGCCTTTATTTTTATAAGAAGGATGCTTCTATAAACCATTGCTGCTATGAAAGACAGATGAAGAAAAGTCTGACAAAATAACCAGGATATGCTAATAACAATCTCCACTATTTAATTCTGTTTTGATGTATAACATTTTTAGGCTTAAAGTATCATGTCTTTTTTATCATTGGTGCCTCCAATCTGAATTTGTCTCATAGGCATTGGAAGAAAGGTGGAAATCACTGTACTAAGTTAATGTTTGTGAGAATGCTTAGAAGTTTAAAGTTGCAAAGTTCATAGATCTTGGAATATGGAGGAATACAATTTTTGCTCCTATTTTCGGCTTTCAGTCAATTTTGATTGGGTATGACCTTTTCTCTGGGTGGATTCCCCCAGCTGAGGGGTTTGAAATAGATGCCAATGCTTATTTGGCTATTATCTTGATACAACATCAGTTGTTGATGGTTACAAGTCCAACAGAGGGAAAAGAACAATGGTTGTTACTGATATTAAACCTTCAGACAAATAATGCATTTTTTTTGGGTGTTATGGTGATGTAATGCAAGCTGGTTAACAAATACATGATAAGTTTTTTCTCTCTCAACTTTGCAGTTGGCTGCTCGCAAATGCAGTGAATGTGGTCAGGAGCTACCTGAAAGCTACTCACCTCCTGCAGATGAACCTTGGACAACTGGGATCTTTGGATGTGCTGAAGATAGGGAAAGTTGTAAGTTAATGGTTGATCAATTGCTCACATTATCAATTGAGAGTTGGGACTAATGGTCATTGTATTTAATAATACAGTATCCAGGACAAACTAGGCTCTTTAGGGTCAGCCCTGTCAACACTAAAATATAAACAGGCTGGGTTAGTCAAATGATATCTCATTTTAAACTCTACAGTAAATTACATAATCACTACTTCACCGCATATGTCCACAGTCCACATGTATCCCTCATTTTCGAAGGGCTTTCATGCAAAACCTTCTGTAAGCCTAAGGCCAATTAGTGTGAGCCTATGGGGGCTGACATCTCTAATTAATAACCTCAAGCATGTACATATTATCAATATTATAGTTTTTTATTACTGTGATTTACAATCAGCGTGTAGGAAGAATTGAACATTTTTAAACTTATGGACTATCACTGCATGATTTAAGGTAGTTCCATGTTATCAACTAGATCACATTGACTTGGACAAAACTCTGTTATCTGTGTTGCTTTAAAAATATATGAAATAGCCTTTTGAGATTTGACCCTTTTATCATGATTCTCTTCAATATATACTTTGTTCACTAAATGTTGTCGAGATTTATGCTTCAGTTATGTGTGGCTATAGTAGCAGTTTTCCACTCTGCAGAGAATTTATTGTTTCTATGCACTCTCATCCTTTATTGCAGGCTTGACAGGACTGTTTTGTCCTTGTGTATTATTTGGGCGCAATGTAGAAAGCTTAAGGGAAGACACTCCTTGGAACAAGCCATGCGTTTGTCATGCCATTTTTGTTGAAGGTGGCATTGCTCTGGCTGCAGCAACTGCAATTTTTCATGGTATTGAACCTGGGACAGCATTTCTTATTGGTGAGGGTTTACTTTTTACTTGGTGGATGTGTGGAATTTACACTGGTCTAGTTCGGCAATCCCTACAGAAGAAATATCACCTAAAGGTAAGTGTTTAATTTCTCTTTCACTTTGTTTAGTTATCAGTTATAAAATGAGGTGCAAAATACCAAATATCACCCTCTTATAGAAGCGCGCATCAGGTATGTAATGTAGAAAATTTGCATATTATAAGGCATGCCCTTCTATGGGCATCTGTTCTGTTATCTGGCCTTCCTTCTTAACTGAGCTGAGTGTTGGGATGGAAAGATGAATTCCATAAGAATGGGAGTGATAAATGCATATTTTGCACTTATCATCAATATCATCAATTCATTCAATGTAAAATATAATAAAAAGTATAGGGAGTTGCGATGTTCTTAAGTCATGAGCTGTGCGGTTTATATCATGTCTTGTGCAAATGCATTGAGCTTAATTAGAGAGAGAATGAAGATTAGCTTGTTGGTATGTTAAACATCATTAACAATAAGAAATGCATTTGTTAATTTGTTCTACCACTATTGTAGAGCTTACATGGTTGCATATTTTCTAGTGAATTGTAATACTGATTTATCAAGTCTTGCTTCATCCATCTTTCTTTATTTCCAGAAATGTGATTTCTTACTGTTGCATAATTTTATTTTTGTAGTGATGGGCATATAACAATTATTATGGTGATAGTAGGGATTATCATTTATTTTCTTATTATTCTTTTAATCAAGGCTTTAAGCATAATTTTTCATTTACAAAATTATTTGGTTTTATTTTTTATCCATCTGTGTCATCTTGTGTTTCAAAGGAAGCCTTGAATCTAATATGTTGCCACTGAAAGTTACCACTTTTTAATATTCTTTCTGGGTATTAATCTCCCTCACAATGTTGACTTTAGTGTATAGTTTCAAGCCTTCTCGGCTGGGTTGGGGTTTTTGCTCAATGGAAGTCTCAAGGAAGCATCATATTGTTTACCTGTCGTTTTTCATGGTTTTTCCAGAATGTAAACCTTGTTTGGTTTTTGATCTTGCTTGCTTATATTCTGTTTGATGGTTGTAGAACTCGCCCTGCGACCCATGTTGTGTCCATTGCTGCCTGCATTGGTGTGCCTTGTGTCAGGAGCACAGGGAGATGAAGGGACGGCTCTCCGACAACCTTGCCGTGCCAATGACTGTTGTTAACCCACCTCCGGTTCAAGAGATTAGGTCTACTGATGACAAGGAAAATTCAGCAGCAACTTCTGCTAACAAAAACAATGAGCATACTGATTTGGAAATGCAAGCTATTTAGGGCATACCATTGTTTATAGTCAAAATAATAGCATGCTATTTGGAGTTTTACATTATAGAGAAACCCCTTCCCTTCTCATAGAGCTTTGGCTTGAGTTTTAGTAGTTGCTTTGGACATGCTGCTTACATATACCCAAAAATCTTGTGAGAGCAAAAATTTCCTTTCTATCTGCCTGATTAAGTTGTTGACCCCAGCTTTTCTATTTTTTATTTTATTTTATTGAATTTCTTGAGGGCCCTCAAGGCGTTGATAAATCTGGCACCATTGGGTTGAAATGGTGATGAAGTTGGATACAAAATTCTACATGAAATTGACGCCTGGGGGGAGTTTAGTTGGTTGATACATTAGAAAGATAATTTTTTTTGCCATTGTAAAAAGCGATATTTGTAATATTCATTTTGTTTTTATTATCTTGTTTTCTACTACCACTCGATTATCATTATTTATAAATAATAATTGTATTATTATCATTATTATTATTCATTTAGAACATAAAAACATTTCTAATTCTTAAAATTGTTTTTCTATTTTGTTTGTCATGGCCATCTATACATTTGAAAAGTTTTTTTTTTTAATCAAATCACCCAATTTCGGGTATTATTAGACTTTGACTAATTTGTGCCTTGTCAGGTATGATTATAAAGGTGATAAAGTTTTTCAAATGAGTATTGAATATAACTTTATAATGGTCCGTTTGGGGATATATGATAAAATTGGAATGATATAGTCATATAGAGAAGATTAATATGATCTTTATTTCTATGCAAGAATGACATGTAGAAATCTAAAAATGTAACATTACAATGGTATAGTGCCATTTATGTAGTGTAACTCACTTAGTGAGATAAAAATTATTTTTTTTGTAAATTTTCATTTTCAGTGCCTAGTAACTTCTGAAAAATTCATAATTTATAAAATTGATTAGGGAATTTTAAAATTAAATTTATTTCAAAAAACCATAAAAATAAGATATTGTGTGTGTTTTTAAATTACCATTTATCCGTATTAAATTTTAATTGAATTATACTTTACTAGAAATAAAATTTATCTTAAAATTTCAGAACAATGTTAAAAAAAAAAAAAAAGAAAGAAAATCTGACTAAAAGACAAGTCGTTTCCTTCAACTTCCAGCATCACTCTCCCGGCGAGTAGCGACTCGAGTAATACGGAATTGGTGGATGACAGGATGAGGAAGAGGCAACTCTGAAGGCTGAACGTAGAACTAAAACCTCTCCAATGGCGCTTAAAACCCTCTTCACTGTTCTACCTCCTCTCTCCATCTCTATCCCTCACCACTTCTCACTTTCCCACCCTAAATTGTCCCAATTGGATACGAAGCCTTCTCTCATTCTCTGCGAATTTTCCAGGTCACAGACACAGGCTTCTCAGAAATCTCCATTCTCAGATGTTCATTTCACAGACTATGGACCGGTGGAACCCGAAGGCACCGGCGCAGCCTCTACCACACCCGGTGAGAGGCACCTTGAACATCAGAAGTCCGTTGAGGCTACGAAGCTCGTCCTCAAAGAGAACAAGAAGGAGAAGAAGAAGCAAAAGAAAGAGAAGCTTATGATGAAAGCTTCTTTGGCCGTTGCTTGTTGTTATGGGTGTGGAGCTCCGTTGCAAACCTCGGAGAATGATGCCCCTGGTTATGTGGATTTGAAGACATATGAATTGGTATCTTAATCTATTATTATTTTTATTAATTCATTGGGTGTCTTAAATGCAGCTCTTGAAATTGTAATTCTGGTCAAGGTTGGGTTCAAATAGGTTCAGGGCTTATGTCCTACCATCTTCGGATTTGACTGAGCTTCTTGATTTTTTGATTTTTGATATATATATATATATATTTAAATTATAACTTTCTGGTGTGTGATACACTTTTGTATGATCACTGTGTAAATTGTAAGATATTCAAAGTGAATTGTTATCTCAAGCTTGGCTTGAAATGAATTTCATATTCCAAAGTTTTTGTTTTTATACCGCAAATGCATGTGGAGAAGGCAAGATGTCAAGAATAAAGTTGACTGGTACGGCCAGTCTAAGGTTTGTTACTTGCTAAATGCATGTTAATTATGCAGAAGAAGAAACATCATCAGCTTAAAACCATTCTATGTGGGCGTTGCCGACTTCTGTCTCATGGGCAGATGATAACTGCTGTTGGTGGACATGGAGGATACTCTGGTGGCAAACACTTTATTACAACTGAAGAGCTTCGAGAAAAATTATCTCATTTACGCCATGAGAAGGCTTTAATTGTGAAATTGGTAAACTATCTAACTTCGGCTTTATGTGGACTATAGGAATTTTCTTTAGAGATGCTTGGTATATGTAAAATATAAAAATAGGGTCCTGTGTTGAGGTACCGTCGTAACGTACAGCAGTCTTTTTCTCAATCTAATTGTTACAGAATAATTTAATCTTTTGTACTAAGCTTGTAAAACATTCAATTGATTTAAGGATTGGTTCATGTTATATAATTGATGATTAAGTTTAAGGTGTAGTACTCTTGCTACAAAGTTTGCTTGGAAAAATTTGTAGAAAAAGTCTAAATTAGTTCATATTTTTGGATGAAAAATTTATGAGTAGTTCTCGCTTTGTGAACAAAATTAATTTTAAATAACTATGTTGTTATTTCATTTGATTACAAAAGTCTGTCATTGGACCCAATTATCAAATAGGACATCAATTATTCTGAAAAAGTTAAAATATCTTTTTACTTACATCAATTATTCTGAAAAAATTAAAATATCTTTTTACTTTCCAATTAATGATAATGGCTGAAAGTAATAAAGCTTCTTGGTCTAATTTGTTGAAATAATTACTTCTAGGTTGATATTGTTGACTTCAATGGAAGCTTTCTGTCTCGTGTGCGTGATCTTGCTGGTGCTAATCCTATAATACTGGTGGTAACTAAGGTAACAATATCATATGCATGTAGCTGATCTTGTTTCTACAAACATATGTATTTGATAGTGTAACTACATATCTTGTTTGTAGATCGATCTCCTTCCAAGGGATACTGATCTTAATTGTGTTGGGGATTGGGTTGTAGAAGCTATCACCAAAAAAAGGCTAAAGTAAGTTCCATGTGATAATTAATATTCTCCATGATAAATTATAAACTTTGAATTACTTTGTTAATGTTTCTTTGATTGTAATATCATTACATGAATTCAGTTAAAACTTTAATGCAGTAAAGTACGTATTTTTTGTATTAAGCTTTGCTTGAAATAAGTCCAATCTTGTAATATGAGGAGTTAATTGAAAGAGTTTAACTTCTCATGTCTCAAGCTGATATTCTTTGCAGCGTTCTCAGTGTTCATCTCACCAGTTCTAAATCATTAGTTGGAATAACTGGAGTGGTATCAGAAATCCAGAAAGAAAAGAAGGTACTTTTCCCCTTTGTAGCTTAAATGATCTTTTCCAACTAACACATAACATTGAAAAACCAAGTGGTTCTTTCAGAAAATTTGATGACACAAACATTCAATTTTATGCTGAAGACAAAATAACTTGTCATGTGTTTCGAAAAAATAGGGTAGATGTGTATTCTCTGTTATATGTACTGCAAAATGCCATGCTATTTATGGTAATCATGTTGAAATTTTCAATGTATTATTATACAAGGCGTGATACTTCATTTTAGTTATTACAGATTGCCTAAAGTAAAAGAATGATATGTTAGTTCTTGATTTATTTATTTATTTTTTAAAGTTGAGAAAAAGAGAGAGGAGGGGGGGGGGTTGTAAAATCTCGTTGTTGATAAATGTCCTAATTCATATTCCTAATTATCATAAATTTCCAATCCATATAGACATGATATATTCTAAAATCCTAACATTCATATATGCCATTATTCTTATGCAATATCCCATCGCTTATATCCTTTTTGAAAATGGGAACTGTTAACATTGACTCTTTCTTATCTTCCGCCTAAGAACTCTATTTGTTTAAATTTGTGCAGGGGCGAGATGTGTACATTCTGGTAAGCCTCTGAATTGGAAGCTTCATATGCTTAAGCAGGTTGTGATTGAAGCTTGACATGATGTTCCTGTGTCCAAATTCTTACACAACTTTCAATGGAATTCCTTTGAAAACAGAAAAGCATGTATATGGGATTTGGAAATAGGTCTTACGACTTTCATCTGCTTGAACTGTTTATTGCTTGCCTTGAGACTTAGCTAGTAATTATTTGGGTTAGAAATATAAAGTGTCTATGTTGTGGCTTCTGATTAATATCTATATTTCAAACATCATATAAGGTTAGTTGGATCAGTACTAGGATTTGACTAACAAATTTTCCTACAGATAAATATTCACATAACTGTACAAGTATATAGCTCACATTCTCAAGCCCCCCCTCCCAGGAAAAAAAAAAAAGGAGCTCACATTCAGTATAATATCCATTCTTTGTGCATGCTTATCCATAATTCCATATATACTTATATCTGTTGGGTTGTCAACTCAAAACTTTATGAAAATATGCTGCAATTGAGGTGGTACCTTAAAATGCTGTATTTATGGAGATAAGGTTAACATGAAAATTTAGAAGTGCTATTCTAGCATGAGCATATTTCACTGTAATTTATCATAGAAATCTTATATTATCCTGGGATGATATTTTCAGGTCTGTTTTTATTTATTTATTTTTTGGCTTATTGAATCAACTTCACTAAAAATTTTTTTTTTAACACTTATAGGGGTCAGCTAATGTTGGGAAATCTGCATTCATCAATGCTTTACTGAGTAAGTCAGTTATACTTCCATGCATCATAAGTATTACTATTAGCATTGGGCTTATTCATTATCTAATAATTTGATTGTTTATTTATAGCATGTTTTTGAATTTGTTGTGAACAAAATGATGTCAATCATGCTGATTATTTTTTTCATTGCTTTGTACTTCTGAATTAATTTTGTTTTGCTTGCATTGTGCTTGAACATTCACTTTCCTCTTAAATACTGAGCTCACCAGCCGTATTGTTGTTGAGGTGGTTACTTATAGGTTACAAACCTTGTTTACCAGATAAACCAGTGCAGGATTGCGTTATGAATACAATAGACATGTTAATTAATGTGTGGTCCAAATAGGTTTCTGTTGAAATTAATGTTGAGACATGTTAATAATATATATTTTTAAAAATTGTCTTAAATTATTTATTATTTTGCTTATCATTTTAGGAATTCCAAGTTCTCATGTCTCTCTGTTGTGACATTTTATATTTGATGCCAGAAATAATGTCAGTAAAAGATCCAGTTGCTGCAGCTGCACAGAAGTACAAACCAATACAATCTGCTGTCCCTGGAACTACCTTAGGGCCAATTAAAATTAATGCCTTTCTAGGAGAGGGGGTATGCCGTTCATTCTAAGTTTGTATATTGTATGCTGCACGATTGTTTAATATTCAAAATTTTCATTATTTTACTTTTTAATGCATGCAGAATCTATATGACACTCCTGGAGTTCATCTCCACCATAGGCAAACTGCAGTTGTTCATTCTGAGGATCTTACCTGCCTTGCTCCTCAAAGCCGACTGAGGGGTCTATCTTTTCCAGTATGTCTGTGTCAGAATTGTTCAAGACATGATGCCAATAACATATTCTAACTTTTTTCCTCTTTGTTATTGCCAGAATTCTCAAGTATTTGTAGACAATGCAGCAGCAGATAATTCCAAAGTGACTGGCTTAAATGGAATTTCAATATTTTGGGGAGGGCTGGTCAGAATTGATGTCTTGAAGGTTTTTACTTTGTGCTTCTATTTTTTTTGGCAGGATGTCATAGGGAAGCTTGTAAATGAAGTACTGCTCTGCTTTCTCTTCTAGTTAATTTCCTTTATCTTCATATTTTCAGGTTCTGCCAGAAACATGTTTGACATTTTATGGGCCCAAGATCATACAGATTCACATTGTATCCACTGAGAAAGCAGATGAATTTTACCAGGTATTGTCTCTTATGTTCAGTGAAAAATCATTGTTGCTTAAGTCTGCCCCTGACTGGTCTAGTTTACTAAATGCTATGGGTTGCACTTTTCTTGTACTTGCAAACTTCAAGTAATCAAGTTCATCTTATGTCTTCAGTTCTAGCAATCAATGTATAAATTAAGCTACTTCAGTTTTTTTTTTTTGGTAAATAACAATGTTGATGGAACATAATTCCTGAATAAAAGTTGCATGTACATACTAGTTATCATGGTTATAACGTTGCAGGTGCTTCTATTAAATGTGAAGTGGCTACTGCATTTAGTAACATTATTGTGGCCACTGTGTTGCATGTAATATGGTGGCATTTCTAATTTGTTATGTTTATTCAGAGTTGCATGAGAATCTATTGATTCTCTGTTCTGCTCTTGCTGCGGGCAAATAGGTTTTGCTATGTTGTTTCTTTGGCTATTATGCTTATGACTTCTCTTTCCCCTTTATACATGATATTATTTTTTTTCCTGCTTTTACATTTTTAGATAGTTCTCAAGTTCCGACCAAATTTTAAGAGGGTTTTTGCTTTACCTTCTCAGAAAGAAGTTGGAGTTCTACTGACTCCACCAACTGGAAGAGTAAAGTCTGAGAACTGGAGAGGACTTGAATCAGAACGTAATTTGCAAATAAAATTTGATGATGTGAAAAGGTATTGCACTATCACTTGCTCACCTAATTTTCATGCAGCTGCATTTTATACATTAATATTGGGTCTGTTTGGTACGTAAATAGGATAGAATGGAAATGAGATTAGAATGAAAAAAGTGATTTTGTGAATAGAAAAAATTTCATGTGCTTAGATAAAAATTAATAAAAAGAGACAATTTTTCCTTGTTAAACATTAGAAAGGGAATTCCATTTCTATATTCTAACCAAATGGGATGTATGTTTTGTTTGGGCAGTAGAACATCATTTAGCTTCTCCAATTGTTTTTGTGACTCGTTTCAGCCAAAAGTTGCTAATATCTGTGAATAAAAAGACACAACGGGAAATTTCTCTTTTTGTTTTGGGGCAGGCCAGCTTGTGATATAGCTATATCAGGTCTGGGATGGTTTACTGTGGAACCAGTTGGCAGGTCACTGAAACTCACAGAACCAGTATCAGCTGAAACTTCTGGGGAATTGCATTTAGCAGTCCATGTCCCCAAACCTGTTGAGATTTTTGTGAGGCCACCATTACCAGCGGGCAAGTTTGGAGCTGAGTGGTATCAGTATCGGGAATTAACAGAAAAAGAAGAGGAAACTAGACCAAAATGGTACTTTTGAATGTACTGAGTCTTCAAAATAGGGCCAGTTTTTTGTATTTTATTTATTTGTAATTAATTTGCTTGTTTTATAATGGTGAAATGATCCCAAAAGAATCCACTTGGTATGGACCGTGTGGCGAGTTCCAAGTGGGAAAAAAAGTCATTTGCAAGTAGGAGAAAAAGAAAAGGAGAAAAATGGTGTGTGTGTGTGTGTGTGTATTCTTTTACATAGTTAGTTTTTTTTTAATCAAAATATAAAGTTCAACAATTAAACATCTCGTGGTAAATTATGAAAAATAAGGCAAAGACAAAACAGACTTGCCTGAAGTTTGTTAGATACACATGAATTGCCACTTCTCTACCTATCATTTCTGATTGAAACTGAGAAGGGAAGAATGCTTAGACTCTAAATAGAGTTCATTAGAAACATTTGAGCAAGGACGATAATTTTGAGTGTTATTGGAAATGATCTACTCTGGTTTACTCTTAATTCAAAGATTACTTCATTCAAAATCCCAAGATTAAATAGTTACGCTATAATATAATTATTTCATTCATCCATATCCCTTTAAAATGAAATAGATTGGAGATGTATTTTGTGGTTTTGTTGTGTCAAAGACACTCTATGCTTAACCTTCAGTGTTAACTAAATATATAGGGGTTGGATTAGTTGGGGTTTTAAAAGTACTATTTAAAGGTTCAAGGTGGATTCATTATCTTTTTGTTATTTTGCATTTATTCACACAATTTGCGTCTCAATAAATGTTACAGTTATTTTGAGTGATTTTTGAGTTGGGATTTTATATATCTCAAGGAGATTAAATTTTTCCCTATTCAATATTTCGATTGTCTATTGGAATAGTTGTTTCACTCTCTTAATAGAATAAACCATTGAAATTTTGGGCGAGTTTATATTTTTACCAAACAAAAGATTAAAATATTTAGGACACTACAAAATCAAGAACCATTGTCTCTTTTTAATTGAATTTATTTATAATAAAAAGATCTTGACTGTTAGGCTAGAGTTCATACTCTCATCGATGTTTCTGTTATAAATTTTAGTACGATTTTATTACTTATTTCACAAGGAAGATAGTATTCCTAGGACTTCAGACGTTGAAGTGTGGATATAAATTTTAATTTTTGGCCATCCTTGATTATTTTTTCATAGTTATCTAAATCTCAATTTTAAATATAAATGCTTACTGATTCCCAAAAAATAACATGAGAAAAAGCCTTAAAGTACTATAAAATCATTATCAATAGAAATTTTAGACAATATCCATTCTTTTATGAAACACCTATTTTTCATACAGCATAAAACATATTAATGATCTTTTATATAACAAATTTTGTCTTAAAAATTCAAAAGATAAACAAATCCATACTTGCTAAGTGTTGGTTAATTAAAGGTAGTTAATATAGCACGAACGAGAAACCACCCCTCACAAAGGGGTCACGTTGCATGGCAGTTAGATCAGTCAGTTTTTCTATCGAAACGGAACAAACCTCTCTCTCTCTCTCTGTTGTTTCCTTAATTCAAAACCATATATATGTGTGTGTGTCCGAAACTGCTTTCTTATTCACTGACTATTGAAACGATTGATTTAACGTTGTCCCCTTCTTCATCTTTGTTGGTCAATAGAACAACCATTTTTTCTGGAGTTTTCAGAGACTTGAATTACAGTAACATGGCTTTCACTTCTCGCTTTCATGAATCCCTCACCAGACAAGCATTTCGAGCCTACTTTGCTGAGTTCATTGCCACTTTCTTTTATGTCTTCATGGTGATCGGCTCCAGCATGTCTTCCAGTGAGTTTACTTTCTTGTATTAATGTGATTTATATTAGAAAATCATGGGACACTATCAGATTTTGTTGTGTGGATGTGTTGTGCCCGTGTCATACTTTCTGACATATTAGATAAGAAAATGCAGATTCCTTAATATGACAGAAAAGATTCTTTTGGAAGATCAACCTACTATGAAGAGTACCTCCCACTGGTCATCACCTATGATGTTTTTAATGTCTTTTGATGATTTGTTTCGTTTACATAAGATTTCCTTTTAAGATAAAGTCTGTGAATAACCATTAAGATTTCTGTGTTTTGTCCGCAGACATGCATTTGTCTTCGAATTCATTCATATCTTTCATTTGAAGGATATTTGAATCAAATTTTAAAATTAAATTATGAAAAGGCAACTTTTATTTCAAAGAAAAAGTGAAATTGAGTACTCATTCCTGTATATATTCAGTATCAAGTTACTTCAACAATTAATTGATCATCCACATGCAAGGATTATAAATACATAAATTAATTAACTTTAACTATGAAGTAGTAATTGTATGTTTAATATTGACAGGGAAGTTGATGGCAGAAGCAGCGATGGAGCCAGCGAGTCTGGTAGTGGCAGCCATAGCCAATGCGTTTGGTTTATCAGCAGTAGTGTTCATGGCGTGGGACGTGTCAGGAGGACATGTGAACCCAGCAGTGACCTTCGGGAGGGTAGTGGGAGGGCACATGAGCGTGTCAACGGCTCTCTTCTATTGGATTTCTCAGATGATTGCTTCTGTCATGGCTTGCCTTGTCCTTAAGATCACTGTTGTTGGCATGGTACGTCTTTCATTCTCTTCTCAACTGAAAAATTCTTATATATATGTAGAGAGAGAGAGAGAGAGAGAAAATTATTACACGGATTTGTTTTGTTACAATTATCCCTCTATTTTGTGTGTGTGTGTTAGAGATTGATTTTCTTTTATTTTCCGAATTCACAAAAACCTCTTGTGAAAAGTGGAAATTATATTTTCAAAAACAATATTTTTTTAAAGCAAAAAATAGATTACACAAATTTCTCTTGGTTTTTCCCCCCTAAAATTATATAGACTTCCATTTTATATTTAGGCGAGTTTGGTGTATATTTTGAATTTTTAAAAATAAATGAGAAAATTGCGTAATTTTTTTAAAAAGAGTTGGGAAAGTTTATGTAGTTTAATCCTTAGTTCAGAGAAAGTCTCTATAAATTTCAAAAAAAAGAAAAAAAAAAAAAGAAAAAGAAAAGTTTGCATAATTTTAGCAAAAGTTAAGAGCATCATATTAATTTTGGGGGAAATTACCGTTAGAGATAAAAATAATTTATTACAAAATAGGACATGTTACTATTTATTTTTCTAATTTTACTACTTAGTATTCTAAATTTTAATATTTTTTTCAGTTAAAATCCTTTTTTATAATTAATTTGTTGTACTGGCTCTTAACTGTAATTTTTTCTTAATTATTTTGAAAGTAAAAAAAAGATGAAAATAATTATAATAAAAAATTTAAAAAATAGGAAAAATCTTAATTATTATTTTAGTGAAAATCTAGAATGGTTTATGCAATTTTATTTTATAAACACTCACATACACAGACGCATACAAATATATTAGCTTTCCTTTGCCCTTGGTTTATTTTCTGCAACATGCTATAAATATTTTTTACATTTGAATAAAATTTATATGGCTTTTATATTACCTATTTTTTATTAGTTCGTTTAATATACATAATCATACACATACTTTTCATACCCATATATTAGTTCGTTTAATTACGCTCATTAGCATTTCTTAACACCCCCGTTTTACCTGTTTTGAGCAGCATGTCCCAACGTTCGCCATAGCAGCAGAAATGACAGGGTTTGGAGCATCCATTTTAGAAGGTGTCCTAACATTTGCATTAGTATACACTGTGTATGCTGCTAGGGACCCTAGGCGCAGTGGTGCATTGACGTCCATCGGTGCCCTAGCCATCGGCTCAATAGCTGGAGCCAACATCCTAGCCGCTGGTTCCTTCTCTGGTGGGTCAATGAACCCTGCTTGTGCCTTCGGCTCAGCTGCCATTGCCGGTACCTTCAAGAACCAAGCAGTGTATTGGGTTGGACCCCTGATTGGTGCTGCCATTGCTGCTCTTGTTTATGACAGTGTAGGGTATCCTCCTCAGAATGCAGATTCATTTGTAGAAGGAGATAGGGTCTGAAGTTTAAGTAATTCTATTCTGTTCAATCTAATGTAACGTGGTAGAAGAAGACATTATATTATTTGTGGTGATATTATTATTTTGCTGCTTGAATAATTTTTAGTGAGTTTAGTGGTTGATGAACACTCTGCATTAATGTATGTTCTGGGTTAATTAATGAATATATATTCCATTTAATATTGAAAAGAGTTTGAGTTTTTTTTAACAAAATACTATATTATGAATTTAGTCTTAAACGTAGAAATTTTTATTGAAAGGGATGTTAGGAATATTAAGACTAGCTAGTAGTTAGCAATCCATAGGAATTTGAGCTTTGAAAATTTAGTGATAGATGAATCAAGCAAGTACAACTCTGAATCTTAGCCTTCAAGTTAAGTTGAGATAGGAGAATCAGAGATAACTGACAAAAGATACATCATTCCCAAATATAACTTATACAGACCTTCAATCTCAGCTTTGCTTTCATTACCTAGCTTTATGAATATAGTTGACCACACAAATACATATCAAGTAAATAAGACAGCAACCAACAAACTGATGATAATTTTTTTCTTCCGGTAAAACGAACAAAAGAAAGTACAACAATTTCTCTAAGAATGGACTATACCAAATGCTAAGCAGTTTCACTTCTATCAAGCTCTTCAAAGGAGAAAACTTCAAGCAATATGCAAGTTTTGAGCAGCCAGCCAGATTTAGAATTTCCAACAAGTTTAGAGTAAATAAGCTATTGGGAATACTGATAAGATTACTGCAATTTTTCAAATTCAAGAAGTTGAGTTTTGAAAGCATAGCAATAGATGGATGAAGTTGTAGCAATCTAGTACAACCTTCAAGGTCCAATCTTTCAAGATTTGGAACTCCTTCAAAATCTGGCATCTTGATCAAATTTTTGGAGCCACAGAGATTCATTTTTCTTAACCCAGGTAGCATCTGTCAATAAGAAAGAGTATGAAAATAGAAATTAATAATTAGATGTGTTTGCATATATAGAAACATAAAATTTAAGATATTTAACATCAGGGAAAAGGTATCTATATTAATCATGGCTTTGATTGAATAACACCCTGGTTTTTTGAGCAGAAGAAATAAAAGACATGAACATCACCATTTTGCCCTTCCATACTTCTGTGAGGTTGCTATCAGACATTATCAATTGAACAAGTGTATCAGATTGGAAATTTGATGGCAAACAAGTAAAAGGATATAGATGCCACGAAACATGTCGTAACTTGCTTGAAAGATTATTGAGTGTTCCAGAACAATTCACATTACGAAATATGAGCAATTTAAGGTTGCTCATAATTGATAGATTGTTGATCTTCAATGTAGCCCCTTCTGATGCCTCCAAATCCAAGACTATAGCTTCAACTTCTTCAATAACCTAAAGAAATAATGAGTTTATATATAAATATTGAAATATATTAGATAATAATTTTCTTAGGTAAATTATAATGCTTTACTAAAGAAAAAGGGTTACACAAAACTTACATCGGTAATATAGTTTTCCATAATATATTTGACATCACTAAAATGGTACAATCTACTTCGTGCAACTGCAAACCAATGAGGACATTCTTGTCGAACAATTTCTCGTCCCAATACTCGCAACATACTATGCATTTGTATTGCCAGATTTGAAATTGTTATGAGTGATTTTTCAGTAAAAAGTTTGATTCCTATTTCTGCTGAAAAACCACAATCATGTAAAATTTCCTTCACAAAATTAATATCCTTCCCAGTAAAAAAACACGCCACATCCAAAAACATATCCTTGTACATGTCATCGAGTTCATCAAAACATTTTCTGAGAGCCATTATTATCTGATAAGGAGGAATGATTTCGTCTTTATCCAGAAAACTTCTCCATTCTATGTCGCTTTTTCCGTAAAAGAATGAACCCAATTTTTCAATTGCTAGTGGAAGGCCATTACAATATTCCAATGCCCTATATATCATCTCCTTTCTATCGTCAGAAATTGCCCGTTGTGGAAACGCTTTTGAAAGAAATAGATGAAAAGCCTCATCCTTAGTCAAAAACTCAGGTATGTGAATAGCATCAACCACAAGCTTTTGAAGGACTTGTTCATCTCTGGTCGTTATAATGATTCTACTACCTCCACCAAAGCAATCTAATTTTTCAACCAAGTTCAATTCTTCAATATCTTGTACAAGATCAACACCATCAAGAACTATGAGAAACTTGTGGTTTCTTAACCTTTTGCATGCTAAGAACTCTTCGCTCAGAATATCCCTTATCTTTGAATTTTCTGTCTCCAAATCTCTACGAAGAAGTTCTTGTAGAGATATATCACCATGCTTTAAACGTCTACTTACATTGGGAAGGAAACAAAAGGCATCAAAATGGTGAAAGATCTTCAAATATAAAACTGTAGCAATTGAAGACTTCCCTAATCCACTCATACCATGAATGCCTACAACTCGAACTTCATTATCCGAACCCAAATCCAAAAGCTTTTCCACTTCTTCCACACGGGATTGTATCCCAACAAAGCTAAAAGAGCAGTAAAATATTTTATCTATTTCCTTCTTGATCCCTCTAATAATTTCCTGAATTGAGCTGAAAAATTTTAAACATCAAATCAATCCAATTTGCTTCCCCCAGGTGTGAGGGGAAAGGATGCTAAGGGTACGGCTGATACAATAACAAAATATATATGGTAGATCTAAATTTTATATACAAATTTTTCAAAAATTGTATTATTTTTTATCTTAAAAACAAGTAGGATAGAATATTGTTAACTTCTAATTGTAGGTTTTAAAAACTAATGATTAACCATAAAAATTCAAAAAGATCATATAAGATACAATATATAGCACTATGCTGCTGTGTTACGACAACAAAGAAAAAAAATCTAAGTTTGAGTGGATGATAAAAACTACTTTTTTCAATAGGGCAATAATTGACCAACAGTTAAGCAAAAATATCTGCAATTTCCTTGTTACATATGACTTAGTGGACAAACAAGACTAAGAAAAAATTAAGAGGAAAATCACTTACTCATTCCGTACATCCCAGCGGCCAGGGAGATTGGTCACTTCTTCCACAGCCTCCTTCCATTTGGATACCTTGGTTAAATCAGAGAGACCTCCCTCATGTAACTTGATAGCTTGCCACCATAAGAGTTCCTCTTTGGTAAAGGATGGATCTACATCGTAAAAAACTGGTATAACCCTATATCCTTCATCTACCCAGGGGACTTCACGAGCCCGTTGTTTGATAGCTATCCTCCATTTTTTTACCTTGTCTATGTCTGCTTCAAACCTTTCCTCAGCAAAGAAAGGATCTGCATAGTGACATGGTGGAAGGATACCACCGTTACAAGCCCAAAAATGAACAATGCGCTCAGCAATCTGGGAGAGCTCCTCCAAACACCATACTGAAGTGTTTTTGGAGAAGACAACAATACAAATCCATGATTCTTTAATTGCTTCGACAAGGTGAGGTGGCAGATTGGAGCCTGCCGTTTCACGCGTCTTATCATCTCCAGAGATCCTGAAACCTTCTAACTTAAGGGCAGCCGAGAGGCGATGAATGAACCTACTGGTGCCATCATCGTCGCCTAGAAAGCTGAGATATACATGAATGGGTTTTAATGATGAGATGCCTTCGAAATACTCCATGGGTTGAAAGCTCCCAGGAATATTTGAATGGAATCACAGTTGCTTAGTGAGGTTTTGGTCCCCGCGCATTATATTACTCTTAAATAATCAGGTGCTCACAAGTACCGAATCACCCGAAACTGCCCTCAACTGTTCATCATTTTTCTGCCATCCTGTAGACCCAAAAAGAAAAGGGGAAAAGTTTGTTCAAACTCTTCAATGTTTGTATAATGTAATATTGCGCAATTGAAAAAAATATAAACAACTATACCGTATAATTATCTCAATAAATAAAAATATCCCCAAAATATAAAATTGAAAATGCATAATAGAAATTGGAAGCTTTTCCATTTTTTCATATACTAATTCTTTTTTGAAAAAAAAAAAACTTGTATATTTCACGAGATGGCTTTGACAATTTAACCTTGAATCTCCTCAATTTTTCTATTCTGTATACTCGACTGGAAGTTTGAATGTGGTCATCCTCTATAGATTTTGTTCATGGATAGCACTTTCTCTTAAAAAAAAAAAAGGAAAAAGGAGAAGACTGAAGAGGAGCTTAAGCCAAAATAGTAACAGAGAGTAAAGATACATATATAAGGAGGGATATGGGTCCCTCCATTTATTTTCAAAAACATATTGAGAGTCTGTATGCCAAAATTTGGGAGTTTGGCCATGTAAGAGGAAGTCTTTTAATCATAAACTACATGCAGTAATCTAAATCGCGTTTATGAGAATTTCTTGCGAAATTAGATATTTTATGTATTTATGGCTTTTTTTTTCTCAATGTAAATATATACTCCATAATTCATGACTTTTTTTTTAATTTTATTCTCATATTAAACATCAGTGAATTTCATGACATTATATTAAATAGGAGAATTTTAAAAAATTATTTTAAATTTTAAACAAATTTAACGTATTTCCTGGTTTTTATATGTTTTTTCATTTACATCTTATATTTAGAAATAAAAGAGTATTTTGTTTACTTTCCCAACAATTATTAAATCTTTTTTCCCAAGATAAATAAGAGTATAAGCACAACCTCAATTAATTGTGGAAAAAAGTTGCAAGACAACAAGACTTTGGTCAGTTTGTTTAAACTTTTAAAAAATTAATTTTTAAATTATTTTAAAAAATAATTAATTATTTAGAGATTTCATGAAAAATTATAATTATTTTGTATTTAATTAAAATAAAAGAAACACTTTTAGCTTTTTTTAAAATTATAATTATTTTAAATTGAAAGAGAAAGTAGTATTCCCTTGGAAAAATTTTTGTTAATTTTACAATTTTTTAAAATTAAATTTTGACATCTCCTTCTTTTTTTCGTTATATCTTTTATCTACACCGTAACAGCTTTTTTTTTAAGAAGCTACTTACAGTAGTTTTTTAAAATAATTAAAAAAATATTTCTTTTAAATTTGAATTATGTTTAAAAGCTTAAATAGACAGCCTAAAATAAATTTTAAAAAGTGATTTTTTATATAAAAAAGGTGATTTTATCTTTAAGTAAAAAAGCTCAAACAATGTGGTTGTTAACACAAGAAGTTCTTTCCACTAGGGGTGTGCATGGGCCGGGCATCACCTCAGCCCGGTGTCTGGCTCGAAACACCCCCCGGGCCGAGAAAATCGGTCCGTGGCCCGGCTCGGTATGGCTCGGTTCTTCACCGGGCTGGGACCGGGTCAATACTGGGCTGGATTTTGGCCCGGTCTAAGAAAATAAAAAATAAATAAATTAATTAATTTAATTTTTTAATAAAAATATAACTAGTTTCATTTAAAATATATTCTTATAGAAAATAATATTAGGTTAAAAAGTAACATTTATCAAAATTATAAATACTCAACAATTATACATTATTTATTTTATATAATATTAAGTTATGAAATAAATTTAAAATTTGAAATAAAATAAAAAATTGGAATAATAAAATATATCTATTATAATTATAAAATTAATTTATTACATAAGGTATAAGAAGAAAAACAATTATATAAAATTATTCAATATTTTTAACAAATAAAAAAATATGAGAAAATTGAAAAAAAAATATATATATATATATATACCGGGCCGGGACGGGCATGTTGCTTGCCCTCGGCCCGGCCTGGCCCTCTTGGTGGCATGGTCCCTCTTCAGTTTGTAATTTTCTCTTTTTGACCCGGCCCAAAATGACCGGGCCACTCCGGGCCGATCGGACTGACGGACCCATTGCACAGCCCTACTTTCCACACGTTAAAAACCCGTGAATTCCGCCGAATGTGAACTCTTTTTTAGGCGAGAAAATGGCGCAAGGCCCTACCACTTAGCTTTAATCATATAAATATATATGGATAATGTATGATTGTTACTCCTTTTATTTTTTTTATTTCTTGCAGTTTTAAAAAAGTATTTTTTATTTATTATTTTAAAATTTCAAGACTATATTAATTATTATTATTTTATTTATATTCTCACTTATTATTTTAGAAGTTAAAAATAATATTAATTATTTTATTTATTTATTTATTTATTTTTATAAAAATATATTAATAAATTCATAAAAATTTTAATATATTAATTATATATCTTAATTTGTAAAATAAAAATTAAACAACACTTAAAAAGATTTCAAAAGGAGACGGAGGTAGTGCTGGGCACTCCTTGAACAGTGCAACAACGTTATCGAACTGTGTACTGGGCATACCTCTGATCTAGCTGTTAAAAAAATGTAACAAAAATATCTATATTAGTAGCCCAAAATATATAATAACAAGTAATCATGGTTCTGAATGTACGAAAGAAAGATTGGTAATAGTGGTTGCTTTCTTGATTATGGCTGCCCCTATTTCTCACAACCTGGATTCCTCCCTGATGTTTTGCTAATGAATTCTTCCATTATCAATCTTTTTTATCGTCCTTAATTAATTTATTCTTTTGAGAGTTTTAGGGTCTGTTTGAATGGGTCGTTAAATGAGTTTATCTATAAGTGATTATGAGAATAAGTCCTTATTCATAATAGATTATGAGAATAAGTGATTATATTAAAAGTGATTTGGATTTGGATATTTTTATCCTATAAGTAATTTTGAAAAAAAAAATTTATATTTTGGTAGTTTAAATAATTATTAGGTGGATAATGAGAATGAAAAGTGAAATAAGAAATTATAAGAGGATAAGTGATTATCATAAGTAAAAAAAATTAATTTATAAAAATAATTACTTAAATAGTCATAAGTAATTATTTTATGCTCAAGAGTATTTAGAAACTGGTCAATATAATCACTTTTGTTTTCTCCATAAGTATTTTTTTTTTACTTATCCAATCATGGACTTAATTTTATACTCTTGGCCAACTTGTTGATAGGAATGTTAGCTTTTCCTCTTCAATGGTGGAAAAGGTTGCATTGAGACTGAAGAAAATAATCACTTTTGTTTAGGTAAAAAGCTCAAACAATGTGGTTGTTAACGCAAGAAGTTCTTTCCATGCGTTAAAAACAAATTGGCTATCAAGTCACGTCATTAACTTATCATTCGAAAACCCGTGAATTCCGCCAAATGTGACCTCTTTTTTAGGCGAGAAAACGGAGCAAGGCCGTACCAATAAGAGCCCGTTTGATTTTTAATTTTATAAAATTAAATTAAAATAAATAAAATTTATAAAAATAAAATTTAGATAAATAAGTAAATTTATTATAAATTATTCTCTTTGATCCTATATATAGGATTTTTTTTCTTGATCATAAATATAAAATTTTTTATAATATATGAGGTAATATTTATTATAAATTTTTAAAGAATGCTTCTATTTAATGTATCTAAAGAGAAAGAAAAAGAGATTAAATAAGAATAGTTTTAAAAAAATATTGTTGGAGAAATCGAGGTAGTTAATTAGTTTTAATTCTAATTTTAATCCACATGATTCAGTTAAAATAGTCTTATATTAAGAATGAGAGGGAGTATTATGTTTGAATATTTTATTTTGTAAAAGTAAGTTTGGTAAAATATTGTTTAGATGATAAAAGTTAAAAGTATTTTTAAGTATATAATATAAAGTAAATTTATTTTTCCTTTTCCAAAGTCCATATTTTGTTAAAGAAAAGAAAAGTAATTTTTCCTTTCTTTTTTTAAAACTATAGTTTAATCTACTTTTTACTTTTTAAAAAGATAATTTAATTTTTTTTAAAAAATCATGATTAAAAAAATTTTTTTTTTCATAAAAATGAACCAAACAGCGACTTTATCTTATGGGAATGTTAGCTTTTCCTGGAAAAGGTTGCACTGAGAATGAAGAAAATCATCACTTTTGTTTACATTTTCCATCAAAGTTTAAGCTTTTTCGACACGTCAATTAAGTACGATCATCATTAGAACATAAATTAACAGTGGAAAAAGTTGCGAAGGACAAACAAGATTTAAGACGATAACTTCTTTCCCACGTTAAGTACGTTCTTGGAAAAATGACAGATGAGGCCATCACATACTTTATTGAATTTATTACATTTATGAATGATCTTATTGTTTGAATTATATAAATTTATATAATTTTGGATTTGAGCACAATTTACTAATAACTTTATATGCAATTTTGAAGATTATACTTCCAAGTATAAAAAATTACTTCCAAATCATTTAATTCCTTCCAAGATTTTCAATCACTTTATCTTCTTAAATTTCTAACTCCACTTCCCCGATTTATTCCAAATCTAGGGAGCATATTAAGGATGACATAGAGTTCCAAATCATTTCGAAACCATCATTTTGATTTCCAACCATGTTTATTAGGGGTTCGGTTATAACGGTATGCTTCTAAATGAAACGTATTTAGATGACATGAATTATGATCATTGATCTTGAAAAAATATGAGCCATTGATTCAAAAACCTATTTCCACCCAATAAAATATATATTCAATTAAATAATTTATCTCAACTTGTAATAATTTATTTAATTATTTATTTTTTGCAGAATTAAAGTTAATTAATTGTATGTTGGAAAAAATAATAAATTGTATAATTAATTTCTACAAAAAATCCAATACAAAAAGACAAAAATTACACTCAACCAACTTTTGCAAGCTGCTGACTCAGTTTGGGCTTGTATACATTTTCACATTCGATAAAAAAAGAGTCACAACCCGAATCCTATTACTGTATTACACTTGCTATTATGTTCCAAATAATTTTTATTTTTTTTACGAATATGTCTTACATAATTTGAATAAAAATTAAGACTGACATTTACTTTGAATTGAAATGCTTATTGTTTAAAATTTTATTTTGTTTTATACTTTTCACTGCATTTATGTGTGTGTGTATACATGCACACAAACATATATATATCAACAATCTATGAACAAAGGTACAATGATAGAAGATGGATTACTGGTTTGAACTGGTTGATTCAAAGTGACTTCCAACTCTGCATTAAAATAGTACTCATTACTCTTTTAAGTTACATATATTATACTTCCATGTGTTATGTCTTCCATTTAATAAGATGAATCTTTCTACTCCTTATATCAAATTTATTTGTACTATTTAGCAATGTTTCTAATATGTGCATTAATAATATTACTTGATTGTATTTATAAAAATAAATAACAATAGTTGAGACAACTAAGAGAAACATAGAAAACAGGTGAAGTATGTATGATTCATGAATACCAAATACACTTACACAAGGCCTTCATTCTTACCAAAGGGTTATGAATGACTAACCATGCAAACATAGATTAAGTAAATTATGCAACAAAAACAAACTCAAGATAGTTTCTGTGCTCTAGGGAAAAAAAGAACATAACATCTTTTTTAAAAAATAATAACTGAGTAGTTTCACTTCAATGGAGCTCCTCGATCGTAGGGAAAAAGTTCAAACAATATGCATAGTACGCCATCTTTAAACTTTTCTGTAAGAGTTTAGAACAAATAAGTGATTGGAAATACTCATAATATACTAATGTAATTTCTGAAATTTAAGAATTTGAACTCTGAAAGTTTAGCAATAGATGGATGAGTTAGCAATAATCCAGTACAACCTTCAATCTTACCTTTCAAGCTAAGGCGAGATATGACCAATAAATAGAGAATTGATAAAAAAATATATCATTCCCAAATATCAAATACACTGATCATGACCTTCAATCTTACCCTTCATTACCTAATTAAGGGTTATGGATACATACATTTCACCTCACAAATACATATTACATAAATAAGACAACAGCAAACAAAGTCACAATAATTCTTCTGTTCTGGTAAAACAGAGAAGAAAATACAACATTTTTTCTAAGATTGGACCATACCAAATGCTGAGTACTTTCACTTCTATCGAGCTTCTCAAGGAAGAAAATTTCAAACAATATGCAAATTTTGAGCAGTCAGCTAGATTTAGAGTTTCCAAAGAGCTTTGAGAAAATTAGTTATTTGGGATGCTAAAAAGATTGATGCTATTTCTCAAATTCACGAATTTGAGATTCAAAAGTTTAGCAACAGATTGATCCACTACAAAAAAATTAATTTTCGGCGAGGACAAAAGTCATCGCCGAATGTTTTTGGTGTTAACATTTTGTCACAGCCAAGTCACGGCCACAAGTCCCGTCACCGAATGTTTACGGCAGGGACAAAATTGTCGCTGCCAAAAGCTCACATTTGCCTACAACAATAGTCACCACCAAAGAACAAAAAAGTCGTCACCAAAAGTGTGTCACTGCTGAAAATCTACCTTCAGCGATGACCAAAGTCGTCGTTGAAGATCTTCTTTCAGTGGCAACTATTCAAGGTCGTCGTTGAAGATCTTCTTTCAATGGCGACATGAATAGTCGCCACCAAAAGTCCATAAAATCAACACCGGCCATATTGTTATCACTGAAAGTGTAACACACCATTCAGCGGGGACAAAGTCATCGCTAAAAAGTGAGAATTTTTTTTAAAATAGCTTCTTAATGGAAAAATTGCTTCTATTTTGTTTATTCCTGAATTGATTAAGAGGGAAAAAAAAGAAATATTTAATATAATTAAAATTGGAACTTGTAACATATAATGGAAATAATATTTACATAGATAAATTAGCTAAATAATTTAGTATATATGCTCAAAAGTATAGTCTATATCAACAAAATATAGCTAAATTATCTAAAGTTTTCTATATCTACAAAATATGAACATTCATGAAAAATATAAATATCTTATATAGCTAGACTATCTAGGATTGCCTATGCCTTGCTTCAGTACTTGGAGTAGGATTAGGTGCGGTGGCAAGATTATGAGATTGTCCCTGAAAAGTTAATAAATTCAAGCATCAAATAGCGTATTACATATTTAATAAAGTATTACCTGTGTCAAAGGATCACTTAGAAACAAAATAAAGAGCATAAAGATTAAATCACAATTTAGACTCTTGGACTACAAACCAACAAAGGTTACAATTAATTCAAAACGCCAAATTCAGAATTTCCCGAGATTATATCTTAAAGACAATGACAAAAATAAAACATAATCATAAAAACCAACAAAGTTTACAATTCAAAAGACCAAATTCAGAATTTCCCAAAGATTATAACTTAAAGACATTGACAAAAATGAATTATAACCATAAACTATGATGACAATGATTATTATCATGACAACCAAGGTTTAAATATAAAACAAATTAAATTTAGAGCACCTTGATAGACCATATTATCACCAAATATCATAAATCACTCAACACAGTCAATTTCTTCTAAATGCTTGTGAGGCATTTTTATTAGATAAATGTTTATACTTTAAATTATGAAGATTTAAAGTGCAAACAATCTAGAGACTTTAAAACCTAACCAATGCACTCAAGTTGATCATAAAACCAGATTAACAAAATATATATTATATCTTAATATATTCTTCTTGCTCATTCTTGTATGCATATGTCTTTACACATCTACCATCATTTTGCACAAAATTTTCAACTTCTGCCTATTAAGGGACAAGAATAACAGAAGCTATACTACAAAAGAATTATCTTGAATTTGAGACAGCCATTGACAATTATTCAATCATACCTTCAAATAAAATTCACATCCTCAAAGGTACATATGTCCCTTAATAAATTATTCAATTGAAATTCTCATTTCTTACTAATACTAATAGATTTCAGTCACTCTAGGTTGACATACAAGAAACATACATAAACCATAGAGAAAATTCTTGAAACATACATAATGAAATCATGAAACAATATAAAATAAAATATGTGCAAAGTTTGTAAATACATGTTGGTAGGAAGCCAAGATAAGTTCCACCTTCTACTGCATTTGTTCAATCTTATGCTCAAGTTGTGCACGTTCTGTTTCCAATCATGCAAGTTCAGCTACACGATCTGCTTCTATCCTTGCTCACTCCTCGTCAAATCTTCGGTGGACTTCTTCTTCTATTTGACGACGCAAGGATATCACTATAGAAGGATTGATCACCTTAGGATGAGCTCTCTTCCTTGTAGGTTGAGCCCCACAACCTTTCCCTCTGACATGCCCAGATCTCTCACCAAGAACAGTCGCTAATATCTCATCAGATGTCAATTGAGAGTGACTTACTTCTTGCTGCTGTATGACTTCTTGAATGCGTCCCTGAAATTAAAGAACACTAATATAATAGAAATCAAATTATACATTAACTTAGGGTAAAATATAAGAATGAAGTACATACATGAATCTCATGAGACGTTGGATCTGCCCACTCATGCCCCCAATCTGCAATCTTCCTTGTATGTTGCAATTCCTATAGTTGATCAGCTGGTGAAACCTCTCCTGTAGTGGGTTCTCTCTACAAAATATAATGTACAAGTACAAAAAGTAATTTTAAGTTGGAAAAGAAAAAGAAAAAGAAAAAGGAAGAAATAAAAAAGAAGAGACATTCAACTTACTTCATTTTCTTCAATCTCAGCAAATGACATACGACCACAATATGCTTTGTCAATTGTTTTTGCCGGTTTATCTTATTTCTTGCACTTATATCCTACAACAAAATTGGTTATTGATCAAGTTTCCTAGAATGAAGTAAAAATTTTAAGATTTTATATTAATAATAAAGTACCTTAAATGTGGAAGTTTCAAAGCGTGTCAAAAGCCAATCCAATCCTCAGGACTTACGCTAGAAGGTTGATTTGCCAACCTTTCTTCATCAGTGGCATATGCCTGATAGTGCTTGTGCAATTCAGCCTTCCAATTTGTAAAGCCAGCTTGCATTGAGGCAAAGGCAATTATCTTAAGCCACTCTTCATTTTCTTCTATTTCTGGTCCAAATTTGTCCTAAAGCACAAATAAGTAAGTATACTTGTTATGAAAACATAAGAAAATATGGTCAGTGAATATATTTTGCATAAATATTACCTTACTTTCAACCACAACTCATCACCATACTTTTGGAGGTTATTGCTCCAATCACCCTCTTGAAAGGATATTATGGTCCTAAGAACTAAACCACAATGGCTAGCGAAAGCCCTAGCTCCTGGTCCCATAATTCTTGACATAGAATCATGAATTTTTACTTTAATTTTTTCTCCAAATCTTGTTTTCAAATCTAGTTGTTTTCCCTTATAAATGCCTCTTCCCCTCTTACTGGAATTGCAAGATCCTATCATTCATTCAAAAAGAAGAAAACAATTAGATGTGACAAGTTATGTGGACTAGTTATCTATACTATATAAAGTTAATGGAAATTTACCTGCACTGCTAATGGGGGAAGAGCCTTGATGTGTCTCATGAAGCTGTGGTGATAGCTGTTAAGGAGATATATTAGTTTGAATCTAAGGAAGTGGAGGTTGTGAATGAACATGATGTATTGTATGCGTGGAAGCCACCTCCTTTGAGGAATTAGGCCCTCCCCGTCCAGAGGTAAGACCTCTCCATGTTCGACCTCTCCGTAGTGATGACATCCTATATGAATGTATAATAAAGGTAAGTAACAAGATAAATGAAATATATATATATATATATATAATTAAGGTCATTAAAACATATTGTAAGACAAGTACATAACATCCCTAAAATACATATATCAATTTACCATGAAACTATAATATTTTCATCTAATTGAATCTTCTGTGTCACTTTCAATAGTATCGATATCTTCTAATTCATTTTCATGTACTTGATCCTCTTCTGTATCACTATCATTATCATCTAGCATATCTTCTTCCTCACTATCTTCATACACCGGTGATGCTATACCAATGTCATCAATGAATCCAAGCTCCCAAATACTATGATTATTTCTTTGTGATGATTGACTCTCCTCAAAGCAAGCTTGTGGCTGCATATCATCTCTAAATAAATCAATAACAATATTTGGTTCTATAGGACTTTCATTGTACATATTCAAGTCAATCACCAACTGTTGATAAGCTTCTTCGTCAACCATAACTTTGTCTTCACTTACATCATTACCACCATCCTCAAGTGGCATTTTGAAGAGGTCACGTGGATTTGTTTTCACAACGACAAGCCAACCAGGCTCAACAATGTCATCCACGTAAAAAACTTGATTTGCTTGAGATGCTAAGATGAATGGTTCATAAGTGTCTAATAAATATCGAGTGTTTACACTTATAAACCCATACTGGTCAACCTTATATCCCCTACCAATATGACCCACATCCCACCAATGGCACTTAAACAAGTATACTTTTCTATTCCCCATGTAAGACAACTCATAAATATCATATCTTACTTTCTTACATTATTTACCATGTATGATAGCATATATGATGCTAAATGAGCTAATTTAGAAACTTGAATCATTAGAAGATTGAATGAGAAAAAATTAATTTTTCAAAATACTATTCATTTGGTAATTTGATTTTCCCGGCAAAACTTTGAAAAATCATTTAAATCTAGGAAAATCATATGAGGATGATTCAAGTCTCTAAAAATAGCTAAAAATATTTCCTACATGAAAAAAAATATATAACTGAAACTTAATTCAGCTGATTCATTCATAAAATTCGTTGAATTATACTATTTATTTGGTTAAAACTACTTTTTTAGATTTTCTGAGCCATCTTAAAAAATTCATAACAATTCTTATACTTATCCAAATCAAGTGATCTTTGGCTCTTTGGAAAGGTCTCTATGTCTACTTTCCAAGAATATATAACAATTATATAGAAAACTGAATTTCGAATGAACAGTAACCATATAACTTATCAGTGCGCATAATGGACAGATTTACATACCAACTTCCAAAAACTAAATACATAACCTACTTACATAATTCATAACATCACAATAACTCTAAAGGAACATTATAGCAGCAGAACACAGCTTCATGAAAATACATATGATTTCATATATAATTACAAGAAAATAAGCAATCAAGGTGGCTATAAATCTAATCATCATTAATCTTCTCATTGCCTCTTATCTTCTTGGAGGTCTTGTCATCACTTGAACCTATCATGTTAGTGCTTGGGGGTGAGATTTGGGAAAATCTCAGTAGCTAGTTTATCTCTTGCAAATATATCACTCAAGTTTCACAAATATTTCACATATAAACATATAAATAATTAAAATACCATATTGTCGAGTAAAAATTTTGGCAGAGTTTCTCCTTAGAAAATGGACATCCGGAGGAATAAAACCCCTCATTTTACAGCCAAGACTAGTCACAGAACAACACAAATATAATATGGCAACAAGTTATAATCATGGAAATAACAAAGAATAACATATTGCCATAAAATAAACCCAGTTACCTTTTATGTTTTTCTTTATTTTTGCACTTGGAACCAAAACTTCCACTAGCTTTCTTGAACTCCCACAAGGCCTAAAATATCATTCAATATCAACTTAATCAACTCGAAATATGGGTTGTCTTACAAAGTCTCACTAAAATCCTAAAAATCCAAATTCTTTATCTCTTGGTTTTCCTTGAATTCAATACTCATTTTTAGCTAATTTGGAGTCAAGGAATCCATTTTTAAAATCAAAACAATGAAAATCCAACCCTTTTCCAAGCTCACCAAAATCTGACTTATAGGAAGAGAAATTGATTTTTCTCAAAACTTGCTTAAATCATACTATACTTAATTCCTCTTGAAAAATCTCATACCAGATCATGATTTTATGACTTTAAAATAACTTCCCATACTCAAACAAGATTAGACCAAAATTGTATAGAGATAGGAAAGAAAATATTTCATTGAAACTTAAGTCAAACAATCAAGAAAAGATACTAGAACACTTGTAAGTCATAAGAGAAATACTTACAAATTTTCTTGGATTTTCCTCCAATTTTTTCCTATTTTTTCTTCCTCCCTCACATGACTGCCCTTCCTTTCTTCAATTTGTAGACTTCTCTTCCTTTTTTCCTTGTTATATGGTCAGCCAAGACATGGAAAAGAGGGAGTATATATAAATTTTTCCAACCAATGAAAATTTATCACTTAATATTCTTGATTTTTCTTGCAATTTCATGAAAATAATAAACTAAGGCTATTTTGTCATGTACAGCTTGTGGATCATAAAAAGGGGAGTATTTTGGTCCAAAAATTTCAGATATTTACTTATCCAGATATATCCTGAACCGGTCTGGACAAATAAAGCTACTTTAGCAGTATATTTTACTATTATTGGGATACTAATTATAATTATATTGGGATATAAAATTATCATAATAGACTTATCCCAATTGGTCCAAATATAAAATCCACACATTTTTCTTGAATGAATACTGCCTCTTCCTGCAGTCCAGACTGACCTTTATCGGGTAAGACATTAATATTAAATCCTAATTATCCAATAAATATTATTTTTATCTTAATAAATTTCATACTGTATTCCATTGGTCTTAATTCAATGAGAGCTTCATTTTGACTATAATTTTTCATATTTACAAAAATACTCTTAACCCAGGACATATTTATAATTTTTAAAATTTTCGGGTCATTAGGTGTAATTTTTCCTAAAATTCATAAAATTTGATTCATTATACGGATACATCCACCCCTTTTCTTCGTTTTTCTCATTCTTTCTTTTTTTTTTTCTTTTTTTTTCAGGGGTAAAATAGTTATTTTTTTATTTTTCCTGCTGACCGAGATAATTAACCTCTTTCTCTTATATCATACAAAATGGTGTATATCCATTTTTATAAATTCTTTATAGATTTTAAAATATTGAGCCTTAAACATTTAAGAGAAATTTCAGGATATTACAATAAATATGCTCCAACACACCATAATATTCCTTTTCAACATTGGTGTCATCACCCCTGACCATGACTCCATTATTTTGAGTTTTTTTTTCCTTCTGCATGATCACTTGTATGGAAGCGAAATCCATTCACCATAAACATGGAGTACCGTTGGACCACCCGTAATGGACTGACCGATAAACTTATAAGCTCATTACTTGCATGGTCTTGTGAACGTAGCTGTGAACAAAGACCTATTGGTTACACATATGAAAGGTCATTAAAGTAATTAATAGAAGGACTTAGGTTTAAACAACAATAACCTACTCATGCTTGAAACCAATCAGGAAACTCTTTATAATGTCTTTGCTCAATTATTGATCTTTGCGCTTTAATCTCCTTCCTATGCTCCCTACAAGTTTTTTACACTTGTTAGAAAAATACAAATAATGGCATTGTAGACTTGTTCGGATGTATGGTTAACTTGCTCTATATATGGCCATACTTCTTCATAACTTTGTAACACATACATTCTAGCTTGATGAAACTCTTTGTGAGAAAGAGTGAATGATTCGGAATGTCCTTTTGCTTGACCAGCTTTCATGAATATAGAAAGGTCATAGTTATCATTAAATGTGTCATGATTCCTATGTGGCATATTTAATTTGGATGGAAAATCTTTCAAGTATCGTGAGCAAAAAGTGAGATTTTTCTCCACCAAATAACCTTCTGCAATAGAGCCTTCAGGTCGAGCTTTATTGCGAACATATGATTTGAGTGTTTGCAAATACCTATAACAAGAAGGAACAATTGTTTGAGTTTATTCCATTGATAAATGATAAATGTAACTATGAATGAAAAGATTTACACAAGCTACCTTTCGATTGGGTACATCCATCGATATTGAACTGGTTTACCAACTTTTGCCTCTCTTGCCAAGTGTACTGGCAAGTGAACCATGATGTCAAAGAAGGCAGGTGGAAACACAGTCTCTAACTTGCACAAGGTCAATTCTATTTGACTCTGCATTTTGTCAAGTTCTTCATTAGTCAAACATTTTGAACAAAGATTCTTGAAAAATTTTCCCAACTCTATAATTGGTTCGCACACCTTCTTGGGCAACAATGCACGTATTGCAATGGGAATTATTTCTTGCAACAACACATGATGGTCATGACACTTCAAACCAAATAGCTTTTATTCATGAAAGTTGACACATCTAGTAATATTTGACACAAAGCGTCAGGTACCTTTAAGTTAGCCAACAAGTTGCAAAGGATTTTATTCTCGTCAGGGGACAATGTGTAAGAAGCAGGAGGCTTCCACCATGTATCTTTATCATCTTGATATGCATGCAGTTCACTTCTAATACGCAAGTCTTTCAAATCTTGCCTACATTTCAATGTATCCTTTGTCTTCCCAAACACACCCATCATTGTGGACAATATATTGTCAGAAACATTTCTTTCTATATGCATCACATCGAGATTATGTCATATTAGTAAGTTTTTCCAATAAGGCAATTTGAAAAAAATGCTTTTTTTCCTCTAGTTGTGTGCATTAGTCGAGGAGTCATGCTTTCGCTTTCACCGTGGCTTTGGATTTTGACCTTTCCCGAATGTCACATTACCTAATCCTTGTAATTGTCTAAGTGCATCTTCTCCAATTAAAGGTACTGGTGCAACCCTATGCTCTTCTCTCCCATCAAATGCACTTTTATTTCGGCGTCATGGGTGATCAGGTGGAAGAAAGTGTCTATGTCCCATGTAACCTAACTTGCTTCTTAATGAAATGCAATATGTGTCTTTGTGGCAACATAGACATGCAACCTTGCCTTTGGTTGACCACCCTGAAAGGTTTCCATATGCAGGGAAGTCATTTATTGTCCACAAGATTGCTGCGTGCATGATAAAATTCGATTGAGAGCATGCATCATATGTTTGTACCCCTACTTCCCACAATTCTTTCAACTCCTCGATCATTGGTTGTAGGTAAACATCTATTTCATTACTTGGATACTTAGTACCAGGAATAAGAAGTGTCACCATAAAGTATGGGTTCTTCATGCAAATCCATGGAGGCAAATTATATGGTACTAAGACCACTGGCCAAATACTATGATTGGCACTCATATTCTCGAAGGGTTGGAATCCATCACTTGCCAAACCCAACCGAACACTCCTTGGATCAACTAAAAAGCTAGGGTATTGTTAGTCAAAGGATTTACAAGCAAGAGCATTGGCTGGATGTCTTATCACACCATCATCTATTCATTTCTCCTTGTGCCACCTCATTTTTTATGCTGTGTCTCTTACCATGTAAAGTCTTTGCAACCTAGGTGTTATTGGAAAATGTCGTAGGACTTTCTGTTGAACTTTCTTCCCCTTCTGTTTATCAAACTTCCATCTTGATATCTTGCACTTAGGACATGATTGTGCATCTGCATGTTCTTGCCAAGCATCAATTTTTTTGTAATCCAAACCCAAATCCTGTATTACCTTCTTAGCTTCATAGAATGAGTTAGGCACTAAAGCCCCTTGAGGGAGAACATCTCTAAGTAAGGCCAATAATGCATTCATAGAATTGTTACTCCAATGGTTAAGGCACTTCAATTGAAGCAACTTCACTATAAAAGACAACTTTGACATCCTGCCACAACCTGGATAAAGTTTAGTCTTTGCATCTTTCAACAAGTTATAGAACCTTCTTGCATTAACATTAGGCTCTTCACTCTCATCTAATCCAATGTCCATATCATCCACCCTAGGAACTCCATATGCATCATATATCATCTTTACAAGGTACTCCTCTTCAATAGTATCATCTTATACCACTACATTGGAAGTCTCATATTCTCTCTCAAATCTTCTACTAACTTCCCCATGCAAGTCCTACACCTTGTAACTATCCCAGAAACCCTTCTTCAACAAGTCAAATCTTATGTCATTTTGCACTTTGAATATAGTGTTCATGCAATCCTTACATGGACAACGTATCACATCCCTCACCCCATGTTGATTAAATGCCCATTCTACAAAATTGTCTATTCCTCTTATGTATGTTGGATTGACTCTATCTTTAATATTCATCCAACTTTTCTCCATTTCTATTCCATACAAAATAAGTGGAAGGAACAATTTAGATAAAAGAAGCCTAAAAAAATTAAGCATAATATAGTCAAAAAATACATGACATACTTAACAAAAAATTCAATATCAATCACATATAGCTGTCTCAACTTGCAGAAAAAATTATTGGACCAAAAATTAGTTTAAACATAAATTAATAAATTATTGAGGAAGGTAAAAATCAATATATTTTAGTTCAATTTCAAACTAAATTTAAAATATTTCATTAACTACCTCAAAAACAAAAATCCTTTCACATTTATAAAAAATGCAACAATAAATTAGGGGTAGAATGTTTAAAGAGAAACTCCATTTTTCAGATAAAAGAAGCAATATGAAAAATCATGGTTTTGCAAATCATTAAATTAGGAAAAATGCTAACTCACTTTCTCTTGATCCCCGTTCACCAATAACTCTAGGATAACTGATCCACTTGCCTTGTCCACTATCAATATTATTTTGTTGTTAGGTCACTAAAAACAATAAAAGATCATATATCAATTTACAAAATCATTTTCAATTATTATAAATTGAAAGACAAACACTAGCCAAACAAATATATAAATCAACAAGCAATATAGCAACTACAACTACGAAGTAGTTGTAGAGTGATGGGCAAGTAGTTTAACAAAACTATTTGGAGCTAATTTATTTTACACTTGAAATAAGAGAAAATTGTTTTTCATTTTTAGATTAAATGTTAATACAATAGAAATGAAAGCATTTATATTCCCAAATAGCTAGTCATGGTATCTAACACTAGTAATCCCAAAGTAAACTCCAGAGTTGAGCCCTTAGAAAAAAGAAAAAAAAATAAACTATAAAATTCCTATACAATTTGGAGTATATAAAAAAAGGCTTTCCAGTATTGTTAAAGTATATAGAGAGCACCAAAAAAATTCCAAAGGTCCATACAGCTCTCACTTGCTCAAATAAAGTTCACTTGGCATAAATGCATCTCATTACCAAACTAATAAGTGATTTACATTTAAAGAAATATAATCTTATCAGCAATTGAAACTTAAAAATGAAATACTTTATTGGAGAGGATACAGAGTACCATGCAAGATCCACAAAGCTAAAATGAGGCATATAAAAAGAGCAAAAGTACTTGCACAATGGTGAAACTAGCTCTGCTTTTTTTTTTTTTGTTTATATGTGCATAAGCTGAAACTAGTACAACAACAAGGTTAATTAAGGAAACTTCTTTCATCTATTAATATCTAAATCACTGTGAAAATATACTTCATACATAACAAATAGTACCGCTTTTAATAATTTTTGGTTGAATGAGAAAGTCAAAAACTGATCAACTTGTCAATAACATCAATATGACATTTCTCAAAATTGGTTATGAAGTCAAATACGAAAATGTGGTCGTCAGAGAGCTCCTTCCTTTATGGCCTCTACTCTAACTTGAACAAAGTATCACCTTCTCGATGTCCCTAGAATCAAAGGGTATTCTTACAAAGTATATAATAATTCATGAAAAATAAAATTCATAAAATTAAGGAGAAAAATTATTGTCTTATAGGTGGTACTAGTACTACAAAGTTTTGATGTGACAATGGGACACTTGGAGGATCGGGATGCTAGTAAGAATGGAAGAGAAAGCTAGTGTTGTTTATTCAGAGTGTTATCATGACTCACTCAATTTCCATATTTTATTATTTGAATAAGTAAAATTTTAAATTAATTATACAATTAAATAGTTAATTTCTCCGAATATTACATTCCAAATAACCATAAATATTTTTTCCAACTAAATAATCCTATATATATGTGTGATTTTTATTATACTTGATTATTGTAATAGATCAGTCATGTGGCCCACATTCCCGTTGTAAATGATACATATACAACACACACACAAGGAGAACCAAATAAAAGTACAAAACTGACTGAATAAAAGAGTGTTAGATTGATGTCAATATGAGAAAGCCCAACTCGGGAATCAGAAATCATTCCTTCGGCTTCATACTTAAATAAGATGTTAACATAACATATATGTATACATATATATGTTAGATAAGCTTACTTCCCAAGACAGGGGTAAATTGGGAAGATTAAAATTTTTTCTACAAAACGTCAAGAAAGTGAAGAAAGCAAAGGGTGATGGTAAAATAGAGTATAAATGGATAAACATTAAAAGTAGTAGTAGGGAAGAGAAGACTCAGATATTTATCCTGGTTCGGTCTCTCAACTTGACCTATGTCTAGTCCCCAAGTCACCACTTGAGATTTTCCACTATTCTGCAAGAATTCAGTGGGCTTCTTGCAAATGCCACAGTACAGCGTTGATGCTTTGTTTCTAGAGCTCACACTTTCACTCTTTGCACTCTTACTAAGTGCTTCTCCAATCCCTTGTGATATCCCTTCACAAGAAAATCTTTCTTCCAGATGAAGATAAGATTGTTTACAATGAATAAACTTTCTTAATCAGAGTGTATATGAAAGTTAAAGTACAAAGAATGAAATATGTGAGAGTAAGAGACTTTGAGTAGATGATTTGGCAGAGTTTCAGTATATACAAAGTTAAAATCATTACCCACATCTTTAAATAAAGTTCTTTTTATAGATTTCTGCCCCAACTATACGTTAGAGACAAGATCTAGCCGTTAGAGATGTTACCCAATAGTTACTCTGAGAAACTATCTATTTACTAACCGCATTTAATGCTTCTGATACTCAAAGTTCGAATTTCAGTTAGTCAACAGATGAATTTCACAGAAACCAAAAGCTACAACCTTTAACATTGAACTCCCGAAGTTCGTCTATTATGAAACAAAATTTGAATTTTCATCTTTAGAAAATGATTCTATGTTGGAACATACAAACTTTCATGTTGAAAGTCTTTCTGTTAAGTGTGAACAGTAATTTCATTTTGCTACAGTGCCTTCGAAATTCAAATTTTAGAACCCAAAATTCGTCTGTCAGTAGCTGGTTCAATGAGGCACAATAGTTCATCAATCCGAAATTCGAATTTTCAAAGGGCAAAGTTCATCTGTCAGAGAGACCTCTTTTCAGACATAATTTAAAGTTTGAATTTCTGAATATTGTCATTCGTATGTCAACATATCAACACAACAGGCCCACAAGCTTTGTTTCTGAAATTCGAATTTTTAAGTTCAAAGTTCGTCTATCAGTGAGCAATTTTAAAGCCCTATCTAAACTTGGTTTTAGATGAGCTTTGACATATTCTCAGACGAATTTTTCAATTTTCATAAGTTGCATTTTATCAGAAATTCAAATTTCCAAAAGTCAAAGTTCGTCTGTCAGAGAGACCTCTTTTCAGACACGCATCAAAATTCAAATTTCTCAAGTCAAAATTCATCTATCAAAGAAAGCTCTTTTCAGACTCGTTCATTTTCAATACGAAATTCAAATTTTCAAAGCTAACATTCGAATTTTCAAAACAGCAGATCAGTATAAACCTTTCAAACTTCGTTTGTTGGTGGGTGTTTTTCAAATATTCCATGAATTAACATAGAATCAAGGTTTTAAAATATCTTTTCACTAAAACAAAGTCTTTTAATCAAATTAAAACATTACTAAACATTCTACATCTATTCTTGCACTGATTTTTTCAGAATTCCTTCACTTGAAACCTTTTGTGCACCTTGATATCTTTATTCCAAGCTCTTGAAGGTTGGTTTGAAATCATCAAAATACTTGATTCAACATTCTCCCCCTTTTTGATGATAACAAAACAACTTACTAACTGGATTAGTACTTGAGCTTGCTTTAACAAGCTCCTCCTCAACATATGCATTATAATCAAAAGATATCATGTATAGTAGATCAAATAAAGAGATTTATTAACTCATTCAAAATCTAACAAGAACAGTTCATTACAACCAAGGTATTCTTTCATTTCATCAAATGTCACTTTACAAGAAACAACAATGCAAAACATTACAAAATACAGAGACACAATATACAAACAACAGAAACATAATATAGCATTACAAGAGGACCCAAGCATAAGTTCTAATCACTTTTTCTTTGACTTGATCTTCTTGCTGTAAGTTTTTTTTTGGAAGGCTCAGTAGTAGACTTTCCAGTTTGCTCACTCTTCTCCCCCTTTTTGGCATCATCGGGAAGGTGGACAAAATCAGCAAGAGGAGGGATCTGAGGCACTGAAATAGCTTGAAGAGGCACAGGGACAAATGACATTTCTGGATTGAGCTTTGGCAATGACCCAGAAACTTTAGAACTTGTGTCCTCATCTTCATCATCAGAAATCTCAAGAAGTTTAGAAATTTCTTGCCTTGTAACTACCAATTGTGCCATTCTTTCCTCCAAGAAACCATAATATGTAACAGGTGAGGGAGTAGGAGGAGGAAACATTTCTTCAAGCCTTTTTCTCTGAGCTTGTAAGAGAGCATTGTGTGCAATGGCTTCCAGATTAACAAAAGGCACAATGCTCCTTTTTTCATTGAGAGCAGCCTGCATAAATGGTGAAGTGGAGATGGCTGCCACTAATCTTTTTACTTACTCAGATTCTTGCTGGGACAGGATTGACTCTTGAGCATCTGCTGGAATGGGGTCATGAAAGCTTGAATCTTGAGGGCCTTCTTCTTCCATACCATAGTCCAAGGGAGGACCAGGACATGCCTCAATGCTGGAGGCCTGTGGTGTGCTTAATGTACCAGCAATCTCAGTGTCACATGCAGCAACATAAGGAACAGGAGAGGCCAGCTCAAATGGGCTTGGAGGCTTAGGAGTTAGAGACATAACAGGCTCAAAGAATCCTGGCTGAGGTGGAGCTGATGTGGTAGGAATGGCATTCTGAATGTCTTCATATGCATCAGCAACTACTTTCATGTTCTTGGCCAACTGGTGGATCTGATCTTGCAAATGAGCAAACTTGGCATTTTTCTCATCCCTGATGCTTAGTATGAGTGTAGACAAACTGTCATACAACTCAATGATCTTGGTTGGCTTGGCACGAGAGGAGGGAGTAGATGGAATATGAGCAGGCAGAGATGGAGATGGAACAGGTTGAGAAGGCTGAGGTGTAGGTCTTACAGGAGCCTCAGAGGTATCTTCTTGCTGCAGAGAGGTATTATCATCAAAGAAATAATCTTCAGATTTTCCAGCTCCCTTTCCAATCCATCTTCCATCTTTCTCCTCTATCCCCATCCTTTTCAGCTCTTCTTCCTTGAAGATCTCAGTAGGTTTTCCTTTCCCTTTCTCAAGATGCTGAATTCTGGTATATTAAAGGATCCTAGAGATGATTGTTGCATAAGGAAGTGTAGAGTCTTTCCTCTGATCCCTGACCTTGATCATGCGTTGGAGAATGATATGTCCTATGTTGATAAGCTTTCCATGCATGACTACAGCCATTACATGTGTCTCTGCCCTTGTGATCAGATTGAAGCTACCTCCTTTGTTGAAGATAATCCTAGATACTATGTAGCGTAGAATTCTCACTTGAGCACTGAGGTCAGTGGGCTTCAGCAAGCTTATAGGTGGCCTATTCTCCTTTCTTCTGAACAAAGTGTTCAGGATTGTACTCTCCTTGTAGTTTAGGAATGGTCCACCTTCTTCATCAACAGTCTCTACCTCATCCATATACCCAGAAGCAGTGATGTCAATCTTAAGGCCATCTTGCCCTGGAATTTCTAATACCTTGTTTAAAGTTTCATCTATGAGCCAGATGGTCCTTGATCTCAGATTGACCTCCCACTTCTTGTTGTTGTTGTTGTACTTCAGGGAGACATACCATGTCTTAACCACTTCATCATCAAACCTCTCAAGTATCTCTAACAGATTCTCATATCTCAGCATCCATAGTCCAGCATCGAAATTGTTAGAGAATAAGAAATCTTCCATGTTCACACAATGAGGCTTGATTACCTTTTTACTCACAAACTTGGTCGTGTATTCCTCCTGAATCTGAGGAGTGCTCCATAATGGCATTGTTGTGAGTTGGTATTCTCTAGATTCAGTACTGGAGGAGGAAGTGGAAACAACAGCAGCAGCAGGAATAGGAACCAAAGGCTCTGTTTTCTTCGGTGAATAAGGTCTAGCTTTCTTTGATTTAGCCTTTGGAGTTATTTTTTGCCATTTGGAGGGAGTTATCTTGCTTGATTCGGCTTTTTTCTTCGGTTTTTCACCCTCCTTTGAGGCATATTGGGATTTAACTATTCTCTTTGGTCATGCCTCTCCCTTTTCAACTTCTGGATTCTTTACTCTTGCCATTTTCGTAGATGAATGTTTCAGAATGAAGTTGAGAATGGGTTTATAGTATGCAAAAAGGAGTTTAAATGGTGGGAAAAGAAGATTTACGGTCAGCATTGAAAAGCATTGAAGAGATAATTTGAACAGACTCAGAGAAGAGATGAATAGGGTTGCGTCTGTTCAGAGGAAAATCGTCGGTTATAACGTGTGTAACCACCAGACAGATGAATTTTGAGGGGTCAAAATTTGAACTTCGAGCAGTTAAAAGTTAAGCCATTCAGTAGAGCTTACTGACAGACGAATTTTCTTCTAACAGAGGCTTGGTCCAAGCAGTACAAAATGAATAGACGAACTTTGTTTCAACAAAGTTCGAATTTTGAAGAACATGCATCAAGCAATAATCAATACAACAAATAACAGACGAAATATGTTTATGGAAATTCATCTTTCAGAGATTTAACATTGTAAGCATGTTTCAACAGACGAATTTTGAATCAAAAATTTGAATTTCTACACTTTATAAAGGTTTTCCAACATGCGTATGTTAAGAAATAGAAATTTGTATAATCATCATGTTAGATAAAGATAACATTGAAACTTTTATTTTTGAAAATTCAAATTTTCATAGACCAACAGACGAATTTAGAGGGGCCACTGGGAATTGTTACAATGTAAACCAAGCTGAAGTTCATCTGATGGGTATCTAAATTCAAATGTTGAGCATGCTGAGTTGTTCAAAAACACAATTTATTAAGGAAATTCGTCTAACACACAACTAAAATGCAAATTTCAACTTTAAAAGCTTACAGAATGGATCCAGAACTCAGATTTCTTGCTATCGCTTTCACCTTTTGACTGTTCCATTCTGATTTGCTCCATTTTTTAGATCGATTGTCATTTAAACTCATGAGGAGCACCTGCAATTTACGTTAAACTTAATCCGATGCTAAAGTTAGAATTAAATCAATGTCAGAAATTCTAAAAACAGATTTACACAAGGATTTACTCATAATTCATTGGGATTTACCATACCCAATTCTCTCCTGATTTTGTAAAGCCTATCTTCTGACAGAGGCTTTGTCAAGATGTCAGCAACTTGATTTTCTATTGGGATGTATTCTAATATGATTTCTCCTTTCAGAACATGATCCCTTATGAAGTGGTGCCTAACTTCAATATGTTTTGTCCTTGAATGCATGACAGGATTCTTTGTGATGTTAATGGCACTTTGGTTGTCACACATTATTAGTATTTCCTTCATCTCAATCTCAAGATCTTCAAGCTGTTGTTTCATCTAGATGACTTGGGCACAACAGCTTTCAGCTACAACATATTCAGCTTCTGTCGTGGATAAGGCCACACTATTTTGCTTCTTGCTAAACCATGAAACCAAGGATCCTCCAAGAAATTGACACGTTCCATTTGTTTTTTTTTTTCTGTCAGTTTTGAATCCTGCAAAGTCACCATCAGTGTATCCTTTCACATTTTCTCCATTGCCCTTTGGATACCAAAGACCCATATGTGATGTTCCAATTAGATATATGAAAATAGTTTCACAGCAATTGCATGGGTTTCTTTGGGGCATAATTGGAATCTTGCACACATGCAGACACTGAACATAATGTTAGGTCTGCTGATAGTTAGGTATCGCAGAGATCCAATCATTCTTCTATACTGGGTTATGTCAAACATTTTACCCTCTTCATCCATATCCAGTTTGGTTGTAGTAGCCATAGGGGTTCTCATTGGCTTAGCATTCTCCACACCAAACTTTTTCAGCAATTCTTTCAGATACTTGGATTGATTGAGAAAGATGTCATCATCACACTGCTTGATTTGCAGTCCAAGGAAGAAGTTGAGCTCACCTATCATGGACATTTTGAATTCTCCCTGCATTAGCTGAGAAAAATTCTTACAAAGAGATTTATTAGTAGCACCAAATATAATATCATCAACATAGATTTGAATAAGTAAATCTTTATTTTCTTTCGTAATGAATAAAGTTGTATCTACTTTTCCTCTGTTGAACACCTTTTCAGTTAGAAAATTACTTAATTTTTCATACCATGCTCTAGGGGCTTGCTTTTAACCGTAAAAGGGCTTTCTTCAGTTTATAAACATGGTTTGATTTTGTAGAGTCCTCAAAGCCTGAAGGTTGGTCTACATAGACTTCTTCCATGATATAGCCATTAACAAAAACACTCTTCACATCCATTTGATATAACATAATACTTTTCATGCATGCATATGCTAACAGAATTCTAATTGCTTCTAATCTAGCCACTGGAGCAAAGGTTTCTTCAAAATCAATTCCTTCTTCTTAATTATATCCTTTGACAACCAGTCTACCTTTATTTCTTATTATTAATCCAGATTCATCAAGCTTATTTCTAAAAACCCATTTGGTGCCAATGACAGGATGATCTTTGCGTCTGGGCACTAAATCTCAAACTTCATTTCTTTCAAATTGATTCAGCTTATCTTGCATATCTAAAATCCAGTATTCATCAGTTAGAGCTTCTTTAGTACATTTAGGTTCAATTTGAGAAATAAAGGCACAGTTTATCATTTGATCCCTTAACTGTTTTCTGGTTTTAACTTTCTCTTGAACATCCCCTATCACTTGATCAACAGGATGATTTCTTTGATATCTCCAAGCTCTAGGGAGTTCTTGAGACATTTCTTCATTATATTTATCCTCAAATTCTTTCTTCTGAATATCTTCCTCTATGTTAATAGATTCAAATATTTTTGGAGGTTCAATTTTGCCTTCATCAGAAATAAGATCATCCTCATTAGTGACATGTTTGAAAACAGTTTCATTTTTAATAAATACTATATGCACAGATTCTTCTACTAATTTAGACTTCTTATTAAAAACTCTATATGTCTTACTTCTACTAGAATAGCCCAGAAATATACCTTCATCAGATTTAGTGTCAAACTTACCCAAATTCTCCTTTTCATGATTGTGGATGAAGCACTTACAGCAAAATACATGTAGATGTGAGAGATTTGGCTTCCATCCTTTGTATAGCTCATAAGGAGTCTTCCCAAGAATTGGTCTGATATAGGCTCTATTTATGATGTAACTTGCTATGTTTGCTGCATCAGTCCAGAATACTTGAGAGAGGTCCTTTTCATTTAGCATTGCTCTTGCCATCTCTCTAATTGTTCTGTTCTTCCTCTCCACCACTTCATTTTGTTGAGGAGTTCTTGGGGCTGAGCAGTTGTGATCAATTCCATGCTCATCACAATACTCCAGGAAGTATGAATTATCAAACTCTCCTCCATGATCTGACCTGATAGACACAATAGAAATACCCTTCTCATTTTGCACTTTCTTGACTAAGGTTACAAATGTATCACTCTTAGAAGAAAGGAATAATGTCCAGGTAAATCTAGAGTAATCATCCACAATTACAAGCACATACAGATTTCCACCAATGCTTTTTACCTTAGATGGACCAATCAGATCTATATGCAATAGTTGTAGTGGTCTAGTTGTGGTAACTACGTTTTTAGATTTAAAAGAAGATTTAGTTTGTTTTCCTCTTAGACATGCATCACATTCTTTGTCTTTTTCAAAAGTGATTTTTGGTAGGCTAGTGACTAACTCATTTTTAACCAGTTTTGATAGTTGATTCATGTTAACATGAGCTAATCTTCTATGCCACAACCAACTATCATTATCCTGGCTAATCAAACAGACAGAATCTAAGGGAGGAAGTTCATCAAGATCAATAGTATAGCGGTTATCATCCCTTTGAGCTTTAAGGATTATTTTGTGATCACTTTTTCTGATGACTAGGTAGAACTTTGAGTCAAACAGTACCTAGTTTCCTTTGTCACATGTCTGACTCACACTTAGCAGATTATGGTTGAGGCCAATTACAAACAGCACATCTTCAATGGATGTTTCAGGATTCTTCCCCACAATGCCAATGCCAACTATTTTGCCATATTGATCACCTCCAAAGGTCACCTTTCCTCCTTTCTTGTCTCTAAGAATGATGAACTTCTCCTTATCACCGGTCATATGACTTGAGCAGGCACTGTCCATATACCATTTATTGCTCTTTCTAGCTTTAAGACAAACCTGCAAAACAAAGTTTATATTTTCTTTTTAGGTACCTAAATTTACTTGGGTCCTTTTCTATCAGTAGTATTTTCCCTAGATACAGATGTACCTTTGAAAACCCATTTAGCCTTCCTGTCAATTCCATTTTTCTTTAAAGCACATGAACAAGAAATATGTCCCTTCTTGTTACAGAAGAGACAGGTGGTAAAGGAACTGCTGGATTGAAATGCAGGAAGAAAGCAATGCAGATAATATTTTTGTTTTGCATGCCTTGGTCGATCATAAGATTCAATGTGCCGTGAAGTATGTTCTTTCTTTTTATTGCCACTAGCATGCACAAAATGTCTAATATATACATTCTGATTCTTTTTTTTAATCTTTTCTTTGACTGAACAAGGATCATAGCCAAGTCCTGCCTTTCCCTGTGATATTCTATAGCTTCCCATTAAAGAAAACAACATATCTTTACCTTTAGTAAGCCTAAACATGCTCTTCACTAGATAGTCATTGGTTTTCTTTAATTCAATACATGATTTACAGCAAGCAGATTCAGCAATAGGCAGAGAAGTAATTTCAGAGATATTGCATTGAGATTCTAGTTTCTTAATCTTTTTTTTAGCTTGCTTCAATTCTTTGGCAACCTTAACAAACTCATCATGCAACTCATGAAATGCATCCAGTAATTCAGAATAGGAAGGTTCAGATTCATATACCTCATCTTCTTGATCACTGTTACAAGGGATTTTAGCTTCTTCAGAGGCAAGTGCCATCAGACAGATGTTGGCAATTTCATCTTCTTCATCTTCTTCCTCATCTGAGCTATTGCCCCATATTGATGAGATATAAGCTCTTTTCTTCTTGCCCTTGTCTACAGCTTTCTTTTCTTTCTCTTGCTTCTTGAGGTATTGTGGATAATCCCATTTGATATGTCCCTACTTTTTGCACTCGTAGCAAGTAACAGGTTCTTTTACTTCTCTCTTGTTATCTCCAGCTGCTCCTTTCTTGAAGATTTTCTTATTTCTCTTCTTGCTGTGAAATTTTCCAAATTTTCTGACCATCATAACCAGAGTTTCTACATCTAGCTCTTCTCCATCATCAAATTCTTCTTCTTTCTCTTCAGCAGCTTTCAAAGCAACAGCTTTCTTCTTTTTGTCTTATTCTGCCTCCTTAAGAGCCTTCATTTTTCCTTTATATTCCTCAAGGCTACCAAAAAGAGTTGTGACAGAGGCCATTGATTCTCCTCTGGCTTCCTCTATTACTGTAACTTTGGGTTATCATTTCAGAGGGAGAGCTCTGAGGATCTTTCTGACCTTTTCTGTTTGAGTGTACTCCTTTCCCAGACTCTTCAGCTGATTCACAATGAGGGTGAATCTCTTATGTAACTCTTTTATACTTTCTTCTTCTGCCATTCTGAAGCTTTCGTATTCACCTATGTAGGTGTTCAATTTATTTTCTCTAACTCTAGTTGTTCCTTCATGAGCAATTTGCAAGGTATCCCACATTTCCTTGACAGTGGAGCACTGTGAAACCCTATAGAATTTGTCTTGATTCAATGCACTGATCAAGCAATGTTTTGCCTCGAAGTTCAGTAAGACTCTTATTCTATCTTCCTCTTTCCATTCAGCATATGGCTTCTCTCTGTACTTCCCATCATCCTGCAATGACATTGGGATAAAATCTCCCTTCTGAATGATGGACCAGATGTCCAAATCAATTGACTGAAGATAGATTTGCATCCTCATCTTCCAGTATCCATAGTGTTCTCCACTGAAGCCAGGTGGTCTATTTGTGTTGTTTTCCTCTGGTAGTATGCTTTCTCCAAAATCAGTCATTGTATTTCCCGAACTGTTAAATCCTTTGATAGGGAATCCGTGCTCTGATACCAATTGTTAGATAAGCTTACTTCCCAAGAGGGGGGTGATTTGGAAAGATTAAAAATTTTTCTGCAAAATGTCAAGAAAGTGAAGAAAGCAAAGGGTGATGGTAAAGCAGAGTATAAGTGGATAAACATTAAAAGTAGTAGTCGGGAATAGAAGACTCAGATATTTATCCTGATTCGATCTCGCAACTTGACCTGTGTCCAGTCCCCAAGTCACCACTTGAGATTTTCCACTATTCTGCAAGAATTCAGTGGACTTCTTGCAAATGTCACAGTACAGCGTTGATGCTCTGTTTCTAGAGCTTACACTTTCACTCTTTGTACTCTTACTAAGTGCTTCTCCAATCTCTTGTGATATCCCCTCACAAGAAAATCTTTCTTCCAGATGAAGATAAGATTATTTACAATGAATAAACTCTCTTAATCAGAGTGTATATGAAAGTTAAAGTACAAAGAATGAAGTATGAGAGAATAAGAGACTTTGAGTAGATGATTTGGTAGAGTTTAACTATATATAAAGTTAAAATCGTTACCTACATCTTCAAATGAAGTTCTATTTATAGATTTTTGCCCCAACTATACGTTAGAGACAAGATCTAACCATTAGAGATGTTACCCAATGGTTACTCTGAGAAACTATTTGTTTATCAACCGCATTTAATGCTTCTGACACTCAAAGTTCAAATTTCAGTTGGTCAATAGACAAATTTCACAGAAATTGAAAGCTACAACCTTTAACATTGAACTCCCGAAGTTAGTCTGTTATGAAACAAAATTCGAATTTTCATCTTTAGAAAATGATTCTATATTGGAACATATGAATTTTCATGTTGAAAGTCTTTCTGTTAAGTGTGAACAGTAATTTCATTTTGCTACAGTGCCTTCGAAATTCAAATTTTAGAACTCAAAATTCGTCTGTCAGTAGCTGGTTCAATGAGGCACAATAGTTCATCAATTCAAAATTCGAATTTTCAAAAGGCAAAGTTCGTCTGTCAGAGAGACCTCTTTTCAGACATACTTTAAAGTTTGAATTTCTGAATATTGTCATTCGTATGTCAACATATCAACACAACAGGCCCACAAGCTTTGTTTCTGAAATTCAAATTTTTAAGTTCAAAGTTCGTCTGTCAGTGAACAATTTTAAAGCCCTATCTAAACTTGGTTTCAGATGAACTTTGACATTTTCTCAGATGAATTTTTCAATTTTCATAAGTTGCATTTTATCATAAATTCAAATTTCCAAAAGTCAAAGTTCGTCTGTCAGAAAGACCTCCTTTCAGACACGCATCAAAATTCAAATTTCTCAAGTCAAAATTCGTCTGTTAGAGAAACCTCTTTTTAGACTTGTTCATTTTCAATACAAAATTCGAATTTCCAAAGCCAACGTTCAAATTTTCAAAATAGCAAGTCAGTATAAACCTTTCAAACTTCATCTGTTGGTGGATGTTTTTCAAATATTTCATGAATTAACATAGAATCAAGGTTTTAAAATATCTTTTCACCAAATTAAAGTCAAATTAAAACATTACTAAACACTCTATATCTATTCTTGCACTGATTTTTTCAGAATTCCTTTACTTGAAACCTTTTGTGCATCTTTGATATCTTTATTCCAAGCTCTCTTGAAGGTTAGTTTGGAATCATCAAAACACTTGATTCAACAATATATATATATATATGCATGTAGATGGGTATATATATTAATTTTATTAAGAAGACTTGTTTCAACAAAGCCTATAGTGAAATTAATAAGAACTTGTAGGGACACTATCAATGACAATAGAAAATAAAAAAAGCTCAAGCACTAGAATTGAGTAATTTTCAAATAATCTTCATGTCCAAAATATTTTGTTTCATTAAGAAATACCACGTGAAAACATACTGCTTCACCCTGATTAGGACAAGAATCTTCTCAATTTGTCATTGAAGGCTTTATATCTGCTAAAGAATCCTGATGACAATAAGAATATTATTAGACTTGAAATCATAGACAAACTCCCCACCAACAAAGTACAGAAATTTGGAGATGGAATTTTTATAGTTAAATATTTTCAGTAAAGAACAGATCATATCAAAGCAAACTCAATTTGGTGATTACTCTATTTTAGTCTGTAAGGGAAAATAGTACTAAATCAACAATTAACTACTAAAAGGGCTGCAAAGGGGGTGAAAATATTACAAGCTATGTGCAAGTATGATTTATTGAGGAATCATTTCTAACATATTATGCCTAAATTTTCTAGTGATGTCATCTCCAACAAGCCGGAATACATTTCATCTGCAATGATTTCTCAAAAAAGTAGTAACATGTCAATAATTTGCTTTATCCGTTAAATCTCACATGTTATGCAATCACCCATTTCCACAACAAGTCAAATATTAAGCATTATATTCTAAAGAACTTACTAAAAAGATTAAGAAAAAAATTGACATGTAGCAGACTTGAACCAGAATTAGTATTCTTTTGTAAATCTATGTAATATTGAGGAAAAGTATTTTCTTGCTGAGGAACCTTTAGAAGAAAAGAAATATTCTTACAGCGTAAAGAAAAATCAAAATAAATAGTACGATAACATACCAGTTCATTTTGTTCAAGAGAAGTTGTTTTTCCTAGATCTCTATTGCCTCACCTTCATTCCTATTTTGCTTAGATCTCTTGGGGTTCAAGAGAAGGGCACAAAAGAGAGACTGCGGTAGGGATTAAGTACACATGTTGCAGGTTCAGAGTCACGATTATGGTGGGGGGATGCGATGGAGGTAACTTGCAGCTAAAATAGATGTTGACAGTAGAGAGGGAGGTGATAGATAGAGGCAGGTCACAGTAGCAGAGTCATAGTTGAGAGATCAAGGCGGAGGGGACGCGGAGGCAAAGGTGATGGACAGAGGTGGGGCAAAGATTCGAAGGCCACAAGAATAGAGGTGAGGCAATAGAGGCTATGGAGTTGCTCATAGCTATGGGCTCAACTCAAAGATGAGAAGAGGCGATGGGTGGAGTGGAGGCAAGGACTTGGGCGGCTAGGGTTCAATGAAGGAAGAAATTGGGAGGGAAAGAAGGAAAAAAAGAGAGGGAATGAAGAAAAATAGAATGATGTCATTTCATCTATACAAAAAGTCCTGCCAGTAATGAAGGTAAGGCAATACTCCCATCCAATAATCTGAAAAGAACAGATTCTTCAATGTTGTGTTACTATTTTTCATAGTACTTGAAGAGTTTAGATCTTAATTATTTGATTTGTAATCTATTTTTTATTAGATTCATGTTTTCAAAATAAAAAAAATGTAAAATAGAAATTAAAAATAATATTAACTTCAAAAAGTAGCAATTAACAAATTAAAATAAAATAAAAATATTATTGAAATGACATCAGGAAAATAGGTCACTATACAGTGACCTAGTCAATTATGCAAATATAAATTCGATACAGTTTATTCATTACGTTGTTTGTTTTCAACGGAAGGATTGGGCGTAACGTTTCATCCTTCTCTCTCATGATAAGTCGGTTTCATTTGTATATAATTTGTTTTAAATAATACTACCATTTGATATCCTAATCTACGGAATTCTATATTTTAGCCAAACATTGTGACATTTTAAAACTTTAGATAGGAATAGAGCTCAGAGTCTTAAGGAGCCCATGACTTCATATTTGGTTTTTTCTAAATATAAAAAAGGGCACATGACAACTCATCTTTGTTGTACTCAATTTTAATTAATTAATACTGATTTCAAATCAGTTTTTAAAATTTAAAGTTAGTTTTCTATCTAATTATATATCTAAATCTTAGATTATTTTAAAAGTATACTCTCAATTTGAATTTTAAATGGACCCATTTATTGTTTATTTAAGCAATACTATTGTTTATTTTTATTATAATAAGGATATGATTTCAAATCAGTTTTTAAAATTATTCACAATTTTGTATAATTAGAATTGTTATTATCGGTCCGAAAAATCTATATGGCGATTTGTATTTATGCATTTAAAAAAGAAATATTAAATTTTTTAAAATAATCAAATTATAAAAAAATAATTGCGGTAGAAGAGAGAAAAATATGTTAAAACATGGAATTGCATTTTATATACATAAGTAATAATTTAAAATTGTGAAAAGAATAAAATTTTCCCCTACTACTCCATTATTGATTTCCTTGCCCCATAAACAACCCATAAAAGGCTTTTTTTAAATAATTTTAACCAAACACAAATCAACTTTGGATTTTCATAAAATTTATAAATAATTAATTACTTTTTTTATCTACCTAAAAATGACTTTTATTAAAAATTTAAATAAATGGGCTCTTAATCAAATTATACTATATTGCTTTTTAATTTTTATTTGAATCGTGAGAAAGTAACGGGTAAATGCTTCAAGATTTAGAAAATGCATGATTTTATTACGTTGTAATATTATATATTATAAATTGTAAACATGTTACTGTTTTGGAGATGAATTTTATATAGTTAGCTTAATCAATCTTAAGAAAAATTTAATTTATATTTTGTCTTTACTTTTTATGTTGATATAGTTATGTCTAATGTATTTACTAATGATCAGATTATATCTTTTTCATTCACTAAAAAAGATATATTTACTAAAAAAAAGAATGTCTAGTTCAATAAAATGAATGTCTTTTTTTGGCATTATTAGACAAATTTGTCTAAATAGTTTAACACATGCAACACAAGTTAAATAAATTAAAAATAGGGGTGTTCATGGGTTGGGTATCATCTTGGCTCGATATCTAGTCCAAAACACCCCCAAGCCAAGGAAAACCGGCCCATGGACTGACCCGGCCCGGGATGACCCGGTATAAAAATATACAATAAAAATTAAATAAATAATAAGTTAATTTACCTTTTTAATAGAAATATATTTAGTTTCATTTAAAATATATTTTTATAGGAAATATTATTGGGCTAAAGAGTAACATTTATCAAAATTATAAATACTAAACAATTATACATTATTTATTTTTATATAATATTAAGTTAAGAAATGAATTTAAAAATTGAAATAAAATTCAAAAATGGAATAATAAAATGTATGTACTATAATTAAAAAATTAATTTATTAAATGAGACATATGAAGGAAAAACAGTTATATAAAATTATTCAATATCCTTAACAAATACAGAAAATTGAAAAAATAACTAATACCGGGCCAAACCAACACGGGCCAGTGACTTGCTCAAGGTTCGGCCCCGGCTTGGTCCTCTTTGTGGCCCGGTTTTCTTTTATTTTATGATTTTTCTTTTTTAGCCCGGCCTGAAATAATCGAGTTACACCAGACCATGGGCCATATTGAATAACCCTAATTTAAAATTAGCTAATACTACCATAATTGTATTAAACTAACACATATATATATGTTTTTTTTACAATAATTTAAATAATCCATACATAGCACAAGTGTGGTACTAGTTCCATAAAAAGGAAGACCATTGAAGATTCCTCAAAAGGAGAAAAAACAATTGAAAATGAATAATGCATGTGCAAGTAATATAGAAACAATTTGGACCCTCATCATCATCATCATCTCTCAAGTCTCATCTCTCCCTATATGAGATTGTATAAAAATATAAAGGATGCCTAACTCTTTCTTTTTCTCATCCTTCAAAGCTTCACTTAGAATGCCATCAACAAATAATGATGTCTTCCCAAATCATCCTCTTTTGAAACCATTTGGATTCATTATCTAACTTGAAGCTCTAGGTTGAATTTTACATAATGATAGAATAGTACATATAATATGGTTATTAATTATGAATATGTCCATATTAGCATCTCAAGGTTTTATTAATAATAGTTTTATTAAATAGGTCAAATTTAGAATGACTGACCATAGTGCAATATCTCTTGACTTAATAGTAATGTAAAAGAGTAGAAAAACTTAATCTTAATATTCTAATTAGGAAATGATGCTTAAACAAAAGACAATGTCAAATTTATAGGAAAAAGTTAATTCAATAAAAAATGTATTATTTACTTGGTTTCTAATAATCACAAGTAAATACAATGTCTTGGGCATCAATGTAGTTTGTCAACATCTAAAAAAAGTACAAAGGTAAACCAAAGTATATAATGCGAATCAAATAGTTATGTTAGCATCTTTAATATTTTACATAAATTTTACATAGGAGGAGCAAACTTGAGCATCTTGATAGTTTATTGGAAAATATGCTTATTGAGCTTTTGCACACAAAAAAAAAAGGTTGATAGCCATAAAAATAAAATGAAAGGGAATCTCATCGGCACACTATGCTATCCTTAATGAACGATGCTTATACCTTAAATAGGAAATATTGATGGAATACTAAAAGTTCTTAAAATATACTTAAAACACAGTAGCCAACCGTGTGTAACCAATTCAATTCATCCCCTGCATATGTGAACACGTTATTTATTGTTTTGGTATGTATAAATTACAAAAAGAAACTCATAATAAGGAAATGACTCACAGTTCAATCATTGACATGATAAACGCCCTTTTCTCAACAATATACTGTCAATATTAGCAACAACACAAAAAAAGGGGCATGTAAAAGGAAAAATGGATAACCATTACGAATCATCATTTGAAATAGTTTTGGTGATAGATGGAATGCACATAGATGAGGAAATCAATTAGTAAAAAAACCCAAGGAAAAAAAATAATACCATGCTATGATTCAACGTAAAAGGTGCTATCAAAATATTCATTACATTATTTAAGAAAAAGGAAATGACAAAATACTTTGACTTTAATCAAGAAATTTAGAATAATTTTCAAAATTCATGTCATATGTTGAATTATTTCAATTTATTTATCATAAAATTATATTAATATAATATGTTTATCATTTCAGTATGTTAAATATTGGTTTCTAAAATGAAATGAATAAAAATTAAAAAAAATTACTTTCAGCAACGACAAATAGAATCGTTGCTAAAAGTAAGGTTTCAGCAATGACCATAAAACATCGTCGCTGAAAGTCTTATTTCCGTGACTGAAAGCATGACTTTCAGCGATGATTGTATGACCAAAAAGGTCATCGCTGATTGTCCGAATATTTGGCGTCGACTTAGAATGTGGCCACTGAATGCATGACTTTCAGCAGCGACACCCCAGTATTGTCACTGAAAGTCATATATTCGGCTACGACTTTTTGTGGCGTTGCTGAAAGTGTGACTTTCAATGGCGACAAGTCAGAGTCATCGCTGAAAGTCATACTTTCAGCGACTACATAATACTGTCATCGTTGAAAGTATGACTTTTAGCGATTACTCTGACTTGTCGCCGCTGAAAGTATGATTACTTTGACTTGTCGCCACTTCAGCGGCAACTTTTTTTGTCGCAACCGAAAGTCGTTACTGAAAGTCTGTTTTTTTGTAGTGATCCAATTGTAATAATTCATCACAACCATCGAGGTCAAGTCTTTCAAGATTTAGAACTCCTTTAAAATTTTGGTGTTTTGATCAAGTGTTTAGACCCACAGAGATTCAAGTTTCTTAGCATAGGGAGCATCTGTCAATGAGAATGAGTAAGAGAGTAGAGAAAATTAGCTATGATTGTAGATAGATCATGTTGATCGACTAACTCCTAGCTTTTTTAATGTGTAATGATATGAAAGAACAAAAGGAAGAACATGAACATCACCATTTCACCCTTCCAAATTTCTTTGATGTTGCTATCAGGCATAATTATTTGAACAAGTGTATTAGACTGAAAACATGATGGCAGACAAGTAAATGGATATTGATGCCATGAAACATATCGTAATTTCTTTGAAAGATTATTGAGGGTTCCAAAACAATTCATGTTACGAAATATGAACAACCTAAGGTTGCTCATAATTGATAAATTGTCTATCTTCAATGTAGCCCCTTCTAATGCCTCCAAATCCAAGACCATAGCTTCAACTCCTTCGATAACCTAAGAAATAATGCGTTTATATAGAAATAATGAAATATAATAGATAATAATTTTATTTTGTAAACTATAATGCTTTACTAAAGAAAAAGGGGTACAAAAAACTTACATCGGTACCATAGTTTTCCATAATAAATTTGACATCACTAAAATGGTACAATCTGCTTCGTTTAGCCGCAAACCAAGGGCATTCTTGTTGAATAATTTCTTGTCCCAATACTCGCAACATATTATGTATTTGTATTCTTTAATTTGAAATTGTTATGAGTGATTTTTCAACAAGAAGCTTGATTCCTGTCAAGATCGAAAAACCACAATCAGTTAAAATTTCCTTCACACAATCAATGTCCTTCCTAGTAAAAAAACACATCACATCCAAGAACATTTCCCTGTACATGTTATCGAGTTCATCGAAACATTTTCTGAGAACCATTATCATCTGATAAGGAGGAATAATTTCTTCTCTATCCAGAAAACTTCTCCATTCTATGTCGCTTTTTTCGTAAAAGAATGAACCCAATTTTTCAATTGCTAATGGAAAGCCATTAGCATATTCTAATACCCTATATGCTATCTCTTTATAATCACCCTCAGGATATCCCCATTGAAATGCTTGAGAACCAAATTGGTCAAAAGCTTCATCCTTAGTCAACAATTCAAGTTTGTGAGTAGCATCAATCTCAAGCTGTTGAAGGACTTGTTCATCTCTGGTTGTTATAATGATTCTACTCCCTCCACCAAAGCAATCTAATTTTTCAACCAAATTCAATTCTTCAATATCTTGTGCATGATTGACACCATCAAGAACTATAAGAAACTTGTGGTTTCTTAGCCTTTCGCACACTAAGAACTCTTCGCTTAGGATATCCCTTATCTCTGAATTTGCTGTCTCCAAATTTCTACGTAAAAGTTCTTGTAGAGATATATCATCATGCTTTAAACGTCTACTTACATTGGGAAGGAAACAAAAAGCATCAAAGTGGTGAAGGATCTTCATATATAAAACTGTGGCAATAGAAGACTTCCCTAATCCACTCATGCCACAAATGCCTAAAACTTGAACGACATCATCTGAACCCAAATTCAAAAGCTTTTCTACTTCTTCCACGCGGGATTGCATCTCGACAAAGCTAAAAGTGCCATAAAATATTTTATCTCTTTTTTTCATGACCTCTCTAACAATTTCCTGAATTGAGCTTAAAAAACAAAAACAAAAACACCAAGTCAATCAAATTTGTTTCCCCTTAAGGTGGAGGAAAATGAATACAATTGGTGTGGTTGTTACAATAATAGATAAATTAAATCAAGGCAATACAAATTCTATTTATAAATTTTTTTAAAAAATGTATTATTTTTTTATCCTAAAGTAAGTTGGATAGAAAATAAAAATAAACTTCTAATTGTGAATTAAAATAAATAATGATATAAAATAAAAATAAAGGTCTATAATACAATGCCATGAAGATTTGTGGCTTGTCGGTTAGTGGGCTACACATTTCGTATGTACTGCATCAAGAAAGGAACCAAATCTAGGTTTTAGTGACTATGGGAAAAAAAACCTTTTTTTTTTAAGTTGGAGAGGTTATTTCAGTTTGAGTGAACAAGGCAATAATCGATCATCAGTTAAATAAAAAAATCTGCAATTTCCTTGTTATGACTTGGGGGACAAACATGACTAAGAAAAAGTTAAAGAGGAAAATTAGTTACTCATTTCGTAAATCCCAGCAGCCACCGAGATTGGTCACTTCTTCCATAGTCTTCTTCCATTTGGATACCTTGGTTAAATCTGAGAGACCGCCCTCATTTACCTTGATTGCTTGCCACCCTAAGAGTTTATTTTTAGGAAAAGATGTATCTACATCGTAAAAATTGGTATAATCCTATCTGGTACATCCGAGGGGTTCTCTACATGGGCCCGTTGTTTCATAGCTATCCTCCATTTTTTTACCCTGTCTGCATCTGCTTCAAGCTTTTCTTCATCAAAGAAAGGATCTACATGGTGACAAGGTCGGTGGAAACTGGCTTTCTGTGGCCAAAAATGAATAATGCGCATAGCAATCTGTGAGAGTTCCTCCAAACACCACACTGAAGAAGCATAGCTTTTGGGGAAGACAACAATACAAATCCAGGATTCTTTAATTGCTTCGACAAGGTGAGGTGGCAGATTGGAGCCTGTCGTTTCACGCGTCTTATCATCTCCAGAGATCCTAAAACCTTCTAACTTAAGGGAGATATACATGAATGGGTTTTAATGATGAGATGCCTTCGAAATACTCCAAGGAATATTTGAATGGAATCACAGTTGCATTGTGAGGCTTTAGTCCCCCAGCATTATTATACTACTCTTAAATAATCATGTGCCACCACAAGCACTGAATCACCCGAAACTGCCCTCAACTGTTCCTCATTTTTCTGCCATCCTGTAGACCCAAAAAAGAAAATAGTAATCAAGGCAAAAGTTTGTTTAATGTTTGCATAATGCAATATTGCATAGTTGAAAAAAATATTTATAAACGGCTATACTGTATATTTAATCTCAATAAATAAAACTATCCCAAAATATAAAATTGAAAATGCATAATAGAAATTGGAAGCTTTTCCATTTTTTCATATATTAATTCTTTTTTGAAAAAAAAAACTCTTATATCTCATGAGACGGCTTTGACAATTTAATCTTGAATCTCCACAATTCTTCTACTACCTCCGATCCTATATATAGGATCTTTTATCCTGGTCCTAAATATATGATCCTTTACAATATACGAGGTAGTATTTATTATACATTTCCAGAAATATGCCCCTATTTAATGTATTTAAAGAGAAAGAGAAAGAGTTAAATAAGGATAATTTTGAAAAAATGTTGAGATTTTCAGAGAAATCGAGGAAGTTAATTAGTTTTAATTCCAATTCTTAATCCGCGTGATTCGGTGAAAAGGATTTTATATTAAGGATCAGAGGGAGTATTCTGTATACTCAACCAGAATTTTGAATGTGGTCATCCTCTATAGATTTTGTTCATGGATAGCACTTTCTCTTAAGAAAATAAAAAGAATTAAAAAAGAAAAAGGAGAAGAGGAGCTTAAGCTAAAATAGTAAGAGAGAGTAAAAATACATATATAAGGAGGGATATGGGTCCCTCCTTCATTTGTTTTCAGAAACTGAAAAACATACCGGGAGTCCGTATGCCAAAATTTGAGAGTTTGGGCATGTAAGAGGATGTCCTTTAATTATATACTATATGCAGTAATCTAAATCGTGTCTATGAGAATTTGTCGTGAAATTAGATATTTTGTGTATTCATAGCTGTTTTTTCGGGCTGTAAATATATACTCCATAAGAATTTTTGTATATTTACGGCTTTTTTAAATTTTATCCCCATATTAAATATCAATAAGTTTTATGAGACTACATTAAGCGAAAGTATTTGGAAAAATTACTTTAAATTTTAGACAAATTTAATATATTTCATAATTTGTATGGTTTTTTTTATGTTATATCTAGAAAAATTGAAAGTATTTTGTTTACTTTCCCAACAATTATTTAAGCTTCTTCCCCTAGATAAATAAATACACAAAATATCTAATTTCACAAGAAATTCCCATAGACAGGACAAATAAGATTATTAACTGAACATCAAGTAATTGTGGAAAAAAGTTGCCAAGACAACAAGATTTAACTGTTTTTTGAGCAAAATATAACAAAAAAATAAATTATTTATCAATGGATAACCTGTTAAGAAGTATTTACCAACATATAATATATAAGTCGATAACAAAAATGCGACATGGCGTTGATAGAAGAAATTGAACTAATTATATGTGATGATGTTGTAACGAAATTTTTTATATATATAAAGAAAGCAAGTTGATTTGATTGCCAATGGACTTACTTTTCAATTTTTTTTGTCATAAATCAAAAGCAAGTTGATTGTGTTTCTACATTTTTTTAATAAAGAGAAAATAAGTCTTATTTTTTAAATAATTAACAAATAATGAAGAAAATAAATAATTTAGTACTCCATCTTATCTTAATTGTAGGGCACCTTCTAAAAGAAATTTTTGGTTCAAAATTTTAGACATATTGTAGCTATAAAATATCGATACTTTAAAAAAGTAAATACACCTGTATTCGATATATATTACGAATATGCATATCTTACTCATGTATATGCATCTATCTATATTACTTTGTATCTATCTATATTGCTTCAAAATTTTTATAGTATATATAATAAGAGCATTTGAAATTGATATAAATATTTTATAGTTTATTTTAACATTCATACTATAATTTTTAAAATATTTAATACCTATTTTTCTTTTATAAGTAAATTTATTAATTATACATATAAATAATTACATAAATAATATTATATATGTTTAAATATCTCCTGCACCAATATCCTAAGATTTTAAATAATTACATAAAATAATTTTATTTAAAATCTTAAATATTTACAACTATCCATTCTCTATTAATAACTCTATTTGAAATTCTAAAAAATTGACCATTAAGCAGCTAATCGCTCTCTAAGTTGAAGACCACATAGATAAAAGTTTAATTAATAGAATCAGGTTCCCATAATACATTAGTCAACTGACATTAAGGGTAGAGCTTGAAAAAAATATTTAATACTACAACACTAGGTAGCATCGATACTAATACGTGTATTGAATACAATGTAGAACACAGATATGATAATTTTCAAAATTTTAGTATATAAGTGCATGTGATATTTATATATATATATAATATTATTTATGTAATTATTTGTATTTATAATTAATAAATTTACTCATAACAAAAAAAATGAGTACTAAATATTCTAAAAATTATAGTATGAATGTTAAAATAAATAATAAAATATTTATAACAATTTTAAATAGTCTTATTATACTACAAAAATTTGAAAAAACATAGATGAATACAAAATGATACACTTAAATACATATGCATAAGTAAAGTGTTCATATCGTATCCTATCATATATCGGATATGAGTTTTTTTTAACTTTTTTAAAGTATCGATATTTCATAACTACAATATGTCCTATATTTTGGATAAAAAATTTCTGTTAAAATGTGTCATAAAATTGAAAAGAATTGAAAAGCAAGTCCATTGGCAATTGCTTTCTCTTTATATATATATATATATATATCAAGAAAATTATTATAGCATTGTCGCACATCATTCATTCAACTTCTTTTATTAAGGCCATGTCGTTTTTTAAAGCAAAATATTAAAAAATAAATTATTTTTATATTTATCAATATATAACACTTAAAAGTCGATCAATAGAAATGCGAAGTGGTGTTGATAAAAGAAGTCGAACCAATGATATGCGATGATGCTGTAATGTTTGTTTTATTATTATAAAGAGAAAGCAAGTCAATTGGATTGGCCATCGACTTGCTTTTGATTTTTTTTGGCGAGAAAACGGAGCAGGGTCCTACCACTTCCACTTGCTGCCGGAAGCTTTGAAAACAATTAGCTATAATAATACATATAAATATATATATATATATAAACATGCAACAACAAAAAATAGGGGAAATTACAATTTAGAATTAAGATCATGATTTTATTAAATTTTAGGATAAAAAATTTATAAAATTAGAAAAATAGACCTATGGTCCTTAAAACCAATTAATTCAAAGTGAAGATTATTAAAATACTCTTACTAAATGTTAAAATCTAATAATTTCATGTTAAAATTAAAAAAAGTTACAAAATTAGAATATAGGAATTGCAAAATTTATGTAAGAAGTTGCAAATCTTTGGAGTCACTTTGATTCTTATAAAGTTAAAATCTGATTACTTCATTTTAAAATTTGAAAAAAAAAAGTTGTAAAATCAGAATATGGAAATTGTAAAATTTGGGTAAAAAATTGCAAATTCTTCAAATTAATTTGATTTTTATAAAGCTAAAATCTTATTACTCCATATTAAAATTTAAAAAATAAATTATAAAATTAGAATATGAAAGTTGTAAAATGTAAATCAGAAGTTGTAAATCCCTTGAGTCAATTTGATGCTTATAACATTAAAATCCTATTACTCCTTATTAAAATTTGAAAAATAATTTACAAAATCAAAACATAGGAGTTGTAAAATCTGAATAAGAAATTGTAAATTTCTGGTGCCACTTTAATAATTAAAATTTGATTACTTTATATTAAAATTAAAAAAATAAGTTACAAAATCACAATATGGGAGTTGTAAAATTTAATTAAAAAGTTATAAATTCATATAGCAAATTTGATGCTGATAAGAGTATTTTATTAGTCTTTATTTCAAATTAATTTATTTTAAAGACCACAGGTTTATTTTTATAATTTTATAAACTTTTAATCCTAAAACTTAATAAAATTATGAGCTTGAACCTAAATAATAATTCTCCCTCAAAATATTTTAGGTTTTAGTTGAAGAATCCTGGCAAAAGGCCTGTAGCCTATGCTATGCCTTTAAAAAAGTAGGGAAAAAGACAGTTTAGGACTTCTATAAAAAAATATTGATAAATGAACAGTACCAATATGAAATTCAGTTGATTCAAGTTAAAAATTTAATTTATAAAAATATTAAATTTTTAAATTAGATTCTTAAAAAAAAATATTTTGGGCTGTTGGTTCTAAAGTATCTTTCTCCCAAAAAAGTAGTATATGGTGACTTTCGCGAGGACCTGGGCTTCACGTCTTTCACGATGCTCGAAATGGAATCCGATGCAAGCTCCTCATGGATTTTAGGGATTTAGTTACCCGAGCCTTTTTTTTGTGTACATAGCTACCCGAGGCTAATTTAATCTTTCTTTCCCACGATTGTAATTTTTTTTTCCCTCGATTGTAATTAAAAAAAAAGTATATGGTGACTACTGACTTCTTCTTCTTCTTGTTTTTTTTTTCCCAATCAATGACAACGATGACTTTACCTTCCAGAATACTTGGCCGTGAGAACGCTTGGCTAGTTCTTGCCGTGAGTAAAGTTGAACATCTCTGTTGTACTTAGGAAGTGAGCTTCTTTAACGATTAATTACTTCCAATACTTGAGCTTGAGTATTCAAAGTCCATTTTCCTTCTTTGCAATTAGTCGAATAGCCATTGTCTCAATTAAGCTCAATTGACTATACATATAATCAACAAGGTTAGGTCAAATTGGCATATATATATATATATATATCTCTTTCTTAAATATGTTATCCTGAATTTAATTTTTTGGAGTGTTTAAAAATTGAAGGTGAAGCCCATTTTGGTTACACTCCCTCTGATCTCATATATATATATATATATAAGAGAAGTTTTTAGGAGATATTTTGGTTCATAATATAAGAAAAAGTTGTTATATGTATGATGTATTTAATAAAATTTTCCAATTTCACCCCTCATTTAAAACTTGGTGTGGTCATGATGCAAATTATTGCTTTTCCCATAAAGTTGCTATTACCCATGTGGCTTGTACATGACTCATGGGAAAATGGTGTAGTTTGACTTAGGAATGAATGGAGTATTGGTCCTCATGTGCTGCTTTGTGTGTGCCGCTTCATATGAATAAAAAATGTACAAGCTGTGGAAGAGAGAAGTTGTTTCAATTTTATGTAATAAATGAGTGTTATTGAATTAAGAAATAAGATTAAATATTATAACAGGGGTATTTGAGGAAAGAAAATTTAGTTTGAGACATAATTAAGAAGGATAACAAATTTTCTTAAAATTTGTGAAATAATTATTTTTTTTTATATTTAAGACCGATGGAAGGAATTGGTGGAAAATTGAAGATTTTCTTCATTTACTCCCCCTGTTCCAGTTTATAATGCACTTTTAACTACCGCACACAGACCAAGACAATAATTAATAACTAACAAAATTTCCTACTTTTTCTCATATTACCCTCATTAAATACTTTGAGAATAAAATATTTTAATCATAAACACATATTTGGGTTTATTAATTAGGGGCAATATTGGAAAGAGAACAAAATTACACTACGTAATCCGCAAAGTGCACTATATTATGAAACATTAATTTCTCAAAAAAGTGCACTATATAGCGGAACGGAGGGAGTACATTCCAACTTCTTCCACCATTGATGTGGAAAAGACAACATTCCCATCGGGTACATTGCCAAAAAGTACAATCACTCGCAAAAGAACATATTAATTAAGCACAAGGAAACATCCACGATTGCCAATCTTCTTCTTCTTCTTCTTCTTCTTCTTTCTTCTTTAAGATTGGCAATGGAAGAATTCATCAGTCCAATCAGAGATAAAACCAGATTGTGACAAATAGGGGCAACCGTAGTCAAGAAAACATCCATTATTACCAATCTTTTTTGCATGTATTGAGAACCATAATTATAGATTTCTTTTACTTGTTATCATCATTGTAGCTAATTGTTTTTACTTCAACACTTTTTTCCTTGTTATGGACGCACCTTATATTGAAAATTTTGAATCTGTGTGGGTTCAAAAGTTTGACTCAGTTGCTAGATTTCAGCTCCATGATCTCATAATTTTGGGTAGATTTTTTGAGAATTTTGATGATAACAAAATAAAGTATTTAATTGTTTCTTATACTCCCTCTAGTCTCACATGGAAGAGAACTTTTTCCTTTTCTTGAATGGTTTCGGTTTCAAATATAAGGGATTAGTGTTGGAATATGAGTATTGATTACTCATTTTCCAAATTGTCTTTCACCCACCATTAATAATAATAAAATTAATTATATATCATTAATTTTATAGTAGTATTAAGTTGAAGGTATTCTTGGAAAAACTTTTAATTTGATACACATTTAATAGGATTAACTATTTTTATTGATTTGTGGACATTATTCTCTCTTTGTTTTAAATATAAAAAACAAATAACTACTCCCTCTGATACTATATATAGGATCTTTTATCCTGGTTTTAAATATAAGACCCTTTACAATATATGAGGTAGTATTTATTATACATTTCTAAAAAATATCCCTATTTAATGTATCCAAAGAGAAAGAGAAAAAGATTAACTAAGGGTAGTTTTGAAAAAATATTGAAATTTTCGGAGAAATCGAGATAGTTAATTAGTTTTAATTCCAATTCTTAATCCGCGTGATTCGGTTAAAGAATCTTATATTAAGGATTAGAGGGAGTACTTTATATTCCTTTCGGTCTCAAATATAAAAAAGAAATAATTACTTCACGAATCTTAAAAAAATATGTTATCCTCCTTAATTATGTCTCAAACTAAATTTTCTTTCCTCAAATACCCTTGATATACTATTTAATCTTATCTTTTCATTCAATAACACTCATTTATTACATAAAATTGAAATGACTTCTCTCTTCCACGGCTTGTACATTTTTTAGTCACATGAAGCGGCACACACAAAGCAGCACATCAGCACCAATACTCCATTCATTCCTAAGTCAAACTACAGCATTTTCCCATGAGTCATGTACAAGGCATGTGGGTAATAGCAACTTTCTAAGAAAAGTAATAATTTGCATCGTGACCACACCAAGTTTTAAATGAGGGGGTGAAATTGAAAAATTTTATTAAATACATTAGACATATAGCAACTTTTTTTATATTATGGACCAAAAGATCTCCTAAAAACTTCTCTTATATTTCTTTCGGTCATTTTTATAGGGACCTTTTAGAAGGTTTTTTTTTTGTTTTTTTAATAAGGGATTTTGTAATATTTTGTAGAATTTTTTTTATTTTTATTATTTATTTCTTCTCATAAATTGTTATTAGATTTTTTGGATGAAAGAGGTACTTTTAATTGGTCAAATGACATTTAATATGGATTATATTATTATATTAAATAAGGGTAAAAAGAAGAATGTTTGGTTTTTTTTTAAGATTTTAAGAAGGTAACTAACTTTCTTAATTTATATAAAGTAGTTAAAAATCTCTTATAAAAATGATCGGAGAAATATATGAGAATGGAGGGAGTATTTAATTAAGCTTTTTCGGCAAGTCAATTAAGATCATTATAACAGAACATCAATCAATTGTGGAAAAAGTTGCCCACACTACAGGATTTAAGCCAATAAGTTTCTTTCCATACCATACGATAATCATATCTGAAGACCAATAAGTCTTTGCAAGAATGACGGATGAGGACCTCTAATTTCCAAACAACAAATGTGAACACCCTATTTTATTTGGTCTATATACATAAAAAAAATTAAAATAAAAAAATAGAAAAAAATAATAACAAAATAAAAGGTAATTAAAAATTAATACAAAATTTCCTCTTATCATCAATTTGAATTCGAATTTCATAAAATAAATGAAAAATAAATAAAATAAAATAACAAAAAAAATAATACAAAATAAAAAAACCACTTAAAAAAATTTTCAAAAATTAAAAAAAAATAAATAATAAAAAAAATTTAATTAAATTAAGATAAAAACTGGTGTGGGGCTTAAAACACTGGGCTTGAAATGCTGGAGCCCAGCATTTCAAGCCCACAATCACCCTGAGCCCTAATTAAGGCTCAGGTACACGAGACCAGAGGGAGGCGAGACTAGAAGCACGCGAGACCAGAGGAAGAAAAGTAGAGGAAGGGAATGCGGCCAAAAAAGGAAGGCAGAGCATGCAAAAACAGAAGGAGACGTGCACGAAAGAAGAAGACAGAGGGAGCATGCGTGAGTGGAAAGCTGAGCACGATAGAGATAAAAGGGAAAAAGGGCGAGATTGAGAGGGGAATGGGAGGAGGAGGCCGAGAGAGTTAAAGGCGTAGAGCGAGAGAGGAAAAGGGGGAAGACAGTGGAGAAAAATGGAGGAAGCCATGCGTGGTGACAGACACCAAGCAACAATGGCGTAGATAAAGGAGGCCGAACGGAGGAGAAAACACGGAGGCTCGGTTGAAATTACAGGGTAATTGCAAGGAAGAAGCCCTAGAAATTTGGGGGCTAAAAATCTGAGAGAAAATTTCAGAGTCACCGGGGGGGGAAGCCTGAGCATCGGAGACAGGGAGCGTGGCCATGCGAGAAATTGAGAGGGAGGCACTGACTCTGGATAGGAGCAACAAGAGGGACCGAGCACAAAGATGAGGGTGGTCTGAGCAAAGGAACAGGGGAGGCCTAGGGCGAAGCTGTACGTAAGGGATGAAGGAGCAGACGATCCAGGAAGAAATTTGAAGTGTATTGGATCGTTTGGGTTAGTAGCTTGTTGTGATTTTTTCTCTTTTGCTATGGGTTTACTATCTCTGTTTGTTCCCCACATTGTGCTCTATTGCTGTTATCATGATTTTACAAATTCTAATAGTTAATTTGTTTAAATTAACTACTTGATCTTAGATCTCATTTCTAGGAACTTGGATGGTGCATACTTCAAATGTCAGCTAGATTGGGTGCTCTGTTTCCTTTTCTGTCGCATGATCGAAGGCCATTGATCATTACTATGTTGTGATTGTTGAGTTTTGAAATTACTAGCTGATCATGCATTTAGAAGTAGCTAAGTTTTCGGTATTAGGTGCCTGACCCAGAGAGGAGAAGCTAAGTTTGCTCTGGACTCCTGTTTTTATATACTCCTCCTTCAGGGCGTTGATGGTCAGGGGAGCTTAATTGAATGCCAAGTCAGTTTGTTAATCTTACCCCTTTTTGATAAGTGTAATGGCTCATACATAAGCTAATTATGTATTGCATTCTAGGCTTAATCTTAGCACTTAATCATTTGATAAACCTCACAAGACAAAATCATGGCTGCTGTTTGACATGGATTAGGGTGCTTAGAGCATGGGTTTGTTCAGAAGTGTTATAGTGCACTAGTTTGTAATAAGTTTCAATTTGTGAAAAAAGAAAAGCTTACCCCATGATTAGTTCTCATTAATGATTTACAAATGAGATTGCATCACCATAGTAGGCTAATGAGAATACCTGACTCGTAAAACATGAATAGAGTATCGGGTGTTTACTGTTTTAATGTCACGGTCTTAGTTTCAGCCAAGCAATTTACTATAGTGTGGTGGATCTTTTCATGATTCTGTGACAAATAACAAAATGAGTAGAGAATACAAGTGAGGCTCACTTTCTTTTGTTACTCATGTCTGAGGTGGTTCTATGGACAGTCTAGGCTAGCTATTCCCAAAAAGAAAATAAACAATGAACACGTATGCCCTTAGTTGTTACTATTTGAAATGGCCAGTGATTTTATTAGTGTTTTCGCGTTCAATTTTAATGAAAGCTTTTTACAGGTGTTTGAAAGAATACTTTTATTTTCAAAATTCTATCGCCCACACTATTTGCACCCATTATATCTTAATAATTATTCAGACTACCATACCCCGAAGATTTTAGAGTTTTCACAGGTATCTTAGTTGAATGTTATCACATGAGATTGCGAGTCCATGCAGATATACCAATTAGTCGGGTAATTTTTCTGAAAAAATAATAATAAACTAATCACTTTACATATGAAACTCTACTTTTAAAAAATGCATGTCAAATATTGTGATTTTTAGGTTAAGGTTAATAATAATATCATCACAAGAATTGATAAGACAATGACTTATAAAATAATTCCAAAACAAAATGATGGTTCCGAGCACTACTGTCAAATAAAAATGTCTTTTATTTACTCATTTAACTATGCCACGTGAGTTTTTTATTTTTGAGGCCCACGCAGATATTTGAATTTACAGAGTTGTCGCATGAGATTGCGAATCTACGCAGATATATCAGTTAAATAGATTAAAAAACAAGTAATAACTATATTTCAAATAATAAATTATGGTAATATAACAAGCTCTTCCAGTTTCCTTTAAAAATGTATAATGAAATTGTCATTTGAAAATCGAATAATAATAGCACTTCCTGAATTATCACTTTAAAATAAAATCTTCATACCGCAAGATTTAGAACTTTCACAGATATTTAAGAAATCGGTCTATCGAGCATGACTGTCAGTCTGTAACAGGTAGATTGATTTTCTTTTTAAGAAAAAAGGAAAAATTCCCATAAGTACAACAATATATTATTTCAAAAGTCAAAAAATCAAATAAAAGTATTTTGTAAAATAAAAGAAATATTTTCAGAACAAAATAAAATAAGAGTAAGTAAGAGAAATTAAATCATCTTTTGCAAATTAAAACACACAAACTCTATCTCAGAAAATTATTTTGTTTGCAAAAAGATAAATTATTCTCAATTAGTCTTCTCTTATTACAAAAATTATAATAAAAAATATCAAACAACTGACACGTATTTTTAGTCCCGAACTACGTGGACTTTGATCTCCATCATAGGGTATGTAGGCCCTAGGCTCTGATCCTAGGTTAAGTCCGCCTTTGTAAATAAATAAATGTTTTCCAATTTATTTTCTTAAATTCCTTTTCCTCTTTTTTTCCTAAATCTCCTTAATTTCTAATTTAATTTATTTTTCTTATTTTGTTTTCTGAATTTATCAAATTTTCTTAAATTCTTCTCTACCTTTATTCTCGCATGTGAATGATAAAAAGAAAACCAAAATATTTTTAAAGCCATATTAATTTGCACAATCGATGTAAGATAACCGTTCCTAGGAACGAGTGTCATGGGTTGCTTAACACCTTCCCCACGCACGATCGACTACCGAATCTAACTCTGATTACGCAGACCATTATTTCCCTTCCTAATTCGATTTCCCAAGATTTTCCTTCAAAATTTTGGTTGCGACTCCTCACAAGTCAGTTTTCGCTTGAAAATCCAATTTGTTCCTCTTTTCTCCTCTCGTCGCATTTTTCTGGGTGCGACAACAAACAACAACCAATGTGCTTGAATGACAAGGGAAAAAAATGCTCTGTCAAAAACATATATAGCCCGGTTAGAAGAAAAGGAAAAACAGTTGCAAATTTAAGAACATCAGTTTAAAATGATTGAAAAAACAAAATTTTGTTATAAAATAGTATAAATTATGTGGATGTCCATAATTTTCAAAACTCCATAACTTCCATATCTATTGGAATTTCTTACTTAAAGCTCTAAAGTCTTCAAATTAATGTCTTGTTAGGGGTTTTACATGATTAATACATATAACCCCCAAATGTTATATATTACATAATTATGTAAATTAATTTTTCCATTTATATAATTATATCTCTTGGGGGTTATTTTCTAGAGTTGGAGACCTATAAATGGAGGTCTAACACAAAGTATTGTACACATATGATATCTATGTGAATAAGAAATATACTCTTCCCATTTCTTTCTTTAAAAGTCTCTCTTGTTCTTATTGAGTTCTTTATATTTCTAATAGTTCCATAACATGTTTTCAGCATTAATCTCTACCAACTTTATATAAAAGGTAAATTCTAGTGTTCACTATTGGTTTCCATCTCCTGAAGGAGAGATGGTTTGATCCAAATTCTCTAAGATAAAGTTTTTTCCAATTTGTTCAATTAATTGGAAGGGAAATTGGAATTATGCAATATCCATAGAGGTAAGAATTTTATTTTGATCTTTACTATCTATTATTATACTATATACTTTATTCAAAAGTTTATGTGATCTATAATATGACAATGATGAATTTGATATTTTAAATTTATATAATTAAATAGTCAGCAACCATACTACTTTTAATCTTGTGATTAATTGGCCAGAAGCCACATTACCTTTGATTTTGATTAAAAAAAAAATCTTATGGTCTCAATAAATTATATAAATTCATAGAAGAATTTGTGGCAATTTGATAATTTGATGATTATTCTATACCATGGCCCAGAAGGTTGATGGTTTAAATATATCATAGCAAGAAGAAAGTTGATAATTTTTAAAAATAATTTTGCTAAAGCCCTAAAAGGTTAATAGTGTATAGATTTTATGCCACTACAAGTATTAGAAATTCTCCAAATTTAACATGGTGATGAGCAAACTAATGACCACATATGAATATTATATAAATTAGCCATTAAAAGGTAACAATGATTTGTCATGGATATTGAAAAAAATATTGCCATGATTATTAAAGTGTTGAAGTTTTTAGCCATGACCATTGAAATAAAATTATGAGTAATGGTTATAATATAGTTAGAAGCTATATAAATATGGATAAATGATTTATTGAAAGTGAGAAATATCAAATGTGGTGATGAAGACAAAATGACCATAAGATATTGAGAAAAATGGTTATGAAATAAGATATTGAGGAAAATGGTTATGAAATAATTAAATAAAAAGAATTGATTATTGGTGATATTGTAATATCATTCGTACTTTATTTACACACATATATATTACTCTTAAATAATCAGGTGCCACCACAAGTACTAAATCACCCGAAACTGCCCTCAACTGTTTGTCATTTTTCAATTTTTGTATAATGCAATATTGCGCAATTGAAAAAAAATATAAATGACTATACCGTATATTTAATCTCAATAAATAAAAATATCCCCAAAATATAAAATTGAAAATGCATAATAGAAATTGGAAGCTTTTCCATTTTTTCGGATACTAATTCTTTTTTGAAAGAAAAAAACTACTAAATTTCACGAGATCGCTCAGACAGTTTAAGCTTGAATCTCCTCAATTTTTTTATTCTGTATACTCGACTGGAAGTTTGAATGTGGTCATCCTCTATAGATTTTGTTCATGGATAGCACTTTCTCTTAAAAAAATAAAAAGAATTAAAAAAGAAAAAGGAGAAGAAGAATAGAGGAGCTTAAGCCAAAATAGTAAGGAGAGATACGGTCCCAGGTTCATTTGTTTTCAGAAACTGAAAAACATATTGAGAATTTGTATGCCAAAATTTGAGAGCTTGGGCATGTAAGAGGAAGTCTTTTAATTATAAACTACATGTAGTAATCTAAATCGTGTCCATGACAATTTCTTGCGAAATTAGATATTTTGTGTATTTATGTCTTTTTTTTCTAGGTGTAAATATATACTCTAGATCTCCATAAGAATTTTTGTATATTCATGACTTTTTTAAAATTTTATTCTCATATTAAACATCAGTGAATTTCATGACATTATATTAAATATGAGAATTTTAGAAAATTATTTTAAATTTTAAACAAATTTAATGTATTTCCTGATTTTTATATGTTTTTTCATTTACATCTTATATTTAGAAATAAAAGAGTATTTTTTTTACTTTCCCAACAATTATTTAATCTTTTTCCCCAAGATAAATAAGAGTATAAGCATAACCTCAATTAATTGTGAAAAAAAGTTGCAAGACAACAAGACATGGGTCAGTTTGTTTAAACTTTTAAAAAATTAATTTTTAAATTATTTTAAAAAATAATTAATTATTTAGAGATTTCATGAAAAGTTATAATTATTTTGTATTTATTTAAAATAAAAGAAACACTTTTAAATTGAAAAAGAAAGTATAGAAATTGTATTGTAGTATTCCCTTGGAAAAAAATTTGTTAATTTTACAATTTTTTAAAATTAAATTTTGACATCTTTTTTTCATTATATTTTTCATCTACACCATAACAGCTTTTTTTTAAGAAGCTATTTAAAGTAGTTTTTGTAAATAACTAAAAAATTATTTCTTTTAAATTTAAATTATTTTTAAAAGCTTAAATAGACAGCCTAAAATAAATTTTAAAAAGTGATTTTTTATATAAAAAAAATGATTTTATCTTTTAGTAAAAAAGCTCAAACAATCTGGTTGTTAACGCAAGAAGTTCTTTCCACGCGTTAAAAACAAATTGGGTATCAAGTCACGTTATTAACTTATCAATCAAAAACCCGTGAATTCCGCTGAATGCGAACTCTTTTTTAGGCGAGAAAATGGTGGATTTTATAAAATTAAGTTAAAATAAATAAAATTTATAAAATTAAAATTTAGATAAGTAAGTTTATTGTAAATTATTATGTTTAAATATTTTATTTTATAAAAGTAAATTTAGTAAAATATCTGTTTAAATGATAATAGTTAAATGTACTGTTAGATATATAATATAGAATAAATTTACTTCTCTTTTTTTAAAACTCACATTTTATTTAAAAAAATAATTTTTTTTTAAATTATAGTTTAACTCATATTTTATTTTTTAAAAGAATAATTTATATTTGGTTAAATATATCTTTTTAAAAAATTATGATTAAAAATAATTTTTTTTTTTTCATAAAGATGAACGGAACAGCGAGTTTATCTTATGGGAATGTTAGCTTTTCCTCTTCAATGGTGGAAAAGGTTGCACTGGCAATGAAGAAAATCATCACTTTTGTTTACAGTTTAAGCTTTTTCGACACGTCAATTAAGTACGATCATCATTAGAACATAAATTAACAGTGGAAAAAGTTGCGAAGGACAAACAAGATTTAAGACGATAAGTTCTTTCCCCACGTTAATCATCACTGAAGATCAATATGTGGCTTTTTGAATAAAATGCAACACAAAGCAAAAAAAAATAAAATAAATGCTAATATATAATATTTTTAAAAATATTTATCTAAATACTATAAGTATGAGATTTGATAAGAAATCATAATCTATAAATCGGTCTGATACACCATATTTTTATTTTTTTTATTTTTTTCATCATTAGTAAAGTCAAACGGTGTCAATCTAACTTCACTGACTGACGCTGTTGCCTTACAATTTTTTTTAAATGCAACAATTTCTTTTAAACTATCCCCTTTTTTAATTATATGAATAATTATAATAATTAATTTTTTAATAATTATTAATATAATTATAATTATAAGATGAGTATTAATTAATAATTATTATAATTATTAAAAATAATAATATTAATTGTTAAATAATATTAATAATTGAGTATTATAATAATTAAAAACATACAAATAATAAAAAAATTAATTTTTAAAAAACTATTTTAACAAATTAATTAGTAATTATTGAATTTTTATTAATAAAGCAAAATTTTTACATCAATTAAAGATAAAAACATTTCTTTTATAGAAAAAAGATTGTTTACCTTATACATAATGACTTCTCGTACCACATCTTGGCCTCTTTTGAACATGTTATAGTCGACTTTATCTTATGGGCTCTTCATGTTGAGATTTAGGTAACTCATTGGCAATTGTAGCCATTGGGGTATTTAGATCAAATGCGGGAGACTCAATATGAGGAATCTACTGCTGTGGGGCTTCATTTGATGGTCCACCTATTTCAAATGAGTAATTGTTATACTCAAGCTAAAAAAGTGGAAATATAATTTCTAAAGATTATGAACAATTGATACTTACATGTGAACAAAATTACTTACATTTTTAGTCCACACAGCCTCTGAAATATGCTGTGGTTGTAAATATAACAGTGAATTATCCTCTGGTCCTGAGTTGATGATGTGATGTGGCTGTGCCATTGGAGAATCGTCTCTGCAATGTTTGAAGTTAAAAATGAAAGTACAATCCTATGTAATCACATTAAAAAGCCCATGGAGACAATTACAATTAATAATTTTCCATGCCTTTGGCAATATAAAAATGCCATATACATATATTTGAAAATTCTTAAATACATGGGGAAGTATATTAATTAATGTCTAGAAGCCTGACGCTGTGGACAAGTGGAATGATTATGACCTATTTGACTACATAACTCACACCTATTAGGTTGATCGGTTATGGTCCAAACCATTTCATTACGTATGCAAGTTGAATGCGAACGACCTTTTTCTCGAATCATTATAGGGTTAGGGATCAAAGGTGGAATATCAGCTTCTGGCCAATGAACCTCATCACCTATTGGGTAGAATTCATTACTATAAGCAAGACTCATAGGTTCTAACTTGAACACTGAATCCACAAATTGCAAATGGTCTACTTATACGCAAGCACATGCTGCAACATGCCTTAGGAAAAAACATGATATCCATGTGCAAACCATCCTACTTGTTCATTTGCAACTATAGACATGATTGAAGGATGTCTATAAGAAATTAGACATATCCTAATTCTCCTCTTAACGACACATTGGTGCACATGATATAAGAATCATGTCCAAGCACCTTTTTGTCTCCCCTTTAACAACAGCGAATGCAAGTAGAACAACATTGCGGTCACCATTCTATGTTATGGCCATAAGAAGTGTGCCTTTATATTTTCCATACAGGAAAGTTCCATCAACTTGGATTATGTGTTTTAAGTTATCGAATGCATCGATACATGGTTTGAAAGCCCAAAATATACGCTTAAACATGTCAAATGACTGTCCTTCAGAAATGGTTTGTGAACATGGTTTGCTTGAAATTTGAATGTATAACCCAGGTATGAAATGTTGGATAGCAGTTAACCACCTAGGTAGTAATGAGTATGAGCTCTCCCAATTACCAAAAGCAATAGCAAGTGCTAATTACTTTGACCTCCATGTTTTTTCTGTATGACACGATGTAACTGAACATTGATTGCATTCGCTCAATTATTTGAGACGCTTTTACGTCTGGTTGATCAGTCACCATCGCCACTATAGAAGATGAGATGACATCAGCGTCCAACTTAGGATGATCTTGAGTTAATGATGTAGCTAAACATGGATAGGACCCCACATATCTTGTGACCTTCCAATCCATTTCATTTCGTTTCCTACATGCCCTTAGTCTCTAATTACAGCCAGCTTCATAGTTTATACATCGATATTCTTCATATTTGTTACTTGAATGATACACATAGAACGTATGATGAACTCGAACAGAGTAAAGTTTGGTTGCAAATATTAGAGCATGGATATTATTAAAAATTTGACTAATTGAGAACTCTTGACTATTATTCAAAGGTAAAATAGCTCTCGTTCCACTAAACTCATGATCCACAGCTAACTCTAAATTTACGCGTGAAAAGAAATTAGTTGCAGGCTCTTTGTGTTTATTTACATGTAACGTTAGATCTGGGACATTATTACCACCCTCGTCATTCTCATCATTAGCCTCAGTTTCATTGTCATCATCATTGTTCTCACCACCGGCATTTATTAAAGAATTATACTCATCCTCATTCTCAAAGTCATCCATAATATCCTCAATTGGATGAAGCGAACATGATGATATAATATTGCCAACATCTGGGTAAGGATCAAATGGATGAAAATTTTCTAAGTGCATGCTAAGTCTTGACCCCTATTCTACTAAATCCACTTGATTACTATTCGATGGGAATGTCTATCTTATATCATGCTCTAGTGGTTGTGATTCAAGATGGTTGTTTACTTTCACATTTGAATTATGCGCATACAACTCTGCTCTTATTAATTGAGTGGCATATTGCGAATTTATTTCCCATATCCTTTGTATGTCAGAATCTTCTTCCAGAATACATGATTGGTGCTGTGGTGGATTTATATATACTGGACATCTATATACCAGATCTGATACAATTTGATTCAGAGGAAGTTGAAGCTTTTGCCCAACGACCTGCTTTAATTGCATCAAGCTAATATTCGGATCAACACTTATCATTTTTATACTATCGGACTCAAATGTTATCCCGTCTAGATCATTGAAAATCTGTCCATTCGCATATACATAAACCCACACTTTTCTATTGTCTATTATTATTCCTAAGATATAAAATTGTTTATCATTTACTGATGAACATGAAAATTGTTAATTCACCCAAAAAAAATATTACCATTAATATAAAATTTTATTTTCATTACCTACAATTTATTTATTATATTCTCAAATTAAAAAAATACTATTAATGGTGAATTAATGGTGAATGGTGCATTAATTTTATAAATTGGTGCAAATTGTTATTCAAAATTTTAATAAAAAATTTAAATTTAAATTAAATATTGTTGTAAATATTGTTTTCATAAAAAAATTTGTTGACCAAAAAATACTCATATGACATTATTTTTTTCTAAGTGTTCAAATTATTATCTCTTATAGGTATCACATTTAAAAAAGATCTACTTAAATTCACCCGCAGCCTAAAGAAACTTAAATTTTATTAATAAATATAGTTAGGTTGATAGCATTTACTATGTCTTATAATTATTTTTTATTATGAAATTGTATATAATAAAATACTATTTAATATACATTTTATTATTTTTTATATTATACATTATCACCCATTTATTATTTAATTTAATCATCATTCTTCTCATTTAATTTATTTTTAATATAAAATTTGATTTTGGTTAAATTGATTTGCTACTTATTTTTTAAATGTTACTTATCATTTTCATTTTCTACAAAATAAATATATTTATATTTATTAAATTTTAATAATATAATTTATATATTTTTAACATATAAATATATTTGATATATATTATTACACACACACATGAGAAGGCATATGTGTGTGTGTCTTTGCGTGGATATTGGGCACCTTTATGGAAAAGAGAATAAACATGGAGTTTTGAGGGTGTCAAGATTTACAGTTCTTTTTTTTATTATTATATTATGAAAATATAGATCTTAATTTTAGTGGAATTATGATATATAATGAATAAAGTTTAAAAAAAATATTGTCTAAGTATAGTAATTTTTGATAATTTTTTTTGTAATATTTGGCTCAATTCTCCTAAAAGAAATCAAGTTTAATAAAGATATTTTACATACATTTATATATGTTTCACATACCATATATCCAAATATCATCACACCACATATAAGAGAGCAAAACTTAGGAACCGAAAAAATATTTAATGCTGGGTTGTTGGGAGAAAATTTCTTGACATGTAATATAATAGAGAAAAACTAATATAATGACATAAAATCTAAACAACCTAGGTATGGAAAATAAGTATATATCTGTAAATGATAAATATAAATTTAAATATTATAAAAATTACATCACCATTAAATATATTTGCCTTTGGAAAGTTAGAGAAAAAAATAAGTGATGATAAAGATAAAGACTATGAGAGATCTCTCCACTTAAAATAAGCTCACGGCCTTAATTGTGCAACAATTCCACTTCAAAAAAAAGTCACAAACAAAATGATGCGGCAATATTTTCTTGAAAGAAATAGCAGTAAAAGAGAGAAAATAAGAGATGATTCAAGACTCAACAAATAGAAATATTGAAGGAGAATGCTGGAATGTAGCAAATAAAAGAATACTGAGAGCTTTAAATAAACTACATGAGGGTATTGTATATTTTTTTGATACAGCCAGATTTTTCATTTTTCTCTCTATATAAGCAGGCTGCATTCTTGTCTAGATTGACACAACACTGCAACGCTACCTAATGCATCTTTAATTGAAAAAAAAATAAAGCTGCAGCTCTATTAAAAAAAAATTAAATGTTGCTGTGTCAGTCAATCAGACGATTGACTGATGCAGCAACAGTAGCTGCCCAGCTAAGTTTAACTGGGCAACTTTACTTTAAAAAAAAAAAAGCTGTGTCATTCCTCAAATTATGACTAACGCAAATAAGCTGCCCAGCAAGTAAGCTGAGCAACCTTACTTTTTTTAAAAAAAAATTTGTAAGGTTGCATCAATAAGTGAAGTGATGGCACAAAAATAAAAAAATAAAAACGTGATGTGTCAGACCAACAAAGACACAAGTATCATACACTACTTTTTTTATACCTGTCCTTTTCTGCAATTTAGATTTGCCAAAATCCTGATTTCATATCAAATTTTGAAAATATTTTTGCAGAATGAAGTCTTTTTAATAAATCAGATTTATTTGGAATAGGATATCTGATCCATTGTAATACCTTGTTTAAAGGTTTATAGTTTATGATTAACCTAGGTACTCCTCTTTCTTGTTCTGCGCTATTATAGACATAAAATGCAGCACAAGACCAAGGACTCCTAGATCTCCTGATCAAATTTTTGTTTAACAAATCATTGATTTCTTTTCGACAAATTTGAAGATGCTCTGAACTCATTTGAAGTGGTCGAGCTTTTGTTGGTATTTGTTTTTCAGAAAAATCCTTTTCATAGGGCAGATCTACTATATACTTTTTTCTGTTCCAAAAAGCATTTGGTAAATCCGAGCAAATGGTTTTGAGGATTTCTTTTAAACAATTGAAAATTTGACTTTGTATATTCTTTATATTCAATTGTTCTTCAATTTGTTTGAAAGAAATTTCTTGTTTAAGAAAATTAATTTGCTTTTGTTTAGCAGAAATAAGATTTAACTCTTTTATTCTGGGGCTATAAGTAAAAGGGAATAAAATTGTTTTTCCCAAATATTGTTTTGAAATTCCGTTTTCATCCGTTAAATATGGTTTAAGTAAATGAGCAAAAGGTGCTCCAAGAATAATCTTAGACCTCATTCCTTTAACCATAATGAACGGAGTTTTTACTTGAAACCCTTGATTTTCAATAATTACATTTGAGACTTTGTACTGAACTTGGAGAAGAGTTCTTTCTACTCCTCTGAATCGTTCAGTTGTTTTTTCAAAATATTTTGTTGGGATAATTCCTTCTCTGAAACAGTTAGCCTCAGCTCCTGTATCAAACAAGACATCTTCTTCCAAAATAAATTCATTGTTTACAATTATTTTGGCTCTGATGTGAAACTTTTGTGTTAAAACCTTAGTAACTAAATTTAAAAATGGTTCAGGAAGATTTGGCTCGTTAGAAACACTATCTTCGTCTGTTTGAGGTAGTTGATGATTTTGGATTAGCTGTATATCCTGAATTTGGGATATGGCTTCTCCATGGATTTGCTGTTGCTCTTTTATTAGGTGGACTTCAGTTTTTAGATTTTGAATTTCAAACCGAAGGTCAGAGAGGGTGGCTAATTTAGGTTCTTGCTTAAATTTGCTTAAGATCTGGGTAAGATCATATCTACTTGATCGAACTAAGGGTTTATTGTTTGAAGGGCTTGGTGTATTCGAAAGGATATCTCTGAATTTTAGAAGATATTCTCCTTTTTCAGAATCTGGTAGTTTGCTGATGATATCAATGAGGAGATCATGTTCCTTATTGATAACATTAATCTCAGAAGATGAGATTTCTTGAAGATCATCATTTTGAAAAGATTTAAGATCTTCAGAAGATTCCTTTTCTGATTCTGATGCTGATTCTTCTAGAAGAATATTGTTTATTTTCTCTAAAACATTTTCTTCTAGGTCAATGTTTCTTATTTTTCGGGTGACTCTGCAATATTTTGAAATATGACCTGGCCTTCCACATTTAAAACAAACAATATTTTTCTTTGGTTTGGATTCAAATTTGGGTTTGGATTCAATTTTGGGCCTTGATTCTGGTTTTGAATAGAATTGGGCCTTTTTATTTGTTCCTCTGAAAAAAGGTTTTCTCTGCCTTTTGTGAGACCTGGTTTGTTTACAAGGAGGGAACCCAAATTGCTCACAGAAATTACCTAATTCTCGTCTATCGTAGGCCTTTTCCTTTTCAAGCTGGGTTTGTAGTTTATTATCTTGGCAGATTTTTAGGGCAGTTTTTTGGACGTAAGATATTAATTGTCCATATGTTAAGTTTTCATAAGGGATTTTACCATCCTTTTCATTTCTTAATTTATCTCTAACTTTATTACCAAGAGATGTTGGTAATCCAGCTAGGAATTTTTCTTTCCAAAATGGTTGGTTTGAATCATCCCTTGTGAGGACTTTACTGATAAAGGTATCTTTATACCAACGAAAGTCTGATAGAGTTTTGCATTTAAGATTTGAAAGAAGTTCGGCTGATCTATCAAACCACAAGGATGGGTCACCAATAAAATGTTTAATTATTGTAAAAATAAGATGATTTGTAGAATCAGGAATAACTTGGTCATTAAACAGAATGGGCGTTCCATCTGCTTGAGTTTTAATTGAAGAGTAAATTGTATCTTTGTCTTCAGAGGAGAGATAAAAATCCCACTAACCTTTTAATTGTCCAGTAAACCCAGAAACTAAAAGATCAGTTATTTGTTCCTCTGAATAATTGTTTTGGGTCTGGTAGGCATTACTTATCATGGTCATGTGTTGAAGAGTTTGAAGGATGGCTGTTTCACTTAATCCGTCTATGTTCCATTCATAGAGATTATCTGAATTGAAGGCTTTAAAGTTTTGATGTGGTTTTTCTTCAAGAAGGACATCTGGAGGGGTTGCCCTATTGTAATACAGTTTGGATGGTTTTCTCTAGTTTTGCTGATTAATTTGTAAGGAGGACATTTGACTAGATTCTCCTTCAGAATCTACTGAAGAATCTTTCTTGAGAACTTGGATAGTTTTGGTGTTTTTAGATACTACTGAGGAGGGAGTCTCAGGAACTACAATTTGATGAAGTTGGAGTTGAGACATTTTTTCTTTGATTCGGTCAACTATTTTTCCTTTAGCCTTTGCTTGTAAATCAAGTTTTTGTTGAGGTGTATACTCAAAAGGTTTGAGTAAGGGTTTTTGGATCAAAGGAATCTCAATTTCAATTTTGGGCTAAATTAATGTTGTTTGAATTTCTGCTTGTTGAATTAAACAATCACCTATCCTTTGTAGGTAAAGGTTAGTATAATTGTTTTGTTCAACAATATTCTTTATATCGGAAGGGTTTACTTCTTCAGAAGTATGTTTGTATTTGTAAGGAGAGGCCCAAATAGGTTGGATTTTGCTATCAACTTTTCCTGGAATTTGGACCGTTCCTGGAGGAAATTTAGCAGAAACTGTTTGATCAAAAATTTTCCATTCTCGTTTTATAACATCAATTTCAGTGAAATATGGATAATCCAAGTTTTCACTTTCGGCGTAAGCCTCAAACCAGTCAAAGAATGGAAGGTTTTCTTGAATAGTTTCAAGAAACAAATAAAATTGTTCTTGAATTTGTTTTCTCTTAGTTCCTTGAAAATGCTTAAAAAATCATTCTTTTTTCAAAGCGTTTTCTGAAGAATAAAATTCCTTTTGTAAAGAAGGTTTGTCAATTTTAAAATCCTTTTGCAAGACATTTATGTCCCTTGGTTCTCCTAAAGCAGAATATGAGGAATGTTTGTCAATTGACCTTAAATCATCTTGCATTTCATAGTTTATATGAGGAACGTTTGTAGAGTTGTTTATCCCAGAAACAGAAGTATTTTGAGGTTTAGGCTCAGGATTGTTTGGGGCAGGCATATATATAACAGAAGGAGGTTGTGGTAATGAAGAGCAAGAGAATCTCGCTGATTCACTTACCGTGGACCTGCAGTCTTCATATATAGAAGGTTTATAAGTTTGAGACATTGATTTTCTGGGTCTGTCAAATGATAACCTAACAGTCCCATCTTGAGCTTGAGTAACTCTACTGATTTGTGGCATCATTTTAGGAACTGGCTGGGTAGCCCTTTCCATGATTCATTCCTCAGGTAGTTTTACTTCTTCCCACATGATGGTTTTTGGGATTGAAACATTGACATTGTTATAATCAGTTAAGAAAATTGTTGTTTGACCATTATCTGGAAGGATTTGGGCATTTGTAGCGTTTGAGTTTAAAACTTTATAGCTTATCCTATAGATTAGGGTTGCTGGTATTGATCTGGTTTCATGTTTAAACCGTGAAGCTGTATCCTAAGTTTAAGGGCATCTAGGACATGCTCATCTGTTAAATCTAAGGTTCGATCTGGGTAACAGTTGAAGTAAACAGGCCCATTATTAAGGCCCATTTCTGCAGCTGCTAACAGTGAATCGACGTATGTATAATGTCTAGTATCTTGAAGACATACTAAACATGATACATTTAACCCTTTTCTTATTAAATGTTTAATTGCTACTTGGACGCATCCTATGTGTAGGTAATTAAACTCCTTTTTATGTTTTGCGATCGATTTTTTGGACAGAAGGAAAAAATCTTCATTTTCTGGTTTGATAGGAACTGATTCTTCAACTGTTCTAATTATATAATCAGTTTTGGAGAACCATTTCTTATCCTTTTCTGTAATTTCATAAAGATAATTTGGCGTGATAGTTGGTAAAGTCCAATTATCAAAAGTTTGATTTAAGTTTGAGAAAGAAATTTCTTGTGAAAAAATCTTTTTGTTTAGAGATTTTAATTCCTCATTTGAAGGAGGGTTTGAAGAAGAGATGGGCAAGGTGTCAGATCAATTTTAATCGGTCTGACACATTCTGACTTGTTATCAAATCCTAAACTTGCAGTATTTTGGGTAAATATTTTTTAAAATACTGTATATTGGTATTTATTTTTTGCATGTGTTGCATTTTAATCAAAAAGCCTCAATAAGTTCTTGGAAAAATGACAGATGAGGCCATCGCACACATTATTGAATTTATTAAATTTATTAATGATCTTTTTGTTTGAATTATAAATTTATATAATTTTGAATTTGAACATAATTTACTAATAACTTTATATGCAATTTTGAAATTTATATAAAAAATTACTTCCAAATCATTTAATTCCGTCCAAGATTTTCAGTTATTAAATTTCTAACTCCACTTCCACGATTTATTCCAAATCTAGGTAGCATATTAAGGATGACATGGAGTTCCAAATCATTTCGAAATCATCTTTTCGATTTCCAGCCATGTTTAATAGGGGTTCAATTATAACGGTGTGTTTTTAAATGAAACGTATTTAGGTGACATGAATTATGATCATTGATCTCAAAAAAAATATGAGCCATTGATTCAAAAACCTATTTCCACCCAACAAAATATTCAATTAAATAATTTATCTAAACTTGTAATGATTTATTTAATTATTCATTTTTTTGCAGAATTAAAGTTAATTAATTGTATGTTGGCAAAAAAAAATAAATTGTATAATTAATTTCTACAAAAAAAAATCCAATATGAAATGAAAAAAATTACACTCAATCAACTTTTGCAAACTGCTGACCCAGTTTAGACTTGTATACATTTTCATATTCGTTTAAAATAGAGTCAAATTTTGTGTTTAGGTGAAACCGAATCCTATTATTGTGTTACACTGCTATTATGTTCCACATAATTTTTATTTTTTTAGGAATGTCTTACATAATTTGAATTAAAAAAAAAGATTGATATTTACTTTGAATTGAAATGCTTATTGTTTGAAATTTTATTTGGTTTTATACTTTTCACTGCATATATGTGTGTATACATGCACACAAACATTTTATATATATATATATATATTGCTTACTTGAAGCAAATATGCATGTTGAACAAATTTATAATATAGTAGAAGTAAAGATTGTTCATCAAAATAGTCTATGGTATAACACATGCAGGTCATAAAACATGCTTCTATATATATATATATATATATATCAACAATATATGAACAAAGGTATAATGATAGAAGATGGATTACTGGTTTGAATTGGTTGATTCAAAGTGACATCCAACTCTGCATTAAAATAGTACTCATTACTCTTTTATGGTACATATATTGTACTTCTATGTGTTATGTTATAAGATGAATCTTTCTTCTCCTTATATTAAATTTAATTGTTCTATTTAACAATGTTTGTAATATGTGCATTAATAATATTACTTGATTGTATTTATAAAAAATAAATAATAATAGTTGAGAGAGCCAAGGGAAGAAAACTGGCAAAGTATGTATATATTATTCATGAATACTAAATACACTTACACAAGTAAGTTATGGATGTCTGACTTTACAAATATAGATTAAGTAAATTATGCAACAAAAACAAATTCAAGATAATTTCTGTGCTCTGTGGAAGAAAAAAAAGAACATAGCATCATATATAGTTTCACTTCAACGGCGCTCCTTCAAAGGGAAAAAGTTCAAACGTATGCACAGTATGCCATCTTTAGAATTTTCAAAGAGTTTAGAACATATAAGTGATTGGAAATACTCATAATATTAATGTAATTTCTCATATTTAAGAATTTGAACTCTGAAAGTTTAGTAATAGATGGATAAATTAACAATAATCCAATACAATCTACAATCTTACCCTTCAAGCTAAGGTGAGATATGACAAATTAATAGAGAACTGAAAAAAATAACATTCCCAAATATCAAATACACTTATACTAACCTTTAATCTTACCCTTCATTACCTAATTAAGGATTAAGGATATGTACATTTCACCTCACAAATACATATCAGGTAAATAAGGCAACAACAAACCAAGTCATGATAAATTTTCTATTCTGGTAAAACAAAGAAGAAAATACAATATTTTTTCAAAGATAGGACCATAACAAATACTAAGTGCTTTCACTTCTATCAAGCTTCTCAAAGCAGAAAATTTCAAACAATATGCAAATTTTGAGCAACCAGCCAGATTTAGAGTTTCCAAAGAGCTTAGAGAAAATAAGTTGTTGGGGATGCTAACAAGATTGATGCAATTTTTCAAATTCACAAACTTGAGATATGATATCATTGAAAAGCCACAATCTACTCCGTTCTTGCAACCAAAGAAGGTTATCTCTTCGAACAATTTCTCGTCCCATTGCTCGCAACATATCATGCATTTGTATTTTCTGATTTGAAATGGTTATTAGTGATTTTTCAAAAAGAAGGTTAATTCCTTCCTCAACTCGAAAGCCACAATCATGTAAAATTTCCTTCACATAATCAATGTCCTTGCCTATGAAAAAGCACGCCATGTCCAAAAACATTTGCTGAGTATTCTTATCCAGTTCATCAAAGCCATCTCTGAGTGCCATTATTATCTGATAGGGAAGAATAATTTCTTCTCTATCCAGAAAACTTCTCCATTCTACAACACTTGCTCCAAACAAGGCTGAACCCAGCATTTCAATTGGTAATGGAAGGCCATTAGCATATTCCAACACCCTATCCATCATCTCTTCAAAATCATTGATAGGATATTCCCATTGAAAAGCTTCTCGGTAAAATAATTCAAAAGCTTCTTCCTTAGTCAACAATTCAGGACCGTAAATAGCATCAACCTCAGGTGTTTGAAGTACTCATTTATCTCTAGTTGTTATGATGATTCTACTCCCTCCTCTAAAATAGTTAGATTTGTCATCCAAGTTCAATTCTTTTAGATCATGTACAAGATCGACACCATCAAGAACTATGAGAAACTTGTGGTGTCTTATACACTACAAAAAAATAGACTTTCAGTGACGGCTTTCGGCAGCGACCAAAAAAAGTCGCCGCTAAAAGTGCTCTTTCAGCGGCAACTAAAAAAAGTCGTTACTGAAAGTCAGTTTTTCGGCGGCGATTGAAAAAGTCATCACTAAAAGTTCGTCTTTCAGCGACGATTGAAAAAAACCATCACTGAAAGTAACTTTTTGGCAGCAACTGAAAGAGGCGTCGCTGAAGTCCATCTTTCGGCGACGGCAAAAAAAGGCGTCACTGAAAATAACCTTCAGCAATGACTTTCATTGTAGCCGCCAAAAGATAGACTTTCAGTGATGAGTTTTCCTTAACGCCGCCAAAAATTATACTTTCAGCAACGATTGTTTTTAGTTGCCGCTGAAAGTCTTACTTTCGGCGGCGACTTACTAATGTTGCCACGGAAAGTAAGACTATCGGTGGCGACTTTTTAATGTCGCCGCCAAAGTTAATTTTGTGAATTTTTGCTATTTTCATTTTAAAAATTAATAAATAACATATTAAAATAATAATTTTATTTTATTTATACATTTTTATTATAAGTAATTAGATATTTAATATATATTTTATATTATAAATATTATCTAGTATCTTTATTTAAAGATAAAGTATTTTACTATTTTTTCATGTAAAATATTCTGAACATTTTGAAAGTGTTTTATCTCTACCGGAGATTAAAGATTTGAAATGTTGAATATTGAATTCAATCTATATTTATTTTTACTTTTCCTTATCCTAATTAATGAAATATGTTATTCTTATTAGGATAATTTTTTTTAATTCATAAAAGGATTGATAACTCTAAAAAAAAAAATTAGGAAGACAAACTAATCACTAATTATCTAATGTGATCAACCCTATATTTGGAGGAATTCTTATGAGGTTAATTTAATTTCTAATATTTTTAACAAATAAATTAATATTAATGTTATTTATTACCAATAATAATTTTGTTGAAGTAATAATGTACTAAGGTAATTATCAATAGTTAGTCCAAGAGAATAATCTGTCATACTATGATTGAGACTTTCAGCCTAAACTCCTATAGGTGTTGGTAGTGTGGATATTTTCTCATAATGTAAAAGTCTAATAAAGTAATGTCACGTAGAGAAAGAAGGATTATGTGTTGTTAATATATTTTCCTAAAAAATAAGTAACAACAATATTTAGAAAATAAATATTGGATAATTCTCTCTTTCTCATCCTCTCACTCTTTTTAATTATTTTTTATTATCTGAATTATAATATATTGAATTTATTGCATTTTTTTAAATCATATGACAATCAAAATTATAATATTTATTTTAATGATTTTTTAAAAATTTTCTATTACATTATATTATATATATATATATTAAGCATATATATATATAATATAACTTATTAAATAATATAATATATGATATATATATATATATGATATATTATATGATATGACATAACATAAAATAAAAAAATATAATATAAATATTCATATAAATATAAATATAAATATATATGTATATAAATAAAATATTTAACGATATTAATAATTGAAAATAAAATATATGTGTATTTTTTAATAATAATATTGATTTATAAATATATATGTGTGTATTAGTGTGTAGATAATAATAAGACTGTAGGTTCATTTCAACTCAACTGGCAAGAGAGTAAACACAAAGGCATTGCAAGCAAGAGGTCATGGGTTCGAACCTAGGTGAAGGCATATTTGAAACAAATATATGACGTGGCAGTGGTGATGTGGCTGTCGTCTGGCGATGGTGACGTGGCAGTCGGCCGGCGATGGTGACGTGGTGGGGTCCAGTGGCTGACATGGTGATAGCAAGGCCAAACGACTTTCAGCGGCAACTAAATATCGTTGTTAAATGACGCTTGTTATCACCAAATGATAAATCTTTGGCATCGATAATTTATATTTTTAGAGACAAATCTTTTCACCACTAAATGTCTACTTTTTGAGGCGATGTTTTTATTGTTGCCAAACTTTCGGCAACGAGATTTGTGGCGGCGACAAAAATGTCACCGCTGAAAACTTTTGATGGCGATATTCCTTTTTTCAGCGACGACTTTTGTTCCCACCGAAGTCAAATTTTTTGTAGTGTTAATCTCCTGCACGATAAGAACTCTTCACTTAGAATATCCCTTATCTTTGAATTTTCTATGTCTATATTTCTACGAAAAAGTTCTTGTAAAGATACATCACCAAGCTTTAAACGTCCGCTTAGATGGGGAAGGAAACAAAAGGCATAAAAATGGTGAAAGATCTTAAGATATAAAATTGTAGCAATAGAAAACCTCCCTAATCCACCCAAACCACAAATGCCTACAACTCGAACTACGTCTTCCAGACCCAATTCCAAAAGCCTTTCCACTTCTTCCACACGGGATTGCATTCCAACAAAGGGAAAATAACCATAAAACATTTGATCTACATTTTCCTTGACCTTTCTGAATAGCTTCTGACCTTGAGCTTTAAAAAAAACATGAAAATAGAAACATCAAATCAATAAAATTTGTATCTTCCTAAGGCGTGAGGAAAAAATGATTCGCTACTACAATCGGTGACTGTTACAATAACAGATATTAATGACCATTCAGGATAAATTTATATTTAATTTTGATGATCCAGATTTTATATTTGATTTTCTTAAAAAATTATTATTTTTTGTCTTTAAAGAAGTAGGATACAAAATAAAATTAAACTTCTAATTATAAATTTTTAAAAAAAAAATGATTGAAATTGAAAATGAAAAAAAAGATGCATAAAATCTTTGGACTATCCATGTTTAATCTAGAGTGTTCAGACCTATAGTAAAGCAATATAGCACTATGCTGCAATATTTTACAGAGAAGGGAAACTAAATCTAGGTGTGATTGGATAACCAAAAACTACTTTTTTAGCTTAGCTTGAATAAAATATATAAATATCTTACCGACATGATTGTGTCAAGTAAAAGAGATTCAATATTTTTTTAAAAATGTTATGGGTTCAAATGCCATGAATGAAAAAAAATCATGTTATGAAATTATCCCTTTTAATATAATAATACTTAAATTTAAATTAATCAGTAGTATCAAATACCAGATAATTCTAAAAAATAAATGCATGTATCTCTCATAACTTAAATTATACAAACTTCTTTTCTATTTTCAGGATTAATACACGTCTCACGTGAATTTTATTAAAATTATATTGATTTCCCTCTATTTTCATGAATTACACAAACTAGCTGTGAAACAAAGATTAAATTACACAAAAGCTCCTGGAATGTTGTTAGAATTATTTGACCCTCTCATAAATCTTCAAAATATGAAAATATACACAATTTGTCTTCAAAATAAAAAGGTGCACGAGTAAGTAATTTTAGGCAAATCTATGGGAAATCTGTATAATTTATTTTTATTTTTAGATAAAAGTTAATTTGTGTAAGTTTTCAAAAGAAAAGGAGTTTTTATAATTTAAGAAAATTCAAGAGAACTCTACATATAATATAAATTTTCAACACTCTTCCAGCTAGGAAAGCTATACCTTAATCGGAAGCCAACCGATACTGCACTCCAGTTTTGATTAGTTGATAGTATATGCAAGATACCAAAGGAATTAACACTTAAGGCCATATAATTTTGGAGAAACTCAAGACTGTGTAATGTATAGTCAATTACCTTTCTTTTCTCTTTTTGGCCAAATAGTCAATTACTGATTACTCAACAGATTTCATTTTTTTTAACCCATATGGTAGTAATTGATCAACAGTTGCTCAAACAAAAATATCTGCAATTAATTTCCATATTATAATACTCGGTGGACAAACGTGACTACGAAAAAAATTAAGAGCTAGGACTCAAACAAAAATATCGGCTATTAATTTCCATATTGAGATTTGGTGGACAAACATGACTACGGAAGAAATTAAGAACTAGGAAAATTACTTACCTGTTTCGTACATCACAACCAGAGAGTCCGGCCACTTCTTTGAGAGCTCGCCGTATTATTAATTTCTTGTCTTCCTCTTCTCCATCTTCTCCATATGGGTACCTTTCTTCATGTTCTTCAGCAGAGGATGGATCTACATCGTAAAAAACTGGTATAACCCTCCCTTCTACATCTGGGCGGGGTTTAGAGCTATGGATCTGTTGTTTCATAGCTAGCCTCCAACTTTTTACTTTGTGTGTATCGGCTTCAAACCTTTCTTCAAGTTCTGTTGCAGCAATATTGATGTTGAACCGCACGACGAGGCCACCGTCGAAAAATGGTGCACCTAGCAACCGCTAACAGTTCCTCCAAACACCATATTGAAGAAGTGTACTTTTTAGAGAAGACAACAATAAAAATCCACGATTGTCGAATTGCTTGGAGAAGGTGATCTGGAAGATTGGAGTCCGCCATTTCAAGCTTCTTATCATCTCCAAAGATTCTGAAACCTTCTGCTTTAAGAGCAACCGAAAGGCCATGGATGAACTTACGAGTTTCTTCATCGCCTCGAAAGCTTAAATATACATGAATCGGCTTCGATGATGATAAGTTGTTTTCAAAATACTCCATCGGAAAGCTATAACAGGAACGGAAGCACAATTGCTTATGGAGGCTTTGGTTGCAGCATTATTCCTCTCAGATAATTATGTGCCACCAGAAGTCTTCATAAATTATTTCGACTATTTTTAATTTATTCGATAGGTCTTTTTCTCTGTGAATTGTCCAATTGACAAAAGGTAACTTACAGTTAAATACCACGAGAATGAAAAAATTATGGTTAGCACCCTAAACATTGATAATTACATAAAAATAACATATCCAGTTAGTTCTTTTTAGTACTTTGATATAATTAGTATTTTAATATCTCATTATAAATATGAAAATTTAAGATATGTCTTTGTAAATTTTTGTTTCTTATAGCATTTTTTTCTATAATTTTCCCTTGACACAAATCACAATCTTTAAAAAATGTTGGTGATGATGGATATTTTCCAATATTTTGAAAATTGGACACAATGGCACTCATACCCAGTTCAATGGACAGATTAGGATTAGACTACTTCAGATTGTGGTCGAGCAGATCAAACTGATCGTAGTTTAATCAATAAATGTTTTTTATTATATAATCCTTTTTGTCTAAAATATAATTTTTTTATAAAATGTCTTGGTCTAAATATAAATAATTTTTTCATTTATACTCATAATTTATAATTAAAATAAAAAAGACAAAGGTAATGGGAGACGTATTTAATGAGAGAGATTGTAGCTCATGATAAAATGTATTAGAATTTTTTAACAAATTTAGTTATTTAACCAATTTTTAACTCATTTTTTAATATATAATAATAAAAAATATTACATATTTTAGATTGAAATAATATATTAAAATGTCATGTATTGACTAAAAAATTTAATAATAATAATAATAATGATTGTTGAACTTTTTAATAAAATAGATAATAACGTTTTATTTATTCATTTTGAAATAGATGTTAATATCTTTATTTTAAATAATTTTATTGTATTAAGATTTCTTTTTTAATATTTTTTTGGTAAAAAAATATTTTTATCTTTTTTTAAATAATTTTATTATATCTTTATTTTAATCTTTTTTTAGGTTAACTTTTTCTCTTTTTTTAGTCTTTTGCCATTAAAGAGTACCCTCAAAAACAAAAAGGACAAAGTTTCTGAGAAAACGTGAATAATGAATGACCAGGGGAAGACATTTTTTCAGAAAATGTGTTATACTTATATCTATCTTATCTATACGCTCGTACCTACGCCTGTACTTTTTTTTACCACGGTACGGAGTGACTATGAACCACCTTGCCATCCCAAACTTCCTCTAACCCATTTATCTCAGAATGTCTACCGCAATGTTTTAGATGTGGGATCGGACATTAAATCGAAAATACGATTTTTATTGTCTAATCAGTTTCACCAATAGTTTAATCATTGGTGTAATAATTAAATAAAAATAAAAATATTATATATAATCATATATACTAATATATATAAAAAATAAAATATTAAATTATTAAATAACTTATCATGTATTATAATTCTCCTTATTGCGTTGATTCAGAAATTGAAGTATTATAAATTATGGAACATTTGGCGCGCACACACACATACATATATATGTATACAACATAAAAGTGATATCTAAGAAGATATAATTACAAATTAATTAAATTTTTATCTAAATTCATAATCATATAAAATTACAAAAAGTTGATTCTATAATTTTCATCTAAATCTATAATTATATAATATGTTAAATTATTTATTACTAAATACTAACAATATATTAAAAAATTAATTTATTAGTCTGAAATGTATTTAATTAAAATTAAATCCGGCTGTCCAAACCTATTCAAGAGTATTAAATCAAAATACTAATAATGAAATTAAAAAAATCAAAAGACGAAAACGATAAGAAAGAAAAATTTTAAAAACTAAAAAAGATTAAATGAAAAACATTGAAAAGTATGAAAATTGAAAATGAAAAGACGTTTTTTCATGCCATATCTTTCACAACATTGCAAAGAATGATGACTTTTGTTTTAAAAAAGGTGTAATTATTACACCTACTTCCAATATCCCTAGGCATTGACAGCTTACTGCCATTACTTCTCAGTTAAACCGTAAGGCTTCGTATTCTTCAAAAACATTGATTAAATTTTATTCAACACTGTACATCACTCGATCACTCCTTCCTCTCTGTCTCTCCCTGCGTTCGCGAGTCTTCAGTGGCTATACGCAGAACCTTCTTGTTTTCTTCAGGTTTCTTCTCTTTTGATTTCTGTCTTCAGGGATGAGGAGGATCCAACTACTGTAATCGAGAAACTGCCTAAAGCTTATCTCGCCAAAATTTCAAAGTCTTACAAATTAATGGCCTGTAGAAGTAAAAGAACAATAAGATCAGGAAAAAAAAGTCCCTTTAAATGCTTCTATATAAAAGTTCAGTTAAATTGAAACTTCTCTAATAAACTCTCTTGCTACTAAATTTGAAAATTAAATTCTAAACAGCTGTAAAATCATGACTTTCAATCGTCTTCAGGCCGAAAAAAGCAAGCAAGGCCCTACCAGTCACTGCATGAAGAAGCTTCAAAGAATGCACTCATCCGAAGTAAAATATTTGAAAAAAAGCATTATATTCAATTATAATATTTATGTATCATCGATAAATCATTCTTTAAATTATAATACACAGTTAGACACAAGTATGATTTTTAATTGTTCAATTTACTAATGAATTCGTACTTTACCAATTTTTTTTTTAAAAAAAGTCGGTAACAAAAGGATGTTTTCCCTTACTGTCCTTAATTTATTCTTGTGTGAGGGTTTATAATTTTTCTTTTTTTTCTAAGTGGTGGTCCCTAACCTAATATATCCAATCTTGTGTGAAGGTTTATAACTTTTTTTGGGGAAATTGGTTTTTAAGACCAAAAAGAAAAAATAAAGATATTTAGTTTTCGAGATCAAAGATATTTTTTTTGGGATGAGAATAGAATATTTTGATTTTAGAACCAATTTTTTCCAAAAAAATAAAGTTGGTACCAAAAACCAATCTGATTTTTTTCTGGAAACCATATACCCCCTATGGGAGGTAATTTTATTCGAGATACTATTGGACACTAAATGTGAGCACCTCTCCCAACGAAGATTCAAACCTTAGTCATCACATTGTGAGAAACTAACTCCTTCCGTTAGACCTAACCTTCTTTGGTAAAACCAGTCGTCTTTTTCTTTTGCCCCAAAACACAATTTTTCCTTTTTTTTTATCCTAACGTGGTGGTCGCTAAACTAATATATCCAATGATAATATTGGTTTTTCGTCTTCTGTTATTGAAAAAGTTGTTGGGCCGTTTAGTTTTTAGTTTTGTAAAATTAAGTTAAGATAAATGAAGTTTATAAAAATGAAATTTAGATAAAGTAAATTTGTTGTAAGTTGTTATGTTTGGATATTTTTTTTGTAAAAGTAAGTTTGACAAAAAATCTTTTTGGTTGATAAGGGTTAAAAGTATTTTTAGATGTATAATATAAAGTAAATTTGCTTCTTCTTTTATTCCAAAACTCATGTTTTGTCAAAGAAAAAGTAACTTTTCTCCTTATTTTCCAAAACTATAGTTTAACCCACTTTTCATTTTTCAAAAAGACAGTTTGTGTTTGATTAAACACATCTTTTAAAAAAATTATGATTAAAAATCATGATTTTTTTTTTAAAAGATGAACGAAACATGCTCGTAATTGTAATAACAACAATGAAATTCCGTGCCTTTGGGTTGCTTTTGTGCCAAACAAAAATTTGGGAGCAAGATAGTGATTGACTAAAATTTAAAATTAATTCCAATAATAGATTAATATATTGCAAAATACAAATAATAGATCAAGGTTCTTAATTCATTAGAAATTAAAACAAAAATTACTAAAATGTCTTTAATTAGTGTGAAATGAGAGAAGATAAATGTCAAAAACTGAAAATTGGGCATGAAAGTTGAAATGTGCATGTGAATTTCATGAGTATGAAATGGGGGAGATAAGCATAAAAAAATTGAAATAGCAATGTAAAACTATTGAAAGTGACTGTGAAAACCTTGAAGTTAAAGTTGAAATTCTTAATTGAATGCTTTTTCATTAGTATAAAATGAGGGAGGATGACTCTAAAAAACTAAAATAAGAATGGAAAACAATTAAAAATAAGTGTTAAAAACTTAGTGTTAGAGTTAAAATTTATAAGTGAATTGTTTTATTAGTATAAAATGAGAAATGATCGTGTAAAATTATTGAATATTAATATTGAAAACAGGAAATCCTCAAAGAAAATTCATTTACAAATTTTAATTATTGCACCCATTTTTTAACTCTCATCTTGAGGGTTTTGTATTGCCATTTTAACTTTTGATATTTATTTTTTTATTTCATAATGATGAAAGAAAATTCACTTATAAATTTCAACTCCTATGTCCAATTTTTTACAACCATCTTGAAAGGTTTTATAATGTCATTTAATCTATCGATACCAATCTTCTCTCATTTTGTACTAATTAAGGGCTTTTTAGTAATTTTTATTTCATTTTCATATGAGTTAAATACCCTAGATCTATTATTATCATTTGTTCAATAGTTTGGTTTGTTATTGAAAGTAAATTCAATTTTTGGTCATTAACTGTCATTCCCCAATAAACGTTTTCCACACATTAAGATTTATTGTGGCAGGAAACTAATTTATTTCGCTCTTTTGGTTACTTTTCCACCAAATAAGCCTTTCCCACCTGTTAAGATTTATTGGGGTTGGGGGTAGGGGCCAATCTTGCCACTGTCCTAGGAAACTAATTTATAATGACAATAAAAAAAATTTCGAACTGATGGTTACTTTTCCATCAAATATGCTTTTTATAAGATTAGGGCTGTTCAATTGGGTTCGGAAGCCCAAAAAAGATTGGGCTAAAAGGCAAAAATCATAAAATATAGAAAGATCGGGCCAAAAAGATGACCAGGCCGGGCCTCAGGCAAGTGACATGTCTATCCCGGCCCGGCCCAGTATATATATATATTTTTTCAATTTTCTCACTTTTCTTTATTTGTTAAAAATATTGAATAATTTTATATAATTATTTTTTCCTTCATATGCCTCATGTAATAAATTAATTTTATAATTATAATAGATACATTTTATTATTCTAATTTTTAATTTTATTTCAAATTTTAAATTTATTTCATAACTTAATATTATATAAAATAAATAATGTATAATTATTGAGTATTTATAATTTTGATAAATGTTACTTTTTAACCTAATATTATTTCCTAGAATAATATATTGTAAATGAAATTAATTATATTTTATTAAAAATTAAATTAACTTTTTTATTTATTTTTTAATATTTTTTATACCGGGCCAAAACCCGGCCCGGTCCTAGCCCGATATGGCCCGATCCTTCACCGGGCCGCAAGCCAATTTTCTCGGCCTGAGGGCTGTTCCGAGCTGGACACCGAGCCGAGGTGATACCCGGCCCATCCCGACTCGTGAACATCCCTAGTTAAGATTTGGTGGGGGTGGGGGCCAATCCTGACACCGTCATGTTGTAACACGAAACTGCTTTTTTTAAGAGAAAGAAATTAGAAATTATATGTGAAAAATTATACTTCTGCAATTACTTTGTATTTATGCAAATTTATGTTTCTAGTAATAAGAAGTAGAAATTGGCTCTTGTAATCATACTGTAGTCATATAATTATATAGTAACAAAGCAAAAATATATTAAAAAATAAAAATAAAATAAATACATGATTGTTTGATTTCTAAAAAACATATTTTATTATTTATAATTTTTAAACTAAGAAAATAAAAAAATACAAATTTCCTTATCATGATAAGACCGTGGCTATGGCAGGAGGGGGTGGAGGCATGCCCATCCAATTTTTTGTTTTGGTAGAAGAAAAGAGGGGCCTGTTTGATAGTGTTTCCTATTTTCTGTTCTCAAAAACAGTTTTGTAAAACTGTTTTCAAGAAACTGTTTTGAAAACAAGAAAATAAAAAAATTTATTTGAATAATTGTTCTCAAAATCATAACTAGTGAGTAATATATGGGTTATTCAAAATTTATAACTTTACCATTAATGAGGTGGATGTTTCTCATCTTTCTTTGTATTTTCCAGAACAAAAACTACAAAATACCTAAAAGGTGTTCTGAGTTTTTTGTACAAAATTGTTTTTTATTTTTCAAAACAGTTTTTAGAAAATAGGTTTATCAAATAAGTTTTCTAAGTTTTCCATTTTTAAAAAACAAAAAACTATTTTACAAAACAGCATCAAACAGGGCCGAGGTCCCCTGTCCAATTTAGTGATGCGTTAAAATCACTTCCCGCGCTTTTCTCATGAAGAATTACTCCGTGCAACTATTTTGAATAGTTGAACCTGTGGGCTTTAGAAGAATTGGTCCTCTTAATATGGTATGGGATTCTAAATTATCCTTTGTTTTATTTTAATTAGAAAGACTTTCTATTTATTTTGAAATTTTATACAAATTTTCATTGAAATATAAAATTATTTTATATAAATATTTCCTTTATTTTCAAGATTTTATTTATATATACTCAATTATTAATAAGCCATTAACTCACCATTATTGAACTTTTTTCACACTTTTTTTAATAGTAATTTTTACACTTTCTTTTTTAATTTTTAACTTGAATAAGTATGGTGTATTTGCACGAAAGACAAACCACATCATTCATTATTTGAGTACAACGCAGCTTCATACTCTTTTTTATATTTTATATTAATTAAATTGATGTATTTTATTTTATTATAAATTTTATTAATTGTTAATGTAATATTTTAAAGCATATTCATTTATATTACTACAGTTAATTATCTAAAATTATTTAATAAATATGTTATATTTTTAATGCCAATCAATACAACATATTAGCATGAATTTTTATATAAATATTTTAAATTTATTTAGATATGATTGTGTTAGAAATTAAAGATTTTATATTATTAGAGTCGGCTAATAATTTTAAGTTATTCTAATATAATTTTTAATAAAATTGAGAAGAAGTCAATGCCTTTTACTCTTAAAAAAATTTTCACATGTTGCTCTAAAGGTGATCTTAGTTACTCCCTCCGGTCCTATATATAAGATCTTTTATCCTGATTTTAAATATAACACTCTTTATAATATACGGGGTAATATTTATTATATATTTTCAGAAAAATATCTCTATTTAATGTATTCAAAGAGAAAGAGATAGAGATTAAATAAGGATAATTTTAAAAAAATATTAAAATTTTTGGAGAAATTGAGATAGTTAATTAATTTTAATTTTAATTCTTAATTCATGTAATTTGATTAAAAGTATCTTATATTAAAAATTAGAGAGAGCATCTTCTAGATTTTTTAATTAAAGGTTTTTTTTTCTGTGAACGGAGGATTTATCCAAGTAACAAAATATACAAATGAAGTATGTACAAGGGGAGTCAATTAAAGGTTATTAAAAACGTACTACTAGCCATCAAATCTCGTTATTAAGTTACCATTCAATCCATAACTTTCATAGACTTTCTGCTTCTGTTCCCACTTCTTTTTTTTTTTGGACCAATTTTTCTTTTTCCCACTTGCTCAGTTTCCACTCTCCATCCACTTTTCACTTTAGCATTTATTAGATTGATTTCTTTTTTTATTTTTAATTTCTCCTTGAATCATTTAGGTCAAATTTTAACGATGTCGAATTATTTATTATTTGAATAATGGTTTAGATACGATTTGGTGGGAGCAGACAATTTTATTGTTCCAAAAAATTTGCATTATGTAAATTTTACAAGCAATGTATTTTATTAATATTATATTTTAAACTCTTTTAATAATTTTTAGTTGAAGTGTCCGGGCAAAAGGCCTGTGGCCTATGCCTTAAAAAAAAAATATATGGTGACTTCTTCTTCTTCTTCTTCTTTTTTAAATTTCCAATCAACGACATGGATGACTTTACCTTCCCCAATTCTTAATCATGTGTTTAAACATGATTCTGTTGGAAAAGAAGTAAGATTTTTAATAATCTCTATACTTTGAAGGAATTAATTTTTCATAATTGATTGAAATAGTTTGATGGTCATCCAATTGACTATATATATATATATATGCATATATATATATATATATGTATATATTTTACTTTTCTTCTGAGCAAATAAAAAATAATCTTGTATTAATGATCAAATATCAATATTTCATATTTCCGGAAACATGAAATATTGATATTTCTATGTTTTAAAATATTGATATTCAACCTAAGAAATTCTGGGGAAATTTTTATGTTTTAAAATATAAGGGACAAGGGAGTTTGTCTGGTATATCTAATAACTTTTTTCTAAAAATATTCTTAATTAATATAGTATTTTTCTATTTGCATTAATTGCATGATGTAAAAGTTATTAATATTAAATAAGGGCGTTTTTGAAAACTATTTTATATTTCAGACAAATTTATTACTTTTTTAGTCTATATAATTTTATCTTTTATTCCTTATATTAAGGAACAGAGAGAGTAAAAAATAAAGTAGTGACCAATTTAATCATCATCATCAATACTAGTATAACTTAGGTTGCCATTAATACATAATTAAACCGTAATAATTTTATTTTAAAACTAACCAATCATCATCAATCCTATTTTCCATTATAAATACCTAGACTGGATAGAATGAATAGGTTGTTTATGACCAGAGGAAGCTTGAGGCTAAAGATTGCGGTTCGAGGTGGTACTACTAGATTCTGTCAAATCAATTGCAATACCACTGCATCTACTGTCGTTAATTAGATTCAAACTAATATTCGAGTAACTATGGATCAAAGGTTTTGATTAATTTGATGTTTGACCCGACCGTTTTTGTATATATTTAAATTTAAATTGTTAAATTTGTTAATTATTAATCATGTTAAATTTAATAATTGCATATAATCATTAAATTTGATCATAGTTTAATTATGTTTTTTCTTCTATGTTCATATATTTAATTTAATATATTAATTTATTAGAGTACATCCTAATATTTACTTAGAATTTAAATTATTTGTTAGTAATATGCACGGTGCATTGCTATTTAGCTATAATTATGATAACAAGGAAAAGAAATCTATAATTATGGTTCTCAATACATGCAAAAAAGATTCGTAATAATGGATGTTTTCTTGACCACGTACGGCTGCCCATTCTGGTTTCATGAATGGGTTTTAAGTTTTAACGAAGGGCAGCCAAGAGGCGGTGAATGAACATGCAAGTGCCATCATCGTCGCCAAGTGGCGGATCTAGGATCTGGGGACTTAGGATCTGGGATTAGTGGGGGTGACTTAATATGAAGAAAATTTAATTTAATAATCTCTTAATTCTTTTCCTCATTAATTTAGATTTTAGAAAATAAAATTATATTTGTTATAAAAATTATTTAAAGATTTAAGTTAGTTGGTACTTTTTTTTTTACATATCTGTATTTATTAAACTTAATAAAATCTTCACAAAAATTTTGAACTATGTATTCAAAAAAATTTAAATCAAAATGTATTCAGAACTTGAGTTTAGAGATTAAAAAAAAACTTAAATCTAGTGGGGTTAAAACATTAAAATTAATGGTGTCAAAAAGTTAAAACTTAATACTATAACATACAATGAGGGGGTCAACTGACCCCCTCATCTAGATGTAGGTCCGCCACTGATCGTCGCCTCGAAAGCTGAAATATACATGAATGGGTTTTAATGATGAGATGCCTTCGAAATACTCCATGGGTTGAAAGCTCCGAGGAATATTTGAATGGAATCACAGTTGCTTAGTAAGGTTTTGGTTCCCCAGCATTATATATATAAGGAGGGATATGGTCCGTAGTTCATTTGTTTTCAGAAACAGACAAAAAATATTGAGAGTCTGTATGCCAACATTTGAGAGTTGGGCCATGTAAGAGCAAGTCTTTTAATTATAAACTGCATGCAGTAATCTAAATCGCTTATATGAGAATTTATTGTGAAATTAGATATTTTGTGTATTTATGGTTTTTTTTTCTAGGTGTAAATATATACCCCATAAGAATTTTTGTTTATTCATGATTTTTTTATTTTATTCTCACACTAAATATCAGTGAATTTCATGATATTATATTAAATAAGAGAATTTTAGAAATTTATTTTAAATTTTAAACAAATTTAATGTATTTCCTGGTTTTTATATATTTTCTCATTTATATGTTATATTCAGAAATAAAAGAGTATTTTGTTTACTTTCCCAACAATTATTTAATTTTTTTTCCAAGATAAATAAGATTATTAGCAGAACCTCAATTAATTGTGGGAAAAGGTTGCAAGACAACAAGACTCAGGGCAGTTTGTTTAAACTTTTTAAAAAGTGATTTTTAGATTGTTTAAAAGAAGTGATTAATTGTTTAGAGATTTTATGAAAAGTTATAATTATTTTGTGTTTAGTTAAAATAAAAGAAATATTTTTAAATTGAAAAAAAAAGTATAGAAGTTGTATTGTAATATTCTCTTTGGGAAAATTTTGTTAATTTTGCAATTTTTCAAAATTAGATTTTGACATCTCCTCTTTTTTTTTTCATTATATTTTCAATCTACACCGTAACAGCTTTTTTTTTATGAAGCTACTTAGAGTAACATTTTAAAATAATTAACAAATTAATTTTTAAGATTTAGATTATTTTTAAAAATTTTAAATAAATTGTTTAAAAAATTTTAAATATGTTTTTTCATATAAAAAAGTGATTTTTTCTTTAAGAAAAAGAGCTCAAACAAATTAGCTATCAAGTGACGTCATTAACTTATCATTTGAGTACCTCTTGCCATGACGGCCTGTACCTCATCGTAGTGTAGCTCTTTTCTATTTCATTTTTCAGCTTTTATCTCATTTGAATTCTTTCCTCGATTCTAATTTCTCTTTTCCTACACACATAATCAATTGTACTTTATTAGTTAGAGAATAGGATCAAGATAATATAATAAGAGTTATTATAAAAGACCAATAAGATTTTGGAAAAATGACAGATGATGAGGTGTTCATACACTTACTTGAATTTATTACATTTATTAATGATCTTATTTTTTGAATTATAAATTTATATAATTTTGAATTTGAACACAATTTACTAATAACTTTATATGTAATTTTGAAAATTATATAAAAAAATTACTTCCAAATCATTTAATTCCTTCCAATATTTTCAATCACGTTATCTTCTTAAATTTCTAACTCCACTTCCACGATTTATTCCAAATCTAGGTACCATATTAAGGATGGCATGGAGTTCCAAATCATCTTTACAATTTCCAACCATGTTTATCAGGGGTTCGGTTATAACGGTGTGCTTTTAAATGAAACGTGTTTATATGACATGAATTATGATTATTGATCTCGAAGAAATATGAGCCATTGACTCAAAAACCTGTTTGCACAAAAAAAAAAAGTATTCAATTAAATAATTTATCCAAAGTTGCAATAATTTATTTATTTGTTTTTTTGTAGTATTAACGTTAATCAATTGTATGTTGGGAAAAATAATAAATTGTATAATTTCTAGAAAAAATCCAATACAAAAAAAAAGAATGATAGAATAAAGGCTAGGCATGAATTGCAAGAGTTTGGAGTGGAGCATGGAGAGCTTGGAGGACTTGATCAAGGTGTTGAACATAAAACCCAAGTTTAAGTGAGATTATCAACTCCAAAATTCAAGTTTCAGATCCAAGCCCAAGATAAGCCCATTGGAGGAGGTCATTAAAAGATCATGTGCTTCATTAAAATAGCATGTGACCTAAGTATTAATGGGCCTAATTAATATTAATTTCGTTTTTATTAATTATGGGCTGAACTTTGTTAATTAATAAAGCCCAATTAGTCAAATAGTAGTCTTTTTGATAGCCCACCTTGTAAATAAACATGTCATGTGCCAAACATGTGATTTCATTAATATGTTGGCATGTTTATAAGGGCTTAGATATTATTTTATTATTTTCTTATGAATTTTCATCATTTTATTTTAAGATTTTATTTTACTAGTTTTCTAGGTCCAATAGGAATGTTGTTTGGGCCTAAAGTCTCCTAATCCTATTAGGATTACTTAAGCCCAAATTAATTAGGATTTCTAGGTTTATTAGGTTAGATTTTAACCTTACCTATTTAAGGCTAACTTTCATATGCGTTTTTCAGATTTAGATGAATAAAAATTTCAGTTTTGTGAGTTTCCTCTTGCGATTCTTTGAGTGTTAGAGAGAATACTATGACTTATCAAGGAATTGGTCAATCCTTGTGGCGTCACCGGAACTAGGGTTCAAGAGACCGGTTCTCTTGGGTTCTAATTCACCTCGACCAACATATCTTGTGTTTTCTTCTTGCTGTTTCTATTTCTTAGTTTTTCGTGTTCCTTGAAATTGCAACGATCCGAGTGTCTTACATATCAAAGTGGGTTCTTTGGACGGGTTCCATAAGGGTTCACTTATCAAAAGCGTTACACTCAATCAACTTTTGCAAACTGCTGACCCAGTTTGGACTTGTATACATTTACACATTCGATCAAAATAGAGTCAAATTTTGGCTTTAGGGGAAACCGAATCCTACAACTGTATTACACTGTTGTTATGTTCCACATAATTTACATTCCTTTTAGGAATAAATTACATAATTTCAATTAAAAATAAAGATTGACATTTACTTTGAATTGAAATGCTTATTGTTTAAAATTTTATTTTGTTTTATACTTTTCACTGCATACATTTATGTGTATACATGCACACAAACATATATATATATATATATATTGCTTACTTGAAGCAAATATGCATGTTGAACAAATTTATAATATAGTAGTAGTAAGTAAAGATTGTTCATCAAAATATAGTCTATGGTATCAAAATCTCCGTCCGAACATGACAATAGTTGGGTATAACACATGCAGGTCATAAAACATGCTTCCATATATATATATATATATATATCAACAATAATATCAACAAATTAAGTTATAATTATAGAAGATGGATTACTGATTTGAATTGGTTGATTCAATGTGACTTCCAACTCTGCATTAAAATAGTACTCATTACTCTTTTAAGTTACATGTATTATACTTCTATGTGTTATGTCTTCCATTTTATAGGATGAATCATTCTGCTCCTTAATTATGTCAAATTTATTTGTACTATTTAGCAATGTTTCTAATATGTGCATTAATAATATTACTTGATTGTATTTATAAAAAAATAAATAACAATAGTTGAGAGAGCTAAGAGAAACATAGAAAACAGGTGAAGTATGTATCATTCGTGAACACCAAATACACTTGCACAAGACCTTCATTCTTACCATTCATTACCAAAGGGTTATGAATGCCTGGCGATGCAAACATAGATTAAGTAAATTATGCAACAAAAACAAACCCAAGATAGTTTCTGTGCTCTGGGGAAAAAAACGAACATAACGTCTATTTTAAAAAAGAATAGCTGAGTAGTTTCACTTCAATGGAGCTCTTGAAAGGGAAAAAGTTCAAACAATATGCACAGTATGCCATCTTTAAACTTTCCTGAGAGAGTTTAGAACAAATAAATGATTGGAAATACTCATAATATAATAATGTAATTTCTCAAATTTAAGAATTTGAACTCTGAAAAGTTTAGTAATAGATGGATGAGTTAGCAATAATCCAGTATAACCTTCAATCTTTCCTTTCAAGCTAAGGCGAGATATGACCAATTAATAGAGAGCTGATAAAAAATATATCATTCCCAAATATCAAATACACTAATCATGACCTTCAATCTTACCCTTCATTACCTAATTAAGGGTTATGGATACGTACATTTCACCTCACAAATACATATTTTACGTAAATAAGACAACAACAAACAAAGTCACACTAATTCTTCGGTTCTGTTAAAACAAAGAAGAAAATACAACATTTTCACTAAGATTGGACCATAACAAATGCTGAGCACTTTCACTTTTATCGAGCTTCTCAAAGAAGAAAATTTCAAACAATATGCAAATTTTGAGCAGCCAGCCAGATTTAGAGTTTCCAAAGAGCTTAGAGAAAATAAGTTGTTAGGGATGCTAACAAGACAAATGCAATTTCTCAAATTCATGAATTTGAGATTTAAAAGTTTAGCAATAGATGGATCCAGTTGTAATAATTCATCACAACCTTCAAGGTCAAGTCTTTCAAGATTTGGAACTCCTCTAAAATCTGGTGTCTTGATCAAGTGTTTGGACCCACACAGATTCAAGTTTCTTAGCATAGGGAGCATCTGTCAATGAGAAAGAGTAAGAAAATAGAGATAATTAGTTATGATTGTATATAAAAACACGAAACTAGAGATATTTAACAACAGGGTCAAAGGTTTGTAGATAGATCATGTTGATTGACTAACTCCTAACTTTTTTAATGTGTCATGAAATGAAAGAACAAGGGGAAGAACATGAACATCACCATTTTGCCCTTCCAAATTTCTTTGATGTTGCTATCAGGCATAATTAATTGAACAAGTGTATGAGATTGAAAACTTGATGGCAAACAAGTGAACGGATATTGATGCCACGAAACATGTCGTAACTTGCTAGAAAGATGATCGAGGGTTCCAGAACAATTCACATTACGAAATATGAGTAATCTAAGGTTGCTCATAATTGATAGATTGTCGATCTTCAATGTAGCCCCTTCTGATGCCTCTAAATCCAAGACTATAGCTTCAACTTCTTTGATAACCTAAGAAAGAATGCGGTGATACAGAAATATAGAAACACATTAGATAATAATTTTATTTGGTAAATTATAATGCTTTACTAAAGAAAAAGGGGTACACAAAACTTACATCGGTAGCATAGTTTTCCATAATATATTTGACATCACTAAAATGGTACAATCTACTTCGTTCAACTGCAAACCAATTAGGACATTCTTGTCGAACAATTTCTCGTCCCAATACTCGCAACATACTATGCATTTGTATTGCCTGATTTGAAATTGTTATGAGTGATTTTTCAGTAAAAAGTTTGACTCCTATCTCTACTGAAAAACCACAATCATGTAAAATTTCCTTCACAAAATTAATGTCCTTCCCAATAAAAAAACAGGCCAAATCCAAAAACATGTCCTTGTACATGTTATCTAGTTCATCAAAACATTTTCTGAGAGCCATTATTATTTGATAAGGAGGAATAATTTCTTCTCTATCCAGAAAACTTCTCCATTCTGTGTCGCTTTTTGCGTAAAAGAATGAACCCAATTTTTCAATTGCTAATGGAAGGCCATTAGCATATTCCAATACCCTATACGCCATCTCTTTACAATCACCCTCAGGATATCCCCATTGAAACGCTTGAGAACAAAATAGGTCAAAAGCTTCATCGTTAGTCAACAATTCAGGTTTGTGAGTAGCATCAACCTCAAGCTGTTGAAGGACTTGTTCATCACTGGTTGTTATAATAATTCTACTCCCTCCACCAAAGCAATCTAATTTTTCAACCAAATTCAATTCTTCAATATCTTCTGCATGATCGACACCATCAAGAACCATGAGAAACTTGTGGTTTCTTAACCTTTTGCATGCTAAGAACTCTTCGCTCAGAATATCCCTTATTTCTGAATTTTCTGTCTCCAAATCTCTACGAAGAAGTTCTTGTAGAGATATATCACCATGCTTTAAACGTCTACTTACATTGGGAAGGAAACAAAAAGCATCAAAGTGGTGATAGATCTTCATGTATAAAACTGTGGCAATAGAAGACTTCCCTAATCCACTAAAGCCACAAATGCCTACAACTCGAACGACATCATCTGAACCCAGATCCAAAATCTTTTCTACTTCTTCCACACGGGATTGCATCCCAACAAAGCTAAAAGAGCGGTAAAATATTCCATCTATTTTCTCCTTGATCCCTCTAACAATTTCCTGAGTTGAGCTGAAAAAAAAAACGGCAAACAAAAACATCAAATCCCTTGAATTTGTTTCCCCCAGGAGTGAGAGGAAAGGATACTATTGGTGCGGCTGATACAATAATAGATTAAATATGTAGATCTAAATTTTGTGTACAAATTTTTCAAAAAATTGTTTTGTTTTTTATCTTCAAACTAGTAGGATAGAACATTTTTAACTTCCAACTGTAAACTTTTAAAACTAATGATTAACAATTAAAATTCAAAAAGATCATATAAGATACAATATATGGCACTATGCTGCTCTTTTACGACAACAAAGGAACAAAATCTAAGTTTGGGTGACTGATAAAAACTATATTTTTCACTTGGAGAGGTTATTTCAACTTGAGTTAATAGGGCGATAATTGATCAACAGTTAAACAAAAATATCTGCAATTTCCTTGTTACATATGACTTGGTGGACAAACAGGACTAAGAAAAAATTAAGAGGAAAATCACTTACTCATTTCGTACATCCCAGCAGCCAGGGAGATTGTTCACTTCTTCCATAGCCTTCTTCCATTCGGATACCTTGCTTAAATCCGAGAGTCCGCCCTCATTCACCTTGATTGCTTGCCACCATAAGAGTTCCTTTTTGGTAAAGGATGTATCTTTTCTTCTTGTTTCTTTGTCCTCTTTGGTAAAGGATGGATCTACATCGCAAAAAACTGGTATAATCCTAACTGGTGCATCCAGCCAGGGGACTACATGGGCCCGTTGTTTAATAGCTGTCCTCCATTTTTTCACCTTATCTGTTTCTGCCTCAAACCTCTCTTCATCGAAGAAAGGATCTACATGGTGACAAGGTGGATGGATACCGCCGTTACAAGGCCACCAATGAATAATGCGCTTAGCAATCTGCCAGAGTTCCTCCAAACACCATACTGAAGAGGCATAGTTTTTGGAGAAGACAACAATACAAATCCATGATTCTTTAATTGCTTCGACAAGGTGAGGTGGCAGATTGGAGCCTGCCGTTTCACGCGTCTTATCATCTCCAGAGATCCTGAAACCTTCTAACTTAAGGGCAGCCGAGAGGCGATGAATGAACATACTAGTGCCATCATCGTCGCCCAGAAAGCTGAGATATACATGAATGGGTTTTAATGATGAGATGCCTTCGAAATACTCCATGGGTTGAAAGCTTCAAGGATTTGAATGGAATCAAAGTTGCTTAGTGAGGATTTGGTCCCCGCGCATTATATTACTCTTAAATAATCAGGTGCCACCACAAGTACTCAATCACCCGAAACTGCCCTCAACTGTTCGTCATTTTTCTCCCATCCTGTAGACCCAAAAAGAAAAAGGGGAAAGTTTGTTCAAACTCTTCAATGTTTGTATAATGTCATGTTGCGCAATTGAAAAAAATATAAAACGACTATACAGTATATTTAATCTCAATAAATAAAAATATCCCAAAATATAAAATTGAAAATGCATAATAGAAATTAGAAGCTTTTCCATTTTTTCACATGCTAATTCTTTTTTGAGAAAAAAAAACTCTCATATTTCACGAGATGACTCTGACAATTTAATATTGATTCTCCTCAATTTTTCTATTCTGTATACTCGCCTGGAAGTTTGAATGTGGTCATCCTCTATAGATTTTGTTCATGGATAGCACTTTCTCTTAAAAAAATAAAAAGAATTAAAAAAGAAAAAGGAGAAGAGGAGCTTAAGCCAAAATAGTAAGAGAGAGTAAAGATACATATATGAGGAGGGATATGGGTCCCTAGTTCATTTATTTTCAGAAACTGAAAAACATATTGTGAGTCTGTATGCCAAAATTTTGGAGTTTGGGCATGTAATAGGAAGTCTTTTAATTGTAAACTACTTGTAGTAATCTGAATCGTGTCCATGAGAATTTCTTGGAAAATTAGATATTTTGTATATTTATGACTCATTTTCTGGTTGTAAATATATACTCCATAGGAATTTTTGTATATTCATGATTTTTTTTAATTTTATTCTCACATTAAATATCAGTGAATTTCATGACATTATATTAAATAAGAAAATTTTAGAAAATTGTTTTAAATTTTAAACAAATTTAATGTATTTCCTATTTTTGTATAATTTTTTCATTTATATCTTATATTTAGAAATAAAACAGTATTTTGTTTACTTTCTCAACAATTATTTAATTTTTTTCTCCAAGATAAATAAGATTATTAGCAGAACCTCAATTAATTGTGGAAAAAAGTTGCAAGACAACAAGACTTAGGGCTATTTATTTAAACTTTTTAAAAAGTAATTTTTAGATTATTTAAAAAAATATTAATTATTTAGAAATTTTATGAAAAATTATAATTATTTTTTTTGGTTAAAATAAAAAAATACTTTTAATTTGAAAGAGAAAATATAGAAATTGTACTGTAATATTTTCTTGGGGAAATTTTATTAGTTTTACAATTTTTCAAAATTGGATTTTGAAATCTCCTGCTTTTTCTCATTATATTTTTCATCTACATCGTAATAACTGTTTTTTAAGAAGCTATTTAGAGTAGCTTTCTAAAATAATTAAAAAAATTATTTTTTTAGATTTAAATTATTTTAAAAAATTTAAATAAAAATTTTAAAAAATTTTAAAAGTGATTTTTCATATTAAAAAAAATTGTTTTTATCTTTAAGGAAAAAAAGCTCAAACAATCTGGTTGTTAACACAAGAAGTTCTTTCCACGCGTTAAAAACAAATTAGCTATCGAGTCACGTCATTAACTTTAACTTATCAAATGTGAACTCTTTTTTAGGCGAGAAAACGGAGCAAGGCCCTACCACTTAGCTTTAATCATATAAATATATACGGAAATGTATGATTGTTACTCCTTTTATTTTTTTTATTTCTTACAGTTTAAAAAAATATTTTTTATTTATTATTTTAAAATTTCAAAACTATATTAATTATTATTATTTTACTTATATTCTCATTTATTATTTTAGAATTTAAAAATAATATTAATTATTATTTATTTATTTATTTTTATAAAAATATATTAATAAACTTATAAAAATTTTAATATATTAATTATATTTCTTAATTTATATAATAAAATTTAAACAACACTTAAAAGGACTTCAAAAGGAGACGGAGGTAGTACTGGGCACACCTTGAACAGTGCAACGACGTTATCGAACTGTGTACTGGGCCCACCTCTGATCTAGCTGTGAAAAAAAATAACAAAAATATTTATAAAAGTAGCCCAAAATATATAATAACAAGTAATCATGGTTCTGAATGTACGAAAGAAAGATTGGTAATGCTTTCTTGATTATGGCTGCCCCTATTTCTCAACCTGGATTCCTCCCTGATTGGACCAATGAATTCTTTCATTACCAATCTTTTTCCTCGTCCTTAATTAATTTATTCTTTTGCTGAGTTTTAATTTTATACTTTTGGCCAACGTATCTGATGGGAATGTTAGCTTTTGCTCTTCAATGGTGGAAAAGGTTGCACTGAGAATGAAGAAAATCATCACTTTTGTTTACATTTCCATCCAAGTTTAAGCTTTTTCGACACGTCAATTAAGCACGATCGTCATTGGAACATAAATTAACAGTGGAAAAAGTTGTGAAGGACAAACAAGTTTTAAGACGATAACTCCTTTCCACACATTAATCATGACTGAAGATCAATTAAGTTCTTAGAAAAATGACAGATGAGGCCCCTACACACTTTATTGAATTTATTACATTTATGAATGATCTTATTGTTTGAATTATATAAATTTATATAATTTTGGATTTGAGCACAATTTACTAATAACTTTATATGCAATTTTGAAAATTATATCAAAATTACTTCCAAATCATTTAATTCCTTTCAAGATTTTCAGTCACTGTTATCTTCTTAAATTTCTAACTTTACTTCCATGATTTATTCCAAATCTAGGGAGCATATTAAGGATGACATGGAGTTCCAAATCATTTCAAAACCATCTTTTCGATTTCCAACCATGTTTATCAGGGTTCAGTTATAACGGTGTGCTTTTAAATGAAACGTGTTTAGATGACATGAATTATGATTATTGATCCCGAAAAAATATGAGCTATTGATTCAAAAACCTATTCCCACCCAATAAAATATATATTCAATTAAATAATTTATCTAAACTTGTAATAATTTATTTAATTATTTATTTTTTGCAGAATTAAAGTTAATTAATTGTATGTTGGCAAGAAATAATAAATTGCATAATTAATTTCTCAAAAAAAATTCCAATACAATAAGAAAAAAATTACACTCAATCAACTTTTGCAAACTGCTGATCCAGTTTGGACTTGTATACATTTTCACATTCGATTAATTATTAAAAAAATATTTTTTATTTTAAAATTTTAAAACTATATTAATTATTATTTTTTATTTATATTCTCATTTATTATTTTAGAAGTTAAAAATAACCTTAATTATTTTTTTATTTACTTATTTTTATAATAATATATTAATAAATTAATAAATTTAATATATTAATTATATTTCTTAATTTATATAATAAAACTTAAACACCAGTGTAGAAAATCCGGACCGGACCGGCCGGCTCGACAGGTCCGACCGAGAACCGGTACCAGATTCGGTCCGATCACAGATAAAGATTGGCCAGTTTCAAAACCGGAATGAACAGGCCAAAAACTGTTCAAGAACCGGTTTGAACTAGTTTGCCTTTTTTTTAAATATTTTTTATAAAAAATAATATTATTTTTAGTACTAAGTAACATTATTTTTTATATAATTTTTTCATATTATAATATTATATATGTGTTATTATGATACATAATTATTAATAATGATAAATTTACTTAACAAATAATATAAAAATAGAATATCAATTGACTATTTTGAATTCAAAATATAATTATAAATAAATATTAACTTATTTAGATTTTAATATTAAATTATGAAACTTATTAATAATATTTTTAATTTTCTATATGATATGTAAAATTAAAAAATTATTAAATTTACTTTTCATCCTAAATTGAATGTTAATTTTATTATTATGGATAAATATCTTTTTATATTTTTATTTATATTATTTAAAATATATTAATTCATTCACAATTAGTCTAACCTCAATCTGATCCCAATTCAACAATTGAATCTTAAACCATTGCCTTATGTACTCCCTCCGGTCTTATATATAGGATCTTTTATCCTGGTCCTAAATATAAGACCATTTATAATATACGAGGCACTATTTATTATACATTTCCAAAAAATGTCCTTATTTAATGTATTTAAAGAGAAAGAGAAAGAGATTAAATAAGGGCAGTTTTGGAAAAATGTTAAAATTTTTGAAAAAATTGAGCTAGTTAATTAGTTTTAATTTCAATTCTTAATCCACGTGATTCGGTTAAAAGGATATTATATTAAGAATTAGAGGGAGTATTAAACTTCATAAGGAGATAGAGGTTGTTACCTTGAATAGTGCAACAATGTTATCGAACCGTGTGTACTATTTATTCTTCAATGGTGGAAGAGTTTGCTATGAGAATGAAGAAAATCATCACTTTTGTCTACATTTCCATCGAAGTTTAAGGTTTTTCCACACGTCAATTAAGTACAATCATCAATAAATCATGAATTAACAATGGAAAAAATTGCAAAGGACAAACAAGAATTTAAGACAATGAGTTCTCCTCCTATTGCAAGGAATTCTAATTGATCAATGGTCGGATACTAAGGTCCTGTTTGATTCTGTTTCGGGAAGCAGTTTTTCTGTTTTCAGAAACAGAAAACTCATAAAACTTGTTTGATAAACTTGTTTTTTATAAACTATTCTGGAAAATAGAAAAACAAAAGAACAGAAAACTCAGAACACTTTTTAAGTGTTTTGTAGTTTTTGTTCTGGAAAACACAAGGAAATGTGAGAAACATCAACCTTATTAATAGTAAAGTTATAAATTTTGAATAACTCATCTATCACTCACTAATTATGATTTTGAGAACAATTATTCAAATAAATTTTTTTATTTTCTTATTTTTAAAACTTATTCTTGAAAACAGTTTTACAAAACTTTTTTTTAGAACAAAAAATAGAAAACACTGTCAAATAGGTCCTAAATGTTCCGCTAGACCAAACCCCTATTGATATTAATGATTTTATATTGTTTGAATTATAAATTATCAATATCATCACTCAATCAATATAATATAAAAAGCCATGATTTCAGTTACTGTTTATTCATACTCAGTTTATTATTATCTCTATTTTTTTGTATGCCATTTAAAATTTTTATACATAGATTAAAAATATAATTAATATTTTATAATTTATTTTAAATTTCCTAATATATCCTTCAATAAATAGAAAAATAAAAAAAGTAATTAATATTATTTTTGGATTTTAAAAAAATAAATAATGGTATAAAAGAAAAAATAATAATTAATATTATCTTAAAATTTGAAAGTGACATATAAATAAAAATAAAAATATTCTTAAAAATTGATATAAAAAGAAACCGAGGGAGTATTAATTTTACTGATTAAATTTCATGTTTTTATATTCCTCTCTTTTTTACCTTGGTTTATGCGACTTTTCCTCAGGAGTGGAGTGTTTTGAAATCCTGTGGATCTCTCTCTTGTGAACTTCTCCCATACGTATCTGATTTTCTTTTTCTTTCCTTTCTTCGAACTTTCTTATTGAGTGTGATATCTTTTTAATTTTTAATTTATTATTTTTTTTAGCAGGTCCCATTATCAAATATATATATATATATATAATAGGCACATGGTGGCGTCAACACGCTTTTTATCCTTTTCACATCTTGGCACTTTCTTTTTTCTTTTATTTTCCAAATATTTCTATAGATAAATATATATATATATATAATAGTTCCAATTAATTAAAAGTTTGAACCTGGGCAGCCATAGCAATTAATGTAATTTGGAATTCCTTCTAAATTCCTTTTGATTCTTTCTTTAACTTATTCTGCGAAGCAAGATAGGATTGAGTCGCGAGCGCCCTCGGCGGTAGCTGGCAGTGGGACTGGGCAAGGCCCATCGCGTTCGATTTATTTCCACTTTCCATCAACTTTTCACTTTAGCATTTTATAAGTGGGTTTCTTTTTCTATTTTTCTTTTTAAATTATTTATAACGTTGTAGATTTATTTATTATTTAAATAATGGTTTAGATAAAATTTGGCAGGAGCGGACAATTTTATTGTTCATAAAATTTGGATTATGAAAATTTTACAAGCAATGTATGTTATTAATATTATATTATAAACTCCTGAAAAATTTTAGTTTTTAGTTGAAGCATCCGGGCAAAAGACCGTGACCTATGCCTTTAAAAAAGAAGCATGTGGTGACTTTCGCAAACCCGATGCGAGCTCTTCATAGATACTCAGGGCTAGTATATGGTAGATTGATGTCTTCCGTGGGCATCTTATCCTTTTTTTTTGACCAAAGTGGGCATCTTATCCTCGATTCAATCTTTGAGGGTGTTTAGGAATTTAGAAATAAAATCTATTTTGGTGATATGTACCTTTCAAAAAGATTAAGTCTTCAATTGACTGTATATATATATATAGTTAAGGATACTCTAGATGCTCATCCAATTGACCATATATATATATATACATGTATATATATTATATTTACTTTTCTCTTTTGCAACTAAGACATAATCTTGCATTAATGATCAAATATCAATATTTCACATTTCGCGCAAATGAACTCTTAATTAAATGCTCAATAGTCAGAATTATAAAATAAGGAATAAAGTAAGGACCAATTTAATCAATGCCGTTTACTCTCATGAACCAATAACTACTTCAGGTGGTATCAAATATAAATATATTTTTTTAAATATAAAAAATAAATAAAAATTATTATAAAGGTTATCTAGTGCATTTAAGATTTCTCTTCTAAAAATACCTCCTATTAAACGGAATATAAATTTTACATATAAGAAATTATTAATTACATGAGTATAATTTTCTGGCATTAAAGCGGGTTCTTTAACAAAAAAATTCATTTGTAACAAATTTAATGATTCTAATTACTTTTAACTACTTTTCTTGATTTATATAAAATATATTTTTTTCTTATATTTAAGACGAGAAGCACTAACTTACCCAAAACAACAAAAATAATTAATCCTCTTAAATGTGTATCAAATTAAAAGGTTTTTCAAGAATACCCTCAACGTAATACTCCTTCCGGTCCTATTTTTATAAGGGACATTTCAGAAGTCTTTTTTGGTCCTTTTTATAAGGGACTTTGTAATGTTTTGTAAAATTTTTTCTATTTTTTCCTCATCATTTATTTCTTCTCGTAAATTGTTATTGGATTTTTTGGATAAAAGATGCATTCACAATTAGTTAAATGATATTTAATGTGGATTATATTATTATATTAAATAAGGGTGAAAAAGGAATTTTGGTTTTTTTTTTAGGATTTTAAGAAGATAACTAACATTTTTAATCTACGTAAAGTAGTTGGAAGTCTCTTATAATAAGGACCGGAAAGAGTACTATCATAAAATTAATGACACATAATTAAATTCACTATCAATAATGATGGGTGATGGATAATTTGAGAAATGAATAATCAATACTTCAAATTCCAACACTATTCCCTTATATTTGAGACCAAAACCACTCCAAAAAAAAATATCTCTTATATACTCCCTCCGGTCCATATTATAAGGCATATTGTATAACAAGTTTTTAGTTCACAATATAGGGCATTAGATCTTTTTTTTCCCATTTCACCCATATATTTAATGTTTTATCTCTCTTCATTAATAATAATAGAATGTGGTATTTAATAAGGGTAAAATAGAAAATGTGGGTAGTTTTTGTATTAATTTGAGTTGAAAAAGTAATTTTCTTAATATGCGTGTAATTAATACAAAATGCCTTATAATATGAACCGAAGTGAGTATGAGACTAGAAGGAGTATGAGAAACAATTAAATACTACCTCAATTCCAAAATATAAGAAACAAATAACTAAATCATCAAAATTAAGAAAACAGTAAAACATATTAAATATGTCACAAAGAAATTTTTTTTCCACAAATGCCCTCATTTAATGTTCTCACTTACTCTTCCAGTTTATATTATAAAGTATTTTATATCAATTACACGTATATTAAGAAAATTATTTTTTACCTGAAATCAATGCAAAAAGAACCCATATTTCCTATTTTACCCTTATTAAATACATCATTTTATTATCATTATAGAGTTATAAATGAAAAGAGAGATATCATTAAAGACAGAGATAAAATGGGAAAAATAATATTCAATGCCCTGTATTTTGGACAAAAAATTTGTCATATAAAATATCTCATAATATGAATCGGATGGAGCAACTTTCATTTAATCCATACCTCGTAATAATAACTCTACTTTAATTAAGAGTAATATCAGAAAAGACGCATTAATTTATTATACAAAAGTCATTTATCTATCATATTTTGAAACAAAACAAATTTTAAAAAGTTTCTTATATTTTGCATGGGAGGTAATACTTTATTTTTTATCATCAAAATTCCCAAATAATCTACGCAAAATTATGAGATCATGGAGCCAAAATCTAGCATGTGAGTAAAACTTCTGAAACCATAACTACGATAACAAGTAAAAGAAATCTATAATTATGGCAAAAAAGATCGATAATAATGGATGTTTTCTTGACTACGGCTGCCCCTATTTGTGACATTCTGGTTTTATCTCTGATTTTACTACGAATTCTTCCATTACCAATCTTAAAGAAGAAGTAGATTGGTAATCGTGGATGATTCCTTGTGCTTAATTTATATGTTGTTTTGCGAGTGATTATACTTTTTTTCCAACGTACCCAATGGGAATGTCATCTTTTCCTCATCAGTGGTGGAAAAAGTTGCAATGTGAATGAAGAAAATACATACGCCCTTTCTCACTTTCCCACCAATTATTTAATTAAGCTTTTTCAGCGCGTCAATTAAGATGATTATAACAGAACATCAATCAATTGTGGAAAAAGTTGCCAAGACTGCAAGATTTAAGCCAATAAGTTTCTTTCCATACCTTACTTTAATCATATCTGAAACCAATAAGTGGCTGTTTGGTTCTTTTTAAAAAAAAAAAATCATGATTTTCTAAAAGAGATGTTTGGTTAAAAGATAAACGGTCTTTTAAAAATGAAAAATGTGTTAAACTGTGATTTTAAAAAATAAGAGTGAAAAATTATTTTTCCTTTAACAAAACATGAATTTTAAAAAAGGAGAAGTAAATTTATTCTATATTATATATTTAAAAGTACTTTTAACTCTTATCATTCAAGCAGATTTTTTGTTAAACTTATTTTTACAAAAAGAATATTCAAACCTAACAACTTACAATAAATTTACTTTATCTAAATTTTATTTTTATAAATTTTATTTATCTTATCTTAATTTTAAATTGAGAATCAAACGACACCCTTAAGATTAAAAGTACTTGAATGACGGATGAGGACCTCGAATTTCCAAACAACCAAGAACAACCAATGTACTTTGAATGACAAGGGAAAAAAGAAGTAGATGGATGATAATGCTCCCTCAAAAGCATAGCTCGGTTGGAAGAAAAGGGAAAAGAGTTGTAAATTTAATAACATCAGTTAAAAATTATTGAAAAAACAAAATTTAATATTATATCATTTTTTATTAAAATTAATTTTAGAAGAAATTTAATATTATAATTATTTTTAATTAAAACGAATTTTAAATTTTGAAAAATTATTACTATGTTATAAGATAATTATTATTAAAACTTAAAAAATTATAATATAATTTGGAATACAATTTATATACAATTTTAAAAATTATATAAAAATTATTTCTTCTTTTATTTAAAAAACTATTTTTAAATCATTTCCAAGTCATTTTCAATGATTTCTAACCATGTTTTCGTGAATTTCGATGGATCAAATTGGAGTAATTTAGTACTCCATCCATTCCATAACTAGGGTGGTTTTGAAGTTTTGATTTTGTTTTAAATTTAGACTTCTAATGCATTACTAATTTTTTTAATTATACCGTCATCTCATCTAATTCAATATAGGTTTTTTTTTAGTCAAATCGTTAATGAATGTATTTTAGTCAAATATTTAATACTACCTCCATTCCTTAATATAAGGGATAAAAATAAAATTACACAGATTAAGAAAATCAATTATAATAATTAAATTTGTCAGAAAATTTAAAATAGTTTCAAAAATATCCATATTTAATATTAATAACTTTTATATCATGTAATTAATAAAAATAAATTGTATTGATTTAATTAGAAATATTTCTTTAAAAAACTTAAATACACAAAACGAATCTACTTTATTTCTTATATTTTGAAATAAAAAAAACCCCAAAATAGAGATTGTAAAACCCACATAATCAATAATTTCTTGGAACATGATAAATAATACTAAACAACAAAAGAAATCACCCGAGTTGGCGTAAGCCCCGTTTCTTACAAAAAAAAAAAAAAGAAATGACCCGAGAGAGCACACTCTTCAAGATTTTGGCTCTCCCGATTTGGAAGTCCTCAAAAACATGGTGTCTTAATCAAATTTTTGGCGTTGCTCAAGGATTGTTATGATATCTCATTTAAAAAATGAATCAAAATTAAGTTTACAGCTTCAAAGCTAAATTGGAGATTCTCAAGAGGAACCCCCACCCCCACAAAAAATGGAAAAAGATAAGGGTTATTGAGATGGAATCCTCTCTTAACTTAATTAAAACTCTACTTACTACCCCCTCCAATTTCAAATATAAATTATTTTTAATTATTTCACACATATTCAAAAAGATTTGTTAAACTTTTTAAATTTATTTTAAACTTTATTTATTTTTCACATTTATCTTTAATTAAATACTATAACTTTTCAATCATTGTTTTCCTTCAACTATATGATTAATAAGGGTACAGAAAAAATATTTAATGACCAAGACATAATATGTTTTGGTCCTTTTGGATCATAAAATATTTTCTCAATAACCTATATTTAAAACTGGAGGGGTACTAAATTTGAAAGTGAAATTCAAAACAGTCTAATCATAACTTTCACCAAACATGATTTTTAAATTATAATACTTATGTATTATCGATAGATATCTCTTTAAATTATAATACACTCACATACAAATATGATTTTTAATTGTTCATTTTACTAATGAATACTTACTTTACCGATCTTAAAAAAATGGCAAATTTATTCTTGTGTGAGGGTTTATACTTTATGCTAATGTGATAGTCGCTAACCTAAGGTATCCGTTGAGAATATTGACTTCGTTTATCTTCAATTATTGAAAAAGTTATAATGGCAATGAAAAAATTTCATACTCATATTACTTTTCCACCAAATAAGCTTTTCCACACATAAAGATTTATTGGGGGTGGGGCCAATCTTGCCACAATCTTGCTGTGGGAGGAAGCCGATTGTTTTATTTTTAGGATAAAACTTATATACTTTTCTATACGTGTTTTTTGTGCTTTTTTTCAATTACAATTTGCCATGTGGATTTCTTTTTAGCATCATCCATTTAGTTATTAACCATATGCTTAACGGTGTTAATTTATGAATAAACTTAAAATTAATTTAAAAAAAATCCTAATTCCCTACCCTAACTCCAACTTTGTTTGCCTTAATAAACTTTCTGACGTAGCCTTCATAGCCTTCGCAGTGTATAGATTGACTGAAAATGAAATTTAACTCTCCAACTTGAATAATATTTGGCCAAAGGGTATGCCTTCATTCCTTTTTTTTAGGCTGTTATTGATTGTTTAAATTAATATTTGGTGGCATATATGTTCTATTGCTATTTTAATTTATATGTTTGATTCATATGTGCATTCTTCTTTAAATCAATTCTAGAAAATATAACTGAGGTTAAAAGCCATCAATTTGATCCAAATTGGACTCATGATTGTTGGGTTATAAACTGCAAAAAAGTTGTTAAAAAGAAAGATTTAAAAATCATAGACAGTTCATAAAAATCATGTAGCTCCGAACATATGTGTAAGATTAGAGAATCGCTCCGTAGAAGACGTGAATCGCCATCAAAGAAGATCAGAGCTATGCCTCTGCAGAAGACGATCGAGGGCATGAAGTCACTGAAGATAAGAGGGTGTGAATGGGCAACGAAGATGAGAGAAGCAAATAAAAATAGGTTTTTGAAGATTTTTGAAGTTTAAGAAGAAGTTAATTAACATAGTTAATGAGTGGATGGATGATGTGTAAAAAAAATCCATATGGCAAATTGTAATTGAAGAAAAACACGAAAAGCACGTATAGAAAAGCATATAAGTTTTGTCCTTATTTTTAAACTAGTTTTTTCTCCCGCGTAATGCACGGGATTAGATTGTCAAGATTTGGATTAGTTCATTTTTTGATTTAGCTTGAATGTTTATTATATAAATTTATGGTAATGAAGGTATATATATAGATAGCAATATCAAAGTTCAAGCTTATGCGTCAATAGTGTGTTCTTAAGTAAATTAGATATATGCAAATACTTCCATGAGTATATGTCGAGGTTTGAGTAGTGTAGAGTAATCGCTTATCCATTTTATGTATTTTAAGAATATATTTTCCCGACAAGTACTCAAATATATACAAAAGTAATTTAAAAAACTCGTCCTCTGCATGCAAACACTATATTTTTTCTAATTATTTTTTCTTTCTCCTTTATGTGTTTTTATTTTTTTTATTTTCTTCATGGAATGAAACCTTATCATACTTCATTTTATTTAATTTTATCCCTTTTTAATTTTAAATTTCAAATTTCACTCTCTTATTATAAATTTTAATTTTTAAATTTTCTTCTTTCTTTATTTTTTCATATACAAAATTAACATTTTTTCCACTCCTCCACTATTTCTTTTTCTCAAATATTTTTTCACATACAAAATAGGGTTATTTGTAGTTGTCGGACTGTTTGACAGCCCTAGATAAGAAATGGGCCTTGGACTGAACCGTATTCTGTTTTTTTCTCAAGGTTTCTTGAGTGGAAGTAGTTGGTGCTTTGGGAAAAATGGGTATTTTTCAAGTCGTTAGTGTATAATGTGCATTTGAAAAGAGTTGCAATTTTTTGTATCTATTCTAGTCAGAGTAATCGCTTGTACTTGCATGAGGAAACAGAGGTTTTACTGGAATCAAGGTAAATGGAAGATGAAAGTGAGAGGTAACTAATCTTTGTGTATCAAATGAATGTGATAGAATTTTGAAACTGCACTAAATCTGGTATGGGTGAGGAACATTTTAACTAATCTTTAAGTTCTTCAGAGAAATTAGGACATTCATGTTTGTCCTGCGCATGAAAGTCTTGAGTTTAATGTTGAAAATTTGTTGTATCTAACTATTAATGTTAATTTAAAATTTCCTTAATCTTTGAACAAAGTAGTTATGCTTCGACATTATGATTTCTTAGGGATGTATTGGCTGAATTAGTATTTTTTGACATAATTGCAGTAATTAGATTGCATCAAATGGCATTATAACAGATAAGGGGTATATTTTAGGAAAAGCAATAGATTCATTGTGCTCTTTTAATCATGAAAGAATTTGTGGCCCAAGTAGTCACTGGGTTGTCTGCCCCAAGAAATTATATTTTATCACAATATGACTAGCTAATATATGTAGGCAGTACTTGTAAAGATTCTTCTTCGAAGTAAGATTTTTTTTAAGTCTATTTTGTTGAATTTTTTATGAGTGATATGAAAAACTGAGCCTTAAAAAAATAGGATTTATTCTTTGTGATAGAAGTGCGTGGAATGTGCAACCTGTTGATGACAATTTGTACTTATACTGGTCCTAGTTAGGATTTAGCATATGCCTGTTCAGATGTGGTTATTGTGCTAGAGGTAGTAGGTATATTTTGCGAAGAGAAATGGGTAGTATGCATTTGTTTGTCCAGTTAATGACAACATTTTCTTTGACTACCTATCAAAACTAGTTAAGTTTTCAGGAGAGTAAATATTTATACTGTAGCTACAACACATTAAAAATAGTTATATTAAATGGGATATCCAAAAGTTTGATATACATGTGATGATTGCCATACCAGTATGTCCTTGTTTTCAAGCATAGTCATTGACTGTTTGTCTCCTTTCATATCTTACAGAATAAATAGTGCAGATAAGTTCAATATGATCTATTTTTTTCCTCAGTTATGAATATATCATTTAAGGTACTGATAGGTTCGAAGAAATACTGATAGATTTACCTTGGTTTACCATATATTGTTGTATGCATTTGCCAATAGAAGTCTTTTACAATGAACATGTGAACTTTGTTAATACCTACATAATCTATGTTAGCGCCGTCAGTGAATGGATACTACTTTGACTTCTGAAATCAATAAATATAAATATAAAGTTGAATAAGTATTAACTGCTAACCTATTTTCAATCAATTCTGTTGTGTCCATTCTAATCTTCTGTCCTTCGAATTTCAAAACACCTCTGGATAGACAACACTGACAGTATTATATTATGGCATGTTGTCATTGCCATGAATGAGAATCCTCAGTCCATCTTTGCTTTTAGTTCTTGATAAAACCACATAGAGTTGCCCATGAGTAAACATTGGTTTGGGCAAGTAAATACCCATATGTTGTAATGATTGTCCTTGACTTTTGTTTATTGTCATTGCAAAGGATAAAATGATTGGAAAGTGTCTTCGTTGCATTTTGAATGACTATCTTGATTATGATGGATTTATATCCATTATGTGAATATAAACTTTTTCATTAGGATGTGATCCAGTAAGTGTAGTTGCTTCAATGACATGTTTATGTAAGTAAGTAACCCTAAGTCGTGTCCCATTGCATAGGCCTGAAGATTGGTCTATGTTTCGAAGAAGCATGATTAGAGATCCTATTTTCAGTGACAACTTGTGAGGAGGCATTCCTGAATAATTGATAGTATTTAGAAATTTTGGTGGGTACAATTGTTCAATTGAATCTATATCAGCTGCTGACTTGCATATTGAGTCACAACTTAAATAATCTACATGCTCTTCTGGTAGAAGTGAACGCATGTACTCATGATCTTGGATACGATGTCAATGGTACCTGACAGTATTACCTTATCTATAAAGTATGATGGCTCTAAAAATCTCTCAAGAAGGTTAGGATATGTAGCAGAGACTATTGCATCTAATCGATTTTTCTAGTTGGTAATTAACAATTCTAAGGGTATGTCTATTTCAACAATACCACATTTTGAATTACCCAACTTTCCATCACCGACATTTAAAATTCACTGAGAGTTTTTTGACATCTTCAAGGTTGTTTGCTAACATAGATGAATAAAGCCTCATGTTTATTGTCAACTCAAAAATCTTGCAATTATTCCATAGGTATGATGCATTAACTGACGAGTTAACTATCTCAGATCTTGTACCTTTAGAAATTAATGATAGGATTTGTCTAAAGTCTCTACCCATAACAACAAACTTCCCACCAAATGGTAAATTATTTGCATTAGGTGTTGTCATGCTGAGTATGTCTCTCATTGTGCTATCAAAAGCTTCTATGGCATGTCTTTTAATCATTAGTGCTTTATCACATATGATCAGTTATGCTCTTCTTAATAGTTATGCTAAATCAGAATTCTGTTTGATGTTGCATATTTTCTCTTCATGAATTTCAAGTGGAATGTGAAATCTTGAATGTGTTGTTCTTCCTCCAGGCAATAATGTTGCAGCTATACCACTTGAGGCTACATTTAACACTATGTCACCTCTAGCTCGAAGTGCACATGACAATGCATTCCAGAGGTATGTTTTTCCAGTTCCTCCATAGCCATATGTAAAGTAAAAATAGTTTGAAGGAGTATCTATAGTTACAAGAATAGTATCAAATATTAATCTTTGTTTAGCAGTGAGATGCAACCAATTTAGTTACTTGCATTTCCATTTGAAATCTATCATAGTTCAATTCTTCGATAATCAAGTGGTTTGCATCACCAACTGTCCCTCTATCAAAAATTGAGCTGATTGGTAGGAATTGATTTACACTTTTGGCACTTCTTTGCAAAATCTTGTCAATTTCAATTAATGCTGCTTCCTCTTTTTCTTCTTTTGAAAATCTGTCATCTGTGAGGAAAAACAAGTTAGTTTCTTTTTTGTTCAAATAGATGCTTCAAAGTGCAGACAAAATATGTACGTGTAGCAGAAAAGAAATCTAAAAGTCAACATTTATAAATAAAAGAAATCCCATTTATATATCTTTGTGCCAATTGCTATTTTATGGAATATAAAAGAATTGAACTACAGGGAAACAAAATTATGGAATACATTTTTGGTACAAATATTATGGAAAATAAATATGGAATTTTATTAACTTGAATTTGTAATAGATCTTGTATGAAACATACTTTGACAAAGTAATACCTGCAAGGTTTTGGTTATTGCGTGGTACATTCATCAAGTCTTCTGATAGTAAATCAGATATTTGCTGCCAAACATATTCAGCTCTACTTAAGTAACCTGATAATAACATGCTGCAGAATAGCTTTCAAAGTTGGTAACCACTTGCGCATTGTGCTGCTTCTTTGGTAGCATCAATATACTCTTGGTCGTCTTCAAGCAATCCCATAGCATAACATGCTGACTTGAAAGTGGGATAGACCACATTGTTTACAGTACTTAAATCTTCATAACATGTTAAATCAAGTGTTTTGATAATTTTAAACTAACTAGAGCTTGGAAGAAATATATCAAATATGCACAAAAGATCTCAAATGAAGAAATCCAAGAAAAACAAGTACAAGATTAGATATAGGATTTCTTATTGAATTCAAATAAGTAAAAGACTTTGATTTTGCAAGAAAATGTGTTAAAAATGTGTTTTTATGATAACTCATGAAGTATTTGAAAAGCACCTACTATTACACAAACTTTGAAAGGTTAAACTTTATTTGTTACTTTGGAAATTCAAATTTTGGTATCTGAAATTTAAACTTCGGAGTGAAAATATGTTAGTAAAAAAAAAGGTCCCTTTGACAGACAAATTTCATCTTTGAAAATTTAAATTTCGAGTGAAACACAAACTATGAAAAATGAAAAATTCATCTGAAGATATTTAAAAGTTCATTTGAAAATAAAGTTTAGAAAAAGTTCTAAGTTAGTTTTTTGACAGACGAACTTTGACTTTGAAAATTCAAACTTTAAAAAATAGTTTGCAAGACTGTTATGATAGTCTTCTGATATACGAATTTTAGTGTTCAGAAATTCGAACTTTAAAATTAGGTCTGATAAAAGATCTCTCTAACAAACGAACTTTGCTATTTGAAAATTCAAATTTCGAAAAGAAGAACTATTGTACTATATTGAGCTGCCCATTGACAAATGAATTTTGGGCACCAAAATTCAAACTTCAAAGGCACTGTAGCAATATAGAACAACTGTTCACACTTACCAAAAGTACTTTAAACTTGAAAATTTATACATTACAACATAGAGACATTTGCCAAAGATGAAAGTTCGAACTTTGCTTTAGAACATGAGCTAAACATTAATCATTAAAATAGATGCCTCATTTAATATTAGGATAAGCAGAATAAGTAACATTTAAAGCTTAGCTACCTTCTTTTACAAAGGGATTCCTAAAAATGTATGTAAAAACTCTTCAACCTTTAGGAATCTCTAACTTTGGTCTTCATATCATTTGTACTCCTTTGATATTTTATTTCCAAACTCATTGCTGTTTAGAATCATCAAAACCATCTAAATTAACAATTAATGCCATGACTAGCTTGTCTCTTCACAATCCACCTCTGAAGTACCCTTAGATGAATCCTCCATGTTTCCTTTCGCATATTTGAATCGTTGATATGATGCAATTCATTACTTGCCATGCCTTTGCTTGTTCACAAGACCGACAACCAATTCGTAGGAAAAAGGCAAAGACAAAAGGCCTAATACTCCAACATTTATCTGCCTAGCACAATTGGAAAGGAACTTATATGCTCATGCCGTCTCATATTCGAATTTGAAAAAATAGTAAACGGAGGGAAAAAGAAAATTACAATTACTCAGAGTAACAGCTTTCAAACTTGAACTGCAGTAAATTGGAGGAAAATTTCTTGCAATTTCCAACAGGACCCGTAAAATTACAGCATATCAAATCAAACAATTGATTATGGGGAGCAAAGACATTTTTTTTTATCTAAACTAATGAGGGAATGGAAAACAAAGCTCTTTAAATAAAACAAACCCTAAAAAAAAAAGTAGTGGATCAATAAAATGACACATCCACAAAGAAGAAATTGAATAAAAAAAAATTCAAATGACAAAGTTTTCACCCTCAACCTTTCCCCTTAAAACCATTTTCTTTATTGTGGCCTAGCCTTTAGACTCCCAACCAACACTCCACTAGAAAAAAAATGCACCTATAATTTTTTTTTTAGAAAAAATCTTGGATCCAAATGAATAAACAAAGCCATACCCTCATATATATATATATATATTTGTATACAGAAAATATAATGACATCTTTTTTTTCTACAAAAGAAACAATGTTTTATCCACAGAAATTATACTCACTTTAAAAATTTAATAATGCTTCTCCACAACATGGAAGAAAAAGTGGAACACTCAACGCTCCACAATCCCAATTTATAAATTGGGGGGATGACAGTTGGGGATCAGAATTTTAAATTTAATACAATAAAAGGTTTTACAATTTTTTTTACTATTAAATATCACAAATTTACTACTATCTTGTTCTGTATTTATTATTAGAAAAACTACAATATTTTTTATTATATTTAATTTAAAATTTTGATCTCAACCATCATTTTCCTTATAAATACAATAAGAGGCCCACATAAACAATAACCAACAAACAGAACATGGACTGCACGCAGCCCAAACCTGGAAACCACAACTATTCACATGGACCCCACAACAAACAGTTGACTGCACGCAGCCCAAAGTCCCAAACCGAGAAACCACAATTATTCACGTGGACCCACAACGCAATTAGAAAAGATGTAAAAACATTTTCCAAGATATAAGAAAAACAATGACAACATGGAGCCTAATGCATGAGCCAACGCTATTGATAGCCGATCAAGATTCTAGAGTAATGAGCTCACATTCTTTTATAGAAAGATAACAAATTAAAATTTATATTAAGCATCATATAGTCATATATTTGTAAGGTTTTAATATCTCTGAAATTGAGAAGTAGAAATTGGCTCTCTACAATCATAGTATAATTATACAGTTATATAATAATGGAAAAAATGCTAAAAGTAAATTGTATTATCTATATTTTTAAGATAAAAAATAAACATACCGTGGCTGCAAGGGATGGCAGGAGAGACTCCCAAATAATATATTGATGTGTTATAATCATGGTTATGAAATTAGACCGAACTGGCTGATTCAACCAGGAATCAGTCTCTGGTATGGTCCAAAAAAAGAAAAAACCAGGAATTAAATAAACCAGCCAAGAATCGGTCAACTCGGCCTTGAACCAGTCAAAATCAGTAAAATCGACGGATTGACCGGTTCAAATGACCTGACAAATTTTTTCAATGAAAGATGAGGAAGAAGAAGAGGATAGAAAGAACTGCTTGAATACTATGTGGAAGAGTAAAAGCTTACCATTGAATTAAAATGTGAACTTATATACATAACAAAAATAAAAACTGAAGAATCATAAAGCAAAAGGCAAGGGAAGTAATAAAAGTGCAGAAGTAGAAAATGAGAAAGGAGATGTTAGTCGTTTGTCACTGAGAAGAGGATGATGGTGGATGCATGCCATCACATGTTGGTCGCCTTGTTTCAATTGATATCAGAGGGAGGGCAGAGAGTTGCTTGGCAATGATAATTAAGAAGCCAAGCTCCCATACGCTTCTCAGGCATCTTGGTTTATCATTCAAAATTTGGAAACATTATTAAATGTAATTGATAACTTTTGAAATCCGTTGTTTTTTAGTCTGTAGTTTATTTGTATGCTTTTCCCTTCTTTTCCAAACAAATTCATGTTTAGAGTCGTCAAAATTGGTCAAACCCGACGGGCTAACTCGAAAAGCAAAAAAAAATGAGTGGATTTGAGTCTCAACTTTGGGAGCAAATACATAATCCGAGCTTTTTGAACCCAGTTCGTTTAGGCTCGGCCCGTGGTGGGCCGGCCCGAAAAGGCCGTTTCTTTTTTCTTCTTCCTTTTTTTTGTTTAAAATATTAAAAAATATATATTATTTTATTAATTAATGATATATAAATTGTAAAATTTAAATATTATGTTAATTTTTTATAAATTATGATGATAATTAATTGTATTAATTTAAATAATTATATAAAAAAATTTTATAAAAAATATTAAAAATATTATAAAAAAAAAGCTCGCTGGCCGGCCCGTAGGCCCAATCCTGCAAGCTCGGGCTTGAAAATTCAAACCCATTTGTCAAATCGAGCTTTTCGACCAGACCCGATTTGGGCCAGCCCAAATGGGCCGGGTCGACCCGATTTGACAGCTCTATCCATGTTTTCCTCCCTCTCTACAGACCACTTTCTAGTTTCTAGGCATTGGAAATAATGAAGTATGGCCTCTATACCTTATTTCAATTTATTAAATTGATAATCACATCAATCTTCATTATTGATTATATATAATACTTTTGTTTTAATATTAATATTTATAAATTTAAAAAGTATTTATTCAATTATTTACAATTTTTATGATTATATTTTTATTTTTATATTCCTTTTAGTTTAATTTTTATTTTGTTATTAATTGAATATTTTAATAATATACATATCTTACATTGTCTATATTTTTTTTTTCTTTTCATTTTTTCTCTCTCATCTTAATTTTGTAAATTAGAAGCATAAATAAAGTGAGTTATCTTTAACTTTATATGAGTGTGTATTTAAATAAAAACTCAATTATTTTGTAGTTGTATTTTCTTAAATATCATCTTTTCATGTTGGGTTTTTTAAGAAATATTATTTTTTTGGAATTAATTATTTCATTTTTTACTTTGGATGAATAATTATTTTATCTTTTAAGTATATATTATTTAAAATATATTAATTTAATTACAACTGATCCCACCCTGATTCGACCAAAGTCAAATCATTAAACTTTGAATCAGTAGCTTAATTGATCCAATGACCAATCTAATTTTTGTAACATTGCTTAAAATCACCCCGCATAATTTTCTTATAAAGAATCACTCAAGTGAAATTACTGTGCGTTGTAGGACCTGTGCCTTTTAGAAGAATTTGGTCCGCTTTACAAAAATTTCGAAAGGATGTTGCCCTGTGAGAGATCTTACATTACTTTTTGAGGAGGATTCATTCTTAAAAATATTGGGCTGATAGTGTTTTATATTTTAATATGTTTAAAATAATTTTATAAAATATTTTTAAAGTAAATTTTAGAAACAAGAAAATAAAAAAATTTATTTGAATAATTGTTATTAAAATCGTTATTAACAAGTGTTAAATAATTTATTCAAAATTTATAATTTTACTATTAATAAGGGGACATTTTTTATATATTTTTATATTTTCCAGAATAAAAACTACAGAACATCTTAAAGATATTATAAGTTTTCTCTTACTTTATTTTAATATTTTCTAAAATATTTTATAAAAAAAAGATTTATCAAATAATTTTTTTTTTGTTTTTCTTTTTTTAAAAATAAAAAAACTATTCTAAAAACACGAATCAAATAGGTCTATTATCCCTTATCTTTTTTTTTTGTTTAAAGTAGTTTCACATAAATTAAGAAATATTAATTATCTTAAATTTTATTAAAGATTCGATTAAAGTACCCATCATTTAATAAACCTATTTTGAATTAAATGACTTACTTTGAATTAAATAAGAAGAGTATATAGTAGGAAAAAAGTATTGGTGATGCATTCAAATTTTAAAACAATAATAAATTATGAGGTAACAATATAATTAGAATAAAATTAAAACTCTAAAACTACAAAAGATATTGAACGGAGGAAGTAAAGTAAACTTTACTCTTTAGTTTCCTCCCATGTAGGGGTGGAAATAGGTCAGACCTCTTTCAGGAGGCCTAGGGCTTGGCCTATTTAAGAAAAATGTCAGGCCAAGGCCTAAGGGTGAAAACAGGCACGGCCTTGCCGAAACAGATAAGGCTTGAGTCTGGCCTGCTGGCCTACATCAGGTCTTTTTTTAGGCTCCAACCTAGTCCTTTTAAGGGCTTGACCTGGCCTGAAGCCTATTTAAAGGCCTACTAAACTAGTAGGCCTTTAAATAGCCTTGAAGGCTTAGGCCTTCTAAGCTTTGAGTAGGCCTCAGGCCTACTTAAAACCTACATAAATATTGAATAATTTCAAACACAAGCCTACATCACAAACCTACTTAAAGTTTATATCAATATTAAACAATCTCAAATACAATAATATGGTCTCACCAAATACTGATAAGAGAGAAAGCAAGTATAACAATTAACAAGAAGTATGTAAGTTAGTATAACAATTAACAAGAAGTATGTTACTTCTTGTTAATTGTTATACTTGCTTTCTCTCTTATCAGTACTTGGTGAGACCATATTATTGTGTTTGAGATTGTTTGATATTGATATAGACTTTAAGTAGGTTTGTGATGTAGGCTTGTGTTTGAAATTATTCAATATTTATGTAGGTTTTAAGTAGGCCTGAGGCCTACTCAAAGCTTAGAAAGCCTAAGCTTTCAAGGCTATTTAAAGGCCTACTAGTTTAGTAGGCCTTTAAATAGGCTTCAGGCCAGGTCAAGCCCTTAAAAGGACTAGGTTGGAGCCTAAAAAAAGACCTGATGTAGGCCAGTAGGCCAGACTCAAGCCTTACCTGTTTCGGCAAGGCCGGACCTATTTCCACCCTTACCCCCACGTCTTCAATCCTCCCCTTTCTTTTTTCTCTCTCTCTTTTTTGGTAAGTAAGAAAGAAATCTTTTAATTGATAATTGAAAATTAATTTTTTTGAGGTTCAGATATCACCAAAATGAGCTTTGTATCTCTCAACAAATTCTTTTCATATATCATATTTTTGAATTTGATAAAATGAATTTGAAATCATTAAATTAAAAATTAATATATTTTATAACAAAAAGACATGTCAAATCAATTAATATAAAATATAAAAGAAGTAGGAAGCCACGCTGTTTAGAATTTAGGCTTCATATAAATGCACATTACATTTTGTAATTGGAAGCTAAAAAGTTAAAAAAATGTGTTGAAAAGTATTATTAAATAAATATTTATTTTAAAGAGGGAATATTTTGGTCTAAATAAAGTGAAAGTTAGTAAGTTAATGGTTCACTAACTGTGGGGTAAATAGAAAGAAAATCTTAAAAATTGAGAAAAGATATGTGTAATATAATTTTTGATTTCGTTGGAAATTTATATAGATTTTTAAAGTAAAATGGAAGTCTCTAATTTAAAAAAAAATAGGGAGATTTTAGTATTTTACACTTTTTCAAGAAAAAGAAATTAAGAAAAATTTGAAAGATTTTTAGATATAGGATAAAAGAAGAGAATTAGAAAAGAATTACATATTTCAAAATTCAAAACGTGTAGAAAAGAATGGTAATTTTGGGGTGTATGTGTTTTTATGGATTTATTAAAAATATTTATAACAAGTTTAAAAGATCAACTGTGACTATTCTTTTAACTTGACAGAATACACATTATTACTAAATATTGTATACAATGTATCTTAAAAAAATTTATAAGTTGATATTAAATTTTTAACGTGTGATTTATTTTTAACATGACATTAGAAATATCCATAAAGTTATCATACAAATTGCATTTCTTCTGAAGATTAAAACTCATGCGAGTATTAGGATTTTATGAAAAGAATTATTAATAAAGACAAAAAAAAGTTTATACAAGTTTGATCTAAACTATTATAAATCAATCTAAACTAACAAAAAATCTAACAAACCAACCAATAAAAAACCGATCAAGTCCTATTTCTGAGTGAACTAATTGGTTTGGTTTGGTTCAACTTTTACCCAGTTATAAACCTAACCAAACCCTTTAACACCCTTATTTCCCATCCACTTTTTTCTTTGATAATTTGGAAGTTGGATTTTTTGTAATTTTTTTCTTCATGACAAGTCTAAACCTTTGAAATCAAATTTCAACTTTATAGATTTAATTATTTATTACAATTGATATTCAAATAAAAGTTTAGATCAAATTTGGTATCGGCAAACAATTTTTGTTCGTAAAATTTGTATTATGTGAATTTTACAACTACAAGCAATGTATATTATTTAGGAAAAATCCCGGAAAATCTCAAAATATGAAAATAATTATTATAAAGACCCAAAATCTTAAAACATTGTATTCAAGTCTCATTAGTATAAAATTCTGAAAAAAGAATATAAAAATATTTATTATTGAGTATAAAATAATGAACACAAGTATAAAATATTAGAACATGATTTTTTACTCAATAACAAAGTTTTTTATACTAATTTTTCAAGATTTTATATTATTATAATTTGGATATAATTTAATATTAGAGTGAAATTTTATATTTAATAATACAATTTTTATACTTATTTTTTAAGATTTACCCAAAATGAGAGTTAAGAATAGTTTTTAAGGGTTTTAAAATTTTATAATAATTATTGTTGTGTTTTGTAATTTTTCTCTTATTTTTCCTATTACTTATATTATATTACCAACTCTTTAAAATATTTTAGTTTATTTAGTTTTTTGTTTTCAGTTTATTTTAGTTGAAGCAACCGGGCAAAAGCCCTGCGGCCTACCTACGCCTTCAAAAAGAGCATATAATCAAATAATCAATGGTGACTTCCGTTTTTTTTTCCCCCCAATCATTGATGACTTTACCTTCCAGACTAGCTGGGCATAAACGTGAGCAACGCTTTGCCCTTGCCGTCAGCAAAAACGAGCATTCCTGTTGGGTTGAGGAAGTGACAATTTTTTTTGTTCATAAAATTTGTATTAAGTAAATTTTACAACAACAAGCAATGTATATTATTTATATTATATTATCAACTCTTTCAAAATATTTTAGTTTATAGTTTATTTAGCTGAAGCATCCGGGCAAAAGCCCTGCGGTTTATGCCTTCAAAAGGGCATATAGTCAATGGTGACTTCGATTTTTTTTTAAAGAAAAAATATTTCCAATCAATGAATGATGATTATACCACCCAGAACCGTGAGCAACGCTTTGCCCTTGCCGTGAGCAAAAAAGAGCATTCCTGCTGGGTTGAGGAAGTGAGCTTGTTGCAGTGCTGAAATGAATCACCCAGGCAGCTCGTCATCTCGGAGGACCTGGAAATACGAAGTGTTTCTGAGTTTCAGAGGCGAGGATACTCGAAACGGTTTCACTGGTCATCTCTTTGCTGCTCTTCAACGGAAAGGTATATTTACCTTCTTGGATGACAAAAGGCTCCACAAAGGAGAACCCATTCGACCCGAGCTCCTCAAAGCCATTGAGGATTCCCGGATTTCTATGGTCGTCTTCTCCAAAAACTATGCTGACTCAACATGGTGCTTGGACGAACTCGCCAAGATCTCTGAAGGAATTTTAGAACCGGGATACACTGTTATACCCATTTTCTACGATGTCGATCCATCTGATGTACGGAAACAGAGTGGGGATTATAAGAAGTTCTTTGATGAACATGAAAAAAGGTTAGGTGATAGGGTACACAGATGGAAGTCAGCTTTGACTCAAGTAGCCAGTCTCGCCGGTTACGACGTACGGAATAGGTAAGTAATCTTCTCCTGTTCTTATTTTGATTTTCTTACACATGAGCCTTTATTGTTCTGTTCATTTTTCCTTTGTGAAATTGTACTGGTCAATGTTTACCTCATCATTTTCTTTAGGTGATAATGAGGTGTTTCTTTTTCCAGATCAGAGCCAAAGATCATTGATGACATCGTTAGAGATGCAATAGGCAGATTGGGTCATAGGTTCGATAGTCTGGCTGACGATCTAGTAGGAATGCAATCTCGTGCAGAAGATTTTGAAAAGCTTCTAGATTTAGAATCAGGTGATGTTCGAATGGTGGGGATTTGGGGAATGCCCGGAGCAGGGAAGACCGCTCTTGCTGCTGTTGTATACGATAGAATCTCTCACCAATTTGATGCTTCCTGTCTTCTTCTAGATGTAAGTAAAGTTCAAAAGGGTCATGGTCTTGTCCGTCTACAACAACAACTCCTTCACGAAACACTTGGGGAAAATGTGGAGATTTGGGAGGAACACGGGGGAACAAATCTAATAAGGACTAGGCTTGGCCACCTTAAAACTCTTATTGTTGTTGATAATGTTGATCATGTAGATCAACTGGAGAAATTGGTTGGAAAGCCTGAATGGTTTGGTGCAGGGAGTAGAATCATCATAACAAGTAGAGATAAGCATATTCTAAGTGTGCATGGCGTGACTCAAGTCCACGAGGTTGAACAGTTGAAAGATCATGAAGCTCTTCAACTTCTTTGTAGAAAAGCGTTCAAACGTGATGATCCTGGTGCATTTAAAGAAAAGACGAGTCGTCTCCTAGAATATGCCCAAGCACTTCCATTAGTAATCAAAGTGTTAGGTTCCTTTTTGTTTGACCGGGAAGAATCAGCGTGGGATGCACAATTAAAAAGACTGGAAGAAAATCCCAACCAAGAGGTTATGGGAGTCCTTGAAACAAGTTTAATTCAGCTTGGGCCTCAGGACAGGGATATATTTGTTGATGTTGCTTGTTTCTTCAAGGGAGAGGATGAGAGCTATGCCAGAAAAATTCTAGATCATTGTGGATTTAATCCCCATATTGGAATTAGCGTTCTCTGTGAAAGATCACTCATATTCTAGATCAAATCTTGTGTATTGCAATTACTTTTTCATTTATTGAGAGTATAGAATAGGAACTTCATGATATGTAGAACATATTTAATATTCGTGTCATTATTTTTTTTTTCAAAATATTCCAGCCGTCCTATCCAAATGGGACGAGTTTTTGGGAGTCTTTCAATGGGTTTGAATTTTTTTTTTAAACAATAACAAAATAAGAACCAAAAGGAAGAAAAAGAAGGAAAAGAGGTTGTCAAGGTGGAAAATTCTCGAAGCTTGCCCTGAAAGGTGTGCGTGTATATGTGTTTGTGTATGTGAACAGGGGTTTTTATGCAAGTTTGTGGTGTGCTTTATAATAAGAATTAAAAATTTTGTTTATGTTTTTATAATTTGTTTCTTTTGACTATGCTAAGTCTATAAGGTTAAAAGGAGGTAAAAAGTAGAGCTGTAGATGATTCATGATTGATCTTCGCCAAAAGTAGCTAGATGATTCAAATGAACACAGACAAAAAGAATGGATGCGGACTATCTACAGCCAATTACGATTGTAGATGGTGCAGTCAAGAAGATCAGAGTGTTCATTCAATCCAATGTGTCAGAAATTGCCACGTGTCGTTTCCTGGTGCATTTTGGTTATCAAAACCATACTCTGCGTTAGTGACCACAAAAGCCAGAAAGAAAATCCCCGTATCGACGGATAAAGCATCAACAGAATCCACCACAAGGGACTCAACCGTATTGATGGAGGCAGACAATAATTCACAAATTTAGATTAGATTACGTTATAATTTGCTGTGGTTGTTGATCACTTATCTTAGTTGATAAAAAAAAAGTATCCTTTACACACAAGATAAATTTGTACTTTAAAAAATGGTAAATAACTCTATAATTTCTGTTGTTAGTAAAAGAATTAGGCCTCAAAATTGTTTGTTATAATTCAGTAAAACATCCTCTATAAGAGTCCACCGTATGACTGTTAAGAGGGTATGCTGATTTCTCAAACTGAAATTTGATATGGATTCCACATGCATCATGCCACAGTTGGGAGAGTTTCTTTGCAGATACGTTTTTCTTATCTTTCAGATCATGTCGATTAGGTTTTTAATGTGTATGGAAAGAGAAAGTATATTAAAGATAAAGTGAAAAAAAAAAGTGAGTGAAAGAAAAAGTAACTATCTATTGATGTGAGATGCTTTTAATAAGTATACTAGTTTGTGTTTTTTTTATAAAATTGACTTATATCTAGTTACTAGTTTAAATTCTAATTAATTTGAATCAAGTTAAGTTGGACTAACATAGGTGAAATTCTTTAAAAAATGTCTTCTGCATTTATATGATCTGTAAAATAAAATTTGTTGAGAAGTGTTTGAATTATCTAAGCCCAAGTCCATTGAAGGCCCACTAAAACTCTGTAGTCAACTTTTTTTTTTTAATGAATAACTTAGTAAGATGGACTTTCCTTGTCCTAAGCTCAATTTGTAAATATACAGAAAAGATTTTTTGTTAGTAATTTTGTTTCTTCCTAATACAGAGTAAATCACGACAGTGAAAAATAATTAACAAAAGCTCTACTTTATTGGTTGAAAACAAAGCATGGTGAGAACAAGCTTTGGATGGCTATGTTCCACAACTATTTATGTGTATTAATCATGAAACAGAGCATAACGAAGCTTATTGCAGTGTTATCACACAGGTCTTGAAACATGCTTCCAAAATCTTATGCTCCTTTCAATAAATTTATTTGTACTATTTAGGCCGTGTTTATTAACAATATTACATCAATGTATTCATGAAAACTAAATATTAGTATTAGTTAAGAGTGAGAGAAGGAGAGAAATGACAAATAGAGATCCTGATAAAGTATACAATAATATAAAAGCCGAATACACATACAAAAGACCTACGTTTTTCCATTAAAAAAAACAACTAATCTTACCAATTATTACCAAAGGCTTATGAATGTGAGAGCTTGCAAATGTAGATCAAGCAAATAATGCAACAAAAAACAAATATAAGATAATTTCTTTAATATAAGATAATTTCTTTGTCTTGGTAATAAAAAGAAAACAACGTATAACATCTTTTCTAAGAATGGACACTACCAAATGCTAATACTTTCACTTTTGTTGAGCTCCTCGAAGGGGAAAAGTTTAGACAATACGCAAGTTCTGAATAGCAATCCAAATTTAGGATTTCCTAAGTGTTTGGAGCAAACATATGATTGGGATTGCTGACAAGATTAATGCAATTTCTCAAATTTAAGAATTTAAACTTCGCAAGTGTAGTAATTGATGGATCCACTTGCAATAATCCAGTACAACCTTCAAGGCCTAGTTTTTCAAGATTTGGAACTCCACTAAAATTTGGTATCTTTATCAAAGTTTTGGAACCACATAGGTTTAATTTTTTTCATCTTAGGAAGCATCTGTTAATAAGAGTGTGAGATCAATAGCGATAAACAACTATGATAATTGCATATAAGAAATGAAATAAAGACATTTAACAATGTATAAAATGTATCCATATTAATCATGGATTTGATTGAATGATTCCTATTTTTTTAATGTGTAATAATAAAAATAGGGCATGACATCACCTTTCTGCCTTTCCATACATCTGTGATGTTGCTATCAGCAAATCAATTGAACAAGTATATCTAATTCAAAATTTCATGGCAAGCAAGTGAAATGATATTGATGCCATGAAACATATCGTAACTTATTTTCCATAATTACCCTTATGGAATGCTTTAGATATATTAGTATTGCCTACCACCATAAATAATAACCTTTTGCCATCTATGGCCACCAACAACCATTGCCACTGTTGATCATTGGTCACCGACCACTACCATTGTTGGTCACAGGTTGCAGTCGCCAACTGTCACTGGTTATCGACTCCCACCATTACTGATCACTGGCTACTATCGTCGTTGATAATCAATCACCTGTAGTTGCAGTCACCGGTTGCCACCACCTACAATTGTCAGTTGCTAGCAATCACAGATCACCAACCGCCACCACTACTGCTAGTCACTGGTTGCTAGCCATTGGCAATCGCTCACCACCATTGGTTCCCGATCACTAGCTGTTGCCACCATCTGTCATCGATAAGTTATTTCCACACGTTAATCATGAGTGAAGACCAATAAGTTCTTGGAAAAATGATAGATGAGGCCCTCACACACTTTATTGAATTTATTACATTTATTAATGATCTTATTGTTTGAAATATAAAGTTATACTACCTTCATTCCATCCATAACATAGGAGACAATTTTCAATTTGTCTTATTTCAAAATATAAGAGAGAACCGACTTTGATTGAAGTAATTAATGCATTTTTTCAAATTTTATGTTTAATTAAAGTAGACTTATTTTTATGAGGTATGAGTTACATTTGTGAAAAAAAAAAATTTTGTAACATATTTAAGATGTTTAATTATTTTCTTGATCGTAATGATTTAATTATTTGTTTATTTTGAAACAGATGTAGTATCATTTTCAATACAATTTACTAATAACTTTATATACAATTTTGAAAATTCTATAAGGAATTACTCCCAGATCATTTAATTCCTTCCAAGATTTTCAATCACGTTTCCAAAATTTCAAACTTATCTTCTTAAATTTCTTCTAAGTAACATATTAACGATGATATGGAGTTCCAAATTATTTTCAAATCATCTTTACGATTTCCAACCATGTTTACCAGGGATTTGGTTACGGTGTGCTTAAATGAAACGCTACGTTTAGATGAGATGAGTTATGACCACTGATTTCGAAAAAATCTGAACCGTTGATTCAAAAACCTATTTGCAGCCAAAAACAAACTATTCAATTAAATAGCTTATCCAAACTTGTAATAATTTATTTTATTTATTTTTAGTACTATTAAATTTAATTAATTGTACGTTGGCAAAAACATAATTAATTGTATAATTTCTACAGAAAATCCAAAACAAAAAGAAAAAATTACACCCAATCAACTTTTGCAAACTGGCGAGCCAGTTTGGATTTTGATACACTTTCACATTCGATCAAAATAGAGTCAAATTTCTGGCCAAAAAAGAAAAAATAGAGTCAAATTTTGGTTTTAGGACTTTAGGTGAAACCGAACCCTATTATACTATATATTTTACATAACTTTTTTTTTTAGGAATATGTCTTACATAATTTGAATAAAAATAAAGATTGACATGTACTTTGAATTGAAATGCTTGTTTAAAATTTTTTTTTTTATACTTTTCACTGTATATATGTGTGTACACATTAGTTGGGCATAACACAGGTCATAGACCATGCTTCCATATATATATATATATATATATATCAACAATATATAAACAAAGTTATAATGATAGAAGATGCATTACTGATTTGAATTGGTTGATTCAAAGTGACTTCCAACTCTGCATTAAAATAGTACTCATTAATCTTTTAAGGTACATATATTGTACTCCCATGTGTTATGTCTTCCATTTTATAAGATGAATCTTTCTGCTCCTTATATTAAATTTATTTGTTCTCTTTAGCAATGCGTGTAATATGTGCATCAATAATATTAGTTTATTGTATTTATAAAAAATAAATAATAATAGTTGAGAGAGCCAAGAGAAGAAAACTGGCAAAGTAGGTATATATTATTCATGAATACTATATACACTTACACAAGTAAATTATGGATGTCTGACCTTGCAAACATAGATTAAGTAAATTATGCAACAAAAACAAATTCAAGATAATTTATGTGCTCTGTGGAAAAAAAAAAGAATAGAACATAGCATCATACTTTCACTTCAACGGCGCCCCCTCAAAGGGGAAAAGTTCAAACAATATGCAAAGTATGCCATCTTTAGAAGTTTCAAATAGTTTAGAACATATAAGTGAATGGAAATACTCATAATATTAATGTAATTTCTTATATTTAAGAATTTGAACTCTGAATGTTTAGTAATAGATGGATGAATTAGCAATAATCTAGTACAATCTTCAATCTTACCGTTCAAGCTAAGGTGAGATATGACGAATTAATAGAGAATTGAAAAAACATAACATCCCCAAGTATCAAATACACTTATACTGACCTTCAATCTTACCCTTCATTACCTAATTAAGGGTTAAGGATACGTACATTTCACCTCACAAATACACATTAGGTAAATAAAATAACAACAAACAAAGTCACGATAATTCTTCTGCTCTGGTAAAACAGAGAAGAAAATACAATATTTTTCCTATGATAGGACCATACCAAATGTTGAGTACTCTCACTTCTATCAAGCTTCTCAAAGGAGAAAATTTCAAACAATATGCAAATTTTGAGCAGCCAGCCAGATTTAGAGTTTCCAAAGAGCTTAGAGAAAATAAGTTGTTAGGGATGCTAACAAGATTGATGCAATTTCTCAAATTCACAAATTTGAGATTTGAAAGTTTAGCAATAGACGGATCTAGTTGTAATAATTCATTGCAACCTTCAAGGTCAAGCCTTTCAAGATTTAGAACTCCTCTAAAATTTGGTGTCTTGATCAAGTGTTTGGACCCACACAGATTCAAGTTTCTTAGCATAGGGAGCATCTGCCAATGATAATGAGTAAGAGAGCTGAGATAATTAGCTATGATTGTATATAAAAATACGAAACTATAAATTCTTAACAGCAGGTCAAAGGTATAGATCATGTTGATTGACTAACTCCTAGCTTTTTTAATATGTAATGACAAGAAAGAACAAATGAAAGAACATGAACATCACCATTTCGCCCTTCCAAATTTCTTTGATGTTGCTATCAGGCATAATTAACTGAACAAGTGTGTCAGACTGAAAACTTGATGGCAAACAAGTGAAAGGATATTGGTGCCACGAAACATACTGTAACTTGCTTGGAAGATTATTGAGGTTTCCAGAACAATTCACATTACGAAATATGAGCAATCTAAGGTTGCTCATAGTAGATAAATTGTTGATCCTCAATGTAGCCTCTTCTGGCTTGTCCAAATCCAAGACAATAGCTTCAACTTTGTTAAAAACCTAAAAAATGGAAATAATGAAATCTTAGATATTTATTAGTTCAGTTTTGTAAATTACAATGTTTTATGAAAGGAAAAAGGGCACACAAAGCTTACCATTAATTCTTGATCATATTCCATAACAGATTCCATTAATTCTTCATCATGTTCCATAACAGATTTGATATCATTGAAAAGCCACAATCTACTTCGATCTTCTGGATAGTAAAGGCTTTGTCTTCGAACAATTTCTCGTCCCATTGCTCGCACCATATCATGCATTTGTATTTTCTGATTTGATATGGTTATTAGTGATTTTTCAAAAAGAAGGTTAATTCCTTCCTCAACTGGAAAGCCACAGTCATGTAAAATTTCTTTCACATAATCAATGTCCTTCCCTATAAAAAAGCACGCCATGTCCAAAAACATTTGCTGAGTATTCTTATCCAGTTCATCAAATCCATCTCTGAGCGCCATTATTATCTGATTGGGAAGAATAATTTCTTCTCTATTGAGAAAACTTCTCCATTCTACAACACTTGCTCCAAACAAGGCTGAACCCAGCATTTTAATTGCTAATGGAAGGCCATTAGCATATTCCAACACCCTATCTATCATCTCTTCAAAATCATTGATAGGATATTTCCATTGAAAAGCTTTTGGATAAAATAATTTAAAAGCTTCTTCCTTTGTCAACAATTCAGGACCGTAAATAGCATCAACCTCAGGTGTTTGAAGTACTCGTTTATCTCTAGTTGTTATGATAATTCTACTCCCTCCTCCAAAACAGTTAGATTTGTCATCCAAGTTCAATTCTTTTAGATCTTGTACAAGATCGACACCATCAAGAACTATGAGAAACTTGTGGTGTCTTAACCGCTTGCACGATAAGAACTCTTCACTTAGAATATCCCTTATCTCCGAATTTTCTGTCTCCATATTTCTACGAAGAAGTTCTTGTAAAGATACATCACCAAGCTTTAATCGTCTGCTTAGATGGGGAAGGAAACAAAAGGCATCAAAATCGTGAAAGATCTTAAGATATAAAATTGTAGCAATAGAAGACTTCCCTAATCCAACCATACCACAAATGCCTATAACTCGAACTACATCTTCCAGACCCAAATCCAAAAGCTTTTCCACTTCTTCCACACGGGTTTGCATGCCAACAAAGGGAAAATAGCCATAAAACATTTGATCTACTTTTTCCTTGACCTTTCTGACAATTTTCTGAATAGCTTCTGACCTTGAGCTTTAAACAAAAAAACATGAAAATAGAAACATCAAATCAATAAAATTTGTATCTTCCTAAGGCGTGAGGAAAAAGGATTCGCTGCTACAATTGGTGACGGTTACAATAACAGATATTAATAACCATTCAGGATAAATTTATATTTAATTTTGATGATCCAGATTTTATATTTGATTTTCTTAAAAAAATTATTATTTTTTGTCTTTAAAGAAGTTGGATACAAAATAAAATTCAACTTCTAATTATAAATTTTTAAAAAAATAATGATTTAAAATGAAAAAAAAGATGCATAAAATCTTTGGACTATCCATATTTAATCTAGAGTGTTCAGACCTAAAGTAAAGCAATATAGCACTATGCTGCAATATTTTACAGAGAAGGGAAACTAAATCTAAGTGTGACTGGATAACCAAAAACTACTTTTTTTTAGCTTAGCTTGAATAAAATATATAAATATCTTACCAACATGATTGTGTCAAGTAAAAAAGACTCAATATCTTTTAAATAATGTTATGGGTTCAAATAATGTGAATAAAAAAAAAATAACGTTATGAAGACTATCTCTTTTAGCCCAATGATACTTGAATTTGGATTAGTCGGTAGTACTAAATATTAGATAATTCTAAAAAAACAAATGTATGTATCTCTCCTAGATTAAATTATACAAACTTCTTTTCTATTTTAAAGATTAATACAAGTTGCATGTGAATTTTACTAAAATTATATTGATCTTCCCTCTATTTTCATGAATTACACAAACTAGATGTGAAACAGAGATTAAGGGTGTGTTTGGATTGGTTTATGTATAAGTAATTATAAGGATAAGTGCTTATTTATAATAAATTATGAAAATAAGTGATCATATCAAAAGTGATTTGTGTTTAGATATTTTTACCCTATAAGTTATTTTGAGAAAAGAAATATATTTGAATTTTGGTAGTTTAAGTGATTACTTGGTAGATAATGAGAAGTAAAAGTGAAATAAGTGATTATGAGATAATAAATGATTATGTGTTTGGATTTTATCTTCGTGTGCATTTGGGAACTGATCAGCATAATCATTTTTTTCCTCCATAAACACTTTTTTTATTAATCTAAACAGGCACTAAATTACACAAAAGCTCCTGCAATGTTGATAGAATTATTTGACCCTCTCATAAATCTTCAAAATATGAAAATATACACAAATTTGTCTTCAAAATAAAAAGATGCACGAGTAAATAATTTTAATTTTAGGCAAATTTATGGGAGATCTGTATAATTTATTTTTATTTTTAGAGAAAAGTTAATTTGTGTAAGTTTTCAAAAGAAAATGAGTTTTTATAATTTAATAAAATTCAAGAGAACTCTATATATAATACAAATTTTCAACACTGTTCTAGTTAGGAAAGCCCTATACATTAATCGGAAGCCAACCGACAATGCGCTCCAGTTTTGATTAGTTGATAGTATATGCAAGATACCAAAGGAATTAACACTAAAGGCCATATAATTTTGGAGCAACTCAAGTCTGTGTAATATATAGTCAATTACCTTTCTTTTTTCTTTTTGGCCAAATAGTCAATTACTGATTACTCAACAGATTTTATTTTTTTAACCCCTAAGTTAGTAATTGATCAACAGTTACTCAAACAAAAACATCTGCAATTAATTTCCATATTAATAATACTCGGTGGACAAACATGACTACGAAAAAAATTAAGAGCTAGGACTCAAACAAAAATAGGTGCAATTAATTTCCATATTGAGATTTGGTGGACAAACATGACTACGAAAGAAATTAAGAACTGGGAAAATTACTTACATATTTCGTACATCACAACCAGAGAGTTCGGCCACTTCTTTGATTGCTCGCCACTGCAACCGTATTCTTAATTTCTTGTCTACATCTTCTCCATCCGATTCTTCTCCATCTGATTCTTCTCCGTTTGATTCTTCTCCATCTGATTCTTCTTCGTATGGGTACCTTTCTTCATGTTCTTCAGCAAAGGATGGATCTACATCGTAAAAAACTGGTATAACCCTCCCTCCTACATCTGGGCGGGGTTTAGGGCTATGGATCTGTTGCTTCATAGCTAGCCTCCAACTTTTTACTTTGTGTGTATCGGCTTCAAACCTTTCTTCAAGTTCTGTTGCAGCAATGACTGGACCTACAAAGGGAAAATCTCGATGTTGAACTACAAGACAAGGCCGCGGTTGAAAAATGGTGCACCTCGCAACCGCTAACAGTTCCTCCAAACGCCATATTGAAGAAGTGTACTTCTTAGAGAAGACAACAATAAAAATCCAGGATTGTCGAATTGCTTGGAGAAGGTGATCTGGAAGATTGGAGTCTGCCGTTTCAAGCTCCTTATCATCTCCAAAGATTCTGAAACATTCTGCTTTAAGAGCTGCCGACAGGCCATGGATGAACTTATGAGTGTCTTCATCGCCTCGAAAGCTTAAATATACATGAATCGGCTTCGATGATGATAAGCTGCTTTCAAAATACTCCATCGGAAAGCCCTAACAGGAACGGAATCACAATTGCTCATGGAGGCGCTGGTTGCAGCATTTTTACTCTTAAATAATAATCTGCCACCAGAAGTCTTCATCAATTATTTCGTCACTCTTTAATTTATTCTTTTTTTTAATTAAACTTCTTAATTTATTCGATAGGCCTTTTTCTCTGTGAATCTGTCCAATTGACACGGGACCTGTTTCAGCGCGTACCATGTGCGTGTCATTGCTTATGTGCGCACCAGGTGCGTGTGCCAATGATATTTTTAAATATAAGAATAGAATTATTAGCCTTAACTTAAAATTTGAATTGATAGATAAAATGATAATTAAATTGATATATTAACCAATGAAATAAAATCTCTTAAAAAATTATTTTAAAATAACACTAATTTATTTACTTTATTATTAATTCCTAATTGATAATATTATTATTTTTAGAATTATATTTTAGTTTTATTTTAAATTTTTTCAACTAAGAATTATTTGATCTTATTTTAACTCTTATTATTTATGTTTATCTTTATATTTCTATTTCTAATATTTCAGTTTAATATTTTCTTATTCTTATGTTCTTATATTATTATAATATAATAAGAAGACATTTGTTTAATATTTTCTAATTTCAGTTTGAAGATAATTCTTACAATATTATTTCCGAGCCCTTTTTGAAATGCATTAAATGTGATTTTAGATTTTTCTCCAAATTGACTTTAGAATGCAATTCCTAATTGTTTCCTTCTGAACTCACATTTTTTAAAAGGTTCACATTTACATTTATTTCCTTATCAATAAAATCTTCATTAATTATTTATTATTATTAATTATTCTTTTTTTCTTCTCGCTACTGTCGGTAGAAAATATTTTGCAACATTCTTACGAATCACTTTTCCAAATTTGGCTGAGGATGTGTTTGGATTGGATTATGTATAAGTGATTATGAGGATACGTGATTATTTATAATAGAGTATGAGAATAAGTGATTATATCAAAAATAATTTTTGTTTGGATATTTTTACCCCATAAGTTATTTTAAGAAAAGAAATATGTTTGGATATTGAGGTTTAAGTGATTATTAGGTGGATAATAAGAATGAAAAGTGAAATAAGTGATTATGGGAGGATAAGTGATTATCATAAGTTGAAAAAAAAATTTATAAAAATAATCACTTAAATAATGATAAGTGATTATTTTATCTTTAGACATGTTTGGTAACTTATTAACATTAGCACTTTTTTTTTTGTCTGCATGATCACTTTTTTCCCTTATCCAAACACACACTCAGCATACTTGGCTTAATATTGATACGAAAGTTATCCTATTTGCAAGTCAAAATAGTAAAAGCAATAATTAACACTTTCAGAAAAAAGACCTCCTTTTTCTTGGAACTTTACAATCCATCCACCTCAAGTTCTAGTCTTTTGACTCCATGTTCCTGACAACACGTTTTCTACTATTTTTAAAGTAGCTGAGGGCTATTCCAAAAAATAAAATAAAAAAGCAGCTAACACGACGGCAATGAATTATTCACTTGGAAATAAAGGTCAAAACCGGCCAGTATGACAGACTTTAGATCTGAGTTTAATCTATTATCCTATATCAAGTCTTTTTTTAGGTTCAGATCTGAATCTTTAAAATGTCTGATCTGGTTTGAAACCTATTAAAGACCTACTAAATTAGTAGGTCTTTAAATAGGTTTGAAGGCTTAGGTCTTGAGGCTTTAAATAGACTAAAAGCCTATTCAAAGTCTACATCAAGAAAAAAATATATAACTTGTAACATAGAGACTTTAACAAATAATAAAATACATAACTCAATATAAGTAAAATATCTCAAATTATAATATTATTTATAAATAAACATGTAATATAGAGACTTTAACAATGACTAAAGGAAACTCAAACAAACATGAGATTCTAAGAAATTAAAGTCTGATTATGTATAAGACAGCACAACATATGTATACTCAATTAGGTTCTTCCCCTCAATTCATTTTTGCATATCAGGCTACATGAATGATTTTGGCATTTCCTTCTTTGATTGTTCCTCTATTTTGGAACAAAAGAGGGCTTGCATCAACTTGGGATCAAGCAAAGAAAAATGAGTTCTTAAAATAGTCTATGTTTATTCCAACGCATCTACTATACAATTTAAGTATTCAAATGTAGCTCTGTACCTTTATATATCTACATTGATCACAGACACTAAATCAAAGTTCTCATATAAAATGGATGACAATGCATCTCATATAAATAAAGCAAGAGAGATGAGGGAGCGGTTGAGAAGACGTACATCAAGCTCAAATTGCAACTACGGTGGAGGGATACGACGGAGGCAGCTCCCAGTTGCAACAATAGGAGATGTTGACGGGGAGAGGGAGGCAATAGATGGAGGTAGCTAGCAGAGTTACATACTCATAGTGGGGAGACAGAGGTGAAGGCAACACAGAGATGGAGGCGAAGGCGACGCGAAGACAGAAGCCAATGTGATGGTGATGGATGGAGGCTAGGGTTCACTCTTTAGGGTTTGTTCAAAGTAGATAATTGGGATAAATTAGGAACAATTTAGTTTTGGCAAAATATGAATATAATATTATGTTTTATTAATAAATTAATAAAATTAATTTAAATTACATTATTTATATGTTATTATATTAAATATATTAATATATATATATATATGTATACAGGCCTGACCTGGTAGGCTTTAGGTCAGGCCTGAAGTAAATATGCCAGGACTGTTTACATAAAAAGGCCATTAAAAAGGTATATGCTTAGCATATTTCTTAAATAGGCTGGGCCAGGCCAGACCCTAGGCCGTCTAAAAGGGGTTTGGCCTATTCCCACCCTTACTTGGAAAAAAAAATGCAATAATAAAATCATTGTGAAAAGTTGAATAAAAGAGCCAAAAAAAAAATAAAAAGTTTATTTCATTTGTCACAAATTTTTATCTCCATAGAATCACAAACGGCAATTAATTATTCATAAACGATTTATGAAAATACAAATATTTGATCAGAATGATACTTACTTTTTTTCCCCAATCTTAGTCATAGTTAAATATATAAAACATCATAATGGACACAAATTTATATTAGTTTGATTTCATCCGAGTAATAATTTCTGTCCCAGTTAATTTTAATACTAATCTTTGTAAGTAATAACCAAATTCCAAAATTACAAAACTTGCTACATAATAATTGATAATATATAACTATTCATTATTCATCCAAAATGTAATGCCCTTCATGATATTTTTCTTGACATTGTGTTCAGGATCGGAGGAAACAGGACGGAGAAAGGCTTAAGTGGAGTCCGAAAGAGCTCCACGCCGCGACGAGAAGCAGGGCCACCACGGCGAGAAGCTTTCCAGTGGCATTGTTCGGGATAAAGTGGTGGCGCCGCGGCGGTATCTCTGGGGCCGCGGCGAGAGTCGGAAAAATTGTTTAAATTCGGATTAGTCGGACGCAAAAGAAAGAAAGAAAACGAAGGGAGCGACGAAGCAAGACCGAGGAGCAGTGCTAGGGCTCGACATTTTCGGCGTCCAGGAGTGATTTTCAGACCGAGGGAGCTTGGATTTAAGTTGGTTAGTGTTCTAAACTCCTCCCTCTCCATTCTCTTCGGTTGGAATTCGAGATTTTCGGTTGTAAGGTTGGATCTTCGGGTTTTGGCCGGAATCCACTGATTGAAATGGATGTTTTGAGGTTAAGGAAGTGTGTTTTGGTATCATTGTTGCTTGGATGTGAGTTTTGAAGGGATTATCTGCGTTTTGAGCTTAACCCTAGGTTGTGTTTGGTTAGGGCTCTTGGGAATCCGAAGTGTATGAGGTTGTGTGGTGTTTGAGTGATCCCTAAGAGCTTATTGATGCATGAAAAGAGTGTTGGAACCTTGGGTTAGAAGCATGAACTAGGTTAAATTAGACCCTATATAAACCAGCTTAAAAGTTCTTGATAGGAGCATGAACTATTTCCATCCCATGACAATGAAGAAATTCCGACAATTAAGAGATTCCGTGCGTCTCGTTACTTTTCCACCAAATAAGCTTATTGACATGTTAAGATTTAGTGTAGCGTATCCTCTTCAGAATGCAGATTTATTTGTATAAGGAGATAGGATCCGAAGTATAAGAAATGCTGTTTAATCTAATGTAATGTGGTAGAAGAACATTATATTATCTGTGGTGATATTATTATTTTGCTGCTTGAATATTTTTTAGTGAGTTTTGTGGTTGATCAACACTTTGCATTAATGTTCTGAGTTAATTAAAGAATATATATTCCATTTCATATTGAGAAGAGGTTGAGTTTTTTTTTTTTAACAAAATACTATATTATGAATTTAGTCTTAAAAGTAGGAATTTTTACTGAAAGGGATGATAGGAATATTAAGACTAGCTAGTAGGTAGCAATCCAATCATATGGTGATAATATGTATTAGCTATTTCTCTAGCTTGCCTGAAAGCAATTAGTTAGATCAATCCAATCTCATATATATATTTAGGAATTTGAGCTTTGAAAAATTAGTGATGGATGAATCAAGCAAGTATAACTTCCAATCTAAGCATTCATGTTAAGGTGAGATAGGAGAATCAGAAATAACTGATAAAAATATATCATTCCCAAATATACCAAATACTCTTATACAGACCTTCAATCCCAGCTTTGCTTTCACTACCTAAGCTTTATGAATATATTTGACCTCACAAATACATATCAAGTAAATAAGACAACAACAAACGAACGGATAATTTTTTTCTTGTGGGAAAACGAACAGAAGAAAGTACAACAATTTCTCTAACAATGGACTATACCAAATGCTAAGCAGTTTCACTTCTATCAAGCTCTTCAGAGGAGAAAATTTCAAGCAATATGCAAGTTTTGAGCAGCCAGCCAGATTTAGAATTTCCAACGAGTTTAGAGCAAATAAGCTATTGGGAATACTGATAAGATTACTGCAATTTTTCAAATTCAAGAAGTTGAGTTTTGAAAGCATAGCAATAGATGGATGAAGTTGTAGCAATCCAGTACAACCTTCAAGGTCCAATCTTTCAAGATTTGGAACTCCTTCAAAATCTGGCGTCTTGATCAAATTTTTGGAGCCACAGAGATTCATTTTTCTTAACCCAGGTAGCATCTGTCAATAAGAAAGTGTATGAGAATAGAAATTAATAATTAGATGTGTTTGCATATATAGAAAAACATAAAATTTAAGATATTTATCATCGGGGAAAAGGTATCTATATTAATCATGGATTTGATTGAATAACACCTTGGTCTTTTAAGCAGAAAAAATAAAAGACATGAACATCACCATTTTGCCGTTCCATACTGCTCTGAGGTTGCTATTAGGCATTATCAATTGAACAAGTGTATCAGATTGGAAATGTGATGGCAAACAAGTGTAAGGATATAGATGCCATGAAACATGTCGTAAGTTGCTTGAAAAATTATTTGAGTGTTCCAAAACAATTCACATTACGAAATATACGCAATCTAAGGTTGATCATAATTGATAGATTGTTGATCTTCAATGTAGCCCCTTTTGATGCCTCCAAATCCAAGACTATAGCTTCAACTCCATCAATAACCTAAAGAAATAATGCGTTTATATAGAAATATTGAAATATATTAGATAATAATTTTTTTATGTAAATTATAATGCTTGACTAAAGAAAAAGGGGTACACAAAACTTACATCGGCAGTGTAGTTTTCCATAATATATTTGACATCACTAAAATGGTACAATCTACTTCGTTCAATTGCAAACCAATGAGGACATTCTTGTCAAACAATTTCTCGTCCCAATACTCGCAACATACTATGCATTTGTATTGCCTGATTTGAAATTGTCATGAGTGATTTTTCAGTAAAAAGTTTGATTCCTATCTCTGCTGAAAAACCACAATCATGTAAAATTTCCTTTATGAAATGAATGTCCTTCCCAGTAAAAAAACATGCCACATCCAAAAACATATCCTTGTACATGTTATCGAGTTCATCAAAACATTTTCTGAGAGCCATTATTATCTGATAAGGAGGAATGATTTCTTCTCTATCCAGAAAATTTCTCCATTCTATGTCGCTTTTTCTGTAAAAGAATGAACCCAATTTTTCAAGTGCTAGTGGAAGGCCATTACAATATTCCAATGCCCTATATATCATCTCCTTTCTATCATCAGAAATTGCCCGTTGTGGAAACGCTTTTGAAAGAAATAGATGAAAAGCCTCATCCTTAGTCAAAAACTCAGGTATGTGAATAGCAACAACCACAAGCTTTTGAAGGACTTGTTCATCTCTGGTCGTTATAATGATTCTACTACCTCCACCAAAGCAATCTAATTTTTCAACCAAGTTCAATTCTTCAATATCTTGTACAAGATCAACACCATCAAGAACTATGAGAAACTTGTGGTTTCTTAACCTTTTGCATGCTATGAACTCTTTGCTCAGAATATCCCTTATCTCTGCATTTTCTGTCTCCAAATCTCTACGAAGAAGTTCTTGTAGAGATATATCACCATGCTTTAAACGTCTACTTACATTGGGAAGGAAACAAAAGGCATCAAAATGGTGAAAGATCTTCAGATATAAAACTGTAGCAATCGAAGACTTCCCTAATCCACTCATACCATGAATGCCTACAACTCGAACTTCATTATCTGAACCCAAATCCAAAAGCTTTTCCACTTCTTCCACACGGGATTGTATCCCAACAAAGCTAAAAGAGCGGTAAAATATTTTATCTATTTCCTTCTTGATCCCTCTAATAATTTCCTGAATTGAGCTGAGAAATTTTAAACATCAAATCAATCCAATTTGCTTCCCCCAGGTGTGAGGGGAAAGGATGCTAAGGGTACGGCTGATACAATAACAAAATAAATATGGTAGATCTAAATTTTATATACAAATTTCTCAAAAATTGTATTATTTTTTATCTTAAAACAAGTAGGATAGAATATTGTTAACTTCTAACTGTAGGTTTTAAAAACTAATGATTAACCATAAAAATTCAAAAAGATCATATAAGATACAATATATAGCACTATGCTGCTGTGTTATGACAACAAAGAAACAAAATCTAAGTTTGAGTGGATGATAAAAACTACTTTTTTCAATAGGGCAATAATTGACCAACAGTTAAGCAAAAATATCTGCAATTTCCTTGTTACATATGACTTGGTGGACAAATAAGACTAAGAAAAAATTAAGAGGAAAATCACTTACTCATTTCGTACATCCCAGCGGTCAGGGAGATTGGTCACTTCTTCCACAGCCTCCTTCCATTTGGATACCTTGGTTAAATCGGAGAGACCGCCCTCATGTACATTGATAGCTTGCCACCATAAGAGTTCCTCTTTGGTAAAGGATGGATCTACATCGTAAAACACTGGTATAACCCTATATCCTACATCTACCCAGGGAACTTCACTAGCCGTTGTTTGATAGCTATCCTCCATTTTTTTACCTTGTCTGTGTCTGCTTCAAACCTTTCCTCAGCAAAGAAAGGATCCACATAGTGACATGGTGGAAGGATACCACCGTTACAAGCCCATATATGAACGATGCGCTCAGCAATCTGGGAGAGTTCCTCCAAACACCATACTGAAGCGTTTTTGGAGAAGACAACAATACAAATCCAGGATTCTTTAATTGCTTCGACAAGGTGAGGTGGCAGATTGGAGCCTGCCGTTTCACGCGTCTTATCATCTCCAGAGATCCTGAAACCTTCTAACTTAAGGGCAGCCGAGAGGCGATGAATGAACCTACTGGTGCCATCATCGTCGCCTAGAAAGCTGAGATATACATGAATGGGTTTTAATGATGAGATGCCTTCGAAATACTCCATGGGTTGAAAGCTCCAAGGAATATTTGAATGGAATCACAGCTGCTTAGTGAGGTTTTGGTCCCCAAGCAATATATTACTCTTAAATAATCAGGTGCCACCACAAGTACCAAATCACCCGAAACTGCCCTCAACTGTTCGTCATTTTTCTGCCATCCTGTTGACCCAAAAAGAAAAAGGGAAAAGTTTGTTCAAACTCTTCAATGTTTGTATAATGTAATATTGCGCAATTAAAAAAAAATATAAACAACTATACCGTATATTTATCTCAATAAATAAAAATATCCCCAAAATATAAAATTGAAAATGCAGAATAGAAATTGGAAGCTTTTCCATTTTTTCATATACTAATTCTTTTTTGAAAAAAAACCTTGTATATTTCACGAGATGGCTTTGATAATTTAACCTTGAATCTCCTCAATTTTTCTATTCTGTATACTCGACTGGAAGTTTGAATGTGGTCATCCTCTATAGATTTTGTTCATGGATAGCACTTTCTCTTAAACAAAAAAAAGGAAAAAGGAGGAGACTGAAGAGGAGCTTAAGCCAAAATAGTAAGAGAGAGTAAAGATACATATATAAGGAGGGATATGGGTCCCTCCTTCATTTATTTTCAGAAACTGAAAAACATATTGAGAGTCTGTATGCCAAAATTTGAGTTTGGGCATGTAAGAGGAAGTCTTTTAATTATAAACTACATATGTAGTAATCTAAATCGTGTTTGTGAGAATTTCTAGTGAAATTAGATATTTTATGTATTTATGGCTTTTTTTTTCTCAATGTAAATATATACTCCACAATTCATGACTTTTTTTTAAATATTATTCTCATATTAAACATCAGTGAATTTCATGACATTATATTAAATAGGAGAATTTTGAAAAAAATTATTTTAAATTTTAAACAAATTTAAATTATTTCCTGGTTTTTATATGTTTTTTTCATTTACATCTTATATTTAGAAATAAAAGAGTATTTTGTTTACTTTCCCAACAATTATTTAATCTTTTTTCCCAAGATAAATAAGAGTATAAGCACAACCTCAATTAATTGTGGAAAAAAGTTGCAAGACAACAAGACTTTGGTCAGTTTGTTTAAACTTCTAAAAAATTAATTTTTAAATTGTTTTAAAAAATGATTAATTATTTAAAGATTTCATGAAAAATTATAATTATTTTATATTTAATTAAAATAAAATAAACACTTTTAAATTGAAAGAGAAAGTATAAAAATTGCATTGTAGTATTCCCGTGGAAATTTTTTTTTTAATTTTATAATTTTTTAAAATTAAATTTCGACATCTCCTTCTTTTTTTCATTATATTTTTTATCTACACCGTAACAATTTTTTTTTTTGTTAAGAAGCTACTTACAGTAGTTTTTTAAAATAATTAAAAAAATATTTCTTTTAAATTTGAATTATGTTTAAAAGCTTAAATAGACAGCCTAAAATAAATTTTAAAAAGTGATTTTTTATATAAAAAAAAAGGTGATTTTATCTATAAGTAAAAAAGCTCAAACAATCTGGTTATTAACACGAGAAGTTCTTTCCACGCGTTAAATCAAATTGGGTATCAAGTCACGTCATTAACTTATCATCCGAAAACCCGTGAATTCCGCCGAACGTTAACTCTTTTTTAGGCGAGACAAGGCCCTACCACTTAGCTTTAATCATATAAATATATATGGATAATGTATGATTGTTGCTCCTTTTATTTTTTTTATTTCTTGCAGTTTAAAAAAAGTATTTTTTTATATATTATTTTAAAATTTTAAGACTTTATTAATTATTATTATTTTATTTATATTCTCACTTATTATTTTAGAAGTTAAAAATAATATTAATTATTTTATTTATTTATTTATTTATTTTTATAAAAATATATTAATAAATTTATAAAAATTCTAATATATTAATTATATTTCTTAATTTATAAAATAAAAATTAAACAACACTTAAAAAGACTTCAAAAGAAGACGGAGGTAGTGCTGGGCACTCCTTGAACAGTGCAACGATGTTGTCGAACTGTGTACTGGGCACACCTCTGCTCTAGCTGTAAAAAAAATGTAACAAAAATATTTATATTAGTAGCCCAAAATATATAACAAGAAGTAATCATGGTTCTGAATGTACGAAAGAAAGATTGGTAATAGTGGTTGCTTTCTTGATTATGGCTGCCCCTATTTCTCACAACCTGGTTTCCTCCCTGATGTTTTGCTAATGAATTCTTCCATTATCAATCTTTTTTATCGTCCTTAATTAATTTGTTCTTTTGAGAGTTTTAGGGTCTATTTGAATGGGTCTTTAAATGAGTTTATCTATAAGTGATTATGAAAATAAATTCTTATTTATAATAAATTATAAGAATAAGTAATCTATTATATATATAAAAGTAGAACTAAAAGCTGGAACCTCAAGCCTCCACATCATTATTGTGGAAAAAATGAAAAAAAATATTATATTATCTGTGATATTTTATATTAGTTATTTACTATTATATCTTAAGAGTAGTTAAGATATGTGATTTAGACTATATTTACTATTATATCATAGGAGCAGTTAAAATAGGGGATTTAGAAATTGTTATGAAAATCTTTTTTTCTTTTAGTTGACATACGTTTAATTATGAACATATAATATATTTTATTTATGTTTTATCCTATTATTTGTTTTATCTATAATATTTGGAAAATATTATTATCTGTGAGATTTTATATTAGTTATTTACTATTATATCTTAAAAGCAGTTAAGATATGTGATTTAAACTATATTTACTATTATATCATAGGAGTAGTTAAGATACGGAGCAGTTAAGATAGAGAATTTAGAAATTGTTATGGAAATCTTTTTTTTTTGTTGACATACGTTTATTTTTGAACATATAATATATTTTATTTATGTTTTATCCTATTGTTTATTTTATCTATGATATTTGGAAAATATTGTTATCTGTGAGATTTTATATTAGTTATTTACTATTATATCTTAAGAGCAGTTAAGATATGTGATTTAGACTATATTTACTATTATATCATAGGAGTAGTTAAGATACGGAGCAGTTAAGATAGGGGATTTAGAAATTTTTATAGAAATCTTTTTTTCTTTTGGTTGACATACGTTTATTTCTGAACATATAATATATTTTATTTATATTTTATCCTATTGTTTATTTTATCCATGATATTTGGAAAATATTATTATGATATGATTGCAATCCAAATTGATTCTTTCTTTTATTATTGTGATGTGCTATTTTTTTCTATAAAATCAGCATTCCTATTTAGCATCCATACAACATTTTTCATCGTTCCTCAATTAGTTGTTGCCATAATTTGTTCTTTTATTTTTTTCATTGTTTCTTCATGCCGAAGAACGTTCGTAAGGTGTCTTATGATGCTGTGAGGGCTATCAATCCTCTGAGACATGATTGGCGAATTAAAGTTAGAGTTACACATTTATGGAAGATGTCCTCACATCATTCACCAAATGATTATAACTCAATTGAGTTGGTTTTGCAAGATGCTGATGTAAGTTTTTAATATATAGTGTATATATTGTCCTTGGTTATGTTATTCTCTAACTTTTTTATTTTTTATGTTAAATTAGGGTGATCGTATTCATGGAGTGGTAAAAAAAGTGTTCTTCTTCAAGTTTAAAGATATATTGAAGGATGGCAAAGTGTATATTATAAAGACATTTGGTGTCGAAAATAATACCGGTTCATACCGCACTACTAACCATGAATTCAAATTATATTTCCAATATTCAACCTATGTGGAATTACAAGTTGATAATAGAGATATACATCCATATGGTTTTTTGTTCACTTCTTTTAATGAAATCTTATCAAGGAATTCAGATGATCGTTTCTTAGTTGGTATGAATAATTTTAATTATATTCAATTTTACTTTTTATTCTATAATATGTATAAATTCATTTATCACTAATCAATTTGTTATAGATGTCATTGGCAAGTTAAGTGGCATTGGAGCAATTGAGCAGTCGGTGAAGGATGGTAAGCAATAAAAGAGGGTGTACATAATGATTGAAGATAATGAGTATGTGTGTTTAAAGTTGCTATATTGAAACGTATCTTTTTATTATATATATATATATAATATATTACCTATATATATCTTCTTTTTATGTATTCATTCATTTTGCAAGCTAATTACGTGAACTAACTTGACTTATTTTTCATTAATCTTTATATTTAGGAGTAATCAATTGAGTTGTACTCTATGGGGTTCATTTGCTGATGATGTGGTGAAGTATATGTCAGATGCTTATATCCCACCTGTTGTGGTTATCTTGCAGTGGTTTAAGATTAAAGAGTTTAATGGTATATATGTGTGTATGTCAATAAGTCTATGCTTATTAGTAATTAATGTTTTTTATTGATATTAGTGAACTTATGATGGTATTATTTTACAGGTGTTCATAAATTATCAAACTCTTTGTATTGTTCTTGGATGTTTGTTCATCCATCTATTCCTGAAGTTTCTTCATTCATTGAAATGTAACTTCTCTCTTATTTTATATTAATTGATAAGACTAATTAATTTAAATTTATTTTAATGCCCTTGAAATTTGCAGTTTGATAGCTATTGGTGTAAGTCTTGATCAACAAGTCACAACATTATCACAAATGACACCATCTTCTGGGAGTGATTATATTCTTAATGTGCAAGAGAGGAGAAAAGTAGATGATTTGCGCCAATGCCTAGCTGTAATATTGTTTTAATTTTTTATTCAATCAACGTATTTCTCTTTTTTTCCTTATAATATACTTTTTTATTGCTGATTATTTGTCAACTTGATGTATTATTATTTTGCTTAGGATACTATATGTTTGACGATGGCCAGTGTGTTACGCATTGATCTGGATCGAGGATGATATTATAACGCATGTAAGACATGTTCGAAGGGTACATTCCCAGATTGGGGATGGCTTCTTTTGTGAGCAATGTGATTGTATTGTGAAGGATGTTGTCCCACGGTATTTTTTGTTCTCCAAATATAATTAATTTGAATTGTTATTTTCATTAAATCAAAGTTAAATATGTTTGTATTTCTTTGTTTATCAATCATAATGGTATTTACTTCTGTTGGGATTTACTTCAGACTTAAGGTTCATTTCACTGTGGTTGATGAGACTGGATCTGCTCAATTCATTGTATTTGATCGGGAGTTTTCCAAATTTATTCAGTATAGTGCTCTTCAATTGAGGAAAAATATCTCTGAGGTTCTATCAATATTTTAAACAAAGCTTTAATAACTTTATTTAATAGATGTCGCTTTTTTACATGTAGTTATGATTATCCTAATTTTCTTAATTTTTTGTAGATTAACCAAGATGATGACTATGTACCAGAATGCTTTGACAAATTCCTTGGGAAAAAATTTGTTTTCAAGATTAAGACACCAGACTTGTATGGGAATACCTATCATTCTGACTTTGTTGTCCTTCGAATGTCCAATGATGATGATATTTTGAAGGCATATGAAGATAATGTATACAATTTACCAAGGACACCAAACAATGAGAACACTACTACATCTGTAAGTGTAATTGTTTATTTATTTGTAGTTCCAATATCCTCATGATCCATGGATTATATATATATATATATATGTGCATAATCTATTCTATATTAATTCAGGAATATGATACCTCTGGTGTTCAGTCTGAAGTTCAAACGTCTGATTCTATTACGCCTGAGGATTCTGGGAATATTAAGAAGAAAGTTATTGATGGTAATGTGATTAAAGATGTTCGCTGTGACCTATCAACCAACAAGATGAACAAGCGCATCAAGCTTGAAGATTGATTCTAATATTAATGCTTCAATTATGCTATTTCCTCAATTTCATTACGTTGTTATTTAGAATTATTGATTGACATTTATTATATTTTTGTTATGTTCAGATTTTAAGTCACGTATTCATGTTGATGTTATTGAGTATTTTTTCCCTCTTAATATTGAATAAGTATGGATTTTGAGAATTTCAATATTTATCCCTCTTTTCTATTACTATTCGTTTGGATTTATGGTTTTATTATAGATTACATATGGTAATAACTTTTGTGTATAAATTCATTAGATAATATGTTAGTTATTTAGTACATATTTAATTGTATTTTATTCATCCTCGCGAATCTTACTATAATATATAGATAAAGATATAATATATATATATATATATATTATTTGTTTATGCAAAAGTCTAATTGGTTAGCTTTCAATAATATATCTAACTGGAAATATATGAAAAAAAAGATTTCACATTACTATATCAAAGATAATCTATATATCTATCCCATGTTAAGAGCAATAGGGTATAAGGATTTAAATTTTTAGATATTATTATAATTCAGTAGATGGTATCTATCTATAAATTAATTTGTGAGATTATAATATTAGTTATTTACTATTATATCTTAAAAGTAATTAATATATGAGGATTTAGATATTTTCATATTAACATTTTTTCACTAGAATATTAGGTATATCTTTTGACAAATAATAGTATAAAAAATTTAATTTTGAAATGCTATGTCATTTATTATGATACAGATTTTTAAATATTAGAGTCCTTTTGTTTCAGTTTTTTTATGGAAAAATTAATTTTTTTTAGTTGAAAAAACACTTGTATACATAGATGTAATAGTTGTTTAAAATTTAAAAGATAATCAAAATCTAAAAAAAAAGTTAATGTTTTATACTTATTTCAAGAAGTTACTCACAGTGCTTTTTGAAAAAAAAAAAGAATAGTTATGATAGATGAGAGGAAAAAATTGATTGAGGCGGATATGTACACAGATAATTTTAAAAACTATAAAAATAATAACATGTAGCACAATAAAAATATTATAATACAAATCCATATTTTTCTCTTTAATTACTCAACAATGTAAAGATTGATGTTTTTTCTCTCTTAATCAAACATGAAATAATTACATACTTTTATGAAATCTCTATACAATTAATTACTTTTTTAAATAATATGAAAATCATATTTTTAAAAAAATGTAATAATGAAACAAGCTTAAAACATTAGCAATTATGTTTGTATTATAAATAAATATAATTTTTTTGAATGAATGTATTTTTTGTTGTTATAAAAAATCAATAATTTAAATTATTATAACTAGAAAATTATTTTATTTTTACTTATTGTGATTAATTATGAATGAAATTATTATCTCCATCTTTATAGGGATTATAAAAAGTTTTATATTATGCCCATTTTTAAAATTTTTATTTTTTCAACAAATAACAATTGATATTAACAATTATTATATATTAGGTTGTTAATGTTATACTAAGATTTGTAAATCATCTATAAATTAGTTGTTATCTTAAAATCAGGGAGTATAATCTGATATGAAAAAAACATTGTTATGATTTGTGTAGGTATATATAATCTGAATATATAGATTATGCTACTTGTACATTAGTAATTCTCTATAAATACATGCATGTTTATATAAGTTCTTGTGAATGCTGTAAACACATATATGTATGAAAAGAAAAATTGTTAGGCATTCAACTTATATAAACATACCCTTGATTGGAAAGCAATTTATTTTCAAAGTCCGTGTCAAAAGAATCAATATCAATAGAGCAAGTTCTATAAATTTGGTGATTCAAATGGGTGACATCAACATTGCATACACAGCTTATACCAACAATATTAATATCTAGGAAACTATTTATTGAGTATTTTTTTATGGCCATTAAAAGTTTATGTATGGAATTACGCTAATGGAGTATGCCTACAATAATGCTTATTCACGTAATGTTTATTTCTATTTAGATTTTAGAATAATGACTCTTTAAGTAATTAGTAGATTTATGTTGAATAAATTTGATATTTATATATCAATTACTTCAATGGATTAGCCACAATCATTTATCACATGTTTCAATAATTGTTTATTGATTAACATTAAAAATTGTGAAATGAAAAAAAAAGTTTTTTTCATGGTGATTACGAATTAATTTGTTTCAACATCAAATTCTCGATTGTATTATTAATACTTAATTGTGATATCTTTTAAATTAACACATAGCGAATGTTAGTTTGTAAAATCAATATTATCCAAAGATTCACTATATCAATGTTAGTTTATAAATAAGGTATGGGGATTTAGACGTTTAAATATTATTATAATTCAGTAGTTTATATTTATACATAAATCAATCTGTAAAATTATATTGTTAGTTATTTATTATTATATCTTAATAGCAGTTAAGATATAGAGATTTAGACTTTTAGATATTATTATAAAATAAAAGTTTATATTTATCCATAAATCAATTTGTGAGATTAGATGTTAGTTATTTACTATTATATCTTAAAAGAAACTAAAATATAATAATTTAGAGTTTTAGATATTATTATAATTCATTAGTTTATATTTATTCATAAATCAATTTGTAAGATTATATGTTAGTTATTTACTATTATATATTAAGAGCAGTTAAGATATGTGAATTTAGACTTTTAGATATTATTATAATTCACTAATATAATAATATTTAACCATACATCAATTTGTAAGATTATATGTTAGTCATTTACTATTATCTCTTAAGAGCAGTTAAGATATGAGATATTTAGATTTTTATATATTATTATAAAGTAATAGTTTATATTTATCCATAAATCAATTTGTGAGATTATATATTAGTTATTTACTACTATATCTTAATAGCAATTAAAATATGGAGATTTAGACTTTTAGATATTATTATAAATCAATAATTTATATTTATCTTTTGTCAATTTAACTAACTTCTTAACAATGACAAACACATCATCTTTGTTGCAAGTATTGACAATATATAGAATTAAAGCGGATCAAGATATGATGATCTATATAAATTGGGAAGTATACGTAATCATTATATAATAAAGATAATTATCAAGAAGTTTTAGCTGACATATGCGGGATGATATTAATTTAGCCGTGTCTTATGCTTCTATCATGCAAACACTAGATTGTTATTTGATTTTTAGTCTCCTTGGCAATCTCTTCGACACTCTCAGTAAGTTCCTCACGTTTTTTGTTGTTGCTTCATAGCTTTGAGGTAAGTTTCAAATTTTTATATAACAAACACAATTTTAAAAGTTATATCATGAAATTTTGTGTGTTATTCTGATCTCAATATGAAAGTTGTAATTATTATCATCACACGTAAACTCCAATTATAAAGTGTTATGCTATTTTCATTCTTCAGAAAAGAATATTGGACTGTAGACTACTCTATAATGATAACGATTATAATTATTAATAATAACACAAGCTGTTTTTTTTTTCAAAATGAGGTATTATTGTTTTCACAATTTTTTTTTTATATTTTCAGTATGATTAACTATGGATGGATAGAATCAGAATACTTTTAGGTTGTCTATATCAGCTGGAACACATACTCATCTAACACAAATGGAGACAACAAATGGTAAATTAAGTTTGAGTGTATTATTTGTATAATATTTATATTCTAATTTTCCTATCGTTGTATTTTTTTGTTATCAATTTAATTTAATTTTTTTGTATAATTTCTCTTAGAAAATTTGAACTACTAATATATAAAATTTTGGTAGATAAAATTCATTATAGGTCAGAACAGGTTGCTGCACATCGGAATCGAATTGAAATCATGAGGAAAAGAGTAAGTATTGCAATAAGTATTTTCTATTATTATCAATTATAGTTTTTATATTTAACATGTAACATATATATGATATAAATTGGGTTACTTTTTTTAACAGAGCGTATGAATAGATCAGAGAAAAATTGTGATGTTTCTTCATGCAATGATACATATATTGAACGCTCTCCATTGTCTGACATCACAAATATTGAAAATTCTATCCAAAGACATGGTATTATTTTCATTATATATATATTGCTATATATACTAACTGAGTGTTTATATATATTATCTCTAATATATTAATATAATGAATCTTCTATTTTCTAATTAAAGATGAACCCATATCAAGAAAGAAAACAAAAAGCCAGCGTCATAGGAATATCAGCATAGGAAATCGTCCTCTTGAAACAGCTGGGCCATCAAGTGTTGATCAAGATTATTTATTATCTCGGACTCAAGGTTACATTATAGTAAAATATATTAATGATTCTACAAAAAATATGCATTATGTATATGAAAAAGTTTATTATTTTATTCAAACATGGTAGGTTATTACTTTAATAGCTAATAGTAATACAGTAACACACTATAGATACATTACTTTTTAGATTGTATTTGTACTTTATTGCTAATTTAAGCATTTAAATTCATTTTGGTAGATTCCATTGAGATGATGGATAATAATAGCTCAAAATCATCATCTATTGTTTACTATAATAATTCTGCAAATTCAACTGTTGGATATTCCATTCAAGCTAATGCAGATAAAGCAGGTTTGATTCTTAATATTTCGCTATATCTTTAATTGTGTGTTTTATTAAGATTATGAAAAAAATATAATTTAATTATGTAATAAATGCTCATTTACATTCTATATTTAATAGATTATTACAACTAATATCTATCAGTATTGCTTTGTTAAAATTGTAATATGTTTATAGTTATACAAGAAAATGTTGAAGACCAATTGTTTATCAATCTAATCATGTCTGAAGATGATACTGATGATGAAAGTAAGATATATTGATTTTGTTTTTCATGGCATTATTTAACTTATGAAGATTATTTTTATATTAATTCCATTTTTAATGTTGCAAATGTTGATAGATAACTATCCTACATATATATCATTTGCTGACCTAGGTACAATATCCAATATTTTTTTCATACAAGCAGTTATTTTAGTATATGCCTTTATTAAATTGGTACCAAATGCAAATTCAATAAATTATATACATATATATATCTTTTTGTAGAATATTGTGATCTTGGAGATCAAATTTATACATGTCAATTTTGCAATGCAAAATTTTGGTTTGATGAAAGGACAAGGAAAGATGGTGCAAGAAGAAACCCATTATTCAGTATGTGTTGTCTTACGGGAAAGATTCAGCTTCCTTCATCACAATCTCCTCCATACATACTTGATAGGCTTTTTAATGGGAATGATGCCATCAGCAAATATTTTCACGATAATATCAGAGCATATAATATGATGTTCGCATTTACTTCTATGGGAGGGAAAATAAACAAAACAATCAATAATGGTCGTGGTCCATATGTATATAGAATAAGCGGACAAAATGTCCATCTTATTGGAAGTGTTCTTCCTATGGATGGAATGACTCCAAGATTTGCACAGCTTTATATTTATGACACAATCAATGAAGTATCCAACAGAATTCATTCATTTGGGTAATATATAGTACTTTATTTTACATCTCTTATATAGTGCTTCATTTTACATGTCATATAGAGCTTTTTACTTCTTATTTTTTATTCATTTATTGTATTATTTATGTTTTTGTATGTAGGGGGAAAGACAGAGATAGTATACTTCAATTAGATATGGTTCAATCGCTTAAAGATATGTTAAATGAGCATAATGTTCTTGTGCACACATTTTGCATGGCACGAGACATGTTAGGCGTAAATCAAACTGAGCATGTGAAAATTAGATTGATTCATAAACGTGGTAAAGATGGCAGGAGATATAATCTTCCTACTACTACAAATGAAATTGCAGCATTAATAGTTGGTGATATTGGATCTACAGAATCTGATAAGGATATTATTGTTCAATACAAGTCAAGGCTACTAGAGCGGATACATGAAACTCATCCACTATACTTACCAATGCAATATCCATTGTTATATGTGTATGGTGAGGATGGTTATCGAGATGACATTTTGCATAATGATAATATGTTGACTACACATGGCAGAAATAACAAACTGACATTGCGAGAATATTTTGCATACAAGATTCCAGATCGTCATGGTGATACATCATTAATCCTTTGTTCAGAAAAATTGTTCCAGCAATTTTTGGTTGATGGGTATGCAATGATTGAATCCCAAAGGTTGTCATTTATAAGGAATAATCAAAAGAAGTTGAGAGCTGAATTATACAAAGGCCTTGCAGATGCTGTGTTAAGAGGTGAGAATACACCATCATTTTTAGAAAAAAGAATAATTCTCCCATCATCATTCACAGGTGGTGTTCGTTATATTGTCCAAAATTATCAAGATGCAATGGCAATATGCAAGTGGGCAGGATATCCAGATTTATTTATAACATTCACATATAATCCTAAATGGCCTGAAATAACTAGACTTTTGGAGGATAAGAATTTACATGTTGAGGATCGTCCAGATGCTATAGTTAAAATTTTTAAGTTGAAATTGGATATGATGATAAAAGAAATACGGAAAAATGAGATCTTTGGGAAGGTGAAGGCATGTACTATTTTTATAAATTATTTCTATAGCTATACTTATTTGTTTGTACAATATTCAACTTCATATTACTAATAATATTTTATTATCATTACAACTCTATATACAATAGAGTTTCAGAAGCGTGGTTTACCACATGCTCATATTCTGGTGTTCTTATGTAATAATGACAAGTTTCCTTCATTAAGTGATATAGACAAAATAATATCAGCTAAAATCCTAGGTAAGGATAAGAATCCTAGACTATTTGAAGCTATCAGCACTTTTATAATTCATGGACCTTGTGGCTCAATTAATCCAAATTCACCATGTATGGTTGATGGGGAATGCTCCAAGCATTATCCAAAGGCATTTAATGGTAACACGATAATTGATGAAGATGGATATCCTAGGTATAGAAGGTTAGATAATGGTGCAATCATAGTAAAAAATGGCGTTGAACAAGATAACAAATTTGTTATCCCTTATAATCCATATTTATTGTTAAAGTACAATGCTCACATAAATGTTGAGCATTGCAATCATGCTTAATCAATTAAGTATTTATTTAAGTATGTGAACAAAGGGCATGATAGGGTCACGATGGCTTTTTATGCAGATTCACAAGATAATAATCATGATAGAATACATGATGAGATAAAACTGTACCATGATTGTAGATATCTATCTCCCTGTGAGGCTGTTTGGAGAATATTTTCTTTTGATATCAATTATAGGAAACCGTCTGCGGAAAGATTATCTTTTCATTTGCCAGATCAACAAGCTGTTGTATTTGATGATGATGAGTCACTTGATTCCATGCTAGAAAGAAGTTCAAACAAGAACACCATGTTTTTGGCATGGTTTCAAGCTAATATTAAGTATAAAGATTTAGCACAGCAGTTGTGTTACCATGAATTCCCAACTAAATTTGTGTACAAGAAGAAAAACCATGAGTGGACTCATAGGAAGAAAGGATTTTCAATTGGAAAACTATATTTTACTCCACCTGGCAGCGGTGAATTGTACTATTTGCGAACTTTATTAACTATAGTTAGAGGTTGTACATCATATGAAAGTATTATAACAGTTGATAGAATTGTTTATCCTACTTTTAGAGATGCATATTATGCACTTGGATTGTTAGATGATGATAAGGAGCACATAGATGGAATTATAGAAGCAAGTCATTGGGCTACTGCAGAGTTTCTTCGAAGGTTATACTGTATTTCTCTGTTGTCTAGCTCTATATCAAGACCAGAGTTTGTATGGGAGAAAACATGGCAATTCCTCTTAGACGACATATTGTATAAACAAAGATTTATAACAGGACATCAAGATATGTTTCAAATATATACTCAATTATTTTTATATAAATAATCAATTTGATAATTCAATTACATTTATAAGGTAAGTCATTTCAAAAGGTATTATATATTAATGTGTCTTTTTTTTTTGGCACAGGATTGCATCTATCAGATGAAGAAATTCAAAACTTTGCTCTTATAGAAATTGAAAATATTTTACAATCAAATGGTAAAAGCCTTATTGATTTCCATTCTATGCCTGTTCCCAACACAACAAGCAAAAATGTAAGTATGAAAAGGTTGATCCGAGCAGAATTAAATTATGATAGAGCTGCTCTTATTAATCAATTGCCTGCATTGATTAGATCTTTAACTCCTGAACAATTGAGAATTTATGATGATATTGTTTTAGCCGTTGACTCTGGTAAAGGAGGAGTATTTTTTGTTTATGGGTATGGAGGAACTGATAAAATATATGTATGAAATACTCTTTCAACCTCTTTAAGATTTCAGGGCAAAGTTGTTTTGAATGTAGCATCAAATGGTATTGCTTCCTTATTACTACCTGGTGGAAGAACTGCTCATTCTCAATTTTGTATACCTCTTGATGTTCATGAAGATACTATATGCAATACAAAACAGGGTAGTTATCTTGCTGAGCTATTTGTTCATACTTATTTAATTATATGGGATGAAGCGCCTATGACTAATAAATTTTGCTTTGAGGCTCTTGACTGTAGTTTAAGGGATATCTTAAAACTATCCAATCCATCTGCTGTGAATCTTCCTTTTGGAGGTAAGGTAATTGTATTTGGTGGAGATTTTAGAGAAATTCTACCTGTGATACCAAGAGGGACTTGAGAGGATATGGTGTTTTCTACTATTAATTCATCTTATATTTGGGATCACTGTAAACTACTTACTCTGACAAGAAATATGAGACTCCTTGTAACAAACTCATCTGATGCCAATAGAGAAATACAAGAGTTTTCTGATTGGATTCTTTCTATAGGTGATGGAACAAGTACTGATACTAATGATGGAAACACTGATATCAAAATTCCTGAAGATTTGTTATTGTATATGTCAGACGATCCTATCAAATCAATAGTAGAAGCCACTTATCTGAATCTCTATGAGAATTTGAACACATCATCTTACTTCAGAGATAGAGCTATATTAGCCCCTACTTTGTCTATTGTTGATCGTGTTAATGAATATATGTTGTCTTTATTACCAGGGGAAGATATGGTGTACAATAGTTCTGATAGCATAATTAAGGAAAATTGTAATATGGATTCTGTTGATGATCTCCATTCCATTGAATTTTTTAATTCAATTTTCATGTCAGGTCTTCCTAATTATGAAATTAAGTTAAAGGTTGGTGTACCTATCATTCTAATGAGAAATATTGACAAGTCATTAGGTCTTTGTAATGGTACCCGTCTCATTGTTACACAAGCTGTCAAACATGTACTTCAAGCTAAAGTTCTGTCTGGATCAAATGAAGGGATGAAAGTTTGTATACTCAGAATATCTATGATTTCATCAGATTCAAGATTATCATTTATTATGAAGCGACGTCAATTTCCTGTAATATTAGCTTTTGCTATAACAATTAACAAAAGTCAAGGGTAAAATCTATACAATGTGGGTTTGTACTTACCAAGACCAGTATTAACACATGGACAACTTTATGTTGCTTTATCACGTGTACGATCTAGAAGTGGATTGAAGATATTAATTCTAGATCAAGATGACAATTCAAGTGACACAACCACAAATGTTGTTTACAAGGAAGTGTTTAATAATCTCACTTAATTATATTATATTAATCTATACTTTATAGTCACTTAATATTATTTATAAATTAAACAATTTACAATGTTATTATACTCTCCATTTATTTGTATAATTTTATCATTTATCATATTTAAAAAATGTAGTTAATCTTATTGATCTCGTGTATCACACAGGTTACATACTAGTTATATTAAAAATAATTTGAATTTGGATATTTTTACCTTATAAGTGATTTTAAGAAAAAAAAATTTAGATTTTGGTAGTTTAAATAATTATTAGGTAAATAATGAGAATGAAAAATAAAATAAGAAATTATAATAGAATAAGTGATTATCATAAATATAAAAAAATAGCTTATAAAAATAATAACTTAAATAGCTATACGTAATTATTTTATCTTCGAGAACATTTTGAAATTGATCAACATAATCACTTTTGTTTTCTCTACAAGTATTTTTTTTTTGGCTTATCCAATCATGCACTTAATTTTATACTTTTGGCCAACTTATCTGATGGGAATGTTAGCTTTTCCTCTTCAATGGTGGAAAAGGTTGCATTGAGACCGAAGAAAATAATCACTTTTGTTTAAGTAAAAAAGCTCACACAATCTGGTTGTTAACGCATGAAGTTCTTTCCACGCGTTAAAAACAAATTGGCTATCAAGTCACGTGATTAACTTATCATTCGAAAACCCGTGAATTCCGCCAAATGTGACCTCTTTTTTAGGCGAGAAAACGGAGCAAGGCCGTACCAATCAGAGCCCGTTTCATTTTCAGGTTAAAACTAAATTAAAATAAATAAAATTTATAAAAATAAAATTTAGATAAGTAAGTTTTAGTTTTATATATAAAATTTTTTATCTTGATTCTAAATATAATATTTTTATAATATATAAGGTAGTATTTATTATATATTTTTAAAAAATATTTTTATTTAATGTATCTAAAAAGAAAGAGAAAAAAATTAAATATGGATAATTTTAAAAAAATATTGAGATTTTTGAAGAAATTAAGGTAGTTAATTAGTTTTAATTCTAATTATTAATTCACATGATTGGATTAAAATAATATTATATTAAGAATTAGATGGAGTATTATATTTTAATATTTTATTTTATAAAAATAAGTTTGGTAAAATATCTATTTAGATTATAAAAGTTAAAAATATTTTTAGATATATAATATAAAGTAAATTTATTTCTCCTTTTTCAAAACACACATTTTATTAAAAGAAACCCTTTCTTTTTCAAAATCATAATTTAATTCATTTTTTATTTTTTTAAAAAATAATTTAATTTAACCATACATATTGTTTTTAAAAAAATTATGATTAAAAAATTTTTTTTTCATAAAGATGAACCAAACAGCAACTTTATCTTATGGAAATGTTTAGCTTTTCCTCTTCAATGGTGGAAAAGGTTGCACTGACAATGAAGAAAATCATCACTTTCGTTTACATTTTCCATCGAAGTTTAAGCTTTTTCGACACGTCAATTAAGTACGATCATCAATAGAACATAAATTAACAGTGGAAAAAGTTGCGAAGGACAAACAAAATTTAGGATGATAAGTTCTTTCCCCACGTTAATGATGACCGAAGATCAATAAGTTCTTGAAAAAATGACAGATGAGGCCCTCACACACTTTATTGAATTTATTACATTTATGAATGATCTTATTGTTTGAATTACTATATAAATTTATATAATTTTGGATTTGTGCACAATTTACTAAAAATTATACTTTTTATACTTCCAAGTATAAAAAATTACTTCCAAATCATTTAATTCCTTCCAAGATTTACAATCACGTTATCTTCTTAAATTTCTAACTCCACTTCCACAATTTATTCCAAATCTAGGGAGCATATTAAGGATGACATGGAGTTCCAAATCATTTTGAAACCATCTCTTCGATTTCCAACCATGTTTATTAGGGGTTTGATTATAACGGTGTGCTTTTAAATGAAACGTGTTTAGATGACATGAATTATAATCATTAATCTCGAAAAAATATGAGCCATTGATTCAAAAACCTATTGCTACCCAATAAAATATATATTCAATTAAATAATTTATCTAAACTCGTAATAATTTATTTAATTATTTATTTTTTGCAGAATTAAAGTTAATTAATTGTATGTTGGAAAAAAAATAATAAATTGTATAATTAATTTCTACAAAAAATCCAATACAAAAAGACAAAAATTACACCCAATCAACTTTTACAAGCTGCTGACCCAGTTTGGGCTTGTATACATTTTCACATTCGATAAAAAAAGAGTCACAACCCGAATTCTATTTCTGTATTACACTGCTATTATGTTCCTCATAATTTTTATTTTTTTTACGAATATGTCTTGCATAATTTAAATAAAAATTAAGAATGGCATTTGCTTTGAATTGAAATGATTATTTTTTAAAATTATATTTTGTTTTATACTTTTCACTGCATTTATGTGTGTGTATACATGCACACAAACATATATATATATATATATATATACATATATATCAACAATAATATCAACAAATTAAGTTATAATGATAGAAGATGGATTACTGATTTGAATTGGTTGATTCAAACTGACTTCCAACTCTGCATTAAAATAGTACTCATTACTCTTTTAAGTTACATGTATTATACTTCTATGTGTTATGTCTTCCATTTCATAAGATGAATCTTTCTGCTCCTTATATCAAATTTATTTGAACTATTTAGCAATGTTTCTAATATGTGCATTAATAATATTACTTGATTGTATTTATAAAAAAATAAATAGCAACAGTTGAGAAAGCTAAGAGAAACATAGAGAACAGGTGAAGTCCGTATCATTCATGAATACCAAATTGTACACTTACACAAGACCTTCATTCTTACCATTCATTACCAATGGGTTATGAATGCCTGACCATGCAAACATAGATTAAGTAAATTATGCAACAAAAACAAATTCACGATATTTTCTGTGCTCTGGGAAAAAAAAAAGAACATAACATCTATTTTAAAAAAGAATAACAGAGCAGTTTCACTTCAATGGAGCTCCTCAAAGCGAAAAGTTCAAACAATATTCACAGTATGCCACGTTTAAAATTTTCTGTAAGAGTTTAGAACAAATAAGTGATTGGAAATACTCATAATATACGTATATAATTTGTCAAATTTAAGAATTTGAACTCTGAAAGTTTAGTAATAGATGGATGAGTTAGCAATAATCCAGTACAACCTTTAATCTTACCCTTAAGCTAAGGAGAGATATGACGAATTCATAGAGAACAGATAAAAATTATATATCATTCCCAAATATCAAATACACTGATCATGACCTTCAGTCTTACCCTTCATTACCTAACTAAGGTCATGGATCAGTACATTTCACCTCACAAATACATATTACGTAAATAAGACAACAACAAAAACAAAGTCACAATAATTCCTCTGTTCTGGTAATACAGAGAAGAAAATACAACATTTTTTCTAAGATTGGACCATAGCAAATGTTGAGTACTTTCACTTCTATCAAGCTTCTCAAAGAAGAAAATTTCAAACAATATGCAAATTTTGAGCAGCCAGCCAGATTTAGAGTTTCCACAGAGCTTAGAGAAAATAAGTTGTTAGGGATGCTAACAAGATTGATGCAATTTCTCAAATTCACGAATTTGAGATTTGAAAGTTTAGTAACAGATGGATCCAGTTGTAATAATTCATCACAGCCTTCAAGGTCGAGCCTTTCAAGATTTGGAACTCCTTTAAAATCTGGCGTCTTGATCAAGCGTTTGGACCCACAGAGATTCAAGTTTCTTAGCATAGGGAGCATCTGTCAATGAGAAAGAGTAAAAGAGTAGAGATAATTAGCTATGATTGAATATAAAAACACGAAACTAGAGATATTTAACAACAGGGTCAAATGTTTGTAGATAGATCATGTTGATTGACTCACTCCTAGCTTTTTTAATGTGTAATGAAATGAAAGAACAAAGGGAAGAACATGAACATCACCATTTCGCCCTTCCAAATTTCTTTGATGTTGCTATCAGGCATAATTAATTGAACAAGTGTATGAGATTGAAAACTTGATGGCAAACAAGTGAATGGATATTGATGCCACGAAACATGTCGTAACTTGCTTGAAAGATGATCGAGGGTTCCAGAACAATTCACATTACGAAATATGAGTAATCTAAGGTTGCTCATAATTGATAGATTGTTGATCTTCAATGTAGCCCCTTCTGATGCCTCCAAATCCAAGACTATAGCTTCAACTTCTTCGATAACCTAAGAAATAATGCGGTGATACAGAAATATAGAAACACATTAGATAATAATTTTATTTTGTAAATTATAATGCTTTACTAAAGAAAAAGGGGTACACAGAACTTACATTGGTATGATAGTTTTCCATAATATATTTGACATCACTAAAATGGTACAATCTGCTTCGTTTAGCTGCAAGCCAAGTACATTCTTGTCGAATAATTTCTTGTCCCAGTACTCGCAACATATTATGCATTTGTATTCTTTGATTTGAAATTGTTATGAGTGATTTTTCAACAAGAAGCTTGATTCCTATCACGACCGGAAAGCCACAATCATGTAAAATTTCCTTCACGCAATCAATGTCCTTTCCGGTAAAAAAACACGCCACATCCAAAAAAATTTCCTTGTACATGTTATTGAGTTCATCAAAACAATTTCTGAGCATCAGTATCATCTGATAAGGAGGAATAATTTCTTTTCTATCTAGAAAACTTCTCCATTCTATGTCGCTTTTTTCGTAAAAGAATGAACCCAATTTTTCAATTGCTAATGGAAGGCCATTAGCATATTCCAATACCCTATGCGCCATCTCTTTACAATCACCCTCAGGATATCCCCATTGAAACGCTTGAGAACAAAATAGGTCAAAAGCTTCATCCTTAGTCAACAATTCAGGTTTGTGAGTAGCATCAACCTCAAGCTGTTGAAGGACTTGTTCATCCCTGGTTGTTATAATAATTCTACTCCCTCCACCAAAGCAATCTAATTTTTCAACCAAATTCAATTCTTCAATATCTTGTGCATGATCGACACCATCAAGAACTATGAGAAACTTGTGGTTTCTTAACCTTTTGCATGCTAAGAACTCTTCACTTAGAATATCCTTTATCTCTGAATTTTCTGTCCCCAAATCTCTACGAAGAAGTTCTTCTAGAGATATATCACCATGCTTTAAACGTCTACTTACACTGGGAAGGAAACAAAAAGCATCAAAGTGGTGAAAGATCTTCATATATAAAACTGTGGCAATAGAAGACTTCCCTAATCCACTCATGCCACAAATGCCTACAACTCGAACGACATGATCTGAACCTAGATCCAAAATCTTTTCTACTTCTTCCACACGGGATTGCATCCCAACAAAGCTAAAAGAGCGGTAAAATATCCCATCTATTTCCTTCTTGATGCCTCTAACAATTTCCTGAGTCGAGCTGAAAAATAAAAGTGGCAAACAAAAACATCAAATCCATCGGATTTGTTTTCCCCAGGCGTGATGGGAAACTGTTGGTGCGGCTTATAAAATAATAGATTAAATATGGTAGATCTAAATTTTATATACAAATTTTTCAAAAAATTGTATTGTTTTTTATCTTAAAACAAGTAGGATAGAATATTGTTAACTTCTAACTGTAAACTTTAAAAACTAATGATTAACAATTAAAGTTTAAAAAGATCATATAAGATACAATAGCAATATGCTCTAGTGTACAGCAAGAAAGGAACAAAATCTAAGTTTGAGGGGATGATAAAAACTACTTTTTTCACTTGGAGAGGTTATTTTAGCTTGAGTTAATAGGGCAATAATCGATCAACAGTTAAGCAAAAATATCTGTAATTTCCTTATTATATATGACTCAGTGGACAAATAAGACTGATAAAAAATTAAGAGGAAAATCACTTACTCATTTCGTACATCCCAACAGCCAGGCAGATTGGTCACTTCTTTCATAGCCTCCTTCCATTCGGATACCTTGGTTAATTCCGAGAGACCGCCCTCATTTACTGTGATAGCTTGCCACCATAAGAGTTCCTTTTTGGTAAAGGATGTATCTTTTGTTCTTGTTTCTTTGTCCTCTTTGGTGAAGGATGGATCTACATCGTAAAAAATTGGTATAATCCTATTTGGTACATCCCAGGGGTTCTCTACATGGGCCCGTTGTTTCATAGCTATCCTCCATTTTTTTACCCTGTCTGCATATGCTTCAAGCTTTTCTTCCGTAAAGAAAGGATCTAAATGATGACATGGTGAGTGGAAACCGGCTCTCATAGGCCACCCGTAAATAATGCGCGTAGCAATCTGAGAGAGTTCCTCCAAACACCATACTGAAGAAGCATAGTTTTTGGAGAAGACAACAATACAAATCCAGGATTCTTTAATTGCTTCGACAAGGTGAGGTGGCAGATTGGAGCCTGCCGTTTCACGCTTCTTATCATCTCCGGAGATCCTGAAACCTTCTAACTTAAGGGCAGCCGAGAGGCGATGAATGAACCTCCTGGTGCCATCATCATGGCCTAGAAAGCTTAGATATACATGAATGGGTTTTATTGATGAGATGCCTTCAAAATACTCCATGGGATGAAAGCTCCAAGCAATTGAATGGAATCACAGTTGCTCGGTGAGGTTTTGGTTCCCTAGCATTATATTACTCTTAAATAAACATGTGCCACCACAAGTACTGAATCACCCGAAACTACCCTCAACTGTTTGTCATTTTCTCCCATTCTGTAGACCCCAAAAAGAAAACAGTAATCAAGGCAAAAGTTTGTTCAAACTTTTCACGGCTATTTGGTTTAATCATTAGGAGCTAGGTGATGTAATGTAAAAATGTAATGTAGAAGATATGAGAGGATATAAGGTGATAATGATTACATTGAAAATTTATTTAGTATGATATTTAGATATTTAGAAATAATATTTATATTTTATTAAAAAAATATAAATACATATAAAATATTTATTTTGTTTTTAATTAAAAAAATCCCCCACCCCCATTCAAAAACCCGTGAATTCCGCCGAAAGTGAACCCCTTTTTAGGCGAGACAACGGAGCAAGGCCCTACCACTTAGCTAATCACACACACACACACACACATTTTAACAAAAATTTTTATTTATTATTTTAAAATTTTAAGATAATATTAATTATTTTTTTTACTTATTTATGTAAATATATATTAATAATTTTAATAAAATTTAATATATTAATTATATTTCTTAATTTATATAATAAAATTTTAAATGACACTTCGAACGACTTAAAAGAGACCTCCTTGAATACTGCAACGATGTTATCGAACTTTGTGTACTCGGCATACCTCTGATCTAGCTGAAAAAAAAAATGTAACAAAAATATTTATATTAGTAGCCCAAAATACATAATGACAACTTAACAAGTAACCATGTTTCTGAATGTACGAAAGAAAGATTGGAAATAGTGGTTGCATTCTTGAGTATGGCTGCCCCTATTTCTCGCAAACTGGATTCCTCCCTGATCGTACCAATAATTCTTCCATTACCGATCTTTTTTCTCGTCCTTAATTAATTTGTTCTTCTGCTGAGTTTTAATTTTATACTTTTGGCCGACGTATCTTATGGGAATGTTAGCTTTTCATCTTCAATGGTGGAAAAGGTTTGCTTTGAGAATGAAGAAAATCATCACTTTTGTTAACATTTCCATCGGAAGTTTAAGCTTTTTCGACACATCAATTAGGGATGATCATCAATAAAACATGAATTAACAGTGGAAAAAGTTACCAAGGACAAACAAGATTTAAGACGATAACTTCTTTCCACACGTTAATCATGACTGAAAACCAATAAGTTATTGGAAAATTGACCCATGTGGCCCTTACACACTTTACTGAATTTATTGCATTTATTAATCATGTTATTGTTTGAATTATAAATCATCCATATCATCATCAATCAATCAATCCATCCATCAACAGCGATGATTTCATTTACTGTTTATTCAGTTTATTATTATCTTCATTTTTCTTATATCCTTCCTTTTCTCCGTTTTTATATATAAAATCTTTTATTTTGATTTTAAATATAAAATTTTTTATAATATATGAGGTAATATTTATTATATATTTTTAGAAAAATATCCCTATTTAATATATCTAAAGAGAAAGAGAAGAAATTAAATAAAAGTAGTTTTAGAAAAATATTAAGATTTTCAGAAAAATTGAGGTAGTTAATTAGTTTTAATTTCAATTATTAATCTGCATGATTCAGTTAAAATAGTCTTATACTAAGGATTAGAGGTAGTAATGTTTAAGATTATTAAAAGGTGAAAATATAAATTTTATCACTTAACTTTGAAACAAATTTTATTTAAATTCTTTAATTTTTAAAAATTTTATTAAAATCTTTTAATTTAAAAGATACGGTCCAAAACTTCTTGAACTTAACATCATTAAATAAGTTAGCAAAAAATTTATTTAAATTAATCTAATTACTGTTATTATATATTAATTAATATAATAATTATAATTATTATTTTTTAGGATCAAAATAAATAATTAGTACCTTAGAAAAAATAAAAAAGTTAAAAAATATATTAATTAAAGGCATTAAAAATTATAATCTTAGAATAAATTATTTTTAAAATATTGTGGTAAAATGTTTGAAATGATTATATTAAAATTAATAATTCTTATTTATTTTGCGCAAATTGACAAGTTGAAAAATTTAATTTGAGAATGTAAGTATAAAAAATAAATATTTATTTTTTATAATAAAAATATTTTAATGTCTTAAAATAAATATTTAAAATTTAAAAATAAAACTTTTGATTTTAAGGTTGTAATTTTTAACCTCTTCCGTTAACATATTTTTAAAGTAGTAAGTATTTAAGTCTTAAAATTATTCTTGTTACAATTTTTATATTAATTAATATATAATAATATTAATAATGTAACTTTTAAATAGGTAAATTATTATTTTCTATTAATTTATTTAACGCTGTTAAGAATTAAGAAATCTTTAGTTATATATTAATAGTTAAAGTATTAATATAAAACATACTAAAATTAATGGACTAAAATAAACTTAATTTAAAATTAAAGGAGAAAAAGTATACTTTAGCCTTATTAAAAAATACAATTAATATTTTAAATTTCTTAATATACTTTTCAATAAATAGTAAGATAAAAAAAGAGTAATTAATATTATTTTTAATTTTTAAAAAATAAATAATGGTATAAATAAAAAATAGTAATTAATATTATTTTGAAATTTGAAAATAATAGATAAATACAAATAAAAATTTTCTTAAATTGTGATATAAAAAAAAGTAAAGGGAGTATTAGGACCTATTTCACCACGTTTTCTGTATTTTTGTTCTCAAAACAGTTTTATAAAATTGTTTTCCAAAACAAGTTGTGGAAACAAGAAAATAAAAAAATCTGTTTGAATAATTATTATCAAAATCATAATAAATAAGTGTTAAATAAGTTATTCAAAATTTATAACTTTATCATTAATGAGGTGAGTATTTTTCACATTTTTTGTGTTTTTCAAAAATTACAAAACACTTTAAAGATGTTCTGAGTTTTCTATTTTTTTATTTTTCTATTTTTCAAAACATTTTATAAAAAAATAAGTCTATTAAACAAGTTTTTTTATTTTTTTTATTTTTAAAAATAAAAAGACTATTTTGGGAACAGCTCTCACACATGACCAAGGTATTAAAAATCGAATCGGTTATTGAAATGGCTGAGGTAGCGGTTCAAGGTTCAATGGTCAGACCGGAGTTGGATTGGCTATGAATAAATTAATATATCTAAAATAATATGAATGAAAAATATAAAAGGTATTCATCAATAATAATAAAACTAATATTCAAACTAAGATAATAATAATAGTTTGGTACAACAATTAATCAACATTTACCATAAATGATTAAATATCACATGTTTCCAAATTTTATTTTTTTAAATTAACAAAAACCTAAAAAAAGAAAATAAAAATTTATATTATCATGTAATGAAAATAGAAATAAAAAAATGATAAGATATATAAATCACATTATTTGTTAACATTTTTTGATTAATTTCTATAGAAATGAGTAGTAGAAAGTATAAATATAAATGTTATTGTGATTATGTTAATTAGAAGAAAGTTTAATTTAATATATGCATATATATTAAATATTGCAAAAATATAACAATAACTACTTGCAGCTCAGATGGTGGAGTGGCACCTGTATTCTTATCAAGGAGTCTTGAGTTCAAGATATGCAAGTGTATGTTGGAGGTTTATTTTCAAGAGTCTAATTTAATATATATATATATATGTTAAAAATTGACTATATATACTAATAGCAACTTGTAGCTCTGTGGTCAACCACTCCTGCAAAGGTCAAAAGTCACTGCTTGGTTTTTCTGCGAACTGGTTCATTCCTGACCCGATTCATATGAAAATCACCGATCCAACCTGGTTCTTGACCAAGTTTAACCGATTCTTGTATTGCCTGATTCAGGCCATATTCCAGACCGGACCAACGTCCGGTTCGTCAGTTTTCCTGTCGGTCTAGTCTGATTTTAAATACATTGCATATGATCGTAATTTTACTGATGAAATTTCATGTTTTTATATTCCCTTCCTTTTTACCTTGCTTTATGTGACTTTGACTCAAGAGTGTAGTGTTTTGAAATCCTGAGGATCTCTCTTGTGAACTTCTCCAATACGTATCTGATTTTTTTTTTCTTTCCTCTCTTCGAACTTTCTTATTGACAGTGATATCTTTTCAATTTTTAATATATTATTTTTCTTGAGTAGGTCCCATTATCAAAATAAATATATATATAAAATAGGCACATGGTGGCGTCAACACGCTTTTTGTCCTTTTCACATATTGGCACTTTCTTTTTTCTTTTATTTTTAAAATATTTCCATAGATTAAAAAATATAAAATAATTCTAATTAATTAAGGCATCGTTTGGTACAGATGAATCACCACTTGGGAATGGGAATGGCAAACCACCATTCCTTATGTTTGGTGTGTGACAATCTTATTCCAATGTAATGGTTGACTCCCTTGTAAATGGGAATTAGCAAACCCACCATGCAGCTTGGGAATGCTAATCTTGGCATGAGAACCAAAATTTTAGGCCAAAATTGCCCTTCACCCAAATCTGTATAGTAGCCCCTCTCCTTCACAATGCCCACCATCTTCCACAATGTGCCCTTCTCAGTGACCGCGACAATGATGACAATGACAACTATGACAACAGGAACATCGACTACCTCAAAACAATTGCGCTTACTAGTCCATCTCTCCCTTCATCTTCGGTCCTAGTTATTCAACAGTAAAGCTTGTTAAAACTTCTAACCATGTTGCATGATCAACTTCGATCGTGCTCTCCACCCATCATTTGAATCTTGTTATTAATGTTGGATGTTCTATGATCTTCCTCGATTGCGTTCAAATATGTTTGAGTTCATCACACTAGTTCGAATGCTGTCATCATATGTTCGAATCTTGTCATCATATTCGTTTTTCAGTTCATCGGGCTCCATAGTCGATGGTGATTATGCTATCTACTTGACAAAAATTTGCTTCCAGATCTGAAACTGGAAATGTTGATTTGCCTTTTTTCTTTCCTAAATTTGGCTTGTTTGTCTGTTCAAAGATGTAGATGGAGGAAGGAGGTTGGCTAGTGAGAATGGTGGTGGTAGTGGTGGGGGAGAAGAAAGGATGAAGCAAAGGAGGGTTTTGTTTTTTTTTTTCTTTTTTTCCTTTGAGACTATAATAGTCATTTTCTATTATCATTCTTATCATTATTTCTAATCTACCAAACATATATTTAAAATTTATTCTCATTCTCAATCCCATTCATATCTCCATTATCATTCCATAAAAAATTATTCTGTGTATCAAACATAGCCTAAAAGTTTGAACCTATCCAGCTATAGCAATTAATGTAATTTGGACTTCCTTCTAAATTCCTTTTGATTCTTTCTTTAACTTATTCCACGAAGCAAGTTAGGATTGAGACGCGAGCGCTCTCGGCAGTAGCTGGCAGTGGGACTGGGTAGGCCCATCACGGTCGATTTATTTACACTTTCCATCCTCTTTTCACTTTAGGTTTCTTTTTTTATTTTCCTTTTTACATTATTTAGGTCAACTTTTAACGTTGTAGATTTATTTATTATTTAAATAATGGTTTAGATACAACTTGGTAGGAGCGGACAATTTTATTGTTCATAAAATTTGGATTATGAAAATTTTACAAGGAATGCATGTTATTAATATTACATTATAAACTCCTGAAAAATTTTAGTTTTTAGTTGAAGCATCCGGGCAAAAAACCGTGACCAATGCTTTTAAAAAAGTAGTATAAGGTGACTTTCACAAATCCGATGCGAGCTCTTCATAGATACTCTGGGATTTATGAGTATATGGTGATTTAATCTTTCTTTCCCTCGTTATTAATTAAAAAAAAAGTATATGGTGACTTTTTCTTTTGCCGTGAGTAAAGTTGAACATCTTTGCTGTGCTTAGGAAGTGAGCTTCTTTAACGATCAATTGCTTCCGATACTTGAGCTTGAGTATTCAAAGTCCATTTTCCTTCTTTGCAATCAGTCGAATAGCCATTGTCTCGACTATAATTGACTATACATATAATCTACAAAGTTTAACGAAATTCGGTAAAGTTGGTAGATAGATGTCTTCCATGACCATCTTATCCTAGATTCAATCTTTGAGGTGTTTAGAAATTTAGAGATAAAGTCTATTTTAGTGATCTTTACATCTTAAAGGGATTAAGTCTTCAATTGATTATATATATAGTTGAGGATACTCTAGATGCTCATGCAATTGATTATAAATATATATATGTATATATATTATATTTACTTTTCTTTTCTGCAAATAAGACATAATCTTGCATGAATGATCAAATATCAATATTTCACATTTCCGGAAACGAACTCTTAATTAAATGTGCAATAGTCAGAATTATAAAATAAGGAATAAAGTAATGACCAATTTAATCAATGCCCTCTACTCTCATGAACCAATAACTACTTCGGGTGGTCTCAAATATAAATATATTTTTTAAATATAAGAAATAAATAAAAATTATTATAAAGGTTATCTAGCGCATTTAAGATTTTTTTCTAAAAATACCTCTAAATGGATGTCACACCTGGAAATGCAACGCGGATGACTCGGAAAATGAAATAAATGGAAGAAATCGGCATTCACGATGGAGGCCGATTTCGGAGGAGTTGCCACTGAAATTTTAAGGAAAACTTTGGAAAATCAAAAGAAAAAAATGATGGTCTACAAATTAGAGTTAGGCTCAAAAGTATGATTGTGAGTGGGGAAGGTGTTAGGCACCCCTACAACACCTGTTCCTAAGAACGGTTACCTTAAGTTGATCATACAATTTTTATGGCTTTTTAAAAATTATTTTGATTGCCCTTTGACCATTCATATTCAAAAATAAATATAAAAATAAAAGAAAATATAAAAATGAAAATAAAGAATAAAATGAAAATATGAGGAGTAGGAAAAAATAAAATAAAAGAAAATATTATTTATTTACGAGGACGGATTTGACTCAGAATTAGAGTCTAGGACCTACATACCTTGTGATAGAGATCAAAGTCGACGTAATTCGAGCTTAAAACATGCATCACTTGGTTGATATTTTTATTAAAAATTTTTTTAAAAGAGGGTTTAGAGAAAATAATTTTCTTATTATTATTATTATTATTATTATTATTATTATTATTTGACAATCAAGATCTATGATGATTTTATCACTCATAACTCGCTAATTGATGCCTATGTGCCCACGGTGTTACCACTCAGAGTTCAAAGGTAAAAAGAAAACATTCAAAGGAAGACACATAATTTTTGTACAAATTATTTTTATTTTCTTTTTATTATAGAAATAAATAAGATTCTTTTAACACATATTTATTTATTTAAAGGAGAAACATTAAGAAAAATTTAAAATGTGATTATTACGTATATTTTGGAAGGGAAATAATCAACATATGTGATTACTTTATCACTTACAAGTTACTGATTAATACCTAAATACCTATGATGTTACCACTCGGGGCAGATAAAGGATATGAGCTCGGATGAAAACGAATAATTTTGTTTTCATTATTATTATTATTGTATATATTTTTTTAAATGAAAAGGCAATTAGAAATAAAAGAATGAATAAAAATTGAAGGAAAATGAATAATTTTGGTATGAATTATTTTATAAAAATGAAAATAAATAAGATGCTCTTAAGACATATTTATTAAAAAGAAAGCGTTAAGAAGAATTCAAAATATTATTATTACATATATTTCTGAAAAGAAATAATTAACATATGTGGTGACTTTATCACTCACAAATTGTTGATTTATGCTTGAATACCCACGATGTTACCACTCGAAGCAAATAAGTAGAAATAGTAAAAACTTGGAGGGAAATGAATAATCTTTGTTTAAATTGTTTTTATTTCTTTATTTCAAATTATGTAATGGAAAAATGCAATTAGAAAATCCTTTTCTTTTTTTTTTTATAAATAATTTGTGCTTAAATTGTTTTTATTTACGTATTTAAAAAGATGTACTTAGAAAACCTCTTGTACCAAGAATCATTTATGACACAAGGTATATGCATCAATATGCAACAACCAAATCACTGTTTAGACGAAAAAATCATGATCATGGAGCCCCTTTCAATGTCAAAAGTCATGTGCATAAGTAGTATGATTGAAAAATTCATATGATATTCTACAGGATACTAAAGCCTCTTAAAAAAATCAAATCTGTAATATAAAACCCTAGACATATTTTCCTTTTCTATGAAGTTTTAAACATCACAAATTGTCTATACTCAAACATCAAAACATGCTTTCGTGTACAAGAACTTTGGACTCACCCATTAGCGCGCTAAATAATTGGGGAAATATATATTGACATGCTTAATAAACTGATACTACAGACACTACGATGAAGCTTTTCCAATCAAACAAAAAGACTAAAGGATTCAACCAAAGACAGTAATTTACCATTCCAACTCTTGCATGACAATTGAAATCAGAGCATTAAAATGGCTAATAAATCTATGCTTAGCAAAGGGCTAACTAATCAGTCATCAAATTCTAGCTAGCACCAAAACCAGATTCATACTATGATTCCTAATGTCCTATTAAAGAATCTATTTCATAAACTGGGAAGCTTCTTATATCACACTTAAGAAACAAGAATTATTTACAACATAAGGTACAAGCATCAATATATAGCAATTGGATCATTGTTTAGGCTGAGAAAATCATGATCATAGACCCCCTTTAAAAACACATCATGGTACACTTGACAAGCATATTACAGAATATGACAACCTTTGAAAGGAAGAAAAATCTAGAACTCTTAGACCTGAAATACAATTATAAGCTAAATCTTTAAGGTAAACGATGTTTCTTTCCCAGTTAAAACAACTTAATCTTATCACAGCATTGGTATCACGCAGACAAATATAAATAGAACATGATAGCATCTTTTAAAAGGACAAAAATTCCAAAACTCCACAGGGCATGTGCCCAGCAGAAACTACAATTAAATAAAGAGAAACTGCATGGATGCTAAAATGAAATTCAGATTCATCAAAGCACCTACAACGATTTAAGAACAAGCTCAAATGAACATAACTTAGCCCAATAGCATATTTCGGTCAATCATAAACAAAACAGAGGATTCAATCGAAGATCCAAGGAGACAGTAAATATCATTCCTAGATTAGATCTAATATTCTCAATCTATTGCTTTAAAATTTAAAATTCAAAATACAGATTACTCATTAAAGCCACCCGATACCTTGCACCAAATACTCCACTGCTTCTTCAGACTTCGTTTCCTTTTGTCTGGGACTTCACCCTCAAGTTCCCTCTCTTCTTCCTTTGCCTATGCAATTCCCTTGGTCACTCTTGGGGTTTTACTCGCCTTTGAAATCTTCTTCCACTAGGGTTCCCAGCTGCCCAATTTCCTTGTTTCTCTTAGGGTTCTTTTCTATCTAGGGTTTTTTTCAGTGCCAAAAAATTCCTCGTCCATGCAATTGCCTTTGCTTGGCTTTTATAGGACTCTAGCGAGTGGCCTTCACCCTAAAAACCCACATGTGACTGCTTGTTCGGTCTAATTTCAAGCGCTCCCCCTGCCTTGCTTCAATCGCCTCATTCGTGCTCGAGCCACTTCCCTCTCCACTATTCTGCAGTACAGGTACAGATTGAGGGGTGAGATTTTATCATTTTTGCCTCCAGCTGTCCCTGCCTCTCTGAACCCTAGTTATCTTAGTCTTCTTCACACCTGAGCACCTTCGATCTCTCCTTGCCTCACCAGCACACAAGCTCTAGCTTCCCTTCGGCTTGAGCCTAGTCTCTCCCTCTGCATCTCGCTCATGCTCGAGCTCCCTTCGCATCTTGAGCTCCCTCTGTGTCCCGAGCGTTTGGGCCTCTGAACAGAGGCTCAATCTACCCTCGCACCTGAGGGCTCAGGTGATTTTGAGATTGAAACGCTGAGTTTCAGCATTTCATCCCCTCCTTTTTAATAATTTATTATTATTATTATTTTTTCTTATTTTATTTATTATTATTATTATTTATTTATATTTATCTTTATTTATTTTATTTTATTTACTATATTTGTTATTATATATTTCACTTTTATTTTTATTATTACTATAATCATTTCATTTTCATTCATTTTTTTGATATTTTATTTTATTATTTCTTAGTATTTGCGTTTTGGATTGGGAGATCGGGTTATCTACATTCGGCCCAATTATTATTTTATTTTATTTTTTTGTCTTTTCTTTTTTATATTTAGATTTATTATTATTATTATTATTTATTTATTTACTTATTATTTTTACTCCTTATTTTATTTTACTTTCATTACTATTATTATTTCTATTTTATCCATTTTTTAGTTTTTATTTTTTATTTTTTTGTATAAAACCCGGACAAAATACGGTGTTCACAATGGAATATAAATTTTACATATAAGAGATTATTAATTATATGAGTATAACTTTCTGGCATTAAAGTGGGTTCTTTCAGAAAAAAAAAATTCATTTGTGACAAACTTAATAATTCTAATCACTTTTAACTACTTTTCTTGGTTTATATAAAGAATATTTGTTTTTTATATTTAAGACGAGAAGGAGTAACTTACCCAAAACAATGAAAATAATTAAACCTCTTAAATGTGTATCAAATTAAAAGCTTTTTCAAGAATACTCTCAACATAATACTATCATAAAATTAATGACACATAATTAAATTCACTATCAATAATGATGGGTGATGGATAATTTGGGCAATGAATAATTAATACTTCAAATTCCAACACTAGTCCCTTATATTTAAGACCAAAACCACTCCAAAAAAAATATCTCTTATATATGAGATTAGAAGGAGTATAAGAAACAATTAAATACTCTTTTCATTCCAAAATATAAGAAACAAATAATTAAATCATTAAAATTAAGAAAACAATTAAACATATTAAATATGTCACAGAGAAAATTTTTTTTTCACATATGCTCTCATTTAATGTTCTCACTTACTCTTTCAGTTCATATTATAAGGTATTTTATATCTATTACTTGTATATTAAGAAAATTATTTTTTACCTTAAATTAATGCAAAAAGCACCCATATTTTTTATTTTACCCATATTAAATGCATTATTCTATTATCATTATAGAGTTATAAATGAGGAGCGAGGTAACATTAAAGACAGGGATAAAATGGGAAAAACAATATTCATACAAAATATGTTTTATAATATAGATCGGAGGGAGCAACTTTCATTTAACCCATACCTCGTAATAATAACTCTACTTTAATTAAGAGTAAAATCAGAAAAAGTGCATTAATTTATTATACAAAAGTCATTTATCTATTATATTTTGAAATAAAACAAATTTTAAAAAGTCTTTTATATTTTCGATGGGAGGTATTTCCTCCAGTTCTATATATAAGATCTTTTATCTTGATCCTAAATATAAGACCCTTTATAATATATGAGGTAGTATTTATTATACATTTCCAGAAAAATATCCATATTTAATGTATCCAAAGAGATAGAGAGAGAGATTAAATAAGGGTAGTTTTGAAAAAATGTTGAAATTTTCAGAGAAATCAAAGTAGTTAATTAGTTTTAATTTCAATTTTTAATTCACGTAATTCAGTTAAAATAATCTTATATTAAGGACTAGAGGAAATAGTACTTTATTTTTTATCATCAAAATTCTCAAATAATCTATGCAAAGTTATGAGATCATGGAGCCAAAATCTAACATGTGAGTAAAACTTTTGAAACCACGAAGGTTCAAAATTTTCACTTTAGGGAGCGTCTATAAGAAGGAAACTGTGTGGAAGTAGAAACAATTAACCATAACTATGATAACAAGTAAAAGAAATCTATAATTATGGCAAAAAGCATCGATAATAATGGATGTTTTCTTGACTATGGCTGCCCTTATTTGTGACATTCTGGTTTTATCTTTGATTTTACTATGAATTCTTCCATTACCAATCTTAAAGAAGTAGATTGGTAATCATGGATGATTCCTTGTCCTTAATTTATACTTCCTTCATTCCTTAATATAAGGGATAATTTGAGAAATTTCCATATTTCAAAATATAAGGGATATATGGAGTTTGTCTAGTGTATTTAATAATTTTTTCTAAAAATACCCCTAACTCACATGGTATGTTTTCAGTATAATTTATTTATATTAATTAAATAATGGAAGAATTATTAATATTAAATGAAGATATTTTTAAAAACTACTTTATATTTCAGTTAAATTTATTACTTTTCTTAGTTTATGTGATTTTATCTCTTATCTTTTATATTAAAAAATAGATAAAGTATTTTGTTTTGCAAGTGATTATACTTTTTTCCAACGTACCCAATGGGAATGTTGTCTTTTCCTCATCCGTTGCAATGTGAATGAAGAAAATACATATGCCCTTTTTCACTTTCCCACCAATTATTTAATTAAGCTTTTTCAGCATGTCAATTAAGATGATTATAACATAACATCAATCAATCGTGGAAAATGTTGCCAAGACAACAAGATTTAAGCCAATAAGTTTCTTCCCATACCTTACTTTAATCATATCTGAAGATTAATAAGTAAGTCTTTGGAAGAATGGGAACGCGATTCCGTGCGTGGAGGCCAGATCCACGCACAGAATATATGGACTTATATGAGTGGAAGGAGTTTTTTTTTTAATTTAAAAAAAAAACCTACATGGCCACACAATATTTTGTGTGTAGCTACGCAAGCCATGCGTGGCTTTGCACCACGTATGAAAATAGCACCGAGAAGAATGATGGATAAGGACTTCCAATTTCCAAACAACAAATAAGAACCAATGTAATTGAATGACAAGGAAAACAAGGTTGTTGGATGAAAATGTTCCGTTAAAAACATAGCTCAGTTGGAAGAAAAGGAAAAATAATCGTAAATTTAAGAACATCAGTTAAAAATTATTGAAAAAACAAAATTTAATATTATATTATTTTTTATTAAAATTAATTTTAGAAGAAATTTAATATTATAATTATTTTTAATTAAAACGAATTTTAAATTTTGAAAAATTATTACTAAGTTATAAGATAATTATTATTAAAAACTAAAAAATTATAATATAATTTTGAATACAATTTATATACAATTTTAAAAATTATATAAAAATTATTTCTTTTTTTATTAAAAAAACTATATTTAAATCATTTCCAAGTCATTTTCAATGATTTCTAACCATGTTTTCCTGAATTTCGATGGATCAAATTGAAGTAATTTAATACTCCATCCATTCCATAACTAGGGTGGTTTTGAAGTTTTGATTTTGTTTTAAATTTATATTTTTAATGCATTACTAATTTTTTAATTATACCGTCATCTCATTTAATTCAATGTAGGTTTTTTTTTTAGTCAAATTGTTAATGAATATATTTTAGTCAAATCCTTAATACTACCTCCGTTCCTTAATATAAGAGACAAAGAACAAAATTATACAGATTGAGAAAATAAATGGGGGAATCACATTTTGGGACCAAGAACTCCAATTAATTACAAAGGAGGATTTTTAACTAAAATTCAGCGGTAAAAATGGGAGATTGAGTTACAAAATTGGAAGAACAAGTAGTAAAAAAAACTGTTTTATAATTAATTTGAGATTTTGGTCCCAAAATGTGATTCCTCCAAAATAAATTATAATAATTAAATTTGTCAGAAAATTTAAAATAATTTAAAAAATATCCTCTTTTAATATTAATAATTTTCACATTATGTAATTAATAAAAATGAATTGTATTGATTTAATTAGAAATATTTCTTTAAAAAACTTTAATACACAAAACGACTCTCTTTTATTTTTCATATTTTGAAATAAGAAAAACCCCCAAAATAGAGAAAGTAAAACTCACACAATCAATAATTTCTTGGAACATGTTAAACAATACTAAACAACAAAAGAAATCACCCGAGTTGGCGTAAGCCCCGTTCCTTACAAAAAAAAAAAAAGAAATGACCCAAGAGAGCACGCTCTTCGAGATTTTGCCTCTCCCGATTTGGAAGTCCTCAAAAACATGGTGTCTTAATCAAATTTTTGGCGTCACTCAAGGATTGTTATAATATCTCGTTTAAAAAATTAATCAAAATTAAGTTTATGGCTTCAAAGCTAAATTGGAGATTCTCAAGAGGAACTCCCCCTACCCCCCCCCCCCCAAAAAAAAAAGGAAAAAGATAAGGGTTATTGAGATGGAAATCCTTTCTTAACTTAATTAAAACTCTACTTACTACTCCTTCCAATCTCAAATATAAATTATTTTTAATTATCTCACTAAATTTCTTAAATTTATTTTAAACTTTATCTATTTTTCACATTTATCTTTAATTAAATACTGTAACTTTTCAATCATTGTTTTCCTTCAACTATATGATTAATAAGGGTATAGAAAAAATATTTAATGACCAAGACATAATATGTTTTGGATCATAATATATTTTCTCAATAACCTATGTTTACAACTGGAGGGGTACTAAATTTGAAAGTGAAATTCAAAACAGTCTAATCATGACTTTCACCAAATATGATTTTTAAATTATAATACTTATGTATTATCGATAGATATCTCTTTAAATTATAATACACTCACATACAAATATGATTTTTAATTGTTCATTTTATTAATGAATACTTACTATACCAATCTTAAAAACATGGCAAATTTATTCTTGTGTGAGGGTTTATACTTTATGCTAATGTGATAGTCGCTAACCTAAGGTATCCGTTGAGAATATTGACTTTTTTATCTTCAATTATTGAAAAAGTTATAATGGCAATGAAAAAATTTCATACTCATATTACTTTTCCACCAAATAAGCTTTTCCACACAAAAAGATTTATTGGGGGTGGGGCCAATCCTGCCACAATCCTGCTGTGGGAGGAAGTAATTGTTTTATTTTTAAACTAGTTTTTTCTCCCGCGTAATGCACGGGATTATGGTAATGAAGGTATTTATATAGATAGCAACATCAAAGCTCAAGCTTATGGGTCAATAGTGTGTTCTTAAGTAAATTAGATATGTGCAAATACTTCCATGAATATATGTGGAGGTTTGAGTAGTGTAGAGTAATCGCTTATCCATTTTATGTATTTTAAAAATATATTTTCCCGACAAGTACTCAAATATATACAAAATTAATTTAAAAAACTCGTCCTTTGCATGCAAACATTTTATTTTTTCTAATTATTTTTTCTTTCTCCTTTATTTTTTTTATTTTTTTTATTTTCTTCATGGAATGAAACCTTATCATACTTCATTTTATGTAATTTTCTCCCTTTTTAATTTTAAATTTCAGATTTCACTCTCTTATTATAAATGTCAATTTTTAAATTTTCTTCTTTCTTTATTTTTTCATATACAAAATTAACATCTTTTCCACTCCTCCACTATTTCTTTTTCTCAAATATTTTTTCATATACAAAATAGGGTTATTTGTAGTTGTCGTACTGTTTGACAGCCCTGGATAAGAAATGGGCCCTGGATTGAACCGTTTTGTGTTTTTTTCTCAAGGTTTCTTGAGTGGAAGTAGTTGGTGCTTTGGGAAAAATGGGTATTTTTCAAGTCCTTAGTGTATAATGTGCATTTGAAAAGAGTTGTAATTTTTTGTATCTATTCTAGTTCGAGTAATCGCTTGTACTTGCATGAGGAAACGGAGGTTTTACCGGAATCCAGGTAAATGGAAGATGAAAGTGAGAGGTAACTGATCTTTGTGTATCAAATGAATGCGATAGAATTTTGAAACTGCACTAAATTTGGTATGGGTGAGGAACATTTTAACTGATCTTAAAGTTCTTCAGAGAAATTAGGACATTCATGTTTGTCCTGTGCATGAAAGTCTTGATTTTAATGTTGAAAATTTGTTGTATCTAACTATTAATGTTAATTTAAAATTTCCTTAATCTTCGAACAAAGTAGTTTTGCTTCGAAGTTATGATTTCTCAGGGATGTATTGGCTGAATTAATATTTTTTGACATAATTGCAATAATTAGATTGCATAAAATGGCATTATAACAGATAAGGGGTATATTTTAGGAAAAGCAATAGATTCATTGTGCTCTTTTTGTCATGAAAGAATTTGTGGCCCAAGTAGTCACTGAGTTGTGTGCCCCAAGAAATTATATTTTATCACAATATGACTAGCTAATATATGTAGGCAGTACTTGTAAAGATTCTTCTTCCAAGTGAGATTTCTTTTAAGTCTGTTTTGTTGAATTTTTTATGAGTGATATGAAAAACTGAGCCTTAAAAAAATAGGATTTATTCTTTGTGATAGAAGTGCATAGAATGTGTAACCTGTTGATGACAATTTGTACTTATACTGGTCCTAGTTAGGATTTAGCATATGCCTGTTCAGATGTGGTTATTGTGCTAGAGGTAGTAGATATATTTTGCGAAGAGAAATGGGTAGTATGCATTTGTTTGTCCAGTTAATGACAAGATTTTCTTTGACTATCTATCAAAACTAATTAAGTTTTCAGGAGAGCAAATATTTATACTGGAGCTACAACACATCAAAAATAGTTATATTAAATGGGATATCCAAAAGTTTGACATACATGTGATGATTGCCATACCAGTATATCCTTGTTTGCAAGCATAGTCATTGACTGTTTGTCTCCTTTCGTATCTTATAGAATATATGGTGCAGATAAGTTCAATATGATCTATTTTTTTCCTCAATTATGAATATATCATTTAAGGTACTGATAGGAACAATATTCGAAGAAATACTGATAAATTTACCTTGGTTTGCGAGATATTGTTGTATGCATTTGTCAATAGAAGTCTTTTACAATGAACATATGAACTTTGTTAATACCTATATAATCTATGTTAGAGCTATTAGTGAATGGATACTACTTTGACTTCTGAAATCAATAAATATAAATATAAAGTTGAACAAGTATGAACTGCTAATCTATTTTCAATCAATTCTGTTGTGTCCATTCTAATCTTTTGTCCTTTGAATTTCAAAACACCTCTGGATAGATAACGTTGACAGTATTATATTGTGGCATGTTGTCATTGCCATGAATGAGAATCCTCAGTCCATCTTTGCTTTTAATTCATGATAAAGCCACATAGATAATGTTGCAGCTATACCACTTGAGCAAAATTGATCCCATATTTTTTCTTCATGAATTTCAAGTGGAATGTGAAATCTTGAATGTGTTGTTCTTCCTCTAGGCAATAATGTTGCAGCTATACCACTTGAGGCTACATTTAGCACTATGTCTCCTCTAGCTCGAAGTGCACATAACAATGCATTCTAGAGGTATGTTTTTCCAATTCCTCCATAGCCATATATAAAGTAAAAATAGTTTGAAGGAGTATCTATAGTTGCAAGAATAGCATCAAATATTAATGTTTATTCAGCAGTGAGAGATGCAACCAATTTAGTTACTTGCATTTCCATTTGAAATCTATCATAGTTCAATTCTTCCATAATCAAGTGGTTTGTGTTACCAATTGTCCCTCTGTACAAAATTGAGCTGATTGGTAGGAATTGATTTACTCTTTTGGCACTTCTTTGCAAAATCTTGTCAATTTCAATTAATGCTGCTTCCTCTTTTTCTTCTTTTGAAAAGCTGACATCTATGAGGAAAAACAAGTCAGCTTCTTTTTTGGTCAAGTAGATGCTTCAAAGTGCAGACAAAATATATACGTGTAGTAGAAAAGAAATCTAAAGTTCAACATTTATAAATAAAAGAAATCCTATATATATATATATATATCTTTGTGCCAATTGCTAATTTATGGAATATATTTTATGGAATATAAAAGAATTGAACTACAGGGAAACAAAATTATGGAATATATTTTTTGTACAAATATTATGGAAAATAAATATGGAATTTTATTAACTTGAACTTGTAATAGATTTTATATGAAACATACTTTGACTAAGTAATACCTACAAGGTTTTGGTTATTGTGTGGTACATACATCAAGTCTTCTGATAGTAAATCAGATATTTGCTGCTAAACATATTCAGCTCTACTTAAGTAACTTGATAATAACATGTTGCAGAATAGCTTTCAATGTTGGTAACCACTTGCACATTGTACTGCTTCTTTGATAGCATCAATATACTCTTAGTCATTTTCAAGCAATCCCATAGCATAACATGCTGACTTGAAAGTGGGATAGACCACATTGTTTATAGTACTTAATTCTTCATAGCATGTTGGACCTCTAACCTTCTTTAGAAAGACTTGGAGAAAGTAAAGTTCTCTGGAAGTAGGAGATATATGTTATAATCTTCCGATGAAAAAAGCCTTTTTCTCTAGCTTTCCATTCTCTTGTGTTCTTTTTGTATACAAATTTCAAAGGAAATTTAGCCCAAGTTAGGTCCCTTGCTTCAAGATGTCTTTGATTGCACTGCATCCATGATATGAATATAGATTGCTTGATTGTTTCTCACTGAAGTACCTTTTGCAAGTGATCTAATGTAAAGTATACTACTGATTGTTGATTAGGTAGATGGAAGTTAAACCTTTCAATAGGGGGATATCTGTGATATGTCTCAAATTCAAATATTCTCCATGCTGCTTCACATGCGGAGACATAATGACAATCAAGGTATTGTTGGATCTCATCAATCTCATTACTTCCCTCTTCTTTGGATGAGTTATGATATATTGTAGCTATGATTCTATCATTCCCCCTATTGATATATTTGGAAAGGTACTTGATTGCTCTTGACTGGTTTGTTTTTTCAACATTTAAATGTGCATGAAACAATTGTAATAAATAAGCATTATATGGAATAGCATATCTGTTATCTAAAGAAATGCCATTTTTAACTATGCATTTTCCATTATCTCTTCGTCTATAAGTGGGATAGCCCTCTTCATCAAGAATTGTATGAGTGTTGAATTTCTTTGGAAAATATTTACTACATTTCCCACTTTCATGCATGGGGACTTTGCATTAAAAGAACAATGTAATATCTCTATTTTTATGGGATATTATAAAATGAATAAAAATGAGAAATGGGGTGAAATGAAAAGGCTATATATAATCGAGCTTTAGAAGGAATTAATTTCTCATCTAATTTTTTGAAGAAATTATGTTCGGTCCTTAATTGGAATTAATTTTCTATAAGGCCCTTAGCAGAAATTAATTCCAGAACTTATTCCGGAAAATATGTAATATACTACTTGAATGAAAGTCCGCTCCAAGCTGAGCACAATGGTATAAGTATTGCATTCCCGGGAGGTCCAGGTTAAGAGATAGACCAATTTGAAGTTATTGTGAATAGTGTAAAAAAATAACAAAAAAATTGGTCTTTGGGCAAATTATAAGAAAGTGCTTGAAAGAATGAATAATTACATTTTTGACCCGGTTAAGGGGCAAAATGGTCATTTTTTAAATTAGAAACAAAATATGAATAATGCATTTAAGGCCCAAAAATAAAAAATTTGACATCATAAAATGCAAAAGAAATTGAGAAAAATGGAGAGATATGTAAAGTAAAGCAAAGATGTTATTTTTCCTAGTTAAATGAAAAAATAAGAAAATTATATTTGGGCCCCAAGAATTAATAATCTTTACAATTTGGTCCCAAAAGAATGATTTCAACGTGCAAAAGAGAAAGAAGTTTGGAAAAAATTACATATAATGATCCGAAAGTTTCAAGAATTATATATTAGTCTTGGGTTAAGGGCATTTTTGTAAATATGAAAAATTATAGTCAAAATGAAACTCTCAATGAGGTAGACCCAATGAAATATAGTATGAAATTTATTAAAGTCAAAATAACATTTATTGGGTGATTAAGATTTAATATCAATATTTTACCCGATAAAGGTTAGTTTAGACTGCAGGAAAAGACAGTACAGATTCAAGGACAATGATTGGACCTTCCTAAAATATATTTTGGGTCAAGATAATTATTTTGGACCAAAAGTTACCGTTAGATAGTCCCATACTAATATAATACCAAATATGGAAAAAGTATTCAATCAGTATGGGTAAATTTAATTGGTAAAGGTTATTTTGATCCAATTAAAATTATGAAGCAATTTTGGGACAAATTACCCTTAATATGGTGTATCATACCATTGCTAGGATATGGATGAAATTTGTTTAATTGTTTTAATAAAGAAAAAGTGACTCAAGTAGCTAAATAAGGTTAATTAAGGTAAAGCATGATTAAGTAAGTGATTAAGTGAGATAATCCTACTTCATCCTCTCATTCCACACGTGACCAGCTACTTCCTTGTGAACAAATGGGATTATTTAATTGGCTTTTGGGACTACTTCCTTAAGAAGCATCTAAAAAAAAAAAGAAGAAAGAAAGAGAAGGAGCTTTTAAATGGTAAGAAATGATTGGTTAATCTATTTCTTTTTACTCCCTCCTCATTTTGGCCGATTAAACACTTGACAAAGGAAGGGAATGTGCTCTGGAAAACAGCAAGAAGGAGGAGCTTACGTGAGGAAAGGAAAAGGAGAGAAAGAGGGAGAAAAATCCAAGAAAAAATTTGTAAGTAATCCTCTTGTAATTCTCAAGTGTTCTAACATAGTTTTTAAGTTGTATGGGTTGGTTTCCTTGAAATTTTCTCCCCTCCTCTCACTGTATGATTTCATCCATGGAGGTTCTTGAAAGAGAAAGTGGAGCTTTAATGAAATAAACCTAGGGAAGAGCTTAGACAAGTTCTAAGAAGCAATAAATCATAAGTTATTGTAGTTAGTTTGGAGGAAATATTTTTCTCTAATTTTCTTATCATTTTCAGTCAATTAGGGTTTGTTGATAGAGATGGAATTTGAAACTTTTGACCTCAAAAATGGATTTCTTGGGTCCAAATTATGCAAGAACAATGATGTTGTGCAAGAAAAGCTTAAGGGAAAACAAAATGGAATTTTTAGATTAAGTATGTCATTTTATGATTGAGCTTAATGAATCAGTGGCTCATGTCATTATTTCATGATGCTGTAGGGTTTCAAGAAGTATTTTAAGATTAATGGAAGTATCCACAAAATTTGAAAATCATTGGAGAGCAAGAAGGTAGTTATTTTTCCTATTATGCTTAATGTTGTCATATTTTGTCTCCATGATAATATGACTATGCCATATAATTGTTTGAATGCTTTATGATGTATTTTCATTGTTGCTGAATGTTTGAAGGGTTTTATGACCCTAGGATGTCCATTTTACAAAGTGTTACTATGCCAAAATTTTTATGAAATTATATGGCATAATATGAAGTTATGATTTTCATTGATGATTTTATGAAATGATATGATGATGTGAATACATAATTAGATATAACTACTGAGATTCTTTGAATCTTATCCCCCTTCCATGACTAACCATACTAGGGAGAACCAATACAAAAGAGCTAAGGAAGGAGTAAAAGACATGAAGAAGGAAATGATGTTGCAATCCATTATATTATAATGTGAATGGTTATTTGTGCCTTACTTTGTATGAAATGGTAAAATAATGAATATTATGTTAATATTGTAGAAAATGAATGAGAATTTGCAGTTCTGGATATTGTGATATTAAGTTATGGTCTACCAAGTTTCATGCCAAAATGAATTCATTTACAAGGGTTTTGGCAAGCAAATGGCCATATAAACTGAAATAGGGCATTTTCCAGACGTGTCTATTTCATTCACCCTTGTTCTATACTTAATGTAAGGTTATATTTATGATATTTTTATACCAAATAGAGGGCATTTCAACATTTAATATGACACCTAATTCACCCCATTTGGAGTTGTGTACAATAAATGGTGAATTTTTAAAATCAGGGTTCAGAATAGAGAAAGATTGGGAAAACTGGAAATTGAAAGTTAAGTATTGGAAAATTAAAAAGATGCTATAAATCTTGAAGAGCTCCAAAAATTCAGTGGTTTATATTTATGGAAAGATGTATGTTTTAAGTTTCATATGCCACTGATTTGGAGGTAATTGGAGCTATATGATAGGAGATATAGAGGTTTTCCCAAAACTATTCCTGCAAAAATGGAAATCTGACCCTTTATCATTTAAGTTAATGTTATGCCCTGTACAGGTTGAATAAATATACAAAAAAATATTTCTGGAAAATAGACTCACATGACTTTCCAATGACATAAGGAATGTATAAATTGGCTTAGGGTAGAGTGAAATATGAAATTTTAAATTTAAGGCCAAAATCCTGGGGAAGAGAAAATGACTAAATGTACAGTAAATGTTTGAGGAATAAACTGTATAACTTGGTCAAGATAATGCTCTATTTCATAATTTTTTCATGTATATAAGGTTTTTATCTATTATTAGAGACTTGAATTATTATGAAATGATTTTTATAGAATTAGTTATGAATTATCAAAGTTTAGTTGGTAAAGTGAAAATTACCATATGATAAAGTAATTGAAGGCATACCCTCCTCAATTTCTACTATTGCGTGATATTTTCCTTTTTCAAGGTTTGTAAGTCTAGAACTTGTGTTACATTAGAATGTGCCAGTTATGTAGTTTGAAACTTTGATACATGAAACACAAATGATGATCTTGTGATATCTAATACCTTACCATATTTGATGTTGGCAAACTTGCTACTTAAATCATTCTTGATATTTGTCACATCTTGTAACGGGTACCTTGGAACATGTGTGTTTTGATATCTGAAATTTGATTGAGACCATATGTATTGTGATGGAGTATGGATGAGGTTATTCATTCTACTAGTCAAGTTTAGTATTGGTTGATCTTTGTTACACAAATGAGAACCTATATAAAAGTAAGAAATGCCCAATGAATCTATGATTTAAGTTCTTCTATTTTTTCATGGGAAAAAAATATGATCAGATGCCAGATAATGTACTTGATAAGGAATGGCTATCAGATCCTTTAGATTGCATTTCTATTTTCTTTTTCACATGTTCTACTTGTCGCTAGTATATATTCAAGTTATCATTCGTGCCAGTCTTGTAGGTTATAGTATGCTCAATTTTTCTATTTTCCATATCATTAATTGTAGAGCAACATGGCTTTGAAGTGGAATGATTATTTGAGTCAAATTAATATATGCCACAGTGAGTATAATGTACTGATGCAAATAATTATACAATAAGAAATACCTGGAAATAATTTGTTACATTAAACGAACTATCATTTAGCCACTGCTCTAATAAATACTGTCTTATACTTCTTTTTTGTCTTATGGAAATTAAATATTGACTGGTTAATTTGAACATGATTAACACTACGAAGAAGGGGAAAAAGAATAGAAGAAAAAGAACAGGAGAAATTTCAAAGTAGTGAAAGAAAAAATCAATGTGGATGGTCAATTGAAACACTTGGCTAGCTGTGTAGTATATTAGAAATTGGATCGAGATTTCAGAGAGCCTTGAAAAGAAAACCCATTGCAAGTTGAGCAACAAACCATTTTGTTTAGTTTTGAATTTAACGCGGTAGAGAATGACGAGATCAAGGGCACAAAGATGAACACAAAAAATGTACTCTTAAAAATATTTGTTTAATCATAACTGGTCATATTATTGTGAGTAATTATTGCTAGAAGAAACCATGTCAAATTTGACAGAAAGTTGTCCCATCAATATTAAAACAGATTGATCTAGTTTCATTTGTGTCCAAATAACTAGTGTGGATTAAATAGTAATTTGACAAAATTAATGTCTTGTTAACTTAAAATATATTGTTCATTTAACTATATGGGAGAAAAAAAAAAGAAAGAAAGAAACAAAACCCAATATGAATTAGCAAATTTATTTAGCTAGATCATGAACACTAAAGAAATATATTCAATATAACTTTATCAATACATAGATTTCCATGTGATCTATGTGATTTTGATGAATTTTTTATATGCATAGTGCATATTTTAAGTTGATTTTGTCTGTGATAAAATCACAAAGATTGGGGCATCATAATTCGAATGCATAACTTGTAAAAAAATATGTTCCTGCCACCAATGATAGCAATGAAAAATTGGAAAGACAAGAATTAATCAGCCTTAATTTTAAACTGAGAAATTACCATTGGTCTACCCATATAGTTACTATTAATTACATATGCCAACACTTTCTTACAGAAATTTACTATCCATTGTGTGGCACAAAAAAACAAAAAAAGGATAAACCTACACCATTCTATTTTAGTATATTGTTCCCCCTACAAGTAGCCATATACTGCCATACATTAATAAAGTACTTAGATGAAGTTGACCACATTATGTGCAATCCAAAAAAGGATCAACTTGGATGACAAAAAGTCTCGAACATATTATATGATTATATGAATTGACATTACAAGTAAAGAACTACCTAACATGCTCCATAATAATCCTTAATCGACCTTCTCTTGCTTGATCATTTTGGGAGGTTTTGTTGCAGAGAACTTTGGTGTCATCTCTTCACCAAGATCAACATGTTGAATTTCTTTCTCATTTCTTTCGCCCTTCTTTTTTTACCCTTGGTTAATGGTTGGAGTGCAAAATTCTGAAATGGTCACATAATCAAGGTGTGTATGGTCATCTAGATCAGAACCTTCCTTTGATGACATTGAGCCAATAGGTGTTGCCGAATGCTAATAATTGTGTGACACATCTGAATTGCTTCCCTGTAGTCTTATGAACATATATTGAAATATATTAAATAGAGGACAGTACAAAAAATGACAAACTAAGCAAAGTAAAAAAGCACATTACAAAACCATGAGCTGATACCTTATTTTCAATAACTAAGATTATTTGCATTCACTTAGAAAGTAGAAGAAAAATAGAATGTTATGAAATCAAACAAAGGTAGTTCATTTGCAACAACTTATATTATTTGCAGCATTCAGACTAACTTGAGAGTCCTGCAACACATATGAGAGAAATGTGTCATTTAAATATTGATATTTATGGAAAATGTATAATGTAATAAATTAGATTAGACAAACCAATCTACTGATACCTCAAAATTAGAGTATGTAAACCTTTGAATTCTCTCTTATTGGTTGAGAAGTCAATTATTGTGCATGAAGAGAATCTCTTGCTGAATTGGGTTTGATCAAATTTAACCATTAGAATTATCTGACTCCCAACTAAAGTTTCAAGAATGGCTAGAAATGAGTGTGCATCACTTTCATGCATAATTTTATTCCAGACAATACATAAGACATTAAATAGAGAATATCAAACATGGAACAAAATGATATAATAGAACTTTGTTCATAATACCCACTGGCTCTAGTTTTTCTTTTAAGTCTTTAGCAAATTTGTCAACCATATTTACAACATGCCGAGCAAAAAACACCACAAACATCTTGCCACTACCATCAAAGATAATGTTATGTACCTTGAATCTTTAAAAAAATTGGTATATCAATAATTTAAAAGCATTTATAGCATAACTTATTTAAAAGGAAAAAAATATAATACAATTGTAGCAACAATGCCATATTAAAACTAACCTTGGCCGTGTAGTTGGGAATTCGTTTTGACAAGAGAAACAATACGATTTTTCATTGTTCACCTTTAACTTTGAAGAACACTCAACTCAACCTTCATACATCCACCTAATGTTTGTTTCAAGTTTTTGAACCATCACAAGTGTCACAGCTACTATTTTCTATAATAGTAGCAGAAAGACATTATGGCACTTGGCACTAATCCAATAAAAAATAATATGTCATCAATAAAAATGTGCTAGATAATAATACCACTGTATCTTATAAATGACTTAGTTACTATCAAGACTAACTTTAAGTACTATTAAATAAAACACTTACAGTTGTCTTTGCCAAAATATCAGCAACAAGAATTCTAATATGAAACTTTAGCAGGTCTCCTTTGGTTATTGGAGTTGAGAATTGTGTTATGGTCTAAATGAACCTTTGAGATTCAACCATTGAAGATGAAGGTAGCCTAATAGGAAATACAATGACTATCGCAAAGCTAATGAGAGAATATCTAATAAGAGGGTTAAAGTACAAATCTGCCCTCAAAGTATCCTCAAAATTATTGCTGGTATCCTAAACTTTTTTTGGAGCAATGTTGCCCATAAAGTGTCAAATTTGGAGCAATTTTGTCCAAAACTAACAGAAGGCATTAATGTCTATTAACTCTGCCACATGGTCGCCACCTGTTAGCCATGTCACATGCCATGTATTACATCAAAATGAGTCAGGTAGTTCGAACAGACAAGCAAAGTTGGAAAATGAAGACCCGAGAAGCTTGCAAGAAGAAAACAAAGGTGTAAGAAGTTGAGAAAGAAGATTTGCGAGAGAAGAAGTTGTTCTCCTTGAATAAAAGATTAAGTAAATGATTGCCTGAAGCATTTTGATAGACAAAGCCGTGCTAATCGATTGTGACAAGTACGTAATAGGTTATTGCGGGAAAGATGAGAAGAATAAAAGTTGTTATATTGTAGAGTATAACCGATTGTTAAGTAATAGAAAAGGCACAAACATGAATGACATGGCTGTTCAACTGATCAAAATTAATTTAAAATTGATTTACAATATAGCGCGAACTAGGTTGTCTTCCAAAAAACAAATTGAGTTACTTAATTAAATCAAGAATAAAGCAAAATAAAATTAATTAAAATAAGCAATTAAAAATTGGGAGGGTTTAGAAATTAAATTCAATGAATTAACTAAAATAAAATCAATTACTGAAGTAATTAAAGTAATAACAAAACTAAATGAGTGTAACCAATCACAAATCAATTCCCTGATGTAAAATCTTTTTCGACATCTCTTTTAGTTTGTTAATCTAATTCAGTTTAACATCTTAATATTTTAATAAAAATTTCTCTAAATAATCATCTAAAGATTAAGTCACTACTAATATTATGATTAACTGAAATCTTAATTAATATATAACATAGAACTAATCTCAATATAAAACATACCATTAACAAAACTTAAATAATCATTTAAACAGAGTTAGAATATCTCATTATTACTGAAATTAATCAATTACAATAATCAAACTCCTCAAATTAAACCTAAACCCAAATTCATACAACTTGATTAACTCTAATTAGTAGCAAACAAAGTAGCATAAAAATAGAGAAAGAAAATATAAATGATCTAAAATATAAAATAAAAGAAAATTCAGTAGACACATTTGTAAAAATATAAAATAGGAAATTAAACCCAAGATTGAATCAATAAATCAAATAAATCCAGTTAATTTCAATTTTAAAAAAATAACATAAATGATATTCACTTAAGTTCAAATAATTTGTACAAAATAAAATAATAGTCAATATCTACAATGTGCAAAAAAGATTAAATGAGAATTTTAAATATAAAACTAAAGAATTAATCTAATGAATTCCATTAATTAACAATTGGGTAATAAAATGAAATATAGTCTAACTAATCTTAATTAGCCAAAATTCATTAATAAAAAGACTAAGAAATGAGGATAAAAATATATAAAAATATAATTTATCAATGAATAAAAGAAATTATAACCAACTGTTAGGCATTAGTAGAGATGGCATTAGATGAAATTCGAGGTAAAAAGAAAGGTTATTAATGCCTCAAGGAATTTTATCAAATTAAATTAAACATGAATAAAATTAATCTTTTAAGGATATGATGTAGGATGGAACAGTGTAGTATTTTATTAAAATTTAAACATGAAAAAGTTTCAATGATGTAGCACCCGCCGTCTTCAGGAATTTTATCAAAATTTTCAAATAGAGGTTGCATTCCAATATTCGCTTGAATCTTACTACCCCAAATATAATCAACAAGACTAAATCAATGACACAATACATGCATTTAAGGAATATGATACAATCAAATCACTAACAAACCTGATCATCTGCTAACAACAATGCAATATAATTAATGTTAGGTTTGTTAGCTTCCCAAGAGGGAGAGTGAATTAGGAAGTTTGAAATTTTCTGCAAAATTGAAATGCAGTAATGATAATAAAGGTTGCTAAAAAATAGAGTATAGAATATAAAGAACAGTTGTAAAGTAAATGAGGAGAGGACACAAAGATTATCCTAATTCAGTTTACTCCACTTGACCTACGTCTAGTCCTTAAATCACCACTTGAGATATCTCCATTATATCTTGTAAGATTTAAATATGTTCTTTGCAAAAACCATAGTACAACTCCAGATCAAACTTTGAGCCCAACAGAAAACTCTCACTCTTCTCATGCATGAGTAAAAATAAATCTCTTAGTGTTTTCTCACACTAAATGTTATCTACAAGTATGTGGAAATATACAAATTAAGGTATGAAATTATCTCTCAAAAGAGTGGATATGAAAGTTTAAGAGTAATGAATGAGCTAAGTAGAAGGTAGGTAGGCTTTTAATGAATCAGAAATGAATGCTACAGAGTTTGGCGTTTATATGTTTTTCCTCCTTATCCAACAAATTAAATTAGTTCTTATTTATAGTTTAAGAGCAAAACTATCCATTGAAAGCCAGAATTAACCATTACTCTCATAAAATAGCCATTCACCTACTGCATTAAATGCATCTGACAGAGATTATGCGGATAATCTTATCAGGTTTTACATATAATGGGTGACTGTTGACTCTTAGTTTCAAAGTTGGACTTTCATTATGCGGATAACTTAATTATGTTATATGAATAACGATCATGCTAGAATGACTAAGTTTTAGCTCAAGAACATTTTTATGAAAAGCTACTTAGTTGTTCGAATAACGTCTCATAAACTTGGATACCTTTGAGAATTATTAGAATAACCTCTTAGGATATTATTCCTTATTTGAATAACATTTAATCAACATAAACTAAGTTTTTAAAAACATAGGTTATCAAGATAATCTCCCAAGGTTATGCGGATAACCAATTTAATAAAAGTAGGTCCAAGAGTTTTATAACATACTTTATGCGGATAATCTCCCCAGGTTATGCGAATAACGAGTAGCACAGAACAAGTGACCTTTACTATTAAGCCCCTTATGCGAATAAGATAAGCACCTTATCATGAAAACGAGCTAGACAAAGGCAAGGACATAGTGCAGACCTTAGTTATGCGGATAATCTCAAATCTTTTCATGAAAATAAAGAGAGAAGACTTAGAAACAACATTGAGATTGTAATTTTGTCCCCATAACTTCTAGGTGTTATTCGCATAAAATAAAAATCTTTCATGAAAATCATTTTGAAAATATGAGTTAAACATTAATCATTAAAGTAGATACCTCATTTAATATTAGGATAAGCAGAATAAGTAGCATTTAAATATTAACTACCTTCTTTTATAAAGGGATTCCAAAAAATGTATGTTAAACTCTTCAACCTTTAAAAATCTCTAACTTTGGTCTTCATATTACTTGTACTCTTTTGATATTTGATTTCCAAGCTCATTGTTGTTTAGAATCATCAAAACCATCTGAATTAAGAATTAATGCCTTGACTAGCTTGTCCCTTCACAATCTACCTCCGAAGTACCCTTACATGAATCCTCCATGTTTCCTTTCGCGTATCTGAATCATTGATATGGTGCAATTCGTTACTTGCCATGCCTTTGCTTGTTCACAAGACTAATATCGAATTTGTAGAAAAAAGGCAAAGACAAAAGGCCTAATACTCCAACATTTATCTGCCTAGCACAATTGGAAAGGATCTTATATGCTCATGCCGTCTTATATTTAATTTGAAAAAATAGTAAATGGAGGGAAAAAGAAAATTACAATTACTCAGAGTGACAACCTTCAAACTTGAACTTGAACTGCAGTAAATTGGAGGGAAATTTCTTGCAATTTCCAACAGGACCCGTAAACTGACAGCATATCAAATCAAACAATTGATGCTGGGGAGCAAAGACATTTTTTTTATCTAAACTAATGAGGAAATGGAAAACAAAGCTCTTTAAATAAAACAAACCCTAAAAAAAGTAGTGGATCAATAAAATGACACATCCACAAAGAAAGAAATTGAATAAAAAAAAAATTCAAACGACAAAGTTTTCAGCCTCAACCTTTTCCCTTAAACCATTTTCCTTATTGTGGCCTAGCCTTTAGACTCCCAACCAACACTCCACTAGGAAAAAAATGCACCTGTAATTTTTTTTTCTAGAAAAAATCTTGGATCCAAATGAATAAACAAAGCCATACCCTTATATATATATTTGTATACTGAAAATATAATGACATCTTCTTTTTTTCTACAAAAGAAACAATGTTTTATCCACAGAAATTATACTCACTTTAAAATTTTAATAATGTTTCTCCACGGCATGGAAGAAAAAGTGGAACACTCAACGCTCCACAATTCCAATTTACAAATGCAATAAGAGGCCCATATAAAGAATAACCAACAAACAAAATTCTGCCACGTAAAAAAAGTTCCCAAAAACATTGACTACACGCTGCCCAAACCTAGAAACCGCAACTATTCACATGGACCCCACAACAAACAATTGACCGCATGCAGCCCAAACCTAGCAACCACAACTATTCAACTGGACCCCACAACGCAATTAAAAAAGATGTAAAAACATTTTCCAACCAATAAGACATAAGAAAAACAATGACAACATGGAGCCAAATGCATGAGTTAACGCTATTGATGGCTGATCAAGGGTAATGGGCTCACATTCTTTTATAGAAAGATAATAGATTAAAATTTATATTAAGCATCATGCACTTATATATTTGTAAAGTTTTTATATTTCTAAAATTGAGAAGTAGAAATTGGCTCTCTAAAATCATAGTATAATTATACAGTTATATAATAATAGAAAAAATACTAAAAAAATAAAAATAACATAAATACATGATTACATAATATTGGAAAGTAAATTTTATTATCTAAATTTTTAAGATAAAAAATAAAAATACTGTGGTAGCACGGGATGGCGGGAGAGACTCCCAAATAATATATTAATATGTTAAAATCATGGTTCTGAAAATTGGGCTGGACTGACTGGTTCTCAACCGGTTCAACTGTGAATCGATCTCTGGTCTGATCCAGAAAAAAAGAATAACCAAGAATTGAATAAACTGGCCAAGAGCTGGTCAACCCGGCCTTGAATCGGGCCACAATTAGTAAAATCGGTGGGTTGACTGGTTCAAATGAGCTGACAAATTTTTTTCACTAAAAAACCCCCCAACAAAAAAAATGAAAGATGAGGAAGAAGAAGAGGATAGAGAGAACTGCTTGAATACTATGTGGAAGAGCAAAAGATTACCATTGAATTAAAATGTGAAGTTATATATAAAACAAAAATAAAAACTGAAGAATCATAAAGCAAAAGCCACAAAAAGTAATAAAAGTGAGGAAGTAGAAAATGAGAAAGGAGATGTTAGTTCCCTATCACTGAGAAGAGGATGGTGGTGGATGTATGCCATCACATGTTGGTCGCCTTGTTTCAATTGATAGCAGGGGGTAGAGAGTTGCTCGGCAGTGGCAGTTAAGAAGCTAAGCTCCCATACGCTTCTCAAGCATCTTGGTCTATCATTCAAAATTTGGAAACATTATTAAATGTGATTGATAACTTTTGAAATCCATTGCTTTTTCAATCTGTAGCAGTGAATAAAAACTCAGACCGAATCGACCAGTTCCAGCAATCTGATCGAGAACCGGCTCTTGGTCTGGTTCGGTAGCAGATGAAAATCAGGAGGTTTCAAAATCGATGGGAACCAGTCAAGAATTGGTCAAATCGGTCCAAAACTGGTACAACACAGGTTTGAACTGGTTTGACCCCTTTTTTTCAATTTTTTAATTTTTTTAAATAAAATAATATTATTTTTGGTACTAAGTAGTATTTTTTTTGTATAAATTTTTTTATTTATATATTATAATATGTTATAAGTATTATTATAATATATAATTATTAATAATGATAAATTTACTTAACAAATATGGTAAAAATAGAACATCAATTGACTATTTTGAATTCAAAATATAATTATAGATGAATATTACCTTGTTTAGAATTTAATATTAGGTTGTAAAACTTATTAATAATGTTTTTAATTTTCTATATATTACTCCCTCCATTCCGCTATATAGTGCACTTTTTTGAGAAATTTATGTTTTATAATACAGTGCACTTTACTGATTATATAGTATAATTTTTTTCTCTTTCCAAGATTGCCCTTAATTAATAGACCTAAATATTTGTTTATTATTAAAATATTTCATTTCCAAAGCATTTAATGATGGTAATTTGAGAAAAGATGAAAAATTTTATTAGTTATTAATTATTGTCTTGATCTGTATGTGGTAGTTAAAAATGCACTATAAACTGGAACAGAGAGAGTATTAAATTTACTTTTTATCCTAGAATAAATATTAATTTTATGATCATATATAAATATCTTTTATATTTTTTATCTATATTATTAAAAATATATTAATTTATTCATAATAGATTTAATCCCAATTCAATTACTAAATCTTGAATTGTTATCTTATAAATTTAATAATCCATTCAATTTTTAATATCTTATATAGGTAGTTTATTTGTATGCTATTCCCTTCTTTTCTAAACAACTCCACGTTTCCCTCCCACACTGCAGACCACTTTCTACTTTTTAGGCATTGGAAATAATGAAGTATGGCCTCTGTACCTTATTTCAATTTATTAAATTGATAATCACATCAATCTTCATTATTATTATTATATATAATACTTTTGTTTTAATATTAATATTTCTAAATTTAAAAATATTCATTCAATTATTTACAATTTTTATGATTATATTTTTATTTTTATATTCCTTTTAGTTTAATTTTTATTTTTTTATTAATTGAACATTTTAATAATATACATATCTTACATTGTCTATATTTTTTTTTCTTTTCATTTTATCTCTCTCATCTTAATTGTGTAAATTAGAAGCATAAATAAATTGAGTTATTTTTAACTTTATATGAGTGTGTATTTAAATAAAAACTCAATTATTTTATAGTTGTATTTTCTTAAATATCATCCTTTCATGTTGGTTTTTTTTAAGAAATATTTTTTTGGAATTAATTATTTCATTTTTTACTTTGGATGAATAATTATTTTACCTTTTAAGTATATATTATTTAAAATATATTAATTTAATTATAACTGGTCTAACCTTGGTTCAACCCACGTCAAATTATTAAACTTTAAACTAGTAACTCAATATAACCTATCCAATTTTTTTGACATTGGTTAAAATCATCCCTCATAATTTTCTTATAAAGAATCACTCAAGTGAAATTACTGTGCATGGTAGGACCTGTGCGTTTTAGAAGAATTTGGTCCGCTTTACAAAAATTTCCAAAGGACGTTGCCCAATTACATTTGAGGAATATTCGTTCTTAAAAATATTGGACATGTTTAATAGTATTTTTTATTTTAATATTTTTAAAATAATTTTGTAGAATTTTTTTTAGGACAAGTTTTAGAAACAAGAAAATAAAAAAATTTATTTGAATAATTGTTATTAAAACCATAACTAACAAGTGTTAAATAATTTATTTAAATTTATAATTTTATCATTAATATGAAAGGTATTTTTCATATTTTTTTGTATTTTTCATAACAAAAACCATAGAATATCTTAAAGATATTCTAATATCTTAAAGATATTCTGAGTTTTCTTTTACTTTGTTTTAATATTTTCTAAAATATTTTATAAAAAATAGGTTTATCAAATAAATTTTTTTTATTTTTTATTTTTAAAATTAAAAAAACTATTCTAAAAACATGAATCAAACAGATCTATTATCCCTTGTCTTTTTTTTTTTTGTTTAAAGTAGTTTCACATAAATTAAGAAATATTAATTATCTTAAATTTTATTAAAGTTTTGATTAAAGCACCATCATTTAAGACTTACTTTGAATTAAATAAGAAGATTATATAGTAGGAAAAAAGTATTAGTGATGCATTGAAATTTTGAAACAATAATAAATTATAAGATAACAATATAATTAAAATAAAATTAAAACTCTAAAACTACAAAAAATATTGAACGGAGGCAGTAAAGTAAACTTTACTCTTTAGTTTCCCCCACGTCTTCAATCCTCTACTTTCTTTTTTTTTCTCTGTTTTAGTAAGTATGAAAGGTATCTTCCAATTAATAATTGAAAATTAATTTTTTTGAGACTTATTGATCACCAAAATGAGCTTTGTGCCTCTCAACAAATTCTTTTCATATATCATATTTATGAATTTGATAAAATGAATTTGAAATCATTAAATTAAAAATTAATATATTTTATAACAAAAGAACATGTCAAATCAATTAATATAAAATATAAAAGGAGTAGGAAGTCACATTGTTTACAATTCAGGCTTCATATAAATGCGCATTACATTTTGTAATTGGAAGCTAAAAAGTTAAAAAAATGTGTTGAAAAGTATTATTAAATAAATATTTATTTTAAGGAGGGAATATTTTGGTCTAAATAAAGTGAAAGTTAGTAAGTTAATGGTTCACTAACTGTTGGGTAAATAGAAATAAAATCTTAAAAATAGAGGAAAAATATGTGTAATATAACTTTTGATTTCGTTGGAAATTTATATAGATTTTTAAAGTAAAATGGAGGTCTCTATAATTTAAGAAAAAATAGGGAGATTTTAGTATTTTACACTTTTTTATGAAAAAGAAATTAAGAAAAATTTGAAAGATTTTTAGATATAGGATAAAAGAAGAGAATTAGAAAAGAATTACATATTTCAAAATTCAAAACGTGTAGAAAATAATGGTAATTTTGGGGTGTGTGTGTTTTTGTAGATTTATTAAAAATATTTATAAGAAGTTTAAAAGATCAACTATGACCATTGTTTTAACTTGACAGAATACACATTATAACTAAATATTGTATACAATGTATCTTCAAAAATAAAATGAGTTGATATTAAATTTTTAACGTGTGATTTATTTTTAACATGAAATTAGAAATATCCATAAAGTTTTCATATAAATTGCATTTCATCTGAAGATTAAAACTCATGCGAGTATTAAGATTTTATGAAAAGAATTATTAATAAAGACAAAAAAAAGTTTATACAAGTTTGATTTAAACTAATATAAATAACTCTAAACTAACAAAAAATCTAACAAACCAACCAATAAAAAACCAATCAAGTCCCATTTTTGAGTGAACAAATTGGTTTGGTTTGGTTCAACTTTTACTCAAATATAAACTTAACCAAACCCTTTAACACCCTCAGTTCCCATCCACTTTTTTCTTTAATAATTTGTAAGTTGGATTTTTTGTAATTTTTTCCTTCATGACAAGTCTAAACCTTTGAAATCAAATTTCAACTTTATAGATTTAATTATTTATTACAATTGATATTCAAATAAAAGTTTAGATCAAATTTCGTATAGGCAAACAATTTTTGTTCATAAAATTTTTTTCATAAAATTTGTATTATGTAAAATTTACAACTACCAGCAATGTATATTATTTAGGGAAAATCACGGAAAATCTCAAAATATGAATATAATTATTATAAAGACCCAAAATCTTAAAACATTGTATTCAAGTTCCATTAATATAAAATTTTAAAAAATGAGTATAAAAATTTTTATTATTGAGTATAAAATAATGAACACGAGTATAAAATATTAGAACATGATTTTTTACTCAATAACAAAGTTTTTTATACTAATTTTCTAAAATTTTATATTATTGCAACTTGGATGTAATTTAATATTAGAATATAATTTTATACTCAATAATAAAATTTTTACACTTATTTTTAAGATTTACCCAAAATGAGAGTTAAGAATATTTTTGTAGGGTTTTAAAATTTTATAATAATTATTTTCATGTTTTGTAATTTTTCTCTTATTTTTCCTATTACTTATATTTTATTACCAACTCTTTAAAATATTTTAGTTTATTTAGTTTTTTGTTTTTAGTTTATTTTAGTTGAAGCAACCGGGCAAAAGCCCTGCGGCCTACCTACGCCTTCAAAAAGAGCATATGGTCAAATAATCAATGGTGACTCCCGTTTTTTTTGTTCCCCCAATCATTGATGACTTTACCTTCCAGTCTAGTTAGGCATAAACGTGAGCAACGCTTTGCCCTTGCCCTGAGCTAAAACGAGCATTCCTGTTGGGTTGAGGAAGTGACAATTTTTTTTGTTCATAAAATTTGTATTAAGTAAATTTTACAACAACAAGCAATGTATATTATTTATATTATATTATCAACTCTTTCAAAATATTTTAGTTTATAGTTTATTTAGCTGAAGCATCCGGGCAAAAGCCCTGCGGTTTATGCCTTCAAAAGGGCATATAGTCAATGGTGACTTCGATTTTTTTTTAAAGAAAAAATATTTCCAATCAATGAATGATGATTATACCACCCAGAACCGTGAGCAACGCTTTGCCCTTGCCGTGAGCAAAAAAGAGCATTCCTGCTGGGTTGAGGAAGTGAGCTTGTTGCAGTGCTGAAATGAATCACCCAGGCAGCTCGTCATCTCGGAGGACCTGGAAATACGAAGTGTTTCTGAGTCTCAGAGGCGAGGATACTCGAAACGGTTTCACTGGTCATCTCTTTGCTGCTCTTCAACGGAAAGGTATATTTACCTTCTTGGATGACAAAAGGCTCCACAAAGGAGAACCCATTCGACCCGAGCTCCTCAAAGCCATTGAGGATTCCCGGATTTCTATGGTCGTCTTCTTCTAGAATCTCTCACCAATTTGATGCTTCCTGTCTTCTTCTAGATGTAAGTAAAGTTCAAAAGGGTCATGGTCTTGTCCGTCTACAACAACAACTCCTTCACGAAACACTTGGGGAAAATGTGGAGATTTGGGAGGAACACGGGGGAACAAATCTAATAAGGACTAGGCTTGGCCACCTTAAAACTCTTATTGTTGTTGATAATGTTGATCATGTAGATCAACTGGAGAAATTGGTTGGAAAGCCTGAATGGTTTGGTGCAGGGAGTAGAATCATCATAACAAGTAGAGATAAGCATATTCTAAGTGTGCATGGCGTGACTCAAGTCCACGAGGTTGAACAGTTGAAAGATCATGAAGCTCTTCAACTTCTTTGTAGAAAAGCGTTCAAACGTGATGATCCTGGTGCATTTAAAGAAAAGACGAGTCGTCTCCTAGAATATGCCCAAGCACTTCCATTAGTAATCAAAGTGTTAGGTTCCTTTTTGTTTGACCGGGAAGAATCAGCTTGGGATGCACAATTAAAAAGACTGGAAGAAAATCCCAACCAAGAGGTTATGGGAGTCCTTGAAACAAGTTTAGTTCAGCTTGGGCCTCAGGACAGGGATATATTTGTTGATGTTGCTTGTTTCTTCAAGGGAGAGGATGAGAGCTATGCCAGACAAATTCTAGATCATTGTGGATTTAATCCCCAGATTGGAATTAGCGTTCTCTGTGAAAGATCACTCATATACATTGTCAATGGAAAACTGTGGGTGCATGATATGCTGCAAGAATTGGGATGGAAAATTGCAAAGGGAGATTTTCCTGAAGATCCAGCAAAGTGGAGTAGGCTGTGGTTGTCCAAAGATCTTCAAGCTGTAAAGACAGTAAGTTTTGTTTTGATAATTACATCAAACTGATGTTTTGGTGTCTTCTTCTTTCTTTCACGGAATCCAACATATATATATATATATCTCTTACTTTATATGTCATGTTTTCATTCTTAGGGAACGGAAAAAGTTGAAGCCATCGTCTTGAAGCAGAGAAATCGGCAAGAGCTGCTGCCATTGAAGGTTGAAGCTTTATCACAAATGAACCGTCTCAGACTAATCATATTCCATGATGTGAAATTTTCAGGAAAACTCAGTAATCTTTCCGACCAGTTGCGATTTCTTTCGTGGCATAAATTTCCTTTCAACAACTTACCATCAAGTTTTGAACCAACTAGACTCGTTGAATTGATCATGCCTGATAGCAACATGACACAACTCTGGGAAGGCATCAAGGTATAACACTGTCCCTTTTTATTGTGTAGAAAACAACTGACAATGGTAAACTATACTAACAAATGAATGACTACAAAAGCCTTCTTCTGTGTAAGATATTAATAAATTTGGTTCCAATTCGTAGTTCAAAATGGTTTGTTGTTGGTGGTAATGATAGCTTGCTAATTGTCTTTTGCTCCTTCACAGGCTTTGCCAGAGTTGAAAAGGATAGATCTCCGTGGCTCTAAAAAACTAATCAAGACGCCAAACCTTGAAGGAGCAGAAAATCTAGAGACGCTAGATCTTGAAGGATGTACTGCATTACTGGAGGTTCATCCATCAATTGGAGATCTTAAAAAGTTGACGTACTTGAATTTGAGAAACTGTGCTCGACTAATCAGTATCCCAAACACCGTTTTTCTTTCAACTTCTCTTGAAAAACTGAACTTTCCTGGCTGTTCAAAACTCGCACAACATTTGGAATTTGAAGGACCTCGATAGAACAGAACCCAGTGACCAATCAACAATCCACTTCTAATCAAGCATCTTTAATTTGTTAGCTTATATTGTTTTGTTTTGTCTTTTTTTTAATAAAGGAAAAATGCAAGAGTGGATGTGTTGTTACTTTCCATTTACTGCGGGTGGATTAAATCTTGTGTATTGCAATTACTTTTTCATTTATTGAGAGTATAGAATATGAACTTTATGATATGTAGAACATATTTAATATTCGTGTCATTATTTTTTTTTCAAAATATTCCATACGTCTTATCCAAATTGGACGAGTTTTTGGGAGTCTTTCAATGGCTTTGAATTTTTTTTTAAACAATAACAAAATAAGAACCAAAAAGAAGGAAAAGAGGTTGTCAAGGTGGAAAATTCTCGAAGCTTGCCCGGAAAGGTGTGCGTGTATATATGTGTTTGTGTGGGTGAACAGGGGTTTCTATGCAAGTTTGTGGTGTGCTTTATAATAAGAATTAAAAATTTTGTTTATGTTTTTATAATTTGTTTCTTTTGACTATGCTAAGTCTATAAGGTTAAAAGGAGGTAAAAAGTAGAGCTGTAGACGATTCATGATTGATCTCAGCCAAAAGCAGCCCGATGACTGAAATGAACACAGACAAAAAGAATGGATGCGGACTATCTACGGCCGATTACGTATGTAGATGGTGCAGTCAAGAAGATCGGAGCGTTCATTCAATCCAATGTGTAAGAAATTGCCACGTGTCGTTTCCTGACGGTGCATTTTTGTTATCAAAACCATACTCTGCGTTAGTGACCACAAAAGCCAGAAAGAAAATCCCCGAATCGACGGATAAAGCATCAACAGAATCCACCATAAGGGACTCGATGGTCTTGATGGAGGCAGACAATAATTCACAAAGTTATATTTGATTACGTTATAATTTGCAGTGGTTGTTTATCACTTATCTTAGTTGATAAAAAAAGTATACTTTACACTCAATTTAAGATAAATTTGTACTTTAAAAATTTGTAAATAACTGTTTATAATTTCCGTTGTTAGTAAAAGAATTAGGCCTCAACATTACAGGTTTGTTATAATTTAGTTATATAACAGTCCACCGTATGACTGTAAAGAGGATATGCTGATTTCTCAAACTGAAATTTGATATGGATTCCACATGCATCATGCCACAGTTGGGAGAGTTTCTTTGCAGATACGTTTTTCTTATCTTTCAGATCATGTCGATTAGGTTTTTAATGTGTATGGAAAGAGAAAGTATATGAAAGATAAAGTGAAAAAAAAAAGTGAGTGAAAGAAAAAGTAACTACCTATTGATGTGAGATGCTTTTAATAAGTATACTAGTTTGTGTTTTTTTTATAAAATTGACTGATATCTAGTTACTAGTTTAAATTCTAATTAATTTGAATCAAGTTACGTTGGATTAACATGGGTGAAATTCTTTAAAAAATATCTTCTACTGTAAAATAAAATTTGTTGAGAAGTGTTTGAATTATCTAAGCCGAAGTCCATTGAAGGCCCACTAAAACTCTGTAGTCAACTTTTTTTTTTTAATGAATAACTTAGTAAGATGGACTTTCCTTGTCCTAAGCTCAATTTGTAAATATACAGAAAAGATTTTTTGTTAGTAATTTTGTTTCTTCCTAATACAGAGTAAATTACGACAGTGAAAAATAATTAAGAAAAGCTCTACTTTATCGTTTGAAGACAAAGCATGGTGAGAACAAGCTTTGGATGGCTATGTTCCACAACTATTTTTGTGTATTAATCATGAAACAGAGCATAACGAAGCTTACTGCAGTGTTATCACACAGGTCTTGAAACATGCTTCCAAAAACTTATGCTCCTTTCAATAAATTTATTTGTACTATTTAGGCAGTGTTTATTAACAATATTACATCAATGTATTCATGAAAACTAAATATTAGTATTAGTTAAGAGTGAGAGAAGGAGTATTAGTTAAGAGTGAGAGAAGGAGAGAAATGACAAATAGAGATCCTGATAAAGTATACATCAATATAAAAGCCCAATACACATACAAAAGACCTACATTTTTCCATTAAAAAAAAACAACTAATCTTACCAATTATTACCAAAGGCTTATGAATGTGAGAGCTTGCAAATGTAGATCAAGCAAATAATGCAACAAAAAACAAATGTAAGATAATTTCTTTAATATAAGATAAGTTCTTTGTCTTGGTAATAAAAAGAAAACAACGTATAACATCTTTCTAAGAATGGACACTACCAAATGCTAATACTTTCATTTTTGTTGAGCTCCTCGAAGGGGAAAAGTTCAGACAATACGCAAGTTCTGAATAGCAATCCAAATTTAGGATTTCCTAAGTGTTTGGAGCAAACATATGATTGGGATTGCCGACAAGATTAATGCAATTTCTCAAATTTAAGAATTTAAACTTCGCAAGTGTAGTAATTGATGGATCCACTTGCAATAATCCAGTACAACCTTCAAGGTCTAGTTTTTCAAGATTTGGAACTCCACTAAAATTTGGTATCTTTATCAAAGTTTTGGAACCACATAGGTTTAATTTTTTTCATCTTAGGAAGCATCTGTTAATAAGAGTGTGAGATCAATAGCGATAAACAACTATGATAATTGCATATAAGAAATGAAATAAAGACATTTAACAATGTATAAAATGTATCCATATTAATCATGGATTTGATTGAATGATTCCTATTTTTTTAATGTGTAATAATAAAAATAGGGCATTACATCACCTTTCTGCCTTTCCATACATATGTGATGTTGCTATCAGCAAATCAATCGAACAAGTATATCTAATTCAAAATTTCATGGTAAGCAAGTGAAATGATATTGATGCCATGAAACATACCGTAACTTATTTTCCATAATTACCCTTATGGAATGCTTTAGATATATTAGTATTGCCTACTACCATAAATAATAACCTTTTGCCATCTATGGCCACCAACAGCCATTGCCACCGTTGATCATTGGTCACCGACCACTACCATTGTTGGTCACAGGTTGCAGTTGCCAACTGTCACTGGTTATCGACTCCCACCATTACTAATCACTAGCTACTATCGCGGTTGATAATCAATTACCTGTAGTTGCAGTCACCGGTTGCCACCACCTACAATTGTCAGTCGCTGGCAATCACAGATGACCGACTGCCACCACTACTGCTAGTCACTGGTTGCTAGCCATTGGCAATCACCCACCACCATTGGTTCCTGATCATTAGCTGTTGCCACCATCTGTCATCGATAAGTTATTTCCACACGTTAATCATGACTGAAGACCAATAAGTTCTTGGAAAAATGATAGATGAGGCCCTCACACACTTTATTGAATTTATTACATTTATTAATGATCTTATTGTTTGAAATATAAAGTTATACTACCTTCATTCCATCCATAACATAGGAGACAATTTTCAATTTGTTTTATTTCAAAATATAAGAAATAACCGACTTTGATTGAAGTAATTAATGCATTTTTTCAAATTTTATGTTTTATTAAAGTAGACTTATTTTTGTAAGGTATGAGTTACATTTGTGAAAAAAATTTTTCTTTGTAACATATTTAAGATGTTTAATTATTTTCTTGATCGTAATGATTTAATTATTTGTTTATTTTGAAACAGATGTAGTATAATTTTCAATACAATTTACTAATAACTTTATATACAATTTTGAAAATTATATAAGGAATTACTCCCAGATCATTTAATTCCTTCCAAGATTTTCAATCACGTTTCCAAAATTTCAAACTTATCTTCTTAAATTTCTTCTAAGTAACATATTAACGATGATATGGAGTTCCAAATTATTTTCAAATCATCTTTACGATTTCCAACCATGTTTACCAGGGATTTGGTTACGGTGTGCTTAAATGAAACGCTACGTTTAGATGAGATGAGTTATGACCACTGATCTCGAAAAAATCTGAACCGTTGATTCAAAAACCTATTTGCAGCCAAAAACAAACTATTCAATTAAATAGCTTATCCAAACTTGTAATAATTTATTTTATTTATTTTTAGTACTATTAAATTTAATTAATTGTACGTTGGAAAAAAAATAATTAATTGTATAATTTCTACAGAAAATCCAAAACAAAAAGAAAAAATTACACCCAATCAACTTTTGCAAACTGGCGAGCCAGTTTGGATTTTGATACATTTTCACATTCGATCAAAATAGAGTCAAATTTCTGGCCAAAAAAGAAAAAATAGAGTCAAATTTTGGTTTTAGGACTTTAGGTGAAACCGAACCCTATTATACTATATATTTTACATAACATTTTTTTTAGGAATATGTCTTACATAATTTGAATAAAAATAAAGATTGACATGTACTTTGAATTGAAATGCTTGTATAAAATTTTGTTTTTTTTTATACTTTTCACAGTATATATGTGTGTACACATTAGTTGGGCATAACACAGGTCATAGACCATGCTTCCATATATATATATATATATCAACAATATATAAACAAAGTTATAATGATAGAAGATGCATTACTGATTTGAATTGGTTTATTCAAAGTGACTTCCAACTCTGCATTAAAATAGTACTCATTAATCTTTTAAGGTACATATATTGTACTCCCATGTGTTATGTCTTCCATTTTATAAGATGAATCTTTCTGCTCCTTATATTAAATTTATTTGTTCTCTTTAGCAATGCTTGTAATATGTGCATCAATAATATTAGTTTATTGTATTTATAAAAAATAAATAATAATAGTTGAGAGAGCCAAGAGAAGAAAACTGGCAAAGTAGGTATATATTATTCATGAATACTAGATACACTTACACAAGTAAATTATGGATGTCTGACCTTGCAAACATAGATTAAGTAAATTATGCAACAAAAACAAATTCAAGATAATTTATGTGCTCTGTGAAAAAAAAAAAAGGAATAGAACATAGCATCATACTTTCACTTCAACGGCGCCCCCTCAAAGGGGAAAAGTTCAAACAATATGCAAAGTATGCCATCTTTAGAAGTTTCAAAGAGTTTAGAACATATAAGTGAATGGAAATACTCATAATACTAATGTAATTTCTTATATTTAAGAATTTGAACTCTAAAGGTTTAGTAATAGATGGATGAATTAGCAATAATCTAGTACAATCTTCAATCTTACCGTTCAAGCTAAGGTGAGATATGACGAATTAATAGAGAATTGAAAAAAATAACATTCCCAAGCATCAAATACACTTATACTGACCTTCAATCTTACCCTTCATTACCTAATTAAGGGTTAAGGATACGTACATTTCACCTCACAAATACACATTAGGTAAATAAAATAACAACAAACAAAGTCACGATAATTCTTCTGCTCTGGTAAAACAGAGAAGAAAATACAATATTTTTCCTATGATAGGACCATACCAAATGCTGAGTACTCTCACTTCTATCAAGCTTCTCAAAGGAGAAAATTTCAAACAATATGCAAATTTTGAGCAGCCAGCCAAATTTAGAGTTTCCAAAGAGCTTAGAGAAAATAAGTTGTTAGGGATGCTAAGAAGATTGATGCAATTTCTCAAATTCACGAATTTGAGATTTGAAAGTTTTGCAATAGACGGATCTAGTTGTAATAATTCATTGCAACCTTCAAGGTCAAGCCTTTCAAGATTTAGAACTCCTCTAAAATTTGGTGTCTTGATCAAGTGTTTGGACCCACAGAGATTCAAGTTTCTTAGCATAGGGACCGTCTGCCAATGAGAATGAGTAAGAGAGCTGAGATAATTAGCTATGATTGTATATAAAAGTACGAAACTAGAAATTTTTAACAGCAGGTCAAAGGTATAGATCATGTTGATTGACTAACTCCTAGCTTTTTTAATATGTAATGACAAGAAAGAACAAATGAAAGAACATGAACATCACCATTTCGCCCTTCCAAATTTCTTTGATGTTGCTATCAGGCATAATTAACTGAACAAGTGTGTCAGACTGAAAACTTGATGGCAAACAAGTGAAAGGATATTGATGCCACCAAACATACTGTAACTTGCTTGGAAGATTATTGAGGTTTCCAGAACAATTCACATTACGAAATATGAGCAATCTAAGGTTGCTCATACTAGATAAATTGTTGATCCTCAATGTAGCCTCTTCTGGCTTGTCCAAATCCAAGACAATAGCTTCAACTTTGTTAAAAGCCTAAAAAATGGAAATAATGAAATCTTAGATATTTGTTAGTTCAGTTTTGTAAATTACAATGTTTTATGAAAGGAAAAAGGGCACACAAAGCTTACCATTAATTCTTCATCATATTCCATAACAGATTCCATTAATTCTTTGTCCTGTTCCATAACAGATTCCATTAATTCTTCATCATATTCCATAACAGATTCCATTAATTCTTCGTCCTGTTCCATAACAGATTTGATATCATTGAAAAGCCACAATCTACTTCGATCTTTTGGATAGTAAAGGCTTTCTCTTCGAACAATTTCTCGTCCCATTGCTCGCACCATATCATGCATTTGTATTTTCTGATTTGATATGGTTATTAGTGATTTTTCAAAAAGAAGGTTAATTCCTTCCTCAACTGGAAAGCCACAGTCATGTAAAATTTCTTTCACATAATCAATGTCCTTCCCTACAAAAAAGCACGCCATGTCCAAAAACATTTGCTGAGTATTCTTACCCAGTTCATCAAATCCGTCTCTAAGCGCCATTATAATCTGATTGGGAAGAATAATTTCTTCTCTGTTGAGAAAACTTCTCCATTCTACAACACTTGCTCCAAACAAGGCTGAACCCAGCATTTTAATTGCTAATGGAAGGCCATTAGCATATTCCAACACCCTATCCATCCTCTCTTCAAAATCATTGATAGGATATTCCCGTTGAAAAGCTTCTCGGTAAAATAATTCAAAAGCTTCTTCCTTAGTCAGCAATTCAGGACCGTAAATAGCATCAACCTCAGGTGTTTGAAGTATTCGTTTATCTCTAGTTGTTATGATAATTCTACTCCCTCCTCCAAAACAGTTAGATTTGTCATCCAAGTTCAATTCTCTTAGATCTTTTACAAGATCGACACCATCAAGAACTATGAGAAACTTGTGGTGTCTTAACCTCTTGCACGATAAGAACTCTTTACTTAGAATATTCCTTATCTGTGAATTTTTTGTCTCTATATTTCTACGAAGAAGTTCTTGCAAAGATACATCACCAAGCTTTAAACGTCCGCTTAGATGGGGAAGGAAACAGAAGGCATCAAAATGATGAAAGATCTTAAGATATAAAATTGAAGCAATAGAAGACTTCCCTAATCCACCCATACCACAAATGCCTATAACTCGAACTACATCTTCCAGACCCAAATCCAAAAGCTTTTCCACTTTTTCCACACGGGTTTGCATGCCAACAAAGGGAAAATAGCCATAAAACATCTGATCTACTTTTTCCTTGACCTTTCTGACAATTTTCTGAGTAGCGTCTGACCTTGAGCTTTAAAAATAAAACACGAAAATAGAAACATCAAATCAACAAAATTTGTATCTTCCCGGCGTGAGGAAAAAGGATTCGCTACTACAATCGGTGACTGTTACAATAACAGATATTAATAACCATTCAGGATAAATTTATATTTAATTTTGATGATCCAGATTTTATATTTGGTTTTTTTAAAAAATTATTATTTTTTGTCTTTAAAGAAGTAGGATACAAAATAAAATTCAACTTCTAATTATAAATTTTTTAAAAAATGATGATTGAAATTGAAAATGAAAAAAAAGATGCATAAAATCTTTGTACTATCTATGTTTAATGTATCAGACCTATAGTAAAGCAACATCGGTCTAAGCTGCAATATTTTATAGCAGAAGGGAAGCTAAATCTAGGTTTGACTGGATAACCAAAAACAACTTTTTTTTTAACTTAGATTGAGTAAAATATATAAATATCTTATTAGAATTGTGTCAAGTAAAAGAGACTTAATAATTTTTAAATAACATTATGAGTTCAAATATTGTGAATTAAAAACAAATCATGTAATGAAAGTTAGCTATTTTTAGCCCAATAACACTTGAATTTGAATTAGTCGGTAATATTAAATATCAAATGATTATAAGACAAAAAAAATAAAATATATCTCTCCTAGTTTAAATTATAAAAACTCCTTTTCTATTTTCAAGATTAATACAAGTCTCACATGAATTTTACTAAAATTATATTGCTCTTTCCTCTATTTTTGTGAATTACACAAACTAGCTGTGTAACAAAGATTAAACTACACAAAAGTTCCTAGAATGTTGTTAGAATTGTTTGACCCTTTATAAATCTTCAAAATATGAAAATATATGCAAATTTGTCTTGAAAATAGATCTGTATAATTTATTTTTATTTTTAGAGAAAAGTTAATTTGTGTAAGTTTTCAAATTAAAAAGGAGTTTTTATAATTTAACAAAATGCAAGAGAACTCTCTCTCTCTATATATATATATAATACAAATTTTCAACACTGTTCTAGCCAGGAAAGCTATACCTGAATCGAAAATGCTCGAATTTTGATTAGTTGACAGTCTATGCAAGATATCAAAGGATTATCAAAACAAAACAATTAATACTAAGTTTCTGGCTGGGAGTTTTATCTTAGATGAAATGAAGATAGGGTAAGATAGCTAATGGATCTTGTCCATCCTTAGCTATCACAAACACAATTTTTTCTTTCCCCAAATTGGCGGTCAAGAATGGAATAATCTAAAATTAATATTAAAATTACAAAAGTATTATTATTTCTATATAAATATGTATAACATCTCTCACTCTTCTTTCACTCTCTCTATCACATCATACTTATTTCCTATTCTCCATATTATGTTAAATTTTTTTTCTAATATTTATTTTATGTATAATATTATTTTTCTTTTCAATCCAAACTACTTAATTAATAATTAATATGTATTTAAAAATTCATTTAATAACTAATTTTTTATATAAATATTTAATTATAATTTTAAAAAAAACTTATTTTTCTTAAATTAAGAGTCACTAATTCTTTTATTTAAATTAATTTACAAGAATAATATTAGAATAAAAATATTATAATTCATTCAGTTCCATCAATTTTATATTAACTTTCAAGTAGTTATCATACAAAACCATTGCTTTCCTTTATGAAAATTAACTTCCAAATAATAGAATATGATGTTCCATTTTACTCCATTCCATTCTATTTTCATCCCTTATATTTTCATCCCTTATAATTTTTGAAAATTTCAAGTCTGTGTATTATATAATCAATTACTTTTTTTTTTCTTTTCGGCCAAATAGTCAATTACTAATTACTTAACAGATTTTATTTTTTTAACCCATACGGTAATAATTTATCAACAGTTACTCAAACAAAAATATCTGCAATTAATTTCTATATTGAGACTTGGTGGACAACATGACTACGAAAAAAAAATTTAGAGCTAGAGCTGGCTTGGAAAATTACTCACCTATTTCTTACATCACAACCGGGGAGTTTGGCCACTTGCTTGATAGCTTGCCACTGCCGCCAAACTAATATCTTGTCTTCATCTTCTCCATCTGGGTACCTTTCTTCATATTCTTCAGCAAAGGATGGATATACATCGTAAAAAACTGGTATAACCCTCCCTCCTACATCTTGGCGGGGTTCAGAACTATGGATCTCTTGTTTCATATCTAGCCTCCAACTTTTTACCTCGTCCGTATAGGCTTCAAACCTTTCTTCAAGTTCTGTAGCAGAAATGGCTGGACCGGCATAGGGATAACTTCGTTCTAGAACGCCCTTCTCAGGCCACACTCGCCAAATGGTGTTATAAGCAACCTCTAACAGTTCCTCTATACACCATATTGAAGAAGTATAACTTTTAGAGAAGACAACAATAAAAATCCAGGATTGTCGAATTGCTTGGAGAAGGTGATCTGGAAGATTGGAGTCCGCCATTTCAAGCTTCTTATCATCTCCGAAGATTCTGAAACCTTCTGCTTTAAGAGCAGCCGAAAGGCCATGGATGAACTGACGGGTTTCTTCATCGCCTCGAAAGCTTAAATATACATGAATCGGCTTCGATGATGATAAGCTGCTTTCAAAATACTCCATCGGAAAACCCTAACAAGGAACGGAATCACAATTGCTTATGGAGGCTCTGGTTGCAGCATTTTTCCTCTTAAATAAGAATCTGCCACCAGAAGTCTTCATCAATTATTTCATCACTCTTTAATTTATTCTTTTTTTATTAAACTTCTTAATTTATTCGATGGGCCTTTTTCTCTGTAAATCTGTCCAATTGACACGCGAGCTGTTTCAGTGCGTACCATGTGCGTGTCACTGACGTGCCGAGAACCTAGCCGTTCATTCTATGAAATGTTGCCACCTGTCAACACCAATTGGACCCACGGTGTGGTATATGTGAATCGGTGCACTTCTCCTCAATCCGCTTCTGTTTCTACGTTTTCACTTTTCTTTTCTTTTTTCCTCAGCTTTTTCATCATCTTTTTCACAAAAAGAAAATTGAAATTTTTAAGCAGTGTCATTTATATTTTTTTCAACAGAACCACTTTGGTTTTTTATTTTTATTAAAAAAAAGATATTCCCTTTTAATTTTGAGTAAAATACCATGATTTCCTTCTGTTTTGCTTTAATTACAGAAATCTTCCATTTGTTTTAAAAACTTACTACATTTTAATCCAATCTATTAGCACCATTAAAAATATTCTTAAAATATTATAAAATGGTATTTATTAATTAAAAAATATATTAACATAAATCATATTTACTTGTTTATTCCTCATTATATTAAATCATCTTAACTAAAAATTATTCTTTTTTCTATAAATAAGTTTAAACAAATGTAATTAAAAATTTTAAAATTATAAAATTAATCAACTTTATAACAAATATGTATTAAAAATATTTTTGGCTAGCATATATTTAATTAAATATTATGTATGTTAAATAGGGGTGTTTCAATCCAATAAAAAGTTTAATAATTTAATTTACTAGTCAATTAATAGTTTGGTAAATGGAAATAGAATCTTTAAAATAGAATGAAAGTTTATATAACATAACTTAACTTTTAACTTTAGATGAGGTCTACATAGATTTTCAAAATAACAAGGAATTTGATGTAATTAAGATGGAAAAAGGAAACGTCACTATATTTTATTCTTTAATTTTTGGATAACTTTTGCTAAATATTAAAAGGGTTGTATTTTTTAAGTAAGCAATATATTGTTAATTTTTTTTATTCATACACTATAGAAGACATTATTTTGAATTATACTAGTCCACAAATATCAAATACTGGTTGAAAGTAGTGGATGTAATAGTGGCTGCAATGCTTGGAGAGAAAGACATGGCGCTGTGAATGGCTGAGAACTGAGAGGGACAAAGGAAAAATAAGGGTTTTTTTTTTCTTTGAGGGAAAATTGGGATTGAACGGTTAGCTCAGATCACACCACAAATGGATGGCTACAATTTTTAGTTACTAAAATGCAGTGTTTCACATAAATAATTAAATGGCAGGGAGTGACGTGGTGACATCTTAAAACCTAAAGAAATAGACAATAAATGGCAGAAAGTTAAATGGTGCCTGCCGCAAGTCAAGACTTTGACATAATTTAAATGACATAAATTTAAAAGGAGCCTAATACCAGTCAGGGCTTTGACAGAAATTTAAATAATGAAAATTTAAAGAGGGGCCTAACGCCAGTTAGGATTTTGACAGAAATTTAAATGACGGAAATTTAAGAGGGGCCTGACACCAGTCAGGGCTTTGACAGAAATTGAAATGACGGAAAATTAAAGGGGATCTGACGCCAGCCATGACTTTGACAGAAATTTAAATGATAGAAATTTAAAGGGGGCCTGACGCCAGCCAGGCCGTTGACAAAAATTGAAATGATGGAAAATTAAAGGGGGCCTAATACCAGTCAGGGCTTTGACAAGAATTTAAATGATGAAAATTTAAAAGGGGGCCTGACGCCAACTAGGGCTTTAACAAAAATTGAAATGAAGAAAAATTAAAAGGGGCCCGACACCAGTCAGGGATTTGATAGAAATTTAAATGATGTAAATTAAAGGGGAGTCTAGCACCAGCCAGGGCTTTGACAGAAATTAAAGGGTTTTGAGGTGACACCTGTCACAATGCAGCACTTGGGGTTCTTATGCAAAATTTCTTCAGACTCAGGGCCTAAGGCTTTGATCACACCAACTTTGCAGAGCTTGTTTAACACAAAGGACTACGTATGATGCATGACCAATGCAATTTTTGTTCTTTTCATTTTTTTTTTGGGTACAAGGATTCCCTTGTAAAATGCAAAATTGATTTTTTTTATCTTTTGTTTTGTTTCATTCATTTTTTTTGGGAGTTGTGAGGCTATGCATGCAATGGTAAATGTCGGTGGAATGTAATTCCCTTCCTTCTTCTCCTTTCTTCTTTTTTTTCTTTTCATTTTGTTTTTCCCCGAGTCGGAAGGAAGCTTACTATAATACAATGCATGCAACGAAAGATGCATGTAGAATGCCGATTTTTATTGTCCCAATTTGAAAGGAAATTTACTGTGACAACAATGTTTGAAATGTAATGGAAACTGGGCTTTATCTTTCAATTTCATTGTTTTGCTGCAAATCTTTATCGTTCCTGATGAAGGAATTCAGCTAACCCCACAACTTTAAAACTTGCAATGGTTATAAGTGACGATGAAAAACCACCCCGCATGCTTCTTCTATCCTTGGGCGTAGTCGTGTTATCTTGGAATAAAGAGCTTTGGAGTATCCACAGACTGTTTTCTCATATTCATCAATTAGATTCTATGAACTTTCATTCTACCCCTTGTACTTAGCACCATTAGCATGCAATCATGATTATTCCCACGAGGTATGCCATTAAGTAATATTTTTTTATTCATTTGAGGAATAAATACAGTGACTTATCAAAAAGGGGAGCAACAATCAAAGAGGAGCAATAATCAAGGAAAAAGAGCAGAAAGTTAGGTTATTGGGTGAACAAATCATTTGAATAGGAGATCTCGAAACAACAAGAAACTAAAGATAGTAATCATGTGAAAATGAAAGAAGATGCCTTCACATTGGCCCCTTAAGCCTCAAGTCAATTAGCTTGCATAGCTTTTGGACACGCCTTACAAGATGTCTGACTGAGGATCGTACTGCCCTTGCCGTTTACCCTTACCCATTAACAGCTTATAACCCCATTCCATTTTCCCTTTTTTCTTGCTTGGGAGATGATTCGCTTTTCCTTTTGCTTAGGCTACTTTTTCCGATTTTCAAGCTAGCGAGCTATATTTTATTTTTGTTCTTTTTTTGTTTTTGCTCTAATTTTTGCCTAAGTTGCCTTTTTAGGTTTTCAACCTAGCAAGTTATATCATTTTTTTCTAGTTTTTGCTCTAATTTTTGCCTAGGCTGCCTTTTTAGGTTTTCAACCTAGCGAGCTTCTTCTTCTTCTTCTTCTTCTTCTTTTCTTTTACTTTTCTTGCTCTCTCTATTTTTTTTAGGCATAATATTTCTTAACGTAGTCCGCATTGATAGGTTTTGCTAATTCTTGTCCATTGATGTCCATCAAAATAAGTGCACCCCTCGAAAAAGCTTGTTTCACCACATAAGGACCCTCATACGATGAGGCCCATTTTCCTTGGTTGTCCTCGTGATTTGGAAGAATTTTATTTATGACCAGCTCCCCTGGCTCAAATTCCCTAGGGCGAAGCCTTTTATTGAATGCCCTAGCCATTCTTCGTTGATAAAGCTACCCATGACACATGGCGACCAATCATTTTTCCTTAATCATATTGAATTGTTCATATTGAGTTTTAATCCAATCATCTTCCCCAACATTTGATTCTATCATGACCCGTAGTGATGGCATTTCCACCTCAATCGGTGTTACTGCCTCCATTCCATACACTAAAGAATATGGTGTAGCTCCTGTTAATGTATGAGCTGTGATACGATACCCATGGAGAGTATACAGGAGCATTTCATGCCAGTCCTTGTAGGTAATAGTCATCTTAGCAATGATCTTTTTAACATTCTTGTTAGCAGCCTCCACTGCCCCATTCATTTATGGACGGTATGGTGCAGAATTATGATGCTTGAACTTGAATTGCTCACATAGCTTCCTTACATTAGCACCGTTCAAATTAGGGGCGTTATTTGTGATGATCTTCTCTGGCAAACCATACCGATAAATGATGTTTGACCGCAAGAAGTGAACAAAGGCCTTCTAGGTGACACTGGCCAGCGAGATTGCTTCAACCCACTTGGTGAAATAGTCAATGGCTACAAGTATGAAGCGATAATCATTTCTGGCTTTGTGATTAATAGGACCAATCACGTCAATTCCCCACATAGAGAAGGGCCATGGAACCATAAGGTTATGTAAAGGGAGTGGTAGAGCATTGATACGATCAGCATAGATTTGACATTTGTGACATTTTTTCACATATTTGATGCAATCTTTCTCTAGGGTCAGCAAAAAATATCCATACCTTTATACTTGTCTAGTCATAGTATGGCCATTAGCATGAGTTCCACATATTCCATCATGAATTTCAGCCATTACCCTCTTTACCTCAGTTGAATCTATACATCTGAGCAATGCTCCGTCATGAGCCTGCTTATACAAAACTTCCCTACTAAGGAAGAAATTCATTGCAAGGCGCCGGAGAGTCTTCTTGTCATTATCCATTGCCCAAACTAGATATTCTCTTTGTTTGATGTAGGACCTAATATCGTGAAACTAGGGTTTCCCGTCAACTTCTTCTTCAATACTCAAACAATGAGCGGGAGTATTTCTAGCTTCAACATGAATTGGATGGACATGAATCCCGCAATCTAGCTTAATCATGACAGCAAGTGTTGCTAAAGCATCTACAAACTGATTTTTATCACAAGTCATGTGAGTAAACTTGATTTCTTCAAACTTCTTAATCAATTCGGTCAAATAATTCTAGTAGGGGATTAATTTTGGGTCCTTCATTTGCCATGCTCCTGTTACTTGATAGATTATGAGCGCCGAATCTCCAAAGACTTGGAGATCTTTGACACCCAAGGCTAAAGTGGCTTGCAAACCACTAACACAAGCTTCGTACTCTGCTACATTTTTTGTACATTCAAAATTGAGCTTAATAGCCACGGGAAATTGTTTTCCTTCGGGGGATACTATTACTGCTCCTACTCCACACCCATGCATATTGGCTGCGCCATCAAAGTACATTGTCCACTTGGCACCTTCTAACTCATCTTCTACTGTCAAGATATCCTTATATGGAAATCGAAAGTCTAGTGGCGGACTCTCATCCATTGGATTTCCAGCTAAACTGTCAGCAATAATACACCCTTTAATTGACTTACGAGTCACATACTTTACGTCATATTCTGAGAGTATTACTTGCCACTTTCACACCTTACCTGACACGTAAGGACTTCCAAAAATATATTTAATCGGATCTAATCGAGAGATCAACTAAGTGACATGATACAACATGTACTACCTTAACCATCGTGTAACCCATACTAACCCACAACATGTCTTTTCAATGACTGGATATCGTGATTCACAAGCATTAAATTTCTTGCTTAGATAATAAATGGCATGCTCCTTTTTGCCAAATTCATCTTGCTGTCCTAACATTGCACCCATGGAAGATGGCAAGATGGTTAGATAGAGGATTAGTAGCTAATCCGGTGTAGGAGGTGCCAAAATGGGAGGGTTTGACAAATATTCTTTTATCTTCTCGAATACTCGTTAGTAATCTTCATCGCACTTCCTAGGATTTCCTTTTTTCAACAATTTAAATATTGGCTCATAGGTGCTAGTCAGGTTTACAATAAATCGAGCTATATAATTTAAATGGCCCAAGAAGCTTAGCACATCTTTCTCCGTTTGCGGTAGAGGCATATCATGAATTGCCTTCACTTTATCTGGATCAACTTCTATTCCTCTATTGCTGACAATAAAGCCTAGTAACTTACCAGACATGGCCCCAAAGACACACTTATTGGGATTTAATCGAAGCTTGAATTTTCGCAGCCTTTCAAATAATTTTTGAAGAACCGCTACATGACTTTCTTCCTCTGCTGACTTCGCCACCATGTCATCTACATAAACCTCAAGCTCTTTATGCATGATATCATGGAATAGCGCTACCATAGCTCACTGGTAAGTTGCACCTGCGTTTTTTAGACCAAACGACATCACTTTGTAACAAAATGTTCCCCATAAAGTAGTAAAAGTGGTTTTCTCCTTATCATCTGGGTTTATGGGGATTTGATTATATCCTAAATACCTATCCATGAATGAGTGCTATAACCCCTTGCCATGTTGTCAACTAGCACATCAATGTGTGGTAAAGGAAAATGATCCTTAGGACTGGCTTTGTTCAAATCCCGATAGTCCACACACGTCCTAATGCGGCCATCCTTCTTAGTTACCGGTACGATATTTGCAACCCACTGTGGGTACTTAGCAACATCTAAGAAACCAGCATCCCATTGTTTCTTCACTTCTTCTTTGATCTGAAGAGACATCTCAGGACTCATTCTCCTTAGCTTCTACTTCTTCTGTTTAATGTCAGGGAACAAGGGAAGTTTATTAGAAGCGATATTGGGATCAAGCCCTGGCATATCTTGGTACAACCAAGCAAACACATCTAGGTATTCTTGAAATAAATCTATCATCTCCTTCTTCTCAGGATTATCAACTATCTTTAACTTTTTTTTATCTTCCTCAGTTCCCATGTTGATTATCTCTATGACTTCTTCATGTGGGGTGAAGCTATTTTCGAAGGGTTCAATAAGCTTTGCAAACATGCGGGGTAATTTAGCCAGCGCAGCACTTTCTTCGGTCTCGCAGTCAAGCGTATCCATAGCAATGCAAGTGTTTTCCCATTGGGGCCCGAGAGCCTCAGTGTCAGACAGGAGTTTCGAGAATTCTAATTCCCTGGAAGGCAACAAATATAGCAGAAGTAAACAATGAAGCATGAAGTAGTATGGAGGATTATTTAGAGGAGGGATTAACATAAAAGGATAATAAGAATAATATAATGAAATATATAGACATGAGAGAAAGAGAGAAATAAAGAGTATGAAATAAAAGAGAGAAAGAGTGGAATAAAGAGTATGAAATGTTGCTTTGCATTTAATCCTCAAATGTAAAAGATTCCAAAAGCCACGAATACAAGGTTTTCAAGAGAAGACGTAATAAAAACTCTAAAATATTACTCTAATGACATGACACCAAGGATTATCTCAGACTCCTAGTTTTCTAGGGCTTTCCCAAGGGTATCATGCTGAATCCAGTGTCCTTTTCCATAACTTTCCTCTTCTTCATCTGTCGTAGCAATGGAGTCATTTATGTTGATTGTCTTAGAGGCTTGTGGGAATGTCTCTCTAATATGAGGAACTTTTGATCTTGCTTGTGATTTCCCTCGGCCTAACTTCATTTGCTCAACCAAGAGGGTCTCCAATGGGGGATCATATCTCAACCCTTGACGTCCCTGATTCTTGGGGAGTTTGATTGACTCCTTTATCCCTTGTAATTTAGGTCCGAGTCCTTGTCCTTCCTTATACCTACCATGCTTCATTATCTTGGTGACTATATGTTGCACATCTTTACTTGGCTTGTTACTTTCCACAATCTCAAAACTGTGATAAAAATTACCACATGTCCGCTCCACATTTTCAACATAAGGTATGACACTTGGCTTGCTAATCATGAGTTCCTCTTCCCCCTTAATGGTAATAAGTTGGCCGTCCTTGACAAATTTGATCCTCTAGTGTAGAGTGGATGGTATAGCCCCCAGATCATGAATCCAAGGCCGTCCTAAGAGCATAGTATACGTAGCATCAATATTCATGACATGGAATTGTACTGAAAAGACGTTTGGCCTAATCTCAAGTGGAAGATGGACCTCCCCAAATACTTCCCTTCTTACCCCATCAAAAGCTTAGGCAATTAGATCACTGCGCTCTATAGCAGACATGTCCACCGGAAGCTCTTGTAAAGTTGCTAGGGGCAAGACATTAAGAGCAGATCCATTATCAATCAAGACCTTTGCTACTATGTAACCATGATAATTTAATGTAATATGAAGAGCTTTAGGTCGCCCTGCCGGAGTTTGAACAATTTCATCTTCATAGAAAATGATTTGAGTGGCATTCTTTACAACATTAACCATGTGAACTACTTTCTCAGGAGTTATGTCCGGACGCACGTATGGACTTTCTAACATCCTCTGGAGTGCTTTGTGGTGGGCCTCCGAGCTCATAATGAGAGACATAATGGAGATTCGAGCGGGAGTCTTTGTGAGTTACTCTACGATATCATATTCACTGTGCTTCATGATCTTTAAGAATTCATCAACATCAACGCTCTTGTCTATCACCACCTTTGATCCTGAACTTTTCCCTTCTTCCTGGCCGTTTCTTGCTGTCTTATCATTTTCCCTCGGATAGACACGACCACTCCTTGTAATCCTACTTATCAAATCCTGGTCATTAATTTCTGCAATTGATCCTTCACTAGTTTCCCTTTGGACTGTGAGAAGCTTGGTTCTTAAGCCATATTTCCAAGGCACTGCATGATTACTATCATATGAGAATGGTGCCAGTACATGAATAAACACCATTGGTTCTTTCCTGCGTGCTGCTACTTGAGTGATTGAGTTTATGACCAGGAGGGATCCTGTTGAACTTGGCTTAAATGCTGGCTCGTCAATGAATGAAAAAGGAGGTTTTACTATCTCCAGGAGGGACAATTGCTCACTGCTTTCTAGAGTTGGAGCCTGTTCATTGATTACGAGGAATGATCCCTTTGATCTGCCAGATAGGTGGTGGCTCACTTTGTTCCTCCATCATACATATAGATTTATCCTTTGATGTTCCCCTTTCAATTCTAATAATCATGAACACCATCATCTTTTGTACAACTTCTTTGAACACCTCACAACTCTCAATGTCATGATCTGCATTCCCTCGGTGATATTCACAAGAGTAGGGACCACAATTATCAATTCTACCTGACTTTCCCTCATCATAAAAGACATGTCCCGCTTCTTTAAGGTGACCAAATATCTCTCTAATGGTAAATTAGAGTGCATCCAGGTCTTTAATCAGCATAATGTCTTCTTCGACCGCGCAAACTTGTTTCCTCTTATCATGCTCTGGAAGAGGATTGGAGACAATATTAGGATTGTTGTCTCGCCGCACGCTGATATAATTATTATCTAGAAGACTTAAAACATTCCTCTGAAATGCGTCACATCGGTCAATCAAATGTCCTTCCGCTCCCATGTGATATTCACAAGTTTCATTCAAATTATACCATGAAGGAAAAGGTGGTTGCTAAGGCCTTGCAGGATAAGGGCCTATGAGCTTCTTCTCCACCAATTCCTTAAACAGCTCCGACTTGGTGACGTTGAAGTTAAGAAGAGGACGGTCATCCCTTGGGGGACGCATGGCTTTGGAATCCTTATTTGGGGGCAAGACACAAGCTTACTAACTGGGATTGGGGTGAGGTTGTGGGACTGGTTGAGGGTGCTGAAAAGATTGGACAAATGGAGCTCTAGGTTGATAGGGAGCATGTTGCATACGTGCCCCATATGCAAAAGGTCGTGGATATGGGGGTTGGGAGTTATATGGAGAGTATTATGGGTTATGTGAAGCTTTGAATGACTATTGGTAAGGATCTGGGACATGATTCACATCACTGTCCTTCTTCTTAATGCCTTACCCTCTTTTATTCTCAGGGTATGTGTTCTCTAATCTTCCATTCCTGATGTTGGTATCAATCCTTTCACCTACCTCGATGAAATCGATGAAGTATTTAGCATGGGTTCCCAACATAATTGGGAAATAAGGCTCACCCAACGTATCAATGAAGTAAGAACATAACTCAGACTCCATTAAGGGTGGCTGAACTTCTGAAGCTGAGGCTCGCTAACGTTGTACATACTCCTTAAAGGACTTAATGGGTTTCTTCCTCAATCCTTTCAGTTGCTCCCTAGTAAGGGCGGAATTCAAATTGAACTGATATTATTTCATGAAAATGTCTGTTAAATCTCTCCATTTTCGTAGTTTGGAATGATCCAATTTCATAAACCAATGTAGTGCCACTCCAGTGAGGCTTTTATGGAAGAAATGAATGAGAAATTTCTCATCCCTGGACTAGACCAACAGCCTGGTGCAATACGTTTTCAAATGATAATGTGGGTCTCCATTACCGTCATACCTGTTAAAGTCCGGGACCTTGAACTCCTTTGGAATAACCACATCAGGAGCTAGGCACAGTTCATTCAAGTCGAGGGATCTCTATTCCACTACTTCTTGTAGAGTCCTTAACTGGTCTCTCATTTCTGACTCCTCCTCCTTCAGGTTGGCTTTACTTGTAGCTTCCCTGCCTTGAGAATACCCATTATTAGGTGGATTTTGAGTCACAAACACTGCGACGTTTTCCTGGTTATTGATATCATAGGTATATACATATCCTTGATCCCATTCCTGGAATCCTTATCTACCAACCCCTGGGGTTGGAATATGTTGAAGCCTATTCTGATTATTGTCAGTCGTATCAGGTATCCCTTCTACATTCATATCATGCGGTTGGGTGCTGTTAGCATTAACATCATGCCTCCTACCATTTGCGCTCATGCTTTGGTGCTTTTTCATCATTTCTCCCATTTGAGCATGTAGGCCACTAAGCTGACCATTTAACTCTCCTACTTCCTCTTCCAATCTCTACTCAACATCAGAAAGATAACCTTCTAAAGCCATTTCCTTCATTCTAGCACATGTTAAATGGATTCTTTGTGAGCTCAACGTAGGGTTAACTGAATTCCTTTTAACTGGAGCAATGTTGACTACTTAAAAAAAACAATTTAATTATTTACCTTACCATTATTTAGATACCAGTGAATTATAAGAGGCGTTAGGTTAGCATAAGTTTCTTGACATTGTGACTTTGGATTCGTGTCAACATGCACCATAATTATCCATGGAACTCCCTCAAGTCCCTCCCGATGCATATTGTATTCGGGGAGTCATGAGGTTGACAATTGATTCATAAGAACTCAAGTTGCTTTATAAATGATGTCTATAAACATAAGTGAAATCCAAACCTCAAATTCATATAGTTCGATACATCATCATAGATCACTATTATATCACCAAGTTCGAGCTAGAAACTTTAATTATTCTACAAGTTCTTTACATAACAAAAGGAAGTCTGACATTTCTACAGAAGTATTAAATGGATGGGATCTTTGCTCTACTTGCTCATAAATGTTAGTGAACCTAGGGATGCTGGAATTCACCAACATGATTAATCTTTCAGTGCGATCTCTACACCTATCCGACTCCATTGCCTTCTCTGAGTAAAGTGTCCTCCAGTTTTCCACTGCATCAGCACGTTGTTGCATTTGTTCGAGCAACCTTTGGATTATAGCTGATGAATCGCCTTTGATGGTTGCTAACTCATTCACCTTATCCTCCAACTATTTAGCGACCATTTCCAATTCCTGTGACGAACTTCTTAACGGTCGAAGCCCCTGTACTTCTTTCTCGAGTGCATCCTTTTGTTTCACAACTTGCATCAACCGCCTCCGATTGTTCTTCATTCTCTGGTCATTCTCTTCCATATGCATGTGCATATCCCTGATTGTTTGTTTGAGTTTTAAATTTTCCTCCTTCAATCTCTTTACCTCCATATTTACCTCACAAGCTCCATCTTTCCTTATTTCCTTTACTGTCTCTTGTAAGGCCATATATTCATTCTGTAGATGAATCCAAGCCTCTTTCTGTTCGTCACCTACTCTTAACAGCTTTTCCAATTCCTCTTCCTTCCTTTGGAGCAGCTTGACTAATTCCATGTTGACTTCCACCTTGTTACCGCTGAGCAAAGGATCAGGAGGTGCAAAAGTCGGGTTGATCCCCGTAATTCGCTCTGACAACCAAACTTGATATTCCTCTGTGGCATATATCTGACGTGCACTCAATTCCAGCCGCCCTTTATATATCACTTTACTCCAAACATTCACCATATTTTGACTTATCTTTACTGTAGAATCATCATGTTGGAATTGCATCATGTGAACCACGGCTTCTAAAGGAACCCTTTGTGGAAAGGCATATTGTCTTAATAGCAACATGGGGTTATAATTTATCACCCCTCGTGGACCCATTAGTACCACATTCAGAAAGTCTCCATAACAATAAATTATTTCATCCTCCCACCACCACGTCAATCTTCATCAGACATTTTCTGCCCTAAGTTGGCCAAAAACTTCAATCCATCCCTCACAATCATATCTAGCTTTTCCTTCTTGGTTTTTGAATGAAGCCAGAGGAGAAGAATTATCCTTTTCTCCTTCTTGGAGTCTCTTCCCGTATAAATGATTCATAATCCACACATTCAACAACTAGAGACAACATCTAATTCTTCCTCCCTTCTTGGCATGACAAAAGCTCAAGGTCATGTAGGTTTCTGACAATATTGCAGTTACTGGATTCACCTGATGATGCTTTACCATATGAAACACACAAATGGCATGCTTGTCAATCACCCTTTTTGCAAATGAAAACAAAATAATCCCATAGATGATCATGGTGAGAACCCTATTATAGACTATCCACTTCTCTTGTTCAACTAATTCTTTCAGACGAGTTTCCATAAACTCCCTTGAGACTCCCTCTATACTCTTGGTAGAGACGAATTGCACCCTGTCTATGCTGATCTCCAAAAGCTTTGCTATCATTGTGTTTGATGCTACATATCCAGGGTATCTATAGACACGATTCCCCTTCTTTAGTGGTAAGCTTAAAAGTTCACCATACTCTTCTATGGTCGGTGCAATCTGGAAATCAGAAAATGTGAAGCATCTCAAGGTATCATCCCAATATTGCCCCAGTACGGAAATCGCCTCCGTCTGGATAGGTACATTGAGCAGCTCTAGTATGTCACACTATTTCTTTCTAAAGTCCGACAAAAGATTACCCTTGATGGGTTGAGAAAATTCTTTCAGACGATTAATGGACTCTATAACTGCTTCTAGCCTGAACCCTTTTCCACCATAAACTAACCCTATTGGCCTTGAATCCATTATCACCTTTGTGTCTTTAACTTATGCTAACTTTCCTGGTAATTCACTGGTTTCCTGAGTGAAAAAGAAAATGAAAAGATGAGGTAGAAAAGAACCATAAATTTGATTAGTTAAAATATTATTAGGTCCCCGTTTAATGAAAGTTTCTCTCCTTAAAGATCCTTATTGAATTCTCAATGAGATAGAAACTAGTCCTTGTATCATGAAGGACAAGGTCTCTCCATGAATAAGGTATAAAAATAATTAAGGACCTATTAATATGATAACCATTCCACTAATGTAATTTAAATTATATGAATAGAGAATGCATGAGACAGGATATGCTCCTCATGTCCTATATTAGGCGCATCTTAGGGTAGGATTCTTATCTTTAACTGGTTGGGCTAACATCTATTATTGTGTGCAAGTTTTGGGATGATTCTATTTTCCAAAAGATTCCCAAGCTGTTCCTGTCATCAAGACAGAAACCCTATCCAGTAAACTTAATCCTTTGAGAGCTTTGATAGCCCTTCCCAGACTAAACTTAGCAGATAGGTAACAATTGGGTGAAGTCTTCACAATGGTCTCTGGAAGCTTAATAGCCCCTCAAAGGCACCGTTACAAACTCCAACTATCCTAGGACACTCTTAGACCCGGGTATAGGGCCCATCATGTGTGTGAGGTTGGATGTGGAAGTGCTCAGTGTGTGAGAGGAGTATGCAAACCTCATGACCCAAACATTACCCAAATTCCCCACCTGCAAATAAAACAGCAGATAAAACCACACAACAATAGATAACAGTCGTCTATCCTAGGGTTCATTCCACATGTTATCTATCCTAGCACATGTTATTCACTTAAGTAAATTTAAAAGCATGTGAATGGATTATAAATCATGTTATCTACCCTAATCAAGCGAGACAAACAACATTTAAGAAGGGCTACCAAAAATAAATTAGAAGCCATAAAACTATGCATAATCAACCTAGATAGGCTTAGCTCTCAAACTCCCCAGTGGAGTCGTCAAACCGTCACACCCGAAGATGCAACGCAGATAGCGCGGGGAATGAAAGAAAAAGAGAGAAATCGGCCTACGTGACGGAAACCAATTTCAAAGGAGTCGCCACCAAAATTTTAAAGGAAATTTTGGAAAACTGAAATAAAAAGGATAAAGATAGTCCGCAAATCAGAGTTGGGTTCAGGAGTATAATTGTGAGTAGGGAAGGTGTTAGGCACCCCCACGACACCCGTTTCAAAGAACAGTTACCTTAAGTTGATCATGCAATTTTTATGGCTCTTAAAAAATTATTTTGATTGCCCTTTAATTATTCACATGCAAACATAAATATAAAAATAAAAGAAAATATAAAAATGAAAATAAAGAATAAAATGAAAATATGAGAAGTTGGGAAATAAAATAAGGGGAAAAGATTATTTATTTACAATGGCAGACTTGACCTAAAATTAGAGTCTTGGGCCTACGTACCCTGCGATAGGGATCAAAGTCGATGTAGTTCGGGCTAAAAATACACGTCATTTGGTTAATATTTTTTTTTTATTAAAAAATTTCTTTTGGAAAGATAGTTTAGAGGGAATAATTTTGTTATTAATGTTATATATAAGTGTTTTTTTTAACAACCAAGATCTGTGGTGATTTATCACTCACAACTCACTGATTGATACTTATGTGCCCACGGTGTTACCACTCAAAGTTCAAAAATAAAAAAAAAACGTTCAAAGGAAGACACATAATTTTCGTATAAATTATTTTTATTTTCTTTTTATTATAAAAATAGAAAAAAGTAGGATCCTTTTAACACATTTATTTATCTAAAGGAGAAACATTAAGGAAAATGCAAAATGTGACTGTTACATATATTAAGAGAAATAATCAGTATATGTGGTAACTTTATCACTCACAAGTTACTGATCAATATCTAAATACCCACGGTGTTATCACTCGGGGCGGATAAGAGAAAAGGGATAAAAGCTTGGAGGAAGACGAATAATTTTTGTTCAAATTATTTTTATTCTCTTATTTCAAATTATGAAATGAAAAATGCAATTAGAAAATCTCCTTTTATTATTATTATTATCTTTTATTTATTCAAAAAGGAATTTAAGATAAAATTGCTATATTCAATATTTTTTCTTTTATTTTATTATTATTTTTATTTTTATAAATTAGTTGTATTTTCTTGCTTCAGATTGTGACAATGGAAAAAAAGCAATTAAATTCCTTCTTTTTTTTTTAACTTAAAATAGTACTCAAAAAGAGTTTAAGGTGAAACTGCTACATATATTTTTATTTTCTAAAATCAACTACAAAACAAAACCAAATAGCATATATGATGACTTTATCACTCACAGTTTGCTAGTTGACACCTAAATGCCCACAATGTTAGCACTCAGAGCACAAAGGCATAAAAAGAACTTATGGGATAAATTTGGGACAAATAAATAACTTAATTTCTTAGTTTACATAAGTCATTTTTATTTCCTTGTTTTATTATAAATACGACCATAGTAACACATTTTTATTTTAGACACACAAAAAAAGTAATAAAAAGAATTTGAAATATGACTTTTATATATATATATATATTTTACACAATAGAATATATGACCAACTTTACTTTTACAAAATAAGATCATATTCATTTGTTTATTTTTTTAACTTCATAAATCAACTTTAAAACAAACTTAACCATTAATTGTGGTGACTTTTTTACTCACAATCTGCTGATTGATATTCAGATACTCACATGTTACCATTTGGAACAAAAAAGCTACAAGAAAAATTTGGAGGAAAATAGAGGGTACTTATTTTGACTATTTTTATTATTTATTTTTAATTTTAAAAGGAAAATAAAAAAAACCATTGGAACCAAAAATTATTTGAGAACCAAGTCTAATATTATGGCAACTTCTCACTCATAGTATAATTGACTGACACCCTAACTATTTGTCTACAGTGACTTAGTCCATCGCGACAAACTCTAAAGTAGATTGATTAATTAAGAGAATAATAAATTAACCACCAATTAATACTTAAAGGAGCTTAAATAATTTTAATTATTAACTCAAGTATCTAATAGAGTATGCATAAGAGCAAATGATCATTTTGCCAATTACTTTAACACATGAACTAATATTTCAGGAGGTGCATTCATAGTACCTGGCATAGGTTATCACAAAAGCCAAAGCGAGTTTCGTGAACTAATATTCAAGAAAGTGCATTCATAGTAAATATTATAGGTTACCAAAAAAAAAACAAGTCACCATGCATAAATTGGGCAGGTAATAATCATCGTTCGGAAGAGAAAGACACTTCATGGCACGTACACCAAAAATCGTGATCGTCATTCAATCACCTCTTAACATTATTATCGATACAAAAAGGAAAGCATTCATTCAGGCCACCATATTACTAGTAACGTATGAGTAGAAGAAAGGCATCCCAGCTTATCAAAAATGAAAGTAAGATGATTCTAACCGCGAGCCGATGCCTCATCAAACACATTGATCTATAATAAGATGCGGACTTTTTCTTATAAGAGAACCGAGACTGTCATATTCAATAACCATTCAAAACAGAGTAGGATACTGTCAACCCACGTCCAAGATTTTATCCTTTAAGATTTCACCATAGACTAGATATGAACAGGTAGACTTTTTAATTAGCAAAATAAAACCAACACGATAACAAACTTCACCAGTAGCAAATAGGGTATCTAAGTGAAACTGAATAAAAACTGACTCTGGTCTTGATAGTGAGCTAAATGCCTAACAATCATCGTGGACAAATCCATAACTTGACAGAGGCTTAAGCAGGGATTTATTATCAGTAGAGGTTTTGCTGCCAAGATTAACTACAAACTCCGCCTCCTCCCTCTAGATCTTGCCGTCCTTCTTTTGTTCTTACTTGTTCTTTGTCTCTCCCTTCAAACACTCTCCTCCTCCTCTGTTTTCAGTCTCCCCCCCTCTTTCCAACTTTGTCTCTCTATTTATAGCCCTAAATCGTTGACCTTTGAGAGGAGGATGATTTAGACTACTCTATTATTTTCTAGCTTAAAATTTACCTACTCGGTCCTCTCGTTTCTGGCTAGCTCTCCATTTTTGTGATTCCTAGTCATGATGTCCCTGCTCTGCTTTCCCTTGCTCTACTATGCTTTTGTATTATCCCTTGCAAGAACCGATGTGGAAAAGTGACTTGAGAGAGCAGTTGTTCAACGGGCTCCTGCGACTTCATAAATGATTTGTGAATCTCTCATTCATTTTTCAGATTTTGGGTAACGCTACTTCTCTTTTATCCCACTATAACATATCCTCTATTGTTGATACAAAGAAGGGGATAGAAGAGATGCTCCGAGATAGACGTCCTCCTTATTCTGATCCGCTAGAAAATGACAGGATAGAAGCTTGGAGAGTGGGTCACTTGTTGGCTGCATCCAATTTAAGCTGTAATGTTATTGCAGCTAAATCCTACGCCTCTCCTGCCTCTTCGCGACTTATTGTGAAGAAGGAAAATGGGTTGGGGTACGTACAAGGTCGAGCATGTGATTGGTAGCTCGTGGAAGACCCCTCTCTCTCTCTCTCTCTCTTTTTTGTAATTAACTTTTATTTATATATACATATATATTTTAAACTTTTCAGAGGTTAATGAGTATTAATATTTGAGAAAGAGATTCATCTTCTTTATTTAAAAACAATTTGAAATTGGTTAAGAAAGGGATAGGATTTGGATTAAAATTCTAAAAGAAATGGTTGGATTTGGATAAGAATCTTAAAAAAAGCACTAGGATTTTTTTTTTAAAGGATAAAAGGTAGGATTTTTATTTTTAAGAATTCTAAAAGAAATGTAACTTTTTCTTTTAAATCCTAAAGAAGAGAGATTAGATTTGGATGAGAATTTTAAAAGAAAGGAATAAGATTTTTCTTTTTGAGACTAAAATGTAGGATTTTTATTTTTAAGAATCTTAAAAGAAAGGAAATTAATTCTTTTTTTTTTCAAGAGTCCTAAAGAAGAGGGATTGGACTTGGAGAATGATTTTTTGAATTTTTCTTTAATTTCAGAAAATTTGTATTTGAATTGAAATTAAAAGGAAATTTGTGTCATTTTTTTTATTTATTTTTATAAATACTCGGATAAAATGCGGTGTTCACAGTGGATAATAAGATGAAAAAATGAAATAAGTACTTATGGAAGGATAAGTAATTATCATAAGTAGAAAAAATCAGTTTCTTCCATAAACACTTATTTAAGGCAAATACCTATTGAAAAGCTATTTTTATTTGACAACTCCAACACATAATCACTTATAGGATTCCATAATCACTTAAATTGTCTATCCAAAAAGGCACTTTTTTCTATTTATGATAATCATTATCATCCTATAATCATTTATTTCACTTTTCATTCTTATTTTCCATTCAATAACCACTTAAACTATTAAAATCTAAACACATTTCTTTTTAAAATCACTTATGAGATAAAAATATCCAAACACAAATCACTTTTGATATAATCATTTATTCTCATAATCTATTATAAATAAATACTTAATTATTTATACATAAGTCAATCCAAATACACTATCAAAATACCCGTAAATTCCGAGTGCTTAACGTCTCATGCCGGAATTCATAATGCGCACCTGGATCACACCAAGACGACGTCGTAATGATAATTTAAACAAAAGCGTCTCAGTTATACTCATTGACTCATTCACTCTCCACTATTATCATTCATCACTATCATTATTCAGTATTCACTACTCTATCTCTCTTTGTCATCTTCATCATTTTTTTATTTATAAATCAACCCCACTTCTTCTCAATCTCTATTAGTTTTAATTTAATTTTAAATGTTAATTTTAATATTTTTATAGAATATTTACTATTAGTTTTAATACATATTTTAACTAAAAAGTTGAAATAATTTTTGTGATGAAATTTCAAATAAAAAAGTAAAATACAAACTAAATAAAAATGTACAATATTTTTAACTTATAAAAATATATATAGTTTTTTTAAACAAAACATCAGCAAAAATATATATAGTTGTTTAAATATATATATAATTTCAATCAATTGTATAAAAAAAAGTGTATTTAGGTTAGGAGGTAGAAACTTTGTATTATCACTCGCATTATATAATTTTATTTAATTTCATAAGTTTACTTGACAAGAAAAAAGAAAAAAAAAGCTAGTGTATACTATACTAGTTCTAAAAAATAAAGTATATTTATATTTATGAAGGAAGCCATGTTTCTATGGTAGCTTATGAACCGTATTTGGCTTGACTAAATGTTTGTGACTCCACATTACGGATGATTTTGTTTGAAGAAATTAAATTTAAATCACTAAATTTAAAATTCAAACTATCAACCTTTTACTTGAAAACATATCCACCACCACTAAATCAAATGTGCTTTGTTGTTATTGAGGTGGCCATAATTCTATTTGTTGGTTTGATTTGGAAGTTACTTGGTTTTTTTGCATAATTTTGTATGATACAAGTTATTTTAAAGATAATTTATATATAAATATATTACTTTATGGTATTTTATAAAATCTTAAAGTGTCCCCTACAACGCCCAGGTTTACAATCTGATTGTAATAAATGAACAAAATGTGAGTGGTGTGTCTTATGTTTTTAGAACCAGATCAATCATTGAATTAGTCAAAACATTTATTTAAGGTCTATTGATTTAAATGGATTCTAATCATGATTAAATTGGTAATAATAAAATTAATATATTATATGTGGTACTCCCTCTGTCATTTTATTTATTATTTTAAAAAATTTTAAATATTATGATTTACTTGTCTTTTTATATTAACAATGAAATATTAATTATCATTTTTACTATTTTATCATTCATTAAAAATAGTAGTTGGTGGAATAAAGTTATTTTTTAATATTTAATTCAATGATATTTTGGTAAAATATTATTAAATTTTATTATAATTTAAGTTATTTAATAATTTTATTGGTCTATGTAAAAAGTCTCAAAATAAAAAATAAAATAAAATTAAAAAATATATTTTATAGAAAATCAAAAAAAAATATATTACTAATAAGTTTCATTCCTTAATATTTAAATATAAATAAGTTGATACTCATTGATAATCATATTTTAATTTCAAATTGTCAATTAATAATCTATTATTATATTATTATTAAAATAAATTTATAATTATTAATAATTATATGTCATAATAATACTCATTTATCAATATAAAGTTGGTTGAAACTATATATATTTAAAAATGGGATATAATTTTCATAAATTAAAATATTGTACATTTTTATTTAGTTTATTTTTTGTTAAAATTTTTATTTGAACCTACTTTTTGTTTAATTTGAAATATGTAGTAAATATTTTTATAAAAATATTAAAATTGAATTAAACGTAAGTAGAAGTGACCTGAAGAGGATGACAAAGAGAAAGAGAATACGGAATAATGAAGAAGATAAGGAAGCGCTGGGAAGGAGTCAATGAGTAATAAGCAGGGCAAGTTTAATTCATGTTTTTATAATAATATTTTTTAAAAAAATAAAAAATTATTTAATAAACTTATTTTTTATAAAATATTTTTAAAAAATAAAATAAAAACACTCAAATCATTTTTATGATTTTCTATGTATTTTATTTTCAAAAATATAAGAAAAAATAATACATATCTTATGAATGATAAAATTTTAAATTTTAAATATTTAATATTAACTACTTATTTTATACTCATCAGTTATAATTTTAGTAATAATTATTGAAATAAATTTTTATTTTTTTATTTTTAAAATTTATTCTTAAAAATAATTATATAAAATTATTTTATAAATATTAAAATTTAGAAAAAAAGGGAGAATGTAAAAAATACATTTGTTATTTTTATTCTAACGTGTACGACGTCGTGATGATGGGATGGACGTCCCCGCATCAGAGGCTTGGGACTCGTAAATGCCACCGAAAGTGAACTCTAGCTTCAGGCTATGTTTGACAATTGGAATGAAAGTGGCTGTATCAAATCGTGTCTTTCACTCTTTTTTAGGCGAGAAAACGGAGCAAGGCCCCACTTGCTGCAATTGCTGCAATTAGCTTTGAAAACAATTAGTTATATAATTATATTATATATTCACACATCTCCTAATTATAAAATATTTTATTAAATTTTAAATATATAATTTTTTATAATATATAAAATAATATTTATTATGTATTTAAAAAAATTACTATTTAATATATTATAAAAAAAGATAAAAAATTAAATAAATATAATTTTAAAAAAATATTATAATTTTTAAAAAATTAAAATATATATTGATTATTTATAATTATTAATCTTGAATAGTGCAACGATCTTACCAAACTTTGTGTTTTGTGTACTGACACACCTATGATCTAGATGTTAAAAAGAAAAATGTGAACAAAAATATTTATATTAGGAGCCCAACATTCATTCATTCATACATACGTACACATATATATATATATATAATATTTTTTTTTATAAAATATATATTTTAAAATAAAAAAAATAATAAATAATAATGGTGATGAATGTACCTAAGAAGGATAGGTAATAATGGATATTTTTTTCTGTTAGAGCTTGTATGAGTGTGTATTAAAAAGAAAGTCTCACTTTACTCAAAAGAAAAAAAGTCTTAGTATTTATATACTAAGATATGAAATTAAGAAATTAGATGGAAAAAAAAGTCTTAGTATTTATATACTAAGATATAAAATTGGGTAATTAGATGGATCAAGACGAGAAGTGGACTTGCGCGCACAACAACAGGCCATCACAACTAAATGTAGTTCAAATTCGTCGATTTTCCCCCACCCTGCACACGAGTTACACAAAATACTGGGCACTTTTGCTGGAAATTATTTTTGTGAAAATACAAAATAATTTATTGTAAAATAGCTTGCCAGAAAAGTTGTTTTTTTTTTTACTAATTTCAGTTTTGAATCATGTAACATTGGAATTTTTAATTCTTCATTAACCGATTTATTTTTTATTAATATGTGATCAACCCAACTTTCAGAAACAGTTAACTAGTTTTATGTCCAACATCCTGTAACATTTTCATATTTATTAACATGTCTCCCAATGTTCATGACCAGCGTTTAATTACAGCTATGGTATACCCAACATTCACTGGTTTCAGAGCCTATAAATACTGAGCTCTAGAACTGAATTCAACACACCAGCTCTCAGACATTATTCAAAGCTTTCTCCTCTCCCTTTCTGCTCACCTGAATTTCAGCTTCATTTCTTTCTGTTGTTATGTTGCCTTGCTTCGGCTAGAGAAATCCGTTTAATCCTGAGGAGTTACCGATTCGTGGCGGAATAACTCTTAAGAACCGTGTCCTCACATACGACTCAGATTATTATTAATTTGTTATATTATTGCAGTGATTTTTAACATATGGCTGCCCCCATTTCTCATAACCTGGATTCCTCCCTGATTGTACTACTGAATTCTTCCATTACCAATCTTTTTTCTCGTCCTTTATTATTTTGTTCTTTTGCGAGTTTTAATTTTTTTATACCTTTGGCCAACCTATCTTATCGGAATATTAGCTTTTCCTCTTCAATGGTGGAAAAGTTTGCAATGAGAAAGAAAAAAATCATCACTTATGTCTACATTTCCATTCAAGTTTAAGCTTTTTCCACACGTCAATTAAGTACGATAATCAATAAACATGAATTAACAGTGGAAAAAATTGTCAAGGACAAACAGAGATTTAAGATCATAAGTTCTTTCCACACATTAATCATGACTGAAGACCAGTAAGTTCTTGCAAAAATGACAGATGATGAGGCCCTCACACACTTTAATGAATTTATTACATTTATTAATGATCTTATTATTTGAATCATAAATCATCCATATCATCATCAATTAATCAATCAATCAATCAATACTTTATTTAATTTTTAATATAAGACCATTTTAATCGAATTATGTAAATTAAAAAGGGGAGTTAAAACTAATTAACTACCTTGATTTCTCAAAAAATCTCAATATTTTTCTAAAACTACCCTTATTTAATACTCTCTCAAATCCTGTATATAAGATCTTTTGTCCTGGTTCTAAATATATGGCCCTTTACAATATACGAGGTAATATTTATTATATATTTACAAAAAAATACTCCTATTTAATGTATCCAAAGAGAAAAAGAAAAAGATTAAATAAGGGTAGTTTTAGAAAAATATTGAGATTTTTGGAGAAATTGAGGTAGTTAATTAGTTTTAATTTTAATTCTTAATCCGCGTGATTCAGTTAAAAGGGTCTTATATTAAGGATCAGAGAGAGTATCTCTCTTGTTTTTTTGGATACATTAAATAGGGACATTTTTTGGAAATATATAATAAATATCACCTAATATATTGTAAAGAGTCTTACATTCATGATCAAGATAAAAGATTCTATATATAGGACAGGATCAAGTATAATATAAAAAGCGATGATTTCATTTACTGTTTATTCATACTCAGATAATACTATCCCCACTTCTTTTTATATTATCATTTAAAATTTTTTATATAAATTAAAAAATATAATTAATATTTTAAAATTTAAATTTCCTAATATACTTTTCAATAAATAGAAAGATATAAAAGATTAATTAATATTATTTTTAATTTTAAAAAATAAATAATAGTATAAATGAAAAAATAATAATTAATATTATCTTAAAATTTGAAAATGAGAGATAAATAAAGATAAAAGTTTTTTAAAAAGAGTGATATAAAAAGAAATAGAGGAAGTTTTAATTTTACCGATTAAATTTCATGTTTTTATATTCCTTTCTCATTTTTAAGATTGGAGGGAGTAATTTACACAAAATAGCAAAAATAATTAACCATCTTAAATGCATATTAAATTGAAAGTTTTTTCAAGAATACCCTCAACTTAATACTATCATAAAATTAATGACACATAATTAAATTCATTATTATTAATAATGACGGGTGAAGGATAATTTGGAAAATGAATAATCAATACCTCAAATTCCAATACCAGTCCCTTATATTTGAGACTAAAACCACTTCAAAAAAAATACTTCCTCCAATCCAAAATATAATTTTTTTTGGTAAAGTGCACACAAATCAATAAAGGGAGTTAAACTATTTAAATTTATAAAAAAATTATCTTTTTTTTTAACATTACCCTTGATAAATATAATTTCCAAAATAATTTTCTCTCTCATGAGTTAATTTATGATAAGGGCAAATTAGGAAAAAAATCATTCATACTTTTAACTTTACCTAAAGATGATTTATATTTTAATCCAAAAAAATGTTATAAAAGAGAACTTATGTTTTGAATCGAAGAGAGTATCTCTTATATATGAGACTAGAAGGAGCATAAGAAACAATTAAATACTACCTCCATCTCAAAATATAAGAAACAAATAACTAAATTATCAAATTCAAGAAAATAGTCAAATATATTAAATATGTCATAGAAAATTTTTTTCCTCACAAATGCCCTCATTTAATGTTCTCACTTACTCCTTCCGGTCCATATTATTAGGCATTTTTTAGGAGAAACTTTTGGTCCAAAATATAGGGTATTAAATATTTTTCTTCCCATTTTATTCCTATCTTTAATGTTTTCTCTCTCTTCATTTATAACTCTATAATAATAATAGAATGGAGTATTTAATAAGAGTTAAATAGGCAGTGTAGGTACTTTTTACATTAATTTCAGTTGAAAAATTTATTTTCTTAATATACGTATAATTGATACAAAATGCATTGTAATGTGAACCGAAGGGAGTAACTTTCCTTTAACTCATGCCTCGTAATAATAACTCTATTTTAATTAAAGGTAAAATTGAAAAAATGGATTAATTTATTATACAAAAATTATTTATCTATTATATTTTGAAATAAAATAAATTTAAAAAAATATGTTATATTTTGGAACAGAGGTAGTACTTTATTTTGTTATCATCAAAATTCTCAAATAATCTACACAAATTTATGAGATCATGGGGCTAAAATCTAGCATGTGAGTAAAACTTTTGAAGCCACGAAGGTTCAAAATTTTCAATTTAGGGAGCGTCTATAAGAAGGAAAAAGTGTGGAAGTAGAAACAATTAACCATAACTTTGATAACAAGCAAAAGAAATCTCTAATTATGGTTCTCAATACATGCAAAAAAGATTGGTAATAATGGATGTTTTCTTGACCACGTACGGCTGCCCAATCTGGTTTCATCTCTGATTGTTCTAATGAATTCTTCCATTGCCAATCTAGAAGAAGAAGAAGATTGGTAGTCATGGATGTTTCCTTTTGCTTAGGTCATCCTAGCATCTAACCATTTTTAAGGAAAAGGAAAAGGGAGAAAGGGAGGGAAAGAGCCCTTTATAGGATCATATTTTTCAAATTCAAATCATACTTGATAGGAAGGCAAAGGAAATGTTTTTTTAGTTGTATGAGACAATTTGGTAAGAAAAGAAGGAAAAAATAATATGTTTAAATAACAAATTTTTCCATCATTAATAGAGTGTTGTGTCTAACTTTCCTTTATTTTTTATTTTCTAGTTTTTTATTCCTTATGTTCTGTCCTACAAAAACCATATTTTCACATATCTCAGTAAAAAATGATGCATAATTTTTTCACTTGCCCAAAGATGATGACTTAAATTAGTTAATGATGCATTTTCTTTTCTTTTCTCTTTTTATATTTTATGTTCATTTTTATAACATTTTCATCGGTGATTTTAAATATAATATTTTTACCTTTTATTGATTTATTTCACAAATCTAATCATCATATTGATCTTTCTTGTCAAATATAAAACATAGCAATAATTATTTAGTTAAAAAAATTTTATACTTATATTATACCCCAAATTAAAAAAAAATCAATAGCTGTAAAAATAATGTTGTGCTAAACATATATTATATCCTACATAGAAAAGTAAAAATTGTCAAATAATAAATAATTATGAGATCACAAGATTTGGATTCTATAAAAGAAAGATGGTTTTCATAGGTATAATGAAAGAAACAAATTTCCATAAAATGAGGAAAACAGTGATTTCTTAGAAAAATAAGTTGTTACATACCAAACATGTTAAGTGAGGCTTCCTCTTTCCTTTTTTCTTTTTAAAACTTCTTTCCAATGCACTAAACATGACCTTAATTTATATGTTCTTTTGCAAGTACTTATCCTTAATTTATAACTAATGAGAATGTTATCTTTCCCTCATCAATGGTGGAAAAAGTTGCAATAAGAATGAAGAAAATCTATATCTTTTTTCATTTTCCCACCAATTATTTAAGCTCCGTTTGGTTTATAATTTCATAAACCAAATTATGGTTTGTAAATATCACAATTTTTTACTTTTATCCAGCCTCATTTTTTTGTAAATTTTGGTTATTCTAACTAATTTTTATCAAAATTGTAAACCACATGGTTACTTAAGCTTTTTCAACAAGTCAATTAAGATCATTCTAACATAATATCAATCAATTGTGTAAAATGTTGCCACAACTGCAAGATTTAAGACAAAAGTTCGTTCCATACGTTAATCGTGTCCGAAGACCAGTAAGTTTTCGGGACAATGACAGATACGGCCCTCTTAAGAAACATATGGACATATGAGACCCTCGAATTTCCAAATAACAAATAAGAACCAATGACAAGAGGAAAGAAGTAGATGGATGAAAATGCTCGGTCAAAAACGTAATTTATCCTGTTCATATTATAAGACATTTGTATAATAAGTTTTTGGTTTAAAATATAAGATATTTGATTTTTTCTTTCAATTGTACCCTCATCTTTAATGCTTTCTCTTTCCTCATTTATAACTCTACAATGATAATAGAATGAAGTATTTAATAAAGATAAAATAGAAAATATAGATATTTTCTGCATTGATTTCAGTTAAAAAATAATTTTTTAATATATGTGTAATTGATATAAAATGTCTTATAATATGAATAGGAAATAGTAGCTCGGTTGGAAGAAATGGAAAAAGAGTTGTAAATTTAAGATCAGTTGAAAATTATTGAAATTTTTCTTAATTTTATATCATTTTTTATTAAAATTAATTTTAAATAGTATTATAATTATCTTACCTGCCAGTTACTGCAAGAAGAAGCTTCAAAGAATGCACTCATCCGAAGTAAAATATTTGAAAAAAAAAGTATTATATTCTATTATAATACTTATGTATTATCGAATAATAACTGTTTAAATTAGAATACACTCACATACAAATAAGATTTTTAATTGTTCATTTTACCAATGAATTCTTACTTTACTAATCTTTAAAAAAAATGGTCAGTAAGAAAAGGATGTTGTCCCTAAATGTCCTTAATTTATTCTTGTTTGAGGGTTTATACCTTTTGCAAATGCGGTGGTGCTTAACCTGCAATCTGATGAGAATATTGGCTTCCGCATGTTAAGGTTTATTGGAGGTGGGGGCCAATTCTGCCATTGTCCTGCGATGGTAGGAAACTAATTTATAATGATAATAAAAAAAATTCCGTACTGATGGTTACTTTTCCACCAAATAAGCTTTCTAGTAATAATAATAAGAAGTAGAAATTGGCTCTTGATATATTAAAAAATAAAAAAAAAAGAATAATACATAATTGTATGATTTCTGAAAAGCATATTTTATTAATTATAATTTTTAAGCTAAAAAATCAAAAAATACAAATTTTTTAGCATGATAAGATCGTGGCTGTGCCCCGGTGCCCCGGGGGGGGGGGGGGGGTGTGTGGGTTGGTCTGTCCGCAACTCCCCATCCAATTTTATGTTTTGGTGCAAGAAAGAGGTCCCCATCCAATTTACTGATGCGTCAAAATCACCTCCCGCGCTTTTCTCATGATGAATTAGTGTGTTTGGATTTTTAAAATAATTACTTATGAAAGTAAAAAAATGATTATGTTACTAGTTTTTAAATATATAGACTGTTTGGATTTCATATCATAAGCACTTATGAGACAGATAAGTGATTATGTGATGGAGTTATTAAATGGAAGCAATTTTTTAATAAGCATTTATGTTTTAAATAAGTATTTATGAAAGAAGTTGAAAATTTCAGCTTATGATAATCACTTATCCTCCTATGATGACTTATTTCATTTTTTCTTGTCATTATCTACTCAATAATCATTTAAACCCCAATATCCAAACACATTTCTTTTCTTAAAATCACCTATGAGGTAAAAATATCCAAATACAAATCACTTTTGATATAATCACTTATTTTCATAATCACTTATGAATAATCACTTAACCTTATAATCACTTATACATAATCTAATTTAAACACACCCATAATCTTAATCAAAATAATCACTTATGACCATTTAAGTGATTATTTCTATAAGCTACTTTTTTCAACTTATAATAATCACTTATTCTCTCATAATCACTTATTTCACTTTTTCTTCTCATTATCCACCTAATAATCACTTAAACCCCAATATCCAAACACATTTATTTTCTCAAAATTACTTATGGGTTAAAAATATTCAAACACAATTCACTTTTGACATAATGACTTATTCTCATAATCTATTATGAATAATCACTTATCCTCATAATTATTTATATATAATCTAATTCAAACACACACTTACTCCTGTGCAACAACTTTGAATAGTAGAACTTGTGTTGGCCAAAACCCAAAAAAAGAATAGTAGAACTTGTGGGCTTTAGAAGAATTGGTAGAGCTGGGATAAGGGCACCACACGCTTCTGCCAAACTCACACCACAACGGTACTGTAGTTGCCCTTGTGTGATCCCATTCTCTCTGATTGTGGCCACGACGCCACTATAGCAAGTCATGGCCCTAACCATGTTTTGGATGTTTTGGTGTTCTTTTGAGGTTTAAAATGTCACGGGAGTTAAAGTTGGGGCGTTCTAGCTTGGTTTGCGTCAGTTTTCAAAATTTTATGTGAAATATGAAGGTGAGTTTGAGTAGGGTGTTACAAGAGTCATATCCATACATTGTATATAAACTCTGTGCCCTGGGTTTCCTCCACCACATGCTTTTCAAGCCTAGAAATAATTAATCATGTACCATTACACAAGCCTGATGATTGGTCAATGCTTCTCACCAACGTAATAGGCATACCAATTTTAAGTGATAACCATGAGGAGGAAGACTAGAACATTCTATGCTATTAAGAAACTCAACACCATGGAGTTCATCGAAAGAGTCATTACTAGTAGATTACAACAAAACTGAATCAAAGCTTAAATATTCAACACAAATTCCAAAGAACATGGAACATATATAGTTGTTAACTCTGTTAACCACTTCAATTGTAGGAACAACAATTGCTCTTTCTGTGAAATAAGATGTATGAGAACTACTTTGTGACAAATTAGGATAAGTCACATCAACAATAGCTTTAATTGGATAAAAAAAATCATTGGTTAATAACTGACTTGAAATTTCAATATCCATATATCCATCATAAGATAACCCCAGCTTACCATCACAATATCCAAAATCTATTAAGCAAATTTGTTCACTTCTTCATGATCACATGAAAAGATTGCAGCCTCATGTTTTTTGTCAACTCAAACACTTTACAATATCGACATAAATATGAGTGATTAATTGATGCACTAACAACATTGGTCCTTGTTCCCTTTGGAATTACAGGAAAAATCTAGCGAAAGTCACCACCCATAACAATGCATTTTCCACCAAATGAATGTTCATAACTTATTGGATTTAAAGACTGTAAAATATCTCTAAATGTTCTATCAATAGTCTCAATGCAATGTGAATTAATCATAGGAGCTTCATCCCATACAATTAATTTAGTTGCTCTAATCAACTGAGCAAATGAATAATTTGTTTCATATTATAAGTAGAATCTTCATTCACAGAAATAGGTATTCCAAACATAGAATGTGCAGTTTTGCCATGAGGAAGAAGTGTTGTTGCAATTCCACTTAAAGCAATAGTCAAAACAATCTCACCTTTAGACCTGAGTGTTGATGCTAATGCATTCCATAAAAATGTCTTGCTAACCCCCCCAAAGCCATAAACAAAGAAAAAATTAGACGTTGTCCTTCTTGTACCAGACGTAACTGCACCAAAAACTATCCTCTGTTCATTTGTTAACAAAGAAATCATATTTCAAGCTTCTTGCATCAAATACTTTCTGTTGAAGTTTAATTGATTTTATTTTTAGTGAGTGCACCGAAAAAATTTTATTATCAGATTAAAGAACTTTTGCACAGGATGGTTCTAACCTGTATGTTCAATTTTCCTTTTGTGTTTTTACCATTTCTTGAAAATCATTCAATACCTGCCAGATGTTTGACAAAATATTTCCCAAGGGATCATAATTGTCTTGGCATTTCTGTTTCGACCGTGTGTATGCTGCTAGGGGAATTGGAGATGCTTAATAGTAGGTATTCTTCTCAGTTATAAGGAACGTTTTCTGTCATCATTGCTTGCTTCTCAATGCGCATGTGCTGACTTTACTCCTCCTGTATTCACTATTCGCTAGAATTGTTGTGTATTTGATTGGTTACATTCATGGGGAAGAGATTCCCTTCAGGTACTTCTTCTTCCTTTTTTTTTTTTTAAAATTTTCTTCTCCCCTTTTCTTCCTTTAATGGATACTATTTGCTTCGATCAATGACTTTTTACACGCTTTTTTATTTTTCTTAAATAAATCATAAGGTGTTGGAGAATATATCAGATAATATCGTTGCTATGTCCACGGGCAATGGTACATTTCAGCCTTATTATCATATATACATTATGAATTTTAATGCTTTTTGACATGAATGAAATTATATTTATGAAAAGAAAAAATGTCATTTACAAATTTCATTAGTATAAATTGAGGAATGATAATTGTTAAAAATTGAAATGTCCCTATAAATTTGTTAAATATTAGTATTGAAAACTGGTAATCCACAAAGAAAATTCATTTACAAATTTGAATTATTGCACCCATTTTTGACTCTCATCTTGAGGGGTTTTGTATTATCACTTTAGTTTTTGAAACTCATTTTTTCTCATTTCATACTCATAAAAGAAAATTTATTACAAATTTCAACTTCCATGCCCAACTTTTGACAATCATCTTGAAAGGTTTTACATTGTCATCTTATCTGTGAACACCATTCTTACCCTATTTTGTACTAATTAAGGACTTTTTTACATTTTCATATGAGTTAAATACCCTAGATCTATTATTATCATTTTTTCAATAATATTTTGGCTTGTTATTGAAAGTAAATTCAATTTTTGGTCAATAAACTTTTTCTACACATTAAGATTTATTGTGACTGGAGACTAAGGATTTGTTTGGTATAATTTTTTAAAATAGTTTTTCTATTTTTAAAAATAGTTTTTATGTTTTCAAAAATGGAAAAATAAAAAATTTGTTTGGTAAATATTTTTGTATGACAAGGTTTTAATCCAAAATATAGAGCATTAGATATTTTTTTTTATTTGACTCCTATCTTTAATATTTTCTCTCTTCTTATTTATAACTCTACAATGATAATAGAAAAAAATATTTAATAATAATAAAATAAAAAATATAAATATTTTTTTACATCAATTTTAATTAAAAAAATAATTTTTTAATATATATGTAATTAATATAAAATATTTAAGGAACTTATGAAGTAATTTATAATGGCAATAAAAAAATTCCGCACTGATGGTTACTTTTCCACCAAATAAGCTTTTTTCACGCGTTAAGATTTATCAGGGGGTGGGGGCCAATCCTGACACCCTCATGTTGTGGCAGGAAACCATTTTTTTAAAGAAAAAAATTAAAAATTATACGTGAAAAATTATTCTTCCGCAGTTACTCTGTATTCATGCAAATTTATCTTTCCAGTAAAAAGAAGTAGAAATTGGGTCTTGTTACTGTAGTCATATAATTATATAGTATCAAAGAAAAAATATATTAAAAAAATAAAAATAAAATAAACACGTGATGGTATGATTTCTAAAAAACATATTTTATTATTATTTTCTATCATGATAAGACCGTGGCTGTGGCAAGAGGGGGTGGAGACATCCCCAGCCAATTTTTTTTGGTACAAGAAAAGAGGTCCCTATCCACTTTGTTGATGCGTCAAAATCGCCTCCCGCGCTTTTCTCATGAAGAATTACTCCCGTGGGCTTTAGAAGAATTGGTCCTCTTAATATGGGGTAGCATAGGATTCTAAAATATGCTTTGTTTTATTTTAATTATAAAGAGTTTTTATTTATTTTAAAAATTTATACAAATTTTCATTGAAATCTAAAAATTATATTATATAGATATTTATTCTATTTTTAAGATTCTATTTACATATACTCAATTGTTATTAAGCCATTAACTCACCACATTGAACTTCTTTTGGACATTTTTTAGTAATATTTGTTACACTTTTTTTTTTTTAACTATAATGAGAATGGTGTATTTGCACGAAAGACAAACCACATCATTCATTATTTGAGTACAAAGCAGCTTCATACTCTTTTTTATATTTTATGTTAATTAAATTTATGTATTTGATTTTATTATAAATTTTATTAATTGTTAATGTAATATTTTTAAACAGATTCATTTATATTACTACAGTTAATTATCTAAAAATATTTAATAAATATGTTATATTTTTAATACCAATCAATACAAAATATTATCATGAGTTTTTATATAAATGTTTTATATTTATTTAGATTTAATTGTGGTAGAAATTAAAGATTTTATATTATAAGGGTCGATTAATAATTTTAGGTTATACTAATATAACTTTTAATAAAATTGAGAAGATATCAATACATTTTACTCTAATAAAAATTTCTACGTGTTGCTCTAAAAGTAATCTTAGTTACTTTCTAGGTTTTTTAATTAAAGGTTATTAAAAACATAGTATTAGCAATCAAATCTCGTTATTAACTTACCATTCAATCCATTATAACTTTCATAGACTTTCTGCTTCTGTTCCCACTTCTTTTCTTTTTTTGGGACCAATTTTTGTTTTACCCACTTGCTCAGTTTCCACTCTCCATCCACTTTTCACTTTAGCATTTATAAGATTGATTTCTTTTTTTATTTTTAATTTCTCTTTGAATCATTTAGGTCAAATTTTAACGATGTAGAATATTTATTATTTAAATAATGGTTTAGATACAATTTGGTAGGAGCAGAGGATCTTATTGTTCATAAAATTTGCGTTATTTAAATTTTACAAGCAATGCATTTTATTAATATTATATTTTAAACTCTTTTTAATAATCTTTAGTTGAAGCATCCGGGGCAAAAGGCCTGTGCCTATGCCTTCAAAAAAATATATGGTGACTTCTTCTTCTTCATCTTCATCTTTTTCTTTTTCCAATTTCTAATCAACAACATGGGTGACTTTACCTTTTAGAATTCTTAGTCATGTGTTTAAAAATGATTTTGTTGGGAAAAAAGTAAAATTTTTAGAGATTTTTACCGTTCAAAGGGAAATTCCACGATTAGTTGGAATAGTTTGATGCTCATCCAATTAACTATATATATATATATGCATATATTTTTTACTTTGCAAATAAGACATAATCTTGCATTAATGATCAAATATCAATATTTCATATTTCCGGAAATGAACTCTTAATTAAATGCCCAATAGTCAGCTTTATCATTATCAAATAAGAAATAAAGTAGTGATCAATTTAATCAATGATATATAAATGATATAAGAAACAATCAGGTACTTTATTTTGTTATCATCAAAATTCTCAAATAATCTACGCAAAATTATGAGATCATGGAGCTAACACCTAGCATCATCGAAGTCAAATTTTGGAACCCCCAATATTAAAAATTTTCAATTTAGGGGGTGTCTATAACAAGGAAAATGTGTGGAAGACAATCTATATGCACATGCTCCCTCCATCACATTTTATACGTCGTTTTAAAGTTTTTTATATAGATCAATAAAAAATATTAAATAATCTAAATTATAGTAAAATCTAATAATATTTTATCAAAATATTCTAGACTTAAATATTAAAAAAGACTTATACTCTATTTATCACTATTTTAATGAAAGATAAAATAATAAATAAGATAATTAATATTTCATTAATAATGTAAAATAATAAATATTTAAAAATATTTAAAATTTTTTAAAATAATAAATAAAATAAAATGGAAGGAGTAAAAGAAAGTACGGTTGACACACGTGCTGATTGAGTTGTCGTCATTGTAGGCATCTACATGTGATAAACGATGTGGCAGATAAATAATAGTCACCATTCCATGTCAGCAATTTTAAATATATAGATTTGATTTAAACTGTGTATTAAATGTTTTGAAATTAGTTGTAAATGCTATAAATATCAAAATTTGATTTAAAATATGTGGTAAATTCAAATCTAAAATTATTTGATTCAATACACCCTTAGGTTGCCATTAATACATAATTAAATCGTAATAATTTTATTTTAAAACTAACCAATCATCATCAATACTATTTTCCATTATAAATACCTAGACTAGATAGAATGAATAAGTAGTCTATGACCAGGGGAAGCGTGAGGCTAAAGATTGCGGTTTGAGGTGGAATTACTCGATTCTGTCAAATCAATTGCAACACCACTAATATTTGAGTAACTAGATATCAAATGTTTTGATTAATTTGATGTTTGAGCACAGTCCTTACCCTATCTCCATTATGTTATATATTATTATGAGAAATTTATATTTTAAAATATAATATATTATATAAATTATATTATGTTTTTTTTATTATCTTTCCAGTATTATCTCTAATAAGTAAAGTTATATATTCTATGATTATCAATGTATTTAATAAAAAAAAATTTAACTGTTTAGTCAAACCATAAATAAATAAAGGAGAGTTTCCCCCAAAAGTTTCACTCTTTATAATTATCAATGACCCATGGAAACTCGAAAAAAAGAATGAATGAGAGAATGACTGTAATTTATTAATATAGGAAGTATTATTATATAAGGGTAATTTGAGAAATAATGAAAAAAAATTTCGGTTACTAATCATTGCCTTGGTACGTGTATGATAGTTAAAAGTGCACTATAAACTGGAACGGAGGGAGTATATATTTAAATTTAAATTGTTAAATTTGTTAATTATTAATAATGTTAAATTTAATAATTATATATAATCATTAAATTTGATAATAGTTTAATTATGTTTTTTCTTCTATTTTATATATGTTCATATATTAAATTTAATATATTAATTGATTAGAGTATATCCTAATATTTACTTAGAATTTAAATTATTTGTTAGTAATATGCACGGTGCATTGCTAGTTAGCTACAATGATGATAACAAGTAAAAGAAATCTATAATTATGGTTCTCAATACATGCAAAAAAGATTGGTAATAATGGATGTTTTCTTGACCACGTACGGCTACCCAATCTGGTTTCATGAATGGGTTTTAAGTTTTAACGAAGGGCAGCCGAGAGGCGATGAACGAACATGCTAGTGCCATCATCGTCGCCTACAAAGCTGAGATATACATGAATGAGTTTTAATGATGAGATGCCTTCGAAATACTCCATGGGTTGAAAGCTCCAAGAAATATTTGAATGGAATCACAGTTGCTTACTGAGGCTTTGGTTCCCCAGCATTATATTACTCTTAAATAATCAGGTGCCACCACAAGTACCGAATCACCTGAAACTTCCCTCAACCGTTCCTCATTTTTCTCCCATCCTGTAGACCCAAAAAGAAAACAGTAATCCAGGCAAAAGTTTGTTCAAACTTTTCAATGTTTGCATAATGTATCATTGCGCAATTTAATAAAAAAAACTCAATAAAAAAAATCCCCAGAATATAAAATTGAAAATGCATAATAGAAATTGGAAGCTTTTCCATTTTTCAGATACTAATTCCTTTTTTGAAAAAAAAAAACTCTTATATTTCATGAGATGACTCTGACAATTTAATCTTGAATCTCCTCAATTTCTCTATTCTGTATACTCGACCGGAATTTTGAATTTGGTCATCCTCTACAGATTTTGTTCATGGATAGCACTTTCTCTTAAAAAAACAAAGAATTAAAACAGAAAAAGGAGAAGAGAAGAGGAGCTTAGGCCAACATAGCAAGAGAGAGTAAAGATACATATATATATATATATATATATATAAGGAGGGATATGGGTCCCTAGTTCATTTGTTTTCAGAAACTGAAAAAAAATATTGAGAGTCTGGATGCCAACATTTGAGAGTTTGGGCATGTAAGAGCAAGTCTTTTAATTATAAACTGCATGCAGAAATCTAAATCGCGTCTATGAGAATTTCTTGCAAAATTAGATATTTTGTGTATTTATGGCTTTTTTTTTGGGTGTAAATATATGCTCCATAAGAATTTTTGTGTAATCATGACTTTTTTTTTATTTTACTCTCACATTAAATATCAGTGAATTTCATGATATTATATTAAATAAGAGAATTTTATAAAATTATTTTAAATTTTAAACAAATTTAATGTATTTCCTGGTTTTTATATATTTTTTCATTTATATGTTATATTAAAAAATAAAAGAGTATTTTGTTTACTTTCCCAACAATTATTTAATTTTTTTCCAAGATAAATAAGATTATTGGCAGAACCTCAATTAATTGTGGAAAAAGGTTGCAAGACAAGAATAGAGCCGTCAAAATGGGCCAAGCCCGACGGGCCGGCCCGAAAAGCCCGAAAAATAAGCGGGTTTGGGCCTCAATTTTGGGAGTAAATACATAATCCGGACTTTTTTAGCCCGGCCCGTTTAGGCCCGGCCCGTGATGGGCCGGCCCTAGCGGGCCATGGGCCGGCCCGAAAGCCCGATGTTTTTTTCTTTTTCTTTTATTTTTGGTTTAAAATATTAAAAAATACATATTATTTTATTAATTAGTGATATATAAATTGTAAAATTTAAATATTATGTTAGTTTTTTATGAATTATAATGATAATTAGTTATATTAATTTAAATTATGATAATAATTAGTTGTATTAATTTAAATAATTATATAAAAAAATTTATTAAAAAATATTAAAAAAATATTAAAAAAATAAAAAAAGCCCGCGGGCCCGATCCGCGGGCTCGGGCCTGAGAAATCAAGCCCATATTTTAATTCGGGCTTTTTGGCCCGGCCCGAATTGACACCTCTAGACAAGAAGACTTAGGGCAGTTTGTTTAAACTTTTTAAAAAGTGATTTTTAGATTGTTTAAAAGAAGTGATTAATTGTTTAGAGATTTTATGAAAAATTATAATTATTTTGTGTTTAGTTAAAATAAAAGAAACACTTTTAAATTGAAAGAGAAAGTATAAAAGTTGTATTGTACTATTCTCTCGAGGAAAATTTTGTTAATTTTGCAATTTTTCAAAATTAGATTTTAACATCTCCCCTTTTTTTCTCATTATATTTTTCATCTATATCGTAACAGCTTTTTTTTTAAAAAGCTACTTAGAGTAGCTTTTTAAAATAATTAAAAAATTATTTTTTTAAGATTTAGATTATTTTTAAAAGTTTAAATAAATTATTTAAAAAATTTTAAAAATGATTTTTTATATAAAAAAAAGTGATTTTTTCTTTAAGAAAAAAGGCTCAAACAACCTGGTTGTTGACACAAGAAGTTCTTTCCATGCCTTGAAAACAAATTAGCTATCAAGTCACGTCATTAACTTATCATTCTAGTATCTCTTGCCATGTTGGCTCTGTTCCTCCTCATAGCATGGCCCTTCTCTATTTCATTTTTCAGCTTTTATTTCATTTGAATTCTTTCTCTGATCCTAGTTCCTCTTATCTTGCACACATCATCAATTATACTTTGTTAATTAGAGAATATATTTAAGATAATATAATGAGAGTTGCTATTGAAGACCAATAAGTTTTGGGAAAAAATGACAGCTGACGAGGCTCTCACATACTTTATTGAATTTATTACATTTATTAATGATCTTATTGTTTGAATTATAGATTTATATAATTTTGAATTTGAACACAATTTACCAATAACTTTATAAGCAATTTTGGAAATTATATAAAAAATTTACTTCCAAATCATTTAATTCCTTCCAAGATTTTCAATCATGTTATCTTCTTAAATTTCCAACTCCACTTCCACGATTTATTCCAAATCTAGGTAGCATCTTCAGGATGACATGGAGTTCCAAATCATTTCGAAATCATCTTTACGATTTCCAACCATGTTTATCAGGGGTTCGGTTATAACGGTGTGCTTTTAAATGAAACATGTTTAGATGACATGAATTATGATCATTGATCTCGAAGAAATATGAGCCATTGATTCAAAAACCTATTTGCACAAAAAAAAAACGATTCAATTAAAGAATTTATCCAAACTTGCAATAATTTATTTATTTATTTATTTTGTAGTATTAACGTTAATCAATTGTATGTTGGCAAAAAATAATAAATTGTATAATTTCTAAAAAAAATCCAATACAAAAAAAAAACATTACACTCAATCAACATTTGCAAACTGCTGACCCAGTTTGGACTTGTACACATATACACATTCAATCAAAATAGAGTCAAATTTTGGGTATAGGTGAAACCGAATCCTACTACTGTATTACACTGCTGTTATGTTCCACATAATTTACATTTTTTTAAGAATAAATTACATAATTTGAATAAAAATAAAGATTGACATTTACTTTGAATTGAAATGCTTATTGTTTAAAATTTTATTTTGTTTTATACTTTTCACTGCATACATTTATGTGTATACATGCACACAAACATATATATATATATTGCTTACTTGAAGCAAATATGCATGTTGAACAAATTTATAATATAGTAGTAGTAAGTAAAGATTGTTCATCAAAAAAATATAGTCTATGGTATCAAAATCTCCCTCCGAACATGACATTAGTTGGGTATAACACATTAATATATATATATATCAACAATAGTATCAACAAATTAAGTTATAATGATAGAAGATGGATTACTGATTTGAATTGGTTGATTCAAAGTGACTTCCAACTCTGCATTAAAATAGTACTCATTACTCTTTTAAGTTACATGTATTATACTTCTATGTGTTATGTCTTCCATTTCATAAGATGAATCTTTCTGCTCCTTATATCAAATTTATTTGTACTATTTAGCAATGTTTCTAATATGTGCATTAATAATATTACTTGATTGTATTTATAAAAAATAAATAGCAATAGTTGAGAAAGCTAAGAGAAACATAGAGAACAGGTGAAGTCCATATCATTCATGAATACCAAATTGTACACTTACACAACACCTTCATTCTTACCATTCATTACCAAAGGGTTATGAATGCCTGACCATGCAAACATAGATTACATAAATTATGCAACAAAAACTAATTCAAGATATTTTCTGTGCTCTGGGGAAAAAAAGACATAACATCTATTTTAAAAAAGAATAACAGAGCAGTTTCACTTCAATGGAGCTCCTCAAAGCGAAAAGTTCAAACAATATTCACAGTATGCCATGTTTAAAATTTTCTGTAAGAGTTTAGAACAAATAAGTGATTGGAAATACTCATAATATACGTATATAATTTCTCAACTTTAAGAATTTGAACTCTGAAAGTTTAGTAATAGATGGATGAGTTAGGAATAATCCAGTACAACCTTCAATCTTGCCCTTCAAGCTAAAGAGAGATATGACGAATTCATAGAGACCTGATAAAAATTATATATCATTCCCAAATATCAAATACACTGATCATGACCTTCAGTCTTACCCTTCATTACCTAACTAAGGTCATGGATCAGTACATTTCACCTCACAAATACATATTATGTAAATAAGACAACAACAAAAACAAAGTCACAATAATTCCTCTGTTCCGGTAGAACAGAGAAGAAAATACAACATTTTTTCTAAGATTGGACCATACCAAATGTTGAGTACTTTCACTTCTATCGAGCTTCTCAAAGAAGAAAATTTCAAACAATATGTAAATTTTGAGCAGCAAGTTAGATTTAGAGTGTCCAAAGAGCTTAGAGAAAATAAGTTGTCAGGGATGCTAACAAGACTAATGCAATTTCTCAAATTCACGAATTTGAGATTTGAAAGTTCAGCAATGGATCCAGTTGTAATAATTCATCACAACCTTCGAGGTCAAGCCTTTCAAGATTTGGAGCTCCTTTAAAATCTGACGTCTTGATCAAGTGTTTGGACCCACAAAGATTCAAGTTTCTTAGCATAGGGAGCATCTCTCAATGAGAGAGTAAGAGAGTAGAGATAATTAGTTATGATTGAATATAAAAATCAATGTTAAAAAATCGGACCGGACAAGATAGTGGTTCAAAAGTTTAATGGTTGAATCAGGGTCGGATCAGTTGTAATCAATATGTATTATAAAGATTAAAATGATGTAAATAAATAAAAATTGAAGAAAAAATTTAGATGAGAAAAATGATATAAACCTTTATTATCAAGCCATTTTAAAAGTTATATTAAAGTTAAATTAAAATGATGTTATCACATAAAGAAACAAATTCAAGAAATAAACATAAAAAATGAGCAAAATTTGAAGAAAAAAGAAAAAAGTTAGAAGAGTGAAAGTTTATGAACATTTGTTATTAAATACTTTTAAGAGTCATATTAAAGTTAAATTAAAATAATTAAATTTAAAATTATAGTATAGATAAATAATAGATATTACAAATATTAGAATAATGTTATTATATAGAGAAGAAAATTCAAAAAATAAAAAAATGAGTAAATATTGAAGAAAACAAGGAAAAACAAAAACCAGTTAACACTTGAAAGTTTCACATTGTTCAAGTTTCGATAAAGTGGGTGTGTTGAAGTCTATATAAAGATAATTTTGTTGGTCATGCTAGAAATAATATATTGAGTATCCTTGATATATCTTAATAGGTTTGGAAATCTTTTTTTTTTTACGTTCAGAGCCGGTTCTGACCGATTTTACTGGTTGTTGACCGGTTCTCTGGGGGGATCAGTTTTGGGAGTGTTCCGGACTGAACCAGGGATCGGTTCTCGGTCAAACCTGCCGGTTCGTTTTGATTTTCAGAACCATGATAAAAACATGAAACTAGAGATATTTAACAACAGGGTCAAAGGTTTGCAAATAGATGATGTCGATTAACTAACTCCTAGCTTTTTTAATGTGTAATGATATGAAAGAACAAAAGGAAGAACATGCACATCACCATTTCACCCTTCCAAATTTCTTTGATGTTGCTATCAAGCATAATTAATTGAACAAGTGTATTAGACTGAAAACCTTATAGCAAACAAGTGAATGGATATTGATGCCACAAAACATATTGTAACTTGTTTGAAAGATTATTGAGGGTTTCAAAACAATTCACGTTACGTAATATGAGCAACCTAAGATTGCTCATAATTGATAAATTATCTATCTTCATTGTAGCTCCTTCTTATGCCTCCAAATCCAAGACCATAGCTTCAACTCCTTTGATAACCTAAGAAATAATGCGTTTGTATAGAAATAATGAAATATAATAGATAATAATTTTATTATGTAAATTATAATGCTTTACTAAAGAAAAAGGGGTACACAAAACTTACATTGGTATCATAGTTTTCCATAATATATTTGACATCACTAAAATGGTACAATCTACTTCATTCAGCTGCCAACCAATGAGGACATTCTTGTCGAATAATTTTTTGTCCTAATACTTGCAACATATCATGCATTTGTATTCTTTGATTTGAAATTGTCATGAGTGATTTTTCAATAAGAAGCTTGATTCCTGTCTCGATCGGAAAACCACAATCAAGTAAAATTTCCTTCACGCAATCAATGTCCTTCCCTGTAAAAAAATAGGCCACATCCAAAAACATTTCTTGTACAAGTTATCGAGTTTATCAAAACATTTTCTGAGAACCATTATTATCTGATCAGGAGGAATAATTTCTTCTCTATCCAGAAAACTTCTCCATTCTATGTCGTTTTTTTCATAAAAGAATGACCCAATTTTTCAATTGCTACTGGAAGGCCATTAGCAAATTCCAATACCCTATATGCCATCTCTTTATAATCACCCTCAGGATATCCCCATTGAAACATTTGAAAACAAAATAAGTCAAAAGCTTCATCTTTAATCAACAATTCAAGTTTGTGAATAGCATCAACCTCAAGCTGTTGAAGGACTTGTTCATCTCTGGTTGTTATAATGATTTACTTCCTCCACCAAAGCAATCTAATTTTTCAACCAAATTGAATTCTTCAATATCTTGTGCATGATCGACACCATCAAGAACTATAAGAAACTTGTGGTTTCTTAGCCTTTCGCACGTTAAGAAATTTTCGCCTAGAATATCCCTTATCTTTGAATTTTCTGTCTCGAAATTTCTACGTAGAAGTTCTTGTAGAGATATATCACCATGCTTTAAACGTCTATTTACATTGGGAAGGAAACAAAAAAGCATCAAAGTGGTGAAAGATCTTCATATATAAAACTGTGGCAATAGAAGACTTCCCTAATCCACTCATGCCACAAATGCCTAAAACTTGAATGACATCACATCTGAACCCAAATCCAAAAGCTTTTCTACTTCTTCCACACGGATTGCATCCCGACAAAGCTGAAAGTGCCATAAAATATTTTGTCTCTTCTTTTCATGACCTCTCTAACAATTTCCTGAATTGAGCTTAAAAAACAAAAACAAAAACACCAAGTCAATCAAATTTGTTTCCCCTTAAGGTGGAGGAAAATGAATACAATTGGTGTGGTTGTTACAATAATAGATAAATTAAATAAGGGCAATACAAATTCTATTTATAATTTTTTAAAAAAATGTATTATTTTTTATCCTAAAGTAAGTTGGATAGAAAATAAAAATAAACTTCTAATTGTGAATAAAAATAAAGGTCTATAATACAATGCCATGAAGACTAGTGGCTTGTTGGTTAGTGGGCTACACATTTCGTATGTACTGCATCAAGAAAGGAACCAAATCTTGGTTTCAGTGACCGAGGGGAAAAAAAACTTTTTTTTTAAAGTTGGAGAGGTTATTTCGGTTTGAGTGAACAAGGCAATAATCGATCATCAGTTAAACAAAAAAATCTGCAATTTCCTTGTTATGACTTGGTGGACAACCAGGACTAAGAAAAAGTTAAGAGGAAAATCACTTCCTCATTTCGTAAATCCCAGCAGCTAGGGAGACTGGTCACTTCTTCCATAGCCTCCTTCCATTCGGATACCTTGCTTAAATTGGAGAGACCGCCCTGATTTCAATATTTTGAGAATCGGATCAGATCAAATGGTCGGACCGGTTGGACCATCACCCGAAATAAAGAATAGCTTGATTTTCAGTTTTAAACCATTTTAAGGGTTGGACCGAATTGGACCACTTTGAACCGGCTTTTGAGCCGGAAACTGGAATTGAACCGGGAACCAGAGCGGTTTTTAGAGAACCGGATGATTTTTTAAATTAGGTAAAATTTAACTTAAATTTGATTTTTTTGCCAAAATTATTATTTATAAAATTTATTAGAGAGTAAAACATTATTTTCTTTTTTATTTTAAAATTATTAATTATAAAAATGAAAAATTTCATTGTATTATACTTATTCCGTCCCAAATTATAAGAGAATTTTGAGATTTTTCATTTATCTCAAAATATAAGAGATATGGATAAAATTTGTGAAGTAATTAATATCATTTTTTTTATACCCTTGAGTAATTAAGGTTGTATTGATAATTACTAATAATTAATTAATCTTACTTCAGACTTTTAATGTGCGCAATTCTAAAAGAAAATTAAAATTATAATACAATTAATGAGTTTAAATACCAAAATTATTTTTTTCTTGATAAAGATAAAGTAATTATTTGTTTTTTATAATTGGGGACGTAGCAAGTGTAGTCATTTTATAATATGATGATCATATAGTGTTATCATGTTAAAATGTTTTAACATTACTTTCAATAATTTGACATATATTATTACTATGTGAGCTTATTTAACTCATTATGAATTTAAATTACTTAAATTTATTCCCTTAATAATTTAATATTTTATTTTTATACATATATTATTATATATAATATTATTTTTTCTTAATTATTACATCACCAGTTTAACTACCGATCTAACTGGTTAAACTATAAAAATCATGACCTGGTGATATTTTCGGTTCGTCATCCAGTTCGATTTTTAAAATATTGCCTCATTTACCTTGATAGCTTGCCACGAGTTTATTTTTGGTAAAAGATGTATCTACATCAGAAAAATTTGGTATAATCCAATCTGGTACATACCAGCAGTTCTCTACATGGGCCTGTTGTTTCATAGCTATCCTCCATTTTTTTACCCTGTCTGCATCTGCTTCAAGCTTTCCTTCAGCAAAGAAAGGATCTACATGGTGGAAACTGGCTCTGTGAAGCCAAAAACGAATAATGCGCGTAGCAATCTGTGAGAGTTCCTCCAAACATCATGCTGAAGAAGCATAGTTTTTGGAGAAGACAACCATACATATCCATGATTCTTTAATTGCTTCCCAAAGGCTAGGTGGAATACTAGAGTCCACCGTTTCATGCTTCTTATCATCTCCCAAGATCCTGAAACCTTCTAATTTAAGAGCCGTCGAGAGGCGATGGATGAATTTACGAGTGTCGCCTTCGCCTAGAAAGCTCAGATATACATGATTCGATTTTAATGATGATGAGATGCTTTCGAAATACTGCATGGGATGAAAGCTCCAAGGAATTGAAATGGAATCACAATTGCTTATTGACGCTTTGGTCCCTAGCATTCATCCTCTCGAATAATTGTCACCGCAACACCTTTGGTTGAAATCAAAGGTAGGGGCCCTTGTGCCTCAAAAAGCTATCAGAACACTGAATTATTACCTTACCTTTATATATGGAGCAAATTTGGTTGGAAGGAGTTTATATTTTGCCTTCAAGTGACTCACAGTACTATGACAAAAAAATTATGTGCCACCCCACAGGCCTTCAAAAATAAATTCGATTACTTTTATGTTTTAGACAAATAGGTCATTTCTGCCAATCTGTCCAAATGATTTTTGTATTAAATCACCCGAAACACAGCCCTCAACTGTTCGTCATTTTTCTGCAATCCTTAGTGATCCAAAAAGAAAACAGTAATCAAGGGAAGCTGGTTGAGTAACCTTGATGAAATTTATTTGTTTCAATATAAATATATAAATAGAAATACAAACATTGATTTCTGTCTATGTAATTTCTGTCTCTTGGAAGGAAAATGGTTACTGAATAATTTCAGTTTCAGCAAGCTCATCAAAAGGAAAAAAACTTCAAAGTCTAGCCTCTCAACATTTGGAGCCCCTCCAAAATCTGGCATCTTAATTTGTTCTTGTGTGAGTTTTAAATTAATTATGCCTTTTGCAATGAGAATAAAGAAAATCCATACTTTAGTTTTCCCCACTTGGTTTTTTCCACATGTTAAGTAAGATAAATAATCATTAAGAAAGCATCAATCAATGAATGCAGTCTTAAATTCAGAATTAGGATAAAGAATGTTAAGAAGGCAAAAAACTAATCTGCTATTAAATCGCATCTTCAACATACCATTTAATACTCCCTCTACTCCTATATATAAGACCATTTTAACCGAATCACGCGAATTAAGAAAGGGAGTTAAAACTAATTAACTACCTCGATTTCACCAAAAATTTCAACCTTTTTCCAAAACTACCCTTATTTAATCTCTCTCTTTTTCTCTTTGAATACATTAAATAGGGGCATTTTTTTGAAAATGCATAATAAATACCACCTCGTATATTATAAAGGATCTTATATTTAGGATCAAGGTAAAAGATCCTATATATAGAACCGGAGGTAGTACATAAAATCCACCCAAACCCAGTTGGATCAAAATTTCAAAGTCTTATTAATGACCTCATAGTAGAAAAAGAACATTAAGACAAGGAAAAAAGTCACTTTAAAGTTTAAATGCTTCTGTATAAAAGTTGAATTGAAACTGCTCGAATAAATTCAGCGTGAAAGACAACTAAGAATCCTCATAAAAAAAAAATTCCCATAAAATAGCTCCCATTTAGATATGATAGGAAGACCATTTGGGCATGATTAGAAAGCTCACTTAGGCCTATCCAACTGAAAGATCCGAAAACATGAAAATAATTAATTTAAAGTTTTTAAATCCTAAAAAATTATACTCAAGTCTTACTAGTGTAAAAATCCTGAAAATCAAGTATAAAAAATCATTGTTAAGTATAAAATTATGAACATGAGTATAAAATATTAAAATATAATTTTATACTTAATAATAAAATTTTTTATACTTATTTTTCAGAATTTTACACTAATAGAATTTGTATATAGTTTAACATTAAATCATAGTTTAATACTCAGCAATGAATGATTTTATACTTATTTTTAAAAATTTTACATTTAATCGAATTTGGGTGTAACTTTTCAAAGTTTGGGACTTTATAATAAATATTCTAGCGTTTTGGGATTTTTCCATGATTTTTCTAAATTTTTTCTTTTTGGGTCCCATTTGTCTTTTTCCCTTCCGCTTACTACTAAACATGGATTTCTTTTGGGCCAATACTAAATTTGAAAGCTAAATTCAAAACAGCTGTCAACTCAAGTCTTTCACTTGTCCTCAGGAAAAAAATGGAGCAAGGCCCTACCAGATACTGCAAGCTCCGAAGAATGCACTCATCCGAAGTAAAATATTTCAAAAAAAAAAAAAATAAGTATTATATTAAGTTATAATATTTTTTAATTATTTATAAATCACTCTTTAAATTATAATACACAGTTAAACACACATACAAATATGATTTTTAATTGTTCATTATCGATAAATCACTCTTTAAATTATAATACACAGAAATGTTTTCTCTCACTAACCTTAATTATTCTTTGTGAGGGTTTGTACTTTTTGCAAATTAGGTGGTCCTAAAACATAAGGAGTTCAATGAGAATTTTGACTTTTTCTCCTTGCCTATTGAAAAAGTTATAATAACAATGAAGAAATTCTACTTTTGGTTACTTTTTCAACAAATAAGTTTCCCCACACGCTAAGATTTATTGATGTGTCAAAATCAACTCGCTTGACTGAACTTTTCAAAAAGAATGACTCGAGTGGAATTACTTTGCATAGTAGAACCGTGGGCTTTTAGAATAATTGGGCCCTCTTAAGCCACTTCCCATTTACTTTACAATTCTACATTGATTTTTCTTGAAGTATAAAATAATGTTATATCCTTTCTAACCATATGGATATTACGATTGAAATGGGTTTTAACTTTTCTAACAAGATTTTTTTATACACGTAGTTATGAATTAAATCAAGTATAATATATTTAAGAGGTTTAATTATTTAGTAGTTGTGTTAGGACCCTTGGTACTCATCAAATAAAATTATATTATATAGATATTCTCTCTAGTTTTAAGATTTTATTTATATCTACTCAATTTTTAATGAGCCATTAACCCACCACATTAACTTTTTCTAGACATTTTATAATAATATTTTCTACATATTTTTAACTTTTAACTAGATGCATTTGCCCCAAATTCAAGACAAATCACATTATTCATTGTTTGCAAACAATGTAGTTTCATACACTTTTTTTATTTATATTAATTGAAATTGATTTTATGTATTTTAATTATATTATAAATTTTATTTATTTTTAATTTAATATTTTTAAACATATCCATTTACTTATTAGCATGGTTAATTATTTAGTATTTAATAATTATGTTATATTTTTAATGCCAAATCGGTAGAAAATATTATCATGAATTTCTATATAAATATCTTAAACTTAGTTAGATTTAATTGTGATAGAAATTAGATATTTTATATTATAATTATCAATTAATAATTATTTTAATATAACTTTGAATCAATAAAACCGGGAAGACGTATATGCATTTTACTCTAATAAAAATTTCCATTCACACAAAGTAAACTCTGCTTTCTACTTTTTTTTTCCCACTTCTCTCTCTCTCTCTCTCTCTCTCTCTCTCTCTCTCTCTCTCTCTCTCTCTCTCTCTCTCTCTCTCTCTCTCTGTGTCTTTCTTTGGGACCAATTTTCCTGTTTCCCACTTGTTTAATTTCCACTTTCCATTCACTTTTCACTTTAGCGTTTTATAAGGTGAATTTCTTTTTTTATTTTTCCTCTTTGAATTACTTAGGTCAAATTTTAACGATGTACATTTATTTATTATTTAAAGAATGGCTTAGATAAAATTTGGTAGGAGCAGACAATTTTATTGGTCATAAAATTTGCATTATGTACATTTTACAAGCAATGTATGTTATTAATATTATATTATAAACTGTTAAAAAAAATAGGTTTTAGTTGAAGCATAGGGGCAAAAGGCTTGTGGCCTATGCCTTCCAAAAAGTACATAGTTGATGGTGATTTTTCCACCAAATGAGAGGAAGGGAAAGGAAAGGGAGAAATTTTGCTCATATCCCCTTATTTGGCAATCAAATAATTGGAGGAAGGGAGAAAAAATATTATTAAAATTTTCTCTCCCCTCCCCTTGTATATTTTTCCCCGAAATTGGGGTAATTTGGAAGGAATGTGATATCGTATCCAATCTGACCAAAATACTCTTCACTTTTTCATAACACAACCACGTAACATATTGGCTACTATTGTCGCGTCTCTCCTCAGTCTCTCTCTTAAAATATGAAATACCTTAGTGATATATATGCATAAATTAACGAATATACACAGATATATTTGTATATTAACATATACAATCTGTTAGTTAGGCTGACTTCCCAAGAGGGGGGTGAATTGGGAAGATTAAAATTTTCTGCACAAAGTGAAAACAATGAAGAAAGCAAGGTATGACAGAAAAATAGAGTATAAAGCAGTAAGATAAATGAATAGTGATAGAAAGAAGAAAAACTCTGATATTTATCCTGGTTCGGTCTCTCCACTTGACCTACGTCCAGTCCCCAAGATATCACTTGAGATTTTCCACTATTCAGCAAGAATTCAACGGGCTTCTTGCAAATGCCACAGTACAACGTCAGTGCTCTGTTTCTAGAGCTCACTCAATCACTTTCTGCACTTTCACAAAGTGCTTTACAATCCCTTGTGATATCTCCTCACAAGTAAATCTATCTTCCAGATGAAGATTAGATTGTTTACAAAGATGAAACTCTCTTGAATAGAGTGAATATGAAAGTTAAAGTACAAGTATTGAAGTAAGATGGTAAAAGTCTTTGAGTAGAAAATTTGGCAGAATTTCAGTATATGCAAAATTTGATTCGTTGCCCATAACTTCAAATAATGTTGTATTTATAGATTTAGGTCCCAACTATTCATTAGAGACAAAATCTATCCATTAGGGAAGTTATCCAATGGTTACTCTGAAAAACTATCCGTTAACCAACCGCATTTAATGCTTCTGACATACTGAAATTCGAATTTCGGTTGGTCAACAGACGAATTTCGAAGGAACCGAAGGTTAAAGCTTCCAACATTGAAATACTGAAGTTCGTCTGTTCATGAAGTGAAATTCGAATTTTAAAACTTAGAAAGTGTTCTCATGTTGTGACATATGAATTTTCAAGAAGAAAGTTTTTCTGTTAAGTGTGAACAGTGTTTTCAATTAGCTACAGTGCCCTCAAAATTCGAATTTTGAAACCCCAAAATTCGTCTGTTCACAGCATGCTCAAGAAGTACAGTAGTTCATTTTCTTTTGAAATTCAAATTTTAAAAGAGTGAAGTTCGTCTGTTAGAGAGACCTCTTTTCAGACTTACTTTAACATTCAAATTTTTAAACACTGTCATTCGTATGTCATAATATCATTTCAATAGACTCAACTTTATCTTCTGAAATTCGAATTTCCATGTTCATAGTTTGTCTGTCAGTGAGCAATCTTTGAAACTCAATATAATCTTGATTTCAGATAAACTTTAACATTGTTTCAGACGAATTTCTTCAGTTTTCATAAGTTTCATTTTGTCTGAAATTCGAATGTTCAAAACTCAAAGTTCGTCTATTGCTCAACAGCTTCTTTCAGACACTTATGAAAATTTGAATTTTGGAAAATCAAAATTCGTCTGTCAGAGAGGCATCTCTTCAGACTTATTCAGTTTTAGCTTGAAATTCAAATTTTCAAAGCCAAAGTTCAAATTTTCAATATGATAGTTCAATGTAAACTTTTCAAACTTCGTCTGTTGGTCGGAATTTTTCAAATATTTCATGATTTAACATAAAATTAAGGTTTTAAAATATTTTTTCATCAAATCAAAGTCTTTTACCCATATTTAAACATAACTAATGATCCTACAACAAATCTTGCACAGATTACTTAGAACTTCTTCACTTGAAACATTTTGAGCTCCTTTGATATCTTCATTCCAAGCTCTTGAATGTTGGTTTGGAATCATCAAAACTCTAGATTCAACATTCTCCCCCTTTTTGATGATGACAAAATAACTTTCAAACTGGATTAGTACCTGGGTTTGCTTTAGCAAGCTCCCCCTCAACACATGCATTATATTTCAAAAGATATCATATATAGCAAATCAGTGAAGAGATTCAAGAAATGATAAGTACAAGTCATTGCAACAAAGGAATTTATTCATTTCAATAATTGTTGCTTTACGAAAACCAATTAAAGTAAAAAGTACTTCAAAAACCAATTTCAAAGCACAAAGTACAATCATCAAACAAACAGCATCTGAAACAAAATAACGCACAACAAGAGGATTCAAGCCTAAGTTCTAAGCAGTCCTTCCATCACTTCTTTAACTTGGTCTTTTTGCTGTACGTCTTCCCAGATGGCTCAATAGCAGATTTTCCAGTTTGCTTCCTCTTCTCCTCCTTTTTGGCATCATCAGGAAGGCCAGCAAAATCAACCAGAGGAGGGATCTGAGAGACTGGAATAGCTCTGAGAGGCACAGGAGCAAATAGGATTTCTGGCTCAACTGGTGCAGGAGGCTCAGGACTTGGTTCTTCATCATCATCAGAGACCTCAAGCAACTCCTGCATTTCCTGCTTGGAAAGAGCCAATTGAGCTCTTTGTTCCTCTGAGAGTCCATAAGCAGCGAGAGAAGGAGGAGCTAGTTCATCAGGACGAAACATTTCTTCAAGTCTTCTTCTCTGAGTTTGCAACAGAGCATTGTGAGCAATAGCTGCATAATCAATAACAGGTACAATGCTTCTCTCTACATTGCTGGCATCCTCCAGCATGAATGAAGTGGAAATGGCTGCCACCAGTCTTTCAACTTGCTCAGACTCTTGAGTGGAAAGAATTGAATCTTGAGCATCTTCTGGTATGGGCTCATAAGGGCCTGTTTCCTAAGATTCTTCTTCTTCCAAACCATAGTCCAAGGGTGGACCAAGACTAGGTGTCCTCATTGCACCAGCAGGCTTAGCACCATCTACATCTTTATGCTCAGAGGAGGCAATCTCAAAAGGGCTTGGAGCCTCAGGGGTTGGAGACTGAACAGGCACAGAAAACCCTGGCTGAGGTGGAGCTGATGTGGTAGGAATTGCACTTCGAATTTCTTCATAGGCATCAGCAACCACTTTCATGTTCTTTGCCAACTGATGAATCTGATCTTGTAGATGAGAAAATTTGGCATTTTGCTTATCCCTGATGCTAAGAATGAGTGTAGACAGGCTGTCATACAACTCAGTGATATTGGTTGGCTTGGCATAAGAGGAGGGAGTGGATGGAATATGAGTGGGCTTGGAGGGAGATGGGATAGGCACAGAGGGCTGAGGAGTAGGTCTGGCAGGAGCCTCAGAAGTACCCTCTTGCTGTAGGGAGGCACCTTCAACAAAGAATAGGTCTTCAGTTCTTCCTGCTCCCTTTCTAATCCATCTTCCTTCACTCCTTTCAATTCTCATTCTCTGAAGTTCTTCCTCCTTGAATATCTCAGTGGATTTCCCTTTCCCCTTTTCAAGATGCTGAATCCTAGCATATTGCAGGATTCTGGAAATGATAGCTACATAGGAGAGTGTGGAGTCCTTCCTCTGATCTCTTGCCTTGATCATACATTGAAGTATGATGTGTCCTATGTTGATCAGTTTTCCATGCATGATTACTGCCATGACATGTGCCTCTGCCCTTGTTATCAGATTGAAGCTGCCTTCTTTGTTGAATATGATCCTAGACACTATGTAGTATAGGATCCTCACTTGAGCACTAAGGTCAGTGGGCTTCAACACATTTATGGATGGCCAGTTTTCCCTTCTTCTGAACAATGTGCTCAGAATTGTACTCTCCTCGTAGTTCAGAAAGGGGCCACCTTCTTCATCAGCAGTATCTGCCTCATCCATGTATCCAGAGGCAGTTATGTCAATCTTGAGGCCATCTTGCCCTGGGATTTCCAGCACTTCATTCAAGGTTTCATCTGAGAGCCAGATGGTCCTTGATCTCAGATTAACCTCCCACTTTTTCTTCTTGCTATTGTACTTCAAGGAGGCATACCAAGTTTCAATCACTTCATCATCATATCTCTCTAATACTTCCAACAGATTCTTGTATCTCAACATCCATATACTAGCATCAAAACTATTAGAGACCAAGAAATCTTCCAAGTTTACACAATGAGGCTTGATTACCTTTTTATTGACAAACTTGGTGGAGTATTCCTCTTGAATCTGTGGAGTGCTCCATAATGGCAGTGTGGTAAGCTCATATTCTCCAGATTCAGTACTTGAGGATGAAGTGGAAGCAACATTCTCAGAAGTAACAGGAACAGGGACCGAAGGTTCTGCTGTCTTCAAGGAAGAGGGTCCAGCTTTCTTTGATTCTCCCTTGGGTGTAGTTTTCTGACGTTTGGAGGGAGTTCCCTTGCTAGATTTGGCCTTTCTCTTCGATTTTTCTCCTTCTCTGGAAGCATATTGTGATTTAACCAAACGTTTTGGACGAGCCTCTCCTTTGCCAGCTTTTGGATTCTTAACTCTTGCCATTTTCGCGGATGAATATTGCAAAAAGAGGCCAAGATTGGGTTTATAGGGTGCAAAAATTAGTTTAAATGGTGGGAGATGAAGATTTTCGGTTAGAATTTAAGAGCACTGAATGGAGGATTAGAACAAACTCAGAGAGAGTAGGAATAGGGTTGCGTCTGTTCTTTGGAAAACCATCGGTTTTAACGTATATAACTGCCTGACAGACAAATTTTGAGGGGTCAAAATTTGAACTTCGGGCAGTTATAAGTTAAACCGTTCAGCAAGGCTTACTAACAAATGAAGTTTCTTCTGAAAGTTTGTCTGACAGAGGCTTGGTTTAAACAACACAAGATGAACAGACGAACTTTGTTTCAACAAAGTTCGAATTTTCAAGAGCAAAAATCAAGCAGCAAACAAACCACCAAACAACAGACGAATTAAGCAAACAAAACTTCATCTTTCAAAGATTCAACATTGAGGAGCATGTTTCAACAGACGAATTTTAAGTCAGAAATTCGAATTTCTCTCTTTTGTGAAAGTTTTTTCAACATTCGTATGTTAAGAGATAAACATTAGTATCATCATGTTGGACAAACATAAATTTGAAATTTTTGTTCTTTAAAATTCAAATTTTGAAGGTCCAACAGACGAATTTCGAGGCATTACTGAGAACTATTTCAACTTATAACAGGCTGAAGTTCGTCTGTTGGGTATCCAAATTCGAATGTTGACTATGCTGACTTCCTCAGAAACTCAATTTTTCACAGAAATTTGTCTAACACATAATCAATATACGAATTTCAACTTTAAAAACTTACAAAATTGATCCAGAAACTCAGAATTTTTTTCATTTTCTTCACTTTTTGATTGTTCCATTCTGGTAAGCTCCATTTTTCAGATTTATCAGCATTGAATCTCATGAGGAGCACCTGCAACTTAAATTAAACACACTCTGATCTAAAGTTAGAACTAATTCAATGTTGGAAAATCTAAAAACAGAATTACATACGGATTTACTTACAGTTCATTGGGATTTACCATGCCCAATTCTCTTCTTATTTTGCAATGCCTATGTTTGGATAGAGGCTTTGTCAAGATATCTGCAACTTGATCTTCAGTTGGGATGTACTCTAGTCTGATTTCTCCTTTCAAAACATGATCCCTTATGAAGTGGTACCTAACTTCAATATGTTTTGTCCTTGAATGTATGACAGGATTCTTTGTGATATTAATGACACTTTGATTGTCACACATGATTGGTATTTCCTTTATTTCAACCTCAAGATCTTGAAGTTGCTTTTTCATCCAGATGACTTGGGCACAACAGCTTCCAGCTGCAACATACTCAGCTTCTGCCGTGGATAGGGCCACACTGTTTTGCTTTTTGCAAAACTATGAAACCAAGGATCCTCCAAGAAACTGACAAGTTCCACTTGTGCTTTTTCTGTTAGTTTTGGATCCTGCAAAATCAGCATCAGTGTATCCTTTGAGATCTTCTCAATTACCCTTTGGATACCAAAGACCCATATGTGATGTTCTAATAAGATATTTGAAGATTCTCTTCATAGCAGTTGCATGGGTTTCTTTGGGACATGATTGGAACCTTGCACACATACAGACACTAAACATATTGTCAGGTCTGCTGGCAGTTAAGTACAGTAGGGATCCAATCATTCTCCTATACTGAGTTATGTCAAACATTTTCCCTTTCTCATCCATGTCCAGTTTGGTTGCAGTAGTCATAAGTGTCCCCATTGGCTTGGCATTTTCCATTCCAAACTTCTTCAGCAATTCCTTCAGGTACTTGGATTGATTGAGGAAGATACCATCATTGCACTGTCTGATTTGCAATCCAAGGAAGAAGTTGAGTTCACCCATCATAGACATTTCAAATTCCCCCAGCATTAACTTAAAGAAATTCTTGCAAAGAGACTCATTAGTAGCACCAAATATAATATCATCAACAAAGATTTGAACAATAAGTAAATCTTTAGTTTCTTTCTTAGTAAATAAAGTTGTATCTATTTTTCCTCTGTTAAACCCCTTTTCAGTTAGAAAATTACTCAATCTTTCATACCATACTCTAGGGGCTTGCTTCAAACCGTAAAGAGCTTTCTTTAACTTATACACATGGTTTGGTTTTGTAGAATCCTCAAAACCTGGAGGTTGATCTACATAAACCTCTTCCATGATATATTCATTTAGAAAAGCACTCTTCACATCCATTTGATATAACAAAATATTTTTCATGCATGCATATGCTAATAGAATTCTAATTGCTTCTAATCTAGCTACTAGAACAAAGGTTTCCTCAAAATCAATGCCCTCTTCTTGATTATATCCTTTAGCAACCAGTCTAGCTTTGTTTCTGATGATTGATCCTGATTCATCAAGTTTATTTCTAAAAACCCATTTGTTACCTATGACAGGATGATTTTTTTGTCTAGGCACTAAATCCCAGACTTGATTTCTTTCAAACTGATTTAATTCATCCTGCATAGCTAAAATCCAGTACTCATCAATTAAGGCTTCTTCAGTACATTTAGGTTCAATTTGTGAGATGAAAGCACAATTAATCATTTGATCCCTTAACTGTTTTCTAGTTCTAACTCTCTCTTGAACATTCCCTATCACTTGATCAACAGGATGATTCCTTTCATATCTCCAAGCTCTAGGAAGTTCTTGAGATATCTCTTCATTATTTTCTTCAAACTCTTTCTCCTGAATATCTTCCTCTAGGTTAATAGATTCAGATATCTTTGAAGGTTCAATTTTATCTTCATGAGAAATATCTAATTTTTCAAAGTTCAAAACAAGATCATCCTCATTGGTAACATGCTTGGAAACAGTTTCATTTTCAATAAATACTACATGCACGGATTCCTCTACTAAATTAGACCTTTTATTAAAAACTCTATATGACTTACTTCTATTAGAGTAGCCCAGAAATATACCTTCATCGGATTTGGGATCAAACTTACCCAGATTTTCTTTCCCATTGTTGTGAATGAAGCATTTGCACCCGAACACATGGAGATATGACAGATTTGGCTTTCTTCCCTTGTACAACTCATAAGGAGTCTTCCCAAGGATTGGTCTGATGTAGGCTCTATTAATGATGTAGCTAGCTGTATTCACTGCATCAGCCCAAAATACTTGAGATAGTTCCTTTTCATTCAGCATAGCTCTAGCCATCTCTCCAATGGTTCTGTTCTTCCTTTCTACTATCCCATTATGTTGAGGAGTTTTTGGAGCTGAGAAGTTGTGATCAATTCCATGCTCAATGGAATACTCCAGAAAGTATGAGTTCTCAAATTCTCCTCCATGATCTGACCTGATAGACAAAATGGAAATACCTTTCTCATTTTGCACTTTCTTGGCTAAGGTTACAAATGCATCAAAGGTATCACTTTTAGAGGAAAGAAATAATGTCCATGTACATCTAGAGTAATCATCCACAATTACAAGCACATACAGATTACCACCAATGCTTTTTACCCTAGATGGTCCAATTAAGTTCATATGCAGTAGTTCAAGTGGTCTAGTTGTGGTGACTACGCTTTTGGATTTAAAAGAAGATTTAGTTTGCTTTCCTCTTAAGCATGCATGACATTCTTTATCTTTTTCAAAAGCAATTTTTGGCAGGCCAATGACTAGCTCATTTTTAACCAATTTTGAAAGCTGATTCATGTTAACATGAGCTAATCTTCTATGCCATAGCCAACTATCATTGTCCTGACTAATTAAGCAAACAGAATCTAAGGGAGGAAGTACATCAAGATCAATAATATAGCAGTTACCATCCCTTTGAGCTTTGAGGATTACTTTGTAATCACTTTTTCTGATGACTAGGCAGAATTTTGAGTCAAACAGCACCCAATTTCCTTTGTCACATGTTTGGCTCACACTTAGCAGATTGTGATTGAGGTTTATCACAAACAGCACCTCTTCAATGGATGTTTCAAGATTCTTGCCCACAATGCCAATGCCAACTATTCTGCTATACTGATCACCTCCAAATGTCACCTTTCCTCCTTTCTTGTCTCTAACGGTGATGAACTTCTCCTTGTCACCAGTCATGTGACTTGAGCAGGCACTGTCCATGTACTATTTGTTGTTCCTTTTAGTTTTGAGACAGACCTGCAAAACAAAGTTCAAGTTTTCTTCTTAGGTACCCAAATCTGCTTGGGTCCTTTTCTGTTAGTAGTGTTTTCCCTAGATACAGATGTACCTTTGGGAACCCATTTAATCGTTCTGTCAAGTTCATTTTTCTTTAGAGCACAAGAGCTAGAAATATGCCCCTTTTTGTTATAGAAGTGACAGGTGGTAAAGGGACTGCTAGATTGAGAGGCAGGAAGAAAACAATGCAGATAATACTTTTGTTTTGCATGCCTTAGTTGATTATATGATTCAATGTGAGGTGACATATAATTTTTCTTTCTGTCACTCTCAGCATGCACAAAATATCTTATGTATATATTCTGATTTTTATTCCTAATCTTTTCTTTTACAACACAAGGATCATAACCAAGTCCAGCTTTCCCTTGTGATATTCTTTGGCTCTCCATTAAAGCAAATAACATATCTTTACCTCTGGTAAGTCTAGACATGCTTTTCACTAAATATTCATTGGTTTGCTTTAGATCAGTGCATGATTTACAGCAGACAAATTCAGCAATAGGTAGAGAAGCAATTTCAGAGATGTTGCTTTGAGATTCTAGTTTGTTAATATTTTTCTTAGCTAGTTTCAGTTCTTTAGCAACCTTAACAAACTCATCATGCAACTCATGAAATGCATCCAGTAATTCAGAATAGGAAGGTTCAGATTCATATACCTCTTCTTCTTGATCACTGCTACATGAAATTTCAGCTTCTTCAGAGGTAAGTGCCATCAGACATATGTTGGCAATTTCATCTTCTTCATCTTCCTCCTCATCTGAGCTATTGTCCCATATTGATGAGATGTAGACTTTCTTCTTCTTGCCTTTGTCAACAGCTTTCTTTTCTTTCTCTTGCTTCTTGAGGAATTATGGACAATCTCATTTGATGTGTCCCTGTTTTTTGCACTCATAGCAAGTCACAGGCTCTTTTGCTTCTTTCTTGCTGTCTCCAGCTACTCTTCTCTTAAAGATTTTCTTGTTTCTCTTCTTGTTATAGAATCTTTCAAATTTTCTGACCATCATAGCCAGAGTTTCTTCATCCAGCTCATCTCCATCGTCAGATTCTTCTTCATTTTCTTCAGCAGCTTTGAGAGCAAGACCTTTCTTCTTTCTGTCTTGTCCAGCTTCCTTGAGAGCTTTCATTTTTCCTTCATATTCCTCAAGGCTACCGAATAGAGCTGTGACAGAGGCCATTGATTCTCCCCTGGCTTCCTCTATTGCTGTTACTTTGGGTTGCCATTCCAGAGAGAGAGCTCTGAGAATCTTCCTCACTTTCTCTATTTGAGTGTACTCCTTTCCAGGCTCTTTAGTTGATTCACAATGAGAGTGAATCTCTTTTGTAGCTCTTTTACAGTTTCTCCTTCAGCCATTCTGAAGCTTTTATATTCTCCAATGCAGGTATTCAGTTTATTTTCCCTGACTCCAGTTGTTCCTTCATGAGCAATCTGCAGGGTGTTCCACATTTCCTTGGCAGTGGAGCATTGTGAGACTCTGTAGAATTCGTCTTGATTAAAGGCACTGACTAGACAGTGTTTTGCCTTGAAGTTCAACAAGACTCTCCTTTTGTCTTCCTCATTCCATTCACCTTCTGGCTTTTCTCTGTACTTTCCATCATCTTTTAAAGTCATTGGGACAAAGTCTCCCTTCTGAATGACAGACCAGATATCCAGATCTATTGACTGGAGATAGATTTGCATTCTCATCTTCCAGTAACCATAATGCTCTCCACTGAAGCCAGGTGGTCTATTTATATTGTTTCCTTCTAGTAATATGCTTTCTCCAAAGCTAGCCATTTTTATTCCCGGATGTAAGATCCTTTGAATGGGAATCTGGGCTCTGATACCACTTGTTAGTTAGGCTGACTTCCCAAGAGGGGGGTGAATTGGGAAGATTAAAATTTTCTGCACAAAGTGAAAACAATGAAGAAAGTAAGGTATGACAAAAAAACAGAGTATAAAGCAGTAAGATAAATGAATAGTGATAGAGAGAAGAAAAACTCTGATATTTATCCTGGTTCGGTCTCTCCACTTGACCTACGTCCAGTCCCCAAGACACCACTTGAAATTTTCCACTATTTAGCAAGAATTCAACGGGTTTCTTGCAAATGCCACATTACAACGTCAGTGCTTTGTTTTCTAGAGCTCACTCAATCACTTTCTGCACTTTCACAAAGTGCTTTACAATCCCTTGTGATATCTCCTCACAAGTAAATCTATCTTCCAGATGAAGATTAGATTGTTTACAAAGATGAAACTCTCTTGAATAGAGTGAATATGAAAGTTGAAGTACAAGTATTGAAGTAAGAGGGTAAAAGTCTTTGAGTAGAAAATTTGGTAGAATTTCAGTATATACAAAGTTTGATTCGTTACCCACAACTTCAAATAATGTTGTATTTATAGATTTAGGTCCCAACTATTCGTTAGAGACAAAATCTATCCGTTGGGGAAGTTATCCAACGGTTACTCTGAAAAACTATCCGTTAACCAACCGCATTTAATGCTTCTGACATACTAAAATTCGAATTTCGGTTGGTCAACAGACGAATTTTGAAGGAACCGAAGGTTAAAGCTTCCAACATTGAAATACTGAAGTTCGTCTGTTCATGAAGTGAAATTCGAATTTTAAAACTTAGAAAGTGTTCCCATGTTGTGACATGAATTTTCAAGAAGAAAGTTTTTCTGTTAAGTGTGAACAGTGTTTTCAATTAGCTACAGTGCCCTCAAAATTCAAATTTTGAAACCCCAAAATTCATCTGTTCGCAGCATGCTCAAGAAGTACAGTAGTTCATTTTCTTTTGAAATTCAAATTTTAAAAGAGTGAAGTTCGTCTGTTAGAGAGACCTCTTTTCAGACTTACTTTAACATTCAAATTTTTAAACACTGTCATTCGTATGTCATAATATCATTTCAATAGACTCAACTTTATCTTCTGAAATTCGAATTTCCATGTTCATAGTTTGTCTGTCAGTGAGCAATCTTTGAAACTCAATATAATCTTGATTTCAGATGAACTTTAACATTGTTTTAGACGAATTTCTTCCGTTTTCATAAGTTTCATTTTGTCTGAAATTCGAATGTTCAAAACTCAAAGTTCGTCTGTTGCTCAACAGCTTCTTTCAGACACTTGTGAAAATTCGAATTTTGGAAAATCAAAATTCGTCTGTCAGAGAGGCATCTCTTCAGACTTATTCAGTTTTAGCTCAAAATTCGAATTTCCAAAGTCAAAGTTCGAATTTCCAATATGACAGTTCAATGTAAACTTTTCAAATTTCATCTGTTGGTGGGTATTTTTCAAATATTTTTTGATTTAACATAAAATTAAGGTTTTAAAACATTTTTTCATCAAATCAAAGTCTTTTACCCATATTTAAACATAACTAATGATTCTACAACAAATCTTACACAGATTACTCAGAACTTCTTCACTTGAAATATTTTGAGCTCCTTTGATATATTCATTCTAAACTCTTGAATGTTAGTTTGGAATCATCAAAACTCTAGATTCAACACAATCATGGTTAAAGTTGAGGAAAACAAAGAGGATATATACAATCATGGTTAATGTTGAGAAAAAAAAGAAGAAGAGCATTTTCTTTTAATTAAGAACTTTTTCTAATATTCAAACAAAAAAAATTCTTTTTTTAATATAGAAAGAAAATATTAACTCAAATAAACTAAAGTTATAATAGTCAAATTATAATTATTTTCTCTCCCTTCCCTCCTAACCCAAACAAAGTAACATTAAAACCACTCCATTAAAATCCCTCATTTTCCCTCCAAACGAGGTAAAATTAAAATCTTTTTTTTTCCCTCCCATCCCATTTCCTCCATTAAAATTTCTTCCCTCCATTTTCCTCCTTTAAACCAAACATACCCTAAGATTTATTGATGTGTTAAAATCACCTCCCATGACATGGCTCATAACGAACGACTCATGTGGAATTTCTTTGCATAATAGAACCTTTGGGCTTTAGAAGTATAAGCGGAAAGATAAGCAAGGTGCTGGAGAAAACAGAAATATTTTCAAATCAGATTATTTATTTAAAGATTTAGTTTATTTCACTTAAAAATTTAATTTATAACAATTAAAAAAAATTTATAAATAATCTTTTCTTCCCAAGTCTTAACTTGTCTTTTCTCTTTAGAAAAATTGGGTCCTTATAAAGTACATCCCATCTATTTTATAAATCTATATAGATTTTCCATGAAACATAAAATTATGTTAAATTCATTCGATAGGTAGAAATTATCAAAAATGAATTTCACTTTTTTAATAAAATTTTTTTTCATACATATAACTAGAGATCTAATTATCTGTGCTAAGATCATGATGCTTACCAAATATGAGTATGTAATGTAGATAGTGAATCACATGCATTATTTGTTGGGGTTTATAGCTAAGGATGTGAATAGGTTAGGCTAGGTTAGGTTAGATTTTAACTAAATAAGTTAGACTTACATTATAAATCTAAAATTTGAATTTGACCTATTAGTCTATATAAAACTTTATTTTAAGTTTAAGTTTGAGTTTTCTAAAAGGTTAAGCTAACCTAAAGCCTATTTAAAGGCTTGTTAAAATGCAAAATGAAAAATAATATCAACTTTAATTTTTTTAAAAAATTCAAATTCTAAACTTCGAATCACCAAATGCATGGTCCATATATATTTATCTTATGACCATATATTTAAGTAATATAATGAAAAAGTAGCTAATATTTTTAATTTTATAAATCTCACTCACCTCTCTTATCTCATAATGTTGTCTATGCGAGACTTTTCACGCATTAACTCACTTACTCTCACCCACAAAAATGTGGCAATACCAAATGCAATGAGGAAATATACCTCAAGACATACAACATATATTCCTACACCTATTTTAATCTATTAAAAAAATAAGAATATATATCAAACTAATTTATATTAGCTATATTATATATATATATATATATTAACTAATAATAATAATAATTTAAATAAATTTAACGTGATAGGTTTTAAATTAGATCTTACTTAAATATGTTAGGTCTATTTAACTAAATAAGCTTATTTTATAGGCCTGAATTTAGCCTATTTAATTAAATAAACTAGGTTAAATTAGACCCTATATAAACCAGCTTATAAGTTCTTGATAGGAGCATGAACTATTTCCATCCCATGACAATGAAGAAATTCCGACAATTAAGAGATTCCGTGCGTCTCGTTACTTTTCCACCAAATAAGTTTATTCACATGTTAAGATTTAGTGTAGGGTATCCTCCTCAGAATGCAGATTTATTTGTATAAGGAGATAGGGTCCGAAGTATAAGAAATGCTGTTTAATCTAATATAATGTGGTAGAAGAACATTATATTATCTGTGGTGATATTATTATTTTGCTGCTTTAATATTTTTTAGTGAGCTTTGTGGTTGATCAACACTTTGCATTAATGTTCTGAGTTAATTAAAGAATATATATTCCATTTCATATTGAGAAGAGGTTGAGTCTTTTTTTTTAGCAAAATACTATATTATGAATTTAGTCTTAAAAGTAGGAATTTTTACTGAAAGGGATGTTAGGAATATATTAAGACTAGCTAGTAGGTAGCAATCCAATCATATGGTGATAATATGTATTAGCTATTTCTCTAGCTTGCCTGAAAGTAATTAGTTAGATCAATGCAATCTCATATCTATATTTAGGAATTTGAGCTTTGAAAAATTAGTGATGGATGAATCAAAGCAGGTATAACGTCCAAGCTAAGCATTCATGTTAACGTGTGATAGGAGAATCAGAAATAACTGACAAAACTATATCATTCCCAAATATACCAAATACTCTTATACAGACCTTCAATCTCAGCTTTGCTTTCACTACCTAAGCTTTATGAATATATTTGACCTCACAAATACATATCAAGTAAATAAGACAACAACAAACGAACCGATAATTTTTTTCTTGTGGGAAAACAAACAGAAGAAAGTACAACAATTTCTCTAACAATGGACCATACCAAATGCTAAGCAGTTTCACTTCTATCAAGCTTTTCAGAGGAGAAAATTTCAAGCAATATGCAAGTTTTGAGCAGCCAGCCAGATTTAGAATTTCCAACGAGTTTAGAGCAAATAAGCTATTGGGAATACTGATAAGATTACTGCAATTTTTCAAATTCAAGAAGTTGAGTTTTGAAAGCATAGCAATAGATGGATGAAGTTGTAGCAATCTAGTACAACCTTCAAGGTCCAATCTTTCAAGATTTGGAACTCCTTCAAAATCTGACATCTTGATCAAATTTTTGGAGCCACAGAGATTCATTTTTCTTAACCCAGGTAGCATCTGTCAATAAGAAAGAGTATGAAAATAGAAGTTAATAATTAGATGTGTTTGCATATATAGAAACATAAAATTTAAGATATTTAACATCAGGGAAAAGGTATCTATATTAATCATGGCTTTGATTGAATAACACCCTGGTTTTTTAAGCAGAAGAAATAAAAGACATGAACATCACCATTTTGCCCTTCCATACTTCTGTGAGGTTGCTATCAGACATTATCAATTGAACAAGTGTATCAGATTGGAAATTTGATGGCAAACAAGTAAAAGGATATAGATGCCACGAAACATGTCGTAAGTTGCTTGAAAGATTATTGAGTGCTCCAGAACAATTCACGTTACGAAATATGAGCAATTTAAGATTGCTCATAATTGATAGATTGTTGATCTCCAATGTTGCCCCTTCTGATGCCTCCAAATCCAAGACTATAGCTTCAACTCCTTCAATAACCTAAAGAAATAATGCATTTATGTAGAATTTTGAAATACATTAGATAATAATTTTCTTAGGCAAATTATAATGCTTTACTAAAGAAAAAGGGGTACACAAAACTTACATCGGTAGTATAGTTTTCCATAATATATCTGACATCACTAAAATGGTACAATCTACTTCGTGCAACTACAAACCAATGAGGACATTCTTGTCGAACAATTTCTCGTCCCAATACTCGTAACATACTATGCATTTGTATTGCTAGATTTGAAATTGTTATGAGTGATTTTTCAGTAAAAAGTTTGATTCCTATTTCTGCTGAAAAACCACAATCATATAAAATTTCCTTCACAAAATTAATGTTCTTCCCAATAAAAAAACATGCCACATCCAAAAACATATCCTTGTACATGTTATCAAGTTCATCAAAACATTTTCTGAGAGCCATTATTATCTGATAAGGAGGAATAATTTCTTCTCTATCCAGAAAACTTCTCCATTCTATGTCGCTTTTTCCGTAAAAGAATGAACCCAATTTTTCAAGTGCTAGTGGAAGGCCATTACAATATTCCAGTGCCCTATATATCATCTCCTTTCTATCATCAGAAATTGCCCGTTGTGGAAACGCTTTTGAAAGAAATAGATGAAAAGCCTCATCCTTAGTCAAAAACTCAGGTATGTGAACAGCATCAACCACAAGCTTTTGAAGTACTTGTTCATCTCTGGTCGTTATAATGATTCTACTACCTCCACCAAAGCAATCTAATTTTTCAACCAAGTTCAATTCTTCAATATCTTGTACAAGATCAACACCATCAAGAACTATGAGAAACTTGTGATTTCTTAACCTTTTGCATGCTAAGAACCCTTCGCTCAGAATATCCCTTATCTCTGAATTTTCTGTTTCCAAATCTCTACGAAGAAGTTCTTGTAGAGATATATCACCATGCTTTAAACGGCTACTTACATTGGGAAGGAAACAAAAGGCATCAAAATGGTGAAAGATCTTCAAATATAAAACTGTAGCAATCGAAGACTTCCCTAATCCACTCATACCATGAATGCCTACAACTCGAACTTCATTATCCGAACCCAAATCCAAAAGCTTTTCCACTTCTTCCACACGGGATTGTATCCCAACAAAGCTAAAAGAGCAGTAAAATATTTTATCTATTTCCTTCTTGATCCCTCTAATAATTTCCTGAATTGAGCTGAAAAATTTTAAACATCAAATCAATCCAATTTGCTTCCCCCAGGTGTGAGGGGAAAGGATGCTAAGGGTACGGCTGATACAATAACAAAATATATATGGTAGATCTAAATTTTATATACAAATTTTTCAAAAATTGTATTATTTTTTATCTTAAAACAAGTAGGATAGAATATTGTTAACTTCGAACTATAGGTTTTAAAAACTAATGATTAACCATAAAAATTCAAAAAGATCATATAAGATACAATATATAGCACTATGCTGCTGTGTTACGAAAACAAATAAACAAAATCTAAGTTTGAGTGGATGATAAAAACTACTTTTTTCAGTAGGGCAATAATTGACCAACAGTTAAGCAAAAATATCTGAATTTTCTGTCTTCAAATTTCTACGTAAAAGTTCTTGTAGAGATATATCACCATGCTTTAAACGTCTGCTTACATTGGGAAGGAAACAAAAAGCATCAAAGTGGTGAAAGATCTTCAGATATAAAACTGTGGCAATAGAAGACTTCCCTAATCCACTCATGCCACAAATGCCTAAAACTTGAATGACATCATCTGAACCCAAATCCAAAAGCTTTTCTACTTCTTCCACGCGGGATTGCATCCCGACAAAGCTAAAAGTGCCATAAAATATTTTATCTCTTTTTTTCATGACCTCTCTAACAATTTCCTGACTTGAGCTTAAAAAACAAAAACAAAAACACCAAGTCAATCAAATTTGTTTCCCCTTAAGGTGGAGGAAAAAGAATACAATTGGTATGGTTGGTACAATAATAGATTAATTAAATCAGGACAATAAAAATTTTATTATAAATTTTTTAAAAAAATGTATTATTTTTTATCCTAAAATCAGTTGGATAGAAAATAAAAATAAACTTCTAACTGTGAATTACAATAAATAATGATATAAAATAAAAAGAAAGGTCTATAATAGAATACCATGAAGACTTTGTGGCTTGTTGGTTAGTGGGCTATACATTTCGTATGTACTGCGTCAAGAAAGGAACCAAATCTAGGTTTCAGTGATTGAGGGAAAAAAGACCTTTTTTTTTTTTAAGATGGAGAGGTTATTTCGGTTTGAGTGAACAAGGCAATAATCGATAATCAGTTAAACAAAAAAATATGCAATTTCCTTGCTATGACTTGGTGGACAAACATGACTAAGAAAAAGTTAAGAGGAAGATCACTTACTCATTTCGTAAATCCCAGCAGCCACCGAGATTGGTCACTTCTTCCATAGCCTTCTCCCATTTGGATACCTTGCTTAAATCTGAGAGACCGGCCTCATTTACCTTGATAGCTTGCCACCCTAAGAGTTTATTTTTGGGAAAAGATGTATCTACATCATAAAAAATTGGTATAATCCTATCTGGTACATCCGAGGGGTTCTCTACATGGGCCCGTTGTTTCATAGCTATCCCCCATTTTTTTACCCTATCTGCATCTGCTTCAAACTTTTCGTCATCAAAGAAAGGATCTACATGGTGACAAGGTCGGTGGAAACTAGCGTTCTCTCCCCAAAAACGAATAATGCGCGTAGCAATCTGTGAGAGTTCCTCCAAACACCTTACTGAAGAAGCATAGTTTTTAGAGAAGACAACAATACAAATCCAGGATTCTTTAATTGCTTCGACAAGGTGAGGTGGCAGATTGGAGCCTGCCGTTTCACGCGTCTTATCATCTCCGGAGATCCTTAAACCTTCTAATTTAAGGGCAGCCGAGAGGCGATGAATGAACCTACTGGTGCCATCATCGTCGCCTAGAAAGCTGAGATATACATGAATGGGTTTTAATGATGAGATGCCTTCGAAATACTCCATGGGTTGAAGGCTCCAAGGATTTGAATGGAATCACAGCTGCTTAGTGAGGTTTTGGTCCCCGAGCATTATATTACTCTTAAATAGTCAGGTGCCACCACAAGTACCAAATCACCCAAAACTGCCCTCAATTGTTCGTCATTTTTCTGCCATCCTGGGGACCCAAAAAGAAAAAGGGAAAAGTTTGTTCAAACTTTTCAATGTTTGTATAATGTAATATTGCGCAATTGAAAAACAAATAAACAACTATACCGTATATTTATCTCAATAAATAAAAATATCCCCAAAATATAAAATTGAAAATGCATTATAGAAATTGGAAGCTTTTCCATTTTTTCAGATACTAATTCTTTTTTGAAAAAAAAAAATTCTTATATTTCACGAGATCCCTCGTCCCTCCTTCATTTGTTTTCAGAAACTAAAAAAAATATTGAGTCTGTATGCCAAAATTTGAGAGTTTGGGCATGTAAGACGAAGTCTTTTTATTATAAACTACATGCAGCAATCTAAATCGTGTCCGTGAGAATTTCTTCCAAAATTAGATATTTTATGTATTTATGGCCTTTTTTTTCTCAGTGTAAATATATACTCTCCATAAGAATTTTTGTATATTCATGACTTTTTTTTTAAATTTTATTCTCATATTAAACATGGCATTATATTAAATAGGAGAATTTTAGAAAATTATTTTAAAATTTAAACAAATTTAACGTGTTTCCTGATTTTTATATGTTTTTTTATTTACCTCTTATATTTAGAAATAAAAAGCTATTTTGTTTACTTTCCCAACAATTATTTAATCTTTTTCCCCAAGATAAATAAGAGTATAAGCACAACCTCAATTAATTGTGGAAAAAAGTTGCAAGAGAATAAGACTTAGGTGAGTTTGTTTAAACTTTTAAAAAATTAATTTTTAAATTATTTTAAAAAATGACTAATTATTTAGAGATTTCATGAAAAAGTTATAATTATTTTATATTTAGTTAAAATAAAAGTTTTAAATTGAAAGAGAAAGTATAGAAATTGTACTGTAGTATTCCCTTGTAAAAAATTTTGTTAATTTTATAATTTTTTAAAATTAAATTTTGACATCTCCTTTTTTTTTCATTATATTTTTCATCTACATCGTAACAACTTTTTTTTTTAAGAAGCTACTTATAGTAGTTTTTTAAAATGATTAAAAAATTATTGCTTTGCCAGCTTCTCTGTGCCTTTGTGGTTGTTTAGTTCTTCTTAAACCATAAATGCATGGGTTCGAATGCTGGCAGACCAAAAAAAAAAAAAAATTATTGCTTTTAAATTTAAATTATGTTTAAAAGCTTAAATAGACAGCCTAAAATAAATTTTAAAAAGGAATTTTTCATATAAATAAGTGATTTTATCTTTAAGTAAAAAAGCTCAAACAATCTGGTTGTTAACACAAGAAGTTCTTTCCACGCGTTAAAACAAATTGGGTATCAAGTCACAGCATTAACTTATCATTCGAAAACCCGGGAATTCCGCCGAATGTGAACTCTTTCTTAGGCAAGAAAACGGAGCAAGGCCCTACCACTTAGCTTTTAATCATATAAATATATATGGATAATGCATGATTGTTACTCCTTTTATTTTTTTTATTTTTTACATTTTAAAAAATCCATAACTTTCATAGACTTTCTGCTTCTGTTCCCACTTCATTTTTTTTTTGGGACCAATTTTTGTTTTTCCCACTCTCTCCAGCCACTTTTCACTATAGCATTTAGAAGATTGATATCTTTTTTTATTTTTAATTTCCCTTTGAATCATTTAGGTAAAATTTCAACGATGTAGAATCATTTATTATTTAAATGATGGTTGAGATACAATTTGGTAGCAGCAGACATTTTTATTGTTCATAAAAATTGCATTATGTAAATTTTACGAGCAATGTATTTTATTAATATTATATTTTAAACTGTTTTAATAATTTTTAGTTGAAGCATTCGGGCAAAAGGCCTGTGGCCTATGCCTTCAAAAAAATACATGGTGACTTCTTTTTCTTTTTTCAATTTCCAATCAACGTCAAGAATGACTTTACCTTCCAGAATTCTCAGGTGTGTCTGGCTTCACTTTAAAAGAGTGGTTTAATCTCAAAATCAAGTTTTCTTTTTTTTTTGTGAATATTTAAGTGTGTCACCAAATCATGATGAAGAAGTGGTTTAAAAGCTAAATACAGTTGAAACAGAAGTAACTTTAATGTGGCTTTTTTGTTAGTTCCAATAAGGTTTGAAAAAAAATTAGATAAAAATAAATCAATAAAAATAAGAAAAAATTGTGAATATGGGAAAATAAAATTTTCATAAAATTTATTCTATCTAATAATTAAAATGCCCCCTCAAAATTTTAATCTTTATAGATCATAACTTGTAAGAAAATGTTATATTATATAGATTATATTCCCAATTAAATAAATGCAGATTAAATTTTAGTCTAAGAAAATTAAATTAATTATGAAATAGAGTTTAAGCTCAATTTAGAGGAAAATTATAAGTTTTATCAAAATTAATTTTCAAATAAATTATCCAAATATAAACACGTTAGTTAAAAATAAATTTTTATCATAACTACGTTATGAAACCAATTCTATGAAAATTTATTCTTAACTAACTGAAAACCAAACGGACCCTTAGTCATGTGTTTAAAAATGATTTTGTTGGAAAGGAAATAAAATTTTTAGTAATCTCTTTTTAAAGAGATTATTTTTTTTCTATTGGTTGGAATAGCATCATGCTCATCCAATAGAACATATATATATATATATATGCATATAGTTTTTACACTTTTTTTCTCTGCAAATAAGACATAATCTTGTATTAATGATCAAATATCAATGTTTCATATTCCTGGAAACGAGCTCTTAATTAAATGCACAATAGTCAGCATTATCATTATCAAATACTCCCTCCATTTCAGTTTATAGTGCACTTTTAACTACCGCACATGGACCAAGACAATAATTAATAACTAACAAAAGTTCTCATCTTTTCTCAAATTATCCTCATTAAATGCCTTAGGAATGAAATATTTTAATAATAAATAAATATTTGGGTTTATTAATTAGGGGCAATCTTGAAAAGAGAAAAAAATTATACTACATACTCCCTCCGTTCCTTAATATAAGGGACAAAAGACAAAATCACACAGACCAAGGAAAGCAATAAATTTGTCTGAAATAAAAAATACTTTCCAAAAATACCCTCATTTAATATTCATAACTTTTATATCATGCAATTAATACAAATAGAAAAGTATTATATTAATTAGGGGTATTTTTGAAAAAAATTATTAAATACACCAGACAAACCCCCATTGTCCCTTATATTTTGAAACATAGAAACTCCCCCAATTGTCCCTTATATTAAGGAATAGAGGGAGTAATCCGTAAAGTGCACTATATTATGAAATATTAATTTCTCAAAAAAGTGCACTATATAGCGAAATGGAGGGAGTAAGAAATAAAGTAGTGATCAATTTAATCAATGATAAATGATGCGCTCTCGGTCCCATTTTATGTAACTATTAAAGTTTTGGGATAGGAATTAAGGAGGGTAATAAATAACTAGATAAATAATGTAAATTTACTGTATTGTTCTCAATAATTATTTTTTTATTAGTCATCCACTTAAATAGTAGTGAATTTAATGCAAGAAATTAATATGGGTATAATTGAAAAAAAAATTAATAAATGCTTCATTAGTTTCCTAAATCTCTAGAATTATATTTTAGTTTTATTTTAAATTTTTTCAGCTAAGAATTATTTAGTCTTATTTTAAGTCTTATTATTTATGTTATCTTTACTTTTCTATTTCTAATATTTCAGCTTAATATTTTCTTACTCTTATGTTCTTATATTATCTATATAAAATTAAAAGTAGAATAGAACAGCATTATGCATTGATCATGAATAGTACGACTCTATTTATTGGGTTTCATACCCCTCTTTCTTTTCTTTTCTGCTTTCTTTTTTTACTGAGCCTAATTTTTTCTTCATTCATTCATTTTTTTCTTTTACATATGGAATTTATCTTTTTTCATTATTTTAAATGGGACCCATTTTCCTTTTTTTATTTTCCCAATTTGTATTATTTTTAATTAATGTCATTTGATATATTTTTTATAAGGGAAATTAATGAGCAGATTCTTTTTTAATTTAATATATTTTAAAACTAAATTAAATGTTCTCATGTCCGCGCATGTATACACGTACCCCACGGAAGAGGGGGAGAAAAATCTAGTTATAATATAATAAGAAGATATTAGTTTAATATTTTCTTTTTTTTTTATAGAAAGATAATAGTTTATTATTTTCTAATTTGAGTTTGAAACTAATTCTTACAATTTTATTTCCAAGCCTTTTTTAAAATGCATTAAATGTGATTTTAGGCTTATCTCCAAATTGATTTTAGAATGCAATTCCCAATTGTTTCCATGTGAACTCACATTTTTCAAAAAGTTCACATTTACATTTATTTCCTTATCAATAAATTCTTCATTAATCTTTATTAATTCTTTATTATTATTAACAATTCTTTTTTCTTCTCACTATTGGCGGTAGAAAATATTTTGCAAGATTCATCTAAATCACTTTTCCAAATTTTGTTGAGCATACTTGGTTTATCATATCTGTAAGGCAAAATAGCAAAAGCAATAATTAACACTTAAGAAATAAGAGCTCCTTTTCTTCGAACTTTACAGTCGATCCACCTCAAGTTCTAGTCTTTCTGACTCTGACAACACGTTTTCTACTATTTTTGAAGTAGATGAGCGCTATTCCAAAAAAACCCAAAAAAGTAGCTTACGCGCGATAATGAATTATTCACTTGGAAAAAAAAAAGGTGCAGTAATAAAATCATTGTGAAAAGTTGAATAAAAGAGCTAAAAAACATAAAAAATTTATTTCATTTGCCACAAATTTTATCTCCGTAAAATCACAAACAACAATTAATTATTCATACATGATTTATGAAAATACAGATATTTGATCGGAATGTTACTTACTTTTTTGCCCCAATCTTAGTCATAGTTAAATGTATAAAATATCATAATGGACACAAATTTATATTAGTTTGATTTGATCTGAGTAATAATTTCTATCCCAGTTTTAATACTAATCTTTGTAAGTAATAACCAAATTCCAAAATTACAAAGCTTGCTGCATAATAATTCACAATATATAACTATTCGTTATTCATCCAAAACATGAAAAATCTTATTGTTTTTGTAACTATTTAATGGTCACCATCTCTAATTAATCTTTTTTACTTTGTCCTGGTGTAGTGAAAGTAATATTCTTAACTATCATATAAAAATTTAATAATAATAAACTAAATATCACATGTAAAGTAAATCATCATCTTATTATTATTATTAAAAAAATAGCCGTATAGGAAATCTCCTATAAAGTTGATAATAATATAAATAAATTCTCAGAAACTAAATACTGTAGAAGAAATATGAATCCTGATTACAAAAGATAAAGATAGCTCTATAAACAAAGTACAAGACAATAAATAGCTTAATAACTTGTTGGTAAGTAATCCTTGATCCTCCATTTCTATTTTTCTTCGATTTTGAATTGGATTTTTTAGATATATGGTTGGGTTTTCGGTTTTGAACAAATCTTAACGATTAAAATGGATGAAATGAGATTAATGAAGTATTATTTAGTATTAGGAAGCCTTGGGTTCGAGTTTTGAATGGATAGTGATGAGTTTGAGTTGAATCCTAGGATGATTTTGATTGAGGGGACGTGAAATCCGAAATGAATGGGATTTGTTAGGATTTGAATGATCATTAGAAACTTATTGATGTATGAAAATGTGGTTGGAACTTTGTGTTAAGCTTAAAATAGTTGAATTGTAAATTTTGGATAATTATACTATATGTTGATAGTAGACATTATGACATTGTAGTAACTATTTGGATGACCGAAGGAGTGCAAGTTGCGGTAGGCAATCCAAAGAGCTTGTGGAATTTGCGTGTGTGGTATTAATAACTTGATATAACCCAGTGTTTGTATTGTGTGTATTATATGTTAGTATATATATTTGTATATATGCATGGGTCTGTTCATTCTAGGATATTAATATGTGTGTGTGGTTTTTCTATATATCGTGGTATGCACACAGCTAGACATTATAGTAGATAATGATGATTATATATGATAATGTGACATTGCACGATTTCATAGCATGACATTAAGACACATGATGATGATTATATAGTGTTATGGCATGAACATCACCACTACATGAATATTATGAAGGAAGGTGGATCGGGTGGTGATGATAATTATACATGATATGATATCATGATATATGATAAGGGTGAAATAAGGAAGGGATCCCTGTCATTACATCTTCTCCTATGGCCTGGAGAGAAAGACAGTAGTGGACTAATTATTATCTTCTGAGAACCATTATCATCTGATAAGGAGGAATAATTTCTTTTCTATCAAGAAAACTTCTCCATTCTATGTCGCTTTTTCAAAAGAAGAATAAACCCAATTTTTCAAGTGCTAGTGGAAGGCCATTACAATATTCCAATGCCCTATATATCATCTCCTTTCTATCATCAGAAAGTGCTTGCCGTGGAAACGTTTTTGAGCGAAATAGATGAAAAGCCTCATCCTTAGTCAACAATTCAGGCATGTGAATAGCATCAACCTCAAGCTGTTGAAGGACTTGTTCATCTCTGGTTGTTATAATGATTCTACTCCCTCCACCAAAGTAATCTAATTTTTCAACCAAATTCAATTCTTCAATATCTTGTGCATGATCAACACCATCAAGAACTATGAGAAACTTGTGGTTTCTTAATCTTTTGCATGGTAAGAACTCTTCACTCAGAATATCCCTTATCTCTGAATTTTCTATCTCCAAATCTCTACGAAGAAGTTCTTATAGAGATATATCACCATGCTTCAAACGTCTACTTACATTGGGAAGGAAACAAAAAGCATTACAGTGGTGAAAGATCTTCAGATATAAAACTGTGGCAATAGAAGACTTCCCTAATCCACTAAAGCCACAAATGCCTACAACTCGAACGACATCATCTGAACCCAGATCCAAAATCTTTTCTACTTCTTCCACACGGGATCGCATCGCAACAAAGCTAAAAGACCTGTAAAATATTCCATCTATTTTCCGCTTGATCCCTCTAACAATTTCTTGAGTTGAGCTGAAAAAAAAAAACGGCAAACAAAAACATCAAATCCATCGAATTTGTTTCGCCCAGGAGTGAGAGGAAAGGATACTAATGGTGCGGCTGATACAATAATAGATTAAATATGTAGATCTAAATTTTGTGTACAAATTTTTCAAAAAATTGTATTGTTTTTTATCTTCAAACTAGTAGGATAGAACATTTTTAACTTCTAACTGTAAACTTTTAAAACTAATGATTAACAATTAAAATTCAAAAAGATCATATAAGATACAATATATGGCACTATGCTGCTGTTTTATGACAACAAAGGAACAAAATCTAAGTTTGGGTGGATGATAAAAACTATATTTTTCACTTGGAGAGGTTATTTCAGCTTGAGTTAATAGGGCGATAATTGATCAATAGTTAAGCAAAAATATCTGTAATTTCCTTGTTACATATGACTTGGTGGACAAATAGGACTAAGAAAAAATTAAGAGGAAAATCACTTACTCATTTCCTACATCCCAGCAGCCAGGGAGACTGTTCACTTCTTCCATAGCTTCCTTCCATTTGGATACCTTAGTTAAATCCGAGAGACCGCCCTCATTTACCGTGATAGCTTGCCACCATAAGAGTTCCTTTTTGGTGAAGGATGTATCTTTTGCTTGTGTTTCTTTGTCCTCTTTGGTAAAGGATGGATCTACATCGTAAAAAACTTGTATAATCCTAACTGGTGCATCCAACTTGAGGACTACACGGGCCCGTTATTTAATATCTGTCCTCCATTTTTTCACTTTGTCTGTTTCTGCCTCAAACCTCTCTTCATCAAAGAAAGGATCTACATGGTGACAAGGTGGACAGATACCGCCGTTACGAAGCCAAACAAGAATAATGCGCTCAGCAATCTGTGAGAGTTCCTCCAAGCACCATACTGAAGAAGCATAGTTTTTGGAGAAGACAACAACACAAATCCGTGATTCTTTAATTGCTTCGACAAGGTGAGGTGGCAGATTGGAGCCTGCCGTTTCACGCGTCTTATCATCTCCAGAGATCCTGAAACCTTCTAACTTAAGGGCAACCGAGAGGTGATGAATGAACCTACTAGTGCCATCATCGTCGCCTAGAAAGCTTAGATATACATGAATGGGTTTTAATGATGAGATGCCTTCGAAATACTCCATGGGTTGAAAGCTCCAAGGAATTGAATGGAATCACAGTTGCTTAGTGAGGTTTTAGTCCCTGAGCATTATATTGCTCTTAAATAGTCAGGTGTCACCACAAGTACTGAATCACCTGAAACTACCCTCAACTGTTCCTCATTTTTCTACCATCCTGTAGACCCAAAAAAGAAAACAGTAATCAAGGCAAAAGTTTGTTTAGTGTTTGCATAATGCAATATTGCGTACTTGAAAAAAAAATATATAAATGACTATACTGTATATTTAATCTCAATAAATAAAACTATCCTAAAATATAAAATTGAAAATGCATAATAGAAATTGGAAGCTTTTCCATTTTTTCAGATACTAATTCTTTTTTGAAAAAAAAAACTCTTATATCTCACGAGATGGCTTTGACAATTTAATCTTGAATCTTTACAATTCTTCTATTCTGTATTCTCGATCGGAATTTTGAATGTGGTCATCCTCTATAGATTTTGTTCATGGATAGCACTTTCTCTTAAAAAAATAAAAAGGATTAAAAAAGAAAAAGGAGAAGTGGAGCTTAAGCTAAAATAGCAAGAGAGAGTAAAGATACATATATAAGGAGGGACCCATGTCCCTCCTTCATTTGTTTTCAGAAACCTGAAAAACATACTGTGATTCCGTATGCCAAAATTTGAGAGTTTGGGCATGTAAGAGGATGTCCTTTAATTATATACTACATGCATTAATCTAAATCGTGTCTATGAGAATTTCTTGCGAAATTAGATATTTTGTGTACTCATAGCTGTTTGTTTGGGGTGTAAATATATACTCCATAAGAATTTTTGTATATTTACGGCTTTTTTTAATTTTATCCCGATATTAAATATCAGTAAGTTTTATAAGACTACATTAAGTGAAAGTATTTTGAAAAATTACTTTAAATTTTAGACAAATTTAATATATTTCATAATTTGTATGGTTTTTGTCACACTCGAAAATGCGATGCGGATGACACGGAAAATGAAAGAAAAAAAAGAAGAAATTGGCCTTCACGATGGAAGCCGATTTCGGAGGAGTCGCAATCAAAATTTTAAGGAAAAGTTTGGAAAACCACAAGAAAAAGGAAAGAATGGTCTACGAATCAGAGTTGGTTTGAGAGTACAATTGTGAGTAGAGAAGATGTTAGGCACCCCAATAACATCCATTCCTAAGAATGGTTACCTTAAATTGATCATGCAATTTTTATGACTTTTAAAAATTATTTTGATCGCTCTTTAATCATTCACATGTAAAAATAAATATATAAAAAAAGAGAAAATGTAAAAATGAAAATAAAGGATAAAATGAAAATATGAAAAGTTGGGAACAATAAAATAAGAGGAAAACATTATTTATTTACAAGGGCAGACTTTACCTAAAATTAGAGTTTGGGGCCTACGTACCCTGCGATAGAGATCAAAGTCGATGTAGTTCGGACTATAAATGCGTGTCATTAGGTTGATATTTTTTATTATATATATATATATTCTTTTTGAAAAGAGAAGTTTGGAAAATGAATTATTATTCCACAAATAAAACGATTGTCAGAATTGGTAATTACGTTTTAATTTACAAAAAATAGTTTAATTTCCATGCCTTACTCTTATCATCACTTTTTCATTTTTTTAAAAAAATAAAAAATATAAAATATAAAATCAATTTTATAAAATCAACTAGTTTATGTGGTGACATTATCACTCACATTCTGCCGGTTGGTACCTGAGTGACTACGATGTTACCACTCGAGACGGATAGGTATAAAAAATAAAAAGGTTTGAAAAGAAACTAATAATTTTGAATAAATTATTTTTACTTTTTTATTATGAAATAAATAAGACCCTCTCAACACATTTAGTTATTGAAAATATGATTGCCACATATATTTTTAAAGAGAAATAATTAGCATATGTGGTGACTTTATCACTCATAAGTTGCTAATCAATACCTAAATACTGACGGTGTTAACACTCGAGGCAGAAAGGTAAAAGACTTAAGAGATAAAATTGGAAAAATAAATTTTACATAAATCATTTTTATTTCCAATTATAAAAATAAATATGACATGATAACACATTTTTATAAAAAGAAAAGTAATAAAAGGAATTTTAAATATGACTTATACACACACATATATATATATATTTAAAAAAAAATAACCAGGATCTGTGGTGACTTTATTACTCACAGCTCTCTAGTTGGCACCTAAATACCCACGGTGAGGCCATTCAAGGCAAAAGGTATAAAAAAAAACTTGAGGGATAAAATCGGGAAAAATAAGTTTTTTGTATAAATCATTTTTATTTTCTTGTCTTATTATAAAAATAAATAAAAGAAATATAAAGTATAACTATTATATATATATATATATTTTAACAAATCAATCAGGATTTATGGTGACTTATCACTCACAGCTCCCTGATTGGAACATAAATACCCACGGTATTACCACTCGGAGTATAAAGGCAAAGAGAAATTTAAAATAAAAGACTTTCATTTTAATCATTTATTTTAATTAAAAAAATAAAAGAGGTCATTCGAACCAAAAAATACTTAAGGCGTTGCCAATATGAATATCATGATAACTTCTCACTCATGGCACTCTTGACTGACACCTAACTATTCATTCACGGAGACTTAGTCCCTCGTGACAAATTCTAAAAATGAAAAAAAAAAGAAACCAATAACTAATAAAAATCAAAATTATAAAAGAAACACCACCAAACACAATTTATCAATATGTGTGCCCCTACGTAAGCACATGAGTGCATGAGCCTACTTAACATAATCATATCATGGGTTAAATTATATAACAAATTTGAAAGAAATGAACTCTTCCCTTGTCTTCCTTTAGTACTAGTTCCATTGGAATTTGTAGCTTGTCTATGTGTTCCTCTCTTGTCTTGATGAGGAAGACTCACTCTTTCCAAGCTTGATCTCATACCCCCATGGTGCTCAAAAGAAAATACAAAAAGTATTAATATTTATTAGATATTTGGGGACAATTTTGAAATGTCAGCAAGAGGTTTCGACCTAACTAAAAATAGATTTTGAAATATTACACATCGAAAACATTAGCAATAAATTTGAAAATAGCAAGAGCAAATTTTGGTCAGACCCACAGAAGCTATATTACAACTTTCCAACATGAGAGTAAACCCAAACAAAAGTCAATGAGCTTGTGACAGCAAATAGAGGTTTAAAATATCAAAGTCAGGAGTAATGAGCATGACTTGGAACGTGATTCTAATGGCTCAAATTCTGTATTCAATCAAACTCCTCTTATAAGCACAGGCCCTAGCATAGACAAACCACATAAATCGAAGCATAGAAAAGCCTTAGAACATGATTATGGACTAGATTTTTCACACATAATATTTCCATCCTGCAATCGAATCCACTCTAAATTATAACACTTCATTTGCAACAGACAAACGAGTTCCAAATGCATGCAATATAACATCAACTTTTGGATAGAAAGAAACCCATAAACTTTACCAAAATGTGTATAAAGGAAAAGCAACCCCTTGTCCTTCTCCAATGTCAGCTAAAGGTAGAGATATCATTGTTTTCCCAATAAACTATAACCAAATAAAGGAAAACAAAATGGTCCCAAAAGGAGATCAAATTCATTCACGTAATGAGCTAATAATACAAGCTTAATTAACACAGTCTAGTAACCAATTTCGGTCAACTGACAAGAAACACAGCACATGAGCAAAACCTCAGGATGACTACTGGAAATAAAATAGAGTTTTTTCAATATACCAATCAAACTAGTGAGTTCAACATATCTCAAATGCAGCAACCAGAAACAGAGCACCAATAATGACATATCAGAAGAAAACTTACACAAATGAGCCTTCTAAAGATAGATCACTAATCGATGATAATATAAGCAAGATGTACGATCTAATTGGCAACCAAACTGATCAAAATGAAACAGAGAACCAAAAAGGGAAGAATAGACAAGCCAAATTTACCTAAGGATCCATATGGAAAGGAATCTCAGAATAAAGAAATTACCTCTGGGGTTTCAAGATGCCTCTTTTCCTCAAACTCAACTCCCAGCTTCGTTTTGCTCGTCCTCTCCTTTGTTTGCCTTCAGTTCGCAAATTTCCTAGGTTCTTTTCAGCTCCGAGTTCAGCTTCCCTGGCCCTCACTCGCGCCCGCTTCTTAGGCTTCCTCTGATCTTTTTTCTCGAGCTTCCTTTGCGTTCCCTTTTTTCTGGTGCCTCCCTCTGCTTCTGGTCTCCATCTCGCCTACAGCTCTGTTTCACGCCCTCACCCCTTGGGTCCCTCCTTTCTTTTAGTCTCCCCCACTGTCTCCCGCCTGAGCCCTGAGCTAGGGCTCCCTCAGTCTCTGAGTCTCACTCGCACGGTTGCCTCTCTCACGCTCAACCTCCATTTTTCCTCTCCTGCCCGACCTCCTCTGCTCCCATGCCTCAATCCTCCCGTCCTCATGCCTCCCTCTGTTTTTCATGTTTGGTGATGAGTCCCCGGACCCTTTTTTTTTTTCCAAACTCCAGCTCCCTTTTCTTGGATCTCGTGCTCGTGGCTCCCTTTGTTCCTTCTCGCTTGCTCCCTCTCTCAGTTTATACTCCTTCAACCTCGCACGCGGCTGCCTCTCCCCTAGCTCCTTTTGTTTTAGCTTCCTCTCAGACACCCACGGCTTCCTCTATTTCTAGTTTCCACTCCTCCGGTTCCCTCTGCTTCTGATCTCAGCCTCTGAGTCTCGTCCGATCTCCCCTTCCTCATGGACAGAACCCTAGCTCCCTCCGTCCCTTTTTGCGGCTCCCTCTGTCTCATCCTTCCTCCCTCAGTTCACTCATACTTAAGCCCTCTATTAGGGCTCAGGGTGAGCTCGAGCTGGAGCCTCCAAATGGGGCTTCGAATCACCTTGCGCTGAAATCAGCCCAAGGTTAAAACCTTTTTTTGTTATTTTTTTTTGTATTTTGTATTTTAGGCCGAATCTTGACCAAAAGTTTTGTGTTTGAAAAAAGAGCTTGAGCCACTAGTAATCTTAATCCAACACTTCTTCTTCTCTCTTCATTTTTAGGTTCCTGAATTAATCAATTAATTAATTTTTATTTTATTTTTTATTTGTTTTTTTGTTTTCTTCTTTAATTTTTATCATTCATTATTATTATTATTATTTTAATCTATTTTAAAATTTTACGTATAAAACCCGAACAAAATACGGTGTTCACATTTTTTTTATGTTATATCTAGAAAAATTGAAAGTATTTTGTTTACTTTCCCATCAATTATTGAAGCTTCTTCCCCTAGACAAATAAATACACAAAATATCTAATTTCACTAGAAATTCTCATAAATAGGACAAATAAGATTATTAACAGAACATCAAGTAATTGTGGAAAAAAGTTGCCAAGACAACAAGATTTAACTGTTTTTTGAGCAAAAATATAACAAAAAAATAAATTATTTATTAAAATATGTTAAGAAGTATTTACCAACATATAACATATAAGTTGATCAACAAAAATGTGACATGGCATTGATAAAAGAAGTTATGTGACAATGTTGTAACAAAATTTTTATATATATAAAGAAAGCAAGTCGATTTGATTGTCAATGGACTTACTTTTCAATTTTTTTTTCATAAATTTTTTAATAAAGAGAAAATAAGTCTTATTTTTTAAATAATTAACAAATAATAAAGAAAATAAATAATTTAGTACTCCATCTTATCTTAATTGTAGGGCACCTTCTAAAAGAATTTTTTGATTCAAAATTTTAGACATGTTGTAGCTATAAAACAACGATGCTTTAAAAAAATAAACATACATGTATTTGATACATGTTATGATATGATATGCATATCTTACTCATGTATATGCATCTATCTATATTACTTTGTATCTATCTATATTGCTTCAAAATTTTTATAGTATATATAATAAGAGCATTTGAAATTGATATAAATATTTTATAGTTTATTTTAACATTCATACTATAATTTTTAAAATATTTAATACTATTTTTCTTTTATAAGTAAATTTATTAATTATACATATAAATAATTACATAAATAATATTATATATGTTTAAATATCTCCTGCACCAATATCCTAAGATTTTAAATAATTACATAAAATAATTTTATTTAAAATCTTAAATATTTACAACTATCCATTCTCTATCAATAACTACATAAAATAATTTTATTTAAAATCTTAAATATTTACAACTATCCATACTTATAACATTAAAATCCTATTACTCCTTATTAAAATTTGAAAAATAATTTACAAAATCAGAATATGAGAGTTACAAAATCTAAATAACAAATTGCAAATTCCTCATGCCACTTTGATGATTAAAATTCAATTAATCTATATTAAAATTCAAAAAATAAGTTATAAAATCACAACATGAGTTATAAAATTTGATTAAGAAATTACAAATTCATATAGCAAATTTGATGCTTACAAGCGTATTTTATTAATCTTTACTTCAAATCAATTTACTTTAAAGATCATAGGTCTATTTTTATAATTTCACAAACTTTTAATTCTAAAATTTAATAAAATTGTGAACTTGGTATTAAATAATAATTCTCCCTAAAAGTATTTTAGTTTTTAGTTGAAGCATCCAGGCCCTGTGGCCTATGCTATGCTTTTAAAAAAGTTGCATATGGTTAGAGCGGGCAATCCGGGCCAGGCCCAAATCCGGCTGGGCCAAAAAGCTCGGATTGTCAAACGGGCTTGACTTGTAAAGCCCGAGCCCGTATATATATATATTTTTTATTTTTTCATATTTTTTTTTATTTTTTCATATTTTTTTAAAAAAATTTTCATATGATTTTTACAATTAATACAACTAATTATAACTATCATTCACAAAAAATCAACTTAATATTTAAATTTTACAATTTACACATCATTAATTAATGAAATAGTATAATTTTTTAATATTTTAAATAAAAAAAAAGAAAAAAAAAAGGGAAAACGGGCCAATCAGGCCGGCCCGTGGCCTGCTCGAGCCGGCCCGCCACGGGCCAAGCCTAAACGGGTCGGGCCCAAAAAGCCCATTTTCCCTTCAGGCCTCTAATTTTAAAGCCCGACCTGCCCATTTTATCGGGCTATTTGGGCTGACCCATCGGACCTGACCCATTTTGCCAGCTCTACATATGGTGACTTTCGCAAGGACTCGGGCTTCATGTCCTTCACGATGCTCGAAATGGAATCCGATGCAAGCTCTTCGTGGATTTTAGGGATTTAGTTACCGAGGCCTTTTTTTTTTTTGGGTACATAGCTACCCGAGGCTAATTTAATCTTTCTTTCCCTCGATTGTAATTAAAAAACAAAAGTATATGGTGACTACTGACTTCTTCTACTTGTTTTTTTTTTCCCAATCAATGACAACGATGACTTTACCTTCCAGAATACTTGGCCGTGAGAACGCTTGGCTAGTTCTTGCCGTGAGTAAAGTTGAACATCTCTTTTTACCCAAAAAAAAAAGTTGAACATCTCTGTTGTACTTAGGAAGTGAGCTTCTTTAACGATCAATTGCTTCCAACACTTGAGTATTCAAAGTCCATTTTCCTTCTTTGCAATTAGTGGAATAGCCATTGTCTCAATTAAGCTCAATTGACTATACATATAATCAACAGGGATAGGTAAAATTGGCATATATATATATATGCATATATATATATATATCTTTCATGTTATCCTGAATTTAATTTTTTGGAGTGTTTAAAAATTGAAAGGTGAAGTCTATTTTGGTTATACTCCCTCGGGTCTCATATATATATATATATGAGAAGTTTTTAGGAGATATTTTGATCCATAACATAAGAAAAAGTTTCTATATGTATGATGTATGATGTATTTAATAAAATTTTTCAATTTCACCCCTCATTTAAAACTTGGTGTGGTTACAATGCAAATTATTGCTTTTCTTTGGTAGTTGCTATTACCCACGTGGCTTGTACATGACTCATGGGAAAATGGTGTAGTTTGACTTAGGAATGAATGGAGTATTGGTCATATATGGCACCATCTTCATCTTCTCCCTATCTTTTTCTTTATCTTCTAGTGTTGTTGCTAGTTTTTGGGCTATTCTTGGTGAATTCTCTTTTTTAGATTATTTTTTTTTTAATTTTGGTTGCAAATTTAGGTAGCATAGTTATAAATTAAAGTGTATCAATTGTAAATGTGTGAGATTATTTTTTTTAATTGAAAATATACATGTATTAGTTGCAAATCTAGATAGAACTTTTGCAAATTTACGTATATTAATTGTAAGTGTGTGTGAAATTATTTTTTCCTTCAGTTGAGAATGTACATGTATTGATTGTAAATTATCAATTATCAGTTGTAAAAGGTCAATTATCAGTTGTAAATAAGAGATAGTCGACCATTAGAGGTTTCCCTCTGATGGTCAACCAAATCAGCAGCATAGTGTCTAATCTGATTTGATCGACCATTAGAGAAACCCTCCTTTTATGGTTGATCATCGTGTTAATTGTAAATTTACCAATATCAATTATAAATCACTAAGTATCAATTATAAATAATATATTTATTTTAAAATAAAATGATATGAAAATTATGAAAAAAAATTTGGCACAAAGAACAAAATCACCTTTCACACGTTAAAAGTGTTTACAATTAAATATCTTGATATTTCATTGTAACTATGAAAGTTTAAGGTATATCTTTGTAAATTTTTGTCTAATAGCATTTATCTGTAACTTTCCCTGTACACAAATCACAATCTTCAAAAAAATGTTGGTAATGATGGCTATTTTCCAATGTTTTGAAAATGAGACCCATAGAGGGTACTCATATCTGGTTCAATAGACATATTGGGATTAGACTACATCAGATTGTCGACGAGCCAATCAAACTAATCGTAGTTAAATCAATATGTTTTTTTATTATATACTACTTTTAATCTAAAATATAACTTTTTATAGAGATGTCTTAGTCTCAATATAAATCATTTTGGGAAATTAATATTTATGTATTAATTATTTTTTTATTTATACTCGTAATTTATAATTAAGATGACAAAGATAAAGGGAATGGAAACGTATTTAATGAGAGAGATAGTAGATAATGATTTTAGAATTTTTTAATAAATTTAATTATTTAACCAATTTTTAACTATTTTTTAAATATGTAATAGTGAAAAATTTTATATATTTGAGATTGAAGTAGTATATTAAAATTCATGTATTGAGTAAAAAATTCAATAATAATAATAATAATAATAATAATGGATGTTGAACTTTTTAGTAAAATAAATATTAACCTTTTATTTATTTATTTTGAAATAGGAAAATACTTATATGTTTTTCCTTATATGCTTTTCATGTTGTTTTCTAATTAAAAGTTAACATGTTGATTATTTGTTAATATATTATAGATTTAGTCATTGATTATATATTAAAAATATTAATTTCTTAAAGTTAAAAAACTTTAAAAGGTATACATGTTAAATTTTAATTGGAGAATAATATAAAAAGTATATAAGAAAAAATATATAAGTTTAGTTCTTTGAAATAAATGTTAATATCTTTATTTTAAATAATTTTATTATATTAAGATTTCTTTTTTAATATTTTTTTTGATAAAAAACCTTTTTGTCTTTTTTTAATAATTTTATTATATCTTTATTTTAATCTTTTTTTTTTGGTTAACTTTTTATCTTTTTCTTAATCTTTTACCATTAAAGAATACCCTCCGCACTAAAAAAAAAAAAAGACTTGAAAGTGATAATCCTAAGGAGTCCCATGAGTTCTTTATGTCCAGGAGAGGCTATTTTTACTCGGGAGTTAATTAGATTATCATGATCTCCTTGTTTGACTTATCAGTTTGAATAACTGATCTCATGTTACCGGGTTTGGGACGACGATAGGTGGTATCAGAGCCTAAAAGCTTTAGTTAAGAAGCTGATATGTTTATGAAAGAAAAGTAGGGGAGAAACTTCTCTAAATTATGAGTGAAACCTCCAAACGAAAGACCTCTTCAGAACCAGTCCGCTTATCCTCAGCCTTTTCTTTATATAATCTTCCTCCTTCTGTAAAGAAAACTCTAGCCAGTAAAATAGATAATCTTGTAGAAATCACCCATGTCCTAGAGAATTTCTATACTGATAATATTGAGATTCCTCTTCTTAGCCCTTATGCCATCTTTTCTCAATATAAAGCTTATGTCAGATCCTTCAGTCAAAGGATCAAACAGATCCTTCAGACCTCTAGACCACATGTCAAATCATATGTTCACAGTTCTCATTTAGAACAGTGTAAACTCAAAGCTACTACTGCAGAACAATATGTGACCCTAGAAATACCTTAGTCCTTGATTAATTCATGGAGACAACAAGGGTATACACATCTTCATGTTGTTGCCATCAAACTAGTTCTTACTTTGCATGGTAGAAAAGGCATTCTAGCAACTGCCAGAATCACTGTTTTAGATTCCACTTATACTTCCAATGACAACGCTATGATTGGTGCACTCTTTACCACTTGTAGTAATGGAAGTGTAATTATGACTATTGCTCCTGACTTCAATATTAAACTTGATAATGAAACTCTCACATCATTTGAAAGTGCAAATCCAAATCCATGGTGCAGAACAAGATCCTCGAGCAACAATGACAACTCACCATCACCAAATGATCTATAGACTCCAGGATCATGCTGTGAACCTTGAATTCCCAAACTCAACCACTGATGCCTTGTACATGGTGTCAAATCAATCTGACATTTCGGTGATTCAGATTCCCAGGAGAATCCCAAAAGAGGAACTGACCCGGATCATGCCTCTTGAGTGGATCAACAATTATGAAAAAGAATTTCATTCTTCCAGAACAGACGTCCATATAATAGAAACCCCTGTGTTAGAAAGACTCTCAGACAGAACAGTCAAATCCACTTTTAACAGACCAGGCCAAGGCCCTCCTTCTTATAAAGGACAAATCCTTACCATCAGCCCTGCTTACAAGCATAAAGAGAAAGTTCCTATTTATTTTGTTAATGTCAAAGCCAAGCCATGTTTTGTGGCCAAGGTACATGGTCACTTTGTATGGGATCACGCCTCAGAAGAATGTGATCTTAACTGTGGATGTTATGATTAGGATAACTAGACAGGACCTGAAGCAAACTTGCTTCTCACAATTGGAGACCTTCCACAAAAGCCTTCCTGCCAGCATAAGAAACCAAGCCATGATAATGATAATAATACTGATCATGGACCAAAGCAGTCTCTACCTAGAAGAAAGAAGTGGGTAGCTTTTCATAAACCGCCTCCACCTAAGCCAGTAACCTTCCAAGAATTGTTAAAAGAGTCAAGTCATTCGAATCTAGCTTCTTGTCTTTTCCATGAACAAGTCCAATCCTCACAAATCACTTCCCCAGAACCCATAATCAAACCTATTCCTGAAAACCCAGTACAAACCCTTCCTTGTATAGCCATGATCCACCTAACCTATGAAGAAGACTTTCCTCCCTTAGAGAGAAGGATCAATGAACCCTCCAAATATTTCTCCAGACCTTTTATCCAAATGGAACATATGGCCCCTCAAGGTCCTAAGACTATTTCCCAGTCCGAAGAAGTTCTGAACTGGTATATTGAAAACTCAGTAAGCCAAAACAAGGTTCTTCATAGGATCAATACCAGATTGTAACAACTTCATGACAAAACAGATGGTTTTTCAAGCCGTTTTGACTCTCTTGATGAACGTGTAAAGAATCTGTACATTAATTATTCTGTCAGCAACTTGATAAAGAGCTTCGGGAATATATTGATTCGAGATATACTGGTGCTCAGTTTTTCAAAAAAGAACAAGAGCTGAAGCAAATCAAAGAAGAACTGAGAAGGATTGAGATAGATCTTCATAAACCCTCACAGGCCTATTCTCAAGACCCTTTCTACCAAACATCGTTATACTCACCATCCATTGGATCCTTACTATCGTCTTACCCTCAACCACCTAAAGAACCTTTCCAGATGAACTATCCAATTCTCCAACAGCTTCGAAAAGCTAGAAAACAATTAACCCAAAAGACTCAACCGGTACCACCTTCTTACACCCAACATCTTCAAGTTACTACTCCTTCCACATCCTATATGACAGACCCATTACCTCCACAGAAACCTTTACAAATTAAAACTCTTCCACCCTTACCAAAAAGACAACCACCACCTTTGTCTTTCTCAAAAGACAAATCCATAGCTACTGTTCGTCACATGTCTGAACCATCCACTGATTATGATATTTCTGATGAAGAATACAATTCATAGTTAGAATTATCAGATTCTTTTATATCCACCTCATCACCAGATTTACCTCCCATACTTATGGTCAACCCCAAATTCCGTGACCCTCTTGAACACCAAGAATCATCCACACCTATCATTGAAGATCCTGTTGAATTTGTACATGAAACCGGCACTCATTCTCATATACCAACCAATGGTCCTTATTTCACCTTTGATGATCTTCCTCATTATAGATGGAGAGAAAAATTACATGAGTTTGGAGCATGGATAGATGTCTAGATGAATGAACCAGAGGCAAACTGTCATGATGTTTTGAGCAATTTGCTTTCATGTATGACTGAAAACCTAAAATAATGGTTTACTAGTTTGAGTGAATATAAGAAGATTTAGATGGCTCAACATGATATTCCAACATTCTTAGGAATCCTTCATAAGGAATTCATTGGAGATTTTGGAATCATTGACAGAAGAGCTAGATAGGATTATTTTGAAATGAAGAGATGTTCTTTAAAAAGAGCTTATCTACAGAGATACTTTAAAAGAATGTCTAAAAAGTATTACATGCTGTGCGGTGCAAATGATGTTAATCTCAGGCATATTTTCATTGCCTCTTTACTTGATGAGCTTCAGCCAGAATTGCAGAAATCCATTAATTCCCTTCAAAGAGAGAGACTCAAATATCTCTTGGAGAAATTTATTAAATGACTTTAGCATTATTAGATCGATTATGTGAACAACAGAAATTCGTCAAGAATGTTCTGAAAAACAAGGCTCATCTCTACAAAGTATGCAAGAGACCAGATCTGCAGATTAAGTGCAAAGATAAAAATGCTTGTTCATGTCCTTCAAAGAAGAAGACTTTTTCTTCAGATTCTCTAGAAAGAAAAAGGACCACTCAAGCAGAAGGCGCAAGCCTTTTCGATTTTTCAAATGTCAATCTTCAACTACCAAGAAATCTGATAGATGTTATCTTTGTGGACAAAAAGGACATTTTGCAAAATGGTGTCCAAACAAGATGAAGAAAGACATCAAGATGCTTAGCAAGATTGAAAATGTGTTGTCATTATCCTCTGAAGATGATCTTGAATCCATTCTTGAAGAACAAGACTCTCAAGATGAGTATACCAGTTTTATTATTCCTCAAGAAGATTATTCAAGTTCAGATGAAGAAAATAAAGTTCTTAGCATACAACGTCCTTGTCAACATCTACAGGCACGCAGACAAATATGCAACCTTAATCTGGTCAACCCTCAATCTTCCTCAGTACCTCTTCCCAATGTTAAAATCATGGTACTAGCCGAAAATATGAAAAGCCTACTCAAGCTATTGGATTCATAGACACAGGATCATGCTGCAATGTCATGAAGTCACATGTTTTACCAACTGAAGAATGGGTACCACATAAGGAATACTTTACAACTACTGACGGAAATCCTTTTCTTGATCAATTTGATTTCCAAGAAGAAAATTGGGATTCAGTTCTTTTCGAACTGCACAGTCTGGACCAAAGTACTTGGAAGCAAATTGCCTAATAAAGATTTGTTGATAGGCATGAACATATATCATTTGACAAGAGGATTACAAATTCTTCCTAAAGGGATAAGGTTTAAATCTTCCTTTTCACCATGGGAATCAGTTCGCAATCTTTTTGCACTACAACAAGTACCCCCTGGGTTTGATTCGCTCATTGTTAAGCTTTTACCCCTCTGTCCAGAAAGCCATGACCAGTTTAACCATCCTCGTCCTCTCTGGAAAAACAAAGAGTTCTTCATCAGATTGCCTTTCAAAAGAAATGAAGATATCAATCCTACCAAAGCTTCACATCCTGAAATGTGTCCAGAAGATTTAGCTGTAGCAAAGGATGAATGTGCTCAACTCGTAAGCCAAGGATTGATTGAACCTACTAAGTCATCATGGGCATGCAAAGCAATTTATGTGAAGAAAGATACAAAAAAAAGAAGAAAAAAGAAGAGGCTCGTCGTTGATTACAAACCTCTTAATCATTTTTTACAAGATAACAAGTTCCCACTACTGAAAATCAACACTCAGACAGTTCATTTAAAGAAGGCAAAAATCTTCTCAAAGTTTGATCTTAAGGCGGGATTTTGGCAGTTAGGAATTCACCCTGAAGATAGGTATAAAACTGCTTTCTGCATTCCTAATGCCCAGTACCAATGGAGAGTAATGTCATTTGGGCTAAAACCTGCTACATCACTGTTTCAAAGAGCCATGGTCAAAATATTTGAACCCATCCTACATTTGGCCTTGATTTACAGAGATGACATTCTTCTGAGATAGAAGAAGCCCATAAGTCTCTCTTGGCCTAGTTTCATCAAATTGTCCAAACATATGGGATTATGCTTTCCTCCACCAAAAGGCAAATCGGCTTAGCCCAAATTCAATTTTTGGGCATGACCTTTTCAGACAGATATTTTCAACCCAGTCCACATATTGCTAGCCAGTTGTTAGACTTCCCTAACAAACTGACCACAAAATAAGTTTAGAGTTTCTTGGGTATTATCTATTATATCTGAGATTTTATTCCACGTGTTATCCAATACACCAGCCAACTGTCCAAGCTTTTAAAAAAGAATCCCCCATCATGGTCTGAGAACCAAACAAAAGCAGTGCAAAAGTTAAAGCAGATTGCTTAGCATCCACCTCCTCTAAAGATTCCTGATAAACGTGATTGGATCTTACAGACCGATGCTAGTGAGTATTATTGAGGAGTTGTCCTCATTGAAGAAGAACATGGGAAAAGATATTACTGTGCAGAAGCTAGTGGACAATTCAGAGAATCTAAAAAGCACTACCATACCATCTACAAAGAGATTCTTGTTGTCAAAAGAGGTATTGAAAAGTTCAGCTTTTACCTCAGTTTTAGCCAATTTACTGTGGAAATGGATAATACATCCTTTCCAGCCATTTTGGATCAGAAGAAAAAAATACTCCCAGAAAAGCAATTGCTTTGCTGGAAAGATTGGTTCTCACGCTATAAATTCACAGTAAAACATATTAAACGAAAACACAAATCTCTTAGCGGATCTCTTATCTAGACCTACTAGAAAAAATTCCCAAATCTCCACTCTCAGAAAAACACCTTTGTTCATCTTCACCATTAGCACCATGCCTAAACACTCTCCTATCCAGTATTCTCATCTCAATAGACAATTAGCTTTTCCACCAGGTCAATATCCCAACACCATCCCAAAAATCAAAAATGTCGCCAGAAGAACCCTCTTCCATTATCTTCACCTTTTCCTTGAAGTCACAGGTATTTCTCCTAAGCCCGAATACTTTGATCCCCTGTTACCATACTTAGTCATCCCCCTTCATCAAAGGACCAATCTCTTCTGAGTTTATGTGGTATGTTTGGTCTTTGTCAACTCTCTTTGCTTGTGCCTTTGCTCTGCCACCTAAACAGACTTATCAGTATTTGATTGATAAGAAAAACATCCACTCCAACCTATCCACCTTTCTTTCATGGTATTCCCCACTTCCAATATGGGAAGGAAAACTCTACAATGTTATCACTAAAAATGATCTGTGAAATGTTCCTTCACATAGGCAACAAGTCTTTTCCTTCTGTGGTTCATCGACCTTATGAGACTGATCATCAAGGACAACTGTTCATTCCTGTACACCCCTGTTCAAACTCACTTATGGGGAACAACCATGCATTGGCCACTCAGAGAAACAGAAGTTATTAACGAGTTAAAAGAATTTCTTTTAAAACTTAATAATTTCATAGGACATGTTACTGAACATGTATGCACTTCACTTGGACCACTTCCTAGAGAATTCTTCGACCCAAACGAAGTCATGACCATAAGGCAGGCTATACCCTTTGAATGGCCTAATCTCTCCTTAGCTCCATCAGAAGCTACTTCCAGTCAAGATCAACCCATGACTGACCTTACGGAAGAACAGGATCCAGAGTGGTAACTAGACCCTTCACAGTTCATAAAGTCACAAGACCCGAATGAAGTGGACCCACAATTCCTGCAAGATTTCCTGTCTCATACACCTCAACAATTTACTCCTGATGATGACATTGATGGGGAACATGACAGGATAAGACTGAAAGCTCTGAAGAAAAAGGCAAAGAAGATGGAACCATATTACAAGAATAAAGATAAGTTTTAGTATGTTTGTCACTTATGCCTACAATTTGAGTACGTGTATCTTTTTTAAAAGTAAGTGTCTTTATGTAAAAAGAAAAGTGATAAGCTGACAGGGTCACTGAAACAAGTTTGCCACAAGTGTACCTTTCTTTGTTTGCTTGTAATAATTGTAAAGTTTGAGTCTAAGACTCATAGTCTATAAGAATAGCCTAAGTGTGTAAGAAGAGGGTAGAGCAAAATTATCCAACAACCCTCCTTTATGAAATATAATGCTTTCTTTCTAAACTACTTTTCTTTCTCCTTCCAAAATTTTGACATGAACATAACTTCTTCTTGACTATCCAAGATTCAAGTATACTCTACACTTGTCTCATATGAGGATCTTATGTATCAGAAAGAATTTGAACCAGATCCATATTTTAGCAACTACCTAGTAACTTTGATTCAGAAGTTTTGACAATTAAGTTTTCATGATTGAAAGTGATAATTCTAAGGTATCCCTTAAGTCTTTAATGACCAGGAGAAGCTGATTTTACTCCAAAGTTAATCAGATTATCATGATCTCATTGTTTAACTTATCAGTTTGAATAACTAATCTCATTGGGTTTGGGACGACTACAGGTGAAAACGTGGATAATGAGTGACAAGGGGAAGACATTTTTTCAGAAAATGGGTCATGTCTATCATATCTACACGCTCGTACCTATGCCTGTACTTTTTTGACCACGGTACGGGGTGATTATAGCCCAACTTGGCATCCCAAACTTCATCGAACCCATTTGTCTCTGAGGCATATCCACTGTCCCTCGGAAAAGCTGGCTGGAGCTTGCCCAAGAAGAAAAAGAAATTTCTTCCTCTTTTTTTTTTTAAATAATTGTTACTTTTAAATTATAAATTAGAAAATAATAAATAATTAAAAAATTAATAAAATTTAATTATATTTATTATAATATTCTTATTAACGGTATAGTATTATTTAATATTTATCTCTTTCATTATTATTAAATAAGGATAAATATGTTAAAAATTACTAATATTATCTTAAAAATTATAAAAAAATAATTATCTTAAAATATAAAAAAACAATGTAGAATGACAATTAATTTGAGATGAAGTATATTACTTTCCAAATTTTTTTTCAAAGGTTAAAAACAAACTAGCGATCAATATCCATAAATTCTGTCAAAAGTATATCAATTCTACTCTCAACATTGATTGAAATTTAAAATCAAAATAGCTACTTAGGAGATATTTTTAAATATGTTTTATTTCATAATATAAGAGATGAATAATTTTTATCTAATAAATTAACATAATTTTTTTTACTTTTACCTTTAGTTAAAATATATTTATTATTATGATGCATTAGTTAAAGAAGACTTAAATAAAAATTTTAAATAAGGGTATTTATAAAAAAAAAATTTTGTAACATATTTAATATATTTACTGTTTTCATAATTTAGTTATTTATTTTTTTGGAGCGGAAGATTATGAAATCATGTCTCTCTCTTAAGGCCATAAAACGGAGCAAGGCCGTCGACATTAACAAGCTTCAAGGAATGCACTCAGAGCAAAATAGTTGAAAAATGTATTATTAAATTATAATATATATTTTGTGTGAACAATTTGATTACAATTTATATGAGGCCAATCACATTATAAAAAAAATTCTTGGATTATTTCGAGGGTTATAATAAAGAGAGGTCATATGATAACCCACCCACAAAGTTTTAAAGGGAAAAAGACACTTTATTACCCATAATGAAAAATATTTTTAAATGACCAATATCAATTAGAAATTTAGTTTGCTTCCATTGGAAATTCAATTTATATCACTTTGAAAATTTTTAAATTTGGTCCTAATTAAAAAATATTTTTACTCCTGGTTCTTAACTGTCGTTTTCCCAAGTTTTAATTCGAAATCAGTAAATAAAATAATTTGAGGAGAAATTAATTAAACAGAAAGCAACAACCACAATGGAAAAAGTAAGGCTAATTCAATCAAAAGAATTATAAGAGGATTGGGGTTTATTTTATAGGGCAGCTCAGTTTTATTCTTTGATTATATACTTTCCAATTATAGTGACAATTATTTGTTTTAATTACTTCTAAATTAATTAGTCCATATTTATTTAGAGTTGAGTTCATTTTTTCACAACCTATACATGTAACTAAACCATGAAACAACAATTTAAGTTATTGCAAATTCCTAAATCTATATCCACTATATTTATTAATATTTATCTTTCTAAATCTAAGCTTGTTCTTCACTTTTCAATTCTTTAAGCTGACTCAAAGATTAAATTTAATGATGGTCAGCCAATAAATCCACCAAAGCATAAGGAAGATAAATATAATTGAGGAAAAACTAAATTATATATATGTATATATATTAAGTATAGATCCAAGAATAAAAACCAAGTCAACCCCAATCAGTCTACAATCTTACATCTGACTAACAAATTTAGCCGCACGTAAAAATCATCATCAAAACACAATTAAAATCCCAAATTATAAAAAAAAATAATAACAGAAAAGAGTTTGTGATGAAATGAGTGTCACTCCAATACTCCTTCATTCCCTTACTCTCTCGCTATTAGAATACTTTAATTGCTTCACAACTTGTATTTTCTAATACTCTCTCCAGTCTAAAATATAAGTCTTTTTTTAGAAAATTTTTTTAGTTCAAAATATAAATCTCATTTGATAATTTTTAGGGTATTAAATATTCTTTTTCTTATTTTACCCTTATCTATAATTAAATATAAGAGAGATAACAAACTTTAAATGTAATCCATTAAATGAGAATATTATGAAAAAATAATATATCTATTTAATAAATTTAATGAATAAAAATAACTTTTTTTATTTCTATATAATAACTTAATTAAGATTTATATTTTAGATCATAAGAAGTATTTAGATATGTAAGGGAGTGAGTGGAGGTGTTCTCCTATAACTTTCCTAGCTAGCTGTAGAGTAGCATAGAAACCCTCAAAAAATCCAGACATTGCAAAATTTCCCAGAATCGAAGTCATTGTTCTATGTTTGACCTTGCGCTGGTTGTGTAGCGTCTTGCAGAACTCTCCACGTTCATCCGGTGCCGGTTGAACATGTGTGCGTTGTTGTCTTTGTGAGCATAATAAACTAGTGCCGCCGGTTCACTTTGTTACCTGAATTTCTCTACCTTTTCATTGGTGGATGGGTGAGATAGGTGTCTATGGGTCGGTTGTGCTCATGGAACTTCATATCTTTTTTGTCTTATTCCATTCAAATAGTTCCAAATTAATCCTAAAATATTACAAAACGTCAATTAAGTTAGAATAGCATAATGTAACCATATTTTTATGTAATCTGAAACTTAAATGTGGTTATTTTCTATACATAAAATGGGCACATCACAATTAATCGCACTAGGATATTTTGTCATAACACTAATCCAAATATATATATATATATAACTATGCATGCAGTGTGATTTTCTATCAAATTAATTTTTGTGTGACAAAGGTCTAATGAAATCTCTTGAGCCAGATATTCAGCATCGAATTTGCCTCTACGTGATATTCAACATCAAAATCCACGAGCATGAATATTAATTGGTTCTATTATCCCAAACTGGTTGAGTAACCTTAATGATATTTATTTGGTTCAATATAAACTAATGAAATATGTAAGTAGAAATATAATCAGAAACAAGTGATACGTTGGGCATTCTTCCATAGCATTTGCAATGAGAATAAAGAAAATCCATACTTTAATTTTTTTTCCCTTCCAAGTTCAAGCTTAGGTAAGATAAATAACCATTTAGAGAATATCAACCAATCAATTCAGTCTTAAATTCAGAATTAGGATAAAGAATATATGTTCAGAAGGCAATAAACTATTCTGCTATCAAATCGTATCTTTGACATACCATTTAATCCATAAAATCCACCGAAACCCAGTTGGAACAAAATTTCAAAGTCTTACAAATTAATGGCCTGTAGAAGTAAAAGAACAATAAGATCAGGAAAAAAAGTCCCTTTAAATGCTTCTATATAAAAGTTCAATTAAATTGAAACTTCTCTTATAAACTCTGCCTGCTACTAAATTTGAAAATTAAATTCAAAATAGCTGTCAAATCATGACTTTCACTCGTCTTCAGGCCAAAAAAAAGCGAGCAAGGTGTAACATCCTACCTCCACTAGTAACCAAAACTCACAAAATCCAACCTTACAACTCAAAAGAACATCTCACAGCCTCAAACCAGCGGAAACGAATCCCAAAAATACAAAATTTTGAGCTGGGGCCGCGGCCGCTACAGTACCGCCGCGGCTCCATCTTTCTCTAAAACATGACTTGCCACTGGGCGACTGGCGCCGCGGCCTGGACTGATGGCGTCGCGGCGCCCCCTTGCTGATGTCCCACATCAGCACTTCAACACTTTGGGGCAAACTTCTGACGCGCATAACTTTATGCTCCGACCTCCGATTGACTTGATTCCAACCCCTACAAGTCAATCTAGTCCCAATCTAACTACAGACACCTCTTTTATCTCAATCCAACTCCGTATGGAGATTCTGGACCCTTGACGCCATTTTGTCCACTTATTGGCCCAAACTCACCACTAACCAACCTCAATTGTCACCAAAGACAACTAGTCACTCTGAGACCATTCATACAGGTCTTAAATCTCCAAACCAGCCTGTCCAAAAGAGGTTTCACCTCAAAGGAACCACTCCTCTGAGTTTTGACCCTCTTGAACCTCAACATGACAAGATGGGCTACAGGCCCGAAAACACAACAACCAGACCCAAGCCACCCTGGGCTCACAAGTACAATCATACCAACTTCCACATACCCAACATTCTCAGAACACCAATGTAACACATTCCATAATACATAATCAAACATACATTCATCCATAACAATCCTATCAATCTCATATATCCAATACACACTTTCTACCCTACTTGGCACATAATACATTAACCAAAAAATACAAACACAACATAGACTTCTCACGTACACAGCTACTCTCTTGGCTTCACCGGACTAGAGCCAGAACCTTCACCTAAAAAGGTTAGTCATGGGAGAGGGTGGGGTGAGACAATGTCTCAGTAACCGGGATTAACAACACATAACCATATATATATATACAAATATGAATCAAATAACATATGAATACAATGTAAAATGCATGATATGCATGTCGTCCTCTCTGGGACTTCCATCCTTATCCTCCCTAACACACATATACACATAACCCATCCTTATCCTCCCTAACACACATATACCAATATCCCATCCTTATCCTCCCTAACACATACAATCCACCCTTATCCTCCCTAACATATACAATATCACATATTCCAACCTTATTCTCCCTAACAATTTCATTTATCATCATATATCATATATCATCACATCATCACCACTTTGTCCGTCATATATCTCGGAGTAACAATAACATGTGGTGATGCTAATGTATCATCATAAACATCATGATCATCTCATCATATCACATCAATATCCTTATCACATATCTCATCACAATACTCATAAACATCATCTACTATACACATACCACGATATATAATAACAACATACAAATATATCACTATCGTGGTATGAAAGAGACATGCATATATATATATACACTATACATACTATCATTTAAAACCACATAAACAAACACCCGGTTACCTCAGGTTGTCAATACCACGCTCAGTCAAGTTCCACACGCTTTCTTGAACTTCAATACGCTTGAGCCCCACACAGCTAACCAAATAACCTTCATAATACATAATTCTCCCATTAACATAATATACCCATAATCACAATTTAATCACTTAAGGTTTAACCCGAAGTTCCAACACCCCTTTCATGCATCAATAAACTCTTAGGGACCCTTCAAATACTACTCAAATACATACATATCGGATTCCCAAGAGTTCTAACCGCAAACAACCTAGGGTTAAGCTCAAATCATACATAAACCCTTCCAAACTCGAACCCAATCATCAAGAACATCAAAACATACTTTATTAACCTCATTTAAACCATTTCAATCGGTGGATTTCGTCACAAACCGAAAACCCAACCTCAAAACCAAAAACCCCATATTTCCACCGAACAAAAAAGGAGAGGGAGGTGTAGAACTAACTTACCAACTTAGATCCAAGCTCCCTCGGTCTGAAATCACCCCTGGACGCCGAAGAATCAAACCCTAGCACAGCTTTCTCGCGATCTCCCTCGGTTTCCTTTCGTTTCTTTTCTGTTCGAGCATCCGAAATGATCCGGTTTTAAACAAAAATCTCGACTCTCACCACGGCTCCTCCATAAAATTTTAGAAAAACGCCACTGGAAGTCTCTCACCGCGGCGGCCCTGCTCCTCGCCGCGGCGCGGAGTCCCTTTTCTATTTCCTCTTGATCCATGTCCGTTCTACTTCCTCTGATCCTGAACACAAAACCAATAAAGATATCATGAGGGGCGTTACACTCTCCCCTCCTTATAAAAATTTTATCCTCGAAATTTCAACTCTTACCTTACTCAAAAATCTCAGGATACTTCCCTCGCATGGATTCTTCTGTTTCCCACGTGACATCATTTGATGTCAAACCGCTCCATAAGACTTTTATCAACTTTATGGTCTTATTTCTCAATTGCTTTTCTTTAACATCTAGAATTTATAGCGGCGTGACTTCAAAAGTCAGATCCTCTCGCACTTGAACTATCCCATCATCAATCACATGAGACGGATCCGGATGATACTTCTTGATTTGAGACACATGGAAAACATCATGTAATCCGACAAGATTAGGTGGTAGCACCACTCGATACGCTACTGGCCCGATTCTCTCTAAAATTTGATATGGACCCATATACCGCAGAGTGAGCTTCTTCGCTCGAATCGATCTTCCAACGCCAGTGATAGGAGTGACCTTCAAAAACACATGATCTCCAACATTAAATTCCAATGGTCTCCTTCTCCTATCCGCATAACTCTTTTGTTGGCTCTGAGCAGTAAGAAGCTTCTGGCGAATACTCTCTATTTGCCGAGAGGTTTGATCAACAATATCTGGGCCCAAAAGACTCCTTTCACCGAGTTCAACCCAGCACAATGGTGATTTGCACTTTCTGCCATACAACGCTTCATAAGGAGCCATCTGCAAACTCGAGTGGAAACTGTTGTTGTAGGCAAATTCAACCAATGGCAAAAACTGATCCCAATTACCTTTATTCTCTAAAACACACGCCCGCAGCATGTCCTCTAGAGTCTGAATAGTCCTTTCAGTCTGCCCATCAGATTGAGGGTGATAAGCAGTACTGAAACTCAATTTCGTACCCATTGCCTTCTGCAAAGATTTCCAAAATCTGGATGTGAATCTGGGATCTCTATCTGACACAATATTAATCGGGATTCCATGTAACCGTACTATCTCATTCACATACAACTGGGCCAACTTCTCCATTGAAATAGTTTCCCGAATTGGAAGAAAATGGGCTGACTTCGTCAACCTGTCCACAATGACCCATATCGCATTGTGTCCTGAAGAGGTCCTTGGTAATCCCATTACAAAATCCATAGAAACATTATCCCATTTCCACTCTGGAATCTCCAAGGGTTGCAATGTACCTGTAGGCAATTGGTGTTCAATCTTGACCCTCTGACAAATTAGACATCTTGCAATATACTCTGCGATGTCCTTTTTCATTCCTGGCCACCAATAACCATGCTTCAAATCTTGATACATCTTGGTGGTACCTGGGTGAATAGTGTACCGGCTCTTATGAGCTTCCTCCAACACAGTTTCTCGTAATCTCGCAACATTAGGCACACAAATCCGACCATGGTACCGGATAATACCATCTTCCAGAATATTAAAATCCTGGGTCTCTGCTATTTCAATCTGTTCTCGAATGCCCAAAAGATATTCGTCCTCCATCTGAGCATAGCAAATGTTCCTCAATAGATCACTTGATACACTGATGGAACTCATTACTAGTACTCCAGGATGGATATTAATAGATAACTTCATATCTCTCAAATTTTCAAGCAACTGCTGCTCCCTGATCATCATTATAGCCATATGGATCGATTTTCTACTCAATGCGTCTGCCACAACATTAGCTTTCCCAGGATGATATTTCAAAGCAAACTCATAATCTACCAGGAATTCAACCCAACGCCTTTGCCTCATATTCAGCTCTTTCTGATCAAACAAATACTTCAAACTTTTGTGATCACTGAATACCTCGAACTGAGTGCCATAGAGATAATGCCTCCATAATTTTAAAGCAAACACTACAGCCGCTAGCTCAAGGTCGTGAGTAGGATAGTTTTCTTCATGAGGCCTTTACTGCCTTGAAGCATACGCCACAACTCTACCTTGCTGCATCAACACACACCCTAGACCCTTCTTAGAGGCATCCGTGTAAGCTGTGAATGACTCAGATGGGTTAGGGATAATGAGCACTGGGGTGGACGCCAGACAAACCTTCAGCTCTTGGAATGCTCTCTCACAACTGTTATCCCAAATGAAAGATCGATCCTTACGGGTGAGTCTAGTCAATGGCATCACAAGCTGAGAGAATCCCTTAATGAACCTTCGGTAGTATCTAGCCAAACCCAGAAAACTCCGAATTTCAGTCACAGATTGCGGTCTTTCCCAATTCAACACCGCTTCAACTTTACTAGGGTCCACTACCACTCCTTCTGCAGAAATCACATGACCCAGAAATTTCACTTCCTGTAGCCAAAACTCACACTTACTGAGCTTAGCATACAGTTGGTGATCTCGCAATACCTGCAATACAATCCGAAGATGGAGCGCATGCTCTTCCTCACTCTTGGAGTATATCAGAATGTCATCAATGAACACCATCACAAATCTATCCAAATACGGCCGAAACACTCTGTTCATATAATCCATGAAGATTGCCGGGGCATTTGTCAACCCGAATGGCATCACTAAAAACTCATAATGACCATATCGAGGTCTAAATGCCGTCTTAGGCACATCTTCTGCACGCACACGCAACTGATGGTATCCTGACCTCAAATCAATTTTTGAGAATACGGAAGCACCTGCCAACTGATCGATCAAGTCTTCAATCCTAGGCAAAGGATATTTGTTCTTGATCATTACTCGGTTCAGCTGCCTGTAATCAATGCATAATCTGAGGCTACCATCCTTCTTCTTGACAAACAATACTGGAGCTCCCCAAGGTGAGACACTCGGTCTGATAAAACCCCTTTTCAACAAATCTTTAATTTGCTTCTTTAATTCCTTCAATTCCAATGGGGCCATTTGATATGGAGCCTTTGAAATAGGACTCGTCCCGGACACCAAATCGATGGAAAACTCCAGTTCTCGTGGTGGCAGTAAACCAGTAATCTCCTCTGGAAACACATCCGGGAATTCATTCACAATCGGGTATCTTTCAACACCACCCTTCATATCTACATTCACAGAGAAGAAAACCAGAAACCCTTGATATCCTTTCTTCAGATACCTGTCAGCTTGGGCAAAGGACAAACACACAATCTCACTCCCATCAACACTAGGGATATTCATAGGCAAAGACACAGACTTTCGAGCACAGTCGAGGATAGCATTATTTGCCTCCAGCCAATCCATCCCAATTATCACATCAATCCCTTGCAATGGCAAAGAAATTAGATCCAGGTAGTGCTTCGGTGCTCAAAACGAACCACACAGTTTAAACAAGCTTGAGTTGTCCTGATGGAAACTCCCGTGGGCGTCGATACTGACAACTCAAAAGGCAATTCCGTTGCCACAATACCCAGTCTCCAAGCACAATCAAAAGAAACAAAGGAATGCGATGCACCTGAATCAAACAAAGCATGAATAGAGTAACCATTGAGTTTAAGTTTACCTCTAATCATGGTAGGCGCTGCAGCCGCTTCCTGTCTGGTGATAGCAAAAACTCGTCCGGGCAGCGCGGGCCTCCTTGTCGCATCATCACGCCTTAGATCCCAACAATTTCGTGACATATGACCCGGTCTTCCACAATTATAACAAATTAAGCACGGACGATCACCATGGCTAAACCCGCATTTCGTGCACAAATTCGATGCACTACCTGAACCATATTGAGATGGAATGGAGTCCCTTCCTACCTGCTCACTCTGACTGAACTTCCCTGTTCAAAGCCACCTCGATAAAAGGATCCTCTGCCAAACTGACCTCTATTGGACTGATCCCGTCCAAATCTGCCTCTGCCTCTACCATGGCAGCCTCGATTATGGCGACCTCTTCCTCCACTAGAACCTGTGCTACCACCACTGCTACCACTTCCTGAACCACTACCTATACTGATTCCTCCCGTGGGTCCTAGGTGAGAAAATGCCCGAATCATGGAATTCTTTCTATACTTCTCAGCCTCTTTCATTCGTTTATAGAGAGCACGAATCTTTGCACATAAGTCCTCAAAGGACACAAACTCTACCGCCGACAGCCGCTCTTTAATCTCTGGGTGGGCTCCCTCAAACAACCTTTGAGCCATCCACCTATCATCAGGATGATTATTTAGATAAGTGGAGTACTTGGCCAGGTCTAAGAACTGATCAATGTACTCATCCGCCGACAAATTTTCTTGCTGAAAGGCTAAAAACTCTGCCTCTTTCTGCATCATTAAGCTTGGAGGGAGGTAGTGTGCAAAGAATCATCCCTTAAACTGTTCCCAGGTCATCGGAGGATTCATCACTTCAGCGTTTGGAACCACACTCCTCCACTAACGCTTGGCCTTCTTCTCAAGCTTAAAGCCGCTAGTTGCACCCTTTGCTCCGAGGTGCAATCTATCACGCTAAAGATATTCTCCAACTGTTCTATCCAATTCTCAGCCTGGGAAACATCCATGGTACCTTCGAAAGCCGGGGGATCAAACTTTCGAAAGTCCTTCAACTGTGAAGAGATACCCCTTCTTCCATCCCTTGGGGCTCTCTCAGGCTCCATCACATTTTCATTCTCTCCTGCATTCAAATCCACATATATACCGGCTTCTTCATTCATTCCACCCTGCTCATGCCTATCCATTCTTTCTTGCAGTCTATTCAATACTTCTCCCTGAGTATTAACTTGGTTACTGATGCCGGCCAACATTTCTTGCACCTGTCTCATAAGATCATTATTACTCTGTCTTCCTCTTCCTCTACGAGATATTTTCCTACACATAAGCAACAACACATTCAATTATATGGTTCTGGCCTAGCATTGCAGTGGGAATATAGTCTATGTATTCAAAACATGTGCCAAGTAGTACTTCAAGCAGAAACAATGGCCCAAAACCATTGCTCTGATACCAAAATGTAATATCCTACCTCCACTAGTAATCAAACTGAGCATAGTTATAGGATGAATCATTATGCTCCTTATGTCAAATTTATTTGTACTATTTAGCAATGTTTCTAATATGTGCATTAATAATATTACTTGATTGTATTTATAAAAAATAAATAACAATAGTTGAGAGAGCTAAGAGAAACATAGAAAACAGGTGAAGTATGTATCATTCATGAATACCAAATACACTTACACAAGACCTTCATTCTTACCGTTCATTACCAAAGGGTTATGAATGCCTGACGATGCAAACATAGATTAAGTAAATTATGCAACAAAAACAAACTCAAGATAGTTTCTGTGCTCTGTGGAAAAAAATGAACATAACGTCTATTTTAAAAAAGAATAACTGAGTACTTTCACTTCAATGGAGCTCCTCAAAGGGAAAAGGTTCAAACAATATGCACAGTATGCCATCTTTAAACTTTCCTGAGAGAGTTTAGAACAAATAAATGATTGGAAATACTCATACTATAATAATTTAATTTCTCAAATTTAAGAATTTGAACTCTGAAAAGTTTAGTAATAGATGGATGAGTTAGCAATAATCCAGTATAACCTTCAATCTTTCCTTTCAAGCTAAGGTGAGATATGACCAATTAATAGAGAGCTGATAAGAAATATATCATTCCCAAATATCAAATACACTAATCATGACCTTCAATCTTACCCTTCATTACCTAATTAAGGGTTATGGATACGTACATTTCACCTCACAAATACATATTTAACATAAATAAGACAACAACAAAGTCAAACTATTTCTTCGGTTCTGGTAAAACAAAGAAGAAAATACAACATTTTCCCTAAGATTGGACCATAACAAATGCTGAGCACTTTCACTTTTATCGAGCTTCTCAAAGAAGAAAATTTCAAACAATATGCAAATTTTGAGCAGCCAGCTAGGTTTAGAGTTTCCAAAGAGCTTAGAGAAAATAAGTTGTTAGGGATGCTAACAAGATTAATGCAATTTCTCAAATTCACGAATTTGAGATTTGAAAGTTTAGCAACAGATGGATCCAATTGTAATAATTCATCACAACCTTGGAGGTCAAGCCTTTCAAGATTTGGAACTCCTTTAAAATCTGGTGTCTTGATCAAGTGTTTGGACCCACACAGATTCAAGTTTCTTAGCATAGGGAGCATCTGTCAATGAGAAAGAGTAAGAAAGTAGAGATAATTAGTTATGATTGTATATAAAAACACGAAACTAGAGATATTTAACAACAGGGTCAAAGGTTTGTAGATAGATCATGTTGATTGACTAACTCCTAGCTTTTTTAATGTGTAATGAAATGAAAGAACAAAGGGAAGAACATGAACATCACCATTTCGCCCTTCCAAATTTCTTTGATGTTGCTATCAGGCATAATTAATTGAACAAGTGTATGAGATTGAAAACTTGATGGCAAACAAGTGAATGGATATTGATGCCATGAAACATGTCGTAACTTGCTTGAAAGATGATCGAGGGTTCCAGAACAATTCACATTACGAAATATGAGTAATCTAAGGTTGCTCATAATTGATAGATTGTCGATCTTCAACGTAGCCCCTTCTGATGCCTCCAAATCCAAGACTATAGCTTCAACTTCTTCGATAACCTAAGAAATAATGCGATGATACAGAAATATAGAAACACATTAGATAATAATTTTATTTTGTAAGTTATAATGCTTTACTAAAGAAAAAGGAGTACACAAAACTTACATCGGTACCATAGTTTTCCATAATATATTTGACATCACTAAAATGGTACAATCTACTTCGTGCAACTGCAAACCAATGAGGACATTCTTGTCGAACAATTTCTCGTCCCAATACTTGCAACATACTATGCATTTGTATTGCCTGATTTGAAATTGTTATGAGTGATTTTTCAGTAAAAAGTTTGACTCCTATCTCTACTGAAAAACCACAATCATGTAAAATTTCCTTCACAAAATTAAAGTCCTTCCCAGTAAAAAAACAGGCCAAATCCAAAAACATGTCCTTGTACATGTTATCTAGTTCATCAAAACATTTTCTGAGAGCCATTATTATTTGATAAGGAGGAATAATTTCTTCTCTATCCAGAAAACTTCTCCATTCTATGTCGCTTTTTGCGTAAAAGAATGAACCCAATTTTTCAATTGCTAATGGAAGGCCATTAGCATAGTCCAATACCCTATACGCCATCTCTTTATAATCACCCTTAGGATATCCCCATTGAAACGCTTGAGAACAAAATAGGTCAAAAGCTTCATCCTTAGTCAACAATTCAGGTTTGTGAGTAGCATCAACCTCAAGTTGTTGAAGGACTTGTTCATCTCTGGTTGTTATAATGATTCTACTCCCTCCACCAAAGCAATATAATTTTTCAACCAAATTCAATTCTTCAATATCTTGTGCATGATCGACACCATCAAGAACTATGAGAAACTTGTGGTTTCTTAACCTTTTACATGCTAACAACTCTTCACTTAGAATATCCTTTATCTCTGAGTTTTCTGTCTCCAAATCTCTACGAAGAAGTTCTTCTAGAGATATATCACCATGCTTTAAACGTCTACTTACACTGGGAAGGAAACAAAAAGCATCAAAGTGGTGAAAGATTTTTATATATAAAACTGTGGCAATAGAAGACTTCCCTAATCCACTCATGCCACAAATGCCTACAACTCGAACGACATCATCTAAGCCTAAATCCAAAATCTTTTCTACTTCTTCCACACGGGATTGCATCCCAACAAAGCTAAAGGAGCGGTAAAATATCCCATCTATTTCCTTCTTGATCCCTCTAACAATTTCTTGAGTTGAGCTGAAAAAAAAAAGCAGCAAACAAAAACATCAAATCCATCGGATTTGTTTTCCCTAGGCGTGAGGGGAAAGGATACTGTTGGTGCAGCTGATACAATAATAGATTAAATATGGTAGATCTAAATTTTATATACAAATTTTTCAAAAAATTGTATTGTTTTTTATCTTAAAACAAGTAGGATAGAATATTGTTAACTTCTAACAGTAAACTTTAAAAACTAATGATTAACAATTAAAATTCAAAAAGATCATATAAGATACAATAGCAATATCCTCTAGTCTACAGCAAGAAAGGAACAAAATCTAAGTTCAAGGGGATGATAAAAACTACTTTTTTCACTTGGAGAGGTTATTTCAGCTTGAGTTAATAGGGCAATAACCGATCAACAGTTAAGCAAAAATATATGCAATTCCCTTGTTACATATGACTTAGTGGACAAACAGGACTGATAAAAAATTAAGAGGAAAATCACTTACTCATTTCGTACATCCCAATAGCCAGGCAAATTGGTCACTTCTTTCATAGCCTCCTTCCATTCGGATACCTTGGTTAAATCCGAGAGACCGCACTCATTTACTGTGATAGCTTGCCACCATAAGAGTTCCTTTTTGGTAAAGGATGTATCTTTTGTTCTTGTTTCTTTGTCCTCTTTGGTAAAGGATGGATCTACATCGCAAAAAACTGGTATAATCCTATTTGGTACATCCCAGCGGTTCTCTACATGGGCCCGTTGTTTCATAGCTATCCTCCATTCTTTTACCCTGTCTGCATATGCTTCAAGCTTTTCTTCAGTAAAGAAAGGATCTAAGTGATGACATGGTGAGTGGAAACCGGCTCTCGTACGCCAAAAATGAATAATGCGCTCAGCAATTTGCGAGAGTTCCTCCAAACACCATACTGAAGAAGCATAGTTTTTGGAGAAGACAACAATACAAATCCAGGAATCTTTAATTGCTTCGACAAGGTGAGGTGGCAGATTGGAGCCTACCGTTTCACGCTTCTTATCATCTCCGGAGATCCTGAAACCTTCTAACTTAAGGGCAGCCGAGAGGCGATGAATGAACCTCCTGGTGCCATCATCGTCACCTAGAAAGCTTAGATATACATGAATGGGTTTTAATGATGAGATGCCTTCGAAATACTCCATGGGATGAAAGCTCCAAGCAATTGAATGGAATCACAGTTGCTTGGCAAGGTTTTGGTTCCCCAGCATTATATTACTCTTAAATAAACATGTGTCACCACAAGTACTGAATCACCCGAAACTGCCCTCAACTGTTCGTCATTTTTCTCCCATTCTGTAGACCCAAAAAGAAAACAGTAATCAAGGCAAAAGTTTGTTCAAACTTTTCATGACTGTTTGTCAATTATCATGAGGGGAGTGATGTAATGTAAAAAGCATGAAGGAATGTAAGATAATAATGATTATATGAGGATTTGTTTAGTATTATATTTAAATATTAGGAGATGATATTTATATTTTATTAAAAAATATAAATAAATATAAAATATCTATTTTATTTTTAAATTAAAAAAAAAAATGGCCCTCCCTTCTTGCCATTCAAAAGCCCGTCATTACCTTATCATTCAAAAACCCGTGAATTCCGCTGAAAGTGAACTCCTTTTAAGGCGAGAAAACGGAGCAAGGCCTTACCAGTTAGCTAATCATTCATATATACATACATACATATATATATATATATATATATTGATGATAATGTATAATTATTACTTTTTTTATTTCTCATATTTTAACAAAAAATTTTATTTATTTTTATTTATTATTTTTAAATTTTACGATAATATTAATTATTATTTTTTATTTATATTTTTATTTATTATTTTAAAAATTAAAGATAATATTAATTATTTTTTTAAAAAATTTAATATAATAATTATATTTCTTAATTTATATAATAAAATTTTAAATGACACTTCGAACGACTTAAAAGAGACCTCCTTGAATAGTGCAACGATGTTATCGAAGTTTGTGTACTCCGCATACCTCTGATCTAGCTGTAAAAAAAAAATGTAACAAAAATATTTATATTAGTAGCCCAAAATACATAATACTTCCTCTGGTCCTATATATAAGATTATTTTAACCGAATCACGCGAATTAAGAAAAGGAGTTAAAACTAATTAACTACCTCGATTTTTCTGAAAATTTTAACATTTTTCCAAAACTATCCTTATTTAATCTCTCTTTTTTCTCTTTGAATGCATTAAATAGGAAGCATTTTTTTGAAAATGTATAATAAATACCACCTCGTACATTGTAAATAATCTTATATTTAGGATCAAGACAAAAGGTCCTATATATAGGACCGGAGGGAGTAGTTGCTTTATTTCTTAATTTAAGATTTTTTTAATTAAATTATTAAAATTAAAATTAATTAATTATCTCAATTTCTTTTAAAATCTTAATATTTTTTTAAAATTATTCTTATTTAATTTTTTTTTAAATATATTAAATAAGAATATTTTTAAAAAATATATAATAAATATTATCTTATATATTATAAATAATTTTATATTTAAAATTATAATAAAAAATTCTATATTATGAATCGAGAAAGTAACAAGTAACCATGGTTCTAAATGTACGAAAGAAATATTGGAAATAGTGGTTGCTTTTTGAGTATGGCTGCCCCTATTTCTCGCAAACCGGATTCCTCCCTGATCGTACCAATAATTCTTCCATTACCGATCTTTTATCTCGTCCTTAATTAATTTTTCTTTTGCTGAGTTTTAATTTTATACTTTTGGCCAACGTATCTAATGGGAATGTTAGCTTTTCATCTTCTATGGTGGAAAAGGTTTGCTCTGAGAATGAAGAAAATCATCACTTTTGTTTACATTTCCATAGGAAGTTTAAGCTTTTTCGACACATCAATTAGATATGATCATCAATAAAACATGAATTAACAGTGGAAAAAGTTGCTAAGGACAAACAGGATTTAAGACGATAACTTCTTTCCACACGTTAATCATGACTGAAGACCAACAAGTTCTTGGAAAATTGACCCATGTGGCCCTTACACACTTTATTGAATTTATTACATTTATTAATCATCTTATTGTTTGAATTATAAATCATCAATATCATTAATCAATCAATCAATCAACATATTTCCTCTAGTCCTTAATATAAGATCATTTTAACCGAATCATGTGAATTAAGAATTAAAATTAAAACTAATTAACTACCTCAATTTTTCAAAAAATTTCAATATTTTTTTAAAATTATCCTTATTTAATCTCTCTTTCTTTTTCCTTGGATACATTAAATAGCGGTATTTTTTTTAAAATATATAATAAATACTACCTCGTATACTGTAAAGGATCTTATATTTAGGATCGGGACAAAAAATCCTATATAAAAAATCAGAGGTAATAATATAAAAAGCGATGATTTCATTTACTGTTTATAATATAAATATATATATAATAGTTCCAATTAATTAAAAGTTTGAACCTATGCAGCCATAGCAATTAATTAAAAGTTCTTTCCCTACGTTAATCATGTCTGAAGACCAGTAAGTTTTCGGCAGATGATAGATAAGGCTCTCTTAAGAAACATATGAACATATGAGGCCCTCGAATTTCCTAATAACAAATAAGAACCAATGACAAGGGGAAAAAAGCAGATGGATGAAAATGCTCGGTCAAAAACATAGCTCGATTGGAAGGAATGGAAAAAGAGTTGTAAATTTAAGATCAGTTGAAAATTATTGAAAAACAAAATTTAATATTATATCATTTTTTTATTAAAATTAATTTTAAATAATTCTCCCTCTGGTCCTTAATATAAAACCATTTTAACCGAATCACGCGAATTAAGAAGAAGAGTTAAAACTAATTGACTACCTTGATTTCTCCAAAAAAAACTCAATATTTTTTCAAAATTACCTTTATTTAATCTCTCTCTTTTTTTCTTTGGATACATTAAATAGGGACATTTTTTGAAAATGTATAATAAATATCATCTTACATATTGTAAAAAGTATTATATTCAGGATCAAGATAAAATGTCCTATATATAGGATCGGAGAGAGTATTATAAATATCTTCCCTCCCAGTTACTCCAAGAATGCACTCATCCGAAGTAAAATATTTGAAACAAAACGGATTATATTCTATTATAATACTTATGTATTATCCAATAATAACTCTTTAAATTATAATACACTCACAAACAAATAAGATTTTTAATTGTTCATTTTACTAATGTTCAAACTTTTCAATGTTTGTATAATGTCATATTGCGCAATTGAAAAAAATAAAAAGAATTAAAAAAGAAAGAGAAGAAGAGGAGCTTAAACCAAAATAGTAAGAGAGAATAAAGACACTTATACATAAGGAGGGACATGGGCCCCTACTTCAATTGTTTTCAGAAACTGAAAAACATTCTGTATGCCAAAATTTGGGAGTTTGGGCATGTAAGAGGAAGTCTTTTAATTATAAACTACATGCTGTAATCAAAATCGTGTTCATGAGAATTTCTTGCAAAATTATATATTTTGTGTATTTATGGTTTTTTTTTCTTGCTGTAAATATATATTCTATAAGAATTTTTGTATATTTATGATTTTTTAATTTTATTCTCACATTAAATATTATTAATTTTTATGACATTATATTAAATAAGAGATTTTAAAAAATTATTTTAAATTTTAAATAAATTTAATGTATTTTCTGGTTTTTATTTTTTTATTTATATCTTATATTTAGAAATAAAAGAATATTTTATTTACTTTCTCAACAATTATTTAATCTTTTTCCCCAGGATAAATAAGATTATTAGCTGAACCTCAATTAACTGTGAAAAAAGTTACAAGACACGTCAATTAAGTAAGATCATCAATTAAACATGAATTAACGGTGGAAAAAGTTGCGAAGGACAAACAAGATTTAAGACGATAACTTCTTTCCACACGTTAATCATGACTGAAAGCCAATAAATTCTTGGAAAATTGACCCATGTGGCCCTTACACACTTTATTGAATTTATTACATTTATTAATCATCTTATTGTTTGAATTATAAATCATTAAATCATCAATCAATCAATCCATCAATCAGTAGCGATGATTTCATTTACTGTTTATTCAGTTTATTATTGTCATCATTTTTCTTATATAATGTTTAAGATTATTAAAAAATATAATTAATATTTTAAATTTTTTAAAATAGTAAAATAAAAAAGAGTAATTAATATTAATTTTAATTTTTTAAAAAATAATAATGAGATAAATAATGATAATAATAATTAATACTATCTTGAAATTCAAAAATAATAGATAAATAAAAATAAAAATTTTCTTAAAGTGTAATATAAAAAAAAGTAAAGGGAGTATTAGGACCTGTTTCACCACATTTTTTGTATTATTATTCTTAAAATAGTTTTGTAAAATTATTTTTCAGAATAAGTTGTGGAAACATGAAAATAAAAAAATCTGTTTGAATAATTATTACCAAAATTATAACTAATAAGTATTAAATGAGTTATTCAAAATTTACAATTTTATCATTAATGAGGTGAGTATTTTTTACTTTTTTTGTATTTTTCAAAACAAAAACTACAAAATACTTTAAAGATGTTCTGAGTTTTCTATTCTTTTATTTTTCTATTTTTCAAAATATTTTATAAAAAATAGGTTTATCAAACAATTTTTTTATTTTTCTATTTTTAAAAATAAAAACACTATTTTGGAAATAGCTCTCACACATGACCAAGATATTAAAAATCAGATTAGTTATTGAACTAGCTGAGGTAATAGTTCAAAATTCAATAGTTGGACCGATGTTGTACCAATTATGAATAAATTAATATATTTAAAATAATATGAACAATAAATATAAAAGGTATTCATCAATAATAATAAAATTAATATTCAAATTAAGACAAAAATAATAGTTTGGTATAATAATTAACCAATATTTACCATAAATAATTAAATATCCTTGGTTTCCAAATTTTATATTTTTTTAAATTAACAAAAATCTGAAAAAAGAAAGTAAAAATTTATATTATCATGTAATGAAAATAGAAATAAAAAAAAAGATAAGATATATAAATCACATCATTTGTTGACATTTTTTGATTAATTTCTATGGAAATGAGTAGTATAAAGTATACACTATAAAGGTTATTGTGATTATGTTAATTAGAAAAAAGTTTAATTTAACATATGTAAATATATTAAATATTACAAAAATATAACAATAATTACTTGTAGCTTAGATTGTGAGATGGCACCCTTATCAAGGAGTTGTGAGTTCAAGGTACGCAAGTGTATGTTGGAGGTTTATTTTCAAGAGTTTAATTTAATATATGTATATAAATTAAAAATTGACTATATATACTAATAGCAACTTGTAGCTCTATGGTCAACCACTCCTCCAGAGGTCCAAGGTCGCTGCTTGGTTTTTCTGCGAACCGGTTCATTTTCAACCCGATTCATATGAAAACTGCCGGTCTCACCCGATTCTTGACCAAGTTTGACCAATTCTTATATTGCCTAATTCATACCATATTCCGGACCGAACCAGCATCTGGTTCACTGGTTTTCCTGCCAATCCAGTCCGGTTTTAAATACATTGCACATGACTATAATTTTACTGATGAAATTTCATGTTTTTATATTCCCTTCTTTTTTACCTTGCTTTATGCGACTTTGACTCAAGAGAGGAGTGTTTTGAAATCCTGTGGATCTTTCTTGTGAACTTCTCGAATACGTATATGATTTTGTTTTTCTTTCCTCTCTTCGAACTTTCTTATTGAGTGTGATATCTTTTCAATTTTCAATTTATTATTTTTCTTGAGTAGGTCCTATTATCAAAATAAAAATATATATAAAATAGGCACATGGTGGCGTCAACAAGCTTTTTCTCCTTTTCACATTTTGGCACTTTCTTTTTTCTTTTATTTTTAAAATATTTCCATAGATAAAAGAAATATAAAATAATTCCAATTAATTAAGGCATTGTTTGGTATGCATGAATCACCACTTGGGAATGGGAATGGGTGAGGCAAACCACTATTCCTTATGTTTGGTGTGCAGAAATCTTATTCCAATGTAATGGTTGACTCCCTTGTTAATGGGAATCAGCAAACCCACCATGCAGCTTGAGAATGCTAATGTTGGCATCAGAATCAAAATTTTAGGCCAAAATTACCCTTCACCCAAATCTGTACAGTAGCCCTTCTCCGTCACGATGCCCACATCATCTTCCTCGATGACCCACCATCTTCCACAATGTGCCCTTCTTAGTGACCGCAACGATGATGACGGCAACGACTACGACAACAAGAACATCGACTACCTCAAAATAGTTGCGATTGCGAGTCCGTCTCTCCCTTCATCTTCGATCTCGGTTATTCAATAGTGAAGCTTGTTAAAACTTCTAACCGTGCTGCATGATCAACGTCAATCGTGCTCTCCACCCACCATTTGAATCTTGTTATTAATGTTGGATGTTCTACAATCTTCTTTGATTGTGTTCAAATCTGTTTGAGTTCATCACACTAGTTCGAATGCTGTCATCATATGTTCAAATCTTGTTGTCATATTCATATTTCAGTTCATCGGGCTCCATGGTCGATGGTGACTATGCTATCTATCTGGCAAAAATTTGCAAGTTGGAAATGTTGATTTGCCTTTTTTCTTTCCTAAAATTGGCTTGTCTGTCTGTTCAGAGATATAGATGGAGGAAGGAGGTTGGCTGGGGAGAATGGTGGTGGTAGTGATGGGGGAGAAGAAAGGACGAAGCAAGGGAGGGTTTTTTTTTTCCTCTAAGGGTATAATAGTCATTTTCTATTATCATTATCATCATTATTCCTAACCTACCAAGTGTCTCTTTGGTATTAATACTAAACCAAGTTTTGAGTAAAAACTTGGTTTTAATAGTAATGCATGATGTTTAGCTTCATTTTCCAGTTCTGTTGGAAAATGATTTTTTAGCCAAAATGTGGTTCATGGATAAGTAGAAGTGGAGCTGCTTCTCGGTTCTACTTCTTCATTTTGATCTGTATTTATTTTAAAGTCAGATAAAAATGAACCAATAAAAATGAGAAAAAATAGAAAAATTAAAAAAATAAAATTTTCATAAAATTTCTCCTATCTAATGGTTAAAATATCCCTTTAAAATTTTAATTTTTATATATCATGACTTATAAGAAAATGTTATATCAGATATATTATGTTCTTAATTAAATGAATACAGATTAAATTTTAGTCTAAGTAAATTAAATTAATCATGAAATAGAGTTTAACCTCAATTTAGAGGAAAATTATGAGTTTTGTCAAAATTAATTTTCAAATAAATTATCCAAATGTAAACACATTAGGCCAAAATCAATTTTTATTATAACTACGTTATAAAACTAATTCTATCAAAACTCATTTTTAACTAGCTGAAAACCAAACGGATCCCAAATATTTATTTAAAACACATTCTCATTACCAATCCCATCCCTATTCTCATTCTCATTCCATTAAAAATCATTCAGTATACCAAACATAGCCTAAAAGTTTGAACCTATGCAGCTATGGCAATTAATGTAATTTGGACTTCCTTCTAAAATCCTTTTGATTCTTTCTTTAACTTATTCCACGAAGCAAGTTAGGAATGAGACGCGAGTGCGCACGGTAGTAGCTGGCAGTGGGATTCGGCTAGAGTCGGTAAAATGGGTCAGAGCCCGCGAGACGACCCGCTTAGCCCGTAAAAAATGGCTGGGCGGGCTGAAAAAATAGAGATACTTTATAATAGGGGTCAAAAACTTGGCCCGCCCCGCTAGCTCGCCACTTTAAGCAGGCCAACCCACCTAACCCGCGGGCTGGCCCACTTTTTTTTTTTAATATTTTTGTATTTTTTTACTATATATAATTATATCTAAAAAACATAAAAACTAAAAAAAAAAGGGCTTAAGTATCATTTTCTTTCTCAATCTTTCCTATATTTTAATTTTAGTTGTATTTTATTTTGTTGAACTAAATGTTACTTGTCGTATTATCATATTAATGTATTAATATATTATACTTTAAGACTTTATACACCAAATCGATAAAAGATTTCATGAATTTAGTTATTTTATTTATGATAGTGAATAAGAAATTAATAATTTAACCAAGTAAGGGAAAAAAGGGGCTAGACAAACAAAGAGTAAAAAAAATAGGAGCAATTTTATGATTTAACAAACAAGAATAAAAAAATAAAAATAAAAACAGGCTGGCCCGTTTTGCCTGCTAGTCCGTGTATGGCGGAATGTGCTGAGGATTTTCACGCCCGCCCTTATGGGGGCCTCAGCCCGCCCCACCCCGCCCCGCCCCGCCCAAAAGGCTGGCCTATGGCAGGCCGGCCTGTTTACCACCTCTAGACTAGGCAGGCTCATCAAGTTCGATTTATTTAGACTTTCCATCCTCTTTTCACTTTAGGTTTCTTTTTTTATTTTCCTTTTTGCATTATTTAGGTCAACTTTTAACGTTGTAGATTTATTTATTATTTAAATAATGGTTTAGATACAACTTGGTAGGAGCGGACAATTTTATTATTCATAAAATTTGCATTATGAAAATTTTACAAGCAATGTATGTTATTAATATTATATGATAAACTCCTGAAAGATTTTAGTTTTTAGTTGAAGCATCCGGGCAAAAGACCGTGACCCATGCTTTTAAAAAAGTAGTGTATGGTGACTTTCACAAATCCGATGCGAGCTCATCATAGATACTCAGGGATTTATGAGTATATGGTGATTTAATCTTTCTAGGCTAATTTAATCTTTCTTTCCCTCGTTTGTAATTAAAAAAAAAGTATATGGTGACTTTTTTCTTTCTTTTTCCTCCAATGTATGACAACGAGGACTTTACCTTCCAGAATACTTAGCCATGGCCGTGAGAACGCTTGGCTAGCTCTTGTCGCGAGTAAAGTTGAACATCTCTGTTGTGCTTAGGAAGTGAGCTTCTTTAATGATCAATTACTTCCAATACTTGAGCTTGAGTATTCAAAGTCCATTTTCCTTCTTTGCAATCAATCGAATAGCCATTATCTCGACTATAATTGACTATACATATAATCTGAAAGAATAAATAGATAGGGAAGATATACATACTGGTCAAGAATGTATTCTTCCACACAGAGAGAATGAAAAATTCCAAGTGTAACATCCTACCTCTACAAGTAACCAATACTCACAAAACCCAACCTTTGCAACTCCAAACAACATCTCACAGCCTCAAACCAGCGGAAACGAACCCCAAAAATACAAAATTTTAAGCTGGGGCCGCGGCCGCTACAGTACCGCCGCGGCTCCATCTTTGTCTGAAACATGACTTGCCACTGGGCGGCTGGCGCCGCGGCCTGGACTGATGGCGCCGCGGCGCCCCCTTGCTGATGTCCCACATAAGCACTTCAACACTTTGGGGCGAACTTCTGACGCGCATAACTTTATGCTCCGACCTCCGATTGACTTGATTCCAACCCCTACAAGTCAATCTAGTCCCAATCTAACTACAGACACCACTTTTACCTCAATCCAACTCCGTATGGAGATTCTGGACTCTTGACGTCATTTTGTCCACTTATTGACCAAAACTCACCACTAACCAACCTCAATTGTCACCAAAGACAACTGGTCACTCTGAGACCATTCATACAGGTCTTAAATCTCCAAACCAGCCTGTCCAAAGAGGTTTCACCTCAAAGGAACCATTCCTCTGAGTTTTGACCCCTTGGAACCCAACTGGACCAAATGGACTACAGACCCTTAGACAAACCAACTAGGCCCAACATCACTCTGGACTCACATACAGACACTCCAACATCTAAACCATGCATACAACCTACATAAACATATATACATCCATCCGTACAAATCCTTTATCAATTCCTTTAAGCTATCCATTACAAACATACTACCCTACTTGGCACAAGGCACAGTATCCAAATTACACACACTACATAGACCTAGTATTCCCACGTACACAGCTACTCCTGCGTCTTCTCCGGACTAATGCCAGAACTGTCACCTGAAAGGTTAGTTGTGGGAGATGGGTGTGAGACAATGTCTCAGTAATCGGGAACAACCACACACAATATCTATATATATACTGATGCACACAGTCGTGCAATGCAATGTAAATGAATGGTATGCATGTTCTTCCTCATACACGGCTAGAACCACGAGCTGTCGTCATCACAAAACATTTCAACAGATGATTCCCTTCCAACAGTCGGTGAAGACCGATTCCGGGACATCACCAAGCTCACCTTACTCTAGTGCAACCCGGCCAATGGTTACACTAAAGCTCGGACTGTGGCTCTCCTTCCCCTGGACCATCACGAATTAATGGTGATTTAGGGAAGGTGCATCCCCCAAATCCACTGCCACCTGGCTCTCCCAAGGAGAGGATTTAGTGACAGGGACATTTCATCATATCATATTATCCTCTGCTGCCTGGCTCTCCCATGGAGAGGATTTAGCGACAGGGATCTTTATCATATCATCATCTCATATCCCATCATATCATCATCACCTCATCATCAATCTCTCACTATGCAATCATATGGTGATGATGCTAATGTCATGCCAACATGCCTCTACACACACACACACACATATATATATATCATTATCATCACAATCATCATATGGACATGCTAGCATGCAATGGTATGGGGATGCTACACATCACAATGCAATTACACAACCATCATGCATCAACTAGCCGTGTGTACCACATTATATAAGAAAATCATACATATACACAATCAATGTCGTACAACCAATACAATACAAACACACCCGGTTACCTTAACTGTCGTTACCACACGCACACGAGTTCCACAAGCTTTCTTGAACTGTTCAATACACGCGAACCCCTCTCGATAGTCAACAACCTTCACAATACCACAATTCTTCTATTAACACAATATACCAAACATCACAGTATAACTACATTGACCTAACCCAAGGTTCCAACACCCTTTTTCATGCATCAATAAGCTCTTAGGGATCACTCAAACACTACACAACCTAATATCCTTCGGATTCCCAAGAGCCCTAACCAAGAATAACATAGGGTTAAGCTCAAATCACACATACACCCTTCAAAACTCACATCCAAGCAACAATGATACCAAAACACACTCCATTAACCTCAAATCATCCATTTCAATCGGTGAATTTCACCCCAAACTGGAAATCCAACCTCACAATCGGAAATCCCAAATTCTAACTGAAGAAAATGGAGAGAGAGGAGTAGAGAGCACTTACCAACTTGAATCCAAGCTCTTGAGGTCCGAAAATCACTCCTAGAAGCCGAAAAACTCGAACCCTAGCACTGCTCCTCGCGTTCTCCCTCGGTTTCCTCCGTTTCTTTCTTTCCCGATCGACTGAAATGATCCGGATTTAAACAATTTTTACGAATCTGGAACAATGCCACTGGAAGGTCTCTCACCGTAGCGGCCCTGCTCCTCGCCGTGGCGCGGAGTCCCTTTTCTGTTTCCTCTTGAACCATGTTCGTCCTACTTCCTCTGATCCTGAACACAAAACCAATAAAGATATCATGAGGGGTGTTACACCAAACGGTAGAAATAAAATCACTCGGACTTTGTTCACTGATTCACCGTAGATACACTCGAAGAAAAAATTGAGAGGAACAATGAGAGCGACTCAAAGAGATACTTTCAGAGAGAGAGAGAGTAACACCAGAGAAAAACTAAAGTGCGTTACTCTTTTCGGATGAGAGAGTCATTCAGAAAATAACTCTCTGCCTCACCTTCACACACACACACACGTTCACTGATTTTTCTCCGGGCGTGCATTGTATGGGAACGGTTCACATTAACCGTTCCCTCCCTCTCTTCTTAAATCAATATTAATGAAAAAACCTTTTATGTTATTTGGGCTTGGGCTCTTATGTTTGGGCTCTCAATTTCTACTCATCAAGTGTGAAACCCAACATCTCCCACTCATACTTGATGGGTTAATCTCTTATAATTCTTTCTTTCCATTTCATACTAAGTGTTCTACCGTGACCGCATAGGCATGACATCTATAATTAGGTATTCTTATACTAGAAATCCTTTTCAAGGACCAGTATAGAATTACCTTATTTATTTCGCATTTATCTTGTTCATGTATTATGCATTGAATGTCTTAGATTTACCCATATACACTTTCATCCATGGCAAATCTAATCCCTCATAAGTTTTCATATAAACTTAGATTGTCTAACTCTTGTATACTTAGTGTCTATGTTTAAGATGTTAACATCATAACTTCTTAATGGACATGTCTTAGACACTAGTATAAGTGTGTATATTTAAATAATCTTCCTTTCGTCCATATTTCATTTCAATATGAAACAATTGCTTTCCTAGCATAATACCTTTTGATCAAATTTATCATGACCATTGGATATATGCTAAAGTAGCTAACATTGAATCATTTTTCATGAAAATGTCTAAGTCATAAGGACATTAATGAGAGGATTTATTCATCTCTGGGACTCACACAGTAATGAAGCAGGGATCTATTCACTTACTTCCTAATTGCGGTTTTAAAAAAAACACATGCAGTATGAATAGCATGCTACGGTGTTACTCTTATCATATAAGAGCGTATGTTGATTTTGGTTTGTTGTTAACACCATACAGACTTAAGTTCAGACACACATAATATCTAACCCGAATTATACCAATGCTTCCACTTATCATAACGTCTTTGTTGGAGAATTCATTATCTAGTTACATGTATTATGGATTATGAGTATCCATAATTCAATTCAAAATTTATATTTATTGGATCTCATCCTGACCTATTCTCTTCTTTTGTTGGGGCGACTTATTTTGTATTGTTTAACTATCATATCTGCTCTTTTGCAGATTTACTAGTGAATATAAAAGATGTCTCATCTTTGCCCAGTCTCCATGAGTGTCAAAGGCAGTTGCTTGTGTGAGAAAGCTAACATTATCAACATGTACGACATATTAGACATTGTATATTTTCAGAAGTATATGTATTTAAATGACTCAATTATAGAAAAATACACTTAATTTTATTCATATAATTTATCATTACAAAGATTTGTGTTACATCATATCCTACGAATACCAAGTGATTTTACATGATCAATATATATATCTCTAGGTATTGGCTTGGTAAAGGGATCAGCTATCATTTGACGTGTAGGAATATGGTGAATTGTAACACTTTTCTGTGCTATGGTATCCTTTATAAAATTATACTTGGTGTCTATATGCTTTATCTTACTATGATACTTGGGATCTTTGGTGTAGGCAATGACTGCCTTGCTATCACAGTTTATTAAAATTGGATCCAATTTATCACCAATGATCCCTAAGTATTTTATGAATCTCTTCAACCATACTGCTTCTTGTACTGCTGCAGAACATGCAACGAACTCTGCTTCCATGGTAGACAAAGCAATACAAGTCTATTTCTTGCTACACCAAGATATAGCTCCATTGTTCAGCAGAAAAACACATCCAAAAGTCAATTTGCACTCATCTAGATCTCCTCCCCAATCTGCATCTGAGTATCCTACCAAGCGTAAATCACTTCCTTGATAACATAGGACATAATCTGCTGTGTCTTGCAAATATCTCAGGATTCTCTTCACAGCTTTCCAATGTTTAAGTTCAGGGTTTGATTGGTACCTACTAACCAAACCAACTGCATAACATATATCTGGTCTCATACATATCATGGCATACATTAAGCTACCAATTGCACTGGAATAAGAGACCCTTTCTGTAACATCCCAAGAAAGCTAAAATATCTAGAAATGTAAAGGGATTTTGCAAAAACAGGTAGACACCGTTTTACGTGAAAAGGGCAAAGAGGTTATTTTTTCTGATTGAATGGAAAAATGAGAAAATTATATTTTTGCCCTCAAGAAATTATGAAAAGGACATCCACGTCCTAAAAACTTTAAAATTTAATAGAAAAGTCTTGGAGAAAATTACACATAATGACCCGAAAGTTCCAAAAATTATAATTTAATCCCGGGTCAGGGGTAATTTTATAAATATGTAAAATTAATGTCAAAATGAAGCCCTCAACGAGAGAAGTCCAATGGTATATGGCACTGAGGATTAATGTTCAAGAATAAAGAAATAATCAGTGCCGAGTGTCCAAAAGTATAGTAAATTAGGTCTGGATATGGGCCATACACAGATATCATTTGTGACAGGATAATTATGAGAATATAAAAATAAAATTAGAATAGTCCTACATCCTAAAAATGCTAAAATAGTATAAAGACGTTTTTATCAGTACAGTTAAAAAGTACCCGGACTAAGGTATATCTGGATCAGGAAAATTGGGCAAATTTTGGACACTTCTCTCTCACCCATGCGTGACTTTTGCTGCAGCCCATGAAGCCCACCAATCATCTCAAAAAGGTTGAGAAAACTTCTTAAAGAAGGAGTTGAATTTTTTTGTCAAAAAGTAACTTAAGGTGGTTAAGTGTTAACTATGATTAAGCTATATGATTAAGTCACTTAACCACCCATTTCCACCCATTCTGCACGTCCATTTCCAGAACCAAACCAGAAAAGAAAAACTCAAGGAAGAAGAGAGAAAAGAGAGAAGGAAAAGAGGAAACTCAAGAGGAAGTTCAAGAGCTCAAGTTGGTAAGTGTCTTCTACTACTCCAAGCTTGTAGTTCATGGTGTTTAAAACATGGTTCATGGAGTAGATTTTCTTCCTCTTCCTCTTAGGGTTTCATTCAAACATGATTTAGCAAGGAAATGAATTTACCAACCATAAATCATAGGGGAAATGCTAGACTACACATTTAGAGCTTGAATATGCAAGTGGTTTGTTGTATAACAAAGTGTAGCAATTTTTCTTGAATTTTCCTAATTTTGGATGAGTTACTGTTCACACTTAGAGTTGAAATTTCATGTTTTTGATGCCAAAAATGAGTTTCTCATGGTGGAAAACCTTAAGAACAAGCGATGGTTTCATGAAAAAGCATAAGATTAAGGAAGTGAAATTTTTAGGTTTTTGAAGTTAGTTCGGAATGAACAGTAACTGAGTTAGAAATGGAATTTGGTCATTCTGAGGCCATATTTGGATTCCGCAGGAAAAATTACATGAAATAGAGATATAATTCATCATTTTTGAGTTAGAAATGAATTTTTGGTGAATTTTTGAAGAATTAGGGTTTCATGAATTGAAGAAAGTCATGGAACCATTAGTTTGAAGTTGTTATGAACTAACCCTTGGTTCAAGTTGATTTATTTGATATTTGGTGATGCATTAGGGTGTGAGAAAGCTTAAGGAAGTCCTTGAAATGGTTGAATCAAGGAGAAAAGATATAAAGTTTCATGAGGTAACATAGTTACTTTTTCTCGCATTATATTGTCTTGCTATATTATATTATGAATGATGACTTGCCATATTATTTTTATGATGTTTGAGACTGGTTTTGTCTGTTTTTATGAAAGGGATAGTACCCGGGATGTCCATTTTCTATGCCGTTATAATGCCAAAATTTTTATAAACGATATGGTGATTTATGTCTTGAAATGATTATTATGATGTTTTGAAGGTTTTATAGCATGCATGATAATATAAATGTTTGAAATGTGACTAGCTACAGGGATTTTCAAAATCTCATCACCCAAATAATAACATGATAGGTCCAAGTTAAGGAAGAAATCCAAGGGAGGCAAAGAGCTAAAGGAAAAGAGGAAGAGAATGATGAATGATATTATTATGCAATTTTTGATGTTATGTTTTGGGAATTTGTATAAATTCGTATGAAAGGGGATAAATCCTGTTTGATTCCTTGAATATATTCTTTTAAGTCCTCTATGATATTATGCATGAAATTGGAGCACTAAATGTCAATGTAAATGTGTTATGAAGCTTATCATGTAAGTTATGGCATAAGTTCGTTGGAGATGACCAATATTGATTTGAGCAGGGGAACTCTATTCTAAATAGAACATCCTATAAAAGTGTTATATATGCTCTTAAAGTAGACAGAACAAGACTTTCATAGAGCTAAATAGAACCTAAATTGGATAGATGTATGAATTATAATGAATTTTTGAAATCAGGGTTTAGAACATGACAAGAAGGGGGAAAACTGAAATCTGGAAAGTAAGTACTGGAAAATTCAAAGGATAATATAAAATCGTACAAAGCTCCAAAAATTCAGTGGTTTATATGTATAAAAATTTCTATGTTTTAACTTTTGTATGCCACTGATTTGGAGTTAATTGGAGCTATATAATAGGAGATATGGAGTTTTTCCCAAAACTGTTTCAGTAAGAATCAAATTCTGACCCTTCATGACTTAAGTTAAAGTTATGCCCTGTGTAAGAGAAATAAATATATAATAAAAACATGTCATTAAGTATACATGTAGAGCTTTCAAATGACATAGATTATGCATAGTTTGGAGCATAATAGAAGGAGATATAATTTTTCAAAATTGAGGTCAGAAAACTGGAACATAGCAAATTGACCAAATGAACAGTAAATGTCCACAAAATTAATGTACAAATTGGCCCAATGATGTTACTATTTTATATTTTTCCCATGTAGATATAAATTTAAAAAAATTTTAGAGACTTGAATTAGCTCAAGATGATTTTTCTAGATTAAGTTATAAATTTTCAAAGTTGATCGGGTAAAAGAGAAAATGCCAAATGAACAGTACCCTAAATTTTGTAAAATTCTGATTTTATTATATTATGATTTTAGTCTCTAAACCATGATGAAAGACATATAAAATAATCTAATACATGGGAAATGGGCCCTACATAACGTGTTACACTTTCCATCATCATCTTTTCAGATTCAGTTTGAGGACACATATCTCGGCTCATATTTTCTCCTCTTGAAATTGGGGTATCCATAGGTTTACAGTTTTTTATGTTGAATCGCTTAAGAATTTTCTCAATGTAATTTTTTTGAGAAAGGGATATTAATTTTCTTGGGCGATCTCTATGGATTTTAACTCCCAGTATATAATCAGCTTCACTCATATCTTTCATTTCAAAATTCGAAGATAGCCATTCTTTAATAGATATAATCGATTTTAGACTATTTTCGGCTAATAGTATATCATCCACATAAAAGGATAATATCACTAGATTCTTTTCAAAATTCTTAATGTATACACAGTGGTCCTCGTCGATCATCTGAAATCGTACGAGGTTATAGCTTGGTGAGACTTTAAATACCACTATCTGGATGATTGTTTAAGTTCGTAAATGGACCTTTTTAGATTGCAGACTTGATTCTCTTTCCCTTTCTCAATAAAACCTAATAGCTGTTACATATAGATTTCTTCATCTAGTTCACCATTTAAAAATGCGATTTTTACATCGATCTGATGTAATTCTAAATTTAAACTTACTACTATTGCCAGAATTAGTCTTATGGAGTTAAAGTGCACAATAAGTGAAAAAGCATCTTCATAATCTATACCTTCCTGCTGAGTATACCCTTTTGCCACTAATCGAGCCTTGTATCGTTCAATCGATCCACTGCATTTCTCTTAATTTTGAGAATCCATTTATTCCCAATTTCCTTACGTCCAGATGGAAGATTGACCAAATCCCAGACTTGGTTTATCCTCATTGAATTCATTTCCTCTTCCATTGCTTTCTTCCATTCATTACTAGCAGGACATGATAAAGCCTCATGTATTGAACTAGGCTCATCATAATCTTATGGGGTAACTATAAGTGCAGTCCCTTCTATTGGGAAACATCTCTTTGGTACACTTTCTCTGTTACTTCTTTGCAGTGGGATCTCTTGTAAGTTGATCTGTTCTTGAACAGAATCTTGCATTAGTCATTGTGAGCTCCCACTCGAATTAAGTGGTTGGGGAATATAAACTTGTTCCTCAGTTTCTTCATGTATCTCATAAAGAAATACAGTACGATCCACCTCGCCCCTGCTAGGAAATTCGTTTTCTAGAAATGTTGCATCTCTAGATTCTATTTCAGTCATACTTCCATCCTAGTTTTCTCCAATGAAAACGTAACCCTTAGATTGTTCAGAGTATCTAATAAAGATACATTTCTTCCCTCTTAGACCTAGTTTCCATATTTGTGGGAAGGATCATGGACATAAGCTGTCGATCCCCAGGGTTTTAAAATATTTAAATCCAGTTTACGATTTGTCCATCTCTCATAGGGTGTTCATGTGACTGATTTTAAGGGCACACAGTTAAGTATGAAGGCTGCTGTTAAAATTGCATCTCCCCAATATGAAATAGGTAGATTGGCTTGTGCCATCATGGACCTAACCATGTCTAGTAATGTTCTATTTCTTCTTTTGGCTACACCATTTTGTTGTGGGGTGCCAGGGATTGTAAGTTTCTTTACTATTCCCTTTTCTTCACAGAGCTTTTTGAATTGATCTGATAAATATTCACGTCTGTGAAAGGTTCTTAATGCTTTGATTTTCTTGTCTATTTGATTTTCAACTAAGTTCATGTATCGTCTAAAACATTCTAGTGCTTCAGATTTATGTGACATCAAATAGACATAACCAAATCGCGAGTAGTCATCAATGAAAATGATGAAATAAGAAGCTCCATGTTTTGCCCTCACACTCATAGGATCACAAACATCTGAATGGATTAATTGCAATGGAGTTTCTGCCCTAGTTCCAGTTCCAAATGGTTTTCTAGTTGCTTTACCAACTATGCAATACTCACACAATGACATTTCCATTTTATTAATTGCACCTAGCAGTCCTTCTTTAGCTAGTTTAATCATTCTATTTTGATTAATATGTCCTAGTCTAGCATGCCAAGCATTCATATCAACATTTGAATTGGAAGAAGTTGCAAAGCAATCATGCATATAAAAAACATCAACAATCTCCATAACAAAGAACTTCTTTGAAAGAAAAGCCGAACCATAAAAGGTTGTCCTTAATGAAATGTTTGCTACTTTATTATGAAAATTTACATTAAACCCATAAATTAATAAGTAGGAAATAGAAACTAAGTTCCATCAGATGTCAGGTGCATGGAGTGCATCATAGAGGATCAATGTTTTTCCACCTCGAAAAGTGAATTTACAGGTTCCTATGCCTTTCACCTCAATTCTCGTGTTGTTACCAACATAAAGCCACTTGCTTTGATTCAGCAACCGACGGTACTCTGTAAAGGATCCTCGATCCTTGCTCACGTGGTCTGCGGAGCCTGAGTCAATTATCCAAGAAGAAGAAATAGTTTCTGTTAAAAAAATAGTACTTGAAACATAAGATATATGTGAATTAACATAATTCACTAATACCTTTTCATGTTCATTTTGCTCAAGGCATTCCCTTGTAAAATGACCCATTTTTGTTGAATCAAGAGTTTTGATGATTCTAAACCAACACTCAAGAGCTTGGATTGAAGATATCAAAGGAGATCAAAGCTGTTTCAAGTGAAGATTTTATGAGTATTTGCTGTTAGATCTTTTGTAGAGTCTTAGTTTTTGCTATGATTGGGTAAAAGATTTTGATTTGAAGAAAAGATGTTTTCAAACTTTGATTATATGTTAAATCTTGAAACATTTGGAAAACACCCACAAACAGACGAAGGTTGAAAGTTTAAACTGAACTGTCAAGTTTGAAATTCGAACTTTGCCTTTGGACATTCGAATTTCGAGCTAAAACTGAATAAGTCTGAAGAGATGACTCTCTGTCAGACGAACTTTGGTTGTTCAAAATTCAAATTTTCATCCAGTCTGAAAGAAGCCTTTCTGGTAACAGACGAACTTCACACTCTCAAAATTCAAATTTTAAAGTAAAATGAAGTTTGTGAAAACCAAAGAAATTTGTCTGAAACTATGATAAAATGCATCTGAAATCAAAATCAAATTGAGTTTGATAAATGCTCTTTGATAGACGAATTTTGAATTTCCAACATTCGAATTTTCATATAAGTCTGAAAGAAGCTTTTTTGCAACAGACGAACTTTGAGTCTTCAAAATTCGAATTTCAGACAAAACAAAACTTGAGAAAATAGAAGAAATTCATCTGAAAGTTTGATAAAGTTCATCTGAGATCAAGAATGATTTAAGTCTCAAAACTGCTTTCTGACAGACGAACTTTGAACATTAAAATTTGAATTTCAGAAGCTAAGTTCTTGAGTCTGTTAAAGTAAAATATTGACATACGAATGATGAGAACTTGCAACATTCGAATGATGAAATTAGTCTGAAAAGAGTCTCTCTGACAGACGAATTTCACCCTTTCAAAAATCGAATTTCGAAGAAAGTAATCTACTGTGCCTCTTTAAACGTTCAAGGGACAGACGAATTTTGGGGTTCCAAAATTCGAATTTCGAAGGCACTGTAGAAAATTAAAAATACTGTTCACACTTAACCGAAAAACTTTTTTCTTGAAAATTCGTATGTCACATTGTGAAAATGTTTTGTAAGCTTCAAAATTCGAATTTCACTTCATGGACAGACGAACTTCGTGCTTTAACGTTGGAAGCTTTAATCTTCGGTTCCTTCGAAATTCGTCTGTTGACCAACCAAAATTCAAATTTCAGTATGTCAGAATCATTAAATGCGGTTGGTAAATGGATAGTTTTCAGAGTAACCGTTGGATAACTTCCCCAACGGATAGATTTAGTCTCTAACGGATATTTGAGACCTAAATCTATAAATACAACATCATTTGAAGTTGTGAAAAATGAATAAAACTAGTTAATACCGAATTTCTGCTGAATCTTTTTCTCAAAAGCTTTTACCCTCTCAACTTCATTGTCTGTACTTTAACCTTCATATCTACTCTATTCAAGAGAGTTATATCTTTGTAAACAATCTACTCTTCATCTGGAAGATAGGTTTACTTGTGAGGGGAATTCACAAGGGGACTGGGAAGCACATAGTGAAAGTGATTGGAGAGTTTGAGAGAGCTCAGAAACAGAGCATACTCGTGTACTGTGGCTTTAGCAAGAAGCCCGTTGAAATTCTTGCTGTATAGTGGATAAATCTCAAGAGGTGTCTTGGGGACTGAATGTAGGTCAAGTGGATAGACCGAACCAGGATAAATCACTGAGTTTTCTTCTTCTTATCTCTACTTTTCAGCTTGCTCTGTTTTACACGTTGTTTTCATTATACTGTGATATTTTCACTTACTTCACTTTGTGCAGAAAAAGTTCAATCTTCCCAATTCACCCCCCTCTTGGGAAGTCAGCCTTGCTAACAAGTGGTATCAGAGCCCGGATTCCCATTCAAAGGAACTCACAGTCCGGGAATTATGATGGCTGGCTTTGGAAAGAATATACTTCCTGAAGGGAACAACACTAATAGACCACCAGGCTTCAGTGGAGAGCATTATGGGTACTGGAAGATGAGAATGCAGATCTACCTCCAATCAATTGATCTTAACATCTGGTCAGTCATTGAAAAAGAGATTTCATCCCAATGGCTCTAACTGAAGATGGAAGACACAAAGAAAAGCAGGAAGCAGAATGGAATGACGAAGACAGAAGGAGAGTCCTACTGAATTTCAAAGGAAAGCATTGTTTAGTCAGTGCCCTGAACCAGGATGAATTCTACAGAGTCTCACAATGCACCACTGCAAAAGGAATGTGGGATACTCTGCAGATTGCACATGAAGGAACATCTAGAGTCAGGGAGAACAGACTAAACACGTGCATTGGAGAGTACGAAAGCTTCAGAATGGCTGAAGGAGAAACTGTAAAGGAGCTCCAAAAGAGATTTACTCTTATTGTAAATCAACTGAAGAGCCTGGGAAAGGAATACACTCAGTCTGAGAAAGTAAGAAAGATACTCAGAGCTCTCCCTATAGAATGGCAGCCCAAGGTGACAGCAATAGAAGAAGCCAGAGGAGAATCAATGGCTTCTGTCACAGCTCTCTTTGGCATCCTTGAAGAATATGAAGGAAAAATCAAAGCACTCAAGGAAGCTGGGCTGGACAGAAAGAAGAAAGGCCTTGCCCTCAAAGCTGCTGATGAAAAGGAAGAAGAATCTGATGAAGGAGATGAGCTGGATGAGGAAACTCTGGCTATGATGGTCAGAAAATTCGGCAGATTCTACAGCAAGAAGAAAAACAAGAGATTCTTCAAAAAGGGAGCTGCTGGAGAAAGCAAGAAGGAGGCAAAAGAACCTGTAACTTGCTATGAGTGCAAGAAGCAGGGACACATAAACTGAGACTGCCCCCAATTCCTCAAGAAGCAAGAAAAAGAAAAGAAAGCTGCTGACAAAGGGAAAAAGAAGAAAGCCTACATCTCTTCTATATGGGGCAACAGCTCAGATGAAGAAGAAGATGAGGAAGAGATTGCCAATATTTGTCTGATGGCACTTGCTTCTGAAGAAGCCATACCTTCATGCAGCAGTGATTAGGAAAAAGAGGTATATGAATCTGAACCTTCCTATTCTGAATTACTGAATGCATTTCATGAGCTTCATGATGAATTCATTAAAGTTGCTAAAGAACTAAAACTGGCAAAGAAGAAGATAAATAAGCTGGAATCTCAAAACACAGTTTTTGAAATTACTTCTTTACCTGCTGGTGAATCTGTTTGTTGTTCTTCATGCACTGAACTTAAGCAAACTAATGATTATTTAGTTAAAAGCATGTCTAGGTTCACCAGAGGTAAAGACATGTTATTTGCCTTGATGGGGAGCCAAAGAATATCCAAGGAAAGGCTGGTCTTGGCTATGATCCATGTGCTGTCAAGGAAAAGATTAGGAAGAAAAATCAGAATGCATATATGAGACATTTTGTGCATGCTAAGAACAATAAAAAGAAAGTTAATGCATCACCTCACATTGAAACATATAATCAACCAAGGCAAGCTAAACAGAAGTATTATCTGCATTGTTTTCTTCCTGCCTCTCAATCTAGTAGTCCCTTCACTACCTGTCATTTCTGCAACAAAAAGGGACACATTTCCAGTTCCTGTATTTTAAAGAAAAATGGACTTAGAAGGAAAGTTGAATGGGTTCCCAGAGTTGCATTTGCATCTAGGGAAAGATCTACTAACCAAAAAGGACCCAAGCAAATGTGGGTACCTAAAAGGAAAACATAAACATTATTTTGCAGGTCTGTCTCAAAGCTAAGAAAAGCAACAAATGGTATATGGACAGTGCCTGCTCAAGTCACATGACCGGTGATAAGGAGAAGTTCATCACCCTTAGAGACAAGAAAGGAGGAAAGGTGACCTTTGGAGGTGATCAATATGGTAAAATTGTTGGTATTGGCATTGTGGGCAAAAATCCTGAAACATCCATTGAAGAGGTGCTGTTTGTGATTGGCCTCAACCACAACTTGCTAAGCGTGAGTCAGACTTGTGACAAAGGAAACTGGGTGCTGTTTGACTCAAAGTTTTGCCTGGTCATCAGAAAAAGTGATCACAGAGTAATCCTCAAGGCTCAAAGGGATGGTAACTGCTATACTATTGACCTTGATGAACTTCCTCCTTTAGATTCTGTATGCTTAATCAGTCAGAATAATGATAGTTGGCTATGGCATAGAAGGTTAGCTCATGTGAACATGAATCAACTATCTAAACTGATTAAAAATGAGCTAGTAACTGGTCTACCAAAAATATCTTTTGAAAAGGATAAAGAATATGATGCGTGCCTAAGAGGAAAACAAACTAAATCATCCTTCAAATCTAAAAACATAGTTACCACAATGAGACCACTTGAATTGCTGCATATGGACTTAATCGGACCTTCTAGGACAAAGAGTCTAGGTGGTAATCTGTATGTGCTTGTAATTGTTGATGATTATTCTAGATTTACTTGGACATTATTCCTTTCTTCTAAAAGTGATACCTTTGATGCATTTGTAACCTTAGCTAAGAAAGTGCAAAATGAGAAAGGTATTTCTATTGTATCTATCAGGTCAGACCATGGAGGAGAATTTGAAAATGCATACTTCCTGGAGTACTGCAATGAGCATGGGATTGACCACAACTTCTTAGCACCAAGAACTCCTCAACAAAATGGAGTGGTAGAAAGAAAGAATAGAACCATTGGAGAGATGGCTAGAGCTATGCTGAATGAGAAGGAGCTCTCTCAAGTGTTCTGGGCTGATGCCGTAAATACAGCAAGTTACATCATTAACCAAGCCTATATCAGACCAATCCTTGGGAAGACTCCATATGAGCTGTACAAGGGAAGAAAGCTAAATCTGTCACACCTCCATGTGTTCGGGTGCAAATGCTTCATTCACAATAATGACAAAGAAAACCTAGGTAAATTTGATGCCAAATCCGATGAAGGTATATTTCTGGGCTATTCTAGTAGGAGTAAGGCTTATAGAGTTTTTAATAAAGGATCAAATGCAATAGAAGAATCCGTGCATGTGGTTTTCATTGAAAATGAAACTGTTTCAAAACATGTTACCAATGAGGATGATCTTGGTTTCAATTTTGAAAAACTGGGCATTTATGATAAAAGTAAAACTGAATCTCCAAAGATATCTGAATCTGTTAACATTGAGGAAGATATCCAGGAGCAAGAGTTTGATGAAGAAAATAATGAAGAAACATCTCAAGAACTCCCTAGAGCTTGGAGATATCAAAGAAATCATCCTGTTGATCAAGTAATAGGGAATATTCAAGAGAAAGTCAAAACCAGAAAATAGTTAAGGGAACAGATGCTCAACTGTGCTTTCATTTCTCAAATTGAACCCAAATGTACTGAAGAAGCCTTAACTGATGATTACTGGATTTTGGCTATGCAAGATGAATTAAATCAATTTGAAAGAAATCAAGTTTGGGATTTAGTACCTAGACCCACAAATCATCCTGTTATTGGTACCAAATGGGTTTTCAGAAACAAACTTGATGAATCTGGAACTATAATCAGAAATAAAGCTAGATTAGTTGCTAAAGGGTATAATCAAGAAGAAGGTATTGATTTTGAAGAAACCTTTGCACCAGTAGCCAGATTAGAAGCTATAAGAATTCTACTAGCTTATGCATGCATGAAAAATATTTTGCTATATAAAATGGATGTAAAGAGTGCTTTTCTGAATGGATATATCATGGAAGAGGTTTATGTAGATCAACCTCCAGGTTTTGAGGATTCTACAAAACCAAACCATGTCTATAAACTGAAGAAAGCTCTTTATGGATTAAAACAAGCTCCCAGAACATGGTATGAAAGATTGAGCAATTTTCTGACTGAAAAAGGGTTTAACAGAGGCAAAATTGACACAATTTTATTTACTAAGAAAGAGAATAAAGACTTACTAATTGTCCAAATCTATGTTGATGATATTATTTTCGGTGCTACTAATGAAACTCTTTGCAAGGAATTTTCTAAGTTAATGCAGGGAGAATTCGAGATGTCTATGATGGGTGAACTCAATTTTTTCCTTGGATTGCAAATCAGACAGCTTAATGATGGTATCTTTCTCAGTCAATCCAAGTATCTAAAAGAGCTGTTAAAGAAGTTTGGAATGGAGAATGCTAAGCCAATGGGAACACCTATGGCTACTGCAACCAAACTAGACATGGATGAAAATGGGAAGATGTTTGACATTACTCAGTACAGAAGAATGATTGGATCCCTGCTGTATCTAACTGCCAGCAGACCTGACATTATGTTCAGTGTTTGCATGTGTGCAAGGTTCCAATCATGCCCCGAAGAAACCCATGCAACAGCTGTGAAAAGAATTTTTAGATATCTTACTGGAACATCACAGATGGGTCTTTGGTATCCAAAAGGCAATGGAGAAGATCTCAAAGGGTACACTGATGCTGATTTTGCAGGATCCAAAACTGACAGAAAAAGCACAAGTGGAACTTGTCAGTTTCTTGGAGGATCCCTGGTTTCATGGTTAAGCAAAAAGCAAAACAGTGTGGCCTTATCTACTGCAGAAGCTGAGTATGTTGCAGCTGGAAGCTGTTGTGCCCAAGTCATCTGGATGAAACAACAGCTTGAAGATCTAAAGGTTAAAATAAAAGAGATACCAATCATGTGTGATAACCAAAGTGCCATAAACATTACCAAGAATCCTGTCTTGCACTCAAGGATGAAACACATTGAGGTTAGGTATCACTTCATAAGGGATCACGTTCTAAAAGGAGAAGTTAAGCTGGAATACATCCCAACAGAGGATCAACTTGCTGATATACTCACAAAACCTCTATCAGAAGACAGGCATTGCAAAATAAGGAGAGAATTAGGAATGGTAAATCCCAATGAATTGTAAGTCATTTCTGTGCAATTCTGTCTTTAGAATTTTCAATATTAGAATTAATTCTAACTTGAGCATCGGAGTATGTTTTATTATAGCTGCAGGTGCTCCTTGTGAAAAACAAAGGCTAAAAGTTTGAAAGAGTGGAGCACTCCAGATTGGAATAACCAGAGAGTGAAGTGAATGACAATTATTCTAAGTTCTGGATCCATTCTGTAAGCTTTTAAAGTTGAAACTTGTATGTTGTTTGATTGCTAGATGAATTTCATTGATAATCTGTGTTTTTGAACTGGTCAACGTGGTCAACATTCGAATTTTGGATGATCAACAGACAAACTTTGGCCTGTTATGCCTTGGAACAGTTCTCGTTAATGCCTCGAAATTCGTCTGTTGAAGCTTGAAAGTTCAAATTTTCAAAAACAAAAATTTCATAGTTATGAATGTCCATCACTGTCATACCAATGTTAACTCCTAATCATACGAATGTTGGACAATATTTACAAAAGTTGAAAAATTTGAAGTTTCAGTTCAAAATTCGTCTGTTGAATTATGCTCCTGATGATTGAATGCTTGAAAGATGAAGGTCTGCATGCTTAATTTGTCTGTTGATTGATGGTTTGTTTAATGCCTGCCTTTTTCTTTTCAAAATTTGAATTTTGATGGGACGAAATTCGTCTGTTGTGTATGTATTGCTTGTTTCAAGCCACTGTCAGACGAACTTTCAAGATGAAAATTCGTCTGTCAGTAAGCTGTGCTGAACAGTTTAACTTGTAACTGCCCGAAATTCAAATTTTGACCCCTCAAAATTCGTCTGTCAGACGGTTACATACGTTAAATGCGACGGTTCTCCAAAGAACAGACGCAACCCTATCTGTAACCTCTCTAAGTCTGTTCTGATTCTTTCTTCAATCCTCTTAACTCCTGTCCAAAAACCGTCATTCTTCACCATTTAAACTTCCAATCGCATCCCATAAACCTATCCTTAACCACATTCTGCATCATTCAACCGAGAAATGGCAAGAGTCAAAATTCCTGGAACAGGAAAAGCTGTGGCCCGTCCAAAGAGGAATGTAAAATCTCAATATGCTACCAAAGAAGGAGAGAAATCAAAAAGAAAGGCCGAACCCAGTAAAGCTACTCCTTCTAAACGCCAGAAATCTTCATCCAAAGCAGAATCTCAGAAAACTGGACCCTCCTCTTCAAAAAGTGCTGAACCTTCTATCCCTGCTCCTGCTTCTGCTTCTTCTAGTACTGAATCTGGAGAGTTCGAATTGACTACACTGCCACTGTGGAGCACTCCTGAGATTCAAGAAGAGTACACTACCAAGTTTTCCAACAAAAAGGTAATCAAGCCTCACTGTGTAAAAATGGAACAAATTTTGATATCCAACAACTTTGATGCTGCAATATGGTTGATAAAATATAGAAATCTGTTGGAAATTGCTGAAAAATATGATGATGAGGTAGTGAAGACTTGGTATGCCTCTCTTCAATATAACAGCAAGAAAAGGACATGGGAGGTCACCTTGAGATCAAGGACCATTTGGCTTGCTGATGAAACAATCAATGAGGTACTGAAAATCCCAGGACAAGATGGGCTGAAAATTGACATCACAACCTCTGGATATATGGATGAGGCAAGTATAGCTGATGAAGAAGGTGGATCTTTACTGAACTACAAAGAGAGCACCATCTTGGATACCCTATTCAGAAGAAGGGAGAGCAGGCCTACGATAAACCAGTTGAAGCCCACAGACCTCAGTGTACAAGTAAGGATCTTACACTACATAGTGTCCAGGATCATATTCAACAAGGGTGGCAGCTTCAACTTGATAACAAGGGCAGAGGCTCATGTGATGACTGCCATCATACGTGGGAAGCTGATCAATATGGGTCATATCATTCTTCAGCGTATGATAAAGGCAAGGGATCAGAGGAAAGATTCCACACTCCCTTATGCAACAATTATTTCAAGAATCCTGCAGCATGCTAGGATTCAGCACATTGAAAAGGGGAAAGGAAAACTCACTGAGGCATTCAAAGAGGAAGAACTGCAAAGAATAGGGATTGAAAAAGATGAAGGACGATGGGTTGGAAAGGGAGCAGGAAAATCTGAAGACTTGTTCTTTGTTGCAGATGCATCCCTCCAACAAGAAGGCACTTCTGAGGCCCCTGACAGATCTGTACCTCAGCCTTCTCAGCCTATTCCATCTCCCTCCAGGCCTACTCACCCTCCTTCCACTACCTTCTCACAGGCCAAGCCAACAAAGATCACTGAGTCGTTTGACAGTCTGTCATCACTCATTCTCAGTATTAGAGATGAGCAAAATGCCAAATTTGCTCATCTACAAGATCAGATCCATCAGTTGGCTGTGAATATGAAGGTGGTGGCTGATGCCTATGAAGAGATTAGAAATGCAATTCCTACCACTTCAGCTCCACCTCAGCCTGGTATCCCTGAGCCTACTCTGTCTCCATCCCCTGTGCCTCCAAGTCCCTTCGAGATTGCCTCCTCTGACCATGATAATGATGGTGTTGGTACAATGAGAACACCTAGTCCTGGTCCAACCCTGGACTATGGATTGGAAGAAGTCAGTCTCCAAGCAACAAGCCCTCATGAGCCTAAGCAAGAGGATGCTCAGGGTTCAATTCTGTCAATACAAGAATCTGAGCAAGTTGAAAGACTGATTGCAGCCATTTCAACCTCCTCTATGCAAGAAGATGTGAGCAATGAAGAAAGGAGCCTTGTACCTGTTGTTGACTATGTTGCCATTGCTCACAATGCTCTACTGGAAGCTCAGAGGAGAAGGCTGGAAGAAATGTTTCCTCCTCCTGAACCAGCCTCTCCTTCTCTTGCAGCTTATGGGCTCTCAGAGGAACAGAGAGCTCGGCTAGCTCTATCTAGACAGGAAATGCAAGAGCTGCTTGTGGTCTCTGATGATGATGAAGATGAAGAACCTAGTCCTGAGACTGCTGAGCCTCCTGCACCTGTTCAGCCTGATATTCCCTTTGCTCCTGTGCCACTTCGTGCTATTCCTGTCTCTCAGATTCCTCCTCCAGCTGATTTTGTTGGCCTTCCTGATGATGCCAAAAAGGGGGAGAAGTCTGGGCAAACTGGAAAGCCTCCTACTGCTGAGCAATCTGGGAAAGGGAAAAGGAAATCCTACAGCAAGAAAACCAAGTCCAAGAAGAAATGATTAGAGATTAGGCTTAAGTCCTCTTATTGTATTTTGTGTTCTTGTTTTGAAATTGATGTTTGAACTTTGGTTAATTTGTTTTGTACAAGCAACTCTTGATTAAATGAATGGACCCCTTTGTTGCAATATTTTGTGCCTTAAATCTCTTCACTTACTCTGCTAATTTGATATCTTATGCATATATTGAGGGGGAGTTTGTGAAAGCAAACCCAAGTACTAATCCAATTTGTGAGTTGTTTTGTCATCATCAAAAAGAGGGAGAATGTTGAATCAAGAGTTTAGATGATTCTAAACCAACACTCAAGAGCTTGGATTGAAGATATCAAAGGAGATCAAAGCTGTTTCAAGCGAAGATTTTATGAGTATTTGCTGTTAGATCTTTTGTAGAGTCTTAGTTTTTGCTATGATTGGGTAAAAGATTTTGATTTGAAGAAAAGATGTTTTCAAACTTTGATTTTATGTTAAATCTTGAAACATTTGGAAAACACCCACAAACAGACGAAGGTTGAAAGTTTAAACTGAACTGTCAAGTTTGAAATTCGAACTTTGCCTTTGGACATTCGAATTTCGAGTTAAAACTGAATAAGTCTGAAGAGATGACTCTCTGTCAGACGAACTTTGGTTGTTCAAAATTTGAATTTTCATCCAGTCTGAAAGAAGCCTTTCTGGTAACAGACGAACTTCACACTCTCAAAATTTGAATTTTAAAGTAAAATGAAGTTTGTGAAAACCAAAGAAATTCGTCTGAAACTATGATAAAATGCATCTGAAATCAAAATCAAATTGAGTTTGATAAATGCTCTCTGACAGACGAATTTTGAACTTCAAACATTTGAATTTTCATATAAGTCTGAAAGAAGCTTCTTTGCAACAGACGAACTTTGAGTCTTCAAAATTCGAATTTCAGAAAAAACAAAACTTGAGAAAATAGAAGAAATTCGTCTGAAAGTTTGATAAAGTTCATCTAAGATCAAGAATGATTTAAGTCTCAAAACTGCTTTCTGACAGACGAACTTTGAACATTAAAATTTGAATTTCAGAAGCTAAGTTCTTGAGTCTGTTAAAGTAAAATATTGACATACGAATGATGAGAACTTGCAACATTCGAATGATGAAATTAGTCTGAAAAGAGTCTCTCTGACAGACGAATTTCACCCTTTCAAAAATCAAATTTCGAAGAAAGTAATCTACTGTGCCTCTTTAAAAGTTCAAGGGACAGACGAATTTTGGGGTTCCAAAATTCGAATTTCGAAGGCACTGTAGAAAATTAAAAACACTGTTCACACTTAACCGAAAAACTTTCTTCTTGAAAATTCGTATGTCACATTGTGAAAATGTTTTGTAAGCTTCAAAATTCGAATTTCACTTCATGGACAGACGAACTTCGTGCTTTAACGTTGGAAGCTTTAATCTTCGGTTCCTTTGAAATTCGTCTGTTGACCAACCAAAATTCAAATTTCAGTATGTCAGAATCATTAAATGCGGTTGGTAAACGGATAGTTTTTCAGAGTAACCGTTGGATAACTTTCCCAACGGATAGATTTAGTCTCTAACGGATATTTGAGACCTAAATCTATAAATACAACATCATTTGAAGTTGTGAAAAATGAATAAAACTAGTTAATACCGAATTTCTGCTGAATCTTTTTCTCAAAAGCTTTTACCCTCTCAACTTCATTGTCTGTACTTTAACCTTCATATCTACTCTATTCAAGAGAGTTATATCTTTGTAAACAATCTACTCTTCATCTGGAAGATAGGTTTACTTGTGAGGGGAATTCATAAGGGGACTGGGAAGCACATAGTGAAAGTGCTTGGAGAGTTTGAGAGAGCTCAGAAACAGAGCATACTCGTGTACTGTGGCTTTAGCAAGAAGCCCGTTGAAATTCTTGCTGTATAGTGGATAAATCTCAAGAGGTGTCTTGGGGACTGGATGTAGGTCAAGTGGATAGACCGAACCAGGATAAATCACTGAGTTTTCTTCTTCTTATCTCTACTTTTCAGCTTGCTCTGTTTTACATGTTGTTTTCATTATACTGTGATATCTTCACTTACTTCACTTTATGCAGAAAAAGTTCAATCTTCCCAATTCACCCCCCCTTTTGGGAAGTCAGCCTTGCTAACAATTTTCAGGCAGGAATAGCACTTAACCTTACTCAGGCAGTCTTCTTCTTCTTTCCGCCTTTCTTTCCTCTTTTCTTGAAAGGTTTATTTTGTAACGCCCCTCATGATATCTTTATTGGTTTTGTGTTCAGGATCAGAGGAAGTAGGACGGACATGGTTCAAGAGGAAACAGAAAAAACTCCGCGCCGCGGCTAGGAGCAGGGCCACCGTGGTGAGAGACCTTCCAGTGGCATTGTTCCGGATTAGTTGGTGGCGCCGTGGCGAGGAGCAGGGCCGTCGCGGCGAGAGTCGTAAAAATTGTTTAAATCCTGATCATTTCAGTCGATCGGGAAAGAAAGAAATGGAGGAAACCGAAGGAGAACGCGAGGAGCAGTGCTAGGGTTCAAGTTTTTCGGCTTCTAGAAGTGATTTTCGGACCTCACGAGCTTGGATTCAAGTTGGTAAGTGCTCTCTACTCCTCTCTCTCCATTTTCTTCGGTTAGAATTTGGGATTTCCGATTGTGAGGTTGGATTTCCGGTTTGGGGTGAAATCCACCGATTGAAATAGATGATTTGAGGTTAATGGAGTGTGTTTTGGTATCATTGTTGCTTGGATGTGAGTTTTGAAGGGTGTATGTGTGATTTGAGCTTAACCCTAGGTTATTCTTGGTTAGGGCTCTTGGGAATCCGAAGGGTATGAGGTTGTGTAGTGTTTGAGTGATCCCTAAGAGCTTATTGATGCATGAAAAAGGGTGTTGGAACCTTGGGTTAGGTCAATGTAGTTATACTGTGATGTTTGGTATATTGTGCTAATAGAAGAATTGTGGTATTGTGAAGGTTGTTGACTATCGAGAGGGGTTCGGGTGTATTGAACAGTTCAAGAAAGCTTGTGAAACTCGTGTGCGTGTGGTAACGACAGTTAAGGTAACCGGGTGTGTGTTTGTATTGTATTGGTTGTACGACATTGATTGTGTATATGTATGGTTTTCTTATATAATGTGGTACACACGGCTAGTTGATGTATGATGGTTGTGTAATTGCATTGTGATGTGTAGCATCCCCATACCATTGCATGCTAGCATGTCCATATGATGATTGTGATGATAATGATATATATATATGTGTGTGTGTAGAGGCATGTTGGCATGACATTAGCATCATTACCATATGATTGCATAGTAAGAGATTGATGATGAGGTGATGATGATATGATGGGATATGAGATGATGATATGATAAAGATCCCTGTCGCTAAATCCTCTCCATGGGAGAGCTAGGCGGCAGAGGATAATATGATATGATGAAATGTCCCTGTCACGAAATCCTCTCCTCGGGAGAACCAGGTGGCAGTGGATTTGGGGGATGCACCTTCCCTAAATCACCATTAATTCGTGATGGTCCAGGGGAAGGAGAGCCACGGTCTGAGCTTTAGTGTAACCATTGGCCGGGTTGCATTAGAGTAAGGTGAGCTTAGTGATGTCTTGGAATCGGTCTTCACCGACTGTTGAAAGGGAATCATCTATTGAAATGTCTTGTGATGACGACAGCTCATGGTTCTAGCCGTGTATGAGGAAGAACATGCATACCATTCATGTACATTGCATTGCACGATTGTGTGGATCAGTATATATATATAGATATTGTATGTGGTTGTTCCTGGTTGCTGAGACATTGTCTCACACCCATCTCCCACAACTAACCTTTCAGGTGGCGGTTCTGGCATTAGTCCGGAGAAGACGCGGGAGTAGCTGTGTACGTGGGAATACTAGGTCTATCTAGTGTGTATAATTTGGATACTGTGCCTTGTGCCAAGTAGGGTAGTATATTTGTAATGGATAGCTTAAAGGAATTGATAAAGGATTTGTATGGATGGATGTATGTATATTTATGTACGTTGTATGCATGGTTTGGATGTTGGAGTGTCTGTATGTGAGTTCAGAGTGATGTTGGGCCTAGTTGGTTTGTCTAAGGGTCTGTAGCCCATTTGGTCCAGTTGGGTTCCAAGGGGTCAAATCTCAGAGGAATGGTTCCTTTGAGGTGAAACCTCTTTGGACAAGTTGGTTTGGGGGTTTTGGACCTGTATGAATGGTCTCTGAGTGACTAGTTGCCTTTGGTAGCAATTGGAGGTTGTTAGTGGTGAGTTTTGGTCAATAAGTGGCCAAAACGGTGTTATGGGTCCAGAATCTCCATATGGAGTTGGATTGAGGTGAAAGTGGTGTCTATGGATAGATGGGGACTAGATTGACTTGTAGGAGTTAGAATCGAGTCAATCGGAGGTCGGAGCATAAAGTTATGCGCGTCAGAAGTTCACCCCAAAGTGTTGAAGTGCTGATGTGGGACATCAGCAAGGGGGCGCCGCGGCGCTAGCAATCCAGGCCGCGGCGCCAGGCGTCCAGTGGCAAGTCCTATTTCAGAAAGATGGAGCCGCGGCGATACTGTAGCGGCTGCGGCCCCAGCTCAAAATTTTGTATTTTTGGGGTTCGTTTCCGCTAGTTTGAGACTGTGAGATGTTGTTTGGAGTTGCAAAGGTTAGGTTTTGTGTGAGTATTGGTTACTTGTGGAGGTAGGATGTTACATATTTCCCTTTTTAAATTTTGGGCCATTCTTCTTACCCTTTCTTTGATATTTCTTCTTACCCTTTCTTTGATATTTCTTGCCCTTTTTAGAATTGGGCTTAGGGTTAGAAGTTCATGCTTCTTTAGTTAGATAGGCTTGTCCAGAGGCTCTGTAGGCCTCTAGACGTTCATCTTCAAGCTCCAGGTGTTTCGCCACATCACTAAAAGTGTTTATATTCTCATTATGGGTTAAGTTGACTTTCATGTGACCTTATGACAGTCTGGATCTGCTGTTCATCAAACAATTCATGCCCAACTTCCTTCAGTTCTCTGATCATGCTGGCCATCTCTCATAGATGCTGTTTCATAGGAGTATTAGGCCTTAACTTATAAGTATCAAACTTAATTGTCAGCCTTTTTAGTTTGATGGTAGAGATACCTCCAAACTTATCCTTTAATGCCGTCATATGGCTTGTGCAGTTGAATATTTCTCATACTCACAAATTAGCTTATTGGCCATACTGCCCAGCATAGTAATACGTGCTATGCTGTTCTTCCTTTTCCAGGCCATGTAGACCTCTTGGTCTCTCCTATGTTAGGCAGTATTGCCAGCTTCAGGTTATGTCATGACTACAGTCAGTGGTTCTACATCAACTTGTTCTTCCAATATATATGAAACCTTTCGATGCCAGATGTCCCAATTGTCCCCATTTAGTTTATCTTCCTTGTTCAGCTTAGCAATTATACTCTTGGTCGCCATTCTCAAATCAGTTACTAGATTATCCCACATAAAGGATTTCTATTATTGAGCTGAACTAAAGAATATATTAAATATACATGTAGCACAATACTCTATATACAATGTCATATACTTGTATTATTTCTTATGAGAACAATAATAATTCCATTAGTTCCATGATCAGGAGACCACAAGTGTATCTCTCATCAAACGGATGCTAGTGTTACCATTATTTTCTATTAAGATTTTAATACAAGTACTAGAATAATTAACTCAAAAAAAACTCGTATTTTAAGAGCTCCCACTTAAATAAAGCATATATTAAAAAAATATTAAATCCATACAAGAACATAGTCATTGTACAAAAAAATAATAAAAAAAAAATTTTCATAATTAAACAGGAAAACAGAAATCAATAATTTTCCTTTTAAGAGTGCGATCCGTTATTTTCATGGCTCAATTAATCGCATCTACCCAGGTATAATCTGAATATTTCTTGTTTTGTGTATTCAGATTTTCTCTTAGCTTAATTATGACGTTCGCGAAGAACTCAGCATCTTGCATATTCACCATAAAGTGTGAATACTTCGCAAGAACAGGATACAAGTCTTTTAAATGTTTTATTTTTTCTGCATCCCTATTTGCTATGTATTAAGCTACAGAGTGGATAAGGGGTTGATCTACTTCTTGATCTTCAATTTTAGACTCTTCAAAAATAATTTCATCTTCCTTTGGTCCATTTGGATTTGTATACACATCTTAAAGTTACTCAGGATTTTCTTCTTCTTCTAGAAACTCCTCATCAAGATTTTCATCAAAAAATTCACCCTATGGAATGAGTTCTTCCAAATACTTATAACTTGGAGAACCATATCCAACTATTTCAGTACTTTTAGAATTCTCTTGCTTCATTATTTTTACCTTCAATAAAATAGTAGGAATTATTAAAATAATTTTGAAAAAAAAAAATTTTGATTAAAAAAAATGTACTGAAATAGCTCTAAATAGATCAAAAATTACCTCAAAATTAGGTAAATAGTATATCAAATTGAAGATCTCGAATTTATGAATTTTTAGAAGCAAACTGTGGCCAAAAATACCCCTGCACGTGCCCCCATGCGTGTCAAGAAAGTCCAGACTACAAAAAAAATGAAAAAAAACTAAGTCCACGCACGAGGGCGGTGCATGAACTCCACGCGCCATCCTAGATGGTGAATTTGGCCAGACATCTTCCACGTGTCGCCGGCGTACTGATAGTGTCCTCCACGTTGTCAAATCACGTGCTGATGGGCCCCATGTGCCACGTCAACAACCCAACCCTTTTTTTTGTTTAGGGCCAAATGTTCTCGGCCCAAAAAAATTTTTTTTATTGGGCTTGTCTTCTGTGGCAATAAAAAAAATTTCTTTTTATCATAGCCCATTTTTTCTGTTTCGATTTTTTTTATAAGGTTTTTTCTGTTGGGCTAGTTCTCGCCCTGAAAATTTTTTTTTATTTTCTTTTCGTTGGGCTGTGTCATCTTCGGCCCAAAAAGAATTTTTTTTTATTCGCAGCCCTTTTTTTCTATTTTGTTTTTTTTAATAGGCAAAACGACTTGTCATTTTGGCGTTTCACCAAAATGATGCATCGTTGAGGTCGTCCCTAACCTCCAGCCTAGTCAACGCGACTCGGTTTAGACCTGGTGGCAGACCCGCGGACCCGCCACTGTATTTTGCCGTTTTCTCCTTCGTCCGGTGTCCGTTTGAGGAGATCTTGGTGTCGTTTTTCTCGTCTCGTCGTCCTCTACATGATGGTGGCCTCCTTTTGTCCAAAAAATTGTAACTTATATAAACCCAATTTTTTGAATTTCCTCTGCGGATTCGAAACATTTTTCGCCACTATTTCTCTAATCCAGTGTTCATTTAATGCGATTTTAGTAGCTTTTTATTTGTCTCTTCATTCTCTTCATGATATTGTACTTCTTTGTCTAGAAAGGGATTATTTTACAGAACTCAAAAATTGTGCCGTGTATATATTTTTAAAATTTGAGATCCCCTATACCAAATCCTATTTGCATATCTTATGAGTATAAATAGTATACAAAATTATACAAAAAAAAAACTCATAAAAAAACATACCGTATGCAAATAATGGAACTCAAAGAAACAAGTTCTAATTTTCAAATAAAAAATTGCAGCGGATATGGTTTTTCCCTGAATCTAAACACATGCTCTGATGCCAATGAAAGAATAAATAGATAGGGAAGATATACATACCGATCAAGAATGTATTCTTCCACACAGAGAGAATGAAAAATTCCAAGCAGTAGAAATAAAATCACTCAGATTTTGTTCACTGATTCACCATAGATACACTCGAAGAAAAAATTGAGAGGAACAATGAGAGTGACTCAAAGAGAGACTTTTAGAGAGAGAGCATCACCAGAGAAAAACTAAAGTGCGTTACTCTTTTGGGATGAGAGAGTCGTTCAGAAAATAACTCTTTGCCTCACCTTCACATATGCACACACATGTTCACTGATTTTTCTCCGAGCGTGCATTGTGTGGGAACGGTTCACATTAACCGTTCCCTCCCTCTCTTCTTAAATCAATATTAATGAAAAAACCTTTTATTTTATTTGGGCTTGGGCCCTTATGTTTGGACTCTCAATTTCTACCCATCAAGGGTGAAACCCAACATAATCAACAAAGTTCAGTAAAGTTGGTAGATAGATAGATGTCTTCTATGAGCATCTTATTGTAGATTCAATCTTTGAGGGTGTTTAGAAATTTAGAGGTAAAGTTTATTTTGGTAATCTTTACATCTCAAAAAATTAAGTCTTCAATTAATTATATATATATATATATATGTGTGTGTATATATATTATTTTTTTTTTTTGCAAATAAGACATAATCTTGCATTAATGATCAAATATCGATATGGAAATGAACTCTTAATTAAATGTGCAATAGTCAGAATTATAAAATAAGGAATAAAGTAATGACCATTTTAATCAATGCCCTCTACTCTCATGAACCAATAACTACTTCTAGTGGTCTCAAATATAAATATATTTTTTTAAATATAAGAAATAAATAAAGATTATTATAAAGGTTATCTAGTGCATTTAAGATTTCTCTTCTAAAAATATCTCTTATTAAATGGAATATAAATTTTACATTTAAGAGATTATTAATTACATGAGCATAATTTTCTAGCATTAAAGGGGGTTCTTTCAGGAAAAAAATTCATTTGTGACAAACTTAATAATTCTAATCACTTTTAACTACTTTTCTTGGTTTATATAAAATATATTTATTTCTTATATTTAAGACGAGAAGGAGTAACTTACCCAAAACAATAAAAATAATTAACCCTCTTAAATGTGTATCAAATTAAAAGTTTTTTTAAGAATACTCTCAACGTAATACTATCATAAAATTAATGACACAGAATTAAATTCGCTATCAATCATGATGGGTGATGGATAATTTGGGAAATGAATAATCAATACTTTAAATTCCAACACTAGTCCCTTATATTTAAGGCCAAAACCACTCCAAAAAAAAATATCTCTTATATATGAGACTAGAAGGAATATAAGAAACAATTAAATACCACCTTCATTCCAAAATATAAGAAACAAATAATTAAATTATCAAAATTAAGAAAACAGTCAAACATATTAAATATGTCACAAAGAAAAAAATTTTTTCACAAATGCCCTCATTTAATGTTTTCACTTACTCTTCCAATTCATATTATAAGACATTTTATATCAATTACACGTATATTAAGAAAATTATTTTTTACTTGAAATCAATGTAAAAAGTACCCATATTTCCTATTTTACCCTTATTAAATACATTATTCTATTATTATTGTAGGGTTATAAATGAGGAGAAAGGTAGCATTAAAGACATGGATAAAATGAAAAAACAATATTCATACAAAACATATCTTATAATATAGATCAGAGGGAGCAACTTTCATTTAACCCATACCTCGTAATAATAACTCTACTTTAATTAAGAGTAAAATCAGAAAAAATGCATTAATTTATTATATAAAAGTCATTTATCTATTATATTTTAAAACAAAACAAATTTTAAGAAGTCTTTTATATTCTTTTATATTTTGGATGGGAGGTATTTCCTCTGGTCCTATATATATGATCTTTTGCCCTGATCCTAAATATAAGACCCTTTACAATATACGAGGTAGTATTTATTATACATTTCTATAAAAATACCTCTATTTAATGTATTCAAAAAGAAAGAGAGAGATTAAATATGGATAGTTTTAGAAAAAATGTTGGGATATTTGGAGAAATCAATGTAGTTAATTAGTTTTAATTCCAATTCCTAATTCACATGATTCAGTTAAAAGGATCTTATATTAAGAACCGAGAGAATAGTACTTTATTTTTTATATGAAAATTCTCAAATAATCTACGCAAAATTATGAGATCATGGAGCCAAAATCTAGCATGTGAGTAAAACTTTTGAAACCACGAAGGTTCAAAATTTTCACTTTAGGGAGGGTCTATAAGAAGGAAAACGTGTGGAAGTAGAAAAAATTAACCATAACTATGATAACAAGTAAAAGAAATCTATAATTATGCCAAAAAAGATCGATAATAATGGATGTTTTCTTGACTACGGCTGCCCCTATTTGTGACATTCTGACTTTACCTCTGATTTTACTATGAATTCTTCCATTACCAATCTTAATGAAGAAGTAGATTGGTAATCGTAGATGATTTTTTGTGCTTAATTTATACTTCCTCTATTCCTTAATATAAGGGATAATTGAGGGAGTTTCTATATTTCAAAATATAAGGGACATATGAATTTTGTCCGATATATTTAATGATTTTTTTCAAAAAATATCTCTAACTAAAATTGTATATTTTTAATATAATTTATTTATATTAATTACATAATAGAAGAATTATTAATATTAAATAAGAGTATTTTTAAAAAATATTTTATATTTTAGATAAATTTATTATTTTTTCTAATTTTTTTTATTTTATCTCTTATCTTTTACATTGAGAAACGGATAAAGTATGTTATTTTGCGAGTGATTATACTTTTTTCCAACGTACCCGATGGGAATGTTATCTTTTCTTTATCGGTGGTGGAAAAAGTTGCAATGTGAATGAAGAAAATACATACGCCCTTTTCACTTTCCCACCAATTATTTAATTAAGCTTTTTCAGCGCGTCAATTGAGACGATTATAACAGAACATCAATCAATTGTGGAAAAAGTTGCCGAGACTACAAGATTTAAGCCAATAAGTTTCTTTCCATACCTTACTTTAATCATATCTGAAGACCAATAAGTCTTTGGAAGAATGACGGATGAGGACCTCGAATTTCCAAACAACAAATAAGAACCAATGTAGTTGAATGACAAGGAAAACAAGGTTGATGGATGAAAATGCTCCGTCAAATACATAGCTCGGATGGAAGAAAAGGAAAAAGAGTTGTAAATTTAAGAACATCAGTTAAAAATTATTAAAAAAACAAAATTTTAATATTATATCATTTTTTATTAAAAATAATTTTAGAAGAAATTTAATATTATAATTATTTTTAATTAAAACGAACTTTAAATTTTGAAAAATTATTACTAAGTTATAAGATAATTATTATTAAGAATTTACAAATTATAATATAATTTGGAATACAATTTATATACAATTTTAAAAATTATATAAAAATTATTTCTTCTTTTATTAAAAAAACTATATTTAACTCATTTTCAAGTCATTTTCAATGATTTCTAACCATGTTTTCCTGAATTTCGATGGATCAAATTGGAGTAATTTAGTACTCAATCCATTCCATAACTAGGGTGGTTTTGAAGTTTTGATTTTGTTTTAAATTTAGACTTTTAATGCATTACTAATTTTTTTAATTATACTGTTATCTCATTTAATTCAATGTAGATTTTTATTTTTTAGTCAAATCGTTAATGAATATATTTTAGTCAAATCTTTAATACTATTTCTGTTCCTTAATATAAAGGGTAAAGAGCAAAATTACACCGATTAAGAAAATCAATTATAATAATTAAATTTGTCAGAAAATTTAAAATAATTTGAAAAATATTCACTTTTAATATTAATAACTTTTACATCATACAATTAATAAAAATAAATTGTATTGATTTAATGAGAAATATTTCTTTAAAAAACTTGAATACACAAAACGACTCTCGTTTATTTTTTATATTTTAAAATAAGAAAAACCCCCCAAAATAGAGAGAGTAAAACTCACATAATCAATAATTTCTTGGAACATGTTACACAATACTCCCTCTGATCCTTAATATAATACCATTTTAACTGAGTTACGCAGATTAAGAATTGGAATTAAAACTAATTAACTACATTGATTTCTCCGAAAATTCTAATATTTTTTCAAAACTACTCTTATTTAATCTCTTTTTCTTTCTCTTTGGATACATCAAATAGAGACATTTTTCTGGAAATGTATAACAAATACTACCTCGTATATTGTAAAAGGTCTTATATTTAAGACCAAAATAAAAAATCCTATATAGAGGACCGAAGGGAGTACTAAAACAAAAGAAATCATCACCGTTGGCGTAAGCCCCGTTTCTTACAAAAAAGAAAAAGAGATGAGCCGAGAGAGCACACTCTTCAAGATTTTGCCTCTCCCGATTTGGAAGTCCTCAAAAACATGGTGTCTTAATCAAATTTTTGGCATTGCTCAAGGATTGTTATATATAATATCTCATTTAAAAAATTAATCAAAATTAAGTTTACGGCTTCAAAGCTAAATTGGAGATTGTCAAGAGGAGCTCCCCCCCAACCCAAAACCCAAAAAAAAAGGGTTATTGAGATGGAAATCCTCTCTTAACTTAATTAAAACTCTACTTACTACTCCCTCCAATTTCAAATATAAATTATTTTTAATTATCTCACACATATTCAAAAAGAGTTGTTAAACTTCTTAAATTTATTTTTAACTTTATCTATTTTTCACATTTATCTTTAATTAAATACTATAACTTTTCAACCATTATTTTCCTTCAACTATATGATTAATAAGGGTATGGAAAAAATATTTAATGACCAAGACATAATATGTTTTGGATCATAAGATATTTTCTCAATGACCTATATTTACAACTGGAGGGGTACTAAATTTGAAAGTGAAATTCAAAACAGTCCAATCATGACTTTCACCAAATATGATTTTTAAATTATAATACTTATGTATTATCGATAGATATCTCTTCAAATTATAATACACTCACATACAAATATGATTTTTAATTGTTCATTTTACTAATGAATACTTACTTTACCAATCTTAAAAGCATGGCAAATTTATTCTTGTGTGAGGGTTTATACTTTATGCTAATGTGATAGTCGCTAACCTAAGGTATCCGTTGAGACTATTGATTTTTTTATCTTCAATTATTGAAAAAGTTATAATGACAATAAAAAAATTTCATACTCATTAATTTTCCAACAAATAAGCTTTTCCACACATAAAGATTTATTGGGGGGGTGGGGCCAATTGATCATGATCCTGTAAGTATACATGATCGATTGCAGTAATAAAAAGTCTCCTGAGTATTCCAGAGGTCGAACCCAAGGGAGGTAGTAGATTGATCAGTGCAAACTTTTAATCCCAAAAATAAGTGATAATCAAATTGAGAATTCAAATTTAAAAAAAGAAAAGAAATAGGAAACAAAACAAAATTTGAGTTTTGGTTCAGTTCTAGAAGTATCAAAGGATCAAGATTCACCTTATGAGATAATTAGATTTTATTTCTTTGTTAGACTCTGCATAATTAGAGTGACCGTTGTTCTTAAAGTATCCTAATTATCTCTCGGTCAATTAGTCCTTATTTAATTAGGATTCAATTTACTCTCGCGCAACTAAAGTTCCTAGTTAAACCTTGAAAACTACAACTTATATCACCATGAATTCCTAATTATATCTCTAGATTAGTTATTCATATTTATCTCTCTATATCTAAGTTCACTCTTCACCTCTCAGTCCATTAAGTTTACCCATTAATTAGATTTTATGGTAATCAAGTATAAAATCCATATGAAAGAATAAAAGAGATAAATATAATAAAAAGATAAATTAAATATAACTTGAAGAACAAATCAAAGAGTTTTAACTAGAGAAACAAATCCAATTCATCCCAGTCAAGCTACATCTTTACCCCCGACTGGGAAATTTAGTTACTCATGGAAATAGAAATTAAATCATAATTAAAATCCCAAATCATAGTGAAAATAATAAGAGAACAGAGTTATATTAAAAAAGAATGAATCTATCGCTAATATTCTCCAAATCTCCTTGCTCTTTTTCTATCAAATGCTCCTAGTTGCTCCCAGATATGTTTAGAACCATATTCTTTGACTTTTGAGTGCGTTTCTGAATCCCCTTTATGTTTCTATCGTGTCTCCTTGTATAGAAAAAATTTAGAAGCTTATAAAAGCTTAAAATATCACCAAAACGTGTCAAAAACAAGTTTATATTGGGTTTTATTGCTTGACCCGGCGCTGGGTGTCCATATATTCATCTCATATGACGCCCGGTGCTTCTAAAAGGCTAAAAAATGTTAAAATCACGTTGACCCCGTGCCAGATGTGTTTGACCTGGCGTCGGGTGCCTCTGTTGTACAAAAATGTGCTTCGTTCAGGTTACAAAGTCACCATCTCTTATTGACAGTTTGAGTTTGATTTTAGCCATGATAAAATTGGAATTTGGAAAAACTCAAAACATATAAGTTGTATCTCTATGTCTTAGCTTTTTAATGCATCTTAAATTATATCAATCGGAGTTTATATGTGAGAGTTATGATCAAAATACCAAAGGGTGTTAAAACTTTTCAGCATGACCGATTTGTAACGTTTTTGCTCCAATTGCTTCCAAATGAGCCTATAACGCTATGAAACACAAAAATATGTAAAATCACGCTAAAATATATCAATGTAAACATATTTAGATACAATCTAGAGCTTAAATATGGGTATTTTATATATATAAAATGGACACATCAAATCCCCCCATACTTGAACCTTTGCTTGTCCTCAAGTAAGACTAAAATTGTGCTGCTCTCATAAAGTTATTTTCTAGATTCATCAAACTCACTTCTCTTTACTAGTGATAGTCCTTCACCAATATAAATAAAAGGAGTACTCAACAAATCAAATATTAGGCTCAATAGCAACTCACTTATCATTCCCATTAGTCCATGAGACTTTAGTGTGTGTGTGTGTGTATACCTAGTATGTGACAAATGTAGACAACCAACTAAGCAAAAAGAAGAAAAATTACAACACTTATTTAAGAACTTAAAATACCTCAATGAGTTATGCATAAACCTCAACTCAAGTTATGTGCAATAGAGATCAACAAGGATTTATTTATTTAATTTTCTCGCACTTTGTGCTTCAATTTTATTTGGGGATTTATTTGCTTTTCTTGGGCCTTTATGCTCTATTTTAATGTGAAGATCTCATATTTGTGATGCGTAACCCCCGATTACTCAAGCTACATAACCCGCTGCACCAAAATGCCTTTGGCACACTCATAACTCATACTGCACCGTTTTATGCGAAGGACAATGCTTTTTGCTGAAACCCCCAGGTTAATAAGCACAGCTCAAGCCAGCGGAGTAGATTTATATATTACCTTTTTTTTTATTTTTTTTATTTAAACCTTGAATCATCTCTCCAATTATAAAATAAATTCATACATAATGATTGTAAATACCCGAGTTCAGAAATAAATGTGTAATCCATTTTCCTACAAACTTAGTCACTTTTTCACACCTATCACATGCTAAGTAATAGTGCTCAATTTCATAGTCTCAAGACTCATGTTCCTGACTTGTAAATTAACTATCTTACCCCATTAAGCACAACAATTGAATATCCTATGGTGACAGACATAACCACTAGCTCAGAAAAATAAGCAAAATAAATCTAAATAAAATCAATTAAGCACATAAATTTGTAAAAAAAATTTCCAGTTTCAGCACATTAGCACAATTCTTAGGACAGATCAACTAAGAACATCTAATAAACTCCCCCCACACTTAGATTCAACATTGTCCTCAATGTTACAGGAATAAAATAAAAGATAAAGGAACTGAAACTCCTCTGATTTATAGATGATACTTGAAATATTCTTTGGAGTTCCTTGTGTTTGTTCTAATCTTGTTTTCACCATAATCAATTTAGTCCTGCAAAAAGTCTTAAGGGAGAGAGTTTTGGGGTAATAAGAGTAGGAAAACATAAATGGAAAACAAAAATAAATAAAATAAGAAAAAATAATGTTGGGTTGCCTCCTAATAAGCGCTAAATTTAACGTCGATAGCCAAACGAATTAGGAGATCACAGGTTGGCATCCTCTAGAGGTTTTGATCTAAGCCCTTCAGATTCAGGAATCGGCTTTTTCCTCCACTTTAATTTCATCCTTCCCTTTGAGAGGCTCTTTATGATAAAAGTGGGTACCAGCTAGTCCGTTCGGATTACACAAGTTCTCTTTTTCTTTTAGAGACTAGGAGGTGCCACTTTTTTCCTAACCTTTGCTTCCTCTGTGACAATATTTTGAATTAAACCTTTGTCAATATCTAAGGATCTGGGAGGAGATGCCAATTCTTGCTTTTGATAGTTCTTCCCTATAGCTATATTGCAACAAATTTCCTTAAAAGTGGGATTGTTAGAGGTGGTAAGATTAAATTCAGTTTTTTCATCCTCAACTCTAAACGTCAATTTCCTGTTTGACACATCAATTAAGGCACCCACAGTAGATAGGAATGATCTTCCTAGGATTAGAGACACATCTAGTTCATCCTCAGTATCCAAGACCACAAAATTAGCAGGAATAATCAGCTTACATACTTTGATGAGTACATCTTTCATAATTCCAATTGGGTACCTTACTGACCTGTCAGCTAGCAATAGAGTCATACTCGTAGGTGTTAGATCTGTGACCTCAAGCTTCTTGCACAAAGAGTAAGGCATCAAATTAATACCATCTTTCAAATCGTATAAACAATTATTAATCAGTTGAGAACCAATAACACAGGGAACAGAAAAACTCCCCAGATCTTTTAGCTTTGGAGGCAACTTTCTTTGCAGGATGGTGCTATATTCTTTAGTCAAAGGTATCTAAGTGCATTCTTCTAACTTCTTCTTGCTTGACAACAGCTCCTTAAGGCATTTGACATATGAAGGTATGTTCGCAAGTGCCTCAGCAAAAGTGATATTAATATAGAGCTTCTTAAACATATCCAGGAACTTTTGAAAATTAGCTTCTTGCCCTTTCTTTTGCAGTCTCTGAGGGAAAGGAATAGGGGGCATATATGGCTTTACATCAGTGAAAGGAGACTGCCCTTCAGTGTTACCATAAGCTTTTGGGATCTCCTTATTCTCCTCATCTTTACCTTTCTTACCACCCTCAGTTTTTTTCTTCACCTCTTCCTTCAATTCTTTGCCACTTCTGAGAGTAATTGCCATAACTCCTTCTTTTGGATTAACTTCCGTGTTGCTAAGGAATTGACCTTGTATCTTTTCAGTCACCATGTTTGCTAAGCGACCCATCTGTGTCTCCAAGCTATGAATAGCCACTTGTGTAGCATTATTAGTAGTGATCTGGCTAGCCATAAATTGATCAAAATTTTTATTGATTGTTGCCTGACCGACCATAAATTGCTCCAAATTCTTGTTGGTAGATGCTTGACTAGCCATGATTTGAGCAAACATCTCCTCCATCTGAGGAGACTTTCCTGTAGATAGTGCTGGTAGCTGAAGAGACGCCTGTTGCTGGAATCCTGGTGGTGCTGGTAGATTTTTTCAAGAGAAGTTTGGATGATTTTGCCACCCAAGATTATATGTATTTGAGAAGGGATCATTCTTTCTCTGTAAAAACTCTGGACGTTCAGCATTTAATCCCATATAATTGACTCCTGCAGTATCTTCAAGCATGTGCACACATATGTCAGCAGTATGACCTGAACCACCGCATGCAAAACATGATTCTTTAGGAAGACTAGAATTATTACTCTGTTGTTGAAAAAGAAGATCCATGGGTTGATTTAACTTTTCTAACTGTGTAGACACATCAGAACAAGAATTAACTTCCTTGACTGGTACTCTCCTGCTTCGTACTCCCTTTTGTCTGGTCTGAGTTGACACTTGATCAAAAATATTCATCATCTCTTTGGCAGTCAAATTATCATCCCTTGCAGCAATGTCCATTAGAGATTGGGAGGTAGAGCACAGAGCAATATAGAACAGTTTAGCAAGCATCATATCTTGAAATTCATGGTGTGGACATTCATATAAGTAATCCTTGAATCGATCCCAAGCTTCATAGAACAGCTCACCCTTCAGTTATGCAAAAATATATATTTTATCCCTCAGGTTTACAGTCCTCTGAAGAGAGTAAAACTTAGCAATGAATGCATCATAGATCTCCCTCCATGATGTCAAGGAGTTTTTTGGCAGATTAAGAATCCATCATCGAGCACTATCCTTCATGCAAAAGTTGAAACATCTCATTTTAAGTTCCTCCGAAGTCAGACCATTAGGAGGAAGTTGATCAATCTGATTGTAAAAGTCCTTCAGGAAACTCAATATGTCTTCACCCATTCGACCATGAAAGTTTGGCAATGAGTTTAAGTGAGTGGTCTTAAACTCATAGTTTTTTGCGTTGTCAAATAACCGAATACATGATTGTCAAATAACCAAATACATGATGGTCTGTCATAGATTGTATGCTTATCTGCATCTCTCCAAAGTGGATTAGCTTGAGCCCTAGCAGTCACTACTTCATTAGCCATCTCGTGCCTTCTTCTAGCTCTGTTTTCCTTGCAAGCATGTTCAATTTCAGGATTAATAGCAATCAATTCAGAAGTACTATTAAAACTTTTAGATCTTAACAGCATGCAGCAAGGGAAAAAAAATTCAGAGACAAAAAAATTTTAAAAGGACTAAAAACAATGAACTAATAAATCTGTTAACCTCCCCGGCAACGGTGCCAAAAACTTGATCGGGATCCTGCAAGTATACAGGGTCGATCGCAGTAATAAAAGAAAATCTCTGGAGTATTCCAAAGGTCGAACCCAAGGGAGGTTGTGATTTACTCAATTAAATAATCTTAGTCAAGACAAACAATTTGTGCAATATTAATCAAAGATTAAGCTAAGAGAAAAACAATAATAAAAGCAACTATTTGGGTTTAATTCAATCACTGAGAGCGTTAGGGAGTTGGGTTTCATCTACTTAGGACAACTAAAGTTGCTCATAACTTGACTCCTTTTATAATTATAGTGACAGTTATTTCTAAATTTTCCTAATTACCTTTCAGTCAATTAGTCTGTATTTAGTTAGATTTTAATTCACTCTCGTGCAACTAAAATTTCTAATTAAACCTTGAAGTTATGACTAAAGTCACCATAAATATCTAATTCTATCTCTAGAATTGTTGTTTATGTCTATCTCTCTAGGTTTAGGTTTGCTCTTCACCTTTTAGTCTATCAAGCTTACCCACAGAATGAATTTCATGGTGGCCAATCATAAAATCCCTAATGAAGCACAAAAGAAATAGATATAATTAAACATAAATAAATTGGAAGAATTCAATCATAAACAAGAGTCATAATTTAGAGTAAACTCTAATCAATCCCAGTTAGACTACATCCGTATCCCTAACTGGGAAAATTAGTTACCCATAAACATGGTTCTCAAAATCAAGATAAGAACAAATTCCCAAATCATCTGAACAAGATCTAAAGAAAGGATAGTAATAGATGAATAGAGTGATTCAGCTTCACTAGGCCTTCAATCCTCTTAGATTTGCCTTCAAAGTACTCCCTCCAAGCTCCAGAGAATTTGGAATAAGTCTTCTAGGGCTCAGAATCATGATCTCCCCTTTCTTTTCATTCTAAAATATATCTATCTCTTGTACGACCCTCATGTAAAATTATTCAAAATTCATTTAAAAAATCTTCACCTGGTGCCATATGATATTTATTTTGTCCAGTCGGCGCCGGGTGATCAATTTTAAAGTGCTTCTTCATGCTCCACCCGGCGTCGGGTGGTGTAATGCTTTGGTTGACGCGACACTAGGTCAACTCGCAATCCTGGCAGCCTCACGCCTCCTCATCCGGCCGCGGGTGAGGATAATAAATAGGGAGCGGATGGATTTTCCTTTGTGCTTTCTTGTGTTCTTCTTCCACTCTAAAATCCTCAGTTATCCTTCAAGTTTTCCTAAAATGCAATTATATCTTAAATTAAATAGAATCATGCAAATTGTATATCAAAACTCAATATTTTTCAAGAAAAACACTATCAAATATGGGTATTTTGTAGGTATAAAATATATACATCACCAATCTTGCCACAATCCTGCTGTGGGAGGAAGCTAATTGTTTTATTTTTAAACTAATTTTTTCTCCCGCGCAATGCACGGGATTAGATTGTCAAGATTTGGATTAGTTCATCTTTTGATTTAGCTTGAATGTGTATTATATAAATTTATGGTAATGAAGGTATATATATAGATAGCAATATCAAAGTTCAAGCTTATGTGTCAATAGTGTGTTCTTAAGTAAATTAGATATGTGCAAATACTTCCATGAGTATATGTCAAGGTTTGAGTACTGCAGAGTAATCTCTTATCCATTTTATGTATTTTAAAAATATATTTTCCCGACAAGTACTCAAATATATACAAAAGTAATTTAAAAAACTCGTCTTTTGCATGCAAACACTTTATTTTTTCCAATTATTTTTTCTTTCTCCTTTATGTGTTTTTATTTTTTTTATTTTCTTCGTGGAATGAAACCTTATCATACTTCTTTTTATTTAATTTTCTCCCTTTTTAATTTTAAATTTCAAATTTCACTCTCTTATTATAAATTTCAATTTTTAAATTTTCTTCTTTCTTTATTTTTTCATATACAAAATTAACATCTTTTCCACTCCTCCACTATTTCTTTTTCTCAAATATTTTTTCATATACAAAATAGGGTTATTTGTAGTTGTCGGACTGTTTGATAGCCCTAGATAAGAAATGGGCCCTGGATTGAACCGTATTGTGTTTTTTCTCAAGGTTTTTTTAGTGGAAGTAGTTGGTGCTTTGGGGAAAATGGGTATTTTTCAAGTCGTTGGTGTATAATGTGCATTTGAAAAGAGTTGCAATTTTTTGTATCTATTCTAGTCAGAATAATCGCTTGTACTTGCATAAGGAAACTGAGGTTTTGCCAAAATCCAGGTAAATGGAAGATGAAAGTGAGAGGTAATTAATCTTTGTGTATCAAATGAATGCGATAGAATTTTGAAACTGCACTAAATCTGGTATGGGTGAGGAACACTTTAACTGATCTTAAAGCTCTTACATTGGTAAAGAATTATCCAACCATTACTTTTAGTCCAAAACCATTATCTAGACCCAAAATATATTTTAACAAAGTCCAATCATTGTCCTTGGATCAATACTGCCTTTTCCTGCAGTCTAAACTGACTTTTATCGGGTAAAATATTAATATTAAATCCTAATCACCCAATAAATATGATTTTGACCTTAATAAATTCCATACTATATTTCATTGGGTCTAACTCATTGAGAGCTTCATTTTGACTATAATTTTTCATATTTAGAAAAATGTCATTGACCGGGACTAATTTATAATTTTTTAAACTTTCGGGTCATTAGGTGTAATTTACCCCAAAATTCATAAATTCTCCTTCACCATCCTCCTGTGTCCACCGACTTGAAATTTTTTTTTTTTATATTTTTTTTTCTTTTCCTTTTTCCTTTTCTTTTTTTTTTCTTTTTTTTTTTCCTTCTAGGGGCAAAATCATTATTTTTTTCTTTTTTCTTTCAACTGAGATAATTAACTTCTTTGTCCTATTTCATGCCAAATGATGTACATCCATTTTTACAAATTCATTATATATTTCAAAATATTGAGCCTCAATTATCCATAAAAATTTCAGGATGTTACATTTCTATCCCCCTTAAAATAAATTTCGTCCTCGAAATTTAAAACATACCTTAAGTAAATATTTCTGGATACTTCTGTCTCATGTCTGACTCTATCTCCCTGGTTACTTCTTCTGGGATTAAGCCCTTCCAAACCACCTTCACTAGAGGAATGTCTTTATTTCTCAGCTGCTTGACTCGATAATCTATAATCTTTTCAGGTATAACATTAAAGCAAAGATTATCTTGTAAGTCAATGCATTCATATTCTATAATGTGTGAAGGATCGGGCTGATATTTCTTTAGCTGGGAGACATGGAAAACATCATGTATTTGGCTCAAATTTGGTGGTAAGGCTAATTTATAAGCTACAGGTCCAGCTTTTGAGAGAATTTCGAAAGGTCCTATATACTTAGGACTAAGCTTTTTGGTCTTAAGCGACCGACCAACTCCAGTCGTGGGAGATACTTTGAGGAAAACATGATCTCCTAGTTCAAATTCTAACGGCTTCCTCCTTTTATCTGCATAACTCTTTTGCCTACTTTGAGCCGTTAGTAATTTCTTTCTTATCATTTCAATTTGTTTGGAGGTCTGGTCAACAATTTCTGGACCAATCAATTGTCTCTCACCTAACTCCGTCCAACACAATGGTGACCTGCACTTTCTGCCATACAACGCTTCATATAGAGCCATCTGAATACTAGAATGATAACTGTTATTATATGCGAATTCTGCTAGTGGTAAGCATACATCCCAGTTTCCCTTCATTTCAAGCACACAAGCCCTTAGCATATCTTCTAATGTTTGAATTGTCCTCTCAGTTTGTCCATCAGTTTGTGGGTGATATGCTGTACTGAATCTCAATTGAGTACCTAGGGCCTGTTGCAATGACTTCCAAAAATTTGATGTAAACCTTGGGTCACGATCTGAAATAATACTATTGGGTACTCCATGAAGTCTCACTACTTCTTTAACATATAACTATGCCAATTTATCCAATGTATATGTTGATTTCATGGCTAGGCAATGGGCTGACTTTGTGAGCCTATCTACTATAACCCATATAGCATTATATCCTAATGATGTTCTAGGTAATCCCATAATGAAGTCCATTGATATACTATCCCACTTCCATTTAGGGATATCTAAAGGTTGTAACATTCCTGCAGGCTTCTGATGTTCTATTTTAACTCTTTGGCATACTAAGCACTTAGACACATACTGGGTAATATCACTTTTCATCCCAGGCTACCAAAACAATTTTCTTAAATCATGATACATTTTTGTAATACCTGGGTGAATAGTGTATTTACTTTGATGTGCCTCTACTAGTATCTTTTCCTTTAACTCTGCTACTGGAGGAACATATACTCTCTTTTGAAACTTGATCAGACCATCATTTGTCTCATTGAATTCCTGCATTTCTTCTTGACTCATCTTTTCTTTAACTACTTGTACAAACTCATCATTCTGCTGGGCTTTCATTAAATCTTGTAAAAATTCATTACCAATTTTGGTCTCATGTAATTGTAGAAACAAGGACATATCCCTAAAATCTTCCAGCATTTTCATTTCATGGATCATCATATAGGCTACATGAATAATTTTTCTGCTAAGTGCATTAGCCACTACATTAGCTTTCCCTGGATGGTATTTTATAGAATGATCATAATCTTTTAACAATTCCATCCAGCGCCTCTGCCTTTCATTCAATTCTTTTTGATCTTCTAAATATTTGAGGCTTTTGTGGTCACAGAACACTTCTACAGTTCCACCATAGAGAAAATGCCTCCATATCTTTAGAGCATGAACAATAGCCGCAAGTTCTAAATCATGTGTAGGATAGTTTTCTTCGTGCGGTTTTAACTGTCGAGAAGCATATGCTACTACTCTATCATTCTGCATTAAGACACAACCCAATCCGTGCTTACTTGCATCTGTGTAAAGCACAAAAGGTTCCTTAGGATTAGGTATAGTTAATACAGGTGGGGTAGTTAACTTGTGCTTTAGTTCACTAAAACTATTTTCGCAATTCATATCCCACACAAAAGGTGTATTCTTTCTCGTAAGTTTTGTAAGCGGCAATGCAATTCGAGAAAAGTCTTGTATAAATCGTCTGTAATAACCTGCTAAACCAAGGAAACTTCTTATCTCAGTGACGGTCTTGGGTTGCTCCCACTTTAGGACTGCATCAACTTTACTTTGGTCTACTGCGACCCTGTCCTTGGAAACAACATGCCCTAAGAACCACACTTCTGTGAGCCAAAACTCACACTTGCTCAGTTTAGCATACAATTTCTTTTTTTTTAAAACAGACAAGATTATTCTCAAATGCATCTCGTGATCCTCTAAAGATTTGGAGTACACTAAGATATCATCAATGAAAACTATCACAAATTGATCTAAGTAGGGCCGGAAAATCCTGTTCATGTAGTCCATGAATATTGCTGGGGCATTTGTTAGACCAAATGGCATCACTAAAAATTCATAATGCCCATAACGAGTTCGAAAAGCAGTTTTGGGAACATCATCTGCCTTAACCCATAATTGATGATATCCAGATCTTAAATCGATTTTTGAAAACACAGTGGCTCCCGCCAACTAATCTAGCAAATCATCAATTCTAGGTAAAGGATATTTGTTTTTAATAGTAACTTTGTTTAGTTCCCTATAGTCAATACATAATCGGAGGCTCCCATCTTTCTTTTTTACAAATAACACTGGAGCACCCCAAGGAGAAACACTTGGTCTGATGAAACCTTTTTCCAATAGCTCTTCTATCTGTTTCTTTAATTCTGCTAATTCAGGTGGTGCCATTCTGTATTGTGCCTTTGATATTGGACTTATTCCTGGCACAAGGTCTATAGAAAACTCTACCTCTCTTTTAGGTGGTAAGTCTTTAAAATCCTTAGGAAATACTTCGGAAAAATCTCTTACTACTGGTATTTCTTCAATCCCTTCATCAACCTCAACATTTACTGAAAAGAAAACCAAATAGGCTTGACATCCTTTCCCCAAACATCTCTCAGCTTGAGCGGTCGATATGAAATTTAGCTTAACCTAAGTATTTCGAACACTTTCTGGAGTAGGTAAGATCAAGGCTTTGTTTTTACAATCAAGGAGAATGTTATTTGTGGAAAGCCAGTTCATGCCTATTATAACATCGATATCTGGGAATGGCATGCACATGAGATCTAGTGTGGTACAACAATGTTCATATTGAACAATGCAATTCAGGCAGACATGGGATGTAATAGCATGGTTACCCGTGGGTGTGGACACATGAAGATCATAAGGTAGCTCAGTAACATACAGACCCAATCCTTTGACACACTTATAAGAAATGAATGAATGACTAGCACCTGAATCAAACAAGGCATATACAAGATACTCATTAACTTTAATCATACCTTCTATAAGATCAGGTGACTGTCGAGCCTCATGTTGCGTAAGAGCAAAGACCCTTCCTTGTGCCTGGGGTCTAGTACGAGCCAAATCTACTCTGCAATCTCTAGCATAGTGTCCAGCCTTGCCACATCGATAACATACATTCTGTCCGGCTAGGCATGGTCTACCGCCATGAGCTTTACCACACTGATCACAAACTGGAGCTTCCCTAGTTTCTTTTTGTATATCTCTTTGCATTATTCGTCCTCCTTGTCTGCCACCTCTCTTGGGCTTTCTGTTATTACTATTCCAGGGTTTCCTTCTTTTCTGACTGGGTCCTCCTAAATTGGTAACCTCTACAGCCTTCTTAGCATTGGCTGATGGAGCAGATGTCAAAAACTTATGATTCAAACTATTCTCCGTGATTCTACTCACCTCAACTAATGCATTAAAAGTTCTGAGCTGCATTGGAGCTACTCGTTCTCTAATAGCAGGTCTAAGTCCTCTCTCCAACTTTTCAGTTTTCCATCTTTCATCATCATGTTGTTGGAGATAAGTAGAGTACCTAGCCAACTGGATGAACATCGCCACATACTCATCTACGGACTGATCTTCCGCTTGTCTTAATGTAATAAACTCGGCTTCTTTCTCATCCCTCACTGATCGCGGGAAATATTTATCATAGAACTGTTCCAAGAAGTTCTCCCATGTTAGAGGAACATTTCTAGCCTGCATGATCAATTCCGTATTACGCCACCATCTATCGGCTTCTTTTTCGAGCATGTATGTGGCTAATAATGCTTTCATTTCTGAACTGCATCTCATCAATCTAAAAATTTTCTCCAGGCTAAGAACCCAATCTTCTGCAGCCTGCACATCAAACCTATCATCAAATGAAGGAGGCTGATATTTCCTGAAATTTACGATCATGTTTTGCTCATCAATTACTGCTCCAGCTGCTTGCTCTACTTGTACAACTTGTGGCACTGGTGGCTGATTAGCTTTTGCTTGTTGTTCTTGTCTTTGTGCTTCTATAATCTGTTGCAATTGCTCAATGGTTCGTTGTTGTTGATCTAATCTTTGCATTATAACTTGTAGAGGATCAACTTGAGGCTCTTCCCTAGATTGTTGCTCAGAGACTACTGTTTGAGTTTGTTGTCTTGTTCGAACCATCTTTAACTATATAAACAATTCAATTCATAAAGATAAAGCAATTACACTAAGAATATACAAAACAAAACATTTCATTTATATATAGCAACTTTGTACATGCAAGTTCTCATATCTCAAATACATTAGCATAGCTCTAAACTTTTAACATTCAAATGCTTATATACATCAAAATTTACAGTTCTACTATTCACATTTTTACATATGCACATAAACATCTTTATAACTAGTCATCAAGGCCTTTCCGAGCTTGATTCGGCATCATCAGGCGGTGGTCTAGGCTTCTTACACCTCAGCTTCTTAGCTCGTGTCTTGCCTTCTTCAGTACAAACCTCTACACAATGCTCAAGACAAGAGAATTCTTGATCCATCAACTTATTGCGAATGGTTGTCCAAAATAAGTCTCTAGGGATTTGTCTCACCATAGTATCGATCCACAGTTTTTCTGAGTAATGCAACCCTTTTTCGGCGAAAAACTGCTTTACTTGTACTACCTTGCTAATAAATGTAGGAATCTGTTTAGGACCTGGACGATACTTAGCACTTTCCTTGAAACATCTCCTTACTATCCTATATATCAAGTACTCCTCATCACAAGGCCCATCAGTACTGTTTTCAGGATCCAAGAGAAACCCTGCCTCATAATCAACATCTTCTTCTTCTATTTTTCCTTCATAATCAGGAGGCATAGCTATTATTGGTTCTTGCTTTAATTTTGAAGTACCTTCTCCAGAATTCACTTCCCTTTCCTCCTTCATAGTACTATTGGAGCCTACACTCTCACCCCAATCTAGATCCATCCTATCATAAGGTTCAATGATCTTGCTTTGACTAGGTGATGGCATCTTTACCTTCATCAAAGCACAAAAGCATATATAATTAGTTATTCCAATCCAAAGGAATAATAACTAATTTCTACATATTCAAACTTTCCTTTTGCCTGAATCTCTGCTCTGATACCAAAAATGTAACGCCTCATACTTAGACTCATTTCCCATGTACTAAACTATATTAAGTCCATTAATACTTGATTAGAGACTTGATTATATAAAACAAACTTAAACCAATTTATTTCATTTCGGGTAACATGCCCTTGGTTAACTTCATTTTACCCAGTGAACTTTGAAAATTCATAACTAAATCCAGAAAAATCATATTGACATGGTTCAAGTCTCTAAATATAGCTTAAAAGATTCTATACATGGGAAAAATGTTTAACAGGGAAGTTACTTGGCCAACTTATACAATAAGTTCGTATTATTTGTACTGTAGCAATGGTCATTTTTGAAAATTTCTGATCCTGACCATAACTTTGAAAAATCACCATAAATCATACACAACTCCAAATTGAGTGATCTTTGTGTCTATGAAAAGCTACACATGTCTAGTTTTTATACATATGAAACAATAATACATTGAACATATCAGTGTATGTACAGTACTTCGAATTGTCAACTATGTTCAGAAAGGTCTCTTGCATTCTCCCAACATTCCAAAATACACACTCATATATACATAAATAGTCAGGACTTGCCTTTATCTTACATGATACTCCATAAGAACTTAGAGGAAAATATTAACATGGAAGCATAGCATGATCATATCCCATAAGGTTTTACATAACCTCTCATATAATAGTATCAACCTAAGTATCATTAGCTTGAATATTACTTTGCTTCTCCTTGCCTTTCCTTTCTTGGGTAATCTTGCCATAACTTGAACATAAAATTGGTTAGACATTTGGAGAGGGGTGAGATTCAAAGAATCTCAATAGTAACTACCATCATGCACACATATCATCATATATATTACAAGTATTCATCTCAAAACACATTAAGCATGTAATCAAATTATTTTGGCATAACCATTTTATAAAAATTTGGGCAGTACTTCCCCTTGTATTTAGACATATCCAGGGTCACATTACCCTTCAAAAAATCCAACCAACAATGCCAAATCATCACAAGACAACATTCCAAACATTAAACACATCATTCAAACCAAGCAACATCAATGATAATACATAAGCATAGATAGGTGAGTTAACTACCTTTGGGCTTTCCACTAATCTCCAAACTTGCAAACCTTTTCCTTGATCTTCTAACACTCCTTTGGATCCTATAGCATAATCAAATAATGCCATTAACCACTAGTTATCCAATTTCATTCACAAAGTGCTCACTTGAACTAAAATTTGCACTTTGTTATCCATCATGCATTCCTTGTACAGCATACTTGTTCTAACCTATTTCGGACCCAAGAAATCCATTTTTGAGGTCAAAAACTTGAAATTCCCTTCCTATAATGAACCCTAATTGGGCAGAAAATTATCATAAATTATAGAAAAATAACTAACCGATTAATTTGTGATCCAATTATATATTCTTGCACCTTATGGCCTATATAACCCTTTTAATGGCTTAGTTTTTCCATACCTTCATTTTCTCTCTCTACTCTCTCTCTAGGTAGAAACTTTCAGCAAGAAAATAGAGGGAAAATAACCATTAAAATTCCTCAAAATTGCTAGGAGACACAAGAAAAGGGTTATAAGATAATACCTTGAAGTTTTGGGACAAATCTTGTGATTTTCTCTTCTTCCTTATGCTCTCTCTCTCTCACGCCTACCTAGCTCTTTTCACCACTGAACCAGCGTCTCTTTCTCGTAGGGGAAGATGAAATGATGGTTTAAGATGGTAATTATGTAATATAATAACTTAATTTACTTTTATTTCTATTTTCATTTACTTTTCTTTTAAAAAGCTTTTCCAACAATTCCCTTCATGTCCCATTCAGAAATCATACGTGTTTCATCCTCCTTCTGGCCAAAAATTGTTTAAATAATATTTATGGACCAAAATACCCTTTACCAATTAAATTTACCCGTACCGATTGGGTATTTTTGCCAAAATTATCATTACATTGGTAAAGAATTATCCAACCATTACTTTTGGTCCAAAACCATTATCTAGACCCAAAATATATTTTAACAAAGTCCAATCACTGTCCTTGGATCAATACTGCCTTTTCCTGCAGTCTAAACTGACTTTTATCGGGTAAAATATTAATATTAAATTCTAATCACCCAATAAATATGATTTTGACCTTAATAAATTCTATACTATATTTCATTGGGTCTAACTCATTGAGAGCTTCATTTTGACTATAATTTTTTATATTTACAAAAATGTCCTTGACCTGGGACTAATTTATAATTTTTAAAACTTTCGGGTCATTAGGTGTAATTTACCCCAAAATTAATAAATTCTCCTTCACCATCCTCCTGCGTCCACCGAAATTTTTTTTTTATTTTTTTTTTCTTTTCCTTTTTCCTTTTTTTTTTTTTCCCTTCCAGGGGCAAAATCATTATTTTTTTCTTTTTCCTTTCAACTGAGATAATTAACTTCTTTGTCCTATTTCATGCCAAATGATGTACATCCATTTTTACAAATTCATTATATATTTCAAAATATTGAACCTCGATTATCCATAAAAATTTCAGGATGTTACAATATCAATGGTACCTGACAATATTACCTTATCTATAAAGTATGATGGCTCTGAAAATCTCTCAAGAAGGTTAGGATATGTGGCAAAGACTATTGCATCTAATGGATTTTTGTAGTTGGTAATTAACAATTCTAGGGGTATGTCCATTTCAACAATACCACATTTTGGATTACATAACTTTCCATCATTGACATTTAAAACTCACTGTGAGAGTGGTTTGACATCTTCAAGGTTGTTTGCTAACATAGATGACTAAAGCCTCATGTTTATTGTCAACTAAAAAATCTTGCAATTGTTCCATAGGTATGATGCATTTATTGACGAGTTAACTATCTCAGATCTTGTACCTTTAGGAATTATTGGTAGGATTTGTCTAATTTCTCCACCCATAACTACAAACTTTCCACCAAATGGTAAATTATTTGCATTAGGTGTTGTCATGCTAAGTATGTCTCTCATTGTGCTATCAAAAGCTTCTATGGCATGTCTTTTAATCATTAGTGATTCATCCCATATGATCAGTTTTGCTCTTCTTAATAGTTTTGCTAAATCAAAATTCTATTTGATGTTACATATTGTCTCTTCATGAATTTCAAGTGGAATGTGGAATCTTGAATGTGTTGTTCTTCCTCCAGGCAATAATGTTGTAGCTATACCACTTGAGGCAACATTTAGCACTATATCTCCTCTAGCTCGAAGTGCACATGACAATGCATTCTAGAGGTATGTTTTTCCGATTCCTCCATATCCATATATAAAGTAAAAATAGTTTGAAGGAGTATCTATAGTTGCAAGAATAGTATCAAATATTAATGTTTGTTCAGCAGTGAGAGATGCAACCAATTTAGTTACTTGCATTTCCATTTGAAATCTATCATAGTTCAATTCTTCGAAAATCAAGTGGTTTGCGTCACCAATTGTCCCTCTGTAAAAACTTGAGCTGATTGGTAGGAACTGATTTACACTTTTGGCACTTCTTTGCAAAATCTTGTCAATTTCAATTAATGATGCTTCCTCTTTTTCTTCTTTTGAAAAGCCGACCTCTATGAGGAAAAACAAGTTAGCTTCTTTTTTGGTCAAGTAGATGCTTCAAAGTGTAGACAAAATATATATGTGTAGCAGAAAAGAAATCTAAAGGTCAACATTTATAAATAAAATAAGTTCTATATATATCTTTGTGCCAATTGCTAATTTATGGAATATAAAAGAATTGAACTACAGGGAAACAAAATTATGCAATATATTTTTTGTACAAATATTATGGAAAATAAATATGGAATTTTATTAACTTGAACTTGTAATAGATTTTATATGAAACATACTTTGACTAAGTAATACTTGCAAGGTTTTGGTTATTATGTGGTACATACATCAAGTCTTTTGATAGTAAATTAGGTATTTGCTACCAGACATATTCAACTCTACTTAAGTAACCTGATAATAACATGCTGCAGAATAGCTTTCAATGTTGGTAACCACTTGAGCATTGTGCTGCTTCTTTGATAGCATTAATATACTCTTGGTCATCTTCAAGCAATCCCATAGCATAACATGCTGACTTGAAAGTGGGATAGACCACATTGTTTACAGTACTTAAATCTTCCTAGCATGTTGGACCTCTAACCTTGTTTAGAAAGATTTGGAGAAAGTAAAGTTCTCTGGAAGTAGGAGATATATGTTGTAATCTTCTGATGGAAAAAGCCTTTTTGTCTAGCTTTCCATTCTCTTGTGTTCTTTTTGTGTACAAATTTCAAAGGAAATTTAGCACAAGTTAGGTCCCTTGCTTCAGGATGTCTTTAATTGCACTGCATCCATGATGTGAATATAGATTGCTTGATTGTTTCTCACTGAAGTACCTTTTGCAAGTGATCTAATGTAAAGTATACTACTGATTATTGATTAGGTAGATGGAAGTTAAACCTTTCAATAGGGGGATATCTGTGATATGTCTCAAATCCAAATATTCTCCATGCTGCTTCACATGCGGAGACATAATGACAATCAAGGTATTGTTGGATCTCATCAATCTCATTACTTTCCTCTTCTTTGGATCAGTTACGATATATTGTAGCTATGACTCTATCATTCCCCCTATTGATATATTTGGATAGGTACTTGATTGCTCTTGACTGGTTTGTTTTTTCAACATTTAAATGCGCATGAAACAATTGCAATAAATAAGCATTATATGGAATAACATATCTGTTATCTAAAGAAATGCCATTTTTAACTATGCATTTTCCATTATTTCTTCGTCTCTAAGTGGGATAGCCCTCTTCATTAAGAATTGTATGAGTGTTGAATTTCTTTGGGAAATATTTGTTAGGTTGATTGGTCACCCAAGAGGGGGGGTGAATTGGGTGATGCAAGATTTTCGCTCTTTTGGATCACAACCCAATTTCACTAAGAGTGCAGCAAAACAGGGATAAACAGAGAGAGTTGTGTGCAGCAACTGAGTAGAGAAGATGAAGAACAATACACAACAATTTATATTAGTTCAGCCTAACCACTTGGCCTACATCCAGTCCCCAAGCCACTATTTGAGATTTTCCACTACATCCCACAGGTTTGATCCAGGCACCTGTGAAGCCTTAGTACATTCCCACAAGTTTCAGTAGGCACTTGTGAAGCCACTCTCCCCACACCCTTACAAGATGTGTAAATCCCTTAGTGTTTCCCCACACTAAGATTCTACCAAGAATATGTAGAAGAAAATATTTACAGAATGAAAACTCTCTTGAAGAGTAGATAATACATTAAAAGCTCACTCTATTGAGGTGGATTTTTCAAACAATGCTGTGATAGAAAGATTTTACAAATGGTTGTAGTATTTTCGCATAAACACTCTTAAGATCATTACCCATAAGTTCAAATGATGTTATATTTGTAGATTTGTAGTGTAATTAGATGTTAGACACAAGATTTAGCCGTTAAAGATGTTACCCAACGGTTACTCTGCAAAACTAGCCGTTTACCAACAACATTTAATGTTTCTGACATTCTAAAATTCAAATTTTGGATGTCAACAGACGAATTTTGAAGAGACCGTAAGTTAAAGTTTTTAGCGTTGAACTTCGAAATTCGTCTATTCAAAGCTGAAATTCGAATTTTCATCTTGACAAATGTTTCTATGTTCGAACATCTGAATTTTTAAGTTTAAAGTTCTTCTGGTAAATGTGAATATTATTCCATATTGTTATAATACCTTCGAAGTTCAAATTTTGGTTCCCAAAATTCGTCTGACAGTGAGCAACTCAATATGGCACAAGTTCTTCCTTTTGAAATTCAAATTTTGGATGTGAAAATTCGTCTGTTGATTGTTCTAGAAGTATTTCTGTGTTTCTGGATATTCAAAATTCAAATTTTCAAAGCTAAAATTCGTCTGTTATACTTGAAGTTCGAATTTTGGAAGCCAAAATTCGTCTGTTAGCTTTTCTGGAAGTATTTTCACATTCTGGTATTTCTAAATTCAAATATTTAAAGTCAAAATTTGTCTGTTGGACCTGAAGTTCAAATTTTGGAAGCTAAAATTTGTCTGTCAGTGGCAAGCTCAACTTTGCACGAAAGTTCTCTTTGAAATTTGAATTTCGAAGGCCCAAAATTCGTCTATCGCAACGGAACCTACGTAACTTTGAATTTTGCAGTGTAGACAATTTTGCATAAGCCATAACTCTCTCATTTTAACTCCAAATTAAGCAAATGACCTATGTTTGGAAAGCTCTCAATGTCTACTTTCAAATGAAAGAAGTTTTACTTCAAAACAACCTATTTTGTGAGATATGATTGAAAGAGTGATAAGAGGTCAAAACTAAAAATTCATATCTCACTACTCAACTTTAAATAACCATAGCTTTTTCATATGACCTTCATTTTGAGTGAAATAACCTTCTTTGAAAAGCTTATTAAGTCTAGTTTCATATGAAATAAGTTTTACATCAAAGACACATGTATTTTGAGAGATATATTAAAAATACTAATTAAAGGTCAAACTCTAGATTCTTGAAAACCAGATTTCACTAACTATGGTTGACTCGAAATTCAAATTTCAGCACTTGAAATTCATCTGTGAGAGATAATATCTCTGGAACTTCAAATTTCAGTCAGTAAAGTTTGTATTTTCACAAAGTGTATGAAGTTTAACTTCTCAAAATTCGTCTATCATCAGAGTTTTTCAAATCTAACTTATGCTAACATCAGACCTACTTAATCTAACTCATTTAAAACATATGGTAACAAGATTAAGTAATTTTCAAAGATTAATCCCACCTCAAGACCTAAGTAAAAAAAAAATATACCTAATGACTAGGTCTTCAAATGTTGAGTTCCACTTCCACTTGGTCATTTTCTTCTTGGCATGCTCCCTTTTGATCTTCTATTTTTAGAGCATCATTTCTTTTCTTCTTTCTTGAGTGAGGCATGATATTGATTTTCATTTCTGTATTCCAATGCTCACTCTTCTTACTTGGACCAACCTACATTTAATATATTACACTTACAAACCAAGTAGTTAGTCTAGTTTATATATCCAACTTATATTATTCATTATAAAAGTACAATGGATATATTTATACATAGCATGATATATGTATTATAATCATAATTAAATACATGCTAATATGTATTTTACTTCTTTAAGGAACATTATATATGTCAGATACATATAATGCATTTGTTCCTTATTACTCTATATTTGTCATCATCAAAACTTATATTATACTAAACCTTACAATATTTACTACATTTCCCATCTTTCATGCATGGAGACTTTGCATTAAAAGAACAACATGGCCCATGTGTCATGAATGTCTCCATAAGGTTATATAATAGAGGTTGTTTATCCTTGTCTGGTATTTCTGCTGAAATGAACCTATCCACATGCTCTGGTGTCTTAATCTTGTCGTACTTAGCAAGAAATAGTAGTATGTGTGAATGTGACAATCTTCTCTTTTGAAGTTCAATTGTGTAAACCTTTGCAATGGTTAAGTACAAGAATGACTATTAAGTGTCTAGTACTAATAAGTGATTATTTTTGTACAAATGACATTTAAAAAAAGAGAGATACACTACTCAAAAACTTGTTAAAAATTATTACATGTACACACTATACCAAATATATTGTGTAACATCCAGCCGCTTTTCAGGATTGATGACTGTTCCCATAAACCAACACAAGTCTTTTCGATGTGCTTTGTCCTCACTCACACATACCTCCTTCCCAGGAGGTCACCCATCCCAAGATTGCTCCCAGTCAAGCACGCTTAATTGAGGAGTACTTAAGGGATAGGCTACCAAAAAGGTAAGTGCACCTTGTTGGTATAGATAGTACCTATCAATTCTTTTAAGCTATCCTTAACCGTATAATCCCATACCTATACAGTCTCTGGATCCCTCTCGTTCTGGTATGCATTCGATTCATTCATATGCCCCTCCCGCTTAGAAGCCTGCCAGGAGCCGCTCCTTGTCCGTGCCTCATTACTTTTATCTCACCCCTTTTTCTTGCACCGGCGATCACTCCCCGCCCTCATCAGCGCCCGGATGTCACATGCCCACCAGCTTCCACTTGGTTCGTCCCCGAACCATACCATACTGAGAGAGGCTGGGCTCTGATACCAACTGTAACATCCATCCGCTTTTCAGGATTGATGACTGTCCCCACAAACCAACACAAGCCTTTTCGGTGTGCTTTGTCCTCACTCACACATACCTCCTTCCCAGGAGGTCACCTATCCCAAGATTGCTCCCAGTCAAGCACGCTTAACTGAGGAGTACTTAAGGGATAGGCTACCGAAAAGGTAGGCGCACCTTGTTGGTATAGATAGTACCTATCAATTCTTTTAAGCTATCCTTAACCGTATAGTCCCATACCTATACAGTCTCTGGATCCCTCTCGTTCTGGTATACATTTGATTCATTCATATGCCCCTCCCACTTAGAAGCCTGCCAGGAGCCGCTCCTTGTCCGTGCCTCATTACTTTTATCTCACCCCTTTTTCTTACACCGGCGATCACTCCCCGCCCTCATCAGCGCCCGGATGTCACATATTGCGTTGTTTAATAATTGCAAGTAGGAGCCTCAATTTAAGCCTGAAGATCCTTGAAACAATTTCAACTCTTTCGGATGGAGAAAGAGAGTCTTTTCACATTCTCTCTTAATTTCTGGCCATTCAGGATTACCTGTAAATGTGATAAAGATGTCAGGATATCCTACCCATCTACAAATGGCCATTGCAATCTGATAATTTTAGAGCAGATATCTATCCCCAGTAAAAGAAGTAGGTAAAATAACTCGCTTCCCCACTAAGATACCAATGTGTCTCCTCTTATAACTACTTCATTTAATCCTTAGTACAAATCAACACGAAGATTTTTTTGATGACTTCTCATGTATTGAAGCCTTTGCGATTCCATCATTGTATAACCATCAACAATAAATGGAAGTAGAAGTTTCCTTTCTCTAACTAACATTGATGTCTCAATATGCCTAGTCATTAATCTATAGGCAAGATACTTTCATATTGTGATTGTCCCTTTCTTTTTTTGTTTTTTGTAGTGAACTTTCACTATGACTGATATTATCTCTATATCCATCTTCACCATATGGAAAAAGTATTGGATATTGCGAGGGAAGGTATGAGTCGTGTGACTCACTAATTCTTTTGAGCTTTCCACTTCTCTTCTCAACAATTATGTCCCTTGGATTATATGACATATCTAAATCTTCAACAATCAATGCTGCAACTTTAGAAGACAAAGGTAAATTATATATTCGACCATCTTTTTCTCTTATAAACAATAGACAAAGTCGTAAATTTAATTGATCATTTGCATGGATCATATTGGAAGCTAGTTGATATTGTTGAACATAAATATTGACAGCATCCAATTCTTGCATTATCTTGCTAGCAATACGTGGATTCAGCTTGGTTTTATTGTCATGTGAGCTGAAATTCATGACAATACACTATGTAAAAAAATGAAATACTGAAATTTGATTATATGATTTGGAATGAAAGGAAAAAAATAAAACAACGCTTATCTTATAGCTTTTATTCTATTCTATACTTCATTCTCAGTATCATAAATATACAGCCATGAATAGGCTAGTCTATTCCCTTCAGTTGATAATAAACTCCCTATTCTATGGTAGTTTTGACCAAAAAGAACAAAGGTATATGGACCTTTTCCAGAGTTGAGATAATGATTGATGTGTCCACCTATAGATATAAATGAAAACATGTTGTAGGACCTAATATTAGATAAGAAATTTTTTGACTTAAGTGTCACAATGTTAAAGAAAAGACTGTGCAAATAAGGTGGTGGCTTTAGCATAGTTGGAAGCTGAACTTTTTCTTATCCACAACATAAAGAGAAGGTAATCCCTGGGTATTCCCTGTTTGATCTTACTCTCTCTTCTAATCACATTTGAGCATGGTAAAATTGACAAGTATGGGTGGTATCACCCAAATCTAAGTAACCAGTATGATAACATGTATGTTTGTATGTATTAATGTACAAACTACATTTGGTGATTAAAAAGAAAAGCAAGGCATAAAAGGCAAGTTTAGTTACGTACTTATGTCTTGTTCAATAATGGTATATGTTTCTTGTTCATCTTCAATTTGGACCTCATCAAGATCAGGGTCTTCCTCAGCAATCATTTGATTATTTAGCAACACATGGATGTTTATGTTTCATTAATGCCAGCAATTGCTAACCAAGTAGTTCCTTGAACAACGAAAATAGGATAAAGTAATTTAAGGCATACCCTTCTCAATTTCTACTATTGCGTGATATTTTCCTTTTTCAAGGTTTGTAAGTCTAGAACTTGTATTACATTAGAATGTGCCAGTTATGTAGTTTGAAACTTTGATACATGAAACACAAATGATGATCTTGTGATATATAATACCTTACCATATTCGATGTTGGCAAACTTGCTACTTAAATCATTCTTGATATTTGTCACATCTTGTAACGGGTACCTTGGAACATGTGTGTTTTGATATCTGAAATTTGATTGAGACCATATGTATTGTGATGGAGTATAGATGAGCTTATTCATTCTACTAGTCAAGTTTAGTATTGGTTGATCTTTGTTACACAAATGAGAACCTATATAAACGTAAGAAATGCCCAATGAATCTATGATTTAAGTTCTTCTATTTTCTCATCTGAAAAAAATATGATCAGATGCCAGATAATGTACTTGATAAGGAATGGCTATCAGATCCTTTAGATTGCATTTCTATTTTCTTTTTCACATGTTCTACTTGTCGCTGGTATATATTCAAGTTATCATTCGTGCCAGTCTTGTGGGTTATAGTATGCTCAATTTTTCTATTTTCCATATCATTAATTGTAGAGCAACATGGCTTTGAAGTGGAATGATTATTTGAGTCAAATTAATATATGCCATAGTGAGTATAATGTACTGATGCAAATAATTATACAATAAGAAATACCTGGAAATAATTTGTTACTTTAAACGCACTATCATTTAGCCACTGCTATAATAAATACTGTCTTATACTTCTTTTTTGTCTTGTGGAAATTAAATATTGATTGGTTAGTTTGAACATGATTAACACTACGGAGAAGGGGGAAAAGAACAAAAGAAAAAGAACAGGAGAAATTTCAAAGTAGTGAAAGAAAAAATAACATGGACGGTCAATTGAAACACTTGGCTAGCTGTGTAGTATATTAGAAATTGGATCGAGATTTTAGAGAGCCTTGAAAAAAAAAAACCCATTGCAAGTTGAGCAACAAACCATTTTGAACAGTTTTGAATTTAACGCGGCAGAGAATGACAAGATCAAGGGCACAAAGATGAACACAAAAAATGTACTCTTAAAAATATTTGTTTAATAGTAAGGAGCCATATTACTATGAGCAATTAATGCTAGAAGAAACCATGTCAAATTTGACAAAAAGTTGTCCCATCAGTATTAAAACAGATTGATCTAGTTTCATTTGTGTCCAAATAACTAGTGTGGATTAAACAGTAATTTGACAAAATTAATGTCTTGTTAACTTAAAATATATTGTTCATTTAACTATATGGGAGAAAAAAAAAGAAAGAAAAAAAAAACCAATATGAATTAGCAAATTTATTTAGCTGGATCATGAACACTAAAGAAATATATTCAATATAACTTTATCAACACATAGATTTCCATGTGATCTATGTGATTTTGATGAATTTTTTATATGCATGGCATATATTTTAAGTTGATTTTGTGTGTGATAAAATCACAAGGATCAAGGCATCATAATTCGAATCCATAACTTGTAAAAAAATATGTTCCTGCCACCAATGATGGCGATGAAAAATTGGAAAGACAAGAATAAATCAGCCTTAATTTTAAACTGAGAAATTACCATTGGTCTACCCATATAGTTACAATTAATTACATATGCCAACACTTTCTCACAGAAATTTACTATCCATTGTGTGGCACAAAAAAACAAAAAAAAGGATAAACCTACACCATTCTATTTTAGTATATTGTTCCTCTTGCAAGTAGCCATATACTGCTATACATTAATAAAGTACCTAGATGAAGTTGACCACATTATGTACAATCCAAAAAAGGATCAACTTGGATGACAAAAAGTCACGAACATATTATATGATTATATAAATCGACATTACAAGCAAAGAACTCACTAACGTGCTCCATAATAATCCTTAATCGACCTTCTCTTGCTTGATCATTTTGGGAGGTTTTGTTGCAGAGAACTTTGATGTCATCTCTTCACCAAGATCAACATGTTGAATTTCTTTCTCATTTCTTTTGCCCTTCTTTTTTTACCCTTTGTTAATGGTTGGAGTGCAAAATTCTGAAATGGTCACACAATCAAGGTGTGTATGATCATCTACATCAGAAACTTCCTTTGATGATGTTGATCCAATAGGTGTTGTCGACTGCTGATAATTGTGTGACACATCTGAATTGCTTCCCTGTAGTCTTATGAACATATATTGAAATATATTAAATAGAGGACAGTAAAAAAAATGACAAACTAAGCAAAGTAAACAAGCATATTACAAAACCATGAGCTGATACCTTATTTTCAATAACTAAGATTATTTGCATTCACTTAGAAAGTAGAAGAAAAATAGAATGTTATAAAATCAAACAAAGGTAGTTCATTTGCAACAACATATATTATTTGCATCATTCAGACTAACTTGAGAGTCCTGCAACACATATGAAAGAAATGTGTCATTTAAATATTGATATTTATGGGAAATGTATAATGTAATAAATTAGATTAGACAAACCAATCTACTGATACCTCAAAATTAGAGTATGTAAACCTTTGAATTCTCTCTTATTGGTTGAGAAGTCAATTATTGTGCACGAAGAGAATTTCTTGCTGAATTGGGTTTGATCAAATTTAACCATTAGAATTATCTGACTCCCAACTAAAGTTTCAAGAACAGCTAGAAATGAGTGTGCATGACCTCCATGCATAATTTTATTCCAGACAATACATAAGACATTAAATAGAGAATATCAAACATGGAACAAAATGATATAATAGAACTTTGTTCATAATACCCACTTGCTCTAGTTTTTCTTTTAAGTCTTTAGCAAATTTGTCAACCAGATTTACAACATGCCGAGCAAAAAACACCACAAACATCTTGCCACTACCATCAAAGATTATGTTATGTACCTTGAATCTTTAAAAAATTGGTATATCAATAATTTAAAAGCATTTATAGCATAACTTATTTAAAAGGCAAAAAAATATAATACAATTGTAGCAACAATGCCATATTGAAACTAACCTTGGTTGTGTAGTAGGGAATTCGTTCTAACAAGAGAAACAGTATGGTTTTTCATTGTTCACCTTTGGCTTTGAAGAACACTCAACACAACCTCCAATCATCCACCCAAAGCTTGTTTCAAGTTTTTGGACCGTCACAAGTGTCACAGCTACTGTTTTCTATAATAGTAACATAAAGACATTATGGCACTTGGCACTAATCCAATAAAAAATAATATGTCATCAGTAAAAATGTGCTAGATAATAATACCACTATATCTTATAAATGACTTAGTTACTACCAAGACTAACTTTAAGTACTGTTAAATAAAACACTTACAGTTGTCTTTGCCAAAATATCAGCAACAGGAATTCTAGTATGAAACTTTACCAGGTCTCCTTTGGTTATTGGAGATGAGAATTGTGTTATGGTCTAAGTGAACCTTTAAGATTCAACCAAGGTAGCCTAACAGGAAATACAATGACTATCACAAAGCTAATGAGATAATATCTAATAAGAGGGTTAAAGTGCAAATCTGCCCTCAAAGTATCCTCAATTATTACTGGTATTCTAAACTTATTTTTGGAGCAATGTTGCCCATAAAGTGTCAAATTTGGAGCAATTTTGTCCAAAACTAACAAAAGGCATTAATGTCTACTATCTCTGCCACATGGTTGCCACGTGTTAGCCATGTCACATGCCATGTATTACATCAAAATGAGTCAGGTAGTTCGAAAAGACAAGCAAAGTTGGAAAATGAAGACTTGAGAAGCTTGCAAGAAGAAAACAAAGGTGTAAGAAGTCGAGAAAGAAGGTTTGCGAGAGAAGAAGCTATTCTCCCTGAATAAAAGATTAAGTAAATGATTGCCAGGAGCATTTTGATGGACAAAGCCGTACTAATCGATTGTGATGGGTACGTAACAAGTTATCACGGGAAAGATGAGAAGAATAAAAGTTGTTATATTGTAGAGTATAACCGATTGTCAAGTAATAGAAAAGGCACAAACATGAATGACATGGCTGTTCAACTGGTCAAAATTAAATTTAAAACTGATTTACAATATAGCGCGAACTAGGTCGTCTTCCAAAAAAATAAATTGAGTTACTTAATTAAATCAAGAATAAAGCAAAATAAAATTAATTAAAACAAGCAATTAAAAATTGGGGGGGGTTTAGAAATTAAATTCAATTAATTAACTAAAATAAAATCAATTACTGAAGTAATTAAAGTAATAATAAGATTAAATAAGTGTAACCAGTCACAAATCAATTGCATAATGCAAAATCTTTTTCAACATCTCTTTTAGTTTATTAATCTGATTCAGTTTAACATCTTGATATTCTAATAAAAATTTCTCTAAATAATCATCTATAGATTAAGTCACTACTAATATTATAATTAACTGAAATCTCAATTAATATATGACATAGCACCAATCTCAATATAAAATATACCATTAACAAAGCTTAAATAATCATTTAAACAGAGTTAGAATATCTCATTATTACAGAAATCAATCAATTACAATAATCAAACTCCTCAGATTAAACCTTAAACCCAAATTCATACAACTTGATTAACTCTAATTAGTAGCAAATAAAATAGCATAAAAATAGAGAAAGAAAATATAGATGAACTAAAATATAAAATAAAATAAATTTCAATAGACACATTTGCAAAAATATAAAGTAGGAAATTAAACCCAAGATTGAATCAATAAATCAAATAAATCAAGTTAATTCCAATTTTAAGAAAATAACATAAATGATATTCAATTAAGTTCAAATAATTTGTATAAAATAAAATAATAGTCAATATCCACAATGTGCAAAAAGATTAAATGAGAATTTTAAATATAAAACTAAAGAATTAATCAAATGAATCCCATTAATTAAAAATTGGCTAATAAAATAAAATATAGTCCAACTAATCTTAATTAGCCAAAATTCATTAATAAAAAGACTAAGTAATAAGGATAAAAATATATAAAAATACAATTTATCAATGAATAAAAGAAATTATAATCAACTGTTAGGCATTAGTAGAGATGGCATTAGATGAAATTCGAGGTAAAAAGAAAGGTTACTAATGCCTCAAGGAATTTTATCAAATTAAATTAAACATGAATAAAATTAATCTTTTAAGGATGTGATGTAGGATGGAACTGTGTAGTATTTTATCAAAATTTAAACATGAAAAAGTTTCAATGATGTAGCACCCGCCCTCTTCAGGAATTTTATCAAAATTTTCAAATAGAGGTTGCGTTCCAATATTCACTTGAATCTTACTACCCCAAATATAATCAACAAGACTAAATCAATGACACAATACATGCATTTAAGGAATATGATAGAATCAAATCACTAACAAACCTGATCATCTGCTAACAACAATGCAATATAATTAATGTTAGGTTTGCTGCCTTCCCAAGAGGGAGGGTGAATTGAGAAGTTTGAAATTTTCTGCAAAATTGAAATGCAGTAGTGATAATAAAGGTTGCTAAAAAACAGAGTACAGAATATAAAGAACAGTTGCAAAGTAAATGAGGAGAGGACATAAAGATTTATCCTTATTCGGTCTATTCCACTTGACATACATCCAGTCCTTAAACCATCACTTGAGATATCTCCATTATATTTTGCAAGATTTAAATGGGTTCTTACAAAAACTGCAGTACAACTCCAGATCAAACTTTGAGCCTAACAGAAAACTCTCACTCTTCATACGCATGAGTACGAACAAATCTCTTAGTATTTTCTTACACTAAGTGTTATCTATAAGTATGTGAAATATACAAATCAAGGTATGAAATTATCTCTGAAAAGAGCGGATATAAAAGTTTAAGAGCAATGAATGAGCTAAGTAGAAGGTAGGTAGACTTTTAATGAATCAGAAATAAATGCTGCAGAGTTTTGGCGTTTATATGTTTTTCCTCCTTACCCAACAAATTAAATTAGTTCTTATTTATAGTTTGAGAGCAAAACTATCAATTGAAAGCAAGAATTAGCCATTACTCTTAGAAAATAGCCGTTAACCTACCGCATTAAATGCGTCTGACAGAGATTATTCAGATAACCTTATCAGGTTTTACAAATAACGGATGACCATTGACTCTTAGTTTCAAAGTTAGACTTTCATTATGTGGATAATCTAACTATATTATGCGGATAACGATCATGCCAGAATAACTAAGTTTTAGCTCAAGAACATTTTTATGAAAAGCAACTTAGTTGTTTGAATAACGTCTCATAAACTTGGATACCTTTAAAAATTATTAGAATTATCTCTTAGGATATTATTTTTTATTCGGATAACATTTAATCAACACAAACTAAGTTTTTGAAAAACACTGGTTATCAAGATAACCTCCCAATGTTATGCGAATAACCAATTTAATAGAAGCAGGTCCAAGAGTTTTGTAACATACGTTATACGGATAATCTCCCTAGGTTATTTGAATAACGAACAGCACAGAACAACTGACCTTTACTATTAAGCCCCTTATGCGAATAAGATAAGCACCTTATCAGGAAAATGAGCTAGACAAAAACAAGAACATGGTGCAGACCTTAGTTATGCGGATAATCTCAAGTCTTTTCATGAAAACGAAGAGAAAACACTTAGAAACAATATTGAGATTAAGATTTTATCCCCATAACTTCTAGGTGTTATGTGCATAAAATAAAAACCTTTCATGAAAACCATTTTGAAAACATGAGCTAAACATTAATCATTAAAGTAGATGCCTCATTTAATATTAGGATAAGCAGAATAAGTAGCATTTAAAGATTAACTACCTTCTTTTACAAAGGGATTCCTAAAAATGTATGTAAAAATTCTTCAACCTTCAAAAATCTCTAACTTTGATCTTCATATGACTTGTACTCATTTGATATTTGATTTTCAAGCTCATTGTTGTTTAAAGTCATCAAAACCATCTGAATTAACAATTAATGCCTTGACTAGCTTGTCCCTTCACAATCCACCTCCGAAGTACCCTTACATGAATCCTCCATGTTTCCTTTCGCGTATTTGAATCGTTGATATGGTGCAATTCGTTACTTGCCATGCCTTTGCTTGTTCACAAGACCGATAACCAATTCGTAGGAAAATGGCAAAGACAAAAGGCCTAATACTCCAACATTTATCTGAATTACAATTGGAAAGGATCTTATATGCTCATGCCGTCTTATATTCGACTTTGAAAAAATAGTAAATGGAGGGAAAAAGAAAATTACAATTACTCAGAGTAACAACCTTCAAATTTGAACTGCAGTAAATTGGAGGGAGATTTCTTGCAATTTCCAACAGGACCCGTAAAATTACAGCATATCAAATCAAACAATTGATTCTGGGGAGCAAAGACATTTTTTTTATCTAAACTAATGAGGGAATGGAAAACAAAGCTCTTTAAATAAAACAAACCCTAAAAAAAGTAGTGGATCAATAAAATGACACATCCACAAAGAAAGAAATTGAATAAAAAAAATTCAAACGACAAAGTTTTCAGCCTCAACCTTTTCCCTTAAACCATTTTCCTTATTGTGGCCTAGCCTTTAGACTCCCAACCAACACCCCACAAGGAAAAAAATGCACCTGTAATTTGTATACGGAAAATATAATGACATCTTCTTTTTTCTACAAAAGAAACAATGTTTTATCCACAGAAATTATACTCACTTTAAAAATTTAATAATGTTTCTCCACAACATGGAAGAAAAAGTGGAACACTCAGCGCTCCACAATTCCAATTTACAAATACAATAAGAGGCCCACATAAAGAATAACCAACAAACAAAATTCTGCCACGTAAAAAAAGTTCCCAAAAACATTGACTACACGCAGCCCAAACCTAGAAACCACAACTATTCACATGGACCCCACAACAAATAATTGACTGCATGCAGCCCAAAACTAGAAACCACAACTATTCACATGGACCCCACAACGCAATTAAAAAAGATGTAAGAACATTTTCCAACCAATAAGATATAAGAAAAACAATGACAACATGGAGCCAAATGCACGAGTTAACGCTATTGATGGCTGATCAAGGGTAATGGGCTCACATTCTTTTATAGAAAGATAATCCTCTCTTTTATTTTTAATATAAAATTATTTTAATCAAATTATATGAATTAAAAATTAAAATTAAAATTAATTAATTATCTCAATTTTTTTAAAAATTTTAATATTTTTCTAAAACTATCCTTATTTAATTTTTTTCTCTTTCTCTTTGAATACATTAAATAGTGGTATTTTTTGGAAATGTATAATAAATACTTTCTCGTATATTATAAATGGTCTTATATTTAGGATCAAGATAAAAGATCCTATATATAGGACCGGAGGGAGTAAATTAAAATTTATGCTCGTATTAAGCATCATTTAGTTATATATTTGTAAAGTTTTTATATTTCTAAAATTGAAAAGTAGAAATTGGCTCTCTACAATCATAGTATAATTATACAGTTATATAATTATAGAAAAAATACTAAAAAAATAAAAATAACATAGATACATGATTACATAATATTGGAAAGTAAATTTTATTATCTAAACTTTTAAGATAAAAAATAAAAATACTGTGGCAGCAAGGGATGGCGGGAGAGACTCCCAAATAATATATTGATATGTTAAAATTATGGTTCTGAAAATCGGACCGAATTAGTTGGTTCAACCGGGAACCGGTCTCTGGTCTGATCCAGAAAAAAAAAAGAATAATTGAGAATTGAATAATCTGGTCAAGAGCTGGTTAACCCGACCTTGAACCAAGCCAAAACTGGTAAAATTGGCGGGTTGACCGGTTCAAACGAGCTAACAAATTTTATTAATAATATTTTTAATTTTCTATATATTACTCCCTCCGTTCTGCTATATAGAGCATTTTTTTGAGAAATTTATGTTTCATAATATAGTGCACTTTACGGATTACGTAGTATAATTTTTTTTCTCTTTCCAAAATTGTCCTTAATTAATAGACCCAAATATTTATTTATTATTAAAATATTTCATTTCTAAAGCATTTAATAAGGGTAATTTGAGAAAAAGTAGGAAATTTTGTTAGTTATTAATTATTGTCTTGGTCTATGTGCGGTAGTTAAAAGTGCACTATAAACTGGAACAGAGGGAGTATTAAATTTACTTTTTATCCTAGAATAAATATTAATTTTATGATCATGGATAAATATCTTTTATATTTTTTATCTATATTATTAAAAATATATTAATTTATCCACAATGGGCCAACCCCAATTCAATCACTAAACCTTGAACCGTCATCTCATCCAATTTAATAACTGATCTGATTTTTAATACCTTGAAGAATAGTTTATTTGTATGCTTTTCCCTTCTTTTCCAAAACAACTCCACGTTTCCCTCCCTCACTGCATACCACTTTCTAGTTTTTAGGCATTGGAAATAATGAAGTATGGCCTCTTTACCTCATTTCAATTTATTAAATTGATAATCACATTAATCTTCATCATTATTATATATAATACTTTTTGTGCGGGCCGAAACAAGCGTGCCGAGATTACAAGTCCGAGGTCGATGGACGCCCCTTTGAAGCCTCACTTTCCGGGCTCATATACACCGAGCTATAATTCGGAGGCCGAGCTTAAGCGCAACGAGCCGAGTAATACATTGGTTATCGAACGATAAGGCCGAGTAATCGTATGGCCAAATGATTGTCCGACTGAACAACATCTCGGCTATATGGTCGACTACGGGTTTCTCCACGAAAACTGTATTGCCCCAAAAACACCCGGCTAGGAGTAACAGTTATGGAATCGTAACTATAAGATGAAAAATCAGGGATCATGCAAAAAGAGCGCGATACTCCATAATGATCATTTATGAAATATCCTGATAAATTAGGGATTACAAGGAGAAGATGGCTTAACCTTAACGGTCAGGAGAAGGTCAATAAAAGGAAAAAAGATAAGCATAAAGGAAAGGGCACACCAAGAGGAAGGATAGTCTCTCGATTTTTTGACGGAACATTTTGGCACCCACCGTGGGGCCGAGAAAAACTATCCTACCACTACCAAGAATCATGGTGCGAACCAGGAGCAGTGCGGGTGCAGGAGAACAACGCTTCGAAGACAGGCCTTCTTTGGAGGACCACCCTGTCATTCGGGCAATGCGTGAGGAGATGGAGGTATTAAGAAAGGAGAACGAGGAGATGCGTGAAAGGAAAAGGCAGTTGGAGCAGGAACGCTATCATGAAGGTACTTCTCCTCCTCGAGGAAGGGAACGGGGGAATACCAATAGGGATACTCAGCGGTCACATCAGGAGGGAAGTCGACAAGAGGAAATACACCATTCAGAGACAAACATTGACAATTTGCAAGGGGATAAGCAGGCCGTCCGGAGACATCCGTTCATTGATGGCATCATGGAGACGCCATTGCCAAAAGGGTGGAAGGGCTTAAACCTAGAAAGATATGACAGTACTACCGATCCTGATGAGCATGTGGATGCGTATGTCATGCAGGTGAATCTGTTCACAAATGAGGATGCAGTTTTGTGTAGGGTCTTCTCTACGTCCTTGAAAGGAGCAGCTCTGAATTGGTATACCAGGCTCCCATCACGATCTATCGATTGCTTTGAAACCTTAGTCAATAAATTCAGCGCGCAGTACGCTACCAGCCGACCTCACCAGCTTACCTCAGCTGCGTTGGTAAACTTGCGACAGGAGAAGGATGAGTCCCTAAGGAGTTTCATGGAGCGCTTCTCATCAGTCTCGGTAAAGATCCGGAATCTAAACCCTGAAGTAGCAATGCACACGATGCTGATGGCTCTCAAGCCGGGGCCGTTTGCTAACCACCTATGTCGAAAACCACCTTCCGACATGGATGAGCTTAGAAATCGTGCGGCCGGATATATACAAATGGAGGAGGTGTCAAAATTTAGAAATAGGGTCAGGACTGATCTGGACAAGCGAACGGAATTAAACAACCGTGGAAGCCTAAGGCCGATGTTAGAGAAGGGGAAGTTTAAAAGAGAAGGTACTAGTCGGGGGGCCGAAGTATGACTTCTACACTCCACTAAATACCAACCGAGCTCGAATTCTGGAAGAAGCTTGCAATACCGAATTGATACAGCTCCCAGCTCCCGGACACACCCCAGAGACGGCGGATCAATCAAAGCATTGCAGGTACCATCGCAATTATGGTCACAACACGGAGGAGTGCTGGACATTACGGGACAAGATTAAGGAACTGATCCAGGCCGGGCATCTCGACAACTTTGTATAGAGGGGTCACGGTAATCGTCCCTCCTATAATGGGCGAGGCCACGGTAGAGGTCAGACTCGAGCTCAGGAAGAACCTCGGCAACCGAACAAGGAAAGAAGACAGCCAGACGACACTCGAAACAGGGAAGAAAACAGAATAAGATGGGTAATCAACACTATAGCTGGTGGGTTTGCCGGAGGAGGGGCAACCAGTTCGGCCAGGAGAAGACACCTGAGGGCCATTCAATGCGATGATGCACCGAGCGCCCCAGAGTTCTTGTTCCATAACCTTCTCGGATAAGGATTTCGAAGGAGTCGATCCTAATCAGGACGACCCCATGGTGATTTCAGTGAAAGTGGCCAATTATGTCTTCAGAAAGACACTGATAGACCAGGGAAGCTCGGCAGATATCTTGTATTATACCACCTTTCAGAAGCTCGGGATACCCGAGGAGACGATTAAGCCTTATCGTGATCCATTGGTCGGCTTTGTAGGAGAACATGTTCATACCCGAGGATATGTGGAGCTATTGACCACCTTCCGGGGAGATCTCGGGTCAAAAACTATTACGATTAGGTATCTTATCATTGATGCAATAACTTCTTATAATATCTTGATAGGTCGACCTGTGTTAAACGAGCTCGGCGCCGTGGTTTCCACTCTGCACCTCACAATGAAGTTTCCCTCGGTGTCCGGGGACGTAGTTACAATAAAGGCTGATGAAAAGGTTGCAAGACAATGCTATGTAGATAGTCTAAAAGTCACCAGGGGAAGGGTAGTTGGCAACGGTGAGCATACGAGGAAGGATACAACATCAGTAAGCTTGGTGGAGCTTGATCCTCGACTTGATGTGCAGGACCAAAGGCCAAGGCCTATTGAAGAATTACAGAAATTTCAGCTCGCCGGTGAAGATCGGTGCACTAATCTTGGAAGTCAACTCAGAGGAGAGACAAAGGAGCAGATAACAAGGATGCTGAAGGACAATGCTAATTTGTTCGCATGGACTTCTTCAGACATGCCGGGAATTGATCCAAATTTTCTATACCACAAACTGGCGGTATACCCTGAAGCTAAGCCGATAGCGCAAAGAAAGAGGCGGGTAGGCGAGGAAAGGCGGAAGGCAATGAGGGAAGAAACTGTAAAGCTGATTGATGATGGGTTCATCCGAGAAATTGAATATACAACATGGTTGGCCAATGTGGTGCTCGTTAAAAAGGCTAATGGAAGGTGGAAAATGTGCACGGATTACACCGACCTAAACAAGTCATGCTCGAAAGATACATACCCCCTCCCCAGCATAGATCGGCTTGTAGATGGAGCGTCAGGCTGTGGCCTACTCAGCTTTCTGGATGCCTACTCTGAGTATAATCAGATAAGGATGTACCCCCCTAACGAGGAGAAAATCGCGTTTATGACTGAGAATGCTAATTATTGCTATCAGGTGATGTCATTCGGACTGAAGAATGCTGGGGCTACCTACCAACGGTTGATGGATAAAATATTTCAAGAACAGATCGGGAGGAACATGGAAGTATATGTTGATGACATGGTAGTGAAGTCCGAAGATCCCTCCAAGTATGCTGCCGACCTTGGTGAGGTGTTCGGAAGAATACGGAAGTACAACACGAGGTTAAATCCTGATAAGTGTGTATTCGGAGTCAACGGGGGGAAATTCTTAGGATTCATGTTAACACATCGGGGTATTGAAGCCAATCCCGATAAATGCAGAGCTATTATTGACATGAGAAGCCCCCAAAACATAAAAGAAGTGCAGAAACTGACAGAGCGATTAGCATCACTATCCCGCTTCATACCGAGGTTAGCGGAGAAAGCAAGGCCATTCTTTAAGTTACTTAAGAAGGCTGAGCGGTATGAGTGGAGTAAGGAATGTGAGCAAGCGTTTCAGAGTTTCAAAGGCTTCTTTTCAGCACCTCCGATCCTTAATCGGTCGGTTCCTAACAAAGAGTTGTTGTTATATATATCAGTGATCGAGCATGCAATTAGCTCGGTGATTGTGCAAGAAATAGGTAGGCAGCAAATACCGGTATATTTCATAAGCCGAGTATTGCACAACGCAGAATCGAGATATCAGACTATTGAAAAGTTAGCTCTGGTTCTGGTCATCTCGGCAAGAAGGTTGCGACCTTATTTCCAAAGTCACGAGGTTGTTGTAAAAACTGATCACCCCGTAAAGCAGGTCTTAAGGAAACCTAAGTCAGCAGGCCAAATGATCTCGTGGTCAGTCGAGTTGTCAGAGTTTGGCATAAGATATGAGCCGAGAGGGCCAATTAAGGCACAATGTCTATCTGATTTTGTCGCTGAACTTACCCCACCTGAAAATTCCAAAGACGGGGACTAATGGATACTTTATGTGGATGGCTCGTCCAATACCAAGGGGAGTGGAGCGGGAATCATCTTGGAAGGCCCCGGAGGGATAACTTTGGAGCAGCCTCTTAAGATCGACTTCCCAGTCACAAATAATTAGGCAGAGTATGAAGCTCTCATTGCTGGGTTAAATTTAGCTAGAGAGGTGGGAGCGAGCAAGTTAGGTGTCGGAGTGATTCACAGCTAGTTTCTGAACAAGTCTCGGGAGCTTACCAGGCCAAAGACCCACAGTTGGCAAAGTACTCGAACAAGGTGAAACACTTGGTTGAATGCTTTGATGAATTCGCGATTGAGCACATTCCAAGAGAAGAGAACTCCTGAGCTGATTTGCTATCTAGATTGGCTAATGTAAAAAGGCTCGGGCAGCATGAGACGATCATCAGGGAGACAATATATCAGCCCAGTGTTGATCTTGAGGAGTTTATGGTCGGAAGTAGCCTGGACCAGGACTGGATGACCCCTATTTGGTACTATCTAGCCGAAGGGATTTTACCCAATGACCAGAACGAAGCAAGGAGACTAAAGATGAAGTCTTCTCATTACATAATAATGGGAAAAGACTTATACAGGTGAGGATTCTCAATCCCCCTCTTAAAATGCCTCACTCTGGAACAGGCGAAATATGTTATGAGCGAAATCCATGAAGGAGTGTGTGGGATGCATACTGGTGGAAGATCTATGGCAGCGAGAGTAATCCGAGCCTGCTATTATTGGCCCACTGTGTGAGCTGATTGCACCGAGTATAGTAAGAAGTATAATGAGGGCCAAAGGTTTGGCAGTCTACGCCATGCACCACCGGAAGAATTGCACACACTGACGTCTCCGTGGCCATTCATGGTCTGGAGAATGGATATTCTCGGACCTTTCTCGATGGGTAAAGGGCAGGTCAAGTTCTGATAGAGGATGGTTTGGACAAATTCAGGAGCATTGATAGAATAAGGGCTATGCATGAATTGCAACAGTTTGGAGCGGAGCATGGAGAGCTTGGAAGACTTGATCAAGGTGTTAAACATAAAGCCCAAGCTTAAGTGAGATTATCAACTCCAAAATACAAGTTTCAGATCCAAGCCCAAGATAAGCCCATGGGAGGAGGTCATTAAAAGATCAAGTGCTTTATTAAAATAGCATGTGACCTAAGTATTAATGGGCCTAATTAGTATTAATTTCATTTTTATTAATTATGGGCTGAACTTTGTTAATTAATAACGCCCAATTAGTCAAATAGTAGTCTTTTTGATAGCCCACCTTTGTAAATAAACATGTCATGTGCCAAACATGTGACTTCATTAATGTGTTGGCATGTTTATAAGGGCTTAGGTATTATTTTATTATTTTTTTATAAATTTTCGTTATTTTATTTTAGAGTTTTATTTTATTAGTTTTCTAGGTCCAATAGGAGTGTTATTTGAGCCCAAAGTCTCCTAATCCTATTAGGATTACTTGAGCCCAAATTAATTAGGGTTTCTAGGCTTATTAGGTTAGATTTTACCTTGCCTACTTAAGTCTAACTTTCATGTACGTTTTTGAAGATTTGATTGATTAAAGTTTCATACTTTTGTGAGTTCCTCTTGCGATTCTTTGAGTGCTAGAGAGAATACTATGACTTATCAAAGAATTGGTCCTTCCTTGTGGCGTCACCGGAACTAGGGTTCAAGAGACCAGTTCTCTTGGGTTCCAATTCACCTAAACCAACATATCTTGTGTGCTTTCTTGTTCATTCTCTTCTTTGTGTGTCTTTCTTCTTACTGTTTTTTTCAATTTTTCAGTTTTTGTGTCCCTTATTTCGTAAAGATCCGGGTGTCATATAAATCAAAGTGGGTTCTTTGGATTGATTCCAAAAGGGTTCACGTATCATTTGGTATCAGAGCTTAGGTTTGCAAATCAAGGTGTATTCTTTGTTTTTCCTTATTTCCGTGTTTCACATCTTTGTTGCTTCTGGAATTTTTTTTTGCATCAGTGTTCACCCGTACGTGTCACTGTTGTGCACTGTTCATCATACTGTTTCAGTCACTGTTCCCACTGTTCAAATTACTGTTCATCATCACTATTTTTTGAGTACTGTTCACAGGGTACTGTTTCGGGTTACTGTTCAAAAAATCTGAAAAAAAAAAAAGATAGATTGATTGCTGAAAAAAAAAAGGAATATAGCAGCAACAACAAAAAAGTAGCAGAAAAAAAAATTAGAAAAGAAAATCTGAAAAAAAAAAGTGAGATTTACTGTTGCAAAAAAAAAAAATATATATATATATATAGTAGCAACCAAAACAAAAAGTGGTAAAAAAAAACAAATTATTTGATTGGATTTGATTTGAGACTTGATTGACTTAATTTATCAACTTTGGTGGCAAGTCTCATTAAAATATCTATAATTTCTCTTTCCTTCAGATTTCTTTCCTTATTAGTTCCTACAAATTGTCATTATTCTTTATTCTATTTCCTTCATATTTCTCTTGTTGGAAATTTCAGTTCCTTTGTGCTCATTTTATGTTGGTTATTATTTAATTAAATTAGGATCTTTGAGAACTTCAATTTTGAACTTTTGTTTTCTGTGATTGCCACTTCTTTAAAACTGATTTCCTTTTGATTGAAGTTGTGGTTTTAATTTAGCACTCTCATAAGAAAGCAAGTTTTGAGTGGAAAAAGGCAAGAGAGAAATTGCATCATATTTGAAAAAGCCTTAATTTAGTGTGAAACACGAGTGCATTCACATTATTTTGAGTGAAACACGTGAGGGAGTGGTGAGGTCCATTTTCTCCTTTATTTTCACTAACATTTCAGATTATAAATATGACTGTTGGAGAAGTTGATTTTAAGGCCTTATTAAGGACTTTTAATGATCAAATTAAGGAAGTAAATGCAAAATTGGATCGCTTGGAGTTTCCTTCTAAAACCAAAGCAAGGCGTAATCCAAAGATTCCTGCTCACATGGATGTTCTTAGCAAGATCAAACCGAAGATCCCACTATTTCATGATAAGAAAAATCCTGATGTTTACTTGGATTGGGAAAGAAAAGTTGAACAAGTCTTCGCAAGTTGCAACTACTCCGAAATAGAGAAGGCACAATATGCTTACCTTCGATTGGGTAAAAAGGTTGCTGCTTGGTGGAAACGGATGGAAACTAGACGAGCTACGAATGGAGAACCTTCCATTATAACATGGAATGAAATGAGAGCAGTCTTGAGAAAAAAATACATGCCATCCAAAGCTAAAAGTGTGGTTGAACATTCCAAGGAGATGCAAATGCCCGAGAAGGTTTTAACGAGGCACGCCTACCTACTTCAATAAAGAAAATTCTTTGTCATGATTACATTCATTAACCTTGGTCAAGTATGAACCGAGAGAAACAGAATTACATCTCGGTCAAGTATGAACCGGGGAGGCGGATAAAATTCGGTCAAGTATGAACCAAGGTGTTAAGTTAAAATTCGGTCAAGTATGAACCGAGCACTCGAATTAAACTTGGTCAAGTTTGAACCAAAAATTTGTTAAAAACTCAGTCAGGTGTGAATCGAGGAATTGAAACTCGGTCAAGTATGAACCGGGGTCTCCAACTAAAACTCGGTCAAGTATGAACCGAGAGGCTGAATTAAATCTTAGTCGAGATCAAACTGAGAAATTATGTTAAACTTAGTCAAAAAATTGAACGTGGTCAGGTCGTTAGGAACCGAGAAGTAAAGTAAGACTGTTATCATTGACTAGAAATAAGTCTGAGCAAGACGTCAAAGTAAAGAAAAGAAATAGACAATCAAGGAGGTGGGCAGTCCGCGGCAGTAGGAACATTCCCCTTTTTAGTATCCTACAATTCCTCCTCATTCACAAGCGCACCATCTTTGACGTCTTTATTTACATCAAATGCCGGGAGTTCGATTTTCGGCAGGAAGAGATGCACCTGATGAAGTGCTTTACGGAAGCCCTCTACGTGCTCTTTCATTATCTGTTACACAGCTTCCTGAACGTCAGCCTCAAGCTCGGCCTGCTTCTTCCTCGCTTGTTCCAAATCCTTCTGCAAGTTAGCAGCGAGGGCCGAGGATTTGGCTTCAGCGTTCCTTGCCCAAGCAATCTCAATCATCAGGGCATCCCGCTCCTTTTCGACTGCTCGCACCTTCATCTCGGCATCAGCGAGGGATCCTTTCAGCTCCTCCACCTGCAGAAGGAGAGCTGCTTGAGACTTTGAAGCATCAGCGAGCTCTGAAGAAGCCTTGTCCTTCACACTGGTTGCTTCCAGAAGCTCGGCCTTAACAGCTTTTAGACGACGGTCACTCTCCTCAAACTCCTCCCCATAGAGTGAGGCCATGGTCGCAGCGCGCAGGCACATAGCCGACAAGGACTCCAAAATAGCCTTGGGACCAAACCGCTGCAAAGTTTTCTTGTCCCCGACTTCCTGGATGCTACTCCCGAAAAACTTGGCAATGTTTGGATCAATGCCCGATGGCGAGCGTCTAACGGGAGACGGTAGGGGAGATCGGCGAGCCGAAGATACAAGCTCCTCGTCAGCGGCTGGAAGTCGAGCACGTTTGCTCGGGGGGCTTCGTGAAGAGGAGGGAATTTCAACAACCTCAGCTGTTGCCATTACCTCGGCACACCCTCTCTCCTCTTTATTAGGGCGAGCCTGCAGATTCTCGGCAATAGGTCCTGCTGATGGGGCCATGTTCTTTATTGAACGCCAGTCGAACTTTCCCATTACCACTGCAAAATGGAAAATGTATATTAGAAGCTGAAACAAGTATGGCAGCAGAAGATAAAAGAAAACCGGCACTCACGTTTAAAATCTTTATTGGGGGTTGAAGAGTAGGGGAGCTTAAGTAAGATTTTGCAGTTCAAGGGGTGAGGTAATTTATTTAACTTATCGACATCCGCCTTTTCGGATGCTGACATAGCTTCATAACACCAAGACTGGAACTTGATGGGAGTCCGAGTCCAGTATAGAGGAAACCTGGGTCGCCCCCCTCATCGAAGAACATTTCCGAGTAACCCTCGGCTGGGCGCACCTTGAAGAAACTTCCTTTGAAGTCTTTGTATGACGAGGTATAAGGACCGATTATCCCCCTCCTATTCATACCACTAAGGGAAATCCAGCCGATCTTATTTTCAAATCGGATCTGGTAGTAGTAGAGAAACTTCGAAGTGGTCAGCGTCATGTTTAATTTTCTACATAAGACCTCAAAAGCCTTTAGAAACGCCCAGCTATTGGGATGAAGCTGAGTTGGATCGACGTTCAGTGCCCTTAAAATAGCGCACTCGAAGTCTGAGAAAGGAAGGCCAACTCCCCGTGACTCGAATAACGTCTTATACATATATGTAAAATGTGTTTGCACTGGCAACGCTGACAGGAAAATGTGCTGATCTTCAGCACACGGCTCAGCAATCACGGCCTCCTTTGTTCGTGTGCTAGCCAGAGAGATCGACTTCCTCAGCTCCACAATTGATTCGGCAGTCCGAAATCTAAAGTGGTAGGATCCAACTTCTCCTTTCACCCAATAATATCCCGGAAGTCGAATGTCGGGAGCTGAGTCTCTCTAAACTCTTGAAACGACTTTTCGTGGCTTCTGTACGGCCACCTGCACGACATTAGCCGAAGATGAAGTCTCCCTTTTAGCCGGAAGGTCGGCCAGATGAAAATTCAACTCCACGCTGGGAAGGGAAGAGTTTGATGGTGAAGGTTCTTCTCCAATGCCCAGAACCTCCCTCTCAACCAGGATTCGATGAGAGGACGACCCAGCCGACGCCTCAGATCCTCGGTTTGAACTCATGATAGTTGGGAAAGATATAGAATAGTGCATAGTAATTGAGAAAAGGGGGAAAAACAAAAGAGGGCGTACCTAGAAAAATGACAAAAGGGGCAAGGAAAAGGAGGCCAAAGATGACGAAGAGATTCAGAGGGAATGAAAAGCAAATGTAGATTGAAGTAAAAGGATGAGCACCCAAGTCCTACACGTATATAGTGAAAACTCCTCCTCGAAACGAGCAAATTAATCATGACTTTAGGGAGCCAATCGTCACCATTGGGGAACGTGCTTCGGCTGACGAAAAGACGCAGCATTAAATAATGCCGCGCGTAGCCGTACGAGTAAGCGCATTATCGTTTCAGAAATCGAAGCGTCAAAGAGCCTCTAGGAAGGTTCTGGAATCCCTAGGGGATTGGAACGATTCAAATTCAAAAAATCAGTCTTTAGCCGGTCACGTGATTCAGAGCCCTCTCGTCCAAATTGGACTCGAGGCTCGGGGGGCTGGTGTGCGGGCCGAAACGAGCGTGCCGAGATTACAAGTCCGAGGTCGATAGACGCCCCTTTGAAGCCTCACTTTCTGGGCTCATATACACCGAGCTATAATTCGGAGGCCGAGCTTAAGCGCAACGAACCGAGTAATACATCGGTTATCGAACGATAAGGCTGAGTAATTATATGGCCAAATGATCGTCCGACTGAACAACATCCCGGCTATATGGCCAACTATGGGTTTCTCCACGAAAACTGTATTGCCCCAAAAACACCCGGCTAGGAGTAACAGTTATGGAATCGTAACTGTAGGACGAAAAATTAGGGATCATGCAAAAAGAGCACGATACTCCATAATGATCATTTATGAAATATCCCGATAAATTAGGGATTACAGGGAGAAGATGGCTTAACCTTAACGGTCAGGAGAAGGTCAATAAAAGGAAAAAAGATAAGCATAAAGGAAAGGGCACACAAAGAGGAAGGATAGTCTCTCGATTTTTTGACGGAACACTTTTGTTTTAATATTAATATTTCTAAATTTAAAAAGTATTTATTCAATTATTTACAATTTTTATGATTATATTTTTATTTTTATATTCCTTTTAGTTTAATTTTTATTTTGTTATTAATTGAATATTTTAATAATATACATATCTTACATTGTCTATATTTTTTTTTTTTCATTTTATCTCTCTCATCTTAATTGTGTGAATTAGAAGCATAAATAAAGTGAGTTATTTTTAACTTCATATGAGTGTGTATTTAAATAAAAACTCAATTATTTTGTAGTTGTATTTTCTTAAATATCATCTTTTCATGTTGGTTTTTTTTAAGAAATATTTTTTTTGAAATTAATTATTTCATTTTTTACTTTGGATGAATAATTATTTTATTTTTTAAGTATATATTATTTAAAATTTATTAATTTAATTACAACCGATCCGACCCTGGTTCGACCCCAGTCAAGTCATTAAATTTTGAACCAGTAGGTCAACCGATCTAGTAATCAGTCCAATTTTCTTAACATAGGTTAAAATCACCCCCTCATAATTTTCTTATAAAGAATCACTCAAGTGAAATTACTGTGCATGGTAGGACCTGTGCGTTTTAGAAGAATTTGGTCCGCTTTTCAAAAATTTCCAAAGGATGTTGCCCTATTACATTTGAGGAATATTCGTTCTTAAAAATATTGGGCATGTTTAATAGTATTTTCTATTTTAATATTTTTAAAATAGTTTTGTAGAATTTTTTTTAGAACAAGTTTTAGAAATAAGAAAATAAAAAAAATTTATATGAATAATTGTTATTAAAATCGTAACTAACAAGTGTTAAATAATTTTTTTCAAAATTTATAATTTTATCATTAATATGGGAGGTATTTTTCATATTTTCTTGTATTTTCCATGATAAAAATTGCAGAACATGTTAAAGATATTCTGAGTTTTCTTTTACTTTTTTTTAATATTTTCTAAAATATTTTATAAAAATAGGTTTATCAAATAAGTTTTTTTATTTTTCTATTTTTAAAAATAAAAATACTATTCTAAAAACATGAATCAAACAGGTCTATTATCCCTTGTCTTTTTTTTTGTTTAAAGTAGTTTCACATAAATTAAGAAATATTAATTATCTTAAATTTTGTTAAAGATTTGATTAAAGCACCCATCATTTAATAACCTATTTTGAATTAAATGACTTACTTTGAATTAAATAAGAAGAGTATATAGTAGGAAAAAATTATTAGTGATGCATTGAAATTTTAAAACAATAATAAATTATAAGATAACAATATAATTAGAATAAAATTAAAACTCTAAAACTACAAAAGATATTGAACGGAGGAAGTAAAGTAAACTTTACTCTTTAGTTTCTCCCACGTCTTCAATCCTCTAATTTCTTTTTTTTTTCTCTCTGTTTTAGTAAGTATGAAAGGTATCTTCTAATTGATAATTGAAAATTAATTTTTTTGAGACTTAGAGATCACCAAAATGAGCTTTGTGCCTCTCAACAAATTCTTTTCATATATCATATTTATGAATTTGAAATCATTAAATTAAAAATTAATATATTTTATAACAAAAAAATGTCAAATCAATTAATATAAAATATAAAAGAAGTAGGAAGCCACATTGTTTACAATTCAGGCTTCATATAAATGCACATTACATTTTGTAATTGGGAGCTAAAAAGTTAAAAAAAATGTGTTGAAAAGTATTATTAAATAAATATTTATTTTAAGGAGGGAATATTTTTGTCTAAATAAAGTGAAAGTTAGTAAGTTAATGGTTCACTAACTGTTGGGTAAATAAAAATAAAATCTTAAAAATAGAGGAAAGATATGTGTAATATAACTTTTGATTTCATTGGAAATTTATATAGATTTTTAAAGTAAAATGGAGGTCTCTATAATTTAAGAAAAAATAGGGAGATCTTAGTATTTTACACTTTTTTATGAAAAAGAAATTAAGAAAAATTTGAAAGATTTTTAGATATAGGATAAAAGAAGAGAATTATAAAAGAATTACATATTTCAAAATTCAAAACGTATAGAAAATAATGGTAATTTTGGGGTGTATGTGTTTTTATAGATTTATTAAAAATATTTATAAGAAGTTTAAAAGATCAACTGTGACCATTGTTTTAACTTGACAGAATACACATTATTACTAAATATTGTATACAATGTATCTTCAAAAAAAAAATATAAGTTGATATTAAATTTTTAACGTGTGATTTATTTTTAACATGAAATTAGAAATATCCATAAAGTTTTCATACAAATTGCATTTCATCTGAAGATTAAACTCATGCGAGTATTAAGATTTTATGAAAAGAATTATTAATAAAGACAAAAAAAGTTTATACAAGTTTGATCTGAACTAATATAAATAAATCTAAACTAACCAAAAATCTAACAAACCAACCAATAAAAAACCAATCAAGTCCCATTTTTGAGTGAACAAATTGGTCTAGTTTGGTTTGGTTTGGTTCAACTTTTACCCAAATATAAACCTAACCAAACCCTTTAACACCCTTATTTCCCATCCACTTTTTCCTTTAATAATTTGTAAGTTGGATTTTTGTAATTTTTTCCTTCATGACAAGTCTAAACCTTTGAAATCAAATTTCAACTTTATAGATTTAATTATTTATTTTAATTGATATTCAAATAAAAGTTTAGATCAAATTTGGTATAGGCAAACAATTTTTGTTCATAAAATTTGTATTATGTAAATTTTACAACTACAAGCAATGTATATTATTTAGGGAAAATCACGGAAAATTTCAAAATATGAAAATAATTATTATAAAGACCCAAAATCTTAAAATATTGTATTCAAGTTCCGTTAATATAAAATTTTAAAAAATGAGTATAAAAATTTTTATTATTGAGTATAAAATAATGAACATGAGTATAAAATATTGAAGCATAATTTTTTACTCAATAACAAAGTTTTTTATACTAATTTTCTAAGATTTTACATTATTGCAACTTGAATGTAATTTAATATTGGAATATAATTTTATACTCAATAATAAAATTTTTATACTTATTTTTTAAAATTTACCCAAAATGAGAGTTAAGAATAGTTTTTTATGGTTTTAAAATTTTATAATAATTATTTTTGTATTTTGTAATTTTTCTCTTATTTTTCCTATCACTTATATTATATTACCAACTCTTTAAAATATTTTAGTTTATTTAGTTTTTTGTTTTTAGTTTATTTTAGTTGAAGCAACCGGGCAAAAGCCCTGCGGCCTACCTACGCCTTCAAAAAGAGCATATAATCAAATAATCAATGGTAACTTCCGTTTTTTTTTTTGCCGCCCAATCATTGATGACTTTACCTTCCAGACTAGTTGGGCATAAACGTGAGCAACGCTTTGCCCTTGCCGTGAGCAAAAACGAGCATTCCTGTTGGGTTGAGGAAGTGACAATTTTTTTTGTTCATAAAATTTGTATTAAGTAAATTTTACAACTACAAGCAATGTATATTATACTATTAACTCTTTCAAAATATTTTAGTTTATAGTTTATTTAGCTGAAGCATCCGGGCAAAAGTCCTGCGGTTTATGCCTTCAAAAGAGCAGAGTCAATGGTGACTTCGATTTTTTTTTTTAAAGAAAAAATATTTCCAATCAATGAATGATGATTTTACCACCCAGAACCGTGAGCAACGCTTTGCCCTTGCCGTGAGCAAAAAAGAGCATTCCTGCTGGGTTGAGGAAGTGAGCTTGTTGCAGTGCTGAAATGAATCACCCAGGCAGCTCGTCATCACGGAGGACCTGGAAATACGAGGTGTTTCTGAGTTTCAGAGGTGAGGATACTCGAAACGGTTTCACTGGTCATCTCTTTGCTGCTCTCCAACGGAAAGGTATATTTACCTTCTTGGATGACAAAAGGCTCCACAAAGGAGAACCCATTCGACCCGAGCTCCTCAAAGCCATTGAGGAATCCCGGATTTGTATGGTCGTCTTCTCCAAAAACTATGCTGACTCAACATGGTGCTTGGACGAACTCGCCAAGATCTCTGAAGGAATTTTAGAACCGGGATACACTGTTATACCCATTTTCTACGATGTCGATCCATCTGATGTACGAAAACAGAGTGGGGATTATAAGAAGTTCTTTGATGAACATGAAAAAAGGTTAGGTGATAGGGTACACAGATGGAAGTCAGCTTTGACTCAAGTAGCCAGTCTCGCCGGTTACGATGTACGGAATAGGTAAGTAATCTTCTCCTGTTCTTATTTTGATTTTCTTATCCATGAGTCTTTATTGTTCTGTTCATTTTTCCTTTGTGAAATTGTACTGGTCAATGTTTACCTCATCATTTTCTTTAGGTGATAATGAGGTGTTTCTTTTTCCAGATCAGAGTCAAAGATCATTGATGACATCGTTAGAGATGCAATAGGCAGATTGGGTCATAGGTTCGATAGTCTGGCTGACGATCTAGTAGGAATGCAATCTCGTGCAGAAGATTTTGAAAAGCTTCTAGATTTAGAATCAGGTGATGTTCGAATGGTAGGGATTTGGGGAATGCCCGGAGCAGGGAAGACCACTCTTGCTGCTGTTGTATACGATAGAATCTCTCACCAATTTGATGCTTCCTGTCTTCTTCTAGATGTAAGTAAAGTTCAAAAGGGTCATGGTCTTGTCCGTCTACAACAACAACTCCTTCACGAAACACTTGGGGAAAATGTAGAGATTTGGGAGGAACACGGGGGAACAAATCTAATAAGGACTAGGCTTGGCCACCTTAAAACTCTTATTGTTGTTGATAATGTTGACCATGTAGATCAATTGGAGAAATTGGTTGGAAAGCCTGAATGGTTTGGTGCAGGGAGTAGAATCATCATAACAAGTAGAGATAAGCATATTCTAAGTGTGCATGGCGTGACTCAAATCCACGAGGTTGAACAGTTGAAAGATGATGAAGCTCTTCAACTTCTTTGTAGAAAAGCGTTCAAACGTGATGATCCTGGTGCATTTGAAGAGAAGACCAGCCGTCTCCTAGAATATGCTCAAGCACTTCCATTAGTAATCAAAGTGTTAGGTTCCTTTTTGTTTGACCGGGAAGAATCTGCGTGGGATGCACAATTAAAAAGATTGGAAGAAAATCCCAACCAAGAGGTTATGGGAGTCCTTGAAACAAGTTTAGTTCAGCTTGAGCCACAGGACAGGGATATATTTGTTGATGTTGCTTGTTTCTTCAAGGGAGAGGATGAGAGCTACGCCAGACAAATTCTAGATCATTGTGGATTTAATCCCAAGATTGGAATTAGCGTTCTCTGTGAAAGATCACTCATATACATTGTCAATGGACAACTGTGGATGCATGATATGCTGCAAGAATTGGGATGGAAAATTGCAAAGGGAGATTTTCCCGAAGATCCAGCAAAGTGGAGCAGGCTGTGGTTGTCCAAAGATCTTCAAGCTGTAAAGACAGTAAGTTTTGTTTTGATAATTGCATTAAACTAATGTTTTGGTGTCTTCTTCTTTCTTTCACGGAATCCAACATAAATATATATATATATATATATATATCCCTCTCTCTTTTACTTTATATATTATGTTTTCATTCTTAGGGAACGGAAAAAGTTGAAGCCATCGTCTTGAAGCAGGGAAATCGGCAAGAGCTGCTGCCATTGAAGGCTGAAGCTTTATCACAAATGAACCGTCTCAGACTAATCATATTCCATGATGTGAAATTTTCAGGAAAACTCAATAATCTTTCCGACCAGTTGCGATTTCTTTCGTGGCATAAATTTCCTTTCAACAACTTACCATCAAGTTTTGAACCAACTAAACTCGTTGAATTGATCATGCCTGATAGCAACATGACACAACTATGGGAAGGCATCAAGGTACAATACTGTCCCTTTTTATTGTGTAGAAAACAACTGACAATGGTAAACTATACTAACAAATGAATGACTACAAAAGCCTTCTTCTGTGTAAGATATTAATAAATTGAGTTCCAATTCGTAGTTCAAAATGGTTTGTTGTTGGTGGTAATGATAGCTTGCTAATTGTCTTTTGCCCCTTCACTGGCAAAGGCTTTGCCAGAGTTGAAAAGGATAGATCTCCGTGGCTCTAAAAAACTAATCAAGACGCCAAATCTTGAAGGAGTAGAAAATCTAGAGACGCTAGATCTTGAAGGATGTACTGCATTGCTGGAGGTTCATCCATCAATTGGAGATCTTAAAAAGTTGACGTACTTGAATTTGAGAAACTGTGCTCGACTAATCAGCATCCCAAACACCTTATTTCTTTCAACTTCTCTTCAACAACTGAACTTTCCTGGCTGTTCAAAACTCGCACAACATTTGGAATTTGAAGGACCTCGATAGAACAGAACCCAGTGAGCAATCAACACTCCATTCCCAATCAAGCATCTTTAATTTGTTAGCTTATTTTGCTTTGTTTTGTCTTTTTTTTTTAATAAAAAAATGCGAGAGTGGATGTGTTGTTACTTTCCTTTTACTGCGGGTAGATCAAATCTTGTGTATTGCAATTACTTTTTCATTTATTGAGAGTATAGAATATGAACTTTATGATATGTAGAACATATTTAATATTCGTGTCATTATTTTTTTTTTTCAAAATATTCCTGACGTCTTATCCAAATGGGGCGAGTTTTTTGGAAGTCTTTCAATGGCTTTGCCTTTTTTTTTAAAAAAAACAATAATAAAATAAGAACCAAAAAGAAGAAAAAGAAGGAAAAGAGGTTGTCAAGGTGGAAAATTCTCGAAGCTTGCCCTGAAAGGTGTGCGTGTGTGGGTGAACAGGGGTTTCTATGCAAGTTTGTGGTGTGCTTTATAATAAGAATTAAAAATTGTTTATGTTTTTATAATTTGTTTCTTTTGACTATGCTAAGTCTATAAGGTTAAAAGTAGGTAAAAAGTAGAGCTGTAGATGATTCATGATTGATCTTCGCCAAAAGGAGCTAGATGATTCAAATGAACACAGACAAAAAGAATGGATGCGGACTATCTACAGCCAATTACGATTGTAGATGGTGCAGTCAAGAAGATCAGAGTGTTCATTCAATCCAATGTGTCAGAAATTGCCACGTGTCGTTTCCTGGTGCATTTTGGTTATCAAAACCATACTCTGCGTTAGTGACCACAAAAGCCAGAAAGAAAATCCCCGAATCGACGGATAAAGCATCAACAGAATCCACCACAAGGGACTCAACCGTATTGATGGAGGCAGACAATAATTCACAAAATTTAGATTAGGTTACATTATAATTTGCTGTGGTTGTTTATCACTTATCTTAATTGATGTACTTTACACTCAAGATAAATTTGTACTTTAAAAATTTGTAAATAACTCTATAATTTCTGTTGTTAGTAAAAGAATTAGGCCTCAAAGTTGTTTGTTATAATTCAGTAAAACATCCTCTATAAGAGTCCACCATATGACTGTTAAGATGGTATGCTGATTTCTCAAACTGAAATTTGATATGGATTCCACATGCATCCTGCCACAGTTGGGAGAGTTTCTTTGCAGATACGTTTTTCTTTTCTTTCAGATCATGTAGATTAGGTTTTTAATGTGTATGGAAAGAGAAAGTATATTAAAGAAAAAATGAAAAAAAAAGCATGCTAAAGAAAAAGTAACTATCCATTGATGTGAGATGCTTTAAGTTACTAAGTATACTAATTTGTGTTTTTCTTTTTTGATAAAATTGATTAGTATTTAGTCCCGACTCTGAATTTTAAATAATTTAAATTAAGTTGTATCGGGCTCAGGATGAGTGAAACTCTTTAAAAATCATCTTCTGCATTTATATGGTTGGTAGAATAGGATCTGTTGAGAAGTATTTAAATTATTTAAGCCCAAGTCCTTTATCAAGGCCCACTAGAACTCTAATCAAGTTTTTTTTTAATGAATAACTCAGTACATGGACTTTCATTGTCCTGAACTCAATTTGTAAAAATACAGGAAAAAAGTTTTGTTAGTAATTTTGTTTCTCCCTAATACAGAGTAAATCATGACAGTACATGATAATTAAGAAAAGCTCTACTTTATTGGTTGAAAACAAAGCATGGTGAGAACAAGCTTTGGATGGCTACGAAAGAAAAAGTGCTATTGATGTGAGATGCTTTAAGTATACTAATTTGTGTTTCTTTTTTTTCTTTGATAAAATTGACTGGTATTTAATTTGAACTTCAACTAATTTGAAAAGCATCAAGCTCAGGATGGGTGGAGCTCTTTGAAAAATGTCTTGCATTCATCTGCAAGATCTGTTGTGAACTATTTGAATTATCTAAGCCCAAGTTCATTCTCAATGCCCACTAAAACTCTGTAGTCGATTTTTTGTTTTTTAATGAATAACTCAGTACATGGACTTTCATTGTCCTGAACTCAATTTGTAAATATACAGAAAATATTTTTTGTTAGTATTTTGTTTCTTCATGATATAGAGTAAATCACAACAGTGAATAATAATTAAGAAAAGCTCTGCTTTATTGGTTGAAAACAAAGCATGGTGAGAACAAGCTTTGGATCGCTATGTGCCACAACTATTTTTGTGTATTAATCATGAAACAGAGCATAACGAATCTTATTGTTGTGTTATTGCACATAGGTCTTGAAACATGCTTCCAAAAACTTACTCTCCTTTCAGTAAATTTATTTGTACTATTTAGGCGGTGTTTATAAACAATATTACTTCAGTGTATTCATGAAAACTAAATATTAGTATTAGTTAAGAGTGAGAGAAGAAGAGTAATGACAAATAGAGATACTAATAAAGTATACATCAATATAATAACCGAATACATGTACGGAAGAGGTGTATAAAGACTGGGTAAGATCAAGTTGATTATCAACCTAATACTCGGTCTTTGTGAGATTGAACTTGGCATACGAGACTAGGGTTAGCTCGGTCTTAAAAGGTATTTAAAAATAAAAAATAAGTTGATTTTATTTATTAGCAAAAATATAATTACATTCATCCCGAATATATTTCCTTAAAAAATAATATTATAATCAAAAGTAACATTTGCTAAAATTATAAATACTTAATGCATTATTTTTACACAATATTAAGAAATCAATATAAAATTTTAAATAAAATTAAAGATTAAATTCTTAAAAATATACACAATAATGATATAACCAATTTATTTTATATATTGTATTAAGAAAAATATCATATAAATTTTTTTAAAAAACATATAAAATTGTATATATACCGGGATTGGGCAAGACTGGATTTATTCTCAACCCAGTGCCCAACTCGACCTGGTCTCTGAGACCACCTCAGTATGGTGGGTAGAATTGGATCATTGGGCCATCGGGTTGGTTGAACACCCCTACAAAAGACCTACATTTTTCAAAAAAAAAAACCCCACCAATCTTACCAATCATTACCAAAGGCTTATGAACTTCAGAGCTTGCAAATATAGATCAAGCAAATAAAACAAATATAAGATAATTTCTTTGTCTTGGCAATAAAAAGAAAAGAACATATAACATCTTTTCTAAGAATGGACAATACCAAATGTCGAGTACTTTCACTTCTATTGAGCTTCTCCAGGGGGGAAAATTCAAACAATGTGCAAGTTCTGAACAGCAAGCCAAATTTAGGATTTCCATAGGGTTTAGAGTAAACATGTGATTGAGAATGCTAACAAGATTAATGCAATTTCTCAAATTTAAGAATTTGAGCTTTGAAATTGTAGCAATAGATGGATCCAGTTGCAATAATCCACTACAACTTTCAAGGTCTAGTCTTTCAAGATTTGGAACTCTGTTAAAATCTGGCATGTTCATCAAAGTTTTGGAACAACAGATTATAATTTTCAACTTAGGTAGTATCTGTTAATGAGAAAGAGTGGGAGAGTAGAGATAAATAGATATGATAATTCTATGTTAAAAATGAAAATAAGGATATATTTAACAAGGGTAAAAGGTGTCCACATTAATCATGGACTAGATTGAATAATTCCTATTTTTTAATGTGTAATAATAAAAATAGAACAACAAAAAAGGACATTAACATCACCTTTCTGCCCTTCCATTCTTCTGTGATGTTGCTATCACGCAAAATTAATTGAACAAGTGTATCTAATTCAAAACTTGATGGCAAGCAGGTGAAGGGATATTGATGCCACGAAACATATCATAATTTGCTAGAGAGATTGTTGAGAGACCCAGAAAAATTCACATCATGAAATATGAGGAATCTAAGGTTCATCATATATGATAAAGCTCGATCTTCAATGTAACTCCTTTTGCCTCTTCCAAATCCAAGACTGTAGCTTCAATTGTTTCATTAGCCTGGCGATAAATGAATTTATATAAAAACTATAAAACATTATATTATAACTTTAACTAAAGAAAAATGGATATTCAACACTTATTGTGTTCCTGATGTTTTCCATAACACATCTGATATCATTGAGAAGCCACAATCTACTTCGTTTTTCTAGTTGATGAAGGCATTCTTATGGAACAATTTCTCGTCCTATTGCTTACAACATACCATGCATTTGTATTCTTTCATTTGAAATAGATATAAGTGATTTCTCAATAAGCAATTTGATTCCAATATCAATAAAGAAAACCACAATCATGTAAAATTTCTTTCACATTGTTAATGTCCTTCCCCATAAAAAAACACGCCATTTCCAAAAACATTTCTTTATTCATGTTACCAAGTTCATCAAAACTTTTTCTAAGCACCATTGTTATCTCATAGGGAGGGATAATTTCTTCTCTATATAGGATACTCCGCCATTCTGGGACACTTTTCCCAAAAAAGAATGAACCGAATATTTAAATAGCTAATGGCAGGCCATTAGCATATTCCAATACCCCATAAGTCATCTCTTCAAAACCACTGGTAGGATATTCCCTTTGAAAAGCTTTAGAACAAAACAGTTGAAAAGCTTCATCCTTAGTCTACAACTTAGGTCTGTAACAGCATCAACCTCAGAAATTTGAAGGACTTATTCATCTCTAGTTGTTATAATGATTCTACTCCCTCCACCAATGCAATCTAATTTTCCAATTAAGTTCAATTCTTCTAGATTTTGCATATGATCGACAGCATCAAGAACTATGAGAAACTTGTGGTTTCTTAATCTTTTGTTTGCTAAGAACTTTTTCTTAGAATATCCTTTATCTCTGAATTTTCTATCTCCAAAGTGCACAAAGAAGTTCTTGTAGAGATATATAACCATGCTTTAAATGTTCACACACATTTGAAAGGAAACAGAAGGCATCAAAATAGCGAAAGATCTAAGATATAAAACTGCAGCAAGAGAAGACTTCCCTAATCCACCCATACCACAAATGCCTACCACTAGAACCCTATCTTTCGAACCGAAATCCAAAAGCGTTTCTACTTCTTCTACACGGGATTGCATCCCAACAAAGCTAAAAAAACAATAAAATATTTGATCTATTCTTGTCTTCACCTCTTTAACAATTTTAGGAGTAACATGTGAGCATGAGCCGAAAAAAAGAGAGAACAATTACACTAAATCATTCAAATGTGTTTGATCCTCAAGAGGGATGATAGAAATTAATGATCCTTTTTAATATATTGGTGCAGCCACTACAATAATAGATCTTAACTATTTTGATTAAATCTGGATGATTCAGATTTTTCATATATAGACCTCTCTCTCTCTCTTTGAAAATTACACAAACCACCCAAAAAACAGAGATTAAATTACATAAACCTCCATATATAGAATGTTAAAATTAAATGCATGAATCTCTTCTCTATTTTCAAGATATGTTTCTAAATATGCATAAACATATCTTTAAAATAAAAGAGATATATGTCTATACAATTTTAAGGGAAAGAAAAGAAAATAAAAGAGATATTGACAAATTTAGGAGAGATATAATTTATTTTTTATTTCAAGGGAAACTTAATGTACATGTTGAAAATAAAAAAAAAGGATTTTGTATGGTTTAAAAAATTCAAGTGATATCAGTATAATTTACTTTTCATTTTCTTGTAGTAGTCTGTGTCACAAAAAAAAAAAACCCACATGATTTGAGTAAAATTCAAGTAGGTGTAATTTATTGTGAGTTGGGGGACAGACATGACTAAGAAAAAACCAATAGTAAAATTACTTACTCTTTTTGTACATGCCAGCCTGAGAGACTGGTCAACTCTTTGATAGCTTGCCTCCGTTCGGATTTCTCGTATAAATCTTCATATATGCACCTTTCTTATATAAGTTGAGCAAAGGAAGGTTCTACATCATTAAAAATTAGTATAATCTCCTACATTCCACTGGGCAGAGATATGATCCAATTGTTTCATAGCTACCCTCCATCTCTTCACCTTGTCTATATCTACTTAGAACCTTTCTTCACGTTCATCAACGAATGGATCTACATCGTCGAAAACTGGTACAACACATAGTACATCATGTTCGAGAGGGTGATGGGCTTGTTGTTTCAAGGCTAGCCTCCTTGTGGTTACCTCGTCGATATTGTCTTTGAACCTTTCTTTATGTTCAGCAAAGGATGGATCTTTATCATCAATAATGAGCCTAGCAACCTGTGACAGTTCCTCCAAGCACCATGTTGAAGAAGCGTAGTTTTTGGAGACGACAACAATATAAATCCAGGATTGTTCAATTGCTTCGACAAGGTGAGATGGGAAAGTATAGCACTTTTCTGGCTCATGCTTCTTATCATCTCCGAATATTCTGAAACCCAGGGGCGGAACCAGGAAGAGTAATGATTTTTGTTTTGGGGGGGGGTGGGGTTGGTGGGGGGGCGCCGGGCCCGGGGGGTGCCAAGTCCTTTCGAAAATATTTATATATTAACATTTGCACTCCTACTACACATATTAAACTTAGAAAGAGTTGTTTTACTGGTGGTGACATGTTCCATCTAGTCCAAGAATCAAGTATTGGAGGGTCTAGACTATGCGATATTTAGTTTTTTCATTCAAAATACAAACAAAGTTTTGGAAAAAAAAAACAAAACTTGGGAGGGGCTAGGGCCCCCAAGTAAAAATGTGTGTCCGCCCCTGCTGAAACCTTGTGCTTCAAGAGCAGCAGAAAGGCCATGGATGAATTTATGAGTGTGATCATCGCCTTGAAAGCTTAGATATACATGAATGGGTTTTGATGATGACTATCTGCTTTCCATATACTCCATAGGAGAGCTCCAAGCAATTGAATGGAATCACAATTGCTTAGTGAGGCTTTGGGTCACCAGCATTATTGCTCTTAAATAATTATGTGCCATCCTGTATTTCCAGCATTCTTTATTTATTAAATATTAATTATAAAGCCTTTGTTCACTTTTTCAAGTGTATGAGCAGCCTATACTACTAAAAAAATTAAATTTAGTGAGAAAATTAGTGGCGAATTGCAAGTTCATAGCTGTTGTTAAATTTAGCGAAGGAATTAACGAGGAATATTCTTTACCACGTTAAATTAGCGAGGAATTTGTCCCTTGCTAAATTTTTTAAAATTAATTTTAATAGATTAAAATTATATTATTAAAAATTTAATTTTAATGAATTAAATTTTTTTAATAATTAAGTTATAAAATTATTTTTATCAGTTAATTATTTTAAATTAATAAAAATAGTTTGATTAATTTTTATAACTTATTGGTAAAAAATGAAATTGAAAATTCATTTATTACAAAATTCAAAATATAAAGTATTTTATGATATTAATAATTGAAATTATAAAATATTTTTATTTTTTAACTATATATTAATTTATAAATATATATGTGTATTAGTGTATATGTAAATAATATATATTTTATATTTCATATAAAAACTGCAAATACATTCCAATTCAACTGGTAAAAGTCTGAATATAAATGCACTAAGAGTAGGAGGTCATGGGTTCGAACCTAAGTAAATACATATTTGAAATCATTATATGCCATGGCAGTGACAATGATGTGACGTGGTGCGGTCTTGGTGGTGACATGATAATGATGTGAATTTTTTGTAGTTTAGTGAGGAATGAATTCCTCGCTAAATTTAGATAGGGATTAAATCTCTTGCTAATTTAGCGAGAGAATCAATTCATTCCTCGCTAAATTTAGCGACGCGATTTATAAAGACCAAATTAGCGAGAAATTTTATCCCTTGTTATTTTTAATTTAGTGAGAAAAAATGACATTTAGCGAGAAATTTATCCCTCACTAAATTGCTTTTTTCTAATAGTGCCATATGGGCAAATCATTGTCAAATTTTGCTTCGGAAAGCTCATAATAATTCTTGCTCACTCAATTCAACCTAAGATGGCGCATGCAATCCAATGGGTCACCTTGCTACTCCCTTACATGCTTAGCAAGGTTAAAAAAATGGGATCAGATTAGCCAATTTGATTGATTGGACCAGAAATTGGTGCTAGGTCCAATTCGGTCAAGTTGTAGAAGACAACTGTGTAGTTTGGGAATTGATGGTCAAACCAGTCATGCAATGGTAGAAAACTTATTGAACCAGTTGAAATTTTTAAATTTTTTTTAATTTTTAAACTAAATAGCATTATTTTTTAATACTAAATAGTATTATTTTTTAATAAATTTTTTCTATATTATAATATTTTTGAGATTAAATAGAAAACTGGTTGAATCCGAGTTCAGAGCACATCTGGGTTTAGGTGGAAAGCCCAAACATATGTACGCCATTATGTTTTACATAATTTCAAAATAATTACGTAAACATTTTGTTGATATGTTGTTTTCAAATCTAAATCACAATTACTTAATTGAATTACGTATCCTAATAACGATCATGTTATTATTACTCTGTACTAAACAATAGTCCATCTGCTTTAACAATATTGCAAATAATAATAATAACGAGACAATATTTACAACAACTCAATGTACCATCAGGTTTTCGGGACATTTTTTCATAATGGACATTTGTTTTATACCTATAGCTTTACAATAAGACCCTTGTTTTGGACAATCCGATGACTGGAATCACAATTGCTTACTGAGGCTTTAAAGCATTTCTTCATCTACTTCCTTCATTTCGAATCGATTGTCCCTTTAGAGTTATGTAAATAGATAAAAAAAAACTAATAAATTGTTTAAAAATTATCAAAATTTAATTATATTTCGCTATTATATACAATTAATTATGTAATATTATTTAATGCTTTTTTTATTTTTTATTATGATTGAGGAGCAAATTTATCCAACTATAATTAATGATCTTTTGAAAATTGTAAAGTAATAATTGTTTTGAAATAAGAAAAAATCCAAAGTAACAATTATTTAAAAATAGAGGTAGTGTTTGCAGAACTAAAACAACCTATTGGTTGACAAAAAAAAAACAAAACTACTGCAGCATATTACATGTTAATTAAGCGATTGTTCGTTTTTCCAATCCATGGGCAAATTATTGTCAAATTTTGCTACGGATATCTCATAATAATGCTTCCTCAATCTAACTTCATATGACCGATAGGTTAAATGTCCAAACGTAAGTGCGAGGGCGCCATATCAAATAAAAAAGAGTAGAAGTATTGTTCTCCCGGAGATTTGATACTATCAACTTAGTTGAGTATTAATGTTACACTTTCATTTAGGGCCTATTTGGTTCGTAGAATTATTGGAAATGAATTGAAATGGAATGGTTGGGAATGAAATCTTATAAGTCAAAATTTTATTTAGTTCATCATCATGTAAAAGATATAGTTAACAACTTAAATTTGTTTGGTTGAGTATAAAAAAAGGATAAAATGGGATGTGAATAATGTGCAAAAAGTCAGAATTGTCTCTAAATAAAAATTTAGTCTAACATCAATTACTCCAATGATGTGTTCGTAATGTGACCTGTTTTTTTTCTTTTTTTTAGTTACATACAGGTGACCTCTTTTTTTTTTTCAAACAATAACCTCATATTTTAAACTTTCACATATTTTTATTTTTATTAAATAAAAAGTATCTAAGTATAAATTTTAATATAAAAAGTAAAAGGAAAACTTACGCATATTTCAATTCTTATTATTTTTTATTTTAAATTTTTTAAATTAAATATTTTTAGAGAAAAAATCATATAAGAAAAATTACACTAAATAACTTGTAGAAATTAATGAAGAATTTTCAAGAGGAAATGGGGTATATAATCTATGAAGGATATTTTAAGAATGATATTTCATAATTAAGGTCATTTCTATCATTTGGTCTCCATTTTCAATGGTATGAATAAGTAAAGTCAGGGTCCAAGATAGGAAAACTAACTCTCAAATCTTTTGTCATCTTTATTCCTATGGGAGTCCAAATTCTCACTCCCATGTCAACCAAACAGTTCAAGTGTGAAAGTAAAATTTGGATTCTCACTCCATGAATACCTAAAAAATAAACTAAACGAATCCTTAGTTTGAGCACGACAAAAGAAGGGATAGAAGAGTGAAGGCAATTACTATACATTACAGCTATGTTTAGTAATTTAGATATCTTATTAAATTTTATTATAATCTAAATTATTTAATAATTTTATTACCTTTATCCTATTTTATTTGTCATTTTAATCAATTTTAAATATCCTAAGTTAATTGTCATGCATTTTACATTTAATGAAGCATTATTTTTTTTATTATTATACCCTTTACTAAAAAGCAATAGTAGGTGAAGTACAAATTATTTTTTAACATTTAATCCAAGAATATTTTAACAAAATATTATTAAAATTTACTATAATCTATATTATTTAATAATTTTATTGATATTAGCAAAAAAATAATCTTATTTATTTGTGTGAAAAACCTCAATTCAACAATGAAATGAAACAAAGGGAGTTCACCATGATTTGTCTGTTGACTACAACAAATTTTATTAATCGCATACATCTTATATTTTTCATTATACTTTTGAGTTGTTCAAATTAAACACAAATGCAATGTTTATTGCTTGACTGCTTTTGACACAAATTCTTGAGAAAATAATATTGTTTTCATCATTTCTTTCTTGTCATGACTCGAGCACTAGTATCTTGAACCTTTTATGATATCAAAATGGAACTCAACAAACAGTGTATTAGTATTTCAAACCTTGAACATCTTTACGTTTTTATCCTCCATAAACCACACGACTTTCATATGGAGAAAAAATCACCTTCTTAATTAAATATAAAATGTGTTTTCTCTCTCTAGGTAATGTATAAAATAGAGGAAGGGAGAAGTAGTAAGTGAAATAAAGCTATATTGGAGACTCTTGGTCATCTCTATTTATAGTGGAAGGTGATTTGCTTTCCAAGCCAATTATATTTAATTTATATATATTATTTAAATTAAATATTATTTTACCATCAAACTTGTTTAAATTAAATTAATTCAAATATTAATTTAAATTAATCTTTACTAACTTTTTTTATTAAGTAAGTTTGAATGAATATTAATTTAATTATCAATTTAAAAATTTATTTAAATTAATTTATTCACTAAGTTATCTATTAATTTAAATATATATAATTCAAATTAGATCATATCTAACTTAAATATATATCATTTAAATTAATCCATATATCTATTTAATTTAACATTTAAATTAAATCAAACATTATCTTCATTTAATTTAAATGCATTATTTAAATCAAATGAGATATATATATATATATATAAATATATGTATCTTCTCCATTAACTTAAATATATATTTCAAATTACATCATATTTAATTCAAATATGTTATTTAAATTAATTCCAATATTTTTTTAATTTAAATCTACTATATAAATAAAATCAAACATTATCTTCATTTAATTTAAATAACACTTATTTAAATTAAATGAATTATATATATCACATATGTATCGAAATTAATAATATATATCTTTTATATATATATATATATTAATTTCACTTACCACATTCTATCAGGGAGATAAGATATTATTTTATCATCCTAATCAAATTATGAAATCTTCTTGAATATTCTTATTGTTAATAAAATATTATTCTCCTATTCTAGATAAGAGAATTTCTAGAATATTCTATTTTAATATAGAAAAACCTATAGTATAGAGAGATACATTATCAAGGAAATTATGGGGGATTGACCTGATGGCACTTAGAGATTCATGGAAAGAAGAGTGAAGGCACGTTTTGATGGAGGGCAAACTACTGATTGTAAGAGGTCCTGTCCAGGACATGTTTTGGAAATCGAAGATAGGAAGACTGGAGACTGTTGAGGAATAACATAGGATAACGAAAGTGAATAAAAGGAAGCCTTTGAGGAAGAGGAAATGGTCATCTCAAGGTTTTCATCCTATAAAAAGCAAGAAAGGGAAACAAAGAAAGATCTATAGAGAGCATCAGATGACCAAAAGAGAACTTATTATAGATATGGACGATGAAGATTGTAAACCAATTCTGTATTAAAGTTCAATTCTGTATCAGCATTATTTTGGGATGGGATGGGATGGGATGAATTCAGTTCTGCTATGGTCTGTTAAAGGCATAAAGAAGAGTAGTGTTAAAGTGCTGTCATTGATGGCTAATTAATAGGAGAGGAAGGAGATGAATGAGGTACACCCTACTCTTCTACCACTTTTCCTTGTGTGTATATTAAGCATGCACTTATAATTTTGCTGAGGATCTCATCTTATTTGATTATTTTTGCCCCATAGGTTGAGGTTTTTGGGATCAATTATTTATTATGTTCGAAATTATTTCAGAAGAAAGCCAACAGGCCAGGAGCTGCCATGCTTGCAAAATCTAAAGAAAGTGAAAGAGCCAGAGATATGATGCTGACAGAAGAGGAAAGTTGAAGCAATATCCAATGAAGGGTATCAAATGGTTGATCTCCTTGTGGGCAAAATGGACTAAATGGGATTTAGCTTTGACGTAGGATTTAGAGTCAAGCCTCCATTTTGCGGGTGTCATGAGGTCAAATGAATGAGGCTCATGTTGGCATATGTGAAGCTTTGATTGTGCATTTAAGTTTGTGTTGAGTATTTATTTGATCTTATCAAATCCATTTTGCATCAATATCAGTTTGAACCATGCAGAAATGGAGTTATAATATGTTTTGAGACAAAAATTGTCGCTGATTATCAGAGTTATAATACATTTTTAACCGTGGCCTTAGGCTAAACGTCTACTAAGTTGATGTCTTCCTCTTCATGTTATTAGCTTAACACTCATCATAGAAAAAGGAATGGCAGGGAATGAAAATCATTTGAGTTTGAGGGGAAAAAAAGGCAGGGAATTATACATAGATCCTTATTCGTTCTGTCAATACATACAAGCTCAAAGTTGCGTGTGCTGATACAAAATGTCCATAAAATCTCCAATAATATCTTTTCCATACAGGGATATTAACATTACACAGAATCTGCCATTCTTAGACATAGCACTACATGCTAATGAAAATGTATACTCATCCCCAAAACCAGGGCAAATTAAGTCCTGTCATTAGATGAATTCCTAGGCCAAGCCATGTGCAACTGTAAGACCACTTTCCCCCCCCCCCCCCCTTTTTGGAACAGAACAAGAAATTTTATTAATTGAAGAAAAAAAAAGCAGTATAAACACCAATAAATAGCCAAAGCCAAGAAACCAAAATAAAAAAAAAACCCAGAGTACAATCTACATAGAGAAAAACACAAGAAACCTAGAATACAAACTAAACCAAAGGAACAAAAACAGAAAAACAACCTAAACAAAACTAGCAACCACTCAATTAGCCAATGCCAACTCTAACCTCAGCGTCCACAGCTACAAGGCCAACATCAAAACCACCGCATCACCGTTACCTATAACGAAATCTCTCCCATCATTAATTACTCAGGGAATCAGCCACCAAAAAATCAAACAAAGAGGATGTAGCAAGTGAAAGCCACCCTTGAGGGCACATCCCCTTAACACCACATGTTGCTTGATGATCTGCAGCTCAATTACCTTGGCAGGCAACCATGGAAAAACTAACACCAGTTACTGATTCCTTGAGCAACAACATTACCCTTAAGATAGGGCAACTCTGCCATTCACAACCATCACAACTTTCAGCACACATCAACTCCAGTGCTAAGCATTCTGACATGAAGGCAATGCTAGCTTGTACAACAATTCCCATGCCACCCAAAAAATTTCCACTCCTATTCTTACAGACAACTCCAATTGCTGCCATCTTCCCCTGTATACAGAAAGAGCCATCAAGATTAATTTTAATAGATCCCTCCTCAGGTGCCAGCCATTTCAAGCATCGCCTCTCAACCACATCACAACATTTCATATCAGATTCAACCTCCATACTTCTAGCCCTCCAAAATTCCCCTATCCATAGGGAAGCATTATCAATAACCATGCAAGCATCGACCTGCACAGAACCGAAAACTCAGTCACACCTGGATTTCCAAAATGCCCAAGCATATGGCAGCCCATAATGCTTTCCCACACTCATCCAGTACCTTCCAGAGCAATGTACATCCAAACCAGCACCTTCTAGTCCAGGGACAGTTGAACAGGATGTTCAAATGATTCACTCACCTAGTACAAATCGGGCACAAAGGATCCTTTGCGCAGTTCCTCCTAAAGTGTGCCTCCCTCATAGCAAGTGCCCCACTCACCATTCTCCACATAAAACACTTGATTTTTGGTGGCACATTCAAATTCCAGATGCAATTCCACGACTGAGTTGGTACCCGATTTGACCTCCCAGCACCTAGCTATACCTGAGCATCTTTCAATCCTCTTGCTACATGATATCCACTTGGGAAAAAGGAACCCCAAGTCCCCAGAGTTTCAGTGAATTTAGGTTTTGGTCCCTAGAGTTTATTATTTTTTATTGAAGCCCCTGCATTTTGAATCGTTTCAGACGTTATTCACTAGAGTTTCTGAAACCTGCAGGTGGATTATGACCTGGACTAAACGGCGTTGAAAAATCTAAGATGACAGTTGACGGGATTATGTGACAGATGACTAGGGAAATGTCGAGATTGCCTTTTCTTATTTCAGTTGCTCTGAAGTTATCGTGCTTCTCATTTGTTGTGTGGTGCAGCGAACCTAGCGAAGGGAGAAGCAAGGCGAAGTGCCCAAAGTAGTGACTCCGGTAACCTGATTCCGACCACCACCGAGATACTCACGAAGGGGTAAGAAATTGCGGACCCCTGTTTGGTGAGACTTCTTATCCAGTATTTTTTCTTCACTCATGGCTTTAAAAACGGGGTTTTGCAATATCTAACTTTTTATATGATCCAGTAAGACTTCTAATATGCAATAATTTCTCTTACCTGAAGCTTTCCCTCTCTCCCTTGCTCTTCATTTGTGTTGAATGACATTGCAACTTTGTGCCCCTCAAATCTAATGATTGATTTTAGGAATGAAAACTTACAGCTCTCAAGAAATTGAGAAAAGAAACACACAAAAAATAGGGATAAGTTTCTTTGAATCATAGAATCAATTAGTCTGTCGAATTTGATGATTTGCATAAATGGTTGTAGTTTTTTAGCCATAGCAACTCTGGTTGGATCTGAAACTTTACTTGGCATGTTGCTACTGCTCATATGAAATTTTTGACAATCTTCTCCTGTTAAATGATTTGTGGCCGCTTAGTTTTTAGTTAAAGCTGTTTTATTTCCTACTGTAAAAATTATCAAAATATTTGTGGCTACTAAGTTTATTTGCTATTGTTAAATACTTTGTCGATGTATGCAGGTAAGACAGATTTGAAATTCTTTTTAATAGCTTTTTGAGAATCTTAATTACTATGAAAAATTAGTGTATATTATACTGTTAAATACTTTGATCCTGCAAATTTTGGTGAACCTACAAAGAAGATGATCATTGATTTTGGAATTGATGCAAGTGGGGGGACTAACTGACTTTCAGATAAATGCTAAACGTGAAGATTGCACAATTGGAGGCATGATCGGGTTTCCACACATTCCCCATAATAGGACGGCCGTTACAGTTTGAGAGTACATCTTTAAGTAGCTATGTACACATTAATATTTTGTGGTTTTAAGTGAGGTTTATGTAAATCGTATGTATATTTTGGAATCAATGTAAATATATATGGTCTCAAATGTATCTATCTATTAGTAAATGATTAATATCAAGGTTGTTATATTTTGGCATCCATCTCTTGGCTATTACCATTATGTGGCTGCAAGAAAATTACTGGCTCTATATAGATTATTTTCGGTTTCAGGTGATCTGGACAATGAAATGGGATCGATTCTCCAATTTAGTGAAGGAAACTAGTTCATGCAAATTACGAGGACTACTTCTATACTAATTCACAGGAGTATTTGTCACCAGTTATCGCATCCTCACGCACTGATTTACTTGCTCTGGTTAAAGCCTCCACTATGCCAAAATGGGTTTTTCTTGGCACCAATTCATTGGCGGTTATTTATGCAAAATTCAAGAAAACTATATTATAAATTAAGCAAGCATAACTTGAGCTTGAGACAATCAAAGCCATTGTTCTTCACCAATAGAACTTGTTAAAAAAACTTCAAAAATTTTATGGAGCGATATTAATACTTTTTAAATTGAAATAAATAGTCAGATATCATCAAATTCATACGGGAGAAGATAGATTAGGTGAAGTAAAAACATCCACTCCTGTTTATGGTACTATATACAATTCTGCTCCTTAATTATTATCAAATTTGCTTGCTCAGTTTTTTCTTTAGCAATCTTTATTTCAATGCTAATTAATAATATTAGCTGAATGCAAAGATTTATATTCGTTGAAATTCTCAAGGGAAACCTTCTAATTCTCTTAAAACTGAGATCATTGTCAAGAACCAGAGGGATTGATTCTATAAATGAAAGAAATATAGAAACAGAAATAGATGGAGTTTGAGAGAGGTATGCGAAACAGAGATAATTGATAAAAGTATGTATCATTCATGAATATCAAATATATTTAAAAAGGAGTTCAATCTTATCGCTCATTACCTAAGGATTATGAATGTCAGAACCTGTAAATATAGTATATAGATAAAGAAAATAATGCCAATAAAAAAACTCAAGATAATTTGAGTTTTGGTGAAACCAAGTAAAGAAAATATAACAGCTTTTCTAATATAATGGACAACATTGTTAATTGAGGAGTTTTAACTTTATCGAGCTCCTCAAAGAAGAAAATTTCAAACAATTCGCAAGTTTTAAGCAGCAAGCTAAATTTAAAATTTCTAAAGAACTTAGAGTAAATAAGCTATTGGGAATACTAACAAGATTACTACACTTTCTCAAATTTAAGAATTTGAGCTTTGAAAGATTAGTAATTGATGGATCAAGTCGCAATAACTCAGTGCATTCTTGAAGGTCTAGCCTCTCAAGATTTGGGATCCCTCTAAAATCAGGAACCTTGATCAAATTTTTGGAGCCACAAAGATTCATGTTTCTCAAATTAGGAAGCATCTGTAAATGAGAAAGAGTGTGAATTGAGACAATTAATTGTATTGTATATAAAAACCATAGCAAGAGATATTGATGTAGTCAGTATTAGTATTACCTTTCTACCTTCCCATAGTTCTACCACGTTGCTCTCATGCATAATTAATTGAACAAGTGTGTGAGGCTCAAAGCTTGATGGTAAACTAGAGAAAGGATATTGATGCCATGAAATGTATCGTAGCTTGTTAGGAAGAGAACTGAGTGTTCCAAAAAATTTGACATTCTGAAATATGAGCAATCTAAGATTGCTCATGTCTGATAAAGCTTCAATCCTCAACGCACGTTGCTCTGAATCTTCCAGACGCAAGACTATAGCTTCAACTTTTTCAGTAGCCTATGAATTAAAGTATTTATATAATAATAATGAAAAGTCGGATTACCTTAATTTATAGACTGTAATGTTCTACTAAAAATATAGGTGAGCAGGACTTACTTGATTTTGCAGCATAACATCATAAATCTCGCTGAACTTCCATAATCTACTTTGTCCTCCATAATGATAGATAGATTCTCGCCAAATAATTGTTTTTGCCACTTTTTCCAGCATACTATGCATTTGTATTCTTTGATCCAACATAGTCATGAGTGATTTTTCAATAAGAAGTTCAATTCCAATATCAGCAGACAAACCACAGTCATATAAGATTTCTTTTACATAATTAATTTCCTCCCCAACAAAAAAACATGCGATGTCTAAAAATATTGCCTTGCTCATGTCATCTAATACATCAAAACTTGTGCTCAGTTCCTCCACTATCTTAGGGTCAGGAAAGACTGATACTTGTGCCAAGACCATTCTCCATGACTTGACACCTGTCAGATAAAAGGAGGAACCCAATAATTTAATTGCTAATGGAAGACCATTGACATATTCAAGTGCACTATCTGTAAATTCTTCATAACCTCTCGTAGGATAATCACATATGAAAGTTCTTTTATATAATAGTTGAGTGGCTTCATCCTCACTCAACAATTTAATTTTGTAAATATCATCCACTTCAGACTCTTGAAGGAGTCGTTCATCTCTAGTTGTTATGATGATTCTACTCCCTCCACCAAACCAGTTAGATTTCACAAACCATCTCAGTGCTTCATGATTTTGTACAAAATCAACACCATCAAGAACTATGAGAAACTTGTGGTTTCTTAACCTTGAGTCTGCTAAGAACTTTCCTTTAAGCATATACCTTAACTCAGGATCTTTCGCCTTCAAGTTTTCAACAAGAAGTTGTTGCAGGGATGGTTTGTCATGCTTGAAAAGTTTACTTAAATTGGCAAGAAAACAAAATCCATCAAAATAGTAAGAGATCTTATTATATATAACTGCAGCAAGGGTTGATTTCCCAATTCCACCCATACCACAAATGCCTATAACTCGAACTACATCATTCGAAGCCAAATCCAGAAGCTTTTCTACTTCTTTCACACGAGTTTTCATCCCAACTAGGCCATTATCAACATGAACCGTTTGACCAATTTTTGTCTTGACTTCTCTAATGATTTTATCAATAACTTGTAACCCCGGACTGTGGAAAGGAAAAACAAATGCTAAATTAATCATGTGTGTTTCCTCCTAACATATTGAGACAACTTAGATCCTCTCCAACTCTGCAATCTATTCAACTAGAGAGAAATAGATATAGCAGTACCTTCCATTTGATAGATGAGTCTTGTCATTATATCTATTTCTCTTCACTAGCATGGATTACTTGGTTGGGGAGAATACTAAGCAGTATAAAGAAGAAAAGAAAAGCTAATTTACTCATTTTGACAGTATTTTTACTAATTGATAAATACTAGAATAAAAATTTCTAAAATCTGCCTCTTATTTGGCCAATATTTTGTTGGACAAGAATGGTCAATAAAGAAATCAACAATAAAATCACTTAAAAATATTGCGCATCCCAGCTAGAAAAATTGGCCACTTCTGTCATTGCTAACTTCCATCCGTGTACCTTGTCAAAATCTGCTTTGAACCTTTCTTCATGTAGATCAAATGCCATTTTGTATGCATTAGTCTGTTTTCGTACCTCAGATGGATCTACATCGTAGAAAACTGGTACTACAACAGTGTCTGGTTGTTCCTTGACGAACACCGCAATCTGAGAGAGTTCCTGCAAGCACCATATGGAAGAAGCATAGTTTTTGGAGAAGACAACAATACAAACCCAAGATTTTTCAATTGCTTTCAGAAGGTGCGTTGGAATGTTGGAGTCGCCTGTTTCCAGCTTCTTGTCATTCCCAAAGGTTCTTAAACCTGCACTTTCAAGAGCACCACGAAGCTTACAGGTGAATTTGCAGGTGCCTTCATCCCCTCTAAAACTCAGATAAACATCGATCTGTCTCGATAATAGACCGCCTTTTTCCATAGGGAAGCTGGATGGAATGGAATCAGATTTTCTCTGAGGCCCTGGGTGCTCAAATAATGATCTGTCATTCACTAGAAAAATGCATAAAATGAATAAATGTGGAAAGTAAAGTAAACTACCCCTTTCCAGGCAAGTTCCTGTTAGAGAATCTCCAATTCAACTTCTGTAAAGAAACGTGTGGGCTGAGTTTGGATTAATTTATGAGACGAGATAATCTTTCATCTCATAACAACCTCTTTTCAAACCCATTCTTCTCCTTTTTATCCTCTTGTCCTTTTGCTTTTGCGTGGCCATTAAAACTTGTTTGAATTGGGTCTGATTGAAATTTAAATGCTAAAAGCAGGGCGAATTATCTAGAAAAATGTACATAAAATAAGATAAAACAATTCAGTCGGTAGTATTGAAAATGACTTTTTTATTTGAATTATTGCGTTGGAAAGCGGGTGGAAATAGAAAAACAAGTTAGAACATGTTTTAATATTCGTATCATTAATTATTTCTTCAAAATATTCCTAAACGTTTTATCCAAATGGGCAAGATTTTGAAAGTCTTTCAATGGCTTTGCAATTAATAAAAAACTAATAAATGAGAACAAAAAAAAAAAAGGAAAAGAGATTGTTAAGGTGGAAGTTTCTAGAAACTTACCCTGAAAGGTTTACATATGCATGAAGGGTTTCTATGCAAGTTCCTGGTGTGGTGTGTTATATAATAAGAATTAAAAATTTTGTTTACTTTTAATTAATTCATAATTATAAAGGGAAAAATTTGAAATGAATTCTCAATACTCCATTCATTTTCTATAAAATAACTAACATTCACTTCGACAACATAACTGTGACGTTGTATGCTTTTATAATTTGTTTCTTTCGACTATAAGGGTACTTTTGACTAAAAAGCAAATAATCTAGCCCAAAAAAAAAATAACACATTAAAAAATAGATAATATAAAATGAACATAGACAAATAGGATGGATCCAGATTGTCTGCAAATAATTATGCTGTAGATGGTGCAGTCAAGAAAATCTGAGCGTTCTTTTGATCCAATGCGTTATAAATTGCCACGTGTTTTTTTCATGCATTTTAGCTACCAGACCTTTAAAAGCTACTCCTTCCATTTCTTCTCATTATTTCTATGTATAATTTATAGTGCATATTATAAAAATTTTTGATTTATTTAAAATATAAGTTATTCTCTCCCTTTTAAAAAATTTGTTATGCATATATTTTAAAAAGATTCAAAAATAATTTAGATTGTAGTAAAATTTGATATTATATGACTAAAATACCTTTTAATTAATGACAAATGAAAAAGGTAAAATTACAAAATAATAATTAATACTAATTGAAATTTTAGAATGAAAGATTTTTTTCAAAATATTGTCAAAACTCTAAAGTGATTTTTTTTAAAAGGATGGAGCATTTTGCAACAATAAAAAAGTATGAAATTTTGTTTTCCATTTTTATGTGGTACATTTATGATGAAGTGAGAGATTATAAGAGAGATAATTATAATGAGTTACAGTTTAATAATGATAATATTATTCCCATTAATCTTTAATATAAGATCATTTTAACTGAATAAAGTGAATTAATAATAGAAATTAAAACTAATTAATTACTTTGATTTCTCAAAAAATTATAACATTTTTTTAAAACTATTCTTATTTAATATCTTTCTCTATCTCTTTGTGATACATTTAGGGATATTTTTTAAAAATACATAATAAATACTATCTCACTACTGTAAATGGTTATATATTTAAGATCAGAATAAAATGTTCTATAATTAGAACTAGGGGTATAAAATTTTGGTATTTTTTTAAATTTAAAAAATTCTAACTAATTTTAATGATTTTGTTAATCTATATAAAATAATTAAAAGTCATTTACGAATAAGAACAGCTAAAATACATTCCAAAGCTTCTCTAGCTCAAATCCTTTCACTAATAGTGACCAAAAAATGCTAGAAAGAAATTCCCTGAATCAACAAAAATGCATTTATTATGGAGGATATGATTGATTTATTTTTTTAAGAAGCGGCAGTTGGGGATTAATCAACGACTAGATTTATTCAAAGGATAAGATTAAATGACTGTATCTGGTACTGTTACTTATTGACTGCAGACAATCACTTCTTTGGTTTACGCTCAACCACGAAGTGGTCGTAAATTATTTTGGTTTATTAAATGCTTTGGTGTTTCAGTGAAATTTCTGACAACGGCTTTCCTTTTAATTATGTCATCCGAAATTACTGGACTTTTTCCTTACTTCTCTGCCCTTCTCCGGGTGTGAATAGAAACAAGCATGGGTGCTTACCAAAAAAATACAAAAGAGAATGAAAGAAAAAAAAATTTACTAGTCAAGAACGTCAAGGAAAAATAAAAGATATATAGGGAAAGAGTTACAACAAAAACATTGGAAGGAAAGACAAAAGAAAAAAAGATCTGAAAGGTTAGATATTAGAAAATGAATAATTAAACATTTTTTCTGGTTTGATATTCGATCGTCTTAAAAATGATTTTAAGCAAGAATAATATAAAAGATATTTGAATGATTCGTCTTCCCCATCACATTTAGTAAAAATATTTGAATATTTTTTCTTTTTTTATTTAACAAAAAGTTGACGGCTCTTTTAAGCTGAACACAACCTTTTCTGTATTACATCTTTCATGTTTAAAACAATATTTATTAGATGTTTAATAATTTTAATTTATTTGAGCAGTGTGTGAACACTACTGTGGAGGAAGACAAAAAAAAACTCACAAATTTATTGCAATGTATTAGATTACGTAATAATTTTTTGTTAAGTTATTGAATGGACTTAGGCAAGTATATAGGATCATTTACAATAAAAAAAAATATTCTGGAGTATTCCAGAAGTCGTATTCAAGGGAAATTATGGTCCATTTAATTAATTAATTTTAGCCAGAAGGAAAAGTTTGGGAAAATCGAGAAGATATTAAAATAAAAATAAAAGGAATATAAAAAATCAAATATGTTTTAGTGTAATTCAATCCCTGGAGCGCTACAAGATTCAATTTCATCTTCCTAGAACAACTTAAACTTACTCTTACAATTGATTCTTTTATAATTATAGTAACGATTATTCCTAATTTATCCTAATTACCTTTCTGTCAATCGGTTTATATTTTATTAGATTTTAATTTGCTATGCACAATGAAAATTCCTGATTAAACCCCGAACATATAACCAAAGTCACCATAAATACCTAATTCTATTTCTAAAATCGTTTTTTAGATCTATCTTTCTAGGTTTATATTCACTATTCACCTTTCAGTCTATCAAGTTTACCCATCGAATAAATTTTATAGTGACCAATCATAAAGTTCAGAAGAAAGTGTAAAAAAGACAGATATAATTAAACATGAATATATTAAAAGAATTTCATCAATAAACAAAAGTCATAATCTTAGAGTAAATTTTAATCAATCACAGCTAGACCACATCTCTACCATAACTAAGAAAATTAGTTACACATAACCATAGTTAAAATCCAGTAACAAATTCCCAAAACATCAAGACAAATACTTTAGAAAAAGAAGTAGTAGATGAAGAGAATGATTCAACCTCATTACGCTTTTAAATCTTCACAATCTACCATTAGAATGCTCTTTCCAAGCTCCAAAGACTCTAGAACAGCTTCTCTAGGGTTTTGGAATTAGTAATTGTGTGTCTAAAGCATTCAGAAAACCCTATATTTTAAACTATACAAGCTGCTTGCTAAATAAGTCAGAAAAACATCATAAACAACGTCACCTAGCTTTGGCTCCATTGCCATTAATCCACCCGACACCGGGTAAATTGTATCTTTTCATCCTTTACTCTTCACCCAGCGTCAACTTCATTGGTCCTCTAGTGGACCCAGTGACAGGTCAACACAAAACTCATGTTCTTTTTGGCCTTCTCACCCGGCCATGGGTGAGAGAACAAATATGGGGCCAAATGAGCTCATATTTATACATGGTTCATCATGTTTTTGGCCATATTATGCTGAAACTTCTTCTAAATGTCTTAAGATACAAACATACATCCAATTATGCAGAATCAAGCCAAAAAGGGATCAAAAAACAACATATTTGAATGAAAAATAACATAAAATGTGGGTGTTTTATAGGTATAAAATAGGCATATCAAATCGTCCCACACTTGAACCATTGCTTATCCTTAAACAAAAACTAAGCTTGAGCTCAAAGAAATTTTTCTATATAAAGCTCACATCCACCTATTCCCAAAAATTCAGAACAACTTGTATCTATCAAGACAGAAAGTGTAACATATATATAGGAGAATAAGTTTAGTGTCTAGCCAATAGGTATTCAATCATATTCATGAAACTGTAGTATGTGTGTGATAACCAGCATATAATTGTTGTTAACAAGTAGCCAAATAAGAGAATTGAAAATTACAATACTTATTTAGGAACTTAAAACATCTCAATTCAAAACCATATGAGTTTCAGTTAAAGATCAAAAAGATCCTTAGGAGTTTATAGATTTCCTTGTGCATCTTATGATTTTCTGTTAATTGCAACGAGGTACTTTCACTGTTCTCTTTATTTGCCCCACATATTTTGTGCTTCAATTTTATCTGGGGATCAATTTCGTCCTTAGGCCATCATGTACCTTTTTGACGTGAAGGTCTCGCATTTGTGATGTGTACCTCTGATTACTCAAGTTACATAACTTTGGTGCAAAGATGACTTTGACACACTCATAGCTCATTTTGCACCATTTGATGCGAAAGATAATGCTTTTTGGTGAAACCCTTCGATTACTAAATGCAAGTTGAGCCAGCGAAGTGGATAAATTGTTCACACATTTTTTTTTGCTTCCTGAATCATTTCTCACAAATAGTAATACTCATGAATTCTAATTAAAAATATGCAAGTTCAAAAATAAATATATAATCAACTATCCTATTTACTCAAACTACTTATGACCACCTTTCATATACTAGCTACTTGTGCTCAAATTCTAGTTTCAAGATTCCTTGTTTATATTTAATTGGCTGGTTAACTCACCCATTTAGAAAATTTAAGCTCAATTCTATGACTTTCAAGGTAGTAAGTATACTCAAATAAGTACAAAATAAGCAAGTATCAATTAAAAATTAGAATAAAAGTGAAAATTTTCTTAGCTCGGCTCTAAAATTTTTTTTGTAATTATTCCTCCCCCTTCAGCACTAAGGACAAACATTATCCTTAGTGTTTAAAATGAAAAACAAAATTGAGGAAAGGAAAGAAAACTAATACTCCCCTGAAATCATGTCATTTGTTCAACTTTCCACAAATGTTCAGTAGTTGCACCTTAGGTACTATTCTGATTATACATAAGTCCAAATGGAGAAGGGATGAAGTAGATCAAAAGACAATTGAAAAGAAAAATAAGGATAAAATAAAAGAAAGGGAAATAAGCAAAGATAAAAGAGAACTAAAAGATCTTAGAATCACTGTGGTGGAGGTTGACTATTCTGAATCAACTATTGCATCAATGCCTCAATACGCTGCCTATGCTCATCATCTCTTCAATCACGTTCTTCTTGATCTTTTCTCATCTCAGTAATTGATTTCTCCATCTGCGTCACCTTCTTCAAAAGATGCTTCAGTATGCTGCGCTTAGGTAGTGGTTGCGGAACCTGTGTAGCTAGATGCTCTGGTGCTGATCCCTCAACTAGTTATTCTTATACCTCCTCAACAATTTCGGGTTCTTTTGGAACAAGTCTTGAGGGGCCCTCGCATTTTTTTCTCCAAACCCCTTCAACTTTTTCATATCCCAGGGAGACAGGAGTCTTTTTAGACTGCATATCTTTTTAGTCAGTAGATTGATCAAGACATGAAATAGGAAATCAGTCTTCTTGCTTTTTTCCTGCACCACTTTTATTATAGAGCAAATGATAATTGGAGCTAATAGTACTCTTGGGATATTGCCCATGCAATGAGTCATTTTATGGATACAATATAGATCATTGAATCCACTTTACTCAAGCTGCTAGCTCTTAGTATTACATTAAAACTCATTAGATAGACAAGTAGCCTATGATGGATAGACAATGACTTAGCTAATATGGCTCGCTGGTTGGTGCCCCTAATGGATGCCAAAGGGATCTAAAGATCAATCATGGCTTGAACAATCATCCAAGTAAGGTCAGATGATATACAATCTCTGCTAGATTTATAGATGGAACCTTGTTGAGAGAGTCCTAGGAATTGTGATAGACGCTTTGATGTAATAATGACTGGGACACCCTTTGCTAATGACACTATGTGCTACTCATTTTTGGAATCTTTATTTTCAATATTAGTATAGAACTGCTTGATCAAGTCAGGGTAGTAGGTTCCATATAGTAGAAGAATCACTTCCTATCCCAGCCTTTAGAAGGATTGACTCACATGAAACTGCTCTTCTATCAGTAGGTAGATCAACTTCTCATAGATAAAGGCATTATACTTCCTGGCATTATACTAAGCCTCATTTTCTGTACTTGTAAGTCTCTATGCCTAAGGCTAAGGTTGAGGCTGATGCTGCATTTGATACTGAGGCTGGGGCTAGTCACTAGTTGATGACCTAGATGAACTCATTTTGGATGAGCTTTCTCTAATTGTGCTTCCTCTTGCCATAATAAGCAATATGTGTCCCTAAGAGGCAAAGAGAAACTTTCTTAAGTGTAAATCAAATCAAGGAGGAAAAATGGAGAGAAACAAACATTATCAAACCAGAAATTACACCATTCAAACAAGCCAATCATGAATAGTCAGAGTGGTTCATCACAGGGTAGGGACTAATATCATAGAATTTGGCACAAAAGTAATCAAACCAAAACAAGGACAAAAAGGTTCTTTTAATAATCTAGAACAAGCCAAAAATGGGTCCCATGACACAGCTGAAACATTACCGCATTGGTTTGCAGTTGTCTATAGCTGTGGGATCCAATCAAAAGAAATTAGACAAATCCCTCCTATAGCAGCTAGCATGACCCAAAGATAAATAAACATACAACAATTTGGTGGAAAGGTTGATTGTGTCCCTACCAAAGACTGGTGGGACCAAGTCAAATGCTCATAGAATTATATTATCAATACAGCACAAACAAGGGACCTATAATTTCAGTAAAATTTCAAGTGTAGGACAAAAGGTGATCCACTAAGTAAACAATCACTTTACACCTCAGCAAGCAACCACAATTAACAATAAATTATGCAAAAGTAGAGTCCACGAATCATGCCAAAAGTACATCAGAGACATAGTTTGCTCAGTTTAAAGGAAGGATCATGTCTCAAGCATACAAAGCCACTACATCAGTCAAATATCAACATCAAGATATCAAAGGAGACAGGCACGAGCATAGATCAAAACAACCATTTCAATGCAATAGAACAATACTTAGAAACAAAATTTTTGGGTAACTATAATTCAACCTATTGGCAGTTGTTGTGAATCACAATTCATTATTTCAAAGAAATATACCTTAGGTGCACAAAAAATAGTTCAAGAATACTTCAGTACCGTTCCTTTTCGCATAATAACCATAGTTTTGAAAGAAACCGAGTGAGGAGAGGAGAATAAGCTTACCTCTAGCCAAGATTAAAACCCTTAGTGCTTAGAAAAGAGAATCCCTCTTCCCAATGTGTGAAGAATCAATGACCCACGCACCCTAGATACTGATTTCGCTAACCACAATGACAGAGGCTCAAATCTGAACTCCAATCAATAGAAGGGGATTATAGTGGGCTTTAATCGGTGGAAATGTGTTTGAATGAGGGGAGAGTGGAGTGGGTAGGCCAAAAACAGCCCTTAGATAACGAAAAAAGGGGTTCTAGTTAGAGGAAAAGGAGAAACGACAAGAAAGAAGTGGAGAGGAAAGACAATTCTAGGTTTTTAACGACTTAGGTTCATGGAATTCAAGTCCACCTAGTGCCGTATGAATTAAATTACTGGACTCAACATTGGGTCTTCCCCCCCCCCCCCGGGGCCCCTTTTTTTAAAAAATTAGCCCTAAATTGCCAAAATTTCTCCCTAAAGTACTGAAAAATTTATTAAAGTTCCTATACTTTCCCCCTACTCTTAAGACCATGCATTACCATAATAAAAAATTAAAGAGTATAGAAACTTCCCTAAATTTTGCTGAACCTTGCTCTTTGGCTTTAAGAAGAGTTCTACACATGTGATCTAGAAAACATAAATTACTAATTTACAAAATAAAAGAAAAGAAAAATAGAAAAATGAAGAAAAGGGAAGAAATATTGGGTTGCCTCCCAACAAGTGCTATATTTAACGTCTATAGCTAGACAAAGCTGTAATAAGGATGTCCAACTTTGTCCAGTGGAACTGATCGTGTTGCATCAATAATATCCCCTTCATAATATATCTTCAGCTTCTACCCGTTGACCATAAAGTGATTGCCATCAAGCCTTGAACTTCCACAGCACCATAACTGTTGGGTTTGCTGGCTTTCCAAGAGGGGAGTGAATTAGGAAGTTTGAAGTTTTCTACAAAATTGAAATACAAAAGTGATAATAAAAGTTGATGAAAATAGACTATAGAACATAAAGAACAGTTGCAAAGTAAATGTGAAGAAGACACAGAAATTTATCCTAGTTTGATATACTCTACTTGACCTACTTCCAGTTTTTAAGCCACCATTTGAGATTTCTCCACTATATCTTGCAAGATTCAAATGGGTTCTTGCAAAAACTGTAATACAACTTTAGCTTGAACTTTGAGCCTTACAGAAAACTCTTACTCTTCTCACTCACGAGTAAGAACAAATCTCTTAGTATCTTCTTACACTACGGGCTATCAACAAGCGTGTAAAAATATACAAATCAAGATATGAAACTTTCTCTCAAAAGAGTGGATATGAAAGTTTAAGAATAATGAATGAGCTAAGCAGAGGGTAGATAAGTTTTGAATAAATCAGTAATTAATTCTACAGAGTTTTGGTGTTTATATGTTTTTCTTCATTGTCCAACAAATTAAATAAGATCCTATTTATAGTTTTAGAGTAAAAATATCCATTGAAAGCAAGAATTAGCCGCTACTCTTAGAAAAATAGCCATTCACCTATCGTATTAAATGCGTCTAACAGAGGTTATCCGGATAACTTCCTCAGGTTATGTGAATAACGGGTGACTGTTGTTTCTTAGTTTCAACGTTACACTTTCCTTATACAGATAACCTAACTAAGTTATGCAAATAACGTTCATTTCAGAATGACTAAGTTTTAGCTCAAGAATATTTTCATGAAAACCTACTTAGTTATTCGAATAATGCCTCACAAACTTGGATACCTTTGAGGATAATTAGAATAACATCCTAAGATGTTATTCTTTGTTCAAATAACACTAAAATCTTTACAAACTAAACTTTTGAAAAATATAGGTTATCAGGATAACCTCCTAAAATTATGCGGATAATCCATTTAATAGAGGAAAGTCCAAGAGCTCTGTGATATATATTATGCGGATAACCTCACTAAGTTATGTGAATAACGGGTAGTATAGTACAAGTGATCTTCACTGTTCATTCCCTTATGCAAATAATGTAAACATCTTATCAGGATAACGGGCTAGGTAGAACTGAGGATATGGTGCACACATTGGTTATGTAGATAACCTCAACCCTTTTCATGAAAACGAGGAGTGAACACTTAGAAAAATATTGAAGTTGAGATTTTATCCCCATAACCTCTAAGTGTTATGCACATATGGTAAACCTTTTCATGAAAACCATTTTGAAAATATGAGCTAATCATTAATTATTAAAAATATATGTCTCATTTAATATTAGGATCAGCAGAATAAGTGGTATTTAAAGCTTAAATACCTTCTTTTACAAATGGATTCTTAAAAATGTGCATAAACATTCTTCAAACATCAAGAATCTCTAATTTTGGTCTTCATATGATTTGTACTCCTTTGATATTGGATTTCCAAGCTCATTGTTGTTTAGAATCATCAAAATCATCTGAATTAACAATAAGAGCACACCTCAGTAACTTCAAATGGCCCCAACCACCTATATTTCAATTTTCCTAGAAAAAATTTAAGGCATGAATTGAATAACAAAACTTTATGTCCAACCTTAATTTCCCTTTTTAAAATCCTTTTGTCATATCAAGCCTTGGTTTGCTCCTATAAACATAGGCATTCTCAAAGGATTCCCATATAATTTCATCCAACTCATTTAATTGGAGCAACCTTCTCTCACTTGTGGCTTTCAAGTCACAATTCAAAGTGTGTATAGCCCAATATACATGATGTTTTAACTCTATAGGAAGGTGACATGACTTACTATTAACCAATCTATATGAAGACATTCCTAAAGGTGTTTTAAATGGAGTCCTTGATAATTGTGAATTTTTACAATTTTTATTCCCCTTATTTAAGCATTTTTAGTATTGAATTTTGGCTAATTTTGTATAGTTTAGATAAGATTTATGTAATTAGTCTTAATTTGAAATAAATAAGAATTTTGGGACAATTTTTAGAAATTAAGCTTTAATTTTGATTATTTTTATCTTCCAAATTATTCCAATAATTTAATTCTTCTATTTTATTTTATTTAATAATTCTCATTGTGATTATGTGTTATTTGTTGTTTTATTGTAATTAAAGAAATAATTAAGAATTGACTTATGCAGAGGAAAAATTGTCAAAGAGTTTTAGAAATTTAGTTTTTAGTATTTTATTTTTTTATCATTCTGACTCATATTTTTCTTTAAATTGAACTTAAACTTTGTTTCATAATTAATTTAATTTCTTTGGATCAAAATTTAATTTGATAGATGTCATATTTTATTTTATTGGGAACATAATCTATCTGATGTAACATTTTCTTATATGTTATAATCCATGGAGGTTGAAATTTTGAAGAGGTATTTTGGTCATTAGATAGAATAAATTTTATGACAAGTTTATTTTTCCAATTTTCCTCATTTTTAGTTATCCATTTATATTTAGCTTTATTTTAGTCAATACATCTCCCCTCGTTTACACCTTATTTCTTGCATCCAAACAAGCCTTAATCTTATTTTCCCTAAAAGTTTTGGACATACTCCCTCTTGAAAGACACAGCTGCCACTCACCCCTTCTTTTTCTTCCTTTCTTTCTTTCCTTTGTTCCCATTTTTCCTCCAATGCCTCACCATTTTTCTTCTTCTTCCTCTTCGATTTCTCTTTAATCTCCTCACACAAACCCTTATGCTCCATTTGGTTCATAGAAGTGTTTTTAAAGGAAGTGGAAGTGGAAATGGAAAAGAAAGTGGGTTTAAAAAGCACGTTTGGTATAATCAAGGAAGTGTGATATGTCTTTTAACTGATATGTATATTTATAATATGAAAATACTATAATGTCCTTGTAAAAATTAAAAAAAATCAATTCACCTGCAACTATCCACCATTGCAAATAGCCAACATCTGCTACCATCCACCATCAATCAGCAACAACCACCATTATGAACTCAGAAATTAGGAATGAACCAAATTTCTCACAAATAAACAAAATTCCACAAGAGCACAGAAAATAAAAAAAATCACGACAAATCTGTGAATACAAACAAAGGCATTGTTGAAACTTTAGCAAATCCCATTAGGAAGCAGATTTGCGAATCATGATGGAGGCACCACTAAACCTTCAACCACCATCATCACCATCAACCATTTCCATTGTCCTTTTTGCTGCTTTGTCATTGATCATTCACAAGAAAGTAGATTTGCGAATCACTCGTTGCTGTGTCCAATCTCAGAGATTCCAAATCTTAGACTGGACTTTTGATATCTCATATATCTAACATTCCAAATCTCAAAAAGGATGGTAGATTTGGAACATCTTTGAACTCCACCGGTGCTCTTGGAACTCTATTGATGCTCTCAAATGAAAGAGTACTTTATAATGTCTTCAACCCAAATCAGTCTTCAAATTTCATTGGTACTCTTGAGGGTGGTGGAAGCTTGAAGGGACAAATGGTGTCTCTGAGCCTGGCATCGGAGGGGATGAACCACACCAACAATGAAGGAAAGGTTCTTGTGGTCATTGGAGGGGGTTGGGACATAAGGATAAAATGGTCCGAAAATTGACTTCCATGGAACTCCAAAGAGTTTTGTTGCTATCAGTAATGAAGCCAACTTCCATCTTTGGAGTTCAAGAATCTCCCAAGAATCATCAACCCGTGGCTTCAAAATATAATTATTGCAGAGTATTAACTTATTTAGATTTTATTATTAGATTATAAAATTTATTAATAATATTTTTCAATTTTCCATATAACATACTCCCTCCCGTCTATATTATAAGTTGTTGGGATTACTTTCACTCATATTAAGAAACTTTTAGTATATTCTTAAATTTTTTAAAAAAAGTCAAAATTTTCAATTTTATTCCTATTAATGCCACTCTTTTCACTAAATATAACATAAGTTATAATACTAATATATAATAAATAAGAGAAAAAAATATAAACTATTATGTGACATCTTATATTATTAACCAAGAAAAATTCCTTTATATATCTTATAATATGAATTGGAGGAAGTATAAAATAAAAAAAATTATTAATTTTATTATTATCGATTTTATTCTAATCGAACCATTAAACTTTAAATCAGTGTTTTGACCAATTCAATCTGCAGGCCGGTTCCTTGTACCCACAATAAAAGTTGACCTTTTTTTATAAGTAATTATTGTTATTAATCATTTTTATCACAAGCCATTGCATGATTTTTGATTAATTTTATATTTCCTATAACGTTGTCACAAGCCGTGGTCCGCCTCGGTGGTTTTATTTTTTTTTATAGTAATTCCAACTTGATTATATGATTCATTGGGGAAATTATATACTGGCTAGAATGAATTAATTATAAAAAAAATTTAATTTAAAAAAATATTAAAATCTGAAATATTGAATAATAAAATTAAAAAAATAAATAATAACATATTCCATTTTATAATTAATTTATTATTTTTAACCTAAAATGTAATTCCCCTAATTCATTTGAAATTGGAGATCACTCTTACACTATGTCATGTTCCACGTAATATTTAGAGAAGATAAAGTGATTCAGGTAAATAAAACAAAAATAATTTATTTAAATTTATTATTCATGATAGATGATTCAAAAGTCACTGTATAATAAACATTGTTGTAAAAATTGAATTAGACTGACTGCTTCAACCGATTTGATCAGGAACTGGTACTTGATTGGGTTCAGTCATTTTATATAACCAACAGTGTTTAGAACTGGTGAAATTGGCTTTAAGCCAGTAAAACCAATTGTATGTTATTTTTTTTTAAATTTTTTTAAAATAAAATAATATCATTTTTAGTACAAAATATATTTTTTTTTATATATTATAATATTATATAACCATTGTTATGATTATAACTATTAAAAATAATATATTTACTTAATAAATAATATAATAATAAATTATTAATTTATTATTTTAAATTTAAAATATAATTATAGATAGATATTAACTTATTTATTTTTAAATATTTAATTATAAAATTTATTAATAATTTATTTATAATAAATAATAAATTAATAATTTAATATTATTTAATTTAAAATTTTAATTAAATTATAAAATTTATTTAAATTTATATTACTTATTTTAAATATATTATTTTAATTATTACCGTTTATCACCACCAATTTGATCAAATCGGTTCAACTATTGAAAATATTAAAATAGTGCCTTGTCCTTTCACAGCTATGAAAATAAACATTGAAGGAGAAAAAAGAACAGAAATTGACCGAATAAACTTGAGAAAATTGGTTTACCCCATTGTATAAAAACCGGTGAATCGGCCTCTGGTCTGATCGTGGATAACTGGAAAACTAACAGAAGAGAAAATTGGTCAACGACCTCAGTCAAAAACCGGTGGAAACTAGAAAAATAGGACGGTTTACGGATGGGGCGGTTCAGAGAAATGCCATGGTAGTAGCATCAACCACAAACCAGAACGCACAGAAGAAGAAGAAGAAGAGGAGGAGGAGGAGGAGGAGGAGGAGAGGTAGATGGAAGAAGAAAAAGTACATAACCAACAAAGAAAAGAACATTGATAATCAAAGATCTCATATAAACCAAAGCTTTACAGAGAAATAGCATGATTCGGATACTTTCCATGGTTCCAATTTTAGCCATGGTAGCGTCTTTGGCAAAGTGGACGGAGAAGAGAAGGAAGAAATTGGCAACGTGGACGAACAAGAGAAGGATGAAAAGAAAAACGAAGAGGCAAGAGTTGCACTGAATAGCTAGTACAAAACCCTAAACATAAATGACGTGACTCATGCTTTTTGAGAGGTGTGAGTGACTTTTGCTTCTTCCGAAGTTTTGGTCTCAAAAAGTTGCGCAAAATTTTGAAAGGTTCCCCTCTTTTTTCTGCTTATGTAAATTCATTTTGAATATTTAATAAAATTATATATTTTAATTTTTTTATTGGACATATAATTTGTTAAATTACAATCTTAATATTATGCACACCGAGAATGTATGTGACAATTTACTCTTTATATTGCTAAATGAAACTAGAAAATCTAAGGGTAACTTGAGGTTTGAAAAGATTTAGAAACTACGAGTATTTTTCAAGAGCTATGGACAAGAAAGTGTCAACTAGTAAATATTTCTTATAACATTAAAGAATATCACTACTCCTAATGTATATTTTGGTAATTTTTCCGAGTGTGTTAACTTGAAAGTGCAAAAGATTAGAGGATTTAAGAGCTACCTTTGGTAGTGAGAAATTCTTTGCCTAAAGAATAGCCATTGTAGTGGTTGATTTGTGCTCATTTTTCAGGAAGTTGCAAAGTATTGAGCATTGATGGGCTTGACAAACTTCAAAAGAAGATTGTTCTTACTCTCTATGATATGGAAATGATATTTTCTACAGCATTCTTCAGGGTCATGATTCACTTGTACATGTTGTAAGTATAAGATGGAAATGAAACATGGATAGTAGACAAAGATTTGAGTATATACATTGATACAGTTAATTAATTCAATAAGAAACCAATAACTAAATAAATCCATATCAATAAACACAAAATGGAAGACCTTCTTAAGTGTTTCAGCCTCTTCCAATGCCTTTTGTTCTTCATTAACCATTCCTTGTCCACCAATTCAACAAACACAACAAATCAAGCTCAGTTTAATCTTGCAAATAGGCTAATAGATGAGAAAAGAAAGGCACCTGATCATACTTTAGGATTGCATAAATTTACCTTGTGGACCTAAAGTCAAATACAGGTCAAGTCCATTATTCAGCAACATGAAACAAGTATGATACCTGCCTAGTTATCGAAACAAAATTGTTCTAATTCACTACACAAGAGCCACTAAGTGCTGAAAGAGTTTGCAGAAAAGTAGTGGAGGGAAATCTACAGCTAATTGTGATAATATTCCAGCCACAAAAGCATCACCGGCACCAGTAGTACTGTCAAAAGCATCCACTTAAATCCCTTGGCTATACCATTGAAGTCCTGCAAAGAAACAGGTATGAGATTTATAGCAAGAATATATTATTCCAAGTCTCTATAATATATTGAGGATAAAACATCTCTAGGAGGCTTTATATGCAGCCCAGTAATGACCAAGGCTCTCTCGATTTAAGACGAACCTAAGAAACATCTTTATGAGAAACATCTTTCTATTATGATTAACAGTAATAAAAGCGCATATTAAGGAGTAAAGAACAGACTAATATAATCAAGTTTTTAAGCAAAACCAGAGCTTAAGTCTTTGTGGTACTCACTTTGTACCAAGTCAATGGCTGTCTTCTCGCAACCAAATATTCCTGAATCCAGTCAATTGAGGAACTTCCATTGACAGAATGAAGAGTCAAGTAGGTTTGAGGAGATACACGAAAAAGATTCAATAAAATGAGATGCTTAGTTAAAGTCACTTCAGTAAAAAAAGAAATGACAGAGTTGTCTGTGGTTATTACAACATATACTAAGTTAAGATGCAAATATTAAGGGGAAGAAGAGCAAGATACTTTATGTATGAGATCATGATTAGGAGGGATAACATTACATAACAAAAAAGCTAAAGTAAGTATGGTATCCAAAAACACTGGATTGCAAAGTAGTTAGTAAGTCAAATCTAAATGACAGAATGGTTCAAGTAGAGCATTCTATTAGCCTTCATAGTATCTGTCCCATGTAGCTTTGTCTTCTTGTTACTATAGTTTTTCACAGAAACATTTAGCCCCTCCAAGAAATTGGATTAAATTAGCACAAGCTAGAATGCCGTTAAGTTCTTTTACTTTACAAATAAGTGCTTTAATTAGAAAAAAAGACAAACAGATGCCATTGAAGTACAAGAAGGCCAATAAGACATCCTGAAAGGTAATTTAGATTTGAAAAACACCAAAGTTGGGACACAGAGCAAGGTTAAAAGAAAAAGTAAAATTTGATTCCTGATGGACCAAACTATAACTTCAGCATCACATATCCTTCATTTTATAATAGAAAATCTTTTCATTTCCCTATCCAATATTGCACTCCATCATTGCGTTATCATCTCTTTCAATTCTTTTCGAGTTTTTCAACATTTATCTATTTTGTTAACCTAAGTTATATATTACTCATCAGACATAATCTAACATATACAAAACATGCCAAAAAGTCTCATAACAATGTCTAAAATTTCATAGAGTTCTTCTATCTCCAAAACATGCCAAAAAATCTCTAAACAAGATTATAAAAACAAACTACAAACATTGTTCTAACACTTGTTTATCCAACAATACTCTTGCAATTAATGCCAACAGCTGCTTGTAACACTCTATTAAAATTTAAGCCAACCAAGATATGTACTGCAAATATAACAACTAGAAAGAAATAGAATCTATGCCATATGAAGACAATAAACAGAACTGGTTTTTTCATCAAACTAAAAACTTGCCATATAAAGACAATAAAAAACTGCCATTAATAATATCACATGAATTTACCATCTATCTGTGTATTTTTCAGAAACATAACAGTCATGCAGCCATGAAAAAAGCTCATTATGTTTTTTTTGATCAAATATAAATATATCGCCATAATAACTTTTCAATATCTATTCCCTCCATCTATATCAAGTAAAACATGAAGTTCTCTTTCACTACCTTTAAAGCAACAAGCCCCATCAGTTTCAGTCCATCAAGTTTTTGCTCCACTAAATGCTGTCAATTTTTTTCACGTTCAAATAAGCAGTAAGAGTTTAGGTGCTATAGAGACAGAAAAAATAGCAATAACATAATTAAATATCTGCAAATCTTTCACCAACATTGATGGTTGAAGTTAACCTATCATCATTACAAGTAATGGTTTTTCAATAAAAACAGTATTACTCTAAGTTTAGTAGTTTGCATAAAAGATATTGTACCTTGAAAGCAGTGCTGTAGGTAGCAGAGGAATATGACTAGATTCTAGTTGCAGGTCCATATGCCAATAGGTCATATGAGTCAATTGTATCTCTTTCATAAGTTAAAGTCCATAATCTCTAATTTCCTTGAGATAGAAGATCGAAAGTAAAATAATAAGTTAAATTATTATTAGAGCCAAGCATAAGAAGTGATAGATGAAGATCTTTCCTTCTTGAGGTGTAGCAAATAAGTATGAAGAGGGTACTCATTACTCAAACAGAGGGGACTCACACTTGAAAACTAGATGGAAAAAAATATAATAGATATGGAAATAGCTGTTTATTTCGTACTTCCATGATTTATGACATACACGATAATTATTCCAAACTGTCTCCAACAAGAAGAAGCATCACCTCTTTTTACTTTTTGCTTTTTCTTAGGAGCCATCACCTGACAAATACACCAAGCCATAATCAAACAACTTGAAGCCATAAAAATAATCTAAAAACAGAAGTCCAGCAATTTGCACAATAAGAATATGATAAAGCTTGGAAGTCTAATGAAGAGGAAACTTGATTGTTACATTTTTAATGCTCATCAAACAAGAACAATCTTCTGTTAGTCAATAAAACTAAGAATAAAAGGAAATTAGAAATATTCTGATGAAATAAAAAGTTCAATAAATAACAAATGCAAAATCATTTGGCATCCTATTTCACATACTAATCATCTGCCAAATTAGAGTTTCTCATTGTTTACAGCACAGGTTTATAGCATGATTAACTTAGTAGTTGGACTGTATTTTTGTAGAGATTTTTTCCCATATGAATAGAGAGTAGACAACAGGAACTAACTTGGGCATTAATAGTAGCTGCAGAGTTGTAGATTTCAAATTAACCAAACAAATTAGAGTTTGGATAAAAGTTTAAGATAGATTGGCATATACCAGTTCTGTTCGATTTGATTCAATACCCAATCTTACATGCACTTCAACAGTTTCATCAAATTTTGCCTTGGTATTGGCCTGAACAATAATCAAAGATATCAAATGAAGTTACCAATGGACTACTTCAATTTTTTTCTTTAAAAAGCAAATTACAGCCAAGAATGTGAAATGCTCCTGAACAAGATTATAGCAGATTTCAGACCGTCATTGCAATTCGCAACATATTTCAGATTATAATACCAGGAAAACACCAATGTTTATATACTAATCTGCAGAACTACAGGCTATCCTTTTCTAGTCCATTTCAATGTAGAAGTTGTAATGAAAACTCTATACTTATAATTTGGCAAGTTTACATCATATCTAAATGGCAGACGTGCCACCCGAAATAGCAAAGAAGGAATAGAAGGAAGTAGAACACAAAAATAGAATATATTGGTGTCTGCTGAGATTTTATTATTAGATCAAAAAATGCTTGAGTATACGAAATATAAACCTGGTCCTATACTTAGAAGCTGTAATCTCACAGCAACTAATATTACAAAGATTCGTAAATTTGGTAGCAGTTACCAACAGCTTCCATAAAAGTGCCTAAATTTGTAACAGTTAACAAAGCGGTCACCTTAACTACTAAAAAAATCCACCAAATTTGAAGCAGTTACTTTAACCGCGGCAACAGCAATGTTAATCGCCACCAAATGTTCACAAATAGAAAATTATTAAATAAAAAAATGAAGAAATAAAAAAATTAAAATGAGTAGAAAAATTTTGGAGGAATTAAAATAAAAAACAGTGCGGTCTTCCTATGAATTTTATCTTTAATAATATTGTTTGATATTGATAATAAATATTATAAAAAATTAAATTTATAAAATTTCGTATATATAAATATATTATTTATAAGAAAAAATCTGGCCCTCCATTCAAGTTTCATTCCGCCCTGCAGCATATCGACAACAAAATTGAAGACTGCTATTCAGTCCTTCACTGCACTTGGTACATATACATACATACATACATACATACATATATATATATTCTGTGATGGATTAGGAAAAATAGTGGGGCCAAATTTTTTCAAGAAATTAATATATATTTATTATTTTAACAAAGACCAAAAAAATTTATGAAAAAAAGAGACCAAAAAAAAAAAAAAGACGAGGCACTTGAAAGAAAGTTCAAAGACGCACTCATCCAAAATAAATTAATTATAGTAATAAGAACTTAGCCTATTATTTTTGGAATTTGGATTATAATATATGAGTTTGATAGGTCTCTGATAACTTTTAAATTTTTATTATTTTTATTTTTATAGTTAATAGTTTTAATAATTAATTTTGATTAATTTTAAATTTTTAGATAATTTTCATGATTTTAACTAAATTTTGGATTTATGAAAATTTTGGGATAATTTTTTAATATTAAGCTTTAATTTTGATTATTTTTATCTTCCAAATTATTTCAATAATTTAATTCTTTCTATTTTATTCTATTTAATAGATCTCAATGTGATTATGTTTTATTTGTGATTTAATTATAATTAAAGAAATAATTAAGAATTAATCTATATAAGAGTAAAATTATCACAGAGCTTTGAAAATTTATTTTTAATATTTTATTTTTCTTATTTTTTATTTTTTTTTCATAATTTTTCTTAAAATTAAGTTTAAATTTTATCTCATAATTAATTTAAATTTTTTAATTTAAAATTTAATATATATTTATTTAATTAAAAATATAATTTATTTTATGCAACATTTTCTTATAGTTATGATTTATGAAGATTAAAATTTTAAAAGATATTTTAGTCATTAAAATATAAAAATTTCATGAAAATTTTATTTTCTTATTTTTTCTTATTTTTAATTATCTATTTTTATTTATCTTTATTTTAATGGCTCCATATAACATTTCCTTGCTTCATTTTCATTCAAACAAACCCGCCTTAGGTCATTTTTTCTTTCTTGCGGTCAGTACCCTTCCTTTATTTTTTGACCCAGCCGACACTTCTTCCTCATCCACTTCACTTTCATCTTCTTATTTCCTTTCTCATTCCTTCCACCGTTTTCATCCTCTCTCGGCTTCCTCCATTTCTTCCATTTTTCCTCCACTTTGCTTCATTTTCTCACCCATTCCACTCATTTTCCTTCTCTTTCTTACAATTTCCTACCCACCCACACCTATTTTCCTTTGTCTCTCATCATTCTCCATCTCATTTTTCCATTATGATGAGATTTCATCCATAAGTCTTCAAGCATAGTTTTGGCAGCAACTTTCTTCCATTTCCTCCATCAAGTTCGTGACCCTTCCACTATTTCCTCCATTAAACATCATTAACTCGTCCAGCACTTATCCTTTTCTCCATCTTCACTTCATAACCGTGACTGCCATGAGAGAGCTAGGGTGAGCTTGTGCTAATGGGAGGGTGAAGCTTTTTGATGACCTAGAGCAAGCTTGGAGAGGGCAATGGACTTCAATTTGGAGCTTGCGGTAATTGTTTCTTTCACTTTCACTTTTCTATTTCAATTTTTAAGTTGAATTAAGATAGTATTCTTGAATATTTTGACTAAAAAAAGAAAAGCAAATTACATCCAAGAATGTGTAATGCTCCTGAACATAATTACAGCAGATTTCAGACTGTTATTGCAATTTGCAACATATTTCAGATTATAATACCAGGAAAACACCAATGTTTATATACTGATCTGTAGTTCATCTGCAGAACTACAGGCTATCCTTTTCTAGTCCGTTTCAATGTAGAAGTTGTAATGAAAACTCTATACTTACAATTTGGCAAGTTTACATCATATCTAAATAGCAGACGTGCCATCTGAAATAGCAAAGAACGGATAGAATTCAGTAGAACACAAAAATAGAATACATTGGCTGAGATTTTATTGTTGGCTCAAAAAATGCTTGAGTATACGATTTATACCTGGTCCTCTACTTCGAAGCTGTAATCTCACAGCAACTAATACATGTATCCTTATATATTAACTCTGTGCACGGATCTAAAATTCTAATATTTCATTTAAAGCTTTAAAAAGTTTTAACATTTTCACATCATTAATTTTAATATTTTGATAAAAATTCAAGTTTTATTTTTTTAATCTCTAAACTTTTTAAATTCAAATTTTAAATATATTTTTATTTAATTTTTTTATACATAGCTCAAAATTTTATAAAAATTTTATTAAATTTAATAACTACAAATAAATATATAAAAAATTAATTAATTTAAATTTTCAAATAATTTTTATAATAAATATTATTTTATTTTCTGAAACCTTGAAAAATTATTAAATTAAATCCTAGGTTGCTGCCACTGGTTTCTAGGTCCGCCACAATATATATATATATATATATGTATACAACATACCAGAATAGAGACCGACGATGCTGATGGAGAAGACCCATGAAGCTCTGGTGACCAGGACGTACAACCAACGGCCGAGCTTCGCACAACCCACTAGCCACCATGACCCGTGAGCTGGAACCCTCGAAGCTCTGGTAACCTACGCACAACACACGGCCAGAGACACACACCCACGCTCGAGAAGTCCCGATAACCCACGCCCAGAGACCGACTGAGCAGATGGCGCCAGAACAGAGAGCTCCAGTAACACACGACCCAACGACCCGGTGACCCACGCACGACCCGCGAAGAAGAATAGTGAGGGAAAGCCGAAATCCACAGGACGAGAGAGTGGGTTCTTGGCAAATCGACCGCCGAAATGCGGAGGAAGACCCACAGTGGAGTTTCGCGCGAAGCGATGGAATAGGGCGGGGGAGGATTTTCGTTCCGAGAAGAAGGTAAACTTGAGTTCCGATGGGAGCCGCGTGAGGATATGCTCGAAGCAAATAAAAGTATTGTAGCTTTTTAAGTGGGCTTTGGGCATCCTTTTTCAGTATTAAGTGTACCAAATGATAGACGTTTGGGTATCCTCCCATTATGAGCATGCCAAGAGATTTTTTTAGTACGCTTTTTAAGTAAGCATACAAATATGTGTAACGGGGTCCAAAATCTATAGTGCATCCCTCTTTTAAAGAACATCGTACACCAATATATGTGTGTATCTTTTCATTTTAATTTGGATGGATACTTCTACTCGTTAATATAAATTTGTTTGCGCTATATTGCAATCTATATAATTAGTATTAATAATATTAGCTGCTTGTATTTGTAAAATATAAATAATAAATAATGTTAGCTAGTTGAATACAAATAGTAATGTTATGAGGAAGAAAAAGACAGAAGCATAAGAGTAAGAAGATCGAAGAGGTATACGAAAAATAGAAATATTTGATAAAGTACACATCATTCATGAATATCACATGCACGTACAAATTAAGGACATCTAGTCCTACCATTCATTACTTGAGGGTTATGAATGTCAGACCTTGCATTTATAGATCAAGTAAATAATGCAACAGAAAACAAATTCAAGATAGTTTCTGTGCTCTGGTAAAAAAAAGAAAAGAAGAAACAACACCTTTTCCAACAATGGATAATGATGATCACTGAGAAGTTTTACTTCTATTGAGCTCCTCAAAGGGGAAAATTTCAAACAATAAGCAAGTTCTGTGCAGCAGGTCATATTCAGAACTTCCAGGAAGTTTAGAGTAAATAAGCGATTGGGAATACTGACAATATTAATGCAATTTCTCAAATTTAAGAATTTGAGCTTTGAAAGTTTTGTGATTGATGGATGAAGTTGCAATAATCCAGCACAATCTTCAAGGTCAAGTCTTTCAAGATTTGGAACTGCCGTAAAATTTGGCGTCTTGATCAAAGCTTTGGAGCCACGAAGATTCATGTTTCTCAAATTAGGGAGCATCTGTGGAAAAAAAAAGAGTATGACAATAGAGATATATACTTGGCTATGATTGTTCATAAATACACGAAATTCAAGATGTTAATATATAACTGGTAAAAGTTATCTATATAAATCAAGGATTTGATTTATTTTTTTTAATGTGTAATAATAAAATAGAACAGATAAGAGAAAAATAACAATAACATTACCATTTTTCCCTTCCACACTTCCGTGATGTTGCTATCAGGCATAATCAATTGAACAAGTGTATCAGACTTAAAACTTGATGGCAAATGAGTGAAAGGATATTCATGCCATGAAATATATCGTAACTTGCTTGAAAGATTATTGAGGGTTCCAAAAAAATTGACGTTACGAAATATGAGCAATCTAAGTTTGCTCATATGTGATAAGGCTTCAATCCTCAATGAAGCCCCTTTTGGCTCATCCAAATCCAAGACTATAGCTTCAATATCTTCAATAGCCTAGGAATAAATACATTTATATAGAATTAATGAAATGTTGGATTATTACATCAATTTTTTCAACTGCAATGTTTTATTAAAGCAAAAATAGCACATAAAAGTACTTACCGTGTTTCCATTGTTTTCCAAGACACATTTAATATTGTTGAAAAGCCACAATCTACTTTGTTTTGTTGGATCAGAAGGAAATTCTTGTCGAACAATGTCTCGTCCCATCACTTGCAACATAGTATGCATTTGTATTCTCTCTTTTGAAACAGTCATGAGTGACTTTTCAATAAGAAGTGTAATTCCAATATCAACAGAAAAACCACAATCTTGTAAAATTTCCTTCACATAATTAATGTCTTTCCCAACAAAAAAGCATGCAATGTCTAAAAACATTTCCTTGCTCATGTCATCCAGTTCATCAAAACTTTCTTGGAGCACCCATGTTAACGTATAGGGAGGATTATCTTTTAATTCATCTAAGGCTTCTCTCCATTCTACGAAACTTCTATTGCGAAACATTAAACCCAATTCTACAAGTGCTAATGGAAGTCCATCAGCATAGTCGAGGACACCACATGTCATCTCTTCTAAACCTCTGATAGGAAATTCCCTTTGAAAAGCTTCAGAACAAAATAGTTGAAGAGCTTCATCCTTGGTCAACAATTCAGGTCTGTAAATAGCATCAACCTCTGACATTTGAAGGACTCGTTCATCTCTTGTTGTGATGATGATTCTACTCCCTCCTCCAAAATAGTAAGATTTCTCAAGTAAGTTCAATTCTTCTATATCTTGTGCAAGATCAACACCATCAAGAATTATAAGAAACTTGCGGCGTCCTAACCTTTTGCATCCTAAGAACCGTCCGATTAGAAAATTCCTAATTATCTCTGGATTTTCTGTGTCCAAATTCTCACAAAGAAGTTCTTGCAAGGATAGATCACCACGTTTTAAACGTGCACTTACATTGGGAAGGAAACAAAAAGCATCAAAATAGTGAAAGATCTTAAGATATAATACTGTAGCAAGAGTTGTCTTCCCTAATCCACCCATGCCACAAATGCCTATAACTCGAACTACATTATTTGAACCCAAATCCAAAAGCTTTTCTACTTCTTCAACACGAGATTGCATCCCAACAAAGCTGAAAAATCCATAAAATATCTTATCTATTTTTGTCCTGATATCTTTAACAATTTTTCCAATAGCTTGTGGCCTAGAGCTGGAAAAAAAAAAAAGACAAAACAAGCACCAAATTAATCAATCATATTTGTTTCCTCCTGATGAATCGAAAAAGATACTGTACTCGTGTTGCTGGTGTTGATGCAATAGTAGATCTAGATGGGTTTTAACAAAACTCAAAAGAAAAAAGAAAAAAGGTGTAATTTATTTTTCCCTAATTATTCAACAATTTTTTTAATTCAAATTGATTATTGTGAGTGGGCCCCGTCCATTGTAAAATAAGATTGATCCATTTGGAGTGTTTAGTTCCAAAATGGCGGTGTTCCTTTACCAAAATGCCTTAAGGCATTTTAGGTTATTGGCTTCTCCAGTTTATAACCAAACACTCCAGATGTATCAAGCTCACTGTGCATTGGACCGGGCCCACTCACAATAATCAACAATCCATAAGGTAATACTGTTAAACAAAAAATCTCTGAAATTTCCGTATTCAGAATTGGAGGTCAAACACTACTAAGACAAAAATCAGGAGCAAAATTACTTACTCATTTCGTAGAACCCAGCCCACGTGATTGGCCACTTCTTTCATATTCTGCCCCCATAAATCTCCATCTGTGTACCTTTCTTCTTCAAGTTCCTCAGCAAAGGATGGATCTACATCATAAAAAACTGGTATAACCCTATATCTTACATCTGCACGGCCTGAGAAATAGGCCTCTTGTTTCATAATTAGCATCCATTCGTATAGCTTCCCTATATCTGCTTCGAACCTTTCTTCACGTACAGGAAAGACTGGATCTGCATCCTTTAAAACTGGTACATTCCTGTCTTCCAGATGATAAACAATGCGCCGTGAAACCTGGGATAGTTCCTGCAAGCACCATGGTGAAGAAGCATAGTTTTTGGAGAAGACAACAATACATATCCAGGATTGTTGGATTGCTTGGAGAAGGTGAGGTGGAGGACTGGAGTCTGGCGTTTCAAGCTTCTTATCATCCCCAAAGATTCTCAAACCTTCACTTTTAAGAGCAGCGGAAAGGCGATGGATGAATTTCCGAGTGTCGTCATCGCCTCGAAAGCTGAGATATACATGAATGGGTTTTGATGATGATGAGCTGCTTTCGAAATATTCCATGGGAAAGCTCCAGGGAATGGACAGGCATCAGAATTGCTTACTGAGGCTTTGGTTGTTGCGCCACCACAAAGTGGTCATAAATTGTTTCGTTTATTAATGCTCCATGTGGCCATTTTTATATTTTTAAATCTACGAGTGATTCAGTTTTATAATTAACTTGATATAATTACGTGATTAAGTTATGACAAAAAGAAATTGGAAGAAAGGTGGAAAGAGAGCTAAACCAACTACAAGTTAAGTGGAAAGAACTTACGTTACTTTGACGAGGTGTAAGATTTATTTATTTATTTATTTTTTGCCAATAAGATATTACTCTCTTTGATATTTTTACTTGATTCCAAATATAGAATCTTTTTTAAAATATAATATAATATTTATTATGCATGACAAAAAATACCTATTTAATTCATCTCAAAGTACTTTAGAAAATAAAGCTCATATATTATTATGATAATTGATTTTTAATAAGGGTGGCTTTGGAAATACAATGTGTTTTTTTTTAAAAAAAAAAGATTATTAACTAATTTTAACTCTCCACCTTAATTCAAATATTGTCAATGAAACTAATTATGTTGATAAGATATTTTGTTTAGACTTGTCCATCATTTTTAAAGAAAATTTTCAAGTGTTATTTTTTAATAAAATTTTTATTCCTTTTCAAGTGTCATTTCAAAATGGTAAGAAACATTAATGGTTAGTTTTTCAATTATATCCATATTGATAATTCTAAGATATATTAATATTTTATTCATAAAAAAAGATATATTAATATTTTTTATATAAGCATATGATATTTGATGCTATTATGTCATATTTGAGCATTTTCGAGCTCAAATAAGTAGCTTACCCATGATTTTTATATTTATTCATTTTTAGGACATCTTGAGAGATGTGAAAAAAAAGTATGGCAAATGTTTATAAAAACAAAAAGTCGAAATGTTAGATACTCGGACAGGAATAATATATATATATATATATATATTTATACTTGTTTGGTCTTCGAGCTCAAAACGCGGGGAATATGGATTCCACCGTTTGACTTAGTTTTTAGCCAACCTAGATCTCAGATTCCTAGCTAAATGGTTTGCCTTTTTTTTGTTTTTTTACAATAGCTTAGATTATTTAATAATTTTATTAATCTATATAAAAATATTAAAATAACAAATAAAATGGGATGGAGGGTGTATTTATCCATTTTTTATTTTAATAAAGTTAAAAAATAATGATACTTTAATTATATTTCTTAATTTATGTGTTAAAATTTTAAATAGAAGATTTTCTACATACCCTAAGTATGTAGCCACCTTAAATATTTGACCCATATTAATTGGAGTCCAGCATGACTACTAAATGTTGAGTCGTTCAATAAAAAAAAAGATAAAGAAGAAGTTTAAACATAAAATGAAGGAAGCAAATATTATAAAAAGAAAATGTTATAATGTAATATTGTCATAATAGGATCAATCTTAGACAAAGCCAGAGAATCAATCCAAAACTTAAAAAAGCTAGCCAAGAATATAATCGGTTAAAAATGGAAAACTGACCAACATTGGTAAAAAAAATGGATAAAAATTTACTACTAGAAAAATGGCATTTAGCGAGGGACAAATCCCTCGCTAAATGCCATTTTTCCCTCGCTAAATTGAAAATAGCGAGGGATTTTATCCCTTGCTAATTTGGTCGCTAAAAATGGCGTCGCTAATTTTAGCGAGGAATAAGTTGATTCCCTCGCTAAATTAGCGAGGGATTTAATCCCTTTCTAAATTTAGCGAGGAATGAGTTCCTCGCTAATTCCTCACTAAACTATAAAAAATTCAAAATTGCCATGTCATCACCAAGACCACGCCACGTCACATCATTGTCATGTCACCCGCCACCCATGCCACATCACTGTCACACCACCGCCACATCACCGTGATTGCGACACGTCACTGCCATGTCATATAATGATTTCAAATATGCATTCACTTATGTTCGAACCCATGACTTCCTGCTCTTACTGCCTTCATATTCAGACTTTTGCCAATTGAACTGTAATGTATTTGTAGTCTTTATATGAAATATTAAATATATATTATTTATTTACACACTAATACACACATATATTTATAAATTAATATATTGTTAAAAAATAAAAATATATTATAATTTTAGTTATTAATATCATAAAATATTTTATATTTTGAATTTTGTAATAAATGAATTTTCATTTTCATTTTTTACTAACAAGTTATAAAAATTAATCTAACTATTTTTATTAATTTAAAATAATCAATTGATAAAAATAATTTTATAACATAATTATTAAAAAAATTTAATTCATTAAAATTAAATTTTTAATAAAATAATTTTAATCTATTAAAATTAATTTTAAAAAATTTAGCGAGGGACAAATCCCTCGCTAGATTCCTCGCTATTCATAATTATTCAGCGAGAAATAAAAAATTTCTCGCTAATTCCTCACTAATTTAGCGAGGAAAAGGATATTCCTCACTAATTCCCTCGCTAAATTTAATTCGTCGCTAATTTCTCCTTATTTAGATAATTTAGATCGCTAAATTCCCTCGCTAAATTGTATTTTTCTAGTAGTGATTGGTCAAAATATTTATAACTTTTTTTAAATTTTTTATTTTTTAAATTAAAATAATATCAGTTTTAGTCTAAAATAACTGATCGGGATATCCTGCAAGTGTACATGGTCGATCGCAGTAATAAAAATATCTCCTGAGTATTCCAGAGGTCGAACCCAAGGGAGGTAGTAAATTTATAGTTCAAACTTTTAATCCCAAAAATTAATTGATAATCAAATTGATAATTCAAATTAAAAAGATTAAAAAAAAACTAGGAAATAAAACGATGTCTGGGTTTTGATTCAGTTTTAGAAGCGTCAGGGGATCAGGATTCACCTTATGAGATAACTAAATTTTATTTCTTAGTTAGACTCTATATAATTATAGTGACTGTTGTTTCTAAAGCGTCCTAATTACCTTTCAGTTAATTAGTCCTTATTTAATTAGGATTCAATTCGCTCTTGCGCAACTAAATTTTCTAATTAAACCTTGAAAACTACAACATATATCACCATGAATTCCTAATTCTATCTCTAGGTTAGTTATTCATGTTTATCTCTCTAAATCTAGGTTCACTCTTCACCTCTCAGTCCATCAAGTTTACCCATTAATTAGATTCTATGGTGATCAAGCATAAAATCCACATGAATGAACAAAAGAGATAAATATAATAAAAAGATAAATTAAATATAACTTGAAGAACAAATCAAAGAGTCTTAACTAGAGAAACAAATCCAATCCATCCCAATCAGGCTACATCCCTATCCCTGACTGGGAAATTTAGCTACTCATGGATATACAAATCAAATCACAACTAAAATCCCAAATTATAATGAAAATAATAAGAAAATAGAGTTATATTAGAGAAGAATAAATCTATCACTAATACTCCCTAAATCTCCTTGCTCTTTCTCTGTAAGATGCTCCTAATTGCTCCCAGATGCGTTTGGAACCGTGTTCTCTGACTTCTGAGTGCGTTTCTGAATCTCCCCTTGTGTTTCAATCGTGTATCTTTATATAGAAAAATTTTAGAAGCCCATAAAAGCCCAAAATATAATCAAAACGCGTCAAAAACGAGTTTTTACGGACCCCTGTTGCATGACCCAGCGCCGGGTAACCATAAAATTAATTAATACGGCGCCGGGTGCTTTTAACTTGCTGAAAAACGTGAAAAACCGAGTTGACCCGGCGCCGTACGTACTTGACCCGGCGCCGGGTTGACACTGTTTGTACGGACATGCAACTTTCAGCTTCAGAACGTCATCAACTCGTATTGACACTTTGAGTTCGATTTTTACCATGATAACGTTGGAATTTGGGAAAACTCAAAACATAAAGGTTGTAGATCTATGTCTTATCTTTCCAACGCATTTTAAATCACCTCAATCGGAGTTCATATGTGAGAGTTATGATCAAAATACCAAAGAATGTCACAACTTTTCAGCATGAACAATTTGTAACGTTTTTGCTCCGAATGCTTCCAACTGAACCTATAACGTCATGAAACACAAAAATATGTAAAATCATGCTAAAATATATCAATATAAAGATATTTAAATATAATTTAAAGCTTAAATGTGGGTATTTTATATGTATAAAATGGACACATAAAATCCCCCCACACTTGAACTTTTGCTTGTCCTCAAGCAAGACTAAAATTGTGCTGCACTCATAAAATTATTTCTAGATTTATCAAACTTACTTCTCTTTACTAGTGATAGTCCTTCACCAATATAAATAAAAGGAGTACTCAACAAATCAAACATTAGGCTCAATAGCAACTCACTTATCATTCTCATTAGTCCATGAGACTTTTGTATGTGTATGTGTATACCTAGCATGTGACAAATGTAGACAGCCAACTAAGCAAGAAGAAGAAAAATTACAACACTTATTTAAGAACTTAAAATATCTCAATCAGTTATGCATAAACCTCAACTTAACTCATATGCAATGGAGATCAACAAGAATTTATTTAATTTCCCCGCACTTTGTGCTTCAATTTTATCTGGGGAGTTATTTGCTTTTTTTGGGCTGTTATGCTCTCTTTTGACGTGAAGATCTCGCATTTGTGATGCGTACCCCCGGTTACTCAAGCTACATAACCCGTTGCACCAAGATGCCTTTGGCTCACTCATAGCTCACTTTGCACCTTTTGACGCGAAGGTCTCACATTTGTGATGCGTACCCCCGGTTACTCAACACAGGTCGAACCAGTGGAGTGGATTTATATATTACTTTTTTTTTCTTTTTCTTTTTTCATTTAAAACTCGAATCATTTTTCCAACTAAATAATAAATTCATACACAATGATTATAAATATCCAAGTTCAGAAATAAATGTATAATCCATTTTCCTACAACTCAGTCACTTTTCCACACCTATCACATGCTAAGTTATAGTGCTCAATTTCATAGTCTCAAGACTCATGTTTCTGACTTGTAAATTAACTATCTTACCCCATTAAGCACAATAATTGAGTATCCTATGGTGACAGACATAACCACTAGCTCAGAAAAATAAGCAAAATAAATCTAAACAAAATCAATTAAGCACATAATTTTGCGAAAAAATTTTCTAGTTTCAGCATATCAGCACAATCCTTAGGACAGATCAACTAAGAATATCTAATAAACTCCCCCCACACTTAGATCCAACATTGTCCTCAATGTTGCAGGAATAAAATAAAAGATAAAGGAACTGAGACTCCCCTGATTTATAGATGATACTTGAAATGTTCTTTCGAGTCTCTTATGTTTGTTCCAAGCTTGTTTTCACCATAATCAATTCAGTCCTGCAACAAGTCTTGAAGGAGAGAGTTTGGGGTAACAAGAGCAAGAAAACAAGAAAACAAAAATAGAAAATAAAAGAAGAAAAATAATGTTGGGTTGCCTCCCAATAAGCGCTAAATTTAACGTCGATAGCCAGACAAATTAGGAGATCACGAGATGGCATCTTCCAAAGGCTTTGATCTAAGCCCTTCAGATTCAGGAATCAGCTTTTTCCTCCACTTTAATTTCATCCTTCCCTTAGAGAGACTCTTTATGATAAAGGTGGGTACCAACCAGTCCGTTCGGATTACACAAGTACTCTTTTTCTTTTGGGGACTAAGAGATGCCACTTTTCGCCTAACCTTTGCTTCCTCTTTGACAATCTTTTGAATTGAACCTTTATCAACATCTAAAGATATGGGAGGAGATGCCAATTCTTGCCTTTGATAGTTCTGCCCCATAGATATGCTGTAACAAGTTTCCTTAAAAGTGGGATTGTTAGAGGTGACAAGATTAAATTCAGCTTTTTCATCCCCGACTCTAAACATCAATTTCCCATTTGGCACATCAATTAAGGCACCCGCAGTAGATAGGAATGGTCTTCCTAGGATTAGAGAAACGTCTAGTTTATCCTCAGTATCCAACACCACAAAATCAGCAGGAATAATTAGCTTTCCCACTTTGACGAGTACATCTTCCATAATTCCTATTGGGTACTTTACTGACCTGTCAGCTAGAAGTAGAGTCATACTCGTAGGTGTTAGATCTGTGACCTCAAGCTTCTTGCACAAAGAGTACGGCATCAAATTAATACCAGCCCCCAAATCACATAAACAATTATTAATCAGTTGAGAATCAATAACACAAGGAACAGAAAAACTCCCCGGATCTTTTAGCTTTGGAGGCAACTTTCTTTGCAGGATGGCGCTACACTCTTCAGTCAAAGGTATCTGAGTGCATTCTTCCAACTTCTTCTTGTTTGACAACAACTGCTTGAGGCATTTAACATATGAGGGCATGTTCGCTAGTGCCTCAGCAAAAGTGATGTTAATGCGGAGCTTCTTAAATATATCCAGGAACCTTTGAAAATTAGAATCTTGCCCTTTCTTTTGCAGTCTCTGAGGGAAAGGAATATGGGGCACATATGGCTTTACATCAGTGGAAAGAGACTGCTCTTCAGTGTTACCATTAGCTTTTGGGATCTCTTTATTCTTCTCATCCTTACTTTTTTTACCACCCTCAGTTTCTTTCTTCACCTCTTCCTTCAATTCTTTGCCACTTCTGAGAGTAATTGCCATAACTTCTTCTTTTGGATTAACTTCAGTGTTGCTAGGGAATTGGCCTTGTATCTTTTCAGTCACCATGTTTGCTAAGCGACCCACTTGTGTCTCTAAGTTTCGAATAGCCGCTTGTGTAGCATTATTTGTAGTGATCTGGCTAGCCATAAATTGATCAAAATTTTTATTGATGGTTGCCTGACCGACCATAAATTGCTCCAAATTTTTGTTGGTAAATGCTTGGCTAGCCATGATTTGGGTAAACATCTCCTTCATCTGAGGAGACTTTCCTGTAGATAGTGCTGGTGGCTGAGGGGATGCCTGTTGCTGGGATCCTGGTGGTGCTGGTGGATTTTTCCAAGAGAAGTTTGGATGATTTCGCCACCCAGGATTATATGTGTTTGAAAAGGGATCATTCTTTCTCTGTAGAAATTGTGGACGTTCAGCATTTGATCCCATATATTTAACTTCTGCATTCCCTTCAATCATATGAACACATGTGTCTGCAGTATGACCCGAACCACCGCATGCAGAGCATAATTCTTTAGGAGGATTAGAATTATTGCTCTGTTGTTGAAAAAGAAGATCTATGCGTTGATTTAACTTTTCTAACTGTGCAGACATATCAGAGTGAGAGTTAACTTTATTGACAGGTACTCTCCTACTTCGAACTCCTTTTTGTCTGGTCTGAGTTGCCACTTGATCATAAATATTCATCATCTCTTCAGCAGTCAAATTACCATCCCTTGCAGCAATGTCCACTAGAGACTGGGAGGTAGGGCTCAGAGCATTATAGAACAGTTTAGCAAGCATCATATCTTGAAATCCATGGTGTGGACACTCATATAAGTAATCCTTGAATCGATCCCAAGCTTCATAGAACGGCTCGCCCTCCAGTTGCACAAAGAGATATATTTTATCCCTCAAGTCTACAGTTCTCTGAGGAGAGTAAAACTTGGCAATGAATGCATCGTAGATCTCCCTCCATGATGTCAAGGAGTTTTCAGGCAGATTTAAAATCCATCGCCGAGCATTATCCTTCATGCAGAAATTGAAACATCTCATCTTAAGCTCCTCCTGAGTCAAACCATTCGGGGGAAGTTGGTCAATCCTGTCATAGAAATCCTTCAGAAAGCCCAATGTGTCTTCGCCTATTCGCCCATGAAATTGTGGCAATGAGTTTAAGTGTATGTTCTTAAACTCGTAATCTTTGGCATTGTCAGATAACCGGATACATGATGGGCTATCATAGATGGTAGGCTTATCTGCATCTCTCCAAAGTAGATTAGCTTGAGCCCTAGCAGGCATTACTTCATTAGCCATCTCGTGCCTCCTTTTAGCTCTCTGTTTTCCCTGCAAACACGTTTAATTTCAAGATTAATAGCAATCAATTCAGAAGTACTATTAAAACTTTTAGATCTCAACAGCATGCAGCAAGGAAAAAAAATTCAGAGACAAATAAAAAAAAATAAAAAAAAATTTATAGGACTAAAAATAATGAACTAATAAATCCGTTAACCTCCCCGGCAACGGCCCCAAAAACTTGATCGGGATATCCTGCAAGTATACAGGGTCGATCGCAGTAATAAAAATATCTCCTGAGTATTCCAGAGGTCGAACCCAAGGGAGGTAGTAAATTTATAGTTCAAACTTTTAATCCCAAAAATTAATTGATAATCAAATTGATAATTCAAATTAAAAAGATTAAAAAAAACTAGGAAATAAAACGATGTCTGGGTTTTGATTCAGTTTTAGAAGCGTCAGGGGATCAGGATTCACCTTATGAGATAACTAAATTTTATTTCTTAGTTAGACTCTATATAATTATAGTGACTGTTGTTTCTAAAGCGTCCTAATTACCTTTCAGTTAATTAGTCTTTATTTAATTAGGATTCAATTCGCTCTCGCGCAACTAAATTTTCTAATTAAACCTTAAAAACTACAACATATATCACCATGAATTCCTAATTCTATCTCTAGGTTAGTTATTCATGTTTATCTCTCTAAATCTAGGTTCACTCTTCACCTCTCAGTCCATCAAGTTTACCCATTAATTAGATTCTATGGTGATCAAGCATAAAATCCACATGAATGAACAAAAGAGATAAATATAATAAAAAGATAAATTAAATATAACTTGAAGAACAAATCAAAGAGTCTTAACTAGAGAAACAAATCCAATCCATCCCAATCAGGCTACATCCCTATCCCTGACTGGAAAATTTAGCTACTCATGGATATACAAATCAAATCACAACTAAAATCCCAAATCATAATGAAAATAATAAGAAAATAGAGTTATATTAGAGAAGAATAAATCTATCACTAATACTCCCTAAATCTCCTTGCTCTTTCTCTGTAAGATGCTCCTAATTGCTCCCAGATGCGTTTGGAACCGTGTTCTCTGACTTCTGAGTGCGTTTCTGAATCTCCCCTTGTGTTTCAATCGTGTATCTTTATATAGGAAAATTTTAGAAGCCCATAAAAGCCCAAAATATAATCAAAACGCGTCAAAAACGAGTTTTTACGGACCCCTGTTGCATGACCCGGCGCCGGGTAACCATAAAATTAATTAATACGGCGCCGGGTGCTTTTAACTTGCTGAAAAACGTGAAAAACCGAGTTGACCCGGCGCCGTACGGACTTGACCCGGCGCCGGGTTGACACTGTTTGTACGGACATGCAACTTTCAGCTTTAGAACGTCATCAACTCGTATTGACACTTTGAGTTCGATTTTTACCATGATAACATTAGAATTTGGGAAAACTCAAAACATAAAGGTTGTAGATCTATGTCTTATCTTTCCAACGCATTTTAAATGACCTCAATCGGAGTTCATATGTGAGAGTTATGATTAAAATACCAAAGGATGTCACAACTTTTCAGCATGAACAATTTGTAACGTTTTTGCTCCGAATGCTTCCAACTAAACCTATAACGTCATGAAACACAAAAATATGTAAAATCATGCTAAAATATATCAATATAAAGATATTTAAATATAATTTAAAGCTTAAATGTGAGTATTTTATATGTATAAAATGGACAAATCAATAACATTATTATTATGATAAAAAATAATAACGTATTGGTTTAATTGACCTTCGAGCTCAAAACGTGGGAATATAGATTCCACGCTTTGACTTATATTTTGGCCAACCTGGATCACACATTCCTAGATCATTTGACTTTTTTTTTGGTTCAACCTAGATCATTTGAATTACTTACCTACAGATTCTCTTGATTAACCAAAAAGGCTTAAACAAATTTTTTTGAATAAATTTAAATCCATGATATTAAAAACTGGATCATATTGATTTAATTAGTTGTTTTGAATAAGTTTAAATCCAGGATATTAAAAATTGAATCATATTGATTTAATTAGTTGAACCAAGAATTAGTGCTTGTTCCACTTTGAACATGGGGGAGGACCTAACGATTTTAGAAGGAGAAAAATAAATAGTTGTTGGTAAGGCGGAATCTTATCTCCTCTCTCTGTTTTTTTTTTTAAACCAGAAATCTCCTCTCTTAAATTAATTGAATCTCAATTCACATAGATCAGAGGTGGATCGACAAAGTAAACGAGGCATTATTCAGTCCACACATTATTAATTAAAATATGGAATAATGCGTTGTATATCTTTGGCCCAAAAAAGAAAAGCATTGTATATCAAAAATAATCATGAGCAATCACATATCATATTTGAACTTATTCCTGCTGGAAAAAAAAAAAATCATCACACTTTAGAGCAAACATCATACTTGTCTTTACATTAAGCTTATGCTTAATTTGGTTTAATTAATGAATCACTTAACAAATTACGGCCTAATATATTTGGAATACATTTTAGAGATCCAAATTAAAAGATGCTATTAGTTAATTGAGGGACTTAGACTAGCAATCATAACTTTAATTACAATTAAAGATGGTAATTAAACACTAAGAAGTAGTAGTAATTGAGGCTATAATAATGAGTTTCCAATGACAATACTAAATTAATCATAGTTTAGATTTTAATTTTTGTTTTATTTCATTTCCTATTTTGTGTCTTGCTTAAACCAATGTTATAAAAATTGGATCAATTATACCAATGGGAGCATGGTCAAGTGGCAAGAGGTTTGACCGGTATTTCACGGGGTCGAGGTTTCGATTCCTGATAAGTGTAATAGCGTTAAAAAAATTAAGATTTCAAAGAAGTCTTTCCATCGGTACTCATAGAACGGAGTTCAGATTAATCTGAGATGGGCAATGAACCCAAAATACCTCAAAATACTGGGTGATATTATAAAAAAAAAATTGGATCAATTATTGAGTCAGTTAAGGTATTAGTTTAAAGTTTATTGGTTGAAACATAGTTGAGGCGTGATCAAACCAATTGTAATTTAATTAATATATTTTAACTTTATGTATTAAATATATGCTAAATTTATTACATAAGATATTAAAAAATTTAATTGACTAATAGATATAAATGTTATACATAAATTAAGAAAGATAACAATTTCAATTTTCAAAATGAAAAACAAAATCAACTTTAATGGAGTCGAATAAAATATCGAGTTTTTAATTAATTATGACAGGTGTTAAACAACCACTACAAAATATAATATACAAATATAATCTCATCTGATACATTGCACTTAAATTTCTGAATATTTTTTCTGTCTAACCCCACAGTAGTGTTTACACTACATCATTTAGTCGAATAAAATATCGATTTTTTTTATGAAATAAAATATCGAGTTGAAAATATTGCAAAATGAGATTAATCAAGAAATGAGATCCTATCAATGATGGAACACAATCTAGAAGCTGTTAGAAGTAGAAAATATCCAATTGAAAATATTTAAAATGAAATGAAATGACGAAAAAGTATGAAAATTAATATAATTTTTATAATAATGATAAAGGCTTAATCATTCGAATTTTTTAATGTCTTCTCTTCTTTATCCAAATTCTTTTTAAACGTTTTCAATCAACGAACGACGAGAAATGATGAAAAGACATGGAAATTTCAAGTGCCATAATACGTCATTTAGTGTGGACACGCCATTTTCCATGCAATTAAGGTTTCGTTTGCTGGTAGGTAATCTTTTTTAATGGAATATAGATAGGAACAAGAATACGAATTTTATAAAAATTATTTGGTTGGTAGATTTGTTATTTCATTTTTCATTCCAATTCTAGGTCATCTTTGCAAATATAATAATCTCAATAATATTGAAATTTCAAGTAATAAAGGAGCATTTCTGGGATATATTAAGAGAAAATAAAAATTTTCCAGTTATTATTATTTCATTCACGCGTTTAGTCCGAAAAGGTCAAACGAATTAAACAAATTATACAGTCAAAATAATAATTCACAAAGACTTGTGGTGGCACAACATTATATTTATGACCTCTAAAGCCTCAGCCAACAATCGTGATTCCATGGACAATTTCGAAATCTGCTCATCCTCAAGGCCGATCGATGTGTATCTAAGTTTCAGAGGCGATGAGGAAACAAGTAAATTCACTGATAGGCTTTGGGCTGCTCTTGAAAGCGACGATTTGAATACCTTCTGGGATGACAAGAAGCTCGATGCAGGTGATTCCAACATTCCACCTCTCCTTGTCAAAGCAATTCAACAGTCCAATGTTTCCATTGTCGTCTTCTCCAAAGACTATGCTTCGTCAAGATGGTGTTTGCAGGAACTCTCACAAATTGTTGAATGCCTTGGTCAACGGGAACACACCGTTTTACCAGTTTTCTATGACGTATATCCATGGGAGGTGGAATATCAGAGTAATTCCTATGAAAAAGCATTTGCTGAATATGATGAGAGGTCCCAAAAAATGCCAACATATTCTGGCGAGGTGCAGAGCTGGAGGGAAGCTATGATTCATGTGGCCATGCTCCCTGGTTGGGAAGTTCGATACGAGTAAGTAATGTTATTAATTGTTGATTTTTGTCCTGCACTATATTTGAGATTTTTTTTTTTGTTTCTGATGGAATGGAATGGAGTGAGATGATTAGAAAGATTAGATCATTGTTTGGATGAATTTTTTTTATTAAGAAAGGGCCCTTTCTTGTCAAGCAAAACCTAATTTTTTGTGTTCCCCAAATTTGGTAGGGGTGGAAGGACATGGAGTTAATATCAAACTTACCAAATCACTCCGTAATCCTATTAAAACACATTATTATCTATTTTATATATCTAATAATATTTGTCATTAATTTTTTCCTCGTAATATTATAGAAGGCCTCTTCCAATTCCTTCACTAACTATCCTTCCGGTCTCCCCACTACGTTAATAAATTACCATGACTGAAATCTTCATGTTTTATCTTATTCTTATAATACATATGATTTAATCTTCTGTTGCTTCTATCTTTATATTTGATGCCCAGCTGGAACTTTTCACTCATGGCCATTAAATTATATAAATATGAAATTATATATATTGTGAATTATTATTAAATTATTATATATCCAACTAAAACTTTATTCAGCAAAACTTTATATATATAATTTGCAAATTATGTTATATATTTTTGGTTTATATTTATAGATATATATTTATAAACTGATCATATTTGAAATAATATCCACTATTTTTACATTGTAGAAAGGCTATTTTTCTTGGAAAAAATTATTTGAATTTTTTGAAGCACATCATGTCTTTTTTAATTTGAAATAATTTCATATTTTTTATCTAAATTGATTTATAAGGGTAATATTAGAAAGAAAAGATTATAGTTCATTCCAAATCATTCATTTCATAATAACTCTTATATAATGATTAAATGAAATCATTTAAGTTTAGAATTGAATGTTCTAAAATATCTTAGTTTTTTAAAAAATTTTTAAATAAGTAAGATTCTTGCAATTTGTCTAGATTGTGTCAGTTTTTAAAATATTCTATTAAGTGCTATAAATAATTATCGTTGTAATTTGAATTTTAAACTTAATTGATGAATTGAATAGTATTGGTTATTCGAAATGTTTTCTTCCCCATGAGTTCTTCCTTTCTCCCTTTCTTCTGCCTCCTCTCTCTTTTATTTTCTATCTCTCTACCCTACTTGAATTCTTCTATTTCTCCTTCCTTTCTTCTCACATCATTCCATAATAAAGCTCTCAAATAATGAAATATTGTGTTGCACTTTGCTCCATCCCACCCCCATTAATTCCATTAATGATGATTCCATTACATTCCACGCTAAACTCACAAACACACTAGGTAGGCAAATTTAAGGAGATTTTTAAATTAACTGTTATCCAGTAGTAAAATACATTGTCGACCAAGGGAATAATTTAGTGCTTTTGTTTTTCCTTTCTTCAGCTCACTGTCACAAGTTATTGATGATATCGTTAGAGTTGTCAAGAGAATATTGCGTCAAGGGAAAAATGATCTAGTAGGGATGCGATCCCGTGTACAAGCATTGGAAAAGCTTTTAGATTTGGGTTCGGATGATGTGGTTCGAGTCGTAGGCATTTGTGGTATGAATGGAATAGGGAAAACAACTCTTGCTAGAGTTTTATATGATAGGATCTCTCACCATTTTGATGCTTCTTATTTCTCAATCAATGTAAATGATGTTCTGAAGAGCACAAGGACAGGACAACACAAGAGTACTCTCATAGTTCTCGATGGAGTTGATCTTCAACTAAATCTAATACCGCTGATTTGGACTGTAAAATCTAATGGGTTAGGTAGAGGGAGTAGAATTATTATAACAACTAGAGATGAAAGAGTCCTTAAAGTGTTTGATCAGCATCATATTTACAGGGTCGAACTATTGAATCATAATGAAGCTCTTCAATTAATTTGTAGAAAAGCTTTCAAAAGTGATTTTCCTTTGAGAGGTTATGAGGAGCAAATAAATAAGGTACTTGAATATGCTAATGGCCTTCCATTAGCAATTGTAATATTGGGTTCACTGTTCTGTAATCAAAGTGCCTGTGACTGCAGAAGAATTGTAGTTGATCTAAAAACAATTCCTTATTCAATATTGAAGGTGCTTAGAACAAGTTTTGACGAACTAGATGACCCGAACATCAAGGAAATGTTTTTGGACGTGGCTTGTTTCTTTGCAGGGAAGGAGATTAATTCTGTGAAGAAAATCTTACAAAGTTGTGGTTTTTCTGCCGAAGAGGGAATTCAACTTTTGATCGAAAAATCACTTATAACCATTTTTTATCAAAGAATACAAATGCATAGTTTGTTGCAAGAAATGGGACGAGAACTTGTGCGGCGTGAATCTCCTAGTGATCCAGGAGAGCGAAGCAGATTATGGGACTTTGATGATATATATAATGTTATGCAAGATGACACAGTAAGTTTTCGTGAATTCTTTGTTGATGAACATTAGAATGTACCAAAATTAAAGTCTTATGAGGCAGTTCTTTATTTAACACATAAATGCATTTACCCAGGCCACCGATAAAGTTCAAGCAATAGTATTAGATCTGGAAGATTTCAAAGATATTACATTGAGGATTGAAGCTTTGTCCCTGATGAAGGACCTTAAACTGCTCATATTTCGTAACGTGAACTTTGTTGGAAACCTTAGTCGTCTTTCTAATAAGTTAAAATATATTTCATGGCACCAATATCCGTTCACAAGTTTGCCATCAAATTTTGATCCACAAGCACTTGTTGAGTTGATTATGCCTGATAGCTGGACAACCGAAATATCAGAAGGTGAAAAGGTATGTGTACTTATGCGTAGAATCAATAATTGAATTATACATTCAAAAGCGTGATTATAGATATCTTTTACTTGTTATTATATTTTTAAACTATATATTATTACATGTTTATAAATACAATTGCAACTAATTGTCATAACACACTCTTTCTCATTCACAGTTTCCCTTGCTTGAGAAACTTGAATCTTTGTGGCTCCAAAAATTTGATCAAGATGCCAGATTTTACATGGATGCCAAAACTTGAGGAGCTTGACCTTCAAGGATGTAATGGATTACTGCACCTTGATCCATCTGTTGCTCAACTTTCAAAGCTAAAATTCTTGAATTTAAGAAACTGCAGTGGTCTTATTAGTATTCCTAATTCTTTATTTTCTCTGAAATCTTTGGAAATTTTAAATCTGGCTTGTTGCACAAAACTTGCCTATTGTTTGAATTTTTTCCCTTTTGAGGATATTGATGGGATTGAAACTAGTCAACAATAATTTCCTTCTAGCAGACGGAAATGATGGAGACAAAAATCCATTTAAGTGTTTATGAAATATGATATCCTCTAATTTTCAATCATCTTTGTTTCGCGTATTCTCCTTCTCTCGTACTTTGTCCTCTGCTTCTATCTCATTCTCTCTCTATTTTTGTTTCTTTATGTCGTTTGTTTATAGAAAACAAATTCGATTGTAGTCAACTAGCATGAATAATAGCAAAGCCCAAAGAATGCTGCCACTACAAATCTAGTAAATCATAAAGAACTGCCACAAGTTACTTTTCCCTTGGTTAATTTGAAATAGACGAGAAAATAGAGAGGAATGGAAAACTGAGAAACAAGGACTGCGTCTAGATTCTCCCGTATTTTTCTCTCAATTTTCTTCTCCCCCCTCTCCTATCCAAATGAAGCCTTTGTGTTCTAACATTATTACTTCACAGTATATACTCTTATCACCAAAATTAAAATATTTCTTATCATTACATTTTCGTTTTTAACTCAATGATATATATATATATATATATATAACCGTAGATTAAAAAGTAAAAGTAACTCCTATGGAGCCATAAATAGTAATGCATAAATCAGGTTTTCATCTTACATCAGATAATTAATAATTAATAAGAAGTTTAATATATTATGTTTGTTAGAATATATATATATGTATATGTATATGTATGTATATGTTGGTTAATTTTAAATAAACATGACTGTTAAATTTTAATAGATATGTCAATTAAAATATGAAAAAAATATGTCCGTTAAAAAAAGAAACAAACTTGCCTTTTCTTTTTTTCTTTTTTTTTTCCTACCAAGTGGACGTATGAGACTGAACAAAATTATTTAATACAAGTAATAGTTTAAAGCTCCTGCCTTCAAATCTATACATATACACACTCACTACATATCAATATGAAATTTAAGAGTCTCCACCTCTCTATAAGGGCCCAAATATGTGAGACTCACTTCCAGTTGGATTTTTCAGCTCACACAGACATTTGTCAAACAAGCTTGTCTGCTAAGAAAAATAAATAATTGTTAAAAATGATTTGACATATTTGTTAATCACAAACATTTGAAGTGCTTGTTGAAAAATTAGTTGAAAATCTCTTTTTCTACATCAGAATCAGAAATTATAAGAAAGTTTAAGTAATAATATAGGCTTAGTTATATCGCAGAACATTGTCTCTAACTATTCTTTAAAAAGAGGCGATATTTCACTTCTCAAAATCTTTCTTTGTTATAATTCTTTCATACTCTTTATTTATTTATTATTTTGCTAGTTTTCTTTTATTCCAATAGCCATTAAAAGTTAAAGCTTCAAAAGTTATTATAATTCAATTCATAATAATTCAATCAATCCGACTAATGTACCAAGGAGCCCATAATTTATACAACATTGTAACCACTTACTAATCATTTCAATACTTTCTAAATACAACCTGGAATCAGGATATCCCAAATAAGCAAGTTCACAACCTACATGAAATCCAGTTCTCATTTTCATCACAATTTTTCAACCCTTAAAGTACATAACTTTGTCAACCCAAGGCATAATTGGCTGGAACAAAATATCCCAAAGCAAACCCTTATACCAAAATACCCAAAACAATACATAGAACTGAAATCAAGCCCACACAAGTTCATATTTCCATCAAGACCATGAGTTGAGGGTTAGGGTTGAGGAAATATACCACTTAAACACTTAAAGTCCAACATCCAAAACTTAGAAATGTCCAACAACATATCTATGATGCATTTAAACACAATTTAATAGGTAAAAGTGCAACCAAATCAAAACTGTAGCTCAGATCCTTTGAATACACCACAAGCCATGAAGAAAACGAAGAGGATAGGAGAAATATATATTTACCCATATGATTTGAGCCTCCAAAGTGCCAAAAATCAAGCCCCCAAGCCAGAAATTCAAAATCCTAGCAATGCTCCTTTATTTTCCTTTGTGTTTCCTTCCTCCGATGACTGTCTTTGACTTATGATTTAAACCAATTTCATGATTGGTACCGCGACACCACTTAAGCTCACTGCAACATTAATGCTTACTGACTTGGGCTAGCCCAACTCCCCAGCCCATGGTGCCCCTGCATCTCGCCACGACATCAGTGAAATTTATGCTTCTTTCTCTCTTTTACCCAATTTCGATCCTTCTTCTGGTCCTAATTCCTAAAATCCTGCACCATTCAAAAATGTCCTTGAAATTGGAAATTTGGGTCATTACATCATGCCTAGGACCATGAGAAAATATTTTCCTTCAAATTCTTTTCTGACTAATGATAGTATGTGAGAAAATCCATAAGAAAATTTTTTTCACCAATTTCAAGGGAGTTTTTCACGAACTTAGGTGGTGAGAAAATCTCAACTTTGGTATAGTGTCCTATGGTTAGCATTTTTTGGAGAGGACTATAGCTCTAGTAAAGAGAAAAGCCTAGGAGGATTAGTTCTCCTTAGTGACATGTCAAATATTTGAGTACTATTGTTTGGATATGGGCTTACTTAAGAACACATGTTATGTTTGTAGTATACTAATTAAGTGTATGACATCCATTTGATATCATATGTATTGTTGTATTTTTTAGTTGCTTGGGCTTATTTTGAATTTTGTACTCTCTTGTATGATGGTATTTCTTAGAACCCAATGGATGGGGTTGATCTTGTATTGTGGTATGATATGTGGAATGGATTCATTAATTGGACATGTTTGTGGGGATTCTTGAAGAATGTAATCCTCTTTGAGGCCTATTGTTGATTGTTGTTGATTGTGGTTGGGAAACATAGAGAGCGAGGCTCATTTAATTTGTAGATTTACCTTCTTCGAGGACCGAATGTGGGTTGCCCCAAGTGTATGTTGATGAGTAGAGTGGCTTATGAGTTTGGAATGAATTTTTGGTAGGTTATGTAAAATAATGGGTGTGTAACTCATTAGTTAAGTTTGGGCTTAGTTAGAGTCATATTTGAAATTCTTTTATTGTGAATACCTTCTGAATCTTAGTCGATGTCATTTGTTTACTGGGAATACTATAACTTAAAACATTTTCAATAGGTTTTATTTGTGGCCCTTGAGTTATAGTTGTTATCCTATAGAAATTTTGATAGAAAGATTTAATACTCAATTGAGTTTAAACTTTTGAGACTATATTTAAACTTAAGAGTCTAAAATGTCTTTTTTCTTGAAATTTGAGTTTATCAATACCAGTTTTAGATATTTTAACTAACTGCTTCTAAATTATTATTTAAAAATTTAGGATGTTATAGAAAAAGATATTAATATTCCCTTATTTAGATTTATTAAAGGGGAGGGATTTTAATGTTAGTTTGGTTTAGGAGGGGAGGTGAGGGAAAATAAATAAACATAAATGAAACTTATCCACTTTCCCTCCAAATCTCTCCACTTTTGGAAAATTTTTCCTCCCCTAGTCTCCTCCTACTTATTAAACCAAATAAGGAAAAATTAAAATTTTTCCTCCCCTCCCCTCCAAATCCCTCCAATCAAACAAGGAGTTAAAGATTATCAGTAATAGGTAATTGACTCAAAATTTGGAGAGATTTTGTATATTTTATCCTTGAGAAAATGACATAATATTATTAATCAACCTTGTTTAAAAAATGAAATTAATATACTCCATCCATTTCAAAATATGAGATAGATTTAGTGGGAATTAATGTTTCAAAATATAAGTTATTTTCTAAAAGTTAATGACAATTTAATGCTTTCTTTCCAATTTTATCCCTATTTATTATAAAATTCAATTATGAGAGAAAAAAGAAAAAAAATTATGAGGGGAGAGAATAATTCATTTTTATCTCTATTTAATGAGTGTAATTTTAAAAAATAATGAAATTCTTTAAAAAAAATTAATATTTTCTTGATTGATTTTAGATAGGTGAATATAACTTATATTTTGAAATAGGGAAAATATTTTTCTCCTTAAAATGTAGAAAGTAAATGGCATGAAACATGTGAAATTTTAATAACTAACATTCGACGTCAACCCTCATCACACATCAAAATCATTCATGTGCCAACTAGCCAAGCCAATGAAATCATATCCCATTTATTATTATTCTTTTCTTGATATTGTTCATTTATAAAATGGATTTAGTTTCATCTTCTAACTATGCAAACTGGAGAGGTAAAATCTGCGTTATTGCCCTTGAATTATATGTTTGATGGGGTCGCATAATTTTTTTTTTTTAAAAGGAAGGGAGGAAACTCAATATATGTTAAAGAATGTACGGGCCTCCGAGGTCAAAAAAGGTGGCAGAACAAAAGAAGGGCACTATTACAAGAGTCAAAATGCTCTATCCTAAGAGAGAGAGAAATTGGAATTCAGAGCATTTAGAGTGTGTCTCGTGAAGATCCAAACTTCTCGTTTAATGTCTTCAAGCCTGGTGTTCGGGTTCATGAAGATTCTCTGGTTTCTTCCTTGCCAAAGTTTCCAGGGGGTCGCATATTTGAATACACAGCTTAGAACTTGTTATTTGTTTGTCATCTTTATTGGTTCTTGTTAGTGTTGCTGTGGACTTGGTATGCTTTGACTTTTGTACTCATTACATATAAATAATAATTAAATCACTATGTGATAACAACTATAATTTTGGAATTATTTGCGATCAATAAATAACTATCTTCATCCAAGAAAGTCATCAAAACTGTAGCCACTTTAATTTATTTTTTTTAAAAAATCTTTATATTGTCAAATTCTCGCCAAATTTTTCTGCATAAAACTGTAGTCAAGGGCGTGAAATACGTTACAACAAAAATAAAGCAGAAATTCGTTAAAATTTATCGAGTGGATCCTTATGAATCATGATCATCACACACACACACACACACACACACAGAGATATAAAATAATCAAGCCACATGTGATGCCGGCCAAAAGACAAAAAACCACTTGTGATGACAACTATACCATTTTCAAATTAAACTGCAAACCAATATATTTCACACCTCAAGTGTTGAGTATAAAAGGCACAATATAAAAGGCACAACTTGACTTCGCAAAACCTCACTTAGCTTCGATTATCATTCCTTCAATATACGTGAGACCATGGATATTCAGATCCCTTATTCTATCATCTTCAGCTTCTTCTTTGTAATCCATAAGATATCTTTTTCCAGGAAGCCCATCAAAACCCTACCCCCAGGACCATGGAAATTACCTCTCATAGGAAACCTACACCAATTTGCTGGGCCACTGCCTCATCATTCTCTGGCAAATCTTGCAAAAAAGTATGGACCCTTCATCCACCTTCACCTTGGAGAGCTTTCCCACATCATAGTGTCTTCACCAGAATATGCCAAAGAAATAATGAACACACATGATCATATCTTTGCAAACAGACCCAGAATTCTTGCCACTGATATCATTGCCTACAATAGCACAAACATTGTCTCTTCCCCATATGGAAACTACTAGAGGCAACTTCGAAAGATTTGCACTTTGGAGCTTTTCTCGGTAAAAAGGGTTCAATCATTCAGAAAGATAAGGGAAGAGGAGGTATCAGCACTTATAAGGGACATTTCTGAACATGAAGGTTCTGTCATGAATCTCAGTGCAAAAATCTTCACACTCACGAATTCTATAGTTGCAAGAGCAGCCTTCGGTAAAAAGACAGAGAACGCAGAGGATATCCTGCAAACTATGGAGCGTGTGATCAAGCTAGCCTCTGGGTTATTGATTTCTGAATTGTATCCTTCGATGAAATTTGTTAGTGTCACCACTGGGATGAGAGGTCGAATGATAAAGGTGCACAAAGATAGTGATAGGGTGCTTGAAAACATCATCAAAGACCACAAAGAAAGGAAAGGCCATAACGTTGGAGAGACGGAAGAGGATCTAGTAGATGTTCTTCTTACGATTCAAAAGGACAATGACCTTGGGATCGCTTTATCTCTCAACAACATCAAAGCTGTTATTTATGTAAGCCTTTTTTTTTTTTTATCGTACAGATATTATGTTATGTCTAGATGAAGAGCGAAATAAGGGAAGAGAAAATCAGAGGAAAAAACAAAAGAGAAAACAGTTGTTTGGGTATGAGGGAGAAAAAGAGGCAAGGGCCTACATGTGTTTCTTCAAAATTTTTCTAATTTTTCTCCAAAATTAGAAAATTTTTTGAAAGAAATAGAAGCATGGCCCCCATATTTTCTTCCCAAAATTTTCTCCTTTTAGCTTTCTCTGGATCATCCAAATAAAAAGAAAGACAACATTTGCTCTTCACTTTTTTCTCCCCTCTATTTTTCTCCTTGTCCCAACAAAGTATATATTAGAATTTGCATAACAAAATTTTTAATTTGCTCCACACATATGCACCTAGGAACAATCTTGTTTAGAATCCCTTTTGCAGGATGTTCTTATTGGCGGAACTGAAACATCAGCAACAACAGTAGTGTGGGCAATGTCCGAATTGCTAAAAAACCCGATGAAAGAGGTACAAGTAGAGGTAAATTCACAATTAGGATTGTGAATCTTGTATTACATTTTTGTAGGCTACGTTAATTTCTGTCTTTGTATAAGCATGCATGATTCCTAGTCTATTAGTTTAGTTATTTATAAATTTGAAATTATTGAGTTGACTTATGAGAATTATTTACTAGTTTTACATTAGGTAAGAAGAGTCTTTGGAGGCAAAGGATATGTAGATGAATCAGAACTTTATCAGTTAAAATATTTAGGTGTTGTCATCAAAGAAACCCTCAGGTTACATCCACCTGTCCCATTATTAGTTCCAAGAGAGAATAGTGTGAGTTGTAAAATCAGTGGGTATGAAATACCTCCTAAGACGAAGATTATAATTAATGCCTGGGCCCTCGGAAGAGATTCCAAAATTTGGAATGAAACAGAGAGATTTGAACCAAAGTGGTTTTTTAACCCATCGATTGATTACAACTTCAAAGGTTTAAACTTTGAGTACATCCCATTTGGGGCTGGAAGAAGGATTTGTCCTGGGATCACATTTGCTACCCCTGTATTAGAATTGTTACTTTCCAGTTTGCTTTACCATTTTGATTGGAAACTTCCAAAAGGGATGAAGCCTAAAGAATTGGATATGAATGAGTCTTTTGGTTCCACAGTGAGAAAGAGAAATGATATAAGTGTAATTCCTATTGTCTATTGCCCTTAGGATTATCTGTATTTATTATAGTTGAATGATGTTTTGGCCAGTGATGGATATACTTGGATCAATATTGTGGAAGCTAAAATCAATAAAAAAAAAGTTCTGAATTGAATATTAATTTAAAAAGAAAATTATAAATCAAAGAGATTGAAATTGCGTGAAGTAGCTACTTGTTTTTATAATGGACACTTTCTTTATTTTTTTTAAAAACTATATTATATATGGTCAACTTATAGCTATATAGAATTTAGATTCATGAAATAGTGACTCATCCAAAATGTACTTGGAGTTAACCTTTGTGTACTTCTGCATTCAAGAACAAGTATGTGAATAAGCTGTTGGTGAGGTCAATTATCACCAGGCTTATCCCCATATTTGCTTTTGTTGGCATTGATTAATTAAGACTCAGAATCTTCAATTTCTGCAAAGTATCTCTCTATATCGGTGGCTCTAAAATCCTTATCACTGCCCTATGATATGATCATCTTGCATCATAAACAAAAGGTAAGACTAACTTGATTATTAAACAAGTTATTTAAGCTTCTTTTCACCCACTTATGTAGCATTATTTATATATAATTATTTGGCATCCGGCATTATCAAATTATATTTAAGCATTGTTAATGCTTAAATAGGGATAACCCTCCCAATGCGGTAACATAGTTTTTGAAAACTTATTTAACAAATGTTAAGTCCATTGTTATTTTACTGCATTGCCGTTGGTCCTCTTGTATAGCTTTGTCTAACAATATCCCTAATAGTCCACTATCCACTTTTCGTGTCTTGGGTATTGTTCTGCCTGAAATATAATAAACGGTCCAAGCTCAAAACAATTATCTAAGCCCAAAAGCAAATTTTACCTAGCTCAACAATTTTCTAAGACCTATTGTAAATTTAAACGAGCCAAGCTCAAAAGAGGAAAAAGGATTTGTTTTTGACTGACAAATTTAAATGATCAAATTAAAAGGAGAAGAAACAGAAAGAGTATTATGAGCAAAAACAGGGAAAAAAAAAAGAAACAGAAAGAGTAAAGTGGGCAGAATTCAAATTCAATTCCAGATTTAATATCTATTTATAAGTAAATATTGTATATTTACAAGTGAGTATAGGCCATTTGTAAATATTTTGGAATTAGAGCTTATATCCGGATGATCAACTATCAAAAGTGATAGTCAACCAATGTGTCAATTGTTATACCTAACTAATACAATGTTATTTATAAGTGATAATCATGCATTTACAAGTAAATATCATATATCTATAAGTAAATATTGTGTATTTGCAAGTGACAACGGAATATTTGTAAGTGATTGTTGAAAAAGTCATCGCCAATGGGAAAGTCACTAGGGAATTTGCTATCGTTGGTCACCTTCACCAAAAATTGCCATTGGAAAGTTGTCGTTGCCAATAACCTCTACTAGAAAAGTTGCTGACATTAGAAAAAGTCATCATTGTTGGAAACCTTTACCGGAAATGTCATTGGAAGGAGGAGGAAGGGAGAAAAGGGAAGAAGGGAAAACTTATCATTAATTCCTTTCAATTTGCAAAATTCCATAACAATACCAAGGTATCTCTTGGTGATTAGAGTAAATTCTGTAAGATTTTTGGAATTATATTTCTTTCTTGGTATTCTTCTTGAATTTTCCCAATTATAAAAGCTATAGATCAGTTTCTTCTCACGCATTATGTAAGAGGTTTAAAGGATTCATTATATGGCAACTTAATTCAAACTTATAAATAATATGATGAATGATATATTGAACTCAGTTACATTATAAATATGGCACATTTTTCTTAGAATATTTAGCATTTTTATTAAGGGAAAAATAAGGTTTTAGTCCTTATATTTTAGAACAACTTTGGAATCAGTCCCTGTGATTTAAAAATTTTGGAATCCATCCCATACTTTGCAAAGGTTACACCATTAGTCCCCAAGTTTCAAAATGTTTGAGAAAGCATCCCTATACTGCTTATGTGGACAGAAGGCACGATAAAGTGGAAGATGTGGTAGAAACTTATGTGGCTTGGTTTTCTTTGTTTACTCAACCTTGAAGCATCGAAGAGGAGAAAACCTGGAACTCTTTGGGAGAGGATATATGGCTGCAATGTGTAAAGATTATATGGAGGTTTGCACTGTAGAAGACGACTGCTGGTGAGGAAGGTTGACGACGGCTGGAGATTTGCATCGCATCCGTTCCTGTAAAGAGTTATAATAGGTATTGTCGTATAAATTTTGATGCATTGCTTATTTATACTTAATATTTTAATTTAATACATTGATGCTAGAGTAGTAAAAGCTGATTATTGAATATGTAATATTTAAAATCTGAGGGAACTAATTTTAGATGCATTATTTAGAAAAAAAATGACATTGAAATTTGACACTTAAAATGGCCCCACGGCTTCCTGGTTGCAAGGTGCCAAATTCATGCTATTATATGTGTGAGTAGTTTCTTAATCATGGATACCTCGAAACTCATGACTTACACGTACACTCAAACGCTCGAGAGGAAGCCATGGACATGATGCTCTGGACCCCACAACAATAGCTAGCAATTTCATATTTGTAATATCATTTTCCATCTTCTATACCATTAAGAACCCACTCCCTAATGTCATACAAACTAGCATACAGACTCACAACCGTAGAGGAAGCCATGGAAAAATCCTCTCCTAGCAGAACTTAAAAAAAATCAAGTGTGCATTATAGGTACAGGAGCAAGGTGGTCATTTAAAAAAAAAAAAAACTTGTGACTAACCGAAATTGAATTGAATCTAATCAATTAGGATGAATACAATTATTTACTTACAAAACTGGATGACTAACTGAATCCTTAGCAAGCTTGATAGCTTTGTCTTCTCCCCGATATCTCTCGACTGGTGGATCACTACAATGAAGTGCCAAGCCACTGAATTAGTTTGCGGCTCAAGGTTTTTAAGTGAGAGCAATAAAATCTCTGAATTTGTTCTGGCCATTCTAGCACTAACTGTGACCTTCTCCAGCTTCTTTGATCTCCCTGTTTCATGTTCTTCGGCTTCTCGACCTGTCTGGCTTGCATCTCAACATTTTGAGATTTGAACCTTCAAGAGGTGTGCTGATGTGATTATTTGTATTATTGTTTCATTCATCACACTTTCCATCTCACGATTGAATGTATGCCACCTCATGAACTGTTTGCCATGTCATCTAAAAAATAGACTCCGTTACACTTGGTCAGTAGTACGGGGATGCTTTTCCAAAAAATTTAAAACTTGGGGACTAATGATTTAACCTTTGCAAACTATAGGGATGTGTTTAAAACATTTAAAACCATAAGGACTAATTCCAAAATTGCCCAAAACTATAGGTTTTAAAACCTTATTTGTCCCTTTTATTAATTATGAACTTTTGTTTGTCTTAATTTGACTATCAAGTAGTAGGGTGAAACTCGAATGACGGCTGGAAGCAAAGAACATGAGCTTGGCAAAAATCCTGGCAGTCAAAGAAGGGAACTGTCGAGCAAGGCTGAGGCAATGAATTTTCTGTTGAGAGCCCTCCCCAAACGCACCATTTCATAATAAAAGCCATCCAATGTGTCAATTTTTTCACTGTGTCCCCTATAATTTGACATGTCATCAACCACGTTTCTTTCCATAATCCGCATCAGTGGAGTTAACGCCATTTGTGCCACGTGTGCATTCTCACTCCAATTTTTAAAATTTTAGGGATTAACAAATTTAACAATTGCAACTTCTGGAGTATTTGAAAAAAAATATAAACCTCATGGACTAATTTCAAATCTGATCAAAGACCTAAAAAATTTACTTTTTTTCTTTTTTTTTAATTGTATTATTAATTAATGATATAATTCAAAAGTTCTTATATAATTGTATAATTTCTATTAAAAATATAACACAAAAATAAAAAACTAGACCCAATAAACTTGTGAGAACAGATTTAGACTGAACTCAGAAGGACATTGCTTTTGAATGGGCAGCCCAAAAAAAATAAAAAATCAGCTTTTTGACCACGAACCTATAAAAAAAAATTCTTAATATACTACAATTTGAAAAAAAATATTTCTTAAGATATTTTAAAAATTATGTTTTGATGCCTAAAACATCGAGATATACTTTTTCAATTTTTTTTCTAAAGCAATGAGAAGGTCTCGGTACCAAAAATATGAAGATCCTTTCCCCCATAATAGTACAAGATTTAGGCTATACCTAACCCTTACTGCCTCCACAGCCCCTAAACTTTTTTTTTGTCATTTCCGTTGTTAATCTTCATTCTTCAAATTTTTGTCAATCTTCTCCTTCCTTCCCAAACCATATCAATTTAAAAATATATATAAATTACATAAATAACATGTACTAAATAATATAATTTAATTATTTAGTAAAATATATTTTTCAATATTTTTAAAATCATATAAATATTTCTATATTTTCAAAATATATACTTTAGCCAAACTTTTAAACAGAAGATACTTTTTTTATTAATTAAAATTTATATTAATATGTTGAATAAATATAAGAGTATAATATATTACTTTTTTTTTAATATTGCTAAAATTATATAAGTCTACCTCTATTTCCAAAATATATATTTTAGCCAAATTTTTAGTTCCATTAATGATGTAAACAGGAAGAATACAACTTTTCTCCTTCCTATTCTTTTTTATCTCTCTCCTTTGTTCTCCTTATTCACATAATTAACATAATAAAAAATTTGACTAAAATGTATTTTTGAAAATAGGAAGAGATTTATATAATTTTAGAAATATTGAAGGAAGAGTAATATATTCTAATCTTATAGTTATTTAATATATTAATATAAATTTTAATTAATAAAAAAGGTATTTTCTATTTGAAAGCTTAACTAAAATACATATTTTAAAAATATAGAGAGATCTATTAGATTTTAGAAATATTGAAGAATACACTTTACTAAATAATAAATTTATATTATTTAGTATATATTTATTTATTTTGGTGTGGTTTGGGAAAAAGAGAGTAGATTAACAAAAAATTGAAGAATGAAGTTTAATAAAAGAAACAAAAAAAAAAAACAGTTTAAGGGTTGGGGGTCAGTAGGGGTCGAGTATATTATGGGAGGAAGAATCTCCATGTCTTTGGCACTGAAATCTTCCCATTGCTTTAAAAAAATTGAAAAAGCACATTTTAATATCTTAGGCATCAAGATGCAATTTTTATTGCATCTTATGAAATATTTTTCAAGTTTCAGTATATTGAGAATTTTTTATTTTTTTATAGGTTCGTGGTCAAAAAACCTAAAAAATCAATACTGATAAATCAGCCATTATTTGCAGCCATAATGCATATCTGAGCAGCATTAAGTTGGTGAGATTTTCATTTAAAAAAACAAATAAGTTGGTGAGATTGTCAAACTCAAATGTGAATTTTGTAGCTTAAAAGTATTTGTTCTCTCAGCCACGCTTACTAATATTCACATTAATTGAATATTAACCCATAAATGAGAAACAAATATGACTTTGCGTGGGTTAAAAAGGGAGGGAGAGAAAAGTAGAGAAAAGAATTGGAGAAAAAAATGTATTCTGCCTTGTTAAGCTATAGAGACAAAAGTGGAGAGAGAAAATTGAGGAGATAATAATGTATGGGCCCTCACATGTTTCCCCACTTTTTTTTTTTAAAATAGAGAGATTTTGAAGAGAAAACTCTCTCTCCCAAATTATTCCACAAATTTTTTTACTTTTCTCCTTTTTTTTAATTTTAGCATTATTTTAAAATTTTTTAAATCAATTAATAAAAAATAATTTTAAAAACTAAAAAAATTAAGATTTGATAAAATAATTTTAACTAAGAATAAAATTGAAAATTATATTTTAATTTCATTTATTAATATAATGTGAAAATTATAAAAATAACATGATAAAATAACAAGTTTTATTATATCTAAATGTTTCCTAAAAAATAATAAAGATATTACTATTAATTTAAAATAAGTCACTTTCCTCTTTTTTTATTTTTTTTATTCAGCTAAATATATGAAAAGAAAATTACTTTCTCTCACTTATTTCTTCTCTTCATTTTTTTAACCTCTATTTTTCTCTCTAGTCAAGCAGAGGATTAATCTATTTTGGTCTCTACAATTTCTATCTCTTAGAAGAAAATGATTGTTGAGAAGTTTCAATTTCATCAACTGCTTCAAAAGGGGGAAAATTTCAAATAAGCAAGCTTTGAGCTGAAAGGAAAGGCAGATATAGAATTTCTCGAGGGTACAACAAATAAGCTACTAGGAGAATGAGATAAAAAAAAAATCTATTTTAATGTGTTTAGTTCCAAATATGAAACTCTGCATTGCTTACCAAATACACTTACATTTTCAATAAAAAAGCTATAATTAATTATAAAAAAAATTAAAATGAATTTTTTTCTACTTTTTTCTATGTTGAAACCCATTTTTTTCTTACCTAACATACCACATGGTAGAAAATAGAACATAGTGAGAACAAGCTTTGGACCGCTAGGAGCCAACTATTTTGGTGTATTCATCTTGAAACAGAGTATAAGAAGCTCTGCTCTATTATGCTTTCTCCTCTGTAACTGCTCCATGTCCTAACCCACACAATAGCGGCAGAAATGACAGGGTTTGGAGCCCCTTCATTTCACCAAAAAACAAAAAGATCGTTGTTCAGTATATTTTCCTTTAAAAAAAATTGAGGAATCATATAATATTTTTTAAATTGAATGTGAAAGCTAGATATCATTCTGATAATTAGTTCATGCGAATGGGCTTTCAACTCTGCATTAAAATGCGAATTGCTCTTTTGAAGTAAATTACATTTTTATGTATATATAGTCTTTCATTTCAGATTAATACAACGATCTGATCCTTTCAATAAATATATTTGTACTATTTAGCACTCTTTATAATCAGTACTAACAAGGTTATGTGATTGTATTTATGAAAACTAATATTAGTTGAGTGGTATGATAAATATACAGATAACTGATAAAAGTATGTATCATCCTGTAACACCCAAATACTCCTACAATAGACCTCAATTCCATTCATTACCACAGGGTTATGAAAGCTGTCACATATTGCAAATATAGATCATATGTAAATAATGTTACAATACCACATACTAAATACAAGAAACAGAGATATCTGATAGAAAAAAACTTATCATTCCCAAATACCAAGTACACTGATACACACCTTCCATCTTACCCTTCCTTACCTATAAGGGTTATAAAAGTTTAATCTCACGAGTAGATATCAGGTAAATAAGACAGCAACAAATAAACTCATGATAATTTTTTTGTTCTGGCAAAACATACAAAAGAAAATAAAGCAATTTTTCTAAGAATGGACAATGCCAAATACTAAGTAGTTTCACTTCTATCGAACTCTTCAAAGGAGAAAATCTCAAGCAATGCGCAAGTTTTGAACAGTCAGCCAGATTTAGAATTTCCAATGACTTGAGATCAAATAATTTAAGAGGGATCTTGACAAGATTAATGCAATTTCTCATATTCAAGAATTTGAGCTTTGCAAGGTTAGCAATAGATGGATGAAGTTGCAATAATCCAATACATCCTTCAAGGTTTAGTCTCTCAAGATTTGGAACCCCTCCAAAATCTGGCGTCTTGATCAAAGTTTTGGAGCCACGGAGATTCAAGGTTCTCAACTTGGGGAGCACCTGTAGATGGGAAAGTGAATGAGGGTGGAAATAATTAGCTATGATTGTATATAAAAACATGAAGCTAAAAGTATTTAACAAGAAGTAAAATGTATATGTAACCATGGATTTTGATTGAATTACCGTCATTTTTTAATTTATAATAATAGAAAAGATCAAATATTAGTCGAATAAAAGATATAAAGGAAAACCAAAAAAGATACCAAAAGAAGTTATAAGGCATGTCTTCTTGATAAATGATTTATCTGAAGAGATAATATTTGATAGAGTCCATTAGTGTCGCATGGTCGACATAATCGATCTCACTTAATGAGATAAGACTAATGTATTAACCATACAAAAGCAGATAAAAAAAATAACATTAACTTACCATCTTTCCCTTCCATACTTCTATGATATTGCTATCATGCATAATCAATTGAACAAGTGTGTTGGATTGAAAATTTGATGGCAAATGAATAAAAGGATATTGATGCCATGAAACATATTGTAACTTGCTAGGAAGATTATTAAGGGTTCCAGAAAATTTCATGTTACGGAATATGAGCAATCTAAGGCTCCTCATCTTTGATAAAGCGTCAACCCTCAATGAATTCCTTTCTGGTTCTTCCAAATCCAAGACTATAGCTTTAACTCTTTTGATGGCCTAGCATTAAATGCATTTATATAGAAATAACGAAATGTTAGAATTACTTATACTTTTGTAAATTGTAATAAGGAAAAAAAAAGGGTGCACGTAACTTACTCTCTTTCTATTTTGTTCCATGAGATTATTGATATCATTGAAAAGCCACAATCTACTCGGTCTTTTTAGCCGATGCCTAGAGGATTCCCTTCAAACAATATCCCGTCCCATTGCATGCAATAGATTATGCATTTGTATTCTTCGATTTGATATAGTCATAAGTGATTTTTCAATAAGTAGTTTAATTCCTATCTCGACAGAAAAACCACAATCATGTAAAATTTCCTTCACATAATTGATGTCCTTCCCTACAAAAAAACATGCAATGTCCAAAAACATTTCCTTGCTCAAGTTATCTAGCTCATTAAAACTTTTTTTGAGAACACGCATTAAACGTTGTCGAGGAACTTCTTTAATTCTATGCATGGCATTCCTCCATTCTCCAAAACTTCTTCGTCGCAAACATAAACCCAATGTTACAATTGCCAACGGAAGGCCATCAGCATATTCGAGGACACTGAATGCCATCTCTTCATTATCTTCCTCAGTATATTCATAAAACAGTCGGAGAGCTTCATCCTTAGTCAACAATTCAGGTTTGTAGATATCATCAGCCGCAATCATCTGAAGGACTCCTTCATCTCTGGTAGTTATGATGATTCTACTCCCTCCACCAAACCACTCAGATTTTTCAACCAACTTCAATTCTAGTATATCTTGCACGTCATTGACACCATCAAGAACTATAAGACACTTGCGGTGTCTCATCTCTGGAATTTCTATCTTCAATCTTGCAGAAAGAAATTCTTGTAGATATTGAATACCATACTTTGAACAACAGTCACTTACATTTTGCAGGAAACAAGAAGCGTCAAAATAGTGAAAGATCTTCTTATATAAAACTCTAGTGATAGTTGTTTTGCCTAATCCACCCATGCCACAAATGCCTAACACTCGAACTGCATCCTCCGAACCCAAATCTAAAAGCTTCTTCACTTTTTCCACACGATCTTGCATTCCAACAAACCGACTAGGGTCATAAATGCTGTCATCTATTCTTATCTGGATGTCTCTAGCAATTTTCTGAATAATTTCCGATTCTGAGCTGAAAAAGAGAAAACAATGATACTGAATTAATCAAAATTGGTTCCACTTGATGCATAAGTGGATTAGAAAAGCTATTTTAGCCATTTTGGGAGCATATTTTAGTAAGAGTAATCTACATAGAAATTTCTTGAGTTTTGTTCAAATTATGCAAACTTCAATACAAATCTTTTCTGAAATTTACAAAAATCACATAGACCTGTCCTTTTTTTAAAAAAATTTATTAAAGCCTATCTTAAAACAGAGATTAGATTACGTGACTCTTGAAAATTTTGTTAAAATTACACATACATCCTTGCAAATTCCAAAATACGTACACAAACTTAATGTTTAAAATGTTGTATTCTATGTTGATTTAATGAAAATCTGTGCAGTTTGGTGTTTTATTGAATGATGACTGGTGACTCCACCAAAAATCTCTGCAATTCAAATGGAGTTTTGGATATTGAGAATTTGACAACCGAGACCCAGAAAAATAAAAATCAAAGAGTAAAATTACTTACTCCTTTCGCACATCCCAGCCGGAGAGAGAGGCCAGTTGTGTTACAGCTTGCCTCCATTCGAGTAACTTGTCTAAATCCCCTCCAAACCTTTCTTCATGTTCAGCAAAGGCTTCTTCGTAGGCTGGAAATGGATTTACATCATAGAAAACTGGTATAACGATGTTTTGCTCTAGCAGATTGCGGTCAGCAATCCATGAGAGTTCCTCAAGGCACCATACCGAAGAAGCACAGTTTTTGGAGAAGACAACAATACAAATCCAGGATTCTTCAATTGCTTGGAGAAGGTGAGGTGGAAGATGGGAGTCCCCAGTTTCAAGCTTCTTATCATCTCCAAAGATTCTTAAACCTTTTCTTTCAAGAGCAGCCCAAAGACCATCGATGAATTTACGAGTGCCGTCATCACCTCTAAAACTCACGAAAACATGAATTGGCCCTGACATGAGTTGCTTTGGATCAAATCGATTGGAATAATCACAGTTGTGTGCTGAGGTATTGGTTCCCCAGCACTGTACTGCTCTTAAGTGAAGATGTGCTACCCCAAGTCTTCATAAATTATTTTGACTAATTTTCTTTTTCTTTTATTCATTGGGTCTTTCTAGGAATCTGCGCAAATGACTTTGGTATTGTATCGTACCCTCAGCAGCATTCCATCATTGTTTTGCCATCATTCTTCTTCTTTTTCTTGGCCAGAACAAACTACGCAATGTCTTTTTGTCATTCTTGTGTATAACGGTAGTTTCCACTCACAGACCCTTTTTTTTCATTTTTTAAGAAAAAAAGATTTTCTTTCTTGCAAGTTACAATATGTTTCATGGTATCAATATCCTTACACTAGTTTGCCATCAAGTTTTGAGTTTCATGCCTTGGTGGAATTGGTTATATATGTTAACGTTCTTCTTTCTACTCTTTTTTGTTTCATTGCACAAAAAACTGTTACTTTCATTCTTTTATTCAACCAAAACTATAGCTAGTAGATGTCGTTTACTTGTCAGTATTCATTTTGTACTACTTATAATTGTTACGCGTTTTTATGTATGATTATAGGGCTCGTTTGGTTTTCAGTTACTGAAAAATGAATTTTGGTAAAATTGGTTTTGTAACGTAGTTATGATAAAAATTGATTTTGTCCTAAGGTGTTTATGTTTGGATGATTTATTTGATAATTGGTTTTGATAAAACTCATAATTTTCCTCTAAATTGAGTTTAAACTCTATCTCATAGTTAATTTAATTTATTTGGACTAAAATTTAACCTACATTTATTTAATTGAGAACATAATATATCTGATATAACATTTTCTTACAGGTCATGATCTATAAAAATTAAAATTTTGAAGGGAAATTTTGGTTAATAGATAGAAAAAATTTTATGGAAATTTTATTTTCTCAATTTTTTTGTTTTTTCTTATTTTTATTGGTATATTTTTATCTGATTTTAAAATAAATATAGATAGGAAGGGAGAAGGAGAATGAAAAAGCAACTTGATTCTGCTTCTTCGCAAGCTCCATTTTGCGCAAAAAATAATTCTCTAACGGAAACGGGAAAAACACTCTAAACATACCTAAATTTTATCAACCCTTGGTTTTGATCCCAAATCAAGATTTGCAACTGGTTCCCAAACAGAGCCTATAGCTAATTTGTCTTTACTCCCACACTCTTTCTCATCTACAGATGTTCCCTAACTAGAAAAATAATTGAATTTTAGTGGCTCCAAAAATTTGATTGAGATGCCAGATTTTGGCGTGCCACCACAAGTCTCATAAATTGTACTCCCACACGGTTTTAAATAATGATGTGCAACGGCAAGTCTTCATCAATTATTCTCACTAAAAATTTTCGTTTTCTTTTATTAGTTGGCTCTTTCTGTGAATCTGTCCAAATATGACTTTGGCGTTGTATACCCTCAGGCCTCAGCTTTTCCTCATTCTTACCACCGTAGTTTCCATCATTTGTAATTTTTTTCTTTTTAGTAAACGGGTTTGTAATCATTTTTTGATAGTAATGAATCCCAAGCATATTCGGGGCCAAAAAAAACTCTTGTTTTTTATTATATGGAGTAAAAACAACTTATATTGTCACTCATTTTTTCTTAATATTGACCATCCCACAGGTTTAATTAATTTCCTTTTCATTATTGTACGGACAACGCTTTCCCGTTTTTTAAAACCAGAACAGACTACGCGGTTTCGGATTAGCTTTTGTCAAAAATTGAAGTTACTCTATATTCACATGAACCTAAATCACTAACGTGCCCCTACCTAATGTTTGACAGACTAGTTTAAGATTCACCAGTCAAACTGTGTCGGACCAATCATAACTAAGTTTGTATACTTTTAATTTTATATAGTATAGTATTAGATATAAAATAAATAATTCTATGCATAATAATGACATGTGATGCTATTTTTTTTTTTTTGAAAAAAAAGCATCTTACTTAATTGATTACATATTGACATAATTTTTTTATAGTTTTAAAAAATCTTGTCTTAATTTTTTACTTATAATTTTATGACAAAAATTTATATTTTATAACTTATTGATGTGTATACTATTTACAATGTGTACACATTGTTATTTATAGTTTATATGTGTATTTAACTTTACAAATTGCATATGTATTCATCTTTTTGTGTGTGCTTTTTTCCCCATTTTCGAGTGTATAATTGTAAGAGATATATGTAATTTATTTTTGTTTTTAAGAAATTTTTGTATAAATTTTAAAAATAGAATGGAGGTTTGTTTACGAGAAAGGTTTACGTGACTTTTGAAAACAACATTTTATATTATTTTACAAAACTAGATATGTTTTTCCTTTTTTTCTTTTTGCCAAAGATATGTTTTTCCTTATATTATACGAAATTTGAAGAATAAGCCGCATTGTTTACATAGTATAGATTTCATATTTAATATTAATTAAAATCCACGTAGTTTAATATTTTACTAATTGATGATGGGTCAGTCCTCCAAAAATAATGTCTGCAATTTAATGGAATAATGAATGATGATGGAAAGAAAATGGACCTAAAAAGGAGAAGAAAAAAGTTGATTCGGACTTTTTTTTTTTCAATTTTTTTTCATGGAAGTGCCTCATGTCATATTTGAAAATATATTATTTTATTTAGTCAATGGTGAGTTCGTTTTATTTCTTAAAAATTTCCTGTCCACGACGGCTCTACCATCCAGAATAGACCGTGAGCAAAGTTGAGAACTTCTGGGGCCCAAAAAGTTGATGAGATTGTGGAATATGGAATGGAAAGAGAGTAGCAAGGGTGGAAAAACACAGAAAAAGCACTTGTCCCTAAGACATTGTTTGTTAGCCTCAACAGAGAATTGAGATCTCTCCTATAATTAACAACTCTCTTGACCACGGCTAAATATGATGTAAATTTAAGGGTTAAAGTGCAAGGGTGCCCCCAAAAATTTTTCAAAGTTAATACTAGTATTTTAAAATTTTTTCTAGCATAATGTTGCCTTTAAAGTGCCAAAATTGAAGCGATTTTTCCATAACCATTAAAGTCAACACTGTTGATCATTAAATATTGTAGCATATTATCCTATGTGGTAGTCCATGTGGCATCTTAGTCCTAAAAAAATCTTGAAAAAATAAAAAAAATGTAAGAAAAATAGAAAAATGTTGTTTAAATTGAGGAATTTAGCCAAAATACACTGATTCTAACACCTACAGAGTATTAATTTTTAATTAGAGACCCCCAAAAGATATCAAAATCATTTCATAAAATTTTAACATGACAGTCTAATTAAAATATATTATGGCATCCAAGTGAAAATATATTATGAAATGATCATAATACCCTTACCGAAACAACCACCTCCATTGCACTCCATCCAATTAAAATATACTAATTCAATCCAATTAATTTCGACATTTTGCTTAAAATCAAAATCTTAATTACTAGAACTCTAATTAAAAATCTCATAATATAATAAAATCAACTAGTAAATACAGATGAACAAAAAAAATCTCAAAAATCATGTGTAGATTCATTTGAAAAAATAAACTCAAAAATTGCTAAGAAAATGGAAAAATTTTGAAAAAATACAAAAATTAGGGATTTTTAATTAGAAACCCCGAAAACTATTAAAAATCACAAAAGAAAAAAATCAAACTAATTGAATTTTTGTGATTTTTTTCAAAATTTTTCCATTTTCTTAAGAGTTTTTTAGTTTATTTTTTCACATGAATCTACATATTTTTTTATATTTTTTTGTTTCATTGTATTTATTAATTAATTTTATTATACTATGAGATTTTTAATTAAGATTTCAGTAATTAGGGTTTTGATTTTTGGTAAAATATCAAAATTAATTGGGTTGAATTAGTGCCTTTTAATTAGATGGAGTACGATGAAGATGGTTATTTTGGTAAAGGCATTATGGTCATTGAATAATATGTTCCCACTTAGATATCATGTAAATTATCACGTTAGATTTTTACGAAATGATTTTAATAGTTTTTTGGAGTCTTTAATTAAAAATTAATACTCTTTAAGTGTTAAACCTATTTTGACTAAATTTCTCCATTTAGACAACTTTTTTACTTTTCTTGCATTTTTTTTATTTTTTCATAATTTTTTTCTAACTAGAATGCTATATGAACTGCAGATAGGATAATTTGATACAGTTAGTGATATAATTAGCATTTAACAGTCAACATTGACTTTAATGGCCCGGACAAATCTGCTCCGTTTATATATTTTATTTGTTTATTTATTAAAGCACCTCAGTTTGTATATTTTATTTATAAATTACAACATCAGTTTTGGATTTTACGTCTTACTGTACCGTGATGGTAAATTGACACCGACCAAACTTTGGGCCCTCTCGTAAAATATTGCTTGCACTAAAGTTGATTCAGACTTTTGTTTTTTTTGTTTTTTCAAAGTGCCTCAACTTATATTTTTTAAAATATATTACTTTATTTACTCAATGTTGACTTCATTTACTTTTTAAAATTTCCAATTAACGATGACTTTATCTTCCAGAGTAGTTAGCCATGGCCGTGAGCAACGCTTTTGCCCATGCGGTGAACAAAGTTGAACATTAGTCTCAATTAATTGAAAAATCGAAAGCGTGTGTTAAGTTTAAGTTAGTCTATTTCCATTCGATAGACCTTTCATTGGAAACTTCTCGGAGCTTGCTGTGAAAGGGACATGATGAGAAGCTTCCGTGCAAGTCTGTGTGTAAATATTATTGTTTTAAAAATTCAAGACTGATATCTACCAAAAAAAAAATTCAAGACTGATATGAATAGAAAAAGACCAACAGTGTATCTGAATTGGTCTGTCTCCTCTTGGACGAGCGTGCAATCTATTTTCCCTTATTGGCCCGGGCTCACTGTGCCACTTTAGTCCAAACAATCCATGAACAACTCTTAATTAATATTATAATCAAATTAAATAACAAAAACTAAATCTATATTTACGTAAATGCATTTTTTTATGATATCTAAATCCAAACAATTTAATTAAAAATTAAAAATGGATTACAATGTAAAATATAAATATATATTGAGTATCATTTTTAAATGGAAAATTTAATATTATTTAATAACATAAATATTTTAATAAAGCAATAAAATATATATTTTATTTTTTAAATATATCAACAATATAAATAAAGTTTGTGTCTATATTATATTGATTTATTTATTGTGTGTGTAGCATATATATTATAAATATAATGTTGGTTCGTCCCTATATAGTAAACAATGAAGAAGCTCTACAATTTAAATGTGATGAAACAAGTTTAGAATCACTTGAGCCAAAGGACATGGATATATGTGTAGATGTCGCTTGTTTCTTCAAGTGAGAGGATGAGAGCTATGCCAAAAAAATTCTAGACCATTGTGAATTTCATCCTGCGTTTGGAATTAGTGTTCTCTGCTACAGATCACTCATTTACGTTGTCAATGGAATGCTCTGGATGCATGATATGCTACAAGAACGGGGAAGGAAAATTGCAAAGGGAGAATTTCCTGAAGAGTTTAAAAACTGGAGTAGGCTGTGGTCGTACGAAGATCAAGATGTAGAAATAGTAAGTCATGTTTTGATCATGTTTTGATCATTACTGTATTGAGGTTTTGCTGTCTTTCTCTTTCTTTCAACATATCCCTTTTGCTTTATGATGTGTCCATTAATCACAAGATTTGTAGAAGAAAATGCACCTTGAATCAATGATTCAATTATATGTATAGGGTATGATGTGATTGGAGTGATCTAATTGATGTGATGATAAAACACCAAAAAAGATACAATATGGTGGGATAGTTTTAGCAGTATGGAAAGAGTAAAAAATATTATGAGAATGAATTTTTTTTATTAGGGTTAATAGGTGTTTTTGTAATTTAAATAGTTATTTTTGTTCATTTCATCCTTAACCCCCCAATTTGAGGGGATAAGAAAAATTAGATTTATGATGGCTAAGGATGGTTTATGAGGTCATCCATTGCCATTCCATTCCCTCTTAAAAAGATCTTTTAAATAATGACTCAACCCATATAATCATTCCATTCTACTCTCCTCTACAAAAAAACTCCCAAACATAGCACTAGAGGTTATTAGATAAAGATAAGTTTTATCTAATAAAATTCAAGTTAAATTAAATTACATCTAAGTCTTTGATTGGCCCTTTGGAATATAAATAAAAAATGTAACAACCCTAATTATTAATTCCAAGAAGAATATTGTCAAATATTGCAGGGCTAGAGAGATTAAGATTGGAGTTAGGATCATAATTGAGCAAAAAGGGAGAAGGAGGCAACACATAATGGCGCTGTAATGAGGTGCAGGGGCACCATGGCGTGGCACTTTGGACTTGGGCTTCTGGCCGAGACAATGGCATCTTGAGTCGTGGCAAGCTTAAGTGAAGCAGCGGCACTGGTCACATGATCTATTAAAACTAGAAGTCGAACCAAATGCTAGAGAAAAGGAAAAGATGAAGTGAATGGAGGAGCTGTGCTATGGTATTTCCGACCTTGGGATTCAATTTTTAACACTTGGAAAGCTTAAATCTTGTTGGTAAGTCATCCCTAAACTCTCCTTACCATTTTTCTTCAAGTTTTACCGAAGGTTTCTCATGATTTTTCCTAGGGTTCCGATTTGTGTTGAGTTCCACTGTTTAAATGTGTTGTAGAGGTGCTGTTGGACATTTTTATGGTTTGAGTGTTGATTTTATAGTGATTAAGTGGTACATTTCCTTAACCATAACCCTCAAATGTTGATATATTTGGGAACCCGAAGTTGTATGAATATGATTGTGATTCTTAGAGCTGTTTTAGGCATTTTGATGTATGGATTTGCTTTGAGAAGCCTTTTTTTTTTCCGCCAAGTTTTGCTTTTGGTTGGCGAATTGTATGTTAAAGAATGTGAAATTTGTGATGGCAATAAGGATTTGATGTTATATAGGTTGTTATATTGCTCAATTAGGATCTCTTAGCTCCAAGTTGTGTTTGGAAGCATTGTATTGGTTGTGATTGCTCCCTTTGGTCTACCGAGGTGTCGAGTGTGTTGGACGGTTGATATAATTAGGGTGTTCTTTCGGCGTTTTGATTGATTGTATGCATTTAGTCATTTTCATATCATAATATGCATGCTTTTTATATATGTTGTGCTCTTTCATTACTACTATTAATGCATTCAAGAGGATGCACATTTTCTTGATTTGATTCTTCTACACATGCATCAACATTCTCTCCTTTGAGACTTTCAAATGCAACATGTCCCCATATCAATTGATTTATCACAAGAGATATTATCACAAGAGTTTTGAGTAACAGAAATACCTTTCGGTTTAGCTGAAGGTGACTCTTTACCTTGAACTTCTTTCATTCTATCTCTTGCTTTCTTCAGCAACATGAGTTGATCTTCATTAACTTCCTATGATATTAATGGAATAAATATGCACTTTTATCATTCATCACAAAGTAGTACCTATTTTTGCTTTTATCATGAATGACTTTCCTTTTATGCTATGAAGACTTTCCCAATTGCAAGTCTTGAGGTAGTACTAACAAAGTTTTCGTGAATGCCTGGGTGATAAAAAAAGTATGCTTATTTACCATGATATCTTGAGGTTCATCAAACAATGACATCTTGTAGGGCCTAAGATGTTTAATGCAAGGCAAACTCAATTTTTCTACTAGTGTAGTACTAGCAAAGATTTCGTAAATGCGTGAATCAATGATTATAGTATAAAATTTTCCATTAGATCCTTCAACAAGACAATGAGTATGAAATTGACATTCATACATGTTCAGAAGCATGTCTTTGATGGAGAAGTCCTCATCTAATTTAGAATTGTTGCTTTGATCCTTTCCACTAGACATCTTTGAAAATCTGTAAAAGGAGATAAAACAAAGAGAAAATGAAAGTAAGGAAACTCATTCCCTCTTCTCATATATTTCACTTTGTTCTTATGTAAAATTCACTTGTGTTTATACTACTTTCTTAGCTTTTCTAATAATGAGCTCACACTCTCTCTTGTCTTTTATTACCCACACTAGTTTCTTGTAGTGTTTTTAATAGAATCAAACCAACTCACTCAAGAGAGATAATGATTAGTGTGGCATATAATTAGAGTTCAAAGAAACCAATACAAAACTAGGAATTAAGGTAAAGCAAATCTCTAACTTGATGATCAAGGGGTCAAAAGATAGTAAGATTAGAGAAAATTTTCTCACCAAGAAAAATATCACACCAATAGGGATGCAATCTTTCTACTCTTGGCTTTCTTTTTGAATTTTTTCTGGCCTTTCTTTCTTTCTTTCTTCTTCTTTTTTCCCTTTTTTCTTTTTCTTTTTTCAATCAGCCAAGAATATATAGAATTTTCAACAAATCAAGAATTTTCTTACAAACTGAAATTTCCAGGAATCATTTTTTTTTAATTACTTGCCAGCAAGAAGAAAATTTCGGCAAAGCAAAATTGCCCCAAGAAATTTCAGCAATCAATGGTTTCAGCAATAATTTTCCAGTACTAATTGGTTTTGGCAATAACCAATTCAATCAAAGATAATATAATGTTCGGTGAGAATGACGTGATCATGATGACTCGTATATGGTGAGATTAATAAAATAAGAATGATGCAAGGGAGACACAAATTGAAGGAAGGGGAATAGAAAAGAAACTATATTACCAATTTGGGAGGGAGATTGGATTCCAAAATATTCAGGAAGGGTGATGACCCAATCTGATTTGGGGATACGAGGACGCGAATCTGAATTACTGGAGCAAGAAGGCTGAAACGGACTCAAGAAAAGGCAAGACGTGATGATGGCTAAAGAATAGAAAGACCGTGTTTGGATGATCAAATTTGAGATTATGGAAGTAAGGGCGTGTTTGGTAGAACCTGGAATACGGGGATTCTAATAAGTTCAGAGGGGAAAGTCACAAGAGAAAAATCAGTTCTCTTTATAAGTTAATATGTATTTTAAGAAAAACACAAAGAACTAATGACACTTATGAATTAAATAGATTCTGAATATTATTCATATGTAGAAAAAAGACTCTACAAAGGTTTATAAATAGGAAAAAAAGTTAAATCCTAATAAAACATCTAAAAATTCAAACTAAATTAAATAAAAATAAACCTATGATTGGTCCCTTAAAATACAAATAGAAAATCATAAAATTATCCTAATCCTAATTTAAACCGAATTAAATCAAATAAAAAAGATAATCTTAAAATACTTTTAATGAAATCATATACCAAGTCAAGTAATTTTTTATATGTTGGGTTTCTAGACTTGGATTTCTCTTTCCATTTGAATTTACAAAATATTACTTTCTTTTCTAAACTCTTTTGATAATGTCACTTTATTTATATGACTTAATTCAGCATGCATTTGGAACTGAACAAGTAAGATTATGGCCTTCGTTGTCTCGATTATGGCCTTGTTTGTCTCCTCAATTAGTGTATTTGTGTCTTAGGCCTTCAATGAGATAAATAGAGCATCAAATAACTTTTTTAGTGATCCAAATAAACCTCTTTTCATCAGATTTCCCAAAGCTAATACTCTATTTGAGATTCATGATCATGCAATGTGTTAAAAGAGTTTTCTAGATTCACATAAGAAACCTTTAAAGGCTGAAGCTTTATCGCAAGAGCCGCCTCAGACTGATCATACTCCCTGATGCGAAACTTTCAGGAAATCTCAATAATCTTTCCAACAAGTTACGGGTTCTTACGTGGCATAAATTTCCTTTTAGCCATTTACCATCAACTTTTGAGCCATGTGAACTTGCTGAATTGAACACGCCAGATAGCAATACAAGACAACTATGGAAAGGAATAAAGGTACAATACTGTTCTTTCAATTTATTGTGTTAATGACGATAGAAAAAATACGGTGAACTAAACTAACAAATGAATGATAACAGATAGCTTTCTCTGTGCATGATACATCTCATAATAATGGTAGCTAGCTAATTCTTTGCTCCTTCACAGATGCACTTTGCCAAAGTTGAGAAGCATAGATCTACATGGTTCTAGAAAACTAATCAAGACACCAAATCTTGAAGGAGTAGAAAATCTTGAGAGGTTAGATCCTGAAGAATGTACTAGATTATTGCAGGTTGATCCATCAGTTGGAGTTCTCACAAAGCTCACATTCCTGAATTTGAGAAACTGAAATAATCTAAGTCAGCATCCCAAACACTTTATTTCTTTTAACTTCTCTTGAATCTCTGAACCTTTCTGGTTGTTTGAAACTTGCAAAACGTCTGGGCTTCGAAAGACCACCATATGCATGGAATTGAACCCAGTGAACAATCAGCACTCTCCATCTCCAATTTAGTGAATCTTACACATACTTTTCAGATTTTGGCCAACATGGATAGAATGAGTGCATAGGAAAATTTTTTTTTTTTTGGTCAACATGGATAAAATTAAAAATTACTTTACAGATTTTGAGAATGTATTTTGCATCAAGTATATTAGATAGACATTAAAAAAATTGTTAAAATTATACTGACTTCCCCTCTACATTCAAGAGTCAAAACTAATGAGAGTTTTCCTGATGCTAAAATTACATATACATAGACCTGAATCTTGCACATACTTTTCCTTAAAAAATCTACTTACAATTTTGTTAAAATTTCATATATTTCTCCTTTATTTTTAAATTAACACAAACCTGTGAAGATAAAAGAGAGATCTATATGTAATTCTAGAAAGATTTATGGGAGATCTATATGTCATTGATACTTTATTTTGAAGGAAATTTCATGTAAGTTTTAAAAATATACAGGAGGAAAATTTTTACAATTTAACAAAACTCAAGAGAGGTATGCCTATGTAATTTTCTTTTTTCTGAAAAAAAGTTGAATTTTTTTTTTCTGGTAAAACTTATGGATATTCAAATAATATTTTGAACTTTAATTAATTCGAATCAAACTACGTTGAGCTCCAAATAAGTGAAATTTTTCTAAATATGTCTTTTGCATTTACATATCTTTGAATTCAAAACATTGAATTCAAGTAAGCTTAACTCCTATTAAGATTGATGCTCATAGGTAAGTTAAAGAAATTTTTAAAATTAAGATTACATTTACTTACAAAAATATGTGCAATTTGCGTATAGAGATATGATGGATGTGCAATTTGCGAATAGAGACATGATGGACAGATATGATAGGGGGCAAAAATCAAGAGTACAATTACTTGCAAATTTCCTAGATGCCAACCACAGAGATTGGCAAATACTCCCTCCGGTCCTATATATAGGACCTTTTGCCTTGGTCCTAAATATAAGATCCTTTACAATGTACGATGTGGTATTTATTATGCATTTCCAAAAAAATGCCCCTATTTAATGCATTCAAAGAGAAAAAAAGGAAGATTAAATAAGGGTAGTTTTGGAAAAATGTTGAAATTTTCGGAGAAATCGAGGTAGTTAATTAGTTTTAACTCCCTTCCTTAATTCGCGTGATTCGGTTAAAATGGTCTTATATATAGGACCAGAGGGAGTACTAATTATTTTTCAATGTGTGAGCAACCCGAAAACTCAAGAGAGTGAATTGGATGATATGAAAATTCCAAGTTTTTTGTGATAGAAGATCAGTGGTTTAACTTGACTGTTAATGGTCAACATTATGACTTTAACTTGACTGTTATTGTAAGATGAAATTGCTCTGTTTTAAAATAATGAGCAATATTTTTCTAAAAGTTCGCTTAGGTTGTCTTTGATTTATTAAGAAATACTTTCGAGGCAAATTTGCTATTTAATTCTTAAAAATAATGGATAGCGAGGATTAATTGAAGGAACAAGTGGCTAGGATTGCACTGCATTCAAACGACGTCATTTTGATTGGGTTCGAGTCTAACTGTTGGATCATATGAACGGCTTAGCTTTGTGCATGATATTTGACATTGTGCATTAAGAAAATAAACGGACCCCTCAATGACTCTGGTCGTATCGGATAAAATAGTTAAAATATTTAAAATTCGATGTCAGAGGTACTCAGAAAAAAGTAAAATTTTTTTTTCATAAATCTATTTAAATAAAAAAATAATTAAAAACTATGATTTGATTTATCAATGCCCATAATGGCATCATATTCCTATGTTTCGTTTTCCAATGCTTTCATTTTTCTGTGCTGAATTTGGATTGGTAGAATTTAATTCAAATTTCAATTGCCTATACACAAATTAAAAAAGATGACTACAATTTATTTCAGTGGCCTGCAAAGAATTGCAATATCTATTGGCTAATTTTTCACACATCCCTCTTCCATCGTCATTTCTCAAAGACTTCCAGCCTAATTGGTTCATTTTTTACAAGAAGAAATGATTTTCAATCATAATTTTTTAAAAAAGATATATTTAATTAAATATATACTGATTTTTTAAAAAATTAAAAAAAATTAAATTATAATTTTAGAAAAAGAGATATAGTTGTAGAAAAAACTTTTTTTTGACCAAATTATAATTTTATAAAAAATAATATGAAAACAATATACTTATTTTTACTAAATTTTATTTATTCTGAAAAGAGCGAAGAACCAAATGTCCCTTCCTCTTCCTCTTCCATGGTCCACTCTCTCCACCGTCGCACGACCACACCCACCACCGTCTCACGACCTCAAAGCCCATCGTGGTTCCACACCCAGGCATCTCGATGTTCTTCCTTCTAACAGCCCGATGATGCATTGCCGATGTCTAGCAAAGGTCCGCCATCGTCTTCGCCCTTATTTCCACCACCATCCATGATCTGGACTTCGATCACCAACATCGATGCCGAGAGAGGTCTGGTTCAACGAGAGATGTACTAGAATGGCAAGACCGTTGAACGGAAAGACCGATTAAGATTGTGTTCGAGGAGGCCATTCGACAGAGAAATGTTCATTTGTACATCTTCTATTAAACTCTCGTGGAATTGAGATTTGTTTTCTTTCGATCTCGCTATAATGGTATTAGTTTCTTATGAGGTATGTTTCCCCTTATCTGATTTAGGGACATTACTGATTGAACCTAAGCCACAAGAACCAACAAAGTATCGGTAATTTTCTCACATCTTAACTAAATTAATAATTCCGAGCAATTTGATATGGGTTACCTGTTTCTACTTGCAACAGCTTAGTCTGGCAAGGGGAAATAATTCTGAGCAATTTGATATGGGCTACCTATTTGAAGTAGCATGGATATTGCTTAGGTAATAAATATGCTGTTTGCCTTCGTTATCTTGGCATTTTAATCATCCTAATATTTTTTATTGAAATAAATTGCACCATGTATGTTAAGATATGGTACAATTTTATCATATGGTGCAATTTTGTTGTCTTGAGCGTAAATGTTAAGATATGGTGCAATTTTATCATTGCACTATGTATGTTACCGAAGCAGGCCTTGCATTTGAGAGATTAGGAGGGTGAGTTTTATGCATCTGATTTGTTTACTTATAATTATAATGTTAGGATTGGCTAAGATTGGCTATCTGTGGCGCCATTTTCTTATTCAACCATTCAACTTCTTTCTCTCAAAACAGTTTCAGAATCTGGCGCCATTTTTGAAAGCTAAAAGCATCTCATATATTCAATTTTTTTTTTCATGCATATTTGCTTTAGCTTACGAAAGCTGAAAGCATCGTGAAACAGGGGATGGTAACCATATTTGACAGCTTTTATGTTAGAATTCTTAATGTATTTAAAATAGGGTATTGAATTTACTTATGTATATGAATTCTTATTAGAGCTATATTTCAAAGGTTAAAGTAATATATTCGCCTGTTCTTGTGTGCTTAAAGTTTAGTTTAAAGTAATATATTCAAACCTGGAAGAACGTTTGGCCCAAAAAAAACTGGAATTGCAGTGGATTTTGGATTCAGTATTTCAATCTGTTGTTGATGTGCATATCCTAATGTGCGCTGCAATAGATATGGCAATTGTCTATGGGATAATGGAGATATATGCTTTTCAAAGGTTAATTTAACAGTAAATTAGATGACTCCAAAATAAGAAGTAACCAAGTTTTGGTTCTATTATAGGTTTCTTACTTGGGCTATTTTCCTGGATTTCTTTTGTTAAAAATTAGGCTGTGACTATTGGCCATTTCTTTGTTTAGTATGACATGATTGTATTGAAATGTAGATGTTGCAGGATTTTATCATTTTGTTGGAGTTTTTTGTTTTCTAAATATTGTTTCATACTTCTTATTATGATTGACAGCCAACGTAAAAATCTGTCGAATCTCATGACATGACTTCTTATTATGATTAATGAATTGTATATTCATATCTGTTCCAATCCCTGTGTCCTTATATCTGTCAGGATGTGAACATAATTTTCATGAGGGGAGGACATGATTTGGAACAAGACCACAATAAGTGTGCAAATTTATATCTGGTGATGGTTTTGTGCTTCAGGATTTTGGTAGTAGAAATAATTCTCAGGTTTGCCCATAAACTTTGTGTTTAAAAGAATTTTCTTTTTCTTATCTATTTACTTTGCTTTCTTTTGGCATTCTCTCTTTTTAGTACGTTGAAAATTTTAATTTCATCAAATTTTGAAAAAATCTTTCTTTTTGTGGAATGGAATTATGCTTATTCTCATATTTGTGAGCACAAAAACATTATGAAATGTTCATATATTATTTCTCTCTTAAAAAGCTGTTTTAATTTGTTCAAATGTTACATTGTGTTAGCAAATAGGGCCATGCCATTTCTAATAGTTATGTTTCTTTTCTTATATTGAAGTGCATATTGATTCAGCTAAAGAAAACCCTACCATCAAAGGGGTTTGCTGTGATCAGTATTTAGCTAGTATGCTGGTTGTCATTTCTTTGATTCTTCCTTTTATAACATTACTTTTGTATGAACTTTTTTAAAGACATTCTGTTTGTATCTTTTGGGTGTAAATTTGAATTTGCAAATTCATTTAAGTTACTTGTCTTTTGTTTGTATTGAATGATATCTTATGTCTTGAAGAAATAGTGTGGAGCAGTATTGTTGAAAGTCACTGGTACCTTATTCCCATACCAGTTCATTTTGTACCTTATGTCATGACAAAAGAATCTGATAGACACTCAGAGGTGAAAACATCGTTCCTTTCATGGCCTTAATAAGCTTTCCTGATCAAGCAATTGTATGTTGGAATCTCTTAAGTGATTTTGTTGGGTATGGGACTTGAGAGTTTCATATGAGGTTTCAAGAGCAGGAAATTGACTGGGAGGTTTCTATAGCCTTTTGCTCTTCAATCTCATGACCTAGCTTTGTGGTTAGTTTCCCAAATGATTATATCCAATTTTAGAACATTAGCAAGGTATTTGGCATGCCAGCATCAATATTCACTGCTGTTTTAACTTATTTGCAACCTTATGGCCTCGTGAGACTTGTAGCTGGATTAGTCAGTGCCGCACAAAGTAGTGTCCAGATCTGCACAATAAAGGTAAATGGAAATTTTATCCCATTGCATGAACTATGCTTATGCTGGTGTTAGATTTAAATGACATATAGTCTGAGACCTTCTTTGCTACCTGAGCCACCATTTGATGCAAGGAAGTGGTGCTTTTGGGAGTTTGATCTGATAAGACAGAGTTCAATCATTGAAGTTCAACTTTCAAGGTTAATGATATTATAACCTTAAAGTCTAAAATGTAATTTCCCTTGTCATCTTCCCTTATCTTCACCTGATTAAATCATTCAACACTGTTTGGGATATAGTTTAGTTATTATGCTTTCAACGTTTAGCTTTTACTTTGATATCAATTGTATGCCTTTCTGTTTAATTACAGCTCTCAAAATGGCAAAATTCTGATAAGAATTCTGTGCCCAAAGGGGAGTTCTCTTATTTTAATGGATGCAAGTATGTTTATATGAATGAGAAGCTTTTGATTTGCGGTATGAGGTAACTAATCATAAATGGAAAAATATAAACATATTTGATAGTGTTTTCCGTTTTATTGTTTTCAAAATAGTTTTGTAGAATTATTTTCCAGAACAAGTTTAGGGAATAAGAAAATAAAAAATCTGTTTAAATAATTATTACTAGAATCATAACTAGTAAGTGTTAAATATGTTATTCAAAATTTATAACTTTGCCATTAATGAGATGGATATTTTCCACTATTTGCTTGTATTTTTCAGAAAAAAATCTGCGGAACATCTTAAAAATATTCTGAGTTTTCTGTTATTTTATTTTTCAGAACATTTTATAAAAAACAGGTTTATCAAACAAGTTTTTTTGTTTCTCTGTTTTCAAAAACAAAAAAACTGTTCTGAAAGTATGAATCAAACAGGCCTTATATGTTTTTGCATTTTTGTTTTCTTTGTGATTAAGCTCCATCTATGTTGATCAATAGTGGTTCTTCCTCTTCCTCCAATTTTCATCGCTAAATTGATGGTCTTTACTATCTTGCTTCTCAAAGTTTTTGTCCCCAAGAGATGATAGTCTTTATTGTTCTTTTCTTTAATTTTTTTGATTGGTATTTAGAAGAATATTGAGACGACATTCATATAGCTGGAGTTGTCTTCCTTTTTGCTACCAACATTAAAACAAGAGATGTGGCCAAGGTATTAGGTTTAAGCTTAGGGTTGGAGTAATTCTAATTCTAAACCCATCTTTGGGCCTAAGAGTGGGATGGGGATCATCTAAGCTGCTGTTTTGTGACTCTTCTTTTTCTCTTACTCGAAGGTTTGTACTCTGTGTTTTTTTCTCAATACTCATAGGTATGTACATGTCCTTAGTCTTCTAGCATGTTATAGTCCAAACGGTTTAAACAATACATTAAATATGATGTACGCAAATCACTTTCCAACTGGAAAAAGGTGATCAAAGGGATTAGCAAAATGAGGTGTTACATTATTGCTGTAATAAAGACTATCAGATGTGATGAAACTGGTGGTTCTTTTCCTCCTAAGGTTTAAGTAAAACGTTCTACTGTTGATGAAATATGTGGGAAAAAGTAATAAAAATTCAAGTTCAAGGAAATTGAAGCAAATCATATTATGGTTTATTTCAATCATTGAGTCTATATCATTCAAGTGAGTTTTCTTTGTTATTGGAATATGAATATAGATATAAGTTGCATAATTTTCTTAATGAATAAATCTCACCTGGGGTGTCCTGTATACTCCATGATGACAAATTTTCTTTGTTATGGGAATTTGAATATAGATTTTTCACATCATTATTTCATCTTTTCATATCTTACTAGATTTGTAAACTATCCAATATAATTTTTTTTGTCAGTTTGTATTTGCACTAAGAAATTTCTTTACCATAAATTCATACCCATAATTTTGGTGCCCCAACCCAACATTGTGTTCTGGTAAATTCAAGTGAAAGTGGAACAACAAAATTATGAGGTCAATTTGTGCCCTTGCCACCGGCAACATTGTGTTATGCTTTTATGAAGAAAGTGATGGCGGTTTTTTGGGTTTGAAATGGTGGGGGCTGAAAGAGACTGCTTTTCATACACAAATTTTTCGCTTTCATACGGTCATGTATATTGTTGTTGAATATATTCCTTCTGCTTTGCAATTTTGCTTTTGAAGGAAGCTAAAAAAAGTAAGATATTTTTTTGATTTTGTAGAATTTGGTGCACGTGGTGGCATCCAGTTCATCAGTTAAATCTAACAGTTAAAATATACACTTTATACTTTAGGAAATCAACACTTAAGGTTTCCACATTTAAAATTTCAGAAATTGACATTTTTTGCATTATACTATATTATATTTGACACACGTATCGATATCGGTGGTACATAGATTACAAATTGTAGTGGTCTATGGTGGTATTGTTTTTTATTTATTTTGAAATTCCAACGTTTATAATTCATTTGGGTTTTAAAAAAAAAAAACACTTGAGTAATTCATTTGAAATTGGGCGTTCTCTGTCACATTATGTCACGTGCACCGCAGTAATTTCTTAAAACATCACTCACATCTATATATATATATATATATATATTTGGCCAAGTCACATCTCTTTATATTGAGAGAAGAGGAATTCAAGTGATTCAGGTTTCTTTTTTCCTTTTTTTAGTAACAATCTTTGTTTTGTTTGTAAATTTTAAAATTTATTATTAATGATATAATTTAGAAGCCAACTTATAATTTCTACTCAAAAATCCATAAAATATAAAAAATAGACCCAATCAACTTGAAAATTGGTTTCGTTTGAGTAAAAATTAGGGTAGTTTACATTTTGAAATCAAAATAATAAATTTATTGTAAAATATAATCAATTACTTTTCATTTTCTCAATTTTACTATTTAGTATTCTAAATTTTAACATTTTTTATCAGTTAAAATGCTTTTTCTATAAATAATTCACTCGAGTAATCCCTAACTATAATTCCTCTAAGAATTAATTTTGGTCAAATTACATTTGAATAATTAACCTGAGTTTTGAGTACACATTTTCAAATCCCATCAAACATGGTCAAATAATTTTGGGTTGTCGACGGGAACCCAAACCAATGTACGCAACCATGTTTTGCATAATTCCAAAAGAATTACTTGAACATTTTACTGAGGCATTGTTTTCCAAATCACACTTACTTAATTGAACCACATATTCAAAAAAAAAAATGATCATGTTGTTGGTACATTGTACTAAATGACGACAGTCCATCTTCCTATTACAACAACAACAACAACAACAACAACAACAACAACAATAATAATAATAATAATAATAATAATAATAATAATGGGACAATAGTTTACAAGAATTCAATGTGTCATCAGCATTGTTGTTAACTCAGCGAGTCAACTCGGTAAACTCGCCGAGTTAACGTGTCTGATAGATGAAAATGAGACAACTCGACTACAAACTCGTACCCAGTTGTGACTCTGTGAAACTCGTTCCTAACTCGTACAGAAATGGTGAACTCGCCGTTCTCTAACCGAGTTAAGCGAGTTGAGGAATTTATATTGGATCCAATCAGAAAAAGCAAAAAAAGCCCAAACCAGTGTGAAAATAGAAGCGTTAGTTTACCCTAGAAAAATATTGTGAAGCGCCGTCCTCTTCTTTGTTATAATTTCTCGAGTCTCGTCGCCTTCGCTGCTTGTGCGCTTTCTGTTTAGCCATTTTCCAGTTTCCACCATTGATAAGTGTGTTATCATCTCTGAGGAGAGAAAAACCAGAAGAAGAAGAAGACAGTAGAGAAGCTGAAGAGTGAATGGAAAGGTTGAAAGGAAAGAAAAAAAAAGAAGAAAACTGACAACACAGTACGCCTATTACTTTTTTAAGCCTTGGGGCAGAGAACAGCTAGCAGCATCACGTGATTGAAGAAGAAAGAGAACTTGGGAATTAGCAATTGCAAAGCTTTTACTGAGAAGGTCAGATTATTGCTTTTTGACTTTTCGCATTTAGGCCTCTAAGAGAATTGTAAAAAGATAAAAGAAAGAAAGTAATGGTAAGCTTAAGTACGTACGTTGAAACCGATTGACAAGATCACAAGAATGGTTTTGACTTTCATACTTTAAGCTATTATAAAAAGATAAAATATCATATAGAATATTTTTTAATTTTCACATAAATTTTAAGGATAAGTAATTTAAATTTGATAAATTTAAATAAAAAATAGTTAATAGTTGGTGGGATCCCTAATCTAAATTAAATAAAATTGACAATACTAATATTAATTTTTTATCACTTGTATAGTTGTATATACTATTTTTCTAGGTTTATATTGTTTAGTATACTTTTATATATTTAGCTTTGTTAATTATGTTATCTTTTCTATTTTAGAAGTTTTGTTGAATATTGACCACTTGATTAGTAATCAATATATAAAGAAAATATGTCTTCAAGTGCAAGTGGGGTTGTTGGCAAAAAGGTTGTTGCTGCAAGGAAAAATTACCCTGGTAATAGGTCTGATATAGGATGGCATCACGGGAAGGATGTTGATGGGAATGGTAAAAAAGTGCAATGTAACTATTGTGACAAAGTTGTCAGTGGAGGCATCTACAGGTTTAAACACCACTTAGCTGGTACTAAAATAGATGTTGAAGCTTGTATAAATGTATCTGATGATATAAGGAAAACAATGTTGCAACATGTTTACGATGCTAAATGCACATCATCTAAAAGGAAAAAACAATGGGTTGATGTTGGTAAAGAAGATCAATATGCACAAATAGAGCTTGAGTCGCAAGGAAAAGATAAAGGAATCATGAATTTCATGAAAAATTCAAAAAATAATAATAAGGAGATAGGTAACTCTCAATCAACTATTAATATATGAAGCAATGGAAAGTGCAAAGCAAAAGATTATTGGCAACTTCAATAATATCAAAAAGAGGTAAATAGTAAATTTAGTTTTTGCATTTAATTTTGTATTTTGACTTTGTTTCTTATTACTTATATTTTAACTTTGATTTTAATTAATTATTGTAGTTATGAACAAATCTTGAATATAATTGATGAGAGATGGGAAGCTCAATTACATAGGCCTTTACATGCTGCTGCATACTATCTCAATCCTCATTTTCACTACAACACTGATTTCAAACCTGATTATGGGATTAAACAAGGATTGTATGAATGCTTAACAAGAATGATTGAAGACCAAGATGAAAGAAATAAAATTGAGCTTCAATTAACTGACTTCCACTATACAAGAGGCATGTTTGGACGTGACACTGCACAAGCATTAAGAACAAAAATGCGTCCAGCAGAATGGTGGGATTCCTATGGAGATGAATGCCCAGAACTTAAAAAAGTTGCAATTCGCATTCTTAGCTTATGTTGCAGCTCTTCTGGTTGTGAACGTAATTGGAGTGCTTTTGAGATGGTAAGTAATAAATTTTGGAATACTTTTATTTCATTATAAATTATAATCACTTTCATTATTAGAATATTGATGATTTCCTTTTTCCATTTTATTTAGATTCATACCAAGAAAAGAAACCGTTTGCACCAAAAAAAGATGAATGACTTGGCATTTGTGATGTGCAATTTGAAGCTAAGGAGGAAGGAAAACAATAGGTCTTATGTTTATGACTTTGATGATATTCATTCTGATAATGAATGGATAACCGAGGGGAGAATAAATGAAGATAATATAGATGAAGAAGATGATGAGATTGATCAACCTACTGAAAATAACGAGAACATTGATAACTATAGTCTTGAGCCAGAGATGGAGCTTGATAATTATTTAGAGGTTGATTTAAATGTTGATTTAAATATTGATAATTTAGGTGATGATAATTTGAATATGACTTTGGATGATGGTGGTGATAACAATGGTGGTAAGGTAGGTGAAGATAGTGTTGGTGATGCTAAAGAATCTGAAGATGATGGAGATGATAATAATCGAACATTTGAAGATCTTTGTTAAATTTTTATTTATATGTTTTATAGTTGTTTATGTTTAATGACTTTATGTAGGGATTTAGTTGAATTTTTTTATATCAAATTCTATGAATTATGAAATAGTGATGACTTTATTTTAAATTAGTTTGATTTGAATTATGTTATAATTATGTAATTATATATTTTAATAATATTTATTAATAACAGTAAACTCTTACGAGTTTACTATACGAGTTTACGTTACGAGTTTACCTACCCCATTACGAGTTTATTTAGAATCACGAGTTTAACAACCTTGGTCATCAGGCATGGGGTCTTTTTTTTCGTAATGGACATCTGTTTTAGAATTATAGCTTTTATAACGAGACTCTCGCTTTGGACAATGCCAAGTGTGGAAATTGACAAATATTTTTTCTGCCCGTCTGTAAATTGACCAATCTCCCTTATATTACAATACTTTTTGAAGGAGAGTTACTATTTATATTATAAGCCATATGAACTATTTCAATTAAAAATTTTCAAAATCATTAAATTCCTCCCCCATCATCTCAACTTCCATTCCCATAATCTTTATTTCTGTTTATTTTATTTTTCGTACAATTTAAATTTCATGTTTCAAAATCCTTAAAATCCTCCCCCATAATCTCAGTTTCCGTTCCCATTATCTTTATTTATTTTTAATTTATTTTTTGCACAATTTTAATTTTAGAGATCAATAGAGCATTGTATTATTATTTTTTAAATTATCTATTTTAATTTTAAATAACTATTTTACGTACTATTTTTTAATTATCTTTCTATTAAAATCTTATTAGTTATTTTTATTTTAAATTACTATTTATTAAAATTAATATTTTTTTATGTTTTCTCAAGTTATTTTTTCATCCGCGTAAAGTCTTCCCACCCTCATCTAAATTGTATTTGAAGTGTCCTCTTTTTCTAAGATGAGCAGTTGAAGCTCCCATGTTTTCGCCCTCTCCTCATCTATCTCACCAGTAATTGCGTACTTCCAAAGAAAGTGGATATCAGAGTATAGCAATTTGGTAATTTGGGGGTCACTCTAGCGGCATCCTTTTACATTCTTATTTAGACTTCTCAAAAATGACTAAAATTCATTCTACTACTTCATTTATCTATTCTCCACATACCCCTTCGTTCAAGTATAGCAATTTGGTGAGTTGGTATGCTCGCTCTCATTGTGGATTATATATAACTTGATAATTCTCAGTAAAACCAATGATGCACACGAAAGAAAAAAACCCAGAAGGGCACTATAACCATCGTAACAAGGATCAGTTTCCTTCCCCACCATTAGTTGCATCCCCCATTGCTGCTACCACCATCACCTCTCCCACTGGGGATTCCAACTCCACCAACCCAAGAACCCCAACATTTACGTCCTCCCAATTAGGCTGACACCAACAACTCCACATTTTGTTGAGTCTGATATAAGTATCGTTAAATAAATCGTAGATCTCAAATGAGTCTGTGCTCCGACTTCGTACTCCATGAATTATAGTCACATAACACTTCTGAAATCCTATTAGATTCCTCAGAAATCACAGATCTCAAGAATGGTACACTCTAAAGGCCGAAAACGGAAGAAAAAGAAAGAAAACAAAAGTTAAAAAGAAGACACAAAGTACAATTGTTTTTTTCTTTTGGTAAAGATCAAGTTGATTTTCAGATTTTGTGAGAAGGTCAATTAATAATATTTTGGTCCCCCATCTTAATTGTAATTTTTATCCCCAATACATATTAACTGCTTTAAGTCCTTCACACTAATTTTCCCGAAGAAACATGTTACAATTTTACAAATCCACTCTTCCCTTCCATCATTTTCTCCCAAATATCACAAATGAATTGTATTAATTCAAATTACAAATTTCAAATATTACGCAAAGATTACAAATATTTTGTTATCCTCTTTTTGCAAATTTCATTTTATATTTATCTAATAATATCACTTCCTCCGTTCCTCAATATGGGTAACAATTGAGGATTTTTTCATGTTTTAAAATATAAGAAATAAAGGAGTATTATCTAGTGGATTTAATACTTTTTTTTCTAAAACTGTCCCTAATTAAATTAATACAATTCATTCTTACTAATTACATAATGTAAAAGTGATTAATATTAAATGAAGGCATTTTTTAAAACTAATTTGCATTTATAACAAATTTAATAATTTTAATATTTTTTATTGTTTTATATAGTTTTGTTCTTTCTCTCTTATATTAAGGAATGGAGGTAACATTTTTTAAAATTTTAGTATGTTCAGTGCAACGCACTAATAAACAATCTAATTGATATTAAATCTAATATTTAATCATAAAGTAGTATTTTCTCAACCTTGCAGTGAAATACAAAATCAATCAAATTTGTTTCGTCTTGAGATGCATATAATCTAGACTTTCGAAATTTATTCTATAGTGTTTTGATTTGTGGTAAAACACTAACACTACTAAGATTATTTACCATGACAGAGAAACTAATCCTTGTGTGAGTGATAAGGAAAGAAAAAACCTAGTTTATGAGGTTATTTTAGTTATAAAGATATAGATGTCTCATATTTTCCTAAAATTATACAATCTTCCTTTCTATTTTCAAGATTAATATAAGTCTCACATGAATTTTATTAAAATTATATGGACATACCGTCTATTTTTGAAAATTACAAAAACCAGTTGAGAAAAGATATTTAGTTGCACAAACCTCCTTTAAATGTTGTTAAAATTACATGAACCTCTCCCCTATTTGTAAATATAAACAAACTTATCTTGAAAATAAAAGAGATATATGTGAAATTTTAGATAAATTTATGGATCTACATCATAAAAAACTGATAAAACCCTATCTCTTACATCCTTGTAGCAACCAGCGAGATGGGTCTAGGACACAACCTTTCAACTCTGGGGGGCTAACTTTTTTAAATAAATAAATTTATATATAATTTTTATTATTTTAAATTTTCTTTTTAATATCAACTATTAATAATTATTTAAAATAGCTTTACAATATAAAAAGAAAAAGTTAGTAGATAGTGAGTATAATGATTAAAATTTAGAAATAACTTGAAAATATAAAATAATAAAAATGTATATAATTAATATATTTTAATAATAAAAAATTATAAAATATGAGATATCCAGGGGTATTCTTCAATAATAATGTATCAATTAACTTTATATGAAGTAAGTGGGAAATGCAAACAATGTGTGGTCCAAGGCTCCAATCAAAACGTGATTGAGTGTTGTCCATTTAAAAAAACAAAAAAATATGATTTGAGTGTTGTGTTCCATTAATATTGGGCTTGTGGGCTTAAAGTGTTGTCCAACTAAGATTTGAGTTAATCTGATTGAGTGTGCGTTTGACTTCTTGTATCACAAAAATTTGGCTGGGGGCCAACCAAAATTTAACATCTTGTCGTTCAAAACGCAGAGAGTTTGTCGTTAACAAATTCTTTTCATTCTGTGTCCACAATCATAATAATAATAAAAAAAAAACGGCAACTTGTTCATTATAAAGCGGGCCCCCACTATCATAGCGTCCACCCCTTGTATGTTGTAAATATATTTTAGACCTCGATAAAGGAGAAGAGAACATTCTCTAAATCACTCTATATGTAATTTTCTAGATGTTTTCTTAGCTTTTTTTTTTTTTAAAATAGAGTCACTTTAAATGCTTCTTTAGAAAATTGGAACTTCTCACAAGGATCTCTTGCCCTCAAAGTAAACTCTATAGAGTAACCAAAAGATGATGATGATGATGATAATTTGACGTAACAAAAAAATATTATAATGAGTAATTTTAATATTTTAAATAACATTTTTTATTTTTCAAAATAAAAAAAAGATTTAAAATAAGTTAACGACAAACTTAAAACTAGTTTTTTTTTTAATCGAAAAGCTTAAAATTTAAACATACGGATCATTTTTCATTGTTGATTGCTCATTGTCACTATGTGAACAATTCACCTTCACCTTTAGGCTCATCGTTCATTGTTGATTGTTCATCATTTTATCGGATTTCTGGTTTGTATCATTATATCATCACTCAATAGAGTCAATCATTCAATTTTCCTCCTTTATCTTTCTTAAATCTAATTAATTCCTTCCTCAAATTCCAATAAATATGTGTGTGTGATATTGACAGGTGATGTCTTACATAGAAGTAATATATTCACTCATTTATTAATGAATTTTTTATTATTAACTTTTAGCATATAATTTTTTGTTGTTGTTAATTTGTCTATTATTATCCGATAAACCATGATTTTTCTGCTTAACTAATTTTTTAAACTTTTGAATATGAATTAGTAATTTTTCTACATTTAAAATCACGTATGAATAATATCACATGAGAGAATAAAAATGTGGATTCTGTGGCTCACAAATATTAGTTCCCTTTTCAGCCATACTTCCAAATAGTAGTTAGAATAAAAATATACACGTTTCTTTCTTTTTTGTTTTTTTGACCATATGTTAGTTTCAGTGTGAAGGAACTCGGACACTCTTTCAACAAACAAATGAAATGTTGAAATAGAGACAGAGAAAGGAGCAAGTGAAGAGGTGGAGACAGTGGGAAGTATGAGAAACAAAGATGATTGAGAAAAAAAATTACTTATAGCATTTCTGAATACCAAATACACTTAAATAGATTTTTGCCTCCATAACTTTCGTCTCTTAGAAGGAAATGATTGCTGTGGAGTGTCACCATCATTAAGCTCCTCAAAAGGAAAATAATTCAAACAAGAAGCAAGTTTTGTACAGCAAGCTAGATTTAAAATTTCCAAATAGCTTAGAGAAAATAAGGAATTAGGGATACTAACAAGATTAATGCAATTTCTCAAATTTACGACTTTGAGCTTTGGAAGTTTAGCAATAGATGGATCAAGTTGCAATAATCCAGTGCATCCTTCAAGGTCTAGCTTCTCAAGATTTGGAACCCCCTCAAAATCTGGCGTCTTGATCAAATTTTTTGAGCCATGAAGATTCATACTTCTCAAATTAGGGAGCATCTGTAAATGAGAAAAAAAAACATGAGAGAAGAGATAATTAGCTATAATTGTATTTAAAATTAAAAACATGAAACTTGACGCACTTAACATGCATGAAGCAACAGATATCTATATTATCATGGATTTGATTAAATAACTCCAAGCTTTTTGAATGTGTAATAAATAAAAAGAGAACAAAAAAAGAACATGCATTATCATTACCATTTTGCCCATCCATACTTCAGTGATATTGCTCTCAGGCATAATTAATTGAACGAGTGTATCTGACTTAAAACTTGATGGCAAAGAAGTGAAAGGATATTGATGCCATGAAACATATCGTAGCTTGCCTGAAAGATTGTAAAGGGTTCCAGAAAAATTCACGTTACGAAATATGAGCAATCTAAGGTTGCTCATATATGATAAAGCTTCAATCCTCAATGTAACCCTTTTTGTCTCTTCCAAATCCAACACTATAGCTTCAACATTTTCAATTGCCTGAGGAAAAAAAAATAGAGAAAACAGTTATATATATATAACAAAATGTTATATTATTACTTTAATTTTATAGATTTTAGATTATTAATTTAATTTTATAGATTATAATGTTTTGCTAAAGAAAAATGGGGTGCACGAAACTTACCATTTTTGGGCTCATTGAAAACTTGCCTTCCCTATCTCTACTGAAAACACAATTCTTACTCATGACATGTTTGGTATCACTGAAAAGCCACAATCTACTTCGATTTTTTGGCTGACTTGGGCATTCTTGTCGTACAATTTCTCGCCCCATTGCTTGCAACATACGATGCATTTGTATTCTTTGTTTCGAAATAGTTATAAGTGATTTTTCAATAAGAAGTTTGATTCCTATCTCTTCAAAAAAGCCACAATCATGTAAAATTTCCTTTGCATAAGAAATGTCCTTCCCTGCAAAAAAACACGCTATGTCTAGAAACATATCCTTACTCATTTCATCCAGCTCATCAAAACTTTTTCTCAGCACCACCATTATATAATAGGGAGGAATAATCTCTTCTCTAGACAGGAAATTTCTCCACTCTGGGATGCTTTTTCCAAACAAGAATGAACCCAACATTTCAATTGCAAATGGCAGGCCATCAGCATATTCCAGCACCTTATATATCATCTCTTCAAAACCACCAATAGGATATTCACTTTGGAAAGCCTTAGAACAAAACAGTTGAAAAGCTTCATCCTTAGTTAACAATATAGGTTTATAAATGGCATCAACCTTAGACATTTCAAGGACTTTTTCATCTCTAGTTGTTATGATGACTCTACTCCCTTGACCAAAACAACTCTCAGATTTTTCAACCAAGTCCAATTCTTCTACATTTTGTACAAGATCGACACCATCAAGAACTATGAGAATCTTGTGCTTTCTTAACCTTTTGCATGCTAAGAACTCTTCGCTTATAATATCCCTTATCTCTGAATTATCTGTCTCCAAATTTCTATGAAGAAGTTCTTTTAAAGAAAGATCACCATGCTTTAAATATCCACTTACATTTGAAAGGAAACAAAAAGCATCAAAATGGTGAAATATCTTAAGATATAAAACTGCAGCAAGAGAAGACTTCCCTAATCCTCCCATACCACAAATGCCTACAACTCGAACTTCATCCCCTGAACCCAAATGCATTAGCTTTTCTGCTTCTTCCATACGAGATTGCATCCCAACAAAGCTAAAATGGCCATAAAATATTTGATCCTTTTTTTTCTTAACCTCTCTAACAATTCCCTGAATAGCTTGGGACCCTGAGCTGAAAACAAAAAGAACATAAAAACTGCAAATGAATTAAATTTGTTTCCACCTAAGGAGTTAGAGAAAAGGAGATCCTCGTCCGTGCAACTGCTATCTTACATAATAAATTAAATGCGGACGATCTATATTTCATATATATATATATTTTAGAAAAATTATATTGTTTTTATGTTAAATTAAATACGATTCCAAATGAAAACAATTCTAATCGTAAATTTAGAAAAATAGTGACTAAAAGCAAAAAAGAAAAAGGAGATATATAATAAAATATCACTATACGATACTTATTTTTCCTTTTTAAAAAAAGAAGTTTAGGTGAAATATATTGTTACAACAGATAGAGCTACGAAGCAAATCTAGGCATGAATGGATAAGGAGAAACCACGTTTAATTTGAACGGCAGTTATTCAAACAAAAATATCTGCAACAAATATAAAATATAAAAATTTTAACAAGACCTACTATTCAGAAATATGTGAATCACTTGTGACCTTGAGCTGAAAACAAAATGAGAAAACAAGAACATTAAATCAATAAAAATTGTTTCCACCTAAGTAGTGATCCCATTCCTCTCCTACTGATGGTGTGGCGATTACAATAATACATTAAATTTGGACGGAGCAAATTTTAATTATAAAATTATTTTTATACGAAAATTGTTTTATATTTTTTAGATAAAAGGAGGAGGATAGAAAAACAAAAACGATTTTTAATTGTAAGTTTTAAAATTATTGATAAAAAATATAAGTGAAGAGAGGAGTATATGATATAACAGCACTATATATATTGCTATTTTACAACATCAGCAAATCTAGGTGTGAGTAAGATGAGGGAAATCTAAGCCAAAAATCAACAAAAAAAAGGGGAAAAAAAAGGTAGATGAGGGGAAAAAAACCTTCTTCACTTTGCGATAAGAAAGGAATTGATCAACAATTACTTAAAACAAAAATATCTGCAATTTCCGTATTGAGACTTGGGGGAGAAATATGGAATAAGGAAAAACAAAATCAAGAGCAAAATTACTCACTTATGTACATCCCAGCCAGAGAGATTGACCACTTCTTTGATAAATTCCCGGCTCCAGTCGAGTATTAAGCCATCGAGAAGATTGTCCAAATTCATGGGGACATTTCTTCCGTCCCTTTCTTGAATATTTTCTGTTCTTTCGGCCATCCTTTCCTCAATATGTAGTCCCATCTTTTCTTCAACATGTTCAGCAAAGGATGGATCTACATCGTAATAAACTGGTATCACTCTATCTCGTACGTTCGTGGGGCCACAGCGATGGGTCATTTGCTTCATGGTTAATTTTACCTTGTCTATATCTGCTTCAAACCTCTCTTCATGTTCAGCAATGACTGGATCTACATAGTGCATGGGAGTAACTGAACCGGGCGGATCAAAAATATTACAGCTAGCAACCTCCAGTTCCTTCAAACACCATGATGAAGAAGCATAGTTTTTGGAGAAGACAACAATCCAAATCCATGATTTTTGAATTGCTTGGAGCAGGTGAGGTGGAAGATTGGAGTGTTTCTTTTCAAGCTTCTTATCATCTCCCATGATTCTCAAACCTTGTGCTTTAAGAGCAGCTGAAAGGCGATGGATGAATTTACAAGTGTCGTCATCGCCTCGAAAGCTTAGATAGACATGAACCGGTTTTGATGATGAAGAGCTGCTTTCGAAATACTCCATTGTAGGCAACCTCCAAGGAATTGAGAATGGAATCGTAATTGCTTATTGAGTCTTTAGTTCCCAAGAATCATTAACCCTCTTAAATAATTAAGTGCCACCACAAAAGTCTTCTCTTTGGAATCAGTCCGAATGACTTTTGTATTAATTGTATCACCCGAAACTGCTCTCAACCGCCTGTCAATTTCTGACCAACAGAAAAGTTAATTGGAATTTTTAAATGTTTGTATAATGCAATATTGCATAGTTATAAAATAAAAACGACCATACCTTATTCTTCGGAACATATATAATTATTGAAAATTCATAATCAATAGTGTAAGCGCGCTTTTCCTTTTTAAAATAATTAAACAAAAAGCATGATTCTGACATTTCATGAGATGCATGGCTCTAACAATTTAAGTAATATTTGAATCCATTGATAATCGTCTATTTAAATCTGGAATATTATACAACAAAAAGATAATGTGAAAACCCTGTGTTTAATAAAATTTTAAGACTTCATAAAACTGAAAGATAAAAAAAATTTTTAAGGAGGGAAAAATGCTAGAATAATGTCACGTGTGTGAAGTACAAGTAAAACCATTTGTCCCAACCTAGTTCTGTCCGGGTCAGCTTCTTTATCACGCAGTGCTGTATGAAGAGAAAATGTCTAAAGGGTGGGTCAGTTTCTTTTGCCCATGTTGTCCTTTTCCTTCATAACGTACTCCCCACCCCCCATTTTTTTTAATATATAGATCTTCCAGAAGTTTTATTTAAGTTTTTTATAAAAAAATTTTGATAATATTTAGTAAAGTTTTTCATAGTTTATTTTTAATATTTATTTTTTTATAAATTAGTATTAGATTTTTTAGATAAATAAGATGTACTCTTAATTAGTTAAATAATATTTAATGAGAATTATATTATTATATTATATAAAGATAAAAGAATAATTATTTTTTTAAATTTTAAAAAAAAATTAAATTTTTTAATTTATATAAAATAGTTAGAAGGTACTTATTTAAGCATTTTCCACACTTTAATCAAATAAGATCATTATCATAACATCAATCAATTGTGGAACTAGCAATCTAAGACATTGAAGAAAAGTCACACCTTTCCTCACATTAATTGAGATTCGCTGGTCAATTTTGGAGGCAGATACGGAGAACTTACTTTTCACGCGCAAGTTATCTACTGGTTTCATCTCCCTCCATGGGTCCTCTGTCCTTCAACGGAATTGTATTCCCTCATTTGCTTAAATACAATATAAAAGTTAAAATATCTATATTATTTTTATATATTTTTTATTTTATGTACAATAAATTAATTTTTCTTTAATATACTGAATTTGAGTAATTGAGAGAGATGAGCACTGAAGAGTCCAATTTCTTCATCAGCTTGTACAGGAAGAAGAGGAAGTATATTTTGTTAAGTTTTTTTTTGTTGGTTAAGTTGTTTTATCACACCATGCTATTCTTGTGTGCGAGAGGTTTTGAAAGATCGTGACAACCTCCTCATAAAAGGGGGAAAAAAGCAAAAGAACTTTTAATATTTTAATTTTATATTAGATTTCACTTTTATACGTTAATTTTATCTAGTTTTTTAATTCAATAATTTTTAAAATATAATAAAACATTTCTCTATCACTAACACATTAATTATATTAGTAGAAAATGTAAACAAAATATTCTTAAATGCTAACATGGTATTTTCTATTGCTAACATATCTATCTAACCCATTTTTTATAATGGAAAATTTTAACTATAATTTATTTTAAAAAAAAAGTATCAGATATTTCATTGCTAGCCTCCATCTGCTTACCTCCTCTGTTTCTATTTCTGATCCTATTTTACGTTTAAAAAAAAAAAAGAATGGGTGAATCCTCTCCAATTTCTTAAGCCAAATGAAGAGAGAAGATTAATTGCCCTGCAATTCTTTCCTCTCTCATGAAAAACCTTGAACCAAACAGAGCTTATTAGGAATAAATTGTTTTCAATAAATTTAATTAAGAGTGATATTCGAAAGTAATGGTAATTTTTGAGAACTTTAAGAATAAAAATTATTTTACATATTATTTAGATTAATGTTCAATAGTTCAATCATGGTTGAATTATTGCTAGCTAGTACTAATAAAATTAATAATTTATATATTATTAAAAAATATTAATAATAAGTCTCATAACCTAATATTAAAATTTAAATAAGTTAATTTTCATCTATAATCATATTTTAAATTCAAAATAGTTAACTAATATTTTATTTTCATATTATTTGTTAAGTAAATTTATCATTATTAGTAATTATATATCATAATAATGTTTCTATAATATTATAATATAAAAAATTATACAAAAAATAATACTATTTAATACTAAAAATAATGCTATTTCATCTTTAAAAAAAGAAAAATTTTGAAAAAAATTAAAAATTATTTTACATATTTTTTTTTGCCATTATAATTTTCACATGATGCACCACCATGAAGGAGTTGAGTGGTGGTTGAAGCGGAGCTTGTTAACAACAACAGTTTAGCTGCACACAGCACAGAGAGGCGAGTGTCGAGGTCAAAAATATACTTGCTTCAGAATAAGGGTTATGTTGATAAAAAGAGGGAGTAAGATTATAAAAATGTCCAAGGGTAATTTAGTCAAGATAAGATAAAAAATACATTCCTCCAAATTACTCCAATTTGGAGGGGAGGGTTACCGGGGAAAGGGAAGGGGAATTTTAACAAAATTTTGCCAACCCTCCTCCAATTTTTATTTTATCAAATAAGAGGATTTTAATAAAATTCCACCCTCTTCTTTCCTTCCCTATATTTTCCCCAAATCAAACACAGTATTAAAATCATGTATGAATAATATCACATGAGGGAATAAAAATGAGGAAATCAAAGTGAGTGTGATGCAATATTAAAAAACTTATAGTTTATGTGTTTGATAAGTCCTTTGCAATTATTAGAAGTAACTACAAAGAAATCATACTTTCCTTTGCTATTATTAATAAACTGCAAAGGAAAGTTTTAATTATTTTTTTAAAAATAGAAATTATTTTTCTTTGTGTTTCTTAACTTAGCCACAACGGAAATACACATGTAGTCCTTGCCACATAGACCAAGGACTTTCCTTTATGGTTTTTAAAATAACTGCAAAGGAAAGTAGTAATTTTCCTTTGCATTTTTCCTCATAACCACAAACTAAGGGCCCATTTGGTTCGTAGAATTATTGGGAATATATTGGAATGGAATGGTTGGAAATGAAATAGAGTGGAATCTTGTAAGGCAAAATTTTGTTTGGTTCACCATAGGAAAGACATAGGTAACAACTTAAATTTGTTTAGTTAGACATAAGAAAATGATGGAATGAGATGTAAATAATGTGTAAAAAGTCAGAATTGCATATAAATAAAAATTTAGCCCAACATCAATTACTCCAATATTATGTTCGTAATGTAACTTTTTTTATTTATTTTTTAATTACAAACGGGTGACATCTTTTTTTTGTTAAAACAATAACCTCATATTTTAAACTTTTACATATTTTTATTTTTATTAAATAAAAAATATCTAAGTATAAATTGCAATATAAAAAATAAAAGGGAAACTTACGTATATTTCAATTTTTATTATTTTTTATTTTAAATTTTTTAAATTAAATATTTTTAGAGAAAAAAATCATAAAGAAAAATTACACTAAATAACTTGTATGAATTAATGAAAAATTTTCAAGAGAAAATGTGGTACATAATCTATGAAGGGTATTTTAAGAATGATATTTCATAATTAAGGTCATTTTTGTCATTTGATCTCCATTCCTAGTGGTAGGAATAAACAAAGTCAGAATCCAAGATAGGAAGGTTAACTCCCAAATCTTTGGTCATCTTCATTCCCATGGGATCCACATTCCTATTCCCATGTCCAATCAAATAGTCCAAGTATGGGAATAGAATTTGGATTCTCACTCCATGGGCACCTAGAAAATGAACCAAACAGACCCTAAAGTTTCCTGCATCATTGCCCCATTTTTCTTGGACAAAGGTACTTCCAAATCACTTGCCAACATGGTTGTCATATCAATAGCAAGGTTTAAATATGTGCGAGTAATAATAATACAAAGGGAGTTGAGAGGTCACATTAACCCTCTAATAATATAAACTCATTTATTCCACCAAAGGAGACACGTTCACAAGTAATAATACTAATGTTGTGTTCGGTTGGAAGTAATAGATACTGTGTGGAACCGGAATTGATGTCATTTCATTCCTTGAGTATGTTTGGTAGCATTTTGTACATGCCTATTCCTTTCCCATTGGAATGGCAATCCCCACACTTTTGGGAATGAAGATTCTGAGGTAAGTGATGGAATGGTGGGATTCCATGGAATGGTGGTCAAAAAGCCAATAATGCCACTTATGATAAAATGTTTTCCCTTTCCTTCCTGCTGTTTGATCTTGCGACCAAGAAGAATTGGTGGGAATATGAGGCACCTTCACTGAGCCACTTGCCATCTTCAATTAAAGCATGCAATGAATAATATATATAGAATTAAAAAATGACATTATTTTTAAAATAATTTTATTGTAATTTTATAAAATGAACTATATTATCACAATAAACACTGTTTTAATTTTTGAATAAAATACACTAAAAATTAAAAATATATATTTTATTATTTTATTAAATATATGTAAAAATATTTTCTTAATAATTAATATGTGACATAAATAATTAATAATTAATAAAAATGTTATAATATAATAGGGGTATAATTGTCATATTAAACATAAATGTCTATTGTATTTCATAACATACCAAACAAACTTATCTCATTTCATTAATCTTTATTCATATTCTCATTCCCATTCCCATAAAATAATTTTGCGAACTAAATGTAGTATAAGGGAGTTGATAGGTCACATTAATCCTGTAGCGTAACATTCCCATATCAAGATAAAACTGCATATAAAACTACAAGCATCAGCCCGGTCCAAAGAAAAAACTACTAGCATCCGGGAGATAGTAATTACCCATCATTATCGTCTCGCTTAATCAAACATCAACATCCTGCATAATATGGCAAGTAATAAAACTTGTTTTAATGGGATGGGATAAACGACTATTTTTCCTGTGGCTCCGTTAGTTTTAAGATGGGCAAATGCTTCCTTAGTATGAGAAAATGGAAATGGACCCTTGGGATCTCTAACATCCTCCCATCTAAAGTCACCATGAACACAATCGCTGGTGGAATTCCAGGAGGTAATATTGCCACCACTTTACCTCCTTCTTTCATAGCCTTGAATATATGCACGCTCAGTCTCTCCTGTTTGTCATATTGATTTAAAAAGTCAATATTCATATATCTACAATATATACATACATACATATATATATATATATATCTGTCTGTTTGTGTATAGATAGGATATTGGTAATCTATATATGAAGTATTTGAATCTGACCTACTGCATCATAAACAACATCAAATTTTTTTGGAAGATCTTAGTATCTCACCCTTGTATAGTGAATATCCAAATCTGCACCCAAATTTCTCAGCAATTCCAATTTTCTAGTGCTTGAAGTTGCTGCTATCTTGGATGCGCCATAACAATACTTGGCCAGCTGCCTCAAGCAAAATAGTATATAACAATATATATCAACTCTCATTTACTAACCAAATAATTGCAAACCACAAATTTGTTCTATATTGTAGAGGAAGCTACGTTGATTTTAATGAGAATTTGGTTTTCCCTTCACTTTATAATACCATCAGACGTCAAAGTAGTATAGTTGCCCTATTAAGCTTAAGGAAGCTAAAGGGATGCTAGCAGCGTCCGGGAAGCTCAGATTTGGAGGTTTCAAGGCCAAAAGTTTCTCTTCTACAGCAATATACTCGGCTAAAGATCCAATTTCCCTAGGATGATCCACAGCTTTCTCATTAATATTAACATATACTTCATCCCCTACCTTAAATTTATTCACTTGATTTCCCACTTTCACCACTACCCCAGCAACATCATATCCCAGAATAGATGATTGTTAGCTAAAAAACCAAAATCCAAACATTTAAGTTGCAAGTTAAGGGGATGAAAACCTTATAGGTAAATGAGAGTCACTGTGCTGGAAAGAGCCAGCCATTGTTTTGTGGTTGATGGGATTAAGAGCTGCCACGGCGACTTTGATGAGCACCTGGTCATCCTTTAGTTGAGGTGAGGGAAAGTTGGGATCAAAGAAGAGAACTGATATGTCCATTTTATATATATAAAATACCCATATTTAAGCTTTAAATTATATCTAAATATGTTTACATTGATATGTTTTTGTGTTTCATGGTATTATAAGTTCATTTGGAAGCATTTGAGGCAAAAACATTACAAATCAGTTATGCTAAAAAGTTTTAATATCCTTTGGTATTTTGATCATAACTCTCACATATAAACTCCAATTGAGGTGATTTAAGATACATTAGAAAGTTAAGATATAAAGCTACAAATTTTGTGGTTTGAGTTTTCCCAAATTCCAATGTTATTATGGTAAAAATTGAACTCAAAATGTTAATATGAGTTGATGACGTTATGAAGCTGAGAGGTGCATGTTCCGTACAACAAAACCCACCCGGCGCCGGGTCAAATCTATACAGCGCCGGGTCAACGCAGATTTTGACATTTTTCTGTAGTTTAGAAGCACCTGGCACAGTATTAATTGAATTTATGGTCACCCGACGCCGAGTCATGCAATAGGGTTCCGTAGAAACACGTTTTTGACGTGTTTTCATGATATTTTAGGCTTTTATGATCTTCTAAAATTTTTCTATATAAAGAGATATGATAGAAACATAAAGGAAGATTCAGAGACGCACTCAGAAGTCAGAGAACATGGTTTAAAATACATCTGGGAGCAATTAAGAGCATTTTATAGAGAAAGAGCAAGGAAATTTGGGAAGTATTAGTGATAGATTCATTCTTCTCTAATATAATTCTGTTTTCTTATTATTTTCACTATGATTTAGGATTTTAGTTGTGATTTAATTTCTATTTCTATGAGTAGCTAAATTTTCCAGTCAGGGGTAAGGATGTAACTTGATTGGGATGGATTAAATTTGTTTCTCTAGTTAAAACTCTTTGATTTATTCTTCAAATTATATTTAATTTATCTTCTTATTATATTTATCTCTTTTGTTCGTTCATATGGATTTTATGCTTAATCACCATAGAATCTAATTAATGGGTAAACTTGATGGACTGAGAGGTGAAGAGTGAACCTAGATTTAGAGAGATAAACATGAATAACTAATCTATAGATAGAATTAGGAATTCATGGTGATATGTGTTATAGTTTTCAAGATTTAATTAGAAAATTTAGTTGCGATAGAGCGAATTGAATCCTAATTAAATTAGAATTAATTGACCGAGAGGTAATTAGGAAGCTTTAGAAATAACATTCACTATAATTATATAGAATCCAACTAAGAAGTAAAATTTAATTATCTCATAAGGTGAAACCTGATCTCTTGACGCTTCTAGAACTGAATTAAAACTCAGACATCGTTTTATTTCTTAGTTTTTTTTTATCTTTTTAATTTGAATTATCAATTAATTTTTGGGATTAAAAGTTTGGACTATAAATTTACTACCTCCCTTGGGTTCGACCTCTGGTATACTCCGGAGATATTTTTATTACTGCAATCGACCCTGTATACTTGTAGGATATCCCGATCAAGAACATCAGATTAATTATGTGATATCCGAGTGCTAATGAGGGTGGGAAATGATCGTCGGTGTAAGAAAGGGGGTGTGAGATAAAAAGTGATGAGGTATGGACAAGGAGCGGCTCCTGGTAGGCTTTTAAGTGGAAGGGACATATAAATGAATCGAATACATACCAGACCGAGAGGGATCCAAAGATTGTATAGGTATGAGATTATACGGTTAAGGATAGCTTAAAGGAATTGATGGATACTACCTATACCAATAAAGTACACCTAGTGTTGTCAAAGGCGCTCAAGCGCTGAGGCGAGGAGCAAATCTGTCCCATCGCCTCACATAGCAGGTGAGGCGATGGGTTTCATGAGGAGCCAAAAGGCGCTCGCTTTTAGCACCTTTCCTGCGTGGGGGGCTAGCGCCTTTGGCGCCTTGAAAAAAAAAAGAATTTGTGAAGAAGCAAAATTTGGTCGGAGGTCATTGGTGACATCGAGAAAAAGATGAGCTTGGTTTGTAGCAGTCGCGGAGTACTTCTATGAAGGTTTCGACTGTGTCTATGGAGGTAATAGGTGTCGGGTAGGCATTCAACCAAGAGAACGATGCTCTACAGTTCTGCTTCCCAGATTTGAATGGTAGGTGATCACCAACTCTATCTGTGGAGTTTTAAATTTAAAATAAGATAAATTATTGTATAAATTAATAAATTGTAAATTGTAATCAAATGATATCAAATCAAATAATCAACTATTATAAATAGATCAAGATGCAAGTAAAAAGGAAATCAAATCAAATAATCGATTATTATAAACCAAAAGTGCCACTGCTATTGCCTCATGCACAAGCATATTAGGACTTGGGAGAGCTAAACTCAATAGTATTTCAAAAGCAGTAAAAGCAATTGGGACTTAGGACTGCCGACTACATCACAGTGACATTCTAGACCTTCGTAGGCTTGTAGCAACGGTGAAGAGTGAAGATTTCAGGTTTCAAAATTTCAAACTTTCAATATTATGTTAGATTGTTAGTTGCTTTGTTTATGTTAAAAGTTAAAACTTAAAACTTGTAGAAAACATGGTGTGAGGTTGTCTTTTTGTTTTTTGTTTTCTTTCATTAGTATGGCAAATAGAGGTAGTAATTAAGGTAGTAATGAAGGTCAAGAGCAGGGGCAACAACAAGAATCATAGAGTAAGAGAAAAGATCTAACCTGGAAGTACAACATCTTAAATGATCCTTCAGACACTAATGTTGTAACTTGCCTCTATTGTAACAAAGTTACTAAAGGAGACATTCATAGGGCCAAGTTGCATCAAGTTGGTGGTAATAGGAATGCTACAAAATGCTTAAAGTGTCCTGAGCATGTAAGGAAAGGGTTGAAAGACTACATGGACGGAAAACATCAACAAAAAATAACATATGATAAACTAGCAGCAAGTTGGGATGCAGATGCTGACATAATTTTGAATGAAGAGGATGAGGTGGAGAAGGAGTCTAGAGATACTAGTCAAAAAGACAAAAGGGTGATGATGCCACCACCAAAGAAGCCTAGGCATAAGGATCCCATGGATTCTTATATGAAGAAGCCAAAACAAGTTGTTAAATTAAGAAACGAAGGGAGGCTCCAGGATGGAAACATTACTGATAAATTTGATAGGGAGAGAAGAGCTATGACATACCAATACATTGCTAGGTTTTTCTACCAAGCTGGCATTCTTTTCAATATTGCTCATATGGACTCCTTGAAATGTATGATTGAAGCTATTGAACAATATGGTCCAAATTTAAAGCCTTCCAGTTGCCATGAGTTAAGGGTGCCAATGTTAAAGAAAGAAGTTGCGTTTACACAAGATATAATGAAAAACCACAAAGATATGTGGAAAAAATATGGTTGTTCTATCATGTTGGATGGATGGATTAGTCGAACAAATAGAAGTTTAATAAATTTCTTGGTGAACTGCCCTGTAGAAACAATGTTTATCAAATCTATTGATGTATCCTCTTATGTGAAAACAGCAGACAAGTTGTTTGATAAGTTTGTTGATTATGTTGGAGAGGAAAATATTGTTCAAATAGTGACTGAGAATGGAAGCAACTTTAAGACTGATGGTCAGTTGTTGGAACTGAAAAGGAAAAATCTTTATTGGACACCATGTGCAGCACATTGTTTGGATCTTATGTTAGAAGGCATTGGAAAACTTCCAAAAGTATCAAGGACCATAGCAAGAGCAATCAACTTGACAGGATATATAAAATCATGTGGGAGTTTTGAATAAGATGAGAGAGTTCACTAACCAAAAAGAGTTGGTGAGACCTGAAAAAACTAGATTTTGCACCTCTTATCTTTCTTTAAAATGCATCCATGAACAAAAGGCACCTTTGAGGACTATGTTTACTTCAAAGCAATGGAAGTCAAGTAAGTGGTCAAAAGAAGCAAAGGCAAAACGTGTTGTTGAAACTATGCTTATGCCTTCTTTTTGGAGTTTAGTGGTTTATATACTAAAGGTTATGGGACCTCTTGTTCGAGTGCTTAGACTTGTGGATAATGAAAAGCAGCCAACTATGGGCTACATATATGAAGCAATGAATAGAGCAAAGGAGGCAATTCAAAAGGCATTCAAAGATAACATAGATAAGTGCCAAGATGTATTTAAAATCATTGATAATCGGTGGAATTGCCAACTTCATCAACCTTTACATGCAACTGCTTATTTCCTCAATCCTGCATATTTCTATGACAATCCAAATATCGAGTATGATTCAGAAGTGACACATGAGCTTATATCTTGTATAGGTCGACTTGAGAAAAATCCTAATACGCAAGACAGGATCATGGCTGAGCTGACATTATACAAAAGAGCAGATGGACTTTTTGGTGTTGATTTAGCTGTCAAAGCAAGGAAAACAAGAGCTTCAGGTAGATATAATCATATAAATATAGTCGCATATTACTTAGTTTTCCATCCTATTTTAGTTAACTAGTTATTCTTGTTTTTTCTATAACTATGCAGCTGAATGGTGGTCTACCTATGGAAGCTCGACTCCTTCATTACAAAAATTAGCAATTAGAATTCTCAGCTTAACCTATAGTGCATCAGGGTGTGAACGCAATTGGCGTGTGCTTGAGCAGGTTGGGACTTGGAACCTTGAGTTCAAAGTTTTAGTCTTCATTTGTAGATATATTTTTTTAAATTTAATACTTAAGTATGATTGTATGGTTTTGCCTTTTAACTTCACACAAAAAGGAGGATTAGACTTCATTAAAAACAACTTAATGATTTAGTTTTCATTAAGTACAATCAAGCTTTAAAAGCTCGATATGAGAGTAAAGACCTAGACCCTATTTTCCTCAATGACATTGCTGAAAGAAATGAATGGTTACTTGGCAAAATGGGAGCTTGACAATACATTGATGAAGATATAGAAGATGAACCAGTTTTTGCTGATGACAATGGTGAATTAACATGGGGGCTTGTGGCTGAGGCGGCAAGTGTTGGAGAAGCTATCAAAAATACTAGAAGCCAAACTAAAGGAAAGGGACCTAGCTCATCTGAATCAAAAGGAAAAAAGATTGCAAAAGGTTCAACACCAGTTTCTCACATTGAGGAAGTGGAGGAGGATGATTCAAATGAGATAGAGAAAGATATTGAAGGATATAAATCCAATGAAGGAGAACAAAGTGATGGCATTCATGCATCTGAATCTGATTTTGATTCAGATAACTAATTAGATGTTTCATAAGATTTTAAATTGTTCTTTTATGTTTTTAAACAATTTTTGAAACTTAAATAGTGCATTTTATTATTTGTTCTTTTTTAAAACACATATAGGAAAGGTATTTTAGTATATTTTTATCTATTTTTTTGTCTATAACTCTATATCATATATATATAATATATTTTTTATTATTGTGCCTCGCTTCACTCGGGCATGCGCATTTCTAGTGCCTCTCTCCTTAGGCATTTTATTGGCCATGTGTCTTGAGTGCACCTTTTGCCTTTGACTACCGTGGGTGTATCTACCTTTTTGGTAACCTATCCCATAAGAACTCCTCAGTTAAACGTGTTTAACTTGGAGCAATTATGGAATGGTGACCTCCTGGGAAGGAGGTGTGTGAGTGAGGATAAAACACACCGAAATTGCTTGTGTTAGTTTGTAAAGACAATCGTCAATCCCGAAGCGATCAGACATTACAATTGGTATCAGAGTTTGATCTCTCTTAGTACGGTATGGTTCCAAGACGAACCACACGGAAGCTAGTGGGCATGTGACATCCGAGCGCTGATGAGGATGGGGAGTGATCGCCGGTGCAAGAAAGGGGGTGTGAAATAAAAAATGATAAGGCACAGACAAGGAGCGGCTCCTGGCAGGCTTCTAAATGGGAGGGGCATATGAATAAATCAAATGCATACCGGAACGAGAGGGATCCAGAGATTGTATAGGTATGGGACTATACGGTTAAGGATAGATTAAAGGAATTGATGGGTACTACCTATACCGATAAGGTGCACCTACCTTTTCGGTAGCCTATCCCTTAAGAACTCCTTAGTTAAGTGTGCTTGAATTGGAGCAATTCTGAAATGGTGATCTCCTGGGAAGGAGGTATGTGAGTGAGGACAAAACACACTAAAATTGCTTGTGTTGGTTTATGGAGACAGTTGTCAATCCTGAATAGCGGCTAAAATTTACAAATTGCCATATTCATAATAGACCCAAGCTTTCATGTGAGACTGTGGTTGGAGAAGGCACAACCATAATGGATTGGAGAACCCAAGAGGAAACAATGGTGTGGAGATAGATGGGGGGATGTGTAAACCAACAAAGGAGATTCAAGACATAATGTGTTTGGCAATAGTGGGAAGCTCTTTGGCTATTTATACTCTGTGGGGTTGCAGTGTTTCCTTTTATGGAAGGTGCACAACTTTGTTTTTTCTTAAAAAATTTTTTAATGACTTCCCATAAGGGGATATGGCAGTCGGCAAGTTAGATTCACAATAAATAAATAAATGATCCAATTTTGGACAAGTAAAGAGTGAGGCAATGCCATTTTGCACCAAGACAGCATGTTGAGGTTCATGAATTTTTTTCTTTAAAAATAAAAAGAAAGAAAATAATGTATCCGGAAGACATCTAGAAGAAGAGATGGCTACATCAAAAAGAAGATGGACAAATTGGCTTTGGCCCAAAATAGCATTCTTATGAACGGGTAAAAGAGAGGAGAAAAATCAAAGAAATTGATATTTTTTTGCTTAGAAAGAAATTGAATTTGGAATCTGAAATGTAAATTGAAGTACTGAGGGAAAAATAAGCAAAGTCAATGGGAGACATAAGATTATATGTGTGCAAATCAGTAATCGGGCCATTTAAATCAAATTGGGAAGTCCAGTTCCAACGTTGATTTACTGGAATTATTTTGGGCTCTCAGCCCTTTTGTGATTCACAAAAAGACAAAGGTAAAAGGGTTGCTCTCATCTCAATATAACTATAAGACCTTTCTTGTTTCTGGATGGAATCCCTATTTACGTCAGGTTACTTGTGCACAAATAGAAAATCATTAAATAAAAAAATGAAGAAAAAAAATTAAAATGAGTAGAAAAAAGTTTAGAGGAATTAAAATAAAAAAATAGTGCGGTTTTCCTATGAATTTTATCTTTAATAATATTGTTTGATATTGAAAATAAATATTGTAAAAAAATTAAATTTATAAAATTTCTTATACGTAAATATATTATTTATAAGAAAAAAAAAATCTTGCCCTCTACTACTTCAAGTCTCATTCCGCCCTGCAGCATATCGACAACAAAATTGAAGACTCCTAGTCAATCCTTCACTGTACCAGGTACATATACATGCTTAGATATATATATATATATATATTACTGTGATGGATAGTGGGCCCAAATTTTTTCAAGAAATTAATATATATATATATGTTTATATATTATTTTATTATAAAAAAACAAAGACCCAAAAAAAAGGACGAGGCACTTGAAAGAAAGTTCAAAGACGCCCTCATCCAAAATAAATTAGTTACAGTAATAAGAACTTGGCCTATTATTTTGGAATTTGGATTCTCTCAAACAGCCTTCCATCCTGCAGGAGAGAGAATATATGAGTTTGGTGGATCCCACTTATTTTTCGTACATGTATTTCTCTCTGCTGTGGAATTGGAAGCAATCCATTGACTTACTCCGCTCCCTTGTATATGCTTGACTACAATAAAGTTGAGTTGTTGTTGTTGTTAGTACATTTAATCAATTTGATGACGCCCCAATGTATGATGTTTGATTAGTTTTCTGTTTCCTATGGGGCTGCGGTGCTGAATATTGTCCATTAGGGATGTGTTCATACAAATCATGCATGCATAGTCGACTTTGGTAGTATTCTTTAAATTTTATTTACAAATTCCAACCTGTGTTTATACAATGCTCTTGAAATTGGAAGAGGTCTCCACCATGTGTCTATTGCCACACCGATAACTGCTAACAATATACTAATAAAATCCTAGCATAGATAGTAGATAGTTATGTTGCTTAAAGCATGATATCCTGAATTTAATCTCTAACCTTGTGTATCGAAAATGTTTGTTGAGAGGAGCAAAGCTCGTTTCAATAATTTCTACACTTCAAAAAAATTAGCCTTCAATTAATAATTAGGAAGATATCTTTGGTACTAAAAATAATTACTAATGATATTAATTTACATATTAATAAAAACTGAATAATAATAGTTGTATACAAAGGGATTGTGATCTATAAGTAAAAGAAATATACAAAAAGAAATAGAGTGAGTTAAGAAAAAAAAAGAAAAGAAAAAAGAGGAGACCGAAGCAGACGAATAGAGACAGAGCTAGATAGAGAGATAAGAAACAAAGATGATTGACAAAAATTGTACAGCATTCATGATTCAGGAATGCTATAAACGCTTACACTGATCTTTGTCTACGTAATTCCCTTGTCTTCAAAGAGAACAATTGCTGAGTAGTTTTACTTATATCAAGCTCCTCAAATGGTAAAAAACTCAAGCAATAGGCAAATTTTGAGCAGCAAGCCAAATTTAGGACTTCCAAAGAGCTCAGAGAAAACAAAGAATTAGGAATGCTGACAAGGTTGCTGCAGTTTCTCAAATTTAAGAATTTAATCTTTGAAAGTTTAGCAATAGAGATGGATCAAGTTGAATTATTCCAATACATCCTTCAATGTTTATTCTCTCAAGATTTGGAACGTCTTCAAAATCTACCATCTTGATCAAACTTTTGGAGCCACTAAGATTTATATATATTTTTCAATTTAGGGAGCATCTGTGAATGAGAAAGAGAGTGAGAAGAGAGAAGTTAGTTGTCCATTTAAAGCAATGTAACAAAAGATATTCATATTAATAGTCCATATATATATATATATGTATATATAACATGTTCTGTGTATGCACACATATATAATCATGGTTTTTTTATTGCATAATTCAATTATTGGTGCTAAGTTGTATACAATATGAATTACCTTTTTACATCCCCATAATTCCTTGATGTTTTTGTTGGGCATAATCAATTGAACAAGTGCTTATGGTTCAAACTTTGATGGCAAAAAAGCAAAAGGATATTGGTGCCAAGAAATATATCAGAGTGTTACAAAGACAACTATGAGTTGTCTAATATTGGTCATTTGAGATTAAGCATTGGCCCTCAATGTAGTGCCTCTTGAATCATCTAAATCCAAGACTATAGATCGAACTCTGTCAATACCCTAGAAATACATGCATTTATATATAGTAGTAAGGAAGAGTTAGATTACGTTAGGATTGATAGATTTTGGCATTAAAAAAAAACAAAAACAAAATTTTGAGAGAGCTTACTATGTTATCATGCATCACATGATAAATATCATCAAAATCCCATAGTCTACTCCACTTTCCTGGTTTGTAAGGTGATTCTCGCCGAACAATGTCCTTTCCCATTTCTTGCAATAGATTATGCATTTGTACTCTCTGATCTAAAATGGTCAATAGTGATTTTTCAATCAAAATTTAAATTTCTTTCTCCACAGAAAAATAAGGATTTCTTTCAAATAGATCTTCAAATATCTCCATATCCAAATGATAACCGCTACTCTATAAAATTTCCTTTGTAGAATTTATCTCATTTCCTAAAAGAAACATGCAATCTCTAAAAACAATCCCCTGCTAATCTAATCTAGATCTTCAAAACTTTTTCTTAGCACCTCCATTATCATACAATTAGGAGCCATTTTAAGATCATACAAAGAACTTTTCCATTTAGACACACTTGGATTAAACAAGGATGATCAACCTAATGTTTCAATTGCTAATGGAAGGCCATTTGCATATTCGAGTACACTATGTGTTAATTGCTTAGTACCTCTCATAAGAAAATCACATTTGAAAGCTTTTGTACAAAATAGTTGAAGAGCTTCATTAATTCTTTGTCAAAAGTTCGATCTTGTAAGTATGGTCAGCTTCAGACATTTTAAGGACTCTTTCATCTCTGGTTGTTATGATGATTCTACTCCCTCCAGATAACTTAGTTTTCACAATTTGATCCATTATTGTTTGGTTTTCACTATAGTCAGAGCAATCAATACCACCAAGAACAATGAGAGCCTTGCATCTTATCACTAAATGTTTTGCCAATGTTTCAAAAAGACGAAGTTGTATAAAACATAGACCCTGACGCTTTAGAACATCACTTACAACAGGTAATGAAACAACAACCTTCAAAATGATGAGAGATCTTATTGTATGAAACTCTTTCAAGAATTGTCTTCCCTATTCGACCCATACCATAGATGCTTATAACTCAAAGTACTCCATCATCTGAACCCAATTCTAAAAGCCTTTCCATCACTTCTACTCCAGATTTCATCCCTACTAGGTCAACATCAGCGTCAACAAATTCACTTGATCATTTTTACGTTGGCCTTTCTAACGATGTCATCAATAGCTTCTAACCCTGGCCTGTAAAATGGGAAAACAAAGACATCAAATTATTCACTACGTTGTCACTGTACTTTACTCAATGATCTATAGTTACCATTTTTCTTGGGGCCAAATATTGATAGTTAATTAAAAATCTATAATTTGTATACTGGGTCTCGAAGGTTTTGATTAAGAAAAAACGAATGGTAAATTACTCACTCAGATGGTACATCCCAACCAAGGGGGTTGGCTACTCGTTTCATTGCTTCCCTCCAACTATGTACCTTGCGTAAGTTTGCTGTGAACCTTTGTTCATGTTCAGCGAAGGCTTTCTTGTGAGAATTACTTTGGCCTTGTACTTCATATGGATCTCCGTCATAGAAAACTGGGAAAACAACATATCATCATCCATGAATGCGCGTGGCAATCTCCAAGAATTCCTCAAGGCACCATATAGTTGAAGCATAGTTTTTGGAGAAGACAATGATGGAAATGTTGGATTGTTGAATTGTTTTGAGAAAGTGACGAGAAATGGTGGAATCACCCGTGTCAAGTTTCTTATCATCCTAAAAGGTATTTAAATCGTCACTCTCAAGAGCAGACCAAAGCCTATCAGTGAATCTACAAGTTTCATTGTCACTTTTGAAACTTGGATACACATGGACAGGCCTTGTTATTGAGCTACTTTTGAAATTCTCCATGGATTCACGGTTATTAATACTAAGTTTAATATAATATAAGTTTTGATGACAATAAATGTAAAGTAATAAAGAATAAATGTATCATATTTGTTTAATATATATTTTGTTCATAAAAGAAGTAAAATATGCATTAGCATATGTTCAATTATATTTATAATGCATATCATACTATGTACTAATATATCCATTATACTTTTATATTTTATAATACAAGTTAGATATATATAAATTGGATTAACTACTTGATTTGTAAGTATAATACATTAAATGTTTGATTGTCCAAGAAGGAAGAATGAGCATTGGAATAAAGAAAGGAAAATTAACATCATGTCTCACTCAAAGAAAAAAAAGAGAAATGACACTCAAAAAATTAAAGATCAAAAGGAAGTATGTCAAGAATGGAATGACCAAGTAAAAATGGAATTTAACTTTTGAAGATCTAGTTATTAGGTATATTTTATTTTCATTTAGGTCTTAAGGTGGTTGAGATCTTTGAAATTTACTTAATCTTGTTACCATATGTTTTAAACAAGTTATTTTAAGATTATCTGACGTTAGCATGTGTTAGAATTAAGATATATTGGCTAATAGATGAATTTTACTATTTGAATCATGTTTATTTTATGTAAAATTTATACTTTGCTTGGTAAAGTTCGAAGTTACAAAGTTTTTATCTCTGATAGATAAATTTTGAATTTGAAATTTGAATTTCGGGTTAAGTATAGTTCGTGAAAGTCTACAAAATTCGCATGAAACTTAATTGAAATTCTACCGTTGGTGAAGTTTAAAATGAATTTAAAGTCTATGCTTCTGATAGATGAAATTTGACCTTCAAAGTACAAACTTGGAAGTGAGAACTTTTGTATCATATTGAACATGCATCTGATGGATGAATTTCAGCCTCTGAAATTTGAATGTCAACCCTTGAAATATGAATTTCGAAGTGCTATGTGAAAATTTGAGGTTGTTGTCCAATTTCTTCATATGCACATCTAACATGAAAATTCGCACAAGCCAACATAAGATATTTTTTATAAACTTGAAATTTGAATGTCAATTGGTAACATAGAAGAATTTTGCAATTTAATGTTAAAGTGATTAATCTTCTGTCTTTGCGAAATTCGTCTGCTGAATCCCAAAATTCGAATTTTAATATGTCAAATAAATTAAATGCAATTGGTGAACGGCTAGTTTTATAAAATAAATATTGGTTAATCTCTAATAGCTAGATCTTGTATCTAATAATTAGTTAAACTACAAATTTATAAATAGAACTCCATTTAAACTTATAGGTGACGAATTTAAGTAAGTTATGTGCTAAAATGCTATTACAATGGATAAAATCATTTTGTATTAGTATTCAAAGTTAAATCCCACCTCATTAAAGTGAACTTCAATATATTATCCACTCTTAAAGAAAATTTTTATTTTGTAATCATTCTCATTACAATTTCTGAATATAATCTTAGTGTGGAAAAATACTAAAGAAATTATACATCTTGTAAGAGTGTGGGAAGAGTAATTTCACAAGTACCTATTAAAATTTGTGGGATGTACTAAAACTTTATGGGTACCTGGATCAAACCTATGAGATATAGTAAAAAATTTCAAGTGGTGGATTGAGGATTGAATGTAGGCCAAGCGGTTGAATTGAACTAGTATAAATCCTTGTGTGTTTCTCTTTATTTTCTCATTTCATCTGCTTCACTCAATACTTTCTGTTTATCTCTATTTTACTGCAATATTTAGTAAATTTGGGTTGCACTTCAAAAGAGGTAAAAATTTGTATTATTCAATTCACCCCTTTTTGGATGAGCAGCAATCTAACAATTAACTGAAATGTTGGTGGTCACCAACAGTCATGATTTGGCTATATTTGTTTCATCCGTTTGCTCTTCATTGAAGGCGTGGATTAATCACTTATTCATTGAAAGAATAATAATTTTCTGGCCCATTTATATCAACTGACCAAGTTGCTGTAGCCCACTGACATCATCCTTGTAGAGAAATCCTAAAATTCCCTATCCAAAGTATCAGATAATTGGTTGATGCAAGGTCGAATCTATAAGTTAATGTATGTGTTGTTCCCGCGGGGGAGGCAAAAATCAAATTTTGTTGAAATTTTTTTTTTTTTGAGAGGGTGGGGGTATAATTCATTTCAATTTTTTAAAATGAAATCCAACAAAATTAACAGGAAAATTTGATACATGGTGTTTGTCCCCATGTATATCCGTCCCTGGGCTGATGCAATCAATTAATGCATATAAATCTTGATTTTCCAAACTAGTATCAATGGTTGATTAACACTTGTTTCTAGTATAAAAAGAATTTAAATAAGTTGATTCATGTGTTACTAAAGAGAAGACCCAATTTACTAATGGGTGTTAGTCTAAATGAAAATGATTAAAGTCATTTAAGCATAATACATCGAGTTTGAAACTGTATAAATGTAAAAAATATATTTGGGAGTGCTTCCACATATAGTAGCTCAATTTGAATTAATTGGAGTTCAAAGTGATAATTAGATACTTAACATTTATTACTGAAAAAAAGAAAAAAGAAAAGACCCATTTTGCGGTAGTTATCCAGATTAGATAAAATTGTTATATTATTTGTTCTTCCACCTGCATTTAAATTATAAATTTAGTGCGTTGAAGAGGTAACCTCCCCGTATTTAGTTACTCCATGTGTTTGCAGTATTAAATATTAATTAAGCTTTGTTTGCTTTTCCAATCCGTATGGGCAACCAATTGTCAAATATTTCTGCGGTCACCTCACCCCTCCTCTATGTGCCATTATGCTTAATTACCCACAATAAGGTTGACTTATTCGTAATAATATTATTAGGATTATTATTGTTATTATTTGTTCAATTTGGTGACATCCAGAATTGCGATGTTTGAATAATTTTCTATTTCCTATCAAGTTGCCTTACGTGTTGAATTGGGAGAACCTTCAAATCGAGAGGTCACTGTCACTGTGTCATGTTATGTCATATATCTCCCTCCTTTTTTATGTCACCGGGCCTCAAATACTGACTTTTAACTGCGTCATAGATATTAAAAAAAATTATTAGGTTCCTGAAATTTGTTCTAAATTTAATTTATTTTTTAAATTTATTTCTAATTAGATATTGTATTTCCAATCATAATTTTTATTATATCCTCAATTTCATATCCAATCACTTTCTTATTTTCTAATTAATAAAGAGTATTTATGTAAAATTTTTATTTAATGATTCATATATGAAATTTTGAACCATGAGAAATCTTATAATTAAAACTAAAGGAAGTATTTAGTAAACATAAAGTGATTTACGTTAATAATTTTCTTAGTAACAATCTTTTAAATTAATTTTTTTAAGTTAATTTCTCAATAACAATATTATATTTTTTAAATTAAATTTTATTATAATTAATGATCTAATTCAAAATTTTTTAATTGCATGATTTCTGTTAAAAGTCTAATACAAAAAGAAAAAATTAGACCCAATAAAGTTGTGAAAACTGGTTTGGCCTCGAACACAATAGAGTCAAGTTTTGGGTTGAGGGGTCCTACAACAAAATATTGGTTCCGGGGAAACCTATCCTTAGACCTTGGTACACTACTATGTTTTAAATTTTTTGGGAATATTCACCATTTAATTATCATATTTTACACCAATTTCTAATTTAATATCTAGAGTTTTATTTTATTAAAAAATAAAGTAAATCCCAATAATGTACATATGGTCAAACGATGTTGGATAATTGCTAACGTAGTTGGCTGTAAAATGACATTCTTAGAGCTTAACATTGCAAAAATTATGACTCAGCCCTAAAGACACAATGTAATCTTTTCCTTGCTTTTAATGGTAGAAAATATCAGTGATCAATTTCACCAAGTGTTTTTCCAAAAACCTCGTATGGATTTATATCCAAATTGAAGATATCACTTTTGATCTTATTTATATGAATAAAAATAGATATATTTAGTGCTTGTTTGGTTGATTTTCATGAAAAAGAAATCATGATTTTTAATAATAATTTTTTAAGAAAATATGTTTGATCAAATACAAATTGTTTTTTTAAAAATAAAAAGTGAGTTAAACTGCGGTTTTGAAAAATGAAAGGAAAAATTATTTTTTCTTTGACAAAACGTGAATTTTAAAAAAAAGAAGTAAATTTACTCTATATTATATATCTAAAAATATTTTTAACCCATATTATCCAAATAAATTTTTTATCAAACTTACATTTTCAAAAAAAATATCCAAATAGAACAACTTTCAACAAACTTATTTTATCTAAACTTCATTTTATAAATTTAATCTACCTTAACTTAATTTTATAAAATTGACAACCAGGCCTTAGATTTAGAGCCCCTCCAAAATGCGGCATGTTAATAAAATTTTCAGAGCCGCAAAGACTAAAAAATGTTTCAACTTAGATTAATGTAGTTCCATCCATCCTCATCTGCATCTTCATTTGTGAAATAGTGTCTTTGTCCCGTTTCTGAGAAAGAGAAGATTCAGCCTCGAGTGAATAAAATAAGCTCTACTTTGTCGGTAGAAAAAAGAGCATAGTGAGAACAAGCTTTAGACTGCTAGGAGCCAACTATTTTGAGTGGGATTGGGAGAATAAAGTCTCTCATGTTTATAAGGAGGCTAATCAAAGTGCTGATGCTTCAGCAAATAATAGTCTGGAGATGGATATGGGTGTTCAAATTTTGGGAAGAGCCTTTCCATAGAGCTTGGAGTGTTTATATAGGTTGGACTGCATGAATCTGTCTTGTGACAGAGGCAGCTGAATTTGTTTGTTTTCTGTTGTTTTGGGCTTTGAGCTCCTTTGTTTCATCCAAATAAAAAATCTTTGTTCTGCACTTTTTGGGGGAAAAAAAAAAGTAAAATTTGAAGAATTATATGGAACAATAATACTTTTTAAATTGAATGCGACGGGGGCTTTGAACTTTGCATTAAAATAGTCATTGCTCTTTTGAAGTAAACTATACTGTCATGGACATGTAGTCATTTATTTCGGATTAATTAATACATCGATCCTGTCTTTCACAAAGTGATAATTAATACTGGTAAATCAGCCATTATTTTCAGCCATAATGCACAGCATAAAGGGGGTGAGATTGTCAAATGTGAATTTTGTAGCTTAAAAATATTTGTTCTCCCGTCCACGCTTACTAGTAGTCATATTAGCTGAATATTAAACCATTAACGAGATACAAATATGATGCACCTAAATCTATTTTTGTCTCCACAATTTCTATCTCTTAGAAGGAAATTATTGCTAAGTAGTTTAACTTTCATCAGACGCTTCAAAAGGGGGGAAATTTCAAACAATAAGCAAGCTTTGAGCCAAAAGAAAGATTTAGAATTTCTTGATCTTAGAGCAAATAGGCTATTGGGAGAATGAAATAAAAAACAATTAATTTTAATATATCTGGTTCTGAATGGGAGAGTAATTATTGGTTACCAAATATACTAAAATTTTTAATAAAAAAATTATAATTAGTTATTAAATATATTAAGATAAATTTTTTTACTCCTTTTTTCTTTTTTAAAACCCATTTTTTTCTTACCAAATAGAGCACATGGTAGAAAATAGAGTACAGTGAGAACAAGCTTCAACTATGAGCCAACTACTTTGGTCTAATCATCTTGAAACAGAGTATAAGAAGCTCTGCTTTCTTGTGCTTACTCCTCTGTACTGCTGCATGTCCCACACAATAGCGGCAGCAGGGGCAGACAAAGGTATAGTGTAAGGGGGGCTGTGGCCCCTCCGAAACTTAACCCCTTTAAGAGTTGAATCACAATCAAAATGACATAAGCTAATATTGAAACCAGTCACCCAAACCATCAAATATGAGTGCACGTTATAGAAATTTTTAAAAATTCCACCACCCCCAAAAAAATATCATTTTCTATTGGTCCGCCCCTGAGCAGCAAAAAATGACAAGGTTTGGAGTTCCTTCATTTCACCGATAAAAAAATTGTTGTTCAGTATATTTTCCTTTAAAAAAAATTGAGGAATCATATAATACTTTTTAAATTGAATGTGAGAGCTAGATATCATTCTGATAATTAGTTCATGCGAAGGGGCTTTCAACTCTGCATCCAAATAGTCAATGCTCTTTTGAAGTAACTTATACTTCTATGTATATATAGTCTTTCATTTCAGATTAATACAATAATCTGCTCCTTTCAATAAATATATTTGTACTATTTAGCACTCTTTATAATCAGTACTAATAAGGTTACGTGATTGTATTTATGAAAACTAATATTAGTTGAGAGGTAATGATAAATAAACAGATAATTGATAAAAGTATGTATCATTCTATAACACCCAAATACTCTTACAATAGACCTCAAATCTTTCAATTTATTACCAAAGGGTTATGAAAGCTGTCAGATATTGCGAATATAGATCATATGTAAATAATGTTACAATACCAAATACATCCTTCAATCTGACCCTTCAAGCTATGGTGAGATATGAGAAACAGAGATAACTGATAAAAGACATATTCCCAAATACCAGATCCACTCATACAGACCTTCCATATTACCCTTCCTAACCTATAAGGGTTATGAAAGTTTAACCTCACAAATACATATCAAGTAAATAAGACAGCAACAAACAAACTCATAATAATTTTTTTGTTCAGGCAAAACGTACAGAAGAAAATACAACAGTTTTTCTAAGAATGGACAATGCCAAATGCTAAGTAGTTTTACTTCTATCGAACTCTTCAAAGGAGAAAATCTCAAGCAATATGCAAGTTTTGTGCAATCAGTCAGGTTGAGAATTTCCAATGACTTGAGATCAAATAATTTGTGAGGGATACTGATAAGATTAATGCAATTTCTCAAATTCAAGAATTTGAGCCTTGAAAGGTTAGCAATAGATGGATGGAGTTGCAATAATGCAATACATTCTTCAAGGTTTAGTCTTTCAAGATTTGGAACCCCTCCAAAATTTGGCATCTTGATCAGAGTTTTGGAGCCACAAAGATCCAAGGTTCTCAACTTAGGGAGCATCTGTAGATGGGAAAGTGAATGAGGGTGGAGATAATTAGATATGATTGTATAAAAAAACATGAAACTAAAAATATTTAACAAGAAGTAAAACGTATATGTAACCACAGTTTTTGATTGAATTACCCTCATTTTTTAATTTGTAATAATAGAAAAGATCAAATATTAGCCAAACAAAAAAATTATTAACGTACCATCTTTCCCTTCCATACTTCTGTGATACTGCTATCACGCATATTCAATTGAACAAGTGTATCAGATTGAAATTTTGATGGCAAATGAGTAAAAAGATACTGATGCCATGAAATATATCGTAACTTGCTAGGAAGGTTATTGAGGATTCCAGAAAATTCCACGTTATGTTCGATTGCTCATATTTGATATAGCATCAACCCTCAATGCATACCTTTCTGGCTCTTCCAAATCCAAGACTACAGCTTCAACTCTTTCGTTGTCCTAGCACTGAATGCATTTATATAGAAATAATGAAATGTTAGATTATTACTTATAATTTTGTAAATTGTAATAAGGAAAAAGAGGCGCACACAACTTACTTTGTTTTGGTTCCGTTGCATAACAGTATTGATATCATTGAAAAGCCACAATCTTCTTTGTTTTTCTAGCCGATACTGAAGGGATTCTTCTCCAACAATATGTGGTCCCATTGCTTGCAACATATTATGCATTTGTATTCTTCGATTTGAAATAGTTATGAGTGATTTTTCAATAAGCAGTTTAATTCCTATCTCGACAGAAAAACCACAATCTTGTAAAATTTCCTTCACATAATTGATGTCCTTCCCTGCAAAAAGACATGCAATGTCCAAAAACATTTCCTTACTCATGTTGTCCAGCTCATTAAAACTTTTTTTGAGAACAAGCATTAATTCATGTTGGGTACTATCTTTAGATTTATCCATGGCTTCCCTCCAGTCGCTAAAACTTCTTCCTCGCAAATGTGAACCCAATAATACGATTGCTAATGGAAGGCCATCAGCAAATTCAAGGACACTAGATGCCATCTCTTCATTATCTTCCTTAGCATATTTATAAAACAGTCGGAGAGTTTCATCCTTAGTCAACAACAATTCAGGTTTGTAAATATCATCAGCTGCAATCATTAGAAGGACTCCTTCATCTCTGGTAGTTATGATGATTCTACTCCCTCCCCCAAAGCACTCAGCTATTTCCTTCAACTTCAATTTTTCTATATCTTGAACATCATTGACACCGTCAATAACTATAAGACACTTGCGGTATCTCATGTCTAGAATTTTTATCTTCAAATATTCAGAAAGAAACTCTTGCAGATCTTGAATATCATAATTTAAATAACAGTCACTTGCATTCTTCAGGAAACAAGAAGCGTCAACAGAGTGAAAGATCTTCTCATATAAAACTCTAGCAATGATTGTTTTCCCTAATCCGGCCATACCACAAATGCCTAACACTCGAACTACATCCTTCGAACCCAAATCTAAAAGCTTTTCTACTTTTTTCACACGATCTTGCACTCCAACTAACCGACTAGCGTAATAAATGCTGTTATCTATTCTTATCTTGACCTCTCTAGCAATTTTCTGAATAATTTGTAATTCTGAGCTGAAAAAAGAGAAAACCATGATACAAATTAATCAAAATTGTTTCCACTCGATGCATGAGTGGATTAGAAAAGCTACTTTACCCATTTTGGGAGCATATTTTAGTAAGAGTAATCTACATAGAAAGTTCATCTTGATAAGAACTTCTTATCACCATAGTTTCCACTCACCGACAACTTTTTTTTTTTAATTTAATTATTTGTTTTCCAGGTCATATCCAGTATTGACTCATGGAGGACATGCCTATAGCCTCTAATTCAAGAGCACTTTTTTTTTTTCTTCCCCTCACTCTCTCTCAAGGACTTATTCCAAACTAATAAAAACTACATACAGTTCATTCAAAAAATAAAAATAAAATCCACACACAAAAGAAAGAGAAATTCCAACACAATATTAATAATAACATTAATCTCTCATTTTTTCACATGCATATTTAAAAAAGAGAAACAAAAGAAAAAATAATGAGACCGAACACTGGAACTATGAACGTATATGCATATAACACATAACCGTTTATTCATTATTCATTAGTGGATCACTAAGATAATTTTGGACAGAGTACCATATATATGAAGGGACGATGTGAAGAGAAAAATGAAGAAGTTACAGTAACGACGCATATGAGTATAAGTTCTACCTCCTTTGTTTTTTTTTTTTTTTTCCTTCACAATACCATAGCAAAACCTACCTCGTTGAATTTAGAATATATGATGTTAGAAGTTTTGTCTTTATGTGGAAAATGGTTGCCCTGCGATTGAATTCAATGCAATTTGCATTTTTTTTTTCCCTCGTTCTCTTCATAGCCACGAAGGCATTAAGTGAGATTTGACTTTTAAAAGGAAATAAGTTTTGCAATATTGCATAGGTAAATGGAAGGAAATTTCGAATTAGAGGATACAAAATTTAGGGAGGTCTGGTAATGAGTTTTTTTTTTCTTTTTGTACAGCAAAGCATATTTGTTAGCTGGAACAATTTTGAAAATTTTGTGTTAAATAATTATCTAAAAGTTGAATAGTACACGCTTTGAAAATTTGGAAGTTTTAAAGAAGGGAGAGAGGAAGAGATGTTATATTTTAGTTTAAAAAGAGACAAATGAGAAGGAAGGGAGATTTAATTAAAAAAATAAAATATAAAAACGTTGGGAGGGGGGAGGGGAGGGGAGGGGTGGCGGTTAAGACTTAAGCTAAAATTATAAAGGGAAAGGAAACATGAGAGAGATAGGAGCTATGTGTGGGTCCTTTTTCATTTTTTAAGTTGTTTGTTGTTTGAGGTGGCAATTTGGGATAACTCTCCCTTAAGTAAATTAATTATTTATCATTAGCGGTATCTTTTTCATTGAAGCTATTACTGTTATTGTCATTTTTTTATGCATGATTCTTATATTTTTTAAATGTAAATTAAAATCGGGTGTAATAATTAGATCTATAGATTGTACATTTTCTTTTTCATGATTTAGTTCGTGGACCACCATGCAGGAAAAATATACAGGGTCCATTTATGTTTGTTCGTTTATGTATAATTGCATTATTAATTAATGTTTATATATTTGAAGATAGTAAATAACAATAAATAATTTATGTGTACGAATAAGAAAAGATAATTATTTATGTAAAAGATTAGAAAGAGATATTTGTTGTTATTAATGGAGACATAAATATCGTTCAAATTTCTGAGATTAATAAAATGGAAAATCAATTGGGTGCATATGTTATTTTTTCCTCGAAAGTGTTATTATTTTACTTATCCACCTATGGTGGAATTAATTTTACACCTCATGATGTGTCTTTGTGGCCGTGGTAGTAGAGGGAGTATTTACCTGTACACATATAGCCTTTTGGAAGAAGGGCGGTGGGCATGTTGCACTCCATTTGTTAGCTATTTAACTCCTTGCATTCCCTCTCAGCTCTCACGTTTTAACCTTGATTCCATTTTAATCTTATGAGAAAATAACAACAATAAACCATAAAAAAAATGACAAAAAAATCTAATCAAAATAATAATTACACCAAAACACTATATGAACTTGTTTATAAAATTAATTTTCTAATATATCAGGAATTCAAAATAGTTTTATAATAAGGAAAGTTGCTAGGAGCATTAAATTTGTTAAGATTTAAGAGTAAATATATATAGATATAGATATAGATGTAAAAAATCATGACATTATAATAAATTAAATATTCAAAAACCAAAGTATTATTAATATATGTAAAGATGGATTTGTATTTGGATTTTTTAATGTTATTTTTTCAATCAAAATAAATATTTATCTTAAGAACAATATCATTCATAATAATATTTATGACATTAAATATAAAAATAACATTAAGAAATCCAAATCAAAACCATTATAAAAAAACACTAAGAAAATTTTTGTTATGAAATCTTTAATTTATTATAATGTTATACTTTTAAGAAATCATGTAAAGGTTTAGTCCATAAAAATTTCATTTTGGCCATAAAGTTTATATTTAAAATTTTAAAATAGAAAGTCATTTTGGCCGCTTACCATTATTATACCTATCCTAATGTGATTATTTATTAGTATTCAAATTGTTTTTGAAACACCCAACAAACACAACGCAAAACCCTTTAAAAACAAGACACAACTGAACAAACAGATGCCCAAAATAGAGCATTGCTACGGCATGTGTATGGGGTGCCGTTATGAGGGCGAACTGAAATGAGGGGTGAAAAGGGATAGAGGAGCATGGCGCAATGACCTGACCTTGGCACTGCTGTGCCAATTGCTGTTAAATTATTAGCTATTTGTTGATTTTTCAAACCAACTTCCGATGAACATAAATTCTGACTTTGACCTTCAATTGACCTCATTCTTACTTCTACAAGTTACCCTACTTTTAATCTAACTATAGGCACCAACCACACTTTAAAATACTTCCATATGGAGATTTTGGATGCCTGATACCTATATAATCCATTTTGGATGAAAACTTAACTTTAAAACCTCAAAATTTTGAACCATAACACATTGACCCATACTAACACTTTTCCCAAGCCCCAAATATCTCAAGGACTTGGTTTAAAGCGAGTGTATCATAAAGAAACCTCTCCTTTAGAATTTGATCCCCTTAGCACCACAATTGCCATAAATGGGTTACATACCCATTCAACCATACATGCACCTGAATTCAACCACAATGCAAGATCTCAAACTATCACATCAAAATGCACATAAAACAGCCACAAATTGACCTAGTACAGGGTCTTAGAACATACCACATACATAACATACCATCATGATGTGAATCGACAGCCGACAACCCCAGAAACGCATAAGCTTCACTAGGGTACCATAAACAATAGATACTACAAATACAACATTACACAAGGTATCTACTACAAGTAATCTACTTGGCACAATAAAGTTACATCAACAAACCACAATGCACAATACCAACTATGAACTCAAATAATCCAGTATAAAGGAGGGAACTAAGACTCCTTAGTCTTCTCCTTGCCAAAACTAGAATCTTCATCTGAAATATTAGCCATAAAGGGTTTTGAGACAAAGTTTTAGTAATCGAGGGAAACTACAACTAACATATATATATATATACAAACAAGGTCATACAAGTACATGAATGATGCAATGCAATGCATATGTAATGATATGAATGTCCCCAAACATACACAACTAGAATCATGAGCTAGCTATTATCACAAAGTATACCTAATAAGTGATTCCCTTCTAACAACCGATGAAAAATATTTATACAAAGGATATGAAGGCAAGTAGTAGGCATGTATAAATTGCTATTTTAATTGCTTGCATTAATGTTTGTCCATAGCGACAATAACAATACGTATACAGAGTCCCCTACCTATTAATCGTTGCCTCCTATATTGAAATATCTTTGTCGACTTTATTAGTATGAGTGAAGGGATTTTTTTTTATATACTTATACTTGAGATCAGAGGACTAGAACCTGTCAGCTTAAGAAAAATTGAATACTATTGATAAAGAGTAATAAGACTCTAAGCTACCTTGTGTTTTGTCTTAATTAGGAAAGGCATTTCCTTCATTTTGAAAACCTAGGGAGATTTTTCTTGAAACATAAAGTTATATTATAAAGATATTCCCACTATTTTCAATATTCTATTTATATTTAACATTTTATTGACATTTTTAATAATATTTCCTACATATTTTTTTAAGATTTAACTAGAATTAGTATTGTGTATTTGCCTGAAACTTGAGAACACATTATTCGTTGTTTTTGAACAATGTAGCTCCATACAATTTTTAATATTTTATATTATTGATTTTACATATTTTTATTCTATTATAAATTTTATTATTTTTTGTTTACTATTTATTAAAAATATTTATTTAAAAAATTAGTAGTCATTTTAGGAATACTTATTAGGTAAATTTACATAATGATAGTAACAATTTCGGAAATACTTCTAAGGCAGATTTAGAATTGAATCCAAAACATAACAACGCGCATGACGTACCATCATTTCATTGTGGAAAAAGTAGCGCATGCCAAGACAAGAAGACAATAAACTCTTACCACATGTCAAGATTTATTCTCGTGTCAAAATCACCTCCCATGATTTTCACATAAAGAATGACTCACATGAATTTACGTTGCATAGTGCTCCTTCAATTTTAAATATAATCAAATTTTGGAGAGAATGATTGATTCAAAATATAATTAAAAAATATATATTTCTATAATAATAAATGAGGTATTCCCAAATACCCTTTATCAAACGAATGAGGATTAATTAACTTAATGTAAAAAAAATATCATTAATTGAAAATAATTTTAAAAAAATATTTTACTACAGATTAAATGACCTTAACTAACTTTATTAATATGTAAACTAGTATTTTTTACTTGAGATCAGAGGAGCAGAACCTGTCAGCTTTACAAGAATTGAGTAATGTCGATTAAAAGAGTAAAAAACTGTAAATTTCCTTGTATTTTGTCTTAATTATAAAGATATTTACTTTATTGTAAATTAGGATCAATTGTTGAAAAAACTATAAAAAGAATCCACAGATGTTAACTTCCAAAAAACCGCATAATTTTTTTATCTTGGTATTGTATCGTACCCTCAGCTTTCCATCACCATCATTATTTTGCCATTATTCTTTTTATTTTTTCTTGACCAGAACTGACTACGCAATTTCTTTGGTCCAGATACGCGGTTTTGGAAATCGAGTGACATTGATGTTGTAACGGCGAAATTACCCTCGTCTTTTTGTCATTCTTGTATACCACCATAGTTTCCACTGACCGACAACTTTTCTTTAAAAAAAGAAAATAGATGGTGGGCAAAGTTAATATTTTCTTTGTTACTTAATATAAAATTATTTTAACTTATTCACATATATTAAAAATAAGAATTAAAATTAATTAATTATTTTAATTTTTTTAAAAATTTTAATATTTTTTTAAAATTATTCTTATTTAATCTCTCTTTTTTTTAGATACGTTAAATAAGCATATTTTTTAGAAATATATAATTAATATTATCTTATATATTATAAAAAATATTATATTTAAGATAAAAATAAAGGGTTATATATATTGAATAAAAGGTTGTACATATAAAATCGAAGGAATAACTTCTGAGGGCCCAAAAGTTAATAATAAGATTGTGGAATATGGAGTAGAGAGAGTATCAGGGGCGGAAAGAGCACTTTTCCGTAAGACATTGTTTGATAGCCTCAATGTAAAATTGAGATCTCTCCGGTAATTAACAGCTGTCTTGACCACGGCTAAGAGCCCCTTTACCTTTTAATAATATTTTCTACCCTTTTTTTTCTATATAAAAAAAAAAAGAAAACTTAACTTTCAATTAGAATGAGTATGATACATTTACCTAAAGCTTAAAACAAACTGTAATGTTCACAGAATGTGGATAGTGTAGTTGCCTTCTTCCCCTCTAAAACTAAAATAAACATCGACCTGTCCGATAATGGGGTGTCTTTTTCCATGGGGAAACTGAATGGAATGGAATCAAATTTTCTCTGCTTTGGGTGCTTACAATAATGATCTGTCTTTCACAAGAAAAATAATGATCTGTCATTCACTAACAAAATGCATAAAATGAAAAAATAAAGTGGAAAATGAAGTAAACTACCCTTTTCCAGACATGTTCCTCTGGAGATTCTCCAATTCAACTATTAAAAATAAACAACCTTTTTCCAGGCAAATTCCTCTTGAGATTCTCCAATTCAACTATTACAAATAAACGTGAGAACTGATTTTCGATTAATTTATGAGACGAGATCAGCTTTCATCTTATAACAACCCACTTTTTCTTTTTTTCCTTTTTCTCATTTTTATACTCTTGATCTTTTACTTTTGCGTGGCCATTAGAACTTGTTTCAATTGAGTCAACGAAATTTAAGTACAAAAAGGATGGCAAATTATCTAGAAAAAAGTGCAAAAAATATTATGAAACACCAGATACATATATCGGATAAAATATAATATAATATGAAAAATGCGATAATTTTTAAAATTTTAGAATATGGATATGGAGATATTTATAGATATATATAATATTATTTATGTAATTATTTATGTATAATTCATAAATTAATTTATTTAAAGAAAAATGAGAACTAAATATTCTAAAAAATATATAATATAAATATTAAAATAAATCATGAAATGTTTATGCCACCTTATAAATAAAATATTTATTCTTTTTTCTTGACAAATAAATGTCGTTTGAAAAAAACATGATAAAAACATTACATTTTTGCAAATATTTATTAGGCTATTTTTTGTCTTACATTAAAAATCTAAAATAGTTCTATTTTACTTCAAAATTTGAAGTAATATAAATAGGTATAAAGTGGTACGAATGAATATGTATGCATAGATATAATACGCGTATCATATCATGAATATTAAAATAAATCATGAAATGTTTATACCACCTTATAAATAAAATATTTATTCTTTTTTCTTGACAAATAAATGTCGTTTGAAAAAAACATGACAAAAACATTACATTTTTGCAAATATTTATTAGGCTATTTTTTGTCTTACATTAAAAATCTAAATAGTTCTATTTTACTTCAAAATTTGAAGTAATATGAATAGATACAAAGTGGTACGAATGAATATGTATGCATAGATATAATACACGTATCATATCATATATCAAATATAAATGCGTCTACTTTTTTTTTATGTATCAATGCTTTATAAATAAAATAAGATATAACAATTAAGACTATAATATTGAAAATAATTTTTTTATGAAAATTATTACGTTGGAATGGAGGTAAAACTAGGAAAAGAAGTTTTAGTTTACTCAAACCTTTGTTTTATTGACATTAAAAAAAAACAATACTTATCTAATATGTACTCTCTCTAATCTATATTATAAGGCATTTTATATCAATTATACGCATATTAAGAAAAATTACTTTTTGATCTAAAATAAAAGCAAAACGAACCAACATTTTTTATTTTACCCTTATTATATAAATACTACATTTTATTATCATTGTAGAGTTATAAATGAGGAGTAGAGATGAATTAAAGATAAGGGTAAAATTGGAAGAAAAATATCTAACATCCTATATTTTAGATTAAAAATATATCATATAAAATATCTTATAATATGGATCGGAGGAAGTATATGATACAAATGTACTAGATTTTATGATATGTAGAGCATATTTTAATATTTGTATAATTAATTAATTTTTTGTCCAAAATATTCCCAAATGTCTTATCCAAATGGGACAAGTTTTTCGAAAGTCTTTCAATAACTTTGCAATTTTTGTAAAGGAACTAATAAAATAATAACCAAAAAGAAGAAAAAGAAGAGAAGAGGTTGTTAAAGGTGGAAAATTTCTTGAAGCTTTTCTTGGGAGGTATTAAAAATTGGATTAGTCAATAAATCACTTAAGACACCAATTTAAAGTTTAATAATTAAAATGGGATCAAATTAGTTGTGAATAAATTGATATATTTTAAATAATATAGATAAAAAATATGAAAGATATTTATCTATAATCATAAAATTAATATTCAATTTAGGATAAAAAATAAATTTAATAATTTTTAATTTTATGTATCATATAGAAAATTAAAAATATTATTAATAAATTTTACAACCTAATATTAAAATCTAAACAAATTAATATTCATATAATTATATTTTGAATTCAAAATAGACAATCGATATTCTATTTTCATATTATTTATTAAGTAAATTTATTATTATTAATAACTATATATCATAATAATACCTAAACAATATTATAATATAGAAAGAGAAAATTTTATACAAAAAAAACTACATCGTATTAAAAATAATATTATTTTATCTTAAAACAAAAAATATTTAAAAATGAAAACAAAAATTAGACCTATTCAAACCAGATTTATACCTGTTCATACCGATTTTGAAATTATCCGGTCTTAATCTATGACTAGATCAAATCAGGCATTGATTTTTGATTGGATTGGTCAAACTAGCCTATTCGATCCAATTTTTAATACATTGGGTATTATATATGAAGAGTGTTTTCCATGCTAGTTTGTGGTGTGTTATATAATAAGAATTAAATATTTTGTCAATGTTTGTATAATTTGTTTGTTTTGACTAAGGTTACTTTTAACTAAAAAGTAGCTAAAAGGATAATATTCTATCTGTTCTTTATTATAAGACATATTTTTGGAGGCTTAAGATTTCAAAATATAAATTATTTTATAAAATCTATATATCATTTAATATTTGTTTTTCATTTTTACTCTTTTTGGGAATACACAAAAAGAGTTATAGTGGAGAAAGATTAAAAGAGATACATTTAAGATGAGTTATAATTTAATATAGATAATTTTAAAAAATTAAGGTAATTTTTTAAAATATCAAAAATTTTAACTAATTTTTTAGGTATATATAAAGCAGGTAAATATGGGTTAAAATAGATAATAAAGAAAAAATAAAATGAACTGAGACAAAAAGAATAGACGTGAACTGTCTCCAGCCAATTATGAGATGTGGTGCCGTCAAGAAGATCGAGTGTTCATTTAATCGAATATGTTAGAAATTTCCACGTGTCATATTTTTACTTTGCATTTTGGATATGTAGATCATTAAAAGCTACATTCCGAAGCTTCTCTACTCAAATCCTTCCACATTAATAACCACACAACCTGTTTGGGAGAATTAACACCAAAAACCCCCGGCCCCTAAAAATGCACGACGTTTCCAACTCGACACAACTTGGAATTCAAAGAACTTTAGATATCGATTGGTTGTTACCACCAAAAAAAAAAATACTTGTGTTTAGGTACAAACAACAAGGTCCACATTAGTGACCAGCAAGGGGCTTCAATGAAATTACACCATGCCACACTTGGGGAAGTGCTTGGCTACGTTGCAAATATGTGTTTTTTAAATAGATAATGCAGATGGGGTTTTTAATGTGTATGAAGGGAAAAAAAAGCATGAAAGAGAAGTAATTATTTATTAATATGAGATGCTTTAATTACACTAATTTGTAGCTAATATGCAAAATAAGATCAATCGAGAAGCCAAGTCAGCTGGGAATTTGAAGCTTTATGCAATTTGTGTTTAGGTACAAACAATAAAATAAACTAGAGAAGGTTCATCATATGCACCATCTCTCTTCTCTTCCGTATCCTACGAGTAACTTTTTCTTCGGTGGATGTTAAAGCAATTGTATCGTAAAGGCCCAAGTACACTACCAGGCCCACTAAATTGTCCGTAGTAGAGATCCTCAGTTAGCCTCTAGTGGATATACTTTTGATCTTTCTTTCTTTCTTTTTTTCCGTTTCCGTTTTCTTTTTATTGACTAATTCCCTTCATATAGACTTTCATGGTTCCGAAATTTACCCAAAAAAAAAAAACAGAGAAAAGACTTTCATGGTGCTGAAAGAATTTTCTGTCAGTATTTCTGTTTCTTCCCGGTACAGAATAAATCATGGCAGTGAATAATTAAAAGAAACCTTCTTATTTTTTATTTGGATCCGACAATACTTAAACCTAATACAATAATAATATATATTATATAATCAGATAATTATATATATATATATATATTAGGTATGCTTTATTGGTTGAAAACAAAGCATATAATGTAAGAGCAAGCTTTGAACCGCTATATATGTGCCAACTATTGTTGTCTATTGATAATTAAAAATAGCATGACGAAACTTATTGCAGTTTGTTGTCATCCAGGTCTTTCTTAAATTAACACATGCTTCCATACAACACATACACACACATATACATATACATATACATATATGGATGTATATACGTATGTGTGTTTCATATACTTTTTTGGAGGTAACTGTTCATATATACTTTTTTCTCAGGCTAGTTGGCTAAGATTAAGCGTAGTATCTATTCTTATAGGTTTCAATAAATGTGTTTACACACACACACACACACACATATATATATGTATGTATAATGTAACATCTAAATTTTTATGATTTTGTTTGAATTCTAGTTTAGAGAATTATTGCATAATTAGAATTAAAAGAGTTTAAATATCTTATGTAGATCAAAGAAGGGACTAAATTGCAAAGGATGATTAGGGACCAAATTGTGGCATAATTGAAAATATTAATTATTAACAAAAAGACAAAAAAGGGGACATAGATGTCATTTCCTCAAACAAATCATCTGTCCAGTATTTACTAAGACTGGTTATAGGAGGTGATTCAAGAAAATTCTCGTAAGAAATTATACTCTAATAAGCAAAACCAGAAAATAGATATATTGGGTAGAAAATTAATCCGAAGTTCCATAATCTGTAAATTAATAAGAATTAGAAAATAAATCTAGATCAGGAAACTCAGATATATTAGGGCATAAAAAGAGATACTGGATTTTTCTATAAGGTTTAAATAGATATTGGGCCAAAATCGGACTCCGGGCCCAGTAAGACTGCTCCGGTTTCTTAATGGGCCAAAAGTACTACTCATAGAGGCCCAATAAAGGTGTAGAAAACCCTAATAGGCTAAGGATGATTTTTGGGAAACCCAGAAGTATTATTGATAAGAATAGCTCAAATGATGTTAAGAAAGGATAAAGAGCCCAATGAGCCCAATTCACCCGATTTCCAGGCTAATTAAATTATAGGTGACCCAATAGACTATGAAATAATCAAGAATAAGTTCAAAATAATATTATAAAGTTTATAATAATCCTCCATGCAGAGAAGTTACAGGAAAAACTAATCAGCACTAATTTTATCGGTGTTTTCGGTTAGAGCCCAATAAGGTAAAATATCTTCTGAAATAAATTATATGGGCTTAGAAATGATTAATTAAGGTCATAATGAGTTTGAAATTCATATTTTAAATATATTTATGCATGAAAAATTTTACCAGACAAAATTTACATGATTAGAGCCCGAAAACCCGGTATATGTTGAAATTGGGCTTAGAATTAAATGGTTTAAGCCCAAATAATTAAAGGCACTATCTTGGGCTGAATTATCACTCAAAATTTCGTGCAAAAGGAGTGGAGAAGAGTTAACCACCATGCATGACACTATTTCAAAGATTAGGTGTCAAAATTGGAAGTTTGGATGAAGTAAGCTTATGTAAGCATAATGATGCAATATTTACCTTATTTGGAGATAAAAGTGGCATCCAAATTAATGACAAGAGAGGGAAAATTAATTAGATAACAATTATGTGAAGAAATTAGGTGTATGGTGGAGAAAAGAGATGATGTAATGCAATTTTGGCCCTTGGATCAAAAGTTAATCAAATGGATGGAGTTGCTTCTTGTTATCTATAAATAGGCTCTTCCTCCCCTCCATTATTCACACCAAAAACGAAAATCCACCATATATTAGTGAGAGAGTGAGTTATAGAGAGAAGGAGGAGAAGAGGAAAGGAAAATTTGCAAGTTTAAAGTAACATCTTTTCCCTTTCTTGTATTTTATTTCTAAATGATTGTTTAGATCTTGTATTTCTATGATTGGTAGGTAGAAAATATGTTTATGTTATGAATATGATGATGATGTTGGATCAAAATGGTGAAAAAATGATGAATATGCTATGAATTTTGCATGAATAAGCATGAACATGTGAAGAACATGATGAACATGCTAAAAGATGCCTTTTGATCCTAAATGTTACCATGCCAAAATGAAATCATGTTTCTTGCAATTATTTTTAAATATTATGCTAAGAATAAGATTATGATGTTATTGGGATTTTCTTAAATCACACCCCACCAAATATCTAACCATGATTAGGTTCAAATCATGTGAAAGGCAAGGAGATAAAGGAAGATCCATGAAGAAATGTTTAGAAATAGGAAGGGTATTTTGGATGCTTATGTAATATCAAGTATAATGACATTTTATGTCACAATTATGTAAATTATGTGTGACTCCTAGATGATGAATAAAAGTATGTTTTGGATCAATTTTATATGTGTTTTGTGACTACCATTGAAAGTATGGTATTATGGAATTTTAGGGAATGAAATTTGGAAAAATTAGGATAAAATTGCAAGTAAATTCATGAAATTTACAGTAGCAATCTGCCTAATAAAATTCCAAATTAATATTTTTCCCTCATAGAGTATTTTAATAGATGAATTTAGCAATTTGAACCACCCTTAACCGATTTTGCTAGAATTAGTTATGATTTTTCAAAGTTCAGCCAAATTTTTATATTTACTAAATGAATAGTGACTTTTGATAAATTTTTGGAATTTTTGAATTTGGCCCAAATTTGCTTCCAAATACATCAAATTGGAGCCTAAACTACTAAGGATGAATAGTAAATGGTTTCTAAGGTTAAGGTGTGACATTTATAACCCTGTAACGTTCGGCAGTTATTTGGGGTTGACGACTGTCCCCACAGACCAACACAAGCCCTTTCGGTGTGCTTTGTCCTCACTCATACACCTCCTTCCTAGGAGGTCACCCATCCCATAATTGCTCTAGGTCAAGCATGCTTAACTGAGGAGTTCTTAAGGGATAGGCTACCGAAAAGGTAGGTGCACCTTGTTGGTATAGGTAGTACCTATCAATTCCTTTAAACTATCCATAACCGTATAGTCCCATACCTATACAGTCTCTGGATCCCTCTCGTTTCGGTATGTATTCGATTCATTCATATGCTCCTCTCGCTTAGAAGCCTGCCAGGAGCCGCTTCTTGTTGGTGCCTCATTACTTTATCCCCATTACTTTATCTGACCCCCACTTTTTTTGCACCGACGATCACTCCCCGCCCTCGTCAGGGCCCGGATGTCACATATAACGAATCAATAGCCTGAACCAATGTCTTGGATAAACTTTTCTTGTGCTCAGCCACCATTGCTGGTACCGTCAAGAACAAGCAATGGAATAATTTTTAATTTAGTCTTTCCAAAAAGATAATTTTAATTCCCATATTTTTACTCAATTTTAGTTTTGTTGAGTTAAAAAATATAAAATTAGGTCTATTTGTTTTTTTTTTGTTCTTTTTAATAGTTAGCAATTATATAATCTATAACAAGTCAAGGAAATCTATATATAACTATGTTTTGATTGAATAATTCACCTCAAGTTTTTTGTGCAATGAAAAAAAAAATAACAATTTTAACTTTACCTTTTTGCCTTCCTATATTTCTACAATGTTCCTATTATAAAGAATGCAACCAACATATGAGGCTTAAACCTTGTTGCTAAGCTTGTGTAAGAATATAAAGATGCCATGAAACATATCACAACTTGTTTGAAAGAGAATTAAGAGTTCTTGAAAAATTCAAATTATGAAATATAATCAATCTAAGATTGCTCATGTGGGATAAGGTCCATTTGGACTTCCAATTCCAAAACTATTTATATAGCTTCAACTCTTTCAATAGGCTAGAAATGAATTCATATATATAGGTGGAAAAATGAAATGCTAGATTACTTTGGTGATGTAGATTATAACATTTTACTATAGGAAAAGAGACATCAAAACTTGATGTAATCTCATTTGTTTGCATAATATAACCAATATCATCTAAAAGCCACAACCTATTCCATTGACTTGGCTCATAAGGGAATTCTTCCCAAACAATATGTCATCCCATTTCTCGCAACTTATTGCCTTTGTATTCTGTGATCTAAAATGGTCATAAATGACTTTTCAATCAAAATTTTAATTCTAATCTCAAAAACAGTCTGTTCTCAAATGACAGGGTCATCATTCTGGAAGGTGTTCTGATTTGGATCCAGGTGTAGTAGTGCATCGAGTCATTTGGCACCAGCGTCTTAGCTATTGCTGGCACTTTGAAAAACTAATGCTCCCTACAATAAATTTAATATACTATATAGTAGTCTTTATAATCAGTATTAATAATATTACTTGGTTGTTTTAATAACCAAATATTATTAGTTGAGAGTTACAGTGGAAGAGAAAGGAAAGGCCATGGATGAATTTATGAGTGTCGTCATCACCTCAAAAGCTTAGATATACATGAATGGGTTTTGATGATGATGAGCTACTTTCCAAATGCTCCATGGGAAAGCTCCATGGAATTAAATGGAATCTCAGTTTCTTCCTGAGGCTTTGCATTTGTATTCTGTGATCCAAAATGGTCATAAATGACTTTTCAATCAAAAGTTTAATTCTAATCTAAAAAATAGTCTGTTCTCAAATGACAGAGTCGTTCTGGAAGGTGTCCTGATTTGGACCTAGGCGCAGTAGTGTACTGAGTCATTTGGGGCCAATGTCCTAGCCATTGCTGGCACTTTGAAAAACTTATGCTCCTTATGGTAAATTTAATATACTATGTAGGAGTCCTTATAATCAGTATTAATAATATTACTTGATTGTTTTAATAACCAAATATTATTAGTTGAGAGTTACAGTAGAAGAGAAAGGAAAGGCCATGGATGAATTTATGAGTGTCGTCATCACCTCAAAAGCTTAGATATACATGAGATAAGAAAAGACTAATCAATAGCAACAAAGTTACCTACTATCAAGAAAATGAGCAGCTCTAGCCTCTAGTACCTCTAGCAGTTGAAAAAAAATAAAATACAACCTTTGCTTTGTTTGATGTAATGAGATCCTATAAATTATTTGGATCTATATATATCAACATCTATATATCAAATATAAAAATTATATCAAGACATGCTATTACTATAAGTTATGAACAATAGTACAATACAATTTAAACTTACACAGGCACACAACACACAAAAACATATGAAATCTATTAGGATGATATGAAAAAATAACCCACGTACTTGAAAGTTTAAAGGGCAAGCAGTGGAGACGAATGCTGGAGCAGCAATTTAAGCAAAAGACCTTCTTTTTTCTTCTTCTTTTCAGATCATGAACTGAACAAGGAGTGAAGAACTTGTCTTTTGTCAAAATCTGAAGCTAAAATGGAGTTTGTGAAGTTAAAACCAACCTGAGAATCAAGGAGAGAGGGAACACAAAGCAAAGCATAATGACTTAACAATTTAGAACAATGTTATTCATAATCCAGCAAGATAAGATCAGAAAAGATAACCATACTGTGTGTTTTTGGTCACCACAACTATTTAATATGTTGAACCATTGAAAAAATAGCAACAAGAACATCAAGAAGTTGTAGATTCATTCAATCAACCATTTAAATATATCTACTAAAACTCTTAGCATTCAAATCTAAAAAGAACACATAAAATACATTTCACACCACAATTAACATTAAGTCCAATCCATCATTTTAAAAAAATTAAAAACACAATCCAAGCCATCAATAACAATGTAGTCCAATCCACCAAATTAAAACAAATAAATTAAAGTCCTTTTCTCCAATAACAAAGCTTGACTCTGCTAACATTGTAACAATGTGTCAAAGGATTTTGCCACCCTCCAAAGTCCAACCGACATTAAAAAAAAATCAAATAATAAACCACATGTACCAATCAATAATAAAATTATATAGAGAGGAAAAAATTAATTTACCTCAACAACAACAGTCTATAATATGTCAACAGTTGATTTCAAAGCAATCTTTTGCAAATCTACAAATAAATAAAAGTAAAATTATATTGATAACTTATAACAAAATCAATTTTTAACAATAAAATTAATATATGTCAAGATAAAAAAGTAAAATTACCTTTTTCTATCCGCTGAACATCATCCAAATCTTCTTCTACTTCAACTAGAAGGCAATGCCGAAGCCAATCTTGAGCACAAATAAGAGATTGCACAACTTTAGGAGTTAAAGAACTCCTAAATGCATCAAGAACCTGTCCTCCAGTACTAAATGTAGACTCAGAGGCAACTGTAGAAATTGGGATAGCCAAAACATCCTTTGCTAAGCATGAAAGAATAGGGAATCTAGGGCTATTCAACTTCCATCAAGTCAAAATGTTAAAATCATCCCTATCCATCTCAATTTCTTCATTTAAGTATCTTTCAACTTCAGTTCTACTAGTTCTTCCACCAATGTGCTCACTCATGAATTTTTTTTTCCTATTCAAGCAATTTTCTCACCTTCACAGCAGGGTCATCAACATCAACATCATCTTCTAATTCAGCCAAAAGTTGCTCCTTTTCAGTTTTGGAAGGAGAAATCATTTCTTTGTATTCATTATACAAAGAAAATAGCACATCCTTCACTTGTATCCCCAATTGTTCACCAACTTCACCAACATACATTTTGCAAAGTGCATATTGCACCCACTCCAATTTATATCGAGGATCAAGAATAGTAGCAACATAAATAAGTTGGTTCATCTTTGAAGGTTCTCCCCAATATTTGTCATATTTTTCTTTCATTTTAGAAGCCATTAAAGCTAACTCCCAATCGTCACTCTTTTTCCACTCATCCAACATGCGATATAACATATAAATTTCATAGAAAAAGCTATTGGATGTCACAAATAAAGAACCAGAAATACGCAAGGTTAACTCATAAAAATGGCTTAAAAGCATCATCATCTTCCTAACATTGACCCAATCATCAGTAGTAGGTACCCTATTCTCACTTTCAAGATCAATTCGAAAGTAAGGATCTTTATCCTCAAACCTCTTAAAAGCAGCCTCAAATTTTTGGGCTGTCTCCAATATCAAATAGGTAGAGTTCCACCTAGTAGAAACATCCAAACTTAATAATTGTTTACTTTGAATCTTTTCATTATCACAACTCTCTTTAAACTTTCTCATCATAAGGGGGGACTGCCTAACAAAACTAACGGCTTCCCTAACCTTTTTTATTGAACTTCCTACTTCTTTGAGCCTATCAACAACAATCAAATTAATTATATGAGCAACACACCTCATATGTAAGAACATGCATTTCATGACAGAATAACCGCAATTGTTAATTTTTTCTTTCAAATACATAACAGTGACATCATTAGAACTTGCATTGTCCACTGTGATAGTGAATACCCTATCAATTCCCCACTCAAGCAAACATTTTTCAACTTTTATTCCAATCTCTCTCCCTTCATGACTAGAAATTGAATGAAATTTAAAATTCTCTTATTCAATTTCCAATTATGATCTATAAAATGAGCTGTAATGCACATGTAATTGATCCTTTGAATTGAAGTCCAATTATCTATTATGAGGTAAACCATTTGTTTCTTGCTAATTAGATAATCCTTGAATTTAATCTTTTCATCTATGTAAATTCCAAAACAATCACAGGACACAGTCCATCTAGAAGGAATCTTAAATTTAGGTTAAGCAACAAACATTAACCATTTATAAACTCCACCCCCTCATCAAATTTGAAAGGTAGCTCATCAGTAATGATCATGCATGCTAAGGCTTTCCTAGTGGCCTCTTGATCAAATTTCCAACTAGTAAGGACTACATCATCATATGTAGTAAAATGCAAGTGTGATTGTCTAGGTTCCTCAGGAGGAGGCCGTTTCTTACAGACAACCATATGGTTTTTTAGTGTAGTAGTACCATTCTTTTTTGAATCACAGTGAAATTCTCTTGCACAATAATTACACTTACCTTTAACATCATTGTTCTCATTGACAAATTTTGTGAAATGATCTCAAACTTCAGATCTTGGCTTCATGAGTTTTCTTTTCCCTTTTTTAGTTGAAGCCTCACTGGATGCTTGAACTTGAGGTTGAGTACTGATGGCATCTCCAGTTGCTCCATCAGTGGCACCCCCAGTTTCACCATGGCATGACATCTAATACCATAAAATAAATACAAATATGTTAACATATTACATAAAATAACTACATAAATGTTAGCATTCAGATTTATTATTTTAATAAATAAATAAATTTAAACTTTCAGTCACTCTTGAATGAATGATGCTACACAAATCAATACCTTACGTTATGGACGAGAAGATCTGAGAGTTGTGTTTTTGGCCAAGTTAACGTCCTTCACCATCGGTAGCTCCTCTTGTACCTCGTTCTCCACTCCCATCACCAGAATCTGAGCAATTTGTCCTTTGAAAAAAGCAACCTAGGAGCCGACTGGTGTTGTGGTAATGGTACACTTGAGAGGGGGGGTTTGCTATCCCCAGGGAGATGATTACGCTGATCAGTATCGCTGAGAAGAGCACGAGGAAGGCAAGGGACGAATGAGAGTGAAAACAAAGCAGAGAACTGGACAGCAAACAGAGCAAAGGACAGACACAATGTTGCGATGGGATGGGGGATTAAACATTAACTTGCCGTCGTTGCCAGAGCCTCTCAGACTTTCAGAAATTAGAGTGGGAGGGAGAGAGTGAGAGACGCGATTGGAAAGGGGATTTAGGGTTTTAACTTGCTTTGCCAATTTAGGACAGTGGAGAGTGGACTCACACGAACTGATCACGCACGGAGCCACGGACACGATGCCATGATGGGATGGGCCGATGGGGGATTAAACATTAACTTGCCATTGCCGGAGCCTCTCAGACTTTTAGAAATCAGAGTGGGAGGGAAAGAATGAGACACGCGACTGGAAACTGGAAAGGGGATTTACGTTTCAACTTGCTTTGCCAATTGTGGACAGACGGACAGTGGACTCAATCACACACATATTCACATGGACTGATCTTCATGCACGGAGCAACCACGGTCCACAGACACGATGCCACGATGGGATGGGTCATGGGGAATTAAACATTAACTTGTAAATATATATTAGGCTTAAGACTTGGGCCAAATTTGGGTAGGTAATGGATTGGGCTAGGATGCATGCATGAAGGAGGAGGGAGGCTTAAATTATAAATGCTTAAAAAAAAAAATTCAGGAAAAAATATATAGATATATTTTGGTCTATTCGATCTATTTGGTTTTTCGCACTAAAACCGAACCGAACCGATATCACCGAATTTAACTACAAAAACAACCGATAACAAATAGAAAACCGAAAAAACTGAACCAAAGAACCGATTTTCATTTTATTCGGTTCGATTTTCGGTTTCAGTTCGGTTTTACTCACCCCTAGCCCTGGCTTTATTCCTCTTAAATAATTTATGTGACACCCTGTGTTTGCAATATTAATTAATATTAAATATTAATTAATTGCAAGGCGCTCATTCCCTTCTCCAATCCATGGGCAACCTATTGTATTTGCAATCCAAGGGCAAATCGTTGTCAAATTTTATTATATATATAATATATCTCGATCACCACTGCCCTATATGCTTAATTAGCCATAATAAGGTTGCCCTTTTTTTTATTTTATTGTTGTTATTATAATTTGTGCATTTGATCAATTTGATAATACCGCAATTCATCAAGTTTGATTAATTTTCTATATTTCGTATCAAGTTGTCTTGTGGAAATGGGATTGCCTGTTGGGAATGTTATGCTGTTACATATCGGACTCGTCTTTGGTGGTTTTTTTTATATTTATTTTGAAATTCCAACTTTTATAATTCATTTGGGTTAAAAGAAAAAAAACTTATGTAATTCATTTGAAAATGGGGGTTCTCTGTCACATTATGTCATGTGCACCGGAATAAGTTCTTAAAACATCACTCACATCTCTATATATATATTTTTGGCCAAGTCACATCTCTATATATTGAGAGAAGACGAATTCAAGTGATTCAGGTTTCTTTTTTTTTTGAGTAACAATCTTTGTTTTTGTTTGTAATTTTTAAAAGTTATTATTAATGATATAATTTCTACTAAAAAATCCAGAAAATATGAGAAATAGACCCAATCAACTTCTGAAAATTGGTTTGGTTTTAGTAACAATTAGGATGATTTACATTTTGAAATCAAAATAATATATTTATTGCAAAATATGATATATTACTTTTTATTTTTGTAATTTTACTATTCAGTATTCTAGATTTTAACACTTTTTATTAGGTAAAGTTTTTTTTTATAATAAAATAACATTCAAAAAAGAAAAAAAAACGATCATGTTGTTATTTACTATGTACTAAATCACGACAGTTCATCTTCCTATAACAATAACAACAACAACAACAATAATAATAATAATAATAATGTGACAATAGTTTACAAGAATTCAATGTGTCATCAGGATTGGGGTCTTTTTTTTCGTAATGGACATTTGTTTTAGAATTATAGCTTTTATAACGAGACTCTCGTTTTGGACCATGCGAAGTGTGGAAATTGACAAATATGTTTTCCGCTCGTCTGGAAATTGACCAATATCCCTTATATTACAATACTTTTTGAATGAGAGTTGCCATTTATAAGCCATATGAACTATTTCAATTAAAAAATTTCAAAATCCTTAAATTCCTCCACCATCATCTCAACTTCCATTCCCATTATCTTTATTTCTTTTTATTTTTATTTTTTGTACAATTTAAATTTCACGTTTCAAAATCCTTAAATTCTCCCCCATAATCTCAGTTTCCGTTCCCATTATCTTTATTTATTTTTAATTTATTTTTTGTACAATTTTTTTTAATAGAAAAAAAACAGCCCAAACTAAGCTACACTAGCATCATCATGCCCCTGATCATTAAGCAGAACTGCAGATAGGAATCCTGGTGGCGAAATAAAACAGGTAACACCCCCTCCAGCAGTCGTTCGAGCTTCTTTCGCGAGTCTGTCGGCCACAATATTAGCCTCCCTCCTACACCACTGAATCCTCGCATCCCAGTCGCGTTGCAACAATAGTTGGGCTTCAATCAAGAGATTACAATCAGGATGAACAGCATCAATCTCCTGTTGCAGCAGCTCCACTACTTCCAGGTTATCTGTTTCGATGATTAATCTGCGAAACTGCATATCCCAAGCTCTCTTCAAACCCCAAATAACACCCCACAGCTCAGCTTGAAAACAGCTTCCCTTCCCAATATTATGCGTGAACCCTCCAAACACAGTACTATCATGATCACGCACGATACCACCACAAGCCGCCCATTCCTCATACTCAGTGAAGGCTCCATCCACGTTGAATTTAACGTACCCTATCTCTGGTGCAGACCATCCATCGTTATTCCCACCTTCCATCATACAACTTCCAATCCTCATATCAGCCCACTTCGCACAAGCTCTGATCTGTGTCAAAACTTCAGCAGGCTTGACTTTGTGTTTTTGAAAAACCCAACGATTGTGACTCAACCACAACTGCCTACATACTAGAGGGAACCAGACTTCCCATTTCACTCCTTCCACGGACCTTCTTTGATTCAGGTTCCGTGTAAACCACTGTTGTTGATTCCAAAAAGCAAAGAATCATTGTTTAGCATCAGATGGAACTAGTTCCTTCCAACACTGACGAGCCAAACTGCACTCACGCATGACATGAAGAACATCCTCTTTCTGATCTTCACACACAGGGCATATATCATTTGTGCTCATGCCACGGTCTACCCTCTGTACGTTAGTAAGTAAACGGACTCTCATACAAAGCCACACAAAAGTCTTACAGAGCTGCGGGACTTTCATTCTCCAGATCTCACGCCAGCCACTATGATAACTTGTTTCCCTAGACTGGACCAGACTACTATAAGCTGTTTTAATTGAGAACTCACCATTACTCAACCAGCGCCATCTGGGTTCATCCAAACTGTCATCACGCTTAGGAATCACCCTTCTAATAGCCTCAAGAGCCTCCGATGGAAGAAACATAATAATCCTTCGCAAATCCCAGCTACCCGAGGGGGAAATGTATGCTGAAACAGTCTCATTAAGCATATCCTCAGGCACCCTTCTAGTAGCATACGCACGGAGTTCTTCATAACGCGGGACCCAGCAGTCAGTCCAAAATTTAACTCGACATCCATCTCCAACGCTCCATGCAATGCCATTAACTGTATCCTTCCATACTCCCCTTATTCCTTTCCAGGTACGAGAGCCAAGTCGTCTATCCTCGATCTTGGGTATTAGATCACTACCACTTTTATATTTTCTCGCATGAATTGCACCCATAAAGCATCCCTTCTTTTAATCATACTCCGTCCTAACTTCATCATAAAAGCATGATTCTGCTTTTTCGCATACCGAAGACCCAAGCCACCCTCATCCTTTCTTTTACAAACATTCTTCCAAGCTACAAGTGACACTTTCCTATTCGAACTTGAACTACCCCATAGGAATTGTCTACACTTCTTGTCCATATCATGGCACGTAGCAGTCGGCAACAAAGAAGACTGCATAGCATATGAAGGAAAGGCCGAAACAACAGAGGAAATTAAAGTATGTCGGGCTGCAAGAGAAAGAGCATTAGCTTTCCAGGACGCTAGTCTATTATCCATCTTATCCAAGACATATTGATAAGTCTGCTTCGAGACCCTCTTATGGTGAATGGGGACTCCTAAATATTTTCCAAGGTTTGCCGTCGGAGTGAATCCCAAAAGCTCACTAATTTCCTTCCGACGATTATGCTGCACTGAATTAGAGAAGAAAATTCTTGACTTCCCATTACTAACCTTCTCTCCAGATGCTGCACAAAAATCATCAATACAGGGTTTAATAAGCCCCGCTTGATCGAGACTCGCTTCAGTAAACAAAATCAGATCATCTGCAAAAAACAAGTGAGATATTACAACCCCATTTTTACTTAGTTTGAAGGGGATCCAATTACCATTCATGACTTCACTCTAAATGAGATGAGCAAGTTTCTCCATTACCAGCACAAACAGATAAGGAGAAATAGGATCTCCTTGCCTCAAACCCCTAGAAGGAAAGAACAACTCTCCCTTCTCTCCATTCCAAGATAATTGCATGCTTGCCGTAGAAAAACATTGATAGACAAGATCAATGAAAATTCTTGGCAGGTCTAGCTCTTCCTGGCAACCAACAACAAAATCCCAATTAACTCTATCATACGCCTTTTCCATGTCAATTTTAAGAGCTATAAAGCCTTTCTTTCCCTTCCGAGCTCACATTGAGTGAATAATCTCCTGTACAAGGATAATATTATCAGTACTCTGATGACCCAGTGTAAAACTACACTGATTCGGGCTAATTACCAATGGCAGAATATTTTTAAGTCTTTTAGCAAGAACCTTCGTAATAGTCTTGTAAATAACATTACAAAGGCTAATAGGTCTAAATTCACGAATAGTCTCCGGTGCATCAACCTTGGGGATTAGAATAATATTGGTCCCATTAAATCTCTAAATTTCTTGGGGCACTTGGAAAACACTCTTCATAACATCACACACAGACTTGCCAACGGTATCCCATTGGCTTTGGAAGAATAAGGGATTTAAACCATATGGGCCTGGCGCTTTTAAAGCATCCATACTAGAAATTGCTTGCTTTATTTCCTAATCGGCCACCATCATTCCTATCTCATCTTTTAAATCTTGGCCAACAAAAGGAAACACACCTCCAAAATCAATCCCTGATCTAGTATCAAATTCTTTAGTATAAAGATGCTTGAAGAAATCTGTCCCAATTTGCATGATCTCCTTAGGGTCATAACTCCAATCCCAATCCTCTTTTCTTAGAGCTTCAATATTATTTCTCCTTCTCCTACCATTTGCCACTGCATGAAAGTATCTTGTATTTTTATCCCCATTTGTGTACCAATTACATCGCGAACGTTGCAGCCACATAATCTCTTCTTAAGTAATCACTTCACTATAAAAAAATAGACCTTCAGTGACGACTTTCGGCGGCGACCAAAAAAAGTCGTCGCTGAAAATACACATTCAGCGGCAACTAACAAAAGTCACCGCTGAAAGTCTAACTTTCAGCGGCGATTGAACAAGTCGCCGCTGAAAGATGGTGACTAAAAAGAGTTGCCGCTGAAAGTTTGTGTTTCAGCAGCGACTAAAAAAACTCGCCGCTGAAAGTCTGACTTTCAGCGGCGATTGAACAAGTCACCGCAGAAAGTTTGTGTTTCAGCGGTGACTAAAAAAAGTCGCCACTGAAAGTTCATCTTTCAGCGGCGACTAAAAAGAGTCGCCGTTGAAAGTCCGCCTTTCAGCGGCGATTGAACAAGTCGTTGCTGAAAGACGAACTTTCAGCGACGACTTGATCAATCGCCGCCAAAAGCTAGACTTTCAGCGATGATTTTTCCTTAGCACCGCCAAAAGTTATACTTTCAGCAACGATTATTTTTAGTCGCCACTGAAAGTAAGACTTTCGGTGGCGACTTTTTAATGTCGCCGCCAAAGTTAATTTTATGAATTTTTGCTATTTTCATTTTAAAAATTAATAAATAACATATTAAAATAATAATTGTGTTTTATTTATACATTTTTATTATAAGTAATTAGATATTTAATATATATTTTATATTATAAATATTATCTAGTATCTTTATTTAAAGATAAAGTATTTTACTATTTTTTCATGTAAAATATTCTGGACATTTTGAAAGTACTTTATTTCTACCGGAGATTAAAGATTTGAAATGTTGAATATTGAATTCAATCTATATTTATTTTTACTTTTCCTTATCCTAATTAATGAAATATGTTATTCTTATTAGGATAATTTTTTTTAATTCATAAAGGGATTGATAACTCTAAAAAAAAATTAGGAAGACAAACTAATCCCTAATTATTTAATGTGATCAACCCTATATTTGAAGAAATTCTTATTAGGTTAATTTAATTTCTAATATTTTTAACATATAAATTAATATTAATGTTATTTATTACTAATAATAATTTTGATGAAGTAATAATGTACTAAGACAATTATCAATAGTTAGTCCAAGAGAATAATCTGTCATACTATGATTGAGACTCTCAGCCCAAACTCCTATAGGTGTTGATAGTGTGGATATTTTCTCATAATGTAAAAGTCTAATAAAGTAATATCACGTAGAGAAAGAAGGATTATGTGTTGTTAATATATTTTCCTAAAAAATAAGTAACAACAATATTTAGAAAATAAATATTGGCTAATTCTCTCTTTCTCATCTTCTCACTCTTTTTAATTATTTTTTATTATCTGAATTATAATTTATTGAATTTATTGCATTTTTTTAAATCATATGACAATCAAAATTATAATATTTATTTTAATGATTTTTTAACAATTTTCTATTACATTATATTATATATATATATATTAAGCATATATATATATAATATAACTTATCAAATAATATAATATATGATATATATGATATATTATATGATATGACATAACATAAAATAAAAAAATATAATATAAATATTCATATAAATATAAATATATATGTATATAAATAAAATATTTAACGATATTAATAATTGAAAATAAAATATATGTGTATTTTTTAATAATAATATTGATTTATAAATATATATGTGTGTATTAGTGTGTAGATAAACAATATATATTTAATATCTTATATAAAGACTGTAGGTGCATTTCAGTTCAACTGGCAAGAGGGTAAGCACAAAGGCATTACAAGCAAGAGGTCATGGGTTCGAACCAAGGTGAACGCACATTTGAAACAAATATATGACGTGGCAGTGGTGATGTGAGTGGTGACGTGGCAGCCGTCCGGCGGTGGTCATGTGGCGGTCAGTCGGTGGTGACGTGGCGGCCATCCGGCGGTGGTGGTCATGTGGCGGTCGGCCGGCGGCGGTGGTCCGATGGTGGTGGTGACGTGACGGGGTCCAGTGGCTGACATGGTGAGGACATGGCCAAACGACTTTCAGCGGCGACTAAATGTCCTCGCTAAATGACGCTTTCAGCGGCGACCAAATGTTGTCGCCAAATGATAAATTTTCAGCGGCGACTAAATGTTGTCGCCAAATGAGAAATATTTGGCGGCGACAATTTATATTTTCAGCGACAACTCTTTTCGCCACTAAATGTCAACTTTTGACGGTGACTTTTTATCGTCGCCAAACTTTCGGTAACGAGATTTGTGACGGCAACATGGTGGCGACAAAAATGTCACCACTGAAAACTTTTAGCGGCGACATTCCTTCTTTCAACGGCGACTTTTGTCCCCACCGAAAGTCAAATTTTTTGTAGTGCTTGTTCCCCACTTGTTCAAATTCTTTCCACGTTTCATCTTGTGCCTTTGTGCGTCTTGCATTATTGACATCCCCAAATCTCCTATTTAGCATCTCTAATTTATTCAACAAGTAAGCCTTCCTCTTATTGATATCACCAAAAACATTCTTATTCCATTCGGAAATATTATTGACAAAATGTTTAACATTGGTCTCCCAAGGATCAGAACTAGTCCATGAGATTCTAACAATGCCAGGGAAATCTTCATGGGTAACCCAAGGAGCGAACATATGAAACGGCCTTCGAGTTCTATGTCTCGTCTCTTCCATTAACTTAAGAAGTAGAGGGCAATGTTTAGATTTTAATTTAGGAAGATGAATGAGCTTCGCAGGAGGAAACAAATCATACCAACTAGGTTGAGCCAGTGCCCAATCCAACCAACTAAAGGAACTACCTCTATTCCAAGTATACCTGGGCCCATGAAAATCAGCCTCAAGCATAATACAATCTGAAAACCAATTTCAGAAACCATTATCAGGAAGACAAATATTCCGTACATCAGAAGTTCTCTCCTCTCTGCAAAGTATAGCATTAAAGTCACCACACACACACCAATGCCTAACACTATTATCCTCAATTCGATAAAGCTCTTGCCAGAGAGATCTTCTAAATGCATAATTCAGATGCCCAAATACAATCGAGAAATCCCATTCAGCTCACTGATCTTCATTAAACCGACCATGCAGAACCTGTTGATGTTTTGAAAGAACTTTAAACTTAACTTCTTTATCCCAGAAACACCATATCCTACTACTGAAACCACTAGCTTCCACTAACTCCACATTTTTGAAACCTACTCTTCGTGCAATTACCTCAGCCTTCTCACCTTTTTGCCTAGGTTCCAACAATGCAAGAAAATTGAAATTATACTTATATTGCAGGTCTGACAACAACCTGATAAAAGTCCTTCCTCCAACTCCTCTTGAATTCCAAATAAAAATATTTAGCTGAGACATCTTATCCATAAGAAACAAATAAAGAATGGATAAAAAAATCAACAGTTAGATTGCATGCACTCTCCATAATAGAGTTGTGCTTAAATTTGGCCTCTTCCAAACTATCATCTCATAAGGGATTAGAATGCATTGAGAACTTCTCTTCTTCCCCTGATCCCGGATCAATGGGATTATCATCTTCACTCATCGTAGCATCACTTTCCCGCAACTCTCCATCCTCATTATCCTCCTCCATATCTATGTCAACCTCACCTTGTGTCTCTACTTTTTTACGAGCCACCATTTGAAGCTTGAAATCCAAAGAGTCCGTACAATTAGTATCTTGGTCCACCACAACATTTCCAGAGCCCAAGACCAGTCCTTTGGAACACTCCCCACCCTGTAAACCCAAACATTCCCTAGCATAAATTAGATCAAAGGAGAAGGCTTGAAGAAATGTTTCCTCCTACTGAACCAGCCTCTCATTCCCTTGCTGCTTATGGGCTCTCAGAGGAACAGAGAGCTCAACTAGCTCTTTCCAGGTAGGAAATGCAAGAGTTACTTGAGGTCTCTGATGATGATGAAGAACCTAGCCCTGAGCCTCCTGCACCAGTTTAGCTAGAGATTCCTTTTGCTCCTGTCCCTCTTCGTGTGCTTCCTATTTCTCAGATTCCTCCTCCAATGGACTTTGTTGGGCATTCTGATGATGTCAAAAAGGGGGAGAAGATAAAGCAAACTGGGACCAAGCAAGCTGGAAAATCTGCTGAGTCATCCGGGAAAGGAAAGACATATAGCAAGAAGACTAAGCCAAAGAAGAAGTGATTGAATAAGATCTAGGCTAAATCTTCTTGTTGTACTTTGCTATGATTGCTTATATTCTGTATTTTTGGTTATTCCTTATGTTTTGAGAACTAATCTTTAATTGATGTTTTGCAACAATTTGGTTAAATGAATTTGTTGATTGCAATGTTTTGCGCTCTAAATATCTTCACTGAATCTGTTGGATATGATATCTTATGCATATGTTGAGGGGGAGCTTGTGAAAGCAAACCCAAGTACTAATCCAGTTTGTAAGTTGTTTTGTCATCATCAAAAAGGGGGAGAATGTTGAATCCAGAAGTTTTGATGATTCCAAACCAACATCCAAGAACTTGGAGATCAAAGTGCTTCAAGTGAAGAATTTGAAGAATATTTGCTGCTAGATCTTTTATGGGATCTTTAGTTTTTGTTATGGCTGGGTGAAAGATTTTGATTTGAAGAAAAGATGTTTTCAAACCTTGATTTTATGTTAAAATCTTGACATATTTGAAGAACACCCACAGACAGACGAAGTTTGAAAGTTTAAACTAAACTGTCAAGTTGGAAATTCGAACTTTGCCTTGGGAAATTCAAATTTCGAGCTAAAACTGAATAAGTCTGAAGAGATGGCTCTCTGTCAGATGAATTTTGGTTGTTCAAAATTTGAATTTTCATACAAATCTGAAAGAAGCCTTTTTGGTAACAGACGAACTTTACACTTCCAGAATTCGAATTTCAAGTAAAATGAAGTTTATGAAAACCAAAGAAATTCGTCTGAAACTATGCTAAAGTTCATCTAAAATCAAGAAGAAATTGAGTTTGAAAAATGCTCTCTGACAGACGAACTTTGACTTTGCAACATTCGAATTTTCATATAAGTCTGAAAGGAGCTTCTTTGAGACAGACGAATTTCACTCTTTCAAAATTCGAATTTCAGACAAAACACAACTTGAGAAAACAGAAGAAATTCATCTGAAACAATGTTAAAGTTCAACTGAGATCAAGAATAAAATAAGTTTCAAAACTAGTCTCTGACAGACGAATTTCACTCTGTCAAAATTTGAATTTCGGAGAAAGTTATCAACTGTGCCTCTTTGAATGTTCAATGGACAGACGAATTTTGGGCGTCCAAAATTCAAATTTTGAGGGTACTGTAGAAAATTGAAAACACTGTTTACGATTTACAGAAAAACTTTCTTCTTGAAAATTCGTATGTCACATTGTGAAAATATTTTATAAGTTTCAAAATTTGAATTTCACTCTATGGACAGACGAACTTCATATTTTAACGTTGGAAGCTTTAACCTTCGGTTCCTTCAAAATTCGTCTGTTGACCAACTGAAATTCGAATTTCAGTGTGTCAGAAACATTAAATACGGTTGGTAAACGGATAGTTTTCCAGAGTAACCACTGGATAACTTCCCCAACTGATAGATTTAAGTCTCTAACGGATATTTGAGACCTAAAACTATAAATATAACATCATTTGAAGTTATGGGTAACGAATCAAACTTGTATATACCGAATTTCTGCTGAATCTTCTTCTCAAAAGCTTTTACCCTCTCAACTTCATTATCTGTACTTTAACATTCATATCTACTCTAATCAAGAGAGTTATACATTTGTAAACAATCTACTCTTCATCTGGAAGAAAGATTTACTTGTGAGGGGAATTCACAAGGGGATTGGGAAGCACATAGAGAAAGTGCTTGGAGAGTTTGAGAGAGCTCAGAAACAGAGCATACTCGTGTACTGTGGCATTAGCAAGAAGCCCGTTGAAATTCTTGCTGTATAGTGGATAAATCTCAAGAGTTGTCTTGGGGACTGGATGTAGGTCAAGTGGATAGACCGAACCAGGATAAATCACTGAGTCTTCCTCTCCTTATCCTTACTTATCAGCTTGCTCTGTTTTACTCGTTGTTTTCATTATACTGTGATATCTTCACCCACTTCACTTTGTGCAGAAAAATTTCAATCTTCCCAATTCACCCCCCCTCTTGGGAAGTCAGCCTTGCTAACAAGTGGTATCAGAGCCCGGATTCCCACTCAAAGGATTTTACAGTCCGGGAACAAAGATGGCTGGCTTTGGAGAGAGTATACTTCCTGAAGGGAGTAACACTAACAGACCACCAGGCTTCAGTGGAGAGCATTATGGGTACTGGAAGATGAGGATACAGATCTACCTCCAATCAATTGATCTTGACATCTGGTCAGTCATTGATAAAGGAGATTTTGTCCCAATGGCTTTAACTGAAGATGGAAGATACAAAGAGAAGCTGGAAGCAGAGTGGAATGATGAAGACAGAAGGAGAGTCCTACTGAATTTCAAAGCAAGACATTGTTTAGTCAGTGCCCTGAACCAGAATGAATTCTACAGAGTCTCGTAATGCACTACTGTAAAAGAAATGTGGGATACTCTGCAGATTGCACATGAAGGAACATCTGAAGTAAAGGAGAACAGACTAAACACGTGCATTGGGGAGTATGAAAGCTTCAGAATGGCTGAAGGAGAAACTATAAAGGAGCTCCAAAAGAGATTCACTCTTATTGTGAATCAATTGAAGAGCCTGGGAAAGGAATACACTCAGTCTGAGAAAGTAAGAAAAATACTCAGAGCTCTCCCTCTGGAATGGCAGCCCAAGGTGACAGCAATAGAAGAAGCCAGAGGAGAATCAATGGCCTCTGTCACAGCTCTCTTCAGTAGCCTTGAGGAGTATAAAGGAAAAATCAAAGCACTCAAGGAAGCTGGACTGGATAAAAAGAAGAAAGACCTTGCTCTCAAAGCTGCTGATGAAAAGGAAGAAGAATCTGATGAAGGAGATGAGCTGGATGAGGAAACTCTGGCTTTGATGGTCAGAAAATTCGGAAGATTCTACAACAAGAAGAAGAACAAGAGATTCTTCAGGAAGGGAGCTGCTGGAGAAAGCAAGAAAGAGGCAAAAGAACCTGTGACTTGCTATGAGTGCAAGAAGCAGGGACACATAAAGTGGGACTGCCCCCAATTCCTCAAGAAGCAAGAAAAAGAAAAGAAGGTCGCTGACAAAGGGAAGAAGAAGAAAGCCTATATCTCATCTATATGGGGCGACAGCTTAGATGAGGAGGAAGAAGATGAAGATGAGATTGCCAACATTTGTCTGATGGCACTTGCTTCTAAAGAAGCCACACCCTCATGCAGCAGTGATCAGGAAGAAGAGGTCTGTCATAAAGCTAAGAAAAGCAACAAATGGTATATGAACAGTGCCTGCTCAAACCACATGACTGGTGATAAGGAGAAGTTCATCACCCTTAGAGACAAGAAAGGAGGAAAGGTGACATTTGGAGGTGATCAATATGGCAAAATCATTGGCATTGGCATTGTGGGGAAAAATCCAGAAATATCCATTGAAGAGGTGCTATTTGTAATTGGCCTCAACCACAATTTGCTGAGCGTGAGTCAGACCTGTGATAGAGGAAACTGGGTGCTGTTTGACTCAAAGTTTTGCCTGATCATCAGAAAAAGTGATCACAAAGTAATCCTAAAAGCTCAAAGGGATGGTAACTGTTATACTATTGATCTTGATGAACTTCCTCCCTTAGATTCTGTTTGCTTAATCAATCAAAATAACGATAGTTGGTTATGGCATAGAAGATTAGCTCATGTTAATATGAATCAATTGTCTAAACTGGTTAAGAATGAGCTAGTTACTGGTTTGCCAAAAATATCTTTTAAAAGGGATAAAGAATGTGATGCATGCTTAAAAGGAAAACAAACAAAATCATCTTTTAAATCCAAAAATGTAATTGCCACAACAAGACCACTTGAATTGTTGCATATGGACTTAATTGGACCATCTAGGGTGAAAAGTCTTAGTGGTAATCTGTATGTGCTAGTAATTGTAGATGATTAGTCCAGATTTACTTGGACATTGTTTCTATCCTCTAAAAGTGATACCTTTGATGCATTTGTAACCTTAGCTAAGAAAGTGCAAAATGAGAAAGGTATTTCTATTGTGTCTATCAGGTCAGACCATGGAGGAGAATTTGAAAATGCATACTTCCTGGAATACTGCAATGAGCATGAAATTGACCACAACTTCTCAGCACCAAGGACTCCTCAACAAAATGGAGTGGTAGAAAGGAAGAACAGAACCATTGGAGAGATGGCTAGAGCTATATTGAATGAGAAAGAACTCTCTCAAGTGTTTTGGGCTGATGCAGTGAACACAGCAAGCTACATCATAAACAGAGCCTACATTAGACCAATCCTTGGGAAGACTCCATACGAGCTGTACAAGGGAAGAAAGCCAAATCTGTCCCATCTCCATGTGTTTGGATGCAAATGCTTCGCCCATAATAATGGAAAAGAAAATCTGGGTAAGTTTGATGCCAAATCCGATGAAGGTATATTTCTGGGCTATTCTAGTAGGAGTAAGGCATATAAAGTTTATAATAAAAGATTAAATGTGGTAGAAGAATCTGTGCATGTGGTTTTCATTGAAAATGAAACTGTTTCAAAACATGTTACCAATGAGGATGATCTTGCTTTCAATTTTGAAAAACTGGGCATTTCTGATAAAAGTAGAACTGAATCTCCAAAGATATCTGAATCTGTTAACCTAGAGGAAGATATCCAGGAGAAAGTGTTTGATGAATAAAATAATGAAGACACATCTCAAGAACTCCCTAGAGCTTGGAGATATCAAAGGAATCATCCTGTTGAGCAAGTGATAGGAGATGTTCAAGAGAGAGTCAAAACCAGAAAACAGTTAAGGGATCAAATGCTAAATTGTGCTTTCATTTTTCAAATTGAACCTAAATGTGCTGAAGAAGCCTTAGCTGATGATTACTGGATTTTGGCTATGCAAGATGAACTAAATCAGTTTGAAAGAAATCAAGTTTGGGATTTAGTACCAAGGCCCAAAAATCATCCTGTTATTGGTACCAAATGGGTTTTCAGAAATAAACTTGATGAATCTGGAATAATAATCAGAAATAAAGCTAGACTGGTTGCTAAAGGGTATAATTAGGAAGAAGGCATTGATTTTGAAGAAACCTTTGCACCAGTAGCTAGACTAGAGGCTATAAGAATACTGCTGGCATATGCATGCATGAAAAATATTTTACTATATCAAATGGATGTAAAGAGTGTCTTTCTAAATGGATATATCATGGAAGAAGTTTATGTAGATCAACCTCCAGGTTTTGAGGATTCTACAAAACCAAACCATGTTTATAAACTAAAGAAAGCTCTTTATGATTTAAAACAAGCCCCTAGAGCATGGTATGAGAGATTAAGCAATTTTCTGACTGAAAAGGGGTTTAACAGAGACAAAGTTGACACAACCCTATTTATTAAGAAAGAAAATAAAGATTTACTAATTGTTCAAATTTATGTTGATGATATTATTTTTGGTGCCACTAATGAGGCTCTTTGCAAGCAATTTTCTGAGTTAATGCAGGGAGAATTCGAGATGTCTATGATGGGTGAACTCAATTTCTTCCGTGGATTGCAAATCAGACAGCGAGATGATGGCATCTTCCTCAGCCAATCCAAGTATATGAAGGAGCTGCTAAAGAAGTTTGGAATGGAGAATGCCAAGCCAATGGGAACACCTATGGCTACCGCAACCAAACTTGACATGGATGAGAATGGGAAGATGTTTGATATTACTCAGTACAGAAGAATGATTGGATCTCTGCTGTACTTAACTGCTAGCAGACCTGATATTATGTTCAGTGTCTGTATGTGTGCGAGATTCCAATCATGCCCCAAAGAAACCCATACAACAGCCGTGAAAAGAATCTTCAGATATCTTATTGGAACTTCACAGATGGGTCTTTGGTATCGAAAGGGCAATGGAGAAGATCTCAAAGGATACACTGATGCTGATTTTGCAGGATCCAAAACTGACAGAAAGAGCACAAGTAGAACTTGTCAGTTTTTTGTAGGATCCCTGGTTTCATGGTTCAGCAAAAAGTAAAACAGTGTGGCTCTATCCATTGCAGAAGCTGAGTATGTTGCAGCTGGAAGCTATTGTGCCCAAGTCATCTGGATGAAGCAGCAGCTTGAGGATCTTGAGGTTAAAATAAGAGAGATACCAATCATGTGTGACAACCAAAGTGCCATAAATATCACCAAGAATCCTGTCATGCTTTCAAGGACAAAACATATTGAAGTTAGACACTATTTCATCAGGGATCACGTTCTAAAAGGAGAAGTTAAACTGGAGTACATCCTAACAGAGGATCAAGTTGCTGATATACTCACAAAACCTCTATCAGAAGACAGGCATTGCAAAATAAGGAGAGAATTGGGAATGGTAAATCCCAATGAACTGTAAGTTATTCCTGTGTGATTCTATCTTTAGAATTTTCAATATTAAAATTAATTCTAACTTCAGCATCGGAGAGTGTTTAATTTAAGCTGCAGGTGCTCCTCACAAGACAAAATGGCTATATACTTGAAGATTGGAGCATATCAGAATGGAACAACCAGAAAATGAAGTGAATAACAAAAATCCTAAGCCCTGGATCCATTCTGTAAGTTTTTAATGATGATGCTTGTATTTTAAATATTGGTAAATGTATTTTGCTTCATAAACTGTGTTTTTATACTGGTCAACGTGGTCAACATTCGAATTTTAAGTGACCAACAGACGAACTTTGACCTATTATACATTGGAACAGTTCTCACTGATGCCTCGAAATTCGTCTGTTGAATAATGGAAGTTCGAATTTTCAAGAACAAAATTTTCAAAGTTATGTTTGTCCATCACTGTTATACAAATTATCACTTCTTAACATACGACTGTTGGACAACCTTTATAAGAGCTGAAAAATTCGAATTTTCAGTTCAAATTCGTCTGTTGAATCATGCTTTTCATGCTGAATGCTTGAAAGATGAAGTTCTACATGTTAAATTCATCTATTGGTTGAAATTTTTATTGTTGATACTGTTTTCCCTTCAACATTCGAACTTTGTTGAAACAAAATTCGTCTGTTATGCTTGTTCTGCTTGTTTCAAGCCTCTGTTAGACAAACGTTCAGATAAAAATTTGTCTGTCAGTGAGCTTTGCCAAACGGTTTAACCTGTAACTGCCCGAAGTTCAAATTTTGACCTCTCAAAATTCGTTTGTCAGACGGTTACATACGTTAAATCCGACGATTTTCCAATGAACAGACGCAACCCTATTTGTAACTCCTCTAAGTCTGTTCTGATTCTCTCTTCAATCCTCTTAACTCCTGTCCAAAAACCGTCATTCTTCACCGTTTAAACTTCCATTCGCATCCCATAAACCTATTCTCAGCCACATTCTGCATCATTTAACCGAGAAATGGCAAGAGTCAAAAATCCTGAAGCAGGGAAAGCCGGAACTCGGCCAAAAAGGGCAATAAAATCTCAATATGCTACAAAGGAAGGAGAGAAATCCAAGAGAAAGGCCGAACCCAGTAAAGCTACCCCTTCCAAACGCCAGAAATCATCATCCAAGGCAGATTCGCAGAAAGCAGGACCCTCATCTTCAAAATCTGCAAAATCTTCGGTTCCTGTTTCTGCTGATACTGCTGCTATTGCTTCCTCCTCTTCTACACAATCTAGAGAATATGAGCTTACTACACGACCACTTTGGAGCACTCCTGAGATTCTAGAAGAGTATTCTACCAAGTTTTCCAGCAAAAAGGTAATCAAGCCTCACTGTGTGAATATGGAACAATTCTTAATATCTAACAACTTTGATGCTGGAATATGGTTGTTAAGATATAAGAATCTGTTAGAAATTGCTGAAAAATATGACGATGAGGTAGTAAAGACTTGGTATGCCTCTCTTCAATATAACAGCAAGAAAAGGAAATGGGAGGTCACCTTGAGATCAAGGACCATTTGGCTTACTGATGAAACCTTCAATGAGGTGCTGGAAATCTCAAGACAAGATGAGCTGAAAGTTGACATCACATCCTCTGGATATATGGATGAGGAAAGCACAGCTGATGAAGAAGGTGGACCCTTCCTAAACTACAAGGGGAGCACTATCTTGGACCTCTTATTCAGGAGAAGGGAGAACAAGCCATCTATAAATCTGTTGAAGCCCACAGACCTAAGTGTACAAGTAACTGCACTACATTGTGTCCAGGATCATATTCAACAAAGGTGGAAGCTTCAATTTGATAACAAGGGCAGAGGCTCATGTGATGACTGCTATCATACATGGGAAGCTGATTAACATGGGTCATATCATCCTCCAGCTAATGATAAAGGCAAGGGATCAGAGGAAGGATTCCACACTCCCCTATGCAGCAATTATTTCAAGAATCCTGCAGCATGCTAGGATTCAACACATTGAAAAGGGGAAAGGGAAACTCACTGAGGCCTTCAAAGAAGAGGAACTACAAAGGATGGGCATTGAAAGAGATGAAGGACGATGGGTTGGAAAGGGAGCAGGGAAATCTGAAGACTTGTTCTTTGTTACTGATGCTTCCCTCCAACAAGAAGGCACTTCTGAGGCCCCTGGCAGATCTGTACCTCAGCCTTCTCACCCTATTCCATCTCCATCAAGGCCTACACACCCTCCTTCCACTCCCTCCTCACGGGCCAAGCCAACAAAGATCACTAAATTGTTTGACAGTCTGTCAACACTCTTTCTCAGCATTAGGGATGAGCAGAATGCCAAATTTGCTCATCTACAAGATCAAATCCATCAGTTGGCTGTAAATATGAAGGTGGTAGCCGATGCTTATGAAGAGATCAGAAATGCAATTCCTACCACTTCAGCTCCACCTCGGCCTGGTGTCCCTAAGCCTACTTTGTCTCCATCCCCTGTGCCTCCAAGTCCGTTTGAAATAGCCTCTCCTGTCCCTGGTGTTAGGGTGCAAGAGACTGAACCAGCTGGCACTCCAAAGGCCTCCAGCAATGAGGCAAGTCCTGGTCCACCCCTGGACTATGGCATGGAGGAAGAGGGTCTGCAGGAATCAAGCCCTCTTGAGCCTAGTGAAGCAGTTGCTTAGGACTCTATCCTTTCCACCCAAGAGTCTGAGCAAGTTAAGCAGTTAGTAGCATCCATATCTGCTTCACCATTTCTGCAAGCTGCACTCAATGAGGAAAGGAGCATTATGCTTGTCATTGATTTTGAAGCTATTGTTCACAATGCTCTTCTGCAAGCTCAAAGGAGAAGGCTTGAAGAAATGTTTCCTCCTACTGAACCAGCCTCTCATTCCCTTGCTGCTTATGGGCTCTCAGAGGAACAGAGAGCTCAACTAGCTCTTTCCAGGCAGGAAATGCAAGAGCTGCTTGAGGTCTCTGATGATGATGAAGAACCTATCCCTGAGCCTCCTGCACCAGTTCAGCCAGAGATTCCTTTTGCTCCCGTCCCTCTTCATGCTGTTCCTATTTCTCAGATTCCTCCTCCAATGGACTTTGTTGGGCATTCTGATGATGTCAAAAAGGGGGAGAAGATAAAGCAAACTGGGACCAAGCAAGCTGGAAAATCTGCTGAGTCATCCGGGAAAGGAAAGACATATAGCAAGAAGACTAAGCCAAAGAAGAAGTGATTGAACAAGATCTAGGCTAAATCTTCTTGTTGTACTTTGCTATGATTGCTTGTATTCTGTATTTTTGGTTATTCCTTATGTTTTGAGAACTAATCTTTAATTGATGTTTTGCAACAATTTGGTTAAATGAATTTGTTGATTGCAATGTTTTGCGCTCTAAATATCTTCACTGAATCTGTTGGATATGATATCTTATGCATATGTTGAGGGGGAGCTTGTGAAAGCAAACCCAAGTACTAATCCAGTTTGTAAGTTGTTTTGTCATCATCAAAAAGGGGGAGAATGTTGAATCCAGAAGTTTTGATGATTCCAAACCAACATCCAAGAACTTGGAGATCAAAGTGCTTCAAGTGAAGAATTTGAAGAATATTTGCTGCTAGATCTTTTATGGGATCTTTAGTTTTTGTTATGGCTGGGTGAAAGATTTTGATTTGAAGAAAAGATGTTTTCAAACCTTGATTTTATGTTAAAATCTTGACATATTTGAAGAACACCCACAGACAGACGAAGTTTGAAAGTTTAAACTAAACTGTCAAGTTGGAAATTTGAACTTTGCCTTGGGAAATTCAAATTTTGAGCTAAAACTGAATAAGTCTGAAGAGATGGCTCTCTGTCAGACGAATTTTGATTGTTCAAAATTTGAATTTTCATACAAATCTGAAAGAAGCCTTTTTGGTAACAGACGAACTTTACACTTCCAGAATTCGAATTTCAAGTAAAATGAAGTTTACGAAAACCAAAGAAATTAGTCTGAAACTATGCTAAAGTTCATCTAAAATCAAGAAGAAATTGAGTTTGAAAAATACTCTCTGACAGACGAACTTTGACTTTGCAACATTCGAATTTTCATATAAGTCTGAAAGGAGCTTCTTTGAGACAGACGAATTTCACTCTTTCAAAATTCGAATTTCAGACAAAACACAACTTGAGAAAACAGAAGAAATTCGTCTGAAACAATGTTAAAGTTCAACTGAGATCAAGAATAAAATAAGTTTCAAAACTAGTCTCTGACAGACGAATTTCACTCTGTCAAAATTTGAATTTCGGAGAAAGTTATCAACTGTGCCTCTTTGAATGTTCAATGGACAGACGAATTTTGGGCGTCCAAAATTCAAATTTTGAGGGTACTGTAGAAAATTGAAAACACTGTTTACGATTTACAGAAAAACTTTCTTCTTGAAAATTCGTATGTCACATTGTGAAAATATTTTATAAGTTTCAAAATTTGAATTTCACTCTATGGACAGACGAACTTCATATTTTAACGTTGGAAGCTTTAACCTTCGGTTCCTTCAAAATTCGTCTGTTGACCAACCGAAATTCGAATTTCAGTGTGTCAGAAACATTAAATACGGTTGGTAAACGGATAGTTTTCCAGAGTAACCACTGGATAACTTCCCCAACTGATAGATTTAAGTCTCTAACGGATATTTGAGACCTAAAACTATAAATATAACATCATTTGAAGTTATGGGTAACGAATCAAACTTGTATATACCGAATTTCTGCTGAATCTTCTTCTCAAAAGCTTTTACCCTCTCAACTTCATTATCTGTACTTTAACATTCATATCTACTCTAATCAAGAGAGTTATACATTTGTAAACAATCTACTCTTCATCTGGAAGAAAGATTTACTTGTGAGGGGAATTCACAAGGGGATTGGGAAGCACATAGAGAAAGTGCTTGGAGAGTTTGAGAGAGCTCAGAAACAGAGCATACTCGTGTACTGTGGCATTAGCAAGAAGCCCGTTGAAATTCTTGCTGTATAGTGGATAAATCTCAAGAGTTGTCTTGGGGACTGGATGTAGGTCAAGTGGATAGACCGAACCAGGATAAATCACTGAGTCTTCCTCTCCTTATCCTTACTTATCAGCTTGCTCTGTTTTACTCGTTGTTTTCATTATACTGTGATATCTTCACCCACTTCACTTTGTGCAGAAAAATTTCAATCTTCCCAATTCACCCTCCCTCTTGGGAAGTCAGCCTTGCTAACATCCTTCACCCAAACAATGTCTCAAATTGTAACAAATTATAAATTCTAGAAAGGAAATTGTTATTTTTGTATAATTTTAATTTTAGAGATCAATTGAGCATTGTATTATTATTTTTTTAAAATTATCTATTTTAATTTTATATAACTATTTTATGTACTATTTTTTTTAATTACCTTTCTAGTAAAATCTTCTTATTAGGTATTTTTATTTTAAATTACTATTTTTTAAAATTAATATTTTTTATGTTTTCTCAAGTTATTTTTTTCATTATTTTCATTGGTTAGTAAAAAAAATAAGCTTGATTGTAACAACCTACCTCCAAACACCTCTAGACTTAACAAAAAACTTCAAAATCCAACCAAACACAACTCAGACATCTCAAAACAACTTTCCAAAACTTCATAACAATGGAAACGAACCAAACAATAATAAAATATGGTCTGAGGCCACGGCCACTGTAGTACCGCCGCGGCTCCAGCCTTCCCTGCTATGGGAAGGCTCCTGCCTTCACTAGCGCCGCGCCTTGGACACTGAAGCCGCGCCACCCCCTCCTGTTTTTCACATCAGCAAAAACTCAACTCCGGAGTAAACTTCCAACACGCATAACTTTATGCTCCGACCTTCGATTGACTTGATTCTAACTCTTACAAGTCAATCTAGTCTCAATCTATCAATAGGAACCACTTTCACTTCAATCCGAATCTGTATGGAGATTCTGGACCCTTGAAACAGTTTGGCCACTTATTGACCAAAACTTACCACTAACAACCTCCGAATGCCACCAAAGGCAAATGGTCACAAAAAAATTATTTATACAAGTTCAAAACCCCCAAACCAACTTATCCAAAGAGATTTCACCTCAAAGGAATCACTCCTCTGAGATTTGACTCCCTTAAACCCCATATTGACAAATCAGGCTACAGGCCCTAAAACACACCAACGAGGCCCAAATCCACTTTGGGCTCACCAACACTACTATACTGACATCCCCACATCTAAAACCATGCAAACACCACAATACAATATACACATCACATACAAAACAATTTCACATACATATCCATTCATACATCTATTACAAAACATTTTATCCTAGTTGGCACAAGATACATATCCAAATTACATGAACATTACATATACCTAATATTCCCATGTTTAAAGCTACTCCCACATCTTCTCTGGACTAGTGCCAGAATTGTCAGCTGAAAAGTTAGTTCATGGGAAAGGGGTATGAGACAATGTCTCAGTAACCGGGATAACTACACACACACACACACACACACATATATATATATATATCTCATACAACTCATGAATGCAATGTGAAATAAATGGAATGCATGTCTCCCTTGCACGCAGCTAGAATCATGGGCTGTCGTCATAATAGGACATATCATATACGCAATTCCCTTCCAACAGCCAGTGAATGCAGATTCTGGGACATCACCAAGCTCACATTCCATTAGTACACCTAGCCAAAGGTAACATTAATGTTCGAACCGTGGCTCTCCTTCCCCTTTGCTACCACAAATTGGCAGTGATTTAGAAAATGTGCAGTCCACTACGCGTCTTTCCCCTCCTGGCCATTGGAGGATATTTAGTCACAGGGATCCCATCCTTATCCTACCCAACATATATATATATATTTCTTCCGTACCATCCCAAACATATATCATCATATATCATATCATCATCACCACCCAATCCACCATATATCACAATCTCACAATGTCATGTGGTGATGATCATGTATCATCATATAATCATCATTATCATCATGATCTCAATGTCATGCCATGCATCATGCCATATCATATCAATATCATCATCACAGTCATAATCATCATCATCTAGCTGTGTATGTACCACGATATATATATAGAAAACAGTACACACAAATACATCAATATCGTGGTATGAAAGAAACATGCATATATATATATATACAAATATACGTACTACCATATCATATAAACAATATAATACAAATAAACACCCGGTTACCTTAGGTTATCAATACCAAACACGCGGATTCAACAAGCTTTCTTGAACACCAATCACACGACTAGCCTTCTCCAATTAGCCAGCAACCTTAACCATATCAAAATACCCCAATTAACATAACATGCTAAATATCCAAATTCCATAATTCAACTACTTCAGTTTAACCCAAGGTTTCAACACCACTTTCATACATCATCAAGCTCCTAGGGACCATTCAAACACCAATCAAACACATATAATTCAAATCCCCCAAGAGCCCTAACCAAAACAACCTAGGGTTAAGCTCAAATCATATATATACCCTTTAAAACTCGAACCCAAGTAACAAAAACATCAAAACACACTTCCTTAACCCCATAACATCCATTTCAATTGGTGAATTTTGGCCAAAACTGAAGATCCCAACTTATAACAAAAAAACCCCAAGTTTCAACTGAAGAAAATAGAGGGGGAGGAGTAGGGATCACTTACCAACTTGAATCCAATCTTCCATGGTCCAAAAATTACTCCTAAAGGCCAGATTACTCAAACCCTAGCGCTGCTCCTCCGTTGCTCCCTCCGTTTCTTTCTTTTTTTTCATGTCCGACTGACTAAAACGTTTCTAATTCAAACCAGAAACTCGACTCTCACCGTGGCTCCAGAACCTTTGCCACGGCGCCACCATGATTTAGCTAGAAAATACTACTGGACTTGCCCTCACTGCAGCGGCTCTGCTTCAGGCTGCAGTGTGGGGTCCAATTTTTCCTCCACTTGAGCCTTCTTCCGTCGTGCTTCCTCCGGTTCTGCACACAATGATAAGAAATATATCATTAGGGGTGTTACACTCTCCCCTTCTTATAAAAATTTTGTCCTCAAAATTTTGACTCTTACATTAAGCAAAAATCTCAGGATACTTCATTCGCATGGATTCTTCCATCTCACACGTGACATCATTTGATGTCAAGCCGCTCCATAGGAACTTTATCAACTTAATAGTCTTATTCCTAAACTGTTTCTCTTTAACATCAAGAATCTACAATGGTGTGACCTTAAAAGTCAGATCCTCTTGTATTTGAACTGCCTCATCATCAAGTACAAGAGACGGATCCGGGTGATACTTCTTGAGTTGAGGCACATAGCAAACGTCATGCAATCTAGCAAGATTAGGCTGTAGCACCACTCGATACTCTATTGTTCCAATTTGCTCCAAAATTTGGTATGGACCTATATACCGCGGAGTAAGCTTCTTTGCTCAAATCGATCTTCTAACACCAGTAGTATGAGTGACCTTCAAAAACACATGATCTTCAGCATCAAACTCCAATGGTCTCTTCCTTTTGTTCGCATAACTCTTTTGCCAACTCTGAGTAGTAAGAAGCTTATGATGAATACTCTCTATTTGCTAAGAGGTTTGGTCCACAATATCTGGGCCCAAAAGACTCCTTTCACCGAGTTCAACCCAACACAATGGCAATTTGCACTTTTTACCATACAACACTTCATACAGAGCCATTTGCAAACTCGAGTGGAAACTATTGTTGTAGGCAAATTCAACTAATGGCAAATACTGATCCCAATTGCCTTTGTTCTCCAGAACACACGCCCGTCACATGTCCTCTAGTATCTGAATCGTCTTTTCAGTCTGCCTATCAGATTGTGGGTGATAAGCAGTACTAAAACTCAACTTTATTCCCATGGCCTTTTGAAGAGATTTTCAAAACTTGAATGTGAACCTAGGATCTCTATCTGACACAATATTCATCGAGACTCCATACAGCCTTACAATCTCATTCATATACAACGGGGCTAACTTCTCCATCAAAATAGTCTCCTGAATTGGAAGAAAATAGGCCAACTTTGTCAACCTGTCTACAATGACCCATATTCTATTATGTCCTGAAGAAGTCCTCAGTAACCCCATCACGAAATCCATGTAAATGCTATCTCATTTCTACTCCGAGATCTCCAAAGGTTGCAGCGTACCAGCTGGCAATTAGTGTTCAATCTTAACCTTCTGACAGATTAGACATCTTACCACATACTCTGCGATATTCTTTTTCATGCCTGGCCACCAATAACCTCGCTTTAGATCTTGATACATCTTTGTGGTACCTGGGTGAATAGTATAACTGCTCTTATAAGCTTCCTCCAAAATAATTTCTTACAGCCCCTAACATTTGACACACAAATCTGACCATTGTATCGGATGATATCATCCTCCAAAATATCAAAATCCTGGGTCTCTGCCATTTCAATCTATTCCCGAATACCCAAAAGATAGTCATCTTTCAACTGAGCATAGTGTATGTTCCTCAACAAATCGCTTGATATACTGATGGAACTCATTACTAATACTCCAGGATGGACATTAATGGATAACTTCATATCTCTTAGGTTTTCCAGCAACTATTGCTCCCTTATCATCATTGTGGCCACATGGATCAACTTTCTACTTAACGCATCCGCTACAACGTTGGCTTTCCTAGGATGATACTTCAACGTAAACTCATAGTCCACCAAGAACTCAACCCAATGCCTTTGCCTCATGTTCAACTCCTTCTAATCAAACAGATACTTCAAACTCTTGTGATCATTGAACACCTCAACTGAGTGCCATAGAGATAATGCCTCCACAGTTTCAAGGAAAACATTATAGCTGCTAGCTTAAGATCGTGAGTAGGATAGTTTTCCTCCTGAGGCCTTAACTGCCTTGAAGCATACGTCACAACTCTACCTTGCTACATCAAAACAAATCCTAGACCCTTCTTAGATGCGTCTGTGTAAACAATGAATAGCTCTGATAGGTTAGGGATAATAAGCACTAGGGTGGACATCAGACAAACTTTCAGCTCTTGGAATGCTTTCTCATACCTGTCATCCCAAATGAAAGATAGATCCTTATAGGTGAGTTTAGTCAATGGTATAACAAGCTGAGAGAATCCCTTAATGAACCTCCGATAGTATCCAGCCAATCCCAAAAAACTGCAAATTTTCATCACCGATTGCGGTCTTTCCTAAATCAACACCGCTTCAACCTTACTAGGGTCTACTGCTACACCTTCAGCAGAAATCACATGACCCAGAAATTTCACCTCCCATAGCCAAAACTCACACTTACTAAGTTTGGTGTACATATGGTGATCTTGCAATACTTGTAACATGATCTAAAGATAGAGAGCATGCTCTTACTCACTCTTAGAGTAAATCAAAATGTCATCAATAAACACCATCCCAAATTTATCCAAATACGGCCGAAACACCCTATTCATATAATCCATGAAGATTATCGGGGCATTGGTCAACCCAAATGGTATCACAAGAAAATCATAATGACCATATCAAGTTCAAAAAGCCATTTTAGGCATATCTTCAGCATGCACTCGCAATTGATGGTATCCTGACCTCAAATCGATTTTATAGAATATGGAGACACCTGCCAACTGATCAATTAAGTCTTCAATCCTCAGTAAAGGATATTTATTCTTAATTGTCACTCGATTCAGCTGCTTGTAATCAACGCACAATCTGAGGCTACCATTCTTCTTCTTGACAAACAACACTGGAGCTCCCCAAGGTGAGACACTAGGTCTGATGAAACCCCATTTTAACAAATCCTCAATCTGCTTCTTGAGTTCCTTCAATTTAGATGGTGCCATTCGATATGGAGTCTTCAAAATATGACTTGTCCTGGGCACCAAATCTATGGAAAACTCCAATTCTCATGGTGGTGGCAAACTAGTAATCTCCTCTGGAAACACATCAGGGTAATTCATTCACAATCGGGTATCTTTTGACACCTTCTTGTAAATCCACGTTCATAGAGAAGAAAATCAGAAATCCTTGACAACCTTTTCTCAAATACCTGTCGGCTTGGGTGAAGGATAAACAGACATTATTATCCCCTTCAACACTAGGGATATTTATGGGCAAAGACACAGTCTTCCAAGCACAGTTGAAAATAACATTGTTCGCCTCTAACCAATCCATCCCAATTATCATATCAATCCCTTGCAATGGTAAATAGATTAGATCCAGAGTAGTGTTTCGATGTTCAAATGAACCACACAGTTTAGACAAGCTTGAGCAGTTCGTAATGAAACCCCCATAGGTGTGGATACTGACAACTCAAAAGGCAACTCTATTGCCACAATACCCAATCTCCAAGCACAATAAAAAAAAATGAAGGAATGCGATACACCTGAGTCAAACAAAGCATGAATAGAGTAACCATTTAGTTTAAGTTTACCTTTAATCATATTAGGTGCTGCATTCGCTTCTTGCCGTGTGATGGCGAAAACATGTCTAGGGCATCGTGGGTCTTTTCACTGCATCATCACGCCTTGGCTCCCAACAATTTTGCAACATATGACCCGATTTCCCACAATTATAATAAATAAAGTACGAACGATCACCATGACTGAATCCGCATTTTGTGTACGGATTTGATGCATTACCAGAACTGTACAAGGATGACGTTAAATCTCTCCCTACATACTCGCTCTAACTAGAACTCCCCTGGTCAAAGCCTCCTCAATAAAAGAGTTCTCTGCCAAATCGACCTCTGTTGGACTAATCCCTGCCAAACCTGCCTCTTTCTCTACCATGGCGGCCTCTATTATGACAACCTCTTCCTTCACTAGAACCTGTGCTACCCCCGCTATTGCTACTACCTGAATCACTTCCTTTACTAATTCCTCCTATAGGTCCTAGGTGAGAAAAGGCTCAAATGATGAAATTCCTTCTATGCTCCTTGGCCTCCTTCATCCGCTTGGATAGGGCATGTATCTTCGTACACAAATCCTCAAAGGACATAAACTCCACCACAGATAACCACTACTTGAACTTTGGACAAGCTCCCTCAAACAAACTCTGAGCAATCCACATATAATCGGGATAATTATTCAGATAAGTAGAGTATTTTGCCAAGTCCATAAACTGGTCAATGTTGTCATCTACTGATAGGTTCCCTTGCTGATAATCTAGGAACTCGGCTTTTTTCTGCATCATAAGTACCAGAGGGATGTAGTGTGTAATGAAATACTCCTTAAACTGATCCCAAGTCATAGGAGGATTCATCGCTTCAACACTCGGGAGAACACTTCTCTACCATCTCTTGGCCTTCTTTTCAAGCTTAAACGCTGTCGGTTGCACCCTTTGCTCTGAGGTGCAATCCATCACACTGAAGATGTTCTCCAGCTATTCTATCTAATTCTCAGCCTATGAAACATCCATGGTACCTTCGAAAGATGGAGGATTGAACTTCCGAAAGTCCTTTAATTATGAAGAGATACCACTTCTTCCAACTCTTGGGACTCTCTTAGGATCCACCACATTCTCATTCTCATCCTTACCTGCATTCAAGTCCACAAACATGCCAGCCTTTTCATTCACATCCCCCTGTTCTTGCCTATCCATTTACTCTTGCAACCTGTTCAACGTCTCCTCCAGCGTATTTACTTGATTACTTATGCCAGCCAGCATCAAATGCATCTACCTCATGAGATCACTATTACTTGGTTTTCCTTTGCGAGACATCCTTCCAACACATAAGCAACAACACATTCAGATATATGGTTCTGGACTAGTATTGCAGTGAGAATATAGTCTATGTATTCAAAATTGTGCCAAGTAGTACTTCAAGCAGAAACAAACGCCCAAAACCATTGCTCTGATACCAAAATGTAACAACCTACCTCCAAATACCTCCAGACTTAACCAAAAACTTCAAAATCCAACCAAACACAATCCAAACATCTCAAAACAAGATCCCAAAACTTCAGAACAGTGGAAACAAACTAAACAACATCAAAATCTAAGTTAGGGCCACGACCGCTACAGTACTACCATGACTCTGGCTTTCCCTGCTACGGGAAGGGTACTGCCTTCATTAGCACCGTGGCCTGGACACTTAAGCTGCGCCGCCCCCTCCTGATTTTCACACCAGCAAAAACTCAACTCCAGGGTGAACTTCCAACACGCATAACTTTATGCTCCGACCTTCGATTGACTTGATTCTAACTCTTACAAGTCAATCTAGTCCCAACCTATCCATAGGCACCACTTTTACCTCAATCCAAATCCGTATGGATATTCTGGACCCTTGAAACCTTTTGGCCACTTATTGACCAAAACTTACCACTAACAACCTCCGAATGCCACCAAAGGCAAATAGTCACTCAAAAACCATTCATACAAGTCCAAAACCCTCAAACCAACTTGTCCAAAGAGGTTTTACCTCAAAGGAACCACTCCTCTGAGATTTGACACCCTTGAACTCCATATTGACAAATCAGGCTACAGGCCCTAAAACATACCAATGAGGCCCAAATCCACTTTTGGCTCACCAACACCACCATACTTACATCCCTACATCCAAAACAATGCAAACACCACAATACAACATACACATTACATATAACACAATTTCACATACATATCCATACACACATCCATTACAAAACATTCTATCCTACTTGGCATAAGATACATATCCAAATTGCACGAACACTACATAGACCTAATATTCCCACATCCAAAGCTACTCCTGCATCTTCTCCGAACTAGTGCTAGAACTATCACCTGAAAGGTTAGTTCATGGGAGAGGGATGTGAGACAATGTCTTAGTAACGGGGACAACCACACACGTATATATATACATATATCTCATACAACTCATGAATGCAATGTGAAATAAATAAAATGCATGTCTCCCTCACACACAGCTAAAACCAAGCGCTGTCGTCATAACATGACATATCATATAGGCAATTCTCTTCCAACAATTGGTGAAGACTGATTCCGAGATATCACCAAGCTCACCTCTAATTAGTGCACCCGACCAAAGGTAATACTAATATTTGGACCATGGCTCTCCTTCCCCTTTCGTATCATGAATTGACAACAATTTAGGGAGGATGCAGTCCACTGCGCACCTTTCCCCTCCTAGCCATAGGAGGAGATTTAGCCTTAGGGATCCCATTCTTATCATCCCTAACATATATATTCCATCCTTATCCTCCCAAACATATATATATATATATATATTCCATCCTTATCCTCCTTAACATATATCATCATATATTATATCATCATCACCACCCAATCAACCATATATCACAATCTCACAATTTTATTTGGTGATGCTCATGTATCATCATATAATTATCATCATCATCATGATCTTAATGTCATGTATCATCATATAATCATCATCATCATATCACCAAGCTCACCTCTAATTAGTGTACCCGGCCAAAGGTAACACTAATATTTGGGTCGTAGCTCTCCTTCATCTTTCTTACCACGAATTGACAATAATTTAGGGAAGGTGCAGTCTACTGCGTGCCTTTCTTCTCCTAGCCATAGGAGGAGATTTAGCCTCAAGCATCCCATTCTTATCATCCCTAACATATATATTCCATCCTTATCCTCCCAAACATATATATATATATACTCCATCCTTATCCTCCTTAACATATATCATTATATATCATATCATCATCACCACCCAATCCACCATATATTACAATCTCATAATTTTATGTGGTGATGCTCATGTATCATCATATAATCATCATCATCATCATGATCTTAATGTCATGTCATGCATCATGCCATATCATATCAATATCATCATCATAGTCATAATCATCATCATCTAGCTGTGTACATACCACAATATATATATATAGAAAATAGTACACACAAATACATCAATATTGTGGTATGAAAGAAACATGCATATATATATAAGTATACATACTATCATACCATACAAACAATACAATACATAAAACCACACGGTTGCCTCAGGTTGTCAATACCACACATGCAGATTCCACAAGCTTTCTTGAACACCAATCCCACGACTAGCCTTCTCCAATTAGCCAGCAACCTTAATAATATCATAATACCTCAATTAACATAACATACCAAATATCCAAATTCCATAATTCAACTACTTTAGCCTAACCCAAGGTTCCAACACCACTTTCATGCATCATCAAGCTCCTAGGGACCATTTAAACACCAATCAAACATATACAATTCGAATCCCCCAAGAGCCCTAACCAAAGCAACCTAGGGTTAAGCTCAAATCATACATACACCTTTCAAAACTTGAACCCAAGCAGTAAGAACACCAAAACATACTTTCTTAACCACATAACATCCATTTCAATAGGTGGATTTCGGCCAAAATCGAAGATCTCAACTTATAACTGAAAAACCCTAAGTTTCAACCGAAAAAAATTGAGAGAAAGGAGTAGGGATCACTTACCAATGTGAATCCAAACTTTCAAGGTCTGAAAATTACTCCTAGAGGCCGGATTACTCGAACCCTAGCACTGCTCCTCCATTGTTCCCTCCGTTTCTTTCTTTCTTTTCGCATTCGACTGACCAAAATGTTTCTGATTTAAACCGCAAAACCAACTCTTGCCGTGGCTCCAGACACCTTCGCCATGGTGCCACCATGATTTAGCCAGAAAATGCTACTAGACTTGCTCTTGCCGCGGTGGCTCTGCTTTAGGCTGCGATATAGAGTCCAATTTTTCCTCCACTTGAGTCTTCCTCCATCCTGTTTCCTCCAGTTTTGCACATAATGACAAGAAAGATATCATGAAGGGTGTTACATTGATTTTTTTTTCTTGCCCGAAGCCTAATGATTTGCCAAAACACAATCATTCTGCGTAAAGTCTCCCCGCCCTAATCTAAATTGTATTTGAAGTTTCCTCTTTTTCTAAGATAGGTAGTTGAAGTTCCCATGTTTTCGCTCTCTCCACATCTATCTCACCAATAATTGCATGCTTCCAAAGAAAGTAGATATCAGAGTCTTCCAATTGGTAGCTGCATAATTATTGGGTGGCTTACTCTAGCAGCATCTATTTACATTCTTATTTAAGCTTCTAAAAAATGACTAAAATTCATTCTACTGCTTCATTTATCTATTCTCTACATATCCCTTTGTTCAAGTACTGCAATTTGGCGAGTTGGCATGCTTGCTCTCATTTTGGATTATATAGAACTTGATAATTCTCAGTAAAACCAATGATGCACATGAAAGAAAAAACCCAAAAGAGCATTATAACCATGATAAGAAGGATCAGTTTTCTTCCCCACCATTAGTTGCATCCCCTATTGCTACCACCATCACCTCTCCCACTAGGATTCCAAGAAACCCCACCATTCCCCTAGCATTTACGTCCTTCCAAGTAGGGTGGCACGAACAATAACTCCACATTTTGGTGAGTTATATAAGCATCGTTAAATAAAGCATAGATATGAAGAATGGTACACCCTGAAGGTTGAAAACGGAAGAAAAAGAGAAAACAAAAGTTAAAAAGAAGACAAACAGTAGGATTTTTTTTTCTTTTGGCAAAGATCATGTTGATTTTCAGATTTTGTGAGAAGGTCAATTAATAATATTTGGCCCTCCATCTTAATTGTAATTTTTAGGGAGAATTATAGTTGGGAACCTGTAGTGTGAATTAATTAGAAGAAAGAACTTTAGTTCATAAAAAATGTTAAAATCTGAAATATTGAATAGTAAAATTAGAAGAATGAGAATAATTAATCTTATTTTCATAATAAATTTATTATTTTGGTTTTAAATTGTAATTCTCACAATTTTTATCCCCCTTCAGAATAAATATTAACTGGTTTAAGTCCTTCACATTAATTTCCCCAAAGAAAAATGTTATGATTTTACAAATCCACTCTTCCCTTCCATCATTTTCTCCCAAATATCACAAATGAATTGTATAAATTCAAATTTCAAATATTACTCAAAGATTACAAATATTTTGTTATCCTGTTTTTGTAAATTTAATTTTCTATCTATCTTATAATATCATACTACCTCTATTCCTCAATATAAGTATTATTCGAGAGATTTTTCATGTTCCAAAAATATAAGAAATAAAAAAGTTTCGTAGGTGTATTTAATACATTTTTTTTTTATAAAACTGTCCCTAATTAAATTAATACAATTTATTCTTACTAATTACATAACGTAAAAGTGATTAACATTATTTTTTTCAATTTATCAGAAAAAAAGTGATTAACATTAAATGAAAGCATTTTTGAAAATTAATTTGTATTTATGACAAATTTAATAATTTTAATTATTTTTTCTATTTTATGTAATTTTATTTTTTATCCTTTATATTAAAAAATGGATGTAGTGTTTTTTAAAATTTTAGAATGTCTCGTGCAACGCACTAATAAACAATCTATCTAATTGATATTAAATCCTCGTAAGCGATATTTTCTCATATAAAGGTATTTTATCAACATTGCAGTGAAATACAAAATCAATCAAATTTGTTTCATCTTGAGATGTATAAAATCTAGACTGTCAAAATTATTTCTATAGTGTTTTGATTATTGTCAAAATTATTTCTATAGTGTTTTGATTTGTGGTAAAACACTAACACTACTAAGATTATTTACCACGACAGAGAAACTAATCCACGCGTGAGTGATAAGGAAAGAAAAAAATTACTTTGAGGTTATTTTAGTTATAAAGACATAGATGTCTCATATTTTCCTAAAATTATCTTTTTTATTTTCAAGATTAATATAAGTCTCACATCAATTTTATTAAAATTATATGGACATCCCTCTATTTTTTAAAATTCCAAAACCAGCTAAAAAAGGACATTTAATTGCACAAATCTCCCTTAAATGTTGTTAAAATTACATGAACCACTCCTCTATTTGAAAATAAAAGAGATCTATGTGAATTTTTAGACAAATTAATGGATCTACATCATAAAATACCGATATAAACCTATCTTATATCCTAGTAGCGACCAGAGAGATGGGTCCAGGTGGGCAGACACAACCTTCCAACTCCCGGGGGGCCAACTTTTATAAATAAATAAATTTATATATAATTTTTATTATTTTAAATTTCTTTTCAGAGGAAGATTCACGGACCAGTAGAAGCCATGATCCCCCTAAAGTTTTTTAATCTTTGTTTTATGTTAGGTAATTTTTTACTAAATTTTTATATTATAAATATATTACGTATTTTTGGTCCCTCAAAATTTATATTTGACTCTACAAGTAGGTTAGAAATCTAAAAAGTCAATATTCTTTCACTCTTTTAATTTACTAAATATCAACTTTACCCTTTTTTTAATTTTTTCTTTTGTTTATTTTTTCCTCTCACCCTTCATTTTTCACTTCTCACTTTCCTCTCTATGTTCCTTTACTCCTCCCTCCCTCCCTTCATTTTCAATTTCATTTTCTCCTCTCTCTTCTTTTAATAGGATTATTACTTGTGAACGTGTCTCCTTTGGTGGAATAAATGAATTTATATTATTAGAGGGTTAATGTGACTTCTCAACTCCCTTTGTATTATTATTACTTGCACATGTTTAAACCTTGCTATTGATATGACAACCGCGTTGGCAAGTAATTTGGAAGTACCTTTGTCCAAGAAAAATGGGGCGGAGATGTGGGGAAACTTTAGTTTGCCGTTATGAGGAAAAGTGCATAGGAAAATTACTACTTTCCTTTGTTGTTATTATAAAAGCCATAAAGGAAAGTCCTTGGTCCATCTGGCAAGGACTACATTTGCATTTCCTTTGCGGTAAGTTAAGAAACACAAAGGAAAATAATTTTTATTTTTAAAAAAATAATTAAAATTTTCCTTTGTGGTTTATTAATAATAGCAAAGGAAAGTATGATTTCTTTGTAGTTACTTCTAATAACTACAGAGAACTTATCAAACACATAAACTAAAAGTTTTTTAATATCGCATCACACTCACTTTGATTTCCTCATTTTTATTCCCTTGTGTGATATTATTCATATATGATTTTAATACTCTGTTTGAATTGGGGAATATGTAGGGAAGGAAAGGAGAGGATGGAATTTTATTAAAATCCCCTTATTTGGTAAAACAAAAATTGGAAGAGGCAAGGCAAAATTTTGTTAAAATTCCCCTTCCCTTTCCCCAGTAACCCTCTCCTCCAAATTGGGGTAATTTGGAGGAATGTATTTTTTATTTTATCTTGACTAAATTATCCTTGGACATTTTTATAATCTCATTCCCTCTTTTTATCGAGATAACCCTTATTCTGAAGCAAGTATATATTTGCCCTCAACACTCGCCTCTATGTGCTGTGTGCCGCTAAACTGTTGCTGTTAACAAGCTCCGCTTCAACCACCACTCAACTCCTTCATGGTAGTGCATCATGTGAAAATTATAATGGCAAAAAAAAAAAAATAATAATATGTAAAATAATTTTTTAATTTTTTTTCAAAATTTTTCTTTTTTTAAAAATAAAATAGCATTATTTTTAGTACTAAATAATATAATTTTTTGTATAATTTTTTACATTATAATATTGTATAAACATTATTATAATTATATAATATGTAAAATAATTTTTTATTTTTTTCAAAATTTTTATTTTTTTAAAGATGAAATAGCATTATTTTTAGTACTAAATAGTATAATTTTTTGTATAATTGTTTACATTATAATATTGCATAAACATTATTATGATATATAATTACTAATAATGATAAATTTATTTAATAAATAATATGAAAATAAAATATTAGTTCACTATTTTGAATTTAAAATATGGTTATAGATGAAAATTAACTTATTTAAATTTTAATATTAGGTTATGAAACTTATTATTAATATTTTTAAATAATATATACAATATATTAATTTTATTACTACCAGTTTAGCAATGATTTAATCATGATTGAACTATTGAACATTAATCTAAATAATATGTAAAATAATTTTTATTCTTAAAAGTTCTCAAAAATTACCATTACTTTATAATATCACTCTTAATTAAATTTATTGAAAACAATTTATTCCTAATAAGCTCTGTTTGGTCCAAAGTTTTTAATGAGAGAGGAAAGGATTGGAGGGGAATTAATCTTCTCTCTTCGTATGGCTTAAGAAATTGGAGAGGATTCAACCATTCTTTTTTTTTAAATGTAAAATAGGATCAGAAATAGAAACAGAGGAGGGAAGCAGATGGAGGCTAGCTATGAAATATCTGATACTTTTTTTTTTAAAATAAATTATAGTTAAAATTTTCCATTATAAAAATGGGTTAGATAAATATGTTAGCAATAGAAAATACCATGTTAACATTTAAGAATATTTTTTTTGCATTTTCTGCTAATATAATTAATGTGTTAGTGATAGAGAAATGTTTTATTATATTTTAAAAATTACTGAATTAAAAAAACTAGATAAAATTAATGTATAAAAGTGAAATCTAATATAAAATTAAAATATTAAAAGTTCTTTTGCTTTTTCCCCCTTTTATGAGGAGGTTGTCACGATCTTTCCAAACCTCTCCCACACAAGAATAGCATGGTGTGATAAAACAACTTAACCAACAAAAAAAAAACTTAACAAAACATACTTCTTCTTCTTCCTGTGCAGGTTGAAGAAGAAATTGGATTCCTGCAGTGCTCATCTCTCTCAATTACTCAGATATAGTATATTAAAGAAAAATTAATTTATTATACATGTCACACCCGGAGATGTGACGCAGACGGCTCGAAAAATGAAAGAAAAAAGAAAAACGGGTGAAACTGGCCCACCCAACGGAAGGCCGGTTTGGAGGGAGTCACCACCAAAATTTTAAGGAAAATTTTGGAAAACTAAAATATAAAGGACAAAAGGATAAGGATAGTCTGCGAATCAGAGTTGGGTTCAGGAGTACGATTGTGAGTGGGGAAGGTGTTAAGCACCCCCACAATACTCGTTCCTAGGAACGGTTACCTTAGGTTGATCATGTAATTTTTATGGCTTTTGAAAATTATTTTGATTGCCCTTTAGCCATTCACATGCAAAAATAAATGTAAAGATAAGGAAAATGTAAACAAGAAAATAAAGAATAAAATGAAAGTATGGGAAGTTTGGAAAAATAAATTAAAAGGAAAATGTTATTTATTTATAAAAGTGGACTTGACCCAGAATGAGAATCTGGGGCTTACATACCCTACGATAGGAATCAAAATTGACGTAGTTCGAATCAAAAAAGGTGTTACTGGGTTGGTATTTTTTTTATTTTATATATTCTTTGAAAAGAGAGATTTATAGAAAATAATTTGTCTTTAAAAAAAATAATTTTTAGAATTGGTTGGTGTGTTTAACTTGTAAAAGACAGATTAATTTTCATTATTTACTCTTTTCATTTATTATTATTATTATTTTTTGTTTAATCAATTCCTAAAAGAGAATATATGTTTTTCCTCAATTTAAAAAAATAGGATTAAAATTATGTGTGATTTTGAATATTTTATTTTGATTTGAAAGAAAAATATTTGAAAACAATTTTATTTTCACAAAATAAAACCACTTGACTCATGTGAGGACTTTATCACTCACATTATACCCATTGACACCTAAATGTCCACTGTGGTGTTATTCGAGACAAAAAGGCATAGAAAAGTTCGAAAGAAAACAAATAATTCCTTGTACAAATTATTTTTGTTTTCTTTTTATTATAAAAATCATTTAACACCTATTTATTTATTAAAAAAAAGAAATTAAAAAATGTGATCATTACATATGTTTTGAAAAATAATAATCAGCATATGTGGTGACTTTATCACTCACAAGTTGCTGATTTACGCTTACAAGCTCACGGTGTTACCACTCGAAGTAGAAAATACTAGAAGAAAAATTTTAAATGAAAATCAAACAGCATATATGGTGACTTAATTACTCATAATTTGCTGATTTACGCTTATATGCTCACGGTGATACCACTCGTGGCAAAAGGCAAAAGACTTAAAGGACAAAATTGACAAAAAATGAAATCATTTTTATATTAAATTATAAAAAATAAATACGATTATGGTTATTTTATAAAAAAGCGGTAAAATGAATTTAAAAATATGACTTTTATGTATATATATTCATATGTTATTTATTTTTATTTATTTGTTTGTTTTATTTATTTATTTTTTAGAAAAAGAATCAATCAAGATCTGTGGTGACTTTATCACTCACAGCTCACTAATTAACACCTAAATACTCACGGTGTTATCGCTCGAAACATAAAAGTAAAAATAAAAATTTGAAATAAAGGACTCTTATTGAATCATTTATTTTTACTTTCAATCAATAAAAAAAAACCATTGGTACTCATAAATATTAAAAAAAAATAAGATTTAGCCAACGTTTGTACCATGGCAACTCCTCACTCATGGTACACTTAACTGACGCTCTACGGGCACATGGAAACTTGGTCCCTTGTGGCAAACTTTAAAGGCGAAAGGAAGAAAAACCCATAATCAAATAAAAACTAAAATCAGAAATAAAAACAAAAATCAAATACAATTTATCAATGTGTATGTGTGTATGCTTAAATAATAATTTATTTCAACATAAAATTACAAGAAATAAAGAGAGAAAAATCAAACTGTTTTCTCCTTTTGATTGGTCGTTGCTTTGATGAAAGTGATTCATTCTTTTCCAGCTTGACTTCATGCTCCCATATTGCTCAAAAGAAGATAAGAAGATATGAATTAATTTCCAGCTTTAAACTTCCATCAATAAGCTGTCATAGATACCCCAAATCTTTGTTCAAATATAATGGAAAAAATAACTGTAGCCATGATGCCTAGGAGTCATGCAATATAGTTAAGGTTACCCTTGTCATTTGGACTCAAATAGGCCAATCCCACTTGCATAGCGACTTGATACAAGTCCCACAATCAAATTCAAATAAATGTTTCATATGTACAGCAATTACACCCAATCTTTAAATGGAAAGAACCTGGGAAAATAGTTCATTTATAGGCATAAAACGGCACATGAACATGCAGCACACTAAACTAATTTTTTTTTTGGGCATGGAGAATCAGAGAGATATGACCCTTTCTCATTACTATAACTACATATAACCATGCATCAGCCAAATCAATGCTCAAATATAGAAACAAAAGGTTATATGACAACTTGAGAAGCTTAAAACCAAATGGGTGGGTGCCATAGCTAATCCAATCATTAACTGAAAGGAACATGGCCTGTGATCATCTTTCTGACACATGAAGTAGAACCAATGAGTTTGTAACAGTGAAGACAGGTTTAGAATATCAAAGTGAGGTGTAATTAGCGTGACTTAGAGCTATAAACAAAACCAACACCTAAAACAAACCTCCTCATACAAAATCAAAGTTAAATGATAATTTCACTAAGCTCAAGCAAAATTTATGCAGCAACAGAATTTCTCAAGTTCAAATTAAAGCCAAATGATCACTTTCCAAAGCTTGAAGTTAGTCCTATGCACTAAAATAGCAGCAATAAGTTACAACAAGCTTCTTACACGTAAGTGAAACCAATAGGATCTATCTTTGCGCTTAGGCGAGCCAATATTAATACCATTCACACACAAGAGTATAATGCATTCTCATGACTCATTCTAGCACTCTCTTGATAATCCACAAGATCTTTGAGAGATGTTTACACACAAAACAAAATAACCCTCCATCGAGCATTTTTTGAACACTTGATGGACGCACTCAAAAGCAAGCATTGAACATTGTAATTTTCCTATCTTGAATGCTAGACACTAACCAGAAAGCTAAATCAACACTACATAATATTTTGGTACACGAATAGCAAATAAGACTAAAGGTTATCCAGCTTTCCCACAAAACACATTTCTCAACTAAAGCAACCAACTTTGAGCAGTTCAATGTCATTTTGAAACATTCAATCTTTGGCAAGAGTGAAGCAAATAGGAGCGGAAGAATGTTACAAAGAGGTCGTACACATAGATTCAAAGAAAAGGCTTCAGGCAGAGTATACATTATCCAAAGACAAACTAGGTGTTTGGTTTTAATCTACAAGTAACACATAATGGTGCATACAGACTAGGCCACATCCACCATTGCTACTTATCATTGTCAGGAACAACATTGACCACATTTCTAAGCACCACAAAAATGAGCTTTAGACAGAAAATAACAACAGAAAAGAGGATTCCCATATCACCATAAAACCAAACTCATGATTCCTGTGAGGTGAAAATTTTGATAATACAGCACTACCAATACAAAATCCTAGATGAATAAAAAAACAGAGTACCAAACTATGTGGCTATGGCAACTAACTTTCAAAAATAAAGTTTGAAGTCAGTTTTGATCGAAAATTTCTCAACCTATTGCTAGAAAGCTAAGCTTTAGAACAGAAATTACCAATTGAAGACCCAAGCTTCTTTCCTTCTTCACCGTTCTGCTCTCTTGTTTAAAGCTTCATTCACGTCCTTGGTTCTCGAGTTTGTGCTTGGTCACCAAACCATCGATAGAAGCATGCAAAGGATGAGGGAGTCAGTGGCATTTCGCTGAGCACACATTCGAGTTCGAGCTTCGGTTGCACTTGCTGACTTGTAGGTTGCTGATGGTGAGGGAGAGTGAGGCTATGACTATGAGGGACCGATTAGACTGGATGGGTGAAGGATGAGGGCCATTGCTGTCTAGGTGAGTAGAGTGTGGCTAACCATGTGGGATTGGGACACCAATGATGATGCGGTACAGCTAGACCAGATGATGCAAATGCGATGTGGACAGTGGATGGGCAGGCTAAGTAGGAGGGAACTTAGAATTGAAAGTCGAAAGAGAGAGTTGTATAAAAAAGAAAATCAAAAAAGAGAGACAAAGGAAGAGAAACGAATTTGGAGATGTCGAAGGGAGGGAGACTGAGATGCGGACAGCCGAATTCCAAGTGGGACTCTCGGGATCCTCTACTCTCTCCTTGCCTCTGCAATTTAGGATTTCTTCCCCCGCGGCTGCCTTAACTCCTTCTGATTTTTCTTTTCTCATGGCCTGCTCCCCCCAGCTCCCCTCTATGTCTCACGCGGCCCTCCCCTTGTGTCTCACACCTGAGCCCTCTATTAGGGCTTAGGGTGAGTTCAGACCTGAGCCCTCCAAATGGGCTCAAGTCCATCTTGGGCTGAAACAAATTCAGCCTAAGGTTAAAACCTTTTTTTTCTTTTTTTTATTATTTTTTTTTGTTTTTTTCTCTTTTTTTTAATCTTTTCTTTCTTTTTTTTTTTGACATTTTCTATTATTTATTTATTATTATATTTTTACTATTATTTATTATTATTATTATTATATTTATATATTTTTAAAATTATCCAGATAAAATATGATGTTCACAATATATAAAATAAAAAAATATAAAAATAACATAAATATTTTAACTTTTATATTGTATTTAAACAAAATGAGGGAATACAATTCCGTTGAAGGATAGAGAAGACCCCTGGAGGGAGATGAAACCAGTAGATAACTTGCGCGTGAAAGTAAGTCCTCTGTATCGGCCTCCGAAATTGACCATCGAATCTCAATTAATGTGAGGAAAGAAGGTGCGAGCTTTCTTCAATGTCTTAGATTGCTTGTTCCGCAATTGATTGATGTTATGATAATGATCTTATTTTATTGAAATGTGGAAAATGCTTTAATATATACTTCTTCTTCTCGCTCTTTGTATAAATACCTTCTAACTATTTTATATAAATTAAAAAATTTTATTATTTTTTTAAAATTTTAAAAAATAAAAAGATAATTATTTTTTTATTTTTATATAATATAATAATGTAATTTACATTAAATATTATTTAACTAATTGAGAATATTTTTTATTTATTTAAAAAATCTAATAATAATTTATAAAATAATTAAATAATAAAAATAAAATATAAAAAAATTTACTAAATATTATAAAATTTTTTATAAAAAATTAAATAAAACTTCTAGAAGATCCATATATTGAAAAAAAATTGGGAGGGAGTACGTTATGAAGGAAAAGGACAACATTGGCAAAAGAAACTGAACCACCCTTTTGACATTTTCTCTTTATACAGCACTGCATGATAAAGAAGCTGACCCGGACAGAACTTGGTTGGGACAAATGGTTTTACTTGTACTTCACACACGTGACATTATTCTAGCATTTTTCCCTCAAAATTTTTTTTTATCTTTCAGGTTTTTGGAGTCTTAAAATTTTATTAAACACAGGGATTTGACATTATCTTTCTGTTGTATAATATTCCAGACTTAAATAGACGATTATTAATGGATTCAAATATTACTTAAATTGTTAGAGCCATGCATCTCATGAAATGTCAGAATCATGCTTTTTGTTTAATTATTTTAAAAAGGAAAAGCGCGCTTACAATATTGATTATGAATTTTCAATAATTATATATGTTCCGGAGAATAAGGTATGGTCGTTTTTGTTTTATAACTATGCAATATTGCATTATACAAACATTTAAAAATTCCAGTTAACTTTTCTGTTGGTCAGAAATTGACAAGCAGTTGAGAGCAGTTTCGGGTGATACAATTAATACAAAAGTCATTCGGACTGATTCCAAAGAGAAGACTTTTGTGGTGGCACTTAATTATTTAAGAGGGTTAATGCTTCTTGGGAACTAAAGACTCAATAAGCAATTGCGATTCCATTCTCAATTCCTTGGTGGTTGCCTACAATGGAGTATTTCGAAAGCAGCTCTTCATCATCAAAACCGGTTCATGTCTATCTAAGCTTTCGAGGCGATGACGACACTTGTAAATTCATCCATCGCCTTTCAGCTGCTCTTAAAGCACAAGGTTTGAGAATCATGGGAGATGATAAGAAGCTTGAAAAGACACACTCCAATCTTCCACCTCACCTGCTCCAAGCAATTCAAAAATCATGGATTTGGATTGTTGTCTTCTCCAAAAACTATGCTTCTTCATCATGGTGTTTGAAGGAACTGGAGGTTGCTAGCTGTCATATTTTTGATCCGCCCGGTTCAGTTACTACCATGCACTATGTAGATCCAGTCATTGCTGAACATGAAGAAAGGTTTGAAGCAGATACAGAGAAGGTAAAATTAACTATGAAGCAAATGACCCATCGCTGTGGCCCTACGAACGTACGAGATAGAGTGATACCAGTTTATTACGATGTAGATCCATCCGTTGCTGAACATGTTGAAGAAAAGATGGGACTAAATATTGAGGAAAGGATGGCCGAAAGAACAGAAAATATTCAAGAATGGGACAGAAGGAATGTCCCCATGAATTTGGACAATCTTATCGATGGCTTAATACTCGACTGGAGCCGGCGATTTATTAAAGAAGTGGTCAATCTCTCTGGCTGGGATGTACATAAGTGAGTAATTTTGCTCTTGATTTTGTTTTTCCTTATTCCATATTTCTCCCCTAAGTCTCAATACGGAAATTGCACATATTTTTGTTTTAAGTAATTGTTAATCAATTCCTTGCTTATCTCAAAGTGAAGAAGGTTTTTTTTCCCTCATCTACTTTTTATTTTTTTTCCCCTTTTTTTTATTGTTGGTTTTTGGCTTAGATTTCCCTCATCTTACTCACACCTAGATTGGCTGATTTTGTAAAATAGCAATATAGTGCTGTTATATTATATACTCCTCTCTTCACTTATATATTTTTTATCAGTCATTTTAAAATTTACAATTAAAAATCATTTTTATTTTTGTATCCTCTTTAATTTCATCTAAAAAGTATAAAACAATTTTCGTATAAAAATAATTTTATAATTAAAATTTGCACGGTCCAAATTTAATGTATTATTATAATCGCCACACCATCAGTAGGAGAGAATGGGATCACGACTTAGGTGGAAACAATTTTGATTGATTTAATGTTCTTGTTTTCTCATTTTGTTTTCAGCTCAAGGTCACAAGTTATTCACATATTTCTGAATATTAGGTCTTGTTAAAATTTTTATATTTTATATTTGTTGCAGATATTTTTGTTTGAATAACTGCCGTTCAAATTAAACGTGGTTTCTCCTTATCCATTCATACCTAGATTTGCTTCCTAGCTCTATCTGTCGTAACAATATATTTCACCTAAACTTCTTTTTTTTTTTGAAAAAATATAAGTATAGTATGGTGATATTTTATTATATATCTGCTTTTTCTTTTTTACTTTTAGTCACTATTTTTCTAAATTTACGATTAGAATTTTTTTTTCCATTTGGAATCGTATTTAATTTAACATAAAAACAATACAACTTTTCTAAAAAATATATATGAAATATAGATCGTCCGGATTTAATTTATCATTTAATTTATTATGTAAGATAGCAGTACGTTGCACGGACGAGGATCTCCTTTTCTCTAACTCCTTAATTAGGTGGAAACAAATTTAATTCATTTACAGTTTTTATTTTCTTTTTGTTTTCAGCTCAGGGTCCCAAGCTATTCAGGGAATTGTTAGAGAGGTTAAGAAGAAAACCGATCAAATATTTTATGGCCATTTTAGCTTTGTTGGGATGCAATCTCGTCTGGAAGAAGCAGAAAAGCTAATGCATTTGGGTTCAGAGGATGAAGTTCGAGTTGTAGGCATTTGTGGTATGGGCGGATTAGGGAAGTCTTCTCTTGCTGCAGTTTTATATCTTAAGATATTTCACCATTTTGATGCTTTTTGTTTCCTTTCAAATGTAAGCGGATGTTTATAGCATGGTGATCTTTCTCTAGAAGAACTTCTTCATAGAAATTTGGAGACAGATAATTTAGAGATAAGAGATATTATAAGCGAAGAGTTCTTAGCATGCAAAAGGTTAAGAAACCACAAGATTCTCATAGTTCTTGATGGTGTCGATCTTGTAAAAAATCTAGAAGAATTGAACTTGGTTGAAAAATCTGAGAGTTATTTTGGTCAAGGGAGTAGAGTCATCATAACAACTAGAGATGAAAAAGTCCTTGAAATGTCTAAGGTTGATGCCATTTATAAACCTATATTGTTAACTAAGGATGAAGCTTTTCAACTGTTTTGTTCTAAGGCTTTCCCAAGTGAATATCCTATTGGTGGTTTTGAAGAGATGATAAATAAGGTGCTGGAATATGCTGATGGCCTGCCATTTGCAATTGAAATGCTGGGTTCATTCTTGTTTGGAAAAAGCATCCCAGAATGGAGAAATTTCCTGTCTAGAGAAGAGATTATTTCTCCCTGTTATATAATGGTGGTGCTGAGAAAAAGTTTTGATGAGCTGGATGAAATGAGTAAGGATATGTTTCTAGACATAGCATGTTTTTTTGTAGGGAAGGACATTACTTGTGTAAAGGAAATTTTACATGATTGTGGCTTTTTTGAAGAGATAGGAATCAAACTTCTTGTTGAAAAATCACTTATAACTATTTCGAAACAAAGAATACAAATGCATGGTATGTTGCAAGCAATGGGGCGAGAAATTGTACGACAAGAATGCCCAAGTCAGCCAAAAAATCGAAGTAGATTATGGCTTTTCAGTGATACCAAATATGTCATGAGCAAGAATTGTGTTTTCAGAAGAGATAGGGAAGGCAAGTTTTCAATGAGCCCAAAAATGGTAAGTTTCGTGCTCCCCATTTTTCTTCAGCAAAACATTATAATCTATAAAATTAAATTAATAATCTAAAATCTATATAATTAAAGTAATAATATAACATTTTGTTTTATATATATATATATATAACTGCTTTCTCTATTTTTTTTTTCCTAGGCAATTGAAAATGTTGAAGCTATAGTGTTGGATTTGGAAGAGACAAAAAGGGTTACATTGAGGATCGAAGCTTTATCATATATGAGCAACCTTAGATTGCTCATATTTCGTAACGTGAATTTTTCTGGAACCCTTTACAATCTTTCAAGCAAGCTACGATATGTTTCATGGCATCAATATCCTTTCACTTCTTTGCCATCAAATTTTAAGTCAGATACACTCGGTCAATTAATTATGCCTGATAGCAATATCACTGAAGTATGGATGGGCAAAATGGTAATGATGATGCATGTTCTTTTTTTGTTCTCTTTTTATTTATTACACATTTAAAAAGCTTGGAGTTATTTAATCAAATCCATGGTAATATAGATATCTGTTGCTTCATGCATGTTAAGTGTGTCAAGTTTCATGTTTTTAATTTTAAATACGATTTTAGCTAATTATCTCTTCTCTCATGTTTTTTCTCATTCACAGATGCTCCCTAATTTGAGAAATATGAATCTTCATGGCTCAAACAATTTGATCAAGACGCCAGATTTTGAGAGTTCCAAATCTTGAGAAGCTAGACCCCGAAGGATGCACTGGATTATTACAACTTGATCCATCTATTGCTAAACTTCCAAAGCTCAAAGTCTTAAATTTGAGAAATTGCATTAATCTTGTTAGTATCCCTAATTCCTTATTTTCTCTAAGCTGTTTGGAAATTTTAAATCTAGCTTGCTGCACAAAACTTGCTTCTTGTTTGAATTATTTTCCTCTTGAGGAGCTTAATGATAGTGACACTCCACAGCAATCATTTCCTTCTAAGGGAAAGTTATGGAGGCAAAAATCTATATAAGTGTATTTGGTATTCAGAAATGCTATAATTAATCTTTTTTCTTAATTTTTCAATCATCGATCTGTGCTTCTCATACCTCCCACTCTCCAACTCTTCCTTTGCTCCTCTCTCTGTCTCTATTTCAACATTTCATTTTTTTTTTTGTTGAACCGAGTGTTCGAGTCCCTTCACACTGAAACTAAAATATGGTCAAAAATTAAAAAAAAGAAAAAGAAATGTGAATATTTTTTATTCTAAGTAGTATTTGGAAGCATGGCTGAAAAAGGAACTAATATTTGTGAGCCACAGAATCCACATTTTTATTCCCTCATGTGAAATTATTCATACGTGATTTTAAATGTAGAAAAATTATTAATTCATATTCAAAAGTTTTAAAAAATTAGTTAAGCAGTAAAAATCACGGTTTATCGTAAAGAATAGACAAATTAACAACAAAAAATTATATACTCAAATTTAATAATAAAAAGTTTATTAATAAATGAGTGAATATATTACTTCTATGCAGGATGTCACCTGTCATCACACACGCACACACATATTTATTGGAATTTGTGGAAGGAATTAATTAGATATAGGAAAATTGAATTATTTACTCTATTGAGTGATGATATAATGATACAAACCAGAAATCTGAGGAAATAATGAACAATGAAAATGAACGATGAACTCAAAGGTGAATTGTTCACATAGTGACATTGAACAATGAACAATGAAAAATGATCCGTATGTTTATATTTTAAGCTTTTTGATTTTGTTTTTTGAAAAACTAGTTTCCAGTTTGTCGTTAACAAATTATTTTCATTCTTTTTTTATTTTTCAAAATAAGAATTCAAAATAAAAAAGTATTATTTAATATATTAAAATTGCTGATTATAATTTTCTTTGTTACGTCAAATTATTATTATTATTATTATTATTTACTCTATAGAGTTTACTATGAGGGCAAGAAATCCATGGGAGAAGTTTCAATTCGACCTTTATAAAGAAGCTTTTAAAGTGACTTTATCTTATCTTTTCTTTTCTTTTTTCTTTTGAAGAAAAGGGTTAAAAAACACCTAGAAAATTATATAGAGTGATTTAGGGGATGTTTTTCTCTCTTTTATCAATGTCTAAAATATGTTCACAACCTACTGGACGTTGAGTAAAAACAAGAAAATTGCTATCAATGTTATATGCCTATTGAGCTAGCCTGATAACATTTTTATTTGCTTCTCTGATCGTATGCTTAATTATATTGATCGAGTCTCCAGTAAATGGACTTTAGCACACCAAACACACAACCTAGTGGAATCCATTTCCAATTCCATTTCTCTGATCCAAGTTTCAGCCAACCAAACAGGGCATTATGTTGTGTTTGGTTGGAAGCAATAGATACTGTGTGTGTGGAACCGGAATTGATGTCATTCATTCCTTGAGTATGTTTGGTAGCATTTTGTACATGCCTATTCCTTTCCCATTGGAATGGCCATCCCCACACTTTTGGGAATGAAGATTCTATGAGCTAAGTGATGGAATGGTGGGATTCCATGGAATGGTGGTCAAAAAGCCAATAATGCCCCTTATGATAAAATGTTTTCCCTTTCCTTCCTGCTGTTTGATCTAGCGACCAGGAAGAATTGGTGGGTATATGAGGCATCTTCACTGAGCCACTTGTCATCTTCAATTAAAGCATGCAATGAATAATATATATAGAATTAAAAAATGACATTATTTTTAAAATAATTTTATTGTAATTTTATAAAATGAACTATATTATCACAATAAACACTGTTTTAATTTTTGAATAAAATACATTAAAAATTTAAAATATATATTTTATTATTTTATTAAATATATGTAAAAATATTTTCTTAATAATTAATATGTGACATAAATACTTAATAATTAATAAAAATGTTATAATATAATAGGGTTATAATTGTCATATTAAACACAAATGTCTATTGCATTTCATAACATATCAAACAAACTTATCTCATTTCATTAATCTTTATTCATATTCCCATTCCCATTCCCATAAAATGATTTTGCGAACTAAATGTAGCATAAGGGAGTTGATAGGTCACATTAATCCTGTAGTGTAACATTCCCATATCAAGATAAAACTGCATATAAAACTACAAGCATCAGTCCGGTCCAAAGAAAAAACTACTAGCATCAGCGAGATATTAATTACCCATCATTATCGTCTCCCTTAAACAAACATCAACATCAACATCCTGCATAATATGTCAAGTAATAAAACTTGTTTTCATGGGATGGGATAAACGACTATTTTTCCTGTGGCTCCGTTAGTTTTAAGATGGGCAAATGCTTCCTTCGTATGAGAAAATGGAAAGGAACCTTGGGATCTCTAACATCCTCCCATCTGAAGTCACTATGAACATAATCGTTGGTGGAATTCCAGGAGGTAATATTGTCACCACTTTACCTCCTTCTTTAATAGCCTTGAATATATGCACGCTCAGTCTCTCCTGTTTGTCATATTGATTTAAAAAGTCAATATTCATATATCTACAATATATACATACATATATATATCTGTCTATTTGTGTATAGAGAGGATATTGGTAATCTATATATGAAGTATTTGAATCTGACCTACTGCATCATAAACAACATCAAATTTTTCTGGAAGATCTTAGTATCTCTCCCTTGTATAGAGAATAGCCAAATCTGCACCCAAATTTCTCAGCAATTCCAATTTTCTAGTGCTTGAAGTTACTGCTATCCCATAACAATGCTTGGCCAGCTGCCTCAAGCAAAATAGTACATAACAATATATATCAACTCTCATTTACTAACCAAATCATTGGAACCCACAAATTTGTTCTATATTGTAGAGGAAGCTACATTGATTTTAATGAGAATTTGGTTTTCCCTTCCCTTTATAATACCATCAGACGTCAAAGTAGTATAGTTGCCCTATTAAGCTTAAGGAAGCTAAAGGGATGCTAGCAGCCTCCGAGAAGCTCAGATTTGGAGGTTTCAAGGCCAAAAGTTTCTCTTCTACAGCAGTATACTCGGCTAAACACTAGTACAAAATATGCTTTTAACATCTACATTTTAGATCGGGTAAAAAATAACCAATCTAAAAAATAGAACCAATGGCACTTTTGTAAATAAACTGTGAAGTATGGGACTTTCTGGATCGGTTATAAAAATAACCGATGTATAAAATACTTTCTAGATAAGTAGAAAAAATACACCGATCTAAAAGATAAAATAATATAAATAAAAAATACTTTTTCCCGTTTTTTAGATCTAATGGCAAAACCTAGTGATCTAAAACATTTCACCGCGTTCTGGAAAAATTAGCTTTTTACTTCCCCGCCATTCTGCTTCATTTTCGACCTAACCCTACCTCTCCTGTGTTCTGAAAAATCTCTAGCTCTCAAAACACAATCCACTCCTTTCGCACAGCTGTCGCCCGTCTCTCTCCTAATAGGTCGTCTTTTTCCTCTTCCTCTTGTAGTCATGGGTAGATAGGAGTTTGGAGTTTGCGATTGAGGTTAGTAAATCCATTTTCCATCTCTTTTTCCGTCTTGTGGTCATCGGTCTCACACTTGCCAATCGCAATCACCAATCACACTCAATTTCAGTCCTCACTGCCTCAGTTCAGCCTTTCTATCGTTTCAGTCCTCTCTCCTTCTTTGCTTGGTCGTGCTCACCAATCGCACTCAATTTCTATGCAATTTTAATAGTTGGTAATGCTATTGTTCTCCATTCTGTCCTTTTAGTGTTGGGTAACTAAGGCAAGAATTGGAGTACTAGCTAATTCCCTACTATGCTTTTTTACTGTTGCTCATGTTCCTTCATGTTTCCTGCTGTTTCCTTTTTTTTGCTGTTAGGTTGTTATTTTTTTGCTTTTTTTTTTCTGCTGCTTCTGGTGATTTTGTTAACTTTATTTTCTTTTTTTTTTTAATGTTGTATATTTTTCATTTGCCTTCTTATGATTTGTTTCCCTTACTGTCGCAGGTTGGGACAATCACTCTTGTTTCCTTGACAGGGTTGTTTGTCTTTATGCTTTTGGTTCTGGCTGCAACTTTCAATGCCATTTTTATATCACTTTTTGTCTCTTTGACAGCAGCAGGAGGATTTTTGGCCCTTTTCTTCGCTTCTGTGATAGCTATATATATTGGAGCATTATTAGTAGCCATATTTGCTATTTGCACTGCTTCATTTTGGGCAATTGTGGCTATACTTGTAACTACAGGTGATAAGTGGTTTGGTCGCCTTATTTCCTGCTTTAATAGTCTCGTCTGGCATTCTAGCTTACACTTTTTGCCTATTTCGTGGCTTATGTGTCTTCATAAATATGTAACTCTAAATAGGATTTAAGCAATATAATAAGAATTTCAGCTGAATTGAATAAGAGAAATTGTTTTTCTTTCAATTAAGTGTAGGCATGCCAGGTTAATGACTGTGTTTGGTTATTGTCCTACCTAGTAGAGATAAACTTTAGTCTACTAGACATAATAACATTTGGTTTATGAAAAGTAAGCAAATTAATATAGGTTTGGGTTACAATATGTATGTCTACATTTTTGCATTAATTTCAATGATACTAGGCATATGCACTTTTGGAGGATCACCTATCAAACATTTTATAGGTATCAGTAGCTAATGAGCTTACATGTCATAACATCCATTATAGGCCAGATTATTGGGGGACTCTTTCCTCGATGACACTAAAAAAATTATTAAGCTATATATGGATAGATGAAAGGGGTGTGGGCTGGATTGCTTAAATGAAAAAGTATAATAAGCTGACTCAGATCACACTTTTGGAGTGTCATATTTCTATTTTCATTGTTTAAAGTTTCTGAGATAGTTGCATGACTTACTTTTAAGCTGTTTGATTCTTAGATTTTGGTTTTTTGCAGAATATGTTGCTTGATTCTTGGATTTTGCTGACTACTTTTCCTTCTCTTAAAATGATTTAGATGGTGTTTGTGTTCAGAGCATAGAACATCCTGGTTGTGTTTGGGATGAAAAATTTCTGCAAAATGGGGATATTGTGATAGCATGTTCTGGTGGAGTTATATGCATTTGGACTGTACAACAAGAAAATGTTGCTGACCCACTAGAGCTTGATTTGTACACTTCAGAACTTTCTCAATACAAGTCTAGTAGGTATAGTTATTTATCAGATGTCCGAATTTGGTTTTACTGATATTTACCTTTGAGACTAGCATGCCTTTGCCAATATGAAGATAGTTATGTGTGCATGTAAAACCTGGCATATGGGCTACCCTCCTTTGGCTATTGATATTTTAAATCTCTTGAGTTATAGGAATATGAAGTTCTGTCCTTTTGATTAAATAAATTACATATATCAATAATCCTTGTGATCTAAAGATTGTACTAATCTTTTCGTGAGTTTTCATGAATGAATAAGCATCAGAGGCATTACTCTCTGATTTTCTTCAGGTGATATCAATGTAGTTCCTTGCTGAATAGATTTGTTAATAAGTTGCAGAGCTTCAGTGTGAAATCATGGCTGCCTGAGATATATCAAATTGTCAGGGGTGGTTATGATTAGGTGTTTAGTAATTTGTTGTAAACTCAATGTTTCTACTTGGTTCCTTTATTGCATCTGGCATTATAATATCTATATATTTTTGGAAACGATAATTATGACTAATGTTATTCTTTTGTTATTATTTTGCTGGTAATTCAAATGGCAATGTATGGGTTACAAGTTTGTTGCCTGCAAATTACATTCATAAGAAACTAGTCACGGAGCTATCCAACTTGCACTCTTTTCATTAGGGACCAACATAAAAATTTAACTTTCATATACTTTGCAAAATTATATTAATTGTTATTGGCATATAATGGAAATTTTAGATTTCATTGTGGATGATAAAATATGTTAAATAACTGGCTTTGATGATTAGGAATAGAAGTTACAGGTTTTGTAAAATTATTCATAGAAATGTTAAATAACTGTTATTTGTTCTTTTTTTGTTTTTCATTTGTTACATTGGAGATATATATATGGAATACATGCTTATGTGTGTATGGATGAATGAATAATAAATAAAGTAATCGGTGTTGTTTATTAAGTTTTATTATTGTCTTCTTCTTTCCTCAAATATTACTTCACTTTCTTTTTTTCTTTTGGCCAACTCATTAATTACCAAGTGTACGTGATAAACTTGAATGAAGAGTGAGTAATAAATTTTCTAAAGTGTTTATTTTGTTAAAATTGATGTTACTTGTGATTATAAAATAGGGGCTTAGTCTAATTTTGTATCTTGTACGTAGGGGAACACAAGAGAACTTAGATGGCATTTTTACCCCAAACAATGTTTAAAAAAAAGGGTACTGGCCACTGTCAAAATTATATACTACGCATTTTATTTCATGCATTTTTAATTATCTTTTTAGTGCATTAATTTCTTATTAGTCGAGATACCCTTTTTATTTTAATTTTATTTTGGGAGTATCAACTTCTTATTATGGGCTGGCTAATGCTCCCTAATATATATATATATATAGCAATATCTAAGAGAATATGGCCACAAATTTCATGTACTCATATAAGTTCTTTGAAGGTCTATTTTAATTTTCTTATTTATATTTAATAATAACGATGATGATGATGATGATGATAATAATAATAATAATAATAATAATAATAATAATAATTAAAGTGTAGGTATTAACCTGTTAGCTTGATGATTCCTACATGTCAATGTATTAATGTTTATTTGTTCTTTTTTTCATTGGTTATATTGAAGATATATGGGCTTATGTGTGCTTGATCAATATATAAATGGATAAATAAACCAGTGTTATTTATTTAGTTTTGTTGTTGTCTTGTTCTTCCTCCATTTACTTCACTTTCTGTTAAAAGTATTTCGCTTTTAGCTAATTCATTACTTACCAAGTAATTGGGTTTTTTTCATATCAACCATGGAGTGCAACAGGGATGAGGCTCTGAGGGCTAAGCAAATTGCTGAAAGTAGAATGCAAAGTGGTGACTTTGTAGGGGCGTTGAAGTTTGCTATGAAGGCCCAAAAACTTATCCTGAAATCAAGAACATTGTTCATATCCTTACAGTTTGTAAGGTTTACTATGCTGCACAGAACAAACTTTCTGGGTCTGAAATGGACTGGTATGGAATTTTTTAGACTGAACAGTTGGTAGATGAAGCAACCATAAAGAAACAGTTGTTTACTCTGTTTAGGCTTTTAGCAACCATAAATATAATTTACAGAAATAGTGCTTTGGGTTTTTTATGGAAGGATGAAAGGTTGTCATTATAGTATGAATTGAAATTGATTTTTACTTGTAGCTGTGAAGCACTTTGAATTTTCATCTTTTGTTTTGCCTTTCATTTTCACTTCTCCCATCTCATATATTATTGCAGTAGAGAAATTAGTAGTTGATGTTTTGTCTAACTGTTATAATACAAGTTTTATATATGAAATTGGTTGTCATTGCTGGTGGTGCTAGAAAATGATTCTGCATGTGCAATGTCATTTTTTCTTTACTCATTTTGTCTCAGATGGATGTAAATTTCGAATTGAATGGTATTTAAAAAAAAAAAAATCAACATTCTAGATCGGTTGTAGATATAAACAATGTAGCAAGTACAATTTCTACATCGGTTATATTTATAACTGATCTAGAATAATATAATTAAGATCGGTTTTTTCTATAAGGCTGATCTTGAAGGTGAACTTTTTAGATCAGTTATATTTACAACCGATCTAGAAATGTTTTTCTACATCGGTTCAAAAGGACGATCTAAAAAATTCTTCTTTCTATATCGGCCACTTCTACATCAGCACCGTAACCGATCTAAAAGGCTCATTCCAACCGATCTAAAAAGTCATATTTGTACTAGTGAAAGACCTAATTTCCCTAGGATGATCCACAGCTTTCTCATTAATAATAACATATACTTCATCCCCTACCTTAAATTTCGTCACTTGACTTCCCACTTTCACCACTACCCCAGCAACATCATATCCCAGAATAGGCGATTGTTAGCTAAAATACCAAAATCCAAACATATAACTTGCAAGTTAAGGGGATGAAAACCTTACAGGTAAACGAGAGTCACTATGCTGGAAAGAGCCAGTCATTCTTTTGTGGTTAACGGGATTAAGGGCTGCAACAGCGACTTTGATGAGCACCTGGTCATCCTTTAGTTGAGGTGAGGGAAAGTTGGGATCAAAAAAGGAGAACATCAGATGAATTGTGTGACATCCGGGCACCGATGAGGGCGAAGAGTGATCGCCGGTGCAAGAAAGGGGGTGTGAGATAAAAAGTGATGAGGCACGGACAAGGAGCAGCTCCTGGCAGGCTTCTAAGTGGGAGGGGCATATGAATGAATCGAATGTATACTGGAATGAGAGGGATCCAGAGATTATATAGATATGAAACTATACGGTTAATGATAGCTTAAAGGAATTGATGGGTACTACCTATACCAACAAGGTACACCTCCCTCTTCGGTAACCTATCCCTTAAGAACTCCTCAGTTAAGCATGCTTGACTTGGAGCAATTCTGGGATGGGTGACTTCCTGAGAAGGAGGTGTGTGAGTAAGGACAAAACACATTAAAATGACTTGTGTTGGTTTGTAAGAATAGTCGTCAATCCCAAATAGTAGCAGGGCATTACAGTTGGTATCAGAGCCCGACCTCTCTCAATACGGTATGGTTCGAGGACGAATCACACGGAAACTGGTAGGCATGTGACATTCTTTGTTTCATCTATTTGATTTGTATTGGTTCCAATCAATCTGAAATAATCAAAAGGAAACTCTTATTCTTCTGATTCGAATTTATAGATTTCTGATTATTTTCAAGACCAATCCTGGTATCATATTAAAAAAAATCAAATACTCTTTTTGGCATTTCGAAGAAGTAATTGATTAAATAGTTGACAGATAATCCAGGGGTTCTATGGGAAACTTTTTCCTATTTCAAAAAGATTAGTAAAACCCAACCGATTTTTAACATTTGAACCATGATATGAAATGAAAACATAAATCCAATTTCGAAAATACAATAAATAATAAACCAAATAATAAAACAAGCGGTAAATACGTAATATGTGACTCGCCTAAGGCAACGGCAATATCTTATTATGTGTAGTATCTCCTTAGACAACTACTAATCTTGTTTCCTATAGAAAGTGTGTATCCGCGCTTAATAAATAATAAAAAAAGGATTTCTTTTCTCTTTGAAAAAAGTAAAAAGGGGGGTAAAAAAATAAATAAAAAAATAAAAAATAGGTTGGTATTAGAGTCCAGTCTCTCTTAATACAGCATGGTTTGAGAACGAACCACACAGAAGCTGGTGGGCATGTGACATCTAGGTGCTAATAAGGGCAAGAAGTTATCGCCGGTGTAAGAAAAGGAGTGTGAGATAAAAAGTGATAAGGCACGAATAAAGAACGGCCCCTGGTAGGCTTCTAAGCGGGAGGGGCATATGAATAAATCGAATGTATACTGGAATGAGAGAGATACCAAGATTGTATAGGTATTGGACTATACGGTTAATAATAGTTTAAAAGAATTAATAGGTACTACCTATACCAACAAGATGTATCTACTTTTTCGGTAGTTTTTCCCTTAAGAACTCCTCATTTAAGCGTGCTTGACTTGGAGCAATTTTGGGATGGATGACCTCCTGGGAGCAATTTTGGGATGGGTGACCTCCTGGGAAGAAGGTGTGTGAGTGAGGACAAAACACACCGAAATGACTTGTGTTGGTTTATGGGGATAGTCGTCAATCCCGAATAGCGATTGGACATTACAAATTGCCATACTCAGAATAGACCCAAGCTTTAATGTGAGACGATGTGGTCGGAGAAGACACAGCCATAATGGATTGGAGAATGTAAGAGGAAACATTGGCTTGGAGATGGAATGGGGGATGTGTAAACTAACAAAGGAGATTCGAGACAGAATATGTTTGGCAATGGTGGGAAGCTCTTTGGCTATTTATACTCTGTGGGGCTGTGGTGTTTCCTTTCATGGAAGGTGCACAACTTTACTTTTTCTTAAAAAAAATTTTTTTGACTTCCCATAAAGGGATATGTCAATCGGCAAGTTGGATTCACAATAAATAAATAAATGATCCAATTTTGGACAAGTAAAGAGTGAGGCAATGCCATTTTGCACCAAGACAGCATGTTGAGGTTCATGAATTTTTTTCTTTAAAAATAAGAAAGAAAATAATGTATGTGGAAGACATCTAGAAGAAGAGATGGCTACATCAAAAAGAAGATGGACAAGTTGGCTTTGGCCCAAAATAGCATTCTTATGAACGGGTAAAGGAGAGGAGAAAAATCAAAGAAATTGATATTTTTTTGCTTAGAAAAAAATTGAATTTGGAATCTGAAACGTAAATTGAAGTACTGAGGGAAAAATAAGCAAAGTCAATGGGAGACATAAGATTATATGTGGGCTCATATTGTAATTTTATTGGACCTTCCCACCCGAAAAAACAATTTGATAGGTAATTTTCAAAAGCAAATCAGTAATCGGGCCATTTAAATCAAATTGGGAAGTCCAGTTCCAACGTTGATTTACTGTTATTATTTTGGGTTCTAAGCCCTTTTGTGATTCACAAAAAGAAAAAGGTAAAAGGGTTGCTCTCATCTCAATATAACTATAATACCTTTCTTGTTTCTGGATGGAATCCCTATTTACGTCAGGTTACTTGTGCACAAATAGAAAATCATTAAATAAAAAAATGAAGAAAAAAATTAAAATGAGTAAAAAAAAGTTTAGAGGAATTAAAATAAAAAATAGTGCGGTTTTCCTATGAATTTTATCTTTAATAATATTGTTTGATATTGAAAATAAATATTGTAAAACAATTAAATTTATAAAATTTCTTATACATAAATATATTATTTATAAGAAAAAAAAAATCTTGCCTTCCACTACTTCAAGTCTCGTTCCGCCCTGCAGCATATCGACAACAAAATTGAAGACTTCTATTCAATCCTTCACTGTACCAGGTACATATAAATGCTTAGATATATATATATATATATATATTACCGTGATGGATCGTGGGCCCAAATTTTTTCAAGAAATTAATATATATATTTATTATTTTAACAGAGACCAAAAAAGAGTTTATTAAAAAAACAAAGACCGAAAAAAAAGGACGAGGCACTTGAAAGAAAGTTCAAAGACGCACTCATCCAAAATAAATTAATTACAGTCATAAGAACTTAGCCTATTATTTTGGAATTTGGATTCTCTCAAATAGCCTTCCATCCTGCAGGAGAGAGAATATATGAGTTTGGATCCTACTTATTTTTCGTACATGAATTTCTCTCTGCTGTGGAATTGGAAGCAATCCATTGAGTCACTCCCTCCCTTGTATATGCTTGACTACAATAAAGTTGAGTTATTGATGTTGTTAGTACATTTAATCAATTTGATGATGCCCCAATGGATGATGTTTGATTAGTTTTCTGTTTCCTATGGGGCTGCGGTGTTGAATATTGTCCATTAGGGATACTGTGTTCATACAAATCATGCATGCATAGTCGACTTTGGTAGTATTCTTTAAATTTTATTTACAAATTCCAACTTGTGTTTATATATACAATGCTCTTGAAATTGGAAGAGGTCTCTATCACTATGCTAAAATTGGAAATATTTGGCATTTGTTTTTTATATTTATTAGCGTTTCCAAAACGCTATTTAATAGCGTGCCGATGAAAATCATACAAAAACATTGGCGTTTAAGAAACGCCAACTAAAGCAAGACTTTAATTGACGTTTATTTATTAAACATCAACTACAGTATTACTCTAGTTGGCGTTTAACGGATAAATGCCAACTAAAGTAAATGCCAACTAAAGTCTTCCTTTAGTTGGCGTTTCCCCTTCAAATGCCAACTTTTTCCATTACTGAATAATTTGGTTGGCATTTCCAGTGAAATGCCAATGAAATATATATATTTTTTTAAAATTTTCCAACTTCTCTTTAAACCTATACTTATAACCTGTAACAAGTATAGAACATTTTTTTTTTCAATTAGTATGTCCCAATAGCATCATCAACAATTAAGATAGTTTCTAATATATGTCCAGCAAGCATCATCAATGACTAAGACAGTTTCAAATATATGTCCCGCAAGTATCATTAACAAGTAAGACAGCTTCTTATATTATTTTCAACAAAACTGAGACAAACTTTTTTGAACAATTAAGATATATACTATACTTGCAAAACTATACTCAAGTTTTAAACAACTATAACAATAAAAGCAATGTGTCCAAAACGAACAAGAATAACATGTCTAAAAGCTACGAACAATATACTACAAAGAATATGTCCAAAACACCATCTTCCACCTTAGTTTTCCCACAAGTTAGCATATAAGCATGTCCACTAAAATTATCACCTTCTCTTGTTGTTCCCTCACTACAACCTTATCTTTTGATGCTTCACCTTTCCTTCATAACATCCACACCTGCACCATATAGGCAAATGTTATATATTGACATTATCTAAATCAATTTTTTCACAAAGTTATTCATAATAAAAACAAGTTAAATGTACCTCTCTATTTATAGGCACTTATCAAGGATGAAGTTACACCATTCTTCAATGAGTTCCTTTATTTGCATATCGGAGTATTCGGAATAAGAGGTATCATGGAAGTACTATAAATTAAAAAATTTTACATAAGTGAAATTGGCAAAATTTTATAAGCATTAATGTAAATATAAAATTACATATCGTGTCTGGGATTATGCTATGACCATGTGTGATGATATCCTTCATGAATAATATCACATAGTATCCACAATCATTATCATTTGGTTGTTTTGGACACTAAAGAGAAAAATTATATTAATTATACAATACAGAAATATTAATCTCAACAATTGTTGATTGAATATAAATATATACATACCTGTATCTTCTTCCATTTGTATAATGACGAAGCTAAGGGTTTTACCATTTTACCCTTATGATTATCTCTACACCCCAGGGCCGCTTGAAATATTAAGACAGCACTGTTTAACCATAAAATATAAAAAAAGATTAGATTGAGCAAAACCTAATTTGACTTACTACATATAAGTATAAAACATTAAATACATAAAAAATAAATATATTATTCTTACTTGTTAATGATCCCTATCATTTGTTCGTGAAGTTCTGGATCATAATTCAAAAGATCCAAAAAATAGATAGTCGGCTCCAATGGATTGATTGCAATTAACATCCAGTGTCCGCTATGAAAAAATTAATCAGTGTCATTAGCAAATTATAATTAAGCAGATGACATCAAATACATAAAAATTTGAAAGTTTACTTACACATTATGATACAGAACCAAGAATAAGACATCTTTGTCAGTCCTTGCAGTGAATGCATCCGCAATTAACTGCTGCTGTTCAATAATCTTACTGTCTAGCAATTTTGGAACATAAGCAGCTACCTCTTCAGGATGGATGAATATAAATTTGTTTGTAACATTGCAAGGCACCAATAATGTCTCATAGAGGTATCCTGAATAGAAACAAAATAAAAAACAACATAGGTTAATATGAAGGCCTAAAGAGAGAAAAATTAAAACAAACAGATTAATATCAAGTACTTTATGTACAAGTTAACATTCGCAACCCCGATCCACTTCCGATGGATGATGTAATCAATAATTTTAGCATTGATACTTTCAAATACAACCTTATTATAAATGTTCTTGTCAAATTTCACACATTTTTTGACTTTTCCCTTCAGCGAATGTGGTAGAAACTTGACAATCATCCTTCAAAAAGTGTTTGGAACTGTATGCTTAGGCGGTTGCATGAATGGGGGAGCTAATGATTCCTTTGATTGTCCTAACCCTCGAACATTACTCTTTCCCTTCAACTAAGCAACAAAGTGGGAAATTTTGAGAGTAACCATGGTAATCATGTTATGAAATTTCACATAAAGATCATACACAGAACTAAAGATACATGTTATATCTCTATAGTTACCAAGAGTCTTACACATTGTCAACTAACAGACCTTTACTAATGGAGCAGCAGTGATGAGGTGTGCGGGCCATGCTACAAAGCTACCTAATGCCATTCCTATTGTTTCCATGCCCCCTGCAGGAATAGGCAACCTAGCACCCTCTTCCCTAACTACCTTAATCGGCACTTTTAGATGGTTCGCAGGTACGGGTGCATTGTGAAGCATCTCTTCAGGGCTATTATGCACATGCCTCTCTGCAACCACGCACCGATTAGGTGTATCTAATCATAACTGGCAGTATGATTGACCCTGTTCCAACCAATGCATTGGAAATCAACCATTTATTAGGGGTAAAAAAATTATCTCTTAATTTGTTAATGACAGCAATTACCTGAGGGAGTTCCAGAGGGGTGACAGTGCAACTATCTTTGGTACTAGTCACTGCTGGTGGTGTCCCTTGTGTTCCCTGCAGTAGAAGCACCATGTTCATCAATTCAGCTAATCGGAGCTGCATCTGAGATTAAGTCTGATGTTGTTCTTGAACAATAGCCTCCAATCGGGCAACCTTGGCAGCATCTGATGATGATCGAGGCCCAAAAAAGGCTTTGTGTGTCATATCAAACCTTGCACCCCTAACACGACCAGGATAATCAGGGGCCCCCAGTGCCTTACCAAGTATATCCTGCCTAATGCTTTCCTCCTCACTAGCTTGAGGCATGGAATTAGAGAGTTCATTCTGTGGAAGGAAGAGAAACAAAATATAAATATTTGTAATTAAATAATAAGTATTTGAAAATATATATGTAAATAAAATATATAATACAATAATACTAACTATTGACTCGGCAACTTTCCAAACGTTTTCATTGTCAATTATCCCATCTTGTTCTTGTGAGATTCTATCCATAGCTCATGGCGTTTGATTTCCCTCCCTTCTGACCCCTCCTTTGATTGCTATGTATGATGACAAATCAGCAAAATGTGTAAGTATTTGAGAAGAAGTGTCATTCATAGAAAAATAAGCTATAAAAGCATGTACCATCTTATCCTCTATACCGTGGTATCCTTGACGATCCCCTCTATAGGGGTATTGCTGCTTCTTGACTCTATTACTATTGGCTTGGCTTAATTTCTGTAAAGTAATGCATAAGATTAGCTTCAATCTAAAAAAAACTAATATGAGGTACATATTATTAGGTTCAGTCTAACAAAAAACTCGCAATAACGAAATAACATACTAGATTATTAATGCACACACCAAACTAGAATTTTATTCAATGACTAAATATATATATTAAAATTAAATGAAGAACAACAATGAGAGAAATGGTTAACTTGAAAAGATTCTTCATGACACCTCGCAACAAAAGTATCCCAGTGTTCCTATGTAATGTACAACTCAAACAACTGAGACGGATGACCAAGAAAGTTGCCTGCTTCATCTCTGAGGAAGAATCTAGTGAGAATGGACCAAAAATTTTGTAGTGCCACTCCAGCCTTCATATATATGTGACACCTGTGACTATAATTTATGTCAAAAGCAGACTGCAACATGCATTACCAAAAAGAATTATTATCTGTATATATCTACACACATTATAATCAAATGACATACTATATTATTACCTCTATATCTTCAAAAATACTATTCTTCACAGGATTAGGGACTTTCCTCCAATCCTTGTGAGGATGGGAGATTGGAACCTTGAACTTCACAGCGACCCCAATGTAGCTGCTCAATTTTTGTCCACCCTTTCATAATAGATTGCCTTTGCGATTCCATTCTACATGAATCTTCTGGCGATTATCTCGAGCCTGTATCACCTCTTTTAACATAGTCAAGCCACGCCGGTACTTTTTGATATATTTCTGTAGCTCTTCTTGACCATCATCACCACCATAATCAGGGATGCCATTTACCTACAATAAAACTCAAACAAACATGTAAGATATCAAAGATGGAAAAATAATTTAAAGCAAATATAAAACATAAAAAAAAATAATAAAACATCACAAAATTATACATGTCGAAGGAAATAAAATTCAAACTATGGCATATAATAAGATCTATTCGGTAATTCAAACCTTTTCCTCTTTCTTTTCAGATGTTGACTAATTCGTCCCCTTTTCCAAATCCAAGTACCTTCTTGATGGTCATCTTTCACATAAAGGGCATCATCTCCACCAGGATTAGTATCAAGTGATGTCCCATGGAAAGGATCATCCTCAGTATATGCACCTTGACAGTCTTGACTATCATCTAAGTTGTCAATTATTTTGTTTGTTAGCATAACAATGGACCACTGCTTATTAGCAGGATCAGTGACAAAAAACACTTGTTGAGCTTGAGATACTAAAATAAAATATTCATCTTTATACCCCACCCGATTAAGATCTACTTAAATAAACCCTGAATCATTAACTCGAAGGTCATTATTAGTGTCAACCCATTTACAACTGAAGACAGGTACCCGGAATGAGATGTAGTCCAATTCCCATATGTGCTCAATTACCCCAAAGTATGACATGGGTACAAAAATAGGGTTTTCATCTTTGACACTAGATATTTGCATTGATTGAGCTATAAGAGTTATCCCACTATTTTGCATTGTACTCTTATCATCTTGCTCTTTTGTATAGACGTGTACCCATTGATAAGATAACTTGTGTAAGAGAGTACATACATGCTTAGACCCATAGCTAACTGTTTCAACCTGTCCGAAACTGAACTAGAATTCCTCTTCAACTCCAACATAATGTGATCTCGCAACCAATGTATAAAAAGTCGATTATGTTCTTTTGAAATCCAACTCTCATTCTTATTGGGGTTCAAGGTTCTAATTCTCTCCTTGTGCAGTTCCACATATTCATCAACCTCATCCGAGTTATGCAAGACATACAGGTGAACTTGCTCCTACTGTGTCCTTAAGATACTAACTATTTCACTTCCCCGAATCCCTTCACCACTTGTTCTTCCCAAGTGATGAGACCTCAGAAGCCCAATGTTATCAACATTCAATAAGTATTCAGTACAAAATTCAACAGCTTCTTTGGCTATGTACCTTTCAACAGTACATCCCTCTAGTCTACTTCAATTTTTCACATACACTTTCAATATCTTCATGTAACACTCAATTGGGTACATCCACCTCATATAAGCTGGGCCGCACATTTGTATTTCCCTAACGAGGTGTACTGTTAGGTGAACCATCATGTCAAAGAATGAAGGCGGGAAATACATCTCTAGTTCACACAAAGTGACAATAATTTGTCTTTGCAATGTGGGCAAGTTCCTAGGGTCAATGACTTTGCTACAAATAAACTTGAAAAAGAAACATAGTTTCGTGATTGTTTCTTGCACCTTTTTTGGCAAAATGGATCGTATACCCACTGACATCATATGCTCCATCAAAACATGACAATCATGAGACTTTAGACCCTTTAACTTCAAGTCTTTCATAGATACAAGATTCCTGATATTTGATGAGTACCCCTCTAGAACTTTAACTCCATCAAGGAATTCACAAAGAGCGATTTTTTCTTTTCTAGATAAAGTATAAGCAGCTGGAGGTAGATAAGTACGTCGTTTCTCCTTGATCGGTGCCAATTCTCCTCTAATTCCCATAGCAACCAAATCCAATCTCGCCTTCTTACCATCTTTGGTCTTTCCCTTCACATCGAGTAGCGTACCAATAATGCTATCACATACATTTTTTTTCTATGTGCATCACATCAAGGAAGTGTCTCATATACAAGGACTTCTAATATGGCAATTCAAAAAAAATTCACCTTTTCTTCCATCTATTTGTCCCAAGGTGTCTCGCAAAAGGTTTTTTTGAAGTTGTTATCCAAATGTTGTACCTTTTGAAACAGGTCCCCCTCACTTAATGGCACAGGTTCTCCTCCTTCTTCTATATTCCCATCAAATGCTTTTCTCCACCCTCTATAACGATGTCCCTGATGCAAAAATCTCTGATGCTCGAGAAAGACAAATTTCCCACCATGTTCCAACCGAATGGATTGTGTTCCTTCTTCACATGTAGGGCAACCAAATTCTCCTTTGATACTATATCCAGACAAATTCCCATATGCTGGAAAAACATTGATAGTACCAAACAACATAGCTCTCAAATTGAATGGTTCCTCCCTATACCCATCATAAACCTCCACACCACTCTCCGATAATAGCTTCAAGTCTTCAATTAGTGGAGTCAAGTATACATCTATATCATTTCTGGGTTGTTTAGGTCCAAAAATTAACAAAGACAACATCATGAATTTTTGCTTCATGCATAGCCACGGATGCAAGTTATAAATCACCAAAATCACGAGCCACGTACTATGGGTACTACTCTGCATACCATGTGGGTTCATTCCATCAGTATATAATGCAAGGCGTAGGTTTCTATCTTTTGCCCCGAAGTCTTCATAGTCACGATCAATTAATTTCCATTGTGGAGAATCTGCAGGATGTCTAAGTTTCCTATCTTTAATTCATCTGCATGCCATGTCAAGAGCTTCGCATTCTCCACACTGCTGTACATGCGTCTAAATCTAGGTATGATGGGAAAAGACCATACTACCTTCACTGGACTCAATTCTTTCTTCTTATATTGTAGGGCATTGCTTTTAGGACACTTTTCTAATGATGCAAATTCCTTCCGAAATAAAATGCAATCATTAGGACAAGCATGTATCCTCTCATAGCCTATCCCAATAGAGCTTAGCATTCATTTAGCCTCATATGTTCGACTAGAAAGCTCATTATCCTTTGGCAGCATATCCTTCAAAAGTGCAAGCAATTCTGTGAAGCTCTTATCACTTCATCCATTGCCTGCTTTCAAGTTGTATAGCTTACACACAGCTGGCAATATCATGAAATTAATGCATGCAGAGTACAATGGTTTTTCTGCATCCCTCTTCAACCTATCAAACATCTCCAAACAATCCTTAAGTTCATCCTCAATCACATTGGTCATCTGTTTAAGAAGATCGGCCTTGAATGTACTTGTGTCGAAATCATTCGATCTAGAGCTCCCACTATACTTATTACTACTATAATCATTATTCGTCTCATCATGCCTTGTCCATCGTGTGTAACTTCGATCAATTCCATTACAAATTAAATGTGATTCCAAGTCAGTTGCACTAACTAGCCTCCCATAGCAACACTTCAAGTAAGGGCATATAATTTTTTCGGGGTTATCAGCATGCTCAACTGCGAACCTAACAAACTCTTTTACTCCATTCCAATATTCCTGAGTCAAACAATTCGCAGACATCTATTTCCAATCCATACTTCTATTAAGTTGTGTAACCTTTTATAACTTGTATAAAAATTTCGGGAGAGCCTCCTTGAAAACTTGAGCCTCCCAATAATTCTACAACACCAACTTAGAAGTCACGGTTTTTCATATGGATTAAATACCATAACCCCATGATTAATACATTCATATTCATGCTACTTAAAAAAAAGTACATTCATTAATTGTACTACCATTCTTTGTTTTTCCTAACTTTACTTTCTGATCTATTAAAGCATATGTTACTTTTCAAGTCCTTAGCTAGAAAAAATATTCAACAACATAGACAAAAAAGGAGTTCCAATTATATGTTGCCAACCATCCAAATCAACTATCCATAGCTTTTCATTTACTAAATTATAACTTTTAAAGGCAAACCAATAGTATAACAACTTAAGAACAAGAGTTGCCCAGGCTTTAAGCCATCTACTCAAAAAACACAGCACATTTCAACCAAATTCCATGATTTTCAATTTGAATTTAGCTAACTAATATAGCCATAACATTAACCACTTAGCAATTTACTTAACTTATCTAACTAATACAAAAATTTTACATAAACATAATGAGGAAGCATATCTCAGACAAAGTAGATAATCTAAAGGGCTAGCACTGTAAATTATGTCAATCTGAAACAAGCATACCAATGACACCTTTGTAGAAGTGAAGCAACAAGTTAAATGAAAACTCTATTAAGTAGCACCAGCAATCAAACTCAAAGCAAACAACTCCCTAGTTTCAAGTATACACAGTCATGTATATGCGTGGTTATGCTTCTTGGTCATATTACAAAAAATCATTATCATTGAAAGCTAAGTCCTACCTGTATCGCTAGCACTATCTCTAGAAACTTATCATGTTAACTATATGTTTGAAGTATGGGAAATCAATGAATTAATTTGTTTAATTAATAACATGATTGGGCAATATAATAAGATGTGACAAGTTTAATTTGTAGAAAAGAAAGGCTATAACAACTGGTATGATTAAAAAAATACACTTGATAGCCATAATTACTAGATAAAGCTGATTAAAATTAAATAATCAATGGTGAGTGATGACAACAGAATTAGGAAGATAATACACAGTATGGTAGCAATATAAAAATGTTGCATTTTACTTATAGTTTTTGTTTTGATGAATCTTCAGACCCCCAGACCTTCACTAGGAGACCACTTCTAACATGCTGACACGCAATGGACTCATACAAAAAGAACAAGCCACAGCCAATTATGATTAAAACAAGAGTTTAAATTATGGTGCAAGAGTTTAAATTATGGTGCAAGAGTTCAAATTTCATTGCATAGAAGAAGTCACCAATCTCGAGGTTCGACAGTATCTGAATTCTGAATCCAACAAATTACTTTGAGTGACCAACTTGTATCTGGACTGAATAGGAAGAAAAACAAAGTAAGAGAATCATATAAATTGCCTAAAGAGAAGCAATGTGCCAATAAGAAAGACTTGTAAGCAAAGACAACACGCAAGAAAAATATAATTTATAGAAACTAGTCTATAAGTATTCATGTAGCATGGAGATTAACCTAGTAGGAAATAGAAGCAAGATTATAGACAAATTGAGCATGTGAAATTTATTAAGCACTTTTAAAAAAAAATTAATACACCACTTGACTACCATCACTCCAATCATTCTATGCAGTTCAATAATTAACCTAGTGGCAGCAACTCAGGGCAAACAATTAGCGTATATATATACAATATACCTCCAAGAATCTGTTCTCTTATCATTCCCTTAAACACTTGATTCCCTTAATCAAAGTCTCATTCAGCACCAATGTAGGAGATAATGCACATAGAATCATTTTTGATATATCAATTTTAAAAAACCAAAAAAAAAAATCATCTATCATACTCAATATATTAAGAAACATAGTTATGCAATGTCGGTTCAGTAGGGAGATATATCTGAAACAGAGCTCAACCAAACTCTGCTTTCTTACCTAAAAAATAATGAAAACAAATTATAGTTCATAATCCCTAGCATGCTAGAAAATAATAGAACCAAAAACCAATATTATATGAAGATCCATCATTAGTGTTTGTTAGTCTAGTAAGTATAATTGAAAACACTAAAGAGGTATACAAAGTTGAAGTAAATAAGCAGCCTAATAGTCCTATAATGCAGTAGATAACTCAATGCAATACTGAGGACGTCTTCATCTCTAGCTACAAGGAAAATTGAATTTGGGTTCCTAATTTTTATAGTTTCATGCTCATAATCTTGCAATCCCAAGAAATATCAGCTAATATAAATATCAACTATAAGTCCACGACGAACTCATTAATAAAACTTCCACTATAAATATCCATCTAGGCCATGGTGTTCCTTAAACTAAATGCATGCTCAAGGGCACCAAGAATCACCATTTTCTTCTTTTTTGAATTTTATAAGATTATAACAATATATACACACACACACACAGAGTTGATTGTTATAGACGTATTGTGAAAGAATGGCCATCAAAAGGCAGAGAGGCGGATATACTAATCTTAGAAACTTCAATGCTGTGACTTTAAAGACAACATTTACAAGGATATACATCACTTGTGCATAAATATTTGAAATTATACTAAAGCTAACTTAGTACTGTTAGTTGATATACAAGCATTTTAATTATAGACAAATTGCTATATACCTTTTTTGCACAGGAGCTGATTGCTGTAGCGTATGCCAATGGAGTTAATCTCGCACAGAGCTTAGTATGAAAACCTAATCTAAACTTGTTACCTCAATGGATAGATGAAATGACAAATGAAAATAGGGCTTAAAAACAGAGAATAGGTAGAGAGAGCAAGGAGGAAGAAAGCGTCAGTGGGATAATGAGGTTACCTCAAAGCTAGCTGCCATTCGCCATTGGGATTGGGAGGGATTTCGAGTTCGTCAGAGCGAATGGAACTAGGCCTCTTTCACTCTATTCACCTTGACTATTCACTGGGGGAGGTTTTGAGATCTAGTGAGTTCATGGTCCTCTGATAGTAGGGGTCTCAGCTTTGACCTTCAGGATGAATGGGATTTTTGAGGAGCACAGTTGTGGCAGAGGAGGAAAGCATGTAAACTTTGATCTCGTGGTGGCAGAAGAGCTGCGCCATAAGAGCTATGGTAGAGGAAGGGATTCAGAGTATGTGGTGGGAATGAAGACGACACAATTTAGAGCAAACACGATGTTAGGACTGAGAAGGATTTTAAAATAACTTAGTTAGCATTTAAATTTTAAACGCTAACTAATTTAAACGCTAACTAAAAATAACATAGATGGCTTTTATATTTTAAACACCATCTAATATTTACAACTTAGTTGGCGTTTAAATTTTAAATGCCAATTAACATTTTAAAAAAACAATTTTCCTTGGCATTTAAAATATAAACACCACCTAAAATATTATAGATGGCGTTTATATATTAAACGCCAACTAACAATTTACGAAAAATTTTTTAAAAAACATTGTGGATCTCTGCTTGGCTTTTAATATGCATGCGCCATCTAAAATTAGAATATTGGTTGGCGTTTAAAATATAAATGCCACCTAAAATATATAGATGGCATTTATTTATTAAACGCCAACTAAAAATTTAAGGAGAAAATTTAAAAAAAAATTATGAAGCTTTGCTTAGCGTTTAAATGTACAAACACCACCTAAAAATTTTATTCAACGTTTAAACATATAAACACCATAGAAATATTTATATAAGTTAGCGTTTATATAAACACCAACTTTTTTCTAGCGTCCAGATTTAGTTCAAATAAACACCAACTATTGAGCGCCATTAAAGCCACAAATTGGTATAGTGTATCATGTGTCTATTGCCACGACGATAAGTACTAACAATATACTAATAAGATCCTAGCATAGATAGTAGATAATTAAGTTGCTTAAAGCATGCTATCCTGAATTTGATCTCTAACCATGTGTATGGAAAATGTTTGTTTAGAGGAGCAAAACTCATTTCAATAATCTCTATATCTCGAAGAAATTAGTCTTCAACTGATAGTTAGTAGGATACCTTTGGTGCTAAAAAAATTACTAATGATATTAATTTACTATATTAATAAAAACAAAATAATAATAGTTGTATACAAAGGGATTGTGATCTATAAGTAAAAGAAATATACAAAAAGAAATAGAGTGAGTTAAAAAAAAAAGAAAAGAAAAAAGAGGAGACCGAAGTAGATGAATAGAAAGGGAGCTAGATAGAGAGATAAGAAACAAAGATGATTGATAAAAATCATACAGCATTCATGATTTGTAACACCCTACACAAACAACCCCAGGTCCAACCCGAGCCTTCAAAAACCAATCAAACACAACCCAGGAATCTCAAAACAACTTTCCTTTACTTCAAAGCAATAGAAAAACACCAGAAAGGCACTTGAACAGGATGAGGCCGCGGCTTGCTATAGTCTCACTGTGGCTCCAACCCTTCACAGACTCACTGACGTCCACTGTCCTGCTGGCACCTCTACTTGGGTTCTGGCGCCGCAACCCCAGCATCAAAACTTGTATAAGCAAACTACTGATTTGCCGAGCCAACACTACAAGAAAACATCAATTTTCTCACAAACAAAATCTGTGAGAAAACATGAAGAAATTTCGTGAGAAACAAAGTTCTCATAGAATTTCTCACGCCTAAACCTTTATGAGAAATGTGCCCGTGGGAAGAAGAAAATTCTCACAGATGACATATGAGAAATGCATGAGAAATGGGTATGCCTCCCTTTTCTCATGGATTTTCTCACAGAAAATTCCGTGAGAAACTTTCAAAGTTTTGCAAAACTCAATTTGATTCCCTACATATTAATCTGTATTCAAATTTTACATACACCATGAACATTAAACATTTCAGCATCCAATACATGTTAAAAATAATAGTTCTTCATTATCATCAAAATGAAAATTTACAACGAACCAAAATCAATAATTTTAATTACTTTAACATCTAACAAGCTATACAGCAATTCATTAAAAGTATGATAGTTGTTTACTAACTATACTACTCTTTATCATCCCCATCTGTATCTCCATCATCGCTTCCATCATCATCATCATCATCATCACCATCATCATCATGTGAAAGTTGAGAAGGACCAACTTGGTTGATACCTCCTAAGTCTATCCATGCCATAATTTTGTTGGTCTCTTGTTGAAGTACATTTCACTTATGTGCACATGCAACACATATATACACTTGCACAATGTATCCTTCTTATACAAATAAGGCTTAAGAATGGGGTGGTACCTCATGACACAAAAAATCATGGGGAACTCACATCATGCATCATGCCCATTTTACTTTTATGAACTTTTGTAAAATATCTTTTGTATCTTCTCTATGACAATTGAAAAATTGTCATGCCAAATATGGACTACCATGGTATTTTATGCCTTGGTATGCTATATCATGGTATTTAAGATGCCACAAGAACTAAAATGGTAGTGTACCAAACACCTCCCAGGATTGTTCCATATGGCATATACTGTTCATTTTACTCAGCAATTCATATATTCCAGAGTTGCAACTTACAAGACTTAATATAACCTTCCTAATATTTTAAAACTTGATAATAAATCTCCTTCAACTTCAAAATTTCTGCAAATAACTCCCTTATTATTAATTTATTTGTTATTTCAATAATGAAATATAACATTATAGAGGGTTTATCTACACATGACTTATAAGTTTGAGGGAGTTATCTACACAAAAAAAAGGGGTATATGTTTATTGACATGCATTCCATTAGTGAAATGTAGACCAAGAGCATTGAGAATTGCATAGATGACTCACGTGACTGTAATTAAGTTGTTATCATCTGTTTCCTTTCATTTTGTTCCCTGATTAACTGCTTTGTTGGCTTTCTGCACCATGTGCATTTTGTTGCTCTGTTTTGTCGGATAAGGATTGATTGGCCAGCATTCTTTGTGGCCCATGTTGCTATTGCTTCCCCTTATAAGCATGTATCCGTTAAATATTTAGAAAATAAGAACAAATAGAGAGCAAGGACTAGAGCTCTGTTTTTCATCACAATGCAAGTGAACTTAACATGCAAAACCACTTGGTCATATTACACTTGATTGATGCAGACTAGGTAGCGTAGTCATGAGGATATTCAAATACCAAGATATGTGCTAGTAACTTTTAACAAAGTCTACTCATGTTCTAAGATTTACTAAGTTCTTCACCAAGAGAGATTCCCCAACGATGGCTAATATTCTAGCTAATCAAGGCTCATTATGGAAATCCAAATTTCAGAACATATTACCACCACTACCCAATAACTGAAACTTCAGAACGGGAGGTACCACATCAAGGTAAGAGCATATCAAGAGCAACCAGCATTGATCACAACTTTAAAATAGACACTTCTCAAAACAAAATGTCAGAACTTTTAATCTCGCCCCTTACTAGTAAACTACTAAAATTAATTTTCCTTATGAGGTAAAGATAATATGTTTTAGGGAGAGCAATCCCACGATAGATGAGTGAAGTGCCATGCGCAGTAAAAGTACCATGGGGTCCTTACTCTAGCAACCAGCATAACAAGGAGTAGCAAACATCATTGATTACCTTCAGTGGCGGATTATCAGGAGCCAATGCCTCTGCTACAAACTGTGGTCCAAGAGCAGAACCACGAAGCAAATCAAGAAGAGAAAGACCCATGAAGCTTCGGTGACCTACACGTACAACCCACAGTTGAGTTTCATCGAAGACTAGCTACCAAGCAAATCGCGTGAGAACAGAGATACACACCCACGCACGACCCAACAATCCAGTGACCCATGAACAATCCGCGAAGAAGAAGAGTGAGGGAGTGCCGAAATGAAGGGGAAAAGAGAGTGGTTGGCTTGGCTAAACGAAGAAGGCAACCGGAGACAACGGGGCAACCGGAGACGATGGCGAAGTTCTGTGCGAAAAGAATTTTGGGCTTTAGGGGTTTTTGGTTCTGCGATTACTGAGTTTAATGAAGTCCGGTTTAAGTTCAATGGATTGAGAGACACTGTGGGAAAAAGTTTCAACGGAACTAAAGTTTTATAAAATATAAGTGCCAAAGAAGAGAAGGTGTATGCAGCTAGCTTAATGGTCAAGCGTGGGCAAGCTAATAAGGGAATCTGGAGTTCGAATATTCACTCTGAATGCTGCACTATTTTTTACATTCTATTTTCTCACGGCCAAGTCTTTGTGAGAACTTCTCACACATTAGCAACCGTGAGAAATTCTCATGGAGAGAGCCCATGAGAACCATTGAAGAATGAGAGCCGGATATTTTTGACATCCTATTTTCTCACGGCCAAGTCTTTGTGAGAACTTCTCAGTCATGAGCAACCGTGAGAAATTCTCATGGAGAGAGACCGTGAGAAACAGTGAAGGATAGGAACCATGTGAACAATACACTTTCTCATGGGTATATAGTGGTGAGAAATTGTCACAGCCCAGTGGCTGTGAGAATTTCTCATGAGCCAAAGGCTGTGAGAAACTTTTTTTAGATATTTCTTTTATTTTTTCTTTTCCAATTTTTTTCCTATGTTCTCATGCATGTTTTCCGTGAGAAAAATTCCCGTCACGTTCCTGCCATGCCGCACAAAGAAGTCTCACACTTTTTCTTACATTTTTCTCATGAAATGTTCTCACTACCTTTTTTTCGTGAGAAAATCCATGAGAGTCTTCCTAAAAATATTTTTCTGTGAGAAATACTGTGAGAATTTCTCTCACAAGATCAAAGCCATGAGAAATTTCCATGAGAAAAATTAATGTTTTCTTGTAATGCAACTTCTGACACGTATAACTTCTTGCCCCGATCTTCGATTAACCTAATTCCAACTTCTATAGGTCACTCTCATCATTATTTACCCATGGACACTAATTTCACTTGAATCCAACTCCATTTGTAGATTCTAGATACCCAACATCATTTTAGCCACTTTTTGACCAAAACGCACAACCTATCATCTCCAATTGCCACCAAAGATAAATGGACACCTAGAGAGCTTTCACACATATCATATTTGGCTAAACCAACATGTCCAAGAAGGTTATACCCCGAAGAAGCCTTTCCTTCCAGAATTGATCCCATTGACTCCAAAACCATATAATGGGCTATATGCCCACAACTTACGTACATGGCCCAAAACCATCCTCGGGCTCGCATTCAACCATCCGGGCATACAAATTCCTGCTCATACAATAAAGACCTATACCGGGGTCCACTATCAAGCTCACACATCATTACATCACATATATCTCCATACACATCTTGGAAAACATCCATCAATATCACTATCATCCCATAACCTACAAATAGTACTCCCAGGACTCTCATCCAGGCAACCAACTACAACAACCTACTTGGCACAGACATGAACTAAATTATAACCACTAAATATACTTAGATTCTCGAAGACGGAATGACTGCTAACTCCTTGATCTTCTCCGAACTAGCACCAGAGCTTCACCTGAAAGGTTAGTCATGAAGGGGAGGGGTGTGAGACAATGTCTCAGTAACCGGGGACAACCACACATATATATAATATCATTAATACCACACACATATGCAAATGATGCAATGAAATGCCAATGTCATGAGATGCATGCCTCAATGCATGTCTTGGTGCATGTCTCCCTCAACACGGCTAGAACCACGAGCTGATATAATCATATGACATTTTAATAGGTAATTTCCTTCCAACAGTCGGTGAAGACTGATTCTGGGACATCACCAAGCTCACCTCACACTAGTGTACTCAGCCAAAAGTCACACTAATTATTGGACCGTGGCTCTCCTTCCCCTGAACCACCTCGAATTGGTGGTGATTTAGGAAAGGTGCAGTCTACTGTCGCCTGGCTTTCCTATGGCTGTAGGATCCCATCCTATCACCAAATCATATCATCATCATATCATATATCATCATATCTTATCTCATCACCACCTCCCAATGCACAACATCTCTCTATGCTCATAGGGTTATGATGTATGTGCCATGCTAGCATGCCTCAAATCACGCATATATATATCATCATCACAATCATCATCATGGTCATGCTAGCATGCAATGGTATGAGAATGCCACAGTCACATATACACATATACAAAATCATGCTCATCATCATCATAGATTCATATCATGTCACATCAACATATGTACATCATCATCATATACTATATCGTCTAGCCATGTGTATACCACAATATATAGGAAAAGCCATACACATACACATAATGATATCGTGGTATGAATGGAGACATGCATATATATATATATATATCAACATATAACACAAATACAAACACCCGGTTATCTCAAGTTATCAGCACCACGCACACAGGGGCTTAGGCAAGCCTCCAGAGCATCCCACCCACAAACTATAAGCCTCCAATTAGCCAATCTACCATTACAACAATAAATACCTTTAATTAACATAACTTCCATAACATTACAATTCACAATCTAGCCGTCCAAACTTAACCCGGATTTCTAACAACATATCTACATACCAATAAATCTTAAACAACTATTCAAACACACCATATTTCGGATTTCCACTTCTCTTCCCAATTTTGAACCTAGGATTTAACTCAAACCCATCATAATCCAATCAAAACTCATACCCAAAGCTTTCTAACGCCACAAAACACTTTTACAACACAAAATCAAGCATTTTAATAGGTGGAAATTACTCAAACCAGAAACCCTAAGCTTTAACTCAACTTTCCCACCAAAAATAGAGAAGAAAAGAGAAAAGAGAAGGCTAGGGATCACTTACCAACAAGATCTAAGCTCTTGAATGCTAGAAAACACTCTTATTTACCTGAAAACTCGAACCCTAGCAGAGCCTATCGCGTCTTCTCCTTTGCTCCCTCCGTTTCTTTCCTTTCTTTTCATTCAAAATGATTCTGATTTATACCAGTTTCTTGACTCTCGCTGTGGCTCCAAATAAGTTTGCCCCGGTGTCACTAGTTTCAGCCAGAAAAATGCCACTAGAATTTACTCTCGCCGTGGCGGCCCTGCTTCACGCCGTGGCGTGGAACTCATTTCTTCTCCACTTGAATCTTCCTCTGTTTAGTTTCCTTTACTCCCGCACACAATGCCAAAGACAATCGTCATGAGGGGTGTTACATGATTCAGGAATGGTATAAATGCTTACACTGATCTTTGTCTACGTAATTCCCCTTTCTTCAAAGAGAACAATTGCTGAGTAGTTTTACTTATATCAAGCTCCTCAAATGGTAGAAAACTCAAGGAATAGGAAAATTTTGAGCAGCAAGCCATATTTAGGACTTCCAAAGAGCTTAGAGAAAACAAAGAATTAGGAATGCTGACAACGTTGATGCAGTTTCTCAAATTTAAGAATTTAATCTTTGAAAGTTTAGCAATAGAGATGGATCAAGTTGAATTATTCCAATACATCCTTCAATGTCTATTCTCTCAAGATTTGGAACATCTTCAAAATCTAGCATCTTGATCAAATTTTTGGAGCCACTAAGATTTATATATATTTTTCAATTTAGGGAGCATCTATGAATGAGAAAGAGAGTCAGAAGAGAGAAGTTAGTCGTCCATTTAAAGCAATGTAACAAAAAATATTCATATTAATAGTCCATATATATGTATATATAACATGTTTTACGTATGCACACATTTATAATCATGGTTTTTTGATTGCATAATTCAATTATTGGTGCTAAGTTGTATACAATATGAATTACCTTTTTACATCCCCATAATTCCTTGTTGTTTTTGTTGGGCATAATCAATTGAGCAAGTGCTTATGGTTCAAACGTTGATGGCAAAAAAGCAAAAGGATATTGGTGCTAAGAAATATATTGGAGAGTGTTACAAAGATAACTATGAGCAGTCTAATATTGGTCATTTGAGATAAAGTATTGGCCTTCAATGTAGTGCCTCTTGAATCATCCAAATCCAAGACTATAGATTGAACTCTGTCAATACCCTAGAAATACATGCATTTATACATAGTAGTAGGGAAGAGTTACATTACTTCAGGATTGATAGATTTTGGCTTAAAAAAAAAAGAACAAAAACAAAATTTTGAGAGAGCTTACTATGTTATCATGCATCACATGATAAATATCATCAAAATCCCATAGTCTACTCCACTTTCCTGGTTTGTTAGGTGATTCTCGCCAAACAATGTCCTTTCCCATTTCTTGCAATAGATTATGCATTTGTACTCTTTGATCTAAAATGGTCAATAGTGATTTTTCAGTCAAAATTTGAATTTCTTTCTCCACAGAAAAATAAGGATCTCTTTCAAACAGATCTTCAAATATCTCCATATCCAAATGAAAACTGCTACTCTATAAAATTTCCTTTGTAGAATTTATCTCATTTCCTAAAAGAAACATGCAATCTCTAAAAAACAATCCCCTGCTAATGTAATCTAGATCTTCAAAACTTTTTCTTAACACCTCCATTATCATACAATTAGGAACTTTTTTAAGATCATACAAAGAACTTTTCCATTTAGACACACTTTGATTAAACAAGGATGATCAACCTAATGTTTCAATTGCTAATGGAAGGCCATTTGCATATTTGAGTACACTATGTGTTAATTGCTCAGTACCTCTCATAAGAAAATCACATTTGAAAGCTTTTGTACAAAATAGTTGAAGAGCTTCATTCTTTGTCAAAAGTTCGATCTTGTAAGTATAGTCAACTTCAAACATTTTAAGGACTCTTTCATCTCTGGTTGTTATGATGATTCTACTCCCTCGATATAACTTGGTTTTCACAATTTGATCCATTATTGTTTGATTTTCACTATAGTCAAAGCAATCAATACCACCAAGAACAATGAGAGCCTTGCATCTTATCACTAAATGTTTCCCCAATGTTTCAAAAAGATGATGTTGTATAAATCATAGACCCTGACACATTAAAACATCACTTACAAAAGGTAATGAAACAACAACCTTCAAAATGATGAGATCTTATTGTATGAAACTCTTTCAAGAATTGTGTTCCCTATTCGAACCATACCATAGATGCCTATAACTCAAAGTACTCCATCATCTGAACCCAATTCTAAAAGCCTTTCCACCACTTCTACTCCAGATTTCATCCTTACTAGGTCAACATCAGCGTAAACAAATTCACTCGATCATTCTTACGTTGGCCTTTCTAATGATGTCATCAATAGCTTCTAGCCCTGGCCTGTAAAATGGGAAAACAAAGACATCAAATTATTCACTACGTTGTCACTATACTTTACTAATGATCTACAGTTACCATTTTTCTTGGGCCAAATATTGATAGTTAATTAAAAATCAATAATTTGTATACCGGGTCTTGAAGGTTTTGATTAAGAAAAAATGAATGGTAAATTACTCACTCAGATGGTACATCCCAACCAAGGGAATCGGCTACTCATTTCATTGTTTCCCTCCAACTATGTACCTTGCGTAAGTTTGCTGTGAACCTTTGTTCATGTTCAGCGAAGGCTTTCTCATGAGAATTACTTTGGCCTTGTACTTCATATGGATCTCCATCATAGAAAACTGGGAAAACAACATATCATCATCCATGAATGCGAGTAGCAATCTCCAAGAATTCCTCAAGGCACCATATAATTGAAGCATAGTTTTTGGAGAAGACAATGATGGAAATGTTGGATTGTTGAATTGTTGTGAGAAAGTGATGAGAAATGGTGGAATCACCTGTGTCAAGTTTCTTGTCATCCTAAAAGGTATTTAAATCATCACTCTCAAGAGCAGTCTAAAGCCTATCAGTGAATCTACAAGTTTCATTGTCACTTTTGAAACTTTGATACACATGGCGGGCCTTATTATTGAGCTACTTTTGAAATTCTCCATGGATCCATAGTTATTAATGCTAAGTTTAATATAACATAAGTTTTGATGACAATAAATGTAGAGTAATAAAGAATAAATATATCATATTTGTCTAATATATATTTTGTTCTTAAAAGAAGTAAAATATGCATTAGCATGTGTTCAATTGTGTTTATAATGCATATCATACTATGTACTAATATATCCATTATGCTTTTATATTTTATAATACAAATTAGATATATAAATTGGACTAACTACTTAATTTGTAAGTATAATATATTAAATGTATGATTGTCTAAAAAGGAAGAATAAGCATTGGAATAAAGAAAGGAAAATTAACACCATATCTCACTCGAAGAAGAAGAGAAATGACATTCAAAGAATTGAAGATCAAAAGAGAGCATACCAAGAATGGAATGATCAAGTAAAAGTTGAGTTTAACTTTTGAAGACCTAGTTATTAGGTATATTTTGTTTTCACTTAGGTCTTAAGGTGATTTAGATCTTTGAGATTTACTTAATCTTATTACCATATGTCTTAAACGAGTTTTTTAAAGATTATTTGATGATAGCATGTGTTAGAATTAAGATATATTGGCTAACAGATAAATTTTGTTGTTTGACTCATGTTCATTTGTGCAGAATTTACACTTTGCTAGGTAAAATTTGAAGTTACAGAGTTCTTATCTTTGATAGACGAATTTTGAATCTGAAATTTAAATTTTGGGCTAAGTATAGTTCATGAAAGTCTACAAAATTCACATGAAACTTAGTTGAAATTCTATTGTTGGTGAAGTTCAAAGTCTATATTTCTGATAGATGAAATTTAAGTTTCAAAGTACGAACTTCGAAGTGAGAACTTTTGTATTATATTGAACATGCCTCTGATAGATGAATTTCAGTTTTTGAAATTTGAATTTCAGCCTATGAAATTTGAATGTCAATCTTTGAAATATGAATTTTAGTTTCTGAAATTCAAATTTCGAAGTGCTATGTGAAAATTTGAGGCTGCTGTTCAATTTCTTTAGATGCACTTCCAATATAAAAATTCACACAAGTCAACATTGGATATTTTTTGTAAACTTGAAATTTGAATATCACTTAGTAATAGAGACGAATTTTGAAGTTTAATGTTAAAGTGCTTAATCTTCTGTCTTTGCGAAATTCGTCTGCTAAATCCCAAAATTTGAATTTTAGTGTGTCAGACATATTAAATACTATTGGTGAACGGTTAGTTTTGTAAAGTAAATATTGGTTAGTCTCTAACGGTTAGATTCTGTGTCTAACGACTAGTTAAGTTACAAATTTATAAATAGAACTCCATTTGAATTTATGGGTGATGAATTTAAGTAAGTCATGTGTCAAAATGCTGCTGCAATGGATAAAATCATTTTGTATTAGTATTCAAAATTAAATCCCACCTCATTAGAGTAGGCTTCAATATATTATCCACTATTAAAGAGGGTTTTTATTCTATAATCATTTTCATTATAATTTCTGAGTAGAATTTTAGTGTGGGGAAACACTAAAGAAATTACACATCTTGCAAGGGTGTGGGAAGAGTAACTTCACAAGTGCCTACTAAACCTATGAGATATAGTGAAAAATTTCAAGTGGTGGCTTGAAGATTGAATATGGGTCAAGCGGTTGAACTAAACCAATATAAATCATTGTGTGTTTCTCTTCGTCTTCTCATTTCATATGTCTCACTCAATTCTCTCTGTTCATCTCTATTTTGCTGCAATATTTGGTAAAATTGGGTTACACTTCAAAAGAGATGAAAATTTGTATTACTCAATTCACTCCTTTTTGGATTACCAGCAACCTAACAATTAACTGAAACGTTGGTAGTCACCAAAAGTCATGATTTGGCTATATTTGTTTCATTCGTTTGCTCTTCATTGAAGGCGTGGATTAATCACTTATTCATTGAAAGAAAAATAATTTTCTGGCCAATTTATATCAACTGACCAAGTTGCTGCAGCCCACTACATCATCCTTCTAGAGAAATCCTAAAATTCCCTATCCAAAGTATCAGATAATTGGTTGATGCACGGTCGGATCTTTAAGTTAATGTATGTGTTGTTCCCGCGGGAAGGCAAAAATCAAATTTTGTTGAAAAAAATTTTTTTGAGAGGGGGTGGGGGTATAATTCATTTCAATTTTTTAAAATAAAATTCAACAGCATTAAAAGGAAAATTTGATACATGGTGCTTGCTCCATGTATATCCGTCCCTGGGTTGATGCAATCAATTGATGCATATAAATCTTGATTTTCCAAACTAGTATCAATGGTTGATTAACACTTGTTTCTAGTATAAAAGGAATTTCAATAAGTTGATTCATGTGTTACTAAAATAAAGACTCAATTTACTAACGGGTGTTGGTCTAAATGAAAATTATTAGAGCCATTTAAGCATAATATCTCAAATTCGAAATCGTATAAATATAAAAAATATCTTTGGGAGTGCCTCCACATATAGACTTAATTGTAACTCAATTCAGATTAATTGGAGCTCAAAATGGTAATTAAATACTTAATATTTATTATCAAAAAAAAAAAGAAAGAAAAGACCCATTTTGCGTGCGGTAGTTATCCAGGTGATGATTAGGTAAAATTGTCATATTATTTCTTCTTCCACTTGCATTTAATTTATAAATTTAGTGCGTTGAATAGGTAACCTCCCCGTATTTAGTTACTCCATGTGTTTGCTGTATTAAATATTAATTAAGCTTTGTTTGCTTTTCCAATCCGCATGGGCAACCAATTGTCAAATATTTCTGCGGTCACCTCACCCCTCCTCTATATGCTATTATGCTTAATTACCCACAATAAGGTTGACTTATTCTTAATAATATTATTAGGATTATTATTGTTATTAGTTGTTCAATTTGAATAATTTTCTATTTCCTATCAAGTTGCCTTACGTGTTGAATTGGGAGTACCTTCAAATCCGGAGGTCACAGTCACTGTGTCATACTATGTCATATGTCTCCCACTTTTTTTACGTCACTGGGCCTCAAATACTGAGTTTTAACTGCGTCATAGATATTAAAAAAAAAATTATTAGGTTTCTTAAATTTGTTCTAAATTTAATTTATTTTTAAAATTTCTTTCTAATTAACTATTGTATTTCCAATCATAATTTTTATTATATCCTCAATTTCATATCCAATCACTTTCTTATTATCTAATTAATAAAGAGTATTTATGCAAAATTTTATTTAATGATTCATATATGAAATTTTGAACCATGAGAATTCTTATAATTAAAACTAAAGGGAATATTTAGTAAACATAAAGTGATTTACGTTAATAATTTTCTTAGTAACAATCTTTTAAATTAAATTTTTTAATTTAATTTCTCAATAACAATATTATATTTTTTAAATTAAATTTTATTATAATTAATGATATAATTCAAAATTTTTTAATTGTATGATTTCTATTAAATATCTAATGCAAAAAGAAAAAAATTAGACCCAATAAAGTTGTGAAAACTGGTTTGGTCTTGAAGTGCCTATTTGGATATCCAAATTAAATGATTATGAAATCTCATAAGTGATTATGTGTTGAAGTTGTCAAACGGAAATAACTTTTCTAAAAGCACTTATGTCTCAAATAAGTACTTATGAAAAAAGCTGATTTTTTCTGCTTATAATAATCATTTATCCTTTGATAATCACTTATTTCATTTTTTCTTCTCATTATCCACCTAATAATCACTTAAACCCTAATATTCAAACACATTTCTTTTCTCAAAATCATTTATAGGGTAAAAATATACAAACACAAATAACTTTTTACATAGTCACTTATTCTCATAATCTATTATAAATAAATAATTATCTCTATAATCACTTATATATAATATAATCAAAACACACCGAACACAACATAGTCAAGTTTTGGGTTGAGGGGTCCTACAACAAAATATTGGTTGGGGGGAAACTTATCCTTAGAACTTAGTACTCTACAATGTTTTAAATTTTTTGGGAAAATTCACCATTTAATTCTTATATTTTACCCCAATTTCTAATTTAATATCTAGATTTTTATTTTATTAAAAAATAAAGTAAATCCCAATAATGTACATACGGTCGAACGATGTTGGATAATTGCTGACGTAGTTGGCTGTAAAATTACATTCTTAGAGCTTAACATTGCAAAAATTATGACTCAGCCCTAAAGACACAATGTAATCTTTTCCTTGCTTTTAATGGTAGAACATATCAGTGATCAATTTCACCAAGTGTTTTTCCAAAAACCTCGTATGGATTTATATCCAAATTGAAAATATCACTTTTGATCTTATTTATATGAATAAAAATAGACATATTTAGTGCATGTTTGGTTGATTATCTTTATAAAAAAGAAATCATGATTTTTAATAATAATTTTTTAAGAAAATATGTTTAGTCAAATACAAATTGCCGTTTTAAAAAATGAAAAGTAGATTAAACTATGATTTTAGAAAATGAGGGGAAAAATTACTTTTTCTTTGATAAAACATAGGTTTTGGAAAAGGAAAAATAAATTTACTCTATATTATATATCTAAAAGTATTTTTAATCCTTATCATCCAAACAGATTTTTTGTCAAACTTATTTTTATAAAAAGAATATCCAAATATAACAATTTTCAACAAACTTACTTTATCCAAACTTCATTTTTACAAATTTTATTTATCTTAACTTAATTTTACAAAAATAAGAACCAAACGGGATCCGAAGGGATTTGCTCAACATAGAAGCCAGACCATTGTAAGAATTTGAGCAGAAAGGCTGATTTAGAATTTCCAATATGCTTAGAGCAAATAATTAAGCTATTAGGGATAATGACAAGATTAATGCAACTTCTCAAATTTATGAAATTGAGCTTTGAAAGTTCAGCAATAGATAGACGGACTTGTAATAGTCCAAATTCATCCTTCAAGGTCTAAACTTCCAAGATTTGGAACCCCCTCCAAAATGCGGCATGTTAATAAAATTTTCAGAGCCGCAAAGACTAAAAAATGTTTCAACTTAGATTAATGTAGTTCCATCCATCCTCATCTGCATCTTCATGTGTGAAATAGTGTCTTTGTCCCGTTTCTGAGAAAGAAAAGATTCAGCCTCTGGTGAATAAAATAAGCTCTACTTTTTTGGTAGAAAACAGAGCATAGCGAGAACAAGCTTCAGACCGCTAGGAGCCAACTATTTTGAGTGGGATTGGAGGATTAAAGTCTCTCATGTTTATAAGGAGTCTAATAAATGTGCTGATGCTTTAGCAAAATAATAGTCTTGAGATGGATATGGGTGTTCAAATTTTGGGAAGAGCCTTTCCATAGAGCTTGGAGTGTTTATATAGGTTGGACTGCATGAATCTGTCTTGTGACAGAGGCAGCTGAATTTGTTTGTTTTCTGTTGTTTTGGGCTTTGAGCTCCTTTGTTTCATCCAAAAAAAAAAATTCCTTGTTCTGCACTTTTTGGAAAAAAAAAGAAGGAAAGTAAAATTTGAAGAATTATACGGAACAACAATACTTTTTAAAAAGAATGCGACAGGGGCTTTCAAATTTGCATTAAAATAGTCATTGCTCTTTTGAAGTAAATTATACTGTTATGGATATGTAGTCATTTATTTGAGATTAATACATCGACCTGCCTCCTTTCAATAAATATATTTGTACTATTTAGCACTCTTTATAATCAGCACTAATAAGGTTACATGATTGTATTTATGAAAACTAATATTAGTTGAGAGATAACGATAAATAAATAGATAACTGATAAAAAGTACGTATCATTCTGTAACACCCAAATACTCTTACAATAGACCTCAAATCTTTCCATTCATTACCACAGGGTTATGAAAGCTGTCACATATTGCAAATATAGATCATATGTAAATAATGTTACAATACCAAATACTAAATACAAGAAACAGAGATATCTGATAGAAAAAAACATATCATTCCCAAATACTAAATACACTGATACACAGCTTCCATCTTACCCTTCCTTACCTATAAGGCTTATGAAAGTTTAACCTGACAAATACATATCAGGTAAATAAGACAGCAACAAACAAACCCATAATAATTTTTTTGTTCTGGAAAAACGTACAGAAGAAAATACAACAATTTTTCTAAGAATGGACAATGCCAAATGCTAAGTAGTTTCACTTCTATTGAACTCTTCAAAGGAGAAAATCTCAAGCAATATGCAAGTTTTGTGCAATCAGCCAGATTGAGAATTTCCAATGACTTGAGATCAAATAATTTGTGAGGGATCTTGACAAGATTAATGCAATTTCTCAAATTCAAGAATTTGAGCTTTGAAAGGTTAGCAATAGATGGATGAAGTTGCAATAATCTAATACATCCTTCAAGGTTTAGTCTTTCAAGATTTGGAACCCCTTGAAAATTTGGCGTCTTGATCAGAGTTTTGGAGCCACAAAGATCCAAGGTTCTCAACTTAGGGAGCATCTGTAGATGGGAAAGTGAAGGAGGGTGGAGATAATTAGATATGATTGTATAAAAAAACATGAAACTAACAATATTTAATAAGAGGTAAAACGTATATGTAACCACGGATTTTGATTGAATTACCCTTATTTTTTAATTTGTAATAATAGAAAAGATCAAATATTAGCCAAACAAAAGCAGAAAAGAAAAACAAAAAAATTATTAACATACCATATTTCCCTTCCATACTTCTGTGATACTGCTATCACGCATAATCAATTGAACAAGTGTATCGGATTGAAAATTTGATGGCAAATGAGTAAAAGGATATTGATGCCATGAAATATATCGTAAGTTACTAGGAAGATTATTGAGGATTCCAGAAAATTCCACATTACGAAATATGAGCAATCGAAGACTACTCATATTTGATAAAGCTTCAACCGTCAATGGATACCTTATTGGCTTTTCCGAATCCAAGACTACAACTTCAAGGCTTCCGAGGTCCTGGCATTAAATGCATTTATATAGAACTGATGAAATGTTCTATTATTACTTATAATTTTGTAAATTGTAATAAGGAAAAAAAAGGCGCACACAACTTACCTTAATTTGGTACCGTCTCATAACAATTTCGATATCACTGAAAAGCCACAATCTTCTTGATTTTACTTGCTGATACGGACGGGATTCTTCTCTAACAATATATTGTCCCATTGCTTGCAACAAATTATGCGTTTGTATTCTTTGATCTGAGATAGTGATGAGTGATTTTTCAATAAGCAGTTTAATTCCTATCTCGACAGAAAAACCACAATCTTGTAAAATTTCCTTCACATAATTGATGTCCTTCCCTGCAAAAAAACATGCAATGTCCAAAAACATTTCCCTGCTCATGTTATCCAGGTCATCAAAACTTATTTTGAGAAGACGTATTAAATCTGCTTCAATATCACGTTTAAATCCTTCGATGGCTGCCCTCCAGTCGCTAAAACTTCTTCCTATCAAACGTGAACCCAATAATACGATTGCTAATGGAAGGCCATCAGCAAATTCAAGGACACTAGATGCCATCTCTTCATTATCTTCCTTAGCATATTTATAAAACAGTCGGAGAGTTTCATCCTTAGTCAACAATTCAGGTTTGTAAATATCATCAGCTGCAATCATATGAAGGACTCCTTCATCTCTGGTAGTCATGATGATTCTACTCCCTCCCCAAAAGCACTCAGCTTTTTCATTCAACTTCAATTCTTGTATATCTTGAACATCATTGACACCGTCAAGAACTATAAGACATTTGTGGTGTCTCATCTCTGGAATTTTTATCTTCAAATATTCAGAAAGAAACTCTTGCAGATCTTGAATACCATACTTTAAACAATAGTCACTTACATTCTCCAGGAAACAAGAAGCGTCAAAAGAGTGAAAGATCTTCTCATATAAAACTCTAGCGATGATTGTTTTCCCTAATCCGGCCATACCACAAATGCCTAACACTCGAACTACATCCTTCGAACCCAAATCTAAAAGCTTTTCTACTTTTTTCACACGATCTTGCACTCCAACTAACCGACTAGCGTAATAAATGCTGTTATCTATTCTTATCTTGACCTCTCTAGCAATTTTCTGAATAATTTGTAATTCTGAGCTGAAAAAAGAGAAAACCATGATACAAATTAATCAAAATTGTTTCTACTCGATGCATGAGTGGATTAGAAAAGCTACTTTACCCATTTTGGGAGCATATTTTAGTAAGAGTAATCTACATAGAAAGTTCATCTTGATAAGAACTTCTTATCACCGTAGTTTCCACTCACCGACAACTTTTTTTTTAATTTAATTATTTGTTTTCCAGGTCATATCCAGTATTGACTCATGGAGGACATGCCTATAGCCTCTAATTCAAGAGCACTTTTTTTTTTTTCTTCTCCTCACTCTCTCTCAAGGACTTATTCCAAACTAATAAAAACTACATACATTTCATTCAAAAAATAAAAATAAAATCCACACACAAAAGAAAGAGAAATTCCAACACAATATTAATAATAACATTAATCTCTCATTTTTTCACATGCATATTTAAAAAAGAGAAACAAAAGAAAAAATAATGAGACCGAACACTGGAACTATGAACGTATATGCATATAACACATAACCGTTTATTCATTATTCATTAGTGGATCACTAAGATAATTTTGGACAGAGTACCATATATATGAAGGGACGATGTGAAGAGAAAAATGAAGAAGTTACAGTAACGACGCATATGAGTATAAGTTCTACCTCCTTTGTTTTTTTTTTTTTCCTTCACAATACCATAGCAAAACCTACCTCGTTGAATTTAGAATATATGATGTTAGAAGTTTTGTCTTTATGTGGAAAATGGTTGCCCTGCGATTGAATTCAATGCAATTTGCATTTTTTTTTTCCCTCGTTCTCTTCATAGCCACGAACGAAGGCATTAAGTGAGATTTGACTTTTAAAAGGAAATAAGTTTTGCAATATTGCATAGGTAAATGGAAGGAAATTTCGAATTAGAGGATACAAAACTTAGGGAGGTCTGGTAATGAGTTTTTTTTTTCTTTTTGTACAGCAAAGCATATTTGTTAGCTGGAACAATTTTGAAAATTGTGTTAAATAATTATCTAAAAGTTGAATAGTACACGCTTTGAAAATTCGGAAGTTTTAAAGAAGGGAGAGAGGAAGAGATGTTATATTTTAGTTTAAAAAGAGACATATGAGAAGGAAGGGAGATTTAATTAAAAAAATAAAATATAAAAACGTTGGGAGGGGAGGGGGGGAGGGGAGGGGTGGCGGTTAAGACTTAAGCTAAAATTATAAAGAGAAAGGAAACATGAGAGAGATAGGAGCTATGTGTGGGTCCTTTTTCATTTTTTAAGTTGTTTGTTGTTTGAGGTGGCAATTTGGGATAACTCTCCCTTAAGTAAATTAATTATTTATCATTAGCGGTATCTTTTTCATTGAAGCTATTACTGTTATTGTCACTTTTTTATGCATGATTCTTATATTTTTTAAATGTAAATTAAAATCAGGTGTAATAATTAGATCTATAGATTGTACATTTTCTTTTTCATGATTTAGTTTGTGGACCACCATGCAGGAAAAATATACAGGGTCCATTTATGTTTGTTCGTTTACGTATAATTGCATTATTAATTAATGTTTATATATTTGAAGATAGTAAATAACAATAAATAATATATGTGTACGAATAAGAAAAGATAATTATTTATGTAAAAGATTAGAAGGAGATATTTGTTGTTGTTAATGGAGACATAAATATCGTTCAAATTTCTGAGATTAAAAAAATAGAAAATCAATTGGGTGCATATGTTATTTTTTCGTCGAAAGTGTTATTATTTTACTTATCCACCTATGGTGGAATTAACTTTACACCTCACGAAGGGTCCTTGTGGCCGTGGTTGTAGAGGGAGTATTTACCTATACACATATAGCCTTTTGGAAGAAGGGCGGTGGGCATGTTGCACTACATTTGTTAGCTATTTAACTCCTTGCATTCCCTCTCAGCTCTCACGTTTTAACCTTGAATCCATTTTAATCTTATGAGAAAATAACAACAATAAACCATAGAAAAAATGACAAAAAAAATCTAATCAAAATAATAATTACACCAAAAGGCTATATGAACTTGTTTATAAAATTAATTTTCTAATATATCAGGAATTCAAAATAGTTTTATAATAAGGAAAGTTGCTAGGAGCATTAAATTTGTTTAGATTTAAGGGTACATATATATAGATATAGATATAGATGTAAAAAATCATGACATTATAATAAATTAAATATTCAAAAACCAAACTATTATTAATATATTTAAAGATGGATTTGTATTTGGATTTTTTAATGTTATTTTTTCAATCCAAATAAATATTTATCTTAAGAACAATATCATTCATAATAATATTTATGATATTAAATATAAAAATAACATTAAGAAATCCAAATCAAAACCATTATAAAAAAAACACTAAGAAAATTTTAGTTATGAAATCTTTAATTTATAATAATGTCATACTTTTAAGAAATCATTTAAAGGTTTAGTCTATAAAAATTTCATTTTGGCCATAAAGTTTACATTTAAAATTTTAAAATAGAAAGTCATCTTGGTCATTTACCATTATTATACCTGTCCCAATATGATTATTTATTAGTATTCAAATTGTTTTTTAAACACCCAACAAACACAACGCAAAACCCCCTAAAAACAAGACACAACTGAACAAACAGGTGCCAAAAATAGAGCATCACTGTGGCATGTGTATGGGGCGCCATTATGAGGGCGAACTGAAATGAGGGGCGAAAAGGGAGAGAGGAACATGGCGCAGTGACCTAACCATGGCACCGTAGTGGTAATTGCCGTTAAATTATTAGCTATTTGTTGATTTTTTAGACCAACTTCCGATGAGCATAAATTCTGACTTTAACCTTCAATTGACCTCATTCTAACTCCTACAAGTTACTCTACTCTCAATCTAACTATAGGTACCAACCATACTTCGAAATACTTCCATATGGAGACCTTGGATACCTAATATCTATATGGTCCATTTTGGATGAAAACTTGGCTTTAAAACCTCCAAATTTTAAATCATAACACATTGACCCATGCTAACACTTTTCCCAAGTCCCAAATATCTCAAGGACTTGGTTAAAAGCAGGTGTATCCTAAAGGAACCTCTCCTTTAGAATCTGATCCCCTTACCACCACAATTGCCATAAATAGGTTACATACCCATTCAACCATAAATGCACCCGAATTTAACCACAATGCAAGATCTCAAACTATCACATCAAAATGCACATAGAACAGCTACAAACTGACCTAGTACAGGGTCTTAGAGCATGCCACATACATAACATACCACCATGACGTGAATTGACATCCGACACCGTCAAGCTCATAATCAACCTTAGAAACGCATAAGCTTCACAAGGGTACCATAAACAATAGATACTACAAATACAGCATTACATAAGGTATCTACTACAAGCAATCTACTTGGAACAATAAAGTTACATCAACAAACCACAATGCACACTACCAGCTATGAACTCAAATAATCCAGTGTAAAGGAGGGAACTAAGACTCCTTAGTCTTCTCCTTGCCAAAACTAGAATCTTCACCTGAAATATTAGCCATAAAGGGTTTTGAGACAAAGTCCCAGTAACTAAAGGAAACTACAACTAACATATATATATATATATACAAACAGAGTTATACATGTACATGAATGATGCAATGCAATGCATATATAATGATATGAATGTCCCCAAACATACCCGACTAGAATCACGGGCTAGCTATCATCACAAAGTATACCCAATAAGTGATTCCCTTCCAACAACTGATGAAAATTAATTCCTAGACATTACCAAACTCTCTGCTCTCTAGTATGAACTAGCCAAAGGCCATACTAATGATTGGGTTGTGGTTCTCCTTCCCCTGAACCACCTAAATTGATGGTGATTTAGAAAAAGTACATCCCCAAATCCATTGCTAATTGGATATTCTGATCAAAGGAAAATAATTTAGTGGAAGGGATATATACGTCAACCTCATCACTTGGACATGAGACCTCACATGTTCCACTAATGGATTGGTATACCACGTGGTATCATATGACATCATCACCTAAACCAACCAATGTCATACATGCATAACAACATGGTGATGCTTTTCATGCTATCATATTCCATACACACATGCATATGCTCATTATCATCATCATCATAGTAACATACTATCTCGAATGGTAGGGATGCTAATGAATTACATATTACAAGTCAATACATAATCTCATAATTACATGCACAAGACAAGGAAAGAGGTTACCATTTCCATCACCAGTTGCGCCCTGGGACATATCATGATATAAAAGAAATGAACATATATATATATATAAGAAATTTACATCATATATAAATATACACCCAAGTTACCTCGAACTGCTGCTACCCGAATCACCTTCTGGGTTTTCTCTACAAGTTTCTAGCAAAACTCACTGCAATTCTACGGTAGCTTCCAATTCTTGTATTCGATGTCTCATCTCATCCATTGTAACGTCCTGTACATTCCTGCGTCTTGGAGGCATTTTTTTTTTCGCCTTTTCTGGAAGATTAGGACTTAGGCAAAAACAATTAAAAGTATAGGGGTGAAAAGGTAATTTGCTGGGGTATAAGGTGGAAAAGGAATTTTAAGAAACTGTGAGGCAGACTTGTAATTTTGGAAAAATATGGGGTTAAAATTGCAATTTCAAAAAGTTTAGGGGTACAATTGCAATTTTAGGAAGTAAAGGGGTAAATATGTAATTTTGGAAAAATTAGGGGAAAATGTAAATACTAAAAGTATAGGAACAAAAATATAAATATGGAAAAATTTAGGGGTCAAACTGTAAATATGAGAAGTTTGGCCGACTGGGCAGGGTAACGTGGCAGAATTGACACGTGGCAGACACTGGGTGGCTGATTTGTCACTGACTGGACAGGTCAGGATGACGTGGCAGCTAATGTCATCATCTTCAACCTCCAGAGTGCGTGGTCGGCGCGTGAGGTGTGTTGTTGGCGCGTGGACGGCTCGTGGACTTCCGGTGAAGGCGCGTGGGGTGTCAGACGGTGGCGAAACTCTCCAGTCCAAGGTTTTTCGGCCTTCCGAGCTTGATGGTGATGTCTGTTTCCCTGAAAAGTGATCAGAACTGGATTCCGACAGTGGTTGCTCACTTTCAGGTGACTCTTCGATAGCTTTCTCACTTTACGAAGCTCCTGGACACTCTCTAACCTGCTCTAATACCAAAATGGCTCAGAAACGAAGAGAAACACACAAACTCAATTGATTGAAAACTTGGTTGATTTCTGAATGCCTTCCATTCTTATACAATGGTCCTATATATAGTGTTTAGGATGCAACATAAAATTAAAGGTAATTAAAACGAATACATTAACTCAAGGGGGGTCATGGGAGTTACAAACTCCATTATTAGGAAATTATGGAGGGGTTATAAGGGTTACATGAGTTTAATGGAGGAGAGGGGGTTACATGAGTTTAATGGAGGAGAGGGGTTACATCTATTTCACCTATTTTATCTGATTTGGCCGTTTAACTTTTGATTTTCGGCTCCTAGTCTCTGTAAAGTGCTGACTTCTGTTAATGACTTTGTTAGATGATGATTTTGGCCATTTCAGTTATTGCTTATTGATTGACTGTGTTGCATTGTTGCTGTTCTTAGTTACCTTCTAGAATAGTTAGCCATGGCCGTGAGCAATGCTTTGCCCTTGCTGTGAGCAAAGTTGAACATCCCTATTGTGTTTAGAAAGTGAGCTTATTTCATTGTTGAAATGAGTCACCTTAGCTTCCTAAGCAGCTCATCATCTCGGTGGGCCTGGAAATATGAAGTGTTTTTTATTTTCAGGGGTGAGGACATTCACAAAGGTTTCACCGGCCATCTTTTTGCTATTCTTCAACGAAAAGGTATATAAAACTTCAAGTCTTCAAGGATGACAAAAGGCTCCAGAAAGGAGAACCCATTCAACCCGAGCTCCTCGAGGCAATAAAGCAATCTCAGATTTCCATGGTGTTCTTCTCCAAAATATATGCTGATTCAAAATGGTGCTTGGACGAACTGGCAAAAATCTATGAGTTTATTGGCCAACCAGGATACATTGTTCTATAATTTTTTACGATGTCGATCCATCTGAAGTACGAAAGCAAAGTGGTGATTATGAAATTTTTCTTTGATGAACATGAAACAAATCTAAGTAGTAGAAAATATAGGGTACAAAAATGGAGGTTAGCTTTGCGTCAACTAGCCAATCTTACTGGTTATGATGTTCGTAATAGATTAGTGATCTTCTCTTCTTATTTTGATACATACATACATACATACATATGTATGAATCAGTATTGTTCTGTTTATTTTTCCCTTGTGAGTTTGCATTTGTCAATATTTACCTCTTTGTTTTCTTACATGATGATTAGGTGTTTTTATTTTTATTCTTTTCAGATGGAAGTCAGAGTCAGATATTATTGACAACATCATTAAAAATGCAATAGATAGATTGGGTCACAAATTTGCTGGATTGGTTGATGATCTAGTTAGGATAAAATCTCATTCAGAAGCTTTTGAAAAACTTTTAGATTTAAAATCAGATGAAGTTCGACAAGTAAGGATTTGGGGGATGGCTGGAGTTGGGAAGACTACTCTGGCTACAGTTGTATGTGATCGAATCTCTCACAAATTTGATGCATACTGTCTTCTTCAAGATGTAAGAAAAGTTCACAAGGATTCTAGTTTTGTTCATCTCCAACAACAACTCCTATATGAAACACTGCAGGAAGATATAAAAATATGGGAGCATCACAGAGGAACCAATTTAATAAGCATAAGGCTTCACCATCTTAAAACTCTTACTGTTGTTGATAATGTTGATCATGCAAATCAATTGGTTTGGTTTGGGCAATAGAATCGTCATAACAAGCAGAGATGTAGTTCATGAGGTTGAAACATTGAATGATAAAGAAGCTCTTCAACTTCGTCATAGAAGAGCCTTCAAGCAAGATGATCTCAAGATTGATTCTGAAGAGTTGACCCATAGTGTACTAAAATATGCTAAAGCCCTTCCATTAGCAATAAAAGTGCTGGGTTCCTCTTTGTTTAGTCAGAAACAGCTAGAGTGGGAAGTACAATTAGATAGATTGAAAGAAATTCCCAACCAAGTAGTTATGGGAGTATTGGAAATGAGTTTAATTTTGCTTGAGCCAAAGGACAAGGATATATTTGTAGACATTGCTTGTTTCTTCAAGAGAGAGGATGAGAAGAATGCCAAAAAAATTCTAGACCATTGTGGATTTAATCTCAAGCTTCGAATTAAAGTTCCCTATGAAAGATCACTCACATACATTGTTGATGCAAAACTCATTATGCATGATCTACTGCAAGAAATGGGGTGGAAAATTGCAAAGGGAGATTTTCTTGAAGAACCAGAAAAGTGGAGTAGGCTGTGGTTGTACAAAGATCTTCAAGCTGTAAAGACAGTAAGTTATGTTTTGATAATTACATTATTGAGTTTCTGCTATCTTATTCTTTGTTTCAAGGAAATCCAACATATTCCTTTTACTTTATCATGTGTTCATTCTCAGGCTCTGTTTGGTTCAACTGAGGGGATTGGAGAGATTTTAAATAAGAGGATTGGAGGAGAAGTGATTGGAGGGATTATAAAATTTTCTTGTTTGGTAGGATTAGAAGAGAAGGGATTGGAGGGGTTTTAATGAAATTTTATTTGGTTCAGGAGGGAATTGGAGGGGATTGAGTTATAATTACTCAATTCCCTCCAAAAAATCTCAATTTGGAGTGTTTTAAAATGGGGATGGGGGAGGGTATTGGAGGGGATTAAATTCCCCCCAATTCCCTCCAATTTTTTAGCCAAACAAAGGGAGGGGATTCAATTCCCTCTAATCCCCTCCCCTCCCCTTAAAAAAACCTGAACCAAATAGAGCCTTAAGGAATGAAAGAAGTTGGAGCCGTCATCTTGAAGTAGCAAAAGCGGCAAGAGATGCTCCTGTGAAGGCTGGTGAAAAAGTTGGGGGGCTAGTCCCCCCCCCCCCACCACCACTCTCTTTTTCAAAAAATTTTTCAATTATTGGATGAAAAAGTTAAGATATATCATATAAAAGTACAATTCCTTCCTCCCCCCCAGCTCTCGAAACATTATGGATTATGAATGTAGGAGAAGCCACTTTCACAAGTTGAAAAGATGTGAGTGTTTGGTACATTATATTATATATAATAGTGTACAAAGAAATTCCCCCCCCCCCCCAAAAATTTGTTGCACTTATGTCCGTGTCTGGTGAAGGCTGAAGCTTTATTGCAAATGAACTGCCTCAGACTAATCATATTCCTTGATGTGAAATTTTCAAGAAAACTCAATAATCTTTTTGAAAAGTTCTAATATCTTTCATGGTTAAAATTTCCTATTAGCTGCTTACCATCAAGTTTTGAACCAGCTAGAGTTGTTGAATTGATCATGCCTAAAAGCAATATAAGACTACTATGGGAAGGTGTAAAGCTACAATGTTGTTCTTTTTTTATTGTGGTAATAACAACTAACAATGGTATGATATACTAACAAATGAATTATTCTAATTGTTTGTTGTTCTTTTGGTAATGGTAGTCGCTAATTGTCTCTTGCTCCCTTCACAATTTTTGCCAAATCTGAAAAGAATAGATCTACATGGCTCTAAAAAAATAATCAAGACACCAAAATTTGAAGGAGTAGAGAATCTTGAGATGCTAGATCTTGAAGGATGTATTGGATTACTGGAGGTCCATCTATCAATTAGAGATCTTAAAAAGTTGACATAATTAAATTTGAGAAATTGTGATCGTCTAATCAGTATCCCAAACACCTTATTTCTTTCAACTTCTCTTGAAACTCTGAACCTTCTTGGCTGTTTAAAACTTGCACCTCGTTTGAACTTTGAGGGACCTTGATAGTACAGAACACAATGAATCAGCAGTCTCCATCTCCAATAAAGTATCTTTATTAGGTTTTTTTTACTTTTTAAACCAGAATGGATGTGATGTTACTTTTCATTTACTTCGGGTAGATTAAGTGCATGTTTGGGAAAACTTTTACAGAAGTGATTTTGAGTAGAATAGATTTTGTAAAAGTGATTTTAGTTAGAATAGCTGTTGTGAAAATTAATTTATGTTTGGATGTTTTTATCTCAAAAGTGATTTTGCAAAACTAAACATGTTTGGATTATTTCAACCATAAGCACTTTTGAATGTGTAATAATTTTATGTTTACAAAATTAATTGATAATTTTTACTTAAAATTATAAATTATAAATTATAAATAATATGAAAGAAAGCCTATAAAACACTTTTAATTTTTAAACTACATAAACTAATATTGTTATAAGGAACTTAATAATATAACATGACTAATTTTCTTCCAAATATTATATAATTTGATCTCGAATTAAATCACTAGTAGTATCCATATATCTTAAAGAGGTCATGGTTAGACTTGAGGATGATACCCGATACTCATTAGTACGATCAGTATCTTTATCCTCAACTGTATTTTCATTTTCATAATGTAAGAACTCAAAATCTGTTTCAGATTTCCTTCTAATGAAGTTATGTATGGCCATTATTGCACAAACTATCTGAACTTGTGTATCAAATTTGAACGTGAGCATTTGATGTAAAATTGCAAACCTATTTTTCCAAACTCCAAAAGTCCTTTCTATTGTACTTCTTAAGCTTGAATGGAAATAATTAAATGCTTCATTCAGGTTAGCAAATCCATGAGTACATCTAAATTCTAGTAGGTGGTAGCGCTCACACTTATATGGACCCAAATATTATGTTGGTGTTGGGTAACCAACATCTACTAAATAATATTTACCTAATAACCAATGAAAATTTTGTGAATCATTTATGATTTCAACTGAAATAATAAATACTTGTATTTACGAGAAACATACCAGGAGGCGGATGCGGAAAATTCATGGAAAGAGTTGTGAGGGCATTCTCAAAAACACGAGCATCGTGTGCGGTTTCTTCCCATCCGGCTAATACAAAAGTGAAGCACATATCCCAATCACATACAACCATTACATTTTGCGTTGGATAACATTTTCTTCCAATAAATCTTGGCTGTTCGATAGGACTAACAATGCATGGGATATGGGTTCCGTCAATAGCTCCTATAGCGTTCATGAAAAATGGCCAATATTGGCAATCATGTTATTTTTTTGATGATATATCACGACATCTGCTATCTCGTGGCTTGATGTATTTCATTGATAGTCTAAGGCATGCCACTAAAACTTCATGAAAATGTCTACTTATAGTCTCTCCTGAGTGTTGAAATATTTTTTGTAGCATCCTATTTCCAACACCATGTCCAACTGTGTTTAAAAATATCGCAACCATTTCGTGCACTCCCATCCCCTTAGTTTGTTTCAATCCATGTTTTACTAATTCAGTGCAAAGTTCATCAAATACCTTCTTCTCCATTCGAAACATCTCATGACAACGAATAGGATGTCCTTGTAAAATTTCATTCACCCATAAATGACCTGTATACTGACTAGTTCTTTATGGCTCTTTACATAAATATTTAAACACATACAATTCAACTAGTGCACTCACCTGTGCAGCCTGATCCAAGTCATCATTAGAAGAGTCACTCATTTTATTATTTGTACCTGTAAGTTGGAAAACAAAGTAATTCTTTAAACAGTGGACTTTCTAAAAGTTCAATAATATTAAATAAATTCAAAAGTTTCATATAAAACAAAGTTTATCAAACATAAAAAAAGATAAAGTTCATACAGCAAAGTTCATAACAAAAAAGAAAAGAAGCAAAGTACTAAATTAAAGCATAAATAATATCCTAAATTCTATAAGTTGCAAACTTCAACCATGTCATCAATCTGTCCTTATGTGGTCTCAATTTAAAAAAGATCTCCCTCTTCGTCGGGTCTGAAAGGAGTTCACAACATCGAGAATGCCACTCCAGATCCACTGTGATAGCCTCTATTATGCCTAGTTCATTCATCGCTTGACCCATAGATGTTTCAGCCTTTTGTTTTCCTCGTGACTCCTGGGCATCAACAATTCTACTAATTGCATCAACTAAATGTCTTGCATTGGGGGCTCTCTTCTTTTTCTGTCCTTTAGAAGGTCCCACCCTTTTTCTCTTTCTCATGCTTCTTGCACTAGAGCATCCTTGTGAAGTGTTTAAGTTAATATCTCCAAATTCAATACTAATTCCAGCACTAACTCCAGGAGTAGGATTTTGAAGCTCTTCCTCACTGTCCCTGGATACTTCCTCTAAGTTTAAGCTAGGACGATACATATCATCGTCTTCTTCTACCTGATTAGGTAATCTCTGAGATGAGGGTGCCCATGCTTGTTGTCCAGTTGCCACCACACTTTTGAATAGAATTGTTAATTCATCTTTGAACGGGAGTCCTTTATATCTATATTTTGCATATAGTGGATTTGCCTGCATGTTTACAACCAATCATTGTTATATATTACTCAATGAATATAAATTTTATAATACTAAATTCACAATTACATACCTCTTGCTTCTCAGCTCACTAACTATCGGGTGCATCTATCGTATGCGTGTTAGGATTCCACCCTAAACCTGTCTCTTTCTCAAACAACTTGCACCATGTCATCTACTCTTTTTTAAGGGAATCCAACTTATTTTTAAGTTGTCCCCTATCATAGCTCCTACCGGTTTGGTCTTTAAATCTAGAAACTATTTCTCTCCATGTTATTTTTGTATAAGTAATTCCATGCAGTTGCCCTTTATGGACTTGTTACAAGCACAGTTTGATTAAAATTTCAGTCGTCTTAATGTCCTAATTTGCCTTTGCCTTATCATTACTCATGATTCTATTACCAGAACATCCATAATAAAAAAAAAGATCCAAACTAACCATATGCATACACAACAAACATATAAACAAGAGAAGATGGAATTAATCTAACATCAGAGATGAAGAAAAGATGCTAATCCAACTAGTATGAAAATTGACCATAAACCATGATAAAATTCATCATAACATGATAACAAATATACTAATCCAAATCATCATAACAGGACCCTAGACAAAACATGATTCCAAGAAGGAAAAAAAGCTTCATAGAAAGAAAAAAAATGATAGTAGTTGGTCCTAGAAACAAAATTACAAGTGTAATAAGGAAAAATCAATGTACATTTCCCAACAACTGTGGACAACAAATACAAAACCAAGCAACATTCTGAGTTACACATCTAAATTGAAAGACAGTGGATTCCCCGCCTTATTGTTTTGCCAGTCTTTTATGTGAAAGTGGCCAAATAGCAACTCACCAAACCAACCCATTCAGTATCTATTACTAGATTGACTAAACATTAAAACAGAACAAGATAAAGACAATGTTAATTCCTCATTAAGCATGCTCTTATAGAATCATCACACATTTACTCAGGAGGCATGCCATTAAAGAAATGTCATTGCATAACAAGTTGATGTGAAGTTTAGGAGAAAGTTTTATATGACATTGCCTAATACATAGAGAAAGCTAGAGAAAAAGCCTAAATCATGAATGCATTATATGACATTGCTCTTCCTTAGAAATTTGAAAAAGAAAAGGGGGAAGAGCTTCCCATGCCAATTTTACAGATAACAAATCGCATTTTAATATATAAAACTTAGAGTCATCATCACTTCCCAATGCTACATACTAATTCCAATATGCCTTATTCTGATCAAGTGCATACTACTAGTATGGCCTTGATCATCAGAATGCATTCAACATAATGCCTAATAAGGACTTTTCACTAGAGTTATACCATTATATAGCATTCAAGTGCAATCATAACATATCAACTTAGCCAAGATCAACTTCATATCGTTAAACACTTTGACAAATGGCATTGCTTCAAACAAAAAATTTTGTTAATTAACTGCATTACTCCTTTTAAACACTCACAAATTAAACTGGGATAATTAGAATTTGCAGTACCAAATTAAGACCTGAACTAAATTAAAAGCTACTAATAGTCCAGAATATATATATATATAATTGAATGAGACTTGAAATAGGATGGTGGTGGAATGGAGTTTACCGAGATTGAAGCAATAAACTTGTTCTTACTCGGATTTGCAAATGATGAAGGTTGATAGGGGTTGATGTAGCTTGTCCTCCACCGGATTTGTAGACAGAGCTAACAGTGAACAATGAGAAGATATGTGCGGCCGTGAAGAAGGAGAAGCTCAAGGAGGCTGGTTCTACAACCACAGCTGTGGCCGTAAAGAAGGAGAAGCTCACTAGCGATGGATCTGGACACATAGATGTGGCCGTGAAGAAGAAGGAGCTCACCGGAGACAGATCTGGAAGCACAGTTGTGGTTGTGAAGAAGGAGAAGCTCACCAGCGATGAATCTACAAGCACAGCTTGCTGTGAAGATGGAGAAGCTCACCGGTGACGAATTTGCAAGCACAGCTATGACTGTGAAGAAAGAGAAGGTCAACAGTAGCAAATCTGCAAACACAGCCATGAAGAAGGAGATGCTGAAGGAGGAAAACAGAGACGTCTCCATTGACGCTGTAATGCTCATTGCCATGAAGAATTCGTCGGTGAAGGAGGAGCTTGACAAAGGCAGAAAAAATTCATACCCTCCACTAGTAGAAGTTATCGTTGCAGGATGTAGGAAGCCATGCACAAAAACAGCTCTGGACTGATTGAAGGAGAACTTTGGCCATTAAAGGAGACGTTGGCCAATTTTAATTGTGCATTTAATGCTTCAACGGTCAGAAAAGCAATTTTGTCTACCACAAAAGCTCCTATAATCAGCTTCTCATCATAATCCCTTTTGGGTCAGAATCTCTTTTTTTTTAAGTGAGAGTTGCAGTATCCAAACATGATTCCAAAATTAGAAAATCACTTCTTGGACTGAAAACTTAGGTTTTATTCGAAGCCAAACATGCACTAAATCAGGTATATATTGCAAGTACATTTTCATTTGTTGACAACATGCATGCCTGTTTCATTTGATTTTTACAAATCAAGCTATGCTTTCTAACTATTATTTTTTTATTTTTTATTTAAACAAATTTACAGTAAATTTCTCTACTTTTAGCCAAAATTTTATTTTTTAAACTGTGATTATTCTAAAAGATTTTTTATAAAAAGATAATCCAAACGAGTACATATTTTGGTCTAACTTTTACAGTCAACTTGAATTATTCCATACTTTGGTGGTATTAATACTTGTTAACTTCAATTATGCTTGCCCTTATTCTCGGTAGATTTGCTCCAGATTGTCATTTTGTGTGTTGATTCTTGAATATCTCGATTCTCAGAGTCAAGCATACACCGTAAATACTTAAATGATGGTTGAGGAACATAAAGATCTAACCTTCAATTAGACCAATTCCATTCTGACGTATAGTTATACAGTTTTGTTAGCTGATAAACTGGTCATCTAATACAAAAATATTTATATTTGTCTACTCTAAACCACCTCCATGTGATACAGACACAAATTGGGCTTTATGCTGGTAAATTGAGAAGCTAGTGCAAATGAATTAATAATTTATCATGTTATAAAGAACTGTTAGTGTCGCACCCGGAAAAATGTGACGAAAGGAAAAAGAGAACAAATCTGGTTTTCGTGTGAAAACCGACTTGTGAGGAGTCACCACCAAAATTTTAAGGAAAAATCTTGGAAAACCGAATTAAAGAGGAAAGGATGGTCTGCGTAACCAGAGTTAAATTCGGGAGTCGATTGTGTGTGGGGAAGGTGTTAGGCACCCCACAACACCCGTTCCTGGGAACGGTTACCTTACATTGATTGTGTAAATTAATATGGCTTAAAAATATATTTTGATTTTCCTTTTATAATTCACATGCGAGAAAATAGGTAGAGAAGAAGAAAATTAGGAAAATTTGGAAAATTTGACAAGTAAAGAAAATAAATTAAATTAGAATTAAGGATATTTAAGTAAAATGAGGAAGAGGAATTGAGAAAAATGAATTGAGGCAAATTTATTAAATTAAGGAAAAAAAACCAAATAAATCAGAAAATATTTATTTATTTACAAAGACGGACTTGACCCAAGATCAGAGCCTGGGGCCTACGTACCCTGCGATGGGGATCAAAGTCCACGTAGTTCGGGACTAGAAATGCGTGTCTGTTGGTTGATATTTTTTATTTCTTTTCTGTAATAAGAGAAAGTTAAGGGAAAATAAATTAACTTTTTGCAAACAAAAGAATTTTCTGAGATTGAGTTGGTGTATTTTAATTTGCAAAAATAATTTAATTCCACTCTGCTTACTCTGATTTTATTTTGTTTCGAAAACATTTCTTTTATTTATTCTTTTTTTGGATTTTTGAAAATGTTTTTATTTAGTTTTTGATTTTTTTGAAATGACATATTTTCATTTTCTTTTATACTTTTGAAAAATTTTCCAAATAAAGAAAATCAATCTACCTGTGGCAGACTCGCAGTCGCGCCTGATAGATCAATTCCTTAATTACCTGCGGAAATCCTAGATATTGTGGTATAAAGGATTTATTGTATAAGTAAAGCAAAAATTTGAAAAAAAAACACTATAATTTTAATAAAATTGGGACGAGGCCTGTTATTCTATCCAAATTTATTTATTTGAAACTATTATTATTATTATTATTATTATTAATTTTATTATTATTTTTTCAAAAACGTCATTTGATTGATGCATCTACGTGGACTCGCAATCCCACGCGGTAGCTCAATAAACTTGCATACCGGCGCGAGTCCCAAAAACTCACGTGGTGTAGCTACTAAATCGGTTTTTTCTATTATAAAAGAAAAATTTGAAAATCAACGAGTATTATTCGTATAAAATATTTCAGGATATATATATTATACTGCAAAACTCTATACCGCGAAACTGTTTATTATTTACGCAGACTTGCAGACTCAACGTGATTAATAGAGACATTCGCGCGGGTTGGAAAACCCTCATAGAGCATAATTACAAGGATAATTATTTTATTTATTCATTTTACTACCTTTTATTATTATTATCGTTATTATTATTATTTTTTCCTAAGAAATCGCATTTTAGGCGCCAAAAAATCGCTAGGACTTACCATGTGTAATCTCTTATTATGGGCTTCTGACGACAGGCCCATACCAAGACAAAACCACAAAAAAAAAAACAACAACAACAACAAAAATGAAAGAAGACAAAATTCGCAGGCCCAAAATTATATCCTAAGTCCTTGCCCAAAGCTCATGGGCCAGTAGCTTTCTTAAGATTTTACCCAAAACACGTGGGCCCTGCCAAAACTCATGGCCCAATAGCAATCCCCTAGGTTTTATTAAGGCTCATGGACCCAATGTCCTTCTCCTCAGATTTGGCCTGAAACTCGTAGGCCCAAGGACGCATTCCATCTCAGTTAAAGAGCTTGGGCTCAATACATAATCCCAGATCCAATGAACATGACACCCCCAAAAAAAAAATCACAGAAATAACCCAAAAGACACACAATGCGTAGACCCTTTCCTCCTAACGTGATTATGAAGCTTAGGACTACCAGGCTAATGCCATTCTCAGTTCCAGACCACTCTTTCATTCCCAGTAACGATCTTCGGCAAATTCTATCAATTAATCGAGTCAAATTATAGGATCTAAACAGCAACCAAATAACCCCCATTTTGATATATTCGGAACAGGACATCCTAAACAGCAAAATATCCAAGCAAGAGTTCACGGCAGAAGCACTCCTTAGCATCACAAAATTCCTTAAGGGCAGAGTACCAATCGAAATGGATTCGGACATGGTTTAAACATAGCTAAAGCGTTAACTTGAACACAGCACGGATTTAACATGTAGAACACCATTCCACACAGGTTCACAGGCCCCTTTTCATGAAGACAAGTCTAGAAAACCAAACTGAAGCCAAAAGAAAATAATAAACAAACTAACCCCAGTGTCACCGGAAAAGGAAAGCAAACCGTGCTCACTCCCCACTGCCTCCCACTTCTTCGTGGTGTCCAGAACTCTCCGGTTTTCACCTCGGGCTCACGGTTTCGGGTTCTCGGACTCTCTCCTCTGCTCTCACCACTCTGACGTTCCAACGCCAATTCGTCCCCTGTTCCACCGGTCTGCTCCGCGGCTCCCAAATCTTGCCCTTAGGTTTTTGTTCCAAGATTTCTCGTCACCCCCCCAATCCATTGGCTCACTCCTTCCTTTTATAGAGCTCCCGCGGCTGGAAGGAGTGGAGTTCCCGAGCGAATGGTCCTCAGTTTGCCCTTTCGTGCACGTCTCCTCGGCTTTCTCTGATATTTGCGGCCACTTTTCCTCTCCTCACGGTTGCTCCACTGCTTTTTCTTCCTCGGCCTGCTTTCCTGTCAATTTCTTTCCTCAGTCTTTTCAAGCTCCGGCCTCCTGCAGCTTTTGTTTCTTTGGTTGCCTCTGCCTCGGTGTCTTTTCTCCCTCTGCTTCACGCTTCCCCGCCAATTTGTTCAGTTTGCTGCTCCCTCGGCATGGCTCTCTCTGATTTTCCAAACTGCTTCTCTGTTTTTCCTCTCGCAGTCCCCTTCCTTTTCGGTCTCCTATCCAGCTACGCTCCCTCTACTTCGCTAATCTTCCAGTGGTCTACGCCCTAGTTGCTTAGGGCGTGGACCTTCAGGGGCCCAAGTCCACGAGCCCTTTGATTGGGCTCGTGGCATCTTGGGCCCAAATGGCTCCCCTCCTTTATGTCTTTTTTTTTTTTACTTCTTTTTTTTTAAATTACTATTTTTTCCTCTTTTCTCCTTTTTTTTTATTACTTTTTTTTTGCCTTTGTTTTGTTTCTTTCTTCTTCTCTCTTTTTGTGTTTACATTATTATTATTATTATTTTTTATTTATTATTATTATTTTTATTTGTTGATTTATTTTTATTATTTTCGTAAATACCCAGATAAAATGGGGTGTTCACAGTTAGCACATGGCCAAAAACCACTGCCATATAGTGGCGGTTGGCTTAACAACTATCAATATGTAAATGCTATAACAGCAGTTATAACCACCATCATGAGTGGATACATCACATCTTCGCACCAACACTTGAACTTACCCCTTTAACATTAAACCTTTACCCTGAGGGGAAAAGAAAAATTCGGGAGAAAACCAGAAGGAACTTAAATATTTTCTTATTTAATTTTTTTCTCATTTTTTCTTATACTCCCTCTGATTCTTAATATGAGATAATTTTAACTGAATCACGCAGATTAAGAATTGAAATTAAAACTAGTTAACTACCTCAATATTTCCAAAAATTCCAATATTTTTTCAAAACTACCCTTATTTAATCTCTTTCTCTTTTTCTTTGGATACATTAAATAGGAACATTTTTTAGAAATGTATAATAAATACTATCTCGTATATTGTAAAGGGTCTTATATTTAAGATCAAGATAAAAATTCTATATATAGGACGAGAAAAAATAGTATTTTCTCTCATCCTATCCTATTTTTGTCTTATTCCAAACAAGGTCTTGATCACTCATCATTGAGATTGGATATGCCAATAATTGTATACCCACATGTCTGCTGCTAAGGCCAATTGGTGGCAGGAAGTTTTAAATTTTTCGGCGTCACAACCAAGGGCGGTTGTAAAACCCCTAGCTACCAAATTTTAGTGACGAAAACCATACTATATAATTGATTTTTTTAAAAATATGTATAATAATAATTTTAAATTTTCCTTATTGTCAAATTATTCAGTCTTTTCATGATAAAATAAATTTTTATATTAAAATAACACCAGAATTTAATATTCATAACAATTACAATTACATTCATAACTATTTTATTCAATACTTTTTTTCTTATTTAGTTTACAATAATGATGTACAATTTTTCATGTATATGGAAAAAATTCAAAGTCTCAATATCTTCATCAATTCCACATCTCCAATACAATCACCATATAGTTCTTCAATTTTCAATTTTCAATTTTCGTGGTCATCATCAAATCTTGTACAAAATGCTTTATAAAGTAGTCAAGACGACGAAAATAAATTAATGATGGATAATATTGGGGAAGGCATTAGTTTCCAGGAAAAATTAGCTTTTTGAAAATCCCTGAACCATATATATTGAATTTCTAATTGAGATAAACTAAATTTCTAATTGAAATTGTTCATTTGAAATTTTTTTTTTATCATAGATCTTTTACATTTTTCCTTTTTTAAAAAAATATTCACCAGTAAGTCGATAGGTTATTCAATCGACATGTTCTCTTTATTTAAAAGAAATTGATTAAGTAGTAAATCCCAATTTTTTTTTCATTTTCTAAACTATTATTTTTTTATAATTATAAAAAATTATCAATTCTAGATTTATAAAATAATGGAAAGGTCTTCACACATATTAAAAATCACTTATTACATTTTTAAATTTTTTAAAAATAATTCTAAGTTTACTTTTCTTAATTTCACTCATTTTATTAAGTGTAACATAAGTTACAATATTAATAATATAATAAATAAAAAGTAAAAATAAAGTCACAACATAATAAAAAAATATATTTTATCTTGATAATGGGATGGAAAAGTATATCTAAAAAAAATTGGTTCAAAGAAAATAATTTGTTTAAAAAAAACAAAACAAAAGTAAGTTATTAGTTACCCAACCGACTTATTTTTAACTTCTTTATAAAAAATACTCATTAGTAAATCGATTGGATAGCCAATAGTCAATCAACTTGCTCTCTTTATTAAAAAAAAATGTTAAATCACATATTCATTCACCACTTCTTTATAGCATGGATGTCAATTTTCCAATTATCGATTTTTATTATTATAAATTAGTAAATTATTTTTGAGACAATATATATTGATAAATCATTTATTTATTGATTAAATTTTGCTCAAAAAATCCACTTTCTCAGAAATTATACTTTTCCTAAAGTATATCTAGGGACCTCACGCGTAGACAATGAACCCCATGCCTTCTAAGATAACATTTGCGATATCTATGGCCATTCGTACCATCTTGGATCTCCCGTGCATTATTGCTTGTACTAAAGTTGACTAGTCAAATTATATGTTAGAACAAAATAAAAAAAAAATGCACAGTTAAATTGATTAATATTTTTTTAGGAAGTAACTTTTCTCTTAGATGTGAGAGATTAGAGAGAGGAAACCTCTCATTCAGGTGACAAAGGTTAGTGTTTTGCCAGAAAGCAATATAATTTTATTCCTCGTATCCAATCATACCAAATTTACTTTGGACTCAAAATTTCTTTCCTATTATCTTACATTTTTCCCATTTTCTTTTCCTTTTACCCCGTTTTGTATCAATTTGTATCAAATGGGGCCTCAAGGTGTTTTAATGGCTCTTCAATTGAAAATGACCAATAAAATTAGAGAGGGAAGGGGAGGGTTAAGATTGATTTTATGATCATACTTTATATGAAAAATATCAGTTCATTACTTCACATTTTTGTAAGTATTATTTTATAACCTTTTCAATCATTAATTTTATATTAATTTCATATTTAATAACATAAATATTATGTCACTTATAAATTATTACTTATTATATATTATATCTAAAACTGTCAATTATTTTTACAGAAAAAAGAATTGACGAACTTGTTTTAGAGTAAACGCATTCTTGGCCCTCCCTTGCATTATTGCTTCTATTGTACTAAAGCTGAATAAATTTACCAAAAAAAAAAGCTGAATACTTGAATACTTGAATTCTATATCAAAACCCAAAAATATATATAGTTCATTCTGTATTTCATGAAACCTTTATTTCATTTGTATCTATCGAGCGTGACCTTAAATATGAGCGAGAGGAAGCCTCTATTAGGTCAGAAAGCTTCCTACTTTACTAAGAAGCAATATAATTCTTCCTATTTCGATCATGCCAGATTTATTTTGGACTCAAATTTTCTTTCTACCTACCCTATCAATTTGTACCAAATGGGGCCCCAGGGTCTTCTGAAAATGGAAAAAAAAAACCAATAAACTGGGAAAAAGGAGGGGGTGGGGGGTGGGAGATGATTTCTTTTTAAAAGAAAGGATGTTATTTGGGGGGCTTCTCTGGAAATTGCTCGGACTATGCAAGTCTCAATAGTCTTAATAGAATGTAATAAAAATTTTTATATTTGTTTTATTATAATTCAATCAATCTATTAATTATTTTTATTCAAAATATAAAAATTTCATATTTATAAAATTACTTTTTTATTTTATTTTTTTTCTTGTCATTTTATTGTGTGGACAAAAACATGTCTCACTGTGTAAATGAAAAGAAAGAAGGCCTTGGGCCTTTAAATGGTACTTTACTTTTCACATTTCCATTTTATAAAAAAAAAATATAAAGTTTAGTTTTCTGGAATTTTAAGAACCATTTAAGATCACGATAAGTCTCAGAACCAACCATACGTTGCTCCACCGTTAAAAGGAAAAATGTCTATCAATAATAATTTTTTTAGACTTTATTGGTGTGCCCAAAAATGCAGAAAAAGGTTGTGTTAAACTTGAAAAAGTCGGTGGCCGTGGAAGGAGTCATCAACATGTTTAGAAAATATCCGTACGGGTTTCACTGACATCCATAGTCAACTGAACGTTCTAGAAATATGTGAAGGAAGCCATATTCCACACGTTTTGTGCTCCAAGGCCAACCCAGAGTGAGGAAAAGTCATTCTGCGAAACAGACGCATTAATCAATCGACTTGGAATCCAACGCCAGCACGCGTTCTTTCCATCAAAGTCGCTTCTGATTCAATTCCATGGAGGAAGGCAGCTCATCATGGCGGCCGATCAATGTTTATCTAAGTCACAGAGGCGATGAGTATGGCGTTTACGATTTCACTGATAAGCTCTGTGGTGCTTTTGAAACTGCAGGCTTAACAACACTTGAGAATGATGAGGAGCTCGAAGCAGACGACCCGATTCCACCTCATCTTCTGAAAGCAATTCATGAAGCATGGCTTTCTATCTTTGTCTTCTCCAAAACCCATGCTGCTTCGATAGGGCGCTTAGTGGAACTCGAAGAAATCGTTTGGCGCATTCATAAGCCACGCGGTGTTCTGTTGATTTTCTTCGATGTTGAAGAGTCACAGCTAAAGGAGGTAAACATTCTTCTACCAAATCTGCCATTTTGCCATGTGATTGAATATTGTTCCATTGTTTATAGAAAATCCTAGCCGTCCTCAGTTAATAGGATAAGGTTGTTGTCGTTATTTGTAGCAGATACACATGAGTACAATGGATCCATTGTTTGTCCACTGGCCTGAGTTTCTTCATGTCGGATTCTAGAGTTAAGGATGGTAATAATACCCTTTTTGAAGAGGAAACTGAACTAACTGAAAATAAACAAGAAAATTGAAGCAGAACGTTGCTTAACCATGCTTTATTTTTTCTAATTTGCATTTATTTGTGCATGTTACTTTTTAATTGGTGGTTCATGCGTCAAATTTCTGTGACAACTCTAATGCCCAAGGACACCAGGTTATAGATGAAATTCACGACAAGATCACCAGCAGATTTAACATATTCACAAGTCGAACACCAGATGATATGTTGGATATGTACTGCACGAGGATCGAACCAAGGTACAATTTTCCGGCCTACTAACCGTTGAGGATTTAATCCGGGTGAAATGCTTTTCTACAAGTCAAATCTGATTCAGTAGTTGTTTTCAATTTTTCTTTCTTCAGCCAAATTTCTAAAGCTATCAATAAAATCGTTAGCGATGTCATGATACAACTGCATCAGTTAAATTATGTTGTTGAGCTAGTTGGGATGCAATCTCGTGTGACTGAAGTCGAAGAGCTTTTGAATTTGGATTCAGATGATGAAGTTCGAGTGGTAGGCATTTACGGCATGGGTGGAATAGGGAAGTCAACTCTTGCTCTAGCTTTATATAGATCAATCTCTCGCAAATTTGATGCTTCTTATTTCATAGACCATATAAGTGATCAACTTTTGCGTGATGAAGTATCTCTAATAAAATCTAGGAGGCCAAACCACCACAAGATTCTCCTAGTTCTTGATGGTGTTGATCATGTACAAAATCTAGATGCACTAAATTTGGTTGCGGAATCTAAAAGCTTTGGTGGAGGAAGTAGAATCATCATTACAACTAGAGATGAACGAGTTCTTCAAGTGTGTGAAGTAGATGCTATTTACAAACCTAAAATACTGAGTGGGGAAGATGCTCTTCAACTATTTTGTATAAAAGCTTTTGGACATGGTTATCCTATGAGTGGTTTTGAAGAGATGACAGATAGAGTACTCAAATATGCTAATGGCCTTCCATTAGCAATTGTAGCATTGGGCTCATTCTTATGCCAGAAAAGTGTCAAGGAATGGAGAAGTGCTTTAGCTGAACTAAAAAGAATTCCTAATGCTCAGATAATGGAGGTTCTCAGAACAAGTTTTGACGAACTAGATGACAAGATCAAGGAAATGTTCTTAGACATCACATGTTTTTTTACTAGGAAAGAGATTAATTGTGTGAAAGAAATTTTACATAGTCGCGGTTTTTCTGTGGAGGATGGAATTAAACGTTTGATTGAGAAATCACTCATGACCATTTTGGATCAGAAAATAGAAATGCATAATATGGTGCAAGAAATGGGACGACATATTGTTCGGAAAGGGCTCCCTTATCGGCCAAGTGAATGGAGTAGGTTGTGGAGTTTAGAAGATATTTATTATGTTATGCAAGAAAATGAGAATACGGTGAGTTATGTTGGTTCTTATTCTTTAGCTAGAAAAATAGTATATTCCAAAAAAAAAAATTAAAGTGATCTAACACTTCATCTTTTTTCTATAAATGAATTTCTTCATAGGCTATGGAAAGAGTTGAAGCTATAGCCCTGGATTTGGAGGACTCTAGATCTAGATGGACTACATTAAAAATTGAAGCTTTATCACGCATGACCAATCTTAGATTGCTTATTTTTCATAACGTGAACGTTGAGGGTACCCTTGATTGTCTTTCTAACAAGTTAGAATATATTTCATGGCATCGGTATCCGTATACTAGTTTGCCTTCAAGTTTTGAGCCTCATGCGTTGGTGGAATTGATTATGATTGAGAACAACATTAAGGAAATGTGGGAGGGCAGAAAGGTAATATGTTGATATTCTTTTTTCGATGCTTTTTTGTTTCATTGCAAAGAAAAGAAAAAAAAACTGTTAGCACTACATCAAAATTAGCTTTTATGAATATTTATTTTGTCTTGGTATTTTACAAACATTGATTATTCCAACACCATTAAAAGGGAGAAACTTTTGTTGGCGTTTATGAAAATAAGCACCAACGAATCCTATGTTCCATCTTCCACATCACTTTGTTGGCATTTTCTAAATAAATGACAACTATTTGATGCCAACATTTCTCATTTCTAGCATACTATAGTTTAATTATCAATTGAAATTATAATTATAGGTGTCTTTTGCATATTATTATCTTGGAAAAAAGATATTTTAGGACCTTTATAGTAAAATATTGGCAAATGAATAGTACAAGTTGAAAATTCAATTGACTCGAGTTGGGAATTCAGTTTATAGAAGTACTGAATTTTTAAACAAGATCCTTGAAAGGGAATATTTCTATATGAGAATCCTGAAATATCTTTTTCCCTATTATCTTAGTTATCAATAGAGTTCAACAGGGTCGTGCTATTCATGAATCAACTTTATTTAGTAGGATGAGACTATTATTGTTGTTATAATTATTGCTTCTAATATATATGTTTTGTTACTGGTTTTTTTTTTTTTTGGGTACAATTATAGCTAATTTGTCTATACTCTTTCTCATCTACAGAGGCTGCCTACGTTAAAAAAATTGAATCTTAGTGGATCCAAAAATTTGATTAAGATGCCAGATTTTGGAGGGGTTCCAAATCTTGAATGGTTAAATCTCGAAGGATGTACCAGATTGTTGCGATTTCATCCATCTATTGCTGATATTCCAAAACTCAAATTCTTAAATGTAAGAAACTGCATTAATCTTGTCAGTATTCCTAATAAACTATTTGCTCGAAGCTCTTTGGAAATTCTAAACCTGACTGGCTGTTCAAAATTTGCATATTGTTTGAGATTTTCTCATTTGAAGAGCTCGGCAGAAGTGAAACTGCTCAGCAATTGGTATCACCCATTCTTAGAAATGATGTTGTACTTTTTTCTCTTTGTTTTGCCACAATATAAAAATTATCACCAGCTAGTTTGTTGCTGTCTTATTTACTTGATCTCTATGGGCGTAGAAAGCCAGATGTAAGTGATGTCCTTAGAGATAGTTTTGCATTTAATATATATGTACTCTCTATCTCTGTCTCTTGTTCTTGTATTCAATTTTTTTGTGTGAAGTCTTCATTGCAAAACAGCAGCACAATGGTGTTATTATTTTGCAAATTAAATGTGTCTTAATTTGTTTAAATTTTTATGGTATGTTAAGATGACGAGAACCATAAAGTAACGAAAGTGAAACTCAACTTTATTTTTTGGAATTTTTTCTGTTCAATTAAATTTAACGGAATTTACCTTACTTTTGGTTTGAAAACAAAAGGAGAGGGAAGGATTTACATGTTTATTTAAAATCTGAATATATATAATTTCTTATATGTTTAAAATTAGGGAAAATTATTTTGAAGGACCAAATTAAGTATATAAATATTTATTTTAAAACTCCAATTATTTAAAAAGAACTTTGAAAAAATTAAATTTCGAAAGATCATTATACCCTTTTGTGACTATATGTAACACTCTAATTATTTTGAACTAAAAATAATTAGTTCTTTATTATATGCTGAGACTATATATAATACACTTAAAGGTTTTATGCTTGTTCAAACGGTAGTATAGTCTTTTCAAATTTAATTCTTTTCTCAGGACATTCTAAATAATTAAAGTTTTTATGGGATTTTAAAATAAATATTGATATAGTTTGGTCTTTCAACATATTTTCCCCTTATTTTCTATTAAAAACTTAATTTTTTTAGATTTTAAATCATCCTATAAATTCCTTTGTGTTAATGTAAGTAGGTTTTCTGCATAAAAATAATTAAAATTCGATTATAAACGACCAAGGAAAAATTTAAGCTTATAATGTGCAAAGAACTTCCCTAACTTTTAAAGTTTATACAGGAGAATTCTTTACAGTTTTATGTTTATGCATAAAACCTCCTCCTATTATCAAAACCACAAAACTTTCACACACACATCAACGGGACTAAAACTCTAAAAGGCCGTTAGGCCCCCACGTTAATTTATATATGTATATATATATATACATTCTAATATATTATATATAATATATTAATTTAAGTTGACTTGTGAGTGATAAATATTTTGTTTCTTAAGTAAATGGTTGAGATTTCAATTATCAACTCTTATGTATAAAATAAATTTAGTATCATGAGTATGATTAGTTCTTATTATCAGTAACAGATACTCCTAGTCTACAACAAAATATATATATATATATATTAGAATAAAAATACAAAGAGTAAGAGACGAATAATATGCTTTTATATGTGATTTAATATTTTTTCTTCCCAATATAATGCAAGAGTTATCTGTGTTTTAGTGATTTAATTTTATCCTTTTAAATATGTTTTTACTAAATTTCTTTCATTTTAACTTTTTTTAATAAGTTTTCATCATCCATTTATGAGATAATCACATTGTAACTTAGTGAATTTATGGAACTAAACAAAATCATCTTACATTAGTGGGAATCGAAAAACCCCTCCATCCCAACCTACGTATACATGGGACTTACCTAACTAAATAAAATCACTTAATGCAGTTGGCAATCCCTAAACCTTTCTCCTATAGCCAACCTTTGGTGAGGACCTAACTAATACCACGAATTATTGAAAGCTACAAATAATTAATAAAATACGAATCTCTTTCAGGTCTTTTTTTTTTCTGTTTTTTTGGAGGGGTGGGTGGGTTGAGGGGAGGGGGGAATTCGCTCTTTCCACCGTTGAATTCTCTTTCCATGGACCAGAGTCCCAACCCCACTAACTTCTTGGCCTGACAAGTCATCATACAAAGACACGCAAGACTTGTACAAAGACATGCATGACTCTTGAATCCCAAAATATCACTTCACATATTTAATATTAGGTTACCTCAAAGGCTTTGCTGGCACATATATATATTTTACGCGTACAGCTTCGTCTTTAGGGACTAGAAATTCTGAGACAGTTTGATGAATAATGTTTTATATAAAAAAATACCAAGTACCATTTGAAAAGTCAAATGAGTTTCATAAACTTATGAGTCATCAACTCGTTTAGAAAATATCTGTACATGTTTCTTTAAGAGTCAAATTAAATGTTACATCAATAAGCCATATAATTTATGACCACTTTGTGTTGTGGTGGCGCATCAACCAGAGCCTGAGTGAGGTACTGTGATTCAATTGATCCATGGAGAAAGGCAGCCATTCAACGAGGCCGCTCGATGTTTGTGAGTTTCAGAGGCGATGATGATGATGTTTGTGAATTCATCGATAGGCTTTGTGCTGCTTTTGAAAGTGCCGGTTTAACAAACTTTGGGCATGATAATGAGCTCCACCAAAAAACCCTACTATATCTACCTAAGCACATTCGGAAAGCAATTGGGGGATCCTGGGTTTCTGTTGTTGTCTTCTCCAAAAGTTACGCTGCTTCAATACTGTGCTTGCAGGATGTCTACATGATTGCTTGCTCGGTTGGTTTATGCATTGTTATGCCAATTTTCTGCTTTGTTGTTCCAGTCAAGGTAGTACAGGTAAAATTCTTCTATCAACTATCACTTTTTTTTTCTTTGCTCTAATTGAAGGGATCCAAATTCTTTAATTTTTACTTTCTTTATATTCAACGCTGCGACATGACCACTGCCCTCACTATCATTAAGCCAAGTGATTTAATATTCCATGTGTCCAGTCTTTCAACTGCATCGATTTGTGTGAATGCAATAGATTGAAGGGATTTTAGTGTTAGTGATGGTAAAAATATCTTTTTGATAAGTGAATTGATTTCAAGCAAGAAAATTGAAAAAAAAAAAAGTTGCTAATAATGATACCATTTTCTTTTAAATAATTCGCCTTTGATCGTTTAAGTTAAAACCTCCTTTACGGAGTCCAAGTATGACTCTAATGCCCAAAGACACCAGGGTTTCGAAACAATCTGGAATATCGCCAAAAGATTTAGGAACTTCCTAGAACTAACAGCGGAGGAAATGTTTAAAATCTACTATGATGATCTAACCGAGGAACAAGTCTCCATCCAACCAACCCTTGAGGATTTAATCCGGGTAAAATACTTTTCTAAATTTATAGGAAAGTTTCAATTCTGGAAGGATGCTGTACAACAAATCGCGGATCTCCCTGGTTGCGATGTACGAAATGGGTAAGTAATTTTACTCTTCATTTTTTTCTTAGATCTTGCTTGTCCACATAGTCTCAATAGGCCCATTGTTATGAATTAGTGTTCATCAATTAGTTTAGTACACTATCAAAGTAAGTAAAATAACCAACAAGTGTAATTCAGTTGGTTGGGGGCTTATAAACTTAACCAATAGTCTCCAGTCTGAGTCTTAGGTATATATACCACTGCATTATAGGCCTAGCCTAGTCAGTCTAGTCCAATCATAGGAAGTCAAAGAGAGTAGTAATTGATTTATCTTGATATTGTGACAAAGTTTTTGCAAGGAGGAAACAAATCTAATTCATTTGGTGTTTTGGATTTTTCTTTCTTCAGCCGAAGTTCACGAGTTATTAATGAAATCATTAGCGAGGTCCTGACACAATTGCATAAACTAGATTATCCTTTTGAGCTTGTTGGGATGCAATCTCGTGTGGCTAAAGTGAAAAAGCTTTTGAATTTGGGTTTAGACAATGAAGTTCGAGTAGCAGGCATTTGTGGTGTGGGTGGAATAGGGAAGTCAACTCTTGCCCAAATTTTGTATAGAACCATCTCTCGCTATTTTGATGCCTTTTGTTTCCTAGAGCATATAAGTGAACTTTTAAAGCATGAGGATCAATCTCTACAAGAAATTCTTCGTCAAAATTTTGAGACCAAAGATCCAGATATAAGGTATTTGTTGAAAGGAATGTTCTCGACAGACACAAGGCTAAGACAGCACAAGTTTCTCATAGTTCTCGATGGAGTTGATCTTGTAGAAAATCTGGAAGCACTGAATTTGATTGTGAAGTCTAATTGGCTCGGTGGAGGAAGTAGAGTCATCATAACAACTAGAGATGAACGAGTCCTCCAATTGCATGAAGTGAATGATGTTTATAAACCTGAATTATTAAGTATGGATGAAGCTCTTCAACTATTTTGTAGAAAAGCTTTCAGGCATAATTATCCTATGAAAGGATATGAATGTTAGAGATAGTTTGAAAACTAGAGTCTCACATTGAATGGGAGTAAGACTTATGAAGTGAATATAAAAGAGAGAAGACAAAACATATTAAAAATAATTATTGAGGAAAAAATATTAAATAGATTTAAATATTATTTATTTAATATTTAAAGCACTTAGCACTTAGCGATCTGGTCTGATATAAATTAAAGATTAATATTTTTAATTAATCATTTTTTTTCTTTTCAGAAATAGAATTTCAAATAACAATGATATGAAATGATACATTCTGAAATAACATGTTATTTGATATTCTATTTCAATTTGACAACAATGTTTCAAATACAAAGTTCAAAAATGAACAGGTTCATCATGAACAACGTTTCAAATACAATGTTCAGAAACAAACAGGTTCATAAACAGCGTTTCAATTTTCTGTTTTCTACTATTTTAAAAGGATCAGACTAGAGACTAAAAGAATACCTCACATTCTCTTCTCTTACTTACAATCTTTCTATTTTGTTCTATGTTTCAAGGTATCTGAAGTTGCTGTCAAATATCTTTGGTGCTTAGAATAACTTCTAGGGATGATTAGTCGGATCCCTGCAGCAAACCTAATAGGAGCGAATCACACCTTAAGGATAGTGTGTTATCATACGTTTCTTGGCACCAATTTTTTTCATATAATGTCCCTAACAATGAAGAGATGACATATGGTGTGCTAAAATATGCTAATGGCCTTCCATTAGCGATTGCCACGTTGGGTTCATCCTTATGCCCAAAAAGTGTCTAAGAATGGAGAGGTGCCTTGGCTCAATTAAAAAGAATTCCTAACCATCAGATAATGGAGGTGCTCAAACAAAGTTTTGATGAACTAGATGACATTGACAAGGAAATATTTTTAAACATTGCATGTTTTTTTAACGGAAAGGAGATTAATTGTGTAAAGGAAATTTTACAGAGTTGTGGTTTTCTTGCAGAGATTGGAATTAAACTTTTTGATTGAAAAATCACTCATGGTCATTTCAAATCAGAGAATAATAATGCATAATATGTTGCAAGAAATGGGACGACATATTGTTAGGAAACCATTCCCTTATGAGCCAAGTGAATGGAGTAGGTTGTGGCTTTTAGATGATATTGATTATGTTATGCAAAAAACTGAAAGCATGGTAAGTTCTACTGACTCTTTCCGATTAGTAAACTAATATAATCTACAACATTAAAATCTAACATGTGTTTTTTTTCTTAATATAAATGAATTTATTCTTAGGCTATTGAAAAAGTTGAAGCTGTCGTCCTGAATTTTGAAGGCTCCAGAAGCATTACATTGAGAGTTGAAGCTTTATCACATATGAACAATCTTAGATTGCTCATCTTTCATAATGTGAACTTTTCTCGAACAATCAATTGTCTTTCTAGCAAGCTTCGATATGTTTCATGGCATCAATATCCCTATACTAGTTTGCCAACAAGTTTTGAACCTCATACACTGGTTGAATTGATTATGCCTGATAGTAACATCAAAGAAATATGGGAAGGCAAAAAGGTAATGTTATCACTTCTCTTTCTATTCTTTTTTGTTTCATTTCCAAAAAAAAGAAACTTAGAGTTCAATTATTAGTTATAGATTTCCTTTAGTTGTTATTGTACATTTTTCACCACTATAAATATCTTTGGATACATTTTTTATGTAAAATTATAGCTAATTGTTAGTACTCCCACTTTTGTCCCATTTACAGATGCTCCCTAAGTTGAAAAACCTGAATCTTCATGGTTCCAAAAATTTGATTCAAATGCCAGACTTTGGAGGGGTTCCGAATCTCGAAAGTTTAGATCTTGAAGGATGTACTGGATTATTGCAACTTCATCCATCTATTGTTAGATTTTCAAAGCTCAAACTCTTAAATTTGAGAAACTGCAATAACCTTGTTAGTATTCCTAATTCTTTATTTTCTGTATACTCTTTGAACATTTTAAATCTGGCTTCTTGTTCAAAACTTGCTTATTGTTTGAAATTTTCCCCTTTTGAGGAGTTTAATGAAAGTGAAGCTACTCAACAATCATTCTCTTCCAAGATACAGAAACTATGTAAACAAAAATCTATATAAATGTATTTGGTATTCAGGTTGCTATATCATTTTATTTCCAATCATCTTTGTTTCTCATATTATTTATACCTCCTCGTTCCTACTACTCTTTGTTTTTGTCTCTTTCTTTCTCAACTCTTTATTTATATTTCAATATTTTATTTGTTTATAGAACCAATTCCCTTTCCATTCAACTAACACGAATATATATTTGTATTCAACTAAAATTATTCAAGTAATATTTGGAAGCGTAGCCTAAAAATAAACATATTTGTAAGCTGCAAAAGTCACATTTGACAATTGTTCAACTTCCTTCAAATGGTTCATCGCTGAGATAACGAAGGTCTATAAATATGAACCCATAAAGTATCTAATTTATTAATGGAAAACTAATCATTTCATCCTTACACTTTGTATCAATTTTTAAATAAGTCCTTATATTTAAAAAATTTTTAAATCCATCCCCGAAGTATTCAACAGTTACAACGTTAATCCCTCTAATTTAAAAACCTTAGTTTATTCATACTCCATAGTGCTGACTAAGCTTAACAGTGTTAAAACTTGCTGACTTATCAAACAGATTATTGACATGGAGGCCATATAAGCATTGACGTGAGAACAAAAATATATGTAAGCATTCTTGGTTCAAAAACTGGATGATGGTAAAGAAAAAAAAAATGGATTTAGACCTACTGCCTCGCAAAACGCTAAGCCACAAGCGAAGACTTCCATATAAAGGATGAAGGACTTAATGTCATTCTTCGAACACAGCAGAGCATGCCGATATTAGAGGAAGAGAAGGACTATATAAAATGACTAGTTATATTTTACAAAAAAAAAAAAGATCATTAATTATAAGTCATACGTATAACAAGGTCAAAGGTTATATATATTTCCTCGATCGGCTTGCAAGGTCGGGCATGAATGTTGTCTCAGTTTGTTCCCAATGAAAAGTACGAAGAATCACTGCCACATAAGGTGAGTGGTACATCTTCAGATTGAGAGAAAGGTAATTTTTGGGCCTGTGTTCTGGGAAACAAAAAAAGAGTAAAGAGACAATCTCAGTGACAATTCATCAAGAGCAGTCACAGTCAAGTGAACTGACCACTTTTCTTCATAAGGTGAAAGTAATATTTGAGGAGGAGAAAATGTAATATTGCGCTAATTAGTAATTTTTTCCTTTATACTATATTAATCAATGCTCATTGATTTAATTATGGGTATTTTGAGAATAGTCCATTTATTATCACAAAAATCTACTTTTTTTTTTTAATATTTTGAACTAATTATTCTTTCTAAAATTTGCTTATATTTGAAATCAAATAAATGATTTCTGAATTGAAATTTCAAATTGATAAGCTTATACACACATATTTCTGAGGTTTTCTGGTTGGTTGTTATATTTGTGCATAATTATTAAAAGACTGGACCCAAAAATTGGCCAAGCAATAAGGAACATGACCTAAAGAGTACAAATAAACTAATGAAGAAGTGATAAAACCGATCAAAAACTAATAAATCATCACAAACCCAGACAGTTCAAAACTAAGCCGATTTCCCATAAATATAATATAATATAATATAATATAATATAATATAATATATATGTGTGTGTGTGTGTGTGTGTGTGTGTGTGTGTGTGTGTGTGTGTATAATATGTGTGTGTGAAAAAAAAAAACTATCTTTGAACCTTGGGCTTCCAACGCATTTCTACCTCTCGGCCCAAGTATGAGCTTAAAGCCTTTCCAAAAACATAGACGATGGAGGACATAGGACAGTGACATAAATATCCTTTCCATGTTGTACCCTCAACAATGGAATAGAGTATTGCTTTTTATTTTCTTGGTGAAAATAGTTGCCTTTTATTTCCTTTGCCTCCCAAATGCTATGCTTCTTGCACACTATCGCAATCCCCTTTTCCCCCTTCGCTGTTCCGAGTCTTCCTGCTACTCGCACTCACGTCTCTAAGCTCTTGACATTAGGAGTATGCACGGGTCGGGATGGATCGGACATCACCTCAACTCGGTGTCCGGCCCAAAACACACCCCGGACCGAGAAAATTGGCCCGTGGCCCGGCCCGGCCCAGCATGGCCCGGTCCTTCACCGGGTCGGGACCGGGTCAATACCGGGTCGGGTTTTGACCCGGTCTAAGAAAATAAAAAATAAATTAATTAATTAATTTAATTTTTTAATAAAAACATAACTAGTTTCATTTAAAATATATTCTTATAGAAAATAATATTAGGTTACATTTATCAAAATTATAAATACTCAACAATTATACATTATTTATTTTATATAATATTAAGTTATGAAATAGATTTAAAATTTGAAATGAAATTAAAAATTGGAATAATAAAACATATCTATTATAATTATAAAATTAATTTATTACATAAGGTATAAAAAGGAAAAATAATTATATAAAATTATTCAATATTTTTTACAAATAAAAAAATATGAGAAAATTGGAAAATATATATATATATACCGGGCCGGGACGGGCATGTTGCTTGCCCGCGGCCCGGCCCGGCCCAGCCCTCTTGGTGGCCCGGTCCCCCTTCAGTTTGTACTTTTTTTTTTGGCCGGCCCGACCCGACCCGACCCGAAATGACCAGGCCATTCCGGGCCGACGAACCCATTGCACAGCCCTACTTGACATATAGTAGTTTTTTTGGCCAAAAAAAAATATATATATATTTATAGTAGTTTTCACTTTTTATAATATTTTTTTGGGTTCAAACCAATATTTTAAAAATCGGACCGGACATCGAATTGGAAACTTCACCAGGTCATGATTTTTATGGTTCAACCAGTTGGACCGGCGGTCGAACCGGTGACATAATAATTAAGTAAAAATAATATTATATATAATAATATATGTATAAAAATAAAATATCAAATTATTAAGAAAATAAATTTAAGTAGTTTAAGTTCATAATAAGTTAATAAGCTCATATAGTAATAATATATATTAAATTATTGAAAGTAATGTTAAAACACTTTAATATGATAACACTATATGACCATAATATTATAAAATGACTATACTTCCTCCTTTCCCAATTATAAAAAAACAAATAATTACTTGATATATATCAAGGAAAAAATAGTTTTGGTAGTTAAATTTATTAATTGTACTACAATTTTAGTTTTTTTCAAAAATTGTCCATATTAAAAGTCTGAAGTAAGACTAATTCATTATTAGTAATTATCAATACAGCCTTAATTACTTAAGGGTGTAAAAGAAAAATGATATTAATTACTCCACAAATTTTATCCATGTCTCTTATATTTTAGGATAAATAAAGAGTCTCAAAATTTTCTTATAATTTTGGACGGAGAGAGTATAATATAATGAAATTTTTCATTTTTATAACTATTAATTTTAAAATAAAATGAAAAATAGTGTTTTACTCTCTAATAATTTTTATAATTAATAATTTTGGTAAAAAATTAAATTTAAGTTAAATTTTATCCAATTTAAAAAATCATCCGATTCTCTAAAAATCGCTCGGTTCCCGGCTCAACTCCGGTTTCCTGCTCAAAAGCCGGTTCAAAGCGGTTCAATCCGGTTCAACACCTAAAACGGTCCAAAGCTGAAAACCGAGTCATTCTTTACATTGGGTGACGGTCCAACCGGTCCGACCGTCCAGTCCGGTTTTCAAACCATTGGTTCAACCTCATTATTTTTTAATTTATTTTTTTATATAATATTTTGATATGTAAAATAAAAAATATATTAATTTAATTATAACTGATCTAATTATAGTACAAGAGCCTAACCAATAAAATAAGAATAAGATTTTGGACCACTTAAATAATTCCTCCAATTTTTAATATTTTAATTTTTATTTGAAGGATTGAATTTTTTAACAATCTAATCAACTTAATATTGCTCCTACATATCTGCATTACGATGGAATAAGATGGAAAAATTTTTTTATCACTATATATTTCGAGTACTAAATAAAACCTCTTCAGAGCTAGGGGTCAGTTAATATTCCTTCCAATCCTTTTTATAAGAGACTTTTAATTATTTTACGTAGATTAAGAAAATTAATTATCTTCTTAAAATCATAAAGAAAAAACTAAATATTCATTTTTTATCCCTATTTAATATGATAATGCAATTCACATTAAATATCATTTGACCAATTGAGAATACATCTTTCATCCAAAAGGTCTAATAACAATTTACAAGAAGAAAAAAATAATGAGAATAAAAAAAAATCTTATAAAATATTACAAGGTCTCTTATAAAAAGAATAAAAAAAAACTTATGAAATGTTCCTTATAAAAAACATGTAAATTTGTAAGTTCTCGTAAATTTTTATAGAAATTTTACAAATCACCATTCTGTTCAAAAGTTGATCAAAAATAAAAATAATTACGCACACACACATATATATTTGTTTTGCCAAGAGATTTTATCATTGTGAATGTCATTCTGACTTGAATATTTTTAAGAAAAAAATCATACACAAGAATTCACCGTAATAAATCTTCAACTCATCTGAAATCAAGATAAATAATACCTTATTTAGTAAAAATTCATGTAATTTTAATTTTCATCCTAATTACACACATTTTTCAAAAATTAATTACTTAATTTTGTAAAATCATAAAATAAATCTTAGTAACCAAAGAAAACAACTAAAATATTTTCTTTGGTCTTTTTTATAAGAAACTTTTGAGAGTGTTCATTTGGTCCTATTTATAAGAAATAAAGTCCCTTTATATTGATTCCTCTTTTTTTTTTTTTGGATAAAAGTGTATTGATTCCTTTTATACTCTTCATTTATAAGGAAAATTGTCTTCACGAGCATTCATTGTTTTCCATGCAAGAGGAGGAAGTATAGGTCATTTAATATGTGCATTTTTTAAAAAAAATTTTAATTTGTAACATATTAATGGTACTTAGCTAATTTCAATTATTTTTTATTTTGATGAAATAGTTATTTATTTCTTATAAAAAGGATAAGAGGTAGTAAGATGAGTTTATAGAAATTAGTATGTACTAATTAAAAAATTATATATTTATTATGTTTTGACTGAAAATTTGAAAAAATAAAAAATTATTTAGTATGACTCAGACTTTTATATTAATATAGGCAATGCTTAGAATTGTTTTATATCAAATGCCAAATGAACAAAGAAAAGGAAATAAGTTTTAGCATGGGCCATGGGCACGTAGTTTGAAAATCTGGCTCCAAAGAGAGATACTTTAAGTTTAACCAAAAAATCATAAGGATGGGCCGGGGCTTCCTAGCCCAAAGGTGGCCTAAAAGAGAGGTATTTTAGAATACCTCATGAGAGAAACCTTCGCCTTTTCTTGACGAAGGCATTGGGTATGGTCCCTTCAATTGTCATGCTTTCCCCAACACTGCGTTTCGAAACCGAGACGTTCTGGAATGATCAGAATGAGCATACCAGGAAGCCACGGAAGAGAGCAGTAACGGTGGCTGAAACAAATATTATGTTAAAAAGATTGAATTACTAAAATAATAAAGTGGGTAGTATCACAAAAGTACAAAACTAACTCAAACAAAAAAAAATAGATAAATAAATAAATAGGGGATCTTTTATTGATATGGCCTACTTGGGCTGAAAGAGGGAAGGGTTAAGGTAAAGAAAATTATATTTAGGTATTTATATTTCTTTCTGGACGTCTTAAATAAAAATGTAATTGGCATATGACTATATTTTAATAATAAAATAGTACATATTATTATTATTAGGAAAAAACCATCCGGGAAAGTTATAATTTCTACTACTGTTATTTCAACCACTATATAAGAATCATCTTTGAAAACCTTTTGTATAGTAGTGTATGAGCAAAGCGAATGGAGTAGGTTTTAGATGATATTGATTATGTTTAAGCAAAATAATGAAAGCAGTACAGTAAGTTTAATTGACACTTCCATTAGTAAACTATCAAACTTGTCACTTTTTAAGACAAATGATTCTTTTCCTAGGCTATTGAAAAAGTTGAAGCAATCATCCTGAAGGCTTTAGAAGGATTATTACTTAGAAAATGGTAGCTTTATGATGAATGAACAATGTTAGATTGCTCATCTTTCATAATATATGAACTATTTTATGGAACACTCAATTATTCTTCTAATAAGCTATCATATGTTTCATAGCATCAATATCCTTATACTAATTTGCCATCAAGTTTTGAGCCTTATACATTGTTTGAATTGATTATTCCTGCCTCATAGTAATTAACATCAAAATAATATGTACTACTAGAAAAATCAAATTTAACAAGAGATAAATCCCTCACTAAATACCCTTTTTTTCTTACTAAATTGAAAATAATAAGAAATAAAATCTTTTGCTAATTCGGTTACTATAAATCGTGTCACTAAATATGGGAAGGCAAAAAGGTAATTTAATTATCGCTTCTTTTTCTATTATTTTCTATTTCAATGCACCAAAATATAAAAAAAACTAAGAGTTTAATTATTAATTATAGATTTCCTTTAATTGTTATTATATTTTTTACTACTAATATAAATATATTTTATTATATTGTTTGTGTACAATTATAGCTAATTGCTGTCCTCCCATTTTTTTGTCCTTTATAGATGCTCCCTAAGAGAAAATTTTCTTGAATATGTAGCTCTGAAAATTTGATCTTAAAGGATCACTATTACTAGAAAAATGTAATTTAGCGATAAATCCCTCGCTAAATTGAAAATAGTGAGGGATTTTATCTCTCACTAATTTGGTCGCTAAAAATGGCGTTGCTAAATTTAGTGAGGAATGAGTTGATTTCTTCACTAAATTAGTGAGGGAATTAGCAAGGGATTTAATCTCTCTCTAAATTTAGCGAGAAACTCATTCCTCGCTAAACTACAAAAAATTCAAAATTGTCATGTCACCAACAAGACCACACCATGTCACATCATTGTCATGTCACCCACCACCCATGTCACATTATTGCCACACAACTGCCACATCACCGTGATTGCGACACGTCACTGTCATGTTATATAATGATTTCAAATATGCATTTACTTAGATTTGAACTCATGACCTCCTGCTCTTAGTGCCTTTATATTCAAACTTTTGCTAGTTGAACTATAATGTATTTGCAGTCTTTATATGAAATATTAAATATATAATATTTATCTACACACTAATACATATATATATATATTTATAAATTAATATATTGTTAAAAAATAAAAATATATTATGATTTTAATTATTAATATCATAAAATATTTTATATTTTAAATTTTGTAATAAATGAATTTTCATTTTCATTTTTTGCCAACAAGTTTTAAAAATTAATCTAACTATTTTTATTAATTTAAAATAATCAACTAATAAAAATAATTTTATAACATAATTATTAAAAAATTTTTAATTCATTAAAATTAAATTTTTAATAAAATTATTTTAATCTATTAAAATTAATTTTAAAAAATTTAGCGAGGGACAAATCCCTCGTTAGATTTCTTGCTATTCATAATAATGTAGTGAGGAATAAAAAATTCCTCGCTAATTTAGCGAGGGAAAGGATATTCCTGCTAATTTTCTCACTAAATTTAATTCATCACTAATTTTCTCGCTATTTAAATCATTTAGCAAGGGATGAATGATCCCCCGCTAAATTTAATTTTTTTTAGTAGTGGGTGTAATGGATTATGGCAATTTCATTTCCAATCATTTTTATTCGTCATATATACCTCCCTCCCTCCCTCTCTCTCTCTCTCTATATATATATTTCTATATTTTATATTTGCTTTTAGAATAAAATCTCTCTTTTTTTAAAAAAACAGAATAAAATCTCTTAGTATTCGATTAACATGACAATTCAGGCCCAAAAAAAAGAACATTGAATATTTTTAACACGGCCCAAATATTGACATATTAGTACGCCACAAAATCCATTTTGACAATTGAAATAAGTTTTAGCATGGGCCAGGGGCTCGTAGTCTGAAACTCTGGCCCAAAAGAGTGATATATATATATATCAGTTTTATTTTTTTTACTAAAAAATTTGAACTCCTCTTCTCAGTCTGAAATAAATTGCTTTGTATAAGTTACTCTTTCCGAATTTTTTTCTTCTTTTGAAGTATCAAGCAAGAAAATAAAAATTAAACCATGCCATTTCGTCACATCTTTCCATTACTAAAGACGGTCAACATTTTTAATGGACATATAATTTTTACTATTCAGCTACTTATAAAAAAAAACTACACATTTTATTTTATTGAAAATTATGTCTGCAAAAGCATAAATAGTAAAATAGATACACATAAATTTAGTGGGTAGAAATAATACTCTGTTAGGAGTGATGGCATACGCATTTGTTAAACCTCTAAGCACTGAGATATTAATGAAAGTGAATTTTTAACAAAAAAAAGTTCAATTTTTCAAAAAAGCATTGACGGTTTTTAACCCATGATAATATTTAAAAAATCATCGTAAATATTTAAATTTTTAAAGAAATTTTTTTTTAAAGGATAGGAATTTCTACCACTTACATTGAGTTAAGTCAGTGAAAAAAGAACCTTTTAATTTGATATATTTGGGAGTTTCTGGCCAGAAAAGGAATTAACATATTTGGGAGGATGAAACAGTAGGACATGTGATTTCTTTACCTATATTGATGGTGATGTGAGTATGAGGCTTGAATAGTACGTGGAGGGATAGTTTGATGAATTATACAATCAAAACTCTGATTATATATATTGTTTAGCTAATTGTCTACTACACTTTTCTCGTTGACAGACTTTCCTTTGCTTGAGAAACATGAATCCTAGTGGCTCCAAAAATTTGATGAAGATGCCACGCACATATATTTCAGAGGATATATTAACTTTATTACGCTATATGAGAATCTCCATTTCAACTTTTACAAAGAGATGCCTAAATTAACTTTATTACACTAATGATATGTAAATAAATAGTATATTGTATCACTTGGATGATATTATTCGTGTTAGGTGATTTTATCATTTAATGTTGTCGAAAAGAAAAAAATTGCAAGGCATATGTTTTTTCATGTTAAGTTTTTTCATGTTAAATTACCGTGGGAGTGTCTACCAAGTACTATAGGCCCTAAACTCATTAAAGATGGGTCTAGTTCTTATATTGATAAGAACTGTATGTCTGAGTAATAGATATCATAGTGCACATTTTAGTTTAATCATTCATATTTATTTTTTTAATTAACAAACAGGGACGAAAGACCCAAAAGAAAAGAAATGCTAAACAAAATAAAAAAAATAAACCAATTTAGTTACTCTATGTGGAGTTGATATTTAATTTAATTTGAAGGATTTACGTTTTATTATTTTTTAAAATTATAGTTCAATATTTTATCTTAAATGATGTGATGCAAAATAATATCAACTTTATAAGATTTAACTTTAATTTGAAAAATTCAAAAACAAAATTTAAAACTTCTGAATCTCATCAATTAATATATATATATTGTTATATGCCTCAAAATATGAACCAAAACCACCAGTAGTCCAGTACTGCTTCTAGGTCGTCATCTTTTTAACCGCTAATATACATGTCCGAATCATAAAGAACCATCAAAGGGGCCTGCTGTATTCTTTTGTATCTCAACCTTTTTTTTTTGTTTTAATTCATCAACTTTTTATCTGCATGGAAAGTAGTTTCACTCTCTACCACCTCAACCTGAATACGTCGGTGCGACTACCGGATACCGGCTCGTTCATTCCCCCAAAAAAAAAAGAGTAGCCTCACTGTCAAAAGAAGAAAACGCATGAAAAAAAAAAAGAAAAGCTAAACACAATTTTTAATTCTTATTATACAACTATACAGCACGCCCACACACGATTACATAACCCCGTTCCAACTGTAGGGCTGGAACTTATGGTTTGTATGACAAGAATGACTCAGTGAACAGCAGTTAGTCCATTGTATCCTGCTTTCCAAATGAGAAAGGCAGCCTATGATCGAGGCCGAAAGGCTTTAAACTCATGGAGAGTTTAAAAAATGGATCATCATTATCAAGGCTGATCCATGTGTATTTGTGTTTCAGAGGTGACGACGAAACTGGCAAATTCACTGATAGGCTTTGGGCTGCTCTTGAAAGTGATGATTTAAATACCTTTTGGGATGTCAAGAAGCTCGATGCAGGTGATTCCAGCATTCCACCCCACTTTCTCAAAGCAATTCAACAGTCATGCATTTCAATTGTTGTCTTCTCCAAAGAAATTATGCTTCTTCTATATGGTGCCTTGAGGAACTCTGAGATTGCTGTGCGTATTCATGAACGTAGATATATTGTTTTCCCCATTTTCTTTGATGTAGATCCCTTTGAAGTACGAGACTAGAGAATTTCATACAAAAAAGCCTTCGCTTAATATGAACAAAGGTTCATGGTAAATTTATGAAGGTACATAGCTGGAGGGATGCAGTAAAACGAGTAGCCAATCTCTCTGTTTGGGGTGTACCCTATGAGTGAGTAATTTACTGTTGGTTTTTTCTTAACCAAGACTTTTAAAGCTATATTGGACCCATACTTTGGAAAGGAAAATGTACCCATATTTAATACTATTAAATATGATACAAATATCATATTTTATGATACGTATCATTAGTTTATGCAGATGAGGACCTAATAGCGATGCAATGTCAGGTAAAAGTAGTAGAAAGCCTTCTGGATTTGGGTTCAAATGATGTAGTTCGTGTTGTGGGCATTTGTGGTATGGGCGGAATAGGGAAGACAACTCTTGCCAGCGTTCTCTATAATAGGATCTCCCACAATTTTGCTGCTTCTTATTTCCTATTCAATGGACTTGAATTCTATAGAAGCATGAGGTTATCATATCACAAAAGAACTCTTATAGTTCTCGAAAATGTTTGCCAAATTCAACTACCACTAATGTGGATTGTAAAATATAACAACTAGAGATGAAAGGCTCCTTAAAAAGTTTGAGATGCATGATATTTATAGGGTTAAACTATTGAACAAGGATGAAGCTCTTGAATTATTTTGTGAAAAAGCCTTCAAATGTGATTTTCCTGTGAGAGACTATGAGGAGCAGATAATGAAGGTCCCTAACCCTGTGATAATGAAGGTCCTGAAAAGAAGTTTTCATTTTCTGAGTGACCAGTCCGGGGAAATATTCTTAGACATTGCATGTTTTTTTGTAGGGAAAGAGATTGAATCTGCAAAGAGAACTTTACAAAGTTGTAATTATATTTATCCTGTAGAAGTAGAAAAGGAAATTCAGCTTTTAATTGAAAAATCATTCATGTCCATTATAGATAAAAAAATGCAAATGCTTGGTTTGGTGCAAGAAATTAGAAGAGAAATATCGTTCAACATAAATTCCCGTCTAGGCCAAAAGAGTGGAGTAGATTGTGGGATTTTGATGATATATATTTATCATGTTATGCAAGATGACACAGTAAGTTCTGCTAACTTCTTTTTTTCGTTGAAACATTAGAATGCATCAAGATTGAAGTAATCTCACTTTTCATTTATTTTATATATATGTATTTATTCTCAGGCTACGCATAAAGTTCAAGCTATAGTCTTGGATCTTGAAGATGCACAAAAGAATACATTAAGGGTTGAAGCTTTATTGAGGATGAGCATGCTTAGACTGCTCATATTTCGTAATGTGAAATTTTCTGGAGTCCTTAAACATTTTTCATGTAGACTCCGATATGTTTCATGGCACCCGTACCGTTTCACTTGTTTGCCATCAACTTTTGTACCACGTAATCTTGTTGAATTGATTTTGCCAGATAGCTGCATCACAAATATATGGGAAGAAGAAAAAGTATGTGATAGCTGCATCACAAATACATGGAAAGGAGAAACAGTGAAGTTAATCTTGTGTGTGCCCCCATAACTGAGAGTTGAATTATACAATCAATATCATCGTTACAGATATTGTTTAGCTAATTATCTACTACACTCTTTTGGTTCACAGACTTTCCCTCGCTTGAGAAACATGAATCTAAGAGGCTCCAAAAATTTGATCAAGATGCCACATTTCAGAAGACTTCAAAATCTTGAGAGGCTAGACCTTGAATAATGTACTGCATTATCGCACCTCGATCCATCAATTGCTGATCTTTCAAAGCTCAAATTCTTAAATTTGAGAAATTTTGTTAATCTTGCTAGTATTTCCAATCATTTATTTTCCCTAAGCACTATAGAAATTCTAGATTTGGCTTGTTGCTCAAAACTTGCATGTTGTTTGAAGTTTTCTCCTTTTGAGACTTAATTTTAAGCAATCATGTCCTTCTCAAAAACAGAAGTTTTGAAGACAAAAATCTATGTAAGTGTATTTGGTATTCAGAAATGTGATATCATTTATCAGACATATTTGTTTTGTCATTCCTCTCCCTCTCTCTTATTCTTCCTCTGCTTCCGTCTCTTACTTTCTCATCAACTTGCTTTATTTCTGGTTCTATATTTCTTTCCCTTTGTATTCAACTAACATGATTTCATCTTTTTTTAATTACACTCAATTAATAATATCCTTAATTCTATCACATTTTACTCTTGCACATTTGCTTCACTCCATAACTTGGATACTAGTTCACTAAACTCATAACACTAATTGTTCTAATTAAGCCAGAAAAATTGTGCCTTCATCCATCTATAACTACACTTTCAAAGCTCAAAATTCATAAATTTGTAAACTGCATATCTTGTTAGTTAAATAAGTAACAAGATTAATGTATCTATTGCTATTAGAAGTTTACTCATCCATCTCTTGCTATTTATTAGAAATTTAAATAACTTACTGCTCAAAACTTGCATATTATAATTGTTTGAAATTTTGTTCTTCCATGTCAGCAATATATATATATATATAAGCAGAGCACACACCTTGGCTGATTTGCAGCAAATTTAGGGCTCCACATATAATTGATGACATGGATGCACATGGTTAGTCATCAAGCCATGTCATTATATTTAAATTCCATGAAATCATTTTTATTTCAGTGTTAAATGGCTAAGGCAGTTTTTTATTCTCATTATTATTTTAAATGCTGTGCACCATCAGTTTTTGAATCAGGACTTAATATGGACGGTTTTGACTATAAGGAAAAAAAGACCATAATATGTATATGTTCGTAGTTTCTTTATTTAATTACGTACGGAAAAAAGTTTTTGAACAATCTTATTTCAAGTTGAGATTGATATAACCTGTAAGTCCATTTAGGTATTAGTGCCTCATGCCCATGTAAACTTATTTTTTTTTTTAACTTTAATTTTGTTTTGTTGACTTGAAATGAGTTAAGTCGATGGAGGGTTTCCCCTCCCCCTTCCCCCCTCTCTTTAATGTTTTTATGTTCGTCATATAGTATGTAATCGTGAACTGGTCTCTATCATGACATACGTAGGGTATAACTTCTCATGTTAGGTTAAGTTCACCTTACAAATAAATATTAATTTTTTTTATTTCATGTTCTTAAGTTCTCTTATTTTGATATTTATATTTTATGTAAATGATAAAAAAATAATCAAAATAATTTGAAAATCATAAATTATATAATTAAATTAAAATAATCATGAACAAATATTGTGAAGTGTCTAAAACTTTCATCACTCATAATTGTACTTCCAAACACAACTTTATATTTCATAGACCATCTTTTTTCTTTTTTAAAGTTGTCTTTAAAATTTTAGCGACAATTTCCATTAAATCAGCTTTTGTCATCAAATCCGATTTTTGTTCCGTTTCTTTGTTATCCAAATTACATTTCGACTGTGACACAAGACCATTAGGTACTTGTTTCCATAGGATTCCAGTGGAATTTTAAAAAATTACATAAAAGAAGATACAGCTCAACAATATTAACACATTGAAACACTTTTATTTTTTGGTTCAAATTATTATGTTGGAATGGGAGAGGAAATTAAATTGGAAAAGAAGTTTCATTGACTTGACCCCTTTTTGCTTGTTCATTACATGAATATCCCTACTTTCTGTAACTTGTATAGAAGTTTCATTGACTTGACCCCTTTTTGCGTGTTCATTATGTGAATATCCCTACTTTTTATAGTTTGTGTAGAGTGTATCATGCTGCACATTTTATTTTAGCCATTCACATTTAATTTGAAGGGTTTACATTTTATTATTTTTTATAATTACAGTTCAATATTTTTTTCTTAAATGAAATAGGGATGTAAAATAATATCAATTTTATAAGAATTAAAAAACAAATTTAATTTAAAAATTATAAAAATAAAATTTAAAACTTCTAAATCTTATCAGTTGGAAAAAAAAAAATGTAGCATAAGCTAATGCTTATCCCTCAAAATATGACACAACCACCACTAGTATTTCTTCCATGTCATCATTTCTCCCAGTAATGCTTGTCCTAATCATAAAGAACGGTCAGGGGGGGGCAGCTGTAGCAAAAGTAACCTCATTCTCAACAAAAAAAAAACATAAAAAAAAAGCAACACACTTTTTAATTCGTATTACGCGTACAACTTGACGACACAGCAACACACTCTTGTATTGAAACCCCTGTTCATATCTCTTTCAGGGAAAGCGCCGAGAAATTTCCACCTTAACATCCCTCTTTTCCTTCTCTTCGTTTTATCAATTTTTTTATATGGGTGTTTTTCATTCGCTGAGCCATTAAATTAATGACCTTCAAAAACTTGTCCGAAGTGGGGCAGTGGAACTTATGGTTTGAACGATAAGAATGAGTCAGTGAGCAACCGTGCATGATTTCATTCCATCCTACTTTCCCATGGAGAAAGGCGGCTGATCATCATCAAGGCTGAAAGGCTTGAGACATATGGAGAGTATCAAAAGTAGATCATCATTATCAAGGCCGATCCATGTGTATCTGAGTTTCAGAGGCGACGAGGAAACTTGCAAATTCACTGGGAGGCTCTGGGTTGCACTTGAAAGTGTCGATTTAAATACCTTTTGGGATGACAAGAAGCTTGACACAGGTGATTGCAACATTCCACCTCACTTTCTCGAAGCAATTAAGCAATCATGCGTTTCCATTGTCGTCTTCTCCAAAAACTATCCTTCTTCTATATGGTGCCTAGAGGAACTCTCTGAGATTGCTGTACGCATTCATGGACAGCGACATTCTTTTTTCCCAATTTTCTATGATATAGATCCTTCTGAGGTGCAAGACTAGAGTAATTCTTACGAAAAAGCCTTCGCTCAACATGAACAAAGGTTCAGAAGTAACTTACGCAAGGTACACAGCTGGAGGGTAGCAATGAAACGAGTGGCCAATCTCTCTGGCTGGGATGTACCATATGAGTGAGTAATCTAACCTTGGTTCTTTCTTGATCATCAAGGCCTTCAAGTCTCAGTAGGCAAATTATAGATAACTACTTATCTTTGGCAGGAAAAAAAAAAAAAAGAAGCAACTGTTGATCAATGAGTAAATTACAGTAACAATTGAGTGCATAATTTGATTTCGCTGCTTTTCTTTTCTTCAGGCCAGGGTCACAAGTTATATATGACATCATTAGAGAGGTCAAGAGAAAAATGCGTGAATTAGTTTATGCTGATGTAGACCTAGTGGGGATACAACCTCGAGCGAAAGAAGTAGAAAATCTTCTGGATTTGGGTTCCAATGACGCAGTTCGAGTTGTGGGCATTTGTGGTATGGGTGGAATAGGGAAGACAACTCTTGCTAGAGTTCTCTATGATAGGATCTATCACCACTTTGATGCTTCTTTTTTCTTGCTTAATGATTGGGAATTTCATATAAGCACGAGGCTAGTACATGGCAAGAGTGTTCTTATAGTTCTTGATGATGTTCATATTTACAAACATCTGTGCACACCAGTGGTTAATCATAACCACTTAGGTGGAGGGAGTAGAATTATCATAACAACTAGAGATGAAAGAGTCCTTAAAAAGTTTCAGATACATGATATTTATAGGGTTGAATTATTGAATAAGGATGAAGCTCTTGAATTATTTTGTAGAAAAGCTTTCAAATGTGATTACCCTCTGAAAGGTTATAAGGAGCAAATAAGTGGTGTGCTCGAATATGCTAATGGCCTTCCATTAGCAATTGTAATATTGGGCTCCTTGTTATATAACAAAAGAGCATCAGAATGGAGCAACGCATTGGTTGAATTCAAAAAGGTCCCTAACCCTGAGATAATGAAGGTCCTCAGAAAAAGTTTTGATGAGTTGCATCCTATAGACAAGGAAATATTTTTAGACATTGCATGCTTTTTTACGGGGAAGGAAATTAAATCTGTGGAAGAAATTTTACGAAGTTGTGTTTTTTATATGAAGGAGAGATCGTTACAGAGCTATAATTTTGCTGTAGAAAAGGTAATTCAGCTTTTGATTGAAAAATCACTCATGACCATTAAAAATCAAAAAATACAAATGCATAATCTGTTGCAAGAAATGGGAAAAGAAATTGTTCGACATGAATTCCCTTCAACACCAATAGAGTGGAGTAGATTGTGGGATTTCGATGATATTTACAGTGTTATGCAAGATGACACAGTAAGTTTTGCAAAACTATTTTTGCTTTTTCTGTTTAATTATTAATGTACCAAAATTGAAGTAATCTCATTCGTCTCCATTTTTTTTATATGAATGTATTTATTTTCAGGCTACTTGTCAAGTTGAAGCTATAGTGTTGGATCTAGATGAGTCACAAAGAAGTACATTAAGGATTGAAGCTTTATCGCGCATGAGCAAGCTAAGACTACTCATATTTCATAATGTGAAATTTTCTGGATTTCTCAAAAATCTTTCAGATAGTCTTCGATATATTTCGTGGAACCGATATCCCTTCACATGTTTGCCTTCAAGTTTTGTACCATGCAATCTTAATGAATTAATTTTGCCTGATAGTTGCATCACAAACATATGGGAGAAAAAAAGGTACCTGATAGGTCCATCACTAACAAATGGGAAGTAGATCTAGTGGTACCTGATATTGACATCATGGATATATGGGAAGGAGAAAACGTACCTGATATCTGCATCGGAGGAGAAGAGGTACCAGATAGCTGCATCGGAGGAGAAAAGGTAATGTTAATTGTGTGCGTATGCCCCTATATATAACTGGGTTGAATTATACAATGAAAATCATGATTATAGATATTATTTACAGCTAATTATATATCCACTACACTTCTTTTCATTCACAGACTTTCCCTTGTTTGAGAAACATGAATCTTAGTGGCTCCAAAAATTTGATCAAGATGCCAAATTTCAGTGGACTTCCATTTCTTGAGAGGCTAGATCTTGAAGGATCGATGCATTAGATTATCACAACTTGATCCATCTATTGCTGATCTTTCAAATCTCAAATTCTTGAATTTGAGAAATTGCATTAATCTTGTTAGTATTCCCAATCATCTATTTTCTCAGAGCCCGTTAGAAATTCTAAATTTGGCTTGTTGCACGAAACTTGCGTCTTGTTTGAAGTTTTCTCTTTTGAAGGAGTCCGGTGACAGTGAAAGTTCTTCGCAATCATTTCCTTCTAAAAGAAAAAGACATAAGTTATGTAGGCAAAAATCTATATAAGTGTATTTCGTATATATTTAGAAATGTTATATCTTTTATCATTAATCTTTCTTTCATCATCCCTATCCCTCTCTCTTATACTCTTCCTCTGCTTCCGTCTCCTACTTTCTAAACTTGCTTTGTTTCTGGTTCTATATATATTTGGGAAAATCAAGGAAAAAACCCAAAACACAAAAATAATTATAAAACAGTAACAACATTATAAAAAATTACACTCAAGTTCTATTGGTGTAAAATCTTGAAAAATGAGTATAAAAAATTTTATTATTGAGTATAAAATCATAGAATATAAAATATTATAGTATAATTTATGCTTATTTTTTATGATTTTATATTTATTTTTTAATATTTTACACTTTTATTCTAGGATTTCACACGGATTTTGTATCATAAGATTTAGATGTAATTTTTAAGGATGTTAGGACTATTTTATAATTATTTGTGTGTTTTGGAATTTTTTCGTGATTTTTCCTATGTATTTCTTTCCCGTAAAGGATCAAATTAGTTGTATTCAACTAATGTGATTTCATTTTTATAATTGCACTCAATTAATAATATGCTTAATTCTACCACATTTTAGGGCCTGTTTGGTGTTTAGTTGGTTAAAAATGAGTTTGGGTAGAGTTGGTTTTGTAATGTAGTTATGATAAAAACTGGTTTTGGACTAACGTGTTTATGTTTGGATGATTTATTTAAAAATTAGTTTTAACAAAACTCATAATTTTTCTCTAAATTGAGTTTAAAATCTATCCCATGATAAATTTAATTTACTTAAACTAAAATTTAATTTGTATTTATTTAATTGAGAATATAATATATCTGATATAATATTTTCTTACAGGTTATGATCTATGAAAATTAAAATTTTGAAGGGACATTTTGGTTAATAGATAGGATAAATTTTATGAAAATTTTATTTTCCTAATTTTTCTATTTTTTCTCATTTTTATTGGTATATTTTTATCTGACTTTAAAATAAATACAGATAAAAATAAAAAAGCAAAATGGGAAAACAACAATCAATATGCTTCTTTTCCCAAAACACGTTATGTGCTCAAACTCATTTTCAAATGAAAAAGTGAAAATAAAACAAATACACTCATAATTTACTTAAACTCATTTTTAACCCCTTACCACTTTTTTAACTTGTTCCTAAACACACCTTATTCATCCACATTTGATTCCTTCCAAAACTACTACTAGTAAACTCACAAAATACATGTTTTGGGAGAGCACAAAATCCATCATGGCCCATGGGCTCGTAGTCTGAAACTCCGGCCCAAATGAGTGATACTTTAAAGTGCCTCACGGAAAGCTTACCAAAAAACAAAAAAGTGCCTCATGGAGATTGTGTATTATATATATATATATATATATGTCAGTTTTTTTTTTAAATAGAAAAAATTTGAACTCTTCTCAATCTGAAATAAATTACTTTGTATAACTCTCAGCTTTCTTTAATATCAATCTACTTTCCGAATTCTTTCTTCTTTTGAAGCAGTAAGAAAGAAAGAAAAAAAAATTAAACCATGCCATTTCATAACATCATCATTAAATATGATCATATGAATATATAATTTTTACTATTCAACTACTTATGAAAAAGGTACGCGTTTTATTTTATTAATCACATTATATCTGCAAATGTATAAATAAATACACAAAACTTTAGTGGATAGAAATACTCCGTTAGGAGTGATGGCGTAGGCATTTGTTAAGCCTCTAATCACTAAGGTATTCATGAAAATGAATTTTTAATAAAACAAAATTGAATTTTTAAAAATGTATTTTCAGTTTTTAACCCTTGATAATCTTACTCATTGTGTGATAAATGATAATGGGATGCCCCAAGACAATATTAGTCACTATAAATATATAAATTTTTAAAGAAAAACAAATAACCACTACTAGAAAAATTGAATTTAGCAAGAAAATTTAGTAAAGGATCACTTATTTCTCGTTAAATGATCTAAATAGTGAAAAAATTAATGAAAAATTATAAATTTGTAGCTAATGTTAAATTTGGCGAGGGAATTAGTGAGTAATATCATTTACTTCACTAAATTAGCGAGGAACAAAAAATTCTTCACTAAATTAATACAACGAGGAACTAGTGAGATATTTTTTATCCTTCGCTAAATTATCATGAATAGTGGGAATCTAGCGAGATCTAGTTCCCCCACTAAAGCTTTTTTAATTAATTTTAATAGATTAAAATTATTTTATTAAAAAATTAATTTTAATGAATTAAATTTTTTAATAATTAAGTTATAAAATTATTTTGATCAGATGATTATTTTAAATTAATAAAAATACTTAAATTAATTTTTATAACTTGTTAGTAAAAAATAAAACTAAAAATTCATTTATTACAAAATTCAGAATATAAAGTATTTTATGATATTAAAAATTAAAAATATATATAATATATTTGTTTTTTAATAATATATTAATTTATAAATATATATGTGTATAAGTGTGTAAATAAATAATATATATTTTATATTTTATATAAAGACTGCAAATAAATCTCAATTCAACTAGCAAACATTAAGAGTAAGAGGTCATGAGTTTGAACCTAGATAAAGGTATATTTGAAATCATTAGCAGTGATGTGTGGCGGTGATGTGGGATGGGTGGTGGGTGGCATTGCAATGACGTGCGCGGTCATGGTGGTGTGGCGGTGATATGGCATGGGTGGTGGGTGACATGGCAATTATGAGACGTTGTGCGGTCCCGATGGCAACATGGCTGCGGTAGTGTTGAATTTTCGGCAGTTTAGCGAGAAAATAACGAGAGATCAGTCCCTCTCTAAATTTAGAGAGAGATTAGATCTTTCGCTAATTTCCTCGCTAATGATGTGGCAATATTGAATTTTCGATAGTTTAGTGAAAAAATAACCAGGGATGAGTCCCTAGATAAATTTAGAGAGAGATTAGATCCCTCACTAATTTAGTGAGGGAATCAATTCATCCCTCAATAAATTTAGTGACGCGATTTATAGCGACCAAATTAGTGAGGGATTTTATTCCGTACTATTTTTACTTTAGCGAGGGAAAAAGAATATTTAATGAGAAATTTGTTCCTCGCTAAATTGTTGTTTTCTAGTAGTGAGTGGATTATCTATTGATTATGTGCTACTTACTTGCGATGAAAGAGGAAAGGTTTAAGGTAAAGGAAATCATATATATATATATATATATTGATATCTTAAATAAAAATGCAATGGCATATGACATTTTTTAGTAATACAATTGTGCGTATATAATATATAAATATACACTCATATATATATATATAATGTAAGTGGCATATAATTTTTTAATAACAAAATTTATCATTCAATATTATATCATTACAATTTTAATGGTTGAGTACATAAAATTTATGGATGGCAAAAAAAAAAAAAAAAGAGTACATGAAATTTATGAAATTTCATATTTATAATATTTTGACTCATTTCTTGTATGTCAGAAAATTCTTTGTTACCCATCCAAAATTGTACTTTTTTAACACATTTTCCTTGAGTTATACCTATATTTGGTATACATTTGTATATATTAGACTCTCAAAATAGGAAAATGTGCATTCTGGATTCTTATGTTGCATGATAGCATATTTTTGTTCTATTATGCATTCTTTTATTATATTTTGGCCCTGTTGGTAGCTTATGAATTTTCACCCTTATGTAGGCAATCTTTAATGAAAATTGAAGCTAGTCATCCTTTTTTTGAGCTGAAGAATCAATGGAAAAGAGGAAGGAAGCGTCAAGGACTGATGTTATGGAGAAATGAGGCAAGAATGAAGGCAAATATGTGTAAACAAAAGCAGGGAATGCCGCGGCTCCATAGTAGGTCATTGTAGCGCTAAAACCAGAATTTAAAATCACTAGAAGTGAAGACTCCCGTGGCGCTATGCTAGCTCATTGTGGCACTAGGCTCCGTCTGTAACGCCCCTCATGATATCTTTATTGGTTTTGTGTTCAGGATGAGAGGAAGTAGGACGGACATGGTTCAAGAGGAAACAGAAAAGGGACTCCGCGCCGCGGCGAGGAGCAGGGCCGTCGCGGCGAGAGACTTCCAATGGCATTTTTCTAAAATTTTATGAAGGAGCCGCGGCGAGAGTCGAGATTTTTGTTTAAAACCGGATCATTTCGGACGCTCGAACAGAAAAGAAATGAAAGGAAACCGAGGGAGATCGCGAGAAAGCTTTGCTAGGGTTTGATTCTTCGGTGTCCAGGGGTGATTTCAAACCGAGGGAGCTTGGATCTAAGTTGGTAAGTTAGTTCTACACCTCCCTCTCCGTTTTTGTTCAGTGGAAATATGGGGTTTTTGGTTTTGATGTTGGGTTTTCTATTTGTGACGAAATCCACCGATTGAAATGGTTTAAATGAGGTTAATAAAGTGTGTTTTGATGTTCTTGATGATTGGGTTTGAGTTTGGAAGGGTTTATGTGTGATTTGAGCTTAACCCTAGGTTGTTTGCTGTTAGAACTCTTGGGAATCCGATATGTATGTATTTGAGTAGTATTTGAAGGGTCCCTAAGAGTTTATTGATGCATGAAAGGGGTGTTGGAACTTCGGGTTAAACCTTAAGTGATTAAATTGTGATATTGTGATTATGGGTATATTATGTTAATGGGAGAATTATGTATTATGAAGGTTATTTGGTTAGCTGTGTGGGGCTCAAGCGTATTGAAGTTCAAGAAAGCGTGTGGAACTTGCCTGAGCGTGGTATTGACAACTTGAGGTAACCGGATGTTTGTTTATGTGGTTTTATATGATAGTATGTATAGTGTATATATATATATGCATGTCTCTTTCATACCACGATAGTGATATATTTATGTGTTGTTATTATATATCGTGGTATGTGTATAGTAGATGATGTTTATGAGTATTGTGATGAGATATGTGATGAGGATATTGATGTGATATGATGTGATGATCATGATGTTTATGATGATACATTAGCATCACCACATGTTATTGTTACACCGAGATATATGACAGATAAAGTGGTGATGATGTGATGATATATGATATATGATGATAAATGAAATTGTTAGGGAGAATAAGGTTGGAATATGTGATATTGTATATGTTAGGGAGGATAAGGGTGGATTGTATGTGTTAGGGGGGATAAGGATGGGATATTGGTATATGTGTGTTAGGGAGGATAAGGATGGGTTATGTGTATATATGTGTTAGGGAGGATAAGGATGGAAGTCCCAGAGAGGACGACATGTATATCATGCATTTTACATTGTATTCATATGTTATTTGATTCATATTTGTATATATATATATGGTTATGTGTTGTTAATCCCGGTTACTGAGACATTGTCTCACCCCACCCTCTCCCATGACTAACCCTTTCAGGTGAAGGTTCTGGCTCTAGTCCGGTGAAGCCAAGAGAGTAGCTGTGTACGTGGGAAGTCTATGTAGTGTTTGTATTTTTTGTTAATGTAATATGTGCCAAGTAGGGTAGAAAGTGTGTATTGGATATATGAGATTGATAGGATTGTTATGGATGAATGTATGTTTGATTATGTATTATGGAATGTGTTACGTTGGTGTTCTGAGAATGTTGGGTGTGTGGAAGTTGGTATGATTGTACTTGTGAGCCCAGGGTGGCTTGGGTCTGGTTGTTGTGTTTTCGGGCCTGTAGCCCATCTTGTCATGTTGAGGTTCAAGGGGGTCAAAACTCAGAGGAGTGGTTCCTTTGAGGTGAAACCTCTTTGGACAGGCTGGTTTGGAGATTTAAGACCCGTATGAATGGTCTCAGAGTGACCAGTTGTCTTTGGTGACAATTGAGGTTAGTTAGTGGTGAGTTTGGGCCAATAAGTGGTCAAAATGGCGTCAAGAGTCCATAATCTCCATACGGAGTTGGATTGAGGTGAAAGTGGTGTCTGTGGTTAGATTAGGACTAGATTGACTTGTAAGAGTTGGAATCAAGTCAATCGGAGATTGGAGCATAAAGTTATGCGCGTCAGAAGTTCGCCCCAAAGTGTTGAAGTGCTGATGTGGGACATCAGCAAGGGGGCGCCGCGGCGCCAGCAGTCCAGGCCGCGGCGCCAGCCGTCCAGTAGCAAGTCATGTTTCAGAGAAAGATGGAGCCGCAGCGGTACTGTAGCAGCCGAGACCCCAGCTCAAAATTTTGTATTTTTGGGGTTCGTTTCTGCTGGTTTGAGGCTGTGAGATGTTGTTTGGAGTTGTTAGGTTGGTTTTTGTGAGTATTGGTTACTTGTGGAGGTAGGATGTTACACCGTCAGTAAAATGCTGAGTTTTTTTTAAGCACTAGAAGGTCAATGGTTTCCCCATAAATTCATTCCTCTCGTCTTCCAATGGCATTCTGTGACAACTCAATTGAATTATTTCTAATATGTAAGTTGACTTAAGAAAGGGCATACTTAGGGTTAAGCAAGCTTTGAGGGGCAGGATAGGAGGAAAATGTGAGAAATGAGGCAAGTAGAGAATGGAAGCAAAAGTTATCAGCATCATGGTGAGCTCCCTTGGCACCACGGTGTTAGTCACGAAATCTGCATAAATAAAAAGCAACCCAGCTTGCCAAAACAGAAGGAGTTTGAGGGTTTCCATGGTGTCTCTACTAGGGCTTCATGTTTTGGGATGGACGATATGATTTTAGTGCTTTAGAAAGCAAGATTCTTCAAGGTAAAGTGGTTTCTTCATCCTCCTCTCATATTTTCTCAAGTTTCTTGGTTGATTTTCATGGGGGAAGCTAAGGTTTCAATTTGGTTGAGTGTCTACTAATTAATTTGTGTTAAAATGTCTTAAAGAAGAGTTGTTTGGTGTTTATACACCTTAGCTTCCCCCATGAAAATCAACCTTCCTAATGGAGTTGGGAAGAGATTTTTGGCTTCAATCTTGGTTTTTCTTCTTCTTCTTCTTCCATTTCTTTCCTTGTATTCTGCTATGGGTCCATTTATCTTGTGCATTTGTGACTTTATTGTGCATATGAGTAGGTAAACAAGTGTTTCTAGAGTTATTTTGATCTCTTGTTTGGATTAGATGCTTGTTCTCTTTTATATTTATGATTAATGATATGATGATGTTAGTTTTTCTCCATGCTTAATACTTCTTGTTATTTGGCCACCAACCAGAGTTCTTGTTCACTTAGTTGATGCTTGAGAAAGTTAGATTAAGTGTAGAACTTGAATTAAACTGTGTGAGAACATAAAACTTGTGGTGTTAAGTAGAAGGTTTTGTTGGTAGAGTAGAAATACACTCACTAATCTCACATAATCATTTTAAGGCATAAATTGGAATTATGGGCTTAATTAATTAGTTAAGAGATTAATTGGTTAATTAGTTTATGCATCTACTAGGAGTCTTGAGAGAGCAATTTTAGGTATTGTAGAACCGTTAGCTAGCATAATCAATCATTAAGAATAAATATAAATAGAGTTAATTGAGTGTTTAAGAAGTACAAGAGGAAGAAATAACTCTGAGTCCCAATTGAAACAAAGTAGTCTTTAATCAATATTTCAATTAATTGGTTTTCCTTGGCACGGCCCATATGCATGCGGTGTAGCTTGGTGGCAACATTCTTTATCTTCAATGCCACGCACTATAGACTATAATCACAAAATGGAGGAGACAAATCTATGTCGATAGTTGAGGCACTAAATCTCAAGAGAGTCTACCAATATTGAGAGAGAGAGAGAGAGAGAGGATGAAAAATTTTTGTGATAAAGAAAAAAGAAATTATCCTTCGACTCATGCTCGTTAATTTTATAATATAACTCCCCTTCAAACTTTCACTTGTTTTGAATTTGGAATTCAAAATAATAATTAATAGATATTAATTAATTTTTTCTTGGAATGAGTTAATCCATCAATGAGAAGCCTAAAAATAAACATCTATATAGATAACACACATATATCTTATGGGGATAATATGGAATATAATTTAAACACGAAAACAAAAAGCAATATGGTGACATGAGATTGAAACAAAGATACAAGAAATAAGATGTAACACCTTACTTTCATATTTATTTTTCCATCCATAATACCTTGTTTAATGTTCAATTGAACCATTTTATGAGCTTGAATTATGATAAGGGCCAAAACAGAAAAATAAAATTTTTGTGTGCATTGTTCATTTGATATCTCATTTTTTTGGTTGAACTTTAGAAATTCATAATTAATTCCAAAAATATCGTATGAATGTGATTCAAATATCTAAAAATAGTTAAAAACATTCTCTACATGGTAAAAATATGCAATTGAGTTTTTAACGTGCCAACTGATATAGTTTTTAGCACTAAATTTACTATTTAAATGGTCAAAATATCTTTTTCTAGATTTTCTGATCCAACTTAAAAAATTCATAACTCTTAGCACACTTATCCAAATTAAGTGTTCATTAACTTCCTAGAAATCTCTACTTTTCTATTTCCAATCATATATAACACTTATATTTAGTACTCTATTTCAAAAAGAGTAACCTTGTCCCAATTATTGCTAGTCATGTTGGACAGATTTGCATGCTATAGAACAAAACTAATTTTATAACATGCTTATATGTACAACACTTGACCAAACTTTAACATCACAAGAGACTTGAAGGAACATAATTATAGAAAATCAGCCTCATAAATTCACATATAATTTTACACAAAATAGCAAAGAGATAAGTCAATTATAATTAAAAGCCTAATTAATCATCATCAATCTTCTTCTTATCCTTGGTCTTCCTTGCAACCTTGCCATCACTTAAACCTATCATATGGATATTTGGGGTGATGAGACTATGAAAATCTCAATAACAAGTTCATTTCATGCATTTATGCCATTTATATGCCAAAAAACATCAAAGATTTATATATATAGAAACATGAATTACCATATTGTTACATAAAAATTTCAACTGAATTTTCTCTTAGAAAATAGATATCTCAGGATAAAACCCTTTCATAAAAACGGCCAAAACCAATCTCAATCCATCAAAACAAAAACATGGCAATTTCATAACATCACGAAAACATAATTAATTAACATAAAGCAAGAAATGGAACTTAACTACCTTTATGATTTCCTTTGCAATACCACTTACTTCCAAACCTTCCACTAGCTTTTTTGATCTTTCTCAAGTCCTAAAGCAACATCAAATACTAACTAAATCAACAAATTCTAAGGGTTGCTTCATAAAGTGTCCTATGAATCCTAAAATCACATATACTTTGTTTGAGTCTTTCTTGGGAAAACAACACTTGTTCCTAAATAATTTCACCATGAGGAATCCATTTTTTGCTTTAGATTTAAGAAATTCCCACTCTTTGCTTAACCCCTGTTCTAGCTGAAAATAATACCATGAAGAGAAAGAAGAATTTTTACAATAACTTACTTCAAGCTTACAAAAATACACTTTCTTGTAAACTAATCATGCTTTCTCATGATTCCTTTGGTTAAAGACACTTCTCTCCCATCATACTATGTTTGGCTGAAATTATCCTCTAAGGAGAGAAGAAGAAAAACTCCACTAAATTAACTTAAATCACTTAAAGCTTGAAGCAAAAATCACCTAAAAGTTGGAGGAAAAGGGATTACCTTTGAACTTGATCTTTTCTCTTCTTCTTTCCTCCCTTCTTTCTTGGGAGTATTTTCAGCTGCTCCTCCTCTCTCTTTTCTTGTCTAAAGTCGGTCACCAAGTGGGAGTACTTATAAAATACAAAAATCACCCAGAACTTGCCATGTGTGCATAAAAAATCTTCAAGAGAAATCAAGTGAAATATTAAAATATTTAATCAATCACATGCTGCAATTTTCACGCCACATATAAGGAGAAAATATCCAAAATACTGCGTATTTTTCTTAATTTATATATGTCATGTACTGGTTTACTTTATACTTGGATAAATAAAATTACTTTTGTGGTATTTTATTACTTGATGAATATATAATATAACTATATTGGGATCTGCTTTTAATTCAATATTCTGTCTCAAACTATATTAATATGGAGTCCATGTATTTTTCTTTTTTACTTTTTCTATTTTTGTGGGCCCATAGTATTTTTTGTCTTTTTTTACACAATTGTACTATGTTTTGCAAGCTATTTCTTTCTAAATTGATTTATTTGGACTCAATACACTATCTTATTGGGTCCAATATGTCATGAGGTCCATTTTGGCATAAATTTCTCAAAATTATAAATTGCTCCTAGAGGGACTAAATTACAAATAATTGTTCTTCAGCAACCTATTGCAAATTTTTTAGGAACCAAACTACAAATAATTTCTCATGTAGGGATCATATTGAAAATTCATTTTTCTTAAAGCCCTAGCATATAAACTTGCTATTTCACTTCTTTTTACACAAAATTATGCATCTCATACCATATTTACATATCTTAACACATATTGTAATATTTTTCTAAAAACTTGAGAATGTTACATAAGACACACAGACAAAAAAAAAAAAAAAAAAAGAAATTTGTTGAGATTATCAGTGTGAAACAAGAAAAAAAGAGTTTTTTTTTTCTTTTGAATTAGATAGAGAATATTCGGGACAAAAATTAATTTTTCTCAGGATATAGAGGACAAATTGTAGACCCTCTCAATTAAATTTTCCCTATACATAAGGGTTGAGAATAAAATTATCAATTACTTGCTTAAGGAAATGAGAATCCTCACTACTCACACTGACTTAAGAAAATGAAAAAAAATAAAAAACCCATTTAATTTGACGTATTTGGGAGGATGATGAAACAATAAGAGATAGAGTTGCTTTACCTATTATATTGATGGTGAGGTGAGTGCCACGGTTGAATAGTTAGTGGAGGGATTTTTGAGGGGGGAAAAGGATGCGAGAAAACGAGCTTCGGAGGAAGATATATATTACCTGAGGGAGGAAGAGCGAATTATGGCGGGTTTAAGGAGAAGGAGAAAAGAAAAGAAGGAATAAAGAATATGAAGTTGAGGGTGATAATGGGCAGTGACTTGTGTGTTTGTGGGACAGGTGTTGCCTTAAGAATATGAAGTTAAGCTTGCTGGGAACGGTGCCATAACACGAACGCTTATGTCTTGCGGTGTATCATTCTCTAAGACCATCAAAATCTCTTCACCTTTTCTTTTTACTTTTTTAAATGATCCACTTTTTAGCTACATTTGTGTCTATGTAAAGTAGTATATTTAGTGCCTGTTTGTTTCTACTTTTTTTTTTTTTGAAAAGAAAAGGAATAAAGAGGACTAGGTACAGGAACCTATATCCAACTCAAAAATATATGAAATTCCAAAATCCACAGGGGGATGATCCATGATTGATTCATTATCGATCAGATGATGAGCATATCGAGCGAGGGCGTCAGCACAACGATTAGCTTCCCTAGGCATGTGGTTGAAAGAGACAGTCCAATCTCTCATAAGGAGGTGGCGAATATGTCTGATATAATCCTTCATGGGATGAAATTGAGTGAGATCCCTGCTGATAAGATGCAACGCCTCGACGGAATCACTAAAAGTCAAGATTTGACGGTGGCCATGATTCCAAGCTAACATGAGTCCTTCATATATTCCCATTATCTCAGCTGCAGTAGGAGGGGCATACCCGAGCTTTTTGCTGAACCCCAAGATCCAATTGCCTTTGCAATCTCTAAGAACACCCCCACAAGAAGCCTGACCATTCTGAAGAACTGATCCGTCGATATCCAGCCTTAACCAGTCAGCCATAGGAGGAGTCCAGCGGTTTAGAGTCTCAGTCGATGGGACATGAAGAGAGTTCTTGAGAGATTGAATCTTGTCGTCTTCTATGATACTCTGAGTGACGGAGAAGATAATATCTTTCTCTTGATTGGTATCATCCGAGTATAGAATGGAGCATCGATCTTTCCATATTGCCCAACAGACATGAGCGAAGAGCTTTTGCCATGGAATCTTCCTAGTGGTACGGTTACCGATTTCATACTTTATGTTCCAAGTGATCCAATCCTGCATTGGCAAAGAGAAAAAGGAATTTAGTTTTGAACTTCTAATCAATTTTAACCAAATATTCTTAGCGTTAGGGCAGTCCCTGAGAATGTGAATGGAGGAGTCAAGACTATTGCAGCCAAAAGGGCAAAGTTTATTGGTGATGCCGAGATCATCCATCTTGGTAAATTTGGGTTGAAGCCTATCCCAAGCCGCTTTCCAAAGGAAGATTTTTATTTTTTTGAACGTTTGCAATTTCCAAATTCTGTCCCAGATAGGAACACCCGAGCAAGGACGCCTTTTTTCAATCCAATTGTAAGCTGATTTTATTGAGAAGTTACCATCATTGGATGCTCGCCACCATATAACATCTTCATGACCATTCGGAGCCGGAGGATTCACCCTACTGATCTGATCAACAATCTCAGGGGGAAGATAGCGTTTAATTTTGGAAATGTTCCAGCCCCCCGACGTGTTTCGATAACAATCGACAGATTCATGGAGAACAGTGTCATTGTTTGAACTGTAGGTAGTCAAGGGATCAGGAAGGGGGGACCATTTATCAAACCAGAAAGATGTGTTATTCCCTTTCCCAATTCTTTGACCAACATTTTCCATGAACAAGTCCCAAATTTTACGTATATCGTTCCATGTATGGGAGGAATTTGAAGGCCTGCAAATCATAGGGATCAGAGGTTTAGTGCATTTGTATTTACTTCGAAGCACTTTAACCCAGAGACGATCCGTTCTAGTGATTAAACCCCAGCAAAGTTTCATGATATAAGCTTGATTTTGGCTTCTGAGGTTCTTAATATTGAGACCCCCATCTTTTTTATCCTTTGTAATCTGCTCCCACGATATGGGATGATTCTTCCGATAAAGGTCGGAGGGATTCCACAGAAAGCTACGACTCCTTCTTTCAGTATCCTCAATTAGGTTAATGGGGAGAAGCATAGTTTGCATAGCATAGCTAGGAAGGGCAGACAACACAGATTTGATAAGAACAGATCTCCCAGCGAGATTGAGATATTTCCCTTTCCAACCAGAGAGCTTAGAAGAGACCTTGTCAGACAGACTGGCAAAAGTTAATCTTGAGACTTTTTGGTGGAGCATGGGAATGCCAAGGTATTTTCCCAGATTACCCGTAAGAGAAATGTTTAAAGTTTCACTGATTTGGATAGCTCTGTGGATGTTGACGTTTCGGGCACAGTAGAGCTTGGATTTCCCCAGATTAATTCTTTGACCGGAGGAGATACAGAAAGATTTAATACATTGCTCTATGATTTGCGCTTGGTCCATAGTAGCTTCTGCAAACAAAAGAAGATCGTCAGCGAAGAATAGATGAGATAGGGGAGGCCCACCAGTGTTGAGCCTGATGGGCTTCCAATCCTTTTTAGATATGCTACTATGAATGCAATGACTAAGACGCTCAATACAAAGGACAAAAATATAAGGTGAAAGAGGATCTCCCTGTCTGATTCCCCGGGAAGGGAAGATACTACCAGTTAGCTCACCATTCCAGAGGATTCTCATTTTAGTAGATGATATGGCTGCCATGATAACATTTCTCATGTGATGATTTAAACCAATGATTCTAAGCGTTTCGTCAATGAAACTCCATGAGAGACGATCAAAAGCTTTCTCAATGTCAAGTTTGATAGCCATGAACCCTTTTTTTCCCTGCTTAGAACGCATCGAGTGAATAATTTCCTGGGCGATAATGATGTTATCACTACTTTGACGACCCTGAATAAAGCTACATTGCTCTTCCCCAATAAGGTGATTCATCACAACTTTTAAACGGTTAGCAAGGAGCTTGGTAATGATTTTGTAGCTGACATTACAGAGAGAAATTGGACGAAAATCCTTCATGGTTTCCGGGTTCTCAATTTTTGGGATAAGAGTAATAAAAGTATCATTGATTTCTCTGATAGAACTAGGATTGGAGAAAGCATTCCTCACAAGAAAACATATGCTATCCTTTAGGTGAGGCCAATATTTGTGAATGAATCCAGCATTGATACCATCAGGCCCAGGAGCTTTGAAAGCGCCAATGTCAAAAGCAGCATTTTTAATTTCTTCCTCATCTAAGTCTCTATGGAGGAGATTAAGTTGGGAGGAAGAGAGAGCTGGAAAGGATTTATCCGAAATCAACGAGGGCCTGTTCAAACAGTCTTCAACAAAGAGGTTATTGAAAAAGGAAGAGGCCATGAGTTTCAGGGATTCTTTGTCATGAATCCAAATCCCAGAATCATCCTTGAGGGAGGAGATTTGGTTCTTCTTCCTCCTGATGATGGTACTTGCATGAAAGAATTTGGTATTGCGATCACCCCAATTTAGCCATTTGCAACGAGATTTTTGGAACCAATCAAGTTCCTCTTGAAGGAGCACCTTAGAATAATCATCCCATAGGTTTTTCTCCAAATTCCTAAGAGAAGGGTTGTCATGATGCTGTCTAGCTTTGTCAATGCCTTCGAGCCTTTTCATAATCTTCTTTTTCTTTTGAGAAATACAACCAAACCTGTTTTTGTTCCAATCTATAGCCTGAGTAGTAAAATAAGAAATAGCATCTCCCCAATTATTTCCCTGCCAAGAATCTTTGACAATTTGGTTGAAAGACTCTTCAAGGAGCCAAGCAGCTTGACATCTGAAAAGAGGCCTATTGGTTGTTGCATTGCGATCAAGCCCAAGATGGATGCCCAGAGGACGATGGTCAGAGCCATGTCTCAAGAGGTGGTAACAGGAAGCATTAGCAAACTTCATTCTCCATTCAGCATTTGAGAAGGCCCAATCAATACGTTCCTTAATCGTGCCTTTTTCCCAAGTAAAACGATCACCCTGAAAATTTATCTCAATCAAATTGCTAGAGTTAATGCAGTTCTTGAAATGATTCATAGAGCTCCAATTAGGACCCGAACCACCAACTTTATCCCGATGAGAGAGATAAGCATTAAAATCCCCTAGGATGAGCCAAGGGTCTTTAATATTCCGAGAAAGATTAATAATAGAATCCCAGAGTCTAATACGATTAGAGGGAATGGGATCACCATACACACAAGAAATGAGGAAATGGTCTTTATTCGATTTGAAGGTTATCCTGCAGTGAAGGAGTTGAACATTTGAATAAAGATAATCAACATCTAAAATATTACTATTCCAGAGAATCCAAATACCACCTGCATATCCAGTAGCCTCAAGTCTAATCCAGTTAGAAAAACCAAGCTTTTTAACAATTTTGTCAGCTTTAGTGCCACTAGCTCGAGTTTCAATAAGAATAAAAATTTGAGGTTTATGCTTATTAGAAATTTCTTTAAAACGGGCCGGGAAATTTCTCCCACAGGTACCTCTACAATTCCAACAGATAATATCCATAAAATAATAAAATAGTATGGAAAGAAAAAACCTGGGTTTATATGTCTGTGTGTGCCATAGAAATTAAATCCAGATTAACTGCTTCATCATCTTCCTCCATGCTTTTATCTTGATCATTGATCCGGATATCATGAAGCATTTGTTCGGATTGCGCTTCTTGCTTGTTATTTGGAGACACCACCTGCGTGTCATTAATGGGAATAGAAGATATTGATTCATCCATTAAAGCTTTCGGATCAGGAGGCTCAGGCTCATTCAAGGTGGAGTCAACGCTTAGGGGGGATAATTGAGGTTGAGGTCCATTCCAAATAGCTGGGTCCATGGAGAATTGGGAAATTGGGCTGCTAATTTCGTTTAGGCCGTTTTCATGCTCTTTTCCATGAGGCGTTTTGGGCTTTAAAGTTGAAGAGAAAGTGGACCCTTTTATAACTTTATGGACCCTCCCTTTAAAAGCTTGAGATTTCGGCCCATTTGCCTTTCCTTCATTGATACAAAAATCAGATGTCCCATCCCATTTAAAACTCAATGAGTCAGCTGCTTCTGCGCTCTTTTTCTCGGTTTTGGCGTTAGGTTCCTTAGTGCTTACGCGTTTTGGTCCAGTTCCTACCTCCTCCACATTACTTGTACGGTCTCTTTTGGAAGCTTTGCTTTTTTCTCTCCATTCCTTCTTTCTCAGCTGGCCGTGTTCTGATTTGGGGAGAGGGGTGCTGTCAGACTTGCTTCCAACGTATCGCTGCCTTCGGCCTAGGGACTCCCTACCTCTGTCCGTGATTTCTTGAGATGCCAAGCTGTCAAATCGAGAGCTGAGGTGGAGGTAATCGTCTCGGATTGGGCGCCGCTGCTGGTTCGATGGTTTCTCCGTCACCGGCGCCGCTGCTTTGGGAAGGTTATGGTTCTGATTTTTTCCTTTCCGGCGAACAACCATCCACTCCCCAAATTCCTCTGTAGATGAAGGATTTGAAGTTTTGGGCTCTAGAGGCTGATTTTGCTTATTTATTGCTGGAGAATTTGTTTGAGGGGCCACAGGATTTACTTGAGAAGCCACTGGATTATCTTGAGGGGCTGCAGGGAGATGCTCAGAGTTATGTGGCTGCTGGTTTTTCAGAGCATGCGGACAGGCCGATTTGTTGTGGCCATAACATCCACAGCCGAAGCAGATTAAGCTCAAACTTTCATACTCAACATTGAACAACTGATCCCTTATAAGAATTCTGGGAACAAACTTTTTAGCTAAGTCTATCTCCACACTTATTCTAACATATTTCCCTCTCTCTGTTTTTTCTGAACCTTCAGCTTTCTGGGATAGAGTGTGAGTGTCTACCTTGAGAGTTTTCCCAATACAGTTTCCCATTCTCCATATGATTTCTTTATTGTAACATTGTATGGGAATATTGGATAGTCTGACCCACAAAGCTAACTTACCCAGAAAATTGCTATTTGGATTGAAAGATGGTGACCATCTTTGAACAAGGATGCAATGATCCAAGACCACCCAAGGTCCATCGTTGAGGATTCTGCTATAGTGGCTGGAATCTTCAGTTCTCACAAGATAGTAGTTATTAGGCAGATCAATCAATTCGAAATTATTCAATTTCCAAAGTCTGGCCAGTCTTGGTTTGAGAGATTTAACATTGAGTTTTAGACCCAAAGTGGTTAGCACAAGGGCATCTTTCCAAGGCATGCAAAGTTTGGACCATTCTTCATTAGAGATAGGGACCATAGGATAAATTTCCATTAATTTCTTTGTTTCATCTGATGGGGCCCATTCTGCTTCGATTTCTTTAGAGAAGGAATCATCTTCCATGGATGAATCACCAGAATCCCAAGCTTCGAAGCTTCCATTGTATCCTATAAGGGAGTCCTTATAGGAGATTGGGGCTTTTATGGCCTTGATTTCATTAACCTTGATATTTTCATTTTCTTCCTCAGCATGCAAAGGATGATCATCAGGCGGTTTCCCTGCAACAAGAAAATCAGCAGATTTTGAAGGCGCATGTTTTCTTGCTTTTTTGTCATTTAGAGAAGGGGGTGGAAGGGGAGCACTGGTGAATTCCATTCATACAGTTTTTTATATCGCATATTTTAACATCTTTGAGAATGTTGTTTGTTTCTACTTTCGAAAACTCGTTTCAGGCCAAAACTAAGTTTCTCAATTTTTGTTGATGTTTGGATGTCAGAAAAAGATTGTGTTACCACCATGATTTTTACTCAAAACATAGTTGAGGGAGAAGCTGTTTGATTAATACTTTTCTATTCTACTTCATTTTTATCTACATTCATTTTAAAGTTAAATAAAAATATACCAATAAAAATGAGAAAAAATAAAAAAAATTAGAAAAATAAAATATTCATAAAATTTCTCCTATCTATTAATCAAAATTTCCCTTCAAAATTTTAAATTTTATAGATCATACTTGTAAAAAAATATTATATCAGATATACTTTATTTCTAATTAAATAATTACAGATTAAATTTTAGTCTAAGAAAATTAAATTAATCATGAGATAGAGCTTAAACTCAATTTAGAGAAAAATTATAAATTTTGTTAAAATTAATTTTCAAATAAATTATTCAAATATAAACATGTTAGTGTAAAACTAATTTTTATCATAATTACGTTACAAAATTAATTTTATCAAAATTCAATTTTAACTAATTAAAAATCAAACAGGTACTTACACACTCTGTAAATGTTACTGATGTGCCGATAATAATCCAACCGTCGGCTTCTTCATTCAATGAGATGTTGCCACCTATTCCATTATATCTTTTGAAGTGATGCACTTTAGTTTTCTGTTTGCACCTTTTTGCTTTTCTATCTATTTTTTTCCTCAGCTTTTTCATTATCTTTTAAACTAGAAATAAAAAAAGAAACGTCTTCTCTTCATAATAATGAATTTTTAAGTAGTGTACATTTTTTTCCAAGAACCACATTGCTTTTTTTTTTTCAAGTCAATCTCTTTTAATTTTTGGACAACTTTTGTTTTTCTAGGTTGCTCCTTTGTGGAAAATTAAAGACATTGTATTTTTAAGTAAGCAATATATTGTCAATTTTTTATTCATATTATATATAAGACACTATTTTGAATTAAACTAATACAAAACTATCAAATACTAATTGAAATTTGCAATGAAAAGTTACATCAATATTTTAAACAAAATTTAATATTTTATAATATGTATTTAATAAATTATTTAATCAAATTTTAATGCATATATTATGCATGATGCTATGAAGAAAAATTAACTCGGTTACATTTACTCTTAACTACAAGTACAAACTATTGGAAGTAAGCCAATGGAGCTAATCCATGCTTTAGTCCCAAGAGCCACAAAATTACAGTAACTTGAGGATATCTACAAGGTACAAACACACCATAAAACCATCACTGGTATTATTAAGTGCTTAACATAAGCAAAACCACCAAAACCATAATCCTCTCTTGAGAAAAAAATCAAGCTATGGAGAGGATTTTTACCAAAATGAGAGAATCAAAGAGTTTATGCAACTCCAACAAGCTCCATTCTCTCCCCAACATAAGTTTGAACCTCTATCTTAATAAATTCAACAAGTTATTACACATTCATAGGGTTAGAAGTCTAGAGTTTGTCACATACTACCGAGATCTTTTAGTTTAAGGTTAAAAAATTGATCATTCTCAACACAAAATTATGATATTTGATGGTATTTTCGATATACATATATATATATATTGACTGTATGAACATCTAAGAACCCTAACCCAAACCTTGAGTGAAACTCCAAAATCAACCCATAAATCAAGGAAAAAGATGATGGAAAAGTGTTTTTGGGTCATAACCTGGAGTTTAATTGGTGTCAAACTACCTTCTAAAATCCCAAGGTTGAAACCCTAGCAAAACCTCCATAACACACTGGAAAACTCCAAGCTTCTGATTTGGGTTTGCCGCTGTTCACTATATATAGACGCTGTGATGAATGTTCAAGGTTGCATGAACATTCAATTGTTTCTGAATGAACATTCATGGAGCTTTCTAGAACTGATTTCGTCACTACCATGCATGATCAATGAATAATTATAAATACCTTCTCAATGAATGTTTATCGTGTTCCTTTCCACCTTCATTCACAGCTTATTCAATTATACAAAACCTCTTGAACAATTATTGACTTTCTAACATCTCTAAATCCCTTGAAAATCATTCTAACATATACTTTAGTGATTACAGTTTCAAACATCATTAAAATGATTCTTAGCAGGATGGGTGTTATAGAATGGGACCTATTCTGGTGCGTCATGTGTGTGTCGCTCATGTGGAGATGAATCTAATTGTTCTCTTTTCCATTCGATGAGATGTTGCCACATGTCATTTGAAGCAGTGCGCACTTCAGCGTTCTGTTTGTACCTTTTTGCCAGGCAGCTCATCTTCCAGGAAGATCCATGTTTATCTAAGTTTTAGAGGCGAGGACCGCTCTCGCATATTTGCCGATGGCATTAGGCCTGGTCTTGAAGGCAGGGTTTATGAACCTTTGGGGATGATAAGAAGTTGGAAACAGGAGACTCCAACATTCCCGCACACCTTCTCGATGCAATTGAAGAATCCCTCATCTCTATTGTTATCTTCTCCAAAAATCTTTCATCTCCAGTGTGGTGCTTGCAGGAACTATCAAAGATAGCTGAGCGCATTAATGAACCGCAACACAGTGTGATCCCAGTTTTCTACGATGTTGATCCATACGAGGTACGAAAAGAGACTGATCACTACGAAGAAGCCTTTGCAGAACATGAGAAAAGGTTCGTAGCAGATTTAGACATGGTACAGAAATGGAGGCGGGCTTTGACACAAGTGGCCAACCTCCCTGGTTGGGTTTTACCAAATGATCAGTAAGTAATCTTACTCTTGATTTTTTTTTTCTTAGATATGCGTGGCTATTTTTAATTGCTTACTCGTTGACACACTGGGATGAGATAAATCATGATTAATTTGTTTTCTTTTTCTTCTGATTAATCGGAATGCACAAACAAGTTATTTTTGACATCCATAGACTGATCAGCAGCAAATTGCCTCAAATAGTTTATGCTGATCATCAAACTAGTTGGGATGCAATCTCGTGTAGAAGAAGTAGAAAAGCTTATGGATTTGGATTAAAATGACCAGGTTCGAGTTGGAGGCATTTGTGCAATGTGCAAAATAGGGAAGACAACGGTTGCTGCAGTTATGTACAATAGGATCTCACACCAGTTTGATGCTTCTTATTTCCTTCCTTTCGATTCTTGTTTCCTTCCCAATGTAGGTGAAGTTTCAAACTCTGATGTTGTTTCCCCTCTACTTCAATGTTTCCGTGAAACCTTGAATATGGAATTTCTAGAGTTAAAGGACATTGAAGAGGGAGTTTTCTTAGCCAACCCAAGGCTAGGACGCTGCAAGATTCTAATAGTTCTTGATCATGGTGAGAATCTTACACAAAATCTGAAAACACTGAATTTGGCTGTAAAATTTAACTGGGTTTGTGGTGGGACTAGAATCATCATAACAACTAGAGATGAACGAGTTCTTAAACTGCTTGAAGTCAATGATATTTACAAGGTTGAACCATTGGCCAAGGATTAAGTTATTCAACTATTTTGCAAAAAAAACTTTCAGAACTAATTTTCTTAAGAAACAATATGAAGAACATACGAATAGTGTACTCAAATATTGCAATGGCCTTCCATTAGCAATTATGATTTTGGGTGCATTCTAAGTGCCGTAGAATGGGGAAGTGCCTTCGCTAGAATGAAAAAAACATTTTGATCAATGGATAATAGAGGTACTCAGAAGTTGTTTTGATGAACTGGATGACATGAAGAAGCCAATAATTTTAGGAATTGCATGTTTTTTCAGAGGGAAAGAAGTTAATAGTGTAAAGGAAATTTTACAAGATTGTGGTTTCCTTGGGGAGGAAATCACACTTATGGTTGAAAAATTTCTCATAGCCATCTTAGATCAAAAAATTGAAATGCATGGTATATTTCAAGAAATGGGATGAAAAATTGTTCGACAAAAATCTCCTCAAGAACTAGGAGAAAGAAGTAGATTGTGGTATTTTGATGATATTTATCATGTTATGCAGAAAATTACTGCAACTCTGCAAGTTTATTACGTTAACATTTGCAACAAAACATGATAATGATAAAAAAATTAAAGTAATCTAACTTTTCATTATTTTCATATGAATGCTTTTTTGTTTTTTCCAGGTTAAAAAAACAAAAAAAAGAATTGAAGCTACAATCTTGAATATATGGAAGATTCTATACGTACTACATTGAGGGTAGAAGCATTTTCACAAATGAGTAATCTAAGGATGCTCATATTTCATAATGTGAACTTTATTGTAACCCTCAATTGCCTTTCTAACAAGCCGCAGTATATTTCATGACATCTATATCCTTTCACTTGTTTGCCATCAAGTATTGAGTCTCACGTGCTGGTTGTATAAATTATGCCTGATAGCAACATCACACAAATGTGGGAGGGCAAAAAGGTAATGTCAATATTCTTTCCTTTTTATTCAGTTTCTGTTAGTACACATTGAGAAAGCTTATGAGTTATTCAATCATAATTCATAACCATGATTATATATATAATATTTTACTTATTATATAGTACTAACAGAAATATCTTCTGCTGCTTATTGTTATATTTAACTATAGCAAATTGTGCCTTCTTCATTTTCAGGTGTTTCCTAAGTTGAAAAATCTATGTGGCTCCAAAAATTTGATTTAGATGCCAGATTTCAGAGCAATTCCTAATCTTGAGAGGTTGGATCTTGAGGGATGTACCAGATTGTTGCAACTTCATCCTTCCATTGCTAAACTTTCAAAGCTCAAATCCTTAAATTTGAGAAAATGTATTGATTTAGTCAATATTCCTAATGGCTTATTTGCTCTGAACTCTCTAGAAATTTTAAATATGGCTTGCTGCACAACATTTGCCTATTGTTCGAAATTTACACTTTTAAGGAGCTCAATAGAAGTGAAACTACTCAACAATCAATATTGTCTATTCCTGGAGAAGATAACATATTTTCTTCTCTTCTTTTTATCACAGCACAAAAATTATAGGGACTTTGCTCTTTGTTGCTTTCTGTACTTAATCTATATTTTCAAGTCCAAATTCAAAAACCCTAGACAATGAAGGGTAAGATCAGAGGTCTGTAAGTGTTTTTTCTTTTCTGGTTTCAGCTGAAGTTCTGTATATATAAGCGTATTTAATATTCAGGATTAATGAAATATGGTTGATAAATTATCTCAGTTTCTCATCTTTCCTTCTCGCACTCCTCCTGACTGTTTTATTTCTGTTTCAATGTCTTTCTTTTATATAGGATGCCTTTGATTCTAGACACAACAACGTTAGTTTATGAGATTTTGTAAGTTGCCTTGAGAATTTCAACAAAAAAAACTTTTGAAGGCTATGAATAATTAATCAAGTAAGTGCCATTCTCTAGTACAATGGTTTTCTCGTAAAATTCTGAATCTGGTCTTAAGCATATTTTCTAGGTACATTAAAATGAAATGAAGTAAAAAAAAAAAAGAATAAGGAAGTGATATTATTGATGTAAAATGCCATTTATATTTTCGGATAGTATCAAAATGAGCATTGTTACATGTCAGTTCTTTTTCTTTTTCGTTTTTTTTTGGCCAGCTTCTCATTTCTAAAATTAAATGAAATGTCCATTTAATATAGACAATAAAAGAATACCTCAAGGAAAAATCACTCTACACCCGAATCCGGAATTGGTGCGCATCCTTATATATGAACTGACCAATAAACTCATATGAACAGTCAATATCATAATCATATTATTTCTTTTTTTTTTTTTCAACTTTTAAGTTAAAATGTTATTTTAAATGTAACGCATTTTTCAAATATTTTACTTTTGGTGAGTGCATTCTTTGAAGCTTCTATCAAAGTGGAGCTAGGGGCCCACTCAGAAGTGAAAGACATGATTTGATCGCTATTTTGACTTTTTCAAGCAAAGAATGTAGAGTTTACTTTCAGGGCAATGTCCATTTGAGATGTTCCAATGCAACTTTTTAAAAGAGCATTTGACGAGACTTTTGGTTAATTTATGATGGCAGACGAGTTTCCACCGGTCGTCAGTATCCACTAAATTAGATTTAAGTACTATAAAGCCTAACTAGTTATTGTGAACTCAAGCCCAATGATAGGCCTCAGAGTGAGTGTTGTGAACTCAAGCCCAACAACCCCAGCTAAAGAAGCTTGCCCAATGGACAATCATGACCCCTAGCAATACTTAGTTGAATCACCTCAGGAGGAGACAACAGGAAAGGTATGTTAGTTAGACTGATTTCCTAAGAGGGGGGTGAATTGGGAAGATTAAAATTTTCTGCACAAAATGAAAACAATGAAGAAAGCAAGGTATGACAGAAAAACAGAGTATAATGCAGTAAGATAAAAGAGTAGTGATAGAGAGAAGAAAAACTCTGATATTTATCCTGGTTCGGTCTCTCCTCTTGACCTACTTCCAGTCACCAAGACAACACTTGATATTTTTCATTATTCAGCAAGAATTCAACGGGCTTCTTGCAATTGCCACAGTACAACTTCAGTGCTCTGTATTCTAGAGCTCACTCAATCTCTTTCTGCACTTTCACAAAGTGCTTTACAATCCCTTGTGATATCTCCTCACAAGTAAATCTATCTTCCAGATGAAGATTAGATTGTTTACAAAGCTGAAACTCTCTTGAATAGAGTGAATATGAAAGTTGAAGTACAAGTATTGAAGTAAGAGGGTAAAAGTCTTTGAGTAGAAAATTTGGCAGAATTTCAGTATAAACAAAGTTTGATTCGTTATCCACAACTTCAAATGATGTTGTATTTATAGATTTAGGTCCCAATTATTCGTTAGAGACAAAATCTATCTGTTGGGGAAGTTATCCAACGGTTACTCTGAAAAACTATCCGTTAACCAACCGCATTTAATGCTTCTGACATACTGAAATTTGAATTTTGGTTGGTCAACAGACGAATTTCGAAGGAACTGAAGGCTAAAACTTCCAACGTTGAAATACTGAAGTTCGTCTGTTCATGAAGTGAAATTTGAATTTTGGAACTTAAAAAATGTTTTCATGTTGTGACATACGAATTTTCAAGAAGAAAATTTTTCTGTTAAGTGTGAACAGTATTTTCAATTTGCTACAGTGCCCTCGAAATTTGAATTTTGGAACCCCAAAATTCGTCTGTTCGCAGCAGGCTCAAAAGGCACAGTAGTTCATTTACTTCGAAATTTGAATTTTCAAAGAGTGAAGTTCGTCTGTCAGAGAGACCTCTTTTCAGACTTACTTCAACATTCGAATTTGTAAACACTGTCCTTCGTATGTCATCATGTCATTTCAACAGACTCACAACTTTAGCTTCTGAAATTCGAATTTCCATGTTCAAAGTTCGTCTGTCAGTGAGCAGTTTTGAAACTCAATATGATCTTGATTTCAGATGAACTTTAACATTGTTTCAGACGAATTTCTTCAATTTTCATAAATTTCATTTTGTCTGAAATTCAAATGTTCAAAACTCAAAGTTCGTCTGTTGCTCAATAGCTTCTTTCAGACACTTATGAAAATTTGAATTTTGGACAACCAAAATTCGTCTGTTAGAGAGGTATCTTTTCAGACTTATTCAGTTTTAACTCGAAATTCGAATTTCCAAAGCCAAAGTTCAAATTTCCAACATGACAGTTCAATGTAAACTTTTCAAACTTCGTCTGTTGGTGGGTATTTTTCAAGTATTTCATAAAATCAAGTTTTTAAAACATCTTTTCATCAAATCAAAGTCTTTTATCCATACTTAAACATAACTAGTGATCCTACAACAAATCTTGCACGGATTACTCCAAAATTTCTTCACTTGAACTCTTTGTGTACCTTTGATATCTTTTATTCCAAGCTCTTGAGAGTTGATTTGGAATCATCAAAACTTCTTGATTCAACAAGGTATCCGGAAGGACCCTAGTAAGTAACTTTGCTATTATGCATATGATTGATCTAGCTTGTAAGATTGGGAGTGTGAATCTGAAAAGAATGGCGAATGAACCTCTTCAACCTCCAACGGCCAAACGAATTAAAGAATTAGAAGATGATTCTCCTAATAAAACAAAGGATAGAAGCCTGCAGCTAGAGTGGGAAAGAGTACTCAGATTGCCAACAAATAAAGTGAAAAACATGGAGCCAACATATAAAAAGAAGACACCTAGCTCTAGTAAACCCAACAGCACCAGAAGACTTTTTCAAGGTAATATACAAGCGAGTGCAGTAAACAGTGTCTTTAATAGTGAAATTCATCTTGACTGGTCTCGTGTGTCTTTTAAGGTGAACCATATGGATGATTCAAAAGGAAGGCATGGTGGCTGGCCGTTCACAGTCACCAAGAAGCCATGAGTTGCCTTGTAACTGTCAGGGTTTAGGGGTTACCCTGACAATTCACAACCTCAAATACCTCAACAGGAAATACAAACTATCATTTATTTTCCTATCGGAAACTCAGATGAAGGATGCTAAGTTGAATGAAATTCGAAGGAGGTTAAGATTTGATCATGCGCAAGTTGTGAATCCAGTGGGCTTATCTAGTGGACTATCACTATGGTGGAAGGAGGGTCTTTCCTTTGACTTAGAGGTATGCAATAAGAACTTAATTCATATATGCAATATTCAAGGGGATAATATTATCTCAAGCAATATAACCTTTGTGTATGGACCTCCTAAAAGTTGTGACTGGGCTAGTTGGTGGAGGAGGGTTACTAATCTGAAACCTTAGAACTGTACTCCTTGGCTTATCCTTGGTGATTTTAATGATTTGTTATTTGTAATAGATAAGGAGGGAGGGCGTATCAGGAAGGAGAGAGAGGTATTCCATTTCCAACAGTTTATGTCTCAGTGTGACCTCTTGGAAATTGAGTCAAAAGGACCTAAGTTCACCTGGGCTAATAATAGGGAGGGAAGGGACATTATGAGAGAAAAACTGGATAGGGCAGTTGCTAATGTTCATTGGAAGCTGTTTTTCCAAAAAGCCCAATGTTTGGTCTTGGAACCCATTGGCTCTGACCCTTGTCCTCTGCTCGTCCAGTTTAGGTATGTGGATAATAGAACTATCCCAAGATTTAGATTTGATATGAGATGGTTAACCCACCCCTAACTTCCCAATATTATCAAGACACATTGGAGTCCACAAACTCATGAGGACCCCAACGTCTTGTTATCCTTCCTATCTAACTAGGAAAAGCTAAAAGAGGCCCTTGTTGTTTGGAGCAAAAAAGAATTTGGTAATTGTGCTACTTTGATTAATAAACTAACAAATCAATTGCTGGTTCTTTTGCAGGGCAATTGGAATTATGAGGTGACAAATAAAATTTCTTCATTAAAAATGAAAATTGTAGAGATTTGGAAAAATGAAGAAATGTTCTGGGCTAAAAAATCTAGAGTGCAATGGCTTCAATGTGGGGACAAAAACACATCCTTTTTCATCTTTCAACCATGCAAAGAAGAAACAAAAAAAGTTATCAAACTGAAGAAGGAAGATGGTACTTGGATTGAAGATAAGGAAGGAATTGGCCAATGCTTCACTGAATTCTATAGCAGCCCATTCAGTTCAGCTGGACATCGAAATTTCTCTGAAGCTTTAGCTTATGTTGAGGAAGTGGTCTCTTTTGAAGATAATCAAATGCTTATGGCTTCGATTACCTCTGAGGAAGTTAAAAAAGAGGTCTTTGAGTTAGGTGGAACAAAAGCTCCAAGACCAGATGGATACACTGGCCTGTTTTATGAAAAGGCATGGGACAAGGTAGGCAGTCAGGTGAGTACCCTTGTTATGTCTTTTTTCCACGAGGATACTAACATTGAATTGCTAAATTCTACTGACTTGGTTCTTATTCCAAAAGTGGATAATGCTTTATCTGTTAATCACTTTCGACCAATCAGTTTATGCAACTTGTCCTATAAAATAATTTCAAAGATTATAACTAACAGGATGGAACCATTGTTGAATAAATTTGTTTCTGAGCATCAATGTGCTTTTGTACTTGGTCGCCTGATCCAAGATAACATTATGATTGTTGTAACACCCTACCTCTTGACTTAGCCAAAAACTTCAAAATTCAACCAAATACAATCCTGACATCTCAAAACAACTCTTCCAATTCATAAACACAGCAAAAATGACATAAAACAACCAAAAACCGGGTTGGGGCCGCAGCCGCTACAGTACTGCTGTGGCTCTGGCCTCCCCTACGTTTACATCGTTACTGCCTCCTATTGCGCCGCGGTGCCCCCAGCTGATATCCCATATCAGCAAATTCAACATTTCAGGGTGAATTTCTGATGCGCATAACTTCATGCTCCGACCTCCGATTTACTTGATTCCAACTCCTACAAGTCAATCTAGTCCCCATCTATCCATGGAAATCACCTTTACCTCAATCCAACTCCGTATGGAGATTCTGGACCCTTGACACTGTTTTGGCCACTTATTGACCAAAACTCACCACTAACAACCTCCAATTGTCAGTTAAGGCAAATGGACACTCCCAGACTAATCATTCAGGTCCAAAACCCCCAAACCATCTTATCCAAAGGGCTTCACCTCAAAGGAACCACTCCTCTGAGATTTGGCCCCGTGGCACCCTAACTTGAAAATCCGGGCTACAGGCCCTCAAACAAACCACTCTGAATTCACCAACACTACCATACAGACTTCACAACATCCAAAACAATGCAACCATACATACATACGTCCATACAAAGTCATGCTCCTAATATCATACATACGTAACCAGACTCAATCATATCATTATCCATTACAAACCATTCTCTATCCTACTTGGCACACGATACAGATACAAAATACACACACTACGTAGACTATTCCCACGTACACAGCTACTCCCGCGTCTTCTCCGGACTAGTGCCAGAACTGTCACCTGAAAAGTTAGTTTATGGGAGAGGGGGTGAGACAATGTCTCAGTAACCGGGAACCACAACCACACACACACACATATATACATATATCTCACATAATTCATGAATGTAATATGAGATGAATGACATGCATGTCGCCCTCACAGGGACTCCATTCTTATCCTCCCTAACACATATATCATCCATCCTTATCCTCCCTAACATATATATATAATCCAACCTTATCCTCCCTAACACATATATATATCATCATACATCATATCGTCATCATATTATCACAATTCCATTTGACATGTATCACCGTCTCACAATGTCATGTAATGTATCATCATATCATCATCGTAATAATCATCATAATGTTATGTATGCATCATATCATAACATATTAACATCACCCTCACGTATCTTATCATCATAACATAATCATCATCTAAATGCATACATACCATGATATATAAAACAGTACACACAAACACATCAATATCGTGGTATGAAAGAGACACACTATATATATACACAAGCATCCGTACTATCATATAACATAATCAATATAAATAAACAAACACCTGGTTACCTCAATTGTCGTTACCACACACACATGAGTTCTACAAGCTTCCTTGAACTGTCCAATACGCGTGAACCCCTCTCGATTAGCCAACAACCAACTCAAATCCAAGCTCCCTCGGTCTGAAAATCACTCCTGGACACCAAAAATGCCGAACCCTAGCACTGTTCCTCGTCTCTCTTCGTTGCTTCCTTCATTTTCTTTCTTTCTTTCGCGTTCGACTGATCCGGATTTAAACAATTTTTCCGACTCTCGCCGCGGCTCCAGCATACCTCACCGCGGCTCCACCAGTTTATCCGAAACAATGCCACTGGGAAGCTTCTCGCCGCGGCGTGGAGCTCCTTCAGACTCCACGAGTCTGAATAGTCCTTTCAGTCTGCCCATCAGATTGAGGGTGATAAGCAGTACTGAAACTCAATTTTGTACCCATGGCCTTTTGAAGAAATTTCCAAAACCTGGATCTAAACCTAGGATCTCTGTCTGACACAATATTCATCGGGACTCCATGCAGCCTTACGAATTCATTCACATACAACTGGGCCAACATCTCCATTGAACTAGTTTCCCTAATTGGAAGAAAATGGGCCAACTTCGTCAACCTGTCCACAATGACCCATATCGCATTATGTCCTGTAGAGGTCCTTGGTAATCCCATCACAAAATCCATGGAAATGCTATCCCATTTCCACTTCGGGATCTCTAAAGATTGCAACATACCAGCAGGCAATTGGTGCTCAATCTTTACCTTCTGACAGATTAGACATCTTGCCACAACTCTGTGATGTCCTTTTTCATGCCTGGTCACCAATAACCACGCTTTAAATCCTGGTACATCTTAGTGGTACCTGGGTGGATAGTGTACTTGCTCTTATGAGCTTCCTCCAAAATAACCTCACGCAACCCTGTAACATTAAGCACACAAATCTGACCTCGATACCGGATGATACCATCTTCTAGAATATCAAAGTCCTGGGTCTCTGCCATTTCAACCTATTCTCGAATGCCCAAAAGATAATCATCCTCCATCTGAGCATAGCAGATGTTCCTCAATAAATCACTTGATACACTGATGGAACTCATTACTAGTACTCCAGGATGGACGTTGATGGATAACTTCATATCTCTCAGGCTTTCCAGTAACTGTTGTTCCCTCATCATCATCATGGCCATATGGATTGACTTTCTACTCAACGCATCCGCCACAACGTTGGCTTTCCCAGGTGATACTTCAAAGCAAACTCATAGTCCACAAGGAACTCAACCCAACGCCTTTGCCTCATGTTCAGCTCTTTCTGATCAAACAAATACATCAAACTCTTGTGATCACTGAACACCTCAAACTGAGCGCCATAGAGATAATGCCTCCACAATTTCAAGACAAACACTACAACCGCTAGCTCGAGGTCATGAGTAGGAAAATTCTCCTCATGAGACCTCTATTAGCAAGGCTGACTTCCCAAGATGAGGGGTGAATTGGGAAGATTGAATTTTTTCTGCGTAAAGTGAAATGGGTGAAGATAGCACAATGTAATGGAAGCAATGTATAAAACAAAGCAAGGTGAAAAGTAAAGATAAGGAGAGGAAGACTCAGTAATTTATCCTGGTTCGGTCTATCCACTTGACCTACGTCCAGTCCCTAAGACACCTCTTGAGATTTTTTTCACTATACAGCAAGAATTCAACGGGCTTCTTGCTAATGCCTCAGTACAACGAGTATGCTCTATTTTCTGGAGCTTTCTCACTCTCTCTAAGCACTTCTACAATGTGCTTCCCAAACCCCTTGTGAATTTCCCTCACAAGTAAATCTATCTTCTAGATGAAGAGTAGATAGTTTACAAAGATATAACTCTCTTGAATAGAGTAGATATGAAGGTTAAAGTACAGATGTTGAAGTTGAGAGGTTAAAAGCTTTTGAGAAGAAGATTTGGCAAAAATTTGATATATACAAGTTTGATTCATTACCCACAACTTCAAATGATATTGTATTTATAGATTTAGGTCCCAACTATTCGTTAGAGATAAAATCTATCCATTGGAGAAGTTATCCAACGGTTATCCTGGAAAACTATCCATTAACCAACCGCATTTAATGCTTCTGACATACTGAAATTCGAATTTTGGTTGGTCAACAGACGAATTTTGAAGGAACCGAAGGTTAAAGCTTCCAACGTAAAAATACGAAGTTCGTCTGTTCATGAAGTGAAATTTGAATTTTGAAAAATGTAAGATGTTTTCACGTTGTGACATACGAATTTTCAAGAAGAAAGTTTTTCTGTTAAGTATGAACAGTGTTTTCAATTTTCTACAGTGCCCTCAAAATTTGAATTTTGGAAGCCCAAAATTCGCCTGTTCCTAGTACGTTCAAAAGGCACAGTGTTTCACTTTCTTCGAAATTTGAATGTTGAAAGAGTGAAGTTCGTCTGTCAGAGAGACCTCTCTTCAGACTTACTTCAACATTCGAAGTTGAAAACTTTGTTATTCATATGTCATCATTTCATTTCAACAGACTTGTAATCTTATCTTCTTGAAATTTGAATTTCAATGTTCAAAGTTCGTCTGATAGAAAGCAGTTTTGAAACTTAAATTATTCTTGATCTCAGATGAACTTTAACATTATTTCAGACGAATTTCTTTAGTTTTCACAAATTACATTCTGCTTGAAAGTCGAATTTTGAAGACTTGAAGTTCGTCTGTTTCAAAAAAGCTTCTCTCAGACTTATATGAAAATTTGAATGTTGGAAAGCCAAAGTTCATCTGTCAGATGGTATTTTTGAAACTCAATTTCATCTTGATTTCAGATGAACTTTAGCATTATTTCAGACAAATTTCTTTGGTTTTCACAAATTGCATTCTTCTTGAAATTTGAATTTTGAAGACTTAAAGTTCGTCTGTCATAGAAGGCTTCTTTCAGACTCATATGAAAATTTAAATTTTGGAGAATCAAAATTTGTCTGACAGAGAGGCATCTCTTCAGACTTGTTCAATTTTAGCTCAACATTCGAATTTCCAAAGGCAAAGTTTGAATTTTCAACATGCCAGTTCAGTTTAAACTTTCGAACTTCGTCTGTTTATGGGTATCTTTCAAATAAGTCAAGATTTAACATAAAATCAAGGTTCAAAAACATCTTTTTCTCAAATAAAAAACTTTTACCCATTCATAACTAAAGCTAAAGATTCTACAGTAGATCTAGCAGCAATTACTCTGAATGTCTTCACTTGAATTATTTTGAGCTCCTTTGATATTTTCAATCCAAGCTCTTGATTGTTGGTTTGGAATCATCAAAACTCCTAATTCAACATTCTCCCTCTTTTTGATGATGACAAAACAAATTACAAACTGGATTAGTACTTGGGTTTGCTTTCACAAGCTCCCCCTCAACATATGCATTATATTTCAAAAGATATCATATACAGCAGATTAAGTGAAGATATTCAAGGAGTAATAGACACACAACATTGCAAACAAGAAATGTATTCATTTAATCAATTGTTGCTATACAAAAACCAGATTAATCAAAGTTCTAATACAAAATACAAAATGCAAAAATTCAAGACAGAAACAAAACCACAAAGCACTACAAGAGGACTCAAGCCTAAGAATTAAACAAGTCTTCAATCACTTCTTCTTGGGCTTAGTCTTCTTGCTGTACGTCTTCCCTTTCCCAGATGGCTCAGCAGATTTTCCAGTAGCAGACCTTCCAGTTTGCTCAGTCTTCTCCCCCTTTTTGGCATCATCAGGAAGGCCTACAAAATCAGCAGGAGGAGGGATCTGAGAGACAGGAATGGCTCGTAGTGGCACAGGAGCAAAAGGAATTTCTGGCTGGACTGGTGCAGGAGGCTCAGGACTTGGTTGATCATCATCATCAGAGACCTCAAGCAACTCCTGTATTGCCTGTCTTGAAAGAGCCAACTGAGCTCTTTGTTCCTCTGAGAGACCATAAGTAGCAAGAGAGAGAGAAGCTGGTTCAGCAGGAGGAAATATTTCTTCAAGCCTTCTTCTTTGGGCTTGCAGGAGAGCATTGTGAGCAATAGCCTCATAATCAACAACAGGCATGATGCTCCTCTCTTCATTGCCTGCACCTTCCTGCATAGAAGAGGTTGAAATGGCTGTAATCAGTCTTTCAACTTGCTCTGATTCTTGAGTGGACAGAATTGAACCCTAAGCATCTTCTTGCATAGGCTCATGAGGGCTTGTTCCTTGAAGTCCTTCTTCTTTCAATCCATAGTCCAAGGGTGGACCAGGACTTGGTGTCCTCATAGCACCAGTACCATCTACATCATCATCATGGTCAGAGGAGGCAATCTCGAAGGGGCTCAGAGGTTTAGGATTTGGAGACAGAGTGGGCTCAGGAACACTGGGCTGAGGTGGAGCTGAAGAGGCAGGGATGGCACTCTTTACATGCATCAACCACCACTTTCATGTTAACAGCCAACTGATGGATCTGATCTTGAAGATGAGTAAATTTGGCATTTTGCTCATCTCTGATGGTAAGGATGAGTGTAGACAGGCTGTCATACAACTCAGTGATCTTGGTTAACTTGGTACGAGAGGAGGGAGTGGATGGAATATGAGTGGGCTTGGAGGGAGATGGGATAGGCACAGAGGGCTGAGTGGTATGTCTGGCAGGAGCCACAGAAATACCCTCTTACTGTAGAGAAGCACCTTCAACAAAGAAGAGATCTTCAGTTCTTCCTGCTCCATTTCCAACCCATCTTCTTTCATCCTTTTCAATGCCCATTCTTTGCAGTTCTTCTTCCTTGAAGATTTCAGTGGGCTTGACCTTCCCTTCTCAAGATGCTGAATTCTGGCATACTGTAGAATTCTGGAAATGATAGCAGCATAGGGGAGTGTGGAGTCCTTCCTCTGATCTCTAGCCTTGATCATGCGTTGGAGAATGATGTGTCCCATATTAATCAGTTTCCCACGCATGATTGCAGCTATAACATGTGCCTCTGCCCTTGTTATCAGATTGAAGCTACCTCATTTGTTGAATATAATCCTGGACACTATGTAGTGCAGGATCCTCACTTGAACACTGAGGTCTGTGGGCTTCAATATGTTTATTGATGGACAATTTTCCCTCCTTCTGAACAATGTTCTCAGAATCGTGCTTTCCTTGTAGTTCAGGAAGGGGCCAACTTCTTCATCAGCAGTATCTGCCTCATCCATGTACCCAAAGGTAGTGATATCAATTTTGAGCCTATCTTGTCCTGGAATTTCTAGCACCTTGTTGAATGTCTCATTAGTAAGCCATATGGTCCTAGACCTTAGATTGACTACCCACTTCTTCTTCTTGCTATAGTACTTCAAGGAAGCATACCAGGACTTCACTACCTCATCATTATATCTTTCCAGTATTTCCAACAGATTCTTGTATCTCAGCAACCATATTCCAGCATCAAAGTTGTTGGAGATCAAGAATTCTTCCAAGTTTACACAGTAAGGTTTGATTACCTTTTTACTAGCAAATTTGGTTGAATATTCTTCTTGAACCTGAGGAGTACTCCATAATGGTAGTGTGGTAAGCTAATATTCCCCAGATTCAGTACTTGAGGAAGTGGAGGAAGCAACAGCAGCATCAGCAGGAACAGGGACCGAAGGTTTTGCACTTTTTGGAGAGGAGGGTCCAGCTTTCTGAGAATCTGCTTTGGATGTAGTCTTTTGGCGTTTGGAAGGTGTTGCCTTACTGGGTTCGGCTTTTCTCTTAGATTTCTCTCCTTCCTTCGAGGCATATTGTGATTTGACATTCCTCTTTGGTCGGGTGTTTCCTTTCCCAGCTTCAGGATTTTTCACTCTAGCCATTTCTTTGGATGAATGTTGCAGAATGAGGCTTAGAATGAGTTTATAGGATGCAAAAGGAAGTTTAATCGGTGGGAAGTGACGGTTTTTGGTCAGAATTAAAGAGATTTGATGAGAGGATTGGAACAGACTCAGAGGAGTTAAGAATAGGGTTGCGTCTGTTCTTTGGAAAACCGTCGGATTTAATGTAAGTAACCGTCTGATAGATGAATTTTGAGAGGTCAAAGTTTGAACTTCGGGAAGTTACAAGTTTAACCATTCAGCAAAGCTTACTAACAGACAAATTTTCTTCTGAAAGTTCGTCTGACAGTGGCTTGGATCAAGCAATACCAGCACAACAGATGAATTTTGTTCCAACAAAGTTTGAATATTGAAGAGAAAACAGCAGGCAACAATCAAAACCTCAACCTATAGATGAATTAAGCATGCAGAACTTCATCTTTCAAGCATTCAACATGAAGAACATGATCCAACAGATGAATTTTGAACTGAAAATTTGAATTTTTCAATTTTTGTAAAGGTTGTCCAATATTCATATGTTAAGAAGTGATAATTCGTATAACAATGATGGACAATCATAATTTTGAAATTTTTGTTTTTGAAAATTCGAACTTCCAATATTCAACAGAAGAATTTCGAGGCATCACCGAGAACTGTTTCAAAGCATAACAGATCGAAGTTCGTCTGTTGGTCGACTAAAATTCAAATGTTGACGTTGACCAGTTCAAAAACACAGTTTATGAAGCAAAGAGAAAAAAAAAACGTCTAACAACATTTAAAATACGAATATCATCTTTAAAAACTTATAGAATGGATCCAGAACTTAGGATTTTCGTCATTTACTTCACTTTCTGGTTGTTCTATTCTGGTGTGCTTCAATCTTCAAGTTTATTGCCATTGAATCTTGTGAGGAGCACCTGCAACTTAAATTAAACACTCTCCAATGCTAAAGTTAGAATTAATTTAATGCTGTAGGATTAAAAAAAATGCATAAAGAATAACTTATAGTTCATTGGGATTTACCATATCCAATTCTCTCCTGATTTTGCAATGCCTGTCTTCTGATAGAGGCTTTGTGAGTATATCAGCAACTTGGTCCTCTGTTGGGATGTACTCCAGCTTAACTTCTCCTTTCAGAACGTGATCCCTTATGAAGTGGTGCCTAACTTCAATATGTTTCGTCCTTGAATGCATGACAGGATTCTTGGTGATATTTATGGCACTTTGGTTGTCACACATGATTGGTATCTCTTTCATTTTAACCTCCAGATCTTCAAGTTGTTGCTTCATCCAGATGACTTGGGCACAACAGCTTCCAGCTGTAACATACTCAGCTTCTGCAGTGGATAGGGCCACACTATTTTGCTTTTTGCTGAACCATGAAACCAGGGATCCTCCAAGAAACTGACAAGTTCCACTTGTACTTTTTCTATCAGTTTTGGATCCTGCAAAATCAGCATCAGTGTATCCTTTGAGATCTTCTCCATTGCCTTTTGGATACCAAAGACCCATCTGTGATGTTCCAATAAGATATCTGAAAATTCTTTTCACAGCTGTTGCATGGGTTTCTTTGGGGCATGATTGGAACCTTGCACACATACAGACACTGAACATAATGTCAGGTCTGCTGGCAGTTAAGTACAGCAGAGATCCAATCATTCTTCTGTACTGAGTAATGTCAAACATCTTCCCATTTTCATCCATGTCCAGTTTGGTTGCAGTAGACATAGGTGTTCCCATTGGCTTGACATTCTCCATTCCAAACTTCTTTAGCAGCTCCTTTAGATATTTGGATTGACTGAGAAAGATACCATCATTGCACTGTCTGATTTGTAGTCCAAGGAAGAAGTTGAGTTCACCCATCATAGACATCTCGAATTCTCCCTGCATTAACTCAGAGAATTTCTTGTAAAGAGCTTCATTAGTAGCACCGAAAATAATATCATCCACATAGATTTGAACAATTAGTAAATCTTTATTTTCTTTCTTAGTGAATAAAGTTGTGTCAACTTTGCCTTTATTGAATCCTTTTTCAGTTAGAAAATTGCTCAGTCTCTCATACCATGCTCTAGGGGCTTGTTTTAAACCATAAAGAGCTTTCTTCAGTTTATAAACATGGTTTGGTTTTGTAGAATCCTCAAAGCCTGGAGGTTGATCTACATAAACCTCTTCCATAATATGTCCATTTAGAAAGGCACTCTTTACATCCATTTGATACAATAAAATATTTTTCATGCATGCATATGCTAGCAGTATTCTTATAGCTTCTAATCTAGCTACTGGAGCAAAGGTTTCTTCAAAATCAATACCTTCTTCCTGATTATACCCTTTAGCAACCAATCTAGCTTTATTTCTGATTATTGTTCCAGATTCATCAAGTTTATTTCTGAAAACCCATTTGGTACCAATGACAGGATAATTTTTGGGCCTAGGCACTAAGTCCCAAACTTGATTTCTTTCAAACTGATTTAGTTCATCTTGCATAGCTAAAATCCAGTAATCATCAGTTAAGGATTCTTCAGTACATTTGGGTTCCATTTGTGAAATGAAAGCACGGTTTAGCATTTTGTCCCTTAATTGTTTTCTGGTTTTGACTTTCTCTTGAACATCCCCTATCACTTGATCAACAGGATGATTCCTTTGATATCTCCAAGCTCTAGGGAGTTCTTGAGATGTTTCTTCATTATTTTCTTCATCAAACTTGCTCCTGGATATCTTCCTCTATGTTAATAGATTCAGACATCTTTGAAGGTTCAGTTTTACTTTTATCAGAAATGCCCAGTTTTTCAAAATTGAAAGCAAGATCATCCTCATTGGTAACATATTTTGAAACAGTTTCATTTTCAATGAAAACCACATGCACAGATTCTTCTACCACATTTGATCTTTTATTATAAACTCTATATGCCTTACTCCTACTAGAATAGCCTAGAAATATACCTTCATCGGATTTAGCATCAAACTTACCCAGATTTTCTTTCCCATTGTTGTGAATGAAGCATTTGCATCCGAACACATGGAGATGGGACAGATTTGGCTTTCTTCCCTTGTACAGCTCATATGGAGTCTTCCTAAGGATTGGTCTGATGTAGGCTCTATTTATGATGTAGCTTGCTGTATTCACTGCATCAGCCCAAAACACTTGAGAGAGTTCCTTCTCATTCAGCATAGCTCTGGCCATCTCTCCAATAGTTATGTTCTTCCTTTCTACTACCCCATTCTGTTGAGGGGTCCTTGGAGCTGAGAAGTTGTGGTCAATCCCATGCTCATTGCAGTACTCCAGGAAGTATGCATTTTCAAACTCTCCTCCATAGTCTGACCTGATAGACACAATAGAAATACCTTTCTCATTTTGCACTTTCTTAGCTAAGGTTACAAATGCATCAAAGGTATCACTTTTAGAGGAGAGAAATAATGTCCAAGTGAATCTAGAATAATCATCTACAATTACAAGCACATACAGATTACCACCAAGACTTTTCACCCTAGATGGTCCAATTAAGTCCATATGCAGCAATTCAAGTGGTTTAGTTGTGGAAATTGCATTTTTAGATTTAAAAGATGATTTAGTTTGTTTTCCCCTTATGCATGCATCACATTCTTTGTCTTTTTCAAAAGATATTTTTGGTAGGCCAATTACTAGCTCATTTTTAACCAGTTTAGACAATTGATTCATGTTAACATGAGCTAATCTCCTATGCCATAACCAACTATCATTATCCTGACTAATTAAATATACAGAATCCAAGGGAGGAAGTTTATCAAGATCAATAGCATAACAGTTACCATCCCTTTGAGCTTTGAGGATTACTTTGTGATCACTTTTTCTGATGACCAGGCAAAACTTTGAGTCAAACAGCACCCAATTTCCTTTATCACAGGTCTGACTTACGCTCAGTAAATTGTGGTTGAGGCCAATCACAAACAGCACCTCTTCAATGGATGTTTCTGGATTTTTGCCCACAATGCCAATACCAACAACTTTGCCATATTGATCACCTCCAAAGGTTACCTTTCCTCCTTTCTTGTCTCTAAGGGTGATGAACTTCTCTTTATCACTAGTCATGTGACTTGAGCAAGCACTGTCCATATACCATTTGTTGCTCTTCTTAGCTTTAAGACAGACCTGCAAAACAATGTTTATGTTTTCCTTTTAGGTACCCAAATTTGCTTGGGTCCTTTTTGGTCAGTAGATTTTTCCCTAGATGCAGATGCAACTTTGAGAACCCATTCAACTTTCCTGCCAAGTCCATTTTTCTTCAAAGCACAAGAACTGGAAATATGTCCCTTTTTGTTACAGAAATGACAGGTAGTGAAGGGACTGCTAGATTGAGAAGCAGGAAGAAAACAATGCAGATAATACTTTTTTCTTGCATGCTTTGGTTGATTATATGTTTCAATGCGAGATGACATGTGATCTTTCTTTCTGTTACTCTCAGCATGCACAAAATGTCTCATGTATGCATTCTGGTTTTTCTTCCTAATCTTTTCCTTGACAGCACATGGATCATAGCTAAGACCAGCTTTTCCTTGTGATATTCTTTGGTTCCCCATTAAGGCAAACAACATATCTTTACCTCTAGTTAGCCTAGACATGCTTTTTACTAAGTAATCATTAGTTTGCTTTAGTTCAATGCATGAAGTACAGCAAACAGATTCAGCAGTAGGTAGAGAGGTAATTTCAGAAATGTTGCTTTGAGATTCCAGTTTATTAATCTTTCTCTTTGCTAGTTTTAGTTCTTTAGCAACTTTAATAAACTCATCATGAAGCTCATGAAATGCATCAAGTAACTCAGGATGGGAAGGTTCAGATTCATATACCTCTTCTTCCTTATCACTGCTGCATGAGGGTTCAGCTTCTTCAGAAGCAAGTGCCATCAGACAGATGTTGGCTATCTTATCCTCATCCTCTTCCTCCTCATCTGAGCTGTTGCCCCATATTGATGAGATGTAGGCTTTTTTCTTCTTCCCTTTGTCAGCAACTCTCTTATCTTTTTCTTGCTTTTTGAGGAATTGAGGACAATCCCATTTGATGTGTCGCTGCTTCTTGCATTCATAGCAAGTCACAGGCTCTTTTGCCTCTTTCTTGCTTTCACCAGCTGCTCCCTTCTTGAAGAATCTCTTGTTCTTCTTCTTGCTGTAGAATCTTTCGAATTTTCTGACCATTATACCCAGAGTTTCCTCATCCAGCTCATCTCCTTCGTCAGGTTCTTCTTCCTTTTCATCAGCAGCTTTGAGGGCAAGGCCTTTCTTCTTTCTGTCCAGCCCAGCTTCCTTGAGAGCTTTGATTTTTCCTTCATACTCCTCAAGGTTGCCAAAGAGAGCTGTGATAGAGGCTATTGATTCTCCTTTGGCTTCCTCTATTGCTGTCACCTTGGGCTGCCATTCCAGAGGGAGAGCTCTAAGTATCTTTCTTACTTTTTTAGATTGAGTGTACTCCTTTCCCAAGCTCTTCAGTTGATTCACAATGAGGGTGAATCTCTTTTGCAGCTCCTTTACAGTTTCTCCTTCAGTCATTCTGAAGCTTTCATACTCTCCAATGCATGTGTTTAGTCTGTTCTCTCTGACCCCAGTTGTTCCTTCATGTGCAATATGCAGAGTGTCCCTCATCCCTTTTGCAGTGGAGCATTGTGAGACTCTGTAGAATTCATCCTGGTTCAGGGCACTGACTAAACAATGCTTTGCTTTAAAATTTAGCAGGACTCTCCTTCTGTCTTCTTCATTCCACTCTGCTTCTAGCTTCTCTTTGTGCCTTCCATCTTCAATTAGAGTCATTGGGATGAAATCTCCTTTCTCAATGACTGACCAGATATCAAGATCAATTGATTGGAGGTAAATCTGCATCCTCATCTTCCAGTACCCATAATGTTCTCCATTGAAGCCTGGTGGTCTATTAGTGTTGTTCCCTTCAGGAAGTATGCTTTCTCCAAAGCCAGCCATCTTAATTCCCGGACTGTGAGATCCTTTGAATGGGAATCCGGGCTCTGATACCACTTGTTAGCAAAGATGACTTCCCAAGAGGTGGGGTGAATTGGGAAGATTGAAATTTTTCTGCGCAAAGTGAAATGGGTGAAGATAGCACAATGTAATGGAAGCAATGTATAAAACAGAGCAAGCTGAAAAGTAAAGATAAGGAGAGGAAGACTCAGTAATTTATCCTGGTTCGGTTTATCCACTTGACCTACGTCCAGTCCCCAAGACACCTCTTGAGATTTTTTTCACTATACAACAAGAATTCAACAGGCTTCTTGCTAATGCCTCAGTACAATGAGTATGCTCTGTTTTCTGGAGCTTTCTCACTCTCTCTAAGCACTTCTACAATGTGCTTCCCAAACCCCTTGTGAATTTCCCTCACAAGTAAATCTATCTTCCAGATGAAGAGTAGATAGTTTACAAAGATATAACTCTCTTGAATAGAGTATATATGAAGGTTAAATTACAGATGTTGAAGTTGAGAGGTTAAAAGCTTTTGAGAAGAAGATTTGGTAGAAATTCGATATATACAAGTTTTATTCATTACCCACAACTTCAAATGATATTGTATTTATAGATTTCGGTCCCAACTATTCGTTAGAGATAAAATCTATCCGTTGGGGAAGTTATCCAATGGTTATCCTGGAAAACTATCCGTTAACCAATCGTATTTAATGCTTCTAACATACTGAAATTCAAATTTTGGTTGGTCAACAGACGAATTTTGAAGGAACCGAAGGTTAAAGATTCCAACGTAAAAATACGAAGTTCGTCTGTTCATGAAGTGAAATTTGAATTTTGAAAAATGTAAAATGTTTTCACGTTGTGACATACGAATTTTCAAGAAGAAAGTTTTCCTGTTAAGTATGAACAATGTTTTCAATTTTCTACAGTGCCCTCGAAATTTGAATTTTGGAAGCCCAAAATTCGTCTGTTCCTAGTACGTTCAAAAGGCACAGTGTTTCACTTTCTTCGAAATTTGAATGTTGAAAGAGTGAAGTTCGTCTGTCAGAGAGACCTCTCTTCAGACTTACTTCAACATTCGAAGTTGAAAACTCTGTTATTCGTATGTCATCATTTCATTTCAACAGACTTGTAATCTTATCTTCTTGAAATTCGAATTTCAATGTTCAAAGTTCGTCTGACAGAAAGCAGTTTTGAAACTTAAATTATTCTTGATCTCAGATAAACTTTAACATTGTTTCAGACGAATTTCTTTGGTTTTCACAAATTGCATTATGCTTGAAATTCGAATTTTGAAGACTTAAAGTTCATCTGTCATAGAAGACTTCTTTCAGACTCATATGAAAATTTGAATTTTGGAGAATCAAAATTCGTCTGACAGAGTGACATCTCTTCAGACTTGTTCAATTTTAGCTCGAAATTCGAATTTCCAAAGGCAAAGTTTGAATTTCCAACATGCCAGTTCAGTTTAAACTTTCGAACTTCGTCTGTTTGTGGGTATCTTTCAAATAAGTCAAGATTTAACATAAAATCAAGGTTCAAAAATATCTTTTTCTCAAATCAAAAACTTTTACCCATTCATAATTAAAGCTAAAGATTTTACAGTAGATCTAGCAGCAATTACTCTGAATCTCTTCACTTGAATTATTTTGAGCTCCTTTGATATCTTCAATCCAAGCTCTTGATTGTTAGTTTGGAATCATCAAAACTCCTAATTCAACATTCTCCCTCTTTTTGATGATGACAAAACAACTTACAAACTGGATTAGTACTTGGGTTTGTTTTCACAAGCTCCCCCTCAACATATGCATTATATTTCAAAAGATATCATATACAGCAGATTAAGTGAAGATATTCAAGGAGTAATAGACACACAACATTGCAACCAAGAAATTCATTCATTTAATCAATTGTTGCTATACAAAAACCAGATTAATCAAAGTTCTTGATCGTCACCCGGTTCAGCTGCCTGTAATCAATGCACAACCTGAGGCTACCATCCTTCTTTTTGACAAACAACACTGGAGCTCCCCAAGGTGAACACTAGGCCTGATAAAACCTCTCTTCAACAAATCCTCAACCTGTTTCTTCAACTCTTTCAATTCAGATGGTGCCATTCGATATAGAGCCTTTGAAATAGGACTAATCCCGGGCACTAAATCAATGGAAAACTCCAGTTCTCACGGTAGGAGTAAACCAGTAATCTTCTCTGGAAACACATCAGGAAATTCATTCACAACCGGATATCTTTCGATACCTCCTTGCATATCCACATTCACAGAAAAGAAAACCAGAAACCCTTGACAACCTTTCTTCAAATATTTGTGAACTTGGGCAAAGGACAAACACATATTCTCATCCCCTTCCACACTAGGGATATTCATCGGTAAGGACACAGTCTTCCGAGCACAGTCGAGAATAGCATTATTCGTCTCCAACCAATCCATCCCAATTATCACATCAATCTCTTGCAACGGCAAACAAATCAGATCTCGGGTAGTGCTTCGATGTTCAAAATGAACCACACAATTCAAACAAGCTTGAGCAATTCTTAATGAAACTCCCGTGGGTGTGGCTACTGATAATTCAAAAGGCAACTCCATTGCCACAATACCCAATCTCCGAGCACAATGAAGAGAAATGAAAGAATGCGATGCACCTGAATCAAACAAAGCATGAATAGAGTAACCATTAAGTTTAAGTTTACCTCTAATCAGATTAGGCGCTGCATCCGCTTCTTGTCGAGTGATGGCGAAAACTCGTCCGGGCATCGTGGGCCCCCTTGTCGCCTCATCACGCCGTGGCTCCCAACAATTCCGCGACATATGACTCGGTCTCCCACAATTAAAACAAACCAAACACGGACGATCACCATGACTAAACCCGTATTTTGTGCACGGATTTGATGTACTACTAGAACTGTATTGAGATGGAGTGGAGTCCCTTCCTACATGCTCACTCTGACTGGAACTCCCTTGTTCAAAGCTGCCTTGATAAAAGGGTCCTCTGCCAAATCGACCTCTATTGGACTGATCTCTACCAAACCTGCCTCTTCCTCTACCATGACAACCTCGATTATGCCGACCTCTTCCTCCGCTAGAACCTGTACTACCCCTACTGCTACCACTACCTGAACCACTTCCTTTACTGATTCCTCCAGTAGGTCCTAGGTGAGAAAAGGCCCAAATCATGGAATTCTTTTTGTGCTCTTCAGCTTCCTTCATTCATCTATACAAGGAACGAATCTTCGCACATAGGTCCTCGAAGGACACAAACTCCACCACAGATAGCCGTTCTTTAATCTCTGGATGGGCACCCTCAAACAACCTTTGAGCCATCCACCTATCATCAGGATAACTGTTCAGATAAGTGAAATATTTTGTCAAGTCCAAGAGCTGATCAATGTAGTCATCTGCTGACAGATTCCCTTGTTGAAAAGTTAGGAACTCAGCCTCCTTTTGCATCATTAAGGCTGGAGGGACGTAATGTGCAAAGAATCGTTCCTTAAACTGTCCCTAATTTTTATAGGAGGATTCATCGCTTCAACACTCGGGAGGATACTCCTCCACCATCTCTTGGCCTTCTTCTCAAGCTTAAAGACTCCAGTTACACCCTTTGCTTTGAGGTGCAATCCATCACATTGAAGATATTCTCTATCTGTTCAATCCAATTCTCCTCTTGAGAAACATCCATGGTACCTTCAAAAGCCGGAGGATTAAACTTCTGAAAGTTTTTCAGCTGTGAGGAGATACCCCTTCTTTCAACCCTTGAGGCTCTCTCAGGTTCTACCACAGTTTCATCCTCTCCTGCATTCAGATCCACAAACATTTTGACTTCTTCATTCACATCCCCCTGTTATTGCCTATCTATTCTCTCTTGTAACTTGTTCAGCGTCTCTCCTTGAGTATTCACTTGATTACTGAGGCCAGCCAACATCTCATGCATCTGCCTCATCAGATCACTGTTACTCTACCTTCCTCTTCGAGACATTCTTCCTACACACCAGCAATAACACATTCAATTATACGGTTCTGGACTAGCATTACCGTGGGAATATAGTCTACGTATTCAATTATATGCCAAGTAGTACTTCAAGCAGAAACAATGGCCCAAAACCATTGCTCTGATACCAAAATGTAATACCCTACATCCTAACTTAGCCAAAAACTTCAAAATTGAACCAAATACAACCCTGACATCTCAAAACAAGTCTTCCAATTTCATAAACACAGCGAAAACGACATAAAACAACCAAAAACCGGGTTGGGGCCGTGGCCGCTACATTACCGCCACGGCAATGGCCTCCCCTATGTTTACATCATTACTGCCTCCTCTTGCGCCGCGGCCTGGATTCCTGCGCCACGGCGCCCCCAGCTGATATCCCATATCAGCAAATTCAACATTTCAGGGTGAATTTCTGACGCGCATAACTTCATGCTCCGACCTCCGATTTACTTGATTCCAACTCCTACAAGTCAATCTAGTCCCCATCTATCCATGGAAACCACATTTACCTCAATTCAACTCTGTATGGAGATTCTGGACCCTTGACACCATTTTGGCCACTTATTGACCAAAACTCACCACTAACAACCACCAATTGCCACTTAAGGCAAATGGACACTCCCAGACCAATCATTCAGGTCCAAAACCCCCAAACCATCTTATCCAAAGGGCTTCACCTCAAAGGAACCACTCCTCTGAGATTTGGCCCCGTAGCACCCCAACTTGACAATCCGGGCTACAGGCCCTGAAACAAACCACTCTGAATTCACCAACACTACCATACAGACTTCACAACATCCAAAACAATGCAACCATACATACATACATCCATACAAAGTCCTGCTCCCAATATCATACATACGTAACCAGACTCAATCATATCATTATCCATTACAAACCATTCTCTATCCTACTTGGCACACGATACAGATACAAAATACACACACTACGTAGACTATTCCCACGTACACAGCTACTCCCGCGTCTTCTCCGGACTAGTGCCAGAACCATCACCTGAAAAGTTAGTTTATGGGAGAGGAGGTGAGACAATGTCTCAGTAACCAGGAACCACAACCACACACACACACATATATACATATATCTCACACAATTCATGAATGTAATATGAGATGAATGACAAGCATGTCGCCCTCACAGGGACTCCATTCTTATCCTTCCTAACACATATATCATCCATCCTTATCCTCCCTAACATATATATATATAATCCAACCTTATCCTCCCTAACACATATATATATCATCATACATCATATCGTCATCATATTATCACCACTCCATCCGACATGTATCACCGTCTCACAATATCATGTAATGTATCATCATATCATCATCGTAATAATCATCATAATGTTATGTATGCATCATATCATAACATATTAACATCACCCTCACGTATCTTATCATCATAACATAATCATCATCTAAATGCATACATACCACGATATATAAAACAGTACACACAAACACATCAATATCGTGATATGAAAGAGACATATCTATATATATACACAAGCATCCGTACTATCATATAACATAATCAATACAATATAAACAAACACCCGGTTACCTCAATTGTTGTTACCACACACACACGAGTTCCACAAGCTTCCTTGAACTGTCCAATACGCGTGAACCCCTCTCGATTAGTCAACAACCAACTCAAATCCAAGCTCTCTTGGTCTGAAAATCACTCCTGGACATAAAAAATGCCGAACCCTAGCATTGCTCCTCGTCTTTCTTCGTTGCTCCCTTCGTTTTCTTTCTTTCTTTCGCATCTGACTGATCCAGATTTAAATAATTTTTCCGACTCTCGCCGCGGCTCCAGCATACCTCACCACGGCTCCACCAGTTTATCCGGAACAATGCCACTGGAAAGCTTCTCGCCGCGGCATGGAGCTCCTTCAGACTCCACTTGAGCCTTCCTCCATCATGTTTCCTCCGGTCTTGATCACAAAACCAAGAAAAATATCATGAGGGGCGTTACAATTGTACATGAAGCTTTCCATCATATGAAAAAGAAAAAGGGGATAGCTGAGATGGCTCTTAAGTTAGACATGAACAAGGCATATGATAGAATAGAGTGGGACTTTCTAAGTGCGGTGCTTTCAAAGATGGGTTTTGATAGTATATGGGTAAGAAAAATTATGCTATGTGTCTCCTCCATCAAGTTAAATATACTAAATTCTGGAAAAAGAGTAGCTACAATTACACCTCAAAGAGGCCTACATCAAGGAGAACCTTTATCCCCTTACTTGTTTATCCTAGTTAGTGATGTTCTATCCAATATGATTGATAAACAAGCTGAGAATGGTTGGTTGAAGGGCATCAAGTTGGCAAGAGGGTGTCCTAGTTTAACACATTGCCTATTTGCAGATGACTCTGTTTTCTTTTTGCAGGCAAGAATGGATTATTATAGAAATCTTATGAGGATCCTGGAGTGTTACTGCAAGGCTTCTGGGCAAAGCATTAATTTTGGTAAGTCTTGTCTCTTCTTCTTACCTTCCACACCAGAAAGAGATCAGGAGGAAATCAGACATATCTTCTAAGTTCCTATTGTTGATTCCCCTGGAAAATATCTGGGTCTTCCTATTATGTGAGGTAGATCAAAATCTCAAGCACTAGGTGTGAACACCCTATTTTATCCGGGCATTTTATAAAAAAAAACAAAAACAAAAAACAAAAATAAAATAAAGTTAATAATAAATAATAATATAAAATGAAAAAAAACAAAAAATAAGAAGAAAGTTGCAAGAATTAAATAAATAAAATTAATATACAAATACATAACCAAAAAAAAACACAAAGCTAAACAAAACAAAATAGTAATAATAAAAAATAAAACAAAGAAAGAAAGAAAAAAGAGGAAAGAAGAAAAAAGATAAAAGAAAAAAAAGAAAAAATTGCATTATTAATTAAAAAAATTGATTAAAAAAAAGAAAAAATTGCATTATTAATTAAAAAATTGATTAAAAAAAAAGAAAAAGGGGCTGAAACGCAAGTGACCTGAGCCTTAATTTTAGGGCTCAGACGCGCGTGAACTGGAAAAGGGATGAGGAGCAGAGAAAGAAAAGAGAAAAGCAGAGACGGAGTTAGGCACGCGAGACGGCCAGAGAAAAATAGAGGCGAGACCAGGAGCACGTGAGACCAGAGGAAGAAAAGCAGAGGAAGGGAACGCGGCCGAAGGAGGAAGGTAGAGCACGCAATAACCGAAGGAGGCGTACACAAAAGGAAAAAGCAGAAGGGAGGCCGAGAGAGTTAAAAAGGGGGAGAGCCACGAGATTGAGGGAGGAACCTGAAGAAGAGGAAGACAGTGAAATTGAGACCAAGGGGGAAAAAAACAAGAAGCAGATTCGGGAAGGACAGCTATGGCGGAGGCAGAGAAAGAGATTACAGATAGAGGGGGGGCTTGGACAAAGGGACCAATGGAGCCGTGAGTACCAGAACGGATGAAAATCTGAAGAATATTGGAGTGAAATTTCGGAGAAGCCAAGGAACACTCGGCCGTGAACCGAGGACCGGAATCTTCGAGGGAGGCAGAGGGCAAGGAGACGAAGAAAAGAAACCAAATTTGAGACAAGGTATGCTAGGAATTGGGAACTGAGTGGCAGAGATTCAGGATTGGGTAATTCTCGTCTCAATTGTGCCTTACGCTTTGATGAATGTTTATTTTTTTGATTTACTCCAATTCTATTTATGAGCTTTGGAGTTCTGGGTTTAGATGATTCATACTGTCCCCTGAATGATTTGTGCAAATTGTTGATTTTTTTAGCTTTGAAAATCTTACCTGAAAATTGAGACATTTGGGGTTGTTTATAGGAGACCTCATCCATTAAGCACTACTCATTATTCTGTTAATTGACCATTGCTTGAGCTCTTAGACTTCATACCCGTCTGGTTTAGGAAAATGTAGTTTGATGTGTTGTGGAAACCCAATGACTGTTTTGGCCGTTCCAAATTCAATGATAAATTGTATCGTGTGTCTAAAGTAAGCAAGGAATAGGGCAGTGATTATGGAATTGATGTTAACTGTTAGAGCTTTGTGTGAGTTGAAAGATCATGCTTTGAGGGATCCTGTGCATTTTCAGTTCTGAATGCTGTGTTTTCAGTTCTGTCTTCTCAATGGCCTCGTGAACTCTAATCTGGGCCCATCATAGGGGAGTTTGTTATGGGTTTATGGTTCTTCTTATGGGCTGGGCATGTTATGGATATTCCATCCTATTTCTTTTATGGGTTGAGTCTTAGGAGTTTTGGGGATGAATATTTTAATCAATTTTCATAGGGGCCTAACGTGGAGAGGCTTGCTTCAAGATTTTTTTTTGTTTTGTCGTTGTGTGGGCCTGTCATCAGAAGCCCATAGGGGTGTATGGGTACATTACAAGGGATCACACATAATAAGTCCCAACAATTTTTAGCACATAAAATTTGTCTTCTTAATAAATAAATAAAAGGTAGTAAAGTGAATAAATAAATAATTGCCTATGTAATTACGTCCTGTGAGGTTTTTTGAGCTCACGTAGGTGTCTCCATTAATCACGTTGTCGTGTGAGTCTGCAACTCCGCGTAAATAATAAACAGCTCTGTGCTATATGATTTTGCAATATAATATATATATCTTGAAATATTTTATATGAATAATATTTGTTGATTTTCAAATTTTTTTCTTATATAATAGAAATAACCGACTTAGTAGCTACACCACGTGAGTTTTTGAAATCCGCGCAGGTATGCAAGTTTATTGAGTTATCACGTGAGATTGCGAATCCACGTAGATGCATCAGTTACATGACGTTCTTGAGAAAATAATTATATTTTAAAAAAATAATAAGTATATAAATAAATAAATAAATTTTGATAAAATAACAAGTTTCTTTCCAATTTTATTTTAAATGTATAATAAAATTATTATCTCAAAATGGGAGAATAATAGTATTTTCTAAATTCTTGCCTTAGTTATGCAATAAATCCTTTACACCGCGAGGTTTAGAATCTCCGCAGGTAATTAAGGAATTGATCTATCGGGTACGACTGTGAGTCTGCCGCAGGTAGATTGATTTTCTTTATTTGGAAAAATTTTCAAAAGTATAAAAGAAAAAATAAAAATGAAAATACAATGGTTTTTCAAAAGTTAAAAATCAAATAAATACATTTCTAAAAGTTAATGAAAAAAAAATATTTTCAAAGCAAAATAAAATAAGAGTAAGTAAATGAAATTAAATTAGTTTTTGCAAATTAAAACACAACAACTCAATCTCAGAAAATTATTTTGTTTGCAAAGTTAAATTATTTCCAATTAACTTTCTCTTCTCACAAAAATTTTATAAATAAAAAAATATCAACCAACTGACACGCATTTTTAGTCTTGAACTACGTGGACTTTGATCCCCATCATAGGGTACGTAGACCCCAGGCTCTGATCCTGGGTCAAGTCCGCCTTTGTAAATAAATAAATATTTTTCAATTTATTTGGTTTTTTCCCTTAATTTAATAAATATTTCCCAATTTATTTTCTCAATTTCTTCTCCTCATTTTCCTTAAATATCCTTAATTTTAATTTAATTTATTTATTTTGTTATCCAAATTTTCTTAATTTCCTTTATCTCTACCATTTTCTCGCATGTGAATAATAAAAGGAAAACCAAAATATTTTTAAAGCCGTATTAATTTGCACAATCAACGTAAGGTAACCGTTCCTAGGAACGAGTGTTGTGGGGTGCCTAACACCTTCCCCACACACAATCGACTATCGAATCCAACTCTGATTATGCAGACCATCCTTTCCTCTCCAATTCGGTTTTCCAAGATTTTCCCTCAAAATTTTGGTTGCGATTCCTCACAAGTCAGTTTTCGTGAGAAAATCAGATTTATTCTCTTTTTTCCTTTCGTCGCATTTTTCTGGGTGCGACACTAAGATTTGTCAAAGATAAAATTAGAAAGAGGGTACAGGGGTGGAAAAGAAACCTTTTATATGATGCAGGAAGAGAGGTCTTAGTGAAATTGGTAGCCAATGCAATCCCCGTTTTTTCAATGATGTGTTTTCTGTTTCCCCTAAATGCTTGTAAGGATTTCGATACAATAATTTCAGATTTCTGGTGGGGTGAAAACAAGGGTAAGAAAAAGATGCATTGGGTATCTAAAAGTAAAATGTGCAAGGCAAAATTAGAGGGTGAATTAGGTTTTAAGGAATTTAGGGCCTTCAATATTGCATTATTGGCTAAAATGGGATGGAGAATCCTCCAAAATCCAAATGAATTATGGGTCCGTATCCTAAAAGGTTTGTATTTTCCTAATTGTGATTTCTTTTCAGCCTCTAAAGGTCCCAAAGCATCTTGGGTTAGAGGCCCAAAGCATCTTGGGTTTGGAGCAGCATCCTTGTTGGGAGAGATTTGTTGTCTGGAAGAACTTGTAAAAGCATTAGTAATGGGCTCGATACTCTTATATGGAACGATTCTTGGATAAGCTCACTCCCAGGTATGAAACTAAACTTGTTTTGCCCTTTTGAAGAGCTTGCTGATATGAAGGTAGCCAATTTAATTAACAATGGGGCTTGGGATTTAACTGACATTGCACAATGGCTCTCCCAGGCTAAGGTAAATGCCATACATAATTTAGGTAGAGCTCACTCTAATAGGAAGGATAAATGGATTTGGGTAGGAGGAAGGATAAGCACTTACAAGGTCAAAGAAGGATATAGGATAGCTGTAGAGGATGGATATAACCCTGTTATTGCTAAACCTAGCTGTTCAATACATGTGCCTAAAGAACTGTGGAATGCAATTTGGAAAGTCAAAGTCCCATTTAAAATATAGAATTTTTTGTGGAGAATGTTACAAAATGCCATCCCTTCCTTTGAAAGATTGTGGAAAAGATGATCAATAGCTATAGCATCCTACCCTTTGTGTGATAAGGGACCTGAAACCTGAGAACACTTATTTTTTCTCTGTCCCTGGTCAAACAAGGTGTGGTTTGGAAGTTCCTTATCTATTCAAATGTCTGAATATGATATTTCTAGAGTTGATGTATGCTTCATAAGAATTTCTCTGAGAAAGAATATGGGCAATAGGCCCAAGTTAATATAGCATGTCTTCGATGGCATATTTGGAAACATAGATGTTTTTGTGTGTATAAACATGTTTCCCCTGAACCCTTGACTGTTATTAGAAATGCTAAGATCTGTTTGACTGAATTTTGGAATGCTAATGGTTGGGTTAATAATACTGACTTTGAGCTAAGAAATAACAATAGCAGAAAATTTATTGGTTGGTCAGCCCCACCTAAAAACTGTCTAAAAATCAACATTGATGCTGCATTTTTGCAAGAAACAAGGGTAGCTATTGTGGCCTTTGTAGTGAGAGATGAGAACTGTTTCTTGCTGGATGGAAATTCAAAGCTATGTATGGCTTCCTCCGCTTTTGACGTTGAAGTTCTTGCTATGGATGTAGCAATGAATTTTGCTATAGAGAATAATCTGGACAAAGTTGTGTTTGAATCGGATAATCTCCCCCTGATTCAAGTTATAAATTCAAAAGGAGGGTGTCCAGATTGGAGGTCCGACACGCTGGTGGAGAATACCCTCGAGAAGAGAAAACTTTTAGGATGTCATTCTTTTGTATGGACTCCTAGACCTGCAAACTTAGCTGCCAACTGGGTTGTTAAATCAACTCTAAAGGAGATGTGCCCATCTGAATGGGTTACAAACCCCCCATCTCCTCTTCTAGATATTTTTATTAGTGATAGTGTTGGTGCCCGTAGGGGTGTTGGTTGAGTTTTGCTCTTGTTGGTGTTTTGTTTGATGCGATTTTGTTTGTTGTTTTGTTGTTGACTTTTCTTTTCTTGTATCCCTTGTACTGGTTTTTAATCTATGGTAGTTTTCTGGCAAAAAAAAAAAAGCCTAACTAGTTATTGGCCTTTTATCTCCTTTTATGACTTTCTAGTCTTAAATATTCTTGATGCCTTCGCAATTTTTTCCACAATTGATTTCTGTTAACGATTGTACATAACGTGTGGAAAACAAATCTCATACTTGAGCGAAAAGTAGACGAAAGTTATGGATTTTCTTCATTCTCATTGCAACTTTATCGACCATTGAAGAGAAAAATATTAAAGCCAACATTTCTAGTCTTAAATATTCTTGATGCCTTCGCAATTTTTTCCACAATTGACTTCTGTTAACGATTGTACATAACGTGTGGAAAACAAATCTCATACTTGAGCGAAAAGTAGACGAAAGTTTTGGATTTTCTTCATTCTCATTGCAACTTTATCGACCATTGAAGAGAAAAATATTAAAGCCAACATTTCCCATCAGTTACGTTACTTCATTGATGTCCACTTTGGTGGACGGACCGACATGCATTAGATGACGATGAAGTGGATTAGTGTAGAGACAGCGAACTAATTTCTGGATGTTGAATCCATATCGCCTTAAAATTTTTTTTTTAAATAATATTCTTCTATATTGTTATGATCATTGAAGTTTATTTCCCTAATGGTTAAGTTTATTTCTGTTCAACACACCCTTCACCCGACTCAACACCATCATCAATGTTTGAAATCTAATCTCGAAGCATCCTGCTGTGTGTATACAATGAAAAAATAACTTAGTTTGTATATTATTTTAAATAACTCAAATCATATTAAAATATAATGGTAGGATAAATTTTGATTAGTACAACAATAAACGTAATTAAATAAGGCTACTAGTTTCGAAAAAGAAGTTCGTCTTGCAACAATTTATTGATTGAGATTATATGATGTAAGAACACTAATTTAGACATATTTATTGACTACATAATCCCAAATGTGGATAAAACTAAGAATGGGGCAAGTTTTGAATCCCTAAGGATTGGAAGACCATGGCTTCTTCCACCTATTCATACTCCTTTTTACAACTCCCGGTAAGCCAAGTGTAAATGTCATGATGGTGTAAGGAACCTATATAGCCAAAGGTTAAAATATAACTACGGGTCTTCGGGTTAAGACTTACACTTTTACCTGTACTAATCAGTTTGCAAGTGTCCAGCCCAATTAAGAGCATGATCACCCAACTTATGAGATGGTTTCAACATGTATCCCTAAATGGAATATAAAAAATAAAATTCACTTGTTTTTTCACAAAATAAAATCAAAACTGATTAAATCTCAGAGAAAAAAATTATTACACCTACCACTCAAAATAACTAAATGATATAAATATGAGCTTGAAGCCAAACTTAAAATGGTCCGTCCCTGATGAGATAACCAATAAAGACGAACCCAAACTTACATATTTTTTTGATAGAAATGAAGTTGAAACTGACCCAAACTTGAGTAACATTGTTTGGAGTGAGAGATATATCCTTCTCAGCACGAACCCTTTTCTCGTTTGTCTCAAGTTCCTATTATCGTTAGTAATGTAAAACTGTATTTCCAAATAAAATTCTTAATTATTAATTAAGTGAGTATAGAAATTACCTTACCGAGTTATGGAATAAAAATTAAAGGACTCAGTTTCAAGATTTACCAAGCCAATCTTGAAAGAATAAAAATTGAATAGTTCAAATTTCCCACATCACCCAATATGATATTTTTTTAATCTAAAAGGATCGAAAGTTAACAAAATAATGACATGGATGTCAAATTTTAGTAAGGGTTAATGTCAAAGAGACAAATAATATCTAATTCAATGAACACTACATTAATAATGTTCTAATATTTTTTTCTTGGTGAAGATGTTCTAATATTGTCTTTAATATTTCTATCGACGGTTCGTGTTTTGTCTATTTTTGTCAACACAATAATTAATATAAGTAATTTTTTAGGCCAACAATTAATATAAGTAATTTAGGAGTTGCGAAAATCGTCCCACATGCTCCTAGTGCTCCCTTAATGATCTTATGGTAATAAATTTGTGACAAGAGAGCCATAGTGAGAAACTGTGACTCCATCAAGCTTTTCCAATGAAGGATTTCCAAAGCAGCGCACCGTCTAGGCCGATCCATGTTTATCTATGTTTTAGAGGCGATGACAACTCGCGCACAATATTCACCGATAAACTTAGGTGCAGTCTTGAAGGCAAGGGTTTACGAACCTATGGGGACGACAAGAAGTCCGAAAAAGGAAATTCCATCATTCCACCACACCTTCTCGAGGCCATTGAAGAATCCCTTATCACTATTGTTATCTTCTCCAAAAACTTTGCTGCTTCAACATGGTGCTTGCAGGAACTGTCAAAGATTGCTGAGCGCATTAGTGAACAGGGACACACCGTGATACCTGTTTTCTACGAAGTTGATCCATACGAGGTACGAAATCAGACTGATATCTACGAAAAAGCCTTTTCAGAACACGAGAAAAGGTTTGTAGCAGATTTAGACAAGGTACAGAAATGGAGGCTAGCAATGACAAAAGTGGCTAATCTCTGCGGTTGGGTTGTAGAAAATGAGTGAGTAATCTTTCTCTTCATTTTTTCTTCGATATGTTCCTTTTTTCTTAGTTACTTTCTCATTGACACAATGAGATGATAGAAATCAAGAATAATATTCCTTTTCCATTTCTTCAGACAAATCACAAAGATCATACAAGTTGCTATTGACATCAACAGACTGATCAACAGAAAATTGCCTCAAATAGTTTATGCTGATCATCAACAAGTTGGGATGCAATCTCGTGTGGAAGACGTAGAAAAGCTTATGGATTTGGATTCAAATGACCAGGTTCGAGTTATAGGCATTTGTGGAATGTGCAAAATAGGGAAGACAACGGTTGCTGCAGTTATGTACAATAGGATCTCACACCAGTTTGATGCTTCTTATTTCCTTCCTTTCGATTCTTGTTTCCTTCCCAATGTAGGTGAAGTTTCAAACTCTGTTGTTGTTTCCCCTCTACTACAATGTTTCCGTGAAACCTTGAATATGGAATTTCTAGAGTTAAAGGACATTGAAGATGGAGTTTTCTTAGCCAACCCAAGGCTAGGACACAATAAGACTCTTATAGTTCTTGATGGTGTGAATCACACACAAAATCTTAAAACACTGAATTTGGCTGTAAAATCTAACTGGTTTGGTGGTGGGAGTAGAATTATCATAACAACTAGAGATGAACGGGTCCTTAAACTGCATGAAGTCAATCATATTTACAAGGTTAAACCATTGGCTAAGCATGAAGCTCTTCAACTATTTTGCGAAAAAGCTTTCAAAAGTAATTTTCTTAAGAAACAATATGAAGAGCATGCGAATAATGTACTCAAATATTGCAATGGCCTTCCATTAGCAATTAATATTTTGGGTACATACTTGGGTCGTCTAAGTGCCTCAGAATGGGGAAGTGCCTTGGCTAGAATAAAAAATCCTTATGGTCGATGGATAATAGAGGTGCACAGAAATTGTTTTGATGAACTGGATCACATGAAGAAGCAAATATTTTTAGACGTTTCATGTTTTTTCAGAGGGAAAGAAATTGATAGTGTAAAGGAAATTTTACAAGATTGTGGTTTCTTTGGGGAGGAAATCACACTTATGGTTGAAAAATCTCTCATAGCCATCTCAGATCAAAAAATTGAAATGCATGGTATATTTCAAGAAATGGGACAAGAAATTGTTCGACAAGAATCTCCTCAAGAACCAGGAGAAAGAAGTAGATTGTGGTATTTTGACGATATTTATCATGTTATGCAAAAAAATACAGTAAGTTTTGTTGACATTTGCAGTAGAACATGACAATGATCAACAAATTAAAGTAATCTAACTTTTCATTATTTTCATATGAATGCTTGTTTTTTTTCAGGCTACAAAAAAAATTGAAGCTATAGTCTTGAATATGGAAGATTCTATAAGAACTACATTGAGGGTAGAAGCATTTTCACAAATGAGCAATCTAAGGATGCTCATATTTCATTAATGTGAATTTTATTGGAACCCTCAATTGCCTTTCTGACAAGCTGCGGTATATTTCATGGCATCTATATCCTTTCACTTATTTGCCATCAAGTTTTGAGCCCCACGTACTTACTGAATTGATTTTGCCTGATAGCAAAATCAAACAAATATGGGAGGGCAAAAAGGTAATGTCAATATTCTTCCTTTTTGTTCAGTTTCTATTATTACACATTGAGAAAGCTTATGAGTTATTCAATCATAATTCATAACCATGATTATATATATATATATATACATAATATTTTACTCATTACATAGTACTATTAGAAATATCTTCTCTTGCTTATTGCTATATTTAGCTATACCAAATTGTGCCTCCTTCATTTTCAGGTGTTTCCTAAGCTGAAAAACCTAAATCTCCGTGGCTCCCGAAATTTGATTAAGACGCCAGATTTCAGAGCAATTCCTAATCTTGAGAGGTTGGATCTTGAGGGATGTACTAGATTGTTGCATCTTCATCCTTCCATTGCTAAACTTTCAAAGCTCAAATCCTTAAATTTGAGAAAATGCATTAATCTAGTCAGTATTCCTAATCGTTTATTTGCTCTAAGCTCTCTGGAAATTTTAAATCTGGCTTGCTGCACGCAATTTGCCTACTGTTTGAAATTTACCCCTTTGAGGAGCTCAATAGAAATGAAACTACTCAACAATCAATATTGTCCGTTCCTGGAGAAGATGACCTATTTTCTTCTTTTCTTTTTACCACAACACAAAAATTATAGGGACTTTGCTTTTTGTTGCCTTATGTACTTAATCTATATTTCCAAGTCCAATATTCAAAAGCCCTAGATAATGAAGGGTAAGATCAGAGGTCTGTAAGTGTTTTTTCTTTTCTGGTTTCCGCTGAAGGTCTGTATATATAAGCGTATTTAATATTCAGGATTAATGAAATATGGTTGATCAATTATCTCAGTTTCTCATCTTTCCTTCTCAGTCCTCCTCGCCTGTTTTATTTCTGTTTCAATGTCGTTCTTTTATATAGGATCAAATGCCTTTGATTCTCGACACACCAACATTAGTTTATGAGATTTTGTAAATTACCTTGAGAATTTCAATAAAAATCTTTTGCAAGCTATAAATAATTAATCAAGTAAGTGGCATTCTCCGTTTTTTCATTTCAAATCAGTGGCATTTAAAATTTGTTCCATTTGGGCTTCGGTCAGTGGTATCCACTGAATTAGCTTTCTATCTCCTTTTATGTATGGAAAGACTTCCTTGTCTTGAATCTTGATGCTTTCGCAATTTTTTCCACAATTGATTTCTGTTAATGATTGTGCCTAACGTGTGGAAAAATATCTCATACTAGAGTGAAAAGTGGACAAAAGTTATGGATTTTCTTCATTCTCACTGCAACTTTATCAACCATTGGAAAGAAAAATATTAAAGCCAACATTTCCCATCGGATACGTTACTTCAGTGACCTCCACTTCGGGGGACGGACCGACATGCACTAGATGACGATGAAGTGGATTAGTATGAACTAACTTCTGGATACTGAATCCATGTGGCCTTATAATGATTTTTTTCTATAATATTCTTCTATAATTTTAGGATCATTGAAGTTTATTTCCCCAATGATTAATATGGCATAAAAGTTTATTTCCGTTCAACAGAACCTTCACCCGCCTCAACACCATCAACGTTGAAATCTAATCTCGAAGCATCCTGCTGTGTATACAATGAAAAAATAACTAGTTTATGTATTATTTTAAATAACTCAAGTCATATCAAAATATGAATGGAGGACAAATTTTGATTAGTACAACAAAACGTAATAAATAAGCATACTAGTTTCGAAAAAGAAGTTCATCTTGTAAGACTTCATTAATTGAGATTATGTGATGTAAGAATACTAATTTAGATATATTCGTTGACTACATAATCTTAAATATGGATAAAACTATATAGCCACAGATTAAAATATAATGTCATGATGGCATAGGAAACCTATATAGCCAAAGATTAAAATATAATCCCAGTACCCTCTTATCATGGTCTTATGAGTTACAACCTACACTTTTACTCATACTAATTAGTTTATAAGTATCCGACCCAAGTTATAACATGATCACTCAACTTGTGAGATAGGTTCAACTTGTATCCCTAAATGGAATATTTAAAAAAAAATTAACTTGTTTTTTCACAAAATAAAATCACAATTGATTAAAGCTCACAGAAAAAAAGAAACACACATCAACCACTCAAGATAACTACATGATAGCTCTTAAATACTATCATTACAAATTATCAAGTCATGATCTACTACATTCAATTAACTTCACCCTCTACCTTCTTCTACAAACCCTGTTACTGAATCTGCAAGCCTCGAGGGATTAGAGTTATATGGAGTACCAAGGGAGGGCATCGAAATTCACCTAGGAAAGTATAATTTTATCAATTAAGAAAATTCTTAAGAGGGTTTACCCAAAATAATTTTTAAGAATGACGTAATTTGGGGAACCAAATTCTTCTAAAGTGCAGGTCCTACTTTGCAAAGTAATTCCAAGTGAATAATTTTTTATGAGAAAATCATGGAGTTAATTTTGACACATCCATAAATCTTATTGGTCTTCTATGTTAATTAACGTGTGGAAAGATTTTCTTGTCTTAAATCTTGTCGTCTATGCAACATTTTCCACAATTGTTCTGTTAATGAACAAAAATTACAGATTTTCTTCATTGTCATTGCAATATTTTCAACCATTGAAAAAAGGAAAAGCCAATATTCCCCCTCGGATAAGTTATTAGGGCAGGGATCGCCCCATGCGTGGACGAACCTACTTGCATCAATTAGGTGTGGTTCCCCAACTTAAATTTTAAGTGTTATTTATTTATTCATGTAAAAGAAAAAAATTAATAAGCCTCCCTCAAATTTCTTTGACCTTACTCAGTTCATTATAAAAACAACAACAACAACAACAACAACAATAGCCTTATCCCACTAAGTGGGGTCGGCTACATGGATCAAATGACGCCAATGAGCTCTATCAAACGTCATCTCCTCAGATAGATCATTTCTCAAAAGGTCATTCCTTATAACTTCCCTTAATGTCCTTTTTGGTCTTCCTCTACGCCTTTTGATCGGGCTCCAAGCCATTTGATCAACTCTCCTCACTGGCTCCTCCTGCCCTCTTCTTTGTACATGCACAAACCACCTTAAACGATGTTCTACCATTTTCTCTTCAATAGGTGCTACCCCAACTTTTCTTCATATATAGTCATTTCATATCTTATCCAATTTTGTATGACCACACATCCATCTCAACATTCTCATCTCTGCTACTCTCATCTTATGCTCTTGTTGTCCTTTCAAAGCCCAACATTCACTACCATATAGCATTGCTGGCCTTATAGCTGTTCTATAAAATTTACCTTTAAGCTTAATAGGCACCTTGTGGTCACAAATAACTCCTGTTGCTTTCCTCCACTTTAACCACCTAGCTTGTATCCTATGCATAACATCCCCATCAATTTCACCATTATTCTGTAAAATCGACCCCAAATATTTAAACTTTGACACCTCAGGAATGATTTGCTCTCCAATTTTTACCTCAGACTCCTCTATAATTGGTCTCTTATTAAAATTGCAATGCATATATTCCGTCTTACTCCTACTCAGACGGAAACCTTTTGATTCCAAAGTATGTCTCCATAATTCAAGTTTAGAGTTGACCTCTTCTCTTGAGTCCTCAATTAAAACTATATCATCCGCGAAGAGCATACACTTTGGAATTTCTTCTTGTATATGTTCTGTAAGAACATCCAAAATCAGATCAAACAGGTATGGACTCAAAGAAGATCCTTGATGTAAGCCTATTGTTATAGGGAAGTCATTTGTCACACCTCCAGGGGTCCTCACACTTCTTGTTGCCCCCTCATACATATCCTTTATGGCTCGAATATAAGCCACCCGGACACCTTTCTTCTCCATTGCTTTCCACAAAACATCTCTTGGTAACATATCATAGGCTTTTTCCAAATCAATGAAAACCATATGCAAGTCCCTCTCTTTACTCCAGTATCTTTCAATCAAACCCCTTAATAGATAAATAGCCTCTGTTGTAGACTGTCCTGGCATAAATCCAAATTGGTTTTCTGAAATACGAGACTCCTTTCTGAGTCTATACTCAATCACTCTTTCCCAGAGTTTCATGGTATGACTCATGAGTTTTATCCCCCGATAATTAGCACAATCTTGGATATCCCCCTTGTTTTTGTATATGGGCACTATAGTGCTCTTTCTCCATTCTTCAGGCATTTTCTTGGACCTTAAAATCTCGTTAAATAACTTAGTGAGCCACCAAACCCCCTTCTCTCCTAAACACTTCCAAACTTCGATAGGAATGCCATCGGAACCAATGGCTTTACCATTATCTATTCTCTTCAGGGCTTCTTTCACCTCTCCGGCCCGAATCCTACGATAGAAATTCAAATTGAGATCGTCTTCATGGGTTGTTAGTCCTTCAGTATCAATAATCATATCCAATCCATTATTGAACAACTTATAAAAGTAGCTCCCCCATCTTTCTTTGATATCATCATCTGCAACTAAAATTTTTCCTTCTTCATCCTTAATACATCTTACTTGGTCCAAATCTCTTGACTTTCTTTCCCTCATCTTGGCAATTTTGTAAATCTTTTGTTCACCATTCTTAGTTCCTAAATCCTGGTAGAATTCCTCAAAAGCTTTAGATCTAGCCTCGCTCACTGCTTTCTTAGTCTCCTTTTTAGCCAATCGATAACATTTCCAATTTTCATCGTTATTGCATAGATGCAGGGCTTTGAAACACTCTTTCTTATATTTGACCTTCTCCTGCACGCTCTCATTCCACCACCAAGATTCTTTATCCCTAGGTCCAAAACCTCTGGATTCACCCAATATTGCTTTAGCGGTATCCCTGATCCTTTTAGCCATCTCATTCCACAAGATATTAGCACTCCCTTGCAAGTCCCAATTACTTTCCTCCATAACTTTCCTCGTAAAGAGCACTTGTTTCTCACCTTTTAGTTGCCACCACTTAATCCTGGGATTAAAAACTTTTCGACTTTTCAGTTTACGGTTTTTAACTATCACATCAAGGACCAAGACCCTATGTTGTGAAGTTAAACTCTCACCAGGAATTACTTTGCAGTCTTTACAAGTTGATCTATCTGAGTTTCTTACTAAAAAGAAGTCAATTTGTGACCTTTGGACTCCACTCTTATATGTAATTAAATGCTCCTCCCGCTTCTTGAAACAGGTATTTACAATCGTAAGGTTGTAAACCATTGAAAAATCAAGAATGGAATGTCCCTCCTCATTTACTTCTCCAAAGCCATAACCGCCATGAACTCCCATATATTGCCTTGTCTCTTTTCCAACATGACCATTAAGGTCGCCCCCAATGAGGATCTTTTCCTCTTGTGGGATATCTTGAACCAAGCCCTCCAGATCTTCCCAAAACTTTTCCTTAAAATGTGCTTCCGACCCTACTTGAGGTGCATAAGCACTAATAACATTGAGTGTATCATGTCCAATAGTCAATTTTAAGGATATGATCCTATCTCCAATCCTTTTGACTCCTACCACATTCTTTTTCCAGTCTTTATCCACAATAATACCAACTCCATTCCTTCCTCTAACCTTCCCTACATACCAGAGTTTAAAACCAGTAGTATCTAACTCCTAAGCCATTTCTCCCACCCATTTAGTTTCTTGAAGACATAAGATGTTAATTCTCCTTCGAATCATAGCATCCACCACCTCCATAGATTTACCTGTTAACGTACCAATATTCCAAGAACCAAATCTAATCTTGCTTTTCTGGGCTAGCTTCTTTACCCACATCCGTCCAGCATGATGTGGGAACCCTTGCTCATTTAACACTACACCTGGGCGTCGATGTAGCGGCTCTAGCTCATTTGACACTGCATTCGAGCCATACAGTGCGTTACTTCCGGGCAACGACCTAGCCTTAGCACATATACGTCTTTGATCCATGTCATGAGATTCGACAGGTTTTTACGTTGGCTGTCGAGGGCCTAGCACAACCCTCCTCCTTTACCAGGTTTTTCAGTTCATTATAAAAACAAAGTAATGAAAAATATTTTTGCTGCAAATAATTTGATTGTTTATATTATAAAAAAGTTATTGCAAATAATTTCACTACAATACCAAAAGGGAAAAAAAAACTAAAGTTTGATCATTCAGATGAAAAAATATAGGTCTAATAGCTAATACATATTACATCAATCTCAATCTATTTTTCTTGTATTAATAATTATATTTATTATAACTCTATAATCTTTGTGGTTTAGAAACTTAAACAAAACTCAAATGATATAAAACTGTGTTTATTTCTCTTCGATCATCATACAAGGGAAAGTGGCCTCCTTTTTATACTAGTTTCCAGAGACACAAAATGCCAGCCATTTTTCGGGATTGATGACTGTCCCCACAAACCAACACAAGCCCTTTCGGTGTGCTTTGTCCTCACTCACATATACCTCCTTCCCAAGAGGTCACCCATCCCAAGATTGCTCCCAGTCAAGCACGATTAACTGAGGAGTACTTAAGAGATAGGTTACCGAAAAGGTAGGTGCACCTTGTTGGTATAAGTAGTATCTATCAATTCTTTTAAGCTATCTTTAACCGTATAGTCCCATACCTATACAGTCTCTGGATCCCTCTCGTTCTGGTATGCATTCGATTCATTCATATGCCCCTCCCGCTTAGAAGCCTACCAGGAGCTGCTCCTTGTCCGTGCCTCATTACTTTTATCTCACCCCTTTTTCTTGCACCGGCGATCACTCCCCGCCCTCATCAGCGCCCGGATGTCACAGGGGTTATTACAGAGGTTACACGGCAGAGGGGTTACATGGTGACATAATTGTGAACCGTTTCACTTTGTATGTTTTTCTAGTCTTTAGGTATATTAATTTTATAAATAATTCTCTAGATCGACTGCCCGCTACCATGATCAAGATATATTCCAAAACTTGATATCTAACTGCCCATTGTTAACTGTGGCCCAAAAAAAAAGGCCAGCTTTTTTTTGCCAAAAAAAAAAGCCGACTGTTAACGTAAGACATTGATGAACTTTGATGGCTTTACTCGACTCAACTGAGAAATGGCTTCAATCTTTTTTACCAAAAGAAAAATCTTCAGTCTTGTTTTTTTTTTTAACATCGAAAGCAAATTTGAGGATGTTACATATATCGGAGAACACGTACCATATGAACCCTGAAAGCCAGAAAAGTAGATGACAAGCATCAAGTGATTTAAGAAGGGATGATTTGATCTAAAACAAAAACAAAAATCAAATTACAGTGATTTAAGTGTAACCATTCAATAACTAAACGAGACAGAAATGAAATTTTGAAAACATACAGGGAGGGTCTGTGAAGGTTTTTAAAGTATAGGGGGGATTTTTATAATGCGGTTAAATTATAATACCAAATTTAACAAAATAATAACTTAGATGTCAAATTCTAGTATGGGTTAAGATCAAAGAAATAAATAATATCTAATTCAACAATACAATGTTTCATTGTCTTTAACATTTCTATAAGCGGTTCATGTTTTGTTTATTTTTATTGCTAACACAGTAATTAATTTAAGTACTCCATTTGTTTCTTTTCATAAGTCTTGTTGAAGAAAAATTTCATTTCTATTTATATATCTTTTTAAAAGTTCAACATAACATTAATTGGTATTGTTACAATCATTCCATTCCATCTTAAATATAAAATTTTTTAACTATCTTACACAACTTAAAAAAAAAAGTTTGTTAATTAAACTTATCAAAAAATAAATTACATCAATTTTCACTATTATCCCTGTTAAATACATTAAATTATAAAATAGTATTTATTATTATGGAAATTAAAAATAGAGATAAAATAAAAAAAAATCATTAATAAACCATATAATATTAAATATAATTTATATTTTAAATTAAAATAATTTTTTAAAACATAACATATTATGATTTGAGAAGAGTACTTTTTGTTTTGGGGGATGCATACAGTATATCGCTCAGCTCACAACCAAATATTAATATCTTTTGAGAGCGTACAGATTATTAAAATGTTATTTGCCTCTCGCAGTGTTGATAGCTTCCACTTGTGTCGGCGGATCATTTTTTTTTTTTTCCATAACTTAAACGTAAAACAAAGTGGAAAATTCTGTAAAATCTAACAAGTCGAAAGTGCAGAAAAGCTGTACGCAAAAAAAAAAAAAAAAACAAACAAACAAACAAACAGAAGGATCTAGATATTCAGAAAAATAAAACCAGATTTGCATTATAGAGGGATGGCCATGGCCCACCATGTGGACGACAACGTACAGAACAAAGTCCATACGAATGAGGACAATATTCATTGTCAATAAGTTTATTACCACTTGTGTTCGCGCATCGTTAGTTTAGACTGGGGAGGACGAAAAGATGCTTTAAAAAACTTTGATTCCATCTATCCAGCATTTCAATGGAGGATTTCAAAATCAGTTATCTATCAAGGCCGATTCATGTTTATCTAAGTTTCAAAGGTGACGAGGAAACTGATCAATTCACTGATAGGCTTTGGGCTGCTCTTGAAAGTAACGATTTAAATACCTTTTGGGATGACAAGAAGCTGGAAATAGAAAACTCCATCAATATTCCACTTCACCTTGTCAAAGCAATTCAGCAATTCAGCAATCCAGCATTTCCATTGTTGTCTTCTCCAAAAGCTCTGCTTCTTCTATATGGTGCCTGGAGGAACTCTCAGAGATTGCTACACGCATTAATGAACAACGACACACTGTTTTACCAGTTTTCTACGGTGTTGATCTATCCGAGAATCCTTACGAAAAAGCCCTCGCTGAACATGAACGAAGATTCACAACAAATTCGCACAAGGTACACTGATATGGGTCGGCCATCACACAAGTGGCCAATCTCCCTGGTTGGGAAATATGCTATAAGTAAGTAATTTCACTCTTGATTTTTTTTTTTTAATTTTTTCCTTCAAGTCTCCGGCCGTAGGCAAAAAGCCAATAACTGTCAATGGAGTAAATAATTTAGTGTTTTTTTATTTTCTTTTCTTTAGCTCCGGGTTACACGTTATTGATGACATAGTTAGAAGCGTCAAGAGAAAAATGCGTCAATTAGTTTACGCAGATGTTGACCTAGTGGGGATGCAATCTCGAGTCGAAGCAGTGAAGAAGCTTTTAGATTTGGGTTCAGACGATGGGGTAAAACTTGTAGGCATTTACGGTATGGGTGGAATAGGCAAGACAACTCTTGCTAGGGTTCTATATGATAGGATCTCTCACCATTTTTAAGCTTCTAGTTTCCTTCCCAATGTTTTTGAAGTTTTCATGCGTGATGGTCTATGTCCTCTGCAACAAGTTCATAAAATCTTGGAGATGGAAAATCTAATGAAGCTCAAGGCTCTCATAGTTCTTGATGGAGTAGATCAACTTGATCTTTTACTAAATCCAATACTTAACCCAATACCAGTGAACTGCACTGTAAGATCTAACAGGTTAGGTAGAGGGAGTAGAATTCTCATACTAACAAGGAATGAAAGAGTCCTTAAAATGTTTCAAGTGGATCATATCTACAAGGTTGGACTATTGAATGAGGATAAAGCTCTTCAACTATTTTGTAAGAAGGCTTTCAAATGTGACTTTCCTATAAAAGGTTATGAGGAGCAAACATATGGTGCACTCCAATATGTTCATGGCCTCCCATTAGCAATTGTAGTATATGGTTCGTGGTTGTTTAATCAGAGTGCCTCTAGATGGAGAAGTGCCTTGTGTGAACAAAAAAAAGTTCCTAATTATTGGATAATGGAGGTGCTCAAAACAAGTTTTGATGAACTGCATCACATGAACAAGGAGATGTTCTTAGACATCGCCTGCTTTTTGGCAGGGAAAAAGATTAATTATGTTGAGGAAATTTTACGTAGTTGTGGTTTTTCTGTGGAGACTGGAATTCAACTTCTAATTGAAAAATCACTCATGAACATTTTAGATCAGAGAATACAAATGCATGATATGCTACAGGAAATGGGACGAGAAATCATTAGGAAAGAATCTGCTAATGAGCCAGGAGAACGAAGCAGACTATGGCATTTTGATGATATTTGTCATGTCATGGAGAATCATACAGTATGTTCTTGGGACCTTTTTCCAGCAAAACATTAGTTTAAAAATTAGAGTAATATTTTTGTTTATTAATATACATATATAAATGTATTATTTCCCAGGCTGCTGAAAAGGTGCAAGCTATAGTTTTGACTTTGAAAGATTCAAAAGAAGCTACATTTAGGGTTGAAGCTTTATCGCGCATGACCCACCTTAGATTGCTGATATTTCAAAACGTGAAATTTTTGGGAAACGCTCGGTATCTTTCTAGCAAGCTACGATATGTTTCGTGGCATTCACTTCTTTACCATTACCCTTTCGAACCCATTCACTTGTTCATTTGACTATGACCAATAGCAACGTGACAAAATTATTGGAAGTCTCACAACCATGGAATGACAAAAAGGTAGTGACAATCTCTCTCTCTCTCTCTCTCTATATATATATATATAAGAGTTGAATTATACAATCGAAACCACGGTTATGGAGAAAATTGTCCTTGAGAAAGTTTTATGTACATGTGATTGAACCCGACTTGATCCAAATTAATCAAAATCTAATGTGGCTTCTGAAAACCAGTTGATATAACCATGGTTATGGATATCATGCTGTTAAATCTTTGTACTGCTATGTAAATATCTTTTGTTACTTACTAAATACAACCATAGCTAATTGTCTATGCTGTCAGTTACTTCGTACAGGGAGGTTCCCATTGTTGAGAACCTTGAATCTTAAAGGTTCTAAGAATTTGGTCATGTTGCCAGATTTTAGAGAGACTCCAATTCTTCAAAGACTAGACCTTGAAGGATGTATTGGACTGTTACAACTTCATCCATCTGTCGGTAAACTTTCAAACCTCAAAATCTTAAATTTAAGAAACTGCATTAATCTTGTCAGTATCCCCAATGAGTTATTTGTTTCAAGCTCTCTGGACACTCTAAACTTGCTGCTCAAAACTAGCACATTGTTTGAATTTTACCCCTATCAAGAATTTAATAGAAGTAAAGCTACTCAGCAATCAATATTGTCCATTCTTAGAAAAGATATCATATTACCAGAAAACAAATATTATTTTGTATTTGTCTTGTGTCTTTTCTACCTAATCTTTATTTGCGAGGTCGGATATTCATAAATCTTAGATTATAAAGAGTAAGAATGGAGATTTATATGTGCATTTAGTATTCTGGAGCGATAAATTATTTAGCCATTATCTCTATTTCTCATACCTCTTCTTCTGATCTGTACTTTTCATCTGCTTATTTCTCTTTCTTTTTCAACTCCGTCTATTTCTGTCTCTATTTGTTTTCATGTATGGAACTCAATTCCTTTGGTTCTTGACAATGACTTGAGACTAGATTAGACTTATCCATTAATACTTCTAGTTTAGACTTATTTTCAATTTGGTTTCTATACTTCATTTTCATGCAAATCAATCTTATAATTAGTTTCTGTTTGAAAGTAGCCCTAAAGTTTGATCCGTTTACAAAATTATCCCTATAATGTCCACTTGGCATAAACAGTGTTAGACAACTGCCGGTGTACTCGCAAACAAATTAGCATGTACATAGTGATTGGGCAAGGAGTCAGCATACCTCTTCAAAAACCCATATGAAAAAGAAAAATGAAGAAGCAAAAATGGAAGCCACGGGACCATATGAAAAAGATTTTAATCTATCTTGCACTTTCTTCTTTCATCAAGTCTTCTTTCTTTCTTCTCTCTTGCAATATCAATCAGTCCATGTCCATGCCATTAAAATGGCAGACCCATTTTTCCTCCTTGCCCATCTGATCCCAACCACGAGTTCCCATTTTGAAATTCTAGATTTGGGTGATGTTTTGTTTCTATTTCTTGTTCTTCTGAATATAGTTGAAGGAGTCCTGATTTTATTTTCAATTTTACTTCAGACTACTCAATTTTCAGACTGCATTTTAACTGTTTGAATTCTGTACTACATGGCAGTTTTATATTGTATACTTGGGATCACATTCTCATGGCCCCAACCCTTATACTAGTGGTCAAGATTCAGCCACAAGTTTTGAATGGACAAACAGATTAAATCTGTTACTGATAGAAATGCAAATATGTGACTAAAAGCTGAAAAGCTAAAAAAAAATATCTTCATGAAAATCTGATAATTGAATATAAAATATTCATTCCCAACCATGAGAAGGCAAAGGAAGCAATATTTTTACTCATATAACAAACATATTCTTGAAGAGGATGGAGTAGCAAAGAATTATGTCAGCTCTGTTTTGCTCTATTCTTGATCAGTGAACACTGAAACCAGAAAACTAATAATAATTTCATTTTGTATCTTATAATTGACCTGGTGTTGTGATAATTTAAGAGAAAATCCCAACTTAGTGTCAGTGTTTGGGAACAAAGGGAAGTTTATTCCTTGGCTTCTACTTTTCAATATTTTTTATGAGGTCATGAGATTGGGAAAAGCTCATTTCAAAGTTGAAGTTTGTTTTCGTTGATGCCTTTTATATTCAGTGCACAGGGTGTGTGTGTGTGTGTGTTGCCTGAAAGAACAGTATATTCAATGTACCTTGAATATAGATTCAATGATCACCAATATAAATATGCTGGACAGTACATTCAATGTACCTTAGATATAGATTCAAAGGCTGCCACTATAATATTTTTGGCAACAGTTATATCTTTCTTTCTTTCTCTAATTGCTGATTTAATTTTTCTGTTGTGTTTTATAATCCATCTAAATATTAATACCAAATTTAACAATATAATGATTTGGATGTCGAATTTTATAGTATGAGTTAATATCAAAGAAATGAATATCTAATTCAACAGTATCATGTTCCATTTCCTTTAATATCACTATAAAAGTTTCCTGGTATGTTTATAATTGTCAACACAATAATTAATTATTTAAAAAATAATTAACATAAGTAATTAAGAAGTCGTGAAAGTCGTCCATCATCTTACCTCAGTGCTCTCTTAGGTCTTGACCTAGCCCAACCATCATGATGTTCTATATATGTCTGGTAACAAGAAAATGGAAGAAAGAAAATTGAGAAAGAAATAAGTCAATAATTGAAGTTCCGCTCTGTGATATTTATTGGGCATATTCTAAAATTATTTTATTTATCTAAAATACAAATTACTTTTGTAATATTCAAAGAGTATTGAATTTTTTTTTCAATATTACTTTGAACATTTATGATAGGGGGATCAATAGATATATAATTACGATAGATTTATTATTTAATTAGAGCAATCTTAAAAATTTTTTGTTGAAGGATAAACTTGTAAAAAATGATTCCAAAGATTGCTCTAATTAGCTGAGTCGAAATAGCTGACTCCAACACTCCGCCACTCCTCGAAGCAATTGGAGGGGATGTCAAAGATTGCTAACGAGTGCATTAATGAGCCGCAACACACTGTTAAGGTTTTCTGGATTAAAAGTATGATAATATATTAAAGAGTACTTAACTGATAATACAAAAATTATACTCCCTCCATACAATTGCCACTTTGAAGTTATATATATATATAGTAAAAAGGCTAATAAACAATCTAAAAATTAACAAAGTATAATTATATTTTATAATAAATCTTTATTAATTATGTAATAATCATGAATGCTTATTTCTTCTTTCATTATTGTTGAAGGATAAACTTGTAAAAAATAATTAATGTTATCTTGAAATGTTTTGTATTAATGGAGGGAGTGGAGTATTATGTTATAAATTAATAATTCATTTTTTAAATATATTTAGCTTTGGGTGAGTGCATTCTTTGAAACTTCCAACATAGGACTTGCTCGGGGAAAATCCCAATTCAAGACCTCCCAATAAAAATGTTTTCTAAAAATGACCTATAATAATTAAAATCCTCAAAAAGGACCTAAGTCCTTATAGGTAAAATAAATTGTTATTTTACCAAAATAGCCCTTTTTTTCCCCTTTTCCTCTCTATCTCATTGGCACCGGCAATGTTGCCAAAGGTCTGGTCACTGGTGGTAATAACTAATTTTCTAAGTGATGATAACTAATTTTTTAAGTGAGGATAACTAAATTTCTAAATAAGGGTAACTAATTTTCCAATCAAGAAGAAACTAAATTTTCAACGGGAGATAACTAATTTTCCAAGTGGCGATAACTATTTTTCAAAGTGGGGATATTTCACTATTCTGATGCCATTCACTAGAGCTTTGGTGATATCACTAGCGAAAAGAGCTCTGACAACACCAATGAGGTAGGGAGGAAGAAGGTATTTTGGTTAAACAACAATATTTTTTTTTTACCTATAAGAACTGTAATGCCCCTCATGATATCTTTATTGGTTTTGTGTTCAGGATCAGAGAAAGTAGGACGGACATGGTTCAAGAGAAAACAGAAAAGGGACTCTGAGCCGCGGCAAGGATCAGGGCCGCCGCGGCGAGAGACTTCCAGTGGCGTTTTTCTAAAATTTTATGGAGGAGCCGCGGCGAGAGTCGAGATTTTTGTTTAAAACCGGATCATTTCGGACGCTCAAACAGAAAAGAAACGAAAGGAAACCGAGGGAGATCGCGAGAGAGTTGTGCTAGGGTTTGATTCTTCGGCGTCCAGGGGTGATTTCAGACCGAGGGAGCTTGGATCTAAGTTGGTAAGTTAGTTCTACACCTCCCTCTCCGTTTTTGTTCGGTGGAAATATGGGGTTTTTGGTTTTGAGGTTGGGTTTTCGGTTTGTGACGAAATCCACCGATTGAAATGGTTTAAATGAGGTTAATAAAGTGTGTTTTGATGTTCTTGATGTTTGGGTTCGAGTTTGGAAGGGTTTATGTGTGATTTGAGCTTAACCCTAGGTTGTTTGCGGTTAGAACTCTTGGGAATCCGATATGTATGTATTTGAGTAGTATTTGAAGGGTCCCTAAGAGTTTATTGATGCATGAAAGGGGTGTTGGAACTTCGGGTTAAACCTTAAGTGATTAAATTGTGATATTGTGATTATGGGTATATTATGTTAATGGGAGAATTATGTATTATGAAGGTTATTTGGTTAGCTGTGTGGGGCTCAAGCGTATTGAAGTTCAAGAAAGCGTGTGGAACTTGCCTGAGCGTGGTATTGACAACCTGAGGTAACCGGGTGTTTGTTTATGTGGTTTTATACGATAGTATGTATAGTGTATATATATATATGCATGTCTCTTTCATACCACGATAGTGATATATTTGTGTGTTGTTATTATATATCGTGGTATGTGTATAGTAGATGATGTTTATGAGTATTGTGATGAGATATGTGATGAGGATATTGATGTGATATGATGTGATGATCATGATGTTTATGATGATACATTAGCATCACCACATGTTATTGTTACACTGAGATATATGACGGATAAAGTGGTGATGATGTGATAATATATGATATATGATGATAAATGAAATTGTTAGGGAGAATAAGGTTGGAATATGTGATATTGTATATGTTAGGGAGGATAAGGGTGGATTGTATGTGTTAGGGAGGATAAGGATGGGATATTGGTATATGTGTGTTAGGGAGAATAAGGATGGGTTTTATGTATATATGTGTTAGGGAGGATAAGGATGGGATATTGGTATATGTGTGTTAGGGAGGATAAGGATGGGTTATATGTATATATGTGTTAGGGAGGATAAGGATGGAAGTCCCAGAGAGGACGACATGCATATCATGCATTTTACATTGTATTCATATGTTATTTGATTCATATTTGTATATATATATATATGGTTATGTGTTGTTAATCCCGGTTACTGAGACATTGTCTCACCCCACCCTCTCCCATGACTAACCCTTTCAGGTGAAGGTTCTAGTACTAGCCCGGAAAAGCCAAGAGAATAGCTGTGTATGTGGGAAGTCTATGTAGTGTTTGTATTTTTGGATAATGTATTATGTGCCAAGTAGGATTGAAAGTTGTGTATTGAATGTATTAGATGGACAAGATTGTTATGGATGAATGTATGCATGGTTATGTTTATGTGGAATGTGTTATGCTAGTTTTGAGAGTGTTAAGTGTTTGGAAATTGGTATGGTAGCAATTGTGAGCCCAGGGTGGTTTGGGCCTGATGGTTGTGTTTTAGGGCCTGTAGCCCGTCTTGTCGTGTTGAGGTTCAAGGGGGTCAAAATTCAGAGGAGTGGTTCCTTTGAGATAAAACCTCTTTGGACATGTTGGTTCGGGGATTTTGGATCTGTATGGATGGTCTCTGAGTGACCAGTTGCCTTTGGTGACAATTGGAAGTGGTTAGTGATGAGTTTTGGTCAATAAGTGGCTAAAACGATGTCAGGGGTCTAGAATCTCCATACAGATTTGGATTGAGGTGAAAGTGGTGTCTGTGGTTAGATTGGGACTAGATTGACTTGTAGGAGTTGGAATCAAGTCAATCGGAGGTCGGAGCATAAAGTTATGCGCGTCAGAAGTTCGCCCCAAAGTGTTGAAGTACTGATGTGGGACATCAGCAAGGGGGCGCCGCGGCGCCAGCAGTCCAGGCTGTGGCGCCAGCCGTCCAGTAGCAAGTCATGTTCAGAGAAAGATGGAGCCGCGGCGGTACTATAGCGGCCGCGGCCCCAGCTCAAAATTTGGTATTTTTGGGGTTCGTTTCCGCTGGGTTGAGGCTGTGAGATATTGTTTGGAGTTGTTAGGTTGGATTTTGTGAGTATTGGTTACTTGTGGAGGTAGGATGTTACAAGAACTTTGATCCTTTTTTAGGATTTTAATTATTATAGGTCCTGTTTAAGGAATATTTTTAGTGAGACGTCCTGCAATGGGATTTTCCCTAAGATAGAGTTTACTTTCTAGTCCTTGATCCTTTTGAGACGTTCCAATTCAACTTTTATAAAAGAAGCATCAAAAGTGACCTTTGGTGAATACAAGAGAAAAGGTAAGTTTATGTAACATCCTCTATTCAAACACCTCCAGACCTGACCAAATCCTTCATAAACCAAACAAACATAACCCCAAACATCACAAGGGAATTTCCAATTCTTTAGAGTAACAGAAACACACCAGAAAAGCACCTGAACAGGACGAGGCCGCGGCCTGCTACAGTGACGCCGCGGCTCCAACCCTTCACAAACTCATTGGCGCCCACTGTCTTGCTGGCGCCGTAGCCTGGATTTATGGAGCCGCGGCCCCAGCATCAGAACTCATATAAGCAAAATGCTGATTTGCCGGGCCAACTTCAGACTCGCATAACATCTTGCTCCGAACTCCGATTGACGTGATTCCAACTCCTACAAGTCTCTCTTGTCATTATCTACCCATGGATACCAATTTCAACCAAAACTAACTCCATTTGCAGATTCTAGACACCCAATACCATTTTGACCACTTCTTGACCAAAACTCCAACTTACTACCTCCAATTGCCACTAAAGGCAACTGGACACCCTAAGAACCTTCACACAGGTCATATTTGGCTAGACTAACATGTCCAAGGAGGTTTTACCCCAAAGAAACCTTTCCTTCGAGAATTGACTCCCTTGAAACCCCAAAACCGCATAATGGGCTATATTCCCACACTCACATTCATGACCCAAAACCACACTTGGGCTCGCATTCAACCATTCTAGCATACAAATACCGGCTCATACCTTACAGACTCATACCGAGATCCACCATCACTCTCACACATCATACGTCATGCACACATCTTGCATAACATTTATTAACATCACTATCATCCCATGATATAATATATAAATAGTACTCCCAGGACTCTCATCCAGGAAACCAACTACAACAACCTACTTGGCACAAAATTACATAAACTAAATTATAACCATCAAATATACTTGAAATTCCCGAAGACTGAACGACTACCAACTCCTTGATCTCCTCTGAACTAGCACCACCAGAGTTTTCACCTGAAAGGTTAGTCATGGAGGGGAGGGGTGTGAGACAATGTCTCAGCAACCGGGATCAACAACACATAAACATATATATATATACAAATATGAATCATATAACATATGAATGCAATGTAAAATGCATGGTATACATGTTGTCCTCTCTGGGACTTCCATCCTTATCCTCCCTGACACACATATACATATAACCCATCCTTATTCTCCCTAACACACATACAAATATAACCCATCCTTATTCTCCCTAACACACATATACATATTACCCATCCTTGTTCTCCCTAACACACATATACAATCCACCCTTATCCTCCCTAACATATACATACATCACATACTCCAACCTTATTCTCCCTAACAATTTCATTTATCATCATATATCATACCTCATCACATCATCACCACTTTATCTATCATACATCTCGATGTAACAATAACATGTGGTAATGCTAATGTATCATCATCATCATCATGATCATCATAACGTCTATACATCATATCATATCACATCTATTATACGCATACCACGATATATAAAAACAACACACACACATATCACTATCGTGGTATGAAAAAGACATGCATATATACATAACTGTACATACTATCGTATAAAACCACATAAACAAACACCCGGTTACCTCAGGTTATCAACACCTCGCACGTAGGGTTTAAGCAAGCCTCCAGAGCACCCCAATCACGAACTATGTGCCTCCAATAGCCGATCTACCATTATAATAACATAATACCTTTAATTAACATAACTCCCATAACCTTACAATCCACATTCTAGTCGTCCAAGCTTAACCCGGAGTTCTAACAATATCCACACATATCAATAAACCTTAAACAACCATTCAAACACACACTAACACATACCATTTCAGATTTTCACTTCTTTTCCCAATTTCCAACCTAGGGTTTAACTCAAACCCATCATAATCCAATCAAAGCTCATACCCAAAGCTTCCTAACCCCACAAAACACTCTTACAACACAAAATCAAGTATTTTAATCGGTGAAAATCACTCAACCCAGAAACCCTAAGCTTCAACTCAACTTCCCCACCGAAAACAGAGAAGAAAAGAGAAAAGATAAGGCTAGGGATCGCTTACCAACAAGATCCAAACTCTTGGATGCTGGAAAACACTCCCTATTTGCCTGAAAGCTCGAACCCTAGGAAAGCCCATCGCGTCTTCTCCGTCGCTCTCTCTGTTTCTCTCTTTTCTTTTCATCCGAAATGATTCTGATTTAAACCAATTTTTCGACTCTCGTCGCGGCTCCAGATAAGTTCGCCGCAGCCTCCACCGAGTTCAGCTTAAAAATCGCTACTGGAAGTCTCTCGCCGCGGCGTGGAGCTCATTTCTTCTCCACTTGAACCTTCCTCCATTCTGTTTCCTTCGATCTTATATACAATGCCAAAGACAAGCATCATGAGGGGTGTTACAGTTTCCACCTTATCACTCCTCTTTTCTAATGAGGTAGGTAAGAATCATGGCTGGCAAGGACATATTCCCTTGCACTATTACCTCTTAGACAATGTTTCTCGTTTGAAGCTTATTGATGGAGAAAATTATGTTAGAAGAGATACCCATCTAAAGGCCACTTTGGTACACAGAAATTTTTTTGATGGAATGGGAACATAAAAATGAATGGAAATAGGAATTGAATAAGTTTTAAAAGTACGTTTGATATGCCAGAAAAAATTAATAGAATCCTAATCTAAACTTTGTTTGGTATTTATATTTTAATGGTGGAATGGAAGTTATAAGATATTAAAAGACAAAAATGGTGGGAGGCGACAATGGCTATATAGTTGACGGAGGTGATAGATCTAGACTTTTGTTCAAAGATTGACTGCCTTCATAAATTTGAAATGAAATAGCAGATCGATATGAAAAATGGTGTTAAAACCCACATCAAGACCCTCTCAATGCAATCATCCATGGAAAACCCAAGGTCGATGTTAGAATCACACCCACGTGGTTTGGCAATGGTGTGTGATGCTATGGGACAGAGCTTGGGAAATGGGTTGTTGATAAGGGACAAAATGGTCAACATATTTTTATTCCCAGGAAAGCTCACCCGTTCCATCAGATAGTGGCAGGAACGCTGCTTCCTTTATGTGCGACAATCTCTGTTTCCAAAGAAGAGCCCTTCCCATATACCAAACCAAGTAGTAAAATATAGATTCTCTCTCCCTCTCTTTTTCCATAGCAAACTTTCCTTCATACTAAACAGGACGTAAAAGAATTCTGGTCAACAATACTCAAATATGAATTCCTCAATAGTACTAAACACCATATAATTAAAAAAAATTACCCATATATCAAGGTGCTTAATTTTATTAAGATTGGTGCAATTTTGGGGACCAAATTCTTCTACCTACTTTGTAAAGTAATTTATAGAGAAATTATTAGGTATACCACAGAGTAGCACCACATCATCTATATATTATATTCTGTCCGATACAAATCTCACCTCTTTCTCTTATTTGCTTTTCTCTCTCTATTCTCTAGCATGAAAATTATTAAATTTAGTACTATTTTCATTTTTAGTAGAATGATTCACTACTTATATAAGGATAAGTTGAAACCTATGATACATAATATAAATATCGCATGTGATGTGTTTCCTGTTAGCAAGGCTGACTTCTCAAGAGGGGGGTGAATTGGGAAGTTTGAAATTTTTCTGCACAAAGCAAAGTAAGTGAAGATATCACAGTATAATGAAAACAACGTGTAAAACAGAGCAAGCTGAAAAGTAGAGATAAGGAGAAGAGAACTCAGTGATTTATCCTGGTTCGGTCTATCCACTTGACCTACATCCAGTCCTCAAGACACCTCTTGAGATTTATCCACTATCCAGCAAGAATTTCAACGGGCTTCTTACTAAAGCCACAGTACACGAGTGTGCTCTGTTCTGAGCTCTCTCAAACTCTCTAAGCACTTTCTCTATGTGCTTCCCAATCCCCTTGTGAATACCCCTCACAAGTAAATCTATCTTTCAGATGAAGAGTAGATTGTTTACAAATGAATAACTCTCTTGAATAGAGTAGATATGAAGGTTTAGGTACAAATAATGAAGTTGGAAGGGTAAAAGCTTTTGAGATGAAAATTCAGCAGAGATTCTGTATATACAAGTTTGATTCGTTACCCACAACTTCAAATGATGTTGTATTTATAGATTTAGGTCTCAAATATCCGTTAGAGACTAAATCTATCCGTTGGGGAAGTTATCCAACGGTTACTCTGAAAAACTATCCGTTTACCAACCGCATTTAATGTTTCTGACATACTGAAATTCGAATTTTGGTTGGCCAACAGACGAATTTCGAGGGAACCGAAGTTTAAAGCTTCCAACGTTAAAATGCGAAGTTCGTCTGTCCATGGAGTGAAATTTGAATTTTAAAACTTACAAAATATTTTCACAATGTGACATACGAATTTTTAAGAAGAAAGTTTTTCTGTTAAGTGTGAACAGTGTTTTCAATTTGCTACAGTGCCTTCGAAATTCGAATTTTGGAAGTCCAAAATTCGTCTGTCCATTGAACGTCCAAATAGGCACAGTAGTTCACTTTCTTTGAAATTCGAATTTTGACAGAGTGAAATTCGTCTGTCAGAGACTAGTTTTGAGACTTAAATCATTCTTGATCTCAGATGAACTTTATCAAACTTTCAGACGAATTTCTTCTATTTTCTCAAGTTTTGTTTTGTCTGAAATTCGAATTTTGAAAGAGTGAAATTCGAATGTCACAAAGTAACTTTTTTTGACTCAGATGAAAATTCGAATGTTTCTAAGTTAAAGTTCGTCTGTCAGAGAGCATTTTTTAAACTTAGTTTCTTTTTGATTTCAGATGAACTTTAGCAAAGTTTCAGATGAATTTCTTTGGTTTTCATAAATTGCATTTTGTCTGAAATTCGAATTTTGAAACTGTGAAGTTCGTCTGTCACAAAAAGGCTTCTTTCAGTCTTGATTGAAATTCGAATTTTGAATTACCAAAATTCGTCTGACAGAGGGACATCTCTCCAGACTTATTCAGTTTTAGCTCGAAATTCGAATTTCCAAAAGCAAAGTTCGAATTTCCAACTTGACAGTTCAGTTATTCTTTCAAACTTCGTCTGTTTGTGAGTATTTTCCAAATAAGTAAAGATTTAACTTCAAATCAAGGTTTGAAAACGTCTTTTTCTCAAATCAAAATCTTTTACCCAATCTAAACAAAAACTAAAGATCCTACAAAAGATCTAATAGCAAATACTCAGAAAATCTTCACTTGAAACAGCTTTGATCTTCATTGATATCTTCAATCCAAGCTCTTGAGTGTTGGTTTGGAATCATCAAAACTCTTGATCCAACATTCTCCCCCTTTTTGATGATGACAAAACAACTTACAAACTGGGTTAGTACTTGGGTTTGCTTACACAAGCTCCCCCTCAACATATGCATTACAGTTCATAAGATATCATTTTCAACAGATTAAGTGAAGAGATTCAAAGCCCAAATCATTGCAATCAAGAACATAATTTACTTAAACAAATTGTTGCAATACATATTTCAATCAGTTCTCAAAATATTGAACAAGCAATAAAACAATTAGAACTAGATACAACAAGAAGATTATAACAAGAAGATTCAGCCTAAGATCTAAAAACATCACTTCTTCTTTGGCTTAGACTTCTTGCTGTAAGTCTTTCCTTTTCCAGATGACTCAGTAGATCTTCCAGAGTGCTTAGTACCAGTTTGCTTTATCTTCTTCTTTGGCTTAGACTTCTTGCTGTAAGTCTTTCCTTTTCCAGATGACTCAGTAGATCTTCCAGAGTGCTTAGTCCCAGTTTGCTTTATCTTCTCCCCCTTTTTGGCATCATCAGAAAGCCCAGCAAAGTCCATTGGAGGAGGTATCTGAGTGAGAGGAACAACACGAAGAGGGACAGGAGCAAAAGGAATCTCTGGCTGAGCTGGTGCAGGGGGCTCAGCAGGCTCTTCATCAGAATCATCAGAGACCTCAAGCAGCTCTTGCATTTCCTGCCTGGAAAGAGCTAGCCGAGCTCTCTGTTCCTCTGACAACCCATAATCAGCTAGAGAAGGAGAGGCTGGTGCAGGAGGAGGAAATATTTCTTCAAGCCTTCTCCTTTGAGCTAGCAGAAGAGCATTGTGAGCAATAGCAGCAAAGTCAATAACAGGCACAATGCTTCTTTCCTCATTGCTCACATCTTCTTGTATGGCTGCAACCAGTCTTTCAACTTGCTCAGATTCTTGTACAGACAAAATTGAACGCTGAGCATCCTTTTGCATAGACTCATGAGGGCTTGTGGGTTGGAGACTGTTTTCTTCCAATCCATAGTCCAAGGGTGGACCAGGACTAGGTGATTTCATTTCATTAGCACCATCATTATCATGGTCAGTGGAAGCAATCTCGAAGGGACTTGGAGGCACAGGGGATGGAGACAGAGAAGGCTCAGGGATACCAGGCTGAGGTGGAGCTGAAGTGGTAGGAATTGCATTTCTAATTTCTTCATAGGCATCAGCCACCACCTTCATATTCACAGCCAATTGATGGATCTGATCTTGTAGATGAGCAAATTTGGCATTTTGCTCATCCCTAATGTTGAGAATGAGTGTTGACAGATTGTCAAACAGCTCAGTGATCTTAGTTGGCTTGGCTCGAGAGGAGGGAGTGGAAGGAGGGTGAGTAGGCCTGGATGGGGATGGAATAGGCTGAGGTACAGATCTGCCAGGAGCCTCAGAGGTGCCTTCTTGTTGGAGGGATGCATCAGCAACAAAGAACAAATCTTCAGATTTTCCTGCTCCCTTACCAACCCAATGTCCTTCATCTCTTTCAATGCCCATCCTTTGCAATTCTTCTTCTTTGAAGGCCTCAGTGAGCTTCCCTTTCCCCTTTTCAATGTGCTGAATCCTAGCATGCTGTAGGATTCTTGAAATAATTGCTGCATAGGGGAGTGTGGAATCTTTCCTCTGATCCCTTGCCTTTATCATACGCTGGAGAATGATATGACCCATATTGATCAGCTTCCCACGTATGATGGCAGTCATCACATGAGTTTCTGCCCTTGTTATCAAATTGAAGCTGCCACCCTTGTTGAATATGATTCTGGACACTATGTAGTGCAAGATTCTTACTTGTACACTGAGGTCTGTGGGCTTCAACAGATTTATTGTGGGCCTATTCTCCCTTCTTCTGAACAAGGTGTCCAAGATAGTGCTCTCCTTGTAATATAGGAAGGGCTCACCTTCTTCGTCAGCTGTGCTAGCCTCATCCATATACCCAGAGGCTGTAATGTCAACTTTCAGCCCATCTTGACCTGGGATTTCCAATACCTCATTGAAGGTTTCATCAGCAAGCCAAATGGTCCTTGATCTCAAGGTGACCTCCCATTTCCTTTTCTTGCTGTTATATTTAAGAGAGGCATACCAAGTCTTCACTACGTCATCATCATACTTTTCAGCAATTTCCAACAAATTTCTATATTTTATCAACCATATTGCAGCATCAAAATTGTTGGATATCAGAAATTGTTCTATATTTACACAGTGAGGCTTGATTACCTTTTTGTTTGAAAACTTGGTGGTATACTCTTCTTGAATCTCTGCGGTGCTCCACAGAGGTAGTGTAGTCAATTCAAACTCTCCAGATTCAGTAGAAGAAGAGGAAGCTATAGCAGCAGTATCAGCCGAAGGAACTGCAGATTTTGAAGATGAGGGCCCAGTTTTCTGAGATTCTGACTTGGATGATGATTTTTGACGTTTGGAAGGAGTAGCTTTACCGGGTTTGGCCTTTCTCTTGGATTTCTCTCCTTCCTTTGTAGCATATTGAGATTTGACCGTCCTCTTAGGCCGAGTTCCAGCTTGTCCTGTTCCAGGAATCTTCACTCTCGCCATTTCTTGGTTGAATGATGCAGAATGTGGCTTAGAATAGATTTAAAAGATGCGAAAGGAAGTTTAATCGGTGAGAAAAGACGGTTTTTGGACAGGAGTTAAGAGGATTGAAGAGAGAATCAGAACAGACTTGGAGGAGTTACAAATAGGGTTGCGTCTGTTCTGTGGGAAACCGTCAGTTTTAACGCATGTAACCGTCTGTCAGACGAATTTTGAGGGGTCAAAATTCGAACTTTGGGCAGTTACAAGTTAAACCGTTCAGCACACCTTACTGACAGACGAATTTTCATCCTGAAAGTTCGTCTGACAGAAGTTTGAAATAATCAATACAAACACAACAGACAAATTTTGCTCCGACAAAATTCGAATGTTGAGAAGAAAAACAGCTTCAACAAACAAAACTTCAACCAATAGACGAATTAAGCATGCAGAGCATTCAATCATCAAGAGCATAAGTCAACAGACGAATTTTGAACTGAAACTTCGAATTTTTGTAACTTTTATAAATATTGTCCAACATTAGTATGTTAAGAAGTAATAATTCATATAACAGTAATGGACAATCATAACCTTGAATTTTCTGGTTTTTGAAAATTCGAACTTTCAAGCTTCAACAGACAAATTTCGAGGCATTACCGAGAACTGTTCAAGGCATAACAGGCCAAAGTTCGTCTGTTGATCAACCAAAATTCGAATGTTGACCATGTTGACCAGTTCAAAAACACAGATTATTAATGAAATTCATCTAGCAATCAAACATCATACAAATTTCAACTTTAAAAACTTACAGAATGGATCCAGACCTTAGAATATTTATCATTCACTTCATTTTCTGGTTGTTCCAATCTGGAATGCTCCAATCTTTCAAACTTTTAGCCATTGATTTTCACAAGGAGCACCTGCAACTATACTAACACATACTCCGATGCTCAAGTTAGAATAAATTCTAATATTAAAAATTCTGAAGACAGAATTGCACAGAAATGACTTACAATTCATTGGGATTTACCATTCCCAATTCTCTCCTTATTTTGCAATGCCTGTCTTCTGGTAGAGGTTTGGTTAGTATGTCAGCTAGTTGATCCTCTGTTGGGATGTATTCCAGCTTAACTTCTTCTTTCAGAACATGATCCCTTATGAAGTGGTGTCTAACCTCAATATGTTTCGTCCTTGAGTGCATGACAGGATTCTTAGTGATGTTTATGGCACTTTGATTATCACACATGATGGGTATCTCTTTCATTTTAACCTCAAGATCTTCAAGCTGCTGCTTCATCCAGATGACTTGGGCACAACAGCTTCCAGCTGCAACATACTCAGCTTCTGCAGTGGATAGAGCTACACTGTTTTGCTTTTTGCTGAACCATGAAACCAGGGATCCTCCAAGAAACTGACAAGTTCCACTTGTGCTTTTTCTGTCAGTTTTGGATCCTGCAAAGTCAGCATCAGTGTATCCTTTGAGATCTTCTCCATTGCCTTTTGGATACCAAAGACCCATCTGTGATGTTCCAATTAGATATCTGAAAATTCTTTTCACAGCTGTTGCATGGGTTTCTTTGGGGCATGATTGGAACCTTGCACACATGCAGACACTGAACATAATGTCAGGTCTGCTGGCAGTTAGGTACAGCAGGGATCCAATCATTCTTCTGTATTGAGTAATGTCAAACATTTTCCCATTTTCATCCATGTCCAGTTTGGTTGTAGTGGCCATAGGTGTTCCCATTGGCTTGGCATTCTTCATTCCAAACTTCTTTAACAGCTCCTTTAGATACTTGGATTGACTGAGAAAGATACCATCATTAAGCTGTCTGATTTGCAATCCAAGGAAGAAATTGAGTTCACCCATCATAGACATCTCGAATTCTCCCTGCATTAACTTAGAAAATTCCTTGCAAAGAGTTTCATTAGTAGCACCAAAAATAATATCATCAACATAGATTTGGACAATTAGTAAATCTTTATCCTCTTTCTTAGTAAATAGAGTTGTGTCAACTTTGCCTCTGTTAAACCCTTTTTCAGTCAGAAAGTTGCTCAATCTTTCATACCATGCTCTAGGGGCTTGTTTTAATCCATAAAGAGCTTTCTTCAGTTTATAGACATGGTTTGGTTTTGTAGAATCCTCAAAGCCTGGAGGTTGATCTACATAAACCTCTTCCATGATATATCCATTCAGAAAGGCACTTTTTACATCCATTTGATATAGCAAAATATTTTTCATGCATGCATAAGCTAGTAGAATCCTTATAGCTTCTAATCTGGCTACTGGTGCAAAGGTTTCTTCAAAATCAATACCTTCTTCTTGATTATACCCTTTAGCAACTAATCTAGCTTTATTTCTGATTATAGTTCCAGTTTCATCAAGTTTGTTTCTGAAAACCCATTTGGTACCAATAACAGGATGATTTTTGGGTCTTGGAACTAAATCTCAAACTTGATTTCTTTCAAACTGATTTAGTTCATCTTGCATTGCCAAAATCCAGTAATCATCAGTTAAGGCTTCTTCAGCACATTTGGGTTCAATTTGAGAAATGAAAGCACAATTTAGCATTTGATCCCTTAACTGTTTTCTGGTTTTGACTCTCTCTTGAACATCTCCTATCACTTGATCAACAGGATGATTCCTTTGATATCTCCAAGCTCTAGGGAGTTCTTGAGATGTTTCTTCATTATTTTCTTCATCAAACTCTTGCTCCTGGATATCTTCCTCTATGTTAACAGATTCAGATATCTTTAGAGGTTCAGTTCTACTTTTATCAGATATGCCCAGTTTTTCAAAATTGAAAGCAAGATCATCCTTATTGGTAACATGTTTTGAAACAGTTTCATTTTCAATGAAAACCACATGCACAGATTCCTCTACCACATTTGATCTTTTATTATAAACTCTATATGCCTTACTCCTACTAGAGTAGCCAAGAAATATACCTTCATCTGATTTGGCATCAAATTTACCTAGGTTTTCTTTGCCATTGTTGTGAATGAAGCATTTGCACCCGAACACATGGAGATGGGACAGATTTGGCTTTCTCCCCTTGTACAGCTCGTATGGAGTCTTTCCTAGGATGGGTCTGATGTATGCTCTATTGATGATGTAACTTGCTGTGTTCACTGCATCAGCCCATAACACTTGAGAAAGTTCCTTCTCATTCAGCATAGCTCTGGCCATCTCCCCAATAGTTCTGTTCTTCCTTTCTACTACTCCATTCTGTTGAGGAGTCCTAGGAGCAGAGAAGTTGTGGTCAATTCCATGCTCACTACAGTACTCCAGGAAGTATGCATTTTCAAATTCTCCTCCATGATCTGATCTGATGGACACAATAGAAATACCTTTCTCATTTTGCACTTTCTTGGCTAAGGTTACAAATGCATCAAAGGTATCACTTTTAGAAGAAAGAAATAATGTCCAAGTAAATCTAGAATAATCATCAACAATAACAAGCACATACAGATTGCCACCTAGACTCTTTACCCTTGATGGTCCAATTAAGTTCATATGCAACAATTCAAGTGGTCTTGTTGTGGTAACTGTGTTTTTGGATTTGAAGGATGATTTAGTTTGTTTTCCTTTTAAGCATGCATCACATTCTTTATCCTTTTCAAAAGATAATTTTGGCAAACCAGTAACTAGTTCATTTTTAACCAGTTTAGACAATTGATTCATATTGACATGAGCTAATCTCCTATGCCATAGCCAACTATCATTATCTTTACTGATTAAGCAAACAGAATCTAAAGGAGAAAGTTCATCAAGGTCAATAGTATAGCAGTTACCATCCCTTTGAGCCTTGAGGATTACTCTGTGATCACTTTTTCTGATGACCAGGCAAAACTTTGAGTCAAATAGCACCCAGTTTCCTTTGTCACAAGTCTGACTCACGCTTAGTAAGTTGTGGTTGAGGCCAATCACAAACAGCACCTCCTCAATGGATGTTTCAGGATTTTTGCCCACAATGCCAATACCAACAATTTTACCATATTGATCACCTCCAAAGGTCACCTTTCCTCCTTTCTTGTCTCTAAGGGTGATGAACTTCTCCTTGTCACCAGTCATGTGACTTGAGCAGGCACTGTCCATATACCATTTGTTGCTTTTCTTAGCTTTGAGACAGACCTGCAAAACAATGTTTATGATTTCTTTTTAGGTACCCAAATTTGCTTGGGTCCTTTTTGGTCAGTATATTTTTCCCTAGATGCAGATGCAACTTTGGAAACCCATCCAACTTTCCTGCCAGGTCCATTTTTCCTCAAATCACAAGAACTGGAAATATGTCCCTTTTTGTTACAGAAATGACATGTAGTGAAGGGACTGCTAGATTGAGATGCAGGAAGAAAACAGTGCAGGTAATACTTTTGTCTAGCATGCCTTGGCTGATCATACGTTTCAATGTGAGGTGATGCATTAACTTTCTTTTTATTGTTCTTAGCATGCACAAAATGTCTCATATATGCATTTTGATTTTTCCTCCTAATCTTTTCCTTGACAGCACATGGATCATAGCCAAGACCAGCTTTTCCTTGTGATATTCTTTGGCTCCCCATCAGGGCAAACAACATGTCTTTACCTCTAGTGAGCCTAGACATGCTTTTAACTAGATAATCATTCGTTTGTTTAAGCTCAGTGCATGAAGTGCAGCAAACAGATTCAGAAGTAGATAAAGAAGAAGTTTCAGAAACTGTGCTTTGAGACTCCAGCTTGCTTATCTTTTTCTTTGCCAATTTTAGTTCTTTAGCAACTTTAATAAATTCATCATGAAGCTCATGAAATGCATCCAGTAATTCAGAATAGGAAGGTTCAGATTCATATACCTCTTCATCCTGATCACTGCTGTATGAAGGTGTAGCTTCTTCAGAAGCAAGTGCCATCAGACAAATGTTAGCAATCTCATCTTCATCTTCTTCTTCCTCATCTGAGTTGTTGCCCCATATGGATGAGATGTACGCCTTCTTCCTTTTTTCTTTGTCAGCACCTTTCTTTTCTTTTTCTTGCTTCTTGAGGAATTGGGGGCAGTCCCATTTTATGTGTCCCTGCTTCTTGCACTCATAACAAGTCACAGATTCTTTTGCCTATTTCTTGCTTTCTCCAGCAGCTACTTTCTTGAAGAATCTCTTGTTCTTCTTCTTGCTGTAGAATCTTCCGAATTTTCTGACCATCATAGCCAAGGTTTCCTCATCAAGTTCATCCTCTTCGTTAGATTCTTCTTCCTTTTCATCAGCAGTTTTGAGAGCAAGGCCTTTCTTCTTTCTGTCCAGCCCGGCTTCCTTGAGAGCTTTGATTTTTCCTTCATACTCCTCAAGGCTCCCGAAGAGAGCTGTGACAGAGCCCATTGATTCTCCTCTGGCTTCTTCTATTGCTGTCACCTTGGGCTGCCATTCCAGAGGGAGAGCTCTGAGAATTTTTCTCACTTTCTCTGATTGAGTGTATTCCTTTCCTAGGCTCTTTAGTTGATTCACAATGAGAGTGAATCTCTTTTGGAGCTCCTTTACAGTTTCTCCTTCAGACATCCTGAAGCTCTCATACTCTCCAATGCACGTATTGAGTCTGTTCTCCCTGACCCCAGATGTCCCTTCATGTGCAATCTGCAGAGTGTCCCACATCCCTTTTGCAGTGGTGCATTGTGAAATTCGTCTGTCAGAGACTAGTTTTGAGACTTAAATCATTCTTGATCTCAGATGAACTTTATCAAACTTTCAGACGAATTTCTTCTATTTTCTCAAGTTTTATTTTGTCTGAAATTCGAATTTTGAAAGAGTGAAATTCGAATGTCACAAAGTAACTTTTTTTGACTCAGATGAAAATTCGAATGTTTCTAAGTTAAAGTTCGTCTGTCAGAGAGCATTTTTTAAACTTAGTTTCTTTTTGATTTCAGATGAACTTTAGCAAAGTTTCAGACGAATTTCTTTGCTTTTCATAAATTGCATTTTGTCTGAAATTCGAATTTTGAAACTGTTAAGTTCGTCTGTCACAAAAAGGCTTCTTTCAGTCTTGATTGAAATTCGAATTTTGAATTACCAAAATTCGTCTGACAGAGGGACATCTCTCCAGACTTATTCAGTTTTAGCTCGAAATTCGAATTTCCAAAAGCAAAGTTCGAATTTCCAACTTGACAGTTCAGTTATTCTTTCAAACTTTGTCTGTTTGTGAGTATTTTCCAAATAAGTAAAGATTTAACTTCAAATCAAGGTTTGAAAACGTCTTTTTCTCAAATCAAAATCTTTTACCCAATCTAAACAAAAACTAAAGATCCTACAAAAGATCTAATAGCAAATACTCAGAAAATCTTCACTTGAAACAGCTTTGATCTTCATTGATATCTTCAATCCAAGCTCTTGAGTGTTAGTTTGGAATCATCAAAACTCTTGATCCAACATTTCCGATATGCCGATATATTTAAATCTAAAAATATATAATATGATAATTCTAAAATACGTATATATAAAATATAAAATAATCCATAAAACACTAGAAATATAATTGCAATAAAAAATACAAACTAGAAACAAACACTTAAAACCTTTTAATAATATTAAATACCAAAAGCATAATATGAAACCAAAAAAAGTCAAGGAAGGAAGCAATAATATTAAACCCTATGAGAATATATACTTGGAGTATAAGTAGAAAAAAAATAAAAGAAATCTATTTAAATTTTAGATGAAAAAAGTCTTTATGATAAAAAATATAACATAATATTTTTTTTAGTAGTTTTTATAATAAAAACTAAGTTTTTAATTGATAAATGAATATAATATTTATTTTAATTTAAAAAAAATGCCATGAAATATCTAAAAAATATCAAACTATATCGGTTTGAATCCAACACATATTAGATACATATTGAAAATTAATGATTCATTTTTAATAAAAATAATAAATTGAATACTTCATTGATACATATTGAACAAGTATCGACGCGTATTAGTATTGGAGAAGCATCCAATATGGATACATTAAGCAATTTAAAGTATAAGTGCATCATCAGTTGAAACAAACTGGTAGCAGAAGCCTTAATAGTAAAATTAGATTTGTTTTCAGAAGCTAAAATTTTTACATAATAATTATTTTTAAATTTTTTAATAAAAAAAGTTAGTAACAGGAAAAAACAAAAACTCTTGAGTTGTACAAATTTTTTTCTTTTTGTGTTGTTTTGTTTTTAGGGTTGGGAGGGGGTATGGTTGTGGAACTTAAGTCCGTAGAGAGATAAAAAGTTCTGAAGGTATAAAATATGGACACATTATGTATGAGTCTTTTTTTTTTTCTACTGGACAAAGCATATATGATGAGGCACTCTCAGAATATCTAATAGTTTCTAGTGGAATTTCTAGTGGAAAGAATCAATATCAAAATTTGAGGAACAAAATGTGTAATTAATCCCATTTTGTTCGAAGGTACCATGGATGTGTCACAGGCTGAGGATTGGATTGGATTGAGCAAAATAGTTGAAGATATAACATCCTACCTCCACCAATAACCAACACTCATAAAAATCCAACCTAACAACTCCAAACAACATCTCACAGCCTTAAACCAGCGGAAACGAACCCCAAATACAAAATTTTGAGCTGGGGCCTGTGACACATCCATGGTACCTTCGAAAGCCGGAGGATTAAACTTCCGAAAGTCCTTCAACTGTGAGGAGATACCCCTTCTTCCGACCCTTGGGGCTCTCTCAGGCTCCACCACATTCTCATCTTCTCCTGCATTCAGATCCACAAATATACCAGCTTCTTCATTCACATCCTCCTATTCATGCCTGTCCATTCTCTCTTGCAACCTGTTCAACAACTCCCCCTGAGTGTTCACCTGATTACTGAGGCCAGCCAACATCTCATGCATCTGCCTCATCAGGTCACTGCTACTCTGTCTTCCTCTTCGAGACATTCTTCCTACTTACAAGCAACAACACATTCAATTATACGGTTCTAGACTAGCATTGCAGTGGGAATATAGTCTATGCATTTGAATTTGTGCCAAGTAGTACTTCAAGCAGAAACAAAGGCCCAAAACCATTGCTCTGATACCAAAATGTAACATCCTACCTCCACAAGTAACCAAAACTCATAAAAATCCAACCTAACAACTCCAAACAACATCTCACAGCCTCAAACCAGCAGAAACGAACCCCAAATACAAAATTTTGAGCTGGGGCCGCGGCCGCTACAGTACCGCCGCGGCTCCATCTTTCTCTAAACATGACTTGCTACTGGACGGCTAGTGCCACGGCCTGGACTGCTGGTGCCGCGGCGCCCCCTTGCTGATGTCCCACATCAGTACTTCAACACTTTGGGGCGAACTTCTGACGCGCATAACTTTATGCTCCGACCTCCGATTGACTTGATTCCAACTCCTACAAGTCAATCTAGTCCCCATCTATCCATAGACACCACTTTCACCTCAAACCAACTCCGTATGGAGATTCTAGACCCATAACACCGTTTTGGCCACTTATTGACCAAAACTCGCCACTAACAACCTCCAATTGCCACCAAAGGCAACTGGTCACTCAGAGACCATTCATACAGGTCCAAAACCCCCAAACCAACTTGTCCAAAGAGGTTTCACCTCAAAGGAACCACTCCTCTGAGATTTGACCCCTTGGAACCCAACTGGACCAAATGGGCTACAGACCCTTAGACAAACCAACTAGGCCCAACATCACTCTGAACTCACATACAGACACTCCAACATCCAAACCATGCATACAACCTACATAAACATACATACATCCATCCGTACAAATCCTTTATCAATTCCTTTAGGCTATCCATTACAAACATACTACCCTACTTGGCTCAAGGCACAGTATCTAAATTACACACACTACATAGACCTAGTATTCCCACGTACACAGCTACTCCCGCGTCTTCTCCGGACTAATGCCAGAATCGTCACCTGAAAGGTTAGTTATGGGAGAAGGGTGTGAGACAATGTCTCAGTAACCGGGAACAACCACAAACAATATCTATATATATACTGATCCACACAGTCGTGCAATGCAATGTAAATGAATGGTATGCATGTTCTTCCTCATACAAGGCTAGAACCACGAGCTGTCGTCATAACAAGACATTTTAATAGATGATTCCCTTCCAACAGTCGGTGAAGGCCGATTCCGGGACATCACCAAGCTCACCTTACTCTAATGCAACCCGGCCAATGGTTACACTAAAGCTCGGACCGTGGCTCTCCTTCCCCTGGACCATCACGAATTAATGGTGATTTAGGGAAGGTGCATCCCCCAAATCCACTGCCACCTGGCTCTCCTGAGGAGAGGATTTAGTGATAGGGATATTTCATCATATCATATTATCCTTTGCCGCCTGGCTCTCCCATGGAGAGGATTTAGCGACAGGGATCTTTATCATATCATCATCTCATATCACATCATATCATCATCACCTCATCATCAATCTCTCACTATGCAATCATATGGTGATGATGCTAATGTCATGCCAACATGCCTCTACACACACACACACACACACATATATATATATCATTATCATCGCAATCATCATATGCACATGCTAGCATGCAATGGTATGGGGATGCTACACATCACAATACAACCATCATACATCAATTAGCCGTGCATATCACACCATATAAGAAAATCATACATATACACAATCAATATCGTACAAACAATACAATACAAACACACACCCGGTTACCTTAACTGTCGTTACCACATGCACACGAGTTCCACAAGCTTCCTTGAACTGTTTAATACACATGAACCCCTCTCGATAGCCGACAACCTTTATAATACCACAATTCTTCTATTAACACAATATACCAAACATCACAGTATAACTACATTGACCTAACCCAAGGTTCCAACACCCTTTTCATGCATCAATAAGCTCTTAGGGATCACTCAAACACTACACAACCTCATACTCTTCGGATTCCCAAGAGCCCTAACCAAGAATAACCTAGGGTTAAGCTCAAATCACACATACACCCTTCAAAACTCACATCCAAGCAACAATGATACCAAAACACACTCCATTAACCTCAAATCATCCATTTCAATCGGTGGATTTCACCCCAAACCGGAAATCCAACCTCACAATCGGAAATCCCAAATTCTAACCGAAGAAAATGGAGAGAGAGGAGTAGAGAGCACTTACCAACTTGAATCCAAGCTCTTGAGGTCCGAAAATCACTCCTAGAAGCCGAAAAACTCGAACCCTAGCACTGCTCCTCGCGTTCTCCTTCGGTTTCCTCCGTTTCTTTCTTTCTCGATCGACTGAAATGATCCGGATTTAAACAATTTTTACGACTCTCGCCGCGGCGGCCCTGCTCCTCGCCGCGGCGCCACCAACTAATCCGGAACAATGCCACTGGAAGGTCTCTCGCCGCGGCGGCCCTACTCCTCGTCGCGGCGCGAAGTCCCTTTTCTGTTTCCTCTTGAACCATGTCCGTCCTACTTCCTCTGATCCTGAACACAAAACCAATAAAGATATCACGAGGGGTGTTACACACACCAACCTAAGGACTCATTTGGTTCATTTCCTGTTTATTCATAGAGTGAGAATCCAAATTCTATTCCCACATTTATACTGTTTAATTAATTGGTTAGACATGAAAGTGAGAATCTGGACTCATATGAGAATGAAGCTAGCTAAAGATGTAGGAGTTAACTTTCTTACCTTGGACCCTAACTTTGCTTATTCCTATCATTGGGAATGGAGACCAAATAACAGAAATGACCTTAATTATAAAATATCATTCTTAAAATACCCTTCACAGATTATGTACCACATTTTCTCTTGAAAATTCTTCACTAGTTCCTACAAGTTATTTAATGTAATTTTTTCTATATGATTTTTTTCTCTAAAAATATTTAATTTAAAAAATTTAAAATAAAAAATAATAAGAATTAAAATATATGTAAGTTTCTCGTCAACTTTTTATATTACCATTTATGCTTCGATATTTTTATTTGATAAAAAAAATATGTAAAAGTTTAAAATATGATGTTATTGTCTGAGCAAAAAAAAAAAAGGTTATCCATTCCTAACTAAAAAAAAGAAGAAAAAAAAAGGTCACGTTATGAACACAAATTGAAGTAATTGATGTTGGGCTAAATTTTTACTTAGAGGTAATTCTGATTTTTTGCACATTATTCACATCACATTCCATCTCTTTTTTATGTCCAACCAAATAAATTCAAGTTATTACATATGTCTTTCCTATGATGAACCAAACAAAATTTTGACTCACGAGATTCCATTCTATTCCATTTCTAACTATTTCATTCCAATTCATTCCTAATAATTCTGCAACCCCAACAGGCCCTAAGTTTGTTATGATATATATTTTATTTTTTATTATATCCAAAAAAAAATTGAATATTAATCATCATTCGTATTTCATTCTATCTTCATCATTGGAGAAATATATTATTCTTTATGAAATATAAATAAATATATTTTTTAGTAAAACTAGATTAATTTTTTCCGTGATGTTTCTATTTTATAAACATAAGGGTTATCAGGTATTTCGATTATTTTATTTTTTTTCTAATTACTTATGAAATTTTCGTTATCTTTGTTTTTAGTTTTTGATGAAAGGATCATTATATTTTTTTGGACGCCGATAATCATCTTTTTTCTGGCGTGCTGGACAAAATACTGGATTGAAGTACGTTAAACAAAGATGATTGAAAAATGATACTGTATTTCTGATTATCATATACACTTATATAGATTTTTGTCTCCACATGCATGGATATCGGGGTAGGACATAATTCAATACATCAAATATAACAAATTTTAAAATATAAGTGTACGAGATATACAAATAGAATTTATATATATATATTCAATAAATTAATATACTAAAGATAAGAAATTGTGAAAAAATCAAGTTTAAAATAAGTATTTTAAAAGTAATATAAATATATCTAAAATTAAAAAAATTTAAAATTGAGTTTTTCTATAAAATCTTAAATTATTTTAGAATATATATATATGTGTGTGTGTGTGTGTGTATGTATGTTAAAAGGAATTAAAAATTAAAGTATCGGTGTAATAGAGTATATATTTTAGAAGGAAATGATTGCAGAGTTGTTTCACTCTCATCAATCTCCTCAAAAGAGAAAACATTCAAAGAATAAGCAAGTTTTGAGCAAAGAGCCATATTTAAAATTTCCAAAGAGATCAGAGAAAATAAATAAAGAATTAGGAATACTAAAAAGATTACTACAGCCTTTTAAATTTAAGAATTTGAGCTTTGAAAGCTGAGCAATTGATGGATCAGTATGCGGTAATTCATTGCATCAAGATCGAGCTTTCAAGATTTGGCATCCATGTAAAATCTGGCATCTCGATCAAGTTTGTGGAGCCACAAAGATTCATGGTTTCGCAAGTAAGGGAAACTCTGAATGAGAAAGAATGAGCGTTAAGACAATTAGTTGTGTTAGTATTTGTAAACAATAATAGTTCAAAAAGTATAATAACATGTAAAAGACATAGATATATAAATGCTTTTGAATGTATAATTACAAATTATTAATTCTACACACAAGCACACATGCATGCTTAATATTACCTTTCACCTTCCGATATTTCTGTGATGCAGCTATTAGGCATAATCAACTCAACAAATTTTTGTGGATCAAAACTTGATGGTAAACTTGTGAAAGGATATCGGTGCCACGAACTATATTTTAACTGTTTAGAAAGATGACCAAGGGTTCTGAAAAATTCACGTTACGAAATATGAGCAGTTCAAGGTTGCTCATTTGTGATAAAGATTCAATCCTCAATGTAATATCTTTGAAATCTTCCAGATCTAAGACTATAGCTTTAACTGTATTAGTAGCCTGGATAAATGCATTTATATATTAATAAGGAATTGTCAAAAGACTTTAATTTTAATAGATTCTAATGTTCAACCAAAAAGAAAAAGGTGGGAAAACTTACTGCATTATCTTTCAGAACATAATATATATTGTCAAAATTGTTGAGTGTGGGCTCCCTTTTTATGTGAGAAAAGCCCAAACCTAAAGACTCATTATGTATCTTATTTAAGTAGAGAGGGGTCATATTAGAGAATAAAATTGTTATCATATTCAAGTTAGAATAATCGTCTTTGAGAGAGGAGAAAAGAAAAACGTTATTTTTGCATATTCACAAAGTAATCACGGTAAAAATTCATTTGTAGATTTGTTAACTGTTGGATCAGGCTGCAATTTTGTCAGAAGGTTTGAAACATCTGGTTATTTATTTTCAATAGTTAGATTAGTATCTTGTAGTCTTTTGTGAGAGCTATTCAACTCGTACTGAATCTGTATTTTTGAAAATTTTCATCTTCTTGATTCTCTGTTATAAGCTTTTTGCTTCGGTTATTAGGAGGGCTATTGATACTGATTTGTGCATTTGATTGAGACTCTGTTATACTCCTATTTTGATCATTGTAGAGTTGTTTTTATTGGTTTGGATGACCCATGTTTTTTACCTTTACCTTGAAGGGTTTTCCACATTAAATATCTTGATGTTTCTTGATGTATTTGTGCTATTTATATTTTGTTATATATTTGTTTGATTGCTCCTCATAAATTCTTGTAAGTAAGAGAAATTTATTTCTGTTGTTTATTTGTTATTGTTCCTATTAAAGTGGCATCAAATTTGTAAAATCCTACCTCCACAAGTAACCAATACTCACAAAATCCAACCTAACAACTCCAAACAGCATCTCACCTCAAACCAGCGGAAACGAACCCCAAAAATACCAAATTTTTAGCTGGGGCCACGGCCGCTACAATACCGCCGCGGCTCCATCTTTCTCTGAAACATGACTTGCTACTGGACGGCTGGCGCTGCGGCCTGGACTGCTAGCGCCGCAGCGCCCCCTTGCTGATGTCCCACATCAGCACTTCAACACTTTGGGACGAACTTCTGACGCGCATAACTTTATGCTCCGACCTCCGATTGACTTGATTCCAACTCCTACAAGTCAATCTAGTCCCAATCTAACCACAGACACCACTTTCACCTCAATCCAACTCCGTATGGAGATTCTAGACCCCTGACATCGTTTTAGCCACTTATTGACCAAAACTCATCACTAACCACTTCCAATTGTTACCAAAGACAACTGGTCACTCAGAGACCATCCATACAGATCCAAAATCCCCGAACCAACATGTCCAAAGAGGTTTCATCTCAAAGGAACCACTCCTCTGAATTTTGACCCCCTTGAACCTCAACATGACAAGACGGGCTACAGGCCCTAAAACACAACCATCAGGCCCAAACCACCCTGGGCTCACAATTGCTACCATACCAATTTCCAAACACTTAACACTCTCAAAACTAGCATAACACATTCCACATAAACATAACCATGCATACATTCATCCATAACAATCTTGTCCATCTAATACATTCAATACATAACTTTCTATCCTACTTGGCACATAATACATTATCCAAAAATACAAACACTACATAGACTTCCCACATACACAGCTATTCTCTTGGCTTTTCCGGGCTAGTACTAGAACCTTCACCTGAAAGGGTTAGTCATGGGAGAGGGCGGGGTGAGACAATGTCTCAGTAACTGGGATTAACAACACATAACCATATATATATATATACAAATATGAATCAAATAACATATGAATACAATGTAAAATGCATAATATGCATGTCGTTCTCTCTGGGACTTCCATCCTTATCCTCCCTAACACATATATACACATAACCCATCCTTATCCTCCCTAACACACATATACCAATATTCCATCCTTATCCTCCCTAACACACATATACCAATATCCCATCCTTATCCTCCCTAACACATACAATCCACCCTTATCCTCCCTAACATATACAATATCACATATTCCAACCTTATTCTCCCTAACAATTTCATTTATCATCATATATCATATATCATCACATCATCACCACTTTATCCGTCATATATCTCAGTGTAACAATAACATGTGGTGATGCTAATGTATCATCATAAACATCATGATCATCACATCATATCACATCAATATCCTCATCACATATCTCATCACAATACTCATAAACATCATCTACTATACACATACCACGATATATAATAACAACACACAAATATATCACTATCGTGGTATGAAAGAGACATGTATATATATATACACTATACATACTGTCGTATAAAACCACATAAACAAACACCCGGTTACCTCAGGTTGTCAATACCATGCTCAGGCAAGTTCCACACGCTTTCTTGAACTTCAATACGCTTGAGCCCCACACAGCTAACCAAATAACCTTCATAATACATAATTCTCCCATTAACATAATATACCCATAATCACAATATCACAATTTAATCACTTAAGGTTTAACCCGAAGTTCCAACACCCCTTTCCTGCATCAATAAACTCTTAGGGACCCTTCAAATACTACTCAAATACATACATATCGGATTCCCAAGAGTTCTAACCGCAAACAACCTAGGGTTAAGCTCAAATCACACATAAACCCTTCCAAACTCGAACCCAAACATCAAGAACATCAAAACACACTTTATTAACCTCATTTAAACCATTTCAATCGGTGGATTTCGTCACAAACCGAAAACCCAACCTCAAAACCAAAAACCCCATATTTCCACCGAACAAAAACAGAGAGGGAGGTGTAGAACTAACTTACCAACTTAGATCCAAGCTCCCTCGGTCTGAAATCACCCCTGGACGCCGAAGAATCAAACCCTAGCACAGCTCTCTCGCGATCTCTCTCGGTTTCCTTTCGTTTCTTTTCTGTTTGAGCGTCCGAAATGATCCGGTTTTAAACAAAAATCTCGACTCTCGCCGCGGCTCCAAACCTCTCACCATGGCTCCTCCATAAAATTTTAGAAAAACGCCACTGGAAGTCTCTCGCCGCGGCGGTCCTGCTCCTCACCGCGGCGCGGAGTCCTTTTTCTGTTTCCTCTTGAACCATGTCCGTCCTACTTCCTCTGATCCTGAACACAAAACCAATAAAGATATCATGAGGGGTGTTACAAAATTCATGGTTTTGAGATTATTTAACTTGCTTGAATGATGGAGGTAAATTGATAACCTTTCAAAATTTATGCCATTTCAGTAAATTTTCCTTAGTTATACATGCTTTTGGAGTACATCTATAGATAATATATAATCAAGATAAGAAAATGTGCATTTTGAATGCTTGAGCTTTAGAAGTATACTTTAGTGTTTAATTATGCATACTTTACTTGTTGGTAGGTCGTGATTTTTGCTCTTTTGCAGGTAAGTGTTGGTTTAAAATAAAAGTCAAACAAGCCTCTTAGAACTGCTAGGAAAACTATAGAAAAATGCATTGAGATGGAAACAAGGAAACATGAGCGAGTAAAGTAACAAAGTTTAGTCACTGAACAACATCACTTTTACACTATTTTGGTCGTGACCACTCTTTTTTTCGTTGTGACCACCCATTTGGAAAAAGAATCTTTATCACAACTACACTATTTTACATTATTTTCATCATGACGAACAGCCTTGAAGAACTCTTAATGAACTATCTTTGTTGCAACTACAAATTCTTCATCATGACGCCAACAATGCATAACAACATGTACAGTTTTAGTAAAGTAGAGCACCATGACACTGGGGTATATTTATTCATTTCCTTCAACTTAGACGAGCATTCGGGACTTCACAGAGGCGCAAGGAGCTACTAGGGTCTGGAAGTGGAGTAAGATCATGCTTGGATTGAAGATTCAAGAGAGATTTTGGCTTCAAATCTAGTTTTCTCTATCCTTTTCCTCTCATTTTCCATTTGTTTGATGTTTTGTTGGTTTGTATTGAAGATTATTTATTGGAATGTTAAACATCGGTAGTTAGTTTCTTTGCCCTAGGATTATTTGTGGCTTAAACATGGATTAGTGGTTATTTCCTCTTCCTATATGTGATTAATGCTATGTATATGTGTTTATTTGTGGATTTATTGATTGGCCATCAATTAAGGGTGATTAGGGTTCTCTAATCAAACTAGAGATAGGGAAATTGGAGTAGACCATATAATAAATATTGTGGGATTGTGAAATTCAAAATAATAGATGGAACAATTTGCTTATATAATAGAGATATACCTATGGGCCTCACAAAGTCACATTAGGTTTGTACTTAATGAAGCTAATTAACTAATTTGGCAAAAGATTGTGGATTAAGTTGATTAGGAAGCTTTTTTGACAATGAGATATGCTTAGAAGTGTAATTGAATCGTAGACTCTCATATTATTATATTAAGAAACAAAGATAGAAGAGGTAATTAATCACTGTAAATTGATTAAACTAGAAATAATCCTAGGTGGTCTCCCGTATTTAGAATCACCACTAACATCTAATCTTAGCGTAATTAGTTTTATTTGTACTTTTGCTCTTTGGTTATTTGTGTTGCTCAATTAGGCAAAAGTGTGATAATTGATACTTAATCGTGTTTTGAAACCAAATTCTTGTGGGAATGATACTTTACACACTCTATATTATTTGTCTCGATTCGTGCACTTGCGGTATATGCTTGGTGGCAAACATAAATACAAATAGGATAGTTTGTTTAAATGGTACTAATTATTATTTGTCAAAGAGCAAGATGAAGGATTTGCTATTTGTGAAAAATATGCATCTTCCTGTGTTTTGTAACACCCCTCATAATATCTTTATTGGTTTTGAGTTCAGGACTAGGAGGAAGAAGGACAGAAATAGGTTCAAGAGGAACCAGAAAGGGCTCCATGCCGCAGCTAGGAGCATAGCCGCCGCGGCGAGAATTCTTCCAGTAGCGGTGAATCCGGTTGAAGCTGGTGGAGCCGCGGCAAGAGTCGAGGAATTTGTTTAAATCCGGATCATTCGGACGCGAAAGAAAGAAAAGAAACGGAGGGAACGACAGAGAAGATCGAGGGAGCTGAGCTAGGGTTCGACATTTTCGGTGCCTAGGAGTGATTTTCGGACCTCAAGAGCTTGGATTCAAGTTGGTAAGTGTTCCCTACTCCTCCCTCTCTATTTTCTTCGATTGAAGTTTGAGATTTTCGGTTGTAAGGTTGGATTTTCGAGTTAGGGTGAAATCCACCGATTGAAATGTATGATTTGAGGCTAATGGAGTGTGTTTTGGTATTCTTGTTGTTTGGATGTGAGTTTTGAAGGGATTATGTGTAACACCCCTCATGATATCTTTATCGGTTTTATGTTCAGGACCGGAGGAAGCAGGACAGAGATAGGTTCAAGAGGAACCAGAAAAGGCTCCGCGCCGTGGCTAGGAGCAGAGCCGCCGCGGCGAGAGACCTTCCAGTGGCATTGTTCCGGATTAATTGGTGGCGCCGCGGCAAGGAGTAGGGCCGCCGCGGCGAGAGTCGTAAAAATTGTTTAAATCCGGATCAGTCGGACGCGAAGGAAAGAAAGAAAACAAAGGGAGCGACGCAGAGAGAGACGAGGAATAGTGCTAGGGTTCGGCATTTTCGGTGTCCCAGAGTGATTCTCGTCCATTGGGAGCTTGGATTCAAGTTGGTAAGTGCTCTCTACTCCTCTCTCTCCATTTTCTTCGGTTAGAATTTGGGATTTCCGATTGTGAGGTTGGATTTCCGGTTTGGGACGAAATCCACTGATTGAAATGGATGATTTGAGGTTAATGGAGTGTGTTTTGGTATCATTGTTGCTTGGATGTGAGTTTTGAAGGGTGTATGTGTGATTTGAGCTTAACCCTAGGTTATTCTTGGTTAGGGCTCTTGGGAATCCGAAGGGTATGAGGTTGTGTAGTGTTTGAGTGATCCCTAAGAGCTTATTGATGCATAAAAAGGGTGTTGGAACCTTGGGTTAGGTCAATGTAGTTATACTGTGATGTTTGGTATATCGTGTTAATAGAAAATTGTGGTATTGTGAAGGTTGTTGACTATCGAGAGGGGTTCGCGTGTATTGAACAGTTCAAGAAAGCTTGTGGAACTCGTGTGTGTGTGGTAACGACAGTTAAGGTAACCGGGTGTGTGTTTGTATTGTATTGGTTATATGACATTGATTATGTATATGTATGGTTTTCTTATATAATGTGGTACACACAGCTAGTTGATGTATGATGGTTGCGTAATTGCATTGTGATGTGTAGCATCCCCATACCATTGCATGCTAGAATGTCCATATGATGATTGTGATGATAATGATATATATATATATATGTATGTGTAGAGGCATGTTGGCATGACATTAGCATCATCACCATATGATTGCATAGTGAGAGATTGATGATGAGGTGATGATGATGTGATGTGATATGAGATGATGATATGATAAAGATCCCTGTCGCTAAATCCTCTCCATGGGAGAGCCAGGCGGCAGAGGATAATATGGTATGATGAAATATCCCTATCACTAAATCCTCTCCTCGGGAGAGCCAGGTGGCAGTGGATTTGGGGGATGCACCTTCCCTAAATCACCATTAATTCGTGATGGTCCAGGGGAAGGAGAGCCACGGTCCGAGCTTTAGTGTAACCATTGGCCGGGTTGCATTAGAGTAAGGTGAGCTTGGTGATGTCCCGGAATCGGCCTTCACCGACTGTTGGAAGGGAATCATCTATTGAAATGTCTTGTGATGACGACAGCTCGTGGTTCTAGCCGTGTATGAGGAAGAACATGCATACCATTCATTTACATTGCATTGCACGACTGTGTGGATCAGTATATATATATATATTGTATGTGGTTGTTCCCGGTTACTGAGACATTGTCTCACACCCTCTCCCATAACTAACCTTTCAGGTGACGGTTCTGGCATTAGTCCGGAGAAGACGCGGGAGTAGTTGTGTACGTGGGAATACTAGGTCTATGTAGTGTGTGTAATTTGGATGCTGTGCCTCGTGCCAAGTAGGGTAGTATTTGTAATGGATAGCTTAAAGGATTTGTACGGATTGACGTATGTATATTTATATAGGTTGTATGCATGGTTTGGATGTTGGAGTGTCTATGTGTGAGTTCAGAGTGATGTTGGGCCTAGTTGGTTTGTCTGAGGGTCTGTAGCCCATTTGGTCCAGTTGGGTTCCAAGGGGTCAAATCTCAGAGGAATGGTTTCTTTGAGGTGAAACCTCTTTGGACAAGTTGATTTGGGGGTTTTGGACCTGTATGAATGGTCTCTGAGTGACTAGTTGCCTTTGGTGGCAATTGGAGGTTGTTAGTGGCGAGTTTTGGTCAATAAGTGGCTAAAATGGTGTTATACGTCCAGAATCTCCATACGGAGTTGGTTTGAGGTGAAAGTGGTGTCTATGGATAGATGGGGACTAGATTGACTTGTAGGAATTGGAATCGAGTCAATCGGAGGTCGGAGCATAAAGTTATGCGCGTCAGAAGTTCACCCCGAGTGTTGAATTTGCTGATATGGGTTATCAGCTGGGGGCGCCGCGGCGCAGAAAGTCAGGCCGCGGCGCCATAGGAGGCAGTAGCGATATGGAGAAACAGGTGAGGCCGGAGCCGCGGCGGTCCTGTAGCGGCCGCGGCCCCAGCTCAAAATTTTGTGTTTCGGGTTCGTTTCCGCTGGTTTGAGGCTGTGAGATGTTGTTTGGAGTTGTTAGGTTGGTTTTTTTTGAGTTTTGGCTATTGGTGGAGGTAGGATGTTACATTATGTGTGTTTTGAGCTTAACCCTAGGTTATTTTCGGTTAGGGCTCTTGGGAATCCGAAGTGTATGAGGATGTATAATGTTTGAGTGATCCCTAAGAGCTTATTGATGCATGTAAAAGGGGTTGGAACCTTGGGTTAAGATAATGTGGTTGAATGTGATGTTTGGTTATTTGGTACATTGTGCTAATGGAAGAATTGTGGTATGGTAAAGGTTGTTGGCTAATTGAGAGGGGTTCACGCGTATTGGACGGTTCAAGGAAGCTTGTGGAACTCGTGTGCTTGTGGTAACGACAGTGAGGTAACCGGGTGTTTGCTTATATTGTATTGATTACGTTATATGATAGTAAGTATATTTGTGTGTATATATATATGTCTCTTTCATACCACGATATGGATGTGTTTGTGTGTATTGTTTTTATATATATCATGGAATGTATACAGTTAGATGATGATTATGCTTATGATGATGAGATATGTGATGATGGTGTTGATATGATATGATTTGATGCATACATGACATTACGATAATGATGATATGATGATATATGAGCATCACCACATGACATTGTGAGACTGTGATGTATGGCGGATGGAGTAGTGATGATGTGATGATGATATGATGATATGATGTATGATAGATATATATATATATGTGTGTGTGTGTGTGTGTTAGGGAGAATAAGGTTGGATTATATATATATATGTTAGGGAGAATAAGGTTGGATTATATATATATGTTAGGGAGAATAAGGTTGGATTATATATATGTTAGGGAGAATAAGGATGGATGATAAATGTGTTAGGGAGGATAAGGATGGAGTCCCTGTGAGGGCGATATGCATACCATTCATTTCATATTGCATTCATGAGTTGTGTGCGATATATGTATATCTATATATATGTGTATTTGTATGTGATTGGTCCTGGTTACTGAGACATTGTCTCACCCCCCTTCCCATAAACTAACCTTTCAGGTGACGGTTCTGGCACTGGTCCGGAGAAGACGCATGAGTAGCAGCGAACATGGGAATACTATTGGATATTGTATCATGTGCCAAGTAGGATAGAGAATGGTTTGTAATGGATAAATGATATGATTGAGACTGGTTATGTATGTATGTTTATGTATGTGGTATGTATGGTTGAATGGTGTTGAGAAGCTTGTATGACAGTATTGGTGAGTCCAGTTGGGGTTTGAGCTTGTGTGGTATGTTTTGGGGCCTATGGCCCATTTGGTCAGTTGGGTTCCAAGGGGGAAAATCTCAGAGGAGTGGTTCCATTGAGGTGAAACCTCTTTGAACAGGTTGGTTTGGCGGTTTTGGACCTGTATGAATAGTCTCTGAGCGACCAGTTGCCTTTGGTGGCAATTGGAGGTTGTTAGTGGCGAGTTTTGGTCAATAAATGGCCAAAAAGGTGTTAAGGGTCCAGAATCTCCATATGGAGTTGGATTGAGGTAAAAGTGGTGTCTATGGATAGATGGGGACTAGATTGACTTGTAAGAGTTAGAATCAAGTCAACCGGAGGTCGGAGTATAAAGTTATGCGTGTCGAAAGTTCACCCCGAAATGTTGAATTTGCTGATATAGGATATCAACAGGGGGCGCCGCGGTGCGGGAATGCAGGCCGCGGTGCCAGAGAAGGCAGTAGCGAGGGAGAACAGGGAGATTGAAGCCGCGGTGGTACTGTAGCAGCCGCGGCCCCAGCCCAGTTTTTAGTGTTTTGTGAGTTGTTTCCGCTGTGCTGAGACATTGGAGAGTTGTGTTGTGATGTCAGGGATTGTGGTTGATTGAATTTTGAAGTTTTTGGTTAAATTTAGAAGTGAAAGGAGGTAGGATGTTACATGTTTACTACTCAGAAGCCGAATTCTAAGTCTAATAAGGAGTGAGATTTTGATCATCAATAGGTATATGGTTTTATTCAACAATATGTAGAAAATAATGGTGAGACTAAGGTGATTGGCATTGGTTATATTTGTCTACAAACCAAAATGGGAATGAAGTTATGGCTTAGAAGAGTTAAACATGCTCCAGATGTTCACTTTAATTTAATCTTTGTTCAGAAGCTTGATGACGATGGTTTTGATAACTATTTTGGTTCTAGCAAGTTAAGGCTTACAAAAGATAACTTGGTTGTGGCTAGAGGGAAAAAATTATCTAAATTGTACTAAACAAAAGCTTTGGTTCTCAGAAACAATGTGAATGTCATGGATATGGAGGTTTCAAATTTGTGGCATCAAAGGCCTAGTCATATTAGTGAAAAAGGGCTAAATTGCTTAGTAAGAAATGATGTGCCTCCGGGATTGAAAAGTGTTCAATTGGAGAAGTGTTCTAACTGCATGGCTGGTAAGCATGCTAAAGTATCTTTCAAGAAGCATCTTCCCTCAAGGAAATCAGAGTTACTTGAATTGGTGCACTCTAACAATTGTGGTCCATTGAAGGTAAAATCCTTTAGTGGCGCTTTTTACTTTGTTACGTGATGTGTCCATTTCATACATGTAAAACACCCACATTTAAGTTTCAAATTGCATCTAAATATATTTACATTGATATATTTTAGCATGATTTTACATATTTTTGTGTTTCATAGTGTTATAGGTTCATTTGGAAGTATTCGGAGCAAAAACTCTACAAATCATTCATGCTGAAAAATTTTGATACTGGTTGGTATTTTGACTATAACTATCACATATAAACTTTGATTGAGGTGATTTAAGATGCATTGGAAATATAAGACATATAGCTACAACTTTCATGTTTTGAGTTTTTCCAAATTCCAACGTTATCATAGTGAAAATCAAGTTCAAAATGTCAACATGAGCTGATAACTTGTCTAAAGCTAAACGAAGCAGTTGTGTGTAGCATCGATCCACCTAGTGCCAGGTCAAGCTCAGCTAGCATCAAGTCAACTCATTTTTAACAATTTTTTGCCTTTTGTAACCACTCAGCGCCGAATTTGATGATCCTGTGGCCACCTGGCGTTGACTCAAACAGCAGAAGTCCGTAAAAACACATTTTTTATCCGTTTTCATGATATTTTGGATTTTTATGGATTTCTAGACTTTCTCTATATAAGAAGATATAGTAGAAACACAAGAGGGGATTCAAAAACATACCCAAAGGCTAGAGAACATGGTTAAAAACACATCTGGTTGCAACTAGAAGCATCTTATAAAGAGAGAGAGCAAGGAGATCTATGAAATATTAGAGATAGATTCATTCCCTTCTACTATAACTCTTTCTTCTTATTATTTTTATTATCATTTGGGATTTTAATTCTGATGTGATTTCTATTTTCATGTGTGGCTAAATTTCCCAGTCAGAGGTAAAGATGTATCCTGACTAGGATGGATTGGATTTGTTTTCTTTAATTACGATTCTATGGATTTGTTCTTCAAGTTATATTTAATTGTTTCTTTATTATATTTATCTCTTTTATTCGTTCATATAGATTTTATGCTTTATCATCATAAAGACTAATTAATGGGTAAATTTTATGGATTGAAAAATGAAGAGTGAACCTAAATTTAGATAAATAAACATGAATAACTAATTTAGAGATAGAATTAGAAATTTATGGTGATATAAGTTATAGTTTTCAAAGTTCAATTAGGAACTTTAGTTGCACGAGAGTGAATTGAATCCTAACTAAATAAGGAATAATTAATTGAGAGATAATTAGGGCATTTTATGAACAATAGTCACTATAATTATGCAGAGTCTAATTAAAGAAGAAAATTTAGTTATCCCACAAAGTGAAACCCAATCCTCTGATACTTCTTGTGATTGAATTAAACTCATATTAATTGTGTTTACTTATTTCTTTCTTATTCATCCTTTCAATTTAATTGTTATCTGCTTTTGAAACTAAAATTTTGGACTAGTAAATTTACTACCTTCCTTAGGTTCAACCTCTGGAATATTCTGGAGAATTTTTATTACCGCGATCGACCATATTTACTTATAGGATCTCGATATTCAACCAAAAAGAAAAATGATGGAAAACTTACTGCATTATCTTTCTAAACGTGATATATATCATCAAAATTGTTGGGTGTGGGTTTCCTTCCTATATGGAAAAAGACTCAAACCTAAAAGCTTATTATGTGTCTCATTTATTTAAGTGGAAATGAGACATATTAGGGGATGAGAGTGAGATTATATTCAAATAAGATGTGTTTGTACTATTTATATTTTACCATATATTTATTTGATTGCTTCTCATAAATTCTTACAAGTATGAAAAATTTATTTCCACTGCATATTTATTACTCTGTTAATGTTCCTATAAAAAATCCCACAAGCTACTTCGCTCTCCTGGCTTATTAGGGGATTCAAGGCCAACAATTTCTCGTCCTATTTCTTGCAACAAACTATGCATTTGTATTCTTTGATCCAAAATAGGCATGAGTGATCAAATAAAAGTTAAATTCCCATCTCGGCAAAAAAACCGCAACTCTCTTAAGATTTTCTTCACATAATTAATCTCCTTCCCGGTAAAGAAACATTCTACGTCCAAAAATATTTCCTTGATTGTCCAGTGACCTAGTTCATCAAAACTTGTTCTGAGAACCTTGAAAATTGAATAAGGAATTGTTTTTAGTTCATTCATGATTCTTTTGCGTTCAGAGGCACTTCTTTTAGATAACCAAGAACCTACTATTACAATTGCTAATGGAAGGCCATTAGCATATTCAAGTGCCCTATTCATTTGCTCCTCATAATCTCTCGTTTCAAAGCTTTATTACAAATTAATTGAAGAGCTTCATCATGAGTCAATAGTTCGACCCTATAAATATCATACTGATCAAACAGTTTAGGACTCTTTCATGTCTAGTTGTTATAATGATTCTGCTCCTTCGAGCCATAATATTAGATTTTACAGTCCAAATCAGTGGTATTAGATTTAGGTCAAGATAAACTCCATCGAGAACTATGAGAATACTCTTAATATTCAGCAAAGGTTTTTTCATAACAATTTCTCCGATATAGCACCTCCCATCGATCTACATGGTAGAAAACTGGTAAAACGGTGTGTTGCTGTTTATTAAGGCATTCGACAATGTGTGAGAGCTCCTGCAAGCTCCATGTTGGAGAAGCGTAGCTTTTGGCAAAGACAACAATGGAAACACTGGACTGTTGAATTGCTTCGACAAGGAGAGGGGGAATGTATCGGAATCACCTGTGTTAAGCTTCTTGTCATCCCGAAAGGTATTTAAATCATCACTTTCAAGAGCAGCCGAAAGCCTATAGATGAATTTACAAGTTTCCTCGTCGCCTCTGAAACTTGAATACACATTGATCGGCCTTGAGGATGAACAGATTTCGAAGTTCTCCATGGAAAATCACGACTGTTCGCTGAGGCTTTAGTGGTCATAAATACAGAAGTTGTGCCGCCACAGGTCTTTGTGAATTATTTCGAAATTTAGTTATTATCGAAGGCCAAAATGGAAAGTTTGGTAATTTTGAATGACAAAGTAGGAAAGCCATTCTGAGAAATTGTACCAAAATACCAAAGCCACTACATGTTAGTGCTTTATTATTTTCTATCAAACATAGCACTTTCAAAGCACTATCTATCCATCTACTCGCCATTAAAGGGGAAAACAAAGATATTGTTATCTTCATGAGATCAAAGTTAATGTTTGTTACCCAAAACACTATCTAATAGTCCAGCTCAATCCATTATAATCATAAATTTTCAATTTCAATTTTGTGGTTGAGGATATTTTTTTTAAAATATTTGTATAGTTTTTATTTTTATGTTTATATTATAATTTGGAAAATATAAAAAAAGATTAAACGGTGTTTCATTAATTAAGAACTGTTTTATGGCCCACAAGACGCAAGAGATATGATTCCGACACTGCAACTTTTTTTTAATTTAAAAAGATACTCTCTCTCTCTCTCATCTTATTTATAAGAGAAAATTTTTTTCTTTTGATAGTCTTATTTATAAGAAAAAAAGAGTTAATGTTGCATTATTTTTTTTTTACCAAAATCACCCTCCTTCATTAACACTATAAATTGAGAGTTATGAAGTGTATCTTTAAAAAGAATTGAGAGAAAGAGATTAATTAAATATGAGTAATTTTGGAAGAAATTGAAAATATGAGACAAATTAATTATCTTTAACCAACTTTAACTTATTTTCTTAATATGCATAAAATAGTTTTCCCCCTTATATATGTGACCGGAGAAAGCATGTGATGTGATTAGGTTTGATGTTTCAAGACTGTTCTCATTTTGTGTTCTCTTTTTTTTAAAGACCATAAATTATCAAACTGAAATTAAATCTGTTTAGGCTAAAATTGTAATGGGCTAGGCCCATTAGAACTTGGGCTTGAGGAACAAATACGTAAGGTCAGATGAGCCTGGAAATGCTTAATAAATTGAAGGGCCCATAAGTGAGATGGATCCAACTTTTGTTTCATAAAAAAAAAAACTCGTGATATCTGTTTAAAATTAAATTTGATTAACAACTCCTGATATTTGTAAAATTAAATTACACAATTTTTTTCATTTTCGAAGGTTTATAGTAAATAAATTTTGTTAAAAATACTTTTGAAAATAATTTTAACAAAATTTATTTATTAATTAGATCTGGATCTGTCTCTGTGACTTCAGAGTTCTTGTTAGAATTCTAGAATGAATTTGAGGAACTAAGCTCGATAGTGATGGGACTTGGTCCTAATGAATATAATTCTTGTATATCATGCATGAGTCCTTCTAGGGATGGTAAGGCTGTAAGTCCCATTGAGAGAGGAAAGCGATTTGTCCCTACAGTAGTGTATGATATATGAGATATTATGTTCAAATCTAGTTAGAGTAAGTTCTAAAATAATTCTACTAGTGTTTTAATAAATTATTCTGAACCATAGAGTCAGGTAAAGTTTTAATTCTTATACCTTTATGGATCCAGATGGTAATGATACTTAGATATGGGAGAATTCGCATATACTTTTCCTTCGTGTTTAATTTTATTGTCCTTTAAATTATTCAGTATATAGTTTACCATTTAAATTCTGCACTTCTATTTTCCTTACTTTTTCATTATGTCTTTATTGCGTTCCTTGTCCTTTTCCTCTAGAAAATCATCTTCTTCTGCTTCTTCTTCAAACCCTCCTTTAAATGAGGAATCAAAATCTCCAAACAAAAAGATTTTTTCACAGGAAATTTCTTTTTCAAACTTAAATCAAACATTTGATAATTGGACTTTACCAACTATCACGCCAAACTATCTTTATGAAATTACGGAAAAAGATAAGAAATGGTTCTCAAAAACTGATTATATAATCAGAACAGTTGAAGAATCAGTTCCTATCAAACCAGAAAATGAAGATTTTTTCCTTCTATCTAAAAAATCAATCGAAAAACATAAAAAAGAGTTTAATTACCTACACATAGGATGCGTCCAAGTAGCAATTAAACCTTTAATAAGAAAAGGGTTAAATGTATCATGTTTAGTATGTCTTCAAGATACTAGACATTATACATACGTCGATTCACTATTAACAACTGCAGAGATGGGCCTTAATAATGGGCCTGTTTACTTCAACTGTTACCCAGATCGAACCCTAGATCTAACAGATGAGCATGTCCTAGATGCCCTTAAACTTAGGATACAGCTTCATGGTTTAAACATGAAACCAGGATCTATTCCAACAACCCTAATTTATAGAATAAGCTATAAAGTTTTAAACTCAAACGCTACAAATGCCCAAATCCTTCCAGATAATGGTCAAACAACAATTTTCTTAACTGATTATAACAATGTCAATGTTTCAATCCCAAAAACTATCATGTGGGAAGAAGTGAAACTACCTGAGGAATGGATCATGGAAAGGGCTACCCAGCTAGTTCCTAAAATGATGCCACAAATCAGTAGAGTAACTCAAGCCCAAGATGGGACTGTTAGGTTATCATTTGACAGGCCCAGAAAATCAATGTCTCAAACTTATAAACCTTCTATATATGAAGATTGTAGGTCCACGGTAAGTGAATCAGCAAGATTCTCTTGCTCTTCATTACCACAACCTCCTTCTGTTATATATATGACTGCCCCAAACAATCCTGAGCCTAAACCTCAAAACACTTCCGTTTCTGGGATAAATAATTCCACAAACATTCCCCATATAAACTATGAAATGCAAGATGATTTAAGGTCAACTGAGTCTCCGGAATATTCTACATTAGGGGAACCAAGGGACATAAATGTCTTGCAAAAAGATTTCAAAATTGACAAACCTTCTTTACAAAAGGAATTTTATTCTTCGGAAAATGCTTTGAAGAGAGAATGGTTTTTTAAACATTTTCAAGGAACCAAAAGAAAACAAATTCAGGAACAATTTTATTTGTTTCTCGAAACTATTCAAGAAAACCTTCCATTCTTTGACTAGTTTGAGGCTTATGCCGAAAGGGAAAACTTAGATTATCCATATTTCACTGAAATTGATGTTATAAAACAAGAATGGAAAACTTTTGATCAAACAGTTTCTGCTGAATTTCCTCCAAGAACGGTCCAAATCCCAGGAAAAGTTGATAGTAAAAATCAACCTATTTGGGCCTCGCCCTTCAAATACAAACATACTTCTGAAGAAGTAAACTCTTTTGACATAAAGAATATTGTTGAACAAAACAATTATACTAACCTTTACTTACAAAGGATAGGTGATTGTTTAATTCAACAATCAGAAATTCAAACAACATTAATTCAGCCCAAAACCGAATCTGAAATTCCTTTAATCCAAAAACCTTTATTCAAACCTTTTGAGTATACACCTCAACAAAAACTTGATTTACAAACGAAAGCTAAAGGAAAAATAATTGACCGAATCAAAGAAAAAATGTCTCAACTCCAAACTGTTGTCCCTGAGACTCCCTCCTCAACAGTATCTAAAAATATCAAAAATATCCAAGTTCTCAAGAAAGATTCTTCAGTAGAATCTGAAGGAGAATCTAGTCAAACATCCTCTTTACAAATAAATCAGCAAAACTGGAAAAAACCATCTAAACTATATTATAGTAGGGCAACCCCTCCAGATGTCCTTCTAGAAGAAAAGCCACACCAAAACTTTAAAGCCTTCAATTTAGATAATCTCTATGAATAGAACATAGACGGATTAAGTGAAACAGCCATTCTTCAAACCCTTCAACACATGACCATGGTAAGTAATGCCTACCAAACTCAAAATGATTATTCAGAGGAACAAATAACTGATCTTTTAGTTTCCGGGTTTACTGGACAATTAAAAGGTTGGTGGGATTTTTATCTCTCCTCTGAAGATAAAGAAACAATTTACTCCTCCATTAAAACTCAAGCAGATGGAACACCCATTCTGTTTAATGACCAAATTATTCCTGATTCCACAAACTACCTTATTTTTACGATAATTAAACATTTTATTGGTGACCCATCTTTGTGGCTAGACAGGTCAGCTGAACTTCTTTTAAATCTTAAATGCAAAACTTTATCAGACTTTCGTTGGTATAAAGATACCTTCATAAGTTGAGTTCTCACAAGGGATGATTCAAACCAACCATTTTGGAAAGAAAAATTTCTAGCTGGATTACCAACATCTCTCGGTAATAAAGTTAGAGATAAGTTAAGAAATGAAAATGATGGTAAAATCCCTAATGAAAACTTAACATATGGACAATTAATATCTTATGTCCAAAAAACTGCCCTAAAAATCTGCCAAGATAATAAACTACAAACCCAACTTGAAAAGGAAAAAGCCTATGATAGACGAGAATTAGGTACATTCTGTGAGCAATTTGGGTTCCCTCCTTGTAAACAAACCAAGTCTCACAAAAGGCAGAAAAAACCTTTCTTCAAAAATAAAAGAGCCCAATTCTATCCAAAACCAGAATCAAGGCCCAAGATTGAATCCAAACCCAGATTTGAATCCAAACCAAAGAAAACTATTGTCTGTTTTAAATGTGGAAGGCCAGGTCATATTTCAAAATATTGCAGAGACACCCGAAAAATAAGAAACATTGATCTAGAAGAAAATGTTTTAGAGAAAATAAACAATATTCTTCTGGAAGAATCAACATCATAATCAGAAAAAGAATCCTCTGAAGATCTTAAATCCTTTCAAAATGATGATCTTCAAGAAAATTCATCTTCTGAGATTAATGTTATCAATAAGGAACATGATCTCCTCATTGATATCATCAGCAAACTACCAGATTCTGAAAAAGGCGAATATCTTCTCAAATTTAGAGATATCCTTTCAAATACACCAAGCACTTCAAACAATAAACCTTTAGTTCGATCAAGTAGATATGATCTTACCCAAATCCTAAGCAAATTCAAGCAAGAACCTAAATTAGCCACCCTCTCTGACCTTCAGTTTGAAATTCAAAATCTAAAAACTGAAGTCCGCCTAATAAAAGAGCAACAGCAAACCCATGGAGAAGCCATATCCCAAATTCAGGATATACAGCTAATCCAAAATCATCAACTACCTCAAACAGACGAAGATAGTGTTTCCAACGAGCCAAATCTTCCTGAACCATTTTTAAATTTAGTTACCAAAGTTTTAACACAAAAGTTTCACATCAAAGCCAAAATTATTGTAAACAATGAATTTATTTTGGAAGAAGATGTCTTGTTTGATACAGGAGCTGAGGCTAACTGTTTCAGAGAAGGAATTATCCTAACAAAATACTTTGAAAAAACAACTGAACGATTCAGAGGAGTTGAAAGAACTCTTCTCCAGGTTCAGTACAAAGTTTCAAATGTAATTATTGAAAATCAAGGATTTCAAGTAAAAACTCCGTTTATTATGGTTAAAGGAATAGGGTCTAAAATTATTCTTGGAGCACCTTTTGCCCATTTACTTAAACCATATTTAACAGATGAAAATGGAATATCAAAACAATATTTGGGAAAAACAATTCTATTCCCTTTTTCTTATAGACCCAGAATAAAAGAGTTAAATCTTATTTCTGCCAAACAAAAGCAAATTAATTTTCTTAAACAAGAAATTTCTTTCAAACAAATTGAAGAACAATTGAATATAAAGAATATACAAAGTCAAATTCTCAATTGTCTAAAGGAAATTCTCAAAACCATCTGCTCAGATTTACCAAATGCTTTTTGGAACAGAAAAAAGCATATAGTAGATCTACCCTATGAAAAGGATTTTTCTGAAAAACAAATACCGACAAAAGCTCGACCAATTCAAATGAGTTCAGAGCATCTTCAAATTTGTCGAAAAGAAATCAATGATTTGTTAAATAAGAATTTAATCAGAAGATCTAGGAGTCCTTAGTCTTGTGCTACATTTTACGTTTATAATAGTGCAGAAAAAGAAAGAGGAGTACCTAGGTTAGTTATAAACTATAAACCTTTAAATAAAGTATTACAATGGATCAGATATCCTATTCCCAATAAATCTGATTTGTTAAAAAGACTTCATTCTGCAAAAATATTTTCAAAATTTGATATGAAATCAGGGTTCTGGCAAATCCAAATTGCAGAAACGGATAGGTATAAACCGCTTTTACTGTCCCATTTGGTCAGTACGAGTGGAATGTTATACCATTCGGTTTGAAAAATGCCCCCTCTGAATTTCAAAGAATAATGAATGAAATATTTAGTGATAATGATCAATTCATTATTGTCTACATCGATGATGTATTGATATATTCTCACTCAATAGATCAGCATTTTAAACATATTTATAAGTTTATTAGAATTGCTAAATCCAATGGTCTAGCAGTTTCTAAAACAAAAATAAGTCTTTTCCAAACAAAAATAAGATTTTTGGGACACTGGATATCTCAAGGATCTATCGGTCCTATTGAAAGATCTATAGAATTTGCTAACAAATTCCCCGATCAAATTATTGACAAAACCCAACTTCAAAGGTTCCTTGGTTGTTTAAACTATATTTCTGATTTTATTCCTCATTTAAGCAACTTCATTAAACCTTTGCATGAGCGTCTTAAAACTAGTCCTCCCCCTTGGACTGATGTTCATACAAATATTGTTAAACAAATCAAATCTCAGGTTAAGCAACTTCCTTGTCTTAACCTTCCAGATCCCTCTGCTTTCAAAATAGTAGAAACTGATGCCTCTGACATTGGTTATGGTGCCATTCTTAAACAAAGAACTGATGGTAAAGAAAAAATTGTTTCTTTTACATCAAAACATTGGAATAATACCCAACAGAATTATTCCACCATTAAAAAGGAAATTCTTGCAATAGTTTTATGCATCTCAAAGTTTCAATATGATTTACTAAATCAAAAATTTTTACTTCGGATTGATTGCAAATCAGCAAAAGATGTTTTGCAAAAGGATGTTAAAAATATTGCATCAAAACAAATTTTTGCCAGATGGCAAGCAATTTTAAGTATTTTTTACTTTGAAATTGAATTTATAAAAGGTTCTTCAAACTCCCTTCCAGATTTTCTTACCCGAGAGTTTTTACAGGGAAAAACAACCTGAGCGAACCAAATGCCACCCAAAAAGAAAAAAGAACCAAGAGAAGAAAAACAAAAGGAACTAAGTATCTTCCAAGATGCTCAACCACCAGCCTCGAGTGCTGAGCTTGAAGCTGTGGTAAAAAATCTACTTCAGCAGATTGGGTCACAAACTCAAGGATCCAACCCAGAGATTAAACAGGAGTCATCCACTCCATCTGGATCATCAATCCAGCTTACCCAAACTGGGCCTTCAGCCCAACAAGCTCAAACTGGGCCTTCAGCTCAAGCTAAACTCTCTTCCAAAAAGACCCTTGCCTCTTATGCGCAATCCTATGCCAACAAACAGTTATCTAATAACACCTGGCAACAGATTGTTAGCAATCAAACTATCATCTCAAAACAAGAGTATGACAGTTTGTCCTAAAACCCCCTTACAACCAGAAACAATCCTTAGAAACAAATAATTGCTTCTTCTTCTTCAAAAGCAATTATACTTCCCACTCAGCCAAGTTTAAACACTCCTTACTACCATAAAGAAAATCAAGTAAGGAATTTGATCCAAACAGAACCTGAGTTTTATCACCAAAATCCAAACTAGGTTGCTCTTAATGTTTTCCCCTCAGGATTTCATTATAAGCCAACTAATTTAAAGAAAACTCGAGAGTACTATGAGCTGATATTGGTTCATTCTGAGTCGATTAATATCGAACAGAAAAATGATAAAAGAAGTGGACCAATGGTAACACATAGCACCATCCAGATTTTAAAGGTCCTCACCCCTTCCCAATGGGGACAATCTCTTGAAAAATTCAAAACTTTTGGGATACCATATGATCCTGAAGGATATAATTACTGGGATTATATGGACGCTTGGTATCATGTATTCTATTTCCAAAACGAATCATGGTCCCATACTTGGTTCATATATTTTAAAATGAAAACCCAGTATGATTTTCCTCAATGGTTTATTCAATGGTGGAATTTCTTTGGACCTGTTCCTCAGATTATGCCTCCAAAAATTGAACAAGCTTATGAGCTATTCAAACAAAAGTTTAACCATGATGGAGATCCTTTTCCAATTGATCTTCATTACTTTTCAAAGTTATCTGTATCCTGGATTTTCTCTTGGAAATACAGATTTTCCTCAACAATTCCAGGATTAAACACCTTGCCCATACTACAAAGGGTACCCTCAGTAAGATGGTGGGCTAAATTTGACGTTAGAAGAGTTGATGACAAAGTCGTTGAAAAATGGTTCAAAGAGAATCCCAAATACCTTTGTATAACTGAACAAAGTAAATTCTTAAATCAAAGGACACGGATTCAATCAATGTTGGCTTCAACCACAGACAAAGTCAGCTTGATTAATCAACTCAACTCCGTTTTACTACTGCTTCAAACTCAAGATCAAGCATCTTCCTCTAATCAACAAATTTCTTCATCAACTTCTGAAAGTCAAGATGAAAATGATGAAGACTTTATAGATTTAAGAGAAGATTAAAATATTGCTAGTCATCAATAAATGATGTGATGTCAGCAAACCTTTTATTAAACAGCGTTGTATTTGCAAGTCACTAATAAACACTGTAGTGTCGGCAAATACTATTCAAAAGTACTAACCGGAACTGTTCAAACAGTGCAAGTCATTAACAAATTCCCGGTTTAAAGAAGGCTTAGCTTGCCTATATAAGCAGGAGTTGCCTCACTCTTCAGGCATCACTTGTTTTATATCCTCACTCTAAACTAGAGAGAGAAGCAAAGCCTTGAGTTCTTCATCCTTTCCCTCTTTCATCCTTTCATTTCCTCTTGTAAGTGTTTTACTTTAAATAAAAGTTTTTCTTTCAAGTCTTAATTTCTGCATTCATATCCTTACCTTGTTCTTATGAACTGAATTGGCTGGTTCAACCGCCTTAGTTCATTCAGAACCATCCCCCTATCATATTTTATTACGCAATGCATCTATTCATGTGCTAAGTAGTTCGTCTACTCCTCTTCTTCACGCCCTCTTATACTTCTCCCTTTCTTTCCTCTCCTTCAGGGCCACTCCCCTCTATCTGGATCTTCAAACTCCCTTCCAGATTTTCTTACCCGAGAGTTTTTACAGGGAAAAACAACCTGAGCAAACCAAATGCCACCCAAAAAGAAAAAAGAACCAAGAGAAGAAAAACAAAAGGAGCTAAGTATCTTCCAAGATGCTCAACCACCAGCCTCGAGTGCTAAGCTTGAAGCTGTGGTAAAAAATCTACTTCAGCAGATTGGGTCACAAACTCAAGGATCCAACCCAGAGATTAAACAGGAATCATCCACTCCATCTGGATCATCAATCCAGCTTACCCAAACTGGGCCTTCAGCCCAACAAGCTCAAACTGGGCCTTCAGCTCAAGCTAGTAGTCCGTCTACTCCTCTTCTTCACACCCTCTTATACTTCTCCCTTTCTCGAAAGTATTTTTAACAAAATTTATTTACAGTTTAAAATTTAAAAATGAAAAAAAAAATTGTGTAATTTAATTTTGTTAAATTATTCACAAGGAATGCAACTCTTCAACTAATTTGTAGAAAAGCTTTCAAATGTGATTTTCTTATGAGAGTTATGAGGTGTTAACATGTAGTAAAAATCTTATTATTTAATCATATTATTCCTCCATGTTTCAAAGTGTGCCTAAATGGAGAAGTTCTTTGTGTGAGCTTAAAAAAGTTGAGGAATTGGAGGATAATGGTAATGCTAGCTAAGAACAAGTTTTGATAAACTGGATTGCTTTTAAGGGGATTGTATTTAGAGATTGCATTTTTTTTTTCAGGGAAGAAGATTAATTATGCAAAGGAATTTTTATTGGGTAGCGGTTTCTGTGATGATGATATGGAAATATTTGAAGACAAATTTGAAGATCCTTATTTCTTTGTGGAGGGGGAAAATTCAGCTTCGAAACGAAAAAATCATTTATGACCATCTTACATTAGAGAATAGAAATTCATAATCCAGTGCAACTGTAAGAAATATATCGGAAAAGAAATTGTTCGGCAAAAATTTGTGATCAATTGCTTGAATTTTTTTTTATTTACCTTTTGAGGAGCCTGATGTAAGAAAATTATGTAAACTACTGAGCAATTATTTTCTTTCAAGCAACGAAAATTATGTAAACAAAAATCTATATAAGTGTATTTAGCATTCAGGAATGCTATATCCTTTTTGATTATCCTTTTCTTTTCCCTCATGTCACTCTATTCTTCATCTGCTTCCGTATCTTACTTTTTGTTTTTTTGGAACTCCCTCTATATCTGTATTTATAGTTCTTTTATTTATAGAACCAAAGCCCTTCGTATTCAACTAATATTATTTAGTTTTTATTAATAAAATAGATTAATATTCTTAATAGTTCATACTAATGCATCTTCCTCACCCACATTTGTTTACCACCAAAACTTGGCAATGATAGTGTGTATGGAAATGGAACTCACATTTTTTCCTTCCAACTCAATTTTTACTTGATTTCATTACAAACTGTACAAAAATCTTACAATGAAGAACTGTAGGACCTCTAGCAACAACTAAAACAAAAAAAAAATTCAACGTGGTGTCTAATAATTGAATACGTTTTCTTTTATAATGGAATAAAAACTGTTAGAACTAAGTAATCACCAACTATAATGAATTTATTTATTTAGATCTTTTTCTCCCTCCATAATTTGGTTACCAACTCTTTGATTTCATTCTTTGCGACTTCAATTCGTTTTCTCCTCTCTTTGCTGTTAACAAGTTATAATCCCGAAAGAAATGTTTATTAAGAAAAAGGACCGAAACCTAATGGAACATTGAGTTATTGTAAACTATTGTCTCAATTTTAGTTTTTTTTTTTTTAATGTTAGTAGGGCTGCACATGGACAGAGTAATGCCCAGCCGAAATGACATTGGTATGAATAAATTTAGTACAGACAAGAGTAGGAGATGGACTAATTTCATATAGTATACACTAGAGTACTAATACATGAAAACTTGGATATACAGTAAAATCAATTCAAATAATAAAGTAATTGAGATTTGGAAAAGAATGTTTAAAAAGAAATGTTTGAGTGATTCTTTTGAAATTATGTAAAACACAATGGTGTATTATGGGCATGGGTTTCTTTCTTTGTTTCTTTTTTGGCCAACAAGGGCTTCGTTTTTACCACAACCCAAAATTTCACCCATTCTTCAATTACATTTGAAAAAGTATACTCAGACGAACAGGACTCTAAGCTAACTCAACTCAAACTTAATGATGGGTCAGATAAACTCAATTTTCGCAAGCCATACGGTGACTTTTGAATTATGATGATGATGAAAAGTCAACTTTATTTTGGCTAGGCATATAATTAGGGAGTGGTGAGGTCACCAATGGAATGCTTCCGCTTTCTAACTACGTTTGGATCACGGAATTATTTTATGAGAACGAGCATGAGAATATGAATGAAAATGAATAGAATGAGAAAAGTATATGTGTTTGGTTTGTTATGAAAAAGAAATGGACATTAATGTTTAATTGGACAGTAATGTCCTTAATATAAAAATATATTAAGATATTTATTTTATTTTTTCACTATTAAAAATTCATTTTAATCTATTTAATTATAAAAGATATTATAATATTGGGAAAAAGATAGTAAAATATAATATAATTTATAAAATATAGTTTTCTAAAAACAATATTAAAATATTTTTAAAAATTCATGAACATCAAAATTAAATGGAGAAGAGGGAGGTCCCATGCTGGCGGAGCTTATTTCCAAGTCAAATCAAAATTTTTATGATTTTGTTGACTTGCGAATGAAACAGACCGATGCATTTTCTAGAAGCATCAAGCCAAAAATCTCCAACGAGAGACGGTGCCTTACAATAAAATTAGGTGCGTGTCTTAATTCACGTAATAATAGTGAATCACCTAAGATATTGGGAGCTAATTTAATTGGTTAGCCTATTAGACATCAAGAGATGCTATTAGGTAAAATTAAATATTACTGTTTCATTCAATGAATATCTAAATGAACCATTATAGTTAATTGAGTTGCTCAATTTAGGTGAGAGAATGAAATACTTTATTTGGTTTTAGAACCAAATCTTTGTAGGATTACATAGGACTAAGCTAAATGCTTGAAATAGATAACGAAATAAAAAACGTAACTTTTCAACAAGAAGGATAAGTTTCATGTCACTAGGCCATAGGATCATTGGTGAAACGATAATCTAGTCATTATATATTGCTTATTGCGATATGTGCATCCTTGCAAAGATCGTTGCTATAATATTTTTGGCAAGAGTTATATCTTTCTTTCTTTTTCTTTCTTCTTTAACAACTAATTTAGTTTTACTAAAATATTCTTAGCTAAAATATTTTTTGGAAGAGTCTTGGGAATGCAGCTGTATTAAATATTTAATGGTAGAGTTTTACAATCATTTATGGTTCTGCTTAACTTGATTCGAATTAACCTAAACCTCAATAGATTCTTCAGTTGAAGTATGATAGATTTGGGATACCAAATGCTCTAAGTGAAAAAAAATATATCTTTAACTTAGGTGCTCTCTTAAATGTTATATTTCATATTAATGAAAGATGAAACAACAAAAAAAGAAGTAATTAATACTTCATTAAAATTTTTAAACAACAAATATTTGGAAAATTTTCAAAATCTTTAAAGTGATAATTTTTATAAACAAGCGCTTTGATTTTTTTTTTTTTTGAAATAGTGCAAGTAGAGAGTTGACTTGGAGGACCTTTTGGGACGTTCCGAAGTCCAATTCAACTTTTGTAAAAGAAGCATGTGAAGTGACTTTTGGTGAATTTAGGAGAGCATGTAAATTTCCACCTTATCAGCCCCTCCTTTCTTCTTCCTTTTCACTTTTTTCCGAGTCTGGTTGTTTGTTTTCTGCTAATTTGAAAATTAATTTGTTTCAATTGGGTTTAATTAGAATTTATGGATTAAATGATAAGTTAGATAATGACGTGATGATTTGATGGCCAATTTGCTTTTAGCCTTAGGGAATTCTCCAATATCTTAGTTATTCTATTTCTTATTATAAATTACTTAACTAATTTATACATATTAAGATAAATGGTTAAAAGTAATTAAAATTTTTTAACTTTGTGAATTAATCATAACATTCTAATATTATCCTAATTAAATTAATTATTACTCATCTTATTTATATATATATTTTAATCTCTCTCAACTATAACTCTTAATAAAAGATAAATATAAAACAACATTTAATACTCATAAGGTGAATTATATTTGGCATATCTAAATTTGTATTAATTAGACATACATTCAGAAGAATTACGTCACCATCTTAAAATCTTTCATCCAAATGATTCTGAATTAAATTCGCAAGTTAGTTTTGCTTTTATTAATAATTCTTAACATTTCATGATAACCAGATCATTATTGAAAGTCACAATAGGGTCCTTATTGAAGTTTTGAACAGCAAAGAACGTACCATCTCAGGGGGGATGTGAGACTTCACCTTAAGCATGTGTATTGAGAAGGTGACAGGTGTGCTGATCTTTTGGCCAATTTTAGTCTAACACAGGATTTGCGACTTCATGCCCTTTAGAGCCCTCCTGATGATTTAGTTCTTATTATGAATGAAGATGCTGTGGATAGAAGAATACCACACATATTGTTGCTTTGTAGCTCTTCTGGGTTTTTTTTTTGTAGCTTGGGATTCTTCCCCTTTTCGTAGCAAAAAAAAAAAATTCTTAACATTTTATTAATATGCTTAATGGGCTCCTCTAATTTCGTAAGAGTTAATCAGTTTAATACTTGTAATTTTGAAAAAGATAATGTTGTCTTTCTATTAGTCAAATTGATATAAATTATTCGTTATATTTTAAAATGAAATAAATGTATTGACCGTCTTTCATTATTAATTACAAATTTCCCTAGATTTTCAACACATATACATTTTAGTGTAATTTTTAATTTTTTTTTACTGAAGTGACTTTTGGTTGAGATAGATGAGTTTCCACCTTATCCTGCCTTTCTCTTCTTCCTTTTCTCTTTTTTACTTTGTCTTGTATATTGGTCCTTTCTCCTTTCCTATCTTTGAAATTCTTCATGACTTCTTGAATCTCCGAAAATTTGTTCCAACTGGGTTTCAACGGAATTTATGGATTAAATCACAAGTTAAAGACGTGATTTGTCACTCAAATTCTTCTGAAGTGCCGGTCCTGCCTTGCAAAAGGAATTCTCCAAGTAATAAATTCTTTATGAAAAAAAAATCTAAAAGTTACAAATTTAGAGTTGTAAATTTAGAGTAAAAACAAGTTACAAAATCTAGAAGAAGAAGTTGTACAGCACTTGAATAATTAATAGTAAAAATTTAGAGAATAAGTTGTAAATTCAAAGTAAATAAGTTGTAAAATCTAAAAAAAAAGTTGCAAACCGTTGAAACAATTCATAGTTAAAATTTGAAAAAAAAAACACAAGTTATAAAATTAGAGTAAGCATGTTACAAATCCTAGAAAAGATGTTGCAATAAATTAAAATAATTCATAATTAAAATCTTGAAAAACAAGTTGTAAAATTAGAGTAAGATATTACAAATCCTCAAAAAGATGTTGCAATGAATTGAAACAATTCATAGTTAAAATTTGGAAAAACAAGTTGTAAAATTAGAGTAAATATATTACAAATCTTGGAAAAGATGTTGCAATGCATTGTTCCATAAAAATTTGGAAAAAAAATTATAAATTTAGAATAAGTAAGTTATTAAATATGAAAAAAAAGTCGCAAATCACAAGAATAATTTATAACAAAAATTTGAAAAACAAGTTACAAAATTAGAGCATTCAAATTGCAAATTTTAAAAAGAAAGTTGCAAATTACTATAATAATTAATGGTAGTAAAAATTGGGAAACTGAATTATAAATTTAGAATATGTAAGTTGCAAAATCTTAAGAAAATATTGCAAACCACTAATCACTAGCAATCAGTAACCAACTGTTGACCAGTTGCCAAGTAACCAGCCATTGACCAATAGCCGACTAGCATTGACCGGCTGCCAATTAGTGTTGATTGCCATTAATTGATGATAATGGAGATGGGAGAGATGCTAAGGGTGTTTAAAGTAATTTGGCAATGAAATTTTTTAAATTTTAGGCCTGAGCTTAAATGGAATTCTGCGACCTCAAGGGCCTTTCAAGTCTTCAAGTAGAAGCTTTCATATTCTATTATTACCCAATTTTGTTAAATGTTTTGACGTTGCTCGTGACATCTCAGACATAGGAACTGGAGGTGTCTTAAGTCAAGAAGATCACCCAATGACTTTCTTTCATGATAAGAGTAATAATACAAAGTAAAAATATTCCACATATAACAAGAAATTCTACGTCATTGTTAGACCTATTGAACATTTTTTATAGACAAAAATTTACGTGAGTTGTTCTAGATCTCATTAAGTCCAGGACAAGTCTCACTCTTAATAAACATTTACAAAATTTCTTATAAATTGTCCACTAATAAGATCCTCATATTAATGGTGAAATTCAAACCCATATCCTTGTAAAGTATGAGTTGTATCCTTACCAATTGAATCATACTATTATCCCACATAAGTTGGGCAAGAAGAAAGAAAAAAATTGATTTGTGATGGCTTGTGGAAACAAAAAATTTGCAAAGAAATAAGTGGTCAACGGTTGGAGATGGCTTGTGGTGGCGTACAGTTATATATTTATGACAAGAAAGCCCTAGTGAGAAACTATAACTCTATGAAACCATGAGGGATTTGCAAGGCAGCTCATCCTCCGAGCCGATCCATGTCTATCTAAGTTTTAAAGGCGATGACGACTCTTGCATATTCACCAATGAAATTATACCTGGTCTTGAAGACAGGGGTTTGCGAACCTTTGGGGATGACAAGAAGTTGGAAAAAAGAGACTCTAACATTCCCCCACACCTTCTTCAAGCAATTGAAGAATCCCTTGTCTCTATTGTTATCTTCTCTAAAAACCTTGCATCTTCAATATGGTGCTTGCAAGAACTGTCTAAGATTGCTGAGCGCATTAATGAACCACAACACACTGTGATCCCAGTTTTCTATGATGTTGATCCGTACAAGGTACAAAAACAGACTGACATCTACGAAAAAGCCTTTGAAGAACATGAGAAAAGGTTCGGAGCAGATTCAGACAAGGTGCAAAAATGGAGGTTAGCTTTGACGCAAGTGGGTAATCTCCCTGGTTGGGTTGTACGAAATGAGTAAGTATCTTACTCCTGACTTTTTTTCTTGGACATGCTTTACTATTTTTATTTGCTTACTCTTTGACACACTGGGTTGAGACAAATCATAATTAATTTGTTTTCCCTTTCTTCAGTCAAGTCAGAGAGCACATACAAGTTATTTTTGACATACATAGACTGGTCCAAAGAAAATTGCCACAATTAGTTTACGCTGATCATCAACTAGTTGGGATACAATCTCGTGTAGAAGAAGTAGAAAAGCTTATGGATTTGGATTCACATGACCAAGTTCGAGTTGTAGGAATTTATGGAATGAGCAATATAGGGAAGACAGCGGTTGCTACAGTGCTGTATAATAGGATCTCTCACCAGTTTGATGCTTCTTTTTTTCTTCCTTTTGACGCTTCTTGTTTTCTTCCCGATGTAAGTGAAGTTTCAACTTGTGATGTTGTATCCCCTCTACTACAATTTTTTCGTGAAAACTTGAAAATGGAAAATCTAGAGATAAGGGATATTCAAGAGGGAGTTTACTTGGCCAACCCAAAGCTAAGATACAGGAAGACTCTTATAGTTCTTGATGGTGTGAATAATCTTACACAGAATCTGAAAGCACTGAATTTGGCTGTAAAATAAAACTGGTTTGGTAGTGGGAGTAGAATCATCATAACAACTCGAGATGAACGAGTCCTTAAACAGCTTGAAGTTGATGATAATTTCAAGGTTGAACTATTGGCCAAGGATGAAGCCCTTCAACTATTTTGCAAAAAAGCTTTCAAATGTAATTTTCTTAAGAAAAAATATCGAGAGCATGCCAATAGTGTACTCGAATATTGCAATGGCCATACAATAGCAATTAGGATTTTGGGTGCGTACTTTGGTCAACTAAGTGCCTCAGAATGGGGAAGTGCCTTCTCCAGAGTAAAAAAGCTTGCTGATCAATGGATAATACAAGTGCTCAGAAGTTGTTTTGATGAGCTGGATCACATAGAGAAGCAAGTATTTTTAGACATTGCATGTTTTTTCAGAGGGAAAGAAATTAATAGTGTAAATGAGATTTTAGAAGATTGTGGTTTTTTTGGTGAGGAAATCACACTCATGGTTGAAAAATCACTCATAAGCGTTTTAGATGGAAGAATTGAAATGCATGGCATATTTCAAGAAATGGGACGAGAAATTGTTCGACAAGAATCTCCTCAGGAACCAGGAGAAAGAAGTAGATTGTGGTATTTCAATGATATTTATCATGTTATGCAAAAAAATACTGTAAGTTTGCTCGCGTTTTCAATACATGACAATCAACAAATTAAAATAATCTAACTTTTCATTATTTTTGTATTAATGGTTTCTTTTTATCAGGCTACAGAAAAAATTGAAGCTATAGTCTTGAATATGGAAGATTCCATGAAAACTACATTGAGGATAGAAGCCTTATCACAAATGAGCAATCTAGACTGCTCATATTTCATAATGTGAATTTTATTGGAACCCTCAATTTCCTTTCTAACAAGCTGCGGTATATTTCATGGCATCTATATCCTTTCACTTGTTTGCCATCATGTTTTGAGCCTCGCGCACTTGCTGAGTTGATTATGCCTGATAGCAACATCACACAAATATGCGAGGGTAAAAAGGTAATGTCCATATTATTTTCTTCTTGTTCATTTTTTATTATTACATGATGAGAAAACTTATGGGTGATTCAATCATAATTCATAACCACAATTATATATAATCTTTTACTCATTACATCATCTAGTACTATTAGAAATATCTTCTGTTGTTTATTGTTATATTTAACTATAGCAAATTGTGTCTTCTTCATTCTTAGGTGTTTCCTAAGTTGAAAAACCTAAATCTCCGTGGCTCCAAAAATTTGATGAAGACGCCAGATTTCAGAGCAATTCCAAATCTTGAGAGGTTAGACCTTGAGGGATGTACTAGATTATTGCAACTTCATCCTTCCATTGCTAAACTTTCAAAGCTCAAATCCTTAAATTTGAGAAAATGCATTAATCTTGTCAGTATTCCTAATCGCTTATTTGCTCTATGCTCCCTAGAAATTTTAAATCTGGCTTGCTGCACAAAATTTGCCTATTGTTTGAAATTTACCCCTCTGAGGAGCACAATAGAAGTGAAGCTACTCAACAATCAATATTGTCCGTTCCTAGAGAAGATGACATATTTTCTTCTCTTCTTTTTACCACAACACAAAAATTATAGGGAGTTTGTTTTTTGTTGCCTTATGTACTTAATCTATATTTCCAAGTACAACATTCAAAATCCCTAGATAATGAAGGGTAATACTAGAGGTCTGTAAGAGTTTGTTTTTCTTTGTGTGTTTGAGCTGAAGGTCCGTATAAGCGTATTTCATATTCAGGAATAATGATATATGGTTGATCAAGTATCTCAGTTTCTCATCTCCCCCTCTCACACTCTTCTTCGCCTTCTGTCTTATTTCTGTTTCAATTTTTCTTTTCATTTATAGGATCAAATGCCTTTGATTTTAGACACGACGACATTAGCTTAATAAGAGAATTAGTAAGCGGCCTAAAGAATTTGAACACAAATTTTTGTAGGCTATAAGTAATTAATGAAATAAGTGGCATTATCTGTTTTTTCTTTTAAAATCAGTGGCATTCTATTGTACAATGGGATAAAAGGACAAAATTTAATTACTTAACCTTATATACTTAAGGTACTTTTATCAAAATCAAATTATGACAAGTGGATTTTTCCATATGTTATTTATACTATAACAAACATTTATTATTTATATTGTTAATTTATTTTTAAAGTTAAAAGCCATGTGTTTTTATTTAATTTAATATAAGTGCATTAAGTCTAAGTCTTCTCATTTCTTAAAATTCCCTATCCCGTCTTAGGCTCCTTTTGTAGGTAGAATAAAATGAAATGAAATAAAAGAAATAGAATTAGAAAGTGATATTACTTATATGAAATGTTCTTGATATTAATTTTTAGATAAAAAGGTAAAAATTATTTAGCACTGAATAATAATAATAATATGAGCATTTTATAACCAAACCAAGCTACCTTCGATGGTAAGGTTGAATGAAGTGTGGATAAAAGCCAAATTCAAATAAAAATAATAATAATATGCGTTATGCACCAAAGAATACGTCGCGGAGAAACCATTTTTTCCACCCTTGACCATAAAGAGACAAAACTCTTGAATTCCAAACAATCGGCTCTATTTTCTTTTTTGGTGAGCTCTATTTTAACATGTTAAAAAAAATTTCATTTGATGACACATTTAATATTGATTTACCTCATAGGTTTTTCTGGCACATATTTAACTTGCTAGTTGCTAGCATATTTCACGTGTAGCTTCGTCTTCAGTGAGTAAAAAAGTCATCTTTGTGAGATCAAAGTTAGTGTTTGTTATGAGTGCCCATATTAAGCGCCAATTTCGTTCGAATAAAGTTAGTGCTTGTCATCGAAAACATTAACCAATAATCCAGATTATAAATTTCCAATTTCGATTTTGTGGTTGGGGATATTTTTCTTAAAATATTATTTGGAAGTATAGTTTTTATATTTGTGTTTAGATTATAAATGGGAAAATATGAAACGATTAAAGGGTAACATATTTAGATTCCAGTTAGAAAGTATCTAACTGCACTCGATCTAGCTGGACTCTAACTATGTTAAAGGGAACTTTATTAATTAGAAATTGTTTTATGGCCCACAAGACGCTAGAGAAATGAAGAAAGTTCATTGACTTGGACAAAAACTATAATTTGGGTAAATTTTAAAAAGTTATTTGCTTAAGTTTGAGGACTATTTTCATTTTTGGTAAAAAAACAAAAAAAAAGAGACTATTTTTGTTCTGTGCTTTTTTTTTTTTTGGGTAAAGGGTTGCTGAAGGAACATGTGCTGGTACCATTGTGGGATCAATGTGTTCTGATTTTTCCAAGATTGAAAAATATCACATTGAAATTGAGCCTGGTTAGGCTAAAATTATAATGGGCCAGGCCCATAAAATTAGAGACAAGATACAGAACGAATTTTGGGCTTGAGGAACAAATTTGTAAGGCCCGTTTGGTTCGCACAAATGTTTTTAAAGAAAGTGAAAGTGGAAATGGAAGTGAAAGTAGAAATAAAAGTGAAAATAAGGTTTAAAAGTATGTTTAATGTGTAAAAAAAGTAAATGGAATATGACGCATTTTTGTTTGGGATGTCATATTTATGGATAGAAGTGAAGTTAAAAGAAATACAAAAAGACTGTTTTGCCATTAATAAAAAATATATATTAAAAAATATAACAAATATGGATCAGAATCAAACTCCTCGATGACCTGTGCTGTTCAGAAGGCTTCTCCGACGATAAAGACACCATCAACAATGTCGTGGCTCCTCGATTCGCATTTTTTTAGGACTATTCCCTTCAATAGCTGTGAAGATTTCAGATAATTACTCGATTTGGGTGATTACTAATCTCATCATTAAGGTTCACTGTTTTGTAAAATCAGTACTAGGTAACCTTCCTCATGGGTTGCGCATCCTTTTCTATCATCCTCTGGTGTTAATAGAGTGGTGATTTTATATTTCCTCCAGCATGAATATAATAGCGTGGTGATTATGACACAGAGGACATGATTATTGCTTCTTTTCTATTATACTGACTTTGAATATTTTAACTATTTACTATACAAGGAAAAACAATTTAATTTTGATAGTTGTCGACCAATTATGCTTCTCACCTGACTTGCTATCATAGAACTCTCCATGCTCGAAATTGGATTCTTTGATATAGTAACAAGTACTCACATCAAAAGAATAATTTATTTTATAGTAACTAGTAAATTGGATTGTTTGATTGAATAACTAGTAAGATAATCTTGCCTCTTAGAATGAAAATCAGAGTAGGAAAGTGCCTATGAGGTTAGGGTTTGGTTATAATGAGAAGGGTATAATTGTCCAAATATTTCATAAATGAGGATAGAATGTCCAAATATTTTGAGTTCCATGGAACTCTATGCATTTCCATGGGCTTCGACAAGGAACCCAATTCAAGGCAAAAAGCTAGAATTGGGCTTCCTTAGTAAATAGATTCCAGCACACCAAACACACAACTAAGTGGAATCCATTTCCAATTCCATTTCTCTTATCCAAGTTCCAGCCAACCAAATAGGGCATAAGGTCAGATGATCCTGGAAATACATAATATATTAAAGGGCCTATAAGTAAGGTGGATCATGAGAAAATAAAATAGACAACTCTCTATATTTTGAAATAATTAGTTTTCAACTATCAGTTAAAGAAAATTCTGAGTGTTCACAAAAATAAAATGGACGATGTCTTATTAATATGGTGGCAATATGGACAAAGTGGTTTAACAACTCATGGTATTTGTTTAGAATTACACAATTTTTTTTTTCATTTTTTAAAGTTTTATACTATGAATAAATTTTGATAACCATATTTTTTAAAATAATTTTTCAGTACCAGAAAATACATTTTTAAAAAATATTTTTAACAAATTATTTAGAGTATAAAATTTAAAAAATGAAGCCTTTCAACATTGTGGCTTGGTTGTAACAGCATAATGCTTTCACTTATAAAGTCATGAGTTTGAATTGACAAAACCAAACTTTAAAAAATGGGGAAAAATGTGTAACTTGATTTTGTTAAAAAAGATGCTTATAAAAACTCGGCCAAGCACAATCCCCAATCAGGAATCTTTCAACACACATAAAAAAAGTTCTTTATCTGAGCTTAAAAAAGTTCCTAATTGGAGGATAATGGTGGTGCTAAGAACAAGTTTTGATAAACTAGGTTACTTTTTACAAGAGATTGTTTTAGAGATTTGTCTTTTTTTTTTTTGTAGGGGAGAAGATTAATTATGCAAAGGAAATTTTACTAAGTAGTGGTTTTTTGTGATGATGATATGGAAATATTTGAAAACAAATTCAAAGATCCTTATTTCTTTGTGGAGGGGGGAATTCAACTTCTAATGGAAAAATCATTTATGACCATCTACATTAGAGAATAGAAATGTTCACAATCTACTACTATAAGAAATAGAAAAAGAAATTCCTATAAAAAAAAAGAAATAGAAAAAGGAATTGTCTGACAAGAATCCCCTAATAGCCCTTGGAGTAAACTTTTTTTTTTTAATAAAAAGATAGTAATATATTAATAATAAAAAGTATTACACACATCCAAACTAGAAGCAAGAGCCAAAAGAGAGAAAACGGTACAACAACTAAGTAGATAACACAAGAAAAGATAAAGAGATCCAAGCACACTATTCACAATGAGGAAGAGATCATATCTAAAAGGAGACTTGTAACATCCTAGGAGTTTTAAACTAGACAAATACCCCAAGAGCCAAACTCACGACAACACGACATCAAAACTCTTGAGCAATAAGACATAGGGCTTACCACAGCAAGGATCAGTTTGGCTCGAATACAATAGGTGGATAGTGGGCATGGTGCCGTGGCGCCAATGACAGAAACTAAACCAGATTTTTTCTGATAAGAATTGTGAACTTCACACACACACAACTCCCAATATAGACATTCAATTGCCATGATTCCAAAACCCACACGTTGCACTATTAGCCTTCTAACTACTATTGCAAACCATACTTCAAATTTCTTCTATTTAGGGATTTTGAACATATAAGACCGAAATAGTTGTTTTTAACCCAAAGTTTGGCATTTGCATCTCCCAATTCCAAACCACAAGCAATCTAACTACCAAACATGTTCGCCCATATCATAAACAACACAAGGGCTTAGTTCAAGGTGGCTATACCCCAAAGGAACCTCTCCCTTAAGATTTGACCCAGTTGAACCTTAAACTCAAGTAGTGGGTTGCTTACACATTTTCCATACAACTGACACAAAAACCAAACCAAACTCAAAATCCAACCATACTCATCAAAATACATGTAAGACACTTGAAATCTGGCCTAGAATCGATCATAAGGAAAGTTGGATCATACTACCAATTACTAATTAAGCAAACAACATCATTCACATCATAGGCATAACTCATTTAACATACAACTCAAGATATACATGAACTAGGGTACAAAGTTTCAGACAAGTCCAAATACGCATAATGTTAGCAAGGCTGACTTCCCAAGAGGGGGGGTGAATTGGGAAGATTGAAATTTTTCTGCACAAAGTAAAGCAAGTGAAGATATCACAGTATAATGAAAACAACGTGTAAAACAGAGCAAGCTGAAAAGTAGAGATAAGGAGAAGAAAACTCAGTGATTTATCCTGGTTCGGTCTATCCACTTGACCTACATCCAGTCCCCAAGACACCTCTTGAGATTTATCCACTATCCAGCAAGAATTTCAACGGGCTTCTTGCTAAAGCCACAGTACACGAGTATGCTCTGTTCTGAGCTCTCTCAAACTCTCTAAGCACTTTCTCTATGTGCTTTCCCAATCCCCTTGTGAATACCCCTCACAAGTAAATCTATCTTCCAGATTAAGAGTAGATAGTTTACAAATGAATAACTCTCTTAAATAGAGTAGATATGAAGGTTTAAGTACAAATAATGAAGTTGGAAGGGTAAAAGCTTTTGAGATGAAAATTCAGCAGAAATTCGGTATATACAAGTTTGATTCGTTACCCACAACTTCAAATGATGTTGTATTTATAGATTTAGGTCTCAAATATCCGTTAGAGACTAAATCTATCCGTTGTAGAAGTTATCCAACGGTTACTCTGAAAAACTATCCGTTTACCAACCGCATTTAATGTTTCTGACATACTGAAATTCGAATTTTGGTTGGCCAACAGATGAATTTTGAGGGAACTGAAGGTTAAAGCTTCCAACGTTAAAATACGAAGTTCGTCTGTCCATAGAGTGAAATTCGAATTTTGAAACTTATAAAATATTTTCACAATGTGACATACGAATTTTCCAGAAGAAAGTTTTTCTGTAAATCGTGAACAGTGTTTTCAATTTTCTACAGTACCCTCGAAATTCGAATTTTGGATGCCCAAAATTCGTCTGTCCATTGAACGTTCAAAGAGGCACAGTAGTTCACTTTCTTTGAAATTCAAATTTTGGCAGAGTGAAATTCGTCTGTCAGAGACCAGTTTTGAGACTTAAATCATTCTTGATCTCAGATGAACTTTATCAAACTTTCAGACGAATTTCTTCTATTTTCTCAAGTTTTGTTTTGTCTGAAATTCGAATTTTGAAAGAGTGAAATTCGAATGTCACAAAGTAGCTCGTTTGACTCAGATGAAAATTCGAATGTTGCTAAGTCAAAGTTCGTCTGTCTGAGAGCATTTTTCAAACTTAGTTTCTTCTTGATTTCAGATGAACTTTGGCATAGTTTCAGACGAATTTCTTTGGTTTTCACAAATTGCATTTTGTCTGAAATTCGAATTTTGAAAGAGTGAAGTTCATCTGTCACAAAAAGGCTTCTTTCAGACTTGATGAAAATTCGAATTTTGAATGACCAAAATTCGTCTGACAGAGGGACACCTCTCCAGACTTATTCAGTTTTAGCTCGAAATTCGAATTTCCAAAAGCAAAGTTCGAATTTCCATCTTGACAGTTCAGTTATACTTTCAAACTTCGTCTGTTTGTGAGTATTTTTCAAATAAGTAAAGATTTAACTTCAAATCAAGGTTTGAAAACGTCTTTTTCTCAAATCAAAATCTTTTACCCAATCTAAACAAAAACTAAAGATCCTACAAAAGATCTAATAGCAAATACTCAGAAAATCTTCACTTGAAACAGCTTTGATCTCCTTTGATATCTTCAATCCAAGCTCTTGAGTGTTGGTTTGGAATCATCAAAATTCTTGATCCAACACATAATACATCAATACATATGGTATCTAACAAAAGTGTAACATCCTACCTCCACTACATAACCAAAACTCACGAAATACAACCTTTGATAACCCAAACAACTCTAAACAACATCTCACAGCCTTAGACCAGCGGAAACGAACCTCAAATCATCAAACTTTGGGCTGGGGCCGTGGCCGCTATAGCACCGCCGCGGCTCCAGCTTCCTCTGAACATGCCTCGCTACTGGACGGTTGGCGCCGCGGCGCCCCCCCTTGCTGATGTCCCACATCAGCACTTCAACATCTTTGGGGAGAACATCCGACGCGCATAACTTTATGCTCCAACCTCCGATTGACTTGATTCCAACTCCTACAAGTCAATCTATTCCCAAACTAACCACAAACACCACTTTCACCTCAATCCAACTCTGTATGGAGATTTTGGACCCTTGACACCATTTTGACCACTTATTGGCCCAAACTCACCACTAACCAACCTCAATTGTCACCAAAGACAACTGGTTACTCAGAGACCATTCATATAGGTCTTAAATCTCCAAACCAACTTATCCAAAGAGGTTTCACCTCAAAGGAACCACTTCTCTGAGTTTTGACCCCCTTGAACCTCAACATGACAAGATGGGCTACATGCCCTAAAACACAAAAACCAGGCCCCAGGTCACCCTGGGCTCACAAATACTACCATACCAACTTCCACATACCGAACACTCTCAGAACACCAACATAACACATTCCATAAAACATACTCAAACATACATTCATCCATAACCATCCTATCAATCTCATATATCCAATACACACTTTCTACCCTACTTGGCACATAATACATTAACCAAAAAAAATACAAACACTACATAGACTTCCCACGTACACAGCTACTCTCTTTGCTTCTCCGAACTAGTGTCAGAAACTTCACCTGAAAGGGTTAGTCATGGGAGAGGGTGAGGTGAGACAATGTCTCAGTAACTGGGATCAACAACACATAAACATATATATACACAGATATGAATCATATAACATATGAATGCAATGTAAAATGCATGGTATGCATGTCGTCCTCTCCGGGACTTCCATCCTTATCCTCCCTAACACACACATACATATAACCCATCCTTATCCTCCCTAACACACATATACATATAACCCATCCTTATTCTCCCTAACACACATATACAATCCACCCTTATACTCCCTAACATATACATACATCACATACTCCAACCTTATTCTCCCTAACAATTTCATTTATCATCATATATCATACATCATCACATCATCACCACTTTATCCGTCATATATCTTGATGTAACAATAACATGTGGTGATGCTAATGTATCATCATCATCATCATGATCATCATAACATCTATACATCATATCATATCACATCTACTATACGCATACCACGATATATAAAAACAACACACACACATATCACTATCGTGGTATGAAAAAGACATGCATATATACATAACTATACATACTATCGTATAAAACCACATAAACAAATACCCGGTTACCTCAGGTTGTCAATACCACGCTTAGGCAAGTTCCACATGCTTTCTTGAACTTCAATACCCTTGAGCCCCACACCGCTAACCAAATAACCTTCATAATACATAATTCTCCCATTAACATAATATACCCATAATCACAATATCACAATTTAACCACTTTAGGCCTAACCCAAAGTTCCAACCCCCCTTTCATGCATCAATAAACTCTTTGGGACCCTTTAAATACTACTCAAACACATACATCTCGGATTCCCAAGAATTCTAACCGAAAACAACCTAGGGTTAAGCTCAAATCACACATAAACACTTCCAAACTCGGCTCTAATCATCAAGAACATCAAAACACACTTTATTAACCTCATTTAAACCATTTTAATTGGTGGATTTCGTCACCAACCAAAAACCCAACCTTAAAACCAAAAACCCCATATTTTCACTGAATAAAAATGGAGAGGGAGGTGCAGAAGTAACTTACCAACTTAAATCCAGGCTTCCTCGATCTGAAATCACCCCTGGACGCCGAAAAACCAAACCCTAGTACAGCTCTCTCATGATCTCCCTCGGTTTCCTTTTGTTTCTTTTCTGTCCGAGCGTCCAAAATGATCCGGTTTTAAACAAAAATCTCGATTCTCGCTGCGGCCTCAGATATCTCGCCGCGGCTCCACCGGATTCAGCTTGAACATCGCCACTGGAAGGTCTCTTGCCGCCGCGGCCCTGCTCCTCGCCGCGGCGCGGAGTCCCTTTTCTGTTACCTCTTGAACCATGTCCGTCCTACTTTCTCTGATCCTGAACACAAAACCAATAAAGATGTCATGAGGAGCATTACAAAAAGCACTCTACTTGGCACAATACTTCTAGCTAAATGAATGTTATACAAAACACTACCAATGCAACGATCTCAAATATCCTCTAACCTCAAAGAAATAGACTAAGACTCCTTCGTCTTTTCCTTGCTAGTACTAAAATCTTCATTGAAATGGTTAGCCACCAAGGGATGTGAGATAGGGTCCCAATAACTAAGGGTAATTCAAAACAAACAAGCATTCATAAACATAGTTATACATGAAAAATGATGTAACTATGAAATGTATATGATATGCAATGAATTCCCACAATATACACAGCTAAAATCATGGGCTAGTTACTATCACAAAGTAACCCTAATTAGTGGCTACCTTCTAACAGCTAATGAAGGCTAATTCCGAGGCAATCGCTAAGCTCTCCACTCACCTATCATAACCTAGCCAAAGGCCATCATATCAGTGAATGGACCATGACTCTCCTCCCCTTGGACCACTCAAATTGGTAGTGATTTAAGAAAGGTGCATCCCCATTTCATAGCCACATAGGTCTCTTGGCTAAAAAATGACGATTTAGTGACAGGGACATAACACCTTACCTGCTAGACATAACGCCTCATGTGTCATTTAGTGGATTGGCATGCCACATGGTATTTTAATGACATCATCATCTAACCAACATATGCTCAACATCCATAACAATAAGTGATAATGCCTTCCATGCCATGCTAACATGCATAACATAATTGATGGGTAAAAGTGAAAAAATGTATTTAGTTCATTAGACATAATATATTTGTTTTTTATATTTTAGACTAAAACTACTCTCTCATTTATTTATATTCAAAACCCAAGGGAATATTCATTAAAAGTATCTCTCTTGATAATTAACTTTTCAAATTTTAAATTTTGAAATGAAAGTTAACAAACCAACTTCCAATATAAAGGCATTTGTGGAAAAAATATTTAATGCTTCATATATTTTGCAATATGACCTATATTGAGAACTATAGAAACCTTCTAGATGTGAGATATAATAAGATTGTGTTGAATCAAGTGTTTTGATGATTTCAAACCAACTTTCTAGAGCTTAGAGAGAAGATATTAAAGGTACATAAATGATCTTAAGTGGAGAAATTCAAGAAAAATCAATACAAGAATAGATGTAGAATCTACAGTCATGTTTAAATTGAGTAAAAGACTTTGAATTGGCAAAAAGATGTTTTAAAACTATGATTCTATGTTAATCCATAGAATATTTGAAAAACACCCACTAACAGATGAAGTTTGAAATGTTTATACTGATATGCTGTTTTGAAAATTCAAACTTTGACTTTGAAAATTTGAATTTCGTATTGAAAATGAACAAGTCTGAAAAAAGCCTTATCCGACAGATGAACTTTGACTGCAGAAATTCAAATTTTGAATCTTGTCTGAAAAAAGTCTTCTTTGATAGATGATCTTTGACTGCAGAAATTTGAATTTTGAATCTTGTCTGAAAATAGCCTTCTCTCACAGATGAACTTTGGCTTTTGAAAATTTGAATTTCAGACAAAATACAACTTATGAAAAATGAAAAATTCATTTGAGGATATGTCAAAGTTCATCTGAAAACTGAGTTTGGAAAGAGCATCAAAATGGCTCACTGACAGACGAACTTTGAACCTGAAAATTTAAATTTTAGAAACAAAGCTTGTAAGTCTGTTATGATGATATATTGACATACGAATGATAGTATTAAGAAATTCAAACTTTGAAGTAAGTCTGAAAAGAGGCCTCTCTGATAGACGAGCTTTGCATTTTAAAAATTCAAATTTCTAATAGATGAACTATTGTGCCTTATTGAACTGGCCACTTACAGACAAATTTTTGGGTATCAAAATTTAAATTTCGAAGGCACTGTAGCAAAATGGAATAACTATTCATACTTTCCAAAAGAACCTTAAACTTGAAAATTCGTATGTTCCAACATAGAAATATTTTTCAAAGATCAAAATTTGAACTTTACTTCATGCCAGATAAACTTCGAATGTTCAACGTTAAAGTCTTTAGCTTTTGGTTTCTATGAAATTCATCTGTTGACTAACCAAAATTCAAACTTTGAGTGTCAGAAGCATTAAATGTGGTTGGTGAATGGATAGTTTTTTAGAGTGACCGTTGGGTAACTTCTCCAACGGATAGATTTTGTCTCTAACATATAGTTAAGACCTAGATCTATAAATATAACATCATTTGAAGTTGTGGGTAATGATTTTAACATTGTATATACTGAAACTCTGCCAAATCATCAACTCAAAGTCTCTTACTCTCACATATTTCATTCTTTGTACTCCAACTTTCATATACACTTTGATTAAGATAGTTTATCCATTGTAAACAATCTTATCTTCATCTGGAAGATAAATTTTCTTGTGAGGGGATATCACAAGGGATTGGGGAAGTACTTAGTCAGAGTGCAAAGAGAGAAAGTGTGAGCTCCAAAAATAGAGTATCACAGCTGTACTGTGCATTTGCAAGAAGCCCACTGAATTCTTGCAAGATAGTGGAAAATCTCAAGTGGTGGCTTGAGGACTGAACATAGGTCAAGATTGAGAGACCAAAGCAGGATAAACATCTGTGTCTTCTCCTCTCTATTACTACTTTCACTTGTCATTCACTTATATTCTGTTTTATTGTCACATTTGCTTTCTTCACTTTATTGACATTTTGCAGAAAATTTTAATCTTCTCAATTCACCCCTCCCTCTTGGGAAGCCAGCATATCTAACAAGTGGTATTAGAGCCCAAATTTCCAAATAAAGGATTTAATAGTTCGGGAAAAACAATGGCTGGCTTTGGAGAATGTATACTACTAGAGAAAAACAATACAAATAGACCACCTGGCTTTAGTGGAGAGCACTATGGATACTGGAAGATGATAATATAAATCTATCTCCAGTCTATTGATCTAGACATATGGTCTATCATCCAGAAGGGAGATTTTATCCTAATAACATTGCAGAATGATGGGAAGTACAGAGAGAAACCAGAGGCCGAATGGAACGAGGAAGATAGGAGAAGAGTCTTGCTGAACTTCAAAGTGAAACACTGTCTGGTGAGTGCATTGAATCAAGATAAATTCTACAGGGTCTCACAATACTCTAGAGCTAAAGATATATGGGATACCCTTGAAACACTCATGAAGGAACCACTGAAGTTAGAGAAAATAAATTAAACTCCTCCATAGGAGAATACGAGAGCTTCAGAATGGTTGAAAGAGAGAGTGTCAAAGAACTGTAAAAGAGATTCACACTTATTGTGAATCAACTGAAAAGTCTTGGTAAGGAGTATACTCAAACAGAAAAAGTCAGAAAAATCCTCAGAGCTCTTCCTCTAGAATGGCAACCCAAAGCAACAATAATAGAGGAAGCTAGAGAAGAATCAATGGCATTTGTCACAGCCCTCTTTGATAGCCTCGAAGAATATGAAGGAAAGATTAAGGCTCTTAAGGAGGTAGGACAAGACAGAAAGAAGAAGGGTCTTGCTCTGAAAGCTGGTGAGAAGAAAGGAGAAGATTCTGACTATGGAGATGAGTTAGATGAAGAAACTCTAGCTATGATGGTCAGAAAATTTGGAAGATTTTACAACAAGAAAAGAAATAAGAAATTCTTCAAGAAAGGAGCAGCTGGAGATAGCAAGAGAGAAGGAGAAAAACCTGTCACTTGCTACGAGTGCAAGAAGCAGGGGCATATCAAATGGGATTGTCCACAATTCCTGAAGAAGCAAGAGAAAGAAAAGAAAGCTGCAGACAAAGGCAAGAAGAAAAGAGCATAAATCTCATCAATCTAGGGCAACAGCTCAGATGAAGAAGAAGATGATGAAGATGAGATTGCCAACATCTGTCTGATAGCACTTACATCTGAAGAAGCTAAAATCTTATCCAATAGTGATCAGGAAGATGAGGTATATGAATATGAACCTTCCTATTCTGAATTAGTGGATGTATTTCATGAATTGCATGATGAGTTCATTAAAACTGCAAAAAAACTCAAACAAGCTAAGAGAAAGATTAACAAGTTAGAATCTCAACATAATATTTCTGAAACTGCTTACCTGCATATTGTTGAATCTGCTTGTTGTAAATCATGCATTGAATTAAAGCAAATCAATGACTATCTTGTGAAAAGCATGTCTAGACTTACTAAAGGAAAAGATATGTTACTTGTTTTAATGGGAAGTCAGAGAATAACACAGGCAAAGGCTGGACTTGGCTGTGACTCTTGTGCAGTAAAAGAAAAGATTAGGAAAAAAAATCAAAATGTGTATATGAGATATTTTGTGCATGCTAGTGGCAGTAAAAAGAAAGATCATATTTCACGACATATTGAATCCTATGATCAACCAAAGCATGTAAAACAAAAATATTATCTGTATTGTTTTCTTCCTGCATCTCAATTCAGCACTCCCTTTACCACTTAACACTTCTGTAACAAGAACGGACATATTTCCAGTTCATGTGCTTTAAAGAAAAATAGACTTGATAGGAAGGTTAAATGAATTTCTAAAGGTACATCTGTATCTAGGAAAAATACTACTGAAAGAAAAGGACTCAAGCAAATTTGGGTACCTAAAAAGAAAATATGAGCTTTGTTTTGCAGGTTTGTCTTAAAGCTAGAAAGAGCAATAAATGATATATAGACAGTGCCTGTTCAAGTCATATGACTGGTGATAAGGAGAAGTTCATCATCCTTAGAGACAAGAAAGGAGGAAAGGTGACTTTTAGAGGTGATTAATATGGCAAAATAGTTGACATTGGCATTGTGGGCAAGAATCCTGAAATATCCATTGAAGAGGTGCTGTTTGTAATTGGTCTCAACCACAATCTGCTAAGCATGAGTTAGACATGTGACAAAGGAAACTGAATACTGTTTGACTCAAAATTCTACCTGGTTATCCAAAAAAGTGATCACAAAGTAATCCTCAAGGCTCAAATGGATGGTAACTGTTATACTATTGATCTTGATGAACTTCCTCCCTTAGATTCTGTCTGTTTGATTAGTCAGGATAATGATAGTTAGTTGTGGCATTGAAGATTAACATATGTTAATAAGAATCAACTATCAAAACTGGTTAAAAATGAGTTAGTCACTGGCCTACCAAAAATTTTCTTTAAAAAAGACAAAAAATATGATGCATGCCAAAGAGGAAAATAAACTAAATTATCATTTAAATCTAAAAACGTAGTCACCACATCTATACCTCTGCAACTATTACATATGGATCTAATAGGACCATCTAGAGTTAAGAACATTGGTGGAAATTTGTATGTTCTTGTAATTGTAGATGATTACTCTAGATTTACCTAGACATTATTTCTTTCTTCTAAAAGTGATACGTTTGATACATTTGTAACCTTAGCTAAGAAAGTGCAAAATGAGAAAGGTATTTCTATTGTGTTTATCAGATCTGATCATGGAGGAGAGTTTGAAAATTCATACTTCCTGGAGTATTGTGATAAGCATGAAATTGATCACAACTTCTTAGCTCCAAGAACTCCTCAACAAAATGGAGTAGTGGAAAGGAAGAACAAAACAATTGGAGAGATGGCAAGAGCAATATTGAATGAAAAGGAACTCTCTTAAGTATTCTGGGCTGATGCAGTAAACACAGCAAGTTACATCATAAACAGAGCCTATATCTGACCAATTTTTGGGAAGACTCCTTATGAGCTGTACAAAGAAAGAAAGCCAAACCTCTCATATCTATATGTATTCAGCTGTAAGTGCTTCATCCACAATAATGCAAAAGAGAATTTAGGTAAGTTTGATGCCAAATCTGATGAAGGTATATTTTTGGGATACTCTAGTAGGAGTAAAGCATATAGAGTTTTTAATAAAAAGTCTAAATTAGTAAAAGAATCTATGTATGTAGTGTTTATTGAAAATGAAACTATTTCTAAGTATCTCACTAATGAAGATAATCCCATTTCAAATTTTAAGAACTTAGATCTTTCTGAAGAAGATAAAATTAAACTTCCAAAAATATCTGAATCTATTAATATAGAGGAAGATATTGAGAAAAAAGATTTTGAGGATGAGAATAATGAAGAAATATCTCAAGAACTCCCTAGAGTTTGGAGATATCAAAAAAATCATCCTGTTGATCAAGTAATTAGGAATGTTTAAAAGAAAGTTAAAACCAGAAAATAGTTAAGAGATCAGATGATAAACTGTGCCTTCATTTCCAAATTGAACATAAATGTACTGAAGAAGCCTTAACTGATGAATATTAGATTTTAGCTGTGCAAGATGAATTGAATTAATTTGAAAGAAATCAGGTTTGGAATTTAGTGCCTAGACCCAAAAATCATCCTATCATTGGCACTAAATGGGTTTTTAGAAATAAACTTGATGAATCTGGATTAATAATTAGAAATAAAGCTAGGCTGGTTGCTAAAGGATATAATCAAGAAGAAGGTATTGATTTTGAAGAAACCTTTGCTCCAGTGGCTAGATTAGAAGCACTTAGAATTCTATTAGCATATGCATACATGAAAAACATAATGTTATATCAAATGGATGTGCAAAGTACTTTTCTAAATGGATATATCATGGAAGAAATTTATGTAGATCAACCTCCAGGCTTTGAGGATTCTACAAAGCCAAACCATGTTTATAAACTAAAGAAATCTTTTTACGGTTTAAAACAAGCTCCTAGAGCATGGTATAAAAAATTAAGCAACTTTCTAACTGAAAAAGGGGTTTAACAGAGGAAAAGTAAATACTACTTTGTTCACTAAGAAAGAAAATAAAGATTTACTTATTGTTCAAATTGTTAGATAAGCTGGCTTCCCAAGAGGGGGGTGAATTGGGAAGTTTGAAAATTTTCTGCAAAATATCAAGAAAGTGAAGAAAGCAAAGTATAGATGGTAAAACAGAGTATAAAAGAATAAACTGTAAAAGTTGCAGTAAAGAGAAGAAAACTTAGATATTTATCCTGGTTCGGTCTCTCCACTTGACCTACGTCCAATCCCTAAGTCACCACTTGAGATTTTCCACTATTCTGCAAGAATTCAGTGGGCTTCTTTGATGGGAGACACGTTAGGAACCTGTCCTAAGAGCCTTCTTTGATATAAGGATCGTGCAACTTAAGGGTGTAAGGTTTAGTATAATATAAGTTTTGATGATGACAAATATAGAGTAATAAGGAACAAATGCATCATATGTATCTGACATATATAATGTTCCTTATAGAAGTAAAATATGCGTTAGCATGTCTTTAATTATGGTTATAATATATATATGATGCTATGTGCAAATACATCCATTGTACTTTTATAATGAATAACATAAGTTGGATATATAAACTGAACTAACTACTTGGTTTGTAAGTGTAATATATTAAATGTAGGTTGGTCCAAGTAAGAAGAGTGAGCATTGGAACACAGAAATGGAAATCAATATCATGCCTCACTGAAGAAAGAAGAAAAGAAAGGATGCTCCAAAAATGGAAGATCAGAAGGGAGCATGCCAAGAAGGAAATGACCAAGTAGAAGTGGAACTCAACATTTGAAGACCTAGTCACTAGGTATGTTTTATTTTCACTAAGGTCTTGAGGTGGGATTAATCTTTAAAACTTACTTAATCTTGTTACCATATGTTCTAAATGAGTTAGATTAAGTAAATCTGATATTAATATATGTTAGATTTGAAAAACTCTAATGACAGATGAATTTTGGGAAGTTAAAATTCATATACTTTGTGAAAATATGAACTTTGCTGACTGAAATTTGAAGTTCCAGAGATATCACCTCTGACAGACGAATTTCAGGTGTTGAAATTCGAATTTCAAGTCAGGCATCTGGTTTTCAAGAATCTGGAGTTTGACCTTTGCTTAGTATTTTTAATATATCTCTCAAAATACATATGGCTTTGATGTAAAACTTATTTCATATGAAATTATACTTAATAAGCTTTTCAAAGAAGGATATTTCACTCAAAATGAAAGTCATATGAAAAACTTATGGTTATTTAAAGTTGAGTAGTGAGATATGAATTTTCAGTTTTGACCTCTTATCACTATTTCGATCATATCTCACAAAACACGTTTGTTTTTGAAGTAAAACTTGTTTCATTTGAAAGTAGACATTAAGAGCTTTCCAACCATAGGTCATTTGCTTAATTTGGAGTTAAAATGAGAGAGTTATAGCTTCTGCAAAATTGTCTATAGTGCAAAATTCGAAGTTACGTAGGTTCCGTTGCGACAGACGAATTTCGGGCCTCCGAAATTCGAATTTCGAAGAGAACCTTCGTGCAGAATTGAGCTTGCCACTGACAGACGAATTTTAACTTGCAAAATTCGAACTTCAGGTCCAACAGACGAATTTCCACTTTGAAAATTCGAATTTCGCGATTGCAGAAACATGGAAATACTTCTGAAACAACCAACAAACAACTTTCCACTTTCAAAATTCGAATTCCACAATTCCAGAAACAAGAAAACACTTCTGGAACAATGTTAAAGTTCATCTGAGATCAAGAATAATTTAAGGTTCAAAACTGCTCTCTGACAGACGAACTTCACCCTTTCAAAATTCGAATTTCGAAGAAAGTGATCTACTGTGCCTCTTTGAACGTTCAGTGGACAGACGAATTTTGGGCTTCCAAAATTCGAATTTCGAGGGCACTGTAGCAAATTGAAAATACTGTTCACACTTAACAGAAAAACTTTCTTCTTGAAAATTCGTATGTCACAATGTGGAAACGTTTTCTAAGTTTCAAAATTCGAATTTCACTTCATGAACAGACGAACTTCACTATTTCAACGTTGAAAGCTTTAACCTTCGGTTCCTTCAAAATTCGTCTGTCAAACATCCAAAATTCGAATTTCAGTATGTCAGCAACATTAAATAAAGTTGGTAACGGCTAGTTTTGCAGAGTAAACCATTGGGTAACGTCTCTAACGGCTAGATCTTGTGTCTAACGTCTAATTACACTACAAAACTATAAATATAATTTCATTTGAACTCATGGGTAACAATCTTAAGAGAGTTTATGCGAAAATGCTGCTACAACTTGTAAAATCCTTCTATCTCAGCATAGTTTGAAAAACCCACCTCAATAGAGTGAACTTTCAATGTATTATCTACTCTTCAAGAGAGTTTTCATTCTGTAAACATTTCTTTCTACATTTTCTGGGTAGAATCTTAGTGTGGGGAAACACTAAGGGATTTACACATCTTGTAAGGGTGTGAGGAGAGTGGCTTCACAAGTGCCTACTAAAACTTGTGGGAATGTACTGAGGCTTCACAGGTGCCCGGATCAAACCTGTGAGATATAGTGGAGAATCTCAAGTGGTGGCTTGGGGACTGGATGTAGGCCAAGTGGTTGGGCTGAACCAGTATAAATCATTGTGTATTGTTCTTTATCTTCTTTACTCAGCTGCTGCACACAACCACCTCTGTTTATCCCTGTTTTGCTGCACTCTTAGTGAAATTGGGTTGTGATCCAAAAGAGTGAAAATCTTGCATCACCCAATTCACCCCCCCTCTTGGGTGACCAGTCTACCTAACAAAGGGAAGATAAATTAAACACAAGAACAACGAAGAACAAAAACTAAAGAAAATAGACACGATGAAATAAGAAGACTGAACAAAATGTTGGTCGAAGGAAGTAGACTCCCAGAGAACCCGTCTCTTGAATCCTAACTCCGGGACGCCACAAGGATCACCACTCCTTGATAAGTCCTCATTCTTTCTAGCACTCAAGGATAAGCAAGAAAGAACTCACTGAACAACAACAAAGTTGCTGAAAAGAAATTCATTCATTCATGTTGTCTTCAAGTTATATCTCCCAATTGGACTTCTTTTGGGCCTGGACCATTAGCCTATATCATTGGAATCATTTTTCCATACTTTTTAGCTCGTTTTTTTTTTGGGCTGCAGCTTGATTCAAATAGTTGGGCTTCATGCTCTTGCCATGTCCAAGGACTTCAAATGCTTCATGCCTCAATCGTACTCTATCATTCCCTCCCTCCTCGAAATGATTCGTCCTCGAATCTCCACAATCTATATGGAAAGAAAGAGAACGATTAAAAGCATCAAATATAAAATAGAGAGTATACTTACTTTTTTGAGCTTGATTGATGCATCTTCTCTTCAACCCTTGCTTGAACTTGCGGTGTAATAATTGCATTCCAAACCAACCTCCAGGATCAAAAACCTTGTAATGACCATTAGTTTGAGTTGCATATGACTTGTTGTCATGCATTAGTGGATCAGAACTTGATTTTCCTTCCATAACATCCACACTAATAACCTGCAATAAAGAACTAGAGGCGAATTTGACACAACAAGACTCAAGGAAAATTGAGATTGTAGAGTAAACATATGGGATGGAAGCTGGGTAGATTTTTACATTATTTGCTAGGTTCAAAACTTGGAAAGATTTGATACCTGTGGATGATGTACATTGACAAGATAAGGATGGAGCATAGCTCACAAGAGGAATACATATCGATGAAAACAAAGAATCACAAAGTTGGATGGAATAAGAAGAGAATGGATTACTGGATAGAAAATGGAACACACAAGATTCATGAAAATGAGATGGAAGAAACCAATACAAAACCAAAAAGACACATGACTTATGAGACACACAAGAGACATAAAACATGAAATGAGTAAAGACTACTTCACAAGTGAATTGACAGTGTAGAACACTGTGATAAAAATGAAATGAAGTGACATAGATGGATAAACTAGAGAAAGAAGACACTAAATGGTCAAACAGATCCTCTTTCACATTAGATTGAAGAGGAATTGAGGGCTCATAACACAAGGATGAACTAAATAAATTATAAAAATTAGAGATAAAGTAAGAAGGACGGAAAAGATGAAAAGAAGGAACATATGGAAGATATGAAGGAAGGAGTTGAAAAGAAACTACCTTAAAGTCTCCTTTACTCAAACAACTCACAATTACTTTTGCCTCATTATTCTCATCTTTTCTCAAATTCTCTTTTTCCTTTCTCTTTTCTCTCTTTTTCTTTCTTCTCTCAAGTTTCTTTTCACTCATTTGTTTTCCTCTTTTTTCATTTTTTTGCACTCTTTCTTTTCTCTCTCGTTTTTCACTCTTGTTTTTACTACTCATATTCTTCTCACATTTATTTTTCCTTTCAAGCTCACTTTTGATTTTCTTGTGATTTTCATAGAATTGAATACAATGCTTTTCATGGGCTTTCTTTACTTCAAAAGAACAACTATCATCAAATAACCATAGATGCCCGAACACCATATCAACATGCTCAACTTCATCACACACATGAGAACTAATTTCTAATGGCATAACAATGTGAGTATCACTAGAAACATGCACACCACTATCAACAAAGTTCTCTATCACCTCACTAGTAACATCTAGAGCAGTTGTCTCCACTAACGGTGGTAAATGATCATGACCAATCCCATCAACAATATCATTAACATTTTCCTCCTTGGGATTCTCAAGAATATCATACTCTAATTCATTAGAAACATCATCAACACAAGGATTTTGAGAATTAGAGGTACCTTCAAGAGTAGTTGATTCTCTTGGTTCAATAACCATTGTAGATGTTGAGGAAGATATCTCCTCCATTGGATCTTTTTGCTCTAAATGAGAATCACCAGAACTTGGAACTGAAATTTGTACTTTAGAAATTTGCTCCTTTCTACGAGTTGGAAGATACTCATAGAAGTAGTGGTGTGGTGCATACTTTTGCTTCAAAATGAGCTTCATGCTATTCCAAGTATCACATTGTTTCTCTTCATGAAGGTGCTTTCTTTCAAATCGTTCCCACCAAGCTTTGGCTTTTCCTTCTAAGTAAAGAGTAGCTAATTTCACTTTTTCAGACTCGGAGTACTGGCAGTCTTCAAACAATTGTTCAATTCTTCCTTCCCACTCCAAGTACATATCAGGATCATTCTCTCCACAAAATTTTGGGATGTTCAATTTAAAATCCTTTTTGCATGAAGAAAATTGCATGCTATCCAATTTGGCGTTCAACTTGTTGATTTGATCATTGAAAACTCTCATTAAAGCTTTAAGATCAAATTCATCACCAGCCATGCTTAAAACCTAAAATGTTAGTGAATAGAAGACAAAGAAAGGACCTTGCACACAATCTCACATGTTTCACTCAACAATGATACAAATTCACTCGTGTTTTGCACATTTTAAAGGCTTTTTTCTAGAAATGATATAATTACACTCTTGCCTTTTACCACTCGCTCTTGCTTCCTATAAGAGTGCAAAATTGAATTTGAAATTAAAATCAAGAAGCAATGTTTTAAGTGGCAATCTCAAAGTCAAAGATCCAAAAATTTAAATTCTCAAAAGAGTTTAAAATAATGTTGACCAACAAATTGATGAATTTTCTGTTTTCAAGAAAAGAAATTGAATTTTTCCAGCTAAGAAAAGAAAAGAAAATGCTAGAAATTAAGATAATGAAGTACACCAAAAGGAAGGGACTGATTTTAGAGATTTGAACAGAATAAAAGGACAATAACAAATTAGGAAAAATAAGATAGGAAGGGATTTGGATAGAATTTACTAGAAGAGTAAAATTCTAAAAAGTAATATGAAAGCAACTTACCACCCAAGTAAAATGAACATAGACTCCTTTTTTTTTTGTACGATTTTTTTTTCATTATTGTTTTCTTTTCTCTCTCTCTGTTTTTTTTTTACAGCACCCACAATTTCTCCTTTTTTTTTCAAATTTTTTTTTGAATACTCTGAACTAATACACAATGGATATAAGCTAACAAATTGCAGCAACAAAAAATTTTTTTCTTTTGAAAGACTCAAATCTGGAAATCACAAATTCTGGACAACAAAATAAAATGGAGAAAGATAACCCAGCCACCAAGAAAAAGAAGATCAATAAGGATGGTAAGATGGGAGATTGAGATGAAAATCAAGCCACAATATCAGAAGCAATGAACAAGCTCAGATCTGACTAGAAAAGAGAAGAACATAAAAGAAAAATCTAGACAGCAAGCATGAACAGTACGGATGAACAGGACGTACGAATAGTACAGATTTTTCTGGACAGCAAGGAAAAAAAATGGAATGAAACAATAGAAGCACACCTTGATTTGCAAGCCGAAGCTCTGATACCAAATGATGGGAGACACGTTAGGAACCTGTCCTAAGAGCCTTCTTTGATATAAGGATCGTGCAACTCAAGGGAAGATGAATTAAACACAAGAACAACGAAGAACAAAAACTAAAAAAATAGACACGATGAAATAAGAAGACTGAACAAAATGTTGGTCGAAGGAAGTAGACTCCAAGAGAACCCGTCTCTTGAATCCTAACTCCGGGACACCACAAGAATCACCACTCCTTGATAAGTCCTCATTCTTTCTAGCACTCAAGGATAAGCAAGAAAGAACTCACTGAACAACAACAAAGTTGCTGAAAAGAAATTCATTCATTCATGTTGTCTTCAAGTTATATCTCCCAATTAGACTTCTTTTGGGCTTGGACCATTAGCCTATATCATTGGAATCATTTTTCCATACTTTTTAGCTCGTTTTTTTTTTGGGCTGCAGCTTGATTCAAATAGTTGGGCTTCATGCTCTTGCCATGTCCAAGGACTTCAAATGCTTCATGCCTCAATCGTACTCTATCAAAGCTTCTCTTCAGACTTGTTCAATTTCAATACGAAATTCGAATTTCCAAAGCCAAAGTTCAAATTTTCAATATGACAGATCAATATAAACCTTTCAAACTTCGTCTGTTGGTGGGTGTTTTTCAATTATTCCATGTTTTAACATAGAATCAAGGTTTTAAAACATCTTTTCACCAAATCAAAATCTTTTACTCAAATCAAAACATTTCTAAACATCCTACAAAAATTTTTGCACTGATTTCTCCATGATTCCTTCACTTGAACCTTTTGTACACCTTTGATATCTTTATTCTAAGCTCATAAAGGTTGGTTTGGAATCATCAAAACACTTGATTCAACACAAATTTATGTTGATGATATTATATTTGGTGCTACTAATGAATCTGTTTGCAGAAATTTTTCTAAGCTAATGCAGGGAGAATTTGAAACGTCCTTAATGGCTGAGCTCAACTTCTTCCTTGGATTGCAAATTAAGCAATTTGATGATGGTATATTTCTCAATCAATCCAAGTATCTGAAGGAATTACTAAACAAGTTTGGCATCAAAAATGTTAAGTGAATGGGAATACCTATGGCTACTGTAACCAAGCTTAATATGGATGAAAGAAGAAAAATGTTTGACATAACTTAGTATAGAAGAATGATTGGATCTCTGCTATACCTAACTACCTACAGACCTGACATCATGTTCAGTGTCTGTATATGTGCAAGGTTCCAGTCATATCCCAAAGAAACCCATGCAACTGCTATGAAGCGTACCTTCAAATATTTTATTAGAATATCACAAATGGGTCTTTGGTATCCAAAAGGTAATGGAGAAGATCTCAAAGGATACACTGATGCTGACTTTGCAGGATCCAAAACTGACAGAAAAAACACAAGTGGAACATATCAATTTCTTGGAGGATCCTTGGTCTCATGGTTTAGTAAGAAGCAAAACAGTGTGGCCTTATCCATGGTAGAAGCTGAATATGTTGCTGCTGGAAGCTGTTATGCCTAAGTCATCTGGATGAAATAGCAGCTTGAAGATCTTGAGATTGAGATGAAGGAAATACCAATAATGTATGACAATTAAAGTGCCATTAACATCACAAAGAATCCTGTCATGTATTCAAGGATAAAGCATATTGAAGTTAGGCACCACTTCATAAGGGATCATGTTCTGAAAGGAGAAATCAGATTAGAATACATCCCTATAGAAGATCAAGTTGCTGGCATTTTGACAAAGCCTCTTTCAAATGATGGGCATTGCAAAATCAGAAGAGAATTGTGTATGGTAAATCCCAATGAACTGTAAGTAAATCCTTGTGCAAATCTATTTTAGAATTTTTGACATTGATTGAATTCTAACTTTAGCATCGGAGTAAGTTTAATTTAAGTTGTAGGTGCTCCTCATAAATTTCAATGGCAATAAATCTGAAAAATAAAGCACACCAGAATGGAACAATCAAAAGGTGAAAAAAAAAACAAGAAATCTGAGTTTCTGGATCCATTCTGTAAGTTTATAAAGTTAAAATTTGTATTTTAGATGTGTATTAGGCGAATTTCCTTGTTAAATTATGTTTTTGAACAAGTCAGCATGATCAACATTCAAATTTAGATGTCTATCAGACGAACTTCAACTTGCTTTACATTGTAACAATTCTCGGTGATCCTTCGAAATTCATCTGTTGGTCTATGAAAATTCGAATTTTCAAAAATAAAGTTCCAATATTATCTTTGTCCAACATGAAGATTGTACGAATTTTCATTTCTCAAAATACGCATGTTGGAAACTCTTTACAAAATGTTGAAATTCAAATTTCAAATTCAACATTTGTCTGTTGAAACATGCTCACATTATTGAATCTCTAAAAGACAAATTTTCATAATTAAAATCCATCTATTGTTTGTTGTATTGATAATTGTTTGCTGCCTGTTCTTCAAAATTCAAACTTTGTTGAAACAAAGTTCGTCTGTTCATCTTTTGCTGTTTGAACTAAGCCTTTGTCAGATGAACTTTCAGGAAAAAATTCATCTGTCAGTAAGCTTTGCTGAATAAGATAACTTGTAACTACTTAAAATTCGAATTTTGACCCCTCAAAATTCGTTTGTCCTACGGTTACACACGTTAAATCCAAAGGTCATCCTCTAAACAGAAGTAACTCTATTCATCTCTTTCATGAATCTGTTCAGATTCTCTCATCAATCCCCATTAATTTTGTTTGTAAATCTTCATTTTCCACTGATTAGATTTCTCTTCGTACCTTATAAACCCATTCTTAGCATCTTTCTAAATCATTCCTCCACAAAAATGGCAAGAGTAAAAAATCCAGAGGTTGGAAACGGAGAGTCTCGGCCAAAAAGGACAGTGAAATCCCAATATGCCTCCAAGGAGAGTGAGAAACAGAAAAGAAAAGGCAAATCTAGCAAAGCAACTCCCTCCAAAAGGCAGAAAACTACTCCAAAGGCTGAGTCAAAGAAATCTAGGTCATCTTCTTCAATGAAAATAAAGCCTACAGTTCCTACTCCTGCTCCTGCTGCTGTTGCTTCCACTTCCTCCCCAGTACTGAATCTGGAGAATACGAGCTGACCACATTACCATTATGGAGCAATGCTCACATTCAGGAGGAATATACGACCAAGTTTATGAACAAGAAGGTAATCAAGCCTCATTGTGTCAATATGGAAGAATTTTTAATCTCTAATAACTTTGATGTTGGGCTATGGATGATTAAATACAAGAATTTGTTAGAGATATTGGAGAGATATGATGATGAGGTAGTCAAGACTTGATATGTCTCTCTAAAATACAACAGCAAGAAGAAGAAGTGGGAAGTCAATCTGAGATCAAGGACCATCTAGCTAACAGATGAAACCTTTAATAAGGCTTTAGAGATTCTAGGACAAGATGGCTTGAAGATTGATATCACTGCTTCTGGGTATATGGATAAAGCAGAGTCTGCAGATAAAGAAGATTGACCTTTCTTAAACTACAAAGAGAGCACAATCCTGAATACCTTGTTCAGAAGAAAGGAGAACAGGCCACCCATAAGCTTGTTGAAGCCCACTGACCTCAGTGCTCAAGTAAGAATCCTACACTACATTATGTTAAGTATTGAGGCAGCTTCAATTTGATCACAAGGGTAGAAGCACATGTAATGGTAGCAATAATGCGTGGGAAGCTTATCAACATAGGATATATCATTCTCCAATGCATGATCAAGGCTAGGGATTAGAGGAAAGACTCCACACTTCCTTATACAATAATCATCTCTAAGATCCTTCAGTACACCAGAATTCAGCATCTTGAGAAAGGGAAAGGGAAGCCTACTGAGATCTTCAAGGAAGAAGAGCTGCGAAGGATGGGTATAGAGAAAAAAGATGGAAGATGGATTGGAAAGGGAGCTAGAAAATCTGAAGATCTCTTCTTTGATGAAAATGCCTCCCTACAGCAAGAAGGTACCTTTGAGGCTCCTCCAAAACTCACACCTCAGCCTTCTCAGTCTGTCCCATCTCTATCTCAGCTTGCTCAAGCTCTAATTCCATCCACTCCCTCCTCTAGTGCCAAGCTAACCAAGATCACTGAATTGTATGACAATTTGTCTACACTCATACTCAGCATCAGGGATGAGCAAAATGCTAAGTTTGCTCATCTACAAGATCTGGTCCATCAGTTGGCCAAGAACATGAAAGTGGTTACTAATGCATATGAAGACATAAGGAGTGTCAATCCTGCCACATCAACTCCACCTCAGCCAAGATTCTCTGAGCCTGTTATGTCTCCAACTCCTAAGCCTCCAAGTCCTTTTGAGCTAGACTCTCTTGTTCTTGATGATAATACACATGATACTAAGACTGCTCGCACATTGAGCACACCACAGGCCTCCAGTAATGAGGCAAGTCCTGGTCCTCCCTTGGACTATGGCATAAAGGAAGAAGATCCTCAAGAACCAAGCTTTCATGAGCCCATTCCAACAGATGCTCAAGATTTAATCCTTTCACATCAAGAATCTAAGCAAGTTGAGAGACTAGTGGCAGCAATCACCACTTCACCATTCATGCAAGCTGCCTTGAATGAAAAAAGGAACATCGCGCCCTATGTTGATTTGCAAGTCATTGCACATGATGCTCTTTTACAAGCTCAAAGAAGAAGGCTTGAAAAAATGTTTCGTCTTTCTGCTTCCTCACCTATTTCTTCTTATGGTTTCTCGGAGGCACGAAGGGCTCAATTAGCAGTCACAAGGCAAGCAATTTCTGAACTTCTTAAAATCTCTAATGATGATGGTGAGGACACAAGTTCTGAATTTTCTGAGTCTTTGCCAAAGCTCAATCTAGAACTACCTTTTGTCCCTGTGCCTCTTCAAGCTATTCCAGTGTCTCAAATCCCTCCTCCTACTGATTTTACACACATTCCTGATGATGCCAAAAAGGGGGAGAAGATATCCGAGCAAACTAGAAAGTCTACTGATAAGACTTACGGCAAGAAGTCCAAGTCCAAGAAAAAGTGATTAGAACTTATGAATACTTGGTTCTTCTTGTAGTATTTTGTAATGTTGTTTTTTTGTATTGTCTTCTTGTTGTTTCTTGTAATATCTTGTAAAGTGACTTTTTTTTTATGAAATGAAAATTTCTTTGTTATGAACTCTATGATTGCATCCTTGTGTTGAACTTTGAATGAATTAATGAATCTCTTTACTTGATCTATTGTACATAATATCTTGTGAATTATAATGTATATGTTGAGGGAGAGCTTGTTAAAGCAAACCCAAATATTAATCCAGTTTGTAAGTTATTTTGTCATCATCAAAAAGGGGAAGAATGTTAAATCAAGTGTTTTGATGATTCCAAATTAACTTTCTAGAGCTTGGAGAGAAGATATCAAAGGTGCACAAATGATTTCAAGTGGAGAAATTAAAAAAAAATAGCACAAGAATAGATGTAGAATCTACAGTCATGTTTAAATTGAGTAAAAGACTTTGAATTAACAAAAAAATATTTTAAAACTATAATTCTATGTTAATCCATGGAATATTTGAAAAACACCCACTAACAGACGAAGTTTGAAACATTTATATTGATATGTTGTTTTGAAAATTCAAACTTTGCCTTTGGAAATTCGAATTTTGTATTGAAAATGAACAAGTCTGAAAAGAGTCTTCTCTGATAGATGAACTTTGACTGCAGAAATTCAAATTTTGAATCTTGTCTGAAAAGAGTCTTCTCTGACAGACGAACTTTGACTACAGAAATTCAAACTTTAAATCTTGACTGCAGACGAACTTTTGAAAATTTGAATTTCAAACAAAATGCAACTTATGAAAAATGAAAAATTCGTCTGAGAATATGTCAAAGTTTATCTGAAAACTAAGTTTGGAAAGAGCATCAAAATGGCTCATTGACAGACGAACTTTGAACATGAAAATTTGAATTTCAGAAACAAAACTTGTAAGTCTATTATGATGATATGTTGACATACGAATGATAGTATTCAGAAATTCAAACTTTGAAGTAAGTCTGAAAAGAGGCCTCTCTGACAGACGAGCTTTACATTTTAAAAATTCAAATTTCTAATAGATGAACTATTGTGCATTATTGAACTGGCCACTTATAGACAAATTTTTGGGTATCAAAATTCAAATTTCAAAGGCACTGTAACAAAATGGAATAACTATTCATACTTTCCAGAAGAACCTTAAACTTGAAAATTCGTATGTTCCAACATAGAAATATTTTTTAAAGATCAAAATTTGAACTTTGCTTCATGACAGATGAACTTCGAATGTTGAACGTTAAAGTCTTGAGCTTTCGGTTTCTATGAAATTCGTCTGTTGACTAACCAAAATTCAAACTTTAAGGGTTTGTTTGGTTCAACTGAGAGGATTGGAGGGGAGGAGATTGGAGGGATTTTGATGAAGGGAATTGGAGGGGAAGGGATTTGAGGGATTTTAAAATTTCCTTGTTTTGTAGAATTAGAGGGGAGGGGATTGGAGTGATTTTAATGAAATTTTGTTTGGTTCAGGAAGGAATTGGAGGGGATTGAGTAGTAAATACTCTCTCCCCTCCAAAAAACCCCAATTTGGGGGAATTTAAAATGGGGAGGGGGGAGGGGATGAAATTCCCCCCGATCCCCTCCAATATTTTAGCCAAACAAGGGGAAGGGATTCAATTCCCTCCAATTCCCTTCCCTCCCCTTAAAAAACTCCAAACCAAACGGAGCCTAAGTGTCAGAAGCATTAAATATAGTTGGTGAATGGATAGTTTTTCAGAGTAATCATTGGGTAATTTCTCCAACGGATAGATTTTGTCTCTAACATATAGTTAAGACCTAAATCTATAAATATAACATCATTTGAAGTTGTGGGTAACGATTTTAACATTATATATATTGAAACTCTGCCAAATCATCAACTCAAAGTCTCTTACTCTCACATACTTCATTCTTTGTACTCCAACTTTCATATACACTTTGATTAAGATAGTTTATCCATTGTAAATAATCTTATCTTTATCTGGAAGAAAGTTTTTCATGTGAGGGGATATCATAAGGGATTGGGGAAGCACTTAGTTAGAGTGCAAAGAGAGAAAGTGTGAGCTCTAAAAATAGAGTATCATAGCTGTACTGTGGCATTTGCAAGAAGCCCACTGAATTCTTGCAAGATAGTGGAAAATCTCAAGTGGTGGCTTGAGGACTAGACGTAGGTCAAGATTGAGAGACCAAACCAGGATAAACATCTGTGTCTTCCCTTCTCTATTACTACTTTCACTTGTCATTCACTTATACTTTGTTTTACTGTCACATTTGCTTTCTTCACTTTATTGATATTTTGTAGAAAATTTTAATCTTCTCAATTCACCCCCTCTTCTTGGGAAGCTAGCATATATAATAGATTGAAGGTAATATATACTTATTACCTTCAATGGTATATCATCCGAAGGAGGAATTGATGGCCTCAAACATGTCTCCTCCAACAAACTTAATTGAGATTCCCACTATTTTGCAAGCCATCAACAACATGTGGGAGATCCAACACAGTGCATTCCATTTCTGGAAACGTTTTAGCAATGGCCTAAGCCACAGTTCCAATGCCACTCCCAACATCCACCAATGACTCTAATCCCTTCAACACACCCTTGCACTCCTCAATGACCACACTTATCACCAACCCCACATCACTAGCCATAACATCATTGAAAGAACAATTAAGCTCAGGCTCAACCCCAGCATACTCCCAAAGCATCTTCCTATGCATCATGCCAAATAGTGTCGGATCATCATTCTAGAACCATCAGCCACCTGATACCAGGGCTTTGTTAAGATGGGATCCAACATGGCAAGCAAGAAAGGAGTCACACTTAAAGGGTTCAGAAGAAGGGTGGATGCATCAGTAAGGACATAGCCTTCTTGTATTTCCTCAGTTTCTGGAAGCTTTTGGAGGGAGAAGAAGCAAGAATGAGTGAGGGTTCTCATTAAGCGGTGAATGTTAGGAGATTTGGAAGGTGGATTTGAAGGGAAGAGATGAGGAGGGGAAGAGGCATGGGTTTGCCATGCTTGTGAATGATGTCTGGACTTGAGGGACATTGAGTTTATGAAGCTCAAGATGTGGTTCCATATGTGGGCATGAGCATGAAGAAGTCTTGTTGCTCCATGCTCTTTGTTTTGGGATTCCATGACTTTTGATTTGTTGGGTGAGGCTGGATGTATAGATTCAACTAGATTATGGTGGTGGTGGTGTGCATGGAAGCTTACATTATTTGGTTAAATCTATAGGTAAGCAAGTGGGTTTTTTTTTTTGTAATTAAAACCTAGCTAATATCAATTAATTTGGACTCTATTAAAATACTTTTGAATTTACTATAAAATTAATTAAAGTTCAAAAATATATTAAATGATCATGCTCCACATGCAAATAAGTAAATAAAAATTAGTTCATGCCCTAGATTCCAATAATTTGAAGAATGAAAGGGGCGAGAGGACAAAGAAATAGATTCTCATTCGGTGCGTGCTAATTACTGTGATGAGCTTTGAACCATAATCAAATGTGGATGGTTTAAATTTACAGTCTTTTTTATTTTAATTTTTTATATAGTGACATTATTTCTTTAAAAAATGTGATAATTATAAAATTATCACTATTTTAAATTTTGTATCTAATAAAATAAAAATATATTAAAAATATAGTAATAAAATAGTTAAATTTAAACCATCAAACTTTAATCTGAACAGTCTAAATCTACAATAAATATTGGAAGAGCAACTTGTAACATTGGATATATGAGTAACATGACTCTTATCCCTTAAACATTTAATTCTCAAATTTTATACATGAGCAGAACTATTTGAGAATGGTTATCGATGATCATTTGTTTTTGCATCACTTTTTTTTTTCTTGTCATCATTAATATAGTCACAGAACCTACCCTACTTAAGGAAATAATTATCTATTGACCAAGACTTCGTTACTGTGCATAATTAAAAATAACTATTTGCTATTGGACAATACAGCACACTTTCAATAATACAAATTTGAGTATTCCAAAAAAAAAATTTGAGGAAGGTCAATTTGAAACCATCATAAAATATTACAGTAAAAAGGAAAAAAACCATCATAATAATGCAACTTTATTAGGGAAAAAAGTTTAATTGAATTAAATTTGGAAAACTTATCCCTAGTAGGAGCATTGGAAATAAAACTTATATTCTTATGGAATATGAATTACATCCTTACAAAATAAATCAATTTTTGTTGACATAATATAGAACTTTTGATGACTACTTTGTACAGATCACGTTATCAATTGGATAATTGGATTCATACGTGTACATGTCACTTTACATATATATATATATGTAAATAGTTTAAGTATAATTTGCTTTTTCTATTTTTTTAAAAGACTATGTGTAAAGTTAATTTGTTTTATTATTTGTAAAATGAAAATAAAATTTACCTGTATCAAATGTTCCACGCTCCATAGTCATCCACATGCAAATAAATATATAAAATTAGTTAATACCCTGAACTCCATTAATTTAATAATTGACACCAAGTGTTTTAGTTGGGGGCTGGATTCTCAATTTTTTATATAAAGCAAATGTAATTGAGAAAAATCTCCTATTTGCCCTCAATGCCCTAGACCAAAAAAGAAATATCATGATGCATGATATCAAATATACCATCATACAAAAATTTAATAAGATTACCATACTATATTTCTAATAATTAAACAAATTGTAATATAATATATTATGTTATCATCTCAAAAAAAAGAGATTTGTAATACCTTTATATAAAAAAACATTTTATCACTTATACATAATCAAAATAACAACATATAAACTATTAAGTGTAAGTAAGTATGGATCAAAATGTGTTTTATCCAACTGATTTGCATCGAACTATTTTGTAAGTCTAATGGTCAATCTTATCGTATCACCTTTTTTTAATTAATTTTATGTTCATAAATCCTATGCTACTTAAATAAATAATTATCTATTAACCAAGACTACTTGTTTGTGTATAATTAATATTCGTATCATGTAACATCCTACCTCCTGTCACCTCCAGACTTACCCAAAACCTACAAAATCTGGCCAAACACAACCCTGATATCTCAAAACAACTTTTCCAATCCATAAACACAGCGGAAACGACTCAAAAGCATCAAAATCTGGGCTGGGGCCGCGGCCACTACAGTACCGCCGCGGCTTCCGGCCTCCCCTGTCTCAACATTGCTACTGCCTCCTATGGCGCCGCGGCGCCCCCAGCTAATATCCCCTATCAGCAAATTCAACACTCCGGGCGAACTTCTGACGCGCATAACTTTATGTTCCAACCTCCGATCGACTTGATTCCAACTCCTACAAGTCAATCTAGTCCCCATCTATCCATAAACACCAATTTTACCTCAATCCAACTCCGTATGGAGATTCTGGATTCTTGACATCGTTTTGGGCACTTGTTGACCAAAACTCACCACTAACTACCTCCAATTGCCACCAAAGACAACTGGTTGCTCAGAGACCATTCATACAGGTCCAAATCCCTCGTACAAACCTGTTCAAAGAGGCTTTACCTCAAAGAAACCACTCCTCTGAGATTTGACCCCTTGGAACCCAACTTGACCAAATGGGCTACAAGCCCTTACACAAACCAACAAGGCCTAACATTACTCTGGACTCACCAATACTGACAAGCAGACTCCTCAACATTCAAACCATGCAACCATACATACAACATACATAAACATATATACATACGTCCATCCATACCAATCCTTTATCAATTCCTTTAAGCTATCCATTACAAACCATGCTATCCTGCTTGGCTCAAAATACTATTACATAATACACACGCTACATAGACTATTCCCCACGTACACAGCTACTCCCGCATCTTCTCAGGACGAGTGCCAGAACCGTCACCTGAAAGGTTAGTTTATGGGAGAGGGGTGTGAGACAATGTCTCAGTAACCGGGGACAACCACACACAATATATATAAACTGACCCACACAATCATGCAATGCAATGTTAATGAATGGTATGCATGTTCTCCCTCATACATGGCTAGAACCACGAGCTGTAGTCATCACCAGACATTACAATAGATGATTCCCTTCCAACAGTCAGTGAAGACCGATTCCGGGACATCACCAAGCTCACCTTACTCTAATGCAACCTGGCCAATGATTACACTAAAGCTCGGACCGTGGTTCTCCTTCCCCTGGACCATCATGAATTAATGGTGATTTAGGGAAGGTGCATACCCCCCCAAATCCACTGCCACCTGGCTCTCCCGAGGAGAGGATTTAGTGACAGGGACGTTTCATCATATCATATTATCCTCTCCGCCTGGCTCTCCCATGGAGAGAATTTAGCGACAGGGATCTTTATCATATCATCATCTCATCTCATATCATATCATCATCACCTCATCTTTAATCTCTCACTATGCAATCGTATGATGATGATGTTAATATCATGCCAACATGCCTCTATGCATAATATATATCATTATCATCGCAATCATCATATGGACATGTCAACATGCAATGGTATGGGGATGCTACACATCACAATACAACTATACAACCATCATACATCGACTAGCCATGCATATTACAATATATAAGAAAACCATACATATACACAATCAATGTCACACAAGCAATACAATACAAACATACACCCGGTTACCTTAACTGTCGTTACCACACGCACACAAGTTCCACAAGTTTCCTTGAACTGTTTAATACACGTGAATCCCCTCTCGATAGCCAACAACCTTCATAATACCACAATTCTTACATTAACACAATATACCATTAATCCAACCATCACAATTCAACTACATTAACCTAACCCAAGGTTCCAACACCCTTTTCATGCATCAATAAGCTCTTAGAGATCACTCAAACACTACACAACCTCATACATTTGGGATTCTTAAGAGCCATTACCCAAAACAACCTAGGGTTAAGCTCTAAACACACATAATCCCTTCAAAACTCACACCCAAGCAACAAGAATGCCAAAACATACTCCATTAACCTCAAATCATTCATTTCAATCGGTGGATTTCATCCTCAAACCGGAAATCCAACCTTAACACCGAAAATCCCAAATTCTAACCGAAGAAAATGGAGAAAGAGGAGTAGGGAACACTTACCAACTTGAATCCAAGCTCCCGGTGGACGAGAATCACTCCGGGACACCGAAAATGTTAAGCCCTAACACTGCTCCTCGTCTCCCTGCGTCGCTCCCTTTGTTTTCTTTCTTTCCTAATCGACTGAAATGATCTGGATTTAAACAAATTTCCCGAATCTCGCCGCGGCTCCAGCACACCTCGTCGCAGCTCCACCACGTTCAGCCGAACAATGCCACTGGAATTGCTTATCGCCGCGGCGGCCCTGCTTCTCGCCACGGCGTGGAGCTCTTCCAGACTCTACTTGAGCTTTCCTCCGGCCTGTTTCCTCCGATCCTGAACACAAAGCCAACGAAGAAAATCATGAGGGGTGTTACATATCACCTTTTTTTTTATTAAAAACAAATCACTTCTGGACAATAGTACTATATAGCACACTTTCGGTAATACTATTACTAATATAGAACAAATTAATTATTAATTAATTGACCTATAGTTTATTGGTTGTAACTAATATACATATACTCCCTCCATTTTGTTATATAAGGCATCTCTTTAAAAAAAAATATGTTTCATAATATAGGTATATTTTATAGACTATGTTGTGAATTTAGTTTTCTTTTACCCATAAAATCTTGAAAATGATGGAATTTAAGTAATGTTTAGAGTTTAATTCATTAGTCAATTATATTATATGAGGATAATTTATGAGAACCAAATTTATATATTTTTCATATTATTCTCCGATTAAAATTTATATTGTAGACCTTCTAAATTTTTCTAAATTTAAGAAGTTAATACTTTTAATATATAATTAATAACTAAATCTACAATATATTAAAAAATAATCCATAATTTAACTTTCAATTGAAAAACATAAAAAGCACATAAGAAAAAACATATAAGTATTTTTCAATTTATGAAATGATAAACAAATTAGTTATTAATTATATATTTTATTTATATATAACAATTAAAAGTATCTTATAAATTTGAATAGATGGAGTATAATACTTTCTCCGATTCATATTATAAAATATTTTGTATCAATTATATATGTATTAAAAAAATTATTTTTCACCTGAAATCAATATAAAAATACTAATATTTTTTATTTTACCCTTATTAAATATTTTATTTTGATATTATTATAGGGTTATAAATTAGGAATATGAAAAAATTAAATATATGAATATAATAGAAAGAAAAATATCTAATATTTTATATTTTAAATAAAAAAATTCCTATATAAAATATTTTATAATGTTGAGAGGGAGTGTACGAGTCATTGATTAATTGACTATACACTTTCCATTAATTAAGGGAGTCCAGCGGAATTAATTTTTTTTATCAAATTAATTAATGGTTCCGTTGTACATGGCTGCAGTAAGGGGATGACGTCAAATCATCAAAGAGTTTGAAGACTGATGACATTTGTACATAAAACGACACCACTTGGTCCAAAAAAAAAAATTAGACTTCAACCAAATTAAAAAAAGAAAATGTAGAAGAGTAAGAAGACTCTGCAAAGGTTTTTATTATTTATAAGTCAAATGATCGGACACGCAAATAATTAAACGACGAAAATGGTACGTATTTTTCAACCAACAATTCAAAATGTTTGAGTATTTTCCTTTTTTTTAATGAACACCATGGTATCCGCCAATGGACAATTGAAATTTAGGTCTACTTGATAATATTTTTTATTTTATTATTTTTAAAATAGTTTTATAAAATTATATTTAAGAACAAGTTTTGAAAATAAAAAAATAAAAAAATTCTGTTTGAATAATTATAATCAAAATTAAAAGTAATAAATGTTAAATGAGTTATTTAAAATTTATAACTTTATCATTAATGAAGTGGGTATTTTTCATCTTTTTTTGTATTTTCTAGAACAAAAACTGCAAAACATCTTAAAAATATTTTAAGTTTTCTATTTTTTTTATTTTTCTATTTTTCAAAACATCTTATAAGAAATAGGCTTATCAAATAAGTTTTTTTTATTTTTATATTTTTAAAAATAAAAAAGCTGTTATGAAAACATGAATCAAACAAGCCTTTAATCCTTTCAGAGATTAACTCAGAACAACATGATTAAGAAATTCAACTATCTACCAATCATATCCGGACTTAATTATTGGTAAAAGTTTGAGTATTTTCAATTCAAAGAAAAGTGTTATAGGTAAAACTGAGAAGAATATTGACATTTGATTATTTGAAAAAAATTTTAAAAAAAATTCTTAAAGAAGTGAAAAATTAAATCGTTAGAAAAAAAGGAAATGAAAAAAATTAATTTAAAAGTAATTGACATGTGTTTGGCAACAAGCCAGCAAAACAATGATTTTACTATGCGTTTACACGTCTCATATTTGTCCAATGCACGAGATGCATTATAGTAACCAAAAGTATAATATAATACTGTAGTCACAAAATAACAGAACAGAAATAAAAATATGTAACGGTTATAGATTTATTAAAGAAAAAAAAACACACATGGCAACTGCAACTTCTATATTCTAGAATTCAAATGTTATGGCTATTACTTAAATGCCAATATCATTTAGGTCATGCGTTACAAATATAACATTCATAGCCAAATCTCAACCTTAAGCAAAGCCATCCTGAATCTGCACAACAGAATAAACCCAGATCAAAGTATTGCTAATTTGCATAAAATAACAAAGACAGGAAAATTTTTATTTACAACTTGAGTTATATTATAATTCATAAAGGGATAACATAAATTCTAAAAGATATCGCCAGCAATAAACATTTGCAACAAGTCCACTAAATACATTGGCAGAAAGAGGCAATCAATCGAACTAACCAACCTGACGAAGGTAATTTGCAATATAACATTCGGATAATATTTAAATAATTTTAATTTTTAAAAGCTTAAAAATTTCTTTCAAAATTAGCAACCGTTATAGGTATGGTAAAACTATTTAAGTAATACATGTATTTGAAAAATAATTTAATCTTTTGATATGATTTAATATTTTAATTACAGTATTAATTTATATTTTATATCATTAATATTTCTCTCATTGCCTTCAATTCTTAAAATAAATCCAGATCATTAATTTATTAAAACTTTATAACTTTTCAAGATTAATACAAAACTTTTTCAACTCATCCTTGTCTAAAGTATTAATTTTTAAAATTCAAATAAAAATAAAAAATGGTTTCATATTATAAAATTTGTTCAAACTGATTTTTCGTAAAAGAAGTAGATTGATTTAATATGTATCAATAAAAAAATAAAAGCGATCCCCTCGTCTTAAAAATTCATGTAGTTTTTATAATATATAATATAAAAGATACACATTAATTTGGGGGCTTTTTGGCAATTGCCTAAAGACCCCACGACCTTGCCAATGCTTATCAATGAGGATTAGTGATTACTCTTTTCCCTTCTACTCTTCACATTAGGGAAGATATTTACAACCTGTTTAAAACTTGACATAAAGTTAACTTAAAAATCCTGAATTATCTTCCTTCTTATTTATAATTTCCAAACAAGAAAAGGTTTCAACGGACCCTTCTATTTCCTACTCTTCTCATCCATTATCCACTATTCAAACGTACCCTAGAAGAGATATTCTCATCCATTATCTTATTTGTCTAGTATAATTTCATGTACTTATACTTCTTAGGGTTGTTTGGTGAACAAAATGGGAGAAGGGAAAAAAGACTTGGAAATTTAGAATAAGAAAGTTCTCTCTTATAAATATGAAAAGCTCTTTTTCCAACAAAATTATTTTACCATATACCAAACACAATTTTTATACATTTTCTTTCATATTTCATTTCTTCAAAATTTTTTCCATGTACCAAACTTAGCATTATTTGACATTCTTATTTTATAATTGGAATATTTCCTTTCTATTGCTTGGGGAAAGTATTCTGGCTTACCCCAAATTAAAGGTAATCACTGCTTCTATTTTCTTATCTGGACATCCATGCATGTTTGCATATCTCTTCTTGCATTGATTCATGACAGTTTTGATCCAAATTACAACACAGATGAGGCTTGTGAAACCCATGATTATGTTTTTGTTGAAACCAAGCTTGGCAACTAAACCAACAACCTAGCTCTCCTATTTCAGTTAAATAGTTTAATATTCATTCTTGGCTTGATGATGCTATCTAAGTTGTTTATAAGAATGTTTTCTATAGCCTATTTACCCTCTGTTATGCAGGAGCCATCGGTCAAAGACAATGACCTTTTTTTAGTCATCTTCTAATCTAATAAGTATTCTTTTTGCATTAGGTCCATATTACTAATTTAAAACACAACCAGAGAAGGGGCAAAATATGAGTCAGCCCTAAAAAAAGGTTGCCATTATTGTTCTGAAAATATAGATTGCCCAGAGAATTTAAAGCCTTCAAATGCTCAAAATCTTATGAATACAATTCCCATGTAGGCAATAAATAGTGAATATCACTCAATGTCTACTACTATCAACTATTTCATATTCGAGTTAGAGCCAGACTGGACTCCAATTGGGGAAAAGCTCTCCCAACATTTTATTTTTTTTTTAATCTACAAGACTCAAACTTAAAACCTTACTTAAAGGATATTGATTTTCTTACTTCTCAACCCAATTATCATTGATTTTGAACATTCTTTTAAAAGTTGAAAATTTGAGGAGATCTTGTAAGCATTAACTTCTCTTCTTTCATGGGTAAAAATCTAGTTGGTTGGGACTATAAGGATGTAAAGGCCCTAGTGGCATGGCTGCTAGAGAGAGCTTGCTGGATTAATTCAAGGTTGAGAAAATATTTGAGTGTAAAGAAGTTTGAGAAGCGTTTCCGAGGTTAGGAATAGTTAAGACTTGATTGTATTCTTGATTGTAATGGGATCACCTACCATGTATACAAATTGTTCTTTTCATTTTTTGCTTGAAGAGAGAATTCAGGACTTGACACTTGCATCCAAACCTTTATATGTTCAATAAGTTTGTTTGTTTAAATTGTTCGTTAAAAAAATTATTTTAGAAATGAAATACATTAATCACCTTCATAACATATTATAGTGATCGTCTTCCATATTTCATGCTGGCATATTCAGCAGAAGCTTGTTCTGTTAATGGGACGCTCATTTGTTCAAGTCAAGTAGTCAACGGACATTTTCCAATTCTATGGCTTCTCAATTTCTAACTTTTTCTTTCATTAGGAGGTGGCTTTTGATATATAGATTGGCGTCTTGTGAATTTCTGGAGGCAGAAGACTCAATGGACGATTGCTGAACAATTAAAGCTATCTTGGGATCAAAATTTGGCATCTTAATGAATAATAACCAGATGCGAGAGAAACCATGGTCCCACATTATTAAATTATATTTAAATAATAGGACACAAAACATATTAGAAAAAAAAGGACCAAAAAACAGAGTTTAATGCAAGTCAGATATATTAAATCAAAATGTTATTTGTAAGCCCTGACTTCATATATGATTATTAGATATTATTAGACATATATAAATATAGATGGTCAACGAATTTGGCATTTGATTTTCTCAAACTCCAACAAGAAAATATGATTCTCAACGTCAACCATCTTCAACCAACTTGATTTTGCTGGAGCTGTGGAAATTTTTTGTTCAGAAAGTTGAATTTTGAGCATTGTTACTAGTCCTTCCACCAGCATATATAATATGTGATGGGTTTATTATTTAGAGTTGAATTTACGGTTTTTATAAACCATTCAAATCTTTTGAAGTTGAAACATTGATCAAACAAGAGTAGAAAAAAGGGAGTGTTCACAGGCCACTCCTATCAGCATCCAAGGTCCCAGACACAAACGAAGGAGCTTGGGTATATATACAAAAAGAATATTGTAGAGAGTTTGCAGCAAAAGAGGCCTAGTTTCTAGCACTAGTGTTGGCCTTTCTATGAGTAAAGTAAACAGATACATTCCAGTTTTTGTTAATCTAAGTACGGGCTTCATGTATGAGATCTTCATTGGGATGATTACAACATTCCCACCGACTTAAACTGTTGACAGTTTCTGCACTATCTGAATATAGGCTTCCACACTTCTGCAACCCAGGCTCCAACACAGTTTGAGACTTTCAAGGAGACAGCAAGTTGAGGGGGAACGCATTCAAGTCTGAAGCTAAAACCCAAAATCCATTCACCACCACTATCTCTGATCAAACGTCCACAGCCAAGGATTTGTTGCTTTTTTAGCAGAGCCATTGCAGTCCAACCTCACTGAGCCTTGTTGGGGAGGTTGCCAAGTGGTATGACTAAGTGGGGGGCTTGGTTTTCTGTGACCCAAGCAGCTTATTTAGTCCTGCATCCTGTTTTGCTCTTTGCACAATTGAGTGCTTTGTGCAGTTGGCGGTAGGAGGGGCTTGGCTAAGCAGTCCAAATTGTCCATCAAGTGTATTCGAATATGATTTTTCAGTTCATCCAGATTAGTCGGAGTCCAAAGTGGTAACTAGATACTAGATGATTATTAAAAAGAAAAAAAAAAGACTTTCCAGTTGATGTTTGATATCAGGGAAGAGCCAGCACTGTTCTTATCATTCCAATGCAACCAATGGACAAGGCTTTTGTTCATGAAGTCTTGTTTGAGGTTTGGGTTGAGCACCAAATCCCAGATTTCTGTAGCATGCTGACTGTCTCGGAGTGCATGGAGGACTGTTTCCTCTTCCTGGCAACCTAGAGGGCAAGAGCCAGGAGATACAAGTCCGTACTTTATCTCTTCGAGCAAAGAAATTAAAGTTGAGGATTTTTAAAGTCACTGAAGCTGACCACAAAAATATTAGTACTATAGTACATTCAGTTTTAGTAACTTTTACTAACTTCAATTTCAAAGGATTCTCATTTCTATATTCCTCTCTCAAGATGTATAATTAGATTTTTTATGAGCATTGGGATGTTAATTTCTTCCTCTAACTTGTGAGGGGATCCAGAGCCTATTGCTCTGTCTAAGCTTTTGTAGTTCCTACGTATATTACAAAAGTTTTAAATGAAAAAGAACAATACTAATAAAATCTCGGAAGAGATAATTTAGTACTTTACAAGTAATGCGCTGTAAAAATGAATAGAATAAAAACAAATTATCATAATGATAATAATAATAATATCAACAAATATAAAAATTAAGAATAATAATAAAGCTAATAAATATATCTTGATAAATAATGTAGAGACAGTGAACAGAAATAAAAAGATAAAGAGCAGAATATAATAATAAGTAATAATACAAGTAGTAATAATATAAAAGTTATAAACCAACAAAGAAGAGATTATTTTTTGAAATAAAAGAAAATTGAAGTGTTAGAATAGAAGTGACAAGAAGCAATTTGTCTTGATTTCAAAACCCAAAAAAAAAAAAACTTGTTATTAAAAAAAATTACTTCTCATTCTCGTTTGTCAACTCCAAGATAAAAATAATTTTATTTTTATACTATACAATATAAACTACATCATTTTTATCAATATATATATATAAACTAGATCAGCCCCCTTCCATTTTTTTTTAAATTAGAAAAAAACAGTTAACAAATTAGCAAAATTAGAGAAATTTTGCATAATCCAAAACAAAAACTAATTTTACGGTGCAGTTCATTGATATTGTAGTTATATGTATATATATGTATGTTGTCTCCGCTAAACGACTTCGTATTTTAGCATCGAAAATTTCCCGCCTTTTTTGTTTTTCATTTCTGTGCCATCTGGGAACCCCAACCTAATCAAATTCAAAAGTATCCTCAACAAAATTCTTACTCTTCTTCACTCGCTGCAACTCTCAGAAGCTAAGCACCCGTTCCGTTTAGGGTTTCATTCTCTGAAACCCGTTCATTTCTTCTATATAATTCATTGAGTTACCTTCAAGCCCAGTGTTCCTAATTTCCACACTTTCTCTTCTATATATATTTTCACCAATTTTCTGTAATTTTTATTTTCTCTTTCTGGCAACAACTCGTTGGTCAAGCGATGTACATTAAGGAGTGATAGAAAATAAAAGGAAGGGAAGACATACATATCGATCACGGAGTATACTTCCACTTGAAGAGGATGAAGAGTTCCAGGCGGTAGAAACAAAATCACTCGGATTTTGTTTACAGATTCACCGTAGATACACACCGGGAAGGAGAATTTAGAGAAAAAAGAGAGAGAGAGAGAGAGTAATTTTCTTAAGAGAGAATTTTCTTCAAGATACCTCACCGGAGCAGAGAGTCTCTCAATTGAAAATTGAAAACTCCACACACACCACATACGCACACACGTTCACTTATTTTCTGTATTGTGCGTTGTGTGAGGGAGCGGTTCTTATTAACCGTTCCCTCCCTCTCCATTAAACTAAAAAATAAAACTAAAATAATTTTATTTTATTTTGGGTTTGGGCCCTTATGATTGGGCCCTCAATTTCCACCCATCAAGGGTGTAACCCAAACCCAACATCTCCCACTCACACTTGATGGGTTAACCTCTTATAATTCTTCCTTTCCATTTCATACTAAGTGTTCTACCGTGATCGCATGGGCATGACGTCTATAATTAGGTATTCTTATACTAGAAATCCTTTTCAAGGACCAGTATAGAATTACCTTATGTATTTCGTATTTATTTTGTTCATGTATTATGCCTTGAATGTCTTAGATTTATCCATATATACTTCATCTATGGCAAATCTAATCCCTTATAAGTTTTTATATATAAACTTAGATCGCCTTACTCTTGTATACTTAGTGTCTACGCTTAAGATATTAACACCATAACTTCTTAACGGACATGTCTTAGACACCAGTATAAGTGTGTATATATTCAGATAATCTTCCTTTCGCCCATATTTCATTTCAATATGAAACAATTGCTTTCCTAGCATAAGACCTTTAGATCGAATTTATCATGACCATTGGATATATGCTAAAGTAGCTAACATTGAATCATTTTCCATGAAAAATGTCAAAGTCATAAGGACATTAATGAGAGGTTTTATTTCTCTCTGGGACTCACACAATAATGAAGCAGGGATCTATTCACTTACTTCCCAATTGCGGTTTTATTAAAAAAACACATGCAGTATGAATTGCATGCTACGATGTTACTCTTATTACATAAGAGCGTATGTCGATTTTGTTTTTGTTGTTAACACCGGACAGATTTAAGTTCAGACACACACAGTGTCTAACCCGAATTCCACCAATCCTTCCACTTATCATAACGTCTTTGTTGGAGAATTCTCATCTGGTTATATGTATTATGGATTGTGGGTATCCATAATTCAATCCAAAATTTATATTTATTGGATCTCATCCTGACCTATTCTCTTCTTTTGTCAAGGTGACTTATTTTGTATTGTTTAACTGTCATATCTGCTCTCTTACAGATTTGCTAGTAAATACAAAAGATGTCTCATCTTTGCCCACTCTTCATGAGTGTCAAAGGCAGTTGCTCGTGTGAGGAAGCCAACCTTATCAACATGTACGACATACTAGACATTGTATATTTTTCATAAGTATATGTACTCGAATGACTCAATTATAGAAAAAATGCACTTAATCTTATTCATATAATTGATTATTACATGGATTTGTGTTACATCATATCCTACGAATACCAAGTGATTTTATATGATCAACATATATATCTCTCGGTATTAGCTTGGTGAAGGGATCAGCAATCATTTGACGTGTAGGAATATGGCGAATTGTAACTCTTTTCTATGCTATGGCATCTCTTACAAAATTATACTTGGTGTCTATGTGCTTTGTCTTACTATGATACTTGGGATCTTTAGTGTAGGCAATAGCAGCCTCGCTATCACAGTTTATAAAAATTGGATCCAATTTATCACCAATGATCCCTAAGTGTTTTATGAATCTTTTCAACCATACTGCTTCTTGTACTGCTGCAGAACATGCAACAAACTCTGCTTCCATGGTAGACAAAGCAATACAAGTCTGTTTCTTGCTACACCAAGATATAGCTCCATTGTTTAGCAGAAAAACATATCCAGAAGTCGACTTGCGCTCATCTAGATCTCCTCCCCAATCTGCATCGGAGTATCCTACCAAGCGTAAATCGCTTCCTTGATAACATAGGGTATAATCTGCTGTGCTTTACAAATATCTCAGGATTCTCTTCACAGCTTTCCAATGTTTCAGTCCAGGGTTTGACTGGTACCAACTGACCAAACCAACTGCATAACAAATGTCTGGTCTCGTACACATCATGGCATACATTAAACTACCAATTGCACTGGAATAAGGGACTCTTTCCATCATTTTCTTATCAAACTCAGTCTGAGGACACATATCTCGGCTCAGATTTTCTCCTCTTGAAATAGGGGTATCCATAGGTTTACAGTTTTTCATGTTGAATCGCTCAAGAATTTTCTCAATGTAATTTTTCTGAGAAAGGGATATTAACTTTCTTGAGCGATCTCTATGGATCTTAACTCCTAGTATATAGTTAGCTTCACCCATGTCTTTCATTTCAAAATTCGAAGATAACCATTCTTTGATAGCTATAATCGATTTTAGACTATTTCCGACTAATAGTATATCATCCACATAAAGGGATAATATCACAAGATTCTTTTCAAAATTCTTGATGTATACACAGTGGACCTCGTCGATCATCTGGAAATCGTACGAGGTTATAGCTTGGTGAAACTTCAAATACCACTGTCTGGATGATTGTTTAAGTCCGTAAATGGACCTTTTTAACTTACAGACTTTATTTTCTTTCCCTTTCTCAATGAAACCTAATGGTTGTTGCATATAGATTTCTTCATCCAGTTCACCATTTAAAAATGCGGTTTTTACATCCATCTGATGTAATTCTAGATTTAAACTTGCTACTATTGCCAGAATTAGTCTTATGGAGTTAAAACACACAACAGGTGAAAAAGTATCTTCATAATCTATACCTTCCTGTTGAGTATACCATTTTGCCACTAATCGAGCCTTGTATCGTTCAATTGATCTATCTGCATTTCTCTTAATTTTGAGAATCCATTTATTCCCAATTGCCTTACGTCCAGATGGAAGATTGACCAAATCCCATACTTGGTTTATCCTCATTGAATTCATTTCCTCTTCCATTGCTTTCTTCCATTCATTACTAGCAGGGCATGATAAAGCCTCATGTATTGAACTAGGCTCATCATAATCTTGTGGAGTAACTATAAGTGCAGTCCCTTCTATTGGGAAACGTCTCTTTGGTACACTTTCTCTGTTACTTCTTCGCAGTGGGATCTCTTGTAAGTTATTCTGTTCTTGAACAAAATCTTGTACTTATCCTTGTAAGCTCCCACTCGAATTAAGAGGTTGATGTATATAAATTTGTTCCTCAGTTTCTTCATGTATCTCATAAAGAAATATAGTACGATCTACCTCACCCCTGCTAGGAAATTCGTTTTCTAGAAATGTTGCATCTCTAGATTCTATTTCAGTGACACTCCCATCCTGGTTTTCTCCAATGACAATGTAACTCTTAGATTGTTCAGAGTATCCAATAAAGATACATTTCTTCCCTCTTGGACCTATTTTTCCATATTTGTGGGAAGTTTCATGGACATAAGCTACCAACCCCCAGGGTTTTAAAATATTTAAATCCGGCTTCTGATTTGTCCATAGCTCATAGGGTGTTGATGTGACCGATTTTGAAGGCACACAGTTAAGTATGAAGGCTGCTGTTAAAATTGCATCTCCCCAATACAAAATGGGTAGATTGGCTTGTGCCATCATGGACCTAACCATGTCTAGTAATATTCTATTTCTTCTTTCGGCTACACTATTTTGTTGTGGGGTGCCAGAAATTGTAAGTTGCCTCACTATTGCCTTTTCTTCACAGAGCTTTTTGAACTGTTCCGATAAATATTCACGTCCGCGATCGGTTCTTAATGCTTTAATTTTCTTGTCCATTTGATTTTCAACTAAATTCATGTATCGTCTAAAACATTCTAGTGCTTCAGATTTATGTGACATCAAATAGACATAACCAAATCGCGAGTAATTATCAATGAAAGTGATGAAATAAACAGCTCCATGTTTTGTCCTCACACTCATAGGACCACAAACATCTGAATGGATTAATTGCAATGGAGTTTCTGCCCTAGTTCTAGTTCCAAATGGTTTTCTAGTTGCTTTACCAGCCAGGCAATGCTCACACAAGGACATTTCCATTTTATCAATTTCACCTAGCAGTCCTTCTTTAGCTAGTTTAATCATTCTATTTTGATTAATATGTCCTAGTCTAGCATGCCAAGCATTCATATCAACATTTGAATTGGAAAAAGTTGCAAAACAATCATGCATATAAAATACATCAACAATGTCCATAACAAAGAACTTCTTTGAAAGAAAAGCTGAACCATAAAAGGTCGTCCTTAACGAAATGTCTGCTACTTTATTATGAAAATTTACATTAAACCCATAAATTAATAAGCAGGAAATAGAAATCAAGTTCCGTCGGATGTCAAGTGCATGAAGTACATCATAGAGGATTAAGGTTTTTCCACCTCGCAAAGTTAATTTGCAGGTTCCTATGCCTTTCACCTCAATTCTCGCGTTGTTACCAACATAAAGCCACTTGCTTTGATTCAACAACTGAAGGTACTCTGTAAAGGATCCTCGATCCCTGCTCACGTGGTCTGTAGAGCTTGAGTCAATTATTCAAGAAGAAGAAATAGTTTCTGTTAAAAAAACAGTACTTGAAACATAAGACATATGTGAATTAACATAATTTACTAATACCTTTTCACGTTCATTTTGCTCAGGGCAATCCCTTGCAAAATGACCCATTTTCAGGCAGGAATAGCACTTAACCTTACTCAGGTCAGTCTTCTTCTTCTTTCCTCTTTTCTTGAAAGGTTTATTCCCCTTTTTAAATTTCGGGCCATTCTTCTTACCCTTTCTTTGATATTTCTTGCCCTTTTTGAAATTGGGCTTAGGGTTAGAAGTTTCTTCTTCTTCAGTCAAATAGGCTTGTCCAGATGCTCTGTAAGCCTCTAGACATTCATCTTCAAGCTCCAGGTGTTTCGCCACATCACTAAAAGTGTTTATATTCTCATTATGAGTCAAGTTGACTTTCATGTGTTCCCAACTTGAAGGGAGTGACCTTATAACAGCCTGGATCTGCTGTTCGTTAGACAATTCATGCCCAGCTTCCTTCAGTTCTCTAATCATGCTGGTCATCTCTCATAGATGTTGTTTCATAGGAGTATTCGGCCTTAACTTATAAGTATCAAACTTAATTGTCAGCCTTCTGAGTTTGGTGGTAGAGGTACCTCCAAACTTATCCTTTAATGCCGTCCACATGGCTTGTACAGTTGAATATTTTTCATACTCATACATTAGGTCATTTGTCATAGTGCCCAGCATAGTTATACGTGCTATGCTGTTCTTCCTTTTTCAGGCCATGTAGACCTTTTGGTCTCTCCTATGTTGAGCTGTATTGCCAGCTTCTGGTTGTGCCATGACTATAGTCAGTGGCTTTACAGCATTTTGTTCTTCCAATATATATGAAACCTTTCGGTGCCAGATGTCCCAATTATCCCCATTTAGTTTATCATCCTTGTTTAGCTCAGCCATTATACTCTTTGTTGCCATCCTCAAATCAGTTATGAAACTATCCCACATAAAGGACTTCTATTATTGAGCTGAACTAAAAAATATATTAATAAAATATACATGTAGCACAGTACAATATACAATGTCATATACTTGTATTATTTCTTAGTAGAACAATAATAATATCATTAGTTCAATGATCAGGAGACAACAAGTGTATCTCCCATCACACAGATACTAATGTTACTATTATTTTCTATTAAGATTTTAATACAAGTACTAGAATATTTAACTCAAAAAAAATATTTTAAGAGCTCCCACTCAAATAAAGCATATATAAAAAAATTAAATCTATACAAGAACATAGTCATTGTACAAAAAAAAAATAAATAAATAAAACATAAATCAAATAGAAAAACAGTAATTAACAATTTTTCTCTTAAGAATGCGATTCGATATTTTCATCGCTCTATTAATCGCATCGACCCAGGTGTAATGTGAATATTTTTTGTTATATGTATTCAGATTTTCTCTTAACTTAATAATGACGTTTGCGAAGAACTCAGCATCTTCCATATTCATCACAAAGTGTAAATACTTTGCAAGAATTGGATACAAGTCTTTTAAATGTTTTATTTTTGTCTTATCCCTATTTGCTATGTCTTGTGCTACAGAGTGGGTAAGGGGTTGATTTACTTCTTGATCTTCAATTTTAGGCTCTTCAAAAATAATTTCATCTTCCTTTGACTCATTTGGATCTGTATACACTTCTTGAAGTTTCTCAGGATTTTCTTCTCCTTCTAGAAACTCCTCATCAGGATCTTCATCCAAAAATTCATCTTCTGGAATAAGTTCTTCCAAATACTCATAACTTGGAGAACCATATTCAACTATTTCAGTGCTTTCAGAATTCTCTTGCTTCATTATATATTTTTTTTACCTTCAATAAAATAGTAGGAATTATTAAAATGATAAAAAAAAAAATTTTATTAAAAAAATATAATGAAATAGCTCTAGACAGATCCAAACTTATCTTAAAACTAGCCAAATAGTATATCAAATTGAAGATTTCGAATTTAGGAATTTTTAGAAGCAAACCGTGGCCAAAAATACCCCTGCACGCGCCCTATTAGCAATTCCCCTCTTTTTTTTTTGGAAAGGCCCAACGTTCGGCCCAAAAGTTTAAAAAAAAAAATTTTTTTACAGAAGCCAGCCAAATTTTTTTTTTAAACCTAAATGACGGGTCATTTTGGCGAAACACCAAAACGATGCGTCGCTGAGGTCATCCCTGACCTCCCGCCGGGTCAACCCGACCCGGTACGGACCCGCGAACCTGCCACCATTTTTCACCATTTTCTCCTTCGTCCGGCATCCGTTTGAAGCGTTCTTAGTGTCGTTTTTCTCGTCTCGACGCTCTCTACACGATGATGGCTTCTTTTGTCAAAAAAATTGAGATTTTAATAAACCCAATTTTTTGAATCTCCATCACAGACAATGAATTTCTTCTGGCAGTTTCTCTCGATCCAGTGTTGATTTTATAACCATTTTAGTAGTCTTATTTTCATCTCTTTATTCTCTACACTATGGTGTATTTACTTTCTAGGAAGGGATTATCTTACAGTACTAAAAAAACCTGTACCGTGTAAAAATTTTTTTAAATTTTTGAGATTCCCTATACTGAATCCTATTTGCTTATCTTATGAGTATAAACAGTATATAATTTATACAAAAAAAACTCATAAGAAAAATATACATGGTATGCAAATTATGAAACTCAGAAAAAAAATTTGTAGCAGAAATTCATACCGATCACAGAGTATACTTCCACTTGAAGAGGATGAAGAGTTCCAGGTGGTAGAAACAAAATCACTCGGATTTTGTTTACAGATTCATCATAGATACACACAGGAAAGGAGAATTTAGAGGAAAAAGAGAGAGAGAGTGAGTAATATTCTTCAGAGAGAATTTTCTTCAAGATACCTCACCGGATTAGAGAGTCTCTCAATTGAAAACTGAAAACTCCACACACACCACATACGCACACATGTTCATTTATTTTCTGTATTGTGCATTGTATGAGGAGACGATTTTTATTAATCGTTCCCTCCCTCTCCATTAAACTAAAAAATAAAATTAAAATTATTTTATTTTATTTTGAGTTTGAGCTTGCACTCAATTTTCACTTAAGGGTGTAACCCAAAGAGATTTGCTTGGAAGGTTTCAAATCGTATGCTACCAGAACCGTTGTTCCGGGTTTTGATCGCTACTTCAATGCCATTGCGGGGTTGAACGGTTCCGGCAAGTCGAACATACTTGATTCGATTTGTTTTGTACTCGGGATCACGAATTTACAGCAGGTTCGGGCTTCTAACCTGCAGGAGCTCGTGTATAATAAGCAAGGGCAGGCGGGGATTACAAAAGCTATGGTGTCGATTGTGTTTGATAATACGGATAGGAGTCGAAGCCCTCTTGGGTATGAAGACCATCCAGAGATGACAGTGACAAGACAGGTTTTTCTTTCTTTCTTTTTTTTTCTTTTGAAAAAAAAAGAAAAAAAATAGCCTTTCTACTGCTTTTGTTTGCTTATTTTTGTTTAGCTGCTTGTAATGGTGTAAAAGTTGTCATTTTGCCTTGTCTGGGCAATAGAACTCACCATTATCTGTGGCTCAGTGATATTACAGTCGTCATCCCTGTGACAGGAAAGGATTTGCTTAGAATCACGGTTGGAGCTGAATTAAAAGAAAAAAAAGAATTATAGGGTTTACGTTCAGGGAGGGCCTGGATTGGGTTTCCATTTTTCCATTTCTGCCTTTACAAGTGATTGTTTTAAACATGGTTTATGATGGTAGTTCATATATTTGTAATTACAGATTTAACTGTCAATTTATTGACTTTACTTCTGATTTATTTACCACGGATGTGTTTGGGGACAACGCAGATTGTGGTTGGAGGAAGGAACAAATATCTGATCAACGGGAAACTTGCCCAGCCTAGTCAAGTTCAAAACCTTTTTCATTCGGTGCAGCTAAATGTTAATAACCCACATTTTCTCATAATGCAAGGGCGCATCACTAAGGTTTTAAATATGAAACCACCAGAGATATTGTCGATGCTTGAGGAAGCTGCAGGGACAAGAATGTATGAGACGAAGAAAGAGGCTGCACTAAAAACACTTGAGAAGAAGCAGAGTAAGGTTGATGAGATTAATAAGCTTCTTGACCAGGAGATACTACCTGCTTTAGAAAAGTTAAGAAAAGAAAGGACGCAGTACATGCAGTGGGCTAATGGCACTGCTGAGTTAGATAAGCTGAGAAGATTTTGTATTGCTTATGAGTATGTTCAAGCAGAGAGAATTAGAGACAATGCAGTGTTGGAGGTGGAACAAGTGAAGGCCAAGATAGCTGAGATTGATGACTCTACTAAGACAGCATGGGTAGAAGTACAGGACATGGAGAACAAAATGGCAAGGTTGACGGCAGAAAAGGAGGAACACATGGGTGGAGAAGTGAAATCTTTGTCAGACAAGGTAGATGCACTTTCACAGAATCTTGTGAGGGAAACATCTATACTAAATAATAAAGAGGACACTCTGAGAAGTGAAAAAGCCAATGAAGAAAATGTAAGTTGGATTTGGTTCCATTCATTAAATTATTTGGTACATTTCCTGCTATGCTCAATCTCATGATCTATTTATTGTTATTTTTACGCTAGTTCTGTTTTAGAATATTGCCATTTGGAAACATAATGATGATCTTCCCTGATAATTGTTATCATGATGTTTCAAGATTGTTAATAATATTGAAGACTTGAAGCAATCTGTTGAAGAGAAGACCTTAGCTGTAAAAAAGGCTGAAGAGGGAGCTGCTGATCTGAGAAGGAGAGTTGATGAGCTTTCTAGGAGTTTGGAGGATCATGAAAAAGAATACCAGGTAAAAGAAGAATATGTAGGTTCAATTTTGTAATCTTTGATGTCTATCAAGAGCACTTCCATTTTTCAAGACTTTCTTTGATCCTCTTGCTTGAAACCATTGGCAGGGTGTACTAGCTGGGAAGAGCAATGGAAATGAGGAGAAATGCTTAGAGGATCAGCTAGCTGATGCAAAGATAGCAGTTGGGAATGCTGAAACAGATAAAAACTAAAATCAGTCACTGTGAATCGGAACTGAAAGAGAAAACACATCAATTAAGGTCAAAACAAGAAGAAGCTACTGCTGTAGAAAATGAGCTAAATGCTAGAAAGAAAGATGTGGAGAATGTGAAGATGCAATTGGAGTCACTTAGTTATAAAGATGGTGAGATGGAATCTTTGCAAAAGGTTAGATAGGCATCTCTTCTTCTGGTTTCTTTACCATCAAAATAGTTTCTAATTTTCTTTTGAATAAAAATTTCTGGAAAACAAACTTAAGGAGCGTGCATCTGAGATGGAATTGGTGCAAAAGTGGAAGGATGAGATACGCAAGCTTTCAGCACAATTAGCAAATGTTGAGTTTACATACCATGATCCAGTCAAGAACTTTGATAGGTCAAAGGTGAAAGGTGTGGTTGCAAAACTCATCAAAGTAAATGATAGGGCAACAATGACTGCCCTAGAGGTTAGACAACCTTATAACTTTATGCCCAAGTTTGTAACCGTAAAATTATATATTTACGCTTTCACTGAATCATTTTTAGGTTACTGCTGGTGGAAAGTTGTTCAATGTTGTTGTTGACACAGAAAATACAGGGAAACAACTACTGCAGAATGGAGATTTAAGAAGAAGAGTGACAATTATACCTTTAAACAAAATACAATCTCATACTGTTCCCTATAGAATTCAACAAGCTACTGCTAGATTGGTTAGTCGCAGCATTTCTGTTTCTTTCTTTTTTTCCTGTCCATTCTGATGTAATGATTGTTGAACTTTTTTTTGCTGAAAATTATTGTTACTTTAATTTCAGGTTGGTGAGGAGAATGCTGAACTGGCACTTTCTTTGGTTGGTTATGAAGAAGAATTGAAGGTATGCTTCTTTGAATTCATTTAGGATCCTACTCAAGTAGGAATATGGGTGCTGAAATCATTTTCATTGTTATTTTAAGTTCTTAACCTGATCCTTTCATCCAATTTTATTTTGTTTCATCTGGTTGGCTGTCATAATAAGCTGCATGGAAAATTTTATAGATATGGATTATTGGTATTCTTTTTCTTTTAATTTTGTATTAATATTAATCCTGTTCTTTCTAAATTTGGAATTCATTACAGAGTGCTATGGAATATGTATTTGGTTCCACTTTTGTTTGCAAAAGCACTGATGCTGCTAAGGAGGTAATGACCATCATTGCTGCAGAGATTGCCGTGATATTTACGTTCTGGTCCATATACTTGACTGTTATTCGTATCTTGTACATGTTGGATATTGGATCTTCATAATCTTGGTTCTTCTATGTACTCTATTACTGATTAAGCATTGATGAAGGCTTGATGATTTGTTTTTGTCAAGAAGCATTTAGCAACTATTTTCCGAGCTTGTTATTACTTATGGTTCTTATTTAAAAGAGGTGTTTAGTATTATCCATATGACCTTTTCTAACCCACCTATTGAGTTGCTTAGTTTTTCTTGCACTCTGTTGATTTTGTACTAGGTGGCATTTAATCGGGAGATTTGCACCCCTTGTGTCACTCTTGAAGGTGATATCTTTCAGCCAAGTGGTCTTCTTACTGGTGGAAGCCAAAAGTATGACACTACTAATTTGTGCACTTGATTAAGACTCTGTTGCACTCCTATTTTGATCATAGTAGAACTGTTTTCATTGGTTTAGACTACCCATGCTTTTTACCCTTACCTTGAAGGGTTTTCCACATTAAAAATCTTGGTGTCTCTTGATATGTTTGTGATGTTTATATTTTATCATATATTTGTTTGATTAGTCCTTATAGATTCTTGCAAGTATGAGAGATTTATTTCTGTTGTTTATTTGTTACTTTGTTACTGTTCTTATTAGAGTGGCATCAGAGTTTTGGTTTTGAGATTATTTAATTTGCTTGAATGATGGAGGTAAATACAAATATGATAGTTTGTTTACATGACACTAATTATCATTTGTGGAAGGACAAGATAAAGGATTTGCTATTTGTGAAAAATATGTATCTTCCTATGTTTGCTACGCTGAAGCCAAATTCTAAGTCTAATGAGAAGTGAGATTTTGAATATCAACAGGTATATGGTTTTACTTGACATTATGCAGAAAATAATATATATAATACATTACTAATGAGACACATGTGAGAACTTATGGGAGAAAATTTAGTCCTTATATGTCTCTAAATCAGGAAATAATAAATTATATTTACTGAATTGTTTGATGAATTTGAGGTATAAGGAGGAGACCTCTATGTCAGATCACTTGAATGAATTTCAAGGGCTCCTAGGTCAACTGTCAAAAATGAGTATCAAGTTTAATAATGAAGTTTTAAGACTATGGCTTTTGAACACTTACATTTCGGGTTTAAATTACAAACTCAGCCCTTAACGACAAAGAGTGGTACTTTTAATGAAGAAATAAGAAAGAAGGCACATGATTCTCCATCTCATTCAAAGGTGCTTATTACTGAAAATGGGGGGAAAAGTTAGAGAAAAAAACTAAAAGGTGATGGAGAGAAGAGCAAGTCCAAGTCCAAATATAAGAATTTAGCGTACCATCATTATCATAAAATGGAACACATTAAGAAGCATTGTTTTCTCTTGAAAAATGAGAACAAAGGCAAGAATAATAAGTAGAAAGAGAAGGGTCAAAATGATGATGATTGTGTTATTACTACTACCAATGATGATCTTTTTATTCTTTATCATTATGAATCAGTTAATTTTGTATCAACTAAAAGCATGGGGATAAAAGATGATGGTGATTATTTTACTACTGCTACCAGTGAAGATCTTCTTATTCTTTGTGAGTATGAATCAGTTAATCTTGTTTCGGATAAAAGCATATGGGCAATAGACAGTGATATTGCACCATAAGTTACACCAAGGAATAAGTTCTTCACATCTTATACAATGGGTAACTTTGGAGTGTTAAATATAGGTAATAATGGTGAGGTTAAAGTGATTGACATTGGTTATATTTGTCTGCAAACCAACATGGAAATGATGTTATGGCTTAGAAGAGTTAAACATGCTCCGGATGTTCACTTCAATTTAATCTTTATTCAGAACCTTGATGATGATGATTTTAATAACTATTTTGATTCTGAAAAGTTGAGGCTCACAAAAGGTAACTTGATTGTGGCTAGAAGGGAAAAATTATCTAAATTGTCTTGGACGAAAGTTTTAGTTGTTAGAAACAGTGTGAATGTCATGGATATGGAAGTTTCAAATTTGTGGCATCAAAGGCCTAGTCATATCAGTGAAAAAGGGCTAAATTGTTTAGCAATAAATGATGTGCTTTCGGGATTGAAAAGTATTTAATTGGAGAAGTGTTCTCACTGCATGGCTAGTAAGCAGACTAGAGTATCTTTCAAGAAGTATCCTCCCTCAAAGAAATCAGAGTTACTTAAATTGGTGCACTTTGACAGTTGTTGTCCATTGAAGGTAAAATCCTTTAATGACGCTCTTTACTTTGTTACGCTTATTAATGATTGTTACCTTTATCAAGACTTTAATTTTAATAGATTCTAATGTTCAAACAAAATAAAAATGTGGGAAAACTTACTGTATTATCTTTCAAAACATGTTATATATCATCAAAATTGTTAGGTGTGAGTTCCCTTCCTATGTGGAAAAAGGCCCAAACCTAAAAGTACATTATGTGTCTCACTTATTTAAGTGGAGTAGGGATATATTAGGGGATGAGAGTAAGGTTATATTCAAGTTAGAACAACCATTTTTAAGAGAAGAGAAGAGTAAAATGTTATTTTCACATATTCATAGAATAGTTGTGGAAAAAATTCATTTGCGGAATCGTTAACTGTTTGATCGAGCTGAAATTTTGTCAGCAGGATTGAGACTTCTGGTTCTTCATTTTCAATGGTTGGACCGTTGTTTAGTGGTCTAGTATAAGAACTATTTAATTCATACTAAATTTGTATTTTTGAAATTTTTCATTTTCTTGATTCTCTATTGTAAGTTTTTTTACTTTGATTGTTAGGAGGACTATTAGTATTAATTTGTACACTGATTGAGACTCTGTTGTCCTCCTATTTTGATCATAGTGGAGCTATTTTTATTAGTCTGGACAAGCCATGGTTTTTACTTTTACCTTAACGGGTTTTCCACGTTAAAAATCTTGGTGTCTCTTGACGTGTTTGTGGTATTTATATTTTGCCATATATTTATTTGATTGCTTCTAATAAATTCTTGCAAATATGAGAGATTTATTTTCGATGCATATTTAGTACTTTGTTACTGTTCCTATAAAAAATCCCACAAGCTGCTTTGCTCTCCCGACTTACTAGGAGATTCAAGACCAACCATTTTTCGTCCCATTTCTTGCAACAAACTATGCATTTGTATTTTTTGATCCAAAATAGTCATAGTGATCAAATAAAAGTTAAATTCCCATCTTGGCAAAAAAACTGCAACTCTCTCAAGATTTTCTTCATAGAATTGATCTTCTTCCCGGTAAAAAAACAAGCTACGTCCAAAAACATTTCTTTGATTGTCCAGTGATCTAGTTCATCAAAACTTGTTCTGAGAACCTTGAAAATTGAATAAGTAATTGTTTTTAGTTCATTCATAATTCTTCTGCATTCAGAGGCACTTCTTTTAGATAACCAAGAACCTAATATTACAATTGCTAATGGAAGGCCATTAGCATATTCAAGTGCCCTATTCATTTGCTCCTCATAATCCCTCGTTTCAAAGCTTTTCTACAAATTAATTGAGGAGCTTCATCATGAGTCAATAGTTCGACCCTATAAATATCATACTGATCAAACAGTTTAGAACTCTTTCATGTTTAGTTGTTATAATGATTCTGCTCCTTCCAGCCAAAATATTAGATTTTATAGTCCAAATCAGTGGTATTAGATTTAGGTCAAGATAAACTCCATCGAGAACTATGAGAATACTCTTTATATTCAGCAAAGGTTTTTTCATAACAATTTCTCTGATATAGCACCTCCCATCGATCTACATGGTGGAAAACTGGTAAAACGGTGTGTTGCTTTTTATTAAGGCATTCGACAAATGTGAGAGTTCCTTCAAGCTCCATCTTGGAGAAGCATAGCTTTTGGCAAAGACAACAATGGAAACACTGCACTGTTGAATTGCTTCGACAAGGAGAGGTGGAATGTCTCGGAATCACCTGTGTTGAGCTTCTTGTCATCCCAAAAGGTATTTAAATCGTCACTTTCAAGAGCAGCCCAAAGCCTATCGATGAATTTACAAGTTTCCTCGTCGCCTCTGGATCGGCCTTGAGGATGAACAGATTTCGAAGTTCTCCATGGAAAATCATGACTGTTCGCTGAGGCTTTAGTGGTCATAAATATAAAAGTTGTGCCGCCACAGGTCTTTGTGAATTACTTCAAAATTTAGTTATTATCGAAGGCCAAAATGGAAAGTTTGGTAATTTTGAATGACAAAATAGGAAAGCCATTCTGAGAAATTGCACCAAAATACCAAAGCCACTACGTGTTAGTGCTTTATTATTTTCTATCAAACATAGCATTTTCAAAGCACTATCTATCCAACCGCTTGCCATTAAAGGGGAAAACAAAGATAGTGTTATCTTCATGAGATCAAAGTTAATGTTTGTTACCAAAAACACTATCCAATAGTCCAGCTCAATTCATTTTTGATCATAAATTTTCAATTTCAATTTTGTGTTTGAGGATATTCTTCTTAAAATTATTTGTATAGTTTTTATTTTTGTGTTTATATTATAATTTGGAAAGTGTAAAAAAAAATTAAACAGCTTTTTTTTCTTAATAAACCACATGTATCCTTCTATTAGAGACAATCCTATTCGAGATACGGTTGGGCACTAAATGTGGACATCTCTTCCAGCGCGAATTCGAACCTTAGTTCGTTACGTTGTGAGGGATTACCCTTCCGCTAGACCCAATCCTCATTAGTAATTAAATGGTTTTTTATTGATTAAGAATTGTTTTATAGCCCAAAAAACGCAAGAAATATGATTCCGACGTTGCAATTTAGTTTTTTTAATCTAAAAAGATATGTGCTTAGGTCCGATGTTTGAAGCCTGTTTTCATTTTGTGATCTCTTTTTTCAACCAAAAATTATCAACTGAAATTAAATCTGTTTGGGCTAAAATTCTAATGGGCTAGGCCCATTAGAATTTGGGCTTGTGGAACAAATACGTAAGGTCAGATGAGCCTGGAAATGCTTAATAAATTAAAGGGCCTATAAGTGAGCTGGACACGACTGTGTTCCTAATATTGCGGCAACATGGACAAAATGGTTTAACAACACGTGATATATGTTTAACATTAAATTCCACAATTATTTTTTTCATTTTTGAAGGTTTATACTGTAAATAAATTTGGTTAAAAATAGGAAACATTTATATCTCTTGGTTCTCCTAATGCGGAATAATCAGGAGACTCAATTGACTTTAAATCATCTTGTGTTTCATAGTTTATATGGGGGATATTTGAGGAATTGTTTATTCCCGAGACAGTAGTGTTTAAAGATTTTGGGTCAGGATTGTTTGGTGCAGGCATATATATGACTGTTGGAGGTTGTGGTAGTGAAGAGCAAGAAAATCTTGCTGACTCACTTGCTATAGACCTACAATTTCATATATAGAAGGTTGGGATTTATAAGTTTGAGACATAGGTCTTCTTGGTCTGTCAAATGATAATTTAACAGTTCCATCATGTGTTTATATAACTTTACTAATTTGTGGCATTAATTTAGGAATTGGCTGAGTGGCCCTTTCTATTATCCACTTATTTGGTAGCTTTACATTTTCCCACATAATCGTTTTTCGAATTGAAACATTTACATTGTTATAATCAGTTAGAAAAACTGTTGTTTGGCCATTATCTAGGAGGATTTGGGCATTTTGTGGCATTTGAATTTAAAACTTTATATTGGATCCTATAGATGAGGGTAGCTGGGATGGATCCTGGTTTCATGTTTAATGATGATCTTCTAGAAAATTCATCTTTTGAAGTTAATGTCATCACTAAGGAACACAATCTCCTTATTGATATCATTGGCAAACTTCCTGATTATGAAAAAGGAGAATATCTGTTAAAATTTAAAAACGTTTTAGAGGTGTTGAAAAGTCTCTTCTTCAAGTTCAATACAAAGTCTCAAATGTTGTTATAGAAAATCAAGGTTTTCAAGTTAAAACCCTATTTATATTAGTTAAAGGAATGGGATCTCAAATTATTCTTGGAGCACCAGATTTGACAAGAGTTCTGCTGATCTATCTTGCCATAAAGAAGGGTCACCAATAAAATGTTATGACTCAAGTCTAGTCTTTCTCCTTGGACAGATGTTCATACCAATATTGTCAAACAAATCAAAATTCAAGTTAAGCAGCTTCTTTGTCTTAACCTTCCAAATCCATCTACTTACAAGATAGTAGAAACAGATGCCTCTGATATTGGTTATGGTGGCATTCTAAAACAATAGGTTAACGGTACCCAAAAAATTGTTTCTTTTACTTCGAAACATTGGAATAATGCCCAGCAGAATTATTTCCCTATTAAGAAAGAAATACTCACAATCGTTTTGTGTATTTCAGAATTTCAATCAGATTTGTTAAATAAAAAATTCTTATTACGAATTAATTGCAAATCCGCAAAAGATGTTTTACAAAAGGATGTAAAAAACATTGCATCAAAACAAATTTTTGCTCGTTGGCAAGCGATATTAAGTATCTTTGATTTTGAAATTGAATTTATAAAAGGATCTTCAAACTCCCTCCCAGACTTTCTCACCTGAGAATTTTTACAGGGAACCAAAGCTAAAACCCCATGAATCTTCATGCCTCCAAAGAAGAAAAATGAACCCAATGAAGAAAAAAGCAAACAAAAGAGTGTCTTCCAGGACGCCCAACAACCAGCTTCTAGCTCAGCATTAGAAGCAATCATGCAAAATATCCTGCAACAAATTGGACCTTAAACACAAGGATCCAAACAACAACAAATGGAGTCATCTACTTCAACTGGGCCTTCAGCCCAATAAACTATTGGGTCATCTACCCAACAAACAAAAATTCAAACAAAAAGACTGTTGCATCCTATGCACAGGCTTATGCACAAAAACAATTACCTGACACTTCTTGGCAGTAAATCTTAAAAAACCAGGCCATCATCTCAAAACAAGAATATGATAGCTTTTCTCTACAGCCTCTCCTTTCACAAAATAATCCAAAAAACCAAAAGACAATTGTAGAAACTGCTTCAAAAGTGATTGTCCTCCCTTCACAAGCAAATATGACTACTCCTTACATTGCCAAAGAAAATCAAGTAAGGAACCTAGTCCAAATAGAACCTAAATTCTATAACCCCAATCAAAACCACGTTGCTCTTAATGTTTTCCCTACTGGATTTCATTATAGACCAACAAATTTGAATAAAAAAAGGGAATACTATGAATTAATATTGGTTCATTCTGACTTAGTAAATATTGAGTAGAAAAATGACAAAAGAGCTGGACCAATGGTAACTCATAGCACTCTCCAAATCTTGAATGTTCTCACCCCTTCCCAGTGGGGACAACCTTTAGAAAAATAAAAAAATTTTGGGATATTATATGGCCTGCAAGGGTATAACTATTGGGACTATATTGATGCATGGTACCATATATTTTATTATCAAAATGAGACTTGGTCTTATACTTGGTTTATCTATTTTAAAACAAAAACCCAGTATCAGTTTCCTCAATGATTATTCACTGGTGGAATAATTTTAACAAAATTTATTTACAGTATAAACTTTAAAAATAAAAAAAATCGTGTAATTTAATTTTGATAAACTATTCACAAGGAATGCAACTCTTCAACTAATTTGTAGAAAAGCTTTTAAATGTGATTTTCTTATGAGAGTTATGAGGTGCTAACATGTAGTAAAAATCTTATTATTTAATCATATTTATTCCTACTTGTTTCAAAGTGTGCCAAAATGGAGAAGTTCTTTGTGTGAGCTTAAAAAAGTTGAGGAATTGGAGGATAATGGTAATGCTAGCTTAACAAGTTTTGATAAACTGGATTGCTTTTAAGGGGATTGTATTTAGAGATTGCAATTTTTATCAGGGAAGAAGATTAATTATGCAAAGGAAATTTTATTGGGTAGTGGTTTCTGTGATGACGATAAAGAAATATTTGAAAACAAATTTAAAGATCCTTATTTCTTTGTGGAGGGGATAAATTCAACTTCGAACCGAAAATATCATTTATGACCATCTTACATTAGAGAATAGAAATGCACAATCTACTGCTACTGTAAGAAATATATAGGAAAAGAAATTGTTCGGCAAAAATTTGTGATCAATTGCTTGAATTTTTTTTTTATTTACCTTTTGAGGAGCTTGATGTAAGAAAATTATGTAAACTACTGAGCAATTATTTCCTTTCAAGCAACGAAAATTATGTAAACAAAAATCTACATAAGTGTATTTAGCATTCAGGAATGCTATATCCTTTATTGATCATCTATTTTTTCCCCTCATGTCACTCTCTTCTTCATCTGCTTCCGTATCTTACTTTTTGTTTTTTTTGGAACTCCCTCTATTTCTGTTTTTATAGTTCTTTTATTTATAGAACCAAACTCAGCTCCTTCGTATTCAACTAATATTATTTAATTTTATAAATAAAATAAATTAATATTCTTAATAGTTCATGCTAATGCATCTTCCTCACCCACATTTGTCCACCGCCAAAACTTGGCAATGATAGTGTGTATGGAACTCACATTTTTTCCTTCCAACTCAATTTTTATTTGAATTCATTTCAAACTGTACAAAAATCTTACAATCAAGAACTGTAGAGCCTCTAGCAATAACTAAAACAAAAAATAAATCAACGTGGTGTCTAATAATTAAATACGTTTTCTTTTATAATAGAATATAAACTGTTAGAACTAAGTAATCACCAACTAGAATTATTTATTTATTTAGATCTTTTTCTCCCTCCATAATTTGGTTACTAACTCTTTGATTTCATTCTTTGCGACTTCAAACTGTTTTCTCCCTCCATGCTTATAATTCCGAAATAAATTTTCATTAAGAAAAACGACCGAAACCTAATGGAACATTGAGTTATTGTACACTATTGTCTCAATTTTATTTTATTTTTTTAATGTTAGTAGAGTTGCACACGGACAGGGTCAGACTGGGTTATAGCCATGAACGACCCAATGCCCGGCCGAAATGACATTGGCATGAATAAATTTTTTACAGACTAGGGTTAGAGGTGGACTATTTTCATTTAGTATACATTAGAGTACTAATACATGAAAACTTGGATATATAGTAAAATCCATTCAAATAATAGAGTAATTGAGATTTGAAAAAGAATGTTTAAAAAGAAATGTTTGAGTGATTGTTTTGAAATTACGTAAAACACAATGGTGTATTAAGGGCATGGGTTTCTTTCTTTCTTTCTTTTTTGGCCAACAACGGCTTCGGTTTCACCACAACCCAAAATTTCACCCATTCTTTAATTACATTTGAAAAAGTATACTCAGAAGAACAGGACTCTAAGCTAACTCAACTCAAATTTAATAATGGGTCAGATAAACTCAATTTAGTATTAGTAAAATTGAATGTTACTGTTTCATTCAATGAATATCTAAATGAACCATTATAGTTAATTGTGTTGCTCAATTTAGGTGAGGGTACGAAATACTTGATTTGGTTTTAGAACCAAATCATTCTAGGATTACACAGGACTAAGCTAAATGCTTGAAATAGCTAACGGATCAAACCCGTAATTTTTCAACAACAACGATGAGTTTTATACCACTAGACCATAAGATCATTGGCGAAACGATAATCTGGTCATTATATATTACTTATTGCGACATGCATACTTGCAAAGATCGTTGCTATAATATTTTTGGCAAGAGTTATATCTTTCTTTCTTTTTTTTTCCTTCTCTAACTACTAATTTAGTTTTACTAAAATATCCTTAACTAAAGTATTTTTGGGAAAAGTCTTGGGAATGCAGCCATATTAAATATTTAGTGATAAAATTTTACCACCTTTTGTAATCCTGCTTGACTCAATTCAGATTAGTCTGGATTTCAAGAGATCCTTCAATGAAGTGGGATAGGTTTGGGATACCAGATACTCTAAGTGAAAAAAATATATTATTTAACTTAAGTGCTCTCTTAAAGACTATATTTCATGTTAATGAAAGATAAAACAACAACAAAAAGTAATTATTACTTCATTAAAATTTTTAAGTAATAAATATTTTGAAAAATTGTAAAATCTTTAAAGTGACAATTTTTATAAATAAGAAAAAATATTTAATAACTATTTTAATTTTTTTTTTTTTGGGAAAAAGTGGAAGTAGAGTTTACTTTGAGGATCCTTTTGAGACGTTCCAAAGTCTAATTCAGCTTTTGTAAAAGAAGCATGTGAAGTGACATTTGCTGAGTTCCGGAGAGCAGGTACATTTCCACCTTATGACCCCCTTCTTTGTGCTTCCTTTCACTTTTTTCCGAGTCTGATTATTTGTTTTCTACTGAAAGGCCATTAAAAGACTTTGACAATTAATTTCTTTCAATTGGGTTTAATTAGAATTTATAGATTAAATGATAAGCTAATTAATGACGTGATGATTTGATAGCCAATTTGTTTTTAGCCTAAGCGCATTCTCCAATTTCTTACTCTCTCTATCTCTATTTCTGATGATAAGTCATTTTTAACTAATTTATACATATTAAAAAAAATAGTTAAAAGTAATTAAAGTTTTTTAACTTTGTAAAATTTATCATAATGTTTTAATATTATCCTAATTAAATTATAACTCATTTTATATATTTTTTTAATCTCTCTCCACCATAACTCCTAATGAGGGACAAATATAAAAAACAACATTTAATATTCATAAGATGACTCATATTTTGTGTATCTAAATTTTTCTAGAAATTGTCTTATAATAAGAGGCATGAGGAATATTAATTAGACGTATATTATGAAGAATGACTTCACCATCTTAAAATCTTTCCTCCAAATGATTCTAAATTGAATTCACAAGTTAGTTTTGCTTTTATTAATAATTCTTAACATTTCATGATAACCAGATCATTATTAAAAGTGAAAATAGAATCCTTATTGTAGTTTTGAACAGCAAAGAAAGTACCATCTCAGGTCACGACAGAATGATAACTAGAATTAGAAGTCTCGTTAATCAGGATTGGAGTCTTCACTGTAAGCATGTGTATCGAGAAGGTTACAGGTGTAATGATCTTTTGGCCAATTTTAGTCTAACATAGGATTTGGGATTTCATGCCCTTCAGAGCCGTCCTGATGATCTAGTTTTTATTATGAATGAAGATGCTTTGAGTAGAAGAATACCACACATATTGTTGCTTTGTAGGTTTTCTTGGTTTTTTGTTTTGTAGTTTGGGATTCTTCCCTTTTTCCTACCAAAAAAAGTAATTCTTAACATTTTATTAATATGCTAAATGGGCTCCTCTAATTTCATAAGAGCTAATCAGTTTAATACTTATAATTTTTAAAAAGATAATGTTGTCTTTCTATTAGTCAAATTGATATAAATTATTCGTTATATTTTAAAGTGAAATGAATTGACATTCTTTCAGTATTAATTACAAATTTCTCTAGATTTTCAACACATACATTTTAGTCTAATTTGTAATTTTTTTTAAATGAAATGACTTTTCGTTGAGATAGATGAGTTTCCACCTTATCCTGCCTTTCTCTTCTTCCTTTTCTTTTTTACCTTGTCTTGTATATTGGTCCTTTCTCCTTTCCTATCTTTGAAATTCTTCAAGACTTACTGAATCTCTGAAAATTTGTTCCAACTGGGTTTCAACCGAATTTGTGGATTAAATCACAAGTTAAAGACGTGATTTGTCAGTCAAATTCTTCTGAAGTGCAGGTCCTGCCTTGCAAAAGGAATTCCAAGTAAATAAATTCTTTATAAAAAAAAATCGTGGGACGTGATTGACACATCCATAAATCTTAGCTTGTTGGTATTCTGTGTCCTATTTAACGTGTGGAAAGACTTCATTATCCTAAACCTTGTCTTCGCAACTTTGTCCACAGGTGAGTTGATCAGTTAATGATCGTACTTCGTACTTTACGTGTGGAAAAATCAAAGTTTGAACGAAAAAGTAAACAAAAGTTACGGTTTCTCTTCATTCTCATTGCAACTTTTTCAACCATTGGAGATGAAAAGCCAACATTTCTATACAATAAGTCATCAAACATTTCCCTTACGATAATTAAGTTGGGTCAGTGCCGGCCACATTTAGAGGCTGACCGCCGTGCATCAGATGACGATGAAGTGCATTAGTGTTGAAACAGCAACTCGATGGTGAATGCATATTGTTGCTCTATATTGTTTATTATTATTATTATTATTATTAAGGGGAATTACTGTTTGAGACTAAAATCAACACTTTATTGAGACCTGAGATTGATTAAATTAGGAAAAAGAACCAGTGGTCTTAAAATATAAAAAATTCCATAACCAAACTACTAAAACATCATCAACATCTCTCCATCTCCACTATCGTCGATCAATAGCAGTCAATGCCAACATGTGACTATTCAATAGCCGCTAGATGATTGGTCAATCTAGCCGGCAACGGTCAATGGCTGGTCACCGATGGCTAGCTGGTTTGCAATATTTTTTTTAGAATTTACAATTTATTTATTCTAAATTTGTAACTCAATTTTTTATTTTTTACTACTAATAATTATTATAGTAATTTGCAACTTTCTTTTCCAAATTTGCAACTTGGTTACTCTAATGTTGCAACTCCCTTTCCAAATTTTTATTATAAATTTTTCTAGTAATTTGCAACATCTTTCTTCAAATTTTGCAACTTACTTACTTTGAATTTGCAACTTTTTTCTCAAAATTTTATTATGAAGTATTTTAATACTTTGCAACTTGGTTACTCTCAATTTATAATTCATTTTTCCAAACTTTAACTATAAATTGTTCCAAGGCTTTGAAATTTCCTTTCCATCATTTGTAACTTATTTACTCCAAATTTGAAACTCTTTTTTTAAAGGAAAAATGACGATTAAAGACCAAAAGTTTGAATTAAATATAGTAAAAGATCTTGCAGTTTTTTCAATTATAAATATCGAATAAAGCAGTAGTAAATTCCTAATATTCAGTAATAAAAAAAACTGCAAGTTTCTTTACTGTATTTAATTCAAACTTTTGATCCTCAGTCGTCATTATCCCTTTTTTTTAAATTTTTACTATGAAAGAATTCCATTTTAACTAATAAATGTTTTCAATTGTTTCTGTAGTAAAAATATGGAAATAGAGTTGTAAGTTTAGAGTAAAAACAAGTTACAGAATTGAAAAGAAGAAGTTGTATAGCACTTGAACAATTAATAGTAAAAATTTAGAGAACAAGTTGCAAATTCAAAATAAGTAAGTTGTAAAATCTAGAAAAAAAGTTGCAAATCATTGAAATAATTCATAGTTAAAATTTGAAAAAACAAGTTGTAAAATTAGAGTAAACATGCATGTTACAATTCCTAGAATAGATGTTGCAATGAACTGGAGCAATTCATAGTTAAAATTTAGAAAAATAAATTGTAAAATTAGAGTAAGCATGTTACAAATCCTAGAAAAGATGTTGTAATGAATTGGAACAATTCATTGTAAAAATTTAGAAAGAAGAATTATAAATTTAGAGTAAGTAAGTTATAAAGTATGGAAAAGAAGCTGCAAACCATAGGAATAACTTATAGCAAAAATTTGAAAAACAAGTTGCAAAATTAAAGCATTCAAATTGCAAATTTTGAAAAGAAAATTGCAAATCACTGTAGTAATTAATAGTAGTAAAAAATTGGGAAACTGAATTACAAATTTAGAGTAAGTAGATTGTAAAATCTTGAGAAAATATTGCAAACCACCAATCATTAGCAATTGATAACCAGCTGTTGACCAGTTGCTGGCTAGCATTAACCGGTTACCGGTCGGTGTTGATTGTTGTTAATCAATGATAGTGGAGATGGAACATATGCTAAGGATGTTTAAGTAATTTGGTAATGAAATTTTTTTAATTTTAGGACTACTGGTCCTTTTTCCTAATAACTTAATCAATTTCAACTCCTAAAGCTTAATAAATTGTTGACTTTGATCCCACATAGTAATTCCCCCTGCTTATTATTATTATTATTATCATCATCATCATCATCATCATCATCTTGATATTGAAGGATCAACACAGCTATGTACCCTAGCTATCACAGATTGCCTAAAGAAAGACAAGCTTTAATGGACTTCTACAAACTCAAGGGCCTTTCAAGCCTTCAAGTAGAAGCTTTCATGTTCTATTATTACCCAATTTTGTTAAACATTTTGAGGTTGCTTGTGACATCTCGGACATAGAAACTGGAGGTGTCTTAAGTCAAGACGGTTACCCAACGACTTTCTTTCATAAGAAGCTTAACAATGCAAAGTAAAAATATTCCATATTTGAGAAGGAATTCTATGCTATTGTTAGATCTGTTGAACTTTTTTTATAGACAAAAGTTCACTTGAGTTAGGTTTTGGATCTCATTAACCCTAGGACAAGTCTTACTCTTAATGAACACTTACAAAGTTATTTACAAATTGTCCACTCATAAGGTCCTCACATCAATAGTGGAATTCAAACCCATGCCTTTGTAATGTATGAGTCGTATCCTTACCAATTGTATCACAATATTGTCCCACATAAGTCGGGTAAGAAGAAAGAAGAATATTGACTTGTGGTGACTTGTGGAAACAAAAAATTTGGAAAGAAATAAGTGGTCAATAGTTGGAGATGGCTTGTGGTGCTGTACAAGTATATATTTATGACAAGAAAGCCCTAGTGAGAAACTGTAACTCCATGAAACCATGAGGGATTTGCAAGTCAGCTCATCCTACAAGCATATCCACGTCTATCTAATTTTTAAAGGCAATAACGACTCTCGAATATTCACTGATGAAATTATACTTCTTGAAGATAGGGGTTTGTGAACCTTTGGGGATGACAAGAAGTTATAAAAAAGAGACTCAAACATTCCCCCACACCTTCTTCAAGCAATTGAAGAATGCCTTATCTCTATTGTTATCTTCTCTAAAAACCTTGCATCTTCAATATGGTGCTTGAAAGAACTGTCTAAGATTGTTGAGTGCATTAATGAACCATAGCACACTGAGATCCCAGTTTCTATTATGTTGATCCGTACGAGGTACAAAAACAAGCTGACATCTACGAAAAAGCCTTTGCAGAACATGAGAAAAGGTTCACAGCGGATTTAGACATAGTGCAGAAATAGAGGCTAGCTTTGACACAGGTGGCTAATCTCCCTTGTTTGGTTGTACGAAATGGGTAAGTAATCTTAATCCTGACTTTTTTTCTTGGACATGCTTTACTATGTTTATTTGCTTACTCTTTGACACACTGGGTTGAGACACATCACAATTAATTTGTTTTCCCTTTCTTCAAACAAGTGAGAAAGCACATACAAGTTAATTTGACATCCATAGACTAGTCCAAAGAAAATAGCCACAATTAGTTTATGCTGATCATCAACTAGTTGGGATACAATCTCATGCAGAAGAAGTAGAAAAGCTTATGGATTTGGATTCAAATGATCAAGTTCGAGTTGTAGGCATTTATGGAATATGCAATATAGGGAAGACAACGGTTACTACAGTTCTGTATAATAGGATCTCTCACCAGTTTGATGCTTCTTATTTCCTTCCTTTTGACGCTTCTTGTTTCCTTCTCGATGTAAGTGAAGTTTCAACTTGTGATGTTGTATCCCCTCTTCTATAATTTTTTCATGAAACCTTGAAAATAGAAAATCTAGAGATAAGGTATATTCAAGAGGGAGTTTACTTAGCCAACCCAAGGCTACGACATAGGAAGACTCTTATAGTTCTTGATGGTGTGAATAATCTTACGCAGAATCTAAAAGCACTGAATTTGGCTGTAAAATCAAACTAGTTTGGTAGTGGGAGTAGAATCATCATTGTTAGTTCAGCTGCCTTCCCAAAAGGGGGTGAATTGGGAAGTTCGAATTTTTCTGTAAAAAGAAAATACAATAGTGATAATAAAAGATTACTGAAAAATAGAATATAAGAAATAAAGAACAATGAGAAGGAGACACAGTGATTTATCCTAGTTTGGTCTACTCCACTTGACCTACGTCCAGTCCTCAAACCCACCACTTGAAATTTCTCCACTATCTCTTACAAGATTTAAATGGGTTCTTGCAATGACCGCACTATAATACTAGCCCGAACTTTGAGCTATATAAACCTCTCTTACTCTTCTTACTCAAGAGTAAGTACAGTTCTCTTGGTGTAATCTCACACTAAGCAATATCTACAAGTGTGTAGAAATATATAGAATGAAAATTCTCTCAATAGAGTGAATATGAAAGTTTAAATATAATAAATGAGCTATACAGAGAGTAGGTAAGTTTTGAATGAATTAGAAATTAAATCAGCAAAGTTTTGGCATATTTTTTATTTTTTCTCATTACCCAACATCTTAAATGAAGTCTTATTTATAGTTTTGGAGCAAAACTATCCGTTGGAAACAAAGATTAGCCGTTACTCTTAAGAAAATAGACGTTCACCTACCGCATTAAATGCATCTGATAAAGGTTATGCGGATAACCCCCTCAGGTTATGTGAATAATGAGTAACTATTTGCTTTTGTTTTTAACATAGAGCTTTCGTTATCAGACAACCTAGCCAGGTTATGAAGATAATGTGCTTCCCAGAAAAACTAAGTTGTAGCTCAAAATCATTTTCATGAAAACCTGCTCAGTCGTTAGGATAATATTAAGTTTTTCTCAAATTTAGTTTTTGTAAAACTTAGGTTATCAGGATAATCTCGCAAGATTATGTAGATAAACTATTTTGTTGAAGAAGAGCCATGAGTTCTGTAATATAGGTTATGTGGATAACCTTCCTAGGTTATGCGGATAACCTGTTTAACAGAGAAGTCCAAGTGCTCTGTGACACACGTTATGCGGACAACCTCCTTAGGTTATATGAATAACAGGCTGCACAATACAATTGGCCTTCACTGTTTACTCCCTTTTGTGAATAAGATACCAACTTTATCAGGATAACCATTTGGATAGACTTGAGAATATGATCCCCAAGCTGTGTTATATGGATAACCTCAATCCCTTTTCATAAAATTGAAGAGTGGACTTTGAAAAAGCTTTGAGATTGAGTCTTTATCCCCACAACCTTCAATGGTTATGCGCATAAGGTAAACCATTTTCATGAAAATAAGGTAAACACTTAGAAACATCTTTGAAATTGAGACCTTATCCCCATAAGCTAAAACATTTTCATGAAAACAAGATGAACATTTAGAATCATTTTGAAATTGAAGCTTTATCCTCATAAGATAGCTCTTTTTGTGAAAACCATTTTGAAATCATAAGCTAATCATTAATTATTTATTTAAACATCTTATTTAGTATTGGGTGAATTCAAATTCAAAGCTTATCTACCTTCTTTTACAACTAGCTTTCTAAAATATGTGGAACACTTCATCAGCCTTCAGGAAACTCTAACTTTGTTCCTCATTTTACTTGTGTTCCTTTAATATTGGATTTCCAAGCTCATTTGTTTAAAATTATCAAAATATCTGAATTAACAATCATAACAAATCGAGATGAAAGAGTCCTTAAACAGCTTAAAGTTGATGATAATTTCAAGGTTGAACTATTGGCTAAGGATGAAGCCCTTTAACTATTTTGCAAAAAAGCTTTCAAATGTAAATTTCTTAAGAAACAATATCAATAGCATGCCAATAGTGTACTCGAATATTGCAATGGCACCCATTAGCAATTATGATTTTAGGTGCGTACTTGGGTCGAATAAGTGCCTCAGAATGGGGAAGTGCCTTGGCCAAGGTAAAAAAGCTTGCTGATTAATGGATAATACAAGTGCTCAAAAGTTGTTTTAATGAACTGGATCACATAAAGAAGTAAATATTTTTAGACATTGCTTGTTTTTTAAGAGGGAAAGAAATTAATAGTGTAAATGAAATTTTACAAGATTGTGGTTTTTTTTTGTAAGGAAATTGTAACATCTTACTCCCAATTACCTCTAGACTTGATAAAAAACTTTTGAAACTCCAACCAAACACAGCTTAAACATCTCAAAATAACTTTCCAAAATTTCATAACAGCAAAAAAATGCCCAAAAGACAACAGAAATTGAGCTAGGGCTGTGGCCGCTATAGTACCACCGCGGCTCTAACCCCTCTCTGTCTCTAGATGCCTATTGGCTTCTTTGGTGTCGCTGCCTCCCCTGCTAGTTTTTATACCAGTAAATTTCAAACTCCGCGGTGAACTTCCAACACACATAACTTTATGCTTTGACCTCCGATTGACCTGATTCCAACTTCTACAAGTCAATCTAGTCCTAATCTATGCATTGACACTAATTCCATCTCAATCCAACTTCGTAAGGAGATTCTGGATACCTAACACTATTTTAGCCACTTTTTAATCAAAACTCACAACTTGCAATTCTCATTTGCCACCAAAGGCAATATGACTATTTGGGACTACTCACACAAGTCCTGAACCACTTAACCAACTTGTTCAACCAGGTTTCACCTCAAAGGAATCACTCTTATGATATTTGACCCCCTTGAACCCCAAATTGACAAAATGGGCTATAGGTCCAAAACACACCAACAAAGCACAAGTCCACCTTTGGGCTCACAAACACCAAATATGGACACCTCCACATCTAAAACCATACATGCACCACAATAGATTGTAAAACCACTTCCATATCATACCAACAACAACAATAGCATTACAACCATCTAGAACCCTCAATCCATTACAATATATTATCCTACTTAGCATAACATGCATAAACAACACAAATACTACAAAGACTTGATATTCTCACTTCTGGTACGCTACTCCCTTACCTTCTCTAGACTAGTGACAAAACCTTTACCAGAAATGTTAGTTCATGGGAGAAGAGTGTAAGACAAAGTCTCGATAACCGAGAACAATCACACATAATATATATATACTAATCCACACAATCGTGCATATGGTGGAATGAAATGCTGATGAATGATATATATGTTCTCTCTCGTACACGGCTAGAATCACGAGCTGTCATCATCACAAGACATTTCAATAGATGATTCCCTTCCAATAGTTGGTGAAGACTGATTTTGGGGCATCACCAAACTTACCTTACCCTAATGTAACCCGGCCAATGGTTATACTAGAGCTCGGACCATGGCTCTTCTTCCCCTGGACCACCTTAAATTGATGGTGATTTAGGGAAGGTGCATCCTCAAATCCATTGCCACTTAACTCTCCCAAAAAGAGGATTTAGTGACAGGGATGTTTCATTGTATTACATTATCCTCTGCTGCCTGGCTTTCCTAAGCAGAGGATTTAGCGATAGGAATCTTTATTATATCATCATCTCATATCATCTCATCATTACCTCACCATCAATCTCTCACTATACATTCATATGGTGATGATGCCAATGTCATGCCAACATGCCTTTGCACACACACATATATATCATTATCACAAGCATCATATGGACATGCTAGCATGCAGTGGTATGAGGATGCTACATATCATACATGCACAACATATACAATCATCACATATCAACTAGCCGTGTGCATACCACGATATGTAAAAAATCATACATATACACAACTAATATCGTGGTATGAAAAGGAACATGCATACTTATACATATATACACTATCATATCTCACTATACAATACAAACCATATAGATAATATAAAGACCCGGTTACCTCAATTGTTGCTACCACACGTACACGAGTTCCACAAGCTTTCTTGAAAGCCAATCCCATGACTTGACTTCTTTGAGCAACCAAACAACCTTCACAATACCATAAAATCATTAATTAACATATAGTCCAGTTATCTAAATTCCATAATTCGGCCATTTTAGTCTAACCCAAGGTTCCAATACCACTTCCAAGCATCATTAAGCCCCTAAAGATCATTCAAACACTATTCAATCATATAAACTTCGGATTCCCAAGAGTCTCAACCGAATATAACCTAGGGTTAAGCTCAAATCATGCATATACCCTTCAAAACTCATACCCAAGCATCAAGAACACCAAATCATACTCCATTAACCCTATTTCATCCATTTCAATCGGTGGGATTTGGCCAAAACTAAAGATCCCAACATATAACTAAGAAAACCTAACTCAAAATAGAAGAAAATAGAAGAAAATAGAAAGAAAGAAGTAGGGATCACTTACTAACGTGAATCCAAGCTCTTGAGGTCCAAAAATTACTCCCAATGGCCGAAATCTTTGAACCCTAACCTAGTTCTCCATTGCTCCCTCCATTTCTTTCTTTTCTGTTCATATGAAATTATCCGAATTTAAATGAAAATCTCAACTTCCACCACAACCCCAGGTAAGCTCGCCACAATGCTACTACTTTTCAACCAAAAATGCCATTATGGAGCTCTTCTTGCAACCGCGGCCCTGCTCCTCACCACTACGGGAAGCTCTTTTTCCTCCTTGTTGACTCTTTCTTCATCCTATTTTCTCCGATACTGCACATAATACCAAGATGTCATGAGGATTGTTATAGAAATCACACTCATGGTTGAAAAATCTCTCATAGCCATTTTAGATCAAATGCATGGCATATTTCAAGAAATGGAATGAGAAATTGTTTGACAAGAATCTCCTCAGGAACTAGGAGAAAGAAGTAGATTGTGGTATTTCAACGATATTTATCATGCTATGCAAAAAAATACTACAAGTTTTGCTCACGTTTTCAATACAACATGACAATCAACAAATTAAAGTAATCTAACTTTTCATTATTTTTGTATTAATGCTTTTTTTACCAGGCTACAAAAAAATAATTGAAGCTATAGTCTTGAATATGAAGGATTCTATGAAAACTACACTGAGGATAGAAGCCTTATCACAAATGAGCACTCTAAGACTACTCATATTTCATAATATGAATTTTATTGGAAACCCCAATTGCCTTCTAACAACCTGCGATATATTCCATGGCATCTATATCCTTTCAATTGTTTGCCATCAAGTTTTGAGCCTCACACACTTGCTAAATTGATTATGCCTGATAACAACATCACATAAATGTGCGAGGGCAAAATGGTAATGTCCATATTATTTTCTTGTTGTTCAGTTTTTATTATTACATGTTGAGAAAACTTATGGGTGATTCAATCATAATTCATAACCATGATTATATATAATATTTTACTCATTACATCATCTAGCACTATTAGAAATATCTTTTGTTGTCTATTGTTATATTTAGCTATCACAAATTATGTCTTCATTCTTAGGTGTTTCCTAAGTCGAAAAACATGAATCTTTGTGGCTCCAAAAATTTCATGAAGATGCCAGATTTCAGAGTAATTCCAAACATTAAGAGTTTAGACCTTGAGGGATGTACTAGATTATTGCAACTTCATACTTCCATTGCTCAATTTTCAAAACTCAAATACTTAAATTTGAGAAAATGCATTAATCTTATCAGTATTCCTAATCGCTTATTTGCTCTAAGCTCCCTAGAAATTTTAAACCTGGCTTGCAGCACAAAATTTGCCTATTGTTTGAAATTCACCCCTTTGAGAAGCTCAATAGAAGTGAAGCTATTCAACAATCAATATTGTCCGTTCCTAGAGAAGATGACATATTTTCTTCTCTTCTTTTTACTGCAACACAAAAATTATAGGGAGTTTGTTTTTTGTTGCCTTATGTACTTAATCTATATTTCCAAGTCCAACATTCAAAATCCCTAAATAATAAAGGGTAATATTAAAGGTCTATAAGTGTTTGTTTTTCTTTAATTGTGTGTTTAAGCTGAAGATCTGTATAAGCGTATTTGATATTCAGGAATAATGATATATGGTTGATCAAGTATCTCAGTTTCTAATCTGCCCCTCTCACACTCTTCTTCCCCTTCTGTCTTATTTCTATTTCAATTTTTCTTTCCATTTATAAGATCAAATGCCTTTGATTTTAGACACGACAACATTAGCTTAATAAGAGAATTAGTAAGTGACCTAAAGAATTTGAACATAAATTTTTGTAGGCTACGAGTAATTAATAAAATAAGTGGCATTAGTATATTTCGATTTTAAATATAGTCACAAAAGTGATAGCATATAGTGTATTTGGAGAGAGGAAGAGAGACGAAAAAAAAAGGTTACGTATGAAGAGAAGTAATATAATACAATATCACTCGTGTCTGTCTATTTTCAAATATATTATTACATTGTTGCAAAACTATATAGAATTCAATTTGTATTTTGTATTGGGATGAATTTGTGATTCTTCAATTGTACTGCACATAAATCTCAAGTTTAGATGTTGTTGAACATTCTATTGATGAGTAAGTTTTGTCAACAAGTTTCAAATTTTTGAGTGAACAAATACCAATGTACTTGGCACAAAACTAAAAGAAAGAGAAAAACTCTCAACTTTTGGAATGAAACTTGATTTGAATTGCCTTTGCTTACAATGGAGACCCTATTAATAGTACTCATGGGACTAAGTTTGTTATAGATAATAACAAGGCATTAAAATAGAGAACTAAATGCAAAGAAGGGGTTACAATCATTTATTATAGGGTTATGGAGTTATACAATTTAATGGACATCAAATAGAGGTTATGGAATGAATGCCAATGGGGTTATGGAATTTGGATTTCTATTTTATCCTCCCCTGGTCGGGCATGACTCGCCTTTGAGTCAAACTTAACATCATTGTCAATGTACAGAGATAGATTGACGACATTAAAAGTAGCAAAGACTTTATAAGCACCTAGTAGTTCCACCTTGTAAGCATTATTGTTGATCTTTTATACAACCTTGAATGGACCATTAGCTCGTGGTGATAGCTTAGCATTTGGTTGCTTGGGAAAATGTTCTTTCCTCACATGTATCCAAACTAAATCTCCCACATTAAAAGTTTATTGTCTCCAATGTTTGTCATGGTTAGTCTTGTCACACCCCAAACTCACTAGGCCTTACTAAGTCATTTTACGTAGCGAAACAGGGAAGGAAAGACAAAATATAGGGGTAGCACTGTGGCTAACACTGTAGCACCATGGCTTGAGATGTCTCTGGGCGAGTTAGGAAGTGACCCAAGACTTATGGTGCTGCAGCCACAGTTATGGTGCCACAGCTCCAACAGCTGACAAAAACCCAATTGCTTGCTGATTTTTTTACTAAATTTCTGACACGCATAACTTCGTGCTTCGACCTCCAATTGACATGATTTTGACTCCTACAAGTTACTCTACTTTACCTCTAACTATAGACACCAACCATTTGTTAAGACACCTCTGTATGGATATTTTGAACACTCGACACCAAATTGGTCACTTTTCCCCAAAAACAAGAACTCAACACCTCCAATAGCAACCTATGGGCAATTGGCATGCTGAGACCATTTCTACAAGTTAAAAGGAACACGAATAACATATCCAAGAAGGTTCTAACCTAAAGAGACTACTTCCCCAAGTGTTGATCCCCCTTGATCTCCTAAATCAACTAATGGACTATGTGCCCATTTCACAAAACCAAGGATCTAAGATCCACATTAGAAGCACAACTAGGCATACAAATTCAAAGTGGGCTAGGGATATCAACCATAGGTCTAATACAAGCTAACGTTCAAGATCATATAACATGTATAAGATCCCACAAACATTCAATACAACACGAATGGGGTTCAAGCACATCAACACCAATTAGGCCAACCAATGCACCCAAGACGAGTCCAACAAGGCACACACTACATTTAGTCCCCAAATTACATCAATCCATAATCCCTACATGAAATAGTGGCACTTTATTGGCATTAACAAAAATTAACAATATGGGGAACATAGTCCCTAGCACCTACAAGTGTACTCTCAATCCTTCTTGCCCAAGCTTTCCTTATCCTTGTTGGTGCTAGATCCTTCACCTGGAAATGTTAACCATAAGATGAGACATACGTCCCAGTAACTAGGGATAAACACGTACATACATATATTCATACTTTTACATTAATCACAATTATGAGTCATCATCAATGTAACATGCATCATATGCAAACACTACTTCCATCAATACACAGCGAGGACTATGAGTTAATTACCATGACCAGGTAACCTTAACTAATAGCCCCATTCCAAAGACTTGTGACAGCCGATTCTAGGGTCACCACCCAGCTTTCTCCTAATGGTCATGACTTGGCTAAAGGCCACTGCATCAAAGGTTGGACCATGGCTCTCCTTTCCCTAAACTACCCGAATTGGTGACTATTTAGAAAATATGCACCCTAATTCATAGCCACTTGAGTCTCCCAGCTATATGACGACTATTTAGTGACTGGAATATACATATACAAGCCACATCACTTGAATACAAGGCCTCGTGTGCTATATAATGGATTGGCATACCACGTGATATATAGAGCATTGTCACCCAGACCATACGTCCCAACAATATGCACAATGTGAAAATACCCAATACATGCTAACATATCAATATATATTACTTTCTAATGTGCTAGCATGTCATATGAAGATATACAATACATGATGGGGTGCATAATCATCATTCCATATCAACAGTCATTCACACATATCATAAGCATTAACATCTTATTACCATTTCATCATATAATGAGGTAGAGATAGATACTTACTAGCCGTGTAGCTGCGCATATCATGATATGAATATGATCAACCTAAACCAAGTTATAAGACATATCACGATATGAAAAGGTAAAACGTATATATATAAAACATGCATATCATGATATGAAAGTAACTAGACATATATCACACACAAATAGAAAACTTGGTTACTTCAACCATCAAACCCACTCGACACCTTGATAGGCCAAATGGAGTAACCATCACCAATCCAATGCTTCACAATTACAATCCAGAGCAAAGAGAGCATAATCAAGCTATGAGACAACCTATATAATGTCAATTCCTAATTACCATGATAATTCCTCAACCTTAACATACACATTTATCAATTCAAGCATATCCCAAATGGAAAATAGTAGTTCATTAAGCAAACCCAAGCATCAAAATACTCTAAGCTACTCTTAAAATCAAAATCATCCTTCCCCAAGTTTGGATTCCCAAATACATCAACACTTGAGGGTTAGGGTTTAGGAGATATACTACTTAAACACCATAAAACTAATATTTAATCCGTAGAAATGTCCAACACCACCTCTAGATCATATTTATACACAATTTAATCAGTGGGAACTTACTCTAATCAATACCCTAACTGAACTCATGAAAAATCTTCGGTGAAACCTGAAGAGAAATGCAGAGGGAGGTTAAAAGGTGACTTACCAACAATATTTAAGCTCTAAAATGCCAGAAATTGAACCCCAATAGTCAAAAATAAGGAACCCTAGCAGAACTTATCGTCCTTCCTCCATTTTTTCCTTCTGCTCATGACTAGTGTCGACTTTAGATTTAACCAAATTTTGTAATTGGTGCCGCGGTGCCACTTAAGTTTATTGTGGCACTGGAGCTCTCAGGTTCAGCCCATGCACAAATTCCTTCTGTTTATCACCGCCGCTCCAACATTTATCGCTGCAGTGCCAGCCCTCTCTGTTTCAATTCTATAACTTGCTCCATATTAATCCTTCCTCCGGTCCTAATCCCTCCAGCCTTGTATCATTAAACAAAGTCCTTCACAGAATGATGCCTAAGGTTATTACAAGTCTTATACCACAAGTTCTGCTACTAAATTCATTCACAAACTTGCTCATATAGCTTCTTGATTTCTTTGGCTCTTTGATCTGCATCAAAACTATACTGCTGCTTATCAGTTGAAGGGGTCAAATTCAATAGACTAAGTGGATGAGCACTATAAACTACTTTGAATGGGCGCTATCTGGTAGCTTGATTTGTTAAGTTGTTGTAGGCGAACTCAACTTGTGCAAGGATAAGGTCCCATTACTTCAAATTCTTTCTAACAAAGCTTCGGAGTAAGTCTCCCAAGATTCTATTAATGGTTTCAGTTTGACCATTTGTTTGGGGATGGTGCGCACAACTGAATTGAAGCTTAGTCCCTATCTTTGTCCACAGCGTTCTCCAAAAATGACTGAGGAACTTGACATCACGATCAGAAGTGATAATCTTGGGAATGCCATGAAGACGAACAATCTCCTTGAAGTACAATTCTACAACTTGAATAGCATCATTCGTCTTTTGACGTGGGATAAAATGTGTTATCTTGGAAAATTGATCCAAGCCTTGTTATGAATGATAGCTCTTTCATGAACCAAGCCTTTCTTCAATAATTCTTTAACTTGCTGTTGGACTTCAGTATGCTCCTACGGACTCATTCTGAAGACGGGCTTGTTATGAATGACAGCTCCAAGAATGATGTCATTGGCATGCTGGATAACTCTCATGGGAGGTAATCCCGATGGCATGTCACTTGGTATCACATCCAGAAACTCAGCAAGCAGCTATTGAATATCTGGTAGGGTAGTAGTTCCAACATTTGATTCAAGCACTAGAACCAAACTCATAGATTGGGCTTCTGACTTGGTCACCTTGAACTGCTCCTTGGCAACTAGGGATACAAGCGGGTTGGCATCCTTCTTACCTTGATTGAGTTCATCAGGTGGCAATGGTGCTAGCTTGATCTTTATACCATCTTTTATGAAGGAGTAGGTATTCTCACGTCTATCATGCAAAGTATAATGATCATATTGCTAGGCCCCCCTAATAGAAGATGACAGGCATCCATGGGAACAACATCACACAAACGGTATCACAATACTTTTTCCCAATAGAGAAAGCAACAAGACATTGTTGGGAAACTTTTACCTCGCTTCCCTTATTAAGCCATTGAAGCTTGTAAAGATGCGGATGATTCTAAGTCGGTAGCTTTAGCTTCTCCACCATGTAGCTAGACACTACATTCTCATAGCTTCTGTTATCAATGATGACATTACAAACTTTTCCCTGAGCAGTGCAACGGGTATGGAAGATGTTATGACATAGCCAAGGCTCTTCCTTCACTGAAGACACATGCAGGCTTCGTTTGATAACCAATATCTCTCCTTGATCTGTAGGCATAACCTTCTTGTCATATACTTGTTCCTTTTTATCAAACACGGGTGGTGCCTCCTCCTTCTCTTCTTCAAACACTTCATGTTCTTACTCTTCAGTAATGGTGACTACGCTGCGGTTGGGACAATCAGCAACAATGTGGCCAAACCCTTGGCATTTGAAGCATTTGGGTACTTTAGAACTAGATTTCTTGATATTGCTTAAAGAACTAGGCTGAGACTTGCTTGAGGAGCTAGGCTATTGAAATTGTGCTTTGCAGGCATTGGAGAAACTCCTGGAGGAAGAAGGTTGAAATGAGGACCTTCTAGGTATCTGCTTCTTAGCTTGAATGGCTAAACGGATTACGTCGTCTTAGGTCCAATATTGCTTAAGCAGGATAGGATGGCTGATGTCAATGTTTAAGCCAGCGAGGTAATAGGCTATCATCTACTCCTCATTTGTGACATCTAGGTACTAATGAGGGCGGGGAGTGATCGCCAGTGCAAGAAAAGGGGGTAAGATAAAGTGATGAGGCACAGACAAGGAGCTGCTTCTAGCAGACTTCTAAGCGGGAGGGGCACATATAAATGAATCAAATACATATTGGAACAAGAGGGATCCAGAGACTGTATAGGTATGGGACTATACGGTTAAGGATAAGTTAAAGGAATTGATAGGTACTATATATACCAATAAGGTGCACCTATCTTTTCGGTAATCTATCCCTTAAGAACTCCTCAGTTAAGCGTGCTTGACTTGAAACAATTCTGGGATGGGTGACCTTTTAGGAAGGAGGTGTGTGAGTAAATACAAAGTACACCAAAAGGGCTTGTGTTGGTTTGTGGGGATAGTCATCAATCTTGAATAGCGGCCAGACGTTATAGTGGTATCAGAGCCTGGCCTCTCTCAGGACGGTATGGTTCGGGGACAAACCAAGCGAAAGCTGGTGGGCATGTGACATCTAGGCGCTGATAAGGGCGGGGAGTGATTTTCAGTACAAGAAAAAGAGGTGAGATAAAGTGATGAGGTATGAACAAGGAGCGACTCCTAGCAGGCTTCTTAGTAGGAAGGGCATATGAATGAATCGAATGCATACCGAAATAAGAAGAATATAGAGACTGTAGAGATATGGGACTATACGGTTAAGGATAGTTTAAGGAAATTGATAAATAGTACCTAAATTAATAAGGTGCACATGCCTTTTCGGTAGCCTATCCGTTAAGAACTCCTTAATTAAGCATGCTTGACTTGAAGCAATTCTGGGATGGGTGACCTCCTGGGAAGGAGGTGTGTGAGTAAGGACAAAGCACACCGAAAGGGCTTATGTTGGTTTGTGGGGACATTCAATTATACGGTTTTGGACTAGCATTGCAATGAAAATATAGTCTATGTATTTAAAATTGTGCCAAGTATTACTCCAAGACAAAAATAATGGCCCAAAATCGTTGCTCTGGTTTGATTTTTCTCACCTATAGCCTACAGGAGGAATCAGTAAAGAAAGTAGTTCAAGTAGTAGTGGTGGTGGTAGCAATACAGGTTCTAATGGAGGAAAAGGTAGCCATAATAGAGGCCGTCATGGTAGAGGAAGAGGCAAGTTTGGCAGGGATCAGTACAATAGAGGTCAATTTGGTAGAAGACCCTTTTATTGAGGAGGCTTTGACCAAAGGAGTTCCAATCAGAGTGAGTATGCGGGAAGAGACCCCACTCCATCTCAGTATAGTTCAGGTAGTACATCAAATCTATGCACACAATGTGGGATGAGCCATGGTGATCATCCATGCTTTATTTACTATAACTGAGGGAAGCCGAGTCATATGTCACGAAATTGTCGGGATCCCAGGCATGATGATGTAATAAGGAGGCCCACGATGCCCAGACGAGTCTTTGCCATCACCCGATGGGAAGCAAATACAGCGTCTAACTTGATTAGAGGTAAATTTAAACTCAATGGTTACTCTATTCATACTTTGTTTGATTCAGGTGCATCACATTCCTTTATTTCTTTTGATTGTGCTCAGAGATTGGGTATTATGGCCATGGAGTTGCCTTTTGAGTTATCAGTATCCACACCCATGGGAGTTTCACTAAAAACTGCGCAAGCTTGTTTGAATTGTGTGGTTTGTTTTTAGCATCAAAGTACTACTTTGGATTTAATCTGTTTGTCATTGTAAGAGATTGATATGATAATTAGGATGGATTGGTTGGAGGCGAATAATATCATTCTTGACTGTGCTCAGAAGACTGTGTCCTTGCCCATGAATATCCCTAGTGTTGAAGGCGATGAGAATATTTGTTTATCCTTTGTCCAAGCTGACAGGTATCTGAGGAAAGGATGTCAAGGGTTTCTGGTTTTCTTTTCTATTAACATGGATATGGAACGTGGTATAGAAAGACCCGGTTATGAGTGAATATCCTGATGTATTTCCAGAGGAGATTACTAGTTCGCCGCCACCACGAGAGCTGGAGTTTTCCATTGATTTGATGCCCGGGATTAGTTCTATTTTTAAAGCTCTATATAGAATGGCACTGTCTGAATTGAAGGAACTCAAGAAGCAGATTGAGGATTTATTGAAAAAGGGTTTTATTAGACCTAATGTCTCACCTTGGGGAGCTGCAATGCTGTTTGTCAAGAAGAAAAATGGTAGCCTTAGACTGTGTATTGATTATAGGAAGTTGAACCGAGTGATAATTAAGAACAAATATCCTTTGCCTAGGATTGAGGACTTGATTGATTAATTGGCAGGTGTCTCCATTTTCTCTAAAATCGATTTGAGGTCAAGATACCATCAATTACGGATACATGCTGAAGATGTGCCTAAAACGACTTTTCGAACTTGATATGGTCATTATGAGTTTTTTGTGATGCCATTCGGGTTAACCAATGCCTCAACAATCTTCATGGATTATATGAACAGGGTGTTTCTGCCGCATTTGGATAAATTTGTGGTGGTGTTTATTGATGATATTCTGATCTACTCCAAGAGCGAAGAAAAGCATGCACTCCATCTTCGAATCGTGTTACAAGTATTGCGTGATCACCAACTGTATTCTAAGCTCAGTAAATGTAAGCTTTGGCTACGGGAGGTGAAATTTTTGGGTCATGTGATTTCTGCAGAAGGAATGGCAGTAAACCCTAGTAAGGTTGAAGCGGTGTTGAATTGGGAAAAACCATAATCTGTGATTGAAATTCATAGTTTCTTGGGTTTGGCTGGATACTACCGGAGGTTCATTAAGAGATTCTCTCAGCTTGTGATGCCATTGACTAGACTCACTTGTAAGGATCAATCTTTCACTTGGGATGACAAGTGTGAGAGAGCATTCCAAGAGCTGAAGATTTGTCTGACATCTACCCCAATGCTCATTATCCCTAACCCATCTAAGTCGTTCACTGTTTACACGAACTCCTCTAAGAAGGGTCTAGGGTGTGTATTGATGCATCAAAGCAAAGTTATGGCTTATGCTTCAAGGCAGTTCAGGTCTCATGAGAAGAACTATCCTACTCACGACCTTGAGCTAGCAGCTGTAGTGTTTGCTTTGAAATTGTGGAGGCATTATCTCTGTGGTGCTCAATTCGAGGTATTCAATGATCACAAAAGTTTGAAGTATTTGTTTGATCAGAAGGAGTTGAACATGAGACAAAGGCATTGGGTAGAATTCTTGGTGGACTATGAGTTTGCTTTGAAGTATCATCCTAAGAAAGCCAATGTTGTTGCGGATGCACTAAGTAGAAAGTCAATCCATATGGCCACAATGATGATGAGGGAACAGCAATTACTGGAAAACCTAAGGGATATGCAGTTATCTAAATGTCCATCCTAGAGTACTAGTAATGAGTTCCATCAGTGTATCAAGCGATTTATTGAGGAACCTTTACTATGCTCAGTTGGAGGATGACTATTTTTTGGGCATTCGGAAACAGATTGAAATGGCGGAGATCCAAGACTTTGATATTTTGGAGGATGGTTTCATCTGGTACCACGGTCAGATTTGTGTGCCAAATGTTGCGGGGTTACGAGAAATTATTCTGGAAGAAGCTCATAAGAGTAAGTACACTATTCACCCAGGTACCACAAAGATGTACCAATTTCTATATATCGTAGTATGCACACAGCTAGATGATGATTATGATAAATATGATGATTATGATGATGATTAGAGATGATGATGTTGATGTGACATGACATGATGCATGTATGATATTGTGACATATTATGATGATGATTATATGATGATGTGAGCATCACCACATAGCATTGTGAGATTATGATATGGTGGATTGGGTGGTGATGATATGATATATGATATGATTATGATGATATATAATTAGGGAGGATAAGGATGGGATCCCTGTGGCTAAATTACCTCCTATGGCCAAGAGGGAAAGGCGCACAGTGGACTGCACGTTCCCTAAATTGCTACCAATTCGTGATGGGAAAAGAGAAGGAGAACCATGATCTAAACATTAGTGTTACCTTTAGCCGGGTGCATTAATGGGAGGTGAGTTTGGTGATGTCCTGAAATCAGTCTTCACTGACTATTGGAAGGGAATCACCTATATGTAATGTCCTATTATGACGACAACTCGTGGCTCTAGTTGTGTGGAGGGAGACATGCATTGTATTTCATTTCAAATTGCATTCATGAGATTATATGAGATATATGTATATATGTGTGTGTGTGTGTGTGTGGTTGTTCCTAATTACTGAGACATTATCTCACATCCCTTTCCCATGAACTAACCTTTCAGGTGACAGTTCTGGAACTAGTCCAGATAAGGCCAGGGAGTAGCATTGGACGTGGGAATACTAGGTCTATATAGTTTGTGTGTATTTTTGGATATGTATCTTATGCCAAGTAGTATAGAATGTTTGTAATGGATGTATGACATTGTTGAGGATTATTATGTATGGTGAATGTATGTGGAATTATGTTGCAAGTACTGTGTATGTTGGATGATGGTATATGTGTAATTCGGGGTGTTAAGGTGTCAATGTGGTAGTGTTTGTGAGTTCAAAGGTGGAATTAGGCCTTGATGGTGTGTTTTAGGGCCTATACCCCATTTTGTCAATTGGGGTTCAAGGGGATCAAATCTTAGAGGAGTAGTTTCTTTGAGGTAAAACCTCTTTGGATAAGTTGTTTAAGTGGTTTTGGACCTATGTGAATGGTCCCAAGTGGTTGAATTGCCTTGGGTGGCATTTGAAGGTTGTTAGTGGCGAGTTTTGATCAAAAAGTAGCCAAAATGGTGTCAAGTGTCCAGAATCTCCATGCGGAGTTAGATTGAGATAAAGTTTATGTCTATGGATAGATTAGGACTAGATTGACTTGTAGGAGTTGGAATCAAGTCAATCGGAGGTCGAAGAATAAAGTTATATACGTTGGAAGTTTGCCCCGGTGTTGAATTTTTGCTAATGTGGAAACCAGCAAGGAGCGTCATGGCTCCAGGAAACAAACCAGCGCGCCAGTGGAGATAGTGATGAGGGAGTCTCTGGAATGAGTTGGAGCCATGGCGGTATTATAATGACAACGGCCCCAGCCCATTTTCTGGTGTTTTCTAGTTTGTTTCCGCTGCTCTAAAGTTTTGGAAAGTTGTTTTAGGATGTTTGGGTTGTGTTCAGTTGGATTTTGAGATTTTGGTTAAGTCAGGAGGTGTTTGGAAGTAGGTTGTTACATCCTTTTCCTAGATGTTGCACTTCATCATGAGCTTCTCAAACTCTCTAGTATACTTTTCTACAGACAAAAACCTCTATCGAAGATTCTGCAGCTGTATGAAGTTATCCTGATGATAATGCTCTAGTAGGAACTTTCAAGTGAGCTGGCGTTGCATCTTCTCCCATGTCTCGATCTTGCTCTTGCCTTCGCATGCTCGCTTCCTTTTAAGGTTTTCCCACCATGTAGAGGCATGCTTCTTAAGCTTGATGGCAACAATCTTGACCTTTTGCTCTTCTGGCACCTCCTTATATTCAAAGACTCACTCGACAATCTAAAGCCAGTCTACAAACTCATCCAGCAGCAACTTTCCTTTAAATTCAGGAGTTTCCACCTTGATGTCACTAGAGCAGAATAATTGTCTTTGAGGATGGCAGTTGTCGGTGGATGAAGAGCTACTGCTATCTGAGCCTTCCCCTTCGGCCTCTTGTTGTCCTCCTAAGGCTCTTTATGCGTCTAGCTGAGCTCATTGGACATTAACAAGCTCTTGTAGTAGTTGAACTCAATGTCTCAACTCTTCAATCTCAACATCACGCACAGTTCATCATCTTGGCGGCATTTTGAGAAGTATATGCCAAATAGGCTTATAACATGGCACATTAGACACGTGGCAATATGTGAGTGGCTGACGTGTCGTTAACCTGGTGCTAACATGGTCATTTTCAATCTTCAGCAAGCAAGTGTTGGCGCGTGGATGGAGGAGGCGGTGCGTGGATCTCCGGCGGTGGCACATAACGACACATGGAGACTCTGTTGGTGGTGAAACTGTATACCCCGAGGTTTTTTGACCTTCCGAGCACAACGGTGATGTACATCTTCCAGAAAATTGACTAGAGATGGGACTTCCCAAGCTAGCGGTGACCTCTTTCACTGACAACTTCATGGACTCCGCTTCTAGGCAGCTTTTCCGGTGGTTCCCCATCTTTGGAACCCTGTTCTGATACCAAAATTTCCACAAAACTAAAAGAAAGAGAAAAACTCTCAACTTTTGGAATGAAACTTGATTTTGAATTGCCTTTGCTTACAATTGAGACCCTATTAATAATACTCATGGGACTAAGTTTGTTACAGATAATAACAAGGCATTAAAACAAAGAACAAAATGCAAAAATGGGGTTACAATCGTTTATTATGAGGTTATGGAGTTATACAATTTAATGAACATCAAATGGAGGTTACGGAATGAATGTCAATGGGGTTATAGAATTTGGATTTCCATTTCAGTACTTATGTAATAGGGTTTTTCATTAAGTAATTATTTTCTTTTTGTGACTTTCATTAAGTATTTCTTATAAGCGAATGGTATTATCTAATTTTGAACAGGAATTTATTGAGTGCTTTGATAGATTGTTGATTAATAAAATGAATTAAAAATGTTTTCTTGTGCGTTGTATAGAATTTGATAAATAAATCACATTTATCAATGTCTTATAAATATAAATTTTGCTTGTTTCAGGTTTCATAAAATGTGTTGGTATGTAACTTTCTTATAATTTTTATGTATTTCGCAAGAGGTCATGCTGTGCGTCTCAATGACAATTTTTTGTAGACTTAGTCAGAATGTTTGCTTTCTCCTCATTTGGCCACCATTTTTCAATGTCATTTAACATCAATCAATACTAGCTCAAATTCATTCGTGATTCTTCCTCATTTTTTATATTCTTTATATGCTCTAAAATTCAATGGAGGAAGCATCCTTTTGCCTTTTATTACATCATTTTTCATCCTGATAGTGCTTAATTACATAATAACATTAATAGGGAGAGACACTTGAGGTTTTCCTTTTGTCGACCAACAGAGACACTTGAGATTCAAAGAGCCAAATAGTGCACATCTTTTGAGGACGTGTGGAAGATTTAAATTCGTCGAGCAGCTAGTAGCCGCTAACAACATCATTATAATAATCATCAATCTCTTACCCCAATTTCATTTTCAAGGGATCTTCGATACTGCCGGTGCCAACAAGATTATATGTTGAAACTGGGTTGGAAAATAAGGTGGTTTTTCAAGAAGCACAATATCAACATTTTACACCTTTACAGCAAAGAAAATTCTTCCCTGATACTGTCCGAGTCTTCTCTAACTTCATTGACACAGAAGGAAAAAAAAAAACCGTTCTCCCACCTCCCACAGGTCATGACATCTGAAAATAGTCTTCAACTAGATGTAAGCAGAGATATATGAATACTTTAACTTACTATACTTTTATATTCTACTATTGATAACATAGTTTAGAAAATATAAATTGATCTTCACAAGTCACAAAGCATAAGCATTATAAATGCAAAATACATTAATACGTAAATTTTCTGGTCAATTTGTCATTGTTGAGAAATGAAAAAAATATTACTCCCTCTTGTTCATATTAAGGGTGTGGACCCATTTTCATGTAAAAAAAAAAAGTTGAATAATATTCTTAAATATATCTAAAGTTTTAAATTTGTCCCTATTTATTGAGGGAATGTTATAATGATTAAAGTAAATAATTTCTTTAATCATTATAAATGATTACATTTGTAAAAGAGAAAAAAATAACCAATTAAATATAATAAAAATAAAATTATCAATTTGAATCCCCATATCTCTCATCATATTATGGATCAAGAAAAAATGGTTCTTCCTGGATGGAGTGCTTTTATTACAATGCTTTAAATTAGTACATCTCACAGTAGCAGCCAGGCACTAATTAATAAGGCATCCATGACGCAAAAAGAGTCTCGTCTGGCTGTCACTGACACGAAAACCAGGGGGAGCCATTATTTTTGTCAATGACGACCTTGAAAATACCATCCAAGGAATAATCTCGGCAGACACTTTATTACAGTGCTTCAAATTTATCTCTCTCAGTCTTCTGCATTTTTCTACCACTTGCTTCACTCCATTTTCTGTAGCAAGAAAGCAATTCTGCAAGTCCAAATGTGTTAAACCACAACAAGTCTTCGAAACTAGTGAAAGTGCTTCATCGCCAATTCTTGATTCAGACAAGTTCAACACCTCCAGTTTGGGTACTTCAAATTCTATCTCAAATCGGGTCAGCGCTGCACAATAAGCTAAGCTCAGATGTGTAATCTTATGGCAGTCCTTTGAAACTTCAAATACACCTTCTGAGATTTCCCAACGAGATCTTAAGTCAAGAAGCCCTAAATTGGGGCAAAGGGAAAGCAAATCTTTTGACATCTTCGTCCCTCAACCTTAAGTTATGACCCAAATAGAGAGTCTTCACCTGAGGGTAGACAACAAAATCTTTCAAACAATCTTCTTTTAGCCCTTCTTTCCCAAGACCTGTCCTCTCCATTCTGATTTCATTGAGCAAAGGACAGTTTTTCATGAGAGTTAGAAAGGTTGAATTGGTCAGCTTCGAAGAATCACTCAGGTTTATAAAGGTCACATTACGAAGAAACAAAGATAAATCCCTCAGATCTCGATCCGTGAGAAAATTAGCTTCCTGAAGATCCAAGTATTGAACAGATCGACATTTTGCCAGGAAGCAAGAGATTCCAGCATATTTTAAAAACGCATTCCCATTCTCATTCACATTCACATTTTCTTAAAAAGCATTCTCTATACCGAACCAAATGAGGCCTTGGTGAATTTAGGGGAGCAAGTAAGTTTCCACCTTATCAACCTCTCCTTTCTTCTTCCTTTTCTCTTTTTTCCCGGTCTGACTATCGTTTTTCTACTGCAAGGCCTAGACTTTGAAAGTTTGTTTCAATTGGGCTTAGTTAGAGTTTATGGATTAAATGATAAGTTAATTAATGACGTGATTATTTGATAGCCAATTTGTTTTTAGCATCAGGGCGTTCTCCAATGTCGTATTAATTAGGCATACATTCAGAAGAATTACATCACCATATTAAAATCTTTCATCCAAATTAATGATTCTGAATTTAAGACTAAATTCGCAAGTTATTTTTGCTTTTATTAATAATTCTTAACATTTTATTAATATGCTAAATGAGCTCCTCTAATTTCAGAAGAGTTATCAGTTTAATGCTTATAATTTTTAAAAAGATAATGTTGTCTTTCTATTAATTAGTCAAATTGATATAAATTATTCGTTACCCCCTCCGATACTTAATATTGTTAGCAAGGCTGACTTCCCAAGAGGGGGGGTGAATTGGGAAGATTGAAATTTTTCTGCAAAAAGTAAAGCAAGTGAAAATATCACAGTATAATGAAAGCAACGTGTAAAACAGAGCAAGCTGAAAAGTAGAGATAAGGAGAAGAGAACTCAGTGATTTATCCTGGTTCGGTCTATCCACTTGACCTACATCCAGTCCCCAAGACACCTCTTGAGATTTATCCACTTTCCAGCAAGAATTTCAACGGGCTTCTTGCTAAAGCCACAGTACACGAGTATGCTCTGTTCTGAGCTCTCTCAAACTCTCTAAGCACTTTCTCTATGTGCTTCCCAATCCCCTTGTGAATACCCCTCACAAGTAAATCTATCTTTCAGATGAAGAGTAGATTGTTTACAAATGAATAACTCTCTTGAATAGAGTAGATATGAAAGTTTAAGTACAAATAATGAAGTTGGAAGGGTAAAAGCTTTTGAGATGTAAATTCAGCAGAAATTCGGTATATACAAGTTTGATTCGTTACCCACAACTTCAAATAATGTTATATTTATAGATTTAGATCTCAAATATCCGTTAGAGACTAAATCTATCCGTTGGGGAAGTTATCCAACGGTTACTCTGAAAAACTATCCGTTCACCAACCGCATTTAATGTTTCTGACATACTGAAATTTGAATTTCGGTTGGCCAACAGACGAATTTCGAGGGAACCGAAGGTTAAAGTCTCCAACGTAAAAATGCGAAGTTCGTCTGTCCATAGAGTGAAATTCGAATTTCGAAACTCATAAAATATTTTCACAATGTGACATACGAATTTTTAAGAAGTAAGATTTTCTGTTAAGTGTGAACAGTGTTTTCAATTTGCTACAGTGCCCTCAAAATTCGAATTTTGGATGCCCAAAATTCGTCTGTCCATTGAACGTCCAAATAGACACAGTAGTTCACTTTCTTTGAAATTCGAATTTTGACAGAGTGAAATTCGTCTGTCAGAGACCAGTTTTGAGACTTAAATCATTCTTGATCTCAGATGAACTTTATCAAACATTCAGACGAATTTCCTCTATTTTCTCAAGTTTTGTTTTGTCTGAAATTCGAATTTTGAAGAGTGAAATTCGAATGTCACAAAGTAGCTTTTTTTGACTCAGATGAAAATTCAAATTTTGCTAAGTAAAAGTTCGTCTGTCAGAGAGCATTTTTCAAACTTAGTTTCTTCTTAATTTCAGATGAACTTTAGCAAAGCTTCAGACGAATTTCTTTGATTTTCATAAATGGCATTTTGTCTGAAATTTGAATTTTGAGACTGTGAAGTTCGTCTGTCACAAAAAGGCTTCTTTCAGTCTTTGATTGAAATTCGAATTTTGAAAGACCAAAATTCGTCTGACAGAGGGACACCTCTCCAGACTTATTCCGTTTTAGCTCGAAATTCGAATTTCCAAAAGTAAAGTTCGAATTTCAAACTTGACAGTTCAGTTATACTTTCAGACTTCGTCTGTTTGTAAGTATTTTCCAAATAAGTAAAGATTTAACTTCAAATCAAGGTTTGAAAACGTCTTTTTCTCAAATCAAAATCTTTTACCCAATCTAAACAAAACTAAAGATCCTACAAAAAATCTAATAGCAAATACTCAGAGAATCTTCACTTGAAACAGCTTTGATCTCCTTTGATATCTTCAATCCAAGCTCTTGAGTGTTGGTTTGGAATCATCAAAACTCTTGATCCAACAAATATAAGTTCCTTCGGTCAATAATATAAAACTATTTTAATTGAATCATGCGGATTAAAAATGGGAGTTAAAATTAATTAACTCCTTCAATTTTTTCAAAAATTACAATATTTTTTCAAAACTATTCTTATTTAATCTCAATCTTTCTCTTTTGGGATACATTAAATATGAGTTTTTTTGAAAATATATAATAAATACTATCCCGTATATTGTAATGAATCCTATATTTATAATTAGGATAAAAAATCCTATATTTAGAACCAGATGAAGTATATTTTAGAGTGAAATGTACTGACCTTCTTTCAGTATTATGAAAATTACAAATTTCCTTAGATTTCCAAAACATATACATTTTATTCCAATTTTTAATTTTTTTAAATGAAGTGACTTATGGTTGAGATAGATGAGTTTCCACCTTATCGTGCCTTTGTCTTCTTCTTTTTCTCTTTCTCTTTCCTTGTCTTGTATACTGGTCCTTTTTCCTTTCTTCCGAAGTGCAGAGGAATTTATGGATTAGTTCCGTTTGGATTTTCAGTTTTATAAAATTAAATTAGAATAAATAAAATTTATAAAAATAAATTTATTGTAATTTGTTATATTTAGATTTTTTTTTTTATAAAATCATAATTTGACCAAAAACCTATATAGATTATGAGAGTTAAAAATGTTTTTAGATATATAATATAAAGTTAGTATCTTTTTTTTTTTCAAAATCATGGTTTTAGAAAAGAAAAAGTAACTATCTTCCTTTTTTTCTAAAATTATAGTTTAATCCATTTTTTATTTTTTAAGAAGGTAATTTATATTTGATAAAATACATTTTTTTAAAAAATTATTATTTAAAATAATGATTTCTGTTTCAAAAAGATAAATCATAAGTTAAAGACGTGATTTGACAGTCAAATTCTACTGAAGTGCAGGTCCTAGCTTGCAGCAAAAGGACTTCCAAGTAAATAAATTCTTTATGAAAAAATCTTGGTCGTGATTTTGACACATCCATAAATCTTGTTGGTATTTTAATAGATTTAACGTGTGGAAAGACTTCATTCCTAAACTTTATTTGCCTTAAAGATTGTTGTCTTCGCAACTTTTCCACGAGCGAGGTGATCGTTCTTGGTAATTAACGCGTGGAAAAATATACTTTGAACAAAAAGTAAACAAAAGTTTCGGATTCTCTTCATTTATCTCACTGCAACTTTTTCAACCATTGAAGAGGAAAAGCCTATTTAACGTGTGGAAAAACTTCATTATCCTAAACCTTAATTATTTGTCTTAAATCTTGCTGTCTTCGTAACTTTTTCCACAAGTGAGTTGATCTGTTAATGATCGTGCTTCGTACTTTACGTGTGGAAAAATCAAAAGTTTGAACGAAAAGGCCAACAAAAGTTACGGTTTCTCTTCATTCTCATTGCAAATTTTTCAACCATTGAAGAGGAAAGCCAACATTTCCTATACGATAAGTCATCAACATTTCCCTGACGATAAGTTGGGTCAGTGACCGCCACATTTATCAGATGACGATGAAGTGCATTAGTGTTGAGACAGCGAATTAACTTCTCGACGGTGAATGCATATTGCAGCTTTATAATGTTTATTTTTATAACACTACTATATTATTATCATTATATTATTATGATCCTAATATTTATGGAAGTTTATTCTCTTTTTTTTTTATATTTTATTACTCTGGGGTATCTTAAGTTCATTACCCATCATAAATTAATCTAGACCCCGCTGTGTAGAACCTTATGGTGGTTCACGTAAGGATGGGAAGACCTCTTTAAGGCTTTAATTTTCTTTTAACGTTACTGCACCTCTCAAGAATTGAAACTTCAACTTCGAGGAATATTGGTCAAGTCCTTTATCACTTAACTAGGCACCCATTAATATGAAAGTTTATTCTCTAATGACTAGTATAGCATGAAAAATTGTTGCTGGGAGAACTTATTCCCCTTAACAAGATTTCCCCTTGAAATTAGTTGGAATCTAATATGACTTTTAGAAAGTAATAGGTATTACCAAAATAATATAGCATAAAAAATTTAGATAAACATATTATATTTTACAGAACTAGCATTTTTGTCAAAAGCATACACTACCAAGTAAGGGTGTTCCACTTGGTTTGGTTGATGTTGGGTGAAAACCAAAACAATTCGTTTGACATTTTTTTGTATCTTTTTTCTTTAGCTTTTGATTGATCAGGTTCAGTTCCACATTCAGTTTGAATCAGTTTGGATTATGCTAAATTAATTTTTTTAAAAAGAATATCATTCTTCTTCAAAAATTAAATCAAATAAGTTTCATATAAATATTTTATAAATAAAAACTATATTTAAATATTTTTACTAAAATATGGATTTTTTTGTAAAAATTTTGTGAATTTTTTCACATGATTGTTTATCTTTTTATAGATTTACGTAATTAATTATAACAATACACTTATTAATATTCTTTCTCCTGAATCAATAAACGTCTTATAATTTTTTTTATGGAGTTTTTTACTCATTATGTGCTAAGAGACTTATATTAATGGATAATATAAAAAGAAAATATATTAAATAAATATAATATTTATATTAAAAAATAAAAATATATATAATAGTTTTGGTTCAGTTTAATTCAAGTTTCGAAGGCTTGAAACCAAATCGAACTAAACTAAATTGATTCCACAACTTTAAAAACTGAAATATACCTTGTTTCAATTTGGTTTTAATCAGTTTGGTTTCATTTGTCTCGGTTTAATCAATTTGGATCAGTTTTGACCACCATTATCACAAAGTATAAGGTAGCATTATTTGATAGATAAAGTATTTCGTACAGTGCAATACCAAACATTGCCTAGCTAGTATTGAAATTAATCTTATAAGGTCTTTACCCTGTTAGGCATTATCCGATTGTGAAAACCGTTGATCTTTCAATATTATCTCGGATTCAACACTATTTTCAAAAAGTTTCCGACTCTGCTGAGGATATTATATTAAAAATTAGTAAATTTATTGACATTGAAAGGGAATTTGAGGATGTTCGATTGAACAACTCCTGACATTTGAACTTGGAAAACCAGAAAAGTAGATGGCAGCTGGAATCAAGTGATTTATATAAGGGATAATTCGGTAAAAAAAATTCCAATTAAGTGATTTAACCATATTTCTACTGGGGCAGGGATGGAAAAATAATTTTGATTTGCGTGATGCAATTTTTAATTTCATCGAAGGACTGTGTATATTAATTGAACCTAAATAAAAAAATAACATTTCACAAATTGAATTGAAATCAAAAAAATGGTAATTAAATAATTCAAAATCATTGCTCACACTCCCTTAGCGCCTCTCTTGAAGTCGTGCCCAAGTCAAAGAACCATGAGGTTCTAAGTGAATTTGCATTGCTCATCTGTGTATGATGAGCACCCATACTTATCAGCCAAATAAAATCTCAACTATTTAATTTTAATCTAAATTTACATATTTTTATTTTTATTATTTATATAATAACAATATTTTCTTGAAAAGTGACAGTTATAAAATTATCTTTATTTTACATTCTACATTTAATAAAATATTTATGTATTAAAAATATAATTATAAAATGTAATTAAATCTCTATCATCCAAATTTGATCTGGACCACTCCAGACTCGGTTCTAAATATATATATATATATATATTTAACCTGTGGTGGCGTACGATTATTCTTGAGTTAAAGAAAAAACCCCAGTGAGAAACTGTGTGAAACCATCAAGCTTTCCCATGGAGAATTTCCAAAGCAGTTCATCATCCAAGCCAATTCATATTTATCTAAGCTTTAGAGGCAATGACGACTCTTTCATATTCATTGATGAACTCACCTCCAGTCTTGAAAGCAAGGTTTGCGAACCTTTGCGGATGACAAGAAGTCCGAAACAGGAGACTCCAATATTCCACCACACCTTCTCAAAGCCATTGAAGAATCCTTTATCTCTATTGTTATCTTCTCCAAAAACCACGCTGCTTCAGTATGGTGCTTGCAAGAACTGTCAAAGATTGCTGAGCGCATCAATGATCCGCGACACACTGTGATACCGGTTTTCTATGATATTGATCCAAACGTAGTACGAACACAGACTGGTATCTACGAAAAAGACTTTGAAGAACATGAGAAAAGTTTCGCAGTAGATTCAGACAAGGTACAAAAATGGAGGCTAGCTATGACACAAGTGGGTAATCTCTCTGATTGGGTTGTACGAAATGAGTAAGTAATCTTACACTTGATTTTCTCTTTTTTGGACTTGCTTTCCTATTTTTATTTACTTACTAACACATTCCGATGATAGAAATCATGATTATTTTTGTTTTACTATCCTGCAGACAAATCAGGAAGCACATACAAATTATTGTTGACATCCATCGATTGGTGGACAGAAAATTGCCTCAAATAGTTTATGCTGATCATCAACTAGTTGGGATAAAATCTCGTTTAGCAGAAGTAGAAAAGCTTCTAGATTTGGAATCGAATGACCAAGTTCGAGTCGTAGGCGTTTGTGGAATGAGCCGAATAGGAAAGACAACTGTTGCTGCGGTTCTGTACAATAGGATCTGTCACCAGTTCAATGCCTCTTATTTCCTTCCTTTTGATGCTTCTTGTTTCCTTCCCAACGTAAGTGAAGTTTCAGACGGTGATGTTGTATCCCCAGTACAACAATTTTTCCGAGAAACCTTGGAGATGGAAAATCTTGGGGTAAGGGATATTCAAAAGGGAGTGTCCTTAGCCAACCCGACGCTAAGACACGACAAGACTCTTCTAGTTCTCGATGGTGTGAATCTTACACAAAATCTAAAAACACTGAATTTGGCTGTAAAATCAAACTGGTTTGGTGGTGGGAGTAGAATCATCATAACAACTAGGGATGAACGAGTACTTAAAGTGCTTGAAGTCAATGATATTTACAAGGTTGAACTATTGGCTAAGGATGAAGCTCTTCGACTATTTTGCAAAAGCGCTTTTAAATCTAATTTTATTAACAAACAGTATGAAGAACATATGATTAGTGTACTCGAATATTGCAATGGCCTTCCATTTGCAATTGTATTGTTGGGTTTGTCCTTTTGTCGTCTTTTGTCCGATCATCTAAGTGCCTCAGAATTGAGAAGTGCTTTGGCTCAAGTGAAAACGTGTCATTGGATAATGGAGATGCTTAGAAGATGTTTTGATGAACTGGATCACATGAGTAAGCAAATATTTTTAGACGTTGCATGTTTTTTCACAGGGAAAGAAATCAATTGTGCACGGAAAATTTTACGAGATTGTGGTTTTTCTATCCGGAAAATCACACTTCTAGTTGAAAATTTTCTCATAGCCATATTAGATCAAAGAATTCAAATGCATGCCATGTTTCAAGAAATGGGACGAGAAATTGTTTGACAAGAATCACCTCAAGAACCAGGAAAATGAAGTAGATTGTGGTTTTTCGATGATATTTATCATGTTATGCTAAAAGGCACAGTAAGTTTTGCTCACATTTTTTGGTAGAAAATAACAATCTACAACTTCAAGTAATCTAACTCTTCATTACTTTTTTATGAATGCATTTTTTCTAGGCTATTGAAAAAGTTGAAGCTATAGTCTTGAATATGGAAGATTCAAAAGGAACTACAATGAGGATAGAAGCTTTATCAAAAATGAGCAACCTTAGACTGCTCATATTTCATAATGTGAATTTCATTGGAAGCCTCAACTGCCTTTCTAACAAACTACGATATGTTTCATGGCATCAATATCCTTTCACTTGTTTGCCATCAAGTTTTGAGCCTCACAAACTGATTGATTTGATTATGCCCGATAGCAACATCATACAATTATGGGAGGGCAAAAAGGTAATGTCAATATTCCTTTTTTTTTTCGTTATGTTTTTATTATTACACATTGAGGGAAATTGTGATTTATTCAATCATAATTCATAACCATGATTATATATTATCTTGTACCCGTTACATGATTTTGTACCATTAGAAATATCTTCTGTTCCTTATTGTGATATTTAACTATAGCAAATTATATCTCTTTCATTCTCAGGTGTTTCCTAAGTTGAAAAACCTGAATCTCCGTGGCTCCAAAAATTTCATGAAGACACCAGATTTCAGAGCAATTCCAAACCTTGAGAGTTTAGACCTTGAGGGATGTACTAGATTATTGCAACTTCATCCTTCCATTGCTCAACTTTCAAAGCTCAAATCCTTGAATTTGAGAAAATGCATTAATCTTATTAGTATTCCTAATCGCTTATTTGCTCTAAGCTCCCTAGAAATTTTAAATCTGGCTTGCTGCACAAAATTTGCCTATTGTTTGAAATTTACCCCTCTGAGGAGCTCAATAGAAGTGAAGCTACTCAACAATCAATATTGTCCGTTCCTAGAGAAGATGACATATTTTCTTCTCTTCTTTTTACCACAACACAAAAATTATAGGGAGTTTGTTTTTTGTTGCCTTATGTATTTAATCTATATTTCCAGGTACAACGTTCAAAATCCCTAGATAATGAAGGGTAATACTAGAGGTCTGTAAGTGTTTGTTTTTCTTTGTGTGTTTGAGCTGAAGGTCGGTATAAGCGTATTTGATATTCAGGAATAATGATATATGGTTGATCAATTATCTCAGTTTCTCATCTCCCCCTGTCACACTCTTCTTCGCCTTCTGTCTTATTTCTGTTTCAATTTTTCTTTTCATTTATAGGATCAAATGCCTTTGATTTTAGACACGACGACATTAGCTTAATAAGAGAATTAGTAAGTGGCCTAAAGAATTTGAACACAAATTTTTGTAGGCTATAAGTAATTAATGAAATAAGTGGCATTATCTGTTTTTTTCTTTTAAAGTCAGTGGCATTCTCTTGTACTATGGGATAAAAGGACAAAATTTAATTACTTAACCTTATATACTTAAGGTACTTTTATCAAAATCAAATTATGACAAGTGGATTTTTCCATATGTTATTTATACTATAACAAACATTTATTATTTATATTGTTAATTTATTTTTAAAGTTAAAAGCCATGTGTTTTTATTTAATTTAATATAAGTGCATTAAGTCTAAGTCTTCTCATTTCTTAAAATTCCCTATCCCGTCTTAGGCTGCTTTTGTAGGTAGAATAAAATGAAATGAAATAAAAGAAATAGAATTAGAAAGTGATATTACTCATATGAAATGTTCTTGATATCAATTTTTATATAAAAAGGTAAAAAATATTAAGCACTGAATAATAATAATATGAGCATTTTATAACCAAACCAAGCTAGCTTCGATGGTAAGGTTGAACGAAGTGTGGATAAAAGCCAAAAGCTTCAAATAAAAATAATAATAAAATGCGTTATACACCAAAGAATACGTCGCGGAGAAACCATTTTTTCCACCCTTGACCATAAAGAGACAAAACTCTTGAATTCCAAACAATCGGCTCTATTTTCTTTTTTGGTGAGCTCTATTTTAACATGTTAAAAAAAATTTCATTTGATGACACATTTAATATTGATTTACCTCAGGTTTTTCTGGCACATATTTAACTTGCTAGTTGCTAGCATATTTCACCTGTAGCATCATCTTCAGCGAGTAAAAAAGTAATCTTTGTGAGATCAAAGTTAGTGTTTGTTATAAGTGCCCATATTAAGCGCCAATTTCGTTCGAATAAAGTCAGTGCTTGTCACCAAAAACACTAACCAATAATCCAGATTATAAATTTGCAATTTCGATTTTGTGGTTGGGGAAATTTTTCTTAAAATATTATTTTGAAGTATAGTTTTTATATTTGTGTTTAGATTATAAATGGGAAAATATGAAATGATTAAAGGGTAACATAGTTAGGGTCCAGTTAGAAAGTATCTAACTGGTCTCTATCTAGCTGGACTCTAACTATGTTAAATGGTACTTTATTGATTAGAAATTGTTTTATGGCCCACAAGACGCTAGAGAAATGAAGAAAGTTCATTGACTTGGACAAAAACTATAATTTGGGTAAATTTTAGGCCTTGATGTGATTCCGACGTTCAAACTTTTATTTTTGTCTAACCTAAAAAGTTATTTGCTTAAGTTTGAGGACTATTTTCATTTTTGGTAAAAAAACAAAAAAAAGAGAGACTATTTTTGTTCTGTGCTTTTTTTTTTTTTGGGTAAAGGGTTGCTGAAGGAACCTGTGCTGGTACCATTGTGGGATCAATGTGTTCTGATTTTTCCAAGATTGAAAAATATTACATTGAAATTGAGCCTGGTTGGGCTAAAATTATAATGGGCCAGGCCCATAAAATTAGAGACAAGATACAGAACGAATTTTGGGCTTGAGGAACAAATCTGTAAGGCCCCGTTTGGTTCGCACAAATGTTTTTAAAGAAAGTAAAAGTGGAAATGGAAGTGAAAGTAGAAATAAAAGTGAAAATAAGGTTTAAAAGTATATTTAATGTGTAAAAAAAGTAAATGGAATATGACGCATTTTTGTTTGGGATGTCATATTTATGGATAGAAGTGAAGTTAAAAGAAATACAAAAAGATTGTTTTGCCATTAATAAAAAATATATATTAAAAAATATAACAAATATGGATCAGAATCAAACTCCTCGACATCCTGTGCTGTTCAGAAGGCTTCTCCAACGATAAAGACACCATCAACAATGTCTTGGCTCCTCGATTCGCATTTTTTAGGACTATTTCCTTCAATAGCTGTGAAGATTTCAGATAATTACTCGATTTGGGTGATTACTAATGTCATCATTAAGGTTCACTGTTCTGCAAAATCAGTACTAGGTAACCTTCCTCATGGGTTGCGCATCCTTTTCTATCATCCTCTGGTGTTAATAGAGTGGTGATTTTATATTTCCTCCGGCATAAATATAATAGCGTGGTGATTATGACACAGAGGACATGATTATTGCTTCTTTTCTATTATACTGACTTTGAATATTTTAACTATTTACTATACAAGGAAAATCAATTTAATTTTGATAGGTGTCGGCCAATTATGCTTCTCACCTGACTTGCTATCATAGAACTCTCCATGCTCGAAATTGGATTCTTTGATATAGTAACAGGTACTCACATCAAAAGAATAATTTATTTTATAGTAACTAGTAAATTGGATTGTTTGATTGAATAACTAGTAAGATAATCTTGCCTCTTAGAATGAAAATCAAAGTAGGAAAGTGCCTATGAGATTAGGGTTTGGTTATAATGAGGAGGGTATAATTGTCCAAATATTTCATAAATGAGGATAGAATGGTCCAAATATTTTGAGTTCCATGGAACTCTATGCATTTCCATGGGCTTCGACAAAGAACCCAATTCAAGGCAAAAAGCTAGAATTGGGCTTCCTTAGTAAATAGATTCCAGCACACCAAACACACAACTAAGTGGAATCCATTTCCAATTCCATTTGTCTTATCCAAGTTCCAGCCAACCAAATAGGGCATAAGGTCAGATGATCCTAGAAATACATAATATATTAAAGGGCCTATAAGTAAGGTGGATCATGAGAAAATAAAATAGACAGCTCTCTATATTTTGAAATAATTAGTTTTCAACTATCAGTTAAAGAAAATTCTGAGTGTTCACAAAAATAAAATGGACGATGTCTTTTTAATATGGTGGCAACATGGACAAAGTGGTTTAACAACTCATGGTATTTGTTTAGAATTACACAATTTTTTTTCATTTTTTAAAGTTTTATACTGTGAATAAATTTTGATAACCATATTTTTTAAAATAATTTTTTAGTACCAGAAAATACATTTTTAAAAAATATTTTTAACAAATTATTTAGAGTATAAAATTTAAAAAATGAAGCCTTTCAACATTGTGGCTTGGTTGTAAGAGCATAATGCTTTCACTTATAAAGTCATGAGTTCGAATTGACAAAACCAAACTTTAAAAAATGGGGAAAAAATGTGTAACTTGATTTTGTTAAAAAAGATGCTTATAAAAACTCGGCCAAGCACAATCCACAATCAGGAATCTTTCAACACACATAAAAAAAGTTCTTTATCTGAGCTTAAAAAAGTTCCTAATTGGAGGATAATGGTGGTGCTAAGAACAAGTTTTAATAAACTAGGTTACTTTTTACAAGAGATTGTTTTAGAGATTTGTCTTTTTTTTTTTTTTTGGTAGGGGAGAAGATTAATTATGCAAAGGAAATTTTACTAAGTAGTGGTTTTTTGTGATGATGATATAGAAATATTTGAAAACAAATTCAAAGATCCTTATTTCTTTGTGGAGGGGGGAATTCAACTTCTAATGGAAAAATCATTTATGACCATCTACATTAGAGAATAGAAATGTTCACAATCTACTACTATAAGAAATAGAAAAAGAAATTCCTATAAAAAAAAGAAATAGAAAAAGGAATTGTTTGACAAGAATCCCCTAATAGCCCTTGGAGTAGACTTTTTTTTTTTTAATAAAAAGATAGTAATATATTAATAATAAAAAGTATTACACACATCCAAACTAGAAGCAAGAGCCAAAACAGAGAAAACGGTGCAACAACTAAGTAGATAACACAAGAATAGATAAAGAGATCCAAGCACACTATTCACAATGAGGAAGAGATCATATCTAAAAGGAGACTTGTAACATCCTAGGAGTTTTAAACTAGACAAATACCCCAAGAGCCAAACTCACGACAACACGACATCAAAACTCTTGAGCAATAGGACATAGGGCTTACCACAGCAAGGATCAGTTTGGCTCGAATACAATAGGTGGATAGTGGGCATGGTGCCGTGGCGCCAATGACAGAAACTAAACCAGATTTTTTCTGATAAGAATTGTGAACTTCGGACACACACAACTCCCAATATAGACCTTCAATTGACATGATTCCAAAACCCACACGTTGCACTATTAGCCTTCTAACTACTATTGCAAACCATACTTCAAATTTCTTCTATTTAGGGATTTTGAACATATAAGACCGAAATAGTTGTTTTTAACCCAAAGTTTGGCATTTGCATCTCCCAATTCCAAACCACAAGCAATCTAACTACCAAACATGTTCGCCCATATCATAAACAACACAAGGGCTTGGTTCAAGGTGGCTATACCCCAAAGGAACCTCTCTCTTAAGATTTGACCCAGTTGAACTTTAAATTCAAGTAGTAGGTTGCTTACACATTTTCCATACAACTGACATAAAAACCAAACCAAACTCAAAATCCAACCATACTCATCAAAATACATGTAAGACACTCGAAATCTGGCCTAGAATCGATCATAAGGAAAGTTGGATCATACTACCAATTACTAATTAAGCAAACAACATCATTCACATCATAGCCATAACTCATTTAACATACAACTTAAGATATACATGAACTAGGGTACAAAGTTTCAGACAAGTCCAAATACGCATAATACATTAATACATATGGTATCTAACAAAAGCACTCTACTTGGCACAATACTTCTAGCTAAATGAATGTTATACAAAACACTACCAATGCAACGATCTCAAATATCCTCTAATCTCAAAGAAATAGACTAAGACTCTTCTCCTTGCTAGTACTAAAATCTTCATTGAAATGGTTAGCCACCAAGGGATGTGAGATAGGGTCCCAATAACTAAGGGTAATTCAAAACAAACAAGCATTCATAAACATAGTTATACATGAAAAATAGATGTAACTATGAAATGTATATGATATGCAATGAATTCCCACAATATACACAGCTAAAATCATGAGCTAGTTACTATCACAAAGTAACCCCAATTAGTGGCTACCTTCCAACAGCTAATGAGGGCTAATTCTGAGGCAATCGCTAAGCTCTATACTCACCTATCATAACCTAGCCAAAGGCCATCATATCAGTGAATGGACTATGACTCTCCTCCCCTTGGACCACTCAAATTGGTGGTGATTTAAGAAAGGTGCATCCCCATTTCATAGCCACATAGGTCTCTTAGCTAAAAAATGACGATTTAGTGACAGGGACATAACACCTCACCTCCTAGACACAACGCCTCATGTGTCATTTAGTGGATTGGCATGCCACATGGTATTTTAATGGCATCATCATCTAACCAACATATGCTCAACATCCATAACAATAAGTGATAATGCCTTTCATGCCATGCTAACATGCATAACATAATTGATGGGTAAAAGTGAAAAAATGTATTTAGTTCATTAGACATAATATATTTGTTTTTTATATTTTAGACTAAAACTACTCTCTCATTTATTTCTATATTCAAAACCCAAGGGAATATTCATTAAAAGTATCTCTCTTGATAATTAACTTTTCAAATTTTAAATTTTGAAATGAAAGTCAACAAACCAACTTCCAATATAAAGGCATTTGTGGAAAAAATATTTAATGCTTCATATATTTTGCAATATGACCTATATTGAGAACTATAGAAACCTTCTAGATGTGAGATATAATAAGATTGTGTTGAATCAAGTGTTTTGATGATTTCAAACCAACTTTCTAGAGCTTAGAGAGAAGATATTAAAGGTACATAAATGATCTTAAGTGGAGAAATTCAAGAAAAATCAACACAAGAATAGATGTAGAATCTACAGCCATGTTTAAATTGAGTAAAAGACTTTGAATTGGCAAAAAGATGTTTTAAAACTATGATTCTATATTAATCCATGGAATATTTGAAAAACACCCACTAATAGATGAAGTTTGAAACGTTTATACTGATATGTTGTTTTGAAAATTCGAACTTTGACTTTGAAAATTCGAATTTCGTATTGAAAATGAACAAGTCTGAAAAGAGCCTTATCCGACAGACGAACTTTGACTGCAGAAATTCAAATTTTGAAGCTTGTCTGAAAAAAGTCTTCTCTGATAGATGATCTTTGACTACAGAAATTTGAATTTTGAATCTTGTCTGAAAATAGCCTTTTCTGACAGACGAACTTTGGCTTTTGAAAATTTGAATTTCAGATAAAATACGACTTATGAAAAATGAAAAATTCGTTTGAGGATATGTCAAAGTTCATCTGAAAACTTAGTTTGGAAAGAGTATCAAAATGGCTCACTGACAGACGAACTTTGAACCTGAAAATTTAAATTTTAGAAACAAAGCTTGTAAGTCTGTTATGATGATATATTGACATACGAATGATAGTATTCAGAAATTCAAACCTAGAAGTAAGTCTAAAAAGAGGCCTCTCTGACCCACGAGCTTTGCATTTTAAAAATTCAAATTTCTAATAGATGAACTATTGTGCCTTATTGAACTGGCCACTTACAGACAAATTTTTGGGTATCAAAATTCAAATTTTGAAGGCACTGTAGCAAAATGGAACAACTATTCATACTTTCCAGAAGAACCTTAAACTTGAAAATTCGTATGTTCCAACATAGAAATATTTTTCAAAGATCAAAATTTGAACTTTGCTTCATGACAGATAAACTTCGAATGTTCAACGTTAAAGTCTTTAGCTTTCGGTTTCTATGAAATTCGTCTCTTGACTAACCAAAATTCAAACTTTGAGTGTCAGAAGCATTAAATGTGGTTGGTGAATGGATAGTTTTTTAGAGTAACCGTTGGGTAACTTCTCCAATGGATAGATTTTATCTCTAACATATAGTTAAGACCTAGATCTATAAATATAACATCATTTGAAGTTGTGGGTAACGATTTTAACATTGTATATACTGAAACTCTGCCAAATCATCAACTCAAAGTCTCTTACTCTCACATACTTCATTCTTTGTACTCCAACTTTCATATACACTTTGATTAAGATAGTTTATCCATTGTAAATAATCTTATCTTTATCTGAAAGAAAGTTTTTCTTGTGAGGGGATATCATAAGGGATTGGGGAAGCACTTAGTTAGAGTGCAAAGAGAGAAAGTGTGAGCTCTAAAAATATAGTATCACAGCTGTACTGTGCATTTGCAAGAAGCCTATTGAATTCTTGCAAGATAGTGGAAAATCTCAAGTGGTGGCTTAAGGACTGAACGTAGGTCAAGATTGAGAGACCAAACCAGGATAAACATCTGTGTCTTCTCTTCTCTATTACTACTTTCACTTGTCATTCACTTATACTCTATTTTACTGTCACATTTGCTTTCTTCACTTTATTGACGTTTTGCATAAAATTTTAATCTTCTTAATTCACCCCTCCCTCTTGGAAAGCCAGCATATCTAACAAGTGGTATTAGAGCCCAGATTTCCAAATAAAGGATTTAATAGTTCGGGAAGAACAATGGCTATCTTTGGAGAAAGTATACTACTAGTGGAAAACAATACAAATAGACCACCTGGCTTCAGTGGAGAGCACTATGGATACTGGAAGATGAGAATATAAATCTATCTCCAGTCCATTGATCTAGACATATGGTCTGTCATCCAGAAGGGAGATTTTATCTTAATAACATTGCAGAATGATGGGAAGTACAGAGAGAAACCAGAGGCCGAATGGAACGAGGAAGATAGGAGAAGAGTCTTGCTGAACTTCAAAGTGAAACACTGTCTGCTTAGTGCATTGAATCAAGATGAATTCTACAGAGTCTCACAATGCTCTAGAGCTAAAGATATATGGGATACCCTTGAAACACTCATGAAGGAACCACTGGAGTTAGAGAAAATAAATTAAACTCCTACATAGGAGAATACGAGAGCTTCAGAATGGTTGAAAGAGAGAGTGTCAAAGAACTACAAAAGAGATTCACACTTATTGTGAATCAATTGAAAAGTCTTGGTAAGGAGTACACTCAGACAGAAAAGGTCAGAAAAATCCTCTAAGCTCTTCCTCTAGAATGGCAACCCAAAGCAACAGTAATAGAGGAAGCCAAAAAAGAATCAATGGCATTTGTCACAGCCCTCTTCGATAGCCTCGAAGAATATGAAGGAAAGATTAAGGCTCTTAAGGAGGCAGGATAAGACAAAAAGAAGAAGGGTCTTGCTTTGAAAGCTGGTAAGAAGAAAGGAGAAGATTCTGACAATAGAGATGAGCTAGATGAAGAAACTCTGGCTATGATGGTCAGAAAATTTGGAAGATTTTACAACAAGAAAAGAAATAAGAAATTCTTCAAGAAAGAAGCAGCTGGAGATAGCAAGAGAGAAGGAGAAAAACCTGTCACTTGCTACAAGTGCAAGAAGCAGGGACATATCAAATGGGATTGTCCACAATTCCTCAAGAAGCAAGAGAAAGAAAAGAAAGCTGCAGACAAAGGCAAGAAGAAAAGAGCGTACATCTCATCAATCTAGGGCAACAGCTCAGATGAAGAAGAAGATGATGAAGATGAGATTGCCAACATCTGTCTGATAGCACTTACATCTGAAGAAGCTAAAATATCATCCAACAGTGATCAGGAAGATAAGGTATATGAATATGAACCTTCCTATTCTGAATTACTGGATGTATTTCATGAATTGCATGATGAGTTCATTAAAACTGCAAAAAAACTCAAACAAGCTAAGAGAAAGATTAACAAGTTAGAATCTCAACATAACATTTCTGAAACTGGTTACCTGCATATTGTTGAATCTGCTTGTTGTAAATCATCCATTGAATTAAAGCAAATCAATGACTATCTGGTGAAAAGCATGCCTAGACTTACTAAAGGAAAAGATGTGTTACTTGTTTTAATGGGAAGTCAGAGAATAACACAGGGAAAGGCTGGACTTGGCTGTGACTCTTGTGCAGTAAAAGAAAAGATTAGGAAAAAAAATCAAAATGTGTATATGAGATATTTTGTGCATGCTAGTGGCAGTAAAAAGAAAGATCATATTTCACGACATATTGAATCCTATGATCAACCAAAGCATGTAAAATAAAAATATTATCTGTATTATTTTCTTCCTGCATTTCAATTCAGCAGTCCCTTTACCACTTAACACTTCTGTGACAAGAAGGGACATATTTCCAATTCATGTGCTTTAAAGAAAAATAGACTTGACAGGAAGGTTAAATTGATTCCCAAAGGTACATCTGTATCTAGGAAAAATACTACTAACAGAAAAGGACTCAAGCAAATTTGGGTACCTAAAAAGAAAATATAGACTTTGTTTTGCAGGTTCGTCTTAAAGCTAGAAAGAGCAATAAATGATATATAGACAATTCCTGTTCAAGTCATATGACTGGTGATAAGGAGAAATTCATCACCCTTAGAGACAAGAAAGGAGGAAAGGTGACCTTTAGAGGTGATCAATATGGCAAAATAGTTAACATTGGCATTGTGGGCAAGAATCCTGAAATATCCATTGAAGAGGTGCTGTTTGTAATTGGTCTCAACCATAATCTGCTAAGCATGAGTCAGACATGTGACAAAGGAAATTGAATACTGTTTGACTCAAAATTCTACCTGGTTATCCAAAAAAGTGATCACAAAGTAATCCTCAAGGCTTAAAGGGATGGTAACTATTATACTATTGATCTTGATGAACTTCCTCCCTTAGATTCTGTTTATTTGATTAGTCAGGCTAATGATAGTTGGTTGTGGCATTGAAGGTTAACATATGTTAATAAGAATCAACTATCAAAACTGGTTAAAAATGAGTTAGTCACTGGCCTACCAAAAATTTCCTTTAAAAAAGACAAAAAATATGATGCATGCCAAAGAGGAAAATAAACTAAATTATCATTTAAATCTAAAAACGTAGTCGCCACATCTATACCTCTGCAACTATTACATATGGATCTAATAGGACCATCTAGAGTTAAGAACATTGGTGGAAATTTGTATGTTCTTGTAATTGTGGATGATTACTCTAGAGTTAAGAACATTGGTGAAAATTTGTATGTTCTTGTAATTGTGGATGATTACTCTAGATTTACCTGGACATTATTTCTTTCTTCTAAAAGTGATACGTTTGATACATTTGTAACCTTAGCTAAGAAAGTGCAAAATGAGAAAGGTATTTTTATTATGTCTATCAGATCTGATCATGGAGGAAAGTTTGAAAATTCATACTTCCTGGAGTATTGTGATGAGCATGAAATTGATCACAACTTCTTAGCTCCAAGAACTCCTCAACAAAATAGAGTGGTGGAAAGGAAGAACAAAACATTTGGAGAGATGGCAAGAGCAATATTGAATGAAAAGGAACTCTCTTAAGTATTCTGGGCTGATGCAGTAAACACAGCAAGTTACATCATAAACAGAGCCTACATCAGACCAATTCTTGGGAAGACTCCTTATGAGCTGTACAAAGAAAGAAAGCCAAACCTCTCATATCTATATGTATTCGGCTGTAAGTGCTTCATCCACAATAATGGAAAAGAGAATTTAGGTAAGTTTGATGCCAAATCTAATGAAGGTATATTTCTGGGATACTCTAGTAGGAGTAAAGCATATAGAGTTTTTAATAAAAAGTCTAAATTAGTAGAAGAATCTGTGTATGTAGTGTTTATTGAAAATGAAACTATTTCTAAGTATCTCACTAATGAAGATAATCCCATTTCAAATTTTAAGAACTTAGATCTTTCTGAAGAAGATAAAATTAAACTTCCAAAAACATCTGAATCTATTAATATAGAGGAAGATATTCAGAAAAAAGATTTTGAGGATGAGAATAATGAAGAAATATCTCAAGAACTCCCTAGAGTTTGGAGATATCAAAAAAATCATCCTGTTGATCAAGTAATTAGGGATGTTTAAGAGAAAGTTAAAACCAGAAAATAGTTAAGAGATCAGATGATAAACTGTGCCTTCATTTCCAAATTGAACATAAATGTACTGAAGAAGCCTTAACTGATGAATATTAGATTTTAGCTGTGCAAGATGAATTGAATTAATTTGAAAGAAATCAGGTTTGGAATTTAGTGCCTAGACCCAAAAATCATCCTATCATTGGCACTAAATGAGTTTTTAGAAATAAACTTGATGAATCTGGATTAATAATCAGAAATAAAGCTAGGCTGGTTGCTAAAGAATATAATCAAGAAGAAAGTATTGATTTTCAAGAAACCTTTGCTCCAGTGGCTAGATTAGAAGCACTTAGAATTCTATTAGCATATGCATGCATGAAAAACATAATGTTATATCAAATGGATGTGCAAAGTGCTTTTCTGAATGGATATATCATGGAAGAAATTTATGTAGATCAACCTCCAGGCTTTGAGGATTCTACAAAACCAAACCATGTTTATAAACTAAAGAAATCTTTTTACGGTTTAAAACAAGCTCCTAGAGCATGGTATAAAAAATTAAGCAACTTTCTAACTGAAAAAGGGGTTTAACAGAGGAAAAGTAGATACTACTTTGTTCACTAAGAAAGAAAATAAAGATTTACTTATTGTTCAAATTGTTAGATAAGCTGGCTTCCCAAGAGGGGGTGAATTAGGAAGTTTGAAAATTTTCTGCAAAATATCAAAAAAAGTGAAGAAAGCAAAGTATAGATGGTAAAATAGAGTATAAGAGAATAAACTGTAAAAGTTGCAGTAAAGAGAAGAAAACTCAGATATTTATCCTGGTTCGGTCTCTCCACTTGACCTACGTCCAATCCCCAAGTCACCACTTGAGATTTTCCACTATTCTGCAAGAATTCAGTGGGCTTCTTGCAAATGTCTCAGTACAAAGATGATGCTCTGTTTCTAGAGCTCACTTGTTCACTCTATGCACTCTTACAAAGTGCTTCCCAATCCCTTATGATATCCCCTTACAAGAAAATCTTTCTTCCAGATGAAGATAAGATTATTTACAATGATTAAATTCTCTTAAACAGAGTGAATATGAAAGTTAGAGTACAAACATTGAAGTGAGAGAGTAAGAGTCTTTGAGTAGATGATTTGATAGAGTTTCAGTATATACAATGTTAAAATCATTACCCACAACTTCAAATGATGTTATATTTATAGATTTAGGTCTCAACTATATGTTAGAGACAAAATCTATCTGTTAACCAACCGCATTTAATGCTTCTGACACCCTGAAATTTGAATTTCAGTTGGTTAACACACGAATTTTGCAGAAATTGAAGGTTAACGACTTCAACATTGAATACCCAAAGTTTGTCTGTCATGAAGTAAAATTCAAATTTTGATATTTAGAAAATGTTTCTACATTGTGATATACGAATTTTCAAATAGAAAGTTTTTCTGTTAAGTGTGAACAGTATTTTCAATTTGCTACAGTACCTTCAAAATTTAAATTTTGGAACCCCAAAATTCGTCTGTCTGTAGCTGATTTATAAAGCATAGTAGTTCATATAATTCAAAATTGAAATTTTCAAAGGGCAAAGTTTGTCTGTCAGAGAGATCTCTTTTTAGACTTACTTCAAAATTTGAATTTATAAATACTGTCATTCGTATATCAACATATCATTGTAACAGACTCACAAACTTAGTTTCTGAAATTCAAATTTTCATGTTCAAAGTTCGTCTGTTAGTGAGCAATTTTGAAATCTAATCCAAGCTTGGTTTCAGATGAACTTTGACATAATTTCAGACGAATTTCTTTAGTTTTCATAAGTTACATTTTGTCTGAAATTCAAATTTTCAAAACCCAAAGTTCGTCTGTTACTGAAAGCTCCTTTCAGACACTTATCAAAATTCAAATTTTCTCAAGTCAAAATTCGTTTGTCAGAGAAGCTTCTCTTCAGACTTGTTCAGTTTCAATACGAAATTCGAATTTTTAAAGGCAAAGTTCAAATTTCTAATATGACAGATCAATATAAACCTTTCAAACTTCATCTGTTGGTGGGTGTTTTTCAATTATTCCATGTTTTAACATAGAATCAAGGTTTTAAAACATCTTTTCACCAAATCAAAATCTTTTACTCAAATCAAAACATTTCTAAACATCCTACATAAATTTTTGCACTGATTTCTCCATGATTCCTTCACTTGAACCTTTTGTACACCTTTGATATCTTTATTCCAAGCTCTTAAAGGTTGGTTTGGAATTATCAAAACACTTGATTCAACACAAATTTATGTTGATGATATTATATTTGGTGCTACTAATGAATCTGTTTGCAGAAATTTTTCTAAGCTAATGCAGGGAGAATTTAAAATGTCCTTAATGGGTGAGCTCAACTTCTTCCTTGGATTGCAAAATAAGCAATGTGATGATGGTATATTTCTCAATCAATCCAAGTATCTGAAGGAATTACTGAAAAAGTTTGGCATGAAAAATGTTAAGTGAATGGGAACACCTATGGCTACTGTAACCAAGCTTAATATGGATGAAGGAGGAAAAATGTTTGACATAACTTAGTATAGAAGAATGATTGGATCTCTGCTATACCTAACTGTCTACAGACCTGACATCATGTTCAGTGTCTGTATATGTGCAAGGTTCCAGTCATATCCCAAAGAAACCCATGCAACTGCTGTGAAGCGTACCTTCAAATATTTTATTGGAATATCACAAATGGGTCTTTGGTATCCAAAAGGCAATGGAGAAGATCTCAAAGGATACATTGATGCTAACTTTGCAGGATCCAAAACTGACAGAAAAAGCACAAGTGGAACATATCAATTTCTTGGAGGATCCTTGGTCTCATGGTTTAGCAAGAAGCAAAACAGTGTGGCCTTATCCACGACAGAAGCTGAATATGTTGCTGCTAGAAGCTGTTATGCCTAAGTCATCTGGATGAAATAGCAGCTTGAAGATCTTGAAATTGAGATGAAGGAAATACCAATAATGTATGACAATTAAAGTGCCATTAACATCACAAAGAATCCTGTCATGTATTCAAGGATAAAGCATATTGAAGTTAGGCACCACTTCATAAAGGATCATGTTCTGAAAGGAGAAATCAAATTAGAATACATCCCTACAGAAGATCAAGTTGCTAGCATTTTGACAAAGCCTCTTTCAAAGGATGGGCATTGCAAAATCAGAAGAGAATTGTTTATGGTAAATCCCAATGAACTGTAAGTAAATCCTTGTGCAAATCTATTTTAGAATTTCTGACATTGATTGAATTCTAACTTTAGCATTGGAGTAAGTTTAATTTAAGTTGTAGGTACTCCTCATAAATTTCAATGGCAATAAATCTGAAAAATAGAGCACACCAGAATGGAACAGTTAAAAGGTGAAAAAGAAAACAAGAAATTTGAGTTTCTGGATCCATTCTGTTAGTTTATAAAGTTAAAATTTGTATTTTAGATGTGTATTAGGTGAATTTCCTTGTTAAATTATGTTTTTGAATAAGTCAGCATGATCAACATTCAAATTTAGATGTCTATCAGACGAACTTCAACTTGCTTTACATTGTAACAGTTCTCGGTGATCCTTCGAAATTCGTCTGTTGGTCTATGAAAATTCAAATTTTCAAAAATAAAGTTCCAATATTATCTTTGTCCAACATGAAGATTGTACGAATTTCCATTTCTCAAAATACGCATGTTGAAAACTCTTTACAAAATGTTGAAATTCAAATTTCAGATTCAACATTTGTCTGTTGAAACATGCTCACATTATTGAATCTCTAAAAGATAAATTTTCATAATTAAAATTCATCTATTGTTTGTTGCATTGATAATTGTTTGCTGCCTGTTCTTCAAAATTCAAACTTTGTTGAAACAAAGTTCGTCTGTTCATCTTTTGCTGTTTGAACTAAGCCTCTGTCAGATGAACTTTCAGGAAAAAATTTATCTGTCAGTAAGCTTTGCTGAATAAGATAACTTGTAACTACTTAAAATTCAAATTTTGACCCCTCAAAATTAGTTTGTCCTACGGTTACACACGTTAAATCCAAAGGTCATCCTCTAAACAGAAGTAACTCTATTCATCTCTTTCGTGAATCTGTTCAGATTCTCTCATCAATCCCCATTAATTTTGTTTGTAAATCTTCATTTTCCACTGATTAGATTTCTCTTCGCACCTTATAAACCCATTCTTAGCATCTTTCTAAATCATTCCTCCACAAAAATGGCAAGAGTAAAAAATCCAGAGGTTGGAAAGGGAGAGTCTCGGCCAAAAAGGACAGTGAAATCCCAATATGCCTCCAAGGAGAGTGAGAAACAGAAAAGAAAAGGCAAATCTAGCAAAGCAACTCCCTCCAAAAGGCAGAAAAATACTCCAAAGGCTGAGTCAAAGAAATCTAGATCATTTTCTTCAATGAAAATAAAGCCTATAGTTCCTACTCCTGCTCCTGCTGCTGTTACTTCCACTTCCTCCCCAGTACTGAATCTGGAGAATACGAGCTGACCACATTGCCATTATGGAGCAATGCTCACATTCAGGAGGAATATACGACCAAGTTTGTGAACAAGAAGGTAATCAAGCCTCATTGTGTCAATATGGAAGAATTTTTAATCTCTAATAACTTTGATGTCGGGCTATGGATGATTAAATACAAGAATTTGTTTGAGATATTGGAGAGATATGATGATAAGGTAGTCAAGACTTGGTATGCCTCTCTAAAATATAACAGCAAGAAGAAGAAGTGGGAAGTCAATCTGAGATCAAGAACCATCTAGCTAACAGATGAAACCTTTAATGAGGCTTTAGAGATTCTAGGACAAGATGGCTTGAAGATTGATATCACTGCTTCTGGGTATATGGATAAAGCAGAGTCTGCAGATAAAGAAGATGGACCTTTCTTAAACTACAAAGAGAGCACAATCATGAATACCTTGTTCAAAAGAAAGGAGAACAGGCCACCCATAAGCTTGTTGAAGCCCACAGACCTCAGTGCTCAAGTAAGAATCCTACACTACATTGTGTTAAGTATTGAGGCAGCTTCAATCTGATCACAAGGGTAGAAGCACATGTAATGGTAGTAATAATGCGTGGGAAGCTTATCAACATAGGACATATCATTCTCCAATGCATGATCAAGGCTAGGGATTAGAGGAAAGACTCCACACTTTCTTATACAATAATCATCTCTAAGATCCTTCAGTACGCCAGAATTCAGCATCTTGAGAAAGGGAAAGGGAAGCCTACTGAGATCTTCAAGGAAGAAGAGCTGCAAAGGATTGGTATAGAGGAAAAAGATGGAAGATGGATTGGAAAGGGAGCTGGAAAATCTGAAGATCTCTTCTTTGATGAAGATGCCTCCCTACAGCAAGAAGGTACCTTTGAGGCTCCTCCAAAACTCACACCTCAGCCTTCTCAGTCTATCCCATCTCTATCTCAGCTTGCTCAAGCTCTAATTCCATCCACTCCCTCCTCTCGTGCCAAGCCAACTAAGATCACTGAATTGTATGACAATTTGTCTACACTCATACTCAGCATCAGGGATGAGCAAAATGCCAAGTTTGCTCATCTACAAGATCTGGTCCATTAGTTGGCCAAGAACATGAAAGTGGTTACTGATGCATATGAAGACATAAGGAGTGCCAATCCTGCCACATCAGCTCCACCTCAGCCAAGATTCTCTGAGCCTGTTATGTCTCTAACTCCTGAGCCTCTAAGTCCTTTTGAGCTAGACTCTCTTGTTCCTGATGATAATAAACATGATACTAAGACTGCTCGCACATTGAGCACACCACAGGCCTCCAGCAATGAGGCAAGTCTTGGTCCTCCCTTGGACTATGGCATAGAGGAAGAAGATCCTCAGGAACCAAGCTTTCATGAGCCCATTCCAGCAGATGCTCAAGATTCAATCCTTTCACATCAAGAATCTAAGCAAGTTGAGAGACTAGTGGCAGCAATCACCACTTCACCATTCATGCAAGCTGCCCTGAATGAAGAAAAGAGCATCGCGCCCTATGTTGATTTGCAAGTCATTGCACATGATGCTCTTTTACAAGCTCAAAGAAGAAGGCTTGAAAAAATGTTTCGTCTTTCTGCTTCCTCACTTATTTCTTCTTATGGTTTCTCGGAGGCATGAAGGGCTCAATTGGCAGTCACAAGGCAAGCAATTTCTGAACTTCTTGAAATCTCTAATGATGATGGTGAGGACAAAAGTTCTGAAGTTTCTGAGTCTTTGCCAAAGCTCAATCTAGAACTACCTTTTGTCCCTGTGCCTCTTCAAGCTATTCCAGTGTCTCAGATCTCTCCTCCTACTGATTTTACACACATTCCTGATGATGCCAAAAAGGGGGAGAAGATATCCAAGCAAACTAGAAAGTCTACTGACAAGACTTACAGCAAGAAGTCCAAGTCCAAGAAAAAGTGATTAGAACTTATGAATACTTGGTTCTTCTTGTAGTATTTTGTAATGTTGTTTTTCTGTATTGTCTTCTTGTTGTTTCTTGTAATATCTTGTAAAGTGACTTTTTTTTTATGAAATGAAAATTTCTTTGTTATGAACTCTATGATTGCATCCTTGTGTTGAACTTTGAATGAATTAATGAATCTCTTTACTTGATTTATTGTACATAATATCTTGTGAATTATAATGCATATGTTGAGGGAGAGCTTGTTAAAGCAAACCCAAATACTAATCCAGTTTGTAAGTTATTTTGTCATCATCAAAAAGGGAAAGAATGTTGAATCAAGTGTTTTGATGATTCCAAATTAACTTTCTAGAGCTTGGAGAGAAGATATCAAAGGTGCACAAATGATTTCAAGTGGAGAAATTCAAAAAAAACTAGCACAAGAATAGATGTAGAATCTACAGTCATGTTTAAATTGAGTAAAAGACTTTGAATTAACAAAAAGATATTTTAAAACTATGATTCTATGTTAATCCATGGAATTTTTGAAAAACACCCACTAACAGACGAAGTTTGAAACATTTATATTGATATGTTGTTTTGAAAATTCAAACTTTGGCTTTGGAAATTCGAATTTCGTATTGAAAATGAACAAGTCTGAAAAAAGCCTTCTCTGATAGATGAACTTTGACTGCAGAAATTCAAATTTTGAATCTTGCCTGAAAAGAGTCTTCTCTGACAGACGAACTTTGACTACAGAAATTCAAATTTAAATCTTGACTGCAGATGAACTTTTAAAAATTTGAATTTCAAACAAAATGCAACTTATGAAAAATGAAAAATTCGTCTGAGAATATGTCAAAGTTTATCTGAAAACTGAGTTTGGAAAGAGCATCAAAATGGCTCATTGACAGACGAACTTTGAACATGAAAATTTGAATTTCAGAAACAAAACTTGTAAGTCTATTATGATGATATGTTGACATACGAATGATAGTATTCAGAAATTCAAACTTTGAAGTAAGTCTGAAAAGAGGCCTCTCTGACAGATGAGCTTTGCATTTTAAAAATTCAAATTTTTAATAGATGAACTATTGTGCATTATTGAACTGACCACTTACAGACAAATTTTTGGGTATCAAAATTCAAATTTCAAAGGCACTGTAACAAAATGGAACAACTATTCATACTTTCCAGAAGAACCTTAAACTTGAAAATTCGTATGTTCCAACATAGAAATATTTTTCAAAGATCAAAATTTGAACTTTGCTTCATGACAGATGAACTTCGAATGTTCAACATTAAAATCTTTAGCTTTCGGTTTCTATGAAATTCGTCTGTTGACTAACCAAAATTCAAACTTTAAGGGTCTGTTTGGTTCAACTGAGGGAATTAGAGGGAAGGAGATTTGAGGAATTTTAATAAAGAGAATTTGAGGGGAAGGGATTGGAGGGATTTTAAAATTTCCTTGTTTTGTGGAATTAGAAGGGAGGGGATTGGAGTGATTTTAATGAAATTTTGTTTGGTTCAGGAAGGAATTGGAGGGGATTGAGTAATAAATACTCTCTCCCCTCCAAAAAAATCCCAATTTGGGGGAATTTAAAATGGGGAGGGGGGAGGGGATTGGAGAGGATTAAATTCCCCCCGATCCCCTCCAATATTTTAGCCAAACAAGGGGAGGGGATTCAATTCCCTCCAATTCCCTCCCCTCCCCTTAAAAAACTTCGAACCAAACGGAGCCTAAGTGTCAGAAGCATTAAATGTGGTTGGTGAATGGATAGTTTTTCAGAGTAACTATTGGGTAATTTCTCCAACGGATAGATTTTGTCTCTAACATATAGTTAAGACCTAAATCTATAAATATAACATCATTTGAAGTTGTGGGTAACGATTTTAACATTATATATACTGAAACTCTGCCAAATCATCAACTCAAAGTCTCTTACTCTCACATACTTCATTCTTTGTACTCTAACTTTCATATACACTTTGATTAAGATAGTTTATCCATTGTAAATAATCTTATCTTTATCTGAAAGAAAGTTTTTCTTGTGAGGGGATATCATAAGGGATTGGGGAAGCACTTAGTTAGAGTGCAAAGAGAGAAAGTGTGAGCTCTAAAAATATAGTATCACAGCTGTACTGTGCATTTGCAAGAAGCCTACTGAATTCTTGCAAGATAGTGGAAAATCTCAAGTGGTGGCTTAAGGACTGAACGTAGGTCAAGATTGAGAGACCAAACCAGGATAAACATCTGTGTCTTCCCTTCTCTATTACTACTTTCACTTGTCATTCATTTATACTCTGTTTTACTGTCACATTTGCTTTCTTCACTTTATTGATATTTTGCAGAAAATTTTAATCTTCTCAATTCACCCCCTCTTCTTGGGAAGCTAGCATATATAATAGATTGAAGGTAATATATACTTATTACCTTCAATGGTATATCATCCGAAGGAGGAATTGATGGCCTCAAACATGTCTCCTCCAACAAACTTAATTGAGATTCCCACTATTTTGCAAGCCATCAACAACATGTGGGAGATCCAACACAGTGCATTCCATTTCTGGAAACATTTTAGCAATGGCCTAAGCCACAGTTCCAATGCCACTCCCAACATCCACCAATGACTCTAATCCCTTCAACACACCCTTGCACTCCTCAATGACCACACTTATCACCAACCCCACATCACTAGCCATAACATCATTGAAAGAACAATTAAGCTCAGGCTCAACCCCAGCATACTCCCAAAGCATCTTCTTATGCATCATGCCAAATAGTGTCGGATCATCATTCTAGAACCATCAGCCACCTGATACCAAGGCTTTGTTAAGATGGGATCCAACATGGCAAGCAAGAAAGGAGTCACACTTAAAGGGTTCAGAAGAAGGGTGGATGTATCAGTAAGGACATGGCCTTCTTGTATTTCCTCAGTTTGTGGAAGCTTTTGGAGGGAGAAGAAGCAAGAATGAGTGAGGGTTCTCATTAAGCGGTGAATGTTAGGAGATTTGGAAGGTGGATTTGAAGGGAAGAGATGAGGAGGGAAAGAGGCATGGGTTTGCCATGCTTGTGAATGATGTCTGGACTTGAGGGACATTGAGTTTATGAAGCTCAAGATATGGTTCCATATGTGGGCATGAGCATGAAGAAGTCTTGTTGCTCCATGCTCTTTGTTTTGGGATTCCATGACTTTTGATTTGTTGGGTGAGGCTGGATGTATAGATTTAACTAGATTGTGGTGGTGGTGGTGTGCATGGAAGCTTACATTATTTGGTTAAATCTATAGGTAAGCAAGTGGGTTTTTTTTTTTTGTAATTAAAACCTAGCTAATATCAATCAATTTGGACTCTATTAAAATACTTTTTAATTTACTATAAAATTAATTAAAGTTCAAAAATATATTAAATGATCATGCTCCACATGCAAATAAGTAAATAAAAATTAGTTCATGCCCTAGATTCCAATAATTTGAAAAATGAAAGGGGCGAGAGGACAAAGAAATAGATTCTCATTCGGTGCGTGCTAATTACTGCGATGAGCTTTGAACCATAATCAAATGTGGACGGTTTAAATTTACAGTCTTTTTTATTTTAATTTTTTAAGTAGTGACATTATTTCTTTAAAAAATGTGATAATTATAAAATTATCACTATTTTAAATTTTGTATCTAATAAAATAAAAATATATTAAAAATATAATAATAAAATAGTTAAATTTAAACCATCAAACTTTAATCTGAACAGTCTAAATCTACAATAAATATTGGAAGAGCAACTTGTAACATTGGATACATGAGTAACATGACTCTTATCCCTTAAGCATTTAATTCTCAAATTTTATACATGAGCAGAACTATTTGAGAATGGTTATAGATGATCATTTGTTTTTGCATCACTTTTTTTTTTTCTTGTCATCATTAATATAGTCACAAAACCTACCCTACTTAAGGAAATAATTATCTATTAACCAAGTACTGAGCATAATTAAAAATAACTATTTGCTATTGGACAATACAGCACACTTTCAATAATACAATTTTGAGTATTCCAAAAAAAAAATTTGAGGAAGGCCAATTTGAAACCATCATAAAATATTACAGTAAAAAGGAAAAAAACCATCATAATAATGCAACTTTATTAGGGAAAAAAGTTTAATTGAATTAAATTTGGAAAACTTATCCCTAGTAGGAGCATTGGAAATAAAACTTATATTCTTATGGAATATGAATTATATTCTTACAAAATAAATCAATTTTTGTTGACATAATATAGAACTTTTGATGACTACTTTGTACAGATCACGTTATCAATTGGATAATTGGATTCATACGTGTACATGTCACTATACATATATATATATGTAAATAGTTTAAGTATAATTTGCTTTTTCTATTTTTTTAAAAGACTATGTGTAAAGTTAATTTGTTTTATTATTTGTAAAATGAAAATAAAATTTACCTGTATCAAATGTTCCACGCTCCATAGTCATCCACATGCAAATAAATATATAAAATTAGTTAATACCCTGAACTCCATTAATTTAATAATTGACACTAAGTGTTTTAGTTGAGGGCTGGATTCTCAATTTTTTATATAAAGCAAATGTAATTGAGAAAAATCTCCTATTTGCCCTCAATGCCCTAGACCAAAAAAGAAATATCATGATGCATGATATCAAATATACCATCATACAAAAATTTAATAAGATTACCATACTGTATTTCTAATAATTAAACAAATTGTAATATAATATATTATGTTATCATCTCAAAAAAAAGAGATTTGTAATACCTTTATATAAAAAAACATTTTATCACTTATACATAATCAAAATAACAACATATAAACTATTAAGTGTAAGTAAGTATGGATCAAAATGTGTTTTATCCAACTGATTTACATCGAACTATTTTGTAAGTCTAATGGTCAATCTTATCGTATCACCTTTTTTTAATTAATTTTATGTTCATAAATCCTATGCTACTTAAATAAATAATTATCTATTGACCAAGACTACTTGTTTGTGTATAATTAATATTCGTATCACCTTTTTTTTTTATTAAAAACAAATCACTTCTGGACAATAGTACTATATAGCACACTTTCGGTAATACTATTACTAATATAGAACAAATTAATTATTAATTAATTGACCTATAGTTTATTGGTTGTAACTAATACACATATACTCCCTCCATTTTGTTATATTAGGCATCTCTTTAAAAAAAAATATGTTTCATAATATAGGTATATTTTGTAGATTATGTTGTGAATTTAGTTTTCTTTTACCCATAATATCTTGAAAATGATGGAATTTAAGTAATGTTTAGAGTTTAATTCATTAGTCAATTATATTAAATGAGGATAATTTATGAGAACCAAATTTATATACTTTTCATATTATTCTCCGATTAAAATTTACATTGTAGATCTTCTAAATTTTTCTAAATTTAAGAAGTTAATATTTTTAATATATAATTAATGACTAAATCTACAATATATTAAAAAATAATCCATAATTTAACTTTCAATTGAAAAATATAAAAAGCATATAAGAAAAAACATATAAGTATTTTTCAATTTATGAAATGATAAACAAATTAGTTATTAATTATATATTTTATTTATATATAACAATTAAACGTATCTTATAAATTTGAATAGATGGAGTATAATACTTTCTCCGATTCACATTATAAAATATTTTGTATCAATTATATATGTATTGAAAAACTTATTTTTTTACCTGAAATCAATATAAAAATATTAATATTTTCTATTTTATCCTTATTAAATATTCTATTTTGATATTATTATAGGGTTATAAATTAGAAATATGAAAAAATTAAATATATGAATATAATAGAAAGAAAAATATCTAATATTTTATATTTTAAATAAAAAAATTTCTATATAAAATATTTTATAATATTAAGAGGGAGTGTACGAGTCATTGATTAATTGACTATACACTTTCCATTAATTAAGGGAATTAATTTTTTTTATCAAATTAATTAATGGTTCCGTTGTACATGGCTGCAGTAAGGGGATGACGTCAAATCATCAAAGCGTTTGAAGACTGATGACATTTGTACATAAAACGACACCACTTGGTCCAAAAAAAAAATTAGACTTCAACCAAATTAAAAAAAGAAAATGTAGAAGAGTAAGAAGACTCTGCAAAGGTTTTTATTATTTATAAGTCAAATGATCGGACACGCAAATAATTAAACGACGAAAATGGTACGTATTTTTCAACCAACAATTCAAAATGTTTGAGTATTTTCCTTTTTTTTTAATGAACACCATGGTATCCGCCAATGGACAATTGAAATTTAGGTCTACTTGATAATATTTTTTATTTTATTATTTTTAAAATAGTTTTATAAAATTATATTTAAGAACAAGTTTTGAAAATAAAAAAATAAAAAAATTCTGTTTGAATAATTATAATCAAAATTAAAAGTAATAAATATTAAATGAGTTATTTAAAATTTATAACTTTATTATTAAAGAAGTGGGTATTTTTCATCTTTTTTTGTATTTTCTAGAACAAAAACTACAAAACATCTTAAAAATATTATAAGTTTTCTATTTTTTTATTTTTCTATTTTTCAAAACATCTTATAAGAAATAGGCTTATCAAATAAGTTTTTTTTATTTTTGAATTTTTAAAAATAAAAAAGCTGTTATGAAAACATGAATCAAACAAGCCGTTAATCCCTTCAGAGATTAGCTCAGAACAACATGATTAAGAAATCCAACTATCTACCAATCATATCAGGACTTAATTATTGGTAAAAGTTTAAGTATTTTCAATTCAAAGAAAAGTGTTATAGGTAAAACTGAGAAGAATATTGACATTTGATTATTTGAAAAAAAATTTAAAAAAAAATTCTTAAAGAAGTGAAAAATTAAATCGTTAGCAAAAAAGGAAATGAAAAAAATTAATTTAAAAGTAATTGACATGTGTTTGGCAACAAGCCAGCAAAACAATGATTTTACTTTGTGTTTACACGTCTCATATTTGTCCAATGCACGAGATGCATTATAGTAACCAAAAGTATAATATAATACTGTAGTCACAAAATAATAGAACAGAAATAAAAATATGTAACGGTTATAGATTTATTAAAAAAAAAAAAGCAGATGGCAACTGCAACTTCTATATTCTAGAATTCAAATGTTATGGCTATTACTTAAATGCCAATATCATTTCGGTCATGCGTTACAAATATAACATTCATAGCCAAATCTCAACCTTAAGCAAAGCCATCCTGAATCTGCACAACAAAATAAACCCAGATCAAAGTAATGCTAGTTTGTATAAAATAACAAAGACATGAAAAATTTTATTTACAACTTGAGTTATATTATAATTCATAAAGGGATAACATAAATTCTAAAAGATATCGCCAGCAATAAACATTTGCAACAATTCCATCGTACTAAATACATTGGCAGAAAGAGGCAATCAATCGAACTAACCAACCTGACGAAGGTAATTTGCAATATAACATTCCGATAAGATTTAAATAATTTTAATTTTGAAAATTTTCTTTCAAAATTAGCAACCATTATAGGTATTGTAAAATTATTCTATAAGTAATACATGTATTTGAAAAATAATATAATCTTTGATATGGTTTAATATTTTAACTGTAGTGTTAATTTATATTTTATATCATTAACATTTCTCTCATTGCCTTTAATTCTTAAAATAAATCCAGATAATTAATTTATTAAAACTTTATAACTTTTCAAGATTAATACAAAACTTTTTCAATTCATCCTTGTCTAAAGTATTAATTTTTAAAATTCAAATAAAAATAAAAAATGGTTTCATATTATAAAATTTGTTCAAACTGATTTTTCATAAAAGAAGTAGATTGATTTAATATGTATCAATAAAAAAATAAAAGCGATCCCCTCGTCTTATAAATTTATGTATTTTTCATAATATATAATATAAAAGATACACATTAATTTGGGGGCTTTTTGGCAATTGCCTAAAGACCCCACGACCTTGCCAATGCTTATCAATGAGGATTAGTGATTACTCTTTTCCCTTCTACTCTTCACATTAGGGAAGATATTTACAACCTGCTTAAAACTTGACATAAAGTTAACTTAAAAATCCTGAATTATCTTCCTTTTTATTTATAATTTCCAAACAAGAAAAGGTTTCAACGGACCCTTCTATTTCCTACTCTTCTCATCCATTATCCACTATTCAAACGTACCCAAAAAGAGATATTCTCATCCATTATCTTATTTGTCTAGTATAATTTCATGAACTTATACTCTTTAGGGTTGTTTGGTATACAAAATGGGAGAAGGGAAAAGGGAATTAGAAATTTAGAATAAGAAAGCTCTCCCTTATAAATATGAAAAAGCTCTTTTTCCAACAAAATTATTTTACCATATACCAAACACAATTTTTATACTTTTTCTTTCATATTCCATTTTCTTCAAAAATTTTTTCCATGTACCAAACTTAGCATTATTTGACATTCTTATTTTATAATTGGAATATTTCCTCTCTATTACTTGGGGAAAGTATTCTGGCTTACCACAAATTAAAGGTAATCACTGCTTCTATTTTCTTATCTGGACATCCATGCATGTTTGCATATCTCTTCTTACATTGATTATGACAGTTTTGATCCAAATTACAACACAGATGAGGCTTGTGAAACCCATGATTATGTTTTTGTTGAAACCAAGCTTGGCAACTAAACCAATTGCAACCTAGCTCTCCTATTTCAGTTAATTAGTTTAATATTCATTCTTGGCTTGATGATGCTATCTAAGTTGTTTATTAGAATGTTTTCTATAGCCTATTTACCCTGTTATACAGGAGCCAATGGTCAAAGACAATGACCTTTTTTAAGTCATCTTCTAATCTAATAAGTATTCTTTTTGCATTAGGTCCATATTACTAATTTAAAACACAACCAGAGAAGGGGCAAAATATGAGTCAGGCCTAAAAAAAGGTTGCCATTATTGTTCTGAAAATATAGATTGCCCAGAGAATTTAAAGTCTTCAACTGCTCAAAATCTTATGAATACAATTCCCATGTAGGCAATGAATAGTGAATATCACTCAATGTCTACTACTATCAACTATTTCAGATTCGAGCCAGAGAGCCAGACTGGACTCCAATTGGGGAAAAGCTCTCCCAACATTATTTTCTTTTTATCTACAAGCTCAAATTTAAAACCTTACTTAAGGGATATTGATTTCCTTACTACTCAACCTAATTATCATTGATTTTAAAAATTCTTTTAAAAGTTGAAAATTTGAGGAGATCTTGTGAGCATTAACTTCTCTTCTTTGATGAGTAAAAATCTAGTTGGTTGGGACTATAAGGATGTAAAGGCCCTAGTGGCATGGCTGCTAGAGAGAGCTTGCTGGATTAATTCAAGGTTGAGAAAATATTTGAGTGTAAAGAAGTTTGAGAAGCTTTTCCGAGGTTAGGAATAGTTAAGACTTGATTGTAATGGGATCACCTACCATGTATACAAATTGTTCTTTTCATTTTTTGCTTGAAGAGAGAATTCAGGACTTGACACTTGCATCCAAACCTTTATATGTTCAATAAGTTTGTTTGTTTAAATTGTTCGTTAAAAAAATTATTTTAGAAATGAAATATATTGATCACCTTCATAACATATTATAGTGATCATCTTCCATATTTCAGGCTGGCATATTCAGCAGAAGCTTGTTCTGTCAATGGGACGCACCTTTGTTCAAGTCAAGTAGTCAACGGACATTTTCCAATTCTATGGCTTCTCAATTTCTACCTTTTTCTTTCATTAGGAGGTGGCTTTTGATATATAGCTTGGCGTCTTGTGAATTTCTGGAGGCAGAAGAATCAATGGGCCATTGCTGAACAATTAAAGCTATCTTGGGATCAAAATTTGGCATCTTAATGAATAATAACCACATGCGAGAGAAACCATGGTCCCATATTATTAAATTATACTTAAATAATAGGACACAAAACATATTAGAAAAAAAGGACCAAAAACAGAGTTCAATGCCAGTCAGATATATTAAATCAAAATGTTATTTGTAAGTCCTGACTTCATATATGATTATTAGATATTATTAGACATATATAAATATAGATGGTCAAGGAATTTGGCATTTGATTTTCTCAAACTCCAACAAGAAAATATGATTCTCAACGTCAACCATCTTCAACCAACTTGATTTTGCTGGAGCTGTGGAAATTTTTTGTTCAGAAAGTTGAATTTTGAGCATTGTTACTAGTCCTTCCACCAGCATATATAATATGTGATGGGTTTATTATTTAGAGTTGAATTTACGGTTTTTATATACCATTCAAATCTTTTGAAGTTGAAACATTGATCAAACAAGAGTAGAAAAAAGGGAGTGTTCACAGGCCACTCCTATCAGCATCCAAGGTCCCAGACACAAACGAAGGAGCTTGGGTATATATACAAAAAGAATATTGTAGAGAGTTTGCAGCAAAAGGGGCCTAGTTTCTAGCACTGGTGTTGGCCTTTCTATGAGTAAAGTAAACAGATACATTCCAGTTTTTGTTAATCTAAGTACGGGCTTCATGTATGAGATCTTCATAGGGATGATTACAACATTCCCACCGAGTTAAACTGTTGACAGTTTCTGCACTATCTGAATATAGGCTTCCACACTTCTGCAACCCAGGCTCCAACACAGTTTGAGACCTTCAAGGAGACAGCAAGTTGAGGCGGAACGCATTCAAGTCTGAAGCTAAAACCCAAAATCCATTCACCACCACTATCTCTGATCAAACGTCCACAGCCATGGATGTGTTGCTTTTTAGCAGAGCCATTGCAGTCCAACCTCACTGAGCCTTGTTGGGGAGGTTGCCAAGTGTTATGACTAAGTGGGGGGCATGGTTTTCTGTGACCCAAGCAGCTCATTTAGTCCTGCATCCTGTTTTGTTCTTTGCACAATTGAGTGCTTTGTACAGTTGGCGGTAGGAGGGGCTTGGCTAAGCAGTCCAAATTGTCCATCAAGTGTATTCGAATATGATTTTTCAGTTCATCCAGATTAGTCGGAGTCTAAAGTGATAACTAGATACTAGATGATTATTAAAAGGAAAAAAAAAGACTTTCCAGTTGATGTTTGATATCAGGGAAGAGCCAGCACTGTTCTTATCATTCCAATGCAACCAATCGACAAGGCTTTTGTTCATGAAGTCTTGTTTGAGGTTTGGGTTGAGCACCAAATCCCAGATTGCTGTAGCATGCTGACTGTCTCGGAGTGCATGGAGGACTGTTTCCTCTTCCTGGCAACCTAGAGGGCAAGAGCCAGGAGATACAAGTCCATACTTTATCTCTTCGAGCAAAGAAATTAAAGTTGAGGATTTTTAAAGTCAGTGAAGCTGACCACAAAAATATTAGTACTATAGTACATTCAGTTTTAGAAACTTTTACTAACCTCAATTTCAAAGGATTCTCAAAGGATTCTCATTTCTATATTCCTCTCTCAAGATGTATAATTAGATTTTTTATGAGCATTGGGATGTTAATTTCTTCCTCTATGAAGAAGTAATTGTGGAAAATTACTCTGAATATTACTGAATAACTTGTGTTACATATATACACAAAAAGCAAATCTATCTAATAATTACAAAATCGAATCAAATCAAATCCCTATAATAAATAGAAGGATATGCTAAATATTAACACCCCCCTTCAAACTCAAGATGGTTCAATAACGAACATCTTGAGTTTGTTTACTAATATATTAAACCGGCCTAAACTGTGTGACTTAGTAAATAAATCAGCCGGTTAATCAGTAGTCCGGATAGGAAGGAGTCTGAGAGTTCCTCGAACAACATGCTGTCTAATAAAATGACAATCAATCTCAATATGTTTAGTCCGTTCGTGAAATACATCATTATGAGCAATTTGTCTGGCACTCTGACTATCACAATAGAGATCAGTAGAAGAGTCTTGGGCCACCCCCATATCAGTAAGAAGCCATCGAAGCCAAAGTATTTTAGAAGTAGTGTCAGCTAAAGCACGATACACGGATTCAGCACTTGAGCGAGAAGCCAACGTCTGCTTCTTACTTCGCCATGAAATCAGAGAATCACCAAGAAAAATGCAAAAGCCAGTGGTAGATCTACGATCAGAATGATCACCTCCCCAATCTGCATCAGAATAAGCTCGTAGAACAAGCAAAGAACTGGCAGAGAAATGCAAACCATGAGATAAGGTTCCCTTAACATAACGAATAATGCGAAGTACTGCAGCATAGTGAGTAGTACGAGGAGCAGACATAAACTGACTGACAATATGCACTGCATAAGCAATATCAGGTCTAGTCACTGTGAGATAGATGAGACTTCCAACTAACTGACGATAAAAGGTAGGATCTTTCAATAATGTGCCATCAGTAGGAGTGAACCGAGTGTTAGGTTCAATAGGAGTAGCCTCGACTGTGTCGTCAGTGAGTTGAGCTCGAGAAATCAAGTCAGAAGCATACTTGACCTGAGAGAGAGATATACCATTTTTCACATAGAGTACCTCAAGACCAAGAAAGTAATTGAGATTCCCAAGATCTTTCATTTCAAAATGATTCCCGAGAAAAGACTTGAGTTCTTGAACTCCGATAGAATCATCACCTGTGATAATCATGTCATCAACATACAACAGAAGCAAGACTATACCACGATCCGTAGTACGAATAAACAATGCAGAATTGTGAGGACTACAAGAGAAACCAAGCTGACTGATGGTGGTGCTAAACTTAGCAAACCAAGCACAAGGAGGCTGTTTAAGACCATAAAGAGCACGTCGGAGACGACAAACCTTGTTTGCCGGATTAGGATATCCTGGAGGAGGCTTCATATAAACTTCTTCTTCTAAATTTCCATTCAGAAAGGCATTTTTGACATCCATTTGATAAAGAGTCCAACACTTGGCTGCAGCAATAGCAAGAAGACTTCTAACAGAAGTAATTCGAGCAACCGGAGCAAAAGTCTCCTCATAGTCAATCCCATACTCCTAAGCAAAGCCCTGAGCTACTAAGTGAGCCTTACGCCGTTCCAAAGAACCATCAGAATGAGTCTTAATTTTATCTACCCATCGACATCCAACTAGAGTCTTATCAGGAGGAAGATCAACAAGATCCCAAGTCTGCATTTTTTCCAATGCCTGCAATTCTGCTTGCATAGCCTGCTGCCAATGAGAGTCACGAGAAGCTTCCTTATAGCACTGAGGTTCCTTTAGCTGAAGAATAGTAGAGAAGCAGTGGTAATCTCGAAGGTAAGAGGGAGGGTTTCTTTCACGAGTAGGCCGATTGGATTCAGAGGACACAGGCTCCGTAGACATGACTTGTGAGGGAGAATCAGAAGTAACAGAACCATCTGGAGAAGATGCAACATCAGACGTAGTGGTGAGCTCATCAACTGAACCTGTACTTGAGTCACTAGGAAAAAGATCAATAGAAGGATTTGTAAAAATAGGAGAGGAAGTGGAAGGAATCGAAGAGAAATCGGTCAAAGAAGAAAACTGGACATTTTCCCAGAATACAACATGACGAGAGATTCGTATACGATGGGATAAAGGATCCCAGCAACGATATCCCTTATGCTCAGAATCATACCCAAGGAAGCAACAGACACGGACACGTGCTTGTAATTTAGTGGTCTCATGAGAGGGAAGAAGAACAAAACAAGCACAACCAAAAACTTTTAACATAGAATAATTTGGAGAAGTACCATGAAGACACTCAAAAGGAGAGATGTTACCAAGAACAGAGGATGGAACACGATTGATACAGTAGACAGCAGTCATGGCTGCTTCACCCCAAAAACGCTCTGGACAAGAAGCGGAAATGAGCAGAGCTCGGACAGAGTCAAGAATATGACGATGTTTTCATTCTGCACGACCATTCTGTTGAGAGGTGTAAGGACAAGAATATTGAGAGATAGTGCCCTGTTCATCAAGAAAATTAAGTAATTTGGAGTCACGATACTCTAAAGCATATCACGACGGAAGACTTTAATTATCTTGGAAAACTGAGTACGAACCATAGTAGCAAATTTAATATAAATTTGGGATAATTCTGAATGATTTTTCATCATATAGATTCAAGTAAAGCGTGAAAAATCATCAATAAAAAGTACAAAATATCGTGATCCTCCCATGGAGGGAGTAGGAGAAGGTCCCCAAATGTCAGAGTGAATCAAATCAAATGGAGAATTAGAAATAAAATCACTTTTATTAAAAGGTAAAGCAGGTTGTTTTGCAGTCTGACAGGAAATACAATGTAAGGATTTTTCACTAACAGGACCTAGGAAACTATTAGAAATCAAAAGTTGTAGTTTATTCAAAGAAGTATGAGCAAGTCGACGATGCCACAAATCAAGAGATGAAGAGGTAGTGGCAGCACACAATCTGGATGACTGAGCGACATCAGGAAGATGCATAGAAGTGAGCTCAAACATACGTCCGACTTTACGCCCAGTCCCGATGATCTGTCCTGTCTGAGAATCCATCACAACACAACCATGTTTGTTAAATAATACATCATAGCCCATGTCAACAAGCTGACCAATAGAAATAAGATTGAAACTAATGGTAGGAACAAAATAAGTATCACAAAGAGATAAAGAAGGTGAGGAAACAGTACCAACATGACTAACAGGCATTTGGGAATTATCAGCAGTATGGATAGAGGGAGCAGAGGAGTTAGGTGTCATGGAAGAAAAGAAATCAGATTGTCCAGTCATATGATTACAACAGGCAGAATCAAAAAACCAAGAAGATATACCTGGAGGAGTAGCTAAAGCAGTCGGTGGACTAGAAGAACTAGAAATAAGTTTCCGAAGTAGCACTTCGAGATCAGAAGTAGAAGATGATGAAGTGGATTCAGAAGGTGACTTGCTATTGATAGCATCAGTGGCAGAAAGAGCAGGCTTGGTTGAATGCCCAGGTCGTGAGAACTTCCTCTGATCAGTTCTAGGTGGACGAATGGGACATTGATCAATGAGATGCCCGGTCTTCTTACAATATCTGCAATATAAGGTGGGACAATTAGCAGCTATATGACCTTTCTTCTGACATGCACGACATTCAATGAAGGGACACTCAGCAAAGGAGTGATTGGACTGAGGACAGCGCCGACAAGACTTAGAATTCTTGTCAGATACAGCAAAAACCATCTCTGGATTACGATGCAGAAGACCCAAGCGAGTTTCTTCAGATCTAAGACGAGGAAGAGCATCTTCAAGAGTAGGAAGTGGACTCTGATGCAGTAAAGAAGCACGAACAGGCTCAAAATCATCTGTAAGAGCCATAAGGAACTGAATAAGTCGGAGTTGATCACGATACTTCAAAAAGGCTTGAGCATCTGCTTCACATTTGAAAATAGGCTCTGAATAAGCCAGTTGATCCCAAATAGACTCAATCTTAGCAAGAAACTCATAAAGAGGTTGGCCACGTTCTTGTCTGAGAATACTGAGATCCTTTTGCAACTGAAATTGATTAGATAAATCTGATGATGTATAACGACTAGCAAGATGATCCCAGACTTCTTTAGCAGTTTCAAATCGACCAAACTGTTGATGAATGCTAGCAATAGAAGTATTACGAAACCATGTAATGATCTGATTATTTTGCTATCCCACTCCTCTAATCGTTCATTAAACTTAACCTCTGTCTCGTCAGACACACGAGTAGGAAATTTAATGTCACCAGTAACATACCGCCATAATTGTTTGCCTTTAAGAAAACCACGCATGCTTTCCAACCAGAGACGATAATTGGATCCATTCAAAATAACAGATATAGGTTGAGCAATGTCAGATTTATCCATGATGAAACTAATTCAAAAAAAAAAAACACCCAGGAGAAAATGAAATTCTCAAATAATTCTGAAAAATAGACGAATTGCAATGAGTTGACGAATCAACAAACCAACCACACAAGAAGAAGCAGAAGATGACGACGAGCAGAACGAGATGAACTCCGGCGAGAACGAACACCGGACGCGCCCTCACGCGCCGGAGAAAGAAAAACTGGACCGTCGGCGCGTGAAGCGCGTGGGAGAGCGTGCGGCGGAGGAAGGCTGCCGAAATTGGTGGACCGGCCGAACTCGAGATACTGAACACGGTGGTGGGGCGCGTGTCACCGGTGGACCACTGAACAAAGACAGATCTGAGGAAGAACGTACGGACACCAATGAAAAAAAAATTCCTATGATATTAATCTAGCTCTGGTACCATGAAGAAGTAATTGTAGAAAATTACTCTGAATATTACTGAATAACTTGGGTTACATATATACACAAAAAACAAATCTATCTAATAATTACAAAATCGAATCAAATCAAATCCCTATAATAAATAGAAGGATATGCTAAATATTAACACTCTAACTTGTGAGGCGATCCAGAGCCTATTGCTCTGTCTAAGCTTTTGTAGTTCCTACGTATGTTACAAAAGTTTTAAATAAAAAACAACAATACTAATAAAATCTCTTAAGAGATAATTTAGTACTTTACAAATAATGCGCTGTAAAAATGAATAGAATAAAAACAAATTATCATAATGATAATAATAATAATATCAACAAATATAAGAATTAAGAATAATAATAAAGCTAATAAATATATCTTGATAAATAATGTAAAGATGGTGAACAGAAATAGAAAGATAAAGAGCAGAATATAATAATAAGTAATAATACAAGTAGTAATAATATAAAAGTTATAAACCAACAAAGAAGAAATTATTTTTTGAAATAAAAGAAAATTGAAGTGTTAGAATAGAAGTGACAAGAAGCAATTTGTCATGATTTCAAAACCCAAAAAAAAACTTGTTATTAAAAAAAAATAACTTCTCATTCTCGTTTGTCAGCTCCAAGATAAAAATAATTTCATTTTTATACTATACAATATAAACTACATCATTTTTGTCAATATATATATATATATAAACTAGATCAGCCCCCTTCCAATTTTTTTTTAAATTAGAAAAAAAACAGTCAACAAATTAGCAAAATTAGAGAAATTTTACAGAATCCAAAACAAAAACTAAATTTACGGTGCAGTTCATTGATATTGTAGTTATATGTATATATATATATGTGTATGTATATATGTATGTTGTCTCCGCTAAACGACTTCGTATAATAGCAGCGAAAATTTCCCGCCTTTTTTGTTTTTCATTTCTGTGCCATCTGGGATCCCCAACCTAATCAAATTCAAAAGTCTCCTCAACAAAATTCTTACTCTTTTTCACTCGCTGCAACTCTCAGAAGCTAAGCACCCGTTCCGTTTAGGGTTTCGTTCTCTGAAACCCGTTCGTTTCTTCCATATAATTCATTGAGTTACCTTCAAGCCCAGTGTTCCAAATTTCCACACTTTCTCTTCTATATATATTTTTCACCAATTTTCTGTAATTTTTATTTTCTCTTTCTGGCAACAACTCGTTGGTCAAGCGATGTACATTAAGGAGATTTGCTTGGAAGGTTTCAAATCGTATGCTACCAGAACCGTTGTTCCGGGTTTTGATCGCTACTTCAATGCCATTACGGGGTTGAACGGTTCCGGCAAGTCGAACATACTTGATTCGATTTGTTTTGTACTCGGGATCACGAATTTACAGCAGGTTCGGGCTTCTAACCTGCAGGAGCTCGTGTATAAGCAAGGGCAGGCGGGGATTACAAAAGCTACGGTGTCGATTGTGTTTGATAATACGGATAGGAGTCGAAGCCCTCTTGGGTATGAAGACCATCCAGAGATGACAGTGACAAGACAGGTTTTTCTTTCTTTCTTTTTTTTTCTTTTGGAAAAAAAAAAAAAAAGAAAAAGCCGTTCTACTGCTTTTGTTTGCTTATTTTTGTTTAGCTGCTGTAATGGTGTAGAAGTTGTCATTTTGCCTTGTCTGGGCAATAGAACTCACCATTATCTGTGGCTCAGTGATATTACAGTCGTCATCCCTGTGACAGGAAAGGATCTGTTTAGAGTCACGGTTGGAGCTGAATTAAAAAAAAAAAAAAAAGAATTATAGGGTTTACGTTCAGGGATGGCCTGGATTGGGTTTCCATTTTTCCATTTCTGCCCTTAGAAGTGATTGTTTTAAACATGGTTTATGATGGTTGTTCATATATTTGTAATTACAGATTTAACTGTCAATTTATTGACTTTACTTCTGATTTATTTACCACGGATGTGTTTGGGGACAATGCAGATTGTGGTTGGAGGAAGGAACAAATATCTGATCAACGGGAAACTTGCCCAGCCTAGTCAAGTTCAAAACCTTTTTCATTCGGTGCAGCTAAATGTTAATAACCCACATTTTCTCATAATGCAAGGGCGCATCACTAAGGTTTTAAATATGAAACCACCAGAGATATTGTCGATGCTTGAGGAAGCTGCAGGGACAAGAATGTATGAGACAAAGAAAGAGGCTGCACTAAAAACACTTGAGAAGAAGCAGAGTAAGGTTGATGAGATTAATAAGCTTCTTGACCAGGAGATACTACCTGCTTTAGAAAAGTTAAGAAAAGAAAGGACGCAGTACATGCAGTGGGCTAATGGCACTGCTGAGTTAGATAAGCTGAGAAGATTTTGTATTGCTTATGAGTATGTTCAAGCAGAGAGAATTAGAGACAATGCAGTGTTGGAGGTGGAACAAGTGAAGGCCAAGATAGCTGAGATTGATGACTCTACTAAGACAGCATGGGTAGAAGTACAGGCCATGGAGACCAAAATGGCAAGGTTGACGGCAGAAAAGGAGGAACGCATGGGTGGAGAAGCGAAATCTTTGTCAGACAAGGTAGATGCACTTTCACAGAATCTTGTGAGGGAAACATCTATACTAAATAATAAAGAGGACACTCTGAGAAGTGAAAAAGCCAATGAAGAAAATGTAAGTTGGATTTGGTTCCATTCGTTAAATTATTTGGTACATTTCCTGCTGTGCTCAATCTCATGGTCTATTTATTGTTATTTTTACGCTAGTTCTGTTTTAGAATATTGCCATTTGGAAACATAATGATGACCTTCCCTGATAATTGTTATCATGATGTTTCAAGATTGTTAATAATATCGAAGACTTGAAGCAATCTGTTGAAGAGAAGACCTTAGCTGTAAAAAAGGCTGAAGAGGGAGCTGCTGATCTGAGAAGGAGAGTTGATGAGCTTTCTAAGAGTTTGGAGGATCATGAAAAAGAATACCAGGTAAAAGAAGAATATTTAGGTTCAATTTTGTGACCTTTGATGTCTATCAAGAGCACTTCCATTTTTCAAGACTTTCTTTGATCCTCTTGCTTGAAACCATTGGCAGGGTGTACTAGCTGGGAAGAGCAGTGCAAATGAGGAGAAATGCTTAGAGGATCAGCTAGCTGATGCAAAGATAGCAGTTGGGAATGCTGAAACAGAATTGAAACAGATAAAAACTAAAATCAGTCACTGTGAATCGGAACTGAAAGAGAAAACACATCAATTAAGGTCAAAACAAGAAGAAGCTACTGCTGTAGAAAATGAGCTAAATGCTAGAAAGAAAGATGTGGAGAGTGTGAAGATGCAATTGGAGTCACTTAGTTATAAAGATGGTGAGATGGAATCTTTGCAAAAGGTTAGATAGGCATCTCTTCTTCTGGTTTCTTTACCATCAAAATAGTTTCTAATTTTCTTTTGAATAAAAATTTCTGGAAAACAAACTTAAGGAGCGTGCATCTGAGATGGAATTGGTGCAAAAGTGGAAGGATGAAATACGCAAGCTTTCAGCACAATTAGCAAATGTTGAGTTTACATACTGTGACCCAGTCAAGAACTTTGATAGGTCAAAGGTGAAAGGTGTGGTTGCAAAACTCATCAAAGTAAATGATAGGGCAACAATGACTGCCCTAGAGGTTAGACAACCTTATAACTTTATGCCCAAGTTTGTAACCGGAAAATTATATATTGACCCTTTCATTGAATCATTTTTAGGTTACTGCTGGTGGAAAGTTGTTCTATGTTGTTGTTGACACAGAAAATACAGGGAAACAACTACTGCAGAATGGAGATTTAAGAAGAAGAGTGACAATTATACCTTTAAACAAAATACAATCTCATACTGTTCCCTATAGAATTCAACAAGCTGCTGCTAGATTGGTTAGTCGCAGCATTTCTGTTTCTTTCTTTTTTTCCTGTCCATTCTGATGTAATGATTGTTGAACTTTTTTTTGCTGAAAATTATTGTTACTTTAATTTCAGGTTGGTGAGGAGAATGCTGAACTGGCACTTTCTTTGGTTGGTTATGAAGAAGAATTGAAGGTATGCTTCTTTGAATTCATTTAGGATCCTACTCAAGTAAGAATATGGGTGCTGAAATCATTTTCATTGTTATTTTAAGTTCTTAACCTGATCTTTTCATCCAATTTTATTTTGTTTCATCTGGTTGGCTGTCATAATAAGCTGCATGGAAAATTTTATTGATATGGATTATTGGTATTCTTTTTCTTTTAATTTTGTATTAATATTAATCCTGTTCTTTCTAAATTTGGAATTCATTACAGAGTGCTATGGAATATGTATTTGGTTCCACTTTTGTTTGCAAAAACACTGATGCTGCTAAGGAGGTAATGACCATCATTGCTGCAGAGATTGCCATGATATTTACATTCTGGTCCATATACTTGACTGTTATTCATATCTTGTACATGTTGGATATTGGATCTTCATAATCTTGGTTCTTCTATGTACTCTATTACTGATTAGGCATTGATGAAGGCTTGATGATTTGTTTTTGTCAACATGCATTTAGCAACTATTTTCCCTGCTTGTTATTACTGATGATTCTTATTTAAAAGAGATGTTTAGTATTATCCATATGACCTTTTCTAACCCACCTATTGAGTTGCTTAGTTTTTCTTGCACTCTGATGATTTTGTACTAGGTGGCATTTAATCGGGAGATTCGCACCCCTAGTGTCACTCTTGAAGGTGATATCTTTCAGCCAAGTGGTCTTCTTACTGGTGGAAGCCGAAAGTATGACACTACTTTGTTTTTCATTGATTTATTTCTGGATTTTGCACATATATCTTATTAAACTTTCAGTAAGAGTTTCATAATGAAAAGCAGATAACATCTGACACAATAGCAGAACTTTTCTATTTACTACATTAATCCTGTTTTCCATAATATAAGTGAGGCAGTCAATCAGTATCTGAATATCTGTTATCATTTTTATATACCACTAGGTAATAGGTAACTAGTTAATTTGGCTTCACAGTATAGGCTTATTGTGGCAGGGGTGGTGGCCAACTTCTAAGGCAACTTCATGATTTAGCAGAGGCTGAGTCAAAACTTTCAATACATCAAAGAAGGTTGTCTGAGGTTGAAGCAAAGGTATGCCCTGAGTGAATTAAAAAAGATTGGTAATACGCCTAATGTATATTTAGATAGATATTGATGATTTTGTGATATTTGTTGAATTATACTATATATTAGGCATATTGCAAGTATGTGATGCTTGGTGGAAAAAAATCCCCGTTTAGTGTCTAGTGTTTGACACCGTTAATCTAGTCTCTGAATTTGAAATAATCGAATTGCCAGATTGAAGTTATCACTTTTATTAAACAAGGTGCAATATATTTCAGCCTTGTTACCTGCAACTTATATGCAGCTTGATTGGTGCCTTTTTCTGTTTAATGTCTAAGAGTTTATGAATAGAGTTAGATGAAGAGAATGTGAGAAATGAAGTCAGTGAGTTCTGATCTGCATGAACATTTTATATATAGTGAGGATACAAAGAAAACAGATTGATGACTAATAATTATAGAATAATCTTCCTAATTATTTACAATCAATATCAATCAATACTAATTATCAACAATTACTTATAATCAATCAACCTTTGATTATATCAATCATAATCATTATGATATTCGTCAACACTCCCCCTCAAGATGGAGTGTATAAGTCATATGTGCCTTGTAAGTTTTGGAAATGCAGGGTCCTCTTGCTACTTTTGTGAGAATGTCAGCTAGTTGATCATTGGAGTTGACATGGCTAGTGGAGATGATTCCATATAGGATCTTTTCTCTAATGAAATGACAATCAATTTCAATGGGTTTGGTCTTCTCATGAAAAACTGGATTAGAGGCAATGTGAGAGTAGCTTGATTGTCACACTCTAATGTCACTTGATCAAGCTCTTCAAATTGAAGTTCTTGGAATAATTGTTTCATCCACATAAGTTCACACGTCGCCTATACCATGGCATAATATTCAGCTTTAGCACTAGACTTTGCCAAAACATGTTTCTTGCTTGCCCTAGAGACTAGATTTCCTCCAAGAAACATGCAGTAACCAGTAGTGGATCAACTATCAGTAGGTTATCCTGCCCAATTTGCATTAGCATATCTGACCACTTGGGTGTGTTTTTGATCCTCCTAAAGTAAGCCCTTGCCAGGTGCTCCTTTGATGTATTTGAGGATATGTATGAATGCCTCCTAATGACTGGCATGTGGTGATTATAGGAATTGACTTGCTATACTCGCAACAAAAAATGTCTGGTCAACTGCTTGTCAAATAGTTTAACTTTCCAACCAGTTGTCGATATCTACAAGGATCTGTTATTGATAACATGAAGAGTATATGAAGAGAGTAAGATGAAAAGAATGTGAGAAATGTAATCATTAAAAACTGATTTACATGAACATCTTATTTATAGTGAGGATACATAGACAACACATTTATGACTAATAATTACGGAACAATCTCCCTAACTATTTACAATCAACAAGAATCAATACTGATAATCTGAAATTGTTCATAACCAATTGAATCTTAATCATATCAATCATAATCATCATCATATCTGTCAACAATGTCCAACATTACAAATCTTTTTTCTCTACATTCATGTGATAGGAGAACAGAGAATAGAACTAAAAAGAATAGGAGAATAGAGAAGGACTTGGAATTCAGAACTTTTTCATCAACTCACCTCAGTCCTCTCAAGTAAGATTACTAAGTGTATAGCTTAGTTAGCTAAGATTCTAACTAGCCATCATAACAAAGCATGACAACCACCAATTATAACAATTTCTCTTCTACATTCATGATACGCCTAACATTGAGTTGAGTTGCACATGTACTCAATAGAGAAGGTGAACTGGTAAAGCAAAAGAATCCGCTTTAGTGGACATAATTTAACTCATGTTAAGCTTGTTTTGTGAGTTAAGACATTTTAATATCCATGTAGACTGTGAAACAATGTTTTCTTTCTTGAAGATTATGCTTTTAGGAAATCATATTCACTATATATATATTTTTTAATACTTTGTGAAGCCTAGTTATTATTGATTGTTATCAGGAATTCTTTGTGGACTGTTTGACCTTTGATGATCTAGGGTAGCCCAGTTATTTTTGTGTGCTTATTTCTTATATATAAACTGATAGTTTGAAGTTGTTTCTTATTGCATCTTGAAACAACAGATTGCAAAGCTTCTTCCTCTTGAGAAGAAATGGAAAGACCTCAAAAGACAGTTAGAACTTAAGTCGTATGATCTTTCGTTGTTTCAAAGCAGAGCTGAGCAAAATGAGCATCATAAGGTTTTGGCTCTTTTTTTTCATTACAAAATTGATTCACAAAGGCTGCAATTTTACCTTTATTTCATTCCATAGTAAAATCTTTAATTTTCCTCAATGTTATTAATCATTCTCATTCTACTTTCTCTCTATTTCTCAATTGTCTTTGTAGCTTGGAGAACTAGTGAAAAAGATTGAGCAGGAACTTGCAGAAGCAAAATCTGCAGTCAAGGAAAAGCAACTTCTTTATGACAACTGTGTCAAGACTGTTTCATTGCTTGAGAAATCAATTACAGAACATGACAACAATCGTGAAAGTAGGCTAAAAGACTTGGAGAAGAAGATAAAGTCATTCAAATCCCAAATGCAGTCATCTTTAAAAAATCTCAAGGTTTGTTTAAAGTTCCAAAGCTTTATGATTATCATTTGTGACTTCTTTGAGTTAACATTCTACAATTGAATTATATCTGAAGTCTGCACCTAAGGTGATACCCAGACAGTTGCACTTGTGGAACTTCAGCTAGGAAGTCAGAATTTCAAAACTTGCTCAAATGGAAGGATGGGGTTTATGTAAGGGGGATGAGCTACTGCCATTATGCAGACCAAGATGTTATGGAACCTCTGATTAGCCTAATCTTGGAAATTGCTGGAAGAAGTTTCCATCCTTGCTATGCAATCACTAGTTGAAATTTTCTTTTCCTGTTGTATTTGTTGTCTGTAGAACTTATACTTTCTCTCTACCCTCATATCCCCCACAAACATCTTGCTTGTCAGCTTGGGATATTGAACTAGAAATGGGTAAATGATTAATGGTGTTGGAATTTTCCAGGGTAAACTCTTTTCGGTATGGAGGTTTTATAGTTAAACAGATTTTACTTCCATTATAATAAGTCTGCAGTTTAGGCTGGAACCTATTGACATACTTGTGGAATCAACAATAAAGTGGAAGAACATAAATCATAATTTGAATTTCTGATGAGTGGGAAGTAATGTTAATCTATAGATGTCAATATACCAAAGACGACATAATGGGAAGTTGAGATGGGATTTGAGGATTAGAATGCTGGGATTAGTAATAACCTCAGGTAAGTAATTCCTGTATGAAACAATTTTTGTTTTTTAAAATAAAGCTGGATGTTAAAATAATCACTGCAGCGATTTTTATTGGATGGGTTTGTCCACTGTCTTATTGTTTAATGACTTTGTAATGCCTACTTGCATTGTTTTATTTGCCGGTAGGGACATGATAATGATAAGGAGAGACTTGTAATGGAAATGGAAGCTGTTATTCAAGAGCGTATGTCCTTAGAGAATCAGTTAGCTTCTTTAAGGACACAAATTAATAATCTTGAATCAGAAGAAGAAGAACAAAAAATCAAGGTAAGCATTGACATTTATTTGGGCTTGTTCTTGTTCTCCACAGCATAATTTGTGTCCTGACACTTCTTAGTTGTAGGTTGCTGCTGCAAGAACTAATCATGATCAAGTTCTTTCGGAGCTGAACTCAGTTCGCCAAAAAATGAAGGAATGTGACAAGGAAATTAGTGGTATTATGAAGGAACATAAAATACTTGAACATAAACTCAGTGAAAATAATCTTGAAAGGAAGAGGATGGAGAATGAGGTATTTTTTTTTTAAATTGTTTTTCTGCACCTTCAAAATTAATTTGCTGAACAATTTTGCCACTCTTCAAGGTAAAACGGATGGAGATGGAACAAAAAGATTGTTCTGTCAGGGTGGATAAATTGGTAGAAAAGTATGCATGGATTGCTTCTGAAAAACAGTTGTTTGGAAAAAGTGGAACTGATTATGATTTTTCTTCCCGAGATCCTTGTAAAGCAAGGGAAGAACTTGAGAAGCTACAAGCTGAGCAGTCAGGGTATGTGCCTTTGAGAATTTATCGTATTTGCTATTACAAGTGATCTGCACCCTATCATACTGTTGTCTTCTTTGAAACAAAATGATTTTTCTCTTGCTCACTTATGAAGGCTTGAGAAAAGGGTGAACAAGAAAGTCATGGCAATGTTTGAGAAGGCAGAGGATGAATATAATGATCTGATGTCCAAGAAAAACATAATTGAGGTTATTTTCAATCTATTTCAACTTTATACCTGTCTTGCATATCTTCTTATTCTGTTTATTGTCTTGCTTAGAATGACAAATCTAAAATCAAGAGGGTGATTGAAGAGCTAGATGAGAAGAAGAAGGAAACACTAAATGTTACCTGGGTTAAAGTTAACAAGTAAGTTTACTTTGTAGTTGTCTGCTTAAAAGATTTGTCTTATTCTATTTACCCTTCCCATTTCTGATTGCCATCTTTTAAATGAAACTGGTTGACTCTGATGTTTTTGTTCTGTTTATATAGGGACTTTGGATCCATCTTTTCTACTTTGTTACCGGGTACAATGGCAAAGTTGGAACCTCCTGAGGGTTGCAGTTTTCTTGATGGTCTTGAAGTTCGTGTTGCATTTGGTAGCGTGTGGAAACAGTCCTTGTCAGAACTAAGTGGTGGTCAACGATCACTACTTGCACTTTCTCTGATTCTTGCGCTGCTTCTATTCAAGCCTGCTCCAATTTACATCCTTGATGAGGTATGCTTTACATGAATTTATTTATATTTTTTATTTGCTCAGACCTAGTTAACATAGGATTGCTTGAGTATTTGAAGAGACCAAATTCTTGGGAGTTTGTTTGGCCTATAACTTTTGGCACTTGTGCAAAATTTTATAGACTAGAGTTTCATGGTTTTTATTTTCACTTTCTCTGATTTCTTAGACTAGAATTTTCTTTAAACCACAATTTTTTATGGGATGTTTTATACTTCTTCATTTTTAATTTTTCTTGAGTCTTTTTATGTTGCTAGAACATGGAAATGAGACAAATTATGATAGATAAGTTTTACTTTAAAAAAAAATTCAGGGAAAAAAGAATTCATTGAACTATAGAGAAGAGAAATGGAAAAACTTGGACAAGAAGCTCTCTCAAAACAAAGGAAAACATTAGAATCATTAGCTCAAAAGAGCTTCCTTTGTCCCCCTCTTTTTTCTCTGGGGCCATTCTACCCATATTTTATTTTATTCTAACCAAAGATACCAGAAATCAGCCTTGACAGCACATTGACATATAACTTTATGCTCCATCTTACAGCCAAAACCAGTTTACTTAATATGTAATTAAACCTGCAAATTCACTGGACATACCCGATCCTGCTAAAAATAACCAAATGACCACTTCAAATCTGCCAAGGCACTTCACAGTGTTGAACAGATAATGATTTGTTTCTGAAGCCCAAAATTTGAAGTATGTCATTTGTATAAATTTTATTAAGTGCTGCAGTCCAAAAAAAATGAAGAAAGAAAACAGACCTTTATCTGTGAGAGAAACTTGGATTCCGAAAAGATTTAGACAAAGAAAAATTGAGTCCATTCATGTTTTGAACAAAAAAATTATAGAAACAAGAGCTTGAATAAGACATGAAGAATCTAAATCCGAATCCCAAATCTTCATATTTGGCAACTAGAAATGTGAAACAAAGCTAGGATTTCTCATTACAAAGCTAGGTTATCAATAATTCTTATATTTACATTTCTAGAGAAGTAAAAAATCCAAGAAGAATAATTACTTTTTAATGATTATAAAATCAACAATTGGAGCATTATGAAAAAGTAGATAACTGATAAATATGAGGGGAAGAATCTGAGAAAGAAGATTTCCCGGTCCACTGATTCCAAAACTGTCAGCTGGAGCCATTTCCAACTTGAAAAGAAATTGAAGTTAAAATTGATACACCTAAGAGATAGCCTTCTAGGGGCTTGGATGAGTAGCTGCGATCCAACCGTTAGGATCCTAACTATTCTGGTGTACTCCATATTTGCTCCTAAATACCATATGCTGTAAAGAATTAGGCTCCAAAAGAGATTGACAGCCATTTAGCCAATATGGAACCATATTACCAAGGTCCAGCCGTCTACACATCCCAATTGACCAGGTGGTCTTTTTGGGTCTTACTAGCCCCAGACCACAAGAAAGCCTGCATAGTCTTCTCCATCCTATTAGTTACCCCTACAGGAATCGTAAACAAAGAGATAATAAAGTGGGGCACAAGACAGAGAAGCCTGGACTAAAAAGTAAGCCCCTTTTCAACTTTCCAACCTTTTTGAGATCTTGTGCAATATTGCATCCTGAAAGGACACAGCTCACAGCACAAGGATTACCTTCTTGGGGAACACCCAAATAAGTTAGGGTCGATGCAAAATCCCACAACCAGCTATCTCAATTGATTTTCCCACAACCCTATCATTGGCTTTAATCACCTAACAACTCTCACTTGGCAGGATTAAAGTGAAGAGCAGACGCAACCTCAAAAACTTGAAGCAGAGAGGGCACATGCTGAAAATTTTCCTCATTCAGAGGTAGAAAGTGAATAGTGCCATTAGCAAATTGTAAACAAGCGACTTCCAACCCCTTCAACCCAACCAACAAGCTTTGAACCAACCCACTTAGAAATTCTTGTAAATAAATGACACAACATATTTTTGGGATTGAAGTAAACAAGGAGAGGTTCCCTGTGCCTGAGGGAGTGCTCTCACCATTAACTGCCACAGAGAACACGATAGAAGAAAGGCAGCCTTGAATCAAGCTTTTCTAGCCCTCACCAAAACACTGAAGACTTTGTCAAGGAAATTATCATTGGCTTTCTCAAAATCCAACTTGAAAACTAAACCTATTTGCTTTCACAGTTTAATGTCCTTAACTGCTTCCTTTGCTACCATCACAAGAAAAAAGAATAATCATCCTGCCACTTAAGCACTTTGGTCTGAACATAAGAAATTATATGGTTTTGAATTTTTTTATTATAACAGCATGGAGTACTTTGATTGTTGCCCCTTACAAAATGCTTGTTTTTGTGAAGTCATAATTTTTAATTTTCCCATTTCTCTTTTTTTCCTTTTAGGCTTGATTTTTTGTGACTTCCAATTCTGCATCTGTTATAAATTCCTTTAATACATTTTGGAAGCAGTTATTATACAGCCAAGCCTAGTTATATTAATTGTTGAATTTGTTACAGGTTGATGCAGCTCTTGATTTGAGCCACACTCAAAACATAGGGAGAATGATAAAGGCTCACTTTCCACACTCCCAGGTATGAGGATTGTTTTTGGCACTATGGTATTTTTTTTCTGTTTCAGACAATTACTTTTCACTGTAGGTTCAGTAAATTTCTCGAGATTTATACCATCAATTTGTGCTGTTCAAATCACCAAAAGGAAACAAAAGAGAATCTTGTCAGGGGTTTAATGTCTATTCTCTGGAAATTTGCACTTTAGCACAAACTGACCTCGTGGTGATAACGAGTTTTCCACCACCCCCCCAAACACAACCAAAAAGCACCTCTCTCTCTCTCTCTAACCAAGCACTAAAAATAGTTCAAATGATGGTATATCTTCATTTGGCCATATTGATTCTTTAGTGATAAGATATGACAGTAACCTCAAGTGGAGGATCTTGAGGGAAAGAATAGTCAGTAATGCATCATCAGATCTGTGGTTGTGGTTGATTCTTATTAATTGTACGCAACTACATGTAACCAGAAAAATCTCTCTCTGGAAGCCATAACCTTGTCTTTTTATGTTCCTTGGTTTGCAGTTTATTGTGGTTTCACTGAAGGAAGGCATGTTCAACAATGCTAATGTTCTTTTCCGGACAAAATTTGTGGATGGTGTCTCAACTGTTCAGCGAACTGCTACAGCTAAGTAGAGCAAGTGATATATTGAGGTTACTTATTTATCTACTCTATGTCGTCTCTACTTATAACATGGAAAATTGAGTTTTAGTTCGTTTGATCTACTGAAGATATATACCTTGCCTTGAAAATAGGAAGTTATAGCTAGTTTGTAGTTATTAGAAATTTTAAAACCTATCCACTCTATTTCTATGATGAAAACCGGGGATGACAGTGGTTATCTATAATCCATAAATTTATACAATTGATATAAATGGATAGGATCAAGTTGGGTCCAATTTTGAATGGATGGCATGGTTATAGATGTATTATGGATATTCATTGGGTCCATCTACTGCGAGCTAAGCTAAATCCCCCTGCTCTCCCATCTAGTTTTCAATTTGATAAACGTCTGATTTTCTTCCTAAATTAAGACCATAGACATGTTTTGTCAATTCTGCATTTTGTTGCCATAATATTTTTGTTCTTTCACGTGGGTACGTTCATTTGTTTTTGTTGGATTCAAAAACCCAAACATAAAGAAAGCTGTCAGAGAATGAAGAGGAAATTATTAGAATTGTACTTTCTTGATTTGCAATGTTTACTTCTCAATATATGAATTATGTTGGTAGAAGTTTCGCATGAACAAATTACATATTAACTGTTACATACAAAAGATAGTATACATTTCTCCAAGATCTCACTGACCAGATATTATTGTACTTCCGTTTCAGATGGCCGCGTGTAGCAAAATGAGAACATTAAATTGCCACTGTAAGTTCAAGTTGTGTAAAGGAAGTACTAAACTTGTTAGAATCTGTGTATGTAATGTCATTATACATTGGTTTGTTCCCTGTTAGTCTGTACAAAATTTGTATTAGAGAAACCTTCTTGGACTTTTAACCTCCTGCTGACTGAGAAGGAAGTTTATTTATGTTGCCTAATAGAGTTCTGGGTTCCACCGTCTGTCAGTGTTACTCTAGAGAATTGATTAATGACGTGTGCGTGTGTGGGAACGTATTTTAATCTTTAGAGGGATTTTTAGATAGATTGTATCTAAAATAAATAGATTATGCCATAATCATTATGCTAATGATAACTAAATGTTTGTCAATCTATTTCTGATAGGTTGGGACTTTTTTTTTTAATCAAACCATTATGTATTTGAAATAAGCATTGGATTTCAATAAATCAGGGTCAAGCTAGATAAGATTACAAGATGACAAAAATCAGTAAGTCTTTAATGTAAATGCATATTTAGAACTTATATGAAACAATTAGTTAAACTGATGTAATTTGTTATTAGTTGAGTTATACGCTTGTTGGTTGGGTAAAAATTTTTTTTTCCCTTTGTATATTGAGTTCCTTAAAAGAGTTTTAATGGGTTCCAACGTTAACAATTTTGGTCTATGAGAACTAGATTTGCATGTTGAGTCTAATGCCCAACCGTATCATGTGCATTAACTTTGGCCATCATGTTTGATCATTTTCTTCAACTTGGAGCATCTTCCTTTTCAAAGGTTGGATCTGAAATTAATTAATAAGGAGCTCTAAATTCATTACGGATTAATGCTTTCATATTAGTTTCAAATCAAATTAAAGTGATTAAATTAAATTGATTAACATTAAATTAATAAATAAGAATGTATAATGAATTTTTCTTTCACATACCAACTGATTAAATCAATGTTTCTTAGTTTTTTTTTCATTTTACTTATAAAAGGGTTCAGGATCTGGGGATTGGTGTAAGTAGGCAATTTAATAGTATTTAAGTCTTCTAAAATAATTTTAAATTTTAAATTTGTTTACTAGAAATATCTTTCATTTTAAAATCGTCACCCATTTTTTTTCTATTTAAACTTAAATGATAACTAATTTTTTGACATCATAGTGGTTTTGATTATTTATTCATGTTTTATGTATATTCTTTTCAACATAACAATATTTTAATAACTTTGAGAAGTTTTCCTGAAATGTGAGCTAGCGAATACAAAAATAAATCTAAATTGGTAAGAAAGGTTGATTCAATTGTTAAGAATACATCTCATGAGTATAGGTTCAAACTTTTTTGATGAAAGGTGGGTCTTCTATAAATATTTCTATAAATACTTTTTATTTCATGAGATCTACTCAAATTCTAAAGACTTAATTTACCTAAACTTTATCATAAAAATAAAAAAAAATCCATATTAAATTGATCACTTCAATTGAAAAACTAGTCAACTAACATCTAAACGAGCAAGTTTGAAATTTTCATAGAATCATTGGGCCTGAAAATTGGTCAGAAATCAATTAAACTGGGCCAAAAAAAGAAAACCCAATAGGGTTAGAACTTAGGTTTGATGTTTTGAAGCTCTTTATTTTTTCCCCGCAATTTAGTTTTTTTGTTAGTACAAAATGACATTTTGAAGGCTTCAATTTTCTTTTTATATTATAATGTCATATAAGTTTGTACCAATATCTCTATTGAATCTGATTTGGTTTTAAAAACATTGCTAATACCATCAGGTCGTTTATTATTGTTACTACTACTACTACTACTACTACTATTATTATTATTATTATTATCATCAATATTTTGGTCTGTCTCATAAATTTGTTGCATTCGTATATTCTTTATCAATGAAAGTCTTGTTACGCTGTTAGCCTCCTTCTAACATTTACGCAAGGATTCAGAATTTTTTGATTGAATTTGATTTTTAATCATCCTTTTCTCAATTTTTTGTTGACATTTGTATCCGCTTCATGAGTACAAGTCTTGCTATGCTCACATGAGGATTTAGAATTTTGTGTCCCACTATGTGTTCGGTTTTCTATATAAATGATCACTTAATCTTGCTTTGTAATTCACAATTAATTTGCTTTGTGAATGAATGAATAATCAATCATTCATAGCTTTTAATAACAAGTTTTGTATTGTGTTTGTAAGGCAGGTTCTCATACTTGCTTTGCTTCTCTTTGCATTGGCTATGGCAAGAAGACGCATTAATCCTCCAGCTCTTCGTAAGTTTTCATATATTTTTTTTTTGGAAACAAAAATAAAAAAGACAAGCAATATTTTCCAAAATTCTCTTGCTTAATCACACTGCTTATCTATATGTAATGCATGGATTTAGATGAATAGAATACATTGTTTGCGATTTATGAACAGTGTATCTTTCTATAGATACAATATCTAATATTGATATTTTAATAGATATTGATTTCTTTTATTTTTTCAATGAAATGATTTCTTATATTTTATTATTAGATTTCTCAATCATTACTGTGCGTGTGTGATGGAAATCTCTTGCTGTTGTAAATTCACTGTTGTGTAATTTTTTGATTATTAAAACACGTGTGAATTCAAAATTACTTGAGATTATCCTTTAATAGTTAAAATATAATAAATGAATAATTTGGAAACGGATTCAGTGCAGTCCGAGTATTTTCAATCCAATATAAATTAAATTAAATTAAATTATAGAAACCTTGAAAATTGATAATTGAACATTATTTAATCACTATAATTTAATTTAATTTTCTTTAAAAAAACTTTTAACTTCATTGATAGAACTTTCTTAATCTTACTACAACTTTTCTTGATGATCATAATTTTACTGAAACTCAACCCGTTTTTAATTTAAACGACCAAATTTTGATTAGATTATGAAGATAACTTAATTAACATAGGTATAAACACTTATTCAACGTGATGGATATCAAAAATAATTGTTTGTTAATTACGTTTATCCCTGCGTACACATAACCAATTTAATTTCTGTTTTAATTTTAATCCCATCTATTATGACATAGGAAACACTCTAAATTACAATATTTTAACTGTTGTGAAATAAAGTTTAATTTTATTTATATGGATTATATTAAGATTAACACTAGCCGTTGGCATAAAAAAAATTATATTAACACTAGCCTTGTCTTGCAGATGAGGAGGATAATGTAGCTGCTGAGCAACCTTGATATATATAGCAACTATGATGAATTTGAAATCCCTTATGTTGTGATGAAAAAATAATCTTTATTTTGAATAAAATTTGAATTCTCTTATGCATATACAAAACTGCATAAGATTAGTTCAAGTAGTAAAATAGAATGAAGTTTTAGTAGAAATTAAGGTTTCCAACCATATAACAAAAACAAAGTTATTGTTCAGTTGGACAATTTAGATCTAAGTCATTTACAGCACTGGTTATATAGCCGATTGAACCAATCTAACTTTTTATTTTTATTTTTATTTGCAGACTGCAGACTCTGAATGAAATATAAAGAAATATATATATACGAAAAGATAAGACCCATTTCTATTTGTTATTTCAAAACAACCTCTAAGAGACAATCATAAACATGATACCAAAGTGTCAAATGCGTATTCATGACATGAAATTAAATGTACCAACTAGCATATAACGTTACAATTTTGTGTTGAACCTCCTAAGTCAATATGTTAAAACCAAATTATGTCTTGAAAAGTATTTATTTTTCGTATACCTTTGATCATTAGAGGGTAATAAGGTGTGTTGCCTCTCTTTCATGATATATTTGGGGTTGTAATAAAGTGTGGTGACTTTCAGCATCATAATCTCTTTCCTACTTTGTTTCAAGAGGCAAGTAGAGGCTATAAAGTCTTTTATGCCTAAGATCCAAAATCAGACAACATGGGCAGTGAACCTAGCATAAGAAAATATATATATATATATATTAAATAAGCAAAGTGTTTAATTTCATAAAAACAACCGAATCACTATCGCTTCTGAGTAGATTATAATGACTTTCCTTGTGAAATTTCCTGTCAGTAAATGCAGGGTAACCTGAGGATAAAATTTGAGGAAGAACCCATAGATCTAAAACCTATTAGATTCTTTACTAGGCCATATATTCAAGGGGGTGTTTGATACAAAATGGGAATGAGAAAAATAAAAGAAAGCATAAAGCTTTCTTCCATAAACATAATAAGCTCTTTTTCTGACAAAATCACTTTAACATTCACCAATCATAACTTTTATACTTTCCCTCACCTTTTTACTCTCCTCAAATTCATTTTCTATGCATCAAATGCAGCATAAATTCATTCTACATTTACTGTAAAAGATTTTTCAATATGTCAATGGATATGCTGCACCAGACACAGATAGGCAGAATCAAACAAACCAACAATGTGAATGAATTCAATTGTTATCATCCATGTTGATTAGTAGACGAGCTTTTAAAGAACAAGATCCACAAGGAAGAATCACTGACCCTGGTAAAGCATCAACTGTAAGTAATGAAATCTCACTTCCATCCCTCACCAAGGAATACCCCATTTTCTCCAATTCTATAGAGTTTATGGAGAAGTAATCACCACATCTACACTGGTAAGAGAGCTCCAATGCTTCTCCAGCTTCTTCTGCGATCATATCCTGCAAGCTTAAGTCTTCTGCAACCTCAGTAGCCATCGCATTCTGCCTTGAACCATGCAGCTTATTATCATATATCAATCGAGAGCTTGAATTGCCAAGAATTTCCCATGCCTTCTGTACAATAAGGAATTTATCTCCTGATATTTGATGACCGCTTGACATCTCAGATGTCTTCAACAATTTATCAGGATGTGAACTGAGGATAGCACTACGATAACTGGCACGAATCTCTTCATAGCTTGCATCTTCCTTCACATTCAGAACATCATAAAGGGTTTCCTCATGGGCATTCTTGTCCAGAAGCATAGTTGGATGCAGCTGGTTCTCAAATCGCTGTCAGTACAAGACTTTGTCAAAATCTGACAACAACAACAACAACACCTGAGGAATAAAAAAAACATTGTATTATTACATAACAAGCACAAGTTACCGTAATTGAAGCTAAAATTATATACAATATTCAAAAAGAAAATTATGAATATAATATGGTCAAAGGGGAGTCCCATGGTATCCCAGCAAGTTCTTAACTATCATGGTTGCTCATGAGTTAGACTGCAGGGAACCACACGAAAAAACTAAGGGCCCAATTGGTTGGGCGAAATTTCAGTAGGGGAAATGGAAGCCAGCCTCCTTTTCACATAGATTGAACATTATAAAAAATTGCATACATTGAACGTTAAAATATTTTCATAGATTGATAAAGAGAACTTAAATATTTTCAGCATTTTCATAGATTGAAAAATTATTTGCAAAGAAGCACAACAGGTTTGCAAGCCAAACATCAGCAAATTGACCACTTTAACTCAAACGAAAATCTTTGCTCCACATCAATGTGACACCCAAAGAGAACGACTATAATCTCATCATTGAAATGTTGGATGAAAATAGAGATTTAGGTGCATGGAATCCGAACCTCGAAGACAGAAATTTCACCCCCCCCCCAACGCACTCTAACCCACCAATTTTCTCGCCTCTGTCACCGCTCTCATTTCCGGGGCCGATTCCCACTTCTCCGTCAAGCCTCAGCCGACGGCGATGTTGCTGCACCGAATTCCCTCACACCCGGCTTTCCCAAGTCGTTCTTGCCCAAATATTGGATCTAGACACCGATTTTCTCTCACCTCCGGCACCGCTGTCACCGCCGACAACGAATCCCTCTTCTCCGTCCACTCTCTCGGTCGCCGGCTATACGTGCTACACCCAAAACTACCGCCCCGCCAAGCCCTCCTTCATTCTATCGAACGATTCAGAGTCTAAGAGTGTTTGGTTGGAGATTTTTTTATGGTTTTTTAAAGGGAAGGGGAGGGGATTGGGAGGGATTGAATCCCTTCCCTTACTTGCTAATAAAATTGGAGGGACCTCCTTCACCCATTAATAATTCTCCCAAATTTGGGGTTTTTTTTTTTTTAAGGAGAGGGAGTATTTATTATTTAATTTTTTTTAATTTTTTTTAATTTCTTTCTGAACTAAATAAGATTTTATTAAAATTTCTCTAATCTTTTTCCCTCCAATCCCACCAAATAAGGGAATTTAAAATCCCTCTAATTTTTTCTCTTCCAATTCTCTTTATTAAAATCTCTTCAATCCCCAAATAGACCGTAATTTGCCTTGTAAAATAATGACAAAATATTGCATGACAAATTTACATTATTATGTCATTCAATATTGATTATATTAGAATGGCTTATTTTTTATTCAGTAATTTTTTTGGGTGACATTATTCAGTATTTTTTTATTTTATTGTAATTCAAATTTTTAATATTGAATGACAATATACATATTTAAATTTTAAACCGTACCATAAGCCAAAAAAATATAAATATCAAAGTTAAATTTTAAGTAGATTATTTTTTAATTTGAATCTTTTATATTTATTAAATAATTATATGTATTTAAAAAACTATATTCTTTATTCCTTTCTTTCTGATTGAATTCTCCATTCTTTTCTTTATCTACCTATTAATATCCTCTTAACAATATTATTGATTAGAATCAATTGGGATGATTATTTAAAAAATAATTATTCTACAAATATACTATCAAAATTAAGGTAGATCATTATTTTTTAAAGGTGGGATAACATGTGGGTCAGAGGTAAGGGTTCAAATAATCATGATAAAATAAAAAAGATATTATTTTTAAAATTCGTGTATTTATCAAATAAATATATATTTTGATAATTTAATAATTTCAATTCAAATAATTATAGTTATTAGGATTGATAATAATTAATGTTCAGGTTAACTAAATTGAATTTCGTACACCAAAAAAAACTGAATTTCAAAATTTTCCATAAATTTTAAATATAAAATGGTTCTAAAAAATTACTTATTATTGAATTATATAATTAATTAAATAATTATAATTATTTTGGGTCTCAGGCCATTCATTACATTACTTGGTCAACCTACAGTTTAGAAATTTTGGCCACCTATTTTCTCCCCGTCTATAAAGTAACAACCAGCCCCAAACCTCCCCAAAAAACAAAAAGTGCGAATATTCTCTTGAATTCTTTATTATGAAGTTTTTCATATGATTTAAAAAAGAAAAGTACAGCACTGGAATGAGCAAAAACATAGATAATATGTTTTGGAATAGATAGGAAGAAAAATCATTTTTCTTGGGTATTCAACAAATCCATTTGTTGCCATTTAAAACAAAAGTTTTAAAAGCACTTTTTCTAATTTTCCACAATGAATTATGAAAATTTAACAAAATTAACCAAAATCCATGCATGCGGCTTGTTAATGATGGAATGAAATTGCCTACAGGCAACGATCGAATCTGAAAGTGAAGTTGAGAATGGAATTGTGGGGAAAAAAACTTGAGACTAGAACATGTGTTGGCATTCAAAAAACATAAAAATGAGTAAAACTAAAAGTAAAAGGCTGCTCTTGTTTGGGCCCCAGCCCACGATAAAATGAGCAGTATGAAGTGGTATATCTGTTAAGCAGATTTGGTCCAGCTCCACGAAAGGGCAAGTTTTCTTGGTCAGCCCACAAGTCAAATAAAGACTATGGTGTATTTTTTAAACATCTACTGTGCAATGCGCCGTTGTGCAAGGAAAAACATTTTTAGAAAAGTTAAAATCCCTTAATGCCTAAAAAAAAACATTAGTTTACCATGCAATTTACTTTTCCACATGCTTGGAAGCTGTAATACCTTTCCAATAACATACATTCTCTGCTTTTGAGATCATACACCATTATACATTTGCAAATTCAATTTTCTTTTTACCGTTTTCCCAAATAAAATTCTTTAAAATTATAAGAACTTTAAAATTTTTGAAGGATACAACATACAAATATAACATAAATTTCAGAAAATCATTCATTTGATGGGTTATGAAATATGTGTTATTATAAAAGATAGCATGAAATTCTAAATGAGCTATTTTTAGGAGGTTACTTAGATACACAAATCACTATAAATATTTATATCACAAAATAAATTGACATTAAATAAAATAGTTGCAGTGTACATGTTTTAATCCACTAGTAGTAAACAGAAAGTAACAACAAATCGAATCTTGCAGAAAAGCTGACATAACGATACTTGTTGAATATGTGAGGGCTCTGACTTCTAATTGATCATGGGGTTCAGTTCCATTAAGATCTTTCACACTTAATTGGTTTTGCCGAGTCTTGAACAATGAGATAGGTTCAGGGTTTGAAGAGAACTTGAAAGAAATATGTTGTTTGGGATACTGATCAAACGACTGCATTTTCTCAAGTTGAAGAATAGAAGCTTTTCAAGAGTTCCAATAGATGGATGAACATGCAATAATCCAGTACATCCTTCAAGATTTAGTGTCTCAAGACTTCGCACACCACTAAGATCTGGTGTCTCCACTAAACTTTTAGAACCACTCAGATCTATGCTTCTTAAGCTTCCCAGAATCTGTAAATAAAAAGGATGTGAGCAAATAGAATCAGCTAATTATCATTACCAACAACCGACCATTCTGAACTACAAATTAAAATTCTATTTATTGAGCAAAAGAAAAGCATGAATAAAAAAAAATACATACATTTACTATCATTCAATTGTTTGTCTAGTTCACCTTTTACCGTTATTGTTTACCCAATACAAAGAATACTATTGTACCTTTCTCCCTTCCCATAGTTGTCTAATGTTGCTGTCGGGCATGATTAATTCTTTTAGATGATATGGCTCAAAACTTGCTGGTAAATAGCTGAAAGAAAATTTATGCCATGAAAGAAATCGTAAGCTGTTGGAAAGATTACTCAGGTTTCCTGAAAATTTTACATCAGGTAGTATGAGTATTCTGAGGTGGCTCATTTGTGATAAAACTTCAGCCTTTAGTACAATCTCTTCCGGAACTTCTTCATTCAAAACAATGGCTTCAACTTTTTCCGTTCCCTAATAATGAACACATCATAAAGTAAGAGACTATGTTTGATTGAATCGATTCCTTGAACTATATCAACTCCTATTATTCTAAAGAAAGGAAAAAAAAAACCTCAGTACGTAATGCAATTATGAAAACATAACTCACAGTGTTGACAACTTGTAGATCTTGGTATGACCACAGCCTACTCCACTTTGCTGGCTCATCAGGAAATTCTCTTTTTGCAATTTTCCGTCCCAATTCTTGCAACAAATCATGCATCCACAGTGTTCCATTCACAATGCTGAGGAGTGATCTCTCACGGAGAACCGAAATTGAAATTGCAGGATGGAAACCACAATAGTCTAGAATTTTTTTGACACAGCTCACGTCTGCTCCCTTAAAGAAACAAGCAATGTCTAAAAACGATGCTAGGTCGCCATAGTCAAGCTGAATCAAACTTGTTTCAAGAACTTGCATAACATCTGCGTTAGGGATTTTTTTCAATCTTTCTAACTCAGAGCTCCACTTTGATTTTTGTCGCCCAAACAAACGGGAACCTAACACTACGATTGCCAATGGAAGGGCTTGAGCATATTGAAGCAGAGTATGGGTCACCACTCGAAAATCACTCAAGGGATCATCACGTTTGAACGCTTTTCTACAAAGAAGTTGAAGAGCTTCATCATCTTTCAACTGTTCAACCTCGTGGATTTGAGTCACGCCATGCACACTTAGAATATGCTTATCTCTACTTGTTATGATGATTCTACTCCCTGCACCAAACCATTCAGGATTTCCAACCAATTTCTCCAATTGATCTACATGGTCAACATTATCAACAACAATAAGAGTTTTAAGGTGGCCAAGCCTCTTGCTTATTAAATCGGTTCCTTCGCGATGGTTCCAAATCTTTTCATTATACTGCAGTGTTTTGCGAAGGAGTTGTTTTTGTAGGCGGACAAGACCTGTAGGACCCTCGCGAACTATACTACTTACATCGAGAAGAAGACAGGAAGCTTCAAATTGGTGAGAGATTCTATCGTATACAACAGCAGCAAGAGTGGTCTTCCCAACTCCAGGCATTCCCCAAATCCCTACCATTAATCGAACATCATCTGATTCTAAATCTAAAAGTTTTTCAACGGCTTCTGCACGAGATCTCATCCCAACAAGATCATCAGCTAGACTATGGAACCTATGACCCAATATGCGTATTGCGTCTGTAACGATTTCATCAATAATATCAGACTCTGACCTGGAAAAAAAAAAAAACACCTAGTCGATCATCACCTAAAGAAAATAAGGAGCTAAATATTGACAAGTACATAATCACAACGCAAAAATGAACAGAACAGTAAAGATTCATATATCTAAGAAAATTAAAATAATGAGGTGTTTCTTTTTCCAGATCAGATCTTCAGCTCTGATCTGGAAAAAGAAACACCTCATTATCACCTAAAGAAAATGATGAGGTAAACATTGACCAATACAATTTCACAAAGGAAAAATGAACAGAACAATAAAGACTCATACTCATATGTGTAAGAAAATCAAAATAAGAACAAGAGAAGATTACTTACCTCTTACGTACATCGTAACCGGCGAGATTGGCTACTTGAGTCCAAGCTGACTTCCATCTGTGTACCCTATCACCTAACCTTTTTTCATGTTCATCAAAGAACTTCTTATAATCCCCACTCTGTTCTCGTACATCAGATGGATCGACATCATAGAAAATGGGTATAACAGTGCATCCCGGTTCTAAAATTCCTTCAGAGATCTTGGCGAGTTCGTCCAAGCACCATGTTGAATCAGCATAGTTTTTGGAGAAGACGACCATAGAAATCCGGGATTCCTCAATGGCTTTGAGGAGCTCGGGTCGAATGGGTTCTCCCATGTGGAGCCTTTTGTCATCCAAGAAGGGAAATATACCTTTCCGTTGAAGAGCAGCAAAGAGATGAGCAATGAAACCGTGGCGAGTGTCCTCACCTCTGAAACTCAGAAACACTTCGTATTTCCAGGTCCTCCGAGTCCAAGATGATGACCTGCCTCGGACGCCATTGAAATCCATTTCAGCAATGGAAAAACCTCCTTCTGACACGGATGCCTTTATAGTCGGTGAGAAAGAAGAACACTGGAGTTTGTTTCCAAAATTTGGCTTGTTATTTTATTATTACCTGATTATCCGTAGATATATATGTGAGAGACATCTTCCAACTTATAACGTCGAATAAACATATATTTTTTTTTTTGCGTTGCCTTTTCTTTTGTTTCTTTGTGGTTGTCGGAGGGTCGGATGTCTTGGGTGGTCGGATGGCTGTGTGGAGGTGTGCTTGTTTGATGGGATTGAGTAGGATTTTTGTGGGTCGGGTCATGTTGTATTGCTTACTGTTGTCTTTAGGCTTCCTTTCTGTTTGTTATGTTTTTTCAGTAATATATGTTCTTGTTTTCTGATAAAAAAAAAAAAAAAGATAGCCACGAAGTCAAACATTGACTCAAGCCAAGTTGTCACTCACCCACCCACCTAAAAACTAAATAAAACAGAATATTCCTCCAAGAGTTACAGACAATCACATTTTCTATTATATTTTTTAAATATGTTTTTTTGTCATATATTTTTTTTTACTATGATTAGTTAATATTTACTAACACATCACTATAACTTTTTTTAAAACAACTTTATATTCTTATATGAAAATTTTAATAACAAACACTTTAAGCGATTTTATCTAATCTAGCTAATATATCTATAATATTTTAACCCACTATCCGTTATATATTTTTATCTGGAAAGGGGAAAATATCCATGATGTAAGATGTGATTATGTATTGTAATAATTTCACTTATTTATGAATTTAATTTAATCTATCAATGATTTCATGTTTTTTCACTTCAGTTCGACGCCATAAATCATATACCAACCTGCTGAGATATGCTAATCAGCTACTAGGAAGCTTCCATATATGAATGCGAAATACAATTGCACGAAAATTTGTTGGGTCAAAACGCGTATGGAATCCGTGTATGTAGCAGGTTCTGGGAACTATGAACCTCTCTTATTGCTTTGAACGCGGAAGTGTGGACCCATTAGATTTTGGCATCCGAAATTAAATGATGTAATAAATATTGTTTTTCCTCTTCTTAATAAATATTTTTCCTTTTTGGTTCATTTATGGTCACTTGTAACACATGATATGATTACAAAATCATGATTAAAAATTAAATAAATAGCAAAATATCTTTGAAAGACAAAATTATCTACCAATTACCCTACAAATACTTCTAATCTCAAGATAGCAGCTCCAATCAAGAAGTAGAATTTTTTTAAATTCAAAATAGAGAGAAAATAATTTCTAAGTAGTGAGAAACGAAATTATTTTTTTGTTGATATAGTTTTTATAAAATGATTTCTAAAAAATTATTTATATGGATTTTTAAAAACTTTTGCTACATAATGTTAAAATTAAAAAAAAATTACATTTAGCAACAACATCCATGCAAAATGATACTATAAATAAGAGTCAAGTGAAGGAATGAAGAATTAAAGGGGGACTCGGGGCTTTTCCTGACCCAGGCTTTTTATTTTTTTAATTTAACATTGTAGCAGGTTTTTTTTTAATTTTTTTAAATTAAAATTTATAAATAAAATAGTAAAAATTTATCTCTGCAGTCATATTAAAAAATTTAAAAATGTATAATATATATATAAATTTTAATTTCATAAAAAATAAAAAAATAATATAAAAACCTGCCACGGTGCTACCTGACAGTCTGACACGAGGTTCTCCCAGGTCAAGTGAAGGGGACTCGCGAGGAAAAGGTAGGGCAAATTTAAAGAAAGTCGTTTTGAGAAATTGCAGAGAAAGACCAGACGAATGAACACAATAAGGTGTACACCAGCTGGGTTCAGGTATTATTCCCAGCCGTTGCGCAGCTCGATTATTATTTGGACAAATCAAATCAGGTACCAGGTCGGGTTAGACCGGCATGATATTAAATAAATTTTTAAAATATTAAAAAATAAAATAAAAAATTAATTTTATTTATTATTAAAAATATAATTATTTATATAAAAATAAATTTTCTTAAAAAATAAAATTAGAATAAAAATTAATTTTTTAAAAATTATAAATATTTATTACTATATATTATTTTCACATAATATTAAATTAAAAATTAATTTAAAATTTTAAATAAAATTAAAATATCAAAATCTTAAAAAAATTTTTACAATAATAATATAATAAATATATTACATATTTATGAAGAAAATATTTTATAAAATTAAATTAATATATATAAAATAATAATTTTTTTAAAAATATATATATATACACTACCCCAACAAATTATAGTTAGCCTGATGCTAGCTAGCCCCGCCTAAACTTTGACCCGACATGATTGGGTTTGGCCCGATAAAACCAGGGCCGCGGTTTATGTGCACACCCCTAAACCTCAACTTCATGATGACTACGCCAAATCCGATTCCAAAAGTGAGTGAGAAAATCTGATTCCATCGATCCCGCTTAGCCATGGATGATTTCGAAAGCAGTCCATTATCAAGGCCGATCGATCTTTACCTGAGTTTTAGAGGCGACGACGACGACACTTGCAGATTCATCGGTTCCCTCTTGGCTGCTCTTAGAAGTGCCCTTGAAATTGACGATTTGAATATTTTCTGGGACGACAAGAAGCTCGACACAGGGAATTCCGCCATTCCACCTCATCTCCTCCAAGCAATTCAACAATCCTGCATATCCATTGTTGTCTTCTCCAAAACCTACGCTTCTTCTGTATGGTGCTTGCAGGAACTCTCAGAGATTGTTGCGTGCGTCAATGGTCAGCAGCAGCGGCACACTGTTATACCAGTTTTCTTCGATGTAGATCCATCTGAGGTACGAAAACAGAGTAATACCTATGAAAAAGCCTTCGCTGAACTTGAAGAAAGGTTCGCAGCAGATTTAGACCAGATACGCCAATGGAGGCAAGCTATGAGACAAGCAGCCGATGTGTGCGGTTCGGATATACAATACTAGTAAGTCTCAATATGCAAATTGTAGAGATTTTTATTTCAGTAACTGGTTGATCAATTGGTACAATACACTGTTAAAGTGAGTTAATTAATTCTGGTTAGCCACTCACATTTTGGGAGGGAATAGATTTGATTTATTTGGGGTCTTTGTTTTTGCTTTCTTCAGCCCAGGGTCATCATCCTCATACTCAGAAGATATTGAAAAAATCGTTACAGCTGTAAAGGAAAAAATGGGAAGGGTTATTCAATCATATGAAGTAGATCATATTTACAGACTTAAATGGTTGACGAAGGAACAAGCCCTTCAACTATTTTGCAGAGCAGCTTTCAGACGAGATTATCCTGTAAGAGGAGGTTATGAAGAGCTGACATACAGAGTACTCGAATATACCGATTGCCATCCATTAGCAGTTGTAATTTTGGGTTCATTCTTACGTCAAAAAAGTGTTACAGAATGGAGGAGGGCCTTGAAGCGACTAGAAAGAATTCCCAGCCATCAAATAATGGAGGTCCTCAAAATAGGTTTTGATGATCTAGATGCCGTGAATAAGGAAATATTTTTAGACATCGCATGCTTTTTCGTGGGGAAGAAGATTAATTGTGTAAAGGAAATTTTACATAATTGTGGTTTTTCTGCAGATATTGGGATTGAGCTTTTGATTAAAAAATCATTTATGACCATTCTAGATGAGAAAATACAAATGCCTTATATGTTGCAAGAAATGGGACAAGAAATTGTTCAACAAGAATGTCCTTCTAATCCAGGAGAATGGAGTCGGCTGTGGCTTTTCAATGATATTTGTCATGTTATGCAAGAAAATATAGTAAGTTTAGCTCACTTTTTTTTTTTCTAAGTAGAAAAATTACAATCTACACAAGTAAAGTAATCTGACTTTTCGTTGTTGTTATATAAATGCTTTTATCACTAGGCTACGGAAAAAGTTGAAGCTATGGTCTTGAATTCAGAAGGTTCCAAAGAGACTACCTTGAATATTGAAGCCTTGGCACAGATGACCAACCTAAGATTCCTCATACTTCAAAATGTGAATTTTGTTGGAGACCTCAATAGCCTTTCTAACAAGTTAAGATATGTTTCATGGCATCAATTTCCTTGTAGGTGTTTGCCATCAAATTTTGAGTCGCACATGCTTGTTGAATTGGTTATGCCTGATAGCAATGTCATAGAACTATGGGAAGGCCAAAAGGTAACATTAACATTCTTTTATCTATTTTTGGGAATTAATGGCTAATGCAAATAAATAAATAAATAAATAAAACAAGAGTTCAATTATTCAATCAAAACCATGATTAGATATCTTTTACATGTTATATTTTTCAATGATTATTATAAATATATTTTGTGCCGTGTTTTTACTTTCAAGTATAACTCAATATTGTCTTTATTCTCATCCTTTCTTCATTCACAGATGTTCCCTAATTTGAGAAACATAAATCTAAGTGGCTCCAAAACTTTGATCAAGACACCAGATTTTGGAGGAGTTCTAAATCTTGAGAGACTAGATCTTGAAAAATGCATTGGACTATTGCAACTTCATCCATCGATTGCCCAGCTATCAAAGCTCAACTTCTTAAATTTGAAAAATTGTATTAATCTTGTTAGTTTTTTTTTTTTGGTGAAAATTAATCTTGTTAGTTTCCCGCGTGATACATTTGATCTTCTCTCTCTAGATAATCTAAATTTAACCGGCTGCTCAAAACTTAAAATTGAAAACAATTTAAAGAGCGGGAAAGAAGTGAAAGTGCTCAACAGATGTTTGTTCTTTTTATAAAAAATGTCATTTTTTTTCTTTTACTTATGGGATGCAAAATCTATTGTTAATTTTTGTTTCCTTATTGACCCCTATTATTTATACCTCTCCTTTATTCTTCTTTTTCTTCTGCCTCTTTCTTTTTCATCTCCTATTGCATTCACATTTCTTTTATAGATTGAATCCCTTTGATTCTTGTCAATAAATTAAAAGATTAGGAGATTGGCCGAAGAATATCAAGTAAGACAAATATTTCTATCCAACTAATATGATTCTTTTACTCGCTGGGAGGTTAGACATAAAAGAAAAAAGAAAGGATGGAAGCAAGGAGATCAGTATTTCACTCATATTTTTGAAATACAAAGAATAACCAGAAGTTACAGTGTTGGATATGAGCAGCTTCTAGCCCTTAAATTCAACAATCAATCAGCCCTCCACTTTAGTTAAAAGTAAACTCCATCACATACTGAAAACTGGGTGCAAACATCTTAGGCCAAAATTCCTAGTTTCCTCATCAGTAAAAAAACTCCACCACATACGACTTTACTTGCTAGGTACACGATTTGATCCACTAGTAAACACAAAGTAACAACACATCCACTCATGTAGAAAAGCTAACATAAAGGTACTTGTTGAACATGTTGGGGTTCTGACTTCTGATTGATCATGGGGTTCAGTTCTATTGAGTTCCTTCACACGCGATTGATTCTGCAGAGTCTTGAACAACGAGAGACGTTCAGAGTTTCAAGAGAACTTGAATGAAATATGCTGTTTGGGATACTCATTAATTGAGTGCATTTTTTTCAAATTGAAGAATCGAAGCTTCTTAAGCTTTCCAATAGATGGATCAACGTGCAATAATAGAATACATCCTTCCAGATTTAATCTCTCAAGATTGGGCACACCACTAAGATCTGGCGTCTCCACTAAACTTTTAAAACGACTTAAATCTATGCTTCTCAACACTGGCTGAAACTGCAAAAGACCAAAAGGGTGGAGCAAATAGTATTTTTTTTCCAAAAAAAAACTTTATACTAATTGCATGATGTAAAAGTTATTAACATTGAATTAGAGTATTTTTTAAAGTTATTTTATATTTCACACAAATTTATTCATTTTCTTGATCTGGTTGATTTTTTCTTTTATCTTTCATATTAAAAAAATGAAGGAAGTAATATTTATACACCTTTAGCCCCTCCCCCCTCCCTACACCATATAGAGGCAAGTTTTATATACACTACATACATAATAAATAAATAAATATATATACATTATATATATTATTGATATATTTAAAAAACTACAATATATATTTTATTAGTTTATTAAAATATTTTTATTCTTGACTAATATTAACTTTTCATGAAAAAATGATACTCAATATTTTCCATTTTTTTATGAAAATGTTTAGATTTAGTTATCATACAAATACATTTACATAAATATAGGTTTAATTTTTGCAATTTAATTTACATATAATATTAATTGAGAATTGTTTAAACATGTTAAACATATAATTTTAAGGTCTCTATATATATTAATTTATTTATATAAAATTGAAGGATCTATCCTAATTTTTTGTACAAATCATCAATTACAGTGTCATATGTAAATATATTGAAAATAAAATTTTTTAATATGTTTTATATAACTTGCCCTTAAAATTAATATATTACATATATAGTTTCACTTTGTATATAATCTTTAAAATATTATAGGATTATACATAATTTATCATTTCATATTTTTTAAGTTACAAAATTATTTTGAAATATTAATTATCATAAATATTTAAAAATAAATTAATAATAAAAAATATATATTAATTTTAAAAAAATTGGCCCTTTAGGATTCGTCCGCCCCTGTCACAGTGTATCCCGGTTCTAAAATTCCCTCAGAGATCTTTGCGAATTCGTCCAAGCACCATGTTGAATCAGCATAGTTTTTGGAGAAGACGACCATGGAAATTCGGGGTTCCTTAATTGCTTCAAGAAGCTGCCGTGAAATGGGTTTTCCTTTCTGGAGCCTTCTATCATCCGATCCTTGAAGGGTAATATACCTCTTCGTTGAAGAGCAGCAAAAAGCTCACCAGTGAAACCATCGCGAGTATCCTCGCCACTGAAACTCAGAAACACTTCGTATTTCCAGGTCCTTCGAGATGATGACCTCCTTGGGAAGCTAAGGTAATTCATTTCAACAATGAAAGAAGCTCGCTTCCTAAACTCAACGGGGATGTTCAACTTCGCTCACGGCCATGGCTAACTATTTCAAGGGGTAAAGTCATCGTGGAAAACGGAAATATGTGAGAGAGAGAGAGAGAACCAAAGTCCCCACTAAATTTGTGTTTGGAGATTTTTACCTCATAAGTGATTTTGAGAAAAGAAATATGTTTGGATATTGGGGTTTAAGTGATTATTGGATGAATAATGAGAAGGAAAAATGAAATAAGTGATTATGGGAGGATAAATGATTATTATAAGCTGAAAAAATCAGCTTATTCCATAAGCACTTATTTGAGACATAAGTGCTTATTAAAAAGCTGTTTCCGTTTGGCAACTCCACCGTATAAGCACTCATGGACCCCCATAAGTGCTTATTCCTATTATCCAAATAGGCTATAAATAGACTAATATACTGGTATTTTGAAATACACAGGTTTTTGCAATCTTCAAATAAATACTCCCCCCGTTTCCTATTATAAGATATTTTTAACTACCGCACATGAATTAAGAAAAGTTGGTTACAGTCTAAAATTAATGAAAAAAAATTCTGACATTCTCATTTTACCCTTAAGGAGAGAATAAAAATACATTAAATTAATAATGATGGTAAAAAGAGAGAGAAGTTAATTGAGACTTGTAATGAAAGCATTCAATATGGGTAAAATTGAGACTAAAATTAAATTTATTACTTAACATCTTATATTTTGTACCAGATAAGTTTCCTAAATAACACCCTATAATAGGAACTGGAGAAAGTAAACTATTACATTATTTTGAAAATGTTCATAATATAATATTAATAACATGCATTACTATGTTCAATATGCATCATAAAACTATCAATAAAAAATAATACTCCCCCTGTGACACTACATAGTGCACTATTATGATAAATTCATGTTCCAAAATATAGTGCACTATATGGATTACATTGTGTTTTTTTATTATCTTTTCAGTATTACCCCTAATAAATAAGTCCATATATTTTACGGTTACCAATGTATTTAATGAAAATTCTTTAATGGTTTGGTCAAATCATAAATGAATGAAGGAGAATTTCCTCCAAAAGTCTCACTCTTCACAATTGCCGATAACTCATAGGAACTTAGGAAAAAAGAATAAATGAGAGAATGACTGTAATTTATTAATGTATGAAGTATTATTAAATAAGGGTAATTTGGAAAATAATGGGAAAAAATTTTGATTACTAATCATTGTCTTGATACGTATGTGGTAGTTAAAAGTGCATTATAAACTGGAACAGAGAGAGTAGTTAGTTTCCTTAAATATGTTTATTGAATTTAATTCATAGGGATACCATTATGATACTCCTCCTAATCATAAATATAAGACATTTTAATCTAATTTTAAATACAACGCATCCATAGATAATACTCCCTCTGGTGCAAAATATAAGTTCTCTCTCAGAAGTTTTTTTTATTTAAAATATAAATCTCATTTGGTAATTTCTAAAGCATTAAATTTTTTTTCTTATTTTACCCTTATTTACAATTGAATGTAAGAAAGATAATAAACTTTTAATGCAATGCATTAAATTGGGGTATTATGAAAAAATAATGTATTTATTTAATAGATTTAATGAGTAAAAGTAACTTTATTGGTTCATGTGCAATAACCCAAATATGACTTATATTTTGGACTGGATGAAGTATTTATTATACATTTTAAAAAATGTCCTAATTTAATGTATCTCAAAGAGAGAGAAAAAAATTAAATAAGAATAGTTTTAAAAAAATATTATGATTTTCAGAGAAATTAAGATAACTAATTAATTTTAACTCTTATTCTTAATTTACATAATTTAGTTAAAAATATCTTATGTTAATAATGAGAGGGAGTAATTAAAAAAAGTAATTTACATAATGCAACTTATATGAATCAATAATAAAATTGTATCCGTTACAAATAATTGTGACAATATATATATATATATCCTCAACCAATTAATAAGGAAGAAAAAGAAGAAAACTTTGATAATTTATTAGCATATTACTATTGCTCTATTTTTTTATGTCGGAATATAGCTTACTGTTTTTTCCTAACAATATTACTATTGATTTTTCTTTTTGGTATGATATTACTATTGCTTGTTAAAAACTGAAAAATAGTTTGACCAGGACAGGTTACGATAGAAGGATAAGTACACTGATTTTCTCCAAATTTTGATTTATTGTTATATGTGACATCACATTTGTGAATACTGCAGCTTTCTAAACTTTTAAACATATGTAATTATATATTTTAATGATGCCTATTTTAGTTCGGCAACAGCTAAGCTTACTCGATATTAGTCCTTTTAAAGTGAACGATAATAGGTCGGTGAGGAAAATCGTTGCCTTTTTTTTTTTTGGCCAAGAGGAAAATAGTTGCCTAGTCATACATAATAGGCAACACTTTTATATCTATCATAAAATTAACTATTGTTATAAGCTAAAATGTTGTAGTGCTAAAAAATTAGTTAAAGACTAAAAACCTAGTCAACAAACCAGAAAAATAAGTACAAACTAGTAGATTCATATAAAACCAATTCTTTAAAAACAAACCAAAGAAAAAGATATGTTTGAATCTTTTAAAAAATGCTTTTTCAAGCAAACTTGAATATATTTGCATATTACAGTTTTTTTAATAGTGAATATTGACAGCTCAAAATAAATATACTACTCAAAAATTGTAAATAATGTGATTCCTTACACATTTTGTTTCATATTTTTTAACTTTCTAATTTTGTTATTTGTGTGTGGCCCGGTTTTGGGATGCCGAAGTGGGAAATAGCTAGAAACAACAAGTGATGATTTTTTCGATTCATGGGAAGATAAAATAAGACAAAAAAGTTATTGTTAGATATTTAAATTAAATATGTTCATATTAAACTATTTAAAAACATTTTCTAAATTTTAATTATGCAGAAAAATTAGAATTTAAAATTTCAAATGAAAATCTTTTTCCTTTGAATTTTCAAAATAATCTAAAAACTTATTATTTTTAGAATTAGTCTAAATTTTAACTATACTTTTCAAGAAAAGCTGCTTTCAACTTGTTTCTGTTGAACTTTTGAATCAATTTAGTAGACGATGAAATGTTTTTAAAATGAATAGCGAGATTACGTTCTTCCACAAAATCATGTACTCTCAATTTTCCACCCACATTCATAAGTCCCAACCTTACTCTACAATCAGTTCTAGTTTCTGATCTTGGATTAATTGTCTTGTAATCTCGCTTGTCTAGCCTTCACAAACTTTCTTTGCAACAAACAAACCTGCAAGTACCAATAGAGCTATCTCTTTTCCTCCTATGGACATATTGTTTCCTCACTCCAAACCCAACTCTTCTGCCATAATCAACCCAAAATTTCCATGTATCCTCAATGCTATCGAAAACCATGCCTATCTTCGGCTTCCAATCTTCTTGCATCTTATTTAAATATTCTTGCATTTTTGCTATTAACTAAAAGGTATATTTAAAAAAAATCATTCATTTTCTTTACCCATCAAAGAAATTTGTAATTAATTCATCAACATCAAAACATAAAAGAGGAATTTTTTTCATTGCACCAAAATACATGAAAAGAAGACTACTGCATTTCAACCTAACAAAGCCTAAGACATAAAGAAATAATATAATAATACTAAATAATCAATATACATGTTAAATGAAACATGTCTGTAACATTTGACACTCGCAACTATTTTATCAAAAAAAAAATCCTACATCTATAACATTAGATTAATAATAAGCAATGTTAGTATAAAATAGGAAATATATCATAAAAATTAAAAAAAAAACATCTCTAAAGCAAAAAAAAAAAACATATCTAAAGCCAAAAAAAAGAAAAAAGCAAAATATCTCAATTCTCATGTAACTTTCTACGATAAAATTGTACCATAGTTGGTGTACCCTAATTGCTTTTTCTTATTAATCAACAAATGCCATAAATTATTCCCCTAAGTCAGAATCGTTGCTTGTTTTTAATCAAAGAATCTTTGCCTTCTGAAAGTGACCACCGGCGAATAACTCCAGCTTTTGTTTTTTTCTTCTCTAACTCTTTGAATGTTATTTTTTGCAGGAGTATTTTTAGGGTCACTTTTAATTTTGCTAACCACGTCCGGTTATTCTTTTTTGTTATTTTTAATGTTTTAATAATTTGATTTGTGTAGATTATAGGATTTTATAAACGGTTAGGATCTTACTTAATAGATAATTAAGAGAATATTAATTGAGAGGATCTGGATCTCCTCTGATAATCACATAGGTTAGCCCGACGCAGACCCTATTACCCCTCCCCCTAATTTTTTTTTCTTTTGCTAAATCCCCACCCACTAAAGACTTTTTATTTTCTCTCTATGACGTTTAGCCAATCCTCTCCTCTTTCTGCCACCACACAAAAATAAATAAATATAAAAATTATACAAATAATATATATACTGAAACTCAATAACATTAATTAATTATAATAGTAAAATATATTTTTCAATATTACTAAAATTATATTGATTTCCCTACATTTTCAAAACATATATTTTAGGCAAATTTTTAATTTTGTTAAGAAAATGTCTTTTTTTTTTTGTAATAACCGTATCCGGTATCCATTTATTTTAAGTTCTGATTAATTTGAATCGAGTTATGATTGAACCCTTTTGGAAAGAATTCTCTCAAAGATATGTTTTATATACATATGATTTTGAACCCGAGGCATAATGGTTAAGAGACCCTAGTCCCTTTCATCTGAACCAACATCTGTTGGCAAAAAAATGCCCCTTTTTATTAATTAAAGTTTATATTGAAATAACTTAAAATTATCAATTTATCCTTATAATATAAAATATCTAATTTCTATCCCAATCAAATCTCTAATTTCATGATAACATTTTCTATTATTTGTCATTAAAAATAAAAATGTAATTGATAGAGAATGTATAATCCCAAATATAATTAGGATTATTTATCTTTATCATTAGAATTTTGAATAAAGTTATTTTATTAGGATATTTAGATTTAATTTTATTTATTTTAAATTTATTTGAATTTATATTTTATCTTTTATTTATTTCTATAATTTAGTTATTTAAATTAGGATTCAATTTATCTTTGTTTAAAATTTTACTTAGAAAATTCTCTTATCTTAGTACTCTAGTATGACTAGGATTTTAACTCTATAAATAATATCATCTCTACTTAGTTGTATCCAACACTTTGATTATTTATTTTGAGACTACTCAATGATATTTCCCTCACTCTTATACTCTTCCATTTTCTCTGTCCTATTTTCTTTATATCTCTCCCTTGAGTTTTTCTTTTTCTCCCTCTTTCCTGTTTACTCTCTATTTCTCTACCCTAACTCTCCCGTTTTAAATCAATAACATTTTTATAAAATAATTTTAATAATTAATTATATTCATATTTAAATAATTGCATAGGAAAACATTAAAAATTATCAAAATTTATGATAAAATAAATTGTTGGCTCTATTTCACTGAACCTAGTTTCACAAAAATGTATATTCTGAATAGAAAAAAGATTTATATAATTTAAGCAATATTAAATGGAGTCTAACATGTTTTACTCTTATAATTAATATATATTATTATGTATATTAATATAAAATTTAATTAATAGAAAAGGTATATTCATAACAAAGTTAAAATTTTGACTAAAATATGTTTTTAAAATATAAAGAAATCAATGTAATCTTAATAATGTTAAAGGATATATTTTACCGTTACAATTAATTTATTTCATTTGGTTTTGATATATATTATTTATATATTTTTATTCATTTTGGTGTGGCATGAAAAAAAAAGGAAAAGATTGGCAAAAAAGTTGGAGAAATGAAGAATAAAGTATTTTAGTGGGTGGGAATTTAACAAAAGAAAAAATAAAAAGAAATTTTTTTTGGGGGGGAGGGGGTAATACTGTAGAGCTGGCAAAATGAGTCAGCTTGTCACGGGTTAGACTGAAAAGTCCATTTTGCTAAACAGGTTTGACTTTAAAAGCTCAAGTATATACGATGTAGGCCCACAAGCCCCTTTTTAATATTTTTTATTTTTTATATAATTATTTAAATTAATACAATTAATTATCATCATTTTTCATGAAAAAATAATATAATAATTAAAATTTACAATTTATACATTACTAATAAATAAAATAATATTTTGTTAATATTAATAAAAAAAAGGCCAAACAAAGGAGCCCATTTTCTATTTGAATTCTCATTTTTTAAGACTAATCCACCAATTTTAAAAGATAAAATAGATTAGTCAATACTAGCTCTAGGTAATAAGGTTAGGCGTAGAGATGACCCTTTGTGGTTATGAAGGGAGGTCTCGGTGTCTTTCCCAATAATTAAAAAAAAAAGAAAAAAAGTTGGAAAGTATTTGTGGGTGCTTTAGATATTGAGATTAACTTTTTATAGTATTATTTTTTTTACCAAGGACTTTTTATAGTATAATGAAAAATGTTTTTTAAGATGAAGTATATTGGTAAATTTTTTTTATTTTTTTATAGGATTGTGGTCAAAATGTCGGAAGCTTTCAGTCCAAAATCAATTAAACAAGATCCAGCTCAATACCAAAACCGTAAAATAACGTCGAATATGGAAAATTTGGAATGAAGTTTGCAGATATATATATATATATATATATGTATATTTATTTGAATGGCACAGGAAGAATCTCTGTGGCCTTAGGAAACTATAACACCAAATGGAATAAGAAGGGGTCATTGTAAGCCATGATCAAGTTTTCGTTAATGGAAGAATCTCATTTAACTCATAAAACTTTATTCTAACTAATATAGCACCCTTGAATTTCATTTGCATAAGGTAAGTATTTTTAAATATTTAAACTCTATTTTTACAATGATAATATACTAAGTTAGTATAATCTTACAAATATGAGTACTGAATATTATATCTTTATTCAAAGAAAGTGATATACAAAATTGTAAATATGTTATTTTTTATGTTGAAAGTAGTAAAGAAGCAATGCCATAAAGTAGTAAAGAAGCACTGCCATTAGAAGCTATTTTGAAAACAATTTTACCTCTTAATTTTAATGATGACGAAATGGTGTTCCAAGCATATGTGTTTCTTATGCATTCAGTCCATTCATTGCCTAGAGTTGGTGATATGTCTTGGACTCATATGACCAACCCATTTGGTAATAAACTGTTGGATTTCATCCTTGATGGGTAGAAATTGAGAGCCCAAAACATAAGAGTCCAAAATGAAAAAAAAAAAGTATTTTATTTAATATTAATTTAATAAGAGAGGGCGGGAACGGTTAATGTTAACCGTTCCCACACAACGCACGCTCAGAGAAAAAAAGGGTGAACGTGTGTACGTACTTGAAGAAGAGTTTTAGAGTTATTTTCAAAAAAGTGACTCTCTGATCCTGAAGTGTATCTTTTTGATTATTTTTCTCTCACGGTGATGCTCTCACTCTCTTCCTCTCAATTTTCCTTCCTGAGTGTATCTACGGTGAACCAGTAAACAAACTCCGAGTGATTTTGTTTCTACCGCCTGGAATTCTCCATCCTCTCTGTGTGAAAGAATACTTTCTCAATCGGTATGTATGTTTTCCCTATCTATTTAATCTTTCATTGGCATCAAAGCATGAGTTTATATTCAGGGAAAATCTATATCCGCTGCAAAATTTTTCACTTGAAAATTAGAAATTGTTTTTGAGTTCCATAATTTGCATACGATATATTTTTCTTATAAGTTTTTTTTGTATAATTTTGAATACTGTTTATACTCATAAGATATGTAAATAGGATTTGGTATAGGGGATCCCAAAATTTTAAAAAAATTATACACGGTACATTTTTTTTAAGTTCTGTAAAAATAATCTCTTCCTACAAAATATGTACACCATCATGTAAAGAATAAAGATATGAATAAAAGGCTACTAAAATTGCATTGAATGAACACTGGATGCCGAAAACGTTTCGTTTGTGGAGGAAATTCAAAAAATTGGGTTTATTAAAATCACAATTTTTTGGACAAAAGGATGCTATCATCATGTAGAGGACGACGAGACGAGAAAAAGGACACCAAGATGGCCTCAAACAGACGCCGGACGAAGGAGAAAATGGTGGAAAACGGTGGCGGGTTCGCGGGTCCGCCACTGGGTCCGTACCGGGTCGGGTTGACCCGGTGGGAGGTCAGGGATAGCCTCAGTGACTCGTCGTTTTGCCTTTTTTTAAAAAAAAAACCAATATTGACAATGGGCTGCGTATAAAAGAAAAAATATTTTTTGGGCCACAGTAGACCAGCCCAACGAAAAAAAAAATAATTTTTTTATGGGCCGGCCTTTTCGGCCCTATTAAAAAAATTAAATTAAAAAATTTTTTTGGCCGAGGCATTGGGCCCATAAAAAAAACAAAACAAAAAAAAGGGTTGGGATTGCTGACGTGGTGCGTGGGACCCATTAGCATGTGATTGGGCCATGTGGAGGACACTGTCAAAACAACAGCGACGCATGGAAGATGTCTGGCAGGCGTGTGTGGCCAAAATCGCCATATACGACGGCGCGTGTAGTTCACGCGCCTCCCTCACGTGTGGACTAAATTTTTTTTCATTTTTTTTGTAGTCTAGACTTCTCTGGGTGCGTGGGGGCACGTGCAAGGGTATTTTTTGCCACGGTTTACTTCTAAAAATTCATAAATTCGAGATTTTCAATTTGATATACTATTTACCTATTTTGGAGATAATTTTGGATCTATCTAGAGCTATTTCAGTACATTTTTTTAATAAATTTTGTTTTAAAAAATTATTTTTATAATTCCTACTATTTTATTGAAGGTAAAAAATAATGAAGTAAGAGAATTCTGAAAGCACTGAAATAGTTGGATATGGTTCTCCAAGTTATGAGTATTTGGAAGAACTTATTCCAGAGGAAGAATTTTTTGATGAAGATCCTAATGAGGAGTTTCTAGAAGAAGAAGAAAATCCCGAGGAACTTCAAGATTTATATACAGATCCAAATGGGCCAAAGGAAGATGAAATTATTTTTGAAGAGCCTAAAATTGAAGATTAAGAAGTAGATCAACCCCTTACCCACTCTGTAGCACAAGACATAGCAAATAGAGATACAACAAAAATAAAACATTTAAAAGACTTGTATCCAATTCTTGCAAAGTATTCACACTTTGTGGTGAATATGGAAGATGCTGAGTTCTTCGTGAACATCATTATTAAGTTAAGAGAAAATATGAATACACAAAACAAGAAATATTCAGATTACACCTGGGTGAAATATTCAGATTACACCTGGGTCGATGCGATTAATAGAGCTATGAAAATATCGAATCGCATTTTTAAGAGGAAAATTATTAATTTCTGTTTTCTTGTTTAATTTATATTTTTTTATTTATTAATTTTTTTTGTACAATGACTATATTCTTGTGTGGATTTAATTTTTTTTATACTTTATTTGAGTGGGAGCTCTTAAAATATGATTTTTTTGAGTTAATTATTCTAGTACTTGTATTAAAATTTTAATAGAAAATAATGATAACACTAGCATCCGTGTGATGGGAGATACACTTGTGGTCTCTTGATCATGGAACTAATGAAATTATTATTGTTCTAATAAGAAATAATATAAGTATATGATATTGTATATTGTACTGTGTTACATGTATATTTTATTAATATATTCTGTAGTTCAGCTCAATAATAGAAGTCCTTTATGTGGGATAGTTTAGTAACTGATTTGAGAATGACGACCAAGAGTATAATGGCTGAGCTGAACAAGGAAGATAAACTAAATGTGGATAATTGGGATATCTGGCACCGAAAGATTTCATAAATATTGGAAGAACAAGATGTTGTAGAGCCACTGACTGTAGTCATGGCACAACCAGAAACCAGCAATACAGCGCAACATAGGAGAGACCAAGAGGTCTACATGGCCTGGAAAAGGAAGAACAGCATAGCACGTATTACTATGCTGGGCACTATGACCAATAACCTAATGTGTGAGTATGAGAAATATTCAACTGCACAAGCCATGTGGACGGTATTAAAGGATAAGTTTGGAGGTACCTCTACCACTAAACTAAGAAGGGTGACTATTAAGTTTGATACTTATAAGTTAAGGCCTAATACTCCTATGAAACAGCATCTATGAGAGATGGCCAGCATGATCAAAGAACTGAAGGAAGCTGGGCATGAATTGTCTGATGAACAGCAGATCCAGGCTGTTATAAGGTCACTCCCTTCAAGTTGGGAACACATGAAAGTCAACTTAACCTATAATGAGAATATAAACACTTTTAATGATGTGGCGAAACACTTGGAGCTTGAAGATGAACGTCTAGAGGCCTACAGAGCATCTGGACAAGCCTATCTGACTGAAAAAGCAGGAACTTCTAACCCTAAGCCCAATTTCAAAAAGGGCAAGAAATATCAAAGAAAGGGTAAGAAGAATGGCCCGAAATTTAAAAAGGGAAATAAACCTTTCAAGAAAAGAGGGAAGAAAGGCGGAAAGAAGAAGAAGACTAACCTGAGTAAGGTTAAGTGCTATTCCTGCTTGAAAATGGGTCATTTTGCAAGGGATTGCCCTGAGCAAAATGAACGTGAAAAGGTATTAGTGAATTATGTTAATTCACATATGTCTTATGTTTCAAGTACTATTTTTTTAACATAAACTATTTCTTCTTCTTGGATAATTAACTCAGGCTCCACAGACCATGTGAGTAGGGATTGAGGATCCTTTACAGAGTACCGTCAGTTGCCGAATCAAAGTAAGTGGCTTTTTGTTGGTAATAACACGAGAATTGAGGTGAAAGGCATAGGAACCTGCAAATTAACTTTGCGAGGTGGAAAAACCTTAATCCTCTATAATATACTCCATGCACCTGACATCCGACGGAACTTAGTTTCTATTTCCTGCTTATTAATTTGTGGGTTTAATGTAAATTTTTATGATAAAGTAGCAGACATTTCATTAAGGACAACCTTTTATGGTTCAGCTTTTCTTTCAAAGAAGTTCTTTGTTATGGACATTGTTGATGTATTTTATATGCATGTTTGCTTTGCAACTTCTTCCAATTCAAATGTTGATATGAATGCTTGGCATGCTAGACTAGGACATATTAATCAAAATAGAATGATTAAACTAGCTAAAGAAGGACTGCTAGGTGCAATTGATAAAATGGAAATGTCCTTGTGTGAGCATTGCCTGGCTGGTAAAGCAACTAGAAAACCATTTGGAACTGGAACTAGGGCAGAAACTCCATTGCAATTAATCCATTCAGATGTTTGTGGTCCTATGAGTGTGAGGGCAAAATATGGAGCTATTTATTTCATCACTTTCATTGATGATTACTTGCGATTTGGTTATATCTTTTTGATGTCACATAAATCTGAAGCACTAGAATGTTTTAGACGATACATGAACTTAGCTAAAAATCAAATAGACAAGAAAATTAAAGCATTAAGAACCGATCGCGGACGTGAATATTTATCGGATCAATTCAAAAAGCTCTGTGAAGAAAAGGGAATAGTAAGACAACTTTCAATCCCTAGCACCCCATAACAAAATGGTGTAACCGAAAGAAGAAATAGAACATTACTAGACATAGTTAGGTCCATGATGGCACAAGCCAATCTACCAATTTCATATTGGGGAGATGCAATTTTAACAGCAGCCTTCATACTTAACCGTGTGCCTTCAAAATCGGTCACATCAACACCCTATGAGCTATGGACAAATCGTAAGTCGGATTTAAATATTTTAAATCCCTGGGGGTCGGCTGCTTATGTCCATGATACTTCTCACAAATATAGAAAAATAGGTCCAAGAGGGAAGAAATGTATCTTTATTGGATACTCTGAACAATCTAAGGGTTACGCTTTCATTGGAGAAAATCAAGATGGAAGTGTCACTGAAATAGAATCTAGAGATGCAACATTTCTAGAAAATGAATTTCCTAGCAGGGGTGAGGTAGATCATACTGTATTTCTTTATGAGATACATGAAGAAACTGAGGAATAAATTTATATACATCAACCTCTTAATTTGAGTGGGAGCTCACAAGGACAAGTACAAGATTCTGTTCAAGAACAGAATAACTTACAAGAGATCCCACTGTGGAGAAGTAATAGAGAAAGTGTACTAAAGAGACGTTTCTCAATAGAAGGGACTGCACTTATAGTTACCCCACAAGATTATGATGAGCCTAATTCAATACATGAGGCTTTATCATGCCCTACTAGTAATGAATGGAAGAAAGCAATGGAAGAGGAAATGAATTCAATGAGGATAAACCAAGTATGGGATTTGGTCAATCTTCCATCTGGACGTAAGGCAATTGGAAATAAATGGATTCTCAAAATTAAGAGAAATGCAGATGGATCGATTGAACGATACAAAGCTTGATTAGTGGCAAAAGGGTATACTCAACAGGAAGGTATAGATTATGAAGATACTTTTTCACCTGTTGTGCGTTTTAACTCCATAAGACTAATTCTGGCAATAGTAGCAAGTTTAAATTTAGAATTATATCAGATGGATGTAAAAATCGCATTTTTAAATGGTGAACTGGATGAAGATATCTATATGCAACAGCTATTAGGTTTCATTGAGAAAGGGAAAGAGAATAAAGTCTGCAAGTTCAAAAGATCCATTTACGGACTTAAACAATCATCCAGACAGTGATATTTGAAGTTTCACCAAGATATAAGCTCGTACGATTTCCAGATGATTGACGAGGACCATTGTGTATACATCAAGAATTTTGAAAAGAATCTTGTGATATTATCCCTTTATGTGGATGATATACTATTAGCCGGAAATAGTCTAAAGTCGATTATAGCTATCAAAGAATGGCTATCTTCGAATTTTGAAATGAAAGACATGGATAAAGCTAATTAGATACTAGGAGTTAAGATCCATAGAGATCGCCCAAGAAAATTAATATCCCTTTTTTAGAAAAATTACATGGAGAAAATTCTTGAGCGATTCAACATGAAAAACTGTAAACCTATGGATACCCCTATTTCAAGAGGAGAAAATCTGAGCCGAGATATATGTCCTCAGACTGAGTCTGAAAAGAAGATGATAGAAAGAGTCCCTTATTCCAGTGCAGTTGGTAGTTTAATGTATGCCATGATGTGTACGAGACCAGACATATGTTATGCAGTTGGTTTGGTCAGTAGGTACCAGTTAAACCCTGGACTGAAACATTGGAAAGCTGGGAAGAGAATCCTGAGATATTTGCAAAGCACAGCAGATTATGCCCTATGTTATCAAGGAAGTGATTTATGCTTGGTAGGATACTCCGATGTAGATTGGGGAGGAGATCTAGATGAGTGCAAATCGACTTCTGGATATGTTTTTCTTTTAAACAATGGAGCTATATCTTGGTGTAGCAAGAAACAGACTTGTATTGCTTTGTCTACCATGAAAGCAGAGTTCGTTGCATGTTCTGCAACAGTATGAGAAGCAGTATGGTTGAAAAGATTCATAAAACACTTACGGATTATTGGTGATAAATTGGATCCAATTTTGATAAACTGTGATAGCGAGGCTGCCATAGCCTACACTAAAGATCCCAAGTACTATAGTAAGACAAAACACATAGACACCAAGTATAATTTTGTAAGAGATGCCATAGTACAGAAAAGTGTTACAATTCGCCATATTCCTAGACGTCAAATGATTGCTGATCCCTTTACGAAGCCAATACCTAGAGATATATATGTTGATTATGTAAAATCACTTGGTATTCATATGATATGATGTAACACAAATCTCTGTAATGATCAATTATATGAATAAAATTAAGTGCATTTTTCTATAATTGAGTCATTCGAGTACATATACTTCTGAAAAATATACAATATCTAGTATGTCGTACATGTTGATAAGGTTAGCTTTCTCACACGAGCAACTGCCTTTGACACTCATGGAGAGTGGGTAAAGATGAGACATCTTTTATATTCACTAGTAAATCTGCTGGAGGGCAGATATGACAGTTAAACAATACAAAATAAGTTACCCCGATAAAAGAAGAGAATAGGTCGGGATGAGATCCAATAAATATAAATTTTGGATTGAATTATGGATACCCACAATCCATAATACATGTAACCATATGAGAATTCTCCAACAAAGATGTTATGATAAGTGAAAGTATTGGTAGAATTCGGGTTAGACACTGTGTGTGTCTGAACTTAAATCTGTACGGTGTTAAGAACAAAAACAAAATCGACATACGCTCTTATGTGATAAGAGTAACATCATAGCATGTAATTCATACTGCATGTGTTTTTTTTAAAACCGCAAATAGGAAGTAAGTGAATAGATCCCTGCTTTATTACTGTGTGAGTCCCAGAGAGGAATAAATCCTCTCATTAATGTCCTTATGACTTTGACATTTTAATGGAAAATGATTCAATGTTAGCTACTTTAGCATATATCCAATGGTCATGATAAATTCGATCAAAATGTCTTATGCTAGGAAAGCAATTGTTTTATATTGAAATGAAATATGGATGAAAGGAAGATTATCTGAATATATACACACTTATACTGGTGTCAAAGACATGTCCGTTAAGAAGTTATGATGTTAACATCTTAAGCGTAGACATTAAGTATACAAGAGTTAGGCAATCTAAGTTTATATAAAAACTTATGAGGGATTAGATTTGCCATGGATGAAAGTGTATATGGGTAAATCTAGAACATTCAAGGCATAATACATGAACAAGATAAATGCAAAATACATAAGGTAATTCTATACTGGTCCTTGAAAAGGATTTCTAGTATAAGAATACCTAATTATAGACGTCATGCCCATGCGGTCACGGTAGAACACTTAGTATGAAATGGAAAGGAAGAATTGTAAGAGGTTAACCCATCAAGTATGAGTGGGAGATGTTGGGTTTCACCCTTGATGGGTAGAAATTGAGAGCCCAAACATAAGGGCCTAAAATGAAAATAAAATAAAAAGTATTTTATTTAATATTAATTTAATAAGAGAGGGAGGGAACGGTTAATGTTAACTATTTCCACACAACGCACGCTTGGAGAAAAAAATGGTGAACGTGTGTGCGTATATGAAGGAGAGTTTTAGAGTTATTTTCAAAAGAGTGACTCTATGATCCTGAAGCGTATCTTTTTGATTATTTTTCTCTCACGGTGATGCTCTCACTCTCTTCCTCTCAATTTTCCTTCCCAAGTGTATCTATGGTGAACCAGTAAACAAACTCCGAGTGATTTTGTTTCTACCGCCTGGAATTCTCCATCCTCTCTGTGTGGAAGAATACTTTCTCGATTGATATGTATGTCTTCCCTATCTATTTAATCTTTCATAAACAAATTTATATTTCAATTAATTTTTTTTGTAAGAAGTTTTTGTAATATGTAATTAATAATGTTTTTGCTAAGTGTAATTGTATAAGAATTCATAATTTTTTATTGCAGCAAATGTAATTTTTTTAAAAAATAATTATATTAAAAATTTAACACTTTGATTTAAGTTTAATTATTCTGAAAGTCACAATGTTAAATTATGTTAAAATTAATTTCATTCAAAGAAACTAAACAATGAAAAAAGTAACATACATTGTATAAAGAAAAAAAAATAACATACATCAAAATATTGCCACACTTAATACATCAAAAAGGTAACATATATACTCACACACACACACACTCATTTCTCAACAATGACCAAATTTAATTGATTTGAATCATATGAACTGCTTGGCATTTAATATATTCACATTATATATTCAACTTCTTCTATAATTTTATTACCACTCTTAATCAAAATTATTATTTAACATTAGTAAATGATAATGAATAAAATTCAATAGGTGAATGTAGACGTACTACCCTAAGTCACCAATCAAAATTATAATTTCTTGATTTGAAATAAATATATAATTGATTTAAATGTGTTTCCAGTCTAGATAGACAAATTAAAATAACTAAGAGAGAAAATTGAAAATTGATGTAAGATTTTTTTATAGCTTTGAGCGACCTTATGACTTTGAGGACTATAACATGTTTATATTTGGATATTTATTAGTGTATATATATATCAAAATTAATCAATTATAATTAGTTAAAAACATTTTAACCTACAATTCAAGTGATTGAATTTTTTTTCATGGCCAGAAAAATTGAACTGATTGAATTTATTATTTGGAGATTGAAAATTTTGTTTGACTTTTAAAATTATTATTTTATCTAATCTGAGTGCTTAAAAAAAAGGCAAAGCAAAATTGTTAAAATTGTCGATAATAATAACACTTAAATAAAGAAAATAAAAGCCCTCATTTTTTCTCGTGAAAATGGCACATTTAATGTTAAAATTAGTATCTAAGTCAAAATATGTTAAAATTAGTGTATAACATAGTTAGCAAACAAATTTTCTATACTGTATCAGTTGGGGCTCCATTTAATGTCATCAAATTAAATTAAGAGTTTTTTACTGCTAAATTGAATTAAAAGAAATTGAATAAAAACTTGACTACTTTGTAAAATATTTAAATTAAATTAAATTAAAATTATCTTTTCAAATTCAAATTTCATTGATGTCGATTGCTATGATTTGAAATTCTTAAAATGATTTTTTATATATTTTACAATTAAATTAATATAAAACATATTATTAATTGAAATTTTTTGGCTATTTTTTATTAATTTTTGAAAGTAATTATAGCAGCTTATCTCTGAAAGATTAATCACGAGCAAATTTTAAGTGTCAGATTGAATGTTATTTGATATTGACATTTTAACGACTCCTCCTCCCAAAAAAAAAGAAAAAAGAAAATTATTTTAATGTTAAAAATTTTTACAAAATAATGCCAAGCTTAAAAAAGTTTTAATGACTTCCCTTGGTGGCCCGAAAAAAGGACTTCCCTCCCCATCTCCACCCCCCAAAAAAAAAAATCCCAATGTATTATTTTTGTTTTCTTTCTCCCCAACAACTCACCACCCTCTCTCAGCGATACATATAATATCATATCATATTATATTATAAAAAATTTCATGAATTTTATTAAAATGAAAATTGGATATTCTATTACTGTGTTGAAAACATTTAAGATTATTAAATATACATTTTTATTATTTTATGTTTTGAATTATTTTTTCTAATTTTTATACCATTATACATCATTCACTCTCTATTGATCAGTTTTCCATATTACAAAATCATTTTAAACTATTATTAATAATAACTATTAAAAATTAAATTATTGAAAAATTAATATTTATTTATTTATTTAATAATATCAGGCTTTCATACTACACGGTACACACACATAATCTTCATGTATGGAGAAATACAAATGTAATAAGAAATAACTGTGGACTAATGAGAAGATTTTGTTTTTTTTCCCTACAAAAGAAGTAGAAAAGAACAAAACTGCATAAATCAGCCTAAGGGATAAAAAAAAAAAATACTTGAGCGCTACAATCCCGCACAAATTTTAAACCTAGCAGCATAGACAAATAAATGATTAGTACTTACAGGAAAATTTAAAAAAATAATACCAAAGCTAAGAAGCATCAATGATTAAAAAATAAAAATTTAGTGCTAGACTTCATGCATCAATGAGCAGAAAAATTACTAATATAGTTTAACCAAGTAGGTTGTCATTTATCAAAATATCGGTCACAACAAATGGAACCTAAAATTAAATGAAAAAACTGGAATCATATGGTTAATAACTAAAAGAGACGAATTAACTCGAACACTGCCTGTTTTCTTTCCCTCTCCAATCTTTTGAAGCTTCCTTGGCTATAGTAGATCCCATCACCACCACCTGCATCTGCATGAGATACCTTGATGATTCACAAGATATAGTTCCAAACAATTGGCATACTAGTGGGGATCATGAATGGATGTGAGCATTGTGATAGAATTCACAAAAGGTATTTATATAGTGTGAAATATAGAATGTAACAGCTGTATTGCAATTCGTTTTCTTTAATTATAGATTGATTTCACATCAATTCTAAAACCGGAAAACTTTACTGCATTGATGTTTAATTTGAAAAAAAATAATGAAGTATGCATTATATTTTGAGAAATAATTCATAAATGGGGCATTTACTTCAGATTTGACATAACAGATATATATTATTAAATTTTACATTTTAATTAGTGTATGATGGGAATCAAGTTAGTTGTTGACCGAGATTTAGTTGACCGAGATTTTCTACTTTGCATATCTCATGCATATCCCACTTATTATGTATATATTTTATTATTCACATCCTTCACATGCAGAATATCTTTAGAATATCTTTTGTATATTATATCGTGTATCCAATTGAGATTACGTTAGTTAGGGTCTCCAATGCATACGACCTTGTATAAAACCATGTTGATGTGAGAATGAAAAAGTAGTTGGCTGTGTTTTTCTTCATGGTATAAGAGAAGTACCTGGTGTTGAATCAAGAGTTTTGATGATTCCAAACCAACACTCAAAAGCTTGGATTGAAGATATCAAAAGAGATCAAAGTGTTTCAAGTGAAGATTTTCTAAGTATTTGCTGTTAGATCTTTTGTAGGATCTTTAGTTCTTGTTTTGATTGGGTAAAAGATTTTGATTTGAGAAAAAGATGTTTTCAAACCTCGATTTGAAAATAAATCTTTACTTATTTGAAAAACACTCACAAACAGACGAAGTTTGAAAGTTCAACTGAACTGTCAAGTTGGAAATTCGAATTTTGTTTTTGGACATTCGAATTTCGAGCTAAAACTGAATAAGTCTGAAGAGGTGTCTCTCTGTCAGACGAATTTTGGCCATTCAAAATTTGAATTTTCATCAAGTCTGAAAGAAGCCTTTTAGTGACGGACGAACTTCACAGTTTCAAAATTCGAATTTCAGACAAAATGCAATTTTTGAAAACCAAAGAAATTCGTCTGAAACTACGTTAAAGTTCATCTGAAAGCAAGAAGAAACTGAGTTTGAAAAATGCTCTCTGACAGACGAACTTTGACTTAGCAACATTCGAATTTTCATCTAAGTCTGAAAGGAGCTTCTTTGTGACATTCGAATTTCACTCTTTCAAAATTCGAATTTTAGACAAAACACAACTTAAGAAAATAGAAGAAATTCGTCTGTAACAATATTAAAGTTCAACTGAGATCAAGAATAAATTAAGTTTCAAAATTGGTCTCTGACAGACGAACTTCACTCTGTCAAAATTCGAATTTCAAGGAAAGTGAACTACTGTGCCTCTTTGAACGTTCAATGGACAGACGAATTTTGGGCATCCAAAATTCGAATTTCGAGGGCACTGTAGAAAATTGAAAACACTGTTCACGATTTACAGAAAAACTTTCTTCTTGAAAATTCGTATGTCACATTGTGAAAATGTTTTATAAGTTTCAAAATTCGAATTTCACTCTATGGACAGACGAACTTCGTATTTTAACATTGGAAGCTTTAATCTTCAGTTCCTTCAAAATTCGTCTGTTGGCCAACCAAAATTCGAATTTCAGTGTGTCAGAAACATTAAATACAGTTGGTAAACGGATAGTTTTTTCAGAGTAACCGTTGGATAATTTCCCCAACGGATAGATTTAGTCTCTAACGGATATTTGAGAACTAAAATTATAAATATAACATCATTTGAAGTTATGGGTAACGAATCAAACTTGTATATACTGAATTTCTGCTGAATCTTCATTTCAAAAGCTTTTACCCTCTCAACTTCATTATTTGTACTTTAACCTTCATATCTACTCTATTCAAGAGAGTTATTCATTTGTAAATAATCTACTCTTCATCTGGAAGATAGATTTACTTGTGAGGGGAATTCACAAGGGGATTGGGAAGCACATAGAGAAAGTGCTTGGAGAGTTTGAGAGAGCTCAGAAACAGAGCATACTTATGTACTGTGGCATTAGCAAGAAGCCCGTTGAAATTCTTGCTGTATAGTGGATAAATCTCAAGAGTTGTCTTGGGGACTGGATGTAGGTCAAGTGGATAGACCGAACCAGGATAAATCACTGAGTTTTCTTCTCCTTATCCTTACTTATCAGCTTACTCTGTTTTACTCATTGCTTTCATTATACTGTGATATCTTCACCCACTTCACTTTGTGCAGAAAAATTTCAATCTTTCCAATTCACCCCCCTCTTGGGAAGTCAGCCTTGTTAACGCCTGGTACCCAAAGATCATAGCTTCCGTTAGTGCAAACATGAGTAAGAGCGACTCAAGGGAGGAGACAACGTCGAATGAGGCACAAGGTGTGGGCTTAGATGCAACTTCTCCTTATTACGTTCATGCCTCTAACAACCCAGGACAGATTTTTGTGAGTGAGTTGTTGACCGAAGGAAACTATGGGGAATGGGTAAATGACATGAGCAATGCCCTATTCCCAAGAACAAGTTTGGTTTCGTAGATGGGACCATGTTGATGCCTGCCGCGGACTCACCGAACCTTGGACATTGGATGCATTGTAATGCAATGGTCAAAGGGTGGTTGAAGAGTGCCATGAGCAAAGAGATTAGGAGCAGTGTATGATATGCTAGAACAGCTAGAGAAATATGGACTGATTTGGAGGAAAGACTAGGAAAGGGAAGCGCACCAAGAGCCTATGAACTGAGGCGTGCGATAACCTTGCTGAGACAAGATAGACAAAGGGTACCAGCCTACTACACGAAGTTAAAAGGCTTGTGGGATGAAATGCAATCCATTGCACCATGGCCGAAGTGTACGTGTTGGGGTTGTAGTTGTTACTTGCAAAAGCAACTTGTTGAGATGCGTGAACATGAGCAGTTGTATGAGTTTCTTATGGGATTAGATGAGGCCTTCGAAATCGTAAAGACGCAAATTTTAAGCACCAAGCCATTACCTAGAATCGGGCATGTCTATCATCTAGTTGCAGAAGATGAGCAGCAGAGACAAATTTCGGCTGCAAGAAAGCCAACACTAGAAGTGACAGCATTCCAAGTACATGGTGATCGAAAGGAGGGCAAGAGGGAGAAACCTAGGTGCACTCACTGTGGCAAGATCGGGCACACGGAGGATAGGTGCTATGAGATAATCAGGTATCCACCCGATTGGAAGAAAGGGACCCGAGATAGAAGAGAAAGATTCGAGAAGAAAGGTGGGCCAAAGGCAGCCCAGGTAAGTACTGAAGTCAGTCCAATTCCAGGATTGAACACGGACCAGTACAACAAATTGATACAGTGCCTTAATGATGAGGGGCTTTTTCAAAAGACGATGAATCCACCTGCTCAACCTATTGCTAATATGACAGGTAATACAGATACAGATAATAACAAGCCTTGGATAATAGACAGTGGGGCTACTAAGCATATTACATGCAATCGAGAGTGCCTTGAAGACTTCAAGGAAGTTGATATGCCTCTAGTCAAAATACCAAATGGAGAAAGTATTGAAGTTAAAGGAGTGGGCTCAGTCACCGTGCCCAATGGGAGGAAAATTAATAATGTGTAATATATACCGCAATTTAAGTGCAACTTAATCTCTACTAGCAGTTTGACAAGAGACATGTATTGTGCACTAATTTTTGTTGCACATCTTTGCGTGATACAGGACTTGCATACGAGGAACCCGATTGGAGTGGGTAGATGTTACGGAGGCCTATACCTGTTAGAAGCTGTGCAACATGAGGGTATGGTCATGATGGTTAAAGAGGCTGAAAGCATGGAGCTATGGCACTGGAGATTAGGTTATGTCTCATTAGAGAAAATTAGGCAAATTAATTTAAATTTTGGTTTGAATTCTGATAAGGAAATAAAGTGTTGTGACTCTTGTATTAGAGCCAAACAAACTAGGCTTCCATTTTCTGAAAGTTCCATAAAAAGTGTAGCTTGTTTTGATTTAATTCACTGTGATATCTGGGGTGAATATAAGGTTTCATCACTCACTGGGGCACACTATTTTCTCACCATAGTAGATGATTTTAGTACAGGGGTATGGGTATATTTAATGAAGCACAAGTCTGATGTGGTACATTATTTGCCTATGTTTATTAAAATGATTGAGACACAATTTGGCATAAGGGTTAAACAGGTCAAAGCTGACAATGGCCTAGAGTTTCAATCTAACACAATGATGGAATTTTATCAAGAAAAGGGAATACTTCTTCAAACTTCTTGTCCTTACACGCCACAGCAAAACGGCATAGTGGAGAGGAAGCATCGATACATTTTGGAGACTGCCAGAGCTCTTAGGTTTCATGCAAATTTACCTAAGAAATTCTGGGGTGAATGCATTTTGACGGCAGCTTATTTGATCAATAGAACAACCACTAAGGCCATTGGAAACAAGACACCATATGAAGTGATGTTTGGGAAGAAGCCCATTTATGGGAACTTGAGAGTGTTTGGGTGCAAAGCATATGCCCACAACACAAAGAGAGAAGATAAATTCAGTGAACGAGGGAGAATGTGCATCTTTGTTGGGTACCCACATGGCCAGAAGGGATACCGATTATATGATATTGAGAAGGATGAGTTGTTCACATCCAAAAATGTAATTTTTGTGGAAGATGAATACCCCTTTCATCAAAAGGAAAATGACTTAAATAAGAATAGTGCGCCATCACAAGTTATGGGCCCACAAAACTTTGTTAATGATGATGACGTGATACCCATGCAAAGTGGTAGAACTGGCCATGTACAACAAGAGAATGTGCATGCAAATAATGATGGAGAAATCATTATTGTGGGCATTGGACAAGAAGACACATTCCATGAAGGCACAAATCATGAGCCCACTCGTCAAGGTCAGCGTGTTAGGCGACCACCAAAGTATCTCACAGATTATGAATTGGATCTACCACCCTTCGTTGCACATCAAGAACCTACTCCATTCATGGGTAACTCGGTAATGCATCCTTTATCTCAGTTTATTTCTTATGATCGGTTTTCTCCTTCACACAAGGCGTATCTCATGGCCATCAATTCACATGATGAGCCGAAAACATATTTGCAAGCAGAAAAGCATGCACATTGGAGAGAGGCAATGAAGAAGGAGATTGAAGCACTTGAACAGAATGGGACATGGACGTTGGAACTTTTACACCCTGGAAAACATGCAATAGACTCTAAATGGGTCTATAAGGTGAAGTACAAGCCAAATGGAGAAGTTGAACGTTACAAAGCAAGACTCAAAGCAAAGGGTTTCACCCAAGTTGAAGGAGTCGATTTCCATGAGACATTTGCTTCGGTGGCCAAATTGGTGACTGTACGCTATTTACTTGCACTTGCCATCAAGCAAGAGTGGGAAGTTTATCAACTAGATGTGAACAACGCATTCTTGCATGGCGACTTAAATGAGGAAGTGTACATGAGAATTCCACAAGGCTTTGCATGAGAAGGGGAGACACGAGTTTGTAGGCTTCGAAAATCTCTTTATGGCCTACGGCAAGCATCACGTAACTGGTACTACAAATTTACAAGTGCATTAATGGCTATCGGATTTACACAGTCCAATGCTGACCATTCCTTATTCATTTACAAGAGAGGCTCTGTGTTTATCACTAGCTTGATATATGTTGATGATGTTATCTTAGCTAGCAATGACAAGAATAAAATACGTGAGGTGAAATGTTATCTCCATAAGGCGTTCAGCATAAAGGATCTTGGCCCTCTAAAATATTTTTTGGGGATTGAAGTCTCAAGGTCACCCAAAGGTATGGTCCTTAGCCAATGCAAATACACATTATATATTTTAAAAGAAGCTAAAATGGAAGCATGTAGACCTGGTGCATTTCCTATGGAGCAAAATTGCAAGTTAACCCAAGATGATGAAGGGGAGCTTGTAGATGCAAGTTGTTATCGACGAATGATTGGGAGGCTATTATATCTCACAGTTACACGCCCAGATATCGTGTATGCAGTTAACATCTTAAGCCAGTTTGTAGCCTCTCCACATCACAATCACATGATAGCGGTAGAAAGAGTCTTGTGATATCTCAAGTTTACACCTGGATAAGGCATCTTACTTACCACGTCTGGAACAACTACACTCATGGCTTATTGCGATGCTGATTGGGGAGGATGCCCCATGACTCGAAGGTCCTGTACTGGCTACTTTATATCCTTAGGGGGCTCACCAATCTCTTGGAGGACAAAGAAGCAGACGGTTGTATCCAAGTCCTCTGTAGAGGCCGAGTACCGTGCCATGACAGCCACTGTGAGCGAGATCATATGGCTCCGATGGCTTTTATCTGAATTAGAGGCCAACCAAAAGGAAACCACTCCACTGTATTGCGATAATCAAGTTGCCCTCCACATTGTCTCTAACCCAGTGCATCATGAACGGACCAAGCATGTTGAAATGGACTGCTACTTTGTTCGAGAAAGAGTTCAAACCAACGAAATTGCTCCATGTAAGGTTTGGACTCGAGACCAACTTGCTGACATGTTCACCAAGGCACTTGGGAAATATCGCATGCAATCACTATTGTCCAAGTTGGGCATTACGAACCTCCATGCTCCAACTTGAGGGGGAGTGATGGGAATCAAGTTAGTTGTTGACCAAGATTTAGTTGACTGAGATTTCCTACTTTGCATTTCTCATGCATATCCCACGTACTGTGCATATACTTTATTATTCACGTCCTTCACATGTAGAATATCTTTAGAATATCTTTTGTATATTATATCGTGTATCCGATTGGAGATTATGTTAGTTAGGGTCTCCAACGCATGCGACCTTGTATAAAACCATGTTGATGTGAGAATGAAAAAGTAGTTGGCTGTGTTTTTCTTGAGTGTATATTAAACTTTAAATATAAAAGTTGACAAAATAGTATCCATTGGTTTGAAAATTTAGTAACAATTTTTTGTAAATAATAAATACATTAAATATAATTAATAGAATAATTGAGTAATTCCAAAATCATTCTATTTAAAAAAAGAGAGATTTAAAGAGGGGACTTCACAAATGCCATATTTTAAAAAATTTCGGTTTTAGATGTATATTTATTTAAAGACATTGATAATGTGCATAATTTTCATCATACACAGTATTAATGTAATTTGTAAAAGTTAACAATTAGTATAATTAAAATAACTGGTTGTTAATCAAAAGGAAAAACATAATGGTTGTTACTACAGGTTTTTTCGTATTGTTAATACACAATTAAATACATCAAATGTCATATATAATACTCACATTTTCTTTTCCTAATTATTGCTAATTAGATTTCCTCCAATCCCACCTAACTTTATATATATATATATGTATAATAGATGTTATCATTAGCTTTCTGTATGGTTGTTTTGAAGTCTTAAAAAAAATGTAAGTAAAACGATACTAATAGTCATAGGTTATTGAGGTTAAAATTTGGTCGCCATGACTTAGAAGAATTTTTTTCTGGGTATCAAACCGTGAGTTGAAGAAATTTATCGCAGCGTCAGAGGAGAAAAAAGCTATTGTCTTATTTTGGATAAAATTACCTAATTATGCCTATAAATCTTATTTATTGTACACATACTTGAGCATAGGAAAATACTAAAATCAGTTATTTAAAATGGTATTCCATGGAAAGTATAAACATCACACAAAACACATCACAGTTAGCATTCTTCCATTCCATTTTATTCCATTCTCCAATTGTGTGTGTATATATATATATATTTCTCATATCAATATCATAATATCGTATTTGCCGTCTTATCCTATATATCATAATATGTTATACCTCATACTCTATTATAATTGTGCATCATGGATAACAACCATTAACCACCACACACATAGTGATGGTCAAACTCTAGAATCCAAAACTAGACAAGCATCCAAAAACCTTAAGTTTTGATCACCATCATCTTGTTCGAGCACCTTGCATGGTGATGGCATTACACCTAGAAAATGAGCAAGCTTGACGGTGATAGTATGACACTTTTGTTGACTGCTTCATCATCATCATCATCGTTCAACCTTACATCCTTCGCATTGTCACTACTCATGGAAGCAAGTAATAGGGTGAAGAGGGTCATAATTAGGTTTTTTTTGTTAGGTTTAATATAATATAAGTTTTGATGATGACAAATATAAAGTAATAAGGAACAAGTGTATCATAATTGTCTAATATTTATATTGTTCCTTAAAGAAATAAAATATGCATTAGCATGTGTTTAAATGTGTTTATAATGCGTATATCATGCTATATATTAATATATCTACTGTGCTCTTAGATTTTATAATATAAGTTGGATAAATAAATTAAATTAACTATTTGGTTTTGTAAGTGTAATATATTAAATGTAGGATAATCCAAGTAGAAAGAGTGAATATTGGAATAAAGAAAGAAAAATCAACATTATGTCTCAGTCAAAGAAGAAAAAGAAAAAGAATGCTCCAAGAATTAAAGATTAGAAGGAAGTATTCCAAAAATGAAATGACTAAAATGAAAGTGGAGTTTAATTTTTGAAGACCTAGTTATTAGGTACATTTTATTTTCACTTAGGTCTTAAGGTGGTTTAATCTTTGAAATTTACTTAATCATGTTACCATATGTTTTAACACTAAATCAGTCATTTTCTCATGAAAACTTCTCATATTTAAAATATTGGTGAGACTTTCTCATAGAAATTCATTTTAGATACACTTCTCATAAATAATTCTTATGGACTAGGGGTAGAGAGAAGAGTCCATGAGAATAGAGTGAGAATTTCTGGGAGTACTTTGTGCACATTGTGGTGGGAAGTAGGCGCGAACAATTCTCATAGACCATTTCCGTGAGAAACGTAGGTAGAATCTTCTCACAGAGATACTCCATGAGAAACCTAGAAAGAAACCCTCTCTCTTTGTATGGTGATTCTCATGGATTTCACGCTATGAGAAATTCTCACACTGCTTCGGCCATGAGAATCATATCAACATTAGGTGCTTTCTATTTTGCTTTCGTATTAATTTTCTCATGGAAATATAGATGTGAGAACTTCTCATGGCAATATGGCTGTAAGAATTGCTCGCGAAAGGTTGGCCCATGAGAAGTATATGAGCTTTTGACTTTGTCTAATGTTTTGTTTTGATATAAGTTTTCTCATGGGTAAGGGCCATGAGAACTTCTCATGGGTACCTTTTCTGTGAGAAGATGTCCTTTGTGTTTGTAACGCCCTTCATGATATCTTTATTGGCTTGTGTTCAGGACCGGAGGAAACAGGGCGGAGTTAGGTTTAAGAGAAACTGTAAAGGGCTTCACGCCACGGCGAGATGCCTACCAGTAGCGTTGTCCGGCAAATTTATGGTGGCACCACGGTGAGATATCTGGAGCCGCGTTGAGAGTCGAGATTTTTGTTTAAATCCGGATCATTTCAGACGTTCGGAAAGAAAGAAATCGGAGAGAGCAATGAGAGAGGCGATGAGGGTTCAACATTCCGGCATCCAGGAGTGATTTTTAGACCGAGGGAGCTTGGATTTAAGTTGGTAAGTGTTCTTTACTCCTTCCTCTTCATTTTTCTTAAGTGGAAATTTGGGGTTTTCAGTTTTGAGGTTGGATTTCCGGTTTGTGATGAAATCCACAGATTGAAATGGTTAAAAAGAGGTTAATGATGTGTGTTTTGGTATTCTTATTGCTTGGATGTGTTTTGAAAGGTTTATATGTGATTTAAGCTTAACCCTAGGTTGATTCCGGTTAAGGCTCTAGGGAATCCGAGTTGTATGGTATTGTTTGGTCTGTAAATGTTCCCCAAGAGCTTATTGATGCATGAAAGGGGTGTTGGAACCTTGGGTTAGGCCTAAAGTGGTTGAATTGTGATATTTGGTTATTGGTATATCGTGTTAACGAAAGAATTGTGTTATTATGAAGGTTGTTTGGTTAGCCGGGAGGGGTTCAAGCGTGTTGGTGTTCAAGAAAGCGTGTGAAACTTGTGTGAGTGCGGTATTGACAACCTAAGGTAACCGGGTGGTTGTTTATGTGGTATTGTATAGTTGTGTATATATGCATGTCCCTTTCATATCACGATATTGATGTGTTGTGTGTATCGTTTTCTATATATATATTGTGGTATGCGTACGGTTAGATGATGATGATGATTGTGATGATGATATATATGATGTTGACATTGATATGATATGAGATGGTGCATACATGATGATATGACATGATGATGATTATATGATGATACATTAGCATTACCACATGATATTGTGAGACTGTGTTATATGGTGGACAGAGTGGTGATGATATGATGATATATATATAACGTATGATGATATATGTGTTAGGGAGGATAAGGGTGGACCGTATATGTTAGGGAGGATAAGGATGGATTGTATATATTAGGGAGGATAAGGATGAGACTCCTGAGAGGGCGACATGCATACCATTCATTTTACATTGCATTCATGTGTTATATGAGTTATGTATAAGAATATATATATATATATGTTTATGTGTGGTTGTCCCCAATTACTGAGACATTGTCTCACCCCACCCTCTCCCATGACTAACCCTTTCAGGTGAAGGTTTTGGCTCTAGTCCTGAGAAGCCCAGAGAGTAGCTGCGGACGTGGGAATAGTCTATGTACTGTTTGTTTTTGGATAATGTATTATGTGCCAAGTAGGATAGAAGGTTTTGTATTAAGCATATGGTATTGTAAGAATGGTTGTAAATGTATATTGCGATGTATGGGTAGTTGCATATTTTGGTTGTGTATGGAATGTGTTATTTGTGGTGTTTTGAGAGTGTTGGATGTTGGGAAGTTGGTATTGTGGTATTTGTGAGCCCAGGGTGGTTTTGGGCCTAGTTGTTGTGTTTAGGACTTGTAGCCTATCTTGTCATGTTAAGGTTCAAGGGGGTCAAAACTCAGAGGAGTGGTTCCTTTGAGGTGAAACCTCTTTGGATAGGTCAGTTTGGGGGATTTTGGACCTATATGAATGGTCTCTGAGTGACCAGTTGTCTTTGGTGACAATTGGAAGTGGTTAGTGGTGATTTTTGGTCAATAAGTGGCCAAAACGGTATTAAGGGTCCAGAATCTCCATACAGAATTAGTTTGAGGCAAGAAGGGTGTCTATGGATAGCTTGGGACTACATTGACTTGTAGGAGTTGGAATCAAGTCAATCGGAGGTCGGAGCATAAAGTTATGCACATTGGAAATTCACCCTGGATTGTAGAAGTTGCTAATATGGGATATTAGCAGGGGGCACCGCGGCTTCAGAGTCTAGGCCGCGACGCCAGTGAGGCCAGAAGCGAGGGAGTTTCAGGGAAGGCCGGAGCCGCGACGGTACTGTAGGGGCCGCACAGCCCAGTTTTGGGTGGTGTTGTTCTGTTTATGCTATTTTTGAAGGATAAGGTGAGTATTGGTTGATGATTTTGGTAGTTTTGGGCTAAGTCTGGAGGGAGTTGGAGGTGGGTTGTTACAGTGTTTACTTTGTCCTTGTATTTGTCCAATATGTGTTTCTCATAGTTGGTAAGCCGTGAGAACTTCTAACGGCTATTGTTCCATGAGAAGTATAAAACTTATTTTTTAAGTTCTTTAATTTTGGACTCCTTGTTCTTAATCTCTAATTTATTTAAATTTATACCTCCATTACTTCATGTTCCTCTATTGTTCTTGCAACCTTCTCTGACCCCTTTCCCAGTTTTAGCTAACGAATTAGTTGAATGCCCTTTATTTTCTATTATTAATGATGAACTTACAATTAAAATTTTTTATACTAGCAAAGAAACCTAAAATCTATAATTGTTAATAATGAAACCTATAATTTTCTTTTATATTAAAGCCTTTATCACTATTTTTTTTAATAATGAAACCTATAATTTTTTTTATATTAAGGCCTTTATCACTATTTTTTTAGTTTTTAATAAAATTGTTTGTTTATGAAAAAACACTTATAATTAATTTTTTTATTTAGAAGCTTTTTTTTATAATTTTTAATATTGGCAAGAAGAATAAAAAAAAGAATCCCATCGTCAGAATAAAGAAACCGTGAATGTGAAAAAAAAGCCGCAAACCAAAACCTCTGCCACCTTCAAAAACCCCTAATACTATCGACTTTCTAATATTGCCTTCCATTTTCTTCTGCCTAATCTCTATTGCCCTTGCCTTCTCGTGTCTATCGTCTTCTCATCTTTGTTGCCAACCATGGGTCTTTTGAGTTTCAATTCAATGGGTCTCTAAACTTCATCTTCTCATCGCCCTAAGCTTTGTGACTGAAGTGATCAATAAAGGTAATAATTGACACTTTAATTGATTTATATGGTTTCGGTGGATTCATTTGATGTTATTGCAGATTTTTGTTCATTTGGTGGGTCTCGTATGCTATTTTATAAGTTTTATTCACCAATATGTTGTTGGGATTCATGAGCTGTGTGAATAAATTTGCTTGTCCTTTTGTCTCATACTTGTGAATAAGTTTGCTTCTATTAGTTCATGGCTCGCATGGTCCCGCTAATTTGTCTCATAGTTGAGTGGGGATATCTTTATCATGCGTTGTCTACTCTAAGCTTTTGCTAAAATAAAATAGTGTTATAAGTGGGGATAACTTTATCATATGGACTTTGTAACCTTGACCTCTCTATGACATTCATTATAGTTAACACAAATATATATATATATATGTTGGAAAACCAAATGGGCTTATAAAATTCTGAGCTAAAGACCACAAATAGGATTCCCCACTAGGTAAAAACATCACCAAGAGGAAACCTTTCTTCTTAATCAGTGTGGGTGAAATTATAGGTCAATCATTTCCATTTGGACATCAAATTAATCATTGAAGTATATAAATCTAATTTTATGCTTGTGATGCTGATAGTGGTGGAATATGCCATTGTTAGTGTGTATCATGAAAATTTGAACATAGCATAATATAAAAGGTGGAAGGCTATTATATTAACTTATTAGTTAAATTGAAAATTAAAAATTCACCAAGTTCTTATTTTTTTAAAATAGAGTCACTTTTTAAAAGAGTCAAATATAAAATAATTTTGTTGGTTCACACAAGTGGAAGGCTAAACACAATGTGATCCTGCAAAGTCATTTGTTGGTAGCAGTTACAAATATAAATAAGAATATAAAAGATGTTGGTATTATAAATGAACAAGTCATAATGTTTGCTAGGAAATTATCTGGAGGAAGATCTGGGGGCAAAACAGGGGGACTTGGAAGCAATTGGCATTGCTCACATTAATCGAGTCTCCTTACAAGTAAGTATGACTTATTATAATTGAAAGACATAAACCAGTTCCAGTCCGTACAATATTAATTAAAGGTGCTGGAAATTTTGTAGGTGCTACAAAGTAAGTTCGAAATAGTTGCAAGGTAACATTGTTCTCCTTCTTTTGTCAAGTTTGGACTAGTTGGGATAGTTTCAGATTCTAGAAACTAAACTAAATTTTGGTATTGTAAGTGTTGAAATAGTTTCAGGTCCTAAAATTTCTTATTGGTACTGTTATTGTTGAATCTTCCAAATATCTAGCAAGGTAACACGTGAATTTAAAAATATGTATCATATGTTAGAAATGAAAATGGGAAAAATCATGATATTTGATTTTAGAAGTACGTATCATATGTTAGAAAATCTCAATGGAATGTTTGTATAAATTTGATTGGGTTATTGAATTTCTCTCTGCATTTTTTAGGCATGTTTTTTTATTTTAGTACAAGAATTTTTTAAGCATGTTGATAGAGCATAAGGATATTTTACCATTGGACATAAGATTGAAAACCCAATTTCCAGATCCATTAGATTGCACTGTAACAATATAGTTTTTATTTTCTTGGATGAGAGCAACAAAAAATAAAAGTTAAAGTAAACACATGAATTATTGGTGAATGTTGAATTGTTTTGCAAGCATGATCATTTAGGTGTTGACTTTGCATGTGAATTTTGTCTATACTATTGTTACTGTAAAGAACTATTCATTTTCCTTAGCTTGAAAAATGAAGGGATTTAGGGATTACAACTTATATAGGTCTTATACTACCAAATTCGGTATTACTATTTGATGTGTTGAAATTGTGCTATACATTCATTTAGATGGCTCCTCCTGAGCATCGCCATTGGATGGATAATAGATGTGTGGAGAGAATGATCACTAATGACTTCTTTGTGGGGGTAGACGAATTTGTTGAGTTTGCAACGAAACAAGAGATATTTAAACGTGAAAAGAAGTTGAGATGTCTATGCTTAAAGTGTAAATGTCAGAGGTTCAAAACGATAGATGAAGTAAAGATGGATTTGTATAAAAGTGGGTTTATGCCTAACTATTATTGTTGGCATTTCAATGGAGAAGAACATCCCTAAGTGGTTTCAATTGATGAGAACATTCACATCACTTCTAATCCATATGAGCAAATGGTTATGGATGTTGTTGGCCCATCATTTGAGAGATATGATATGCCTAAGGATCCCAATCCAAATTTCGCAAAGTTTTATGACATGCTTGTGCTTCACAATCCCCATTATGGGATGGGTGTGAGAATCACATGGTATTATTGTTAGCAGCGAGATTGTTGAACATCAAGTCAGATTATAACATTCCTGAGGCATGTATGAATGAAATTATCACATTGATATGCAAGATCTTATCAATTGGTGAAGAAGTATAGTTCCGAGTGAAAAAGTAGATGATGCACATATTAGGTTAGTTGTAGATGACCTTGTTCAATCAACTAGTTCAGGTGATGAATAATTAGATGAGGAGCTACTACATATTGAATCATCTGAAATTGAAGAAGATTTTCCTAGTGATTACTATTTAGCAAGTGATTGATGTGGGTAATTTAGTGTTCTTTTTTACTTCTTTTCATCTAAACTATTTGCATATTTTTGTTTATAATGAAATTAATTATTTATTATTTATTAAATATGCATGTTCATAACTCTTTTTTTTTTATTTCAAATGTCATCTTCTTAACTAAATAAGGATGGAGGATCCAACAATAAAAAGAAGAAAGACAGGAAGAGCAAAAACAAGGTTATGACATCATCACCCCTTTTGCCATAAGCAGCTACACGTTCATTGTCCCAATTGCCACCTATCCAGCCATCATCGACATAACCATCACCGATAGCACATGGATTTATGCCTGAATCATGTTCTCTACCATCCCCTCCCATTCAGTCTAGCCCTGGAATTTCTGCTATTATTGGCTTAGAGAGATCTTCCCCACATGGGATGGGTACAAATATCTTTTCTTCCTCAAGTGAAAATACATTGATGCTGGATCCATGTTAAGTGATGGTTGATTAGTAATTTGACCTAATGGTATTGAAGAGTAAGCGTATTCTATATTCATTTCAATTATTAATTCACAAATCACTATGCCACTTTTTGTTTTGCTAAATATTATGGATTTCACAGCTTTTTTCCTACTTATGAGCCTGTCTCAATATTATCTAGCATTATGCGCAGCATTTTCAATGATGCATGGCTTGATTTTACTAGTATCCCTAATGATGTTAAAGATGTATGGTATGGACAATTTAAGGTGAACTAATATTCTAATCGTTTGAAAGTATAAAAACATAGTTATTTTTTCATTTACCTGGTGTTTGGTTATTTTTATTGTAGTTGAAATGTGCATGTGATCTTTCTTTGGAAGGACAGATATATAAGTTTTGGCATAAAAAATGTAGTAAAATAGTACATTCCACCATGAGGGATATTTGATATGGAAAAACAAAAACTACCTGGATGCTTAGAACAATCCGAGATAACTTGCAAGTGCAATGGGGGGCTCCTGAGTTCAAGGTGAAATCAGAACGTAATAAAGTCAATAGGGCAACTAATGCTGATGCATGCGTACATAGGTGTGGGAGAACATCATTATCAAAATACAAAAGAAAGATGGTAAGCCTTATTTAAATTTGTTATATTATTAAGGTTTTAATACCGTAAGTTACATGAATTTTGTCCTAATGTTTTAGGAAGTGGAGTTGGGACAAGGAGTGACCATGCTTGAAGTATTTAAGAAGGTAAAACATAAAGAGCAGAAAGGAGGTTGGGTCCGACCAAAAGCTGTTGATTCTTATGTAAGTTAAGATTTTATTATTTATAATTCACAACTTATTTATTCATATTATGAATAAATGATTCACAACTTTGTTTATGGTTGATATAGAACCAATTTGAGCAACTAAAACAAAGTCAAGGTGAAGACTCAAATCTCTTTGGCAATACTGCATGGCTTACAATTGTTGGAGGAAAAAATAAGAAAGGGCATATGTACGGATTTGGATCACTTGATAGTCTTATTGATTCTCATGGGATGCCAAGCCATAACTTTGGCGAGCTTGCACAACTTAGAGAGAATCTTTTGAAAAGAAGTTACAAGACAAACTCGCTGAACAAGTAAAGTTTATGAGGAGAGTTTGATTGTAGTGGTTAACAAATTGAACAAAGAGAGTTTGACTGTAGTGGTTAACAAATTGAATAAAGAACACAAAGTAAGAGAACAGATGTGGGAAGAAAAATTCAAAGTAACTGAGGATTTCATGAAAAAAATTATGGCATGGATAGACTTAGGAGGTATCAACCAGGTTGGTCTTTCTCAACCTTCACATGATGATGATGATGTTGGAGAAAAAAATAGTGAGGGAGATGATGATGAGGGAAGCGATGATGGTGATATAGATGGGGATGATGAAGAGTAGGATAGTTATTAAACAATTATAATACTTGTAATAAATTGTTTTAGAAATTGTTAATTGCTAATGTAACTAAAACTATTGATTTTGGTTAGTTGTAAACTTTGATTTTGATGATGAAGAATTATTATTGTTAACATTCATTGGATACTGAAATATTTGTTGTTCATAGTATTTGTTGTAAAATTTGAACGTAGGTCAATATGCAAAGGAACCAAATTGATTGTGGCAAAAGCTTAATCGTTTCTCATGAAATTATCACGGAAAATTCTGTGTGAAACTTGGCACAACGACCTCATTTCTCATGAATTTCTCACAAAATTAGTCCATGAGAATTTCTCACATACTTGTTGCCGATAAAAATTTCTCATGGCATATGTTCAATGAGAAATTCTCATGTAAACAAATATGAGAGAAATTCTCATAGTATCTCTTCCATGAGAACCTTTTCTCACATGCATGTTCCATGAGAAATTGCATGAGAAATGGTTCTCACAGTCATAATTTATGAGAAAATTTTTTCCCACAAGCATATTTCTCATGGTTCTTTATGCGTGAGAAATTCGATGAGAAATGTCTTTCTCACTAAATTTCTTCATGTTTTCTCAAAAATTTGATCCATGAAAAATATGTTGTTTTGGTGTAGTGAGCGAGTTAGATTAAGTAAATTTGATGTTAGCATGTGTTAGAATTAAGAAATATTAGTTAACAGATGAATTTTGCTTATGATTCATGTTTGTTTTATGCAAAATTTGAACTTTGCTTGTTAAAATTTGAAATTACAGAGGTTTTATCTCTAATTGATGAATTTTGAATTTGAAATTCGAATTTCTGGTTAAGCATAGTTAGTGAAAGTGTGCAAAAGTCGCAAAAGTTTAAGCATATTTCTGATAGATGAATTTTGACCTCTGATAGACGAATTTCAGTCTCTGATAGATGAATTTCAGTATTTGATAGATGAATTTCGGGTTCTGAAATTCTAATTTCTGTTTCTGAAATTCTAATTTTGAAATACATGCAAAAACTTGAGACAACTGTTCAAACTCAACAGATGCACTTTCAAATATGAAAATTTGCATGAAACTAAATGAGTTATCTTTTGCAAACTTGAAATTCAAATTTCACTTTGTGATAGATGAATTTCTGAAGTTCAACGTTAAACACATAACTATGCTGACTTTGCGAAATTCGTCTATTGAACCTCAAAATTCAAATTTCAGTATATCAGATGAATTTAATGCGGTTGGTTAACGACACTTTTTGCATAGTAATAGATAGATCTTGTGTTTAACGAATAGTTAAACAAAAAATCTATAAATAGAACCTTATTTAAACTTATAGGTAATGATTTTAAATAAGTTATGTCAAAATGTTGCTCCAATACGTAAAATCATTTCGTATTAGCATTCATAGTTAAACCCACCTCAATAAAGTGAGCTTTCAATGTATCATCTACTTTTAAAGAGAGTCTCATTTATGTAATCATACTTTTCTACTATTTTCTGGATAGAATCTTAATGTAGGAAAATATTAAGGGATTTTACACATCATGTAAGGATGTTGGTAGAGTGGCTTCACAAGTGCTTACTAAAACTTGTGGGATGTACTGAGACTTCACAAGTGTTCGGATCAAATTTGTGTGATATAGTGAAAATCTCAAGTGGTGACTTGAGACTAGATGTAGGCCAAGTGGTTTGGGCCGAATCAGTATAAATTCTTGTGTCTAATCCCTCATCTCCTCATTTCATCTATCTACTTCATCACACTCTGTTTATCCATATTTTGCTGCAACACTTAGTGAAATTGGATTGTACTTCAAAAGAGTAAAAATCTTGTATCACCCAATTTACCCCCTGTTGGATGACTATCCAACCTTACATCTTTCATCCAAGGGAAATTAATGGTCACAATAAGTCTCAAGTGAGAGCAAAAATTTATGAAAATTTAGATTTCTTGAAAATCAACACAGTTCCATACTTTAAAAACCTATAGAAGCCATTTTCACCCTTTTGGCGTACCTTCCATGGCACTTTCTTTCAGTTGTGCTAAACATGCTTGTTTTATGAATCTCTTTCTAGTTTTATTTCCTCTCACATACCAAATGGGGCATAATAATCAATTTTATTCCTTTTTTATTTGGTGAACTTTAATCAGTTTTGTTGGATATTAATGAAACTCAATTTTTTTTAAACTAAATTAAATTACACCCAACTTAGAGACTACTATAAAATCCTAGTTATATCCTTGGTCATGATTATAGGAGAAAAAGAACTTATTAACTATTGTATATTATAAGAAAACATTTAAAAATTTGGGAACATAATATATAAATTACCAAGCAGACAAGTTAATTTCAAAAATATACCCCAATTTAGCCTAATTAGAATTAATAACCAAGATATCAAATTGGAATTAAAATTCAAATTGTTTTGACATTGTTGCCCTCTATCCCTTTCCTCCCTTCCTCCTCCTCTCTCCTCCCTTCGGTGACTTTTCTAATAGCCGTTTTCGGCAACAGTGACTATTCCAATGGCTTTTTTTGGTAGACATTTCCGATAACAATGACTTTTCCAGTGACTACTATATATGAACGAGGATCACTTGTAAATAAAAATGCATGAGGATCACTTGTAAATGAATGTGGATCTTTTGGAAATGAACAAGAATCACTTGTAAATGGAATTATTTTGACGTGTTAAATTAAAACTTATCATTTGTAATTGATGCAACTGAATTTCTAATTAATACTAGTGGATTTCCAAGTGATATTATAGAATTTACAACTATAGCAAGATTACTAAAACCACTTCTGAATTGGTTAAAATCACCTGTTAATTTACTATGATCACTTATAAACTACTTTTGATCACTTGTAAATCATCTCCAAACAAAAAAAGAAGTTGATGGTTGACCATCAAGGAAGTGTCATTTGATTGTCAACCAATACAGAAAAAATGACATCACAAATGAATAATATATTTGTAATTAATATTCATAGATTTGTAATTAATCCTCATAAAAAAAAGAAAAGAAAAGAAAACTAGCAAGAAGAAACAAACATAAGATGCCAAAAAAAAGCTAGAGCCATCATTTTACATATAAAAAAATGAAAAAAAAATTGGTTATGCAGACTTTTTCTGGGCCGAGAAGTAGTGAAGGAGATTGCAACGGACCACCATCATTTTTGAGCAAGAGCTTTGTTCTTTGGGAGAAGAACTAACAGCCAATGAAGACCCAATGAAGTAGACGAATGGTGCAGAAGAAGAAGAAGAAACAAGAGCTTGGGAGACGCATGAGATGCAAATGCTAGAATATCCATTTATGAAAGTTTCAAACCACCAAATATACAATATTCCATACTAGCAAATCGACAGATCCACATATATTTCAAACCACAAACATCTGCAATGGATACATATATATGAATTTGAAGTCAACATCATCCCTAACTAGAACACTACAAGCATTTTAAAAAATTAGAGAAAAAAGCTACCATTAGAGGCTTGCCAGTAGATCTAAGAAGGTAATGGAGAGGGAAGCTCTCCATGTCATTTGAGAAGTACCACGCACTCTATTGATGAAGAAGATATAGATCAAGTCTGTCAATGTACACTAAACCCTTCATCGAATCCTATGCAAAGTTCTATGAAGGTGAAAGAAAAGCGCAGAGATTTGAACTCATAGATCCAAAGATCCACACCTACTGATAGATTTAAAAATCACAATCACAGAACCACAGTTCGAACACAATGGAAATTAGGGGTGGTGGACAGAGATGGAAGAGAGGCCAGGATTCTGAAATAGAGTGGTTGACAATCAAATCCATTAACGAGTGCTAAGCTTGTCGATGACAACATGGTTGATAGCGCGTTTTGATGAAAACAACATTCAAAAGCTCAATGACCTAGACTACAACAAGGGAGAGATTATGACTGAAGTAAGAGATAATCTTGCTATGGCCGATGAACTACTTAAAGCCTTGAAACCCTTGAAATAGTCTTGCTATGGGCGATGAACTACTTAGAGCCTTAAAGCCATTGAAACTTGGTATAGTATCGTGGGGAGGGAAGAGAAAACCTTGGAGCTTAGGTGACAATGGAGTTAGAGTTTTCAATTTTGGGTTGTTCTAATTGGGCCAGAGGCATTTTAGTTTTTTCACTTTAAATTTTCATTCTAATTCTTTGGTGATTAATTAGAATTAAGGTAAATTTAGTTTATTTAAAAAAAATTTTTAAATTACAAAATTTTATTATAAAATATCAAATTTAAGAATTTAAAAATTTAAAAATTAATATAATAATATGTGGACTGGTAAATTAATTGCCCTCGCCCCTGCTTGTACACAACATTATGGCCTCCCTTCTCCCTTCTCCGCCTCCACCTCTACCTCCTGCAGACGAGGAGCTAGCGTCTTCGCTTCACTCACTGAAACTCAGATTCGTGAAGAGACGGTGACGACTTATTTGGCAGCCAGAGGCAGCGCCGTCGCTGCCACGATATGCCGTTGTGATTTGACTTATTCTAGCCGACACTATACGTAATTCGACTTACCTATTTTAAAATTCCCAAATAACGAAAAGAAAAGGAAATTTCATACTGGGTACGAATGTTCGCAATACTTCAGCAGAGAGGTTTTGTCTTCGCTTAGTTTTTCTTATGAAGATTACAGATGCTAACTGCAGTATTTTTCGTTTTCTCAGGTTCCTATACATAAAAGGCCCAACCTTTATCTCCTTTCGGAATGTCGACGGATAAAGACCCTGCCAATCTGTCTCGGACCTTCAAATACCTATTGGGTTGGTTCAATTGGCAAGAAAACACAACTTTTCATTTTTATACTTGTTTATTAAAGCAACTGAAATGTGAAGTGTGAATCGTGTTTGACTTAAAATTTATAATTTCCGGATGATTTAGCACATTTCTGGTGGAAAGTAATTATATTTGCTTCATTTGCTTTTATCTTTCATTTTTTTCCCCAGATTTTGAGGGAAACATCAAGAGTATATTATAGTCTCTGTAAATTACATTAATATTAGAGTGCGAATGAAAAATTAACTTGATTCACACATCTTATTGGCTGGGCTTGAGCGTATGAAGTTAGGAACTTCTGGCCAAAATATTTCAATTTTGGAGTACTAAGTCATAGTTTTTAATTAACTCAATATATGTTTAATGCTTTAACTACTTCTTGAACTTTGTCAACTACACTTTTGGTTAATGTTCCTAAATTGCCAATTTCTTGGAGTTCGGAGTTCCTGGAATGTGCATGTTCCTTGAGAAAGTTCTATATTTTATGGTTTTCTATTTCTACAAACTTTCTTTGTTAACTTAAAAGCAATATATCCTATATTATGAGTTTGATGATTTGATATTATTCCTTTTGTCTGTGATATCATGCCAGCTACTCAGTTTTTGTCTCGAGGAATACCCTTTATATTCAATACGTGGATTGTGAGGCATCTCAAAGAAGAAGACTATGCGGTAAAAGTTTCTTAGATTTTCTATTAATGTGTTCTGGAGTTTTTTTTTTAATTAATTTCCTATCTTCATATTTTGTGTGCATGCATGCCCGCTGATTTTATGTTTCCAAGACCTTGTGTTTTCCAATTATGGTGAAATTAAAAAAAAAATTTGCGCTTAAGTTGTTCTTTCTCATTCACTTTTAGTTTGCTTTAGATAGGTTCAATAACTGATTACTGTTGCTACTGGTACTCTTCTTGTCTCCTGTTCTATAAATTTCAGGGTTAGTTAATTTGATAAAGGTCATGGATGATCAACTGCTTTGTTTCCACGTTCTTTAGTCATGGATGATCACTTTTGTGACATGAGCTGATTTATACTTACATTATATTTTTTTTCCTGTTGCAGCTATATGCAGTGCAGTTTTATCTTTTTGTAACCTGTATTTTGTTTCTTAGTCGAGAGGGCTTTCGGCGAGCATGCTTGAGGATGGACATGAAACAGTAATGCCTTCTGCTTTTGCAAATTCTGTTACTGAGCAATAGCTGTGTTCATGTAGAAAATCAAATTCTAAATTGTTTTGTCCTGTTATTTCCTGGATTTGTTGTTAGTTATTGAGCCTTTCCATGGTTGATGATGAGCTGTTATATAGCTCTCATTGATCCCTTGATATGTGTGTCTGATGTATCTTTTTGTTAACATTACTTTCAAAACCCTTTTCAAAAGAAAATTGTGGATTCAGTGATAGGTTTAAATGTGCGGCAGCATCATAGTTAAGTGCCAATTGTGTTCATTTGAATAAAGTTCAGATTAGAGATTCATTAGGCACAGTGCAATGAAATCATTCTACAATCTCTTTCTTTTTGGGTGAAAGGAATAGCATATTGTTGATTTATTAATCTCTTTCATGTTATAGTGATGGCTCTTCAATGGAAGAAGACGTTGTGAAGCTAATGAAAGTAGCCTGGATGAGTCTCCCACTTGGAATATGTATCACAATTGTAACTTGCTTGCTTGTCTTCTGGTGGCAAGAAATAAATTTTTCTAGTCCTCAAGGGCAAGCTATCTTGATCAATGGTAATTACTAGAATTTTATATATACCTTTCTTGGTTCATCTGTTTGTGTTCTGTGATGTTTTTAGAGTGGGGGAGTTTATTTTTAATTATAAGGCTCCAAGCTGGAGTAATACACTGTATACTGATAATTTAAAAAGGGAATATATTATCCTGAGTAGTATCCAATTTTCTCCAAGCACATCAAACTAAGCACTCTGGAACAACTCCTCAAATGGTTCCTATGTGAAATTTTGTTTATTAAGTTCACTTTTTATGTCAGGTTGCGCATGTATATTGGAGCTTTTGGCTGAACCTTTATATATTCTTTCACAGAACTTGGTCTTACTGGAATTACGGTTGATGGTTGAGACAATAGCTACTATTTCACGATGCATGACAATGTACATCCTTATTGTCAAACAAACTGGAATGGTAAGAGTTTAGTCTGACTTCACCTTGTAATAAGTGTTCATGTCTGACCTTAGTGCTTCTGTTCTCTCAGCTTCTGCTCCTTAACCTCCCATTTTAGTTGACTTATTTCATTCCCATGGTATTCATTAGCCAAATTTAACAATTTTTTTTCTTGGTTATTATGTGGTGATTCTTGGGGCTTAGGGGGATCAAACATAGTTTAATTTATATTTTATTTCTTGTCTCTTTCCCACATCTGACAAAGTAATACATTTTATAAACTGCAAAGTGCATTGTAATGTGTAATTTAAGTCTATAGAGTTTGATAGATTGTATTTATAATGTCTCCATAAATAGATATATGATTCTTTGTTAAATGACTGCTTTCAGGAAAAACCAGTCATATTTGCTTTATCACAGTCTGCATATGGAGCCTCCATATTTCTGGGCTATTGGGGCTATCTGGTTCTCTTTTGCAAATTCAGAAGTTCTCACATTTTCCCCTTCAGGTATATTTTATACATATGTATATATATATATTTACACACACACTCACATATCTCTGAAGGGTTAGATTTTATCAATTATTTATTCTTCTACCAAGGTTATAGGGAATTATTTATGTTCCAACCATTCACAAATCTAATCTAAGATTAGGCAATGGTTACTTGAGAGGATTGTGTATCTTAGGACTTGGATTGGCACTGCTATAGGCAACATCATTGGGATTACTTTTATTTTGCAATAGCTGGCAACCTTTACTATTCATATACTGTTCAAAGTGATATATTCTTGGATACACAATTGAGTAATTTTTTTTTTAACCTTGTTGAGTGATTGTGAAATAGTCTCATGCCCATTCTGATTGAGAAGTATTTGAGTTATATTTATGTGGATGAGTTTGTTTTAATTCTTTGTGAAAATTAATTTTTTAGTCCTTATAGATTACCTCAATTTTCAATTTGGTCCTTATATTTTATTTTATTTTTTTTTAAATTCATCCCTATATTTTCTAAAAGTTGAAAATTAGTCTTTGCCGATATAACTTTGTTTACTTCCATCTTATGTGGCTTACATTAGCTGAGGTAGATACCCACATAAGAGAGCCACATCATGCATATATTCCCATCTCATATTACTCTCATGCCTCTTCTTCCTGTAACCTCTATTTTTAACAATCTAAAGAGAGTGAGTACGCTGAAAGTATTTTGATGCTCACTTTATGAATTATTATTTTGTTGAGATGATCTGCCTCGTGAGAATTCAAAGACAAGGGGAAAAGAGAGGTGCTTTGTTTTTGCACCAAAATGAACAAAGTCAAATCAAAGATGCTATAATATGAGGACCCAAGCCCTGCATTATTCAATAAGTTTTTTGGGGGTCAAATATATGATATCTTTTCAATAGTTAAGGAGCATCTTAGCCTACATCTATTTTTCATGTGTTTATTTTTTGATCAAATACCAATAGTGCGAGTGGATGATAGATTATTTTGCACAAGCCATGTAGATGGACATAGGTCCCAATTATTTGGAGGACTAGAAAGACTGTTTTATATAAGGACTGTTAAGAGCTATGCATTGGTACGGATCTTCATTGGGTTTTAGAATGGAAGCTTTGAATATTGCTTTAGGAATAATGCTTTTTTCAAAGTTGTGTGGACTTCTTCGGAGGGAGCTCTGAATATGCTAAGATGGTTAAGGGTACAATCCATGGAAATAAAAACTCAATTCATACCTTTTTTAGTAAGTGCCAAGGGTATTTTTCAATCGACAATCGAAGACTTATCCCTTAGGGACATAGAAATCACTGAAGTAGATTTTGCCTCTTCCAACAAGGCTTTTTCTATACACACGGCCGGGGATCAAACATAAGACAAATGCTTAAGGGACCTAACTATTTGTCAACTATGTCAGGACTTTTTTGTTTACTCAAGTCATACTTCTATAATAGTAATCACAATATGGTGATGAAAATTAAGGAGCATTGTATTAATGGGTGGAATTTGAAGGTTTTTCATAATACATTAATTCCATATTGCTTTAATCATCCTCTCTAGATATGCCTTCAGAAGTATTTACACATGACAGCTACCTTCCCTTTTATATACTAAACCTGATAAATCTTAGCTATCAAAATCATACTATTCATGATTTGAATCTTACAGTTTTCAAAGAGTCATAAAACTAACCACATGGATGGATGGCTGAATTTGAAACCAGTCCTAGATTAGCCGTGGATTGTGCAATTCGAGCTAATACACACAATTATATGATTTAGGAATGTGTGGAAATAATGAATTGGTATGTTGGCAAAAAAAAAAAAAAAGGAAATAATGAATTGGTATAGTAATGTTGTATTGTTGTTAAGTTTTGTTTATAACTGTTATAAAGAAAGCAGAGAAGGATATTATTTGAAGAATTGGATACTTGAAAATTTTTTTACTAATGAGCTAAACTGTTACTTCCTCACATAGTGGGATAAGACTAATATTATTGTTGTTGTTGAGCTAAATTGTTACTTATGTTTAAGTACTTTCCTCAACTCTTGTTTGATTTACTATTTTGAGTATTTTATGCATATGATAAGGATATTTGTTTAGTTTATGATTTCATAAATTTTACTTTTCTCCATTCAGAAATGTTTTTCAATTTGCAATACATAGCACGCTTTGACAACCATCATGAATCTGAATACAAAGGATGATCCTTCAAGAGGATGACAACTCCTAAAGATATAGATGAGGAAAATAAACTCCTAAAATTGATGATTCTTTAGTGCTTCCACTTATTTGGAAGACTTATCCTTAAACATTTGATAGTTTTTTCAACTGGAATTTTTTATTTTGTCATATGCAAAGAATTAAAATAGGTTGGAGCTGGATCTTCTTGAGAAATTTTATGTAAAGAATGAATTTTTATTCATGTATGTTTTTCTGCTTACAGAACAGAACGCACAGAAATTTATACAGCAAAAAGGCAATGGTAACAAGTCACTGAAAAGGAAGAGAAATAAAAGAAAAAAGATCCTAATAATGCCCTAATTAAGACTAACATTCAAAAAGTGATAAAAAAGGAAAGAAATAATGGTGAAAATAAGTGGTAGGGATAATTGACAGATATACAACAACTAATGAGAGATTTGTAATTAACATAGGATCATCCCAAATTTGGAAGGATTTAGAGAATCTTTTATTTAATACAAATTTGCATTAATTATATTATATTAGTCAAAATCCGCCTATGTGGGGTCATAGCCAGTTTCAAATCTTTTTATTAATCCACAGGGTTGTGTTAGACTCTCGACAGCCAATGTAAAATTCTGTCAAATCTTTATGACATGGATCAAAGACCTTTTTATATTAAGGCTAGGTCGTTATCCAGAAGTAACATGCTGTATGACTCGAATGCAGTGTTAAATAGGCTAAAGCTACTATATCGGCGCCTGGGTGTAGTGTTAAATAAGTAAGATTCCCATATCATTCTGAATAGATATGAGTAAAGAAGTTAGCTTAGGAAAGTAAGATTCGGTTAAGTTATTGAAATATTGGTAAATCTATGGAGGTAGTGGACGCTATGATTCGAAGGAGAATTAACATTTTGTGTCTTCAAGAAACTAAATAGGTGGGAGAAAAGGCTAAAAGATAGACATATGGAAGGTCAAAGCAAGGACTGAAGTTGCTATTATTGTGGATAAAATTTGGAAAAAGAATGTGGTGAGAGTCAAAAGGATTGGAAATAAGATCTTATTCTTAAAATTGACTATTAGACATGATACTTTCAATACTATTAGTGCTTACGTACCTCACGTAAGGTTAGAAGCAAATATTAAGGATAAATTTTGGTAAGATTTGGAGGGTTTGGTTCAAGACAGCTCACAAGAGGAATAGATTTTCATTGATGGGCACCTCAATGGTCATATGGGAAAAGAGACAAGGTAATATGTGGGAGCTCATGGCAATTTTGGTTTTGAAGAATTAAATGAGGAGAGGCATTTCATTCTTAATTTCTCAATAACTTATAACCTCATGATTATGAACACTTGTTTTAAAAAATGAGAGGAGCAATTAGTCATATATAAGAGCGATGCCCAAAGGTTGTAAATGGACTTCTTTTTGGTAAGGAATTCAGATAGAAGAGCTTGTAGAGACTGCAAAGTGATCCCTGGTGAGAGCTTAATTTCACAACATAGAGTCTTAGTCCTTGATGTACTGGTTAAGAGCCGTAAACTGAAAAGTCGAAAAGCCTTAAATTCTAAGATCAAGTGCTGGCAACTAAAAGGTGAGCAATAATTGACCTTTACCATAAAAGTATTAAAGAAAGGTAATTAGGACTCGCAAGGAAGTACTAACATCTTGTGGGATGAGAGAGCTAAAAGAATTAGGGATACCGCTAAAACAGTCAAGGGTGAATCCAACAATTTTGGACCTAGAAATAAAGAGTCGTAGTGGTGGAATGAGAGTGTGTAACAGAAGGTTAAACATAAAACAGAATGTTTCAAAGTCTTACACTTGTGCAATAACGGGAAAAATTGGAAGAGTTATCACTTAGCTCAAAAGGAGACTAAGAAAGCAGTGAGCGAGGCTCGATCTAAAGTTTTTAAGCAATTCTACTAAGATTTATGAACGAATAATGGTGAACGCAAGATTTACAAAATTGTCAAGAATAGTGAAAGAAAGTCGAGAGATTTGAATCAAGTAAGATATATTAAGGGTGGAGAAGGAAAAGTTTTGGTTATTGATAATGGTATCGAAGAAAGATAGGATAACTACTTTTATAAGCTCTTCAATGATGGATTGGGTATGACTAGTGATACAGAAGGTTTAACAACTTACAAAGATAAACTAAATTTAAGTTTCTATCATAGAATCCGAGTTGGAGAGATAAAAGAAGCTTTTAAGAGAATGGATAATGGTAAAGCTATTGGCCTCGATGGTATTTCTATTGAAGTTTGGAAGTGTTTAGGAGAGAAGGGGGTTTTGTGGTTAACTAAGCTTTTTAACGAGATTTTAATGCTAGAAAAAATGTCAGAGAAATGGAGAAAGAGCACTTTGGTGCCCATATACAAGAACAAGAGGGATATTCAGGGTTGTGCTAATTATCGGGAGATAAAACTCATGAGTTATACCATGTAACTTTGGGAAAGAGTGATTGAATATAGACAAAGAAAAGAGTCTCATATTTCAGAAAATCAATTTGGATTCATGTCAGGACGGTCTACAACAGAGGTTATTTATTTATTAAGGGGTTTGATTGAAAGATATCAGAGTAAAGAGAGAGACTTATATATGGTTTTTATTGATTTGGAAAAAGCCTATGATAGAGCACCAAGAGATGTATTGTGGAAAGCAATGGAGAAGAAAGATGTTCGTGTGGCTTATATTTGAGCCATAAAGAATATGTATGAGGGGCCAACAACAAGTGTGAGAACTTTTGGAGATGAGACAAATGACTTTTCTTTAAGAACAGGTTTACATCAAGGATCTTCCTTGAGTCCATACTTGTTTGATTTGGTTTTGGATGTTCTAACAGAACATATACAGGAGGAAATTTCTAAGTGTATGCTTTTCGCGGATGATATAGTTTTAATTGAGGACTCAAGAGAAGATGTCAACTCTAAACTTAAGTTATGGAGACATATTTTGGAATTAAAAGGCTTCCGCTTGAGTAGAAGTAAAACGGAATATATGCATTACAAATTTAATAAGAGGCCAGCTAGAAATAATTTAGAGGTGAAAATTGAAGAGTAAACCATTCCAGAAGTGTCAAACTTCAAGTAGTGAATGTTGATTTTACAAAATGATGGTGAAATTGATGGGGATGTAATGCATATGATACAAGCTAGGTGGTTAAAGTGGAGTAAAACTTCAGGAGTTATTTGTGACCGTAAGGTATCTACTAAATTTAAAAGGAAATTTTATCGAACTGCTATAAAGCCGGCGATACTATGGTAGTGAATGTTGGGTTCTGAAAGGACAACAAAAGCATAAGATAGGAGTAGCAGAGATGAGAATGTTAAGATGAATGTGTGGTCATACAAGAATAGATGAGATATGAAATGACTGTAAATGAGGGAAAATCGAAGTAGCACCTATCGAGGAGAAAATGGTGGAAAATCGTTTAAGGTGGTTTGCGTATGTTCAAAGAAGAGAATAAGATGAGCCAGTAAGAAGAGTTGATCTAATGGCTTGGAGCCCTATTAAAAGGCGCAAAGGAAGACAAAATGACACTAAGAAAAGTTATAAGGTGTGACCTTTTGATAAATAATTTTTCTGAAGAGATGATATTTGATAGAGTTCATTGGCGTTATATGATCTATGTAGCTGACCCTATTTGGTGGGATAAGGCTAATGCTTTTTGTTGTTGTATATTTTATTTGTCAACTTCTAACACTTCTGTGGTTATTGTGGAGGAATTATATTCAGTAGATACCATGTAGTATGACCATTTTGATCTTTTTTGTTGATCACATCCTCCAATTAGAATCTCAAGTCCTCTGTTTCCCACTTGAGGTATTTACTGTGGAAGCTATGAGAGGCTAAGAAATGCTTCCATCTCTCATAAGGATCTTACTAACATTTGAATTTTCGAGACCTAAGCCCTCTTCTTGGTTGCCTGGATAATAACGCTTTGTGATGTTGCAGTCATAAATTATAATGGTAATAGGATTCCATTTAAGCACTTAAGCCTTCCTACCTGTTAATGTTATGCAAGATCATGCATTTCTTAACACATCACTTTGGAGAAATGGGTTATGACTGTAACTGACTATACGTATATTTAAAGGAAAGATATTGGCGAATTAAACCTAGGCCCAACAAGTTGTTGTAAACCTAAGCTTAGAAGTCTTTATTGAAGTCCAAATCCTATAATTAAATTTTAAGACACCCCACTTACCCTGGATTAGAAGCCTTGGTTCCTTAATAATAATTACTTTGTTATTGAAGGGAACTAATAATAAATTTGACTTCTCATATTGCATTAGCATATTCATGGCCTTTACATATGATATGGCCTATGGGATTGACTTGTGCATATGGCTTCTTTTGGTGCTGTGCGCTTCAGTTTCTTAAGGATTTGATATATTTGATATGTAAAGAGATTGGGCAGCTTTAATGTATATATATTTTTGGATTTTATTACTTTGTTCTATTCTGAAAATATCGTTGTCATTTCTAGTATGAGAATATCTTATCCTCAAACTAATTGTACTTTCTTGTATCTTTAATAACCCTATTTTTTTGTACAAAACGAAAAATTGCAGGGAAGGGATTGGCTTTGATGGGCAGCTATCAAAGATGTGTATGCTATTTACGTTTCAATCCTTTCAAAAGTTGATCCTTCAAGAAGGGGAAAAAATGGTGCTTGTGTGGTTTGATACACCATATAATCAAGCTGTATATGGTCTTGTGGACAAATTGGGTCAGTATTTGTTTTGTCTTGTTTAATGTTTTAGAATGTTTGTGTTTTTGATTGGGATACATAGATTCTCGCTATTCTAACTTTCTAAACATGGTTATTTTGTAAATATCATCAACTTTCAGGTAGTTTAGTGGTGAGGCTGGTCTTTTTACCCTTCGAAGAAAGTTCATATGCAACATTTGCAAGGTCTGCTTCAGGTTCTATTTCTCCCTTGTTCTCTTGATGTTCAGACCCCTAAACTCAGTGCATCTTTCTCTGATTTGTTTCTGTATTTAGTTCCACTTTGTTGTTGTCCTCTTACGTTCTCCTAATTAAAATGGTCTACTCTAGATAGAATCAATAGAAGGATAAAGAGCAGGAGAGTTGTGAGGAAGTTGCTGAGTAATGGTTTCAGAATCTTTCAGAAATCTGGGCTATGGGAGACGAGTTAGTTCTAGTGATATAGCACAAGGTAGGGAAGAATAGAAAATAGATGAAAACAGTAGAAAATTGCAAAGGAGAGGAGATTCACTTAACAATTTTCAATAATATTCAATCACTAGGAAAAGAGATATTAGTACAATGAGGGGTCTTAGGGCTTACTTATAGAGTCTCAAATCTTAATCTAATTAGGATCCTAAAAATATTTTAAATCTAAAAGATAAATATTAAACTAAACTATATCATAAAATATAAGATAAAGGAAAATCTAAACAAAATAATCAAATCCTAAAAGATAAAATAATTTCAAAATAAATTAAATCTAAATAATCTAATAATTATTTAAAATCCTAATTATTTAATTATCCCTTCTGTATTATTCTCCTTCGTTTCAAAGAACTCTTTTTCGGAAAGTTAATACTCCACGTAGCATCTAGAGTGGGGAAATCTTTTCAGCAAGCAAGATAGCGAAGAATGAGATTTGTGCAAAGGATCGTTTCTTCAACTACCCAAATATTATTCAACTCAAGAATTCCTTTCCACCGAACAAGATGATGAATGGAATCTAAACAAAAAGACTTCCCATCAAAACTCTATATGGATGTTGAATTTGGAAAATCCTTCCAATGGATAAGGTATTGGTGGAGGGAATTTTTAGGCAATCATACATTACGCTCTTCTTTAAAAGCAACAATCTTTACCCCATGTGGCATAATGGATGGATAAGGTGGAACAAAAGCATGTTGTAGCTGAGCATCAACAACCTTAGAAAGTACAACTTCCATTGGTAGAAATTGTTTCTGCACTTGCCCCTACAACCTTTTTCCATCTTTGACAACTGTAACATGAAGGTCCTCATTGGATTCTGAGGAATTGTTTGCGGATGGTATTACTTCAATCTACTCTATAATTTTAATCTTCTAGTATGCTTGCTCTTCTTCTATCTAACACTTGCGTTCTTACTCTAAAGCCTCAGGAGTTATTTTTATACCCTTACTTAACAACTTGAAGGCATATAGGATGTCTTTGGACAATCTTTTTAATTCATCAAGCTTACAGTTCGTTTCATCCATGCGACGATCAAGGTGGTCAAACGAATGCTCAAAGCGCTCTAAGGAAGCCATAATAATGATATTAATTCAAATATACCTCCAAATAAGCTTCTAGATGATGACTCTTGTAGCTAGGATAAGTTGGGAGGGAAAGAACTTCGCGAAGCAAGGCGAAAATTGCAGAAAAATTGAATATGGGACAGTTGTACAGATGGCATGTGGGGCGCTTGAAGCCCATGCGCAAGGAACTTGACCCGTGCGTGAGGGTGCGTCTAGTGTCGAATGGCAGTGAGATTTTGAGATCTGGTTGGATTTTGGATGACGAGTCGAATGGTGGTAGTGGTTTGTTGATCAGACGTCGGCAGCTTGAGTTTTTGGCTCTAATAGTGAACTGGTTAGGGTTTTTGGTGAGTTTTCAGGTGGGTTTTTGGTGAGGGAAGTGTGGGAATGAGCATGGGGGAACCTGCTTTGATATCAAATTGATGTAAAACAAGGTAGGGAAGAATAGAAGATAGATGAGAAGAATAGAAAATTACAAAGGAGAGGAAATTCACTGAATAATTCTTTAATATTCAATCACTGGGAAAAGAGATATGAGTACAATGAGGGGTCTTAGGGTTTATTTATAGACTCTCAAATTCTAATCTAATTAAGATCCTAAAAATAGTTTAAATCTAAAAGATAAATAGTAAATTAAACTATATTCTAAAATATAAGATAAAGGGAAATCTAAATGATAAAATAATTTCAAAATAAATTAAATCTAAATAATCTAATAATTATTTAAAATCATAATTATTTAATTATCCCTTCTGCATTATCTAAATTGGAGAGTTTAGCCTTTCTGTTAGAAAAGGGTTTAAGAATTCAGGAGTGATTGATGGGAAAATTCTGGAAGTGGATTGGGGAGAAATAAGCATCTCAAATAACTAACTAGAGAGGGTTTTTCTTCTTTGTTGCTTTTCTCTGTTTGTGCATGAGCATCCCATCCTCTTTGCTAGATTGTTTTTGGGATTACTTCAGCTGTTATAGCCTATCTCACACTGTTACTACATTGAGGTAGAAGGTATATTCAGAATATTTCTTGCTGTTTGTTTGGGTTTCATCAACCTCTTGGGTGGTCTATTTGTTAAAATAAGGTCACAAAGCAGGAAGTTCTCAGTTAGTTTCAAATAGGATGGTTGAAATATTAGTCATGAACAAAGAAACTACTAATATGTTTACTGCAAATTATACTGGGTTTGCACTTTTGTAAATAAGGTACTTTACTCTTTAGTTTTTCCCTCCATATTGCAATCATATGCTAGTGAATGAGATAATTAAGTTGGTTCCTTTTTTTTCTTTTTTTGGGTGGAGGAGGGATGGGGGAATGATAACTTCCTACTCAGATTGCATTAGATAACACATTTACAATCGTCTGTACAGCAGGCATTCAAGTAACGATGTGAATACGTTATAAAGGATAAATTTTTTCTTGGCTTGTTGATGTAGGAACAATGTAGAAATATGGGAAGAAGAGAGAAAGATACAGAGAAGAAAGAAAAGGAGGAGGGGGGGGGGGTTAGGTAAAGAGGGAGAGAAACTATGTACTAATAACTTATTCCATGACTATGCTGAATGAAAGTCCACAACCAAAGGTTTATAAAGAGAACTAAAACCACATGCTAAAAACAATAAAAGAAATAGTTATAAGGAGTATTTCTAATTTAAGCCTTAACTCTTGGCTTAATCCACGATTTACAAATAATTACCCATATCACTCGTAATAATGTTTTCCCATTCTTTGTCACTGGTACCTCCATTAAGTTATATCCTCAGAAGTGCTAATACTGGTACATCTCAGTTTTCATGAAGAAAGTTATATTTTTGGTTGTACATGTATGAATAAGTTAGAACAGACTCAGTTCTCATAATTTGAACTCCTGTTCTACCTTCCCGCTGAATATAATTGCTTCTTTGTTGTCCCAAATCAGCGATAAGATAATCAATAAGTATATATAAATTAAAATCATAATTACTGTAGCTAAGCTGTTACTTATTTTTATGCATCTATTTTTTGTTTAAAAAAAAAGAAAAACCCTACCTGTGTATTTAATGCATGGGTTGATCAACCTAGTTTTTCTGAAAGAGTACTGAAAAAGGGAGGTTTTACCAATGAGATAAAGGTCAACTTCTGGATTTACTTAATTTACACCCGAATCAAAGTAGTTAAAGGTGAAAGGTGCACTCAGATAAGAACTGAGATGCTTTTATATTTGAGAATTCATCAGAGTGCCTAGAGTTCTTATGGGTGGTAGGGTTGTTTGTTTTCACTTCCTGTTGTTCCCCTGCCTCGGTTGAGGAGAATATGTACCTTTTTCCTCTCAAATAAATTTGTTTTCTTCTTTTAAAAGAATGGCATGCATAAGATTTATTCATACGATATTTGAATTGAAGAACATGTTTATAAGAACATTTTGTAAAGATTGCTCAAAGAAATTGGTTTGAAGATAGAGATTATTTTGTTTATATTTTCACTTTATGAAGATTTAATCTTTTAATACAAGGTTATATGGAGTTCTTGAGTGTGGACTCTTTTTCTTTTTTCTTTTTTCTTTTTTTTATCTCTTCATATGACAAATTGCTTTTGATGTGCCAACTCATGTGTTTCATTTACTATTTCTTGAGATTTTTACTCCTTCACTTACCTGAGTTGTGTAAGTTTTTATTTGAGGATCCTTCAAGTTTTTAGTGTTATAATAGTTCAGAAGTTTGTCATCCAAAGTCAGTATTTGATTTAAATGAAGTGGGATGGTCTTAAGGATACTTCATCTTGTCATATTGCATCATGTTGAAACAAATTCAGTTATAATCTTATGTGTGAAAATATTTTTGGGTCATTATGTGTTAAGTCCTGTGGTACCAACCATGCAACTCTTTGGCTGGAAAAATCTTGGTCACGATATTGCGATTAAAGTTTTTTAATCTCAATATTAATTCTGAACTTTATGCGCTATTTGTTTTTATTTTCTACTGTTTTGGTTGGTGATACAGCTACGGTCAGATTGTTTTTATTTTCACAGTTTGTAATTGTATTATATTTGTCGTTCCTGACAGAAAAATACACAGATAAAAGCAATAAATTGGGAAAATGCTTGATGGAGTCCCTGAAGCTTGTTCTGTTGATCGGTATGTCCTGTTTATTTTATTCCATATTGTTCTGGATTACATGATTACTTAGTCCCTATTTTATTTTGGTCTTTTATAAAGAAACCTTTAAAAAAAATTTTATGGATGTTGAGTGGCACTGAATTGCAAAGCTCAGATAAACAACTTTTAAAACAGATATGGATATCAAGTTTTCCTCAGAAATGAGAATGATTAATTAAGGAGTTTAATTTTATCTCGACAATGTAAACTAATGTATTCCAATAATTGATGCTTCCTCACCTTAGGGGACCCTTTTGATCTATGCTGTATTGAGCAATCATTTTCTTAGGTAAAAATAAGAACACATAAACTTTGCCATCCAATATCCATCATCTAATTTTATCCCTCCCCCCAAAAAAGGAATAAAAAGAAACCAAAAATAAAAGAAAAAGTAGCTATTATCTGACTTTGAGTAAAGTTTTCCTTCAGCTAGACCCTAGTTACTTAAATCCCCAACTTTGCTTTAAAGGGAAGAGTACTGCATAACAAACTGAAGGATATGTGATTGTGGTCTACTAATGACAACCTATATTTGTCTAATTTGATTGAAATTAATTGATCCTCTTCTTTGAGGGATGCAATTTAGGGCATCATGCTTATAAGGCTTTCAAATTATCTTTCTAAGTATGTTCCTCTGTCAAAGTTGCGGGTTTTATATATAAGTATATATAAATAATGAATCCAAAGTTGTGGTTTTGGGATATATATTTTAGACAATCTAGTGAGTAGTGGAAAATATGGAGAATCAATAAAATTTCCCCTACTGATGCTATCTACTCAACTTTCATTGTGACTACTATGCAAAGCTGCACAATTGTCTTTTCAGTGTTCTGGTTAATTGTTTTTCCCCCGTCAAACTTTGTGAGAGCCATATGCTTTGTGAACAGATGTGGCTATTGGAGTTGCGCAAGTAGTTCTATTTCATTTTTTCCCTATTGAATAAAGCTTTGGATTGCAAGTTTTTGCCATAAATTGCATATTCTAGTGTTTCTATGTTGGTGTCAATACGTAGCTATTTGCTTTGCAGGTCTTGTTTTTGTGGCATTTGGTCCAAGTTTTTCTTATTCACTTATTAGATTGCTTTATGGTGAAAGATGGAGTGACGGAGAAGCATCAACTGCCCTCCAGTATTATTGCATTTATGTTATTCTTTTGGCAATGAATGGTTAGTGATTCACATTGTCTCTTTGTTGCTCAATTTTTGCCATTCCTAAATGCATGTGTCTTGCCATAACATCTCATGTAGATGAATTTTTGTTGTCGGTTTAATTAAATGCATGCATAATGTATACGAGAAGATATAAGTAACAGGATTGTAGTCTTAAATCTATTCTTTTCAAGTTTCAACTCCTGACAGATTGAGGGATTGTGTAAAAGAATTAATAATCAGTGATTAAGTATAGTAACTTGAAAAAGAAAGTTGTTCATTCTTTATGACAAATTTCTGGGATAAGAATGAAATTTTGTTTGTGAAAAGATGGTGGCCAATGTGGGGGTTAATTGGAGTGTAGGATGGCTGTACATGAAAAATAATTCAAGCTAGTCCAAAAAAATATGCAGCTAGTCTTTACTGAAACTATGGTGAGCAAAGCATCACAGGAAATGCTGATTTTAGAGCAAGAAGTATTGTGCCAGGAAACGCAATGAGTTTGTGTCATATATAATTTTGATATGCAGCTAGTCCTTGCACTATAATCCAGTTTTTCCCATATTTGTGACTCTTGTTTGATTTACTTGAATGCTTTATACGTATAAAAGTTTCCCATTAATGTATCATCAAAATATGCTATAAGCAATCAAAAGTCGTCAGCTGATCTAAAACCCTTTATGCATGTACTTATTTTAGTTCTTTCTTTGTGACTGGTATGTTACCCTGATGAATCAAATATATTCTTACCTAGATCATATTGTTTCCAATTTGCTTCAGGAACCTCTGAAGCATTCCTACATGCAGTTGCATCAGAGAGCCAACTCAAACGTTCAAATGGTTCATTAGTTGTGTTCTCTTTGATCTACATAAGTTTGAATGTTGTACTCGTAAGGTCAGCAGGGGCAGTTGGCTTGATTGTGGCAAATTCTACGAGTATCCTGTCTACATTCTCATGAAGTTTTGAGGAAAATTTAGAAATGAAAAAAAGGGATTTGAGCAAAATAATAAAGAAAAGTAAGTAAAGAGGTCCAAAATAGATTTGAGCAAGAAATAAGATATTTGCTTTTATACTGGATAACTTAAAACTCCCGCGGTTACTATTTCAACTGATACTAGCATATCGATAAGATCTATAGCTTTTCAAGCGCCCCCAGTGTTGTTGTTCTTCTAGCGATGCCATGGTATATATTTGATTCTCCTGTATTTAATTTGCATCATTTATCGAAAAGAAAGAAATAGTTATCTTTCATTCCTTGACTTGATCAAAGATATGGCCTTGAGGATTTTATACTCTGCAATTTTCATAAAGCATTATTTCCAGGTATGTCTTTGATTTGCTGACCTTAATCTGATACACCGGAGCCCGCTCTAGCTCAGCATTCTTATAATTGTATTTTTAAAATTTGTTGTCCACAGGGATCCTCATCATTTTCTTTCGATAGCTGCTTGCCATCAGGATGGATTATACTGTTGCTTTCAGGAGTAATCACTCTCATTTCTGAGAAAATCTTTCTGGACCGAGAAAATTTCTGGACAACTTTTGGCATCCATTTCTCTATTGGGGTGGCTTGCTTTTGCGTGTCATCTTACATGATGTATGTTGTTGCTTCCTTTTCAGATTTCTTTCTTTAGACTTTGAGATATGTTTGTGGATACAATCTTTTGTTCTTGATACTGTCTTGGTTTATTACTTAATATATATTTTTCTTCTTCCAGCTATCGCCGGGAAAAACCATTCATCAGAAGAATCATCCGGTTTCGAGATCACTCAGACTGAACACTTCTGCGAGTTAGATGAAAGGTTAGTTTTCTCTGAAAAAACTAATCAGGCCTCATTTGGTTATAACAGTGGAAATGAATTTTTTTTTTTTCTTTTTCATTGTCTTTATACAATGTTCATTATGTTTTTGCAGTTACTACTCAACTGTATATTTGTTTTTACTTTTTTTTTAAAGTGAGGGCATAATGGTCATTTTCTATTATTAAAACTACCTTTAAATTTTATGTTTTGTCATATATTTCTATTGTGTGTGCCAAATGATCCTCAATTTCCTTTGCTTTCATGTACATGACAAATAGCAGTTTCAATTCGTGTAGTTAGAAAGATAGTGAATCACCACTTTGTCTGTAGTTTGGATTCTCTATATTCACAAAAGTGAATATACAATAATAATAACGTTTAGCCTTATTCCATTAAGTAATAAAAGTGAATATATTTAGAGAGAAATAGAGATAAAAGAATGGATGAGTTTAATTTAATAATTAATTATGAGACGTGAATCCAGAGACACGACATCTTTTGATGCAAGAATATGATTTCTATAACTCTATATAGCCTTACAAAATAACATCATTTAATAGAATTAAACCAAAACATTGGCTGATGTAAGTATTGAAATAATTTTTTTTTAATATATACAAGGGAAATTATAGTATTAAACCATATTTTTACCAAGATACTCTATCATACATCAAAAGCTATTCGATTTGGGATGAGCTCGGTTTTAATTGTCACTTTGATCAGTGGATAACTCACACCATTTTCTTGCTTTGACATAATGTAGCCCAAGTTTAGGTTTATTTATTCAATGGTTCTAACTTCCATTTCAATGCTTCTCCTTTTGCTTTTCATCCATTTGGTCAAATTCCTTCATCTCCATTAGGTTCCTCACCTGGCCGAGACATACCCTCTAGAGTCATAAAACAACATCAAAAGCTCTTCTTTCTTCCATTCTCTCTCTAGGCCGTGACATGCATGGTCTCAAACAACAACCATCAATTTCTCCAAGCAAATATATATATATATATGTGTGTGTGTGTGTGTGTGTGTGTGTAAATGAAATACAAAGTTACCTCTATAACTCAATCGGTTCGGTTTTCCTTGGTTCCAAGTTTGTGTGAACCTTGCAAACACCAACTTGAGCCAATCAAAATTCTGAAATCGTAGAACTGTAGATCGATCTCAAAGTGTAGAAGTTCTTTTGTGAAGGAAGTGTATGGATTGGAGGAAGTTTCGTAGGGTTTTTAGTGCTCTCTCTCTCTCTCTCTCTCTCTCTCTCAAGACGCCATTGAAGCTTCCCGAAGGTCTAGTTTTGTGTTACGGCACGGAAATGAGGAAGGAAGGCTAATGAGGCGTTTAATCATGTGATAAAAAGAAGGTTAATGAGGACCCTTGGATCAAGTGGATTAAGAGGCAAATGAATATAATTTTGAACTAATATTAATTTCTGACCTGTTAATCACGAAGGAGCGGTGTGTATGAGACGCACGTGTGAGGCCACTAAGAAGTTTTATTTTGCATCAAAATTACGAAAGAAAGGAGGTTATTGGAGACCATTAGATGAAAAGGTGGTGGTGGTGGTGGAAGGTTAAGATCAAGAGGTAATTACAATAAATTTTGATTTAAATAAAACTTGCATTATTTAGCCACAAAGAAATGGTGCTTATGGGAGAGGCAACTTAAGGTCAACGTTTGTTTTGCATGATATTAGTCAAAGAAGACCATTTTAAATTAAATTTATTTTGCATGATATTAGTCACAAAGAAAGTAACATGTGAGACATACAATAAGCAGTAGGAAGGCCAAACTTCGTGACTTAGTAAAAGATTAAATTGAGGTCCAATAGGGTGGAGACACATGGAGAGGTAATGAGGAAAGTTATAATTTAATTAAATGAAAATGAGGGTCAAATGGTACACAATTAAAATCAAATATACTCTTCGAATTTTTGGATACAAGAATTGAGTATAAGGCTTATGTGGTAATTCGGCATAACACTCCAAATAATTTTTCTTCAATTTTATATTATTTGAATCCCTATTTTAAACTGCTTACTTTCACACATGTTGAATGTTCCCAAATTATTTTACTTGCTTTCTCCTCCTCAAAATGCTCTTCTCTGTGTATATTAACATGGAAATTCGAAATTCCATGATTCCCAGTTATTTCCTTGACAAAATACTTCAAATGGTTAAATTGTAAATCTACAAGAATCCTTTGCAATTAGTCCCTATAGTTTTTCTTTCAATTTAGTCCCTACCTTTTTCTTTGACTTCCTTCCATTGCTTAAAGCTTAAATCATCCTCAATTAATTCCACTTGTGCTTGACCACGTATGCAAAGGAACATGCCTAGATATAAATTTCGGGACGTGACAAATCCTATACACAATCATATCCTCTTGCGTCACTCTCCCTTCAAGGGCATCAATGGAAAGGATCTTAGTTTGGTTTCTCAAGAACATGTTGCCTCTGAACAAATACAAGAATATGTATCACTTAAATCTGGAGTTAAGAACAAATATGAATTCTGATATTGAAATAAAACCAAAATGGGGAAAAAAACTTGTAGGATGTAATGTCACCAATATGATGGAGTAGAAAATAATATGTAAAACTATTGAAATGAGTTAGATAGATTAAATTGGTCAGTCTATTATAGGTTACAAGTTAAATGGGTTAACTCGTTTAACCCATTATAATTTGACGAGTTGAAAATCAAAATATAACTCTCTATATGGGTTATATGGGCCAACCCATGTAACTCATGAAATACATTTAAAAATAAAAAATTAGTATAGACACTTCACCTTTAACATTGAATTTTTTAACATTTGTGAGACTATCACAAAAACAAAATTCAAATATCTAAAGATTATTTTAAGGTATTAAACTTCAATATTTAATTAACTTTCCAATGTCTGTCACAAAAGACAAGCGAACAAAAAGTAACAATATTTGAATTTTGTTCTGCAGATGTAATATCACCATCAACACCAATATCTTAATTTTCTATAAAATTACTTTTTTTAGTATTATGATATATTAATTTGGATTTCAGAAGATTTTAAATTTGCTTTTTGTTGTTTTAATATTATGGCAAGTTAAATAAGTTAATTCACTTAACTCGCTGACTCACGTGGTAAATGAGTTGTTTGATCATACTTACAAATATTTTTAGATGAAGCCTCAACTCATCACACTAAATTGGTGGGTTTCTAATAATCATATTTCCAAATGTGTATTTGCATTTAAAAATACTCTGATCCTTAAATTTTTAACATGAAATATTACACCTTTTTTCTTAAATTTTGTGGAATGTACGAAAAAAAATATTAAATTTGTTTTTAAAAGAGTATGAGCATTTAAAAAATTCATGATCTTTAATTAAATATAATTTTGAATCACAAAAGAAAAATTTTATTATATTTTAGGAGAGTTCAAAAGCTTATATGTAAGGTTTTAGCAAATTAGGTGTGAATGAGAAAACGTATAGAATCTCAGAAATTTAGAAAGGTAAAAAGGTTACAAGATAACCACAATTAAGAAAAACTTGGGCCTGAAAAAGATAAACACAGTTGAATTTTCAAAAATCGTGTGTGTGACTCAATATTGGCATCGTACTCGAAACACCAATGCCTTTTTTTTTTTTTCTTTTTTTCCGAAACACCGATCGCTTTTTGGTAGAAATTATTTTACTTGGCAGTCCTGCACTCAATGCTCTGATTGTGTTAATACTTTCAGAGACAGTATTATTTTTTTTTAAACTTATTACGTATATTCAATAAGTATCATTTTTCAAGTTATTCTTGTTTCTAATAAATAACAAAAGGAGGATCACTTCACGGTAATGAATCTTTATGTAATGCATGGAAATGATCTAACATCATTTATCATAATGCATTCTGAATAAAAAAATATGTGATAACCCCCTAACCAGCCTCTTGATTCACCTCTGATTTTATCCCTATAATTTATGATTTAAGAATTCTGCAACAAGTCTGCTGAGGACTTCCATGAAAATTAATACAAAATTACCACAAAATAAATAGAATGATATGATGTTTTACATAAAATTATCCCTTTTTTTGGGAAAGAAAGAATTCTGCAACTTCAATATTTAGTGAATATCCATCCATAATTTTGGCCACACTGAAAACAGTTTACCTCAAACCTTTAAAGCCATCTCTTAGACATTTAAATGTGTGTTTGGATTGACTTATATATAAGTAATTATAAAAATAAGTGATTATGTTAAAAGTGATTTGTGTTTAAATATTTTTACCCTATAAGTGATTTTAAGAAAAAAAATGTGTTTAGATATTGAGAGTTTAAATGATTATTGGGTAGATAATGAAAAGGTAAAAGTGAAATAAGTGATTATGAGAAGATAAATAATTATTATGATAAATAGAAAAAATCAACTTCTTCCATATACACTTATTTGAAGTATAATTGCTCACTGAAAAGCAGTTTACGTTTGACAATTTCTTCACATAATTACTTTTCTGCTCCCATAAGCACTTACTACTTCTATCCAAACAGGCACTAAATCCCTTACATTCATATTAATTTTGATTTAGTTTGGTTCGGTTGGTTTAGTTTGCTTTTGATCACACTATCAGAGTGTTTGACACATGAGACACCACAAGCCTCCCATGGCCCCAATAAGTATCACAAACCATACTTGTGGAGCATTTTCGGCATATAATCATTCACCTAATAATTACAAGTAAGAAAGTGATCAGCCACCTGAAAATATTCAGCCTGCTAGCATAGTTAAATTTGTCATAGCTCCATGTGGCTGTGCAAATAAACTCCTGCAGATATTCAAATTCAAAATGAAGAAAAGCTCCAAGTTGACAACACGAATTTTTATCATGGACAAAAACTTGAATACAATTTTTAGGTGTTTAGTATCAGGTTTTTCAATAAAAATCATAATAAATAGATATTTTTCAAAGAACAGAACTACGAGGTCTTTAAAAAATCTCCATCCATATATTACGTTTTACTTATAACAAACATCTAAAGAACTTTACCAAATTGTTTTTATTTACCCATCAATCACAAGTAATCATGTAGACCAAACCAATTCTATCAGCCAATTTTATGAATACATGCCAACAATATAAGTATGATATGGCACACCCACCTCAAAGCTGCAGTTTGAGCCATTTGACAGTAAAAAGCAGTTCCTACAACTCCCACTCCCAGTTTTCTTGAAGCAACTCTTATTCCAAACTGCAAATTTTGATGGCAATGATGCATGATAATTTGCCAAGATTTCTAATGATATCCTCCATGTAGAATAGTGCCAGCTTTTCCAAGTATTCCATCTGATTCATAAAAAAAAAATAATGAAAAAGTGAGGATTATCCCAAAGGATCAAAGAGACACTGGAAATCTAACAAAAAAATGAGGCATCACGCATGGACAAACCCAGAAAACTTCCTTTGCTTCTTTAGAAAAAAGAAACAATGAACTATCATCATTTTCAAGAATAGATATGTAATTCCATCTCCCGTTTAATTCAATGGTATAAGGTTTATACAGAAAATAAGCATTAGCAGAGATTGCTATCTGGGTTTAACAAATTTCAATTCCAAGATAAATGGTTAAATGAATGGTTACTTGGATACACGTCATCAAATTGATCTACTGCCTAACAATTGGAAATGCTTTAGCAAAGCTGAAAGCTAATCCACAGAATGACATCAACCAGCAGGAAAAGATGAAAAGTTATGATCAAATGGAGAAAATACTGACAGCTGCAAAAGGTCAAGCATCCCAAGACAGTATATATCTACTCCTTTCATTTCATAAGCAATTAGTTGTTTCTTTAATTCACATTCTCATGAATAATAACTAGTAATAACTGCAACATGCATGGAGCCAAAAAGAAAAAAATACAACATGTATTGCGCGTAATTTGCTCATAATCCCCAAGGGAAATAAAACCAGTTCACGTTTAGCACTCTTCCATCAATTTGCAAGTTCATGAAATGCCATTTCTCGAGCATAAGGTATATGATGCTCACCACAGATCATGTGAACTCCAGTTCCATGTTGTGCTTTCCCTCCCATACATTTGCTGATTTACTATTTTCATAAACATGTTCCCAATGAGAATAAGATCCAAAGCCAATCTAAGCAGCAGCATAGTGATACCTGAACTGATTTTTATCTGTTGGTACCATCTGCAGGAGTCTGGAGGATGCTGCATTTCCAAAAATGACCAAAATATCACTCCACACCGAAACAAGAACAGAAAATCTGAAAATGTTTCTACACTTAAGCTGTCAGGTGTAGACTAGTGATAAGGGGTGCCAATAGTTAGGAGGAAATCTTTAGGCTCAAACCCTTGATCAGTAATGTAATCCACATAGAAGTCAGAAATGCTTGTATCTAAAACATAGGATTCCTAACCTCTTTATCTCTCTCTCCAAAGCCAGCAATTTGTTTAAATATTGTCTCAAGTTCAAAATACAGGGCAGAGAACAGTGTCTAGATAAAGCACAATTTAAATTTTGGGCAATAAACAAAAGTTCTCATCAATTTAAGAAGCACAGCCTTCAAAGTTGAAAATTTCCAAACCAACACAGCAAAAATGATGGAGACTAGAATTGAGGAAAACCACATTTTATGTTTTTATTGCCCTATTGTGGTTCTATTCCGACACGATCTATTATCAAGTTGTTTTCAGTTCCATTACCAAAAAACAAAAAGCTTGAGCTCAGAATCTTCAGAAGAACATAAATTGCAAATCAGATGTTTATTTCAAATACTGAATTCTAAATTGTACCAAATCCTACGATTCAAAAACAATGTGAAATTTATTTGCAATATTTATAAAGTTATATTGCAGCCAATATCCTAACCAATAAACTTTTTGGCTTTCAATTGAGGGGGCATGGTAAGTGAAACAGCTGAAACAATCCAACAGCAAACTGAAAAACTGTGACCTGCAGCACAAACCTAAGATGGGATGAAGTGCGATGTGAACAGAAGAATCACACAATTCCTTGATTTTTGCTGAATTTTCATCAATTTGTTCAGCTTCAACAACAATTGAAGCACATCAAAGATTTGGCTACCAATTTGTAATGGTTACCATATGCATCAGACTGTATCCTGCAATTATTGCACAATAAAGATTACTATGATGAAAACATCAAGAATAATTAACCCAAATGAGAGAATATTTAACAAATCTTCTGAGTACAGTCTTCAGCAAATGGATTGAAATAGTGACAAGACTATTTCATCAAACAGAAGCATATTGTACAAGCAGTTTGCTGAGACACGTACCTAGAGCATTTGTCACCCATGAACCAAAACCTGAGAAGCAGATTTTAATTGAAGTCTATCCCAGAAACAAAAAAAATGACTTTCAATCAAGCACAGCTTTCCTTTCCAAAACATGTGACTGCACAATGTCTGAAGCTATTGCCATAATACAGGATTTAGTAAAGATAACAGTATCGTTTACTCACTGACCAGTCCAGATAAAAGTTAAATGCCATGACTGGTTCTTCCAGTTTGCAGTACTTGTTAAAAAGAATCTGAACTGGAACGTGATCAATCAATAAACCAGACTTTTGTATTTTGGCAAAAAGCTCTTCTGCCTCTTTTATGTTACCTTTCAAGCAGTGCCCTCTAATAAGTTCAGTGTAAGTAATCAAATCTGGCTCATATCTCTTTTTGAACATCTCATCAAGTAATAGAAGCGCAAAACTAAGGTTGCCTAAACTGCAAGCAGCACCTATCAACAAATTGTAAGTAACCACATCAGGACAGAGAGCATTTAAAACCATCTCTTCCTTCAGAGAGTAAGCATCATAGAAGTTTCCAATCTTCACTTGCGCATTAATTAATACATTATAAGTAAATGCATTGGGTCGAACACCAAAAGCCAGCATCTGATCTTTCATAAAAAATGCATTGCTAAGATCTCCACGTCTTCCATAACAGTCAATTAAAAGGTTCCATATTAAAGGCTTGGGCACTGTTATATAATCCAACATAAACTGAAGCAACTGTTTGGCTCTAACAATGTATCCATTCAAACAAAGGCCCTGAATCATAATATTGTATGATATTAGATCAGGCATAACTCCCATTTTAGACATAACCCCAAGGAGATAGCAAGCTTCATCAATTTGGCCTTGCTTGCAAAGAGCACCGATAAGAGTATTGTAAGTAAACACATCAGGAAGCAAACCTTTCTTAAGCATTTCACATGCATATCCATAAGCAAGATTCATTTTTTGACTCATACTAAGTCCATGGATAAGAACATTATAAGCAACAACATCTACTTTTCCAATCTTATGAAGCATCTCATCCCAGAGACTAAGAGCCTGAATCATAGCTCCATTCTTAAAATGATAATCCATATATATAGTAGAGGTAACTAAATCTGGTATTCCTTCACGATCATCATCATTTATTATTTTTTCAAAGAGCATTTTAGCCTCCTTTAAAAGACCTTTCCCACACAATGCATGCACAAGTATGTTACATGTAACCCTGTTTGGCTGAATACCAGCATGAACCATGGTAGAGAACAGATGGAGAGCCTTTTCTAAATTATTAGTACGGCAATAACCCTTAATAAATGTGTTGTAGGTGGCACAGTTGGGAGAGGGGCCCAGTTCTAACATCTGTTTAATAAGCCAGTCTGCTTTCTCCATTAGACCCATTTTACATAGCCCATTCATCAGATGATTGTGGGTAAATACATCAGGAAAAAAACCTTTCTGCACCACTTTGCTCCGAAGCCATAAAGCTGCTCCCAACTTACCTTCCAAGCACAAACATCTAATGATGGCCATGTATTCAGCATAGTTATATTTACAAGTATATCCCGCAAGATCTGTCTTTGCCAAAGATATGCTTTTCCTGAAAAATTTCATGTAAGAAACAAGCGTGCTATTCATTTTGGAATTTATAACATCTTCCGTTTAAGTTTTCATACAGAGAGAAAATGGGTGTGTATATATACACACATGTCAGTAGTTATTCAAGATTGTTGTTGAAAACACTCCCTCTTCTGTTTATTTAGGAGGCACAGCACAGAGAAGAAAGTAATGGGTACAAACCTTTGAAAAAAATAGTTACAGGAACTACTCCTAAAGATATTGATATATGTATACTTTTACATAAATGCAAAAAAGAGATGAATGGAGTTCCATAAGGGGGGAAAAACACTAAATAGTCCAGCAATATTCTTAGTACAAACTACTTTGAAGTTGACTATGACACATATCTCAAATTCTTCAAATTTTATGATAACAAAGCTCACCTCATCATCTGCAGACGCTCTAAACTGTCCTTTAGCATATTATCCAATGCATTGAAAACAGCTTGTGGAGCATTCTTATCACCAAAATTCCCCTCTCTCGACCAATTTTCAGCATTTAATTGGCACTCTTTTCCCATATTTGACATGAAATCTTTGGCAAATGATGACAGCATATCCTCCTCACATATAGTCCTACATACAAATAATCAAAACACCATCATAACATTGAACCAGTAGTTGCATCTAAGATCAAAAGAAATGTATGTGAAGTAAGAGAAGAAAATCTAGTGAAGGAAAAGTAGAAGGTAAGACAGATATATTGATAATTATTTGACTATTCTCTAAATAATAAATTTATAGTTCAGATCTCTATATCTTCCCTTTTCCTCCATTTATTAAGATATCAGCCTAGCCAAGTTGAATACCAGTTTGACAATTTTCTTTTTGGGGCATAATTTTGTCTGCAGCTAAAACTAACAAAACCACATCATTCAACTCACTCTAGTGGCAAGAAAACACAGTAAAAGAAAGACTACAGGATTGGCCCCCCAAAATTAGAGAAACAGTAAATGAAATTACCTTCCATTTCTATCCTTGTTTGGTTGGAAGCAGAAAATGTTTGCAAAGACCTGACCAACATCATGCTTCATGCACTCAAAGCTCTGATTCAAAAATCTTAAGAAAGCACTATGGACTGGCAGGGAAGGTGATTCTCCAAAGGCAGCAAATAGCTGACACACCCAAAATAAATTAATCAGCCACAAAACTGTACAAAATCAACATGTAGGGAAGAACATCATTAGTCATTAGAAAGAGTTTGCACTCACTGCCATTCAGTTCTCTCAGATTTGTTGTTTTCAATTTACATTAAAAAAGTTAAGCCATCTGCAAGTAAAAACGGAATAAGTTTTCAGCCAAAGTGAAAAGAACTATAAACAAGCTAAAAAGATTCAGATTTGTTGTTTTGGTTTGTTGAAAAAGTAATGTCACAAATAGATTTTATTGTCTTCATTTTGCTTTATTTGTTCATCTTTCCTATCTAAATCTGAAATTTCTCACAAATATATTTTCTTAGTGTCATCACATCATATATTTGTTTGCTTATGTCAATGCCTATATTGTTTGAACATATTTACTAAGATTCTCTGGTATTTCTATGTTCTTGTAGTGGACCATTTAGGCAATATTAAGAAGATGAATATTTGGTAAAGTTAGAAACTCACAATTACTCTACTGTTGATGTTCATGGTTATTGATACTTTCTGTGGAGTTTGAAATCAAGGGCAAGTTCGTAGACTCATTTTGGTGAAACAAATTCTATTCCATGTGTTAGCCGTATTTTGATAAAGCCTAGTGGCATTATATAATCTATGTAACCAACCTCACTTGGTGGAATAAGGCTAATGTTGTTGCTGTTGTTGATGTTGTGTAGGGGTGAAAATAGATCAAGCATATATTATAGGCCTTAGGCCTGAGCTTGTTGGCCAGTAATAGCTTTTTTTTAGGCTTGAGCCTTTAAAAGGCCTTGCCTAGCCTAAAACCTTTTTAAAGGTCATTTAGTTTTAGTAAGCCTTCAAATCGGCTTGAAAGCCAAAGCCTTATAGGCTTTCAATAAGCCTCTAGCCTACTTGAAACCTACTAATATAAAAATTTTGAACATACACTATCTAAATATATGAAAAACAAGTTCTAAACTCACAAAAAGAAATAATATACAAGAATTATAGCGTGAGTAACGATTACATTTAGATGCAATTATAAGAAAATCTTAAGTAAGAGGTAGATGATGAAAAGATGCTAACAGATGGTAAATGCATTGGTCCTACATTGAATTACTAAAGTATGTCACGTTTTGTCTTTGGCATTTGGAAGATTCAGCAAACAATATAAGCAAGTCCAATAATTAGAGGAGGAGGAGGAGAAAAGCCCCTCAATGGTGGTTAAATGCATTTACATCTAGAAGTTAAATTATCATCATCTTGTCATGGGGGAGGACCTTTTTAATCCAATCCCTTCATAGATAGGCCAGCATGGTCAGTGAGTATCCTGGATGTTCCAAAGCTTCACATATTGCAACCTCTTGTCCATAAGGCATCCGTGAATGAGCCTACACACAACCACTTACTCATACTTCACTATATAAACAGAAATCCAATACTTATTTCCCCCTAAACCATTTGACTTTCCAGCAATTTGAATATTTGATACTTGTTTACAATCATTCAAATTAACATCTTTCTGCAGAATAGTATAGAAACAAAAGAAGGCATACAATAAGCCACAATCATATATTCAACACAAAGCTAAAACGAGAGAGAGAGAGAGAGAATCTCGTTTGTTTCTCCAGGCAACTCAGCATCAGCCCATTCAATTTGTTGTGTCGAGGGAGGTCGCCAGAGTTAAAAAGATTAATAATTAAGCTCCAAGACTTAAATTAATTAAAATGCAACCCCGAATAAGACTCAGTCTTCACAGCAGAAAACAAACAACTAACAAAATATATCTAAGTTTAATCAGCTCTTTTCCATATGCAGAGAGAAGATTACAGATCTATAGCATCGATCTCCTCATTACAGAGTAAAGTAAGCGGTAAGCCTATATCATCTCAAAGGTAGGAACTAGGAAAAGAGAGTTGAAAATCTACCCAACATACCTGTGAAATGGAGAGAAGAAGATCTTCACATAGTCGAAGAGAGTAAGGATGCAAAAGAGAGACTGTGGTAGGGATTGAGAAGACGTACTGTAGGCGCAGAGTCGTGACTACGGTGGGGGATGCGATGGAGGCAACTCGCAGCTACGGGAGACGTCGACGAGGGAGAGGGAGGTGATAGATGGAGGCAGCTCGCAGTCGCAGAGTCGCAGTTGGAAGACACAGGCGGAGGCAAAGGCGATGGATGAAGGCGAGGATGAGAGCAGAGCAGCTAGGTATCTTTAGGCTCCGTTTGGTTCGGAGTTTCCTTTAAGGGAAGGGGAGGGAATTGAATCCCCTCCCCTTGTTTGGCTAAAATATTGGAGGGAATTGGGGAGAATTTAATCCCCTCCAATTCCCTCCCCCCTCTCCATTTTAAATTCCCTCAAATTGGGATTTTTTGGAGGAGAGAGAGTATTTATCACTCAATCCCCTCCAATTCTTTCTTGAACCAAACAAGATTTCATTAAAATCCCTCCAATCCCCTCCCCTCTAATTCCATCAAACAAGGAAATTTTAAAATCTCTCCAATCTCTTCCCCTCCAATTTCCTTCATTAAAATCCCTTTAATCTCCTTCCCTCCAATCCCCTCAGTTGAACCAAACAGACCCTTAGTGTTCACTCTTTAGCATCTGTTTGGTTCAGGTGTACAGTGGGGGAAGGGAAAATTTTGAGAAAGGGCTCCGAGAAATTGTAAACTTTTTTTGTTTGATAGAATTTGAAAAGAAGATATCGGAGTTTGGTATGGGAGATATTAAAGGAAAATAAGTAATGATATTTTCTTCTCTAACAAAAAAAAATTTTAATTTAGGGTTTTTTAAATTGGACTAGGGAGGGGATCCACTCTAGTTTTTGCACTAAATAAAGAAAAGAAATTTAATCTTTTCAATCGCCTACCCTTTCTTTAAAAATTCTTTAAAAATTTTTAATCAAACATACTCTTAGGATTCATTTAGATGACTAGATGAGACCACTTTAAAAGCAATTTAATTTTGGCAAAATATAAATATAATATTAGATTTATTAATATGTTAAAAAAATAATTTAAATTATATTATAAATTATATATTATTATTTATTATATTATTATATTAATATATAAAAATAGATTTGCTCTAGTAAGTTTCATGTCAGACATAAAGTAAACATGTTAGGTCTATTTACTAAAATATGCCATTAAAAAGATCTTAACCTACTTAAATAGGTCAGGCCCTAAACAGTCAGGCCATAGACTACCTAAAAGGAATTTGGCATGTTCTCACCCCTAATTACAATGTACTGTGATCCAATTAACAAGGAATTAATTAAACTGGCGCTCTTAACCAATTTGCCACATCATTGTTAACATGTTAAATTCTCTTTTTTTAACATTGTTGGATATCTAGTTATCATTTTAGACTCTTACTAATTTAAATTGAGTTGCATTAGATCCTAGACAAAAAAAGCTCTCTCAAAGACTTTTTTTACATTTACGCCATCTCAAACCAAGATATTATACTTTAGCGACCATAACCTCCTTATTAAAATAAATTCATTCTCTTGATTCATTTGTACCAAAAACAAAATGCTAGATTCATTCTCTTCAAAATATCTATGTTTTTTGGGCTAGCTTTAAATATCTATGTTAAACCTTGTATACTGTTCAATAAAAGGAAAAAAAAAAGGCCTCAGGATGTTTTGAAATTTAACTAGAATAGATTCATGTATCTATATGACGTCCAAGAAAAGGAGAGACAAATCCATAAAAAAAAAATTTAAGGGAAAAAATTAAAGATATTAAAAATTAGGGACAACAAAAGTCCCTATCATTTTAGCGAGTTTTAAAATTAGTCTCTATAGTTTACATTTTTTTAAGTGCATCCTATTGTTTCTACCGTTACAACCATTTGTCCCTATGGTTTGATAAATTGATGTAAGGACTATTACTAGGCACTAACGTTGTAAACTCCGTTGTTAACTTTGCTGAGATGGTTGTTAACTTTGAATGCATGGGTGCGGATAAGGTTCATGAGGGACAGGTTGGACAACAACTTAGATGATTTCAATCAATAAAACTCACATGGTAGGTTGACATTAACCTTCTTTCCATCGCAAAGGAAGCCACAATAAATATAAAGGTCAAATCATTGAGCAGTAGATTAAAGTCAATATGTTAAAGTATTAATGCTCAAATTTTTTTCACGTTTGTAAATAAAGTGGGACTCTAAGTATAACCAAGAGTCCCAAGAAAACAAAATAAAATGGAACTCTAAATATGAACTAGAGGAGGTCTAATTGTAATCCATAATCAATCGGAGCAAGTGAAAATTAGTGAACATCCCCTATAAAGATAATGGTCCTATTTTCTATTATAACTAACTATCCTTTCTTTTTTAACTTTTTTGTGTGATAACACATAAGGATAACTTTGTTTCTTGTTGATCTACTACCTAGCTATTTACCTATAGAATCAATCAACAAAAACACACAAAGGAAGATGGAATGGATTTATTATATTGAAAGCCATGATCTTGGATTAAGTGCATGGCACTATATACCACACTTAATATCAGAGGGAAGACTTATCATAATTCCTTCACGCCTTTTGCTTCATCACACTCCTTCTTTATATCTCAATGGCTCACACATCTCATGCATTTTCTCTCTCGCCCTAGTATTTCTTATAGTAACTATCCCTTGAAGACTCTATTAGGTGCCTCATCTCATCTCTCAAATCCCTTTAGTATTATCATCACATTTTCTAAATAAAGCATGGTATATTCAAACAAAAAAAAGTGTGGTGTATTATATTTTACTGGGTAGTCACAACTATGAAGTGTTTTTGACTTTTTTGTCTTGTAAATTTTGGGTTGAATATTTTAATGGGTTGAAGCTTGATATTAGAGGAGTGTTGTGTTGTTTTTGCACTGAAGCATTTTTCAGAAGTGGGTTTTAACTTGTAATATAAGATTCTGATGGGTAATTGGTTTTGTCTTTTTAAAGTGTTGCTTATTTATACAAAGATATTGATTGCCCCACCGCCACAATGATGCTTATAGACTCACAAGAATAATGAAACTTTTGATATAAGAACTTTGGAGGAGTAACTACTTTATTTGTATGTGTGTGCATATATAACTGACACAAAACACAGCATAGATAAAACCACTCTAGCGAAACAACATTTGAAGCATTTTGTACAAGCATTCATCACTTGCGATGTCTCATTTTTTAAAGGTAATTGCTTCATAGATTGCAAGGTCCACACAGTACCTTGGTTGGGACTTCTTAACAAATTAAGAAACAATACCAAAATGTTGAGCAGATTTATAAAGGACTTTGGTTGCTACAATCATAGAAGACAAAGATAGCGGGTAACTCTAGTGTAAATCTAGTGAAAGTCTTAGCATCGGATCATGAACTTTAGATATCCTAATTTGCTCTTAAGATGTTTCCCCAATGTGGGTGAACCTATTCTCGCCTCTCTATAACTCCATAGACTTGCATATGATAAGGTTGCCAAATTCATCGTCAAAACAAAGAATCAATATTAAGGGATAGATTAGTTGATGCATTTATCATGTCATCTATCATATTTGCCACCTTAGATTAGTTGATGCCGTCAATGCTATGCGTTGGTCCTTGATACATTTTTTGGAAAATGAGGGATCAATGGATGAGATGGTGCAATCTACAAGGATTGGTTTGCAAAAAAAAAAAACTACAAGGACTTATTTCAAAACTTGTTGAAACTACAAGAATCAAAAGCTTAATTTTCCTTAAAAATTATCAAACGTTTTAGTTTAATTTTTTTTAAGTCAATATAATAATACAATTCATTAAAATTTAAAAATAAATATGAATAATTAAAATTAAAGAAATATAATAAAATTAAAATAATATATTTATCTTTATATTATATATATAGATGCACTATTGGTCACAATATATTTAAAGCTGATAAGCTTATACTTAGATCCAGCGGCTTTAAGCTGATAAATATTTTAGAACGAAAAAGGCCCAGCAAAAAAATGGATTATTATAGAACTATGTCCCAGAACTTAAGGAGTACAATTACATCTTACATTTGGTGGCCCGAAAATAAAAGTATATCAATTTGAGGTCTAATACTTCCTTCATTCCTCATTATACACTTTCTAAAAGGAATTATGTGAAATGGTTGGAGTATTTAAATGCACTTTATTTATTCGTATTTAATTAATGTGTATTAGTAGTTATGAAGCGCTAATACTAAAAGAAAAAAATAGACACGTACGTATTCAATATACAATATAATACATGTATCATATTTATACATATCTACTTATATATATCACTTTGTATTCATCTATATTATTTTAAATATTTATAGTAAAATAAGATAATTTGAAGTTATTATAAATATTTTATGTTTTATTTTAACATTTATACTATAATTTTTAGAATATTTAATACCCATTTTTCTTTTAATAAGTGAATTTATTAATTATATATATAAATAATTACATAAATAATATTACATATGTATAAATATACCCAGCATTCATATTCTTAAATTTTAAAAATTATCATATATTCTATATCATACTGTATCATATCTAATACACGTACTCATATTAGTATTACATAAATTAGTAGTTACAACATTTAATTAAAAGTGATTTAGGAAAATAGAGATAATTTTTTATAAATTTAATGACAAAACCTACTTTTAATTCATTAATTTGTGTGAGGTCTTTTTTAATTAGCCGTGTGAAGTATTTAAAAGAAACTTATAATAAGAAACGAAGGAAACACTAAAATTTAAAATTGGATCTAAAACCCAATTTGGTAGCATGGAATCTGACTCATGGAAAGGAAATAAACAAATTTTCTGGTTTAGTGTAATGCATCAAAGTCTTTATTTTTTCATTGGGAAGGCAAAAATTCCGGTAAACATAGGAGTCTTCATTCTTTGAACCCAGCCAAGAAAAGTAAGAGCTTTCTTGGGAACCAATGTTTTGTGACCAATATGCCCTTACCTTTACGGCGAATATTCTAACAAAACCTACGGTCATTGTTTTTTAGCTTCCTCTCCTTCGTCCTCCTTCTAATCTTCTTCGGTTATATATCTCACGTTCATTGAACCCAAATGATTTGACATATATTCATGCATATTTTCTTGTTTTCTTTTAAGTGACATGGTCAAAGGCTATGGCAAGAATCAATTTTGCAAAACATTTGTCCTGATAATTAAATATGAAAAAGGTGCCAACAAGGTCTATTATATTTGATAAATAGTTAAATCATTTAAACATATCATTTTTTGTTTGATTCTTAATTTATGTATAAAAAATAACTTGTTAGAGGTAAAGTTTATTTTGATTATCTCCATATCTTACAAACATTAGTTTTTCATCATTGGTTAGAAAATACTCTTGAGATGCCAAAAAAACAATAAAAAATAAAAGAGGTGCTTTTAGTAGTTACGGGTTTTTATATGAGAGAAACTAGGAACTGATCAATCCAGAGATTGTTCAAAAGTTAGAAAAAAAAAATATTTGATTCTTAGTCACATACGAATTCTTAATACTCCATCTCTAAAACAAAACTTATATTTTAAATTGGAAGGGATTAATTCAAAACGTTATCATGAGTTCTTTATTCTCGAAGAAACAACTTCTTGCAAGCAAATATGGAAAACATGATACACACATTGATATTGGAAAATTTAAACAAAACCTTCGTGACTTTCACTAATTAAAGTGTCTTGATATATTCTTTGGGATTTTTACCCGAAGCGTGATCATAAATATGATCCAAAATATACAAAATTCACATACAAGCATTATTTTGTATGTAGTTAAACGCCTAGACAACAATCAAACTTCAATCATACAATAACTGTAACCCCACTTACTTTTAACAGTGCATCACTATCATCAATACACAGTATGCCACAAAGAGAGCTTTTGGCAAATGTTTCCAGCTACCACTGATTATAATATACTCCCTCTAATACTTAATATAAGATCATTTTAACCGAATCACGCGGATTAAGAATTGGAATTAAAACTAATTAACTACTTCAATTTCTCCAAAAATTTCAACATTTTTCTAAAACTACCTTTATTTAATCTCTCTATTTCTCTTTTAACATATTAAATAGGAGTATTTTTTTAAAAATGTATAATAAATACTATCTCGTATATTGTAAAGGGTCTTTTATTTAATATCAGGACAAAAAAACCTATATATAAAACCGGAGGGAGTACTACTTAGTTAAAAAATTCACAAAGTTTCGTAATTAAATTCTTGCTTACGCACAAGCCATGACCACATATTACCAAATCGGTACAAACGCAACTTGTCTCAATATATATCCCACACGGAATTCCACAATTAAAGTTGTTCAATCATCACTATAACGTCAAACATATATAGCATAGTTTAGCCACTTCCATTCAAAATTTTCAAGCACATAATAACCATTAGAAATCTCAAAATTAACTCAGCCATAGGCACTTACCCAACACCTCCAACTGCTGCAAGACAATTGTCTCAAGCCAAATTAATTCACACAACGAAACGAAAGCCCTCTACCGAGGCCAAGAGCGCACTTTACATGCATATGTTACAACAAAAAAGTCAGAATGAGCTAGCTAGCTAGCAATATTGACTCCAATTAATCAGCACTAATCTACAATAATTACCATTAAACACTTAATGGAGCTTCCATTAACTATATTGTAGCTACCTCAATTTGATGTTTCTGACTTACAAAACTCCCTCCACTTAGGGTTGACACCAAAACTCAAGCTTAATTTCTGCACTTAATTAGATATAAAAAACTTTCAATATAGCCATACGCGCCCATTGCTTTAGAAAGTTTCTAAACACAATCTTGTAGCTAATTAGAACACTTCAAACTCACAGATTAACCTCTAGAATCAACTAAAACAGAAGTTGCCCTTCCCTAGCTTGTTTTTGAAATTGGAGCACCACCATGGTGACAATAATGTACCGCGGCGGCCGCGGCCTTCTATTGATCATGCCCCTATCACATGACAAGGGTTTCATTGGAGTTGGAAGGCATTTGACTTCAACAAGCTCCAACGCTATCCAACACAGAATATTGTGTTATATGTTGAAAATCAAGGGCTAATTTAATAACTAAACGTTGGTTCAAAAGAATATTAAATTTTATTTTTTCAATTAATTAATTATTTCGTGCTGACACATTATTCTTAAGCACTTGCATAATGAATACAAGGATTGCTTAATTAGCATTTAGTGTTGCTAAAGAGGATCCAGTTTGTCTAGTGCTACAAAACAATAGGATCCAATTTGACTATTCTGTAGCATTAGATCTTGATGTTGACCATTTAGTTTTAATTTGAACGGTTTAGATTTCATATTTTAAATTTATTATTTTTAATTATTAATTATTATTTTTAAAAACTCATAGTTAGAAAGTTATTTTTGTTTTGTACACATATTGCTTCTTTTGAAATAAAAATCATTAAAAATACGAAAATTACATAAAACATCTAGATTGTGAAGGTCAAATTTGCTTTAGCTGAGAAGCCACACTCTGTTAAAGATGATAAACAATAGTAATTATAAGCTTTGAAAGCTTAAAAAAAGAATAGAAAATACGAAACATTTGATTAAGATGTAGATCGATTGCAATTAAGTATGCTACAAAAGGAAGAGGAATAGTATAAAGGAGTTCCAACCAGCGGCAAAAACTAGGACTTAGGTTAGAAGGGGGTAAAAAAATTTTTAAAAAATTGGCAAAACTTTACTAAAAATATTAATTTTAAAAGGAAAAAAGACTAGTTAGAACTTAATAAGAAAAATATTTCTCTATCTGGACCCATTTAAAAAATTTTAAGTGAAATAAACTAAATTTTTTAGTGAGAATCTTAGTTAAGAAATATTTTTCTTACAAAATCCTAACTTGTCTTTTTCCCATTAAAAAAAAAATAATTGTCAAAACTACTTTTTGTCGTTGTTGTTGAAGATTTGAATGTGATTCACATGGTTTTGATAAATAATATTGCTCATTTGATGACAATTTTCTCTTCCAACATCTTTTCATTTTCTAATGAAAATCTAGAGAATTTGTAATTATTATAAATTATGAACATTTAAGAGTATTATAAAAAGCATAAAGAGTAAAGAATATCTCTCAATAATTTTAAGAACATCACATAAAAATCTTTACTTTAAATAAAAAAATATATAAACTAAAGTTAGTTTGTTTTATCTCAATTTAAAAAAAATGCTGAAATTAAATTCGCCTCTCTCATCAAAATTAAGTTAGTTTTATCTCAATAAAAAAATAAAATACTGAAATGGGCTTTATAAAAATTATATAAGAGTTTGAGTTTAATGGGTTCATAAGTGTGAGTTTATTGGACTTGAGTTAAAATATTTACGTTCCAAGAAAATATTTTGAACACAAATATATTTGAGTTTGGATCTAGTGGATTTAAAATCTTGAGGTTAGGGGTGAAAATATCAAAATCTAGTACCAATATGTGTCAATTTCTCTGAAGTGCAGAGAGGCATTTGCCCCCACTCCCTTCCTCGTTCCAACTTCTTAAACAAAATGAATTTGATTTGAGTTTTGCTTGAGAGGGTGGATTCTTTTGTGGACTTCACTAATGAACCTTAAGTCAATATTTTCATCAATGACTAGATTATTTTTAAAATAATGATAATTGTATAATGTGTGACGCTAAAATATATATACATATATATATCTTATAGTAAAATATACTATTTATAAGTTGTAAATAATGAAATTTATTTTTAAGATCTATACAATGTTTTGGCAAAGCTATTGGTAGTGCTAGTGGTTTGGCAAATTCATTTGTGAAACTGGCAATTCAGCTTGTGATTTTGCTAAAATGCTGGCACAACTATGTATGTTCTAATAACAAAGAGTTAGTGATAGAGTAGGTGGTGCATAAAAAAATCTATTTATGTTCTAATTTGTTTAGAAAATAGCACCTAAAACAGGAGTGTTAGTGATAGTCTAATAGTTTAACTTAATTAAGTATCTAAGTTTTTTTCTTTGGCTAAAAGAAAAAGAAAGTATCTTTTTTTTTTCTGTTTTGTTAATACCAATTGATTTCCAGAAGTTAGATTAGATCCTGTCTATTTTGATCGAGTTGGTTGAATCATATTAGCGTAAAGCTCTTCTAGCGTCAATGTTGCCCTCACACAAAATTTGAGCAAGTGATAGTCTAAAAAAAATCCATATAATGTTCCAATTTGTTTGGAAAATATATAGTATCTACTACCTAGAACAAGAGTTAGTGATAGTCTAGTAGTTTGGCTCAATTAAGTATGTAAGTTTTTTCCTTTGCCCAAAAAAAGGAAAATATCTTTTTTTTCTTTTAATACCAACAAGTTTCCGAAAATTAGATATCTCAATTATTTTGATCAAGTTGGTTGAATCACATGAGTGTTAAGCTCTCTTCGTAGTAATTTTGTTAATACACAAGATTCAAATAAGAGATTTTGTTTAAGAAAAATAGGTACTAAATTACTTGAACCAATTAGTGTTGGTCAAATTTTTTTTCATTTAATTAATTCATCGAATACAGTTAGTGCAAATTGTCAAAATTGTCTATTCAATATGCTTTAGATGCATTATTCCCTTTGGTTCAACAACCTTTGTTACATTCATATCAGGCTTTATAATTTGAACAAGAGGGGGGAAAAACAGAACTAATAGAGAGCAGAATATGAGACTTCTCAATATAGTAAAGTGCAGAACTAAAGAGCATACTCATTAAAGAATAAACTATATTAAAACTTCCCAACATAAACTACTTGTAGGATAGAACATATGGTTTGAACAACAGATAGAATGAGAAGTAAGATTCCAGTAACGGAGGCTGCAATTTGCCAAGGTGTCTTGCAATAATCCCGTCTCAGAGTTGCCTTCCACTTGTGCCAAGGATTTTGATAGAAGCTGTTCAACCCTTTGCAGATATCAAGGTATTCAGAACCAAAATTCATTTGAATTACATTTTTCCAAAGGCCATTAAATAGTGCAGCAACATTATGGGAATCACCCAAATAATTGCGTATTATTTTCTTATGAATGAGGACATCCACATCTTTATTTGTGTTTATTAGGCAATCCAATACAATAACATAGTCAGTAATGTAAGCTGCATAAGGATAATGGCACTGCTCTAAAGCTATCATGTTACGGAATAAAATTTCAGTCTTATCTTCTACCAGAATCTTTGGAACCTCAAGAACACGCCCTGAAAATTTCAAGTCTAGTAAACACTTGCTTGTGCTTGCCTTCACTTGCACTCCTGCTTCATGTAACTCTTTTGCACTATATAAAAGAATATGGTCTCTAGCCTCTAGGGAAGAATGCCTTGTAGTTGTAGGTCCCATTGTAGGTAAGTGAAAGAATCTAATAAGATCAGTGAAGTGCTTTATCTTAACATAAGATTCAGGCTTCAACTCTTGCAAGTTAAAGTATTCAAAGAAGCAATAGGTGAGCTCAAGAAATGATGGGATGTTACCACAAACGGTGACAGGAAATGCTTTATCGTATAGATCTTCAAGGAAAAAGAATGGAAGTTGATTCTCAAGTAAAATCAAATCCATCCTAATAGCAACCCTCAACCATGGTTGTGAACCTTTAGCATCAGTGAGCATCCTTTTATCCTCATAGAAGCCCCTGAAGACTTCAATTATGAAAGCAGCATCCACTAACATCAGTTTCACAAGTTCCTTCTCACTAAGTTCAATGTTCTCTGAGTAAGAGGCACGAACTTTTGGTTCTGAATGTTTCGCGAAACTAACCAAATCTTCCAAACTTGTCTTGGCTTGTTGTTTAAATCTTTTGAACAATATTTGCTTATGCCTTTCCATGTCTTGTAGCCTCACATTACCGTAATGAAAGGGGCCAATCGATACAGCTTTTGGATTGTAAGCGTCTTCTTTTAGATGCCGAATTGTATGAGGCACCCTGTAGATACAGCGTGTAGGTGATGAGAGACCATCTTCACTTTGCTGAATCATTGCTTTAATGTCGATGGTCACCTCAGCTTCGATCTATCAAGTTTGATTTAGATAGAAGTTAGCAATTCCATAATCACTTAGAAATAACTGATAAGTAATGTCAGATCAATCTATAACTTAAACTAAATAAGGCTAAAAATTTAGGAACTCCACTATAGCAGTCTAGCAAGTTGCATGGAAAATGAATGGAAAAAATGATTGAAGGATATGCATACTTGTTGTTCCAAATGATTGGAGGATAAATCTGGAGAACGAGGTGTGAGAAGAAGAAGTTGCATTTCTTCAGTAGTCTCAGAGGCCAAGTGTTTCTGCTTCATATAACAAATTTTTCTTTGAAGAGAATCTCGGATTGTTCTCTATCTGTGTTTCGCTCTCTATATTTCAAATTCATTGTGGTTGGGATCCTTCTTATACTAGCTTGGACTTCTATCCTGTATAAGATAGAAATACAATTTATTTTTTGTTAAAAAAAAATACATCACTTCATTTTTTTTTTTTTGTTTGTTGATAACCCTCTAATATCTAGTATTATCAGCTAATTATTATTCAAGCTGTGTGGAGCCTCCAAAATGGGTGAAAAATTCTCCCAAACATAGTTTTTTTCCCTATTTTATAAAGCTTGAATCTGATACCTTGCTTAAAGTGTATGGTCTCTCCCGTTCCATTTAATAACCGTTGGCTCACTTCTTTATTCTTGAAATATTAAAACTTCACATGTAAAATTTTTTAAAAAAATTATTCAATAATTGAAGCATATATTTTGCCTTATTAATTTTTGTCCTAATTTGTGTACATAAAAGGTTAATTGTATTTTTATAGTAATATTTTGGGATTAAATAATAACTTTGTATGAACGATAGAAGCTTCTCTTCTTTTCTTTTGCTCCCACCTTTCATCCATCATTCCCTTGTTTCCTTTTCCTTTGGCTAACAAATTGATAAATATGTCTAGCATTACCTTTATCTCTAGCTGGTTTTGATAGATCCATTCCATTTATGCTTTCACGCATTTGAAGAGGGAGAGATATAAGAGAAAGTAGCTACATATGAGATTCACATTTTATAATTACATTCATTCATTATTTTCTCTCTATCTCTCTTGGAATGCTCCTTCTATGTTTACTTTGTGAATATTGAAAATCCAGACTGTTCTTTTCCCTTATTTTGCATTTTTTTGGCATGATTCTTTCCTTTATTTTCCCCTCTCTTCTATAGACAATTAAGCACAGGGACCTGAGGGTTTGATAAAAGAGACAAGAAAGAAGAAGAGAGCCAAAGCAGCAAAAGGAGGACACCATATGAGAGAGAGAGAGAGAGAGAGAAGAAATACTATTATCACAAGAATATATCACTTAAAATTACTAAAAAGAGAACACGCAGTGACTGAGTCAAGTGGGAAGTGACTCAATATATTATAAATAGGATTATGAATTCAAACTTTACGAATAGAAAAAAATTATATTAGGAGAATTATCTCAATAATAATGCTCATATACAAATTAATAGTACCAAATATTAGATAGTTATACAAAATATTACTATACGGAGAGAGGTAAGAAGAAAAAGGAATCAACAATGAAATAATGAAGAGGTTGAAGCAATCATATATGCTAGGAATCAATATTCAACGCACCTGGATCCATATAAGGATTTGCGTACTGTGCACATCTCACGTATACATATATATGGACCACTAACATTCTCTTTATGCACTTTCTCACTTTGCTTGTCTTTTTTTTTTTTTTTAGCAAACCACCCAATATCTGGACCAATCTCACTTATAATTGAAGGATTTATCAGAGATAAAACTAATATATATGAATCAATGTAGGTCGGGTCCAAAATGGGGGGTATCTCTCCTAGAGACACTTTCTGCATTCATACCATCATGTTTAAGTGCAACTTAGCCCCTTCTACTAAAACTAATGACCGTTGATTCACTGTGCTTGTTCATTCTCTTTATGCACTTCCTCATTATGCTTCTCTTTTTTTGTTAGCAAACCACCCAATATCTTGGACCAGCCCCACTTATAACTGAAAGATTTTTTCAGGAACAAAACTAATACGAATCAAGGTAGGTCGAGCCCAAAATAAGGGTATCTTTCTAAAGGCACTTTTTGCATTCATATCATTGTGCTTAAACATAACCTAGCCCATTCTATTAAGACTAACGGCGGTTGATTCACTATGCCTGTCTTTTATCACTTACCACATTTGACTTCTTACTACGCGCACCTCCACTAACAATAATTTAAATAAACTTAGACCGTTAAAATTTGACCCACTAACATTAATTTAAATGGATTTAGAACTAATTTATTAAATAATCAAAATTTACTCAAAGTAACACATTTTTATTCAACCTTTGATTAATTCAATATTAAATTTAAGAGTCTGAAATATAACATGTTGCACGTATTTATAAAAAGTGGTCAAGTGGTTAACAAGTTTGACCTCAATGCTTGAAACTTCTACAATATGAACAGCTCTAATTCTTTTTTTCTTTTTTTTTTAAAAGACATTCATAAATAGGTAAGAGGGAAGAAAGAGAGCTTACATATATGAGAGAGAAGGACAGCCACCTCTAGAGGGTTTGATCACTTAGGAGTTGGCTGTGATTGAAGCTATGCTTGTATCAGCAATCAGAATGAGAAGAAACTTTGGGTTATGTTTGGTACACATGAAAGTATTTCAAGTAACAGAAAATGAGAGGGATATTTAGCTTGATGTGTTTGGAAGACATTATCTAGGCTTTCAAGCAATTGATGCTTCCATCAAACAAAGAAAGTACCTCCACTTGGGTTATGGAAAAGAGTTCTCTAGGATGGAACCACTTTGCTTCCTTCCTTTCCATTCTTGGTTTCTTCATACCAAATTTCTAATATATAAAAAAGAAAAATCTCCTGTGTCTTCCATCCTACCAACTTTATTTTTTGCCAGACAAACATTTCAGGGTTATGTCTCCTTGATGTGTGTGTGTTTGAAAATTTAATTAATTGATCCTTATAGTTTATATTAGTTTCAAAATAAATCCCTATAATTTTAAAAGTTCACAAAGTAATCCCTATAAAGTCAAAATGTTTGTTTTGCAATAATACTTTGAATGCTGGCATGCTATATAAAGACATCTACAAACAAAGGGCATGGCAAACATCAGGATCTGGCTGGAGATTAAACTTCAAACTTTTAGAAGGAGACGACCAGCTGGCAATATATGCTGAAAAATCAATGGGGTCTGAATCAAAGTTAGATGCTGATAAAAAAGGAACTAAACAAAGAGAACAGAATAAATGCTTTGTTTAATAATTCTATGTTCTTATGAAAGTAGAGTCTGAATCTTTGCTATATGTAAAATCCAAAATATGAAATTTAATAATCCAAAGTAAAAACAAAGGCGTCGTGTCCTCTCTTATCATCTCTGAACAATGGAAGCTTCTTTTCCGATCGATCCTTCCCTTGTTTCCTTTTCCTTTGGCTAACAAATCGATAAATACACTAAGCCTTTGTCCCTCTCTGGTTTTGATCGATCCTTTCCATTTATGCTCTCATGCATTTGGAGGCGGAGTGATACAAGAGAATTTAGCTGTGTATGAGATCCACATCTTCTAATTACATTCAATATAATAAAATTTGTATGATTTCTAACAAAAATAAAACAAGCATAATACATTATTTTCTTTTCTTTTCCTTTATTTTTTGGCATGATTCTTTTCTTTATTTTTTCCTCTTCTAAAGGCAATTTAGCACAGGAAAGGGATAAGAGAGACAAGAAAGAAGAGAGCCATATTCGAAAGAAGAAGAAAGCCAAATGCGACAAAGCTACAGAAAGGGTGCAGAGAGGGAGGCAGGAAGGAAGGGGGGAGAGACAAAAACGAAGAGGTAACTGTGGGCTTGTTTGAGATTTTGTTTTCTGTTTTTATATTTTTTAAACAGTTTTGTGAATTTGTTTTTTAAAACAAGTTTTGAGAATAAGAAATAAAAATACTTTTGAATTATTCATTTTGAAAATCACATATAAAAAAAAAATTGTTATCAACAATGGTTGGCTATGGACAGTAGTTGTTGGTGGTGATCAATAGCATAAGGGGATGATTGCAAGTAGATGAATGGAAATATACTTGATATCCTTTAAGCATGATTATGGATTTAAATTTTATGTATAAAGTAATTATGTTATGAGAGTTCCTTCATTTTAAGTCCAATTCTATTATCATTTTTTAAGCACAATTCCATCAACCTCCTTACTTTGTCTCTTTCCTGCACTAGAGCCTGGCAAGATGCTCCTGCGTGCGTAGGAGAGAATGGCCTCACAACTTTCATTTATTTTCCTTTAGGTTTGCCTCATTATTCTAAAACATTTTACAATTAAATTTTATATATTAATTATTAATTCGATTTGAAAATATTGATAATTATACAATTCTAATGTTAGAATTTAATTTATACAGAACATTTTAAAATTTTAGAAGAAATACTTCCTTCGAATCATAAATATTATCACTTTAAGACTTTTGAAAATTTTCATAATATTTGTCATTTCAGAATTCCAATAAAGTTTTAATTATTTGTTTTACTTTTTTTGACTCTAAATATTGGGTCTTTAACCTTAATCTTAAATATAAGACCCTTTACAGTATATGAAGTAGTATTTATTATGCATTTCTAAAAAAATACTTTTATTTAATGTATCCCAAAAAGAGAGAGAGAAAAAGATTAAATAATAGTAGTTTTGAAAAAATGTTATGATTTTTGGAGAAGTCAATATAGTTAACTAATTTTAACTCTCATTCTTAATCTACGTAATTTAGTTAAAATAGTCTTATACTAAGGATTAAAAGAAATACTATTTTTTCGTTCATTAATATCAAAAGGATCATTTAAGAGGTATTTAAATCAAAATCATTTTAGTAAAATACTATTAAATTTTATAATATTCAAGGTTATTTAATCACTCCTTTGTGTGAAAATCCTAAAATGATAATTTTTGGGAATCAAAGGGAGTATTATCATGCTTTTTAAATTAAAAACAAAATTAGTCCTTAGTTTCAAAGTATAGCTAAACTCATTCAAGAACTTGCTATTAAAATAATACTTTTAAATTATATAAAATTAATAATTGCAAGAGGCTGCTTCCTTGATCTTGTTTGCTCATGTTTTTTGCAGCTAATTTTAATTGATATTTTCATGTGATCATTTCAGTCCAAACTTTAACAAAACGGAGGGAGTATTTTGTTATAGTTTAATGTTAATCCTCTGATTTTATAATTAGACATTAATATAAAATTTATGAAAAGTGGCACTATTGAAAAATAAATCAACAACAGTATTCATACTTCACATTGTGTGCAATACACGTGATCACCTCTTTTTGTTTTTTTCAAGGTGTTAAAAACAGATCGGTTATTGAGCCCAATTAAGCAACGGTTCAATGTTCAATGGTCGGATTGAGGTATTGATTGTGAATAAATTGATATATTTTAAATAATATAGATAAAAAATATAAAAGATATTTATTCATGATCATAAAATTAACATTCAATTTATAATAAAAAATAAATTTAATAAATTTTTAATTTTATATAGCATATAGAAAATTAAAAATATTATTAATAAGTTTTACAACTTAATATTAAAATTTAAGCAAGTTCATATTCATCTATAATTATATTTTAAATTCAAAATAAAATAATCAATTGATATTCTATTTTTATAATATTTATTAAGTAAGTTTATCATTATTAATAATTATGTATAATAATAATACTTATATAATATTATAATATAGAAAAAAATGTATACAAAAAATAATACTACTTAGTACTAAATATAATGTTATTTTATATTAAAAAAATTTTTAAAAGAAAAAAGAAAAAGCAGACTGATTCAAACCGATTTTATACCAGTTTTTAGTCAGTTTTGTATCAGTTCACACTGATTCTGAAATTAGTCGATCTTTAATTATGACTAGATCGGACTTGTGATTGATTCCTGGTTAAATCAACCAATCCCGTCTGATTTTTTTTCCACCTTATTTTTTTCTTAAAAATGAACAAAAGTAGTGCATAAGTAATTGCTTGTTAATTAGTGAACGCTGGATGGCAATTATTGTGATTTGTGAGAATTAACGAAGGTTAGTTGACCAAAAACATGAAAGTTGAGCTTTTATGTGTCCTCAAAAGTTAATTGTCCTTTTCTAAGTCACATAACACGTTCTCTCTTTAGCACACTATTTCTTTCTAATTTTCTATGATTGCTCTCCTTCTCTTTTTATGATTACAACTATTTAAAAATTAGAATGAGCCACGTACTCTGTGAATAGTGTAAATCTCAATAATTTTATATTTTATGATATCCTTAGCTGCTCATTATGCCATTGAATACTTAGAGGAACACCAAAATTCAATGTATTATGGACTTCTTGCTTCTAGCTAGTTCGAGGGAAAATAGGTAAATCTTAAATTAAAAAAAAAATGAATAGATTCCGTTGACCCTGCTACCCCATAAAAATATTCCATTGACCTTTTTTTATGTGATAACGTATATATGTCAACAACTTCATGATGAACCATAATCTGGACTGTTGGTCATGCATCACTAGTTGACTGGCTCACATTTTAAATATATTTGGACAGTTAAAATTTATTAAATAATCCAATTTAATTCAAGATAAAAATTTTTTTCAGGATCCATGCCAGACTCATTACCAACTAGTTTATACAACTAATGATTTGTCATGGGGCCTATGGCTAGTAGAATTTTGAAAGGGAAAGCGAAATTCCCACTCCACTTTGGTTTCATGTCTTTCTTGCCATTCATCATTGTAGAAGCTTGCTTCTTGTTGGAACCAAGTGTAACCAGCCATGATAGTAGAAAAAAACAGTATTATATTTGATAAAATTATAAAATTTTAGAACAAAAAGTAGTGTGAAGTTTGTTTATATGTTTTTTTCATAAAAGTCCAATAAGATCCAACAAAAATCGCACTGGTATTAGAGGCTGCTTAAGCCCTAATATCAGACAAACATGAAAATGAAAATAATAAAAATATATGAGAGAAAACTCACGTGGTATACACACACACACACACACGTTATTTTGAATAAAATTGGATTATTTAACAAATTTTGGAAAAAGGGAGAAAAAGGAGAGCCTATTTATGTGACTCACATTTAAGAAAAGTATTTTTAAAGTCGAGTATAACGAAATAACATAATACACGCACACACACATTTAAAGTCAGTTTTGAAAACCACCAGTGTCAAGGGAATTAAGTAGCAGCTTTCTTTTTGTTGTTTTTTTTTTTTTTTGGTCTATCAAACCACCGCTAATTCCTCATTTCCAATGGTTTTTTATTATGGACAAAACTTATATTCTCTTCAATGTATACTTTTATGCTGTTTTCCAATCAAAACAAGACATGTGTACTATTTTTACAGCTCATCTTCCATCCCATTTAATTTCTTATAAAACCGTTAAAAGCAAATGTTTAAAAAAGAAAAAAGATACTGTTCACCCTGAATTGTTTCTTTCTCTGGTTTCTTCGGCTCTTTCAACAATAGTCAATTTCATCGAGACGCAGAGGCAGACAAAATTTTGATTATGTGTCAAAGGAAGTTATGGAAGCTACAATAAAAAAAGTAATGCAAACAAAATTATAAAAGAAATGGAAAGAGAAGCAAATTCAAATAAACAACTAAAAAAAACAAATGAAGCTTTACTGGTAGGTTCTTGCATTCAATGGTGGAGCTTGTGAAGGGCCACACGTGTATGTACGTTGTGCCGCAAGGCCAATATAAAAAATAATACATATATCTTATGTTGATTGGAAAACAGCACATAAAGTATATATGGAATAGTATATAAGTTTTGTCTTTTTATTATTTACTGGTGCTTTTGAAAACCACCATTGTTGCTAGACCAGCCTATTCACCTGGAAAATTGAAGAATCAACACCTAGTCCACTCCAAAATGAAACCAGACACTAAAAGAACCAGTCAGAGACTAAGAAAACCAATCAAATGGCAAATTGGATATATAAACCAGCCAAACAATAAACACTGTTAAAAAAATGGAACTAATCATTCAATCTATTAAGATATTGATTTAAGGTTTCTTGGTAGAATCAAGGTTGAACCGTGGATACTTATAAATTAATATATTTTTAATTTTATCTATTAGAATTTTATAAAGAAAAATTTTAAATAATTAATAAAATGGGGTCCAAACAAAAATTTTAAGTAGAAATGTAAAATATATTCTTTATAACTAAGAAAATATATAGTGATCTATTGTTGATGAGAATGTGATTAATACTTTCCTTTAGAAATTATAAATTGAGAAAAATATAAATTGATGAAGAAAAAACAAGTTAAAAGCAAAAGAATGAATGAAAACTTCCCTTCTCCTCAATTTGGAAATGAAGCTCATCATTGGTTTCCACAATCTCTCCAAACTTGTTCAATGTCCATGGGTACACACTTATGATATAAAGGAAATGGCAAAACATCAAGCACTTTTAAAAGGCAAAATAGTCTAAATTAAGAAGATTAAATTATAAAAAGTATAGATAAATAATTGGAATCGATAAAAGAGACACCTCCACATAAAAAAAAAATTCAGGAGATATACAAAAATATGAACAAATATTTCAATTTGCTAAGAAAAAAAAGTTGGCCGGCCGTTTGACTCACTAGCCTAGGCCCATGGTGAGCCAACCCGTGTTCTTACCAATACATAAGAGCTTGAGTTCATTGCCTCGTGATTAATATCCGCAGCATTTGCTGTAACGTTTAATGTCACAGATTGTCAGCCTTGCATCATTATAAAAGGATTTGATTAATATCTTAACTATCCATAATCTTCACAACATGTTGAGTTTGGTCCTTTTCTTTGACTCAAACGATCCTAACAAGCCTGCTGCATGCAAAATTTTCCATTATTTTGCGGTTTTAAATACCATAATGACTTTTCATAAAAAAAAAAAAATACCATAATGACTAGACACACATCACGCTTACACATTCAGTAAGTCTTTCATGTTCTCCCCTCACTCTAACTAGATTAATTAGAACCTGTTAAATTGATTTCAAATTAATGGCCAGTGCAGCTTCACGTTCCTGACGACGTCGTTCCCTCTGTAACAAAAAGAGTTAGTTAAATGGCCCAATTAAGAAATCATTGGCAGATACATCTCCTCATCATAATATGAAAAAAAAAAAAAACAGTTATAAATTAAGCACGAGGAAAACCCACATACAGTTACAGATATTGATTTGATTGTGGGTGATCTTCTCAAAAAAGAAAACGAAATAATGCCAAATAACATAGAGTAAATAAATAAAGTAATTATTATCAACTTACGGCCTTAAACTAAGAATGAATACCTTTTAAGTTATTAGAGAAGAATTCTAGAAAGCAAATTGCATTGTAAAACATGGAACTTGAAATTTGCCTGTAAAAAATCCACTAAAGAGAACATGCAATCCAGAGAGATGGGAGAGAGTTCAAAGAGAGTGTCTTTGTCTGCAACAAGCGAGATGGAGAGGGATCAGCCTTTTAGGAGCGCTAAGTGAGGCAACGGCATTGGAACTAAAGCATCATACTGAGGTGATTATCCAAAAAAAAAAAAAAAGCATCATACTGAGGCGAGGCTTGATAGTGAGGGACAAACTAGCAACCATGCATAGTCCATCTCCACAGCCAAAGGGACCCGACGGCAGAGATGGGAATGACAATGATTAAGATGAGAAGGCGACCTTTAAGGTCATAATGGGTGGTTATAATGAAGATGGTATCCCAGAGTTTGTCTTCCCTGAAAAACTAAAGTCCCAAATCTGCAGGCATTGGAACAGTTCTCCCATAATCAAACTATTGGATTGTAATATTGGGCACAAGGCTCTGGAGATACGATTAAGTACTCAATAGGCTAAAATGAGATAAATTGAACTCATTGACCTGGGATTCAACTACTATGTGGTGAGATTCAGTAACTGGGAGGATATGGACCATCGATGATCTATGATAATTATCTAACAGTAAGGCAGTGGATTCATAACTTTGATCTGGTATCAGCTACAATTGACAGGATTGAGGCATGGGTTCATATTCCTAACCTTCAGTTAGAATATTATGATAAGCCAATTTTATCTTTCACTGGAGACACGATCAGAAAATTTGTGAAGGTGGACCTCAACACCTTGCTTTCAGTGAGAGGGCAATATGCAAGAATCTGCATTGAAGTTGATCCTATTATGTTCAATACATATGTTTACACCATCTTTGTACCAATGGTGGGAGATATGGGCATTATGCCATAGGGTGCCTACTAAGACACTCTCTGATCAATGGCAACCAAGGGGAGAATCAGAATCAGCGACTAGCGACAATGGGAGCATTCGGTGCAAGGGTGTTCAAAACTATTCAAAACTGATTGAATCGGACTAAATCAAACCAAATCAAAAGAAATCAAACAAAAATGACCACAAATAAATTATCTTGGGCTAATAGTTAAGGTACTCTAACTAAGCTGGCATGATCTCACATAATTTTCACTTGCTTAAGGAGCCAAAAACAAAACAAAAATTAAAAAACAGCAAAACAAAAAGTAAAAAACAGCAAACTTAGTTTTGGTGATAGTCATATAAATAGAATCAGATAACAGAAAAAAGTGAGCAACATTCTTACCCTTCTTTCCCAATAAGGATGAAAGCAAACAAAATCATAGACTGGAGTGATTGTAGAAACCAAAGCAACATTTAATCCAGTAAACACCAATAGTGCTGTCATAGGTCGGGTTCTGTGAGGCATGTTTCTTTCTATAGAGACCAAGCCCTGCATATGCAGCTTGAAGTAAGCATTCACAAGTATAACTACTTATTCATATGATTACTCACTACTCAAATACGATCATACATAGAAGTAAAGATAACACAGAATGAGATCATAACCAAAAAACAATGGCCTGCATTAAGCACAAGAAAAAGAGAATGGTGTCTGTGTATGACACATTTCAAACACCACTTTTAATTGCATATGACAATTCAAAGATTGCTTGATCATTGCATCCCGGTCAATGTCCATACTTGGACTGGAAGTTAAGTCATTAAAAAGGTGTAAATGAGGACACGCAGGACACCCAGATAGAAAGTTTATATAACATTCTGGTTTTAAAACTATTGTAGTTGAAACATTCCAGTGACAATCCACAGAGATATTGAAATTAATTAGGAATCGGTAGCACGAAAAACTTTTCCTTCTTCAGGTTGGACATAATAGAATTCTATTATTGCTTTTCGTCAGTGCCTAAACCAAATAACTTTTCCAACCATGCGAATTAGACATTGGGCACAAAAGCAATTTGATTGAATATGCATTTTACTTGTCAAAGCAACCTTTGCTGCAGTCAGAAGCTGGCCTTCCAGAGCAATTTGTATCAAGAAAACCCATCGAAAGGAGCATAAAACGTAAAACACAGGAAAAAGCAGCTCACAATAGCCGCCCACCAAAAATAAGGGGGGGGAGGGGGGGTGGAGAATTTAACTCCCCCAGGCCCAGAAAAAAAAATATGCATATATATATATATATATATCCAAGAGAATCGTCAAAGCTAAAGTCATAAAACTGAGACACTCCTTTTTTTCCGGAGATCCCAAAGTTCTCAATGCAGAACGAACATCAAACGCATGAGACAAATAGAAAATCAAACGCAGAAGCTTCCACGGAATTTTTATTATTTAAATCGAAACGTTGATCAAATCCAAACGCATTCAGAAAGTAAATGAAAATCGTTTCTCAAATTGTTACCTCAAGCCGAAGAAGAAGCTTCCACGGAGGAAGTGAAAGAGGAGAAGAGAAACTGGAAAGCGACGGAGTGAAGACAGAGACCAAGAAACCCAAGACGAAGACGAGTCTGAGAAAGAAAATGGAGACTGGAGAGTGAAGGAACCGTGAATGGAGCCGTAGGGGATTATCCGATTCGAGTTCCTCCCAACCTCGTCGGAGGCGAACGTCTGCGTTTGAGGCCGAAGAATTGAGGGCCGAGGGAAGAGCAGTTACACTAAAGTGGCGTCGTTTAGTACTAGAGAATTATTGGAAAAAAAATATAAAGTAATGAAGAATTGATGTTTGCCATCTCATTTTTTTTAAAATCACATTATGCCAGGTCAACATCTGGAAGATTAAAAAAAAATGTGTTTGTTGTTTGATTTTATAAGAATTAATTTTATAATTTTTTTTTTTTGAAATTACAGGAATTGATTTGAAAATTTTTAAAATATAGAGAGAACTTTTGGATCTCCAAATGTACCACCAGGAATTAATAGATTAAAATTTTATTCTCTTTTTATGATATTTTTTTATTCTCTTATTAATCTCCTTTTAAATCTTTTGTCTTGGGCTTAGCCCAAAAAAAAGTTCCATAAGCAATAATTATTTTTTCCCACCAACTAATTGGGCCGAAATGGGATGAGCTTTTGTTAATTTTATTGGGCTTAGTCTGGACCTTGAAAAGGAGAAGGACTCCAAGCCGAACTTGGGTTTTGGCCCATAAAAATAGCTTACAACGTTACATCTGTAAGAGGGATAAATCCTAAGAATTTATATTATTTGGAGCCATTTTTATGATTGTTTATTTCTCACCTATCTTATGAATTTAAAATTTCTTATTTATTGTGCAATGAAATCTTTATTATCTCATAAAAAATAAAATCAAAAAGATAATTCCTCACTAGGTTGTAATATCTTGTAGAAGAGAACTGTGTAACAATTTTCATGGGCTAACTTTTAATTTAGGATGAAATGCTATAAATATAGGAGACTTTCATTTTAGGAATGGATGAAAGTAATTTCAAGACAGGCAGGAGAGATAAATCTTTTTGTTGCATGTTTGGTATACTTTATATAGGTTTTAAGGAATTGGTGCTTCTTTCAATTGAAGGAAGTGTGCTTCCTTCACTTACATTGAGAAAAGTAGCTCTCTACTGGTGATCCAAACTCGGTTTTTTCATTTCTAAACATGATCTAAGTTCAAGGAAATATTGTGTTATATTTTTAAAATTCAGAAGCTAATTTTATAAATAAACATTGATTTTAAAAATATTAAACTTTTATTTTTCCAATTAATTAATTAAGTATTTCATGCTCTTATATTATTCTTGAGCACTTAAAAAACTTCTTAGCATTTAGTGTGGCTAAAGAGGATCCAGTTTGTGGTTTGTCTTTTGTTGCAAAATAGTAGCAGATTGGGATCATTTAATTTTAATCTGAAGAGTCCAAATTTCATATTTTATTTTCATTATTAATCATATTTTTTAAAAGCTAACCACTAGAAGGTTATTTTTATTTTTGTATTACTTCTTTTAAAATTGAAAAATATTAAAAATATAAAATATAAAAAAATTAATTTGGACGATCTATATTTGTTGACAGCAATAAAAAACCCACATTGGACTATAGATGCCCAACAGTAGTAATTATAAGCTTTGAAAGCTTGAAAGAGAATAGAAAATATGAACCTTGTGATCAGGATGAAGACATGCAACTAGTTATCCCACAAAAAGAGAAAGAAAATAGTACAAAGGGAGTTACCAACCTCTTAAACATAATGATGCTAATTTGAGTTTTGCTGGAGAGGTTGGATTCCTTGGTAGACTTCACTGATGAACCTTAAGTCAACATCATCACTCATTCATTGACTAATCTGATTTTAAAAATATTGATAATTGTACCATAAATTATTAAAAATTTAAATTATACAAAAAATTTGAAATTTTAGAAGAAATAATATCATACTTTTTTTTATATTAAAAGACAATAATAACAATAATGATATTTACATCCATTTTTTCATTCATTATAAAAATAAATCATATTTTTCTCTAATTAGTATATCAATATAAAACATGAAGTTTCTAACAAACTAAATTATTTATAGGTTATGAATAGTATAATTTATTATTCAAATTTCATGCAATTATCAATGTCAGTTCAATATAAAATATGAAATATATTGCATAAGCTTTAAATCATATGGCTCATTCTTCCAATTTCATATAATATACAGACTCTATCTAGTTTCTTCATATAATTTTTTTATAAACAAAAATTTAGATGAATTAAGTTTTGGAGGTTTAGTATGACTAAAATAAGCCTGACAACTCAAATATCACTTATAAAGATATTATTTTCTCTATTCCAACATGTAAGAGACATTTTTAAATATGTTTTATTTCAAAACGTAAGAGATAAATGACTTTTATATGGTAAATTATTTTTTTTCATTTTTATTCTTAATTAAAGTAGATTTATTATTAGGGGCATTTGTGAAAAAAATTTCTTTTTATAACATATTTAAGATGTTTGACTGTTTTCTTGATTTTAATGATTTAATTATTTATTTCTTATATTTTAGAATAGAAATAGTAACAAATTATTCCATTCATTCCCAAATATTAGGGATAAATAACTAATTCACGTATACTAAAAAAAATATAGTTAAAAGTAATCAGAATCATTAAATGTGTTAGAAATTCAAAATAGTTTTTGAAAATATCCTCTAGTGAATGTTTAAATTAATGAGTTTGAAAAAAAGATTAAATGCATTAAACAAACTTTATTTATTCTTTATATATTTTGGAATAATGCAGGTTGTTTAAATGTTCCTTATATTGGAAAACGGAGGGAGTACATACACTAATAATATTTTTTTAGAGGGATATCCACTAATAATATCAACATATCAATAGTGAAATTTAAATCTACATTCTTGGTGAGATATGAATTGTATTCCTAATAAATGAAAAACTCTCTCTCTCTCTCTCTCTCTCTCTCTATTTTTTTTTTTGCAACAATGAACAACCCTCTCGTTGGCTCTTTGTATAAGTTGATCACTGATTAGTGAATAGGGAATGGTGATTATTATGAGAGTTAATGAAGGCTAAGCTTTATGTACCATAAAGTCGAGTACCCTTTTCTATGTCACATAATAACGCGTTTTTCCTCTTTTGCATGCTCTCCCTGTCTCTCCATGATTACAAATCTTTGAAAATATCCTTATCCCCTCATTATGCCTTTGATTAATTAGAGCCAGACAAAGATTCAATGGAAATTGGACTTCTTGCTTCTTGCTACTTGGAGGGGGAATATTTAAACTATAATTTTTTATAAAAAAAAAGAATGAATTTTGTCAATTTTTCTTAATTCACAATAATATAGATTGATATCAGCATAATTCATCGGGTAGACTGACTCACGTTATATATATTATTATCAATTCTACCTCTTATTGACCCAAATTCATTAGATTCTTATTTTTATTGAAAAAATATTTTGCTTTTAACTAATTTGAACATTTAATTAATTTAAATGGTCTAAATTTATTTTTTTATTAAACAAAAAAATTGGTTAAACCCAATTACATATTACGACAATCCAACCAACAAAAAAAACCAATATGAATTTCTCCGACATAACTGAAACACATTGAACCTAACAACTCTTTAGTGGTCAACTGAACCTAACACTTAATGTACCCTAAGAATGGTCCACAACATGTTTTGTTTAGGAGGGAAAGTAAGCACGCTTTGTGTTACTAAAATTGTATCCTACGTTACAAATTCTAATTCTAGTTATGCCACTTTTTTTTTTTTAGTAAAAACTTTATGGTCGGTGATCATATTAATAAAAAAAAAACATGCACATTTTTTAAATAAATCTAAGAAATAAGTCGCATTTTTTACTCATAACTTATTAATAGTACATTTTACTATAGATTTGATTAGAAATATTGATATATGGATTGAAAGGGATCAAGTTTTATATGTAAAGGGAGAAATAACATGTTATATATATACATGAAAATGAAAGTAAGTTGAAGAAGCAGATTTCTTTTCTTTGTCCCCACTTTGGTTTCAATTAGAGTAGATCTCAAGCATTTGTACAAAACTCAAGATACACTACATTAAGGGCTATATAAGTGGTCTGGCCTACGAACTGTGTAAGCTTAGTCCTACTCAGTCCATTCAGATCAGGTCAAGTAGCTGGGTGGAGTGAAACTTGAACCAATCTATACATATACATTTTATAATTTTTTATTCTTTGTGAATATTAATTGTTTATAGTATTGTTTTTCTTGATATGTCTCATATAATAAATTGATTTTATGTCTATCTTGAAAGCTTTTTATTATTTTAGATTTTAATTTTTAAATTTTATTTAAAATTTTAAATTATTTTTTAAAATTAATATTTTGTAAAAATAATGTATAATTGTTAAGTATTTATATTTTTGAAAAGATTACTTTTGATTCCAATATTATTTTTTAAAGGAATATATTTTGAATAAAATAATTATATTTTTATTGATAAATAATTTTTTATATTTTTATTAATGTTAAAAAATTTTCATTAAACTTTTTTCTTACTAAGCCAATCTCACCCCTGGCTAGCCGAGTCAGGTTCAATATGAGGTATTCATCAATCTAAATATCGGGTCAAGGAGAAATCCAACATAACCCGACCCATAAAATAGCCCTATCAGTATTGGTCATAGTTTATTATAGCTTCCTACACTTATTATGTTTCATATTGATATGGACGTTTCATCACCTCTTCTTTATCCCCCAATTACTTTAGAAGGTCTAAATCATTTGGTTGTCTATTCTTCACATACTCTCAAAATAAGTGGCGGTGCTCTCTCCCAAGTGTGTGTGTGTGTGTGTGTGTGTGTGTGTGAGTATCTATCTTCGTTTTAAAGCATCTCTTTTTTGATATCATAACATGCCATGCAATGATTATACATATAAATATGGGACCCTTTATCTTTAATTCTCTATTGTTATCTTCCCTTAAAATTCAACTCTATATATCTGTGTATGGCCTCATAAATTAACTAAAGCAAATCTTTCAAATCATTAATGATTACTATAAAATTTTCTAATTAAATAATTTTTTGAAATATCCAATCATGTATTGGAGAGTGCATATAATATTAAAGGTGCTCAAAATCAAACCAAGCCGACTAAAATGAACCAAACCAATTAAAATTAATTCAAACCAAATTGAAATAAAGTTTATTTCAGCTTTTACCTTATTAAAATCGATTTGATTTGGTTTAGGTTCAGTTTTAGTGCAGTAAGACTTGAATCAAACCAAACCACACCTATTAGCTATATTATAATAAATTATAATATATAAATATATCTCATTATCTATAACTACACATGTTTTGTTTCACTTTTTTAATATTCATAAAGTATTTGTCTTCATAAAATTATTTAGCAAATTATTTAGATATAATATTTGTGTTCATAAAATATCTATATGTAATCTATTTAATTTAATTTTTGAGGAAAGATACTATTTTTAAAAATAATTCAAAAAGCATGAACTGCCTCTTAAACTGACAAAGTTCTATAAAATGCCAAGCTGATTGGTTTGGTTCGATTTGATTTTTACTCAAAATCAAACCAAATCACACCCCTAAACGCCCTTAGACATAAGTGAATGTGCTATTAATTTAATTTTTAGAGAAGAATTTTAAATTGGATCTTCTTAATTGAGCAATCTTTTCAACGGCTCAGTTATTGAAGGATATAAATTGTCCAAATAAATTTAGTTGATATAAATTTTAAGTCATTTTTATTTCATTCTGAATTTCTGTTTATTTTTTAAAAAGTATATAACATAAAATAAAAATCCTTCTAATTACACGTTTAAAAAATTGTCATATAAATGAAATAATTTGAACAGCTTAGATATATCATCTTTTATGATTACAGAACATTCAGAGGGTAAAAATTTTACCGTTCACATGGATCAATCTCTTATAATTATCCTACTCCTCAATTAACTTTTTTGCCCAAAAGGTTGATTTACTTTTTAAAGCTTAATGATAATGCATGTTTGTCTAGCCAAAGAACTTGCCATTTTCCTTTCATTACTCCAATTGTTTAATCTCAATGAGTTAACTCTTGTGTTACCATATTTTATAATCTTCGGTCATTTTCACTGTAACTTTTCTTTTCCTGTTCCTTTTTTCCTATAAATTAATAATTTCTTCGGAGTGTGGGTCGGTGAGGTGGCTAAAGAAAGCTGATAAGTATGATGGCTATATGAATAAAAATAATTTAAATAAAGTAAAAATATTTTTGCATGTTGATGTTACTTTCAAATTTACAGAAACAATATGAAAAGTTGAGGGAACACCCTTTAAAGGGTATCCCTAGAGTCCAGAGCGTGTTAGTCCAACATCAAATTCTTACTCGGACTTAACTCGAATTTCAGAGTACCTAGAAACATCATGTGTGTGTGTGTGTAATTATGTTAAAGACAAATTATGTGAAAACTAAAAGGACATAAAATAAAAATGTTATATATATTTATATATGTGTATGCATTTCGATTTTAGGCTGGAAAAATTATTTCTCTGACTAGATACAAGGGCCCATATTGACTGAGCCTGAAGTTAAACCACACTGCTTCTTATGAATAGTGCAGCTTCTAGTAGCTTTTATATAAGTCTTACAAATTCTTAGAGTGGTAATTAAATAGTTTGCATATTTAACAAAATATATATGACTCTTCAACGTGAAACTTGAAGCTCTACTCCCAAATAGGACTTGAGGATGCAGCTAGTGTTCTTACAACAAATTCACGAAAAATTCGAAGTTAGAGGTTAATGTTATTTATACAAGTGATAATCAAAACAATTTTTTAACCATAATTGACTTTTGAAAATCATATTGAGTCCCTACTAATCTAAATTTAGTGGAGTTATCAAATGCCATGAGCGTAAAAGTCTCCCAGTGATAATTTTCTACATATACACAAGATTTGAACTTGAAAACTTGCTTAAAGTGAATTAAGCGAGATCGAACCACTTAGACTAACTATCATTGATAATAATCAAACAACTTTGAATGCCTCTTTATTGTGTTGAAATTGAAACAAACTAAGTCTGAGATGAATAATGTTGACTTATAGAGGGAAAAGTGGATCACATGCAGGTAGGAAGTTTTAAGTACTCTCCTTCAAATCCTAATAATTATGTTCTCCATTTTGATTTGATATATTTCAGAATCAACCCCACACAACCAATCAAGAACTAAGAAGTAAACATATACTGATATAGCTGAATCGAAATCGATACACAATACAACACAAACACTGCTGTAATATATATAATCAGAACTGATATTAATATGAAATATATATATACACACAACATAAATGATTTAATGTTATTTTATGGTTAAAATGTGTTGGGGGAACCCTAAAAGATTATTAATTAAAGAAGTAAAAACTGTAAAGTCAAAGGTAAGAACGAAAGAGGGCAAAAGAACAGTGAGAGACTGCAGAAGGAATGTTACATTAGTGCGTAGGTGGGTCGATGTGAGATATTGATGTATGTATGTATGGAGCCCAATGCATTGATTAATTCCCAGCGCATATAATAGCTTCAACCTTTTCATCATTTCATTGTGGACCTCTCTCTCTCTCTCTATATATATATATAATAGTGATTTTAAGTGACATAGTTTGCTGTTATAATTTATAACAGTCTTCCTTTTGTCTCTCTCTCTGCATGCTGTCCTCTCCTTTTACAGCTTTGGCTCTCTTCTTCTTTCTTGTCTCTTATGTGTCCCTCACTTTCTTGTGCTAAATTGCGAGTGAAAGAAGGAGAAGTAAAGAAAAGAAGAGGAAGTAAAAAAGAAAAGATGCTAGATTACATGTAGTTTATTAAAAATGTGTTAAAATAAATAAGCTTGACTTAATTAAAATGTATAGACATTGATTTACTTTATTTTACGTATGAGGCTTTATCTTGTTTTAAAAACTTACACAAATTTTATTTATAGCAAAGAAAAAAAAATTACAAAGACCCTTTGAGTTTTGTTAGAATTACTAAACTTTTTCTCTATTCAAAATATATAAAAGGGACTTCTTAAAAGTATAAGAGAATCTGTATAAATTTCAATAAAATTTAGAAAAGAATTTAATAATTTTCTTTTAAAAAAATTGTGTAATTTCTTTAAAAAATTATGTAATTTTAATAAAATTCAAGACATGGTTTTATGTACTATTTTTAATTTTAAATATAAAAAAAGTTTTAAAAATAAAAAAATAATTTGAACTAAATTAAACAAAACATTCATGTAGTTTGTTGTGAAGAAAAATAACAGCTCTTTTTTTTTTTTTACTGTTGTAACTGGTGATATTGGTGATGTTCCTGTGGTTGTTTGGGTCACCGTATTTTGACCTACCTAGGACACATTCTGCCCCATCCCACATTCTAGACATATCCACAGGCTATAGCAGAAGCATATGCTTCCTTTTTCTTCCTGTGTTTGCTTTAGCTTTTCTTTTTGGGGATTTGATATCTCTCTCTCTCTCTTTTTTTTTTTTTTAAAACCTCTTCTTTTTCTGATTTGGTTAAATACAAATTTTCATGCTAGGAGTAAGAAAATTATTGAAGAACCCTCTTTGATCTTTCTCTTAAAAATTACATTTACTTATTACTTTGTATATTTTATTTTTATATTATTTTAAAATTTTAAAGAACAAAATATTCTAGTTATTAAAAATAAAACAACAATAATAATAAGTTTTATCCTACTAAGTGAAGTTATTTATATAGATTATACGATATTATTGTACTCTATAAAAGACTAACTCTTCATATATATTATTTACCATGATATCTCATTTTATTACTTCCATAGGTATCTTATTTTGTCCCCATTTACACTTTCTTATAGGGTTAAAAATTATTTGATCAACTCTTTTTATTGATGTCTCTAGCTGCCTTCTTTACAATATTCAAACTATCTTAAATGATTTTCAACAATTTTCTCCTTGATAAAAGCCACTAATTAATCTAGTTTTTTTTTCTTATGTAATCCATCTTAATATTTTCATCTCTATTATCCACATTCTTTGCTTTTGTTGTCCCTTTAATGCTCAATATTCACCACTATATATAACATGACTAATCTTATAGTAGTTTAGTAGAAATTTCATTTAAATTTAATAGGTATTTTATAAACCATAAATAACTCCTAAGGCGTTTCTCTTTTTTAACCATCCAATTTATATTTTATGCGTAATATTTCTATTAATTTTCCGTCATTTTGTAATATTGATCCCATATACTTGATCTTTGAAATAACAAAAATAATTTTCTATTCTATATAGCCAACAGGCACTAAAGATTCTTACTTTCATATAAAAAAATAGAGTAACATAATAATAGACCATAGTCAAATTTATCTATCTAAACTCCCCACCCAAGTTGACTCTTTAGGAGTTCTTAATTCGTATTTTTATATGGTTGGGGAAAAAATCTTACTTTTATACGAAAGCACAGTGAAACAGTAAATCGGACCCAACAAAATGTATATAAATGAGCTTTACACACCTATTATATATATTACTCTCTCTATTACATAAAATAATTCAGACTTTTTAAACTTTTTTTTAAAGAAAAAATCTCGACTCGATGTGTCTATAGTCTCCTACGTTAAATTGAAGGGAGATAACTCCTTCTGTCTGTGTCTCTTGGGGAACTCTGAGACAATGGAAACAGAAATGATTGGTGCTACATATATATAGTCCACGATTAATTTGTTTTGTGCTATTGTTCATGTCAGTATGAACAAGACAGCCATTTTAATTTACAATATTGACTTCAATTATGACTTTAAATTATTTGGTGTTTGTGTGATTATCAATGTAAATTTTACAAGACTATTATTGACTATAATAATCATACTAGTCATGATGTTTTAAGATATTCTTGCAATAATTAATAAATAATATAGCTATTATTTAAAATCTTAAATCAGATTAATGCTAGTTATACTCTCACATGCTTGGGTGTGTGTGTGTGTGTGTTTTTTTTTTTTACCAGATATGTGATATGTGTATGTGTGTGTAACACTTTAATATTTGGTGACAAAATTCAATGATATAGATTAACTTAACAGGTGTGAACATCTTTATATGTGTGTGTACATGTGTGAAAATGAACTAACATAACTGATTAAGTCTGCTTGATGGGTATTCCTTCTTGGAGAATTCCCCTTTTGCCCAAAAAATTAGTTGAATAAATGCAATTAGATAAAAATACATGCAGACTTAGGGTTGACATTTCCAACATGCTACAAGTGAATGTCCACTAGGACAAGAGATAACTTTTTGGAAAATTTTCAAATAAATACTAAGAAAATAAGGTATTTCCAACAAGTATTCCAATTCGCCCTAATTTAAAAAAAAGGACCAAGGTTTGTAATTGGAATTAAGATTGATAGGCAAAAGATGAAAATGACTTTACTATGTAAATGACCCCATTTGCAAGTAATAATAGTATATTTGCAAGTGATATAGTCTCATTTACAAGTTATAAATGTATCATTTATAAATAAGCTCATTTCATTTATAAATATATTATTATTACTTACAAATGGTTTACTTGTATAAGAAGGACATTTTCATCTTTTATTTTTTAATTTTAATTCTAATTACAAACTTTGGTAGTTTTTTAGAATTAGGGTAAATTGGGGTAGCTTTTTAAAAAAAATTTATTCTCTTGTTATTTATCTAGAATTTTCCCTAACTTTTTCTTTCATACCAATTTGTCACAAAATTTTAGTAGTTTAACATATAATACGGAAGAATTTAGCCTTTTATTGAAATAATTTTTGTTGAAATACTATAAATATAAAATTAAAAAAAGCACATTATAACCGATATTAAATGATATATAAGCTCTTAAATTTTTTTAAAATTATTTTCAAACAAAAGCTGAGAACAATTGCAACCATATAATATATAGAACAAATATATATATATATATATATATTGTAACATAAGCTATGTTGTACAAATATGAATATGTGTTGGATAAAACATGATAACATATGTCAAATTTTAAAATTGTAGTATACACTACACTAAAAATAGGCTTTCTTAGTGTTTATTTTTAGTCTTTTTGGCAATTTTGAACTATTAAGTATTTAGATGTCGAGAAAAGAGATAACTTTTGTTGGTGGTGATTAACCACAAAAAAAAGTAGACATTTGTTGGCGGTTCTACAAAATAACTGCCAATAAAGGGTATTTTTTATTTATCCTTTGTTAGCGGTTGTTGTGTAGAACCACCAATAAAAGGTCATTTTTTTATTTTAAAACAATATGCAATTGCAACCTTAGCTTACATTAGGTAGTGCACAAAGCAAGAACAAGAATGAATATTATCATTATTTCCAATCAACAAAAAAAGAATATACAGATGAGTTCTTAGGAGGTGAGACATATATTTCAAGACCTCAATATAAAATTAGAGTTTTAGAAAAAAAAAATTCTACCATGTGAAGAAAACTCATGATCAAATAAGCTTTCCTTCTTTTAAACAATCTTGAAAAACGCAACAACGAAACAGAGAGATAGAACCGATATTTCTTTTGCTTTGTGAGGGAAGAAGAGAGTACCTGAGGGAAGGAAGAGCTCAGATGTCAAGATCTACTAGATCCACCAATCCTCTAGTCGTTCATCCATTCAGTTAGATCACTATTTTCATCAAGTAAACTCACTCGATCCAATGCCATCTCCATTGCTGTCAATAGATACCACCAGATCTAAATGGTGCTATTGAGGCTGATGATGGTAGTGAGGCTAGATGCTAGCGTTGGCAATCGATGTTGAGATCCATCACTCCTCCGCTTGTTCATCTATTCGATTAGCTCTTCCTCCTAACTAGCGAATATGACGAGATAATAGAGATGAGAGGGGAGGAAGAGAAGAGATAGAGTATGAGAATGAGAGGATCAAGTCAAAGAACAAAGCAAAATGAATTAGGAAATTTTTTTGCCACCTTTAGATTTTTTTCTAATCAATGGATGTGTATTTGCTATTTCATCAATCTATGCCTTATGTTTTTTCAAAAAAAAAAAAAGCTATTAAAACTTTTATTGGCAGTTATAAAAATAACTACCAAGAAAAGTTGATTTTTCTTGGCATAGTAATATAGCTACGGAAGATATACATATATAATAATATAATTATGTATATATTTAATAAATTATCACATAAAAAATAAAAAAGTATAAAAAATTTTGAGTTTTACAAGTATTTCAAAAGCAAAATAAAGATATTCATAACGATAAAGTTAATGATACACATGTTAAGTATGTTTTGGGAGCATATCGTAAAGTACGGTGTATGTAATATATGGAATCCAATGTATATTCAATATGAGTTTATCCACTTTTTTTTGAAGTAGGTACAACATGTTATAAGTAATTTTAAAAAAAAATTTAAATTTTGTTAAAACAAAGAAAATGTTAAAAATGTATTTTACATACTTTTTAAAAGTTAATTTTTTTAATGCATGCACAAAGTCCGAGGGCACTGTCACATATACTTGTGTGTATATTTAATTTGTAATGCAAGTATATATGTACATATTTGTGTGTATATCTATTTTGCGTCAAAAATATCCCTTAGCTAGCAATCGATAACTAATATTTTTTAAACATAGATATCATCAAACGGGCTTTATCTTTCCTAATAAGGACTATTCCATATAAATGTTAGGAATTAATTCTTATACAACATATTTAATAAATTTAGCTATATATCTGCCAACTATACTGAATCTTATTAGTACATACTTGTATATATTTATTTACATGCATACAAAAAAATGGTAATGATTCAAATTTTGAATTTAAATTTAAACTGTGATGAAATTATGAAACAAAGTGTAAGAATAGGAAATTTCATTCGGTAAAGAAAAGAATGGAAAATGTTGGTCCATGCAGTATCTATATATCATATTCATCACACAAAAGATAACTCAGAGGGTAGGGCCATGGCAGTCACTTAGTGTTAGGTCATTTCATGTGGTCATGCAGATATATAGATTGGAAAATTACATTCGAGGACCAAAATTTTTAAATTTTAACTTAATAAATTTTAAAATCATATTATAATTACTTTTGAAAACCAAAGTTTGAATTAAGTTTTAAGCAACATTCCTACAGCTTCTGTAATAATTTCACTTACATTCCCTTACCCTCCAACTTTTCACCTACATTTTCCCATAATTAGGACTCGGCATCACATTTTCTCTCTTGAAATATTATGAATCCAACATGAGGAGGGATTATTAAATATTAATGAATCATAATTTCAACTAAACGCAATCGATGGATTCTTACTTGGAGTTTGACTGTCAAAAGCTTATATTATTACAATTTTTGGTGGTCAAGGGGATTAGATCCGTGGACATATCTGTACTATTTTTGCTATTTGCAATCATAAATATCATAAAAATGACACAAGATTATACTATTCTAATACCCATTAGTTCAATTGGTTCAATGCTTATTTTCTAAGGTCTCTAATTTGAATTTTGCACATGAAAAAAATTGTCATAAGAAGAGCTTTATATCTATATGATATAATTTGACTCAAATTAATCAACATTTAATATGACTTTCGAAAATTAAATGGTATTTAAGAAAAGTAAAAAGAAAAAGTGCGCGCACACGAGAATATTTAGCAGCTGCATAATGGTTGATTGGACTAACTAATTAGGAGCCTCTTCCAATATAATGAAGTACCTGTGAAAAAGTTGGTGGTGTCTTTTTTTTTTTTAAATTCCCTTTTAATTCCCTTCAAATGTAAGGTATTTTGGGTATTTTCTCTTGGTTTTAAATATATAACTCTTTTCAAAATATGAGATCATATTTGTTATGCATTACTAATAAATACTCAATTCATGTGAGAGAAAAAGATAAAGAACTAATATTGTGATTTTGGAAAGATATTGTGATTTTTTAAAAAATAAGGTAGGTAATTAATTTTAATTCACATCCTTAATTTGTGTAATTCAATTAAAAAATTTTATATTAAGAATTAGATAGAGTATCAAGTATTTTCAACCACTACACGAGTATTAAGGAGAGTTAGTTACATTCTTTAATTTATAAGAAAAGAACATAAGATTCTAATTTTATCCTTACTATTTAAAGTAATGTAAATCTTATCAAATTAACAATCATTATAAGAAAATATAGAGAATCTAAACAAAAGAATGATTGATCACAATATAAATCTCATTAAAAGACTGCACATATAATAATTTACATATCATAATATTACATAACATCTTATATTTGAAATCAAAGAAACATTCTAAAAGACACCTTCTAAAAGGGACCAAAGGGAGTATTGTTTTTATGTACGCAATTATATCATTTTTATTACCACTGACAATTGGATTGAGTAGTAAAAAATTTAACACTCCTTAAATAAGGGTGTAAGTTCAAGTTTTGTAAACCGAAAAAAATGTTGAGACAGTTATATCTACTTGGATTTGATAATGTTCGAATCTAACTTGATAATATTAGGTATTAGATAATTATATAAATTTTTTTTCTTATTTTGTTATTATTTAGGTTAAGTGATTTCAAATTTTATTCTTTAACTAGAGAACCCATTGCACGGGATTATGCACATCTAAAAGAATATGTATAGAGATTTTTTTTTTAGAACTTTAATTTTTTGAAAAAAAAAAATAGTAATTAAATGGAATAAAACATAGAATGAAATATAAAAATAGAATATAATATGATAAAAAATTTAATAAATTCATATAACCAGATATTAATTACAAAGAGTTTAAGTCAATTATATTGTCAATTGTTCATGCATATTATAACTTATATAAATTTTATATTGATATAGAGATATTGATGTATTCATTTTTTAATATATATAAATAGAAGTTTAGGTGATTTTTTTTTAAACAGAGATGTTTAGGTGAGTTGGCTTAGTATTAGAATTATGATAAGTCTCAAAAATAAAAAAAATATTTATAAAAGTACTTATAAATTATTTATAAACAAAATTTATGCATGCGCAATAAAATTCAAATCTACAGTATTGTAGATATGAGTTATTAAATGTGAAAAATAAGAATAAAGAAGGGATTGTTATCCCCACCTAAGCACTCACAAGATGCGTAAAAGAGTCCCACTTTGTGACTGAAGAGCACCATGAAGCGTGGAGATGTCTTATTCTTACCTTTCTTTCTGCAGTTATAACACAGAGAAGCACTCACTCAGATTTCAATCTTGGTCCTCTTTCCCGCTCCTTCCTTTTGACGCTCATGGGTGTTTTCGTCATTTTCCTAACCTCGTTTTCAATTTCAAATCCTGTTTCACATTATTCTGTATCTAGATTTTCTTAAAAAAGAAAAGCATAAATAATCAATCTTCAATATTGATATAAAATATAAAATCTCACAAAAATGTAAAAATTATAATTAATTGTGATATTTATAAAATCACGAACAATATAATTTACTTCAAATTTTTTGATAATGCACCAAAAAAAATGTTCACTTTACTATAAATCCTAAAATGACAGCAAATTCAGTGCAAACATTATAATCTTTGTGAATACTATTTGTGTATTTGAATTAGATTATATATAAATAATTATGAGGATAAGTACTTATTCATAAATGATTATAAGAATAAATAATTATGTTAAAAGTGATTTGTGTTAGGATATTTTTATCCCATAAGTGATTTTGAGAAAAGAAATGTGTTTGGATATTGGGGTTTAAGTGATTATTTAATGGATAATGAGAAGAAAAAATGAAATAAGTGATAATGGAGGATAAGTGATTATTATAAGTAAAAAAAATCAGCTTTTTTCATAAGCACTTATTTGAGGTATAAATGCTTATTGCAAAAGTACTTCTATTTGGCAACTCCAACATATAATCACTTATAGAACTCATAATCACTTATTTTTTCTAATCCAAACACCCACTTATATCATTTTAAGAATTAAGAAATCATTAGTTTTGAAAGTAAAAGCAAAATATGCAAAATGAGATTTATAGATCAACTATAACAAGAATTCAAAATTTCTTGTGAATGACGGACCGAAAAGGGTAATTAAAAAAAAAGACCAAAAAATTACAAAATCCCACATGTATGCTATTATAACTATTTGATTTTTTTTTATTTACCAACCCAATTTGGGAGCCAACTTGACCTCATCAATCCAGGTTGAATCAAGTCAAATTACATGAGTGTAAAACTTTTCAATGACACTTTTTCATGCATAAGATCCAAATTTAAGACTTTATTACCTTATTTAATTTTTTATTTGATTAATGATACCTCATTTCCAAGCATATGGATCCTCCATCTATTTGTTTTTTTTACTTTTTAATTATGCTTCTTATTTTCATACTATAGAGTTTATAAGTATAGCCAACTAATGTTAGTATTGATAGAAGGAATTATAGTCGTTTAAGCATAATATTTTGTATTTGAAATTGTGTAAGTGTAAAAAATATCTTTAGAAGAGCTCCCCCCCAAATGGAACTCGATTATAATTCAATTCAAATTAGTTATAATTCAAAATGATGATTGGATATCGGATGATTATTACAAGGAAAAAAGTTACAGTTTATAAGTATAACCTTAAAAAATTTAATTTTATTTAACATAACTTTTTTTAATTGTTCATTCAAATAGAAATGGCATGTTCAATTATAGTTCATATATTCATTACAAGTACAACTAGCTAGAACCCTCATTGCATATAATTTGGAAAATGAATTGCATTGTTTATAATATATAAATGATTTAATTTACTGTAGATTTTATATTGATAATGTTTGCTTAAATTATTTGATAACAAAAACTTATGTGTCAATTTTTTTTATATACCATCCAGTTTTTAAAATGATATTGAGTCCCAACTAATTTGAATAAAATGAAATAGATTACATGGATATAAAACTTTCTCAATAACAATTTTCTCTGTTCACAGTATGACAAGAATTGAAATCCAAGACTTGGATTTATTTGTCAAATTTTAAATTTTGTTTGTCAAATTCTTTAATGCTCAGTAGTTTATCGTTTATTTATTTGAAGAAGCCAAAGCTTTATTTTATTTTAACAACACACTAATTAATTAGTCCCTTTCATCCTCAAATCTGTATGCGAATATTCATGTTTTCTTTTCTTCATTTTTCGGTTTGACAAACGTATAATCTCTAATATTACATATTTATCTAAATTTGAGTACTATTAGGCCGCAAATGGAGATACTTTTTTGGACATTTGTTTTTTTAACCTCAATGTTTGAACTTGAATTATTTAAAGGGTATCAAATCCTTTTCCATTTAATATATCTTAAACAAAGTCTCAAGTTTCAATCAAGGGCTCATCTTTTCCTTTACTTCCTTTTTTCATTGAAAATATTTTTTCTCTATGGAATTTTTCCCCCTTCCCAACATAAGTTCTTTCTATTCCATGAGAGGTGCTTTAGGTTTTTATTTATTTAAAGATCTTTTACCAACATTTTATTTTAAAAAAATGAAAAAAGAGCATTATATACAACTATATCTCTATTTAAAAAAAACAATTTTGAAGTGTGAATAAAATATATAAAAAAAGAAAAGAATATTAAACGACATTTCAAAATGTTCATGAGACTATACGAGAAATTAGACAAAAATTGATAAGAGATTGATATATCACTTTCTGTATTTCCGATTAATTTGTCTTTCTATCAATTTTAGTAAACTGAATTGTTGTTCTTATTATTGTTGTTGTCTTCATATTTTTTTTAGCCTGAATCATTGTCTTCACTATAGAGTTAGGAAGGAGTAAAATCTACACATTCTCTCTCTCTCTCTCTCATATACAGAAGATGACGAAAGCTGCTTCTTGTAGATTTCTCTAAACAACGCTGTGTCTCCTTCACAACCCTAACTCAGTTCATGAATCATGATCTAATAATCATACATAAAAAAGGATAATAATATAAAAAAAATTAAGAATTTGTAAGAAATTCATTTTTACAGATATATTCTTTTTCTCTTTTTAATCATATCATATACATGTGATCAATTTATAATTATAGGTAGTCATCATCACTCTTAAACCGAACAAAATTACAATCTTGAATTTTCTTAAAGTTTTTGAGTATTTTATTTATGATTAGATCCATTAATTTTGTAATTAAGATACTAATCTATAAATGATTGTTCATTGGTGTAAAATTTATATTTTCTTTTTGCACCAAGTGTAAATTACTATTTTTTTTAAAAGAAAATTACAAGTATAAACATTTTGATGATGATGATTTATGAATGTGTAAAAGAAACAATCTCTTCCATTTTTTCATGCCACAAAACATTTCATCTTGCACTTTAGTAGGGTCAAATAATTCAAGTAGATAGGTAATTAGTAGTATGAGCTAGTGATGTTTCGTTCAACCTACGAGCTACTCTGGATAAAAAAGAAATATATAAAATTATTAATCTTATTCACATCATATTTACAGGTGAAATGTATTCATGATGTTCAATTTCAAATTAAAGTCCATTTGATAGGTAGTAATAATAACTAGGTAATTAAATAACAAGATTTAGAATATTGAGCAAATGATTTTTGGTTGTCATGCATAATCATTATTTTTACTATAAAACAAATTCATGAATTCATTTTGTCATTTGCAGTACCATGATTAATTAATTTATATATAATATTTATCATATTTTTTAACTGTTATTTACGCTTGATTAATTTTCACTGAATTTCCTCATCATTCTCATTTTATTATCTGTAATCAACGCCTGTTAATTTTTTATACTTTGAAAAAAATTAATGATCATAAATAGTATATTAACCATGTTTATGTTTATTAAAAAAGGCATGGGTAAGAGTACAATAAGAGAGACAATAAAGATAATGAGACATGAACTTTAAAGGAAGAAAAAAGATGTTGGGTGGCGGTTTGCAAAATTGAATAAGAAAATGGGGAGAAGATGATTGTGCTTCAAGCTTTTATTCTTATCTTAAGATTTGTTACTTTACTTTACTAGCATACTTAATGATGCAAAGTAATTCTCCATCATAGTATTGCTTTTCTTAAGTCAAAACTGTATGTGCTCCAAAAGCGACAAATTCTAAGTATATTCCCCATTTCATATATAGTATTAGTCTAGCAAACCAGTATGATTCTAGTTAATTAAAATGAGTGTTTTGCATTGTATAACTGGATAATTAAAGAGAAAAAATTTGAATTATTTCCTGATGTGTTAAATTTATTTTCTTTAATTTCTACCGTTAGAAATTATTAACTACACATCTTTCAAGTCTTTCAATTTATCTCTGACAAACAATGAGAAACGATTTGTTCTTGCGGGTATGTAAATATAACTTGTACAAATATACATGTGTGTTCAATAAACTCTTAAAATTAGGTGAGACAACTAACTATAGTTGAACTAAGTAGAACTGACTCAATACTCCTTATATAAATAAAATCTAAAGTTCGAGATTTCTACATTAAAAAAAAATTATATTAGGAAAGCTTCTTTCATCTAGAAATTTGATAATGTTCAAATATGAATTATTCAATAATACTAATTAAACACTAGATGATCATTTTGTGCATTTGCATGTGTGTATAATGCTCATTCATTCATATATTTCTGTAAGCTCTGCTCTAACAAAAATTGCTGCCAATATACAATATAAATAATGGGATTTCACTTAAAATGTGAACTTGAATGAATAACATACCATGCCCCATTTGATATGAGGTATAAAGCAAATTCATTGAATATTATATTTAATTAATGTAAAGTTCACATTTTCCCCTCATTTTAACACCTAAAGATATGAGAGTCATCTTCTCAAAGTTTTATTCTTTTCATGTACTATTTTTGTCTTATTATCAAATATAGAGACTCTAAAGACATTAAATTCTTTTATTCTTTTTTTAATTTCATTTGCATCATCATCTTTTTTTTTTCGTCCCTAATAATTTTATGTACTACAAAACATAAGGAACATGAGCATATGTATGATGCCAAGTCTTGGATATGTCTAATTTTATTTTATTGGCAATATGTCTAATGTATTTTTTATGAGTATAGGGTTGCTCCCACACTAGCACGAGTTTGTTAAAACCAATTAAAGCTCTAAAAGGACAAAAAGAAGAGATAGGGAAAATTAGAACTTTGTGCAGATTGTCATGTTCTGGCCGGTTTGAGGAAATTTTTATGAGTTCTAGATAAAAAAAAAAGTTTGGCAAGATTGCTCCATATTTGAATCCAATATATATGTGCAAATAAGGAGTCTAATGATAACCAAAACTTGGTCCCAAAATCATGGCATTTAATATAAGGTATGGATGTCTGATTCTTAAATAAATATACTGTGGCTTCTTTGGTTGGGATTTTGAAGACATAGTGGTATAAGCATTTAAGAATATTTTGTGGTCCATACCTCTGTTTAGGACCAGGTTCTGACCAGAATCTCCATGCTGGAACCAGGGAATGTAAAGACAGAGCCAGAGCCTGAAATAACATTTAAAAAAAATAAGTGGGAACAAAAAGAACAGATTAAAGAATTCTATTATTAAAGCATTGATACTCACAAAAACAGTCATATTAAATTCAATACAAGTCTGATACTTATATATCACAGTTCAAATTGTAATGAAATGCTTTATATTTATAATGTTAATCTTGCTATGTTTTATATCTATGCTTTGTAAAATTATGTAAATTGTGCCTATCACAGGAAATAGGTGTGAATAATAAAAGTAAACGCTACTGGATAATACAAGAATGCCTTCCAAACTAAAGCCTCTCTGGACATGCAAAAAGAAGGGAAAATAAAGAGAAAATTTTTTGCCCAAACAAGATATAAAGAGAACGAAAGGAAAAGAAAAATGGGTTTATTTTAAAAAACAGTATGGGGGAAGGGAATATAGTGGGAATTTGATATGTCATTCTTGGATCCTGCGGGAGACAATGATCACTGTTAGACATATTTATCAATTTGTTAGCCAAAGGAAAAGGAAACAAGGGAATGATGAAAAGTGGGAGCAAAAGAAAAGGGGGAAAAGAATTCCAAGAAAATAAACAGTGGAGATGTGTACAGACAAGGTAGAATACTGAGGCAAGAAAATTAAGAAAGAAATCTAGGAGAGTGAAAGTGAGGTTGGCCTGCAAATAAAGGAGACTACTAGTAGTGGTGAGTAGTACTGAGTAGAGAGGGATATAGAAGATGAAGTAGAAGAAGTTCCCACACACACTCTCTCTCTCTCTCTCTCTTTCATGTTCACCAACAAAACCCACTGAAGAAAATCATCATCATGAAACTCCCTCTGCACCCAGCACTCCAAAAAAGCAATTCTCTTCCTCATCCAACCCTTCATTCCCTTAAATTTACCTCCCAAAACACCACACTACTCTCACTGACCACAGCCCCAGAACCATGAAATCTTTTCTTCTCTTTCTCACATTCTCCTTCTTCTGCCAGATATGCCTAGTTTTCTCTGCTGCTTCAACTCCACCCCTCCAACTCATCTCTCTGCTTTCTCTCAAATCTTCCTTCATAGACCCTCTAAATACCCTCCATGATTGGGACCCTTCCTCCACCTTCTCAAATTCTAATTTCCAGGACCCAGTTTGGTGTTCATGGTCAGGCATCACATGCCATTCAAAAACAGCTCAAATCACCTCCATTGACCTCTCTCATCACAACCTTTCAGGCACAGTTTCACCTGAAATAAGGTATTTCACGACCTTAAACCACTTGAATCTTAGTGGGAATGACTTCAGTGGAAGTTTCCAAGCGGCAGTTTTTGAACTCACTGAGCTGAGGACTCTAGATATCAGCCACAACTCCTTTAACTCAACTTTCCCACCTGGGATTTCGAAGCTCAAGTTCTTGAGAATCTTCAATGCTTACAGCAACAACTTCATTGGCCCTTTACCCCAAGAATTCATCAGACTCAGGTTTCTTGAGCAGCTCAACCTTGGCGGGAGCTACTTCAGCGACAGGATTCCTTCAAGTTACGGCAGTTTCCCGAGATTGAAATTTCTTCATTTGGCTGGAAATGTGTTGGAAGGTCCAATACCACCACAGTTAAGCTTCTTATCACAGCTTGAACACTTGGAAATTGGATACAATCAGTTTTCAGGAGGAATACCAGAGGAATTCACTTCTTTCTCTAATCTTAAATACTTAGATATCTCTTCTGCTAATCTTTCTGGCTCTGTGGTTCCAGAACTAGGAAACTTGACCATGCTGGAAACATTATTGCTGTTCAAAAATCGGTTCACTGGTGAAATCCCGTCAAGTTTGGGCAATTTGAAAGCTCTCACGGCTCTTGATTTGTCAGATAATAAGCTCACTGGGTCTGTGCCTGCAGAAGTTGCATTGTTGAAGGAACTCAGCATTTTGAGCTTAATGGACAACAAGCTGACAGGTGAAATACCACTAGGGATTGGTGAACTTCGTTACCTCGATACTCTGCAACTATTTAACAATTCTCTTACTGGAATTCTCCCGCCTGCACTTGGCTCAAATGGGTTACTCCAGAAACTAGACGTGTCCACGAACTCACTCACAGGTCCCATCCCACCAAGTGTTTGCAATGGAAACAAGTTAGTCAAGCTCATCCTGTTCAACAACAAATTTGATAGTGCACTTCCAGCATCACTCGTAAACTGTACCTCACTAACAAGGCTTAGAATCCAAAACAACCATCTCAATGGTTCGATTCCATCTGGTTTCGGTCTCCTCCCAAACCTGACCTACGTTGATATGAGCAATAACAACTTCGTAGGTCAAATTCCTGAGGATTTTGGCAATGCTGTTAAATTACAGTACTTGAACATTGCTGGAAATTCTTTTGAAAGTCGGTTACCCAGTAATATCTGGAATGCTTCCACTCTACAGATTTTCTTGGCAAGTAATTCAAAAATCATCGGCGAAATCCCAGATTTCATCGGGTGCCAGAATATCTACAGAATCGAATTGCACGCAAATTCGCTGAATGGTAGCATCCCTTGGGATATCGGCCACTGCGAGAAGCTCATTCAACTGAATCTGAGCCATAATTCCCTCACAGGAATAATCCCTTGGGAAATCTCTGCTCTTCCATCAATCACCGACGTCGATCTCTCACACAACTTTCTCACTGGTACCATACCCTCCAATTTCAACAATTGCACAACCCTAGAAAACTTCAATGTCAGTTACAACCTCCTCACTGGGCCCATTCCCTCATCGGCATCAACCTTCCACCCATCGTCCTTCTCCGGCAACGACGGCCTCTGCGGCGGCATTATCGCAAAGCCATGCGCTGCGGACACGGATGCCCTCGCTGCAAGCAGCGACGTCGAGCTTCACAACAAGCAGCAACCGAGGAAAACCGCCGGCGCGATCGTGTGGATCGTCGCGGCGGCCTTCGGTATCGGGCTCTTTGCACTCGTCGCCGGAACCCGCTGCTTCCGCGCAAACTTCGGTAGAGGATTCAGCGGCGGCGGCGGTGACGACCGCCGCGAGATGGGGCCGTGGACACTGACGGCGTTCCAACGTTTGAACTTCACGGCGGACGACGTGATAGAATGCCTGTCGATGTCCAATAAGATCCTGGGGATGGGGTCCACAGGGACAGTATACAAAGTGGAAATGCCAGGTGGTGAGATCGTAGCCGTTAAAAAGCTCTGGGGAAAACATAAGGAGAACAGCAACATAATCCGACGGCGAAGAGGGGTTCTAGCGGAGGTTGAGGTGCTGGGGAACGTGAGGCATAGGAACATAGTGAGACTGTTAGGGTGTTGCAGTAACAGGGAATGCACGATGCTGCTGTACGAGTATATGCCCAATGGGAATTTAGATGATTTATTGCATGGAAAAAATAAGGGAAATAATAATAATAATCTGGTCGCTGATTGGTTGACAAGGTATAAGATAGCATTGGGTGTGGCTCAGGGGATTTGCTATCTTCACCATGACTGTGATCCAGTGATTGCGCACCGAGACCTCAAACCGAGTAATATATTATTGGACGGTGAGATGGAAGCCAGAGTGGCAGATTTTGGAGTGGCTAAACTAATTCAAAGTGATGAGTCAATGTCTGTTATTGCTGGATCTTACGGTTACATAGCACCAGGTGAGACCCCTTCACTTCATCTCCTATATTTGCTGCTTTTTTTTTTTTTCCTCCAAATTTTGTCATCATAGAAAATAGAAAAATTACATTTTGTCTAAGTTTTTACAGAAAAAAGTCTATATCTATACATATATATATATATATTTAAAATTTATAGTAAACAATATTAATCATAAATTATAAACATTAAACAATGGAGCTATTTTTTTTAATTTTATACCATGCATGGTCCATTCTTTAATTGGTACATAAGTCTTCAGGTTGTGAAAAAAGAAATTCTTGAATTTTACAATGAAATAAAATGTTAAATCTAGTTAATATTAGTTGATATTTGATATCTTAACTTTTGTCGCAAGTTCAAAAAGGCATTATTAGTTTTAGTTATTCTTAATTTCATATACTAATTTTGGACTTTAGATAGTTTAGAATATAACCTACTATTTTTAACCCAAAAAAAAAATTAAGTTAAACGGTAGTTGCAATAAAGCTAGTATATTACTTTAACATTGTCTTGTCATACTCTCCGTCTAGATGAAAAGAAAATTTAGAGAAAAAATAAAAGTAAATATAGACTACCTTTTATCTGAATTTCTCTTTATTTTTTTTTTATAATATTTCTCTTTCCCTATTTTTTTTTTTCCAAACAAAACCTTAGACATTTTGAAGATTGTCTAACCAATATCCATCTTGCATTAACATTGGTCAAATCATTAAAAAAAAGTATTTTATACTAACCATGTTTCTGTGTGTGGGAAAAACATATTTGTGAACCTATTTTACCCTAAAATTGTTATTTCTCTGAAACAAACTAGCCTCATAGAAGTTACATAAATTTAATAAAAAAATAATACAATTAATAAAACAATAGTGACAAAACTTCTAAAATATAACATAATTAGATATGTGCGTAACCTATAACAAAGTATTTGTGAAATATTTATGATTTATAAATAGTATATTTTTAGATAAAGTTTTTGTTAATATATTGATAATATGTTGAAATGTTAGGCATTTGCAACGTGAAAACTGAACACAAGTTAGTGGCAAAAAAAAAAAACAAAACAAAACAAAAGGAAAAGAAAACTGAACACAAGTTTGAAGGATAAAATCTGCAAATGCCATACTCGTATTAAAGAACGGCGCAGGAAACTTTATATGAACCGATTTCGGTGCATATTCATGGCACTATTGCGCATGATGTGTCTTTTGACTCTTTCCCTTTATGTTGTTTCACAGTCATTTCTTTTCTTTCTATTTCTTTTTCCCTTTCTTTTTTATTTTTAACGAGATCGACAAATATATTTTTGGGACCCACTTAGAATATTGTCAATTCTCAAAGCCCTTTAGAATTATGACGATGTTGACTTTAGTCTTTAGTCCATTGATTAAAGTAAAAGGCTCCAAAGAAATTACAACCTTGTCTTATTATTGTGTCTCCTATCTATCCATGGATTATCACTTAATGCCTTTGTTTGGTTTTGCAGAATATGCCTATACTTTACAAGTTGATGAGAAGAGTGATATCTACAGCTATGGAGTGGTGCTCATGGAGATTTTAACCGGGAAACGATCGGTGGATGCGGCGTTTGGTGATGGAAATAGTATTGTGGATTGGGTTAGATCTCAGATCAAATCTCATGGCATTAATGCCATATTGGACAAGAATGTCTGGGTCGGGTGTGATTCAGTGAAGGAGGAGATGATACAGATGCTTAGGATCGCATTACTTTGTACTTGTCGAAATCCAACAGACCGACCTTCCATGCGAGATGTTGTGTTGATGCTACAAGAGGCTAAACCAAAGAGGAAATTGCTTGATAGTATGGTAGGCACACAATGTGTTGTTAATGATAATACAAGCAGTGTTTGTGGCGGCGGTGGCGATGATGGTAGTGGTGATAATATTCCTTTCGCATGCGAAAGTTTGTCGGGAAAATTAACCTAGTTAATGTGTTAATATGACTGAAATGTTTTTTCTTTTCCTTTTTTTTTCTTTTCATATTGTGGGGGGATTGGTATAGGAGAAAGTGATTTTCTTTTTCTTTTTTACTTTCAATGGAATTTTCAAGTGTTCTTGTTTTTCTTTTGTCCTTGTTTTGCCTATGTTATATATTGTTATGACTTTTGTTTCTTGAAGCTTATATGAAGTGTGTTGCGCTTTAGATTGCCATAAAAATATTAGGGCCATTTGATTGTACAATTATGAAATAAAAATGTCAAATAGAAAACACATCAATATCAAAATCATCAACATAAAATATAAAAAATTATTGGAACCAGCACTGTTCATAAATTATAAACAATACAACTTATCTCAAGATATACAATACTCGTTCTAGCTTCTATTAATAATTAATTAATAATATAACATATTCACTAAAATGAAAAAGAGAACTTTTATGAAACGTTCAAGAAGGAATAATTTTTGTTTTGTTAGAATACCCTACCCACAACTTGACCTAATGTGCTAGCACAATTATTTTTATCCAAGTCAATATAAAATATAAAGTTTATAGAAATTTGCATTATTCATAAATCATGGATAATATAGCTAATTTATGATATTTCATGCAGTGCATAGGACTCATATTTAGTTAAAATTTAAAATACAATTAGACCCCACGTTTAAGAAATTATAAAACCACATTATTAAATTTAATAAAAAATAATAGGACAAAAAATAAAATAAAGGACAAAAAAAATAGAGCACACTATATAAATCAAATATGTCAAGACAGAATATTTATAAGTGGTGGTTTCATGATTATTAGATATATAGATAATAATACCTCTTTTGACCCACAACCAAGAAAATTTCAGAAGCCAAAAGGGAAATGGCTTAAGCACTGCCGTGCCGTATATAAAGGGAGGCAAGCATGTTGCAAAGTTCCTTCAATAGTTTCAATAGTTTGTTTATTTTTATTTGCAAAAGTTGTTTAGCCCTCCCATATATTAAGCTCTAGATCTGTCCCCGGGTTTAAGGCTGGACTAATATATACCTTTTCATGACTCCTCTAGTTTACCCATCTGATTGATCTTCCTTCTTGTCCATGATCAGGAGTTAATTAACCAAGTAACAATTTTACAATCAAATTAGTACTTGGCCAGCCCCTAATACTTGGCAGTTCCAAGGTAATAGCTCCATGAAGACTTGGTGGCTTCAGGACGGCCACCAAGGCCTTTAACAAATCACAAACCTTCTACCCCTGAATGAAGAGCCAACCTTGCCCAATGTTTTTATTCCTTGGCCCAAGCCAAACACATTTTTCTGGCCCATTCCGGAGGGTTTCCAATGGTACGCGATAAGGCATTGAAATTCATATGTATCCCGTTAATTAATTGTAATGTATTAAAAATTAGATTAATTATTGAATATGATTTAATCATGATTGAATTTTAATTAAATTGGTAGTAATAAAATTAATAATTTTTTAAAATTTTATATGCTATATATTATTAAAAAATATCATTAATAAGTTTAATAACCTAATATTAAAATATAAATAAATTAATATTCATCTATAATCATATTTTAAATATAAAAAATTTAACTAATACTTTATTTTTATATTATTTATTAATAAATTTATCATTATTAATAATTATGTATCATGATAATATTGCTTATACAATATTACAATTTTAAAAGAAAAAATTTTATACAAAAATAATTTTATTTAGTACTAAAAATAACAATATTTTATCTTAAAAATTAAAAAATTTGAAAAAAATTTCAAACTGATTCAAAATCAATTTTCACCGATTTAAGGCCTGTTCGGTCTTCTTGACTGGTTCTCATCGATTTTGTGATCTGTCGATTTTGCTCTTTTTCCAAATCGAACCAAGCACTAGTTTTTGATCCAATTAGTTGAACTGACTGGCCTAGTTTGGTTTTTTACACATGAGTTAATTGACTAACAAACTCATGATCCACTTGGTAGATTAGTCTCTTAAGCATGTTTGCTGATGATAAAATAATCCTCATCACTAACTATAGGCAATTCATTATTCTTGAAATCTTATATTTGTCCTTATTTATCAATTCTAAAACTTAAAGGTACTTTTACCATAATTTTCAAAATTTTAATTTTATTTTTTAAAAATTTTTTTAGGAATGCTACAATCTTTGACTTTATAAGTTATAACTCCTCACGAAGTTCCAGAAGCAAACACACTGGAAAATGACATTAATAAGGAACTATTGTTTATGACAGCACTATATTATGCGTTTCCAATAGAACTGGAAATTCTTTGTTCTTTAGTTATCAGCTAAAACAGAAATAACAGTGTCAATTAATTAAAAACCTTCCATATGGAATCTTACAATGGACTTGCCAGACATATAGAAGGATGAAATTAAACCTATATATATTGAAGTGGAGTAAGCACACAATCACATTAAGATCAAAACTTTTAAAATTGCTGCCAACTATATGTTGCATAATTTTGTTCCATTCAATCGCTAAGAAGATCCTGGTATGATCAGCATCTCGTTTAAATTTAAATTTATGAAATGTATGAGGAAAAACCCTACATTGATTCTTTAGATTTTTCTTTTTCGAATTCAATCCCTTGTAGAATTTCTTTCCCATTTTAGTCTGTTACATATGGATGTTTCTTAATTTAGTCTCTCCTAAATGAAATCGATATTGATACTATTATTCAGTCGATTTACTAAAGATGAAAATAAGTGGATTTATAGAAAAGAACATTATTGTAAACTATTAAAAAATATATAAATTTATAAGTCACCGTATCAATTAATTTCGTTTACAATAGATTGACAGAAAGAAATTACTGATAATAGTTTTATTTGTGTGGGATCAAATTGAAGAGAAAATTTTATGAGAGACGAAGTTGAGAAATATCTTATCTGTGAAGAGCTAAATTGAAAAGACAATTTCATAAAATACTGAATTAAAAAGTACTCCATCTATAAAGAACCAGAATTAGGTTTTACCAAATATAATATGATAAAATACATTTAATTTCTTAGTCAAAAGCACTACTTCTTTAAATTAGCATATCTATTTAATTTCTGAAAATGCGCTTTTTTCTTCTTTCTAACACTACCTTTCATCTCTGAAATGTTGTAAATACAAACATACAGATTTTTAGGGTTTTGTTCTTTCTCATCTCTCTGAAACATTGTATATATGCGACATACATACTTTTGGGAATTTTTTTCCTTCCTGATCTCTCAAACATTGTGTGTGTGTATATATATATATATACAACGTAGATATTTTTTGGGCTTTGCTCTTTCTAATCTATGAAACATGTAACACTGTATATACAACGTACATATTTTTAGGGTTTTGTTCTTCCTCATCTCTGAAACATTGTATGATCACCTAGAACAAAGTGATTAGAAATGGATGACATTGTGAGGAGGAGCATAAGCATAAGCAAGAGGAGTATGAGCCGGTCGGATTGACGGGCTGGGAAAGCATTCGGCAGTGAACGGATTTCTCACCAGAGTTCTCAAGCCGAGGACGATGAAGAGGCTCTGAGATGGGCCGCCATAGAGAAGCTACCAACCTATAATAGGCTAAGAACCAGCATCTTACAGAATTTTGAAGATGATCAGCCAGGAGAGACCAAGGAAGTTGATGTTAGAAAGCTTAAAATTAACGAGAGGCAACAGATTATTGAAAGGATTTTCAAGATCACTGAGGAAGATAATGAAAAGTTCTTGAGAAAGATGAGAGATAGGATGAATAAGTGAGTTCATTCCTATCTTTTACGTCTCCATTAATTTTAATTTCTCTAGCTGCTTCACTTCTCTGTTTTCCTCCTCTAATTTTGAAACATTCTGATCAATATTACTTCTTAAATTTGAACAATTTTATAATATATACTTTTATAAAATTTTAAATCTAAATCATTTATATCTTATCTTGAATTACAAATTCATAGGTGGAGAGGGAGAATCTTCATTTAAGCGATACAATGAAATCTTCATTTTGCTATTATAAATAGTGATGTTTATATTTAATCAATATGGTTTCTCTCCACTTCATTAATTTCTCTGCTCTTCTTTTCATCTTTAGTTTTTGGACTATTCATATTGAATTTTAACATTTCAGATTTTTCAGTTTGAACTAGCTATCTAGATTTGATACGAAAGTATTGATTTAAAAGTCGAGAGGAAAATAGAGAGAAACACAATTTCAATACCATTTCATAATATTCTCATAAAATACTGAATTTGAATTGTCCAAACTTATTTCTGGACAATACAAATTGAAAATTAGAGAGGAAAAGGAAAGAGGAAAGTGGAGAGAAACACGATTTCAATGGTGTTCACTAATGTTAATTTGAATTGATTTGGTTGAAATTAAAATTGAATGCATGTAGGGTTGGAATAAAACTTCCAACGGTAGAACTGAGATTTCAGAATTTAACAATAGAGGCAGATTCATACGTAGGCAGCAGAGCATTACCAACACTGCCAAATGTGGCAATGAACATGATGGAATCAGCTATTGGCCTTTGTGGGATTACTATGGCTAAGACCAGAAAGCTTACCATTATTCAAGGTGCCTCCGGCATTATTAAACCATCAAGGTATCTCTCTCTCTCTCTCTCTCTTTCTATATATATATATAATGACACTTTGATTTAGCTTGAATTCTCTTTGTCACACCCGAAAATGCGACGCGGATGGCGCGGAGAAAAAGAAAAAGAGAGAAACTGGCCCGCACGAAGGTAGGCCGATTTCGAGGGGAATCGCCACCAAAATTTTGAGGGAAATTTTGGAAAACCGAAAACAAAAACAAAAAAGGGACAAGGATTGGTCTACAAATCAGAGTTGAGTTCGGGAGTACAATTGTGAGTGGGGAAGGTGTTAGGCACCCCCACAACACCCGTTCCTAGGAACGGTTACCTTAGGTTGATCATGCAATTTTTATGGCTTTTTCAAATTTATTTTAGTTGCCCTTTTACCATTCACATGCAAAAATAAATATAAAAATAAGAGAAATGTAAAAATGAAAATAAAAAATAATGAATAAAATGAAAATACGAGAAGTTGGGAAAAATGAAATAAGAGAAAAATATTATTTACTTACAAAAGTGGACTTGACGCAGAATGAGAGTCTGAGGCCTACGTACCCTGCAATAGGGATCAAAGTCGACGTAGTTCGGACTAAAAAAGCGTGTCATTGGGTTGGTATTTTATATATTCTTTGAAAAGAGAAGTTTATAGAAAATAATTTGTCTTTCCATAAAGAAAATAATTTTTAGAATTGGTTGGTGTATTTTAATTTGTAAAAGATAAATTAATTTTCATTACTTGCTTTTTTCATTTATTTCTTATTTTTTATTATATATATATATATATTTGGTTCTACAAACTCAATTCCTAAAAAAAAAAGTTTTTTTCTCAATTTTTTTTAAAAAAGGATTAAAATTATGTGATTTTAGACATTTTATTTTGATTCAAAAAGGAAATATTTGAAAATAATTTTATTTTCACAAAATAAAACCAATTGGCTCATGTGGTGACTTTATCACTCACATTTACCCATTGATACCTAAGTGTCCACGGTAGTGTTATTCGAGACAAAAAGGTACAAAAAGTTTGAAAGAAAGCAAATAAATTTTTTATTTTATTTTGATTTGAAAAAGAAATATTTGAAAATAATTTTATTTTCACAAAATAAAACTAATTGGCTCATGTGGTGACTTTATCACTCACATTTACCCATTGATACCTAAGTGTCCACAGTAGTGTTACTCGAGACAAAAAGACACAAAAAGTTCGAAAGAAAGCAAATAAATTTTTTATTTTATTTTGATTTGAAAAAGAAATATTTGAAAATAATTTTATTTTCACAAAATAAAACCAATTGGCTCATGTGGTGACTTTATCACTCACATTTACCCGTTGATGCTTAAGTGTCCACGAGAGTGTTACTCGAGACAAAAAGACATAAAAAATCGAAAGAAGACAATTTATTAATTAATTTTTTTTTTGTACAAATTATTTTTCTTTTTCTTTTTATTATAAAAATCCTTTTAACCCACTAAAAAAAAGATAAAAAAAATGTGATCATTACATATATTTTTAAAGAAATAATAATCAGCATATGTGGTGAATGTATCACTCACAAGTTACTGATTTACGCTTACATGCTCACGGTGTTACCACTCGAAGCAGATAAGTGAAAAGAATAAAAGCCTGGAGAAAAATGAATAATTTTTGTTTAAATTATTTTTATTTCCTTATTCCAAATTATGAAATAAAAAATGCAATTAGAAAACCCTTCTTTTTTTTTAGCCATTAAATTCTCTTCTTTTTTTTTTTGTTTGAAGTGAATTTTTAAACAAAAATCAACCATTCCCTACGGTGACTTTATCACTCGCAGCTCATTGATTGGTACCTAAATGTCCACGGTGAGGCCACTTTAGACAGAAGGTATAAAAAATAAAGACTTGAAAGATGAAATCGGGGAAAATGAATTTTTTTACATAAATTATTTTTATTTTCTTGTCTTATTATAAAAATAAATAAAGTCATAGGATCCCATTTTTATTTAAAAAGAAGAGCAATAAAAGGAATTTGAAGTATGATTATTACCTGTATGTTATTATTTTATTTCCTTTTAAACAAATCAATCAAGATCTATGGCGATTTATCACTCATAGCTCACTGATTGAAACCTAAATGCTCACGGTGTTATCACTCGGAACATAAAGGCAAAGAGAAATTTAAAATAAAGAGTTTTCAATTTAATCATCTATTTTAAATAAAAATAAATAAATAAAAGAAATCATTCAAACCCAGAAATATTTAGGACATTACCAATATAAATATCATGGTGACTCCTTACTCATGGCATTTTTGACTGACACTCTAGCTATTTGCCCACGGAGACTTAGTCCCTCGTGACAAATTTTAAAAGCGAGAAGAAAAGAAACCAGCAACTAATAAAAACCAAAATTATAAAAGAAACACCACCAAAAACTATTTATCAATATGCGTGCACCTACGTAAGCATACAAGTGCATGAGCCTACCCAGACTTAATATAATCATATCATAGGTTAAATTATATAGCAAATTGAAAGAAATAAACTCTTCCCTTGTCTTCGTTCGGTGCTAGTTCCATTAGGATTTGTAGCTCGCCTTTTCTAATGTCATTTCCATCATTCTTTCTTCAATCACTATGATTTCCCCGAGCTTGGTTCATGCTCCTAAGGTGCTCAAAAAGAATAAGAATGGGAATGAATTAGTATTCATCTTTAAATCAGTCCAAAACATCAAGAATGATTTTCTTTATAGAAGACAAAAACCATTATCGCTCAAGAAATTCAAATCATTGTTTCCCCATAAAGATGTTGTTGTGGATCATGCTTGTAGGTCAAAGACAGAATTAACAAGTTTATCACAACACAAATGCATGGAATTTGAGCAGAAACATGGATGAATACACTCCTTTCACATGCGAATAAACATGGGCCAAAAGAAAATGCTTCAAAACTTAAACCAAGGGCTATATATACAACTAGATGACCAGTAGCCCTTTTCATGGAAGACGTAGTCAAATAGGACATTTTAAAGGCTTACAATCATACTATATCCCATAATAATAAATCCAGGAATTATTACAGAAAACCATGATATATGACAACTTCTCATTATCAATACAGGTATCCAAACATGCAACAAGCCAAATCAGAACCTTCTTAGTGAGAAAAAAAAAGCATGCTTATATAATCCTTTTAAATTCATACTGCTAAACAAATATCCAGCAGCCAACACTCAGTTTTGAGAAAAACAGATTATATACATATGACCTCCCATCTATGACCAAAATATTGTGTACATGTGTGGCAACCAAACCAGTGCTTACGCACAGAAGCACAATGTCATGTGATCACTCGAGAAGCATGAAACTAAACAGACATGTGCTATAACAGAATCCAATCATTGGATGAAAGGAACATGGTCTTGTGATCACCTTTTTGACACATGAGAGAGAACCAATGAACTTGTAGCAGTGAAGACCAGTTTAGAATATTAAAGTGGGGTGTAATGAGCATGACTTGAAGCTTAAAACAGAAATATGATTCTAATGGCTCAAGTTCATTATTTAATCAAACACTCAAGTTCATTATTTAATCAAACACCCTTCATAAACAAAAGTCATGACAAAGATAGGCCTCAGAAGCAAAAACACAAAGCAATCATAGAACACAACTATGGGTTAGATATACAGGGCAAATAAAATCCATCCGGCTAATAAATTCCTAGGCTACGGCATTTGATTATCAATGGCCGGCATCAAATTCCCAAGACAGACAACACAACATTTTTCTAACAGGGAAAAATTTCAACAACTTCACAACATTTGCAGAGCGCAATGGGTGGTGGCTTTCTACTTAGCTGAGACGCACACAATGAGTTCAGAACATCATGTCACAACATCATCTTATACAAAAACTTCAATTAACCATAGGGACAGGGTACCTAATCATAAGCTAGATTTTTAACACAAATAAAATTTCGTCTCTCAGTCACCGTGACTCCAAACTACAGCATTTCATTGACATCAAACAAGCCAATCCCTAGTGCACAAAATATAACATCAACTATTAAATAAATAAAAAAGGGACCCATAAATTTCACAAAATGGGTATAAAGAAAAAGCAATCTCCTGTTCTCTTCCAATGGCAACCAGAATTAAAGGCATGATTCTAAGGATTCAACTTCAAAATTCAATCAAATTTCCCTCATGAACCGAAGGATACAACAGAAGTAAGTCACTGAAACCGAACCACAAAGCACACTCGGAGCATAACTATAGGCTAAGTCTTTAAAGCAAATAACATTAATCCAATTTGATCTATTCCATGGTGAAAACATTTCAAGGATGGCAGACCAATAAATTACAAAGGCGCGGAATACAACACCTTTTCTAGCAAGAACGAAATTCGAGAATATCATAAAACATATAAAGCATAAGCAAGAAGATGCTTTCAGGTTTGCCAAAACGCATACAATAGGCTGAAAAGACAAAATTACAACACAGCACTGTCTGATACACGATTCCAATCAACCAAACAAACAGAGTACCTAATCAAGTGTCCACGGCAACCAATGTTAGAACCAGAATGCTAAGCGTAGTTTCGATAAAAAAATTCCTCAACCCATCGCCTGAAAAGTAAACTTTTAGAAGATAAATTACCAGTTGAAGACCGAGGTCTCCTTCCCTCTTCCTCAGCTCTGCTCTTCCTTTGCTTCTTGGGGTTTCTCTTCGCGGCTTCGTACTCAGACTCTTTCAACATCTCAGACGATACTCTTCTTCCTCACCTTGGTTCCCTCTGTTTTTTTTTTCTCACTGCCCTCTCGGTTTCTGTCTTCCTCTCGTGGCTCCCACTGGCTCCCTCGCAGCTCCGCCCGAGTCCCCCCTTGCTTTTCTTCTTCACCTGCCTCTCACCCGTGGCCTCCCTCTGCTATTTCCTCCTCCTCTGTCTCAGGCTTCCTCCCTCTCTTCCGCACGGCCAGCCCAGAGCTCCTTCAACTGAGCTCGCTCCGGTTCCTTTCCTTCCATTTCGCGGCTCTCTCTGTTTCTGGAGCTCCGCGGCCAAGCTCTCCAACTCGAGCTCCCCTCCAGATCTCACGTGGCCCTCTCTCTGCTTCTGGAGCTCCGCGGCCAAGGTCACCCACTCAAGCTCCACCACGACTCCCTCAATTTTCTTTCAGCCGAATCCTCAGTCTCGGTCTCTCGCGGCTGCCTCTGTTTCTCTTTTTCTCTCTGCCAGCCACCCCAGCTCCCTCTCAGCTCTCTGCCTCCTCTCTCTCGGTCTCTCGCGGCTGCCTTAGCTCCCTCTCAGCTCTCTGTCTCCTCTCTCTCAGCTCTGCCCTCTGCTTTTTTTTTTTGCAGCTCCACGGTGGCTCTCTCTCCTCCACCCTCTGTCCCTTTCCATTTCGCGGCCTCCTCCTCTTTTTTTTTCACCCTTTCACCGCGGCTCCCTCTTCTCTCTTCCTCTCTGCTTTCTCTTTTTCTCTTCGCCCCCCACTCACTCTCCCTCTCTGCTTTGTTTTATCCTTCTTCGGCTGCCCTCCCCCCTTGTCTTTTCTGCGTACCTGAGCCCTAACAGGCTCAGGGTTTCAGGTCTAAGCCCCCAAATGGGGCTCCGAGGACCTTGGGCTGATTTCAACCCAAGGTCGAATAGTTTTTTTTTTTGGGCTTTTTTTTTGTCTCTTTTCTTTCTTTCTTTTTTTCTATTATTTATTTATTATTATATTTTTTATTATTATCATTATATTTATATATTTTTAAAAATACCTGGACAAAATACGGTGTTCACACTCTTTTTTTTTTTTGGAAAAATGACATCATTTCAGGTAGAATCTGATTGTTTTTAAAGTTGATTTGGATGGTCTAGATTTGCTAATACTTATTTTTTATGAAAGAAGAAATCTAAACCATCCAAATTGATGAGTGGAAGAGATCAAAATACACTTAAAAATTAAGTGACTCATTTTTCAACCAAAAAGAAGAGAATTTGGATTGAAGTACTTAATTTTAATTCACATTTATTATCGTGATACAAGAGAAAGAGAGAAAAGAAAGGATGAGTGTTAAAAAAAAAAGAAATTAAAGTGGGTTGAGATGTGGGAGAGTGTCAAATACCATGAAGATTCACTTGGCTTTCTACTTCAGTAAACTTTAAGAAGACTTGACTGGCCACATTTTATCCCAAAATTTTAAAATGTTAAGCATATGGATCTTTCCCATATATATATATACACCTATTATCTAGTCTAATTTTAGACAATGTAAGATTTTTTTTTTATATACTTGAGTTCAGCAATCACACTTTTAAGTGGCAGTCCATAACTTGCTCATACAAAATCATATTGATCCTTTTCTCTTCTTAGATGGTAGGGCCCGTTTGGTTCTCCGTTATGCAGAATTAAGTTAAAATAAATGAAGTTTGTAAAAATGAAGTTTAGATAAAGTAAATTTGTTATAAGTTGTTATATTTGGATATTCTTTTTGTAAAAGTAAGTTTGATAAAAAATCTATTTAGATGATAAAGGTTAAAAGTACTTTTAGATGTATAATATAGAGTAAATTTGCTTATCTTTTTTCAAAACCCACGTTTTGTTAAAGAAAAAGTAACTTTTCTCCTCATCTTCCAAAATCACAGTTTAATCCACTTTTTATTTTTAAAAAGGTTAGTTTATGTTTGACTTGTGTTGGGTCAAACACATTTTTTAGAAAACCATGATTAATTTCTAAAAGTTCTACTCACAAAAGCCCATTTTGGCTTGGCCTTCCATTATACATATCCACTCTGGCATTTATACTTCAATGGATTTTGAAACAAAATATATAAGCATGAACTTGACATCACATCTTAACTCATGTGATTAAGATTAAATGCATATATAGGTTTTTTTTCCCACATATATACTCTTTTTCTAGGCTCTTCCCTTTCCCTTCTTTTATAGCCCGCTTGAGTCCAATCTAAACTCTTTATATTGTTGTGAATTTTTTTCTTCAAATATATAATTAAATATTGATTGCTTAAGATTAAACTTAAATTTATTTTTTGATCAATGACCCTTCTTGTTGGGTTGCACAGGATAGCCCTTCTGTTAGGAGCCCCTTCTTCCGGGAAAACGACCTTCTTGTTGGCTTTGGCTGGAAAATTAGCGCCTGAGTTGAGGGTAGGTTTTTGATATTTTCTATCGTTTTCCCAGGAAAATTACCATATCTCTATACCCAGAAAATTACATTTGTAAGAGCTCTCATATATTTTTGTAACACAAGGTAAAAGGAGAGATCACTTACAATGGGCACAAACTTAACGAGTTTGTTCCCAGAAAAACATCAGCATACATAAGCCAAAACGACGTGCATGTTGGAGAAATGACAGTAAAAGAAGCCCTACATTTCTCAGCAAGATGCCAAGGGGTTGGCTCTAGATATGGTAATTTAATCAAGAATTTTTTATTCCTTAAATGTATTTTTATCCTCTTACTAAGTGCGCGTTTGGTTATTCTTTTTGAGAAAGAAACCATGATTTTCAACTATAGTTTTCTAAGAAGATGTGTTTGGCCAAACACAAACTGCCTTTTTAAAAAATGAAAAGTGGATTAAACTGTAATTTTGAAAAATGAGAGGAAAAGTTAATTTTTCTTTAACAAAATGTGGGTTTTGGAAAATGAAAAGTAAATTTACTCTATATTATACATCTAAAAGTACTTTTAACCTTTATCATCCAAACAAATTTTTTTGTCAAACTTACTTTTACAAAAAAAATATTCAAACATAACAACTTATAACAAACTTATTTTATCTAAACTTCATTTTTACAAACTTCATTTATCATAACTTAATTTTACAAAATTGAGAACCAAACGGGCCCTAAATCTATTTATTTAACAAAATTTTCTCTTTTCCTAATTACTTTTATATTGTCATAGAAATATTGGCTGAACTGGCTCGAAAGGAAAAGGAAGCTGGAATAATACCAGATCAAGAACTTGACCTCTTCATGAAGGTTATTTATTTAATAATTTTTTGAATTGATTATGTTTTTCTAAAAGACTAAATTTTCATTTATTTTTCATGCATTTTTAGGCCACTGCGGTGCCAGGTGCAGAAAGCAGTCTCTTTACTGATTACACTCTCAAGGTAAGAGATATTTCACTTAGCATTATAGTGCTAGAAGAGAAGCGTGTTAAATAATATAATAAAATTTATTTACAGCCTTTTTACCCGAATATAAAAAATAAGAATTTTCATGAGTTCAATGGTTTATGTTTCACTTCTACCATCTTCCAATTTTTTAGTTAAAGAATAAATTATATTATTAAACATGTTAATATTAAAAAAACATGGGTGTCATTTTTTTTAGTAACAGTTAATTTTGATTTTATTGATATGTTATTAAACATGACAGATATTAGGGTTGGATATATGCAAATATACAATAGTGGGTGATGACATGCAGAGAGGTGTATCTGGTGGCCAAAAGAAACGTGTAACCACAGGTTCAACTCAACCTATAAAAGCATTTTAGAATAATATAGGCATTATATTATTTATAAGTTATGAATAATATAATTTATTTTGTAGATTTCATATAATGGATGAGACTCACATTTAGTTAAAATAAAAATTGAAATGGACAAAGTTGTGTGAAAAATATGCATATGCTTAATCTGGAATTACCTAAATTAAACTGCATTATATGTGTTAATCATTTATTAAGCATATTTTTTACTAGTGATTTGTCATCATCAAAAAGGGGGAGATTGTAAGGTTTAGTATAATATAAGTTTTGATGATGACAAATATAGAGTAATAAGGAACAAATGCATTATATGTATCTGAAATATATAATGTTTCTTAAAGAAGTAAAATACATATTAGCATGTATTTAATTATGGTTATAATACATATATCATGCTATGTGTAAATATATCCACTGTACTTTTACAATGAATAATATAAGTTGGATATATAAACTGGACTAACTACTTGGTGTGTAAGTATAATATATTAAATATAGGTTGGTCCAAGTAAGAAGAGTGAGCATTGGAACACAGAAATGGAAATCAATATCATGCCTCACTCAAGAAAGAAGAAAGGAAATGATGCTCCAAAAATGGAAGATCAGAAGGGAGCATGCCAAGAAGGAAATGACCAAGTGGAAGTGGAACTCAACATTTGAAGACCTAGTCACTAGGTATGTTTTATTTTCACTTAGGTCTTGAGGTGGAATTAATCTTTGAAAATCACTTAATCTTGTTACCATATGTTTTAAATGAGTTAGATTAAGTAAATTTGATGTTAATATATGTTAGATTTGAAAAACTCTGATGACAGATGAATTTTGGGAAGTTAAACTTCATATACTTTGTGAAAATACGAACTTTGCTGACTGAAGAAACATGGAAATACTTCTGAAACAACCAACAAACAACTTTCCACTTTCAAAATTCGAATTCCACAATTCCAGAAACAAGAAAACACTTCTGGAACAATGTTAAAGTTCATCTGAGATCAAGAATAATTTAAGTTTCAAAACTGCTCTCTGACAGACGAACTTCACCCTTTCAAAATTCGAATTTCGAAGAAAGTGATCTACTATGCCTCTTCGAACGTTCAGTGGACAGACGAATTTTGGGCTTCCAAAATTCGAATTTCGAGGGCACTGTAGCAAATTGAAAACACTGTTCACACTTAACAGAAAAACTTTCTTCTTGAAAATTCGTATGTCACAACGTGGAAATGTTTTCTAAGTTTCAAAATTCGAATTTCACTTTATGAACAGACGAACTTCGCTATTTCAACGTTAAAAGCTTTAACCTTCGGTTCCTTCGAAATTCGTCTGTTAACATCCAAAATTCGAATTTCAGTATGTCAGCAACATTAAATAAAGTTAGTAACGGCTAGTTTTGCAGAGTAAACCGTTGAATAACATCTCTAACGGCTAGATCTTGTATCTAACATCTAATTACACTACAAAACTATAAATATAACATCATTTGAACTTATGGGTAACAATCTTAAGAGAGTTTATGCGAAAATGCTGCTACAACTTGTAAAATCCTTTTATCTCAGCATTGTTTGAAAAACCCACCTCAATAGAGTGAACTTTCAATGTATTATCTACTCCTCAAGAGAGTTTTCATTCTGTAAATATTTCTTTCTATATATTCTGGGTAGAATCTTAGTGTGGGGAAACACTAAGGGATTTACACATCTTGTAAGGGTGTGAGGAGAGTGGCTTCACAAGTGCCTACTGAAACTTGTGGGAATGTACTGAGGCTTCACAGGTGCCCGGATCAAACCTGTGAGATATAGTGGAGAATCTCAAGTGGTGGCTTGGGGACTGGATGTAGGCCAAGTGGTTAGGCTGAACCAGTATAAATCATTGTGTATTATTCTTTATCTTCTCTACTCAGCTGCTGCACACAACCACCTCTGTTTATCCCTGTTTTGCTGCACTCTTAGTGAAATTGGGTTGTGATCCAAAAGAGCGAAAATCTTGCATCACCCAATTCACCCCCCCTCTTGGGTGACCAGTCAACCTAACAATTGGTATCAGAGCTAGGACTCCCAGCAAAGGATCTAATCATCCGGGAGCAAAATGACTGGTTTTGGAGAGAACATTCTGCCACAGGGGAACAATGTCAATAGACCTCCAGGCTTCAATGGTGAACACTATGGATACTGGAAGATGAGGATGCATATTTATCTTCAATCCATAGACCTAGATATCTGGTCTGTTATACAGGAAGGTGACTTTGTGCCAAAGAAAATGCAAAATGATGGCACATACAGAAAGAAGCCAGAAGCAGAGTGGGATGGTGTGGATAAACGAAGAGTCCTAATAAACTTCATGGCAAAGCATTCCTTGGTCAGTGCACTTTCACAAGACAAATTTTTCAGAGTGTCAGATTGCAACACAGCAAAGGAAATATGGGATGCTCTAGAGATTGCTCATGAAGGAACCAAGGGAGTCAAGGAGAATAGGCTCAACTCTCTCACAGCTGAATATGAAGCCTTCAAGATGAACAATGGTGAGTCCATTAAAGAATTTCAAATTCGTTTTACTCACATTGTTAATCATCTTTCAGCTTTGGGAAAGAGCTATACACAAAGAGAGCAAGTATGTAAAATACTCAGAGCTCTACCCAAAGAATGGCAACCAAAAGTGACAGCTATTGAAGAAACAAGAGGAGAATCATATCAATCTGTCACTACATTGTTTGGAAGCCTTGCTGAATATGAAGGAAGACTAGACCTTCTATGGGAGCAGCAAAACAAAGGAAAAATGCTGATATTCAAAGCTACTACATCACAGAGCTCAGAAGATGATAATACTGATGATGAAAGTGATGATAGCAGCAGTGATGATGATGATGATGATGAGGAAGAGCTAAAAGAGTTGATCATCAGATTTGGAAAATTCCTCAAAATCAAAAGGAAGGAGCTTCAGGAACAAAGGCACTCCTGCCATGCAAATAAGTTGAAGTATCAGTCAAAGAGGCAAGGAGGAAGATATGCAGAAAGGAAAAGTGAAAAAGCTAAAGTGGCATATACCTCTGCAATCTGGGGCAATAGTTCAGATGAAGACGATGAGGATACCTATCCATGCTTGATGGCACTATCCAATGATGAGGTATCAAATTCTGACTCTGAATCTGATTCTGATTTCTCTGTTGATGAGTTGCAAGTTGCTTACAATGAAATGCATGATGAATTAATTAGATTAGCTAAAGAACTTGCACTCAATAAAAAGAAAGTGATTTCCTTAGAAAATGATTTGCAATTGGAAAAGACTGAAAAGGAGTCATATAAACATAAAATAAATGATCTCGAAAATATCTGTGAAACTCACACATACACTTCCTCTTGTTTTACATGTGATATATTAAACAAAGAAAAAGAGGAATTGACTAGAGTAATAGCCAATCTCACCCAAGAAAAGGATAAGTTGAATATTTCACTTGGCAAACAGAATTCTGAGTTTGACAAGTTTGGTGCTGGCTATAGGAGTGAGTCCAAAGGGAAAAATAAATCCTGTTCGAAATTCTTGGTGCCTAATATAATGCCTAACTCACCATCATGCACATATTGTGGTAAAAATGGTCATATTGCTTATCTGTGCAGCATAAGAAAAAATGGTTTGAGTAAAAGCATGAAATGGGTTCCAAAGAATACCATTAACCCTTCTGGACCCAAAAACAAGTGGGTACCAAAATTTTCCTCTTGTGTTTCATGTATACAGAACCAATCCAAGAAGAAAGAATACATTGGTACAAGAAAGAGGACGCTGAAAAGGAAAGCTTCTCAGAACTCCAAAACTGCAACTGCAAATCACATGGAGAAGCACTGGAAGCAATTATCTCTCTCATCTCAAGGAATCAACTCAAATGGAAACCATACTACTGACCTTGAGAAGAGAAAGAGCAGAAATTCAAGAGGCATTGGCATGTATGCAAAAAGAAGACATGAGGAATACTACACTGCATACAAGCCAAGAATAATAAGGAAATAATCTCTAACCCTTACCCCTTTTCAATTATTGCGTCATATATATATATATAACTGGGTAAGATTGAACTCTGGTCCCATATATACTTGAAAAATGTTCAAACTGACCTTTAGTGGACCCAAGTCAGAAAGGGTACCAAAGAAAGAAAAAGATATTCTCTTTGTTCTTGCAGATACTTCTTGAGCTAAATGGTGAAAACCTCACAAAGATGAAGTATCTGATGCACTCAATTGGAATCATACTGAAAAGGAAAGAAATTAGCTATTAACCAAGCTGGTTTGTAAGTGTTTAACAAATTTTCATATATATGCTTGGTTGGTGCTATTATTTGAGGTTATTGAAATAAAGTATGGTCCTTGTTCAAATGATGAAATTATTTAAATATAATGATGCTTACTATGAAGTTCAATATTTGCACAAGTCCATTTTTTTGTATAACCAAACTTCTGTGCTTTTCAAAAATTCCCCTTGTATACTGATTTTGATTTAAGCCATGATTTGAAAAGCATACATATTTGAATAAATGCTCATGCTTAGGGGGAGCCTATAAATTTGCATGTAAAGGCTTTTAAAAGGATCTTTCTGATTTTAAAAGAAAAACTTGAATCATAATGCCTACGTCATGTATTGATTGAATAAACATGCTCCTTTGATGCATTATGCTTTCTTGGTTTTATCTTTATAAAATGCATAGATTGAGGGGGAGCATTTTCTGAAATTAAGTTGTTTATGCTTTAGCTCACCTCATTTTATTGTAAAGAGTTCTGTGGCTTGATCTTAACTTGCTAAAAGGAGCAAATGATGCCTCAACATCTTTCCTTGATCCTAAAGGAAGAAGGCAACAACTCTATAACTCTGAGATACCTATTGTGATGTGTGCATATCATAATCATCTTAACAAAAAGCATCATAACATTTGGTATCATAATAGTTTCAAGCAGCAACTGATGTTAGTTTTAAATATCACCAACAATTAGTATCAATTCTGAAGATGATTGGTAACAATGGGTATCAATTCTAATATTAGTAAAATTTGACATAGTCTGAACATGCAGTGTACAATAAGTTTTGATGATGATTTAAAATTCAGTCTATGTTTTTATGTGCTTGAAACACCCCAGACATCTATGCTTACTGATATAACCTTGCAAATAAGGGGAGAAGAAATACTTGTTGTTCTTCAAACCTTTTTGTTGATGTCAAATAGGGGGAGAAGTTGTGTGAAAAATATGCATATGCTTAATCTGGAATTACCTAAATTAAACTGCATTATATGTGTTAATCATTTATTAAGCATATTTTTCACTAGTGATTTGTCATCATCAAAAAGGGGGAGATTGTAAGGTTTAGTATAATATAAGTTTTGATGATGACAAATATAGAGTAATAAGGAACAAATGCATTATATGTATCTGAAATATATAATGTTTCTTAAAGAAGTAAAATACATATTAGCATGTATTTAATTATGGTTATAATACATATATCATGCTATGTGTAAATATATCCACTGTACTTTTACAATGAATAATATAAGTTGGATATATAAACTGGACTAACTACTTGGTGTGTAAGTATAATATATTAAATATAGGTTGGTCCAAGTAAGAAGAGTGAGCATTGGAACACAGAAATGGAAATCAATATCATGCCTCACTCAAGAAAGAAGAAAGGAAATGATGCTCCAAAAATGGAAGATCAGAAGGGAGCATGCCAAGAAGGAAATGACCAAGTGGAAGTGGAACTCAACATTTGAAGACCTAGTCACTAGGTATGTTTTATTTTCACTTAGGTCTTGAGGTGGAATTAATCTTTGAAAATCACTTAATCTTGTTACCATATGTTTTAAATGAGTTAGATTAAGTAAATTTGATGTTAATATATGTTAGATTTGAAAAACTCTGATGACAGATGAATTTTGGGAAGTTAAACTTCATATACTTTGTGAAAATACGAACTTTGCTGACTGAAATTTGAAGTTCCAGAGATATCACCTCTGACAGACGAATTTCAGGTGTTGAAATTCGAATTTCAAGTCAGGCATCTGGTTTTCAAGAATCTGGAGTTTGACCTTTGCTTAGTATTTTTAATATATCTCTCAAAATACATATGGCTTTGATGTAAAACTTATTTCATATGAAATTATACTTAATAAGCTTTTCAAAGAAGGATATTTCACTCAAAATAAAGATCATATGAAAAAGCTATGGTTATTTAAAGTTGAGTAGTGAGATATGAATTTTCAGTTTTGATCTCTTATCACTATTTCGATCATATCTCACAAAACACGTTTGTTTTTGAAGTAAAAATTGTTTCATTTGAAAGTAGACATTCAGAGCTTTCCAACCATAGGTCATTTGCTTAATTTGGAGTTAAAATGAGAGAGTTATAGCTTCTGTAAAATTGTCTACAGTGCAAAATTCGAAGTTACGTAGGTTCCGTTGCGACAGACGAATTTCGGGCCTCCAAAATTCGAATTTCGAAGAGAACCTTCGTGCAGAATTGAGCTTGCCACTGATAGACGAATTTTAACTTGTAAAATTCAAACTTCAGGTCCAACAGACGAATTTTCACTTTGAAAATTCGAATTTCGCGATTGCAGAAACATGGAAATACTTCTGAAACAACCAACAAACAACTTTCCACTTTCAAAATTCGAATTCCACAATTCCAGAAACAAGAAAACACTTCTGGAACAATGTTAAAGTTCATCTGAGATCAAGAATAATTTAAGTTTCAAAACTGCTCTCTGACAGACGAACTTCACCCTTTCAAAATTCGAATTTCGAAGAAAGTGATCTACTGTGCCTCTTCGAACGTTCAGTGGACAGACGAATTTTGGGCTTCCAAAATTCAAATTTCGAGGGCACTGTAGCAAATTGAAAACACTGTTCACACTTAACAGAAAAACTTTCTTCTTGAAAATTCGTATGTCACAACGTGGAAATGTTTTCTAAGTTTCAAAATTCGAATTTCACTTTATGAACAGACGAACTTCGCTATTTCAACGTTAAAAGCTTTAACCTTCGGTTCCTTCGAAATTCGTCTGTTAACATCCAAAATTCGAATTTCAGTATGTCAGCAACATTAAATAAAGTTAGTAACGGCTAGTTTTGCAGAGTAAACCGTTGGGTAACATCTCTAACGGCTAGATCTTGTATCTAACGTCTAATTACACTACAAAACTATAAATATAACATCATTTGAACTTATGGGTAACAATCTTAAGAGAGTTTATGCGAAAATGCTGCTACAGCTTGTAAAATCCTTTTATCTCAGCATTGTTTGAAAAACCCACCTCAATAGAGTGAACTTTCAATGTATTATCTACTCCTCAAGAGAGTTTTCATTCTGTAAATATTTCTTTCTATATATTCTGGGTAGAATCTTAGTGTGGGAAAACACTAAGGGATTTACACATCTTGTAAGGGTGTGAGGAGAGTGGCTTCACAAGTGCCTACTGAAACTTGTGGGAATGTACTGAGGCTTCACAGGTGCCCGGATCAAACCTGTGAGATATAGTGGAGAATCTCAAGTGGTGGCTTGGGGACTGGATGTAGGCCAAGTGGTTAGGCTGAACCAGTATAAATCATTGTGTATTATTCTTTATCTTCTCTACTCAGCTGCTGCACACAACCACCTCTGTTTATCCCTGTTTTGCTGCACTCTTAGTGAAATTGGGTTGTGATCCAAAAGAGCGAAAATCTTGTATCACCCAATTCACCCCCCCTCTTGGGTGACCAGTCAACCTAACAATTGAGACTTCATATATTTTTTATATTTTACATTGATATTATTGATGGTTGATTTCAAATCACTTCAAATTTGGATTTAATAAGAGATGAATTCAGCAAGAGGATGTAAAAGTCTATATATTAGCCATTTGTTTGAAACTCATAGGTATTAATGGAATGATTTTTGAAATATTCATTTAGGATTAATTCTTATTTTCTGTTATATAATTATTGGTTTGATTTGGTTCAATTAAAAACATATATCATAAGAAACCAAAAAAAATAGGCATAAGCAAAAAAAACCAAGTCAAATAAGCTATGAAAATCAAACCAAATCAAAGTGAGATATGATGTCTTGAACTCGGATAACAATATCCTAAAAAACAAAATACTTCATTTGTTCTATTTTGTTTCTTGTTTTAGAAATTTATCTATTATTTTATATATCAATAAAATGTTAATATTTTTTATTATTTTATCCCTTATTAAAAAATAATAGTATGTGAAGTATAACTTTTTTAGTATTTAATTCAATAATATTTTTAATAAAATTTAATTAAATTTTACTGTAACATAAGTTATTTAACCATTTTATTCATATGAGAGACACGAGTATACCAAGAGTTGGATAATTATTAATTAATTGATTAATTACCAATATTTAATTAATGACACGGGAGATGATAGTGGGGCCCACAAACACACTGTTCATGGATGAGATATCGGGTCTGGATAGCTCCACGACGTATCAGATAGTGAAATGTTTGCATAAAATAGCGCATCTCACAGACGCAACCATCTTCATGTCTCTGCTCCAACCCACTCCTGAGACGTTCGATTCGACGACATCGTTCTGATGTCGGAGGGCCAGATCGTGTACCAGGGCCCACGCGAACACATTCTCGAATTCTTCGAATCCTGTGGGTTTCGTTGCCCTGAACGCAAGGGAACGGCTGATTTCTTACAAGAGGTACATATATGTCATTGTCTCGTATTTGTAGGAAATAGGATTGAGGTGAATTTTTTTTTTGGGACTTGTTTTTTATGAAGGATTTTTAATCACAATATAATCTCTGAATAATCATGCTTTTTTTTTTACCAAGTTTTTTTGGAGACATTTTTTATGAAGTTTTTTTTTAACAAAATCATGTTTTACTAGAATAAAAAAAATATCTTGGTATAGGCCTCTTCCACTCAAGTCTACAATTTTTGCCCATGGTTGTCTAACATGCTATGTTTTTTATTTGTCTAATAATTTTTCTTACACCAACACCAAATTAAAAATAATAATAATCTAACTTCATGTAGTGCTCAAGTGGTATTGTCTAACAAATTTGTATTTGAAGGTTTTATGCATTTACCAAAACCAATAAAAGATTCTTGCTTTAATTAAACTATATTTTTAGGAAGAAATAATAATTTAAAATTTTCTTCATACTCGTTCTATCTCTCGTTATAAGGCAGTTTTTAGAAGAATAGACAGTTTCTAGAAGAATTTAAATATGTAAAATATAAGTCACATTTTTAAGTATTAAATATCATTTTTTATGTTTATCCTCCATTAAAAGTTTTGATGGGAATAGATTAAAAAAAATATAATTGAAATGAGTTATAATTTAATAAAGATAATATTAAAAAATTATGGTAAATTTTATAAAATTAAAAAATTTTAACTATTTTTCTTGGGATGTATGAAACATTTAAAAATATCTTATAATAAGAAATAGATATAGTATTTCTAATATTTAAATTTTATTAAAATATGTGAAAAATGTTTTTAAAAAATAAAATTATACGCAGTCAATAAAATTTGTTAAAAAAGATTGAATGAATAAAAATAATTATATGAAACTTAAGAGAAATCATATTGTTCATGTCCCATAAATATTCTTATAAATTTTATATTTTACAAAGAATATTGATAAACTTCAATTTTCAGTTTGACTGAGAGGTTCCGTTATATTGTCCCATTTATAAGGCGCGAAGTGCTTGCCCAAAATCCTGTTTGAACAGGTTACTTCAAGAAAGGATCAAGAACAATACTGGGCAGACAAACGCAAACCCTACAAATACATCACAGTTCCAGAATTCGCCGATCGATTCAAGCAATTCCACGTCGGGATTCGCCTCAACAGTGAGCTCTCTTCCCCATTCGACAAATCAAAGAGTCACAAAGCGGCTCTCGTGCTCCAGAAGGACTCGGTCCCCAAGAGCCAGCTTCTCAAAGCATGTTGGAACAAGGAATGGCTCCTCATCAAGAAGAACTCCTTCATCTACATCTTCAAGACCGTTCAGATCATCATCGTCGCCGCCATTGCCGCCACCGTGTTCTTGAGGAACCTAATGCACCAGCGAAACGAGGCCGATGGAGCGGTTTATATCGGCGCCATTCTGTTCTCCATGATCATGAACATGTTCAATGGTTTCGCCGAGCTCTCGCTTATCATCCAAAGGCTTCCGGTGTTTTACAAGCAACGAGACCTTCTTTTTCATCCTGCTTGGACTTACACGCTCCCTAATTTTCTGCTTCGAGTCCCGATTTCGATAGTGGAGTCCATTGTTTGGGTGATTATTACCTATTACTCTACAGGGTTTGCACCTGAACCCAGCAGGTAACCTCAATTAATTAATTTATTCATAGCTTTCATCATCTGTGAATATATTATGATTTGCTATAAATTACACACACACACACACATTTTTAGTATTAAAGCACCCGATATTCCAAAAGTAACATTAAACTCCAACTAAATTCAAGTTGGTTAGGACCACAAGAGAAGTAAAGCTCTCTCAATGGGTTTTCAAGGCAGCTACATAATGAGGGCTCGAACACTAGTTGGTTAAATTTTAGATTTTATATTATATTGCTGATGTTGATTATATTATTGATGATGATAGAAAGGATTCATGTTTGTGTTTGATACGTGCTGATACTCAATCAGTTGCGACCTGAATTTTCAAAATATACATATACTATTCAGATTTTACGGTGTTGTGTCTTGCAGCTGTGTGTTAATATCAATCTTTTGTGCATTACATATTTACCAACTATTGGATAAGAGATATCAAATGGATATGTTCGTAGTGCTATAGCTAAGAATATTGACCTTCAATCCATTTTCAGGTTCTTGAAGCAACTGCTTATGATGTTTCTGATTCAACAAATGGCAGCTGGGTTGTTTAGGTTCATTTCTGGAGTCTGCAGGTCAATGATTATTGCTAATACTGGCGGCGCCCTCATGCTTCTTCTTATTTTCCTACTAGGAGGTTTTATCCTTCCTAAACGTAAGTGAGAAATACAAACATTAAGCAGATAGCAGAGTGGTTAGAACTTGTATTTTAAGAGATAGAAACGGCCTATTTGATTAGTGCTCTAAATGGACACACGCTGATGATTTTTTGATAACAGGTGACATTCCCGTCTGGTGGGTGTGGGGCTACTGGATCTCGCCATTGTCATATGCCTTCAATGGCCTTGCTGTGAATGAAATGTTTGCACCAAGGTGGATGGACAAAGTGGTAAGTAGATTAAGCTTCTGTTAGTGGATGAAAAATTTGAATACTTAGCTTCAATTATTGAACTTTCATCATGTGTTAGCTTCAAATATTGAACTTTCAGGTAGTCTTCAGATGGTTCTACCCTGTTGGGCCTCGCTATATTAAAGAACTTTGATGTTGTCCTCAAAACAAGCTGGTTTGGGTAGGTGTAGGAGCTCTTGTGGGATTTGCAGTTCTCTACAACGTTCTCTTCACCCTTGCACTGATGTACCTTAATCGTAAGATTCACACATTCTAATCACTTTTTTGAGCAAGTTACTCTTCAATTTCCCTCTGAGTCTAAATAATCTTGTTTGATGCTCTAGCTATTGAAAAGAAGCAAGCTATTATATCTGAAGAGGAATCAAATGAAGCAGAGACTGATGGAAACAAAAAAGAAGTGGTGACACAAGAATCACCTTCTAAAGCTTCTGCTAAGAAAGGAATGGCTCTTCCTTTTTCACCACTTGCATTGTCTTTTGATAGTGTCAATTACTACGTGGATATGCCAGCAGTAAGAATCCCATTACTTGTTCATATGAGTTATACCATTGAAATATTATTTTACCCTACGAAGTATAGACATAAACATGGATACAATTCGATTTTTAAAAAGTAGCTGATAGAAGATATGGAAAATACTATTCAAGAAAAAGAATCAGCTTTATGTTTTAATGATTATTTTATTTGTAGCAACTTGTATTTCTGTTGTAGTTTATCATCACGTCAGAGGTAGTAGTCAGAACAGCAGATCAACTTGATCAACTTGAGACCAACTTGATCAACTTGAGCTTTCTTCATGAGAAGGAAATCTTCCTTCTATATATATGTATGCTAGTTATGTACGAAGGAGCTAATTGAAGGAATGAGAATTTGTTTTGAGATACCCAGCTTCTGTCTCTCCCTCTCATCTTTTCCTCTCATGCTCCATCTCCGTTCCTCTGTTTCTCAGGTCTCTCTCTCTCGTCTCTCTCAGTTTCCTCTCTCTCTCTCCCTTGCCTCTCCCCACACCCACACCGGTCTTACCCTTCGGGAGGAAAAGTTTTATGTCAATCTCCCCAAGTGCTCTTTTCTCCAAAATCAAGTTATTTTTCTGGGGTTTATTGTCTCGGAACAGGGTTTAGCTACTGATCCTGAGAAGGTCAAAGCCATTCGTGAATGGCCTGAACCTAAGTCAATTTCTGAAGTGCGAAGCTTTCATGGGTTAGCATCTTTTTATAGGCGCTTTATTAGAGATTTCAGTACCATTATGACTCCTATCACTGATTGTTTGAAGAAAGATAAGTTTCATTGGACCCATACAGCCTCACAAGCCTTTCAGACCATTAAGCATAAGCTATCAGAGGCTCCTGTACTAACATTACCTAATTTTGCCAAGTGTTTTGAGGTCGCTTGTGACGCTTCTGGAATAGCAATTGGAGGTGTACTGAGTCAAGAAGGTCACCCTGTGGCTTTCTTTAGCGAGAAGCTTAATGAAGCAAAGCAGAAATATTCCACATATGACAAGGAGCTTTATGCCATTGTTAGGTCATTTGAGTATTGGAAGTACTATCTGCTTCCCCAGCAATTTGTTGTATACTCAGATCATCAGGCTCTCAAATTCCTCAACTCTCAACGGCACTTAAACCCCAAACATGCCAAATGGGTAGAGTTTTTGAATGAATTCACTTTTGTTGTTAAGCATCGTTCAGGAGTGGAAAATAAGGTAGCTGATGCCTTAAGTCGTAGGCTTAATTTACTGCACACCATGAGTGTTAGCATTATAGGGTTTGACAGGTTGAAAGATGACTATGATACTTGTCCTGATTTTGGAATTATTTATCAGGAGGTTAATGGGGGAAACCGTCATGATTATACCGACTTCCTCATCAATGACGGTTATCTCTTTCGTGGTACTAAGTTATGTGTCCCGCGGACGTCTATGAGAGAATTTCTTATTTGGGAGTTGCACGCTGGAGGGTTAGCCGGACATTTTGGACGAGATAAAACCACCGCCTTAGTCGAGGATAGGTTTTATTGGCCATCCCTTAAGCGTGATATTGCTAGAATAATCTCTCAATGTCGTACTTGTGTAACATCCAAGGCTAAGAAACAAAATACCGGATGGTATACTCCTTTACCCGTTCCTGAGGCGCCCTGGAAAGACCTTAGCATGGATTTTGTTTTGGGTTTACCCCGCACTGCACGCGGGCATGATTCTGTTTTGGTAGTTGTGGATAGGTTCTCCAAGATGGCTCACTTTATTCCCTGTAGCAAGGCTACTGATGCCTCTTATTTGGCCAAGCTGTTCTTTAAAGAAATTGTGCGTTTACACGGGTTACCTGTTACCATTGTGTCTGATAGAGATGTTAAGTTTGTTAGTTATTTTTGGAAGACCCTTTGGAAACTTTTTGGTACCCAGTTGAAGTTCTCTTCGGCATTTCATCCCCAGACTGATGGACAAACTGAAGTGACGAATCGAAGTCTAGGAGATTTGCTTAGAAGTCTAGTTGGGGACAAACCAAGGAATTGGGATTTAGTTTTACCTGTTGCTGAGTTCGCCTATAATAATTCAGTTAATCGGTCCACAGGAAAGAGTCCTTTTCAGATTGTTCAGGGTTATAATCCCAGACAGCCTATTGACCTTATACCAATTCCTTTGACCTTCCGTACCTCTGAATCTGCAGAAGATTTTGCCCATCACCTTCATGAGTTACATGCTGAGATTAGGCGTAAGCTTACTTTGAGTAATGATCAATATAAATTATCTGCTGATGCTCATCGCCGCTCTCAGAATTTTGATGTAGGTGATTTTGTGATGGCAAGGATTCGTCCCGAGCGTTATCCTAAACACTCTTTTAAAAAGTTGCATGCTCGAGCTTCTGGACCTTTTTGCATTTCTAAGAAACTAGGGCCTAATGCTTATCTACTAGAATTACCTCCTGATATGGCCATTAGTCCAGTTTTTAATGTTGAGGATCTTATTCCTTACCGGGGTACTTTTGAGCCGCCCCCTATGCTTTCTGATGATTCTGCAGGTATTCAAACTCATCATATGCCGGTCCCTTCACTGCCGTCTGTCACACCACATAATGAAGAAATTGATGCCATTATGGATGAACAGACCGTCCTTACGCCTGAAGGTCCCCTCCACCGCTACCTTGTTAGTTGGAAAGATCGCTCGGAGTTAGATGCTACATGGATTGCCGAAAAAGAGTTCCAACGCATTGATCCCACCTTGCTCGAAACTTACCAACTCTCTACCTCTCCAGAGGAGAGTTCTTTCAAGCAGGGGAGAAATGATAGAAGATATGGAAAATACTATTCAAGAAAAAGAATCAGCTTTATGTTTTAATGATTATTTTATTTGTAGCAACTTGTATTTCTGTTGTAGTTTATCATCACGTCAGAGGTAGTAGTCAGAACAGCAGATCAACTTGATCAACTTGAGACCAACTTGATCAACTTGAGCTTTCTTCATGAGAAGGAAATCTTCCTTCTATATATATGTATGCTAGTTATGTACGAAGGAGCTAATTGAAGGAATGAGAATTTGTTTTGAGATACCCAGCTTCTGTCTCTCCCTCTCATCTTTTCCTCTCATGCTCCATCTCCGTTCCTCTGTTTCTCAGGTCTCTCTCTCTCGTCTCTCTCAGTTTCCTCTCTCTCTCTCCCTTGCCTCTCCCCACACCCACACCGGTTCTGCATCAGTAGCCTTGCTTCATAAATCATGCCTTCAATGGAAAATTTATGAAGTTAACTTTGACAGGAAATGAAGGAGCAAGGAGTGACAGAGGATAGGCTACGTCTACTTAAGGACGTAACTGGATCATTTAGGCCTGGTGTTCTAACTGCACTGATGGGATCCAGTGGAGCAGGAAAGACAACCTTAATGGATGTTTTAGCTGGAAGAAAGACAGGTGGCTACATTGAAGGAGATATCAGAATTTCTGGGTTTCCTAAGAAGCAAGAAACCTTTGCAAGAATTTCTGGTTACTGTGAACAAAATGATATCCACTCACCTCAAGTTACTGTTTGAGAATCTTTGATTTTCTCTGCTTTCCTTCGGTTACCTCCAGAAGTTAGTAGTGAAGACAAGATGGTATGCCTTGAGTGCATGAATTCTTTTGATTCCTCTCTTAATAAAGGTACATTTAAAAAGGCTAAGACCCATTGTTACCTTCTTAGAAATTTGTGGATGAAGTTATGGATTTGGTAGAGCTACATAATCTCAAGGATGCTATAGTGGGGCTTCCAGGGGTTACAGGGTTGTCAACAGAGCAGAGAAAGAGATTGACAATTGCAGTTGAGCTTGTTTCAAATCCCTCCATCATTTTCATGGATGAACCCACTTCAGGTCTAGATCCAAGAGCAGCAGCTATTGTTATGAGGACCGTGAGAAACACTGTTGACACTGGAAGAACAGTTGTCTGCATAATTCACCAACCTAGCATTGATATCTTTGAAGCCTTTGATGAGGTATCCGAAAATTCTAAATTGTTTTTCTGTATGTCTTTTTTTCTTTTTTTTTCCTCCCCGACTTTATGATAATAAAACATTTCTTTTCATACCAGCTCTTCTTGATGAAGAGAGGAGGGCAAGTTATCTACCCTGGACCACTGGGTCAGCATTCTAACAAGATCATAGAATACTTTGAGGTGATTTAAACAACTTGATATTATTTAATCTTAAACAAGAGATTCAACATCTAATTCCATGCCCATTCCATTGTCATAGGCAATAGAGGGGGTCCCAAAAATCAAGGATAAGTACAATCCAGCAACATGGATGCTTGAAGTAGCAATCCTGCAGCTGAAACTCGGCTTGGAATTGACTTCGCTGAATATTACAAGTTGTCATCATTGCATCAGTATGTCTGCAAACAACTATAATACAAATAGCGACTACATTTGCTTTTTTCTTGTTAGTTTAAGCTAACATATATACTCATGGGCTAAGCGAAACAAGGCTCTCGTAAAGGAGTTAAGCACGCCTCCACCTGGGGCAAAAGACCTCTACTTTCCCACTCAATATTCTCAGTCCACATGGGGACGGTTCAGATCTTGTCTGTGGAAGCAGTGGTGGACTTATTGGAGGACTCCAGATTATAATCTTGTCAGATACTTCTTCACTCTGGTTGCTGCCCTCATGATGGGAACAATATTTTGGAAAGTTGGCACTAAAAGGTTTCAATGGTTTTCAGAGTTGAAATCTAGCCTTTTTCTCCCGCCATTAATATAGGATTTTATCTGATTTCTTTCTTCTTATCTTCATACAGGGATAGTTCCAATGACCTGACCATGGTTATAGGAGCAATGTATGCTTCTGTCTTGTTTATTGGAATTAATAACTGCTCAACCGTTCAACCAATAGTAAGCATTGAGAGAACAGTATTTTATCAAGAAAAGGCTGCTGGAATGTATGCACCATTGCCCTATGTAATTGCACAGGTTAGAGGATTTGTTCATTTTAGAGAACTACAGTCTCTTACATTCTTAACAAGTACCTGATGCTTATAATGCCTCTGCTATTCGATGATTTGTAGGTTGTCACCGAAATACCTTATGTGTTTTTTCAAACATTATGTGCCCGTTTGGTTTGCCTTTTTATAAAAGTACTTTTAGAATAACCACAGTTTACAAAAATGAAGTTTGGATAAAAGTAGAGAAGTTTACTGAAAAGCTATTTGGATGAAAAAGGAGAAAATGATGGTTAGAAAGTACAGTTTGGTTTCCAAAAAGGAGAACCAAACAGGCACTATATTACTCACTCATAGTGTATGCTATGGTGAGTTTTGAATGGACAGTAGCAAAGTTCTTCTGGCTCTTCTTCGTCAGCTTCTTCTCCTTTCTTTACTTCACATATTATGGGATGATGACTGTTTCTGTCACACCGAACCACCAAGTTGCAGCAATCTTTGCTTCGGCATTCTATGGACTCTTCAATGTCTTCTCTGGCTTCTTTATCCCAAGACTAGTGAGTGCCATTCTAATTAGGTTTTTCTATAAATAACATCAACTCTTAACAGTTATACCATCTTTACTAACATTGTTTCTCTAACAACGATGGTGCTTCAGAAAATTCCTAAATGGTGGGTTTGGTATTACTGGATTTGCCCAGTAGCATGGACAGTCTACGGATTAATTGTGTCCCAATATGGAAATGTAGAGGACAGAATCACAGTCCCTGGGATGGAATTTTAACCCATGATCAAACAGTATATCGAAAGTTATTACGGGTTCAATCCAGAATTCATGGGCCCAGTTGCAGCAGTTTTGGTCGTCTTCACAGTCTTCTTTGCCTTCATGTTTGCTTTGTGCATTAAGGTATTGAACTTCCAGACAAGGTAGAGGCGAATTTCAATGGAGGAAAAGGCAGTTCTATCGTTGCAACCTAAGTGACTTAAGGATGATGTTTAACTTGGGATATAGACAGTAAATAACTGGTTTCATGCAGCAAAATTTTATTTTTCTAAGCGGATAGCAAGGATTCTTTCATCAACAAGTCTAGAGGGTCGTTTAGTAATCTAAACTCATGATGGTTCTTTTATAATTTAGAAGGAATTATTCATTGTCATTGTCTATTCTTGTAGCAAAATTAATGTAATGAGCATTTTTTTCCCATTTTTTAAGGGTAAATTACATTCATGCTTATTTTCATGGTCTAGTTTTGTAGTAATATTACAAATGTAAATAGTAATTCATTCTTCAACCTTGTTATGCTCTTTTTTCCACCTTTTGGCCAGACTACCTTGTTATGCTTATTAAAATGTTTTAGTACTCAGATTTTTTTCCCACATTATAATTTAATGTCAAAACAGGAAATTACGTGTTGAATCTTGTAGTGATGGTATAAGACATGATTGATTCCTTGGAAATGGAGAATATTTTACTAGGGTTAAGTGGGATATGGATATCTTGAAGTGCACTTTTGGACTGTCTAGTGTAGCTTTGTGGTGAGTTCTTAATGGTTGAACTACAGTGTTTTCAAACGATGGTGCCGTAATAGCCTCTAAATCATAATAAGGAAAATATTTATGATATTGAGTCTAAATAAATACGTAATAATCGTAATAATAATAATAATAATAATAGTTAGCTTTATATATGCTTAGTATAAATGATAAATATGATGTATAGTTGGCCAAGTGCGTTCTTGAATCAAGCAAAGCATAGTTGGACAAAAGTATTACTAGGATGAGTAATCTCTTGAGAAATCTTTTTGTTTTACCCATATAAAAACTAATTTAGATTGATGTCAATAATAGAGGTTTTTGTCACCTAAGTAAATTGTTGAAAATTTGATTTATAACTTTTGTGTATGGAGTAAACCTATATAAAAGGAGTCTATCTTTTACCCTCTATATCCTAAAGTAGGAATGTGTGCGAGTGGAGTTGACCTCAATCTTATACTTGACCATATGAAAACCCATGATAATATTTATGCCAGTGAATATTCTTCTATAGATTGCTTTTTGGGTTACCTTAATTTCCTCTTTTCATGAGAAATTGCATTGAAACACATGGATATTTGCTTTAGTAAAATTCTATGCATCCCATGTTTCCACAATCATTTGATTTTTCCAAAATTGATTCATGTCCAAATCGACGCATGTTTGTGATTTCCAATAATCCTATCAATATTTATAATTATATACTTGGTGTTTACCTATAGGTGTTTGAAAATTTTCAAAACTCAAATTCCTTCAAGGGTAAGAGAACTTTGAGATTAATTTTAACAAGAGTGTGTTACACAGCACAAAATTAGAAGAGCTTAGTAAGATACTAAAACATTCAAAGAAATAAAATAAATGAAATAGTAAAAATGATAAGGTAAGCAGAGAAATAATAAATGAATACTAAAATAAAAGGAAATCATTAATGGACATGTTAATATATGCGAAGAATCAATAAGATGAGAAAGGAAAATATTTTTACCAAGGTATTTTCCATTTTATTCCCTTGAAGATCACCGGAAAAGGCCCAAATATCACTTTCTTATTGTTTACACGTTATTTGCAAAGGAGAAAGTAATGTAGGACATGTAATACCCAGAAAGGTGAAAGGTGAAAGGTGAAAGGTGAAAGGTGAAAAGTGAAAACCTTCCCTTCAGTATTTATAGGTTTGGTTCCTCTTCCATTTTTTTTCTTGGTATTATTTGTTTATTTTATCTATATATATATATATATATTCACCACACAGAATAGGGAACTGTAGCCTTTATATATAGGTAATGATATAAAGAGCGTTCACGTATGCAGTAAAATGAGGATTCATGAATGAGTAGTAAATTTGGTAAAAAAATATATGCGTAGTAAATTTTATGTCATTAATTTCTTTTGATGAGTAGTAAATTTTATGTCATTAATTTCTTTTGATTCAATGTACGACCATCAAATTCATTGAATGCCACATCACCTGTGCTCCTCGTTTTTACCTATTCTCCCTGCGTCACCCCTTCCTTGATCCTGTTGTCATCATTTTTCTTTTTACTACATACTGAGGGAAATTTTCAAATACTTCCACGAAGGCAACATATTTTAAAATTGGTACCAAAAGTTGAAAATTCATGCATATTAGTTGAAAATCTATATACACCAATTATTCATGGGTACTAAATATGTTAATTTCCTAGAAGGAATTTGAATTTTCCCAAATACTAAATTGTCTTTCATCTTCCCTGGCCATAACATATAACCTTCTTATTTATTTATTTATTTTGAAGCTATATTTCATCATTATCTTCATTAATAATTTTAATTTCAAATAATATTCCTATGATCTCTATGTTTTATCCAAGAACTCATTTGGCCACTATACATCATGTTTATTATTTATACTAACCATAGTATGAAGCTAACTATTATATATTATTACTTATTTAGTCTTCATATCATTAAAAAAAATATTTTCCTCATAATTATTTAGAGGCTGTCAGACACCCATAATTCTCCATCTAACAAGTATTAGTTTTACGGTTTTAGTAATGAACTGCGCTGGCTAGACCAACTTTTTCTTATAAAAGAATTTAGGTAAGATTTCTAAAATGACTCTTAAATAATAAAATTAAAATATAAATCCCCATAAATGAATCATTGAAAAATTATAAAATCAAGCGACACCGGACCAAATTGACCAATATGTCGGCATGACCCAATCGAGTGATCTTAATTCTTTTCTTTTTGTTTGTTTTTTGGGTTTTTGGTTTAAGTTTCTCTTTTCTTTTCATAAACAACTGCATTAAAAGCCAAGCATAAAATTATTAAAAGGGTTGCCAGCAATTCAAAAGTAACAGTCTAAGGAACAATATTTTTTGTGTTAATATTAATAGTTAATGAAGTCATAAAAATTCTTTCACAGAATACTTCAAGAAGTGTTGGTTTGTTATGCAATCAACCATCAATCAATATTAACAATTCATACGCAAGACTAGAATCATACAAATCATAATCATAGAAATAAATCTACTTACATCACAAAACACCAGTTTCAACACCAGTTTCAGGATGAGGATGATCTTCATCAATCTTGTCATTGTTGAACTTCAACCAATTCTTCGACTTGCAGATTTTCATGAGAAAGAAAAATCCAATCCCTCCTACAGTCATGACACCACTAATCAAATAAACAATCTTGGTAGCTATAACTATTATCAATATTAAAAATGCAGATGGTATCAAGCACATAACCACCAGCAACGGTAACTTCAAGGGCACTTGAAAAGGCCGATTAATCATCGGCAACTTCCGTCGCAACCAAAGAAATGAGGCGAATTCCAATAACATGCCCAAACTGTACAACAAATTCGCAGAGGAAATGATGTCCTCGAAGCTCATATATGAAATTCCGAGTGTTATTAAGGTTGAAATCAAAATTCCCACCCAAGGTGTATTGAACCATTTAGATCGAGCACCAAAAAAATTGGGCAGAAGTCCTATCTCTACCATACCCAAACATTGATAAGCACAACTGCTTAATTGTGCTTCAAATAGTCCAATTGCTGACAAGACAGCTCCAACTTCAATCCAATACTTCAACCATTTTCCTGCAATCAGTTCTGCAGCTTGAGCATGAAACCCAGATTCCCATTGATTCTGGTCTAGAGGAATGGATCCAGTGACAGCAATAAGTGGGATCAAGTAAGACACGCAGGTGAAAATCACTGAAATCAAAAGAGCCAATGGAAAAGTTTTCTGGGGTTGATCCACTTCACCAGCTACAGTACTGACATTATCCCAGAAATTCAAGTTCCAGAACAGTGTGTTGAAAAATAAAGTCCAATCCTTCTTCACTCCCTTTTGACCTAAACTGAGCCACCTATGGGGGCGAATCTTGGGAATTGCAATGAGAGACATTAATATAAAAGGAAAGAGAGAAATAATGGCAAGTATAACAGCAGCATATCCAACAATTACCAAACCAGTATAATTGAGAAATGAAAGAACCAAGGTAAAACACATTATTGCAACGTAGCGTGGCCATCCAGATCCAAATGCAGGAATCACTTTCTCAATGTAGTCAATGCAAAGAATAGGGAAAGCAGCAATATTGATCACACCACATAGGTATTTCCATGTGCCCATAAGAGAGCCCCAAAAAGGACCAAACGCATGGTCAGCCCAAATAACGAAGCCACCATTGCCAGGAAAGGCGGTGGATAATTCTGCCGTAATAAGAGCTTCCGGGACACTCCAGATGAAAGGGAATACAAGGAAGCCAATAATGGCCAAAAGGGGTCCTGCGGCTTGGACTGCTGGCTCCTCGCCGTATGGGCCACCAGCTACTTCAAAGTATATAAGAAAGACAAGAGGGATAAGAGTAAGCTTTTTTGTACGGGCCAAGGATGCATCTGTTGGCGACACCCCAGTCATGGTGGATTGGTTTGGCAAGTCTCTTCTTTCACAAATTCTTGTACTTGTGAGAGAGCACAACTACCACATAGGAAATAGCTATTCCATAAGCATGACCCTTGATTTCTTCATGTTCCTGCAAATGTACCTCGTGTGAAAACAAAATCACTTTACATCCATCTATACATCTGCAAGAAAGAAGCTTGAAGACCAAATTCATGATAGGGAGTACAAAATCACATAGCATTTAAATAAAAATAAATGGGGAAACCAAAAAGTATAACTAATAAAATTAACATAAGATATAGATCATGAAAAATGAGAATCAAAGAACTAAAATGGATATAAAAACAAGTGGATTATAACAAATTAAGAGAAAGACAGAAGATTCAATTGAAAAATAGAAGCCTGTTAAATAGCAAAAGAGGCACACACAGCAAGAAGAAATTGATCACAAGAATTTTGAGGTTTCATTCAGCTCAATCAAACTAATTTTAACAATAGTTGTGACATTAACTTGAGATTATATCAGATGAATGCAAATACTATTTTTTAAAAAGGAAGACCAGGTTAGAAAATATAAGGTATGGAACAACTGCTGGGTTATGTCCAAAAGCTTGAGAAGTGCAAAATTGTAGGCTCCGTAGATCAATTCATGGACTCAAGTAATCATCTAGATAGTGGTATTTTGAAGTTTCATCAAACTATTTAAAATAATTAATAAAGACCACTTTCTATATGTGAAATGGTCTGAGACTTGACTTTGTAGGCTCCATCAATCCATTCATCGAATTATACTTTTGGAATTCAGAAAGTAGTTTGAAAATGCCATTAACAGGTAGCTAACTCTCAGTTTGGAAATGAAGAGAATGGATCAAGTAGTGTACAGCTTTGGAGTTTTAAGTCCAAAAGGATCACTATAATAATATAATCACTTTATCACAAGAATTAATATCAAGAAGATTCTTGAGCAGTTTAAAGTAGAAGATTGCAACACTATAGATACCCCATCGACAAAGGCCACAATCAAAGTTCAGAAATATGTCCTTAGATTCAGTTAGAGAAAATGAAGAAGAATCTAATACTTGATAAGCAATAATGAAAAAAGGACCCAGCGTTTAAGTGTGGGTCCTGTAAACCATATTTCACTCCACTTGAGAAGCTTGAGGAGCATTGCTCATTAAGAAATGCGTTGATGGTAAGGTGACATACAGTTGGTTGATCACTCTAATGTTGACCAAGGCAGTGATTGACCAAAGACATCCACATCTTGTAACATGATCTTTTTGAATATGATACTATTTCTTTGCACACCAAGAAGTTGACATGTTAAACATGGTTTGCTAGGGAAGCTGAATCAATTGCAATTTCTGAGGCAGTACAATAGACAGAATGACTAGGAAAATTCTTGAACTGTTCAGGGATCTTTTGGTGGACCAATAGGTCCAACACTATTGTGATAGCCAAGTAGTCACTGTCTAAGAGACGAACCCCAAGTATTAAGACAAGAGTGTATAAATCTGCAGAAAGTTTTAACTTTGTTAGAGACATCATTAAGATTGGGAAAAATCATTCTACCAGCTGGAATATAGAGATATTAAAATTTTCATTCATTAGATTATTTTGTACAATGTGTGAGAGTTGCTCATTTTTTAAGTTCCATACATTACAGTAAATACATGCACGATATAGTAGCAGTATGTGGTACATGTTAGTAAGGTTGGCTCTTTCACATTTTATATATTAGTTTAAAAATTGAGCAATTTTACAAATATAAATTTAATTTCTTATATTTAACATACTATTATATAGGTTCTATAAGAAGTCAAATTTTGTGACCTGAATTATGAATAGTACCTTTTGGACTACAGGATTTGACTATTTATATTTAATTATTTGAGTGATTTGGATTTTTTTAAAATTAAATGATACATTTGTCTACCTCAAATGTTCTTTTTCCATACAACACCTAGGTCATTCATCCTAGTTTGAAGATAATTTTAATTTTAATTAGGATTAGTTGAAATATGTCAAGCACAAAATTTGTATTTTCTTTCGGTATTTTCATATCTACAAATTATTGTACATGATTCACTATCTTTCTCCCCACACACACATAAACCTAAAACGGATGAGCGCGCACTAGCAAACGCATGTGTGCACACGTCCATACTACACACACATGCACATACACATTATACATCGCAAGGGTGGTGGTTAGGGTTTGTTTTCAAAGTAAGGGGAGGAAAATGAGCATGCTCATGTAAAGAACAAAATGGGAACGCATAAATGAAAATGTGATCCACTTGAAAATAGACTCTTTTGATATTTTGTTTACATTTTAAGTGTTCTAAATTTTTTCTCTAAAATAGGGCCCCAGGGGATCAATGCAAGGAGGGGGAGTTTTTCTATTTCGATTTTAATCTATTATAATAAATAAGCTATAGAAATCCAATGGCTTAGGAATAGTGCCTTACTATGATATATTTAGGTTATCTTGGGCTTTATTTCTTGTCTTATTGATTAATTAATTGCTTTGGGTTTGAATTCAAATTGAATATATATGTGCATCACAAGGGTTAAAAATACAATTTTATTAATTTATGGTTTATTTCTATTAATATTAAATTTCTACTTATAATTAATATTAATATTTATTCAACTATTTATTTAGAATTAATAATTACTAAGTTAGTAAATATTTTTAAATATTAATAATAAACAAAAATTTAATATTAATAAAAATTTAGAAAATTAACATTAAAATAAAAAAGGTCCTCCCCTTCCGTGGAGATGAGAAGCTTGTTTAGCATAGCTTTTGCAGGCTATGCCTTTGTGACTATAAAGACCAACTTCTGTGAAAAATAATTATATAATAATAACAAATTTAGAAGAAGAAAAAAAAAGCCAATATTTTCAGTTCTCACAATTTCTTTTTTAAACGGAAACTTCTAATAAACACCATCACCGAAATTGTTAATATATATATATATATATATATTAAAAATTTCTATTTTATATTGATCTTAATTACCCTCCTCCACACCCCCAAAGCTTCACCAACTCCTGGCTGATTTTTTTTGCCTGATTGGCTGAAATTAATATCATCGATAAACGGAATCAATCAAACAACACTTCACGATTCGAATGGCAGCAATAAACAAAGAGAAAAATTTGAAAATGGCAAAAAAAAAGGTGAAAAATCAGAGCCAAGAACAATTGATGGAGAAAAACAAAAATCCAAGCTTGATGGTTGAGAGTCCCGAGAAGTTAGAACAAGCAAGTACAGATGTTACTAGAAGCAACCTCCAAACTGAGTAACAACCATAGAAGAAGAAAGAAAAAGAGCCGTACACCAGTAAAACGGGGAATATAAGATACAAGAGCTTACTGACATTGAAGAAGGAATGGTAAAAGCTTGGGTTGCTGCTACTGCTGCAAGCTAGCTGAGCTCCCTAATCAGCGAGGAAAGCGAAGAAAAAGAAGCGAAAATACTGCATAAAAAGAAGAAAACAGATGGAAAGGAAGCTTACCGGATTCGAGACGAGCAAAGACGGAGAGAGAAGGAAGACGACCCGGGGATTTGGGAAGAAGTTAGGGATTTAAGGAGCAGGTGAGGCGAAGATTGGGCACGTGAATTTTGGCCACCCGGGAAGGGGGGGGGGGCGCGGGCGGCGTGGGGGGTGTGGTGCCTAATAACCAAATCCATCCGTCCATTTGTATTTTATTTACTTAACTTCTCTCGTAACATTTAAAAAAGCCTTCAACATTTAAATTTATATTTTTAAAATTTTCCAAATTTCAATTTCCAACCCATTCATCTCCTTTTGTATAAATTGTTAATTGTTAATGTTAATTGTTAATTTTAATGTAATAATAATAATTTGTCAATACAGAAATTTAAAAATTTGTTAAGTGTTAATTTTTTTAACATGATAATGTAATAATAATTATATTGTCTATTATATTATTTATTGAAAAGTTTAAAAAATAAGAACCATGATTGTAAATAATCAATATTTAGAAACAATCCATTATCTTAACTCACTGTATTCCAGTATCTTAATTCTTTTATTTAAAATAATTGTAAATCTACTTCAATTTAAATCTATTATTTATCTTTTAAAAAATCCATTATTTTAACTAACTGCATTCCATTATCTTAATTTTTTAATTCAGAAAATTGTAAATCTTTTTCAATTTAAATCGATTATTTACCTTATAATTGTAAATTTTAATTACAATTTGTTAATTCTTTCCCTACAAATTTTAAGTCTAAATAATATTTCAAATTTTATTTTAATTTTAGTAAATAAAATATCCTTCCATTTAAATTGAATTTAATCTCTAAACATTTTGAATTTCAAATTATAATAATTAACGATCCTAAAAAACACATTATCTTAACTAACTATATTCCAGTATCTTAATTCTTTTATTTAAAATAATTGCAAATCTACTTCAATTTAAATCTATTATTTATCTTTTAAAAGATTCATTATTTTAACTTACTACATTCCATTATCTTAATTTTTTCAATTATGAAAATTGTAAATCTTCTTCAAGTTAAATCAATTATTTACCTTTTAAATAATTATAAATTTTAATGACAATTTATTAATTCTTTTACAACAAATTTCAAATCTAAATAAAATTTCAAGTTCAAATTTTATTTCAATTTTAATAAATAAAATCTCCTCCTATTTAAATTGAATTTAATCCCTAAAAGTTTTGAATTTCAAATTATAATGATTATCGATCATAATTATATCTTATTATATATAATATAATTCATACTTATAATTACAATTATAAAACCATGATTATAATATATGGTATAATATATAATATATAATTACATTATATATTTACTTAAATACCAAGTATCGAGACCTCCTTCTTGAATGCTCTTCTCCTTTTCATCCTCTCTTCGCTTTTCTTTTGTTCATTATTCTCTCATTCTTTTTTTCTTAATGTAGATATGATCAGAGCAGAGATAATCAAAGCAGTTGAGCACGTTTGGCACTCCACCTCTATACCTCAACCCACGTCTCTTCCATTTTTTGGTAACCACCTCCGTTCATCTTTTTCGGCTCCCTATTTACCTCTAAAATTTTTCAATCTATTTTAATTTTTCCTTTCCTTTTTTTCCACTACTTCTTTTTATCTTAGATTTCGTCAACTTTTCCTTTATTTCTTAGTCCATTAGTTTTTTCCACACAACATATTTCCAGTAAAAATTATTTACTTCATTTCATCTTTTTTTAAAGATAAAATGACAAGTCTCTATACATGTTAAAAATGAAATTGTTGTTCCAAATTTAACATACATTATTCTTGCTATTATTTGAAAACTTTATACATCTCCTATTATAAGTTTTTTTTAAACATTAAACTAATCTGTGCAACGCAACACACGGCCAAGAATATTAGTTTTTCAAAAAAGTTGAGTATAATATTAATTATTATTTTTTATCTATTTATTTATTGAAAAACATATTGAAATAATTTAAAAAAATTTAATATATTGATTATATTTTTTAATCGGTAATACTAAAATTTTAAACAAAATGGATGGATTATATATTTTGGAGTAAAACTAAAACTTCAGAATTAATAATTAACAAAAACTAAAACCTCTCAATAAGGAAAAAAAAGAAGAAGTAAAACCTCGGAAGCGGTCATCACTTTCGTAGCTTCATGCATTGAATTGCATTATGAAGGGTCACTTGCAATAAATTATTAATTAATAGTTAATGATTTGCATATCTTAACATGTTTCACGTGCCGGCCGAGAAAGCAATATGGCAAATTATTAATATTAATACTCATTTCATTTTAAAAAATAATTATTATTTTGCATGTTTTGTTTTTACCAACTATCACTTTGAATTTACACATAAAATGTTAATAGATAGTTTAAAAATTAATAAAATTTTATTTTATTTTGCTATAATAGATTTATTAATTATATAGTGTACTTTCTAATATTTCTTTCTTTTTTATGTAAATTTGTTAAAAACTATTAATATTATCTTAAAAATTATAAAATAAAGAATATTTTAAAATATAAAAAAATTAAAAAAAATAATTGTTTTGAAACTGACAATATTAGCTACTCTCTTTAATCCTTAATATAAAATTATTTTAATCGAAATACTCAGATTAAAGATAAGAGTTAACTATCTCAATTTTTTAAAAAATTAAAGATATTTTTTTAAAACTACCCTTATTTAATTTTTTTCTTTCTCCCTATATGAGGTGAATTAAATATGGACATCTTTTAAAAAATATGTAATAAATATTATCTCATTTATAAAAAAAAAATTTGTATTTACAATCAAAATAAAAATTCTTACATATAGGACGGGGGAGAAAGTAATTAACTAATTAAGTAGCTGCCACTTTGTATTAGAAGAGTTTTTTTTATATATAAAAAGAGGGATGCCCAGACTATAGAGTATACTCTCTTCTATTCATAAAATTTGTTTTTTAGGGTTTTTGAAATGATTCAAAATATTTGTCACTTTAAAATTTTAATATAATATTAATTACTTATTTTACTATTTTACCTTTTATTAATATCAAATATATAATTTAATAAAGCATTTAAATTAAAAATATTTTGATAAAATACTATTAAAATTTATAATATTTTAAATTATTTAATTTTTTAATCTATAAAAAATCTTAAAGAGATAATTTTTTTATAGACTAAAAAGATCATTTTTATGAACCAAAAAATATATTAAGTGTCACTTTTCATTAGAAGAATCGAGGAAATAGATTACTCTATTGCCGATTTGCGGTTTTTTGAGTAATAAATAATAAAAAAATAAAAAAATTATCGAAAATATAACATGTTAGAAAGTATTTACTAAAATATAACACACAAAGTCGATCAATGGCAAAGCGACTCAGATCCGTACAAAGAAGTCACACAGCTAATTATATGATTTCAAATCTGACAAATTTTTTTTTCATAAAAAAGGGAAATCACATGGATGGCCTTGCAACTTACCCTTCACAATTTCCAAGAAGGCAATGCGACTTTGTCTTTTTTTTAATAATTAATTTTATAGTTGTTAAATTATTTAAATGTGTTCTTTAATCCTATTTAAATGATTAATATTTTATACTATACTCAGATCAACTTTCTATCATGTCCAAGTAAGTTTCAACTATTCCCAAATATGATTCGTTGTAGGAAATATTTTGTATAAGGATATAAAATTATCTTTTTTACATTAAATAATTATTAAAAAGATATAAATTTAAATAAAAGTAAAACAAATATTAATTAATAATTAACTATATTTGTGTAAGTGTTGTTCTAAATTTTTTCATCCCTAAACTTATATTATATACACATACTTTATTTTTTAAGCATTTAAATATCATTTTAAAGTTGCATGAAGAGGTAAAAAATTATCGTATGGTACATTAATTTTTATGATAAGGACTGCAAAAAATCTTTAATCTGAGTATAGTAGAAAATATTAATCATTGAAATAGAATGAGAGAACACATTTAAATAATCTAATAACTACAAAATTAATTATTAAAAAAAAGATAAAATCGCATGGATGGTCTTCTTGGAGATTGTGAAGGGTAAGTCCCATAGATGGCCATGCGACTTTACTTTTTTTTAAAAAAAAAAATCGTCAGATCTGAAATCGCATAGTTAGCTGTGCAACTTCTTTGTATAGATCTGAGTCGCATTGCCACTGATTGATTTTATGTGTTATATTTTGATAAATATTCTCTGGCATATTATATTTCGGTAATTTTTTATTTTTTTTGTTATTTGATGCTCAAAAAACCCCGATTTACCATCTTGTTGAGATAATAAAAAGAACTAAAAATATAAAATAATTATAAGGAAAAGGAAAATACAGTTTTTTTATTCATTTCCAAAATATAGAATATTTATTGCTAACAAAGATTGGTCTAGAACTTGGTTCATATCTCAAAAAAGTGTTTTAGCTAAAAAAAACTCAAATGAGTGTTGATTTAAATTTCGTTATTGACATATAAATGCCCATTTGTATTCTCTTTTCATAAAATATATGTTAGAATAACCATAGTTTATGAAAATAAAATTTAAATAAAAGTAAAAACATTTATCACAAATCTTTTTAGATAAAAAATAAAAAAATTATGATTAAAAATTATGATTTGATTTAAAAAATATAAACTAAATAGGCCTTAAATTTTGCTTGTGGGTAATAATTTTTTTTAAAGACTTTTTAAATTGTAAAGCATGCAGTGCGTTTAACAGTTTCCAAAATTTAATTCAACTAAACTGTCTTCAGTCTTCACATGTACACATACACACACATATTATATATGTATCTTTAAATTTTATTTTATTTTCATAATTTTGAAATCTTTCTTTGTTTAGCTAAAATTTGAAATGAACAAAATTTTTAATGAATAATTAAAAATAATAATTTAAATTAAAACTTTTTAAATAAGAATTTAAACTTTTCCCTCGCTTTTTTAAATAAAAAATAATTTGACAAAAAAATATAGATAAATTACTTGAAATAGAAATAAATAATTGTTCCAAATTTCAAAGGGAAACCTTCCCTTTTATCGAAGATTGGCCATTGATTACATGATCAGGCCATTCTTTCTTTTTTCCTATCAAAACATTTATTAAAATTTCTTCATTATAACTAGATTATACTCCATCCAGTTTATATTATAAGATATTTTATATTAATTACATGTATATTAAGAAAATTATTTTTTAATTGAAATCAATACGAAAAGTATTCACATTTTCTTTTTTATTCTTACTAAATATCCTATCTATTATTATTATAGGGTTATAAATGATAAGAGAGAAAGTATTAAAAATAGGATTAAAATAGGAAAAAAAATACAATGCACTATATTTTAAACAAAAAATCTATCATACAAAATATCTTATAATATAAATCTTAGGAAGTAAATATTTAATTAATAATAATTCAAATAAATAAAGAGGTTTTCAAATCAATTATCGATAGACATGAGAAAAATAATCCATAAAGCTTCATTCATGAAGCAAATTTTGTAATCATAATTACAGTGACAGTATTTTATTTTATTTTTTTAAGTATTAATATGATGGTCAACGATTTAGTTTGATTGATTTTAATAATGTAGACCAATCAAAATTATTAGAAATCAAATCTTTCGCCATCTTACAATAAACAATAACAGTAATTACATTGGTTGATTTTAATAATGTAGACCAATCAAAATTATTAGAAATCAAATCTTTCGCCATCTCACAATAAATAATAACAGTAATTACATTGGTCCCAAAAGAAAGTAATGACAAAAAAGGGTGATAATGCATACAAGGCTTATTTTGTCCATTTATTTTTTGAACAATTTTGTCTCTTTACGGTGATTCCTTTTTTTTTTCTTTATTATTTTGTTACATTAGATATAATTAATTTGCAAATTGAGATGACCTAGAGTTAATTTGTGACTATGCCTGTTTGGACAGCTTCAATCATTGCCATTTTAATAATTAATTATATCTCAAATAAATAATTATAGGAGAAGTTATTTTTCCTACTTTGGATAATCATTTCTCCCCATATAATCATTTATTTTAATTCTCATTCTCATTATTCACCTAACAATCACTTAAACCCCAAAATCCAAACATATTTATTTTCTCAAAATTATTTTTCAGTAAAAAATATTTAAACATAAACCACTTTTTACATAATTATCTCATGATCAATAATGAAAAATTACTTACCCTCATGAAAAACTAATCTAAACATGCAATTAATTATGAATTATAAACTAGCAGTGACTCAGTGCCACGGAGGATTTTCATTTTTTAAAAAAAGTCAATCATAATACGGTAATCAATTTTGTTTTTATAATATAATTTTTTTTTCGGAGAAAGAGAGATGACGTACAGTTATTGAAAGTTTAAAAATGACAAAATTTCAAATGAAATGAATAGTAAAAGTTTTTCATTTTTCCCTAAGTTGAATAAATAAGAGGCTTTGGGTTTACTCCTTATAATAGACGATGAGCTTAAATTTAGAAAGACAAGATTTGCACCAAGTAGTTTCATGATATGAATTAAGGATTGAGAAGTTGTGAATTGATAAATGCAAAATTTATATTAGAGTTTGGAGATGAAAGGTTAAATATGATATAATAACATTCATATTATTTGCCGCACAAATCGGCAATGCATTTTTGTTGCACCATAAATTACTAGTAGTTGCATAGAAAATGAGTAGTATTTTGTTTTCAAATCCTTCAATGACTCATTTTCAATATTATTAGAATCAAACTTACCATTGAACTGATGAGACACTGGGTTGTGGTCCATTAGTTGGACAATGATTAGAATATGGTTGAATCGGTATAATTAAATTAATATATTTATATTAGTATACTGTAAAATATTATGTAAAAAATAAAATTTTGTAATATATATGGGAAATACTAACTCATGTATTTTCCAAAATTCCAATATCTAATAGTTGAAGAAACCTCTGTTGTACAATAAAAAAAGCTTCAATTTGAAAAGTAAACAAGACTTTTTGTTTTCCCTTTTTTTTTTTTGGCAAATAGGCCAAACAGGTTCAGAAAGAACTTTTAACTAAAAAATTAAAGTACTTAGCTTTGTAATTTTATAATAGCATCTGATATTTATCTCTCTCTCTCTGTTTTTTTTTTGCCAAATACCTAATGTTTATCTATTAGTGCATGATTTTATCTAGGTGGATAACATGAGCACTTCCCTTTTTATGTTTTTGAAAAAAGGGAGAAGTATATTCAACGGAGCACTTACATTTTCTTATTGTGCATTGGATAAATGGCCCATTAAGAAAAAAGCCCAACAGCTCCACATCCCACAAAATAAATAAAAAACAAATTAAGCAAAGGAGAATCTTCACTTTTAAATCAAGGTTTTAAAAATTGGATCGGACATCGAATCAAAAATACCATCAAGTTATAGTTTTTATGGTTTAATCTATTAGACCGGGGGTCGAACCAGTAACGTAATAATTAAGTAAAAATAATATTATTTATAATAATATACGTATAAAAATAAAATATCAAATTGCTAAAAGAATAAATTTAAATAGTTTAAATTCATAATAAGTTAACAAGCTTACATAATAATAATATATGTTAAATTATTGAAAGTAATGTTAAAACATTTTAACATGATAACACTATATGACCATAATATTATAAAATAATTATATTCCCTTCATCATCAATTATAAAAAATAAATAATTACTTCATTTATATCAAGAAAAAAAATAATTTTGGTATTTAAACTCATTAATTATGCTACAGTTTCAATTTTTTTTTTCAGAATTGCCTACATTAAAATCTGGAGTAAGACTAATTAATTATTAGTAATTATCAATACAACCTTAATTACTTAAGGGTATAAAAGGAAAATGATATTAACTGCCCAACAAATTTTATCCATATCTCTTATATTTTGGGATAAATAAAGAGTCTCAAAATTCTCTTATAATTTGGAACGAAAGGAGTATAATACAATGAAATTTTTTATTTTTATAATTAGTAATTTTAAAATAAAAAGAGAAATAGTATTTTACTCTCTAATAATTTTTATAATTAATAATTTTGGTAAAAAAAATTAAATTTAAGTTAAATTTTATCCAATTTAAAAAACCGTTCGGTTTTCTAAAGACCGCTCCGATTCCCGACTCAATTTCGGTTTCCAGCTCAAAAGCCGGTTCAAAGCGGTCTAATCCGATCTAACCCTTAAAATGGTCTAAAGCTGAAAACTGAACTATTATACACTCTAGATGACAGTCCAACTGATTTGACCATCTGATCTGGTCCAGTTCTCATAACATTACTTTAAATAGACTACCAGTGTCGCCACTAGTAGCCCATGTGTATGAGCTTGGTTCATGGTTTTGATGTCTTTTCTCAAAATTGGTCCAACAATTAGTAGTCCGTTTTGCCGACTAAGCTAGTTTTAATCAGTTTATCTAGTCCTTGATTGGTTCATATAGAGTCTAATCTTTTATCTTAATCAGATTGGATTGATGGTTGATTCACTAATTTCCTAGTTGAATCGGCTGATTTAATTTGGTTTTTATAACAATTCTTTTTTCTTTTTACCAAAAGAAAAAACAATTCTTATTTTTCATGAAAAGTATTAGTACATTGCAATCCAGTTGAGGCGCATTACCAATTTTGGTAGCAGACAGTTCAAATGCGACATAATTTTTAATTAATGTACATTCACATAAACACCTTTATTGCAATCGCTGTCATCCAAAAGTCAAATAAAGTGCAATTTCTCCTATTGTGAAATTAGACAAATTAAGTCATTCATTTTCAAAGTTTATATTTATTACGTTTCAACCGATTTGACTTAATTGTATTTGTATTCCCTAAATTCCGCAGTCCCACAAGTTGTAGTAGCAAAGTTTTTTATCATAATTTGTAATGACATTTTTATATCCTATTTTAGTATTCAAAGAAATAAAATAAATGAAACAGTAAAAATGATAAGCAAAGAAATAATAAATGAATACTAAAATAAAAGGAAATTATTATTAGAAATGTTAATATATGCGAAAAATCAATAAGATAAGAAAGGAAAATATTTTTATCAAGGTATTTTCCATTTTATTCCCTTGAAGATCAACGGAAAAGGCCCAAATATCACTTTCTTATCCTTTACACGTTACTTGCAAGGGAGAAATTAATGTAGGAAATGTAACACCCAGTAAGGCGAAGAGGGTTGACCCAATCGAGTGATCTTAATTCTTTTTTTGGTTAAGTTTTCTTTTTGTTTTAATATTCCCTCCTTCCCATATATTATGTGTCATTTTAAATTTTTCACATAGACCAATAAGGATGATAAATAATCTAGATTATAATAAAATTTAATGATATTTTATCAAAATATCTTAGATATAAATATTAAGAAATACTTATATTCTACTCATCATTATTTTAAATTAAAGATAAAATAGTAAAAAAAATAATTAATATTTCATTAATAATATAAAATAACAAATAATTTGAAATATTTACACTATTCCAAAACGACAGATAATTTGATGAAGATTATTAAAAGGGTTGCCTGCAATTCAAAAGTAACAGTCTAAGGAACAATATTTTTTTTTTATACTGTATATATATATTCATTGATGATTGAGCATAACAAACCCAACACTCCTTGAAGTATTCTGTGGAAGAATTTTTATGACATCGTTAATATTAAAAAACATTTAAACACCTGCAATTCATTTGCTAGAGTAAAATCATTCATATAGTCATAGAAATAAATCCTACTTACATCACAAAACACCAGTCTCAGGATTAGGATGATCTTCATCAATCTTGCCATTGTTGAACTTCAACCAATTCTTTGACTTGCAGATTTTCATGAGAAAGAAAAATCCAATCCCTCCCAAAGTCACGACAGCACTAATCAAAAAAACAATCCTGGTAGCTATAACTATCATCAATATTATAAGTGCAGATGGTATCAAGCACATAACCACCAGCAATGGTAACTTCAAGGGCACTCGAAAAGGCCGATTAATCATCGGCAACTTCCGTCGCAACCAAAGAAATGAAGCGAATTCCAATAACATGCCCAAACTGTACAATAAATTCGCAGAGGAAATGATGTCCTCCAAGTTCAGATATGAAATTCCAAGTGTTATTGAGGTTGAAATCAAAATTCCCACCCAAGGTGTATTGAACCATTTAGATCGAGCACCGAAAAATTTGGGCAGAAGTCCTATCTCTACCATACCCAAACACTGATAAGCACAACTGCTTAATTGTGCTTCATATAGTCCAATTGTTGACAACACTGCTCCAACTTCCATCCAATACTTCAACCATTTTCCTGCAATTAATTCTGCGGCTTGAGCATGAAACCCAGATCCCCATTGATTCTGATCTAGAGGAGTGGATCCAGTGACAGCGATAAGTGGGATCAAGTAAGACGCGCAGGTGAAAATCACCGAAATCATAAGAGCCAATGGGAAAGTTTTCTGGGGTTGATCCACTTCACCAGCTACAGTACTGACACTATCCCAGAAATTCAAGTTCCAGAACAGAGTGTTGAAAAATAAAGTCCAATCCTTCTTCACTCCCTTTTGACCAAAACTGAGCCACCTATGGGGGCGAATCTTGGGAATTGCAATGAGAGACATTAATATAAAAGGGGAGAGAGAAGTAATGGCAAGTATAACAGCAGCATATCCAACAATTACCAAACCAGTACAATTGAGAAATGAAAGAGCCATGGTAAAACACATTATTGCAACGTAGCGTGGCCATCCAGATCCAAATGCGGGAATCACTTTCTCAATATAGTCAATGCAAAGAATAGGGAAAGTAGCAATATTGATCACAGTGGATAGATATTTCCATGTGCCCATAAGAGAGGCCCAAAAAGGACCAAAGGCACGGTCAGCCCAAATAACGAATCCACCATTGCCAGGAAAGGCGGTGGATAATTCTGCCGTAATAAGAGCTTCCGGGACACACCAGATGAAAGGGAATACAAGGAAGCCGATGATGGCCAAAAGGGGTCCGACGGCTTGGACCGCTGACTCCTCGCCGTATGGGCCGCCAGCTACTTCAAAGTATATGAGAAAGACAAGAGGGATGAGAGTAAGCTTCTTTGTATGGGCCAAGGATGCATCTGTTGGGGACACCCCGTTCATGGTGGATTGGTTTGGCAAGTCTCTTCTTTCACAAGTTCTTGTACTTGTGAGAGAGCACAACTACCACATAGGAAATAGCTATTCCTTAAGCATGTCGCTTGATTTCTTCATGTTCCTGCAAATGTACCTCGTGTGAAAACAAAATCTCTATGCATCCACCTATATACATCCGCAAGTAAGAAGCTTGAAGACCAAAGTCATGATAGGGAGTACAAAATCACATAGCATTTAAATAAAAATAACTGGGGAAACAAAAAAGCATAACTAACTAATAAAATTGATATAAGAGACAGATAAAGAAAAATGACAATCAAAGAACTAAAAAGCATATAAATAAAAGTGGATTGTAAAAAATTAGGAGGAAGACAGAAGATTCAATTGAAAAATAGAAGGCCTATTTAATAGCAAAAGAGGCATACACTGCAAGAAGAAATTGATCACAAGAATATCTTCTGGTTTGAGGGTTCATTCAGCTCAATCAATCTAATTATAACAATAGTTGTGACATTAAACTTGAGAATATAGCAGATGAATGTAAATACCATTTTTTAAAAAGGAAGACTAGGTTAGAAAATATAGGGTATGGAACAACTGTTGGGTTATGCCCAAAAGCTTGAGAAGTGCAAAATTGTAGGCTCCATAAATCTATTCATCAAACTATTTAAAATAATTAATGAAGACCACTTTGTATATGTGAAATGTTCTGAGACTTGACTTTGTAGGCTCCATCGATCCATTCATCGAATTATACTTCTGGAATTGAAAGTAGTTTGAAAATGCCATTAATATAAATGAAGGGAATGGAATAAATAGTGTACAGCTTTGGAGTTTAAGTCCAAAAGGATCGCTTTATCACAAGAATTTATATCAAGAAGATTCCTGAGCAGTTTAAAGTAGAAGATTGCAAACCTAGAGCTACCCCATTGACAAAGGCCACAATTAAAGTTTAGAAATATGTTCTTAGACTCAGTTTGAGAAAATGAAAAAGAATCTAATACTTGATAAGCAATAATGAGAAAATGACCCAGTATTTAAGTGTGGGTCTTGTAAGCCATATTTCAATCCACTTGAGAAGCTTGAGGAGCATTGCTCATTAAGAAATGAGTTGATGGTAAGGTGGTATACAGTTGGATGATCACTCTAAGGCTTCATTTGGTTTGAAGGATTTTGAAGGGGAGGAAAAATTTTTTATCATATTTTTTTTCTCAAATTAAATAAGGGGAGGGAACATTTTTCCTTCCTGTTTCCTTAGACAGGAAGGAGAGGAAGAGACAAGAGGGAAAACACTTATTTTCCCTTGCTTTGTTTGAAAGAAAAATAAGATAAAAAATTTTCTCTTGCCTCCCCTTCCCTCCAGATCCCCTCGAACTAAACAGAGGCTAGGAGAGGAACCCCTAGTATCAAGGCAAGAGTGTATAAATCTGCAGACAGTTTTAACTTTGTTGGAGACATCATTAAGATTGGGAGAAATCATTCTATCGGCTAGAATATAAAGATATTAAAATTTTCATTCATTGGGTTATTTTGTATTATGTGTGAGAGTTGCTCATTTTTTAAGTTCCATACATTACAGTAAATACATACACAATATAGTAGTTGTACATCGTACATGTTAGTAAGGTTGACTCTTTCACATTTTATATATTAGTTTAAAAATTGAGCAATCTTACAAATATAAATTAAATTTTTTATATTTAATCTACTCGTATGTAAGTTCTATAAGAAGTCAAATTTTTTGACCTGAATTATGAATAGTACCTTTTGGACTACAGGATTTGACTACTTATATTTAATTATTTGAGTGATTTGAATTTTTTAAAATTATTTTATACAATATTTGCCTACCTCAAATGTTCTTTTTCCATACAGCACACATGTCATTCATTCTAGTTGAAATATGTCAAGCATATAAAATTTGTATTTTCTTTTAGTATTTTCATATCTATAAATTATTATACATGATTCTCTTTCTCCCCACACACACACAGACCTACAACAGATGGGCGCGCACTAGCAAATGCATGTGCACACATGCACATCATGTATATATGCACACATGCACATCATGTATACATATCGCAAGGGTGGTAGTTGGGGTTTGTTTTCGGTGTAAGGGGAGGAAAAGGAGCATCAACTCATGTAAAGAACAAAATGGGAACGCATGAAATGAAAATGTGATACACTTGAAAATAGACTACTTCGATATTTTGGTTCAATTTTAAGTGTTTTAATTTTTTTTTTCTCTAAAATAGGGCCCCACGGGATCAATTCAAGGAGGCGGAGTTTTTCTATTTCAATTTTAATCTATAATAATAAATAAACTATAGAAAGCCAATGGTTTAGGAACAGTGCCTTGCTATGATGTATTTAGGTTATCTTGGGCTTTATTTCTTGTATTATTGATATAATTGATTGGTTTAAATTTGAGTTTAAATTGAATATATATTTGTGCATCACAAGGGTTAAAAATATGATTTTGTTAATTTATGGTTTATTTCTGCAAATATTAAATTTCTGCTTATTATAAATATTAATATTCATTCAACTATTTTTTTATACGAATTATTTTTTCAATATTCATTTTACTTTTTTATTCATTCAACTATTTATTAATAATTAATAATTTATTAAATATTTTTTAAATATTAATAATAAACAAAATTTTAATATTAATAAAAATTTAGAAAATTAACATTAAAATAAAAAAGGTCCTCTCCCTTCCGTGGAGATGGGAAGCTTGTTTAGTATAGCTTTTGCAGGCTATGCCTTTGTGACTATAAAGACCAACTTCTGCGACAAATAATTAGATAATAATAACAAATCTAGAAAAAGAAAAAAAGCCAATAGTTTCAGTTCTCACAATTTCTTTTGTAAACGGAAACTTGTAATAAACATCATCACCGAAATTGTTAATATATATATATATATTAAAAATTTCTATTTTATATTGATATTAATTACCCTCCACCACAACCCCAAAGCTTCACCAACTCCTGGCTGATTTTTTTTTTTTTGCCTGATTGGCTGAAATTGATATCATCGATAAAAGGAATCAATCCAACAACACTTCACGATTCGAATAGCAGCAATAAACAGAGAAAAATTTGAAAATGGCACAAAAATGGTGAAAAATCAGAGCCAAGAACAACTAATGGAAAAAAAAAAAATCCAAGCTTAATGGTTGAGAGTCCAGACTGAGTATCAACAATAGAAGAAGAAAGAAAAAGAGCCGTACACCAGAAAAAAGGGGAATATTAGATACAAGAGCTTACTGACATTGGAGACGGAATGGTAAAAGCTTGGGCTGCTGCTACTGCTGCAAGCTAGCTGAGCTCCCTAATCAGTGAGGAAAGCGAAGAAGAAGAAGAAGAAGAAGCGTAAATTCTGCAGGAAAAGAAGAGGAAAACAGAGAAGAAAACAGATCAAAAGGAAGCTTACCAGATTCGAGACGAGCAGAAATGGAGCTTAAGGAGAGCACAGAGTGGTTTTTTTGATAAAAATATAACAAAAAAAATGAATTATTTACCAATAAAAAAACAGGAATATATAATACTCAAAGTTGATCAACGAAAATGCGACGTGATGTTGATATAGAAGTCGAACGAATGATATATGGATTGCTGTAACGAATTTTTTTTTTCATTAAGAGAGAGCAAGTCGATTGGATTGCCAATGGACTTGCTTACGAATTTTTTTTTTAATAAATCAAAAGCCAAATCCACTAGTTTTTACTTTTTAAAAAAAAATTAAACAAGTTTTGAATTTTTTTAAATAGTTAACATGTAATAATGACAAGTATAAACACTGTATTTTATTCAGTTCATTTAGCAGAAATAATAAATACACAAAAATATATCTCTTTTAGGGTTTATAGAAAAATAATAAAATAAATCTATAATATCATAGAAGATTATTCTTTAAGAAAATATAAAATGTACCAGGATTATCTTAAAAAATTTTAAAGTAAAATTTAAAGCAAGAATATTAGAACTATCCTAAACCATGCATAATGTAGAAAAGCCTTGGACCAGCCCCATTAGATAGATCCTGATCCAATAGGTATTAGAACCCCCCTAATCTAGGACACAAGGGAACACTCAGGTAGTAGGAATATTTTTTCCTCTTTTTTCCACCAATAAAAACCTAAGTGGTCGAACTATTAAATAAATTAATCAATATGTGACAAACTTTAATATTTAAAAAGAAGATTCTTAAATCAACACTAAGGGCTGTTTGGCAGAGTTTTTAAAAATAGTTTTTCTATTTTTGAAAACAAAAAAACAGAAAAACTTATTTGGTAAACCTGTTTTTTAAAAATTGTTCTGGAAAACAGAAAAATAAAAGAACAGAAAACTCAGAACATCTTTAAAATGTTTTGTAGTTTTTGTTCTAGAAAATATAAGAAAATGTGAAAAACACTCACTTCATTAATGTTAAAGTTATAAATTTTGAATAACTCATCTATCACTCACTAGTTATGATTTTGAGAACAATTATTCAAACAGATTTTTTTATTTTCTTGTTTTCAAAACTTATTCTCGAAAACAGTTTTACAAAACTGTTTTGAGAACAATAAAATAGAAAACACTGCCAAACAGTCTCTAAGCCTTTACTATTTTCTTTTTAAAAGGAACTAGTAAATTGCAAAGTTGAGTTAGCATATATAAAGATTAAAGAGGTACAAGAGGAGCCATGGATTCAAAACCAAGAGGGTTGCTCTACACAAGAAGAGTGATCAAATTAGAAACATTTGTCGAGCCAGTCGAGAGTTTGAAAGACATAGCTTGATACATCAAGAAAGAGATATTTTGGGACTTCATGAATAGATATGGGAATATACTTGATTTGCTTGATATAGCAATTCAGGGAAATGAGCTCACAATATTAGGATAGTATTGGGATGACTCTTTAAGATGCTTCACATTCCAATATTTTCAGATCAAGCCCACAATAGAAGAATATGGGGAAACCCTAGGATTACCCTTAAGCACAGGGGAACAAGTGTATAAATATCCAGGACATACACCATCAGAAACCACAACAGCTAGTCTCCTTGGAATCAGTGTAAAGAACTTGCAACTAGTTTGTTAAGGAGATGTGCCCGGAATTTCAAGGTCCTTCATCAAAGCTCACATGAAGGTGCTAATACAACAAAGGAAATGGGATGTTTTGGGTAGAGTCCTTGCAATGACAATCTACGGGATTATCTTATGGCCATTTCCAAAATGAATCATTGGCTTATATGCTGTTAGTGTATTTTAGATGGTTGAATATCATCGAGTCAACCCTATATCTACAATTCTAGCAGAGACTTATATGACATTGAGCTATTGCCACACCAAGGAAAGAGAAAGAATGACATGTTGCCATCACCTATAGTATGTGTAGATTATGGACCATTTACATGGGACTGAAATTCAAGCAGGAAAGATACTTAAGTCTTGCAATCCTCTTGCAAGTTTTAAAAACAAAGCATGGAAGGTCATGATGAGTCGTAAAGGGTGGATTGATACTTTAAATCAACTACGAGCAGATAAGATCTTTCGGAAGTTAGCATGGTGGTGGAATGAAGAGATAATATTTCAATGTGGAAACTTCTTGAACATACCACTCTTGGGATCTCGAGGGGTTATCAACTATAACACCATCTTGTCATTGAGACAATTTACCTTCACACAAGAAGTTTTTGCTGGAGAAGTAGTTCAGATTCACTTTCAACATAGTGACTTAACAAAAAAATTGGGTCAAGAAGTTGGAAATGCATGGGATAAGATCATATGTAAGGGAAGACTTGAGCTTGGGTCACTATTGATATGTGCAACAAATAAATTCCAAGCATGGTTATTAGAAAGGATAAAAGGGATTAGCCCCGCATTTGCACCACTAGACCCTTTGTTGAGTAACAGTATAATTGAAGTGGATGAGGAGTTAGTTCGACGATTAGAAAGAGAAGAAGAAGAATTAAAGAAATTGAGCGGAGCTGATTGTGCAAATAAAGAAGTGGTGAATTCCCGGTAGATAAAATGTGTAAACTTGAAGAATCAAATAGAAGAAGTAAGGAGACAAAATAATCATGAAGAAAATCTTGAAGTGAAGAAATTGAAGGAAGAGAACCTGAAACTCAAGTGCAAAATCAGGGAGATTAATGATCAAATGGAAGAAAATGAGCAAAGGATGCAAAGTGATCGGGCTAGGCTCATGAGGGTCATAAAGGAAAGGGACAAGTTTAAAAACGAATTACAGACTCTCCGTTCATTGGAAGGCCTACAACATGGAATAGGCGTACTTGCCAAGAAATTAAACGAGAAAGCTAATGAGGTAATATCTCTTAGAGAAAGTTCAACAGTCACAATTTAGGGTTGTTAGAACAAGTAAATCAGTAAACCAAAATGATACAGGAAGAAATGAGGAAAACAGACCATTAGAAGGATCACATTGAAAGTGTGATTTTGTTAGCAAATGAAATGATCCCAAAATTTTCAAATGCTTATGTGCTAGGAGAAAGCATGATCCACCCCTTTAATACCCCTCATGAAATTATGAATTTTCTTTCGTTGTGTAAAGAGCTTGCAGTAGGATTGAGGAATGTAACTCGATTTTTGTAGAATAGATTAACATTCATTTCTATTTGAAGTTTTTCTTCAGTGAATTATGTATCTTTTATTGAATAAAAGTTGCTTATAGACTTGTCAACATCATACGAGACTCTTTCAAAGGGCATCATGCGATAAGGGGTCCAATGTCTCTATTACTTGATAGTCAACTTTAGTTGATTGTAGGAATGATAAGTTTCCTGAAAGATTAGGGGTTCTTGTGCCTCAAGATTTATATACTAACTCTACACACTTGCCAATTCACTATAAACCAAAGATAGAAATGAATAAATAAAAACAATTCAATATTCCTCATAGAATATTAAAATAATCAAAAACTCATTATGAAAATAAAGCTTATCAAGGCAAACGTAAGTTAAATTTTTTTTTTTACAATCAAAGACAACATTGCACCTAAGGAAAAGTAACCTAGCTAGGTAGCCCCTGCGTATTTTTACAATACTTGCTTTTGAAGCTGGCAAATGGCCAATGGTAGCACAAATGGAAACCAAAGGGACAAGACTACCGCTTTGAGTGAGCAAGTATCCTGTATGGAAACTCAACTAGGTGAAATAATGAAGCCTACCAATCACCCAAATTTTGAATGCCATATAAGGGAGATAGAACATTAACAATGACGTTGGGTAACACTCTACAGAAAGCAATGGAGTCTCTGGTTAGGTGCCATCCTCGCGAGGTGCAGCATCACCCTAACCAACATGTGCTTTTATTTGTGCAAAACACACGTGTAAAGTTAAGTAATGAAGAATGAGTCTAGAAACAAAAAAATGATATACTATATATAGTACATGAACTGGGGCAAATTGGCAACCAATTTTTAGCAGTAGATACATGCATAGTATACTTCCTAAAAGAGTATCATATATGAATGATAAAATACATAATATTCACAGTATTTAATGATGCTCACTTGGCGTAAGTAAGATCAAAGAGCTAAGGAAATAGGAAAGTCCTATATCTTCACTTAAATGGGTGAAAATAGAATATTATGACCCATAATATGCCATCCTCCTTGAGGCAAGCACAACACCGTATATTCAAACCAACAGAAAATTTTTGTCTCTCTACTCACCCTTTCTTACTGGGGCAAGAAGGAAATAAGCATTTAGCTCTAAAGGCTCAATGAACATATATTTCACATGTATTGCATGTTAACATTCATCTTGCAAAGCAACATTCTCAAATGACACCCTTTATTAAAGCCCTGTAATGGCAGACACCCTTAAAGCCCAATAATGGCTGACACCCTCTATAAAAGCTTTATAACAGTAGGCACCCATCTTAAAGCCTTGTAACGGTAGGCACCCTCGAAAGCTCAGTAACAACTGTCACTCTCAAAGAAAGCCCTGTAATGGTAGGAACCCTTAAAACCCAATAATGGCTGGTACCTTCTTTAAAGCCTTATACCGGCAGACATCCACCAAAATCCTATGAAGGTAGGCACATCACTACCATCAAAACCCTATAACGATAGGCACCCTTAAAGCCCATTAATGGCTGACACCCTCTATAAAAGCTTTATAACAGTAGGCACCCATCTTAAAGCCTTGTAATGGCAGGCACCCTCGAAAGCCTAGTAATGGCTGGCACTCTCTAACAAAGCCCTGTAATGACATGTATCCTTAAATCCCAGTAACGGTTGGCACTTTCTTTAAAGCCTTATACCGGCAGGCATCCACCAAAGTCTTACAAAGATAGGCACATCACTACCATCAAATCCCAACTTCAATTAGTACTTAAAGCCTTATAACGGCAGGTACCCACCAAAGTCCTACAAAGATAGATGCATCACTACAACCAAAGTCCAACTTCGATTGGCACCTAAAGCCTTGTATTAGTGGGTATCCACCAAAGTCCTGTAAATTCAGGCACTTCACTACTGCCAAAGCCCAGCTTCTATTGGCACTGTATATCCTTTCCTTTCTTATTTCTTTTCTTTGATGTCCAAGCAAAATACATGTTCTTGTCTTTACTTGTTCCTATGTTTTGAATATCGCACAACGCTATCTTCTCACTTAGCAACTAAGTGAAGAGGGGCAACTCATCAACATAATATTTTATTTGGCCATCCATACTTGTTTGTTTGAGTCAAGTGTCTAGTACAAAGAAAAGACAGTTATTATGGTCTTTATCCTATTTAATTCTAAGTTCAATGTAGAAATTTTACCATTAGGGCATCATCCTAGATATATGCCTAAATTCAAAGGATACGGTAACCTAGTCAAAAGTCATATGAGAAAATAGATTTTGAACTTCATGATTTGATTTGTGGGAGATAGAAATATTTTAGTCAAGTGAACAAAATTGTACTTCTAGAGAAAACTCCATTGGTCATCGTATAGACATAATAAGAAATGGTTCAGGAGAAATTGAAATTAAACATTAAGAAAACACATATCCCATAAAAGGCTTAGGAAGATATACTGTCACTACCAGTCAAATTAAGTGGAGATCATTTATATGGTTAAAAATTCTAGTTGATTTTAGTGTGCTAAATAAGTTAGGAACTCCTAAATATATTTAAGCACAATCATATCTATAGAAGTTAACCAAAAGGTTCATGTACAGTTAGCAGATAGTTGGATCCCTTAAGCATATTGTTTAGGGATCAATTCTTGGCCGTATGAATGGAAAAGACTTTGTTGTGAGAGGTAAAACCCACTTTGGTGATCTTTGTACCTTGAAAATCTATAGGAGCTAGGAAAAGAGAATGAGATTTTATATACACATATTAGAGTTGTAATATAAATTATTGTCTGGACCCATAAAAATATATCTTGAAGAAAATGAGTCAGGTTGGAAAAAACCCTAAAGGGAAATAAGTGCAAAATAAAATTAAAAAAAAATATAGATACAATCCACTTCTTTGGCTTAAGCTATGCTTAGTAGCCGGGGGACTTCACCAATAAGTGTTGTCCTTTGTATAAAATGGTATAGTATGAGCAATGAGTGTGCTAAAAGTATCTTGATGCAACAAATTATGTAAGCTTGAGTAACCAGGGGTCTATATCACCAATATTTGATCTTCGCATCAAAAGAGCACATAACGATCCAAGAAAGAGAATTGTCCCCTATAAAAGTGAAGCACAAAATGTGTAGGGAAACTAAAAGAATCCCTGATGATTCCATTGCACCAAAGTATGGGTCCAAACAAGTGTAAAATTACATATCACTCTATGCATTATCCTATTCTTACAACCTAACTCTAAAATTATCTAAGACATATAACTAAGATACTGAGTTCCTGATTTATTTATATGCACTGGAGATACTAGAAACCACTCAATAATGTTAAGGACCCACGGCTAGGTAAAGTGATAGGAAATTTTGAATTTGGATCTGAATGAATAGATTAATCTCAATAAAATGACTCCTAAAGATCTTAAGAATAGTAACTAAAGCATACTTCATACATGGCCAATGGAAGTACATTTTGAAATCCAAAGTTTCATTTTCCTTGGCAAGTTGTTTCTGTCAACCACATATTGGGTATTCACACATGCTATAGTCTTATTAGAAAATGCATATGGCAAATGACTTGGACAATCATAGTAACCCAATCAAGTCAGGAGTAGCTTAGTCACTTCATTACCATTAGAATAGTCTTAATTCTCTCAAGGTTAGACCCAAAGCATAGTTTAGTGTTGTTAGCATAGATCGAGTCACCCATTTGCATTGCATGGTTGGCTTCACAAAATATGTGTTCTTATCTTTACTTGTTTTTTGGGCAAAATCTCAAAATTACATTTTTCGCTTCACCTAAGAAAACAAGTAAAGAGGAGCAACTGTGAACATTGTATTTTGTCTGACCCATTTAGCAAAAATGATAAATACACAAAAAAATGTCTCTTTTAGGGTTCATAGAAAAATAATAAAATAAATCTATAATATTCTAGAAGATTATCCTTTAAGAAAATATAAAATGTACTGAGGTTATCTTAAAATATTTTAAAGTAAAATTTAAAGATTATCCCTTGATTAGAATATAAAATAAAGAAACAAAAATAAAAGAAAAGAAATCTAAGGATTATATTTGAAAATTTTACTAGCTTCTCTATTTATAAGGATTTGAAAAAATATGGAAAATAAGAGGGAAGAAGAATTAAATCAACAATATCTCTTAAATGAGATTCAATAATTTTCAAAAAAGAGGATATCAAGATAGTATTCCTATGCGATTCTTATCTTCAAAATTTAAAATATTTTAAATTAAAAAAAATGAATGGCAAGCTTCTTTATAAATAGAGGGCATGAGAGTAAGAGGGAAAAAAAAACCTAGAGAGCTTTTAGGCATCAAGCAAATATCAAGAAATCCAAAGAGTTTCTGTGGGAGGAATAGCAAAGAATAAAAGGGTCTGGAGGAACTTAATAGAAACAGAGGGAAAGAGATTAAGAGGAGGCTCATATACGACAATACAAGTAAAATTATGTCTTTATTTAGTATTGCATTATTGTTACTGTTCTCCCTGCATCGCATGATATTCACACTGAAGCCTGAACTTTCAATCCAATCTACTTGCATCTATGAATCTCAGACACATATATGGCTATGAAATATTTTAATAATAAGATTATTTATCCCTCTCCACCTTTTGGCCATCAAAGCATGACAATGGATTTTATAGGAAGTAGGTGGCGCACTATAACCTTGAATACTGTAAACTATATTAGTGGCGTCTTTTACAATTAGCCTCTTGCATTAAAAACAATAATACAAATAATTAATGATGTTCTTCCTTCTAGCCTTTATTTGATTAAAGCATGCTGTGAGGGGTGCTAATTGTCTCAGTTTGGGTTGTGAATTATACCAATTTTCACCATAGTTACTCATATATTTAAAAAATATAATTCCAAGGAATTTGAAATTAATGTTAATAATAATATTAAAAAATCTCTCTTGTCCTTCTTTTAAAATTCCTTCTTTATTTTTTGCCACAAGAGACACCAATAATCTCTGCATGTATTTAATATGTTATTTAAGATACTACGAGTGATACTAATTTTTACTGTAAAAACAAATGCTAGTTAAGATATTCCCTAGGGTTAATCTAAAATAGAAAATATCTAGAGATGTCACTTTAATATTTCAAAAAAAAATGATGACATGATAAAAGCTTTCCTATTTTTTCTAAAAATAATAAAATTAAGTATCTTTTTTCAAAAGAAAATAAAATAAAATTAAACAATAAAGAATAACTCATTCTTTTTACAAACTAAAAGACACCAACGAATCACAAATTTTTATTTAAAAAACACAACCAATGAACACGTTTTTCTATTACAAACTATGTAAATTTTAATCTCTCATAAAGGTATATAAGCCCTAGACTCCAATTCTAGGTCAAATTCGCTATATAAAAAAATATTATATTTCTCTTTGGGTTTAGTGATAAAATGTATTTAACAAGGATAATATATTTTGGGCCTTTCAATTATAGCACAATAAATTTAAGGTAACCGTTTTCTCTAACGGGTGGTGTAGGGTGTCTAACACCTTTCCTACACACAACCGACTCCCGAACCTAATTTTAATTTCACATACCAATCTTTAGGTTTTCTAAAATTTTGGAATTCCCAAAATTTTGATGGTGACTCCATTTTCTATTTTTTATGCATCTTTATTTTCGGATAAAAATTGAGTGTGACAACAAGAAATAATCAAGTACTCTTGTAGGACACCTTTTAAAAGAAATTTTTTATTAGAAATGTAGGACATGTTGTAGCTAAGAAGCACCGATACTTTTAAAAAAGTAAATATACCATTATCTAATATATGATACAAAATGATACACATATCTTACTTGTATATATGTATACCACTTTGTACAGATATATATTGTTTTAAATTTTACAGTAAAATAAGACCATTTGAAGTTGTTATAAATAGTTCATGATTTATTTTAATATTTATACTATAATTTTTAAAATATTTAATACTCATTTTTCTCTTATGAGTAAGTTTATTAATTATACATCCAAATAATTAAATAAATAATATTATATATATATATATATAAATATCCCCGTACGCATATCCTAAAATTTTAAAATTTTATGATGCAATAATTTTTAGTTGAAAATTTTTAAAATAATATTTTATTTTTTTAAAGTACTAGTGCTTCTTGACTACATGTCTTACATTTTGGACTAAAAATTTCTTTTAAAAAATGTCCTACAGAAGCACTTAATTATTTCTTGTCATTATTATATGTTAACTATTTAAAAAAATTCAAAACTTTCTTTCTTTCTTTCTTTTTTTAAGTAAAGGCAAGGCAATTGGTTGCCTAATCGGCTTGCTTTTAATTTATTTTAAAAAAAAAAATCATAAGCAAGTCATTGGCAATCCAATCGACTTGCTTTCTCTTTATTTAAAAAAAAAATTGTTACAGCAATTTGCATATTATTCATTCGACTTCTTTATCAACATCACGTCGCATTTTCGTTGATCGAATTTGAGTATTATATATTGGTAAATACTTTTTGACATGTTATACATTGGTAAATAATTTATTTTTTTGTTATATTTTGCTCAAAAATCTGTACAAAGTAGTCACAGAGATTAAGACGAAGAGAGAAGGAAGATGACCCGTGGATTTGGGAAGGAGCAGTTAGCGATTGATTCAGAGGTAGAAAATTTCTCATATTTCTTAGCAAGCAATTTTTTAATATCATTATCATCGGCATAAACACCTATAAAATATTATAACGATATTTTTCTTAAAAACATAAAAGTACAACAAAAATCTTGATTCAATCCCTTTGGAACATCCTAATCAATTAGATTGATCATTTAGGGCAAGGAAGGTAGAAAGAATTAGTGATACAAAGTTACTGATAAACTAAAACACTTCCATGATGAGAAAACTAATTTACCTTGAAGCCATACTAAAGCAGCATTTAAGAGAAAGACAGTAATCTACAATGAACTCATTTAAAGGAAAATGATTTCTTTATTAATCTATTATACCAGTGAATGGTTCAAAAAGAAAGGATGATATTGCTCGTGCTTGATCAAACCTGCATTGAAGAGATTATAAAAATCAAATTCCCAAGTAAAGGATGGTAGAATTTGTTGCATAATCATAACCGAATGTGATAATCTACACAATCATAAGAAATATACAGGATATTACCGATGGAAATGTAATTGAAACCCATATCCTACATACACAAATAATATTGTATGAAGGAAATAACAAAAGGCTGCCAACCAATTAAAATCAAATAACAAACAATGGAAAATTCAGCTTACTGATTCCCAAATGCCTACTATCAGCAAAGGCAAGGCTAATGAGGATCAATATAAATACTGGCAATGGTGATTCTACTAGAACAACCAAAACTTAAATAGAAAATTAAAGAGTACTGATTTTGGGGAAAAACATATATAATGAATTTTTATTATGGAATATCAATCAATAATAATTCAATTGACAATGATTAAGGAGTAGATCAACACTAAAAAGAAATGCTTAAATACCAATTAGTCATAATAATTAGACAAATATATGAATTAGCAATTAATTTCAATTATAACATATTACTATTTTCTTAATGGATGGCTTTACAAATTATAATACCTACTAATCATGAATTGGAATAAGAAAAAATTATTTAGATGTAATAAATGCATATAAATCGAGATTATAAACAATCAAATTGATAATACATGATAAGATATATGATTTTCCTACCCATAGAGATCCCACTAATCACGGTTTGAATAAGTTAAATAATTATTTATACATAATTAATGCAGATCAATTAGGATTATAAACAAATGAAAATAAAATCACATACGCATATGATTACACAAACAAAAACTAAAAACCTAATAATTAGGTTTAATTTTAATTGATATTTATCATGAACAATAAAAAAGATCAATGTCAATTTCAAATATATCCAACCATTTGATAAAATTAGAGCAATAATTCAGTAATAAATGCAATTAATTACTCCATCCGGTTCACATTATAAGGCATTTTATATTAATTATACGTTATATTAATAAAATTATTTTTTTAACTGAAATTAATGCAAAATGTACCCACATTTCCTATTTTATCCTTATTAAATACCTCATTCTATTATCATTGTAGGGTTATAAATGAGGAAAGATGGAGCATTAAAGATAGGGATAAAATAGGAAGAAAAATATCCAATGTCTCATATTTTAGACTAAAAACTTGTTATATAAAATATTTTATAATATGGACCGGAGGGAGTATATATCATCATTAACTGGAATCAATTCTTCATTTTTTCATTACACAATTAAAATATACATAAGTTGCCAAATCATCAGTCCAACATAACATTTCCTTTTTAGAAGTCTTTGCTGACATGGCATTTCAGAATTTTCCCAATTCCACCTACTTTTGTATATATAACTAGACGTGTAGTTGTGCGATATATGGGTTCATTTGGTTATATGCCTAAAAAATAAATATTTGAAATATATTTAAATATAAGAAAATATATGACAAATAATAAAATTAAGTATTAGAAAATCAAAATTAAAAAATAACTTTAAATAAATTTAAGTCATAATAAAGGTTCAAAAGACTTGAAATTTATTAATTTCCAAAAATAAAGTTATAAGTATTATCTCCCTCTTTACATTCAAGATGACCCTATCAAAACAACTAATTTTTTAAGCAAAATCCTAAATACCCCACTACACCAAAAATAAGATTTTTTTGTGGTTATTTTAGTCCTTATTGGTAGTAATTAACCACCAACAAAAATAGACTTTTGTTGGCGGTTCTCCAAAACAACCGCCAACAAAAGGTAAGTTTTTTATTAAAAAATATAACCTTTCTTCAAATAACCACTAATAAAGAGTAAATTTTTTATTAAAAAATATCCTTTCTTGGCGGTTATTTGAAATAACCACCAACAAAGGGTAATTTATTATTATTATTTTTTAAAAATAATCACAGCTACAATCATCCTTAATAAGTAATTCAGAATCATTGAAAGGTAAAAAAATGTATAACATAAACCATAGATAGATCTAATTGAAATTTTACATAACCATACTGCAACAAAAAAATCAAAATCATAAAGAAAAAGAAAAAAAAATTTTGCTACAAAATTAATATTTATACCTTAAGTCATAAAAAATTACAAGCTTTAAAACTTTTTTCCATCTTCAAGATTCATTTTCTTGCTTCAAAGTCAAGATGAGATGAGAGAGAACGAAGCCGTCGGTGAAGGTAGACACAGACACTGCAGTCGATGATGAAGGCAGTGGACAAAATCACCGATGAAGAAGAAGCCTGTAATCTGTTGGTGCCAAGATGAGATGTGGACCATGCTTCGAGATTTATACAAGATCTGGACCAAGCTTTGAAAATCTTGACTGAGGGAGAAGAGAATAACTAATTCATGGGAGAAGAAAACAGAAAAGAAGAGAATGGTAAAATTTGATTGAAAGTGTATGAATGACGATCTAAATTTGATGAAAGAAGAAGAAGACATGTAAGGGAGAGAGAGCTTGCAGATCAAAGAAGAAAGAGATTGGGTGTGGAGAGAGAAAGAGAGGGAAGGAAAGTGATTAAGTGTGGAGAGAGAAAAAATTAAAAAATATGAAGTGATGGAGTTTGATGCATGACATGAAATGTATGAGTGAGTGTAGAAAGAGATGTGTTAGGGAAAGAGATGGAAAGAAAGGAAGGCCGTTAAATCTTTTTTATCAATAATTATAAATATTGATTCGTGCCTTGTGTTTTTTTTAAAAAAAGTTGTAAAAACTTTTCTTGGCAGTTATTTCTAGAACCGCCAAGAAAAGCCTTTGCGTCATTTTTATTGGCGTTTTTCCCTATAACCGCCAACTATTAGGTGCTAAGAAAGGTTATTTTTGGCGTAGTGCCCATTGCAAGCCATTTAGTTGATTGACAGAAATCATGATAAATTCATTTCAAGATAACAACCCAAATTTTATTTAGTAATTGTCTAATCTCATCAATAATCTAATTATAATTAATATTTTAAAGTCATGTCTATTTTGCATACGTGACACAATAACATAAAGTTGACCATGTATGAATACAAGTCAAAGCAGGGCAAGTACTATCCAACATTACACAACATGTTTTACTTATATTTTTTTTGTAAAACTATTCGATATCCAGTTAACAATTTGTGTTCTAACTAATCCAGTTAGCTCTATATAACTCTTATAGCTAAGATTTTTTTTTTCCATGTGAGAAGATGGGTCAGAAGCCCAATTACTTGTGATATTTACTACTTATTAAATGTTTCCTATATATATAACTAATGTATAACTTGACATCTCATGTGATTTCTTTGTTTTCTATACTTTTTTTAATTGAGGGAATTACATGCTTGGACAATGTAGGAAATTTTTATAATTTAAAAATAACTTTTCAATTAATTTAAAATTTTAATATTATTATACATAATTTGTGATTTAATTATCTTTATCACATTATATAATTATTTTAAAAAATTATGATAGATCTTAGGATATAAAATTTGTAGTAGTTGATTTTAAATTGAACAACTGTACATACATCTTTTACGTATTGCATACGGCTCTACTATGGAATTGGTTTTTACCCCCCATAGAAGAAATAGAAAGTAGAGAGGGTCTATCAAACCTAGATCAGTAAATGATCCAATAACCACCCTTTCTTTTTTTTGTTTTGGAGTAGTTAAAAAATACTATGATAGTTCCGTTGCTTTATTATTTGGTCTGTTATTCAGCAATCCCAAAGTTTCTTTTTTTCTTTTTTAAAAAAAATAAATGTTGTATTTATATAAGTAAAAAAAGATCTTGTTTTTTTTTTCATATTCTTTCATAACATAAAGATTGTTAAAAGCTTTCTGGTGTAAAAACAAAAACGTTTATGACACTAAAATAGGCTCCTGATAGATAAGATAAAATCGAAAATACCTGTTTTCTCATACCACTCTTTTGATACAGAATCGAATGGTTTTGAAATATTTTCACATATCGAATTCAAAGTGCTATGTTATTATTACTTAATATTCATATGGCGAAGGCATAGTCTTCTTCTTCTTCTTTTTTCCCCAAATAAAAGACTCATTGGCGCTAAGCGTGAGGGAATGCTAGACTTTTAGTAATTTCTCCTCCTGTGAGAATAAAAGATCCCATTAAAATAGCTAATCCCATGCATATTGTCTGTACATCTGGTAGCACAAATTGCATAGCATCATAAATAGCTACTTCGGGTATTATCCATTTGCTTGGAAAATTTATAAACAAATACAAATATTTGATATCATTCTCTATACTGAGATATACCATAAGGCCAATAAGTTGATTCGATATCACACTATCAATTCCTTGGCCTAAAAAAAGTTGTCTTTTTGGACAAAGTCAGTTGATTAAGATCCAATTTTATCCCTTAGGAGCCGTACATGCACCTTTTGATACAGTTCACCAAAAATTGTGAAAAAGAATCAATGTGTAGATTTCAACCCTCTTTCTTTGTTCACAGTAGACTTTTTCGAACTTCTAATGAAAAGTCTTTTTCTTACATTTTTCAAGAAAGATGACTTTTGACCCGTTTATCTATATTAATCTATATTCATATTATATTATAAAAATAATAATACACTAAATACTTATTGAACTAACTTCTCATTGATGTATTGTTTTCATAGAGATCAAATCCAAATCATGATGTAATTTTCTTTTTTTTGAATGGGCTTCTTCAATTCTTTTAAGTTTATGTTCTACTCCGAGTAAAGATCTACTTGATTTGGATTTGCAACATATAGCACAAACACTCCAATATCACATCTTTTTGCTATGACTTCTTTTCTTCAATTTATTTCATGCATTTTCCAACAAATATAAATATATGATAAATACATGATAGAAGTACTAATTGTAGATATATTACCAATTGGGTTTTTTTCTAAACAGAGCTTGGATGCTTCATTTTATTGGTCCAACCAAGTCAACCATAAATTATTGTAAATTTCTAATATTAATCTGGATACCCCCCAAGAAAAAGATCTAATTACACACTTCACGCTCCAAATTTTTGTTGATTCAATCAACCTTTTTGGGGATGAAAAAAAGGATATCTCAATTGGGGGAGAGAATGGGGATATCCCATATGACCCAATATATCTGACAAGTTGCACTATACGTCAACCCAAGATGCATCTTCCTCTCTAGGACTTTGAAAGGGTACTTTAGGAACACCAATAGGTCTATAAAAAAAAAGGAACACCAATAGGCATTAAATGAAAAAGAATTGAATTAAGCAGTATATCTCGCTTTGATACAGAAATGTAACAATGGGTTTATTGTCTTAATAATGATTGGGTTTTATCATATTTTATTTATAGATAGAATAAATTTGTAAAAAAAATCCTAAATACAAAAGGAACACCAAGTGACTCAAGGAAAATTCTTACAAATAGGTCCTTTGAGTGATGAACAAATATGTTGCATTCACTAATATAAAGATATAAACATTCATATAAAAAATGGTCAACCCCCCTCCCCTCCACCATTATGCATTCTTACTTATCGGGTATAGAATAAATCTGCTTCTTTTGTTCCTACGAATAGAATTCTTCCATTATTATTAAAAAATAAAACAAATATTAATCCTTTACCCAAGATAATCCACTAGAAAGAGAGGGTCTATAGTATAATTTTTACGCTACAATAAAGTTACATAGTGTCCATTTTTTGTTGATATAAGATATATTTTCATGGGTTTGCCTTGATATCATGTTCATACTGTCGTATTAAATGATCCCTGTCGTTTACTTTTTGTCCATATAATGCATACAGCTTTGTTTGCTTGTTAGGTTGGTTCGATGGCTTTATATGAATTAGCCGTTTTTGATCCCTCTGATCATGTCCTTGACCTAATGTGGAGACAAGGTATGTTTGTTATACCCTTCATGACTCATTTAGGAATAACTAATTCATGGGGTGGTTGGAGTATCACAGGAGGGACTATAATCAATTCAGGTATTTGGAGTTACGAAGGTGTGGCCAGGGCACATATTATGTTTTCTGGCTTGTGCTTTTTGGCACTTATCTGGCATTGGGTATCTTGGGATCTAGAATTCTTTTGTGATGAACATACAAGAAAGCCTTCTTTGGATTTGCCCAAAATTTTTGGAATTCATTTATTTCTTTCAGGGGTGACTTGTTTTGGTTTTGGTGCATTTCATGTAACAGGATTGTATGGTCCTAGAATATGGGTGTTTGATCCTTATGGACTAATAGGAAGGGTACAATCCATAAATCCCGCATGGGGTGTGGAAGGTTTTGATCCTTTTGTTCCAGGGGGAATAGCCTCTCATTATATTGTAGCAAGGACATTGGGCATATTAGCGGGTCTTTTCCATCTTAGTGTCCATCCACCTTGACGTTTGTACAAAGGATTGCATATGGGAAATATTGAAACCGTTTGCTCCTGTAGTATCGCTGCTGTCTTTTCTATAGCTTTTGTTGTTGCTAGAACTATGTGGTATGGTTAAGCAACTACCTTGATTGAATTATTTAGTCCTACTCGTTATCAATGGGATCAGGAATACTTCCGGCAAGAAATATATTGAAGAGTTGGTGTTGGGCTAGCCGAAAATCAAAGTTTATCAGAAGCTTGGCCTAAAATTCCTAAAAATTAGCCTTTTATGATTACGTTGGCAATAATCCGGAAAAAAAAGGATTGTTTAGAGTGGGCTCAATGGACAGTGAGGATGAAATAGCTATTGGGTGGTTAGAACACCTTATCTTTAGAGATGAAAAGGGGCATGAACTTTTTGTACTTTGTATGCCTACCTTTTTTGAAACATTTCCGGTTATTTTGGTAGATGGAGGCAGAATTGTTAGAGCCAATGTTCCTTTTTGAAAGGCGGAATCGAAATATAGTGTTGAGCAAGTAGGTGTATCTGTTGAGTTCTATGGTGGCAAACTTAATAGATTCAGTTATAATGATCCTACTATTATGAAAAAATATGCTAGACATGCTCAATTGGGTGAAATTTTTTAATTAGATCGTGCTACTTTGAAATCTGATGGTGTTTTTGTAGCAGTCCAAGGGGATGGTTTACTTTTAGACATGCTTTGTTTGCTCTGCTCTTCTTTTCGGATACATTTGGCATAGCGCTAGAACCTTATTTAGAGATTTTTTGCTGGTATCGACCTAAATTTGGATGCTCAAGTAGAATTTGGGGCATTCTAAAAACTTGGCGATCCAACTACAAGAAGAAAAGTAGTCCGATACAACATTGTTTTGTTCCTTTTGGACTTTAATTTCTTTTTGTGATTGGAATTTGACATAGGGAACCAGATAAATCTTGAGTTGAATCGCTACCTTCTCTTTTACTCGTGTTCTTTCTTTTTATTTATCCGAGAGATGATCCCAAATAAACAGGTATGAAAGCTATATAGCTGTATAATAGTTCCAACTATAAGAAGACAAGTAGTTTGATACAACATTGTTTTGTTCCTTTTGGACTTTAATTTCTTTTGTGATTGGAATTTGACTTAGGGAACTGGATAAATCTTGAGTTGAATCACTACCTTTTCTTTTACTCATGTTCTTTCTTTTTCTTTATCCAAGAGACGATCCCAAATAAACAGGTATGAAAGCTATATAGCTGTATAGTAGTTGATTCCAATTGCAAGAAGACAAGTAGTTTCATATAACATTGTTTTGTTCCTTTTGGACTTTAATTTCTTTTTGTGATTGGAATTTGGCATAGGGAACTAGATAAATCTTGAGTTGAATTGTTACATTTTCTTTTACTCTTGTTTTTTCTTTTCTTTATCTGAGAGATGATCCCAAATAAACAAGTATGAAAGCTATATAGCTTAATAGTAGTTGATTTTAATATTAAAATTGTTAAATATTTAAATTTTAATTAAAAACTATTCAAGAAACTTTTGTAATCTGTTAGGGAAAAAAAATTAAAACACACAAATAAATTATATAAAAAATTAGATATAAGTTAAACGAAACATATATAATTAGTTATGGAAAAAAATTAAAACACATAAATAATATTATAATTAATTGAAATAGATCTAAAAAATATAATTTTAAACTAAAATAATCTAATGATAGGTCTTAGGGCATTTGAATTTTGGAAATTTTTTCTGAAAAATATTAAAAAGCATGTATAAATTATATAAAAAATTACATATAATTTAAAAAATACATATAATTAGTTGTGGAAAAAATAGATATAATTGATTATGATTAAAAGAATCTTTGGTATTTTTAATTAAAAGAAAAGAAATAATAGTGTCAGCTCCGAACCTAACTCTGAAGTAGAGTTTCCAAAGCACATAATCATATCAAACCTCATTCGAAGCACTAGAATAATTCCAAAGATGTCCATACATATTACCTACTTGTATATATATAATAGATATATTATATCATTAACTTTTTTTTACCAAAATTATATTCTTGTATATTATTTTAAAATTAAAAAATAACATTAATTGATATTTTTATTTATCTATTTTTAAAGACATATCAATTTTTTTTAAAAAACTATAAAATTACATTTCTTACATTTTAAAGTTAAAAAGAAACAAAGAGTGGGAATATATATCTATATACTACCTCTATTTTTTTTAGTTCTCGCTTTCAAAAAAATTTTGTAATAAAGTTAAAAAATAAAGACAATATTAATTACTATTTTTTAATTATATATTTATTTATTTAAAATTCAAATATAATATTAATTAATAATTTTTACATTTTCATTTATTAAAGGGCATATTAAAAAATTTAAAAAATTGTAACACATTAATTATATTTCTTAATCTTAATTTGTAAAACAACAATATATAAAAAGAAATGGATAGAGAATATATATTTTGGAGTAAAACTAAAACCGGGGAATTAATAATTAACACAAAAACTAAAAGCTCTCAATCAAAGGGGGAAAAAAAAGAAACTAAGGACTTGCTTGAATGTGTTTTTTGTTTTGATGTTTTTAAAATAGTTTTTTAAAATTATTTTTTAAAATAAGTTTTGGGAATAAAAAAATTCATTTCAGTAATTGTTACCAAAATTATAATTAGTAAGTATTAAATGTGTTATTTAAAATTTATAGTTTTATCATTAATGAAGTGAGTATTTTCCGTATTTTCTTATATTTTTCAGAACAAAAAATATATAATACCTTAAAGATGTTCTAAGTTTTCTATTCTTTTATTTTTTTTATTTTTCACATCATTTTATAAAAAATATGCTTACTAAATAAGTTTTCTTATTTTCATATTTTTAAAGTAAAATATGCTAGAAGCCGTAACTTTTTTTCTCGGTACAAAAGGAAAAAACTTAGGTGCTTTTCCTTAGGTGTTCCAATAACCACTTGACACCTAGTTATTTTTTCACACCATATATCCTACTCAATAACCATATACCAACTGTGTTAGTTTATTAAAAAACTCAAAATAATTTAAAAAAATTAATTCTCTACCCTAACTCCAATTTTATTTACCTCAATCAAAATCTGCAACGCAGCTGCTACTTCTTGAATCCGTGTTGGCCGAAAGCTAGGTAAGCTTCCATTCTTTTATTACTATTATTATCAATCTATGACCAGTCGACTTCTTGAATATGTTCGGTGGAAAGCAAGATAAGCTTCCATTCTTTTATTATTATTATTGTTGATGATTGTTTTTTCTTGAATGTGTTTCTTGGTTGCTTCTACACTGAACGATGTTTCGTGATTTTTTTTAATGGAAAGGTATTTTCGGTGGCCAAAAAGCTAGAAAGATAAGATTTTAGTGAATAACATTTTCATAAAGGACAAAACTAAAAAAAGACAACAACGAGAGATTATTGTTTGGCTAACCTTTTCCATTCATTATTTAATAATGTAAATGTGAATACCTCCATTAAATAATGAGTGGAAAATGTTAGCCAAACAGTACTCTCTCGTTGTTGTCTTTTATTAGTTTTATCCTTTATGAAAACGTTATTCACCAAAATCTTATCTTTCTAGTTTTTTGGCCACTGAAGATACCTTTCCATTAAAGAAAATCACAAAACATCGTTCAGTATAGAAGCAATCAAGGAACACATTCAAGAAAAAACAATCATCAATAATAATAATAATAATAATAATAATAATAATAATAATAAAAGAATGGAAGCTTACCTTGGTTTCCACCAAACATATTCAAGAAGTCGACTGGTCACGTATTGATAATAATAGTAATAAAAGAATGGAAGTTTACCTATCTTTTAGCCAACATTGATTTAAGAAGTAGCGGCTGGGTTGCAGATTTTGATTGAGGTAAATAAAATTGGAATTAGGGTAGAGAATTAATTTTTTTAAATTATTTTAAGCTTTTTAATAAACTAACCCCGTTTGTATGATTATTGAGTAGGATATATAATGCGTAAAAAAATATCTAGGTGTCAAGTAGTTATTAGAAAACAGAACCTAAAGCACCTAAGGAGAAGCACCCAAGTTTTTTCCGGTACAAGAAGCTTCATGCATTGCATTGCATTCTGAAGGGTCACTTTCAATAAATTAGTTAATAATTAATGATTTACTTATGTTAAAATGTTTCACAGGCCCACTGAGGAAGCACTATGGCAAATTATTAATATTAATTAATACTCCTTTTATTTTAAAATAATTATCACCGAGTTATGCACAAAAAATTAATATATATTTTAAAAGTTAATATAATTTTATTTTTTTTATAATACCCTTATTAATTATATATTGTAATATCTAATACTTCTCTATTTTGTCATGTGAATTTGTTAAAAATTGATAACATTATTTTAAAAATTATAAAATAATAATTATTCTGCAATATGGAATCAATAAAATATGATAATCATTTTGAGACTCCCAATATTAGGGTCTATTTGGATAACAGTTATGAGACTTGATAAGTGCTTATTGTAGTCCATAAATACTTATAGTGCCATATTGTCAAACATATCAGATTAACCCAATAAGTACTTACAATAAAAATATCACTTATTTGCATAAGTGAAAAAATTTTATTTATTATTTTTAATAATCAACTATACTAAAATTAATTCTATAAAATCAATTATATTTAGAATAAGTTATATAAAATTTAATCAAACACACTATTAGCTAATTAGCTAGTTAAGTAGCTGTCACTTTCCATTAGGAGATTTTTTTTTTTTTTGGATAGAAAAAGAGGGATGCCCAGATTACGGAATATATATTTGCCGTCACTTGCCATTAGGAGAATCGAAGAGACAGATAACCCCATGGCGGATTACTCGTCTTGTTTGAGAAAGAAACAAAAAATATAAAATAATCAATCAATATATAATACTCCCTCTGATCCTATATATAAGACCTTTTATTCTGATTCTAAATATAAGATCCTTTACAATATACGATGTAGTATTTATTATATATTTCTAAAAAAAATGTTCCTATTTAATGTATTCAAAGAGAAAGAGAGAGATTAAATAAGGGTAGTTTTGGAAAAATATTGGAATTTTTGGAGAAATCAAGGTAGTTAATTAGTTTTAATTCCAATTCTTAATCTACGTAATTCGGTTAAAATAATTTTATATTAATGATCAGAGGGAGTATAAAGTAAGAAGAAGCCGCTCTTTTTATTTTTATCTTGAGCTCTATGCCCTTTTTTCCTTTTTTATCCCTTTTTCTATTTGGGTGGATTCCACTTTTTGGGAGTTGGAAGAGTTAGAGATAAATTTTATTTTTGGAATTTAATATTTTTTTAGAAATAAGTAAAATGTCATCCACATTTTCCCACACGAATGCTCATGCAGAAAAATCTAGTTGTAAGGAAAAGGAAAATACAATTTTTTTATTCATTTCCAAATATAAAATATTTATTGCTATCAAAGATTGGTCTAGAACTTGGTTCATATCTCAAAAAAGTGTTGTCGCTAAAAAAAAAAAAACTCAAAACAGTGTTGATTTAAATTTTGCTATTGATATGTAAATCTTGCTTATGGATAATAATTTTTTTGAAGACTTTTTGAATTGTAAAGCATGCAGCGAGTTTAACAGTTTCCAAAATTTAGTTCAACTAAACTTTATCTTCAGTCTACACACACATATATTATATGTATTTTTAAATTTTATTTTATTTTCATAATTTTGAAATCTATCTTTGTTTAGCTAAAATTTGAAATGAACATAATCTTTAATGATTCATTAAAGATAATAACTTAAATTAAAACTTTCTAAATAAGAATTGAACTTTCGGACTTCTATGTGCCTTATTTCTCTAAAATCTTTTCTCTCTCTTTTTTAAATAAAAAAGAATTTGAAAAAGGAAGAGATCAACTATCTGAAATAGAAATAAATAATTTTTCCAAATGTCAAATGGAAACCTTTTCTTTTATCGAAGATTGGCCGTTGATTACATGATCAGGCCATTCTTTCTTTTTTCCTATCAAAACTCAAAATATTTATTAAAATTTATGCATTATAATTAGATTGTAGATACTTAATTAATAATAATTCAAATAAATAAAGAGGTTTTCAAATCAATTATTGATAGACATGAGAAAATAATCCTTAAAGCTTCAATTATGAAGCAAATTTTGTAATCATAATTACAGTGACAGTATTTTATTTTATTTTTTATAAATAATTACAGTGATAATGAAAAAATATTTTTTATTTATTATTTTGTTACATTAGATATAATTAATTTGCAAATTGAAATGATCTAGACTTAATTTGTGACTATGTAATTAATTATGAATTATGAACTAGCAGTGACTCATTGTTACGGAGGATTTTCATTTTTTAAAAAAAGTCAATCATAATACGGTAATCAATGTTGTTTTTATAATATATATTTTTTGGAGAGGGAGTGATGACGTACGGTAATCATATGGTAAATTGGTTTTTTATATATACATTCATTGTTGATATATATATATATATAAATAAGTCATAATATTTATAAACTATGAATACCAAAAATTATTTCTTAGATTTTATGTAAATATAGGGAAAAACATATTTACTTAATGCTAAAGAACATTAATAAACTACTCTCTCTTTGTATTATTAAATGTTTTGCATAACAAATTTCTGATCCAAAACATAAGGTATGATATGTTTTTTTTTATTTTATCCTTATTTTTAATTCTTTTTACTCCTCATTTATAACTTTATAATGCTAATAGAATGAGTTATTTAATAAGTGTAAAATAGAAAATCTTAGTATTTTTAGCATTAATTTTAGTTAAAAAAATGATTTTCTTAATATGCTTGTAATTGATACAAAATATTTTACAATATGGACCGGAGGAGGGAGTATACGTTAAATCACATATTCAATAATTGAAGGAATTATCTAAGTACATTAGGTCTAAAATTCAAGCATTTAATCTATCTTCTACGAAATTGAAAATTGATGCAAACTATATTGTGGGAATTGCAAAGACAATAGAGAAGATTGTGAATTGTGATGTTTTTAAATTAGAAGATACTATTTGTGCAACGGTTGATTAAGTTGTAATCTACTTAAATAATTGAAAGTTTAAAAATAACAAAATTCCAAAATAAATGAATAGTAAAAGTTTTTTATTTTTTTCCCTAAGTCAAATGAGAGACTTTGAGTTTATTCCTTTTTACAATAGACGATGAGCTTAAATTTAGAAAGACAAGATTTGGACGAAGTAGTTTCATGAAATGATTTAAGGGTTGAGAAGTTGTGAATTGATAAATGCAAAATTTATATTAGTTTGGAGATGAAAAACTACATATGATATGATAACATTCATATTATTTGCTACACAAATCAGTAATGCATTTTTGTTCCACCATAAAATACTAGTAGTTGCATGGAAAATGAGTAGTATTTTGTTTTGTAATCTTGTTTCAATTTTATTAGAATCAGTATCGCCATTGAACCCATGAGGCACCGATTTACATTTCATAGTTAGACCACGGTCAGAATATAGTTGAATCGATTATAATCAAATTAATATATTTATATTAATATATAGTAAAATATTATGTAAAAATAAAATTTTGAAATATATATGTGAAATACTAACTCAAGTATTTTCCAAAATTCCAATATCTAACAGTTGAAGAAACTTCTATTGTACAATAAAAAAGCTTTAATTTGAAAAGTAAACAAGACTTTTTTATTTTCTTTATTTTGCAATTAGGCCAAACAGGTTCAGAAAGAACTTTTAACTGAAAAATCAAAGTACTTAGCTTATATGTAATTTTATGATAGCATCTAATATTTATCTCTTTTTTTTTTGCCAAACACCTAATATTTATCTATGAGTGCATGATTACATCTAGGTGGATAACATGAGCACTTACCGTTTTTTTTTTGTTAAAAAAGGCAGACGTATAGTCAACGGAGCACTTACATTTTCTTATTGTGCATTGGATAAATGGCCCATTAAGAAAACAGCCCAATAGCCCCACATCCCACAAAATAAATAAAAAAAATTAAAAAAATGGGCAAAGCAGATTCTTCACCCTTAAATAGACCACCAGTGTCGCCACTAGTAGCCTGGGTGTCTGAGCCTGGTTCATGGTTTTGAGGTCCGTTCTCGAAACTGGTCCAACAATTAGTAGTCCATTTTGCCGATTAAGCTAGTTTTGATCAGTTTATCTAGTCTTTGATTGGTTCATATAGAGTCTAGTCTTTTATCTTAATCAAATTGGATTGCTGGTTAATTCACTAATTTTTTAGTTGAATCGGCTGGTTTGATTTAATTTTTTTCAACAATTCTTATTTTTCATGAAAAGTACTAGTATATTGTAACATTACCAATTTTTGTAGTACGCAATCCAAATGTGATATAATTTTTAATTAATGAACATTCACATTAAATACCTTTATTGCAATTGTTGTCATCCAAAAGTTAAACAAAGTGTAATTTCTCCTATTGTGAAATTAGACATATTAAATCATTCATTTTCAATGTTTATATTTATTACGTTTTAACCAATTTGACTTAATTGTATTTGTATTCCCAAAAATTCTGTAGTCACATAAGTTGTAGTAGCAAAGGTTTTTTATAATAATTTGTGATGACATTTTTGTATTTTATTGAAAACTTTTACAATCATTCATGATTGTAACGCATCCATAATTGCAATTTCAAATAATAAAAAAAATAAGACCTGCAAGAATATCACCAAACTACTAGTTAATTCCACAAATCTAAGGAGTTGGCACTCACCCAAAAAAAAAAAAAAACTAAGGAGTTGCCAAAGTAAAGTTCTATGACTTTTACAGGTCCACAACATCAAATATCTAAAACGATATAGAAAGCACAGAAAATTCTTCAAGAGCACAACTAATAACATATAGCACTATGTATATAAACTTAGATTGCAATTGAAATTTTATAAGTTCATACCTCCATAGTTGATTATTGAAACTAATAAAGCATCTCATTACTCAATAATCTTTGCTGGCACAGTTGAAGATTGGATTTGGCTATCCTCTTCAATATCTTCCACAGGAGCAGGTATGTTAAGATCTATGCAACGGACCCTAGATTTCATAGAATTGGGAAAGTGCACCTTCTTGTGTCTTCCAAGTCCTTGGCCAGATTCAAACACCTTGAAGCAAAATGGGCACTTCAACACTTTGGGATCTTCAAGAATGTCTTTTTTAGTGACTCTAATACTATCATCTCCATTTTCTTCATCAAATTCACCATCTTCCTTCAATTGATCATTCTTGATGAACCTCTTATGATTTGCTTTGTGCCCACCAAGTGCTTGGTAAGATCCAAAAACCTTGTTGCACATCTCGCACTCATACTTGCCACCTTGAAAGTGAATCCCAACATATGAGTCTTCTTTTTCATCTTCGTTCATTACTTGTTTCTTCTTGATCATTTCTTTGCCTTCGGGCCATTTGTCCTTGGAAAGCACTATGAGAGACCTAGCGGCTTCAATAACAAGAGAAAGAGAATCGAACATCAAACTTGTTTGTTTTGGCTCACCTTCATCAGCTTTTGTCTTAAGTGACAACTTCATTGCTTTTGTTGTGTCATCAATGTTACGGCAACGTTTGGATCTTTTGCCAGTTGGGTAAGATTGATCTGATTCGCTTTCTTGATCTTCATTGGAGTCCGCCACTATTGCTGCAAAGTCTTGATTTAGAGAGCGAAAGTTTTGTATTGCTGGGGAATTCTTCTTTGTCTGGATGGTGTGTGAAGAAGGCGGCAGTGGAGGTTGTTGGGTTGAAGATGAGCCACCATCAACACCGACCATGGATATCTCCGAAGGTTCATGATCGTCGAGTGGAGTTCTTAGAATAGGCTTAGGAGGGATAGGAAGTTTTGCAAAGTGAGATCTCATGTGCCCTCCTATGGCTTTTCCACTAGTGAAGCACCTATTGCAAATCTTACAGATCTTGCTAGAATTGATGTTGTTGTTGGTCCTTTTCTTCTCCATTGTTGCGTGTGGGAGTAAGAAAAGCAGAAAACTGAATGGCTTTTTCTCTCTCTTGTATTGCCTCCCTCTCTCTAGCTTATGGTTATGGGGAATTCTGTGTGCTGCAAGATGCGCAAGGTGGGCTCTTAAATGGCACTAGGTGACAAGCTTTCCTTAAGCAAAAAGAACAAAACTAGAAGGTGTAGAATGAATCATGCCATTGTATTTCATCAACATATCTGAGTACATTGTTTTCAGTCCGAAATGTTGCACTTTTCACGGATTTATTTGAGGAAATCTACAATAAAATTTTTGAAGAATCGGATTGTGCATTTACTTATTTCTTCATTTCTTAAATGCATAATAATCATGTGAAATACAGTGTGAAATACAGTGTGAAAGGTATGAATCTAAAATAATTTCTCTTGAAATCTCGATAGCATACGTGTCGGCTTGCATTTATCTTGACGAATCCATTTTCTGAATTTGGTTAATTAAAGTAAGCAATTCATGACGATTTTAAAATTTTATAATAAAAATTTGTGTTACCTATATAGGGATATGAATATAAACCTGAACCCGACAAACCTAGACCGACCCAGGTGAATTCAAATTGACCTAATGGAGAAAAATCAAATTCGGTGAAACAGAAGGCATATTAGATTAGGCTGGATCCCTAGTTAGCCCTTCGGACCAATCGAACCAGCTTGGAGTTCTATATATATAATTAAAAAAAATACCTGTGCAAATACGCTGCTCTATCCCCAAATTCACACGCATCAATACAAACATCAAGCTTCGCATAGACATAAATCGCTTTTTGCCTCTCCAGTTCGCCTCACTTGCTTCTGCCTTCTCGTTATCTCATCAACTCGCGAGTTAAAGGTCCAATGAGTTTGCCCACTTGCTACCCCGTTCTTGATCTTTGCTTCTACTTTGATCTTTATCCTCGTTTAGGTGCTTTGGGTGTCCAATTACTCATTGTACTTTTTCAATTTCAATGCATGTCTTGGTGATTAATAGTAACCCAATGGGTATTCTCAGATCTCCCTCTCCCTCTCTCTCTCAAGTCTTGATGGTCTAGTCTAACTTGTTAACCTCTCTCTCAATCAAACACTGTAGTCATGGCTCATTAACCTCTATTGGTGATTGTCCTCCTTACGAGGATCGTTTGGATGTAGACATTTGAACTTAATAGATTAATTATGTCATTTTTAATATTTTTAATACATTGTTTGCATATTTACTCTATAATATAGGAACTATGAATAATTATGGAATTATTCAAAATATTTTTGATTAATCATCATTGCGGGAACAATAATGAATTAAGACCAATATAATTTTAATTGATGATAATATATGGAGATACAAATCAAATTCATAGACACCTATTAGAGAACAATATGACAAATGGATAACGTTATAAGCATATTTCATTATAGTTGTTTCATCTAGCTCTCAGATCAGATATAGCTATAACTTCCTACATGAGGAATATTATGTCTTGATATAATCAAAATTAAAGTCACCTTTTAACTAGGAGATGATAAAGGTTATTGTTGAGTATAGTGGGATTTATGTGAAGGATGTTGTGTGCTCAAGATGGAATTCGCCCATCTTAATATAAGAGAGAAATCTCTGGCCCCATGATGGAATGAGATTAAGAAATGTATGCCCATACTCAAATGGAAGAAGTTTTATTTATTGTGTCGGTCAAAGTCTGAGATTGTAAAAACATAGTTAAACAATGTGAGGGTGACAGCTCGTTGTCTCATAATTGACCTAAATATTGTGTAACAAAAAGGGATATATCATGTTTTATAGTATAGACTTTATTAGATTATCAACATTTATATAATTTGGATAGTCATAATGTCTTATTAGAAGTCACTTATGAATTATAGGCCAAAAGGGATTTTGAGCCTACTATTAATATTATACTTCCTCTAATCCATATTATAAGGTTGTAGAGTTTTTCTTAATTTATAATATAAGGTGTCATGTAGTGATTTATTATTTTTTCCCCTAATTTATTTTATTACCACTAGTCTTGTAACTTGTGCAATATTTAATGCAATTTACTATATATTGCTTTAATGATAATTACATTCTCTAATTAATATGGGTAAAAATATGATTTTTAAATTTGTTTAGAAGTTTAAGGATGTAGCAAATTTTTTTTAAGACATGTAAAATTGTTGGTAGCACATTATATTATGAATTGAGGGGAATATGAACCTACAGAATTGCACACAAGAATAGATATAGTGTAGACTAGATTGTTCATATACGTTGAATTAGGAAATTGTCCTCATTCAATGTATCTCTTTATTCAAGAGTTTTTCCGATTTAGAATAGAAATATTTTAGAGGGATTCCAAATTTGATGGGGGAGGATATTATTTTATTAATAATAAAATATTATAATATCTCTTCTAGAAGGTGATGGACCAAAATTAATATATATTTTGATATATATAATTTTTTAAATTATTAGTAAATTAATCTTTGAAATTATTGTTTTTAATTTAAATTATAAATTTAAATTAAATTAAATCAATATTTGATCTAATTTAAATTAAACAAATATGTTGATTAATTTAAATGATATATATTTAAATTAATGAATAAATTAATAGATGAGATTTAAATTAATTCAAACTAACTTGGAGAACAAATAGCCAGTTTCTATAAATAGATGAGGTTACAAATCTTCAAAGCAAGGTCAACTCTTGTTACTTCTTCCCACTACCTAAGAGAGAGGGAGAGATAAAGACTACATGTGTGACATCTCATGCAATTAAAAGCTTGGCCAAATGAAGTGCTAATATGAATTAAAAATTCAATTTGAATGGTTTTGACGAAATTCAAGTAGTTGCAAGATTTATTTATAAAGAAAAATTTGGAATTAAAGGGATAAAATTTGATTCAAAGAGGTGTGGCATGTGAATTAGTAATTCCAAGAATCTCTCATGCATTAAATTTTGTTAGAAAGGATTTGGTAGTTTTTTTTTAAATGGTTTAGTTGGGCATTAGTCATGAAAATCATAATATAACATTTTTCCTGATGACAACAGGGGAATTTTTGAAATTAATAAGTTTAAGGGACCAAATGATATTATGTTGAAGTGGAACCTTTAACATTGAAAAATAGACATTTCAATCTTTCTAAAGAGTTCTTATTTGCTATTTTTTTTTATATGTAGCTCAAATTATAGGTTCCAAATTTGGGATCTTGTGTACGGTATGTGCAACTTAAAAATGCCAAGCTAGCTATGGCTAGGGGTGATTAAAACCGAATTGAAATTGATCACTAAATTGAACCAAATAATTTTTTGTGTTTTTGGTTTGGTTATTTTGGTTTAGGTTCAGTTAATTTTTTTAGGGCATTTCAGTAATTTCGGTTTGGTTTGATTGTAGTTTTCATAAACTTAATAAACTGAACCAATCAAATATATATATATATACATACATATATATATATACATACATACATATATATATATATATTCTTTTTTTCCCTGTAAAAAACATAGTCTCCTCATTTTGTTTTTCTCAGCCCACAAACTACAAAGTGTCTAAATTCAACCCAGTCAAATATGAACTTTGAAGCACCTGGCCCAGCCACCCACCCCAAGCTTGCTGAACTGAAGCATGCACAAGTTACTTTCAAACATGAGACACCTATCCATATCGACACAAGTAGAGCAGGAACAGAGGCTTTTTGAAACCTTAAATTCCTTTTCCCTAAATTCATCATTGTTGCACTGCATCTCCCTCCCAGACACCACTCGGCGTAGGTGCTCCCTCCCTCCAGCCTCTGCCTCCATGCTCTTGGCCTCCATCTCGCTCCCAGAATCTCTGCTCTCCGCCTCTCTCACTCCGCTCTTACTGTTGCTTTCATTTTGACTTTATTCTTCTCTACAAGACAGCAATTGCCTATTGGTTCTCCATTCATATGATCGTGTCGCATCTCGCAATAGGTCACCTCTTCGTTGTTGAGTTTGAGTCCATTCTCATTTCAAGTTTATAGTCTCCATTCTCTACATTTTTGTTTAGCTCAAGATAAATTAAATCTATTATGTCAATTATGAATTCACTAGATGATGAACTAGAATTATAGATGATTTTCTATTGTACCATAAGTTAAGTGCATTACCTACTTATTTTCACTAGCAAAAAAATGAGTAAATCTTTTAACCTAATTCAGGTATCTTTTGGTACTGTCTGCCTTGGTTCTGAAGCCATAAGCTAGTTGGATAAGTTGTAGACTCTTTGGAAGCTGAAGCTGTGTTATTAGTTCTTTTCTCTAGCAAAAATTGTGATTATTTGTTATTGTATAATCATTACTATTTTGCTTTTCAAATTAATCACAAGCTGAAGTAGTTTCAAAATTCATGGTTGTTTGTTATTGTATAATCTCTAATGTTTAGGTTTGTGGGGGGAAAAAAGGTTTGGCTCTTGTATAGGCCAAAACTAAAATGAATGATGTTCAGTTTGATCCAATTTTTTCTAGAATTTCTGTTAAGTTCGATAAAAAAATACCTGTTATTTCGGTTTTTCAGTTTTCATACTGAATTGAATAGATGGACCAAATGCTTACCCCTAGCTATGATGGGCTCTTCATGAGCTATGGTGGGTGTTGCAGAATCTCTATATAAACACCAAGCCTTAGTGTCTCAAATGGAAGAGAAGGCTAGGGTTTGAGAGGAAACATTGGGGGAAGTGTTTTTGAGGTGTTTCAGCTCTATTTTCTTCAATTTCTAGCATTAAATCTGGAAGCATGATATTTCTTTTGCTCTCTTCTCCCTTTTATGCTAATTTGCAACATAATTTTTATTTTGAGATGTTGAAATTTGAATTTGTAGAGCTTGTGGGTGGCCTTTGGTTATTGGACATACTTAGAAATATTGTGTAGAAGCTTTCTAATGCTATGAGTATCTTTGTATAAAAGGATTTTATGTTTTGTATGTTGAAATATTAAAGTTGATGCAAACCCTAAGGTGTAAAGTAAATATTAGGATTTTGATAGAATTAGTTGGTGATTTTGCTTGTGTAACATATTTACATGCCGATAAGCATGTGTACAAAATCTGGTTGAGTTTGGACTTGATTTGGGTTATTGAATCTAGTTTGAAAGTTTAACTCATTTTAATGCATAATTGAAGTTTTAACTAGGAATGGGTATGATCATTGTAGTTGTGGTTATGGCATGATAAATTCTTGTGCATGGAACCAATGTGATCTAAGGCGTTATTTATGGTTGTTGTTTAATTGTGTGTTTGGAACTTGTTGTGTATCTTTTGGGCATGTTTAGCTATTTATTAATCATTTCTCACGAATTGTGTATAGCTTAGACCACTTGAACAGCTTGCCACACTGTTGTTTTCACATTTGGTTAGGTTGAGATAATTGGAGAGTATTTCTATTCTTTATATTAAGCATGAAACTTGTCATAGTATATTATAATATCTAGTTACATCATATAGATGTATATATATAATGATAATGATAATAGTGATTTATGTTAGCTTTTTACTATTGTGCATCCTATGCTTATATTATGTGATATTAAGGATTATAGTTCACTAACATTGACATATGTTTGTCTATGACTAAAGTATATTCCTATATCTATGACATGTTGGCATTAATGGCTGTGCCACATTAAGTCATGTGGACTGTGTATAAAATTGATGATGATAATGGCATAAGATGCAATCTTCTAATTAGGCATCCCCATGTATGTATATGATGATTATGATTATGATTATTGACTTTAATGAATGTGGCCTTTTGATATTATTAATCATGGCATTATGGTGGCATCACTTATGGCATATTGGAGTTCCTGGTTTACATTGTGTTAGGTGATAATGTATTGAATACCATGTGGTATATTGATCAATTAAATTGCACATAAGGTTTTGTGCACAGGTAGTGAGACTTATAATATTATTGTCACTAGATAGTTAACCTTTGGCTAAAAGACCCAGGTAGCAGTGGATTGGGGATACACTTCTTCTAAATTACAACCAATTTGAGGTTGTATATGAAAAGGGAAATCATGGTCCAACTACCATAGAGGTTGTAATATCCCTATTTTTATGGGATGTTATAAAATGAATAAAAGATGAGAAACAAAGTGAGACGAAAATGCTATATAGAATTGGTTTTAGAAGAAATTAATTTCTCATCTAATTTTCTGAAGAAGTTATGTTTGCTCAATAATTGGAATTAATTTTCCATAAGGTCCTTAGCAGAAATTAATTCCAGAACTTACCCTGAAAAATATATAATATACCACTTGAATGAAAGCCCGCTCCAAGCTGAGCGCAATGGTATAAGTATTGCATTCCCAGGAGGTCCAGATTAAGAGATAGACCAATTTGAAGTTAGTGTGAATAGTGAAAAGGAAATAATAAAAAATTGGTCTTTGGGTGAAATTACAAGAAAGTGCCCGAAAAATAAATAATTATTTTTTGACCCAGCTTAAGGGCAAAACGGTCATTTTCCAAATTAGAAGTAAAATGTGAATAATGCATTTAAGGCCCAAAAATGAAAGAGCTGATATCGTAAAATGCAAAAGAAAGAAGGGCAAAGATGTCTTTTTTCCTGGTTAAAAGGAAAAATGAGAAAATTATATTTTGCTCTCAAGAATCAAGAATATTTACAATTTGGTCCCATAAGAATGATTTCAATGTGAAAGGGGAAAGAGAAAGAAGTTTGGGAAAATTACACCTAATGACTCGAAAGTTTAAAAAATTATAAATTTGCCCCAGGTGAAGGGTATTTTTGTAAATATGAAAAATTATAGTCAAAATGTAGTTTTCAATGAGTTAGACCCAATGAAATATAGTATGAAATTTATTAAGATCAAAATAATATTTATTGGGTAATTAGGGTTTAATATTAATATTTTACCCGATAAAGGTCATTTAAACTGCAGGAAAAGGCAGTACTGATTCAAGGATAATGATTGGATCTTAATAAAATATATTTTGGGTCAAGATAATGATTTTGGACTAAAAGTAATTGTTGGATAATCCTGTACCAATTTAATGACAATTTTGGCAAAAATACTCAATCGGTACGGGTAAATTTAATCGGTAAAGAGTATTTTATTTCATTAAAGTTTATGATGCAATTTTTGGCCAAAAAAGGAAGTGAGCTACATATGATCAGCAGTTAGGGACATAGGAGGAATTTTCTTAAAAGCTTTATAAAAGTTAACCAAGTTTTAGTTAAAATTGACCATGATTTATTTTGACATTTGATATCTTTCCTCTTAAGGCTTGGTTAAGCCTCCTTCTTCACATAATCCAAGTCTGAAATAGAGGGTTAGAGGGAGAGAGAGAGAGCACGAAACAAAAATTGAGAAGAGAAAGAGCAAGAAGCAAGACCAAGATCTCAAGTGTTCAAGGTAAAGTTCTATGACTACTAGGTTGTGCACTTTGGTGTTTAAGAGTATTTCCATGGAATATTTTCCTCTTTTATCTCACTTTAAGGTTCATCCATGGTGACCCAAGAGAGAGAAAGTTGAGCTATGATGAAATCAAACTATAAAAATGCTTAGAAATACTTCAAGATGCAAGGATATTATGACATTAGATTGCAAATTAATCAGGTAGATATTTTTCTATAAATTTATGAAATTTTCTGCCTATTAGGGTTTGAAAAGGAAATGAAATTTCATGATTTTGACCCCAAAAATGGATTCCTTGAGTCCAAAATAGGTAGATACAAGTATGTTGTACAAGAAAAACTCAAAAGAAAGTAAAGTGAAAATTTTAGTCCAAGTATGCACACTTCGTGAATGAGGTTGTGTAATTGGTGGCTAATGGCCTCATTTTGTAATACTATAGGACTCAAAGAAGTGTTAGAAGTTCAAAGGAAAGGTGTGCAAAGTTTGGAAAGAATTGAAAAGCTAAAAGGTAGTTTACTAACCTAATCTTGCATTATATGATTATATAGTTGCAATAGTTTTAATGTTATACCAAATGTTTGCAATGATGTTATGTGATGATTTGTTGATATTGAATGAGTTATTTGAGGGGTTTTGTGACCCCGGGATGTCCAAAATATAAGGGGAAACTTTGTCCAATTTTCAATAAAATGTTTAAGCATAAATGATTCTGAATGTTTGAATGATGACTTAATGAAGTGTGCTTGCATTATATGATTATATATTTTCTTGATTAGTGGTAACTACTGAGATTCTTTGAATCTCATCCCTTCCAAATGCTTACATGTTTAGGGCCAATCAATGCAAGGAATCCAAGAAGAGCTAAAGGAAAAAGAGGAAGAGAATGATGAATAATATTATTATGAAGTCTTAATGTTATGTTTTGGAAATTTGTATAAGTTTGTATGAAAGGGATTAATCTTGTATGATGCCCTGAATATATTCTTTTAATTCCTCTATGATATTATGCATAAAATTGGAGCAATAAATGTCAATGTAAATGTGTTGTGAAGCTTATTATGTAAGCTATGGCATAAGTTTGTTTGAGATGACTAGTATTAACTTAAGTAGGAGAACTCTATTTGAAATAGAGCATCCTATATAAGTTTTATACATTCTCTTAAAATAGACAGAACAAGCTTTTCATAGAGCTAAAGAACACTTAAATTGGATAAATGTATGACTTATAGTGATTTTTCAAAGTTAGGGTTCAGAACAGAGAAAGATTGGGAAAACTGGAAACTGAAAGTTAGGTATTGGAAAATTAAAAAGATGATATAAATCTTGAAGAGCTCCAAAAATTCAGTGGTTTATATTTATGGAAAGGTCTGTGTTTTAAGTTTCATATGCCACTAATTTGGGGGTAATTGGAGCTATATGATAGGAGATATGGAGGTTTTCCCAAACTGTTCCAGCAAAAGTGGAATTCTGACCCTTTATAATTTAAGTTAACACCATGCCCTGTTCAAGTTGAATAAATGTACAAAAAAATATTTATAGAAATTATACTCATAGGGATTTCCAATGACATAAGGAATTCACAAATGGACTCAGGGTAGAGTGAGATATAAATTTTTAAAGATAAGGACAAAATCCTGAGAAAGAGAAAATGATCAAATGTATAGTAAATGTTTGAGAAATAAACTATATATATTAGTCAAGATAATGCTATGTTTCATATTTTTTCCATGTATATCAGGTTCTTATCTATTTTTAGAGACTTTAATTACTATGAAATGATTTTTCTATAATTAGTTATGAATTTTCAAAGTTTAATTGGTAAAGTGGAAACTACCATATGAACAGTAACTAAAAATTTTGGAAATTATGATTTTCATTTTTATGTGATTTAAGCTTAGGATAAAGTATAATTAGACTTTAAAGGAGTCTAATTCATGAAAAATGAGTCTAAAAAGTAAGGTGTTACAGAGGTAGCTTTTGGCTAGGTCATAATTGGTGGAAAGAGAGTTTAATAATATCTCAGAACAAGACTTTCACCGGTTGTCAGAAAGGGATTACTTATCGAGCTTCCCAAGTGTGTAGGCTAACTCATGCTTTTGCTCAAGTTATTTCTTCTTATATTACACAGATAACCAATATGCCTATTTTTACCACAATAAGTGTAGATTGATGAGCTAGGCATGGTAGTAGGCACAAAGAAATTCAAATAAAAATTACTCTTCTCCTTAGACTTATTTGTGTGGCCAACACCTGACTTGTCAAACACACATTTCTATTTTCCAAGTAAAATATTAACTTATCTTTGCCTTAGGTGAAGTTGGTTAGAACTCTAGTTAAATCCCCTTTCTCTTCAATTAAATTATCACATGAATCACAATAGGATGTGTGTATGTAAGTTTCACATACACTTTTTGACTCTTCTACTTTGTTTTTAAGTGATTTCTTTTTATCATTTCTTTTTTTCAATTCTTTCTCTAAGAAAATAATATTTTTCTTACTTTGTGCAAATGCTTTTACTAATGCATTTAATTTATCATATATTTCATTATAATTATCTTGCAACTCATTAAAAGAAAATTCAGAATCAGATATAAAGTTAGAACATAATACCTCATTATCGAAGTTTACCATCAAGCATGATAAACATGCTCTTCTTCATCTGAATTGGTGCTCTCTTTGCTCTCATCATCATCATCATTATCACCACCACTATCTTTTGCATCATCTTCTGATTCTTGATGAGATACGATGGCTTTGAATAAGAATAACTTTATCTTGTTTTGTTCTATATTAAGTTGTTGAAGTTTCTCTTCATGTTCAACTATGTTCCCAAAAAGTGCAGCTACATATTATGATGATTCTCCACCTGTCTCCTCAATTGTTGTCACTTTTGGTTCCCATTCTTTGAGTAAAATTCTGAATATTTTTCTTACTTACTCTCTTAGCATGTAACTCTTTCCTAAAGCTATTAATTGATTAACAATGTGAGCAAAACAAATTTTATTTCTTTAATAGACTCACCATTGTTATCTTGAATGCTTTATATCCAGTTGCGAGGCTGTTGAGTTTGCTCTCCTTCATACCATCAATACTAGCATGTGCAACTTCAAGAGTCTTCCACATTTCTTTTGCCATGGAAACTCTAAAGAATTCATCTTCACTAAGTGCAAAAATTATTGCATCTTGGCTTTTTTGTTTAGCAACACCTTTCTCTTGTCTTAATCATCCCATTCAAGTCTAAGCTTGGGAGTTGGATTTCCCTCATCATTTATAGTTGTTGGCTCATAGTCTCCTTTGGTAATGATGTCCCACATGTCAAAATTGAGACACTCTATGAACAACTTCATCTTTATCTTCCATAAGTTGTAATTTTCTCCATTGAAATTTAGTGGTATGCTCTTGTTACTTCCTCTTGGCAAGATATGAACATCAAGACCAACTAATTTGAACTCTTAGATGATAAAGTCTTTCATGAGAGAACTTGTTCTGATACCAATTTTTAGATTGATTGGTCACCAAAGAGGGGGATCAATTGGGTATTGCAAATTTTTGCCTTTATGAAGAATAACCAAACAACATAATAAGAAGCATAAAAATAGGGATTAATAGAGCAAGATGAAGATATGAAGCTCGGGGTAGAGAAGAAGATCAAAACACTAAAATTTACACTAGTTCAGCCTAACCACTTGACCTACGTCTAGTTCCCAAGAAATTTACTGGAAATTTTATACTATCTCCCACAAGCTTAATCTTGGTACTTGTGAAGCCATAATATAACACAGGGGATACCACACCCATGAATCACTTATTACACCCTTATAAGATGTTATTATAATGCTCCGTCAGAGTTTTCCCATTCTAAGCAATCTATCCAAGTAGAAAAGAAGTGTTTATAGAAAAAAAAATCTCTTTCATAAAGAGTAGAATGATACAATGAAACCCTACGAATTCAAACAATAGAAATTTCACAAGATATAACTCAAGATTTGTGTTGCTCTCTTTGAAAGAATAAAAAACAAGTTTGTGACTTACATTATAACTCACACATTTAGAACTCTATAGAAATGAGTTTGGAAGATCATATTTATAGATAAAAGAGAAATATAACTATTAGATATAAAAACTAGCCATTATGAGCTCATGGTACTGTCTTAAATGAATAAGAAGCCCTTCCTTAAACGTTCAAGAACCATTCCAAAGCCATTAAAGTTTCGATTAACATTCATGGTATACTCCATGATCGTTTAAGAGCAATTCCCAAGAGTTCTTAGCTTTCAAAACTTCATATAAACATTTAAGATAAACTTTATGATCATTCATGAGCAGTTCCAAAGAGTTCTTAGCTTCTAGAATTTCGATGAATATTCAAGAGAAACTTTATGGTCGTTCAAGTGCTAACGGATGTTCAAAAGGTATAACCTATTGTTAGAAGGCTTTGAATGTCTAGTATTAAATGAAACAAGATTTACTTCATAATCTATCATGTTTTGTGAGATATAATCAAAGAGTGATAACATCTCAAAACTAAAAATTCATATCTCGCTACTTAACTTCAAATTTCCATAACTTTTTCATATAAAATCCATTTTGTGTGAAATAATCATATTTGAAAAGTTTTACATCAAAACAATATGCATTTTGAGAGATATCCAAAAAAATATTGATCAAAGGCCAAACTAAGGTTTTGAGAAATCAGAATTTCACTTTTTTTTTTTATTGAATCTTGCAAATAAATATATAGAGTCGATCATAGTAATAAAAGTCTGGAGTATTTCGAAGTCATGTCCAAGGGAGGTTATGAAATCTACCAGTCCATAAATTTTTAATCCCAAAATTAAATAATAATTGAATTGAGAAAATTAAATTAAAAAGAAAGGAAACAACAAATAAACACAACGCCTTAATTTAATTTAGTAACTAGAAGTGTTAATAGACATTGTTCACCTACCGGGATAACTTAATTCACTTTCTTGATGAGACTCTATGTAATTATAGTGACAATTGTATATATTATGTCATAATTGTAACATCCTACCTCCCGACACCTACAAACTTAACAAAAAACTTCACCTTTCAACCAAACACAACCCTGACATCACGAAAAAAACTCTCCAATACCTCAACACAGCAGAAACAACCCACAAAACACCAAAAACTGGGCTGGGGCCGCGGCCACTACAGTACTGCGGCGGCTCCGGCCTCCCCTGCTTCTCCATTGCTTCTGTCTCCTCTGGCACCACGGCCTGCCTTCCCACGCCGCGGTGCCCCTTGCTGATATACCATATCAGCAAAATCAACATTCTGGGGCGAACTTTCGATGCGCATAACAATATGCTCCGACCTCCGATTGACTTGATTCTGACTCCTACAAGTCAATCTAGTCCCCATCTATCCATAGACACCACTTTTACCTCAATCCTACTCAGTATGGAAATTCTGGACCCATAGATTAGATTTTCTGGTTATCTACATTTGTTTTCTTGAGTCTAGGCTCACTCTTTTCTTTTCAGTTCTTGAAGTTCACCCATAGATTAGATTTTATGGTGGCTAGTCCCAAAATCAATAGTAAAACAAGGAAGATAAATATAATTTACGAAATTATAGAAATCAAATATATATTTAAAGTTCTCCCATAGTCATAATAAAAAATATAAAACTAAGTTAATCTCAATCAGACTACATTCCTACCCCTAATTGAGAATTTGGCAATTCATAAACTTAATCATCACACAAATAAAATCCCAAATCATCAAACAAAAATTACAAAAGAAAAAGGTAGAAAAGATAAAACTCAAAAGTTGCTCCAGAACTCCTTCATTCCCTTGCTCTCTCTGCCTCACGATCACTTCTAATTACTCCAAAAGCTTTAGAATTGTGTTCTTTGGCCTTTGGATGTTCAACTAAATGTGTTTTTGTGTTTCTAAGTGTTCCTTTATATAGAGGAGGTCCAAAAGCCCATAAAAACCCAATAAGTCATGCAAATTGGCCCTAAAACACATTAAAACATAAATATCTCTAAAATCCAAGCAGAATAATCAATTAAGACCTTAAATATAAGTATTTTATAAGTATAAAATAGACACATCAAATTTTCTCACAGTTGAACATTTGCTTGTTCTCAAACAAAACTAAAATTGTGCTACTCTCAAAAAGTCATTTTCTAGATTCATCAAGTCTACTCTCCTTTACTAGTGATAATCCATCACCAATATAGGCAAATAAATACTCAACAAATTAAATATTAGGTTCAGTAGCAACCCATTAATCATTCACATTTATCCATGAGACTTTAGTGTGTGTGTATACCTAGCATATGATAAATCCAGACAGTCAATTAATCAAGATGGAGAAAAATTACAACATTTATTTAAGAATTTAAAATGCCTCAATCAAGTGTGTACAAACATCAACATAACTCATGTACAATGGAGATTAACAGTGATTTATTTATTTATTTCCCTGCATTATGTACTTTAATTCTATTTGGGGATTTTTTTTATTTTTCTTGGGCCATTGTACGCTTTTGTGATGTGAAGATCTTGTGTTGGTGATACGTATTCTTGATTACTTAAGCTAATACAACACATTGCAATAAGATGTCTTTGGCATACTTATAACTTGTACTACACCATTTAACGTGAAGGACAATGCTTTTTGCTGAAGTCCCCCGTTTACTAAGTACAACTCAAGCTAGCATAGTTGATTTTTTTTTATACTTTTTTTTATTTTTGGGTTTGAATCATCTCTCCAACAAAATAATCAATTCATACACAACAATTAAAAATACCCAAATTCCAAAATAAATGTATAATCCATCTTCCTACATACTTAATCACTTATCCACATCTATCACATTCTAAGTCATAGTGCTCAGATGTATAGTCTCAAGACTTATGTTCCTGACTTGAAAATTAACTACCTTACCTCATTAAGCATAAAAATGAATATCCTATGGTAACAGGTAAAATCACCAACTTAGAAAAATAAGTAAAATAAATCCAAATAATGTCAATTAAGCACATAAATTCGTGAAAAATTTCAAATTTTAGCACATCAGAACAACTTTTAAGGACAAGTCAAATAATAACAACCGGATAATAAAATCCTCCCCCCCCCCAATTGAGATCCAACATTGTCCTCAATGTTGTAGGAAATAAAATAAAAATTAAAAAAAATCAAAACTCTCATGAACTTTAGGTTATACTTAAAGTACTCCTTAGAGTCTTTTGTGTGTATTTCAAATTAGTTTCCACCAAAATCAAATTAATCTTGCAACAAATCTTGAGGAAGGGAGTTTAGAGTAATAGGAGCAAGAAAATAAAAATTAAAAACAAAAGCAGAAATTAAAAGAATTAAAATAATGTTGGTTTGCCTCCTAATAAGCGCGAAATTTAATGTCAATAACTAGACTGAGAGTGACGCCTTCAAACTTCCTATAGGGAGATAAAGTGAGCCTTCTTCATAAAGTCTCCATCATAGTACAGCTTTAAGCATTATTCACTCACTACAAAAGTGCTTCCATCATTCCTTTTGATTTCTATAGCCCCATAGGGCCATACATTAGTGATTTCAAATGGCCCAGACCACTAAAACTTCAATTTCCTAGGGAAAAATTGAAGGCGTGAGTTAAACAATAACACTTTTTGCCCAACCTTAAATTCTCCATGTAAAATCCTCTTATCATGCCAAGCCTTGGTGTGATCTTTATAAATTTGGGCATTTTCATAAGACTCCCTTCTTATCTCATCCAGCTCATTTAATTAAAGTATGTGCTTTTCACCTGCATCTTTCATATCATTAAAGCATTGGTGGAGGAGTGTTCTCCCAAGTGTTGAATCCATGAATTCTCTGATGACTTGGGGATTGTCTAAAGAAACATTCTTTGCTTACTACTTCGATATGGCCCTAATGATGCAGAAGGAGGCTGAGTTCCTTGCTTTTCAATTGGGGAATTTATCGGCAGATGATTATATTGATTAATTCCTAGATTTGGTGAAATACTCCACCTACTGGAAAAATTACCCTGATGATAGGTGGAAGGCGTAACGTTTGTTTAAGGGAGCTCGTCTAGAAATAAAGGAGCAGCTATCAGCGGTTGAATTTGTGTCCTTTGAGGACTTATGTGCAAAGATACGTGTTCTCTCTAGGCGAATATGGGAAATGGAGGAGGAGAAGAAGAATTCAATGATATGAGCCTTTTCTCATCTACGACCTACCAGAGGTATCAGTAAAGGAAGTGGATTTGGTAGTAGCAGCGGTAGTGGTGGTTCTAGTGAAGGAAGAAGTAGTCATGACAGAGGTAAAGGTAATTTTGGCAGCGGTCAGTCTAATAAAGGTTGGCATGGCAGCGGGCAATTTTATCGAGGAGGCTTTGACCAGGGGAGCTCTAGTCATAGTAAATTTGCAGGAAGGGACTCAGTCCTATCTTAACACAGTTTAGGTAGTGCCTCCAATCTGTGCACACAATGTGGGAAGAACCATGGTGATTGACCATGTTTGATTTGCTATAACTGTGGGAGACCGGGATATATGTCATGGAATTGTTGTGAGCTAAGGCATGATGATCCAATTAGAAGGCCCATGATGCTAGGATGAGTCTTCATAATTACCCAACAGGAAGCAGTTGTAGCACCTAACTTGATTAGAGGTAAACTTAAACTCAATGGTGTCTCTATTCATGCATTGTTTGATTCTGGTGCATCGTATGCCTTTATATCTTTTGATTATGCTCGAAGATTAGGTATTGTGATAATGGAGTTACCTTTTGAATTGTCGATTTCCACACCTATGGGAGTTTTATTAAGAACTACTCAAGTTTGTTTGAATTGTGTGGTTCATTTTGAATATTGAAGTACTATGCTGGATCTAATCTGTCTACCATTGCAAGAGGTTGATGTGATAATTGGGATGGATTGGTTGGAGGCATACAATGTTATTCTTGATTGTGCTCAGAAGATTATGTCATTGCCTATAAATATCCCTAGTGTTTAAGGGGATGAAAATGTTTATCTGTCCTTTGCCCAAGCCAACAGGTAGTTAGAGAAAGGGTGTCAAGAATTTCTGGTTTTCTTCTCTGTTAATGTGAATGAAGAAGAAGGTATAGAAAGGTATCCAATTATATGTGAATATCCTTATGTGTTTCCAGAGGAAATTACCGGCTTGCCACCACCACGAGAGCTGGAGTTTTCCATCGATTTGGTGCCTGAGACAAGTCCTATTTCTAAGGCTCCATATCGAATGACACCATCTAAATTAAAAGAACTCAAAAAGCAGATTAAAGATTTGGTAAAAAGGAGTTTTATTAGACCAAGTGTCTCACCTTGGGGAGCTTAGTGTTATTCGTTAAGAAGAAAGATGGTAGTCTTGGGTTGTGCATCAATTACAGGTAATTAAATAGGGTAACAATCAAGAATAAATATCCTTTCCCTCAAATCAATTATGTGATTGATCAATTAATAGGTGCCTTGTTTTTGTCTAAAATAGATTTGAGGTCAGGATACCATCAACTTTGGGTATGTGTTGAGGATGTGCTTAAAACAGCTTTTCAAACTCGATTTGGCCATTATAAATTCCTTGTGATGCCATTTGGGTTGACCAATGCCCCAGCAATTTTTATGGATTATATGAATATGATATACCAGCTATATCTAAACAAGTTTGTGGTGATATTCATCTATGATATTTTGATATACTCTAAAAGTGAAGAAGAGCATGCACTCCATCTCCATATTGTGCTTCAAGTGTTATGGGATCACAAATTGTATGCCAAACTTAGTAAATTCAAGTTTCGGCTATGAGAGGTGAGATTTTTAGGCCGTGTGGTTTCTAAGGAAGGAGTAGCGGTAGATCCCAGTAGAATAAAAGTAGTGTTGAATTGGGAGAGACCAAAATTAGTGACCAAAATTCATAGCTTTTTGGGATTAGCTGGTTACTACTGAAGGTTCATTAAGGGATTCCCTTAGCTTGTTATGTCGTTGACTAGACTCACCTGCAAGAATCGATCTTTCATTTGGGATGACAGGTGTGAGAGAGCATTCCAAGAACTAAAGGTTTGTTTGGCATTCTTCTCAGTGTTGATTATCCTTCACCCATTCAAGCCATGCACAGTTTACACGGATGCCTCTAAGAAGGGTCTAGGGTATGTATTAATGCAACAAGGAAGAGTTGTAGCATATGCTTCAAGGCAGTTGAAACCTCATGAAGAAAACTATCCTACTCTTGACCTTGAGCTAATGGCTGTAGTGTTTGCTTTGAAATTATGGAGGCATCATCTATATGGTGCTCGGTTCGAGGTATTTAGTGATCACAAAAGTCTAAAGTATCTCTTTGACTAGAAGGAGTTGAACATGAGATAGGAGATGGGTAGAATTCATGAAAGATTATGAATTTGCTTTGAAGTATCATCCTGGGAAAGCTAATGTAGTGGCAGATGCACTGAGCAGAAAGTTGATCCATATAACCATAATGATGATGAGGGAACAATAGTTGTTGGAAAGCTTAAGAGATATGAAGTTATCCATCAATGTACACCCTGGAATACTAGTATTGTGATCTATCAATGTATCAAAAGATTCGTTGAGAAACCTTTACTATGTTCAATTGGAGGATAACTATCTTTTAGGCATTCGGAAATGAATTAAAATGGCAGACACCCAAGACTTCAATATATTGGAGGATGGTATCATCTGGTATTGCGGTCGGATTTATGTGCCAAATATTGCGGGATTACAAGAAATTATTCTAAAGGAAGCTCACAAGAGTAGGTATACTATTAACCCAGGTACAATTAAAATGTACCAAGATTTAAAACGGGGATATTGGTGGCCAGGAATGAAAACGGACATCACCGAATATGCAGCAAGATGTTTAGTCTATCAAAAAGTGAAAATTGAACACCAGTTGCCAGCAGGTTTGCTACAACCTCTAGAAATTTCTGAATGGAAATAGGATAGCATCTCTATGGATTTTATGATGGGATTACCAAGGACTTCTTTAGGGAATAATGTGATATGGGTAACTATGGATAGATTGACAAAGTTGGCCTATTTTCTTCTAATTCAGGAGACTATTTCGATGGAAAAGTTGACCCAACTATACACAAATGAGATCGTGAGTTTACATGGAATTTCAATGAATATTGTGTCAGATAGAGATCCTTGATTTACATCTAGGTTTTGGAAGTCACTTCTGAAGGCTGTGAGGATGAAGCTGAATTTCAGTACTGCTTATCATTCTTAATCTGATGGGCAGACTAAAAGAACGATTCAAACTCTAGAAGACATGTTGGGGTCTTGTGTTCTAGAGAACAAAGGCAATTGGGATCTGTCATACCTTATTTCCTTTTACATTATTTCCCATATATAATAGCATATATGATCCTAAATGAGCTAATTTATAAGCTTGAATCATTAAAAGTTCAAATGAAAAATTTCAAATTTTCAAAATACTATTCATTTGGTAATTTGATTTTTCCGGCTAAATTTTGAAAAATTATAACTAATTCTAGGAAAATCATGTGAGGATGATTCAAGTCTCTAAAAATAGCTAAAAATATTTTCTACATGGAAAAATATAGAACTAGAATTTAATTGGGTGAACCCATTCAAAAAATTCGTCCAATTATACTGTTCATTTGGTCAAATCTACTTTTTCAGATTTTCTAAACCATTTTCAAAAATTCATAACAATTTGCATACTTATCCAAATTAAGTGATCTTTTTCTATTTGGAAAGCTCCCTATGTCTACTTTCCAGGCATGTATAATATTTATATAGAAAACTGAATTTCAAATGAACAGTATCCATATGACTAATTAGTAGGCATAATGGACAGATTCGCATACCAACTTCCCAACTAAATACATAGCATGATTACATAGCCCAAACTTTTTCAAACTAAGTTTTTAACATTACAAGATACTTAAAATAGCATGATGGCAGCACAGCACAACTTCATGAAAATACATAGGATTTCACATATAATTACAAGAAAACAAGTAACCCAGTGGTTCCTTCATGAGCGATTTCAAGCGTGTCCCACATATCTTTGGCTGTGGAGCATTATGAGACCCTATAAAATTCGTCTTGATTCAATGAACTAACCAGACAGTGTTTTGCTTTGAAGTTAAGCAAAACTCTTCTCCTATCTTCCTCGCTCCATTCAGCCTCTGGCTTCTCTCTGTACTTCCCATCATCCTGCAATGTCATTAGGACAAAATCTCCCTTCTAGATGACAGACCATATGTCTAGATCAATGGACTAGAGATAGATTTACATTCTCATCTTCTAGTATCCATAGTGCTCTTCACTGAAGCCAGGTGGTCTATTTGTATTGTTCCCTCTGGTCGTATACTCTCTCCAAAGCTAGCCATTATTCTTCCCAGACTGTTAAATCCTTTGTTTGGGAATCCGGGCTCTGATACCATTTGTTAGATATGCTGGCTTCCTAAAAGGGGGTGAATTGGGAAGATTAAAATTTTTTGCAAAATGTCAATAAAGTGAAGAAAGCAAAGGTGACAGTAAAACAGAGTATAAGTGAATGACAAGTAAAAGTAGTAATAGAGAAGGGAAGACACAGATGTTTATCCTAGTTCGGTCTCTTAATCTTCACCTACGTCCAGTCTTCAAGCCACCACTTGAGATTTTCCACTATCTTGCAAGAATTCAGTGGGCTTCTTGCAAATGCCACAGTACAACTATGATACTCTATTTTTAGAGCTCACACTTTCTCTCTTTGCACTCTAACTAAGTGCTTCCTCAATCCCTTGTAATATCCCCTCACAAGAAAATCTTTCTTCTAGATGAAGATAAGATTGTTTATAATGAATAAACTCTCTTAATCAGAGTGTATATGAAAGTTGGAGTACAAAGAATGAAGTATGTGAGAGTAGGAGACTTTGATTTGATGATTTAGCAGAGTTTCAGTATATACAAAGTTAAAATCATTTTCCACAACTTCAAATGATGTTATATTTATAGATTTAGGTCTTAACTATATGTTAGAGACAAAATCTATCCATTAGAGATGTTACCCAACGGTTACTCTGAAAAACTATCTGTTCACCAACCGCATTTAATGCTTCTGACATCCAAAGTTCGAATTTTGGTTGGCCAACAGACGAATTTCACAGAAACAAAAGGTTAAAAACTTCAACGTTACATTTCAAAGTTCGTCTGTTGTAAAGTAAAGTTTGAATTTTCATCATTGAGAAGTTTTTCTATGTTGGTACATACGAATTTTCAAGTTAAAAGTTCTTCTAAAAAGTGTGAACAGTAGTTCCATTTTGCTACAGTGCCTTCAAAATTTGAATTTTGATACCTAAAATTCATCTGTCAGTGGGCAGTTCAATAAGGCACAATAGTTCATCTATTTGAAATTTGAATTTTCAAAGTACAAAGTTCGTCTATCAAAGCGGCCTCTTTTCAGACTTAATACAAGGTTCGAATTTCTAAATACTATCATTCGTATGTCAACTTATCATTATAACAGACTCACATGCTTTGTTTCTGAAATTCAAATTTTCATGTTCAAAGTTCATCTGTCAGTGAGCCATTTTGATGTTCTTTCCAAACTTAGTTTTCAGATGAACTTTGACATATTCTCAGACAAATTTTTCATTTTTCATAAGTTGTATTTTGTCTGAGATTCGAATTTTCAAAAGCCAAAGTTCGTCTGTCAAAGAAAAATCTTTTCAAACAAGATTCAAAATTCAAATTTCTTAAGTCAAAGTTCGTCTGTCAGAGAAAGCTTTTTTCAGACTTGTTCATTTTCAATACAAAATTTGAATTTCCAAAGCCAAAGTTCAAATTTTTAAAACAGTATATCAGTATAAATGTTTCAAACTTTGTTTGTTAGTGGATGTTTTTTAAATATTCCATGGATTAACATAGAATCATAGTTTTAAAATATCTTTTTACCAATTCAAAGTCTTTTACTCAATTTAAACATGGCTGTAGATTCTACATATATTTTTGTGCAGATTTTTCTTGAATTTCTTTACTTGATATCATTTGTGCACCTTTGCTATCTTTTCTCCAAGCTCTAGAAAGTTGGTTTGGAATCATCAAAATACTTGATTCAACATCACAAACATTTCACATATAATCACATAAATCATTAAAATACCATATTGTCAAGTAAAAATTTTGGCGGAGTTTCCCCTTAGAAAATGGATATCTCAGGGAACAAAACCCCTCATTTGACAGCCAAAACCAGTCTCAAAACAACACAAATACAATATGGCAATAAGATATAATCATGGAAACAACAAAGAATAACATATTGCAATTAAATAAACAAAGCTACCTTTTATGTTTTCCTTTACTTTTGCACTTGGAACCAAAACTTCCACTAGCTTTCTTAAACTCCCAAAAGTCTAAAATATCATTCAATATCAACTTAATCAACTAGAAACAAGGTTATCTTACAAAGTCTCACTAAAACCCTAAAAATCCAAATTCTTTATCTTTTTGGTTTTCCTTGAATTCAATACTTGTTCTTAACTAATTTGGACCAAGGAATCCATTTTTAACATCAAAACAATGAAAATCCAACTCCTTCCCATCATATTAAGCTTACCAAAATCTAACTTATAGGAAGAGAAATTGGTTTCTCTCAAAACTTGCTTAAATCATACTATACTTGCCTCCTTTTGCTTAATCTCATGCTTTCTCTTTAAGTCATGGCACAAAACCACTTTCTTTCCTAAATCCACATCAAAACTGAAACTAAACAGCAAGAGGAGGGGAGAAAAGTTCAAAGAAACCATCTTAAACTACTAAAGGACAAAGCTAGAAACCATGGAAATCACAAGTAGAAGCTTACCAATTTTTTTTCTTGAATTTCCTTCTCTTTTTCCTTCTTCCTCTTCTTCATGTTTTTCTCCTCTTTCTTTGCTAACCTCTCTCCACCCTTTCTTTGCTTCTTTGGTCTACCAAAACATGAACCAAAAGGGGAGGATTTATAAAATTTTCCAACCAATGAAAGTTTGCCACCTAATGTTCTTGAATTTTTTTAGAAAATGACTTAAAGTATTAAATAATGTTATTTTATCACGTGTAACTTATAGAGCATGAAATAGGGAGTATTTTGGTCTAAAAATATTGTACTTTTATTTATCCAGATATATCTTAAACCGGTCTAGACAAATAAAGCCATTTTAGCAGTAAATTTTACTATTATTGAGATACTAATTATAATTATATTGAGATATAAAATTACCATAATATACTAATTCCAATTGGTCCAAATATAAGACTCATACATTTTTCTTGAATGAATACTGCATTTTCTTGCAGTCGAGACTGACTTTTATCGGGTAAGATATTAATATTAAATCCTAATTACCTAATAAATATTATTTTGATCTTAATAAATTTTATATCATATTTCATTGGTTTTATCTCATTGAGAGCTTTATTTTGACTATACTTTTTCTTTTTTACAAGAATGCCTTTGACTGAGGATAAATTTATAATTTTTAAAATTTTCAGGTCATTAGGTGTAATTTTCCCCAAAATTTATAAATTTTTTCACTCACTCCCCCCTTCTTCATCCTCTCCCCTTTTTTTTATTATTTCCTTTTTTTTCTTTTTTTCTAGGGGTAAAATGGTCATTTTCTTCTTTTTCTTTCCAACTGAGATAATTGACCTCTTTTCCCTATTTCATACAAGACGACGTATACCCATTTTTGCTAATTCTTTATAGATTTTAAAATACTGAGTCTTAAATATTGAGAAAAAAATTTCAGGATATTACAAGATCAATACCTGTCATTGGCCAAATTTACCTACAATAACAGTTATCACTCAAGTTTGCAAATGGCTCTATACGAAGCATTGTATAGCCAAAAGTGCAAATCACCATTATGTTGGGTTGAACTTGGTGAACAGAGTCTATTGAGCCCATATATTATATATCAAACTTCAAAGCAAATAGAGAGTAATCGACAAAAGCTTATGACCGCCCAAAGTGGACAGAAGAGTTATGCAGACAGAAGGAGGAGATCATTGGAGTTTGATGCTAAAGACCATGTATTTTTTAAGGTTACTCCTACTACAGGTGTTGGGAGATCAATTCGAGCGAAGAAGCTTGCTAAGCGGTATATGGGTCCCTATCAAATTTTGGAGCGAATTGGGCCAGTGACATATCAAGTGGTGCTACTGCCTAATCTTGCAGGATTACATGATGTGTTCTATGTATCTCAACTCAAGAAGTATCATTCGGATCCATCTCACATAATTGATGATGAGGAAGTTCAAGTATGAGAGGATTTGACTTTTAAGGTCACACCATTGCAAATCCTCGATGTGAAGGTGAAACAGCTAAGGAATAAAACTATCGGATTAGTGAAAGTGCTGTAGAGCGGCTTGACATCCAATGATGTCATGTGGGAAATAGAGCAATCCATGCGAAGGAGGTATCCAGAGATTTTTGTTTGACGTAAGAGTCAAAATTTTGAGGACGAAATTTTTATAAGGAGGGAAAAATGTAACAACCCTCATTACATTATTCTAAACTTAGTCTCTAGCTAATGAAGTATAGTTGATGATGTGTACAAGACCAGAGGGACTAGGATGGAGGAAAAGCCAAAAATGAAATAGAAGACCCCCATGCCACGGTAAGGAACGGTGGTGTCGCAACGAACAATTTGAAACTTTGGGAAATTTTTTGGACAAAAAAGGCTTCATGCCATGGCATACTTACCCACTACCGCGATGCCAAGCCTCAAATTTTTATAAATCAAAGGTATATCAAATGACAAAGCAGACAAGAAACGAAGGGAGAATAAAGAAGTAGAGCTAGGGTTCATGAAATCTGACCTTGGGAGTGATTTTCGGCCTCTGGGAGTTTCGATCTTGGTTGGTAAGTGGTTTTTAATCCTTCATCTCTATTTTCCTTTGGCTTTTAAGTTGGATTTTTTGGTATATAGGTTGGGTTTCAATTTTTAGCCAAATTTCACCAATTAAAATGGATGAAATGGGATTAATAAAGTGTGATTTAATGCTTATAATACTTGGGTATGAGTTTTGGTTGGAGTATAATGGGTTTGAGTGGAACCCTAGGCTAGAATTGCTTGAGGGAGTAGAAAATCCAAATTGTTTATGATATGATAAGGTTTGGATAGTTGTTTGGAGTTTATTGGAACATGAATATGGTAATGGAATAATGAGTTGAGTATAATTGGTTGAGTTATGGATTTTGGTCAAGTTGCATATCATGCTAATTGAGGTATTATGGTATTATAGAGGTTGTTTGGTTGATTAAAGGAGTACAAGTTGCGGTTAGCAATCCAAGAAGCTTGTGAAATCTGCGTGTGTGGTATTGATAATCTAAGGTAACCGGGTGAATTCATGGCATGACATTAAGAAACATGAGATTGATGATGATATAGTGATATGACATGAGCATCACTACTACATGAACATTGTGACGAAATAGTGGATCGAGTGGTGATAATGATATATGATATGATGAGATATGATATGGGTGAAATAAGGATGAGATCCCTGTCGTCAAATCTTCTCCTCTAGCCAGGAGAGAAAGGTGGCAGTGAACTGCACCTTCCTTAAAATCACTACCAATTCATGGTGGTCAAGGAGAAGGAGAGTCACAGTCTAAGCATTAGTGTTACCTTTGGCCAGGTGCACAAGTGTGAGGTGAGCTTGGTGATATCCCAGAATCAGTCTTTACCGACTATTAGAAGGGAATCACCTATAGAAAATGTCTTGCTATAACAACAACTTATGGTTCTAGCTGTGTACAAGCGAGACATGCATTCCATTATATGTTACATTCATGGCATTATTGTATGAATTATTATATATGTTGCTTGTGATTGTCCCCGGTTACTAGACTTTGTCTCACAACCCTTTCCAATAAACTAACATTATAGGTGAAAGTTCTAACACTAGTCCGAAGAAAACAAGGGGGTAGTGTCTCGGACGTGGGAATATTCAAGTCACAGTAGTATGTTGTATTGTCTTTGTATGTTATGCCAAGTAGGATAGTACAATTGTAATTGATATGAGGATCATGATGATTATAATGATGATGGTGATATGATATGTATATGTATGATGTTGGTGAATGATATATGGATGATGTGGTGTGATGTATGTATGCCTTGGCGTGTTTAGGAGTTAGAATGGTTGTATGAGAGCCCAAAGTGGTTTTTGGGCCTGGTATGGGAGCTTTGGACCTATAGCCCATTATGTGAATTTGGGGTTTAAGGGGGTCAAATCTCAAACGAGTAGTTCCTTTGAGGTGAAACCTCTTTTGACAAGTTGATTGAGTTAATTAGGACTTGTGTGAATGATCCATAATAACCAAATCACATTTGGTGGCAATTGGAAAGTGTAAGTGTCAATTTTTGGTCAAAAAGGGGGCCAAATGGTGTCGGGTGTCTAAAATCTTCACACGGAGACGAAATTGTGTGAAATTGGTGTTTATGGATAGATTGGGACAAGAGGAGTCAGAATCAAGTCAATCGAAGGTTAGAGCAAAAAGTTATATACATCGGAAGTTCACCCTAAAGGTTGGAAATTGCTGATATAACATCACCAAAAGGGCATCGCGACACCAACAGCTTGGTTGGCTGAGGCCGCAGTGGTGCTGTAGCAAGTCGCGACCCCTACCTATTTTGGTGTCTTTTGGTGTTTTTCTACTGCTTCGATGTTTTGGGAGTTAAAGTCAAGGTATTCTGGTTTTGTTTGATTAGTTTCTCGAGTAGTTGGTCAAGTTTAGAGGTGTGTTGGAGTATAGTGTTACACTTAAAGCCATATCTTATATGTTTGGTATGTTATAGGTAACTTGTTGCACGGACATCATGGATGTGACTTTTGGGTTTATTGTTTTAGGTGGGTTTTACACAAGGTGAAGGGTTGCCTTAATTTATTTTGTCTAGTATAACATGTCTAAATATTTATTTCAAGTCTTGGGCTTAAATCTTGTTTTTGGAGCATGCCACTTGTTGGTGGCTTTTGAGGTTCTAGGCATTGAGCTTTCGATAGAGGAGTTGTTTAAGATTTAACCATCATTTTTGTGGCCTTCAGGACATTTGAAAATTGTGTGTGGTGGTTTGATTTGAATTTAGTTGGTTTAGGTTGGATTTGGGAGGAAAATTGAGGTTGGAAGATAAAAAGTGATCATTTAAATCTTCAATGTCTAAATTCTTCATATGGAAGAATTTTGAGGTGAGATTGGTGTTCACAGATAGAGGATTGTTAGAGTGACTTGTTGGCTTTGGAATCATGTGAATCTGAGATTTGTCGTGGGAGTTATAAACATCGAAAGTTCAATATTTTTTCAAAATTTTGCAATAGGTGGGAGCCATAGCCAGCTCTGTTTGAGTCGCATCTAGCATCGAGGGTTCTTCCTTGGTCATCCCAATTTGCTTCCGGGTCACAACTAGCGACTAACCTTTTGAAATAGGAGATATAAATGAGTTTTTAGTCCATAAGTGGTGTAAAGTCATTGTGGGGTCTAGGAGTAATGATTTTTGACCCAAAAGTTCTTCTAAATGCTTAAATTAAAAGTTTTAAGTCATTGCTTGAATGTGTATCACTTATATGTAATGGAACTTAAAGTGTTGATGTTTGGTTAAAAAAAAAATTCATGGTTCAAGGGTTTCATATTTGCTATAAGACTCAACTTAGTTTGTTTCATTTTCTAGTTTAACCTAACCCGATCATGTATCAAATTTTACTAAGTCTTAGGTTCAAAATCAGAATTTGAGGTCATACCAAGCTAGAATTAGGCTAGGGTTAAACCTAGCTTGAGTTGCCTATTTCTAAAATAATATTTTAAAGAAAAATTATAATTTGAGCATATGATATTGTGTCACTTACTTTCGATGAACCTGCCTTAGCCAACTTTTGGGTCTTCTATTAAAATATGCTACTTTGTTTGTCAACAAAAGGGGTTGAACTTGTTGGGTTGGTCTGTTTAACAAATAAAATAGTAGGTTGACTTTAAATTTTATCAACTTATATAGCTTTAAGATTATTTTAACCTAACCCACTTAACTTTGAAGGTTAAATAGGCTAACATGTTCAACCTACAGATAGCCATTTTTTTTTTAAATTAATTAATCATATAATCCTACTACCCATTTCAATCCCCATCTATTTACCCTTTACCACAATACATTTGTCTATTTCTTCTTCCATAAATCACTTTCTAATTTCATCTACTTCATCAATTTCAGTCTTCAAGTTGAGAGTGAAAAGGTGTGATAGCCAATAAACCCATGCATTAATTTATACTCTATTTATCTTAATCCATCTATTTTGATGACCGAGAAGCATATATGGAATAAAAGTTTAATGAGAGTGGTTTTTGTTTTTAAATATGTTTTATAGAAGCTAATGGTAGGGGTGTCCATGAAAAAAACCAAATCCAATCAACTTGGTCCTACCTGGTGTAACATGATCTTGTTCAAACCTAATCTCATCAACTTGGAAATAAAACCCAATATCCAGACTGAGCTGGTTGACCAGGTAGGACCACAGTGCATGCTACATCTACATACCAGTTGGTCTAACATGGTTCGGTTGTGTATTTTTTTCTTTTTTATAATGTTGTTTAATGGAAGATAGAAATCCTAGCCATTTGGTGAAACACGTTTCTGGCCAGCTCCACCCTTCCATCCTCACTTCTCGACATCTCTCATCTCCATCCTCTCTATCAGCAGCCTTCCATCATCCCCTCATCATTGTCATCTTCATTAGCCATTGTCTCCCTTTTCTTTCATTTTGATGTTTGAGTTTACTTGATTTCTATTCTTCTTTGATATCACACGCCTTCCTTCTTTCTCTCACCTTTGATCTATTGTTGGATTTGAGTAAGAAAGCCTAGGATAAAAAGATCTAATTTACAGATCTGGTTGGTTTCTTTGATTTTTTTTTTGTTTTGCAAAATGAAACTCCTTCTCCCCTCTTTGTTTCAATTTTTTTGCATCTTTTTTTCTTCTTTTTTGCATTTTGCTTAGCCATATTTGTTGTGGAAAGATGTTGTTAGGTGAATAAGACATTAACCCCTCTAGTATTGATTATAAGTTGTAATCTCTAAAGAAAGCTTTTATTTGTGACGTTTGACCTGATTTGATAGGAATTGTGGATACATGTGTTTGTTGATTTTTTTGGATTCTGTTAGTATTTTCTATTAAAAGTATGATAAATTATATTGTATTAATTACCACATCATGAACTTACCTAATGCAGAGCTTGAGGATACCATTGTTGAGTTCTTAGATAAAGATCTGTAGGAGGAGGTAGAGTACTACAACCGATTTTGCCTCTTAGGTTTGAAAGAGATGGAGAAGAGGAGATTGAGTGCTAGGGTTTTTTAGAAGTCACAATCATTAAATTTTATATCAATAATTAATCTTTTACAATAGATAAAACTCAATCTTATCTTCTCCATGAAGTCAGATTTGTGATAGGACATACTAACTCCTAATGGGTTGTTAGTTGGGGCTTCTACCCAAATGGGCTTACGTGTGTGTTCTAACTTATCATAGAACACACACAACTAAAAACAAGGTCCAATCCGTTTTTAACCTTAATATTTATTACTAAACTAATTGCCTAAATTAATAATTATCCCTCATTAATTAATTGATGCTAATCCATATTAAAATAACGTCTAACATTCGCCCACTTGGATTGCATAAATTAATTAATTGAAACATACATCACAAGATTTAAGCAATTAGCATATATTAAGCCTTGACTAGAATTCAGAAAGTGAAACTACGCAAAATCACTGTATCCATTGGGGAATCAAGCAATAACAATCATGAGATTTCACATTCTAAATATGACAGAATGAATAATAGATCTTTCATCAGAAAAGTAATAACATAAAATCACTGAGTCTGTTAGGGAAACAAGTGACACAAAATGTAATTACACAAAATCATTAAATTCGTTAGGGAAACAAATGATATAAACGCATTAATAATGTTTCAATGTCTTAACTAAAATAAAGCACATAAAAGATCCAAAATATGAATAAATAAACATCTCAGACTCCCACTAAACCAAGGTTATATCAAAAGGACTTAACTATACCCATATGAGTTACATGTTCCAGAAAAAGTTTTACAGGTAAGCCTTTAGTTAACGGATTTGCAAGCATATGATCACTAGATATGTGAACTATACGAGTATGAAATTCAATAATCTTCTCTCTAACAAACAGAAGTTTAAGATCAAAATACTTGGTACGACTGGGATTCCTGTAATTCTGAGAGAAGTTTATAGCATAAGAATTATCACAGAATATGGTTAGAGGTCATGATATTGAATCAACCAAAAGCATGATAGATATCAACTTCCTCAACCATATAGCCTGACAAGTAGCTTCATAGCAAGCGACATATTCTGCTTCCATGATTGAGGTAGCTGTAAGTGTCTGTTTAACACTTTTCCATGAAACAGCTCCTCTACACATCATAAAGATGTACCCAAAAGTTGATTTACGATCATCTACACAAGATGCAAAATCAGAATCTGAGTACCCAATAACCTTCAACGAATCAGATTTTCTATATGTCAACATATAATTTTTTGTACCCTGGAGGTATCTCATGACCTTCTTAATGGCTGTCCAATGATCCATACTAGGATTACTCAAATATCTACTGAGTACACTAATAGCAAGTGCTATATCAGGACGAGTGCATACTTGTGCATACATAAAGCTACCAATAGTGGATGCATAAGGTTTCTTGTCCATCTCTTCCCTCTCAACATCATTCTAAGGGCATTGTGATTGAAATAATGTATCTCCTTTCTGAGTAGGTATAGGACTAGAGGCACAAGTATCCATACCAAACTTCTTAAGTACTCGTTCAATATAAGTTGCTTGAGACAACCTCAAAATGCCATGGGTTCTATCGCGATGAATCTGAATCCTAAGGACGAAGGAGGCTTCACCAAGGTCCTTCATATCAAAGTGGCATGATAAGATATATATTTTGTCTCATTCAAAAAATTCATTGAGTTGATGGCTAGTAATATGTCATCTACATAAAGCACTAAAATGATAAAGTTGCTTTCATCAAACCTTTGATAAATACACTGATATGAAGTATTCTCAACGAACTCCAAAGAAGTGACAACTTCATCAAACTTCAAATACCATTTCCTAGAGGCTTGCTTCAGCCCATAAATAGATCTTTGGAGCTTACACACTAAGTGCTCTTTACCAGGATCAACAAAACCATCAGGCTGAGTCATGTAAACTTCTTCATATAAGTCTGCATTCAAAAAAGTTGTCTTAACATCCATTTGATGAAGTTCATGGTCAAGCTATGTGACTAAAGCCATGACTATTCTGAAAGCATCTTTTGTGGACACATGAGAAAAAGTTTCTGAGTAGTCAATACCCTTTCTCTGATTGTAGCATTTTGCTACAAGTCTAGCTTTATACCTTTCAACTTCACCTGTAGAATTATGTTTGGTCTTGAATACCCATTTACAACCGACTGGTTTCAATCTCTTAGGTAACTCAACGAGTTCTCACACATGATTACGATGCATAAAGGTTATCTTACCTTTCATGGCCTCCAACCATTCAGAAGATCGAGGATTTAACATTGTCTGTTGGAAAGATATAGGATCAGTCCCATTAACATCATCTGACTCAAATTCCTGCAAATAGACCAAATAATCATTTAGTATTGCAGGTCTATGGGCTCTCTAAGATTGTCTCAATCCAACTGGTTCATCAATGCATGTGGAGGTTGAAGAAGGAATCATAGTAGGTATGGCAAAAAGGGTGCTTTCATTGCATAAATTGATAACCCTGGATGTAGAACTCCTACTATTTAAGTTATCCTTAAAATAAAATGCTCGATCAGATTCAATTACTTGGGTAGTATGACTCAGGCAATAAAATCTACACCCTCTTGATCCTATACAATATCCGATGAAAAAACCACTGATTGTTCTGGAATCTAGCTTCTTCAACTGAGGATTATATGGTGTCACTTCCACCCTACAACCCCATACTCTAAAATGTTTCACACTAGGTTTCTTTCCAAAATAAAGTTCATATGGTGTTTTGGGCATTGACTTACTAGGCACCAAATTTAGAATATAAACTACAGTCTTCAATGCATCATCTCATAAGAATTCTAGCAATATGGAGTAATTCATCATGCTTCTAACCATATCCATAAGGGTGCGATTATGTCTTTCTGCAAACCCATTTTGTTGAGGGGTTCTAGGCATTGTATACTAAGCTTTAATACCATGTTGCTGCAAAAATAAAGCAAATGGACCCAGATTTTGACCAACTTCAATATATCTCCCATAGTACTCTCCACCCCTATCAGACCTAACACATTTGATGGTCTTACAAGTCTTCAATTCAACTGTAGCCTTAAAATTCTTAAAGGCATCTAAAGATTGTGATTTCTCATGTAGAAGATCAATCGATCCATATCTAGAGTGGTCATCAATGAAAGTAATAAAATACTTGAATCTGCCCATGGCTGGAGGTGTAATAGGTCTACTTATATCGGTGTGAATTAGGTCCAAAATATTCTCAGACCTATTTAGCCTATTGGTTCTAGCTCTAGCGGGAAGTTTTCCCTTGATACAATCAACACAAGTCTCAAAATTTGAGTAATCTAAATTTTGCAACATACCTTGCCTAACCATTCTCTCCAATCTATCTTTAGAAATATGACCCAAACGTTGATGCCACAACATCAAAGATTTTTCATTAATTCTTTCACGTTTGTGTTTAATCATAGCATTAATAGGAGTACTAGAATGTTCAACAAGTTGATCATTTAAATTCAAACGGTATAAACCATTACATAATGTAGCAGAGCCAACAATAATAGAATTAAATAGATATCAGTCTTTCTATTCCCTTGCTGAAAGGAATAACCACAAGTATCTAAAACAGAAGTAGAAATCAAGTTCCTTCTTGCAGAAGGTACATAAACCACATTATTCAAATTCAAAACATGTCTTGAAGGTAAACATAAAGAGACTAATCCTATAAAATCTACTATTACTCTACTGCCTACTATTCCCAAGATAGTCTTCTGTCCTTCACTAGGGATTTGTCTGTTGTTGAGCCCCTACAAAGAGTTTACAACATCAACCATTGAACCACCATCCAACCACCAAAATTCAGAAGATGATTCAACACTATTAGATTCAAAACACACTAGAGATAGAGGGGCATAAAATATACCATCCTTCTCATCCTTATTCTTCAACTTATAACATTCAAACACCTTATGCCTAGGTGCTTTACAATAATTGCACTTGCCCTTGAATTTCTTTTGTGCTCCTTTACCATTATGTCTGCTCTTCTTGAACTCAGGTTTGCCGTTTGTGCTTGTGGTTTCTTTCCCTTCCTATCATTACCACTTGACTTACTCCCATAACCATGAGATATATGATTCATAAATGGTGGCTAAGAATTGTTTTTTCTTACTGCCTCTTCTTCCTAAGTCACAATTGATATCATCTGGTCCACTGATCACTCTGCCTCTTGCAAATTATAAGAGGTTCTCAAGAATGAATACTTAAATGGTAGTGATTGAAGAACTCGATAAACCAAGGTACTTTCTTCCATATCAATACCATATGATTTCATCTTATTATAATAATGAATCATCTTCATAATATGCTCTCTGACACCTGATGTCCCATCATATTGAGTGTTGTCAAGTAGTGAAAGATAGTAGGCCTTCTAGGTTCTATCAAGTTTCTTAAATTTTTCACCAACATCTTTTAGATACTCTATTGTCGTTTCCTTATCTGGGATGCCTTCTCTGATCCCCTTCTCAATAGTGTATTTAATCACGGCTAGGCAAATTCTGTTTGACTCATACTATTATTTATGGTATTTCTTGTCTGGAGCACTAGACTCAGATGTAGGTTTTGTCTATCTAAGTGCCAAATCTTTCTCAACAATGGTTAGATATATGTTCAAAGATTCTTTCTAATCATCATAGTTTGTCCCATTAAAAGGCTTAACCACAGATAGTTTCTGAGAAGCAGAAACTGAAAGAAACAACAAATTGGGAGGTATTAATTATGTGTGCACAACATAATCATAAACAAGACTCCCAATTAGTTTTTAGTTATAGCAACTATATAACAAAATAATTTTTTTTTATTTAACATATATACTAACCATATACTCATAAAAAAATTTATACAAAAAATGTATTCAATATAGCCATACCATTGGGGTACAAGAAATATTGTATATTTAATTAATTCTACTCATCTATTTAAAAGAGTCAAACACATATAATAGACACTTTATGGTTGAACCCACGTTGGGTGAGTCCATTAAGTGTATAAATATCAACATAATATTTTTTAACACCCATGAGGTCTATAAAGAAGGTTATAATTTTTTTTAAATTTTATTTTTAACAAAATTCATGGAAAAAAACAAATACTTAAAGGCTCTTAAATTTATTCACATTACTATGCTTACAATCAAAGAGAGTGATTAAACACTAGTGAGCATAATAATATGTAGTAAACTCATGTCATCATATAAGATATATTTTTCATGACATATATATTTTTCAAAAATCATAATATAATTTTCTAGGCCTAAAAAATTTCCTAAAAAATATTCATTAAACAGAAACTAAAATTTTAAGGGGACCAAAGCCAAGCGGGGGCCAAGGCAACACGAGCGTCTATATGGGCGCATAGCCGCGGGTGGGTGTAGCTGAAGATGGTCATCTTTTTCCCAGCTTCAGCTATGCGCAACAATGGTGAACGTCCGCCATTGTTGTGTAGCTTTGAAATTGGGCCAATTTGAATGCAATGATACTAGAAAACAGTACAATGCATCATTATTAACAACATTCATGATTCAATCAAGCTTATTAACAAAGAGAATGCCAAAAACATGACTCTGAAAAACAATGAAACCCAACTCTTCGATGCATTGATGCAGAGCATGGAAATTCAATTAAATACAGAAAAAAAAATCTAATGCACCACACAAATATAACCCCATGTCAATTACACATATAGAGATTGAATTTTAATGATCTCAATTCCTAGGGCTTTGAATGCAAAATTAGGATTTTTGACATAGTAACGAATTCAAGAAGGAATTATATGTCTATACATCAACTTAATCATACTCCTAATTTTTGCTTTGATACCATATGTTAAAAGTATGATAAATTATATTATATTAATTACGAAATTATGAACTTACGTAATGCAGAGCTTGAGGATGCCATTGTTGAATTCTTAGATAAAGATCTGTAAGAGGAGGTAAAGTACTATAACCGACTTTGCCCCTTAGGTTTGAAAAAGATGGAGAAGAGGAGATTGAGTGCCAAGGTTTTTTAGAAGTCGCAATCGTTAAATCTTATATTAATAATTAATCTTTCATAATAGATAAAACTCAATTTTATTTTCTCCATAAAGTTGGATTTGTGATAGGACATACTGACTATAAATCCGGTCTTATGCGATCTTTGTGCAGCCCTAGCTATTAGGCCTTTTTTAATTTTTAATAATTTAAGAACATTAACGGTTGATATGCTCGTGCAGTAAAATATAGATTTTTTAGAACCCTTTACAAAAGGTTTAGTGCCATGTGAAATGCTTTCAATTTATATTTTCAGTTTTAATTTTTTCAGGACATAAACGGGTCAACTCATTTAGTGAGTTAAGAGACTAATTTTGACTTATTTGAAAAATAGCCCGACCAAAATCCACCCACCCAACATGACTTGTGATGGAGCAACTTGTTTAGACGAAATGGCCATAACAATTGTACTACATATTAAGCCATTTTACGTTTGCTGGTTCTTATATATATATATATATATATCATTTGTTCTTGCAGCAATCATGAATTGATCGCAGCCACATTGCTCTTTATTTTCCTCCATGTTTTTTGGGATCTTTAGTTGTCTGGACATTATGATGACTTGATTTCTCTCTCTCTTTCTCACCAAGGTATTTATAAACTAACAGTTGAAAACTAACATCTTATATTAGCTCTTACAAAAGAATATATCATCATTGGCTCCTAAATAATTCAAAATTAAACCAAAACATGTCATTCTCAGTACAAAATCATGCATATAATATTATCACTAACTGAGCATATTGTCGTACAGTTAATCATTTAACAGTGTAATTTGACCAATCTACTATATCAGTAACCAAGAAAATAGCTATGTCATTTCATTGCATGTGAAATCACATATTATTTGGTACTTATAAGAGAGGGGTTTAGATCGATCCCTCTCGATGTATAAAAGCTACTGCATAGTATGCCACTATAGCGATACACATAAATTTTTTTTAAAAAAAATGAATGACTTTAAATTTAAACTTAAAGCTTTCTATTAATTGTTTACATTCTCAAATAATATGACAACTTATAAAAATGTGAAATCTAGCTATTTTTGAAGTTTTCTTTCTCTTTATGTTATACCTATGGGGGTGCGTGTGTGTTTTAATATGTTTGGCATGGCAATATTGATCCTTACTTTTTTTTTTTTGGGCCCGAAGAAATGATGGAAATCACACACTAATACTATGCCATAAAACGTAACATGTATATCTCAACTTGCACTAAGGGGACTCAATTAGCAGCTAACAAATAAGTGTCCATTCATAACTTGGAATATAACCACAAAACCATTATTCATTCTTGTTCCTAGACTACTCAATGACTATAATTTAAGCACAAGCTACAACAATATTGCCAATATCCAATCCTTGGCATTTCATTAAAAAAAAAATTCATCATTTTACTCAATGTAGTTAAAAGAACTAAACTTGCTCCAACTCAGTGCTCATATATGGCAACCTTCTCGCCATTTTTTCTTTCCACTTCCTTTAATTGAAATTGGTTAGTGAGATCGTGGATGAAATTTCAAGGAAATTAATCTTGATTGTAATAACCCACTAATTCAAGCGTGTAGCCATGTGTGCGTGTACACACACACATATCAATATATTATCTATAATTAAAGTGATTAATTATTTGGTTACCTGAGAAAGTTATTTTTCGTTGATTTATTATTTATTGATTGCTATAAATTTTAATCATCTATAATTATTTATTCACTATTAATTAAAGTGATATTTTTTAAATATATGAACATTATATTTCTTTTTAGTTACGTTTTTACTTTAAAAATTTGAATATTCTCATAAAATACACATAATAAACAAAGCTAATTTGTCACCCCTAGAAAAGGGGTAGGGTGGCTGTTTGGTTGACACATAGAGCAGGGAGCACTAGAGATGAACATGATATGGCTTTTGATGTAGAAGCCTCCTAGAGAGTGTTATGGGATACTAATGAATTATGGTATGGCTTTGATCAATCCAAATTGCAGAAGATCCAATGTAACGTTTGATGGCGCAACAAAAAAAAAACCTCCTTATTAGGCCAAAGAAAAGAACTTTTTCTTGTGTATAATTTCATAAAAACCATAATTAAGCTAAGACTTGTTATAAGAAGTGGTCAAGACTTTTTATTGCTTAACCAAAGGATTTAATCATTGTTAAACCATTATAAGAAAACGTTGTAGGATCAACTCAAGGTTTAAAGATTAAATCATACAATTTACATGTATAGTGTAACAGCCCTTATTATATTACCCTGAACTTAGTCCCTAGCTAACTAAGTGCATTTGGCATTACATGCAGAATTGGAAGGATCGAGATGGAGGAAAGGATCAAAATGGGAAAAAGGAGCTCTTCACCGCGGTGAGCTTACTAGTGCCGTGATGAGTGGGGAAAATTTTGTATAAACTAGAAACATTTTAGTTGACCGAGAACAAGAGAACGTGAGGGAAACAGAGGAAGAAAGAAGAAGCAAAGCTAGAGTTCATGATTCTCGGCCCTTAGGAGTGATTTATAACCCCTTGGAGCTTGCTAAATTGTTGGTAAGTGATCTCTACTCCTCCTTCTCCATTTTTCTTCGGTTTTAAGTTGGATTTTGGGGTGTATAGTTGGGTTTTTGGTGTTGACCAAAATCCAGTGATTAAAATAGAGAAAACGAGATTAATGGTGTGATTTGGTGGTTGTGACACTTGAATATGGGTTTAGAGGGAGTATACATGATTTGAGCTTAACCCTAGGTTGAAATTGTGTGAGGAAATTGGAAATCCAAAATGTGTGTGGTTGATTAGAGGTTGAATGGTCTTTAGGAGCTTAATGATGTATGGAAAGGGTATTGGAATCTTGGGTTAGGCCTATATGGTCAAATTGTGATTTTTGGTTAAGTGATATATTGTGCTAATTAAGGTACTATAATATTATAGAGATTCTTTGGTTGATCGGTGGAGTACCAGTCGTGTTGAACAACCCAAAAAGCTCATGGAATCACATATGTGTGGAATTGACAACCTAAGGTAACCGAGTGTTTATATTACGTGATTATATGTTTATATATATACATATACGCATGTTCCTTTTCATACCACAATATTAGTTGTGTATGTGCATGATTTTTCTACATATCATGGTATGCACATGGCTAGTTGAGATAGGATGATTGTATATGATGTATATGTATGATGTTATAGCATCCTCATACCATTACATGTTAGCATGTCCATATGATAATTATGATGATATATATGTGTATGCGTTTTGAGGCATGTTGGCATGACATTTACATTATCACCATATGATTGCATAGTGAGAGATTGATGTGGAGGTGATGATGATATGATAAAAATCCTTGCCACTAAATCCTCTCCTTGGGAGAACCAGGCAGCAGTGGATAAAATGATATGATGAAACATCTCTGTCACTAAATCCTTTCCTATGGCCAGGTGTAACACCCGTCATGACGCTTGTCTTTGGCATTGTGTGCAGGACCAAAAGAAACAGGACGGAGGAAGCTTCAAGTGGAGAAGAAATAAGCTCCAAGCCGCAGCGAGAAGCAGGGCCGTTGCAGCGAGAAGCAATTCCAGCGGCATTTTCAGGTTGAAACTAGTGGAACCACGACAGACTTATCTAGAGCTGCAGCGAGAGTCGAGAAACTAGTTTAAATCAGAATCATTTCGGAAGAAAAGAAAAGAAAGAAATGGAGGGAGCGACAAAGAAGACGCGATGAGTTCTGCTAGGGTTCAAGTTTTTCAGCAAATGGGAGTGTTTTCCGGCATCCAAGAGCTTGAATCTTTGTTGGTAAGTGACCCCTAGCCTTCTCTCTTCTCTTTTCTTCTCCATTTTTGGTGGGAAGTTGAGTTGAAGCTTAGGGTTTCTGATTTGAGCAATTTCCACCTATTAAAATGCTTGATTTTGTGTTGTAAGAGTTTTTTGTGTGTTAGGAAGCTTTGGGTATGAGTTTTAATTGGATTATGATAGGTTTGAGTTAAACCCTAGGTTGGAATTTGGGAAAAGAAGTGAAAATCTGAAATGATATATGTTGGTGTGTGCTTGAATGGTTGTTTAAGGTTTATTGGTATGTCTGTGTATTGTTAGAACTCCGAGTTAAGCTTGGACGGCTAGAATGTGGATTGTAATGTTATGGGAGTTATGTTAATTAAAGGTATTATATTGTTATAATGGTAGATTGGCTAATCAGAGGCACATAGTTCGTGATTGGGGGGTGCTCTGGAGGCTTGCTTAAGCCCTTATGTGTGAGGTGTTGACAACCTGAGGTAATCGGGTGTTTGTTTATATTATATTGTCGATATTGTATGATAGTATGTATAGCCGTGTATATATATATATGCACGTCTCTTTCATACCATGATATGGATGTGTTTGTGTGTACTGTTTTTATATATATCGTGGTACGCGTATAGTTAGATGATGATTATGATTATGATGATGAGATATGTGATGATGACATTGATATGATACAATATAATGCATACATGACATTATGATGATTATGATATGATGATACATTAGCATCACCACATGACATTATGAGACTATGATATACGGCGAATGGAGTGGTGATTATGTGATGACGATATGATGTATGATGATATATATATATATGTTATGGAGAATAAGGTTGGTTATATATATGCTAGGGAGGATAAGATTGGATATATACATATATGTTAGGGAGGATAAGGTTGGATTATATATGTTAGGGAGGATAAGGATGGATTATATATGTTAGGGAAGATAAAGATGGATGATATATGTGTTAGGGAGGATAAGGATGGGAGTCCCTGTAAGGGTGACATGCATACCATTCATTTCACATTGCATTTATGTGTTGCATGAGTTGTATGTATATATATATTGTGTGTGGTTGTCCACAGTTACTGAGACATTGTCTCACACCCCTCTCCCATGAACTAACCTTTCAGGTGAAGACTCTGGTGCTCGTTCGGAAAGGATCAGGGAGATAGCAGTCTTTCCATCCTCGGGAATTCCAAGTATATTTAGTGGTTATAATTTAGTCTATGTAATCCAGTGCCAAGTAGGTTGATGTAGTTGGTTGCCTAGATGAGAGTCCTAGGAGTACTATCAGTATGTTATGGGATGATAGTGATATTGATGGATGTTATGCAAGGTGTGTATAGAGATGCATGTGATGTAATGATGTGTGAGGTTGATAGTAGACCTTAGTATGGATCTTTAATGTATGAGTAGGTATTTGTATAGTAGAATGGTTGAATGCGAGCCCAAGGGTGGTTTTGGGCCATGTATGTGAGATTTGGGCACCTAGCCCATTATGTGGTTTTGGGGTTCAAGGGGTCAACTCTCAAAGGAAAGGTTTCTTCAGATTAAATCCTTTTTGGACATGTTGGTTTAGCCAAAAATGACCTGTATGAAGGGTCTCTGGGTGTCCATTTGCCTTTGGTGGCAATTGGAGGTGATAGGTTGTGAGTTTTGGTAAAAAAAGTGGCCAAAACGGTGTTGGGTGTCTAGAATCTATGAATGGAGTTGGATTTGGGTGAGATATGTGTCCATAGTTAGATTGGGATGAGAGTGACCTATTGGAGTTAGAATCAAGTCAATCGAAGATCGGAGCAAGAAGTTATGTGCATTGGAAGTTGGCCTGGCAAATTAGCAATTTGCTGATACAAGTTCTGATGCTGGGGCCACGGCGCCAGAAAGCCAGGCCGCGGCATCGGGAAGATAGTGGGCGTCAGTGGATCTATGAAAGGTTGGAGCCGCGATGCCATTGTAACAGGCTGCAGCTTAATCCTATTCAGGTGCTTATCTGGTATTTTTCTGCTGCTTTGATGTTTTGGAAAGTTGTTTTGAGTTATTTAGGTTGTGTTTGTTTGGTTTCCAAAGGTTTTTGGTCAAGTCTGGAGGTGCAAGGAGGTAGGGTGTTATATTTTGGTATTAGAACGATGGTTCAGGCATTGTTTCTACTTATGGAAATACTTGGCATAAAATGGATTACATAAACTTGTATATTCTCGATGTAATACTAGTCCAGAGTCATATAACTAATTATGTCTCCATTGGTGTATAGAGGGAAAGATGTATTACAGGAAGTAAGCAAAGTAATAGTGATCTCTAGAGAGAGATGCACGAGAAATGGATTATGCTGAATGACTGAGTTATTGATTAAGGAAGAATATTGAATAGAATGCAAAAGTAGTTAACTAGCAAAAGTAATGGTGATGTGAATGAAGAACCCTGTATGTATGTGAAGTTCAATGCTAGAGAGGTCAAGCCGACGAGTACAAGGTAATATGACTGATGGAATCAATGTGGATGTGACGGAGCCAGAGGGGCCCTAAGAGTTGGAAGAAGACGTATTTTCTTTCAACTAAAAGACTTTTGAAAGTAAGCTGAAACATGCGATGGCTAAAGAATGGGTGGATCAATTAGAATTTATATTTGGTGCTATGAATTGCATCTTTGAATAAAAGGTGTAATTTGTAATACTCAAGATGGAAAGGAAGGCTAAGCAGCGGAGGAGGTAAGTCTTACCGAGTGTTGAGGCTTTGGGAGCTCACCTGGAAATCAAGGAGTAGTTATTGGTGGTGTTATATATATCCTTTGAGGACTAGCATGTAAAGATATATGCCTTGTCTTAAAGAATGTGGGAGACTAATGAGGATAGGAGAATTTCAATGATCTGTGCTTTTTCCTCTAGGGGAATTCCCAAGAGGAAATTAGCAAAGAAAGTGGAAAAATCCTAATCATAAGAGATAAGATAAGTTGTTAAGTGTTATAAGTGATGGGAAATTGTAGATAGTGAATATGGAAATGATGATTGAATCCTAAAGGTTGAAGGATGAGGTATTCTGAAGCAGTGAAAGAGCTGTGAGAGAATCCAATCCATTGGTTTGGATACCAAGTTGGGTGTAGTGATGGCAGAGAACGAGTTAATTAGCTGGAGTTGTAATTGAGATAAAGGATAAGTGCCCCATAGTTAACATGGTATTACACGATAAAGGTCGTGGTAGTGATGGTGATGGTGACTGTCATCTGGAGTGTCGTGTTTGCAGATTGTGCAGAAAGTGATTAGATAATTTTGGAATGAATAAGATGGTCAAGTAGTGTTGAAAGAATATAAGCTATGGTTAATAAGGTCACCAGAGTCCTTTGGATGAATCCAAGTTGAGAAAGAGAATCTTATCTATTCTATGGTGGACAGGAGTTCGGAAGAAGGTGGAGTTGAACTCTGAGGTAGGAAGTATGTTTGAAGTTTGAGGCATTATGGAGTTTTGTAAACTGGAGGATGACCACTATGGGTTTGGACAAGGACTGTGGTAATACCCCGTGAGGAGCAGTGTATGGTAATCGAGTTAGAATTTTAAGCTATAAGAGATTGAAGGTGAGTTTCACAAGTAAGGACAAATTATAAGAGATGTTTAAGCTATAAGGAGTTTAGAAAGTGACTATCAAGTAAGGATTTTGAAGTTGATGAAAGAGTTTTTGTAACTCTCTCTCTCTCTCTCTTATTTAAAGTCAGGTCAGTAAGGGGGATGTGATGTCAACTAGTTATGGATGAGAAGTTGACTTGATTGATGGTGCTAGTTTGTGGAAGTGATTCAAGTATTGAAATGTCATGAGTATGGACCGAAGGAAGTTTCTTTCTTAGTACATTCCCTTGTCATAGAATGAATTATGGGATGATATATTACAAATGTAATGTGTCAGTTCCCTTCAGGATGCTTAAAAGTAGAAGTCGTGGAACTAACCCATTTCCATATGCTGTTGCCCCTGGGTTTTTCCCAATAATAGCTCTAGAGAATGTGGGAAGTCGTTGTTATTAGGAAGCATGAGACAATCCCATGTGGTCTGGAATCACGAGTCTAGAACTATCAGTTAACTAGTTGAGGCTTAATGCCAGCTGGCTACATATTTGATGCACTAGTTACTCGTGGTATGAGGCACTAGTGGACTGAAAGTGAAAGACTGGGTGATAATATCTATGGGAACTCAATTCTGCTTTAATTCATGGTCTTGGATGTCTATCTCCTGAAAGATTGATTGGGTACAGCTGATCAATCAATTCGTATGTTGTAGCAATTCATTGATCATGAGATGAGCGGTTTATCATCTAATGGAAAAAAATCCAAATCTTTCAAGAACAAGGAGAAGGAGAAAAGGATTAAAGGCCTAAAAGTAGAGCTAGTATGGGATTCACAATGATCGAGATGGGTAGTGTATTGTAATCGTAGAGTTGGATTGGAAAAAGAAATTGAAGTCGTGAGTAAGGACCCAAACATTGTTGGTAAAGGGTAAACAATTTATAATTGTGGTGTAACAATGAGTGGTATTGGGTAGCTCATAGCCTCTTGCTTTAAGCATCAGGACTATGAGGTCCGCAATGAGAAATGAAACTTGAACAGTAGGATGGAGGTATACATAGGGGAGTGCATTCTACAACCCTATGTACAAAAGTGAAAGAATGAGAGTGCGTAGTAGAAGTAAACGTAAGGAGTAAGCAAATAGGATATAGGAAAGGCTGTAAGCCCTATAATTTGAGAGGTTTATCCATAAGCAAGATTGTCAAAGAGACATAGTGTAATAAGAAGCGTGTGGAAAAGAAACGACATGGAACTAAAAGGATATAATTAAGTGGAAACAAGTATATAAAGTGTTAAAGATAAATGGATGGGTAAGAGGGGAATAAGAATATGGCGAAAAAAAAAAGGGATTATGTGGATAAAGTAAGGAAGAAGTTTGGTTAACAAGGATCACCATAGAGGGTTGATGTGTAAGGAGCTTTAAGGAAACAAGGTTTTTCCTCGTAATATGGTAATAAGGAGTGAATGGTAGATATTATAATCGGAGAAAAATAAATTATGGAAATTGATGTTGTCTAATTAATGGAGCATTGTCAGTTTAAATAAGATAGTAGATATGATCCGAATTTTAAGAGAAGCAGTTAAAAGTAATTAACTATTTGAGAAAATAAGTAATGGTGTGGATAAATATGGGAGAAAATCGAAAGTTAAGGAGAACGATGGTATATCCTACAAGTTTTGATAGAACAATTGCGTGAAAAGTTTGTTTGAAAGAAAAAGCACTCAAGTCGAGGTGGTTGTCCAGCTTTTCTTATGTTTAAGAACATAAGGAAGATTTGACACTAAGATTGATATTTAATGTAAATTGCATAAATTAGTGAAGATAAAAGTGAAATATGAGAGAGTAGTTGGTTCACGAGGTGTACAATAGAAGATAGAAATCGGGAAACTTGCCCAAAAGTTGAGGGATGGTGGTGGAAGGAGTATGGTTGTATGTGATTGAGGTTAGCATTCTTAAATTTCGAGGACAAAACTTCTTTTAAAGAGGGGAGAGTGTAACACCCCTCATGATGCTTGTCTTTGGCATTGTGTGCAGGACCGAAGGAAACATGACAGAGGAAGGTTCAAGTGGAGAAGAAATGAGCTCTACGCCGCAGCAAGAAGCAGGGCCGCCACGGTGAGAGGCAATTCTAGTGGCATTTTCAGGCTGAAATTGGTGGCGCTGCTGCGGACTTAGCTGGAGCCTTGGCCAGAGTTGAGAAACTGGTTTAAATCAGAATTATTTCAGACGAAAAGAAAACAAAGAAACGGAGGGAGTGACAAAAAAGACACGATGAGCTCTGCTAGGGTTCAAGTTTTCGACAAATGGGAGTGTTTTCCGGCGTCCAAGAGCTTGGATCTTTGTTGGTAAGCGACCCCTAGCCTTCTCTCTTCTCTTTTCTTCTCCATTTTTGGTGGGCAATTGAGTTGGAGCTTAGGGTTTTTGGAATTGAACAATTTTCGCCGATTAAAATACTTGATTTTGTGTTGTAGGAGTGTTTTGTGGTGTAAGGAAGCTTTGGGTATGAGTTTTAATTGGATTATGATAGGTTTGAGTTAAACCCTAGGTTGGAATTTGGGAAAAGAAGTGGAAATCCGAAATGATGTATGTTGGTGTGTGCTTGAATGGTTGTTTAAGGTTTATTGGTATGTCTGTGTATTGTTAGAACTCTGAGTTAAGCTTGGATGGCCAGAATGTGGATTGTAATGTTATGGGAGTTATGTTAATTAAAGGTATTATATTGTTATAATGGTAGATTGGCTAATCAGAGGCACATAGTTCTTGATTCGGGTGCTCTGGAGGCTTGCTTAAGCCCCTATGTGTGAGGTGTTAACAACCTGAGGTAACCGGGTGTTTGTTTATATTGTATTGTTGATATTGTATGATAGTACGTATGGTTGTGTATATATATGCACGTCTCTTTCATACCACGATATGGATGTGTTTGTGTGTACTGTTTTTATATATATCGTGGTATGCGTATAGTTAGATGATGATTATGATTATGATGATGAGATATGTGATGATGACATTGATATGATACAATATGATGCATACATGACATTATGATGATTATGATGATGATGATATGATGATACATTAGCATCACCACATGACATTGTGAGACTGTGATATATGGCGGATGGAGTGGTGATTATGTGATGACGATATGATGTATAATGATATATATATGTTATGGAGAATAAGGTTGGATATATATATATATATGCTAGGGAGGATAAGGTTGGATATATATATATATGTTAGGGAGGATAAGGTTGGATTATATATGTTAGTGAGGATAAGGATGGATTATATATGTTACAGAAGATAAAGATGAATGATATATATGTTATGGAGGATAAGGATGGGAGTCCCTGTGAGGGTGACATGCATACCATTCATTTCACATTGCATTTATGTGTTGCATGAGTTGTATGTATATATATATATATATTGTGTTTGGTTGTCCCCGGTTACTGTGACATTGTCTCATACCCCTCTCCTATGAACTAGCCTTTCAGGTGAAGACTCTGGTGCTCGTTCGGAAAGGATCAAGGAGTTAGCGGTCTTTCCGTCCTCGGGAATTCAAAGTATATTTAATGGTTATAATTTAGTCTATGTAATCCTGTGCCAAGTAGATTGATGTAGTTGGTTGCCTGGATGAGAGTCCTAGGAGTACTATTCGTATGTTATGAGATGATAGTGATGTTGATGGATGTTATGCAAGATGTGTATAGAGATGCATGTGATGTAATGATGTGTGAGGTTGATAGTAGACCCTGGTATGGATCTTAATGTATGAGCAAGTATTTGTATAGTAGAATGGTTGAATGCGAGCCCAAGGGTGGTTTTGGGCCATGTATGTGAGATTTGGGCACCTAGCCCATTATGTGGTTTTGGGGTTCAAGGGGGTCAACTCTCAAAGGAAAGGTTTCTTCAGATTAAATCCTTTTTGGACATGTTGGTTTAGCCAAAAATGACCTGTGTGAAGGGTCTCTGGGTGTCCATTTGTCTTTGGTGGCAATTGGAGGTGATAGGTTGTGAGTTTTGGTAAAAAAGTGGCCAAAACGGTGTTGGGTGTCTAGAATCTATGAATGGAGTTGGATTTGGGTGAGATATGTGTCCATAGTTAGATTGGGATGAGAGTGACCTGTAGGAGTTGGAATCAGGTCAATCGGAGATCAAAATAAGAAGTTATGCACGTCAAAAGTTGGCCCGGCAAATTAGCAATTTGCGGATACAAGTTCTGATGCTGGGGCCATGGCGCCAGAAAGCCAAGCCGCGGCACCAGTAAGACAGTGGGCGTTAGTGAATCTGTGAAGGGTTGTAGCCGCGAAGCCACTATAGTAGGCCGCGGCCTAATCCTATTCAGGTGCTTTTCTGGTGTTTTTTTTTTGCTGCTTTGAAGTTTTGGAAAGTTGTTTTGAGTTATTTGGGTTGTGTTTGTTTGGCTTCCAAAGGTTTTTGGTCAAGTCTGGAGACGCAAGGAGATAGGGTGTTACACCAGGAGAGGCAGGTGTCAGTGAATTAGGGATGTACCTTCCCTAAATCACCTATAACAACTCGTACTTAGACTCATTTCCCATGTATTAAACTATATTTAAGTCAATTAATACTTGATTAGAGACTTGATTACATAAAACAACTTAAACCAATTTATTTCATTTCGGGTACCATTCCCTTGGTTAACTTCTTTTTACCCTGTAAACTTTGAAAATTCATAACTAAATCAAGCAAAATCATATTGATATAGTTCAAGTCTCTAAATATAGCTTAAAAGATTCTATACATGGGAAAAATGTTGAACAAGGAAGTTACTTGGCCAACTTATACAGTAAGTTCGTATTATATGTACTGTAGCAATGGTCATTTTTGAAAATTTCTGATTCTGACCATAACTTTGAAAAATCACAATAAATCATACACAACTCCAAATTGAGTGATCTTTGTGTCTATGGAAAGCTACACATGTCTAGTTTTCATACATGTAAAACATTCATACATTGAACATATTGAGGTATGTACAGTACTTCGAATTCCCAACCATGTTCAGAAAAGTCTCTTGCATTCTCCCAACTTTCCAAAATACACACTCATATATACATAAATGGCCATAACTTGCCTTTATCTTACATGATACTCCATAAGAACTTAGAGGAACATATTAACATGGAAGCATAGCATAATCATGTCCCATAAGGTTTTACATAACCTCTCATATAATAGTATCAACCTAAGTATCATTATCTTGAACATTATTTTGCTTCTCCTTGCCTTTCCTTTTTTGGGTAATTTTGCCATAACTTGAACCTAAAATTGGTTAGAAATTTGGAGAGGGGTGAGATTCAAAGAATCTCAGTAGTAACTACCATCATGCACACATATCATCATATATATTGCAAGTATTCATCTCAAAACACATTAAGCATGCAATCAAATCATTTTGGCATAACCATTTTATAAAAATTTGGGCAGCACTTCCCCTTGTATTTAGACATATCCAGGATCACATTACCCTTGAAACAATCCAACCAACAATGCCAAATCATCACAAGACAACATTCCAAACATTAAACACATCATTCAAACCAAGCAACATCAATGATAATATATAAGCATAGATAGGTGAGTTAACAACCTTTGGGCTTTCCACTAATCTCCAAACTTTGCAAACCTTTTCCTTGATCTTCTAACACTCCTTTGGATCCTATAGCATAATCAAATAATGCCATTAACCACTAATTATCCAATTTCATTCACAAAGTGCTCACTTGAACTAAAATTTACACTTTGTTATCCATCATGCATTCTTTGTACAACATACTTGTTCTAACCTATTTTGGACCCAAGGAATCCATTTTTGAGGTCAAAAACTTGAAATTTCCTTCCCATAATGAACCCTAATTGGGCAGAAAATTATCATAAATTATAGAAAAATAACTAACCGATTAATTTGTAATCCAATGACATATTCTTGCACCTTATGACCTATATAACCCTTTTCATGGCTTAGTTTTTCCATACCTTCATTTTCTCTCTCTACTCTCTCTCTAGGTAGAAACTTTCAGCAAGAAAATAGAGGAAAAATAACCATTAAAATCCCTCAAAATTGCTAGGAGACACAAGAAAAGGGTTATAAGATAATACCTTGAAGTTTTGGGACAAATCTTGTGATTTTCTCTTCTCCCTTTTGCTCTCTCTCTCTCACGCGTTCCTAGCTTGCTTCTCCACTGAACCAGCATCTTCTTTTCGTGGGGAAGATGAAATGGTGTTTTAAAATGATAATTATATAATATAATCACTTAATTTACTTTTATTTCTATTTTCATTTACTTTTCTTTTAAAAAGCTTTTTGAAAAATTTCACATGTGTCCATAAGATGATTCAGATGTGGCTCACCTTAATTTTTAGCCAAAAATTGCTTCAATAATTTTTATGGACCAAAATACCCTTTACCGATTAGATTTACCCGTACCGATTGGGTATTTTTACCAAAATTGTCATTACATTGGTAAAGAATTATCCAACCATTACTTTTGATCCAAAATCATTATCTAAACCCAAAATATATTTTAACAATGTCCAATCATTATCCTTGGATCAATACTGCATTTTCTCTGCAGTCTCAACTGACTTTTATCGGGTAAAATATTAATATTAAATTCTAATTACCCAATAAATATGATTTTGACCTTAATAAATTTCATACTATATTTCATTGGGTCTAACTCATTGAGAGCTTCACTTTGACTATAATTTTTCATATTTACAAAAATACCCTTGACCCGGGACTAATTTATAATTTTTAAAACTTTCAGGTTATTAGATTTAATTTACCCCAAAATTCATAAATTCTCCGCCAACCTCCTCTGAGTCCACCGACTTGAATTTTTTTATTATTATTATTTTTTTTTCTTTTTCCCTTTTTTTTTTCTTTTCTCTTCCTTTTTTTTTTCAGGGGCAAAATTGTCATTTTTCATTTTTCCTTTCAACTGAGATAATTGACCTCTTTATCCTATTTCATGCCAAATGATGTTTATCTATTTTTACAAATTCTTTATAGATTTCAAAATATTGAGCCTCGAATATCCATAAAAATTTCAGGATGTTACATCACCACCAATTCATGGTGGTCCAGGGGAATGAGAGCCACAGTCTGAGAACTAGTGTAACCTTTGGCCGGGTTACATTAGTATAAGTTGAACTTGGTGATGTTTTAGAATCAGTCTTCACCGATTATTGGAAGGGAATTATCTATTGAAATGTCTTGTGATGACGATAACTCGTGATTCTAGCCATGTATCAAGGAGACCATGTATACCATTTATTTGCATTACATTGCACCATGTGCATGATTCTGTGGTTTAGTATATATATTGTGTGTGGTTGTTCCTGGTTACTAAGTCTTTGTCTCACACTCTTTTCCCATGAAATAAACTTTTAGGTGAAGGTTCTGGCACTAGTGCAGAGAAGACGAGGAAAGCATAGCCACTCCAATATTGCAAATACTAAGTCACTGTAGCATAGATATGTATGGTCTATGTACTTTGTGCCAAGTATGATAGGGTGATTATAATGGATGCATGTTATTGATGATGATTGATATAGAATGCTATTGGGCATGATGAGTCGATGTGATGTATTGTGACGCATGCAAATCATGTGGTACGTATGGCTATGTATGGTGAATGAATGTGATTATGGTTTAGGCCATGGTATAGGTCATTCTTACTGGAATAGGTGTCTGTGAGTTGAATTGGTTGTGTGTGTGAGCCCAAAGGGGTTTTTGGGCCTAGATGGTGCAATTTGGGCATATAGCCCATTATGTAAATTTGGGATTCAATGGGGTCAAATCTTAGAGTAATGGTCATATGAGATGAAACATCTTTGAATAAATTGATTAAGTAGGACCTAAGTGAATGGTCTTAGATGGTCAAATTGCGTTTAGTGGTAAATGGGAGTTATAAGTTGTAAGTTTTGGTCAAAAGGTGATCAAAATAGTATTGGGTGTTCAAAATCTCCATACAGAGATGGATCGAAGAGAAATTGGTGTCTATAGTTAGATTGGAATAAGATTGACTTGTAGGAGTTGGAATCAGGTCAATTGGAGGTCTGAATATAAAGTTATGCACGTCGGAAGTTCACCTTGGGACTTTGAAATTTGCTAGTAAAAAACCAGCAAGGGGCACCACGGCGCCAAGTCCCCCGTTTCACCAATACTAAAACCCGAGAGCAATGGCGCCATGGCGGTACTGTAGCGGCCACGACCCTGCACTATGTTTCAATTGTTTTGGGTGTTCTTGAGGTATCTTGTGGTGTTTTCTGCTACTCTAATTATTTGAGAAGTAAAATTGAGGTGTTTTGGACTGTGTTTAATTAGTTTTTTTTTTTTTGAAGTATTTGGTTAAATTATAAGATGTATTGGAGTAAAGTGTTACATATAGAGTTTCCTACAAAGTCAAAGGAGCCAAAGATTGAAATATTTGTTACTATGTGAGATGATTTGATACAATGATCCTCTAAATGATAATCTAGATGAAATCACAAAAGTAGTCAAAAGAAATAAATTTTGTCAGGATTCTTTACCGACAGAGAGACTTCATGATGGACGCTAGATAATAGCCATCACTAGCCATGAAACTCTCAAGAGCGTAAAATAGTGGTATCTCATATATGCTCAACTTAGTCTCATGACCTAGAATAACATAACCATCATAGGTTATTAAATAAACAAATTAAAATTAATTAATTTAGACTAAGCAAATTAACACCCTATCTTAAACCCAACCAATCGACAAGTTAGGACCACCATATTTAATTAATTATAAAAATCAAAATATCTAATTTAAATAATCCTTATTTAAATATCCTGTAAATAATATAAATAATAATCAATTAAATAATAAAATGTCCAACAAACATGACTCATTGTCTTGAGAATCGGACTGAATGGGACTATCAGACCTTCACCCAAAGAGAAAAATGATTTTTTTTTAGTTTTAGACCGTTTTAGGGGTGAGACGAGTTGGACAAATTTGAATTGGCTTTTGAGCTAGAAACCGGAATTGAGCTAAGAACCGGAGCAGTTTTCAAAGAAGCAGATGGTTTTTTAAATTGTGTAAACTTTAAATTAAATTTAATTTTTTTGTCAAAATTATTAATTATAAAAATTATTAAAACGTAAAAAAATACTATTTCCCTTTCTATTTTAAAATCACTAATTATAAAAATGAAAAATTTCATTATATTATACTCCCTCCATCTCTAATTATAAAATAATTTTGACACTTTTCATTTGTCCCAAAATATAAGAGATATGGACAAAATTTGTGGAGTAATTAATATTATTTTTCTTTTATATCCTTAAATAATTATGACTATGTTGACAATTACCAGTAATTAATTAGTCACACTCCAGACTTTCAATATAGACAATTTTGGAAAAAAATTGAAATTGTAGTATAATTTATGAGTTTAATTATCAAAACTGTTTTTTTCTTAGTACTAATAAAGTAGTTATTTGTTTTGAATTCTTATAATTGGGAACGGAGGGAGTATAGTCATTTTATAATATAATGGTCATATAGTATTATCATATTGAAATGTTTTAATATTACTTTCAATGATTTAATATATATATATATATATATTTTGTGATACACTGATTTAATATATATTATTACTATGTGAGTTTCTTAACTTATTATAAACTTGGACTACTTAAATTTATTTTTTTGACAATTTGATATTTTATTTTTATACATATATTATTATATATAATATTTTTATTTAATTATTTCATCACCGGTTCAACCGTCAATTTAACTGGTTGAACCATAAAAATTATGACCCGGTAATATTTTTGATTTAACATTTGGTCCAATTTTTAAAACATTATGTGGCTAAAGCACAAAGCTTGGCTGTAATATTTAATGCTAGTAGTCAACTAAGTAAAGCCACAAACTTACCTACGGTATTCTTGAATATTGATTTAAGTCATAGTTTTAACCATGATACATTTAATCGTGGTTTTAAGTATGACTTAACTAGATTAATTAAGTTTCACCTGAAGAATACAAGTTTTATGTTGTTAAGGCCTATTAAACTTTTTTATTGAATTTTGAGATAAACATATAAAGTTTATAAATCTTTTCAACTGTCATATATACTTCGTTCATTCTATTCTATTTAATGTAAGCCTAATTTATCTAACTTTTCTCACTCTTAAGTCAGCTCTATAAAGTTATACTTAGCTAGAACAATCATTTCTTCTGATGCTAGCTTAACTACAATTAAATATTTCATATGAAGAAACACACTGACCTTTCTTTTTAAACGTTTTGAACGAAAATATATAAGTGCGGGTTTATTACTTAATTACTATCCCAAAATCTTAAGAAATTAATTTTATAATTTTTTCGCTTACATACTCTTCTTTAATTCTAATTCTATTTAATACAAGCCTAATTCATCTAACTTCTTTCGCTCTAAAGTCAGCCCTATAAAACTAAAGCCAGAATCATTATACCTGGCTTGTTTGATTGTTTGTGGAAAAACATTTGAATTTGGCATATGAGATTAGATCAAATGATAAGGATAGGATGAAATGTAGTTAGACGTCTAAGGTTCAAGTCCACCTGTGGTAACAAAAAAAAATCATTTCAATTTCAAAAGAAATTCTACTAAACCTTCTATATATAAAAAGATTACATAATTTTGTTATTATGACAAATTATTAAAAAGAAGAGAAATTACATAAGGGTATAATAGTCAGATCATAATTAGCTCATATCTCCTCTCCTTATGGACCAAATAAGAAATCAGTAAAATACCTTATCTCCCCTCCCTTCCAATCCAACCAAACAATAAGTCATTAAAACCCTCCCCTCCCCTCCCCTACCTTTCATTTGAACCAAATGCTATCAAATGTAAATGAAAATATACCTAAATTTAAATTAGTCTCATATGGATTGAATAATCATGCATCAAAATTTGATAATTGTGTATATTACTCCTCTCGTTTCTTTTAAAATGTTACTTTTAAAGAAAAATTTTGTTTCTATTTATTTGTCACTTCCAAATTTGAATACAACATTAATTTCTATTTTTTTAATAATATTTTTATATGCCCTTTCAAAAGTTAAAAATAACATTAATTACTTTTTTTTATCTATCCATTTATTGAAGAAAAAATTAGAAAATTTAAAAAAAATTCTAATATTTTAATTGTAGTTTTTAATTGGCATACTAGAACCTTAAATGGCAAATAAAAAGAAATGGAGGGAGTAATCAGGATTTTAAATGTAGAGTCATATGTCCAATTTGAGGGTTTGACAAATAATTTTGCATTTGACTCAAATACTCTGGTCATAGGGGAAAATGTTCGAATGGAACTGAAACAAAAATTAGGGAAAGTATAAATATGTTTGTGCTTCAATCTATTCATTTAATTACATTACTTAGTCAAATTGATATATAAAGCTAGACTATTAATACCCTTTTCATCCCATTTTATTTGTCAATTTAAGGTTTTTCACAAAGTCCAATTAAACTATTAAATGACTTAAATTATAGTAAAATTTAATAATATTTTATTATAATATCCTTAAATTAAATATTAAAAGAAGACTTGTATCTCACCTACTATTATTTTTAATGAAGGATAAAATAGTAAAAAAAATAATTAATACTTCATTGATAGCATAAAAAAATAGGTAAATTAGAACATTTAAATTCTCTAAAACAACAAATAAAATAGGACTGATGGAATATTTAATATCATTTAATTGCAAATAACTAAGGGATCACATTTGACTAAAACATTTGAAAGCGCAAAAATTAAAATAAAAAATTAAATATTATCACCACGAAAGAGTTTTTTTTTTTTATCAGATCACCATAAAAGAGTTGGAGTATAGATTGCATTTGATGCTCATCAAATTTGATTTGCTCAACAGTACTCATGAATCATCATTGAAATTACATTTAGACTAACCAAATCATGCTTTTTTTTTTTTGAGGAATTTGAATCATGGGCATTACTCATACTCCATTTCATTTTCATTATTTAAGGTAACATATATTTTATTTTTAAAAAATAGAATACGAAATTAAAATAATCTTTTGACCATCAATTTAAAAAAAGTAATGATAATTTTAATTTAAAACTTAAATTCTAATCCCTTCGCATGAAATTTAATGGTTTACAAATTACAAGCAATGAAACGAAGGCTACAGTAAATCAAGTCCACTCGGGGGAGAAAAAAACAAAAGGAAATATCACTAGAGTAAAATTGACGATATTACCCCCATCCATGGTGATATTTGCTTACAGATGAACCTTAATATGGTTAGCCAATTCATGAAAAGAGTTGAACGACGATCCAGTTTCTGACAAAGCCATTTCTGCACTGCGTTTAAGCTCTCTAGCCCTTTCTCTCATGCACAGACCTTCTTCTTCCACCATCACTAGCCTAATCAGCTTCTGTATCACCTTCCTATCAACCACCTCCCCCTTATTCCCACCCTTCACCCTCAAAGCCACACCCAACTCCTCCGTCAGCACCGTCGCATTCATGTTCTGCTCCGCGTACAGCGGCCACGCTATCATCGGCACGCCATTCTTGATCGCTTCGAGCGCCGAGTTCCACCCACAGTGCGTCATAAAAACCCCGGTCGAAGAATGCTCTAGAATATCTGCTTGTGGAGCCCACATGGGGACCACTAGGCCCTTCTTGTGGGTCCTGCTCACGAATTTCTCTAGCAAGCTACCCATGGATGATCCATGCTCCTCCTCAATCTTGAAAAATGAGCCGTTCGTGGTGTCTTCTTTAGGGGGACGAACCACCCAAATGAATCTCTGTTCGCTTAGCTCTAAGCCCCAAGCGATCTCTTCCATTTGAGCTTCCGACATGGTCCCACCACTCCCAAACGACACAAAAATCACCGACTCAGCAGGTTGCCGGTCTAGCCAGCTCAAAACCCGGTCCTCCTTGTTCCGTTTTGGATCGATGATTCTCACTATCGGTCCGACCGGATAAATCTTCCCTTTGATAATCTCACCACCCATTAAAGCTTTAAGCGCCATGGGCTCGAGGTCCTGCCATGTATTCACCAGAATCCCATCAGCTTCACGTACGTCCAGTCCCATTTTTACGACCCCCTCGAACACCATTGGATCATCTTTTAGCAATAACGGTTCGAGCGTGTCCTCAAACCGAACCAGTTTACAGCCTGGAATCGGGAGCGGTTCATGGTGTTTTACATGCCGGTCCAGCAGTTCATTGTCGATGACAGGAAGATATGCAGTGAGAGCAAGAAGCCACGCATTGGTAGTGAAAAACGCGTAGGTTAGTATGCCGAGGTCACGTGCCATGGCGAAAGCATCCGTACCAAACAAATCAACGATGAGTGCTGTTGGACGAACCTTCATTGAGAGAATAGCAGAACGAAGAAGTGGAAGTGATTCCTCCATTGTCAATCTGATTCGTGCTCCCATTGGCGAGTTCAGTCCAAGTTTGTCCGAGACATCTACAGGTGGGAGTACGACAGCGTTTAAGGCAGTTTTAAGGCTTGAGGTTTGTTGGATTATCTGTGAACGTGTGGTGGAAGAATCGGTGGTCACAATGAAGACGGTGACGTCGAAGCCGTGTTGAGAAACCAGACATTTTCCGAGCTCGAGCATCGGAATGAGGTGGCCCATGCCGGGACTACAAAGAAGCGCAACATTAGGGTTAGGGTTACGTGTGGTTACCATGTCTGTGTTGGGAAGAAGGAAGAAGGACCTGATATATGAAAGAAGAAGAGACTTGACTCGAAACTCACTTCCCTTTCCAATTGCTTGGCTTGCTACAAATCAGTTATATTTATAGGCCTATTATGAGCGGGATATATGGATGCATCATAATGGCAGCTAATTAACAAATAATAGGCATCCGTAGATTATCTAAAACAGTTAATAATTAAATAATTGGTTAAATTAAAAAAAAATAGTAGGTTAAATTGTCCCTTGATTATTCTTAAAATTTAATAATGAATCCTCCTAAATTTTTAAACTTATATAGATAATTTTCTTATTGTTGGTTTGTCTATTATTTCATAATGGAATATAATATAATAAGGAGTTTATTGATACAAGACCAAAATTTTAGGAATTATTTGCACATAAATCAAAGTTTAAGAAGGTTATCTATACAACAAATTTAAGGGTATATGGCTGGTGATATATTATGCCCCACTAGAAAATATTAACAAAATCAACCACAATTAGGTTAAATGGTAAATAACTCAAAATTCATTGAGAAAACTATTTTATTTGGGCCTGACAATATGACTCAGTAAGACTGGATATAAGATAATTATATTAAAAAAATATTTACACAAATTTTAAGAAGATTTATTGTCAAGTTTCAAAATTTCGCAGAAATTTTATACATAATTCAAGATTCAATAATTTTTTTATAATTTAGCTTAAATAATAAATACACTACCATTTTAGCTTATATGACAAAAGTAGGAAAATATAGGTAGTGACTAGAGTTTTAAACCCTCCAAATATAACAAAAGAAAGTAATAAATGCATGCATCATATTTATGCAAGAATAATGAAGGTACATTAATTATAATATTTGGGCCTAATAATATTCAAATTAATCCTATGATCCAATAGTAGTATCAGGTATAAGATACTTATACCAAAAAAATATTTACACATTTAAAAATTTAAGATTTTTTTGTCAAGTTTTAAAATTTAAGACGATTTTTTCTACATAATTAATTCAAATTTCAATAATTTTTTTTATAATTGAGCCTAAATAATAAATACACTACCATATTAGCTTAGATGATAAAAGTATGATGGAATATATAGATAGTGACGATTGTTTTAAACCCTCCTAATATATCAAAAGAAAGTAATAAATACACACATCATATTTACAAGAATCACTTTAAGAAAGGTGCATTATTATTATTATTATTATTATTATTATTATTATTATTATTATTATTATTATTATTATTATTATTATTTCGCGAGAAGAAAGGTACAATAATTATAACATTTTGGGTAGATTAATACAAAAGCTCTAAAACGACGCGACTCAATATACAGATATTCATAGATCATTTCTTATGAAAGAACATAAATTATGTACATTCTAGTTATATTAGTCAAGAAAATTAAACTCCGAACGACATGACTGACTAAATATATCACACTTATGCATGAATCGCTCTAGGTATGTCAATTATAATATTCTATGTACAATGCTCTAGAAACTCCAAAATGAATGAATCTAGAAATTCCAAAAAAAAATGAAAAAGAAGAGCATAAAATTTTTGGAAATTTCTCGTCAGCAAGGCTACTAATAATATATGAATTAGTAAGAATAAGTAATCAATATATACATCACATTTATACTATATGCATGAATCACTCTAAAGAAGGTACATGAACTATGTTATTTTAGGTATAAATCCAAAAACTCGAAAAGACATGACTCTAACACTCAGATATACTAAATAATACCAATTTATCAAGGCAACCGAATTATAGAAAGACATGACTTAATGTACATGTGAGAGGATTATACATAAGCAATAAATTAAGATTATACATAAGCAATTAATTAAGGGGGAATTAAAATTCAAAACCAGAATCATAAATTTATTATAACGTGAAACCTACTATTTATTTAATTATAAAAAGGGACTAACTTTTTTAAATTAAATATAAAAAATATAAAATTGCCATAATACTCTCAAGTTTTATTTTTCTCTCATCGGTTAACAGTCACTTGCAACCAGTCAACACGGGTCAATGGTTGCCACCAACTGGTCAACATTAGTCAACAATCGTAGGCAATCAATCAAAGTTCACAAGAACAAATAACTTACAACTTCTTTTTCTTGATAATACAATTAACTTACAAATTTTACTTTGTAATTTCTTTTCAAAATTTGTAATTTTTTTACTCTAAATTTACAACTTATTTTCTTAATTTTCACTATGAATTGTTTCAGTATTTTATTAATGATAAAGGAGAAATAAAACTTAAGGGTATTTAGCTAATTTTATATTTTTTATATTTAATTTAAAAAGTTGGTTCCTTTTTATATTTAATTAAATGAACACTAAGTCTCACTTTATAATAAAATTGTGATTCTAGTCCTAAATAGTAATTCCCCGTTAATTAAAGACCAGTAACAGAAGTGGTGTGAACAAAACGTGGTCCTAACCAAATTATTTGTTTCCACAAATTTTATCTCTTTTTTTAGCCAACACACAAATTTTGTTCCTAAATAATACGATGTTTCGCTACAAAAAAATTATATGCAACATTCTTTCATCAACAAAATTATCAAGAAGGGGTTTCTATTTTTTTTTTTATTGACCAAGAAGGGATTTCTATGCGCAATTGTAACATTTAGTTTTTATTAGGTTTCGGCCTCTTTTTTCTTTATCAAAAACAATTATCAAGAATATCTACTTCAATTTTTTAATTTATTTTATATGTAAAATATGCTTGTATTTTTATCCCTTTTTCATAATTTATGAATATTTGCTACATAATTTTATATTATTTTTTAATTTTTATTTATTCTATTAATTAAAGTTATTATTTGTGTAATTAATATATGAAATATAAAAATAAAAAATTATTATTTTTTAGTGCATTTATTAAAATTATATAAATACAGAAACTACAATATATAAATCCAAAAATTAGTATTAAAAAACAAAATAATTATTAAAAGTTTTTCTTTAATTTTTGGACCTTAGTTATGGTCAAGGAAACGGATTTGGCACATCTGAACCGTCCAAATAAGATTTGGATGGTGCATATCTTTGATTTTTTTTAATGAAATTCTATTTTAAATAATACAAAATACAAAATAATATCAATATTATAATTATCAAGTTACAAAAATAATATTTTAGTTATAAAATATAAAAAGTAAAATAGTAAGATCGGGACCATCCAAATCTCATACGAATGATCCAAATAGGATGCATACTTGGTTTGCACTAGATCCATTCCCATTGTTCAAAACTAGAACAGATACTGGTGACAAAAAATAAATAGAACCGTAGCTCCGAGGTTCGTTTGACTTCTGCTCTCTCGGTTTCTGTGCCAAACTTTGAGTGATGACCTCAAAGGGCTCTGGTCATCGAAAACAACCTCCTGACCGACCGTTGGTCTCGCTCGAACTAGAAGGCAGAAGCAAGAAACAAAAGGAAAATGCTCTGAAAGACTCCACGATGGATGATTTGATGACTAGCAACACTGACGAACTTGGCCAAAGTGTAATGAAACAAGACTGCAAGAAAAGCCTAGAAGAAGGTAAATCCATTGATGCTTGCAAAAAATCATATAGGGATTCCTTGTTGGGTTTAATGGCATTGCCAATGGTGCAGAGATTATGGAAGACAAGTCTCTACCAGATGAAAAGGATGAAGAAATCCCTTGGAAACCGCTAAAACCGTCAGAGGAAATTAAAGAACTTATGAAAGTGCACCCATGAGTGCCCGTTTCGCAGCAAGAGTTCCAGAAGTGGTGCAAACCTTGGAACAGGGCACTTGTAATAACTGTTGTTGGCAAACGGATGAGCCTCCATAACTTGAAACCCTGGCTTAGCCGAATCTGGGATATACAGGATTTTTACTTGGTGGACCTACCAAACAAATACTTCATAGTCAGATTTAAGGACAAAGAAAGATAGAGGGAATACTACACACATGTCCTTGGGGGACCATGGGTGGTCATGAAGCATTGTGTTAGTGTACAACGATGGACTCCATATTTTGATCCTCTGGAGAACTCACTTAGCAGAATGGCCACTTGGGTTTGGATTCCTTCTATTCCTATACACTGCTACAATAGAACTTTATCTGGAGGCTTGGAGATCACATTGGTAAAACTTTGAGAATTGACATGGGAACCCTATCAGATCTTGTGGCTGAAAATGCGAGAACAGAAAGGGGGAGATTTGATCGGATTTGTGTTGAGATTGATCTAAGAAAACAGCTTGTCCCTAGAATCATCTCAGCAAACTCTATGTTTAATGCCGAATATGAAGGCTTAAATGTAGTTTGCTTTGGCTGTGGGAGATACGGGCATAGGAAGGAAGCATGCCCATGGATGCTGAATCAAGCACAACAACCGTGTAACCCACAACTAGGCAGCCAATGTGTAAGAAGCATCATGCCGATATCAAAGATTTTTCCGGCGGCCGAAAAAGAATTTGGCCCCTGGATGCTAGTCACCAATTCAAAAAAAAAAAAATGTGAGAACCAAAGATAGAACAGACAAAAACTATTGTGACCGAACAAGGGGGAGCTCAAGGAATAACTATAAAAAGGAAATCTCTCCTTCTCAATCTAGGTTTGCAGCAATAACAGAGTATGACGAAGAGGAAAATACCTTGGAAGCTACAAAATCAAGCGAATCAGAGAGACCTATGAATTCTGACAAAGAAGAAAAGGCAAACTTGTCAGTTAAGCCTAATGCTTCTTGTAGCCTAGTACTGGGTAGCAAAACGCTGTAGAAACCTGTAAGGGCTATGGAGTCATCACAAATGAAGACACATAAAAAAAACATAGGCAAAGAAAACCTAGTGGGGTCGCTCAAAGATAATAAAGCCCATCGGAAGAATAGCATCAATCTAAACACTAGAGATGGTGGCTTGAAATTAGGCCAACTTGACAAGGGTAGGAAGGCCAACCAACGACAACACATGGTGGTCCAAGGCAACATCAGACAAGCAAGCCCAGCTAGAAAGAACCCCGTGAAAAAACCAAATAGGGACTTGACCCTCACCCATAAAACCACTAGCAACCCAACTATTGATCTGGATCCAGACCCATTCAACAATGAAGTTGGTTAAGAACCAATGATCAGTGAAGCTCACTTACCTCATCCCCTAATCTCATCACATCGGAGATGAAACAACGGGCGATGCTAGTAAACGAAAGACAATTACATGGTTGCAACAACTTGTTGCCATTGGATTCAAACTTCTTTATGGAGTATGAAGAAGAGGCCGGGTAAGCCTGGTTTCTCATTCTTGTCTTGCTGTCTTATACCTGGATTCATAATAATTGCATCGTGGAATTGCTTGTAAATTCAGCATTGATGCTCTCTGTTTGATTGAAACTCCAATTAGCAGATCCCGTGCAAACAAAGTGGTGAGGAAAATGGGATTTTCTAATTGGGCGAGAGTTGAGGCCACTGGTTGCGCCAGAGGGATTTGGGTTTTGTGGAATGATCAAAGAATTGACATTGAGTATATAGGATCTAATGTTCAGCTGCTCCATTGTAAAATCACGGATATCAGTAATCATGATTCTTTCTTCGCATCATTCATTTATGGGGAACCCATCTTATATCGTAGAGTTATGCTTTGGGACACTATCTCTAGTATTGCTGATTCTATGAATGGACCATGGCTTTTGCTTGGGGATGTCAATGCCCATCGTAGTGAGAGGGACAAACAAGGGGTTGTTCCTCCAAATTGGCATTCTATGCAAAGCTTCAATGATTGCATTTTCAATGCAGACCTCATGGAACTCCCTACTGCTGGGGACAAATTTACTTGGGAGATGAATTGTGTAAGAGAACGGTTAGACTAGGTTTTTGTAATTCGAGTTAGGAGGAGAATCATATTCAGGCCAAGGCTTTCCACCAGTTAAGGTATAAATCTGATCACTGGCTCATTGCTATCTCCAACAATTCCACCCCACTTAGACATAACAAACCTAGACATTTCAAGTACCAAGCTGCTTGGGTGCTCGAAGAGGGTTTTAATGATATTGTCGAAAGAGCTTGGTAGGATAAGAGTTGGTCCAAGGGAGCCATTGAATTTTTGAAAATACCTAGTGACTGGAATGACAAACAAATTGGAAATATCCCAAGGAAGAAGAGAAAAATTGTACGAAGACTTGAAGGGATTGATAAAGTAAGGAGAATAAATACAAATAATAGGTTGTACAGACTTGACAAATCCTTGTGGAAAGAATACAACAAGCTAATAGCCCAAGAAGAACTCATTTGGTTCCAAAAGTCCATATGTAAGTGGTTACAATGGGGAGATAGAAATACACAATTCTTCCATGCATCAATCATGGTGAAAAGAAAGAAGAACTATATTGATGCACTCAAGAATGAAAATGATGAGTGGATTACAAATCAAGATGTAATATCCTACTCTAATACACCTTCCTACTTCACAGAAAATTTTGAAAATTCACCAAACCAAGCTATAACGCCCCCAAATTTGACTCCTGAATCAACATAACTCTCAAAACACAGTAAAAGACACCATGACAATTACATCAGAGTGCGGCGCCGTGGCTACTACAGTGCCGCCACGGTGTCGTCGCTCTCAAGCTCAAAATTTTTGGAACAAAGTGGCATGGCATTGCGGCCTTGCCTTGGCGTCGCGGCGCCCCCTACTAGTTTTATATCAGCATATTTCAAAGTTTCGGGACAAACTTCCGACACGTATAACTTTATACTTCGACCTCCGATTGACTTAATTTCAACTCTTACAAATCAATCTTATCCCTATCTATCCATGGACACCAGTTTCACTCTAATCTATCTCCATATGGGGATTTTGGACACCAAATATTGTTTTAGTCACTTTTTGACCAAACTCATCATAATCCTCCTTCAATTGCCACCAAAGGCAAATTGATCATCATGGACCATTCACATAGGTTCTATATGACTCAATCTTGTTCAAAGATATTTCACCTCAAAGGAACTACTCCTCTGAAATTTGACTTCCTTAAACCCTAAATTCACACAATGGGCTATATGCCCAAAAACACACCAATAAAGCCCAAATCCATTCTAGGCTCACACACATTACTAATTCAGCCCACAGACACATACACCAACCATAAACGACCAATATCATCACCATCATCACATTATTCAAACTTATCATGGTCAACATCATTCATTATCATTACATACATATCATAACACTATCATCATTACAGTCATTAGGATTCTCATGTCAATTACAAGCATACTATCCTCCTTAGCTCAACAAACAGAGACAACACACACACATCCACTATAGTGGCTTGATATTCCAAATATCGAAGTGGCTATACTTTCCTCGTCTTCTCCAAACTAGTGCCAGAACCTTCACCTGAAAGGTTAATTCATGGGAAAAGGAGTGTAAGATAAAGTCTTAGTAACCGAAAACAACCACAAGCATATATATATATATATATAATATCTCATACATTAGTGTCATACTACCATGAATGCAAAATGAAATGGAATGCATATTTCCCTCACATACAGCTAGAACCATGAGTTGTCATCATAACAGGACATTTCATATAGGTGACTCCCTTCCAACAGTCAGTGAAGACTGATTCTGGAATATCACCAAGCTCATCTCACATTAGTACACCTGGTCAAAAGTAACACTAATACTTGAATCGTGGCTCTCTTTCCCCTGGGCTATCTCAAATTGGTGGTGATTTAGGAAAGGTGCAATCCACTGCCGCTTAGCTCTCCAGGCCATGGGAGAGGATTTAGCGGCAGGGATTCCTATCCTATTTCACCGTATCATATATCATATCATCATCACCACCAGATCCATCATATACCTCACAATGTCATATGGTGATGCTCATGTCATATCATCATATAATCACCATCATCATGTTTCTCAATGTTATGCTATGCAATCATGTAATGTTATATCATCATCATATATAATCATCATCATACTGATCATCAAATCCTATATTGTCTAGCCATGTGCATACCACAATATATAGAAAAATCATACACACACATAACAATATTATGGTATAAACGAAAACATGCATATATACATATACATACTAACATACAGTATATACAATATAGACATCCGGTTACCTCTATTTGTCAATACCACACACACACGATTCCACGGGCTTTTTGGGTTATCCAATACAACTTGTACTCCTCCAGTCGACCGAACAACCTTTATAATGTCATAATACCTTTAGTTAACATATAGTACAATTATCCAAATTTCACAATTCAACCACCTAGGCCTAACCCAAGATTTCAATACTTTTTTCATGCATTATTGAGCTTTTAAAGATCATTCAAACTTTAACTAACCACACATATTTTGGATTTCATACATTCCCAAGCAATTTCAACCTAGGGCTAAGCTTAAATTATACATACTCCCTCAAAACTCTCACCCAAGCATCATAAATACTAAATCATACTTCCTTAATCCCATTTTATCCATTTTAATTGATGGATTTTGGCCAAAACTAAAAACATCAAACATACACCCAAAAAATCTAACGTAAAACCCAAGAAAAATGGAAAGAAAGGAGCAAAGATCACTTACCAACCAAGATCTAAGCTTCCAAGAGCCAAAAATTACTCCTAAGGACCGAAAATCCAAAGCCCTAGCTCTGCTTCTTCGTTCTCCTCTATTTCTTCCTCTTTTCCTCGCGCTCAGCTGAGCTGAAATGTTTCTTATTTAAACAAATTTTTCGATGCTCGCCGCAGTGTCAGTAAGCTTGCCATGGCACAAGTGCTCTTGGCCTGGAAGATTTTCCCAAAATTGCAGCTCACTCGCTGCAACGGCTCTGAGTCTCACCACTGCGTGGAGCTTCTCTGTTTCATTTTGGCTTTTCCTCCATCATGATTCCTGTAGTTCTACACATGACACCAATTATACTTCATTAGCTAGAGACTAAATTAGGGATAATGTAATGAGGGTTATTACATTGATCAAGACACTCTAAAGGATATGGCTAGAAACTACTTCAAAGATCTCTACACGTATAAAGCCAACAATGACACGGCCCAGAACATGATTGCAAACTTTCCACTGTTAAACCCTGAAAGCTTAAATAACATCCATAAAGATGCTTTAGACATAGAGATTAAAAATGCAGCTTTCTCGATGGGAGCCTTTAAAGCCCCAGGTTCAGACGGCATTCAAGCACATTTTTTCAAGTGCACTAGGATATAATTGGAGGCCAAATCTATGAGCTTGTTAAGGACATTTTAAAAAATGTAACACCCTACCAACTTTAAACCTCAAAACATTGACCAAATACTTCAAATATCTCCAAATATCTCCAAATGCAATCAAACCACTCCAAAGCTTAACACCTAGAACACCAAAACCTTGGAAAATGCCCAAAAAGCAATAGACTGGACTGGGGCTGCGACCAACTACAATGGTGCCACGGCTCCGACCCTTCTCAAATTCTCTAACACATACTGACTTACTGGCACCACAGTTCAACTTTCTAGCACCACGGCGCCCTACTGTTGATGCAACATAAGCAAAAATTCATCTTTTCAGGGTGAACTTCCGTTGTGCATAACTTCTTTCTCCGACCTTCAATCGACCTGATTCTGACTCCTACAAGTCACTCTAATCACGATATAACCATAGGCATTAGTTTCACTTGAATCCATCTCTATATGGAGATTTTAGGCACCTATTACCGTTTTGGCCAAAACTCACAACCTATCACCTCCAATTGCCACCAAAAGCAAATGGACACTTAGGGACCCTTCACACAGGTCCTAATCCACTTAACCATTTTGGCTAAAGTGGTTTCACTTCAAAGAAACTACTCCTCTAAAATTTGATCTCCTTGAACCCCATTATCGCTCAATGGGCTATATACCCCAAACTCTCATACCGGGCCCAAAAACCACCTTTGGGCTCATGCAGCCAACCTAAAACAGACATACTCCTACAATAGTGACCCATACTGGGGTTCACACCATCATCACATACTCTTGAACTACACATGAGTGTACTCTATACTGAACTAACCAATATCGTCAACATCATCACATCATCTATATCATGCAACAAATACCCGTTGGACACGTATATTGCTCTCACGATACTACCTACCAACAATACTCCCCAGGAATACTTGGAACAGGATTACTATCCACTTGGCATAATACTACATAAAGTAAATTACAATTATAATTATACTTGGGATTCCCAAAGATGGAGAGGTCTGCAGCTCCTTGGTCATCTCCGAACTAGCACCAGAGTCTTCACCTGAAATGTTAGTTATAGGGAAGGGGTGTGAGATAATGTCTCAGTAACTAGGGACAAAAATATATATACATATATATCATCAGTATCACACATATATGCAATGCAACATGTAATGGAATACAAGTCTCCCTCCACACAACCAGAACCACAAGCAAGTGTCATAACAGGACATTTTGTATAGATGATTCCCTTATAATAGTAGGTGAAAACTGATTCCAGGACATCATCAAACTCACCTTCTACTAGTGCACCTAGCCAAAGGTAACACTAGTATTTGAATTGTGGTCCTACTTCCCCTTTTCCACCACTAATTGGCAGTAATTTAGAAAAGGTGTGATCCACTGTGCGCTTTTCCCTCTTAGCCATAGAAGGCAGTTTAGCTGTAAAGATCCTATCCTTATCCCCCCTAATCATATATCATATCATCATCACCACCTGATCCTCCATATACCTCACAATGCCATGTTGATGCTCATATCATATCATCATATAATAATTATCATCATATTTCACAATGTCATGCTATGTATCATGTTGTGTCACATTATCATTATTGTATATGTAATCTTCATCATAATCATCATCTAGCTGTGTGCATACTACGATATATAGAAAATCGTACACACAAATACATCAATATCATGGTATGAAAGAAACATGCATATATATATATATATATGAAAATATACATATTAATATAAAATACATACAATACAATACAAACATCCGGTTACCTCAGATTACCGACACCATGCACAAAGGCTTAGGTAAGCCTCCATAGCACCCAATCACGAACTATATGCCACCAATTAATCAATCAGCTACTACACCTACATATTACCTTTAATTAACATAACTCCAATAACACTAAAATCCACAATCTAGCTGTCCAAACTTAACTCAGAGTTCTAACAACATACACACATATCAATAAACCTTAAACTATCATTCAAACATACACCAACACATGTAACTTCAAGTTTCCACTTCCTTTCCCAAATTTTCAACCTAGGGTTTAACTCAACCCATCACAATTCATCCAAAACTCAAACTCAAAGTTTCCTAACACTACATAACACTTCTACAACACCAAAACAAACACTTTAATCAATGGATTCTTCCCTAACTGGAAAACCCACATACTCCCACCGATTTCTAAACCAAAATCGAAGAGAAAAAAGAGGAGAGGAAGCAAGATCAACTTACCAACCATTAATTAAGCTCCCTAGGTCCAGAAAACATCCCCTTAGGTTGGATTTCAGTTGCCCTAGCAGAGCTTCTCCATCACTCCCTCCATTCTTCCTTTGTTTATCTGACTGAAATGTTTCTGATTTAAAGAGAATTTTCGACTTTTGTCGTAGCTCCAGATAAGCCCGCCATGGTGCCAGTGTTCTTAGTCCCGATACTCTCCAAGTTGTTACACATGTCTCACCACGGCGGCTCTGCATCTCACCACGGTGTGACTCCTTCTTTGCCAGTTTGCCTCAAATATTGAATTTCTCCTATTTTACTTCTTTCTCCGGTCTTGTTTCCTCTAGTTCTGCACATATCACAAGTATGCTTCATGTTAGCTCGGGGGCTAAGTTCAGGGTAATCAAATAATGATTATTATAAAAAAACCCATCGGAATCAAGGAGCTAAACCAAACACATATTGTGCTAATACCTAATGTGAAACACCCCAACACCTTAAGAGAATTAAGGCCAATATCTTTGTGCAATGTAAGTTTCAAGATTGTTACCAAGATCTTGGCCAATAGGCTCAGAAACCATATGGCACACCTAATTGGGCCATAATAGTGTAGCTTTATTCTTGGGAGGTAAAGTTGTGATGATATCCTCTAAGCGCAAGAAGGCATTCACACTATAAGATGTAAGAACAGGAAGAGAGGTTATGTTCTAATTAAAGATGATCTTGAAAAGGCTTATGATAGGCTCAATGGACTTTCATTAAAGACTCCTTAACTTAGATAGACCTGAAGAGAGAATTTGTTGATTTAGTTATGGCAAGTATAAACTCTACAAGCATGAAGGTGCTATGGAATGGAAAAGCTTCACAAGCATTTCAACCCATAAGGGGCATTAGACAAGGTGATCCTCTTAGCTCGTACATATTTGAGTGTGCTTAGAGAGGCTTAATCATGAAATACCACAGTTATGTGATAGGAAAATAAGGAAACCCCAAAGAGTGTCTAATAGGGGCCCTTTACTCTCACATCTTTTCTTTACTGATGACTTAATCCTTTTCTCTGAAACCTTAGTGGATCAATGAAGTTGATTAAAGAGACTATGCTTAACTTCTGCGAAGGATCTGGTCTGAAGGTTAATCCTAGGAAGTCTAAGATGTTCTACTTTGCGAACATTCATTTTAACAGAGTAAGAGAACTGAGTCAGGCTCTAGGGAATGGCAATATAGTAGACCTTGGTAAATATCTTGATGTCCCTATCTTTCGCAAGAGAGAGTGACAAGGTCAACCATGAATTTCATAGGACAAAAAGTTAGGAAGAGGCTATCAGGATGGAAGGGAAAGTTTCTGAATATGGCCAGCAGAACACTACTTATCAAATCAGTCCTTCTAACTATCCCCAGTCACACCATGCAATACATACTCTTATTGAAAGGGATTATTGAAGAAGTTGAGAAAACTAGTCGGAGCTTTTTCTGGAGTCAACATCAAGAAGGAAAAAAACTTCACCTCATTGTTTGGGACACCATTAAAAAACAAAAGCAAGAAGGTGGGCTTAGCATCAAAGATTTGAGAAGTCAAAACTTATCTTTCATCATGAAGCTGTGTGGGGGCCTTGTCACAAAACCCGATGCATTGTGGGTTAAATGCCTTAAAGCCAAGATCAGATATGTCAATGATGAAACCCGGTTGTCACCAAGAGGAATCATGCTTCCCAACTTTGGTCTAGTATATATAAGGTTTGGGAGATTTTCTCTAAAGGGCTTAGCAAAAGACTTCGAAATGGTCAAAACACTAAATTTTGGTGGGATATTTGGCCTCGATTGGAAGAACCACTTTTTGCTTATATGGTTAGGAACGAAAACCTGATTGACCCCTAAGACAATGTTGATCAATTTATTTTACCGTCAGGGGAATGGAACACCCAAAAATGGAGGCTCTTCTTTCCCCAATGGGTGATTAATAAATTAAAAACTGTGAAGACTCCTAGTATGCATGGCCAAGATGTCCAGTGTTAGCGGCCTTCTAATGACGGCAACTTCAATGTCAAATCAAATTATAAATTTGGCTACCAGTAGCAGAATGCAAGTAGCAATTCCTTATGGCGTTTGGTATGGAAATGGCCACTCTTGGAGAAAATCAAACTCTTCTTGTGGCAAGTCACTCATGAGAAACTACATTCAAACTACCTCAGAACTAAGAGACGGTTAGCCTTGAGTGCAAAATGTCATTTTAATTGTGAGAGAGAGGAAGACACACTTCACATATTGAGAGACTATAAAAAAGCAAGAGAAGCAGGGCTATCTTTTATTAACCCCTATTATTTGCAATACTTTTTTCACGGTGATTTGCAGGATTGGATGAACCGGAATGCGAAATATCAGCTGGCAGCTATGAGTGTCAAGACCTGGCCTTGGTGCAAAGTTTTTGGATTCATTTGTTGGGCCTATGGACAAATAGATGCAGAAGCATTTTTGAAGGATCGATGCTGGAGAGCAGAACAGTCATACAAACTTGCATGCACGCGCTTATGGAAGATAGCTCAAATGGCAGATACAAGCACAAAGTATTCCAACTCCCCTACAAAGTGGAAAGTAGCTGGACACGCCCAACTACTGAGTTCCTCATATTAGACATTGACGGCTCCACAGATGCTCAATCCCATGTTGCATGGATAAGAGGCTTCCAACGTTACTTGAGTTACATGCCCAGTACAACAGCAGAGGTAATGGCAATCCTCTGTGGAGAGAAAGCAGCAAGAATCATTTTTGAAGTGTGTTGAAAACTGAAATCCAAGAAGCAAAATCATTTTTGCTCAACAATTGGGATGTCGAAATCTGCCATTCACAAAGAGATTCCTTAGCCTGTGCTGATCTTTTGGCAAAGACTATGCACCAGTGTGACAGCAACACTACCATTTTGGAAGAAGCTCCTCCTTGGATCATTAGTCTTATGTCTTCTGATGGCATGACTTAGCTTAGGCTTTTGCTTTTGTTTCTTGTGTTTTTTTTTTTTCAAGTTTTCACTTGCCTTTCTAGCCAAAAAAAAAACAAATGGAACCGACACTGAGGTTTTTTTATGGCAGCCAGCCAACCACTAATACTTGCTTTAGCAGTGATTTTGTTGAAAAAGAAATTTTAAAGAAAGTAGTCTTCGTTGCTGTTTAGAAATTACCGACAATGACAACAGTTTCTAAATCGTTACCAAAGCACTAAAACCCCATTAATAACAGCAGTTTCTTTGCTTTTTCTCAATAGTTCATTCAAACCGCAACTAAACTTTTTTTATGGATGTTTTAGTTGTTGTTTTTAAAATCATCAGTGAAATTTTCAGGGTTTAGGGTTCAAAGTTTTTAGCAATGATTAAAGAAGGGCTAAAACCTATTGTTTTTCTAGTGTTTTATCCACATAATTTATGAGTACAGGGACTAAATAAAATGAATAAATAATTATTGTTCACTTGTACATATGTTATGTAATATGATAATTTTATTTGTCGAGTTTAAGAATATAAACAATAAATAAAGGTCCTAAAACTAATATGATATTAAATAGAATAATAGTATATGAAAAAAGTTATTATTAACCAATCTATATAATGTGCAAAAATCTATAATAAGTGATATTGTTTGTAAGTTATGATAATGTGGCTTATTTTTTAGATTCCATGTAATAATACATAAGAACATGTGCTAATTAGTTTGAACAATAATATGTAATATTGATGTGACCCTAAAACTTTTATTTTAAATTAAATGTGATATTGATCTAAGTGAGAATGCTAGCACTCTGAAAATTGAATTTTTCTAGAGCATTCAAAATCAAAAGTTTATACATCAACTAATTGATTTCTCAAGTAATGTAAAGAGTCTAAAGAATTAATTGCACTATTTATGACTATAGGTTGTACAGTTTGCTATCATTTTTATTTATTTTTATTGATATTGACTTTTGTTTGATAATATGATGCTAATATTTATTTAGTAAATACTATTGAACCTGATTTCCAGAAGGAATTAATTATGGAAGGTTTTTTTTTTATATACCAGTTGTGGAAGGAATTTGAAATGTTATGATTTTACAAAATTTTTAATTAGAGGTTTTTTGCCACTTTAATTAGAATTAAATTAAATGAGTAAATATTTGAGGAAAAGTTTCAAATTAGACTCATATGACCGAAATTATGATTGAAGGATTTATTGAAAGTTTATGTAATTTATTTTAAGAGATTCTCTTGAATTAATCATGTGCATTAAGGACCTTTTTTAAGGAAGGATGTATTTAAGATAAGAATTTGAAGTATGAAAAACATGAACTGATGCAAAATTATTAAGGAAAGTTTTCTAATATATTTGGTCATGTAAAATTTCAAATTCAAACTTTTTTATGCATTAACTAATTGGTTTCTCACGCATTGTAACAAGTTCGAAGAATGAGCATTTAAATCTTTGACCACTACTTATATTATATCTCACTCTTGCTACTTAAACTAAACTCATGTGGTTATATTTTGTTCTAGTCATTTAAATGTAAATATCTTCGCTGATCTTATATTAATCAAATATAAGCTATTAATGATTTCATTTTGCCAAGAACGAAAAAGGACAGTTGCAAATTTCAAAAACGTGTAAAAGAAAATACTCTAATTTAGCCGTATTATAGGATATTTTATATGATAAGTTTTTTATCCAAAATATAGGGTGTTAGATACTTTTCTTCCCATTTTACCTATGTCTTTAATTCTTTCTCACTTCTCATTTATAACCCCACAATAATAATAGAATTAAATATTTAATAAGGGTAAAATGAGAAATATTAGTACTTTTTACATTGATTTTCAATGAAAATTTTTTTTCTTAACATGTGTATAATTGATATAAAACACCTTATAATATGAATCAAAGGCAGTAGCTATTTGAAGGAAGTAATCCCTCTATTATAAAAAAAATATATGAGACATTTTTAAATATGTTTTATTTCAAAATTTAAGAAAGAAATGACTTTTGTCTGATAAATTAATGTTCTTTTTTTCAATTTTGCCATTAATTAAAGGAAACTTATTATTAAAAGATATGCATTAAATAAGAGTTAAGTAAGAACATTAAATGAAGACATTTGTGAAAATAAAATCTCCTTTATAATATATTTAAGATGTTTGATTGTTTTCCTCATTATGATAATTTAATTATTTATTTATTACATTTTAAAATAATGGGACTAGAAGCTAAAATGTAAATGTGAAAATAATTAATTTTTTTAGCCACGAAAACAATTGATATTTGCTTGCTTTAAGGAGAATCACAATAAATATTCAACATAGAAGGAAGATGACGCTTGCTTTTAGAGAATCACATATATGTTGTACTTGATCAAGATTGAAATGATTAATCATCATCTTCCTTCTATGTTTTTTTTTTTTAACCAAATCTTCCTTCTATGTTTAATCACGATGAAATAATATTTAATGTATCGAAGATAGATTTCTAGTACAACAAATATGTGTATCAAACCATTAAATAAATCTATAAATGAACAAAATCAATACCAAAGTGAATACTTTTACCAATGTTGACGTCATTTATTCACTTAATATATAATTAATAATTTCATATGAGTGGTCATTCGATAGCCTATTGGGCTTGATGCAATTTGATGAAGTCAAGCCAATTTAGACCACATTTTTTTAAATGAAAAAAATAGTTAGGCTTTTCAAATTGGGTTGCATGATTAGGTCAGGCTAGAGTAGGTATTAGGCTAACCATATCAACCTATGCACCTCTATTATACTGATATTCCAAAAAAGAAAATATACCCGTGATACATATTGAATATAATATTTATATCGTACTTTATAATATGTATTATATATGTATTTTTATTTTATTTTTTTTAAAAAGTTCTCACATGACTTACATATAATAAGAAAACTCAATTTTTAGTTTTTTATTTTATATATTTTTATAATACTTATTTAAAACTCAAATTTTTATATATTCTATCTTTGATATATTAATTTGTTAAATATATACATAAATTTTATATAAATATTTCTCATACTTATATCTTAAAATTTTAAAATTTGACATATTTGACATATCATATTGTGTCATATTCGATATGAGTACCCTTATCTTTGTATCATAGAATGTAGCTTGATTAAGCTGGAGTCACAGAGGTTCACAAAAAAAAAAAAAACTGGAGTCATAGAGGGACTAAAATGAAAATTTTGAGTTATTTTGTAACCTATTTAACAAAAAAAAAATATAATTTTACAAATGTAGAGATCAAGACTAATTTACTTTGCAAAATAAAAGGGCTGTTTGGTTTTAGATTTTTTATTTGGTTCGTTTGATTTAGTTTATTTTCTAAATATTTTTTTATGTTTAACACTAAAAAGCTAAAACTAATGTAGAAAACATCCGTTTTTACTTAGGAACAATAAAAATGGTCAAACTGCCATTGGAGCATGCATAGTGCTTGTCTAAAAAAATGCATGAAAGAAAAAAAAAATATATAGAGACAAAGATAAGAGATAGTAAATTTAATTAAAAAAAGCTCAGACCATCAAGCCAACTAATCTCAAATTAAGTTAGACTCAAGCCTCACCAAAGCAGGACTATTTTTCTTACTTTCAAAACTATCCCAAACTGAAATTCAAACTAAGATAAAATTGACCATAGTCAACCTCTCTTGATTTCTAGATATTTAACCCGTTTGAATTTACTTAAAATAATTAAGTATTAGTCTCAAAATTAATTATTTTAAGTAAAAGCAACAAATTGTTGCTTCTATATAATCAATTTTTTTGGGCTCATAATCTTTTATTTAAATAAATCCAACATATTGTTAGCTCATTTTCAAATTTGATTTGTACATATTATTATAGTGCTAAATATATTATGTATACACACATGGAGTAAGCTGTAACTTCATAAAAGTACAAAAATTATTTATTGAGCTATGTGCATGTCGCACTAGAAATGACACTAATTTTGTATAATATTAAGATGGGTCTTTAAATTACTCAAAATTTAAAATAGTGCGGCTTTTTAGATAAATTGAAGACAAAAAATAAAGTTGGATAGTTATATAAGAAGCAAAACAAATTAGGAAACTGAATTATAATTCATTTAAAACTAGATAACTAAAAGTATATTTAGAGTATCACAAAGAAAAATCTTTTTTTTTTCAAAAAAACTTTTACTTCAAAATTATTTTTAAGAAAGATCTCAAATTATAAAAGATCACTCACTGTCATTTTTGCATCTTAAATATTTTTGTCTGTAATTTTCTTTTATTAACCTACTCAATTTTTTTTTGTCTGTTATAAATTCGGAAAAACAGAAAAAACAAAAAGCGCCGCTCCAAAAGAAATGATGGCAATATATTCAAAATCTGAGGCCCACCTTGTGTGTCTGTGTCCCTGCCCTTGCAAACATTTCCGTTGGCCCTTTTGAAGTGAAGTCTCCATTCATAGGCACTGAAGAAGAAAAAGAAGCTGCACATTTGAAATGCGAAGCAGAGCAGAGAGACCATTGCTTCTCAGCGATGTCGTTTCCTTCGGAGAATCTAAACCCTAACGCGCTGAACCCCGACAAGGTACCTTCCTGGTCCGATTTCTGGCTCAACAACAAGGCAAATCCTATCAAGGACATGGTTCTCGCTATGCAGCTTCACTCCCTTTCTTCCCCCAAAGACCCCAAATCCAAAACCCTAATCCCTAATTTCACTAAAATAGACCGAACCCTTCTCTTATCTGACGAGCTTCTTCTCAAAATCCTCGCCAAGCTTCCCGATTCACAGAGGAACTCCAACACTCTAGTTTGCAAGCGGTGGTTGAATCTCCAGGGACGGCTTGTACGGTCACTGAAGGTTTTGGACTGGAACTTCGTGTTGTCTGGTAGGTTGATACATAGATTTCCAAATTTAAACCATGTAGATTTGGTTTCTGGGTCTTTGATTTCACGTCGAAATTCGGGTATCTTTTTGAGTCAACGAATTATTTCGCTGCATATGGATTCTGGGTTTTCCACTATTTGGTGTATTGGTGAGGAAAATATGCTCCCTGTTGAAGTTATTGATGCTGGGATGAAAGCTCTTGCTTGTGGGTGCCCCAATCTGAGGCGGCTGAGAGTTATTGGTGCCAGTGAAATGGGTTTATTGTATGTGGCCGAGGAGTGTCCCACATTGCAAGAGTTGGAGCTGCAAAGGTGCAATGACAATGTGCTGCGTGGGATTGCAGCGTTTGAGAATCTGCAAATCTTGAAATTGGTTGGAAATGTTGATGGATTCTACAGCTCAGTGGTGTCAGATATTGGATTGACCATTTTAGCACAAGGTTGTAAGAGACTGGTCAAGCTTGAGCTTAGTGGGTGCGAAGGGAGCTTTGATGGGATTAAGGCTATTGGCAAGTGCTGCCAAATGTTGGAGGAATTGACTCTTTGTGACCATAGGATGGATGATGGGTGGTTAGCTGGACTCTCATATTGTGAGAATTTGAAGACTTTGAGGTTCCAGTCGTGCAAAAAAATTGATTCTAATCCAGGACTAGAAGAGTATTTGGGTTCTTGTCTAGCACTTGAACGGCTTCATTTGCAGAAGTGCCAATGTCGAGATAAAAAGACTATGGGAGCAATCTTTTCCATATGCAGTGCTGCAAGGGAGATTATTTTCCAGGACTGCTGGGGATTGGATAATAACAAGTTCAGTTTTGCAAGTATCTGCAGGTAATGTTCTCCTTACAATATGTATTATTTTACCCATTCTGCATTTAGATTTAAAAAGCTCTTAGAACAACTGTTCTATTTGTCCTGTTTGACAACCTGTTGCATGTAAACTTTTGTGTATATTGTCAGATGGCAAAAGCTGAAATCCTTGCTCTCATATATGTCTATGTGTATAATTCCATCATCATTTGCACTTCGAATCTGAACTATGCTACACTGAGAAATAAAATTTATAGACTGGAGTTAGAACCGATGTGGCCGAGGTCCTGGAGTAGTTCTGTGAACTTATTGTGAAGTTTTACCTGTGCATCTTCATTCTATGTCAGCTAATATGTTACTTCGAACGTATGGACCAGAAGATTGAGAGTGATTTTGGTGGTGTTAACTGGGAAGCTGTACAAGTTCTGGAATTATAGGCAAGTAATATATGATTAATATTGCTCTACTGCAGGCGAGTTAAATTCTTGCACTTGGAAGGATGCTCATTGCTAACAACAGACAGTCTAGAGTCTGTAATTCAATCCTGGGTGGAGCTTCAGAGCCTAAGAGTAGTGTCATGTAAGAATATAAAAGATAGTGAAATCTCTCCTACGCTTGCAACCCTATTCACCAATCTTGTGGAGTTGAGATGGAGGCCAGACACCAAGTCTCTTCTTCCCTCAAATCTTGTGGGGATAGGCATTGGAAAGAGAGGGGGTAGATTTTTCAAGAGGACATGACAGTGACTGAATTTAGATGCCATTTTCGACTCAAGACTCTCTCCTACAACTACACCATTCAGATGAAGAGAAATAGAGAGATGGTGGGATTCACGCGTCAGGTAGATCTTAACACTCTATCTCTCTCCATGCTGATCTGTACAATTACTGAGGAACAGAGGATTCTCACTAACACTAATATATGTACTTACTTATGTTATCTTTTTTTGATGTATTGATGGAGGAAGACTGTTCTTTGTTTTCTTCGTTCAGAAAAAGGAAACATCCCAGCGATGTAATCATGCATAAGCCAAATGCATTTTACTCTGTAAAGTAGAAATTGGCCGTGGGAACGTTTAGTTAAAGTACCAATGCTACCGTTGTTTGTGGACCCAAAGGCAATCGAGGATGCTTTGAACTTTGCATCATTTAAATTTGAAATTAAAGTAGTAAATTGGTGTACCCTGAAAAGTTTTCTTTTTGCATTTGTCGGTTTAGTTGTACATCATAAAAGATACCACTTTATTATATTGTTCTTAACTCAATTAAGCAAGTTCATTTATTTTAACACTAACATGTCATGATTTGTTTTAACATAATCTTTTGACTACATTAAACAAGCTCTCATAACAATATGGATAGCTTCTTGTGATCACATGATTTATTAGAGATAAAGAGACTGTTGGAACTTATTTGATATGTGGTCCTTTGACTGATTCTTTAATTATTGGAAATTTCTCACAAAACATATTTTTATTGGATGAAAATTACTTGATGATTAACTTGTGGTGCAATGCGTAATGATTAAAAAGATACTTTCTAGAGTTGGAAAGATTCAAATTAGATCATTGAGTTTCTGATGATGGGTTACTTTATTTTTTGGATGTGACCAGTACTAATAGTAGAAGGGACTAATCTCCCTGAGCTATATATAAATAAAAGTTAGGAGTCAAAATCAAACCCTTAATTACTCATTCAAGAAAACTCCTAGTATTCATTCCAAAATGAGGTTGTTGATTACTTTCGATTTATTAAAATAAATAAAAATATTTGATGATTAATTATTGTTGTTGTTGTTATCTAACAGCTTATGAATTTGAAATTTAAAATACAAATCGATCATATCATCTTGGTACGGTAGGATACCTGCATGACTTGTAGGATTATGTGATAGTCTAATCTCATTTAGAGCACAAAAGATATAGAACAATGTGAGCCTTTCTAAATTCAAAGAGAGAAAATACTGCAGGAAAAAAAAGGCAAATCCTCTCTCTTACACTTATTTTTCTGGGGTGTTAATTAGGAGTTATATCAAATTTATATTTCAGTTTTAATATCCTTACAATTTTTATTTTTCTTGTATTTATTTAATAGTAAAATTTAAATTTAGTTGATTGTTTATGTTAAGTCTTTTCTTTTTTTAAAAAAAAAATAAAGGGAACAAACTATCTGTTTTTAACTTTTATTGCCCAGTGGCATTTTCTTCTAACATGGAATTCATAATTGAATCTTTTAAAAAAGTTTTCTTATACTATATTTATAGAAAAATTTATAAATAAACTTCTATAAAAAAATCTAAAGTTTATTCTTTTACTTAACCTTTTTCATGGATTAAAAAGGACTATAGGTCTTCCACAAATAATTTCAACTAGGTGAGCCTTTACATGAAATTTGAAAAATAATATACTATTTATTTATAACATGTGAATAATGTAATTTATTATAAATTTTACATTTTGTATTAAATTATCAATCAACGTCGAATATCAAATCTTTAACAAGATGTAATGTTCACAAGCTATGAAGAACAGCAACATTTTTATCAATTTTTATCCAATGCACGGAAGCTCATTTAATTGAATATTGAATTTGAAATCAATATTGATACATTGATATTAATGTTAACTAAAAGAGCGGGGTCTGGATTAATTTGAAACAGGCGATAAATTTCGGATACCAGATAATATTATCAAAAAAAAAAAGAAAAAAAAAGAGAAAATAAAATTTGTTCAGTCCAATCCAACCCAAATTTGGGCCCAAACAAGATTCACCCAACAAAGGTTTTGTTTCCAAATTAGTTTGTTCACTTGCCCAAAACAAAAAAGATTTGTTCAAGCCCAACCTAAAATTTAATACCTGATGGAAAAAAAAAATAGTGAACCCACAAAAACCCTAGCTGGTGAAAGCAGGCAACCTCTTCGCCCTCTCCTTCCGTCCATTTTCTCGTCGCAGCTGAAGGAGACTCTGTGAGAAGAAGATGGTGTCAGGGTCGGGCGTGTGCGCGAAGCGCGTGGTCGTAGACGCGCGCCACCACATGCTGGGTCGGCTCGCTTCGATCGTGGCCAAGGAGCTGCTCAACGGCCAGAAGGTGGTGGTGGTGCGGTGCGAGGAGATCTGCATCTCCGGTGGCTTGGTCCGTCAGAAGATGAAGTACATGCGGTTCCTCCGTAAGCGGATGAACACTAAGCCTTCTCATGGCCCCATTCACTTTCGTGCCCCTTCCAAGATTTTCTGGCGCACTGTTCGTGGGTGAGTTTCATTAAGCATTCCTGCGCACAAATCTCATGAATATATTGGCACTAGCTAATACACTAATAATGCTGATGTTTCAAACGATGATGACAGACCATTAAAACTCCTTTCTGATTGTTCACTTATGCTTTTCCTCTAAGTGGTTCAATCACTTGCCATTCTCTTCAATGGATACAGATAGGGTGAAGGAAATTGTAGTGTTGGATGGGTGGGCAGAATGCTACAATAATTTCATTGGGGAATATTAATATTGATTTCTCTCTGTAATTTGCTGCTATTTGATTTTCTTTTTCTGTGTGTAGCTTTTGATCGAATGATTATATGCATTCTGTATAAGTTGTTTTGGTTCTTCTTGTCTCCTTGTACTCTGTTTTCTGCGGTTTCCCATTCCTTTTTCCTTGATACATTAGTGGTGAGGCCTTCCTTCCTAGTGATGGTTGCCAATTTGGGTTCAGTTGGTTGTATATTCGAAACTACCTATCTCAGGGCATAACTAGAAACCGGAGAATATTATATTCCTGTTTTTTTTTTCAAATCTTAATTAGTTCCTAAAAAAGTTTTCCGTTCTTTATTTCTGTGGATTCTATATCGGTGGTGTGCTTGTGTAGTGTTCATATTTCTGCAGACTGTACTGGACATATTTCGTGGTTAAACATATGTTTGTTAAATTAAGATAGGCGAATGGATTTTTGAATTACCATTTAGATGGAATTAATGGTTTCTTACCACACTTGATAGTTTGCTAGTTTTGTGTCAGTAAGTAATCCAACCATGCAGATGTCTTTATCTTTACGTTATTTACAAAAAGAAAGATATATTTTCCCATTTTATTTTTTAGACAATTAGAAAACTAATGCATAATTGATGGAATAAGAATATTGTTAGAGTGGAACGTTATTATGGTTTTCTCGTCTGTAAGCCCATTACTGATTTTTGTAAAATGTCTTAGGTGTGGTTTGCATTTGTGTAGTTTGTATTAGGTTTGAACACCTTGCCTTTCAAGTAAACTCTATGATGATTTACAGTTCAAGTTGGTCAGCCTATTTTTCGCTTTGTCTTAACTTTTTGACAACCCATGGAGATTGATGTCCTTGCATAATAAGATATACTTATGCTTGTTATTCTCTGCATATTGACATATTTCTTTATGTTTTACTTTATTTATTATGTTATAGAATGATACCACATAAGACAAAGCGTGGGGCAGCTGCTCTTGCAAGATTGAAGGTCTTTGAGGGCATACCTCCACCATATGACAAAATGAAGAGGATGGTTGTTCCTGATGCCCTAAAGTAAGATCTGTCTTTCTGAGTTTTTTATGTTTCAGTTGTTCTAAATTTTATATTTTTTCTGTTCAAAACTTCGAATTATCTTTATCAGTTTGTTTTATAAAATTTGAAAAAAAATCAATCAAATCAGGGTGTTGAGGCTTCAGAAAGGACACAAGTACTGCTTGGTGGGTAAATTGTCATCAGAAGTTGGATGGAACTATTATGATACCATCAGGGTAAGTTGCCGCATTTGGAGCTTTTTCTTAAATGCTATTTATTTCTTTTCCTTGAGATGGTGTTTCGCATTCAGGCATTCTAAGTTTCCAAGTTCTTGGAAATTTTTTCATAAAAAATTTGAGCTTTGCTCACACGTACGTCATTCCCATGTTACGTAGGACATATATGACTCATTAATTTCAAAATTTTTCATATATGTGATGTACAAATATCTTGTGAATAGTTTTCTGAGAACTTGCAAAATTAAGCACTAGCTACTGTTATAATGGCATTTGGTAAGGACATCAAGTCCGTATGATGTCTGATGCTTGATTGGGTTGCTGTTGCTTGCTGGAAAGCCAGACTGTAAGGAAATGTGTGTTGATTGCATTTATAACTTCTAAGTAATGATGGTGGTCATCAATTAAAATTTAGTTGATTTGTATGGATTTATACCTGTCAAAATAGAAAGGTGTGCTAAAGTGTCTGTTTGTACTTCTCTCAGGAACTGGAAAAGAAGAGAAAAGAGAGAGCACAATTGACTTATGAGAGGAAGAAGCTACTGAATAAATTAAGGTTGAAGGCTGAGAAAATTGCTGAGGGCAAGCTTGGTTCGCAACTGGAGATCCTTGCTTCAGTTAAGTACTGAATTTTGATGTCTGCGTAGTATTTAATATTCTTCAGTCCATAAGGTTGACCGTGACCTGAATTGTTATGTTAATTGCATCCATAGATACTTAGTTTGATAATGTTGGAAATTGCTTTATTTATTTGTATGGTGTAGACTGATTTCTCCCTAAGCTAAAGCTATTATATTAGCCATCGTCTTCAAATGAGCTCTACGTTTTGGCATCTCTACCCAAAATTCTGCCCTATATTTTGAAGCAGGGGGGGTATGACTTGGCTTAGCCCAAAGTTAATTAGTTTTGAATCGTGTCAAGCAAAATATTAATGGGTTTAGTCTAGTTTTAGGGGAGGCTTGTCCTTTTCTTGTTGGCTGTGAACATTTCTTTTGGGGCACTAATTAGGCTTGTACATTCGTTGTTTGAAGTATTCAAGTAAAATCAACGCTAAAATCAAACTACCAACTGTACTTTTGTCGAAATAAATTTAATACTTATTTTGAACTTTACACACAGTTTGAGAAAATGACCGTACTTTACACATAGTTTGAGAAAATGACTCTTTGTTTACTTGTAAACATCCTCACAACGTAGTTTTACATGTTTAATGCCCCATAACATCGACAACAATGCATGTATAAAATATTGGAAAAAACCTATGTGTTTGTAGTGCTAGTTTCCAATCAAGAATGTTTTTTTTCCCAATGGATCTTAGGATCTGTTTGGTTTCACTATTAAAATCAAGTTTTGATCTAAAACTTGGTTTGATTTGTTTTGTATGATGTTTGGTAATTTTTTCAACTTTCATTGGACAATGATTTTTTAACCAAAATGTGGTTCATGGATAAGCAACAATGGACCTATTTTTCCGTTCTACTTCTTCATTTGAATATATATTTATTTTAAAGTCAGGTGAAAATGAACCAATAAAAATAAAAAAAAATTAAAAAATTAAAAAAATAAAATTTCTATAAAATTTGTTTTATCTAATGACTTAAATATCCTTTTAAAATTTTAATCTCCATGGACTATAACTTGTAAGAAAATGTTATACTAGATATATTATCTTCTCAATTAAATAAATACAGGTTAAATTTTAATTCAAGTAAATTAAATTAATCATGGGATATAGTTTAAGTTTAATTTAAAGAAAAATTATAAGTTTTGTCAAAATCAATTTTAAAATAAGTCATTCAAATATAAACATGTTAGTCTAAAATTAATTTTTATCATAATTAAATTATAAAAATAATTTTACCAAAATTTATTTTTGACTAACTAAAAATCAAACAGATCGTGAGTCATTAACCATATATTAGTGGTGTTGTAACATTTGAAGAACTTAAAATAATAAATAAATAATTTCTTTCTTATGATTTCTCATAATCAATCCACTATCGAGATTACGTGTTGCTTTTGCGGTTACAAGTTCATGTTCAGTTATTTTAAGATTAACGGTTAATAAGACTATCTCCTTTCTTTGTTCGATAATATTTACCAACAATAATAAATATTACAAATAAATAATTAAATAGTATATTTTTTGGCCCTTATATTACCAAGTGATTTAGGGAAATTTCATTTTCGTCGGGTGAAAAAGTCATTTGAGGCAGTGCAATCTTAATATATTTACAAATACATTTTTTCCCAGTGTGATGGGATGGACGTGATGAAAAATATCTTGAAGGAATATGACTTACTTGGATGAAAAGAAATTGAAAAATAGAAAATTTTGGACAGAAAATCATGATAAAAAAGTGTAATTAATGTGTGATGTGACAAGTAGGAGAGAGAATTTTTAGAAGAAAATAAATGAGAGAAGACAAAGGCAATGAATAAGCACTGTTCCTAAAACATTTAACTAATTATGATAGATTTATAGTTTCTTTTCCTACATGTTGCATTACAAAGATTGTTATAATTGTGATGTTTGTAGATAGATGAAATCAACGGAACCTTTGAAATTATATTTCGAAGTTTAAAATTAGGAACCTCTTTTTTTTAAGTACTTTCAAAGGATTTTAAATTCCTTTCAAAGAAGAAATTACAAAGATAAATATACAAAAATGATTTATGCAATAAAATTATTTATTAGATCAGGATTTATACAATCAATTAGTTTGAAAATTTTCGTGATTATGATTTTAGATAAATTTAACCTAATAATTCTTCAACTCATTAATTATATTATCCGATAAGGATTACTTTTTATTATCAAATTATATTTGCAGAACATTTAACCTTAAACAACTAGATATCCGATTTTCTATCTTTAATAATTATATTTAAAATATTCAAAGAACACTACAACGAAATTTAAATTAAACATTAATTAATGAGATAAAAATGTGCAAATATCAAGAATATTCCATCCCATCATATTAATCCCTATAATTAGTTAATCATTAATTGGGTCAGAGTTCAAAGTTCGAAGGTGGCGTGCAATGCTTAACTGATGAACTAAAATAACCATATTTTGGCCAATCTAAACCAATCATATATTGTTCCATATCTCTTATTTAAGTCTATTTATTTCTTTATTTTCTTTTTTTTATGCGAATTGAATAAGCATATGTGTTTGTTTTATCATTGAGATGAGATATCAACCATCTAAATTTTAACTTCAATAATTTAAAAATAATTTTTTTTTATTTTCTTTACTTTTTTAATGATAAATAAATTCATTTTTTAAAACAAAATAATATTAAATTTATAAACAATAAAATTTAGATAATGAAAGTTTAATTTCAACAGTAAAAATTTAAAATACAAAATTTTTAATAATCATCTCATCCTTATAAGATCAGCATTATCTCTATCTCTCCCCCTCACACTCCTTATAAATTCAAATCCCACGTCCCTTATTCGCTACAATAAACAATTCCAAACTCCTTTAATCTCATAGTACGCTGAGAGATTCAGAAGGAGATCATGGACTTCGAAGGTGACAGTTCACTTGTTCCCAGCCAGACGCAGACGTCCGACGCCGGAGCCACCGTGGAGGTGGCCAAGAAACGCAAGGGCCGCCCTAAAGGCTCTAAGAACAGATCCAAACTCCGTCCTCCCGTTCCCGTACCCGTACCCCACGACCACATGATAGCTCCTTACGGTCTCGAAGTCCCTCACGGCAACGACGTCGTCGAAGCTATTTCCCACTTTAGCCTCCGGAACAACACCGCCCTCTGTGTCCTTAGAGCTTACGGCACTGTCCTTAATGTCTCCCTCCATCTCTCCTCCGCCACCTCAGCCTCTATCGTCACTTTTCCCGGCCATTACCCCATCCTCTCCATGTCCGCCGCATTCGGCCCTCACCAATCCCCGACTTCGGCTTACGCCCTCACTCCCCTCGCCGTCATCCTCTCCGCCCCGAACGGCCAGGTCATCGGAGGATTGGTCTCCGGTGCTTTGGTCTCGGTGGGCCCCGTCTATGTGACATTCTTTTCATTCAACTGCCCATCCTATCACAGGTTGGCCTAAGAAGATGAGCGTAGCATGCCAAACATTGTCGCCGGAGAAGGAGAAATCCGTTGAATGCATGTGAAGAAAACAGGGTTTCTTTGGGGTGGTTTACTTTTAATTTTCCACTAGTTAATTAATTATCTCTGTGGTTTAGAACAGGAACCCGTATTTGTGTAGCGCTGATATTATATATAAAATATGTATATGGTGATGAATGATCAAAATCTTTATTTCTTTCCTACTTGTTTCAAGTAATCAAACGGATACTTTTATTTTTATTTTTCTCTATTTTCTTTTAACATGTTGCAATGTTAATTCATGGTAAATCGTATATCTAAAAAATGACCTGGTATGATGTATGTAACCTTACTTCTCCTAAGTGTAAGTTGGTATAAGACTTATTGTTTTATACTCCCTTCATCCCTTAATATAATGGATATTTGGAGGATTTTTCTTATTCCAAAATATAAAGAATAAAGGAGAATTGCCTAGTGTATTTAATTTTTTTTTTCAAAAATACCTTCAATTAAATTGATACAATTCATTAAAAAGTTACTCACATTAAATGAAGGCATTTTTGAAAACTATTTTATATTTCTAATAAATTTAATTATTTTATTTTGTTTTTTTGTTTCTTACTCCAAAGAAACAAAGGTAATATATTGTAATGTGGGCAACTTCCGATTCAATAATCCAATGTATATAATTTGGTCCAATGTGAATCAATTTACTTTTCTCACCTTTTGAAATGTGAGTCTTATAAAAGTGAGTTCTTTTATGGGTCTCTAGAGCAGCAGTTGTAACCTGAAATCCAACAAATTTCCTAATATGGCCGCATAATTAGGGTAGAGTCTAATACTTACCGCATGGTTTGAGTGTTAAGAAATTTTGGAAAGACAAATATGATGGAAATAGAGTAATTAATGTGATATGCGAAAATTAAGAGAGAGAATTATAAAAAAAAAAACACAACAATGAGACAAGACAAAGGCAATGAGTACAAAATTGGCATTATTTCGAGGTCATTTGATGTTCTATAAATTTGTTAGATATATAATTATATGAATTTTTTTACACTAAATATATATATGGAATCGTTGTTAATGATTAGAAATGGAACATTAAATAATACATTTTATTTATTTAAATTTTAAAACTTATAGAGATGTTTTTCTACATTGTGGTAAAGATGATTACTATTTTTTTTTTATCAAGGCAAAGATGATTACTATTGTGATTGTTGTAGATAGAAGAAATTAGAATAAAGATGGAACCTTTGAGGTTATATTTTCAAGTTTAAAATTAGTGTTGTTTAAAATATTGCTTATCAGTATTGCTTTTTTTATACTTCTATTACATCTCTCTTTTTTTTTTTAAATTACTTTCAAAGGATTTATAAATTCATTTTAAGTAAGAAACTAGAAAAATATATGCAAAAAGGATTTAAGCAAAAAAATCATTAATTTAGATCAGGATTCATAACATAAGTGTGGAAAAAATTGTGATGATGATTTTAGATAAATTTAATTAACCTAATAATTCTTCAAATCATTAATTATATTATCTGATAAGGATTACTTTTTATTATCAAATTATTACTAGAATATTTAATTTTAAACTAATAAAATATAGGATATTCTACCTTCATTAATTTTATTTAAAATATTCCAACGAAACTAAACTTAAATTTAGAAATGTACTAGCGACTGGAAACAATTCACTCATATTATTATATATTTTCTTATATTAACACTAATAATAAAAAATAAATATTACATATTTATTATTTTGTAATAAAATATGTGAAAAATTATTAATAAAAATTGACTTAAAATTTTAAAAATATTATTACTAAGAGGGAAAAAAAAGATAAAACTTTATCATTGAATGCATATTTTTATATAAGCTCATGATGTATGACCTAAAAGTTTTACATCGTGATTGTTAAAAATATAAAATAAAAAACATTGTGCAGAAAAACAAATGCTATGATATTTTGAAAATATCTAGTTCTTCCTCCTCATTGTTACTGAGCATTTAATTGGTTCAATTGATTAAGTTTAAATCTTAGGAATACAATAATAATAATAATAATAATAATAATAATAATAATAATTCCTCCTCTCCTCATCCTCCTCCACTTCTTCGTCTTCAGAACACTAATAAGCAAAAATTAAAAGAAATTATTAGGTGGTTTCAAGAATATCACAAAAATATTTGTATTTTAAACCATACCTTATGAATTTACATAAAAATATGTATTCAATGATATAATTTCATCTTTCCTTTAATTTCACTCTCTTTAATGAAGCATTTTTTTATTATGTCCTCCGTATACCTATTATAAAAATATAATATTCATTTTTCAGTTTTTATTATTTTTATATAATAAATTAATAATAATAATAATAATAGTAATAATATATTATGAGTGGATTGTTGCCACTCCAGTTTTCTTAGTCTCCATTTGCTCTGTTCGCCGCATTACTGGCTAATGTGCGCGTGACTACACGCGCCGAACCCGATGCCCTTTTGATGGGAAAGGGCGTCCTCTCTATCCTTATTAATTCAAAACCCACATTCCTTTCAACCCCAAAGAAGCCAAAAATACTATCTCAGAGATTCAAAAGAAGATCATGGAATCTGATAGCGGAAAGGAGATCATGGTGGAATCTGAAGGCGAAAACGAGATCATGGTGGAATCTGAAGGCGACCATGCAACTGTTCCCTACCAACCGCAGGAGCCCAGCGCCGAAGCCACCGTGGAGGTGTCCAAGAAACCCAAGGGGCGCCCTGAGGGCTCCAAGAACAAGCCGAAGAACACCGGACCAAATGACGACATGATGGCCACTCCTTACGTTGTTGAAATCCTTCACGGCATCGACGTCGTCCAAGCTATTTCCCAGTTCAGCCTCCGCAACAACACCGGCCTCTGTGTCCTTACCGCCTCCGGCACTGTCCTTAACGCCCAGCTACTTGTCCCCTCCGCTGCTTCCGCCGTCTTTTTTCCCGGCCAGTACCTCATCCTCTCCATGTCCGCTGCATTCGACCCGGACCAATCGCCCATTTCACCTGACGTCGCCAAACCCATGTCCGTCGCCCTCGCTGCCCCAGATGGACGGGTCATCGAAGGATAGGTCTCCGGCCCTTTGCTCTCGTCGGGCCCTGTCAAGGTGATAGCTTCTTCCTTCAACCGCCGATCCTATCACAAGCTGCCGGCTCACCAAGGTGTACTGATCGTGTCAAACACCGGCGCCGGAGATGGAGAACGTCACGTGCCTCGTCAGAATTGAATCCTTATGCGCACGTGCTTGAAGTTGAACGTAACCGCCCATCCCTGCTTATGCCGTTTCATTTCGTTGTGAATTTTTCTGTTAGTTGTTAATCAGCATTTGTGAGTGTAACATTGTCAGTGAGTTGTATTCTTCAATTCGTCTTTCGATTTTTGTCAATCATTCACATTCGTTTTAATTGTAAAATGATACCCTTACAAGGGAGATAATAAAAATGGAAGACAGACAAAGGAAGAGTCTTGATTCATTGTTTTATTCTTTTCTTTTGATAAGGTCTTGATTCATTCATATTCTTGGCCCAAAAAAAAAAATATTCATTCTCTTTCTTTGTATCTCCCTTCAAGTTTATGTACAATTTGGCGTTTGAGTTACACACTCAGAGATAAATCACAATGTTGTGGTTATATATATATTAGTATACATATTTATTGGTTGGAAAAAAAAAAAGAAGTACATATATTGATTGTTACGTAGGATTTAAAAAGGAAAAATTTTAAATAAATAATAAGAAAATAAGATATTTTTAAAAATAACTCCAATTCATCTAATTTAAAAAAATACCATGATTCATTATTGGAATTAAAATTGGTAGGAAAAAGATGACAATACCCTTCTTATGCAAATTACTCATTTGTACATATTCATTTACAAATGATACTATTATGACTTACAATTTTGTCTATATTACTTGAAATAACCATATGTAAATTGCAAATATACTATTATCACTTTCAAATGAGCATGTCACTTGCTAATGGGTCACATACATAGGAGGTGCATTTTCATCTTTAGCCTTCCCATTCAAATTCCAATTACAAACTGTAGTAGTTTTAAGGAATTATGGTGAATTATGGTTGCTTTTTGAAAATATCTTATTTTCTTGGTATTTATTTAAAATTTTCCCATTTAAAAAGTATATATTTATATATTAAAAAGAACTTAGTTTTTTAAGACTTAAAACTTTAAATAAATTTTGTACAATATTATGCTACAAAGAAAATATAATATTAGAGAATTAGTTTGTCAGATGTCGTAAACAATAGCATCATATTATTGCTGAAATAAAAATAATTTTAGTGTTATAAAAAAATAATTTTAGTTAATTGTCAGTTAAAAATATAAAATTAAATTTAAATCACCAATGTGGAATATGTTGAATTCAATTCAAAATTATTTCTGTTTTACAACCATAAAAGATCCTTCCACAATATAAAAGATTAATAGGTACCGAATTATATATATATATATATATATTAGCTGTGCGTGTTACAGTTTGTTTTTTCTTTAAATTGAATAGCATGCTCAACTTGAGTGTTGGTTTGCTCCATCGTAGGTATTGAATTTTATACATATGATCTGTGTTCCAATCGGTTTTTCTTGGATCCCATGTTCATCTCAAATATGAAACTGAAATATGTTTTAATTTAAATATAACAAAATATAAGATAAAGATAATCTTCTCATTATTCATGGCAAAAAGATGAAAATACCCTTTTTTTATTCCAAGTGACTAATTTGCAAGTGCTATAAACTCATTGCAATTGATACTTTTATGACTTGCAAATGAATTTTTGTTACTTGTAAATAAATACATGTAAATTACAAATATACTATTATCACATGCAAAGTAGTATATATCACTTATAAATAGATAATATACATAGGAATGACATTTTCATTTTTTTCTTTTTAATTTTAATTTCAATTACAAACTGTAGTGGTTTTAGGGAATTATAGTGAATTGGAATTGCTTTTTGAAAATATCTTATTCCCTTGGTATTTATTGAAAATTTCCCATTTAAGAATTAAAACTTTATATAAATTTTCTACAATATTATGCTATAAATAAAATATAATATTAGAGAATTAGTTTGTCAGATGTCGTAAAACAATAGCATCATGTTATTGCTGAAATAAAAATAATTTTAGTTAGTTGTCAGTTAAAAATATAAAATTAAATTTAAATCGCCAATGTGAAATATGTTGAATTCAATTCAAAATTATTCTGTTTTATAACCATAAAAGATCCTTCCACAATATAAAAGATTAATGGCTATTGAATTATGTATATATGTGTGTGTGTGTGTGTGTGTATTAGCTGCGTGTGTTGCAGTTTTTTTTTTTCTTTAAATTGAATAGCATGCTCAGCTTGAGTGTTGGTTTGCTCCATCGTAGGTATTGAATTTTATACATGTAATCTGTGTTACAAATGGTTTTTCTTGGATCCCATGTTCATCTCAAATATGAAACTGTAATCTGTTCATGTAAAATTTAGATTGAATAGTCTAAATTTTATTTTACTTCTGAAAATTTTAATATGTTTTAATTTAAATATAACAAAATATAAGATAAAGATAATCTTCTCATTATTCATGGCAAATCTGAAACACCCAACTATAAAATTGGATAAACTCTTTTTTCGAGGTTGACAATAGTTTAATCATGATTGTAGGTTCGGTTTGGCAATGAGGGATAGGAGATTATGACCCCAATATCCGTTTGGAAATTTTTTTTTAGTTGTAGATGTTATATTTTTGGAGGGAAAGCCATGATTAATTATTAATACTTATTCGGTGAAAAAATAATATACTTAAAAGAATAATTTATTTGATAATTAATAATTCTTAAAGAAGTTGATGATTTGATTTTTTTGTAATCATTGTAAATATGATCAAAGTAATTGCAGGTCAAATGGATTATGTGGTGTTCATTGTGAGATACGGTCCCATTGACACCTACATTATTAAAAGTAGATTGATGTTCATCATGTTCTTTTTTTTTTGCTTCTTCTTCTATCTCTCTTTAAATATAGTTAGTGCTTATATATTTGGAAACTATGTTATATTTCAGGAAAATGTAATGATTTTAATTTTTTTGGTGATTTTTTGTCTCTTACTCCAAAGAAACGGAGGTAATATATTGCAATATGGGCAACTCCCGAGTTAATAATCCAATATTTTTCTCACCTTTTGATATATAAGTCTTATAAAAGTGAGTTCTTTTACGGGTCTCTACAGCAGTAGTGTAAGGTAAAATCCAACAAATTTTCTAATATGGTTTTATAACTTGGGTAGAGTCTAATTACCACATGGTTTGAGTGCTAAGAATTTTTGGTAAAAAAATATGATAAAAAAAAGTAATTAATTGATATGTGAAAATTAGGAGAGAGAATCATTTAAAAAATAACAACAATGAGACACGACAAAGGCAATGAATACCTAATTGGCATTATTTTGAAGTCATTTGATTTTGTATAAACTAGAAAACGACGATCATGTGATGCACGGATTGTCCTTCCGATGCGTTCAAAAATATATGATTCCTTTTGTGATTTTTGTAGATAGAAGAAATTAGAATAAAGATGGAACCTTTGAAGTTATATTTTGAAGTTTAAAATTACGGTGTTGTTTAAAATATTGTTTATCAATATTACTTTTTTTAATACTTCTAGTACATCTCTTTTTTTGTTAATTACTTTCAAAGGATTTATAAATTCATTTTAAAGAAGAAACTGGAAAAACATATGCAAAAAGGATTTAAGCAATAAAATCATTAATTTAGATCAGGATTTACACAATAAGTATGGTAAAAATTGTGATGATGATTTCAGATAAATTTAGTTAACCTAATAATTCTTCAACTCATTAATTATATTATCTGGTAAGGATTACTTTTTATTATCAAATTTTTATAAGAATATTTACATTCAAACTAACAAAGTATCGGGTTTTCTATCTTTATTAATTTTATTTAAAATATTCAAACAAAAATACAACGAAATTTAAATTGAACATTAATTAATGAGATAAAAATGTTGATATCTCAAGAACATTCCATCCCATCATATTAACCCCTGTAATCAGCTAATCACGCATTGGGTCAAAGTTCACAAGTTCAAAGGCGGTGTGCAATGGTTAACTGATTAACTAAAACAATCATATTTTTTTTTGGCCAATCTAAACCAATCATATATTGTTCCATATCTCTTATTTAAGTCTATTTATTTCTTTTTTTTCCTTTTTTTAATGCGAATTGAATAAGCATATGGGTTTGTTTTATCATTGAGATGAGATATCAACCATTTAAAATTTAACTTCAATAATTTAAAAATAATTTTTTTTATTTTATTAACTTTTTTAATGATAAATAAATTCATTTTTAAAATAAAATAATATTAAATTTAAAAAAATAAAATTTAAATAATCAAAGTTTAAGTACAACAGTACAAATTAAAAATACAAAATTTTTCATAATCATCTCATCCTTAAAAGATCAGCATTATCTCTATATCTCCCCCTTACACTCCTTATATAAGTTCAAATCCCACGTCCCTTATTCGCTACAATATACAATTCCAAACTCCATTAATCCCATAATACCGTGAGAGATTCAGAAGGAGATCATGGACGTTGAAGGTGACAGCTCACTTGTTCCCAGCCAGATGCAGACGTTCGACGCCGGAGCCACCGTGGAGGTGGCCAAGAAACGCAAGGGCCGCCCTAAAGGCTCTAAGAACAGATCCAAACTCCGTCCTCCCGTTCCCGTACCCGTACCCCACGACGACATGATAGCTCCTTACGGTCTCGAAGTCCCTCACGGCAACGACGTCGTCCAAGCTATTTCCCACTTTAGCCTCCGGAACAACACCGCCCTCTGTGTCCTTAGAGCTTACGGCACTGTCCTTAATGTCTCCCTCCATCTCTTCTCCGCCACCTCAGCCTCTATCGTCACTTTTCCCGGCCATTACCTCATCCTCTCCATGTCCGCCGCATTCGGCCCTCACCAATCGCCGACTTCGGCTTACACCCTCACTCCCCTCTCCGTCATCCTCTCCGCCCCGAACGGCCAGGTCATCGGAGGATTGGTCTCCGGTGCTTTGGTCTCGGTGGGCCCCGTCTATGTGACATTCTTTTCATTCAACCGCCCATCCTATCACAGGTTGGCCTAAGAAGATGAGCGTAGCATGCCAAACATGGTCGCCGGAGAAGGAGAAATCCGTTGAATGCATGTGAAGAAAACAGGGTTTCTTTGGGGTGGTTTACTTTTAATTTTCCACTAGTTAATTAATTATCTCTGTGGTTTAGAACAGGAACCCGTATTTGTGTAGAGCTGATATTATATATACAATATGTATATCGTGATGAATGATCAAAATCTTTATTTCTTTCCTACTTGTTTCAAGTAATCAAACGGATACTTTTATTTTTATTTTTCTCTATTTTCTTTTAACATGTTGCAATGTTAATTCATGGTAAATCGTATATCTAAAAAATGACTCGTATGATGTATGTAACCTGACTTCTCTAAGCGTAAGTTGGTATAATCCATGTAATGAGATAAGAATTCTTGTTTTATACTCTCTTCATCCCTTAATATAATGGATATTTGGAGGATTTTTCTTATTACAAAATATAAAAAATAAAGGAGAATTGCCTAGTGTATTTATTTTTTTTTCAAAAATACCTTCAATTAAATTTATACAATTCATTAAAAAGTTATTCACATTAAATGAAAGCATTTTTGGAAACTATTTTATATTTCTAATAAATTTAATTATTTTATTTTGTTTTTTTGTTTCTTACTCCAGATAAACAAAGGTAATATATTGTAATGTGGGCAACTTCCGATTCAATAATCCAATATATATAATTTGGTCCAATGTGAATCAATTTACTTTTCTCACCTTTTGAAATGTGAGTCTTATAAAAGCGAGTTCTTTTATGGGTCTCTAGAGCAGCAGTTATAAGCTGAAATCCAATAAATTTTCTAATATGGCCTCATAACTAGGGTAGAGTCTAATACTTACCGCATGGTTTGAGTGCTAAGAAATTTTGGAAAGACAAATATGATAGAAAAAGAGTAATTAATTTGATGTGCGAAAATTAAGAGAAAATTAAGAGAGAATTATAAAACCAAAACAAAACACAACAATGAGACAAGACAAAGGCAATGAAAACTGATGCTTTTCTTCCTCCCAACGACGGTCTGACATCGTACTTTAGATGACGCCATGGCAAGGAGAAAGAAGCGAGAAGTGAGGACGGATACTGCTGTAAGAGGCGGTGGATACGGAGGCTGCAGTGAGAGGCGGTGCTAGTCAGGATTTAGATCTGGCCAGATCTGGAGGAGATACAAAAGGCTGAGAGGCTTGAAAAGGGGCTAGGGTAACAGGAACACGTGAAGCAAAGGAAACACCCAAATCCTCTAAGGGAAGAACTTCGACTTTATCAGCTCGGCAATTGAAGGAAAAATGAATGAGATTAAGGAATTGATGGGAGAAATCCCTGGGTTCAACTTTATGCAACATAAACAACGAGTGAAAGCCAAATTGGATCTGTGGTTTCAAATGCAAAGTGAAACAAGCAGCACTGATGTAGTCCAATAACAGGAACAACGAGGGGTAACTCCAAATCCCTCAAATTCTGTTTGGGCCAAATTTGATATATCAAAGTTAAAAATATTGGGAGCAAATTATGCTATTATGAACCTGTGAATGCTGGGAACTATAAAATAGCTAAAATTAACATGGATGATGTAGAACTTGAAGTTGAGTATTGGAGAGATGTTGTAGTGTGCTATGTCTTAGGGACCAATCCTCCCTTTCCAATTATGAATGGGTTTATTAGACGCATCTGGAGAAGCATGGGGTTGAAAAACCGCTACCGTTGAGAAATGGTCTATTTTTGGTAAAGTTGAAAAATGCTGAAGTCAAGGAGGAAATACTAAAGACTGGAATATTCCACTTTGATAAAAGACCAGTTATAGTTAAGCCTTGGTCTATGGATTTACAATGTGTGCAGAAGGAGGCCATTACTGTACCAATATGGGTCCAGCTCCCTTTCCTAGATCTTGAATATTGGAATGTCTCTTCTTTAAGCAAGATTGCTAGCCTTTTAGGCACTCCACTATCAGTGGTCCTGGTAGAGATGAAGATCAATGGAGATTTACCCTCAAATATCAACTTTGAGAATGAAGTGGGGCAAGTTATCCAACAACCAGTTGAATATGAATAGAGGCCACAGTCAAGTGTATTGACTGCAACAAATATGGCCACACTAAAGAAGAATGCAAAAGAAAGAAGACTAATCAGGCATGGAACCCCAAAAGCAAAAAGGAGGGAGATCAAAATCGTCAAAGCATTGGCCCTAAAAACACTGGGAAAATTACTACAAATAGCTCCTGGGAAGCTGTAAACCAATAACAAATAAAAAAAAAGGGGGATAAAATGAGGGGGGAGAGGAAGAGAGTTATCAAGAAGAAGTCTAGTATAGGTGGGAAAAGGCAAGATGGGATAGAAGATTACAAAGAGGATGCAGAAAAGAATAGTGCATATCAGCTGGAAAGAAAGAACAGGATGGGGAATAATGGTTTGATAGATCATAGTCCTAGTACTAGCTTGACCTTGGAAGGTAGATATGGATAGTTGAATAGCCATTGGGCTATTAGGGGACTAAATGCCCCTAATAAATAAAGAAAGGTGTCATTTTTTGTAAGAACAATAAAGTTGGCCTTATGGGACTGGCTGAGACAAAACTCAAAAGAGAAGGTTATGAGGCTTGTTATAGGAAATTTTGGCAAGGATGGGGATCCTTCATCAATCTTGCACATGGTGAAAGAGGTAGAATTTGGATTCTTTGGAAGGAAGAGAAATTTAATGTAAAAGTTGTGGATAGCAGTGATCAATGTATTCATTGTGAAGTGAATGTTTTGGCCTTGCATAAAAGCTTCTTCATCACTTTCATTTGTGGACACAATAACGCGGCTAGGAGGAAAGAGATGTGAAAGCAGATTAAAACCTGGACAGCATCTATAAAAGAGGCATGGATTGTTATTGGAGATTTTAATAGTGTATTGAATTTTGATGATCGAATGGGTGGAGCACCTATAAACTTTAATGAAGTGTGGGATTTTAAAAATTGTGTGGAGACTTGCATGCTAGAGGATTTGAATGGGAGCGGTAATCGATTTACATGGTCAAATAGGCAAATAGGAACAGAGAGGATCTTCTCTAAAATAGATAAATCTTTGGTGAATGATAGTTGGTAGGATCAATTTGATGAATCAGAGATAGTATTCATGAATGAAGGCATTTTGGACTACTCCCTGATGCTGGTTACATTGGGCACCACTAGGCAAAATAGAAGGAAACAATTTAAGTTCTTCAACATGTGGATCAAAGCAGAGCAATTCAAGATCCTAGTTCAAGAACATTGGAATATTCCAGTCAATGGCCTGAAATTAGTTCAAGTGGTGAGGAAATTGAAATTGCTAAAGCCGAAGCTGAATAGCTTGAATAGGAACTATTTTTCAAATATCCGTGAGCAAGTAGAAGCAGCGAGAATAAAGCTAACACTAGACCAGGATGCTCTTAACAGGAATCTTTCAAGTGTTAAGGTACAAGAAGAGGAAAGGAAAGCCCATGTAAAGTCCATAAGAGTCTCTACTATGGCTGAAAGCTTCTTCAAGCAGAAAATCAATACCAATTGGTTGAAAATGGGGGACTTGAATATGAAATACTTTCATGGGGTAATGAAGGCTAGGATGAGAAGAAACAAAATTTATGCCTTACAAAACAGTGACGGGAAATGGATGTACAAGCATAAGGAGATGGAGCAACACCTTATTGATTACTTTTAGAATTTATTAGGAGAGTCAAATGGAAGGGAGCCCATCATGCCTAAAGCAATTGAGGAAGGTACTTGGTTGAATGTTGAATAGCAATGTCATCTCATTGAGCTATTTACAAAGGAGGATGTGAAAGAAGCAATGTTCTCAATTGCCTCTGACAAAAGCTCAGGGCCTAATGGCTACAATAGTGAATTTTTTAAAGTAACTTGGGATATCATAGGTGAGGATATATCTGCAGCTATCCTGGAAACCCTCAATCAAGGTACATCCCTTAAACTGATCAATAGTACTATTCTAACCTTAGTGCCTAAAGTTGATATGCCTAATTCTGATAATGATTTGAGAGTTATTGCATTTTGCAATATACTGTATAAATATGTTTCTAAGATGTTATGTAAAAGGTTGAAAATGCTACTGCCATACTTAGTAAATGGAAACCAAGGGGCTTTTATTGAAGGGAGATTTATTATCCATAATATTCTTATAGGACAAGACCTGCTCAAGTTGTATAAGAGAAAGAATGGCTCACCTAGGTGTCTAGTGATGATTGACCTTAGAAAGGCTTATGACTCTATTGAATGGAGCTTTGTCATAGACTTGCTACATGAATCAAAATTTCTTGCAAAGTTTGTTAGGTGGATAAGGATGTGTATTGAGACCCCTGCTTTTTCTATAGTTAAATGGTAGAATGATTGGCTATTTCAAGGGTAAAAGAGGATTGAGGCAAGGTGATTCCAGATCTCCATTGCTTTTTGTTTTGGTGATGGAATATTTGACTAGATTACTACATATATATATATATGCAAAAACTAGAACCTTCAAGTTTCATCCATGATGCAAAGGGTTGCAACTGATGAACCTATGCTTTGTTGATGAGCTTCTATTGTTCAGTAAAGTGCTATCACCTTTGTTTAGGTTCTATTAAAGCCATTCCCTCAGTTTTCAAATACTACTAATTTGGTTGCTAATCCTAGCAAATCCTAACTATTCTTGGGAGGTGTTGTTGGAAATACTAAGAATGAGCTGTGTGGTCTGACTGGGTTTAGCTTGGATTCCTTCCCTATGAAGCACTTAGGAGTCCCCTTGTCCCCAACAAGATGGAGTGAAAATGACTGCCAATGCCTCATTCAGAAAATAGCTGCTCGGGAGAAAATGTGGTCCTCCAGCCACTTATCCTATTCAGGATGATGCCAACTAGTTAATTCTGTCCTCTTATCTATGCATGTAATGCCCCTTATGATGCTTTTCTTAGCATTGTGTTCAAGACCGGAGGAAACAGGACGGAGAAAGGCTCAGGTGGAGTCTAGAAGAACTCCACGCTGTGGCAAGAGATAGGGCCGCCACGGCGATAAGCTTTCTAGAGGCGTTATTTCGGATGAAACTGGTGGCACCGCGGCGGTATATCCGGGGCCGCGGCGAGAGTCGAGATATTTGCTTAAATTCGGATAAGTCGGACGTGAAAGAAAGAAAGAAAATGAAGGGAGGGACGGAGGAGACCAAGGAGCAGTGCTAGGAGTGATTTTCGGACCTCAAGAGCTTGGATTCAAGTTGGTAAGTGTTCTAAACTCCTCCCTGTCCATTTTCTTCGGTTATGATTTTGGGGTTTTCGGTTGTAAGGTTGGATTTCCGAGTTGGGGTGAAATCTAGCGATTGAAATGGGTGATTTAGGGTTAAGGAAGTGTGTTTTAGTGTTCTTGTAGCTTGGGTGTGAGTTTTGAAGGGATTATATGTGTTTAGAGCTTAACCCCAGGTTGCTCTTGGTTAGGACTCTTGGGAATTCGAAATGTATGAGGTTATGTAGTGTTGGAGTGATCCCTAAGAGCTTATTGATGCATGTAAAGGGGGTTGGAACCTTGGGTTAGGTTAATATGGTTGAATTGTGATGTTGGTTATTTGGTACTTTGTGTTAATGGAAGAATTGTGGTATTGTTAAGGTTGTTGGCTATCGAGAGGGGTTCATGTGTATTGGACAGTTCAAGGAAGCTTGTGAAACTCGTGTGTGTGTGGTAACGACAATTGAGGTAACCGGGTGTTTGTTTATATTAATTGTATTGATTATGTTATATGATAGTACGCATCTTTGTGTATATATGCATGTCTCTTTCATACCACGATATCGATATGTTGTGTGTACTATTTATATATATAGTGATATGTATACAGTCAGACGATGATTATGACTATGATGATGATATTTGTGATGATGATATGATATGTTGCACACATGACACTATGATGATGATATGATGATGCATGAGCATCACCACATGACATTGTGAGACTGTGATGTATGGTGGATGGAGTGATGATGATGTGATGGTGGTATGATGTATGATGATATATATATATATACATGTTAGGGAGGATAAGGTTGGATTATATATATATGTTAGGGAGGATAAGCATAGATTACATATATGTTAGGGAGGATAAGGATGGATGATATATATATATGTTAGGGAGGATAAGGATGGATGATATATATAAGTTAGGGAGGATAAGGATGGATTACATATATGTTAGGGAGGATAAAGATTGATGATATATATATATGTTAGGGAGGATATGGATGGATGATATATATATGTTAGTGAGGATAAGGATGGATGATATATGTGTTAGGGAGGATAAGGATGGGGTCCCTGTGAGGGCAACATACATTTCATACATTTCATATTTGCATTCATGATTTGTGTGAGATATATGTATATATATATGTGTGTGTGTGTGTGTGTGTGTGTGGTTGTTCCCGATTACTGAGACATTGTCTCACCCTCCCTCTCCCAATAACTAACCTTTCAGGTGACGGTTCTGGCACTCGTCCAGAGAAGACGCGTGACTAGCAGCGAACGTGGGAATCCTAGGTCTATGTAGTATTTGTGTATTGGATATTGTATTATGTGTCAAGTAGGTTAGAGAATGGTTTGTAATGGATAATGATATGGTCGAGATTGGTTTGGATGTATGTATGTTTATGTATGTGTTGTATGTATGGTTTAGTATTTTGGATGTTGAGAAGTTTGTATGACAGTATTGGTGAGTCCAGAGTGATGTTGGGCCTTGTTGGTTTGTCTAAGGGCCTGTAGCCCATATGGTCAAGTTGGGATCCAATGGGTCAGATCTCAGAGGAGTGGTTCCTTTGAGGTGAAACCTCTTTGAACAGGTTGGTTTGGGGATTTTTGGACCTGTATGAATGGTCTCTGAGTGACCAGTTGCCTTTGGTGGCAATTGGAGGTTGTTAATGGTGAGTTTTGGTCAATAAGTGGCCAAAAGGATGTTATGGGTCCAAAATCTCCATACGGAGTTAGATGGAGGTAAAAGTGGTGTCTATGGATAGATGGGGACTAGATTGACTTGTAGGAGTTAGAATCAGGTCAATCGGAGGTCGGAACATAATGTTATTCGCGTCGGAAGTTCGCCCTAGAATGTTGAATTTGCTGATATGGTATATCAGCAGGGGGCATCGTGGTGCGAGAAGGCAGGCCGCGGTGCCAGCGGAGACAGAAGTGATGGAGAAGTAGGGGAGGCCGGATCCGCGGTGGTACTATAGCAGCAGCGGCTCCAGCCCAGTTTTTGGTGTTTTATGGGTCGTTTCCGCTGTGTTGAGGCATTGGAGAGTTATTTTGTGATGTCAGGGTAGTGTTTGGTTTTATTGTTGAAGTTTTTGGTTAAGTTTGGAGGTGTCAGGAGGTAGGATGTCACACACTCTTACTAGTCTCAAATTTTCTTGTTACCACACAAGGTAGTAATAGGAGTAGAGAAAATTTGCTGCAAATTCCTATGGGGACAAAAAGAAAATGAAAAGCAAATGTACTTGTATCCTGGAAACAAAGTTGTTATCCAAAAAATTATGGAGGCCTAAACTTTAGAGACTATAAACTGTGGAATCAAGTTGCCTTGTTAAATTGCTATGGGCCTTTGAGAAGAAAGAGAATACATTCTGGGTGAAATAGGTGAACGGAGTGTACTTGAAAGGGAGAAATCTATGGTCCTATAATGCGCCTTCTGATGTGAGTTGGTATTGGAGGAAATTGATGAACCTGAGGAGCAAATTTGGGCGTGGCTTCCAAAATGGTAAATGGACTGCAACACCAGATGGGGTATGTAACATCCATAAATTTCCATATATGATTTTTAATACGATTTATGTTTAGACTATAAGGAATGAAGATATACACTGAATAAATATATACAATGAATTATGATTTCAATAAGTTACATTGAATTCTGATAAGCATACATTGAATAGAGGTATATAATAAACATTAATTTCAATAAGTTACATTGAATTCTAATAAGCATACACTGAATGAAGATATACAATGAATATTGGTTTCAATGAGTTATATTGAATTTTGATGAGCATACACTGAATGGAGGTATATAATAAGTTACATTGAATTCTAATGAGCATACACTGAATGAAGATATATAATAAATAGTGGTTTCAATGAGTTACATTGAATTCTGATGAGCATACACTGAATGGAGGTATATAATAAATATTGATTTCAGTAAGTTACATTGAATTCTAATGAGTATACACTGAATGAAGATATATAATGAATAATAGTTTCAATGAGTTACATTGAATTTTGATGAATATACACTGAATGAAGATATATAATAAATAGTGGTTTCAATGAGTTACATTGAATTCTTATGAGTATACATTGAATACAATGAATAGTGATTTTAATGAGTTACATTGAATTCTGATGAGTATACATTGAATGAATGTATACAATAAATTTTGGTTTCAATAAGTTACATTGAATTATGATGAGTAATTATTGAATGAAAGTACACAATGAATTGATGTCACTTGTTAGTCAAGACATCAACACTATAAATACCCTTCCCATTTCTTCATTTCAGCACATCACCAGTTGAGAGTGAGAGTTGGGAGTAAGTGAGAGAAAGAGAAAGCCGAGGGAGAGAAAGAGAGTGTAAGTGAAAGAGAAGGAAAAGAAAGGAAGGTTAGCTTCAAGTAAGATACTTAAAAAATTCAAGAAGGAAGACAAGTTGCTTAGCTCAGGATACTTTTCGGTGGAGGTAGTATATTATTTATTTCATGCATTTTTTGTGAATTAATTCTGGATGTTATATGATATTATTGGATGAGTTGTTTCAATATAAATGTTTTGAAATGCTACGGATGTCTAGTATTAAGAGGAAACTCTATTGAAGATTTTTATATATGGATGAAATATAAGTTATTTGGTTGTTTGCATAACTACCTGATTATGAGCATGATTTGTATGAATGAATATATATACTACTGAGATTTTCCCCAAATCTCACACCAAATGACTAACAATGTTAGGGCCAAGTACAAGCAAAGGCAAAGGCAAGGAGGTGATTAAGTAAGAACAAGTAGGCTAGAAGATATTATTTTATATTAGAATAAATGTATTGAATTATATTGATATGTTCTGGAATAATAGTCAGATAATTACAATATGATTGGCTTGATTTTTATTAATTAAAGTAAGCTTTTAGTTAAGTTATTGTCTTTTGAGTAACCTAAATTTGAAAAGTTTAATTGTTCTAGGTTTTTAATTCTTTTTGCTAAAAATATAAAATATGATTAAAAGCCTAGTAAGCTAAAGTGTTACATTTTTTGTATCAGAGCAAAGATCTGGGCATATCTTTGTAATGAAAGAGGAAAGTAATCCTTTTAATTAGAGTTTTTCCCTTGAATATAAGATATATTTCCTTTGCGAAATCTAGCCTAAGATTGTTTCAGTGGCATATGAGATTAGTCTTAAGGATAGCTTATGATAGTTACTGGATTAGTTGATGATATTTTGCAAAGTCTATCTCCTTAGGTCTTGAATCTTTTCAGAGTTTAATCGTAGTTAGATCCTATTAATAAAGAGATGACGTAGGATCACAGAGGATCCTAGTAGAGCTTAGAGATCACAGTAGATTTCATGGTCGTAGTAGACTAATTGTGAGATTATAGTAGACCCCTAAAGTGTATGAGATGATAAGAAAGATTGATAAGCACTACAGTTCTGATAGTTCTTTGAAAAAGGATGGTCTTGGATAATTTTAGAAAAATATAAAACATCATTAATCAGCAGCTAGTATGAATGTTTACCTAAGACTTTTCTCTAATACCAAGCCACTAGCTAGAATATAGTTTAGAGACATGATGGTAGGTTGCTGATGAGTATAAAAGCAAGCATCTTACCTAGAAAATGAGATCAGTGGCAAGATATTTTTAATAATAAATGTAAGAGGCCAATAAGGAATACATGATAATTATGAAAAGAATCAATGGGGGAAACTAATGTATAAAAGAAAATAAGTTAAAAAAAATGGGTATTACCCAAGTGCAAGAATTTGGCTTGAACCTAATCAAGAGACTATAAGGGAAGACATAAGATCCAACAAGATTTTTAGTAATGACAGACATATAGTAGTCACTAAATGAAAGATTGCCTGAATCCAAGAAGCGACCCATAGTATTGATCCCTTCATGTATAGTTCTGCTAAAAGTAAGAAAGCACACCTCTAGGGAAAAGGTAGGTCAGCTCATGAGTTATAATAAGTAAGTTTGGGCTAACTATACTATTTGGATTAAGTAGGTATCTTTTTCCAACTAAACCAAGCACTCAAAATCCAAAGGATTATTAAAGCTATGCACAATAAATATCATGATGGATTTGGGAAGATATATTCAATTCTATATTTCCTTGGTACGGTACTAGAAGTCAAAGAGATGCTTAGAAGGGCATTATGATTTTAAACTCCCTGCAAGTGAATGGGTTGAGTTAGTACTTGATGTCATATCAGGTCAAGAGTTCTGGAACAGTATCAAGAAGTTTCCCTCAAGGTTGAGTGTTTCACACTCTAAAAGATTGTGTCATTGCCTAAATGCTCCAAGTAGAATGCTATCATGAAAAAAGGTTGAGATAGTAGAAGTCTCTGATGAGGATCTAGAGGAAGATCCGATAGAGATAACAAATGGCAATGCTAAGTCTAACAATAGTACTTGAGCTTTATAAGCCACTGTCATGACAATAAACATGAATGAAGTATAATAGTGTATATATTGCAAGATGTTGACTTAAGAATAGTAAAATAAAAAGACCAAGGGTCGAGATATGATGGTAAGTTCTTACCAGTGATGGCATAATGAAGTAGTAGTTAATGTAATTACAGAGTCAAGTTGTTATTAATTACAATTATTAATTGCAAAATAAGATTCATTAAGATACAAAGAGGTGCTCAGCAAAGGCTGACAATACAAGCAGATACCTCTAAAATGACTCCGGTAATAGTAAATGAATGTACTCTTAGTCTAGATCCCTTGCAAGTAATCCTTTATCATCTAGATTAACAGTAGAGGATTATTGAGTAACGACAAGAGATAGTTAATGCTCCAAGACAATAAGGGAAAAGCTAGAGCCCTTAAGGTTTCTACCTATACCACAACAACCTCAAGTAAATTAGTAGGTTCTACAGGATAAGCTGGAAGGCAATTAGATGAGTTCACTAATCATCAACATGTGATTCTACAGTTTAGAAAGTATTAGCTTCCATCCGTTAATGCTAAGTTGGCCGTGCAAATTGCCAAAAAGTAGATTGTGAGCCCAGGAAAGATTTCCAAGATAATGGGCTACACATCGAAAATAGGAGCCTAATACTAAAAGAGGCTGACCAATGGTGGAAGAACACAGAATAAGTTGATCAGATAAAGGGCACTCTATTGACTGGGGAAGTATTATAAAAATAATATTATGAAAAGTATTTTTCCTAGTTTGTAAGAGAAAGCGAAATTATAAGGATCCGCTAAGATGTGAATGAGTCAGTCATTGAATATGTAGCAAGGTATAATCAATTGGCTTGATACCCAATCTCCTTCAATAGTATGTTGATAAGTGACGGAGGATAGAGAAGCTGGAAAATGGTTTAAAGCTAGCCATAAGATAAGAGTTGTCTTGATACAGCTTTAGACTTTTGGTTTAGTAATTGAAGTGAACCGAATTACTAAAAAATAGTCTGAGTCACAAGTATGTACTCCAGTACCTCCGATCAATATGATAAGAAGCCATAGAATAACATGGGATTCGAGAAGCAAGATAATAAGCACAGAGGAGACAATTGAGTAAGCTAGCTCTTGTTTTTTTAAGAATGTAAAAAGGCTCATAGCAGAAGGCTACTCTTAGCAATGAAAAATGCGTGTTTCAAGTGTAAAGAGTCGGGATATTATACCCGTGACAATACTATGGAGGTGGCCAGCTCCAAACCATACGTATAGGATAAAGTCTTTGTGATAATCTTAGTATAAGGCTTGTAAGTCACTTGACCTTAGTAAAGGTATGATTTAGGTACAAGCTGAATCCAGTAGCTATGCTAAGAAGTTGGGTTAGGAAGCTACTATTATATAAGTTATATGAGCATGTCGTGACGATAAATAAGGCTATAATCTAAATTGTCTATCTAAATAAGCACTATAGCAATACAAAAAGAGGTTGTATGCCTTTTCCTAGTAGTAATGTGAGCATTGATATGAATTTTTATAGATAATCCCCTTCTAGATTGTAATAACAAGATGATAATGTTGCCTACCCCTTGAAGATGTTCCATGTGTTAAGATTAAGTTAAATGTTATTCTGGACAGCTCAAGCTGAGAAGTGCTTGAAAGAGGATGTAAAGAATAGACATGAAAGTTTGATAAGGATTAAATGCCTCTATAATAAAAAGTTAGTAATGGATTTGTGATGTTTAATACATGAGGTATAAATCTAAGGTATAAAGTATTAGCCTAAGGTGAAAATAGTGGCAAGCAGTTAGAGAACTATGAAACCTTGAGATAGTGAATTGCTTAGCTTAGTTTGAAATCTAGCAGAAAGAATTAATTTTGGATGTTATGTGATATTATTGGATGAGTTGTTTCAATATAAATGTTTTGAAATGCTATGAATGTCTAGTATTAAGAGGAAACTCTATTGAAGATTTTTATATATGCATGAAATATAAGTTATTTAGTTGTTTGCATAACTTCCTGATTATGAGTATGATTTGTATAAATGAATATATATACTACTGAGATTTTCCCCAAATCTCACACCAAATGACTAACAATGTTAGGACCAAGCACAAACAAAGGCAAAGGCAAGGAGGTGATTAAGTAAGAAGAAGCAGGCTAGAAGATATTATTTTATATTAGAATAAATGTATTGAATTATGTTGATATGTTCTGGAACAATAATTAGATAATTACAGTATGATTAGCTTAATTTTTATTAATTAAAGTAAGCTTTTAGTTAAGTTATTGTCTTTTAAGCAACCTAATTTTGAAAAGTTTAAAAGTTTAATTGTTCTAGGTGTTTAATTTTTTTTGCTAAATATATAAAATATGATTAAAAGTCTAATAAGTTAAAGTATTACAGGATATATACAATAGCCATAGGATATAAGTGGCTACAAGGTGAGGGCTCAAGGTTTGCTCAAGTGTCCTTTGTTTGGGGTAAGTATATATAATATACCTAAGCATTCATTCATTTTATGATTGATTACTAAGAATAGGTTGCTTACAAGAGATAGATTAGCGTCCTGTGGCTATTAGATTGAATCTACCACATGTGTGCTTTGTAACTTTGAAACTAAGACTGTGAACCATTTATTTTTTAACTATGAATGGTCAAAAGAGTTACTTAAAAGGGCTATGGAATGGATTGATACAACATTCTTATATAGGAGAGTTAGAAGTTGGGAATAAGTGGTGACACATTCCTTTAAACATAATAAGGTTAAGAAAAATGTTCTACATGTGGTTGTAGCTGCAATGACTGCAATGACATATCATATTTGGAGAAAGAGGAACTCGAGTGTTTCAAAATACTCAATCCTCTCCAATGCAAATCATGCTCAAGATTAAAGTTAAAACTTGTGTAAGAGTAAAGTCATGCCTTCCAAAGAAGATCAGAACAATTGAAATAGATTACTTAAGAACTTGTAATATTGTGTAGGATCTCCACTCCTATTTTATTGGTTACATTGTAGTTGGTATTGTTACTCACAATAGAGGTATGAGATGGATGGCTAGGAACCCTTCTTAGAAGGTGGCCTGACTATCTATTCCTTTCTATCTCTGATGTAAAGCTTTTAGTTTATGGAATGAATTTGATAGATTCACCCAAAAAAAAAAAGGCACTGAAAACAAAATTGGCATTATTTTGAGGTCATTTGATTTTCTATAAATTTGTTAGGTATATAAATATATGGAATCATTGTTAATGATTAGAAATGGAACATCAAATAATACATTTTAATTTTTTTAAATTGTAAAACTTATAGAGATGTCTTTTCTACATTGTGGTAAAGATGATTACTATTTTTTTTATCAAGGTAAAGATTATTACTATTGTGATTGTTGTAGATAGAAGAAATTAGAAAAAGGATGGAACCTTTGAGGTTATATTTTGAAGTTTAAAATTAGCGTTGTTTAAAATATTGTTTATCAGTATTGCTTTTTTTATATTTCTATTACATCTCATTTTTTCCAAGTACCTTCAAAGGATTTATAAATTCATTTTAAGTAAGAAACTAGAAAAATATATACAAAAAGGATTTAAGCAAAAAAATCATTAATTTAGATCAGGCTTCATACAATAAGTATGGAAAAATTGTGATGATGATTTTAGATAAATTTAATTAACCTAATAATTCTTCAAATCGTTAATTATATTATCTGATAAGGATTACTTTTTACTATCAAATTATTACTAGAATATTTAATTTTAAACTAATAAAATATAGGATATTCTATCTTTATTAATTTTATTTAAAATATTCCAACAAAACTAAAATTAAATTTAGAAATTTACTAGCGACCGGAAACAATTCACTCATATTATTATATTTGCTTATATTAACACTAATAATAAAAAAATAAATATTACATTTTATTATTTTTATAATAAAATATGTGAACAATTATTAATAAAAATTGGCTTAAAATTCTAAAAATATTATTAGTAAGAGGAAAAAAAAAAGATAAAACTTTATCATTGAATGCATATTTTTATATAAGCTCATGACGAAAGACTTAAAAGTTTTACATCGTGGTTGTCAAAAATAAAAAATAAAAAACATTGTGCAGAAAAACAAATGCTATGATATTTTGAAAATATCTAGTACTTCCTCCTCATTGTTATGGAGCATTTGGTTCAATTGATTTAGTTTAAATCTTACGAATACAAAAAAGCATACGCACACCAAAAGAAAAAGCCTTTAGAGGGGATTAAAAAAAAGCCTTTCGGAAATTTCCAAAATACCTTTCACTTATTTCCTTCCTTGTGCCCTAGACTTACAAAATTAGAATCACAGAGGTGGGAAACAGAGGTGAGAAGTCAAGTTGCAGATGCTGCAAGAAGAGAGAAGTAGCTGAAAGTGAAAGATAAAGCATTTGGTGTGGAGGACAGAGCCAACAAGGTCGTAGGAGAGGACAATCGTAGAGGAGACCTTTCACTTGTTTCCTTCCTTGTGCCCTAGACTCTTAGAAACAAAATTGCAGAGGTAAAAAATAGATGTGAGAAGTTGATTTTATAGATTTGCTGGAAGAATAGAGAAGTAACTGAAAGTGAAAGATAAAGTAATTGCTTCCTTGTGTCTCCACATCTGTTTTCATCTAAGTTTTCACTTTATTGTTCAATTTTTTTTCTCCATCACATGTTCCCTTCTTGCTCATTTTCCCTTCTTGTTCTTTGTTATTTTGCAAATTGGCCATCATATTTTTTTCTTACTCCATACTTATCCTTCAACGATATTGCTCCTTGTTCGTTCGGTTCTAAGATCTCCATCACAGGTGCTTCCCTTCCCTCATCTAATGGGTGTTCTAGCTTATCTTAATGCTACCTAGGAGGAAAATTGACAGGAACACTGCAACAAAAAAAGAAATAGTTCACGTTTATTTTCTATCTTTATTGATATTTCAAAAACACTAACTATTTCAGCGTTGATAAAATGGGGAGACTTTAGTTGGCGTTTTATAAACGCCAACTAAAGTAGGCACTTTAGTTGGCATTTCTACAAAATATGCCAACTAAAGTAGGCAATTTAGTTGGCACTTCGACAACAAATGCCAACTTAAGTGGGAATTGTAGTTGGTGCTTATACAACAAATGGCAACTAAAGTACTTACTTTAGTTGGCTTTTCTACAATAAACACCAATAAAAATCACTCATTTAATTGGATTTTTTATATAAACGCCAACTAAAGCAGAGTTTAGTTGGCGTTTATACAATAAACACTAACTTTTCTCTTTTTTTTTAAGAAAAAAAAAGACTTTTATTGGTGTTTTGTTATAAGCACCAACAAAAGCCATCATTTTTCCAAAGGAAAAAAGATTGTATATGTATAATTCTATTGAACATATAAACAAAAAAATATATTATATTAAAAAAATATATTCTAACAATTTAATTACAATCCAATTATGACAAAAATAAATATACAATTCAACTTCTAGTACACCAACACCAATTCTTAACAAAAAGTTTCCAGCTACTTACATATTTGTTCTTCTTCTAAAAAAAACTGCAAAATTATATCAAATCACTACATGCATATTCTAGTACCAAACTTAGCTTTCTTGGTAGAAACTAGAGTTTTTGCTGCTTCCTGTATATCTCCATCGATTTCATCCCTACATCCACACACATGAGTTTAATGAATTGCTATCAAATATTCTATCAACCTAATTTTCACAAGATAATTACTATTTCTAACTAGTCCAACCCTTTTGAAATAACTCATCAATTTAATCTAATCCTATCATGAATGAGTTGTTGCCTCATGTTAATAAAATTGCTAATGTAGACCAATATTATTTCTACTCCAAAATGTTTGTAGTATCCATGTGTATTGCAAATCATTCATGTAAGCCATGAGAATTTCACATTAGAGAGAGTTCATTCTCATGAGCAACTATATTAATATGAACAACTGAATAATAAATATTTTTTAGGGAGGCTCAAATAATAATTACTCTAAAATGAAACTGGAAATCAAGCCCACAATCATGTTTGTCATCCTCCAAAAATAAAACAGTGAGTAAATAAAACATCTCACTTAAAAAAGGAGGTTATAGAACTTACTTTGTTCTGAGGGTGGTGTCCAATGACTGGTCTTGCTGGTCATTCTCAAGACTTTGAACCTATTAACACAATTTCATTTCATGCTTGATATTTTCCGGACAATGTGAGAAACAAGATCGAGAAAACCAAGAATCTGAACCTATTACCTATTGCAATCTCAGGTTTTCTTCCATGAATCTGACTTCTTGGATTGGCATTAACTTTGAACACATCCAAAATGAGACATAATCATTATGAATACAAAGAAATTAACAAGAAAATTAATGACAAGAATCTGAAAACCTAATTTAGTCTTTGGTTTTCTTCCATGAGTTTGGATTCCTTCATTTATATTAAGAATAAGCACATTGTTAAAGCATACATTAGTGTAAAGTTCAAGTTACCATAATGAAATCTACAAGTATTCTGTACTTTCAGAAATTTAGATACGATTTGAGAATGACTTATATGAAAAGGCAAGTATTCTTCTCTTGTAAAGGACCCATATACAGTATATATATTTGAAGGAGGGGTTGACTATTTTGGCTTGTGATTAGGCCTGGCTTAGACCAAATTTCACTAGACTAATTCAAGCTGGACAAGGTAAGGATGCAGCTAAGGGTTTTTCTTTTAAAAAATAAAAAAAATGTACTAAATAGAGACACAGCTAGCAAGAAGAAGGGGAGAAGATAAAAGGGAGAAGCCCAGAACAAGAAAATCATGGAAGAAAAATTGTAAAGACAAGAAAGCCAAGAATCAAACAAGAAATCTCCTAATATGTAATCACAATCACAAATTAATTAATAAAATCCTAATCACATATTCACAGTCTCAACCATAGCCAAATAGGTTTATCCAACCTCAAGCCAATCTCTAATCAAAACCTTCCATCAAAGATTCAAAATCTTCTTAAAGTAAGGAAAATAGATTTGTTTAATTTAGCCAAAAATCTTCATGGTTCAACCCTACTGGCAAGGAGTGCAAAAGAGAAATTGAGCTTTACAAATTTGGGTAGCTATAATTGGCAATAGAGGTGAAGCTGCAACATCAATCTGATCCAAATAATCTCTGAGAGATCCACAATCATTAAGCTTTATTACCCTATTTCATACATGGAAGAGGTCAAACAGTGATGAGGATTTCTACACAAAGAAATGAATGTGTTTGTCCTTGTCTTTTTTTTTTTGTGGGGGGGGGGGGTAATTGTGATGGTTATACAAATGCTTTCTTCCTTACATCTTGTCTTCCTCATCTAGCAGAAGGTTCTGTATGATTTCCCTAAGTGTCTCATAGCATTCAATGACTGCTGAATACATGTACTTATCATTCTTAATTTTTTTAAACAAATCATCATCATCCTTCCCCTTAAAATCTTTTACCATGTCTACTGCTATAAGAATCTGTCATATATGGAAGAAAGTTAATAAATATAAGATAGGAGTTCAATCAATTTTAGTTCTAATTAACAATCATTCAAACCACATACTTTACTAGCAAGCAAAAATGGAGGCCACTGAATGACAGAAACATCACTTGTATGATAGGGAACAAGCAAAAGATCTCTATCTCTGGATAATTAAAAGTCAACATATATACATATATGTATCAAAAGCTTGAAATCCATACATTTTATACAAGATGAGCTATTAGGCAAGCAACATTTTGTACCTATTGTTGATCAAGACTTCTCTCATAGTATTTATGAACTCATTCCAAACTTGAGAAAATTATGCAATATTGCTGCATTCAGATTAGTCCTACCAAACAAATTATTTGCTTTAGCCAGCATCAACATCATACAAGATTTTAGATTCTAAATTAAAAGCCAGCAAGAACTTTCGAAATGTCAAACGTAAAATGTAGTACGTTGTCCTCTGTCTCGGTGTCTTTGTTTCTTTCAGGTAAAAAGCAATGACTAAAAGAATATGGTTTAGATTCAAATCTAGAGCATAGCATCCCAAGTGTCTTTATACGCAGAGGCAAAATGTGACAAGGAGATTAGTAAACTGAAATCCATTTTATCACTAGAGAATACTACTTTACTCCTATTATTTGAAGCAACTACCAATTTTTACATGCAGATTCATGTAATGATGAGTTTCATGACCAAGCTTGTTCTCAAATACTGCAATAATTTTTTCTTTGTCCAAAAAAGGAACTAGAGAGAGGATTATGAAGTCAAATGCTACAATAAATATGCTACTAACCTCACACAAAATTATAATTTTAGAATTTCATGCAAAAACTTGCAATACTCTTATAAAGGTCACAGCTTACAAGAAACACTACACTAGAGCAACTCATCAAAGTATGAGGCAATCATCTCAAGATTACAAGAATCATGAAAATTGATGCAATTGCTAAACATAATGAAACATAACTAGGATGATAGACATCATTACAAACTAACCTTTTCCTTCTCCAAGATTTCTCTTATTGGACAATGAGCTACTGTAACACAGATTCTGCAACAAAAAACATAACATAATGAGGGTAACAATATGAAGAAAGACTTCAGACATGTAAAGTTTAGTATAATATAAGTTTTAATGATGACAAATATAGAGTAATAAGGATCAAATGCATCATATATATCTGACATATATAACGTTCCTTAAAGAAGTAAAATATACATTAAATATGTATTTAATTATGGTTATAATATATATATCATGCTATGTGCAAATATATCCACTGTACTTTTATAATGAATAATATAAGTTGGATATATAAACTAGATTAACTACTTAGTTTGTAAGTGTAATATATTAAATGTAGGATGATTCAAGTAAAAAGAGTGAGCATTGAAATATAGAAATGGAAATCAATATCATGTTTCACTCAAAAAAGAAGAAAAAAAAATGCTCCAAAAATTACAGATCAGAAGAGAGCATACCAAGAAGGAAATGACCAAATGGGAGTGGAACTCAACATTTGAAGACCTAGTCATTAGGTATATTTTGTTTCCACTTAGGTCTTGAGGTGAGACTAATTTTTGAAAATTACTTAATCTTGTTATCATATGTTTTAAATAAGTTAGATTAAGTAAATTTAATGTTAGCATATGTTAGATTTGAAAAACTCCGTTTGACAGATGAATTTTGAGAAGTTAAACTTCATATACTTTATGAAAATACGAACTTTGCTAACTAAAATTTGAAGCTCCAGAGATATCACCTCTGATAGACAAATTTCAAGTGTTGAAATTCAAATTTCGAGTCAAGCATAGTTAGTAAAATGTGTAAAATTAAGTCTTGACAAAATTCATCTAATAATTAAGCACTAAAAGGGTTCAAAAATATTCCCTCTCACAGACGAATTTTGGATTTCAAAATTCGAACTTTAGAATAAAACTCAATGATTTGCAATTGCATTTGATTAACTTAAGAAGTTTTGGTTATCAAAGTAGCATATCCTTACTTTTAAACATAGTAAAATATGATTTTTAAGAATCTAGAGTTTGATCTTTGATTAGTATTTTTAATACATCTCTCAAAATACATATAGGTTTGATGTAAAAAATAAAACTAAACTTAATAAACTTTTCAAAAAAAAGTTATTTTACTCAAAATAAAGGTCATATGAAAAGACTATAGTCATTTAAAGTTGAGTAGTGAGATATGGATTTTCAATTTTAATCTCTTATCATTATTTTGATCATATCTTAAAGAATACGTTTGTTTTTGAAGTGAAACTTTTTTATTTGAAAGTAGACATTGAGAGCCTTCCAACCATAGGTCATTTGCTTAATTTGGAGTTAAAATGAGAGAGTTATAGCTTATACAAAATTGTCTACAGTGTAAAGCTCGAAGTTATGGAGGTTCTACGACTGATAGATGAATTTCGGGCCTTCGAAATTCAAATTTTGCCATGTTGAGCTTGCCATTGATAGACAAATTTTGACTTTTAAAATTTGAACTTTAAGTCTAACAGATGAATTTTGACTTTGAAAATTTGAATTTCAAATCCCCAGAATGTGAAAATACTTCTGGAATAGCAAACAGACAAATTTCCACATCTAAAATTTGAATTTTGAAAGGATGAACTTATGCCATATTAAGTTGCTCATTGACAGATGAATTTTAGGCACCAAAATTTGAACTTCAAAGGCACTGTAGCAATATGGAATAACTGTTCATACTTACCAGAAGAACTTTAGACTTAAAAATTTGTATGTTCCAATATAGAAACCTTTGTCAAAGATGAAAATTCAAATTTTACTTTAGACCAAACGAACTTTAAAGTTTAACATTAAAGTTTTTAATTTATGATCTCTGTGAAATTCATCTATTGACACCCAAAATTTAAATTTTAGAGTGTCAACACATTAAATGTGGTTGGTCAATAGTTAGTTTTGTAGAGTAACCATTGGATAACGTCTCTAACAGCTAGATCTTATGTCTAACGTCTAATTACACCACAAATCTATAAATAGAACATCATTTGAACTTATGAGTAATAATCTTAAGAGATTTTATATAAAAATGCTGCAACAATTTGTAATATCTTTCTATCACAGCATTGTTTGAAAAACCTACCTTAATAGAGTGAGCTTTCAGTGTATTTTCTACTCTTCAAGAGGGTTTTCATTTTGTAAACATTTTTTCTACATATTTTGGGTAGAATCTTAGTGTAGGGAAACACTAAGGGATTTACATACCCTGTAAAGGTATGGGGAGAGTGGATTCACAAGTGCCTACTGAAGTTTGTGGGATGTACTAAGGCTTCACAGGTGCCCAGATCAAACCTAAGGGGTATAGTAGAAAATCCCAAGTAGTGGCTTGGGGACTGGATGTAGGTTAAGTGGTTAGGCTGAACCAGTATAAATTATTGTGTATTTTTCTTCATCTTCTCTATTCAGTTGCTACATACAACTCTCTCTGTTTATCCCTGTTTTGCTGCACTCTAAGTGAAATTAGGTTGTGATCCAAAAAGAGCAAAAATCTTACATCACCCAATTTATCCCCCCTCTTGGGTGACCAGCCAACCTAACAAAACCAACGAGAATTAAGGAAAAAGAAAAATAGAAAGACAACCTTTAAGTCACTTCCTAAATATCCATTTGTCATATTTGATGACCAATAAAAAAAACACATGAACCACTTGAATTGAACAATCTGTCATATTTAATGAAAAGGAACAATTAATAATTGCTAATGAAGTATACTTTTCAATTAAACTCATTATCAAGTTGAACAGCATCTAGCAAACAACAGAAACTATGCATCATAAATTCTACCAATTGGAATCATGCACGCCTGTCTTGGTGGGCCCAAAATGTGCTTTTAAGTTATGTAGAACGCTGCAAGCTTTCAATTGCTCTATATTCAATAAGCCATAGATAATTGAAAATGTTAGTGCCATCACATCTTTCTTTAAACTAATCTCTTTTCTCACAACATATTAAAGAGGAAAAATAATAGCAATAGTAATTTCTTTTAAAGATGTTATATATTTGAAGAAAAGGCAGAGGCAAGAACCATCAAACCAAATAACCAGAACAAATTCAGTGAAATTTTGGACCTAGGAATTTTGTCAAATGCGATTTGGAGCAGTGTTGTACTTCGATCGACTTGGAGGAATCAAATAATACTGTAGTTAAAACTCAAGCAATGAAAACATGGCAGTCCAGTAAAGACCACAATCACGATTGAAGAACAAAGCCGAGTGTACATCATACCAAAAGGGTGGGGCAAAGAAGTTACCTGGTACCTAGCCGAAGAAGATCGAGGCTGATGAGCGAAAGGAAGGAGAGATGATCGAGGCATTGCGGATACCCCAAAAGGTGAAGAAGACGACATTGCAGGCAACGACAAGGTGGGTGGAGGAGAGTTTTGAGAGGGAAGAAACATTCTGAAAAAGGGTGAGCTTTAACACGGTGGCCACAAGAGGACTCTGAGGAAGAAGAAAGAGGAAATTGGCTAAGCACCCAATCAAAAATGAAAGTGAGACGAGTATAAGGAAGGACGAGAAAATTAGCCAGGCGTGTGATAAAAAATGAAAGTGGGAATTTAGAAATTAGGTGTTTTAGAAGAAATTGGTTGGTATTTAAACCTAAAACACCAAGTAAACCATACTAGTTGGCGTTTTATACTTAAACACCAACTAATTTCTTTATATTTTTATTTTTTTAATTTATAAATTATAATAGATGCTGTTTATGTGTAAACACAAACTAATTTTTTATATTTTTATTTTTTATTAATTTGTAAATAATAATAGTTGGCGTTTCTAGATAAATGCCAACTAAAGTTTATATATTTTTATTTTTTATTAATTTGTAAATCACATTAGTTGTCATTTCTTTATAAACACCAACTAATGTGTATATATTTTTATTATTTTTATTTTTAAATCATGTTAGTTGCCATTTTCTCAAAAATGCCAACTAATATACCAACTTTGGTTGACGTTTCTTAGGAAAATGCTAGCTAAAGTACTCCACATCTCATTTACAAAAAAAAAAAGTACTCCATGTCTCGCTTTAGTTAGCATTTCTATAAGAAATATTAACTATTGAATGCCAATAAATCTCCAAATTGGCATAGTGAAGTAGTCTTTATTTTTTTGGCTTCCTTTATTGGAAATTTTGGACTATTAGAAACAACAGGCTTTTTGCTAATGAGAATTTTTGTCCTCATAGTGTAATCTTAGCTACTACAACTTTATTTGATCACATAATTAGGATCAAGAAGGTGGTTTCTTTCTTTAATTAGTGTCCATATTTGTATATGTGTCTTGATATTGGCCTTGCCTCCTTATGCAGCTGCTCTATATAATTCTTTTTCTGAATATAATGGCCTTGCCTCCTTAGGCATCTTTGTAATTAAGACCGAGAGGATTAAGGAATTAAGTACAGTTACAGTTATACTTCTGCACTAATGTACATTTTGAGCAGAATTTGTGAATTTGATTATCATTAGCTAAGTTGTTTAATTACCTGACTTACCACAAGATGTAGATGTCCTACTTGAATTTGTCATGAATATAGTATGAATATGAATTGAATAATAGGAAGGCTTCTAATTTTTCTTTTACATCATGTTTGTCATTATAGTCTGATGCGTTGTGTAAGTTTATTACCATCTGTTTGCCCTATTTTTGTGTTTGAGTCCTATTCTTATTATACAAGCATTTTTTTTTCCGTGATGAGTTTATATTATGCAAGGATATTTTTCCCAGAATCTGTAGAAACTTTGTTAAATTTACTTGACAACATATTGTTCCAAAATAGCATTGCATTGAAGATTTTCACTTGCAAGTGAAGTTCTTCCATTATTGGTGGACAAGTGAAGGTAAAATCATATGCACTTTTCTAATAGAATAAGAGATTACTACTTCAATAGCTAAATTGTAATTCAAATCATCAGCTGCTGGCTAATTGATTATCTTCATCATTTCCTATTTACTATACAATTTTATGTCTTAGATTTAATGGCCTCTTCAAGCAATGATCAAAGCAAGGTGACAAAAAAATTGAGACACCAAAGTAGGAATTGTTACTGCAGGCGACAAGCATGCATTGGAATCTCTAACTCGGATAAGAATCCAAGGAAGCTGTATGCAAACTGTGAAACAAAGAGTTGTAAATATTTTGATTGGGTTTATCCAGAAAATGAGGAAGGAGATAGTTCTAATTGTGAGCAAGTTACCCAACCTGAATTCAATCTCATGCAAAGGGTGTCAAAGCTAGAGAAAGCAAATGAAAATGATGATCTCAAGGAAAGAGTTGCTAATCTGGAGGAGATTGCCAATGGCATGAAAATGATTTTCGAAAATTGACTGATCATTCTAGGTAGTGGGTATTGGGGTTAGCTTTTGGGTAGTCCTTTCTGTAAAGTTGAAATACGATTTTGTTGTACCAAAAGTTTGTTATACCACGTCAATTGTGGAGGGGAAATGTATGTACTATGTAGAATTTACTTTGTTGTACCAAATGTATTTAAGATGAATATAAATTAACTTATTGACTTTGCTATACCAAAGTTTGCTCCACTAAATCCATATATTGACTTTGCTGCAGAATTTTGCAGAATTGCTTTAACAAATCTATAAGATGTAAATCTGTACCAAATGTGCAGTACACTATACCAAATATACATATTGACTTTGCTACAAAATTTTACGTCGTAAATATCAAGGCAGAGATTTTTTTATTGCCACACAAAATATCTGCATTACACTGTATCAAATCTAAATAAATTAAGCTACTTGTGGTTGCCTGAAGGCAGTAAAAAAAAATAGTACATGGCAAAGAAATGCCAAAATATGATATGATAAAACATCAACAATTTATGGGTAAGAACAAAAATATAGCCAAAATTCTTCATCAAGAACAAAACAAACCAGCTGCATTATAGAATCAGTACATAAACACAGCTCACTACTATATAACACTTCTTTCATTGGCAAAAGGACACGTAGTAAAATGCCCATTGATGCTTAGACACATAGTAAAAATGCAAAACAAATACATACTGAACAACATCAGACAAACAAAATAACCTCCTTTTGGACCAATTATGATCAAGCCACTAGTTTCCTGTGATGATGATGTAAAAACAGTACATGGCAAAGAAGCAACAAAATCTAATAAAACATCAACAATTTATGGGTGACAACAAATATAATAAAGCCAAAATAGACATATCTTCAACAATAGTGTCAAACATCAGACCAGGACAATATGCCTACATAAGGGATTATAATTATATATGCATAGAGCTAAAAATAACCATTCTGATAGCACCATCACCAATAGTGTTCAACCATCAGATTGACATAGTGTGATTAAACCAAAATAGACATATCTTCATCTATAACAAAAATTCAACTTAAACCTATAGACTAACATAGTCTAAACCAAAATATAGCTTAATAATAATGTCTATCTAAGGTGGGGTCACATGAATAGATTCTTGTGAAGGTTGAGAAGTCGAATTCTTGTATGTTCTCTACTATGCTCATAACTTCCACAAGCTGTGCAACAAATCTTTGTGTTAATTTTTCTAGTTTTATTTGGCTTTGGTGGTTCATCTGCTACATGTCTTCTTAACTTTTTAGGATGTCCAAGCCTAACATGAATCTTTGGTGAACCAACTGGTTCCATCCCTATCTCTACCCATATGTTTTTACCATTAACCGAGTGGTTGGTGGGAGCATAGCAATCTTCAAATGATGAAAGCTCAAATACCTATAGACATAATCATGAGGATCATCTCGGGATGTAAAAATATAGCTCGCTACATGTCTGTGTATAAGGGAGAAATCATTCTTAGGTTAGTAACAAATCAAACTAGAAAATTATCATTATTAATTAATATTTAAGTACCTATAAGGTATCCCTGTGAGAGACCACCATCAGCATGAACATGTCCTATCTTCAAGATCAACCACAAACTTATGGGTATTGTGGGAAACCACAAACTCTTTGCTGCTAGCCCATCTTGCCTCCAATTCTCCAGATTCAGCCACTTCTCTATTTACTCTCTTCCTTGGTTTTGGGTATACTATTCCTTATCACGATGCTTCATTGCCAAGAGCCTATTACAAGTAAATCTATTCATCAAATATGTACGGATCCACTCAAACATCGAGGTGATGGGTAGCTCATGTGCCTTAACCAATCTCCCATTAAATGACTCAGTTATATTATTGAGTATCATGTTACTATGAGGATACTCTTTGAAATGTGATTTTGCCTAGCATGATGAATCAAAAGACATGACATAATTATAGGCCTCCTTTGACACATTCTTAAGCTCATGCATTTTCTATTGCCATGCTTTGACATAGGTTGCCTTCGCAGCTTGTATCATAAGATCTTGCACCACAATTCCCCTTCCAAAGTGAGTCTTAATATTTGCATACAAATAAAGTACGCATAATCGATGCTCCACTCTACGAAGCTTCTCTTCAAACATCGGCATAAATCCCTAAAAAAGAAATCAGTTCATATTAATAGCATATGTCTATATTTGCATACAAATGACTCAATTACATATATCTATAACTATAATTATATAGCAATAGGAAAGTTATATAATATATATATATATATTATATTATTATACATAACACGTACACATACATGCACTATAATATATATATGTTATATCATTATAATATAATATATATAAATATGTGTAACTATAAATATATGGCAGTAGAAAAGTATTATAACAAATCGTCAATCCTCTCTAGTATATTATAATAATAATAATAATAATAATAAATGACTCATAAACCATAGTATAACATATTTATACCTTTTGTTGATCCGATATGAAAACCCATTTATTTGGAGGCACATCTCCAATATCATCTAAAAAGTGACTCATAAACCAAGACCATGAATCTTTATTCTCGCTCTCTACAATGGCAATAGCAAGTAGAAAATACTGCTCATTAGGATCCTTAGCAGCTGTGACTAGCAATATTCCCCCATACAGTCCTTTCAAGAAGCAACCATCCAATCCAATAATTGGCCTACATGCCTTAAGGAACCCTCTCTTAATTGGTTCAAGACACAGATACATCCTCTTAAATATTAGTGGATGATCAATTTCCACGCTCTCATATTGTAGTTGGAAGATAGTGCCTACATTTCTCTTTCTAACTTCAGCCACATAATCCCAAAGCTCACTGTATTGTTCTTTGTAACATCCATCAACTTCTATCCTTGCTGCGTTCCTTGCTTTGAATGCCATACTAACAGAAACACTAGCATAATAAGTATCCTTAATTGAAGAAATGATATCAGCTAGCTTCATGTTCTTGTTTGATCTCATAGTCTTGACTATTTTGCATGCAACCCATTTAGAGGTTGCCAACTTTGAAGTAAATGTGATCCCACACATATCCTTCGGGACAAATGTCTTCAATCTATAGGTCAATGATCCACCAACCTTACTGACAAACAACAAAAATTTACACTCACCACTGCAAACCACCCTACACCTAACCTTGTCATTTTTCACAAAGTGAAGATCATATCCATGGAGCAAGGCATACTCCCTGATAGCATCTTTAAACTCTTGAATGGTGCTAAATTCCATCCCAAGTTTAAACTAAAAGTTCTTGTACATTTCCCTTGGGTTGTATCGAGTGTAACCATCAAGGACAATATCATCCTCTAAGTCAGATTCTTCAATAGATTGCACAATGTCTAACTCATAATTTGAGGAAAGAGATTCTTCAAGGTCTAACAGAGTGGAATTTAAATTTTCAAGTAATATCTCATTGGGAGTTGAATTTTCTACATCTATTATAGAATATTGCTCATTCTCAAAGCTCTCTTGTGGTTGTCTAACATCTTCAGTGACATCAAGGTCAACATATTCATGGAAATAGTCGTCATCTGGCTCATCTTTACTATCATCAAATTGAATTGCCACTGTGCTATAATCTGTATTAGAAGAATAATGCATAGCCACACTATTTTCATCATCCATGGAAAATAAATTTGTAAAAGCCAAGTAACATACCATTAGTAAGTAAGGCTAGGTATCTATTTTAAGCAATATTCAACCACTTAGGAGGGTCTCAATTTTTAGTTTAATGAACTGCTGCTTCTTTTCTTGTACTTCTGACTCCAATGCTAGAAAAAATCATAAATATTTTAAGATTAGTCTTCCAAATTAAATGTGAGTGTTAAAAGATTAAAGATAAGTTTTGAACATTCTCTTTTCCTTTATCAATAGGTTAGGAGTTCCTTTTTTTTCCCTAAATAAAATATGGTTTTATTCATAATAAAGTACATCTACTTGAAGGGCAAAAAATTCTAGAAAAAAAGTAAAACTGATAGAACATAACTGAAGTCCTAAACAAAAACCTAATCAATGAAGGAAAGTGGTTTAATCTTTTTGCTCTAAAAGATGTACTTGAAATCTTTACGAGAAGATTATATAGAAAGGAAGATGCATGGGCTACAGTGTCAAGTGTTCTCTCTTCACCAACATTATTATTAATAGGTTAGCCTTTTTGTTTTATCTTCTTTCAACTCACATAATGTAGTTAGAAATCTGTGCATTTATGTTAGTAGAATAGCATTACAAAAAGAAATATTATTTTTTCTTTCTCATTGGGACAACTTCACTTATCTATGTTTTCAGTCCAGCAAGTTGCCATCTTTTATAATAGGACCACTTCAAATACAATAAAAAAACTACAGAAGCAAAGGTGTCTTTATGGTTCACTATCGATGTCTATTCTTGTCCTTTTTTTTTTCAGCAACCACTGTGTATTCATTCTTCCTATTGAACTTGTCATTACTTTGATTTTTGTACTAATACTAGTTGTCATTACTTTATCCACCAAACCCTTTTCCCAAAAGATTCTCACTCTCTAACAGTCATGTAGATAGGAAGGCACTCACTGACCAGCAAGTTAATATTTTAACCACTAAACTTTTGAAAAGAAACAAATGCTACATGTATATCTCTCTGTTGGTTTACCGTCATACCCAAACTTACCTTTCTATATAACTAAAGCATAGAAAAGCACATTGTAAGTTTTTGAGTCAGCAACCATAAGAAACATAAAAGAAAATCTTCGACTCACCAAATAGAAGCTCCTTTGATCTCTTTCACATTGGCCATCTCTCAGTGATAGTAGCTCCATTCAATTTCAACAAGATAAGCCTTCTCTTATGGTCCATTTAGTTCAGTTTTGGTCACCTCCTTTTCTTTCACTCAAGCGATGTTCTCTTCTTTGTGGTGTACAAGACAAACATCTGCATAAAGGGCATAGGTTAGTGCACAAGGATGAAAATCCATGAAAGGAAATACATAGGTTATGGTCCACTTAGTTCTCTTCTAAAGGCTTTTTTTTTTTGTGTGTGCTTTTTTGCTTCTTCTGCAACAATTTCTTTTTCCTTATAATAAATCAACTAATCCATGTGGTTGCCACATCATTACCAATGTTAGCCACATCAGCACCATCAACCTCTGTTTGGCCATGTGACACCATCAAGGACCTATTTACTAACAATTCATAGATTGGGAATTAACGTAGATAATATTTAATATGTTAGGGAGTATGATAAGAAAATAAAAATAGATCAAGGACAAAAAACAAAATTAATGTAAAGTTTAAGGACTAAAAGGTTAATTTTCCCTCGAGTAAAATATATCCACATTCCTTCTATTTTACCTTAATCATAGAAATCTCCCTTCTATTTTAAAAACCTACATAAATCTCCCATAAAATTAAAAGTTATGCTATACAAACATCCCCTCTATTTTTAAGGTTCCATTTATTTAACTATTAAATCACTTGTTTAAATTATTTTTTGGACCAAAATACCCTATGACGTTAATATTATTTAAAAAATTTAAACATTTATGTTAGCAAAAAAATTAATACATATATTTTTAAACTTTCTTATAATACTATAAAATTAATTGATGAATAATTTTATAATTTTAAATTATTTAAACAGATTTATTTAAACTTATTCATTTGGTAATCTTTTAAACATAGGCATTGGTTAAAGAAAATTTTCAAACAAGTATTTTTTAATTTTTATTAGATTATAAAAATGATAAAATTATGATCGTATTGTAAAATTTATTAATTTTATAACCCATGAAAAATTAATCAAAATAAATTTTTTTTTAAAAAAAAAGAAGGAACAACTTATTGAATTAGAGATTTAATATAATGATTGATAAATTGGTAAATATAATTAAGATTAAAATGATTTTAATTAAAAAAATAGTATTTTTAGAATCTTTTAGGAATATTCTTAACAATGTCAACAAATTGGACTAAAATATATGTTTTTAAAATAAATAGGAGATCTTTGTAATTAAGACAAAATAGAAAGAAGTGTTAGGTTTATTATAATATAAGTTTTGATGATAACAAATGTAGAGTAATAAGGAATAAATGTATCATATACATCTAACATAAATAATTTCCTTAAAGAAGTAAAATGTGCATTAACATAAATTTAATTATAGCTATAATGCATATATCATGTTATATGCAAATATATTCACTATGCTTTTACAACGAATAATATATTTTGGATATATAAATTAGACTAACTACTTGGTTTATAAATGAAACATATTAAATTTAGGATGATCTAAGTGGAAAGAGTGAGCATTGGAATAAAAAAATTGGAATCAACATCATGACTCACTCAAGAAAGAAGAAAAGAAAGGATGCTCCAAGAATGAAAGATCAGAAGGGAGCATGCCAAGAAGAAAATGATCAAGTGGAAATGAAACTCAATATTTGAAGATCTAGTTACTAGATATATTTTGTTTTCACTTAAGTCTTGAGATGGGATTAATCTTTAAAAATTTACTTAATCTTATTACCATATGTTTTAAATGAGTTATATTAAGTAAATATGATGTTAACATATGTTAGAATTGAGAAATATTGGCTAACAAATAAATTTTGTGTTTGGCTCATGTTTTCAAAATTATGTTCATTGAAAGTTTTACCTTATGCACATAATACTTAGAAGTTTTAGGGACAAAATCTAAATATCAATGTTGTTTCTAAGTGTTCTCTCTTTGATTTCATGAAAATATTTGAGATTATCCGTATAATTAAGGCTTACACCATGTTCTCGCCTTTGTCTAGTTTGTTATTCTAATAAATTTGCTTACCTTATTTGCATAAGGGGCTTAAGGGTCCGTTTAGTTTTCAGTTAAGTGAAAATGAGTTTTAATAGAATTGGTTTTGTAATGTGGTTATGAAAAAAATTAGTTTAGAACTAACATGTTTGTGTTTGGATAATTTATTTGAAAATTGGTTTTGATAAAAGTGATTATGTTTGGATGATTTTACACAAAAGCAGTTTTGGTTGTATACTTTTTTTCCCAATTTTTAATAGATAAATTTTCTTTTTTAATACATATTTAATAAATCAATATGGGTGTGTATTTTTGTATAAAAAAAGTTTCAAAATTAAAATATTATAAATAAGATTGATAATATTACATAATTAATTATGTTATATAGATAGTACAATTTAATCTCTAATTATATCACAAATATGATCCATCTCTCTTGAAGAGGTCACGATCGTATGTATAGAAGGATTCTCAACATCTTGAGTTAGACTATCATGTTCAATACTTATATCTTCATTTTCGAACTGCATAAAATTAGAATCAGTTTCAGAATGCCTTCTAATAAAGTTGTGGATGACTATTGTTGCATAAACTATTTGAACTTATGTTTGATACTTGAAGTTGGGCATATGCCATAAAATGGCAAATCTATTCTTCCAAACCCCAAAAGTCCTTTCTATCATGCACCTCAAACTTGAATGGTAGTATTTGAAGTACTTATTGTGTGTCTCGAAATGAAAGAACGTCAAAAATCTGGAAGGTGATAACGTTCACTTTTATACGGACCAAGATAACTAATTAGTGTTGGATAACCCGCATCAACCAAATAATATTTACCTAATAATAATTCAGAATGTAGTAAATTATTTGTTATTTAAATTAAAATAAAGCATCATTGTATAAATGAGAAATATACCTTGAAGTGGATGCGGGAAGTTTATGGACGGAGTTGTCAAAGCATGTTGAAATACCCGAGTATCATGTCCAGTGTCTTCCCATCCACACAATGTAAAAATGAAGCACATGTCCTAATCACATACAACCTTCACATTTTGCATTGCAATTCCTTTTCTTCCAATAAATTTAACTTGTTCACTAGTAGGAACCACACATGGGATATGAGTGACGTCAATTGCTCCTATAGCATCTTTGAAAAATGGCCAATACTGGGGATCATTTTGGATTTTTTGGGGTATAGAATGAAATGTTCTATCTTGTGGTTAGATGTAGTCCATTGAGAGTAAAAGGCAAGCGTGTAAGATATCATGGAAATTTCTGCTAATCGTCTCTCCTAAGTGTTGAAATCTTTCTTGTAACATCCTATTTCCTACCCCATGTCTGACCGAATGTAAAAATATTGCAACCTTTTCATGCAACCCTATTTGATTAGTTCCTTTCAATCCATGCTGTTCCAATGCCATGCAAATATGCTTCTTCATTCAAAACATTAATGAATAGAATATCCATCTAAAATTTCTTCCACCCATGCATGGCCTGTGTACTCACAAGTTCTTCATGGCTCTTTACACAAATGTTTTGCCGTATATAAACCAACCAATGCACAGACCTTTTGAGCCCTTTTTAGATGTTTTTTACAAGACCCTTCCATTAGAACAAATACAACCTGTAATCAAGAAATATAACCTCAATTAAATCATACCCAGCTTTCTAAAGTCAGACAGAATAGTCAGACATAAATTCACTAGTGAAACATAATCTAGAGTTTAATAGTTAGACAAAATCAATAGTTTAACTAAAAAGACATAATATAAAGTTTAATAGTTAGACAGAATCCATCTCAAGATAATCTATAGTTTGTAAACTTCAAGCCTCAACCATGCCACCAACTTCTCCATGTGTTCTTTCAAGGCCATAAATGTAACTCTTGCATCTCGAGAGGATGTAATGACAGCATCGGGAATGAAAATCAATATCATTGCTGAATGCCTCAATTTTTAGTAAATCAGCGATTGCTTCACCAAGGAATGTTGAATGATCCCCTTGCTGATCTGACTCAGACACATAAGCTATTCTACTTATTGCATCAACTAGCATCAGAGTGTTTGACTTTTTGTTGCCTCTCTTGCTCTTCCTCTTTCTATTGCCTCCACTAGTGGTTGCCTGAGAAGTGTTTAAATAAACAGTTTGTTACAACTCGATAGTAAGTCTGGTACTAGCCCCCCCAAGACTTTGTCATTATCTCCATATCCTTCTTCCATATCTTCAAATGATAGAAGATACACATCATCGTCATCTGTGTTGGTAGGTAGTCTTCCAGATGATGGTGTATATGCATGAGCTCTTGTGGCAAACACATCCATAAACAAAGAATCTAATTCTTGGGAGAAGGGGAGTCCTTTCTCTCAGAATTTTTCATATAATGGATTTTCTTGCGTTTAAGCAATTAATCAATATTGGATAATACACATCATAAAAACAAAATAATTTCTTAGCATATTATTGCATACCTTGAGCTTTCTCTCCTACCAGTCATTAGTAGCATTGTATGTTTGCTTATCAGGATCCCATCCCAAGCCTGTCTCTTTACCAAAACATCTATTCCACACTTGTCATTCTTTTTTAAGACTGTCCCACTTGTTTTTCAATTGAGTCTTATCATATACCCTACCAGTTTTCTCATTGAATCCATTGGTGATAGCATTCCACCCATTTCTTGTAAAGGTGGTGCCATGCCTTTGTTTTTTCAGAACTTGTTCCAACTATTGGTCAATGAAAATCTTAGTTGCATTTCTATCCCATGTAGCTTTCGACTTGTCGTTAGTCATCATGCTTCTTATGAAAATTATACAAGAATACAATAATATATGGTAAGGTAACCATTGGAAATATCCATCTCTGAAAATCATACAATTCTAACAATGTATTACTAGGAGGAAATATAATTCTAAATTGGGAAATGCTCATATTCTGTCTGAAAGATGAGTGATTCACTTTCACTAAAATCATAGTATGGTCTATACAATCAACCGGAGAGAGACCAACCTCAACAAAATATCTCAGAAATTTGATGAAATGACAAAATAGCACAAGTCATGACCTTACTTTGAGGAAGAGAGCATAAAATCGAAGTCCTAATATTAAAATTGGAAAGACATCATATCAACAACCAACAAACTTGACAATAAACTTTCCATAGCTCAAACATAATTCCTATATATTTCACTTGTGGTGGTGGGTGAGAAGAGTGAGGAGAACCATCAAAATTTCTTACTAGAATTGATCACGAGTCTAAAAGCCCACTCAGCCCTATAGGTCTGACTTTAAAAAATATATATATATAAGCTCAATAAAAAATTGGACCTATTTAGAAAAGCCAAGTTGTAAAATAGGCCAAGCTTGTACTTTTTAAGGCTTGGCACTACCCAAAGACAAGAACTAATATTCTTTTTCCCCCCATGATATTAATTATAATTATAATATTATAAAAAAAAAATTTAATCCCAAACATTTCATATATTAATATTTCCTTATATCATCAATATCACTTATTGAGTGTTTTTATTTCTAACTTACAGAGAATTCTCCACTTTCATTTTCAACTCAGAATAAGGTTTCAAGAGAGTATGTCCAAGATGATTTGCATAAGATATCTCAGAAAACAATCTTATAAGAAAGTAGTGGCATAATCTCATATCAATAGTGCATCAAGAAGCTATTCATTACTGGAGAGCTAAAGGCCGCTCACTAGTAGGCTAGTGAACATGAATAATCATTTCAGTAAACTAAAGTTTCTTTAACCTGCAACTCCAGATCAACTATATATGAAAACTGTCAAAGCATCACCTTATACTTTAGCAGATATAGGTTTGACTGAAAAACTTGTGCTTCAATTAAACTATGTAAATACACTAAGCTTATTTATTATCTTCCAGTTAGTAGGCATAAATAAATGAAATAGCTCATCAACATATGAGATTAGATTCATTGGTCAATGAGAAATTGAGTATTTAACTTAACTTAGTCACCTATTTAGGAAGCTCCAGAAACGTTTAAGCATAAGAATTCAAGTATCTTAAAATGTATACTATTTATGCAATAAAACATCCAAATCAGTTCATAGTAACAATTGTCATACATGATTACGTTCATGTATCACCTTCATACTAGTTTACATCCAATAGAGAATGCTCTCATCACCATTTTAATCCATACACTGATTGTAAATGCTATATTGCTATTATTATTGTTGTTATTATTATTATTATTATTATTATTATTATTTGTATTTGTATTTACTAGTAACTAGTAAGCATGTTTTATAAGCAGAAACTTAGTTCAAGGTCAAATATACACTTGCAAACTTATAATTTTCAAAGATAAAATACCTCTAATAGAATTTCTCTAGAATCACAACCCAAAAAGAATAAGTTTAAACCTTTCAGGCTGTAGGTTTCCAATCCACCAGCTGACAACACAAATGAACTTAACATTTATATATTGTTCTGCATATGGAAGAGTTTGACCTAGGTCAAACGCATCTAAGTCTCAAACATCAAGAACACATTTATTGAATATGGAGCTCAGAGGTTTTTCAAGATGTTAATGATGCAAGTATCAATCCATAAGCCAATATGGTGGATCAGTGACTTCATATGCAGGTTATATGTCCTGTGAACTGCACCAATAAAAAACAATACCAATACGTTTTTTCCCTTAATGAATTTTTTCACATTATAGTGTTAAAATTTACTACAATCTGTTATGCAAAATCAAGCTTGTCATATAGACAATGCAAATCCCCTAATTTAAATGGACAAGGGATAAGTGTGTTTCATTAAACACACTTATCTCACTAAATAAGGTCGGCACCAGGGGATGAGAAATAGGGGGCATGAATGGCTACTGGCAGACGGAATGGTTCACGTGCGAGAAGAGACGCGGGAGAAGGGAACTCAACCATGGAGAGGAACAAAAACTAAGGAGAGACCGAACAGATGCATACTTTGTGGCCATGAAACTTGTGATCGAACAGAGGAGAAGGAGAGACCAAGCATACTTGAACAGAGAAAAACCGAGGAGGCGAGACTGCGAGACAGTGAGCCTTGGCAAACAAACTGCTACATAAATGGGTCAGATCTGTGAACTGGATCGGATCTACAAGCTTTTTTTGGTGGCAAAGGAACTCCTCAAACTCAACCCATTTGGTCTTCAGATCTGCTACATGGATCTGTTGCAACTCAATATCAGAGACGCCGGAGATGGGTCAAAAGCTGTTGATCTGTGCAGTTTTGGTGAGGAGAAGAATATTGATGCTGGGAGTTCAAATTTGAGACTGGATCTACAATGTTCAAGCTTAGGATGGATGTGTTGAGCAAAGAAAGGATAGATGGGGATGTTGAGCTTATTTCTGCAAATTTTAATATCCAAACACTCATTTTGGGCCATTAAACTCAGTTTAAGGCCCAAACAGAGTTACAAACTAGTTTCTAAACAGAGCCTAACTATAACACCTTACTCCCAAACATCTCCAGACTTGACCAAAAACTTCAAAATCCAACCAAACACAATCCAAACATCTCAAAATCTCTTCCCAAAAACCTCAAAGCAACGAGAAAATGCCTAACAATACCAGAAATTGAGATGAGGTCACGGCCGCTATAGTACTGCTATGGCTCCAACTCCTCCCAGAACTTCACATGCTATTGACTTTATTGGCGTTGCAGCACCCCCTGCTGGTTTTCTATACCAACAAATTTAAAACTTTGGGGCAAATTTTCTACTTATATAACTTTATAGTCTAACCTCCGATTGACTTAATTCTAACTCCTACAAGTCAATCTAGTCCTAAACTATCCAAAGACACCAATTTCACCTCAAACCAACTCCGTATGGAAATTCTAGACAACCAACATGATTTTGACCACTTTTAACTAAAACTCACCACTAACAACCTCCAATTGTGACCAAAGGCAAATGGTCACTTAGAAACCCTTCACATAGGTCCAAAATTACTCAACCAACTTATTTAAAGATGTTTCACCTCAAAAGGACCATTCCTCTAAGATTTGACCCTCCTTGAATCCTATTTGACAAAATGGCCTACAGGCCCTAAAACACACTAACAAGGCCCAATTCCACCTTTGGGCTCATAAATGCTAACATTGAACATACATAGCACAAAGGTCACAATTCCATTGCAACAACAATATCAGTCACCACTTAATTACAAGCTATCTATCATACTTGGCACAAGATACATGTCCAAAGAAATATACACTACATAGACCTAATATTCCCACATCAGATGCTACTCCCTTGACTTCTTTGGACTAGTGTCAGAACCTTCACCTGAAAGATTAGTTTATAGGAGAAGGATGTGAGACAATGTCTCAGTAACTGAAAACAATCACACACATATATACATATAACTCATACAACTCATGAATGCAATATGAAATGAAATGCATGTCTCCCTCCACACAGCTAGAACCATGAGCTGTCGTCATAACAGAATATTTTGTGTAGGTAATTCCCTTCCAACAGTTGGTGAAGACTGATTCCGGGATATTACTAAACTCACCTTACACAAATGCAATCTGGCTAAAGGTTACACTGGTGCTTGGACCTCCTTCCCCTGGACCACCTCGAATTGGTGGTGATTTAGGGAAGGTATAATCCACTGCCGCCTGACTCTCCTGGCCATAAAGGAGGATTTAGCAACAGGGATCCCATCCTTATCCTCCCTTTATCATATATCATATCATCGTATATCATATCATATCGTCATTATCACCTAATCCATTATATATCACAATCTCACAATATCATGTGGTGATGCTCATATCATATAATCATCATGATCATGATTCATAATGTCATGTTATGCATCATGCCATATCACATCATCATCACGTATGTAACCATTATCATAATCATCATCTAGCTATGTGCATACCATGATATATAGAAAACCATATACACAAACATATCCATATCGTAGTATGAAAGAAACATGCATATACGCAAATATACATACTATCATACAATATATACAATATAATACAAACAATACAAACACCCGGTTACCTCAATTGTCAATACCATACATACACACACGTAATTTCATGAGCTTCTCGAGTTGTCCAACACACTCGTACTTCTTTCGGTCAACCAAATAACCTTTACATTAATGTAATTCCTCAATTAACACAATATACCATTTAGCCAAACATCACAATTCAACCATATAGACCTAACCCAAGTTTCCAATATGACATTCATGCATCATTAAGCTCCTAGGGATGATTCAAACACTACTCAATCCCATACATTTCGGATTCCATGCTCCCCTTAACAATTCCACCCTAGAGTTAAGCTTTAATCATGTATAAACCCTTTAAAACTCACACCCCAACAACAAGAACACTAAATCACATTTCTCTAACTCAATTTCATCCATTTTAACAGGTGGATTTCTGCCTAACACTGAAAATCCAACTTATACCCGAAAAATACCAAGTTTAAGCTGAAGAAAATGGAGAGGGAGGAGTAAGGATCACTTACCAATGTGAATCTAAGTTTCCAAAGTCCCAAAATCACTTCTCAAGGCTGGATGTTGCAAACCCTAGTAGAGCTCCCTCAGTTCTCCTCTGTTTCTTCCTCGTTTGTTCGTCAAAAAAGATTTCAATTTAACCAAATTTCTCAACTTCTGTCATGGCTCCAGGATAGCTCGCCACGGTGCCATCAATTTCAGCCGAGATGCCACTGGAATTTGCTCTTGCCACAGTGACCCTGCTTCTCGCAGTGACGTGGAGCTCTTTCAGACTCCACCTGAACCTTCCTCTGTCCTGTTTCCTCTAATTCTGTACACAATGTCAAAACAAATATCATGAGGGTTATTACACTAACAATAAAAGTCACTTGTTCTATGCTGCCCATTATTCGCATAACCTAGGAAGGTTATCCTCATAATGTATGCCACAGAACTCTTAGACCTCTTTCTGTTAAATTCATTATCTGCATAGTCTTGGGAAGTTATCATGATAACATGTGTTTTTCAAAAACTTAGTTTATACTGAATAAATGTTATCTGAACAAGGAATAACATCCTAAGAGATTATTCTAATAATCCTAAAAGGAATCCAAGTTTGTGAGATGTTATCGAACAACTAAGTAGGTTTTCATGAAAATGTTCTTGAACTGAAAATTAGTCATTCTGGAATAATCATTATTTAAATAACCTAGTTAGGTTATCCACATAATGAAAGTCTAACATTGAAACTAATAGCCAACAGTCACCCATTATTCACATAACCTGAGGAGATTATTCACATAACCTCTGTTAGATGCATTTAATGCGGTAGGTGAACAGCTATTTTTCTAAGAGTAACAGTTAGAACTTTTGTATAACGGATAGATCTTTTGTTTAACGTCTAGTTACACTATAAATCTATAAATGGAACATCATTTGAACATATGAAAAACTAATTTTAAGAGAGTTTATGCGAAAATACTGTCTATATACATAAAATATTTATGTGTCAGCATCCTTTGAAAAATCCACCTCAATAGAGTGAGTTTTCAATATATCATCTATTCTAAAAGAGAGTTTCAATTCTATAATCATCCTTCTCTACTATTTTTTGGGTAGATACTTAGTATGGGGTATCACAAAGGGAGAATACACATCTTGTAAGGGTGTAAGGAGAGTGGCTTCACAAGTGCCTACTAAAATTTGTGGGATGTATTAAAGCTTCACAGATACCTAGGTTAAACCTATGGGATATAGTAGGAAATTCCAAGTTGTGGCTTGGGACTGGATGTAGGCCAAGTGGTTAAGCTGAACCAAGATAAATCCTTGTGTCTTATTCTTCATCTATTCATTTCACCCACTAACTTCTTCACTTTCTGTTTATCCTTATTTTGCTGCACATTTGGTGAAATTAGGTTGTGATCCAAAAACGATGAAAATCTTGCATCATCCAATTCATCCCCCGCCTTGGGTGACCAGCCAACATAACAAGAAGGTCAATGTAACTTTCTCTAAAAAATATTAAGTATATATAAGACATATTTTGCATAGCACAACATAAAGAACTATTATAATAAGTTATTAAAATGTCATCTCTAAATTACATTTGAAGTAATGTTAGTTGCTCTTCCTTTTAAATTAAGAATTAAAATTCTTAAAACCCTGATTGCTTATTACTCGAGATACATCAATGCAGAGTTAATCATATATGAATATAGAATAGGAAAGATATATTCCAACATTGCAAAAGCTCTAAGCATGTTATTTATACTAGTAGCAAATGATATAGACTAATATGAAATTGTCTCTTTTGCATATTGAATGGTAACTTCGAATCAAACATGGTAATAGTAATCCTAGGGACACTGATGATATCACACAGTAGCGAGCCTAGAATCTTTTACCAGTGGAGCATCAAAGATAAGTGACAATTGGTGCTTTTCTAATGACAATTTTTCCCTCAATTTTTTTATTTTCAAATCAAAATTATTATATCATTTCACAATATAAATATCCATCAAAAAATAGACAAACAAAAAGAGCAAAATTTTTATTTTATGATTAACTTTCATCAAAATTAAAAAATATTAATAAATTAATCAATAAAATGAATAATTATTTTCGTAAATAAATAAACAAATAAATTTATAATTCTTAAATTATTGAAAGAAGCAACTTAATGTCGGTCTCTTATACAGCATTAGAGAAAATGTTATATGATATTAAAGAAGAAACAAATCTTAGTGGGCAATAAGGTGGCCTGGGGGGGGGGGGGAGAGTTTCTTACAATTTTAAAATGTTGAAAATTTTATTAAATAATTCAAATACTCACATCAATCTTCAAAATAATAAATGAAAAATCCAAAACATCTTTATTCTTCTATTATTCTTCAAGGAGCAATCCACCACAGGCGTCTCTCTTTTTTTTGGTTTCATGTCTTATCATCTCATCTCATCTCTCCTTTCAACTCAGCAACTCCATCTTTCATTGATGCCTCCCACCCCAAAGAGGAAGATGAAATCCAAGGCTCTCTTACTCTATCTTTAAGTGGGTTCAAAATCATAAGATGAATGAGATCATAACAGAAAACCAATATATATTATTATATATATGTAAATGTCTAAAAGCCAATAGGGGCAACTGCCTTACTGAACACAATGTAGCTTCGCCACTAATATCACATTTGTTTTAATATTATGCTTACCGGTATAAATGATAACAATCAAACATTTATTATCACACAAACCTAGCAACGTGTCAATATATCTTATCAACATAATAGGTGCACCAATTTTCAACCTTTATGTAGCAGTAATGAAGTGATGCCACTAGAAGCATTATTCAAAATAATTTAGCCCTTTGATCTTAATGTAGTAGATAGAGTTTCCAAATGCATGTGTTTCTTATGCTCCATAACCATATATGAAGAAAACTCCACCATTACTAAACCTAATTGTAACAATGACTTCATCATGAACCTTTTTCTATTAAATCGTCAATGAGTTGAGTGGATGAGGCAACTCAGCTAGCGGCCAATGCCTTAATTTCTATTGTACTAGTTTAATTCTTCACACACCAACCTATTGATGAATAAGGCATTGGTGAGAAGTCATAGAGAGTGTACCATTAGATTGGATAAATTTCACTATCTCAATGAGAGTAAAGTGCATATATATATATATATATGTTTGTGTTAAAAAGTTGTAAAACTGCAATATTGTAATTGTTCAATGTGTAACTAAATATTAAATGCATGTATAGATATAAATCCATTGCAAGGGGAAAAAATGTTTTTGCACTAGGTAGGTCAATTGAAATTGGGTGATTAAATATGTGATCGCCTGTGCCCTTTCATTGAACTAAAAGGGTTTACTATAATGATAGCAAGCATTGGTAAATACAAAAGAAATCATGGCAATGGTTGGTTTATTGACAGAAACAATGAAGAAAATGTTGACCCTTCATTCCAATTTTGGTCAACATTATATAAAAGAGGAATTGATCCAAAGAATGGAGGTGATTTTTTATGTGGTAATACATTTCAAACATTCAACCTAAAACATTCTACAATAGTGATATACCATGTGTGGAGGGAAATGAATGCTCACGTACATGACAACAATAGTTCCACTATCTAGAATGTTTTGGGAGCAATACAAATAGAGTTAAGAGCTAGATGCATTATGGAAAATGGATAATTTTAGAGAATTAAGATTTTAAATAAAATTATTTTATTATGATATTTTAGATTATATTTTATATTTAATTTCATTTTATAATATCTTTTAGGATTATTAGGATCTATATTATCTTTTATTTAAATCTTATTTTATAATTTCTTTTTCTTTAAGTTTAGTTAGAATGTTCTCGAATGTTTTAGTCTTTCAAAAATTTCTAAAGTAAATAAGATTATTGTAATCTCTCTAGATTTAGTTATTAGGTTAAATAATTTCCTATTTTATTAGATTTTATCAATCTTCTAACATGTTCTATTAAGTCCTATAAATAGCTATCATTGGAATTGAAATTGCAGAGAAGATCATATTGAATGAATTTGAATTTCTATTAATTATTTTCTCCCTAATTAAGTTTCCTCTTTATTGAGTTCTCCCTTTTCTTCCCCGAGTTCTCCCTTTTTCTCTCTCTCTCTTTTCTTTCTGCCATTTCGTTCTCCCTTCTCCTCTCACATCATATTTGTTATGCAAAACAAAAATAAAGATGTGCTGAGAAGGATTTTCTTCTTGAAAATTGGTGTTGTCATTGAATAGTTACTTCTATAGGCCTTTTTCTTTTACATTCTTAGCTAGAGGTGTAATTTGGAAGAGCCTTCCTAGAAAATGGCTCTTAATTATCTTTCTTTTGATGTAGAACCGCTCATTGAAAATCCGTTTCTTTTGGAAATAATGAAAGTTATTGCATTATTGCAAAAAAAAAAACATAAAACATTCTCAATCAAGAAATTGCCTAATTAGTTAAGTCAAATATTAGGGTGTAGGTCAAATTTAAATAAATATTTTTCAAATTAAATTATTAACTTGTTATAAATTGTTTAGTCATCACCGAATCTAAAACTTTGAAAACTAAAGGACTCATTGTTTATAGATTCTAATCAATTCCAGAGGCATCAAAATTTTTACAATAGTCAAAATATAATATAAGGTGATATATATGCATTGTGATCATTTCCAAGGGCACTAAAATTGTTGAATCCATGAAATCACACAAGGAAACTCTTTTCTTTTTTAACTGGAAGTAGAAATTAACCTTCATTAATATATATCATGTTACAGGTAACATGAGGTGAGGACTTGTTAGCATGCAAAATATTAATAAAAAGAGTTGAGGGTTTCCTACCAAAAAAAAAAAGATGTGGCAGTTCAGAATAATAAATGTTTTAACAATAGTAGAAATAAATCCTCAAATTAAAAAAAAAACAGAACAACAAGAAGAAGAGTATAATATAGATGATTGCAACCAAATCATGATATGTACGAGGCTATGAAAAGAAATGGATGCCGGCTTGGGTAAATCTTAATGCAATGACTATGGAGAATTGCGGGTTAATTGGAGTTTGTATATTCAAATTACAAATGCATGCCCCCACAAGTTCAACTAAACGTAAGAAAGAAAATAGAAATATTTATGGATAATTGACCTGGAGCTTTATTTATTTTAAGTTAGTAGTAATCAATTATATATTTAATTATTTATTCAAAAGGATTTAGTGATTTGCCTTGAATTCAAAAGAGCTTTTACTAATTTTAATTAGTTGGATCATTTGCTAATTGAATAGATTTTATTATGATTGGTTGTAACTTATAACAAATTCAAAATTAAAAACAATCATTTATAACAATTTAATGGATCCACCAATTTTGAAAGTAATCAGTCAATTAAATTTATTATACTTTCTAATTATCAAATTTGTTTCTCAATCACATGTTTAAAGCCTTATTCGGCTTTTTGATTACTATGCTATAAAGAAAAAAGGATATTTATCAAAATGCTATATTATCAAAAGTATTTACCATAATGCTATATAATAGACAAATCGGAGTTAACAATTATGACTTCTTTCCTCTAACAAAATAACACTCTGACACATTTAACTTCACACCTAGTCTGCCACCCTTCCCCAACCCCCTATTGTTTCTTCCCTCCTTCGGTCATTCCCCGCTCCCTTCTGACCCCGCTTCATTCTCACAAACACACACAAATATGATTATATATATATATTCACACACGTGTGTGTGTATAAATATTTAAATTTCTTTAAATATGAAATTTTAATTTTTTAATGAATTTACATATTTAGATAAATAAATATTTAAATGAATTAATGCTAAAAACTAACTCATTTAAAATTACTCTCTCTGTTTATTATTATAAGACACATTCTAAAAAGTTTTAATGTTCCTAAATACAAGCTATTTTGCATATTGATTAAAGCATTTAATGCTTTTTCCACAAATACCCAATATTGGTATTTCCACAAATACCCAATATTAATATTTTTGTTAGAACCAATACTAATATATGTCATGTAAAAATTGAATTATATAAAATTACTTTTTCTATTTCTTATTATACGTTATATTTTAACAAATTTAGTAGCTATTTCTAATCCATCTTAATTAAATGTAAATAAATAAAGGGTATTTATGAAAAAAAAATTAAATACTTTAACCAGTATGTAAAATAACTTGTATTTAGGAATATAAAAATTTTTTAGAATGTGGCTTATAATAATAAACAGAGGGACTAATTTCAAATGATTTAGTTTTTATATTACATATATTGGTATTGGTTCTAGCAAAAAAATTGGTATTAATTCATTTAAATATTTATTTATCTAAATATGTAAATTCATTAAAAATTAAATTTTCATATTTAAAGAAATTTAAATATTTATACATTTATATATATATATATAATCAGATTTGTGTGTGTGAGAGGGGAGTGGGGAATGACCGAAGGAGGGAAGAAACAATAGGGTTGGGTGAGGGTGGCAGGCTAGCTGTGAGATTGGATGTGTCAGAGTGTCATTTTGTGAGAGAAAAGAAGTCGTAATTGTTAACTCCAATTTGTCCATTTTATAGTATTATAGTAAATACTTTTGATAATGTAGGATTTTGATAAATACTTTTTTTCTTTATAGCATGATAATCAAAAAGCCTCTTTATTCAATATTATTGTGTAAAATTGGACATAAATTCTTATGAATTCAAAATAACTAAACAATTTAACAATTGAAAAAGTTAAATATTACATAGAAAATGACTTGTTAATTATTAATTTTGAAATTTGAACTTTTTTATAGAATGAACATCAAATATTACAACAATCCCATAATAAAAACTAAGTGACACGATTAATATAACTAGATAATAATTATTTATTTTTTTCAATTATAGAGGGAAAAAATAATCCCACATATTGAGATTCTTTCTAGATTAATTCAAATTGGATTATTTGAAAATTAAACAAAAGGAAAAGACATTTGGGACAATTTTTGATTAGATGATTTGAAATTGATTTTATGCAAGTTAATTAAATATTCAAATTTTTTATTAGTAATAAAAAGTTAAATTACATCCTACTTGCCGCAAAATATGAAATAACGGATTAGTAATATAATAGCAAGCATTCCTATTTGATTTGAAAAAATTATTTATTAAAATGAGCCCTAATCCCTTATATATGAATCAATTTGGCAATTTTTCAATTAAAAAGATTTATAGTTAAGTGATTGCAATTTGTCATATTTAAATTTCAATTCAAAATCATACTTTCCATGTTGTTAAATTAAAAAAGTATTTGCATATGTGTAATGGACAGTTCAATTCATATGTGCAGCTGAAAATGATTTCATTTGTGTAAAATTACTATATAATAATTAATGTGACAGTTTTTTATTTTAAAGAATTGTAGTTAATTGATTATAATTTATCAATATTTAAATTTAGAATCAAAATCATTTATTGAAATTTGACTAAAAGTCTAAATTTTGGATTAATTAAGCAAATTCAATATTAGCAAATACCTTAGTACATTTCAAAATATTAAATTTGACCCCTTCATATTTAATTTAATTGAAAGAGTGGGAGAGAAGGGAGGAATAAGGAGAAAATATGATCTGTTAGTGAAATTAAGAAACCACAACCCAACACAAAATATTGAGATTTTTTCAAAGATATGCAACCAAAAACCCTTAAAATACATAAAAAAATTAAAAAGAATCTTTTCTCTCCCCCATAATCTAATTTATATAACACAATAAACAAACATACTCTCAATTACAAATGATATTCCATTTTTTTTCTTCTCCTCCGTATCTATCACATATCTATGTAAACAATTTGTTTGAGAATATTTTCAAACTAGTATGTAACCCGTGCAATGCACGGGGTTAATAAGACTAACTACATTTTTTAAATATGACAAATGATAAAATTATTCATATAAATGAAGAGCACAGTAGCATTGTAAATTGTTTAATTCATAAATAATATTAAGTGACTATAAAGTATAGATTAATACAAAACAATCAAGTAAGATTATTAAACACTTCTTTGTAAATAACATTTGTGATTGTGTCACTTGAATTACCATCTTGATCTAGAATCAATATCTTCAATCCGCTTCTAGATCGTACACATAATAAAGCAACATAAAGTTGTCTATGTGTGAATACTGATCTGAGTAAGTACAATCTCACATTGTATAGGTTTTATCCTTGACTTTTACTAATTGTCATAGCAAAAGCTTACATTACAGAAAATGGACGTCGCTTCATAATAAATGACAATCTTGAATATGATGGAATCATAGATATTCTAGATATACAAATTTTCATCCTTTCATTTGATCCAGACATGACTTTAGCTTAAAGTACATGCTTACCAGTTTATGTAACAACGAGACGGGTGCCATTACAAAACCCAATGACTTATCACTATTTCTCATGAGAATAATAGGTATACTAACATTTAATTTAATTTCATAATTAGGAAAACCTGACATGGAAATTGAATTCAAAAATTCAGTAGAATTGAGATCATCAACATAATCCATATTAGAAATTTTCTTAATTATATATCAGAACTATAGTACATCATCTCTTCCCCTGGTAATAAAGACAATATATATTCATTAACATTATCAACAATAGACAAAGTAGGGGTTAATATAGCTCTATCCCTAAAGTAAGATAATATGTTCAAATTCTCATAGAGATTCAAATAAGTGGATTCTACTGTTGATTTGATAGGATCGTCTGACACATTCAATAACAAATCTTCAGAAATTTTGATATCAGTGTTCCCATCATTAGTATCAGTACTTGTTCCATCACCTATAGAAGGAATCCAATCAGAAAACTCTTGTATTTCTCTATTGGCATCAAATGAATTTGTTACAAGGAGTCTCATATTTCTTGTCAGAGTAAGTAGTTTACAGTGGTCCCAAATGTAAGATAAATTAATAGTAGAAAACACAATATCCTCCCAAGTCTCTCATGGTATTACAGGCAGAATTTGTCTAAAATTCCCACCAAATACAACTACCTTACCTCCAAAAGGGAGATTCACAGCTGATGGATTGGATAATTTTAAGATATCCCTTAAGTTACTATCAAGAGCCCCCAAGTAAAATTTATTAGTCATAGGTGCTTCATCCCATATAATTAATTAAGTATAAACCAATAGCTCAACAAAATGACTACCATGTTTTATATTGTATATAGTATCTTCATAAATATCAAGAGGTATATAGAATTGAGAAAGAACAATTCTTGCACCAGATAGTAATAAAGAAGCAATACCACTTAATGCTACATTTAAAACAATTTTGCCCTGGGATTTTAAAAAGGTTGAAAGAGTATTCCATACATATGTGTTCCCAATTCCTCCACATCCATAAACAAAGAATACTCATCCTATAATGCCCCTCACGATATCTTTATTGGTTTTGGTGTTCAGGACTGGAAGAAACAGGACAGATGAAGGCTCAAGTGGAGTCTGAAAGGGGTTCCACGCCGCGGCTAGGAGCTGAGCCGCCGCGGCGAGAGACCTTCCAGTGGCATTGTTCCGGATTAGTTGCTGGAGCCGCGGCGAGGAGTGTTGGAGCCACGGCGAGAGTCGGAAAAATTGTTTAAAACCAGATCATTCGGACACGAAAGAGAAAGAAAATGAAGATAGCGACGCAGAGAGACGAGGAGCAGTGCTAGGGTTCGGCATTTTCGGTGTCCCGGAGTGATTCTCGTCCCTCGGGAGCTTGGATTCAAGTTGGTAAGCGTTCTCTACTCCTTTCTCTCCATTTTCTTCGGTTGAAATTTGGGATTTCCAGTTGTATGGTTGGATTTCCGGGTTGGGGTGGAATCCACCGATTGAAATGGATGTTTTGGGGTTAAGGAAGTGTGTTTTGATGTTCTTGTTGCTTGGATGTGAGTTTTGAAGGGATTATGTGTGTTGCGAGCTTAACCCTAGGTTGTTATCGGTAATGGCTCTTAGGAATCCGAGGTGTCTGTGGTTGGGTGGTGTTTGAGTAATCCCTAAGAGCTTATTGATGCATGAAAAGGGTGTTGGAACCTTGGGTTAGATCAGTGTGGTTGAATTGTGATGTTTGGTTATTTGGTATATTGTGCTAATGGAAGATTTGTGATATGGTAAAGGTTATTGGCTAATCGAGAGGGGTTCACGCGTATTGGACAGTTCAAGGAAGCTTGTGGAACTCGTGTGTGTGTGGTAACGACAATTGAGGTAACCGGGTGTTTGTTTATGTGGTATTGTGTATTGTTGTGTATATATGTATGTCTCTTTCATACCATGGTATTGATGTGTTTGTGTGTACGGTATATACATATATATATATATATCGTGGTATGTATACGGTTAAATGATGATGATGATTGTGATGATGATACATATGATGTTGATATTGATATGATATGAAATGGTGCATACATGATGATGTGACATGATGATGATTATATGATGATACATTAGCATCACCACATGTTATCATGATACTGTTATGTATGGCGGATGGAGTGGTGATGATGATGATATAATGTATGATGATATACATATTTGTTAGGGAGGATAAGGATGGGATATATATATATATATGTGTGTTAGGGAGAATAAGGATGGATGATATATGCGTTAGGGAGGATAAGGATGGATTATATATATATATTAGGGAGGATAAGGATGGATGAGATATGTGTTAGGGAGGATAAGGATGGGGTCCCTGTGAGGGCGACATGCATCTTACTCATTTCATATTGCATTCATGAGTTGCATGAGATATGTGTATATGTATATAAATATTTGTGTGTGTGTGATTGTTTCCGGTTACTGAGACGTTGTCTCGCCCCTCCCTCTCCCATAAACTAACCTTTCAGGTGACGGTTCTGGCACTAGTCCGGAGAGGACGCAAGAGTAACTGTGTACGTGGGAATAGTCTATGTAGTGTGTGTATTTTGGATAATGTATCTTGTGCTAAGTAGGATAGTATGTTTGTAATGGATAGTTTAAAGGAATTGATAAAGGATTGGTATGGATGGATGTATGTATGTTGTATGTATGGTTGCTTGGTCTGGATGTTGAGGAGTCTGTTTATTAGTATTGGTGAGCTTGAATGGTTTTGGGGTTTTGTTGGTCTGTCTTAGGGCCTGTAGCCCGTTTATCAAGCTGGGTTTCGAGGGGTCAAATCTCAGAGGAGTGGTTCCTTTGAGGGGAAATCCCTTTGGACAAGTTGGTTTGGTGGTTTTGGACCTGTATGAATGGTCTTCGAGTGACCAGTTGCCTTTGGTGGCGATTGGTGGTTGTTAGTGGCGAGTTTTGGTCAATAAGTGGTTAAAGTGGTGTTATGGGTCCAGAATCTCCATACGGAGTTGGATTGAGGTAAAAGTGGTGTTTATGGATAGATGAGGACTAGATTGACTTGTAGGATTCGAAATCAAGTCAATCGGAGGTCGGAGCATAATGTTATGAGCGTCGGAAGTTCGTCCCAGAATGTTGAATTTGCTGATAGGGTATATCAGTAGGTGACGCCGCGGCGCGGGAATGCAGGCCGCAGTGCCATAGGAGACAGCAGCGATGGAGAAACAGGGGAGGTCGGAGCCGCGGCGGTCATGTAGCGGCCGCGGCCCCAGACCAGTTTTTGGTGTTTTGTGGGTCGTTTCCGTTGTGTTGAGGCATTGGAGAGTTGGTTGTATTGTCAGGGTCGTGTTTGGTTGAATTTTGAAGTTTTTGGTTGGGTTAGTGGAGGTGTCAGGAGGTAGGATGTTACACATCCTTTCTCAGAGTCAATGGCTAAAACAATGTCATCATAAATTCTCAATTGTTCAGGAGTTAATGATTTAATCAATGCAGGTAATTGATTTGTAAGGGCAGCTTTATCATAATTTAATTCTACTCCAATCAACTTGTTCATAGTTACATAATGCATATTCTTTGTATAATCATGAATATATTTTATTATAATGTAATCTTGAGTCCAAGATAATAAGGAATCTTGATCAACACGTGATGGCCTAACTGTTTCAATAGGACGATTTCCTATGCTGATATTCTCATGATGCTAGCATTTTATTTTCTTTCTTGATGTAGGTTCATCTTTACTTAGAAATTAGAATATTCTTTAGGTTAATATATGAGAGATAATATATATAAACACTCAATTAGTATATATAGCGATATATATATATAATGGAAATAAAACCATATGCCTAGACAGAATTTTCAATATTTGTGATGTCGGACAATGGAGAGCATTTAATATATGTATCATTGCATAAAGAAACATCACAATTTTTCTCTGATCTATTTATATGCTCTATTAAAAAGAGTGACCCAATTTATATCATGATATATTTTATGTGTTAAATATAAAAACCATAATTTATAATAATAGAAAGTATTTATTACAATACTAACTCTTTCTTCTTATGATTTCAATTTGATTCCAACATGCAGCAACCTGTCCAGACCTATAATGAATTTTATCTATCAAATTTTTATATATTAGTAGTTCAAATTTTCTAAGAGAAATTATGCAAAAAAATTAAATTAAATTGATTAAACCAAAAAATACAACTATAGGAAAATTAGAATATAAACATGATACTAATAATACTCTCAAATTTAATTCACCATTTGTTGTCTCCATTTGTGTTAGATGAGTATGTGTTCCATCTGATATAAACAACCTAAAAGTATTCTAATTCAATTTATTCATAGTTAATCATATTGAAAATATAAATAGAAATTGTGAAAACAATAATATTTCATTTTGTAAAAAACAACAGCTTGTATTATTGTTAATAATTATAAGTGTTATCATTATAAAGTAGTCTATAGTCCAATATTCTTTTCTAAAGTACCAAAACAGCATAATACTTTAGATTTGAAATTTATGTGTAATGATAATAATTACAATTTTCATATTGAGATCAAAATAACACATAAAATTTCATGATATAACTTTTAAAATTGAGCTTGTTATATAAAAATTGGAAACTTACCTCAAAGTTATGAGAGCAACAACAAAAAACATGAAGAACTTAGTAAGGGTATCAAAGAGATTGCTAAGGAGACTAAAAATCAAATAACAATCCAATGTTTGCACGATAGATCGAAGCATATGAATCCTAACAAAATAGATACGGTATGAATCAGTATAAATATTTCTATAGATAAATTCATCACACACACATTCTTGTTTGACTTATATTGTAAAAAATAATTATACTAAACTTTAAAGCATAGATTTAAAATAAAATTTTTAAGGAAAATTGCAAATACCTGGTACATAGAACTATTCTGATTAGGAGAAATACATTTCAAAAACTTAGGAATTTCTATGTATTACAAACTAAAACGTAAAATTGAATATAATTAAAATTATCTATACCAACTAAGAAATAATCATCTGAATTCCTTGATAGGATTTCATTAGAAGAAGTAAACACAAAACCATATGGATATATATCTCGATTATCAACTTGTAATTCTAGATTGAATATTGAAAATGTAATTTAAATTCATGATTAGTGATGTGGTATGAATCAGTATTATTTTCAACACCAAATGTCTTTATAATGTACACTTTGTCCTTCTTTAATATATCCTTAAACTTGAAGAAGAATATTTTTTATCACTCCAATGAATACAATCACCCAAATTTAACATAAAAAATAAAAGAATTAAATACAATAACATAACCACTATAGGACAATATATACATTATACATGAAAAACTTACATTAGCAACTTGTAAAACTAACTCAATTAAGTTATAATCATTTGGTGAATGATGTGAGTACATTTTCCATAACTATATAACCCTAACTTTAATTTGCCAATCATGTTCAGAGGATTGATAGTCCTCACAGTACCATAAGATATCTCACGACACCTCTCCTCAACATGAAAAAATAATGAAAGAAAAATTGTGACAATAACTAATTGAGGGACAATGAAAATTGTAGTGTGGAAGCCACATAGGAATGTTGATTTTATAGAAAAAAATACCACATCACAATAATAAAAAAACATCAATTTCAATTGCAATCATATCATAACAGCATTTCCCAAATTCCACTCAACAAACAAAAACAACTTAAAAACAAATAGCCTAACCATTATATATTATAAATAAAACAAACAATAGGATAAAATATAAAAAATAAATATAATATGTTCATAAATGAACATATGCCAATAAAAAAAAAAGATTGTCATAACAATTTCTAAAGCTCATATCTTAACTGCTCCTATGATATAACGGGAAATAACTAACAATATAATCTCACAAATTGACTTATGGATAAATGTAATTGATTTATAATAATATCTAAAGTCTAAATCCTCATACTTAACTACTCTTAAGATATAATAGTAAATAACTAATATAAATTCTCACAGATAATAACTCAATTTTTTCTATTTTTTTCCAAAATGATGATGTGGAGGCATGAGACCTCTCCTCCACATGAAGAAATAATGAAAAAAAAAGTTATGGCAACAACTAATTGAGGGACGATGAAAATTGTAATATGGAAGCCAAATAGAAATACTAATTTTATAGGAAAAAAATATCACATCACAATAATAAAAAAACATCAATTTCGATTGCAATCATATCATAATAGCATTTTTCAAATATCACTCAACAAACAAAAATAACTTAAAAACAAAAAGTCTAACCATTATATATTATAAATAAAATAAACAATAGGATAAAACATAAAAAAAAAATATAATATGTTCATAAATAAACATACGCCAATAAAAAAAAGATTACCATAAAAATTTCTTAATCTCCTATCTTAAATACTCCTATGATATAATGGTAAATAACTAACAATATAGTCTCACAAATTGATTTATGGATAAATATAATTGATTTATAATAATATCTAAAAGTCTAAATTCTTATATCTTAACTACTCTTAAAATATAATAGTAAATAACTAATATAAATTCTCACAGATAATAACTCAATTTTTTTTTTCAAATTGATGATGTGGAGGCATGAGGTTCTAGCTTTTGTTTTTACTTTTATATGTATAATAGATAAAAGGTTAAAAAAGAAAAAAAATAAAAGAAAGGTATATTGTCTTGAGAGATAAATTACATTAAAGATGGAGATATGAACAAATATAATAATTTTTAAAATTTGATATATATAGTTATGTCCTTATAATTCAAAATAGTCAAACAATTTAAAAATTGAAAAAGTATAATGCTAATTACAAATTACATATTAATTACTTAGATTTGAATATGATTTGTTTTACCAAAAACAAAATGCCTCGTTTGATTGCCATAGGATTGAAATAAGGAATCTGTTTGTGACTTTTGGTAAAGCAATGAAATACCTACGTACTGAGCAAAGCGAGTTTTTCAGAGCTTTCCTTCAACGGTCATGTAATCAAAGTGCTTCTCAACCTAGGACCAACTAGTAGCACTGACATTCTTGGTCATGAAATTGAGATCTCATCGACCACGAGCGGCTCCCGATTTGGTTATGTCCACCGTATCGATCTTCTTCACGGAAGTTTTGCGTCTTTGCTCCTGCCACACCCATCTCAACCAAATCGACAACTGCGACCCAAGCGACGACCACATCCTCTTCTTCATACAACTAGCCAGCAACACTGTCTCCAAGTCACCCCCAATGTTCTGCACAGAAATCGAGTCATCCCTGACGTTTAATGTTATTTTTACTTCTCATCCTCAGCCCATTCTTAAAAATACTTCATGTTTTACAAATTGATTTAATGGCCATAATTGGAATTAATTCATTACTACAATTAGGAGTAAATTTCAAGTTTCAAATTGGTTTAATGAACATCATCTGATATTGATTAATAACCAAAGAAGAGGTAAAATTTTTTGAAAAAAAATGAAAGTCAAACTAAGTGGCATAATGATATGGCAAATAAAAATAACATAAAAACATATCAGATGATTGTGTGGCATCCTATGTCATCCTATGTCAGCATCATTAAATTAGAGTTAATGGAGCATTAATTTCTTTTATCTCTATTTTTATATATATAATAGATTTGTTAGATAAATAAATATATGAATTTTTTACACTAAATATATGGAATTGTTATGAGTGATTAGAAAAGGAATATTAAATAATACATTTTATTTCTTTAAATTTTAAAACTTATAGAGATGTCTTTTTTACATTGTGGTAAAGATGATTACTTTTGCGATTGTTGTAGATAGAAGAAATTAGAATAAAGATGGATAGAACCTTTGAAGTTATATTTTGAAGTTTAAAATTAGCGTTGTTTAAAATATTGTGTATCAATATTCCTTTTTTTTAAACTTCTAGTACATCTCTTTTTTTGTTAATTACTTTCAAAGGATTTATAAAATGATTTTAAAGAAGAAACTGGAAAAATATATACAAAAAGGATTTAAGCAATAAAATCATTAATTTAGATCAGGATTTACACAATAAGTATGGAAAAAATTGTGATGATGATTTTAGATAAATTTAATTAGCCTAATAATTCTTCAACTCATTCATTATATTAGCTGATAAGGATTACTTTTTATTATCAAATTTTTATCAGAATATTTACATTCAAACTAACGAAGTGTCGGATTTTCTATCTTTATTAATTTTATTGAAAATATTCAAACAAAAATACAACGAAATTTAAATTAAACATTAATTAATGAGATAAAAATGTTGATATATCAAGAATATTCCACCCCATCATATTAGCCCTTGTAATCAGCTAATCACTCATTGGGCTGAGTTACAAGTTCAAAGGCGGTGTGCAATGGTTAACTGATTAACTAAAATAATTATATTTTTTTGGCCAATCTAAATCAATCATATATTTTTCCATATCTCTTATTTAAGTCTATTTATTTATTCTTCTCCTTTTTTTAATGCGAATTGAATAAGCAGATGCATTTATTTTATCTTTGAGACAAAATTTCAAACTCCTAAATTTAACTTCAATAATTTAAATATAATTTTTTTATTTTCTTAACTTTTCTAATGATAAATAAATTCATTTTTTAAAATAAAATAATATTAAATTTATAAAAAATAAAATAAAATTCAGATAATCAAAGTTTATTTTCAAAAGTGCAAATTTAAAATAAAAGATTTTTCATAATCATCTTATCCTTATAAGATCAGCATTATTCATCTTACTTCAACCCCAAGTTTCAACCCTCCCATTCTCTCTCTATCTCTCTCTCTCCTTATAAGTTCAAATCCCACGTCCCTTTTCCCAACAATATACAATTCCAAACTCCATTAATCCTATAATACACTGAGAGATTCAGAAGGAGATCGTGGACTTTGAAGGTGACAGTTCACTTGGTCCCAGCCAGACGCAGACGTTCGACGCCGGAACCACCGTGGAGGTGGTCAAGAAACCCAAGGGCTGACCTAAAGGCTCTAAGAACAAACCCGAACTCCGTCCTCCCGTTCCCGTACCCGTACCCCACGACGACATGATAGCTCCTTACGTTCTCGAAGTCCCTCACGGCAACGACGTCGTCGAAGCTATTTCCCACTTTAGCCTCCGGAACAACACCGCCCTCTGTGTCCTTAGTGCTTCCGGCACCGTCCTTAATGGCTCCCTCCATCTCTCCTCCGCCACCTCAGCCTCTATCGTCACTTTGCCCGGTCATTACCCCATCCTCTCCATGTCCGCCGCATTCGGCCCTCACCAATCCCCTACTTCGGCTTCCGCCTTCAAACCCCTCGCCGTCAGCCTCTCCGCCCCGAACGGCCAGGTCATTGGAGGATTGGTCTCCGGTGCTTTGATCTCGGTGGGCCCCGTCTATGTGACAGCCTTTTCATTCAACCGCCCATCCTATCACAGGTTGGCCTCAGAAGATGAACGTAGCGTGCCAAACATGGTCGCCGGAGAAGGAGAAATCCGCTGAATGCATGTGAAGAAAAAAGGGTTTCTTTGGGTTGGTTTACTTTTAATTTTCTACTAGTTAATTAATTATCTCTATGGTTTAAAACAGGAAGGCGTATTTGTGTAGAGCTGATTATTAATATATAATATGTATATGCTCATGAATTAATGATCAAAATCTTCATTTCTTTCCTACTCGTTTCAAGTAATCAAGCGGATACTTTTATTTTTATTTTTCTCTATTTTCTTTTAACATGTTGCAATGTTAATTCATGGTAAATCGTACATCTAAAAAATTGCCTGGTATGATGTATGTAACCTTGCTTCTAGACTTCTTGTTTTATATTCCATTCATTTCTTAGTATTGGTAATATTTGGTTGGCTTCTCTTATTTCAAAATATAAGAGATAAAAAAGGATTGTTGAGTATATTTTTTTTCCAAAAATACCTCCAATTAATTAAGTTAAAACAATTCATTCAAAAGTTATTAACATTAAATTAAGTCATTTTTAGAAAATATTTTATATTTATGACAAATTTAATGATTTTCATTTTTTTGTGATTTTTCTTTTTTTTTTCTTTCTTACTCCAATGAGACGGAGGTAATATATTGCAATGTGAGCAACTTTCGACTTAATAATCCAATATAATTTGGTTTAATACAAATCAATTTAGTTTTCTCTCCTTCTGATTTGTGATTCTCATAAAAGTGAGTTCTTTTATGGGTCTCTAGAGCAGCAGTGTAAGTTGAAATTCAACAAATATTCTAGGATGGCCTCATAACTAGGGTAGAGTCTAATATTTACCACATGGTTTTAGTGCCAAGAAATTTTGGAAGGAAAAATATGATAGGAAAAGAGTAATAATGTGATATGCGAAAATTAAGAAAGAGAATTATTTCAAAAAAAAAAAAAGCAACAATGAAACATGACAAAGGCAATGAATTCCAAATTGGCATTATTTTGAAGTCATTTGATTTTCTACAAATTTGTTAGATATATAAATATATGAATTTTTTACACTAAATATATGGAATCGTTATAAGTGATTAGAAATGGAACATTAAATAATACATTTTATTTTTTTAAATTGTAAAACTTATAGAGATGTCTTTTCTATACATTGTGCCGAAGATGATTACTATTGTGATTGTTGTACATAGAAGAAATTAGAATAAAGATGGAACATTTGAAGTTATATTTTGAAGTTTAGCGTTGTTTAAAATATTGTTTATCAAGTTTATAAAAGAAAAATATTGTTTATCAATATTGCTTCTCTTATACTTCTATTACATCTCTTCTTTTTTAATTCTTTCAAAATATTTATAAATTCATTTTAAAGAAGAAACTAGAAAAATATATATAAAAAGGATTTAAGCAATAAAATCATTAATTTAGATCAGGATTCATACAATAAGTATGGAAAAAATTGTGATGATGATTTTACATAAATTTAATTAACCTAATAATTCTTCAACCCATTAATTATATTATCTGATAAGGATTACTTTTTATTATCAAATTTATTACTGGAATATTTAATTTTAAACTAATAAAATATAGGATAGTCTATCTTTATTAATATAATTTAAAATATTCCAAAGAAACTAAACTGAGATTTAGAAATTTACTAGCGACCGGAGACAATTCGCTCATATTATTATATTTGCTTATATTACACAATAATAAAAAATAAATATTTTATTTTATTTTTTATAATAAAATATGTAAACAAATTAATAAAAATTGGCATAAATTTTTAAAAATATTATTAATAAGAGGAAAAAATACAAAAAAAAAAAGATAAAACGTTGTCATTGAATCCATATTTTTATATAAGCTCATGATGTATGATTTAAAAGTTTTACATCGTGGTTGTCAAAAAAACAAAAATTTAAAAACATTGTGCAGAAAAACAAACGCTATGATATTTTGAAAATATCTAGTACTATACTTCCTTCTCATTGCCACCATGAATTTGGTTCAATTGGTTGAATTTAAATCTTAGGAATACAAAATATAATCTTAATAATTCCTCCTCCTCTTCTTCAGAACCAGTACATTAATAGGCAAAAATTAAAAGAAATTATTAGGTGGTTTCAATGGTATTATAAAAATATTAGTATTTTAATTTTTAAACCATACCTTATGAATTTACATAAAAATATGTATTCAATGATATAATTTCATCTTTCCTTTAATTTCACTCTCTTTAATGACGCATTTTTTTATTATTTCCTCCGTGTAGTTATTATAAAAATATAATATTTATTTTTCATTTTATTATTATTATTATTATTATCAGTGGATTGCTGCCACTCCAGTGTACGGTCCCACAGTTTTTCTTAATCCACATTTGCTCCGTTCGCCGCAATACTGCCTACAGTGCGCGTGGACCACGCGCAGAACCCGGTACCCTTTTGACGGGAAAGGGCGTCCTCTCTCTCCTTATTAATTCAAAACCCATTTTCCTTTCAATTCCAGAGAAGCCGAAAATACTATCTCAGAGATTCAAAAGAAGATCATGGAATCTGATGGGGGAAAGGAGATCATGGTGGAATCTGATAGCGAAAAGGAGATCATGGTGGAATCTGAAGGTGAAAAGGAGATCATGGAATCTGAAGGCGACCATTCAACTGGTCCCTACCAGCCGCAGGAACCCGTGGAGGCGGCCAAGAAACCCAAGTGCCGCCCTGAGGGCTCCAAGAACAAGCCCAAGAACACCGGACCAAACGACGACATGATGGCTCCTCCTTACGTTCTTGAAATCCCTGAGGGCACCGACGTCGTCCAAGCTCTTTCCCAGTTCAGCCTAAGCCACAACACCGGCCTCTGTGTCCTTACCGCCTCCGGCACTGTCTTTTTCCCCTACGCTGCTCCCACCAACGCCGTTTTTCCCGCCCCGTACCTCATCCTCTCCATGTCCGCTGCATTCGACCATGACCAATCGCCCATTTCGCCTTCCGTCGCCAAACCCATGTCCGTCGTCCTCGCTGCCCCAGATGGCCGGGTCATCGAACAATTGGTCTCCGGCCCTTTGTTCTCGTCGGGCCCTGTCAAGGTGATAGCTTCTTCGTTCAACCGCCAATTCTATCGCAGGCTGCAGGATCACCAAGGTGAACGGATACTGGAAAACGCCGGCGCCGGAGAGGGAGAACATCACGTGCCTCGTCAGAATTGAATCCTTATGCGCACGTGCTTGAAGTTGAAAGTAACCGCCCATCCATCCTTTTGCCGTTCCATTTCGTTGTGAATTTTTCTGTTAGTTGTTAATCAGCATTTGTGAGTGTGACACTGTTACTGAGCTGTATTCTTCAGTTCGTCTTTCGATTTTTGTCAATCATTCACATTCGTTTTACTTGTAAAATGATACCCTTACAAGGAAGATAACAGACAAAGGAAGAGTCTTGATTCATTCTTATTCTTGACCCAAAAAAAGAAATTATTCATTCTCTTTCTTTGTATCTCCCTTCAAGTTTATGTACAATTTGGCGTCTGAGTTACACACTACCAGAGATAAATCACAATGTTCAACTGAGGTGAACAGTGTGATTTATAGAGAAAATTTTACATAAATACTAAGAAAATAAGTTATTTTTAAAAAATAATTTCAATTCATTTAATTCAAAAAGATAAAAAAATTATTTATTTGTAAGTGATAAAAACTCATTTGTAAAGGCATATATTCATTTGTAAATGATACTATTACGATTTCTAAATGAATCTATAAGTTGTAAAATTATTATTATGATTTGTAAAGGAGCATGTGTTAGTTACAAATAGATCATTTATATATGAATAGTATTTTTGATCTTTTGTCTTTCAATTTTAATTCTAATTATAAATGTTAGTAATTTTAGGTAATTATGGTAAATTGTGATTATTTTTTTGAAATATCTTTTTTTGGTATTTGTTTGGAATTTTCCCTTTTATGAAGTATATATATATATATATATATTAAAAAACTTGATTTTTTTAATAATTAAAACTTTATATAAATTTTCTACAATATTATGATTTAAAGAAAATATAATATTAGAGAATTATTTTGTCAGATGTCGTAAAACAATAGCACCATGTTATTGCTGAAATAAAAATAATTTTAGTTAATTGTCAGTTACGAATATATATAAAATTAAATTTAAATCGCCAATGTGAAATATGTTGAATTGAATTCAAAATTATTTCTCGTTTACAACCATAAAAGATCCTTCCACAATATAAAAGATTAATAGGTATTGAATTGTATATAAACATATATATTAGCTGCGTGTTACTGTTTTTTGTTTTCCTTTAAATTGAATAGCATGCTCAATTTGAGTGTTGGTTTGCTCCATCGTAGGTATTGAATTTTATACATATGATCTGTGTTGCAATCGGTTTTTCTTGGATCCCATGTTCATCTCAAATATGAAACTGTAATCTGTTCATGTAAAATTTAGATTGAATAGTCTAAATTTTATTTTACTTTTGAAAATTTTAGTTTTAATTTAAATATAACAAAATATAAGATACAGATAATCTTCTCATTATTCATGGCAAATCTCAATCACCCAACTATAAAATTGGATAAACTCTTTTTTCGAGGTTGACAAAAGTTTAATCATGATTGTAGGTTCGGTTTGGCAATGAGGGATAAGAGATTATGACCCCAATATCCGTTTGGAGATTTTTTTTTTTTAGTAGTAGATGTTATATTTTTGGAGGGAAAGTCATGATTAATTATCTAATACTTATTCAGTCAAAAAAAATATACTTAAAATAATCATTTATTTGATAATTAATAATTCTTAATGGAGTTAATTTGATTTTTTTTTTTCATTCATTGTAAATATGATCAAAGTCATTGCAGGTCAAATGGATTATATGGTGTTCATTGTGAGATACAGTACCATTGACACCTACATTATCAAAAATAGATTGATGTTCATCATCCTTTTTTTTGTTTGCTTCTTCTTCTATCTCTCTTTAAATATAATTCATAGTATTTGTATATTTACTTTCATGAGTGTAAAGAATTTTTTTATGCATTATTCACTTACATTTACTTAAATATTCGTAGAATTCATGTTGGTGTGGGTTGATCAGTTCTTGGTTGTATTGTTTTATCTTTTGTGGACTCTCTTTTGAATCAATATGATGATTTCCTTTCTTGCCAAAAAAAAAAAGTAATCATTTTTTCAAATTATGCCTTTTTTCTGTGTAAGAGATGTGTGTATAAGTGTAAAAAAGTAGAACATTTGATTCTTTGGGTGGTGACATTAGTGTTTTTTTTTAACAAAACCCACATTATTGTTGGTCCAAAAACAAATTATACCTTTTATGTTTGAATAATATCTAGTTAAAAACTGATGAATTCTTTTCTATAGGATCATAATAGGATTTATAGTGGTTATAGAAATGCTTTGGACGAAGACTATACTAATTGCATTCAATGGTGATGAATACGCGTTGATTTTCATAGTCACCCTGTAAGTGATATCTGTTTAGGTAAACTCTTCCTCAAAATTCCGAACTCTAGTTTCTGTTTATTTTCGCATAAAAAAATATCTGTTCTATTTGCCGGTAAAAATAAATATCTGTTTTATGTTTTCAATAAACTTATAATGAGTTCATGCATCATAATAAAGCTATTTCGCGAACTAATTTCCATTTGCAAATACCAAAAAATATACTCATAGTCACAGATCATGTGGTGAATTTGACAGAAATCATATATTCCATCCGATTGTCACTTTGAAGTTATGCACATAAATTAAAAAAGCTAATAAATAGACCAAAATTTAATAAAATTTGATTCTATTTTATTATAATATCCTAATTAAATATATATTATTCCTTAATATTTTCATTTTCCTTCATTATTATTATTGAAGGATAAATTTGTTCAAATATAATTAATGTATCTTGAAAATTATAAAATAACAATTGTTTTGAAACAAGAATAAAAAACCTCAAAATACTTAAGGATACAAGTGTTGTTTTCACCAAGCTATGAAACTTTCATGTTATTAAAAAAAAAACAGAGAGACTTTTTTTTGGACCAACAAAAAGCTAGACTTGTTTACAAATTGATTTTAGTGATATTTTTTTATATCATGCTAAGTGTTGTAATCGGAATCTTTTTTAACTTAATCAAATCGGACAATCTTAAAAAAGTCATTTTTGCACTGTAAGCATCATATTTTATCTGATTATTTTAGAATAAAAATATGTCCTTTTTAGGGATTTGCATAAAAAATAAAATAGAATACAAAAAATAATATTAAGAAAAATATAAAAAAATAAAAGCGAAGAATTAGAAATGTAACTGCCAATATTTTAGAGGATTATCCTCAAAAAAAAATCCAAAAGGGGTGGAATAAAAAAATTTAAGAATTATTTTTGGGAATATCTAGAAATAAAAATAATAATAATAATAATAACAACAACAATAATAAAATAACATCTCTCCTAATTTTTGTTATTCTTAAGATCTTCAATTAAAAACTGAAAAGGAACTAATAATTAGCCAAAAAAAAATTGGAGGATTAAAATAATAATTAGAGATAATTCTTTTTGCTAATCTTCTTATCTGTGATATTTTTTAAAAAAATTTCAAATATAAATGTGTGACTAATTATCCTACAAATAGAGGACGTGAGAAGCATGGGGAAGGGAAAAAAAATTACAGGGCTTGAGAGTGAGAAACCTAAGGGCCCGTTTGGTTTAATTATAGAGTGGTTATTGTAACAACCCTCATGACACATCTTTGGCATTATGTCCAAAACCGAAGAAAATAGGATGGAGGAAAGGTTTAAGTTGAGTCTGAAAGAGCTCCACGCTGCGACAAGAACCAGGGTCGCCACAGCGAGAGCCAATTCCAATAGCATTGTTTCAGCTGAACATGGTGGCACCGCAGCTAACTGCCCTAAGGCCGCGGCGAGAGTCGAGAAACTGGTTTAAATCAAAATCATTTCGGACAATCAGAAAGAAAGAAACGGAGGAGACATCGAGAGAGTTCTGCTAGGGTTCAAAATTTCTGGTATATGGGATTGATTGATGTTTGAATGGTTCCTAGGAGTTTAATGATGCATGAAAGTGGGGTTGGAACCTTGAGTTAGGCCTAAAGGGTTTAATTATGGAAATTGGGTATTTAGATTATATGTTAATTAAGGTATTATGGTAATATGAAGGTGTTTGGCTGATCGGAAAGGTCAAGTCATAGGATTGACATTCAAAAAAGCTAGTGGAATCACGTGTTTGTGGTATTAACAACCAGAGGTAACTGGGTATTTATATTGTTTGTATTCTATATGTATATTATGATGGTATATATGTGTATATATGCATGTTTCTGTTCATACCACGATATGGATATGTGTGTGTGTATGGTTTGTCTTTATATCGTGGTATGCACATGGCTAGACACATAGGATATGATGACTATGATGATGATTAAAGATGATGATGACGATGTGACATTACATGATGCATGCATGACATTGTGATACATGATGATGATGATGATTACATGATGATATGATATGAGTATCACCACATGACATTGTGAGATTGTAATATATGGCGGATTGGGTGGTGATGATGATATGATATACGATGATATGAGAAATGATGATATGATATATGGATAAGGATGGAATTCCTGCGGCTAAATCGCCTCCTATAGCCAAGAGAGAAAGGTGCGTAATGGACTGTACCTTCCCTAAATCGCTGCCAATTCGTGGTGGGAAAGGAGAAGGAGAGCCACGGTCCGAGCTCTAGTGTAACCTTTGGTTGGGTTGCATTTGAGTAAGGCGAGCTTGGTGTTATCCCGAAATCAGTCTTCATCAACTGTTGGAAGGGAATAACTGATACGAAATGTCCTGTCATGACAACAACTCGTGATTCTAGCTGTGTATAAGGGAGATATGCATTCTATTTCATACTGCATTCATGAGATTGTATAAATTATATATATATATATATATACATGTGTGTAGTTGTCCCCGGTTACTAAGACATTGTCTCACACCCCTCTCCATGACCAACTTTTCAGGTTACAGTTCTAGTACTAGTCCTGAGAAGATGAGGGACTAGCATCGGACATGAGAATATTAGGTCTATGTAGTTTGTGTGTATTTTGGATGTGCATCTTGTGCCAAGTAAGATAGAATGTTTTGTAATTGATGTATGGTATTGATGAGGATTGTTATGGATAGAGGTTATATGTATGTTTATGTATGGAGAATGTATGTGGAATTTTGTTGTATGTGATGTGTATGATAGATGGTAGTGTTCGTGAGCTTAAAGGTGAAATTAGGCTTGGTCGGTGTGTTTTAGGGCCTGTAGCTCATTTTGTCAATTGGGGTTCAAGCGGGTCAAATCTCATAAGTGTGGTTCCTTTGAAATGAAATCTCTTTGGACAAGTTAATCTAGTGATTTTAGACCTATGTGAATGGTCTTTACGTAACCATTTGCCTTTGGTGGTAATTGGAAGTTGTGAGTTGTGAATTTTGGTAAAAAAAGCCCAAAACGGTGTCAAGTATCCAGAATCTCCATATGGAGTTGGGATTGAAGTGAAAGTGGTGTCTATGGATAAATTAGGACTAGATTGACTTGTAGGAGTTGAAATCACATCAATCGAAAATCGAAGCATAAAGATATACACGTCAGAAGTTCACCCAGGGGTTGAAATTTACTAGTATAGAAAACCAGCAAGGGACACCACGGCACTAGGAAGTAGGCCACAGTGCCTGTAGAGACAGTAAGCGTGGGTGTTTTGAAAGGGGCCACGGTGGTACTGTAGTGGCCACGACCTTAGCCCAGTATCTGGTGTTGTTTAGTTTGTTCCCGCTGCTCTAAAATTTTAGAAAGTTATTTTGAGATGTTTTGGGCAGTGATTGGTTGTTTTCTTGAACTTTTTGATCAAATCTGGAGGTGTTTGAGAGTTAAAGTATTACAGTTATATAGGTGATGTGATATAATGTAATGGAATAGGATATGATAGGATGATGATTACGTGGATGTTTGTTCAATTTGATATTAAAGATGTGGTAAATAAATTTATTTTCATATTTTATTAAAAGAAAACAAAAGTGAAAAGACAAAAATGTCCTCATCAGCTTCTTTTCTTTTTTTCTCCTTTCCTGTTCCTCCTCCCTCTTCCTCATTGACAACACATCACCTTATCGGCGACATAGAACAAATCCACAACAACGTAGAATAGATCTCCTTCCTCGAAATATCCTTCCTTTGTTGTAGATTTGGATGCAACCAAAAAATGCAAGCTTGAAGCATCCTCTACTATAGATCTAAGGTGGGGGATTGACAAAATGGGAAGAAAGGATGAGGAGATAGGGCTTGATGGCGGAAAAACATGGCAATGTCCAAATCGTGAGGCAGGCAATTGGAAAAGTTTGGACTCTATCGAGTTAGTAGCTGTCATCTTCATCGAAAGAAGCTTCCAGATTGGCCAGAAAATGTTTGGACATCTAAAGGAAGTGGTCATCTTGTCTTCATCATCTCTCAAATTGTCAACAGAGCTATTATGAATACCATATTTTGTTCGAGTATTTACAAAAAATTTAAAAAAAAATGAGGATGCAAATTTTCCTTTTAATTTTAATTTGAATACGAATTTTCTAGAATTAAAGAAAAATCCAAAAAATCATTCTTCAAATCCAATTCCTCTTCGTTAGGATTTTTAAAAAAAATTTAATTTCCTTTCTTTTAGGATTCTCAAAAATAAAAATCCTACCTTTTAGTCTTAATAAAAAAGAAAAAGAAAAAAGGAAAATCATATTACTTTCTTTTAGGATTCTTATCCAAATCCAATCCCTTTCTTTTAGGATTTAAAAAAATAAAAAAATTAATTCCCCTTTTGTTAAGATTCTCAAAAATAAAAATATTACAAAAAAGAGAGAAAAATCCTATTCCTTTCTTTTAGACTTCTAATCCAAATCTAACCCTTTTCTTATAAGATTTAAAAATTAAAAAAGAAAGAGAAAGAGCAAAACCTTTTTTTTTCTAAATGATAAAAATATATCTTTATATAAAGAAAAAAGGAGATAATTTTTTTAAAAAAAAAATCTTTTTAATTAAGCCAAATGCTGAAGCTCAGCATTTAACTGGGAGGACCAGAAAACTGCTTTCCACTTTCGCGATAGAAGGCAAAGATGCCGAGGAAGTTAGGGAGGCTAGGGTTCAGGTGCAAGTACAAGAAAAGCAAATTGGTAGAGTCAACGATGAATCATTCCCTAAAGCCCTTCTTCCATCGATGTCTAAGGCATCGAGTGTCTTTCTCAATGGGCAAGGCGCATCTCTTGTCAATTTCTTCACATCAACCGCAGTAAAGGAGAACAGAAGAGTAGCGATATAGTGGATCAGAAGCATGGGAATGAAGAAAAGGATGAAAGATTCATAAATCAAGGCTCTCATTCATAGCACAAAATAAAAGATGTGTTTGACCCACACCAACAAGATAATCGATGAGGTATGCAGTTCTGATCCATAAATAAGGGTCTTTGGATAAGGGGAAGAGCAAGAAAAAATGAGGGATAAGGGACTGGACAGTGAGGAAACTTTCTGAGGAGGAGATTGATCTGGAGAAAGTGGGGAGGAAGCCCTTTCGTGCATCTACCATAGGTTTAAATTTCTCTCTTCAACTTTCATTTTACTAGCTCAATGATGCGTTCCATGCTGTGGGTTGTAGAATCTGGGTTAATGTAGTAAAATGAAAGCATTATGTAACATCCTACCTCCACTAATAACCAAAACTCACGAAATACAACCAAACACAACCCTAACAACTCCAACTAACATCTCACAGCCTCAAACCAGCGGAAACGAACCCCAAATTACCAAAATTTGGGCTGGGGCCGCTGCCGCTACAGTACCGCCGCGGTCCGGCCTGCTCTATTTCTCCCTCGCTACTGCCATCACTGGCGCCGCGGCCTAGACACTTTAGCCGCGGCGCCCCCTTGCTGATATCCCATATCAGTACTTCAACGTTTTGGGGCGAACTCCTGACGGGCATAACTTTATGCTTCGACCTCCGATTGACTTGATTCCAACTACTACAAGTCGATCTAGTCCCAATCTAACCATGAACACCACTTTCACCCCAATCCAACTCCGTATGGAGATTCTGGACCACTGACACCGTTTTGACCACTTATAGACCAAAACTCATTACTAACCAACCCCAATTGTCACCGAAGACAACTGGTCACTCAGAGACCATTCATACAGGTCCAAATTCTCCAAACCAACATAACACATTCCATAAAACATAATCAAATATACATTCATCCATAACCATCCTATCAATCTCATATATCCAATACACACTTTCTACCCTACTTGGCACATAATACATTAACCAAAAATATAAACACTACATAGACTTCCCACGTACACAGCTACTCTCTTTGCTTCTCCGGACTAGTGCCAGAACCTTCACCTGAAAGGGTTAGTCATGGGAGAGGGTGGGGTGAGACAATGTCTCAGTAACCGGGATCAACCACACATAAACATATATATATATATACACAAACATGAATCATATAACGTATGAATGCAATGTAAAATGCATGGTATGCATGTCGTCCTCTCCGGAACTTCCATCCTTATCCTCCCTAACACACACGTACATATGATCCATCCTTATTCTCCCTAACACACATATACATATAACCCATCCTTATTCTCCCTAACACACATATACAATCCACCCTTATCCTCCCTAACATATACATACATCACATACTCCAACCTTATTCTCCCTAACAATTTCATTTATCATCATATATCATACATTATCACATCATCACCACTTTATCCGTCATATATATCGATGTAACAATAACATGTGGTGATGCTAATGTATCATCATCATCATCATGATCATCATAACATCTATACATCACATCATATCACATCTACTATACGCATACCACGATATATATAAAAACAACACACATATATCACTATCGTGGTATGAAAAAGACATGCATATATACATAACTATACATACTATCGTATAGAACCACATAAACAAACACCCGGTTACCTCAGGTTGTCGATACCACGCTCAGCCAAGTTTCACACGCTTTCTTGAACTTCAATACGCTTGAGCCCCACACAGCTAACCAAATAACCTTCATAATACATAATTCTCCCATTAACATAATATACCCATAATCACAATATCACAATCTAACCACTTTAGGTTTAACCCAAAGTTCCAACACCCCTTTCATGCATCAATAAACTCTTAGGAACCCTTCAAATACTACTCAAATACATACATATCGGATTCCCAAGAGTTCTAACCGAAAACAACCTAGGATTAAGCTCAAATCACACATAAACCCTTCCAAACTCAAATCCAATCATCCAGAACATCGAAACACACTTTATTAACCTCATTTAAACCATTTCAATCGGTGGATCTCGTCACAAACCGAAATCCCAACCTCAAAACCAAAAACCCCAAATTTCCACCGAATAAAAACGGAGAGGGAGGTGTAGAAGTAACGTACCAACTTAAATCCAAGCTCCCTCGGTCTGAAATCACCCCTAGACGCAGGAGATTCAAACCCTAGCACATCTCTCTCGCGATCTCCCTCGATTTCCTTTTGTTTCTTTTCTGTCCGAGCGTCCGAAATGATCCGGTTTTAAACAAATATCTCGACTCTCGCCGCGGCTCCATACATCTCGCCGCAGCTCCTCCATAGAATTTTCGAAAAACGCTACTGGAAGTCTCTCGCCGCGGCAGCCCTGTTCCTCGCCGCGACGCGGAGCCCCTTTTCTGTTTCCTCTTGAACCATGTCCGTCCTACTTCCTCTTATCTTGAACACAAAACCAATAAAGATATCATGAGGGGCGTTACAAATTAGATTTTAGTTGAACATGGTTTTGGATTTGGATTTGTGATGGCATTGTATGAGCATGGTTTTGGGATTTGGATTGAAAACAGTTCAGAATATGATTGACTTTTTTTTTCTTTAGTTTATGATGGTGGTGAAACTGCAGGCTTACTGTATTATGCCTCATAGTCGACCTTTCCTTTTGGATCTCAACTTTGCATAGCGTTATTAGGTGTCAAAAGGACTAGTATATTAACCAGTTTTCATACTAATCCTCTCATTGTGAATGTGTCCTACTTAAAATTCACAACAAATATGGTTAAGAATGAGTCGCAGCCTTCCACAAAAAAAAAAAAAAGAGTATTGAAGATATTGCTTCTCTGTTGCATATTTTCAAATGAGGATGCGGAGTTGAAATGGCATGCCTTTAAGATTAACATAGGATGCTTTTATGCTAATGAAAAAAAACTTTGACAACTTTTTGACGGAATTGCAAGAATCATTTGATAACCCACTTGTTTCCATGGAGTGCTTTATTTTTTTGCAAATTTTGGAAAGCACAAAGTTTGATTTTTTCTGTTTCCAGGACTGATTTGACATAGGTAGGAAAGCTTATGAAGTGTTTGTTCAAATGATCATGTCAGCATTGGTGTGATGTGTAACGCTGATTGAAGCTTGCAAATTAAAGTGTCTAAGTTTTACAGCTTTCAAAAGGTCCTTAGGCACACTTGTTAAAAGGAAATAGATGTTGCAGAGAGTGGATTTGATTGGTATGCCCAATTTTATAACTTTTGATATTATTTGATTCTAAAAAGAAAAGTCTTCTTTTAAAAAATAATAATTATAATAAACAATGAAGTCTTTTATGGAAACTCTAAAAAAAAATAGATACTTGTTTTTTTAAAATCTATTTATTTTGACCCATTTTATCCCTTAAGGTCTTTTCTTTTTGCCTTTTACCTCTAGTGGCAACACCTTGGGCATTTAGGTATTGATCAGTAACTTGTGAGTATTAAAGTCACCATATATACTGGTTATTTCTCTTTGAAAATATGTAATAATCATATTTTAAATTCTTTTTGACACCTCTTTTATAAATAAATGTGCTATGATGGTCCTATTTATTCCCATCTTTATATAAAAAAACAGAGAGAAAATAAAAATAATTTAAACAAAAGTTATTCGTCTTCTTCCAAGCTATTATCCTTTTCACTTATCTGTCCCAAGTGGTAACACCATGAGTATTTAGGTATTGATTAGTAACATGTGAGTGATAAAGTCACTACATATATATTAATTATTTCTTTTTGAAAATAGATGTAGTAATCACATTTTGAATTCTTTATGTTTTTCTTTTAAATAAATAAATGTGAGTTAAAAGGATTCTATCTATTTCTATTTTTATAATAAAAAGAAAATAAATATAATTTGTACAAAAATTATTTGTTTTCCTTCAAATTTTTTTCTTTATGTCTATCTGCCTCAAATGGTAACACTGTAGGCATTTAGGTATCAACCGGTGGAATGTGAGTGATAAAGTCACCATATAAACTAGTTAATTTTATAAAATTATTTTCATATTTTATTTTTTTAAAAAAATTGAAAAATGAAAAAGTAATGATAAGAGTAAGGCATGGAAAATAAACTATCTTTAGCAAATTAAAACGCCACTACCCATTCTAACAACCGTTTTATTTGCGAAATGATAATTCATTTTTCAAACTTCTCTTTTCAAATATATATATATATATATAATAAAAAATATCAACCTAGTGACACGCATTTCTAATTTGAATTATGTCGACTTTGATTCTTGTCGCAGGGTACGTAGGCCTCAGACTCTGATTCTGGGTCAAATCTGCCCTTGTAAATAAATAATATTTTTCTCTTATTTTTCCAACTTCTCATATTTTCATTTTTACATTTTTTATTATTTTTATATATTTATTTTTCCATGTGAATAATTAAAGAGCAATCAAAATAATTTTTTAAAAAGCCATAAAAATTGCATGATCAACTTAAAGTAACCGTTCTTATGAATGGGTATTGTGGGGATGCCTAACACTTTCTCATTCACAATTGTACTCTCGAACCCAACTCTGATTCGCAGACCATCTTTTTCCTTTTTATTTGGTTTTCCACAATTTCCCTTAAAATTTTAGTTGCGATTTCTCTGAAATCGACTTCTGTCATGAAGGCCGATTTCTTCCTTTTATTTCATTTTCCACACCATCCACGTCGTATTTCCGGGTGTGACTGCTATCGGTGGCCCTAATTTAGAAGAGGTAGATCGATAAAGCTACTGTTATGACGTTGCTGATTATGATGATCCAAGTTGTCGGTGGAGATGGTGATATGGGAAGGATGTCATTTTTACTTGTACCAGGGGCAATTTGGACTTTTATCAAGATTACATACAGGTAGAAGGGATTACATAGAAAAATGGGTGTGAAGGGGGATTACCTATCTAGCAACACATATGTAATCATCATCACCGGTAATATGTCTAACCAAATGTGACAAGTCAAGTGATGTGAAACTGATTTCGTTTACATGGGGGTTAGTAAACAAGCCAAACAGGCCCTAAGGGGAGAAATTTTGAGTTTTGGCACTCCTTGCAAGGTTATTATTGGGCAAAAAGACATTTTGGAACCTCTCAAGCAAAATATTCCCAAATTAAGAACTCTGAAAATTTAAATCCCTTAAATGGACTTAGGTCCTTTAAGGGAAAACAATCAGGTATACTAAAATAACCCCTCCTCCTTTCCTCACCGGAGTTGGCAACATCACCGGAGCTCCGATTGCCTGTAACGTCAATAGAGCTCTAGTTGCCGACAATGTTGCTAGAGCTCCGATGACTAGAAATATCACTAGCATCAGTATAGTCACCGGAGTAAAGTTTAATAAAATTAAGAGTACTAAAATTAATTATAGTGAGTTGGAAATCATTAGTTTCTCACTTAGAAATTTTATTGATCCTACTTGGAAATATTTTTATAATTGATGTGTCCATTTTATACATATAAAATACCCATATTTAAGCTTTAAATTGTATTTAAATATATTTACATTGATATATTTCAGCATGATTTTACATATTTTTGTATTTCATGACATTATAGGTTCAGTTGGAAGCATTCGGAGTAAAAACGTTACAAATTGTTCATGCTGAAAAGTTGTGACACATTTCGGTATTTTGATCATAACTCTCACATATAGACTCCAATTGAGGTGATTTAAACTTCTTTGGAAAGCTAAGACATAGAGCTACAACTTTTATGTTTTGAGTTTTCCCAAATTCCAATTCTATCATGGAGAAAATCGAACTCAAAATATCAACACGAGCTAATGACGTTATGAAGCTGCTGTCCGTATAACAGTGACCACCCGGCACCGGGTCAAGTCCGTACAGAGCCGGGTCAACTCGGATTTTCACATTTTTCAGCAATTTAGAAGCACCAGTGCCGTATTAGTTAATTTTATGGTTACCTGGCGCCGGGTCATGCAACAGGGGTCCGTAAAAACATGTTTTTTTACGTGTTTTCATGATATTTTGAGCTTTTATGGGCTTCTAAAATTTTTCTATATAAAGATACATGATAGAAACACAACGGGAGATTCAGGAATGCACTCAGAAGTCAAAGAACACGGTTCTAAATGCATCTGGGAGCAACTAGGAGCATCTTATAGAGAAAGAGATGGAGATTTGGGGAGTATTAGTGCTAGATTCATTCTTCTCTAATATAACTCTATTTTCTTATTATTTTCACTATGATTTGGGATTTTAGTTGTGATTTAATTTGTATTTCTATGAGTAGCTAAATTTCCCAGTCGGGGGTAGGGATGTAGCCTGACTGGGATGAATTGGATTTGTTTCTCTAGTTAAGACTCTTTAATTTGTTCTTCAATTTATATTTAATTTATTTTTTTATTATATTTATCTCTTTTATTCGTTCATGTGGATTTTATGCTTGATCACCATAGAATCTAATTAATAGGTAAACTTGATGGATTGAGAAGTGAAGAGTGAACCTAGATATAGAGAGATAAACATGAATAACTAATCTAGAGATAGAATTAGGAATTCATTGTGATATATGTTATAGTATTCAAGGTTTAATTAGAAAATTTAGTTGCGCGAGAGCGAATTGAATCCTAATTAAATAAGGACTAAATGACCGAGAGGTAATTAAGACGCTTTAGAAATAACAGTCATCATAATCATGCAGAGTCTAACTAAGAAAATAAATCTAATTATCTCATAAGGTGAATCCTGATCCCTTGACGCTTCTAGAATTGAATCAAACTCAGAATTCATTTTGTTTTCTATTTCTTTTCTTTTAAATTTGAATCATCAATTTGATTATCAATTGCTTTTAGGATTAAAAGTTTGAACTGATAAATTTACTACCTCCCTTGGGTTCGACCTCTGGAATACTCCAGAGACTTTTTATTACTACGATCACCCTGTACACTTGCAGGATCCCGATCAATAATTATCTTTTAAAATAAAATTGAGAGTGTTAAAATCAGTTATAGTGAATTGAAAATTATGAGTTTCTTACTTGAAAATTTCGTTAATTTAACTTGGAAATTTTTTTCAAGATTACCTTCTAAAATAAAATTGAGAGTGTTAAAATCAGTTATAGTAAGTTGGAAATTATGAATTTCTCACTTGAAAATTTCATTGATCCATTTAGAAATTCTTTTCAAGATTACCTTTTGAAATAAAATAGAGTGTTGAAATTAATTATAGTGAGTTGAATATTACAAGTTTCTCACTTGAAAATTTTGTTGATTCAACTAGAAAATTTTTTCCAAAATTGCCTTTTAAAAAATTTCCAATTAGTTGGTTCAATAAAATTTCTAAGTGAGAAACTTATAATTTCAAACTCATTATAAGTGATTTCAATACTCTCAATTTTACTTGAGAAGGCAATAATGAAAAAAATTTCCAAGTGGGATCAACGAAATTTTCAAATGAAAAACTCATAATTTTCAACTTACTATAATTGATTTCAACACTCTTAATTTATCAAACTTCACTCCGGTGGTTGTACCAACACCAGCAACATTTCCAGTCATTAGAACTTCGACGACATTGCCGATCACTAGAGCTCTAGCGATGTTGCTGGTGAATGGTGCTCCAACGACGTCACCAACAATTGGAGCTCCAGTGAGGGAAGGAAGAAATGAGAAAAGAAGGGAAGACGAGAGGGAGGAGGGGTTTTTTAGTCCAATTAATTTTTTTTTCCTATCAAAGGACCTAGGTCCTTTTAAGAGGTTCAAGTTTTTAGGGTTCCCAATTTGAAAATATTTTACATGAGAGGTCCCAAAGTGTCTTTTTCTATTATTATTGCTTCACGTTCATCTTTTAACTTAATAGCCATCCATGGTAGACCTTAATGGTTCATGCATGTCAAAGGTAGTGCGTTTGGAGCTTTGTTTTATTTTTTATTTGATGAATCTTGAAATATGTTGGTATTTTCTCCTTCTAGGTGCCCTAGCGACATCTGCCATGCATGAAATCCCAGCAGGATGATTCAAGAATAGTTATACAAAAAAAAATATCATCTTTTTGTATTCAACTCATATCCATAGATAGTATTGCTTGAACGAGCTGATTGGTTGGCTATGAAGGCTTAGAATACTATGATGTATTCTTGGAATTCTGCTATTCCAGATGACATCAGATAAACAGAGCATCTAGTATGCTCTTTTTGTTAATTTCTTTTTGTTTGGCACCATCATAACTTTTTTTTATTCAAAAAGTATATATATTATATGGCTTGATCATCTAATATTTCTTCATTTTTCTCGATAGTAGAGTCAAATTACAACCATGAAGACTACGAAGAGAGATCTCAAAATCTGTCTTGCTGTATTTTTCGTCTTCATCGTTCATCTTGCCATTGATTATCGCCTCAATCTTCGACATCTTCAAACCCAAAGATCCCGAAATCACTGTGGTTTTATGGGTTTCCCGTTTCCTGGTAATTAATTTATCAGGCAATGTGACTGTGAACCTAGTAATTATGATCATGAATCGAAACTATGGGAGCAGCTTCAGGTATGAGAACTCTATTGGTTATACGAACTACCACGACATCCTTTTGGCTCAAGTTTCAATGGAGACTGAAAGCATCCCTGCACGAAGCACGGTGGTGACGAATGACGACTTGTGCAGGTTTTATGATCATAATCTAATTTTACAGCATGGAGAGAATCTTTTCTCTCCCCCATAATCTAATTTATATAACACAATAAACATAGTCTCAATTACAAATGATATTCCATTTTTTTTTCTTCTCCTCCGTATCTATCACATATCTATGTAAACAACTTGTTTGAGAATATTTTCAAATTAGTATGTAACCCATGCAATGCACGTGGTTAATAAGACTAACTACATGTTTTAAATATGATAAATGATAAAATTATTCATATAAATGAAGAGTACAATGGCATTGTAAATTGTTTAATTCATAAATAATATTAAGTGACTATAAGATATAGATTAATATAAAACAATCAATTTAAGATTATTAAACACTTCTTTGTAAATAACATTTGTGATTGTGTCACTTGAATTACCATCTTGATCTAGAATCAATATCTTCAGTCCGCTTCTAGATCGTACACATGATAAAGCAACATAAAGTTGTCTATGTGTGAATATTGGTCTTGGTAAGTATAATCTCACATTGTATAGGTTTTATCCTTGACTTTTACTAATTGTCATAGCAAAAGCTTACATTACAGAAAATTGACGTCGCTTCATAATAAATGACAATCGTGAATATGATGGAATCATAGATATTCTAGATATACAAATTTTCATCCCTTCATTTGATCCAGACATGACTTTAGCTTAAAGTACATGCTTTCCAGTTTGTGTAATAATGAGACGGGTGTCATTACAAAACCCAATGATTTGTCAAGATTTCTCATGAGAATAATAGGTACACTAACATTTAATTTAATTTTATAATTAGGAAGACCTGACATGGAAATTGAATTAAAAAATTCAGTAGAATTGAGATCACCAACAGAATCCATATTACAAATTTCCTTAATTATATATCAGAACTATAGTACATCATCTCTTTCCCCGGTAATAAAGACAATATATATTCATTAACATTATCAACAACAGACAAAGTAGGGGTTAATATAGCTCTATCCCTGAAGTAAGATGATATGTTTAAATTCTCATCGAGATTCAGATAAGTGGATTCTACTGTTGATTTAATAGGATCGTCTGACACATTCAATAACAAATCTTCAGGAATTTTGATATCAGTGCTCCCATCATTAGTATCAGTACTTGTTCCGTCACCTATAGAAGGAATCCAATCAGAAAACTCTTGTATTTCTCTATTGGCATCAAATGAATTTGTTACAAGGTGTCTCATTTCTTGTCAGAGTAAGTAGTTTATAGTGGTCCCAAATGTAAGATAAATTAATAGTAGAAAACACAATATCCTCCCAAGTCTCTCTTGGTATCACAGGCAAAATTTGTCTAAAATTCCCACCAAATACAACAATCTTACCTCCGAAAGGGAAATTCACAGCTGATGGATTGGATAGTTTTAAGATATCCCTTAAGTTACTATCAAGAGCCCCAAAGCAAAATTTATTAGCCATAGGTGCTTCATCCCATATAATTAATCAAGTATAAACCAATAGTTCAACAAAATGACTACCATGTTTTATATTGCATATAGTATCTTCATAAACATCAAGAGGTATATAGAATTGAGAAAAAGCAATTCTTGCATCAGATAGTAATAAAGAAGCAATACCACTTAATGCCACATTTAAAACAATTTTGCCCTGGATTTTAAAAAGGTTGAAAGAGTATTCCATACATATATGTTCCCAGTTCCTCCACATCCATAAACAAAGAATACTCATCCTTTCCCAGAGTCAACGGCTAAAACAATGTCATCATAAATTTTCAATTGTTCAGCAGTTAATGATTTAATCAATGCAAGCAATTGATTTGTAAGAGTAGCATTCTCAGAATTTAATTCTACTCCGATCAACTTGTTCATAGTTACATAATGCATACTCTTTGTAGAATCATGAATATATTTTATTATAATGTAATCTTGAGTCCAAGATAATAAGGAGTCTTGATCAACACGTGATGGCCCAACTGTTTCAAGAGGACGATTTCCTATGCTGATATTCCTATGATGCTAGCATTTTGTTTTCTTTCTTGATGTAGGTTCATCTTCAATTAGAAATTAGAATATTCTTTATGTTAATATATGAGAGATAATATATAAACACTCAATTAGTATATATAGCGATATATATATATATAACGAAAATAATACCATGTGCCTCGACAGAATTTTCAATATTTGTGATGTCGGACAATGGAGAACGTTTAATATATGTATCATTGCATAAAGAAGCATCACAATTTTTCTCTGATCTATTCATATGCTCTGTTAAAAAGAGTGACCCAATTTATATCATAATATATTTTATGTGTTAAATATAAAAACCATAATTTATAATAATAGAAAGTATTTATTACAATACTTACTCTTTCTTCTTATGATTTCAATTTGATTCCAACATGCAGCAACCTGTCCAGACCTATAATGAATTTTATCTATCAAACTTTTATACATTAGTAGTTCAAATTTTCTAAGAGAAATTATACAAAAAAATTAAATTAAATTGATTAAACCAAAAAATACAACTATAGGAAAATTAGAATATAAACATGATACTAATAGTACTCTCAAATTTAATTCACCATTTGTTGTCTCCATTTGTGTTAGTTGAGTATGTGTTCCATCTGATATAAACAACCTAAAAGTATTATAAATCAATTTATTCATAGTTAATCATATTGAAAATATAAATAGAAATCGTGAAAATAATAATATTTCATTTTGTAAAAAACAACAGCTTGTATTATTGTTAATAATTATAATTTTTGTCATTATAAAGTAGTCTATAGTCCATTATTCTTTTCTAAAGTACCAAAACAGCATAATACTTTAGATTTGAAATTTATGTGTAATGATAATAATAATTATAGTTTTCATATTGAGATCAGAATAACACAAAAAAATTCATGATATAACTTTTAAAATTGAGCTTGTTATATAAAAATTGGAAACTTACCTCAAAGTTCTGAGAGCAACAACAAAAAACATGAAGAACTTACTGAGGGTGTCAAAGAGATTGCTAAGGAGACTAAAAATCAAATAACAATCCAATTTTGCACAATAGAAGCATATGAATCCTAACAAAATAGATACGGTATGAATCAGTATTTTCTATAGATAAATTCATCATGCACACATTCTTGTTTGACTTATATTGTAAAAAATAATTATACTAAACTTTAAAGCATAGATTTAAAATAAAATTTTTAAGGAAAATTGCAAATACCTGGTACATAGAACTATTCTGATTAGGAGAAATACATTTCAAAAACTTAGGAATTTCTATGTATTACAAACTAAAACGTAAAATTGAATATAATTAAAATTATCTATACCAACTAAGAAATAATCATCTGAATTCCTTGATAGGATTTCATTAAAAGAAGTAAACACAAAACCATATGGATGTATATCTCCATTATCAACTTGTAATTCTAGATTGAATATTGAAAATGTAATTTAAATTCATGATTAGTGATGTGGTATGAATCAATATTATTTTCAATACCAAATGTCTTTATAATGTATACTTTGTCCTCCTTTAATATATCCTTAAACTTGAAGAAGAACATTTTTTTATCACTCCAATGAATACAATCACCCAAATTTAACATAAAAAATAAAAAAATTAAATACAATAACATAACCACTATAGGACGATATATACATTATACATGAAAAACTTACATTAGTAACTTGTAAAACTAACTCAATTAAGTTATAATCATTTGGTGAATGATGTGAGTACATCTTCCAAAACTATATAACCCTAACTTTAATTTGCCAATCATGTTCAGAGGATTGATAGTCCTCACAGTACCATAAGATACCTCACGCACCTCTCCTCAACATGAAAAAACAATGAAAAGAAAAATTGTGACAATAACTAATTGAGGGATAATGAAAATTGTAGTGTGGAAGCCACATAGGAATGCTGATTTTATAGAAAAAAATACCACATCACAATAATAAAAAAACAAAACATCAATTTCAATTGCAATTATATCATAACAGCATTTCCCAAATTCCACTCAACAAACAAAAACAACTTAAAAACAAATAGCCTAACAATTATATATTATAAATAAAACAAACAATAGGATAAAATATAAAAAATAAATATAATATGTTCATAAATGAACATATGCCAATAAAAAAAAAGATTGTCATAACAATTTCTAAATCCCCTATCTTAACTGCTCTTATGATATAATGGTAAATAACTAACAATATAGTCTCACAAATTGATTTATGGATAAATGTAATTGATTTATAATAATATCTAAAGTCTAAATCCTCATACTTAACTACTCTTAAGATATAATAGTAAATAACTAATATAAATTCTCACAGATAATAACTCAATTTTTTCTATTTTTTTTCCAAAATGATGACTTGGAGGCATGAGACCTCTCCCCCACATGAAGAAATGATGAAAAAAAATTATGGCAACAACTAATTGAGGGACGATAAAAATTATAGTATGGAAGCCAAATAGAAATACTGATTTTATAGGAAAAAAATATCACATCACAATAATAAAAAAATATCAATTTCAATTGCAAGCATATCATAACAGCATTTCCCAAATATCACTCAACAAACAAAAATAACTTAAAAACAAAAAGTCTAACCATTATATATTATAAATAAAATAAACAATAGGATAAAATATAAAAAAATAAATATAATATGTTCATAAATAAACATACGCCAATAAAAAAAAGATTGCCATAAAAATTTCATAATCCCTTATCTTAACTACTCCTATGATATAATGGTAAATAACTAACAAGATAGTCTCACAAATTAATTTATGGATAAATATAATTAATTTATAATAATATTTAAAAGTCTAAATCCTCATATCTTAACTACTCTTAAAATATAATAGTAAATAACTAATATAAATTCTAACAGATAATAACTCAATTTTTTCTTTTTTTTTTTAAATCGATGATGTGGAGGCATGAGGTTCTAACTTTTGGTTTTACTTTTATATGTATAATAGATAAAAGGTTAAAAAAGAAAAAAAAATAAAAGAAAGGTATATTGTCTTGAGAGATAAATTACATTAAAGATGGAGATATGAACAAATATAATAATTTTTAAAATTTGATATATATATTTATGTCCTTATAATTCAAAATAGTCAAACAATTTAAAAATTGAAAAAGTATAATGCTAATTACAAATTACATATTAATTACTTAGATTTGAATATGATTTGTTTTACCAAAAACAAAATGCCTCGTTTGATTGCCATAGGATTGAAATATGGATAAAAGAGAGTGATTGATTATTTACTGGAAGAATGAGGAAACAGGAGAATGCAAGCATGCCTAGGTGCCAAGCATTTGAACATGTACGCTTGTGCATGAGCTTTAACGGATAAAATGAAAGGGAATAGAAACAAATAAAGCCAATTGTGCGAGATGAACAGCTATCCCATTCACACTCCGATGAATATGCACAGCCTCGACGTTCGGTTTGAGTCCCATGTCCACATATTCCATTGATGCATGAGCTCAAAGCATCCCAAAAATCAGTTTCAATCAGCAAGATCTTTCTAAGGTCATAGAAACTTATCAGCATATATATTATATATTTTTATAACTAAGCCCACTCCCATCCCTCTATGTTTAAACCAATAAATCACTATATTTTTTCTTTCTTTTTTTACATGTGTTGAAATGATTATTCAATCACAAAAAGGGATACAAAATCATAAGAAAAATCTCACATATCAAAAAAGGTTTGCAATCGTGAATCAAAGCTTGATGATCCCAAAATTCACAAAGCTCATCCTTGGTTATGGAAGCCGATACTATGCCTAGCAAACTTACTTGACTCATTCGTTCCTGATCAGCATCACTAGCATCAGAGTTAGTTTCATAATCAACACATACACTAAGGAATCTGTTTGTGACTTTTGGTAAAGCAATGAAATGCCTACGTACTGAGCAAAGTGAGTTTTTCAGAGCTTTCCTTCAACGGTCATGTCATCAAAGTGCTTCCCAACCTAGGACCAACTAGCAGCACTGACGATCTTGGTCATGAAATTGAGATCTCATCGACCACGAGCGGCTCCCGATTTGGTTATGTCCACTCTATCAATCTTCTTCACGGAAGTTTTGCGTCTTTGCTCCTGCCACACCCATCTCAACCAAATCGACAACTGCGACCCAAGCAACGACCACATCCTCTTCTTCATACAACTAGCCAGCAACACTGTCTCCAAGTCACCCCCAATGTTCTGCACAGAAATCGAGTCATCCCTGACGTTTAATGTTATTTTTACTTCTCATCCTCAGCCCATTCTTAAAAATACTTCATGTTTTACAAATTGATTTAATGGCCATAATTGGAATTAATTCATTACTACAATTAGGAGTAAATTTCAAGTTTCAAATTGGTTTAATGGACATCATCTGATATTGATTAATAACCAAAGAAGAGGTAAAATTTTTTGAAAAAAAAGAAAGTCAAACTAAGTGGCATAATGATATGGCAAATAAAAATAACATAAAAACATATCAGATGATTGTGTGGCATCCTATGCCAACATAATTAAATTAGAGTTAATGCAGTATTAATTCCTTTCATCTCTATTTTTATATATATAATATATTTGTTAGATATATAAATATATGAATTTTTTACACTAAATATATGGAATTGTTATGAGTGATTAGAAATGGAACATTAAATAATACATTTTATTTCTTTAAATTTTAAAACTTATAGAGATGTATTTTTTACATTGTGGTAAAGATGATTACTTTTGCGATTGTTGTAGATAGAAGAAATTAGAATAAAGATGGAACCTTTGAAGTTTAAAATTAGCGTTGTTTAAAATATTGTTTATCAATATTACTTTTTTTATACTTCTAGTGCATCTCTTTTTTTGTTAATTACTTTCAAAGGATTTATAAATTGATTTTAAAGAAGAAACTGGAAAAATATATGCAAAAAGGATTTAAGCAATAAAATCATTAATTTAGACCAGGATTTACACAATAAATATGGAAAAAATTGTGATGATTTTAGATAAATTTAATTAACCTAATAATTCTTCAACTCATTAATTATATTAGCTGATAAGGATTACTTTTTATTATCAAATTTTTATCAGAATATTTACATTCTAACTAACAAAGTATCGGATTTTCTATCTTTATTAATTTTATTGAAACAAAACTACAACGAAATTTAAATTAAACATTAATTAATGAGATAAATATGTTGATATATCAAGAATATTCCACCCCAGCATATTAGCCCTTGTAATCAGCTAATCACTCATTGGATCAGAGTTACAAGTTCAAAGGCGGTGTGCAATGGTTAACTGATTAACTAAAATAATCATATTTTTTTGGCCAATCTAAATCAATCATATATTGTTCCATATCTCTTATTTAAGTCTATTTATTTATTTTTCTCCTTTTTTTTAATGCGAATTGAATAAGCACATGCATTTATTTTATCTTTGAGACAAAATTTCAACCTCCTAAATTTAACTTCAATAATTTAAATATAATTTTTTTATTTTCTTAACTTTTCTAATGATAAATAAATTCATTTTTTAAAATAAAATAATATTAAATTTATAAAAAATAAAATAAAATTCAGATAATCAAAGTTTATTTTCAAAAGTGCAAATTTAAAATAAAAGATTTTTCATAATCATCTTATCCTTATAAGATCAGCATTATTCATCTTACTTCAACCCCAAGTTTCAACCCTCCCATTCTCTCTCTCTCTCTCCCCCTTCCTCTCCTTATAAGTTCAAATCCCACGTCCCTTTTCGCTACAATATACAATTCCAAACTCCATTAATCCCATAATACACTGAGAGATTCAGAAGGAGATCGTGGACTTTGAAGGTGACAGTTCACTTGTTCCCAGCCAGACGCAGACGTCCGACGCCGGAGCCACCGTGGAGGTGGCCAAGAAACCCAAGGGCCGCCCTAGAGGCTCTAAGAACAAACCCGAACTCCGTCCTCCCGTTCCCGTACCCGTACCCCACGACGACATGACAGCTCCTTACGTTCTCGAAGTCCCTCACGGCAACGACGTCGTCGAAGCTATTTCCCACTTTAGCCTCCGGAACAACACCGCCCTCTGTGTCCTTAGTGCTTCCGGCACCGTCCTTAATGGCTCCCTCCATCTCTCCTCCGCCACCTCAGCCTCTATAGTCACTTTGCCCGGCCATTACCCCATCCTCTCCATGTCCGCCGCATTCGGCCCTCACCAATCCCCGACTTCGGCTTCCGCCTGCAAACCTCTCGCCGTCAGCCTCTCCGCCCCGAACGGCCAGGTCATCGGAGGATTGGTCTCCGGTGCTTTGATCTCGGTGGGCCCCGTCTATGTGACAGCCTTTTCATTCAACCGCCCATCCTATCACAGGTTGGCCTCAGAAGATGAACGTAGCGTGCCAAACATGGTCGCCGGAGAAGGAGAAATCCGCTGAATGCATGTGAAGAAAAAAGGGTTTCTTTGGGTTGGTTTACTTTTAATTTTCTACTAGTTAATTAATTATCTCTATGGTTTAAAACAGGAAGGCGTATTTGTGTAGAGCTGATTATTAATATATAATATGTATATGCTCATGAATTAATGATCAAAGTCTTCATTTCTTTCCTACTCGTTTCAAGTAATCAAGCGGATACTTTTATTTTTATTTTTCTCTATTTTCTTTTAACATGTTGCAATGTTAATTCATGGTAAATCGTACATCTAAAAAATTACGTGGTATGATGTATGTAACCTTGCTTCTAGACTTCTTGTTTTATATTCCATTCATTTCTTAGTATAGGTATTATTTGGTTGGCTTCTCTTATTTCAAAATATAAGAGATAAAAAAGGATTGTTGAGTATATTTTTTTTCCAAAAATACCTCCAATTAATTAAGTTAAAACAATTCATTCAAAAGTTATTAACATTAAATTAAGTCATTTTTAGAAAATATTTTATATTTATGACAAATTTAATGATTTTCATTTTTTTTTGTGATTTTTCTTTTTTTTTCTTTCTTACTCCAAAGAGACGGAGGTAATATATTGCAATGTGAGCAACTTTCGACTTAATAATCCAATATAATTTGGTCTAATACAAATCAATTTAGTTTTCTCTCCTTCTGATTTGTGATTCTCATAAAAGTGAGTTCTTTTATGGGTCTCTAGAGCAGCAGTGTAAGTTGAAATTCAACAAATATTCTAGGATGGCCTCATAACTAGGGTAGAGTCTAATATTTACCACATGGTTTTAGTGCTAAGAAATTTTGGAAGGAAAAATATGATAGGAAAAGAGTAATAATGTGATATGCGAAAATTAAGAAAGAGAATTATTTCAAAAAAAAAAAAGCAACAATGAAACATGACAAAGGCAATGAATTCCAAACTGGCATTATTTTGAAGCCATTTGATTTTCTACAAATTTGTTAGATATATAAATATATGAATTTTTTACACTAAATATATGGAATCGTTATAAGTGATTAGAAATGGAACATTAAATAATACATTTTATTTTTTTAAATTGTAAAACTTATAGAGATGTCTTTTCTATACATTGTGGCAAAGATGATTACTATTGTGATTGTTGTACATAGAAGAAATTAGAATAAAGATGGAACATTTGATGTTATATTTTGAAGTTTAGCGTTGTTTAAAATATTGTTTATCAAGTTTATAAAAGAAAAATATTGTTTATCAATATTGCTTTTCTTATACTTCTATTACATCTCTTCTTTTTTAATTACCTTCAAAGTATTTATAAATTCATTTTAAAGAAGAAACTAGAAAAATATATATAAAAAGGATTTAAGCAATAAAATCATTAATTTAGATCAGGATTCATACAATGAGTATGGAAAAAATTGTGATGATGATTTTACATAAATTTAATTAACCTAATAATTCTTCAACTCATTAATTATATTATCTGATAAGGATTACTTTTTATTATCAAATTTATTACTGGAATATTTAATTTTAAACTAATAAAATATAGGATATTCTATCTTTATTAATATAATTTAAAATATTCCAAAGAAACTAAACTGAGATTTAGAAATTTACTAGCGACCGGAGACAATTCGCTCATATTATTATATTTGCTTATATTACACAATAATAAAAAAATAAATATTACATTTTATTTTTTATAATAAAATATGTAAACAAATTAATAAAAATTGGCATAAATTTTTAAAAATATTATTAATAAGAGGAAAAAATACAAAAAAAAAAAAGATAAAACGTTATCATTGAATGCATATTTTTATATAAGCTCATGATGTATGATTTAAAAGTTTTACATCGTGGTTGTCAAAAAAATAAAAATTTAAAAACATTGTGCAGAAAAACAAATGCTATGATATTTTGAAAATATCTAGTACTATACTTCCTTCTCATTGCCACCCTGCATTTGGTTCAATTGGTTGAATTTTAAATCTTAGGAATACAAAATATAATCTTAATAATTCCTCCTCCTCTTCTTCAGAACCAGTACATTAATAGGCAAAAATTAAAAGAAATTATTAGGTGGTTTCAATGGTATTATAAAAATATTAGTATTTTAATTTTTAAACCATACCTTATGAATTTGCATAAAAATATGTATTCAATGATGATATAATTTCATCTTTCCTTTAATTTCACTCTCTTTAATGACGCATTTTTTTATTATTTCCTCCGTGTAGTTATTATAAAAATATAATATTTATTTTTCATTTTATTATTATTATTATTATTAGTGGATTGCTGCTAGAGCCGGTAAAATGGGCCAGAGCCCGTGGGCCGGCCCGCTTAGCCAGCCAAAAATGGCGGGCGGGCTGAAAAAATTGAGATCTTTATAATGGGGGTCAAAAACTTGGCCCGCCCCGCCAGCCCGCCACTTTAAGCGGGCCAGCCCGCCTATCCCACGGGCTGGCCCGCTTTTTTTTTTTATAAATATTTGTATATTTTTTTATCTATATAATTATATCTAAAAAAAATAAAAACGAAAAAAAAGGGTTTAAGTATCATTTTCTTTCTCAATCTTTCCTATATTTTAATTTTATTTGTGTTTTATTTTGTTGAACTAAATGTTAATTGTGGTATTATCATATTAATGTATTAATATATTATGCTTTAAGACTTTATGTGTCAAACCGATAAAAAATTTCATGAATATAATTATTTTATTTATGATAGTGAATAAGAAATTAATAATTTAACTAAGTAGGAGAAAAAAAGGGGCTAACAAAATAAAAAGAGTAAAAAAAATATGAGAAATTTTATGATTTAAAAAAAATATAAAAAAATATAAAAAAACAGGCTGGCCCGTTTAGCCCGCCAGCTCGAGTATGGCGGGGCGGGCTGGAGATTTCCAGGCCCACCCTTATGCGGGGCTCAGCCCGTTTAAGGCGGGCCGACCCGTTTACCACCTCTAATTGCTGCCACTCCAGTGTACGGTCCCTCAGTTTTTCTTAATCCACATTTGCTCCGTTCGCCGCATTACTGCCTACAGTGCGCGTGGACCACGCGCAGAACCCGGTACCCTTTTGACGGGAAAGGGCGTCCTCTCTCTCCTTATTAATTCAAAACCCATTTTCCTTTCAATTCCAAAGAAGCCGAAAATACTATCTCAGAGATTCAAAAGAAGATCATGGAATCTGATGGGGGAAAGGAGATCATGGTGGAATCTGATAGCGAAAAGGAGATCATGGTGGAATCTGAAGGTGAAAAGGAGATCATGGAATCTGAAGGCGACCATTCAACTGGTCCCTACCAGCCGCAGGAACCCGTGGAGGCGGCCAAGAAACCCAAGGGCCGCCCTGAGGGCTCCAAGAACAAGCCCAAGAACACCGGACCAAACGACGACATGATGGCTCCTCCTTACGTTCTTGAAATCCCTGAGGGCACCGACGTCGTCCAAGCTCTTTCCCAGTTCAGCCTAAGCCACAACACCGGCCTCTGTGTCCTTACCGCCTCCGGCAGTGTCTTTTTCCCCTACGTTGCTCCTACCAACGTCGTTTTTCCCGCCCCGTACCTCATCCTCTCCATGTCCGCTGCATTCGACCATGACCAATCGCCCATTTCGCCTTTCGTCGCCAAACCCATGTCCGTCGTCCTCGCTGCCCCAGATGGCCGGGTCATCGAACAATTGGTCTCCGGCCCTTTGCTCTCGTCGGGCCCTGTCAAGGTGATAGCTTCTTCGTTCAACCGCCGATTCTATCGCAGGCTGCCGGATCACCAAGGTGTACAGATACTGGAAAACACCGGCGCCGGAGAGGGAGAATGTCACGTGCCTCGTTAGAATTGAATCCTTATGCGCACGTGCTTGAAGTTGAAAGTAACCGCCAATCCATCCTTATGCCGTTCCATTTCGTTGTGAATTTTTCTGTTAGTTGTTAATCAGCATTTGTGAGTGTGACATTGTTACTGAGCTGTATTCTTCAGTTCGTCGTTCGATTTTTGTCAATCATTCACATTCGTTTTACTTGTAAAATGATACCCTTACAAGGAAGATAACAGACAAAGGAAGAGTCTTGATTCATTCTTATTCTTGACCCAAAAAAAAATTATTCATTCTCTTTCTTTGTATCTCCCTTCAAGTTTATGTACAATTTGGCGTCTGAGTTACACACTGCCAGAGATAAATCACAATGTTCAACTGAGGTGAACAGTGTGATTTATTGGGAAAATTTTACATAAACACTAAGAAAATAAGTTATTTTTAAAAAATAATTTCAATTCATTTAATTCAAAAAGATGAAAAAGTGATTTATTTGTAAGTGAAAATATATTTATTTGCAAATGATACTATTACGATTTGTAAAAGAATCTATATAAGTTGTAAAATTATTATTATGACTTGTAAAGGAGCAGGTGTTAGTTACAAATAGATCATTTATATATAAATAGTATTTTCACCTTTTGTCTTCCAATTTTAATTTTAATTATAAATGTTAGTAATTTTAGGTAATTATGGTAAATTGAGATTATTTTTTTGAAATATCTTTTTTTGTATTTGTTTGGAATTTTCCCTTTTAAGAAGTATATATATATATATATTAAAAAACTTGATTTTTTTAATAATTAAAACTTTATATAAATTTTCTACAATATTATGATTTAAAGAAAATATAATATTAGAGAATTAGTTTGTCAGATGTCGTAAAACAATAGCACCATGTTATTGCTGAAATAAAAATAATTTTAGTTAATTGTCAGTTAAGAATATATATAAAATTAAATTTAAATCGCCAATGTGAAATATGTTGAATTGAATTCAAAATTATTTCTCGTTTACAACCATAAAAGATCCTTCCACAATATAAAAGATTAATAGGTATTGAATTATATATATATACATATATATTAGATGTGCGTGTTACTGTTTTTTTTTTTCTTTAAATTGAATAGCATGCTCAGTTTGAGTGTTGGTTTGCTCCATCGTAGGTATTGAATTTTATACATATGATCTGTGTTGCAATTGGTTTTTCGTGGATCCAATGTTCATCTCAAATATGAAACTGTAATCTGTTCATGTAAAATTTGGATTGAAAAGTCTAAATTTTATTTTACTTTTGAAAATTTTAGTTTTAATTTAAATATAACAAAATATAAGATACAGATAATCTTCTCATTATTCATGGCAAATCTCAATCACTCAACTATAAAATTGGATAAACTCTTTTTTCGAGGTTGACAAAAGTTTAATCATGATTGTAGGTTCGGTTTGGCAATGAGGGATAAGAGATTATGACCCCAATATCCGTTTGGAGATTTTTTTTTTTTTTAGTAGTAGATGTTATATTTTTGGAGGGAAAGTCATGATTAATTATCTAACACTTATTCAGTCAAAAAAAAATATACTTAAAATAATCATTTATTTGATAATTAATAATTCTTAATGGAGTTAATTTGATTTTTTTTGTAATCATTGTAAATATGATCAAAGTTATTGCAGGTCAAATGGATTATATGGTGTTCATTGTGTGATACGGTACCATTGACACCTACATTATCAAAAATAGATTGATGTTCATCCTTTTTTTTTGTTTGCTTCTTCTTAGATCTCTTTTTAAATATAATTCATAGTATTTATATATTTACTTTCATGAGTGTAAAGAATTTTTTTATGCATTATTCACTTACATTTACTTAAATATTCGTAGAATCCATGTTGGTGTGGGTTGATCAGTTCTTGGTTGTATTGTTTTATCTTTTGTGGACTCTCTTTTGAATCAATATGATGATTTCCTTTCTTGCCAAAAAAAAAAGTAATCATTTTTTCAAATTATGCCTTTTTTCTGTGTAAGAGATGTGTGTATGAGTAAGTGTAAAAAAGTAGAACATTTGATTCTTTGGGTGGTGACATTAGTGTTTTTTTTTTAACAAAACCCACATTATTGTTGGTCCAAAAACAAATTATGCCTTTTATGTCTGAATAATATCTAGTTAAAAATTGATGAATTCTTTTCTATAGGATCATAATAGGATTTATAGTGGTTATAGAAATGCTTTGGACGAAGACTATACTAATTGCATTCAATGGTGATGAATACACGTTGATTTTCATAGTCACCCTGTAAGTGATATCTGGTTAGGTAAACTCTTCCTCAAAATTCCGAACTCTAATTTCTGTTTATTTTCGCATAAAAAAATATCTATTTTATTTGCCGGTAAAAAAAAATTATCTGTTTTATGTTTTCAATAAACTTATAATGAGTTCATGCACCAGAATAAAGCTATTTCGTGAACTAATTTCCATTTGCAAATACCAAAAAATAAACTCATAGTGACAAATCATTTGGTGAATTTAACAGAAATCATTTATCCCATCCATTTCAAATTAATTGTTACTTTGAAGTTATGCACATAAATTAAAAAAGCTAATAAATAGACCAAAATTTAATAAAATTTGATTGTATTTTATTATAATATCCTAAGTAAATATATATTATTCCTTAATATTTTTATTTTCCTTCATTATTATTATTGAAGGATAAATTTGTTCAAATATAATTAATGTATCTTGAAAATTATAAAATAACAATTATTTTGAAACAAGAATAAAAAACCTCAAAATACTTAAGGATACAAGTGTTATTTTCACCAAGCTATGAAACTTTCATGTTATTAAAAAAAAAAAAACAGAGAGACTTTTTTTTTGGACCAACAAAAAGCCAGACTTGTTTACGAATTGATTTTACGAATTGATTTTAGTGATATTTTTTTATATCATGCTTAGTGTTGTAATCGGACATCTTTTTTAACTTAATCAAATCGGACAATCTTAAAAAAGTCATTTTTGCACTGTAAGCATCATATTTTATCTGATTATTTTAGAATAAAAATATGTCCTTTTTAGGGATTTGCATAAAAAATAAAATAGAATACAAAAAAATAATTTTAAGAAAAATAAAAAAATAAAAGCGAAGAATTAGAAATGTAACTGCCAATATTTTAGAGGATTATCCTCAAAAAAAATGCAAAAGGGGTGGAATAAAAATATTCAAGAATTATTTTTGGGAATATCCAGAAATAATAATAATAACAACAACAATAATAAAATAATATCTCTCCTAATTTTAGTTATTCTTACGATCTTCAATTAAAAACTGAAAAGGAACTAATAATTATCCAAAAAAAAGATTGGACGATTAAAATAATAATTAGAGATAATTCTTTTTGCTAATCTTCTTATTTGTGATCTTTTTGTAAAAAATTTCAAATATAATTGTGTGACTACTTATCCTATAAATAGAGGACGTGAGAGAGCATGGGGAAGGGAAAAAAAAATTACAGGGCCAAAGAGTGAGAAACCTAAGGGCCCATTTGCTTTAATTATAGAGTGGTTATTGTAACAATCCTCATAACACATTTTTGGCACTATGTGTAGAATCGGAGAAAATAAAATGGAGGAAAGGCTCAAGTGGAGTTTGAAAGAGCTTTACGCCGTGGTAAGAAGTAGGGACACCATGGCGAGAGCCAATTCCAGTGGCGTTGTTTCAGCTGAACATGGTGGTGCCACGATGAACTACCTCAAGGCCGCGGCGAGAGTCGAGAAACTAGTTTAAATTAAAATCATTTCGGACTATTGGAAAGAAAGAAACAGAGGAGAAACCGAGGAAGCTCTATTAGGGTTCGAGATTTCCAGTATTTGGGAGTGATTTTCGGACCTTGGAAGCTTGGATCTTAGTTGGTAAGTGATCCTTACTCCTCCCTTTCCATTTTCTTTGATTTAAACTCAGGTTTTCTCTATTATAAGTTGGAATTTCTAGTTTGGCCTAAAATCCACCAATTAAAATGGATGAAATAGGATTAAGGAAGTGTTATTTAGTGTTTTTGTTGCTTGGGTGTGAGTTTTGAAGGGTGTATGCATGATTTGAACTTAACCTAGGTTGTTTTCAGTTAGGGCTCTTAGGAATCCAAAATGTATGGGATTGATTGAGGTTTGAATGGTTCCTAAGAGCTTAATGATACATGAAAGTGGGGTTGGAACTTTGGGTTAGGTCTAAAGGGTTGAATTATGGAAATTGGGTTTTGGATTGTATGTTAATTAAGGTATTATGGTAACGTGAAGGAGTTTGGCTTATCGGAAAGGTCAAGTCATAGGATTGACGTCAAGAAAGCTCGTGGAATCACGTGTGTGTGGTATTGACAACCTGAGGTAACCGAGTGTTTGTATTGTTTGTATTATATATGTATATTATGATGATATATATGTGTATATATACATGTTTCCGTTCATACCACGATATGGATATGTGTGTGTGTGTATGGTCTGTCCATATATTGTGGTATGCACACAGCTAGATACATAGGATAGGATATGATGATTATGATGACTATGATGATGATTAGAGATGATGTGATATTACATGATGCATGCATGACATTGTGATACATGATGATGATTATTACATGATAATAGGGCTGAACAGCTTGGTCTGATGCCCGATTGGCCCGAACCAGCCCTGCCACTTCGAGCCAACTTAGCCGGGCCAAATTTTGGGTCGGGTCAGGGTTAGGGCCAAGCACTTTAACCCCAGCCCGACCCAACCTATATATATTTTAGGTTTTTTTTTAATTTTTTATATATCTTAATTGATTTTTGTAGAATTTTTTTTCTTTATGTATCTAATATAATATATCTACTATGTAAATATTATGAAAACTTTTTAAGATTTTAATGTTTCAAATTTTTTTAAATTTTGAATTAATTTTTTAACTTAATATTTATGTAAAAATAATGTATAATGGTTAAATATTCATAAATTTTAAACAATTTTATTTTTTCTAAGATTATTTTTTAAGAAAATCTATTTTTAAGTATAAATAAATATATTTTATTATTAAATAAATTTTTATTTTTTAACTTAAAAAAAAAAAGATATATAGTATCGGGCCAGCCCGGTACTTGGTCCTGTACTAGCCCGAGACACTTTGGGGCGGGCATCGGGCAGGGGTCAAACCCGACTCGGCCCAGCCCATGATCACCCCTACATGATGATATGATATGACTATCATCATATGACATTGTGAGATTGTGATATATGGCGGATTGGGTGGTAACGATGATATGATATATGATAAAGGAGGATAAGGATGGGATCACTGCGGCTAAATCACCTCCTATAGCTAGGAGGGAAAGGCGCGCAATAGACTGCACCTTCCCTAAATTGCTGCCAATTCATGGTAGGAAAAAGGAAGGAGAGCCATGGTCTGAGCTCTAGTGTAACCTTTAGCCGAGTTGCATTAGAGTCAAGTGAGCTTGGTGTTATCCTGGAACCAGTCTTCACCGACTGTTGAAAGGGAATCACCTATAAGAAATGTCATGTTGTTACGATAGCTCGTGATTCTAGTTGTGTGTAAAGAAAACATGCATTCCATTTCATACTGTATTCATGAGATTGTATGAGTTATATATATACATGTGTGTGGTTATCCCCGATTACTGAGACATTGTCTCACACCCCTCTCCATGACTAACCTTTTAGGTGACGATTTTGGCACTAGTCCTGAGAAGACAAGGGAGTAGCATTGGACATGGGAATACTAGGTCTATGTAGTTTGTGTGTATTTTGGATATGCATCTTGTGCCAAGTAGAATAGAATGTTTTGTAATGGATGTATGGTATTGATGAGGATTATTATGGATGGAGGTTGTATGTATGTTTATGTATGGAGAATGTATGTGGAATTGTGTTATATGTGATGTGTATGATGGATGGTAGTGTTTGTGAGCCCAAAAGTAGAATTGGGCCTGGTCGGTGTGTTTTAGGGCCTGTACCCATTTTGTCAATTAGGGTTTAAGGGGGTTAAATCTTAGAGGTGTGATTTCTTTTTGGTGAAACCTTTTTGGACAAGTTGATCTGGTGGTTTTAGACCTGTGTGAATGGTCTTTGAGTGACCATTTGCCTTTGGTGGCAATTGAAAGTTATGAGTTGTGAGTTTTGGTCAAAAAGTAGCCAAAATGATATTAGGTGTCCAAAATCTCCATATGGAGTTGGGATTGAAATGAAAGTGATGTCTATGGATGGATTGGAACTAGATTGACTTGTAAGAGTTGAAATCAGGTCAATTAGAGGTCGAAGCTTAAAGTTATGTGCATCAGAAGTTCGCCCTGGAGTTGAAATTTGCTGGTATAGAAAACCAAAAGGGGGTGCCGCAACACCAGGAAGCAAGCCACGGCGCCAGTGGAGACATTAAGCATGGGAGTTCTGGATTGAGGTGGAGCCGCGGCGGTGCTGTAGTGGCCATGGCCCCAGCCTAGTATCTGGTGTTGTTTGGTTTGTTTCCGCTATTCAAAAGTTTTGGGAAGTTGTTTTGAGATGTTTTCGACGGTGATTGGTTGTTTTCTTGAAGTTTTTGGTTAAATCTGAAGATGTTTGGGAGTTAGGGTGTTACATGGGTGAGGTGATATAATGTAATGGAATAGGATGTGATAAGATGATGATTACATGGGTGTTTGTTCAGTTTGATATTAAAGATATGGTAAATAAATTTATTTTCTTATTTAATTAAAAGAAAACAAAAGTGAAAAGACAAAAATGTCCTCATCAGCTTCTTTTCTTTTTTTCTCCTTCATTGTTCCCCCTCCCTCTTCCTTGCCAACAACACATCACCTCACTGGCGACATAGAACAAATCCACAACAACGTAGAATAGATCTCCTTCCTTGAAATTTCCTTCCTTTGTTGCAGATTTGGAGGTGACAAAAAAATGCAAGCTTGAAGCATCCTCTACTATAGATTTGAGGGATTGACAAAATGGGAAGAGAGGATGAGAAGATAGGGCTCGATGGCAAAAAAACATGGGAATTTCCAAATCGTGAGGCAGCGAAGGCGATTGGAAAAGTTTGGACTCTACCGAGTTAGTAGCCGTCATCTTCATCGAAAGAAGAAGCTTCCAGATTAGCCAGAAAATGTTTGTGCGTCTCAAGGAAGTGGTCATCGTTGCCTTCATCATCTCTCAAATTGTCCACAAAGTTACCGGTGGCCCTAATTTAGAAGAGGCAGATTGATGGGCTACTATTATGACATTGCTGATGATGATGATCCAAGTTGTCAGTGGAGATGGTGATGTGGGAAGGATGTCATTTTTACTTGTACCAAGGGCAACTTGGACTTTTTATCAGGATTACATACATGTAGTAGGGATTACATAGAAAAATGGGTGTGAAGGGGATTACCTATCTAGCAACACATATGTAATCATCATCACAGGTAATATGTCTAACCAAACGCGACAAGTCAAGTGATGTGAAATTGATTTCCTTTACATGGGGGCTAGTAAACAAGCCAAACGGGCCTTAAGGGGAGAAATTTTGAGTTTTGGCACTCCTTGCAAAGGTTATTATTGGGCAAAAAGACATTTTGGAACCTCTCAAGCAAAATATTCCCAAGTTGAGAACCCTGAAAATTTAAATCCCTTAAAAGGACTTAGGTCCTTTAAGGAAAAAAAATTAATTATACTAAAATCACCCCTCCTCCTTTCCTCACCGGAGTTGGCGACATCACCGGAGCTTCGATTGCCAACAACGTCACTAGAGCTTTAGTTGCCGGCAATGTTGCCAGAGCTTCAATGAATGGAAATGTCGCTAGCGTCGGTACAGTCACTGGAGTAAAGTTTAATAAAATTAAGAGCACTAAAATCAATTATATTGAGTTGGAAATTATTAGTTTTTCACTTAGAAATTTCATTGATCCTACTTGGAAATTTTTTTATAATTGTCTTCTGAAATAAAATTGAGAGTGTTAGAATCAGTTATAGTGATTGGAAATTATGAATTTCTCACTTGAAAATTTCGTTAATTTAACTTGAAAATTTTTTTCAAGATTGCCTTCTGAAATAAAATTGAAAGTGTCGAAATCAGTTATAATAAGTTGGAAATTATGAGTTTCTCACTCGAAAATTTCATTGATCCATTTAGAAATTCTTTTCAAGATTACCTTTTGAAATAAAATAGAGTATTAAAATTAATTATAGTGAGTTGAATATTACAAGTTTCTCACTTGGAAATTTTGTTCATTCAACTTGAAAATTTTTTTCAAAATTGTCTTCTAAAAAATTTCCAATTAGTTGGTTCAATGAAATTTCTAAGTGAGAAACTTATAATTTCAAACTCACTATAAGTGATTTCAATACTCTCAATTTTACTTGAGAAGACAATAATTAAAAAAATTTCCAAATGAGATCAACGAAATTTTCAAATAAAAAACTTATAATTTTCAACTCACTATAATTGATTTCAACACTCTTAGTTTATCAAACTTCACTCCGGTGGTTGTACCAACACCAGCGACATTTCTAGTCATCGAAACTCCAACAACATTGCCGATCACTGGAGCTTGAGCGATGTTGCTAGCAAATGGTGCTCCAACGACATCACCAACAACTGGAGCTCCAGTGAGGGAAGGAGGAAATGAGAGAAGGGAAGACGAGAGGGAGGAGCGGTATTTTAGTCCAATTAAGTTTTTTTTCCTATCAAAGAACCTAGGTACTTTTAAGAGATTCAAATTTTTAGGGTTCTGAATTTGAAAATATTTTACTTGGGAGGTCCTAAAGTGTCTTTTTCTGTTATTATTGCTTCACGTTCATCTTTTAACCTAGTAGCCATCCATGGTAAGCCCTAATGGTTCATGCATGTCAAAGGTAGTGCGTTGGAGCTTTGTTTTATTTTTTATTTGATGAATCTTGAAATATGTTGGTATTTTCTCCTTCTAGGCGCCCTAGCGATATCTGCCATGCATGAAATCCCAGCAAGATGATTCAAGAATAGTCATACAAAAAAAATATATCATATTTTTGTATTCAACTCATATCCATAGATAGTATATATTGCTTGAACGAGCTGATTGGTTGGCTATGAAGGCCTAGAATACTATGATGTATTCTTGGAATTCTGCTATTCCAGATGACATCAGATAAACAGAGCATCTAGTATGCTCTTTTTTGTTAATTTCTTTTTGTTTGGCACCATCATAACTTTTTTTTTATTCAAAAAGTATATATATTACATGGCTTGATCATCTAATATTTCTTCATTTTTCTTGATAGTAGAGTCAAATTACAACCATGAAGACTACGAAGAGAGGTCTCAAAATCTGTCTTGCTGTATTTTTCGTCTTCATGGTTCTTCTTGCCATTGATTATCTCCTCAATCTTCACCATCTTCAAACCCAAAGATCCAGAAATCACTGTGGTTTTATGGGTTTCCCGTTTCCTGGTAATTAATTTATCAGGCAATGTGACTGTGAACCTAGTAATTACGATCATGAATCGAAACTATGGGAGCAGCTTCAGGTATGAGAACTCTATTGGTTATACGAACTACCACGACTTCCTTTTGGCTCAAGTTTCAATGGAGACTGAAAGCATCCCTGCACGAAGCACGGTGGTGACGAAGGACGACTTGTGCAGATTTTATGATCATAAAGTTGATAGGCGATCCCAAGTTTTAGAATGAAGTTGCAGAAGGAAAGGGAACAGTGATCCGATAATTTTTTTCATAGGGTGTTGATTCCAAATGTGTTTCCAAACTCAAGTTGTGATTGTTTAGAAGCCACGATTTGATCAATCCAGAATTAAATGAGCATTATGTGTGTCCTATGTGATCCTTCATACTAGATTTTACTTTAGATAAAATTTACTTCCTCCGATTCACATTATAAAGCATTTTGTATCAATTATACCCATATTAAAAAAATTATTTTTTCAACTGAAATCAATATAAAAAGTATCCACATTTTCTATTTTACTCTTATTTAATACCTTATTCTATTATTATTATAATGTTATAAATGAGGAGAGATGAAGCATTAAAGACAGGAATAAAATGGGAAGAATAATATTCAATGTCCTATATTTTAAATCAAAAATTTATCATACAAAATGTCTTATAATATGAATCAAAGGGAGTTGATACCTAGCCTTATATACTTAATATCCTTATCTCCAATTAAATGTGGCCACATGCATTTTTTTTTATATCTCATCTTTTCCCCTGATCTGAAAGAGTTATCTCACTGTTACCTATTAAAAAAAATAACAAAAACCTAATTTGCATGTTCTTTTTTGGCTTTTGCACTGTTTCTTGGTGGCTGCATCATCTTTACGTCTGCTGTCGCCATTGCAAATTACAATCTCTCATGTTCTTCTTGTTTTTTTTTTTTACCACTGCAATTGACATACGTTAGATTAAAACCTCCCTCCCTGCTTTTTTTTTTTTCTTTTTTGACTAAATTCCCCCTTTCCATTTCAAAATTAGCTTTCTTTTTTACTGCTTTTGGACGCAAGTCCAGTACTTTTTATCAATGAAACAGGAGGTGCATTCAATATAAAATGACATTATTACAACCACTAAGGACTCAAATAGAGCCAATAAAATGGGCCAGGCCCGATGGGCCAGTCCGAATAGCCTAATAAAATGAGTGGACCAGGCTTTAAAATCATATGCCCAAAGGGAAAACGGACTTTTTAGGCTTGGCCCGTGGCGGGCGGCCCGATTGGTCCGTTTTTCTTTTTTTTTGTTCAAAATATTAAAAAATGTATTATTTTATTAATTAATGATGTGTAAATTATAAAATTTAAATATTAAGTTTTTTTTTTAATGATAGTGATAATTAGTTGTATTAATTTCAAAAATTATATGAAATTTTTTTTTTAAAATATGAAAAAATTTAAAAAAGTATATATGAAAAATATTTTAAAAAAAGGGCTCGCAGGCCATATGGGCTCGGGCTTTACAAGCCGAGCCCGTTTGGCAATCCGGGCTTTTTGGCCTTGCTCGATTTGGGTTCAGCTCGAGGCGGGCCAGCCCGGATTGCCAGCTCTAGACTCAAATCAAGAAAGAGAGAGGGGATGGCTGGAAAGAAAGAGAGAGATTGAGAACTAGCATGAAGGTTTTGAAGGACTAGTTCGAGTTCCGTAACCAAAAGAGAGGGGGAAGGTGGGGAAGAAGGGGAGAGATTGAGGGTACAGGTATGGTGGGGAAGGAGGGAGGAATGTAGGCATGTGGGTGGAGGACACAGAAGAGAGGAGATTAGCGTTTTGTTATTTTTTTTTTAATTTTCTTAATAGGTAACAGTGAGATAACCCTATTAGATGAGTGGAAATGATGTGCTGCAAAAAAAATCTATGTGGCTCCATTTAATTAGAGATAAGTACATCAAGTATCTAAGATAAAGTATGTAAAAATTATTTTACACGTATTAATAAAGTTAGTAAATCTTATTTAATTTGTATTTAAACATATATTTAAAAAAATTATCTTAATTAATGATCTTTTCCTTTATGATGGATTAATCAATGCTTATTTATAATCACAATATTGAAGGGTATTTTTTTTTAAATACCTCATTTATTTCTATATAAATCTACATTTTTACCAAACACCTCTAAAATTCTCTTCTATTTGAGATAGGTAGGAGTACTATTTTATTTTTATATTTTAAATAATTTTTTAAGTCAAACACTGTTACTCATCATATTAGTTAATAAGGCATTAATTATAAATTACAAAATTATAAACACGAAACTGAAAATTTCATAATATAAAAGGAAAAAATATATATAATTTTAAAAGTTTAAATTAAATTAAGATCTTCTAATATATTTTCAACTACACGCAAAATAATAATAATAATAATAATAATAATAATAATAATAATAATTGAGTCGCTTTTCCTATGTTGGAATGGTGAAATATGATTGATTCATGACATAAAAGCAGCCTGAAAATTTTAGCATCATGAACCACATAAAAACCATCCCAACCACAACCCCAAAAGACACAGCCCCACAAATATGCCCAAATTCACTACCTGTTTTACTATTTTCTCTTATAATTTTTTCCCCTTCTCTTCTCATGTCAATACTTTTCAATATTATATCATTGTTCCTTAATTCTTTTCTAATTACCACTCCTCCATGATCAAGGCCTTCAAGAAAGTGATCTTTTGCATCTTCATAAACTACCAGAGATCTCACTTTCTGTATCTTTTTCTCCTCATCACCTTCCCATTTCACCATTGCCTTCTTTTCTCCATCAAAACCATGACACTCCTCTGTTTCTGCATATTGAATAAAATTGTATTAGGCTATACAGACCAGAGAACATACAAATGTTAATTTTGAAAAAAAAAATACATGTCCTAATTATTTAATCTCTAAATTTGTTCCTGCATAGTTAAGTCTTTTTAAAATTTGTTTGCTCATTGATGATAGTCTTAAGTGCTGATCATTTATATTTGTTTTAATTGTAAAATGATACATTTATAAGAGAGTTAAAAAAAATGAAAGAGTGACAGGAGGAGTCTTGATTCATTCTTATTATTTGTGTGGTGAACATTGAACAGTGCAACTTTGTGTGTATATATATATATATATATTTTAGTCTTCTAGAGATTAAAACTTAAAAAGTTTTTTTACAGTACAATATTATGATACAATAAAGATATAAAATTAAAGAATTAGTTTGTCAGATGTCATAAAACAATAGCATCATGTTGTTGCTGGAACAAAAATACTATTCTTAATTTTCCGTTAAAAATATAAACTTAAATTTAAATCGCCAATGTAAAATATGTTGAATTGAATTCAAAATTATTTCTGTTTTACAACCATAAAAGATCTTTCCACAGTGTACATATATATATATATATATAAAAGATATCCCATTCTATCTTTGTAGAGAATCTAAAACTCAAACTAGGGAGCTTACATGTAATTCTAAAAACTTTTACACAGTAAACTAGGAATAAAATTCAGAGATCAAATATATTCTTTTAAAACCAAAACTATAAATCAAATCACATCAACATAAGCAAAAAAAATAAGAAAGTCTTACTCTAAATCTTAAATTGGAATAAAGCCAGACTAATCTCATACACTTCATACCTTCACATTCCACCATAGCCTTAGAACCCTCGGGAATCTCCTCCGGTTCTGCAAATGCAGCGACGCCGAGTTCATCACCGGCGTCTCCTCCGTCGCCGTTGAAGCACGAATCGGTGCAAGAGCAAGACGAGGCGATCTCGAGTTCTTCGGCGGAGAACTCTCTGGAACTGTCCCATTTCAGAAAGGCGTCCTCCAACTGTTGGATTCTGGTGGCCAAGTGTTGCAAATGATGCGGCGGCAGAGTCGACGCGGGAGGAGGAGAAGAAGAAATCTCCGCCGATAAGAGGTTCTTAATGAAGGCGAATTTCTGCTTGATGTCTTCAGAGAGGTAGGGGTTTTGGTCGTGACGGAGAAGCAGGGTGTCGTGTAGTTTGGATTCGAGTTCGTGGAGTTTGGATTGCAAGATCGAGCATCGCTTCGTCATTGCGTGTTGGTGGTAATTTGGAAGAGAGATTTTTTTTTGGTTTCTTCGTTTCTGCGATTCAGAGAGGCAAATGGAAATAGCGGGATCTGACGTGAGTGTGGATGGGAGAGTGTGGGTGCGTGGGGGTGACGGTTTTGCTTGTGGGGGGAGCGAGTGTGGGAAACGGTGCCAATGGGTCATCTCCTCTCGTGTAAAACTGTAACGTTTTGGCCTCCTCAAACGACACATGGCTATTGGCTGCCTTGTCGTTTGCCGTCTTCTTGAAAGGAAGCAGTTTTTTTTTTTTTTAAAGTAGGCAAATTATGTCTCAAAGACTCATTAGACATAAGACAAGTCTCATCGCTTTGGCTAACACTCCGTATAGAAAGCTAAAACGCAAAGCCAACTCAGCTTTTGAAACACAGGAAATGCAAGTTTTGGTTGGGCACATTTAAAAAATACCTGTACAAGTATAGATCACTCACTGATAAAATCTCGCCACCTAATGGAAGCAGAGTTTTTTTAATTATAAGGAGGCTTTTTTTTTTTTGTCTTGGGTATAATAGGATCATTTAGTTTTAAATTAAATATTTTATATTTATATATTTAGAGAAAAATGATATTTTTGGCCCCATTTAGAAAAAATGATTTAAAAATATATAATTTATGTGTTTACATTATATTTTTACTCTTATCATCTCTTTCAATATATATTCACTTTTATGAATTTTTTTAACTGGAATTGAATTAGTTAGGTTCTTTTTCTTTTGTTGAAACAAGCATAACTTCTTTTTAAAAAAAAATGTTATTACAGGATCAAAATAAATTAAAGAAAATTGCTTGGGAATGTTTGGTTTTGGTTTTGAAGGATTTAATTGAATTTGGGATGAATAAGGTTGTATTTTTGCACTTTTTGACAAAAAAAGAACACAACTTTAAAAATGTTTTTCAATTGAGAGGTCATATTTTAATATTATTTAATTTAATGTCAGTTTTTTTTTTTTATGTCGGGGAAACAGAAAAAATTACATAATAAAGCTATTCACAAGGGCCAGGTCTTCACGAATAACATCAATAATGCACGGAGGAGGAACCGAGTAGATTAGGCAATCAGACTGGTTCACTAAAGCATTCTCAGCCTGTTGATCAGCAGCGTGGTTGGCTTCACGCTCACAACACATCAACTCAACCTGCCATTCCCTCAAAGTCATCTCTCTAATCTCGTGTAGCAAGTCAAAATCCAGATATTCCTCAAAAGACTCAGTGGCGACTGCGTTCACGAGTTCCCAGCAGTCGCTTTCAATGACAATCTTTTTGCAACCTCGATCCCAAGCAATTTTGAGCCCCCATAACATGCCCCAAGACTCAGATGAAAAACTTCTCGTAGCATCTAACCTGTAAGAGAAGCCCCAAAGGAACTCCCCTCTTGCCATTGCGAGCCAACCCTCCACTTCCCCCTTTGCCAGCAGCAGGATCATAGGAACCATCAATGTTTATCTTGATGGTGTTCATGGAAGATGCCATCCATCGTGGCTGTCGATCGAGATTCAGCTGGTGGAAAGGATAGCTGGTTTGGATTCCCCCCAAGATAGGCAAGCCAAGGTCTTGGCTTTAATGTTGGCCACCGACCATCGCTTATCTGCAAAGATACAATCATTCCGTGCTAGCCATAGAAAGCGACAAGCAACAGTAAACGAAGCACTCCAATCAAAACCTTCCATTAACCTCCTAGCCCTGAGACTTCCATGCACCCAACTTTGAACGTCATTATCATGGAAGAAACGTTGGCACAGGTTAGAAGGAACTATTTCTTCCCAGAATGTCCGAGCGAGTAAATAGTCCCTCACCGCATGCACTACGTCCTCAATGGCATTCATGCAGATTGCACATCGCGGAGATGAGCTCAAACCCCTTCTTTCCCTTTCAGCATTAGTCAGAAGCTTCCCATTGGCGCATAACCAGAGCAAACTCCTGCACCTTTGGGGGACTTTAAACTTCCAGATGTGTCGTCACAAGCTACTGAAGGTCCCCAAGTGTGGCTGACGCATGTTGTTATAATCTGAGCGAACCAAGAAAGACCCATTTGAGTTCCATCTATACACCGGTATGTCAATTCCCTGCATTCTTCTACCTAGATTTATTTTAGAAATCTCCTCTAACACCCATTCTGGCAGTAAAGAGTTCAACTCATCCCAACGCCAATTCCCTGACTCAGTAATATAATAAGAAACTTTCCGGTCGCAGTCAGGTATCGACACCTCCGTCACCACTAGTTTTTCCAGTTCGCCCAGGTGGGGGATCCAAACGTCTTTCCAGAAACGAACCCGATCACCGTTCCCAATTTGCCAAGCCACACTTTCCTTCACCTTGTTCCAGTTGGAAATTATGCCAGACCAAGCCCTCGACTTAGATCGTCGATCTGCCACCACTGGGATCGTATCATTGCCACATTTATATTTCTCACAAACAAAACGTACCCATAGTTTGTCCCTGTCTTTAGTGAGACCCCAACCAAGTTTTTGCATATAGGCCTTATTCTGCAGCTTGGCACTTCTTAGCCCAAGGCCCCCTGTCTCCTTTCTTCTACAAACATGATCCCATGAAGCTAGGTGGATCCTACGCGCCGATGTATTACTCCCCCAGAGAAAGTTTCTGCATCTTCTATCTATTTCATTACACGTGGATGCGAGTAATGGCACTATTTGCATTGCATAAGAAGGCATGGTAGCTACCACCGAGGATACTAGAGTATGCCTAGCCGACAAAGAGAGAGTATTTGTCTTCCAACTTGACAACCTATTATCCATCTTATCCAGGATATAATGATAAGTGGATTTGGAGGTCTTGTCATGTTGAATTGGCATGCCCAAATACTTTCCCAGACTACTAGTGGGGAAAAAACCCAAGAAGTTGCTAATTTCGGATCTCCTAGAATGATGGACTTTTTTAGAGAAGAAAATTCGAGATTTCGCATTGTTTACCTTCTCTCATGAGGCTTCACAAAAATCATCTAACAACTTTTAATACCCCAGCTTGTCCCATATCAGCCTCAGCAAATAAAATAAGATCATCAGTAAAGAATAGATGGGACACCTCCGTACCCTTCCTGTTGAGAGGGAAAGGCATCCAATTCCCCAGCTTCACTTCAATATGAATCAAATGTCCTAATTTCTCCATGGCAAGCACAAATAAGTAAGGTGATATAGGATCTCCTTATCGAACTCCACGGGAGGGATTAAACACATTAGCTTTGTTTCCATTCCAAAGAACCTTCATGCTTGGAGAGGAAACACATTCTTCAATGACACGGTATAGTCGGGAATTCGTAAATTCTTGAGACAATCAAAGATAAAGGTCCATCAAATTCTATCATAAGCTTTCTCCTATTCAATTTTAATGGCCATAAATCCTTTTTTTCCTTTGGCACTTTTCATAGAATGAATAATTTCTTGCACCAGTATAATATTATTTACATTCTCTTCACAAAACTACACTGGTTTGGGATGATCACCAAAGGCATAATATCTCTGAGCCTGTTGGAAATAATCTTACTTATAACTTTATAGATGACATTATAGAGACTAATCGAGTGAAATTCTCTTATAGTCTCCAGGTTATCACACTTAGGAATGAGAACAATATTAGTTCCATTTATCTGTCTAACTATGCTAAGGTTACAAAAAATAGACTTCACCATATCAATCACCGAACTACCGACCATCTCCCACTGACTTTGATAAAATAGAGGGTTCAGCCCATCTAGTCCAAGAGCCTTCAAAGATCCCATATCAAACAGTGCTTTTTTAATCTCCGCATCACTAATGTTGCACCCTAGAACTTCCAAATCACATTCCCTAAGAGGAGGGAAAGGACTACCACAAATTAAATTAGGCGAACTAGTACCATCCTCAGTGTATAGATTCTCAAAAACTTTGAGCTTGCAGCCATGATCTCTCCCTCATCATAAGACCACTCTCCAAAGTCAAGTTTAAGAGCTTCAATCTTATTTCTTTTCCTCCTGGCGTTTTCCATGGAATGAAATACTTAGTATTGCGGTCTCCTTAAGTGTACCAATTGCACCGGGATTATTGGAGCCACATAACTTCTTCCTGATTCAGCAACTCTTCAAGTTCATACCAAAGTTGTCTTCGAAGGCGAGCCAAGCTATTAGATTCACTCGCTTCAACAATGGTGTGATGAATACCTTCAAGTCTTCTATATAACTTATCTTTTTCATAACCAATATGCCCGAAAACCTTCTTGTTCCAGAGGGAGATAGATTTAGTAAACTTGGTCACCTTCTTGTGCCATTCCTCCTCCTAGCACCATGAGTCCTTAACAAGTTGAGAAAAACCATCATGTAGCACCCAAGGTGCGAAAAAACGGAAGGGGAAATTTCTAGGACCTTTATTAGAGTTATCAAGTCTCAACAACAATGGGTGATAGTCAGACTTAAACTTGGGAACATGCAACACTAAAGTGGAAGGAAAAGCAGCATGCCATGAATCATTAACCAGGATCCGGTCAATTCTGCTACAGCTACGACTTCTACTCCATGTAAACTGGGGTCCACAAAAGGCCATATCAATCATACTATGCTTAAGAAATCACTATCTAAACAAAGAGTCTATGCCATGAGATTTATGGGAAGCAGAGGTACATTCTTCCTCCCGTAACACAGCATTAAAGTCACCAGCGATAACCCACCCCCCGACAACACTCGACTTCAAATTCATTAACTCTTGCCATAAAGAGCATTAGCAGATACTATTAGGGTTGCCATAAATGATAGTTAAACTCCACTGGCTTGAAGAACCTTCATTTACAGTACCATGAATGAACTGATCATTAGAACAAGTAACTTTGAAGTCAAAGCCAGCATCCCAGAACACCCAAATACCACCACTAAACCCTCTCATCTCCACCATAGCCTTATTACTCCACTTAAGCTTATGGCAGATTAGTTCAGCCTTCAAACCCTCCAGGCGAGGCTCCAAGAGAACTAATAAGTCAAACTTATAGCGTGACCTTAAATCACACAGTAGTCCACAGAAAGATTTACCATCAGTCGTGTGGGAATTCCAGATAAATAAATTCATTATAATAACTATGAAAAAGATTTTAAAGCTCAGAAGACGCCCATTATTGTTGCATGTCCACATTAGAGGACTCGCGAACAGCATCCATGTCAATATAACTAGTATCCCGGAGAGGATTCGACCTAATTAAAAAATTAGATGGCACTACTTCTTCACCTTGATACGGTTGAACGGATGAAAGCTGAACGTGCACAGATGGAAACAGAGCTTCAAAGGATTGAAGCAGAACGTATAAGGATGGAAACAGAACGTGCACAATTTCAGCAAAAGATGCAACAGATGGAACAAACACAAAAGAATATGGAAGCCTTCATGGCAACCTTCCAGTAGGTATTTATTAAGTTTGCACATATTTTATTTTGAATTGTTTCATGAATTAAGTCTTTGGTTTATGCATGTTTATTATATATCTACATAGAAATGACTAAAATCTATTAGTATTGGTAAAATTGAGAATTTAAAATAAATATCAAGTAAGAACATAAGTTACATGGTTACTTTGATGGCTTATTGTCATAGTATTATGCCTCTTATAGCAAATTTATTAGTATTTGTTGAGAGTCCCTTAATGTGCCACTTTTTCTGTTCTTGTTATTGTTATATATATATATAAAAGGAAATATAAGATAATATTTATATATGGAATATAAAAAAAACTATTAGGTGTATTTCCTTTGTTGTCAAATTCTTTTCTTTTCTTTTTTTTTTTTTTGTAATGTTAGTTGTCAAATATATTTTATGGAATTTGTGTAAGGACTTTTTTAATGTGAAGATAATAATATTGTATATTAGTGTACTTTTGACATAGGTTCTTAAATATATAATAGGCTAATTTGTGCTTAAATTTATTATTTTTACAGGGACAATCTTAGACTCTTGCTACCACATCAACGCCTTCTCCGAGTACTGATGTAGGGACATGCAATTTTTGATAATTTTGCTATGTAGGGGATTTATATAGTTTATGCAGTTATCTATATTTTGTTGATATATATTTGACTTTTAAGTAATGAATTAGATTATTTGGATAATTTGTATATGGATTATGTTACAGGTTTTGATATATTGGAATATGTTATAATTATAGGTTTTAATTTGTCTTTGATTCAATTATTGGTATTAATTATATTCCAATTTCAATTATAGGTTTTAATTTCTTTATATTCCAATTTAATTGTATTATTATTATGTTAATTACAACTTCAATGTTAGCAAAAAATATTTTGATGAGTAAGAGCTTTCAATGGCAACTAATATTACCAATAGAAGCTTTAAAAAAAATCCAATTTATTGGCGGCGACAATGTCGCTGCTAAAAGTATACCTTTTGCAGCGACCCTTATGTCGCCACCAAAAAGACCATTTTTTGCAGGAACTTCTATGACGTCGCTGAAGATCAACTTTTAGTGGCGGAAAGAAGTGTCACCACCAAATCAACATTTTCAGTAATGACAACAACTTGCTACTGAAGATCAACTTTCAACAGCGATAGAAGGTGTCGCCGTCAAATCGATTTTTCAGTAGCAACAACAACTCGCCACTAAAGAACAACTTTTGGTGGCGACATTTTGTCGCCACTAATAACAACAATCAGCAGCAACAATTGCCACCGTTGAATATCTAGCATTTGCAGCGACAAATCTCTCCGTGGTGAATTTTTTAGTTTTTGGTGACCACAATTGTCGCCACCAAATGCCTATATTTGGTGGCGACCACTTTGTCACCGCCAAAAACTTTCGGTGACAATGTTTCTAGCAGCGATATAGGAATAACAAAAAGTCACCGCTATAAACCGCTAAAATTGATTTTTTTTGTAGTGTTTTTGCACTAAAATTTCTTGTCAAAATTTTCAGCCCATACAATTTGAATCATAATTAAAAAATGAACTGCAATCACTACTTATCGTTGGCAAATTCAAATCTTGAGATAGTTAATCTCTATTTAGTTTCTCACACAGTATTGAATATCATATAATAATTAAAAAAAAACTTTGATTACTTTTTAGTTTTTAACTTTTGGTTTATCATAGTTGCAAGGGAAAGAGCTGATTGGTGGTTTTTATATTATGCATGTAATTCTTTTTTATAGAGAACGAGTGAGCGAGGAAAATATATTTTTACAGGTTTTTTTTTAAAATAACTCTAATCATCATCATCATCATCATCATCATCTTCTTCTTCTCCTTCATTATCATCATCGTTTTAGATTTAAATTTCAAAAACATATCCAAAAAATTCAAAAATTAAAATTATTTAATAATGAATCAATATATAATTAAAAGAAGAAGGGAGCCACACTATATATTAGTCAAATAGTGCAGCTCCACCCCCTTGGGCTCCGCACCCTTTTATTTTTTTTATTTTTTTTTTGTTTTCTATTTTTTTTATTTAAGTGGATCCCATTAATCTTCATTTATTGTTTTTTTTCTTTTGCAATTAGGGTCCATTTTTTCTCAATTTTTTTAGGTGGCATGCATTCTTTCTTTTTTTTTTTGGCTAATTTTAATCTCTTTTAACTATAAAATCTATATTAATTTTAATTGATATTATTTGATATTATTTTTTTAGATAGGGAACCAGTGTTGAAATTCTTTTTAAATTTAATATATTTTACAACTAAACAAAACATCCCTCATGTTCCTCCGCGCCGCCCAAGGGAGAGAAATCTATTTATTTTTTAAGAAAAAATATATTATCCTTCTTTTTTCAATATCATCAAATTTTATATTTTTTATAATAAAATTATATTATCAAGGTTGAGTTAGAGAATTTTTTTTTAACACTAAGGGTATTTCTAGTTGATAGCTGATAGCTAATCATTTTGATGTATAGAAATTTTTTAAATAGATTTTACCTCTTTCAACAAAATCTTTTTGATATACATAATAAGAAATCGAACTCAAGAATATATTTAAAAAATTCAAATATTTATCAATTAAGTATTACCTTATTAGATAGAAAACCATTTCAAATTTCATAGAACTTGTATTCTTAGTTAGCTAAAACAAAGTCCATTTTCTTTAAAAACTAGATTGCGGAGATATGCTCTACATGTGTTTAAAATGAGTTATACTTTTCATCACTTATAATTTTTAATTTATAAATAATGTAATTTGTTATAATTTTGAATACATGGAAATGCTAAAATGACATTTGGTTCTATACCTGATTCCCCCCTCCTAAAATCCTAAACCCTTCCTGCTATATTTGACCTTAATTAGACGTTCATGCATCTTCATTGGTCAATCATCAAAATTTAGATCTCATAGCTCGTTTTTAAAATAAAATCTTAATTATGGAATTTAATTTGGATGATTCAAATCTTAAATTTTTATTTTAAAATTAAAATATCATTATTTAAAAAAGTAGTCCGTTCAAACTCTTTTTTAATTTTATGTCATGTTTCTATTCAACAAAAAAATATTAAATTAAATAAAAGGTATTAAAATGAAAATAAATAAAATTTAAGCAATTTTAATTTTATTTCCCGGTCATCGAATTCGAATCTGTGAATCCCCGTCACTTCACCTCCATTCACGTCCTCTTCCAAAGTCTCCGTTTCCGTCGAAAGCTTCTGCTCCTGGTTGGCGCTTGATACGGTTCGTTTTACCTGTCCCGTACAATTTAGTCATTTTATTCAGCCCTTGAGGTTATGTCGGTAAATTCCATCTAACTAACTACCGTTTTGGTACGATCCTTTTTGAGCATGCGAAAAGTGAAGTCCCTTACCTCCTCCTTCTCGAATTCCTCTGTTCTCTCTCTTCTTTCCCTCCTTTTCTCTGTTCTTTCTTATCTGAATCGCAGGTTCAATCGGCGCTTCATCACTCCGTCGCCAGTGAATTGGTCTTCATCCCGCAACTGCTGGTCTGTGTTTTCACTCCGTCGCTTCCTCCTCGGTCAATCCGTCCGTGGAAACTTCTTCTTTGGCTGTATGTAACAATTTGAGCAACGATTTTCATGGCTGTGCCACCGTCTGGTGATTTATAATTAAAAAAAGATGTATTTTTCTGCAATTGATTTTCTTTCTGAATGAATAAATCTCCGCATTCACGTTCCTTTCTGCATTTGATTTTCTATTTGTCTGATGCGCTTTCCCTTTTGTTCTTCATTTGCCATTCATATCCACTAGTGCTTAGGCGTAAAACATTAATGCTTGCTAAATATAATTTCACTAAATCTTTATATCTTCTTTGAATTGAATTTGAATAAGCATGGGAATATGTCAAAGGTTTGCTCATAGTGCCATTCTTACTTTTATGGAAGTCAATGATTGTTTCGTATAAGGGAAATGACCCATTATCCTACTTTCTTGGCCCTTCTTTCCCATAATTTGCGCATGAGATAGATAGGGACAGTAAATAATCTCTTTCTTTCATGTAAAAACGAAGAAAGGTAGTTGAAATCAAGATAAGTGTTAAGTATATCTTCTTCTTCTCGTGCCGCAAGCTAGTTTGATCTTTAAGTTTATTTCTGCTGGATATTAATGCTTCCCGAATTAGATTAGCTTACAATTGGATTATTGATTTTATTGACCCTACAAATCTCTGTATGTTATTGGTGCTGAGCCTGTTTCCACTATCTTTTGGAAACCAGAACTCTGATTTCTTCAATCTGTATCTTAGTTGCCTCAATTTGTTGCAACTTACATTATCATCAACATAAATATATGTTATCGCATGCGTTTGACTTTTCTTCTCAATCTGCTGCTCCTTTAGATTTCCAATTTGATTAGCCATCTACATGAAAAGATAATATTGCCACGCAGTTGATTGAACTCTTTTTTTCTAGTACTTTGCCCACTAAGCTAGAAACAAAGAGAATCAGTAATGCGTATGTTTGTAGGACTATACCTGCACTGACATTGCTTTTGTCTCTGTTTAATTTCTTTGATTTCTTAATAATTTGATGTTGAGGATTTGGTAAGGTGGTGGTTAGATATTATGTATTCAGAATCAAGGAGAATTCTACATATGAGAAGTGGTTGAATATCTGATTAAAGAATTTTTAAGATGAATCTTGGTTGATATTCTATTAATGAATGGCAGGAGAAGCTGATTGATATTAATGGAGAAATACGAGAAGTTAGAGAAGGTTGGAGAAGGGTCTTATGGGAAGGTATACAAGGCAATAGATAAGGCCACTGGGCAGCTGGTGGCTCTGAAGAAGACACGACTGGAGATTGACGAGGACGGAATTCCTCAAAGTACTCTTCGAGAAATCTCCCTCCTTCAGATGCTCTCCCAGTCCATCTACATTGTCCGCTTAATCTCTGTCGAGATCGTCGACAAGCCTATGCCGGTGCTCGTTGCTGGTTGCCAGCCCCGTACCAAGCATGTCCTCTACCTGGTCTTTGAGTACCTGGACACTGATCTTAAGAAGTACATTGATTCTTACCTCACGTGTCCTAACCCCAGGCCTCTTCCTCCTGCCCGTATTCAGAGCTTCCTTTACCAGCTCTGCAAGGGTGTTGCCCACTGCCACAGCCATGGCGTCCTCCATCGCGACCTCAAGCCCCATAATATTCTTCTTGACCAGCAGAGGGGAATTCTCAAGATTGCTGACCTTGGTCTTGGACGAGCCTTCACCGTTCCTCTTAAGAGCTACACGCATGAGGTTGTCACCCTTTGCTACAGAGCACCTGAGATTCTGCTGGGATCCACTCATTACTCCACTGGGGTTGACATGTGGTCTGTCGGATGCATTTTCGGTGTGTAGTCTGCAATACTCATCTCCTATGCTTTTATCTCTGTCAATAGATGCTTAATCCGGCAACTTGATTTATAGTTGCAGATGATTTCATATTTCTAAATCGCCAAGTTAGTTTATATAGCTTGGACCTAACTGAATTTTGTTTTGTAGCTGAAATGGCGAGAATGGATATTTTGTTTCCGGCGAACTCTGAGTTCCGACAGCTCCTAGTCATATTCAGGTTGAATATCGCTTTTTATTTAACATCATTCTGCTGATGCTGTTATTTTCAGACCAAGAACATGCAACATTCTTACCTGTTAAGTAAAAAATGTTTCCTAATTTTCACTTTTATCTAGTTTTGTATTATTTGGAAATTTCTCACATTTGTCTCTATCTTGTAGCCTTTCCATGCTTAAGATTAGTTCCTACTTTTCAAAGTCCAGCTAAAAAACATTGACTTCATCTTTATATGTGATCCTTGAAGCTTGTTGGGAACTCCAACTGAGGAGATATGGCCAGGAGTTACCTCTTTGAGGGATTGGCATACCTACCCAAAGTGGGAACCACAGAATTTGGCTTTGGCTGTTCCAGCCTTGGGAGCTGACGGAGTAGATCTTCTCTCAGTTAGTATTTTGTTTTCAACTGATTAGTCTCTGTGTGTTTTGCATAAAACTTCTGAGAAAAAGTTATTATGAACAAAATAATTACTATTAGTAGAAGAGAAACATGCAGTCTTAATTGCATAATTTTGGATGAGGACCAATATATTGATATGATTCTGTAGTCAAGCCTTAAACATCCATTGAATTCAAGCATGGCATTCCGTTTAGATGCATATTATATGACCATTCTGCAAAATAAAGTGACATGAGAATCAATACTAGAACACACTAATTAATTAGTGATAATATGATTGAGACAAATACTAAATAACTTTGTTACACAGAGGTTAACAAATACCTTGTGGCCTTTAATGGAAAAAGCCTTCTTGTCTTATGTTTTCCAATGTAAATAATCTCAGTTCTTCCAATTTGCTTCTTCTTTGTCAGTTGTGAAATTTGTACATGCATAAAGGAGAGAGCCAACAAAAAATGGGGAATCAAGTGAATTTTGATTTTCATCAGAAGATCATATTGAACATTGGAAAAGACTATCCTGGAATTAAAAAGTATATATAATCTAGATGTTTTGTTTCAATCTTAAGTAGGACAATAATAACTCAGTGATGTATCAGTAGTATATCATAAGTTTTAGCAGTTTCACTTGGTGATCTAAAATCATATTCTCTGGATTTTAGGAACTGATTTGTGTTTTGCCGTAACATCTTGACCAGCCAGACTACATGCTACCTTCATTTTCGCTGGCTCCCTTCATATGTTCTCTTGTTTTTTCCTGAGTAATTGAATGTGATATTCGTTTCTTGCAGAAAATGCTAAAGTATAACCCTCCTGAGAGAATCTCTGCCAAGGAAGCACTTGATCATCCCTACTTTAACAGCCTTGACAAGTCTCAATTTTAATCACTTATTTCTAACTCTAGTCAAAAGTTTATGTACAGAGACTAGATAAAATCGTTTGTCAATATTATGTGTACATATGCATCTGTTTGGCAATATTATGTGACAGTTGTACCATTTCATCATCTTGGTCATGTGGAAAGTTCAATGGAAGATTCCTCCATGGATCCTACTTTTCCAGGTGTTGCAAATGTTACACCTTTGTGGTCAGTTCATGAAGGATCGCCCTAGAGGAAAGGGGCTTGAAAAGTCTTGTTCAGGTTGAAAATTGTATATACAATTATTTTGTAAGTACATGGAATTTGAATTTTAAAATTCTTTATTTTGTTAAGGTCATTTATGAGCATAAGATATTGTTTCTGGATGGTGGAAAGAAAAAGCAAGAACTTGTTAAAATTATATGTATCCTGTTTGGCTTCATTATTGGAAAGAGATTCCTTTAAATTAAACGTGTTCTATTATACAAACCTATATACTTATAAATTATATGCATCCTGTTATCACTTCCTATTCAATAATATATTAAGTTTGAATAAAAATTAAACGTGTTCTGTTATCAATATTTCTTATTAGCATGATAGGAATTGCGCATAGAACAATAAAATCCGTGAACTATGCGAAGTGATGCAATTGGAGTGATTATATTTATGAAGTAGCATCATCTCTATATATAACTGTCATGAGTGATACAACTGATCATATAATGTGATATGCACCTAATAATACTCATTATATCATATCTACTTACCAATAATGCTGTATTTATGCCATGACAATTGACAGTAATAAAATTATCTATCACTAGTCATATATGGTGCATTAATTTTTCGTTTTTAATGAAAAAAAGAAACGTAAAAGATGATCTTAAAACATTAGTATGTGTTCAATCAGATTTTTTTTATTAATCAAATGAAATTTGAGTAAAAAAAAAACTAATTATAATTTACATAATTACCATTGATTTATGATGTATAAACGATAATACTCAAATAATAAAGCATGCCGCAAGAAGCTACAACAAATCATGAAATTCTTTCTTCCCATGCACTTGAATGATGTCACTATTGGAGAAAAAATTATACAATAAAATAAAAAACATATATATAATATGATATTTTTGTGTGAGTCGGAAACGTGGTCATGTGACTTGCAACTTAATGAATTAATTCATTGTTTGAAAGCTTATGGAAAGCAGAATCCAGTAGCATGTTTACTATACATACAACATAAAGGGACAAATTTAACCATAATTCATATTAAAAAAAAAATAAGCATCCGGAAACTGTATTAAGCACGGTAAAAAAGATGCATAATTATAAATTTCGAAAAAAATAGCCTTATAAATTAATATACACATTAACCAATTATGGTAATAAAGCATGACAATCAAAACAAACTGACCAAACAGTGAAAAATATAAAACGTTATGATCACTTTGAGGAACCAAAAAACTCATGCCAACATTGAAAACAAAAAATTGACCTTTTTTTTTTGTTGGCTAGAAAAAAATTGACCGTTTAATTATTGGACTTTGCACCACCATGCAATTATAACTGTTGGAGGCCGTGGCTGGTTAGCAACTCAGAATCAACCGAAAGAATGGAGCCTTTTTTATCAAAAAATAAATTTTAAAATAATCAAGAAATATTTCAAATTTCCAAGTCCGTATGATATACCAATTTAATTTAAACCGGTAACAAACTTATAAGCTTTTAACTAATAATCACATATTTTTAAATGTAATAAATATGAGTGAATAAAATTAATTGTATTAAATTTAATCAGAATATTTTATTTAATCAACTTTAGTGTGGTTTGACCTGAACTCATTAAATCAATTTAATTAGTTAATTATGTCATTTAATATATATTTGAAATCTAATTTGAAAATTCTGGATTCAAGGTTGATTTTAATATGATTCATAACAAATTTAACTTCATTACACTATATAATTATCTTTATGTCAAATAACAGTATTTAATTATTATGGATTATTAGAAATTAATTAATACAAATTTTGAAAGTTTAATTCAAAATTGTTTAGAAATATTTGATATTAAATGTTTAAATTTCACGTAAAACTACTTGATTATTTTGCAACTAAAAAGATTTGATGGTGGTTTGATCATAATTCATACCAGATTTCACATTTGTTATATATCCTTATTAATTCAAATTAAAATATATAATGGAATTAACACATTATAAAGGAATTAACATATATTTGATGTTTGATTTATTATTTTATCAAAGTAAAATAAGCTAAAAAAGAAAGAATTGTAATATTATGTAGTATATAAATTTTCAATGTCGGCGTGGTCATCTTGAAACTAGTTAATTTGCATAGTCATGAGGATCATGTCATCCAAAACTGGTAGATCATCAAAATTGTTAGTTGGGCAATTGTATCCACATCAAGAATCATAATATTGTTTAGCATAACATACATAGGAGACTAGAGGGGGAAAAAAAAAGGAAAAATTCGGTTGGGGGGTTTTACAATTAACGTGAATTCAAAATCATCGACCCTATTTCAAACTGACTAATTGACTATCATCGGTATTAATTGATTGAAGGAATATTGAATACACGATTAAATGGATTTTCACTTCAAATCATACATACATCATTTTCAGCACTTTCCATTACACTGAAATTAACCATGCCGATGTGGATGAGTTCAGTACACATTATATCATTACGTGGCATTCCATCCCATCAGCATTTAATAAATTTAACGCAGAGTTAATACTTATCACCTCTGATTTTATATATAAAATAGATAGATAAACAAAAAAATTTATTTCGGGTTTGGTGCAAATATACATGATCAACTTTAGTTTATATCTATAATCTATATATTTATAAAATTTCATATAAATTATATTATTTATAAGTTATGGAGAATGCTATTTGTGTTGAATTTCACAATTCTCTATATTATTATTATTATTATTTAAACTTCTAGTTATTCATCTAAACTTTTGTACAAATTATTATTATATAATAATATAATATTTAAACTTTTAATTGTTCATCTAAACTTTTGTACAACTTGATATATCATTTACTGCACAGAAAAAAATAGTTAAGGAAAATAAGAGATTTGATCAGAAGGTAAAATTTTGGCCAAATAAAAAATCAGAAATTAAAATAAACATAAAGAATTACAACTTAAAATAAGTAAGGCTGACAATCTTGCAGTTTTTAGAACACATTTGTTATCTGTTAGTATATATTTCATCTTATTATCTTCTCCAATCATTAGATAGGATCCGAATTAGATTCGAATCATGTTCTCATGAGTCTCTCTCCATTCCCTCTCCTGTGCTTCAAATAGTTGCTGTCCAATGCATTCTCTCCAATTCATTCATAGAATTGGAAAAAAAAAAAAAGGAGTCTTAGATTAATATTAATTTATGAAATTAGTTAAGTTGTCCATTTAAAAGTTTAATTATAATTTTAGCATTTAAATTTTGAAACATAACATGCAATCACAAAAATAAATCATAATGTATAAGTTAAAATTAATGTCTCAACAATTAAAAAACTTAAGAAAAATGCGCATAAAAATGAAGCAAAAAGGAAATTATTAGATACATCGAATATCAAGTGATAACCTCAAAACGAAAACGTCATATTATTTTTAACTTATATACTGCATTTTATTTTAAAATCCAAATATTCAAATTGTAACTACCTCGTCCGGCCAAAAAAAAAATGTAACTACCTAGGAGCTTAATTCGTTTTCCTTTTTTTGTCTAATAATAATAGAAGTTCAAGAATAGAATTTTATATTAAAAATGTACTATAGGGTTTAGATGAAAGCACCAATACGAAAAGCAAATTTGCACGAAAACGACAGTCCAAACTTCTTTGATTCGTTAGATCAATAAATCACTTGGAAAATCCAAACCTCTCCCTGACATTCGAAATCGTCTCCCCCTTCCTTCGACAATCTCTCTCAGAAGCTGCCAAATCGTTTGAGGAAGAGATGGTTTTGTCTCAGAAACTCCACGAAGCTTTCAAAGGTACTGTGGAGAGGATCACTGGCCCGCGAACTGTCTCAGCCTTCAAAGAAAAAGGAGTTCTCAGTGTCACTGAGTTCGTTGAAGCCGGCGATAATCTCGTCGCCAAATGCCCCACCTGGTCTTGGTAATTTATTGGACATACCCATTGGGTATCTCGGAAATTATTCGAATATTTGCGTATTTTTCCTGTTTCTTGATTGGGGAGAGGGTACTGGATCGTTGCTTTAGTTTGAAGCTTTGTTTAGGTAATCTTATAACTTTAGGGAGAAATTCTTATTATGGGGTAGATATATTATTGTTTCTCTACTGGAGGGTCTGGTGTGATAGTGTTATGACAGGGGGTTGGGGCTTCGAGTTGGATTTATGACGATTAGCCAGCCACTAACCAAGTTTGAATCTTCTTTATCCATGTAAATACAATATATGACATAAATAGAATCTTAAGAGTTACTTTCTTCTAGTTCCTGGTTTTCTACTTTATGCTTATGTTGATTATATTTTTCGTCATGAAAAATAGGGAATCAGGTGAGCCTAGCAAGAGGAAGCCGTATTTACCACTAGAGAAGCAATTCTTAATTACTAGAAATGGTAAGAGCAGACAATGAAATTGTGCTCCTTATGCTATTTGTTTTGGTTTACTCTCAGTTATTAGAAGCAGTTATTTTCTCTTTGAGAAATCATTATACTAATTCTGATTGTGCTTCCGCACAATTGTTCTGAGTTCTAATCTGTCTCAGCTCGACAGTTTATAGTAATTGCAGTTGGTGATATCGGGAAACCAAGTAGTTGGTGATAAATATTATAAATTTATCATGTGCTTAATTTTCTAATAAGCAAACTATGCATACTTGGGAGTCTTATTTAGCATTCCTATGAATTACAACCACAAGCAAACAAGAAAGAATGGTGATTCCAGAATTTCAATTTTCAGTTGTTTGATTTACATAACAAAGCTTGTTAGGCCATTGTAGTGGTATTGTAGAACATTTTGCAAATAATGTGTAAACAGGAGGACCTAAACATATTTGTCTGTGCCCATTAATCTACTATTTTCATTATTTTGGGGTCTCTTGTTTCATTTAGAATAAACTTGTAATACTTAGGAACATGGTTGTCATGCTGCTTTTTCCCTGCTGACCCTCTGTCAAATTTGATGCATGCTGCTAAGGACAAACTAAAATTGACAAAGCATTTTACTAATGATGTTGCATTATGATGGTTTTGTTATTTAATACTTGTATTAATTATTATTAGTGACCATTTATTACGGTCAAAGATCACCAAAGGAACCAATGAGGAGAATTGATCTATTGATTTTTAACCCTATAAGAAGGTGTAGAGGGAGACCAAATAGAACACTAGGGGAGGTTATGATGTGGAATCTCATGATAAATGATATATCTAAAGAGATGATTTTTTATAGAGTTCAAGGGTGTCGTGTGATCTATGTAACAGATCTTATTTAGTAGGATAAGGTTGATATTGTTGTTGTTGTTATTGTTGTAGTGACCATTTATTAAGGACTGAGTGGATGGTGTGAGCGAGTCATATATGAAATTGTGGATATCTAAACTAACTTTTGCTGATGTGAACTTTGGTTCAGACTTCAGACAACATCTGGCCAAAGATTCTACTTTTTTTATTTTCTTTGTTTTTGCTTTTGGATCGTGATGCTATATGAGAGGTACATGTCATATGAGGGATGGTAGCAAACACAGGTGCTACAGGATATAGGGTAACCTAGATTAGAACTTGGTAGCTGAACAATAGGGATATTTTTTACTCTATTGATTTAATCATCCCATGCTGAATCAGATGTACTCTTACCTCTCTATTGTATTCCTGCCTCTTCCTCCCAACCATATCTGTCCTATTTGGTGCTGAATTTAGGATTTGTTTAACAGTGCCTTGTCTTCGAAGAGCTGCATCTGTGGAAGAAGAATATGAAGCTGCTGGAGGAGAAGTTTTACTTGATAATGAAGATAATGATGGATGGCTAGCAACTCATGGGAAACCTAAGGGTATGCTTTTGGCTAAAGTCTATATTGTGCTTTTGTATTATTGATCTTGTGTCTTTGCATTTTTCCTTTTAGAAAGCAAATCTGACGAGGATGAGAATTTACCTTCCTTTGAAAGCCTTGAAATCAGCAAAAAGGATTCCATTAAGCCAATTTCTACCTCCACGGGAGGTGATGAAGAAGAGGATATACCAGATATGGAAGAATTTGAAGAAGCAGACAATATTATTATAACAGATCCTGTAAGTTGATACCACATTCATCATCTTGGAGGGCTCTATGAATTCCTTGAAGTATAATAATTTAACATTATATTGCTTTATCATCCAATTGAGCTACTCAAGTCCTTTTTAGATCATTAGAAACCAGAAGGAAAAAATTCAGAATGATGGATGAGTTTATCAATGCTTTATGGTTTTTCAATGGGTTTGTTTTTATCTGGTGCGTTGCTGATGTTTCAGTTATCGCCTGTTTAGAGAACTATTTTCTTTAGGAGATCAGGAATATCTGCTTCCCTCTCCTCTTTTAAAAAAAATGATGAAAGTGATTCTTACAGTTAGTAGGAATTGTTCTACAAGTCTCTAGTAGTATTGTTTTAATACTTTTTGAACTATCTTTATATTTGGTAGTTTCCGTTTTGTCAATCAAATGACTATAGAAATATCTATTTTTAACTTTTTAAAAACAATAGAGGTATTTTACTGTGGAACTATGCATATTGTTTGTTTGAAATCCATTTTCTTTTGCATATAATTTTTATTTGGAGCCAAACTGTCGCACATGGAAGAAGCCTTTGCTCTTCCTCCCCATGTTGTAGTGGCCATTGTCCAACAATATCATTAAGCTCCTTTATTGTTTAGTCCTATATACCAACTTCTCTTTTAGACTGGAATTTTATTTTACATTGTTAGACAATTTTCTTGACCACAACCTCCATATAAGTTGTTCGCATCCTCTTTCATTTTTCTAATCAGAAGTATGGCCAGAGAAATAACCTTGCTATGAATTAGAATCAGAAACTTGAGCGAGACTATAATGTTCAAACTAATTAGGCATTGAAAATTCTCAGTGACACATATAAAATAGAATGTCACACTTGGCCTTGAGTATGTTGATTTCATAAGCATATTTTAAGCACTATTTCTATCTCTTAAGAATCATCACACTTGACCTGGAGGATCTTGATTTCAAAAGTCCGTAGCACTGGATGCAAGACCTTAACTGTATATTTAGTTATAGTTTTTGATAAAAATCTCAATGATTGCGGATGAGTTAGTACAACACCTTATAGCATTTCCATCAAGTGAGGATTTACTCACTTAAGCTCTCTCTCTCTCTCTCAACCCAGGATCCTTGTAAAGCATTGGCAATGACCCCACAACCACATTTTTAATGCCTTGGTTTTTGAACTTCTTACTCACCACTACAACCACACCTCTGTTCAAGGTCTTACAATTTCACTGTTACTGTATGAGTGGATCATGATATACCTGAATATGAACCTTAATTCAAATATTTCAATTATAATGGATTTTGTTCACTTACATTATTTCTTTGCACCCTTTTATATAAATCTGCATTAGCTTGGTTCTTTCTAAATGATTTACTTCTGTTGTTTCTATTTTCTTGTTACTGATATATGAATTCTGATGTGTCATTTTATGCTGTTATGCCAAATGGGTGCAACTCTTCAGTCCACATATCTAGTAGCCCATGAACCTGATGATGATAATATTCTTCGAACCCGAACATATGACGTCAGCATCACGTAAGATCAGTTTCAATATAGATCTTCTTGATTATCATTTAATACATTCCCCACCTTCACTTTAGAAAAACTTATTCATTTAAGATCATGTAGTTCAGTGATGTTATAAATATATAATTGACTTGTTATAATTGCAGTCTATTTATTACCTATTTTATATTAGAAACCAATTACTGTTCTGGCAATTATTTAGAAAAGCTAGCCTTTTTCTTGTTTTGCAGGTATGACAAATATTATCAAACCCCTCGAGTATGGCTTACTGGATATGATGAGGTCATTATTACTCACTTGACCCTTGCCACTTATATATTTTAATTTCAGTGTAGTGATTTACACTGTAGCTATTAGTACACACACTCAAAGGTTTACCCTATAGTGCTTATGAACTTGACATATCCAGGAGAAAAAAGAAAAGAGCTGGTGGGTGCAGAAGGACAGAATGGAAAAATTACTACTTTAAATACGATGAATCAGGATGGGATTATGATGGAAATTCTTGTTTAGTTATGTAAATTATGCCTAGCTAAGTTCTAGAACTGGAAATATAGCAAAGGCAGGCCTAAATACAAGAGTAGAGCTTTTAAAAAAAAAAGAAGAAGAAAAAACTTCTTTATCTTTGAGAGCTAGAGTCTCTCCTCACCAGACTATCCTCTTGCCTACCTCTGTATCTTCCTCCCTTCAACCTAAGACCCTCCTCCTAACCCTAGCACTTTTTTCCTTCTTGGCCTGAAACCCTGGTGCAGTGCTTGCAAAATTAGTTGGACTTGTGGTTTCCTCCCGTTGGTACATTCCCTCTTCCACCAGTCCCCTACCCTCTTTTCCATTGATCCTCTTGCGTTGTCTCTCCCTGGTTCCCACTTGGTTGTCTCCCCTTGTCCCTTTTCTTCTATGTATATTTGTGCCTAGCACCCCAGCTGGTCCTGTCTGAATACCTTCAAGCCCATCATTTCTTCCCCCAGCAAGAGTCACCCGGGTATTTTCTCACCTAGAAGTCTCTTCAAATTAACCAATGTCTCCACCTTACCATCGGTTAGTCTCACCCCTTTAAGTTTCCCTTTGGGTTAGCCCATCAATTCCCAATCTCCACCTATGCCAAATTAGCTTTGGTTGAAACTATAGTGGGTAGAGTCTTCTGACTCTCAGTTGTGATAAATGCAGAACTGATCTTCTGCTTTACCTTGTAGAGATCTTCATCAATATTCCCTTGAAGAAAAATTTTCTCCACTTCTTTTGTCATAACATAATTGCAAGCGGAGTTGAATTTGACGATGACATCATTATCATGGGTTAATCTAGACACACTTGCAAGATTTTATCCATTTGAGGATCATGAAGTAAATCATTCAGCTTCAAACCAGATTCACTGCTACCTCAAAAACTAGGAGAATGCAACTTAAAAGCCTCTACATACTGTCCATTGCCCACATTAATGAGTCATACGATGTCTATGAACTGGACCTTCAAATTGACTAGCATCACTAGCAATGTAGAGCTGTTGGCACCATTGTCGAGGTACCACGCTCCACCTGACAGTCTTAGGGGATGCAAACCAAGCTGAAGAGGAATGAAATAAAGGATTGTTAGGGTCATCCCTCTTAAAATCAGGGTTAAATGTTCTATTAAACCAGCAATAGCAAGCAGTGGCTATGTGCCCTGATTTGTTGCATACTTGGCAAACTGGCTTTGTTTGCTAAGAGGACCTGGCTCTTCCTCTGAAACCTCCCTTTGCTCCCTTATGGTTCAACTCTTGTATTCTTCGCACTGTTCCAATCTTATATTCTTAAAACTAAATTGATGTACATATTATGTAAATGTTGCTTTGCTGTATTTTAGACATCCTCAAACTACTTTATTGATCACATCACCACTCCACAACTGTGCTATAGTACTCTAAATATTTGGTTTTTTTTTCCGGTTTTTCCAGGCTGTACAATTGAATATGGTGAAAGAGTAAGAGACAATAATATGTTTCTCACAACCACCTATTTGACATTCATAATAAAGCATCAAGTGAATGTCCTTTAGGATAAATATATTCAATTGCTCAGTATGCAAGATAATAATTCTAAGAATTCAATGAGAGCACTGGAACTTAAACCAACTGTACCAATTTATTGAATACCATTTTCTGTCTTATGGCAGTCAAGGATGCTCTTGCAACCAGAACTTGTCCTCGAAGATGTCAGTCAAGACCATGCACGCAAAACGGTGAGATAATACTTTTGAATGATTTTGTATAGTTGATCAGAATGGAATATTTTTATTTATTTGTGAAGTCCTTCAAGGAATGGATGTTATTCATTGAGTAAAATGTAATGATTATTGTCCTCATACATTTTCTTGATTTATTATTGTATTAAATCTTTTGGAGTTTCCACAATTCTGTAAATTTATGTCAATTTGTTATTCTCAATGAATCAATATGCAGGTAACAATTGAGGACCACCCTCACTTGCCTGGGAAGCATGCATCTGTTCATCCTTGTCGACATGGAGCTGTGATGAAGAAAATCATTGATGTGCTGATGTCACGTGGGGTTGAACCAGAAGTTGACAAGTAAGCCGTTTTTCTACCTCATAGAAGTTGTTTTGGTATTCAATTACTCCATGTGGCATAAATTGGCTTTTTGTCTGATATATGATAGCTCTTGTATTGGATGCTGTAACATCATCCGTACTTCATACAAATAGTTTTTAATTATTAACTTCAAAAAATTTTTTCATTAAAAATGTACTTTTTGCCTCTCCTTAGGGATCCAATAGTCCATATCTTCTGATATCTAGCTAGGTGAGATCTGACTAATGACCAAAGGTGTAAACGTTTTAGAGCATACAGTTAAGCATGCTCAACTGCTTTTTCCCCATTAATTAATTATATTATGATTTACCAACTGATTGGTATATATTAAAAAATTGTGTTTGTAAATTGGTGATGTTATCAGTCATTTTGATTTTCTGCAATAGAATTTGATGACATATGGCTGGATTCATCATATTTCATCGGAGAGCTGAGTTAGTCTCCTTTTGACTTGGTACTTCGTCTCCCCACGATTAATATTTCTCTGACTTCTTGAGCATCCACGTCTTATGAGCTAATAGTCACTATTGTATTACACCTTAAAACAAAAAGAAAGGAAAACTAAAATCCTAGTTGGTAAGTCTAACACACATTCTTCTTTTTGGCGAATAAAATGCAGTTTTTTTAACCTTAGCACTACTTTTCGCTAGTCATGTTCCTGCTAATGGCTGAGTACAGAAGCAGGAGTAATCTTTCTTCCTTTCTATTTCTTCTATATTTATATGAGGTGATACAAGCAGTTATTTATTTCCATAGGTATCTATTCTTATTCTTGAAATTCATGGCCTCTGTAATTCCAACGATTGAGTATGACTACACCATGGACTTTGATCTTGGCAGCTCCAGCCATTGACCAAGGTAATTGTTATTGCTATTTAACTGTCCTGTCATTTGAATTAAGGAATTATTCCTTTTAGTTAATCATATTGCAATTGATGTTGCAACCGTGCCTTTCTTCAATTCATATAACTCTGGTTGGGCATTCTACTGATTCTACTGATTCTCTCCACCATGACTGCTTATCTTGGCCACTGCCACTGGTTATGTTGTTAAGTTCTCATACATATCTTCTAGTTTGTTGTTTCAATAAAATTGTCATTCAATCTGGTTGAATTTACCAAATTGGGAGAGGAGGCGTTTTGCCCCACTTAGAATTTGAACCCATGCTTAAAATTGTGGTGCATCACATCAGTATGTTCACAAGGCTGGGGCTTTATTACAACCAGTTTAAAGCAATCCTTGCATAGCCTAATGAAGGCTTGCCTAGGGATCTTAATAGGGAAAAGCCAAGGAACACGTTTGGTACTGTTCTATCCTGCTTCCTGGTTGGTCTGACACTGTTGCTGACAAGGACAGGTTGAATTCTTCAGTCAATTTATCATTTGTATCTATTGGTCATTTCTTGAATCTTTTTATCCTATTATTCATTTATGGCTTGGTTATATCTATCTAGCTTGACCCTAAATTCTGCTTGAATTACCAGACCAAACTTCATCCTTTCTTTTTCCCATTGGAGCATGCATTTCACTTTCCAGGCTGGGTGGTAGATGAATGCCATAAAATTTCCTTATCCCTACATGATATTGATTTTTGTGGTTCTAAAATTGATCTGCTATACTTCTATGGAACAAATATTCCCTTGGGTCTGAGATTTTTGTCCAATTACTTGTGCCCTTACAAATCTGAGGGTCTTTGAGAGTAGAATACGTCTTGGTCAATTATTGCATTGCAGTTGCAATGGAACTTCAGTGTAATTGCAGGGCCATGCTTAATTTCTTATGAGGTTGTCTTCATTGGATCCTTTGTTTTGATGACTATGGGGAGAAGTTTGAGGGTTGCTTCTCTCTTGGCATAGGGTATGAAACCCGGTAGAAGAGGCTCTAAATAATTATCAGCGAGGACATTCTGATTGAGAAGTTCTCTTAAATGACATTCTTCTCTGTTAATATTCTTTCCCTTTAGGCCTTGCTGGTAATTGAGGAGCACTGACCTGAAACCTTGGCTCATTTGAATCCCTATGCATGGTAATGTAATCAAGTTGAGCAGAGCCAAGCATTATCTATGCTCATGCTTGTTCGTTTAGATAGACTGAGCCCCATTTTAAGTCCAGCTTGAGTAGTTCATGAGCAATGTTATAAATATAATGAGTACATGTATGCATATGTGAGATGATGTGTGTATATAAGAAAAAAAAATGTAGAAAAGTAAATGCTATAATAATATTTAATTATATAAATGATTTGTTTGTTACATTAAGAAAGTTTGACATTTAGACACTTGTACATCATCTCACCCTTAATACCAACTTCAGGTGGCTATAAACGATTCTGTCCATCTAGGACTTGTGAAGTCATGTATAAAAAATTATTATACTTTATTAATAACCAAATTGTATGCAATTTTTAAAGAGTTTTAATATGGTTCAACTCTTTTGTTTGTAATAAATAAGTGGAGTGAAATTAAAACTTTTAGAAAGTTAAATCCAAAAAATTTACAAACAATTCCATTCATTGGCATACCTAGCTGTGTCTTAGCTGGTTGGTAAAGAGGATAAATTTACCATTTCTGTACCTCATGATCATGAACTTGGCAATTATTATGGGTAATACATATGTAGCCTTAAACTTTTTCTGCTGCTTTTACCTGCACAGCATAGTAAAAATTTCTTTTCATTTTCTTTTTTCCTTTTTTTTTTTTTTAAAGACCAATCAGATTCTAGAAGTCACATTATGTCTCAACTAATCTGAATCTAATCCGAATCAATTCAAGTCGGATCACATGAGTGTGAAGCTCTCCCAATTTTTTCCATAAATAAAGACTTGAACCTAAACCTCCCTTAACAGGAACAAGTGCCAAATCACTTAAACCAATTGCCCTTGGTTCATTTTGCCCTATCTTTATTGTTGGCCATAATGTATGGCCTTTGCTGAGATATCAATGATTATATATGCCATTTATTGACACATATTTCTCATTGTGGTGATTTGAACTTCTTTCATTTTTCAGACGGAAGCTGCAGATTTCAAGTATTAATCAGTCTGACTTCTCGGTCTCTTCTTCATTGATCCAATGCACAAGAACTTTAATTTATTTTTCTTTCACGAGAACTTCAATCTATTTTTCTTTCTTTTGTGCACATATTAAAACTAGTATTACTTTGATTAAGTGTACATGTCATGTAAAGTATGGCCTTGTGCTCATCAGGAGGATGGATATAGATTTATATGTACAGAATTGACACGCCACTCATGAAACAGGCTATTGTTATGAACTTATGGTGCTCCTCCTAAGACATTAGACATTGTTTGATATTTCTCGTGTCAATCTTCTGGTGGTGATCTTGCAATTATCAATAAACTTATATCATCAATATTAATATCAATATCACCTGTAAGCTATACTAATATCAATATGGCATGTTAAACTTGGGTTTTGAGTCGCATTCTTATCAACTGAAATGGACTAACTTTCATTGGTAATTAAGATGATGTTTTGTTTGTTAAACTTTGTGTAATATATAGAAAAATGTATTTAATTTAGCAAAAGTTATCGTAAGTTAATTAAGTGTAGATAATCTAATTGGAAAACAAATTAAGGATCTGTGTAGTATGTATAACTCCAATTAAGGAGCTTCTTGTCGCCTGTTGCATTGTGGAGAAAATCTGACCTAGACGTATCTGACCAATGCCATATTGAAGAAGATATGTTGTGGTTGTCACTAATTATAGATTTATTAGCGTTGATGAATATTTTGCAACCATTATCAAGCAGCTTGTGCCCTTAATGAGTTGGGTTTTTGTAGAATGCAATGATTATATGAAAAATGATCTTCAGCTTTTTTGGTTTAAATTAAACAAAACAAAACTATTGATAATGAAAGTAAGAATATAATAAATATTATAAGAAAAGGGAAGATATTTTTATTGGGAAAATGACACGTTTTAGGGCTAAAAATTTTAAAAAATATACTTTAAACTTGCATAATTTCTAAAACATACTAATATACTTTTTTTGTAAATATTATTATTCAGATGAAAGACGATTTACCCCTCTCTTTTTTCCCTTTCCTCCCTCCTCCCTCCTATTTTTCTCTCTCTCTTCCTTCCTCTTCTTTGTCCATCTCCAATCTCCCTCCCTCTTCTCCTCCTTCTTCCCTCCTCCTTCCTTTTCCTCCTCACACCATCCCTCCCTTCATTGATAAGAACAATGTTGCCCCTTCTCCATTTGTCCTCCGTCTTCTTCAATCATAACCAAGCACAGATCTAAGACTCAACGACATCAACATGAATGGAGAAGAACAAAGAAGATCCACCATCATCTCCCCATCCCTTGTCTCCTCAATCTCTTGTCATTGTCGCAATCCACAAGTCCCATGAGATCCATCATCACAGAACCGAGATCCACTGTTATAAAGCTTATAAAGCTCAAATCTACCATTGCAAAGCCCAAATCTACCATCATAGTGCTTCTCCCTCCTTCTTTCTCTTCTGCTACCTACACCCAATCTTTATTTTCTCTAGTGAGTTCTTCTTTTCTTTGGGTTGTTACTGATTTTTTTTTTTGCTGGGTTTGAAATATTATAGATATAGAGTTGTGCAACTTTTATAAAATGAAAATATATATAGATCACCTACAAATCTAGGGAAGATAGTTGCAAATTCAAGTGTATCAATTGCAAATGTGTATGAGATTATTTTTTTTCTTTAGTTAAAAATGTACGTGTATTCATTGCAAATCTAGGTAAAATAATTACAAATTTATATGTATTAGTTGCAAATACCTGTAGAATTATTTTTTTTGGAATGATATTATCTATAAAGTTATATTGCATCCAATTACAAATTTCTGTGTGATAGTTGCAAATATAAGATTATTAATTGTAATTGCATCATAATTAATTATAAATCCCTAAGCTTGGGTTATAAATTATCAATTCTCAGTTGTAAATAGGAAATGATCGATCATCAAAGGAAAGTATCTCTGATGGTCGACCATATCAACAACTCAATAAAAGTTTCTATTGCTGATAAAGTCGACTATTGCCTCAATTGCAAATTTACTAACATCCATTGCAAATCTCTAGACATCAATTGCAAATGAATATATTCAATTAATTAATAATTTTAGCACAAAGTAATGGAGGGAAAATAGTCATGTCACGAATCAAAAATTATTTCAAATAGATATTTTGGTATCTCATAATAATTTCGTAAGTTTAATGTATATTTTTAAAATTTTGTTGTCTCTAGAGGTATTTAATTGTCATTTTTCCTTTTTTATTTCTTATAAATGAAAATAAAAAAAATTCAAATTGAAAATTTTATTATAAAATTAAATTATTATAATTTTTTTAAAAAAATAATAAGAATAATTATTAGAAAATAGAGAGGGACGGAAATTGGAAATGGCTTTCCGCTACGACATGCTTGAAACCGTTTATTTTTGGGCTGAGAACAACTCAAGAACATCAAATGGGCTTGATAAAAACCCACTTCCTTTTTTTTATAAACAATAAACCCATTTCTCTCTTCCATAATAGTTTTTCTGGAGCCTGTTTTCCCTTTTAATAATTAACTCCTTTTCTTTAAAAAATATTAGGAAAGAATTCACCTTAAAAATAAAAAAATTAAATTGAGTTATAAATGAAATTATAATAAATATAAATTTGATATAAATACTATTTACTTCCATCTTTGTCAAACTTATTTATCAATTAATGATTGTGTAAATATTTATTACTTATTTTAAGCTATATATTTTGTCAAAAACTGAAAAAAATCAATTATTCACTATCTATCAATGCTTATAAAAAAGGAATAATTTGGTAAAAAAAAATAATAAATTGTCTCAATATGTAAATAAATAATAAATAACTACAATATATTGAAAAAAGAATTTGTTTTTGCTAACGATATTTAAAAAAGAATTTAAAAGCATAATGGGCAGTGCATGGCATTAGTAAATAAGATTGCCAACTGTGTCACTAGAGCAATGAGCCGTTGTTTTCCCCACACGTAGCCACTTAGCTGGCAAAAATGCAAAATCTCCATGTATTGTTAAATTGTACAAGTTATAAATTTATTTCTAAACATTATATATTACTATCACATTCTTATTAAATAAATTCATAATGAAAATATAAAAAAATGGTATGGTTTTCCTTCCGAAATTTCAACGCCAAGAATAGAAAAGTCTTTTTCCTTTTCTAGGTTTATATTCCCCACACATATTCGAAGATGTTTTTGAGTTCACATTTTGTTTGAACCATTCTTTAAAGCTTTTAACATAGAAGTGAGATGTATATTCAGATATATAATACATTCTATACATCCCTATATATAGAAAAGACCTATAATTTTGTACCTTTTGAACAAGAAAATTGCCTTTAAATACCTTAGAATCTGCATCTAACAGTACAATTAATACACAGAAGATAGTGACTGAGAAAGCTGAAGTGCACATAAACAAAATGAAGAGTCGCCAACTCTCTTTTCTTTGTCTAGCTCTCTTCCTCTCTGCAGTTGCTGGAGACTCCAGTGTAAGTTCTCCATTTCTTTCACGGTCTTTTGCCGAACCATCTTGGATTGTTCTTTAGCTTCTCATAAAATCAAAGCCAGAAAAAAAAATCATGTTCTTTTTCTTTTGATATAATAATTATCTTTCTTTGGTTATATTGGAGCATTATTAAACTTATATAAAAGTAGTTTTTCTATTCACAGGCTTAAAGTCCAGACCTTATTTAAGATTGTAAAGGATCACATTCTTTTTCTCTTGCTTACCAATTGATGTGCACGAATCACCACCATGGTCGCTTTCTCTTCCTTATTGAGCCATCTAATGCACATTCGATCGGACTAATTTGGATCGAATGAACCACTTGGATCAAAGTTTAACATGAGAATGGATCTACATGGTTTATATCACTAATTTAGATGATTTATCTATAACTTTCTTATTGGATGAATAATGAGCCATCTAAGACAGATCTTCTCTTTAAATTCCAGTTTGCATTATGCATTGAATGTTCAAATTCCTAAACTCAAACTGTTTTTTTTTTTTTTGAACTTTTAGGAGATTGATAGCTATTATCTTTTTCTTTCTGGATCAGTATGAAAGAAGTTTATGTAAATTAATCTCACTTGGACATTTCATCGAACAGAGGGACTGCGTTTATACACTGTACGTGAAGACAGGTTCGATCATCAAGGGCGGAACTGATTCCCAAATCAGCGTGACGCTCGGCGACGCCTCAGGCCGATCCGTGTGGGTCCCAAACCTAAGGCTATGGGGCCTCATGGATCCCGGCCACGACTACTTCGAGCGAGGCAACCGCGACGTGTTTAGCGGCCGTGGCCCCTGCATCGGATCACCGGTGTGCCGCCTCAACCTCACCTCCGATGGCACCGGAGCTCACCACGGCTGGTTCTGCGATTACGTCGAGGTCACGTCGACCGGGCCCCACAAGCCCTGCTGGCAGACCATCTTCTACGTCGACCGGTGGCTCGCCGATGATGCTCCACCGTTCGATCTGACCACCGTGATCGACGGTTGCGACGGTGCGGCGGAGATGAAGCGCAAGAGATTGGTTGTAGGCAATCCAAAAAGGTCTTCGTCATGAGCGTGAGAGAATGGGAGGATGGAATAATCTGATGAGTGCTAGTCAATGCTTGGGTGGGATTATCATCGTGGCCGAAGGAAAAAGTTTGGGATTACCATGGTTCAAATTTCAGTGAAGAGTTCTACTTAAAAATAAGGACTACTAATTATATTTCATCCATGTTTATGGGCCAAAATTATTTGCTTGAACTCCACACCTTCTTTTAAGTTGTGTTGACTGATGAGTGGCCATTTAAATTATTTTTTATAAAAAATCTGTTAGAATAATTATAATTTTTAAAAATAATATTTAAATAAAAATAAGAAAATTTATTACAAATTTATTTAGATAAAAAATGATAAATAAAAATCACAATTTAGTTTATCAAAAAGTAAACTAATCAGGCCTTGCGTTGGTTCCTGCACAATCCAATTATCATTAACAATAGTATAATTCATTATAAATTTTATTATGATAAGCTTTATTATGTATATATAGATATATCATTCCCATAACTAAATTCCCAAATATCCTTCCATCTAAAATTACAATTAGTGATTTTGTAATTTTTTTTAATTAAAAATTACATCAACATCATCATCATTATCATCCTAAACTAAACTGAATAAATGGAAGAAACATCCAACAGAACCCACGAAGCAAAAATACTCCATCAAGCTTCTAGATGCTGACAAACTTGTCCTTAATCCATATTCAAATCACCACAAGGCATTCTCCTTCCTCACCAGTCACTAGACATCCCCACCCAACAACCTGTAAATACGTAATGTGTGTTGTGTGGCATCCCGCGAGTGGTTGAGATTGTGCTTTACTACAAACGACACCGTTTCACTACAAGGACCTCAGCTCCCAAATGCAGTTAAGATATGACCCCAGCTCATTGTAGATTTCATGTGTGCTGGGCATTTGCAAAAAGCTGGAGACTTAAAATATTTTCTGGCGGTGCATAAGGACACATGGCAATTTGTGGAGCATCTGATGAAAGCAACGGCATAGATGAAAAGTACTTACCCACATGCATGCTACTCTTTATAGAAGCTGAACAAACCATGTCCCAAAAATAGATAGATCCCTCCATCACCTCAAGCTTCTCCATATGTATGTATATAGATACATATTACAGAAGGGACTTGCTTTTAGCTGGCTCCTCTTGATATAGCAGTCACTCTCTTTTCACTTCATATACTTCCTCATTTAATATAAGAAACAAAAGATAAAATTAAATAGGTTAAAAAAATCAATAAATTTATTTAAAATATAAAATAGTTTAAAAAAAACTCTTATTTAATATTATTAACTTTTACATTATACAATTAATATAAATAAATTATATTACTGATTTTTAGAAAAAGTATCATCTTAATTTGGGGTATTTTTAAAAAAAATTATTAAATACATCAAATAAACTCTTATATTTATTATATTTTAAAACATAAAATTTTTTTCAATTGTCCCTTATGTTAAGCAGGGGAGGGAGTATCAATCATTCACAGGAGCTGTCTTTCTTCTTTCTGGGATACACGTGAGAGCTATCAAAGAAATTTGGATCACCCAGCAACATTGTCAATGAAAGAGTAGAGCTCATATATAATTTCGTCGTCGTTGGGAGGAAACTAATGAGTTAGATCTACTAGTTTTCTCAAGCCTTGTTTAAATTGGTTCGACAACCCACCATGTCTTCTTCCCCATACCTTCTTCTCCAACTCCGCCATGTCATCCAAACCTTTGGTAGTTTCAAGCATGAGCATTTAATGAATGGCCATAAGTAGAATGGAATTCCTAGGAAGAAAGGCTTCGTTCCAAGCATAAAGAGAGGCTGGAATACTCCAAGCAATCAAAGTTTCTACATATCAAATCAAATCAAGCAACAATTTGCTTCACATGCTTGCACACAAGTGATATCATGAGATCAACTCCTTCATCTTTACTTGGGGCGGCGCTACCATTATGTTGGAAGATGTATTGGATTGTGGGAGTTATTCTGTTCTGGGATCCTCTGCTTTTACACTTACTATAGACAAAAATTTGATGAAAATGGGACAGGAGTTGGTTCTAGTAAAAGAAATCTAAATATTAAAGAAAGAAGTATCGAGCATCTTCCATGGTTAAGGCATTCATGGAGGAATGAGTTGAAGCATGTCGCCTATGGCTAGCAAAGTATGTGTTCTCGTCTTTTCAGAACAAATTTTCCACGTTGCAGTGCATCTAGCAAAAGTTACCCAAATTGCTCTACCATGTATCTACAAAGATTTAACAACATTGATAACTAGAACAATTACAAATATACGTATCATCTTAATCATTTCACTGTGTTTGAATCCTAACGTCATTAGTATTCTTACATACTTTTTTGAACATCCTATTTTGTTCGGATGTTAAATGAATTAAATTTTAAAATTAAAATAAAAAAGTAATCAATCAAAAATAATAGAAAACAAAATAAACAAAAATCCCTTTTTAATTAGGTAAATTAGTAAATATCTTACATTTTTGGGATAAGTACAAGTTCTAAAAATAATAATAAAAAAATTAAAATCAAAATCCAAATCACTCTCTAAATCTCAAAACCATTTTCTAAATAAAAATTAAAGAAAAAATTCTCTTCAAAATTTTCAATTTAGTTGCTTATTTTTCAAAAAAGTTTGTAACTTGCTCTTGGAAATGAACAAAATTCCCTTCATCAAATAAAGCAAATAATTATTAAAAAGTAAAGAGATCAAAAAGGATAAAGAGAACTGAACAAAATTGAAATACAAAATCAAAATAAATAAAAACAATAAAAAACAAATAAATGAAACAATAAAAAAGGGAATCGAACGCTGAAAGCTCAGCATTTTAACTCGGGAAAAAGACAGTTAAGGTCAGAGTATTAATTAAAAATTCAGTGTGATTTAGTTAAAAATTCATGAATTGAAAATTTTTAAATTAATTTTAATTAAAAAATATTTTTATTTATGGGTTTTGAACTGTCATTTTCCCTTTCAACTCCAATCCAAACAAAGGAGGAGATAGGGAGGGCGAGATGGTGGGACAAAGACACAGCTCAGGAGCCTGAAACAAAAAACATCCCTCCACCACTTCGTACCTGGTACAGCAGAGTAGTGGAGGAGAGGGAGGAAGCGCGGGCGAGCACGAGAAAGGACGAAGGCCACGGATACTTTACACTCGCCGAGCCAGATATAAGAGGGAGGGGGCGTGAGGAATTCAAGGCAGAGACAGAAGGGGAGAGACAAAAAGACATTGAGGGGAAACCCTAGATGTTGCGCACAAGAAATCAAGCAAGAGAGGGCGAAGCGGAGTAAGGGAGCTAAGAAGCAAAACCCTAGGAGACAGGAGGAGGCGCCGAAAGGTCGAGCTACATGGTAATGGGATCATCTTTTGGTAATTTTAGTTTTGAAATTTAGACATTGAGCTGGTGCTTCTGCGTATTTTTCGTTGCTTCTTCCTCGTCATCTTTCTCTTCCTTCCACGTTGGAGTCTGTTAATCAACTTCTTCACATGAGTTGGCCTTACAATAGGGTTTTATTAGTGGTTTGGGTACTCTGTTTTTGTATATGATTAGCATTAAGTTGTGTAGATGAGCTCTGTTTTCTTAAAATAAATGCAAGATGTGTTTTTGCAAATCTATATGTTGATCTTATCGCAAGTGGAAAATTGATTTTCTGTTTTTTTTTTTCAAGATATGGATTCTTTTTTCTCAAATTGTTTTCTCAAGTTGCAAACTGCGTAGTGCATCAATAACGGTGAGCTATGGTTGTTAGTTACGTAAAATTTCTTTCAGGCCTTTTCAAACTTGCTTTCACAGCGACAGATTCAAGCTTAGAGTTGTTTTGTTATGATCATTGTTTTGCCAAGATTTCCCGTAGAGGTCTCATTGGAATTTGTTGTGTTCTAGCTTTGATCCGGTGGTATCTAGTCTAAGAGAGTTTACTGTATTTAATGCGGTTGTATTGAATTTAGAATCAATTAAACGGGCAAATAAAATGGTTTTAATTTGAGTTTGGCTTGCTCTCAAGTATTCCTACGCGTGATTCAGCATTTGTTTAGTGGCTTTAAATTATGATCAATTAATTAGGAAAGGATGTTTGTATTATCAAAATCTGCAGAGTGGAAAATTAGGAGTATAGGTTACGACTTTATGTAATTTCTTTAATCCCATTCATGTCTCATTGGGTACAGGATGTGCTTTTTGTATTGAGGCTTGAGCTTTGTTAGGGTAGTTTGGGTCTGATTAAATCAATCCTACCTAGGAAATAAACTTGTAAACGGTTTCCTTTAACCATTTAAAAAATCGCTACGTGGGATCTATTATCTCTTCTGATCGATCAACGGTTGTGTAGGATTTAAATATCTCTTGTAGTTATACTTAAATTTAATTAAGCCATTTCCTGAAATATATAAATTCTTTCTTAGGAAGAAATTAAAATAAATGTTTGGTATCAGTTGTCCCTAATCAGATTAAACAATTTTAGAATAATAATATAAATTTTTAGGGTAATCGCGTGGGATCCAGTATCTCCTCTGTCTAATTAATGGTAAGTGTGTGGGATCTATTAATCTCCTCTAGTTATACTCTAATTTAATTGTATCCTTTCCTAATGTGTTTTTATGAACTTTTGCTTTAAAATTAAATTAGTAAAAGGTGTTTGAAAGATCCAATGGCTTTTAACAAGATAAACAATTTTTTTAATAAAAAATGTTTATTCAAAGTTATTTGAAATAAACGAAACTCTTAGAATAAGTAATTATCTTTTGAATTTTATCCCTCAAGAATTCTGCATTTTTTTCATAAACATTAAAAAAAAAATTAGAAAAAGATAAATTATTTTTTATTCTCTTGATTTTTTCAACAAAAATGTTTTCTTCTAAAAAATACTAATACAGTAACACATATTTCTACCCCAATACAGGGTTAAGTTCGTTCTTATAAATAAATAAATATTTTTTAATTTTATTTTTTTAATTTCCTAAATTTTTTTAATTTTTTTTTCCAAATCTCTTTAATTTTCTTTTAATTTCTCGGGATAATTGGGATTTTTACCATAAAATGAAAATATTTGATTTTTGGTAATAAATTGATTTTTTTAAAAAAAAATTATTTTTAGGTTCAAAAAATTCGATTTTCACCTAAAAAATATCAACTTTAGTATCAAAAACCAAATAATTTTATTTTCTAAACCCAATTATCCCTAATTCATTTCTTTTTTTTCTATATTTATTTTTATATGTGAATGATTGTATCTTTTATTTTTATATGTGAATGATAAAAAAGATATTCCAAATATTTTAAAAGTTATAGTAATTTGCATAAGATAATCATTCTTGAGAATGAGTCTCATGGGTGTCCAGCACCTTCTTCACATACAATTAAAATCAAATTTCAAACCCTCTGTTTATGCAACTTATCATTTTCCTTGTTTTCCTTTGAGAATCTAATTTAGTTTTTTATTGTTTTCCGCATACTTTACGCATCGCATTTTTGGATGTTACAACTTCTTAATCAAAGAAATGGCAAACAAATAGATCTTCACTCTTTCATGACCTAGAATCTCGTAACGACCCATAAGTGCATCATCCGCGACAACTAAATGGAAGAATCCAAAAGCATTATTGGAAATTGGAATACTGCATTTTGAAGATATTGAAGTTCATGGTCAAATAAAAGAATAAACAAAGGAAATGGTTTTAAACGGATGTAAAAGTTGTCTTACATAATGAATTGCAAGAGGCAATTTTATTGTTAGAGTATATACATTCATTTTATTTCAGTCCTTGCTGTTCATTATCAAGCAACAAAGGATACAGAATGCTAAGGAACGTGCAGTTTTAATGTCGGAACTCACAAGCCAGGGCACGTTGTTATAAGTAAGATTATGCTTTTAGTTTTTCTAGATAATAGGTTCAGCTATTACTAATAGTTAATATATGTTTATTAAAAAAATTATGCTCCCTCAAAATTTTCAAAATGCAACCGCAAAGATTCTGATTTATTTCTTTTCAATTTTGGACCAGTGCGGGTATAGCAACTTGAATACAGAACATATCTCAAAAGGAAAGAAAGTAAAAATAAGTAGATTCACATAATTCAAAATAAGAGATATTGTGAAATTAGCAGAAGTACTGATCTTTTAAACAGAGAAGAAGGTGAACCACCGTGAGCAATCCTCTTGGTTTTCTGGTTTGTCTTTGCTTTCACTTTGGCAGCTATGGAAATGTGTTTGTCTCTGGTATGCCTTATCTTTTGTCCTCCACAACTTTTCAATTTATATAAAAAAAATAAAAAAAGGTAAGTGCGGAAGACGAACATTTTCTGGTAAAAAGAAAAATTAAATATTTAAAAAAATGAGAAGGTACAATGAACAAGAACCTCAACAGCAAAAAAACGACTCGCACCTTGTTAAAAAAATAGTAATTGCAAATTTGCAATGGATATGCAACACACAAGGGTTATATTTTGTATTTATTTTTTTTTATCAGGAGTATTTTGTAAAATAAGTTGCATTACAATATTTATATTCGTGATTGATGATTGAAACTAAAATATTTGTTGATAAAAAAAAAAGCAATTCTTTTTTCTCTTCGTACAGTGTGTTACCTCTCCGTACTCAGTGTTGACGTTTCATGCCCACCGCCGGTGATCCCTCCAGGGATCCATGGGCCAGAGAACGTGAATATTCCTCTAGGTCAGTCTAGACCCTCAGACATTTATGGTCCCCAGCACTCTCTGATCTTCATCTTGCATATGAAAGATAAGCATTCCTCGCCTTTGAAAGAGGATGCCCAAAGACAAACATGGTTCAGGGTGACAAACCTCAGACGATCCCAATCACATTGGTGCATCCCCCACCCCGGTGGCGCGTGATGATGAGCGCTTTGGAGAGTGGATGCAGGTGCCGATGCATACTCGCAAATTAGACAAAAAGGAAAAGAAAACCCCTTCTGACATTCCTAATGCTTCAGACAATAGGGGACTAGGTTTGATCTACTAGCCCAGTCGGATGATACTAGATTGGACATAGTAGAAATCACGAGCCACTCAGAGCACACTGCAAATGAGAAGGAAAAGGAGTCCCTGAATCCCACCGAAAATGACAGTCCCCCTGTCATTGAGAACCCCCAAACACCTAGCCAGGAGATCAAAGAGGCCAAAAAAGAAGCATAAAAATGCTAATGGGATAGAAAGCGTCCCTACAGCAAAATCCCCCAAAGCTCCTCAAAAGCTTGCCACCACCATCAAATCAAGAGACAATCTTTGATTCCCTAGCTTACAAGGTATCACAGTCTCCAACAACCCTTGACCCTACAAAGCATCCTGCGGTTGTTATTTCGAACTGCAGGGAAGCCATAAGGCTTGTCATTGGGTCACATGAATCATCACAAACGCCCGGCGATAAGCCTACCAATAGTTTGGCCATGGACAAGGTGAATTTGTTGCCAAAACCACCTGACCAATGTTCCCTAGATTGGGTATTAAACTCCAGCCCAATTTTAAAGTCAAAAGCTTGAAGCCTCACGGCAAGAACACTACAGAAAGTATTTCAGAGGCCCTAAAGAATTCTATTATGAGGGCCTTGGGTCCGACCCAATCTGATGATGAGTAACACGTTCCTGAAGCGCCAAGTTTGATGTAACCTTGTTTTCCTTGTAGCTTTTCTTTTGTAAATATCTTTGCTCTTTGCTTTTGGCTCTTTGCCGCCTTGTTGTATTGTAGCTGTTTCCTCTTGAATAAAATTCCCTCCTCATTAAGAAAAAAAAAATCAATTGTTTGGCCTAAAAATGAAATTGGGCTAAACATGATCACGAAGCCCATATTGAGTTATCAAGGATGGTGTTGTTAAAGCCTATTTTTCCGTTGGCTAAACATGATGGCGATTTGGCTACACAATCTTCTGAGATTCAACTGCTTATGATGACGGATATTGTGGAGCAAGAGATACCACGCAGTATAACTACTATGTGTTATTAATTTTTTTTTATTTTGTCTTTTGTTTATTTTTATTTTTTCTTGTGTGCTTCTTATTAACTTGTTTAGGTTAAATCATGACTTTTAACTATTATTTTTCTTAAAATTATCTAAACAGATCTGTGATAAATTTCTCTACTTTTATCCAAACTTTATTTTTGTAAATGATAATTATTTTAAATGATTTTTTTATAAAAAAATAAATTAAATGGGTACTTATTATTTCTAAGTAGAATGTATGTATACTTTGTTGTTAGGGTCGGTTGACCTCTCATGACTATAAAAAAAAAATTACTTTTCCATTGGTAAAAAAAAAAAAGGCCATTTTTTCCTTTTAGTGAATTTATTCAAGGCTTTATATATATATATATATATATGTATATATTTAGTCTTATATCTTTGCAGTCAGTTTAAAGGCTTATGACGTAGCTTTTCCCAATTAAAATTAAAATCACAAACAATAACAAGATCATGGAGGTCACGGTTAAGAGAAAATGAATGGGTGAACAGAGAGGACGTGACCATGATATCTTGAGGAGCTGAGATTCTTGTAAATGGACACACTCATGGGGCTGAGGAAAACTATCATTTTTGCTCTCTATAATTATCGAATGAACAGTCAAGGAAAGGAACAGAGAACATCATCACACACACATATTGACATCAAACTCTACTTTTTCATATTTCTCTTACACGTTTCTTTCTGGTACCTTTTATCATTATTGTTTTTGAGCTCTGTTCACTTTCCTGGCATTGTTGTTTTTCAATTTCATTATTCCTTTGAGTAATTAGAAACTTTTTTACATTTACATTTCTTGCCAGCATTATATTTCTCATCTTATCTTGATTTTGGTATCTGCATATAGAAAAACTGTGACAAAGAATCCCATGAGTTCATAATTGTATGATTAGAAGTGGGAATTTTTATACACTTTGAGGTTTACACATCTAGTGTGCCTGGAATATCCAAATTTATTCCCAACATCAATGTAAAAAAGATAGCCATAATCAATTTAATAACAGGTATGTTAGTTGCAGATTAGTAAGAGTTAAAATAATTATTAAATATTGGTAATTCAATTAAAAAGAGGAAATTACATGACATTTTTGGACTACGCGGGAGGAAAGACTTAAAATTATACTATCTCTATTTCAAAATATAAAACACACTTTTGGATAATTAAAATTTTAAAATATAAATAAGTTTGTAAAATATGCCTACATTTAACATTGGTTTTAATATTGATTTTCCAATTTTATCCCTCTTAGAAAATAATCAAAAGGGTAGAGAGAGATTAACATAGTATTTAGTTTAACTTTTATCCCTCTTAGAAAATAATCAAAAGGGTAGAGAGAGGTTAACATAGTATTTAGTTTAACTGGATATGATGGATTTTAATGAAGGAAATGAATGTAAGGGAGGAGAGCTCTTGTTTGGTAGTGTTGGAGGAAAATGGAGGAGAGATATTTTAATGATTTATTGTTTAATTTGAAAGGAAAAGAGAGATAAGCTAGTTATAAATTGACTATTATATCTTTATATGTAATTTCAATTCTTTTTATATCTTTTCTCTTTTATGATCAAATGTAATTATATTAAAATTCATTACTTTTGTCCGGTGGAAAAGAATTCAAGACTTTTGTAATTTTTAACTTTCAAAATCTTTTATTTTATGATAAATTCTTTTAAATATACTTTCCATGAGATTTTTTTTTTTAAATATGCTTTAACTCTCAAACGTGAGATGAGAGGGGGAGATGAGGATAGAGGTTGGAGTTCACAGTTGGAATGACAATATAATAATTGAGCTCGTAAGATACAGATAGAGTGCGAAATAGAGATGGAGAGGATTTTAACACTCGTTTGTCATTAAAAGTAAATAGGTCTAAATGTGTTAAAATATTTTTCTCCTTTCCCAATAAAAAATCCCAATTGCGAGGAGAAAGGGAATATAGGGAAGCGGCTTCCGTGGAGGTCAAATCCATACATATTATGTGAATTCTATGGGAGAGGAGAGATTTTTTTATAAAATTAAACAAAAAAAAGAGGCACAATATTTTGTGAGGGATTGTATATGCCGTGGCGTGGTCCCACACATGGAAACAGGACCCAGAATATAGGGAAGGGAGAAGAAAAAGAAGATAAATTTTATGAAAAATTATAGTTAAAGATCAATATAGTAAATTAATTACAATAAAAATTTTAATTAAAAAATATTAAAATTTAGAATTGAGAAATTAAATAGTAATATGTCATATTTTATAATAAATTTATTATTTTAGTCCTTAATTATAATTCCCCCTAAATTTTATCTTCCTTCCCCTCAATTTTTTTAACTAAACAAAGGTGGAGATTTATTCTTTCCTTAAAAAAATTTCAACCAAACATTATGCTTATAAATATCTATAATATTTTTTCATGTATCTTATTTATTATAAATTATAAGATTGATCATAAATAAATAAAATAAAAATAAAAGTTACATAACACTTTGTATTGTGTAAAGAAAAAATTCTAAAAAATATATTATATTTTGAATCAGAAGAAATATATAATTAAGATGATGTGATAATTTAATAAAAATAATTTAAAATATATTAATATTTTTTTAAAAAAACCTCCGGTAAAATTTAACGAACTTAAAAAATGATAAATCTTACTTATAATTTAAAATATAATTTTATGCTTGATCCAAATCTAATTTAAAATAGTATTTGTAGCTTTCAAAATATAAATTAAAAATTTAAAATATAAATTATTTTATAAAAATTAACAAGTATTTAATTTTTTTAAAATTTTATTTTTATTAAAAAATTTATAATAGAGAAGAATAATCTATTTTATTTTTATTTAATGAAGATAATTTAAAAAAATTATAAAAATTTTTAAGAAAATTAAAAAAATACTTATATTTTCAATCAGGCCACCTAATAATAATGAAGGTGAAAGTTGATTTAAAAAAAAAAAAGAAAAAGACATTACTTACCATGATGAAGCACTTGGTTGAACTGGGGAGACCAAGATACCTATTGCTATAAAACATTATTAATAAAATGTCGCAGCAGAACAGCTCTTGCTTGGGAATCATTCTATGACAAGATTTTGGTGCGTGTTTGATTCACAAACGTTGCATTGCATGGCAACATGTTGCTGCCTGTCGTGGTGAATTCTGGGAATTGTTGATTTATCAAAATATCAAATCGATTGAAACGAAGAACAAGCGCGCAATCTAAGAAATTCAGTTTTTGAGTTTTCGGATTTGTGTTGGTGTTTGAGAGGGGGAAGAAGAGGGTTTTAGAGTCGTGTGTGGGAGCAGATGAAGAAGGACAAGGGAGTACTGATTTCAGACCCCAATAGCGCTGAAGAATGTGACGAGAAGCAACAGCCGTCGTTCGGTGTCAGATTCTCGTCTCGGAACAATTCCTCCAAATATGATTTCGTCAAGGTCTGCTTCCCGTTGAAGTTTGTTCTTAGTGTATTTTGGGAAGTAGCGAGACTGAAAATTGAATCTCTTCTAAATCACCGAAGAGTTATCTCATGCCTTTGTAGCATGATGAACTAGGAACAGAGAATGATTTAGTTGATTATGTCCGATTTTGCGTTTTTTTTTTCCATCTGAATCTTTAATGGTCTTTGTGTTTCCAGGTAAAGGTGTGGTTGGGTGATAATGCGGATCACTACTATGTTCTATCCAGATTTTTGCTCAGTAGAATGCTAACGGTAACCAAGGTATGATAATACAGCCATTTTCAATATTATTTTTGTCACATTATGTTCCTCATTTGTGTCTTGATTATGGAAAATATGTTAGTAATTTGTACCAAATAACTAATGATGTTGATGAAAATGTCACATGCATGGAGCTTACTTGATGCTAGAATTGATTTAACAGTGACAAGAATGTACTGCTATAATATATGATAAATTAGATTAATCGTGTGTCTTTTGGAGGATGTTTTGTGCCCATCGTCGTTTATGTTATTTATTCTCTCCCCTTATCAGAAATTATTTTTCTATTATAATAAGTATGACTCCTCGTAACATGTTTATGAATCCAAGTTTGGATATAACGTTGCTTAAAAAAGTCAATACAAGTTAATCTTCAGTTTATCCAACAATTCCATTTACCCAAGTTTAAATATAGAGTTCGTAGTGGCTATCAGGCTATGTTTATTTCTGAGGCTTTGTAGGCAGAAAATGCTGCACTTTGATTATGCACATGCTCTTATCGCTTACCTTCTTCACTTTGAAGGTGCTGATGCCCATTGAAATTATCAATCTTGTTGTAAATTTCCTTGCTAGAGGAAACATCTAATATTGCACTTAATTTATTTTTGAGTTTTAGGAACTTTCTATATCTTAATATATGAGATTTTGGAACTACAGCAAATAATGTTCCTATACGTTATGTGTATCCATAAAGACCATTCTTATTCTGAAAAATAAATAACATTGCCTGGCCTTTCTAAACAGCTTAAACTTTTGGGATGGTTGGACTTGCATATATTTTTTCTTTTGCTTTAGGTTTATGAGGTCATCCTTTGTATGCTCACCGGTGTCATTTTTATCAGTTGATTTTTTTTTTTAATTTTATTTGGAGATGCTATTTATGAGTTGGTACCCAACTTGGGGGCCTGATTTTCTCATGTTCACATTATATAATTGATTTGCTTAAATTAATCTTCTATCACACTAAATGAACTAAGTTAACATGCCTAATAGACACATCTTTTTATAATTTTTTCAAGTTTTATTTTTGCTATAGTTTGATTTTGTTTTTCAGCTAGTAATGTGTATTAACATGAGGACATATTCTGATTTCAGATCCCAAACCATGTAGCTGTTAAAATTGCTCTCGAACTCAAGAAGGTGCTCATAGACAATAGCCTTCTTGATGTGTATGCCTCTCTTCTTCTCCTATGTTTGCCCTTTCCCTGATTTGTTTGCTTTTTTTTTTTCTCCTCCTAAATTCTGGCCAATTTGGGTATTATTTTTTTTTTTAATTTTTTTTAACATTGTGATTCTACAATTCAGCTCTCAGTCTGATTTGGAAGCTAATCTCTTTAAGGTACGCTGGATATTTAGGTTGATCTGTTTAACTCATGGCTGACACTACTTTCTTGGCTGTCTAAGAGTTCTCTTTTAGCTTGCTTTTGGGATCAAATTGAGGAAATGTTGAACTTGAATGATTCTTCACCTTTGACTTTTTGTAGAGTCTTAACTTATAGTCAAACATATGGGATTTATTAAGCCCGTTTTGTTTTTTTGGATAACCTTTAGCCCTTCTAAACTTGTTGGGTATGAGTAACTTATAACTGCATACTTAATTTACCACTTTGCATGAGGGTATCGCTTTGATTGTCTCTTGGAGCTTCCTAAGATTGTTTTACTTGATTATGTTCGTAGCTATAGTTGTGAATTATATATTCTGGTTGCTTGATTCTATTAATCTTTTATCTTTATAACAAACTGGATATTGAAATTTGGACTGATTGATTCCTTCGTTCTCCTTTCTTGTATGTCCCCACTTTCAGTTCTTCTTAATGAACAGGGACTTTTATTTTTTATTTTTTTAAAGCTAATACAGATGCCATGTTCCAAATTTGCCAACCTCATCGTGCTTCTCCTCCTGATATGCATGTTATGCGCATATCTAGATTTGGAAGTTGAAACAATAGCCCATTTATTTTTGCATAGTCTGATGGCCACTTTCAAATAATCTGTTTTGATTACTTGGTAAAAAATTGGTGTCCTGCACCGTTTACCTTGGCACAATTTCTCAGTATATGTTTCAATTTGGCTTGCCAGGATGCCTACGGTTTGTGAAAGTGTGCAAGTTTTGCTGTTCTCTATTTGGTTGTAACAGAATGTTCGGATATTTGAGGGTTTTTTTGGTGCTCTTACATATGTCATAGGACAGGATCATGTTATTGCTTGTCTCTGGTTCTCTACTCATGATTATTTAAAGGGAATCTCTGTTACTGTGATGCAAAGAGATCTGACAATGTTGTTGTATTTTGAGCCTTGTTGTCCTGTTTAGCAGGATTATTGATCCTTCTCCCTGCTTTTGTCCTCTAAAATTCATTTTTTTTTTCTTTTGAAAGTTTTTGTAAATGAATTTGCTGGGGCTTCCATCTCTATATAGGATTTTGTATCTTCGTACAAGGAAGTTGAAACTTCTGTTTCCATGTTATTGCAAATTTGTGATGAGATACCATGGGTGGTATCTATTGTTTTCTAAATGACGATATTAATGTTTGAATCATATTTTGATATTATTGTGAAATACCATGACTAGAAGTCTTGCGTTTCTGAAGTGCTGATATAATCTCATCAAACTTTCTAAATAGGACTCTTTATGTGCAGCTTATGGAGCGGAGGGGGTATGGAGAAGAGTACATAAATCGTTATAAGATGATGACAAGGTTGGTATGCAAGATGCTTTGTACCAAACGTTCAACTTTCTCATATCTTTTCCTTGTTTTCTTTGTATCCTGTCTTTCCAAATAAATTTCTTCTTTTATTGAAAAAATGTAGCTCTCTCTTTCACAAATTCACAGCAGTGTTTGATATTTACATTTATCTGAGTGCTAAAAGGTTGCCATGGCTGTAAAAAATTACAAAGATGAAAGAAAGAAATTTTTTTGAATGGTAATACACTCAATAGTGATTGTGATAATCCTTCTTTTCATTTTGCTGCCCACACCTGTCATCCAGGTTTCACCACCAAAGGGTTCCATTAGTGGTACTTGTTTGTGGAACTGCTTGTGTTGGGAAGTCTACTATTGCCACCCAGCTCGCTCAGAGACTAAATTTGCCAAATGTCTTACAGGTAGGTGTATATCTGTAACCTAACCGCATCTATATTAATATTTTTAAATGGACAATTTCAATTTATTGCCAAGTTTAAAACATTATTTTTTAATTATTTAAGTGATTATTTTGTTATAATGTGATGGTTCAGTTTCCATAATTCTCCCATAAAATGTGGTCTTTTATGTTCCCCTCTTTGGTGAAGACTATGGTTTGTGTTGGAAATTACTGTTGATTTTAATTATGTTATTTGTTTTTATTTTATGAAGTTTTTTTTTTTTTAGTTATTTTTGGATAACAGTTGTATGAGTTCAGGATTAGCTGAAGTGTTCTTATTCAATTAGAATAGAGATATCTTATTTTGATTCGGATAAAACTATCTGATTCCTTAAAGTTACATGTTTGAGTTGGATTAGGAGTCTGTTCTCTTTTTATTCTACAAATATAACATTACTTCCATCTAATAAAATTAGTTCAGAGGATAATTAAATCCTGAATTTCTACAGTTGGGACTGCAATGCATAGTCTAATTAATACAAATGATCTGTTGCATGCTTGTTGGCTTCACAAATCTATTGCTCTTCAAGTATTATCCTGTATATACTCTTGGAGTTTGGACATTATCATGTATATACTTTTGGAGTTTGGACTTTGGAGACAAATAGCCATATTTTAGAGTCTCTTAGCAGATTAGAAATTAGCTTTTTGACATCAAGGAGCAAGGATTCTGTCCTGAATCCTTGGATCAATTTCTTCCTACTCCAATGAGAGGCTTCAGTGGTAGGAGACTGAAATTGTTGGGCATTGTGCTTTTGCAATGTTATGGGGTTTATGGACCAGAGTTTTTAGTAGACTATATAGTTGTTATTTTATCATACTGCAAATGTGGTTATTTTATCATACTGCAAATGTGGTTATTTTATCATACTGCAAAACTCTTGCTAACTTGCTCGTCATTTGAATTGTATATATATATATATGTATATTTAATGTTTGATTGTTCTCTACTATGTGTAAATGCTTATGACATTTTCTTGATGCTTGTAGACAGATATGGTGTATGAATTGTTGCGCACATCTACAGAGTAAGTTTTCTCTTTTTCATTTTTACGATGACTATATTTTTGTTTTAATCCAAAACAAATCTAAGAATTCATTTATGAAGAGGCATCATATATAGACAATTTTAAGGCTATATTTGGCCATAATTTATTTATTTATGAAATCAAGGTCACAAACAAATTGTTATTCTTGCTGACATTGCTTAGTTGACTAGGCAGTGTCAAGCAGTTTTTGTTTGAAAGGCAAGACTGAAAAGGATTTCGATGCTTGCTAATACAATACTGTGCTTGAATTAATATGGTCAGGTTTATTTTCATGTTCATATTGATAAATGCAAATGCTGAACAAGCTTAATTTGTTCCAATTTTACTTTCCATTAGTAAATGTTAATAAGTATTGGCATAAATCAAAGGCAGTGTTCTCTATATATAGGAGATTTTCTAAAAGGCAATACTTAACTATTTCATGAAAATATTTGAAAATTTCATACAAATGTCTTTGCTATGGTATGCTTTTTTCATTCTTCATGTACTCTGTAGTTAACAATAAGGTAGAAGTCTTATCCATTCCCTTTAGATAATTAAGTTACTCCTAACCATTGCTGTATTTCTTGTTTATAGAAGTAAACTGCACTTGCCCTTAATGGTCTAGGATCATACAGTTCACCTATGCTCAAACTTAGTTTTGCAGTAGTTAGAGCATGCTGCTACGCAATACATTCCTGTTAATCAGAAGAATGCTGTGGATAACATTTTAAGCTAGCATTTTCATTTTATGTGATGACTTAATTGTTTTGCATCACTAGAGTGATTAATTATTATCAATATATATATTTTTTCTCAATAATAATTCCAATTTTCTCGTCTTTATATAGTGCACCATTGGCATCTACTCCTGTTTGGTACCGAGACTTAAGCTCATCAGAGGAGTTAATAACTGAATTTTGCAGAGAATGCAGAGTTGTGCGTAAAGGTATCATTAATTCTTTCTTGCTTTGGATTTGTTTATTATCGGAACAAATTTATTTTTTGAGAGAATGCTATGGATTTTTCTTTCCTCTATAATTAATGTTTGTCTAATTAATTGTGATTTTGTTTCTAGGTTTGGCTGGTGATTTGAAAAAAGCTATGAAAGATGGAAAACCAATAATAATTGAGGTATGCATGAACTTGTATTTAGGGTATTTGTTGATTTGCTTTTGAAAATGCCACCCATCAGAAGTTAAATTTTCATTTCTAGATGATCACACTCGTAAAATGTCAACAAAGGAAACTTCAATAATATATGCTTAAAATATGCTTGTTTCTTAATTTGAGGTGGTAGTAGTTGGTTTGGTTGTAATATTATATATAGATTTTATTATCTATGAGGATTTTTTGTATTTATTTTTATAAATTTACATATATTTTTATTTGGCGATTGTATAATTTTGTTACTGCTCGTCCAGTTTAACAAAAGGAATACTTTAATGGCCGAAATGAATGGCAAATGAATAATCCTATATAGATTAAAACAAGATTTTAGAAACAAAAGATGGCAGTTTTTGTCTCAGAGAACTCAGATTTTTATGTGTGACTTTGGTTTTAAAAATGATATGTTCAACTAGAATTTTTTGTTAGGATTTGATAAGCCTTGGCATGTTTAATATGTAGTTCATTTATTTCATTTATAGATGCTTCATTTTCTCTCTCCTTTTTGAAAAAAAAATAATTATGCCAGGGAATACATCTGGATCCTAGCATTTATTTAGTGGATGACGAACATAAATCACCCTCTAATGTACCTGTGGAAACTAAGGAGATAAATCCAGGATCTGTGATACCAGATGATAATGCTACAGCACAATTAAAAAATAATCATGATGGCACTTGTTGTTTTGGTGATGAGAATAATGGTGGCTTAAGTTTTCCAAGCACCAAGGAGGGAATATCTACTGACCAAGTTGAATTACTATCGAATTCTATGCAATTCATGGATCTGGCTGGAAATATCTCTGCGGATAAAGGTTCTTTTCTTTTGTTTGTCATATTTTAATGCTTTTTGTTGGGCAGATGTGTGGAAACATGTAGAGGAAGTCATAATTTGATGTTGGGCAGATGAGTAGTCATAAATGTTTCAATTTTATGCTAAATATTTTAATGTTTGAATACATATTTTGTTGTCATGCAGGCAGTTCTCTTAGAGAACTGGAGACAGACAGAACTAATGTGACAAAGGAGAAGTCGGGTTCCAAGCCAATAGTTGTGCCTATTGTTCTGAAGATGGCTGAATTTGATCACAAGGTTTTTTCATTCTGTCTATTGCTTTTATGGAAGTAACAGTTATTGGCATAAATGGTTCCTATTTTCACTTATAGTTTATCTAACATCTAAAACTTATTTGGTTATCAGAGCATAACAGCTGGGTGCCCTTTGTCTATTTCTAGGATAGTATGGAGCTATAATGCCATAAATGAAAGTTGAAGTCATGTTTCACAATTGGTGCATATAATAGCTTCCATTGTAGTATTGATGTGTGTGTGTGTGTGTGTGTATTATAATAGATCATAATGATTGTGATCCTCATTGTTTAATGCTATTATTGCTAAATTTGTTTTCGTTGCTAGGGATGTCCATAGTTATTATGATGGAAAATGTTATCTTAAAGCATGTTAGAATATGATTGGAGACTTGTATTAAAAAAAAAAAAAGAATATGAGTGGGGACTTTTTAAAATACATAAAAAATAGAGTTGTAGGGAGACATTTACTGTATTGATTTGTGATTTATCATTTAGTCTTCATTTTCTTAATGGTCCCTTTCAAGGACCAGAAGTCCTCCTCACCCTTTGTCTCTTGTTTAGTACAATTCATTTTTTGATTAAAAGAATTTATAGTCTTTTTATTTTAAAATCTAAGAAAATGCACTATAAGCTATTTCACTTTGCAAATGACTCAGGAAAGATAAAAAAATTTCAAACGATAGAGATCAAATCAGCTTATCATATTGGATTGATTTTGATTAAGGGTTGATTTTATTTTTCCAATACCTTTTGTTAGCATGATATTCTTTTGAAATTGTATTCATTTTGAGTTATTGAGCAAATTTCAATCTTCTTGATTGTGCAGTATTATCACAAATGCCTTGATTTCTTTTCTTTCTAATTTTTTTAGCCTCCCTAGATATACTATTCTTGATGGACAGCTTTAGTAATTTATTCAAACAAAACACCAGTTGATTCTTCAATTTAACCTGTAAACCTAATGAAACCGTAAATCATAAATTCACCAGCGCTACGTACAGTGCCCTAGCAGCCACTAAATTGCCCCCTAAAACCTTATACACGTACCTGCAAAATTTCTTTTCCCTTGACACACATAATAAACTGTTGGAAATTACTGTTGGAAATTATTTTTTATTTTAGTTAATTTATGTTTAGTTATTTTACTTTTTTTCTATACTATTTTACTTTTTATTTTACTTAAGGGCTTATTTGTTTTTTACCTTTTTGTTTTTTCTGGATTGCCTTTCTGTATGTTTAGAATTAGTATAAGTGCTATATTTTAATTAGAATAAGATTAGGGTAAGTGTTGTTTCAATTAGGATAAAGTTATTTTTATAGTCAATGTGTTGTACTTGGAGTAGGAGCCTAGTCTTTTTGTTGTCTATAAATGTAACATTAGTTCTATCTAATAAAATAAGTTCAGATGAAAATTAAATCCTGAATTTGTGCATATATGATATATCTCAACTTCAACCTTTTTACCCCAAGTCTGCTTTGGCCTACTAGTTGCTGAGCCTCCTGCTGTCCTTTATCAGTGATATGCTTTATCTGTTTTTTTCTTTTTTTTTTTTGCATAATTTAACTGAAGTCAAGTACAAAGGTCTTGCTGTTGGATTCCATCATTTCCGCTAACTTCTGAAGGTCATATAATCTAATGGAGCTTCCTATTTGCAGGCATTACTTGAGGAGTGGATCTCCAGTCGTTCATTCAATGATAAATGCCCAGGCCAGGTAACATAACCCTCTCCTAGGGAACACATATTTAAAGGGTCACTCAGCAATCCATTTTATTTATGACATTTTATGATTCCTTTTCTATAAAAATTTAATAATGAATAAATCCTGGAGGTCAAGCTTTCCAAACTTTGAGGGTGTGATGACATCTTTGGAGTAAAACAGGAATAATGATTCAAAAGAATTGGAGAGATTGCTGGGATTGTTAAGGAGTACATTTACTCTCTGCTGATCATAAAAAGCTTTTGGCTGCTTCAGGGTTCCTTGCATTTGATTTACTAGAGGATTTTGTCTTATTACTTTTAGCTTGTAGAAGAGAGCACTTGTGTAGTGGCTCATTTGGTTCCTTTCAAGGAGTTCTTACGCTCCTTAGTATTGGTTCTAAACACCCACCACACACCCACACACCGCCAACCCCCCCCCCCCCCCCCCAAAAAAAAAAAAAAAAAGAAAAAGAAAAAAAGCTCCACATATGTGTATTTAATGCTTAACCCACTGGAGGTCAAACGATTTTACTCTTCCTTTCCAATGTCTCTCAGTCATATTAGAGAGCATCAGAAATAGCTGATGATGAAGTCTTGAATTCATTTTAAGATCATTCACTCCCATTTGTTATCTAATTTACTTGCAAGATGCATCTTTTCAGTCAAATTAGATGACCCATGTTATCCGTGAAGTTGTTTTGGCTATGTGTTTTTCTATGTGTAGTATCTGCATCTTTCTATTTTAAATTCTTTGTTTTCTTAGATATTGACTATCATGAACTTTTAAAATGATAAAGTATTTTCTAGTATAAGATTCAGTTTCAATATCAGTTCAGCTATTTTTTGAAGTAAATTTTACAACTCACAGGATAAAAATAAGCTTGTAAAGAACTTGAAGACCATACAAGATTATCTCTGCTCGTTCACATCACAGGTATGTCAGACAATGTGCTTTCCTATTAGTTTACATTTGTTTTTGTTGGTGATGCGTGTGCTGTTTTAGCACCTTAACTGTTCCCTTCTTTAATGTCTTAGAAGCCTCTTTTGTTACAGCTATTTTGTTCGGTTTTTATCTTATCAGTTAGTTATGTTTCACTAATATCTTTTAATTCTCATACGTTATTTTTTGATAGTTCATTTGGGTATTGGATATGACCATGTGAATGTCTCTGATTCGTTAACTCCTATATATTTGTATCCATCCACCAAGATAACAGAGACTATTTCCTATCATCTCTCTCTATATATGTGTGTGTTCTTTTTGTTTCATGGTATTAGAGGCAGAAGATACCGAGGGCCTGTTTGATTGCTAGAAATAGACGGAATAGAAAGGAAAATAAAAGACTGCACTGGAGTAATGAGACTCAAAGATGTTTGGTTAGCAACGGGAAGGACTAGATTTTGATAAGATAAATTATGTTTGGTTAGCAAAAACAAAAAGAAGGAAAAGAATAGAAACTAAATAAAATGCAAAATTACCCACAGTCCAAGTCTTCTTCCACTATTAACCCGCACCCTATCTATGCAATGACCCACACCCCATCTGCTCATTCCAAACCATTTGATGAAGCCACTATTGCAAGCATATGTGCACACGCATGCACGTGAAACTAAAGACATTTCAACATCCATTTGCAGAAAAACTAAGCAATTAATATTTTAATGATTGGAAATTTAAGTATATATTGATGATCAAACTTGTTACAAATTTAAGTATTACACGGTCTTTTTGAGGACTTAGTCTAAATATTTGCTAATTGATCATTGCAATTAACATAGCTAGTAGCAAGTGGTAGATATTATGTAATTATAATTTTATAATTGTGATTAATGTGAATTTAATGGGCATAGAATCAAGGGATTGGTAAGAGTCCATGAATGTATCTTTTCTCCAAGGGAGTGGTTGGTTACTTTGCTGATGGTGGCATGGCCTAGTACTATAGCCACACCACTAAATTATGGGGTGTGGAGGTGGACAAAACAGTTTGTATGTTGATGGTAGTTCGGTCATTCGATAATTAAACTAAGAGAAAAGAATCTAATCTAATTATATTAAGTTTGTAGTATTTGACAAATGTATATGTATATGTTGTAAATATATTTAAATAAACACACAAGACGATTGAGTTTTTCTTTACATGGTGTTTATTTATATTTTTGCCTTGTTTTGCCAAACTTTCCATGTTGTGGGTTGCCCTGTTAGTTTCACAACATCTGCACATGAAATTCATTCATTAACTAAATATACTATAAAAATGATATGATATTTTATCCCGTACTAGTAGTATCACACAAAGCTCCTGCTTCTTGTAGTTGGGTGGAAATTATGTATCTCTCTATCTTGTCATGTTATAGGGCTTGACTGTGGTCAATGTGTCAGCAACAACATTCCCTCAAACACTGGACTGGCTGCATAGTTATCTTCTCCAGGTATGAGTTCATATGGCTTTTTGCTGTTTTTCTTAGAAAATGTGATGTTTTGGATGGAGGGGGGGGGGTGTGTGTTTGGGCACGGCACACTGGAATTCAGATGTTGTGTTTAATGTGGCTTAGTGTATTTAGCTGGAATGAAATGGAAATGATATGAGCAGAAGGTCATTCCATAAGACTTAATAATACTATTGTTGGGCAATCTGAAAATGGATTGGTCAGCATTTTTGTTTTGATTTGTCATTTATGTACTTCGTTCTTGTTTTCTTTGTTTCTGGTTTAGTACATAGATAACCCATATTTCTTTAGTACTTCTCTCAGTTCAATCAATGAATTTTTTTTACTAGTTGGCAGGGACAAAAATGTATGAAATTGAAACAAAACTTCATACGCCACCTTTTTCTTCATGTGGTTTACTAAGAAAAAAATAATTTTAGGACAAAAAAAAATAATATTAGAGTTGGAGAGAATAAAGATATGGTACAAATTTAAAAAGGATAAAAAATCCTTCATGAGGATGGTGAGGAAAATGAAAAGAATTGCAGCAATGAATAAGGCCCCATCAAATTGCTCTTGTGCCTTAAAAAGGGTATGTTCCTTAGTATGAAATAATATTGGCCCATTAGTTTATATCTCGGTGACAATGTGTACAAGCTTTATCAACAAGTTTCTTTTTTTCTGATTGAGTGAGGTGGCACCATACCAGGAGGAACCATTTCACAGAATCAAAGTGCCTTATTCCTGGTAGACAGATCTTAGGTGTTGTCCTTTTTGCAAAGGAGTTTGTGTAAATGAGGAAACCAGGATATAGTTTTTAAGCTGGGTTTGATGAAAGCTCATGATCCGAGTGTGTTGGGAGTTTCCTAGATAAGGTTTTCTATAGGAGTTTTAGTGCCTGGTAGAGGAAGTGGATTCTCTCTTTTGGGTTATGGTTGGTGTGTAATAGATGATTAAGAAAATTTTAAGGGACTTTCTTCTCCTCTGGATTGGGGTAGATAACTAATTATCAATTGCTCTCTCCGTTTTATAATAGAAGTTATATTTATCTACCTTACACCCACCATAGAAACATTAGTTCAATTTTCATAATTTTCCAAAATTATCCTCATCAAATAGGGCTAAAAGTGAATTATTTTCTCTCCCCATAACTTTTTTTTACTCTTCTCTCTCATTGAATATTATGAAATTGGAAAGAAAATATCAAATGGTCACTAACTTTCACAAAGTAATTTATATTTTGAAACCTTAATCCTCACTAAATCTACCGTATATTTGGAAACAGGGGGAGTAGTTAGTTGGGTAGGCTGCTGCAGGCTTAAGAACAAAAAGTATTTGAATCTTTAGTAAATTGATGCCAAATAGTATTGTTTTGGTGGCTAAATGGCTTCAATTTTTTTATTCTAAATTTCTACCTTATGGCACACCGCCATTAAGTTTTTAGTGGGAGAATTACTTGGTCACCTTCTTAGGATCTAAGAATAATGATCCAACTTCAGAATTCACTATTTTGGATAACATTTTTGGTTCCGAGTGTGTATTCCTGCACACTTTGGGTGTGGGACTAATCTAACCCAGAATATTGAAGTTGCTCCCACAAGTGTTTCTCTGCAGACTCAAAACCTTGACATTGTATAGCCCCTCAACAACTAAGCTCAATCTTGCTGATGATTTGAGCCACTTCTTTGTGAGTATTTGGGACAACATTTGACTAAAGAAAATCCTAACAGAACACATGAGTGAAATAACCTTATATGTAACATTGTAACATTTTTATCACACCAGTCACTACATTTGATTTGGCTCTCAAGAATTTTACTAATTTTATAGTTGCTATAACCATGTTTTCATTCTCATCAAGACCTAAATTCTCCAAACATGTTTGCATAGCATTAGTTTATCTTATTTATTTAGTTAAATAAGTTCGGAAGCTTTGATCCAGTATCAGTACTGGCTCCAGGAAGACTCAATTCTCAAAATTAACCCTTGGAATGGATTGCCTACTCAGGCTGGTCTTATTAATTAAAACTGAGAAGGGTTTTAAGTCCCACATTGGTTGGTTGTCTCTAGCCATAAAATGGTCAGCCTTTATCAAGGCTTTCTGAAGCATTATCTTCTTTTTTTATTCTTTACATGAAAAAAAGAGCATATCTACATGTAAATAATGCCAAAAAATACTCCATTGCATCTCCGAAATCAAATCTCAGGTTATCAAAACTTGTAGACGTATGGAATCTTGGCCTGAACATGTAGTCATGCACAAATAATAAGGGATTAAGTGACGGAATAAATCAAAAGGAGATATACTTTTGTGGCAAATCGTGCATTTCTTGTTCAAGTTGTGTTTCCTTTGGAGGCAGTGACTGGAAGCGAGCATTCATGGATAAACACTGTCAGGATTCAACCTTGTTAGTGCAGGGAACCGCACCATGTGATGAAGTGCTAACTGACAGTTTCACTAATCTTATTATACTTCTTATTCTACTATAAATATGTAGTATTAATACAGCAGCAGCAGCAACAACAACATTAGCCTTATCCCAGTAAGTGGGATCGGTTACATGGATCATACGATAACAATAGGCTCTATCAAAACCATCTTCTCAGATAAATCATTTCTCAAAAGGTCATTCCTTATAACTTCTCTTAGTGTTCTTTTTTATTTTACTCTACGCCTTTTGATAGGGCTCTAAGCCTTTTGATAGGGCTCTAAGCCATTTGATCAACTTTCTTCACTGACTCCTCTTGCCCTCTTCTTTGTACATGCTCAAACCATCTTAAACGATTTTCCACCATTTTCTCCTCGATAAGTGCTACTCCAACTTTCCTTCATATACAGTCATTTCGTATCTTATCCAATTTTGTATGACCACATATCCATCTCAATATTCTCATCTCTGCTACTCCCATCTTATACTTTTGTTGTCCTTTCAAAATCCAACATTCATTACCATATAGCATTGCTGGCCTTGTAGCTATTCTGTAAAATTTTCCTTTAAACTTAGTAGGTACCTTGCGATCACAAACAACTCCTGTTGCTTTCCTCCACTAGAACCACCCCGCTTGTATCCTATGCATAATATCCCCATCAATTTCACCATCATTCTATAAAATCGACTCTAAATATCTAAACTTTGACATTTTTGGAATGATTTGCTCTTCAAATTTTACCTCTGAATCATTTCTAATTGGCCTCTTATTAAATTTGCAATGAATATATTCCGTTTTACTTCTACTCAAACGGAATTTTTTTGATTCCAAAGTGGGTCTCCATGACTCAAATTTAGAATTGACCTCTTCTCTTGAGTCCTCAATTAAAACTATATCATCTGCGAAGAGCATACAATTTGGAATTTCTTCCTGTATATGTTCTGTAAGAACATCCAAAACCAGATCAAACAGGTATGTACTCAAGGAAGATTTTTAATGTAAGCCTATTGTTATAGGAAGTCCTTTGTCACACCTCCAGGGGTTCTCACACTTGTTGTTGCCCCCTCATACATATCCTTTATGCCTCGAATATAAGCCACACGGACACATTTCTTCTCTATTGCTTTCTATAATATATCTCTTGGTACTCTATCATAGACTTTTTCTAAATCAATGAAAACCATATACAAGTGTCTCTCTTTACTTTGGTTCCTTTCAATTAAACCTCTTAATAAATAAATAGCCTCTGTTGTAGACCGTCTTGGCATAAATCCAAATTGATTTTCCGAAATACGAGATTCTTTTCTGAGTCTATGCTCAATCACTCTTTCCCAAAGTTTCATGATGTGACTCATGAGTTTTATCCCCCAATAATTAGCATAATTCTAAATATCCCCTTTGTTCTTGTTATGGGTACTGGAGTGCTCTTTCTCTATTCCTTTGGAATTTCTTGAATCTTAAAATCTCGTTAAATAACTTAGTGAGCCACCAAACCCCCTTCTCTCCTAAGCACTTCCAAACTTCGATAGGAATACCATCGGGACCAATGGCTTTACTATTATCTATTCTCTTGAGAGCTTCTTTTACCTCTCCAACCCGAATCCTACGATAGAAGTTCAAATTGAGATCATTTTCATGGGTTGTTAATCCTTCAGTATCAATAGTCATATCCAATCCATTATTGAAAAACTTATAAAAGTAGCTCTCCTATCTTTCTTTGATATCATCATCTGCAACTAAAATTTTTCCTTCCCCATCCTTAATGCATCTTACTTTGTCCAAATCCCTTGACTTTCTTTCCCTTCTCTTGGCAATTTTGTAAATCTTACGTTCACCATTCTTCGTTCCTAAATCCTAGTAGCATTCCTCAAAAGTTTTAGATCTAGCCTCGTCCACTGCTTTCTTAGTCTCCTTTTTAGTCATTTGATAACATTTCCAATTTTCATCATTATTGCATCTGCAGGGCTTTGAAATACTCTTTCTTATGTTTGACTTTTTCCTGCACACTCTCATTTCACCACCAAGATTCTTTGTCCTTAGGTCCAAAACCTTTGGATTCACCCAATACTGCTTTAGCGGTATCCCTGATCCTTTTAGCCATCTCATCCCACAAGATGTTAGCACTTCCTTGCAAGTTCCAATTACCTTCCTCCATAACTTTCCTCCTAAATGTTACTTGTTTCTCAACTTTTAGTTGCCACCACTTAATCCTAGGATTTAAGGCTTTTCGACTTTTCAGTTTACGGTTTTTAACTAGCACATCAAGGACCAAGACCCTATGTTGTGAAGTTAAACTTTCACCAGGGATTACTTTGCAGTCTCTACAAGTTGTTTTGTCTGAGTTCCTTATTAAAAAGAAGTCAATTTGTGACCTTTGGACTCTATTCTTATATGTAATTAAATGGTCCTCTCGCTTCTTGAAACAGGTGTTTACAATCGTGAGGTTGTAAGTCATTGAAAAATCAAGAATAGAATGCCCCTCCTCATTTACTTCTCCAAAGCTATAACCGCCATGAGCTCCCATATATTGCCTTGTCTCTTTTTCCATATGACCATTAAGGTCTCCCCTAATAAGGATCTTTTCCTCTTGTGGGGTATCTTGAACCAAACCCTCCAAATCTTCCCAAAATTTTTCTTTAATATGTGCTTCCGACCCTACTTGAGGTGCATAAGCACTAATAATATTGAGAGTATCATGTCCAATAATTAATTTTAAGGATAAGATCCTATCTTCAATCCTTCTGACTCCTACCACATTCTTTTTCCAATCTTTATCCACAATAATACCAACTCCATTCCTTACTTTAACCTTCCCTACGTACCAAAGTTTATATCCAATAATGTCTGACTCTTTAGACTTTTCTTCCACCCATTTAGTTTCTTGAAGACATAAGATGTTAATTCTCCTTCGAATCATAGCATCCACCACCTCCATAGATTTACCAGTTAACATACCAATATTCCAAGAACCAAATCAAATCTTGCTTTTCTGGGCTAACTTCTTTACCCACATCCATCTAGAATGATGTGGGAACCCTTGCTCATTTAACACTACACCCAGACGCCAATGTAGCTGCTCTAGCTTATTTGATACTGCATTCGAGTCATACAGCGTGTTACTTTTGGGCAACAACCTAGCTTTAGCACATATACTTCTCTGATCCATGTCATAAAAATTTGACAGATTTTTACATTGGCTGTTGAGGGTCAAATACAACCCTCCTCCTTTACCCGGGCTTGGAACTAGCTATGACACTACATAGGTGGAGTTATAAATATGTAGTATTAATATATTAATTAAATAATGGAGGTGTGTGGTACACTAATATATAAGTTAATGGGTGTATTGGTGTTATAGGATGACACCATTTTGGATTGCATGAGATGCCACCTGACACTCCTCAAGCTTTTCTAAAGCTTTATAGAATACCACTATTATTCTTTTGTGATGATGCAATTTTCATATCAAGCATGGGCATCTTAAACTCCATGATATCTTATACCTTGGTATCTATGATATCATGGAATGAGAGATAACTACCAAATGCCTCCAAGGTGTTTCTCTTTTACAAATAAAGGATGCAGCACCAAGTGCCAAAGCATTTACTTGACATCTCAAATTGTTGCAGTATCCCTTTTCTTCAGCTGTGACTCATAATTCGTTTTCTTTTAGTGTATTGAGCAAGGCATTTCATCAGTGTCACATGAAAAAGGTCCACAAATTGCTGCAACATAGTTCATGTAGTGACTCCAACTTTTTCTCACAGGTATCAATTTACCGCCATTATTTTTACTTCTGCAATGCACTTAGCTCCTTTAATGTATTGATTGCAATTTAGAGACAATGATGTGCACGCTGAAAGTCGTTGATGAAAAATTCTTTAGTAGATTGTGTCTATTAAGATAATTAGACTGAACCGATGAGCAGCCATGTAAGCATGTCATTAGTGTGGTTCACTGAAAATGAAGACTTACTTGACATGTCCACACAGCTATTACTTATTGGCTGAGTCTCTCTATCTTGGTAAACTGTTTCTGACCAAGAATTTGTTGTTGCTAATACTAAAGTGGTTCAAATTTTTAGGTTGTTGTGGATTGTCGTCCTATGTTAAATGATTCAGTTAAGCTGATGCCTTGTTTTTTCTTTTTTCTTTTTTTTTTTTGGGGGGGGGGGGTGTGGTGGGGGTTCAAAACTCAATTGAAGTATATCGAAAATCAAACTTATTGTGGTCCTTTTGCACTGTGCAAGTAAGCTGCCTGCATGCTATGGGTTTTCCATTTATAAATTATGACTCTCTTTTAATCAAAACTTACGAAAAAATACAAATGCAACCCTTTAACTTTCAGATCATCTGCAAGCACCCTTTTGATCAGCAATATAATTATAAGCTTTTCCCACTGGAGTTTCATATTTTAGCATTAGGGAATTTCAGAATTTAGAGTTGGTTCACTTCATTCCTATGCAAGACTTATTTTTGATATTTTAACGACTTTAATTTAGTTTTTGAACCAATGAATATGTGCTATGTGGCAAGAGATAGGTTGCGAAGTGGTATGTATATCCATCGACAGAAAATGAACAAAAGGTTTTAAATGCTCTGAAGGGGGGAAAGTTTAGGGGGATAATTTTCTTATTTCAAAAGTTGAAGGGGTATATTTGCGTTACCTTAAAAACTCTGGTGACTTTGTTTCCCTTTAGTTAAGCAGTATTTTTGCCTATAATTCAGTGATGATTTCAGGATTGAACCACACTTTGTAAGTAAATGGATGTTGCAGAATAAATTATGAAAATCAAGTGGGAAACGAATCTATTACAAGGACATGTCTGACATCTCTTGCACGAAGTCCCTAATCTGGAATGCCTTTTTCCAGATGCTATCTTGACACAATTAATGGTTGTGAGCCTCTTGTGACACAGCCCACTGACAGATCATTGCAGGGAACAGAGCGCAGCTGGTCTTCAGGACGAAGTAATTATTACGTCAATTTTTGTCTTGTAGTCAAATAATGCATTACATATTTGTTAGTTATGTTGTCCGCATAATCATTTTCCACAGGAAGTGATTGTATAATTATGTATTTTGAAGTCTAGTTTGCTTTCATTAAGTTATGGATACTCTTGATTAGCATACCTAGCTGATTCAATCTAATTTCATTTGTTACCCTTGAAACGGTCTGTTTTCGGCTCTATCCGAGTGAGTTGAATTCGGCAGGAATAAAAAATAAAGAGAAGATATTTTCATAAATTGAAAAATATAAAACAAAAAAGGAAAATAATTGGAACTCAGTTTCATCAGAACTTCAGAAAATAAAATTCAAATGGTCGCTTTTCTTGTGTCTCCTTGCTTAATTTTTTCGTCGATATGTTGTTATTTCATAATTTTTTTTCCTTCAGACCTTTACTAATTCCTACTGTTGTTTTTTTTTAAATGCAATGGTTTATTTGCTTAATTCTATATAATATTTTTGATATAATTGAGATGCAATAAAATGGCTTTACATGTAAGTACTAAACAATTAATTGAAACAAATAAGATATACATTACTAACTGGAATACTACTTATTTAATTATATAAGTCAAAATCAGTGTTATCAAAAATCGGATAGGGCCTATCAGTTCGGTCTATTTGACTAGAAATCAGAATCAAGTCCGATTTGGAAATAGAGCACAACTGGGCGATTTATGAACCAATGGAACTGGTGTTGAATCAGGCAAACAGGTTGTAAATCGATCCCAATTTTAAATTTTTTGAAAAAATTTTTTAAAACATTTTTGTAGTTTTTAAAATAAAATAATATTATTTTTTGTATAAAATATTTTTTATTTTTATATTATAATATTATATAAGCATTATTATGATATATAATTATTGAAAATTATAAATTTTCTTCCTAAATAATATAATAATATATTATTAATTGACTATTTTAAATTCAAAATGTGATTATGGATGAATATTAATTTATTTATATTTAAATATTAAGTTATAAAACCTATAAATAATTTGTTTGTGATAGATAATAAATTGATAATTTAATATTATTTAGTTTGATACTTTAATTAAATTATAAAATTTGCTTAAACTTATATTATTTATTTAAAATTTATTATTTTAATCATTACCAAACTAGTCCTAGTTAGATAATAGTTGAACCTTGAATCAATGTCTTACCCGAGAACATTGGTCAAAACTATCTGAAAAATGTTAATAAACAAAATTAATTCACAGCAACAAATTAATTCATATCTTCCCCAATCATGTGTTTTTTTAAAATTAAAAAACATGAAATATTAATTCTACTTGCTGAGTAAGATCTATTATCGGTAGTGCTATGGGTTAATTACTTTCTAAGGTATGAGTTCAAATCCTATGATGAATCATATTTTATAAGAATTTAGATAAATTTATATTCACTCAACTTAACTTCAAAATCTAATTCGATTAATTTTCTTAATAAATATTCATTACTTGATGTATTTACCTTTACTAATCGATTATTATTGTTGTTGTTATTATTATTTTGCCACAAGGATTTAGACATTTTTTTTACAACTTTTTGTTGACCAACAAATTTTTTTTTAAACTTAATCACAAGGATTTAGGATTGTAATATATGTGAAGTAATACTTATATTGGAGAACATATCATCATGTTCTTGTAATATTGTTTAAATAGTTATGAAACTTGACACGTCAAATAACCAATTAGGATCAAACTAATGGGGAAAATGTTATATAGTTATTATTTAATTAGATATTATATAGTTTAGGATTTTTTCTCACACAATATTTTTGCTTTATTTGAATTTAAAATTGAAGTTAATAATTGACCAATGTTATTGAATAAACAACAGGTTGTACAGCTTCCCATGTTGCCATGTCTCTCTGGTAGAATTCATTGACATTTATCTCCTCCCATCGCTTTTTACTATTTCATATCATTAATTTTAGATTTACAATTAAATAGATTTATGTATAAGATCATCATCAGATCATCAAATATGACGGGAAATATTTAGCCTTTCGATGCTCAATTAATGTTCTGTGTAGGAAACTCATGATATAAAATTGTACATGAAATTGTGAGTTATCCATGGGTCTTTAGGGCCAATGTGGGCATTACCTTGATTCGGTATTCGGTCCGTAACATCTCGAAGCCAAAAATATTTAGCTACAACCTTAGATATTTGACTGGGCCAAGTCGGGTTTGGTCTAGTGCAAAATAAAATTAAAAAAAATTAAAAATAAGTAAATAAATAATAAATTAATTTAATTTATTAACAAAAAAATTACTTTCATTCAAAATATATTTTTATAATAAATAATATTGGGATTAAAAGTAACATTTATTAAAATTATAAATATTTAATAATTATATATTATTTATTTTACATAATATCAAGATAAGAAATAAATTTAAAATTTGAAATAGAATTAAAAATTAAAATAATAAATTTTTTTATCATAGTTAAAAAATTAATTTATTACATGAGATATATTAAGACAAATATCATAAAATCATTCAATGTACATAAAAAAATAAAGAAAAAAGGAAAAATTAGAAAAAAATACATATACCAAGTCAAGAATAGGTCTATGGGTTCAACTCCTTTCTAGCCTGATTTTCCATTTAGCTTTAACTTTTTCTCCAATTGACTAGGCCTAACTTGTCACAAAATGACTAGAACATCTCAGGCTAGCCAAGCTACGGGTCGCAATGATCAATTATAGTCATCATGCTCATAATTACAACTAAATATAATGTTCCATTTAGTTCCACTTGTATTATGAACAATATACTAAAAATTGGATTGGTCATTAAACTGGTCAATGCATTAATTTAAAATTTAATAATTTAACCGTGACTAAACCGTAATTAAATTAATAGTAATAAAATTAATAAGTTTTTTAATTTTATATGTTACATATTATTATAAAATATTATTAAGAAGTTTCATAACCTAATATTAAATTTTAAATATATAAATATTTATTTATAATCATATTTTAAATTTAAAATAGTCAACTAACATTCTATTTTCATATTATTTATTAAGTAAATTTATAATTATTAACAATTATATATCATAATAATACTGATACAATATTATAATGTAAAAAGAAAAAAATTATACAAATATAATGTTATTTGATCTTAAAATCTAAAAAAATTTGAAAAAAAATAAAAAAAATTCTAACCAGTTCGAATCAGTTCTACAACTAATTTTCATTGGTTCAAAGCCTACTTTGACCAATTTTTTATTGGTTCTTATCGCTCTTCTTCAAGACTAGATCTGGCACTAGTTTCTGGTCTAACTAGTCAAACTGACTAGTCTAATTCGGGTTTTATTACATTGATTATGAGTAGTAAAATTGATGGCTTATGTAGCATAAATAGATAAGAAAATGGATTAATATATGTATAGCGTTGTCGCATCTGATTTTTAATTGAAAATAAAAATGGAGTTGCCAACAATTTTGCAGAAAAATTACGGAAAACCTAAAGGATAGAAAATGATGGTATATGAATAAGAGAGTTAGGTTCATGAATCAGTTGTATGTAAGGAAGATATTAGATATCCTACGCTACCCATTTGAAAGAATGGTTATCCTAAATTTATTGTGCTTTATTAAATAAGCCTAAACAATCATTTTAAATTATCCTTGTTAATTTTATTGTTAAACCTAAAGAGAAATTAGATAAAAAAAGAAAAATGATATTTTTTTTATATAGCGGACTTGATCAAGAATCGAAGTTTAAGGCCGTCGTACCCTTAAAAGGATCAAAGTCTAAGTAGTTCGAAGTAAAAAGATGTGTTTATTGATTTATGTTTTTTAAATAAAAATTTTGTGATTGGTTGGTGTCTTTTGGTTTTGTAAAAAAGAATGATTTATTCTTTATTATTTTATTTTATATTTTATGTTGAGGAAAGAGACTTCATTATTATTTTGTCAAAAAAAAAAGACTTTAGGAAAATTTTTACCATATCATTGTTGTTTTGTTTGAAATATGAAAGAGATATATCTAAATATTTTCTATTTTAGATTAATTCTAGAAAATATCTTAACTAGTATTAATTTTTACGTTAAAAATTAGTATCACTTATAGTTTCTTAAATAAGATATTAAATGCACACAGAGATCATTGATGTTTCTTGTGGTAAAAAATCAAAACAATTAGGAAAGAAGGAATTTTGAAAGGAGGACAAGAGAGATTCTTTTAAAAATGTTATTATTATAAATTTTAGATTCTTTAGAATCAAATTTTAATAGATATGAATTGTTATGGCAAAAATTTGTATCACTCATAGTCTCTTAGTTAATTGTGTGAATATCCAAAGAGATAATTAGTATCCTTTGTGGCACACTTTAAAATCAATTTTGAAAAGCCAAATGCTAAAACCCGTAAATTCCCCTTTTACAATAATCAAGCAAACCATGGTCCCAGGCAAGATCATATAATATGGCGTACAATGTCCATTATAATCGCAGGCACACAAAAGCCAAAATAACATATTTCCCATGCTTTAAAAAAATAATAATAATAACAACTCATGGTGAAATTCAATGATCACTTTACACCTAATTATGCATAAAAGAATTTTCCATTTATTTGCAGTGGGATTATATGCAGAACGAAGTAGTATGCTGTTCAAATAAGAATCATTGAAAAGTTTGATGACTTACCTTTGCAGATAGTAAATCTCATATTGCAATCACAATATTTCTTTGGCTTTCTTCGTGCAATTCTATCTCCTTTCTTTCTCTAACTCCCTATTTTCTTAATTCCTCATGCTTTTTAGATTTCTAGGTACCTAAAGCTCTACCCCTGGCTCTGAGACCCTTTATTTATAGGGAAACTCACCATTCAATTTTTTCAATTTAAAATATTTTAAATTTTGAAAATTAGAATGCTATAGGGATAATATCTTAATCTCCTAATCTTTTTTAAGATTATTAAATCTCATTTAAGAGATATTTATTATTATTGATTTAATTCCTCTTTGTATTATTTCTATATTTTTTTCAAATCCTATGAATAAGGAAGTTAGTAAGATTTTAAAAGAAAATCTCTTGATTTCTTTTATCAAAAGATAATCTTCAAATTTTTCTCTATAATCTTTAAAGATAACTCAAGAATATTTTATATTTTAATTTCTTTCAAATTTTTAAATTTTCTAGAATATTATGGATTTATTTTACTATTTTTCCTATGAACTCCAACAGAAACATTTTCTTTTATATATTTATTAGTTTTTACTAAATAGATCGAACAAATTATAGTTTTCATAGTTGCCCCTCTTTATTTGTTTTCTTAGGTGAAGGTGAAAAATGTAATTTTGAGATTTTACCTAAGGAATAAGTAAAGATAAGAATACGTATTTTGTAAGGTGAACCGTGCAATGCAAAAGAAGTAACTCGATCTCTCCTAGTAACATTAGACTATGTAGTCGACCTAATCTTGGGAGCATTAAAATTGTTCGAAATGTAATGAAACAACTAGATTGCCCCTGACTTGATTAGGTTACTACGATTCACCTTGTTTGGAATCATTTGAACAGAGTATAAAGCAATAAGCTAAAAGAGAAGAGATAGGGAGAAGAAAAACTTAGATATTTATCCTAGTTCGGTCTCTCCACTTAACCTACGTCCAGTCCCCAAGTCACCACTTGAGATTTTTTACTATACTGCAAGAATTCAACGGGCTTCTTGCAAATGCCACTGTACAACGTGTATGCTCTATTTTCTAGAGCTCACTCAATCACTCTTAGCACTTTTACTATGTGCTTTACAATCCCTTGTGATATCTCCTCACAAGTAAATCTATCTTCCAGATGAAGATTAGATTATTTACAAAGATGAAACTCTCTTGAATAGAGTGAATATAAAAGTTGAAGTACAAGTATTGAAGTAAGAGGGTAAAAGTCTTTGAGTAGAAGATTTGGCAGAATTTCAGTATTTACAAAGTTTGATTCGTTACCTACAACTTCAAATGATGTTGTATTTATAGATTTAGGTCCCAACTATTCGTTAGAAACAAAATCTATCCGTTGGAGAAGTTATCCAATGGTTACTCTAAAAAACTATCCGTTAACCAACCGCATTTAATGCTTCTGACATACTGAAATTCGAATTTCGGTTGGTCAACAGACAAATTTTGAAGGAACAGAAGGTTAAAGCTTCCAACGTTGAAATACCGAAGTTCGTCTGTTCATGAAGTGAAATTCAAATTTTGAAACTTAGAAAATGTTTCCATGTTGTGACATACGAATTTTCAAGAAGAAAGTTTTTCTGTTAAGTGTGAACAGTGTTTTCAATTTGCTACAGTGCCCTTGAAATTCGAATTTTGGAACCCCATAATTCGTCTGTCCATAGCAGGCTCAAAAGGCACAGTAGTTCATTTACTTTGAAATTCGAATTTTCAAAGAGTGAAGTTCGTCTGTCAGAGAGACCTCTTTTCAGACTTACTTCAACATTCGAATTTGTAAACACTGTCCTTCGTATGTCATTATGTCATTTCAACAGACTCACAACTTTAGTTTCTGAAATTCAAATTTCCATGTTCAAAGTTCGTCTGTCAGTGATCAGTTTTGAAACTCAATATGATCTTGATTTCAGATGAACTTTAACATTATTTCAGACGAATTTCTTCAGTTTTCATAAATTCCATTTTATCTTAAATTCGAATGTTCAAAGCTCAAAGTTCGTCTGTTGCTCAACAGCTTCTTTCAGACACTTATGAAAATTCAAATTTTGGAAAATCAAAATTCATCTGTTAGGGAGGCATCTTTTCAGACTTATTTAGTTTTAACTCGAAATTCGAATTTCTAAAGTCAAAGTTCGAATTTCCAACATTACAGTTCAATGTAAAATTTTCAAAGTTCGTCTGTTGTTGGGTATTTTTCAAATATTTCATAAAATCAAGTTTTTAAAACATATTTTCATCAAATCAAAGTCTTTTACCCATAACAAAAAATCCTATAACAATCCTAGCAATGATTACTCAGATTTTCTTCACTTGAGACACTTTGAGCTCCTTTGATATCTTCAATCTAAGCTCTTCAATATTGGTTTGGAATCATCAAAACTCTTGATTCAACAAAGCTAAATCCTTATCTCTTGCTGGTCGTATTACCCTTGCAAAGGCAGTCTTGACGAACATCCCTGCCTATGCTATGCAAACAACAAAATTGCCATATAATACATGCGAGCGAATTGAAAGGATGGTCAGACAATTCATTTGGGGCTCAAACAAGGGTGCTAGCAAGACAAGCCTCATCAACTGGAACTCTCTTTGTCAGCCATACAGATATGGAGGGTGTGGATTGAGAAGTATACACTACCAAAATGACGCATTTATTATGAAGCTTGCCTTTACTGTTATTACTCACCCCGATAAATTCTGGGTTCAGATACTACGCAACAAGTATAAATGGAAAAGAGAGGAACCAAAAATTATAGCTAAGGGTGCTTGATCTCATTTGTGGCGAAGCCTCTCCAAGATCTGGGAAGACACATACATGGGAATACATTGGGATGTTGGTGATGGTCACTTGGTAAAATTTTGGTAAGATAATTGGGTGAATGGGCTTGGGCCCCTTAAATTACTCTCCCTCGCTGATATACCTAGTTGGGAACTCTCAAAACCTATCAGTGCCTTTACTAATGCCAACGAGAAATGGAATTGGGCTTGTTTTAAGCAACTACTATCTTAGAATGTGATCAAGCAAATTGTAGGTATTAAACCTCCTTCTCCTAATGATGGCGACGCTAACTGCCTTTGGAGCTATACACCTAATGGAATTTTCACTATCCAATCTTCCTATGAATCCTTATAATGGATGAACTGGGATGATGAAGATAAAAGATGGGAAAGAGTCTGGTGATGGAAAGGACCCCAAAGAATCAAAACTTGCTTATGGCTTGCAACTAGAAACAGATTGCTAACAAATTGTGAAAGAAAAAGGAGACACATGACCCCCCACTCAATGTGCACCATCTGTAACAATGGTGATGAAGATATTGACCACGTCATGCGAAGATGCACTTATTCTAAGGACATTTGGAACTGTCTTGTATCACCTCATGATAGGCACAACTTCTTCATGACTCCTCCTAAGGAATGGTTTTTCTCTAATCTCAAGGCCAGAAATGACAACTGGCATATCCAATTTGCCATTACATGTTGGAAGCTTTGGGAGACTAGGAACAAGTTGCTTTTTACAGATGAATACATGGACTTCAATCAAATTCTTTGTGTTATCAATAGCTTAACTCATTACACCATCCATTCTTTTGTCTGCTAACTTTTGTATTTTGGGGTTGCCATACCCAAACCTTGCAAATATTTTTCCTTAATGATTCATAAAAAAAGAAAGAGAGAAAAAAACTCAATGAGGGAGAAAATAAAGAACTTAAAGGAGATAGAGGATTCACTCAAACTATAACTCAAATCATTAATCAAAATCTCCTTACAAATGATTAATAAGCTCTTATTTATAGAGTTTTAATCATAATCCTACTACAATCCTAAGATAAGATATATCTTTTCAAAATATTCTAAATCTAAACCAAAAATAAATCATAATTTAAATAACTAAATTATATAAAAGAAAAATAAAATATAAATCATAATAAATTCTAAAAGATATGGTGAAATCTTATTAAATCTAAAAGTTATTTTAAATATCCTAATTTTTTCTATCAATATCAATTTTCATCTTTTTTTTTCTCATATTTTTTTCTCAGCCTCCATGAGTGCTCTTGCTTCCTCTTTTTTTATTTTTTATCCTAAAGGTATGGGTCACTAATTTTTTTCTTATAATCAAGCACAAATTATGAACTTTGATGCTTTGATTGGAGTTTTAAGTTTAATATAATTTTTCAGATTTGATTTATTTTAATTCATCTATATTTTCTTTCTCTATTTTTTATACTACTTTATTTGTTACTGATTAGAGTTAATCAAGTTGTATGAATTTAGGTTTAAAGTTTAATCTGAGAAGCTTTGGATTTAAAGTTTAATCTGAGGAGCTTGATTATGATTCAATGATAATGAGATGTTCTAATTTTACTTAGGTGATTATTTAAGTTTTGTTCTTGATATATTTTGCATTGAGGTTACTGCTCAATTATCTATTAATTGAGATTTCAACTAATTATAATATAAGTGATGACTTAATCTCCAGATGATTATTTAGAGAAATTTTTATTAGAATACTAAGATGTTAAACTAAATCAGATTAATAAACTAAAAGAGATGTTAAGGAAGATTTTGTATAAGGAAATTGATTTGTAACTGGTTACACTTATTTAGTCATGTCATTACTTTAATTACTTCAATAATTAATTTTATTTTAGTTAATTAATTGAATTTAATTTCTAAATCCCCAATTTTTAATTGCTTATTTTTATTAATTTTATTTTACTTTATTTTTAATTTAATTAAATAACTCAATTAATTTTTTAGGAAATGATCTGGTTCGCACTATATTGCAAATCAGTTTTAAATTTAATTTTAATCCATTCAATAACCGTGTTAGCATACACGGAAATAATTAATATCCCTCGTGGCACATTTTAAAATCAATTTTGAAAAGGCAAATGCTAAAACCCATAAATTCCCCTTAATCAAGTAAACCATGGTCACAAGCAAGATCATAATATCATAATATGGTATACAATGTCCATTATAATTGCAAGCACACAAAAGCCAAAATAGCATATTTCCCATGCTTTAAAATAATAATAATAATAACAACTCATGGTGAAATTCAATGATCACTTTACACCTAATTATGCATAAAAGAATTTTCCATTTATTTGCAGTGGGATTATATGCAGAACGAAGTAGTATGCTGTTCAAATAAGAATCATTGAAAAGTTTAATGACTTACCTTTGTAGATAGTAAATCTCATATTGCAATCATAATATTTCTTCGGCTTTCTTCTCGCAATTCTATCTCTTTTCTTTCTCTAATTCCCTATTTTCTTTATTCCTTATGCTTTTTAGATTTATAGGTACCTAAAGCTCTCTCCCCCTCCTCACCTAGCTCTCATGTCTTTTATTTATTAAGGAGCTCACCATTCAATTTTTTTAATTTAAAATATTTTAAATTTTGAATATTAGGATCCCATAGGGATAAGATAATATCTTAATTTTCTAATCTTTTTTAAGATTATTAAATCCCATTTAAGAGATATTTATTAATATTAATTTAATTCCTCTTTATATTATTTTTATATTTTTTTCAAATCCTATGGGTATGAAAGTTAGTTAGATTTTAAAAGATAATGCTCTATAATTTTTAAAAATAATTCAAAAATATTTTATATTTTAATTTTTTTTTCAAAATTTTAAATCTTTCAAAAAATTAAGAATTTATTTTACTATTTTTCCTATAAATTCTAATAGAAATATTTTTTTTATATATTTATTATTTTTTTACTAAATGGGTCAGATAAAATATGGGATTGACAGATGTTAAAAAAGCTCAATTGACATTTATAATAAATCATTTTATTTTATGATAGTGAAACAATGGAACGACTTTAAATACACGTACATGGGTGGGATTTTGCAGACACATGTTAAAAGGAAATAACGACAAGTGGTGTTCTATTTTTTTCCTTTTTCTTTTTTTTTTCACTGACAATAGATGGTGTCCATTTATCTTTTAACTATACTCAACACATTATTTAACCTCACCTTGAAAATACTATTATGTTTCAAAATAATTGTTAATTTACAACTTTTAAGATAATTAAGATAGTTTTTTATTAGTATTTTTCAATAATAATAAAATAAGAAAAAATACTATATAATTAATAAGAGTATTATAGTATAAAATCCAATCAAACCATATAAATTTTTAAACTATTTATTAGTTTGCTTAATTTGTATACATAACTTCAAAGTGACAATATTTTAAAATAGAGGGAGTACTTTAATAATTTATGAATTTATCATTGTAATCTATTATTTATTGTTTACTAGATATTTAAATTTTTATTAATTTATTTGTTTTGTCCCTTAGTCTATGTATATAATGTTTCTCTTAAAAATAAATTTTTAAACATAAACTTCTCAAAAGAAACGTATTCTGAGAAGTCATAAGAAAATAATTATTTATTTGTTATTTAAAGTGTAACAAAAATGTTGTTTACATTAATGTTTTTTATTCAATGATAAATAATAAATTGTTGGATTTTTTAGATGCTTAAACCTTAATTAGAGACAAGACTGTTAAACTTGTCAAACCTTTTCTAGTTGAGGGGCAATGTTATATATTTATTTATGTTGATGTTATGGGTATTAAATATGAAATACTTTTTTGTGATAATATTCATCTTTTGAACATTAATACTCATAACTTAATCAATTCATTGAAAGATCCAAGAAAATGACAGAAAAAACAAAGTGAGGGAATACTTTATTGTTATTATGTCACCGTTGCATTATGGCAAGCATACAGTGAAGGAATTGCAATTAGGTGCTCTTTAAATTGAGATTTGTTCTGCTTGTGACAAATTTTTGGGATTCAATTTATTTAAATTTTTATAAAATATTCTCTTGCTGATGATACTTCACACGTCGACTCCCAAGTAATTTTAACTGTGTAAATGGGGCAATGATTAAGAATTCTCTGGTTCGGCTTCCTTTTTCGAGAAAAATGTTGAAATGTTAAAAAAAACACAATTTTAAAAATAAAAAAGTATTTTTTATGTTTTCAGATATAAAATAATAAACGTACAGTTATTTTAATAATAACAAAATTATATAAATATTGTAGATCTCATTTTCATATTAAAAACCTTCTTTTACCATATAACTTGAATAGGAATCTTTCGAATTTATCATCTTCAAGAAAATCTTTTGAATTTTCCTGAAGTAGGATAGTTGAGAGAGAGAGAGAGATTTTCATAAATTATATATAACAAAGAAAAATAAGGAGTTAAACTCAATTTGGTAAAAACTTTCACAGAAAAACATTTTAAAGGTTCCTTTCAATAACTAAATGATTCTTTTATAATTCTTTCGTTAAAAAATTTGAAAATTAATGAAATAAAAATAAAGATAACAAATTCCATCTAAACAAGATTAATTCAATTAGCAAGAAGTTCAAATAGAAAATTCTTTTCTTCTTCATTATTCTTTATTTAAATTAACAAATTTGATGGGTTGAGTTGAGTTGATCCTTCATTTGAAAATGTTTTTAAATAAAATTAGTTCAATGTGACTTATTCAACCTGTAAATTAAATGAGCGAATCTTTGAAGAAGTTATAGGGTTGCCTGTTTAATCCATTTAATATTAAAAAATTATAAATATGAAAATTTCTCTAGATTAATGTATCATAATATTAAAAAATAATCATAAACAAAAATAAGCATGAGAGAATTAGCTTTTATGATTGGCTATCGTATTTTGAATAAATATGAAAGTTCTCTTCTATTAAATAATATTTCAACTCTTATTTGTGCTTGCATTTATATTGTAGAAGATGCTATTTGCATAGCAAAGATGAAGATTGGTGTTGATGTCTAAAACATCTATTTATTTTTATTGATAAACACTCGAAAGCTAATGAGTTATATATTGAAAATGTATATATTTAAATTTTAAAAAACTTTTATGGATTTTTTACCAACTAAATTTATTTATGGATTAAATCTATATATATATATATATATATTTTTTTTTTTCGCTTTTTTTAATGTTAAACACGAGCGAGTTTTGATTTTCATCATGTTGACCGGTTTCCGCCCGTCCAGCGCGGATGGCTATTTGGTAACTTAAACCCTAAACCCCTCAATCTACTCTCCTTTTCGAGACGCCGTCGACCCTGCCACCAGGAAGCCACCCGCGAGCCACCGGTAGGCGACGTTCACTCTTGAAGTTTTCACGTCCCAAGTCTCTCGGCTCCCTCTCGCTGAAGCCATGAATTTCAGGTTTCAGAACCTGCTTGGAGCTCCTTACAGAGGAGGTAACACCGTCATATCTAACAACACACTGCTAATTTCTCCGGTCGGTAACCGAGTTTCCGTCACTGACCTTGTCAAATCTCAAACTACAACTCTGCCTACACAGTCATCTTCCAATATCTCCCGCATTGCCGTCTCGCCGGATGGAACTTTCTTGCTCACCATCGACGAGAAGAGCCGCTGTCACTTCATTAATCTTCGCCGCCGCGTGGTGCTCCATCGGATTTCCTTTAAAAAGCCCGTCCATGTTGTCAAATTCAGCCCAGATGGCTACTTCGTGGCTGTTGGAGCTGGCAAGTTGGTACAAATTTGGCGCTCTCCTGCTTTTAGAAGGGAGTATTTCCCTTTTGAGTTGGTTCGAACTTTTGCCGACTTTGATGATAAGATCATGGCATTGGATTGGAGTCCTGACTCGAATTACTTGATTGTTGGGTCTAAGGATCTGACTGCAAGACTGTTATGCTTGAAGAAGTTGAATGTCAGTGTTAAATATAAACCATTTTTGTTCTTGGGTCATAGAGATTCTGTTGTAGGTGCGTTCTTTGGTCTTGAAAAGAAAACTGATAGAATATGTAAAGCTTATACGGTTACAAGGGATTGCTATATTTTTAGCTGGACATTTTGGAGTGACGAGGGTGATATTAATGAAATGGACGATCGTGGTTCTGAGCCGCTCTCACCCCCTACACCAGATAGGGATGATGAAGGAAATATTGAGATGGACGGTCATGGTAACGCAAAGAAGAGAAAGAATTATGACAATAAGGATGCTGAGATGCTTGAAGAAGGCGGGTACTTGTGCAGAGGGAAGTGGGAATTGTTGAGGAAGGACAGTTTTATGCAGGCACCAGCAAGGTTAACTGCATGTGATTATCATAGAGAGTTAGACATGGTTGTTGTTGGTTTCTCAAATGGTGTATTTGGCTTGTATCAGATGCCTGATTTTGTGTGCATTCACCTTTTGTCAATATCAAGACATAAGATTACAACAGCAGTGTTTAATGACCTTGGGAATTGGTTGACCTTTGGGTGTGCAAAACTGGGCCAGTTGCTTGTGTGGGAGTGGCGATCTGAGAGTTACATATTGAAGCAGCAAGGTCACTTCTTTGATGTGAATTGTCTTGCTTATTCACCAGACTCACAACTCCTTGCTACTGGAGCGGATGATAATAAAGTGAAGGTAAATAAATGTAGTGATGCTTTCGTGGTTTAAATTTTTTCCTTGTGTGGTGGTTGCATCTTTAGTAATATGTATATTTTCCTTAAGGTTTAGGATTGAGTTTTTTCTTTTTTTAATGAGCCAGTTTAAATGTTAATCATGCTAAAGCATAGTGCTTCTTCATTACAGGTGTGGAATGTTTCCTCAGGCTTTGCCTTTGTGACGTTTTCTGAGCACACTAATGCTGTTACAGCTCTGCATTTTATGGCAAGTAACAATTGCCTGCTTAGTGCATCTCTGGATGGGACAGTTCGCGCATGGGATTTGATCCGTTATCGAAATTTCAAGACATTTACGACTCCTTCTTCAAGACAGTTTGTTTCTTTGTCGGCAGATCAAAGTGGTGAAGTGATATGTGCTGGCACTCTAGATTCCTTTGAGGTATTATTTTCACAAAATTTAGGTGGATTATGACAATACTTTTTTTTTTTCTTCATTTCTCCATATTTTTGCTTAATGATATGTGTAACAGATTTTTGTCTGGTCAATGAGAACGGGCCGTTTGTTGGATGTGCTTAGTGGGCATGAAGGTCCTGTTCATGGATTGATGTTTTCTCCTGCAAATGTGAGTTAGCCATTTTCCCCATCATTTGTCAGCATAATTATTGTCTTGGTATATTTAGTTGCTGCAGTAGCTAATTTACTTATAATTTTCCATAAGCATGATCACCATTGTCTTGTTTATAAAATAATATAGTTTTATTTTCTTAAATTAACACTATTGTCATATGTAAATACTTTTCTCTTGAAATATGACATGATAGAGGGTTCTGAAGTTTGTATTTTTGGTGATTTGGTGGTTTTCTACATTAAATAAATCTTAAAGGGAAGCTTAACAGAGTTTTCTTTCATCTTTAAATGTAGGCGGTCCTAGCTTCATCATCATGGGATAAAACTGTGCGGTTATGGGATGTCTTTAATGGAAAAGGAGCAGTTGAAACATTCCCTCACACACATGATGTTCTCACAGTAGTTTACCGTCCAGATGGACGGCAATTAGCTTGCAGCACGCTAGATGGGCAAATTCATTTTTGGGATCCAATAGAGGGTGATCTGATGTTCACCATAGAAGGCCGCAGAGATATAGCTGGAGGACGACTTATGACTGACCGGAGATCATTTGCTAACTCAAGCTCCAGGAATTGCTTCACAACGTTATGTTATTCTGCTGATGGAAGCTACATATTAGCTGGCGGAAGCAGCAGATATATCTGCATGTATGATGTTGCAGATCAGGTTGGCTTTTCATATTTCTATCCTTCATTATGTCAAATTCAGCAATCTTGAAGTTGCAACATAAGGTTTTAATTGAATCCTTTAAATGTTGTTCCCCAGAATGTAGCTCTTTAGTTGAACAACATTCCTGTGTTCTGCACTTCATCATTTATTGGCGTTCATTTCTAAGATGCAATGAAAATTGAATAAATATGGGTGGTTACATAATTTTTGAAAACTGTAAAAATCATGGAAACATAAAAACATTCTTTTATATTCTAATAGAATTTTGACCACCTTGCTAATCATCACAACTAAATATAATGCTTGATTTTGTTCTATTTGTATCTATGAGTAGTAAAATTAATGACTTCTGTGGCATAAAGAGAGAAGGAAATGGATTTGTGTATGTATAGTATCACAGTTTACATTGCTTGGTTATTGCAAATAAGTGTATATATTATGTATCTCTAAATTCTTTTGATGTTAAAAGCTTCTGCTTGAATATAAATTTATTATGATGTTATATACTTATATTTCCTCATGTGTGGTCATGCTGACTAAAGTTTGGAAGGCTATGAAAGAGCTGTTTGGTGTAGCTACAACTCTACAAGTGGGATGATGGAAAATGAATCTACTGAAAAATTTAAAATGCAAACATTTCACGATTGCCTACAGAAAACATGATGATTTGTTGAGAATGGGTTTTGCCTTGTTTTCATTTATACGTCTACCAAATACAAAGGAATGAATAAAAAATTTAAATTTCACATCCCTATCTGTTTTTACCCTGTAGAACAGGTTGTGTAGACTTTCATTTCATGAATCATTATCTATCTTGTGACATCTGAAGTTAAATAGAGGATTGAATGAGATACTTGTCCGTTTGTTGGTGACTCTGTCCTTCCAACAGCTTTATTGATTCTTAGCCTGGCCCGTTCCCTCCAAAAGAAAGGAAAAAAAAAGAAAAGAAAAGAAAGAAAGACCATCCATGAGAGACTTGGATCGAAAACAAAGCCTTCCTAGTTAGTTACAAGAAAAAGCTGCTGTTTCCTTGTTCTCCTCCAAGCATGATGAAATAATTGTGTCTAGTGATATTTGGAGTTTTGATGTTCCTATTTATGGTGTAATATGTACTATACATGCGTCACTTTATAACAAATAAGTGTGTTGAATCCATTTCTTTTTTGGTCTACGTTGGATACAAAACTAATAAGTAGAGCTTATAACATATACCAAGGGGGGACAGGGGAGATCAGAATCAGTTTAGTAGCAGTTCTATTTTTTTTTACCCTTTCCTCTTTTGGGCAATTAGTAATAGTTTTTTTTTTTTTTTTGGTATAAATAGAACACTGCACTTATAGTTGGGCAACTTTTGTTTCTTGAATTTCAAAAATTATTTCCTGCCAGCAGATTTTATATACTTTGTTTATGTTGAATTTAAATGTATTTAATCCGGTAAAAATATGTCACTACCAAACTTTCTTTACTGGCCTGGCATGCAATTTTGTTGTTTGCATCCCTTTTCTGTGTGTTTGTCTATCTGTATTATTAACTCTTTGGTGTTTATTAGGGGTACCGGATCCATTTTTACAATTTGTCTCCAACTTGTTTACGTAACTTCTTGATGGAACAGTCATGGTCATTAATTGGAATCTCTTTTGCTCAGGTACTGCTACGGCGGTTTCAGATAACTCTCAATCTCTCATTAGATGGAGTGCTTGATAAGTTAAACTCAAAGAATATGACGGAATTTGGCCCACTGGATTTGATTGATGATCAGAACAGTGATATAGAAGAAGGTGTTGATGTACAAACACGTAGAAAAAGTGGATATGATTTACCCGGTTCCTTGCCTAACCGTGGTAGGCCTATTATTCAAACCAAATGCCTTAAAATTGCCCCTACTGGTCGGACTTTTACAGCTGCAACTACTGAGGGAGTTCTAGTTTATTCAGTTGATGAATCTTTCATCTTTGATCCAACTGACCTTGACATAGATGTTACACCGGAGGTAGTAATACTTCAAACTTCACAGTTTTCTCATAATATCATGTGTTAGAGAATTAATGTCTTATTTGTTTCACAGAATAAGATTGTTGTGGATAATATTTTCTGCAGAAAATAACGTTAGAAAATATGTTGTAAAAATGACAACACACTGTCCTTTGAGTACTGATCAACTATTTATTAGTAACTCCTCCTTTGATGTCATTAGTAACTTGGGCTCACATATCTCCACAGGCTGTTGATGGTGCTCTAATGGAAAATCAACATACTAGAGCTTTGATCCTTAGCCTTCGGTTAAATGAGGACTCAATCATTAAAAAATGTATATTTGCTGTCTCTCCAGCAGATGTTCTAGCAGTTGCGGCATCGATCCCTCGTACATATATGCAGCGATTAATTGAGGCACTTGCAGATCTTCTAGAAAACTGCCCACATTTGGAGTTTGTACTTAGATGGTGTCAGGTATTATCTACTGCCTTAACATCCAGGGAAAATGACCCAAATTTGATAAAAATTATGTTAATAATCTAAAAGAAACTTTAATTACCCCAAAGATTAAAAGTCACTATCAAGTTTTAGCCCCTTGAAGCTTACATGATAAAGGTGGGATAAGGTAAATATTGTGGTCAAGGCTTCAAACTCTCCTAATATAACCAAAAAAAAAAAGGGGAAATGACATTTGAGGACCAAGACTTTGAATTAATTCCAGTTTAGGATCACAAAATTTAAAAATACCAAAAAAGGACAATGATTTTAAATTAATTAAAAACGTAAATATGAAATGACTTAAATGCCCCTGTTAAAACGTTTTACACTCAACATCTGCTTTTTACTACTCTTTTTCATAAATTTGACATTGAACATCCCAAATTTTACACTGAGCACATTATGAAATATGAGTATAAAATTGAGGAAGTTTCGTGTAAAATTTATGAAAAAGAGTAGTAAAAAATAGATGTTGAGTAGTGAAAAATGGAAGTTGAGTATAAAATTCTGAGACTTATCTAGTATAAAATCAGGGGTATTCAGTGTCAAATTGTGGAATATGAGTAGTAAAATGCAGAAGATGAGTGTAAAATTCTGAGAGTTGAATTCCTCTCAGAATTTTACACTCATCTTCTGCATTTTACTACTCATATTCCACAATTTGACACTGAATACCCCTGATTTTATACTAGATAAGTCTCAGAATTTTATACTCAACTTCCATTTTTCACTACTCAACATCTATTTTTTACTACTCTTTTTCATAAATTTTACACGAAACTTCCTCAATTTTATACTCATATTCCATAATGTGCTCAGTGTAAAATTAGGGATGTTCAGTGTCAAATTTATGAAAAAGAGTAGTAAAAAGTAGAATTTGAGTGTAAAACGTTTTAACAGGGGCATTTAAGTCATTTCATATTTACGTTTTTAATTAATTTAAAATCATTGTCCTTTTTTGGTATTTTTGAATTTTGTGATCCTAAACTGGAATTAATTCAAAGTATTGGTCCTTAAGTGTCATTTTTCCAAAAAAAAAAAGGTCACTATCAAGTTTTAGAGACTTACTATGAAGTCTTAACTCCGAGAAAAGCTACAAGTTTAAGTAACTTTGATAATAATTTTTTTTTAATTTAATAAGAAATTCTCCATAATTTTATAATTAATCTTATAAAGTTGATTGTAACTTTTAATCGTTGGGAGTAATTATATATATATTTTAATTTTTATGTGACTGGACACGTTTTCTCATAAAATCTAAATAATGAAGCGTACTGTTCATAGTTTATTTATAGTGCATTTTATTATAGATTGTGTAATATCCAACTTCCCTCATTCTGTAAAAAGATGATTTTAAATATTGAATTGAATTTTTCTGGTTTGACAGGAGATCTGTAAAGCTCACGGGAATCATATACAACAGAACTGTAGAAATCTGCTTCCATCGTTAAAATCTTTGCAAAAAGCAATAACTAGATTGCATCAGGACCTAGCTGATATGTGTTCCTCCAATGAATACATGCTGCGATATTTATGCTGTTCAGGTGCGGACAAATGATTTCAAACAATTGTTTTTTCCTGAGAATTTCTTACTACACAAATTTTGATGAATTGTATCAACACTATTTTTTTTTTTCCCTCCGCCGACAAACTCATGCATGTTTATTATACACTTACGTAGGTTCATGGTTGCTTGTTTAGGGCTTAGAGTAGTAAGGATGTGAGGATGGCCATGGGGTGGAATGTGGATAGTGTCAATGGTTCAAACCCTCCCCATGTAACAAAAAAATGAAAAAGAAAAATAATGTGAGTTGAATATTGTGAAGCTGAATGGGTTAGGAGGTGATGGAATTTTGAGCCATTTGTTGTATTAAAAATTACATTCTTTGAATCTGTTTCTGATAAAAATATTCATATATATCTTTTTGAAGGGAAGTCGCTGATATTAATACCGAGTTTCCTTTTTTTTTTTTTTTATGTTTTTATGCTTGGGTTGAAGGATGAGATTTTTTTTTTTTTGCCAAAGTTGAAAGATGAGATGAAAGAATGGAAAATGATATACAAGACAGTTTTTATAAAATTAATGAAATGAAAGATGAGAGTATGTCAGTCAACATGATCATCCTGAAGCTTTCTTAACACGGCAGACGTATCATGACGCAAGTTTCGAACTACTTTGGTCGGAGAAATTCAAATATCATAATTCCTGTTAGTTTGACTATCACTTCAGGTGTAAACCAATTTTTTGGCCCCAAAAAAAAGGCAATTCTAAAAAGCTGTTCCGGAGAGAAATATGCAAATACCAAATTCAAGATTGCAAAGAATCTAAAGCCTTTCTTTCTTTCTTTCTTTCTTTTCTTAGAACATCCGAAGCCTTTTTGTTTAAGATAGTGTCGAGTTGTGAAAGATGTGCATGTTTTTTTTTGGACTTGGACCCAATTAATTTTCTATATATTTAATACATAATATAAGAAATTGAATATCTTTTTCTCGTGCATCATAAGATAATAAATTAGAAAAATTATAGAAATACAAAAAGATTGTACATATATATATATATATTCAATATTTGAATTTTGTTAACAATAATGGAGAAAAATTGAAAGAATATATAAAAAATACTGAATGTAAAAAGTATTTTATAAAAAAAATTATACTATTTATTTTGATTTATTAACAAAATATTAAAAACCGAACTAGTAATGTAGTAGTTTAAGGCTTAGTAGTTGAATGTAATTAAACTGTATGTAATTAAACTAACAGTAATAAAATTAATAAATTTTTTAATTTTAAATGTTGTGTATTATTAAAAAATATTATTAATAAGTTTCATAACCTAATATTATAATTTAAATAAGTTAATATTCATTTATAATCATATTTTAAATTTTAACTAACCAACTATTAATATTCATCAATAATCATATTTTTAATTTAAAATAATTAACTAAGATTTTATTTTTATATTATTTATTAAGTAAATTTATTATTATTAGTAATTATGGATTATAGTAAAGTTTATACAATATTATAACATAGAAAGAAAAAATTATATAAAAATAATGATATTTAACTAAAAATAATATTATTTTATCTTAAAAACTAAAAAAATTAAAAAAATTTGTCCTGTTCAATCCCAATTCCGGTTCTCACAAGTTTTATAATTTTCCGATTCTACTCTTCTTTCGGAACAGACTTGGCATCAGTTTTGGTTGATGTGGTTTCTAATGCATTGCTTATTAATATGTAAAAATTATACAACTATCATATTTTTGTTGAAAATTCTATGAATTTATTTTGATTGAGGAATTTAATAATAAAAATTGGACAAATTATGTATGCACTTTAAATAAATAAAAACTAATAAATAAGTCATTATTCAACTACAGATCGAGCAATCAGGAACATATTTATAGATATATTTTTTTAATATTAAAATATAAATTACTAATGACTTTATTGATTTAATGTGTTTTAAAATATTAATAGACACTTCCATATAAGTCAAATCACTAATATATATATATATATATTGTGAAAATCCAAGGTATCATTTGTCGACAGCCGAAATTTTTTTTTTAAACACTAAGGATATCCTCCTGTTAAAACTGGAGATTAATCATTTTGAGACGTAGAAATCATTAAAGTGAATTTTTCCTTTCCCAACAAAACTTTTTTTATATACTCAGACAAAGATCAAATTCTAAACAGCATATCTAAAGGATCCAACCATCTATTAAATGTACTAGAATTTTGTTGGTAGCCGAAAAATAGTTTTTTTAAACTTTTAACAGCATACATTTGTTTTTGGGTGAGATTAATAGCATACCTAATGAACTAACTATCTGCTTGATAGTAAAAGCATTGGGACCATAAAGCCTATAAGCCCATATACTGTTATGAACTATACTTAGGGTTGCGCCAATAAGCCAATATACTGATATGAAGTATCCAAGGGTTGACCTATAAATATAACAAATAGAAACTGACCCAAGCACGATTCAGCTAACAAGCATGGTAGTGTCCGTTTGGATTATTTTTTTATAAAAAATCTATTAAAATAACCATAGTTTATAAAAATGAAGTTTGAATATAAGTAGAAAAATTTATCACAAACCTGTTTAAATAAATAAAAAAAATGATGAATAGAAATTATGGTAAAAATGTAAGCTAAACCGGCTGTAGATGTTGTTTCAACCCCAGTTTTCTTGTTTCATATCAATACACTGATGATGTAATGGGATGAAACATTTTGTCCATTGTTTGTTTTCTTTAAATGGAAGAAGTGAATTTTTCCATCTGGGTTTTACTTCAAATTTGCTTGTGGTTTTCCGTGAATCTGCGAGGTTGTTTGACTGAAAAGGAGATCATTGTTGGCAAGAGATCTTCCCATCTAGACTTTTGAAATATCATGATACAACTTTAATCTTACAAAATTCTAATTTTGAAAAGATTGAATTGTGTCACAGTGTTTCTAGAACCAGAGACGAGAAAGTTGGAGTCAAATCAGGTGTCGTGTCGCAATTAGTTCTCTGGGAACTTAGGACATGTTTGCTTTATTAATCTATATACACTTGGAAGCACAATTTTTTTTTAAAAGATATATATTTTGTTGTTTTAAAATTTTAATACATTATTAATATTTTTTCAATTATTATTTAATTCAACATAAGACATTCAATAATATACCTTATTTAATTCATCATATATAGGTTATTAAATGATGGATATTTTAGTCAAATTTTCAGTAAAATTTAATATAACAAGAAAATAAATGGAATAGAGAATGCAACCAAGGAAGTATCATCAACTAGATACATACATTGGGTATGATATATAGAGGCACACGTAACACACACACATACATATAGGGCATCGGTTACAAGCTACAGCAGACCTGTGCATCATTAACCAGCTAGGGTAAAGCTTTATTCATAAGTGACTGCTAGTGGTCTCTTTATGAGACAAGCAAGCTAGCTGGCTTGACTTAGCTTAATTAGTAGATGGCAGCCTTGCCATTAGTGGGTACCCAAGCAATGTCCTTAGGGCAAATGAAATGGCAAACAGTCACTGTTCCTGGCCTCACCCTGAGTTCTTCATGCAGAATTTGAGCATTCATGATCCCCTTGTATCATGGTGGCAACTCGCCAGCGCAACGCTTCTCGTGCCATCAATGGCTTCCAGAGGCACCTTATAAGTGCGAGTCACGTTCACCTGATGGCACAAGAACACAACCTTCCTGAAATTGCTGCTGGTGGGGCACGAAGGAGCTCGTCAGCGGCTGAATCGCCTTTCCAAGCCTCGAAACCGCAAAATCCACTAATGATTCCAAGGATGCTGCACACATCTTGATCACTCCCATGGCTGTAGGATTTTCACAAAACTCATCTATAGTAAACCTCATTGTTTGGACTGATTCCCCATCATCCAGATGTAATCCTGCGGTCAAGTTGGTGCACCAACTGAAAATACACCTAGAGGAGATGAATAGGTGTTTTTAAATATTTTTCAGATATAAAAATAACTAATTTCAAAGTTTAAAATGCTCTGAAAAATATTTTAACTTGATATATGTCAAGATTATTTAACCATAAAAACATTAATTTCTTAAGTTAATTCACTTTATCAATTAATATGCTAGAAGCTATAACCGTAGAACCTAAAATATTGCAGAAATTATTTTAAGTTAAAAATTAACGTGACTAGAAATTAAATTAAGAAAAGAGATAGGAAAATCACACAAAACAATTATCCCGATTCGGCCCTTCTTGACCTACATTCAGTCCTTTTGAATCTCAAGGGATTTTTCTCACTATTAATCAGGTAACTACAAGATTGGTTTCTAAGCTTACCACCAACTTTAAGGTTTTCCCAAACTCACTTAGAACTTACACAGATAGTTTTCAAGCTCGCCAATAATTTCAAGGTTTTCGCAAACTCATCTAGAACTTAATTTCTCATCAAGATTTCCACAATCTTTCCACAATCTAATAGATAAAACCCTTTATACAAAAAGGACCACATGATAGCTCAGTGCAATAACAAATACAGAAGACGAAAGAAAAGTGTTACAAGATAATTTTCTGTTGAGCTCTCTGAAATTTTTGTCCTTTTTCTCTATGCTCTGTTCTTCTTCTTCCTTCCTTTTATAATGCTCTATATTCTGACTGTTGAGAATCTCATCAATGGACTAGCCGTTGCTAGTGAATCTTTAGGATTCTTCTCCATAACAATTTCTCATATATGTATTCTTGCACAAAATGGAAGAAAGCCGTTGGAGAGAAAATTACGGACATGATGGAGATTTGTTTTATCTTTGTCCTCTGAAGAAATTGTCTCTAGTTTCTCTTGGTTAGGCAACGTACGAGAAGGGAGGGAGAGACCGACTTTGTAAAAGATTCTTCCTTCATTTCTTTCCTCTAATGCTCCGTGATTCTTGAATAGAAATTGAGAGGAGACAAAAATAAAATCTCGGAGAATCATCACTCATGTTCCCAAAAAAAAAAAATGAGAAAACGTATCGGAGGAGTATTCAATGCTTTTCTTCCAGAAGCACTATGACCATTTCCTTTTTATTTTTATAATTTTACATATTTAATATATAAAGTCCATTTAATTATTTCAGCCCATTTTCTTATATTCTTATAAAATATCTTAAAATAGATATAATAAGCCTAATAGAAATTTTATTTTATTTAACTCAATAATTAATTCTTTCAATATTATTTAAAATTTAATTTTTGTTATTATCAAAATATTTAACATGAAATCTTGGGACTAACAATCTCCCCTTTTTGGTAATAACAAAACCCATCAAATTTTAAATAAGCACTAATTCAAATATAATTCTTCTTTAATATGTATGACTCCCCTTAAAATGATAATCCATTAAGCACAATTTAATTACATCTCAAATACTCAATTATTCTCCCCCTTTTTTACATCATTAAAAAAACATGTCCTCTCAGCAAAAATATTCAATCAAATGCCCAGCAAAAATTATCATCCAATTATGCATAAGGCAAAAGATAATGAAAACGTAACTCCCCTTTTTATTCTTGCTCGGATTTAATTTCAAGCTTTATATAATATATTTTTAAATTTTCATGAAGCCTGAAAACTAATGTTGCATCTTTGAAAACCATGTAAGCTCCCCCAAATAAGTACTAAGCATTTTTTATCTACGAAAATAGTTCACATATCACAAAGGATGTACCGATATATTCTCTATGAATCACTCAATCAAATAATTATCATTCATAATATGGATAAGCATACTTTTCATGTAGTGTTATCTTCATTTACCAAACAGTCCAAAGGAGTATCATTCAATCGATAATATGAGAAATCAGTAAGCAATAAAGGAATAGAGATACTCATTTACTCATGACTTCAGTTCCAGCTTCTTGGTTTGTCACCTTGTGTATAGCCATTCCTTGTCCACTCCTTGATGACTTGAAGTTTGGAACTTTTGAGTTGAACTTTGTATCCTTGACTCCCATCTTACACTCATTACTCAAAAAGAAACTTAAACTTGATACAAAGCATCAGTTTCATGCAAATTTACTGAGAGTTGTAACATATTCAGCTTTCAAGCATAAAATCATAACACAAATAAATTAGCTGAAAATTTTTATAAAAAAAAACATTTAGACAATAGTTTAGTAGGATATAAGTAGCTGATAATATTTTGATCTAATTGAAACATATGAAATGCAAAGAAAATACTACATAGCAGTGTAAAATAATACCAATAAGGAGCAGCCCATGATCAAAACAATTTATAAACACAAAAGCAAGGGGTTAGCTACTGAATATTTCATGAGGACACAAATAATTCTCTACTCATAAATGAGAATCGGGAAACAAAAAAATGAAATGCAGATGATGAATAATCATCATAGGCCAGGTCATGATACATGAAAAATGAATAATAAAATCAGAAAAGCATATCTGACACAAATGACAAATATTCTAATCTTTTTCTAAGGTAACAATGGTATTTCTCAACTCAAACATTCATGTCCAGAATTTTAACTTAATTTCAAAAACAATATAGCATATCCTAGTATGACAAAACAATTGCAACGCAAGGTGCCATGAATCAGGAGCATACAGACACACACATATAGTAACAAAAAAAAAATTATAATATGCATTTGACTTTTCTGGCCTCAGGATTGAGTTAACCGAAATAATTTTTAGCTAACTAAGAAATACAGCTAACAAAAGTTTTTCATCAATATACCAAAAAAATATAGGCAATAGTGGACAACAAAAGAAGCAAGTTTATATATATAGTAATTACTAATTAGTCAAGAACTTCACAGCACTTGAATCACTCCAACAATACTATTTAGAATTAATTATATCAATCATACCCAACTCTTTTCTAAGAAAAGCATACCTTTCTTTATTAAGAGGTTTGATGAAAATATCGGTTAATTGATACTCAGTTTGAATATAATTTACTTTGACATCTTCTTTTTGCACATGATCCTTGATGAAGTGGTGCTTAATCTCAATATGCTTGGTTCTTGAGTGATGTACAGGATTTTTGATGAGACATATAGCACTTGTGTTAACACAGAAGATTGGAATGTGGTCATTGCTTAAAGAATAATCTTTTAGTTGGTGTTTCATCCATAATAGTTGTCCGCATCAACTTCCCACTACCATATATTCTACTTCTGCAGTAGATGAAGTCAATGAACTTTGCTTCTTACCTTGCCAAGAGACTAGTGCACTACCAAGAAATTGGCAAGTACCATTAGTGCTTTTTCTATCTATTTTATCACCGGTAAAGTCAGCATCTGCATATCCAATTAGATCAAAACTATTAATTCTAGAATACCACAATCCATAATTTTGTGTGCCAACTAAATATCTAAATATCCTTTTTATAGCACCAAAATGTGATTTCATAGGATTAGCTTGAAATCTAGCACATTTACAAATACTATACATAATAACCGGTCTACTTGTAGTTAAATAAAGTAAAGACCCAATCATACCTCTATATCTTTTTTGGTCAAAATTCTTACCATTTTCATCTTTATCTAAATTAGTTGAAGGATTCATGGGTGTTCCCATTGGCTTTGCTTTTTCAAATTTAAACTTCTTGACTAGATCTTTTGTATACTTTGCTTGATTGATGAAGTTTCCTCCTTTGGTTTGTTTGATTTGTAATCCAAGGAAGAAAATAAATTCTCCCATCATGCTCATCTCAAATTATCCCTTTATAAGATTTGAAAATTCTTTCCATAAAGGATCATTAGTACCACAAAAAATAATATCATCAATATATACTTGTACAAGTAGTGCAGTCTTTTCATGTCTCTTAACAAATAATGTAGTATCAAGTTTACCTCTCGAGAAATCATTTTCAACAAGAAAAGTGCTCAATCTTTTATACCAAGCTCTAGGAGCTTGTTTTAAACCATAAAGAGCTTTAGAAAGCTTAAAAACATGATTGGGAAACTTTTCATCTTCAAAACGGGGGGGGGGGGGTTGCTTAACATACACTTCTTCATTAATATAGCTATTAAAAAATGCACTCTTAACATCCATTTGAAACAATTTAAAATTCATATATGATATATAAGCTAAAAGCATACGAATTGATTCAAGTCTAGTAACAAGGGCATAGGTTTTATCAAAATCAATACCTTGTTGAGTGAAACCCTGGGCCATAAGTCTAGCCTTGTTTCTTATCACATTACCATGCTTATCTAACTTGTCGCGGAAGACCCATTTGGTTCCTATGATTGATGCATCTTTTGGTTTCTCAACAAGCTCCCACACTTGATTTCTTTCAAATTGGTTAAGCTCTTCTTGCATTGCTAGTATCCAACTTTCATTATCTAAAGCCTATTCCATAGTTTTCGGTTCAATTTGTGAAAGGAGTGTCATGTTGTTCTCATGCCTAAAAGATGATCTCGTTTCAATGCCTTCATTTGGATCTCCAGTTATGTATTGCATTGGATAAGTAGATGAATGTCTCCATTTTCTTAGTAATTTCATTTCAGTTTTTGAAGTTTCTGGTTGGCTAGAAACTTGTTGATGACTAAATTCTGAAATTTCTACATTTTCTGTTGCTGTTTCAATTTCTTCCATAGGTTTTGGAATTCCATTTTCTTGACTTTGTATTGAATTCTGCATTTTATTTTGATTTCCAGCGGTATCTTCATCATCTGTATCATCTCTTTTTCTAAATGAAAATTTAGTTTCATCAAATACAACATGCATAGATTCTTCTACAACTAAAGTTCTTTTAGTCAAGATTCTATATGCCTTACTAGTTATTGAATATCCTAGAAAAATTCCTTCATCACTTCTAGCATCATAGTTACCCAACTTGTCTTTACCATTATTATGAATAAAGCATTTACATCCAAAAGTATAAAGGTAGCTTAGATTAGGTTTTCTACCTTTCTAAAGTTCATAAGGAGTCTTTTTAAAAATTGCTTTGATTAAGCAGCTATTTAATATATAACAAGTTGTATTAATTGCTTCGGCCAAAAAGTATTTAGGTAAATCATTATCAATTAACATTGTTCTATCCATATCTTGTAAAGTCCTATTCTTCCTTTCAACTGCTCCATTTTGTTGGACTATTCTAAGTGAAGAAAAATTATGACTAAACCCATTCTCATTTCAGAAATTTTCAAACACTTTATTTTCAAATTCCCTACCATGATCACTTCTAATGCTAGAAATTAAGTACCCATTGTTCTCTTTGAACCTTTTTACAGAAGATTTCTAAATTTTTAAAAGCTTCATCTTTATATGCTAAAAACAAAACTCAAGTAAATCTAGAATAATCATCAATAATAACAAATGCATAGCTCTAACCTTCAAAGCTCTAAGTTTGAGTAGGACTAAATAAATCCAAATGCAATAATTGAAGAGGTCGAGAAGTAGATACATGATCTTTTGGTTTGAAAGATGATCTAGTTTGCTTACCCATTTGACATGCATCACACAAAAGTTTATTTTCAAAATTAAGCTTAGGTAATCCTCTTACTAAATCAAGTTTAGATAATTTAGAGATGATGCTCATGCTTGCATGACCAAGTTTCTTACGCCATAACTAGGATTCATCACACATAGATGCAAGACAAGCAATATTATTTGTATTTAAATTACCTAAGTCAATCACATAAATATTTCCAAACCGATGACCAATACATAATATTTTATCTCCAATAAATATAGTGCAATGTGATTTTTCAAATAGTACTTTATAGCCTTTGTCACAAAGTGGACTAATGCTCAAGAGATTATATTTAAGATTATTAACAAGATATATATTATCAATACAACAATCTCTGGTAAGTTTTACCTTCCTTATACCAATGATTTTAGCTTTGTTATTGTCTCCAAAAGTGACAGATCCTCCATCTTTGTGAGTATAAGATATTAACTTGGAAGAATCACTAATCATATGTCTTCTACAGTCTCTATCCAAGACCCATTAATCCCTTTGTATCTTACTTTTGAGGAAAACCTATAATCAAATCAACTTCTTTTAGGTACCCAAACTTACTTGGGTCCTCTGGGGCTAGTCTTGAGTCCCTTAGATATAATTGTACCTTTAGGAACCCAAATTTTATTACCTTGAAGCTTTCTAGATTCACATTTATAACATGCATGCCCAATTTAATTATAATAGAAACAAGTAGGTGATGGAGATATTGATACTTTAACGAAAAAAATTCTTATATAACTTAACATTTTTTTTTATTGTTATAACCAATTCCGGTTTTATCAAACATACATTTTTATTGTCTTAGTAATATTTTTAAGTTCTCTTCCCCCTTTACAAAATTTGCTAAATCTTTAGTTAAGCTATCTACTTTTAATTTTAAAGATTCATTTTCATCTGTTAATTTTTTATAATCATCAATTTCACAAACTAATCTTTCATTTTCCTCTTCTAGTTTAGAATTCACTAGCTTAAGCTTTTTATATTTGACAAGTAATTTTTCAAAATCTAACATAAGATCATCTAATGTTTCTTGTAATTCAAGATTAGAAAGTTCGTGACATACCTCATTTTCCTCATTAGTCATTAAGCAAAGATTAGCCATCTCTTACTCTACTTCTTCCTCTTGCTCATCTTCATCTTCACCACTCCAAGCTGCTAATGCCTTCCTTTTGCTGACCTTGGAAGGATTTCTCTTGATATGTGGACATTCCGATCTCATATGCCCTTGTTTGCCACACTCATAGAAAGCTTCCCTTGATCCTCTTTCTTGTTTTCCTTTTGTGTAGTTTGGCTCTTATTTTTCCACAACTGACTTTTCTTTCTTACATAACTCTCTAGCCTTTCTAAGAAGAATGCAAGATCTTGAAGATCAAGATCATCTTCATTATCGGATTGATCTATAGTAGCAGCTGTTTTCAAAGCCAAATTCTTCCTCTTTTGCTCCATCTCATGTCTCTTTAAATGTGTCTTCTCATAGGCCATGAGAATGCCTCTCAATTCATCATAGGAGAGAGTGTCTAGATTGTTGTTACTTTCAATATTATCAACCTTAAATTGCCAAGCTTGTGGTAAACTTCTAAACACTTTGGAATTGATTTCCAACTCTGAATACTTCTTGCCCAAGGACTTGAGATCACCAAGAATCTTAGAAAATTGATTGAACATTTCTTCAATGTCTTCATTTTCCTTCATAGAGAACAACTTAAATTCATAGATCAAGTTGTTCATTTTGACTTGCTTGACATTGGAGGTGCCTTCATGTGTGACTTCAAGCTTATCCCATATTTCTTTAGCAGTTTCACAACTTGAAATCTTGTCATACTCTTTCCCACTAATAGCACAATATAGCACATTTATGGCACGAGCATTCGTTTGTATCAATTTGATGTCGTCATCGGTCCACTCCTTTCTTGGCTTTTCTATCTTCTTTCCTTTGTCATTCTTCTTAGTTGGCATCTTGGGGCCCTCCATAATCACCTCCCAAACTGGATAATCAATGGGTTGGATATAAATCTTCATTCAAATCTTCCAATGAGAATAGTGGTCACCATTGAAGTAAGGAGGTCTATGCTCCAAATGCCTTTCAGCAAAATACGCTTCTTCAAGGTTCCAATCATTATGTTGACTCATTTTCCTACACAATACCTTTTTCTCTTGGTTGTTAAACCAAATCAAGTGAGACCTACTATGATACTAACTGAAAATACACCAATAGAAGGGTGAATAGATTTTTTAAATATTTTTCAGATATAAAAATAACTAATTCCCAAGTTTGAAATGCTTTGAAAAATATTTTAATTTAATGCATGTCAAGGTTATTTAGCCATAAAAACATTAATTTCTTAAGTTAATTCACTTTATCAATTAATATGCTAAAAGCTATAAACATAGAACCTAAAGTATTGCAGAAATTATTTTAAGTTAAAAATTAACGTGATTAGAAATTAAATCAAGAAAAGGGATAGGAAAATCACATTAAACAATTATCCTGGTTCAGTCCTTCTTGACCTATGTCCAGTTCCCTTGAATTTCAAGGGATTTTCTTCACTATCAATCAGATAACTACAAGACTAGTTTCCAAGTTTACCACCAACTTTAAGGTTTTCCCAAACTCACCTAGAACTTACACAGATGGTTTTCAAGCTCACCAACAACTTCAAGGTTTTCTCAAGCTCAACTTAATTCCTCACCAAGATTTCCACAATCTGAAAGATAAAACCCTTTATACAAAAAGGACCATAGGATAGCTCAAATTTAGACTTTTAACTCTTAATAGGCAAATAAAATAAAAAACTTAGCGCAATAACAAATAAAGAAGATGAAAGAAAAGTGTTACAGGGAGATAATTTTCTGTTGAGCTCTCTGAAATTTTCATCCTTTTTCTCTATGCTCTGTTTTTCTTCTTGCTTCCTTTTATAATGCTCTATATTCTGACCGTTGAGAATCTCATCAATGGACTAGCCGTTGCTAGTGGATCTTTAGGATTCTTCTCCATAACAATTTCTCATATATGGATTCTCGCACAAAATGGAAGAAAGCCGTTGCACAGAAAATTACGGACATGCTGGAGATTTGTTTCATCTTTGTCCTCTGAATAAATTGTTTCTAATTGCTCTTGGTTAGGCAACGTACTAGAAGGGAGGGAGAGACCGGCTTTGTAAAAGATTCTTCCTTCATTTCTTTCCTCTGATGCTCCACGATTCTTGAATAGAAATTGAGAGGAGACAAAAATAAAATCTCAGAGAATCATCACTCATGTTCCCAAAAAAAAAATATGAGACAGTGTATTGGAGGGGGTATTCAATGCTTTTCTTCCAGAAGCACTATGACCAATTCCTTTTTATTTTTATAATTTTACATATTTAATATATAAAGCCCATTTAATTATTTCAGTCTATTTCCTTATATTCTTATTAAGTATCTTAAAATAGATGTAATAAGCCTAATAGAAATTTTATTTTATTTAACTCAATAATTAATTCTTTTAATATTATTTAAAATTTAATTTTTGTTATTATCAAAATATTTATTTAACATGAAATCTTAGGGCTAACACCAACTGGCTGAGCAAAGGGATGCATGTTGAAGCACAAGTTCAACTTTTTCCCAGGATGGAGCTCTTGTTCTAGGAAGAGGCCTTGAGGGAATTGTGTGTCTTCTATTTCTCCAGGGCTATTCACATCGTATGGTTCTTCAGCATTAGACATGAATCTTAGTACAAAATTAATGTTTCTTCATGAATATATTTAAAAATTTGAAATGTATATATATATATATATGTATGTATTAATACCACTACAAAAAAAAGACTTTCAGCGACGACTTTTGGCAACAACAAAAAAAAGTTGTCGCTGAAACTATGCTTTCGGCGATGACAGAAAAAATTGTCACTGAAAGTATGACTTTCGGCGATGACAGAAAAAATTGTCGCCGAAAGTCATACTTTTAATGACGATAGAAAAAGTCGTCGCTGAAAGTCACATTTTTAACAATGACAAAGAAAAGTCGTTGTCATAGGTATGACTTTCAACGGCGACTATGTCACTGCCAACGCTAATTTTTTGAATTTTTATTATTTTTACTTTGAAAATTAATAAACAACATATTAAAATAATAATTGTATTATGTTGATGCAATTTTATAATAAAAAATAAGATATTCTACATATATTTTGTATTATAAAGAATATCTAATATTTTTAGTTAAAGTAAAAGTATTTTACTATTTCTTTTTATTTTAATTTTTTTTATCAAATTCATTTGAATTATTTTAAATATTTTGAAAGTGTTTTGTTTCTGCTTGAGATTAAAGACTTGAATGGTCGAATTATTGAATCTATTCCACATTTATCTTTACTTTTCCTTCATCTTAATTAATGAAATATGTTATTCTTATTAGGATAATTTTTTTTTAATTAATAGAGGGATTGATAACACTAATAAAAGAAAATTAGGAGGACAAGCTAATATCTAATTATCTAATATGATCAATCCTATATTTGGAGAAATTTTTATCAGACTAAGTAATTAATTGCTAATATATTTAATATATAAATTAATATTAATGTTATTTATTACTAATAACAATTGATGAAGCAGTAACGTACCAAGAGAATAATCAGTAGTTAATATATCTAAAAGAATAATCAGACATGCTATGATTGAAACTCTCAGCCCAAACTCCTATGGATGTGTTGGTAGTGTAGATATTTTCACATAGTGTAAAAGTCTAACAGAGCAATATCACATAGAGGAAAAATGTTTAGGGATTGTTAATCTACTTTCCTAATTAATAAGTAATGACAATATTAAGAAAATAAGTATTAGCGAATTCTTTTTTTCACTATCCCAACCTTTTTGATCTTTTTTATTCTCCCAATCATAACAGATTGAATTTATTACATTTTCTTTTAAATCATATGATAATCAAAATTACAATATTTGTAATAATGATATTTTTTCAAATTCCTATTATATTATATATAATATATAGGGGTGAGATAATAAACCAGAACCCGATCAATCTAGTCCAACCTGAAGTAGCCCAACTAAAGACAAATCCGGTTATTTTAGTAAGAAACCAAAACTTGAGCATCGGGCAAAGCCATTTGACCGGGTCAGACCAAGTTTCGAGCAACTTTCTCAGATCACTTAGTCTGACATGACCTAAAGGTTTTTTATAATTTTTTATATTTATATGTAGTTTCATCAAGTATTAAACATATTTTGTTGGGAATACCATAATAGTAGAAGTTTAATTTTCTAATTTTCTTTTAAAAATAAAAAAAATAAAAAATGGATATATATAATACTTGACCAAAACTTCAAGTCAGACCACGAGTTGGTATAAAATCCTCTCTTACCCAATCACATCTCACCTCTAATATATATTAAGCACATATAATATAATTTATCAAATAACATAATATATGATATATATTATATGATATGACTATGCAAAAAATAATATAAAATAATATAATATTAATACATATGGATCATAAATATTATATATATAATTATTTTTATTTAAGAATAAAAATCAAATTTAAAAGATAGCTAGAAAACAATATTTTTCTTGTCAAAGAAAAACAAATATATTCATAGGAAAATTATTTTAAGATTTAAAAATAAAAAATTATAATATAAATATTCATATAAATGTAAATATATAAATAAAATATTTTATGAAATTAATAATTGAAAATAAAACAAATGTGTAGTTTTTAATAACATATTGATTTATAAATATATGTGTGTATATTATTATGTGGATAAATAATATATATTTAATATTTTATATAAAGACTACAGATACATTTCAGCTCAACTTGCAAAAGAGTAAATATAAGGCTTTGAGAGTAAGAGGTCATAAGTTCGAAACCTAAGTGAACACATTTGAAAACATTATATGACGTGGCGATGACATGGCGGTGATGTGGTGGTGCAATGGTGTGGGTCCGCAGTGACGTGGCAGTACATTTCAGCTCAGCTGGCAAAAGGGTGAATATAAGGCTTTGGGAGTAAGAGGTCATGAGTTTAAAACCTAGGTGAACACATTTGAAAGCATTACATGACGGCATTATATGATGTAGCAGTGATGTGGTGGTGACATAGTGTGGGGTCGAGGTGACATGGTGGTGACATGGTGTGGGCCCAGGGTGACATAGCATTAATGTGGTAGTGGGTCCAAGGTGACGTGGCGTGACTCGGGTGATGATGTGGTAATGGTGTTTAATAGACTTTCGGCGGTGACTAAATGTCGTCGCCAAATGTCAACTTTCAGTGACAACAATTATATCATCGCCAAATTATAACTTTTGGCGATGACAATTTACATTTTCAACGACAACTATTTTCGCCACCAAATGTTTACTTTTGGTGGTGACATCTTTTGTCTTCATCGAAACTTTCGGCGATAAGACTTATGACGATGACAAAATTGTCGTTGCTGAAAGTTTTTGGCAACATTTCGACTTTCGGCGATAATTTTTATCCTCGTCGAAAGTTAAATTTTTTGTAGTGCACTGAGTAGCTGGTTGTACAAGATCCTGTAAAACATGAGGAATTGGAGCATCCCACAGCAAATGCCAGTAATCTTGAGTAGCTTGCGAGGTTGATGCATGAGCATGACCATGGCTTCCCACAACAACTAACTGCCCCAATATAATATTCGACAAAATTAAAAAATATATATATTCAAATATGTGTGTGAGAAAACATTATAATTTTATTTGTAATTAAAATTGTAATATGTAGTACTCAAAGTATATAACATGCATGGGCATGAAAGGAAATGAAGAGGAATTATAGGGAAAGGAACAGAAATGAGGAGGAGGAGGAGGAGGAAGCGAAACTCCATTGAGCTAGCTAGGTTGGTTTTTGGAGGATCGAATTATGAGTAAGTATATATATAGAGCCATGGTTTTCACCTGGATGTATGAACTCATGACATGTAGGTTGGTTCAAACACCTCGTTGTATAAACTGACATGTAGGTTGATGACAAAGATAGCTATGGGTTGCATGTTGGACACCTCAATGTTACATGCATGAAGTCCATGTGTTGGTGTGCATGGCGGATCCCATCATCAATCCCATAAACACACACACAATGAAGGGGAGAAAGATTTTTTTTGTTTTAAGCATTAAAGGTATTATCAATAGCTGAATTTTTTTTGAGGCATAAAGATTACTAAAGTAGATTTGACCTCTCCCAATAAGATATTTTTCTATATATGTGATCAAAAATTAAATCAAGAGATCTAATTTTTACTTAGAATATAACTAGAAAAATTTCTCCTACTGCACGACATGTTTCAAAAAATTAAATTTTAAGAATAGATATAATAAATTTGATTAATTAAGATATTGAGATTTGTTAAAATATATATAATCAAATAAAAACATATTGTTATTATGAAATAAAAGTAAAAAATAAAATTAGAATTATTCATAGTTTAAATTTATTAAACATGTTTTTTAAGCACTCAATTGAATTGGTCATAATTTTTATTATTGAAATCTCTACTACATTGATACTACAAAAAGAATATGTTCCTGTATTCGATGTGTATTAGATATAATACACGTACTATATTTTATGATATGTATCATATATGTATCTTTAGTTTTTTTTTTCTTCAAAAAGTTTTAAAATGACTTAAAATTTTATAGAAAAACTCAATTTTTTGTTGTTTTAGATATCTTAAATTTCTACTAGATCCTCTATGTAATATGCAAGATTGAAGTGTCTTGCTCCCTCTATTCCTATTTATAAGGCACATTCTAGAAGCTGTTTGATTATTTAAAATATAAGTCACTTTGAAATATTCAAAAAGTATTAAATTATATTTTTTTCAATTTTACCCAAAATATTTATGATATAAAGATAAATTAAGAAAAATATAATTTAAAATTTAATAATGATAATATTGAAAAATTTTAACAATTTTTTAAAATTTCAAGAAACCTAACTATTCTCAACTAATTTTTTAATTTGCATAAAATAATTAAAAGTGACTTTTAAATAGGGTGGTTACGAGTTACCTAGGAATTCATTATTTTAGTCATGTACATAACACTTTATATTACAATATTGATAACTTAGATACGTCAAAAAAAGATTTACTTGATTGGATACACATATTGTACTTAACGATGCTCAATATGTTATAAAATTTGTATCTTTGAATTTTGATTTTTTTTTAAAATAGTTTGAGGTGCTCCAAAAATGGTTCAAGAATTAATACAAAATATTAATTATATACCTCATTCATCCCATATTATAAGATAATATGAGAGGTTTTTCTTTTCTCATACTATAAATCAATATATAGTAATTTGTCATTTTTGTCGCTCATTTATTGTATTCTTAGCATTGTAACTTATATTATATTTAATGAAAGTAGTGAAATTAATAGGGGTAAAATTAGAAATTAGTTTTGATTTTTTTAAAAGGTTAAAAATATAATAAATATTTCTTAATATGTGTGAAACCTCTCCTATTATCCTATAATATGAGATCGATGAAGGGAGTAAATAAACATTGACAATCAGTTTCAATTGAAAATTATAGTTTTGATTTATTTTATGCTTTTTATCATCAACTTGTTATGAGCATCTTTATATTGCATTTGAAATGTTTGAGATTCAAATATAATTACATTTTTTATAATCTAATATGTATTTTTTGACGGTTATATAAACCAACCCTCATGTTGTAACCCATATTTCTAACTTTAAGGAAAATTAAAACTCTACCCATTCTTTTAATTAATATGTCCTCCTAGCCATCCGATTTATCTAAATGTGCGAAATAAGGCAATTGAGGGAAGGGAATCTAATTTCTTACCTTCAGACATTTGAACTTTGCTATTGGTAGCTAACCTCTTGTGTCTCGTTCATAGGAGTGAAGGACATAGGATGAAAGCAAGCTAAACTTCGGACTCCTCCATAGACTTGTCAACGTCTCACATTGTCATTTTATTATTTTAAAAAAATCTCACACTTTTCTATATACATTTTTGTTATATGCTTTCAAATATAAAAAAAAATTTGGATGGGTTGTATTGATGTAAAATATAAAAAAAAAATTAAATATTTAGTGTAATAAATGGGATGTTTCAATAATACCCCTCATTAATTTGGAGGAAGTTGTGCTTTTCAAAGATTATTAATTGATCTAATGTTAAAAAATAAATCCATTAATTGAGAACAATTTTAAAAAAAATATTTTATTACAAATAAAATAAGATTAACTAACTTTAATTAATAATATTGATATATGTCAATGGTTAAGTTTGGGAGTAAGTCACACACAATTTCACATGCCAATGCACAAATTTTTGGAAGCCATAGTCTATGTATTGTCTAACTTTTTTTCAAATTATATTAATTATATATATAAACTATTTCAATTTTTTTTGTGAGCATTAAGATATTCCTCAATTAATAGTCGAAAACTAATCTTTTCAACATAGAAATCACCAAAGTGGGTAAATTCAAGACAACATGCTTAAGATGTTAGATTGATTGGTCACCCAAAAGAAGGATGAATTGAGTGTTGCAAATTTTTTGCCTTTGTAAAGAACAACCCAGTATATCAATATGAAGCGCAAAAACAAGGACAAACAAAGTATAGTAAGAAGATGAAACTTAAGGTAGAAAGGAAGATCAAAATAACAAGATTTATACTTATTCGGTTCAACCACTTGACCTACGTCTAATCTCCAAGCAACTTGCTTCAAATTTTTTACTATATCTCACAAGTTTGATCCGAGCACTTGTGAAGTCACATTACATCTCAAAGGATACCACACCCTTGAATCTCTCCTCACACCTCTATATGATGTGATTACAATGTTCCCTTAGAGTTTCCCCACTCCAAGCAATCTACCCAAGTAAAAAAGAATTTTTTACAAATGATAAACTCTCATTTACAAAGAGTTGATAGAAACATTGTAGCTCAAAGAGTCATCTAAAGATGGTAGGAAGGGCTTTGAATCAATATAACAGCATTTTGACTCTACAATACTTAATGTTGTTACCCACAACCTTAAATATGATTCTATATGTAGATTTCAAAGAAATCTATCTATTAGAGACGTTACCTAGTAGTTATTTTTGTTTTACCGTTCACCTATTGCATTTAATGAGTGTCAGAGCTTAGTAGGACAAGCTAAGTAGGTTGGTAGGATAAGCTAATTAGCTGTTAGACATATCTCTTAACGTTGAATCATGTTATCATGACAAGGTATACCCTTTGTCAAGAAATCTAGCACTATTCTAGGTTTCAGAATCAAAGCTTAAGAACTATTTCATGACAACCTACTACAGTTGTTAGGACAAGCTGTTAACATGAGAAAACCTAGAAACTTGAGTTTAAAGTTGGTAGAACAAGCTTCCTAGGATGTTACTCCTTGTTATGATAAACTTAAATCTATCAAAACTGGGTTTTTGAAAAATAGTCTTGGTAGGACAAGCTGAGGATATTGTCGTGACAAGCTAACTAAAAAAAGTTTGGGTTGCTTTCTAAAAATTCACGATTTCATGAAAACCTTGGGGGTTTATCAAGAAATCGAGTAGAACCCGAGAGGCTTCCTTTCCCTTTCTAAGGACTTCTCATGACAAGTTAGGTACATTGTTGTGACAAGTTATAAAACAATAAGTACAACATTGTGAAAACCCACGATTTCATGATAATCTAAGGATCTTAGTAGGGCAAGCACTTTACCAGAAGTAAAAACAAGCCCAAAACAAGTGGTTTTCAAGAAATCCATCTAAGTTTGATAGAACAAGGTAGTTTTGGCATGAAAACAACTTCAAAAACTATGAGCTTGCTACCAAAACTTTAAATATTGCCCATTTAATATTGGAGGTTATAAAATTAAGTAAGTTTAAAGCTCAACCACCATATAGCCTAAGAAAAGAAAATAAGTACAAAATTTAGCCTTTATCTTCTCATGGATTCACTTACTTTTTTCAAATCATCTTCCACCCTTAATATCATTACATTCTTTTAGTTCTTGGAACAATCTTTCTTTGTCTTTACCTTTGAGTTGATAATCTATTTCTCCACTTCAATGCTTACTCTTTCTTTTCTACGACAACCTACATTGAATATAACTTTCTTCAAACAAAGTAGTTAGTCCAATTCACATAATATGATAAGCATAATATCAATAATATAATGAACACCAAATACATGTAAACTTTTTGCTCCACATATCATATACATATTGTACAAAAAAATATGAACAAGAAGTTCAAAAGATAACTCAAACCTTTCTACACATCATCAAAGGATCACAACAAATAATACAATATGAGCCACAGGCAATGGAAGGCCAAGGACCACCATGAAAATGCTGCAGATACAATTAAGAGTATAAGAAACAATGCCGTAAACTAAATGAACAAACTCAGTTGATATTTGATGCTAAATCAGCTATCTAATATGTGAGAAAATTAATGTTATCATAGATATAGTCAAGTTCACAAAAAAAATTATTCTGAAAAACAATCAACAGACTTTTGGAAGAATGAATAAACAAGAAACTATCTATGATCCCCTTTAAACAGGAACTGGAAAGCCCTTCTTTGCCATGCTGTCCAAAACATCATTGAGAGATTGACATAGTCCTACAATCTGCAAGGACAACAAAGAACATAGTGAAAAGATAAGACTGAATCCATTGAGAAGTGGGTTTTGGAAATAGATTCTCTCAATTTCTTTCTGAGAGAAAAACACGGATAACGTGGAACACACTCAAAGAATGGTGGAGTACTCCACATTGTGTGTGGGTAGCACATATCCTGTCTGCGATTCGAATTCTAAATTACGAGGTTTATTGGTTAGCATAAATTCATGATCAAGTTAAGCAGTGTGATTATATATAGTGGTGCTCTGGGTGCAAGCAAATAAGCCTGAAGCACAGGTAAAATTAGGGACTAAAGTTACAGAACCTTGCCAACTTATCAAATACACAAAAATCCTTTTTTCTAATAATTCATGTTGTTTTCGTAAGACCCATGAATTGGCCATATAGAAATTGTTAGAGTTCAAACTAGATTCCTTTTTTCTTTGCTATTGGTAGCTAACCTCTTGTATTTCGTTCGGAGGAGTGAAGGACACAGGATGAAAGCTAAGCTAAACTTCGGACTCCTCCCTTGACTTGTCAACGTCTCACGTTGTCCTTTTATTTTAAAAAAAATCTCACACTTTTCTTTATTTAATTAACATTATTATTAAATACTTTCAAATATAAAAAAATTTCGGGTGGGTCGTATTGTTCCAAAAGATAAAAAAAAAATGTAAATATTTAATGTAATAAATGAGATATTTCAATAATGCCCTCATTGATTTAGAGAAAGTTGTGCTTTTCAATGATTATATTAATTGATCAAATGTTAAAAAAAAACTCATTAATTGAGGATAATTTTAGAAAAAAAATATTGTACTTCAAATAAAATAAAATTAACTAACTTCAACTAACAATATCATATACTTCTTCCGATCTTATATATAGGACATTTTACTCTAATTCTGAATATAAGATCATTTACAATATACGAGGTAGTATTTATTATATATTTTTAAAAAAATACCCCTATTTAATATATCCAAAGAGAAAAAGGAAGAGATTAAAATAGGTAGTTTTAGAAAATTGTTAGGATTTTTGAAGAAATCGAAGTAGTTAATTAGTTTTAATTTCAATTTTTAATCCGCATAATTCAGTTAAAAGTGTCTTATATTAAGAATCAGAGGGAGTACCTTGATGCATAAATCTAGGAGTATTTATTGTCTAACTTTTTCAAATTATATTAATTATATATATATAAACTATGTCAATTTTTTTTTGTGAGCATTTAGGTATCCCTCTTCAACAACTAAAAACTAATTCTTTCGAGATATAGAAATCACAGAAATGGACAAAGCCAAGACAGCATATTTAAAATATTTATCTAAGTACCAATTATGACAGGACTTTGTTGATAAATTGTTTCAATCTTTTTAAATTTTTTCTTACTAATTAGTTTGAAATTTTTTTTTGATATTTTTATTTTTAAAATTATCAATATATTTAAAAATAAAGAAAATTAACCTTTTAGTCCCTAAACTTTACATCAGTTTTCAATTTCATTCATGAACTAATTTTTTTAAACAAACTCTCTAATGTATTAAACGTTGTCGACGTTAATCCCCAATCTTTAAATCATTAGTAAATAGATCCCTGAGAGTGCCACGTGGCCAGACGGAGCGTGATGGTACTAATGTGGCCAACGGTGGTGATGACATAGGCACCACATGGATTTGTTGTCTGATTATGTGGAAAAAATTGATGATGCGGCAGAAAAACCAAAAATAAAAAAAAGCCCTTACAAAACAGGAAAAAAAAACATCCGCTTAAAATTTTGAAAAAAAATTCCTAGGAGTTTCTCGTCACTGTGCATCTGGTATATGCCCTAGGCTCAGAATTGCAGAGGTTGGGCAATCAAGTTGTAGACGATGGAAGAAGAGAGAAGTATTCGAAAGTGAAAGACGAAGCCGGTGGTGCCATAGGAGAGGACAATTACGGAAGAGGACAAGTTATCTCCATCGCATCTGTCCTCATCTCAGGTTTCAGTTTATTGTTCAATTCCTTTTCTCCATCACATGTTCCCTTCTCCTTGCTTATGTTCCGTTCTCCTTGTTTATTATTTTGCAGATTGGCCATCGGAGGTTACCTACTCAATGCTTATCCTTTAACAGCCCTGATCCTTGTCCGTTCAATTCTGAGATCTCCATCACAGGTGCTTCCCTTCCCTTGTTTAGGAGCTAAACCCTAGAGTTAAATTAATTCTAGTTTCATTCCCAATATATGTAAACCATTCGATTGGTTTAAGTCTAGTGTCTATGATTTTTAGAAACAAATCAAATTGTAACGAAAATATTTAACAAGTAGTAGTTATATTATCAAAAGAGGGATAAAATTATAGGTAGTTTGTTGTGGATTGTCTTAGCATAATGCTGATTGTGAGAGACTTTATGCTATAACTTCATGAGCTATGTGCTTGTTTTCCAAGGAATAATAAAAACCAACATTCTTTATATTGAGCTAAGTTGTAAGTCAGATCAAAATATTCACATTAGCTGTTCAATGTGTGTTCATTGTATTAAGAATTTTGTTCTTATATCTCCCATTCCACCTCATTGTTTTGTGAAAGAATCTCATCATATTACAATTGCAGGAATTGATCTTGAAATTAGACTAATTTTAATTAAGCATTGTTTTGTGAAAGAATCTCATCATATTACAATTGCAGGAATTGATCTTGAAATTAGACTGATTTTAATTAAGCTTTATTGTGGCAGTTAGGTAAAATTAAGATATAAGTCAAACCAAAATTAAGCTTCTAGGTACTAAAATGGTGAGAGTGGGCCAATTTCACGCTAGTTTTTATTTTGATATTTTTATAGTATTAATAAAATCAAATAAAGTAAACCAAAATGAAGCTTCAGTTTATGGTTCCTATTTGTTGTATGTAAATGTTTCTTCCTATTATCACAGGAATAGAAATTTTTTCATTGATTTGTTCCAATTTCTAAATTTAACGCATTGTAATATTATTTTCCCTTGCTCAAATAATGTTCATTCAACCATGGAAGCTTAGCTCTCTTGTTGTAGCTTTAAGGTGAGCACATGTCCTTGTCGGACCATGAAGGCCTTTCTCATATATGGCATGTTATTAGATTAGTGAAGTGGATGGGCCCTGCTTATAGGTGGGTGCAATTGTATGAGGGTGTTTTGAGTGGGTGGGATATTTTCTTTGTTTTTGAGGTATTGATTCATTCTCTAGTCTTCGTTTGAACCATTCATGTCAAAAAGTTTATATATTCGGTCTCTACTTTGACCCACCTCACCTGTCTTCTTCATCAACTTCAATTCAAAGCTTAAAAGTTTACCCTTTCTTTTCTTTCTTCCTTTCTTTCTATTTTCAATGGGGGGAAAAATTGTGCTTAAGGTGTTTTACATTTTCTAGATATATTGATAGCATTAATTTCCCAAAAAAGAAAAATTTGTGGGCATGGAATAGTTTTGATAGCTAGATCCACCTGTGCAATTTGATATTTTTTTCCACAAGATGAGATCAAGGTGATATGTGTTGTGTAACACCTAAATTTTTATGATTTTATTTGAATCCTAGTTTAGAGAATTACTGCATAATTAGAATTAAAAGAGTTTAAATATCTTATGTAAATCAAACTAGGGACTAAATGGCAAAGGATGATCAGGTATCAAATTGCAAAGAAAGTTGGATGATATAATTGAAAATATTAATTATTAGCAAAAAGACAAAAAAGGGGACATAGATGTCATTTTCTCAAACAAATTATCTGTCCAGTATTTGCTAAGACCAATTATAGGAGATGATTCAGGAAAATTATTGTAAGAAATTATATTCTAATAAGCAAAATCAAAAAATAGATATATTTGATAGAAAATTGATTCGAAGTTCCATAATCTGTCAATTAATAAGAATTAGAAAATAAGTCTGGCGCAGGAAACTCAGATATATTATAGTATAAAAAGAGATACTAAATTTTTCTATAAGTTTAAATAGCCATAGAATCGGTCTAATGGATATTGGGTCAAAATCGGAGTCCGGATCCAGTAAAACTGCACCGGCTTCTTAATGGGTCAAGAGTACCTTTCATGGAGGCCCAATAAAGGTGTAGAAAACCCTAATAGGCCAAGGATAATTTTTGGAAACCCAAAAGTATTATTGACATGAATACTTCAAAGTAGGTCAAGAAAGGATAAATGACCCAATTTACCAAATTTCCAGACTGATTAAAATATAGATGACCCAGTAGACTATGAAATAATCAAGAATAAGTCCAAAATAATTTTAGAAGGTTTATAATAATTATCTATGCAAGGAGGTTACAAGAAAAATTAATCAGGACTAATTTTATCAGTGTTTTCGGTTAAAGCTCAATAAGGTAAAATATTTTTATAAATAAATTATATGGACCTAGAAATAATTAATTAAGGTTATAATGAGTTTTAAATTCATATTTTAAATATATTTATGTATTAAAAATTTTACCAGACAAAATTTACATAATCGGAGCTAAAAATCCGGTATATGTTGAAATTGGGCCAAGAATTAAATGGTTTAACCCCAAACAATTAAAGGCATCATCTTGGGCTGATTTTGGCTCCAAAATGGCATGCAAAATAAGAAGAAAAAGGAGTGGAGAAGAATAAACCATCATGCATTATACTATTTAAAAAATTAGGTGTCAAAATTGGAAGCTTGAATGAAGCAAGCTTATGTAAGCATAATGATGCAATATTTACCTTATTTGAAGATAAAAGTGGCATCCAAATTAATAAGAGAGGAAAAATTAATTAGATAACAATTATGTAAAGAAATTAGGTGTATGGAGGAGAAAAGAGTTGATGTAGTGCAATTTTTAGCCCTTGGATTAAAATTAAATCCAATTGATGGAGTTACTTCTTGTTGCCTATAAATAAGCTCTTTCTCCCCTCCATTCTTTACACCAAATTCAAAATTCCATCATATATTAGTGAGAGAGTGAGTTATAGAGAGAATGAGGAGAAGAGAAAATGAAGGTTTGCAAGTTTAAGGTAACATCTTTTCCTTTTTCTTGTATTTTATTTCTAAATGGTTGTTTAGATCTTGTATTTCTATGATTGGTAGGTAGAAAACATGTTTATGATATGAATATGATGATGATGTTGGATCAAAATTGTAAAAGAATGATGAACATACTACAAATTTTGTATGAACAAGCATGAATATGTGAAGAGTATGATGAATATGCTAAAAGATGCCTTTTGATCTTAAATGTTACCATACCAAAATAAAATCATGTTTCTTGCAATTATTTTTAAATATTATGCTAAGAAGAGGATAATGATCTTATTGAGATTTTCTTAAATTTCATCCCGCTAAATATCTAACCATGATTAGGTCCAAATCATGTGAAAGGTAAGGAGATAAAGGAGGATTCATGAAGAAATATGCACAAATAGGAAGAATATTTTAGATGCCTATGTAATATCAAATTCAATGACATTTTATGTTACAATTATGTAAATTACGTGTAACTCCTAGACAATGAATAAAAGTCTGTTTTGGATCAATTTTACATGTGTTATGTGACTACTATTGAAAGTATGGCATTATGAAATTTTATGGAATGAAATTTGAAAAAATTAGGGTAAAAATTGCAAGTAAATTCATGAAATTTATTGTATCAATTTGCCCAATAAAATTTCAAATTAATATTTTTCCTCATAGAGTATTTTAAGAGATGAATTTAGCAATTTGAACCACCCTTAAACAATTTTTCTAGAATTAGTTATGATTTTGTAAAGTTCAGTCAAATTATTATAGTTACCAAATGAATAGTGACTTTTGGTATGTGATAAATGACAATGAGGATCATGAACCAAGGTCTGTTAAAGAATGAAGACAAAGAAATGATTGGCCAAAATGGAAAGACACAATAAAGCAGAGTTAAGCTCTCTTGAAAAATATGAAGCCTTTGAACTCGTAGTCCGCACACCTAAAGATGTGAAACTTGTTGGGTATAGATGAGTCTTTGTGTGAAAACAAATGAAATAGATGAAATTATAAAATATAAAGCACGACTTGTTGCTTAAGGATTTTTGCAAAGACCTAGAATTGATTTTGAAGAAACACATTCACCTATGGTAGATGAATCTACCCTTCAATACCTAATTAGTCTGTCAGCACATGAAGGGCTTGATTTGCCTCTAATAGATATTATTGCAGCCTATCTAAATGGCTCACCTAATAGCAATATTTACATGAAACTCCTTGAAGGGTTTAAATTGCTAGAAGCCTACTATTCCGATTCTCAAGAACAATACTCAATTAAGTTGAATAAATCGCTTTATGGGTTAAAGCAATCAAGGCATATGTGGTACAATCACCTCAGTGAATATTTGCTCAAGGAAGAGTATAAAAATGACCCTATTTGTCCATGTATCTTTATGAAAAAATCTGGAAATAAGTACACTATAATTGCAGTTTATATTGGTGACATAAATATAATTGGAACTCCTACAGAACTTCCAAAAGCTGTGAATTGCATAAAACAAGAATTTGATATGAAGGATTTAGAAAGGACACAATTTTGCCTTGGATTACAAATTGAATATTTAAATGAAGGTATTTTCATGTATAAAGAGGCATATATAAAACGGGTCCTGAAACGATTTTATATAGACAAATCACATCATTTAAACACTCCAATGGTCGTTAGATCTTTGAATAAAAATAAAGATCCCTTTAGGCCTCAAGAAAATGATGAAGAACTACTTGGTCCAGAAGTACCGTATCTTACTGCAATTGGAGCACTGATGTACCTTGCTAGTCATACACAACCCGATATATCATTTTCTATTAATCTATTAGCAAGATATAGTTCTTTACCAACACAAAGATATTGAAATTGAGTCAAACATATCCTACGCTACCTTAGATGTATTATGGATATGTGTTTAGTATATTCTTACAAAGTCAACCTGGATTTAGTTGGTTATGCAGATACATGATTCAGGTCTGATCCCCATAATAGTCGATCCCAAACAGGCTACTTGTTTACTTATAGTAGCACAGCTATTTCGTGGCAATCCATGAAACAAACTATAGTAGGGACATCATTTAATCATGCAAAAATTATAGCAATACATGAAGAAAGTTGAGAATGCAATTGGTTAAGATCTATAGTCCATCACATACAAAGCACTTGTGGTCTGTCTTCTGAAAAAATGATCCCGACAATCATTTGTGAAGATAATGCTCTATGTGTTGCACATCTGAAAAAAGGATATATCAAAGGAGACAAAGCAAAGTACATCTCACCAAAATTCTTTTTCATCCACGATCTTCAAAAAAATGAAAAAAATCATAATTCAACAAGTCCATTTCAATAATAATCCGGAGATCTATTGACCTAATCTCTTCCAACTACAAAATTTGAGAAACTTATTTATAGCATAGAAGTTCATAAACTCAGAATTATCAACTGATATTGTTTTGAGGGGGAGTTTATATACACTGTACTCTTTTTCATTGACCACGTTTTTATTCTCTCATTAGATTTTTCATGGCAAGGTTTTTAACGAAGCATAATATTTTGATAATGGATATCCAATGTGAGTGTTATGAATATAAATCATGGTGGTTATCCATTATCCCACAATATCTCTTTATTGTTCCATAATATCTCATATTATCTATTATTTTTAAATTTTCAATTGTAAACCTATATCTATAAATAGGAGGCACATTAATTATATTTTACACATCAATTATTAGAAAGCTTCCTCCTTATTTCATTCTCCCATGCTATTTTTTCCTCTTCTTCTATTTTTTATAACACCATTTGTTTTTTTATTAGCGTTAATCTAAAGGCTTGAAATTAAAACAAATTTCAAAATTAAAAGACATATTTAAAACAAAAAATAATTAAGGAAACATTGAAACTTCCTTCAAAGATAAAGGATCAAAACTTGCCTAATTTAACTACAATGGATTCAATTACGGTTCAACTTCATTCAAACTAACGAGCCTCGAATTGTTGCCTCAGGATCAACAGCATTTAGTATCTGACGGTACCTATTTAATTATACTATTTTTCAATCCAAAAGTATTAAATTTCTTTACCTACAAAATTATTTTATTATTTTATTTCATTCTCTTTCCCTTCCATTTCAATTTACGTATCAAACAAATCAAAGTAATTAATACGTTGAATATTTATTTTTATAGTAAAAATTTAATAAACAAGAGTTGAATTCATTCAACTAGCTTTACATTTAAAAATTTTACTTCATGGGAAAAAAAAAAACAAGAATCATATTTCAAAATAATAAGAAAAATGACTACTACTGCAAATTTGTCACCCAATGGTTGCCAAGCATAACTCTATCTTACAGCTGTAGTCATTTATTATCGACTTGCTTAATTATAAGTTTATAAATAACCTGCTAAGCTGAGCCAACATAAAAGACTAATGCAATTTACAACTAAATAGAAGATTGACTTCCTTCACAGGATAACAAACCTTTCTACACATCGTCAAATGATATCACAACAAATAATACAATATGAGCCGCAGGCAATGAAAGGCCAAGGAGCACCATGAAAATGCCGCAGATACAATTAAGAGTCTAAGAAACTCATTAAACAATGCACTAAACTAAATGAACAAACTCAGTTGATATCTGATGTTAAATCAGCTATCTAATATATGAGAAAATTAATGTTATCATAGATATAGTCAAGTTCACAAAAAAAAATTATTCTGAAAAACAATCAACAGACTTTTGGAAGAATGAATAAACAAGAAACTATCTATGATCCCCTTTAAACAGGAACTGGAAAGCCCTTCTTTGCCATGCTGTCCAAAACATCATTGAGAGATTGACATAGTCCTACAATCTGCAAGGACAACAAAGAACATAGTGAAAAGATAAGACTGAATCCATTGAGAAGTGGGTTTTGGAAATAGATTCTCTCAATTTCTTTCTTTGAGAGATAAACACAGATGGCGTGGAACAAACTCAGAATGGTGGACTCCACATTGTGTGTGGGTAGCACATATCCTGTCTGTGATTCGAATTGTAAATTGCGAGGTTAATTAATTGGTCAGCATAAATTCATGATCAAGTTAAGCAGCATGATTATATATAGTGGTGCTCAGGGTGCAAGCAGGTGAGCCTGGAGCACAGGTAAAATCAGGGACTAAAGTTATAGAACCTTGCCAACTTATCAAATACATAGAAATCTTTTTTCCTAATTCATGTTGTTTTCGTAAGACCCATGAATTGGCCATATAGAAATTATTAGAGTTCAACTCGATTCCTTTTTTCTTTGGGGAAATTTTATTCCACAAGATTAAATGGACAGTCTAGTCAATTCACAATTATCATTATATACAGGACTCCAGATTTAAACCACACAAATTTTATGTAGCTCCACAAACATGGAGATGCAATATTAGATTTTTACACAGGAAATTACCTGCTGGTCCCATCGTTGTAACTCTTCTGTGTCATCCTCAAAATGTATGACAGCTTCAACCTGAAATAAGCCATTCAGATGATGAGTAACCTACATTTTAAAGAGGATGCCAAAAGGAGCCGCTCAGTACCCAAGAAATTAATGTTGGGAATGAAAACTTAAAGGTAATTTTTTAAATAACAAATATCCCTTATATCTCTGAATATAAATATAAAATGAAAAAGCACAATTACTAGTATTAGTAATAATGAATACAAAGATATAATAGATATCATATATCTCATTTATTGTGCAACAGAGAGGTATTAATTAAGCCAAAAAATCCAACATTGTGATATAAAAACAAGGAAACATTAATAAAAATGGATAATGCAGCTCAGGCAGGTAATGCCTGCCCAAATAATGGACAATACCATATCCCAGCATACATATTAATTTTGGTTTTTTCAAAACAGAATATGAAATCCAAGGTCCCATAGTATTTCCCTCTGTCTTGAGCAGCCACTAACTTTCCCTAATACCATCAAAAACCCCTTCTCATTCACCACCAAAGTACTAAAAACTAGACTGGACATTAAACTATTTAAGGCACTGGTTCAAAGTTCAATGATTCAATTAAAATTAAACCAGTAATAATAAAATTAATTTTTAATTTTATATGTTATATAAAAAATTAAAAAATATCATTAATAAGATTCATAACCTAATATTAAAATCTAAATAAGTTAATATTCATATATAATTACATTTTGAGTTCAAAAGAGTTAACTAATATTCCATTTCCATATCATTTATCAAGTAAATTTATCATTATTAATAATTGTGCACCATCATAAAATTTATACAATATTATAATATACAAAGAAAAAATTTATACAAAAAATAATGCTATTTAATACTAAAAATAATGATATTTTATTTTAAAAAGTAAAAAAAAAAAAATTAGACCAATTCACAACTGGTTTCATTGGTTCAAGCTAGGTTCTCCTCGTCTTTCAGACCAGACCTAGCACCGGTTTCCAGTCCAACCGGTCAAACCGGCTAGTTACGTCTGGTTTCTTGTACTCCCTCCGCCCCATATTATAAGGCAACACAAGGGGCTTTTCTTATCCTATAATATAAGGCAACATGTACCTTGTTTGGATGGAGAGAAAAGTAGGGAAACAATAGGGGGGGAAAACATATTTTTCCTTGTTTGAATAGCAAAAGAAAATAGGAAGAAAAAGTGGGAAGTTTTTTTTTGGGGGGGGGGGGGGGGGAGAAGAGATATGGGACCCCCATGTTTTTCCCCCCAAAATTTTCTCTCCAAAAGTGGAGAGATGTTAGAAAGAAAAATTATTTTTCAAAATTCCCCTATGAAATGTTTTGTATATATTGATGTTGCCTACCATTATAAGTAACAACATTTTGCCATCAGCGCCAGCTAGCCACCACCCTCCACTATCCGTCGGCACTGGTCACCAGCGACCGCCGTCACTTGTAGCTAGTGATTGGCTGCTACCACAAATCACCGGTGCCCAATCAATGGTCACTGGCTGCCGCCACCTCCAATCACTAGCTACTGCCACCTCCAGTCACCGGCTATTGCCGTCGTTGCCACTGTCACCTTTGGTTGTCAGTCACTAGCTGCTGGCCACCGGTCGCCATCGCTGAGTGCTATTCACCATTTGCTACCACCGCCGATTGCCAATCACCGACAGTCACCACCAGTCATTGATCACCCGCCGCTAGTCGCCAGTCAGCAGTCACCCACCGCCGGTCACCACATGCCGTTGACCACCAATGACTGGCTGCCAACTACCGCCTCCTCTGTTCACTGGCCACCGCTGCTGGTTGCCAATCACCAGCCGCCACTACATGTCGCTAACAGTCGCCACTATTCCCTGGTCACTGACCACCATCACCAATTATCGGTCACCAACCGCCACCTTATTGAATAAAATAAGTTGTGTGGAAATGTCATTTATATAAGTTATTTTTATTCATATAATATATATTAGTTATACTAATAATAGGGGTATTATAATTCTTATGAAATAAATGAGTTTTCTCTCTATTTTTCCCCCCATCCAAGCATAAGGATTTATCTCCACTTTTCTCTCCCCTCTATTTTCTTTCCTCCCATCTTCTTCTCTCATCCAAACAAAGCAGTAGTGAATTGTCACTTTTGCCCCTCATTTATTATATTATTGGCATTGTAATTTGTACTATATTTAATAAAATGAGTGGAATTAATAGAAATAAAATTAAAAATTTTGGTTTTCTTTTTAAGTTTAAGAATATGATAAAAGTTTATTAATATGCGTAAAACCCCTCTCATTACCTTATAATATTGAACGAAGGAAGTACTCTCTTACCACACAACAACCCATAGCAAGATTTTGCTCCATTACTATTTTTCTATTTCTTTCAGAGTATATTTTAAATAGAGTTGGCAATTCGGCCCGGGCCAAAAAGCCCGGATTGCCAAACGGGCTCGGCTTGTAAAGCCCGAACCCGTATGGCACGGGACCGCATGCCCTTATATTTTTAAAAAATATTTTTCATATATATTTTTTAAATTTTTTCATATTTTTTAAAAAAAAATTTCATATAATTTTTTAAATTAATACAACTAATTATCACTATCATTCACAAAAAATCAACTTAATATTTAAATTTTACAATTTACACATCATTAATTAATAAAATAGTACATTTTTTTATTTTTTAAATCGAAAAAAAAAAAAGAAAAAAAAAGGGAAAACGGGCCAATTGGGCCGGGGCTAAACGGGTCAAGCCCAAAAAGCCCGTTTTTCCTTTGGGCCTATGATTTTAAAGTCCGGCCCGCCCATTTTGTCGGGCTAGCCCATCGAGCCTGTCTCATTTTACCGGCTCTAATTTTAAACAAAGTTTGGACTTCACTGCCCAACTGCTAGATATTTTTTGTGCTCTTCAATATTTTTGGTGGATGTTGGATCTGTCCTAAAACTTCGGAGCAATAACTCATGTCATCTTAAAGGTTTTGGACACTCCTCAGCATGGGTAACGTACGTTATTTTGTCCTTCAAGGGTAATTTTGCTGCTCACACATCTGTGTGATAAAACATTCTTATAGCCTTATTATGTCTTCTTTTTGTAATTTTGGTTTCTACTGGGAGGATAACCTTCCACTGCTCTTGTTTCTTTCATTCTTCCACTTAACATTACTTTTTCCTCAATCCAAAATTTATTTACAAGAAAAAACTGGATATTATGGTTATTTGCACCTGATCAATAGATCCCCTCATCCGATCCTCATAAATCATTCTTGATGCTATCTTCTCGGCCTGCAACCCAATTAATCATAGAGAAAATCAACAAAAATAACATATGGTATTGCCTTTGGTAAATTTACATAACGGTTATTATCATATCATTAAAAAGCCTCTGGTTGCAGGCCTTATTTCACCATTAAATTTCACCATTAATACAAATCTTTGAAAATAAATCCAACATATATTATGACCAAGGAGTTGTAATGCAAATGAAAACTGTATCCCATAAAATGCTTTACCTTGTGTGGTGGAATCCCCAATAGTGTTCCTAATTCATCAAAGCTACAATGGAAACAAAAACTAGGTCAAAAAGAATATAATCTAGCATCTTTTTTTTTTTTTTAACCAAATCTAGCATCAATAGAAAAATAAAATGGGCATAAGGGAAGCAATCAACTGGAAACGTATTCCCAAACCTAATATTTGTGTAAAGTTTGCTTGCGCTCAGTAGATTATGCTCAATCATAGCACGATCCAGCACTGTAAAATTGTCTGGAAGAAGGGCTTTCTGTGGGACAGGTAATTGCTCAGACATACAGTGTATGACCTCAAGCAAGATAAAAATACAAAGTAAGCAGATATAACCTGGTGTGCTTTCAATTCTTCTGCAAATGCATCAATTTCAGGCTTTCTCAGAATTCTCTCCAAGTACACCTGATATATTAGGAATTCAAGTTATATAATAAGCACAAAAATCTTGTGAATATGAGGAATGGAGAGATAGAGAGAGACCTTTTGCAGTATTGGATAAATTTTCAGTTTTGAACAACGTTCATCCTGATAAAGGTGCCAAAATATTAGTATAATAATATAATAGGAATCAGAAAATTTACATTTATGTTTCATAATTGAAACTTTTACCTTATATAATGTCGCAAGAACACGAGAACGTTGAGGTCCTGCAGCTGCCAAAATTGTACACGTAACAGCGGCAGATAAAGCTTGTTCGAGTGCATCTTCATCTATCACCCTGTAATAGAAATTTAGCACATATTTATTGAAATTAAAATGACTAACAGCCATAGCATATCAAATAAGATTAGGAACAGAGATAGAATAGACCAAAAGCCCTGAAAATGAAAACGATGTTAAGCTTATATTTTTGTCCTGTCTAGGTGCCCATACTAGATGGCACTAGGCCATTCACATGTTCAAGGCATCCATAACCTTTGCTGTATTTTTTCAAGTTCTCTGTATTTTTTTTTTTTTGGCTATCTATGATGGTTGAGATGCAGATATTGCTCCCAATGGCTAAGCAAATTGCTTGGACCAAACCAAAACAAAACTTGTGACCCATTTGGATGCATCATGAACCCAAAAAATATCTAACGATTTTTATAAGGATACCATCATCAGAAGCTAAAAAACCACAAGAGAAAGTCTTACATGTAATGAAATAGAAACAATTTGTCGCTGTTTACAAAATTTAGGGTTCCTGAACTCCTTAAATAAATATTAGGAATACATGTATTGAGTATTCTATTCAGCATTGCCACAAAGTCTGCAACTTGACATTTTCAGCAATGCTGTTTACAAAATTTAGGGTTCCTGAACTCTTTAAAAAAATGTGAGGAATACATGGATTAAGCATTCTATTAAGCATTGCCACAGTCTGCAACTTCACAGCTTATTCAATGGTTAAACTTGGGATCTGGAAGCATTGTCAGATTTAAAAGAAAACACATGCTACAGGATATATTCATGAATCAGAGAAGGAATCCTAACCAAGGAAAAGTAAAGAAATATAATAAAACCAAGAACAAGGTATATGCATGCACCTTCATCTTGTTTGAACAATAACTAGACACATCTCACCATGAATTGTGAATAGTACAACTTGCTATAAATTGTATCATATATTGATGATTTATTGATTATATATTGATGGTTATTAAGAGCTAAAGGAACAAGAATAAACAAATAATATGCAAGATACATACTCATCTCCTATTTGCCGCTTTTCAATTTGAGATATATCATAATACCGTAAAGCTGCTTCCAAGAACTTCCTCTTTAAATCTAAAATCCTTGCATAACAAACCTGAATACAAAGGCAAAAGGAAAACAGTTAAGTAAAAGCTAAAGAATAAAGTTGTTAGATCATTTACCATTCAGTAGCTACAAATGTTCAAACCTTGTACTGTAAATTCAGTACTTCATGCTGACTATTGCTAACCAAGAATGATGCTTTATTAATAAAAGCTTCAGCATTAACAGCATCATCATCCTGCCAATGAGCCCAAAAAAATACAAAAATAAATCAGTTGTTCTGCAATTTACAAGAATTTTTATGATTCTGGCATTAACATACATGGCATAATGGCAACCATATTTTAAGAGGAATAACTGCTGTTAGGTTTCAAGCACTAAAGATTATTCCATTTTTAATCTATCTTAAGCGCATGATGGAATTTAACATTTTTTTAATTCCTCTTCAGCTAGACACTGGACAAAAAAAATTGCAAAAAACATGGATTCAAAAATGTAAAAGACCAGATAAATCTTTATAGTGATTTTTTTATCACTTGGCTGGTGTGATGTTAGCCTATATCTCAGCCACATAAATAGTTGTGCCAATGGATTATCACAGATGTGCCAAGAAAAAGAAAGAGACATGCCACTAGTCATGAATTACACTAAGATCAATACCTCAAGATATAAACGAGCAATTTGTACACACTTAGACAACCTGAATGTTTCATCAATCAACCTGATAAAAAATTGACGAACAAAAACTTGGTAAAAACAAGACTGCATATGCTGAATTATAATATATGCAAATAGAAAAAACATGTTAAAAATTATGTGAGACCTCATTCCGGAATCAAGATCAATGCCACTAAGCATCTGAGCTGCTCTTGACCATTCCTGCTCAGATTCATACAGTTCTGCAAGTTTCTCTCTAATAATTAAAACCTATATTAAGAAACATAACAATCGGTGTAAAGGAAGGGAGAATTTAAGATGAAAAAATACAAGAAAAAGTAAAAGGTAAACTAACTTTTTTCCTTTTCAACACCTCAACCCTCATCTCCTAAACATTCACCACCATCTCACTGCAGTTTATACAACCATGCCAGCTGTAAAGTTGTGTTTATAATAGCTAAATTATCTTTTTTTTTGTTTTTTTACTAGAAACAACTAACATTTTTTTCTGGAAATCCACGGAAATATGATTCCTAAAGTAAGGAATATCTATAAGTATATACTAAACAAAGGATTCTCCAAAACAGATTATTAGCAAAGGAAGGAAAATACTGAAAAATGAGAAAGATGTTTCCCCTGGAAACCACATCAAATATTTCCCAGAATTATCTACTATTTTGAGAAAATAAAAATAACAGTTCTCAATTCTTAATGATAACTTTTATTTATTATAGGAAAAATTAAAGTTACAAGTAAGAACTGAATTCAAACAATTTCAACCTGCTCTTCAAATGACACAACACGAGGCTGAATCTGAGCAAGGGCATAATGTGCAATCTCCTTCTGTGTTTCTGGCTCCAATCTTCCCAATTCTTGGGCAAAAGTCTGCAAAAGTTGCCGTGATACTACTAATGGAACAACATCTGACAACACTGCAGGTTCCAAACAAGACATTTCCATACAACCAAAGCACATGAGATAGTTGGAGTTCAAGCAACCAACGAACCCCATATGAGAAAGGGAGAGACACTTAACTGTGATCTATAAATTTCTTTGCCTGAATGATGTCATTTGATGCAATAACAGCAGATAGGATTTGTTTATACTGCTCTATCTTTTGCCTCTGGTCTGTGATTGCAGAAGCACTTGCAAAGGCACTCTCCATAACTGTTTTATATTACTATTAGTCAACAAATACAATCAATTATAAAAATATGTAGAAAATAAAGCATCCTTAATTTTTTTCAAAAGTTATAAACAAGCTATACTACGTAACAACCGTAATTTCAATTAAATAAAATAAACTAGGGTTAAACTTATGGCACCAAAGTGCGTCACAATTTCTTGTTCATTACTTTTGCAATTGGTATAGATCCCAAACACAACATTAAAAAAAAAAAAAAGAAAAACCTACTATACCACATTACAGAAAATACTTTGGCCAAAAAAAGAATACATTGAAGCTCTTGCAAAGGCACTCCCCATTACTGTTGTATATTGCAGAAGCTCAAGCGTTGCAGGCTGCTTTTTTATCCCCTACCCTCTTATGGTGCAAAGGATACTTACTAAGAAATCATAAGGAAATTTCTCAAGTAATAGGACAGAAGACCGTAAACTACAAGTCCTGATTATGTCACTTAAACCACCAAAGACATGGCTGTAGATTCAGGGGGTGCATGCTTTAAATTTTAGCTTATATATATCAAATGAGAAGTTCGTTTATTAACCATTTCCTCAATCCCCTCCCCACAAAATAATTCACAAAATCTTTTAAGACAATCATAATTCTTCTCACAAAGCAGACCATCTGGCCCCAGCTTTTGCTCCATGGAAAATGAAATATGAGAGACATTCTATTACAGCTACCTGATCTTGAAAGGGAAGCAGCAGAATGTTGTCAACAATTCAAGTTCAAGCTCCCTCATTCAATGGCATCATTTTAATGGAACTAATAATAGGATTTCTCAAAGTTCAAACTGCACACTCCTTCCAACTTATCAGAAACTAGCATTGACCATTAGCAAGTGATAATGAGCTGTAGTTTCAGCCAAACAAGCTCGATTTGGAATTATTTTCAAACATTTGCAAGTCCCTTCAATCAAACTAATGTTTAAAAGTATGCACAATCAGCTATCAATTTACCCTTTTCTAACTTTCTTCCAACCTTCTCGGGAAACTATAGAAAACAAAACATTAAAAAAACAAAGGCCGCCCTTCCATATAATTCCTCATAACATATCGCTCATTGAAAAAACGAAGGTCCATCACAGGTAATACAAAAACGTTTTCAAATTAAAACAAATGAGAAATAGCAGTTAAATACTTTCAGTCAGGAACGAAAGACATCAATAGGTCGAGACCTTGCATAAGTCTACTTGATTCTACCTGTTTCAGTGAAAGCCGCAGCCCCTTGAAACCCTAGGGGTCGGACGCAATTGCCTTCTAATGCTGTTCAAAGAACCTGCTTCCACTAGAAGCTGGAATGGTAGATGCCAACAGGAACGAAAACTCCACTCCTTGCAGAGCTAAAGATGCTTGACGATAGTTGCCGCCGCAGCTGGTGACCGGAGGGCGGAGAGAAATACGAGAGTAATAGTAGAGTGGGACCGAGAATCCGAAAACGAAACGTTCAATGCTTTTGCATTTTCCCAAAACAAAAAAAATTCGGACGGGTTTGACCCGTTTCTCGGGTTCTTAGAAAAATTCTACAATCTGCCATGTTTTGGTGTACTTAATTTAAAAACTAAAAACATAAAACATTTAAAATTAAAATTAAAATTCAAAAATGCATATAGACATGCACTCAAAAAATATAAAAGATAAATAATATTAGAAAAAAAAGCTACTCCCTCCAGTGATCCTTTTTATTAGTTACACAAGTAAGCGGCATGCACGATACCAGATCAAATAAGACTAATTATATTTTTTAATAAATTTAAAAATAAAATAATACATATAAATGAATAATAAAATAATATTATAAAGTGTTTAATACATAAATAATAATAATAAGTGACTTTAAAGAAAATAATAATATAAAATCATTAATTGGAATTATTAAACATTTTTGCCTACATAAAATTTGAAGTTGTGTCATTTGAATTGTCATCCTAATGCAGAATATTGTCAATCCACTTCTAGATTATACATAGAATAAAGTTACATAAAGTTGTCCATATTTAAATATATAACTTGGCAAGTATAAATTCATATTCTATAAACTTTGTCCCTAACTCTTATTTATGGTCATAATAAAAGTTAACATTACAAAAAATTGTTATTTTTTCATAATAAATTATAGTCTTAAATCTAATGGAATCATAAATATTCTGGATATATAAACTTTGAACCTTATATTGGATCCATGACTTTAGTTTGAAATTCATGCTTGCAAGTTAGTGTAAGAATGAGATGAATACAATTATAAAATCCCAATGACTTATCAGTATTCTCCATAAGAATAATAGATGCTTCAACCTTTAACTTGATTTTATAATTAGGAAGACCTGATATGAAAATTGAATTCAAAAATTCAATGGAACGAAGATCATCAACAAAATTCACATTGTCATTTTCCTTCAATAAATTATCAGACTATAGTACATCACCTCTTTACCTAATAATAATGACAGCATATATTTATTAACATTATTAACAACAGATAAAGTATGGGCTAATTAATATAACTCTATCTCATAAATAAGATAAGATTAATTTTATATCTCATGAAATATTAATCAAAATCATTCATAGAACAAAAAATAACTTAGTGAATTAAGGATTTAATATAATGAGGGATAAATTGATAAATATGATTTATGTTAATATAATTTTTAATTAATAAATCATATTTTATAACTTTTTAGAATATTCCAACCGATATTAATAGACTGGATTAAAGTATATGCTTTTATAATAGGAGGGAGGTTTATGTAATTATGGCAGAACAAAAGGATGGTATTTTACTCTAGAATTTTAACATAATTTTTGGACTTTAATTTTGACTTGTGAATTGATGACAGTAATCAGAATTGTATGAATTTCAATTTAATTATATGATAAAGATAAATGGAATCAATTTGATGGATTTATGTTGTAAAAATTATGTTATATAGTGAAGGTTAAATTACATTTGATAAGTTTACCAAAAAGAAGGCATTTGGAGGAGTTTAAGCACAATGTTGTGAGTTCGATACCATATGAATGTAGAAGATATCTTTAGAAAAGCCTCCTTTATTTGGTGCTTAATGTGACTTGATTTAAATTAGTCGGAGTTCAAAATAACAATTGAATACCAGACAATTTTACAAAAAAAAAAACATTTGATTTTCAGATGAAAAATTTTGAAACTAAAAAAAATAAGAAAAAAAATCCAGACTTTTGGATAAGCTTGTAGGCCCATTGAAAATGGGCTAGACTTCATGAGACATATTTTAAAATAAACTTTTCAAGAACGGTCTGTAATCAGTAAGCCCGAAGGGGCCGGCCAGCACATATTTTCAGCCCTATTAATGGCCATAAAAAAATTGTGTTGATATTATATCTATCGGTTTTTCACTATTATCAAATATATCATTTTGCCAACACTCGTATTCACTCATAACCATCACGATTATTATACATATTCAATCAATCCCAATAATTATGTCTTCCATACACGGTTTAAAAAATTATTTATCATATAATTTTTTTTATTTCCTAAATTTATTAATTAATTGCAAATTCAAAATTTAATTCAATAAGATTTAGTGGTTAAAAAAAATCAATAGGATTTGTGGGGATCTAATATTCAATATGATCTACTATAAATATAAGAAAAATCAAATAAATAAAGGGAACACATTAAATAAGTTTGATGTATGCTTTTCATATCTTCACTTATGAGTTATACATATATATAACTACGCATGTATATGTGTGTATATATATATATATATATCCATTTTCTATCTAATTTGGATTTGAAAGAGAATCGATATATAAAACTAAACCATATATTCATTTTTCCCCTACGATACATGGAATGTTTTTGTAATTGCAAAAAAAAAAATAAACATACAAATAATTAATTTAATATTCATTAACTCTGTGCTAATATAACTACCATGTAATCAAATTTCATAATAATAGATAGCCATCTTCATTGATTATATCCGTACATCCAAAGACAAAACACTTATGGCATCTTTGGTAGGAAGGAGCCATTTTGGAGGAAATAAAAAGGGAGAAAGAAATGGAGAGAAGAATTCCATGAAAATATTATATTTCATGCATAGAAAGTTTGAATGATATGTACCAAATAAATTTTAAAATGATTTCTCTCTCATTCTCCCTTTTAAGAAACTCTTTTAATTTGTACCAAACCTAACCTAAATACAACACATAATCAACCAAACAGCATCAAACATTGTCAGATTAAGTTGAAAATTTCTCCACATTAGAACATTTGAAGTTGTGTTAGTTAATTTGCCATCAAAATACATGTCTAGGCAAGTATAACTCAATATTACACAAACTTAAAACCTATTTCTTATTTATGATTATTTCAAACGGCAATATGATATTAATGCAGAGGTGCAATGCACATAATGTTTCAATAACTAACATTAAAAAATAAATTTGAAATAAATAATTAAATCTATATCTTAAAAAGAAGAGCATATAAATTGAATCAAACATCATTTGTTGATAGTACTTTAGCTTTCAGCATGTGTTTTAGTTTGAATAATAATTGGATGCATGCTAAACTCAATAACTTATGAATATTTTTTCATCAAACACTTATGTATTAGCTATTAGTTTTCTTTCTGTTTTTGGACTTTAGCCCCGCTTATTTATCAAGAAAAAGAGAGAAAAATATCTTATTTTGTAAGAAAAAATAACCATCAATATATAGTGAATCACATTGTTTCTTGAAGTTATAGATTTTATTGAATCTATAGATGTTTTTCCTTTAATTTTTCTTATTTTCATTTATTCATGGAATTTTTTAAGTTTGTAATTTACCATTGATATATTAATCACCATTTGATTTGCATTTCTACTAAGCTGAATTAATGTTGATTTGACGTAATTTAAATCTTAAGTTTTGAATCATAGAATTTACAAATTTATTACAAACCATCTATTAGTAATTTAGTATTATTAATTTTTATATATTGATTTCAAAAATCCATTTTCTATAAATTCAGAAAATTAAACTCTTATTGTTTGAACAAATTAGAAAATTTACTAAATAATAAATTTAATGTTGATTAATATAATTTAATATAGTAATTAAAGATTTAATTTAAGGTGGGCGCTCTAAATTAGAAAATTAGTATCTACTAAAATGCGTAGACATGAACCATTTTTATTATATTTATAAGAATAATAATGAAAATAATAAAAACATTATAAAAATAACAAAAACTTTCTATATATAATTATTATGTCCATCTTATATTGAAAAACACTTTGGGGACTCAAAAAATATATAATCAAGTTAATAGTTATGTATACTTAAGATGTACATCTTATGTGTTTTTTTTTTTTTTGTTCTATGGTCAAGTCAATGTTAGGTTAAAAGGTATTTAAAGCTGATTGATTATAATTTACTTAAAGCTAATTGATTATAATTTACTATCATTTAAAAATTTATTTCAAAACTATTTTATTACAATTTGATATTAGATTATTTTTATAATTATTAGTTAGTTGTGGTGTATTGAATACTTGAAAAACATTTAACTTGTTTTACTAATTACTAATTGATTGTATTGAAGCATATATATATATATATATAAAGAACAAAATAATAATATATTAATATATAATAACTAAAATAAAATATTAAATTCCAACCTCAAAACTGAAGATACACACATCTAGAAAATTTATCCAACTAATTTTGGTTCTCCTGCATACCGCACAATGTACATCTTGAAAATATAGAGCAGAGAGCTTATATATCAAAATAGAATAAATTAATAAAACAAAATAATCAAAATATTCCATTATAACCTTAACTCTAAGTCAGCCTTCAGCCTGCATTTTATAGAACTAGAAAAATTTAGACAACTAATATGAAAGAAATCAAGATAATAAATAGATAATAACTAAAATATTCAATTATGACCTTACAATTGCAAATACACTTGTTCGCCATCTAGCATATATTGTAAGCGCACAGGCCGAGACAAATAATATAGAGTGAGTAGAATATCGTTTTCATGAAGATTTGGTTTCAAAACTTAGTTAAGTATCAACTATTACACTTTCGCTTAATTTGAGTGTAATAACCCAAAACATCATTTTAAGAAGGACTTTACCTAATGGTGCAAGATCAGAGGGATCAGGACTCAATGAAGAATCAAAATGGAGCAAATTGGAAAATGCAAACTTAGAGCATCGATGTTGCAGCGAGGAACAATAGAGGTGATTTTGAGACTAAAACCTAAGAGCCCTAGTGCTGCGGCAAACTTAAGTGGTGCCGCAGCGCCAATCGCAGAACTTGGTTAAATAAAAAATAGAAACTAGACGCTAACGGAAAGAAAAATAGAGGGAGGATGAACTGCTCTACTAAGGTTCGGTATTTAGGAGTGAGAGGACGTGATTTTGAGACTTTGAAAGCTTGATTCTTGTTGGTAAGTTGATCGTCAACCCTCCTCTTTATTTTTCGTCAAAAATATTAAGTGATTTTTGTGATTTGGGCTAGGGTTCTAATTTAGGTTAAATTCCACCGATTAATTTGTGCTTAAATGCATTCTAGAGGTATTGTTGGATATTTTTATGGATGAGGTGTTGATTTTGTGATGTTTAAGTTGTATATCTTCTAAACCCTAACCCTCAAATGTTGACATGTTTAGGAATCCAAACTTGGGGAAGTATGATTAGGGTTCTAAGAGTTGTTTAGAGTGTTTTGATGTTTGAGTCTGCTTGATGAAACTTTATTTTCATTTGATTTATGTTCAAGTTGGCAAATATGTATGCTAATGGTTGAGGATTTATGATGGTAATAATGAATTGATGTTATGTAGGTTGTTCTATAGCTTAATTGTGGTCTATTGGCTTCGAGTTGTAATTGTAAAACATTGCATTGGTGATGGTTGCACCCTCCAGCCTACCGAGGTGTTGAGTGTATTAGACGCTTGAGATAATTGGGATTTCCTTTCTATGTTTGTGATATATATGTTTAGTCATGTTTATATCATAATATGCACACTTTGTATATATATATATGTTTTACCTTTTCATATCATAATATTTCTTATAGCTCAGTTATGGTTGATCATATTCATATCATGATATGTGTAGCTACATGGCTAGTTAGTTATCTATCTCTATCTCATTATATGATAAAAATGGCAATATGGTGTTAGTGATTATAACATATGTAAATTGTGATGATTATTGATATGAAATGATGATTATGCACCCCATGATGTGTTGTATACATTTATATGGCATGCTAACACATTAGAAAGTGATATATGTTGACATGTTAGCATGCATAAGGTATTGTCACATTATGTACATTGTTGGGATATATGGTTTAGGTAACAATACTCTATATACCACGGGGTATGCCAATCCGCTAAATAACACATGAGGCCTTGTGTTTAGGCAGAGCAACTTATATATGTATATTACAGTTACTAAATAGTCATCATATGGTTGAGAGATTTAGGTGGTTGTGAATTGGGGTGTGCCTTCTCTAAATGGCCATCAATTCGAGTGGTTTAGGGGAATAAGAGCCATGGTTCAACCTTTGGTACAATAGCCTTTGACTGGGTCATGATCATTGGAAGGAGAGTTGGGTAATGACCCCAGAATCGGCTGTCATAGGTCATTAGAAGGGAGCCACTGGTTAATGTTATCTTGTCATGATTCTAGTTGTGTATTGATGGGATTGGCATCTACACATCATACATATCGCATTTGTGATGAATTATATCTATTATTAGCATGAAAATATGACTATATTTATGTATGTGTTTATCCCTAGTTACTGGAATGTATGTCTCAACCCTTGGCTAACAATTTCAGGTTAAGAATCTAGCTCTAGCAAAGACAAGGAAGGCTTGGACAAAGAGGATTGAGAGTAACAATATGGGTGCCAAGACTGTACTTCCCAAGTATTTGTTGTTCATTTATTTCTAGTAAAGTGCTATTGTAGTAATGTGTAATATCTTGTGAACTTGTGTGATTTGAGGCATGACCATTGTATGTTTATTGTGGAACATTTATGTGCATTGGATGGCCTACCTTGTGTTGATGAGCCTAAAACCATGTTAGTATGAGGTAATTGTTGATTATATCTTATACATGTTATGTGGTGTGTGTCACCTGAATGTTCGCTTGAATTGGACCTGAGGTTGATGTCTCTGGCCCACCTTACATTTGTATGGCTAGGTTGTAAGCCTAGTGTGGGTCTTGGGCCCTTGGTTTGATAAAATGGGCATATAGTCCATTAGTTTGAGTTATGGTTCAAGGGGGTCAAACTTGGAGGAGTGGTTTCTTTAGGTTTAAACCTTCTTGGACATGCTCCTCATGTCTCTTACGACATGTAGAAATGATCTCTACATGTCAATTGCTCATGGGTGGCTATTGGAGGTGTTGAGTTCTCATTTTTGGTCAAAAGTGACCATTTCAATGTTGGATGTCCAAAATCTCCATACGGAGGTGTTTTGAGACATGATTGGTGTCTACGGTTAGAGGGGAAGTAGAGTGATCTGTTAGAATTGAAATCAAGCTAATTGGAGGTTGAAGCATGAAGTGTTCACATCTGAATTTTGGTCAAAAAGTTAACAAGTTGCTGATATGGAATCTGATATCGGTGCCATGGCAACATAACCATGGCCACGATGCCATCCGTCTTAGGTCTCTTCCTAGATTTTCCTAGAAACATCTTAGGCCACGGTGCCACATACATGGCCATGGCGCCATCCCTCTGTTATGCCTTTTCTTCCTTGTTTTGGCTGCATTAGGCATATTAAGACCTTGTGAGCTTAAGTGTGTCATTGAGCAATACAAATAACAAGAGAAAAGGCACAAGAGTAAAATAAACTAAACTAAGGTTATGAGGCAGTAGTAATTCTAGTGTTAATGAGGCTCCTAGGATTATTCTTCACTTCATCACTTCATAATGGTTGATTATCCTTTCTCTAATTTTTTTAATGAAACTATATGCTAGTCTAAGATTCAAATTCACTTCAAAGCATCTCTCAATGTCAAAGAAGCTTTCTAATTAACTTAATTCACAATCTCTCGGTAAATTAGTTAATTAGTTTCATTAAGTACAAACCTAATATGACTTTGTGAGGTCTATAAGTGTATCTCTATCCTATAAGCAATTGTTCTATCCATCACTATAAATTTCACAATCCCACAACACTTATTGCATGGTCTGCTCTAATCTTCTTATCTCTATCTTAATTAGAAAAACCTAAATACCCCAAACTATTGGCTAAACAATCAAAAGCTCAAGCAATTCACAAATAAATACACATATATAGCATTAATCACAAACAGGAAGAGAAAACAACCACTTATCCATATTTAAGCTATAAATAATCCAAGGAAATGGGAGGTTAGCCACATATAATCTGATTCTCAACCAAAATCAACATTACATTCCACAAAAAATCAAAATAGAGCAGCCCTAAACTAGAAAAGAGGAGAGAAAGCAAGAAAACTTTGCAATAGGGACCAAAATCTTCAATCCAAGCACTTCAAGACTCTCTTCTTTACTCCTCATAGCCTTTAAGACCTTAAAACTAAACCAAAATGACAAAGAAATGTAGCTGGAAGCAATTTATGTCGAACCCTAGGTCAAAAATGTGAAGTAAAGTGATACTGTGTGTTTTACTCTGTGATGGGCACTACGGCTAGCCCTGCTTCAATTTTTTGGTTGTTTTTACTCAACTACCCACAACTAGAAAACAGGTGGTTGTAGTTAGCTCTATTTCTTCATAACTTCTCCTTTCTTTTTGTTTCATTTTGCTATGGATTGGCCTTTGATGCTGGCTTCCTATCTTCAAATGTTTCTTTGGCTCATCCACATGGTTTGATTGGCTTGAATTCTCCATCAAAAGATCCCTACAAGAAAGCAAAACAATAAAAGCTACCAAATACGAAAACAAGGCTAAAATATGCAAATTAAGCAATAAAGTTCATGCATGAAGCATTTGAATCCAAAATTTGCATAATTAACCCAGAGAAAATATGTAGAAGTGACATGAATTTCTTGAGGTTAACAAAATCTAATTGTGAATTTGTCTGCATAAGTCATAATCTGATAAACGCCTTTAGATGTATGAAGGAACTGCGATAGATGAATGTAGAATAACCAAACAAAAGATCTCTTCACCATTAATATGATTCAAAATTTCTAGCCTGCAACAATACATCACATTAATTTATAGAGCACATACATAGTACATCTAGGAGATTTTAGACAACCAACCTCAAAATTGTGGATACACACATTCAAAAGAAATAATTCATAAGGCAATGACATGCCCATAGATTTAGAAAATGAATTGCAATAGATGGATGTAGGATAACCAAAGAAAATATAAATTCACCATCATCATGATTTGAAACTTCTAGTTGGTGACAATACATCTTGTTAATTTATGGAGCAAGTACAGTTCTATAAATCCGTATTATTTAATTATAAATGATAAGATATCAATCTTAACAATAATAACAAATATAATAGATGAACCGCAAATCACGAAAAATATTTTATAAATGTGAAATTAAGTCATATTGGCTCATATCAAATCCATAATCAAATCTTTAAATAATTTTGTTGATTAATTTAAAAAACAAGAATCATGAATCATATTGCAGTTTTAATACAGTAATGTAATTTAATAAATTGTAAATCAATTCAAATCCATAATCAATTTTTTATCAAATAAGCAGATATTATATCAACTAATTTTAAAACCTTTAGCTAAAAAGAGGGTTTTAAAAAATGATGTTACAATATCTACTCATTTTTTAGACCATTTAGTTCAAGATTGATCAAATTAATAGGGACAGTAAATTAAAAAAATTAACAATTTAGCATGCACATCAACCTTTATTGATGATTTCTTTCGTTATAGTTGTGTCTTCCTAATTAAAGAAAAGTTTGATGCACTGAATGTATTTAAGATTTATTGAACTGAAGTTGAAAAACAGTTGGGAAGTGTTATCAAGATAGTAAGATCTGATCGTGGTAATAAGTATTATGGCAAGTATGATGAAAGTGGACAAGAAAAGGAGCCTTTTGCTAAATATTTAAAAGATTATTGAATTGTTGCCCAATACATTGTGCTTAGAAGTCTTGAGAAGAATGACGTGGCTGAAAGGAGAAATCGTACACTCATAGACATGGTTAGGAGTATGATGAGCATAACTAATTTACTAGATTTCCCATGGGGTGAGGCATTAACGATTGCGACTTATATTCTTAATCATGTCCCAAATAAATCTGTGCCCGAAATGCCTTTTGAATTATGGATTGGTAAAAAGCCAAATATTAATCATTTCCATGTCTAGGGATGTCCTACTAAAGTAAAAATTTATAATCCTCTTCAAAGGAAGATAGATCCTAAAACTTCAAGCTGTTTCTTTGTTGAATACCCAAAGCATTCAAAGGGATATAAATTCTATTGTCCCATACATGGTACTAGAATTGTTGAATATATGATGGTAAAATTTCTAGAATTTGATGTTGCATAAGGAAATTTTTCTCAAACTCCTAAAATGCATGAGCCAACAAACACAGTGGATGTCCCTTTGCACCAATTAGAAGATATGACTATTAATATGGATTTATCTATTCAGGTAAAGGCCCCTGTGGTGAATGATTAGACAGTTGAAACAGGCCTAGATACACATGAGACCCCTCAGATAATTAAATTGATTCTGGAAACACATGAGCCAATGGTACCAGAAGTTCCTTTAAGGAGATCTCAAAGAGAAAGAAGACTAGCAATTTCAAATGAATATCATGTCTATCTAGGAGAGGCAAAATTTGATGTTAGCCAAACTGTAGACGCTTTGACTTATAGTAAAACTATTAATAGTCCTCAATCAGATAAGTGGAAGGAAGCAATGAAAGATGAGATAGTGTCTATGGCGAATAATAAAGTTTGGGAGCTTGTTGAACTATCCAGTGAATGTAAACCAATTGATTGCAAATGGGTGTTCAAAACAAAGAAAGAGTTTAAGGGTCAAATTGAAATATTCAAAGCCAGACTAGTAGCAAGAGGTTATTCGTAGAAAAAAGGAACTAATTTTATCAAAACTTTCTCTCCAGTGTCCACCAAAGATTCTTTTAGAATCATTATGACCTTAGTAGCTCATTTTCACTTAGAACTTCACCCGATGGATGTGAAGATGGCTTTCTTAAATGTGGATCTTAATGAAAAAGTTTATATGCTACAACCAGATCGAATTTGGAATTTCCTATTGTTTTTTAAATGCTAATGTGACAATCTGAGCTTCCAGCTCTTGGTACACTTTTATATATATAATAGATAGATTTTAGAAGTATTTTTTCTTAAATATAACCATCTTTTATAATTTTTTAGTGTATTAGTTATTTTATTTTTGAAATGGCTTTATTTATATGTAAGAAAGAGTATATTATTTAAATTTATAGTATTTATTAAGATAAAAATAAAAATATAACAATTTTAATAATATGATAAATTTTTTTAAATTTGGTAAAACAATTAAGAGTGATTTTTTTACCCCAGGGAGGGAGTCTAATAAATTAATGATATGTCTCTCAACACTCCCTCAAACCAACGTAAGTCTAGGCCAAGAAAGAAGCGGTGTGATTGATTGGTTTGTAGTGGTCTACTACAAGTCTTTTCATTAATCATTCTTGAGTTATGTGTATGTTCTCCAGTCTCCATGCTCTCAATCATATTTTTCTATTTAAGCTATTTTTACATGGCTCGTTATTCCTCTGGCAAGTTATCATTCAAGCTTAACAATGGTTCATTATTCCTCAGACAAATTATCATTCTTGTCCTTTTCCCCCACAATGGGTCATTATTCCTTTGAAAAATTATCATTCAAATTTAACAATTTCAGTGAGTGTTACTGACGTGACCTCAAATGGACATGTACTTGATAAGCTAGATTAGTCTATTAAATCTCAAATATGTGCAAGAAAGATTGGTAATTTATACTTTCCTCCCTCTAAAATATAAGAAATTTTATAAATTTTTAATTTATAATATAAAATATAATGTAATTTTTAGTAGTAGTCTTTGGTGCATGCACTGGATAAGATAAATTAGTCTATAAATGGCAAACAAAATATAACTTGAGGAAAGGAAAAGGGTAAGAAATGATAGAAAAAGAAAGGAAAGAAAGGGAAATGAAAAAAATGATACTACGGCCTGATTGATACGAAGAATTTTTAACATGGGAGAGCCAAAGAGAAAATAAAAGGGCATTTTACATGGTTTGGTATGTGATAACATGATTTCCCAAAAAGATGATGGAATTTGTGTTCATAAGAGAAGGTGCTAGAAAATTTTTGGTTCCTTCCAAACCCTCTTTTTCAAACCAAATTGCCCTCATCTCCACAACCAATTTTCAACCTCTACCATTGACCAAATTTCAGTAGCTTCTCGTTCCTCACAACTTCACCATCCATAATTCTGGCCACCATTAACTTCATCAACCCCTTTCATAGCTTCGTTGTCCTCATCATCATCCACCCATATCAGCTGAGATGGAGGACCTTTGGAGATCCAAATTCGAGATGTCCGATTTGCTTCTACATAGTGACATGTTGGTGGGGGACATTGCCGAACTAAGATGGTGAAGCTGTGTGGTGGGGATGCCATGCTCACATGGTGGTGGTGATCGGTTCTATTCGCATCAACTCCTCACCGATTTGTTCCCATCTTCTTCGATCATCATCTTCATTGATCTCCGTCGATCTCCCATCTGTCAAGCTTCTCTCCTTTATTTTTCTTGTTTAATAAAAACTTAATTTAAAATAAGGGTATGTTGGTATTTTTAATCTTAAAACTTCCATTCCATCAGAGAAAGCTCATTACAAGATTCCATTCATTTTTTCTAATATACCAAACATACTTTTAAAACTCATTCTCATTTCCATTTCTATTCCCATTCTCATTTTCTTTTTTATTCCCATTACATAAGAAATAATTCTGCATAGCCCTTAGTTCAGTAGACAATGCATGGAAAGGAGTGTTGTTTAATGGATAACTTTATGTTGGGCTGGGTAAAAATAATGATCTGATAAAAAAAAGAAAACTAGAGCAAATGGCAATAATGCCTCTAATATAAAAATAGTAAAATAATTGTTTTAGATTAATAATATTAATAATAAACATGCATTAAAATTAGAAAGTATTCCGTCTTAAATTATTAAAAAGTTCCAAATCATTGAATAAAATGTACATGCAATGAGGTGAGAAGCAATATGGCGGCATTTTAACAATTGTCAGTGTCATTGTATTGTCTTGTAATTGATGCTTGTGTCTACGATTATGATTCTTGTTTTAAAGTTTCTGATGCGTTCTTATGTAGTAAAATTAGTGAAGGTAAATATAATAATAGATATTACTACAAGTTAGTACCAAAAAAATTAGATAAAAAAAAACGAAAAAGAGATCAGCATGATCCATTTCCATACGAACATGGTATTGATGATTGTTTACAATCATTACCAATTGCAACGACAATCTGCAAATGTCATGGGCCAAAGATTTTTTAGGAAGTACTCGGTCTCTGGTCCTGCAGGTGGCTGAGGCATTGTTGTTTTATTTGCTTCGTTTCTTTTTATCCATAAAAAAAAAAAAACAATGGACAATGTTATCTACTAGGGATGTTTTTTACTTCGGTTGATTTGGTGAATTTGGTTTTGGTCCTACATGATTACTTTGAGCTAGGCTAGATTTGGTTGGAACAAAATAAAACATGGCCCAATTGAACCAAATTGGGCTAGGCCAGCTACTCAGCAATGGATGCCTAGCATGACCCATAAACATCCCTATGTAGTGAAAGTAGGTAGTTTTAGTTTAGGAAAAATTTCCAAATAGGTCTCACAGAAATAACATATTTTCAAAACGAAATCCCTAATCAACTAATACTCACCTATTTCCAATTGATTTATAGAAATTTCCAAGTTTATGGTACTAATTGGGAAATATGGCTCAATTGAACCAAATTGGATTCAGCTGGCTTCTTATTGGTGGATGTATAATTGAATCCATTCACATCCCCATAGGTTACTGCTTGTAGCAAAAATATGTAGTTTTAGTTTGGAAAAATTCTAAATAGATTCCATGGAACAAACATATTTTTAAAATGGCACCACTTATCGATTAATACTCACTTATTTGCAATTGATTCATAGAAATTTCCAAATTTAGGATACCAATTGGGAAATATATTGCTTGCATGGAATCAATTTGGAATTTTCAAGACATTAAAAGTTAGGTGAGTTTCTTGAGTAAGATGGTGAAATTATTATTTTCAAGATGAATAGGTAGTGAAGCTATGAAAATGCTATGTAAGCAAGATATAACATAATATGGGCTTGGCTTTACAAGTTAGGTGAACTCAGCTATTGATGATGGATTTAAAACTACGAAAAGAATTCCATTATCACCTTACTCCAATAATTTTATGTGTAAAGAGGCTAACTCATAACTTAATTTGCTAGATTCGCTTATGATAGAACTAATAATTTTTGTACATTTGATCAACCATTACCTTGCTATTTGAAGATGGTGATTGATGAAGGGTTGATGTAATTCCTTACTATTTCCTTTGTATATTTTTCCAGTTATTAATATTACATTCCATTCATTCAAACCAAAAAAAAAAAAACAGAAAAAGTATTGGCCTGATTAGATTTTGGATGTGCCTGTTTCACTTTTAATTTTTTAAATTTCTTTACAAATCTTTTTTCAAATCAAACACTATCATTCATAGTTCATTTGATTTTTATAAAATCATTTTGTGTCATACTATTTTTTAATCTAATTTTATATTTGTGATATTTGTATAATATTTTCTTAAATTTTAACGGGTCTCGTGAAATATATGAGAGAGCAAATCTAATCAGAGTAATTCATAGGAAGTATAAAAAAGAAACATAAAACATAATAAAAACATGGAACATGGGATGGGATAGATGGTTGTCTTTGCCAACTTCTTCTAGGAATTCAACTTCTACATAATTTCTTTTCTTTCTTTTCTTGGTGGTGGTCCTGTATTTGTTGGTTGGGATGAGATCGTTCTTGATAATGAAATAAAAAAGAGTAATAAAATAAAATAACTTTATAAATGAAAAAAATATATTTTTACTAATATAATAAGTATTTTTACCAATATAATAAGTAAGAATAACCATAATAAGAGATATTTATTATTTTATTATATATAGTAAAAAGAGATATATAACTGGTAATAATAATAAAAATATAATATGTTTTTATTTTATTGAAAGCAACTCTTTGAAAATGGTTATATAAAAATTTCAACTCATTATTTAAAAAGTCAAATGTCATCAATTATATCTTGAGATCTAATCAATGAACTAGTTAGTCCAATTTTTCCCAGGATAATTGTAAGTTAAAGTTTTTTTTGTAGCAAAAAAGGTGACATTGTTTCTTGAATAAATTTTTTGGATGTAGTATTCGTTTTTAAAAAATCGCACCAAACCTCAATTAATTCAAATTGGATTTGATTGAATCACATAAATGCAAACATCTCTTAGTGATTTTTTTTATTTATAAAACTTGAATACAAAATCTTATTTAAGAAAAATAAACACTAAATCACTTACGTTTGAACCATCATTAGTGTTTTGAATATACTATAAAATGCTTATATTTGTACTTATTTATTTATTTTTTCATATGTGTGAGGTTCATGCACCGTCCATATCCATATATTAGGTTTCGTCAATAAGAGAGGCCATAAAATTACGAGAAGCTGGTCAATTCTTTTAAAGGAAAGCGACATTCATTTGGAATAACAAGCAAAAGATGAAAAAAAAATAAACGAGAAAAATGAAAAAGTTGATTAGAAGTGAAATATGCTTAATTATTCCCTTTGACAAAGGAACTTTGTTTTTTTTTTTTCCATCATTCAAATTAGAGCCTCCATAGTCCATTACCACCCACATTTTAAGTTTCATTTTTTTTTTCTTATAATATTCTATTTTATCATGCGACGCCCAAATATTTTTTTTTTGGTGAATAAGTACAAAATATTTACAATCAATATAAAGCCACTTATATTATAAACATTTTAACTGAATTACATAGATTAAGGATAAAAGTTAAAATGAATTAACTATCTTAATTTTTTAAAAAACTAATCTATATAGATGATAAAAATTAGTGAGAATATTTTTAGTAAAAATAATAATTTTCAATTAAATATTAAAAAAAACAAAACTCTTCTACTCACTTTGACCTTGAATATAAGAGAATTTTGATTGGATCTACATACCCAAATTTAACTAAAAAATTTGTTAAAATTCATATTAATTCAAATTGAATCAGGTAAGACTTTTAGACTCAAACTCAAGATTTTTTATTAAATTGATATAATTTTTTGTTAGTTGGACCAAATACTCAATGGTTGAGTAATTAGTTACTAACTCCATTTCTTTTTATATGTTATTTAAGATTTTAGCATACACATAAAAATCAATTAATATATTGTAATTTACTTTAAATTTCCTAAATGTTATTCAATAAATAGATAAATAAAATAATAATAATTAATATTATATTTTAATTTTAAAAAATAATTAAAAATATAATTAAAAATAATTAATATTACCTTATAATTTAAAAGTGGTGGATAAATTTTTTTTAATATATTGATAAAAAGAATGAAGGTTGTATCTTATCCTCTATCCCAACGGTGGACATGAGTCAGCACGCACTGCATGACCTTTCCATTGTATTCCACGTGTGTCTCTACGGCAACCTGACACTCAATTTTTAAACATTAAATTAAATTAAATAAATTAAATGTCTGTTCTTTGGCGGCACGCCACGCGACGGCAAAGCAAGCTAGGTAAGCTTCAATGGTCAATCATTGTTTTTTATTTCTTCAATATTCTGTTAATCAGATTACGTGAATTAAAGGTAAAATTAAAAATATCAAATTATTTTATTTTTGAAATTATTTTATTTTTTTAAATTATATTTATTAAATTTATTTCTTTCTTAAAAGTGAATAAGGAATTTTTTTATAATACATAATAAATATTACTTTATATTCTAAATATAATTCTTTATTAAGATTAAGTTAAAAATCTTATATTTAAAAGTGAAGAGAATATAAAAATATTTCTTAAATGGCTACTTCTAAACGAATCCTCTCCTAGATGGCATTAGTCCAAGTGGGGAGAGGTATGGACCAATTTCAACTCCAGAGAAACTAAACTTTTTACTCGACCCTGTTTATATCTCAGCTAGTCCCTAATCTTAAGTTGTGGCCTATCTAATCTATACAAATCATGAAATTAGTGAGAATAAAAATAACAATTTTCAATTAAAGATTACCTAAGTCTATTTGGCCCAAAAAAATAAAAAGAAAAATATGTGTGTAAGGAGGAAAAAATGGAGTGGGAGTGGGAGTGGGTCTCGCATGCTTGAGGCTCTCACCCAGATAGAAGGCTCTTAATGTGAGTCAAATTCAATTTTTAATACAAATTCCATATATTAAATTTTCCCACAAAATTATAAGAGCAGCGAAAGACTTTATAAATACCTCTCACCATGCTAGATGATCTGATGCAGATAACTTTGGAGTTACCCAATCTAAATATTAGATCTGAAATCAAATATAAAATTAGTTATAAGGAAATATCAAAAAATAATCTATGCAGACAGTTCTTGCAACTAGTTATGAGACTCAGTGATGGAGCCTAGGAATTAGTCTCAACTAGTCGGGGAACCAGAGCGTCTGTTATACTCAACCCTGTCTGCCTCTATTTAAATAACCTTGGCCATCATCGGTTATTAAATTTGAATTTGAATTCAAATAAAGATACTGAGTTTATTCCTTATTCCCTAAAATCGCTCAACTGACAATATCTTCTCTTGAAGATAAAGACCACATTAAGTTAAGATATATTTAATTAATTAAACAATATAAATATATAATTTGAATAAATTCAAATTAAATATTATTAAATTAAATATATCCAACATTCTCCCACTTGGTCCGATCTTGATTAGTCAGTTGATATATCAAGGAATATTTAAGCAATATTACAAGAATCATGGCGGTAGGTCCTCTAATCATGTGAGTATTACCTTCCATGTATCACAAGTAATATCCTTACTTTATAGGAAATTATCTTTATGAATAAACCTTAAAGGTTTATTCGGTTCCTGCCTTAATGTTAATCAATTTCACCAGAATTGTATACAATATATATATTGAGTTGATGAACTACAACACGAATTTCATCATTTAAACACACATCATCTAGATCACCCCAATGTGATCTGTCTCATATGAGATGTATGATCCTTCATATTCTTTAATTGCATGCTTTTAGTTAAGGATCTTCTCTTTATGTGTTATATGACCATTTAACTTTATATGGTTAACACACTTCTTTATGGCCTCAAACGAATCCTCAATTTGAAACCCAAGATGAAATTCAACATTTATGTAAATTTGCCTCAAATCAAATATCAAATCCAGCATTTATGGTGGAAGGAAGCAATTAGTTATTGCTTAGCAATCTTGCACTCCTCCATAACTTAATTTGTTCATCTTGCATTAGGATGTGTCATGATATTGACTTTTTAAAGTCAACTTATCCTACTAAATTGAACAAATGCTGTATTTTTCTAATTATTGATCTTTTATATGTAAGTATGAATTTCTAGTATTCTTTGCAGCTTATTATTTATTATCTAAGCATAAATTGCTTTGGGATCTTTATAATATTCCTTTCACAAAGGCAATGTCAGTTTATTAGCACATTTAGACATACATTATGTCTTTCACTACTAGCATGAAAGAAATATTATTCTCATCTCTTTCCAAATCTCATCAGGAACATATGGCAAATATAGGTGTCACATATGGCAAATAGACTTTATTCATTGATATTCAAGTGCTTACAAATATAGGTTCTTTATGATAATCCCAAAAATTTTGAGAATTATCTCTTTATACATCTCTAAAGACATTTTACCTATATCTTTTACATCATAGCTCTTGAAAAAAGTTATTATGCCTTTTGTGACATCTCAAGTCATTCATCATAAGCAATATGTCATCTATAACTAAAATTAAATAGATGACTCAACTCCCACTAATCCAGTAGTATAAACTAGGATTTATGATGTTCTCGACATTATAAAAAATGTGATCATATCATGAGTCTTCAACTACCACTACCATGGGAAGTCTTACCTAACTAAATTCTTCTTAGTAATAATTTAATCTTTTACATTATTTCACATACATCTCTCTTTTATAATCATAATGAGAGTGATAGTTTCCCTAATATTCCAAATAAAAATTGGCATTTAGATTCATGATAATAATGAAGGAATTATTCATTAATGTAGGAGAAAAATCCTACTATCATCAATCCCTTCCTTTATAAAGACAACCTTTAGCAAATAATCTTTAATGTGTGATATATAATATTGACTAGTGAATTCCTTCTAATCTTAAAGATCCATTCATGGCTAATTTTCTTAACCTCACTAGCAATTATACAAATTCCCAAATATTATTTGCTTTAAGATCTTATATATCATGAGATCATGTATTAATTTGGAATTTACTTCATTATATGTGAAAACATATGAGATTATTCTTAATGTTCATGTTCTAATCTAATGTACACCATGTAATTGCTAATAGTTGCCCAATTCTCAATCATAATTTAATCTATTGTTAAGATTAAAGTTGCATAATAAGAGTTCCATTTATAAGTATCTTCAAATATCTCTTATTCTTTATGAGATTTCTTTTCAATAATTAATAGAATTCAAGACATTGATACTCTTAATTTTTAGCAAGACCAATTAGATTTCAAAACTTTATTATATTTTACATTCATCTTATAAAAATAAGTTTCATGTAAAACTAGTATTCCACAATAATTAGTGATTTCATCCATCTATGTGTGATCATTCTTCATCAGTTTGTCATATCTTTGATCACTCCCACTAATTATGACATTCTTCATTGAATTTGACATTTTTACATATCTTGTATGTGATAGATACTATACCTTTTATCCTTTAAACTTCTTTGCATTTTCATCCAAATATGCAATGAAACTTTCAGGAAGAACCTCAATTCACTCTTACCTTTACAAGACAAGTTGATGAGAGTAAATCATTTAAAATAATATTCCAACTTTATGGGCTTCAAAAGATGTATTTAATTACAAAAAAAAAAGTTGGAACCTTATTTTAAATGTACATTGTTGTCTTGAGTGAATTTATCCATCACTAGTGTACTTGTAATAATATTCATTTCCTTAATTAATCTCACCATATTAACCCATTTATAAGATTAACTCTCTACTTTTGTTTTACATCCTTATTAAGGCATCATATGCCTTATCTTAATTATAAAACAAATAGTATTCATGAATTATGAGAAATTAACAACAATAGGGAATGATCATTTTAAACAATTAGAACATAAATACAAAAACTAGACACTAGCATTTGCAATCCCTAGCAATTAAATTCTTCCAGGCATATATATATCTGCTTAATCTTTAATGCATTTCATATATGAATTAGAGTTAATGAGGTTTTGAGATTAAATAATCTCATTCTTTATAAACCTTGTTAACTCTCTATAATGGAGACATTAGTATTCTCCTCTATCACATAATAGAAAGAATTTTTATCCTTGATATGCTTTAACTAAATGAGATTAAAAAAATATATATTAAAGATAAGAGTATAACTATTATTCTCCAAGAAGACCATTTTGTGAGGTAATTACTCTTTATATGCCTCTTTCTTCATGGTCTATCTTTGAAACTAAATCCCTTATTAGAATCTCACTTCTAATCCAAATTTGAGCCTAATTTTCCTTTTCACACATATATCCAATAAATATTTATTGTATATATCTCTTTATGCATGTTATGAAAAATTTATAATGGCTCATACTGATGAGATATCTAACTAAGGATTGTGTGCTCAAAGATCAATGGAGATTCTCTTATCTTGAGAGCCATGTCTCTCACCTGTATGGTATGTCATTTACATACCTTTAGTGTCTATTTACTTTACGGAGAATTATTTTAGAGTTAGAATACTAAATAGTGACTTATACCATAATTTCAACCATTGCCTATAAATGGATATTGACATCCTCAAATCAATTATGTACCCAAATATTTAGCTCTGCATTGATATTTCATTATTATTGTATTGAGAGAATTGTGTTACTCCCATCATTCATACAATATTATCTCATACTAACATTAATGGGTACAGGAACTTTATGTCAATATCTCCCAAAGAGTTAAGGTTTCTCTCCTTTGAACTCTATAGTTGTCCTTAACCAAACAATCCAAGAGATGATAATAACACTGCAATTTTTTTTTTTTTTAGGATTCAACTTAAAACATGCTTACATCAATTCTATATGAGGCAATCATCCATCACATTTAACAAAAAAAAAATGTATGCTTACCAATGTAATATATACTAAACATAAATTCCGTATCACTAAAATCTACCTGTGGGTAAAGATTTCAGCATAGCATAAATTTATGTATCATTTATGATGAAACTAGAAGGCATTCATACTTCCTAATACCTGTGGGCTACTTAGAAAGCACAAGACAACATCTATTTCATCCTAATTAAGTGTATATATATATATAATTATCTACCTGTGGGTAAAGATATGTTATAATTATACACTTAATTAGAGTTGATGTCTTTAAGTCCTTATGTGATATCTTTGTTTGTTAAAACAAATCAAGAATGCATGTATTCAATCATGTAAGGATGATGTGGTTACTCCCTAACTATACATGTCAATCACAAGACATCTAGAATCATTATGCTTAAAGAACATACATATGCACTCATATAGGCATCACGCAATGAGAATTAATTAATTAATTAATTAATTAAATCAAATATATGACTAATTAATTAAAAATTCTCCCCATATGATTATATCATAAATGTGTAATATTTTGTCCTATTAACCTGATGAAACTAGAATGCATTCATATTTTTCTCATACATGTGGGCTACTTAGGAAATATAAGGCCATTCTATTTCATCCTAATTAAATGTATAATTATAATTATCTCCTTGTGGATAAAGATAAATTAAAACTACACATATAATTGGAATTGATATTTTAAATTCATATGTGATTTTATTAAATCACAAATATCTAAATCTTTGTGCATTTATGCACTAAGCATAATGAGAATTTAATTAATTACTTTAATCAAATAAGCTATACATGATTAAATCATTAAATAAATTCTCTCACTATTTTCATGCACCAAAGAAAAATATTTAAAGTTTAATTTTAGGCACACTAACTCAAAATAATTTTTCAATATCCAAAATTTTCAAACATTAATTTTGCAAAAATTTTCTCAATATTTTAAAATGCCCAAAATAACTTATCGATATTTAAATAATTTAAAATGGCACACGGATTGACAAAATGCAAGCATTTGGTCAAAAAATCAATTACAGGTCAATCAGAATCAAAACACACCTTGGACCAACTTTTTTTTTTTTGGGAAAATAAACCAATGGACCCATGACTTCTAGTTCCAACAAAAGTCATTGGCTAGCCCAGAAATGCTCAAGCCCAGTTTATGCATAATGCCAAAAGACAAATGGACCAAAGCAGTACAGGACCAGTTCGCAAACTTGAATGACACGTAGTCACAAAATTGTCAAATCGACTCATCATTCAAGCTCATCTTCAACCTCCCGCTAGGTTCCAAAACCCAACCCAACACTGCGATAGACCCATCACCACAGTGGCTATTTCCTACGATTTAAGGCACAGTTCCTAGAAATTTCAAAAGTAAAAGACCATCGTAGAAGGCCGAGAAAACTTCTCGTCACACCAATCGGTCCATAATACACCCAGATCCTCAGATTACAAACCAAGAAACTCAACACATATGATCTCGGTTTTCTTGCAGACCCAAGGCAAAGATCATGCTCTTTTATGTATATATATATATATATATATAAAAGAGCAATCCAGATACATGATTCCTTATATAGGTTGGTCTAAACGCGCATAAAATCAAACAGAAATTTCAGACATTTAATTACAACTTCAATACTATGCTAATTCTTCATAGATGAAAATTTACACAGCATTAGATCACATTACATATATGCAGGCATAGATAATTAAGGCTCTAATACCACATGTGAGTCAAATTCAATTTTTAATACAAATTCCATATATTAAATTTTCCCACAAAACTATAAGAGCAGCGGAAGACTTTATAAATACCTCTCACCATGCTAGATGATCTGATGCAGATAGTTTTGGAGTTACTCAATCTAAATATTAGATCTGAAATCAAATATAAAATTAGTTATAAGGAAATATCAAAAAATAATCTATGCAGACAGTTCTTGCAACTAGTTATGAGACTCAGTGATGGAGCCTAGGAATTAGTCTCAACTAGTCGGGGAACCAGAGCGTCTGTTATACTCAACTCAGTCTGTCTCTATTTAAATAACCTTGGCCATAATCGGTTATTAAATTTAAATTTGAATTTGAATTCAAATAAAGATACTGAGTTTATTCCTTATTCCCTAAAATCGCTCAACTGACAATATCTTCTCTTGAAGATAAAGACCATATTAAGTTAAGATATATTTAATTAATTAAAAAATATAAATATATAATTTGAATAAATTCAAATTAAATATTATTAAATTAAATATATCCAACACTTATATCTCACATCAGTAAGAAGTGAGTGTGTGTGTGTGAGTATACATATTAGAAGATAAGGACTTTTAACTGCCACTCACATGAGGTAGTTTTATCTAGTCCTGTAAATTCATTTGGCAAACAATATAAATAAAGATTACAAAACAAAAACCAATTTTCAACTACACCCTTAGATCTTGAATATAGAGAATTTTGAGAGAATTGTCTTGGTTTAAATTATAAGGCACAAATGATCTATGGTGGTGCATTAAATAATTTAGTATAGTTATACCCTTAATTAAATAACCTATTTCTTTACTTTATAAAAAAAACCTATTTCTTTGATTTTTTAAACAAAAATTGATGAGAGTAGTAAATAAACATAATTAAATTTAGGGTAAAAACTGAGATGGAGGACCTTTGGAGATCCAAATCTGAGATGTTGTCTGAGATTTCTTCAACCTCCCTTCCAGATTTGCTTCTACATAGTGCATGTTTGTGGGGGATGTCACTGAACTAAGATGGTGAAGCTGTGTGGTGGGGATGCCATGCTTATATGGTGGTGGTGATTTGTTCTATTCACATCAACTCCTCACCAATTTGTTCCCATCTTCTTCGATCATCATCTTCATAGATTTCTGTTGACCTCCCACCTGCCAGGCTTCTCTCCTTTTTTTTCTTTCTTTTTTTTAATAAAAACTTAATTTAAAATAAAAGTATGTTGGTATTTTTAATCTTAAAACTTCCGTTCTATCATTATCAAATAAAGCTCATTATAAGATTCCATTCATTTTTTTCAATATAGCAAACATACTTTTAAAACTTATTCTCATTCCCATTTTTGTTCCCATTCTCATTCCCTTTCCTATTTTCATTCCATCAGAAATGATTCTGTGTACCAAAAGGCCCTTAGTTCAGTATACAATGGATGAAAAAGAATACAGTTTAATGGATAGCTTAATGTTTGGCTGGGTAAAAATAATGATATGATAAAAAAAAGAAGAATAGAGCAAATGACAATAATGCCTCTAATATTAAAATAGTAAAATAATTGTTTTAGATTAATAATATTAATAATAAACATGTATTAAAATAATTATTTTAAATTATTATTATTATTAATAATATTTTTATTATGAAAACTCCATTTTTATTTTTAAATCATCATCATCATTAAAATGCAAAAGGACTTTCCTCCTAACCTGCATCATTCTAATCAAGCAAAGCCTATTGATATCACAAGCAGTGAAAGACCCCAGCTCCCCCATAACTCAACCACATTAAAACGACCGCAATTCATAAGATGGTGATATTTTTGTACATTTGATCAACCATTACCTTACTATTTGAAGATGGTGATTGATGAAGGGTTGATGTAATTCCTTACTATTTCCTTTGTATATTTTTCCAGTTATTAATATTACATTCCATTCATTCAAACCAAAAAAAAAAAAAACAGAAAAAGTATTGGCCTGATTAGATTTTGGATGTGCCTGTTTCACTTTTAATTTTTTAATTTTTTTTACAAATCTTTTTCAAATCAAACACTATCATTCATCGTTCATTTGATTTTTATAAAAATATTTTGTGTCATACTATTTTTTTAATCTAATTTTATATTTATGATATTTGTGTAATATTTTCTTAAATTTTAACGGGTCTAGTGAAATACATGAGTGAGCAAATCTAATCAGAGGAATTCATAGGAAGTGTAAAAAGGAAACATAAAACATAATAAAAACATGGAACATGGGATGGGATAGATGGTTGTCTTTGCCAACTTCTTCTGGGAATTCTACTTCTACATAATTTCTTTTCTTTCTTTTCTTGGTGGTGGTCCTGTATTTGTTGGTTGGGATGAGATCGTTCTTGATAATGAAATGAAATAAAAGTAATAGAATAAAATAACTTTATAAATTGAAAATATATTTTTACTAATATAATAAGTAAGAATAGCCTTAATAAGAGATATTTATTATTTTATTATATATAGTAAAAAGATATATATAACTGGTAATAATAATAAAAATATAATATGTTTTTATTTTTTATTGAATGCAACTCTTTGAAAATGGTTATATGAAAATTTCAACTCATTATTTAAAAAGTCAAATATCATCAATTATATCTTGAGATCTAATCAATGAACTAGTTAGTGCAATTTTTCCCAGGGATAATTGTAAGCTAAATTTTGTTTTTAGCAAAAAAGGGTTACAGCATTTTTTTGAATAAATTTTTTGGATGTACTATTCGGTTTTAAAAAGTCGCATCAAACCTCAATTAATTCAAATTGAATTTGATTGAACTACATAAATTGAAACGTCTCGTAGTGATTTTTTTTATTTATAAAACTTGAATCTAGTATCTTGTTTAAGAAAAATAAACACTAAATCACTGACGTTTTAACTATCATTAGTGTTTTGAATATACTATAAAATGCTTATGTTTGTGCTTATTTATTTATTTTTTCATATGTGTGAGGTTGATGCACCGTCCATATCCATATATTAGGTTTTGTCAATAAGAGAGGCTATAAAATTACAAGAAGCTGGTCAATTCTTTCAAAGGAAAGCGACATTCATTTGGAATGACAAGGAAAAGATGAAAAAAAAAGAGAAAAATGAAAAAGTTGATTAGAAGTGAAATATGCTTAATTATAAAAAACTAGAGTGAGAGTGGGTCTCGCGTGTTTGAGACTCTCACTGAGAGGTAGAGACTCTTAATCCTTACATCGGTAAGAAATGAGTATGGGTGAAATATACATGTTAGAAGGTAGCAGTTTTTGACGGCCACTTGTGTTAGGTGATTTTGTCCAGTCCCATAAATTCATTTAGCAAAAAAATGTAAATAAAGATTATCAAAAAAAAAAAAAAAAGAAACCCAATTTTCAACTACATCTTAAGGTCTTGAATATAGAGAATTTTGATATAGTTGTTTTGCTTTAAATTATAAAGTTAAAATGATCTATGTTGGTGCATTAAATAATTTATTATAGTTATACCATTCATTAAATAATCTATTTCTTTACTTTATTTAAAAACTTGTTTCTTTGACTTTTGTAAACAAAAATTGATGAGAGTAATAAACAAGCACCATTAAATTTAGGGTACACTGATTAAATGGAAAATTACTACCTCCATTTTTTTAATGTGCCGTATGAAGTTTTAGCACACTGATTAAGAAATACAATTAATATATTAGAATTTCTTTTAAATTTTCTAATATGACTTTCAATAAATGAATAGATAAAAAAGAGTAATTAATATAATATTTAACTTTTAAAGGAACAAATAAAAATATAATTGAAAAACTAGTAAGTAATGTTGTTTTGAAATTTGAAAGTGATAAATAACTAAAAAAAATTCTTAAAAAGTGATAATTAAAAAGAAATAGAAGGAGTAATAATTAATGTTGTATTAAAATTTTGAAATAACTGATAAACAATCTTTTTATATCATATACGAGGGAGTAATATTTAAAATTAGGTGATAGAATGTTTATGTTTTGTATTTGTGTATTTTAAGGGTGTTCAAAACTTATTCAAATCGATTAAATCAAATCAAACTGACCTGAATCGATTTAAACCGAACTTAAATGAAGTCTATTTCAATTTTTTCAATTTTGAAATTGATTCCGTTTAGTTTAGTTTGATTTTAGACATTTGGAATCAGAATTTAACCAAACCAAACCTATTAATAATTTTTTTATAAAACTATAATGTACTTATTAATAGATTTTACTTTATGTTTTATTAAATACATTTTATATTTATATTATACTCATTAACATATGTCTCTTAGATCATAAACTCATGAATAAAATTATAAGATATTTATTAAATAAGGAGAAAGAATATAAATTAGTGTGTTGTTATTAATAATTATGTGAAAAATGTTCACAAAATTTTTACATTAAAAATTGATATTTTAGTAAATTATTTATATATAATTTGTGTTTATAAAGTATCTATATAGTACCTATTTAATTTAAATTTTGGAAAAGGATGCTAATTTCTTTTTTCCTAATTTATTTCAGTATCATCCAAATTAAATCAAATCAAACCAATTAAAAAGAAAACCAAATGCATTTCAAAATATGCTAAACTGATTGGTTTAGTTTGGTTCAGCTTGATTTTTACCTAAAACTAAACCAAACCAAACATATAAACACTTACAACCCGTTTGGTTCAATTATTTTGGGAGGGGGGGTTAGGTGATGTAATATGAAAGATATGAAGAAATGTGATGAGAAGAAGCTTATAGATAAGCTTTAAGTATGTTTGTTTGGTATGACACTACGATGTGAGAAATAAATTTATTTTTTGTATTTAATTAAACATCAATAATTGTAAAATGACTAAAATACCCCTACATTAAAAAAAAACTCCCCTTTCTTTCTTCCTCCATTCCCACTGGCCACCATGTCATTTTTGTCACCAGCCACCATTCTCTTCATCAATGTTTCTCCAGTCAATAGCAAGTAAGCCAGGAAAAAAAAATTACAAAAAAGAACGAGAACAATGGAGGAGATGAAGCGTAGAAAACGAGATTTGTCATCCTTCTCCTTAGTCCAAATTCGAATCATCATCAGTGGTCCTTGGTTGAACCTTCGGCATCTCTTGTTCTCGGTGGTAGAGATCTTTGAGGATGAAAATGGCCACTACACCTCTACCTCCTCTTCGCATGAGCATGGCGGAGATTGAGAAGATTAAGGAATAGAGATCGAGAAGATTGGAGAAAGGTTGGTAGGGAGGAGGAATGTCAGATATGAGATGGAGAAGATCGAAGATGCAAAGATGGCTATCATTGGAAGGAAGTAGCGGAGATTGTGACAGGGGAGATGACAATGGCGATGGTGTTGTTGACGGTGGAGGAGATGGTGTCTAATATGTTGAAGGTGGAGGAAGGAAAGAAGGTTGTGTCAACTGCTGGAGAGAGATAGGATAGAACATGCCATTTTTGTTTTGTTGGAGGGTAATAAAGTCATTTGGTATCCCTTCACACTACTGTAGTCCCTTTCACCTAGTAAAATAGATATAATCAGCTTCACTTTAATTCAGGTAATTACTATTATAAAATGTAATCTCTATCATCTCATTCTTGGCTAACTAAATGCACATTCTAAAATAATATAAAGAGGATCACTTCACATAACTTGTGTAAATGATCCAGACGGGTTGTTAGCCTATCCTAACTTTGGACATGAGCTCGCACACAATGCAACACTTGTTAATTGCATTCCACGTGTCATCTCAACAGCAACCTATCATTCAATTTTTAAACATTAAATTAGATTAAATAAATTGAATTTTTGTTCTTTGACGCCACGCCACAGCCGAGCCAGCCAGTTAAGCTTCAATGATCAATCATTGTTTTTTCTTTCTTCTTAAATGTTTTTTTAAGCTTCAATGATTAATCATCGATTCATTGTTTTTCTTTAACCTTAAATGTTTTTTTAAATTTTTAATGTTCAGATTAAAATATTGTTAGCGCCCCCCCCCCCGGCGGGGAAATTACAACATCCAACTCGTTATTCTGTCCATTTCGAAATATTTATTAATTTAAAATTTTAGCTTTGTTTTAAAATGTCCATCTATCTTTCTAAATTTCTATTTTTTAGACAAGATTTAGAAATTTAATGAAACAATAATTATTTTTAGATCATTTTATTCTTTAGTAATAATTAATAAAAATCATAATAGACATAACAAATACTAGTTGCTTAGAAAATACTCTTTCAATTCGTAAAAACCGTTATTTTAGGATTTTTTATACAAATTAAAAAAATTATTGAATGGATTAGAATATTATACTCCTTCTTGTTGATAATATATGACTTTTTCAACCAAATTACGTGGATTAAAAAGGGAAGTTAAAATTAATTAATTATCTTAATTTTTTAAGTAATTACAATTTTTCTAAAATTATCTCTATTTAATTTTTTTTTCTCTTTTTGGGGTGCATTAAATAAGAGCATATTTTAGAAATGTATAATAAATATTATCTCATATATTGTAAAGAATCACATATTTAGTATCAAGGTAAAATAGCTTATATTTAAGACTTAAGGAAATAAAATTTAATAATATTTTATTAAAATAATCTTAATTTAAATGACTTATTGAATAATTTATTTAATATTAATGCAGAATAAAATAATAAAATAAATAATTAATATTTTATTAAAATTTTAATGCGATAAATATTATAAAAAAACTATTTGGCTGGCAGCTTTTTTGACGACTTGGGGGAGGATTTTCATCACGATTTGCTAGTGAAAAAGCTCGCTGGAGCAGGATAGGTTTTTTTTTTTTGGTTTTGTTTGGTTTATAAAAAAATCTAAAAATCCTAAAATAACAATTTTTACTCAACAGAGAAAATAGAAAAATAAAATAAAATAAATAAAAATATTTTAGTCAAATATTATTAAATTTTGCTATAATAGAGGTTGTTTAATATCTTTTTTAATTTGTATGCATAACATTAAATAGAAATTTTTTTAAGCAAATAGAGTATGCTAATTTTATCATTTTTTGAAATTTTATAAATGTCTTTAATATTTTGCAAAGATTCAATTTTTTATGACACTCTTCTTATCAATTCGAATCAATATCCATTTCAATATAAAATATAAAACTTATAAAAATAAGCACAATTCAATTATTTATAAATAATAAATAATACAATTTATTTATTTTTAGATTCCCAGTAAACACATGCAAAAATATTTAATTTGTTGATAATAAAACTAAATAAATGGCTATCAATTATCAATAAATTATATTATTAGTTGCAATAATGTATAAACTAACAAACAATCTTTGCGAAAGTAATTAACTTTTTTTCTGCCGCCAGGAAAATAATTAACTGTTTGTACTTCATACTGCGGTCACCCTATATTATAAAATAATATTTAAGATTTTATGTAAATTAAGAAATAATTTTTTTTTTAAATTTTTAAAAAAAACTAAAATATTCTTATTTTACTTATAATATATATTATTAAATAATTTTTTTATTATTTTAACACAATTTATAATACTATATACAGGAGGTGTAATATTGTTTGATCCTCAATAATTCAATCGTTAATAAATTGTTTAATGTTTCAATTATATGGTTCAACTTCAACATTGGTCTCGTGTCTGAAGTACACGTGGCGTAATATTGTTTGATCCTCAATAATTCAATTGTTAATAAATTGTTTAATGTTTCAATTATATGGCTCAACTTCAACATTGGTCTCCTGTCTGAAGGACACGTGGCCAACGAAAGCCTGCCATTTTTCTTTTGCACGGGACCCACACATAGAAAAAGCGCGTCTCTCGTCTCTGTAAATATGAACATTTGAGCGCTCATTCAACCACAACTTCATTCATAAACTCCATTTTCTTCCAATTTCAAACTCATTTTTTATCTACAAGTGGATTTTCTCTGAATTACGAGAAGTTTGAACTCTTTTTATTCTTGCGGGGAACAAGTGTTTTGGCCATGGAGGTCTCGGCGACAATTGGGAGCTCTCAAGCCAAGCTTGGAAGGCTCGATTTGGCTTATAGAGAAGTGAGTTTCTGTAAATTTAAGGATAATCGCAGGATTTCGGCTTCTTTTGGCGCGAATTCGAGGTTGAAGAAGGCTGGGGTGCGCTTCACTTTGAAAGCTCTTCAATCTGAAGTCATTCGAGAGGATAGGCAATCGGCATCTGGAAGGAGATCGACATCGGTGAGTCTAATATTTTATTATGTGTTGTGGATGGTGGTGTTTGGTTCATCTTTGACTTTAAAAAAAAAATTACTGTAAGTTTTGTTTATTTGGTTGACTTTAATTGAACTGCTTATCACGTAACTTTGGAATTTTTTTAATCTTCTTACAAATTAGAGTAGTCATCTTGAAGCTTTCTTAGCTTCTAGGTTAGTGTTCATTGTCAGAGTACGAACTTCTTAAGCTGAGAGATAGTAATTTTCTGGCTTCGGACAAGTCAAATTGAGTAATTAAAGATTTTGCTGTTCAAAGATTATTTAGTCTTCTATTTCTTTTTCCAATCAAAATGACCCCTTGATTAGGGAAAACTCACTGTCATATTTTGTGCCATAAATAGGATCTCGCGTAACCTTACCCCATTTATTGAACAAGTCTGAATGACATTTTCTCTTAAGATAACATCATTTTGATGATCACGTGGCCTTACGCAATTTCTGTAAATGATGTCGTTTTGGGAGAAAATGCTTTATCGGAAGATTTAGATCACGAGTTTAGTAGGTATGCTATGCTGACTTTTATTTATGCCACCCAACAGATTGTTAAGTGAACATGAATTCTACCTAATAGAGGGACTATTTTGATTAAAAAAAATTGAAGGATCAAATTGAAAGAGTAATCTTTTTTTTTTTTTTTTGGGTACATCTTTATGGCATCTAATATTATTGGATTAGATTTGAGTATTGTTAGATGCAAATGGGATAGTTCTACTAATGTGATTTTTTTCCCTCTATAAGGCTTGATCCCATGATCTTGCTTATGGGGTAATAAGTGTGTGTTTGGGTTAGATTATATATAAGTGATTATGAGGATAATTGATTATTCATAATAGATTATGAGAATAAGTGATTATGTAAAAAATGAATTGTGTTTGGATATTTTTAACCCATAAGTGATTTTGAGAAAAGAAATGTGTTTGGATATTGGGGTTTAAGTGATTATTGGGTGGATAATGAGAAGAAAAAGTGAAATAAGTGATTATGAGATATAAGTGATTATCATAAGTTGGAAAAAGTAGCTTATGAAAATAATCACTTAAATGGCCATAAGTGATTATTTCCATCTGGATTGTGTTTGTTTACTGGCTGCATAATCACTTTTTCCTACTCCATAATCACTTATAAGCTAAACCAAACACACCATAAGTATTTTCAACTCAACCCAACCACCATTCACCATTGGCAGTGGAAGAGTAATCTTGAAGAATTAGATCTTTAATCTACTCTAAAATTTTAAGCGACAATAGATAATGTCAAACAACCCAAAGCCTGGTGTCTTGGTCCCAAAAGCCATATGTTAGTACATAGATAAAACAAACTATAAATATAGGAAAAAGGAAGTTAAAATGCTTGTGATAGTTAAAATTAAATAAATTCTCAGTAGTTTTTTATTATTTTAAAATCTAAAAATTATGTTAAAATAAAAAAAATTGCATGCCTAAAGTGCATCCCAAGCCACTAGCATGTAGTATGTGTTGTTTATTTTTTTTTTTGGGTAATTAGTTGTTTAAATTTTAGTAATGCCAATTTCATAGGGTTAAGCTGAAACTATGAATCCTCCAATTTTTGCATAAACAGTTTGTCTTTACCCTGATCGAGAATTCTTTCACAATATATGAAACAGAAAACTTCCAAAAGTTTCAGCCATCGTGTTTCTGGGAATAGTCTGGCCAGATAGGATCTCTGAGACCTGCATATTAAGTTGAGTTAGCACAGTAAATTGGGAAGAATAAAAACTTTCCCTGATTCTATCGAGATCAAATAGCGGATTAAATAGTAAAACATAAATGTCATCCAACACCCTAATATGCATAGAAGGAATATCCGCTCTTACCCTAGGAAGCACCAATACACTACAAGCAGAAACATACTCATTTAAGATATGTATTTAATATGTTAGCTTACTGTATTCTAACATCAGTGTCAATGGCCTTTTTTTTTTTTGGTACAATACATTTCAAACATTTTGAAACATACCAGTATCAGTATGTTTCGAAATATTTCCAAATGGTTCAAAAACTTGGAGGGAATCTTAGTGATGGAATTAGCAGGGGATTGGGTGTAAAATTTGCCTTTAGGTTGCTAGCTCGTACCCTGCTACTGGCCTATTTATTGATCATGTGCATTGCTGAAATCAGCCCCAGTCTAGTTAGTGGAGAAAATGTATTGACTGAGATACACACTAATTGTACATCGCTTAAACATCATAAGAAAAAACAAGAGAAAATTATACTTTACCTACTAAACTGATGCCTAATTGCAGCTTCAGTGTTAAAACTTTAAAATGTGACAAGATACTCCCTGAATTAAGTTTTAATTACTACTTTAGTACATCAGCTTTCAAATTAGTTTTAACACTCTGCTCTTTACAAAAAATAAAAAAAGAAAGTTGACTCTTGGTCTTTTTTAACTTTAAAAGATTGTCCGGCCTCTTATTTTTCTAATTCTTCCATGTTCCTTTGAGTTAGCCCACACATAAGAGCCAAATCCCTAATTAGGTCAAAGGGGTGACAAGCGGAAAAGGGAGAAGGATGGGGGTTAATTTCTTAGCTCAATACCCTTCTTAAATAAGACTGATAGTTAATGTTTTCACCTTTTTTTTAAAAAAGATTAGGTTTTGTATCTTAATGTTTTAATTAGACTTTAATTCAGTGGATAAACAAAGATAATATCAAGTGTCGTGAATGAAATATGACTAATATGCATGAAATAAAATTTTGCAGGGGGAAGGTGTCAGATTATATGTGGGGCTGCCACTAGATGCAGTTTCTTCAGACTGCAAAACAATAAACCATGCTAGAGCAATTGCAGCTGGCCTGAAAGCGTTGAAGCTACTAGAAGTTGATGGTGTTGAGCTCCCTGTTTGGTGGGGAATTGTTGAGAAAGATGCCATGGGAAAATATGATTGGTCGGGCTATCTTGCTGTGGCTGATATCGTTCAAAAAGTGGGTCTCAAGCTCCATGTTACTCTTTGTTTTCATGGATCTAAAATGCCATATATCCCACTACCCAAGTGGGTATCCCGGATTGGTGAATCTGAGCCCAACATTTTCTTCACAGATCGGTCAGGACAGCACTATAGAGAATGCCTCTCATTAGGGGTTGATGATCTCCCCGTTCTTGATGGGAAAACGCCAGTCCAAGTCTACCAAAGTTTCTGTGAGAACTTCAAGTCTGCATTCTCTCACTTCATGGGCTCCACAATAACGGTATGGATGGGTTCTGGAACCTATTATTTGCTCTTAGATCCATGTTCATATTAATATATCGGGTAAACTGCAGTCTATCTTTCAATGGTTTGGCTCAAAGTCAGTTTGTTTTCCTATGGTTTAAACTTTGAAGAGTGTCATTTAATAGCCATGTTATTTCTGCCATTTTCACTTGATCATCATGTGTTATCTTACAACTTAATCACATGAATATTGAATGACAAACAATTTTGTTGTAAAAAATCTGAGTCACTTATATCTTGAACATTTTTATAGTATCTTGAGGTTGTTGCTAGGATTAAGCAGATTATTTTATTTTCCAAATGTCAGTTTATCTCTGGTAACAGCTTTAGAAGAGTATGAAATTATTCGAGATATAAGTGAAACATATTTTCAACCATGAAACTATTTATCATTTTCACAAATCATGGAGGATTAGTTGATATACTTTTAAATCACAAGGCTGTAAGCTGATTTGAAGCTAAACCACAACGGTAATTGACGGAGTTTTCATGTTATACTGCAGGGAATTTCAATGGGACTAGGACCAGATGGTGAGCTGCGATATCCATCTCATCACTGGCTACCCACTGGCAATGTAACTCATGGGGCCGGTGAATTCCAGTGTTATGACAAAAACATGCTTAGAATTCTGAAGCAAGATGCTGAAGCATCCGGAAATCCTCTATGGGGTCTTGGTGGTCCACATGATGCCCCCACCTACAACCAGTCACCAAACTCCAACAGCTTCTTCAAAAGTGGAGGATCATGGGAATCTCCATATGGGGATTTCTTCCTCACATGGTATGCTAATAAGCTTTTAACTCATGGAGATCGCCTCCTTTCTTTAGCGGCTTCGACTTTCAGTGACACTAAAGAGACAATATATGGCAAAGTCCCCCTAATGCACTCTTGGTACAGAATGCAATCTCATCCTTCTGAGCTAACTGCCGGATTTTATAACACAGTTAAAAGAGATGGTTATGAAGAAGTTGCGAAGATTTTTGCAAAGAATTCATGTAAAATGATATTGCCTGGAATGGACCTCTCAGATGCACTTCAGCCACAAGAAACTCTCTCAAGTCCTGAGATGCTACTTTCAGAGATCATGACAGCTTGTAGAAATAATGGGGTTGAGGTTTCAGGGGAAAACTCTTCAGATCCTGCTGGTTTTGGGGGTTTTGAACAGATTAAGAAGAATATTATATCAGGAGATACTAATGTGTTGGACCTATTCATGTATCATAGAATGGGAGCTTCTTTATTTTCACCAGAGCATTTTCCTTCATTCACAAAGTTTGTTGGGAGCCTTAAGCAGCAGGAATTGCATTCGGATGATGTAGCTGCTGAATCTCTAGTTAAAACCCCTGAACCGAGCATGAAGCAGATCTAATAAAACTTGTTATATGATGATAATTATGTATATAGATATTTGTTGTGCCATCGGATTGGAACACTTTATCTTGGAAATACCGAGTATGCTTTGTCCTCAAACATCTCTAGTTCAATGATTCAAATGCCAGAAAAATTAGTAGACACTATTCTCCAGCATATATATTTACTATTGTCCAACACATTCTAGTAAATTATTTTAAAATTTCTAATAAATAATATTACACACACATATGGATTTATTATAAATTATTATATATTATTTACAGATCCCATCACGCTGGTTGCCAAAATATACATATACTTCTGAAAAAACAACTCAGCAAAGCATAATTCATAGGGGAATAAATGGCTGAGTACGGAGTTTTCTCAAAGTCTTTCATTCAATATATGTATATATTTCTTAAAATTTATAGAAAGCTTAAACAATGCATGTGACTCATTTTTAGTTTTGTTGTATTTTTGAAAATTGAGATTTTTTATTTTTTATTTTTTTGCTGAATGAGCTTTTTTCTATTCTTGAAAGTTGAAATATCCTAAATCTACCCTACTTCTACTTAGAGATTTATTAGGATCAGACTAATTTCGATAGACTCAGGTAGGATTACAAAGGGGGATAAATCTTTATCACAAAGTATCACAAGGTTTTAATTTAATATCTCTGGTTAAGAGAATACAGGCCTAATCATTTGAGCGGAATGGTTAGTAATGAATGAGATTTATTCTTTTGTTGAATGGGATGGATGTGAATCGTGGGCCACGCTATGCAATTTCTCCAGTGATGAGATTAATTACTTTTACAATACTTGTAAAAAGCATGATATTTTTATACCCTTTCGCTCAACGAACCTCCATGCCTCTGCCTATCCCACCCACATCTGCAATTGTACAAGGTAGTGGACCTAATTTGCAAGCAAACTTGTATGTGTCTGTATTTTCAGTGAAAAACTAAGTTGAGATCATCAAAACCGTATCTGTGCTACTAATTTGTCTTCAATTTTAAGCTTCAGATTTTCGAAATATCGGAGACCCAGGAGTGGAATATTTGTTTTTTCCATCTCATTCTCAATTTTCTCTCTTAAATTCTTTCCTGATTTTGGCTTATCTTTGGAAAATGAGATTGATTTAGTGTTTCTTCTTTTACAACCTTTTCTAACCTTTAATTTGTTTGTTTTGATATTTGATTTTTACCTCTCATGGAATGTGAGCTAATTTTGGATTGTGTCCCAAGTTATTTCTATGTCCTTACTCCTTATTCTATTTGCTGTTTTGAATGTATTGCCCGTGAATACCCAATGGTATTTTTAATTTTATTGTTATACTTCTCTTCAATTGATAGTTAGGAGACAAAGCTTAAGCAAACTTGAAGCTAATTGGCACAGAAACGAAGGGAAACACTCAACTCACTTGAAAGAAACTTGATTGATTTTCTGAATGATTCTGGACAAAGCAAAGAGCCCCTTTTTATACTACTTTTCAGGGGTAGGGGTTACAAAACATTTAGGACAATAACGAGGGAGTTACATGAGTTACATGGCTTTAATGAGGAAGTTACACGGCGGATGTAACGAAGGAGTTTAATGGCATTTATGAGGGAGTTACACGGCGGATGGCGGAGTAGTTGGATCCGTTTCATTCTTCCCGGGTTGGACGGAACTCGCCCTCGAGTCCAAGTCAGCATCATCATCCAAATAGGGCGACAAGTCAGCAACATTGAAAGTGGCAGAAACGCCATAAGCACCCGGCAATTCAACTTTATAAGCATTATTGTTGATCTTTTGTACAATCTTGAAAGGACCATCAGCTCTGGGTGACAGCTTGACATTGGGTTGTTTTGGAAAACGTTCTTTTCTTAGATGTATCCAAACCAAGTCTCCCACATTAAAGATCTGTTGTTTCCGATGCTTGTCTCGCTGTGTCTTGAGTTTGAAATTCTGCTTCTGGATTCTTTCATGAACTTGTTCATGCAACTTTTTGATTTCTTTAGCCTTTTGATCTGCATCAGAACTATACTGCTGCTTATCGAGTGAAGGGATCAAGTCTAGCGGACTAAGGGGACGAATGCCGTAAACAACTTCAAACGGACACTTCCCAGTTGCTTGATTAATAGAATTATTATAGGCAAATTCAACTTGAGCAAGAATGAGGTCCCACTGCTTCAAATTCTTCCCCACGAAACTTCGAAGAAGATTTCCCAGAACTCTGTTAATAGCTTCAGTTTGACCGTCCGTTTGTGGATGGCCAGTGCTGCTAAATTAGAGCTTAGTTCCCATCTTCTTCCATAACGTCCTCCAAAAGTGGCTCAAGAATTTAACATCACGATCAGAAGTAATAGTTTTTGGAATTCCATGGAGACGAACAATCTTTTTGAAGTACAAATCTGCAACTTGCACAGCATCATTGGTCTTTTGACACGGAATAAAATGGGCCATCTTCGAAAATTGATCCACAACAACCATGATGAAATCTTTTTGCCTCTGTGTTCGGGGTAAATCAAGAACAAAATCCATGCTCACATCTTCCCATGGTGCTTCTGGAACCGGCAATGGCATGTATAATCTGTATTTTGCCCTTTCATCTTAGCCAAATGACATATTCGGCATCGCTGTATATGCCGGTTGACATCTTGTTCAAGCCTTGGCCAATAGAAATTCTCTTTGACCAGATCAACTGTCTTGTCTCTGCAAAAATGACCAGCCAATCCTCCATCGTGAGCTTCCTAAATTATCGCCTCCCTTAAAGACCCTTGAGGAATGCATAGGGTTTTACCTTGGAATAGAAACCCATCATGTCGGTAATACTGGTGAAACGTTTGATCGGCAGTAGCTTCCCACAGTCCATGGAAATCAGGGTCATCCTGGTACAGCTCCTTAACAAGATCAAACCCAATAACTTTGGCCTGCATTGTTGTTAGTAACATATGTCGACGGCTAAGAGCATCAGCTACAGAATTTAAAATCCCAGCCTTATGCTTAATGAGGAAAGGATAAGACTGCAAGATTTCACTCCAACGGGCATGTTTTCGGCTGATCTTTTGTTGAGAATTCAAATACTTTAGAGCTTCATGATCCGAAAAAAGTATGAACTCTTTGCTCAAGAGATAGTGACTCCAATGTTGTAGAGTTCGGACAACGGCATAGAATTCTTTATCATACGTAGAATACCTGAGCTTGGCATCATTGAATTTCTCACTGAAAAAGGCAATGGGATGGCCTTCCTGGCTTAAGACAGCCCCAATCCCAGTGTTGGAGGCATCACAGCTAACCTCGAACACCTGGTCAAAATTTGGAAGAGCTAGGACTGGAGCTTCAGTCAATCGCTTCTTTAGCTCCTCAAAACTCCTTTGAGCTTGCTCTGTCCACTGAAATTTGTCTCCCTTAGTGCAATCTGTGATGGGTGCAGCAATAGAGCTAAAATTACGGATGAATCTCCTGTAGAAAGAAGCCAATCAGTGGAAGCTTCGGACTTCCTGAAGAGATCTTGGAACTGGCCAGCTATTAATGGCTTCAATTTTACTGGGATCAACTCGAACTCCTTCTGTGGTGATGATGTACCCTAAGAAAACAACTTCATTGGCAAGAAAGGTGCACTTTTTTAGATTGGCAAAAAGCTTCTGGTCTCACAGTGCTTGCAAAACTTGCCGTAAATGATCAAAGTGTTCTTCCTGACTCTTGCTGTAAATAAGAATGTCGTCAAAGTAAACAACAACAAATTTGCCAGTGAAGGGTCGCAATACCTGATTCATCAGGCGCATGAAGGTGCTAGGGGCATTAGTTAGTCCGAAAGGCATCACATTCCACTCATACAAGCCATCTCTTGTCTTGAAAGCGGTCTTCCATTCATCTCCTAGCCGAATCCGAATTTGGTGATACCCACTACGAAGGTCAATTTTGGAAAAAGTAGTGGCACCATAGAGCTGGTCTAACATATCATCGAGCCGGGGTATCGAAAACCGATACTTGATAGTAATTTTGTTAACAGCTCGGCAATCAATGCACATTCTCCAACTTCCATCTTTCTTGGGTACTAGCAGAACAGGTACAGCACAAGGGCTAACACTTTCCCGAACCAGTCCTTTCTTCAGTAGCTCTTCAACTTGTCGCTGGACTTCGGCATGTTCTTGAGGACTCATCCTATAAGCAGGCTTGTTAGGAATGACTGCTCCTGGAACAAAATCAATGGCGTGCTGTATGTCTCGCATGGGTGGCAACTCAGGTGGTATCTCATCAGCTATCACATCTGGAAACTCGGATAATAAGGGCATAACTGCTGGTGAGATGGTGGACTCACTATTTGCCTCGAGTACCAGTATGAAACTCATTGTCTGGGTTTCAGATTTCATCTCCTTGAACTCTTCTTTCGTCATCAAAGTCACCAATGGCTTAGCTTCTGTTGAGGCTTTGCTAAATTCACTAGGCAATAGAGGTGCTAACTTGATCTTGACACCGTTTTTAGTGAAGGAGTAGGTGTTTGTACCTCCATCATGCAAAGCATATCGATCATATTGCCATGATCTCCCCAAAAGGTGGCATGCATCCATGGGAACAACATCACACAAAACATCGTCACAATATCTATTCCCAATAGAAAAAGTAACAAGGCATTGCTTAGAAATTTTTACCTCGCTTCCAGTATTAAGCCAGTGAAGCTTGTAAGGATGCGGGTGGACATGCATTGGTAGCTTCAACTTCTACACCATGTAGTTAGACACTACGTTTTCACAACTCCCACTGTCAATAATGACATTACAAACTTTGCCTTGGGCAGTGCAACGGGTGTGAAAAATGTTGCGTCGTAGCCAGGGTTCTTCCTTAGCTACAGCTGCATGTAGACTTCGTCTGATAACCAAAGCCTCTCCCTGATCTGCAAGCGTAATCTCCTTATCATATACTGGTTCGACCTCATAATATGTAGTCTCCTCTTCATCTTCGTCAGGTGCTTCATAAGCTTGCCCTTCCCTAATGGTGATAACCCTTCGAGTAGGACAGTCTGAGGTGATGTGACCAAAACCTTGGCATTTAAAGCATCGGGGTGCTTTAGAGCTAGATTCCTTGATAGTATTTGTTGGAGACTTGCGCGTAGTGCTAGGCTGCGGCTTACCTGATGAAGCGGGCTGCTGAAATTCTGCCTTTCGACCATCAAAATAACCCCTAGAGGAAGAAGCTTGATAAGAAGACCTCTTGGGCGTTTGCTTCTGCACACGGATGGCTAGGCGAATCACATCATCCAAAGTCCAATACTGCTGAAGCTGGATTGGACGACTGATGTCAGCGTTTAACCCTGCAAGATAACGAGCTATCGTTTGCTCCTCTTTCTCCTGTATGTCACACTTCATCATAAGTTTTTCAAACTCTCTAGTGAATTCTTCTACAGACAAGGATCTTTGTCGGGGATTCTACAATTGGATAAAACTATCCTGGTGGTAATGCTCCGGTAGAAGCTTCCTAGTGAGCTGTCGTCTCATTTTCTCTCAAGTCTCAATCTTACGCTTTCCCTCTCGTACTCGCTTCCGTTTGAGATTCTCCCACCATATGGAAGCATGCTTCTTGAGTTTAAGAGAGACTATTTTGACTTTTTGTCTGTCTGGAATCTCCTTGTATTCAAATATTCGCTCAACAGTTTGAAGCCAATCTACAAACTCATCTGGCTGGAGTCTTCCCTCAAATTCTGGGATGTCTACTTTGATGTCACTAGAGCGGAATGGTTGTTGTTGAGGTCGGCGGCGGTTGTCAGTGGATGACGAACTACTGCTATTCGAATCACCTTCTGGATTGTCTCTACAAGTTTCTAGCAAAGCTCGCTATAATTCTACGGTCGCTTCCACTTCTTGTATCCGACGTCTCATCTCGTCCATTGCAACATCCTGCACATTCCTGCGTCTTGGAGGCATTTTATTTTTCGCCTTTTCTGGAAGGTTAGGACTTAGGCAAAACAATTAGAAGTTTAGGGGTGAAAAGGTAATTTGCTGGGGTATAGGGATGGAAAAGGAATTTTAAGAAAATGTGAGGCCAAATTGTAATTTTTGTAAAATATGGGGCCAAAATTGCAATTTAAAAATTTAGGGGTAAAATTGCAATTTTTTAGGAAGAAAAGGGGTGAAAATGTAATTTTGGAAAGATTAGGGGTGAAAATGTAAATACTGAAAGTATAGGGTCAAAAATGTAAATATGAAGAAGTTTAGGGTCAAACTGTAAATATGAGAAGTTTGGCTGACTGTGCTGGGTGACGTGGCAAATGTGACACATGGCAGACACTGGGGTGGCTGATCTGTCGCTGACTGGACAGGTCAGGATGACGTGTCAACTGACGTCATCTTCTTCAACCTTCAGCAGGCGCATGCGGCGCGTGGTTCACCGGCGACCACGGGTGGAGTTCTAGTAGAGGCGCGTGGAGTGTCCAACGGCGGCGAAAATCTTCAGTCAGAGGTTTTCCGGCCTTCCGAGCTTGATGGTGATGTCCGTTTTCCTAAAAAATGGCCGGAAATGGATTCCGATGGCGGCGGCGGCGGCGACTGCTCACTTTTAGGTTGTTTTCCGATGGCTCTCTCACTCTTCTCAGCTTCTGGACTCCCTCTCACCGGTCTCTGATACCAAAATGGCACAGAAACGAAGGGAAACACTCAACTCACTTGAAAGAAACTTGATTGATTTTCTGAATGATTCTGGACAAAGCAAAGAGCCCCTTTTTATACTACTTTTAAGGGGTAGGGGTTATAGAACATTTAGGACAATAACGAGGGAGTTACATGAGTTACATGGATTTAATGAGGAAGTTACACGGCGGACGTAACGAAGGAGTTTCATGGCATTTACGAGGGAGTTACACGGCGGACGATGGAGTAGTTGGATCCGTTTCACTAATTAATTTGTTTTACTACTTAATCAGAAGCCTAATTAATTAATTCAATGGAAACTTAATGAACAATGTTATATTTATCCTTCAACACTGAAAGCTTTTCAGTCAATGAAGAGAGAATGATTACAAGGCTTGCAAAAACTAGAAGGAATTCATTAATCCTTGAGTAAAGCTTTTCCTGCAATAGTCGTTTTACACTTTTTTTCTTGTCACATTACTTGTTTCTCTCTTTTAATTTTGCATTCATTTTTTTTTTCCTATCATATTGTTGTTCTTCATCCACAAGAGCATGGTTTCTCACCGTACTGCTAAATGGCATTATATATCCTTGAAGTAATTACTAATAAGAATGTGAAAAGATCAAGAAGCCTTGGTAAATGATACAAACAAAACACCTTATTATTGTCCTTCTAATGCCATTGTCCATCTATTTTCCAACAACTGCTTTAGTTTGAGACTAAAAAGATTAAATTTCAACAACTTATACATAAAAAGCCTGGAAATCTATGAAATACGGTCTACATGAAATTGAAAGGATATGCAGCATGCCAACAATATATAGTAAAGTAAAATTAAGGGTAAGACCAACAGAAAAACAAAAAGGACGAAAACACACATGACACATACGAATTCTAAAAGATCATCGTCCATCTGCAATCTCAAATGCTACTTGCTTCTGTATGCTGTCAGGGCCAGCAATTGAAATACAAGCACTAGTATCCCCATATTCTTCAGGTATGTGACCAAGTAAGTATTCACTTTCTTCTACCATCATATCCTTGTCCTTTGCCCAAGGATGCTTTTCCTCTGCAATCATGTTATGTAGCTCCATTGCTACCTCCTTCATAGTAGGCCTTTCCTCTCCATTAACCCTAAGGCACCTCTTTGCCAATAAAGCTACTTCCTTCAATTGTTCTGCATTCTTCTTCTGGTCCAACACTCGCCTATCAAGAGTTTCCCATAGTCGGTCTTCTTTCATTGAAGAAACAAAGTACATAGCCAAATTTCTCATTTCTTCTGACCTACTGAATTCAACTGCTTTATTCCCAGTGAGTAGCTCTACAAGCACAACCCCAAAACTATAAACATCACTCTTTTCATTCAACTGCCCAGTGTGGAGATACTCCGGATCCAAGTATCCTAGTGTCCCTTGAACTATAGTGGCAACTTGAGTTTCATCAAAAGAGACAAGTCTTGAAGCTCCGAAATCAGATACCTTTGCTTTGTCATTGTGATCTAATAGTATGTTGGTAGATTTAATATCTCGATGAATAATTGGAATGGAAGCAGCGGAGTGCAAATATGATATGGCATCAGCAGTTTCTGCAGCTATTCTTAATTGAGTTTTCCAGATAATAGAACACCCATTCTTTAATGGATCTATGTGGTCAAGAAGGGTACCATTGTCCACGAACTCGTAAACTAACAAAGGAACTTCAGTTTCAAGACAACACCCTAAAAGTTTGACCACATTCCTATGGTTAACTTGAGAAAGCACAAACACTTCATTGATAAAATCTTTAATTTGTCAAGGATCTCCTCCTAATCTAGACTTCTTAATGGCAACATGTGTGTTGTTGGGTAATATACCCTTGTAAACTGCGCCTTGCCCCCCACGACCAAGGATTCTACCTTCATCAAAATTGTTTGTGGCATTTTTAAGCTCAACTTCTATAAATATGTTGGTTCTGTCAGTGTATCCTTGTTGTTGTGAAAGCTGTTGCAACATTTTTCCTCCATTTTGCTCAAAATTTCTGTGTCTTAGTTGTTTCAAGGTTCTTTGCTTGTGTACCCAACATGATGTGGAGACCACTGTGAAGAGAACTAGCAAGGCAACACTACTTCCTACAAACAATGTTGGCCATGACGTGATTTCGATCAGAAAAAGGATTTTAATTTTGACTTAAATATATGTAAAGAAGCTAATCTTTTGTTTATTTCTATGATGAATCATTCTCTCCAATCTAAAGACCAAAATGAACCATCCTTTAAATAAGTAAGTCGTGCTTTGGAGATGGGAGACATGCCTATTAACCAATGTGATGGAGATAACCAAATTGTGGTTTAATTATTTTTTTTTTAAAGAAGATTAAAGTAAAATTTAAGGTGCTAAGTTTCTGGTGACCTTAAACGCGTGAAAGGACGTTTAGAATCCTTTCATAAGGTAATATTTCTAATAAAAAATCGCTAATTAACTTTCATCAAACATAGAAAAATTTCCTCTTATTATGGAAAAATTTTTAAAACTTATCCAAACAAAAAAAAAATCATTTTACAATAGAAAACAAAACAGAGAGCCCTTCGTATTCTCACCTAGTGCTATTATAAGACTGAAATTGGGAATTTCCACAGAGCAGCGCGTTCCATCAATGTAGCCATCGCCTTTATATCCTCGTGGACAAGAGCAGTTGTAGCCACCGTCAAAATTGTGGCATTGCGCATGTGTTGAGATACTGCAATTATTGGGTCTACTACACTCATCTACATCTGGAATCAAGAAAAGGTTATTAGTAAATATTTTTTCTCATCCAAAATATAAATCATGTTTGAGTCACATATAATTCATGTTTAAATCATATTTCAAAAACTTTGTATTTACCAAACAAAAAAGGGAGTTAAAAGTTGATTAACCCATTAAATTTGTTAAAACAATTGTAATCGTTTCCACTATTACCTCTATTGTGTACCTCAAATTTATTTCTTAGTACTTAATTGAAGTCAAGGGCAAAACTAGAATAAATCATTAATACATCATATATTACTTAAACATGACTTATATTTGGGATGAAGATAAATTTTTGAAACATAACTTATATTTTAGACTGGACGTATGTATAAGTTACATTAAGTATTTTTATTATAAGATACTTTACAAAATATAGGCAGCATTAATTTTTTTTCCAAATTTGCCCTTCATTAAATCGAGAAAGTTATGGTAGATGAAGAGGAATTAAGAGATACATAATTAAGATGGAATTACAATTTAATGAGGGTAATTTTGAAAAATTATGGTGATAATTTAAAAAATTTCAGAAACTCCAACTAATTTTAACAAATTTTCTTGGTATGTCTGAAGTAGTTAAAAGTAAATTATATGAAAAATGTCCTTTTATCCCATTTTATCAGTTGTTTTAATGTTTTCCACACAAATCACTAAAATTATTAAATAACCTATGTTACAGTAAAATTCAATGATATTTTACCAAAATATCACTAAATTACTCAACCTGCAATTATTTTTTATGAAGAATAAAATAGTAAAAAAATATAATTTATATTCTATTGATAATATAAAATAACAAATAAATTAAAACACTTAAAATTTTGCCAAATAAATGGGGATGAAATGAGTATAATTTTAAAGATGGTTGGACAAGAAATGAAAGTATAGATTAATTTACCGCGACATCCATCGGGATGATATGGATTTCCCTCAAAACCTGGTTTGCAGTTGCATGTGTACCCATATCCATCGGAGGATCTCTCACGATACGCGTTGTGTTGGCAGGCACAGTCACTGGAAGCATTTTGACAAGTGAGATTTGAAATTGTCCAATCTATGGCGAGTGGGATTTTGTCATTGGGAAAGTAGCGAAGATAATCCGGGGAGAAATTAAACCAGTTGGATTTGGCCACAAAAGCATAACTGCAGTTGTTGAAATCCAACACATGTACGTTATATACTACAAAGGTGATATTATTCATTCCCGCAGGAATATCCACTTGGCAACACCCAGTCCCCGAACAAGTTCTATTAGTCATCTGTTTGGAAGGAGGCGCTTTGCACTTCGCCACGCAACTACTGTCATAAGTAAAGTTGTTCTGGAAGTTGTTCATGCTCAAAGCATCGCAACCAACAGTTACGAACTTGTTTTGGTTGGAAATGGTGAAAGCATCGGTGTAGAGATTGTAAGCAGATGGTTCTGGACCTACTCCTAATTGATTGGAACAATACTTGGAGACATTTATGGAAATGTCCATTTGAGCTTCTTGGATGGATATGTTAGAAACTGGGAGCTTTCCGAGGAATAAGGTGGATGAAGAATTGTCACAAGTGAGATTAAATGATTGCTCCAAGAAACACTTGTGAGAAGTACCAAGTTGAACACCCACGCCAAATGGATATGGAATGTCCACATGTCCGCATTTGTTGGGACAGCCAGGAAGGGATTGAGCTTCAGCTGCTGCCATGGCGGCTGCAGCTAAGAGAATGAAGAAGAACAGCTTCAGCCCCATGGACTCTCTCTCGTGTGTGCAAATATAAAAGGGGAAAAAGCTATGAGATATATATGTCAGTGCTGGCTACAGATCCAATGAATATATAGCTTTCATAGGCACACAGAGGCCTTACCACACGCTGGGAAGGGAGTTGATTGATGGAAATTCTGAGTATTAGTATATATGTATGCCGTATTTTGCAAATCAATACAGATAATTTTATTGTAGAGGAAAAATTATGCATGCAATTAAATTCATAAAATGATTTTCAAATGATTTATTCATCTTTAATTAATTATTTTAACTTGAATGGACAGGAATGGCTTTTAACTATATTTTTAAATTTAAAATTCATTTATTCTAATTTGATTAAATAAAAATACATTAAGTATGTAAGTTTTATATAAATTTTCTGCTAAAAATATAAATTTATTAGAAATATCTTAAATTCTTCAAAGGTGGATGTGGTTATTATTTAGTAAAGATGCATTGTAGATGGTTACATACATGTATGTGACACTACGGTAGAAGAGCTTTGGGTTGCATGGAGCCAAATTCACATGTATCACATTCAACAGAAATTTCCACGAATACAACAAAATTGACAGACTTTGAGGGTAAACCGTGCTCAGTCGTTCATTCCCCTCTGAATCATACAAGTATGATGGAGGAAATATGGGAGGAGTGGGCGTATTCCTCAAACTTTGGAATGAAGTGCGAAATGAACAATATATCCTTCATTTTTAATCATAATTCCACTTCAATCTCAAACCCACAGCTTTTGAGTAACAAAAATTAAGTTGCTTTTGCCACGCAACCTAAAATAACTACTCCACTATACAATGCATTGTTTTAATATATATATATATATATAATAATAGAAATATAATCTTTTAAATAAACTAAATTATTAAAATTATAATTACAAAGCAGGGAGAGTAACAGGAAATATTATAATGTTTTTATTAAATATATGTAAAAGATATTTTTAATAATTAAAAATTAATAAAAAATTTTAGTATATTTTTATATTTAGGGGTATTATTGCCCAACTGAATATAAATATCTATTTCATTTCATGACATACCAAACATACTTATCATATTTCATTGATCATCATTCTTATTCACGTTCTCATTCCCACAAAATGATTCTGTGAACCAAACATAATACTAATTTGTTGTAATTTATTAATCATCATATCATTTTTCTAACTTTATGAGCTGTGAAATTAGTTATCAAAGTCTTTTTAATACTAAATAATTTAGGTGAGTTCACCGGTGGGAATTTACCAAAGTTAGAATAGTCCTTACCACTTGTAGACTTTATCACACAGCCTCCTCATGATTGATTTGTTTACATATATTGGAAGGAACTTAATTAATTGTTGGAAATTCTTAGTACTCATTCCTATATCAAATATAGAAATTTTTTGGAAGATTTGTGTTGATACAAAATATTCATTTTGTTTCAAAACAATTGTCATTTTGTCCTTTTTCCTTATTTTAAAACAATTACCATTTTACAATTTTCAAATGAGAATGAAGGAAGAGAAAAGTATTAAAGAGCGCTACATAATTAATAAATATATTATAGTAAAATATAATTAAAATTTGTTAATTTGTAGGCTATTTATTAGTATTCTTAATTTGCGTCCATAACCCCAAAGTTACAAGAGTGTTTTAAAACGGAAGGAAGTATAAGAAAAAATGTAGATGCATTATACCAAAAATGGGTTTTCTTGGCAATTATTTTTTGTATTCGAATTCCTTTGTGGTTCTTAATCATAAAAAAATTGAGTGTTGAGAAAATTTCATTTGTGGTTGGTAACCGCAAATGAAAGCATACTTCTCCTTTCCAATTTGTGCAACAACAGTAGAAAAAAGTCATTCTTTTTTTTTTATTTAAAAAAAGGAAAGAAAAAACAAAGATGATTCATCCCACCCAGTATCCAATAGTCCATCGTCTTCCTTCCTTCTTCAATATTTTTTTTGTTCATTCTTCAATTTTCTATTCATGTCTTTCAAGAGAAAGAAGAAGCAAAACCACCAAACAAAAAATACATATTGATTCAGCACAAAATATATTAGAGAAACAAACATCCCATAGCATTTAATTCTCTGTGAAGTAGAATTAGAGATAATTACCAATGGACATCTGGTCAAATAGTGAGGGACTTAACTAGCATTCCTTGGGATTGGGGTTTTAATTCCTGAGAAGTGCAGTAGCGTTAAAAAAATTAAGGCCTCAAAGAGGTCTTCCCTTTGTTACCTATGAACCACTGTAAAGTCCTACATAGTAGGGATCCAGATTTGTCTAGGGTGGGTAATGAACTCAGGATATATACCCCAAGATACCGGGCGTTGGAATGAAAAAAAATTAGAGACAAAGGGCCTTCTTGGATGTAACTTATGAATTTCATCGGTGCTTATTTCTTGTCCATAAGTGCTTGTTTATTGGGAATTGTCAAACATCTTATTTTGACCCAATAATCATTTAAACGTCAAAATCACTTATTTTCATAAGTGAAAATTTTTCACTTCTCCTTCTCATTAACCATTTTTTAAAATTTTTACCTACCCATCTAACCAAAATATCCACCAAAATAGCTTAGCCTCCTTCTTCCTCTTTCTCCTCCTCCATTAAGCCTCCCTCTTCATCGTCGGCACCAAGTAACACTCGCTATCAAATTGTACAATCTTTAAAAGACAATGAGCTATGTAATATTATTTTTTTAATATTGAATTTTTGTATTTTTAATTTTTTATGTAACATATACAAGACCATTAGTCATGTAATATTTTTATATTATTTATAAATTAAAATTTAATTAAAAAACTATTAAAATTTTATTTAGTTATATAATATTATTAGTTATTTATGAATTTTTTTAAAAGTATTATTTAAGGATCAAAGGCATTTTAGACATTTTAATTGATTATCCATCTAAAAGTAATTTTGATAAAATCATCCAAACATATTTTATTTTCTCAAAATCATTTTTGAGGTAAAAATATCTAAATATAAGTCACTTTTAACAAAATCAATTATAATCATAATCAGAATCACTTATTCTCATAATCAATTATAGAGAATTTAATCCAATCATGCACTAATATATAATACAATAATAAAGAAAACAAAAAATGAGGAAAAGAAATGCAAAGCTAATAATAATGAAGTAGAAGGAAAGAAAAAAAGCTGGTCTCCTTCAGTCACAGCCTCGTCTTCTTGGTCATTAACAAAAAAACGTGAAGCTGATCTCTGGTGACACTACAAAAACTTTGACTTTCAGCGGGGACAAAAGTCGTCACTAAAAAAAGGAATGTCGTCGTCAAAAGTTTTCAGTGGCGACATTTTTGTCGCCACCATGTCGCCTCCACAAACCTCGTTGCCGAAAGTTTGGTGACAATAAAAAAGTCACCACCAAAAGTAGATATTTAGTGGCGAAAAGAGTTGTCGCTGAAAATATAAATTATTGCCGCCAAGGATTTCTCATTTGGCAACAACATTTAGTCACCGTTGAAAATTTATCATTTGGCGACAACATTTAGTTGCCGCTGAAAGTCGTTTGGCCACGCCATCACCATGTCAGCCACTGGACCTTGCCACGTCACCTCTACCATCGGACCACTGCCATCGGATGATCGCCATCAGAATACCACTGGCGGTCGACCACCATGTCACCACCGCTGGACGACAGCCACATCACCACCGCCACGTCATATGTTTGTTTCAAATGTGCCTTCACACAAGTTCGAATCCATGACCTCTTGCTTGCAATGCCTTTGTGTTTACTCTCTTGCCAGTTGAGCTGAAATGCACCTGCAGTCTTTATATGAGATATTAAATATATATTGTTTATCTATACACTAATATACACATATATATTTATAAATCAATATTATTATTAAAAAAATACACATATATTTTATTTTTCAATTATTAATATCGTTAAATATTTTATTTATATATTTATATTTATATGAATATTTATATTATATTTTTAATTTTATGTTATGTCATATCATATAATATATCATATATATCATATATTATATTATTTAATAAGTTATATTATATATATATATGCTTTATATATATAATATAATGTAATAGAAAATTGTTAAAAAATCATTAAAATAAATATTATAATTTTGATTGTCATATGATTTAAAAAAATGCAATAAATTCAACATATTATAATTCAGATAATAAAAAATGATTAAAAAGAGTGAAAGGATGAGAAAGAGAGAATTAACCAATATTTATTTTCTAAATATTGTTATTACTTATTTTTTTGAAAAATATATTAACAGCACATAATCATTCTTTCTTTATGTGACATTACTTTATTAGACTTTTATATTATGAGAAAATATCTACACTACCAACACCTATAGGAGTTTGGGCTGAGAGTCTCAATCATAGTATGACAGATTATTCTCTTGGACTAACTATTGATAATTGTCTTAGTACATTATTACTTTATCCAAATTATTATTGATAATAAATAATATTAATATTAATTTATATGTTAAAAATATTAGAAATTAAATTAACCTAATAAGAATTCCTCCAAATATAGGATTGATCATATTAGATAATTAGATATTAGTTTGTCTTCCTAATTTTTTTTATTAGAGTTATCGATCCCTCTATGAATTAAAAAAAATCGTAATAAGAATAACATATTTCATTAATTAGAATAAGAAAAAGTAAAAATAAATATAGATTGAATTCAATATCAACATTTCAAATCTTTAATCTCCAGTAGAGATAAAACACTTTCAAAATGTTCAGAATATTTTACATGAAAAAATAGTAAAATATTTTATCTTTAAATAAAGATACTAGATAATATTTATAATATAAAATATATATTAAATATCTAATTACTTATGATAAAAATGTATAAATAAAACACAATTATTATTTTAATATGTTATTTATTAATTTTTAAAATGAAAATAGCAAAAATTCACAAAATTAACTTTGGTGGTGACATTGAAAAGTCGCCACCGAAAGTCTTACTTTCAGTGGCGACATCAGTAAGTTACCGCGGAAAGTAAGACTTTCGGCAGTGACTAAAAATAATCGTTGCTAAAAGTATAACTTTTGGCGGTGATAAGGAAAAATCGTCGTTGAAAGTTCGTCTTTTGGCGGCGATAATGAAAATAATCGCTGAAGGCTATTTTCAACTATGCCTTTTTTTTGCCATTGCCGAAAGACGGACTTTCAGCGACGGATTTTTTCATTCGCCGTTAAAAGTTGAACTTTCAGCGACGGTTTTTTTCATTCGCCACTGAAAGATGAACTTTCAGCGATGACTTTTTTAATCACTGCCAAAAGTATATCTTCAGCGATAACTTTTTTCAGTCGCTGCTGAAAGACTGACTTTCAGCAATGACTTTTTTAATCGCCGCTAAAAGTGTACTTTCAGCGGTTAATTTTTTTGGTCACCGCCAAAAGTTGTCACTGAAAGTCTATTTTTTTGTAGTGTGAAGATGGCGAAGCCTTTAAAGGTCGGTGGATTATGAGAGGAACATTGCCGGCTTCAAAGAGGAGCATATGGCAACCGACCTTGTCAATGGCATAGAAGGAAGCAAGGGTGGAGAGGACATAGACAATGCTGGTGATCATGTACGTCAAAGTAGATTGAGGTTGATATGCGCCTTTTCCAATGGAAAGTGTCGGCTCAGTTCAAAGCACAAGCGGCAGCCTTGATTAATGGGTCTAGAACATCCTACACCTTGAGCACTTCTAAGTCACTTGGAGCAGTAATCACCAATATAATAATGCCTTCATTACTTGAGTCACACTAGAATGTAGATCTGAAAGAGTGAGGGAGTTGAAGGCGGGGGTGGACGCAGGAATAATAGATAAGGGGCCCAATTTCTTTGTAAACTTTTATATACCTCAAAATTTGCAGTAAAATAACATTATGCCAATTGGCGGAAATTGTTTCACTAACACACAAGTTATATAACATCCAGGTTCGATTCTGGGTGGGGGCTTGGCTATGTAACACCTGTACTTTTTTATGGAACTTCCAAAAGAAAAATTTTGAGAAAAAAACTTTTTTTTGGGGGGGGGGTGTATAGGGGGTTGTATAACATGTCTGCCAATGGTTGAAGGAGAGAAGAGGGAGAGAGACAAACATGAATGAGGGAGTTCTTGGAAAGAGAAAAAGCTAATAGAATCATGTGGGAGAGAGAGGGAGGGAACAAAGGGTGAAAAGTAAGAGAAAGGAATGTGAGAGAAATAATCTAAACCGTAGGAATTTTTTTATCAACAGCCATAAATAGTAATCTATGCCTTGTACTTTTATTTGAAATAAAATTGTTAAAATTTTTATAGATGGTTTCAAAAACTAGTACTTTCCTTTGCGGTTATTTAAAGAACTGGAGTTTTTATTAGAATTGGTGCTTTCCTTTATTAGTTATTTTTCTAATAACTGCATAGAAAACCATATCTTAATCTTCACCTTATTTTTCTTGGCATTTACTTAAATGACTACTAACATTTATGTGCTAAGAAAAGTCATTTCTAGCGTAATGATATTTGGTGTAATAAATGAAATATTTCAATAATATCCCTTATTAATATTGGGAAAGTTGTACTTTTCAATAATTATTAATTGATCTAGTATACTAAAAAAAATTAATTAATGGCAATTTTGAAAAAAAAATTATATTTTATTACAAATTAAATAAAATTAACTAATTTCAACTAACAACAATAGTGATAGTGTGTGTGAAGTAGTTTTTTTTTCTTTTTTACTTATATTTGAGATCAAAGGGAGTATATGTATACTTCCTCCATTCCTTTTTATAAGGGACTTCTAATTACTTCACATAAATTAAGGAAATTAGTTAATTTTTGAAAATCCTAAAAAAAAAAATCAAACATTCTTTTTTACCCCTATTTATTATAATAATGTAATTTACATTAAATAAAATTTTTAATCATTATTAAGTTGGAGAGTATAAGACCAGTTGAAAGAAAACTAAAAATATTGCCAATTGACCTATTGGAAATATTTCTTTCATAACAAAAATCCAATAACAATTTACGAAAAGAAATAAATAATGATGGACAAAATAGAAATAATTTTAATAAATATTACAAAATTCCTTATAAAAAGAACCACAAAAAGCTTATAAAAGATCTCTTATAGAAATGACTAGAGAGAGTATGCCATAGTTTGAAAATTAATACAGATAATTTTATTGTAGAGGAAAACAATAGAGGAAAAATTATGCATAAAATTATATTCATAAAATGATTTTTAGATGATTTATTCATCTTTATTTTAAATTGAATTGACATGAATGACTGTAAATGTCACTTGATCTCTTGAGTTTGGCTAGCTTGTATAATTAATTTTGTATAACATTATTTTAGATTCTTGAAAAATTATAAAAGTTTTGCGATATTGTGCAATAGCGCTGAAAACGTAGTTTAAGACTTTTTCAGCTTTTTTATAAATATATACATTCAAATTTATATATTTAAGATACTACTATTTTTTCATTTAAATTAGGACATGTGAATTGTTTTACATACGTTAGTATATAAATTTTCTGCTGCAAAGTAAATTTAGAAATATCTTAAATTCTTCCAAAGTTGATGTGGTTGTTATTTAGTAAAGATGCATTGTCGATATTGACATATATGTGACAGTACAGTATGGAGGAGTTGGTTGGATGATGATCAAGTCTCTGCGTTTAAATCGGAGGTTGACGAAGACGAGCTTTGCATTGCATCGCCCCAAAATTCACGTCCTTCCCATTCAACGAAAACTTCCACAAAGACAACCAAATTGAGAGGCATCATGGGAACTCCATAGTCAGACATTCATTTCCCTATGCATCCTGTTCTTCATTTGTTTGAACTGTTTTTGAAATGTGTGTATATATAATTTGTGATCAGTGCAGTGAGAGAGCCGTATTAAGAAATTTGGGAGCTAAAAACCATATTATTGAAGAGGTATAGTGTATTATAACTCATCATTCCTTTAAACTTGTTGCTAGTTGCACATAACATTTGTAATGTTTTGAAGTTTATAAAATGAGTTTTTAATTGCTTTTTGATAAAAAAATTAAAAAAACCATTACAATTGGTTATTTCCTTTATCTCACCAATAGAAATTGATATATGATTAATGAAGAATATATCACATCTTTCATGAAATTTAAGATATTTCCGCCATTGGTATTTAAAAGATACAACTACTTTTCAATTAGATTAAGACATATGGATTTGTTTTATTAACTTTTGTTGTTAACACTTTTAACTATATTTTTAAATTTAAGGGGGCCGCTTGATATATTTCCAAAAAAGTATCTTTTCAAGAAGTATACTGCCTGTTTAATTTTTTAATTGTCTGGAAGTTTATATATATTTTTTAAAATAAATATGTTATGTTTTAGTATTAAAGATATTAATACCTTTTTTGCTAAAGAAATACATTAAATAGTCAATGATATTTTTGACAAAATATCACAAATTGCCCAGAAAATAAAACTTCTTAGGGTTTTGCTTGGAAAGTATCAATTTTTTTAGAAACTAAACAATACTTAATGTTCTACTTTTCGAGAAGTTCTATTTCCTTCCCTTATTTCTCTCATACCAAATTAATAGCCCTTAAGATTTATTTATTCTAATTTAGTTGGATAAAAATACATTAAGTTTAAGCATATAAATTTTCTCCTAAAAATATAGATTTAGAAATATCTTCAATTCTTCCAAAGTTGATGTGGTTATTATTTAGTAAAGATGCATTGTAGATAGTGACATGCATGTAGTGACATGTATGTGATAGTACCGTGGAAGAGCTTTGCGTTGCATGGCGCCAAAATTCACATCCATCCCATTCAACAAAAATTTCCACAAATAAAACAAAATTGAGAGACTTTGGGGGAACTCCGTCCTCAGCCACTCAACCCCTATGAATTCTGTTCTTCATTTTGCTGAACTGTCTTTTGAAGTGTGTGTGTGTGTGTGGTTACTAGCATGATACAACAAGGCCTTGGTAGGAAATTTTGGGACCTAAGATATTATTATTGATGGAACCTAATGTATTGTAACTTATTAATTATTATATCATTTGTTTAGTTTCATGAGTTGCGAAATTAGTTATCAAAGCTTTTTCTTTCATACTAAAAAATTTAGGTGAGTTCAATCTGGAAAATTCACTAGAATTAGGATAATCCTTACAACAAAGATAGTTTATAAAGGTACGTACTTCATTTATGAAAGTTTTATATTCAAATAATTATAAAATTTTACTCTCAATAAATAATATATAATATAGCTAATCCGTTTTATATATCTTGTACCATAATTAATTTTAAATGGGATTTAAATAATTTTAATTTTGAAAAGTGGTTTCCAATAGTAGCAATTATTATAAGTGTTATAATGTTAATAATATATATTCTATAAGCAATATATGCATGCATTTGAAAAAAATCTAATATTTTGATATAGTTCAATTTTTTTAATTTTTAACTTAAAGCCAAGTTCATTCATATTTTGTATTTGACATCTCCTACCCCTACAATATTAAAAGGAAAAATAAACACTCTCTATTTGAGATAACAAAGCAAAACAAAGTATAAAAAAAGAAAAAAGAAACAAACGCATCCAACGGCCGGCACCTTTGACGGGTGTTGTGACTCAATTCATTAAAGTAGTGCCTTAGACAAAGCAAAGGTGACAAAAGTAAACGCAATAGAGAGGGGGATGTGATATAACGGTGACGCGAAAAGTTGAAAATGATTAATATGTTAAGATATGTATTTAATATGTGAAGCATACTGTATTCTAACATCAGTGCCAATGGCTTTTTTTTTTGGTACAATACATTTCAAACATTTTGAAACATACCAGTATCGGTATGTTTCGAAATATTCCCAAATGGTTCAAAAACTTAGAGGGAATCTTGGCGATGGCATTAGCAGGGGATTGGGTTTAAAATTTGCCTTTAGGTTGCTAGCTGGTACCCTGCTACTGGCCTATTTATTGATCATCTGCATTGCTGAAATCAGCCCCAGTCTAGTTACTGGAGAAAATGGATTGACTGAGATACACACTAATTGTACATCGCATAAACATCATAAGAAAAAACAAGAGAAAATTATACTTTACCTTCCAAACTAATGCCTAATTGCAGCTTCAGTGTTAAAACTTAAAATGTGACAAGATACTCCCTGAATAAAGTTTTAATTACAACTTTAGTTCATCAACTTTCAAATTAGTTTTAACTCTTGGTCTTTTTCAACTTTAAAAGATTGCGTGGCCTCTTATTTTTCTAATTTCCTCCATGTTCCTTTGAGTTAGCCCACAGATAAGAGCCAAATCCCTAATTAGGTCAAATGGTGACAAGTGGAAAAGGGAGAAAACATCAAAATTTTGGGAGGAGAAGGATGGTGGTTAATTTCTTAGCTCAATACCCTTCTTAAATAAGACTGAGTTAATGTTTTCACTTTTTTGAAAAAAACAAAGATTAGGTTTTGTATCTCAAAGTTTTAATTAGACTTTAATTCAGTGGATAAACAAAGATAATATCAAGTGTCGTGAATGAAATATGACTAATATGCATGAAATAAAATTTTGCAGGGGGAAGGTGTCAGATTATACGTGGGGCTGCAACTAGATGCAGTTTCTTCAGACTGCAAAACAATAAACCATGTTAGAGCAATTGCAGCTGGCCTGAAAGCGTTGAAGCTACTAGCAGTTGATGGTGTAGAGCTCCCTGTTTGGTGAGGAATTGTTGAGAAAGATGCCATGGGAAAATATGATTGGTCAGGCTATCTTGCTGTGGCTGATATGGTTCAAAAAGTGGGTCTCAAGCTCCATGTTACTCTTTGTTTTCATGGATCTAAAATGCCATATATCCCACTACCCAAGTGGGTATCCCGGATTGGTGAATCTGAGCCCAACATTTTCTTCACAGATCGGTCAGGACAGCACTATAGAGAATGCCTCTCATTAGGGGTTGATGATCTCCCTGTTCTTGATGGGAAAACTCCAGTCCAAGTCTACCAAAGTTTCTGTGAGAACTTTAAGTCTGCATTCCCTCACTTCATGGGCTCCACAATAACGGTATGGATTATGGGTTCTGGAACCTATTATTTGCTCTTATATCCGTGTTTATATTAATATATCGGGTAAACTGCAATCTGTTTTTCAATGGTTTGGCTCAAAGTCAGTTTGCTTTCCTATGGTTTAAACTTTGAAGAGTGTCATTTAATAGCCATGTTATTTCTGCCATTTTCACTTGATCATTATGCGTTATCTTACCACTTAATCACATGAATATTGAAATGACAAACAATTTTGTTGTAAAAAATCTGATTCACTTATATCTTGAACATTTTTATAGTATCTTGAGGTTATTGCTAGGATTAAGCAGATGATTTTATTTTCCGAATGTCAGTTTATCTCTGGTAATAGCTTTAGAAGACTATGAAATTATTCAAGACATAAGTGAAACATATTTTAACCCCTGAAACTATTTATCATTTTCACAAATCATAGAGGATTAGTTGGTATACTTTAAACCACAAGGCGGTAAGCTGATTTGAAGCTAAACTATAATGGTAATTGACGAAGTTTTCATGTTATACTGCAGGGAATTTCAATGGGACTAGGACCAGATGGTGAGCTGCGATATCCATCTCAACACTGGCTACCCACTGGCAATGGAACTCATGGAGCTGGAGAATTCCAGTGTTATGACAAAAACATGCTTAGAATTCTGAAGCAACATGCTGAAGCATCCGGAAATCCTCTATGGGGTCTTGGTGGTCCACATGATGCCCCACCTACAACCAGTCACCAAACTCCAACAGCTTCTTCAAAAGTGGAGGATCATGGGAATCTCCATATGGGGATTTCTTCCTCACATGGTATGCTAATAAGCTTTTAACTCAAGGGGATCGCCTCCTTTCTTTAGCGGCTTCAACTTTCAGTGACACTAAAGTGACAATATATGGCAAAGTCCCCCTGATGCACTCTTGGGTACAGAATGCAATCCCATCCTTCTGAGCTAACTGCCGGATTTTATAACACAGTTAAAAGAGATGGTTATGAAGAAGTTGCGAAGATTTTTGCAAAGAATTCATGTAAAATGATATTGCCTGGAATGGACCTCTCAGATGCACTTCAGCCACAAGAAACTCTCTCAAGTCCTGAGATGCTACTTTCAGAGATCATGACAGCTTGTAGAAATAATGGGGTTGAGGTTTCAGGGGAAAACTCTTCAGATCCTGCTGTTTTTGGGGGGTTTTGAACAGATTAAGAGGAATATTATATCAGGATATAATAATGTGTTGGACCTGTTCATGTATCATAGAATGGGAGCTTCTTTATTTTCACCAGAGCATTTTCCTTCATTCACAAAGTTTGTTGGGAGCCTTAAGCAGCAGGAATTGCATTCGGATGATGTAGCTGCTGAATCTCTAGTTAAAAACCCTGAACCGAGCATGAAGCAGATCAAATAAAACTTGTAATATGATGATAATTATGTAAACAGATATTTGTTGTACCATCGGAGAGAAAGACTTTATCTTGGAAATACCGAGTATGCTTTGTCCTCAAACATCTCTAGTTCAATGATTCAAATGCCAGAAAAATTAGTAGACACTATTCTCCAGCATATATATTTACTATTGTCTAACACATTCTAGTAAATTATTTTAAAATTTCTAATAAATAATATTACACACACATATGGATTTATTATAAATTATTATATATTATTTACATATCCCATCACGCTGGTTGCCAAAATATACATATATGTCTGAAAAAACAACTCAGCAAAGCAGAATTCATAGGGGAATAAATGGCTGAGTACGGAATTTTCTCAAAGTCTTTCATTCAATATATATATATATCTTAAAATTTATAGAAAGCCTAAACAATGTATGTGACTCATTTTTAGTTTTGTTTTATTTTTGAAAATTGAGCTTTTTTATTATGTTTTTTTTGCTGAATGGGCTTTTTTTTATTCTTGAAAGTTGAAATATCCTAAATCTACCCTACTTTAACTTAGAGATTTATCAGGATCAATCGACTCAGGCAGGATTACAAAGGGGGATAAATCTTTATCACAAAGTGTCTCAAGGTGTGAATTTAATATCTCTGGTTAAGAGAATACAAGCCTAATCAATTGAGCCAAATGGTTAGTAATGAATGAGCTTTATTCTTTTGTTGAATGGGATGGATGTGAATCGTGGGCCACGCTATGCAATTTCTCTAGTGATGAGATTAATTGCTTTTACAATACTTGTAAAAAGCATGATATTTTTATACCCTTTCGCTCAAGTCAACGAACCTCCATGCCTCTGCATGCGTATCCCACCCACATCTGCAATTGTACAAGGTAGTGGACCTAAGTTTCAAGCAAACTTGTATGTGTCTGTATTTTCAGTGAAAAACTAAGTTGAGATCATCAAAACCGTATCTGTGCTACTAATTTGTCTTCAATTTTAAGCTTCAGATTTTCGAAATATCGGAGACCCAGGAGTGGAATATTTGTTTTTTCCATCTCATTCTTCATTTTCTCTCTTAAATTCTTTCCTGATTTTGGCTTATCTTTGGAAAATGAGATTGATTTAGTGTTTCTTCTTTTACAACCTTTTCTAACCTTTGATTTGTTTATTTTGATATTTGATTTTTACCTCTCATGGAATGTGAGCTAATTTTGGATTGTGTCCCAAGTTATTTCTATGTCCTTACTCCTTATTCTATTTGCTGTTTTGAATGTATTGCCCGTGAATACCAAATGGTATTTTTAATTTTATTGTTATACTTCTCTTCAATTGATAGTTAGGAGACAAAGCTTAAGCAAACTTGAAGCTAATTAATTTGTTTTACTTCTTAATCAGAAGCCTAATTAATTAATTCAAAGGAAGCTTAATGAACTATGTTATATTTATCCTTGAACACTGAAAGCTTTTCAGTCAATGAAGAGAGAATGATTGCAAGACTTGCAAAAACTAGAAGGAAATTCATTAATCCTTGAATAAAGCTTTTCCTGCAATAGTCGTTTTACACTTTTTTTCCTGTCACATTACTTGTATCTCTCTTTTAATTTTGCGTTCATTTTTTTTCCCTATCATATCGTTGTTCTTCATCCACAAGAGCATGGTTTCTCACCGTACTGCTATATGGCATTATATATCCTTGAAGTAATTACTAATAATAATGTGAAAAGATCAAGAAGCCTTGGTGAATGATCCAAACAAAACACCTTATATTATTGTCCTTCTAATTTTAAATTCCTGCAACTTCCAAAGGCGATCTTCTTTCATTGAAAAAACAAAGTATATAGCCAAATTTCTCATTTTTTCTGACCTATTGAATTCAACTGCTTTATTCCCCGTGAGTAGCTCAACAAGCGCAACCCCAAAATTATAAACATCATTCTTCTCATTCAATTGACTTGTGTGGAGGTACTCTCGCTCCATGTATCCTAGTATCCCTTGAACTACAATGGCAACTTGAGTTTCGTCAAAAGGAACAAGTCTTGAAGCTCCGAAGTTATGCACTTTTGCTTTGTCATTGTGGTCTAATAGTATGTTGGTAGATTTAATATCTTAATGAATAATTGGAATAAAAGTAGTGGAGTGCAAATATGATATGGTATCAGCAGTTTCTGCAACTATTCTTAATCGAGTTTTCCACGCAATAGAACACTCATTCTTTAATGGATCTATGTGGTCAAGAAGGGTACCATTGTCCACGAACTCGTAAACTAACAAAGGAATTTCAGTTTCAAGACAACATCCTAAAAGTTTGACCACATTCCTATGGTTAATTTGAGAAAGCACAAACACTTCATTGATAAAATCTTTAATTTCTCGAGGATCTCCTCCTATTCTAGACTTCTTAATGGTAATGTGTGTGTTGTCTGGCAAGTTGCCCTTATAAACTGTGTCTTGTCCCCCACGACCAAGAATTTTGCCTTCATCAAAATTGTTTGTGGCATTTTTAAGCTCATCTTCCGTAAATATCTTGGTTCTGTCAGTGTATCTTAGTTCAGTGTATTGTGTACATTAAATTTATTTCTTACTTCTTAATTGAAGTTGAGGGCAAAACAAGAAAAAGTCATTAATACACCATATATTACTTAAACATGACTTATATTTTGGATGAGGATAATTTTTTGAAACATAACTTATATTTTAGACTGGTAAGGTATATAAGTTACATTAAGTATTTTTAATATAAGACACTTTGCAAAATATAGGCAGCATAATTTTTTTTCCAAATTTGCCCTCTATTAAATCGAGAAAGTTATGGTAGATGAAAAGGAATTAAGAGATATATAATTAAGATGGAATTATAATTTAATGAGGGTAATTTTAAAAAAAGTATGGTGATAATTTTTGAAAATTTCAAAAACTCCATCTGATTTTAACAAACTTTCTTGATATATTTAAAATAGTTGAAAGTGATTTATATGTAAGAATGTCCTTTGTTTCATTTTATTTATTATTTTAAGTTTTTCATACAAACCAATACAATTGTAAAATAACCTATGTTACAGTAAAATTTAATGATGTTTCACCAAAACATCATTGAATTAAATATTAAAAGATGATTTGTATTCTATTTGCAATTATTTTTTGTGAAAAATAAAATAGTAAAAAATATAATTTATGTTCTACTGATAATTTAAAATGAGAATGATTACAAGACTTGCAAAAACTAGAAGGAAATTCATCATTAATCCTTGAATAAAGCTTTTCCTGCAATAGTCGTTTTACAGCATTTTTTTCTGTCACATTACTTGTATCTGTTTTCCTTCTTAATTTGCGTTCATTTCTTTCCCCCATTATATCGTTGTTCTTCATCTACAAGAGCATGGTTTTTATCAAATTTTGAAGGAGCCAGGCTAGAGCATGGTTTCTCACCATTTATTTTATAGACTGAAAATACTCTTATATGGCATTTATATATATATATATATATATATCCTTGAAGTAATTATTATATACTAATAATAAGGTGAAAAGATTAAGAAGCCTTGGTGAATGATCCAAACAAAATACCTTATCATTGGCCTTCTAATGCCATTGTCCATCTATTTGCTAACAACTTATTTAGTTTGAGACTAAAAAGATTAAATCCAACATGGAAAAACAAGAAGGACGAAAACATACACACATGACACATACGAATACTAAAAGATCATCGTCCATCTGCAATCTCACATGCTACTTGCTTCTGTATGCTGTCAGGGCCAGCAATTGAAAAACTAGCACGAGCATCCTGATATCCTTCAGGTACGTGACCACGTGAGTCTTCAGTTTCTTCTACCATCATATCCTTGTCCTTTGCCCAGGGATGCTTTTGCACTGCAATTATGCGTTCCAGCTCCATTGCTACCTCCTTCATAGAAGGCCTTTCCTCTCCATTAACTCTAAGGCACCTCCTTGCCAATAAAGCTACTTCCTCCAACTGCTCTGCATTCCTCTTCTGGTCCAACACCCGCCTATCAAGAATTTCCCATAGGCGGCCTTCTTTCATTGAAGAAACAAAGTACATAGCCAAATTTCTCAATTCTTCTGGCCCATTGAATTCAACTGCTTTATTCCCAGTGAGTAGCTCCACAAGCACAACCCCAAAACTGTAAACATCGCTCTTCTCATTCAATTGACCTGTGTGGAGGTACTCTGGATCCAAATATCCTAGTGTCCCTTGAACTACAGTGGCAACTTGAGTTTTATCAAAAGGGACAAGTCTTGAAGCTCCGAAGTCAGACACCTTTGCTCTATCATTGTGGTCTAATAGTATGTTGGTAGATTTAATATCTCGATGAATAATTGGAATAGAAGCAGCAGAGTGCAAATATGAAATTGCACCAGCAGTTTCTGCAGCTATGCTTAATCGAGTCTCCCATGTAATAGAACACTCATTCTTTAATGGATCTATGTGGTCAAGAAGAGTGTCATTATCCATGAACTCGTAAACTAACAAAGGAACTTCAGTTTCAAGACAACACCCTAAAAGTTTAACCACGTTCCTATGGTTAATTTGGGAAAGTACAAACACTTCACTGATAAAATCTTTAATTTGTTGAGGATTTCCTCCTACTCTAGGCATTTTAATGGCAACAGGTGTGTTGTCAGGTAATATACCCTTGTAAACTATGCCTTGCCCCCCACGACCAAGGATTCTACCTTTATCAAAGTTATTTGTGGCATTTTTAAGCTCAACTTCCGTAAATATCTTGGTTCTGTCAGTGTATTGTTGTTGTTCTAAAAGTTGTTGCTGCAACATGTTTCCTCCGTTTTGCTCAAAATTTCTTTGTCTAAGTTGTTTCAAGGTTCTTCGCTTGTGTAGCCAACATGATGTGGAGACCAGTGCGATAACAACCAGCAAGGCAACACTACTTCCTGCAAACAATGTAGGGCAGGACGTGATTTTGATCTCAAAAAAGAATTTGAAATTTAACTTAAATATATGTAAAACTGATCATCTTTCGTTTATTTCTAGAATGATTCATGCCCTCCAATGTAAAGACCGAATTGAAACATCATTTAAATAAATAAATAACCGGTGCTTTAAAGATAGGATGGCAAAACATATGCATTAACCAATATGATAGAGCTAAACAAATTGTGATCAATTTTTTTTTTCAATGATTGTAGTAAAAAAATGTATGGTACGAATTTTTCTAGTGACTCCGGATGCATGAAAGAATAATCATGATCCTTTCATTAAGGCAAGCTACCTAATTAAAAATTGCTGCTTTTTACTGAAAAAAGAACTAAAATTCCACCGACTAAGATGGAACATATTCTAAAACTTAACGCAAAAATTATTTTAAAAGGAAAATAAAACAGAGTCCCCTGTATTCTCACCTAATAATACTATAAGAATGATCAAATTAGGATTAGATCCAGTGTCGATAGTGCAGCGTGTTCCATCAATGTAGCCATCGCCTTTGTATCCTCGTGGACAAGAGCAGTTGTAGCCTCCATCGAAATTGTGGCATTGCGCATTTGTTGAGATACTGCAGTTATTGGGTCTGTTGCACTCATCAACATCTGGAATTTAAGAAAGGGTATTAGTAAATACTGCTTTATCCTTTAATCTGTATTATAGGGCATTTCTAGCTATTTTATGCTTATTAAAAAAATTAGTTATATATCTTAAAATAAAAAAAAAACCTAACATTTTAATTTTATTCTTATTAATTACCGATAAAAGTTATTTTGAAAATCCATCCTCTCTCTCTTTTTAATATATGAGATGATAATCAATAGAAGTAAAAAAGATAAATCCCGTCTAAAAATTACATAACTCTTTATATTTTGGACCGAATAAGAGTTTTAGAAGAACCCTTATAATATAAATCAGAGAAGTACTACATAGGAAAAAGGGAAAATGAAAGAAAGTTAATTCTAAAAATATATTTATAATTTGTGAAATTTCCAACAATGCCAAGAAATCAAACTAAAATGTGTCAAAACTAAGAATAAGTGAGGATTAGTTGGAAATACGAGAGTATGGGTAAAAATGACATGAAGCATCACAAATTAATTCTAATTTGATATTTGTTGAGAATTTTGTAAGTATAATTTTTAAATTAACTTCCTCTCCCAACATTTAACTATCATTTTCCCTGCTATATATTTTTATTAGAAAAAATACTATATATTTTAAAAATGGTTGGAAAAGAAAGAGTATAGATTCCTAGTTCAGTAAGAAAATCCTAAAGTTTTCTAAAATGAAAAGAGATAAAGAACAATAATAGTGTGTCCAACTTCTAAAGCAACACTCACCATTAATTTCTCTATATCTGATCACTCCAGATCACTTTAAGTCTTAGAGTACTTAAAAAAAAGTCGATCTTGAAAAGGGAATAAAAGTAAAGAATTACCGCGACATCCATTGGGATGATATGGATTTCCTTCAAAACCTGTTTTGCATTTGCATGTGTACCCATATCCATCGGAGGATCTCTCACGATACGCGTTGTGTTTGCAGGCACAGTCACTGGAAGCATTTTGACAAGTGACATTTGAAATAGTCCAATCTATGGCGAGTGGGATTTTGTCATTGGGAAAGTAGCGAAGATAATCCGGGGAGAAATTAAACCAGTTGGATTTGGCCACAAAAGCATAACTGCAGTTGTTGGAATCCAACACACGCGTATAGTTGAAGACGCTAAATGCTACAAAGGTGATATTATTCATTCCCGCAGGAATATCCACTTGGCAACACCCAGTCCCCGAACAAGTTCTACCAGTCATCTCTTCGGAAGGAGGCGCTTCGCACATCGCCACGCAACCACTGTAATAAGTAAAGTTGTTCTGGAAGTTGTTGTGGAATTCAATCAAGCTCAAAGCATCGCAACCAACCGTTACGAACTTGTTTTGGGTGGAAATGGTGAAAGCATCGGTGTAGAGATTCAGAAAAGGTAGTTCTGGACATACTCCTAATTGATTGCAACAATACTTGGAGACATTCATGGAAATGTCGATTTGAGCTTCTTGGATGGATATGTTAGAAACTGGGTGGTTTCTGAAGAATAAGGTGGATGAAGAATTGTCACAAGTGAGATTAAATGATTGCTCCAAGAAACAGTTGTGAGAAGTACCAGGTTGAACGCCCACGCCAAATGGATATGGAATGTCCGCATGTCCGCATTTGTTGGGACAGCCAGGAAGGGATTGAGCTTCAGCTGCTGCCATGGCGGCTGCAGCTAATAGAATGAAGAAGAACAGCTTCAACGCCATCGACTTTCTCGTACCTGCAAATATAAAACGGAAAAAGCTGTGAGATATGTTAGTGCTGCTGGTTATCCAATTGAATAGCTCTTATAGCCACACAAAGGCCTTACCACTTGTAGACTTTCACACAACCTCCTTATTTTCATGAATTTATTTACACACGCTTGCAAGGGAGTTGATTGTTGGGAATTCTGAGTATTATTAGAGTTGGTGTTAATTTTTTTAACTTTATTGGCATTTTAAAATTACCAACTATTTCAATACTGATAAAAAAAAAAGGAGGATTTTAGTTGGTATTTGTACAACTATAGGAAAAATTATGTAAAAAACGCTCATGGAGAATTTTCATTTGTCTAACACAGCTCTATCCAAATTAGTCAAGTGCAACTTAGACAGAATAAAAGCATAAAATTAAATTCATAAAAAATGTCACTTGATCTCTTGAGTTTGGCTAGCTATCATCAACATATAATTTTGTAATTAATTTTGTATAACATTATTTTAGATTCTTGAAAAATTATAAAAGTTTTGCGATACTGTGCAATAGGGATTACAACGAGGATTAAGACTAGCTTTTGTTTTCCACAGTTTTTTTAAAAAATTATATATTTAAGATACTACTATTTTTCAAGTAATTTAGGACACGTGAATTTGTTTTACCTAAATTCTTCCGGAGCTGAAGTGGTTATTATTTAGTAAAGATGCATTGTAGATAGTGACATAAATGTGAATGCAACAGCGCACCGTGGAGAGTCCGCTAGATGATGAGCAAAAATCTCCGTTTCAATCCAAATGACGAAGACAATTCAGGAGATCAAGCGACGAGACAATTCACAATTTCACATTGATCGGGATCCTGTAAATATACATGGTCAATCGCAGTAATATAAAGTCTCCGGAGTATTTCAGAGGTCGAACTCAAAGGAGATAGTAAATTTATCAATTTAAACTTTTAGTCTCAAAAGTAAGTGATAATCAAATTGAGAATTCAAATTAAAAAGGAAAAAAATAAGAAATAAAATAATGTCTGAGTTTTGATTCAATTCTAGAAGTGTCAAGGGATTATGATTCACTTTATGAGATAATTAGATTTTATTTCTTAATTAGACTCTACATAATTATAGTTATTATTGTTTTTAAAGCGTCCTAATTACCTCTCAGTTAATTAGTCCTTATTTAATTAGGATTCAATTCGCTCTCGCGCAACTAAAATTCCTAATTAAACCTTGAAAACTATAACTTATATCACCATGAATTCCTAATTTTATCTCTAGATTAATTATTCATGTTTATCTCTTTATATCTAGGTTCACTCTTCACCTCTCAGTCCATCAAGTTTACCCATTAAATTCTATGGTGATCAAGCATAAAATCCACATGAACAAACAAAAAGATAAATATAATAAAAAGACAAATTAATTATAACTTGAAAAACAAATCAACAGAGTCTTAATTATAGAAACAAATCTAATCCATCCCAGTCAGGCTACATCCCTACCCCGACCAGGAAATTTAGCTACTTATAGAATTAGAAATCAATGCAAAACTAAAATCTCAAACTATGATAAGAATAACAAGAAGAAAGAGTTTATAAAGAAAAATATAATCTTATTTCAATACTCCCAAGATCTCCTTACTTTCTCGCTATAGAAAGTTTCTAATTGCTCTCAGATGTGTTTTTAACTGTGTTCTCTGATTTCTAAGTGCGTTTCTAAATCTCCCTTATAGTTCTATCATATCTCCCTATATTAAAAAAATTTAAAAGTCCATAAAAGTTCAAAATATCACAAAAACGTGTTAAAAACGTGCTTTTATAGGCTTTTGTTACTTGACCCGATGCCGAGTTGCCATATACTCATCCCATATGGCATTGGGTGGTTCCAGAAAGCATAAAATAAAGAAATTCGCGTTGACCCGACGCCGGGTGCTTCTGTGATACAAACAGCAACTTCGTTCAGCTTCAGAAAATTATCAGCTCATATTGACATTTTGAGTTCAATTTTCACCATGATAACGTTGAAATTTGGGAAAGATCAAAACATGAAAGTTTTATATCTATGTCTTAACTTTCTAACGCATCTTAAATCACCTTAATCGGAGTTCATATGTGAAAGTTATGATTAAAATACCAAAAAATATCGAAACTTTTCAACATGAACGATTTGTAATGTTTTTGCTTTAAATGCTTCCAAATGAGTATATAACGCCATGAAATACAAAAATATGTTAAATCATTCTAAAATATATCAATGTAAATATATTTAAATACAATTTAAAATTTAAATGTGGATATTTTATATGTATAAAGAAGACATATCACACATCCGTCCCATTCAACAAAAAATTCCACATATACATCTTGAGAGGCTTTGAGGAAACTCCACACTCAATTATTAAGTCCCCAAATTATTAGTGCAATGGGACAAAGCCATATCAAAAAATTTTGGGCTAAAAACAAAATTATTGAGGGGCGTAGTGTAGTATAACTTATCACTCATTTAAACTTTTGAGTTGCGCATATTTAACCTTTATAATGTTTGGAAGTTTATAATGAATTTTTACTTGTTATAAAAAACCCTTTACTATTATTATTTTCCTTATCTCACTAATAGAAATTGATATCTGATTGATGAAGAATATATGACATCTTTCACGAAATATAAGATATTTTTATAATTTTTATAATTTTCTCTATATTAAATGAAAGGCCAAAATGTCATCCTCTCCTTATAGCCATAATTTTTTTGGGGGCGTAAATTCTTCCATGCACTTCAACATTAGTGCAGAGTGCACCCCACGAATCCACTCTCATGAAGCTTCCCTCACCTCACCTTTCTTCCTTCCCTTCAAAAAAATCCCGACCAAACAATTTCTTAAAATAATAAAAGAAAAGCTTACAAAACAGATTATACAGTCCATGTTTGTATTTTCCAACCGTGATTGAGTTACTGATAAGGTACTTGACATTAGCAATATCTCAAATTTAAATCTTGTAGATAAAAAAAATTATGTTTGGAAAGCTTGTTCCATTTATAGCTCTTCCAGACTTGAATTTGAATTAGCCAGTAGTCTAGTTTGAATACTGGATGTTTGTTGCCAAAAAAAAAATTAAGGATCAACCTTATCTCAGCATCACTAAAGGGGTTTGAGTAGGAAATTAAAGGAATCACAAGTGCCCTCACAACTCAGTAATGGACCAGCTTATTGGCTTGTGTTATTTTATGGTACGACTAGACTATCGTTTTCACTTTTAAAATAAAGGGAGAAAGAGAAAAGAATAGAGAGATTTACGGAAAAATGAATAATTATCGTCATTTCCAATTAATCTTACTTATTGGATTATGTATATGCAATGTATTTTCATGGAAAGTAATTTTGTTCTGTACAGCAGGTGTTGATTTTTTTTTACTAATTAATGGATAGATTTGTGGAATGAAGATAATATGACAAAAAGGTAATTACAATCACACTTTTTCTTAAAATCCTTGCATATATATTTGGGACCGTGGAAAATTTAAGTGGGAAAATAACGTGGGTTATACACTGGTGTGAATCGGAATCCTCTTTTCCTCGATAGGCTAAGTGGTGGAGAATGAAGGGAGGAAAGTTAAAATTAAGTTAGTTTATTTGAAAGTGTTTTCTATTTTATTATTTTTAATACAGTTTTGTAAAATTATTTTTTAGAATAAGTTTTGAAAATAAAAAAATAAAAAGTTTGTTTGAATAATTGTTCTTAAAATCATAACTATTGAGTAATAGATGAGTTATTCAAAATTAATAACTTTACCACTAATAAAGTAGGTATTTTTCATATTTTCTTATATTTTTTAGAATAAAAAATACAAAACATCTTTAAAATATTCTGATTTTTTTGTTGTTTTATTTTTCTATTTTTCAGAATAATTTATAAAAATCAGGTTTACCAATCAATTTTTTTATTTTTCTATTTTCAAAAATAGAAAAACTGTTTTTAAAACATCTATCAAACATACCCTTAAATTCCCTTAGAAGCAAATTGTTTAGCCTTGTTTGGGTCCCAAAAATTTTTAATTTTTTATAAAGTTGAGTCTCACCTCTAAAATTTTTACTTCCAAACTAGAACTCAGGGGAATTCTACTTCACAAGCTTTTTTTAATTTTTTATAATTGTTTTCTAAATATATTCCTAACTTTTTAATCACTTTTTAAATTCAAAATGAATTTTTATCTTCAACAATATAATATAATATAATATATTTATTTAAAAATTTAATTTGAGCTTACCATAAAGAAAAAAAAATACACAAATTATATGTAATATTAATTCTTGAAAAATATATTTACCAGGAAGTGTTCTTTTAAAAAAAAATCAGAAGCATAAGCCCCAAATAGATAAAGTAAAATAAATCATATTTCACCTTTATTTATAGAGTAAACCTAGTTGGAACTCTTCTTGGGAGATCCTCTTCTATCCCTCTTCTATGCCTTCAATATCTTAAAAAATATTAGTATCTGTTTTGCTTTAATTATATAGATATTATTTTTATTTTAAAAATCCATACAAACTTTTCATAAATCTAAAAGTTGCATTGTGCGGAATTGCGGATCTTTCCTTTACTTTTAAGGTCCTGTTGCCATTAATCCATCTATTATTATATCTTCTAAAGAGGATCAAATTTGCTTTCCGTTTTTTTTCTCTTTTATATCCTACATGCACGGTAAAAATAACAAAAAAATGCCCAAACAAGTTAATAATTATATCAAATGACCAAGATATAATAATCATACACAAAAAAACAAACAAACATGGTCCCACAATCTAAATATAGTCACTTATGTAATAAAGAATTTTGAACCACCGTTTCATTTAACAACTTCCCATTTTTGCGGCCTAAATTGAAACCATCTCTCAACCTAATAGATAATGACAACTATAACAATAATCCCGTCAACACAAATATGGAGGGTTAAAAAAAAATGGAGGGCTGAAAAAAAAAAGGGACTCCCTTATCTATGAGCACGTGCGATCTAGTTCGTTAATAAAGTGCCAAATCACATAATTTAAAAGTTTTTGTACCAAAATATTTTTTAACATAAATATTAGTTAATAATATTTTAAAGACATATATTGACCAACAAAAATCTTTTGGCCCCTATAAATATATATTTTAACTTTTTAATCATATCTTAAAATTGATGAATTTTATCATATTATAAAAATGATTAATTTTATTACCTAAAATTTTTTAAACAAATTTATTTAAGATGATTTATTTAGTAAACTTTCAAACATATACATTGGCTGAGGAAAAATATAAATTGGCTAAAAGGATCTTTTAATTATACATATATATTATCATATAAACTATAATAATAATACTTAGTCTTCGGCACTTTAACTCCACAATATTTCTTGTACGGGATAGTTAGAGAGGGAAACGGATCCTTTGGTGCTACAGCAGTAGCAAAGAATCTGGACCTTCTAGAAAAATTTTGGATGGTTCAGATTTTTTGTATAATTTTTTTTCAATTTTAATATTTTTTAATTTTAAAATAAGCAAAACAAAAAATAAAAATAATTTCTTAATTGTATGATTTTAAAAAAATAGTTAATAATAAAAATAACTTAAAAGTATAAGACAAAATCTGAACCATCCATATCTGCTCTCAAAACACCTGTGCAGAGAAAGCAGATCCGTTATAGAGTGAGTTGTTATAAATTTAATGAAACAAGATTTTCAAATTAAATTGGTTCGGATCTTTCTTTTTTAAGGTTTGGTTGCATTTAAATTTATACATTTAAGACACAACTATTTTTCTATTAGATTAAGACATGGATTTGTTTTACATATCATTTATTCTGTCATTTTAACTATATCTTTAAATTTAAGATTTACTTATTCTAATTTGATAGGATAAAAATATAAATTCTCTCCTAAAAATATAAATTTGGAAATATCTTAATGATAAGAGAGGAGAAGAGAGAGATAGAAAGAAAGGGAAAAGAAATAAAAGAAGAGAGAAATTAAAAGAATTTAAGAAAAGAGAACTCAAAGAGGGAAAAAGCAGGAGAATTCAAGGAGAAAAGAGATATATGAAACAACTCAATTTTACTCAATTTTATCTAAAATTTGAATAATAATAATAGTTATTTATAACATTTAATGAAACTTTCAAAAAGATTGACACAAGTTAATAAAATAGAAAATTCCTTAACCCAAAGACTTAATCTAGAGAAATTATAATAGTCTCACTTATTTAAACAATTTTTAAAGACTAAAACATTTTAGAATATTTTAACATAAATTTAAAAAAATTATAAAATAGAAAATAAATAAAATATAAAATATAAATCATAAATTAAGTTTAAAAAATATTCTAATAAAGTACTTTATTTTAAAATACTAATTATGCATTTTTCATCACTTAAATACTTCCAAGTTGATGTTGCTATTATTCTAGTTTAGTAAAAGATGCGTTGTAGATGGCGACACGCCGACATGAATGGCGCCACAATTCACATCCATGATCCATCCCATTCAACAAAAATTTCCACAAATATAACAAAATTGAGAGACGTTGAGGGAACTCTGTCCTCAGCCATTCAGCCCCTATGAATTCTGTTCTTCATTTTGATGAACTGTCTTCTGAAATGTGTGTGTATATATATATATTGTTACCTGTATGATAAAGCAAGGCCTTGGTAGGAAATTTTGGGTCCTAAGATAATATTGTTGAAGGAAGCTAATGTATTATAACTTATTAATTATTATATTATTTTTCTAATTTTATAAGTTTTGAAATTAGTTATCAAAGTTTTTTCTTTTATACTAAGAAATTTAGATGAGTTCACACCCGAAAATTGATTAGAATTAGGATAACCCTTACAATAAAGACAGGTCATAAAGGTATTTCATTTATCAAAGTATTATATTCAAATAGTTACAATATTTTACTCTCAATAAATAATAAATAATATGGCTAATCCATTTTATATATCTTGTACCATAATTGATTTTAAATAGGATTTACATAATTTTAATTTTGAAAAATGGTTTCCAATAGTATCAATTATTAATATAAGTGTTGATAATGTAAATAATATATATTCTATAAGCAATATATGCATGCATTTAAAAAAATATAATATTTTAATATAGTTTAATTTTTTAAAATTTTTAATTTAAAGCCAAATTCATATTTTATATTTGACATCTTCTACCACTACAAAATATTAAAAAGAAAAATAAACACTAACTATTTGAGATAAAAAAGCAAAACAAAAAAAGAAACAAACACATCCAACGGCCGGCACCTTTGACAGGTGTTGTGACTCAATGCTGTAAAGTAGTACCTTAGACAAAGCAAAGGTGACAGAAGTAAACGCAACAGAGAGAGGGATGTGATATATTTGAGAGTAATTAATGGTGATGCGAAAAGTTGACAATGATTATTTGAGAGTGAGATCAATGAAGAATTATCAAAGATTATAAAGATAGGGGCTAAAGAAAGAAAGATTAAAGATAAGGGTTTTTTGGTTTAATTTGGGTGTGACTATTTGAGAGAAATTGACAGTAAGAAATTATTAATTTTTTTTGGGTTTTAAGCATTGCTTTGAGAAAGAAAATTAATTAAGTCAGGCTAAAATAAATATAACTTCTCTTAATCAACTCCCTTGATTATTTTTAATCAAGAATCCGTTGGTGTTATTATTTCAATTATCTCACTAACAGAAATTGATAATGACATTTTCCATAGAATATAGGATATTTTTATAATTTTTTCCATACAAGTGAAGTGAAGAGCCAAAATATCATTCTCTCCTTATATCCATTTACCCATCATTGCCTGCGCTAGCCTTCCTCTCCCCTTTCTTCCCATCCATACTCAATCATGGAGAAGAGAAAACTTCCTCTCTCCTTGCACACTCAAACAATCTAATTATTCTTATTGTAGAGAAACAATGCATATATATATATATATATATATAGAAGAGAGAGAGAGATGGTGGCAGGAAAATTCGAAATATAAAACTCCTTAGTTTAGATGGCTTCAAACTTAAACCAACCATTAAGCGTACTTCCAAATGAAAATTTCCAATGACATTTGTCGCACCCGGAAAAATGCAACGGAAGGAAAAAGAGAACAAATCGAGTTTTCGAGTGAAAACCGACTTGTGAGGAGTCGCCACCAAAATTTTAAGGAAAATCTTGGGAAACCGAATTTGAGAGGAAAAGGATGGTCTGCTTAACCAGAGTTGGATTCAGGAGTCGATTGTGCGTGGGGAAGGTGTTAGACATCCCACAACACCCGTTCCTAAGAACGGTTACCTTACGTTGATTGTGTAAATTAATATGGTTTTAAAAATATTTTGGTTTTCTTTTTATAATTCACATGTGAGACAATGGGTAGAGAAAAAGAAATTAAGAACGTTTGAAAAATAGAATAAGAAAATAAATTACCTTAGAAATTAAGGAGATTTAAGAAAAACTTAGGAAAAGAAATTGGGGAAAATAAATTGAAAAATATTTATTTAATTAAGGAAAAAAACACCAAATAAATCAGAAAATATTTATTTATTTACAAAGGCGGACTTGACCCAGGATCAAAGCCTGGGGCCTACGTACCCTGCGATGGGGATCAAAGTCCACGTAGTTCGGGACTAGAAATGCGTGTCAGTTGGTTGATATTTTTTAATTATTGTAACAAGAGAAAGTTAATGGAAAATAATTTAACTTTTTGCAAACAAAACAATTTTTTGAGATTGAGTTGGTGTGTTTTAATTTGTAAAAGACAATTTAATTCCGCTTACTTACTCTTATTTTATTTTGTCTTGAAAACATTTCTTTTATTTTTATTTATTTTTTAAAAATGCTTTTATTTGATTTTTGACTTTTGATATAACATATTTTTGTACTTTTGAAAATTTTTCTTTTAAAAAGAAAATCAATCCATCTATTGCAGACTCGCAGTCATGCCCAATAGATCGACTCCTTAATTACCTGCAAAAGTTCTGAACCTCGCGGTATAAAGGTTTTATTACGCTTTTAAAATAAGGTCGGGAAAAAGACTGTTATATCATCATAATTTATTTTTTATGAAATTTTCTTTAAAAAATTTTATTTAACCGATATATCTACGAGAGTTCGCAATCTCACATGATAACTCAGTAAACCCGAATACTGGCGTGGGTTCTCAAAGCCTTACGTGATGTGGTTACCCAATCGGTTATTTCTATTATTCATTTTATTTTTATTATTTTTTAATATTTTTTTTTATGAGAAAACAAAGTCTTGGAGGGAAAGGTCATTGGGACCTATTAGACATATACATTTATGATGCACTCGTGTAGCCCCGTAAACTCACACGGTGCGATTATTTTAGGGATTTGCGAAAGCTCTAGAAACTTTCGTGACCCCTTTTTTTAAAATCAAACAAGAAGAATATGCATTACAAAAAATATTTACAAACCTACATGATCTTGTGATAATGTGTGTTAACGTGCAAGCTCAAGTAACTTAAACACAATCATAAGGTCGGGAATGGCAAACTCTTGTGTCTTCATTTTCTTTCCTTTGCTTCAGAAATGATAACCCGATCTTTAAGCTTCATCCAAGCTCCTGTGATGCTCCCACGCCTACCTTTGTGTTCCTCTCTTTTCTTGATGAGGGTGACTCTCTTTTCAAGCTTGATTTCATGCTCCCATGATGCTCACAAGAAGATAAAAGTGGATTAGTATTCATATTAGGAGCCTTACACCAGAAATAAGGAATTGACTCCATTCTTCTTCTTCCCTTTTTTTTCTTTTTTTTTTTAAATGAGAATGGAATTTTAAAAGAGGACCAAGATCCTCATCTTTTAAGAAATCCAAGCAAGCTAAGGGTCCCCCACAAAGGTATAGCCATGCATTGCCCTTTCAAGCTCCAAACAGTAACAAAAGTACAACCACACGTTGCGATCTTAAGCCCCTAATAGTAAACAAACCAAGCAGCATGTGAGATTGACTTTGCCTATGAAGAATTAAGGATGAGTAAAGCTTTTTCTCATGGCCACCAATAACTGAAATACTTGCGTCATCTCGTAAGCTAATGCATCACATTTGAGGCAAAGCACCAAACGAGAATATCAAAACAAGAGATCATATCAAAACAAGGTTTCCCATTACTAAAAAATAAAAGTCAAAATGAACGCCTACTACAGTGGATAAGTAGGGGTTGAACCATCGCCCGTTAAATCCCGTCTAGTAACATGACCGAGTCAACCTCAAAACATAGGACATGAGAAAAGAGGACATCAAGCCAGCCTTCCTGTTAGAGACATACACGACCCTGATTTTCAAATGAAATGAAAATTCACAACATAAGGGAAAAAAAGGAGAGCTTACTTCGAGGGTGATCCCTCTCTCCAAATTACCCTCACTACCGGAGCTCCCTCCCGTGACACTAGTAATGGGTGGAAACGAGTTCAAGACCAGAATATCATTCCACACTCTCAGATGCAGACCTACAGGGTACTATCATTATCCTTGGAACGAACAAAATGCCTAAGCAAACACGTTTAACACCTATCACAGCTAGGCAATCTTTACAGTGCCTAACTAATCCAATGTATAATTTTTGAAAGAGCAAATACAGAACTGACGAACCCAAGATCAATCAAAGGTGAACATGGCGATACAAGAAGCGAAATCCTCTAACCGTCTACCCAACATATCATATGCCATTCTATATGTATATATATATATTAAAAAAATCAATCAGCTCAGAAACCGAATCTCAACAGAATAACTCAGCGTTCAGTAAAATTCGAAACCAGGGACCTCGGGGGAATGGGTCATTGTCCATAAAGGATTTTGCGATATGAATAAGGAAAAATTACCAATCAAATGCCTCAGTCCACCAGTTTTCCAACTGCTTCTGCGTTCTCGGTGTTCACATCTACACGAATTTGGCCTTCGGACTTCGTTCTCCTTCATTCCATCAATTCCTTCTCCCGTGTTTCGGCCTGCCTCAGCTTCCGAGCTCTACCTCAGCTCTCAATTTTGATCCCTCGGCCTCTGAAATTCGAGACTTTAGGGTTTTCGGTCCCCCCCTTCAGACTCTCCATCGTGCAGGAACCTACTCCGCTGCTCTCTTTCAGAAGATCCCTCTCGGTCCTCGGGCTCGTGTTTCTTACGGTCTCCAAGTTCTCGGCTTCTCAGTCTCCTTCTCCTTCCTACGGTCCAGTCTCCATCGTGCTGGAGCTCCGCCCGTGGCCCCCTCTCTTTTAGGTTCAGCGTCCTCCTCTGGTCTCCATCGTCCTCTCCCTTTTCTTCGGTTCCTCGGCTCCCTCTGTTTTCTCTCTCGGTCCGTGGCTCCCTCTGTTTTTTCCAAAATTTCTAGCCTCCCCTTCGCGGCTTCCTCTGGGTTTTCTCTCCATTTCCTTTCCGTGCACGCCTCCTCTGTCCGCGTCTTCACTCCCTCTGCTTTCCCTTTCTTGCACGGCTCCTTTTGTTTTGTCCTCGTCCTCAGCTTTCCTCTGCCTCCCCTGTTCCCTTCGTCTGCGTCCGTCTGTTTTTCAGTCTGCTCCTCTCTGTTATTTTTGTGGCTGCCTCTGCTCTTCTCTGTCTCACGTGTGCGGCCCAGTTTCTTTTCCTCTCTTTGTCTGCTGCCCTAATTGTTTAGGGCAGCCCCTTTGGTCCAAGCCCATGAGTCCAATTGTGGGCTCGTGGTATTTGGGCCTCATATTACCCCCTCCCTTTTTTTTTTATTAGTTTTTTTTAATTAGTCTTGTGGGCTTGAAATACTGGGCTGCGTTTTAAGCCCAGTATTCTGAAACTCAGAGCATTCACCCCTCTTTTTTTGAGTTTTTTTTTAATTAATGTTTTTTGTTATTTTGTTGTTGTTTTGTTTTTTTTTCTTGGTTATGTATTTGTATATTAATTTTATTTATTTAATTCTTGCAACTTTCTTCTTATTTTTTGCTTGTTTTTTTCATTTAGTCATTATTATTTATTATTTATTATATTTTATTTTTGTTTTGTTTTTTTTTTAAATGCCCGGACAAAATGGGGTGTTCACAACATTTGTTTTATGAAATTGAAATATTGAATAGGGAGGGAACGACCAAATTACAGAACAAAGGCTTCCAGGGAATTAACACTCCTCTTCATCCACAAAATTAATCGAGAAGTTTTTGGTCCTCCATGGCTGGTCCTTCTCTAAAGAAAGAGTAGTGGAATGGAAGATTAGGGCAGTGATGATGTAAATTTTTGGTAAATGGTTCTAAGAAGAGAATGACATTGATCTTGGATCCTTCACTTCACTTTTATGCAGAAAATTATAAAAATTACAAAATTATTCTTCACTAATTTGACCTGGCAATTTCTGAGATAATGAAGATAATAACAAGGGTTTTTATTTAGTCTAAAAATTCAAACTCATGAGAGTAGATTTTATACTTTGATAGAGACCTTATGTGCAATTAATATTGACTCAAAATTCATGAGAGTTATGTACTTACTCCGTTACACTATATAGTGCATTATTCTGAGAAATTCATGTTTCAAAATATAGTGCACTGCGTGGATTACATTGTGCTTTTTTTATTGTCTTTCCAGTATTATCTCTAATAAGTAAACTCATATATTCTATGGTTACCAATGTATTTAATGAAAATTCTTTAATAATTCGGTCAAATCATAAATGAATGAAGGAGAATTTCCCCCAAAAAGCTTCACTCTTCAAAATGGCTGATAACCCATGGAAACTCGAAAAAATGAATGAACAAAAGAATGACTGCATAAAAAATGGAAAAAAATTTCAGAAATAATGTAAGAAGTAATGGAAAAAAATTTTGGTTATTAATCATTATCTTGATACGTGTGTTGTAGTTAAAAGTGTACCATAAACTGGAAAAAAGAGATTATATTTTAGACATTGAGGAATTGTTAAGTTCAATTTATTGCACTTATTAAAAAAGTTACTTTCTAAGAATACCATAACTGATGTGCTTGTTTCACTTTTTTTTTTTTTACAAAGTTAAATTATTTTAAATCCTAGTCAAAATTAGTTTTAAATAAATATATTACTTTTTAACGTTAAAAATATAAATACTTTTTTTAATTATTTCAAAATGTTGAAAACTATTTATTTTCCTTCCCATAAGAAGCCAGCAATTGTATTATTTTTCTTAAAAAATATTAAAATAATAAATGAAATGCCTCAAAATCATTCGTCATAATTAGGTATAGTACTAACTTACCTAAAAAAATGCTGGAGATGCAAAAGGAGTTCAGCGCTGAAATGCAAACTAGCGACCAACTATTTCTTTTTTGCAGAAGATGTCGAAAAAATGTGACGGAAGCAGAAGATGCCAAAGTCTGAAAAAATTTACTGGAGGATATAATTTTTTATCATTAAAATTTATTAGAAATTTCAAATATATATATTTTTGTCATTAAGATTTAAAAGAATCGATTAACGTGGCTTAAAACTATTGGCCCGAAAACATGTGTGGATATTGGAAAGAAACACTAAAGCCACTTGACGGACAGGCATCTCATTAATTGGCCTCGCAAACATTTTGTCTTTTATTTATTTTCTACCATAATTTCCTTGGGTAAATTCCGCCATGCATTTCAACATTAGTTCAGCGAGCACCCCCAAGTAAAATTTTGTTAAGAAATTACAAAATTAATAAAAGATCCAACATATTAAATGATACTCCTATTTTTCTTTTAACCTAGCTAACGGTTTTTTCTGCCGTTTGGTAAAAGAAAAAAAAAACTGTTTTTTCTGTCATAAAACAATAGTTTGTTAGATTGATATGTTTTTGTCAAGTTAGGTTTGATATAATGTTTATAATATTTTTATAATTATTATACCAGTTTTATTATAATTTTTAAAATAAGAATATAGAAATAAATTTTTATCTTTAGAGTTATTTATTTTGTTTTATTTTTCATTTTACTTAGCATTCATTTTCCGGCAGACTTGCATAATCCTAATCTTAACATTGAATCATGTAAGAAAGCATATTTTATAAAAACCGTCATAGAATATACAAGAGAAGATGAAAAAGAAATATTACATATTCATTTAAAATAACAAGTGAGAAGCATACAAAATCCACTTTGATTATCTCTGTCTTGAAAAAATTAATCTTCGACTATCAGTTAGCAAATATCTTAACACTTAAAAAGAAAAAAGCTCACAAAACAGAGTACATAATTTGCCAATGAAGAGTGAGTTAATTCCAGGGTACTCAACAGCAACGAGTTCTTGAATTCAAATGGAGAAAGTTATGTTGGGAGAAATTTTCCTATTTAGAGCTTCACTTGACTCAAATTTGAATTAGTCATAATATGGGTATTAATACTTTATTTGGATGAGAAAGAAAAATAAGAGTAGAAAAATGGAGGAGATCGAGAGAAAAGTTGATCAAGAATATTTTCTATCCTTATGTTTAGATAAAAGAGAGAAAATTAAGATGAAAGAAAATTTTTGGGAAAAAACATGGAGACTTCATGCCTCTTTTCCTCTCTAAATTTTTTTTCTCCAAAATCTTTTTACTTTTTAAGAGGAAACTTTAGGAGAAAATATGTGGGTCTCATACCTTTTTTTCTCCCTCATTTTTCTTTCCTTTCTATTTTCTATTGCTATTTAAACAGAAAAAAAAATATTTTTTTCTTTTTCACTACTTTTCTTTCCATCCAAGCATAAAATAAATAGCCAAAACATGCATAGAGTATATATTTGTTAGAGAGAGAGAGAGAATATTGTAAGGGCAAGCCATATCTCAAGGATGGGGTGGTGTCTATAACATGGTCCACAAGAGCAATCCATGGAGCAAATTGGACGACTAAGTATATCTGTGGAATGCAGATAATGTGACAAAAAGGCAAGTACAATCACTCATTTTATTATTGGCCTGAGTAGAATCATTCTTTCAATTTGTTGGACTCGTACATTTGGCACCGTGCGACAATTTCAGTGGGAAAATAACGTTCCGTGAGCTATACGCTGTAATAAATAAACAAATAAATAAATCGTACTTCTATTTTTAAAAAATTATACAAATTTTTTAAACTAAAAATTGCGTTATATATATTTTCCACCTTTACTTTTGAGATTCCATTTTCATTTACCCATTTGATAATGGAGTGTTAAATCACCTAATTTGAACTTTTCGGACCAAAATATTTTTTGAACATAAATATTAGTTAGCATTAAACACATGTGTTGGCCAAAAGACCTTCTGACCCCATATATTTTTTAACTTTTTTTACGGTAGCATAAAATTGATTAATTTTATCATATTATAAAAATTATTAATTTTGTAATCTAAAAATTTTTAAACACATTTACTTAAAATGATTTATTTAATAATTTTTAAACATATATATTGGATAAAAGTCATTTATATATATATCATTTTTATCATTATAATTACATATAAAATTGATATAATTTTGATCCTACTCCTACTATAAAATTGATCAATTGTTTAAATATATATATATTTTTTAAATACATTCATTTTGTTAAAAATTTACTCAATTTTAGTAAGTAAACTCTTTAAGTTCGATATCTTAATTGAGGTGTAATGATTTTGTACGAATTTGGTCTAAGTACAATATATTATCACTTGTCAGCAACATGGTAGTTACTTTATGTTCAATTATCCCACAGATTATGTGGTTTTTAGTACAATATATAGTTACTTGTATTATTTTTTTTTTGTATATATATACCAACTGGTTTTTGGAAGTTACAGATCGGATTAACCTGAATCGAGTTAAATTGAATTACATGGGTATAAAGTTTTTATAAAATTTATCAACACTTCATGAATTAACTTGAAACTTTGCTAGCCTAATAAGAGAAATAAATATTCAACTACTTGAATATAGTTGTTATTTATAGTATAGATACACAGTGGACAATGACACAAGTTGCGTATGATGGAGAAGTTGATTAGATGAGCAGCTCAGTTTTTAAAGCCAAATCAATAAAAGTTGATGTAGATGAGCATACATTGCATTGCCTCACAATTCACAACAAAGTTTGCTATGTATAGAGAGAGATACATATACGTGTATATGTTTATGCATAAAAAAGTTCATGAAGAGCTATCTAACTAGCTCGATTTCCATGCAATGTACTATCAGAAAATTTTATAAAAAAAATTCATTTGTGACTTATATTAATTATTTTCTATTTTTTTAAAAAATGACAAGGGTCACAATGGTTCATTAAGATGTTGAAACCTAATACTTTATCTGTTTCAAAACAATTAATTGTCACTTTGGAGTTGTGTAAAAAAATTAAGAAAATTAATAAACACTCTAAAAGTTAACAAAATGTAATTATATTTTACTATAATATTCTTATTAGTAGAATTGTTAAAACAAGTTAACCTGCCGCGAGTTGATCAGAAAGCGGTGTAGGGGCAGGCTAATCCGTTTTTGATGGGCTACGTTTTTAAAGCCCAGAACTGCTATGATAGGTTGGCTAACCTACCATATATTAATATATATATATATATATATTTTTTTTTGCTATTTGAACAATCTAAATATTACCAACAATGGAAACCACATATTACCAATTGATCAAAATAATCAAATTAGAAATAGAAATCACATGCTAACAATTAACCAAAATACATTAATACGTACTAATTATCTAAGTATCATAGCACAATTTAACAATATTAAATATGAAGTATGAGCAAATTGTCAATTCCAACTCTAAGTATCTATCCAACTACCAACTTCAAGTATTAAGCAATTCCAACATTAAACAAAATACATTAATATATATATATATACTTATACATCTTTTCTTAATTTGGAATCATATAATATTCAGTCAACATCATAATTCATGAAGCATGAGCCTCATCAATGTTGTTTGAATCTTTCTTTGAAAATGAGAGAATAATTTTTTTGCATTTGCTTCCTCATTTCTAAGTGGGAAAATTTAAGGGAAAAAAAAGGGTTAAATGGGTTAACCCATGGGTTAAGCAACTCAGGTTAGGAAAATACTGCTTCAATATGGGTTTTAATGACAATTGTAAAACAAGTTAAAATGGATCAACCCACGGGTTAAAACCCGTTTTAACAGCTCTACTTATTAATATGTAGTACTTTTCCTTTTTCATTGTTATTGAAAAGTAAAATTGTCAAAAGGTAATTAATGTTATTTTAAAAATTATAAAGTAACAATTTTTTGAAATAAGGAAATAAAAGTCTAAAGTGATAGGATATTATTTTAAAGTGATCATAAATTTAATAAGTTAAATACAAACAGTTTTAATTTGTAAATTCGGTTAGCAACAAAAGTGAGTCATTGTATTTGGTTAGAGCTCATAGCAAGAGGGCCAGTAAAATTATAATTTTAAGTTAGCGAGCTTTAGTGGTTCCACTAAAGGTGGCTAAAATTCCAAGGGTCATTGAAAATAAGAACTAACTTAACCTAACCTGCCTCACTATGGTGAGATATGACATGCGATTAGTTTATACTTGTTCAAATACATACACTAGAACCATCTTGAATGTTTAAATATATATTTTGATTAATTATTATATGTATGGCTCAAAATCTAGTTCATCAGTATATACATAATACAACAAATCCACTTTGACCAAGGTGTCAGGGAACGCCTTCTCAGACTGAATTGGCTCCTTTGTTGTTTTCGAAACAACAACACTAGCAGCAAATCTAGACTGTTTCAGAATAAATTTGAACAATACAGATTTATTATATAATTTTTTAAGATTTTAATTTTTTTTAATTTTAAAAGAAGCAAAACACAAAATAAAAATAGCCTATCAACTATAAGAATTTAAAAAAATAATATTTAATAATAAAAATAAAATAAAATATGTAATATAAAATCTATACCATCGATATTTAGTATGGATTATCCAAATTTACTGTTGGAACAGTAGCATACAATGCTGCTATTTTCTAACAGCAAACAAACCGGATCTTTCTGGGCCAGAAGGAAAAATAGAAGAGAGAATAATCTCTCAAACTTTCACTATTAGAACAAAATTGAAAGACTGACTCACTTCTGCTCAGACATCCCACCAAGAATGCATTGCCTAGCCTCTTTTGGCTCGTCGTCGTCTGGGAAATTTGTGTATATATATGTGTGTGTGTGTGTGTGTAAATATGCGCCAGAACGATATATATTAAGAGACGCATCTTTAAAATACTCAATTAAAAATGAATATAATTAATTCAAGTGGTCACAAGTTAATTAAAAAATAGTGATGCATACGAATAATCAACTGAAAACAAAACAACGAAACTGATGGATGGGATGTGATATGGGAACGACGTCTTTGCACCTTTGAATTTTATAACTGGAAGTCTAGAAATTGACCCTGCAAATTAAATATTAATTGCAAGGTGTAATATAGATATATATATATATATATGAAATTATGAAAAAATATTGCACATAATTCGAAAGTAACCATGATTGTTGTTACATACGTATTAAGAACACAAATCCCACAAGTCTTGCCTGCCATATACCAAAAGAATAAAAAACAGCACAGTATATACGGCGTCTTAAAGGTTAAAATATTACTAATAATTCAGTAACATCAACTTTAAGTAGTTTAACAGCCTGGTTGAGTATTCGTTTAGATTGAAGTTGGATAAGCGTGATTTTGGACAAAAGTGATTTCTGTTTGGTTTGATTTTATTGATTGAAGGCAATTCAAGTAATTGCTGAACATGCTGCAATAGTAATTGGGAAATGAAGCTTTATTATATAATCTTTGCACGTAAAAATGAGAGGATTTATTCACACACACATGAGAGAGAGAGAGAGAGAGAGGCGGTTTATAGTGACAGTGAACATTCATTCATGGGCCTACTTTGTCTCTTTTTATGATGTCCTGGGCTTGGGCCACACACTTCAATTGTGTCTGTTTGTCCAAGGCATAAAACAAACACAATTTTAACGGACAAAATGAGAATAATGTGTCTAATTTTGCCTCTAGATAAAACCTGAAGAAATTAATTAAAATTTCCACAAACTTACTTTGGACTAGTGCAAAATAATTACATAGGCCTTTTTGTCAATTACACTTTGCACCATTACCTTGTCAAAATAAGATGTTAGGTAATAAATTATAAAAGTGGAAATACTACCCTGAAATCCACATCTCACATCTTCAATTTATTGCTTGTATCTATATATTTAAAAATTTAACTTGATCAACTTTTTTTTTCACATAATTAACTCTAGCTGATATGTAGCACTAGTGCATCATATTCGAACATTATCGGACCTAATTAAGGTTATCTCTTTCAGTGTGATTTTTTTTATTTATAAGACTTAAATTCAAAACTTTGCTTAAGAATATCCATTGCTGATAATATAATCAACTTTTTTTTGGTTAAAATAAAATCCAAACTCTCTTTTGGGCTGCATTTTTTTATGAGATGTTTCTTAGTTTGTGAGCACATTACATTACATCATTTTACTGGGCCGAGTTGGGCCAACTTGATCAAAACAATCTAGTGACAAATGTAGCAACTCCAACTATGTTTTCACCAAAAAAAGAAAACCCAACTAAGTTTCTTTTTTCATTTTTATTTTCCAAATTTAGGTGTTAAACCAAGATTTGAAAGTGAAAATACTAAAACGTTGTCAAAAGACCAAATGGAGACCCCTCATTTTTTAAATAATAATAATAATAATAATAAGATTCATTTCTGCACATGTAACTAATGGCAACGGATTTATCCACTTTCAAAATTGAGCATAAATGGATTAGATTGTATTAAGGATTATATAATTCTCAAAACCCACTTCACTTGTTATCTGGTCAAGTCAATAGTTAACAATCTACTTTTTACAATCCAAAATCAGCTTAAGGAAGGGATAGAACCAAAAAAAACTAAGAGAGGGGGTGGGAAATCTATAATTAAGCATCAAAGAGAGACTAATAAAAAATTTTAGGGGGTGAAAAACTAATTGACTGAAATATAAGGGGCTGGACTTGGTAATTTTCTAAAAAATAATATAAAATACCTCCTTATCTATCCCAGACTAAAGGTATTTTCAAGATGTAACATAAGCCTAAGGAATATTTATTCTACAGTTTTAAGAACTTGGGTACTAGAAAGAATGGTAATGGAATGGAAAAGAATAATGATCACTATCAGTTTGTTTAGTGTGACATGCAAAATGATAGAATGATATTTATTTTTTGTTAAAAGAAAAATTAAAATTAAAATGAAAGCACCCTTTTCCCCCCAACAAAAAAAAAAACACTCCCTCCCCTATCGTTCTCTTCTTGGCATAGCCACCATCACTATTGATACATCCATTGCCAACAGCATCAAAAAATTTTCACAGGCTAACCATTTATAGAAAGCAAAAAGCAAATCATCATCATCATCATCAAACTCAAAAGAAATAATCGTGAGGCCAAGCAGTGGCGGACCTAGGATCCGGGACCAGTGGGGGCGACTTAATATGAAAAAAATTTAATTTAATAATCTCTCAATTCTCTCCCTCATTAATTTAAGTTTTAGAAAATAAAATGATATTCGTTATAAAAATTATTTAAAAATTTAAGTTAGTTGATCTTTTCTATTACATATCTGCATTTATTAAACTTAATAAAATTTTCATAAAAATTTTAAATTATATATTCAAAAAAAATTGAATCAAAATGTATTCAAAACTTGAGTTTAGAGGTTAAAAAAATAAAACTTGAATCTAGTAGAGTCAAAACATCAAAATTAATGGTATCAAAATGCTAAAACTTAACACTATAACATGCAAACTAACCCCCCTCAACTACATGTAGGTCCGCCACTGGCCAAGTAATAGAACTGCACCAAAGCTGACTGAAGAAGTGAAGAAGAAGACGGCGAGGGAGGGCGAGACACTACTAGATCGCAAGGATAATAGATCTAATTACTGGATAGTGAGATGCTATCAGGACTGGAGAAGGAAAGAAGGCGATAAGGGAAGTGGCCACCGGTGACATCAACGTCGCGAAGAAGTCGGGGAGAGAGAGAATGGAGAGAGGAATGATACCAAATCCATGCTTCATGACGAGGAGAGGGTGACGGCGAGACGGCGATACCCAGGGGTGGTGGAGACGAAGAGACGGCAACAACCTGGGTGGTGGAGATAGCGAGGTGCAGGTAGAGGTATTTGTGGGATGAGAGGATTCATTGGCATGGAAGTCCAGACTGCATAGCATTTTTTATGGAATGGGGATTACCACATGTATGTGGGAGTGGGCTTTCCAACAGAACCAGGAAAGAAGCCACCAAACACACCAAGGACATTGGAATCCGTGCAAGATTCCATTGCATTGCCTCATTTCTGCTACAACCAAACGGGACCTTGTTTCTTAATTTCAAAATATTAGTACTTTTTGTTTGCTTCTACATTTGCCGGTTTAGTTGGTTTTTAACCAATTTAATGGCTTTCTGTCGGCTTTTTCTTATTCTAGTTTTTAGTAATATTCTTGACTGGATTGGGTAGCTGGTTCATGGGTTTTTTAGTTGAACCGGTTGATTTGATCCAATTTTCACAACACAAACATCACGAATACTTCTAATACCAAAAACTGTACATGCCATGAATTTCAGCCAACACTCTGTCTCTCGATTCCACATGAGAAGCCATCAAAAAGTCTCTTTCTGGAACAGACGTATGAGAAAAGAAACAAAAGAAAGACTTTTTCATGGGTTTGGCGGTGCAATTGCTTAGAGAATTGGTCATTTGTTGATCTTGTCTTCCTTCAACCTATAATCATTATATATAAAAATTTAAGTGAAATTCCCTTTTTGTAAGCCTTGATGGTTGTGGTATATTATCTGACCAATTTTTTTAATGAATTCCCATTTTATTAAAAAAGAAAATTAGGTGGAATCCAATATAATTGTACTAGCTTAATCAGTAATTTTAAATTTTTTTTCATATAATTAAATGATTGAGTTAGATTCGAGCATTATTAGACTCAAATAAAAATAACTCTTTCAATATGATTTTTTTTATTTATAAAATTCAAATTTGTAATATTGTTTAAGTAGTGTAAAGTCACTTACTACTCAATTCAACAAGTTCAGTACTCTTAAATTTGAGTTTTAGATATACAGTTGTATTAAAATTTGATTGTATGCATATGCTAAATCACACGGTTATATAGTGTTTATGTGTGCGTATATACCGGAGGGAGAGAAAGGAAGAGAGATGTACTCCACACTCCAGAGGAGCAACTCTCGAAATTCAACTGCAAATAACGGCGGCCCAAATGAAAATACATTTAAAAAAAAAACAGAGGGAGAGAGAGGATTTGGTGTCTTTCTTATTGGATTCGCGATCTATTAAATGCAAAACTAATCCTGGCCGGGAAGCCCGCTCGAAGTCATACTAATCCCAATAATATAAAAATGAAATGAAATTTATTAGTAAAATCCTAATTCAGACTTCAAACATAATTGCCGGCTGCCGTTGAATTCATCCCTGAATTTTTTTAATTTCATATCTAAAATGAAAACCAAACGTATTGGGTCTCTCAGCTGTGTGGAGGATATGCACTCCTTTTTAACAATATATCCATAGTACAAATTTAATTTAGACAATTCAAATTTTATATTTTTTAAAATATTTTTAATATGTAACCATATATTACTATTTTTTTAAAAGCTTATAGCTAAAAGATTGTGCCTATTTTTTACTATAATGTTTCTTTTAATGTGTGAGTCGTAGAAGTTATCATCCTAACAAGTGGTTGAGATTAGTTATATCTATTAATGGAGAGAATACTTCTGGTCAAAAAAAGAAGGTGCTTTTGATTTGAGATTTTCTTTTTTTTTTTTCCTCTTTTAATAATATGAAGAGCTGACAATAATATTCATGAATCCATACTGGCAAATGTCCGCGTCATGAGGATTTGATAGGCTGGTAGTTAATTAATAATGTTTTGTTTCTTTTCTTTTTCTTGTTTTTTACCAGGTAAGGTGTTTTGGGTTCAAATACTGGTATAAAAAAGTGTTCATAACTCGATGCCTTCACTTGAACGTTGTCAATTGCATTGCTCATATATATAACATCTACATATACATATACATATACATAATTATTTGTATATAAATAATCAACTCAATAAATTATTAAATATTAAATTAGTTAATATGTTAAGTAATTATCGAATAATTAATTTATATATATGAACAAGTGGAAGCTATGTTGTTCATATGTAGTCATTACATATAAGTACAGCTTTTTGAGTCGTGAACAAGTCGCCTAAATTTTTCGTGTATCCAAAAAAAAAAAGAAAGAGAAAAGGGCCAAGTGGGTAATGAAATGTAGAAAGTACGTTGGGTTGGGGTTTTGTCAAGTAGGACCATCTTGTGAGGAGAGAAAGTGACATATATTATTCTCATCTAATCGTTGCACGACGATTCTGTCATAGGAGAAAATCAGAGTTTTGGTGTGTGTGTGTGTGTGTATATATATATATAGAGGTGAGGGCAGAAGCAAAGGGAGTAGGAGACAATGATGAAGATGGGGTTGAAGAAGATGCTGATACTGTTGGCTCTGATTGCTGCAGCTACTGCAACAAATACAAATACAGCCCTTCTTCATGTTTCCTCTCTGAACCGAAGCAGTTTTCCCACCGGCTTCCTTTTCGGCACCTCAACCGCCGCCTACCAGGTTTTCCTTATTACCTTCCATCATTCTTCTTCTTTTATATAAGTTATAATCATTCAATATTCACATGAATATATATATAGATAATCTGCAAAATCATTTGCTTCATTACACATAAATGTGCATTGAGAATGAAGGTGCAGCAAATGAAGGTGGTAGAGGACCTAGCATATGGGATACCTTCACTCACAAATACCCAGGTCTCTCTCTCTGACTAAACTGTATCTGATTTCCAGAATTGCTGACTAATTCAGATTTCAACTTCTAACGTGATTTTTTTAATCCATAAAATTCATATTTGAAATCTTAATTACTTAAATATTAAAGCTTTTTCCTCATCTATCCTGTCATCCAGAATTGCCTGGAACGAAAAATTAAATATGCTCTTATTTTAAAAACAAAAACAACATTAATTAACCAAACTGTTGCACGTCTTGGAACTTCGGTCATATGGTTCACAGTTGTAGTTGCCTCATTATAAATATCTCTTTCTTCTCCCATTCCCCTTCGGTCATATGATATCTTTTTTTAAAAAAAAAAATTCTACTTACTTTTAGATTAGAATTTTGACCTATATATATATTTTAATTTTCAAGTATATTTCTTGTTTTAAAAAAAACTACAACTGAGCACGTCTTCACAAAAGTCAAAACCGCGTATTTCAACTCGTACTCCTCTCTCTCCCTATTGAATATTTATATGTGTGTGTGTGCTTGTATATATATATATTTATAAAATGATTTAATTTACTAAATCGAAATTTTATTGACGGGTGTGTAGAAAAGATAACGGATGGGAGCAATGGTGATGTAGCTAATGACCAACATCATCGGTATAAGGTATGGGGGCGTCTCATTGATCAGTAAATTAAAGGTTCAAACTAATGATGAAAGTTAATTAATTTAGAATTTAATTATAATTACAATTAAACCTGATGAGTTTGCTTCTTTTGTTTATTACATTAGGAGGATTTTAATTTTGTACCTTTACTTACACCCCACGTCACTCTAATATTTTAATAGTATGGCTACAATTTGATTTAAAGAATTTTGATTTAGTAAGAGACAATTTCAGTAAAAGGCAGCAATACTTCATTCCAGCCGTCTGTTCACAGCTCACAAGAGACAAACAGACGGTTGGGATGAAAATAAAACTATCTTGTAAGTGTTGAACCAACATTGGATAGGATTGTACCACCTCTTAATAACTAAATTGAATACAACTATTACTGAATCCAAATAAAATAAAGAAATTTAAATCATCTTTATTTTATTATTTTTCACCATCTATATTTTTTTATACAACTGTTGTACTATACAGGAGGATGTTGGAATCATGAAGTATATGAATTTAGATGCTTACAGATTCTCCATTTCTTGGTCAAGAATACTGCCAAGTAAGTAAAATTTTGAATTTTTCTTATTATAATTTTTATAGGGGAACTACAGTTAAGAACCACAAATATAATAACTTAATTTCAATAAAAGTCCAAAACGTTTCAAAATATTATATTGAAGGATCAAAGGTCTTTAAGTGAGCAGAATTGTAAAGTAAAATTACTTAAATGTCCTGATGAACTTTGTTATACCTTGGAAGATCATTGTTAAAATGTTCATATGACATTGTCAAGTTTTGGAAGATCAATGTAAATACCTAGAATTGACAAATGAACTTTTCAAGTTCACTTTCATTATTCCATGTTAAAACCAGGAAGATTATTGTCAAAATATTCACAATTTAGTGTCAATTTTCGGAAAATCAGTGCAAAATTCCCAAAATTTACAAATGAAATTTTTTATTCTAGAATTATTGTTCCACGTTAAACCCTTGAAGATCAGTGTTAAAGTTCACAATTCAAATTTCAGAAGGTCAGTGTTAAATCTCTAGAATTGAAAAGTGAAATTTTTTTAGCTAACCTTCATTGTTCTGTGTTAAATATTCTATAAGATCAATGTAAAAATGTTTTTAATTCGATATTATGTTTTTAGATAAGTGAAATTTTTTTAGTTTAGTTTCATTGTTCCTTGTTAAATCATAGAATATCAATGTTGAAATATACATTATTCGGTGTCAAATTTCAGAATATCAATGTAAAATCTCTGAATATTTAATTGCAATAAGGATATTTAAGTAATTTTACTTTGCAATTATGCTCACTTAAGGCCCTTTGGTTCTTCAATGACATTTTGAAATGTTTTAGACTTCTATTATTTTGGTTCTTAACCATGATTCCCCTTTTTTATACTTTGTAAAATTTTCAAACAAGTTTTATTCTTATTTTTCTATTTTTATTATTTATTATAAAACTAATGTATCCGCAGAAGGAAAGCTAAGTGGAGGCATAAACCAAGAGGGAATCAAATATTACAACAACCTCATCAACGAGCTATTGGCTAACGGTCACAATCTAACCTTAACCTTATTATTGATTATATATACTATTATTTTTATCTACATATTGTCAGCACAAATATATGATATTATGATAAGAATTAATAAAAAAATAAAAAATTGACTGATGAACTACAGGTTTAAAGCCATTTGTCACTCTTTTTAATTGGGATCTTCCGCAAGCCTTGGAGGATGAATATGGCGGTTTCCTAAGCTCTGCGATAGTGTAAGTGAGAAATCTATATTTATATCTATATTTATATTTATATATGTCTTATAAAGGCTCCATTTGGTTCAACAATAGAAAAGGAATGGAAATCAAAAAAAATTTTGTAATATCTATTATACCCATATAAATATTATTCAACAGCTTCTGCATACATTATGTAATTTTTTTTTCTTAAAGCAAGGATATATAAGTGTCACTTTTTATCGATAAATCTACTATTTCTTTTTCATTACATTCTCATTTTCATTCCAGCCCATTTCATTGTGCATATTAGACGAGTAAATACTGTTTACAAGCCATAAAGAGTGTGGAGACTATGCTTTAAGTTAAACAATGAGTTTCAGGAGGGATCATCATAATTAATTAAGTTATATCATTGATTGTGGGATTGAATGACATATTGATCAGGAAAGACTACGGTGACTATGTGGAACTATGCTTCAGAGAGTTTGGGGATAGAGTGAAGCATTGGATAACAATGAGTGAGCCATGGACTTATAGCAATGGTGGGTATGCGACGGGGATGTTAGCACCAGGTCGATGTTCTGCTTGGCTCAATCTTAATTGCACTGGTGGTGATTCCTCCACTGAGCCTTATTTAGTTGCTCATCACCTCCTTCTTTCTCATGGATCTGCCGTCCAAATCTACAAGTCCAAGTTTCAGGCACAATTTTAATTGTCTCTTTAATTAAACTTACTTTATATTATTACTTTCACTTCAATTTCATCTTAATTGAACTTTAGTTTATAGCTAGATGTGTCATTGGCGCATTAATAGCATGGAATCTGATAAATAAATCGTACTATTCGTGGCAGGCATCTCAAAAGGGTGTGATAGGCGTAACTTTGATGTCTCGTTGGTTCGTGCCTTGGTCAGATAAGAAATCTGATCAAAATGCTGCTGCACGAGCTATTGATTTTATGTTTGGATGGTAAGTTGTAATTAGTGTCGAAAAGAAAGAAATTATCCTGAAAACATACACTGGGTAGGGTGTGATAAAAAAATATATTACTTTTTGTTAGGGATTAAAGAAAAGGTGGATGGGAAGACTATCAGCTTCTCTGCAAAATAGATCATTTGTAGATTTCTGATTGTCTCTTCCCCAATACACATACACATAGTGAGATTCTAGTTTCAAATATAAATATAAATATAAGGCTTTTAGTTTGTTTTGTAGAGTCAATAAAACTAAATTTTTTAACCTCTGGTATTCTGTCAACATTTTGAATTTTAACTAATTCAAATCGAACTAACAAAGAAATCAAATTCTTTATTATTATATTTTTTATAGATATAACTAAGGTCATGTTTGGTACAGTAAAAACATTTTTTAAGGAATGAGAACAAGAATAGAAATGGAAATATGATGATAAAGTATGTTTGATGTGTTAAAAAAATACATGAAATCTATATATAAAACAATGTTTGGAATGATAGAAATATAAGATATGAATGGAAATAAATAAAGTAAAAAGACTTAAAATACCCCTAAAAAATTTTTTTCTCACAACACAAAAATATATAGATTGGGCAGTCCTTTGAAATTTCATAACAGATCCCAACATGAACAGTAGCATTCCATAAACAAATTGAAGGAAAATTTCTTGGAGTTGGTTTCCATTATATATGGAATCAAGTATGGAATCCATTCCTTTATACCAAACAGTACATTGATGGAATCTTTGGCTGATCCCCTTTCCATTTTACTGTTTTATATGCAGGTTTATGGGACCGTTGACAGAAGGAGAGTACCCAAGGAGCATGCAAGAACTGGTGGGAAGCCGATTACCAAAGTTCTCAAGGAAGGAATCAAAACTTCTTAAACGCTCTTTTGATTTTCTTGGCCTTAACTATTACACTGCTAATTATGCTGTCAATGCACCTACCCTCCCCAATGCTAGACCCTCCTACCAAACAGATTCTCATGCTAATCTTACACGCAATTATCTAACTACTCATATTTAGACCATTTTTTCTTTAACTTAATTGTCTTTAATTAGTTATTATATTTACTTGTGTTAATTCTATGGTAGCTGAGCGCAACGGGATACCTATTGGTCGAAGGGTATGTTACCAACTGTGCCAATCTCACTTCCTACCTTTTTTTCGTTTACACAAATCGTCTGAAATGAGAGTTCCTAAAATTTTTAAATTTTAACGCACATGACTACTCCATCCATTTTAAAACAATTGTTATGTTGTGTTTCTTTTTTAATGTTTCAAAACAATTGTCACTTTACAATTTTCAAGATAATATTAATGATTTTTTACAAGTTGACCTTCAATAATAATTAAGAAAAAGAGAAATATTAAAAAAGTACTATAAAATTAATACAAGTATTATAAAAAAATAGAATCGAATTTTGTTAATTTTTAGATTATTTATTAACTTTTTTAATTTATATGCATAACTCCAAAGTGATAATTATTTTAAAACAGGAGAAGTAGTACTCTACCTTTATAAATGTTTTTATAAATATAGCATATAATGCAAAGTATTAGAACTCTCACTTCACTTTAATTAGAAAACTTCAAGAACTCTTACTTTACTAATTAATCCAATTTTCATTTCGATTGGATACATAAATATATTTATTTTATTACACTTGAAGTGCACTTATTTCTTCTATACATGCAGGCTGCCTCTGTTTGGTTGTATGTTTATCCTAGAGGAATTAGAGACCTGTTGCTCTATGTCAAGACTAAGTACCACAATCCTATGATTTACATTACTGAGAATGGTAAATACATATAAAGACACACACACAGGCACACAAACAACATAAATATGTTCTTTACACTTACTAGTTACAAGATATTTATCTATATTATAGGAGTAGACGAGTTCAATGATCCAACACTTACATTGGAAGAAGCCCTCCAGGATACTCTTAGAATTGATTACCATTTTCGGCATCTTTATTATCTTCAATCTGCTATCAAGTAAGTAGCTTTCTTCTTATTTAAATTGTTCATTAGTAAAGCCATTAATTCTATCTCTATTTTAATTTTTTGTCGTCTCTCACTCTTGCAGGGATGGCGTCAATGTAAAAGGATATTTTGCACGATCATTACTGGATGACTTTGACTGGACTGACGGCTATACTGTGCGTTTTGGAATCAACTTTGTAGATTTCAAACATGGCAACCAAAGATACCATAAGCTCTCAGCTCAGTGGTTCAAAAACTTCCTTAAAAAATATTGATCAAATTTATGTACCAAATGATTAATTCCTAATAAAATTGACATGAATTATGCTAGTCATGTCATTACTTTTTTATATTATTATATAATAAAAATATCAACAACAATAATGTTCATACTCTTGGTGTTATGCAGAAAGAGTATATTAATCAGATGGAAAGCCCAAATTGCCTTTTTCAGCAGTGTCATTCTGGTAATCAATCATATGCAGTATCAGGCCTTGGAAATTGGTGAAAAATGGTCTGCTTGCTATTGGGTTTCATACGAGGACTTTTTAGCATAATGTAATATAAAAATAAAAATTTATCAAAATATAACATGTCAAAAATGTTTACTAAATATAACATCTAAAATCAAATTGGTGACATCCAACTTGAATCAATACAATCAACTCCTAAAGGTTTTTATTTTATTTTTTTTATCCTTTTTAGGGAAGTCGGGCATCCTCCCAATCGACTTCCTCGTGACCAAATTTTATTAGGGGGCTAATGCCCCAATTACCCCCTCCCCAGTTCATTGATTTCCCCCCGCCCCACCCCCGAACACATGCACACACCACACGCAGTTTTCCCCTTTCAATTAATTAAATATTTATTTATCAATAACAAATAATATTATAAATTTATATAATTATAAATAATAATTATGTACAATATTTTAATAGATAATATTTTTTGCCAAGAGTTAATTATTTTTAGTCACTTAATTTTGCATTGAGACAAGTTTCTATTTGATCATTTAGCTTTATTAAGTTTCAATTTAATTATTTAACATTGTGTGTAGTAAAAACTTTTTCTAATTACTAACACGGGAAATGATGACTTGGCATGCTCAATAACCAATTCACTGATATTATTATATATATTAATCTTATAATTATAATAATTGGCCAAAAGAATATGATTATTATATATTTTGGTAATTTTTTATTTTTTATTACATCTTGCTAAAAAAATCTCATACAAGGGTTAGAAGGTATATTATATGGACTGGCCATTAACTTAGTGATGAGACATGCCCCAGTACAATGGAGATGGAAAATTTGAGCCGAAGTCCAAGAGCGCGCACTGTAACACCCCTCATATTATTTTTCTTGGCTTTGTGTTCAAGACCGGAGAAACAGGACGGAGGAAGGCTCAAGTGGAGTCTGAAAGAGCTCTACACCGTGGCGAGAAGCAGGGCGGCGGTGGCAAGAGTTGGGAAATTTGTTAAAATCTGGATCAGTTCGGTCGATCAAAAAGAAAGAAACAGAGGGAGACCGTGAGAAGCAGTGCTAAGGCTTGAAATTTCCAGCATCTAGGAGTGATTTTTGGACCTTGGAAGCATAGATTCAAGTTGGTAAGTGTTCTATACTCCTCCCTCTCCATTTTCTTAGGTTCGAATTTGGGATTTTCGGTGTTGAGGTTGAATTTCCGGTTTAGGACAAAATCCACCGATTGAAATAGATGAAATGGGTTTAAGGAAGTGTGTTTTGGTATTCTTGTTACTTGGATGTGAGTTTTGAAGGGATTATATGTGTTTAGAGCTTAACCCTAGGTTGTTCTTGGTTAGGGCTCTTGGAAATCTGAAGTGTATGTGGTTGTGTAGTGTTTGAGTGGTCCCTAAGAGCTTACTGATGCATGAAAAGGGTGTTGGAACCTTAAGTTAAGCTAATGTGGGTGAATTGTGATGTTAGGTTTATTGGTACATCGCGTTAATGGAAGAATTGTGGTATCATGAAGGTTGTTTAGGTAATCGAGAGAGGATCATGTGTGTTGAACAGTTCAAGAAAGTTCGTGGAACTCACGTGTGTGGTATTGACAACATGAGGACGTCAGACAAACCTTCAGCTCTTGAAATGCTCTCTCACACCTGTCATCCCAAATGAAAGATCGATCCTTACGGGTGAGTCTAGTCAATGGCATAACAAGCTGAGAGAATCCCTTAATGAACCTTCGGTAATATCCAGCCAAACCCAGAAAACTCCGAATTTCCGTCACCGATTGCGGCCTTTCCCAATTCAATACCGCTTCCACTTTACTAGGGTCTACTGCCACACCTTCTGCAGAAATCACATGACCCAGAAATTTCACTTCTTGTAGCCAAAACTCACACTTATTGAGCTTAGCATACAGTTGATGATCCCGCAATACTTGCAACACAATCCGAAGATGATGTGCATGCTCCTCTTCACTCTTAGAATAGACCAGAATATCGTCAATAAAAACCACCACAAACTTATCCAAATACGGCCGGAACACTCTGTTCATATAATCCATGAAGATTGCCGGGGCATTGGTTAACCCGAATGGCATCACAAGAAACTCATAATGACCATATCGAGTTCGAAATGCCGTTTTAGACACATCCTCAGCACGTACTCGCAATTGATGGTATCCTGACCTCAAATCGATTTTAGAGAATACAGAGGCACCTGCCAACTGATCAATCAGGTCTTCAATCCTAGGCAAAGGATATTTATTCTTGATCGTCACCCGGTTCAGCTGCCTGTAATCAATGCACAATTTGAGGCTACCATCCTTCTTCTTGACAAACAATACTGGAGCTCCCCAAGGTGAAACACTAGGTCTGATAAAACCTCTCTTTAACAAATCCTCAATTTGTTTCTTCAACTCCTTCAATTCAGACGGCACCATTCGATATGGAGCTTTCGAAATAGGACTAGTCCCGGGCACCAAATCAATGGAAAACTCCAGCTCTCGTGGTGGGGGTAAACCAGTAATCTCCTCTGGAAACACATCGGGGAATTCATTCACAATTGGATATCTTTCAACACCTCCTTGCATATCCACATTCACAGAGAAGAAAACCAGAAACCCTTGACATCCTTTCTTCAGATACCTGTCAGCTTGAGCAAAGGACAAACAAAAATTCTCATCCCCTTCAACACTAGGGATATTCATCGGCAAAGACACAGTCTTCCGAGCACAGTCGAGAATGGCATTATTTGCTTCCAACCAATCCATCCCAATTATCACGTCAATCTCTTGCAACGGCAAACAGATTAGATCCAGGGTAGTGCTGCGGTGTTCAAAACGAACTACACAGTTCAAACAAGCTTGAGCAGTTCTTAATGAAACTCCCGTGGGTGTGGCTATCGACAATTCAAAAGGCAACTCCATTGCCACAATACCCAATCTCCGAGCACAATCAAAAGAAATGAAGGAATGCGATGCACCTGAGTCAAACAAAGCATGAATAGAGTAACCATTAAGTTTAAGTTTACCTCTAATCATGTTAGGCGCTGCATCCGCTTCTTGTCGGGTGATGGCGAAAACTCATCCAGGCATCGTGGGTCTCATCATCGCATCTTCACGCCTCGGCTCATGACAACCTCGAGCAATATGTCCCGGTCTCCCACAATTAAAACAAATCAAGCACGGACGGTCACCATGGTTAAACCCACACTTTGTGCACGGATTCGATGCACTACCAGAACTATACTGGGATGGAGCGGAGTCCCTTCCTGCATACTCACTCTGACTGAAACTCCCTCGTTCAAAGCCACCTCGATAAAAGGGTCCTCTGCCAAACCGACCTCTGTTGGACTGATCCCTACCAAACCTGCCTCTGCCTCTACCATAACGACCTCGATTATGATGACCTCTTCCTCCACTAGAACCTGTACTACCACCACTGCTACCACTTCCTGAACCACTTCCTTTACTAATTCCTCCTGTAGGTCCTAGGTGAGAAAAAGCCCGGATCATGGAATTCCTTCTATGCTCCTCAGCCTCTTTCATTCGTCTATACAAGGCACGAATCTTCGCACATAGGTCCTCAAAGGACACAAACTCCACCACAGATAGCCGCTCCTTAATCTCTGGATGAGCACCCTCAAACAACCTTTGAGCCATCCACCTATCGTCGGGAGAACTATTCAGATAAGTGGAATATTTTGCCAAGTCCAAGAACTGATCAATGTAGTCATCTGCTGACAGATTCCCTTGTTGAAAAGTTAGGAACTCGGCCTCCTTTTGCATCATTCAGGCTGGAGGGACATAATGTGCAAAGAATCGTTCCTTAAACTGTCCCCAATTCATAGGAGGATTCATCGCTTCAACACTTGGGAGAACACTCCTCCACCATCTCTTGGCCTTCTTTTCCAACTTAAATGCCGCCAATTGCATCCTTTGCTCCGTGGTGCAATCCATTACACTGAAGATATTCTCCATTTGTTCAATCCAATCCTCAGCCTGTGACACATCCATGGTACCTTCGAAAGCCGGAGGATTAAACTTCCGAAAGTCCTTCAATTGTGAGGAGATACCCCTTCTTCCGACCCTTGGGGCTCTCTCAGGCTCCATCACATTCTCATCTTCTCCTGCATTCAGATCCACAAATATACCAGCTTCTTCATTCACATCCTCCTGTTCTTGCCTATCCATTCTCTCTTGCAACCTGTTCAACGTCTCCCCCTGAGTGTTCACCTGATTACTGAGGCCAGCCAACATCTCATGCATCTGCCTCATCAGGTCACTGTTACTCTGTCTTCCTCTTCCTCTGCGAGACATTTTCCTACGCGCAAGCAACAACACATTCAATTATATGGTTCTGGCCTAGCATTGCAGTGGGAATATAGTCTTTGTATTCAAAACTTGTGCCAAGTAGTACTTCAAGCAGAAACAATGGCCCAAAACCATTGCTCTGATACCAAAATGTAACATCCTACCTCTTGTCACCTCCATACTTAACCAAATATCTTCAAAATTCAATCAAAAACAACCCTGACATCTCAAAACAACTCTCCCAATACAAAAACACAGCGGAAACGACTCAAAAGCACCAAGAACTGGGCTGGGGCCGCGGCCGCTACAGTACCGCCGCGGCTCTGGCCTCCCCTGCATTAACATCGCTGCTGCCTCCTCTGGCACCGCGGCCTGGCTTCCTGCGCCGCGGCGCCCCCAACTGATATACCATATCAGCAAACTCAGCGTTCTGGGGCGAACTTCCGACGCGCATAACTTTATGCTCCGACCTCCGATTGACTCGATTCCAACTCCTACAAGTCAATCTAGTCCCCATCTATCCATAAACACCACTTTCACCTCAATCTAACTCCATATGGAGATTCTGGACTCATAACACCGTTTCAGCCACTTATTGACCAAAACTCACCACTAACCACCTCCAATCGCCACCAAAGGCAACTGGTCACTCAGAGACCATTCATACAGGTCCAAAACCCCCAAATCAACTTGTCCAAAGAGGTTTCACCTCAAAGAAACCATTCCTCTGAGATTTGACCCCTTGGAACCCAACTGGACCAAATGGGCTACAGACCCTTAGACAAACCAACTAGGCCCAACATCACTATGAACTCACACAGAGACACTCCAACATCCAAACCATGCATACAACCTATATAAATATACATACATCCATCCATACAATCCTTTATCAATTCCTTTAAGCTATCCATTATAAATACTACCCTACTTGGCACAAGGCACAGTATCCAAATTACACACACTACATAGACCCAGTATTCCCACGTACACAGCTACTCCCGCGTCTTCTCCGGACTAATGCCAGAACCGTCACCTGAAAGGTTAGTTTATGGGAGAGGGTGTGAGACAATGTCTCAGTAACCGGGAACAACCACATACAATATATATATATACTGATCCACACAGTCGTGCAATGCAATGTAAATGAATGGTATGCATGTTCTTCCTCATACACGGCTAGAACCACGAGCTGTCGTCGTAACAAGACATTTCAATAGATGATTCCCTTCCAACAGTCGGTGAAGACCGATTCTGGGACATCACCAAGCTCACCTTACTCTAGTGCAACCCGGCCAATGATTACACTAAAGCTCGGACCGTGGCTCTCCTTCCCCTGGACCATCACGAATTAATGGTGATTTAGGGAAGGTGCATCCCCCAAATCCACTGCCACCTGGCTCTCCCGAAGAGAGGATTTAGTGACAGGGACATTTCATCATATCATATTATCCTCTGCCGCCTGGCTCTCCCATGGAGAGGATTTAGCGACAGGGATCTTTATCATATCATCATCTCATATCACATCATATCATCATCACCTCATCATCAATCTCTCACTATGCAATCATATGGTGATGATGCTAATGTCATGCTAACATGCCTCTACACACACATATGTATATATATCATTATCATCACAATCATCATATGGACATGCCAACATGCAATGGTATGGGGATGCTACACATCACAATACAATTACGCAACCATCATACATCAACTAGCCGTGTGTACCACATTATATAAGAAAACCATACATATACACAATCAATGTCATATAACCAATACAATACAAACACACACCCGGTTACCTTAACTGTCGTTACCACACACACACGAGTTCCACAAGCTTCCTTGAACTGTCCAGTACGCGTGAACCCCTCTCGATTAGCCAACAACCTTTACAATACCACAATTCTTCCATTAGCACAATATACCAAACATCACAGTATAACTACATTAACCTAACCCAAGGTTCCAACACCCTTTTCATGTATCAATAAGCTCTTAGGGATCACTCAAACACTACACAACCTCATACCCTTCGGATTCCCAAGAGCCCTGACCAAGAATAACCTGGGGTTAAGCTCAAATCACACATACACCCTTCAAAACTCACATCCAAGCAACAATGATACCAAAACACACTCCATTAACCACAAATCATCCATTTCAATCGGTGGATTTCGCCCCAAACCGAAAATCCAACCTCACAATCGGAAATCCCAAATTCTAACCGAAGAAATTGGAGAGAGAGGAGTAGAGAGCACTTACTAACTTGAATCCAAGCTCTTGAGGTCCGAAAATCACTCCTAGAAGCCAAAAAACTCGAACCCTAGCACTGCTCCTCGCGTTCTCCTTCGGTTTCCTCCATTTCTTTCTTTCCCGATCGACTGAAATGATCCGGATTTAAACAATTTTTACGACTCTCGCCGCGGCGGCCCTGCTCCTCGCCGCGGCGCCACCAACTAATCCGGAACAATGCCACTGGAAGGTCTCTCGCCGCGGCGGCTCTGCTCCTAGCCGCGGCGCGAAGCCTTTTCTGGTTCCTCTTGAACCTATCTCTGTCCTGCTTCCTCCGGTCCTGAACACAAAACCGATAAAGATATCATGAGGGGTGTTACACCTATCGCTAAATCCTCCCCTATGGCCAAGGGAGCCAGGCAACAGTGGACTGCACCTTCCCTAAATCACCACCAATTCGAGGTGGTCCAAGGGAAGGAGAGCCACGGTCTGAACATTGGTGTTACCTTTGGCCGGGTGCACTAATGGGAGTTGAGCTTGGTAATGTCCCGAAATCAGTCTTCACCGACTGTTAGAAGGAAGTTACCTATACAAAATGTCCTGTCATGACAATAGCATGTGGTTCTAGCTGTGTGCAAGGGAGACATGCATACCATTCATTGCACATTGCATTCATGTGTTGCATGAGATATATATACATATATATATGTGTGTATATGGTTGTCCCTTGTTACCAAGACATTGTCTCACACCCTTCTCCCATGAACTAACCTTTCAGGTGACGGTTCTGCCACTAGTCCGAAGAAGCCACGAGAGTAGCTATATACATAGGAATAGTCTATGTAGTGTGTGTATTTTTGGATAATGTATCTTGTAAGAAGTAGGATAAAATGGTTTGTAATGGATAAATGATATTGTTGAGGTTGGTTATGAATGTATGTATGGTTATTGATAAGGATTATTATGGGTGGATTGTATGATTATGTGTGTTGTATGCGTGGTTGTATGATTTTGGAGGTTGAGAAGTCTGTATGTTGGTGGTTGTGAGTCCAGAGCTGGAATTAGGCCTAATTAGTATGTTTTAGGGCCTGTAGCCCATTCTATCAAGTTGGGTTTCAAGAGGTCAAATCTTAGAGGAGTAATTCCTTTGAGGTGAAATCTCTTTAGACAAGTTGGTTTTGGGGTTTTAGACCTGTACGAATGGTCTCTAAGTAACCATTTACCTTTGGTGGTAATTAGAGGTGGTTAGTGGTGAGTTTTAGTTAATAAGTGGTCAAAATGGTATCAAGCATCTAGAATCTTCATACGGAGTTGGATTGAGGTAAAAGTGGTGTCTTTGGATAGATGAGGACTAGATTGACTTATAGGAGTTGGAATTAAGTCAATCGGAGATCGAAACATAAAGTTATGTGTGTCGAAAGTTTGCCCCGAAGTATGATTGTTGCTAATATGGCATATCAGTATGATTGGTGTTTTTGGGAGTCATTTCCATTGTTTGAAGTTTTGGAGAGTTGTTTTGAGATTTCGGGGTTGTGTTTGGTTGAATTTTGAAGTTTTTGATCAAGTCTGGAGGTGTCAAGAGGTAGGGTGTTATACGCACACACGCACACACATATATAAATATAAGCAACAAGAGAATGCAACTTATAGTGGCCGTGAGTGAAGTTAGCAACAACTACTCTGGCAACATATAAGCTTCTCCTTATCTTCATGAAGAGACAACACATCGCAGAGGAAAAGAAGCAGAGAAGCCAAATGCAAGTTATAGCTCGTTTGTACATCTCCAATTTGGATCCCCTTCATTTGTCTTGATTTTAATTTTTGGCCATTTGGACCTTTTGTTTAAGATTTTTTTTAGAAAAAAATACTTTTCAAAAATTTTAAGATGTTTATTTAAGCTTTTAAAAATAATCAAAAATTAAAAAAAACATATTTCTAATTATTTTGATAAGTTATTTCAAATAGTTTCTAATGAATTAACCAAAAGCACTTTTCACCTATTTGTTGGTGGCAAAATGATCGACATTCATCAGCCCCGACCACTCGTCGATCACTAACGGCTACTGCCAACCACTGATCACCAGCCCACAGCTGGTTGTCGATCACTAGCTACTATGGCTGCCCCCTGGCCACCACCACCAATCACCGGCCATTGGTCACCAAAGCTAGGCATTAGCCACTAACCATCACCATCAACCGCTAGCCATTAGCCGCTAGCCACAATCATTGGTAGTCAATTGCCAAGGCCAATCGCCGGCCATCAGTCACCATTGTTGACCACTGACCATTGGCCATTTGTCAAGTACCACTACTGACCATCAGCCGTCATCATAGATTGCTAACCACAGGCCGCCATCACTAACTGCCAACCACTAGTTGATTACCAGCCACCAACCACCATTGCTGACCACCAACCATTAGCTATCACCATTGACTGTCGTCCATCATGCTACCACCATTGACAGTCAGCCACCAACCATCATCGCTAAGCATCAACCATTGGCCGCCACAGTCAGCTGCCGACCACTAGCCTCTAATCATCGGTAGCTGTACACCTAGTCCCATTGCTCGCCAGTCACAATTGTCAACCAAACAAAATATCCAAATAAAGAGTGATTTTTATAATTGTAATTAAACATAAAATAACTTCTACTTTTAATGAAATCTCTAAATAATAAATTGTTTTTTAGATAATATGAAAATCACTTTTTAAGCTTAAACAAATGGCCTTGAAACAACATTTAATGATTAAATCGATCATAAAAAAAGTTACTCAAAATTCAGTTTCATTTAATGAATATGTAATCGATTTGAACCATTACAATAGGGATGTAATGGCTAAAAATTAGAATTGAACAAACTGAGAGAAACAATAATTGGGACGATATCCAAATTAGTTCAGCATCTCTCTTGTGTCATCGTCGCCCTTTCAGCCGGTGTCCATCTCCTCTACTTCTGGTTGTGTCACTGTTACATACACACACTCTTTTATATATATATATATATCCGATCTAAAAATATCAAAATAAAATTATACTCTCCCTATCTTTTCTTCTATTTTTCTCTTTCCAAGCATATTCATAATTCTTGAAGTAATAATTCTTGAACAGAATTGGTCACTAGCAATCTTTTAGTTGTCAAAGGAATCATTTTCGAACATATAGACAGTACAGAATTAATTCTATGGTGTTTTTCACTATTTTAATTTCACACTGATTTAGTTTTTGTTACTGTTTTTAAGTTTGAAAAGTCCTCGAAACTCCATTTTATATCTTTAGTTGAAGTTTGGTGCATTGGTATTTTAGTTTTCCAAATGTGAATTTACTATATTTAGGCATCAGATGTTTGCAGTTAGCATATCTAAATTTTTTTTAAATATATGTATTATATATGACCTAAAAATGATGTTGTTTCCCCTTTTTTGACCAATAGATGTTGTTTTTATTATCTATTCATTCAGCAAGTGAGCACTTTTTAGCACTAATAAATATAGTGGAATTGAGTATACCCAATATATATATAGTGGAGTTGAGTCTTTAAATCATCATACACAAATTAGAATTGACTGTCTCCTATATTACAATTATCAATATGCAAGTCGAGTTGAGCATATAAACCACCACATAAGTTACCATTGACTCAGTCACCTATATTGCAAGTATGAATATATATATATATATATATATGAATCTTCCTCATTGTTCTTTCTACTATAAACACCAACCATCTCATTTGCCCCTTCTCACCCATAACTTCCCTAGCTTGCTGCAATAATTTTATTTCAATCTTGGAAAAGTGTGTACGAATGTACAAATGGCTTAATTAGCTAGATTGTGACTCATTTGTAAATGTTAGCAAGGCTGACTTCCCAAGAGGGGGGGTGAATTGGGAAGATTGAAATTTTTCTGCACAAAGTAAAGAAAGTGAAAATATCACAGTATAATGAAAGCAACGTGTAAAACAGAGCAAGCTGAAAAGTAGAGATAAGGAGAAGACAACTCAGTGATTTATCCTGGTTCGGTCTTTCCACTTGACCTACATCCAGTCCCCAAGACACCTCTTGAGATTTATCCACTTTCCAGCAAGAATTTCAACGGGCTTCTTGCTAAAGCCACAGTACACGAGTATGCTCTGTTCTGAGCTCTCTCAAACTCTCTAAGCACTTTCTCTATGTGCTTCCCAATCCCCTTGTGAATACCCCTCACAAGTAAATCTATCTTTCAGATGAAGAGTAGATTGTTTACAAATGAATAACTCTCTAGAAAAGAGTAGATATGAAGGTTTAAGTACAAATAATGAAGTTGGAAGGGTAAAAGCTTTTGAGATGAAGATTCAGCAGAAATTCGGTATATACAAGTTTGATTCGTTACCCACAACTTCAAATGATGTTGTATTTATAGATTTAGGTCTCAAATATCCGTTAGAGACTAAATCTATCCGTTGGGGAAGTTATCCAACGGTTACTCTGAAAAACTATCCGTTTACCAACCGCATTTAATGTTTCTGACATACTGAAATTCGAATTTTTGTTGGCCAACAGACGAATTTCGAGGGAACCGAAGGTTAAAGCTTCCAACGTTAAAATGCGAAGTTCGTCTGTCCATAGAGTGAAATTCGAATTTTGAGACTTATAAAATATTTTCACAATGTGACATACGAATTTTTAAGAAGAAAGTTTTTCTGTTAAGTGTGAACAGTGTTTTCAATTTGCTACAGTGCCCTCGAAATTCGAATTTTGAAAGTCCAAAATTCGTCTGTCCATAGAACGTCCAAACAGGCACAGTAGTTCACTTTCTTTGAAATTTGAATTTTGACAGAGTGAAATTCGTCTGTCAGAGACCAGTTTTGAGACTTAAATCATTCTTGATCTCAGATGAACTTTATCAAACTTTCAGACAAATTTCTTCTATTTTCTCAAGTTTTGTTTTGTCTGAAATTCGAATTTTTAAAGAGTGAAATTCGAATGTCACAAAGTAGCTTCTTTGACTCAGATGAAAATTCGAATGTTGCCAAGTTAAAGTTCGTCTGTCAGAGAGCATTTTTCAAACTTAGTTTCTTTTTGATTTCAGATAAACTTTAGCAAAGTTTCAGACGAATTTCTTTGGTTTTCATAAATTGCATTTTGTCTGAAATTCGAATTTTGAAACTGTGAAGTTCGTCTGTCACCAGAAAGGCTTCTTTCAGACTAGATGAAAATTCGAATTTTGAACCACCAAAATTCGTCTGACAGAGAGCCATCTCTTCAGACTTAATCAGTTTTAGCTCGAAATTCGAATTTCCAAAGGCAAAGTTCGAATTTCTAACTTGACAGTTTAGTTTAAACTTTTAACCTTCGTCTGTTTGTGGATGTTTTTCAAATATTCAAGGATTTAACATAAAATCAAAGTTTGAAAACATCTTTTCTTCAAATCAAAACTTTTTACCCAATCATAACAAAAACTAAAGATCCTACAAGAGATCTAACAGCAAATACTCAGAAAATCTTCACTTGGAACAGCTTTGATCTCCTTTGATATCTTCAATCCAAGATCTTGAGTGTTGGTTTAAAATCATCAAAACTCTTTCATCAACATTCTCCCCCTTTTTGATGATGACAAAACAACTCACAAACTGGATTAGTACTTGGGTTTGCTTTCATAAGCTCCCCCTCAACATATGCATAAGATATCAAAATAACAGATTAAGTGAAGAGATTTAACGCCCAAAATATTGCAATCAAGAACATACTATATATCACCAAACTATTGTAATACAAATTCCAATTAAAGAGTAGTTCTTAAAATCAAACAACCAAATACAAAACACCCAAATAAAACAAGATACAACAAGAATAATCAGCCTAAGATCTAAGTCATCACTTCTTCTTTGGCTTCTTGCTGTAAGTCTTTCCTTTTCCAGATGGCTCAGCAGATTTTCCAGCTTGCTTGGTCCCAGTGTGCTTTATCTTCTCCCCCTTTTTGGCATCATCAGAAAGCCCAGCAAAGTCCATTGGAGGAGGTATCTGAGTGAGAGGAACAGCACGAAGAGGGACAGGAGCAAAAGGAATCTCTGGCTGAGCTGGTGCAGGGGGCTCATCAGGCTCTTCATCAGAATCATCAGAGGCCTCAAGCAGTTCTTGCATTTCCTGCCTGGAAAGAGCTAGCCGAGCTCTCTGTTCTTCTGACAGCCCATAATTAGCAAGAGAAGGACAGGCTGGTGCAGGAGGAGAAAACATTTCTTCAAGCCTTCTCCTTTGAGCTAGCAGAAAGGCATTGTGAGCAATAGCAGCAAAATCAATAACAGGCACAATGCTCCTTTCCTTATTGAGTGTAGATTGCAGAAATGGTGAAGCAGAAATGGATGCCACCAGCTGCTCAACTTGCTCAGACTCTTGGGTGGAAAGAATAGAGTCCTGAGCAACTGCTTCACTCTTCTCAATGGGGCTTGTTTCCTGCAGACCCTCTTCCTCCATGCCATAGTCCAAGGGTGGACCAGGACTTGGTGTTTTCATAGCACCATCACCATCCATATCAGTATCATGGTCAGAGGAGGCAATCTCAAAGGGACTTGGAGGCACAGGGGATGGAGACAGAGTAGGCTCAGGGACACCAGGCTGAGGTGGAGCTGAAGTGGTAGGAATTGCATTTCTTATCTCTTCATATGCATCAGCCACCACCTTCATATTCACTGCCAACTGATGGATCTGATCTTGTAGATGAGCAAATTTGGCATTTTGCTCATCTTTAATGCTGAGAATGAGTGTTGACAGACTGTCAAACAACTCAGTGATCTTAGTTGGCTTGGCTCGTGAGGAGGGAGTGGAAGGAGGGTGAGTAGGCCTGGATGGAGATGGAAAAGGCTGAGAAGGCTGAGGTACAGATCTGCCAGGAGCATCAGAGGTGCCTTCTTGTTGGAGGGATGCATCAGCAACAAAGAACAAATCTTCAGATTTTCCTGCTCCCTTTCCAACCCAATGTCCTTCATCTCTTTCAATGCCCATCCTTTGCAATTCTTCTTCTTTGAAGGCCTCAGTGAGCTTCCCTTTCCCCTTTTCAATGTGCTGAATCCTAGCATGCTGCAGGATTCTTGAAATAATTGCTGCATAGGGGAGTGTGGAATCTTTCCTCTGATCCCTTGCCTTTATCATACGCTGGAGAATGATATGACCCATATTGATCAGCTTTCCACGTATGATGGCAGTCATTACATGAGCCTCTGCCCTTGTTATCAAATTGAAGCTTCCACCCTTGTTGAATATGATCCTGGACACTATGTAGTGCAAGATCCTTACTTGTACACTGAGGTCTGTGGGCTTCAACAAATTTATTGTGGGCCTATTCTCCCTTCTTCTGAATAAGGTGTCCAAGATAGTGCTCTCCTTGTAATATAGGAAGGGCTCACCTTCTTCGTCAGCTGTGCTAGCCTCATCCATATACCCAGAGGCTGTAATGTCAACTTTCAGCCCATCTTGACCTGGGATTTCCAATACCTCATTGAAGGTTTCATCAGCAAGCCAAATGGTCCTTAATCTCAAGGTGACCTCCCATTTCCTTTTCTTGCTGTTATATTTAAGAGAGGCATACCAAGTCTTCACTACCTCATCATCATATTTTTCAGCAATTTCCAACAGATTTTTATATTTTATCAACCATATTGCAGCATCAAAGTTGTTGGATATCAGAAATTGTTCCATATTTACACAGTGAGGCTTGATTACCTTTTTGTTTGAAAACTTGGTAGTGTACTCTTCTTGAATCTCAGGAGTGCTCCACAGTGGCAGTGTAGTCAATTCAAACTCTCCAGATTCAGTAGAAGAAGAGGAAGCTACAGCAGCAGTATCAGCCGAAGGAACTGCAGATTTTGAAGATGAGGGCCCAGCTTTCGAGATTCTGACTTGGATGATGATTTTTGACGTTTGGAAGGAGTAGCTTTACCGGGTTCGGCCTTTCTCTTGGATTTCTCTCCTTCCTTTGTAGCATATTGAGATTTGACCATCCTCTTAGGCCGAGTTCCAGCTTGTCCTGTTCCAGGAATCTTCACTCTCGCCATTTCTTGGTTGAATGATGCAGAATGTGGCTGAGAATGGGTTTATATGATGCGAAAGGAAGTTTAATCGGTGGAAAAAGACGGTTTTTGGACAGAAGTTAAGAGGATTGAAGAGAGAATCAGAACAGACTTAGAGAGGTTACAAATAGGGTTGCGTCTGTTCTGTGGAAAACTGACGCATTTAACGTGTGTAACCGTCTGACAGACGAATTTTGAGAGGTCAAAATTCGAACTTCGGGCAGTTACAAGTTAAACCGTTCAGCACAGCTTACTGACAGACGAATTTTCATCTTGAAAGTTCGTCTGACAGTGGCTTGAAACAAACAATACAAGCACATCAGACGAATTTTGTTCCAACAAAATTCGAATGTTGAAAAGAAAAAGGCAGACAATAATCAAATCAACAGTCAATAGACGAATTAAGCATTCAGAACTTCATCTTTCAGTGATACAACCAACAAGAACATAAGTCAACAGACGAATTTTGAACTGAAACTTCGAATTTTTCAACTTTTATAAATATTGTCCAACATTAGTATGTTAAGAAGTAATAATTCGTATAGCAGTGATGGACAATCATAACTTTGAAATTTTTGTTTTTGAAAATTCGAACTTTCAAGCTTCAACAGACGAATTTCGAGGCATTACCGAGAACTGTTCAAGGCATAACAGACCAAAGTGCGTCTGTTGATCAACCAAAATTCGAATGTTGACCATGTTGATCAGTTCAAAAACACAGATTATCAATGAAATTCATCTAGCAATCAAACATCATACAAATTTCAACTTTAAAAACTTACAGAATGGATCCAGACCTTAGAATAATTATCATTCACTTCATTTTCTGGTTGTTCAAATCTGGAGTGCTTCAATCTTTCAAACTTTTAGCCATTGATTTTCACAAGGAGCACCTGAAACTATACTAAAACATACTCCGATGCTCAAGTTAGAATTTATTCTAATATTAAAAGTTCTAAAGACAGACTTGCACAGAAATGACTTACAATTCATTGGGATTTATCATTCCCAATTCTCTCCTTATTTTGCAGTGTCTGTCTTCTGATAGAGGCTTTGTGAGTATATCAGCAACTTGATCCTCTGTTGGGATGTACTCCAATCTAACTTCTCCTTTCAGAACGTGATCTCTTATGAAGTGGTGCCTAACTTCAATATGTTTAGTCCTCGAATGCATGACAGGATTCTTGGTGATATTTATAGCACTTTGGTTGTCACACATGATTGGTGTCTCTTTCATTTTAACCTCAAGATCTTCAAGCTGCTGTTTCATCCAGATGACTTGGGCACAACAGCTTCCAGCTGCAACATACTCAGCTTCTGCAGTGGATAAGGCCACACTGTTTTGCTTTTTGCTGAACCATGAGACCAGGGATCCTCCAAGAAACTGACAGGTTCCACTTGTGCTTTTTCTGTCAGTTTTGGATCCTGCAAAATCAGCATCAGTGTATCCTTTGAGATCTTCTCCATTGCCTTTTGGATACCAAAGACCCATCTGTGATGTTCCAATAAGATATCTAAAAATTCTTTTCACAGCTGTTGCATGGGTTTCTTTGGGGCATGATTGGAACCTTGCACACATGCAGACACTGAACATAATGTCAGGTCTGCTGGCAGTTAGGTACAGCAGAGATCCGATCATTCTTCTGTACTGAGTAATGTCAAACATCTTGCCATTCTCATCCATGTCCAGTTTGGTTGCAGTAGCCATAGGTGTTCCCATTGGCTTGGCATTCTCCATACCAAACTTCTTTAACAGCTCCTTTAGATACTTGGATTGACTGAGGAAGATACCATCATTTAGCTGTCTGATTTGCAATCCAAGGAAGAAATTGAGTTCACCCATCATAGACATCTCGAATTCTCCCTGCATTAACTTAGAAAATTCCTTGCAAAGAACCTCATTAGTAGCACCAAAAATAATATCATCAACATAGATTTGAACAATTAGTAAATCTTTATTTTCTTTCTTAGTAAATAAGGTTGTGTCAACTTTGCCTCTGTTAAACCCCTTTTCAGTTAGAAAATTGCTCAGTCTCTCATACCATGCTCTAGGGGCCTGTTTTAAACCATAGAGAGCTTTCTTCAGTTTATAAACATGGTTTGGTTTTGTAGAGTCCTCAAAACCTGGAGGTTGATCAACATAAACCTCTTCCATGATATATCCATTCAGAAAAGCACTTTTTACATCCATTTGATATAATAAAATATTTTTCATGCATGCATATGCCAGTAGTATTCTTATAGCTTCTAATCTAGCTACTGGTGCAAAAGTTTCTTTAAAATCAATACCTTCTTCTTGATTATACCCTTTAGCAACTAGTCTAGCTTTATTTCTGATTATTGTTCCAGATTCATCAAGTTTATTTCTGAAAACCCATTTGGTACCAATAACAGGATGATTTTTGGGTCTAGACACTAAATCCCAAACTTGATTTCTTTCAAATTGATTTAATTCATCTTGCATAGCCAAAATCCAGTAATCATCAGTTAAGGCCTCTTCAGTACATTTGGGTTCTATTTGTGAAATGAAAGCACAGTTGAGCATCTGTTCTCTTAACTGTTTTCTGGTTTTGACTCTCTCTAGAACATTCCCTATTACTTGATCAACAGGATGATTCCTTTGATATCTCCAAGCTCTAGGAAGTTCTTGAGATGTTTCCTCATTGTTTTCTTCATCAAACTCTTGCTCCTGGATATCTTCCTCTATATTAACAGATTCAGATATCTTTGGAGGTTCAGTTTTACTCTTATCAGAAATTCCTAGTTTTTCAAAATTGAAAGTAAGATCATCCTCATTGATAGTATGTTTTGAAACAGTTTCATTTTCAATGAAAACCACATGTACAGATTCTTCTATTACATTTGATCTTTTATTATAAATTCTATATGCCTTACTCCTACTTGAATAACCCAGAAATATACCTTCATCGGATTTGGCATCAAATTTACCTAGATTTTCTTTACCATTGTTGTGAATGAAGCATTTGCACCCGAACACATGGAGGTGTGACAGATTTGGCTTTCTTCCCTTGTACAGCTCATATGGAGTCTTCCCAAGGATTGGTCTGATGTAAGCTCTGTTTATGATGTAACTTGCTGTATTTACTGCATCAGCCCAGAATACTTGGGAGAGTTCCTTCTCATTTAGCATAGCTCTGGCCATCTCCCCAATAGTTCTATTCTTCCTTTCTACTACTCCATTTTGTTGAGGAGTCCTTGGTGCTGAGAAGTTGTGATCAATCCCATGCTCATTGCAGTACTCCAGGAAGTATGCATTTTCAAATTCTCCTCCATGGTCTGACCTGATAGACACAATAGAAATACCTTTCTCATTTTGCACTTTCTTGGCTAAGGTTGCAAATGCATCAAAGGTATCACTTTTGGAGGAAAGAAATAATGTCCAAGTAAATCTAGAATAATCATCAACAATTACAAGCACATACAGATTACCACCAAGACTTTTCACCCTAGATGGTCCAATTAAGTCCATATGCAACAATTCAAGTGGTCTAGTTGTGGTAACTACATTTTTAGATTTAAATGATGATTTGGTTTGTTTTCCTCTTAAGCATGCATCACATTCTTTATCCTTTTCAAAAGATATTTTTGGTAGACCAATTACTAGCTCATTTTTAATTAGTTTAGACAGTTGATTCATGTTCACATGAGCTAATCTTCTATGCCATAGCCAACTATCATTATTCTGACTAATTAAGCATACAGAATCTAAGGGAGGAAGTTCATCAAGATCAATAGTATAGCAGTTACCATCCCTTTGAGCTTTGAGGATAACTTTGTGATCACTTTTTCTGATGACCAGGCAAAACTTTGAGTCAAACAGCACCCAGTTTCCTTTGTCACAGGTCTGACTCACGCTTAGCAGGTTGTGGTTGAGTCCAATCACAAACAGCACCTCTTCAATGGATGTTTCTGGATTTTTACCCACAATTCCAATACCAACGATTTTGCCATATTGGTCACCTCCAAAGGTCACCTTTCCTCCTTTCTTGTCTCTCAGGGTGATGAACTTCTCCTTATCACCTGTCATGTGACTTGAGCAGGCACTGTCCATATACCATTTGTTGCTTTTCTTAGCTTTGAGACAGACCTGCAAAACAATGTTTACGTTTTCCTTTTAGGTACCCAAATTTGCTTGGGTCCTTTTAGGTCAGTATATTTTTCCCTAGATGCAGATGCAACTTTGGGAACCCATTCAACTTTCCTGCCAAGCCCATTTTTCTTCAAGGCACAAGAACTGGAAATATGTCCCTTTTTGTTGCAGAAATGACAGGTAGTGAAAGGACTGCTAGATTGAGATGCAGGAAGAAAACAGTGCAGATAATACTTTTGTCTAGCATGCCTTGGTTGATCATATGTTTCAATGTGATGTAATGCATTAGTTTTCTTTTTATTGTTCTCAGCATGCACAAAATGTCTCATATAAGCATTCTGATTTTTCTTCCTAATCTTTTCCTTGACAGCACATGGATCATAGCCAAGACCAGCTTTGCCTTGTGATATTCTTTGGCTCCCCATTAATGCAAACAACATGTCTTTGCCTCTAGTGAGCCTAGACATGCTTTTAACTAAATAGTCATTAGTTTGCTTGAGTTCAATGCATGAAGTGCAACAAACAGATTCAGTAGAGGGCAAAGAGGCAATTTCAGAAACTATGCTTTGGGATTCCAGCTTATTTATCCTTTTCTTTGCCAATTTCAGTTCTTTAGCAACTTTAATGAATTCATCATGAAGCTCATGAAATGCATCTTGTAATTCAGAATAGGAAGGTTCAGATTCATATACCTCTTCTTCCTGATCACTGCTGCATGAGGGTAAGACTTCTTCTGAGGCAAGTGCCATTAAACAAATGTTGGCAACCTCATCCTCATCTTCTTCTTCCTCATCTGAGCTGTTGCCCTATATGGATGAGATATAGGCTTTCTTCTTCTTCCCTTTGTCTGCAGCTTTCTTTTCTTTTTCCTGCTTCTTAATGAATTGGGGACAGTCCCACTTAATGTGTCCCTGCTTCTTGCACTCATAGCAAGTTACAGGTTCTTTTGCCTCTTTCTTGCTTTCTCCAATTACTCCTTTCTTGAAGAATCTCTTGCTCTTCTTCTTGCTGTAGAATCTTCCGAATTTTCTGACCATCATAGCCAGAGTTTCCTCATTCAGCTCATCTCCTTCATCAGATTCTTCTTCCTTTTCATCAGCAGCTTTGAGGGCAAGGCCTTTCTTCTTTCTGTCCAGCCCAGCTTCCTTGAGTGCTTTGATCTTTCCTTCATATTCCTCAAGGCTGCCGAAGAGAGCTGTGACAGAAGCCATTGATTCTCCTCTGGCCTCTTCTATAGCTGTCACCTTGGGCTGCCATTCCAGAGGTAGAGCTCTGAGTATTTTTCTCACTTTCTCAGACTGTGTGTATTCTTTTCCCAGGCTCTTCAGTTGATTCACAATAAGAGTGAATCTCTTTTGGAGCTCCTTTATAGTTTCTCCTTCAGCCATTCTGAAGCTTTCATACTCCCCAATGCACGTGTTCAGTTTGTTTTCCCTGACTCCAGAAGTTCCTTCATGTGCAATCTGTAGAGTATCCCACATTTCTTTTGCAGTGGAGCATTGTGAGACTCTGTAGAATTCATCCTGGTTAAGGGCACTGACCAAACAATGCTTTGCTTTGAAGTTCAGTAGAACTTTCCTTCTGTCTTCATCATTCCACTCTACTTCCAGCTTCTCTTTGTGTCTTCCATCTTCTGTTTGAGCCATTGGAACGAAATCTCCTTTTTCAATCACTGACCAGATGTCAAGGTCAATTGATTGAAGGTAGATCTGCATCCTCATCTTCCAATATCCATAATGCTCTCCACTGAAGCCTGGTGGTCAGTTAGTGTTATTTCCTTCAGGAAGTATACTCTCTCCAAAGCCAGCCATTGTAATTCCCGGACTGTGAGTTCCTTTGAATGGGAATCCGGGCTCTGATACCACTTGTTAGCAAGGCTGACTTCCCAAGAGGGGGGGTGAATTGGGAAGATTGAAATTTTTCTGCACAAAGTAAAGAAAGTGAAAATATCACAGTATAATGAAAGCAACATGTAAAACAGAGCAAGCTGAAAAGTAGAGATAAGGAGAAGACAACTCAGTGATTTATCCTGGTTCGGTCTTTCCACTTGACCTACATCCAGTCCCCAAGACACCTCTTGAGATTTATCCACTTTCCAGCAAGAATTTCAACGGGCTTCTTGCTAAAGCCACAGTACACGAGTATGCTCTGTTCTGAGCTCTCTCAAACTCTCTAAGCACTTTCTCTATGTGCTTCCCAATCCCCTTGTGAATACCCCTCACAAGTAAATCTATCTTTCAGATGAAGAGTAGATTGTTTACAAATGAATAACTCTCTAGAAAAGAGTAGATATGAAGGTTTAAGTACAAATAATGAAGTTGGAAGGGTAAAAGCTTTTGAGATGAAGATTCAGCAGAAATTCGGTATATACAAGTTTGATTCGTTACCCACAACTTCAAATGATGTTGTATTTATAGATTTAGGTCTCAAATATCCGTTAGAGACTAAATCTATCCGTTGGGGAAGTTATCCAACGGTTACTCTGAAAAACTATCCGTTTACCAACCGCATTTAATGTTTCTGACATACTGAAATTCGAATTTTGGTTGGCCAACAGACGAATTTCGAGGGAACCGAAGGTTAAAGCTTCCAACGTTAAAATGCGAAGTTCGTCTGTCCATAGAGTGAAATTCGAATTTTGAGACTTATAAAATATTTTCACAATGTGACATACGAATTTTTAAGAAGAAAGTTTTTCTGTTAAGTGTGAACAGTGTTTTCAATTTGCTACAGTGCCCTCGAAATTCGAATTTTGAAAGTCCAAAATTCGTCTGTCCATAGAACGTCCAAACAGGCACAGTAGTTCACTTTCTTTGAAATTTGAATTTTGACAGAGTGAAATTCGTCTGTCAGAGACCAGTTTTGAGACTTAAATCATTCTTGATCTCAGATGAACTTTATCAAACTTTCAGACGAATTTCTTCTATTTTCTCAAGTTTTGTTTTGTCTGAAATTTGAATTTTTAAAGAGTGAAATTCGAATGTCACAAAGTAGCTTCTTTGACTCAGATGAAAATTCGAATGTTGCCAAGTTAAAGTTCGTCTGTCAGAGAGCATTTTTCAAACTTAGTTTCTTTTTGATTTCAGATAAACTTTAGCAAAGTTTCAGACGAATTTCTTTGGTTTTCATAAATTGCATTTTGTCTGAAATTCGAATTTTGAAACTGTGAAGTTCGTCTGTCACCAGAAAGGCTTCTTTCAGACTAGATGAAAATTCGAATTTTGAACCACCAAAATTCGTCTGACAGAGAGCCATCTCTTCAGACTTAATCAGTTTTAGCTCGAAATTCGAATTTCCAAAGGCAAAGTTCGAATTTCTAACTTGACAGTTTAGTTTAAACTTTTAACCTTCGTCTGTTTGTGGATATTTTTCAAATATTCAAGGATTTAACATAAAATCAAAGTTTGAAAACATCTTTTCTTCAAATCAAAACTTTTTACCCAATCATAACAAAAACTAAAGATCCTACAAGAGATCTAACAGCAAATACTCAGAAAATCTTCACTTGGAACAGCTTTGATCTCCTTTGATATCTTCAATCCAAGATCTTGAGTGTTGGTTTAAAATCATCAAAACTCTTTCATCAACAGTAAAGACCAAGTACTTATTATCTAATTAAAAGCTGTGAACATCGTATTTTGTCCGGATTTTATGCATAAAAATTTAAAATAGATTAAAAAATAGTAATAATAACAAATGATAAAAATTAAAGAAAAAAACAGAAAAACAACAAAAAAAATAATAATAAAATAAAAAATTAATTAATTGATTAATTTAGAAATCTAAATATGGAGAAAGAAGAAGAAGTGTTGGGTTGGGATTGCCAGTGGTTCAAGTTCTCTTCCCACGCACAAAATTTTCGGCTAAGATTCAGCCCAAAATCCAACATACAAAACAAAAAGAAACCAAAACAAAAAAAAAAGTTTAAACCTTGGGCTGATTTCAGCCCAAGGTAATCCTGAGCCCAATATGAGGGCTCAGGCCCAAAGTTATCCTGAGCCCTAGGGCTCAGGTATGAGAAAGAAGGGGAGGAGGAGCGTGAAAGGGGAGGGAGGAGCTGACCGAAGCATGAAGAAAAATCAGAGAGAGTGAGAGAGAGCTGCACAGAGAACGCCAAAGAAAAACCGAGGAGAGGGAAGGAAGCAGGGAAGCATGAGGGAGAGCTGGAGGTGAGAGGGAACCACGAGTGGGGCCGCAGAAGAGAGAGTCACGGCTGAGGAAAGAAAAAAGGCGAGACAGAAACAGAGGGAGCCGCGGTGAAGGGGTGGAGAGAAAAAGAGAGGGCCGTGAGGAAAAGAGGAAGGAAGCTAGAAACCCAGGGAGTTGCACAGAGAAGGCCAGGAGAGTTCAGAGAGAAACAAAGGGAGCCAAGAGCATGAAATCTGAGGAGGAGGAGCTGGCCGCGAGCATGAGAAAAATCAAAGAGAGGAAGAGAGAATCGCGAGGGGGGCCGTGGGAGTGAGAGCGAGAGATGGAGGAAGCCCTAACCTAGGGCTCAGGCAAGAGACTACGAGGAAGCCATGGTGAGGGGGTGAGACTAGAAAACTGAGGGAGCCCTTAGGGCTCAGGTGGGGGAAAAACAGAGGAGGGGCCGCTGGTGCGAGTGAGAGGCGACGGAGAGGAGCAAGGGTTCGAGCGTGAGGTTGAGGGATGAACCAGAAGCAGACGCGAGGGAGTGGAACCGAATTTAAAGGGCAAAAGTAACACCGTCCTGAACTCGAGATGGAGGGTACACAGAGAACGAGCCTGAACTAGAAGGAGCGTAGATGGAGATGGAGGAAAGGGCCACTTAACGCCTCAAAGGTAACCTCATGTCCCTGGGTTTCCTTTTCATATGGTTTACTTGGTTAGGTTATGACTTTATAGCTGTGGAATCATGGGACTTTGTTTCTCCTCCGCCCTCTCGTATGCATGACGTTTTTGTTTCTAATTAGCTTATGTACAATTTCTTTCTTGATGACTTATTGACATCAGGTGCTTATGTAAAGCGTTTGAGATTTCACTGAGCCTGGTTGTTTATTAGATTCCTATGATTATGATCAGAAATATCATGTTTGGTAATACATGTTTCGCATATAATTGATGAAATGCATATGATGTGATATTTGTGTTTGAGTGCTGAGATAAAGCTTTCGATCAAAATCTTTGCATTTTGCTGGTCTTGTATCCACTCGAGTATTTTAAATGTTGCTAGGAGGTCGGGGTCTTAGAAACATAGAGTTGGTTAACCTGTGTATACCTCCTAGAGCTCTCCTCATTTTGGAAATTGGTGGATTGTTCATGATGTTTTATGTCTAGATGCATCAGCATCTTCACCAATTTAATCCCGCTTGAATATTTCATCATATTAGTTTCCAAACCTGAGGGTTCTTATGATGCTAAGAAATTGATTGTTCTAGTTTGATCATGTTTTCTTTAGTATCTACTGCAGGATCAAAGGATATTGATGTTGGGAGGAAATTTTCATTCTTGTTTAGGGGTCTAATTTTCTGGTTGACTCCTTTATTAACTTGAGAGTTAGATTGAGACCGAATTGCCATTGTCAGTGGAATTAGTTTTGGCTAACATATTAGGGCTTGTTTTTTTCAGATTATAAAAGGAAGTGGTGGGTCATTTTTGTTACTTCAAATGGTTAAACTTGAAGTTTAGATAATGGGGTTTGGGTCATAAAAGAATTAAGTTAGTTTAGGTTTTTTGTTTGGTTTGAGTTAACTTTAAATAATGGCATTGCTTATGAGTGCTCCTTTGGTTAGCTAATGATTTATGCTCCTCTGTCACGCACACACGTCCACTAATTTGCCTTAGTGTTCTTGTTTTGTTTTGTTTGTGTCTAGGCTATCTTGTAGGTTGTCTTTATTGTTGGTTGTGGGATTGTAAATCTATGTTGCAGACACATGGGATGAAGTTTGTACACATTTTGATGGGCTTTGGTGGACTTGAAAGTAATCTCTTGCTCTTTTGAAAATACCACTCATTGAACTCTCCTTCAAAACATTGAATCCTTTCATTCAATGTTTCATTCTCAATTTACTGATATGAAACATTTACTTGAATTTGATGATGGTTGTGGCTAGATTTGTTAGTGTGAGAACTATATATAATCCATGAATATTGAGGGGAAACCTGTTGCTACTGTGGCAAGTGTATTGGTACCAATTTAAAGTTGATGATATGCCCATTTGACCCTTTATGCACTTGAGAAATTTGTTATTGTTTTTGGGCACGGAAATTATTTTTAAGGTATATGCTAATGTCTTTGTTTTTTTTTTTTTTTGAGCACTATGGGAAGGTGAGATCAGGCTTGGAAAGAGTGAATTTTCCTCATCAAGACAGAAAAGGAACATCAAAGCTAGAAATGGGAAGAAAGCAAAAGAGTTTGATCCTCTTTCTCATCTTCATGTAGTTTTCATTATAGTGGAATAAAGCTATTACTTGAATTTGCACATTCAACACATACACATTGATAAATTGTATTTGGTTGTGTTTTTTTTTAATTTAAAATTTTGGTCTTTATTAGTTATGGGCTTCTTTTCTTTTCGCATTTAGAGTTTGTCACGAGGGACCAAGTCTCTGTGTGCTTATAGAGTGTCCGTCAATTATACCATGAGTGACAAGTTTCTATGGTATAAACGTTGACTAAATCTTATTTTTTTTATTTTATTTTTTTTAATATTTATGAATACCAATGGTTTTTTTTTATTTATTAAAAGTAAAAAAATAAATAATTCAATGAGAGCCCTTTATTTCAAATTTTTATTTTTGCCTTTATGTTCCAAGTGGTAACACCGTGGGCATTTAGTTGTTAATTAGCAAGCTGTGAGTAATAAAGTCACCACAAATCCTGATTGATTCTTTTTCTAAAAATAAAAATAAATAAAACAAATAAAAATAAATAATATATGAATATATACATGAAAGTCATATTTTTAAATTCCTTTTACCGCTTTTCTTTTTATAAAACAATCATAATCGTATTTATTTTTATAATTTAATACAAAAAGATTTCATTTTTTTTTTCAATTTTATCCTTTAAGTCTTTTTTGCATTTTACCTCGAGTGACATCACCGTGAGCATATAAGAGTAAATCAGCAAATTATGAGTGATCAAGTCATTATATATGCTGTTTGATTTTTATTTAAAATTTTTCTTCTGGTATTTTCTACTCCGAGTGGTAACACAGTGAGCATATAAGCGTAAATCAGCAAATTATGAGTGATCAAGTCACCATATATGCTGTTTGATTTTATTGTGAAATTAATTTTGGAAAACAAAAAAAAATATAAGTAGCAGTTCTATCTTAAACTTTTTTTAAATTATTTCAAGTTTAAAAAAAGAAAGAATTTAATTGCATTTTCCTATTTTTCAGTAAAAAAATAATACAAATAATTTGTAAATAAAAAGAAAAAAAAAAGAAGAATGTTATGGGATGTAGCAATTTTATCTTAAGTTTCCTTTTTGAATAAAAATAATAAAAAAGGAGGTTTTGTGATTGCATTTCATAATTTGAAATAAGGAAATAAAATAATTTAAATAAAAATTACTCCTTTAAAAAAAGAGGGTATTCTCTAATTACATTTTTTTAAATAAATAAATAAAACTCATTTAAACAAAAATTATTCATTTCATTCAAGTTTTTATCTATTTCACTTATCTGTCTCGAGTGGTAACACTGCGGGTATTTAAATGCTAATCAGTAATTTGTGAGTGATAAAGTCACCATATATATTGATCATTTTTCTTCAAAAATATATGTAATGATCACAGTTTGAATTCTTCTTAATGTTTTCATTTTAAATAAATAAATATACGTTAAAAAAATCTTATGCAATTTTATTTTTATAATAAAAAGAAAATAAAAAATCATTTGTACAAAGAATTATTTGTTTTCTTTCGAACTTTTCTTATGCCTTTTGTCTCGAATGACACCACCGTGGACATTTAGATATCAATGGGTATATTGTGAGTGATAAAGTCACCACATAAGCCAATTGGTTTTATTTTGTTAAAATAAAATTGCTTTCAAATATTTCCCTTTCAAATCAAAATAAAGTGTTCAAGATCACAAATAATTTTAATCATATTTTTCAAATTGAGGAAAAACATATATTCTTTTTTAAGAATTGATTAAACAAACAAAATTCTTAAATGAAAAGAGCAAATAAAGGAAATTAATCTGTCTTTTACAAATTAAAACACACCAACCAATTCTAAAAATTGTTTTCTTTGTGGAAAAACAAATTATTTTCTATGAACCTTTCTTTTCAAAGAATATATATAATAAAAAAATCAATCCAGTGACACGCATTTCTAACCCGAACTACGTCGACTTTGATCCCTATCACAGGATACGTAGGCCACAGACTCTAATTCTGGATCAAGTCCACTTTTTTAAATAAATAACATTTTCCTCTTATCTTATTTTTCACAACTTCTCTTATTTTTGTTTTATTTTTATTTTCATTTTTCCTCATCTTTACATTTATTTTTGCATGTGAATAATTAAAAAGCAATCAAAATAATTTTCAAAAGCCATAAGAATTGCATGATCAACTTAAGGTAACCGTTCTTTAGAACGGGTATTGTGGGGGTGCCTGACACCTTCCTCATTTACAATCGTACTCCCGAACACAACTCTGATTCGCAAACCATCCTTATCCTTTTTGTTTTTATTTGATTTTTCAAAATTTTCCTCAAAATTTTGGTTGCAACTCCTCCGAAGCCGGCCCCCTATTGTGAGGGCCGGTTTCTCTCTTTTCCTTTTTATTTTATCTCCCATGTCATCCGCGTCGCATCTCCGAGTGTGACAAAAGCTATAACTTTTAAAGGTATATCCAAATGTTGATTCGTAATGTGTAACGGATAGAGAAAACTATTAAGAAATATCTGTTGAAAGTGAATTGCTGCAACAATCTTATTTGAAATTTGGAAAAGTGTGTAAATTTATACAAAAAGCTACAACTATTTAAGGTATAATGTTAAACATCAAGTGATATAAATTTGCATACAAAATGTTGATAGGGGTAATTAATCAATCTTCTCTGTACAAACACCATTTTTTGGGATTATATGTATTGGACTAGTTGACTTACTTTATGTTGATAAGGAGGGTGCATACTTTGAATAGAGCTGATTTTACTTCCTCAAAGCTGGCCAAAACTGATCACTAGTTTATTTTTAAAATTTGTTCCTTTAAATAACTTAAAATGGATATGAAAAGTTAAATATAGAAAACAATGGAATTGAAATTTGTGTACAGTCTAAACCCAAAATAAAAAAGAAAATTTTCACTATTATGAGGTTTTCATGAGGAACTGAAACTTCAATAATTTAGACTGTAGGCTGAAAGCATGACATCAATCCAAAAGCAAGTATTTTGTAAAATGTCATAATGTACATTTTATTTAAAGCTTGATTTTATTCATCAGTGGTTGCTCAGCACGCATTAACCAAACCAAGATGGATTTCCAAAATTTAGGAACTTTTCAGTTTTTTGTAAGAAATCAGTTTGGTTCTATTTTTAGTTGATTTGGATTGGTTTGAAACAAGTTTGAATGATTTTTTTTAATTTTGCAATTATTAATTTATATATATATTTTAAAGGTTTTTACAAAGGTATGAAAGGAAGTTTGTATAATTTCAGTAAAATATATTTGAAAAATATAAATTATAAAAAAAATATAAGATAATAATAATGACAATTAAAGATTTTATAGTTTTTTAAAAAATCAAAATTAATTTTATTATTTTTTGAAGTTATTATCAATTATTAATTTTTTCAAAGTTATAATTTCATTTTTTTCAGAATTTAAATTTTACAATAATATTATGTATTTGCAATTGTAATTTTTAGAAAACATAAATATTTTTTGAAAATATTCATAATAATTGTAGAAAATATAAATAACAAAAGAAATTGTAGTTGGACTCATCACTCATAGGCTCTTATTATATATGTTATGGGCTACTATGTCTAATAAGAAAACTTAATTTTAATGGGTATCAATGAGTATTATAAATAAAAATATATTAAACTGATATAGTGGGTATGATTTGGTTTGATTCAAGTTTCAATGATCTAAAATTGAACCAAATCAAATCGAATTGATTCTCCCATTGCAAAAATCTAAGTAGCTGGTTTAGATTGATTTTTATCTGTTTAATTTAATGGATTTGGATCAGTTTTGAACACTCATATTCAGCACTATAGAATATATATTCTATCAGGCTAGGATGCTCAAGTCACAATGTCTTCCTAATACCTATCATCCTCAGGAAATTCAATGTGATTTCGTGCGCTACATATGCAGAAATTTTTTATTTCTAACTTCTAAGTAATTGCGTCACTGTTATTCACACTCACTATTATATATATATATATCAAAATAAAATTATACTCTCTCTAACTTTTCTTCTATTTTCCTCTATCCAAGCATATTCATAATTCTTGAAGTAATTATTTTTTAATTGAATTGGTCCCTAGCGATCTTTTTTATTTTTTGTAAAAATCACAGGTATCCTCCTATTGGAAGCAATCATGTTTGAGGTATTATCGGGCACTAAATATGGGCACCTTTTCTAATGGAGATTTAAACTTTGATTTGTCACGTTGTGAGGGACTAGTCCCTTCCACTAGGGTCCTTGACGATCTTTTAGTTGTAAAAGGAATTGTTGTTGAATATGCTTATTAGACACTACAAAATCAATTCTATGGTGTTTTTCACTTTTTTAGTTTCACACTGATTTAGTTTTTGTCACTATTTTTGAGATTGAAAAGTCCTCGAAACTCTATTTTATATCTTTAGTTGAAGTTTGGTGCATTGGTATTTTAGTTTTCCAAATGCGTATTCACTATTTAGGTATTAGATGTTCCAGTTAGCACGTCTAAATTTTTTTTAAATATATGTATTATATATGTCCTAAAAATGATGTTGTTTCCCCTTTTTTGACCAATAGATGTTGTTTTTATTATTTATTTATGTTTATATATACATGAAAAACTAGAATACCTATGTATCAAAAGTCAGGAGCACTATAAACATTATAGAAGATAAAGTGTATCATGAATTATTTAATAATATAAAATTATCTTCAATTTTTCTTTCCTACTGAATTCGTTTAGCAACTGAGCACTTCTCAGCACTAATTAGTATAGTGGAGTGGAGTCTTTGAACCATCACACAAGTTAGAATTGACTTAGTCTCCTATATTGCAAGTACGAATATGCAAGTGGAGTTGAACCTTATTACATTAGCAATGAGTCAGTCTCCTATAATGCAAGTATATATGAATATATATGAACATTCCTCCTTCTTCATTCCCCTATAAATACCAACCACGTCATTATCCTCTTACCCATAAATTCCCTGAGTGTTCAATCCCTTTTTGCAAGCATGAGAAGATCTCTAATAAGCGATGGTACTGTGCAACTTTTAGTTTTCTTTCTACTATATTTTGCAATGTCACAACTCTGTATGTGTCAGAATTTGACTGAGAAGTGCATAGAAGAAGAGAGGCAGGCTCTTCTCAAGTTCAGAGACGGCTTCGAAAATTACTCATGTCATGACCTCGCTTCTTGGGAAGGCAAGGAATGCTGCAGATGGAAAGGAGTCAAATGTGATGGCATCACTGGACACGTAGTCAAGATTGATCTTGGCCGAAGAAGCAATTCAGTGGTAAAGAAACGAATCAAAGGTTCACGCTTACTTAATTGCTCATTGTCAAGTAAGGCGATGAGTCCATCCTTGCTAGAGTTGAAACATTTGAACTATTTGGATTTAAGTTTCATCGATTTTCAATTTAGTCCTATCCCATTGTTCCTTGGGTCCATGAAACAACTGAGGTATCTTAATCTTTCCCATTGTTGCTTTGGTAAGAAGGTTCCCCACCATCTGGGAAACCTCACAAACTTGCAGATTCTTGATCTCAGAGCAGATAATCAAGAGTTATACGCAGATGACTTCACTTGGGTCTCTCGGCTTCATTCTCTGCAATACATTGACATGAGTGGAGTTTACTTGGGGAATGGGAACAATTCCATGATGCAGGTACTTTACAATCTTCCCTTCCTGTTACAGGCACACTTCATGTACTGTTCAATTGATAGCTTGAGAATTTCTCCTGGTTTTGTGAATTCCTCCTCACATCTTTCCAAGGTTCAAGTCCTGAACCTAAGAGGGAATTTCCTTTTTGGGCCCCTACCTGAGGCTTTGCAGAACATGTCTTCACTTGAATTCCTTGACCTTTCTGACAACATATTTCTTCTCTCTGTTCCATTATGGCTAGGAAAGTTCAAGTTTCTAACTCATCTGAATCTAGCCATGACCACACTTACTGGTTTATTCCCTGCTGCTATTCAGAACGTGTCTTCCCTTAGATTCCTTGACCTTTCTGACAACTATCTTGACTCTCTTCCATTATGGCTAGGAGAGTTAAGGTTTCTAACCCATCTAAATCTAGCCAGGAATTCACTTTCTGGTTTGTTTCCCACTGCTATTCAAAACATGTCTTCCCTTACATTTCTTGACCTTTCCAACAATAGACTTACTTCTTTAGTTCCACTATGGTTGATCAAGACAATTCACCATGTCAATCTTGCCCACAATAAATTCTCTACTCTCCAAAGCTCTCCACCTTGGAATTCCATGAATGATTGCAATCTAACATCAGTGGACTTGCCAGACAACAAATTTCAAGGAAAAACATTTGGAAGCTTCAGAAACATATCTGTATGCATTAAAAATGATTTACAAACATTGGATTTGAGTCACAATAAACTAAAAGATCATATAGAAAGCTTTGGCCAATTTAAGAATATGATACACCTGAGTCTGGCTTCAAATTTATTCTATGGTCCAATCCCATCGTCCTTTGAAAAATTGACAAAATTAAGAGAACTAATTCTTCAAGACAATCAATTGAATGGGACAATTCCAGCATTCTTGGGTAGATTGACTACCTTGAGGGTATTGGATCTTTCAAGCAATCACCTAATTGGTGTCATACCTAATAGTCTGTGGAAGCTTCTAAACTTGAGAACTTTGGATCTTTCAACTAACTCCTTCGAAGGTACACTTGGGGAAATTCACCTCGGTAACTTGTCCTATCTCCAAGATTTAAGGATTGGAAATAACAAGTTATCTGTAAATCTTACACCAGACTGGTTACCTCCTTTTCAATTGGCAAATTTTCAATTGCAATCTTGCAAAATTGAGACACCGTTTCCTCAATGGCTTCGATCCCAAAAGAAGTTAGTCAATTTAGACTTATCGGACACTGGCATTTGGGGAACCATTCCAAAATGGTTTCAACAAAAGGACCTCACAGTGCTTGATCTCTCCAACAACAAAATTAGTGGACAACTCCCAAGAAATATCCATGATATGATGCCAAATTTGAATGGTTTGTTTCTTGGTAATAACCTTCTAAATGGTTCCATTCCAAAATCATTGTGCGAATTGTACGAGCTTTATGATTTAGATCTTTCAAAAAATATATTATCCAACAAGATTCCTAGCTGTTTAGGTGAAAAGAATTGGATGATATTGCTAGATCTATCATCTAATGAGCTATCAGGCACAATTCCAAAATCATTTTGTGAGTCTGATTCTGGTTTACAATCTTTGAACTTGAGCAACAATAGTCTTCATGGAGAGTTTCCATTAAACAAGAGAGCTTGCGACAGCTTGGAGATTTTGGATCTTGGCAACAATCAATTTTTTGGGGTTATACCTTCAAGTATAGGGGAGGGTTTTTCATCGTTGAAAATTCTCAGGCTCCGACAAAACAAGTTCAGTGGTAGTATCCCTTCAAGCCTGTGCCAGCTCACTCACTTGCAAAGCTTGGATCTTGCAGGGAACAACTTAACAGGCACAATTCCTTTTTGCATTTGGGATCTTGAGGGAATGAAGCTAGATCAGGCATTGAACAAGTCGTCAACAACAGTTGAAGCTCCTCAACCTGCAACTGCTCCTTCAGCAGCGTTTGTATTCACAAACATTATTCCTTTTGACCAATGGGATAAAGAACACGTCATGCAAGTCACAAAAGGAAGAGAACTTGATTTCACAAAAAATCTCAAATTTGTAATCAATCTAGACTTGTCAAACAATCGTCTAGTTGGCTACATACCAGAAGTTCTAGCTTCTCTCACCAAATTGGTTAGCTTGAATTTATCACACAACTATTTGTCAGGAGAAATCCCAAGCAAGATAGGGAAAATGAAGCTACTAGAGTCATTGGACCTCTCATGGAACCAACTTGCAGGCCCACTTCCAAGTAGCATGTCTTCTTTGACTTCATTGAGCCACTTGAATTTGTCATACAACAACTTTTCAGGGTCCATTCCACAAGGCAACCAGTTCTTCACTCTTGAGGATTCATCCATTTATGTTGGAAACCAATATCTCTGTGGAGAACCTGTGCTAAAAAAATGCCCCGAAAATGACAATAATGAGGCTCCAACAAGTAATCATTATGAAGACAGCCCAGACAAGAAGAATGAGAAAGAAAAGATTTTGTTTTACTTTGTTGTAGTCCTTGGTTTCTTGACAGGGTTCTGGGGAGTTATTGGAATCCTAGTGTTTAACAAGAGTTTAAGGTATGTTTGCTTTAGATATATGGAAAAAATAGCTGATGAAATATATGTAGCAGTAGCAATAAGGGTTGCAAGGCACAAGAGAATGGGGTAGAAACCATATTGAGCGATTTTGAGTTTACTGTTATATTGTCATATTGTTCACTTTAAATCTAATGATCAATAATTTTAGCATATTTTCTTACATATTCTTACATGTTCTAAGGGCTGTTTGATAGGAGTTTTGACTCATTTTTTCTAGCTCCAAATTCATGAATAGATCGTTCCAGCATGTCATACATATTCTGCAATAAGGGGTGTTTCATAAGCAAAGCAAGCACATAAGAAACACAGTGAAAGTGAATTGCTGCAATAATTTTATTTGAATCTTGGAAAAGTGTGCTTTGGCCAAAAAAAAATCTTGGAAAAGTGTATAAGAATATACAAATGGCTTAGCCAGATTATAACTCATTTGTGAAGACCAAGTACTTATTATTTGATCAAAAGCTATAACTTTTAAAGGCATAACCCAATGTTGATTAGTAATGCTTTATGGATGGAGAAAACTAATAAGAAATATCCATTGAAAATGAATTGCCGCAACAATCTTATTTGAAATTTGGAAAAGCGTGTAAATATATGCAAGAAGCTATAACTGTTAAGGTATAACTCCGTTTTGTTAAACACCAAGTAATATGATTTGTACACAAAAATTAATTTGATAGGTGTAACCAACCTTCTCTGTACCAACACCATTTTTTTGGATTATATGTATCTCGCTAGTTGACTTTACGATGATTAGGAGGATGCATACTTTGAACAGAGTTGATTTCACTTCTTATGTTAGTTATATGCACACTGAGATGATTTTATCATTTTTTTCATTCTATAATTTGATTAATGAATTATATATATATATATGAAGTGTGAGTTCCATCTCTTGGATTTCAAGCTATTCATAAACATAACTAGTATAAAATTATCAATTTTTTTGCATTAGATAAATCAATGTTCAAAAAATTAGATGGGACCGGCCGGTTCGACCAATCTCCAGTGCCAAATCCAGTCTAGTCATAAATCTCGACCGACTCTTTTCAAAACCTAAAAGAACTAGTGAAAAACCGGTCAAACCGGTCTCGAACAGGTGCTGAACTTGTTAAACCGGTTTATTTCTTTAATTTATTTTAAATTTTAAAAAAAATTTTAAAACATAATTTTTTATTTTTTAATAATAAAATAACATTATTTTTAGTACTAAATATTATTATTTTTTGTATAAATTTTTATATTTTTATATTATAATATTATATAAGCATTATTATGATACATAATTATTAATAATAATAAATTTACTTAATAAATAATATGAAAAAAATATTAATAGACTATTTTGAATTTAAAATATTTTTACAAATAAACATTAACTTATTTAGATCTTAATATTAGATTGTAAAACTTATTAATAATATTTTCTTATTTTCTATATAATGTAAAAAATTAAAAAATTATTAAATTTATTACCACCGAATCACGGTTGAACTATTAAATCTTTCATCAGTACCTTAACCGGTTTAATACTTGGTCCGATCTTTTTAGCCTTGAGATAGACAACTTTTCAACATCCATAGCTCAAAAATTGATAATTGTACTGTGACTCAACTTAAATGCAACTAACTCAAACACAGCAAGAATCTTAGATAATCTTCACACTGAGGCCCATTTCCTTTCATATTTTCCAAACAACTCTGAAATTTTCTCAAAGACGGCCAAAATGAACACTGTTTATTTTAAAAGTTCCTTCCTTTAAATAACATAGGGTGGATATGAAAAATTAAACATAAAAAATAATGGAAAAAAGACATGATAGAAGCAGAAATAAATCAATATCAGGATAATATATTGGGCCAAAAAAATACCACTACAAAATATATCACATTAGGCTAGTGTGTCTTCCTAATATTTAGCATCTTCCGGAAGTTCAATGTGATTGTGTGTGCTATATGCATAAATTACGACGCAGAATTTTAATTCTACGTACTTGGATCCCCTGCATCTTTCTATCCTCCAACCATACATGGTTTTTATGGATTAATCTGTTATGAGTCAAACTTCCCTTCAATATGCTCTTGAATGGACTGCAAATTTTAACAAATGAAGGCTGTTTTGTTTGAAATAATCAAGCGAGCTTAGTGTTTCTATTTAATTTCCATGTTGAATATGGTATTTGCAAAGAGATATGGAGCTATTCAAGATAACAGGGGCAAAAGGAGGGAATTATCTCCTCAAGACGCTGAGTTGTTGATCCAACTCAACTTCAGAGCTTATGTTCAATTATGTTTAACTGCAATTAAAGTGTGTTCCATACATTTAATGCTGTTTTCTTCCTCCTGTTGCAAACAATATCTACAAGGTGCACCTCTGAACATTTAGTAGCAACTATATGCATAAAGAAGTATAGGAACAGAATTGGAATATTGCTGCTGTATCTTGGTGTACTTACCATAAAATATTATAGCAGCAAAATTCAAAATCTAACACCCAAAGAAAGAAAAGGATTTGACAAGTTGAGGTTTTAAAGATGCAAACTCATTGTTCAAAGCGTACACAAGCAAACAGACAATTACCATAGCAATGCTGGGTGTGGTAGATCCACAGCCTGGTGGAAGATCAGTCTCCATTAAAAGAAGGACCTTTGAATTTGATATGCCTGATGGGGTCATCCAGAAGGAGATTTCGGAATAAAATTTAAATCTATCCTAAAAATATATCAAAATAAAATTTTACTCTCCTTACTTTTCTTCTATTTTTTCTCTTGAGCATGAAAATGAATATGATTCTTATCTTTTCTTATAACCTTAGAGATAAGAACTTTGCAGCTAATAAACATTTTTTCTCTTGAGTATTAATTAAAGTTTGTTCCACCTATTTCCATGACTTTAAGCTGTAATTTATAAGAGTTGTCATTAAATAATTTAGGGTATAAAAGATACACAATTACATAATATTACATTATACCTTATACTAGAGACTAAAAAAATCTTTGAGAAGACACCCCATATTTTGGACGGGATGAAGTATCAATCCCATAACTATCAAATTATGAAAAAGTAATATTTTACTTTAAAAATATAAAAATAAAATTGTAAAATATGCTTTGTTAAAGTTTCATCAGACGGTTCAAATGGGACATCCACCTGGTGCACATCTTAAGATGTGAACCAAATCTGGACGAAGCCACGCATACTCTTGTAATTTTTTAAGGAATTATCGTTGAACATTATTGGTCCCAAGGGATCTTTTAGTTGTCAAAGTAATCATCGATGAACATTATCCAAGTCCATGGTTGGCTTCAGCACACTTTATCATGAATGTTGGCTTTCTGCGAATATGCTAACACAGTCATTACATTTTTAACTGAATTAATTAAGATTCAAGTCTTTGATTTGATAGGAAAATGTTGTAACTCTATGGTGTTTTACACTTTTTCCACACGAATTTAAGACTCATTTGGTTTTCAGTTTTGTAAAATTAAGTTAAAATAAATGAAGTTTATAATAATGAAATTTAAATAAAGTAAGTTTGTTGTAAATTATTATATTTGTACATTTTTTTTGTAAAAGTAAGTTTGACAAAAAATCTGTTTAGATGATAAGAGTTAAAAATATTTTTAAATGTATAATATATAGTAAATTTACTTCTCATTTTTCAAAACCCACATTTTGTTAAAGAAAAAATAATTTTTTCCCTCCTTGTCCAAAATCACAGTTTAATCCACTTTTTATTTTTTAAAAAGGTAGTTATGTTTGACCAAACACATCTTCTTAAAAAACCATAGTTAAAAAATGAGAACCAAACATGAACTTAGTTTTTGTCATTGATTTTATGATTCAAAAGTCCTCAAAATCCATTACATATATAGTTGAAGTTTGGTACATTGCCATTTTAGTTTTCCAAATGTGGATTCACTACTTCATTGGGATAATTGGTCCAAAATACAAAAAAAAATGGAGATTTCTATAATAATAAATGTGGTATTTTTAAAATATTCCTCATCAAATCAAGTTTTCAATGAGTATTATTTAATTTAATATAAAGAAAAAAGACCATTAATTGGGGCAATTTAAAAAAAGGGTATGTTTTACTACAAATTGAATTACCTTAACTAATGTTACTAGTATGTGTAAAATATTTTTTCTGATATTTGATACCAAAAGGAGTATTTTGATGTAAAATGTTTGTAGTTAACATATCTAAAAATTTTTAAACTTGTGTATTATACACTCCCTCTGTTCTGTATTATAAAGTAATAAGTGAGATTTTTTTGTCTCATATTATAAGGTAATATGGTTTTATTTGTCAATTTCACCCTTTATTAATATAATACCTAATATTATAAATTGTATTGATTAGTGATATTTAAAAAAGGGTAAAATAAGAATTTTTGAGTTTTTTTTAGGAATTTAATGATGTTATACACACTTCTTCATATGTATAAAACCCCGCTTATTATCTTATAATATGTGAAGAAGGGAGTATGTGTTAAAAATGATGTTGTTTCCCTTTTTTGTGGACCAACAGATTTTTTATTATTTATTTAGATCTATATATATATTGGAAAACTAGAATACCTACCTATGCATCAAAAGTCAAGTGCACTATATACATCATAGAAGATAAAATGCACCGTAAATTACTTAATAATATAAAATTATCTTCAATTTTTCTTTCCCACTAAATTCGTTTAGCAACCCAGCACTTTTCAGCGCTAATTAATGCAGTGGAGTTAGGTCTTTGAACCATTACACAAGTTAGAATTGGGTTAGGATGAATATGCAAGTTAGGTCTTTGAACCATCACATAAGTTAGCATTGACTCAGTCTCCTATATGGCAAGTATGAATATGAATATATGTATATATATATAAATCTTCCTCTCCTACAAACAACAACCACCTTCTTCTCTTCTCACCCATTACTTCTCTTGCTCGAGTGTTGAGTCCCTTAAGCAAATAGCAAGTATGAGAGAATTTCTTAGAGGTGGTATTGAGGCGCTTTTAATTTTCTTTCTACTATCTTTGGAAGTTTCCCAACTCGGTTTGTGTGAGAACCTGACTGAGGACTGCATAGAGGAAGAGAGGCAGGCTCTTCTTAAGTTCAGAGAGAGCTTTGAAGATTACGCATCACATGGCCTTGCCTCTTGGAAAGGCAAACAATGCTGCAAATGGAAAGGAGTCAAATGTGACAGCATCACTGGACATGTGGTCAAGATTGAACTTGTCCCAGCAAACAAAATAGTCAATGATGGTGAATGGCCTCTTAACTCCACATTGTCAAGTAAAGCACTGAGTCCATCCTTGCTAGAGCTGAAACATTTGAACTATTTGGGATTAAGCTTCATCGATTTTCATCTAAGTCCTATCCCATTGTTCCTTGGGTCCATGAAACAACTGAGGTACCTTAATCTTTCCCATTGTCTCTTTGGGGGGTGGGTACCCCACCATTTGGGAAACCTCACAAACTTGCAAATTCTTGATCTCAACTCTTATTCATTTAAATTGCTATACATGGATGACTCCACTTGGGTCTCTCGGCTTTCTTCTCTGATATATATTAACTTGAGTGGAGTTTACATTGAGAATGGGATCAATTCCATGATCCAGGAAATTTCTAATCTTCCATTCCTGTTACATGCACACTTTATGTACTGCGGATTTGATAGCTGCAGTATTTCTCATTGTTTTATGAATTCCTCCACAGTTCCTTCCAAGGTTCAAGTCCTGAATCTTAGGGGAAATTTGCTTTCTGTGGCAATACTTGAGGCTTTGCAAAACATGTCTTCCCTTAGATTCCTTGACCTTTCTGACAACATTATTAACTCTGTTCCATTATGGCTAGGAGAGTTCAGGTTTCTAGCCCATTTGAATCTAGCTAGGAATACACTTTCTGGTTTATTCCCCACTGCTATTCAGAAAATGTCTTCCCTTAGATTCCTTGACATTTCTGACAACAATCTTGACTCTCTTCCATTACAGCTAGGAGAGTTCAAGTTTCTAGCCCATCTGAATCTAGCTAGGAATCAACTGTATGGTTTTTTTCCCACTGCTATTCAGAACCTATCTTCCCTTAAATTCCTTGACCTTTCTGAAAATAATTTTACTTCTTTAGTTCCACTATGGTTGATCAAGAAAATTCAATATGTCAATCTAACCCATAATCAATTCTCTACTCTCCAAAGTTCTCCTCCTTGGAATTCCATATGCAATCTAACATCACTAGACATGCCAGACAACAAATTTCATGGAGAAGCATTTGGAAGCTTCGATAATATATCTGTGTGCAGTAAAAATCATTTGCAAGCATTAGATTTGAGTCAAAATAAATTGAAAGATCATATAGAAAGCTTGGGCCAACTTAAGAATCTGATGTTCTTGAGTCTAGCTTCAAATTCGTTCTATGGTCCCATCCCATTATCATTTGGAAAATTGACAAAGCTAAGAGAACTCATTCTTAAAGATAATCAATTAAATGGGACAATTCCAGCATCCTTGGGGAGTTTGTCTAATTTGAGAGTATTAGATCTTTCAGGCAATCGCTTAAATGGCATCATACCTGATTGTCTTGGGAAACTTCTGAACTTGACAACTTTGGATCTTTCAACTAACTCCTTAGATGGTGTAATTGGCGAAGTTCACCTTGGTAACTTGTCCTATCTCCAAGAGTTAAGGATTGGAATGAACAACTTGTCTGTAAAACTCCCACGCGACTGGTTACCTCCCTTTCAATTGACAACTCTTCAATTGCAATCTTGCAAAATTGAGACATTATTGCCTCAATGGCTTCAAACCCAAAAGAAGTTAGTCAATTTGGACTTATCTGACAGCGGCATTTGGGGAACCATCCCAAGATGGTTTCAACAAAAGGATCTCACAATGCTCGATCTCTCCAACAACAAAATTAGTGGACAAATCCCAAGAAATCTCCATGATATGATGCCAAATTTGAATGGTATATTTCTTGGTAATAACCTTCTACATGGTTCCATTCCTGAATCGATGTGCAAATTGCAGGGGCTTAGTGATTTAGATCTTTCGAAAAATAAATTATCCAGCAAGATTCCTAGTTGTTTGGGTAAAAATGATTGGATTTTATTGATAGATCTGTCGTCTAATGAGTTAGCAGGCACCATTCCTAAATCATTTTGCAGTCGTTATTCTGGTTTACAATCTTTGAACCTGAGCAACAATAGTCTCCATGGAGAGTTTCCATTAAGCATGGGATCTTGCAGCAACTTGGAGATTTTGGATCTTGGCAACAATCAACTATCGGGTGTCATACCTTCAAGCAAGGGGGACGATTTTAGTTCATTGAAAATTCTCAGGCTTCGACAAAACAAGTTCAGTGGTATTATCCCTTCAAGCCTATGCCAGCTTCCTGACTTGCAAAGCTTGGACCTTGCAAGTAACGACTTAATGGGAACAATTCCTTTTGGCATTGGGAATCTTAAAGGAATGATGCTAAATCAGGCATTCAATATGGGATTAATATCGGGAGCTTCTGGGCCTGCAATTTCAGCTCCCTTATCTGCACCTACAGCTTCAGTTTCTGCTTTTGATCAATGGGATAAAGAACATGTCAAGCAAGTCATGAAAGGAAGAGAACTTGATTTCACGAAGAATCTCAAGTTTGTAGTCAATCTGGACTTGTCAAACAATAGCCTAGTTGGCCTCATACCAGAAGTTCTAACTTCTCTCACCAGATTGGTTAGCTTGAATTTATCTTACAACTATTTGTCAGGAGAAATCCCAAGCAAAATAGGGGAAATGAAGCTACTAGAATCATTGGACCTTTCTTGGAACAAACTTGCAGGCCCACTTCCAAGTAGCATGTCTTCTTTGACTTCATTGAGCCACTTGAATTTGTCATACAACAACTTTTCAGGGTCCATTCCAGAGGGCAACCAGTTCTTCACTCTTGAGGATTCATCCATATATGTTGGAAACCAATATCTCTGTGGAGAACCTGTACTGAAAAAATGCCCTGACAATGACAATAACGAAGGTCCAACAAGTAAGCACTATGAAGACAACCCAGACAAGAAGAATGAGAAGGAAAAAATTTTGTTTTACTTTGTTGTAGTCCTCGGTTTCATGACAGGGTTCTGGGGAGTTATTGGAGTCCTAGTGTTCAACAAGAGTTTAAGGTATGTTTGCTTTAGATATATGGAGAAAATAGCTGATGAAATATATGTAGCAGTAGCAATAAGGGTTGCGAGGCACAAGAGAATGGGGTAGAAACCATGTTGAGGGATTTTGAGTTCACTGTTATATTATCAGACTCTGTTCACTTTAAATCTAATGATCAATAATTTTAGCATATTTTGTGCTTTCAAGATTTCTTAAATATTCTTACATGTTCTATAAGGATTGTTTTGACTCATTTCTGTTAGCTCCACATTCGTGAATAGATCTTTCTAGCATGTCATACATACTATTATACCATTTTGTTATAATAATATATAAAAAAAATTAAGAGGATGGAGCTACTTTTTTTTTTATTGATACATATAAAATCAATGTACTTCTTATATTGATAATCAATTTGAAAAATTTTTACAACATGAAACCATTTTTAGTTTTTTATTTCAATCTTAAAATTTTAAGACTTTACATGAAGATAATTTGAAAAAGAGTTTTGTAATAATCTTGAAAATTTTTTAAAGTTTAGCCAATTGATGGTTTTGATTTATTTTTATAATAGAAGGTATGGAAAAAAATCTTAATAAAAGAAATTAATACTGCAATTAAAATATTGAATTGCTTATAGAGTATTATTGATAATATTTGTAATGTTGCTTAAAGAAATTTTTCAAAATTAAAATTACTTAATTCCTTTGCAAAATTAATTATATTACAAGATAGATTGAATGGATTAACCATATTATCCATTGAAAATATCATATTGGAATTACTTTATTATAAAACTTGAATAATTAAAAAAATTATATGAGATAATATTGTGGGAAGATTATCTCTCCTTAAGCCCTCGAAGTCCTTGACAGTCACAGCCATGTTCATATGCAAAGCAAGTACATAACAAATATCCAATGAAAGTGAATTGCTGCAATAATTTTATTTGAAGCTTGGAAAAGTGTGGAAGAGTATTCAAATGGCTTAGCCAGATTGTAATTAAAACTCAATTGTAAAGACCAAGCACTTATTACCTGACCAAAAGCTATTAATTTTAAAGGTATAACCAATGTTGATTAGTAGTGTTCTATGGCTAGAGAAAACTAATAAGAAATATTTGTTGAAAGTGAATTGCTGCAACAAAAAAGTAAATAGGTGTAACCAACCTCCAATTGATGCCCAGCCGCCAGTATGAAAAATATTTTTTTTATTTAAAATATAAGCCATATTTGATTAACTATATGTAAATTAAGAAATGAAGTTAAAAGTAATTAAATTTATTAAAAATTTATATTATTTTCTAATATTATCTTTAATAAAAATAATTTTCTCTCTTATAAGTTAATTAAAGACCAGAATAAATTTAAAAAAATAATTAATACTTTTGATTTTATCTAAATATAACTTGTATTTTGGATAAAAAAAATTTCTAAAAAATATGTTTTTGATAGGAATTTTTGTTAAAGCGAAATGACATGGAAAGAAAAATCCAAAAACTTCCAAAATATTAATATATATATATATATATAGACTTTCAAATATTAAAAAAATGTAGAATTATATACATTCCAATATTTTATCCAAATAATATTGAAAAATATTTCTATATAAAAAATACAAAAAATCTGGAATAATATTAACTTCATTAATAACATCATTCATAACAATAATTACAGCATTAAATTGAAAAATAATATTAGGAAGTCCAAATCCGTTATAAAGAAATTAAGAAAATTATAAAGAAAATTACAAATACTACATCTTGATCTTTCATTATAAAAAAAACCTCTAAAAGGATAACATTATAATAAATTAAACACTTAATAAAAACAAAAAATATAAAAAATATAAAATTCAATTTGGTTTAGTCTATTTAAGTTTTTTTAAAGTAAAGACCAAACTAATTAAATATAATCAAAATTTCTTAAAAAATTAATTGAACCAAGCTGAACAACTAAATAAATTAAACTAAATAGACCAAATTTAATTTAGTTATGTGAATATAATATATATATATATATATTCTTCCAAAGTCATTGCACTTTTTACTGAATTAAGATTCAAGTGTGGACATGAGAGGAAAAACTTCTATTATATGATGTTCTGCACCTCGTTCACACTGACTTAGTTCTTGTCAATATTAAGATTGAAAAGTCCTCAAAACTCCAATTTCAGCAATAATTAATGCAGTGGAGTTGACTCTTTGAACCATTACACAAGTTAGAAATGACGTGGTGGTCTCCATACGGCAATTATGAACATGCAAGTGGAGTTCAGGCTTGAAGGACTTGTTTAGATTATATTTTTATAAATTAAATTATAATTTTTAATTATTATTTTTTTTATTTAAATAAATTTTTAATAAATTTCTCTACTTTTATTCAAATTTTATTTTTATAAATTATAGTTATTCTAAAAATACTTTTACAAAAAAATAAATCAAATGGACACTAAACAATTACATAAGTTAGTTAGCATTGACCCACTCTCCCATTTTTTTTGAAAGCTCTGTTTTCGACCTCATGATTTACAAGTGGAAGCATATGTTCTTACCAACAAGCCACAGGCTCGAAATTCTTGACCCAGTCTCCTATATTGCATGGATGAATATATGAATCTTTCTATGGAATATATTTAATCTGATATGTTGGCAAAAATATATATATAAATATTTAATCTGATAATATTTAATTTAAATTTATTCAAATTATATATTTATATTATTTATTTAATTAAATATATTTTAACTAAGTGTGGTCCTTATCTTCCAAAGAACATATTGTCAGTCGAGTGACTTTAAGGTATAAAGGATAAACTCAATTATAATTTTATCTTTATTTTTATTTGAATTCAAATTCAAATTAAATTTAATAACCAATAATGGTCAAGATTATTAAATAGAGGCCGGCTGAGTTGACTTTAACACACGCTCTAATTCCCAAACTAACTGAAACTAAATTTTAGACTCAATTATTGAATCTCATAACTAGTTGGAAGAACTGTTTACCTGTATTATTTTGTTGAATTTTTTTTATAACTACTCTTTTTTATGTTTTTAGATATAATATTTAGATTGAGTAGATTTAAAATATCTATATCAAATCTTTTAGCATAATAAGAGGTATTTATAAATCTATCACTGCTCTTATAATTTTGTAAAAAAATTTACATATAAAATTTTGTTTAAAATTTGAATTTGTCGCATGTTGTACCAGAGCACTAACTCTGATGACCTCTGCATGCTTATATGGATCATGTTCTGGTTTGATATTGTTATGAGAACATGCATGATCATACCGTTAATTTAGCTATATGAATTTCCATGTGCTTTTAGCCGCGAATATGTAGAATCAGAATACCGCTGTGAAGCTAAGACAAGGAACATCTATTGTTGTACTACTCTATATAACTAATTTCGAAGTTATTCTATATAATTGTTACGATGTGCGAAATATTTTTTTTTAATCAGCTGTTCATGATTAATTAAAACCTGTTGAAATGCATTGTTGGGTTTATATAATGGATTTTCATATTCACAAACCATCTTCTCACGTTCCTGTACATGCGAAAATCTGGGCTGTGAAAATTTCAGTTTCGCTATGTGGAATTGACATATTTTGTGTAAACCGATGTGGGGAAATTGATTTCCATAATCATTCCCAAAAAAAAATCCTTTTAATTATCTAGCTAATGTTCTTTACGGAAATGGGTTGTCCTTTTGAGTTTGTTTTGTTTTCTATTGGGCTTACGTTAGTTGGGCCAAAAGTTTTGTTTAATTCTGGCTCAATTGGCTTTTTTGAAGCATGTGGGCCTACAGCTTTGGGCTTATAGATTTTGGTTAAACTTATTTTTTTTGAGCCATTTTTCTACATTTAATAATTTCTGAAAATTATATTTGGGAATTATTTTTTGGATCGAACCAATAATTTATATTATTTGAATTTCTAGAATTAATAATTTAGGTCCACTGGGTCTTTTGAAACATATATATATATATATTGGATCATAAATTTTCAGGTGTATTTAATATTTAGCTACTTTTCACTGATCCCTTCAACATTCTCTTGAATGGACTGCAGATTTTAACAAACAAAGTGATATTTTATTTGGAATAATGTAGCAAGCTTAGTGTTTCTATTTAATTTCCTTGTTGAATATGAAATTTGTGAAGAAATATGGAGCTATTCAAAATTTAGTAGCAATTATATGCATAAAGAAGTATAGAAACAGAATTGGAATATTGCTGCTGTATCTTGGTGTGCTAGCGTAAAATATTTTAGCAGCAAAAATTCAAAATCCAATATTTGGTAATATTCAAGACCAGAGATGAGTGCATTTCTTTTTTAAGTAAAATACCAAAATTTGAGATAGCAGAATGACTTCTATTTTTTTTATTTTCAGATTCAGGAAACTCTATTTTTTATTATTAATCTGATATTTTATTTTTTTTATTGTTTCACTTCCCAAAAATATGATATTCTAATGAAATGAAATTGTTAATTTTTAATGATTCAGTATTTTATGTAGTTTAAAAATACTCAAATATTACAAAGGTAGGTAAAAATATACAAATTGTGCTGCCTCTACTTTAAAAAATATTTAAAAAAAAAAACTAATGAATAATGATTACGGGGATATAATAGGCATTACGTACTAAAGAAAGGAAGGGGACTTCTCCCTCCAATATTTGGCAATATTCAAGAAGAACATAGATCAGTGCATTTCTTTTTTAATTAAAATACCGAAATGTGAGACAGTAGAATACTAGAATGTTCTATTTTTCTGATTTTTAGGTTCAGGAAACTCTATTTTTTATATTAATCTGATTTTTTTATTATTTCACATCCCAAAAATGTGATACTCTAATGAAATGAAATTTTTAGTTTTTAATAATTCAATATTTTATGTATTTTTAAAATATTCAAATATTACAATGATAAGAAAACTATAGAATTTTCACGTTTATACTTTCCAGCTTTTGAAAGGAGTTGTTTTATAAATTACATTGCCAAAAAAGGGAAAAGAGGAAGCTTTTTTGTATATTAGACGGAAAATGATTATTTTTTGTAACATTAAAATCCACCAAACAACATATTTGACTCCATCATTGTATTCAAAAATATCAAATTTTTTATTTTTTTATTTCATTTTATTTTGTGTATTAAATGAGTTCTTAGCTGTCAACCATGAAAACGTGACATGCTGCAATTTAAACTGCTATGCGTTTATTTAGTTCTTTATTTTATAAAATTAAGTTAAAATAAATAAAATTTGTAAAAATAAAATTTAGATAAAGTAAGTTTGTTAGAAGTTATTATGTTTGGATATTCTTTTTATACAAGTAAATTTGACAAAAAATCTGCTTGAATGATAGGGGTTAAAAGTATTTTTAGATGTATAATATAGAATAAATTTGTTTATCCTTTTCCAAAACTCACATTATGTTAAAGGAAAAATAATTTTTTTCCTTCTTTTCCAAAATTACAGTTTAACTCACTTTTTATTTTTTAAAAAATTAATTTTTGTTTCACTTGTATTTGATCAAATACATCTTTTAAAAAATTATAATTGAAAATCATAGTTTCTTTTTACAAAACGGACAACAGGCACTATACCTTCTGAACAATTTTAAAATCTTATAGACATGAGGCAGGATTATATCGTTCACATTGTTCACTGTACGTTGCATGATCAAGTGGAGTTACATTGGTCATTATCATTATAAATGGTAATTGAAATCAACATCAAATATAAAATTTATAATAAGTAAAATTATAGAAGTTATGAATAATGCGGCGGAATTTCATACTCCATCTGATATATGAGAAATAAGATTTTATTAAAATCAAATCATATGGATAGTTTTTATTTTTAAAATATAAATTTTAGTTTAAAAGGTATTTCAATAAAAAAATTAAAGTTACACTAAGAAATAATAGGACACAAAAAATAATTGAAGAAAATGATAAAAATGGAATCCAATGCAAGCTAAACATGTCAAATCAAATCAAAATATTATTTATAAACCACGGCGCTAAAATATTATTAGATATACAAGTATAGACGTAGTGAGCTTTTTAGCCTTAAAAAATAAAATGAAAAGGCCTTGGGTTTCAAAATTTATGACGTAGGACATAGCCCAGCCCACAAAATTTGAAGAAGTACATTAACAGTAATTCTCCCATAAATCCACAATAACCATCTGTATATTTTAGCATTATAATTATAACATATTGATTTAAAAATACAACAGAAAATAAAAATTATCAATGAAATAAAAATAAAACAAAATTGACTTTAAGAATTAAAAATGACATTTTTCCTAATTTAAAAAAATAAAAAATAAATATTATTAAATGATAATTGCAAAAAAAAAAAAACAAATATCATTAAAAAAAATTAAATCTTCTTCCTTCCTCTAAATAAAGGGCCTAATACTTTTCACATTCATATATCAAATGGAATAAAACTGGCAATGCAAGTTGCCGTAAATGACAAGAAGAATAATTCTACGTTGCTAAAATCCTATTTGGTGACAACCAATTATGGAAAGATATCCTACTCCTATTTGGTTGCAAACTAAGTCTTATCGACACCTACTATTGGTTTAATGGTTGGCTCGCTCTCAAAGTCTAAGGTCTCTAGGGCTTTTAGTGACAATCGAAAATATATGATGGATTCTTAATTACTAAAATTTTAAGCCCTACTGAGAGCTAAGAGTACCTTCCTTCCTCCCAATTTTGATTCACCCAAAAAAAAATCAAATGAAACAAAACTTGTCCTCACTTCTTTTTCTTTCTTTAGTAGATTTGTAGTGGAAAGTTGTCAAACTCATGAGTTTAATTATAGTCATAAAAAATAAATAAACTTGTATCACAAACTTATAAGAGTTTATTTTTTTGAAGAATGCATTTCCATAAATAAATAATTATTAAAATATATGATTATGTTTTATATAAAATTTAATCGTAAACCTAAAATAATTATTGAGATGCATATGAAATCATGCTCTTTCAAAAAATTATTATTCATATTTTAAATTTTTAACCATAAAAATACATACATATAAGGTGTCGCTTGGTATAGGGTAAGTAGGGAAGAAAAATAAAACTTTTCAGAAAGTAAAACTTTCATAAAAGAGGAAATGAGAGAGAAATTTTTGTAAAATTTATTTAATACATATTATTCAAACTTTTTATGAATAAAAAATATCATTTTTATGGAATTATTCTGTCCTCTTTCTCCTTTTCTATTTTCCTCAAAATGATTCCTATCTACCAAATATAGTATAATGGTGAAAATGTAAAGACTTGCGATTTAACATTTTAAATCGCAATTTTAACAAGTCCATTCTCCATCATCTCAAAAGACAATCTAAATTTAAAAAATAATACTCTTTCTAATTCTTAATATAGAATCATGCAAATTAAATATAGAAATTAAAATGAGTTAACTTCATTAATTTTTCAAAAATCACAAAATTTTTTTAAAAGTATCCTTATTGAATTTATTTCTCTTTCTTGATAATTAAATATAAATAGTTTTTAATAATGCATAATTAATTCTTCTTAAAAAATCCTCCATTTCGATTAAGGCAACTGACACTGTATTTAAATCCGAAGGAAGTAAAACGTAATATGATATATATATATATATATATATATGATAGTGGACGTTGAAATAGTGAAGCCGATCTGGGTAATGCTACTGTTTGGTGGCGCCGACATTGAAATAGTGAAATTAGATGTATTTTTATTATTTCATCCAGTCGACAATTTTAAGTCGAATTACATTAATTAAGAATAGGAGTTAAAACTAATTAACTACTTCGATCTTTTTAAAAATTCTAATATTTTTTTAAAATTACTCTTATTTAATCTTTCTCTTTTTTTCTTTAAATATATTAAATAGGAATATTTTTTAAAAATATATAATAAATACCACCTTATATGTTATAAATGATCTTATATTAGGAATCAAGATAAAAATTTTATATATAGGATCGGAAAAAAATTGCATAATTTTGAGTTTCGTCATTAACACGTGATATCTACCTCGGTAGTTGAAACTAAAATTTCCACTGTTTCCCACGTGATTCATGTTTGATACAAAGAGCCAAACCAGATTTCTTTATGCCTGCAAGTCACGGTCTTTCATAACTATTTTTTTTTTTTGGTTTAGTTTTGGGTAGGTTATAGGTAGATGCCGAGGAGAGGGGGAAATAGTTTTTCCAATTTTCAAAATCAAAATTAGGTTTCTCAATTTTTACAACTTCAAAAAAAAATTTGGCGAAATCTATTGTTAAAAGAATTCAGCATACGACAACTTATCTATGTAAAAAGTCATGGTTTGGCATGTTATGTTGAAAGGTTGGCCCCAAAAAAAAATGTTCTGTTGAAATGTAATTTATATAAAATATAAAATTTGTAACAAATTTTCCTATTCTTTTTTTTTAAGCCAATAACAAATTGTTTATAAATTATGTATTTTATTTTTTCTAGTATTAAGGTATTTATTTCTACCTGACAGTGGAAGGCTATTTTTTTTAAGGTGTATAAATTATTGAAATGAGTTTTATTGTTTTTTACATGACCCTTAACTCAGCATAATATATGAAAAAAAAATAGACCAAGTTTTGATCAAAATGATTAAAGTCAATAGGACTCCAACCCCTTGTTCATTCAAATTTTGTCATAATTGGAAGAATTATATGAATTATTATCACTAGGTTTTATGCACATCCTCCTCCTCCTCCTTATTGTCATTATTATTAGTATTATTATTAGCCAACAAGGACATTCTTATTCTAGTCAAACTTCATTTGTTTTGTGGAATAAAACAAAAAATTTTACACACACATGTACAATAGATATGTTCACAGCTCAGAAAACAAGATTAAATTAACAATCATTTAGGGAAATTAAGCTTTAATTAATATACACATGCTCTAACCTCTAATTGTTATCATATTTTATTGCCGGAAAAAATGCTCATCAAATTTGATTTCCTTTTTGCGTACCTGCTTTTTTAAGTTTTACCATAAAAAGGAAGGTTTTCTCATTTTTAGTCTATCCCTTGGCAATTTGGCGAAGTAACTTAACTCCCCAGATTCGTGAAATTAAAACTCAAAATTTCAAGAGTTGCCATTACACACACAGACAGACAGACAGAGAGACAGTTAGCATAGACATGGGTAAAAAAAAAAAAAAGACATAAATGAGGTACGAATGATTTATAAATCGTGTGATTTATTACAGATTTTATTATATATTGCTAATTTTAAAATTTCTAATTTTTTTTATTATATGAGAAGGATTTGAATTGGCGACATTATTATTTATATTTCATCCCATTTTTATCACTTGAATTAAGCTCATGTGGTTAAAATATATATTCAATTTAGCTTGGGTATCAAAATGAAAACAGATTTAAGAAAAAAACATAACAGTAAAATATATTACATCATAGGCGTGAAATGTTCTGCATCACATTAACATGCATGATTTTAACTTTGATGGGCTCGCCATGTTTTATATTCCCTTCATTTCATAATATAAGATTTTTTTTTACAAAAATCACATATATTGAAAAAAAATAGTTAAAGGTAGTTAGAAGTATTGACTTTTGAAAAAATTTATTATCTTTTCAAAAATACTTTTCATTAATTCCATTAACCTTTTTTTTTCATTAAAAAAAGAGTTGGTTAGTTGCAGAGTAAATTTATAAAAACTATTGTTAGAAAAAACTCATAAATGTCACTGAATCTTATAAAGAGTCTCATATTTATGAGGCAAGAGATTATTTCTAAAATTTCTTATAATATGAGATAGAAATAGTGCTTAGTTTGGAAAACGAAACATATAATGATTTGTGAATATTATTAATTATTATATCATTTAAACCCTAATGGGCTTATGTCGTTAAGCTTACTGAGGACGGACCATTGAATAAGTCCAACGGAAAGATTATCTGTGCAAACTTCAAAATTATAGATTATTGTTTTTTTTTTGGGACCAAGTTCGCTGATAAATTTCTAACATCGATATTCCATAAATAATTTTTATATAATTTAAAATTCAAAAGATGAAACTAAAATGTAACTTAATAGCAATACAATGAGTGATCTCCTTTCATGTTGGGTGGGCTTTCATAGGTTGGCACAAGTATGGCCCACACTCAAGTTTGCATTGTGGATCCAAATGGGCCACTTCCTCCATTCACAATTGACATCGCTATTACTTCCCATCTCATTTCTGGATGTTTTTATTATTGTTGTTGTTTAAAAGAAAAAAATGTTGTGCTGTTCACAAATCATGAATATAATGTAATTTATTTGTTGTTGTTGTTTAAAAATATATAAAATGTTGTGTTGCTCACAAATCATGAATATAATGTGACTTATTTTGGATTCCATGTAAATGCACAAAACTCATTATCTTATTTATTTGTTAAAAGAAATATTATCTGTCACACCAAAAATAAAATAAAATTACTACTTCTGGATTTTTTCCTATGTTAGAATTGTTAGTTTAATCAAAATTATAAAATTTCTTACCCAATTCCTTAACTTATTTTATAGCATAACTACCAATTATGTATATGTTTTTATTTAAATTAACTTGAAAAAATAAATCTTTGTAAAAAAATATTTTATATATATATATATATATATATATATGTATGTATGAATATAACTTTTAGTGACTAGAAATGTAACAAAATTGCTAGCGTAAGCGCAAACCTAATGTTTCTTGTCATTATAATGTCACGATATAAATGACTATTTTATTAAAATTGAAACTTCAATTATTTGATTTGATGTGGGCATGAAGGGGTTGAGCTATAAAAAATAGTGCTATCTAGGCTTTTGTGCTCGTGGCAATTTTTTTTTTTTTACTTTTTTGGCCTGAGTGCTCATGGCAATTTAAATAAAAAATTACTTGTTACAAACGTGTACAGCTACTGGTCAAATCAAAGACTGTACTGCGATCAGTATATATAAAAAAAAGTATATATAAAAAAAAAAAGATTGTACTGCAATCCGCTGCCGTTTCTTAAAATAAACATTAAAAATTTTAACGGAATTATCTAGAGTAAATTAGAAGATTAAAATTAGTTAATAATATTAATTTTTTTAAAAAAATTATTCTCATATTTGTCCAAACTTATTTTTATTGAGAGTCAAATCATTTTAATAATGAGTAATAATTGATAAATGAGTGGGTAGATTCTATTTTATGAAATATTTTAAATTAAATTAAATAAAAATATTTTTTGTGATATGTAATAAATATTATATCATATTAAAAAAAGATAAGATGAAGTGAAAAGCCTTGTAACTGAAGGAAGGGAATACTATTATTAAATTATTATTTTAAATTACAATATATTCTCTCCCTCTGATTTTATGTATAGGACTTTTTGTTCTGATTTTAAATATAAGATCATTTATAATATATGAAGTAGTATTTATTATATATTTTTTAAAAATATCCCTATTTATTATATCCAAAGAGAAAGAGAGAGGTTAAATAAGGATAGTTTCGAGAAAATATTAAAATTTTTTTAAAAAATAAAATAATTAATTAATTTTAATTTTTATTCTTAATCTATATAATTTAATTAAAAAAATCTTAAATTAAGAATCACAGTTTAAATACTATAGTCTGTTAAGAGTACTTTTGTTTTCGGTTGTAAATTTGATTATGAATTCAACAGTCAAACAGTGGAAACAACGTGGGATGTTTCATTGTTCTTCATAAAATACAATCTTGAAGTTGACTATTCGGAACTATGTTTAGGTGACCTTTACGTGATTTTCTTAAAAAAAAATTCTAAAAAAATACTACAAAAAAAGTCACACATCAACATATAATATAAAAAAATAAGGAGAAAAAAAGTTTGCAAATCATAAATAGTAAAACTTATTTTGTGTTTTATGCAGATACATTGAATTCACTCTAATTTGATTTGATGTGTGCATGAAGGGGTTGAGCTATAAAAAATAGTGCTATCTACGCTTTTGTGCTCGTGGCAATTTTTTTTTTACTTTTTTGGCGTGAGTGCTCATGGCAATTTAAATAAAAAAAATTACTTGTTACAAACGTGTACAGCTCCTAGTCAAATCAAAGACAATGGACCTAATTGGCCCAAAAAAATTGGACAGTGGACCTGAAATAAATTTATGTCAACTTTCTTTAACAACTATTTTCAAATTATATTTTTTTCGTTTTTTTTTCAATATGATGTTGTTGTATTTGCGCGTTAACAAGAGTTGTAAACATAAATCTTACATATTCAAAATATTGAATTATTTTACAAAAAAAAATTAAAGTGGCATAAAATTTGCAATGTTAACAAAGTTTCCCAAAAAATCAAATATAGAAAATAACTTAAAAATAATGATTAGATTTAAAAATTTGAATCAAAGATATTTAAATATCTATTTGAGGGCCATAACAGATTAAATAAAATCAGAGGACAAAAAAATGAACATTTTTATTGTCTTTTTTATTAATAAACAAGTAACAACCCACTTAATATTCAAAGAGGGCCAAATTGAACTCCAACGAATTCAAGTGAAGTTGGTAGGACTACAATGATAGTTTTTCTTAATTATCTTGTGATAAAAATTTCATATATCTTATTTTAATATACTTTTATTATGATCAAATTAGCCTCACATCGCATCTTAAATAATTAAAACGTGACGAAATCTTTAAAAATCATATAAAATAATTAAAATTTTGCCAAGTAGTGGATCAATTTAACCTTGTCAAAAGAATTGAAACTGAATGTCAACGCAAATATTAGTTCAAGATTCATTATTTTGATCGAGCTGCAATCAAATTGGTCATAATTAAATTCATAATTTTACTTTTTTAATCAATTTTATCATTTATTGATTGATTTTTAATTGAATTAATTTTTCAAATGTTCTTAACCAAATGGAATCAGAAAATATTAATAGGGAGTGAAATTTTGGAGGGCAAAATTAAAAAATTTACAGGGGGCAGAATTAAAATTTTTTCAAAGGAATAATATTATCTACATATATAATGCATACACATATAGAAGGAAATAAAAAATTAGGTGGTGGCTCCCCTTTTTTTTATAATATGGACTTGTCTCCCTGTTGTGGTTAAGATTCAATTTGCTTGTTCGTGGATCATAATTATTGATTTAATCTAAGTCTAGAAACAATAATTGAAACTATTTAAATCTTTTTTTATAATTATTTGAACATTTAAAACTTACAATAATATTAAGTGTAAAACTAGACAACCTAAATCATTGTAAAGGGAGATTGTCCCCAAAAAAAACGGGTCAATGTGAAGGGAGGGTGGGGATGGTTAATTGTGAGATAATGGGTGGGGCTGGAACTAAGGATTCCTCCCTTCCTACCAGGAAGCTTCCAACACATTACTCCCTCCGGCTTGTTTGTTTGTTTGTTTGTACTCATTTTGTTCATAATTTATTAATCATTTTACCTATACTAAAAAAACTGTTTAAAATAGGTAACATTTTTAAATTTTGTAAAGTTTATCATAACTTTTTAATATTACTCTCATTAAATTATAACAAACTTTAATTATTTCTTTCTTAATACTCCTTTTGATCCTAAATATAAATAATTAATTCATACCAATAAATAAATATTATTAAAAGTAGTTGAAATTATTAAATTTGTCAAAATTTTGAATTAATTTATAAAAATACTCTCATTTAATGTTTAAAATTTATACCATGTAATTGATGAAACTAATTGTATTTACTTATTTAATGAGGGGCAAAATTGGATAAACAAATAAATGCATGAGACAACCCACATTTGTGTCTTATATTTTCAACAACAAAAAAGAAAGTATCTCAAATGTATCTTATACTCCCTCTAATCCAAAATATAAGTAATGTTTAAAAAAATTATCTTGATTCAAAATATAAGTCGTGCTTAGATAAAGTATGATTTATTAATGATTATTTTCTAATTTAGCCCTTGACTTCAATTAAGATGTTAGAGATTAAAAAGAGAATATAATGTAGTTAATAACAATAATAGTAAAAAAACTAATTTTTTTGACATATTTATAGAGTTAATTAACCTTTAACTTCTTTATTTAATACTCCCTCCATCCCATTTTATTTGATGTTTTAAGGTTTTTTACACAGATTAATAAAACTATTAAATGACTTAAATTATAGTAAAATTTAATAATATTTTACCAAATTATCCTTGAATGAAATGTTAAAAGAAAACTCATATTTCATCTACCATTATTTTTAATGAAAGGTAAAAAGAGTAAAAAGGATAATGAATACTTCATTGATAATATAAAATTATAGATAAATTGAAATATTTAAAATTTTTTAAAACAATAAATAAAATAGGACGAAGAGAGAATGTGTAAAGTTTATGAAAGCATGACATATATTTTGAACTGAAAGAGAGTATTTAGGACCAAAGATAGTATCTCTCCACCATAATTATCTAATGAGGGACAAACATATAAATAAATATTTAATACTTATAAAGTAACTTATTTGTGCATATCTAAATCTTTTTAAGACATAATTTAAACTAATTAGGAATAGAAAAACTATATATCATTTGAGGTTTTAGTACACAGAATTATAATTAATTACCATAAAATTTTAAAATGACAAACTAATAAAAGCAATTTTTTTAAAGTGACATAAAAAGAAATAGAGGAAGTATACCCATTCGGGTTTAAAATATAGTCAAATTTCAAAAATTGTACATATACTAATGAAAAGGCGTTAAAAGTTTATTAACTCATTACATTAATAACAAAATTATAGTTTTTTTTTCACTATTATCCCTATTAAATGTAATAAATTTGTCTCTCCATTCTTAATTGAAGTTAAGAGTAAAACAAGGAAAAAAACCATCAATGCATTAATGTTACTTAAACATGACTTATAGTACTCCCTATGTTTTTTTTATCTATTACTCCTTCCGATTTCTATTATAAGATATTTTTAACTACCACACGTGAATTAAGGAAAGTTGATTACAGTCTAGAATTGATGAAAAAAAATTCTAACATTCTCATTTTACCCTTAAGGAGAGAATAAAAATACATTAAATTAATAATGATGGTAGGAGGAGAGAGAAATTAATTAAGACTTGTAATGAAAGCATTCAATAGGGGTAAAATTGAGACTAAAATTGAATTTATTACTTAACATCTTATATTTTGGACCAGACAAGTTTTCTAAATAACACTCTATAATAGGAATCGAAGGGAGTACATTTTAAGAAATTTTTTATTTTTCTTTGTCTCTTATTTTAAAATTTTAAGGTAATATTAATTACTATTTTTTCACTTATACCCTCATCTGTTATCTTAAAAGTAAAAAATAATATTAATTGTTATTTTTTATCTATTTATTTTTATATGGATATATTAGTAAATTTAACAGAAACTCTAACATATTAATTATCTTTCTTAATTTGTATGATAAAATCTTACTCCCTCCGGTTCATATTATAAGACATTTTGTATGAAAAATTTTTTATCCAAAATATATGATATTGGATTTTTTTCCCATTTTACCCCCTATTTTTAATGTTTCCTCCCTCCTTATTTATAACCCTACAATAATAATAGAATAAGATATTTAATGAGGATAAAATAGAAAATATAAATACTTTTTACATTAATTTTAGTTAAAAAAATAATTTTTTTAATATATGTATAATTAATATAAAATATTTTATAATATAAATAATAATAAATAATATTTGAAAAGAAAAGAATAGAATGTAGTATAATTTACAATACGTTACCTTTCACTAAATGCATTTTTTATGTTTCCAAGAAAAATGCATTTTTAATATGTATTAAATTAACAATACATAAAAGTTACAATTAAAGTCAACTTGCCAGCCTCCCGCCCAGATTAGTCAAAAAAGAACTTGCCTTCCTCCCTCTTTTTGGTTTTCCCGTCACCATGTTTGACTTTTCATCTCTTCGTACTTCCAAAGTACCCGTGTTACCAGCTCAGACTGGATCCCACTTCCCCTCCACACGTGCTCCACTTTCGGGACCTTTTAATTTTTAACTGAACAAAATTTTGAGAGACTAAAATTTAATAAGAATAATATAAAGCCCTCGTCCCACTTTATAGCGGTTAAAATTGGTCAAGTATGATAGTTTAATTTAAAAAGTCTAAAAAAATGAGTGGATTTGAGTCTCAATTTTGAAAGTAAATATATAATTCAGACTTTTTGAGTCCGGCCCGAGACTTTTTTCTTTTTCTTTTATTTTTAATTTAAAATATTAAAAAATACATATTATTTTATTAATTAATGATATATAAATTGTAAAATTTAAATATTATGCTAATTTTTTATGAATTATAATAATAATTAGTTGTATTAATTTAAATAATTGTATAAAAAAATTTATTAAAAAATATTAAAAAATTAAAAAAAGGCCGCGGGCAGGCCCCTATGCCCGATCCCGCGGGCTCAGACTTGTAAAATCAAGCCTGTTTTTCAATTCGGACTTTTTGATCCGGTCCGACCTTAATTGACAGTTCTATCCCCCTTCCCCTCCACACTTGCTCCACTTTCAGGACCTTTTACTTTTTAACTGAACAAAATTTTAGAAGACTCAAATTTAATAAGAATAATATATAGCCCTCAGATGCTACATATTACCTAGAAGATTTATTTGATTATTTTTATAAGGTATTATGTCATATTTTAATTTTTTTATATCTTAATTACTTTACTGCCAGCCTCATAAGTAGTTACCCTTAATTTATTTTTATTTGTCAATTATTTTTTTTGTTGATATTCTTTTTCTTTTGACATAATAATTGATAATTTAATGATAAGGATAAAATTGATATATTATGCTAATTTTTTATAACTTTAAGAGTACAATGAACTTTTCCTAATACTTGTGCAATAATTGAAAACATCCTATAAAAATAATCGATGGGAGTATAAGTTAGATTGTAGAACCCAATATTTTCAAAATTAGATCGGTCATCAAACTGATTAAGACACGGGTTCAAAATTTATTGATTCAACTATAATAATATTAATACATTTTTTAATTTTGTATACTATTATAAAGAAAATAAAAAAAAATAGATGATCATATCTCATATATTGCACGAGATCTACCAAAATTGATAAAAATTGATATTATAAAAAATATAAATAATTAAGTTCATAAAAAGGCAATGATACACAATTCTTGAAATTTGAGTAAAAAAGAAGTAAAAAAAATAATAGAGTTATGTGATTTGAAATTTGAATTTAAAAATATATTTGTGTTATTTGGGAGAGAATAATGGAAGAAAACATAGAAGTTAAATGAAAGAGAGAGAACAAAAAATGAAAAGAAAAATAGAAAGAAAGAGAAAATATATGGTGATATATTTAAAAAATTATAAACTGCAGAAAATTAAAATAATTTCAAATTAAAATTTAAAGTGAAAAATCTGAAAACAATTTAAAATTATTGAAAATGTCAAAGAGAGTAGGAGAAATAAAAGTTAAAAATAAAAATATGAAAATAATTTTTTTAAAAGAAAATACTAATTAAAGAGAGTCGGGGAGAGTACTGTTCATAATAGTACTTATAAACACTAAAATCCCTTTGAGAAATATTGAAATATAAGGGATATTACTAATAAGTTTTATAATTTAATATTTAAATTTAAATAAGTTAATATTTACTCATAATTGTATTTTAACTTCAAAACAATCAACTAAAAATCTATCATCATATTATTTGTTAAGTAAGTTTATAATTATTAATAAGCATGTAGAATGAAAATACTTTTATAATATTATAATATAAAAAAATTTATCCAAAAAATAATGCTATTTTTTACTAAAAAATGATTATATTTTGTCATAAATCTAAAAAAAATAAAAAAATTTTGATCGGTTCTTGAACAAATTTTTTTTTATTTTCCAAACTGGTTCTAGCACCACTTTACTGATTCTTGGGCGGTTTAGTCCACTTCAAACAACACTAGTAATACATATGCTTAAAGTATTGATTATTGACATAATCAATCACTAATTCAATATTCAATATAAAACATAAAATTTACAACAAGGTGAACTATAAGCATTAATGGTTTTTTGAGCAAAATATAACAAAAACATAAATAAAATATTGCCAAGACGTAATATGTCAGAAATTATTTACCAAACTATAACATTCAAAGCCAAACTACAAATATGCGACAAGTTTGCTGAAAAAAAAGGTGGTATTGCATAATCGATTTTAGTTTGTTTTCAGTTTTTCACTTAACAAAAAAGCCAAGTTGAATACCTGATTTTCGACTTGGTTTTATATTTTTTTGAAAGAAAATTAGAGGTGTCGAATGTCAGAGTTGAATACCTGATATTCAACTTCTTTACTTTTAAAATTCTGGCTTCACTTTTGTGAAGTGGCTTTTTGGGAAAAAATAGAGAAATGGGACCCCCAAAAAATTTATTTAGGAAATGGGACCTGAGCCAAAAAAATAGTTCCACTAAAGAATTAAGGAGTTTTGATCAGAAATTACTCAAGTGAAATTACAAAATTGCCCTAAAACATCATTAAAAAAATAGAGCATAAGAGGGAACTTTTGAGGGCTCAAAATGTTTTTTTTTTTGGGGGGGGGTGTGTGGACAACATTTAAACAATTTGACAGTGAAGAGCTGGTGAGGTTGTTCTTAAAATGTGTCATTGTGGGGTGTCTTGTGCTGTGTTGAGAATGACAAAAAAATTTTGGTTGGCCACCAAATAATACAAGAAAAATTTCAGTTGATTGAAAATAGGATTTTAGGCGGGGCTCATTTTACCCACTCTAGCCTTGTTATTAGATATTTATATTTAGCATGCCATCTGGTGTTCCAATCATCTCTAACTTGGTCTCCCCAATCGCTTGATTCATAACGCAAAAGGCGGTGCAACTTATACTATTAGTAGTAGTAGTAGTAATAATACTAATAATTAAGCTTTGTTATGTTTTATTTAACCAATTATGTACCCGTGCGATGTATGAGGTTCTTTAGAAATAAGGAAATTTAAAACAACTTTTATAATCATAATACAATTAATTAAAATAATTATTTATTTATAAATCAAAATATAAATATCTAATAGAAGATGAAACAAAATAAACATATTAATAAGAAATTTTCAAAAACGTATTAATATAAAATGTTATATTTAAAGAAAAATAACCATCAAACAAAATGGTAACTTAAATTATCAAATATTTCTATCTGCACTATATTTGATATGAGCATCAAGTAGAGAAAAAATTACACCACGAGGAAGTATCTATATATATTTCGGCATGTGATTGGCCCACATATCTTCCCACATTTAATGCTTTCTATTTGAAAATCCAAAACTTCAATTTTAGATGGCATGACATTTAAAACTAATTAATCATAATAAAAATGATTACACATATAAATTGATACTTCCTCTATTTCATATTATAACGTATCATGTGGGTTTTCTTAATTTATAATATGAGATATCATGAAGTGATTTGTCATTTTTTCCCCTCATTTACTTTATTACTAGTATTATAATTTATACTATATTTAATAAAAAAAAGAAAAATAAATATGGTTGAAAATGAGATTTTTGAGTTTTTTTTTAGAAATTTAATGATATAATAAAATTTCTTTAATATATATGAAATTGTTGGTAGCACCTTATAGTACTTCAATTTATTCTCTATTTATCATTTTATTGTATCATGATGATAAAACAATATAAATTAATTAACCATAAAAATGTAGTTCCTGTTATTCAAAATACAAGTTCTATTTTAAAGGTTTTTTGTGATATAACATAGAAGTCCAATTTGTTAGCAAGGCTGACTTCCCAAGAGGGGGGTGAATTGGGAAAATTGAAATTTTTCTGCACAAAATCAAATAGGTGAAGAAAGTAAAGTGTAATAAAGTAATGTATAAACAGAGTAAACTGAAAAGTAATAATAGAGAGAAGAACACTCAGTGATTTATCCTAGTTCGGTCTATCCACTTGACCTACGTCCAGTCCCCAAGACACCTCTTGAGATTTTTCCACTATACAGCAAGAATTCAACGGGCTTCTTGCTAATGCCTCAGTACAACGAGTATGCTCTGTTTTCTGGAGCTTTCTCAATCTCTCTAAGCACTTCTACAATGTACTTTCCAATTCCCTTGTGATTTTCCTCACAAGTAAATCTATCTTTCAGATAAAGGGTAGATTGTTTACAAAGATATAACTCTCTTGAATAAAGTAGATATGAAGGTTAAAGTACAGATATTGAAGTTAGAGGGTAAAAGTTCTTGAGAAGAAGATTTAGCAGAAATTCGGTATATACAAGTTTGATTCGTTACCCACAACTTCAAATGATGTTATATTTATAGATTTAGGTCTCAAATGTCCGTTAGAGACTTAATCTATCCGTTAGGGAAGTTATCTAACGGTTACTCTGAAAAACTATCCGTTAACCAACCGCATTTAATGCTTCTGACATACTGAAATTCAAATTTTGGTTGGTCAACAGACGAATTTCGAAGGAACAGAAGGTTAAAGTTTCCAACGTAAAAAAACGAAGTTCGTCTGTTCATGAAGTGAAATTCGAATGTTGAAACTTACAAAATATTTTCACAATGTGACATATGAATTTTCAAGAAGAAAGTTTTTCGGTTGAGTATGAACAGTGTTTTTAATTTTCTACAGTGCCCTCGAAATTCGAATTTTGGAAGCCCAAAATTCGTCTGTTCCCTGTACATTCAGAAGGCACAGTGTTTCTCTTTCTTCGAAATTCGAATGTTGAAAGAGTGAAGTTCATCTGTCAGAGAGAATCTTTTCAGACTAACCTCAACATTCGAAGTTACAAAAATTCTGTCATTCGTATGTCAACATTTCATTCCAACAGACTCACAACCTTAACTTCTGAAATTCGAATTTTAATGTTCAAAGTTCGTCTGACAGAAAACAGTTTTGAAACTTAAATTATTCTTGATCTCAGATGAACTTCAACATTGTTTCAAACGCATTTCTTTCATTTTCATAGGTTGTGTTTTGTATGAAATTCGAATTTTGAAGACTCAAAGTTTGTCTGTTTCAAAGAAGCTTCTTTCAGGCTTATATGAAAATTTGAATGTTGGAAAGCCAAAGTTCGTCTGTCAGATAGTATTTTTGAAACTCAATTTCATCTTGATTTCAGATGAACTTTATCATTATTTCAGACGAATTTCTTTGATTTTCTCAAACTGCATTTTATCTGAAATTCGAACTTTGAAAACTTGAAGTTCGTCTGTCACAAAAGGCTTCTTTCAGACTTATATGAAAATTCGAATTTTGGGAAACCAAAGTTCGTCTGACAGAGAGACATCTCTTCATACTTATTCAGTTTTAGCTCGAAATTCAAATTTCCAAAGGTAAAGTTCGAATTTCCCATATGACAGTTCAGTTTAAATTTCTCAACCTTCGTCTGTTTGTGGGTATTTTTCAAATGAGTTAAGATTTAACATAAAATCAAGGTTTGAAAACATTTTTTCTTCAAATCAAAATCTTTTACCCACATTAAAACATAACAAAAGATCCTATAGAAGATCTAACAGCTATTACTCAAAAATTCTTCACTTGAAACACTTTGATCTCCTTTGATATCTTCAATCCGAGCTCTTGATTGTTGCCTTGGAATCATCAAAACTCTTACTTCAACACAATTTAAATAATTAAATGTGGGAGAGAAAATTGATATGAGAATTGTGCAGTCTACTTCATTTAATAAAAGTAATTTTGAAAAATAATGTAATTTTTTCACAAATTATTTACTAGGTCCATGTGAAGTTACTTAATTAGTTAATAAAAGTAATATTGAAGTAATTAGTTAATCTACTCTTAACTTCCTTCCTATGTCCATATGAAGTTAGACAAATATAACTTATATTTTAGATTGAAATGAGTATTTAACACATCATGTAATAAAATAAAATTTCATATCTAATTTAAAAATTTGAAAATATTATGAGTTTGTAATGTAATTAAATTATTCAAATGCCAAATAATTGAATTAAAGACAATAACTATAATTAATAGGATATCAAAGACAAATTAGACAAAATCAATCAACTAATTGATTCGATTTAATTTGAACTTAAGTCAAATTCAATTTAGTGTTATTAATTAATTGTTCACCACAAAAATCTCTAAATAATTAAAATTCATAAGTTAGAATATTGCACTAAATCAACAAATTGGAATTTTCAGTGTTGATTATCAATATTCACAATAATGAAATTGCTATTGATTATTAACCACAAAAATTTTAATGTGATGATTTACTGCACTGAGAATTCAAACATAAATTCATTATACAATTATTCACTTTTACTAAACTTGAAGGAAAAAAAACAGAAAATAGAGAAGTTAAAAATTATAAGCAACCCACTTGATTTCAACAGTCTAATTAATTTAAGCCCATTTGGTACAGGAAACGACTTTTAATGGAAATAGAATAAGAATGAGAATGGATTTTAAAAGTAAATTTGGCACGTTAGGAGTCTTGAAGATGGAATAGAAGTCAAAATTTATTAAAAGACTATAATGCTTCAAAATAAACAAAATAAACTTTAATGAAAAAAATTTCTTCTTCATCATTTTTGTCTTCCTCGTCTGGCACCAACACCTTCATCCTTACTCACCACCATTGCTCTCCTCCTTCATCACTTCCCCACCACTATGGTCGTCTTCTTTCTCCTTTCTCCTCTCAGGAAAGACAAGATTACCAGAACTAGAAAAAAAAATTCAAAATCTAACAATTCAATGTTTTGGAAATTTCCATAAAACACAAAATAAAATTCTAGATCTATTAATCGAAATGGAAACCCATATCCCGTTAAGCAAAACCTAGAGACAAATTCAACGATGTGCAGCAAGTGTCGACGGAGAAGGAGGGTGGTTCAGCATTGTTGATTTTGGAGCTCTAACCAATGTTGATGGCAAAGAGATACTAGTTAGGACTATGGTGCTTGACGGTGAAGATAGCCTCCCATTGACGGTTTGCCAGATTTGGGTTACGCGATGGAGGATGACAATCTCAATTGAGTCCTCGACTCTAAATGATGGCAACACAACTAGCTGTAGTGGCATTGTCCTACTTGATAGTTTGCTAGATCTTGATAAGAAATGCAAGCTTTTATAGGGATAAATGTGTCATGTAAATTTTATTGGCCATGGGAATGGAGCATTCCCAAGGTCAAGCAAAGGTGTCTGCATTACCAAGTTTAAGGGAATCGAGCATTCCCAGGAATGATGATTAAAGCATACCAAACACCTCCATTCCCTCATCCATTCCCATTCCTTCATACTGATTCCTTGTACCAAACAATACCTTAATGCAATCCGGGACATTGGCAAACTATCATCCATTTTAATTTGATAAATTCCCATTACCTAAATTTTTAACACTTATTCTTCTCAATGTTTTTTGTACCATCTGAATTATGTCATTCGTTCAAATACTACAATTTACAAAGTGCAAACCAAAATTAGAAAAAAAATTGAACACTTATTGGATATAGTGAAAATGGCATGGATTTTTTAATTCAACCAATTAATACTTATTTTGATGTTGATGTAGTGAAGTGTTCAAAGTTGTTCGAATAAAAAATTGACGTTGAAGTGTGAAAATTGTCACTAATATCAATTAATAATTTGAAAAATATTTATGTTAATTGAGATTTATTTTTTTAACTTGGTTGACTATTGTATTTGGTGTCCATTTAATCTCAACTATTTTTTCCACTTAATTTAATTAGGAAAATATATTTTTCGATTTAATTTAATCAAGAAAAAATATTATATATTTAAAAATTCGGATAAAGGATTTAGTGTGAATGTGGAGATCAAATATAGAAAAGATCATATAAATAATATTTCTATATTGTATAAAATTGTACACTTAATCAATTGCACTTAAAAGTGGACGACTGTTTTTAATCTATAGAATTATATGCTAATATTGTAGCCAACATTAAGTATAATCTGTGATATTTTCAAAATTCAACGTATACTTTATAACTTTAGTAATGATTTTTTTATAAACATAACTTTAATAGTGATATATGAATTTAAATAATGACAACTTTTCGTATTTGCAAAAATTTATATTTTCTTCATCTTTCCACCGGTGATTATGAGACACCAATTCTGCATCTTTCTCATATTCAAATGATAGTCTGTATGATATTTTTGAGCCACCTTGATTAAACAGAACAAGTTAAAAAAAATCTTTTTCCAAAGTTATGCATACTAATATGATAGAAAGAAGATAGTTAGAAAAAGAAGACGGTTAGAAAACAGATAATTAAAGTTTTTTATCCATAACAAATAAAACATAATGAAAAAATATCATTTGTAATATCAGACATAGAGGATGATGGGAGAGTGAGCCATAACAAAAAATGTATTATACAATTCAGTTAAGAACCTTTGCTTTGGACATTTAATGGTTGAACTAATACCAAGTTTCATTATATAATGATAATCTCATACTATGCAGCAAATTAAATTACATCATCACTAAAACAGGTAATATAAATTACCGAATCGTGTTGAACTCCAACAGTATCAATATGACTTTCCTTTTCCTTAACCATCAAATAAACTTGATTCTAATACTCTATGTTAAAACAAACAAATATTTTGTAAAAATAAACAAATTAGATTCATATATTGTGACACGACACATAATTTATCTATTCCAACAAACTATGAATATATCTTTTCAACTAAATAGATTAAAAAAATGGCTCTTGTCACAAGATAATTTAAATTAAATATTGAAATACAGGAAAATAAACATTATTGGTATAAAATACATATGAAGAGAGGGATAGCAGATTACATGGACATCATGAGGAACAAACTCAATATTGCTAATATCACCAAGCAGATAAACAGATTACATCATATAGAAGTCATCCCTGATGGTCTTGACTAATAATAGTATGAATGGGGTCGTAATTATATACCATATCCTACATATTTAAAGATAAGAAAGGAAGATTACTGACAAAAAATAACTAAATACAAAATAAATTAGTCAAATTAGATTAATATTCTGTGAATTCTGGGTATTCTTTGGAGAGTTGAGCAATAGAACAATAATTTCCAAGTAATGTGAATTCCAAGTATATCATCACTCCCCTTATATAGATAAATAATGATTTCTATTTTTTGAATATGATCAATGATTATAAAAGTATTTAATGAAAATACATTATTCAAATTTCATAGTAATATTGCAATTTGTTATAATTGACGTTATGATAAGAATACAAATTGGAAAAGATTGGAAGTTATGATTTTACCATATAAATAAATCAGCTAGCCAGCAATAACTAATGACATTTGTGGCCTTAACTTTTATTTATTCAATAAGGAATATGAACTGTAAATTTACAGCATATAAATTTACATTAATAAATTGGAAATATCGAATGTTATTATAAATTTAATTGACATTAAGATATTATTACCAATTAAATGAAATGGTCACAAGATGGAATTAAATGCCATATTAATATAATAATTATAAATTATTATCCAAATGTACATATCAGATGCTACATAGCTAGATTATAATAATTCTCCATTTTTTTGAGTTCATATTTAGGTGACATCACAAATTTCCTCCAATCTCACATATCTTTATATATATAATAAGTTCTCTTGAAATGTTGATCAAAATATTTTATATATTGAACTGATACGCACACACTTTACTAACTTAGCAGACATAAGCTTTTTTCTAATTAAGTATGAAACTTACGTTGTATCCAAACATCAAACTAAAACAAAATAAGTGTCCTCTCTGAAATTGACACCGTAAGGTAAATTAACGAACTTTTTTTGCCACCAAATTAAAGAACATTTATAGTTCATAAAATTCTAAACAATATAAGATAAGTAAGGAAATTTTAAATATCTTGTCCGAAAAATTGTTGATTTATTAAATTTTACTATTGAGTTTGTAAATGTTGGCGCTAAGATCTTAGCGAAAAAAAAAAAGCTGGTAATTTACCACAATGTTAGCCTATTTTTAAGAATACTATTAATATTAATTTTTTGGCCGTAAAATATATTATATAGTAATTTACTTTGTTAAAAATGTATAACTTAATAAAAATTTGAAACCCATTACTCATAAGTCATAATGTATGGTATCAAATAGAGCTAGGAATAGCTATGCACTCTAATAGGGACCTATAGTTTGACCGATATAAGATCTAACATGACTTAACCTATTTAATTAAATAAACTAGATTCAATCCTCCAGACTATTTAAATAAGGTTTAATTATTATTATTGTTATTTAATATATATATATATATAATATAATATAATTAATATAAATTAGTTTCATGAATGTCTTTGTTTCTTTGATGAAATGAAGTAGGTGTAGGGACATGTGTTATATATGCTGAGATATTCTTTCTTACTGTTTTTTGTATTACCATCTTTTTGTGGGTGAGAATAAGTGAATTAATATGTGAGAAGTCTTACATCGATAAGATCATAGGAGAAGAAAGATGTGTGAGATTTACAAAAGTAAAATGGCTAGCTACTTTTTCATTGTGTTGCTTAAATATATGGGTCATAAGATAAATATATATAGACAATGTATTTGATGACTCGAAGTTTAAAATTTAAATTTTTTTTCTAATTAAAGTTCTTTTACTTTACTTTTGGTATGTTTTTTAATAGGTTTCAGGCTAAATCAAACTCTTAGAAGGTTCAAAATTAAACCTAAAATAAAAAGTCTTATATAAGCTAATAAGCTAGATTCAGACTTTAGATTTATAATGTATATTTGACTTATTTAGTTAAAGTCTAGCCTAACCTAATCTATTTTCACACCTAGTATCAAGTATCAACAAGTTCTTTCCCAGATTCAAGTCCATTTCAAAATTCAAACTCTTTTAAATTAACAACAAATTCTTATCATAAAAAAAAAAACAATAACAACAAATTCCACTAACGATAATTAGATTAAGTGGAAGAAACTCGATTTCCTCTAAATAAGGTCGAATAATCAAATCTTATGAATGGGGAAAATTATGTTGGGAGAGGTACCATAATTGGGTCCGGCATTACTCGAATTTGACCTAATAATACCGAATATTATATAATAGTGCATATATAAATATATATAAAGGAACAAAAAATCCACCATAATATGGTTGATATTGTAATACAATTTAAAACAACACAATCTATCAAATCATGTTGTGCAAAAGTGGTATAGGAGCTCCTCCTTTAAGCAAGTAATTAAGAGGTCAATTGTTAGCTTTAAAGTACAGAGTAAATCTAGTTGAGAAGAGTCTATATTTTACCCTCTATATGCATTTTGAAGGAGATTAGTCTCTAGTGATAGTGGGGAATATTCTTGCTCCATGACTAATAATAAAACTAAGACGGTCCATTCTTTGATTAAAAAAAAATTCTACCAATTATAATCTCAACACAAGCCTCTGTTTATCAAAGTTTGCCACCATAATAACATTAACTAGATACATTTTTAATGCATTTATAAGGAGTCTAAGAAATAAATCTTATTGTTCATATATTATGAATAATAAAGATTTATTATATATTATAAAGTAGAAATCGAAAGAATGATGTATTATGATTTTAGGCATTCATATCATTATATTGACTACGAAAAAATATGACTCTATATATTTCAAATAATATTTATTTTCTGATGTATGCTTTCATTTTTTAAAAAAATTTGACATAATGATAAATATGGAAATGAAAATTACATATATTATGAAAAAAATCATGATTTAGTTTGAAATCAGATATATATATATTTGTGAAAAAATCACGATTTGATTATTATGGTCTACGATGAAAAATTTATATTATATGAGTCACTTCTCACCATTGTGAGATCTCTTTTAGTTCTAGAGACACACTTGAAGGTGAGATTTTATCATATAGTTGTTTGCAATTTTTTAATGGTAATTTTCACATTTTTTTTTATATATTTTATCTTCTCCATATAATGTAATGGTTAAAATGGTTCATTCATAATCAAATTTCAGTGATAGTTTAAACATGAAGGTAACAACTTCATATATCATTTTTCCTATTTTAAATATAGTTCTTTTCATCACTTTCTATTCTTTTTCTTTATAACATTTTTTCTCCAAATTCTAAAAGAATTTTATACTTAAGAATTCTAGAAGATCCTTACACTTATGTATGTCAGGATGTTTGGAAAGTAGCATGTAGAAGATAAAATATATGCTTCAAAAATTAGATTGTTAGAAAATATGTGCTTAGAAATGTGAGTAAATCATACTATTTTAAAGGTGATATTTACCCCAACTACATTTGGTGCTGAATTTGTAGCAAATCACCCTTAGGAATTGTCACAAGCGCTTCTAGATATATCCAAATAACAACCTTTAGAATCTCCCCTATATAATTACTATATAATTAGTTGAAGTTTCAAAGTAAGATTTCAAGAAGAATGTAGTATTTTGTTCACACTTTTTTCTCTATCACGTCTTCTAATTTTCTGTTTATATAATAATATATGCACTTATTAAAATTAAATAATCTATTTAATTTTAAATTAACAGTTACTATCATTTAAATTTTATAATAAAATTTAAACAATCACTTAATTTCGACTGTTACGACAGTTCAAAATTTAAGTAGAATTGAATATTCTTATTTAGAAGACAACCGTTATATCTCATTTTAATCCAATACTCATACTCATACCACATGTCAAAATTATTGCTACTGTTACCGCATGATTAATCAATGCTTCGGTTTTTTTTAAATAATTCCCAAGCCATTTTCTTAAAACTTCGTACGTTCATAACAAAGTGATTTAAATAAATCAAGTACCTGCCTTCAAAATTGCAAGCTTATAAAATCAATACTAACATTCTTTTCCATAAAATCCAAATAATGCTTTGCCAATGATTTATAGTAGAACACCATTTTCCAAAATTCAATATTAATAACAAGACATATAAATGCAGGAGTTGTAATCGAAGTTACATAATCCATGAGATACATTTTATTTTCACTAGACCAATTCAATTTAGTATGAAACAAAGCTTAATACTATAATGCTTCCTGAATTGAGTAAAACCTTTCAATCGTAACAATGGCACATGATCAACTAATTTTATTATAACGTATTTGTAGCATATATTCATCCCTTTATTCTAATTGCATATTTGGATTACCAAACTAAGCAATTATGATTTCATTTCATCATTCAAATAAAATATCGTAAATTTAATTTTGTTAAAACGTACCATAAGATCAAAGGCACACATGCACAAAATTTATTCGACCTCACATGATTTTGATGATTTTCTCATCAAAATAAAATCTTATGATCCTCTAAATCAAAATAAACAAGGCAAAATCAGAAATGTGAACTTCTCTCATTTACTTTGCAATTAACTGGAATCGAAGATGTCCTCATAAAGCACTTCGATCAAACCGTCTTCTACAAAATGAATATCACCTTAAGATTGTTAGGAAAGTAGCATGTAAAAGATGAAATATGTACTTAGTAAATTAGATTGTTGGAAATTATGTGCTTAGAAATATGTGTATGTCACATTGTTCTTAAAATAATATTTGCCTCCATTATGTTTGCTACTGGGTTTATAGCAAATCACCCCTAGGAGTTATCTTAAGCGTTTCCAAAGACATTCGAACAGCAATCTTCAGTATTTTCCCTATAGAATTAGTTGAAGTTTCTGAGTAGGATTCTAAGAAGAATATAATATTTGTTCACACTTTTTTCTTTCTCACACCTTCTAATCTTGTGCTTATATAATAATATATGCACTTATTAAAATTAAACAACCTATTTAATTTTAAACCATCGGTTACAATCATTTAAATTTTATAATGAAATTCAAACAATAACTTAATTTGAACTTATATGATTGAATATTCATTATTAAAAGACAACTATTAGATTTCATTTTAATCCAACACCTATACTCATACCACATGTCAATAACTTAGTTTTTCAAACTAATTATTATTTCCAACAAGATGTACTGCCATATCAGGATGTAGGGTAAGTTGTTCTAGAAAGCTATTCAAGAATTCAAAAAAATGTGACATATATAATGATAATAAATGATCTACTTAAGTAGATATACAAACTCATATTATATCACATTAGTTATAATCATTACTTTTATGAGTTTCTTATTTGTAGTTATTGCTCTTTTTATATAATTAAATGTAAGGAAAATTAATAAATAGGTGAACCACTAAAATCATCAATTTTTACATTATTACATTTAATAATATAAAATATATATTATATTCGTAAGATATATTTGATATTCATATTTTTTATATATTTTTATATCTATACGCTTTGATTTTATAGACAATATCTAGAGCTTCCGTGTGGACAGGTGTGAATTCTAGTTGTAATATATTTTATATTTAATATTGGTTTTATAAGATTCCCTCAATGGTATCGGCCAACTTCTTGGAGTGAAGAATAAGGTACTACTCCCTACTTTACAAAATGTCTATATCATTTTAGAATTTTAGTTTGATTTCAAAATATTTATCATTTTCAAGTTTCAATCAAGTATTAATTATTTTTGGACATTTTATCTTTCATTAATACTAAAAACAATTGCTATATATGAAGCAAGTGTTTGTCAAGAAAATAAAACAAAATAAATAAGATATTTTAATCAAATATTATTAGATTTTACTATAATTGAGATTATTTAATAGTTTTTTTAATATGTGTATTTAATCTTAAATAATAGATATTTTGAATTCTTTGAGGTCTAACAATCACCTGTTAACATTCTCATATTTAGACAGTGTCAGGAAAGCCTGCTGCATGAAGAAAATAAAGTCCAATATGCATTTTTTTTCTATACATTGTATAGAGTTTGACATCAATCACACTATTTATAATCAATGAAGATTGGGTTTTATTTTAAATTTTATATTAATGTCAGTACTACTATATTGATTGCAACTCTTACCCAAGCCAAAGCCACATAATACGCAACGTATAATATCATATTTCTTCCATTCTTATTCAATCTATATATTCAAATGTAGTATTGGTCAATATAAATAGAGTAAAATATAAAAAGGAAAGTATGCATTATACTATCATAAATTTATTTTTAAATATTTATATGTAGCTAAATTTCCCCTGCCTTGATTCGGGTTGGTGTGAGGTCCACTCTGATTGTAGCGATGGCCATTTAAAATTAGATTTGGAGAATCTGGGGCCTCTTCCGCCCATGTAAAAAAATGTTAAAAATGAAATATTAGCATTTTATTTTATTTTATATGATTGATGATACATGTGAATATTTTACTTTCCCCTTTAGAAAAAGAATCATTTCCCTTAACATTTAGCATTTGAATATTTTTAAAGTTTCTGAAGCCTAAAATTTCAGTATTTGATGGGGACTGCCAACTGAATAGACATTATTGAAAGGAACAGAGATTAGGGAACCTCTAAAATACAGGCTAGCTCTTTTTTTTAAGAAAATATAAACAACAAAATCAATCATCAATAATTTAAGAAAAAATTCATAGTGGAAAGATTCTAAATCAAAATATCTATAGAATATAATTTTATATTTTAAGATATTCCATGATAAAAAATTAATTAACAATTACAATTTTTAAATTTGAATTAATAATTTTATTTATTTTGTTATTTTAATTTTTCATATAATTTTAAAATTTATATTTATTATTATAAATATTTTAAATTTGAAGTTTATAATTTTCTCAACATTCATTAAGAATGGTAATCTCGTGTTTATTTTCTTTTAGAACTTTTATATTTTATTTAAATTATTTATTTTTTAAGTTAAATATTTTTTTTATTTTAAAAAGGCAAAATATATAATGTTACATGTATTTAAAATTTTTATCCAAAAATAATTACATTCAATGAATTTTGAAATAATATATAAGTTTAAACTAAAGTTTGCATATATTTTAATTTTTTTTGTAAGAATCATCCTGCATCTAATATTAGTGACAAAATTGAGTCGAAGCCTTGAATTTAAAATTTCAAAGGCCATGGAATTTAATTATTTCTAGACGTAATAGTCTTCGTTTTCTTTTGGAGAAGTGCTTCACTAACTTTCAAATTAAATATATATCGACTCCCTCTATCCCATATTATAAGATAATAAAAAATTTTTTACATATATGAAGAAACATTTAGGAATATTAAGAAACATTTAAGACTTATTTGGTATAATTTTAAAGAAGTAGCTTTTCAAGAATTGTACTTTCGAGGGAGTTAACTTCCCAAAAAATTCATATATAATTTACTTATTTTATATTTTATTTTCTGAAATTTTAAATAATTTTTTAAATAAATATATTATATTTTAATTTTAAATACATAAATACCTCTTTTTGTTAAAAAATTAATTAATAAATTAAGGGTCTTTTTGAAAAAATATTATAAAATACTCAAAAAATATAATTTTCCTTAGTTTTACTTGAGAAGTAGAGTTAAGCTTAACTTCTTAAGAATTTTTATATTTTTTTTAATTAAGCAACATTAATCAATTAACTTTTCAAGAAATTTAACTCCCCAACCCCTATGAAAAAAAAATTACCCTATACCAAGACTAAGTAACATTAATCAGCTCATTTTTCTGAAAGTTTAAATTTTCATATACCAAATGAGCCCTTATTACATCATTTTCTTTAAATAACATTGATTACATCTTTTTTTTTTTGTCACTACAATTATTACATCTTTAAACTTATATAAAAACTTAAAATTTTTAATTTTACTTCTATTGATTACATCTATTTAATTAAATATAGTACAAATTATACTATTTATAATATAATATATGAGAAAAATATAACAAATTATTATATTTATTGTATCTATTACAAAGCATAAAAAATTCTTCATATTTATTTTATAATATGGGATTTTTTGGGGGGGGGGTGGAGGTACGGTTGTGCACAGGCCGGGTTGGACCGGGCCACACCCTCGCCCGATGTCCGGTCCGTGCACACTCGAGCCAACTAGGCTCGGTACTGGGCTGGGGTTGGACCGGCCCGGGTACCAAACAATTTTTTAAAATATTAAAAATAAATTAAAAAATAACTTTATGTACTAATAAAAAAATTTAATTATTAATGTAAAAGTAAATTTTTTTAAAAAAATAATGTTATGGTAGAAATTAATTTTCTTAAAAGTTATAAATATTTACAACTATACATTATTTTCATATAATATTAAATAAAAAAATTAATTTAAAATTTAAATAAAATTAAAATATCAGAATTTTAAAAAAAATTTCATAGTAATCAAATAATAAGTGTATTATATGAGATATATAGAAAAAATTATTATAAAATTAAGTAATATATATAAAATAATAGATTTTTTATAAAAATATATATATATATATATTTATAGTACAGGCTGGGCTGAATAAAATTAAATGTATCTAAAGTCTGATCCGACCCGGTTGATGGCCTAATCAAGTTGGACCGGACCAATCGGATCCCAGATTTTTATGCACACCCCTGGAGGGGTTTGGGTGTTAAGAGGTCTTAGTCCATTTAATAAATGTCAAAATCTGAGGAAGTTATTGTGAGTTAATATTTCCAATTTTCAAAGTAGATACAGTGATACACACGAAATGAAGAGTTCTTGTTTCTTGCCGCGTGACACTTTTATTGTGGGATGGCAAGTGGGCCCAGGAATATCATGGGCCCCATGGCAATTCCACCTCATCACCCTTATGATATGAGGCCGTTATTACTCCAAACATGGGCCCACCACTGCAACCCTGCCACGTGGGACCACCTGACTGGCTGTCTCCAGACAATCCCATCGACGCCGACGACAACCGCTCGTTCGCCGAAAACGACGAGACATAGTGACGCACAAGTCATTGTGGGCCCCGCTCCCCAACGTGGCCACGTCGACCCACACTCAATTACACGTGTTTCCACGCGCTCAGAACGGAAAGTCGCGCCTCCACGTGTCCCTGAGTGGGATCCAATTCACTCTGGCTTTTTGGTTTTTGGCCAACCGCTTCTGCTTTCGCATGTAGTTTTTTTTTTTTCTCTTTTTTTTTGCCAGAATATTTTTTGTCTCTTGTAACAAGTAACGAAATGAACATAATATAATCAAACCCGTTTGTTGCATGATATATATTTTAATTGTTCTTCTTTTCAGAATTCTCACACGTTTATTTAAAATTTAAAATCAATCGGCGCAGCAAAATTTTTCCTTTCCCAATATGTTTATTTCACTTAATTTTGATTAATGAGAATTTAATTTAATATTAGTATATACATATTAAAAAGTAATCACAAATGCAAAAATTATGTCTCAAAAATTGCATAGATTGATTTAAATTTAATAAAAAATAATTTGTCCAACTTGGTAATTTTTTAATAACTTATGAAATGAAAAAAATTTTAAAAAATTATATAAATAAAGATAAAATTGTTTAATTATAGTTATATCCTTAGTTTGTCTTTAGAATACACACACACACACACAATAGAATCATGCTCGCAATATTCCCATAACTCCATTTGGCTTGGCAAAAGAAAAAATTTAATATTTAGAGAGAAAAATTACAAATATAATCTATATTATGTTATTTTTAATGAAATAATTATTCTACTAACTATGATTGAATTTAATAATGATTTTAAAATAACATTAAAATATAATGAATTTTTCAATTTTTTATAAAATATAAAGTTCTATTTATGATATATCTTTTAACATAAATAAAATAGAATTTTCATATTTAATTAATTTGAAAAATAATTTAAATGTTAAAACCTTCAGATGCCAAATTACAAGGAACATAATACAGATATTATATTGGTTTAAAAATATCTTTGATAATATATATATATATATTTATATATATATATATATATATGATGTTCCAGGTCCAGCCATTGATATTAGTTGACATGACGTTAAACAAGGGAAAAAAATCTTAGAGAGAATCATATTTTAGGTATCATAAGAATATAGAAATAAGAAAGGAAAGTGTAAATAAAGTTGTAAGAAATTTAACTTATTTATGTGAGATTTGTCACTCTCCATAGGATTTTTTCGCACTAAATCTTGTGTTGACCTTCCAGACCTTCGAGGGATTTTGAATTTTAATCTTTCCTGAGGATGCTTGTCAAAAAATCTTTCGTAGGGATAAGTTAAAAATAAATAAGGTCAAACAATTTTAAGCCGCATTATTTAATTTAATCGTGTCAAGTTATTATTATTTGATTTAATAATAAATCTTGTGTTAAGTTATTAGAGGTTTTTGAACTTTGATTTTGTTTTCTGGCTCATGAAGATTTTGCAGTATTAATAAATATAGTACTAAAAATCGGACTGAACTAACTGGTCCGACAGGGAATCAACCCCTAGTTCGGTCTAGTCACAGATGGGAATTGAAGGGTTTCGAAATCACTACGAACCGGTAAAAAATCGGTCGAACCGTTCAAGAATCGGTCGAACCAATTAAAAACCGATAAAAAATTGGGTTGCACTGGTCCCATTTTTTTTTTAATTTTTTTAAAATAAAATAACATTATTTTTAGTACTAATTAATATTATTTTTTATATAAATTTTTTTCTTTCTATATTATAATATGTTATATGTATTATTATGATACATAATAATTAATAATGATAAATTTACTTAATAAATAATATGAAAATACAATATCAATTGACTATATTATTATAAATATATTAATTTATTCATAATCGATCCGATCCTGGTTCAACCACTGAACCTTGAACTGTTATCTCATCTAATTCAATTAAATTTTTAATACCTTATTTATAAGAAACAAATAACACATTTTTTTCCATCAAAATAAATAATACATACACGTGAGAAAACAAAAGAGTTCATATTCCATACAATCTAAAGTTTTAGTCTTTACATAAAAAAAAAAAAAGTTTTAGTCTTATTTTAAGATTTCAACCATTCTTTTTATAAGTATCAGTTTACATCTTTGTACTATATCGAATCTATATGTATAAAAATTGTAATCATAATTAATCCCAAAAAGTTAAACTTTAACTAACAAGGATACGATTAATATCTTGATTCATATGAACGGATTTGAATCTTAGCGTGATAACTTCATTAATTAGTAGATTTTTTTTTTGCCAAACGTTAATAGGTAGAATAGTTGTTAGAGTTTTTACGTGAAGTTGCTTGGTAATATGGTATAATTTACTTGTTGCATTTTCTACTTTAAAGTTTGAATTATTTTTTAATAAATAATACTTGTTCATTTCACTTAATTTTGATTAATTATGTTTTTGAATTGTAAAGTTATAGGTGTTTCTAAAAAAAAAAAGTCACTCCCTCCAATCTTTAATATAAAATTTTTTTAATCAAATTACATGAATTAGAAAAATAAGTTAAATTTAATTAATTATATTAATTTTTTTAAATCACAATATTTTTTAAAATTATTATTATTTTATCTCCTTTTATCTTTTTTTAATATATTAAATATTATATTTTTTAGAAACAAATAATAAGAATATTGTAAAAAATTTTATATTTAAAATTAAAAAAATACTATAATTAAGATTGAGGGATTAAATCATTTAAAAAAATAAAATTTTTTAAGTCAAAGTTAAATTTTCCAGAAATTTATATTTTTCAAAAATTTTTATATATAGTACTCCTAGTATTTTATGAAATTTAACTTCATCTTACAAATTGATGAAAAGGGGAAAAAATAATAAAAAAAAAATGGTCGGTCAATGCACTGACGCGCTTACCTCGGCCCAGTGTCGTCACTCGCTCTCGCCGTTGGCGGTTGGAAAGTAAATTCACGCGCAAGTGGAGGGCTGCGGGCCTAGGGATTGTTTTGTCATTTTCAATTTTTTTAAAGTGTTTCCAAATTCAACAACCGGTGAGGGTTTCCTTATGGAGCACGTTTCGTGTGAACCGAAACGCTATAAATACCCTCCATTTCCGTTTTTCCTCCTTCTCTCCTTTCTTCACCTTCATCGTTTCCTCTCTCTGTTCTTCGCTCCCTTTCTGCTTTTTCACTGATTTGCCGCCTCATTGCCTTCCTCGTTCACGCTGTGCCTCCTTCCTTTCTAAGCTCTCAGGTGGATTTCTCAGTTTCATTCTCATCTTCGTAGTCCTTAATCTTAATCGGCCTACACATTACCTTCTTTTCTCTCCCTGTTTGGCTGCCGAGAAAATTACTGAGAAGAAGATACTTCAGCTGAAATATCTTACCAAACAGTCAGGCAATCTACTTTTTTCTTTTTTTTGGTTTCTCTGTTGTTTTGTTCGCTGCCGAACTATGTTCGTGCTTTGATTAGGAATTAGCCTTCTTAGTGGTTTGTTTACGTTCTGATGTTTTCGCTCCTGGAACCTGCATTCTGAGGATTATGACTGTTCTCATTTCTTTGTTCCTCTGTTCGGAGCTCGTCTATTAGGTACGTTATGGATTTATGAAAAACATTTTATTCTTGTTTCCTCTTTTTCTCACAAGAATGCTTTTGAAATTGAGATTCTGTAAGTCTGCTTGGATTGTTTTCCCTTTTATTCTTTGTTGTTGTCTTATTTTGACTGCGTGAATGGCTTGAGATTCGGAGAGTTCGGTGTGTTTTGATTATGGAATCATTCCTCTTACCTTCGCTGTTGATGATTATAGTATCATTTTTAGCTGGTCAAAGTCCGGGCTTCTTAATTCTTAATCTTCGTCGGCCTACACATTACCTTCTTTTCTCTCTCTGCTTGTTTTGCTGCCGAGAAAATTACGGAGAAAAAAGATACTTTTGCTGAGTAAGCCTACCAAACAGTCATGGTATCTACTTATTTTTGGTTACTCTGTTGGTTTTCTTGGCCGCCGAACTATAATCCAATCGTGCTTTAATTAGGTGTAAGTCTTCTTTATGGTTTATTTCCGTTTCTAACGTTTGGGAACCTAGTACATGCGTTCTGAGGATTATGAGCGTCCTCATTTCCTTGCTCCTCTGTTTGAAGCTCCTATATTATGTACGTTATGAATTTATCAATAATTTTTTCTTCTTATTACCCCTTTTCTCGCAAGAATGCTTTTCGAATTAAGATTCTTAAAGTTTTCTGGTTTAAATTGGTTTTACCTTTTTTTCCCCCTTTTTGTTATTGTCCGATTTTGACTGCGTAAATTGCTTGACGATTTGAGAGTCCGGTGATGTTTTGACCATAGAATCTTTCCTCTTACCTTCGCAGTTGATGATTATTCAATTATATTTAGAAATATTTGCCGGTCAAAAGTCGGGCCACCTGTCTTAATTGAAAGATAATGAGTAGTATGTTTCCTTTTGTTCTCTATTCTTACATAGAATCATCTTGTTTGACCGATCTTACCTGATTGGTTAATTCGGCTTTTTCTTTCCCAAACGCTGGCTGTCGAGTTTGGACGAAAAATTCTGATGTGTCTTCCTTGGAGTTATTTGTTAAGTTGATGTGATTTGTTCATTGTTTTATGCTTGATTTTTTAAAGTCTAATTGTTCCTTGTCCTGATCTCGCTCGCAAAGTATTCTGAACCAGTGGAAAGAAAAATAAATAGGGAAAAGTCAATTTTGTGAAGTCGATATCATTCTTTGGTCAATTTACTGGTCTTTATTATAGTGAGTAATTTCATTTATGTCGAGAAAATAGAAATAAGTTCTGATCCTTTATATTAACAGGCTCCAAGAAACCATAACATACACAATTTTGAATTTTTTTTTTCTTTGGTTGTCATGCTTGTTATTTGGAATAACAACAAAAGTATGGTTTTATGTATATAAATTGTTACTAATGTTTATTGGTGATAATCTATGCCAGTGTTTGTTTTATTGCAGAATCTTTATATGTTGGGTGTATTATTGAGTCCCATGCTTTGTAGGCCCGTAACGTGTGGTTGCATAGCTATTGTTTTCTTTCCTGTCCACTACATTGGGTAGGACAGCTTTACATTATGTATATAACTATTATCTGCTTAATTATGTTTTGCTAAAGAAATTTCAGTTGCTCATAATGTGCACAATATCTATTGATGGCTAGACATTTTATGTCTCTATCCTTTACTATTCTTGATTTTTAGTGTACGGTGTAGGTGAATTGTAGTCATGTGCTTTTATCTTTCTTCTTCAACTTGTTCTAATCATTCTTGCCAGTAATTTTTTACTTTATTTTTCTGAGTTTGTTGATGGCATTTTATTAGAACAAGATTTTATGTGCCTTTGAACCGACAGCTTAGCTGAGGGTATTAGTTCTGTCGTTCTTTTTAATTGCTATTTGCTATTTGATAATTTTAACTCGTTGACTTTTTTTTTTTTAAACTTTCGAATCCTTAACAACATTTATTGTTATCACCGTGAATCTATCAATTTAAAAATCTTTCAACAAGTCCCTGTTCTTAGTATTGAGCGTGGAAGTCTTTGTGTTATGATATAACATGTTTTTAAACTGAGTTTATCTTCCCTGGAGTTGGGAAAATAAAGTTTATTAGTAAAAAAATATGAATTACGGGAGAAGTAGGTCTATTAGTGTCAATTTGTCGTATTTTAATATTATAGGGATAGTTCAGTGGCACTTGATTTGAAAAATATTTGTTTTTAGCCTTTTGTTCTTTAGTAACCATTTATATTCGTTTTTAGAAACAACAGTGGGGGGATAATTTCTGAGAACTGTTAATTTACCTTTACCTTTAGCAAAATTTTTATATTGTCATATGGGATCACTGAATTGCTCAATAATGTATTAACTCAAATGTGATGGTGCTGTTGATGCATTGTCTCTTTGCATTTTTCTTGTTCAAAGACAGATAAATATCTCGATTAATGCTCAAGGTTAGCCACAAGAATATTGAGTTGTCAATTCAATGCAGGTCTATACCTAGTCTGTGTATTTCAAATCATAGGTTTACTGCAAGTAGGACGAGGGCTCCTTACTGTCCTCGTCAGTATTTTAGTGGGTTGAATAGTTTTAATCCAATCAATTGAGTAAGAATCCATAGACTTCCTTCTTCTTCTTTTTTTCTTTACTCTTTTCTTCTTTTGTATTTGTTTTTCCGTGGCCAAGTGGATTCATGCTTTATAATTATTCTTCTAATAAAAGAAGTTCCTTTACCTGTCTCCTCTACTTTTTTCTCCTGCTCCCTACTCTGGCTGCTGGCTGCTTCATAAGTTCCATCATATAATTGTCTATTCATGTCAAGTGTCTTTGTCATTTTTTGGTTTTTTGTTGACTGAAGTATTTGCATGTGCACATGTTGTAATCACATCCGCTAAACCTGCTAGCTGTTTTTCTATGCCTACTAGAGGTTGCGTGTATTTTGATGCCCAAAACAATTTCCTATTTCAAAATATATGTTTACTGGTAGGAGTCGCCTACAATTTTTCTTTTTAGTTTATAATAAGATGGAAATGTAAAATTTGAATGCTGTTTGTTTCAGTGATTCTCTGTAGCTTGATATTCAATGACTTAATTGAAAATTAATTATATGATCATTGTTTTCAGGAGCTTGGCAGTTTATGGACTGTTACCCCAAGAGTAGTGACAAGAAAACATTGAAGAAGTGGTTTTTTATTGATAAAAGAGTTGGTTGAAGTGAAAATTTGATAGACATTCGTTCGACTGGTGATCAATACTATTAGAAATTTCTTAAATTCTTGCTACTCTGTAAATTGATCTACAAATCTGGATCCAATGGACCTGAAGTCAAATCATACTACTATTCTTACTGATGCTGCACCCATAAAGAAATCGAGACTGGGTGTGCTTTCCAGTCTGTTGCCTTATTCTACAGGGGCAGCTTTTCCACACAGCATGCTGCTGACAATCCCAAGGAAGAAGACGGGCATTCTTGATGATGTTCGTTCTAGTGGTTGGCTGGATGCCATGAAATCATCTTCTCCTACAGCAAAGAAAAGAACAAAGGATATTAATCATGGCTTTGCATCATCTGATGCTGATAGTGCATACTGTACCTGGCTGGTATTACATACTCTCTGCTGTCCATTGTGTTAGTTTTTAGTTTCCATTCGTATTTTTCTGGATGGGTTGTTTATGCTATTTCATTTTCCGTTCTTTTTCGATATCACAGCTAAAGTATCCCTCAGCACTTAAATCTTTTGAGCAAATTACAAACTATGCAAAAGGAAAGAGAATAGCATTGTTTCTGGATTATGATGGAACTCTTTCACCAATTGTGGATAATCCTGACTCTGCTTTCATGTCTGACAATGTAAGTAATCTTCTCCAGATTTTGGGTCCAGAATTTCAATTGGGAGCTTTTCTTTTATTGTTCTTATTTTGCTGATTTTGATTTGGTAACTTATCTAGATGCGTGCTGCTGTTAAAAAAGTGGCAGAGCTTTTTCCAACTGCAATAATTAGTGGAAGAAGCCGTGACAAGGTACTTGGTTTCTCTCAACAGATTATTGTAATTTTCATTCTCTTTTTATTTTTCTGCCTCTATATGCACATTTGTGCTCGCACAGGGTATTCTAACCTTCACGCTCAATTTGCTCAGGTATATGAATTTGTAGGACTAACTGAACTCTATTATGCTGGTAGTCATGGGATGGACATCATTGGTCCTGTCAGACAATCTGTATCTGACAACCATCCTAATTGCATTAGGTCTACTGACAATCAGGTACTAGGGTTCAAACCAAGTTTTGATTCAGCGTATGTTTTTGGATGTCTCCTTCTCTTGTTTTTTTGAAAGCATCTCTCTAAAGGGCCCTTATTAAGATCTCTGAAAAATACAGGGAAAGGAAGTTAATTTGTTTCAACCTGCTGCTGAATTCCTGCCCATGATTGATGAGGTGGGTATATTTGAAAAATCCTACGACGAATTACTTTCCAATCTTTTTCTTTATTAGACTACGGCGTTCTAATGGATTCATGTTTGAGCAGGTGTCTAGCTCCCTTATTGAATGTACAAAAGACATTAAAGGGGCAAAAGTTGAGAACAATAAATTCTGTGTCTCTGTACACTACCGCAATGTAGATGAGAAGGTAGAGGTTTCCGTTCTTATGCTTAATCTTGTGCTTAGGTACCTTTTAAAAATAAATAATTGTTCTTACTTAAAATACAGAGTTGGGATATAGTGGGGCAAAGAGTCCATGATATTCTGAGGAACTATCCACGTTTGCGGTTAACCCATGGACGCAAGGTACTATTTTTAGAGCCAACTTTTTGGGGAATTTTTGAAGAGATGTAAATATATTATGTATGTAAATTACACTGTGCAATATCTTGTTATAGAATATGAATTTGATGATTGATCGAACCACTGAATTATGAGTAACTAACTACATTGACGTTGAATGCTAGATTTTAGAAAAGTTGGACCACCATATTTACATAAGCAAATATTTGATATTTTCTTATGTTGAAATAATTTGTATGCTAAGATATAGTGGCAGGGTACAAAATAGTGACAAATTAATGTGAATATCATGAGCATAAAATTTGGGATGGAAAATTTTAATTCAATAGTGGATTTTTTAAGCAATCTATCCTATAAAGATTATTTCATAACTTGTGTCCGCTACTGTTCAGGTTTTAGAGGTCCGACCAGTGATCAATTGGGATAAGGGGAAAGCTGTCACTTTTTTACTTGAGTCACTTGGTGAGTTCATATGTTATTTTTATTAAGTTCACAGTGACTTTAGTGAATATTATAATTCTTTGTTTCGCGGCTAGTGACATGAGAAACATCTTTACAGGGCTTAGTAACTGTGATGATGTGCTCCCTATATATGTTGGAGACGATCGGTCTGACGAAGATGCTTTTAAGGTGTGACATTTGACGTGCAGTAATTTTATGGCCCCAAAAGTGTTGTTTGCTTTCATCCTTCTTTTTCTCTTCCTCTTTCAATTTTCCTGATCAAATGAATTTTAACAGGTTTTGAGGGAGGGAAATAAAGGTTATGGCATCCTTGTTGCTTCTGCACCCAAGGAAAGCAATGCAGTCTACTCTCTTCGTGATCCATTGGAGGTATTTCTCAGTTCTTAGGAAAGGGGAAAAGAAATGGGTTTCGAGCAAAAGAGAAAGAGAAAGAAAATACATTTTTTAATATGTTTGGTTTCCAATAAAAGAGTTATTATTAGTTATCAATCATAGTGAGATTTCCAATAGAAGAGTTATAATTGGTTATCAAATATATTAAGATGGATTTTTTCTGAAATTTTCCTTTTTTTGAAACATATGTTCTTTCTACTAAATATAGTAATAGGTTAAAATTGGATAAATCCATCTAAAGTTTTCTGGCAGTTATTTGTACCTTTTTAGGAAGGAATAGGCTGCTAGGCAAATGCACTTGAAATACTATGTAGATCTTTAGGTCAAGTACCTTCGTATTTGATAGTGGAGAGGGTTGAAAAATAGAAGGAATTTAACAAAATTGATCAAAATCAATATGAGGAGGATCTAGGTCTCCAGCCATGCTTTACCCATTCAGTTCTGATTTACCCTTCACAATTCCATCACAATATCAGTTTAATCAATAATCAAAGGAGTTAATTTTATTTGACGATCAGACTATCTATAAGCAGCCTGTTTAAGAAATTCTAATCCTATTGATACTACTATAAAATAACATATGCTTAGGCTTAAGTGCTCATGTTGTTAACCCTAATAAATTTTATATTACTCCATTTATCTAAAATAATTTATAAATCCCACATGATAATATCATCATTATTATGTGATAAACTGAACTATAATCCTATCTACCCTGATGTTTATATTTGCAGGTCATGGAATTTCTCAAGTCTCTTGTGGTTTGGAAGTCGAGCCTACTTAAAAGCTTCATATAGTTTATAGGGGAGAAAATACTATATATAATATATATATATATATATATCTAATAAAGACAGCTTTATGTTTCAAGGAAGGATTCTAAGAGGTTTTCTTGGAGCAGATTTCAGCACAGAAGCCTTTCATGGAAGCCTTGTCTCTAACTAGTTGTTTTGCTCAAAGCTCCTGTGTTAAATGTAAATTCTTGGCTCATAATTATTTCATAATGTATTACAGAGATATATGTGCTGAGGGTAATTTTCTTTCAGAGTATATTAATGTTCAATTCATCTCCTTTCCTCGTCAGTTTTGGTCACTGTCTCCAATTATTATACACTCATGGGTTACATGAGAAAATATTCATTTGTTAATTACTTAATTCTTTTATATGTATGTAGAATGACATATAAATTATTTTTTTAAGTTTAATACCGTTACTTGTATTTGTCTAATTGCTTCTCTTTCCCCACTTCTATCTCTAATATCTGTCCCTCTTTTATGGTAATTCTGCTGTAAAATTATGGTTTAGCATATAAGAATATCTCCTGTTTTTTAAGGTGCTTGCAAACTACTTGAGTCACAGGGTTATAAATAGTGCAACTCATTCTTCCGGCTCTATGAGATGCATTGGACTCACATTAGTTACAATTAAAGACTCTAATAACTTGAAACTCTAATAATATAAATGATAGAGTTGAGCAAATTTGGTGGAAAAGGGGGTTGGTGTCCTTCTTTAACACCTTAAAATATAAGTTGAAGTTCACCTTAACACCTTGTTCTTAATCAAAATGTTCAAGAGAGAGAGATTGTGTATATTATATCTAAAACTACGAAAATTACTTCTTACAATGCAAAAGGTGAAACACACATATTTCTAATATCTAATTTTCGTGCATCATAAACAGTTAGGGTTCATTGGAAGGGCACACAACAATTTTGATAATATGTCATCTTCTACCGAACGTTCATTGAACAAATCTACCAAATCAACTATCACAAGCATTTTCAAAACTTTTCTATTTATGCATAGATAAATCTAGGATTTCCAAACTACCCTTGGAACACTTCACATATACTTAAATACCATTGATTTACAGTATAAAAGTTGGGCACATGAATATTTCATAGAAGAGAGAAATACTTGGCTTCTTCCAAAATGTGGTAGTTAATATTTATTGAATCAACTAGTGACTTTTGAAATCTCTGAATTAATTATTAAGATGGATTTTTAGTAACATTATTAACATTTAGTGCTAATACTCACATTACAAAACATTGAATTCATATGGAAGAGGTTGTCCAATTACTTGAATTTATACTAGGGAACAACCCATGAAAAGTCACAATGACATTTAAAACTAGCAAACATTAAATCAAAAGTAGACTTACAGACTTGGACATTTAGGAGTATTTTAGAGCCCAAAACATCTTTCCCAGGTTACACAGCAACTTGGTAACACTTTTAGCCCCAAAAGTTAAGAAAAACACACATGAAACAGGGGCTAGCTGCGGTCACAAAGTAGGGAGCTGTGGCTCAAGATGCTGCAGAAATTCTATAGTTTTCTGTAAAAAAAAAAAAAAAAAAACAAACTTCCTATGTTTATATCTGATCTCTATTTCATGTGATTCTAAAGTCCACAAGTCAATCTAAAAAGTCTTCTAACTGGAGAAGCTGATCTCTATTTCATGTGATTCTAAAGTCTACAAATCAATCTAAAAAATTTTCTAATCGGAGAAGCCAACCTCACCTAAAAGTTTTGGATGCTTTTAACCAAAATGTTTACTTTTTGACTTCTAACATTAATTTTACCTCCCAAATCCTATTTAAACCAAATAAACTTACACTAAACCGGTTTGTGCAATTTTCTAATGTCCCAGGGGCTATAAAAATTAAGACTATACTTGGAATAACCCATCCATTGAAAACAGCCATTAAGGAGAAACATGCCCAAAATCCATATATCAAGCTCAAAACCTATAATAACCACATAAACATGTTATAGAATCAAAATACATTTGACCAACCCATCACCATATACAAAATCATGCTATATCAATAAACCCGAAATCACACTCATTATGTTCATGTTACGAGCAACAGTATAATACACCAAGTGCAAGATATGACTCTAAATTGTCCTCTAATCACGTGAGTAAACATACAAGTTTAATATCATTGATTCATGCAACAAGAAGTACAAATGGTAAACCTGTTTTACACTTTAAATAAATATGCAGTTATATAACATCAACATAGCCATTTCAAATATTTCAATACACATTCCAAAGCACTTGGACATGTTCATATAAATATAATACACAATTCCTCAACATAATCATGAGTTAAAAACAAGCTTGACAACAAATCAAGTTTTCACACCAAAGAGTATAAAGCAAGTAAAAGAGGTGACTACATTGCATTTTAATCGATTCATTTACTTGTAAGCACAATGAGAGATTTACCAAACACCCATTATTTCTATATCCAAATTAATATTCAAAAGCCATTCCAAAGGGATGCATTAAAAGTATCTAGTGCCATCAATACTTGGCATTCATATATTTATGCATCTCATAATATAAAAATATTTCCAAAACCAACCAATCCTATACCACATTTGAGATAGTAGGAGTACTATTTAGAGGTGAGACTTATTTTTAGAACTCCATTTAGGTTACAACTTAAGGTATCTAATTTGTCATAAATTGATTAGATTTTTCTTATTGCAAAAAGTAGGTGTTAGTTTTAAATTTAATGCTGGTATCACAAGAAAAAGTAGATCTTAGTTTCCAAATGTAGCTCTTGGCCCCAAAAAAAAGTTTCCAAAGATAGATAATGCATGAGAATCATGCAGATACTGGTAAAAGCAATTAAATCACAAGCACAATCATTTGATTGTTGTGAAACACAGCATGCCATCCTCCCTTTGGTTTCTCTAAGTTTCTAGAATCCCTTTATCCAATCCTCATAATCAATTATGAATATCATATAATTTTAAAAATAATGAAAGAAATAGCCTATTTCAATATTTTTATATAAGAATGTATTTATGTACATATATACTTTTTTATTGGCAAAAAAAGTATATTTTTATTTTTAGTTTGGTTTAACGCATGACCCTTCCATGATTTCTTTTATTATTTTTTAAAATTATACGATATCTGATACTATTAAAATTGTTAAGTTCGAATGGATAACTCTCCCAATATATATTTTTTTATCTACAAAGTTGTATTTATTTTATAATATATCAATAAAAATTAAACCAATGCTAGTATACAAAAATCATTTCTTGATAGAAATACGAGTTGTATCATGGGGCAACATGCTATTTTCGTAAGATTTTAGTGAAACTAGGTAGGTATTGTATATTACATGGAATCTGAATAATGAATTACACATATTTATAATTTGCAAAAAATATCACTTGTCACGTATTTTGCAATTTATTATATTGATAATAATATATTAATATTAATATTGATGACATATTAACATTGATTATTTTGCCATGATCCTTTCATTGCTTTGTTCCAACTTTGCTTGTAATAAAAATTTTTAATGTAGACATTAAGATTTGACATAGTCAATTAATTATTTTGGCTATTGAATGCAACTTATTTCTTAGATTTTATGCGATGTATGGTATAATACTTATAAAAATATGAAGGTAAACGTGAATATTTGATTCCTTAATTTTGTAAGAGGTTTCATTTTAACCTTCTTACTTCTGTAAATTTAGTTATAATTTGACGCGCGATAAAAAAATTCCTAATTTTATTAACATTATTCAATAAGTTAATAAAAAATAACGATTTACATACACAAAATCCATATTATCAATATTACAATGCATTAATTAATCTAATAATAATTAAAATATTTTTAACGCTCAAAATAAATAATCACTACCTTAGAAATAAAAAACTAAAAATATTTTAAATTAAGACATTAAAAATTGCAACATTAAAAAAGTTTGTAAAATGTTTGAATTACAATCTCAAAGGACACACCTTTGCATAACAAACCACTTGACCCAGACAAAAAAAAAATTAAAAGAAGAGGCTTTGAAAGTTTGAGACAAGGCTTAATATAATTGCGACATTTCAATCGCAGGCAACCGCTTAAGACAGAACTACCTTGATGAGAGCACCGTTTAACTTCACCGTGATATGAAAATGGCCCAATGGGTGAATCGCTTTACAGCTTTTGGCTGTGTATATAATATAGGGTTTGCAGAGGGTGCATGTGAGGTGGCGTGGTGGGGGGAACAAGTACTTGAGTGTGAAATTGACATTTCCTTATTGTTTTGAGGGGGCTGTTGCTTCTTCAATGGCCACATTATAACATGAATGTTTCCAATGGCGTATTCATATATATATATATATATATATATCTGCGAACTTTCCTTTCAGTATAAGAACTCACATGCAAGGGAGAGGACGTACTGATCCCAACTTTCTTATATATCTCTCTCACTGCTCCATGTGTTGTCTTATGTCATCTGTGTTTTCTCAATCCTGCATGTGATTCCCCATCTCCACATTCATCAAGGACTTTCCCCCCACTCCTTAGAAGAAAGACAACTTAGAATTTGGGAAAAAAATATTTATCAAATAATATCATCATTTCAAAATTTAGTTAATTTTAGTTCGAAATTCAATTCATGCTATTTGGAAATTTTCAGGTGAAATCCTTATTGAAAAGTACTTTTCTTCCTAGGTCCCAATTTGTCTATTTCCTACACTCCTCTCTCTCTCTATTAGATATTATCATGAATAGATTATATTAGCTTCTCATTACTTTATTTTCTAGAAAAACTATACCTGATTTTCTCTGTGTTGTATGGAGTCTTTATAGATCTCTTCTATTTAAAAATTTGACAAACTTTTTTCCTCAAATTTAATAAAATTTAAAAGAAAACTACATAGGATCTCTCATTAAAAGAAAAAAAGTAAATCACATTAACCTTCCTTAAATTTTATTAGAATTAATATAAATTTTCTTTTTTTTATAATTATATAGTATTTGCTACTACTGAGTCAGATTTAACAATCAAATAAGTAGAATTTTCAATATAATTTTTTTCATTCACGAAGGTCGAGCTTAAGACTTTACTGTAAAGAGTGTTGAATCATTTGTTACTCACCCCACTTTCTCTTGGTGGAAATCTACCTTATTTTTAAAACTTACACAAACTTCTCTTTAAATAGAAGAGATGTTTCCAGGCAAAAAAAATACAAGAGATGTTTATATAATTTCATCTTTGTAATTTATTTTTCTTTTAAAGGAAAGTTTGTGTAAATTTAAAAATAAATAAAAATATTTAAATAATTTTAATATAAATAAAGAGAAACTGATTCTATTATTATTAGTCTTTAATTCTCAGTTGAAATATCTTTATTCCTCATGGAAGAAAACAATATGCTAAAGGTAGTAAAATTTTATTTTTTTATATTTTTTATCTAAACGATGTAAATTAAATGTTTAATTTTTAGAATATATTTAAATTGAAAAGAAACAAACAGCAAGAAACTAAATTAATTTTGTTTAATGACCTTATATTTTTAATTTAATGAGGATAACTAAAACTTAAATAAAGTTAAAAGACATAAATACATTCTACCTCAAAATTAAAAAATTAAAATGAAAATAAATAAATCTACACCATTTATAAGAAGGGCCGTGTGAGGAGTTAGGCCGGGTTAGGCAAATGAGGCCCTTGCCTTAGGCCCCTCAAAATGTTTACTTATATCCCTATTATTTATATATGTAAATATATATTTTTCATGAAGTTTATCCACTGAATATTAATTGCCATTAGAGTAAATAGGCTCTTAATTTTTTTTGTCCGTTGGATATCAATGAGCTTTTATCATCTCCAAGATTTGGTGACAGAGCATTGTATAAAAAAGAACAGTGAGAGAAATATGATATATGGACCATTTTTTATCATTTTCTTATCACATCTCCATCTTCTTCATTACCTTTCATTTTCTACTGCAACATTCAGAAAGCTTGTCCTTCTCTCATGTTTCGTCCCCTTCTCTCTCTCTTTCTTCTCTTTTTCTGTTTTTCCACAACAAAGCTATTCAGTTCTTATCTCAATCCCACCACTGACTCACTTTTGTCACTTTTAATCTTTTCCCATCCCACTTTTCTACACACATACGTGTGTGTGTAATCATATCGGTTGAAGTTGAACCAGTGACTTGCGGTGGAACTCAAGCTCAAGCATTTATTTCATTTTTTACCATTTATTTTGCTTTTTATCTGAATCAGTGAGTGTTTATTTTTTTTTAATATTTTCATAATAAAATATGTCAAATAGAAAGTATGAATCTGGCTTTGAAAAATTAAAGAAAAAAAAAAGAAAAGTTGAAAAATTGATTCTATCTCAACGTGGTGCTCTTGATAAATATATTACTGCTCATAATAAAAAAGATGTAACAAGTTCCATTGATGAAAAGATCATGGAAAAATTACCTATAGATGATGTTGAAAATATTAATGGTTCTAATTCTAACCAAGAACAAGAAGATGGAACAAAATTTAATGAAGATAATTTATCAAAAGAAAATGTAGATTATAATAGCACATCAAATGAAATTTCTAAAAATATCTATGATCTAGGAGTATGGAAAAATATTGATAAAAAGTTTAGAGATTTGATTGTAGAAAAAGGTCCAATAAAATATAACAATTTAGAATTTCCAAAAGATAAAAATAATAGACACTTTTCTTTATCTTTTTAGCAACGAATATTGCCAAATGCAGAAAAATATGATAGAAAATGGTTAGTTTATTCAAAAGATTTAGATAGAGTGTATTATTTTTGTTGTAAGTTGTTTTGTTTAAAAAATATTATTAATCAATTAGTTAATGAAGGGACTAGAGATTGGAAAAATCTTAGTTCCAAGCTTAAAATTCATGAAACAATTCATAAACATATCACTAATATGACCAAATGGATTGAACTAGAAACAAAATTGAGGAAAAAAATACAATTGATAAAGACATACAAGAACTAATGAATAAAGAAAAAGAATATTGGGAAAAGGTTTTACTTAGGATTATAGCTATTGTCAAATATCTTTCCAAAAATAATTTCACTTTTCGCGGGACAAATGAGAAGATATGAAAAAAATAATAGGAACTTTTTGGGTTTGATTGTGATGTTTGCAGAATTTGATCCAATTATGGAAGAATATGTTAAACACATAAATAATAGTGAATTTCGTACTCATTACTTGAGTAATATTATACAAAATGAACTTATAGAATTGTTAGCTTGCAAAACAAAAAATCTAATAATTAAAAAAGTCAAAGATGCAAAATACTTTTCAATTATTCTTGACTATACCCCTGATGCAAACTATCAAGAACAAATGACTCTCATTTTGAGATGTTTTGATACTTTGAATTTTTCAATAAAAATAAAGGAATGCTTTATAGAATTTTTAAAAGTTGATGATACGACGAGAAAAGGTATTTTTAATGAACTTTTTAATGTATTGAAAAAGTATGAGCTTGATATTAATGATATAAGAGGACAAGGTTATGACAATGGATCATATATGAAAGGTAAAAATCAAGGTGTGCAAAAAAGATTATTGAACATAAATCCTAGACATTTTATGCACCATGTGGATGCCATAATTTGAATTTAGTTTTATGTGATATGGCCAATTCATGTCCTAGAGCAATTTCATTTTTTGGAGTTCTACAACACATTTATTCTTGTTTGCTTCTTCAACCTAGAGATGAAAAATTTTGCAAGATAATATATGTAAGTTTTCTGTTAAATCACTATCACAAACTTGATGAGAAAGTAGAATTGAAAATATTAACGCAATTAAGTTTCAAGCACCAAAGATAAGAGATGATTTGATTCAATTATCAAAATGTAGTGACGATCTTAAAATAAAAAGTGAAGCAATGTGTTTAGCAACTTATGAGATTAAGAATTTTGAGTTTTTATTAGGAATGAATATTTAGTATGATATATTATTTGTTGTTAATTCCGTTAGTAAGATTCTACAATCTAAAGATATGCATGTAAATGTTGTTGTAAATCACTTAAAAGGCCTTATTACATATTTGAAAAGGTAAAGGGAAAATGGTTTTGCATCTGCTTTTGATTTTACAAAAAAAATGGCTATTGAAATAAATATAGAACCTAACTTTCAGAAAAAGTGTACAATTCATAGAAAAAGACATTTTGATGAAAATGTTAGCGATGAGATCACATATTCAGCTAAAATTTTTTTTTAAAATTTTTTTTGTATTGAATATTTTTTTATACATATTAGATAAATCCATTTCTCCTATCGAGAGTCAATTTGAACAATTTTTAGAATATAAAACCATTTTTGGTTTTTTGTTTGAATCTAAAAAAATTTAAAACTTTGGATGAGGATGAATTGAAAAAAATTGTATTAATTTTAAAAAATTGTTAAGTTTTAATGAATATTCTAATATTGATGGTCTTGATCTATTTTCATGAATAAATGTATTAAAAGAAATCTTAACAGAAGAAATTAATACTCTAATTAAAATATTAAATTATATAAAAAGATTAGACTCTTTTCCAAATGTATGGATTGCTTATGAAATATTATTAATAATACTCGTAACAGTTGCTATTGCTGAAAAAAATCAAAATTAAAATTACCTAAATCTTATTTAAGATCAACTATGTTGCATGATAGATTAAATGACTTAGCAATATTATTTATTGAGAGTGAAATATTAAAATTAATTCATTATAAAACTTTGATAAATGATTTCACAGCTCAAAAAGGTTAGAAAGATGATACGAAAATTAATAAAATTATACTACACTAGGCCCCTTTTATAAGGCCCAAAAATCCATTGACACGGCAATGTTCATAAATTATGAATAGCATAAATTATTTTTAAAACTCCATGCAATATATAAACATAATATCTAATCACTATATATAAATGTTAAAATTTATATAAACACATTATTTATTAAATATGAATTATGCAGCTCAATACAGTACATGAATTCTACTTATAGTTTGGTAAGGGGAAAAAAAAAAAGGAAGGGATAACCATTAACATATGATTTTTACTTTTTGACCAACGATCATTTTTTTTTTTACCAAGTTTTGACCAACAACCGTTAATATATGATTAAAATATGAGTAATAGTGACTAACATCTTTAAGATGATTGGTTAGAGAAAGTACTTCTTATTAAAAGATACTCGGTGGCACAATTAGAAAAGAAAAAGTGGTTCCCGCGGTTCTGGGTGCTACTTCATTTGGGTGCCTATTCCACGTGGCAATTGCCAAATAGTTGGAGCAGCTCGAACGTTGGGGGACTTCCGTGTTTCTCCAATGTACGACAGAATCGTCCAACGACGAGCCGTTTCAATTTGATTGAAAATCCTTCCCCCGGTAACAGACAAAATAGTCAAAACGACGATCATGATCCAGCCCAAACTGTCCATCTGACCACAAGTGAAACTCTTAAAAACAGACTATAAAAAGGAAAAATTAGTCCGTATGTAGGATAAGAGCTTATCTACACACACTCAGAAGCAAAATTTCTAATTAGATAAATAATTATTTAAATTAATTATCAATGCATGTGAATATAAATTCTTTGACAATTTAAAGTTACATAATTTTCTTAAACCCTAAATCTTTATCCATACTCTTTTTCATCCTTATCATATGAGCTAGTGAGTTAAAATTATGTGACTAAATAAATTTATTTCTTTGAATTATAATATTTGAGTTAGTGGTTGTAGTATTTGAAAAGTGATGATGATAATTAGATCAAGTTGTATGGTTGAATTATTAAAACATTGTGATAGAGTGACTTTATGTTACGTAAAGAACTATTCATTTTAGACGATATTTGGTTCAATAAAGTAGAGTCGAGGAGATGTATTTTAATGGTGAGAGAGGAAGGGATAGGAGAGAATGGGAGAAATTTTAATTTTTTCTTGTTTAGATATATTGGAGGTGAGGAGAGATTTATTCATTTTTCCTCTAAATTTCTCCACTTTTGAGGGGAAAAGGTAAATTCATTCTCCTTCCCTCCTACTTATTGATATAATAAGGAAAAATCACAATTTTTCTTGCCCCAAAAACCCTCCAACCAAGGGGGTAAAGTAACTTGAACAACATTCTTTAGCAACTCAAACAAAAATATGACCAACAATTGCTATTGTCATTATAATAAGTAAGGATCTTTTCAATTTTCTTTTTTAAGTATTTCAAATTCTTATATTCTATAAGAAAAAGATAAGTATTTATACCTCTCAACATGTATGGTATGTTCTGTTGCATATTCAAATTCATTTTTCTATGTTAAGAATAATTACGTCATGCTCACTTTTAGAATATATAATATATGATCCATTTAAATGATTTATATTTTAAATTTTTTAATATACATTGTTAATTTTTAAGTTGCAACTAAAAATAAGTATCTTTATTTTTCAATTTCCTTTTTTATGAAAAAAATAAAAATTATTAATTAAATATATAAATAGTTCGGATTAAGGAAAAACATAATAAGTTGAAAATTCGTTTTAATGAAAAACAAAGGTTTATACAAGTTAGGTTATAATAACTCATTAGGATAAACCATAAAACCCTAATGTTCTAAAGCGCTTATAAAGGCTTTTTTTTGCCACCATATGAAGATATTTATAGATTATTAATCCACGACATATTTACATTAACAAGGAAAACTTTAAACTCATGCCCTTATAAACTATAAGATAAATTCTTACCAACTAATAAACCAATTTTCATATCTTTAGTAGTAATGAATAACCAATTTTTATGGTTTTGCCAACACTCCCCCAATTCACTTTTTTTTTTTAAAAAAAATTGTTTCTATTTATTTGTTATTTAAAAATTTTAAAATAACATTAATTACTATTTTTAAATTATTTCCTTACCTATCATTTTAAAAGTTAAAAATAATATTAATTACTCTTTTCTATCTATTCATTTCTTTAAGAGCCTATTAGAAAATCTAAATAGAGTTCTAACTATATTTTTTAATTTGTATGTTAAAACCTTAATCATTCTTACTTTTGAAAAAATCTGTTTCTATATATTGTTAGTATACTTCCTTTGGTCCTAAATATAAAATTTGTTATCCTAATCATAAATATAAGATCTTTTACAATATACAAGATACTCCCTCCGGTCCTATATATAGGGCATTTTGCCCTGACCTTAAATATAAGACCATTTATAATATATAAGATAGTATTTATTATACATTTTTTAAAAAATATCCCTATTTAATATATCCAAAGAGAAAGAAATAAAGATTAAATAAGGGTAGTTTTGAAAAAATGTTGGAATTTTCAGAGAAATCGAGGTAGTTAATTAGTTTTAATTTCAATTCTTAATCCACGTGATTCGGTTAAAAGGGTCTTATATTAAGGATCAGAGGAAGTAATATTTGTTATACATTTAAAAAAATATTTAATATATCCCAAAGTGAGAGAAAGATATTAAATACTCCCTTCAATCCTAAATATAAGTCTTTTTTCGTGATTCTAAATATAAGACCCTTTTATAATATGTGAAGTAGTATTTATTATACATTTTCAAAAAATGCCTCTATTTAATATATTTTAGAGAGAGAGAGAAAGAGATTAAATAAGGGTGGTTTTAGAAAAATGTTGAGATTTTCGGAGAAATCGAGGTAGTTAATTAATTTTAACTCTCATTCTCAATCCGCGTAATCCGGTTAAAAATGTTTTCTATTAAGGATCAGAGGGAGTAATGATAGTTTTGTAAAAAAATATTGTGATTTTCAGAGAAATTAAGGTAGTAAACTAATAATTCTCATTCTTAATCTACTTGATTCAGTTAAAAGAGTTTTATATTAAAGATCAGAAAAAGTATCTCCTACCTATTAATTATAGATAAAAAAACATGAATAAAAAATTATTAATGTACCAGATAATCTCACAAAATGTTATACTCTCTCTGATATTTAATATAAGACCCTTTTAACTAAATCACGTAGGTTAAGAATTAGAATTAAAACTAATTAACTACCTCGATTTCTTCAAAAATTTCAACATTTTTTCAAAATTACCCTTATTTAATCTCTTTCTCTTTCTTTTTGAATATATTAAATAGGGGCATTTCTTAGAAATGTATAATAAATACTATCTCATATATTATAAAGGATCTTATATTTAAGATCAGGATAAAAGATTATATATATATATATATATGACCGAAGGGAGTACATTTTAAACCAAATATTACTTCTAAAAAATATTCTATATTCATGATAAGAGCAAGTATACTTTTGTAATTCTTTGGCATTAAGTCATAGATCAATAAGATTTTTTAATAGTACTAAAAGAAGTTATTCGTTGCTACTGACACTACTATGAAAATGACCTTTAGAAACCTTTAAGAACACACATGTGGGAGCACTTTTTAAAAAAAAGTCCCTGTATTTATAAATAGAGACTTTAATTTTGAGCTAAGCTGACGCATGAGAATCATGCAAAACTAAGTAGTATAACCATTTAAATCAAATGAGATTTCATTACTAAGCATTGCTGATGATACGGCGGTGGTCTCTATGCCAGTTCCTGTGGTGGCGGGCCGTATCTTAAAGCGGATAACGCTCGTCTTTTACTAGCAGATAGCCAGTTTGTTTTTTTCGCCCTTCGGTTATTGCCAAAAAAAAAAAGTAATCTCTCTCTCTCTCTCTATGTGTGAGTGTCTCTTTTTATAGTTTTCTGGAATCTCCTTAGCAAATCTTAAGACGTTTTCAATTTATGCTCCATTGCTTATGATGCATAGAAAATGAATTTAAGAAAATCAAAAAGATGAGACGATGAGCCCGTTTGGTATAGTGTTTGAAGGGTTATAAGTGTTTTTTTTTTCATCCCAAAATCAATTATCAGTGAATTTTGTCAAACAAAAATATTTCTGGATAATTAAATTTTCCCTAAAAATCACTTTTACAAAGAAAGAAGTATATGTGTTTAGATTAGATTTTATATAATTAATTTTGAATAGAATTAATTTTAATTAAAATTAATTCCGTTAAAAGTCATTATTTATGTTTGGATGATTTTACTTTAAAAGTAATTTTAACAAAATCTAACATGTTTCAATGATTTCAATTAAAAATTCTTTTAGATAAATAATTATTGAGAATTAATGTCTGAAATTCCCTTGTTCATTCAATAATAGTTTTTTTTAATACTAATAATTTTTAATTTATAAATAATATGAAAATCCATGACTAATGAATTTTTAGGTGATATTGAATTATCCATAATGAGAAGTAAAAATTTTTAACTTAAGCTTATAATTGATTTTTTTGGCCATAATGGATTATCCAAAATCTTGGTTTGTTACTTATAAATGAGAAGTTACAATTTTTAACTTAAGCTTATACTAAGTTGTGTTTAGTAAATGATAAAATAATTTTATTGGAAATAAAAATTTCCAAATTTATGGAAGATAAATAGAGTAATATTTTATTCCCCCCCTAATTTAATACTTATTATATCATAACTTCATCAAATGGGTAAGTTCAAACAAAAAAACTAATTAATGAATCAATTTAAAACATCTAAAATTGGCTAATCTAGGAAAACATAAAAGCTGAAAAAATATCAGTTAATTAATGGTTCAACCAGTTCATGATTTTTTTTTAGTTCTTCTAGTTGTTGCTTTAGAAATAAAAATCATATCAGACCAGCGATTCAACTAACAAATCAGTAAATTAGTCATGAGTCTAGAAATAAAGAGCAAATCAATAAAAAAAAACTGAATAATAACTAGTAGAACCAGCCTTAAACCAATCCATTCCGATAAAATCTGTGAAAATGAAAACTTGTTTGAACTTGTTAAATTTTTTTTTATTTTTTAAATTTGACTAACCATCCTTAGACTAGTCAAATCTGGTACAACTAGTGAAAAACAAAACTTGTTTGAATTTGTTGAATTTTTTATTTTTTAAATTTAAATCATGTTTCTAATTTATGATTCATGTATACTTATGGCTATACTTAATATGTTATGAGAAAAGAAGACTAATGGTTAGATAAGAAATGTGAATATACATATTATAAAATTGTAAAATAAGCCTATGCATTAAAAATTTCTTACATCTCATAAATATTTTATTTTAATTTTTAGATTATATTATTTATTTTTAAATTATATTTTTACTTCTTAACTTTTCTCACTTTATTTTTTATTTTAATGTCATTTTTACTTGAAATAAATTATATATATTGTTATTATTTTTATCTTTATTATTTGAAATAATTAGTATATAATTTAAAATATTTCAATTTAATCACAAATGATTCAACTGTGGTTTGATCACATGAACCAGTATTTCAATCAATTAAATAACCAATTCGGTTCTTAATATCTTAACTTCAAATTTAAAAAAAAAATCTTTTTGGAGTTGATCTTTTTTCTTATATTCTAATATTATACGAATACTATTCTTTTATATAATTATCAACAGTTGCATATTAAAGTGACATTGCACATAATATAAAAGATATTGTCTGTTTTCATATAATAGTTTTATTTTCTTTGATATATTGGTTTTTTCATATGATTTTTTAAGATATTGAAAAAAAATGAAGCTGAATCTTAAACTTGTTAGTTGTTACTCCCTCTATTTCCTATTATAAGTTATATTATAAAAAAATTAGAATATATAAAATATAAGTTACTTTGTAAACATTAAATATCTATTTCTATAATTGCTCCTTATTAAATAATTATAATGAAAAGAGAATAAGAGATATAATTAAGATATATTATAATTTAATAAGATTAATATTAAATAGTTGTGATAAATTTTATAAAATTTAAAACTTTAATTACTTTTAATAATTAAAAATAATTATTAAAAGTGACTCTAATTTGAGTAGGGCAAAGTACCATGAATAGTAGATAAAAGAAATGTTTTATTCCCAGAAGTGCGTTATTCATTTATTTGTTGTCCTTTCCATTGCCAACCACCGTATTCAATATCTTGCAGCGGCCATTAATTATTTATAGACTTATTTAATAGTTTTGAGGCCAAATTTCACAACAATAACTATGTTCTCTCAATTTTATTTTACGTGTCATTTTAAAATTTTTTTAATATTTTACTTTATCTATCATTTTAAAATATTAATAAAAAATTTATTATTTTTTAAAATTTTAAATATTTAATAATATATTATTTCAAAAAATAAATAATATGAATAATAAATAAATAATAATTAAAGATAATTTAGTAAAATTATATTATTCATTAGATTTTTTTTACTCCCTCTGGTCCTATATATAAGATCATTTTAACCGAATCACGCGAATTAAGAAAGGGAGTTAAAACTAATTAACTACCTCGATTTCTTCGAAAATTTCAACCTTTTTCTAAAACTACTCTTATTTAATCTCTCTCTTTTTCTCTTTGAATACATTAAATAGGGGTATTTTTTTGAAAATGCATAATAAATACCACCTCGTATATTGTAAAGGATCTTATATTTAGGATCAAGACAAAAGGTCCTATATATAGGACCGGAGGGAGTAATATTTATACTAAAACTTTAAAAAAATAAATAAAATGGGAGAGAAGGAGTTGTATCTTGATCAATAGGAGTATATGTTAACGAATTGGCCTATGGATCGGATTCAGTCATCAATGAATATTAATTATGGCAATCCAATGTTTGTTGCTTATTTTAAATTTAATATGTTGACCAAAAGAAGAAAAAAAAAGCTACCAAACTGAGCCTAATTTGAGTAGGACACATGACAATGAATAGTTGACAAAGGAGATGGTTTATTCCCATAAGTGCGTTATCCAACAATCATATTCAATATTTTGTTGCGTTCATTAATTATTTGTCTCATTTTACAGCATTACCTTTCTTTCAAATTATAATACCCTTTCTAGAAGATTTTGGTGTTTGATAATATATGGCCCTTTATAAAAATTAGGGAAATATTTTTAAGTTTTATTTTTCAAAAATACATTCCACAACTCCACTCTATAAATACTATCACTTTCTCTTCTTAATGTAATTAGGGCTAGTTTGGGAATGGTTAGTAATCTTTTGAGGAAATATAGACATTTAACTAATTTTAATTATTCTTTTCAATTTGTATGATACAATTGAAAGTTCTTATAATTTGAAATAGAAGGAGTAATAATTTGGTAGTTAGGAAGGTTATAAAATTTCCTTTGCATTTCTTTAATTATTACACAACTAGATGTGGCCCCATACTTTGTGCATAGTCCAAAAACAAAGGGTTTGCTGGAGGAGTCAACTATTCATGGCTTGTGAAAAATTGTAGATTTGTAAAGTTTTTAATTGTTAAAATGAAAAGAGAGATAAAGGGATAAAGGTAGGGTTGATATGTAATATAAGTCCCTTCTCTCTTGAAAAATTAAATGTTTTTTTCCATGTTTTGCGTAGAATCTAAAAAGTCATATTATTAATAACTTATTATTATAATTATATAGTTTATTATAAATTTTATATTTTATATTGATAATATATTATTTTTGCAGGTGCATTCAGTATTTTGGACCTATGGTATAACCGCTTGCCAATTGATAATATGTTTTTTATAATGTTTTGTATTATCTCAAAATTGTATGAGATTGCTATTTATTTGAGATTTTTATTTATTTAAATTTTTAGTAAGGCTTTATAAATATTTTGTTAAGAATTATTGTATTGCCATATATTGCACATAATATAAAAATTAAGTTGTACTATTTTTTACTCAAAAATAGAGAAATAGTTTGGCTTGCTATAATTTTTTATTTTATATTGATATTGGTTTTTTCTGATGTCTTGTATTATTTCTATGATATTGCTGTTTGTTTAAGATTTGTATTTATTTAAATTTTTAATAAAGTTTTATAATTTTGTTTTGGTAGAAGTTATGTTTTTCTTGCATTGCACCAAATGCCAATGAATAAAAAAAAATCATACTATTATAATGCGACTTATTGTAAATTTTAGATTATATATTTAATGATATTAATTTTTCTTCCAAATAGTTATTTTTTTGTAAGTTTTATTTATTTGAATTTTGAATAAGATTTTATAAGAAAAATTTAATTAATGAATTAGCATGTGTTTGATAAAATGCAAAAGTATCAAATATTTAATGAAGTGATAAAAATAAAAACAAAAATTGTATTGCATGCCCTCTAATTATTTAATAATCTTGGGGTCAAATTTGATAATAGTGGTAATTTCGTGGATAGTTACCGAATTGGTATGGATTGAGGGATAGTCTGGTATAATTCCTATTTTTGAAATAAAAAAGATATGTTTATTAGCTAAACACATAAAGTGAAAAACTAGAAACAATCAAATGGTACTTCATAAAAAGAAAACAATCAAATGGTCACTAAAATAACACCAAAGGACAAAAAATAATATTGAACCCAGAAATATTCAAAGAATTTAGGGGTTCAAAATATTAAGATCATGGGTGCAAAATATCAAAATTTAGCATATCTATTTGTAATTTATCTGAGGTGAGAATGCACCCTAAAAAATATGTGGCTTCGCCATTAGGATTCACTATTAATAACTTATCAACAATATTTTTTATTATAAATTTTATATTTTATATTAATTTTTAATGTCTTATATTATTATTTCAAGATTGCATGGTATTTTTGTTTGTTTAAGAATTTTATTTATTCAAATTAGTTATTAAAAATTGTATAGTACTAATATGTTTTTGGACTAAAAACGTAAATGGGCTGGGTAATTAGGCTGAATAAAGTATGATACGTAAGTGGACCAAACCCTATGTAGCATATGTACTTCATCTCGAATTTTTGTATAGTATATATCTTTTTTTTATGAATTTATTTTAACAATCATATTATATCAGGCATTATCGATTAATCTAAATTCAAACTAAGAATTATAATATAATTTTATTTAACAAAGTTTATGTGTTGTATAAAACTTGTAAATTCAGAACTACTTTTTTTTAAAGCCTAGGTAGAGCATGTTGGATCATTTTATATTAGTGAGAATTTTATACTTGTAATTGGTCAAAAATAGAATTTTATCCTTGTAAGGCTTTCAAAACATATGTTTGACCTTTTTTTTTTTTTTCAAAAGAGCATTCTTCACGTTCAAATTACTAAGCTGTGCATATATTTGAGTTTAGAAATAGACAAAATGATCTTAAATATTCATGATGAAATATAAATTCACAACAAATATATAGAACTCATAAACCCATGTAATCTATAATGGCAAAAAAAAAATGTAACCTATATATAAAGTTAAAATAATTTTTCTTTTCTTGTATCCAAGGAGTTTGAACTTTGGTTACTTGTACCGTATTGATTCTAAAGCAAACCGTCTAATACAAGTAAATAGAACCCTGAAAAAGAGGACACCATGGGTGAGAAAGAATAAGAATTATATGGTAATTGTAAAAAAAAAATAAAAAAAAGAAGTATTATACTCCCTTCAATCCTTTTTATTAGTCATATTTTATAAGTTTTTTATGATTCCAAATGTAAGTCACTTTCTATGAGTTTTTGAAGTATTAATTATTTTATTTTTAAAAGACCATTATTTAATCGTGTGAGAAAATTTTGATTGTTTGAATTTGTAGTATTTATTATAGGGTAAATATGAAGAATATATTAATTTTAAGATAATTTTAATGATGTAACAAACTTTTCTTGATTTTAATGAGTTAGTTAAAAGTGACTTACATTAAATACCGTAGAGAGTATAGTAATTAAAATTTTTTTTAATAAGGCTATTAATTAGGAATCGTTTTCTGTTTTGCTTTTGAGTTAAGAAAAAGCTTCAATTTTTTATTTATTTCTCATTGCAAAAGAAAGCTTCTATTGTCATTCAGAAGCATTTTATTTTATAAAAAAAATTTGGTCAAATACCTCATAACCAAAACAAACAATTTTAAGAGATAAATTAAGAAACTTCTTCCCAAAAAAATTGGTCAAACAAGTTATGTAATGACTTAGGGCCCGTTTGGTTCTCCGTTTTGTAAAATTAAGTTAAGATAAATGAAGTTTGTAAAAATAAAATTTAGATAAAGTAAGTTTATTGGAAGTTATTATGTTTGGATATTCTTTTTGTAAAAGTAAGTTTGGCAAAAAATCTGTTTGGATGATAGGGGTTAAAAGTACTTTTAGATATATAATATAAAGTAAATTTATTTCTCCTTTTCCAAAACCCACGTTTTGTTAAAGGAAAAGTAACTTTTCCCCTCCTTTTCCAAAACCACAATTTAACCCATTTTTCATTTTTCAAAAAGTCAGTTTATGTTTCACATGTGTTTGATCAAACACATCTTTTACAAAACCATGGTTAAAAACGATGGTTACGTTTTGTAAAAGGAGAACCAAATACACACTTAGCTTATATATCAAAACTTAATAAATTTATAAATTTCAATCATAATATCATAAGAGTAGGATTTATATTCAAAGTCGCGGAGTTGTCAGAAAAATCACAGTTGTCAATAGAAATTATATCCTAGCTAGTCATATAATTAAGATTCATATTTTCATTACATTTTAATTGTAAAATTGAATGGCAAAAATATAGCAAAATAAAATGATTCACAAAATACTCTTAGGATTCATTTTGTATAATTTCCAAGAAGTAGCTTACCATCAAATATACTTGCTGGGAAGTTAACTTATCGAGAAATTCATATATAACTTACTTGCTTTATTTTCTATTTCCCAAAAAATTTAAATAATTTTTTAAATAAATATAGAATATTTTAATTTTAAAGACTTAAATATTCTTTTTATTTAAAAAATTAATTATGGAATAAGGGTCCTTTTAGAAAAGTATCATAAAATACTCGGGAACTAGAACTTCTCTGGATTTTACCCGGGAAGCTCAACTTCCCGAGTTAAGCTCAACTTCCAGAAACTTCTATTTTTTTTTTTCAAACCAATCAACATTAATTAGTCTCTTATGAAATGGGGCACTTCTAAAAAAGGTAAAAAGAACAATTAATTCATTATTTACAAAATGTATAAGTCATTATCATTAAAAAAAATTTAAATAGCGAGCAAACAAGTGCCATAAATAACATGATATTTTAAGTTGGATGAAAGTGCAATTATTCGGAGAGATTAATTGAGATATCAGATAACTCCTTTTTATTCCAATCATAAGTTTACCAATTTTTTGGAACGCTAGGAAGAAAATTTAAGCCAGCGATGTTATTTATTTTTATTGAACAAGAACGAAGATTATAACTTGTGATCATTATAAAGAAGAAGATTGCTACCTTATTTGTGTATAATATGATCAAATTCGATTTGTAAATAAAAGGAAGTATTTTAATTGTTGTGACTCATAGTTGCAAAAGCTAAACGTATTAATACGTATTCTAACATTTTTATCACTAATTTTTTCTCAAAAATATTCTAAAACAACTCAATAACATATAAAATTTAATTTTTTTAGTTTGTTATAAATATTTTTATATCATTTTTAAAATAATTGTTTAAAAATTCAAGTTTTTGTATTATTCATTTTTTGTATTAATTTATTAAATACATACATAATTATATATGTATATATCTTGTATTTATACCATAAAATTTTAAGTTTTATCATATTTGACATACTGTATCATATTATATCATACATTAGGTATAATCTATGAATCAAATTAACCTACATTAATTAAAAATTATTACTGCCTCCGGTCCTAAATGTAGAATACTTCTAACTAATTCATACTTCTTAAGAAATATTTATTTTTTCCTTAATCTTTTCAAAAAATGGTGTATGTTTCTAGTTTTACCTTTAACTACAGCTAATATCCAAAACTATATTAACTAGTTTTAAGTAGGCTTATCTGATACCATTAATTTCTTAAGCATCATTTTCAAGAGTTTAAATGGCATCAATGACTGGCAAAAACAAAAAGGAACAAAAAGTAGCATCAATTAAAATTGAAATTCTTCATTACTAACCAGTGAACAGCCAACATCTCTTTATGTTAAAACCACATAAATGAAAGTTTAATTAATAGAACCTGATGTCCCATAATGTACTACTCAACCTACATTTGCCAAGGAAGGATAAAGTTGAAAAAAAAATAATTAATACTACAACATGTCCTATATTTTAAACCAATATGTCCTACATTTTGAATTAAGAATTTCTTCTAAAATGTGTTCTACAATTGGGATCCGAGGGAGTGAGGAGTAATTATTTATTTTGCCGTATAATAACAGAGAAACTAATTCAAAAGCTTCTTCAATCCCCCCAAAATTGCGCGCAGCCTCCTTTAAAGGTCAATAATAAGATTGTGTGCGAGAATTAGACACCGAATTAAAATTACTACTATATTTAGTCTACGTAATCATCCACGAAATTCTGTTTGTCCTTCTTATCCATGATTTCTCAGCATATATACATTTTTTAATTTTAATAAAATTATTCACAGTTATTTTATTTTTTTTAAAACGTGTTATTTTACTTCATTTTAAATTTTTAACTGAAACATTTTTTATTAACTTGTATACATAATTACATATTAAGTTATACTTTTATAAATAACTGGGGCATAGTACAAAACTTGAATACTTTTATTTTTAGCATTTTTTATTGAATTACTACAAAATGTGCAAAGTTTATATAATTTATTTTACAACATTTTGGTTGTTAGTATATATTTTAAAAATAATACATATATACATAAAAAAGTTTACAAATTTGGACAAATCAAGATACTAATTTGAGGTTCACTGGTTTAATTATAATCATACTAAATTAGGATTAATAAAATTAAGATGTATTTAATTTTATATTTTATATATTATATAGAAATTTGAAAAGCTATTACATAATAAATTTTATATATTATATAGAAATTTAAAATTACCAATAACTTTTATTACTTAATATTTAAATCTAAATAAGTTAACGTTTATTTATAATCACATTTTGAATTCTAAATAGTTAACTAATAATCCATCATTATATAATTTTTTAAGTAAATTTAGTACTATTAATAATCACTTATTATAATATTACTTATATAATATTATAATATAAAAAATATATGAAAAATAATATTATTTAGACTAAAAATTATGCTATTTTATATTAAGAATAAAAAATTAAAAGATTAATATGCAAATCTACCGCTAAGTATTTCCATGGTGCCATAAACTACTTTTTTGATGTAATGTTATACTCAATCTTTCAAAATCGTAGTAATATTGCTTTAGACTAATGGATCCATGAAAGTTCGCTGTAAATAAGTCACGTGTCATTTTTTTATTAGTTCATGCCTGCTTATAGTTTATATGACATTCTAGTTGAAAAAAATTCTACATGACAATTTATGTTGAATCCAAGTAGATTAAAATAAAAATATTATAAAAAATCATAATTTCGGCCTTTGATTAGTAACCAAGATCCTAATTGAAAATCTTAAAATTTAATAAAATTAACTGATAAACAAAAAAAATAATAAAAATTATGTATAGATTTTGAAAAAAATGAACTTAAAAATTTTCATAAAAATGGAAAAATCCTGAAAATTTTAAAACATACAAGAAAAATAGAAAAGTGGTCTAAATAAAGGCATTTGGCTAAAATCTACTGGTTTTAATGCCCGAAGGATTCTAATTTTTAATCAGAAACCCCAAAAATAATTAAATTACAAATTAAGATCATTGGAAGTCTAATTAAGATCAAATTTAACCAACCAATATAATTAGTTTGTTTAACTTTTAATTTGGCCGAAATCAAACTTTTGTGCAGTTTTTGAATCTTTATAAATTAAAATATTACATAATGAAAACTAAAATTCTGCAAGTATACAATTACAGGTATTAGGAAAAAAATAAAAATAGTACAAATATATAAGTGCATATTTTTTTATATGTAAGCTTATATCTCAAAAAGATTAAAGAGAAAAAAAAAAGAACATGCAGGAGAGACGCAGCACCATGCTTTGAAAGAGAGACTCCAAATTCAAAATGATGATTAGCTTAGCCCTCTCCGTTTATAAAAAAAAACAGAAAAAACAAAACAAAAGAAAAAGAAAAATTCAAAATGATGATTATAAATTTATAATAAGATATATGCAATTTATATTATTATAAAAACGTCTGGAGCTTCCCTGTCTTTGGTTTGAATGATCATGTCCTGCATATCACATTCACATGACGGATACATTCTTTCCTCTCTCTCTCTTCCATCCCTTTTTTAATGAAACCGCCAACTAACTTTCCCTTACCTTTTCAATTGAATCTCATTCTGCTCCTTATTCAGTAGAATCATATCTTCCCTCTCAAATCTTTTGATTTAATTCTCATCTAAACTCGCATCCTCAGAAAAATTTTTAATTTAATTTCGGTCTATATATATCGAGCTCTTCTTCTTCAGAGTGCTTCAACACAGCTTTCCGCAGAGCTTCCAGCTAATGGAGGCCAGCAAGCATGCTCAAGCGCGCGCTCCCTTGCTGGAGGCGTCGCCGTTCACGGAGGAGACTCATCGGCGACGGTCGAAGAGTGTCGGCGTCTTCGTCCTCGTCTTAGGTTCGATCATTGTTCTCCTATCTGTAGTCACATTGGTGAGAAACCAGATGGAAGAGGCAGTCTTCGAGAAGCAAGAAGAAACTACGTCGTTTCGTGACGACTCATCAGTTCCGAGAGGAGTTTCTGAAGGAGTCTCGGCGAAGTCGAATCCATCGTCGTTAGTTTCAGAGAAGCTTTCGTTCAACTGGACGAATGCGATGTTCTCCTGGCAAAGAACGACTTACCATTTTCAGCCTCAGAAGAATTGGATGAACGGTAAGTGAATCGTAACTGTCCTTCTTCGGTAAGTGAATCATAACTGTCCTTCTTCGTTTTACTTCGTTTTTGAATCAGATCTCTGACCATTTCCAACGCATTCCAATTCTTCTTCTTCTTCTTCTGTAATTCTTCTTTTCTTTTACGACTCTCTGTTTCTCTTCAAATCCAAAAAAGCTCGAATCCAAATCAAGAAATGGAAACATTGTTTCTTCTTACCCTAACAAGTAATTGGACCTCCCTTTTCTGCCTAGGCTCTGTTTCACTCACAAAGATTTTTTACGAAAAAAAATTAAAAAAAAAAAATCAAAGAGAAGTTTACTTACAATGACGGAGATAAAGAGTTTGAGGTTCTAGGGATGTGCTTCTCATTGGTTTCCCAGAATTTTTGGTTAAGATGTTTTATAACTGAACTATGTAAAAAATCACCTTTCTGGCCAAGAAAAAAATCACCAAACCCCTTTTTGGTTGCAGAGAAGTATAAAGAATTAGATGAAGGAGAAAAAACATTCAAATAAATACTAAAGTGTTGTGCTTTTAAAAATAACCACCTGGCAAGTTTTCATGCGTTAAATCAGTTATACTTTCTTTTTCTGTAAAAAATTTTTAAATCGTGATCATTACTCACATATTTTATCTTATTTTTATTATTTTGGCAAAATTATATTTTTGTTCCCACCCCATAAGAATTTCTATTTTTATCAAGTAAATTCTTAATTTTTTACTTTATATTTTAATTGATCTATTGTATTTAAAAATTAAATTAAACATCAATTGATTTAAATTAAGCTCTATAATTTCTACTAAAAACAAAATCCTCTTAATGATTATTTTTAATTTATGAAATAAAAAATTAAGAATTTACTTGAGAAAAATTAATCTTCTTATCATATTGACATTTCTTATTAAATTAAAATATTTGTTTTTAATCACTGAGAATTAATCAATCTTCCTTGAGAATTTGAGCGACATCATCTACGAGTCAAATTTTTTTGGGTTTTTTACTAATTTTGTTTCACATTTGAAATGAAATGATTTGTCTGAATCTTTGAAGGGTAGGTGAGATTCAGGGCTTCTATGATTTTATTTTATATAATTTTGTTTTCTTGCGGTCATTAGTTTTATTTATAATAATTGAGCATTTCAAGTTAAATATATTTATCTATATCAAATAACTGTATATTTTAATATTACTTTTAAAAATAAGAATAAAACAATTTAAACTATATAAAAATTATAATTCAGAAGCTTGAGTTAAAATTTTTCAATTTCTAACATTTTAAAAGTAAATTTTTTTAATTTAATATTTTTATTTAATATCAATAAAGACTAAAATGGTAATTAACAATCTCTCTTTTCTGTGGGGCTGGGTATCTGCTTGACGCATGTGGGTGTCCATACATTATCTCTGGTTCGTTCTGCTATCAGATCCTGATGGTACGTATGTCCTTGCTTTTCGTTGCACATTTATTAAGTTTATTTATATTTTTGTTCTGCAAATTAATGCTTTCTCATTTTCTACTATGTTTAACATGCAAGTTGTGTGATCTCTTATTTTCATTTATTTACCAAACATAATTTTTCATTTGGCTATACTTATGAAAATTTTGTATTGTGTTCTACCCATAAGTCACATTAACATCTACACGATGAAGGAAAAAATAACAAAAATTAGAGCACGCAAAAAAATTACATTATTAAATTTATCTTGTTTTGGGGCATGAAATTTAAATATATAAGTTAAAATAAGAATTGGATAGACTTATAAGAGGGAATATAAATATTCTATATCTTATGGACATAAAAAAATACCGAGCTCCTTAAGATTTTTATTTTTATAGCAACTTAGTATTCTAAAAGATTACGTATATCAATCAATTTATTAATAATAAAATATTTTATATTAGCAATACTAATATAAAATATATTAGTCTTCTACACCAATAAAGATATATACCAAAAGGATGATGCTTTTGGAAGTTCTAGACCTAAAGATATACACAAGTAGTTATTGGCCACAAGAGTTTGGTGATCCAAAACTTTTCCTTGGTAAATCTCCATCATGAATGTGATCTTGGTGTATCTAATATATCCCCTTCACTGTCCGGTAATATTTTTATTTTTTTTTTCCTTTGAAGAAATTCATTTGAAAAGTCATTGCAAAATGTTTTGTTGGTGATACGTAATGAAAATGTCGCTGTTTTAAAGATGTAATAATTCTATGTTTCATTATGTAGTACCATATTCTTTTACTATGTGCAAATTAAGAGAAGTCAAACGTGGTCAAAGATGGGACAATTTGGATTTGTTAACGGCCAAGGACAATAATAAATTCTGTCATTAATTCAATTGTGTGAGAGATCAATGTTTTCACTTCCGTTGTTAAGGTTTATGACAAGAGCGTATCCCTGTTTGTTAATTTCACAATTCACATAATTAATGTACTATAACTTTATGTCAACTGTATATTTTATATTAATTTTTTTTGTGAAATATTTTATTTTATTTTTTCTAGTATTGGCATCGGTGTTCAGGCCGAAAAGCAAGTTTTGGCACCGGTGTTAATATACTTCACAGCCCATGAATTAATTAAGATTTGGGCCCATTAGTAATGGGGCCCATCAGGTATTAACTAATTTTGGCAAAGTCATTCTTGATTATTTTAATTCTAATTTTGTAAAAATAGTTTTATTAAATATAGGATAATAGTTTGTTAAATGATTGAAATGCCCCCACCTATACTTACGAAAGATATTTCAGCCAAATTATTTTTTCATACAAAAATAGCATATTTTTTTAAGAAAGTTCTTATAATTTATTTAGCAGATAATAATTAATTATGTTTTTTTATTTAGATAATTATTTAAATTATTAAAAATTATTTTATTTTATTTGTTTTCCATGGAAAAAATTACATGCATTATGGTCAAATTCTTCATTTTGAATTTGAATTTTACAATTAAGATGTAAAATCGAATTTGAATTGTAAAATCTTTGTCAATTAGGTAAAGTTTAGGTGATACATACTTCTATCACCCCATTTGTTTGGATTGTTGACTATTAGGTATAGCGTCATGTGACCTTTCCAACTTTTGTGGGTATGCAATTATTTGTAGGTGAATCTTTGTTTTAGGAGAAAACTTAATTAGATGCAGTCATGAAAATTTATTATTATTTTATAATTTTTTTTACCAACGATTTTATAAATTTTGTAAAATATAGCATGTCCACTTTTCTCTACTATTGTTGTTGCTGTTATTATTATTATTATTATTATTATCATTATTATTATTCAAAATTTAAAATTTAAAATTATAGGAAGGCTCTTATGAAGGTCTTTATTCTTTATATTTCTATCTCTTAAAGTTATGTTAAGAATTGTCATTCAGGTGAAATACTGTTAGAAACACTATTTGGTTCATGAGAAGCGGTTTAATAGCACCTTTTTTTTTTTAAATAAAACTTCTAAATATAAGAATAAAGGATTCTTATAGAAATTGGCAAAGTACTCAAATTTTATAAATTATCCATTTAAATCAGAGAATGATATCTACCCACCGAAAGTTAAATTATATGTTTATTTATATAAATATATATTAATTAATATTATATTATGAAAAATAAAAAATATTAGTCAAATAGTACTTTATGAGTTTCATTGCTTAATATTATTAATATTTATTAAAAATATATTCACAGCGGAACACTAGAAGTAGTGAAAAACTTGATTCTGCTGGTAAATTCTGTAGTCATAGAAAAATTCCACTGAAAAAGTTACTTGCATTTGTGAACATATCACTTGATTGCACCTAATTTATTTATTTACTTTTTTTTTTTTGGTAATCCTACCTACTTTACACAAGAACACATTTGAGTTTTTTTTTAAATTTTTTTTTGTCAATCTGAAGAATTGATACTGAATGTATGAAATTCAGTGCTCAAGTGTTACTCACACATTTAGATAAGTCTTGTAACTGAATTGATAAAAAGAAAAAGGAAGAGGAAAATTTGAGAGATTCAAATACAATAACTTTTTCATTGATATTTGAATTTTCTACAATACAAAATTTTCTAAAGTGCCTCTAAAATAGGGGAAAAAATAAAGTGCATGAAAATAAAACAAATAATTTTTTTTAGACACTTTTACTCATTGTCTCACCCTCTAGATCCAAATTATTTCCATTCATTTGCGATAGCACTTTTGGAGAAAATATATTAGTAAAATTTAATCCAAAAAAAAGGTAAAAATCAATGTTAAACTGGATTTTTTCATATGGTGGCAGGTCCATTGTATCACATGGGTTGGTACCATCTATTCTACCAATACAATCCAGATTCAGCCGTGTGGGGCAACATCACATGGGGTCATGCTGTATCAAGGGACCTGATTCACTGGCTCTATCTTACCATTGCCATTGTTCCTGATAGACCGTTCGACATCAACGGCGTGTGGACAGGATCGGCCACGATATTGCCAGATGGCAAAATCATAATCCTCTACACTGGCGACACCGATAAATATGTGCAAGTACAAAATCTCGCTTACCCTGCGAACCTATCTGATCCTCTTCTCCTAGATTGGGTCAAATATGACCATAACCCAGTTTTGGTGCCCCCGACTTATATCGCCCCGAAAAATTTTCGTGACCCAACGACGGCGTGGATCGGGCCAGATGGGAAATGGCGGGTAACCATCGGGTCAAAGATAAATAAGACAGGCTTTTCATTGGTTTATACGACCACAGATTTCATCCACTACGAGCTAAAAGATCACCCCTTGCATTCGGTTCCGGGTACGGGTATGTGGGAGTGTGTGGACTTTTACCCGGTTACGATAAACGGGTCCGAAGGTTTGGCTACCTCAGTAAATGGGCCAGGAGTTAAGCATGTGTTGAAGGCTAGTATTGACAATACAAAAGTGGATCATTATGCACTTGGGACTTACTTCTCTGAGAATGATACGTGGGTACCCGACAACCCGAAAGAGGACGTGGGTATCGGGTTAAGAGTGGACTATGGGAGATACTACGCATCAAAGACATTCTATGACCCAGTCAAAAAGAGACGAATCCTTTGGGGTTGGATTAATGAAACTGATACGGAGAGTGATGACTTGAAGAAGGGCTGGGCATCTGTTCAGGTATGGATTTTCTTTTGTCATTGTTTGTATCTCACTCTATCGTGAATCCCGACCCTTCAAGGTTCATTTATCTCCTGAAGTGAAGTTCAGAGAGAAAAAGAGATGAGACACTGGTTTAGATCCTCCTAAATTGAAGCTTGTAAAGTGCCTGGGAAGTAGAAAAATAGAGAAGAAAAAAAGACTCAATGAATAGGGAGAAAAGATATAATAGACCCCATATACAATATCATTCTCACTGTCATTTCTTGAATATTTAACTTTAGAGGAAAATTAGACTCATTTCTGTCTTACAAATTTACATGAATGAGTCTCACTACTTACATCTCTTTCTTTCTTTTAATTTTAATTAAAATGAACCTCAAACAATCTATTTCACTAAAAAATAAAAATTGAAACTAAACATGTTTTCACGTGTTTATATTACACGGTGATAATGAATAAGTTGTTCTATTCATGATATCCATGCTTATGAATAGTGTTCGTAATGCTATATTGATGAAAATGTATTCTATGTGGCAGACTATTCCAAGGTCAGTCGTATTTGACAATAAAACTGGAACTAATCTTCTTCAATGGCCGGTAGAGGAGATAGAGAGTCTAAGGCTAAGAAAGACAGAATTTGAAGGTGTAGTTCTCAGGCCTGGCTCCGTTTTGCCCTTGAACATAGGCTCAGCAACACAGGTTTGTCTATAACATCGAGTTCTAAAAACCATTCAGGCGTTATGTTTTAATTCAAAAGTTCAATAGCAAACACATAGAAATTATGAATCAAGAAGACTTTTTCATGTGAGGGTATCTTTTGAAACTGTCATTTTAGTTACATATCATTGTTCGATATCTTTTCATCTTGCTTTGCCCACAAAGTGTTTGTTAAATTGCCACAGTTGATGAATTTACTGATGGACTATTTGGATTTGTTGGAAATTTGATTCAGTTGGACATATTTGCTGAATTTGAACTCGAGTCGTTGGGATCCCACGCGACTGGCAAAGAAAGTGTAGGCTGTGGGGGTGGAGCTGTTGATAGAAGTGCTTTTGGACCATTTGGCATTCTAGCTATTGCAGATGATACACTTTCTGAGTTAACACCTATTTATTTCCGTCTCTCTGATACATGCCTTCAGAATTCAACTACTTCTTTTTGTGCTGATGAAACAAGGTACGTATCAACTTTCATTCTCTGGTTCTCCGCTTAACCTTTCTCTTAGAAAAGAAATAATTAGACACATTTTCACGTATATTGCATGAAGTTTGGAGAATGAGTTTTTTTATTGATGACCTGTGAATAGTCACTCTATTTATGACTTGTGAATTAATATGATTTGTTATTTATTTGAGTTATATGAACTTTGAATTCATTAAGAAACTTAAATTACTATTTGGGTTGATGATGTGTCACAGAATCAATAGCTTGACTATGAATTGTTGGATTATGCAGGTCATCAAAGGCTCCCGATGTTACAAAGACAGTTTATGGGAGCACAGTTCCAGTGCTCAGTGGTGAGAAATTATCGATGAGAATGTTGGTGAGTGAAAATCATTCACTAACTGCTTCTTACTCACCTGTGCAACTATTTCCACATGTAATAAAAACTCAAGTTTTGGTAAAAATTCTGGTGCATGGTATTAAGTTATCTAATAAAACTGTAATTTGTGAAGAAACTTCTTTTTGAGGGATCCAATTATTGTGTTGAACTGTAATGAGTATCTACTCCTTACATTTTTATTAAAAAACATGATAGCAAGCACCTGAGTTAATCATGGCCTTTTACTAAATAGTTTAACCTTTTTAATTGAAGTGATAATTGAGAATGATTAAGATAATATCTAATTGTACAGGTTGGCTAAATTATTGAGAAGCAACTATATGAATATGCTAGATAACTTTGAGACCTATCGAGTGATTTTTTTTTCCGATTGATTTAGTCACCTGCGCAACAATCTGGCAACAGAAAAGCCATATTATTGATTTAACCTATGAAAATCTCTCTCTCTATAAATATCTTTGAATTTTGTTGTTGATACACATACTGTTTTATGGTTTCCAGCTTTCACTTAATATTCAAGTATGAGACTATAAATTTCTTAAACTGTGAATGTGATTAGGTTGACCATTCAATCATTGAGAGCTTTGGTCAAGGAGGGAGAACTGTGATCACATCTAGGGTTTATCCAACAGAAGCAATATATGGAGCTGCAAGATTGTTCCTATTCAATAATGCAACAGCCATAAACATCAAGGCCTCCCTCAAGATCTGGGAATTGAACTCTGCTTTCATACGTCCTTTTCCCTTTGATCAGAGTCAATGAAAGTTGAAGACACATGTTTGTAACTTATTCTGACATTCTATTCTTGCCATGGGAAAATTAAAATAAATGGTGATCATCTTGTGCAAGGCCTTTCATTATCTGAATGAAGAAAAGGTGTCCGTAACTATACAAAATTGGCACCAACAGTTCAAAGAAAGAAAGAGAGCTAAGTTGCTATAGATCAATCTTATCCAACCCAAAGGCCTAATTCATTTTATCTGAATTAGTCGAAATCTAATGTGGATTCCCAGTACCAGGTGGTTTAACGCAAAAGAAAAAAGGAATGAGGGATTAGACTCTTACCTATTGGACACATCTTTCTATTAGAAAGTTTAACAAGTCAACCCTCACTTTCATAAGGTGATTTAGGTACCAAAAGAAGAACAGGAAAAAAAAATTGATGAAGAGGATAAAGATCACCACAATTTGCAAACTTTTATAATCTAAACAAGAATTTATGTTAAAAGAATCAATAAACTCCTTAAAATCATATTCAAATTCAATCTTTCTCAAATTGAAAATCTAAACACTCTTAAAAGAGCAACTGACTCTGCCATAACTAATGGAAAAGTAGCAATGCTTGAGCCTTGAGGCAATGGTAAATTCCACCGAAAAATCTGAATTATATCTAATGACAACCCCAATAATAACCTTAGATGTGTTGATTGTAAAACTACCATAAAACTACAAACATCAACAGATACAATATAAAGCTAAAATTCATGAAGTGACGTTACAGCATGACTCATGGTGGCAATAGTATCTAGGGGAGCATCACCTCACCAAATGCAGTGGTCGGCCATGTCTATGTCTTGAAATAAAATAATTTTTGTTTTCACCCGGGCGTCTCCACCTGACAAGGACTAATATTCCTAGAGGTATGAAGAGCAATAAAATAAACTACTCTCAATTAAATTTGTCCAATATATATTTATATAAAGGTTGGAAATTGAATTTTCAACCACTTAAAATGAAGTAACACAGTTTGGTGATATTTGGTATTCAATGGGCCTTTTTTTTCTCTTTTGAATGGTTCATTATTTTTTATTTTGTGAGAACCAAGGCTATTCTTCAACCGATAATTGAAAACTAATTTATTTAAGATGTGAAAATCATTTAAATATGTTTTATCTTTTCCTTTTTCCATAAATACAACTAGGGATACGTGAAGGGGCTTTTGAGAACAAATACATGAGTCTCATGGATGTTCTTGGTGAAGGAATCTCGTGGGCTTTTTCTCAATGCAATTTCATGGGCTTTGGTTAATAAAAGACGCAAGATCAGACCCATTTTGTTAGGCAATCCCCATAGGAATCATCCTGCTTTCATCTTTTTTTTTTATGAAAACATCCTGCTTTTAGCTATTTAACGACATCTCCTTCATTGACCCCTCTTTTTTTCAGGTTTTTCTTGAACGGCCCATTTGAACTTCGGCTTTATTATCACATGTGAACTTTTTAATTGGGGATTTTCCAACCCACCATCCCCAGTAGGTGAAAATTTCTGAATAACTTCCATTTTCTGGTAAGTCTCTACCTTTATTCCCAACATATGTGTAATTAGCATTAGTTCCAATCTTCATCACTTTCATACCATTATCATTCATTGGAGAAATTACTCCAAGGGATGGATCTAATAATAGCCGCTCCAATACAATTACTTAAGAATTATAATACTTAAACAAGATACTTAAGCAATACAAATACAAAAATAAAAGATAAGTAAACGATATACCTTAGAGCCATAAGGACTTCTATTCCTATAACAAATTTAAAGAAGGGTTAGAAAATAAAACAACACCTTAACTTTCTCTCTTCTCACGAATAATACTATAATATTCGTAAGATCATAAGGGTCATATAAACGTGGATGAGTGAAGAGAGGGCCAGGAGCCTTACTTATGGCCCTCATGACTCAACCCATAAAAAAGTATTCACTATTCACTTTCCTCTATTATTCATGAATCCGATAATTCAAATAATTAAGTGGAAGACCTTTCATTATCAAATATATCCAAGGATACATTGATCTTAGATAACGTGTAACCTTTTTTTTTTTTTGCCTGAAAGTGCAAATATATTAATAGAAAATAAGGTTCAAGGAGTTATAGTGAGTCCCTGCCCAATACAATCACTACAGTCAGCAACAAGAATAACAAATAAAGGGAATTGGGGATAAAGATCCTGAATAGACAAACATATCCCACTATTAAAATTACTAGAAAGTCAATCACCCGCTTTGTTCAAAGTCCTAGGAATCCAATTAAGAGAACAAGAAACAAAAGTTTGACAAAGCTGAGAAATATCTGCCACAAACACAGAGCTATTCTATTCCGGTCCCATGGTACCAGAAGTCATTGCTTGGACAAGAAGGAGACAATCAGACTCCAAAAGAATATGCTGCAAATGAAGTGCTTGAGCCATCTGTAAACCTGCTAGTAAAGCCATATACTTTTCCATAATACCGGAAGTGGCTAAACATCTAGCACTATGAAATTTCAACACATGACCCAGAAGATTACGAGGGATAAAGCCAATCCCAGCATGCCCAGTTCCTTGAAAACTACCATCTGTGTTGATCTTAATTACTCCTAAAGGTAGAGGTTGCCAAGAAGCAGGAGTAGGCAAAACATATTCATTACCATCCAGCAAAGGTTGATCCCATCCATTTTGTTGCCATAATTCATCAATAGAATCCATAGCAAAACAGATCACATGTTCTGGATTAAGAGGCATACCTTCAAAAATAAATGAGTTGCGTGCCTTCTAAATATACCAACATAGGGTTGCAATCAACACACAACTTTTTTCAGGTAGATGGAAATCATGCCATAATGAAAATAGCCATGCATCTATTCTGGTAATAGATTGGGGACAAATTCTAATATTTAAGGGACAACCAAACCAAACTAATTAAACCCAATGGCAAAGTAACAAAAGATGTTCAATGGTTTCCACATTAGATGTACAACAAGGGCACATAAGTATAACACTACAATTCCTTTTCTAAAGATTCCCCCTAGTAGCTAAAGATTCAATGCATACCCTCAACATAAAATTTTGTACCTTAGGTGAGACCTTTAAATGCCATAAAAGTTTCCACAGCTCTGAATCAACCATGAATGAGGAGCCTGGACCAGAGGTACCATCCTCCAAAGAAAGAGATTTGGCTACCTGATAAGCCTATTTAATAGAAAACACACCATTCCGTCCTTTAGTCTAGCATAAAACATCAGTCATACCACAAGATGATACAGGAATACACTTGATTGCTTGCACCTCCACATGAGTGATAAGATGTTATACAGGATCAAGATGCCACTGACCTTCCAGAACACAGTCCGCGACAGTGACACTTGCAAGAATATCTGAAGAAGGCAAGGAAGACAATTTATAGTTTGGTAAGGAAGGTATCCAAGGGTCCTTCAAAAAGTTGATACAAAGACCATTGCCCACCTGTCAAATAATGTTATTTTGAATCAAAGTTTGACCTACAAGCAAACTATGCCATCCTCAAGAAGATCTACCACCTTTAGTAGCACCCATAAAATCACATGAAGGGAAATATACACCTTTTAAGATTCTGACCCACCAAGCATCTAATGATGTCAATATTCGCCAACATTGTTTTGCTAGGAGAGTAGGATTAAAACACATAAAATTCTTTAAACCCATGCCCCTATCAGCTTTAGCTTTTGTCATATGAGACCATGCAACTTAGTGTATCCTCCTTTCATCATCTTTTTGTCCCCACTAGAATCGAGCAATAATGCTATCTAATTATTGACATGTTTTCTTAGGGAAAAGAAAACATGACATGGGATAAATTGGAATAGCATCCACTACTGCTTTAATGAGTCTCTCTGCCTGCCTCAGAAAGTAACTGAAATTTCCAACTTTGCACTTTGGCCTCTACTCGATCATGCACAAAAGCACTTTAGATTTAGATCTACCCCATAAGACAGGTAGTCCCAAATAGTTCCCAATAGATGATGTACCATTAACACCAATGATTTGACATAAATCATCTTGCAACTCAGGAGAAGTATTCTTAGAAAAGAAGATACCAGATTTTGCATAGCTTACCATCTGTCCAGAAGCTGTTCAATAACATTCCAGCAAAGATTTAAAAGTGATACAAGTAAATCTATCAGCTTTTAGAAAAATACTGCATCATCTACAAAGAAATAATGAGTGAGAATTGGGCAGTGACGTGACAATTTAATACCCTTCAAATCACCATTTTCAGCTGTGTAAACAACCATACGAGACAAAACATCAGCTACAATAATAAAAAGGCATGGCAAGAGTGGAACTCCTTGACAAAGTCTCCATTATGGAATGATTTTTGTAATTTTCTGTCTAGACATCAGTAAATTAAAAGAAGCAGATGCCAAACATTGCATGATCTTATCCACCCATAAGGAATGAAAACCTAATCTCAATAGAACATTAGAAAGAAAGTCTCATTCAACTCTATCATAGGCGTTATTCATGTCTAGTTTAAGTGCAAATTCACATTTAGCAACACTTCTGTGCTATAAGTAATGAAGGGCCTCATGAACTATGAAAGTATTATCAGACCCCATGTGTTCCTTTACAAAAGCTTGTTGTTGTTCACTAATGATTCGAGGCAGTAAAGTAGTCATCCTAATAGCTATTATCTTAGAAATAATCCTATACTTAAGGTTACATAAGCTAATAGGACAAGAATGACCAACTTGTTCAGGAGTCTGATTCTTGGGGATTAAAATCAGATTGGTGGTATTAATTTTTTGTAAGGTACATCTAGTATTAAAGAAACTTTTCACCATGTCACAAGTATCTGCACCCACTGTGGACCATATCTTTTGATAGAAAAGGCCAGGATAACTATCAGGCCTCGGAGCCTTTAAACCCCCAAGAGCATTAACAACATATTTTATTTCATCACCAGTAACATCACTTAACAACAAATTATTATCATCCTCACTAATGAGAGAGGGAATATACCACAAAGCAACAGACACATCTCTAGTACCTCTTGTGGTAAATAGATGAGAATAAAAATTAGAGAGACAAAGTTCAATCTCATCTTGCCTGTCTGACCAATTACCATCCTCCATGCGAAGCTTGACAATTTTATTAGAAATACACATTTGTTGTACCACTGTATGAAAGAACCTGGAATTCTCGTCCCTTACCTACAACCATTGAATACGAGAACGTTGAGCCCAATATAGTTCCTCTTGATCCCATAATTCCTCAATGCATTTCAATAAAGCATCAACACAGGATTTAGTGTCTTCAGTCCAGACACTTTCCACACAGCATTGGTAATCTTTAAGAAGACCATCAATCATCTTCTTATTATTAGGAAAGGTTGTTTTGCTCCAAGAGATAAGGGCTTGTCGAACCAGTTCAAGTTTAAACAGGTACTCATCAATCAAATAAGCATTTCCACAACCTTGAGACAACCAGTTGTTGGCTACTATATATGCACAATCACCATTAGTAAGCCACTGTTGTTCAAATTTAAAAGTTCGACAAGTTTTTCATTCCATGTAATTGAAGACTAACAACAAAGGACAATGATATGAGTCCATAGCTTCTAGATAAAGAGCTTGGGACTTCTCATAGGTCTCACACCAAGCTAGATCATAGAGAGCTCTATCAAGACATTCATGGATGTTATTATCTCCAAATCAATTATTGGACCAAGTGAATTTATAGCCTTTGAAACCCATATCAAGTAAGTGATTTTGGAACATAAAGTTCTGGAATACACATAGGCGTTGATGAGGAGCCAGCCTTCCACCCTGTTTCTCAGTAGAGTATAGTAGTTCATTAAAACCACCCAAAAGAATCTAGGGAGAAGAACTTGGATTAAAAGAGGACAGCTCTTACCACCATAAAGTACGGTCCTGTTCAACTGGAGGCCCATAAACAAAGGTGATAAATCCAATAATGTTCTCTAAACCTCCACGAATTTCTGTATGAATATAATTAGGAGAGGACAAATGTATAATTAAATCAATGATGTCTCTCCACCCTAAGCCTAATCCTCTAGATAATCCTTGAGGTTCAACAACTGAAGAAAATCTAAAACTAAGTTGGCATTGAAGTCTTCTAATCTTTACCTTGTTTATACGAGTTTCCATCAGGAAGACTATAGAGGGTTTATAAGTAGTGTAATGTCGATTAAGTATTTTACCTGTCAAGGCAACCCACAAACCTTGACAGTTCCACACTAGAGAACTCATGGCTGCTGGGTAGCTTTTGAAAGCAAGCCACCGAGCCCTAAATGAGATCATCATCAGAAGAAGCAATAGAACCAATAGATGAAATAGGCAAAGCACAAACACTAGATGAGACTGTACCCTTAAGCTAAAAGTGAACATCAAGAACTTCATCGATCGGAACCTCGAATCATAAACTACACCCTTTATTAGAGCAGACACAACCACCATTTGGTAGGACCCGTGAATGACTTTGTGGAGTAGATGGTAGAGAAGAATCAATAGGATCCATCACTTTGGCCTTTCCATCGTGAATTCATTGTCTCTTCACTAGTGATGACAAATATGAATCTGCAAATGGTCGCTTAAGGGTGAAATTAGTAAGATCATGTGTGAGTTCAGAGACATTAAAACTGGTTGGGAGTATCACCTCAAAACAGGGTTGAGAAGCTTCATCACCTTTTGGCAACTCAACATAATAAGAAGCCCTAGAACTAGACCGAATTGGCTGTATAGTTGGACTATTAGAACCTGTGTACGATACGTTATTGGGATTGGGCTACATAATACCATCCACAAGCAGCCCAATCAAAGATGTGGGAGAACGGAACAGTCCAAAATCCAAATCCATATCATGATCCGTTGAGAATAACGAGTAAGACGAACAACAACCCATATCCATAGAAATTGAAGTAGCCTACATGGAAGATGAAACAGCTGAGTTAGCAGATAACATGTAACCTAAATGTATAGATACATGACTTTCACCAAGTATCCTTGCCCCATTGTTGATGATTATAATTATGATTTCTCTTATTTCTCAATATTGATGTAGACTTTATCTAGTACTCATTTCAATCCTATAAGGTGATTTTAACTAATTTCATGTTAATTAAAAAGGTTAATTAAAATTAGTGACCTCATTGAATTTCTCAAAATTTAACATAACTTGCATTAATAATTCATTAAACTTTTAAAAGTTAACAAAGATTATTTATATAAAAGGTAAATTTAGAAAAAAATTAATTAATGCTTTATTGAATTTCTACAATACTTCCCCTATTCTTATTTATCAGGCATATTTTAGAACCTTTTTGTTTACTTAAAATATAAGTCATTTGACAATATTAGAAAAAATTAAATTGTTATTTTTTAATTTTGCTTAAAACATTTATGACAAAATGAAGAAGATTAAGAGAGATATAATTATGATAAGATAACAGTTTAATAAAGGTAATAGTGGAAAGTTATAATAATTTTTGAAAATTTCATGAACTTTAACTAATCTTAATTAATTTTCTTGATGTACACGAAATAGTTAAAAGTGTAAATGGGAATAGAGCGAATATCTTATATAAAGGATCAAAATTTATTTCCAAAATTGTCCTTTATAAATAGAATCAAAAAGAGTAATTTTTAATACTTTCTCTAGTTTATATTATAAAGATATGAGATTATTTTTAAGTATATTAATAAACTTTTATTATATCCGTAAACTTATAAAAAAAAACTAAAATTTTCAATTTTACTGCTAGCAATTCCATACTTTTTATTAAATATAATATATGTTACAATACTAGTAATATAATAAATAAGGAATAAAAATGACCAACTACTATATGTCATACTGAGAAAAATTCTTCAATTTACTCCATTCAGTATCAAATATAAGAAAATTTTGGAAGGATTGTGTTGGTCGAAAATATAAAAAAAAAAGTAGATGTTTGGCGTAATAAATGAGATTTTCCAAAATTTTTCCTTATTAATTAAGGAAAAAGTTATGATTTTCAATGATTATTAATTGAGGATATTTTTGAAAAAAAATATATTTTAGTATAAATTAAATAATGTCAACTAACAATATTAATATGTGTCAGATCATTTTTTTTTAATATTTGAGAATGAAGGGAGTATTTCATAATATCATAGGGAAGCAGTATAAATCATGTCTCATGATGCTATCACTATTCCAATCTTTTCAAGTAGTCAACTGGTCATAAAGGCCACATTAAATTAAATCTATCTATAGTAAAATCTCATAAATCTAAGATGCAATTCCCATAATTTATAATTTAGTTAAACTGGGTCTTTGCCTTGAACTTTTGGATATTGTATTCTATGTTTTCTCCATTTAAATGATTGCCCATTTAATATAAAATATAAGTCATATTTGACTAATTATACATAAATAAAAAATATAGTTTTACTTATTAAATCTACAAAAATATATTATTTTTTAGTAATATCTATATTTAATGTATTATATTTAAAATTTGTTATTTTTTTTATATTTAATTGCAGATAAAAGTAAAATAGAAAAAAGAATATTTAATGTTCTAAAAATTATCAAATATGACTTATATTTTGAATAAAAAAATTTTTGAAATAGGATTTATAATTTGAATCGGGGAAGATATTATCTTTATTGGCAAAAAAAAAAAAAAAAAGGCAAAGCATCATGCAATCCCACCAATCAAAAGAGGATCTTCAAATGTTATAACATATCTAATTTTAGAACCCATTCTTACTAAGTTCTTTGTCAAAATTTTTTTAAGCAAACGATGCAATTGAATTCAAAGAAACCAAATTGACTAAACGAAGACTATGGCTTTTTTGTCTCTCCAACACCAACTTTCTCTCCCAAACCACACACCACCCCCCCCCCCTCTTTTCTTTTTCGGGGATAAAAAGAAGACTGGGGCTTAAAGTGGGAGGAAAACCCACATAAATTTATGGGGTTTAGGTTTCTTGGTCTTAAGCACAGGATTTGTCATTTATTGGTTAAGGTTTAGATAAAGCTGATGGTTTAAAGTTTAGGGTTTTAAATTTACTACTGTGCTTCCAATGTTTTATTTTGGAGACAACGAAATGGTATAACAAAATTACTCAAACTATTATTTGAAAGAAGGTTTTTTTTTTTTTTTAAAGGTGGAATGAGAAATGATATACTTTAAGGTTTTTCTTACCATTCTAAATCCAATTTTTTCTATTCATCTAAACTGAGAAATAAGGATATATATGACAATTACAAAAATTGTCACCAATCCTATTACTCCCTCATTTTTTTACAAGTCCTTTTAGAAGATTTGTAAGTCTTTTTAAAAGTTCAAGACATCATTGATTGTTGTTTTTTTAATTATATTCTTATTTTTACTTATTATTTTACACACTTATCATGAAAATAGGAAGTAATAAATTAAGGGCATGTTAAAAAAATTAAAAAAAATTGAAAACATCTTAATTATGTTTTTCTAATTATATAAATTATATACGGAGGGAGGGAGGGAGTATAACGCATATCCCGACATCCCATTCTGACGCCCCAAGGCCCCTGGGTCTAGGCCCGGGCCCATGTTAGTGTCCACAATAACCCAAAACGAGGAAATAGGGAATCTTCGGACGGAGGCCTTCATTTTTATAATGTTGCAATTAAGCCATTTAATCAATATATCTTTTCTCATCTATTTTATTCCTCCCTTAATAAAATTCTTTTTGGCAGCATTTGCATATTAGTAATGCTTGCTGGCTTTACATTGCAAATTTAGCGGTTTGCACAAATTAGTAATGATTGCAGTATTATTAATTCAAGTTAGTGTAAATGAAATAGGCTTTTATCCTTTAAATAGTTGAAAATTTAATTTTCAATTCTTATATATAAAGTATTATTAGCAAAGAGGAATTTATCTTTTGCTCTTAGTTAGATTGAAGAGGCAAATAATTTTTATGATAATTTTTATATTTTATAAAAAATTAATTTTTGAATATATTATATAAAATTAAATATATTCAAACTAAGTTTAATAAAATTATCTCATTAACAACATTTTTTTTACTAAAATTTAGAAAATCATTCAATTTAATACAAAACGTGTATTAATCATTGTTTTCTATATTTAAGACAAAACAATAGGGACATAACAAAGAAAAATGTGGAAAAAAGGGTATGGGATGGAAGAGAGAGAAACATTGGATAAAATCAGATCAAAAGACTAGGATAATTTAAAATTATAAAGAATGTGAGGAGAAAATGAAGAAAGAATAAAAAATAAGAAGAAAATAAACAAAATAAATGAAAGCCATGATAAAAAAGATACATGTATATATTTAGAGGATTTAATTTAAAGTATTAAATAGCATAAAAATAAAAAAACGTGAGATAAATAAATTTATTAGATTTAGTGGGTGAAAAGTTTTGAAGACTGGGGGAGTATAATCTCAAACTTTCACACTATGTGCTTGTAATTTTTGTCAAGTGGTTGTTAAATTTAATAGGTGCAAAATATTGAAGTCTTTGGAGCATAATCTCAAATTTTTACATTATATGGTTGTAATTTTTGTCAACTTGGCAGCATTTGCATATTTGACACTTTTTTAAGTCTTATATTAACGGGTTTTTTTTTCTTTTTTCTTTTAACTCCTTTTTAGGTATTTGAAAACATTCAACTTATACAATATCGATTGTGGGAAGCTTAACGAAAGGTTACAATCCTAATATATATATATATATATTATAATCCTTATATGAATGAATAAGCTCTATGTAGTAGGAATTATTATTATTATTATTATTATTATTGGAATACTTTTAACAAATTATTACGAATATGAGAAAATTACATCATTAAGGTTTGAAGTTTGATATTTAGAATTTAAAGTTGTAAAATTTTATTGTTGGCTTAATATTTTAGAAATTTATAATTGTTGGATTCAAAATTCAAACTCAAAATTTGAATTAATATCTATATAAGCTATAAAATTTATAGTAAATTATATTATTTATAAAATATGAACAATGCATTAATGTGACTCATTTCTTATGTTTTGTGTAATGTATAGGAAATATATCTAGTTTTTAGAGTTAAAGTTTAATAGGGCCTAAAGTTGGTGGCTTAAATTTTAAAATTTATACATTAAGATACAGGATTTAAAAATAGGTTTTTAGGCTTAAGGTTTTTTTTTTAATAAACATAGTTTAAAGATTTTAGTGGCCAACAAAGTTTTAAGAAGAACCCTTGGGTTAGTTTAGGTTATTAGTTAATAATTATGAGGTAGAATATAGATAGTGGCCCAACATTCAGATAATCTTATTATAGCAAAAAAAAAAGTTTAAAATTTTATATAAATATATTATTGTGTTGTATGTAAATAACATTTAAGCCATATTTTCATAAAAATTACTTCCTCTATTTGTTATAAGTCACATTCTAAAAGTTTTTTATAATCTTATATGTAAGGTACTTTTAATATATTTTTGAAGTATTAATTATTTTATTTTAAAAATGTCCTTATTTAATTATGAGAGAGAAAGTAGATTATTTAAATTTGTGGTATTTATTAGAGGGTAAAGATGGAAACTAAATTATTTTTAAAATAATTTTAATGATATAACAAATTTTTCTTGATTACGATGAAGTAGTTTTTTTTTTGCCTGAAAGTGCAAATATATTAATAGAAAATAAGGTTCAAGAAGTCACAATAAGTCACTATCTAATATAACCATTACAATCATTAACAAGAATAACAGATAAAGGGAATGGGGGATAAAGATCCTGAACAACCAGACACATCTCACTATTAAAATTACTAGCAAGTCAATCAGCTCCCTTGGTCAAGGTTCTTGGAATCCAATTAAGAGAGCAAGAATCAAAAGCTTGACAAAGCTGAGAAATATCTGCCATAAGTACCGAACTCTTCCATTCTGGTCCCATGGAACCAGAAGTCACCGCTTGGACAAGAAAGACACAATCAGACTCCAAAAGAATATGCTGCAAATAAAGTGCTTGAGCCATTTGTAAACCTACATGTAAAGTCATACACTCTGTCATAAAATTGGAAAATGGCTGAACATCTAGTATTATAAAATTTCATCACTTCACCCAAGTGATTACGAAGGATTGCCAATCATAGCGTGTCATTATGAAATTTTAATAGTTGGTTCTAGTGAAATAGTTAAGGATAACTTATATTAAAAATCGAATGAGTATAAATTTCATGCCCAAGATCATTCAGATCGTCATCACCGTCTAAAATCATTCAGCCGTCTCCCAACGCTCAGCGATCTTCAAGATTCTGATTGAAAAGAAAACGTTGCGTTTAGAATGAAATGGATGAATCACGCCCTACCGCGTCAACTAAACGTTGCGTTTCTATTTTTTGCGTTTAAAAATGTTGCGGGCCACGTTTGCGGCAAAAAGTTGAGCTAATGTTTTTAATTTTCATATTGTTTTTTTTTTGTTATTTCCTTATTCTTCTTGCCGTGCAAGTTTTTGTGGCGATCGAAAAAATCTGCACGCTTCTTTCTGAAAAAAAAATAAAAGAAAAGAAAATCGGGAAAATAGACAAATTTTATTTTTTAAATTTTTTTTCCAATTATGTGTATAAAAAATATATTATTGAGAGCCTACAAAATCAAGGCCACCATTTAGCCATTATTATTGAGTAGTGACCTTTGGCGTCCTGCAGACCGGGCAGGTCTGGAGAAAAACCAAGCTTTGTATGAACAAAGGTGCCTGCAAAGAAAGAGCAAGACAGACGACAATTCCGGAGCTGCAACTTTTGCTAGCCCTCATTTTTCTCATATCTACTCATCATCTTCTTTTAGGTTTCCACCTTTTGGTTCTTCTTCTTTCATCTCCTTGTATTGTGCATCATCAACACCGTTTTCTAAACTACAGTGAGCTTTTTCTTTCGTCGTTCTTAATGAGTTATTTAGAGATGTGATCAAGACATGGTCGAAACTACAGTGAGCATTTTCATAAGGTTTTTCCCTGATTACTTGACATTTTCTGCAGATTTACTTACAGCAAAGGAGCGGACGGAAGCACTGACGAACCGCCGGAGATCACAAGCCAGAGTGGGTCATGGCGGCGCTGAGGGAAGCAGCGGTGAGATCATCGACGATGATGAGGGAAATATTGATGGCCTTTGATCACTTTGCTTCTGCTTTTAGGAATTTTTAAGAGATTCTGGATTTTGCCATTTCCGCACAGTAGCCTCCCTTCCCTCCGATTGGCGTCTTCCTAATCCCACACAAAACGCTGCGTTGCGGAGCACAGCTTAAGAGACATTTTGTCTCGAAATGTCACATTCTGAGAACGTCACCGCCGCCGCCGATGACCGTTCATTGGAGTATAATGTCGAGTTCAGAAGCTTCGACGATGACGCGTGGTACTCCGTCCGGGTTGTGTTGGATCGAGGAGGCGAAGCTTTGAGAGTCAAGTTCTTGAGCTTCGGGGACGATCACGATAGGGTCTTTGAAGCTAATTGCTTCAAGAACTTCCAAGAGCTGGAAGATTTGAAGGAAAGATTCAGACCGGTTTCCCTGCAGCTTCAAGACGATCAGTGTCGCAGCGTCGTCCCAAGTGTGACCGTCTGTGCTTGCTACCACTATTGCGATGAAGATATTCGCTTCTACGACGCTACCCTTTTTGAGGTGAGTGCTTATATTATTACTCACAATTTCTTTTAGCTGTAGATAGAATATCGTGTGAATTGCTATTATTTTATTATAAAAATTAGGGTGGAAACTCTTAACTTAGATATATTTCTATAAAAAATTAGGCATTTTAAGCATTTGACTTTTAAAATGCCTAATGTACTGGGATTTGGCTTAAGCAATATCTTCATCTATCTTTTCAGTGGGAAAGGGGGTGGGCTGCTGTATTCTTTTGACATGTACACAATTTTCAAAAAAATTTGGAAAAACATCGAGGGTTTGATTAGATACATCCCATATGAGATGAGATATAGATTTTCATTGATGTGATCCTAATGATGATGTTAGGAAAGAGACAAGGAGTTTATGCCAGTTATGATTTTGCATAATTAAATGAAGAAGGGCATTGGATAATTGGATAATTAAATGAGGAAGGGCATTCTGTTTTTTATTTTTCAATGGCTTATAACTTCATGATTGTAAATACTTGTTTCAAGAAATAGGAGGAGCATTTAGTCACATTAAAGAGTTGAGTCCAAAGGTTACAAATTGATTTTTTCTTTGTAAGAAATTCAGATAGAAGAGGTTGTAAAAATTGTAAAGTGATTCGTGGTGAAAGCTTAACTTTACAATATAGGGTTCTTGATGTGCTGGTTAAGAGTCGTAGACTGAAAAGTTGAAAAACCATACATCCTAAAATCAAGTGGTGGTAAATAAAAAGTAAGAAACAATTGACCTTTAAGAATAAAGTATTGGAAGAAGGTAATTAGAACTCGCAAGGAAGTGTTAAGATCTTGTGGGATGAAATGACTTAAAGGATTAGGGATACCGATAAGTTAGTCTTGAATGAATTGAAAGGTTTTAAACTTACAGGTTAAGAATTTTAGTGGTGCAATGGCAGGGTGGAGGATAAGGTTAAACATAAAAAAGAGTATTTCAAAGTTTTACATTTATGCAATAACAAGGAGAATTGGGAGAGTTATCAAATGGCCAGAAAGGAGATTAAGAAAGTAATGAGCGAGGCTCGATTTAAAACTTGTGAGAAATTTTACGAAAATTTAGAAACAAAGAATGGTAAATGTAAGATTTATAAAATTGCCAAGAATAGGGAAAGAAAATAGAGAGATTTGGACTAAATAAGATGTATTAAAGATGAGGAAGGAAAAATTTTAGTTACATAAGATGCATCAAAGAAAGATGGGAGGCCTACTTTTATAAGTTGTTCAATAATGGATTGAGTGTGATTAGTGATATAGAGGGATTAACAACTCATTAAAATGAACTTAGTTTGACCTTTTATCGTAAGTTCCGGGTTTTAGAGGTAAAAGAAACTCTTAAGAAAATGGATAATGGTAAAATCATTAGCCTCGATGGTATTCCTGTCAAAGTTTGGAAATGCTTAGAAGAGAAGGGAGTTTTATGGCTCTAAGTTATTTAACAAGATCTTGAGGCAAGAAAAGAATGTGAGAGGAATAGAAAAAAAACACTTTGGTACCCATATACAAGATCAAGGGATCTATTTAGAACTTTGCAAATTATTGAGAGAAAAAACTTATTAGTCACACTATGAAACTTTGAGAAAGAGTGATTGAGCATAGATTAAAAAAAGAGTCATATATTTTAGAAAACTAATTTGGATTTATGCCAAAATGGTTTACAATAGAAGCTATTTATTTATTAAGGGGTTTGATGGAAAGATATCAAAGTAAAGAGAGAGATTTATATATCATTTTCATTGATTTAGAACAAGTTTATGATAAAGTACCAAGAGATGTGTTATGGAAAACAATGGAGAAGATAGATATTCGTGTGACTTTTATTCGATCCATAAAGAATATATTTGAGAGGGTAACAACAAGTGTGAGAACTTGTGAAGATGAGACAAATGACTTTCTTAGGGGTAAGTATCGGTCTATATGGTTCGGTTCAGTGCCAAAATCACCTACACCGACCGACCGAAATATGCATAATTTTTTGACCAAACTGAACCAAATTTTGCAAAAAATAAAAATTTTTTTGAACTGATTTATAATCATTCAGTTTGGTTTGAAATTTCAGTTATTTCATTGTGAATGTCATTGCAGAAAAATAACTACATTCCTAACAAAATACATTCTGAACTTTGATTTAAACAAGAATATGTTCTCGGCAGCATTCAAACATAACCAGAAATTCAGAAGCAAATTAAAAAGAAGCCAGTAGATACTTAGATTTGGAGTTTAATTTAAACCTACATTTGGACTTTGATTTAAACAACAGTATTCATACGAAACCAAAACTTTAGAAGCAAATCAAGAAAACCTAGATCTGAATTTTAGACATACCTCAGGGTTTGACGGAGAGAAGGAGAAGACCGAGGTTGAGTAGAAGACAACTTACAATTAGATCAAGACCATGGGGTCCGAGTCTTCGACGGAGAGAAGAACAAGGGCAGCAAGGTGAGGTAGAGAGCATGAGGCAGTAGTGAGGCGAGGTAGAGAGTTTGAGGTAATTATGAGGTAAGGGAGGGACTTCTGAGTCTGACATTGTAAGGCAGCAAGCGGAGGGAGAGTGCTATGCGGTGAAGATGAGAGCAGCAATAGAGAGAGTGAGGTGTTGAGGCACAGCCAAACGTTGACGGTGAGGGAGAGAAGAGGTAAAGAGGAAGAGAGAACGGCGACTTAGAGAGTGAGGTGCTAATGTAGAGTTGAGTGAGAACGGTGAGGGAGAGAAGACAAAAAAACGCAAAGAGGAAGATTGAAATAGTGAGGGAGAGATGAGAGAGTGAGGACGGAGTATGGAGGTTAGGAGGTGAGAGATTTGATGGCTGAGGCACATTCACAATGACATTAGGGTTAGGGATTGTGTGGGGCTTGAGGTAGAATGGGCTTGAAAGTCTTAATGGACCTTGCACAGTGGCAAGCACTTGAGGTAGAGGTGGGATGCAGCCATGCAAGGTTATTCACTTATTTGGGCTTGGTTTAGTGTTTTTAAATTTTTTTACATAGTAATATATTTATATATTATTTTATATATTATTTACATGCTAAAATTAAAAAAATATTTATATCTATTGATTAATTATTCGATTTATTCAGTCTATTTGGTTCTCAAAACTAAAGACCAAATCGAACCATTTAGATGGAAATTTCCAAAAAAAAAATAATCAAATCGAGACCGAAAACTGAATAGACCGAATTTAATTTGGTTTGGTTCGGTGATCGGTTTTGGTTCGGTTTTGCTCACCCCTAGACTTTCCTATAAGGATAGATTTGCTTAAGAGATTATCCTTGAATCCATACTTGTTTGATTTGATTTTGGATGTTTTGAAAAAACATATACAGGAGGAAATTTCTTAGTATATGTTCTTCATGGATGATATAGTCTTAATTAAGGGCTCAAGAGAAGAGGTCAATTTTAAACTTGAAATATGGAGACATACTTTGGAATTAAAAGGATTCTATATGAGTAGGAGTAAAACGTAATATATGCATTGCAAATTTAATGAGGGGCTAGTTATAAATGATTCAGCGGTAAGAATTGGAGAGTAAACCATTCCAAAAGTATCAAAGTTCAGATATTTGGGGTCGATTTTACCGTGTGCTGATGAAATTGATTGAGATGTTATACATAAGATATAAGCTGGGTGGTTAAAGTGAAGAAAAGTTTCAGGAGTTATTTGTGATCGCAAAGTATCTACTAAGTTTAAAGAGAAATTTTATCGATTTGTTATAAGGCCAGCGATATTATATGACAATGAATATTCAGCTTTAAATGGGCAATAAGAGCATAAAATATGAGTAACAGAGATGAGAATATTGAGATGGATGTGTGTTTATACAAGAATGGATAAGATACAAAATGATTGTACACGTGGGAAAGCCGGAGTAGCACCTATCAAGAAGAAAATAATGGAAAATTATTTAAAGTAGTTTGAACATGTATAAAGAAGAGAACAAAAGGAGCCAGTAAAGAAAGTTGATCACATGGCTTGGAATCTTATGAAAAGATATAAAGGAAGACCAAGAAGGACATTAAGGGAGGTTATAAGGTGACACTTCTTGATAAATGATATATCTGAAGAGATGATATTTGATAGAGTTCATTGACATTATATGATCCATGTAGCTGACCTCATTTAGTGGAATAAGATTAATGTTATTGTTGTTGTTATATTCTCTGATGTTGTACGGCTTTTTTGTACAGTTAGCTTTGCGAAGTAGTCGTGTATAGTCACCTTTAAGTGATTGAATGGTCTAAATATGATGACTATTTTCTTGACAAATTTAATAATTTTCTTCTGCAACTTTTCTTGAGTTGAGCAATATATGTGATTTTACTCTTCTTAAATCTGAGAGAATGCCACTGGTACTGCTAGAGACTATATAGAATACAAATCTGGTAACTTTTACTGGTGTGGCGTGTGAGAAGGTGTTTCTGGGAATTTTACATTGTTGAACTATATGTTCCCTTCTTGTTTGCTTGATTTTGGTAGGTGCAAGAAAAGGAACATTCTTTCCATGATGGAGAAGAAGAGTGCTTATGTGCCTTTTATCTTCTCTGGTTACATGGACCATTTGCTGGAACTTACTCTTGTGCAACTGTTGCGGATATTTGCAAAATTCAGCCAATTTCAGGGCTGGATCCTGTAGTGGCATCATTTCTAAAGATGGCAAGGGAGAAAATTGAAGCTACTTCGAATTCTGTTTCATACTCCATGGGAGTTAGTGGATTGGACTTGGTACCCTCATGTGATGGAAGCCAAATTACTAAACAGAAACGGAGTTTCTTTGAACTCTTACAGAAGGCGAGTTGTATGCATCTTTATGTCAGCTGAAAGCACCTATTTTTAGCTTGGATTATGTGGAAATAGAATAATACTACATGTTCTATTTCGTGGTTGATTTTTAGTGTTTGACATTGTATTTGCCTGTGTAGGAAACTCGCTGTGCCAGGCGGTCCGTCAGTGGAAAACCATCTAAATGTAAAAGTTTGTTTATGTCATATTCACGACTTTCTTTTTTGAATTTTTTTTGTGAAATTTTTTTCTTTTTATTTATGCAAGTTCAATCTGATACATTCCTACAATTTCCCCTAACATTTTCTTTTCCTTTACTTTTTGGCTTTTTGTTAAATCAGATAGGATTGCTGAGCTTCCTGGCAGAGGACTGGAAGACAGAGATCTTGGTGGAATGAAAAAGCTGTGTATGATATTAATTGGGAATCTGGATAAAACATTGTCCCCACCAACAATTGAAGAATTCTTGCATAGACACACTGCTGTATCACCTAGAGTGTGCATTTTTCCTAGTTTGTCATCAGAGCTATTTACCAGAGGGGCCTTCCTCTTTGATTGCGAAAGGGATTTTCAAAAAGTTCGCAACTTTTTGAATGATCCCAATCAGATAATAATATCTTCTGGAAGGTATGTAGTATTTTACAGGAATAGGCTGATTTACCTGGCAAAGCTTTCCTTTTTTATTGTCCATTTATTTTTTTTTTCTAATTGATTTTGTTGTTTTAAAAAGTGATTTTGTAAATATATATTTAGTGATGTGATTTTAATTAAATAATTTTAGAGCATGAAATTTAAAATTGAGCCATTTCTTAGGGAAGATGTGAGCAATGTACCCTTTTCTTTTTCAGGCCATGGGTGGTAATTGAAGAGGCAGTGGGGCTTAAAAACATCAAAGCATCAATAAGAACATTAATGCCTTCATCTAAGGTAACTTAATAACTCCCCTTTTGGCTAACAGAAAACTCTTTTTAGTGGACATTACAGTTTGTTCCGATGGTTTAAAGTGTTATTCAACCCCTTTTGATTTGCTTACGCTATTGCCTAAATATCACGTGAAATTGGACAAAAATATTTATGTGACTACTAAAACAATAAATAATTTGTTTCACTTGTATCTTGAAAATTCTTACGGTGTTGCAATCCTTTTTTTTTTTTTTTGGATAAAGATAACAGTTTCAATTTTCTAATGCTGTTCTAAAAATAATTACCTGAACATGTCTGAAAATCGAAAATGTTCATTGTTTAATCATTCACATAATTTGTTTTAATTAGATTTAGGAAACTAAATGGTTAAGTGTTAACTAAACAAACTATAGAAGAGCTGAATAATACACTTGGAAGTTGGAAGTCTCTGCCACTAGTTGAAAATTAATTTTAGGCCAAACCTTAACCTAATTTTTAAGCTTGGTGGAGAAGCATGATTAAAATTGTTTATGTTTTGTAGTTTGAACTGAGAAGATTGGAGAAGGGAAGGGAAATGAAATTTCAATTTAGACATTCTCTTTGATTTTATATTTCTACTAGCCTCCCTTTGATTTATATTTAATAACCATTTCCTATTCTTTCTTTTTCATCCATTATTCTCAATTTAAATATGTTCTTTCTTTTACACTCTAGTTGAATCAAAGAGAATGTCTAAATTGATTTTTCTCTTTTGTTCCTTTCTCCTCTGTTCTCCTCAATCTAAACATGCCCTAAAGGATTGCTACATTACTTAAGGATCCTTGGAAAATCATGAACTCTATTTATAAAATGCATTAACCAATTTTGCCTTGGATGTTTTACCCTTATTCTACCTGATGGCACAGTTGATAGGATATTCAGGCGGTCCAGTGGTTTTGCAAATCAAAATCAAATTAATTCAGTTTACTAGTTTTGAAGAAAACGAAGATGCAGGTGGCATCACCTTGTTGTCTATAGCCTCATATTTTACAATCAATGTCACTTAAGAAGGCTGCAGAGGGGAATTAGGGTGCGAATTGAGTTGTTTATGAACTGTTTTGATTTAGTTCATTAAAAGCTTGAATTTGAATTGGCTCTTTACTCAAATTAAAGGGAAAGTGCACTTTACTTCCTTGAAGTATATATATCTATACTTAGTAGTGCCTTGGGTTCTAGGCAAGGTTGTGCAGCTTTGAAATTTTTGGGTATTGCACAAGTAGTCTTTCCCTTGGCACCAAGGATTGAGGGAGTTTCTGGCTATTTTCTTGGAGAAAGTCTCTCTTGGAAATGTTGATAATTGTGTTTTATTCTTGGAAACTGATTTGTATAGTTTTTTCCCCAACCTAATTAGTTTTCTTTGTCAAAATAGTCAATATTTTGTGATTTGTGTACATGGGTTCAATAATATTTTCACATAAGGTCAAGTCTCTCTTTCTTATCTTAGTTCCAGTTTTATTTTGAAAATTTTTGTAATTTCAATTTTATATTCGAGATTGAAGAATCCAACACCATGACTCAAAGCTTTGAATTTTAATATAGTTCCAGTCCTATGTGTTCATGCATAGTCATGGGATCAACATTGTTTTTTGAGTTGGTTTTCGATGTTTAAGCTTTCTGTTTGGCACATGTCCTTGAGTTTAAGTAGATTTGAACAATTTTTTATGCTTAAGCCTTTAGTGTGGCAACACTAAAATTGATTTACAAGCATTTGTAATCCTTATTATGTGTATGTGTTAGGGGCCTGTACAGCGATAACATTGCTAATATCTGACAATTTCAAATTATATTAATTCTAGAAGATATTCTGTGTCACAAGAATTCCATGTCAAATTTTTCTTTTTCTCTTGGTGTCTTGCCAAGGTAACAAAGTTGCAGATTGGAAAGCTGTTAATGTGCCCTCTTTGGGTGGGTGTCTTAGCCACCGTCCCTTGTCTGAGATCTTGACTTGGGATTGTATGAAGGCTATCTCTTTGGGTGGTGGAGTCGTGCTTCACTGGTTTCTTAGTTTTAGTTGTTCTGTTTCTCTTGGTCTCTGTTGCTGTCATGTTTGTTTTGGGATTGCGCTGTTTGCTTTCTGTTGTGTTTGTCTTGTATTTATAGGTGTTTTATTCTTTTGGTTGATAGGAGTATTTTCATGGGAAAAAAAATCATATCTATATATTTAGAAAACTTATAACAAGTCGCACTATTCACAAATTGTGAACCGTGTGACTTATTCCTCAAGTTTCATGCAATGTGAAGGGAGCCACCTAATTGTTATTTAAAACACTGTAATCTTGTTTTGATTGATAGGAGTATTTCAAGGCCAAATAAGTGTATATTGTTATTCATTAAACATTTTAATTTTGTTTTGATTTTATGAGTAGATTAATTTATTCCATTGTATTTGTGGGTGTATTGTTTTCTTGACTGATAGGAGTGTTTTTAGGCCAAAATAAATTTATATTGTTATTTTAAACATTTTAATTTTGATTTGATTGATAGAGTATCTTCAGGCTGAAATAAGTTATATTGTTATTTAAAGCATTGTACATTTGTTTTAATTTTATGAGTAAATTGCTAAAAATTAAATTGGGAAATAAGGTTTAAATCACACCAGATTTGATGATATAATCTATTGCTGTATCAGATACTCCGAGAAGACGGCATTTGGAGAGAAAAAGAATATGGATAGGTTACAATTCACAATATCTTAAAGAATCAAGAGGTCCTGTCAATTCTATCTGAGGTTAATACTACAAAACAGCAGTGAAATTTTTGTGGGTATTTTATTATAATAACGAACCCGTAGGTAGTGTATAGGTGACTAAACTTTTTAATAATGCACACACATTGAGGGAATAGTGAAACTACAATGGGCTTCATTTTGATTATATATATATTGTTCGTGAATTGTGTAAAAGTTGGTCGCAACTTTTTATTTGAGTATACCTTGAGCTTGATCTCTAGTAAATGAACAAGTTTAAATATGAGAAACTTTAGCTCAATTAGATAACAGTCATCTAGATATATGGTCTAGTTTAAAGTTGTGTTCTAAATGCTTAGAATATGGAATACAGAATACATGATATGGTCAAAATTTCTGATTGAGAATTGTCTTCTTCAGAGAAAGACAATACCGCAAGAATGCGATGGAAAGGCAAATAATTTGAGGATTATTCGCCATGGAACTCAAGAATTTAAAATGGTCAGTGACCTTAGGGATTTGTTCATGGAGTTTTCTGCTCACCAAGAACAGCTCCACAAGCGGCTAGCATTTGAGGAGGGAATGGTATTTTTCGGCTATACATAGGGCTTAGAAATGGATTGCTTATGCATTTTGTTCACCTTTTGATTTTGCTGGTCTTGCATGTGAATGTTTACACTGTAAATATCACTATGCTGTTAGGTAGGGACCATAGATTGTAGTATTACACCATGTGTAAATGAGATTTAAATCCTCTGTATGTAGTTAGGAAAGGCATGATGTAAATTTGAGAAAAATTAGAGAGTTAGAGAAAAGAGAAGAAATGGAGGTTACATACATCTTCAGTCGTTTGTTTCACTTTCTCTGATAAATATATAATCTGTTACTGAAATCACAGTTAGTGTTCATGTTTCTGTTAAATTAGATGCGTCTATTGGTATGATTATGACACCTCGTGACATTGAAACAAACCTCTTATGTTGGAATTAGTGAAATTCCCCTTCACTAGTTCATCTGAAAAATTATGGTTTAAGTTTTGCCCAGTGCAAATCATTCAGCATGACTTGCAAGGTGCTCTAGATGTAGATTGATAATTGGTCTTTGTCATCCAAAAGCAAAATAGAATCATCAAGCAAAGGCAAGAAGTATTGTACTAGATGTAGAATAGAGTTTTGCTCCCAAAAGGATGGATAATTTTGCACCACAAGGTCTCTCCTAGACGTTTGTTGAAATATGAAGTGCTTACTAGTAACCATTTTCTATGGTCAAGAGGTATATCATCGATTGGACATACGGATCGCAAGGTTTAGCTTCTACCTCTGGATGCTTTTGAAAGGAGTTTGTCAATCTCTTAGGGCCGTTTGATTTTTTGCAACCTTTGTGAAGAAATGTAATGTGATGATTATTATATGTTGTTATTTGGTATACTGTTTAAATATTTTTATTTTTACATTAAAAAGAAAAAGATGGAAAAGATTATTGCAATGCCCTTGTTTGGCAATTGGCTACTGACGGTTGTGGGTGGAGGATGTTGGATGGTGGTGAACAAGAGTGAGGACATCTTAGACTTCTATCAACATTTACTTTACGATGTAAAGGATTCATTAGATTGTTTGATGTAAAGATGATTACAAGATTTGATATGATCGAAATTTATAATGTAGAGCTAATTAAAAAAAAAAACTGAGCAAATAAATGTGCCCAATGATCATGCAATTGTTGGTGCTAGTTTTCTTTAGTTTGTGTATATGTTTTTTTATAATAAAAAAATTGCCCAAGTCGAAAAAAAAAATAGAGGTTTTGCTCAAATTTTACCTCCCTTCACCTTAGTCTATTAATTTAATCTATTCAAACCTACTTAGCAAGTCAGGTTGGGAGCCTCAAGTTGATCAACAATTCAACTCAGTTTAAATTGAGTTGAACTTAATTTTAGCTAGTTTGAGAGCCTTATGCTAGCAACTAATCAATTTGAACTAAATTTATATTCAATTCAAGTTATTATGAGTATAGTGGGAGTTCTCTTTAAACAAGTGATTAGAAATTTAATTTCAATTTTTATGTGTGGTGTAAATCCATTAGGGAAGAGTTTATTGTTTACCAATCCAAAAGGATTTTTTCAATCGTATAAAAGAGAAAATGTTTTAAATTTGTTATATAGTAATATGATAGCAGATAGTAAAATCAGAGCTTTTTTTCTTGCCTGAACAGGCAAAATGTGAATTTCATGCATCCCATTTATGTGATAATGAAGTAATTAAAAATAAAATAAGAGATTAGATTACTTAATTTAATATAGTATTATTTTATAAGTTATTAGATTAGATTTCATTTTGTTTAATTTATGCTTTTAACTGTAAAACATAAATAACATATGACGTTGAAAGTAATTTTAGTAAAGAAAAGACTTTTTAAAAAAAAAACAAAAAGAAAAGACTTTTTCATTTTTTTACCCATTATTTACCTTCTAACTAATTTTTGTTATTAATATTTTAAAGATAATTTTAAATTTTAAATTTACATAATTTTTTACCGGGAAAATTACGTTGAAGGACCTAAAGCCAATATTTTGTATATAAGACCATAAAAATTCTGATTAGATTGAAGAACCAACAGACCATTTATTAACTGTTAAACCCTTTGCTTTGTGAAAAAAAAAATCGTGCTACCTCAGTTTTCTTTTTTCTTTTTTTAATCCTTTTCATTCTTCTTTGTTAACTTGGGAGCGTGCCCGTATGATGTTCAATGTTGTTCCATGAGCTTAAATCTCGCACTTTGATTTTGAATATTCAAATTTGCAATAATTTTTGTAACAAAGCTTGTATTAGACTCATCGGAAATCCTATACACAGTTGGGTGAAGCTTCTTACTGCAAGGTGGGCCTCATTGATGGACCACACCCTCGAGGGTGTAAAGTGAGAGTATGATGAGATGGGGGATAAAGATGAAGCGTTTATTAGTACAAAATATGTTCATTTAAAAATAAAATTTTAAAGATATATAGGATTTAAAAAATCAAGTTGTGTTAATAAATCTAAGCCTAATTACAAATGGGTTGATATAAAACAAATGAGAATTCAAAGAGCAATATGAATTATGGGTACCTCAAACATGTAGAATATAATGACCAAAATGTCATAATAATAAAGATGTGAGCCAGCCCATAATGCAGTTGCAAGAATTTGGAAGACACTTAACGGACTAGTGCTTTCTTTCTTCAAAGTTTTTCTTGAGGATAATTGATACTCATATTAACTATCTTTCATTGAAAACGTGGGGAGTGAAAAATTGATATGATTGATGAGAAATGGAAAACGAGGGAGGACAATTAAGCATTTAAAAATTTAGATTTAAAAATTAAGTCCTTCTAAATAATTGGAATTTTTAAAGCCCTTTAAAATAAAAATAATTTCCTATTAGTACTTTTCCATAATTCTCCCTTTCTCATATGTGCTTTGTTGTGAGTTTCTTTAATAATTTAAGTATGCTGGGTTTTGGACACGCGGCGCAATCTGGAGCGTTGTAGACGCCTCAGATTGAGCCACGTCTCCATTAAGCAGGAGCAGGACCGGACGCTTCACTCTGGTATCCCCTTATCTTTGAAGAACCCCATCGTTGTCACTTGTCACGACCAGCTTGCCGTTGGTGTTCTCTGATTAAGTCATCATCGTATGGATTCGACAATTGGTTCTAATCTTTTTTCTTTTTGCAACATATATATATGTGTGCAATTTCACTTGCCTATTGATTTCTAATTGCCGAGCTTTTCACAGCTTCATTTTTCTTTGTTAATTTATTTGTGTTTATTTCTTATTGTAGTGAACCAGAAATTATACTATATGTGTTTGGATATGCAGCTGAGAACAATGGCTTCGTGCTCATATTAATCGTGGGTTTCTTTCTAATTGTTACGGGTTTCACTGATTTCTTAATTGGCGGTGAAGTCAACATGTTTGGTTTTCTCTTCTTTTCTTTGCCAAATTCTCGACTTAGTTATGATATCGCTGATCATTTTACATTCCATCTTCTAAAGCTAAGAGCTTGAAAGAATTGCTACTTGGATGCATAAAACAGAATCCCAAAATTATGGAGTACTAACTGAAATATTTTGCGTTAAAGCTCTTTGATTAAAAGCATCGAAATATTGTAACCGATCCATGATACTATTATGCCTCTGTAGACTGTAACTACATATGTTACAGTTGTATATGCTATAATTTATCTTGATTATCATGAGGCTTATATTTGTGACAAGTAAATTTTGTGGAAGTACACCCTGGTAAAATTTCTGACTGATATGTTATAAAGTTTTCATAGTTCGGTATTGTTTAGCTCTATTAATTTCTCACACATCAAGTGTACCTCGTTCACTGAAGTGTGTTTTTTTGTCTTATGAGTTTACAACTGAGTTAGATTACAATTCCCAGACGGATTTATGTGTGCCTCCAGATTTGACAAACGTTGATAAATGTTAATATTCTTCACCTTCTCAAAGGAATCACTTATGTCAAGCATGGTTTAGTATTGCTTGTCTCTTAAATGTTTAGAAAACGTTATTTATGGAGAAAAATTCACTCTTCTTTATATGTGTTTAATTTCCAACCTTTTGTCTTTCACTTATACTCACATTTTGATATCAACATTCTGGTCAAAAACAATGATTCAGCCAATTTTTTGTTTTCCTTGTGCCACTTCTTCCTTGACAAGGGAAAGAATTCCTTTTTGGGGATATTCTTTGCCACTTTTTCCTCACAACAGTTATCTTTTTCATTTTCTCATTTTAAAGAGGTTGTTTCTTTCTTGAGGCTCATCAGTCTCACCTTGCTGCCTCCCATTGCCTTTTCTGAAATCCAAAGGGCATTTATTGGCCTCTTTCTCTAGCTTTGCCCTTGCCACTAATGTTGATTTATCTACTTTCTTTTCTGGTTCGATATATTCTTTTATTTTGGTTTAATATCATAAGGGTGGTCACTGAATTGTGCATATTTGACTATAATTTTGCAGCTCTACAGATGTATTTATTTACTTATTTTGCCAACTCTGCAGATTGATTTATTGGGACTAAAGATTGCGGTAGTTGAAGTATTTTTTTTTTTTTGTTAATTGGTCATCTAAGTTGTATCTGAGGTATTAAATTTCATTTCATTTTAATCTTCTTTAAGTTTGTTTTGGGGATTCTGTGGGTATATTATTTCTATTGTCTCTTTTTGTCTTTGGTATAATGAGAAATTGTTATCATTACATAAACTTAGGACTTCTGCCTTAAGCCCTACTCACTCCAACAACTTTGGCAGAGCCTAGTTGGCTACTTTCTTTTTCTATTTTGCTTTTCCCTTCAATGACTGATTTTTGCATTCAAGCCATTGAGTTTGACTGGATTAGCATCTCATTTTCATTCACATTCATTATTTAATAAAATTTTATAAATCTATTTCAAACTTGTGATTGTTTGCTTTGTCATTGTATGAGAAAGATATATCAAACTTTGTTCCTTTTGCCCTACTTTATTTACTGATTAATTAAAGGTGATTTTTTATTTTTCTGGTTTCTTAACAAACAGCAAACTTGGGGAGACTAAGCCTGATCTATTGCATGCTCGATGTTGCAGAAAAATAATATCTTGTCTTTACTTTGAGTCCTTGAAATGCTTGCTCATAAGTCTTATCACTCAGTATTAATAATTTAATGCTATGTGAAGTCATTAGATCAACCATATTTTCACAATGGTTGTGTATATGTTCTGTTTTCTTGGTGGTAATTGGTCAGTCTTTTGATCAACTAATTAACTATGACATGGATCTCTTTTAAATTAAGCTTTCTGTTATTAGTTTTGAGTTAATGGCTTCATGCTGATTTGCATGCACTTCAAGTTATTATGGATTTGAAGTAATAATAGATTACTTGTTTGCAACTATAAAATCTGGGAAAAGCCAACACTTTGATTTGGTAATATTCAGGAGCAACTTCTCAAATTCTGCCTTCGTTATCTTCAATTAATTTGAAGATCTAGAATTTTTATTACTTCTGCTTGTAGACAAATATTTTTCAGCTTTTGTAGCAACTTATTCCCCTACTTGGTATCTATATCTTCCTTCAGTTTAACTATCAAGGATGCTTTGGAAAATCAATTCGTGTTGAAACGTACTAATTATTTTGTTTAATATGATTAAACCAGGAAATAAATCTTTTAAAGTTGAGGATAAGTATAAACATAGTTTACTTAACTTTATCTTAAAATTAATTAGTATGCTGAAAAGAAAATTTCTATAATGAAGAAGACTATGAGAACTCAATGGCTCTGGAATTTGAGTACCACAGCCAATGTATAGGATTATTTTTGAAATGTGTGGTTCAAAAATTGTATACTAATTATTTTTGAACCTCATGTGCTAGCTTTTGGAATGTGGTTCTCCCAGAGGTTATTATTGTAGGACCTAGTTGCATTTATACAAGCTCTGTTGGTGAAACTTGTCACCTTCCAGAAAAATGTTTTAGAATTCATTTTATTTATATGTATATAAGTTAGTGCTTAGGTTTATTTATATGTATGGGTTTAAAAGAAAAAAGGGCTTAGAAAGATTCAGCATGTCAAATATGAGATAAATAGATAAGGACTAAGTGTCTGAGTGAAAAGGTCAAAGGGACTGAATTGCAAAGTTTTTTCAATTTTAGGGACCGAAGCAAATTTTTTGAAAAATGAAGGGTTTAACAGAAACTTTGACTTTCTAGGTTTTCGTCACCTTCCTCTTCATATAAAGTTGCAGAATTTGACATGAAAAACAGCAGAGAAATGAAAAAATTGTGAGAAGATAGAAAGGAAAAAGTTTGAGATTGATCCAAAAACCCTTCACATTTAGATAAATTCCTTCACAAAATTTCTCACCTCCTCAAGAGCTTCAAGAGGGGGTGGTCTCAGTTTCTTATAACTCCAACTTTGATGAATTCAAGTGGAAATCAAAGTGTTCTATTTGTAACCTAAACCGTTTAAAAGATAGAGGTAAGTTTGTGCATCATTTTAATATGTATATTGTGCAAGAAAAACTTGTTTTCTTTGAACCCTAGGCCTTTAAAGTCTAATCTAGATAAAGAGTAGGGAGTGAAACTCTTGTTTGATGATGTTTATGCCTAGAAATGATGCTAGAGAGGTGGAATAAGCAAGGTTTATTACCTTTTCCGTATATTTTTTTATCCAAGAGTTTTCCTCTTTTGATTCTCGAAATAGTCATTTAGCCAAATTGGTGATTTACATGAAATTGGACAATTCTTGATTAAATATGGTGTTAATAAAAGGTTTAAGGAGATGAGTATGACAAGAAAATGAGTCCATATGAAATTTAGGAGCATTGGATCTTGATTTTGAAATTCTAGGCTTCTTGATTGATTATGTGATGTTGAGAAGTATAGATAGACGCATATGTTTATCTCATTTAGTAGTAGTGTTGATATTGGCTAAAGTAAGGAATTTAGGAAGTTTTAGACGAGTAAAAAATTATGTATTTTGAAAATCCTAATTTTAGACCTATAGAATGGCAAGTAGATTTGATCAAGATGGGAATGGAGTTGCCGAGTTGTAGCTTCAATTGAATGTTCCGAATGCTAGAAATGTGGGTTTAAGGCCGTTATCAAGTTAGACATGAGATTTAGCAAGTGGGTGGGGCAAAGGATAATGGAAATTTGACATATATTTAGTGTAGTAAACAATTATGTATGTATTTATATGATCGTTTGTAATCCTATGTTATGTGTGATTTTGTCAGTTGTGTTTAATCGTCATTTTGGGTGTATACAATGATAAAGTGGTTTAAAGTAACAAAGGTAGCAAGTATTTCGTTTCCTTTGACTTTGGCATTTTAGCCAATTTCTTTTATAGTGATTATTATTGCTTTTGGATATTTGATTTTGGTATGATATGAGATTCGATGATCAAATGAGCTTGTGCGGTGATCACTAGTTAGAGGTTGAGTTGGCCTGGGCTTCCCTAGTTAAAACGGAGTGGTGCTTAGCTCCTCCTGGTTAAATGGAGTTAAGTTGAGCTGTTCCATAGTTGTTGGCCATCAACTTAGTAATATCAACCGCAAGTATGGGATTGTAATTGGATGTTTGTATTATATATGTGTGTGTGTGTGTGTATATATTGGAATGTGATACTTGCTATTGAGATTTTTTTTTCTCATCCTATCTTTAATAGATTTTCAGGTGAAGCTTGTGGATCTGATAAGGAGAAAGCAATTTAAATATTTTGGGTAGACATGTGTGTGTGTGTGTGTGTGTGTGTGTATTGGAATTAGTCTTTTTGGAACTGTAATGTATACATAAATGTATGCATATCAAGAATTTGTAATTTTTAGATGTAACTACCTAATTTAGTTTTGCATAAAAATAAAGTTATGATGTAAACCTATGAATTTGCTAAACTATGTCTTATTTTATATGGGTTATGAAATTATGTAAAGGATGTGTTTATTAAGAATGTCATTGTTATGTATAGATATTTTAGTTGGTTATAAGATGATTTAAGGGCAATTTGTAATAAGTTTCTAGGTTAATTAGAAGCCTAGTGGGTGATTAATCTTAAATAGGCTAAGTTGAGTGCTGATAGAGTTAGATATTACAATGCTAGTATGACAGTGCCAGCTTAGAGCTAGCGAGCTGACACAAAGCCGGCCTATACGAGTACTCAAGCTGTGTAGCATGGTGAAGTTAGGACCCTATTGCAACACATGAGAATTGAGTCCCACATCATAAGCGTGAGATTCTGATGTGGGTTGATAAGGGCATTGGGTTCTCAACTTTATGAGCTAGATTTTGTGGTGTGATATACTCAAATGTTCCTATAGAAAACTCCAGTGGTTGGTAGGGGAAATAATCTGAAGTTTTGAAGCAAATTGACATGAGAAGCTTGTGAAACTGAGTAAGTGGCAGAGAGAGCAAAATTTCTGTTTTCTCACTGGTCAAAACTGTTCTAGTGGGTTAGTGGAACAAAGAGTTGGAAGCTTGATGATGACGTTCACTGATATCTCCATTGAACATCTACTGTTCTGTGAATCAGATAAAAATGACCCTTTTTTCATTTTTGGTCTTTTATGTACTCCTCTTTAGTGGCCATAGATGATTTTAATGGAAAAGTTGCATATTGGTTTTTTTTTTTGGCAGTTAATAAGCTAGGATCATTGGTTTAATCATCATCACTTTGCATTTATTGCAGTTTTGCTGAAAACATGTCATATATCCATTAGTTTGTCTCCGGCTGTGTATTGTATAAACTCTATCAGATACAATGGAAGGAGATATCAAGATTCAAGACGAATCGTTGGTGAAAGTGAAAGTGTTGTTCTTCGCTAGGGCTCGGGATATTACCGGATTGAGTGAGACGCCATTGGAGGTGTCATCTGGCAGTACCACTGATGACTGTTTGAAAAAGCTTCTTGTCAAGTTTCCAGGTTTGGAAGAAATAAGAGACTGCATTGTTCTGGCTTTGAATGAAGAGTACACAACAGAGTCAGCTATTGTTAAAGATAAAGATGAGTTGGCCATAATACCTCCAATAAGTGGTGGTTGAAACAGCTTAATTTCCTAAAACTGTAGGATTCTTCTATTTTGTATAATCTAAATTTGGTGGGAATCCCAGACAAAGAAATGTACATTAATGTCTTGATTCCAAAATAAGATGTATGTTAACAAATGATGCACATTTTTTTTTTTGGTTTCTTTTTGGAGAATAGAAAAACTACATTTTATCTTTCTAAACTTCTCAGCAAACATTTGTTTTTTATAGATTAAAATGACTAAATATGATTCGCATTTTCTTTTGTTATATGATGGTCTTTTGAAAATAAAAACGGAATTGCCTTTTTTTTTACCCCCTTTTATAATGGTTTGTTACATATCATTCATTTATTTTCGCAAGTTTTAATGGAAGAATTAGCATTTCATTCACAACAGTTAATGTGCAGATTTTCTAGTTCAGAGCAGGAAAGGTATTGCTTCTGGCAATCTATTACATTCTTTTCTTCTCATAAAATTATAGAGATATTTTTAGTCTAAAATATCTGCATAATCAATATTCATATATCAATATATATAATAATAAAATTGTAAGTAGTACTATTTATAAACCATAAATATCGTTATTTATTTTTATACTCTGTGCAATGTGTTTAAGTAAAATTTACTGTTCAAGTTGATCTCAGATTTTCCCTGTATATTTCTATTAATTTTCTGACAACTTCAAAGAAAGATAACAAGTGAGTGAAGTTCTTTATTTGAATGTTTAAGACCTACTTGAATGATGTGCTTCACATACTTTGAAACTCTCTCTCTCTCTCTCTCCCTCTCTCTCTCTCTCTCTCTCTCTATATATATATATATATATGAAATTAATAGAAAATAAAAAATAAAGAAGATCTAAATTCAGACCATACATTTTGCATCTATTTCTCTTCAAACTTAAAAGTATTCATTTGTATAATATTTTTGGAAAAGAACCAAACTATATTCCATAATGTGCCTCATCATGCTTACCACTTAACCAATACAATATTTTTTAATTCCCATTGTGAGATATAATTTCAACAAACCAAACTTTGCCATAATTAGTTGATGACCTATTTATTAACATTACTATCCATTTTCGTTCACTTAAATGATTTCATATTCATGTTGCAGATGCACATGCTCACAAGCACGATGACTTGAAGGTGATATCCATTCACCCACTTGTTCACAAGCTTGTCAACCCACTAAAACCAATGTGATAGCCAATTGTTTACAAATTTTAAGCATGAGTAATAATTTAAAGTACTGTAATATATGAATATTATAGTTCTGAAAATAAATTTTAATTTTTTCTATTGTTATATAAATGAAATTTGAATTTTTAATATCATTAATTTTAATTATGAGTCATTTATATGTAAGTTTTCTAAAATCCTTATAAATTAGATATTTTTCTTCCTTACACTTGGGAGACAATAAGTTGAAAATATACAGTGATATAAGTTAATCCAGCAAACATTACTTCTAGTGGAAGAGATTGTGATAGTTTAAACATGATGTCTCAGGTTTGAGATATGTAAATGCAAAAAATGTCTTTGGGATAGTTTCCCTTAAATGGAGTTTGATTGTAACTTGATTTGGATTAGTCAGAATTTAAAGTAACAACTAGATATCATATGCTTATTCAAAAAATTCAAAGTTTTTGTTTTAGAAAAATCTATTTTTTTTATATTTAAACTTTGTTAAAAAAATGTGGAGAAAGATTGGAGAAATATTAAAAAAAAACTTGTACGAACCTTAAAAAATAATTTCAAGAGAAGTTGTAATATTAAATATTCCTAAATAATAGGATTTTCTATAAAAATCCTTACCACTTGAGTTATTAAATTAGTTTATTACACAACCCAGGGAGGTTGGAAGTTAGAACCACCTGTAATAATCCAGAAATTTGCAGCCTGGTCAACCATAACGTCATCCAATAAGATAATTTCAAAAATTCATATTTATTAGCGATACCATTAGAGGACGATGCATAAAACTATGAAATAGTAATAACGCTCACAAATTAAGCTGGAAGATTTTTTCTGATATTAAAATATTGCCCTAATTAGTCAGAATCAAAAGAATCAAAAGTTTGATGATTATACCATAATTTATGCTGGTCAATTCATTCAGAATAATGACAAGTAATGACAAATATATTTAGGTTAATATGAATGGCAGAATTTTGTTCTTTATTTATTTATTTATTTATTTACTTTCTTATCAACCCTTAACCTATTATTACTTTTATCCTATATTATAAGGTAATATAAGTAATTTTTTTGTCTTATATGAGATAATATATAGTAATTTATTATTTTTATCCCTAATTTATTATATTATTATTATTATTATTATTATAACTTGTACTATATTTAATAAAATAAATAAAATTAATAAGAATAAAATTAAAAAATTTAATTTTTTTAGAAATATAAAGATATAATAAATATTTCTTAATATAATTGAAACCTTTCCTATTATTTTATAATATGAGACTTAGAGAGTAATTAGGATTCCAATTTTTATGTATGGAGTATACTTAATTAGAAAATATTTACTCTTTACTCATAGCACCCTCAATACTCCTTACATAGGATTAAAAAAATGACAAACATTGAATTCTTGGTAATATTTTCTTATTGTGGGTGGGCTATAACATATCTTCGCTCGCTGAATTAAGACGCACTAGCCACGTGCTTGATGATTTTTTTATTGACTATATCGACAAAAATGGGGAAAATAATTTGGCGGTCAAGTAATAAAGTAAATGGTAGTTGTTACAAAAAAAAAAAGTAAATGGTAGTTTATTTGGCCAACAAAAATGGTATAGTATATACCTAATCTCTCTTAAGATATTAAATATATTTGATTCTTTTTTCCTAAAATAATGTTTAAATTTTATAACACTTTAACGTTCATTATAAAAACTTTTCCTTAAATATGCATTGCAAATAAGAAAAATTGCCAAGAGAGTTTAATTTCTCCTTTGTAATTTGACTCAGTTCAATCAGACACTTAATCTTCTCCTAATTTATAATATCGGATATTGGATCCTTAAAAGAAAAAACTCTTTGATTTTTATTTTCAAACAATTTTAATTTCTTCTATGAAATATAAGACTGTAAATTTATTTTTAACATAATAATAGCTACATCTAAATTGATGTTAACCCTTTCCATTGGTATCCATAAGCTGCCAAATGGTTTCACATAGTGAGACTTTTGATTAATTTGGGAGCGGGCAATGAACCCAAAATACTCATAAGATACCGGGTGTTGGAACAAAAAAAAAATTGATGTTAACATTAATAAAACAGAGATTGTTATTTTTTTTAAATGAAATATTTCAACTCGATTCTCGATCAGGATTGATTGTCTTTTAATGATGTATTTTGAGCACGAAAACAAAATTCGGTTCACTAGCCAACCAATTCGATTAGTTGGTTCAGTTTGATTTTAAAATACTAATTTGGAATGAGTGAATAAATAATTTCTTACCCTTTCTTTTGTTAAGAAATCCACAAACCGTTATATATTTTTTATAATTAGAGTGAGTACGGTATATTTGTGCATTTTTCATGATTTGTGAAGCTTCCTACATTTTTTTATATTTTAAAATGATTAATAACACTTCAAACAAGGATGTAACAATTTTAAAGTACCAAAAAAGTTTATATTACTCCATTCTATCTTTATTATAGGAGCCTATTAACTAAATTATAAAAACAAAAAAAAATTACAAAAACTAAGGAAATCAGTTAAAATTGGTTATGGTTAATAAATTTGTTGAAAATTAAAAAATTCCTAATTTAATCTTAATAATCCCTTAATATACCCATGAAAGAAAATATTTAATATATTAAATGTGAGAATATTAAATTAAAAGAATTTAGGAAAGGGAAAAATTTATGTGCTTCATAAAGTGTGCAAAGTTTTATAATAAGAGCCATGCAAAGTTTTTTAAAAGCCCCTTTATACTTCCTTGCTTCAAATTATAAGACCTTTTTTACTGTATTACACAAATTAAAAAGAATATTTAAAATTAGTTACACGTATAGATTTTTACAAAAGTTTCTGAACATTTTCAAACTACCCCTAATCAAAATATTAAAAAGAGAGATAACACTTATAGAGCAGGGTTATGAAGGGTATTTTTACGAAAGAACTTATAAATATTTTGCTAATTTTTGTATAGGATTTTATATTATAAAATACCAAAATCTTCTAAAAAGAGTTTTATAGTTTAAAAAGGAGAGAGTAATAAGGACAAGAGGAAGTATATTTCATTGCATAATTATGAGTTAGGAAAAGACAAACATCCCTCGTGTCATTCATTGGAGCATTTATTATTTATTTATTAATACTAAATCCCAACAGGGAATAATATCAGATCATGAAATCAAAGAATTAATGTACATGCAAATATATTCCACCATCTAAAAATTTTTCAATTTTACCTTATTAATTCAACTCAATTAATTAAATATAACAAAAATTACAATATTAATAATACAATAAGTGAAAGACAAAAATGACAAATCATTATATATTGTTTTATATTATGGAATAAAAAAAATCTTGTTAATTTTAATTTTATTCTTATTAATTACACTTATTTCCTTAAATATATCACATGTTATAATACTAATAATACAATCAATAAAAAATAAAAATGAGAAACTACCTTATATTATAGGATAAAAAAAATTTCATATTAGCTTATAAGATGGATGGAGCACTTAGTTTTTTTATGTGACCAACGTATGCAATACTTGGTTGGGTTAAAACAATTAATAAATACTAAAACTTCATTTTTATCTTTGACTTTTTTTTAAATTTATCTCTCATGTGATTAATATTCGTAAGTTGGTCCCCCATGATAAAAAAATATTATTAAATTTAATCTCCTAATATATACTCTTATGTGTTTTATAAGCTTTTTTTAACAAAATCACAGATTAAAACAAGTTATTAAAATTAGTTAGGAGTATTGATTTTGTTAAAAATTATTATAATATTTCTAAAATATCTTTAAATAAAAGTTATTAATCTCTATTCATATTAACAACTAAAGAGAGAGTAAGAAAGTTAAAATTATTAACAACATTTTAGAAAATCACTTATCAATATTTTACTAAATTTTGAAAAAACCCTCATATTAAGGACAATTAAAATATTCTATAAATGTATTTATATTAAGGATCAAATGGAGTAATATATAAATTTATAGTAGATTAACTATTGAAATTTTATTGAAAATAGATTGAAAAATGTACTAGTGGATCAAGAAAATGTATTAGCAATAATCATTCATTAGTGAATAATTAAATTAAAAAATATGAAAAATATCAATATAAGTATATACTCCCTCCTCCTATTCATAGAAAGTATTGCTTTAGGGTTTTTTTTTTTTACTTACTAAAAAAGTCATTAAATGATTTGAATTGTTATAAAATTTAATAGTACTTTATTAAAATACTCATAATTTAAATTTGTTTCATACATACTAAGAGAAAATTAATAATGTTGATGATGAATAAAATATTTAAAAATATAATTAATACTTTATTAATATTTTTAAATGAAAAATATTATGAAAATTTTAAAATCTCTAAAACAACAATTTTTACAAGCTGAAGGAAGTAATATATATAATTTTTAATATGGATATATATATGTATATAATCTTTTTTTTTTGGTAAAAATATGTATATAATCTTTAGTGAATTGTATTATTTGTTGATAGAATCCATCCTCATTAGATGTTATAATGCTTAATATGAGAATTGATAATAGTTATGAATATTTTAAAATAAGACCCAGAATTAAATAGTAAAGTGGGGCCAGGGTGGATGCATGTGGGAAGAGAGGACCTTCTTTTCAGAAATCTGAACGTTAGAGAGGGCGGCCTTACTACACTACGCGCCGAAACTTGTGTCTCATGCATTTGGACCGGCTATAGCCGGTCATCATTTCACCCAGTGGACTAAATATTTTGTATTTCTGTGAGAAAAAGAAATCCATTGGAATAAATTAAATAATTACCAAAATAAAAAAAAAGAAATATTTTGCTTAAGATTTATTAATCCCTTTCAATATTATTAGATTTTATTGAGGGATGACAGTTTCTTGATTTATTTTCTTTGGTATATACCACTTCTTATTATGGGTCTTTGATATTACCAAAATTTAAACTTAAATTGATTCAAGGGATTAAAATTCATGATTGGCTTTGTGTCATTTTTTCGTGTACAATGAAATATTGAAATCCTTTAAACTTTTTTCTTTGGGACAAAATCCATTTATTTCAATTTTGTCCATGATTGAACAAAATTGAAATAATGTGATTTGAAGCTGGTAGCTTCTGCGTTTTGGTGTTTTGTATGTGATTGTAAAGGCATGGGTTTGAACGAACACTGGCAAGTGGGAAAAAGAAAAGCTTTTTATTAGACAATGGTTTATGACAAATAATTTTTTTATTAATATGCAAAAAAATCCTTATGTGCACCAAGTAGGCAAGTACAAGAATATTTAAGAAAAAATTAATTATTTAATTCCTCTATTTTTGTTTGATAAAAAATCTACGTGGACCAGACCAGCTAGATAAGTGGTCGAAATTTTTAAGTGGGCCAATGGCTTAAAGAGTAATCCAACTAGGGAAATAGATGAAGCCTGAGATCTAAGGTGAGAGTTGGAGATCCTGAATACATTATGACCATTTTAGTTCTTTTTTTATTAAAATACTATTTATTATATTTTAAGACAGATGATTTCAAATGAAAAAATAAATAGAGAATATTTGGATTAAAAATTGAAATTAAATTAAATTGTAAGATAAGTTTCTGTTTTAAAAATATCTGTATAACTGTCAACAATAAAAAATTATACTTTGTAAGAAAGCTTTGCAGGAAAATATGTATTTTTTATTGTGTTAAAAAACTAATACCATTTCTATGCTGTTTCGCAATAGCAACATCTTTGTGCCATTAAAAAATAATAAATTTTGACGAATTTGATCAATTCATATACATGAGTGTGTGTAGGAGGAAGGAGTGGGAAATGGAGGGAAATTTTTGTTTGGTAGAAAGAGATTTTAGGATCTCCATATAAGAATATTTTTTAATTAAGATTCATTTTGAAAATTTCCAATCCACATAAACTAGATTCCCAACTTCAATAAATTAAATTTTCAATGAGTACTATTCATTTTTAAATATTTTTATATACAGATTCTAAACCCTCTTTCTCCCTTTTTGTTTTTTTTTATTCTAAGGATCAAAGATCCTCAACTACATTACATGGGTTATAAGTGTCAAAATCAATATTAAAGTTTATTTTATAGTTTTGAATATGATACATTAAAATAACTTTTTAATAAAATTTTACAAAAATAAAAAAAAAATATTTATAAAATTTATAATAATTTATAGTATTTAGTTATCAGGTTTGTAATACATAAATCATAAATAGTAGTTCTCCATTCCAAAACTAATAATGACGTTTTACGGTTTTAGTTTTATTTCTAAATTTTTATCGATTTAGAAATTCAAGGGCCGATTATTTTTTTTTCCAGCTATAACTCAAAGTTGAAAAAGATAGAATATTAAATGAAATAAATAGGGATTAAATAAGATATTTTATTCAACATATGATAATATTTTATATTAATTGTAAAATTTATTAGACGTGAATAGTTTCGGAATTCTGGCCAAAAAAGAATAGTTTCAGAATGGAGTTATTATTATTATTTTTTTTTACTACTCCTCTGGTATTATATATATGACCATTTTAACCGAATCACGCGAATTAAGAAAGAAAAGGAGTTAAAACTAATTAACTACCTCAATTTCTCTGAAAATTTCAACCTTTTTTCAAAATTACCCTTATTTAATCTTTCTTTTTTTCTCTTTGAATACATTAAATAGGAGTATTTTTTTGAAAATGTATAATAAATACCACCTCATATATTATAAAGGATCTTATATTTAGGATCAAGATAAAATACCCAATATAACACCGGAGGTAGTTACTTGGAATGGAGGTAGTAGTATATTATTTTTTGAACTTTGTGATGATGCAGTTATAGCAACATTGATACGTTTTTTCTCTCTCTGGAATAGTAGTGGGTTCAACCAATAGCCAGTCATTTATAATACGTGGATAGTTTAAATCAGAAGATATACCCATATTTAATATATATTATATATAATTCTTATATCATATTTTATGATACGTATTACATATATGTTTTTAATTTTTCTTCTTTAAAAAACTCTAAAATAACTTAAATCTTATAAAAAATTTAATTTTTTGTTTCTTATTTTAAATATTTTTATAAGATTTTTAAAATACATATTTAAAACTCAAATCTTTTTGATATTTTTTATGTTTCACATATTAATTTATTGAATATATATAAATTTTATATAAATATCTCTTGTATCCTATATTTTAAAATTTATCATATCCAATATATCGTATTGTATTGTATATAATATGTGTACCTATATCTATGTATCATAGCCAGTCACTAAGGTGAAGAAATTTATATGTAAGTTTTGTATGAATGAGATATATATATATATATATTTAGTTTAGGAAATGATGCATTAAAATAATTTTTAGTAAATTTTAATAAAAATTAAAGTCTATATATTCATATAATTTATAAAATTTATAATAATCTATATTAAGTTATCATATTTATAATATATAAATAAAAAATAATACTTTAGACTTTAGTTTTATTTCTAGATTTTTGTCGTTGGTCAATTTTTTTCAGCTATAACTCAAGGTTGAAAGAAGTAGAATAAGGGTGTGGAGATGATATCCTCCCCTTGATCAACATGAGGAAATCTGGTTCGAGGACATGGAGTGGCATTAAATCAACGTGGGCAAAAGTCTTAGCTGGCCTGGAGGTAGTTAACAGAAATGGAGATAACATAATTTGATGGAAGCATGAAAAGCATGGGAACTTCACTCTTAAGTCGGCTTATAAGACGCTTCTTGAAAGCAATGAGATTCGAGATTATAGTTGGGGCAAAGTGTGGAAGTTGCGGGTGCCGTAACGTTGTAAAACTCATTTATGGACGGTATTGCATGATAGGCTTTTAACTAATGAAGCTAAGTGGAGGAGGGGGCTCCATCATAGTGGGCTGTGTGATCAATGCCAAAATGTGAAAGAGGACACCTTGCATATTTTACATGATTGTAGAATAGCTCGTACTATTTGGAGTAATATCATTAATCCGAATCATGTTAATAAGTTCTTTCAAGGGAATTTGCATGAGTGGATCTCTCGTAACTTGAGGAATCAATGGGGAGAAAAGGGTGGTGATTGAAGCTTGGTATTTAGCATTGGATGTTGGAGCATTTGGAAATATAGAAATGAGAGAGTTCACAATAATGTTGAGCGTAATGAACATGATATTAGTGCAGAAGCTAGAGCAATTTGTCAATGTATGAAGAAGGGACGTGGCAAAATTCAGAACAAGTTGGTAGGGGATGGTGGTGTCATTGCGAACATTGGTGAACAGTTTGAAAATGATTGGTGTGTTATGCAGGTTGATGGGGCTTTCTCTCATGTTACGAAAGTGGCTGGTTGTGGGGGAATACTGCATAATCATGCAAGGGAGATGCAGGAAGCTTTTTGTTTTCAAATGGTAGAAGGAGATGAGTTTACCGCAGAGCTATGGGGATGTTTAATGGGGTTGAAGAGAGCTTGGGATAATGGGTGTAGGAAAATTCTAATTTGTAGTGATGCTGTGAATATTATATCTATTATTCAAGCCCCAAATTTGGACCGTCATGTTGAGAGATCTCTTATTCTTGAAATTCAAAGCATGTTGGAAAGAGAATGGGTTGTCCAATTCAACCTTGTTGATCGGCATAATAATGCCGTTGCTGATTTCTTCACCAAAAGAATATTAGCTAAACCTGGGGGCCTTCGTATCATGTCGGGTGATGTGGCGACTAGAATGCTTATGGAGGTTGGTGTTATTTAGCAATTTGCTTTTGTTTTGTTTGTTTTCCTTTGTATAAAAAAAAGTAGAATATTAAATGAAATAAAAAGGAATTAAATGAGATATTTTATTCAACATGTAATAGTTTTTTATATTAATTAAAAAATCTCCAAATCTATATGCATTTATAATAAACGTGAACAAATTTGGAAAGATGAAAAAAAACGACAGAGCACCTTTTTTGGAAAAGTAATGGGTTCAACCAGTAGCCAGTCATCTACTTCGGCGAAGAAATTTAAAGTCGTGTGGGAGAGGAGGCAGCAGTATTCCTCTCGCACACAAACCAGTAAAACCACCATAGTCTCTTCCATACTCTCTCTCCCCAGGTAAAACCCAAAAACACACGCACGCACTCTTTCTCCATCTCTCATAAATCGTCTTTGATTATGTAAATAACGACCATAAACTCTCTCGGACTTTCTTTCAAATCCATTAACATGGCTCTTTCCAGCTTCTCTTCCTTCGCTCTGCTTTCCATTTTGCACATTGCTCTGCTTTCAGCCCTCTCTTTCGCTGGAGACCCATATGTTTTCAGCGAGCTTCACTTCTCCTATATCACCGTCTCCCCTCTCGGTGTTCCTCAACAGGTTCGCTCTTTTCTCTGCTTTTGTCCTACTCTTCCTTTGTGAACTTATGTTTCGCTATTCTTGTTTATTTTCCCTTTTGATTTATGATCAATGATGATTGTTTAGATCCATTTCCTGAGCTCATTCTGCTTAGGATTGGTGTTTTTTTGTCGTGTTTGTTTCTCATTTTGCTTTGCTGGCATGGCGCGTCGTTTGAGTCCGGAAATTACGTTATTGCATTGCTGGTTGGGGTTTTATTTGATTTTATTTCTTTCCTTTTCTTCTCTATTCAAATGTTGTCTAATATTTCTTAAATGTTAAGAATCCATTTGAATTGAATATTTGGAATCCAGCTGTTTTTCTTGTCGAAAATGCGTCCAATGCCCTCACCGTACAATCGATTTCATTTCTTAAATTTGGGTTTTCCGTTTTTCACACGGTTCGACCGTTTTGTTTTGTATCTTAGTAATTTCCGCGTGGTACAAGCGATATGCTAGTGCTTCTTGAGCATGGCTGAAACAGTCTAGACTGGCAAAGTAGTCAGCTTGCCAATTTTCTCTTATATTTGATCCATGTAAAAAACAGAAACTGATAGTGGGATTTCAGTATGGTCACTGTGGGACTTCCCAAGTATTTTTTATATTCTTTACTGTTTATGAATTATTCTATTCTTGTCTCCTTTTTCTTTACCTGAACTTTTGATAACATTCTTGTTTTGTTTTTCACCCACACATGGTATGCTCATGCTTTCAAATGAACTAGAGGAACAAATTTTTATTTTTTTTATAACAATATGTCTGGCTTCACTGTTCCGTAAAATCTGTTGCAGGTCATTGCTGTCAATGGGAAATTTCCTGGTCCTCTTATCAACGTTACTACAAATAACAATGTTGTTGTTAATGTGTGGAATGAATTGGATGAAGATCTCCTCATTACTTGGTTGGTTCCATTTCTTCCGCATGTGATTTATACTTTTACTTCCCTAGTTCAATGTTTGTGATTTAACAAAATTGGGGCGTGGTTATGACAGGTCTGGTGTTCAGATGCGACGTAATTCATGGCAGGATGGTGTTCTTGGCACAAATTGTCCAATTCCCTCCAAATGGAATTGGACATACCAGTTTCAAGTCAAAGATCAAATTGGGAGCTACTTCTACTTCCCTTCTCTCGGCTTTCAAAGAGCTTCTGGTGGCTTTGGACCCTTTGTTATCAGTAACAGGGAAATCATCCCCATTCCTTTTGCTCAACCAGATGCGGATATTGTCATTTTAATTGGTGACTGGTTTACTCAGAACCACACAGTTAGTAACTCTTAGTTTTTCTTTTCTTGCTTTTATTTTTTGGGGATTATTCTTTATATATTGGTGATGGGGTTTGTTTCGATTGGTTTCTTTTATAAATTTAGGCCTTGCGAACAACACTTGATGCTGGAAAAGACCTTGGCATGCCTGATGGAGTGCTTATGAACGGGAAGGGGCCTTACCGTTACAACACCACTCTTGTACCTGCTGGTCTTGAGTATGAAACTATTAATGTTGATCCAGGTATTATTACTTCTCCCTTTATGGGGCATAATTTGCTAAACATGATATGCTTTATTGTTCCACCTATTAAAGGTATCAGTTTCATTTATGTGTTTTTCTTTTCTTTCGCCTTTTTTTCCTATTGAATGGCAATGTTCCCAATTGGTCATTAGTCATCACTTTCCTATTTACATGTACAATGATGTTATCTTCATAAATTTAACATTTTCAATTGGTTTTGTGTTTTAAATTTTTTAACCACTTTCTTTCTCACTGTGAACTCTGCCAATGTTTCTTCATAGTTGGTCCTAAGCTTGGGTAAAGAGGAGGGTTATGTTAAATTCTTAACAGTCAATGTAAACTTTGTCGAACCTTTATGACATGCCTTATCAATGTTTTCTTACTAACCTAAAATTATCTCATTTTCATTTGCAAAGGTCTAAATTATCCCTTCATTTCTTGATAGCTATTGCTGCATTCTAGTTTTAATGTAAATGTGATTTTACTGAATCTTCTTTTATTGTTATTTTTTTAGCAATCTGGTTTAATATCTTTGAAGTTTTTCTTGTGTGTGCTTTCAATCAGGCACTCAACCAGGACTGTGGTTAACTACTTATAGTTGATGTTAGAACTTAAAATTGGACTGGAATTAATGGTGTTGTATCATGCTGCTTGGCAATAACTGCATTCATGGCCTTGTTGTTACTGAAATATTACTTTATATTTTATCCTTTAAAATGCTATCTAGCACTTTGCAGGGCAACTTTTTGGAACAGTTTGAGTATTTATTTGGATTAAAAATTTAAATGACAGGCAAGACTTATCGGGTTCGTGTTCATAATGTGGGAATTTCAACTAGTTTGAACTTCAGAATTCAGAATCATAATCTACTCCTTGTAGAAACAGAGGGGTATTACACAAGTCAATCGAATTATACTCAATTTGACATTCATGTTGGGCAGTCATACTCCTTTCTGGTTTCCATGGACCAAAATGCAAGCACAGACTACTATATTGTTGCAAGTGCTAGGTTCGTGAATGAATCATTGTGGCAGAGGGTTACAGGTGTTGCAGTTTTACACTATTCCAATTCCAAGGGACCAGCAACTGGTCCTCTCCCTGATCCGCCCAATGATTTTTATGACAAGGAGGCATCAATGAACCAAGCAAGAAGTGTCAGGTTTGTCACTTGGAATTTGGTATAATTAAAAGTTCAACAACAGGAATTGCAAATCAATGTTGCTTTTGCTTCCTTGAGTTAATATTCTGAATATAAAAACCGTATTTTTGTTGACTTAATGTTATTAAATTTGAATTTAATGCTCATGCTTGAAATTTATTCAAAACCAAAGTATTGACTTGTCGCTGAGGTTCATCAACTAGTTTTATTTACCAAATGTATGAGGGTAGGAGTAGTTCATCATTGGCCTCCTGAGATTACATTTGATATTTTGGAGAAGAATTATGCCTAAAATATCTTATTATCATAACAGATATGAGTTACTCGGTATAATTTGTTCTATGGCTGAATGTAAATAACGAAGCAGCCATTTCCATCTTGATGATTTCATGAACCTGTTTATTGCTCATACTAAGGTTCCCTCATTCATTAGGCAAAATACCTCTGCCAGTGGAGCTCGCCCCAATCCTCAAGGGTCCTTTCGGTATGGCTCCATTAATATAACCGACACTTATATGTTGAAGGTTCTGCCACCAGTGGTAATCAATGGTCAACTTCGAGCTGCCATCAATGACATTTCATTTGTTAAACCTGACATAGCATTTCGGCTTGCTGACCAGCACAACTTGAGAGGAATTTATAAGCTTGATTTTCCCATTCAGCCACTGAATAGATCTGCAGTGATGGACAGATCCTTAATTAATGCTACATATAGAGGATTCATTGAGATTATATTGCACAACAATGACACCACAATACAGAGTTTTCACATGGATGGCTACTCCTTTTTTGTAGTTGGGTAAGAGTCCTTTTTCTTTTCCCTTTGTCTCTTAAAAGGTACTGTAGTGTCTGTAATCACCGTGTTCAGAAATTGATTTCTTTTGACTTTAGGATGGGCTATGGTGACTGGTCAGAAAATTCTAGAGGTTCATATAATAAGTGGGATGCAATTGCGCGCTGCACAACTCAGGTTTGTTTCCCTTGTGAAAATATACAATCGCTCTGCTGATACGTCAAAGCTATCCATTTATATATACTCCATGGCCATATTGCTATTGTGACGTTGTCTTTGCCAGCATTGATATCTTTTATTTTGTTGACTCTGCATCGTTTTTGCACAGCTTTTAAAAACTAATAAATAAATTTTTCCCTCTATCACATCTCATAATTTGATGACCACCTGAATTGATCTTCAATGTTTGCTCTGCTCTGGTTTTTTTTTTGGATCGGAACATTTCTCAGCCACTGAGAATAACCTTGAGCTTTCTAAGCCCAACTGAAAGTTAGGAGTCTCTTGAGCTGATTTTGATTGTAAACAGTAGATTGTTAACTACTGAGTCAACCAGATTAGTGATTTCTGAGTCCGTCAAAAGCTCTACAGACCCTGGTTTGGAGATTATGCACATATACTAGGATCTTGGACTAGAAAGACCTATGAAGCACAAATTGTTCAATTATGGAGTCATATCTAATTCATGTTTGACGCTCATCCCCTATGACATTTCAAAATGCACCTATTACCTATATATATATATATACACTTGATAGATACATCATATTCGTGCCCGGTATATGTGAGTGTTTATTCATCTTAGTAATTGACTGGTTCGTTGCCATGCAATAATCTTCAACCTTTGAGGGATTTGAGTTCTGTTATGTCTTGTGTTTGAACAAGTTTCCATGTTACCAATTTGAATAGGTTTTTCCTGAAGCATGGACAGCAATCCTTGTTTCTCTTGACAACCCTGGAGCATGGAACCTGAGAGCAGAAAACCTGGACAGGTGGTATCTAGGCCAAGAAACATATCTGAGGATTGTGAATCCAGAGGAAAACGGTGAAACAGAGATGGCTGCACCAGATAATGTTCTATACTGTGGACCCCTCAAGTCTCTGCAGACGTATCTAATCTTTCCAACCCATGATTTGTTTGATATAATTATAACATGTGAAAGAAAAAAAATATTATAAAGAAGTCAATAATTTGATGCCAAGTCGTATTTATATGATTGTTTGATGAATTTTACCTGCAGGGAGCAGAACCACTCTTCTGCAGTTCGTAGTTTTGGAGTATGCTCGAAGAAGCTTTACATGATGATGCTGCTGGCCTTTTTTACTGCCGTCTTCATATCTAGCTAAGCTTCCCTGCTGTGCCTGTGCGCTTAGCATCTTTACAGTTTCTCTACAATGGCTATGACCTAACCCTGATGTGTTGGGCTTTGGACATGTGTAGGATAGGTCTGCCCGAAGGGTAATACTGATTATTAGGTCCAAAGAACTTTTTTTTTTAGTCAATAATTTCTAGTGGTTTGCCCTCATTTTCTTTGTAATTTAGTTGTTAATGGACAAATAGATGAATTAATGATTTAATAGGGATTTGATAATTCTTTATCCATCTTTATGTGACAAACTCAAGAATTATTCAGTTCTTAATACAATCTAATCCACATCTCAATTTAGATAATGGATCCATCCTGTGGTAATAATTAGATGTGCTGACATTAATTCTTCCAAGGTATTATTTTTTTTTTTAGATGGTGTCTTGATGTGGTATGCTGACTCCTAAGGTTGAAAATAAAAAGAAAAAGAAAAGGAAATATGGTTTTTTATTTTGTGACAACTAGCTTGTATGTAATATTATCAATTAATCGAGATTAAAGTATTTTAGACCCAAGTTAGAGGTAATTCATCTAATATAATATTTTTCATTGATAATACGTGTTTGGTTTCGCTGGTGCTGCTGAAATGGTAGTAAAGCAAATCTAGATTGTCCAAATTCATTATGTAATTTATTTTTGACATAATTTATTTTGATATTTTTTATTTTAAAACAAGCAAAATATAGAATAAAAATAATCTCTCAACTTCAAGCTTTTAAAAAATTATGATTAACAATAAAAAAAAATAAACTGTCCAGATTTGCAGCAGGAAACAGCAGCATGGTGATGCTATTTTCCAGAAACAGAAAAATTCGGATTATCCACCAAACTCAAACTCTATTTTATTTAAGAAACATTGAGTCAACTCGATCTATCAGTGGCTTAAAAACCATAGTTAATAGAGTTCTGCTTCTGCTTTGTAGTAGCATTTGAACTTACAGGACCTCCAAGGTAAACCCATATGGGCTTGCCATGAGGATGAAATCTGCTAGTTAGTCGATTGGGTTGCAATAACTGTCAAAATAAATGACTCGGCCTAATCCATCCCACTAAAATAAGGTATTGACAAAATTAAAACCTTCTCATGAAAGCTTCAGCCCAAAAGGGTTGCTTGGCCCTGAATTATATATGAAATCTGGAGTCTTTAATATTGGAAAGGAAAACACATATCACTGTTTTTCAGCATACTTCGCAGAGGTTAGATTTTTTTTTTCAATTTTAATATTTTTATGTTAAAAAATCAGATTATATATTAAAAATTATATTTGAATTATAATTTTTTTATAAAAAAATTAGTGATTATAAATAAAATATAAAACATAAAAATTAAATCGGTAAATGGACAAGGTCAGTTTAAAAAGAATGAACACAATTCAAGATATATATGTAAGCAACGGATGCCATTAAAAATTAAACTTACAGACACTTTATTTATATGTGTACCCCTATTTTGGACTTACATTTTTTTTTTATTGGATCTAGATTAATTTGGATAAAGTTAAATATGGTGGTAAGATTTACTACTAAATATTTCATGTAGGTATATTTATAAAATTTGAATTCAAGATTTTTTATTAAGTTGATATAACTCACTTTCTAGTTGAACTAAACGCTTGATAGTTAGAGAATCTAATATTTAATTGTGAAGAGTGGCAGACTCTAAATCAAACAAGTAAATTCTTTGAGTTCCTTATCACAATTTCTGCAAATATGAGTATAAAAATATGAAGAGCAGGAAATTCATGGGTTGAGAACATTGATTGACACTAAAAGATAAATAGAAGTCACAGTAACAATAAGAAATACATACTTCCTTTAGTCTTTTTATAAGATGTTATCTACAAAGTTTACTTAGCACCAAATATAAAGTGTTGTGTAATATTTTAATTTGAATTTCCTCTTTTATCGATAATGATTTTACTATCCACCACATAAATTATTCCCATCTTTATTTCTCAAAATCATATTGATTGGTCAATTATTCTTTTGTTAACAGAATATCTTTTTTCACACATATTTATTACTACTTGAATAAAAATTATATTATTTTAATTACTGAGGATAATATTGGAGACTTTTGCTAATTTTTCATAATTTTAAAAGTATAACTAACTCTCCTTACTATCTGTGCAATAGTTGAAAACACTTTATAAATGAAATTAGAGGGATAATATGATAATACAAATCCTAAGCGCTGGAAATTTGAAATTAGTTCTAGGAGGCAGTAAGCATTAGAAAGTAGAAACATATTGGGAGAATGAACTCTAAACTTGTCTAAATATTGAAAGCAAACAACAAACACTAAAGAAAAATGCAAATTCTGGGAAATGGCTCCTTGGAGAGCTTGTTAGATGTAGAGCTGCTTCTGCCACTTGAATGCTACATGTTCTGTACCTTCTTCCCCGTTATGCCCCACTTCCTTCCTCAAGCAATTTCCTTTCCTTGTGTAGGCTTCTATTAGAAACCACAATCTCAAATAGTTCTAAAAAAATTTTTAATTTGAAGGCTCATAGTATTAAATAGACATGAAAAGATTAATTGGATTTCATAACAAAGAAATCCTATTTGGATTTGCCAAAAATATTTATTGGGCTTGGCTCTCTACAAAGTTAGGCCCAACATATTCATAAAGAAAATGAATGAAGAAGCAAAAAATTAAACATTTAGTACGCATTGAAGAGGAAAATAATGAGGTGATAGTAAAGAAAGCAGAGTAAATGACATTAATACCTTATTAATAAAATAATTGTCATGAATTGTTATTATTAATCAAATGTGTTAAAATAATTATTTTTAATAAACATTATTAATAAAATAGGTAATGTTGATTATAAATAAATGATAGTTTTTAATTTAAAATTCTATTTTTATCTTTTAACTCTTTTTTCAATTTCCAAAAAATGTGAAATACATAAAAGTACACTTTTTTAAAAAATTTTTAGATTAAGTATTAAACAAATTTCATCTATAAAATAGATTTCACCTATGGGAAACTAAAAAAAGAAAAAAGAAGAAACTTTCTAATGATTCTAATGGGTCATTGATGCTATCCCAGTCTATCCTTTGCAGATTTGTAGAATCCCTAATGCTGTTTGTGACAAAATCAAAAGATCAGAAAGAAATTTTGTGAGGCCATGATTCTAATGCTAAAAAAATCCATTTAGTGAAGTGGAAAGATATGTGTAAGCCCAAAGAAGTTGGAGGAAACGGCTTCAAAGATTTTGACACTATGGATCAGGCATGCCTTGCTATAATCACTTGGAAATTAAGCAGCAACAAGGACATTCTCTTCAAGTATCTATGCTCAGTCTTGGTATTCTTAGCATTGCATTTATGCAGCACAGACAACAAAAGGAAGCAAATATCAACAGTATCTCTAACTTAAATCTATGAAAAAAATTGATTATTGCCATGTGAAATAAAAATCCTGTATCATTCAGTGAATTTATAACCTGAATTATAAAAACTGTATTTTTCAGTGTATTATTTAGAGCCTAACAAGGGACATAGATGGACCAATAATTCATCATCACTAATAGACTACATCTTAGATAACATCATATTTATAAATAGATCCAAACAACCTAATTTAGAAAATCTGAGATCAATTAATAGACAAGATTATATCAACAAATACATGATATATTTATATCAGGAATTTAAAGGATGCTCACCAAGTCGCAGCTATTGAGTGTAACAACTAGTTTCACACTGATATTGAGAAATAATGAGTGCTCTGTCTTTAACTCTTGATCATTTAGAGTTTATTTCAACCCTTCTCTTACAGTTACAATTGTATTTACCAACCAGAATAGAATAACAAAATAGCCTACAATACATCACGATTGGAATATTATTCAGCTTTGCTTGACCTTTTATAATGTTAATGAAGTTAAATTACCTTCTCCAATCATAATAGAATAACAAATCAAGCTGCAATATATCAAAGGAACATATCTATTATATAAACTAGTCTAGAAGCAACAGAAAAAATTATACCAATATCAATTCCAATACCTAGTCTTCCAATTAATTATTTTTCATTAACACTTTCTTCGAACACCTTGCATGCATTATGTAACACTCACTGCATAAGAAGAAAAAGAAGAATACTCTAGTTTTTTTTTTTTTTATCATTCTTTGATGTGCCAATCTTACTTGATTCACTCCAATTTCTACTACTTCCTAATGTATTGTCATGGCTATATGAAGATTATGTTTCGAGAGCAAACTGAAAAAATTAGGAAGGAGAGTTACCTAATTCGTTGTGTGACAGAGGATTTGGTAGCTGGGGTTTGACGCTGCCGACCTCCACAGGTTCCTCCTCAACGCTGTTGAACCACTCTGACGAAGGACTCACAATGGTGGGACGGAATCTTATGCGAAAGTCGACCGTGAGCGCTTTCAATCCTTAGACGCACTTCATTAATCTCAAGTGCGTTCTATTGGAAGGATGAGGAAGAGAGAGTTGAGAGACAATAGAAGAAAGAGCGATGAGATCTGAGGGGACGCTAGGGCAAATATTCTAGGAAGGAATTAGTAATTAATAAAATTATTAAAGTAAAGAATATAAATCATGTCATTTGACACCTAGGATTAAAATTATTGGAGTCAGCATAATTGAAGTGCCACACTTGGTTGTCTAGGGAGTTGGAAAACTTAAAAAGAGTGTTGGAGTCCTACCGTGAATCGTGGTATCTGTGGATGATTTTCTTTAATTTTGTTTGGTTAATTAAAGTTATTAATAGTTTTAAATTTATTATGTGGCTAATTCTATATATATATATATTGATGAAGACCCAACTTATATTTATTTGTCTGTATTATATGGTATGATCCATTAAAGATATTAATGGCCTCAAATTTATCACATGACTCAACTTTATATTTGTTTATTTCTATTATGTGGCATGATTCTCTCCATTGATTATACTTGAGGTTGGCCCAGAGCTCAACTTGACCTATATATATTTTTTATTTTTTTATATTATTATATTATTGATTGATTTTGTAAAATTTCTTTCCTTTATATATCTTGTAAGATACATTTACTAATTGTACAAAAAATCAGATAGAATCAGTTCAACTAGTTGGACCAGGAATTGGTGTTAGATTTAGTTTGAAAGAAAAGGAGAATCAATTAAAAAGAGGGTGGAATTGGGCTTGAACCAGTAAGGACCAGTTTGAACCAGTCTGATTTTCTTTTTTATTTTTTTAATTTTTAAAATAAAATAATATTATTTTTAGTATTAAATAATATTATTTTTATATAAATTTGTCTCTTTACATTATAATGTTATATAAGTATTATTATGATATATATTTATTAATAATGATAAATTCACTTAACAAATAATATAAAAATAAAGTATTAGTTAACTATTTTGAATTTAAAATATAACTATGTACGAATATTAATTTGTTTAAATTTTAATATTTAGTTATGAAACTTATTAATAATATTTATTTAATTTTTTAATTTTCTACATAACATATATATTACAGTTGGTTTAATTTCAGTTGAATCACGGTTAGATTAGATTTTTTATTGGTTCAATATTTGATCCGATTTTTAATATCTTGCATTTATTATATGACTACTAGATTGTATTCCCAAGTGATGAGTTAGATATTATTCCCTTCATTCCAATTTATAGTGCACTTTTAACTATTACACACAGACTAAGACAATAATTAGTAACTAAAAATTTTTTTCATCTTTTTTCAAATTACCCTCATTAAATGCATTGGAAATGAAATATTTTAATAATAAACAAATATTTAGACCTATTAAATAGGGACAATCTTGGAAAGAAAAGAAAAAGTATACTGGGTAATCCGTAAAGTACACTATATTTTGAAACATAAATTTCTCAAAAAAGTGTACTATGTAGCGAAACAGAGGGAGTATTTGTTTATTTCTAAATTGCTAAATATGTCTTGAAACATAATTTGAATTTGGCAAATGTGACAAAGGAAAAAAATTGAATTTAAAGTAGTATTAATGTATTCTAATTTTTTATAATAAATTTATAATCCCATAAGTAGTGCATCTAATAATTTTTTTAAAAAAATGTGTTTGTACTTATGACATATTTTATGTAAAAAGGGTTGCCATAAGCTTCTTTAACAAACAAAAAAAATCACTTCAACATCCTCTCTTCCTCCACCTCTTCTTCTTCGTTGGTTATGAAGAAAAATATTTTTGATAAAGTATAACAAAACTAATAATTATTGAAATATTCATAAAACTTTAAGTTGGAATTTTTTTTTTGATATATCATTATACCAAGTATGATTAGTAAAATATTAACAAAATTCTATCTAGATTATAAAATTTCTTTGCTTATTTAATTATTTGCAATACTTTTATATCCCCAGGCTCTCAAAAATAAAAGGGACAAAATAAAATAATTGAGCAAGATTCACTTTTGAATATATTGATATATAATCTTATACTTTTACAAATGATTTTTATTTTCAATATTTGCTATATATATAAAAGTAGAACCAAAAGCTGGAACCTCAAGCCTCCACGTCAGTATTTTGGAAAAAATTAGTAAAATTTGAATTATTATTTTTGAGATTTTATATTAGTTATTTACTATTATATCTTAAGAGCAGTTAAAATATCAAGATTTACACTTTTAGATATTATTATAAATCAATTTGTGAGATTATATTATTAATTATTTATTATTATATCTTAAAAGCAATTAAGATATGAGATTTAGAAATTGTTATGGCAATCTTTTCTTCTTTTTGTTGACCGATGTTTATTTATGAACATATTATATTTATTTTTTGTGTTTTACCCTATTGTTTGTTTTATTTATAATGTATAATAATTAAACTATTTGTTTTTAAGTTATTTTTGTTTGTTGAGTAATATTTGAGAAATGTTGTTATGATATGATTGGAATCAAAATTGATTCTTTTTTTTATTATTGTGATGTGGTATTGTTTTTTCTATTCCTATTGGTTAGTTAGGCTGACTTCCCAATAGGGGGGTGAATTGAGAAGATTAAAAATTTTCTGCACAAAGTGAAATAGGTGAAGAAAGCAAAGTATAATGAAAGCAGCGTATAAGCAGAGCAAACTAAAAAAGTAATGATAGGGAGAAGAACACTCAGAAATTTATCCTGGTTCGGTCTATCCACTTGACCTACGTCCAGTTCCCAAGACACCTCTTGAGATTTTTCACTATACTACAAGAATTCAACTGGCTTCTTGCAAATGCCACAGTACACAGCTTGTGCTCTGTTTCCTTGAGCTTTCTCAATCTCTCTAAGTACTTCCACAATATGCTTCCCAATCCTCTTGTGATATCCCCTCACAAGTAAATCTATCTTCCAGATGAAGATTAGATTGTTTACAAAGATATAACTCTCTTGAATAGAGTAAATATGAAGGTTAAAGTATAGATATTGAAGTTGAGAGGGTAAAAGCTTTTTGAGAAGAAGATTTGGCAGAATTTCAGTATATACAAGTTTGATTCGTTACCCACAACTTCAAATGATGTTATATTTATAAATTTATGTCTCAAATGTCCATTAGAGACAAAATCTATCCGTTGGAGAAGTTATCCAACGGTTACTTTGAAAAACTATCCGTTAACCAACCGCATTTAATGCTTCCGACATACTGAAATTCGAATTTCGGTTGGTCAATAGACGAATTTTGAAGGAACCAAAGGTTAAAGCTTCCAACATTGAAATACTGAAGTTCGTCTGTTCATGCAGTGAAATTCGAATTTTGAAACTTAGAAAATATTTCCATGTTGTGACATACGAATTTTCAAGAAGAAAGTTTTTCTGTTAAGTGTGAACAGTGTTTTTAATTTTCTACAGTGCCCTCGAAATTTGAATTTTGGAACCCCAAAGTTCGTCTGTCCGTAGTACGTTCAAAAGACACAGTAGTTCACTTTCTTCGAAATTTGAACTTTGAAAGAGTGAAGTTCGTCTGTCAGATAGTCCTCTCTTCAAACTTACTTCAACATTCAAAGCTTCAAAACTTTGTTATTCGTATGTCAACATTTCATTTTAATAGACTCATAGCCTAAGCTTCTGAAATTCGAATTTTAATGTTCAAAGTTCATCTGTCAGAGAGCAATTTTGAAGCTCAAGATAATCTTGATTTCAGATGAACTTTAATATTATTTTAGATGAATTTCTTTGGTTTTCACAAATTGCATTTTGTCTGAAATTCGAATTTTGAAGACTTAAAGTTCGTCTGTCTCTAAGAAGCTTCTTTCAGGCTCATATGAAAATTCGAATTTTGGTAAATCAAAATTCGTCTGTAAGAGAAGAATCTCTTCAGACTCATTCAGTTTCAGCTCAAAATTCAAATTTCTAAAGGTAAAGTTAGAATTTCTAATATGACAGTTCAATATAAACTTTTAAAACTTCATCTGTTGGTGGGTATTTTTCAAATAGTTCATGTTTTAACATAAAATCAACGTTTTAAAACATCTTTTCATTAAATCAAAGTCTTTTACCCATTCCTGAACATAACTAAAGATCAAACAACAATTCTAGCATAGATTACTCAGAATTTCTTCACTTTGAAATACTTTAAGCTCCTTTGATATCTTCAATCCAAGCTCTTGGATGTTGGTTTGGAATCATCAAAACTCTTGATTCAACATTCTCCCCATTTTTGATGATGACAAAATAACTTACAAACTGGATTAGTACTTGGGTTTGCTTTTACAAGCTCCCCCTCAACATATGCATTATATTTCAAAAGATATCATATACAGCAGATCAAGTGAAGATATTTAAAGAGTAATATGCACAAAACATTGCAACCAAGAAATTCATTCATTTAATCAAATGTTGCTATACAAAAACCAATTAAAGTTTAGTTCTTCAAAGATAAATTTCAAAACACTAAGTACAAACATCAAACAACCATCTAAAACTTTATACAGCACAATAGGAGAACTCAAGCCTAATCTCTGAAACAAATCTTCAATCATTTCTTCTTGGGCTTGGTCTTCTTGCTATACGTCTTCCCTTTCCCAGATGACTCAGCAACAGACTTTCCAGTTTGCTCAGTCTTCTCCCCCTTTTTGGCATCATTAGGAAGGCCAACAAAATCAGCCGGAGGAGGGATCTGAGAGACAAGAATAGCTTGAAGAGGCACAGGAGCAAAAGGAATTTCTGGTGCAGGAGGCTCAGGACTTGTTTCATCATCATCATCAGAGACCTCAAGCAACTCCTGCATTGCTTGCCTTGAAAGAGCCAACTGAGCTCTTTGTTCCTCTGAGAGTCCATAAGCAGCAAGAGAAGAAGGAGCTGGTTCATCAGGACGAAACATTCCTTCCAGCCTCTCCTCTGAGTTTGTAGCAGAGCATTGTGAGCAATAGCTACATAATCAACAACAGGCACAATGCTTCTCTCTTCATTGCTTGCACCCTCATGCATAGAAGAGGTTGAAATGCCTGCAACCAGTCTTTCAACTTGCTCAGATTCTTGAATGGACAGAATTGAACCCTGAGCATCTTCTTGCATAGGCTCATGAGGGCTTGTTTCTTGAAGTCCTTCCTCTTCCAAACCATAGTCCAAGGGTGGACCAGGACTTGGTGTCCTCATTGCACCAGCAGGCTCTTCTCCATCATGATCAGAAGAGTCAATCTCGAAGGGGCTTGGAGGCTCAGGAGTTGGAGAATGGACAGGCACAGAGAACCCTGGCTGAGGTGGAGCTGGAGTGGTAGGGATTGCACTTCAAATTTCTTCATAAGCATCAGTAACCACCTTCATATTCTTTGCCAATTGATGAATCTGATCTTGTAGATGAGCAAACTTGGCATTTTGCTCATCCCTAATGCTAAGAATGAGTGTAGACATGCTGTCATACAACTCAGTGATCTTAGTTGGCCTGGCACGAGAGGAGGGAGTGGATGGAATGTGAGTGGGCTTGGAGGGAGATGGGACAGGCACAGAGGGCTGAGGAGTAGGTCTGGCAGGAGCCTCAGAAGTACCCTCTTGCTGTAGGGAGGCACCTTCAACAAAGAATAGATCTTCAGTTCTTCTTGCTCCCTTTCCAACCCATCTTCCTTCATCTCTTTCAATACCCATTCTTTGCAGTTCTTCCTCTTTGAAGATCTCAGTGGGCTTGCCCTTCCCCTTCTCAAGATGCTGAATTCTGGCATGCTGCAAAATTCTGGAAATGATAGCAGCATAGGGGAGTGTGGAGTCCTTCCTCTGATCTCTTGCCTTGATCATGTGTTGGAGTATGATGTGTCCCATATTGATCAGTTTTCCACGTATGATTGCAGCCATGACATGTGCCTCTGCTCTGGTTATCAGATTGAAGCTGCCTCCTTTGTTGAATATGATCCTGGACACTATGTAGTGCAGGATCCTCACTTGAACACTGAGGTCTGTGGGCTTCAACACGTTTATGGATGGCCAATTTTCCCTTCTTCTGAACAATGTACTCAGAATTGTGCTCTCCTTGTAATTCAGGAAGGGGCCACCTTCTTCATCAGCAGCTTCTGCCTCATCCATGTATCCAGAGGCAGTGATGTCAATCTTGAGTCCATCTTGCCTGCGATCTCCAGTACCTCATTAAATGTCTCATTAGTAAGCCAGATGGTCCTAAATCTTAGATTGACTGCCTACTTCTTCTTCTTGCTATAGTACTTTAGGGAAGCATACCAAGACTTTACTACCTCATCATCATATCTTTCTAATACTTCCAATAGATTCTTGTATCTCATCATCCATATACCAGCATCAAAACTATTGGAGACCAAGAAATCTTCCAAGTTTACACAATGTGGTTTGATTACCTTTTTGTTGGCAAACTTGGTGGAGTATTCCTCTTGAATATGTGGAGTACTTCATAATGGCAGAGTAGTAAGCTCATATTCCCCAGATTCAGTGCTTGAGGATGAAGTGGAAGCAACTGGTTCAGCAGTAACAGGAATAGGGACCGAAGGTTCTGCTACCTTTGAGGAAGAGGGTCCAGCCTTCTTTGATTCTCTCTTGGGTGTAGATTTCTGCCGTTTGGAAGGAGTTCCCTTGCTGGATTCGGCCTTTCTCTTCGGTTTTTCTCCTTCCTTCATGGCATATTGGGATTTTACAGAACGTTTTGGACGAGCCTCTCCTTTGCCAGCTTCTGGATTCTTGACTCTTGCCATTTTCGCGGATGAATGTTGCAGAATGAGGCAAGGAACAGGTTTAAAGGATGTGAAAGGAAGTTTAATCGGTGGGAAATGATGGTTTTTGATCAGAATTGAAGACGATTGAATGCAGGATTGGAACAAACTTAGAGAGAATAGGAATAGGGTTGCGTCTGTTCAAATGAAAATCGTCAGTTTTAACATGTGTAACCGTCTGACAGACGAATTTTGAAGGGTCAAAATTTGAACTTCAGGCAGTTACAAGTTAAACCGTTCAGCAAAGCTTATTGACAGACGAATTTTTTTCTGAAAGTTCGTCTGACAGTGGCTTGGATAAAATAACACAAGATGAACAGACGAACTTTGTTCCAACAAAGTTTGAATTTTCAGGAGCAAACACCAAGCAGCAAACAAACCACCAAACAACAGACGAATTAAGCATACAAAACTTCTTCTTTCAAAGATTAAACATTGAGGAGCATGATTCAACAGACGAATTTTAAGTGAGAAATTCAACATTCGTATGTTAAGAGATAAGCATTAGTATAATCATCATGTTGGACATTCATAACTTTGAAATTTTATTCTTGAAAATTTGAATTTTGAAGGATCAACAGACAAATTTCGAGGCATCACTGAGAACTATTCCTTTTAATAATAGGCCAAAGTTCGTCTGTTGGATATACAAAATTTGAATGTTGACCATGCTGACTTCCTCAAAAACTTAGTTTTTCACAGAAATTCGTCTAACATATAATCAATATACGAATTTCAACTTTAAAAACTTATAGAATGGATTCAGAAGCTTAGAATTTCTTCTATTTTCTTCACTCTTTGATTGTTCCATTCTGGTAAGCTCTATTTTTCAAATTTATCAGCATCAAAACTCTTGATTCAACACTATTTGACTCCATACCACAATTTTCATCATACTTCAAGTAGTTGTTGCCATAATTTATTTTATTTTTATTTTTTTCATTATTTCTTCATGTCGAGGAATGTTTGTGAGGTGTCTTCTGAGAGCTATAAATCCTATGAGATATGATTGGTGAATTGGAGCTAGGGTTATACAGTTATAGGCGATGCCCTCACATCACTCACTAAATAATTATAACTCAATTGAGTTAGTTTTGCAAGATGCTGATATAAGTTTTTAATATAAAATATATATATTGTACAATAGTGGTTATGTTATTGTCTCTAACTTTTTTATTTTTTGTGTTAAATTAGGGTGATAGTATTCATGGAGTGATAAAAAAATGTTCTTCTTTAAGTTTAGGAATATATTGAAAGAGGGCAAAGTATACATTATAAAAATATCTGATGTTGGAAATAATACCGGTTCATACTGCACCACTAACCATGAATTCAAATTACATTTCCAATATTCAACCTATATGGAATTACATATTGATAATTGGTTATTTTTGTTTACTTATTTTAATGAAATCCTATCAAGGAATTCAGATAATCATTTCTTAGTTTGTATGAATAATTTTAATTATATTCAATTTTACGTTTTAGTTTGTGATGTGTATAAATTTATTTATCACTAATTAATTTGTTATAGATGTCATTAATAAGTTAAGTGAGATTAGAGGGATTGAGCATCTGGTAAAGGATGGTAAGCAACAAAAGAGAGTGGAGATAATGATTGAAGATAATGAGCATATGTGTTTGAAGTTGTTGTATTGAAATGTATCTTTTTATTTTATTATTAGTAATTAACTATATATATATATCTTCTTTTTATATATTTATTTGTTTTTTTATTGTACCGTATCATTTGAATGTTTAATTATATTATAATCATTTAAGTGATAAAATAAAAATATGTTAATTTTAAATAATTGAAATTCTTCAAGAATTTGAAAAGATTGTTATAAAAATATTCCTAAATTTATTATATAAAAGTAGTTTTTTGATTATTTAATATTATATATGATATTGTAAATTTCTTGGTAGTATAAATCTATTATATAAAAATTGTTAAGTTTTTTTTATGTGATGAATATTTAAATAATAAAATTTGTAAGATATAAAATACACGAATCTTTTAAGTTTCTTTATTAATTTTTTAATTGAATATGTTCAATCATCAAAATAATAAAATTAATTAGATATCGCTGAATCAAGATGACCTTTTTTGTTTTATTTTTTCATGTAATCATTAATTTTTTATTACTACAAAATTTTAAATAAAAAGAACTATTGAGATATGATAGAAATTTAGTGGTCATAAATACCACTTAATTAGTCAATAACAATGTTATTCTTTTAACAGATGATATTAGTGAATTATGATTATTATTATTATTCACCTTCATATCAATATGTTATTAAGATAAATGGGAGTTAAGATGATTAACTACCAATTTTCAAGTTAAGCAACTCAAAATTTTCAATTAATAAATTATATCATTAATACAATATAATAGATTTTTGTCAATGATGTGTTTAATCCATTGATTTTGTATATATATAGATTGGATACTTTATTTAGTCAAAAAGTTATATATGAAAACTATAATAAATTACTCTAATCTTAATTAACATTAAATCATATAATTCAACAAATTTCCTAATTAATATAAATTTTTAAATCAATATTAAATCGTCAATTGTCAAACTAATCAAATTAATAAGAATTTTCGTTAAGATTGACTTAATAATTTAAATGGAATTTTAAAACAATAATTATTTAATAAATTTGAATAAAAAACATAACTAATGACCATTAATTTTGTTTAGTAATTAGGTGATTTAATTTTTTTCAATTATATTTGAATGAATATATTAAAATGAAACTAACTTTAGCAAATTATGTCATTAAATGTTTCTAATAATAAATGTTTTTTCATATCAAATACTAGATACATAGGTAAATTGCTACAACTCAATTTTAAATTATAAAATCAATTCTATGAATAGATTTTTTTTATGTAGTATCCTAGATATTAAGGGTAAAGATTGATTACTAAATCTATGATAATTTAAGTTCAAATTTTAAAATTTAAGAATCCATCTAATTAAATTATCATTTCAAACTAAATAAAAATCAAGAAAAATAAAATCTATAGCTTCAATAAAATCTATAATTTTAAAAAAAAGTTATTTGATATAGATTGATGGTTATTCCTAATTGTACAATATATTATTTTTTTATTTATATTTGATTTTATACATACATCTTACAAAAATTATAATCATCAAAGAAAAAGATAACTCTTTATAATGTTTAAAACAATTTTTTTTATGGATAATACAATTTAACTCCTATAGATATTTTGATATTTTTTTATTTAAATATTACTTATGCAACATATTATATATAAAAAAATAACCAAAAGTTAGAAGCCCATGCTACCACGTCAGTCTTTAAAAAAAATAAGAAATTCTAAATTTTAAGATTTATATGTTAAATGACATTTAATTTTTTGCAACCACTTTCAATATTAATTGAGGTTTCCAATTAATTTATTAAGTTTGTATAAATTGATAATCACCTATCTTAAATTTGATATTGTTATATTATTTATTTGTTATTTACTATTATCTCCAAATAAGAATTAAAATATGCAAATTTACAGTTTGAAAAAGTAATTTTAATGAATATCATCTTTGTAACAGATAATAAAATCAAGCTAACAAAAATAAAAAAAAATAATAAAATTAATATATCTTTAATTGAACGGTGAGAAAATAAATTATGGCTATATTTTTCTTAATTTTCATATGTTTTACATAATTATATATTAAATTTATAATTTTTAAATTGGTTGTGAGTGATTTATTTTTATCCAAAGTGCCCTTTATAAGAAACTATTATAATGGTACATGATTGCAATCAAAATTAAATTATTTTTATTAATTAAATCATGAATTTTTGTCTATAAATATATCTGCAAATGTATCATCAAAAATATATTTCAATCAAAATAAGAAAGTGAATTAATTTTAAACTAATTTTAATATAAAATGTAGAAAATATAAAAAGATAATAGATTTAAAATCATAAATAAAAAATGTACAAAATCTTAAAAGATAATATAGTATTATCTTTTACCTATTCATGATATTTATGTTATTTAAATTTAAATTATACTATTATTCAGATCATTTATATACATGTATATATATATATATATATTTTAAACCATTTGTTAAATTTAATTAATAGTTATATTTCAATTAAAACAGTTTTTCATTATTATTTGTAAATGATTTAATTTAAGAATTTTTATGATTGTTTACTTGATGTTGCAACCTATTCAAAAATTTTAAACGAATTACATATGTAAAATAATATTTTATGGATTTACAATATTCTATTTGATATTTGTAAATTTATCATTGAATTAATATTAAAACTGATATATTATCTTTTTACTTTATAAATAATTGTATTAATTCAAAATAAATTAGCATGGTCATCTTTCATCGTGTTTGAGAGACATTTTTTCATCTACTGTAATTTTTTCTATGTCGTATTGGGAGAGTCATCCTTTACTATGTTTAATTTACTTTGTTATTAATGTTTTTTCTATATGCATTTATTTAATGACTATAATTGGATTACTTATGGATGTGAGTATATACAATGTTAAAGTTGGTCATCTAATTTTTTATAGATTATAATCGGATTATCTTAATTTGTTTAATAATAGTCATCTAACTTTTTATGTAACTCAATTCTAATGATTTTTAATATCCATTTTCTATTTATTTTTTTATGATTTTTATCTACAAATACACATATATATATATGTATATGTGTGTTTAATTTAATATTTGATTTATTATCACATAATATTTACATATTTGGGATTATATTGTTTAATCTTCTGATAAATATACTCTTCTGCTATCAAAAGTTTCTTTCTTACACACACATATATTTAAATTATGAATAGGTTTTCTAAAAATTAACACTGCGCAAATACTTTACAAAATATTGCTAGAAAATCAATATGATCTCTAATAAAATTGCAGAAAGGAGGATTTGAAGAAAATATAGCTTATATTTTAATGCGGAGAATATTTCCAACTAATTCTATAACCTATTTTATGCATGATCGATGGCTATTGTCACTTAAATAGAAAGATTTCATCCAAGTTCACATATATTGAATGTGTTGAGGACATTTGTTTAATAAAATATTACTCTCAAATATTCATTAGATTTCTTTTTTTTTTTATATTTTTTCATATAGTTCATGTATTTGGTTTATACTATTATATATATAGTGTTATATTGTGTATAGTTATTTGACATACACTCTTGGTGATATATAAAAATTTTTATATTTTCCTATTATATATATCTGGGAAAGGAGGAGTACCTTTTATTTATAAATATGGAGGTACCGGTAAAACATATATATGAAATACTCTTTCAACCTCTTTTAGATCTAAGGGCAAAATTATTCTTAATGTAGCATCAAATGACATTGCTTCTTTATTATTGCCAAATAGAAAAACTGTGCATTCACAATTCTACATATCTTTTGATGTTCATGAATATACAATATGCAGTATAAAGTAGTGTAGTTATCTTGCTGAACTGTTGGTTCATACTTCATTAATTATATGACATGAAACACCTATTGCCAACAAATTTTGTTTTGGGACTTACTATTAGAGTCTTAGATATATCTAAAAACTATCCAATTCTTCAGTTATGAACATTTTTTTTGAAAGTAAAGTAGTTATATTTAGTGGAAATTTTAGACAAATTCTGCCTATAATATCAAGAAGGACTTAGGAGGATATAATTTTTACTACTATTAATTTATCTTACGTCTGGAATCAATGTAAATTCCTCACTTTTACATGAAATATAAGATTTCTTCTAATAAATTCATCTTATGTCAATAGAGAAATATAAGAGTTTGTTCACGGGATCTTTTCTATAGGTGATATAATAATTACTGATCATAATGATAGGATCACTGATATTAAGATTCCTTATAATTTTTTATTGAACATCTCAAATGATCATATCATATCAATTGTAGAGACCACATTTAAATTTCTATGAGAAATTTAACATTTCATCTTATTTATGAGATAGAGCTATATTAGCCCACACTTTATCTGTTTGATAATGTTAATGAATATATGTTATCTTTATTACCAGATGAAGATATGATATACTATGATTTTGATAGTATATTAAAGGAAAATAACAGCTATAAGGCCAACAATGCTATATGGTAATGAATGTTGGGCTTTGAAAGAACAATAAGAGTATAAGATGGGAGTAGCAGAGATAAGAATGTTGAGATGGATGTGTGGTCATACAAATTTGGATAAGATACGAAATGATTGTATACGAAGGAAAGTTGGGGTAGCACCTATCGAGGAGAAAATGGTGGAAAATCGTTTAAGGTGGTTTGGGTATGTACAAAGAAGAGGGTAAGAAGAGCCAGTGAAGAGAGTTGATCAAATGGCCTAGAGCCTGATTAAAAGGTGTAGAGAAAGATCAAAAAGGACATTAAGGGAAGTTATAAGGAATGACCTTTTCAGAAATGATTTATCTGAGGAGATGGCGTTTAATAAAGCTCATTGGCGTCGTATGATCCATGTAGCCAACCCCACATAGTGGGATAAGGCAAATGTTGTTGTTGTATTAAAGGAAAATGATAATGTGGATTTTGTCAATAATCTTTATTCTACTAAATTGTTGAATTCAATTTCCATATCAGGTTTTCCAAAAGCATGAAATTAGGTTAAATGTTGGAACACTTATTATTTTCATAATGAATATTGACAAGTCATTAGGTTTTTGTAATAACACTCTTCTCATTGTTACACAAACTAGCAAGTATATATTTCAAGTTAAAGCCATGTTTGGATCAAATGTATGAATAGTTGAAAGTTTGTATACTCAGAATATCTATGATTCCATCAGATTCAAGACTACTATTTAGTATGAAAAAATAGTAATTTCTTGTAATGTTAACTTTTGCTATGACCATAAATAAGAGTTAGGGGCAAAGTCTATGTAGCATGAGTTTGTACTTACCAAAACTTGTATTTATACATAGACAACTTTATGTTGTTGTATTGTGTGTATGATTTAAAAGTGGATTAAATATAATGGTTTTAGATAAATATGTCAATTTAAGTGACACAATTTTAAATATTGTGTATAAAATAGTGTTTAATAATCTTAACTGATAGTTTTGTATTATTATTTTCTTTATAGACACTTATTATTAATGCATTAAATATTTTGTAATGATATTTTATTCTCCAATTATATGTATAATTTTATCATTAAATATATCTAAAAATTTAAATAGTTTCATTAACCCGTGTGACTAGTTTACACAAAAGAAAAATTCATGATAATTACAATCACAAAGGGAAAAACTTTTCAACATAACCAAGAAATCTCATGATAAAATAATGATAATTAACTTGACTAATACCAAATTGACTTTTACATTTTTTATAAATAATAATTACAGATTAAGGCCAAACTAACTATTTTTTATTTAAAAAATAATTAATCAGGCTCTGTGCTCAATTTCTTTTATAGTGTATCTTATAAAATTGATTAGGGTATGCTTCTAGACTATGTCATATGAATAAACTTTTCAATCTAATATAGAAAATTTAAAATAACAGTGATAATTAACTTGACTAATATCAAATAAAAAGTTGTTCACAAAATTAGTTTTTTTTTTAATTTAGACGTTGAGCACATAGCCCCATTGATTATTTTTTTAAATAAAAAATAGTTAGTTTGATCTTGTTCTGTTTTTATGTAAATATTTACGATAATTACAATTATAAAAGAACAAACTTTTTAACCTAAAATAGAAAACTTTTAGTAAAATAGTGATAATTAACTAAACTAATATCAAATAAAAAAGTTGTTCACAAAAATATTTTTTTTAAGAAATTTAGAAATTGAGTATGAAGCCCAATTGATTATTTTTTTAAATAAAAATAGTTAATTTGATATTATTTATAAAAAATGAAAATAAAAATAAAAGTGACTTTGGTGCCTTAATGTAATTATTATTCTGATTGGGTCTTTTCCTGTCATTATTTTTTCTGGTCCTTTGGTGTCTTTATTTTCACAGTGCATGTTGGAATTAAAAAAAAAAAAAAAGAAAGGAGCCAAAACCGTGCAGTGATTTTTATATACAATGTTTCCACCAAGTTTACTTTAAATATTTATATAAAAGTAAAATTCACAATCATTACCATCATAAAGGAAAAAACATTTTAACCTAATATAAAAAACTCATAATAAAATAGTGATAATTAAATTCATTAACATCAAATAAAAAAGTTACTCATAAAAATATATTTTTTTAAATTTAGAAATAGACCTCAGAGCCAAATTGGTTAGTTTTTATAAACAAAAAATAGTTAGTTTAGTCTTGCCCTGTAATTATTATTTATAAAAAATAAAAATAGAAATAAAAGTGACTTTAGTGTTTTAATGTAATTATTATTCTGATGGACTCTTTTCTTCTTATTATTTTTTCAGGGCCTTGGATGTTGTTATTTTAACTATGTTGACTTATCTTCTTTTATTTATATATATAAAATAAAAATATATAATAGAATGATAGATTATGAAAACTTTTTTAAGATTTTAAGGTTTTAATTTTATTTAAAACTTTAAATTAATATTTTAGGTTTATATTTATATAAAAATAATGTATAATTGTTGAGCATTTATAACTTTTAAAAATGTTATTTCTTTTCCTAACATTATTTTTTAAAAAAATCTATTTTTTATATAAATAAAATTTATTTTTTATTTTAAATATTTCTTACAAAATTATTTGGTCCTTGCCCATCTTACTATTTTAGTGGCAGGGGTCAAGCGGGCACCAACCAAAACTGTGTTTAGTGGTTACCGCAACTCCCTGGAGCCTACACAAACTTATGGGAGAATGACATGGCTCTACAATCTTATGGGAGAATGACATTTAGGGACAAAAGTTTGAATCAATGCCACTTGGTGATTAAAAGATTTTGAAATGACATAAAAGGATGATGGTTTTAGACTGAACAAAATTTTGATTATTAAATTATCTAAATTTTTTTATTAAAATAGTAATGTCAAATGATTAAAAAAGTGTCAAAATTTGGGTGTAAATGTATCAAATTTATGAAATTGAGTGTCAAATGATACAAGTTAAGAGTTATAATTGATTAATGAAATTTCATTTCTTGAAATAAAAAGGAAAGATAAGTGCACATTCACAAATGATAATATCAAAAGATTAATGGGGAGTATAAAAAATTAGTAGTGAAATTCTTGATTTTAGAAGTTTAGACTCTCCAATGTTAAATACTTTGACACTTGTTTTGAGCGGTTTATCACTAATCATTCTATATTTAATATCTAAAATTAAAAATCTCATTCTCAATTTTTAACACTTGCCATTATTTGACGCTACTATTTCAGGATTTAATACTAATTTTTTTCTATTTTATATTAAAAACATAAAATTTTACTACCCAATTTATAACTATTAGCAAATATTATTTAATAATCTTACATCCAGATTTAGGTCTTATATGTCATTTTTTCTGTATACCTTTGTGTTATCTTTGCCCATTTTCGCAACGAGGCAAAAAGACATAAGTGATGCGGAGCCCAAGCAAAAAGACAAAGTGATTGGCAAAGAGTTCGACGGCTTTTTGCAAGTGATTGGCAAAGAGTTCGACCTGCAAAGAATTCGACGGAGCACCAAGCAAAAAGACACAAGTGATTGGCAAAGAGTTCGACGGCTTTTTGCAAGTGATTAGCAAAGAGTTCGACAGGCAAAGAGTTCGGGAGCCCAAGCAAAAAGACACAAGTGATTGGCAAAGAGTTCGACGGCTTTTTACAAGTGATTGGCAAAGAGTTCGACAGGCAAAGAGTTCGACGGAGCACCAAGCAAAAAGACACAAGTGATTGGCAAAGAGTTCGACGGCTTTTTGCAAGTGATTGGCAAAGAGTTCGATAGGCAAAGAGTTCGGGAGCCCAAGCAAAAGGCCACAAGTGATTGGCAAAGAGTTCGACGGCTTTTTGCAAGTGATTGGCAAAGAGTTTGACAGGCAAAGAGTTCGACGGAGCACCAAGCAAAAAGACACAAGTGATTGGCAAAGAGTTCGACGGCTTTTTGCAAGTGATTGGCAAAGAGTTCGACAGGCAAAGAGTTCGGGAGCCCAAGTAAAAAGACACAAGTGATTGGCAAAGAGTTCGACGGCTTTTTGCAAGTGATTGGAAAAGAGTTCGACAGGCAAAGAGTTCGACGGAGCACCAAGCAAAAAGACACAAGTGATTGGCAAAGAGTTCGACGGCTTTTTGAAAGTGATTGGCAAAGAGTTCGACGGCTTTTTGAAAGTGATTGGCAAAGAGTTCGACAGGCAAAGAGTTCGGGAGCCCAAGCAAAAAGACACAAGTGATTGGCAAAGAGTTCGAAGGCTTTTTGCAAGTGATTGGCAAAGAGTTCGACAGTAAAAGAGTTCGACGGAGCACCAAGCAAAAAGACACAAGTGATTGGCAAAGAGTTCGACGGCTTTTTGCAAGTGATTGGCAAAGAGTTCGACAGGCAAAGAGTTCGGGAGCCCAAGCAAAAAGACACAAGTGATTGGCAAAGAGTTCGACGGCTTTTTGCAAGTGATTGGCAAAGAGTTCGAAAGGCAAAGAGTTCGACAGAGCACCAAGCAAAAAGACACAAGTGATTGGCAAAGAGTTCGACGGCTTTTTGCAAGTGATTGGCAAAGAGTTCGACAGGCAAAGAGTTCGGGAGCCCAAGCAAAAAGACACAAGTGATTGGCAAAGAGTTCAACGGCTTTTTGCAAGTGATTGGCAAAGAGTTCGACAGGCAAAGAGTTCGATGGAGCACCAAGCAAAAAGACACAAGTGATTGGCAAAGAGTTCGACGGCTTTTTGCAAGTGATTGGCAAAGAGTTCGACAGGTAAAGAGTTCGACAGCTCCGTCGAACTCTTTGCCAATCACTTGTGTCTTTTTGCTTGATGTGGCTCGTAGCGTTAATGGGGAATTATGGTAAACTAGAGCTTCTCATTTTCCTATAAATATGCATGTCTTCTTTCTCCTTTCACAAGAGAAAAAAGAAAATAGCGAGAATGTTAGCCAGGAATAGTCATACCCACACCGTTGATTCTGGGAGGCAGCAGCAAATTCAATGGACTGTCTTCACCGTGAATATCTTCAATTCCTTCCAACAACCCCCTGTCTCCCCACCTCCATCCGTCTTCGATCCCATCATTCCCATTCTACTTAATTTCCTCCAAATACGAAGCTTGGGGACCGATGCCTCACCGTATGAGCTTCATCCTCTGACTTTCAAGGCTTCTGTTGCATGTTCAGTTGCATATTACTTCACTGCAGCAGCTAGGTTCATGTTCCCTTCTTTTGATTCTCAGTTTGGAGTGCTCATGTCTGTGTTTGGCTCTTTCACTGTGGCTACTCTGATATCCTTGATTCTGCAGCTTCCGTGGTGGTTTATTTTCTTCATTGTGCTATTTATAGGAGGGTTATTTAAGCTGGTCCACAAACTTTACGGAATGTATGGCAGAATACATCACCGGCCTAGATCTCATGCTATAGTCAATCATAATGATTACGAGATAAATATTGATTCAGAAGAATAGTTCTGTTCTTGATTTAGGATACTTGCTTTCATGTACCTTTTTATTTTATTTTTTTCCTTTTTTTCTTCTTTACTCAAATGCTGTCTAATATTTCTTTTATGTAATGAGTACATTTGAATTCAGTAGTTGGAATCCAACTGTTATTCTATTGGAACATGAATCCAAAGCTCTCACTGCCCAACCCTTTTCATTTCTCAACAAATTTGCATATCTCGTCTATGTATTGTTCAATTCTTGTCTCTTTTTTCTTTGAACTTTTAGTGCCATTCTTTTTTCCTTTTATCTCCAAACTAGTATGCTCTTGGTTTTCAAAGAGCTTCTGGTGGCTTTGGTCCTTTGTTATCCACAACAGTAAAATTATCCCCACCCCTTCTGCACAACCAGATGGGGATATTGACTTGTCATTTTGATCAGGTACTGGTCTATTCAGAATTACACAATTAATAATTCTCGTGTTAATTTTTAGGGTTTTGGTTCGTCTTTTGTACACATTGGTGTTGGGGTTTGTTCTGATTTGTTTCTTTTGTGTGCATCTCTTAAATTTAGGCTCTGCGAACAACACTCGATGCTGGAAAAGACCTTGGCATGCTTGATGGAGTGGTTATTAACGGGAAGGGGCCTTGCCGTTACAACACCTGTAACACCTTAACTTACTAGGCTTTTAATCATATTTTATATATCTAGCGGAAAGAATTAAAAACCTAGAACAATTAAACTTTTAAACTTTTCAAAATTAGGTTGCTCCAAAGACAATAACTTAACTAAAAGTTTACTTTAATTAATAAAAATGAAGCCTATCATACTGTAATTATCTGACTATTGTTCCAGAACATATTAGTATAATTCAATACATTTATTCTAATATAAAATAATATCTTCCAGCCTGCTTCTTCTTACTTAATCACCTCCTTGCCTTTACCTTTGCTTGTGCTTGGCCCTAACATTATTAGTCATTTGGTGTGAGATTTGGGAAAATCTCAGTAGTATATATATTCATTCATATAAATCATGCTCATAATCAGGTAGTTATGCAAACAACCAAATAACTCATATTTCATGCATATATAAAAATCTTCAATAGAGTTTCCACTTAATACTAGACATAGCATTTCAAAACATTTATATTGAAACAACTCATCCAATAATGTCACATAACATCCAGAATTAATTCACAGAAAATGCATGAAATAAATAATATACTACCTCCATCGAAAAGCATCCTGGGCTAGGCAGCTTATCTTCCTTCTTGAATTTTTTAAGTACCTTACTTGAAATTAACCTTCCTTTCTTTTCCTTCTCTTTCTCACACTCTCTTTCTCTCCCTTGGCTTTCTCTTTCTCTCACTTACTCTCAACTCTCACTCTCAACTAGTGATGTGTTGAAATGAAGAAATGGGATGGGTATTTATAGTATTGATGTCTTGACCAACAAGTGACATCAATTCATTGTATACTTTCATTCAATGTTTACTAATCATAATTCAATGTAACTTATTGAAACCAAAATTTATTGTATACATTCATTCAGTGTATACTCATCAGAATTCAATGTAACTCATTAAAATCACTATTCATTGTATATCTTCATTCAATGTATACTCATAAGAATTCAATGTAACTCATTGAAACCACTATTTATTGTATACCTTCATTTAGTATATACTCATCAGAATTCAATGTAACTCATTGAAACCACTATTCATTATATATCTTCATTCAGTGTATGCTTATTAGAATTTAATGTAACTTATTGAAATCTATATTTATTATATACCTCCATTTATTGTATGCTCATCAGAATTCAATGTAACTCATTGAAACCACTATTCATTGTATATCTGCATTCAGTGTATGCTCATTAGAATTCAATGTAATTTATTGAAATCATAATTCATTGTATATCTTTATTCAATGTATATCTTCATTCCTCATATTCTAAACATAAACTGTATTAAAAATCATATATGAAAATTTATGGATGTCACAACACCACTCTTGTACCTGATGGTGTTGAGTATGAAACTAATAATGTTGATCCAGGTATTATTACTTCTCGTTTTATAGGGCATAGTTTGCTAAACATGTTATGCTTTATTTTCCCTCCTATTAAAGGTATCAGTTTCATTTATGTACTTTTCTTTTTTCCCCATTGAATGGCGATGTTCCCAATTGGCCATTACTCATTGTTTTCCTATTTACATGGACAATGATGCTATCTTCATAGATTTAATGTTTTCAATTGGTTTTGTGTTTTAAATTTTTTTACCACTTTCTTTCTCATTGTGAACTCCACCTATATTTCTTCATAGTTGGTCCCAAACCTAGGTAAAGAGGAGAGTTGCGTTAAGCACTTGGTGGTCAATGCAAAACTTTGTTGAATTTTTATGACATGCATCAGTGATGTTTTCTTTCTCACTGTAAATTATCTCATTTTCATTTGCAAAGGTCTAAATTATCCCTTTATTCCTTGATAGCTATTGCTGCATTCCAATGTTAATGTAATTGTGATTTTATTGAATCTTCTTTTTTTTTTCTTTTTCTTTTTTAGCAATCTGGTTTAATGTCTTTGAAGTTTTTCTTGTGTGTGCTTTCAATCAGGCACTTAAACTGGACTGTGGTTAACTGCTTATAGTTGATGTTAGAACTTAAAATTATACTGGAATTAATGGTATTGTATCATGCCACTTGGCAATAACTGCATTCATGGCCTTGTTACTGATATATTAGGTTATATTTTATCCTTTAAAAATGCTATCTAGCACTTTGCAGGGCAACTTTTTGGAACAGTTTGAATATTTATTTGGATTAAAAATTTAAATGGCAGGCAAGACCTATCGGATTTGTGTTCATAATGTGGGAATTTTCACTAGTTTGAACTTCAGAATTCAGAATCATAATCTACTCCTAGTAGAAACAGAGGGGTATTACACAATGCAATCGGATTATGCTCAATTTGATATTCATGTTGGGCAGTCATACTCTTTTCTGGTTTCCATGGACCAGAATGCAAGCACAGACTACTATATTGTTGCAAGTTCTAGGTTTGTGAATGAATGATTGTGGCATAGGGTTACAGGTGTTTCAGTTTTACACCATTCCAATTCCAAGGGACTAGCAACCCGTCCTCTCCCTGATCCGCCCAATGATTTTTATGACAAGGAGGCATCCATGAACGAAGCAAGAAGCGTCAGGTTTGTCACTTGGAATTTGTTATATTTAAAAGTTGAAAAATAGAAATTGAAAATCGATGTTGCTTTTGCTTCCTTGAGTTGATATTCTGAATACAAAAACCATATGTTTGTTGACTTAGTGTTATTAAATTTGAATTTAATGCTCATGCTTGAAATTTATTCAAAAACCAAATTATTGATTTGTCACTGAGGTTCATCGGCTAGTTTTATTTACCAAATATATGAGGGTAAGAGTAGTTTATCATTGTTAGTGACCTATATGAATTGACCTCCTGAGATTACATTTGATATTTAGGAGAAGAATTATGTCTAAAATATCTTATTATCGTTACAGATATGAGTTACTTGGTATAATTTGTTATATGGCTGCAAGTAAATAACAAAGCTGCCATTTCTATCTTAATGATTCCATGAACCTGTTTACTGCATATACTAAGGTTCCCTCATTCATTAGGCAAAATACATCTGCCAATGGTGCTCGCCCCAATCCTCGATGGTCCTTTCAGTATGGCTCCATTAATATAACTGACACTTATCTGTTGAAGGTTCTGCCACCAGTGGTAATCAATGTCAACTTCGAGCTGCCATCGATGAGATTTCATTTGTTAAACCTGACATAGCATTTCGGCTGGCTGACCAGCACAACTTGAGAGGAATTTATAAGCTTGATATTACTTAATTAATACTACATATAAGGGATTCATTGAGATTATATTGCACAGCAATGACACCATAATACAGAGTTTTCACATGGATCAGAGTCCTTTTTCTTTTCCGTTTGTCTCCTAAAGGGTATAATAGTGTCTTTAATCACTCTGTTCAGACATTGATTTCTTTTGACTTTAGGATGGGCTATGGTGACTGGTCAGAAAATTCTAGAGGTTCAAATAATAAATGGGATGCAATTGCACGCTGCGCAACTCGGGTTTGTTTTCCTTATGAAAATATACAATCGCTCTGCTGATACGTCAAAGCTGTCCATTTATATACTCCATGGCCATATTGCTATTGTGACGTTGTCTTTGTCAGCATTGATATCTTTTACATTTTGTTGATTCTGCATCGTTTTTGCACAGCTTTTAAAACTAATAGATGAATATTTCCCTGTATCACATCATATAAGTTTTTGACCGACTGAATTGATCTTCAATGTTGCTTTGCTCAGTTTTTTTTTTATCTGAACATTTCTCAGCTATTGAGAATAACCTTGAGCTTTCCAAACCCAACTGCAAGTTCGGATTAACTTGAGCTGATTTTGCTTCTAAACAGTAGATTGTTAACTACTGCGTTGGCCAGATAAGTGTTTTCTGAGTCCGTCAATAGCTCTATAGATCCTGCTTTTGAGATTATGCACATATACTTGAGTCTGAGTTATCACTAGCTGAAATTTCAGATTTGAATGAATGAATAGGTGATGATGTTGGACTTAAGAGACCTATGAAGCACAAATAGTTCAATTACGGAGTCATATCTAATTCATGTTTGGCTCTCATACTAGCTGACATTTCAAAGTTCACCTATAGACTTCATATTGATGCCCTGTATATGATTGTTTGATGAATTTTACCTGCAGGGAGCAGAACCACTCCTCTGCAGTTCGTACTTTTGGAGTATGCTTGAATACTAAGTAGATGTGCTGAAATTAATTCTTCCATTTTAGGTGGGGTCTTGATGTGGTATGTTGACTCCAAATTAGATCCTCTGGTACATATCTTCTCTCCAGCCTGTCTCCATCCCCAATCTCCCCTGTCAATGCAATCCAGTGGCCTAGCAAGAGCTGCTGAAATTTGTTCAGTTACACCAAGCATGTGGTACATTAGGCCAGAGTGTCTGGATTGATGTTGACTCTTCTATGGTATTTTCACTTTCAAATCCTGATTTCACACTCCTAAGTTTGAAAATAAAAATAAAAAATATGGTGTTTTATTTTTTCCATTTTTCTTTTACAATTATCTAGTATATAATATTATCAACTAATTTAGATCTAATTATTTTAGACTCGAATAGTTTTTCTAGTATGAATTTTTTCATCCACAAGATTCAATTTTGAAATTCTTTTTTTTTTTACCAATGATATTTCTGAATCAATAGTTAAACATTTATCCTTTTGAGGTATAGAGATCATTAAAATAAATTTTATCTTTTCCAATGAAACTTTTTTCATATACATTATTAGGAATGAAATCCAGATAAATTTCAAAATTTATTTAAAAACTAAGTGATTTCAGCGGAATCCAACATTGGTTATAGAAACATAGTAGATAGAGTTATGAAGTAGAGCTTCTGCTTCATATTATCATTTGAACTTTGGACCATGAGGATGAAATCTGCTCTGATTAATTATTATTATTATTATCTTTTTTTAAATGAATGATGAAATCTTCACGTTAGTTGGTGGAGTTTTTTTTTGGTAGAATGAAAGACATGGCCCAATCTATCACACTTAGTTAAGGTATTGACAAAATTATAAGTCTCCTGAACGGTTCAGACCAAAGGGGTAGTGTGGCCCAGAATTATATATGATATTGGAAAACAACATATAACTGTTTTTCATTTTAATGTTATATTTTTTTTTTAATTTTAATATTTTTATGTTAAAAATAGAGTATAGGTTAAAAATTATCTTTTGATTATAATTTTTTAAAATTAACGAATATAAATTAAAAATAAAAAATAAATTGTTAAATTGACAATGTCAGTTTAAAAAGAATGAGCACAATTTTCAGGATATATATAAGCAACGGATGCCATAAAAAATTAAAAATCTAACAAACATTAATTGAAGGTAAGTGGTGTGGATTTGAGGGCTCTATTTCCATTTTTATGCTTTTTTTTTGGGGCAAAGTGAATTTATGGGACTTGACATCCATTTTATACTTTGACACATAATATTTTATGTTGTGAAGTTTATTGGCGAAATCTTAAAATTTTATTTTCATTTATTATTAAAATAAAAATACATTGATATGTTTTCTAGTGAATACATAAAATGAATTTAAATTGGTACTCATGGTCATGTACTTTTTTATATGCTGTTATCAAACTTCTTGGTTATTTTGTCAACACATTTTAAACTGGCCACCCTATGGTTGCTAAACGTTTGCAGGGGAAAATGTAGTCTTGTTTAATTCACGGAATATAAATTGAACAAAAGGAATGAAAAGGAAAAAAATACATTTGATACACAATGAAAATAAATATAGTTTGATGGGTTAATTTATATTTGATTGGTTGAAAATAATGAAGTAATAGAAAAGAAATTAGAGTAAATGACTATGATACCTTTAGTATACAAACATAATATAAAATAATTGTTTTAAATTGTTATCATTAACAAAAATGTATCAAAATAAGTATTTTTAATTATCATAATTAATAAAAATATAATAAAATAAGTAACGTTAACTATAAATAATAAAAAATAGATTTTTCAATTTGAAATTCTGTTTTTATCTTTTAACTAAATTTTTTAAACTGTCGATAATGCAAAAATATAAAAAAATATACTTTTTATTTTTAAATCAAATATCAAACAAATTTCTTAACTAATTTCACGTATGGGTAACCAAAAAAAAAAAAAAAAGAAGAATAAACTTTTTAATGAAATGGTAAACAGAGTGGATAATTAGGTGAATATATGAATTTCATAACCATAACTACGTGCATACAACTACTAATGAACATCGGCATCAAAGTGGTAGCTCTTGTGAGGGCTATATTACTTGTAACACCTCTCATGATATCTTTCTTGGCATTGTGTTGAGGACCGGAGGAAACAGGATGAAGGAAAGCTCAAGTGGAGTTTGGAAGAGCTCCACGCCGCGGCGAGAACCATTCCAGTAGCATTGTTTCAGCTAAAACTGGTGGAGCCACGGCAAGGTGTGCTGGAGCCGCGGCGAGAGTTGGGATTTTTGTTTAAAATCATATTAGTTCGGATGAACGGAAAAGAAAGAAACGAAGGGAGCGACGAAGGAAACCGAGGAGCTGTGCTAGGGTTCGTGTTTTTCGGCATTTGGCAGTGATTTTTGGACCTCAAGAGCTTGGATTCAAGTGGGTAAGTGTTCTCTACTCCTCCTTCTCCATTTTCTTCGGTTAAATTTGTGGTTTTGAGGTTGGATCTTAGTTATGGCCGAAATCCACTGATTGAAATGGATGAAATGAGGTTAAGGAAGTGTGTGTTAGTGTTTTTGTTGCTTAGATGTGAGTTTTGAAGGGTTTATGCATAATTTGAGCTTAACCCTAGGTTATTTTTGATTAGAGTTCTTGGGAATCCAAAGTGTATGTGTTTAAGTAGTGTTTCAATGGTCTCTAAGAGCTTAATGATGCATGAAAGGGGTGTTGAAACTTTGGGTTAGGCCTAAAGTGGTTGAATTGTGATATTTGGATATTTGGTATATGTGGTTAATTGAGATATTGTATTATTATGAAGGTTATTTGGTTAACCGAGAGGGGTTCACGCTTGTTGGACAACTTGAGTAGTTCGTGGAACTCACGTGTGTGGTAATGACAACCTGAGGTAACCAGGTGTTTGTTTATATTGTATTGATTATATCATATGATAGTACGTATATGTGTATATATATATATATGCATGTCTCTTTCATACCATGACATTGATGTGTTTGTGTGTACTGTTTTTATATATGTGGTATGTATACAGTTAGATGATGATTATGATTATGATGATGAGTTATGTGATAATGATATTGATATGATATGACATGATGCATACATGACATTATGATGATTATGATATGATGATACATTAGCATCACCACATGACATTGTGAGACTGTGATATGTGGTGGATAGAGTGGTGATGATATGATGACGATATGATGTATGATGATATATATATATGTTAGGGAGGATAAGGTTGGATATATATATATATATATATGTTAGGGAGGATAAGGATGGATGATATATATATCTTAAGGAGGATAAGGATGGGGTCCCTACGAGGGCGACATGCATGTCATTCATTTCCCATTGCATTCATGAATTGCGTGTGATATATGTATATATGTATATGTGTGATTGTTCTCGGTTACTGAGACATTGTCTCACACCTCTCTCCCATGAACTAACCTTTCAGGTGACGGTTCTGGTATTAGTCCGGAGAAGACGCGGGAGTAGCTACATATGTGGGAATAGTCTATGTAGTGTTTGTAAATTGGACATTGTATCTTGTGCCAAGTAGGATAAAAGGTTTTGTAATGAATGAATGGTTATGGTTATGGATTGTATGGATGTATGTATGGTTATATGTGGAAAAGAGATTGTCTGTGGTATGTATGTTGTGTTTGTGTGATGAAAGTGAGAATTGGGCCTTGTGGTGTGTTTGATGGCCTATAGCCCATATTGCCTTGTTGGGGTTCAAGGGGGTCAAATCTCATAGGAGTGGTTCCTTTGAGGTGAAACCTCTTTGGATAAGTTAGTTTGGGGGTTTTGGACCTGTATGAATGGTCTCTGAGTGACCAGTGGTCTTTGGTGGTAATTAGGTCGGAGCATAAAGTTATGCACGTCGGAAGTTCGCCTGTAATGTTGGATTTTGCTGATATGAAAATTAGAAGGTGGCGCCGCGGCGCCAAGTTCTAGGCCGAGGTGCCAGTGGAGGCCGAAGCAAGGAAAAATAGGGGAGGTCCGGAGCCGCGGCGGTACTATAATGGCCACAGCCCCAGCCCAGCTTTTGGTGTTTGGGGTTCGTTTCCGCTGTTCTGAAGTTGTGGGGAGTTGTTTTGAGATGTCATGGTTGAGTTTGGTTGGATTTTGAAGTTTTTAGTCAATTCTGGAGGTGTCAGGAAGTAGGGTATTACATTACTTCCCATTAGATATTATCCAAATTAAGTATCCTATTACAATACTTAGTTTCTCATACAATTTGGTTACCTAGGAGTCACAAAATTAATATACATTTCACTGCACATTCCATCCTACCAATTTATTGGGGTAAAATTAGTGTATAATTTAAAAGAATGTAAGTTAGAAAAGAAAAATAAGTAATAAACCAGGTGAAGGAAAATGGCCTGAGCCTAATCAGAGTCCTACAAAGAAAAATGTAGGATCTAAGATGAATGTATAATGATAGCTATATGATGATCATTAAATGAAAGAATTACCTGAATTTAAGAAGTGATTTAATGATAGTGGTCCTCTCAAGTATAGCCCTACTAGAGCAAGTAAATGCACATCAAGGTAAAGTATAAGCTGTGCTAAGTAAGTTTGGGCTAGAGGAATCATTTGAAGAACAACAAGCAGCTTCACCTAACTAAACCAAGGACTCCAAATCCAAGAAATAATATAAGTGCTTTAAGAAATGTTAAGATAGATCTGGAAGACAAGTTTAATTTCTAGATCTCGTGAGTACTATGATAGAAGCAAAAGAATATTTTGAAGGGCATCATGATCATTGGCTCCTTGGAAGTGAATGGATTGAGCCAGTAGTTGATGCTATATAGAATCATGAGCTATGAAAGTTTGAGAGGATGAAAACAATAGCAGCAAGTTTGATGCCAGTATGGAAACCTCAAAAGTTCAGTATGATGATAAGGATGAAAAGTATATGTAGAAGTAATGCACAGCCATGGTTTTAAGCCAAGTAGGTATGCAGTAAGGTATTAAAGTAGTGAAGTAGTCAATGAAACTGGTTAAGTGCAATTATTAAATGCAAGACAACAATGATTGAGATATGAAGAGGGGTTCAACAAAGACAGATAGCACCAGCATGAACTTCTCAAATGACCTAGTGATAGTAAAGAAAAGTACAACAACCAAGATTTCTTATAAATGATCCTTATGGCCTGGATCAATAGCAAAGAATTGTGAAGAGTAACTACAAGAGAGAATTATTACTCAGGAACAATAGGTGGAAGCTAGAGCCTATAATGCTCCGTCTATATTGCAAGAGTCTCAAGTAGACTGGCAAGCTCCTATGGAATAAGCTATCAAGCAATTGGTTGAATTTATCAATCATCAACATATGGTTATGTAAATTAGAATGTATCAACTATCATCCTTGATGGTGAATTTGATATGCAAAATATCGAGGGACGGACTATGAGCCTGAAAAGATTTCTAAGACAATGGGTGACATGTCAGAAATGAAAGACTTTGATGGTAATATATAAGTTGAAGAATAAGGTTGATTAAAGGAAGTGAAATTTTTAAGAATCTGCTCTAATAAGAACGAGCTGGTCAATGAAAGTATAATAAGGCATAACCAATGGGCTCAAAATTCGACGTACCTCTAGTAGTATGTTGATGAATGAGAAAAGGTGGAAAAGCCAGAAAAGAAGCTTGAAGTAAGTGGTTACAAGAGAATATGCCTTTAATTCATTGATCCAAGTAAACAGGATCATTGGAAATAGTCTGAATCATGTGAATGTTTTACCAAAATCTCCAACTACCAAGAGTAAGTAAGAATAAGAGTAAGAAGCTTTGGAATAGTAATGAATTATGAAGCAAGCTGAAATGTTAAACTTATGACAGTATTATGGAAATGGTCAATACCAAACCAAAAGCACAAGGGAGAGTTTTCATACTATCCCAATAGGAGGCCGTAAGTCACCTGATTTTAGCAAAAGTATGATATAGGTGCAAGCTACTCTTTATCACTGTGCTAAAAGGTTGGGTCTAGAGGTTATTATAATATGATTTATATGTGAATGTTTTCACTATATACAGAGGGCCATAATCTCCATTGCTAGTCTGAATAAATATTGAAGTACAACGGTAAGCACGAATTAACTTTTTGTAAATGATTTCCTCTTAGATTGTAAAAAGAAGATATTGATTATGCCTATCCTGAAAATGTTCCATGTGCTTAAATTAAGTCATATGTTATACCTATTGTCAAGTTGAGAAGAGCTTGAAGAAAGATGTTAAGCATAAACATGAAAGTTGATATATGATTCAAAGGAGAAAGATTGGCATCGAAAAAAAAAATCGATGTCTCCGTAAAAGAAAGTTAGAATGTATTTATGATGTTTAAGACATGAGGTATGAATCTAAAGTTAGCAATGCCTAAGGGTTTAGTGATAAGCAGTTAGGGAACTACGAAACCTCAAGATAGTTAATTGTTGAGCTTAGTATGAAATCTAGCTATAAAGAAAATACTTAGCTAAAATATCTCATAATAAAAGAAATCCTCTATCAGTTACCAAGGTAAAGTAAAAGGGAGGTAGCTCTTGAGTAGAAGCCCAATTGAGCAAGCTCTTGGGAAGAAGCCCAATTGAGCCAAGAAAGATGAAATCCTCCATACTTTGAAAGTCACCGGGGTGAGGTAGAGGAGAGATAGCTCCTAGGGTGATGCCCAAATGAGCAAAAATGGTGAGAGGCTAAGAGCTAGATTTAAACTGAGCTAGCAAAAGACTATTGAAGGGTTAAGAAGTTTCGCTAAAATTGCCACATCACTGATTAACCTTGGCTAAGAAGTTAAAGAGGTTATAAATATGAACAGAATGTTTAAGAGCAAAAAGTCAATAATCACTACCTTAATGTTAGTCAGACTCCGACCCATAGAAAGCCAAAAGAATTCAAGGGCTCTAGTAAGAAAAGCAAAGTACAGGGTTTGGAGGTATGTTTATATGCAAAAGTATAGTGGTGAATTAAAACTCTAAACTGATAAAAGTTAGAACAAAAGGAAGCAATATAAGTATGAATAATAGATGAAAATGAAAATGATACAGAACTATCATTATAAGATGTTTTGTTAGATGTTAAAAGAAGAATTGAATGCTATGGAAATAAAGTAGTAAGCTATCCAGAGGTCCCACAGACGAGTTATGGCTTAGATGAAAGCCTATTACTGAATTCTCTAAGTCTAATAATGGTATGAGTAAAGTAAAACCCCTTAGTATCCTCCAGTTAAGGTTGCTTGAGAGGGAGAAATTTCAATATGGTTGACTTACTGGGAAGCTATAAAGATGTAAGAAGTATAAAGGGTAAGATGTGCAAATAGTTTAATGTGCACACTATAAGTTTTACCAAGGCACCTGTTACAATATGAATAAAAGTATGAACAATATATGGTGGTCTCAGGTAATGGTGATACTTAAATAACTCCAAATCTTTGGAAGGGCATGAAAGACAACTGAGAATTTTTGAAATGTTGTAAAAGCAAAGACTTGCTGAACTTATGAAATGGGAGCTAGGCTCTAAAAAGTATGGTTAGTAGGTTAAAGAATCTCTCATAAGGATCGCAGTAGATCTTAGCAAAGCAAGTAATGTATGAGATAGGAGAGACCGAACCCCAGAATAAAATGAAAATTTTTATAAGTTCAGCAAGGAGTTATAAAAATTTCTCTCAGATTGTCTTACCGCTCAGTTAGAAAGAAAGTTTTGTGGGAAAAGATTTACAAAAGAGTTTTATGAATTAAAAAAGCTAGACCTCCTCCCCTATGTTAAATGTTCCTGATCCAATAATGACCTAGAAGGTCTATGATAATGAAAAGTAAGAATGGATCAGGGTATGAGCAATGTATCAGGATTGAGTTGAGGTAGTAGCCTATGATTTACACGATAAGAATTTTATGAGAATGTATTCCCACTTATAACAGCGGTAATGAATGCTCTCAAGATACGGAGTTAGTACAAGCTATTATGCCTATAGTACCACCATAAATGTACCAAGACCACAGTAATCTCAAGTGATCATAAAATAAAAAGAAAAGTTAAACTTGAGGTATAGAAAGTAGAATGGAAGAAATGTCAAGATGACCTGAAAGTGTCATCTAGGCAAAGCTAATGAAATGAGCTTATGCCTCAATAGAAAAATTATTATATGAATAGTCAGTCAAAGGTTATGAAAAAAAAATTTATTATAACATGAAAAAGATGAGGAAATATCATGACATTATGAATAAGTATGTTATGTAAAAGTTATCAATGCCCTAAGATAGAGGGAATTGTGAGAGTAAGAATGGATATGTTTTATGGAAAGCTTAAAGTACCCCTGCAATAAGATAGATATATGATGTCCTCGATATTTCCCAATATGAAAAGTATTCACAAGACTTTGCGAATGTAGTAGATTAGCAAAGAATACCAGAGTGAGGCGATGAGTATTAAATAAAACAAGTAAGGAAGAAAATATTCCTCTATTGAGAGATAGTCTGGAATTGGGGAAATGATAAGAAGAGAAAGTGATGTGTAAGAATTCAACAAAATTTTGAGGATGAAATTTTAATTAAGGAGGGGAGAAATGTAATATCCCAACTTTTATGGGATGGTATAGAATGAATAAAAGATGAGAAACGAAGTGAAACGAAAAGGCTATATATAATCGGGCTTTAGAATGAATTAATTTCTCATTTAATTTTCAGAAGAAGTTATGTTTGGTCCTTAATTGGAATAAATTCTTTATAAGGTCCTTCGCATAAATTAATTCCAAAACTCACCCCTGAAAAATATGCAATATACCACTTAAATGAAAGCCCGCTCCAAGCTGAGCGCAATGGTATAAGTATTGCGTAGCGAGGAGGTTCATGTTAAGAGATAGACCAATTTGTAGTGTGAATAGTGAGAGAAATAATAAAAAAATTGGTCTTTGGGTGAAATTACAAGAAAGTGCTTGAAAGAATGGATAATTATATTTTTGACTCAGCTTAAGGCAAAATGGTCATTTCCCATATTAGAAGAAAAATATGAATATTGCATTTAAACCCCAAGGAATAAATGTTGATATCATAAAATGCATGAAAAATTGGGAAAAATGGAGAGACACCGTTAAGTGTGCAGAAAGGCAAAGATGCAATTTTTTCCAGTTGGATGAAAAAATAAAAAAATTATATTTTTGTCCCAAAAAAATTATGAAAAGGACATTCATGTCCTTAAAGTCATAAAATTTTGGTGGATGAGTATTAGAAATATCTTGGGAAAAATTACACCTAATAACCCGAAAGTTTCAAAAATTATAATTTAACCTTGGGTCAAGGGAAATTTTGTAAATATGAAAAATTATGGTCAAAACGAAGTCCTCAACGAGAGAAGTCCAATGGTATATGGCACTGAGGGTTAATGTTCAAGAATAAAGAAATAATCTGTGCTGAGTGTCCAAAAGTAATAGTAAACAAGGTCTGGATATGAGCCATACACAGATACCATTTGGGACAGGATAATTATAGAAATATAAAAATAAAATTAGAATAGTCCTGCATCTCAAAAATGCTAAATTACTGTAAAGATGATTTTATCAGTATGATTAAAAAGTATCTGGATTGAGATATATCTAGATCAGGAAATTTGGGCAATTTTTGGACACCTCCAGCTCTCCCATGCGTGCTTTTTCTGCAGCTCATGAAGCCAACCAATCATCTCAAAAAGTTGGGAAAACTTGTTAAGTAAGGAGAAGAAAAAAATAATAATAAAAGTAACTTTGGTTAGTTGATTTGATTAACCATGATTAAGCATATAATTAACCATTTAAACCCTTCTCTTTCCTCACCATTCATGCGTGAATCAGAACCTTAAAACAGACCAGAAAAAAAAGCAAGAGAAAATCAAAGGGAAATTGAAGCACCAATTGATAAGATTCTATGCTACCACCTTAAGCTTATTATCTATAGGTTTTAAAGCATGTTCTATGGTTTAGTTTACTTCGTTTCCATCTTAGGGTTTCATCCAAACATGATTTAGCAAGGAAATGAGTTTACAAACCATAGAACATGGGGGAAATGTTAGACTACACATTTAAAGCTTGAATATGCAAGTAGTTTGTTGTATAACAAAGTGTAGTAATTTTTCTTGAATTTCCCTGATTTTTTTGAGTTACTGTTTATGGTTAGAGTTGGAATTTCATGGATTTGATGCCAAAAATGAGTTCCTTATGGTCCAAAACCTTAGGAACAAGTGATGATTTCATGAAAAAGTTTAAGATTAAGAAATTGAATTTTTTAGCTTTTTGAAGCTTAATTCGGAATAAATAGTAACCAAGCTAGAGATGGAATTTATCATATTTGAATAAATATGGCAATTCTGAGGCCATATTTGGATTCCTCATGAAAAATTACATGGAATAGAGGTATAATTCATCATTTTTGAGTTAGGAATGAATTTTTGGTGAATTTTTGAAGAATTAAGGTTTCATGAATACTTTTTGAAAAAAGTCATGGAACCATTAGCTTGAATAGTTGTTTGATGGTGCATTAGGACTTGAAGAAGCACAAGGAAGCTAGTGGGAGCATTGATATCAAGTTGAAGAGTAAGAGAAAGCATGAAGGTAGCAATTTACCTATTCTTGCCTTATATTGTCATGTGATTTTCAATGAGTTTGATGACTTGCCTATTGTTTGCTATGATCAATTGTGATGCTTTGAGAATGTTGGCTGAGTTAATTGAGGGTTTTGAGACCCCGGGATGTCCAAAATACAAAACGAAACGCTGGCAAAATTTTTGTAAAATATTATGGCATAAATGTTTAAAAGCATTCAGTTGATGTTTTATGATGATTATATGCTTAATGTGATAATATGATTGTATGAATGGTGATTGCTACTGAGATAGCAAAAGGCATGAAGAAGGAAATGATGTTGCAAGCCATTGTGTTATAATGTGAATAGTTATTTGTGCCTTGTTTTATATGAAATTGTAAAATAGTGATTATTATGTTAATGTTGTAGAAAATGCATGAGAATTTTCAGTTCTAGATATTTTGATATTAAGTTATGTTCTACCAAGTTTCATGCCAAAATGAGTTCATTTACAAGGGTTTTGGTAAGCATATGGTAATATAGACTGAAACAGGGCATTTTCCAGACGTGTCTGTTTCATTTGCCCTTGTTCTATACTTAATGTGAGATTAGGTTTATGGTATTTTTATGCCGGATAGAGGGCATCTAAACCTTTAATATGAAAGCTAATTCACCCCATTTGGAGTTGGGTACAATTAATGGTGAATTTTCCAATTCAGGGTTCAGAACAGGGCAAGAATGGGAAAATTGAAAACTGAAAAGTAAGTACTGGAAAATTTAATAGCTAATATAAAATTGTACAAAGCTTCAAATATTCAGTGGTTTATATGTATAAAATATTTTTTGTTTTAAGTTTCATATGCCACTGATTTGAAGTTAATTGGAGCTATATAATAGGAGATATGGAGTTTTTCCCAAAACTGTTCTAGTAAGAGTTGGATTCTGACCCTTTATGATTTAAATTATCACCATACCCTGTACAAGTAAAATACATGTACAAGAAAAATATATCTAGAAATAGGACATACAGGGCTTTCCAATGACATGGAAAATGCATAAATTGGCTCAGGGTAGAGTGAGATATGAATTTTTAAATATAAGGCCTAAATCCTGAGGAAGAGAAAATGACCAAATGTACAGTAAATATTTGAGAAATAAACTGTATAAATTAGTCAATTAAATGCTCAGTTTCATATTTTTTCCATGTATATAAGGCTTTTATCTATTGTTAGAGACTTGAATCACTATAAAATGAGTTTTCTAGAATTAGTTATAAATTTTCAAATTTCAGTCGGTAAAGTGGAAACTACCATATAAACAGTAACCGAAAATTTTGGAAATTCTGATTTTTATTTTTATGTGATTCAAGCTTAGGATCAAGTATAATTAGACTTAAAAGGAGTCCAATACATGAGAAATGAGTCTAAAAGTAAGGTGTTACATCACTAGCCTAGAGCCATACAACCAATCTTGCCACTATATCATGTTATATTCAATTATAATCGTTAGAGGATAAAGATTGATTCAGAAGAATAGTTCTTACCTTATTCTAGCATATTCTCATGTACCATTTTTATTTTATTTTATTTCTTTCTTGTTATTTCAAGAATATATTTGAATTGAATATTATGAAACCAAGTGTTATTCTAGTGGAGAATGAGTCCAACGCTGTCACTGTACAATTCTTTTTCACTTCTTAAATTGTGTAGTTCATCTCCGTACTGTTCCATTCTTGTCTCCCTTTTTTCTTTATTTGAACTTTCGATACCATTCTTTTTCTTTTTATCCCCAAACATATTACGCATTGCGTTTTCAGAGAGCTTCAAGAACAGCGACATTATCCCCATTCCTTTTGCACAACCAGACGCAGATATTGTCATTTTCATTGGTGACTGGTTATTCATGGTACTTTCATGTACCTTTTTATTTTTTTTTTCTTTCTTTTTCTTTTTTATTCAAATGCTGTCTAATATTTCTCATATGTTACAAGTACATTTGAGTTGAGTAGTTGGAATCCAACTGCTATTCTATTGGAAAATGAGTCCAACGCTCTCACTATGCAACCTTTTTCATTTCTTAATAAATTTGCGTATTCCGTCTATGTATTGTTCAATTTGTGTCTCGTTTTTCTTTGAACTTTGATGTCATTCTTCTTTCCTTTTATCCCCAAACTAGCATGCTCTTGGCTTTCAAAGAGTTTCTGATGGCTTTGGTCCTTTGTTATCCATAGTTGCAAAATTATCCCAATTCCTTATGCACAACTAGATGGGGATATTGTCATTTTGATCAATTACTGGTCTATTCAGAATCACACAATTAATAATTCTCGTGTTGATTTTTTAGGTTTTGGTTCTTATTTTGTACACATTGGTGTTGGGGTTTGCTCCGAGTGGTTTCTTTTATATGCATCTCTTAAATTTAGGCCCTGTGAGCAACACTTGATGCTGGAAAAGACCTTGGTATGAGAGATGGAGTTCTTATTAATGGGATTGAGTATAGAACTATTAATGTTGATCCAGGTATTATTACTTTCCCCTTTACAGGGGATAATTTGCTAAATAAGTTATGCTTTATTTTTTTCTCCTTTTAAGGTATCACAGTTTCAATTATTCACCTTTTTTTGCTTTTCATTTTCTATGGAATGGCAGAGTTGCCAAATGAACATTACTCGTTGCTTTCCTATTTTCATGTTCAATCGAATTATACTGAATTTGATATTCATGTCGGGCAGTCGTACTCTTTTTGGTTTCCATGGATCAGAATGCAAATACAGACTACTATATTTATGACAAGAAGCCATCGATGAACCAAAAGTGTCAGATTTGTCCCTATTTGAATTTGGCATAATGAAAAGTTCAACCATAGGGATTTCAAATCAATGTTGCTTTTGCTTCCTTCAGTTGAGATAGATACAAAATTCCACTTAAATATCAAGGAGAGAAGATATTTTTGAAAAACAATCCCAATTTGCATAATTCCCAAAAAAAAAATCTCATTTTTCGAATAAAAATAGTATATTTATAAGTGAAATTGGTTCATTTGCAAATGACCTACAAAATTCTGTAAATTTTTTGGTTTACTTGCAAATATACTTGTTTCACTTGCAGGATGTGATTTTTTTGGAATTATGCAAATTGGGGTCCTTTCTTGAAAATATCTTCTCTCATTGATATTTAAATGGAATTTTCCCTAACATATATTGAGTTGTTATTACGGAATAAAAAAACATTGGGTTGTCATAAAAAAAAAGAGTTAATTGAAAGAAAAGTCTATTGAGTTGCTATCTTTGTCAAAATAGATTGAGCTGACGGAGTTGGCCCAACTGAGGCCACTAAAATAATAGGTTCTGCTCACAGATGTTGGACCTTCTCACAAGCCCAAAAGAGTGTCTTGGCCAGGAACTGCTTAGCTCAACACATTGGTGGCTAAACATAATTTAATTTAACTCCCTTTATTAGAGTTTGGACTTTTTTTGAGTTGATCGTGTTAATTTTTTTAAAAAAATAGAAACAAAATATAAAATTAATTTGAATAATGGATTCCATTACTAAAAATTAAATCTTACAAAAATTAATTGAAGATGAATCATGTGGATTTGAGAGTATTAATTCAAATTTTATAATTTGATGCATTATATTTTATTATGCTGAGTTTATTGACAAAATCTCAATTTTCCTTTCATCTATTATTGTTAGCCAAACTCAAACTTTTTTATTTTTTAATCAAGTCAAACTCAAGACTTATACCAAAACAGACTAGACTTGAACCTTAACCTAAAATGCCTAAAATGTGGCCATGTTTGTATTAAGGAGAATTGCTTTTAAGGATGAGAAAATCAACTAATTTGGTTTTAGGGAGTGTAAGGAAACTTATTTGGTTTTTGCAAGTAAGGGTAATAATGGTGATAATAGAGGCATTGTGAATTTATGAAGATAACCTAGGGATAAAAAAGAAACAAAAAAAAATTAGAAATTTACACCTTAAAGGTTTGAAACCTTTGAACCTGTAGCTCAACCAAAGTTTGCGCACCTGTTGTTGTCTTTGCGAGCTTCCCTTGTCAGCACTAACCCACTACTCCATTTGGAAACAAAGTTGTATATATGTGAGGGAAAATTTGAAATAGAGGAAGAAGAAAGTCATGCACTTGAAATCGACTTGGGTCATAATGGAGGCAATGACGCTTGCGATGGTCCATTGAATGTAGCATTGTTTGTGGTGGGTATTGGTTAGGGTTCAAAGTTCATCTCAGTAGAAATAAAAATTTCTACACTATTACTAAGTTCTACATATAGGATGAGGTGCTTCTCTATCTTGAATAGTTAGAAGAAAAAGTTTGAACATATTATTCACATAAAACAGGCCAATTGTAAAGAGCTTGGAGTAGCTACCATACTACCTGAACCTCAAACTCATACTTCTTCATTGTAGTCAACACCTTTTAGTTTCAAGACAAAAATAAACCCACTCAACCTATTAATAAAATCACTAAAAATAGAATATAAGCATTATCTACTCCTTCAACTCTTAATGCAACGGAACAAGATAATCTTAATAGATAGCATATGCTTCTGTGCCAAAGGTTGGGAACTAATGCCTTTATGTCTTATCCTAGAAGGCCAAAATATAGTTTTATGTACATTTGATATATGAGGCATGAATACTTGTAGCAGCTAATTTTTCAACTGGCATTGAAGTGTTGGCCGTTAGACTTGGACTCTATGTTTAACTTGCTTTTGAATTGTTTCCAATCTTTTTTCTCTTGTTGTCCTTCATACTATGTGAATTTGAATGTTGCTAATATGTTGAGGTTATGATGTACTCTTGATGTAAATTATGTAGTAAATGGTGTTATATAATGTGCATTATGTAAATGTATACTTTGTCCTACTTTTGGCCTATAGGTATGTGAATCTTCAAGTATCTTATTTGATGTACATTTACTGAATATTGTTATGTGTAAGTTTTGACAGAAATTGGTTAACTAGTTAACTAAAATAATAGAGAACTCTAACTTTGGCAATCAACAACTTCTTAATGATAACATGCACTTGATCAAGCTTGTATGGTGTAGAGCTATATGGATGTATGGATGAAACTTAGTTGATGAGTTAATTTAAATAAAAGAGAAATCTAAGTCTGGTGGTTAATCACTTCATAATAACCAGTTCACTAAATAGTGTTATGTTCAAGTTTTGAGGGAAATTGGTTAACTAATGAACTTAAATAATAGGGAAATCTAATTTTGTTGGTCGACCATTTTATATGGATTTCATGCATTCCAAGTTTCCTCTTTCAATATTGATGTCATGTGGAAGTCTTGTGGGAAATTGATTGACCAATGAACTAAAATAATAAGGAAATATAATTTTAGTCGTCAACCATTTTATATTGACTTCATGCATTCCAAGCTTCCTCCTTTGGTACCAAGTTTTGTAGAGGTCTTGTGGGAAATTGGTTGACCAGTGAACTAAAATAATAAGGAAATCTAATTCCGGTGGTCGACTATAATGATTTCTAAGTGAGATTACTTCCAAGGGAGATTTCACTATGTGCAAAAGATATTCCACAATATGCAGGTGAAACTCCACGATATCCACATTAAATTCTAAAGAATAAATAGGAACAATCTCAAAGTAAAAATATTCTAACAAATAACAAGTGAAATTATTTCTAAGGGAGACTCCATTATATGCAAAAGAGACTCCACAACATGCAGATGAGACTCCAAATAACAAGTAAGATTATTTTCAAGGAAGACTCCACTATGTATAAAAGAGACTCCAAAATATGCAAGTCAGAATCCATCATATTCAAGTTAAATTCTAAGAAATAAGAAGTCAAAAAAGTGTTCAAGTAAAATTCTAATAAATAACATGTGAGATTATTTCAAAGGGAAACTACATTATGCACAAAAGAGACTCCACAATATGCAGGTGAGACACCAACATATCTAAGTGAAGTTATTTCCAAAAAAGACTTCATAATATATAGGTAAGACTCCAAATAATAAGTGAGATTTATTTTTAAGGAAAACTCCATTACATGCAAGATAGAATTCATAGTATGCAAGCAAGACTCCATAATATCCACATTAACTTGCATATTGTGGATTTTGACTTGCACATCATAGAGTTTCACTTGGAAATACTTTCACTTTGTGAATTCTTTGAATTCAAGTTATTAATTGTGGAGTATTGCTTGCATATTGTGGGTTATATTTTGCATATAGTGGAGTCCTACTTGGAAATACTATCACAAGTCATTTCTTCCATACTAACTTGGAAATTTTCCCACTTGTGATTTTTTGAATTCAACTTATTAATTGTGGAGTCTAATTTGCATATCGTGGGTTCTAACTTGCATATCGTGTAGTCCCATTTGTAAATATTTTCACTTGTGAATGTTTAGTTCAACTTGTTAATGATAGAGTCTTACTTGCATATTATGGGTTTTGACTTGCACATAATGAAGTCGCAATTGGAAATACTTTCAGTTGTGAATTCTTGAATTTAACTTGTTAATTGTGGAGTTTTACTTATATATTGTGGATTTTATCTTGCATATATTGGAGTTTCACTTGGAAATACTGTCACGAGTCATTTATTTGAACTAAATTTGTTAATTATAGAGTCTACCTTACATATTGTGAATTCTATCTTGCACATATTGGAATCTAACTTGGAAATACTTTCCAAATTATTTCAAAAATAGCTTCTTATTTGAAATTGTTTAAACTGTGATTTCCTCCAATGTAAATTGATTGACTACCAAAGTTAGATTTCCCTGTTATTTAATTTCACTAGTGAACCAATTTCCATCAAAATTTCCACATAACACTATACCCAAAAAAGTAAGCTTTAAATGCATATGGTCAATGAAAACTGGTCAACTACCAAATTTAGATTTCTTTTGTTATTTAAGTAAACTAGGCAACCAAGTTCCATCCATATTTTCACGTAGCTCTGTACGCAAAAAAGTATGCATGATCAAGTGCATGTAGTCAATATGAACTAGTTGACCAGTAGATTGAGATTTCTCTGTTATCTAAATTAACTAGTCAACCAATTTACCTTTATACTCCTACATAACTCTACACCCAAATAGTAAACATGATTAAGTGCATGTGATCAATATAAATGGGTCGACCACCAAATTGATATCTATCAGTTATTTAAGTTAACTATTCAACCAATTTACCTCCCAACTTCGACATAACAACATTTACTGAATGCACATGAGATATTATACTTCATGATTCACATATATATAGCCCAAAAGTAGGCCAAAACTATACATTTACAAAATGTATATCATTTAACACCATTTACTACATCATATCCATAGGCCAAAACTATAAATTTATTAACTACATATCATATGACAGCCAATGTTTTAATGTATGTATCTTTTAGAATATTTATGACAACCAATCTTCTTGTTCCATTTTGGTGAATTAGTCAAATTTAACCATAGAATCTCTCTACCCAAGATTCTTTCATGATTATAATATTGCAATGCAGTTCCTCCATACCAAAACAAATACAAATCACATCTCCCTCTTGCAAAGTTTCAAATGAAGTCCATCTAATATAATTTTTTCTAATGCTTAGCATCATAGTTTTGCTTTAGCCCCTAATTGAGAGCTTTGTCACATGCTTCAACTTATAGTTATAAGTGACTAAATGCACTGTGAACTGACATCAAAAATAGGTGTATCGAAATGCATATCTCTTGACCATTCATCATAAACATACTAAACTACAACCCAAAATATTTATGCATTTAAGTTATAGCATACTATGTAAGAGATGAGCCTTTTATTTCTCAAAAATTTCACAATTCAAATGAGGCTTATATGGTAAAATAAATAGTCATATTACATGTATACTTCGTATTTTAGATCATCTAGGCACCAATGGAAAGTGAGCAAAAGTAGAGTCATGAGGCAAGTGGCTATAATGCATCAAAAGTGGCTTTAATTTCACAAATTCAAAGTGCATGTCTCTAGGCCATTCATCATAAACATACTTCTTTGATGCTTTTTATGAAACACATGGTGAACATTGTTTTATATTGCTAGGCTATAAATCAACCAAAATACAAATCCCTAATGATTTGAATCACTTAATATTTGAAATACATTGGCATCTAAAGTCCAAACTTGAGTTTTTCATACAATCCAACAATATAGTGCCATTTTTCCACAGATGATAAAAACATGATAAATACTAGAATAATAGACAGAGAATCCATACTCTTGTCCTAACGCATCTGCAGCTTTTAGATGTAAAAAAGCATATTCCAAAGAAAAGATAATTTCCCAAATGAACACCAAAAAGATATATACACCAATATCCTATGGCCGTATTTGATAAAGATCTACACAAATACCTCTGTAGATGAATGAGCTCATTGATGGTTGAATCAAGATCTATGCTATAACATCTCCATGTTTGTTGTTAGAAATAACTAGAATTTTATATTTGTAAGAATTTACAATTTTGATAATCATGGAAGGATTTCTGAGGAGCTAAAACACTATATGGGTTAAATTTTAATATTATAATCCCGTAAAATAATTTTAGAAGGAAAATACATTTATTTGGAGTTAAATGGAACTCATTAAAGTATTAAAAATTATTTATTTACTTTTCCCACTTAAAGGGGTTTTTATTTGGTAATTATAGGATTTTTTTTTATGGTCTGTTTGGTTCAAAAGAGGGAAAGGGAGGGAAGGGATTTTAATGGAGAGAAAGGAAGGGGAGGAAAAAGAAGGAATTTTAATTTTACCTCGTTTGGAAGGAAAAGGAGGGATTTTAGTGGAAGGATTTTAATTTTACCTCGTTTGGGTTAGGAGGGGAAAGGAGGGAAAATAATTATAATTTGACTATTATACCCTTAATTTATTTAAGTTAATATAAGGACAAGACTTACCAGTACATTGTGTGACCGAGTAATGAAAAAATGAAGGATATTTTGATCATTTTGAACACAATAACACATTTCCCCCCCAAATTACCCCAATTTGGGGGGAAAATATATAAGGGGAGGGGAGGGAAAATTTTAATAACATTTTCCCTCCCCTCCTGACTGCCAAACAAGGGGAGGGAAAATTTTAATAACATTTTCCCTCCCCTTCCTTTCCTTTCCCCTCATTTCCCTCCAACCAAACAAACCATTAAGGAAAATTATAGATGTTAAACTTGCTTGTCTAGATTAATAAGTGTCTTGACCAATTATAAATAATTTATAGAAGAGAATTAAAGGTTCTATAGGTCCAAGATAATAGAGGGAAAAATTAAGGAAAAGTTCATTGGATAAAAAGGAGAATTAGTGGGTCAAATTATATAATTTTAAGGGGGAATTACTATTTAGGATTAGCATCTCAATTTTCTTACAAAATGGAATCTACTGTTCATTTAATTACAAAAGAAGACCAACTTTTTAAATTAAATATATAAAATTATCAAAATACCCTCAAGTTTTATTTCTCAATGGTAGTTGGTCGTCGATCAAAAGTCACTGATGACTGGTCAACGGTCGTCGATGACAGGTCAGCACTGGTCAATTGTTTTATTCATGTGTTGGCATTGTTGAATTTGTTATTTGAAATGTTATGATCTATTTGCACATGATAAGTTGTTATTAATGTTTATATGTGCAACTTTTCTCAAGTATATGTTTTGCATAGATACTCCTTTATGATTATAATTCATGTCATATCTTGGTGCACCAATGTATTCATGTTCTCTATCAACACTTAAGTAAGTCATTTGAGTATGTTAATGGTTGCTTTGCTACTAAGACTCTTTGAATCTCACCCCCTATGATCATCCATATACTAGATACAAGCACAAGTAAGGAGAAGTGCAAGGAAGTGCTCAAAGATTGAGCAAGAAGTGTTTGTAATCTTTATGGCTATTATGTATAAGTATAAATTATTATCATATTTTGGAGATGCATATGCTTAATTTGCTGTATTCTTTTTGGAATGTAAGTATAAACATGTATGGGTATATGAAGTTGTTTTATGTTAATCTTATGCAAGTAATGTTGAAAGGTTTTTTTTTAAGGAAGGTGAAAAAATTATATTAAGCTCAAAAAACAATACATTAAAAGGGGCAAGTAACCTATACAAAAGATGTAAAAAGAAACCAACCTCGATGTAAAATATGTAAATTTTCTACCTACCATCTTGATATACCTATTCTTGCCAATGAGTGAAAATTTCTACTTGATTTTCAAGTCATTTACTACACTATGACAAATTTGAGTGCTATTAGAGATTTCTTGTTTAAAAATCAGAGCATTCCTAGTTTGCTAAACAGCATAAATTGCAGCACATAACATAGCTGCCCTAAGTTTATATACTAGCCTTTATTTCCTTCTAGTTTGCACAAAGACATGTTGCCACACAGATAATCTAGAGGAATTAATATCAAAATCAACATAAGCCATCAGCAATTTTAGAATTCCAATAGCTATAAGACATTCATAAAGTAAATGATCAACAATTTGAGGTTGAGCTTGACAAAAATTGTAGAGATCATCCTATATAGTATGTTAAATCGCTTCAGTCAATCTTTTGTTGCTAGCCTACCATGGAAAGCTAGCCAAGCAATCACAGAATGTTTTGATAATGTATACCCATTCCAAACAATAGGAGACCAGGGAGCCTTAGGAACCTCTGGATGAAAATCCTGTAACACTTATTAAGGATTCAATTTTTCAGCAACCTCAATATTCTTTCACAACCAGTTGGAGTGCTCTTTTCAACTAGCCCATTATGAATTTTCAAAAGATTTTGCCACTACCAAGAGTTTGAATATTTACGTATAACATGTCAAACTGAATAGCCTTTTAACATGTATTCTTTAACCCATCCATACCAAATAGATTTAGAGGCCATATCTGCACATTCAAAGAGTAATTTACATATGACTACCTTATTCCAAGAAAGTAGTTCCTTAAAGTCTAATCCCCCATTTTCTTTGGGTTAATAGATGGTTGCCGAAGAAATGGGACTCTTCTTGCTTTGATCTTCACTATACCATAGATATTGATGATAGATAGTCTGTATTTTCTAGAGGATATTTAAAAGAATTCGAAAGATGTAGCTCTAAAATCTTTGAATACTGAGTAACACTAAAACTATCAATTGAATATGCCTTGCATAACTTAAATATCTAGCTGTCTAGTGTCTTACTCACTGTATCATCTTGGATATAAGAGGCTCAAAATCATTTGCAATCAATTTCTTGGAACTTAAAGGCACACCCAAGTATTTATAGGAAAATGGCCTTCACTAAATCCAACAACTTTTAAAATCTCTTGTCTAACATCATTTGAAATTCCATCCATAAAAAAAGTTCTCTTACTAACATTTATGTTAAGACTAAAGGCAGAAAAGAAGTTGTTGAGGGTATTTTTTATTACCTCAATAGAGCTCTAATCCCTTTTACAAAACACCATAATGTCATCTACAAAGCACATATGAGTAAGCTAGATTCTATGATATTTAGGAAGAAATCTATACTTTTTATCCTTCGAATCAAGATGCAATAATCTGTTCAAATACTCCACTCCAATCACAAAGAGATAGGGAGCATAGGATCTCCCTATCTAATGCCCTTACCACCTAGAAAGTAACTTTCAAGACTCCCATTCATGTTGATTGAATATTTGGTTGTTTGAACACAAGTCATTATCTGTTGTACAAAGGTTGAGTGAAAACCCATGCCAATCATAACATCTCTCAAGAAGTTCCATTCAAGTGAGTCATAAGCCTTGTAGATGTCAACCTTAAATATACATCTAAGAGAGACATTCTTCCTAAAGTATCCCTTCATTAATTCCAAACTTAGAAGGATATTGTGTGTCATAGATCTATTTTGCACAAAGACACCTTGGGTATCATCGATAATGTGTGGAAGAGTTTCTTTGAGTCTGCAAGAGATTATCTTGGTAATGATTTTATAAACCACATTGCAACAGGCAATCGGGCAAAAATCCTTTACATTCACAAGATTCTCCACCTTTGAAATGTGTGACACCATAGTGGCATTGATTTGAGTCAATAATTTACCTGTTTGGAAGAATTCATGGATTGCTGAGATAATAGAAGGTCTAATAATCATCCAACTCCTTTTGAAAAACAATGCATTGAACCCATTAAGATTGGGGGCTTTAGAGCCAGCGATGGAAAACATTGTTGCTTTAATCTCTTCAAAGGTAATAGGTGCTATCAATTTTGCATTCATATCATCAAAGATAAGAGGGCCATTCTTGATCACCTTTTTATCTATTTTGAGGAACCTAACAATTGCATGTAGTAATCCAAAATGTGACAAACGATTGCTAATTTTTCAGTAATTCTAAGGTTACCTTCATCAAGGAGTATGTAGATATTATTACATCTCCTTCTATGGTTCAAAAGAGCTTGAAAGTAACTTGAGCTTTCATCACATGCTTGGATCCACATGCCCCTGGCTTGCTATTTCAGTTGTCCATTATAAAGCTTGCTCGCTTGAATGAAATTCTGGAGACGCTCCTTTCTTGATTAAGAAGCGAGTCATTAAATCTGTCAGTTTCAAGAGAAGTTTGAATACTACTCGGCCTCTTTCTAGCATTCTCCATTTTTTCTTTTAGGTGAGCATGCTTTTTTGAATTCAACTTTTTCAGCTTTATTTTCAATTTCTTCAATTTAGTAACCAATCTAAACATAGCACATCCAACAATTTCCTCTCACCAAATTTCTAAAACCATGTGATGGAAGCATGGGTCTTTCACCCATATATTTTTAAATTTAAAGGGGATTTGAGATTTATGGACCTCTTTTATCAATCTTAGAATAGCAGGGTTGTAATTAGAAAGATTAGGAGTAACAAAATCTACCACTGCATCTTGAAAAGTAGTACCATATATCATTTACAAATGCTTTATCTAACTTGCAACAAGTATGACCATTAGACCAAGTCATAAAACTACTAGTGAACTTGAGATCTTGAAGGTTGTTAAGATGGAAGATATCTACTAGCTCTTTGCCTACATAACACACAGCACAAGACTCAACTTGCTTTTCAGTAGAATCTAATACAACATTGAAACCACCAATGGTCCAGAAGTCCCATGTTATAGTGATGAGATATCATCCCAAAGCTTCTTCCTTCTCCCTTAGTCATTATAAGCATAAATAAATGTGGCCAAAAATTCATAAGATCCATTTATAGAAGTGATCTTACAATGAATCATTTGGCTCGTCTTATGGATAGTATGAACTGTCAACTTTTGAGATTTCCATAAGATCATGATCCTACAATTTTTATCTAGATCTTGATTAGAAATAATAGCCCAATCATGCTTGATGGGGCTATTATTTTAATTATATAAAATTAAATTAAATAAATAAATAAAATAAATTTATTTACAAAGATGAACTTGACCTAGAATAAGAGTCTAGGATCTACGTACCCTAATATAGGGATCAAAGTTTATGTAGTTTGGAGGATAAAAATTCATGTCGTTTGGTTGGTATTTTTTAGGAGAAAAATTATATTTAAAATATATAGTTTTTGAAATATATTGATATTTTTTTAATTTGTGAAAAGTGAATTATATTTACTTAAGAAAATCATTTTATTTTTATTATTCTTATTAGTAACCCTATGAAGATTCCAAAATCTCACTCAGTAACCCCTCAACTTATATACCCACGAAAGTTCACAAAACCTTACACGGGATGACTCAAAAATATATTAAAAATAGATACAAAACTTTATCAAATTTGAGAAAATTATTATTATTTTTTTTTAAAAAATATTTTTCAAATAGAAAATGCATAATTTGATTAGTATACCCGCGGAGGTATCATAACACACGGTAAATTTATTAATCTAAATACCCACAAACGTTCCAAAAATCTCACTGGGCAAAAATTTAAAAAATATATATATTTAATGAGAAAATATCATATTATCAAAATCACATGAGAGAATAAAAATAATGTAATCAATCACCAACTATCATCATTATAAAGCACATAAAAATTATCTCCTTTAATACTATTACTATATGTGTCTTCTACCACAACTTTGAAAGATAGATATTTCAACTGAATTTCATGGTTTTAAAAGAAAAGATGTAATTATCTAATGTCATAACCTTAAAAAAAAAAAAAGAAAGGAAAAAACAAAACAAAACAAAAAAAAAGAAAAATAAGAAAAAAAAATAGAAAACAAAGAAAGAAAGAAAATGTGAAGTGAAAGAGAAAAAAAAAAGGAAAGAAGAAAAAAAGAAATGAGAAGCAAGAAAGGAAAAAAAAATAAAAAAAAAAGAAAAGAAAAGAAAGAAAATAAAAAAATGAGAAGAAATAAATAAATAAATAAAAACTCATTACAATGTTTAAGTTCAAAAGAATATCACGGAGTATCATTCCACTAATTTAGCTAATGTGTTTGGCAAGTATAGTCATAATCATGTAATTATACACCTTGACTTATAGAACACAAATAATGATATTATAAAAATAGGATAAATCTATCCATCACTAACGAGAATGCGCTTCCATCCTTATTAAGGATATTTATGCATATAATTAATTTGTCTTTAGGACCTCACTAAAATATCATATTTTGGGGTCCATAGAAACAAATTGAAGAAAGACAAAAAAATAAATAAGTAAAATAAAATAAAGATAAAATAAATATGTACATCGATCACAAATGCATCTCTCCATATTGAAAGATGTTTATTGATATGGGTAGTTTATTTCATGGACCTCACAAGACATTGAATTTGGAATCCATGAATACAAAGACAAGAAGAGAAAAAAAAAATAATCATAAAAAATAAACATATACATCACAAACACACCTCTACCTCTTATGAGGTGTTCAATAGTGTGAATATTTTATCTCATAGATCTTACCAAAACATAAAATTGGGGATCCATGATAAGCAAATTCATAAGAAAAAGAAGGTAGCAAATTCTATTTTATCTTAAAGGCAACCCATTAAAAAATCCCTAATTATGTAATAGGATGGAATGAATGGAAGACAGAAAAGGAAAAAGAGCGAGGAAAGGAAAGAAAGAAAAGAAAAATAAAAAATCCTCCATTATCTCCTCCTTTATGTATTTCTTCTCTTTTCTTTTTTAACTCTCTTTTCCACCCTCTCTTTCTTATTCTTTTTTTTTTCACCCTTTCGTCCCCTTTCTTCTTTCTTTGATTTTTTTGGTTGTCCCCTTTCTCTTCTCATCTTGCCTCTATTTATAATGCCAAAAGGAAATCTTTTAATTAATGCTCCAAAATTATAAAAATATTTTTTATTATTAATTTTTTATATTTACATTAAAATTGATTGATTTACTTTCTTTTTTTTTCATTATTACTCTAATATCAATCCCAATCCTTGATTTTTCTTTTTACTTTTCTTATTTTTATTACTCTTGTAGCTTTATGAAAATATGAAAAAGGAGAAAATCATAACTCTTCAAAATATGACAATCTTTGGGAGATTTTTTTTTATTATTTTATTTTATGTAAGTTTTTTTTCTTTTTTATATTTTTTTAAAAAATTATTTTTTTCAAAGGGATCCGGACAAAATATGATGCTTACCAGGATGCTGCGATGCCCGGGCTATGTCGTGGCGACAGATCCTCTGTTTCACCAATACTGAAACCCGAGAACACCGGCACCGCAGTGATACTATAGCAGCCACGGCTCTACGCTTTGTTTAAGTTATTTTGGTGTTTTCGAGGTATTTTGTGGCATTTTCCACTGCTCTGATGATTTAGGAAGTAAATTTGAGGTGTCTGGGCTGTGTTTATTTAGTTTTTGAAGTATTTGGTCAAGTTATGAGATGTATTCAAGTAAAGTGTTACAACAACAAATTTTCATTAACAAAGGAAAGAAAAAGTTGTAGACTTTTAACGTTGTTCTCCAACCGCTGTGTAAAACTAACAAGGGTTAGGTCATAAATAACACAAAAGACAGCATCAGGCTCACTCTCAAGAAGAGAGTGGTAAGCATCCTTGAAAACTTCAAGTATTACTTCATCAGGCTCACCTTCAAGAAGAGAATGGTAGGCATCCTGGTAAAGCTTAAGCTTCTTTTCAAAACAGTTTGCTATCTTGTAGAACAATTTGCTCACCCAAGGATCTGTTACAATATCAGCTTACATGTGAAGGATTAAATGTGGTCGTGAGACCTGCAAATCATAACCAATAAATTAAAACACACTGCATTAACATGGTCAAATATTGAGTTTTTCTTCTTTTGCTTAGTTTCATCTGTCAAACTGCTTCACAGAAGAAAATAGAGAGAAGCCTCATCCAGAAAACCTGCTGTATTTGTTTTTGGCTACTAAAAAAAGCTTAGCTAATTTTACATAATATTTTGTTTTATCAACGATGGACAAGCTATGTTTTCCCTTTTCACATATAAAAGAATAGGACCAAAAGAAAATGGAAAATGTAAAAGCCTGAGAACATGGATGCAAAACACTCTTGCCCAAAATGAAAGGAAGTAATTACAGTTTACATCCTCTAATCCTATAAAACTTATGTGCTTTATAAATTATATTTTAAAATAAAAAATAATGTAATTAATTGTTTTAACTGATATGCCACCGGGCAAATTTAACAGATAATTAATTTTGCCTCTCGAATGAAATAAATCCTATCCCCTTCCCATTCTCATATAAAAACAAAGAGAAAATACAAAGGAGAGGTTAAAGCCTGAGGACTTGCATGTAAAAAAATTCTTCTGCTTGTAACTATACAAAACAGTGCATCAACAAAATGAAAAATGAGGAAATTAATAATATTACATGTAATATAAATTTGGTAAGAATTATCTGTAAATATGCTATCAAACATAATTATCAATCGGGGGCAGTTGTGTGTGTTGATTCTATCAAACATAATTATCCCATCACTGGATACTGTGTATTGATTCTTTCTATGTTTTGATCTGTCACCAGGGAAGATGACAATCGGGGGCAGTTGTGTCGTGGGAAGAAGAACGTTGGAGAAGGTGGTGTGATTTTTTCTCTAGAGCTAAGGGTAAAATAGTTATTTCATTTTTATTTTTATTTTGATAAAAAATAAATATCATTTCATTATTGTACATATCGTACCAAACAAATTCAATAGTAATTATCATTCAATTACATTATATTTCATATCATTCCATTACATTCCCAACCCCCTTGTAACTAATTGAACCAAATGAGTCCTTAGGGATCATATACAAATCCATAATCTCAACGTGTGAAATCTTCCAATACAATGACACCCAAAGCATAAGCAAGCATCTACACATCATTTGTAAGCTTTTCCAAGAACCCTGAGCTAGCATAAAACCTGAATAATTCAAGATCAGCCTCCCACAACTAAAGAAAGGACCAAAACGCATAGAGAGAGGAAAGAAAGCTAGGAGAAGTAGCTTGCCTAAAAAGATTTGGCCAAAGATCGGTGCTAAATTGAACCCTAGCACCTAGAACCAAGCTCCATCGCTGCTTCAGGTGACACCCTAGCTCCCATTCTGAACAAAATGCAGCAACTCAAGTTTTTAAACCAAATTGATCCGACGCTAATCATGGTGCACAGTGAGCTTACCACAGTGGTGGTGCTCATTTCAACTTTTTTGCTTCGGGTTTCCAGGTGCTCCGAGACCTTGTTCGTATTAGTGGGATACACAAACTTCCCAAATTCATCATAAACTTTCCCTAAATAACAATTATCATTCAATAGTCCAAAACTCAATTAATCAAGCTCCGCCGTTATAATTTAAAAGTATATATGGGTGTTACATTAAGAGCATTCTAAAGTAGAGGAGCTAGGTGCAGAACAGCGAATGCTACAAGGTTCCATCCTTATTGACTTAGAGCTCCACTCCTTATTCTTCTTTCATGTTTTGGGATTTAAGTGTTGATTTGACTATGTTTATTATTCTGTGGATTGCTAAATTCTGAGTTAAGGGTATGAATGACCAAGGAGACTAGTTGAAAAACTCTTTGATTTCTTTTGATTTAAGATCTCATGCATATTAATTAATTTATGTTTATATTTTAAGAAAAATATATTTGTCACTCTTGATTTTCATGTGAATTTTATGACTAATCACCATATAATTGGTATTATGGGTCAAGTGAAGAATGAATTTAGATATAAATAGATAAACACAATTAACTAAATTAGAGATAATTTTGGAATTTGTGATGACTAATGTTGTAACTTTCACAATTTGATTTAGAAGTTTAACTTGTGTGAAAGTAAATTTAATTCTAATTAAATAAGAACTAGTTGATTCTCTAGTTAGTTAGAAGACTTTAGGAACAAAAATTATTGTAATTGCCAAAAATAAAATCAAAGAGTTGAAATTAGTCATCCCATTAGATAAACCACAATCCCCTAACGCTTGCAATTGGATCAAACTCAAAACCTTTATTCTTGCTTATTATTATCATCTTATTCTCTTGGATACGACTCCTAAAATATTAGGAGATTTCGTTATATATAATGCGATTAGTCCTGTACGCTTGTAGGTTCTGACTGTTTTAGTGTCTTAACAAATATTTTCTCAGCCCATACTTTGATTGGCTACAATGTTTATTGTTCATCATGAAATAGGAATCAATATCCCAAGATGCTTGTTCGCTTCAGGTTGGTGGCGCTTAAACAGATGAATGTCTTATTTATCTATATATGTACTCTTCTCACCAACGTGGAGATTGAGTCCTCCCCTCAGTGACAGTGGAGCCCAACTATATGGTGGACGCTCCCATAGAAGTTCTGATGCACTTCTCATCGAATTTTATTTCGACGTTTAATTCCAATTTCAATAATAAAATTGATTCTTCTCAGTTTGAATGGAATGAGACTTTATCATATGGAATGGATTGGTAAATTACTTTATTGCCCTTCAATATTAATTTTGATTTATGGGCTTGGCTGCTGATTCATGCACAAGGCAAGATGCTCACAACAGGAATCCACAAGGGAGCCAATATTCAATATAATATATAACACACACATATTATTTCTAGGGGTGTTCACTAAACCCGGTGGCTCAGTTGGCTTGGTATGTCTTGAGGATTTCGGGCCGAGCTGGGCCAGAGAGAAGAGGAAAAGGGCTATAGTGCAAATATCGGGTCAAAAGACCCCAGGCTGGGTCAGGCCTCGGGCAACAACTATACCCGTTCTGGCCCAGCCTGGTTATTTTTTTTTTATGCTATACCTCAATTAATATTTTAATAATTCCTAAAATTATCTCTTATATTATACCTCAACTTGAATGTTTTCTATTGATCAATGATCGATTTTGCTACTTTATATTAGATAGAAGTTATTAAAACTCTTTGAGATAATTACTTCAATAGTTCTATTTTTCCATTAGATATTTTCAATAGCTATACTTTCTTATTTTGTTAATTTTGCATCTTTTCCAATGTGCCTATTTATATTAAATTATTAACTGCACCTGTTGAATGATATATATTTTGTAAATATTTCCAATTGTTTTTTTAAGATTAATTTGCTAGGATCATTATGGCTATTGTTTTCCAGTTAATATAGATAATAGAATGGCGTTGAAAAATATTTATTGAAAAAAAAAATACAATAAGTCATCTCATTCCCACAATATCGGGTCCAGCCTAGCCCAGTATTGTCTTGGCTCGGTCCTCTGGGCCTTGGGCCTACTACCAGGCTAGGCAGAAACATGGGCCTCAAAATGAGGTCCAGCCCTTACTCGAGTAAAACACCGGGCTGGGGGGGGGGGTGTGGCCCGGCCTAATTCGGCCCATGAACAACCCTAATTATTTCAAAAATTCAAAATGAAAAAGTTAATACTTTAAGAATGCTAAAAATATTTTAATGTATTTTTGAATATATAAAATCATTAAAAATGTTTACTAATTAAGAACATTAAAATTAAATATTTTACTTTTGTTTATTAAATAGATGTAAAAATATTTTTAAGAATTAAAAAAGTTAATAACAGATAATTTAATATATTTTTGTTGAGCATATCATATTGTTTGATCAAACACAAACTTTTTTATCAAATACAAATTTTTATTCCTTATCTTAGCATACCAAACATAATTATTTCACTACATTAAATCTTATTTCTATTTCTTTCTTTGGTGGGCCCAAGGTATTTCTCACCCGATAACCAAAAATTAATTCCTTCAAGATGTATACATATGACTTAAATTGGTTTTATATTTCTCAATTAAATTTTTTCCATATACAATCTTATTTCTACTTTTATTGTCATTCTCATTCCCATTTCTATAAATTATTTAACCAACCAAACGAAAGATAGTAATGACTCGAGTCAAGATTTGCAACCCAGAAACGGAAGACTCAAAAGAGACACGGATAACAAATAATATTGTGCGAAAGTTCCTGGAAATTAAGTTAGATTTGTATATATGGTTAGTAAGTTTGGTTTCTCGCCCAATGCGAAAGTTCCTGGAAATTAAGTTGCACTTGGGCCAAGACGTCAATGCGTCTCCGCCTCACTTCATTTGCGGCCGACTAACTTAATTTATAAGCTATAGTGGGAATGAATGAGGCATGCATGACTTGAGGGAGACAATGGGAGGAAGACAAAACTTGCATGGTTACTCCCTCGGGTCTCATTCTCATATGTCATATTCTAAAAAATAATTGTTGGTTGTCAATATAAATTATTTTAGAGAATTAATGAATTATTAATGATTTGTTTTCAAATTTATCTTTCACAATTATAAGAGAAAAAATAATCAAAACAGTTATGTGAAGAGGAATAAAAGATAGAGATTAATTAAGATAATGTTAGAATTTAATTTAATGAGTTCAAATAAATTTAACCAATTTTTAAAAAATTTAAGGCCATTAAAATGCATGTCCAACATACATAAATAATTATAAATATTATATGTAATTGGATTTATCTATACTAAATTTAAACGGTCTAAATTTTGTGAACTCTATTTTAAAAATTTGAGAAAAATTGGTATATTTTCATATAGAATAAATAAATAAATTTTAATTTTTGTGAAATCTTAGTAATATTGTTATATATGTTTCTAACCAATCGTGAACCTACGTTTGGCTGAGACTAGATGCCCCCTTCCCTTAGTTTCTTGACAAATACGTGCGAATATGTATAAAGATTCATATTATGTTGATCATTCTATTTTTTTTTCTTTTTTGGTAAAACCGTTTGATATTTGATCGCTAATTTGAACTTCAAATAATCTGGATCATGCCGTGTCATTAATCCTTTTATTTTGAGCCCTTTGTTTTTGAAACCCCAACCAAAATTACAAAACAAGACGGCATCAAGAGATAGAGCAAAATAAAATTAAAATGGATTTGAGAGGCATCAATAAACATGGAGCAGGATAGGGTTTTGAGAGCTTGGAATGGTTGAGAGGGGGAAATAGAGGAAGAAAAGAAGAGGAACAAAAAAATGAAGAGACATAACATGAGCAATAAAGTCAAACATAGAAAGATAAAGCCAAGGTTGGTAGAGGAAGAAAGTGAAGGACAGCGCATAATGTGGAAGAGGGTGCTGAGATTCGGTTTGATAATGGACCCATATAAAAATTACTTGTATTTTTTCGGCCTGAAACTCCTTCCTCGTATTACATATAACAGAGTTTTGAAAAAAATTCTTTCAATCCCAATTATGAGACACAATTAGCCTATATATATATATATATGGTATTAAATAATTTATTTTAATTATATTTCCTCCATTTCAAAATATAGGGCAGATTTAAGTACCTCATTTTCACCAAATAAAGTAATTAAAATTAGTTACATGTTTTAAATTTTTAGAAAAATTATCATAATTTTTCAAAATTAACCTCGTTAAGTTATTTCACCTTAATTATTATTATCTCTTTTAATCTCTTTCCACTATAAAAAAAAAATTATGTACCAACTTTGATTGAGGTATATCATAAATTGGGGTAAAAATAGAACAAAAATATTAAATGGTTGCTAACTTCCACATAGAGGGAGTACCTTTTATTAAATATATTCTATTTCTTTCACTTTTGTAGGTAAAAATTAATTAAGATAGAAGTAGTGATTAAATATTATTAAATTAGGATAAAAGTTTAGATATTAAATTAGAGGCATTTGTAAAAAAATATATATCTTCAGTTTGTGAAACATTTAAGACTATTGACTACTTTTACCAACTTTTGTTTTAATATGAATGAAATAATTATTGGTACATTATATTCAATATCGGAGGTAATACTATTTATATCTATATTTGTTTTATGCACTTCATATTATGTATTTGTTATACTTTTTGTGATGAAATCATTTATTTAATATAATTATCTATTTTATTTTCTAATAAAATCATTTATTTGTTATGTTTTTATTTATTATTTTTCATGTTATGTCTTTGTTAAATTTATTAGTGAAATTAATTATCTAACTTTCGTTTATTTTAGGTTTAAGGGTCTCGTCTGGACCTAAGCTTTAGGATGTCACACCTCCTCCCTCCCTCTTCTCTCGCACTCGATGATTGCAGCGATTGTGCCAAGAGGAACATGTCGGTGTTGCCTCATCCATGCTAGCCTCCATATTCTATTTATTAATTAATAAATTTGAAATGCAGACTTCGAAAAATTTGTGTTGCAGGCTTGTTGCCATTCAACTTTATTGTTGATGATTATCTTTCATTTTAAAAAATGTACATGTTTAATATATGATTATATAGTCTAAATTCGCTCATATATATACTTCTTTTATTTGTTTATATGTCACATCAAAGTTCCGTAGGATCTCATACTACGAGTAAAAGTCAAATGGCAATACCCTTTGGGGCACTAAAAATAATGCTAGTGGTCATTTTAGTTTAACATGTGGGAGATTCAAAACATCCCTAAACCCAAACTTGGTTCTTTGATTTCTTAATTCAACCTTCTTGCCACGGAAATAATAAGAAAATGATTTTTTTTGTATGAATTATTTTGTATTTTGTGTGACTTATCCTTCCATCTTCCTTGTTCACACATATTCAAGGACATCCTAATGTGTGTGTGTGTGTTTTTTTATCGGTATCCTAAATCAGTTTCATTTTAATTAAATAATTTATTGGGGTTCAAACTAATTTAAATCAAGTCAAATAAAAATATTTTGAGCAACAAGCTCTACCACCATATTAAACTCTCTTGTATTCCCAAGCTCAAACTCAAGATTTTTTGTTAAGTTAATATAACTCTTTTACCAGTTGAACTAAGCACTTAGTGGTTAATGCCACTAATATTATTCCACTGAGTTGCTCCTGTTTTACTCAATTACTCCTCTGCGAAGTTGTGATTTTTGAAGCCTGTTTGATTTGTTCATAAATTTTGCTCAATTTTCGGTTGACAAAACATGCCAATTCCGTACAAACTAACATATGCCGTGCTATTCATAACCTCTTAATATTATAATTTTTTAGAATTTTTAATTACTCCCTCTGATCTAAAATTGTGTGTATATATATATATAAAGAAAAAAAACTACTTTTACACGTACCAATATTATTTGTTGAAGTAGTTAATCTAATTTAATTTGTATTTAAACATAACCCCTCTATCCCATATCTTTTTTTTTTCGTCATCCCCCCCATACCATATCTATTGTTGTTGTTTTAGAATTTCCGTTTCGTCTCAATATCACTATTGTTGTTTTATAAATCCAATATATAGTTAATTGTTGTTTTCTATCTATACTCTCATTTATTAATCATATTTTTTCTTCTCTTTCAGTCTTTCTTATCTCCTACTTATTCTTTTTAAGTTCAATTCATTTCCAAAACTTTTTAAATGAGGGTCTTCGAGTCCTTGCATAGTATTATTTTACATTATTAAAAATTTCTTAATTTTTGTGCCATAACCTTAAACTATACTCCCTCCATTTTAAAATACAGGATAAATTTAATGGGAAATAATATTTCAAAATATAAATCAGTTTGTGAAAATTAGCAATCATTTAATATTTTTATTCTATTTTTGCCCCGTTATGATAGACCTCAAAAAGTGGGTACTTGACTTTTTTTATGATAAAGAGAGATTAAAAAGGATAGTAATGATTAAGATGGGGTAACAAGGATAGTTTTGGAAAATTAAGATAATTTTTGAAAAAATTGAAATGTATAACTAACTTTAATTATTCTTATTGACAAAAGTGTGATAGATAAATTTGTTTTATATTTTAAAATGCGGGGAACAATAGATATGAGATAGAATGCGAGAGAATATATGGATGATTAGACATTTAAATAATAAAATGGACATGAATTCGATTGTCGACCACTCAAGAATGTCATCTATGACTCACTCTAGAACTTTTCTTTCTTAAGAAGCTAAGCACTCTGTCCTCCCTCTTTTCCGGGTAGATGCACATTAAAACATAGATATATACTAATAAGCAGTATATACCGCCGCCAAGTGCCACAAACATGGGTTGAGAAAGTTTCAGCAAATTTAATAAGGGAAATTACATTTTAAGAACTAAAATAATAAATTTATTATAAAATAGAATCTATTACTATTAATTTTCTTAATTTTACTACTTAATATTTAAAATTTTAACACTTTTCATCAACTTGCTATTAGGGTAAACTGTAGTCTTATTATCTTTCAACACATTTAATATTCTATTACTTCCTTTATTCTTTAATATAAAACCATTTTAACTTAATTATGTGGATTAAGGATGATAGTTAAAATTAGTTAACTACTATGATCTTTTAAAAAATCATACTGTTTTTCCAAAATTATCCTTATTGCATTCCTTTTTCTTTTTTTCTTGCATGAATTAATTAGGGGTATTTTTTGGTAATGTATAATAAATATTGTTTTGTATTTTAAAAAAATTCTATATTTAAGACCATGACAAAAGACCATATATTTAGGATAAGAGGGAGTAATTAATAACAAGGTAGGAGATCACAACAAAAATGGCAATGTCAACAACTATAAATCCATATGTATGAGATATGTGATTTGGATGGTCTAAATTTAAAGTTTTAGGTTTTAATTTTTTAAATAATGTTTTTTAAAATTATTTTTTTAAAAAAAATAACAATTATAAAATTATTCTTATTTTAGATTCTGTATTTAATAAAATAAAATATATAAAAAATATAATAAAATTAAATTAAATTTGAACCATTTAATTTTAATTTTAATTTTGATGGTCTAGAGTGATGAGCACTGAGTATACTCTTTTGTGCATTAGTGTATATATATGCACCCATGTCTACTTGACCGCATGCTAATTTTTATATATGAATTTCCGGGAATTGAAAATCAATTTATATGAAACTCCTGGATTAATGGACATCCCCAACAGCCCTTCTCCAATTCAACAAAAATAAAAAAAAGTAAAAATTGTATAAAATATGTACTTGATTTGACTTATCTAAATTAAAATTATTAGTATTTTTTAATCTTTAGTTAACTTTTATTTATTTTTTTGAACTATATCGGGAAATTTAAAACCCTAAAACTTGATCGTATGTGATAGCCATGATAATTTAGATCTCTTCCCCATTTATAATGATGGAAATATTTATTAATACATAAGTAGATTAAGATTGATGCTCTTAAAAAAAACACAATTTTTTGTCATCTTCATCAAGTGGGGCATACGGATTCGAGAGTCAAGGTCGACATGGACGTTCTTTTTAATTAATGTAATTAAGATTCGCGGTATTTTCGCTGATGGGATAGCTAGCTGATATTATTAATTATTAAATTATAAAAATAAAAAAGCAAAGTAACAGTATTTGTTGTTTCAGCTATATATATATATATAGATATCGATGATGACGATGATTATAGACACAAATGCTTTCATTTCATGTTTAATTCTTTCACTACACCAAATACAGAGAGAAACAATGTTTAATAACCATCGCCAAAGCTTTTCTTCACGAAGGCCAATTCCTAATGTTAATGTTTATATTCTCAATTACTTTCAAGAACCCTCTTCCTCCAACCCCATCTTCGCTCCCATGATTCCCGTTCTACTTAATTTCCTCCAAGTACGAAGCTCATCAGGGGCGAATCCCTCACAATTTGAGCTTCATCCTATAACTTTCGTGGTTTCTATTGCGTGTTCTGTTGCATATTACATGATTGTTGCAGCTAAGTTGATGTTTCCTGGTTTTGCTTCTCAGTTTGATGTCTTTATCTCTGTGTTTGGCTCTTTGGCTGTTGGCACTCTAATATCCATGATTCTGCAACTTCCATGGTGGTCAATTTTTTTTATAGTATCATTTCTTCTTGGCTTCGTTAAGTTGGTCAGCAAATTTTATGCAATATGTCGCAATATACGCCCCCAGCCAAGACCTACACATCCACTCTTGCCTTTACAAAATGTTATGTTTAATCCTTAGGTCAATAAATATTGACTCGGAACAGTACATGTTACCTTAATTTTACCATTCAAATAAGAGTTTGAATTCCAACACCAACATGTCAAGAATTCTATACGAATTTGGATCATCTTCATTCATCTCCATTAATGTTGTAAAAGCCAGACCAGAGATTGGCCGACTTGATCGAAAAAACCGGTGAACCTGTACCTAGTCCGATCTGAAATAATGAGTGAACCGTAGGGTAAAAGGAAACCTGTCATGAGCTGCTAAACTGGCCAAACCAACTGGCTTTACAAGCCAGCCAAACGGTTCAGACTTTCTTTCATTGAAAAAGGAGCTGCAGCGTAGAGCGGTGGAGGAAACGTGAAGAAGATACGTGAAGCAAATAATGAAGAAGGACGTGAAGAGGAGCTAGGAAAAAAATGGAGGACGGGAAGAAGATATGAAAATCTTGTTTGAAAAGAAAAAGAAGATAACGATCTTACCAAATAAGAAGATCTAGTTAACGCAGAGAATGAAAGAAGAAAAACGAAGTGGCACGCAACTTCAACTTTCTGGTTTCTGCCCTTTGTGAGCTGTGTTGAGTTAATAGCTGAGTACAAAATCCCATGCATAATCATTCAGGTCGGGCCAGTGAGGGGTCTTTTTGCTCCTTTCCAAGTTTTTGTTTTACTATCTGTGTACCAATTTATAAAATTCTTTATAAAAATTTTTCTATCTCATAATTTCTCCTATTAATAAAAACTATTATTTTAGGGTTTTAAAATTTTTTTATAATATTTATCACTTTAGAATATCAATGAAATACTCCATCCATCCCTTAATATAAGGGATAAAAGAGAAAATCACACAAATCAAATCAAGAAAAATAATAAATTTGTCTGAAATATAAAATAATTTCTAAGAATATCCTGATTTAATATTAATTACTTTTACATCATGCAATTAATATAAAAAAATTATATTAAAAAATTTTTATCTTAATTAGAGGTATTTTTGGAAAAAAAAAATTAGATACACTAGATAAATACCATATGTCCCATATATTTTGAAATATAGAAACTTCTCCAATTATCCATGATATGAAGGAACGGAGTGAGTATTAAGTATTCTTTTTACTATTTTACCCTTTATCAATATTTTTAATTCTTTCTTGATTTGTGTGAAACAAATTTAAGTGAATGGTGTTTTAGTAAAATATTATTAAATTTTACAACAATTTATATTATTTAATGATTTCGTTGACATTTTTAATGGACCGCGAGAAAATAATATAAGACTTTTTAAGGATTTGGTGAAACATTTATAAGCTTTTTTTTTTTAAATATCATTCATAAATTCACCCTGCATTTAACCCCTCTCTCTTGAGAAGAAAAATCAATAAAATTAATGAGCATGCTTTTGGAATGATAACAATTTTTTTTGGTAAAATTAAAATTTTTAACTAACTTTAACCACCATTCTTAATTTGTGTTATTTTTTTTAAAAGATCTTACAAATTGGAATGAAATGAGTAAAATATATAGCCATGAACTTTCTCTATTTCAAAACAATTGATATTTTGGATCTTTTTTTCTTGTTTTAAAACAATTGTTACATTACAATTTTCAAGATAATATTAATTGTATTATGATAAGTTTACCCTTAATAATGCCACTATTAATGAGTTTAGGTATTCATAAATAAGGGTATTATAGTAAAATTTACTCTTATTTTTGCTAATCACTGTTATTTATTAACTTTTTTAATACATAACTCCAAAAATAAGAAATGGGTGGAGTGTTTTGAATGATTTTCATCTCTCTTTCTTTGTCAATGTGCACAACCCTTCAAGCCTTTTGGTTCAATTATTATGAGCTTGTGAGATGTAATAGGAATGGATATAAAGGAAAGAGATGTAAATAAAATATAGGAAATTTTGTCTGATATGATATTGAAGGAGGTGTGAAATAAATTTATTTTTTATATTTTTTATAAAAGGTATTATGGTATTTTTATTTCATTTATAAGCATATAATCTGAATTACATAAGTTTTTAAATATAAAATTATTTATATATTAGTATATAATCAACTTTACGTATATAATTCAAATTACATATATTTTGATAAACCAAACACAATAATTCTTGTGATATAAATTCATTTATATCCCTCCATATAACATCTAAACAAATCAAATGAGGTGTTGATGTGAAAAGACATACTACTACTGGTCAAACCTATTTTAACACACTACCACTGGGCAAACTAGGCACGACCTAATGCACGTGAGGATAAGAAACTTTGGTTTTTGGCCTTTACTAGAAAAATGTAGCAAAAAATTATGCTTAGAGAAAATAAGAAAGAAAAGATAATTTAGCATTAAATTATGCTATTATGATATAATAATGAGGAAGTGGCATGCTCCTTCTAGCCTAAAGTATAAATCTTGTTTTAAAATTTTTTTATTTAAAATATAAGTTTTATTTAATAATTTATAAAGCATCAAATATCTTTTTTTATTTTATCATTATTTACAATTAAATGTAAGAAATATAATAAATGATATGAAAATTGTAGAGACTTTGAATGTGAAGCATTAAATATGAATAATATTAGAAAATAATATATTTTTTGATAAATTTAATAAATAAAACTACCTCCCTTATTTTCTTTGAAATTAGTTTAATTGAACTAATTTTGGACCAGAGGGAATACTATAGTACATAAATTTCAATACACCAAAAATAAATGCATTTGTACGTAACATTATTTTTTTATTAATGATTAATTTTTAATAAATAAAATTCTGATTAAGTATTCATACTATTAGTTAATTTAAACCTTTTTTGTGCTTTTTTATTTCTTTATATAAAATAATCTATATAAATATAAAAATTTATACATTTTTGTGCTTTACTTGTTGGACAAAAGTTCCATTTATATACAATAATCACATTGGAACAGATTCGTTCTATGGATCCCTTATTAAGTTAATTACTTATAAACCTGATTTGTCGTTTCTCGGCTGCTTTAAAGAATGGTGAGTGTATAATTAGTGGGATCGTTAAATAAAATGGGTCGGTAGCCGGTGTTGCAAAAGTCATTTTCTTTTTTTGACATTTTGTCCTTGTGACCCTAACTAACGCAATTTCTATGTCAATTACTCACAAATCCTTTAAAAATTTTAAACTGTTTGTATGCCTCAAATCCAACATGTACTTTTATATATTCTTAAAAACTAGCATTTTCTTCGTGCAACTGCATGGAGATTTAAACTTTTTTAGGAAAAAAAAAGCATGTAAATCAATAACAGCATTATCATATACATTAATTTTATTTACACATATTTATAATAGTTTATAATCCATACAACAATGTACCATATTTAACTTTAAATAATATACAAGATTCTCGAAGAGAGAAAAAAACAAATAAGACTCATAAAGCCCTTATGGCATGTGAACAAAATATTTTAAGTAACTAGATTGTCTTATCCCAAATATTAAAAATTTATAAAAAGATATAAAAATTAATCAAACAATTTATAACTAACTAATAAAGATTTAAAAATTATTTTGAAGAAAGAAAAAATGGAGGGAGATTAAATAAAAAATAATGAAAAATTAATGAGGAAACGTAAAAAAATATTAATTTTAAAAAATATTAATTTAAAATAAAAATATATGTTAAAAAGATTTTAATAAAAAAGATAATTTCAGAAAAAAAATACTTATATATTTTTTCTTATATGCTTTTCTAGTTGTTTTTCAATTAAAAGTTATTATGTGTATTGTTTTTTAATAAATTATGGATTTAGTTATTAATTATATATATTAAAAGTATGAAAAACATATAGAAAATATATAATTTTAGTCATTTTAATTTAAAAATGGCACATAAAAATATTATTTAAAATTAAAATAAATAATAAGAATTGAAAAAAAAGATAATTTAAAAAATAATAATACGGTGCTCACCTGAACCATGAAACTAAAATTATATAAAAAATATAAAATAAAAAAATTAGAGATAATGGGGACAGAAATTGAGATCATGAAAAAGATTTTGAAGATTTTTAGTAAAATTTTATAGTTAAAAATAGAGAAAGTGCCATTCATATGGCACTACTATGAATAATACTTTCCTTTCAGAAATATTGTAATATAATGGTTATAAAAAAATATTATATAAGGGATTCTACAATTACAATGGATTCTATTTTTCTAGGGGTGGATTCAAAAGAAATTGGGGTGTGGATTTTTTTTAATTTTAAAAAAAATAATTTTGCTTTTTAGTAAAATAAAATAGATTAATCTAATTAGTGTAAAAAAGTAATTTTGGAAAAAATTCCCAATAAGATAACTAAAATTTTCAAGTAACATTTAAAAATTTTTAATGCATCACAACAATTTTATCACTCCATATTTTCATATTTTAGTGTAAAAAAAAGTAGTACTAAAAAATATTTTCACTTGGGATGGCCAAAATTTTCAACTGACATTTTAAATTTTTTTAACTGACTGTAACAGTTTCCAACACTATATTTTAAAAGGTACTTTTGTCCACTATAAAAAGTTCATTGGCCGAGGACCTAATTCCCTCCTAGGAATTTACAAACCAATTTTTTTCTTCTGCCAGTAACCTATATCATTTTTAGGGATTGACAAATTTCGAAATCCTTTGTTTCTTTCTTAGCAGATCCTCTCAGGTGTGGTTTTCACTTTTCCCCATTGAATAATCTAGCGTGTACGTAGTCCTAAACCACATGTTTAAAAGAAATTTTCCATTATATTTTTCGGTAGAACTTTTATCCGCCCTCATTCATATTTTAAAGTCAAATATATTTATATATTTAAAAACATACTTACTTTATATATTGATGATAAAAATAAATTTTATAAAATATAATATATTTTTACGAAGGTCTTTACCTTCATTTTGTAAAAAATGACTAATAACATACCCTAAAATGTTACGACTACATTTGAATTGATGATTTTTATAAATATAGATGATTTTTATCTTTATTTCTCAAGAAAAGGAAAGGGGAATGTTGTCTGGGGATAGTCATACCCACGCCGTTTATTCTGGGCAGCAAAGTTTATGGGCTGTGTCCTTCAACGTGAATATCTTCAGTCCCTCTCACCAGCCCTCTTCCCCTCCACCCTCATCCATTTTCGCTCCCATCATTCCCATCTTGCTTAATTTCCTCCAAATACGAAGCTCAGGGACAGATCCCTCAACATTTGGGCTTCGTCCTATGACTTTCATGGCTTCGGTTGTATGCTCAGTTGCATATTACTTCACCGCAGCAGCTAAGTTCATGTTCCCTGCTTTTACTTCCCAGTTTAAAGTCCTCATGTTTGTGTTTGCATCTTTCACTGTGGCCATTTTGATATCCTTGATTCTACAATTACCATGGTAGTCAATTTTCTTCATTCTATTATTACTAGTTGGGTTCTTTAAGCTGGTCCACAAACTTATGGAATATGTGGCAATATACGTCATCGGCCTAGACTCAAACAACCAATGTTGCCATTATATCATGTCATATTCAATCATAATCATTAGAGGATAAAAATTGATTCACAAGAATGGTTCTTAGCTTAATTTAGGATATTTTCATGTACCTTCAATTTTATTTGATTTTATTTCTTTCTTTTTCTTCTCTGTTTAAATGCTTTCTAGATTTTTTATATGTTAAGAATACATTTGAATATGAATATTTGGAATATAGCCAACTGTTATTCTAGTAGTGGAAAATAAGTCCAACGCTCTGACTGTACAATCCTTTTTCATTTCTTAAATTTGCATATTCCGTCTCTGTGCTGTTCAATTCTCGTCTCATTTTACTTTATTTGAACTTTTAATGCCATTCTTTTTCCGTTTCATCCCCAAACATATTATGCATTGGGTTTTCAAAGTGCTTCAAACGGCTTTGGCCCTTTTGTTATTGACGACAGTGAAATTAGCCCCATTCCTTTTGCACAACCAGATGGGGATGTTGTCATTTTCAGTGGGACTGGTTTATCCAGAATCACGCAGTTAATATATCTCGTGTTAATTTTTTAGGGTTTGGTTTATGCATATTGGTGATGGGGTTGATTTTGATTGGCCTCTTTTATTTGCGCGTCTCTTAAATTTAGGCCCTGCATATTATAACTTCAAATTATATTGGAATTAAAAGTGTTGTATCATGCTACTGGACAACTACTGCTTTCATGACCTTGTTGTTAGTGAAATATTGAGTTATATATTATCCTTTAAAATGTTATCTAGCAGCACTTTGCAGGGTAAGTTCTTGGAAGAGTTGGAATATTTAGTAGCCTTTAATGCGGGAGTTTCAACTACTTTGAACTTCAGAATTCAGAAGGGGCATTACACAAGTCAATCGACTTTGGTATAGTTAAAAGTTCAACAACAGGGATGTCAAATCAATGTTGCTTTTGCTTCCTTCAGTTAAGATTCTGAATAAAAAAAACCACGGATTTGTTGACTTTATGATATTAAATCTGAATTTAATGCTTTACTTGTAATTTACTCAAAATCAGTTCTGTCATTGAGGTTCATCAATTACTTTTATTTACCCAATATATGAAGGTAACAGTAGTTCATCATTGTTGATGACCAATATGGATTGGCCTACTGAGATTATGTCTGAATCTTAGAAGAGGAATCATGCCTATATCTTAAATTTCTTTTTGTCATGACGGGTATGAGCTACTTTAGCATATAGTTTGTTTTATGGCTGCAAGAAAATAACAAGGCAACCATCTCCATCTTTGATGGTTTCACGTACCTGTTTACTTCATGTACTAAGGTTGCCTTGTAGATTAGTCAAAATACATGTGCCAGTGGAACTCGTCCCAATCCTCAAGGGTCCTTTCAGTATGCCTCCATTAATATATCTGACACTTATGTGTTAAAGGTGCCACTGGTGGCAATCAATGGCAAAGTTGGAGCTACACAACAATGACACCACAATACAGAGTTCTCACTGATTAATCAACGAGTCTATTTTTTAATGGCCCTCGATACATGTCATCATCTCAGTTATTCATCAAATCTAATGGTCATAATTGCTTTTAGTTGACCTTAGAGGGTTCCTTACCCCAGCTGATCAAGTTGACGGCAACGTATGTCAAGAGCCAAACGAAACTTCCTGGAATCTCCCCACAATAATACCCTGTATAAATATATGTCTTCATCATTCTTTCTCCACAACACACAACACAATGAGAATATTGTACAGGAATAGTCATACTCACACCGTTTATTCTGGGGGGCAACAAATTCAATGGGCTATGTCCTTCAACGTGAATATCTACAACTCCTCTCAGTCTCACTACCCTCTTTCTCTCCATCTCCATCTATCTTCGCTCCTATCATTCCTATTCTACTTAATTTCCTCCAAATACGAACCTCGGGGACCAATCCCTCACCGTTTAAGCTTCCTCCTCTGACTTTCATGGCTTCTGTTGCATCTTCAGTTGCATATTACTTCACTTCTGCAGCTGCTAAGTTCATGTTCCCTGCTTTTGCTTCCCAGTTGGGAGTGCTCATGTCTGTGTTTGGCTCTCTCACTGTGGCTACTCTTATATCCTTGATTCTGGAGCTTCCGTGGTGGTCAATTTTCTTCATTGTACTATTTATAGGTGGTTTCTTTAAGCTGGTTCTTTATAGAATGTATGGCAATATAAGTCACCAGCCTAGACCGATACAACCCATCTTGCCATTATCTCATGCTATATTCAATCATAATCATTAGAAGATAAAAATTGATGCAGAAGAATAGTTCTTATCTTAATTTAGGGTACTTTCATGTACCTTTCTATTTTATTTATTTCTTTCTTTTTCGTCTTTATTCAAATCCTGTCTGATATTTCTTATATGTTACGACTACATTTGAATTGAGTAGCTGGAACCCAATTGTTATTCTACTGGAATATGAATCCAATGCTCGCACTGTACAACTTTTTCATTTCTTAATAATTTCTTAATAAGTCTATGTACTGTTCAATTCGTCTATATGTTGTTAAATTCTTGTCTAATTTTTCATTCAACTTTTAATACCATTCTTTTCTCCTTTTATCCCCAAAACATAGTATGCTCTTGGTTTTCAAAGAGCTTCTGGTGGCTTTGGACCTTTGTTATCCACAACAGCAAAATTATCCCCATCCCTTTTGCTCAACCAGATGGAGATATTGTCATTTTGATTGGTTACTGGTCTATTCAGAATCACACAATTAATAATTCTCGTGTTAATTTTTTTAGGGTTTTGGTTCTTATTTTGTACACATTGGTATTGAGGTTTGTTCTGATTGGTTTCTTTTATGTACATCTCTTAAATTTAGGCCATGTGAGCAACACTTTATGCTGAACAAGATCTTGGCAAGCCAGATGGAGTTCTTATCTGTGGGAAGAGGCGTTACTGGTACAACACCACTCTTGTTCCGGATGGTATTGTGTAAGAAATATTCATGTTGATCCTTGTGTTATTACTTCTCACTTTTAAAAATATCATGCTTCCATTGATGCGCCTTCTTTTTTTTTTTGGCTTTTCTTTTTTCCATTGAATAGAGTGTTCCCAATTCCCATTACTCAAAATTTTTTTTTCATGTGCAGTTATGTTATTTTGTAAATTTAATTGTTTCAATTGCTTTGGTTTTTCAAGTAATTTTTCTAAATAAATTCTTTCTTGCTGAAAAAATATCTCATTTTCATGTGCGAAGGTCTATACCTTCATTTCCTGATTGCTATTGCTGCATGTTTAGTGATTATGTAAATTGTTTTTTAATGATTCTTCTTTTAAATGTTTTTTACAATTTGGATTAGTGTCTTTGGAGGGTTTCTTGTGTGTGCCTTCAATCAGCTATTCAACCAGGATGTAACTACTTAAATTTGGTGTTAGAACTTAAAATTAGATTGGAATTAATGGTGTTTTATCATGCTGCTTGGCTATAGCTACTTTCATAACCTTGTTGTCACTGAAATATTATGTTATATTTTGTCCTCTAAAATGCCATCTAGTACTTTGCTGGGCAAGTTTTTGGATCAGTTTAAATATTGATTGAGAATAAAAAAATATATATATATGGCAGGCTAGACTTGTTGGATTTGTGTTTGTATTGTGGGAATTTCAACTACCTTGAACTCCATAATTCCACATGGTGCAAGCAATGAGCTAGTTCTTCTTGTGCATCACCAAAACAGTCTAGAATGGAAAACTAATCAACTTGTCAAATTTTCTCTTATATTTTTTTTGTATGCGCACCAAGAGTATCTCTTGTATTTGATCCATGTAAAACTGAAACTGATAGTGGGATTTCTGTATGGTCACTATTAGATTTCGTAAGAATTTTCTTTTTCTAAATTTTTTCCATTTATGTATTGGTCTATTCTTGTTTCTCTTTTCTTTATTCATTCTTTTTTCGTTTTCCCCCCGATCATAGTATGCTCATGCTTTCAGATGAACTAGAGAACAACTTTGATTTTTGAAAAGAATACCCCTGGTTTTACTGTTCCATAAAATCTTATTGCAGGTCATAGCTATCTATGGGAAATTTCCTGATCCTCTTATCAACATTACTTCAAATAACAATGTTATTATTAATGTGTGGAATGAATTGGACGAAGATCCCCTCATTACTTGGTTCCATTTCTTCTGAATGTCATTTTATACGATTGTTTCCTTGGTTCAGTGCTTTTAATTTGACAAAATTTTCATGTGGTTTTACTAAAAAAAAAAAAAAACTTTCATGCGGTTGTGGTAGGCCTGATGTTCAACTGCGGCATGATTCATGGCTGGATGGTGTTCTTGGCACAAATTGTTCAAGTCAAAGATCAAATTGGAAGTTACTTTTACTTTCCTTCCCTTGGTTTTTAAAGAGCTTTTGGTGGTTTTGGACCCTTTCTTATAAATAACAGGGAAATTGTCCCCATTCCTTTTGCTCAACCAGATGGGGATATTGTCATTTTAATTGGCCCGAAGTGGCCGGGCTGGACCGGGTCAACCGGGCATTCGGTCATGCTATTCAGCTCTATATAATAATGTCTTTAATCACTCTGTTCAGACATTGATTTCTTTTGACTTTGGGATGGGCTATGGTGACTGGTCAGAAAATTCTAGAGGTTCATATAATAAATGGGATGCAATTGCACGCTGCGCAACTCAGGTTTGTTTTCCTTATGAAAATATACAATCACTCTGCTGACACGTCAAAGCTGTCCATTTATATGCTCCATGGCCATATTGCTATTGTGACGTTGTCTTTGCCAGCATTAATATCTTTTATATTTGCTGATTCTGCATCGTTTTTGCACAGCTTTTAAAACTAATAGATGAATATTTCCCTCTATCACATCATGTAAGTTTTTAACCAACTGAATTGATCTTCAATGTTGCTTTGCTCAGTTTTTTTTTTTTTTTTTCATCTGAACATCTCTCAGCTACTGAGAATAAGCTTGGGCTTTCCAAATCCAACTGCAAGTTCAGAGTAACTTGAGCTGATTTTGATTCTAAATAGTAGATTTTTAACTATTGAGTTGGCCAGATAAGTGGTTTCGGACTCCGTCAAAAGCTCTATAGATCCTGCTTCTGAGATTATGCACATATACTTGAGTCTGAGTTATCACTAGCCGAAATTTCAGATTTGAATGAATGAATAGGTGATGATGTTGGACTTAAGAGACCTAGAAGCACAAATAGTCCAATTATGTGAGTGTTTGGCACTCATACTGCTGGCCTGTATATGTGAGTGTTTATTCTTCGTAGCAAGTGACTGGTACGTTGCCATGCAATAATCTTCAACCTTTGAGGGATTTGAGTTCTATGTCTTGTGTTTGAAGTGTCCATGTTCCCAATGAATGGGCTTTTCCTGAGGCATGGACAGCAATCCTTGTTTCTCTTGACAATGCTGGATCATGGAACCTGAGAGCAGAAAACCTGGACAGGTGGTATCTTGGCCAAGAAACATATCTGAGGATTGTCAATCCTGAAGAAAATGGTGAAACAGACATGGCTGCACCTAATGTTCTCTACTGTGGACCCCTCAAGTCTATGCAGAAGTATCTCATCTTTCCAACCGATCATTTATTTAATATAATTATTACATGTGAAAGGAAAAAAATATTATAAAGAAGTCAATAATATGATGTCATATGTTGTCTTTATATGATTGTTTCGTGAATTTTACCTGCAGGTAGCAGAACCACTCTTCTGCAGTTCGTACTTTTGGAGTATGCTTGAAGAAGCTTTACATGATGATGCTGCTCCTTTTTTACTGCCATCTTCATATCTAGCTAAGCTTCCCTGCTGTGCCTGTGCAGTTAGCATCTTTACAATTTCACTGATGTGTTGGGCTTTGGACATGTGTAGTAGGTCTGCCCGAAGCGTAATACTGATTATTAGGTTCCAAGTACTTTTTTTGGGGTGAAGAAGTTCTGGTGGTTCCCTCATTTTCTTTGTAATTTAGTTGTTGATGGACAAAAAGATGAAATAATTCTTCATATTTATGTGACGAATTCAAGAATTATTCGGTTCTTAGTACAATCTAATTCACAACTCAATTTAGATAATGGATCCATCCTGTGGTACTAAGAAGATGTTTTGAAAATAATCTTTTTATTTTTGAAAACATAAAAAAAAATATTTAATAAACTTGTTTTTTATAAACTGTTCTGAAAAATAGAAAAATAAAAGATCAGAAAACTCAGAATATTTTTAAGGTATTTTATAGTTTTTTTTTCTTGAAAAATACAAAAAAATGTGAAAAATATCTACCTCGTTAATGGTAAAGTTATAAATTTTGAATAACTCATCTAACATTCATTAGTTATGATTTTAAAAATAATTATTTAAATAAATTTTTTCATTTTTTTATTTTCAAAATTTATTCTTAAAAATAATTTTATAAAATTATTTTGAAAATAATAAAATAAAAAATACTATCAATTCCTAATTCTTGAAAGGTTTTATTATTATTTTTTATGTGGGGTCTTCACGAGGTATGTTGACTCCAAATTAGATCCTCTGCTACATATCTTCTCTCTAGCCTGTCTCCATCCCCAATCTCCCGCGTCAATGCAATCCAGTGGCCTAGCAAGAGCTGCTGAAATTTGTTCAGATACACCAAGCTTGTGGTACATTAGGCCAGAGTGTCTGGATTGATGTTGACTTTTCTATGGTATTTTCACTTTGAAATCCTGATTTCACACTCCTAAGTTTGAAAATAAAAATAAAAATATGGTGTTTTTCTTTTTCCTTTTTTTTAAACAATTATCCAATATATAATATTATTAACTAATTTAGATCTAAGTATTTTAGGCTCGAATAGTTTTTCTAATATGAATTTTTTTATCCACGAGATTCAATTTTAAAATTCTTTTTTTGGTCAATGATATTTCTTAATCGATAGTTAAACACTAATTCTTTTGAGACGTAAAGATCATTAAAATAAATTTTATATTTTTTAATAAAATTTTTTTCATACACACAATTAGGAATCAATCTCCAATGAATTTAAAAATTTATTTAACAAACAAGTCATTTGAGCAAAATTCAAAGAGAAACATGGTAGATAGTGTTATGAAGTAGAGCTTCTACTTCATATTAGCATTTGAACTTAGGACCATGAGGATGAAATATGCTCTTATTAATTATTATTATTATCTTTTTTTTAAATGAATGATGAAATCTTCACGTTAGTTGGTGTAGTTGCAATAACTGTTAAAATAGAATGACATGGCCCAATCGATCCCACTAAATTAAGGTATTGACAAAATTATAACAGTCTCCTGAAAGGTTCAGACCAAAAGGGTAGTGTGGCCCAGAATTATATATGATATTGGAAAACAACATATAACTGTTTTTCATTTTAATGTTAGATTTTTTCTTAATTTTAATATTTTTATGTTAAAAATAGAGTATAGGTTAAAAATTATCTTTTGATTATAATTTTTTAAAATTAACGAATATAAATAAAAAATAAAAAATTAAATCGTTAAATTGACAATGTCAGTTTAGAAAGAATGAACACAATTTTCAGGATATATATATATATATATATATATATATAAGCAACGGATGCCATAAAAAATTAAATCTAACAAACATTAATTGAAGGTGAGTGGTGTGTGGATTTGAGGGCTGTATTTCCATTTTTATGCTTTTATTTTTGGGCCAAGTGAATTTATGGGACTTGACATCCATTTTATACTTTGACACATAATATTTTATGTTGTGAAGTTTATTGGCGAAATCTTAAAATTTTATTTTCATTTATTGTTAAAATAAAAATACATTGATCTTTTTGTAGTGAATAAATAAAATGAATTTAAATTGATACTCATAGTCATGTACTTTTATATGCCGTTATCAAACTTGTTGGTTAATTTTGTCAACACATTTTAAACTGGCCACCCCATGGTTGCTAGACGTTTGCAGGGCCAAATGTAGTATTGTTTAATTAGTTCACAGAATATCAAGTGAACAAAAGGAATGACAAGGAAAGAAATAAAAAGGAAAAAATACATTTGATACGCAATGAAAATAAATATAGTTTGATGGGTGAATTTATCTTTGATTGGTTGAAAATAATGAAGTAATAGAAAAGAAATTAGAGTAAATGACTATGATACCTTTAGTATATAAACATAATATAAAATAATTGTTGTAAATTGTTATCATTAACAAAATGTGTCAAAATAATTATTTTTAATTACCATAATTAATAAAAATATAATAAAAAGTAATGTTAATTTTAAATAATAAAAAATATATTTTTTAATTTGAAATTCTATTTTTATCTTTTAACTAAATTTTTTAAATTTCCAATAGTACAAAAATTAAAAAAAAACACACTTAGAGATGGAATTGAAAAAATACACCACTAATTAATAGTCCTTCCTTCGATAGGTTGACCGAATATCTGCCACCAACTATACAAGAAAATGGAAAAATCTTGAAAAATTAAAAAAATACGAGAAAAAAAAAGTGGGACTAATCAACTGTTTTTTTTTTATTTCAATTAATTGTGGATATATGTATTTGATGATTAATGATTTCGATCACAACTCCTTTAAAGAAAAATTTAAACAGCTTATACAGTTCAAATCAAAGTGGTAGCTCTTGTGAAGGCTACATTACTTCCTATTAGATATTATCCAAAATATCCTATTACATACTTAGTTTCTCATGCAATTTTTTTTACCTAGCTAGGAGTCACATAATTTCACTGAGATAAATGTTTGGTTTATTACATTCCCATTCAACCTTCGACCTATTTCAATTTTTCATTTAAAAAAGATGTATAAAATATATATTTAATTTGAATGATCTAAATTTTATTATTTTTTATTTCCTTATTTTCTATTTGAAAAATCTGTATTATTTATACCTAACCTATAGAATTTGAATAAAATGCACATTTTTATACGTTTTCAAAGACATGCAAAAAATTATCAGACACATCGGGTAGATTGATACAGATGATGGTCACAGCTCACAAGCTTTTCAAATGTCAGCCATCAAACTTATTGGCCAGAAGAAAAAATGTCAGCTATCAAACTTGGATACTGAACTGAGATGGCGAAAGTAGCACATGAAGCCAGAAAAAGATGGCATAAGTGGCAAAGGATATGAAAAGCAAGTCAAGAGAAACCATACGTAAATCAGGAAAACCATATGTAAGCTTCAGGGGCCGACGCAGCATCAAGATTGTGGGGGGCCAAGTTTTAAAAATAATATATATTTTGTATTATTAATTTAATTTTTAATATTCATCATAATTAATTTTTCAGAATAATTGTATAATTTAAAAAAGTCATGAAAAGATAAATTATATATAGTTATATAATATTTTTAAAAATTATATATATATATAAAGTGAAATCATATATGTAATATATTAATTTTATGAAAAAAATTATAAAAAAATATTAAAATTTTATATTTGCAATACATTTATATGTCACTTGTATATTGATGATTCCAATATAAAAATTAGGATAGATTATCAAACTTCATAAAAATAAATTAATATATAGATACTTTAGAAATTATATGTTTACCATACTAAAAAACTCTTAATTAATATTATATGTAAATTAAATAACAAATTAAATCTATATTTATATAAATATATTTTTATGATAACTAAATCTAAATATTTAAAAAAAAATAGATTAACTGATAAAACAATATTGAGTACGATTCTTTTTTATCAAAAGTTAATATTAATCAATAACAAACATATTTTAATAAATTAATAAAATAGATATTTTATTTCATTTTAAATATATTAATAGTAAGTATAGTGTACATGTATATTATATTTATTTATTAATTGTGCGTCTGGCTTCCTCCTGGAATCTTCCTTAAGTGGCCTATAAATATCTGTCTTTATCGTTCTTCCTCAACAACAAACAACGAGAATGTCATACAGGAGCTGTCATACCCACACCGTTTATTCTGGGAGGCAGCAGATTCATTATGCTGTAGCCTTCAATGTGAATGTCTTCAGCTCCTCTAACAAACCCTCTTTCTCCCCACCTCCATCCATCTTCGCTCCCAGCATTCCCATCTTGCTTAATTTCCTCCAAATACGAAGCTCAGGGATGGATCCCTCTCCATTTGAGCTTCGTCCTATGACTTTCATGGCTTCTGTTGTATGCTCAGTTGCATATTACTTCACTGCAGCAGCTAAGTTCATGTTCCCTGCTTTTGCTTCCCAGTTTGAAGTACTCATGTTTGTGTTTGGCTCTCTCGCTGTGGCCACATTGATATCCTTGATTCTGAAGCTACCGCTGTGGTCAATTTTCTTCATTCTATTATTTCTAGGTGGGTTCTTTAAGCTGCTCCAAAAACTTTATGGAATATACGGCAATATACGTCACCAGCCTAGAGCCATACAAGCAATCTTGCCACTCCAATCATTAGAGGATAAAGATTGATTCAGAAGAATAGTTCTTACTTTATTCTAGCATATTCTCATGTACCATTTTTATTTTATTTTATTTCTTTATTGTTATTTCAAGAATATATTTGAATTGAATATTATGAATAGTCGAACGCTCTCACTGTACAATTATTTTTCACTTCTTAAATTTGTGTATTACGTCTCAAATCGGTGTTGGGATTTGTTCTGATTGGTTTCTTTTATGTGCATCTCTTAAATTTAGGCCCTGTGAGCAACACTTAATGCTGGAAAAGACCTTGGTATGATAGATGGAGTTCTTATTAATGGGATTGAGTATAGAACTATTAATGTTGATCCAGGTATTATTACTTTCCCCTTTATAGGGGATAATTTCCTAAACAAGTGATGCTTTATTTTTTTTTCTCCTATTAAAGGTATCACAGTTTCATTTATGCACCTTTTTCTGCTTTTCTTTTTGTATTGAATGGTAGAGTTGCCAACTGAACATTACTCATCGCGTTCCTATTTTCATGTTCAATCAAAGTATACTGAATGTGATATTCATGTTGGGTAGTCGTACTCTTTCTGGTTCCATGAACCAGAATGCAAGCACAGACTACTATATTTATGACAAGGAGGCATCAATGAACCAAGCAAAAAGTGTCAGGTTTGTCACTGTTTGAATTTGGCATAATGAAAAGTTCAACCATAGGGATTTCAAATCAATGTTGCTTTTGCTTCCTTCAGTTGAGATTCTGATACAGAATCCACATATTTGTTGACTTTATGTTACTAAATCTGAACGTAATGCTTATACTTGGGAATCTAATCATTTGTCACTGAGGTTCATCAATTAGTGTTATTTATCAAATATATGTGGGTAACAATATGTTCATCATTGTTGGTAACCTATATGAATTGGCCTACTGAGATAGAATTGTGCCTAAAATATCATAAATTTCTTTCTGAAACAGATATGAGTTACCTGGTATGATTTGTTCTGCAGCTGCAAGTAAATCACACGGCAGCTTTTTCCATGTTGATTTTATGAACCCTGTTTACTGCATGTTCTAAGGTTCCCTCGTTGATTTGGCAAAATACATCTGCAAGTGGAGCTCATCCCAATTCTCAAACGTACTTTCCGTATGGCTCCATTAATATAATTGACACTCATCTGTTCAAGGGTTCTGCCACCAGTGATAATCAATGGGCAAGTTTGAGCTGCCATCAATGGCATTTCATTTGTTTAACCTGACATGCATTTCAGCATGCTGACCAGCAGAACTTGAGAGGAATTTATAAGCTTGATTTTATAGGGGATTCATTGAGATTATATTGCAAAACAATTACACCATGATCCAGAGATTTCACAAGGATGACTACTCAGATTTTGTAGTTGGGTAAGTCTTTTTCTTTTCCCTTGGTGTCTTAGAAGGTATAATAATGTCTGATCACTGTGTTCAGAAGTTGGTTTTTTGATTCAAGGGTGGGCTATGGTGACTGGTTAGAAAAATCTGGGGGTTCAAATAGCAAGTGGGATGCAATTTCACGCTGCATAACTCAAGTTTGTCTTTCCTAAAGGAAAATATGTCACACTGTGCTGGTATAACAAAGCTATTCATTTATATATTCCATCCATGGCCATATTGCCATTGTGATTTGTGACAATATTCTGCTAGCACTTGATATCTTGGGATTTTATTTTGTTGATTCTAAACCTTTTTAGCACAGCTTTTTAAACTTAAAAATAAATATTTCTCTCCATCACATCTTGAAATTTGATGACCAATTGAGTTGACCTTCATTGTTTGCTCTGCTCAGGTGTTTTTTTCTCAGCTACTGAAATAACCTTGGGCTTTCTGATCCCAACTGCTAGTTAGAAGTAGACTTTGATTGCAGAAAGCAGATTGGTAACAATTCACTTGACCAGAGAACAAGTGGTTTCTGTGTCCATCAAAAGCTCTCTAGATTCTGGTTTTGAGATTTAAACACGTGTACTAGCATACGAGTTATATGACAAGCAGAAATTTTGGATTTGAATGAATGAATGTGCTTGGACTTTGAGACCTATGAAGCACAAATAGTTCGATAGTGGAATCTTATCCTGTATGTGTTTGACACTCATGCTGGATGACACTTCAAATTGTACCTATGGATTAGATCCTATATTCATTGAGGGATTTGAGTTCTGTTATGATACAGAAAAAAGGAAGAAGATAGAGGAGAAGAGGGTAGAGGGGGATGGAACTCAATCTGTTGTTAAGCCAAAAGTCACCTAACACAAAACTGCCGAGACCCTTTTATGAATAAATCATTAATGACATTTAAAAAAAAACACAGTATAAAATAAAAATCTTTAATAGAAGACCCAACGGTTGTTTAAGATCTCCACTATGGACATACAAAGGTTTCACATCTCCACTGGGTTTCACATTTCCACAAGGACATTGCTTTAAATAATTCACCACACCAACCAAAAGTTGATTATCAGATTCAAAATCCACATTTTCCAGCTCCATAGAGATCGCCATCCAAGCCTTGTTAAGTGCCATATACTCAGCCATGGAACCAGTGACAGCACATTACAATGTATCTTACAGAATTTCCAGCACTTTGCCATGACAATGCTTTACCATCACTAGCCAAGCTGCCATCCACAATTATTTTCAATCTATTTGTAGCTGGAGGAACCCATCGAAGATCACTAGCACAACTATCCAGAATTCTTCAACCATCGTTTTAGCTCTGTTCAATGTAGCAACAGCGTCCAAACCAGAATTGCTGCCACTAAAGATTTTCTCATTATCACTGATCCGCAAGTCCATTAAGACCCATCCCAACCAACTGTCAAAATAAATCTAGTTATATTTTTAATTTGTGTCATCAAAATTGATCATTAGTGAGTTTTCCTCAGTTTGCACTCATACAAGTCTCTGCATGAATTACATTATATTCTTTTCCTCGCAAGGTACAACAGGTCAGTCAATTATATATCTAGGCATAATTTTTAAATTCTTTGATAAGGTGGCAAGAATCTTTATCTTCACAAATCAAATCTCAGTAGTGCAAAATACAACTTAATGGACCATGAAAAGATATACAAGAATGTACATAGACATCTCAACTGGACAATTTTTGCTTTAACACAAAACTACCGAGACCCTTTTATGGTCACTAACTACTTAGCTAATGGTAACTACCTAACTAACTTTCCTTCGCCATTTACAATTATCGCATCATGTCATTTATGTCTTGTGTTTGAAGTTTCTATGTTCCCAATGAATAGGTTTTTCCTGAATCATGGACAGCAATCCTTGTTTCTCTTGACAACATTGGAGTATGGAACCTGAGTGCAAGAAACATATAAGAGGATTGTCAATCTTGAGAAAAATGGGGAAACAGAGATGTCTGCACCTGATAATGTTCTTTACTGTGGACTTCTCAAGTCTCTACAGAAGTATCTAATCTTTCCGACCCATTATTTGTTTGATTGTTTATTATCAAGTTGTTTAATATAATTATAACATGTGAAAGAAAAATATTATTTAAGAACTCATTAATTTGATGTAAAGTCTTGTGCTTTTGTGATGCTGGTGGCACTTTTTACTGCCATTTTCATACGTAGCTAAGCTTCCCTGCTGTGCATGTGCGGTTGGCATCTTTACAGTTTCACTACAGTGGCTATGACCTGACTCTGATGTGTTGGGGCTTTGGGCATGTGTAGTATAGGTCTGCCCAAAGGATAATACTGATTATAAGGTCCAAAAAGCTCTTTATTTTAGGGTCAAGATTGATTTTCTAGTGGTTTGCCCTTATTTTCTTTGTAATTTTGTTAATGGACAAAAAGGTGAATTTAGATTATTTCGAGGTATGGTAATTCTTGATCCATCTTTAGGTTACAAGCTCAAAGAACTATTCAATTCTTAGTACAATATATAATTCATTTGTACTCAATTTAGATAATGGATGCATCCTTTTGGCCAATAGTTAGATGTGCTGAAATTAATCCTAATGTTTTTTCAAGTGGGGTCTTTATTTGGTCTTTTGACTCTCTTCATCTCCTAAATTTGGAAAATAAAAATGAAGCTGAAATAAAATACATTGAGTTATTATCATAAAAAAAAACATTGAGTTGTTGTTATTTAAAAAGAAAAAAACACACATACGCACATTGATTTTTTTTTGGACAAAAAAAAGCACATTGAATTTTTTTTATACAAAAAAAAAAAGCACGTTGAGTTGATCGAGAGAAAAGTCTATTGTGTTGATGGAGTTAATCGGAAAATTCAAAAGATTGAGCTGACGGAGTCGGCCCAACTGAGCCCACTTAAATGCTGTATTTTGCTCACATATGTTGGACCTTCGCATAAGCCCAAAATAGTGACTTGGCCCGGAATTGCTTAGCTCAGCACATTGGTGGCTGAGCATAATTTAACCCTCTTTATGAGAGTTTGGACTTCTTCTTTTTAAGTTGATCGTGTTAATGTTTTGAAAAAAATAGACACAAAATATAAAATTAATTTGAATATTGAATTCCATTACTAAAAATTAAATCTTACAAAATTTGATTGAAGATAAATCATATGGATTTAAGAGTATTATTTCCAATTTTATAACTTGATGCATAATATTTTATTATGTCGAGTTTATTGGCAAAATCTTTATTTTTTTTCATCTATTTATTTCTAGTCAAACCCAAACTTGTACCAGAGGAGATTAGACTTGAACCTTAACCTAAAATGCCTAAAATGTGGCCATGTATTGTATTTTCATGCGTTTTGAGAGGTACACATTTGTGAATTTAAAGGATTTAAATTGCACTTGGATTGATTGATAGATTATTTGTATATCTAATGTAGGACCTATTTGACAACATTTTTTGTTTTATTATTCTCAAAATAGTTTTGTAAAATTATTTTCGAGAACAAATTTTGGAAATAAGAAAATAGAAAAACATGTTTGAATAATTGTTATCAAAATCATAACTAGTAAGTGTTAAATGAATTATTCAAAATTTATAACTTTACCATTAATGAGGTGGGTATATTTTACATTTTTTTATATTTTTTAGAACAAAAACTACAAAACACCTTAAAGATGTTCTGATTTTTCTGTTTTTTTTTATTTTTTTATTTTTTAAAACATTTTATAAAAACATGTTTACAAAACAAGTTTTTTAATTTTTTTATTTTTGAAAATGAAAAAACTGTTTTAAAAACAGTTGTCAAACAGTCCTTTAGATTTTTAAAATCAAATTCAAACAGCCCAATTTTATTAATTTTTTATCTTATGAAATATAGATTATGCATATCTTGTCTAGATTCTATCTAGCAGCTCAAATGATTCAGATAACCATTTTTTTAGAGATGATATCAATGAATGTTCTAGAAATTACTTTATTAAAACTTCTGAAAAAAACACTTACACAATTTTTGGTTAAAAATTTTTTAAGTGAAGAGTTACGTAGGGAAGTCCCCTCCCCTTATTGGGTTAGAAAAGTTAGAGGGGAGGAAATGCAACATTTATCTTCTCTCTCACCTTCCCTTTCATTATTTCTCTCCCTCCTAATTTAGAGTTTCTTTTGTGGTTTTTTTTTTCTCTTTTTTTGGGGAGGGATGAAGGGAACATAATTTTGATCAAGATGGACTATATTACCCTTATTGTGGAGTCTTATTTTGCGCTCAAACTTTCTCTATCTTGTGCCCAATTTGTCTGCGGTCTCTCCCTACTGTGTCAAACTTTGTATAAAATTTATTTTTGTATAAAAAAGTTTTTAAGTTGATGTTAAATTTCATAATGAGATAATATGTTAAAATTAGTTAAGAAAATCTTTTCAAAAGCATATTCACAAAAATTTATCATATATAATTAAGATAAAAGATTTTCAGATTCAAAAATTATAAAAGTAATGAATTTTTTGGGGGTGGGGGTGGGGGTGGGGGTGGGGTTTGGAAACATAATTTTGTGATCAAGATGTACTATATTACCCTCATTGTGGAGTCTTATTTTGCCCTCACACTCTCTCTTGTGCCCAATTTGTTTGACGTCTCTCCATTGTGTTAAACTTCGTATAAAACTAGATTTTTCTCTCCTGCGGGACGCGAATACACATGTGGACATGAGGACATTTTATTTAGTTTTAAAATATATTGAATTAAAAAAAGAATCTTATTATTAACTCCTCCTATAAAAAAATGATATCAAATAATATTAATTAAAATTAATACAGATCGAGAAAAAAAAAGAAAGTGGGTCTCACATAAAATAATAAGAAAAGATAAATCCCACATGTAAAAGAAAAAATGAATGAATAAGGAAAAATTAGATTTACTAAAAAAAAAAGAAAAAAAAAGAAAGAGGAGCATGGAGCCCAATGAATGAAGCCATACTGTTCATGGCTAATGCACAGTACGACTCTATTATACTTTTAATTATATATAGACATAGATTTATTTTTGTATAAAAAAGTTTTTAAATTGATGTTAAATTTGATAATAAGATGATATGTTAAAATTAGTAAAAAAATCTTTTCAAAGCATATTCACAAAAATTTATCATATATAATTGAGATAAAAGATTTTCAGATTCAAAAATTATAAAATTAATGAATTTTTATATAATTATATTCTTCCATAAAAGAGGAAAAAATATAAAAGAATATATGTATATAATAGTCAATTCATAATTAGCTCCCATTCACTTCCCTCATGCAAACAAAAAATCATTAAAATACCTTACCTTCCCTCCCCTCAAATCCAACCAAACAAGAGTTAAAACCCATTTTCTCCCCTTCCTTCCCCACCTCTTCAATAAAATCTCTCATTTCCCTTCCTTTCATTTGAACCAAACATTGTTAGCATCTACTTGGTTCAAGATATTTAAAGGAAATGGGAGGGGAGGAAAGAGAAAATTTTTTCTCCCTTTTTTAAAATCAAATAAGGGCATGGGAGCACTTTTTCTCTCCCTTCTTAGATAGGAGAAAGAGAAGAGAAGGGGAGGAAAAATAGGATAAAATTTTTTTTTCTCCTTTTCCTCAAAATCCCTCAAACCAAAAGGGGATTAAGGACTAATTATTATTAATAATGAGCTCTAACAATTTAATGGACTGCCCTTTAGTATCTTCATTTGAAAGACAGTTAGTTTTTAATTTTTATTTAAAATTAATTAATAATTAATTTATAACCATGCATGGGAGCAATAAACTCTTCAAACCTCTAATACTATAAAGGGCTAAAAAGCAAATCTACTATAGAAGTATTTATCGAAGAGCAATGGGTACCAAAAACAAACTTTTGAAGCAATATTGCTCACTATGTTTTAAAAATTGAAAAAATTTTATCATACACTAACAATCAATTTTAAAATGAAAAAAATTGGTCCCTTGTCTAACCAACAGTCAACGTTATAACTTTACTATTGACTGTCAATGTAAGGTGAAATTGCTTCGATTTTAAAATATAGTGAACAATATTGCTTCCAAAGCTTATTTAGGGTATCCACAGCTTCTCGTAAATACTTCAGGGATATATTTGCCATTTGACCGTACTATAAATAATATCAAAACATAGATGCCATGTAAAAAATATTCAAATAAAAGTATTGAATCATGTAAACAAAATATCTAAATGACATATTATCATACATTTTTTAGGCTAGAAAATATTGTTGTACATTTTGAGTCCACTAAAAATAGTGGGCTTTGGAAAAGCTCATCTTCAAATGAGATTTGACCGTAGTTCAATTCAAATTAGTCAGAACTCAAATTGATAATCATATTATGGACGGTATTACAAAAACATAGTGGGCTTTGAATATTGGGTCAAGTGGGAATCAAGATATAATATGTGATGGTGGGTTATATATGATGTTATTTATTAGATTAAATTGTCTATTAAATTAAAATGTCTCAACACTAAAAGTACATAGTACAGGCTAATTAAAATAAAAAATTTGGTTAAATTTGATTTATTTAGATTTTAAGAGCTAAGATTGAGCTAAACCAAAATTATTGAAATTTATAAAAAATAATTGAATTGAATCTAAAAATCAAATAAACTAAACCAAATAGATCAAATTTAATTTGGTTCGATTTAGTTTTGCACACTCTACTTCTATGATTTTATCTATATGGAGATTCAAGATGAAGAGAGAATAAAGTACAAGATTGTCAAACTCATGACTTTAAGCAAACTGGTAAAGAGATAAGGTAAATTCATAATATAAACTTATGAGAGTTTACTTCTATGAATAAATTATTGTTTTCAAGATAATACGAGGTCATTTAGGTGAAAAAAATGTAGAGTAATGTGAAAATTAGACTTTAAAATATAATGCTTTAAAACATATAATCACAAAATCAAAATATATAATATATATAATGAAAATTATTTATATAATTTGAATTATATTAATTTAAAAAGCTATTGATATTTCATAACTAGTAATAATATTAGTATAAAAATTTTCAATACAAGAAATACAAAAGTCATTTAAATAAAATATTTATACAAATTCATCTTTATTCATTTATAATTAAACCTTTACGATTTGTAAACGGAAGTTGGTCATAGCCAAGTTATCTAATACATATTGGAAAAAAAAAAAAAGCCAAGCTATCTAACATATATAAAAAACTGCACTTAATAAACGACTTGATTTCTTTGGCGCGATGGCCACCGAAATTTCAGTGTAGAAGCGGGAATAACACTGGTCAAGTGTATGGAAATTTATATTTATAATCTTTTAAAATTGCAAAGATTTTTTTTAATAAACCAATTGTCACTACAATAAATAGTAAATAAAGAATAAGACAATATTTTATATTCCATTCATACATTGTACCACATACTCTTTCTTTTGGTAAAATACCAAATACTTTATTATTAGTAAAAACAGCGCGTTTGAGTTCGAATATCAACTTTGCTAGGAATAGGGTTAATTAGTGGTTATAATTATTTACACATATAGAAGACTCCAAAGTCAAGGATATCTCAAGATTCCATCTGAATGAATAGATATTAAAGAAAAGTGAGTAACTTTGCAAGAAAAGAAGATAAGATAATTTTACCCAAAAAAAGAAGATAAGATAAAAAAATTGTGAGTGGCTGACCCCAATCTTAATTTGCTTCCCATCCCAGGTTATATTTTCTTAATTAAAAGTTTTAAGTTTGAGCTCTGAAAATGCAATTCTATTAAAACTTTATGATAAAATTTGTCACTATTTGGGTTTTACCTAACTCAATTTGAATTATTTTAAATTTTGATAAATTCTTTCACATAAGGTAGGTACTGGATAATGAGTGCATTTAAAAAAATTTGCTTATTGTTCGCCACCCAGTGTACCACAAAAGCACGAGTCATAACAAGTAATATAATGATGAGTAGAGTATCACTTCCACAAGAATTTGGTTTCAAAACCCGGTTAAGTTTCAATTGTCACACTTTCACTTAATTTGAGCCATTCAAAAAACAAGAGCAAAAATACATATGAAATAAACTTAAATTAAAGTTAGATATTTGTGGTGATTCTAGACAAGAAGACAACCCAGGATTATTATTGCTAAATTTATTTCATAGTATATGAATTACTTGCTCTTAATTGCAATAAATGGTATTTAGTGCTAGTTTAGGATTCAATTTTATCTTAAAACATCTCTCAATGTCAAACCTAATATGATTATATGAGGCTACTAGGTATATCTCTATCCTATTAGCGAAATCATCCACCCAATATTACAAGTTTCAGATTCTCATATAACCCAATTGAAGGTCTATTTTAATTTTTTTTTATCTCTAAACTCTATTAGAATACCCAAATCAATCCCAATAGATGTCAATCAACATGGAAGCATGAAGAGCACAAATGGGTAAACATAAAGATCATTATGTAGTAATAAATAGTAGAAAATATAAACTAATCCATAAATAAAGCTACAATGATTCCAATAACAAGATTTTAGTTACAAATTAAGAGTTAAGCAAAGAAAGCAAAGAAAGAGGATAAACTAGGAAAGAAATCACCAAATTTTTATCACAAGCCAAGCCCTAACTCCCTAAGCCTCTATAGTAGCCATCTTGAGTCTCGAATGTCCAAAATGCTAAAAATGATGAAGAGAAGCGTTTCAAACCTAGGCGCATTGAGTTTTCGTACGTTAGCCAAAAAGCACGACTTTGCCAAAATCGCGACACTCACCGTGACATGAAACAATGTCATCATGGTGAAGTTACTCTCTGTCCAAATTTTCTCCCATGTTTCCTAAAGTTATGTCATAATTGGTCATGGCCAAGAAATTTAACGTCTTCATCTTCAAGATTTTTTTCATGCATTTCAAGTGGCATTATGACATGATTATCTTCCAATAAAATTTCCTACAAAAAGAGCAAAATATTGAGATCCTATTAATGATCCAAAAATAAGACTAAAATATGTACAGTTGAGAATAAAGTGCAAGTATAAAACCATAACATTCAAAATTCACAGTTTCCTATTTAAAAGGTTAATACTTATAATCCCCTCATATAGACAAATTGACACACTCTCTCTCTCTCTCAATGACGGAAATCGAATCAACTTTTTGTTTTTGCCAGAAATTGACTTGAAGTCAAGAATTCAAATACAAACAAAAAGAAATTTTGTTTAGGGGGTGTTACAGGCCTTAAATTCTCCCAAGCTCAAGAGAATATGGATGTGGGAGATTAACAGATACCTAAGCTCAAACTTTGTTCTTTGATTTCTAGAAAATAAGAAAATGACGTCGTTACGACATAACCATAATACTAAAAAGAAAAGATATGTCGTCACAAAAGTAACAAAGGTAGCAAAAAATACACATCGTTTTTTCCAAACTGAAAAACATTAACATTTTTTACCTCCAAATTTAAAAATGTCAATTGAAGTCATTTATTGATCTTAAAAAAATGCTATGAAACAAATGCTTATAGTCCATTGGAAGCATAGTTATCAATTATAAAAATTGGAAGTTTAGTTGCAAAAATTGCATATTTAAAATGTAAAAGTTGGAACCCAGCGCGAAAACTGGGTTTCCATGTTTTATAACTAAGATGTATAGTTTTTGCTGTTGAGTTTTTTATTTTTACAACTATGTTTTCGATTTCAACCAAGCAGAGAAATTTTAGTCCAAAGCATTTCTATAAGATCAATACATGCTTAATTGGTATTTTCAAATTTCAAAATTCTTGACTGTCATTATGTTGCTTAAAATAGATCCCTAGCTATCATTTCTCGTGGGCGCGGGTTGTCTCCTGCGAAGACACCTCCTACCCTCATGTGCCTCTCCCATTTTTTCTTCTTTTTAATTTTTTTGTTTTTAATATTTAAGTTTTAATTTTTTTAATTTAAATATTACACAGCAAAAAACAGCATCTTTACAATTTTACAGATATACAGTATGAGTAAAAAAGATATAGATACATGACAGCATAGATACATGATTACATATTCCTGGAAACACATATTTTATCATTAATTTTTTGGGAAAATAGCATTTTAGAACCAAAATATTCAATTAATACCATTTTAAGATCTAAACATTCCAAAATGATAAAAAAGATCATAATTTTAAATTGATTAAAATTTTTAAAAGGAAATGATCTAAATATCCTTGTAAAAAAATTTGACACTTAGCTCCCACTATTTATTATTCAGGTTCCACAATTTGACATTGAGTTAACATGATTTTACACATTGAACACATTATGTTCAATGAAAATTTTAAGTGATTAATCCTAGTGTTTGACATTCTACTTCCTCTATTTAATACTCAAGTTTCATGATTTGACACTAAGTTTTCACAGTTTTACACTAAATAAATTATGATCACTAAATAATTTAACTAATCAGTCTCAATATTTGACACTCACATTCACTCATTTGACACTGATATTCTTCGATTTTACACTGAACAAATTATGATCACTAAATAATTTAACTGATTAGTCTCAGTATTTGACACTTAACTATTGTTCCATATAAAACTGGAGAGCATAAGTGCCAAATGGGTGAACATGAGTATCAAATAGTAAGAGTTGAGTGTCAAATATTATGACTGATAAATTGAATTATTTAGTGATCATAATTTATTTAGTGTAAAACTAGGGAATATCAGAGTCAAATGAGTGAACATGTGTGTCAAATACTAAAATTGATCAATTGAATTATTTAGTAATTATAATTTGTTCAGTATTAAATTGTAGAACCTGAGTATCAAATAGAAGAAGAAGAGTGTCAAACACTAGAACTGATTGATTGAATTCTTCAGTAAACATAATTTATTTAGTATAAAATCAGGGTAGCTCAATATTAAATCGTGGAACCTAAGTAGTAAATAGTTGGAGCTAAGTGTTAAATTTTTTTAATAAGGGTATTTATGTTATTTTCTTTTTAAAATTTTGATCAATTTAAGACTATGATCTCTTTCTGTCATTTTGAAATGTTTGGATTCTAAAATGGTATTAATTGAATATTTTGGTCCTAAAATGTCTTTTTTCCAAATTTTTAAATAAAAAATAAAAAATTATTTTTCTTGCTATGGGAGGAGTATATTTGGCAAGAGGGGTTGGTAGGAAACACCCCTCATCCATTTTTCTCAAAGTTACCATGCGCATGCCTTGAAATAATAAAAAGAAATAAGAAAGACCACGATGACTTACCGCTCATATGAATGCAGACTACGATGACTTACGGCTCATATGAATGCCTTAAAATGATAATAAGAGAGAAGAGAGATGACCATGACTTACCACTCATCCACTCACATTTATCTCCATAAACAATCTCCTTAATCCATTTGATTTGAACGGTTGAAGATTTTTAATTGAGATATTAAACCAAAATATATTATTCATTTAATTATTATCATAATTAAGTATTTTGATTTTATTTTTAAGAGCATTTCACTTCTGATAATAAATGTAAATTATTAAATTAAATATATTGTACATTAATAGACTATTTCTCAGCCATTCAACTATAACCAAAGGAGAAGATTATTTATGGAGATATGTATGAAGAGAAAGTATGGAGAGGGTCCAAATCCAAGTAAATAACCTCAAGCCTCATGAGTACAGGAGAATATTTCTTTAATTTAAATGTTGTACGGTAAAAAATAGCATCTTTACAATTCTATAGATATACAGTATATATATGAGTAAAAAAGATAGAGTAGGATTATATAAAACTCCGTAGATATGCTCCTGGGGACACATATTTTATCATTAACTTTTAAATTAAAAATAAAAAAATTATTTTTCTTGCCACGACAAGACTATGACAGAAGGGGGACAAGACTATGGCAGGAGGGGGTGGCAGGAGACACCCTCACCTATTTTTCTCAAAGTTGCCATGCGTATGCTTTAAAATAGTAAAAAGAAATAAGAAGGATGACAATGATTTACCACTCATATAAATGCCTTAAAATAATAATAAGAAAGAAGAAAAATGACCATGACTTACCACTGATATACTCACATTTATCTCCATACAGAATCTTCTCAATCCATTTAATTTGAATGGTTAAAGATTTTTTATTGAGATATTAAATCAAATATATTATTTATTTGATTATTATTATGATTAAGTATTTTGATATTATTTTTAAGAGCATTTCAATTATTATAATAAATGTAGATCATTAAATTAAATATATTGTATATTTATAGACTATTTCTCGGCCATTCGACTATAACTAAAGAAAGAGATTATTTATAGAAAGAGATAGAAAAAAAAGTATGAAGAGAATCTAAATCCAAGTAAATAACCTTAAGCCTCATGTGTATAGGAGAATATTTCTTTTTGGCCAGAGCATAGGAGAATATTTCAAGATTCCTGTGTGGTGTTAGACTTTTATGTGGTCGTTGTTCTAGTTGCTTAATGGATAAAATATTCAGCTGTTAATAAAAAAAATTGTCACACATTCTAAATTGAAATGTTTGCAGCCGTAGCAATGTCCATAGAAATTCCAATTCCCGGTTTTTATTTAATTTAATATTTATAAGCTTTCTGTCAGATTCTAAAACTCTCTTTTCTGATATTTTTCCCCCAGCTAGCCTTTTACATATATGAAGTGAACACGATATGTAACAGGAACAGCCGTGTCCATAACTTTCATTTAGGAAGGCAAATTCCTTGTTCGGTTGATTCTAAGGGAAATACTTGCAAATTTCCCATCTTTTACTTTGTGAAAGTGAGGTTGATTATGGGAAGAAGCTTTTATAAAGGATAGTGTATAATACACGGAACAAGGATCCTCTGGTATAATTTTCCGATCCACAAGTTTCTTAAATCTATAATAGTATGTTTTTTGTTTTATTTTTGTCTTAAATCAGGGAAAAGAGGAAGGTGGCGACAAAGTGACAAGGGTTCCACTTAATTACATATAAAATAGTGGTCAGATTTGTAATAAAGCAAAACAGGGAGGGCTTTTCTTGTTCATGACTTTGCGAACTGCACCACGCATTCGAACGAATCTCAATTCATTCTTACTTCTTGTGTATAAATATATAGAAAGCGAGGTTGTTCCAGCACTTCTCAAATTGCCAAAAGAGAAAAAGAAAGAGAAGTATAAAAAGAATTAGCTTTCTCTAGGGGAGAAATGGAATGGAGGAAGAGTAATAACTTTTATTACTCAGGAAGGAGAACCCCTTGCGCTGTGTCGTTCAATGCCATCAATATCTTCAATTCCTCCTACCAACCGTCTTCCTCCAACTGCTTCTTCGCTTCCACCATTCCCATTCTACTCGGTTTCCTCCAAATACGAAGCGCAGGGACCAATCCCTCTCCATTTGAGCTTCATAATCTGACTTCCACGGCTTCTGTTACATGTTCAGTTGCATATTATTTGATTTCTGCATCAAAATTCATGTTCCCCTGTTTTGCTGATCAGTTTGGAGTTCTCATGCATGTGTTTGGCTCTATGGCTGTTGCCACTTTGATATCTTTGATTCTGCAGCTTCCATGGTGGTCGATTTTCTCTATTCTATTATTTCTAGGCGGGTTTTTTAAGCTGCTCAATAAATTTTATGCAATATATGACAAAATACGTCCTTCGCCAAGACCCATACAACCACTCTTGCCATTACATAATGCTATGTTCAATCATAATCATTAGAAGAAAAAATTTGATTCAAAAGAATAGTTCTTATCTTAATTTAGTGAGTTTTCAAGTGCACTTTTTTCTTTCCTTTCATGGAAAATATGGTACTAGAGAATAATGAAAAATTACCAATTTAAATTGGTATAAGTGATAGAGATGCCGGTCTATTAAATAAGTGGTTATAGGCTCAATTTCCAATAGCCTTGATATATGAAGCAAACCAAATTGGGATAAGTCTATTCTTTACCCTAATTATTTTAGGGGAAATTAGTCCTTATGGCTTGGGGGAGCTACTTATAGTCCACTATCAAAAAAGAATAATGAACAAAAATAATATGAATAGGATGTACTCCCTTTTATCCTTTTTATAAGATATTTTTTTAGAAATTTTTCCCGATCTTTTTTATAAGACACCTTGTAATGTTTAGTAACGTTGTTCTTGTTTTGACTCTTATCATTTATTTATTGACGTTGTAAATTATCATGGGAGTTTTTATATGATTGATTAATGGTAATATTCTTAACATTATTTTAATTGGTTTCACACTTTCCCACTTAATAATGATTGAAAGCTTTGATTTAATAAGGATTGTATTATTATAATAAATATGGGTAAAAAAAAAATACTTAATTTTTTAATATTTTAATAATATAACTAACTTTCTTAATTTAGGTGAAGTAGTTGGAAGTGTCTTATAAAAAGAATTCGAAGAAGTATATTGTAGTATTGTTTATTTCTTGTCTTCAAGAAAGAGGATATTGAATTCAGCTTCTCTACTAGTTTGTTGCGTCTTGTCCTCTCTCGTGATACTACAAAGTATGGAGTAATTACTTATTTTCATTGGGCAGCAACATAGGAATCTAATCTCCACGCTTATTGTAATTAAAGTATACTATGTGTAATGTTGTTGTACACAATTTGTTTTTTATAAGCCGGAAAGAATGTACACAGAAATTTTCTTACGTCTTGGGTTTTCTAGACGTAAGAAAATTTCTGTGGACATTACCTTGATATATCAAGAAAGGATTGGATATAAGAAATTAAGAAAGAAGCTGAACTTGAGAATATATGGATATATATCTGTTGGTAAAAAAAATGGAAATACAGATATATCAATTGTATTGTATGGATTTTCCTTCCAACTTATTATCTATTAATTATTAATTAGTCAAATAGAGTGTATACATATAACAATTATAAAATCAGATTCAAATGATCAATAGTGCGATACATTATTAATCATTGTTCAATTAAGACTTTGAATTCCAATATATATTTACATGTAAAAAACTGTTTACTTTTAATTCTAGAGTTTTTTCTTTTCTTTTTTTAGCATCAATGGTATCTTTTAGCCGACAGTTGAAGACTAATTTCTTTGAGATATAACGATCACTGAAGTGGGTTTTGTTTTTCCCAATAAATTTTTTTTAATACACACGGCTAACAATCGAATCCAGGACCAGATGTTTAAAGGATTTAGCCACCTACCAATTGTGTTAATACCTTCTTGGTCTATATTCTGTTCTTTAATGTGAAGGGCTAGGGTGCATGATTAATCAATTAATTACTCATAAACCTCGTCATTTTCTTTAAAGGGTGATTAGTGGGATTGTAAATGAAATGGGCCCACTAAGTGGCAGCCGGTGCTGCAAAAGTAGTTACTTTCTGCAGTTTTCTAGCCTGAGCCTTATGATCTCAGTGTCACGAAGAAGAATCGACATGTTTCAACACCACCATAGAGAAATTGAAACATCAGAATTCAGCTTCAAGCTCTGCGCCGCTTCTCAATATGCCTCTTGATTAATTTCGGTTCTTTCGGGATTACTCTACAATTAGGCCAAATTGTCAATGGATCCTCTCTTCAATTGGGGCTATCTCAATATATAATAAAAGAAAATTAAAAAAGAATGTTCGCCACACTACAACAGATTTGACTTTTATTAACGCCTAATTGTTGACGATTATTTAAAAAAACCTCAATAAAAATAAGATAGAAGGGGTTTGTAGGCGGTTATTAAAATAACCGCCTACAAAAATCTAATTTTCTCAAACTTTTGTAGGCGGTTAGTTAAATAACCGCCTACTAAGATGTTATATGATTTTTTAAAAAAAAACATATATATAAACGTGGGCGGTTACAAGAATCAACGCCAATAAAAATATTCACTTTTGTACGCGCTTATTAATTTAACCGCCCTCTTTTGCTTTTTCTTTTTAATTTTTATTTTGATTCACATAATACTTGGCAGACCCTATCTCTTCGAAGCACACATAGTCCGCCTCCTTGCCCTTTCTCGCCCAACACAATCTCCATGAGAACCTATGACTCCGTCCTCAACCACCGTCACTCCATCCTCAACCTCCGTGACTTTGTCCCTCCTCCATGCCCTAGCTAACCAAGTCGCCATCATCGACTGCCATGGAGCTTGCGGTTGAGACAGATCGAGAGAGGAGATGAGTCAAGGAAGCTCACGACCATGAGCGTGAACAAGAATGGGAACATAAATGCAATGAAGATTGTGATCTTTGAGATCAAACGCGCAGCAAGAGATCCTATTCTCCAACAAGTTTTCTGTACAGGGAAAATGTTCTTTATACACTGGTAAGTTCTCATGGCTGGTGCCTTGCTTTTTGGATGCCAAAATGCTTATCAATTGTCACCCTGTTATTGTAATCATCATCTTCTCCCCCATTTCTCCCCAATATCTTTCATACACGGTCGGATCTCCATTGCTTTTTTAATTTTGTCAACACCAAATTATATATTATCATCATCTTAATCGTACTATTTGTAAAATTTGATTTATTTTTAAAAGCATTCATTTTCATGTCTAGAACTAAATTTCTGTACTAGTGGCTAGCATGCTGAATTTGTGTCGATGCTAGCAAGTCTTGTATTGTAGGAAGTACAAAGTTTGGAAGCACAGTGGATTGGAAAATGGATAGGAAGAAGAATGAAAATGTCAGTTGAGGGTTGAGAGGGTGTTTGTCTGTATTAGCCAAACACTAACTAGACAGATTTTTTTTTTGGGATGAATGCACTGATTAGATAGATACATATAATGGGAAATTGGGTACTATAGCATACAGTTTAACAGTCGATGACCATGTTTTGCCTATTGGCCATCCAAAAAGTAATGAGCTTCAAGAGGCATATGAAGCACTTCTACATGCACTTTAACTGGATGAAGATGAACCAACGAAATACTATGACTGATTGGAGCTATGCAGAGCTAAAGCAATCAAGAGTTAGATTTGTCCATTATTACTTGTCATATATGCAGTATAACAGAAACAATTATACTAAAACTTTTTGCAAATGGAAAAAAATAGCAACTGAGGAAGAGAGTTGGCCTCCTCCTACTCCGTAACATACTAAACAAAAGAATGTAACCCAATTTACTTGAGTATTCAACAAACCAACTAATTCTAACGAGAAAAGACAAACACAAACTTCCAGGCTTCTAGCTACTAGCATGATTATAATAGGAAAAGCAACCAAATAGAAAATGCAATGCCTCTTAAATATACATATAATTAGAATATTGTATGATGGTTTGAATAATGCATAAGCTATAAATAGGGTATTTTGCACCGGATCAGACTGTGGAGCAGTTGGGTGTAAGTGGAGTGCTTGTCTTGGATGCTCCTGCCAATGGTCCAGCTGGGAAAGTTGTATGCTTGTTCTCTATCCTATTAACCTTTATTTCTCGTGTCAGCTCACAGTATTTTACCATTCTCACTGAAATGCTTCAAAGTTTAAACTACTCTTACATCTGGGATTTGTCTTTCAAGGCTGAAAACTTTTTAGTGGTGGAGCTTATTATTTTATTTTGTTGGCAGGGCTTGCAGCCAACCAAACGTGATGCCTATGGTAGACTCATTTTAGGTGACATCATAACATCTGTGAATGGTAAAAAGGTTACTAATGGAAATGATTTGTACAGAATTCTTGATCAGTGTAAAGTGGGTGATAAGGTATGATCCTAATGTTATTTCCTGTAGCAATGTTTTCTCTCTCTTTTTTGAACTCTTGCAAAATTCAGATGAATTTGATTATAGGTGAAATTTTCTTCTTAAAATACTTATATTGGACTCTGCAATTTTAGAAACATGAATCTTTCTCTTTTTTACCTGAATTAGAAAAATAGAACTAGAACATGTAATTCACTGCATCTTGTGTCTTGCTGCAATTCACGCTGGTTCAGACCAGAGGTCAGATGTGTGTAGCAGGATAAGGTCAATCATACTGTTAATACTTTTTGAGTGGAATCATACTGTTAATATTGAGCTCATTTGCTTACCATTTTGGCCAACAAAAGTTTAACTCTTTATCTGAAATGTTATCTCCGTTCAGCCCCCTTCCTTAGCTAGTAACATATGATGGATTCGATAGTTTTAGCTATATCACCATTGGCCATTCAGTGAAAAAATAAAAATTTCAATTCAGACACGTTATTGACTTTTTTCCTTTTAAATTTTTGTTTGGAACATTTGTGCCAAACTTCTGTCTTAAAAAGTCAATCTAGACAACAATAGTTACTGCATTAAGTCTAGTGAAACCTGAGGATTAAGAAGCCAAAATATGCAGAAGACTTTAATTTACCTAATCCGTTTTAATTTGAATTTGTTGTTGTTGTGTCTGTTTAATCAACTTGTATATGGGAACTTAAAGCTAATTAGTGCTTTTAGTAATGAGTTTTTGATTTTGGAGGACGTTGAAATTAGGTGTGGTAATGAGTTCTGATTTTGAATGATTTAAATATTCAGGTGATCGTAGAAGTATTGCGAGGTGACCAGAAGCAGAAGATCCCTGTTATTCTTGAACCAAAGCCTGATGAATCACGATATGTGTGTTATCCTGCTTGTATGTGTTTTATATATATTTCATCTTATTCAAATTTTTCGTGCCCTTTGGTGGTTGCAATCGAGGTCATGTTATCCATGTGAGTATTATGGCAAGTGATTACGCTTCCCTAATTGAGCTGTGGGGGCAAACCAAGTCACATCAATCTGGCATGGTCTATTGTAGGGCCCAAGGCCACGCCTGCTTTAGGCAGTTATGGCAAATGCCTAAGGCTCCCAATATAAATATGTATACTATATATTTAGTATTTATTGTAATATACAGTACTGGTGCATTAAATATTGCTAATGTTGATAACTTGTGCAGTTTTAGGCCTAATTGCTTTTTACTAACAGAGAATTCATCCTAAAGATAAAATTAAGTAGGAATAGCTCTACATATTCGCATGCTATAGTGATTGATAAGGTCTGAATTCCTCATAAAAGAATTGTCATGTCATGTAGTGCATAAACCATTAGGACTTTGCTCAAACTTATTCTTTGGTCTTTGCCTAATTGAGTTAACCTTAAACCATGGAGTTTTGAAGTCTTAGAAACGTAGAATGAGAAATCTAGGCATGCTAAGAAGTATCTCTTGTTTTGATTATGAAATTTGAACTGACCAAAAGCTTAGACCTTTGAAGATATATAATGATTTTTATTTTATCTATTTTTATCCCTTGAGGTTAAGATTTTCAAGGTTATCTACCTTGCAATTCTGTTATGAACTTTAATGATTTGCCCTTTTAATTATTTTTTATGTAGTTAGTTGGTTCACTGGTTGAAAGCTCTCTTTTTAACTTTAAAGGTCATGAAGAGAAGATTGGTTATGTCAATACAAGGTTCAAGAAAGAGTGGCCATGCTCACTAGTTGTTAACATATTGTTTATAGATTATTTCTAGTGTTTGAGATATTGTTTGGAAATTTTTTTCTTATTTTATCATTTTGTAGTGTTAAGTTATTGTTTATTTGTATTATGTAAGTCGATATTGATTTGTAAGTACTTTTTAATAAAATAAATTTTATTTTGTCAATGGGTTCAATAGGTTGTATATATTTTGAATCTGGATTAATTCAGTATCAAATTTTTATTTAAAAAAAATAGCTACCTTTTGTAGGCGGTTATACTGGTAACCGCCTACAAAAGGGGAATTTTGTAGGCGGTTAATAACCGCCTACAAAAGTCACCTCTTTTTTATAGCACTCTAATAATAGGCGGTTCGTAACCGTCAAAATAGGGCAAAAATAACCACCTACAAAACCCATTTTTGTAGTAGTGCCAAAAACAAAAGAATAAAAAGGATTACAAATACTCCCTCCATTGTTATTTCAAAAACTCAAAGTAATTTTTACTATTTTCTTGATATGTATAAAATAATAAAAAGTGACTTGAGCCCACAGAACGCAACACACTTATTCCATTCCGCACACGAAATGAGTCCTAAAATGAATTAGCCTATACGCCAACTGAAACCTCCGAACGCAAGGTGGTATTGGCCAAAAAGCCAAAAAAAAAAAAAGACTCACCGATGTGGTAGGTGTTCCATATCGCTTTTCCATTCCATTTCATTTCATAGAGTAAAAGGAAAATCTGAAATTTTGAAAATTTGTGAAGGCATTATGGACTTTTCAATCGCCATTCCAGGAATCATTCATCATTCCCATCCTCCCCTACTAGAATGAGTGCCTATTCCCACAAGTCTTGGAATCCCATTCACCAATAGTAATGGAATAGCACTGTTCAAAAATGCAAGCAAACATGCCAATGGAATGGAAACATGCCCATTCTGTTCCTTACAGTACCCATTCCACCCAACCAAACATATATAGTATTAAGGAAGAGAGTGACATGCAAACAAAGTTTTAACTATCTGATTGTACAGAATCTTGCCTGCTCGCGCCTAACTATTGAATCAAATTAATATATATTATATAGAGGCAAGAGTGGTTATATTGCTCTTGACTGGGGATGTATATTGCCACATATTCTATAAAATCAGGTCACCATGAGGAGGATTCCACCCAATAATATTACAGTGAAAAGCGTAGACCACCATGGAAGTTGCAGAATCAAAGATATCAAAGTGGCAACTGCCAAAGAGCCAAACACAGGCATGAGTAAACCAAGCTAAGAAGCATAGCTAGGAAACATGAACATAGCTACACAAGTCAAGACAACTAAGCATTCAATAGAAGCCATGGAAGTTACAAGATGAAGCTCAAATGGAGAGGGATTCATCCTTGAGCTTTATTGTAACGACCCTTAACATGTTGTTTTAGACTTGTTATTGAGCTAATGAGAAGGATATCATTGGACATGTACAGAATCAGACTGGGACTAGAGGAAGGACCAACATGATCAAGATTGGAAGAAAGGTGGAAGCTTCTTAGATCGCAATGGGCTTTAGTAGCGCTACGGCAAGAGCTACAAGGTTGGACTTGGGCTGAGACAGAATGGGCTTGCATAGCAGCAAACTTACTCCATGCCACAATGCTAGTTGGGAAAAATCTTTAAATTAGAAATGAAATAGCTTATCGAAACAATGGGTTTTTGGAGGAGTTGGTGTAGGCTCTGCTAGGGTTTGCAATTTCCAGCAAGAACGGCATGATTTTTGGGTTTTGGAAGCTCTAATCTTGAAGGTATGTTGGATCTCTGCCTTCCCACCTCTCTTTCTTCAAGTTAGCAGGACATTTTTGGGATTCTAGCTTTGAATTCATTTTGAGAGTGATTCCACCGATTAAAATGAGTGTAAATGAGTTTTTGAAGTGATATAGGTGTTCTTAAGTCTTAGGTAAAGGATTTTTGGGTATTGTGAAGCTATTCCTACAAACCCTAACCTTTAATAGCATGTTCTCTCACAGGATCTGAATATTTGGGACTTGGTTTTATTTTGTATGGATAATTAGGCTGTTTTAATATATGGCTGTAGTGTTGGAACCATGGCTTAGTTGAGGTTGTGTTGGATTGTTCAATCATGGGTCATCGGAATTATTGTTATGTTTTGATATGGTTGTTTTGGTGACTTTGTAGTGTGTAAGCTTGCTTAATTGAAGTTTCCACATCTCAAGAAGTCATTCGGAAGTGCTATACTTGTTGGTAAGTGACAAACTTTTGGTATAAGGGATTTTGGTCTTGAAGGCCTAGTGTAGCTTTGGCAAATTAAGAGGTCTAAATGGTGCTTAATTATTGTCTTAGGTTAAAATCACGATTTGGAGAGCATTTGTTGACTTGGTCTCTCTTTCATGTGCATGTGTAGTTTGTACTCCGACGTCCTACCGTTTCCCTTTGTGTGTGTGTGAGAACTAGGTAACTGGGTTGTAATTCTCTCATTTTATCATTATATATATATATATGCTTAGCCCTTTTCATGACTTGGTATGGATCATATTTTACTATTTTCCTATCATGATATGCATCTAGTATGGATTATGTTTGGCCATTTTCATATCATGATGTATCCTTGGCTGAGCAAGTAAGATTATGACAATCTCCTTTCCTCTCTCTCTTTATATGGCATAAGAGAATATGAGTATATTAATAAGAAAGCATGTAAGTAGTAGTTGATATATGATTTAATGTGCATCGCCACTATTGGCCTTATGACATTGATGAGTATGCTAACACGATGATGATGATAAGATTTATATATATGAATAGAATATGATGACATGTTGGCATGGCATGAAAGACATTATCACTTTAGTATGTATGTGAAGCATATGTTAGTTAAGTGATGAAGTCGTTATAATATCACATGGTATAAGAGGCCCTATATCTAGGTGGTAAGGTGTGATTTATCCCCGTCACTAAATCATCATCCTTTGACTGAGAGACTCAAGTGGTTATGGATTAAGGATGCACATTCCCTAAATCATCACCAATTTGGATTATCCAAGGGAAGGAGAACCATAGTCCAATCACTAGTGTCATGGTCTTTAGTCGGGTTATAACTGGTAAGCGAAGAGTTTAATGATATCTCAGAATTAGTTTTCACTGATTGTTGAAAGAAAGTCACTTATTGGGTTGACTTTGAGATGGTAACTAGCTCATAGTTCTAGCTATATATTTGGTGTGAAATCATGACACTTCATATGCATTCCATCATTTTACTAGTATAATATATGTGTAGCCATGTTTATGTTTACTTGTTTTATTTGGGTTACTCTTGATTACTGAGACTTTATCTCACACCCCCTTATGGCTGACATTTTCAAGTGAGGATCCTAACATTAGCAAGGAGATAACTAAGGAGTCTTAATTCCTTCCTTTGGATTGGGAATATTTGAGTTCGTGGCTGGTAGTGTTTTATATGACACTAGTTTATATGGTTGTATTATGCCAAGTAGGATATTCTTGTTAGATGCCATATGTAATGTTGTATTCTAAGTATTTGGTCTTGTTTGGTGCTTCATATGCTTATTTATTTATGTCTTGGGTTGTGTGTTTAGCTCACAAGCATGATATATTAGTTGTTTTCTTTGTTATGTGGATTGTATGTTTTAATATTCTAAGGCTCTAGTTTTGGTCAAAAAATGTGTGTCTTAGGTGCACACTGATGTGTATGGTTGAGATTTGTGTTTGCTTTAGATTATAGGTGGATGTGTGGAAAAATAGTATGTAACCCATTAGTTGTATTGGAGGTTCTCGAGGGTCGAATCCTAAAGGAAAGGTTCCTTAAGGGTGCAATCACCTTAAACCAAATCCTTGGGGTATTTAGGACTTGGTGAAGTGGTGGAATGGTTTGTTTTTGTGTGGATTGGAATTGGGAGGTACCAATGCCAAGTTTTGGTGCAAAAATAACCATTTCAGTCTCAAGGGTTCGAAATCTCCATACAAGGGTATTTTGAAGTGTGATTTGTGCTTGTAGTTATATAAGGAGTAGAGTGATCTATAGGAGTTGGAATCAAGTCAATCAGAGGCCATATTGATGAGTTATATGTGTTGCAAATTGGGCTACAATTTTAGCAAAAAGCTGATAAGTTATCAATATGTGGCACTACAGAGCCATGCTATCCTAACTTTTTCTTCAAATCTTCTAGAATCCTCTCATGCCGCAACGCCAGAAGCCTCACCGTGATGACATCGTTGTCTTTTGGTTTTCTTGAGAGATTGTGTTGTGTCTTAGGGTCCAGTCGGGTTTTCTCTTAGTTTTCTCTTATGCAATGTTTCATTTGTATTTGGAGGAAGTTGAGAAGAATGGAGCTGGAAGAACATGGTTGTTGGGAGAAATTGAAGATATAGACATTGAAGGAGACAGGGGAAGGAATTTGCCTTTGTGAATAAAAGCTATGGTTATGGCTGGTGGACTTATTGTTTCTGTTCGGTGAAGAGCAAGAGAGATCAATGCATTTATTTATACTACGTAGTCCGTCTATTCTTTAATATAAAGGACAAACAGCTAAATTACATAGATCTAGAAAAGTAGTTGAAATAATTAAATTTGTAAAAAATACAAATTAGTTTATACAAATATCCTCATTTAATATTAATAACTTTTATTATATAATTAATGAGAATGAATTATAATTAAGGGCATTTTGAAGAAAAATATTAAATGTACTAGATAACTCTTATTTATTTATTATATTTTTGGAATAAAATAGATCCTTAAATGTTCCTTATATTAAAAAATGAAGGTGTTATGAAGAGAAAACATGCAAAGAAGTAGACTGGAGGTCTCTCCTGCAAGACCCCCTCCTGCCACAGTCATGGCATGGCAGCATTTTATTTTTTTAATTTTTTAAATTGAAAGTTATAAATAAGAGGTAGATCTTTTAGGAAACATGCAAATGTATATTTTGTATAATTTTAAATTTTTTTAATTACTAAAAAACTACTAACTGTAGAGATTTAGTTTTTATTGTATAGTATTTTTTTGAGTAAATAAAAACTTTAAAACTGTACAAAATATATACCGACATTATTCCTAAAAACTCTTCTTCTTATCTATAATTTTTAATTTAAAAATTTTTGAAAATAAAATTCTACCACGACAGTACGACCGGAGAGACCTAGTACGGAAGAGGCATGATAATGTCATAAGTTTCGGCGCCAACGAGTAAGCAACTCTTGGTCGAGACCTGGAGATATAACTACATACGCCCAAATTATGGAAGATCAGAAGCAAAACTAGCTTAAACTCTAAAATTATAACTAGTTCTATTTTTTTTGGCCTAAAGTTCTCTTGTTATTTTAATTAGTAATAACAGTATGACAAGTTAATGATAATGGATCTTATATAACTTTTTCTTGTGTGTGAGTAATTTTTGTATACCTTAAAAATAAAAAAATAGACATTTGTATTGGATAAACGATACCTTATATGCTCTTATATTTTCTATTTTATATCAATTTATATCGCTTGAAATTTTATAATAAAATATGACCACTTAAATTTCTAAAGTTAGATAAAAAAGATTTTATGGATATTTATAATAATATGGTATTTTTACATTTTTTAGGTCTAATATTGTTTTTGTTTCAAGAAAAAAATATTTTATTTGTAAGGTGTTATAGATATTTTATTTAGTTATATGGTTTATTTTAGTATTTATACTATAATTTTTAAAATATTTAATGCTCATTTTTTACTTTATGAATTAATTTATTAATTATATACATAAGTAGTTATATAAATAATTATATATATGTGTGTGTGTGTGTGTGTTTGTGTGTCTTTATATGTCGTCCCTGTTTTATAAATTTTTAAAAATTATCTTATTTTACATGTCATATTATATAATATCTAATATTTGTACTTGGTACTGCATAGAATAAAATTATGTGTAATTTTTTAATCACTTAAAAATGTTTTTTTGACCATCTCAAACAATAAAAGTAAATATTTATTTTTAATTTATAAACTTACAAAATATTTAACTGATTGATATTGTTCAATTAATAAATAATATTAGCTCCTAATATGATTATTTAATTATTATTAATTAAACAGAAGGATATTTTAATATCCAAAGATTAATTTTGTCATTTTACATTGCACGAATGCGTAATCATTCCATTTGTTTTTCTTATGATATCATGACTCATTTGTTAAATTGTTAATAATCTAAAAAGCTTCCACGCGTTCTCGTGTAAGTTGTAACTCTCTTGGTCATCGAGCCCAATGGTCGATTTTTTACATGTCCATATAGATGGGGTGTCTCCTGAGACCTGCCTTCCTCCCCGGACAGGGGAATTATTTTTTATTTTATAATTTAAAAATTATTGAAGATAAAATGTACTCCATTCGCTCCTAAATATAATGTTTTTTATCATAAATATATGACCCTTTATAATATATAAGGTGTATTTATTATGCATTTTTTAAAAAAATCTCCATTTAATATATTCTAAAGAGAGAGAGAAATATTAAATAAAGATAATTTTAAAAAAATATTTTGATTTTTGGAGAAATCAATATAGTTAACTAATTTTAACTCTTATTCTTATTTATGTGATTCAGTTAAAAGAATCTTATATTAAGGATCATATAGAATATTTTTTAAGGGTCTTATATAGTTATGTATTTATGTAGTTTTATCTTATTCTATGTTTTTTTAAGGGTTATAACTATATGATTGTAAGGATTATATTTTTACAGTATAATATTTAAATCAAAGAAAAAAAATAAAAAAAATACAATTTTTATAGTTGTACAATACTAAAAAAATTTTCTTTTATTTCTAAACTTAAATATGAAAAACAAAATCCAAAATAAAAAAATTAAACAAAAAAAGAATGAAGCAGGCAGGAGGGCCGCTGAAGGTGTCTCCTCTACTTCAATATGTATGAACGTGACACTATAAATTTGCATTGGATGTTTATAAATGTGATAAGCGGTGCTTATTATTTTGATAAAATTTAGATAGTCTAATTTTAACTTGGATGGTCCAAATTTAAATTTTTTTATTTTAATTTTTTAATGATAAAATTATCTTTTAAAAAAGTGATAATTATAAAATGATTTTTATTTTACTTTTTGCATCTAATAAAATAAAAATATATTAAAAATATAATGCTAAAATAACATAAAATTTGGACCGTTCAGTTCTAATCTAAATAATCCAAATTTATGATGAGTATTTGGTGTTCATCAAGCGAACGTGAATTCATACCTTTAGTTGACGGAATGCCAAAGATGCTGGAATATTTTTTATGATTACCCCCTCCCCCACCCAATATATAGATATAGTAAATTTGTGGGTATGTCCTAACTAATTCAAAATGATTTTTTAAGTTAAAGATATACTAAATTTGTGGGTATGTTCTAACTAATTCGAAATGATTTTTTAAGTTAAAGATTTATTTATAATTGTAACCAAACACAAAATGGCTTCTACTTTCCTTAAAGTCACTGAATAATAAATCACTTCTTTTTTTACCTAGTAGCTTGATATAGTTGGTAAGTGGACTGTGAATGTTGGGGTAAGATCATGAGCTCGATTCTTACCTGCAACGCCGCGTTAAAGAACTCTAGACCAAGTCTTTATCCTCAAGTAAGAATCAGACTCTGCAAGCACTCTTCAGACCAAACCTAGATTAGTTAGGGTCCAATGTGGCTATCGGATACCAAGTGCGTAAGGAAAACAACCACTTTTTTTAACTTAAAATTAAATTTAGACCGTTAAATTTTAATCTGAATGACCCAAATCTACGATGAGCATTTGGTGTTTATCAAGCGAACGTGGATTCATACCTTTAGTTGATGGGATGCCAAGGACGCTAGAATATTTTTTATGATTAATTCCCTCCCACCCCCCCCCCAAAAAATCCAATATATACATATACTAAATTTGTGGGTATGTCCTAACCAATTCAAAATGATTTTTTAAGTTAAAGATTTATTTATAATTGTAACCAAACACAAAATGGCTTTTGCTTTCCTTAAAGTCACTAAATAATAAATCACTTCTTTTAGATAATCATAAAATCACTTCTTTTTTTACCTAGTAACTTGATATAGTTGGTAAGTGGACCGTGAATGTTGAGATAAGATCATGAGCTCAATTCTTACATGCAACACCGCGTTAAAGAACTCTAGGCCAAGTCTTTGCCCTCAAGTAAGAATCAGATTCTGCAAGCACTCTTTAGACCGAACCTAGATTAGTTAGGGTCCAATATGGCTATTGGATACCAAGTGCACAAGGAAAACAATCACTTTTTTTCAACTTAAAATAAACTGTCCCAAAATTTTTATATGTATTAACTCAAAAAATTAAATATATCCTTAACAAGATAAAGGAAATGCATCCTCGCAAGTTTGTTATATATGTTGTCATACAAAAGCATCAAGGATTAAAATGAGACAAATGGAATGATTAAGCATTTATGGGAAACAGAGTAAAACGACATTAGGTCGAGTTTTAAGCTGTCAGATTATCAAATGCAGTTAAAGAAATCATAAGAAAATAAATTGCATCCTTATCATCCAACAAGATTAATCAATTCTTAAGCTCAACATCCCTACCTATATTTGATTGTTTAGATCACAACAGTTAAATCAAATTCAACATTTAAAACAGCTATATTAAATATTAAAGTTAAGTAAATAAATAAATTTATGTCTTCAAAAAGAAGAGGAGGGGACGTGAATATACAGAATGTTTAATGTAAGTAAAAATTTTAAGTTTCATGCATTACACCAAATTTAAAAAATAAGTTATACTACTTATAACATATTAACGTGTATCAACCATATGACTTAATATATAAAAATATGCCTTATGGTCAAAAATTAAAAAAAAAAAGATATATAAAAGTATGCAAATAATTTTTCTATCTACCGGACCAAAGTGATGAACTTAATACTTCATTATTGTCAGGGATTTTCATTGGTGCTCATCACTAAGATGAGCACCCAATGCTCATCACTCTGTCAAGATTTGGAGTGTCCAATCCAGACTTGAAGGTTTTTATTTTGATGTTAGATAACATCATTTTTTTCAAAAAATTGACAGTATAATTAAAATTATTTTTATTTTAAATTTTGCAACTAACAAAAAAAATTACATTAAAAATATAATAATAAAATTAAATTAAATACGGGCTCTTAGTTTTAATTTGGATGGATCATATTGATATTGAGCATTAGATACTCATCAGCAATGAGTTAGGTTTTCACGTACAATTGCATTGTCTCTATTTTTTCTTTAACAAACATATGATATATTCAATATTATTATTAGTTCAAGCTCAAATAAAAATAATTTTTTCAATATAATTTTTTTATTCGCAAGATTTGAATGCACAATCTTATTTAAGAAATATCAAATTCCTACCACCCAACACAAACCTGTACACAGTGAGACATGTGCAAAATTCGGCACTGAGAATAACCGTAAACCTCAGGGACCAGTCGTTGATGCAACAAGAAAGAAATTTTTTTTAGGACTATCAGCATATTTGGTAAAAAAGGCTTCTATTTCAAGCAACAGCTTTTTTTTTTTCTTTTTTTTTTCTCCCTCTGTTTTATCCATAGAAAAGTTACATTAAACCACAAAAAAGTGAATGCTTCCATAATTTGCAGGTATGGCTGGTGATTGTGGTTTGATTTTGGTTACTTATTCTGTATGGTCTTGTTTATATCCCTCATCATGCCACGCACATTCATATAATTAGGTGGTCGATGAAATGTTTCATAAACCTCAAAAATTCTGAGTAGAGTGAGTAGCAAAGAGCAACTAATCAAAAAGCTCTTATATGATTCAAGATGTGAGAAACATTAATGATTTAGCTTTGGAATCTTGATCCCATTAATTCCTACCTTAACAGAGAAAATGGCATTCAACCACATAAGAATCTGTCTCATTTTAAATGCAAGGAAATTAGAATCTTTATCTCATTTTAATTCTTGATGCTTTTGTATGACCACATAACAAGCTTGTGAGGATGCTTCTATAGCTCCCTTCTCTTGTTAATAAAAGATATATTCAATTTTTTAATTAATTGTTAAAATTTAATATTGAAAATACCAGTAAAATTAATATTTACAGGAAAAAAATTAATCAACCAATTCCTTTATTAATGTAGCTCAATTTTAATTTATACCCCATATAATTTAATTATTTATAAATTATTCTCTGTAATTATCTTTCAATCAAAAGTTAATTACTCCATCTGATCCTTAATATAAGACTCTTTTAACTGAATCACGCAGATTAAGAATTGGAATTAAAATTAATTAACTACATCGATTTCTCTGAAAATTCCAATATTTTTTTAAAACTATCCTTATTTAATCTCTCTCTTTTTTTTGGATACATTAAATAGGGATATTTTTATGAAAATATATAATAAATACTACCTCATATATTATAAAAAATTTTATATTTAAAATCAAAATAAAAAATTCTATATATAAAACTGGAGGGAGTAATTAGTTCTCATCAAAGTTAAATTTGTTTGCAAGAACATTATCCTCGCTATGTACATGTGGCATTAATAGTGTAAAATAATAATGATGACATGACAACATGGGAAAGATCTATATCTTCTTATTCTTCTTCTTGTTAAGCGTGAAATTAATTAACTTTTTTATTAAAAAATATTTTATTTGAAACAGTTTTTATATTGATGTAATTGCTCATATTTCAAAAATATGAATAATTTATACTATCACCTAAAAATTTAGTAGGCTATATTTCCATATACTTTTATGTGTTAGCTCCTAGTTGATACTTTCTGAATGTATATTGAATTTACACCATGATAGAAATGGAAGTTTTTGCAAAATGGTACAATTTAGAAGTAATATGGTATACTAGTACTTTGAATGAGTCTCTGGTTTAATAGCAATAGTATCACTATGAAAGGTTTATATGTTTTGAAATTAGATAGATAGAGTTTTCTCATGATATAAAGTTTGAATGTTTTGCCTTTATATATTAGGAGAAATGACATATTAAAATTAAGGCTGTGAAACTGAATAATTTACTAAAATGAATTTTGAACAGTAAAATTTTTGGAATGAAATATATTGTTTCACATGATAGAAGTTTAGTTTCTTATTTTTCTCATGAAGTTCAGAATGTAAGCTATTTTTAAAAACTTGAACTATTATAATACAATTTTTGAGAAATTAGTTATGAATTTTTGAAAATAGTTGCACAAGTGGCCAAAGGCAACACGGACCAGTTTTATAGTTTAGATTCAAGTTGAGTTCAAGTTTTCTAAAGACTAAAGTTTTGAAAATGTTAAGCATAAAGATTATGGAAAAGATAGATGAATGTAAGATGTGATAATTGTAGCAGTCAAGTAATAAGCAACTAAGCATCCAACAAATAGTACAACACTTTTATCTTACAGCAGCAGTTGTTTTTGCAACAGGTATAAAAGTGTTACCTAAAATTTAAATAGGTAACAATTTTTTTGGTTTAATATTAATCTTACTTTTAAAGAACGAATATTGAGTAATACTTGAAAAATGTTGCCTATAATAAAATAGGCAATGATTTCTTGCCTGTTATCTTCTATTATTAAAATGGGTAACAAACAATACCCATTACCCATAAGTTTTTTATTTAAGCAACGCAGATGAACTGTTGTCTAACATTGATGGGAACAATTTACCTAATTAGATGATAAGTATTGTTTGTTGTCTATTTAAATAATATTAGACATGTACAAAACCGTTAACTATATTATTTTAGACAACAATTTTCAAACATTATTTAATATTCATTTTTTAAGATTAAGGCTAATATTCACATTTTTAGGTAACACTTTTACAGTTATTACAAAATTTATTATTGCGATAGGCTGAAATTATTATGGCTATGCTGTAGTTTAAATTGTTTTCTTTAATTCAATAAATGGAATTATTATTTTTTTCTATAAATAAATGGAATTATTTTTGAAGCATTGGTAATTTGTATCACTTCTTTATGGGCCAATCTATATACAGAAATGGCCCAATCACTGATTCTTTTTTCCGTATTGCAACATCTGAAAACCGTGGAAATTCCGAAGTCCATTATTAATAAAGTCTAGTCTGCGAGTTCCGGAATCCAGACTCTGGACGAGTTATCTCTCGAGTTTCAATTTTTTTTTTATGTGTCCGAAAAAATTCAATAAACGACTCTTGTTTTCAACCTGAATTTCAATAAACGACTTGAGGAAATGACTTGGACACAATTTTAATTAACGAGATGAGATCGTTCTGGACCGGCCACGACAGATTAACTACAGTAAAAAATTTAAGTAATTTAGAACATTGAGTTATATAAGAAGTGAAAATGTGCATGCAACGGATTACTCAATTTTTCTCAGTTTATTTTATCCATCGTCGGACGGTAACAGAAGAAAGGTTCTTACTCCTTAACAGAAAAATTCATTATAAGAAATTCAACGCTGCTGAGTCATTCTCAGCCTTTACGCCCCCATTATCTCAGTCTCAAATAACATGAACATGAACAACAACAAATTTGGTGACCAGCAATTATCCATCGCCAAAAAAAAAAAAAAGAAAAGAAAAGAAAGAAAGAAAACAAGTTGTATTGTTTTTATTTTTTTTTACCATTATACAACTATAAAAATTGTATTTTTTTTTTTATTTTTTTCTTAATTTAAATATTATATAGTAAAAGTAGCATTTTCACAATTATATAGTTATACAGTATAAGTAAAAATATATATATAATAGGAAAAAACTATACAGATACGTAACTGTATGGTCCTCAGAAAATATATTATATCATTTATAATTTTTAAAATTAAAAAAAAAATTTTCTTATCAGACACGACTGTGGCAGGAGACACCCCATCCGTGTATGTGGGAGGAAAAACACAGGGAAGTGAGATGTTAATGTCATTTACTTTGGCGCCGGCGTGTAAGCGACTCATGGTCAATTGCGCCACTGCCACGGCGGACTGATAACTACAATCGCCGCAATTGTGGAAGATATTCATTTTAACAAAACTTTGTAAACTTTAATATTATCATTATTATTATGTCTCTTGTTATTATAGTAATAAGAGGATGACATGTCAATGATGGATGATGGATTTATGAACTTTTTTCTTTTGTTTATCAGTCAATTGATCACGAAAGATATGACCCAGTTGACGAAATTACTTGAAAATTTAGCATTTTCGTCATGTAAACTTCGAAGGTGTTGCAAGATACGTCTTCAACAACACAAGGGCATGCATATATCTTCACCAGCTTGTTTTATTGTCCTACAATCAAAATATTAAAAACTGAAGTAATCATTGAATCGGTTTTGGTACTAATTTAAGAGTTAATAGTTTCATTCGAGTTAAACTCTAATCAAACTAATATTAATAAAATCAATATATTTTTTATTTTATATATTATATATTATACAAAAATTAAAAACTATTATTAATAAGTTTAATAACTTAATATTAAAATCCAAATAAATTATAATTCATCTATAATCAAATTTTGAATGTAAAATAGTTAACTAATTATTTATTATTTATTAAGTAAATTTGTTATTATTAATAATTTTGTTTCAAAATAATACTTATATAATATTATAATAATAACAGAAAATAAATTTATACATAAAATAATATTATTTAGTACTAAAAATAATATTATTTCATCTTTAAATTAAAAATAAAATATAAAAAAAATTGACTATTTCAAACTAGTTCTAACCCGGTTTACAATTGGTTCTATCTGGTTTATGACAAATTTGACTAGTTTTCAAACGGTTCCCACCGATTCTGAACTCAATTGGTTCTTACCTTTATGTAGATTGAACCAGACATCAATTTCCGGTTTAAATAGTCAAATTAGTCAGTCTGGCCTAGTTTTTTATGCTATACATATAGCAGTATTCAGGATAAAAAATTTAAAATAACAATACAAATTACTCCCTCCTTCCCTATATATATAAGGTTTATTCTAGAAGATTTTTTATTATTTAAAATATAAGTCATTTTAATAAAATATTATTATTATTTAATAATATTCATTTTTTAATCCTTTTTATTCATAATACAACAACATTAGCCTTATCCCACTATGTGGGGTCGGCTACATGGATCATACGACACCAATGAACTCTATCAAACGCCATCTACTCAGATAAATCATTTCTCAGAAGGTAATTCCTTATAACTTCCCTTAGTGTCCTTTTTGATCTTCCTTTACGTCTTTTGATCGGGCTTCAGGCCATTTGATCAACTCTCTTCACTGGCTCCTCTTACCCTCTTCTTTATACATGCCCAAACTACCTTAAACGATTTTCCACCATTTTCTCCTTGATAGGTGTTACCCCAACTTTCCTTTGTATATAATGATTTCGTATCTTATCCAATTTTATATGACCATACATCCATCTCAACATTCTCATCTCTACTACTCCCATCTTATGCTCTTGTTGTCCTTTCAAAGCCCAACATTCACTACCATATAGCATTGCTGGCCTTATAGCTGTTCTATAAAATTTTTCTTTAAACTTAGTAGATACTTTGCGGTTACAAATAACTCATGTTGCTTTCCTGCACTTTAACCACCCAATTTGTATCATATGCATAATGTTCCCATCAATTTCACCATTATTCTGTAAAATCGACCCCAAATATTTAAACTTTGACACCTCAGAGATGATTTACTCTCCAATTTTTATCTCTGAATCATTTCTAATTGGCCTCTTATTAAATTTGCAATGCATATATTCCATCTTGCTTCTACTCAGACGGAAATCTTTTGATTCCAAAGTATGTCTTCATAATTCAAGTTTAGAGTTGACCTCTTTTCTTGAGTCCTCAATTAAAACTATATCATCCGCGAAGAGCATACACTTTGGAATTTCTTCCTGTATATGTTCTGTAAGAACATCCAAAACCAGATCAAACAGGTATGGACTCAAAGAAGATCCTTGATGTAATCATATTGTTATAGGAAAGTCTTTTGTCACACCTCCAGGGGTTCTCACACTTGTTGTTGCCCTCTCATACTTATCCTTTATGACTCGAATATAAGTCACATGGACAACTTTCTTCTCCATTGCTTTCCATAATATATCTCTTGGTACTCTATCATTTTCTTTTTTCAAATCAATGAAAACCATATGCAAGTTTCTCTCTTTACTCCGGTATCTTTCAATCAAACCCCTTAATAAATAAATAGCCTCTGTTGTAGACCGTCCTAGCATAAATCCAAATTGATTTTCTGAATAATTAGCACAATTTTAAATATCCCCCTTGTTCTTGTATATAGGTACTAGAGTGCTCTTTCTCTATTCCTCTAACATTTTCTTAGACCTTAAAATCTCGTTAAATAACTTAGTGAGCCACCAAACCCCCTTCTCTCCTAAGCACTTCCAAACTTCGATAGAAATACCATCGGGACCAATGGTTTTATCATTATCTATTCTCTTAAGAGCTTCTTTTACCTCTCCAACCCGAATCCTACGATAAAAATTCAAATTGAGATTATCTTCATGGGTTGTTAATCCTTTAGTATCAATAGTCATATCCAATCCATTATTGAAAAGCTTATAAAAGTAGCTCTCCCATCTTTCTTTAATATCACTATCTACAACTAAAATTTTTCCTTTTTCATCCTTAATGCATCTTACTTGGTCCAAATCTCTTGACTTTTTTTCCTTTCTCTTGGGAATTTTGTAAATCTTATGTTCACCATTCTTCGTTCTTAAATTCTGGTAGAATTCCTTAAAAGCTTTAGATCTAGCCTTGCCCATTGCTTTCTTAGTTTCCTTTTTAGCCAACCGATAATATTTCCAATTTTCATCGTTATTGCATAGATGCAGGGCTTTAAAACACTCTTTCTTATATTTGACCTTTTCCTGCACACTCTCATTCCACCACCAAGATTCTTTATCCTTAGGTCCAAAACCTTTGGATTCACCCAATACTGCTTTAGCGGTATCCCTGATCCTTTTAGTCGTCTCATCCAACAAGATATTAGCACTTCATTGCAAGTCCCAATTACCTTCCTTTATAACTTTCCTTATAAAGGTCACTTGTTTCTCACATTTTAGTTACCACCACTTAATCCTAGGATTTAAAGCTTTTCAACTTTTCAGTTTACGGTTTTAACTAGCACATCAAGGACCAAGACCCCTATGTTATGAAGTTAAACTTTCACCAGGGATTACTTTGCCGTCTTTACAAGTTGTTCTATCCGAGTTCCTTACCAAAAAGAAGTCAATTGCGACCTGTGGACTCCACTCTTATATGTAATTAAATGCTTCTCCAACTTCTTGAAACAGGTGTTTACAATCGTGAGGTTGTAAACCATTGAAAAATCAAGAATGGAATGTCCCTCCTCATTTACTTCTCCAAAGCCATAACCTCCGTGAGCTCCCATATATTCCCTTGTCTCTTTTCCCACATGACCATTAAGGTCCTCCCCAATGAGGATCTTTTCATCTTGTGGGATATCTTGAACCGAGCCCTCCAAATATTCCCAAAACTTTTTCTTAATATGTACGTCCGACCCTACTTGAGGTGCATAAGCACTAATAACATTAAGTGTATCATGTCCAATAATACCAACTCCATTCCTTGCTCTAACATTTCCTACATACCAAAGTTTATAACCAGTAGTGTCTAACTTCTTAGCATTTTCTTCCACCCATTTAGTTTCTTGAAGACATAAGATGTTAATTCTCCTTCGAATCATAGCATCCACCACCTCCATAGATATACCAGTTAACGTACCAATATTCCAAGAACTAAATATAATCTTGCTTTTCTGGGGCTAACTTCTTTACCCACATCCATCCAGCATGATGTGAGAACCCTTGCTTATTTAGCACTACACTTGGGCGCCAATGTAGCGACTCTAACTCATTTGACACTGCATTCGAGCCATACAGAGTGTTACTTCTGGACAACGACCTAGCCTTAACACATATACGTCTTTAATCCATGTCATAAGATTCGATAGATTTTTACGTTGGATGTCGAGAGTCTAACACAACCCTCTTCCTTTACCTGGGTTTGGGACCAACTATGACACTACATAGGCGGAGTTAATCTTTTTATTCATAATATAAATATTAATTTTATTCACATATTTATTTCCTTATGATATATATATTGAACATAAATTTATCAAAGCAAGTGAGAAAATTTTACATAAAAACTAAAAGGCTTACAATTTTTGTTTTGAAAAGTAGGTCAATTGGATCCCAACTTTCTATTATGAAATGTTAATGCATAATATTCTGATAAAAAAAAGTATAATTGCAATTGCCAACAATTATGAATTATTTTCATATTTTTATTAAAAATAAATCTTTAATTTAAATAAATAAATATATATATATATAATTCTGACAAAAAAATAGTACACATTAATATAGTATAATATATTGAAAAGGGAGGATATATTGGTTTGGACCCCACCAAACCATCACCCTCTGCTTTGCGTTAACCATACCAACCTTTTGTCGAAGGCTAATTTTGTCATTTTACATTCAAAATTAAAGGCTTCTATTTCAGCACGAGTATACACGTAAGCCTCGAACAAGTCTATGATGTAACGAGAAGGAACGATTTTTGAGGACTAGCGGCATAATTGGTCAAAAAAGGCTTCTATTTCAAGCAACACTTTTTTTTTTTTGGTTTATCCATAGAACCAAGATGAGTTACATTAAACCACGAAAGTGAAGGATTCAGATCCTCTCCCGTAGGACTGTTTGGATCCTCTTTCCATCAATAATTATGTGTGTTGACTTCATCTGAGGGCTGAGAAGAACCTAGTTCATTGTGAGTGTTGATGAAATGCGGTGGACCCACCATGAGACATACTACCTCACGCAGTACGCAATGTGGCATTGGCAATATGAAAAATGTCTTAGCCAAATATATTATTTTAAAACTTAATTTTCTTAATTTTAATATATATGAAAAATTACTTTATATAAGGATGCATTTTTTCTTAAATATAAAAAAATATTATTCTCTCACTTTTAAAAGTATTTTTAAAAATTTTTCTCATGCCTTGGGGATGTTACACATGTTTTTTATTAGTGTATACTCTCTTAAATCCTAAATATAGGACATTTTTTTAGAAGTAATACTTGATAAAAAATATAAGAAATTTTGTAAGGTTATTTTATGCATTAATTATTTTTTTCCACTCTTACCTGTGGTGTATAATTAACATGTGATAGATAGATATTGAGAAAAGTATTAAAGATAATGTAATTAATAAGAATAAATGGTAGGAAATATTAAAATTTTTTAATAAATTTAATGATATAATTTCTTCTCTTAAAATGCGTGAAATAATTAAAAATATCTTATTTTTAGCATCGAGGAAGTAACTGTAATATTTAATTTTTATGATTAAATTAAAAATTAGCTAAAATTATTCATTTTTCAACTAAAAGTCAGTGCATAGTGTTATGCCTAGTTCAATTCCATACGGCTTTGAGGTCAAAAATAAGAAATTTCAATCAATGTTTTTTCAAAACTTTTGTTAAACATTCATACTGTTTAAATGTAAAAAATGTAATAAAGATTAAAAAAAATTACATATAAAGATCCCAATAATAAAATATATAAATTAAAAATAAAAACGAAATTATTTTCAATGATCAATTTATTATTAAATTGTGGACCATTTATTCTATCAGCAAAAAAAAATGACTGCCATTTCTATCAGTCCTTGGATGAAACCAACGCACATGATTATTGATGGAGAAGATTGAGACAACGCTGCGGGAGAGGATCTAAATCCCAAAAGTGAATGCTTCCTTGATTCACAAATACACACACACACATACCATTTGGTTACTTATTCTGTATGCATGGTCTTGTTTATATCCCTCATCATGGCATGCATATGCATATACGGTGTTCGAAGAAATGTTTCATAAACCTCAAAAATTCTGCATAGGACGAGTAGCAATAGCAACTAAACAAAAAAGTTCTTATGATTCAACCAAGTAAGAAACATTGATTTAGCTTTGGAATCTTGATCCCATTAATTCCTACCTTAACAGAGAAAATGGCATTCAACCAAATAAGAATCTGTCTCGTTTGAAATGCAAGGAAATTGGAATCTGTCTCTCATTTTAATTCTTGATGCTTTTGTATGACCACATAATAACAAGTTTGCGAGGATGCATCTAGCTAGCTCCCTTTTCTTGTTAATCAAAGATATATTCAATTTTTTAATTAATTCATAAAATTTAATATTGAACATACCAATAAAATTAATATTTATAGAAAAAAATTAATCAACCAATTCCGTTATTAATGGAGCTCAATTTTAATTTACGCCCCATATAATTTAATTATTTAAAAATTAATCTCTGTAATTATATATCTTCTAATCAAAAGGTCCTCAAAGTTAAATTCCTTTGCAAGATATCATCATCCTTACGATGTGCATGTGGCATTAACAGTGTGGAATAATAATGATGACATGACAACAGGGGAAAGATCTGTATCTTCTTCTTCTTCTCCTTAAGCGTGAAATTAAAACTTGCAGTGAACCTTCTGCTCCCTGAGAATATTCTGGTGAACCCTTCTCCTTGTTCAACGCTTACCTCTCTCCTTTCTCTCTGCACTACTTTATGCCTCCATCCACACTTTCATCAAACTTGAAGACCTTAGAAACTTGAACATTACTAACTAAGCTTCTCTTGCAAGACTGAAAGGCTTTTGAGTTTTGTTTTTTGCAGCTCAAGAATTTGGATCACATAAGCACAAGGATGACTTTCCCTATATTATTCAATCTGATATTATATATATAATGGTAAGAGTGGTTGTATGGCTCTTGGTTGGGGACGTATTCCATAAAATCTATCCATCACGAAGAGGATTCCACCCACTAATATTACAGTGAACAGCACAGACCACCATGGAAGCTGCAGAATCAAAGAGATCAAAATGGCAACAGCCAAAGAGCCAAACGCGGACATGAGTAAGCCAAGCTGAGAAGCAAAACCAGGAAACATGTACTTAGCTGCAGCAGTGAAGTAATAGGCAACCGAGCATCCGACAGAAGCCATGGAAGTCACAGGATGAAGCTCAAATGGGGAGGGAAGATTCGTCCCTGAGCTTTGTATTTGGAGGAAATTGAGAAGAATGGGAATGATGGAAGCGAAGATGGAGTTTGGTGAGGAAGATGGTTGTTGGGAGACATTGAAGATGCAGACATTGAAGGAGACAGGAGAAGGAATTTGCCTTGGTGAATAAAAGCTGTGTCTATGGGTGTTAGACATATTGTTTCTGTTTGTTGAAGAGAAAGAGAAATGATTCCCTTTATTTATAGTGTACGGGGGAGGAAAAACACGTACTGGGAATTTAGATGCTAATGTCATTTATTTCGGCGCCAGGGCAGGGAGAGAGTGACTCATGGGAAAAGCCAACAATCGCCGTAATTGCGGAAGATATATTAGTAATAAAAGTGTGTAAACTTTAATATTATCACACTGTCTCTTGTTATTTTAGTAATAAGAGGATGACATGTCAATGATCGACAGTGGATTTTATGATTTTTTCCCCTTGTTGTGTGTATATATATATATATATGACTCAGTTGACGAAATTACGTGTAAATTAAATTTAGCATGTAAAATTGGAAGGTGTTGTGAAATATATCTTGAACAAGACAAGGGACATGCATATATCTTTACGAGCTTGTTATATTGTCATACAACATCATTCAGGATTAAAATAACAATACAAATTAGCATGTTAGGACTCAAATTACATATATATATATATATATTTATATAATTTTTAACATTTTTTTATTATAAAAATGTCGCGTCGAGATTAAGGTTGGAGAAGACAAATCCTCCGTCCTCATGCTTCATGACTGACAAGAGGGTTGATATTGAGAAGATGAAGAAACACCCTCCATGTTTGACGGAGGAGAACAAGGTGGTAGAAGATGAAGATGCCGTGCATAGATTGAGCAGTCCAAGAGACAAAGAAGGCGAAGACTTAATGTTATGTTTGATAGGAACGAGTCATTTTGAGGAAAATGGAAAAGAGAAGAAAAAAAATAATTCTATGAAAATGTTATTTTTTATTTATATAAAATCTCAGTGATGTGTACCAAATAAATTTTATAAGAGAAGGATTTTTCTCTCATTATCTTTTTCATAAAATCCTGTGTACCATACCTAACATAAGTTAAATGGAGCAAAAGATAGATATGGACAACCATGATTGATTTTTATATATGCTAACGGGCAGTCAGATGCGTTTGTGAGATGATTAATTGATGAGGCAGCATTAAGCAGTGTTCAAAATATCGAACCAACCTAGCTAGTTAGACTGAGAACTGGTGTCAGATCCGATTTGGTCTTAGATAGTGACCAATCATTTTCAGAATCGATGAGAATTGATCAAACTGGTCACGAACCGGTGTTAAACTAGCCTATTTTTTATTTTAAAAAATTTTTTAATTTTTTTTAGTTTTGAAGATAAATTAACATTATTTTTTGTATAATTTTTTTTCTATATTATAATATTGTATAAGTATTATTATGATATATAATTATTAATAATGATAAATTTATTTACAAATAATATGAAAATATAATATTAATGAATTATTTTGAATTCAAAATATGAATATAAATGAATATTAACTTATTTAGATTTTAATATCAGACTGTAAAATTTATTAATAATATTTTTAATTTTCTATATAATATATAAAATAAAAAAATTATTAAATTTATTACCACAAATTTAATTTTAATTGAACCATTAAATTTTGTGTCCTTACTCTTTTTTTAAACCTTGGTACTAAGTCGACAAACCAAAATAATGTGGAAGCTGATGCCATTAAATTACGTCAGCAAGAAAGGAGTCAGCAAGAAACGAGTTTGTGGTGGTCCAATTTAAGTGCGACAAATAGGGAGGGCCCGTAGTTAGAGATTGAGAGAAGGAGAGGGGGCATGCATGGTAGAATGCGCGTTTGATGAGCGTGGCGTGTCAATTTGTTGCCACAAGAAGATGAAACTAAGTTGTATATGGGGGGAAGGGTCTCTCTTGCCAAGAGGCGTGCCTTCCTCCTGCCCCATTCATTTTTTTTAATTTTTTATTTTTTTAATATTTAAGTTTAAAAATAAAAAATTATTTTTTAATAATTATACAATTATAAAGATATACAATTTTTATTTTTTTCAATTTAAATATTACACAATAAAAATAATATATTTATAATCAAATATATACAGTGTGAATAAAAAATATATATAATAAGATAAATTTAGGCAGATACATAACTGTATCATCCATGAGAAACATATTTTATTATTTATAATTTTTAAATTAAAAATAAAAAAATTAATTTCGCCTTAATTTTTTAAGGCTGTTGCACCCCCTAAGAATCAAAATTTCAACCCCGAGAAATGCTAGTCAAATCCCTCGCCACTTGACCAGGCATCCATTGGTGATAATAAACTTCTTAAGATCACTTAAATGTATGTAATAATCACATGTAAGAAAAATTCAATCTTTATTTAAATTTCATACATGAATTATTTCTAGAAATTATAGTAGTAGCGGAAGACTTTATAAATACATCTCACCATGCTAGATGATCTGATGCAAATAAATATCCTCAGAGTTAATTAATCTAAATACTAAATCTGAAATCATAAAGAAAAAAAAGTTAGAAGAAATTAATTTTAAGGCAGATAGTTCTTCAAATTAGTTATGAGACTTAGTGATGGAGTTGGGATTAGTCTCAGCTAGCTGAGAAATTGAATCGTGTAATAAGCTTAACTCAATCTACCTATATTTAATAATTTTGGCTATATATCATTTATTATTAAATTTAAATTTAGCATGCATTCTTGGCAGAAATATTGATAGTTTACTGCAAGTTAGTGGTTTGTTTTCTGAGTTATGAACTCCGCAACAGCACATTCATGTTAAGAATGACGTATTGTGAGGACCAGTCAGATGTAAATTCCTTCACTAATCACTCAATTGATGAGTAAATTTAGCATGCATGTACTTTCATGATCTAGCATGCAAAATTCCCAAGACTGTAAAATACATCTTCAACAAGAGAAGGGACATGCATCCTCACAAGTTGTTACGTTGTCATAATAAACCATTCAAGGATTGAATAGATTAGCGTATGTGTGTGTGAGCGCCTGTGCATTATTCAGGTTCTATTTGTTAGAAACATTTCAAATTATGTGACCTGATAATATCATAAATTAAACATAAGATAATAAATAGATTTTCTCTAATTAAGTTGATTGAGGAATTAATTCTACAAATTATCTACATTTAATTTTAAGATTTATCTTAACAGTATAATTAAATTCAATCCGTTCATCTAGTACTTGATGGACGTACAAGATTAAATCTAATTCATTATAAATTGGTTCTCTCTCATCCCATTAAGTACATGTACTCCATCAAATAGTGTTACCTAAAATTGAGAGTTAGGGTTAAGAAAAAGAAACTAATTTTGAGAGAATAACGATAGGGCTGGAGGTTGCTCATTTATGTCTTCCACTTCAGATTCACATTTTTAAATTTACATGTGGTATCAGAACCTATTTAACCTCTGCCTACTATTTATCCTAATCTTATACATTCGATTAGGAGAAAGTCATTCTATGAAAGTTGCCAAACTAATTATTATGTTATACTCATTTGGATCTATTGAATGAATTTTAACGTAAAACTATATCTTAGTCTAAATGCATATTTATTACTTTTTTTATGGAAAGGCCAAACTTTTATGACTTGCTTGAACTTACTTGTTCCATTATGTTTTGACTCATTGATTATATATGTATATTAGTCATTATGATGATATGTCTCTCATAATATATATATATGATGAAATTTGATGGTTAATTGCTTCAGTGAAAATAAAAAATCTTATAAAAAAACCCAACTTTGGATCTTATGGATATAGTAATAATTGGATGTTCTGAACTATTGGAATATGAAATCATGTTTTTGAAATTATGCAGTTGATTTTTTGCATATTAGAATGTGTACGGCATTATGTAGAAAATTAAGGGAATAAACCATTATGTGTATGAAGTTTTAACTTTTGATCTATGGAGTTTATATTTTGATTGATTTAATTACATATAAAGAAAGCCCATGAAATTCTGAGTGTTTTGACTTTTGAATCACCTAAAATGGAGTTCTAGATTGCAAGATATGGGCATCTAAAGTTCACGTTTACTTGTTCTATTTAAACTGGATTAGGTCGGGTTCTAGCTGAAGGTTAGGGAAGACCCATACAACGTTGTTTTGAATGTTGTTGTCTAGCTAGGATTTGAACTGTGACATGGAACAAATAAAGAGATATCCAACAGCCCATTGACGTTATGATTGCTATCGTTCTATTTATTTACTATTTGACTTGGTAATTAGGCATATTTATGTTAGTGGTCCATAAGAAAAATTATGTGTTTACCCCAAATTTTTTTTTGAAATTATGTTTTGTCCCTAGATTTTCCAAAAAAAAATAATAAAATAAAAATTTATGTTTTGGCTTATGAAAGTTTGAAAAATTTATGAGAATTGTTCTGTGTTCAATATTAAGAAATAATTATTATATACATAGATTATATTACTTGTATGTAATTTGCTATCACCAAAGTGGTTAAACTAGAATGGAGTTAATATATATCATGCATAAATGGTCATCTATTCATAGTATAAATAAAATGTCAATTATGAAATAAATGGATAGATTGACGTTTGCTAATTACTAGAATTTTCGCATTTGCCTAAAGGTAAATTATCATTCTATAATTAGTACACAGAATGGATGTGAATTATTATTTTAGTTAGATATATGTGCATGTCTAAAGATAACATGTATATTTTGGATAATATTTAATTACCTTATAAAGATAATTTATAGCATTTATTTAATGATGGTATATTGTAGTTTCTATCCAAATGATGGCTATAATATGTATTAATGTTATGTTTATCTGAATCTATAACTTTGATATTAATAAGCATTTATGTGTTTATTGCAATTATATCACTTCATTCACAAGCTTCGTCTATGACTGTGTTCAATGGGTTGAACTTTTCTGAATGGTGTGAACAAGTCAATTACCACTTAGGTGTATAGGATCTTGCCTTGGCACTATTCAAGGATAAACCTCCTGTTGTTACGGATTCAAGCAATGAGGAGGAAAAGTTACACCATAAAGCATGGACACGATTTAACAAACTTAGCATGATGCCTTTACGGACGACTATTGCCCCCAACATTAAGTCTACTTTTCCACAAACAGAAAGTGCTAAGGAATATCTTAAGTCTGTGGAAGAAAGGTTTTGTTCTACAGATAAGTCACTCATTGGTACATTAATGGTAGAACTCATGACCATGAAGTTTAATGGGTCGCGGAGTATGCATGAACATATCATTGAAATGACTAATATTGCAGCAAGGCTAAAGACCTTAGAAATACCGATTGAAGAATCCTTCTTAGTACAATTCATTCTCAATTCATTACCACATGAGTATGGAGAATTCCAAATAAATTATAACACTATTAAAGAAAAATGGAATGCTTACTTAGGAGGAAAATGAAACTGAAGAAACTGGGAAACAATTTTGTTCACCTTGTCAGTCAAGAAGCTGGTAAAGCACTTAAACCAAAAGCCAACAAGTTTAAGAAGAAGAAGAAAAAGCCAGCACATGCGGCACTTGCTAATGCTCCATAGGTTGCTAGAAAGGAACGGAAGGAAAATAGTTGTTTCTTTTGCGGGAAGGAATGACACATTTAGAAAGATTACTTAAAACATAAGGCTTGGTTTGAAAAGAAAGGTAATATTATTGCTTACATAAGTTTCAAATGAAATTTAGCTGAAGTTCCTAATAATACTTGGGGTTTGATTGTGGTGCTACAACTCATGTATCTAATGTAACGTAGGGATTTCTTATGATCCAAACCATAAATCCAAATGAAAACTTCTTGCTTATGGGAAATTGAGTAAAGGCTCCAATTGAAGGCATATGAACTTATCATCTAATCATGGATGCTGACCATCATTTGGACCTGTTTCAAACTCTTTCTGTACCTACAACGTCTAGGAACTTGGTTTTTCTTTCAAAACTTGATGTTGCTGGATTTTCTTTTAATTTTGGGAATAGATGTTTCGATATGTTTAAGAGTACTAGTTTAATTGGTTTAGTATTCTTTCTGATAGTTTATATAAATGGAAACTTGATTATGTTTTTGCTAAATCCCTGCTTACTATCCATCATGTTGTTGGAAGTAAATGTAGCACATATAATGAAAGTTTTGTTTTCTTTTAGCATAAATGTTTGGGCCATATATCCAAAGAAAGATTGAAAATATTAGTAAAGAATGAAATCCTTCCAAATTTGGATTTTACAGACCTTGGTATATGTGGGGATTGCATTGAGGGTAAGCAAACCAGACATGGTAAGAAAGTAGCCACAAGAAGCACACATCTTCTTGAAATAATACACACTGATATATGTAGACCTTTTGATGCTCTATCTTTTGGTGGAGAAAAGTATTTTATCACTTTTATCGATAATTATTCACATTATGAGTATATCTATTTGCTTCATGAAAAATCTCAAGCAGTCAATGCTCTTGAAATGTATGTTAATGAAGTTGAGAGACAATTAGATAGAAATGTGAAAATCGTTAGGTTCAATAGAGGTGATGAGTACTATGGAAAACATGATGAAATAGGACAATGTCCTAATCCATTTGCAAAATTCCTTGAGACAAATGGCATATGTGTACAGTATATTATGCCAGGCACACCACAACAAAATGGTGTGGCAGAAAGGCGAAATCAAACATTAATGAACATGGTTAGCAGTATGATAAGTAATTCATCATTACCAAAATCATTATAGATGTATGCATTAAGAATTGTTGTGTATCTGTTGAATAGGGCTCCTAGTAAGGTAGTTTCTAGAACTTCTTTTGAGTTATGGACTGATAGGAAGCCTAGCTTAAGACACATGTATGTTTTGGGTTGTCTAGCAGAAGCATGCATCTATAATCCACATGAAAAGAAATTGGATTCTTGAACCATTAATGGTTACTTCATTGGTTACCCTGAGAAATTCAAAGGATATAGGTTTTACTAGCCTAACCATGGTCCAAGAAAAGTTGTAATTAGTAATGCTAGATTCATTGAGGATGGTGAAGTTAGTGGAAGTATCGAAAGACAAAATATGGATATTAATGAAAAAAAGGCAGACATCCAGCCACACTTATGTCTTGTTTCATCCACATGTGTTCCAAGTGAAGTTCCAATTGTTGAACAACATTTTGACAATATAGAACAAAACTTGGATAATGATACATCCAATGATGTTGCAATTCACAATCATCTCATGCAAATGAGCTACAAGGGATGCCATTAAGAAGATCTCAAAGAGAAAGGAAATCGGTTATTTTGGATGATTATGTGGTTTATTTACAGAATTATGATTTTGATATAGGAATCAATAAAGATCCAGTCACATTCACACAAGCCATAGAAAGTGCTAAGTCAGATAAATGGATTAGTGCCATGACAATGAGTTAAAATCCATGGAACAGAATGAAGTTTGGGATCTCGTCGAGTTACCAAAGAATTGTAAACAAGTTGGCTATAAGTAGGCCTTTAAGACCAAGCATGACTCAAATGGCAACATCGAACAATATAAAACTAAACTTGTTGCCAAGAGTTATGCTCAAAAGGATGGCATTGATTACAAAGAGACCTTTTCCCTGGTCTCAAAGAAAGACTCATTAAGAATAATTATGGCTTTAGTAGCTTATTATAATTTAGAGTTACATTAGATAGATGTGAAAACAACATTTCTTAATGGTGATCTTGAGGATAGAGTTTACATAAGCCAACCTAAAAGTTTCTCCATTGAACAAAAGGACCACATGGTGTGTAAACTTAATTAAGAAATCAATACATGGACTTAAACAAGCTTCTCGGCAATGGTATATTAAGTTCAATAACACCATAATGTCTTTTGCTTTTGAAGAAAACATCGTTAATAGATGTATATACTGAAAGAACAGTTGGAGCAAATTCATATTCTTAGTCTTATATATTGATGATGTCTTATTTACTGCTAATGATTTAGGCACATTACGAGAGACTAAAAATGATCTCTCTAAGAATTTTGAAATCAAAGATATGAGAGAGGCGTCCTATGTAATAGGAATAGAAATATTCTGTGATAAATCACAAGGATTGTTGGGTTTGTCTCAGAAAGTTTATATTGAAAAAATTCTTGAGAGATCCTGCATGGAAAAATGTTTAGCTGGGATTGTACCAATTCAGAAATGGGACAAATATAGTCTCGATCAATGTCTAAAGAATGGTGTAGAATGAAAAGAAATGGAACATATTCCATATGCTTCAGTTGTAGGCAATCTAATGTATGTTTAAACATGCACAATACCAGACATAAGTTTTGCTATTAAGATGATAGGAAGATGCTAAAGCAACCTAGGCATGGATCATTGGAAGGCTACAAAGAAAGTACTAAGGTATCTACAAGGCACGAAGGATTATAGGCTCATGTATATGAGATCCAATCATCTTAAGGTAATTGGATATTGATATTCAGATTATGGTGGATGTCTTGACAGCAAAAAGTCTACTTTTGGCTACCTGTTTCTGTTATCTGAAGGAGCAATTTTATGGAAAAGTGCTAAGCAATTTGTCATTGCTTCATCCACAATGGAAGTAGAGTTTGTAGCATGTTTTGAAGCTACAAATCATGAATTATGGTTGTGGAACTTTATTTCAAAACTTGGGGTAGTTGACACCATTACTAAGCCGCTGAAAATTTGTTACGACAACTTTGCAGTAGTTTTTTTATCCAAGAACGATAAATACTCTAAAGGTGCCAAACACATTAATATGAAGTATTTATCCGACAAGGTGGAGGTTCGAAAACAAAAAGTGTCCATTCAGCATATCAATACTGATCTAATGATAGCTGATCCCTTGACAAAGGGTTTATCACCAAAGACTTTCAAAGAACATGTGCTCAGTATGGGTTTTGGCAACAATAAATGATGTTTTGTGATTTATGATTATGATGCTTGTTTTTGACACTTTGAACTCACATTATATGTTTCTGATTTATAATTGATTTTCCTATTTATTATAATTGTGTACACATTATTATGCTCATAGGAAATGATTATGGGGACCAAACTTTTATTTATATCTTTGAATAACCTATTTTAATAGTTTGCATGTGTTGTAGTATATGGAAGGGAGTATACTGAAAATAAATAGTGTATGACCACCATAACTAGCATTTGCAAAATATTAAAGTTAGGAATCTATGATGCATGAATGTATTAGTTTATTTATGCGCATGTATGATAGTACTGTTAAAGAATTAAGGCTGTCTAATTATCAGGTCAAGTGGGAGAATGTTAGAAATACTTTAAATTATATGGCCTAATAATATGATAGATTAAGGATAAAATAATAGATAGATTTTCTCTAATTAAGTTGACTGAGAAATATCTACAAATTATCTACATTTAAATCTAAAGTTTATCTTAACAATATAATTAAATCTAATCTATTCATCTGATATTTGATGGACGCATGAGATTAAAGCTAATTCATTATAAATTGGTCATCTCCTTGCTTATTAAGTACATGTACTCCATCAAACAATGTTACTTAAAAGTGAGAGTTAAGATTATGGGAGAGAAACTAGTTTTGAGATAATAATGGTATGGCTGAAGGTTACTCATATATATCTTCCGCTTCAAGTATGCACATTTAAATTTACACTATTTGCTGATTTTGAAAAAGTGCCGACATTGTGGTTATCGTAGTATGACTTGAGGGAAAAAACAAAACAAAAATGAAAAGAAAAGAAAAGAAAAGAAAAGAAAAGAAACAATGTTTAACAGCTATATATAGCCAAAGCTTTTCTTCACGAAGGCAAAATCCTTGTGATATCTTCTCCTTAAATGGATGTATCTTCAATTTCTCCCAAGAGCCCTCTTCTTCCAAATACAAAGCTTCACTGCTAGCATATTATTTTATTGTTGCAGCTAAGTTCATGTTTCCTTGTTTAATTTGATTCTCCGATTGGAGTACTCATGTATGTGCTCGGCTCTTTGGCTATTGCTATACTTTGATATCTTTAATTCTGTAGGTGCCATGGTCGTCTATACTGTTCACTATAATATTAATGTGTGGAATCATCCTGGTGGTAATAAGATTTTATGGAATATATGGCAATATACATCCCTGGTCAACAACTATACAACCACTCTTGCCTATCTGTAGTGTTATATTCAACAACTAAATGGTGGTGCATGTAAGATGTTATTAAGGTATTATTCATGACTTATGAATAATATGACTTCTTATAAAATTTATTATTATTATTTATTTATTTCCTCCAATCCAAAATATAAATCATGTTTTACTCTCTCTAACATAGGACTTATATTGTTTAGAGTGTCCAGTACATTCATTTCTTAGCTTAGTGTGTTTTTCTGTACCTTTGTGTTATGATCAATACAGTATGATAAAAGAATAACAAAGTGAAGATGTATTGTATATATAATTTAGTTGAAGCAATGACCATAATCAAGGATTGTTGGAAGTCTCGATATGTATGGTATTATCGTTTTAAGGTAAGGTAAGAAGACTATCTTTCTACCTTCTATATAGATGAGAGAAAAATAGGAAGGAGAGAAAAATTCAGGAAGAAAATAAGAAGGAACCTAGACACACACACATGACCTAGTTACCAATAATTCAATATAGTTTAACATTATTTTCTTTTTTCACATGATACAGAATTCTAGCACTTTGATTTTAGAGTCATTGGACTAATGTGTCCCTACAAAGGCCTTGCCCAATGACATTACCTGATAATCTAACACTATTTTTGTACTTCTTTTTGTTTGAGGCCTAACACATTTTGATTAGTCTTACCTAATTGGGCCAGGTTTCACACCCTCGTCTAACTCTAAACATTTTTAGTTACCCAATCAAATAATTATATATATATAACAATTAGTGGTTAATTGATTTAAAAGAAAAAACCAAAGAGTTAATGGCTAATTATTTAGAATAAGGTTCAAATAATCAGATCGGACATTGAATTTATTAAGACACTGATTTAAAGTTCAATAGTTCAATCGTAATTTAACTAAAATCAAACTGATGGTAATAAATTTAATAATTTTTTAATTTTATATATTATATAGAAAATTAAAAATATTATTAATAAGTTTTATAATAGAATATTAAAATTTAAATAAGTTAATATACATCTATAATCATATTTTGAATTCAAAATAGTCAATTAATAGTTTATTTTTATATTATTTGTTAAGTAAACTTATCATTATTAATAATTATGTATCATACTATTACTTATACAATATTATAATATAGAAAGAAAAAAATTATATAAAAAATAATGTCATATAGTACTAAAAATAATGTGATTTTATCTTAAAAACTAAAATAAAATAAAAATAAAAATCAAATAGGTTCAAACCAGTTTTGTATTGGTTTGAACTAATTCTAAAATTGGTCTATCTTCATCTATGATCGAATCGGATCTGGCACCTGAGGTCGGACTGATTGACTCGGTCAGTCTGGTCTGGTTTTTATCTTAAAAATAATGTTATTTTATCTTAAAAACTAAAAAAAATTTAAAAATAAAAATAAGACTAGTTCAAATAAGTTTTGTACCGGTTTGGACCAGTTCTAAAACTAACTGATTTTCATCTATGATCGGACCGAATTTGGTACCAGTTCTCAGTTAGACCAATCGAACTGACCAATTTAATTCGATTTTTTGTTCCTTGATTTAGATATATGGAGCTGTACAAATCTCATGTTGGATGTCAATCTAGCATAATGCTTAACTCGACTTCAAATTTGAAATTTCATATCTTTTTTCTCCAGTTAAAAAAAATTGTCTAGCGTTTTTTTAAAAATTTTTACAAAAGTAATAAACAATATAGTGCAAGAAATAAAAATTGCGTAATATGGTTGGCCAAAAATTGTTTTTAGTAATATAGGAAACGGACCCTGTAATCATTGTGAGTTTTATTATGATTTGTGATGTGTATTGCTCTCCAATTGCAAACACTATTTGACCCATGTTATTAGTGGCCCAAGCCCACTAATTTAAGGAGCCCATTTAAGAGTTTTTGATTGGGAAAATTATGTTTCTGGAACAATTTAACTCCCCACTAAGTTGAAAATGGGGAATAAAACAAGTTCACATCTATTTTTTTTTAAAAAAAAATTCTAGGACTTTCTTTTTTCGGTAAATAAAATTCTAGGACTTTTAGAGTCATTGGACTTTGAGTTTAGCCATTAGATGCCAGGAACAATGGCGATATAACTCACCGGCAACCTCTCCATTTAGAGGCTAGATGGAGATTTATTTTGTATAATACACTAATTTTTCTTTTATTTTATCTTAATTATTTTTTAAATCTGTTTGCAATCAAAATACGTTTTCTGGATGGTGTCTTAGACTGCACTAAGACCTTAGTACACAAAGATATGATGGGATTGCAATCCCCTTGATGTTGTTTACTTGATTTGTTCTTCCTCATATATAGGGGAGGAAAAGAAATTAAAATACGAACAAGTTCCAAACTTGTTGGTTGCAATTAGAACTTTTTCTTCCCAGGGCCATGGATCACATTAGGCCATTTACGCCTTTGCCTTAGGCCCCAAATGTTACTCTTTATAAATCTCATTATATATACTCCTAAAAATTTAACATTTAGATGGTGATAAAATGAAAAAAAGATTGATAAATTATTTCAAAGCTCAAAAAATTACAAAAATGATATGAGAATTAATACTTATAAATCACATTGTTTGTAAATCATCACCTGACTCAGCAAAACAGCAAACACTAAAAGACAAGACAGAAATGCAATAACAAATTCAAAACGACAGTGCAGCAATAGAAATAAAATAACGCTTAACAGAAGTAGATTTTTATGGCAGAAAGCAGATTGTTAACAATTCACTTGACCAAAGAACAAGTGGTTTCTGTGTCCATCAAAAACTCTCCGGATTCTGGTTTTGAGATTTAAACACATATACCAGCATCTGAGTTATCACAAGCTGCAATTTTGGATCTGATCATGAATGTGCTTGGACTTTGAGACCTGTATGAAGCACAAATAGTTCAATAATGGAATCGTATCTGGGCTTGTGTTGGACACCCGTGCTGGATGACACTTCAAATTGCTCCTATGGATTAGATACTATATTCATTGAGGGATCGGATTTGAGTTCTGTTATGATACAGAAAAAGGAAGATAGAGGAGAAAGAGAAGATAGGAATAGATAGATAGAGGATAAGAGGATAGAGGGGGATGGAACTCAATCTATTGTTAAGCCAAAAGGTCACTAACTACTACGCCCAAAAGAGTGTCTTGGCCCGGAACTGTTTAGCACAACAAGTTGGAGGCTGAACATAATTTTAATATTTTTATAAGTCAATTATATTAAATAAAAATAATTTATGAAATGATGAAAAAAATTTTAATCATTAATTATCACCTTAATTCATGTGTGATAGGTAAAAGTTTAAAATTGAAATGGACAGAGTACACAATTCATTAAATTATTTATTATATGTTTTTTTAAAATTTCTAATATACAGTAGGTTTGCCCATTTATTTGTGACTCAAAACATTTTAACCATCGATTAGTGTGCATAATTTAAAAGAATTTAAAAGAAGAGTCTTAGAGTCAAAACTTAAATAGAAGCTCTGAACATAATTTAACGCTCTTTATGAGAGTTTGGACTTCTTGATTCTTTTTCTAGTTGATAGCGTTAATTTTTTAAAAAAATAGACACAATATAAAATTAATTTGAATAATGAATTCCATTACTAGAAATTAAATTTTACAAAAATTAATTGAAGATGAATCATGTAGATTTGAGAATATTCCACTAAACTGTAAACTAGTGCGTGCCTCATTGGTTTAATAGCTATTTCAGTTTTTAATACTTTCCTTGGCACAAAGGGTCTGTAAGCAATTGATTTATATTTTTGGTTCGGTTCCCAGACACTAAGAAGTGCGTGCATTGAGTTTCACTACATCAGTTATAAATTATGGAACTTTATTTAAGTTTTTTTTTTACAATATAATGTGGCCAATATATGGTTTTACAAGAGAATGATAAATTATTACTATTTTAAATCTATTTTAATATAAATTTAAATTATTAAATTGTATTTTAGAATCTTGTAGATAATATTTCCAACATAGCTAATAATTAGATTGAAAAAAATGTTCTGAGATATTTATAATTTCAACACAATAGAGTGAAAGTCCGAATATTTTTTCCCAAGACTTCAAAGAAAACTTGAACCATAGCCTTCTCTTGTGGTAGCTTAAATATAAACTCAAATTCCAACTCAGATAGGGCAAATGTAAGATCGATCAAGAGCCAATAGTTTTAAATACAATTAGTGTGGGTCATGTGACTTTGCACATAATCTATGATGAATGTATTGTTTATGGATTATCTATGCTGTGAGTCCTTAATTATATTTTTTATATTAATGAATTGAATTAATGACATCGATTTCATTTTTCATAAATATATTCGAATCATAAGCTTCCGAATTTCACTGCATAATCTTATGTCCTTTTATATAAGAGATCAGGGCCCAATTTTTGTAATGGATTGATGCGTTTTTAAAAAGTAATTATACTTAACTCTATGCATTTGTATGAAAATTCATAACTTTTTAAAAGTACACATAGTTCAAAAAGGAAAGAAAAAATCGGCCATATAGTAAAATAACACTTCATATTAATTTATTTTTATCTATATTGATGATATTCATACATGTAACAAATACTTTAGTATTAAAAAAGCGTGCTTGACGATTGTTTTCTTAACCAAATGTTTCTTTTCTTTTCTTTTTTGTCCAGAAAAATATAATGCATTAATACAAGAGAAACATATTCTTTTTTGGTGAACAATACAAGAGAAACATATTACAGCAAATTAGGACGGAATCATAATGAATTACCTCTGATGACGTTCAGTGCATCATGTGGAACCAACAACAAAAAAGCAAGATGGAGGACTTGGAAGTCATTGCACAGCAATCATCCCTCCGTCAAAGTACTTGATAGGTCAAGTCAAGAGTTGAATACCGATTCCTTTAAAATACAGAAATCACTAAAATGTATTTTACCTCTTATAATAAAATATTTTTCATACGTATAGTCAGAGATCGAATTTATAACAATATGTTTAAAACTCAATTATCTATCAACTATATCAAGACTTCATTGATAAGTGAAGTAGCTTTATTGTTCAAAAATAGAGATGTCCTTAAACTTGCTATGGGAGATGCTGTCCTGACGTAAGAAGGTAAAAGCCTGCAAGCCATTTTGCATGGACCCAATTAAAGAATGTCTTTGAGCCGCATTACTTAAATGGGCCAAACACCATGACTTCAAAACTTTAAAAGTTAGTTCATAAATCATCTGCAAAAAATGCAGTTAAAGAAATCATCTGCTAAAAATGTAGTTAAAGTTATTAAATTTGTTAAATTTTTTTTATTTTATAAAATTACCCCTAATCAAATTAGTTTAATATTAACCTCATGCTAATTGCAAAGTGCAATTAGTGAAAACATTTGTGGAAAAAAGTTAAATACTCAAATCATTTTGCAACATATATTTGAGACCATATAAACTTTCTATAAGCTGATTTAAAGTGTGTGTATATATATATATGGGGTATGTATACCAAAAAATTTGGAAAAATAAAATACAATTACGCCAAGTTGTCAATGTGTCTCTTCTCAAAAGATAAGACAAAAAGGAAAAAGGGTATGGCAGCGAAAGAGAAAACAAATCAGGAACGAACACACTACACACGTTGAATAATCTCGCGGGCATGTACTTTCCCAATATATATATATATATATTTTTCATATTTGAATATATACTTACTTTCTGCATTGATATTAAAAAAGTTGGTCAAAAAATCATCTTGATGATAAAAAAATTTATAAAATATAATAAAATACTATAAGTCTTAAAGAAGGTTTTTTTTGTCAGTTTCTCAAAATGACCAATAGCATACTCTCAACTCTTGTTCTTACCCTTTCATGAAATTCATTCCACTTTTATTTATTTAATTTAATTGTACTATCTACCCGGCTCATTGCAGTTTTATAATTAATAAATGAAAAAATAACTTGGTTGAAGTAAAATTTACCGCATATGTTGAGAGAAGATTATAAAAAATTTTACTTCAGAAGAAATTATAGAAAAATTCTATTCAATAAAAAACTAATAAATATGAATTTAAATTTTTAATACTAGATAATACTTTTTGGGAAGGGAATTTAATTTCCAAGGCCTCAATTTCATGGCAGAGAACACGTGGGTGGATCAAAGGAAAATACTTTCAAATTTCCATCTTTTACTTTGTGATAATGAGGCTGCAGCTAATTACGGTATGAAGCTTTTAATTGAATATCTTGGATAAAGAAACCCTTTACTCTATAAATAAATCTCACCTTTACAAAAATAGTGTATAGTGCATGGAGGTATAATTTTCCAGAAGTTTCTTAAAATATATGATAATACGTTTTTTTATTTTTTTTTTAAACAACTACAATAATTCATTCATTGCATGTCTAAAAATAGAAACTTTAACACTTTACCTATATATATTGTTAAAGATGCTGGTGCATGGTGCCAAATACAGATACAATTTGACAGTAAACGCGTTTTTGCCAAATTAAAGATAAGATTTCGTGTCCAGTGTCTCTATCTAACTAAATTTGGAAAGCACACTCAGGACTATAATTGACGTTGCTTTTATATATATAGAGAAGGTTGACACAAACATTTGAAAGAAAGATATATATATATATATATAAATAAAATATTTCCTTAATGTGTACGACTACATTATAGATATAAGTTAACAAGTGAATCATTCATTTTAAGTAATAAATTAGATTTTGAGTTCGAGTATCAACCTCTTGAAGAACCGTTTACTTGTAATTTTAGAGTTTTTGTAGTTAATGCCAAGGGTTAGTTGTAAATTTTGGCCCCAAAAACGGTTAGTTGTTAATTATATAGACATACTTACAATTTAGTAGCCTAAATTTTCCTTTAGTAGTGACTGATCAAACATTTTAACAACCTGTTAGTGTGTAAGACTTGCAAGAATATATGTCCAAAAAAGGACTTGAACGAACAAAATGAGAAATGGAACCTAATTTCTTTGCTATGAAGCAGCATATTTGGACTGTGGAAATTTGATCTGGGTGGTCAAGATTTTATATATAATTTTTACAAAAAAATGAATATTTTTTATTTTAAAAGATACATTATGAAAAATAAAAATAATCTTCTAACTATACATTTTGAAAAAAATAATAATTAGATAATATGAAAAATTCCAAAACAAAAATATAAAATTTGGACCATCCAAATTAAATACGGATAGTTCAAAACTTCTATCAAAACAATACCAGTAACAGAGAACCCAGTTGCGGAAAAATGATAAAGACTCAACATAAATATAGAAGACTCGAAAGTCATGAATATAACCATTAAGATTCGATATAAATTTTCATTAAAAAAAAAGATTTGATATAAATTCTAAATATAAATTCTAAGTTTAGGGAAAGTATTGATGAAAAAGTTTTAGGACATCAAGATGCAATTAGGCCATGTTAAAATGATAAAGACACAACTCAAATATAGAAGACTCAAAAGTATTGTTGGGTTGAATAGTAAAAAAATTAATATATCCTTTAAGTAAAATTTTAAATTCAAACATTGTGTGAGTGAAAAATAAAAGTCACATTAGAGATCTCCCCTTTAATTGAATCTAATTAACTTGATTAATCCGAATTGAATCGGGTTAAGTCCGAATCGGGGGGTAACTCTCCCAAATGCACACATTTAGCTTCTACATATACAATCTTAAACTTTAAATATCATACTTAAATTGAACCTAACTTCTTCTTTTAGGACCAACACTGATTAGTTTATGAAGTTTTTTATTTTTAGTTTCTAAAATTGACTAATATATAACATATATGCCCTCGGCTCTTACCAAATTTATTGATTGTACTCTTTACCCAACTCATCGTACAAATATAGTTTTATAATAAATGAAAAATAACTTGGTTGAAGTAATTAAAATTTACCGCATATCTTGAGAGAAGATTACCAAAAAAAATTACCATAGAAGAAATTATATAGAAAAATTCTATTAAATTAAAACTAATAAATATGATTTTAATGCTTGATAATGTTTTTTTTTAATCTCTAGCATATATTTTATATTAAGAGAGTAGATGGGAGAAAGAGGACAAGAGAGACGTCAACTTCCAAGACCTCAATTTCATGGCAGAGACATTGTTCGCGTGGACGCAAGGTAAAACATGCACATTTCCCATCTTTTACTTTGTGATAGTGGTGCTGCTAATTATGGCAAGAAGCTTTTAAATATAATTATGTTGGATGGTGCAACCTTCCCTTATAAAATAGGGGAATTGACACTTGAGGACCAAAATTTTCAATTAATATAATTTTAGGATCAAAAAATTTGAAAATACTAGAAAAGGACCATAGTCTCAAATTAATTAAAAATTTAAATACAAAATAACCTAAATGCCCTTATTAAAAAGTTTTATACTCAACATCTACTTTTTACTACTCTTCTTTTGAAATTTGATATTGAATTTTCCCAATTTTACATTGAGCATATTATCATAATGAAAGAATTCAATTACGGAAGTTTAGTGTAAAATTGGGGAAATTGAGTATCAAATTATGGAATATGAGTAGTAAAAAGTGGAAGTTGAGTATAAAATTTTAAGACTTATCCAGTGTAAAATCAGGGGTCTTCAGTGTCAAATCGTGGAACATGAGTAGTAAAATGCGGAAGATGAGTGTAAAATTTTGAGAGTTGAATTCTTTATTGTATTCAGTATAAAATCGGGGAAGTTCAGTGTCAAATTTCAGAAGAAGAGTAGTAAAAAGCAGATATTGAATGTAAAACTTTTTAACAAGGGCATTTAGGTCATTTCATATTGAAAATTTTGATCAATTTGAGACTATGGTCATTTTCTGGTATTTTCAAATTTTTTAGTCGTAAAATGATATTAATTGGAAGTTTTGGTCATCAAGTGTCATTTCACCCATAAAATAAATTTCACCTCATCAACAAGGTATTAACATTGTTGATAATAGTTAAGTTATTTAATCATATTATTGTCTTAATTTTGATCTTTAACCGTATGTATGGAAATAGATTTTGTATGAAGAGACAAAGCCCGCTTCAATAATCTCCACACTTTGCAGAGATTAATCTTCAGTTGTCAGTTAGAGGATATCTTTAGCACTCAAAAAAATTTCTTACATTCATAAAAAAAAAAAAGTATATAGACCAACCATAATTGGTTTGAAAGAAAGGGACTCAATTACTCTTAAATAAGGTTATAGATTCAAATATTGTTATCTTTATTTGAATTTGACAATGTCTGTATTTGTCCTAATAGCCTGTACATTGTATAGTTAAATAGAAAAAAAGTAGTGTAGAATGCTGATGCATCGTGCCAAATAGTTTACTATAAAAACGCTAGTTTGCAATTTGGATTAAAGTGTCAAATATGTCTCGATCAAACTAATCGATCCATACCATGTTGAGAAATATAATGTCACGATCAAACCTATCGATCCATACCATGTTGAGAAATGTAGTGACTCGATCAAACAACCTGGCTTCACGGAATCTTCCTTAGAAATATAATTCGTTTATAAATATATGCCTTTGTTTTTCTTTGTATACTGCAAACAAAGACAATGTCTAACATGAACAGCCATAGCCGCTGCTTCTATTCAGGAAGGCCAGTTTCATGTGCTGTGTCTTTCAATGTCAATATCTTCAATTCCTCCCACCAAGTCTCTTCCTTCACCTCCATCTTCGACTCCATGATTCCCACTCTGCTGAGCTTCCTCGAAATCCGAAACTCAGGGACGAATCCCTCACCATTTGAGCTTCATCCTGTGACTTCCACGGCTTCTGTTGCATGTTCAGTAGCTTACTACTTGACTTCTGCAGCCAAGTCCATGTTTCCTGGTTTTGCTTCTCAGTTTGGAGTGCTCATATCTGTGTTCGGCTCTTTAACTGTGGCCACTTTGATATCTTTGATTCTGCAGCTTCCATGGTGGTCAATTTTCTTTATTCTATTATTTCTGGGTGGATTGTTTAAGTTAATCAATAGACTTCATGGAATAAATAGCAACATAAGTCATCCTCACCCAAGAGCCATACAACCACTCTTACCGTTATATAATGTTATATTCAATAACTAAGTAGGCAAGACTCCCTCCAGTTGAGTCATGTAGTTAGAGATCAAGAGTGATGATATTTCGCCGAGAGTATGATATATAACAGAATAACGAAAAAGTTTAATCATAGGACGTATTGGATTGCTCAGTTTCTTGTCTTCATTAACTATATATGGGAATATCCATTAGGATGCATGTGTACTATCGTGTCGCTTCACCTTCCAACTTCTTACTACTTCAAATAGGTTCATCTCGGACCTTTTCTGTGTCCTAATATTTTTGTCTAATTTCTATATATAGTATATATGAGAGATTCATGATAGCAATAATTGTTATCCAAGGGTCAAAGTGAGTACACATAAGTCAATTTGAAATCATAATTAGCTCTTATCGGTGTTTAGTGTCTTTTTATATATGTACCTTTTTCGCTGTCATCAAGAATATGATAAAAGAAAAATGAAATTTGTTGACACGGGTTAATTCATATGCTTGAACTATTTTTCTTAATGTTTTTCCCCCTTGTCAATTGTCTGTTGTACTGTTTTGTATAAAATGATCACGCAGAACAATTATCAACAAGTTGAACACAGTCATTGAGAGAATTATTAAGCCTACTCAGTCAAATTTTATGTCATTAATTTAGAAAATTCCAAATGTCCTAATTAAATTCTCAATTTAGAAAACTAATGGAGAATTAATTTTTTTAATTATATCCTTAAGTAATTAATAATATTTAATTTTTTATTATCATTTAATACTCCATTTAAGAGTAATAATTAAAATTAGTAAATACAAAACCCATTAAGTTATTTATTATCTTTTTTAGTTTTTGAAGGAGAGATAAAATGGAAGTGAGGAAGTATCTAATACAATAGTTTTGCTCATTTATTAGCGACTCAAACATTTTAACCATTGAATAGTGTGCATAATTTAAAAGAATTAAAAAAAGACCCACAGAGTTAAAACTAAAGTATTAAAAACAGGATTGGTTATAGAACCGATTAAGATACCAGTTTAAGATTCTATGATTTAACTGTGGTTAAACCATAATCAAACTTATAACAATAAAATTAATAATTTTTTTATTTTTATATGTTATATATTACTAAAAAATATCATTAATAAGTTTCATAATCTAATATTAAAATCTAAACAAGTTAATATTCCAGACCATTTTACAATTATGTTTCGTTAGTTCAAGTTCGGTTTGACCAGTTTTCTAATCCTCCGATTCTGCTCTTATTATAGACTGGACCTAGTACCAGTTCCCAGTTCAACCTGTTGAACCAGCCGATTCAGTCTGATTTTTAATACATTGTTCAAAACTTAAATGGAAGAGTAGAAAGACAAGATTTAACTATCAATACTCGATTTGTAATCTGTAACATCCTACCTCCTGACACCTCCAAAACTTAACCAAAAACTTCAAAATTCAACCAAACACAACCCTGACAACACAAACAACTCTCCAATGCCTCAACACAACGGAAACGACCCATAAAACACCAAAAACTGGGCTGGGGCCGCGGCCGCTACAGTAACGCTGCGACTCCGGCCTCCCCTGCTTCTCTATCGCTTCTATCTCTTCTGGCGCCGCGGCCTGCCTTCCCGCACCGCGGCGCCCCCTGCTGATATATCATATCAGCAAATTCAACATTCTGGGGCGAACTTCTGACGCGCATAACTTTATGCTCCGACCTCCGATTGACTTGATTCCGACTCCTACAAGTCAATCTAGTCCCCATCTATCCACAGACACCACTTTTACCTCAATCCAACTCCGTATGGAGATTCTGGACCCGTAACACCGTTTTGGCCACTTATTGACCAAAACTCACCACTAACAACCTCCAATCGCCACCAAAGGCAACTGGTCGCTCAAAGACCATTCATACAGGTCAAAAACCCCTAAACCAACTTGTCCAAAGAGGTTTCACCTCAAAGGAACCACTCTTCTAAGATTTGACCCCTCGGAACCCAGCTTGACAAACGGACTACAAGCCCTAAGACAACACAACAAGACCCCAAAACCATTCCTACAACATACATACATCCATCCATACCAATCCTTTATCAATTCCTTTAAGCTATCCATTACAAACATACTATCCTACTTAGCACAAGATACATTATCCAAAATACACACACTACATAGACTATTCCCATATACACAGCTACTCTTGCATCTTCTCCGGACCAGTGCCAGAACCGTCACCTGAAAGGTTAGTTTATGGGAGAGGGAGGGGTGAGACAATGTATCAGTAACCGGAAACAATCACACACACACAAATATATATACATATACATATATCTCATGCAACTCATGAATATAATATGAAATGAGTAAGATGCATGTCGCCCTCACAGGAATCCCATCCTTATCCTCCCTAACACATATATCATCCATCCTTATCCTCCATAACATATATATATAATCCATCCTTATCCTCCCTAACGCATATATCATCCATCCTTATTCTCCCTAACATCTATATATTTACACATATCCTATCCTTATCCTCCCTAACAAATATGTATATCATCATACATTATATCATCATCATCACCACTCCATCCGCCATACATCACAGTATCATGATAACATGTGGTGATGCTAATATATCATCATATAATCATCATCATCTAACCGTATACATACCACGATATATATATATATATATACAGTACACACAAACACATCAATATCATGGTATGAAAGAGACATATATATATACACAACAATACGCAATACCACATAAACAAACACCCGGTTACCTCAATTGTCATTACCACACACACACGAGTTCCACAAGCTTCCTTGAACTGTCCAATACGCGTGAACCCCTCTCGATTCGCCAATAACCTTTACCATATCACAATTCTTCCATTAGCACAATAAACCAATAACCCAAACATCACAACTCAACTACATTAACTTAACCCAAGGTTCCAACACCCTTTTCATGCATCAATAAGCTCTTAGGGATCACTCGAACACTACACAACCTCATATACTTCGGATTCCCAAGAGCCCTAACCAATAACAACCTAGGGTTAAGCTCTAAACACACATAATCCCTTCAAACTTCACATCCAAGCAACAAGAGTACCAAAACACGTTCCATTAACCTCAAATCACCCATTTCAATCGGTGGATTTCACCCCAAACCGGAAATCCAACCTTAACACTGAAAATCCCAAACTTCAACCGAAGAACAATGGAGGGAGAGAAGTAGGGAACACTTACCAACTTGAATCCAAGCTTCCAAGGTCCGAAAATCGCTCCTAGAAGCCGGGAATGTCGAACCCTAGCACTACTCCCCGATCTCCTTCGTCGCTCCCTTCATTTTCTTTCTTTCTTTCGCGTTCGACTAATCCGGATTTAAGTAAAAATCTCGACTCTCGCCGCGGCCTCATCATACCTCGCCGCGGCTCCACCAGTTCATCCGAAACAATGCCACTGGAAGGTCTCTCGCCGCCGCGGCTCTGCTCCTAGCCGCGGCGTGGGGCCCTTTCTGGTTCCTCTTGAACCTATCTCTGTCCTGCTTCCTCCAGTCCTGAACATCAAAACCAATAAAGATATCGTGAGGGGCATTACATAATCTCTCTATTCCTTATTATAGGGCAGATTCTAGAAGAACTCATACATGTAAAATATAAATCACAATCTATACATGAAATATTACTTCCCAAGTTTGCCCCTTATTATTGTATTCTCCATTTAATGATACTAGACTCACAGCATAATGAGGAGAGAAGCTTCCTCTTACACAAAATTCATTACATTTTACATAGCAATGAGGTGCAGAAGTGAAATGCAAGAGTTGCATATGTTGTCCACTTTGGTATACTTAATTTCAAAAATTATATTTTAAAATGAAGGAATGATTAAACAATTATGATAGAGAGAGATTAAGAAAGATATAATTAAAGTAGTATTGTATAATTTAATGAGAGTAACATTGAAAAGTTTTGGTAAATTTTGCAAAATTTAATAATGTTAACTAGCTTTAACTATTTTTCTTAGTATGTGTAATTCAGTTAAAAATGATTTATAATAGAGAACAGAGGGAGTATTATACTAGCTAACGTGGTCCAATGGTCAAACAACTAAATTATCTTAATCTTAATCTTACCTTAACATCCTCCTGAATAATGCATATTAAGCCCCATTATTCATCAAATATATTGTTGATTAAACAAATTATTACATTTTTTCTACCCCATATTATAAGATCTTTTACAAAATTTCACTTCTTCCATAATATAGGATATTTTGTAGGATTTCATGGAGTATTTATGAGCTTTTACCAAAAATACTATGCATAAATTCATTATACAAATATCCTCCCCCTCTTTTTTTTTTTTAATGTTTTGATTAACTAGTATGTAACCCGTGCGATGCAAGGGATCAATAAAACTAACTACAATTTTTAAATATGACAAATGATAAAATTATACATATAAATGGAAAGCACAATAACATTGTAAATTGTTTAATTCATAAATAATATTAAGTGATCATAAAGTATAGATTAATATAAAACAATCAAGTGAGATTATTAAACACTTCGTTGTAAACAACATTTGTGATTGTGTCACTTGAATTGCCATCTTGATCTAGAATCAATATCTTCAATTCACTTCTAGATCGTATATGTGATAACGCAACATAAAATTGTCCATGTGTGAATACTGGTCTTGATAAGTACAAACCCACATTGCATAGACTTTGCCCTTGACTTTTGTTAATTGTCATGGCAAAAGCTAACATTACAGAAATTGATGTCGCTTTATAATAAATGGCAATCTTGAATCTGATGGAATAATAGATATTCTTGGTATACAAACTTTCATTCCTTCATTTGATTCAGACATGACTTTAGCTTGAAGTACATGCGTGCCAGCTTGTGTAACAATGAAACAGGTGCCATTACAAAAACCCAATGACTTGTCAATATTTCTCATGAGAATAATAGGTGCACCAACCTTTAACTTAATTTTGTGATTAGGAAGACCTGACATGGAAATTGAATTAAAAAATTCAATGGAATGGAGATCATCAACAGAATCCATATTGCAATTTTCCTTAATTATACTATTAGAACTATAGTGCACCATCTCTTCCCCTTGTAATAAAGACAACAAATATTCATTAACATTATCAACAATAGACAAAGTAAGGGCTAATATAGCTCTATCTCTAAAGTAAGATTATATGTTTAAATTCTCATAGAGATTCAGATAAATGGCTTCTACTATTGATTTGATAGAATCGTCTGACACATACAATAACAAATCTTCAGGAATTTCAATATTAGTGTTCCCATCATTAGTATCATACTTGTTCCATCATCTATAGAAAGAATCCAATAAAAAAAACTTTTGTATTTCTCTATTGGCATCGTCTGACACATACAATAACAAGGAGTCTTATATTTTTTGTTAGAGTAAGTAGTTTACAGTGATCTCAAATGTAAGATGAATTAATAGTAGAAAACACTATATCCTCCTCAGTCCCTCTTGGTATCATAGGTAGAATTTGTCTAAAATCCCTACCAAATATAACTACCTTACCTCCAAAAGGGAGATTTACAACTGATGGATTGGATAGTTTTAAGATATCCCTTCAGCTACAGTCAAGAGTCTCAAAGCAAAATTTATTAGCCATAGGAGCTTCATCCCATATAATTAAGGAAGTATGAACCAATAGCTCAGCAAGATGACTACCATGTTTTATATATCATATAGATTCTTCATGAATATCAAGAGGTATACAGAATTGAGAATGAACAGTTCTTCCACCAAGTAGTAATAAAGAAGCAATACCACTTGATGTCACATTTTAAAACAATTTTGCCCTGGGATCTTAAAGAGGTTGAAAGAGTATTCCATACATATGTTTTATCAGTTCCTCCATATCCATAAACAAAGAATACTCCTCCTTTCCCGGAGTCAACAGCTAAAACAATGTTATCATAAATTGTCAATTGTTTAGGAGTTAAGGATTTAATCAATGCAATCAATTGATTAGTAAGAGTAGCTCTATCATAATTTAATTCTACTCAGATCAACTTGTTCATACTTACATTTATGCTTGTTGTGTTGGGAACATGCATAGAATGGAAATCAATAAGGCTCTTATCATTCAATTGTAAATTATTCTCAATTTTTATAAGAGCAAAGTTTTGAATTTCTTCATATGATAGGTGCAATCCAATGGAAAAAATACATATTAATATATAATACCTTTTGAAATGACTTACATCATAAATGTAATTGAATTATCAAATTGATTATTTATATAAAAATAATTGAGTATATATTTGAAACAAACCTTGATGTCCTATTATAGATCTTTGTTTATACGATATGTCGTTTGAAAAAAATTGCCATGTTTTCTCCCATACAAACTCTGGTCTTGATGTAGAGCTAGACAAAAGAGAAATACAGTATAACCTTTGAAGAGACTCTACAGCAGCCTAATGACTTGCTTCTATAATTCCATCTATGTACTCCTTATCATCATCTAACAACCTAAGTACATAACATGCATCTCTAAAAGTAGGAGAAACAATTCCATCAATTGTTCTAATTCTTTCATAAGATGTACAACCTCTAACTATAGTTAATAAAGTTCACAAATAGTATAATTCACCGCTGCCAAGTAGAGTAAAATATAGTCTTCCAACTGAAAATCTTTTCTTTCCTAAGAGTCCACTCATGGTCTTTCTTCTTGTACACAAATTTAGTTGGAATTCATGGTAACACAAGTGCTTTACTAAATCTTTATATTTAATATTAGTTTGAAACCATACTAAAAAAATGGTGTTATTGTTTGAACTTCTTTCTAGGGCCGAATCAAGTGGCTCATCATCATCAAATACAACAACTTGTTGATCTGACAAATGAAAAGATAACCTTTCCACAGAAGGTTTCCTATAATTGATATCAAAAGAAAATATTCTCCAAACAGCCTTACAGAGAGATAGATATTTGCAATTATAGTACAGTTTTATCTCATCATGTATTCTATCACGATTATTGTCTTGTGAATCTGTATAAAAAGCCATTATGACCCTTCATGCCCTTTGTTCACATGCTTAAATAAATACTTAATTGATTGAGCATAATTGCAACGCTCAACATTTATGTGAACATTATACTTTAACAACAAATATGGATTATAAGGGATAATAAATTTGTTATCTAGTTCAACACCATTTTTTACTATGGTTGCACCATTATCTGACCTTCTGTACCTGTGATATCTATCTTCATCAATTATTGTGCTACTATTGAATGCCTTTGGATAATGCTTGGAGCATTCCCAATCAACCATATATGGTGAATTTGGATTCATTGAGCCACAAGGTCGAATCATAAAAGTGCTGATAGCTTCAAGTAGTCTAGGATTATTATCCTTATTTGGAATTTCAGCTGATATTATTTTGTCTATATTACTTGACAAAAGGAACTTGTCATTATTATATAAGAACATCATAATATGAGCATGTGGTAAACCATGCTTCTGAAACTCTATTGTATATAGAGCTGCAATGAAAATCTATTATATATAGAGCTGCAATAATAATAAAATATTATTAGTAATATGAAGTTTAATATTGTACAAACAGATTAGTATAACCATAGAAATAATTTATAAGAATAGTATCTGCCTTCACCTTCCCAAAGATCTCATTTTTCCGTATTTCTTTTACCATCATATCCAACTTCAACTAAGAAAATTTTAACTATAGCATCTAGACTATCCTCGATATGCAAATTCTTATCCTCCAAAAGTCTAGTTATTTCAAGCCATCTAGGGTTGCATATGAATGTTGTAAATAAATCTGGATATTCTACCTACTTGCATATCGTCATTGCATCTTGATAATTTTGGACAGTATAACGAACACCGCCAATAAATGATAATAGGAGAATTATTCTTTTTCCTAAAGACGATGGTGTAATCTCACCTCTCAACACAGCATCTGCAAGGCCTTTGTATAATTCAGCTCTCAACTTCCTTTAATTATTCCTTATAAATGACAACCTTTGAAATTCAATCATTGCATGCCTGTCAACCAAAAATTGCTGGAGCAATTTTCCTAAACGAAGGATTAATGATGTATCACCATGATGATATTGAATCTTATATGCAAAATATTCTCGCAATGTCAGTTTGTTATTTTTGCCATGTGTGGTCAACATATTATCATCATGCAAAATGTCATCTCGATAACCATCCTCACCATACACATATAATAATGGATATTGCATTGGCAAGTATAGCGAATGAGTTTCATGTATCCGGTCAAGTAGCCCTGACTTGTATTGAACAATAATATCTCTATTAGATTCTGTAAATCCAATGTCCCTAACTATTAATGTTGTTATTTCATTTGTAGCATTAGGAAGATTATATCTCCTACCATCTTTGCCACATTTATGAATCAATCTAATTTTCACATGCTTAGTTTGATTCACGCCTAACATGTCTTGTGCCATGCGAAATGTTTGCACAAGAATGTTATGCTCATCCAGCATATCTTTAATTGATTGAACCATATTTAATTGAAGTATACTATCTTTGTCTTTCCCCCTGCATACAAAAACATAAATAATACAATAAATAAATAAAAAACAAAAAGTAAAAAGCTCTATATGACATGTAAAATGAAGTACTATATATTACCCAAATGAATGAATTCTATTGGGTACTTCATTGATTGTGTTATAAATGTAAAGCTATGCGAATATTGGAGTCATTCCATCCATAGGAAGAATACTTCCAATAAGATGGACATTCTATCCACTTATTCTATATACATATGGATCACAACCATTATTGATTTCGTTGTCAATTTTCCCTCCCATAAAAGTAAATGCGAACATCATATTATATGCCCTGATGTTATCATAAAAATGTTTGCTTATGGTGTCATTCCTATTAAAAAGCCTATCAAGTATGTATGGAGGAGCTTATGATGAAGGAAGTTGAAACTTTCCCATAAAACAACGCATACTGAATAATGGTTCTTCTTGCACCATCGAACCAAAACTTTGCATTGCAAAACTGACATGTATAAATTTGATCTCCAAGTTCATAATATTCTACAAAAAATATATATGTATATAGTTTATTGAATTTGCATTTGGCACCGACTTAATAAAGACATACATTAAGACAACTACTTGTACCAAAAAAATATTGGATATTGTACCTGGGTTCATCTTTAATTAGAAATTATAAGATTCATTATGTTAATATATGAGAGATAATATATATAAACACTCATTTAGTATATATAGTGATATATATATAATGAAAATAATATCATGTCTTTGAAAAAAATTTCTAATATTTGTGATGTCGGACAATGAAAAACGTTCAATATATGTATCATTGTATAAAGAAACATCACTATTTTTCTCTGATTTGTTCATACGCTCTGTTAAAAAGAGTGACCCAATTTATATCATGATATATTTTATATGTTAAATATAAAAACCATAATTTATAATAATAGAAAGAACTTATTTTAATACTTATTCTTTCTTCTCATGATTTCAATTCGATTCCGACATGCAACAACCTATCCTGACCTATAATAAATTTTATCTACCAAAATTTTATATATTAGTATTTCAATTTTTGTAAGAGAATTATACCCAAAAAAATTAAATTAAATTCATTAAACAAAAAAATATAACTACAGGAAATTAAACTATAAATATGATACAAATAATACACTCAAACTTAATTCACCATTTGTTGTCTCCATTTGTGTTAGATGAGTATGTGTTTTAGCTGATATAGACAACCTAAAAGTATTCTGATTCGATCCATCTATAGTTAATCATACTGAAAATATAAATAGAAATTGTGAAAACAATAACACCTCATTTTGAAAAAAAAAATAACAACTTGTGTTATTGTTAATAATTATCATCATTGTCATTATAGAGTAGTCTACAGTCCAATATTCTTTTCTGAAGCACCAAAACAGCATAACACTTTAGATTTGGAGTTTACGTGTGATAATAATAATTACATCTTTCATTTTGAAATAAGAATAACATACAAAATTTCATGATATAACTTTTAAAACTGTACCTGTTATATAAAAATTGGAAACTTACCTCAAAGTTATGGGAGCAACAACAAAAAACTGTGTCGAAGAGATTGATAAGAAGACTAAAAGTCAAGTAACAATCCAAAAATAATACAATAAACTCTAAAATATGCAACAAAATAAGCGTAATAAAATGTATTTCAATGGAATTAGTTCTCAAATTAAACTAATCTCAAACACAAAAAGAAAAAAGCATATGGCTATAGAATTGGATCTAAGTATATAAGAATATGGTAGAATAATCACTAACTCCTCACATAATACTATAAGCAGAAAATGATGAATAAATTAATAGTGTGCTCCAAAAGGCAATCCTTTTGTGCATTGTTAAAAGAGGAAATATATTCAATATATTGAATATATTGAATAAATATATTCAAAATATTCAATATATTTTTCGCTAAAAGAGGAAATTTGAACGGTCAAAACCTTGAAATATTACTTGTAGGTACAAGAGGCAAATAGAAGCAGCCAATCACGAATAATGAATCTTGCAAGAGGGAAGATGATGATATAATTTTGTGCGTTGTTAAAAACACCAAGAGACGTGATAGTTGCCAAACCACACAAATGTAAAAATATGGAAAAGAAATCCTTGATTTTTATTCTATAATTTATACATTTTATGATAGATAATATAAGCCGACATATTGTTATATTAATAATTTAGGAAACTATTTAAAAAAAAATCAAAGAAGATATGAATTTCGGAAATATGTGTGAGTGTGCATGACAAAAATTTTATTGTTTTTATTTGTTTTATTAATTATAATATGTAAATCCCTAGTTATTTGCATGATTCACATAATATTTTCAATAAAGTATTCGTTATTCATGCAATGGCAATTGTAAAAAGAAGGGTAAATATTATATTATTAAATTTAATGTGAGTTGTTGATTATATTTAATGCATTCTCACCTTTCAAATTTAAATGGATTATTCACATTCATTTACCACATGTTTCACTAATCATTTATTGATTAACATTGAAAAATGTGAATTGAAAAAATAGGTTTCTTTTACAAATTATAAATTAATTTGTTTCAATATCAAATTCTCGACTGTATTATCAATTCTTGATTGTGATATCTTTCATATTAATATATAGCAAAATGTTAGTTTGTAAAATCAAAATTATCCGAAGATTCTCTAAATCAATCCAGTTATCATATTATGTTATCTATTATATGAAGTCATAATATTAATAATATGAGATTCTTGTAATATGTGTATTTTTTTATTTTTATTGTAGAATTTTTCTTATGAAAGGGTCAACATGTCCATAAAGAATAAATCATATAATTGGATATCTCAATCCACTTAAGAATATATGTTTTAATATGCATTTTTTTTGTTAAAATTATCACATAATCTATAAATTGACACTTAATTATATTAGCTTAGAATTTTTTTTTAATATCCTTTCAACAATTAATGTGTTTCAATTCGCCAATATCCTTTCAACAATATTCAACTTAGCATGTAATCTAGTCCAATGCACGGGAAGCTCCAATTATTTGTAATTAAATTGTACAACATATATTTTATTACTATAAAGTAAGTCATAAGATCCATAAGATACTTTATATTTACAACAATGATACATATGTATAATACATATTTCAATACAACAAGTTATCGAAAACAAAAAACCATATGGATGTATATCTCCATTATCAGTCTGTAATTTCACATAGGTTGAATATTGGAAATGTAATTTGAATTCATGGTTAGTGGTGTAGTATGAACCGGTATTATTTCAAGCACCAAATGTCTTTATAATATATGCTTTACTCTCCTTTAATGTATCCTTAAACTTAAAGAAGAATACTTTTTTAATCATTCCATGAATACGATCACTCTAATTTAACATAAAAAATAAAAGAGTTAAAGACAATAACATAACCACTATAGGACAATATATATATTATATATTAAAAACTTACATCAGCATCTTACAAAACTAACTCAATTGAGTTATAATTATTTGGTGAATGATGTGAGGACATCTTTCATAACTGTATAACCCTAACTTTAATTCACCAATTATGTCTTAGAGGATTGATAGCTCTCACAGTATCATAAGACACCTCACGAACATTCCTCGACATGAAGAAAGAATGAAAAAATAAGAAAAAAATTATAGCTACAACTAATTGTGGTACGATGAAAATTGTGGTATGGAGACTAAATAAAAATGTTAATTTTATAGAAAAAAAATACCACATCACAATATTAAAAAAATCAATTTTGATTGCAATCATATTATAATAACATTTCTCAAATATCACTCAACAAACAAAAACAACTTAAAAACAAATAGTTTAACTATTATACATTATAAATAAAACAAACAATAGGATAAAACACACAAAATAAATATAATATGTTCATAAATAATAATTTCTAAATCACATATCTTAATTGCTCTTAAGATATAATAGTAAATAACTAACAATATAATCTCACAAATTGATTTATAGATAAATATAAACTGTTGATTTATAATAATATTTAAAAGTCTAAATCATGATATCTTAACTGCTATTGAGATATAATAGTAAATAAATAATATAAAATCTCAAAAATAATAACTCAAATTTTACTAATTTTTTTCAAAATGATGACGTGGAGGCTTGAGGTTGCAGCTTTTGGTTTTACTTATATATATATATATGATGTGAATGAATGTTATTTCTTGAATCATAATACACCCCACCCTCCAATATAAGAGAATTTTGGAGAAGATGTTTGGTCCAAAATATAAGAATAATATCTAGATTTTTGTATAAATAAATGTGGTATTCTAAAATTACCCCCAATCTATTGTAATTTTTAATGAGCATTAATTAATTTACTGTAAAGAAAAAGACTATTAATTGAGAATAATTTTAAAAAAAATGTCTAATAACAAATTAAAAGAATTTAACTAATTTCATTGATATGTGTAAAGAAGTTTTTTTCCTCTTATATTTGAAATTAAAGATAATATTTTTTCTTTTTGTAACGATCAAGACTTCCAACTAAATTTTAATTATTTTTATTAATATATGTGAATTTTGAAAAATCTCTAATAATATCGGAAGGAAAGGAGGGAGTGGTATATGTATAGACTATGAATGAGCCAAATTCACCTTTGATTATTTCAAACTTAGTTTATCATTTATTTAAATTCAGTGGGGTTTCTAGGTGGGATTAAATTTATATATTTTTCCTTATATACTTTTCATTCTATTCTCTAATTAAAATTTAATATGTGGATCTTTTAAATTTTTTTAAGTTTAAAAAGTTAATACTTTTAATCAATATTTTAAAAATCGGATCAGACATTAAACCAGAAATGCCATCAGATCATGATTTTCATGGTTCAACCTGTTAGATCGGTGGTCAAATCGGTAATGTAATAATTAAATAAAAAATAATATTATATATAATAATATATATCATAAATAAAATATTAAATTGTTAAATAACTTGTCATGCACTATAATTTTTCTTATCGCTGTGATTCAGAAATTGCAGTATCATAAATTATGGAACATTTGGCAGGCTCATAGACATGTGCACAACATAGAAATGATGTCTAAGAAGATATAGCTACAAATCAATTAAATTTTTATTTAAATTCATAATCATATAAAACTACAAATAGTTGACTGTCTAATTTTTAACTAAATCTATAATTACACAATATGTTAAATTATTTATTACTAAATACCAACAATATATTAAAAGAATTAAATTATTATTCTGAAGGAGAAATGTATTAAGTTAAAATTAAGTCTAACTGCCAAGGTTTTGTCAAGAGTATTAAATTAAAGTAAGTTAACTACTAAATACTAATAATGAAATTAAAAAAAATCAAAAGATGAAAATGACGAGAAAGAAAAATTAAAAAAACTAAAAAAATTTTTTAAAAAATCCTGGAAAAATAGATTAAATGAAAAAATTGAAAAGCATGAAAAATTAAAGAGAAAAGACCTTTTTTCATGTCAATGAATAGAGTTATCAAATCGGGAATTGGCTGACCCGCCTTGAGCTAAGCCTAAATACAAATAATGTATTTTCTATTTGCAATGAGAAAGCATCATACCATTAGGATTAATGCTTCATATTTCTTGGGAGTCTGAAACTTGATGGTGATCAGAAGTAAGAGCATGAGCAGGCGTCCTGATGCTACCAAGGATTTGAAAGGGGAAGCCTCACCAGTTCCGTTTGCCCATACATGCACTTTGAAATTGATGTATATATGTGTTGCTCGACAATGACTTCGTTATATGCTTGCACAGAAAACACCCTCCAGGCTTTGCTTGTATTTTGTTTTTGTTTCTTTAATTCTTATTTCTTTTATAATTTTAGAGTTTTTGGTGAAGGATTAAGTTTTCATGAGTGCATAGAACGTCAGTCAATTGAACCATAAATAATATGAGTCATCATGAGTAATTATATTAGCTATGTTTTAATCAAGAATAAAAGGAAAATTTAAGAATTCAAAAGTTTAAATTTCGTATTTGAAGAAATTGCCGTTCTTTTTATTAAAAAGATTTGTTAGATTTACTTTTAAAGTTTGTTGCAAGCAACTATGTCTCTGTATGCACATAAGGTGTTAATAAATCAGATTATGAATGACATGAATCACCATGAGTACCTATACTGGCTAGGTCCCTTCTTAGATAAATAAAAAATGATAAAAACAAAAAATAAAACCATTTGTTTTCCTTCAAACCTTTTGTCCACCTTTTTGTCATGAGTGCCCAATATTTGTACATTTTGAAATGTAGCGCAATTTTACCAAATATTACAACAGAATAGGGATGAATAAAGTATGATAAAAGATATAGATGAAATAAGAAGATGAATGATCAGACAATGATTTATCCTGATTTAGCCCAAACTACTTGGGCCACATCCAATCCTCAAACCACCATTTGAGATTTTCACTATATCCCACAAGTTTAATCCGAGTACTTGTTAAATCTCAATACATTCTACAAGTTTTATTAAGTACTTATGAAGCCACTTTCCCCACACCCTTAAAAAATGTATAATTCTTTTAATGTTTTCCCACACTAAGATTCTACCCAAAAATTATAGAAGGAAGAATTACATAATAGAAACTCTCTTTAAGAGTAGATAATATATTGAAACCCACTCTAATGAGGTGGGTTTAGCTTTGGGTACTAATACAGAATAATTTTATATATTGCAGCACTATTTTGGCACAAAACTTATTTAAATTCGTTATTCATAAGTTCAAATGAAATTTTATTTATAAATTTATGGTTTAACTAGTCGTTAGACATAAGATCTATTCATTAAACACTAGTTCTAACTATTACACTAAATAAAGAGCTATGCACTAACCGCATTGAATGCATTCAATATACCAACATTCAAATTTTGAGGCTCAATATATGAATTTCACAGAGTCAACATATTTATGTGTTTAATGTTGAACTTCAAAAATTCATTTGTTACTAAAGACATTCAACTTTCGAGTTTACAAAAGATATCTCATGTTAATTTCAAGTTTTCACAGTGCACTTCAAAATTCAAATTTGAACAGTTACTTCAAGTTTTCACAATGCACTTCAAAATTCAAATTTGAAAAATCGAAATTTGTCTATCAGAGATATGCTCAACATGTCACAAAAGTTCTCACTTTAAGGTTCGTATTTTAAAGCCCAAAATTCGTTTGTTAGAGGTTGTGACTTTGAATTCATTTTGAACTTTACCAACATTCAAATTTTGACTAAACTTTATGCGAATTTTGCACGCTTTTATTAACAATAATTAGCTCGAAATTCAAATTTCAGAACTAAAATTCATCTATAAGAGATAAAACCTCTGTAATTTCGAATTTTACTTAACAAAGTACGAATTTTGCACAAAATAAACATGAGTCAAATACCAAAATTTGTCTGTTAGCTGATATATCTTAATTCTAACACATGCTAACATCAAATTTACTTAATCTAACTTGTTAAAAATATATGGTGATAAGATTAAGCAAATTTCAAAGATTAAACCACCTCAAGACCTAAAGGAAGACAAAATATACCTAATATCTAGGTTTTTAAAAGTTAAGCTCCACTTTTACTTGGTCAATCCCATTCTTGGAATCTTCTTTTCTGATTTTCAATTTTTGGAGCATCCTTTTTCTTTTTCTTCTTTGAGTGAAACATAATGTTGATTTTCCTTTCTTTATTCCAATGCCCACTTTTCCTTCTTGGACAATCATAGATTTAGTGTATTACATTTTTAAACCAAATAGTTAGTCCAATTTGTATATCCAACTGGTATTATAAAATATAAAAGCACAGTGGATATGTTAGTATAAAGTATGATATATGCATTATAAACACCATTAGTCGCATGCTAATGTACATTTTACTTCTTTTAGAAATAATGTATATGTTAGACAAATATGATGCATTTTTTTTCCTAATTACTCTACATTTATCATCATTAAAACTTATATTATATTAAACCTAACAATCTCCCCTTTTTTTATGATGACAAATCACTAATGAAAAATATGCTTAATGATAATTAGCAAATATGATACAGTTCATTTAAGATAGTTCTAGATTAAGCAGATACATATTTTTCATATAACTTTTCCTCTATTTGACATTAACAAAAAAGTTTGAAAAATAACAAGTATTTTTTCTCCTCCTATTTCTGAAATTGTGTCAGTAAGCACATGTGTTTAGGGTTATTTCAAGCACATACTAAAGCGCAAGTTAAAATACAAATCATCATCAAAACTTATTATGCAATGCATATTTAGATTATGCCAATTGTTAATGATATCAAAACAGATACCAATTGTTAGTGATATCAACACTAATACCAATTGTTGTTTGAAACTTTATGATACAAAATATTATGATACTTTTTGTTAATATAATCATGACATATACACATAAAAAAAAAGTATCTTAGAGTTAAAGAGTTGTTAAATTCTTCCATTAGTATTAAGGGGAGATATTGAAATATCATTTACTTCCTTTAGCAAGTTAAGATCAAGTAACAGAACTTTTCACAATAAAATGAGGTGAGTTAAATTATAAACAAATTAATTTTAGACAATACTCCCCCTCAACCTATGCATTTCTTTTGATAAAATAAAGAAAGTACAATACATTAAATAAGCATGTTCATGTAAAAGTACATGATTGAGATCATTCTTTTAAATAGAAAAGGGCTTTTAAAATTCTTTACATGTAAAGTTATAACCTACCCCTAAGTATGAGTATTTATTCAAACATACATACTTTTCATATCATAACTCATGTCAAAATCAGTATGTAAGAGAAATTATGAAAATCACATAAGTTTTGTTAGATAAATTAAGAAATCAACTTGTCAAACATTAACATTCGTAGTAAGTACCAACAAATTTAGATAACTTATTATTTAAACAAGAACTACTCTCTATTTTAATAACCTTAAATAATAGCACTAACCAATTATATTTGAAAACTTTGTCATTATTTGATTAAGGACCATTCTTTATTTTAATCTTTATTTTAATTCCCACTAAGTCCACTTTATATTTTGAAATGGATGGAGTACTCCCTCCGTTTCTTAATAAGAAATAAATATCTAAATCACATTGATCATACAAAAAATAGTTAGAATTATTAAATTTATTAGAAATGTAAATTAGTTTCCACAAATATCCTCATCTAATATTAATACTCCCTCCATTTCTTTATATATATATATATATATGTCTTTTAAGGTTTTAACACACAAATTAAGAAGTGCATTTATTATATTATAATTTCTTTTAAGTTTACTAATATGCCCCTCAATAAATAGATAAATAAGAAAGAATAATTAATGTTATCTTTAACTTTTGAAAGAATAATAAGGAGATAAATGGAAAAATAATTATTAATGAAGTATTAAAACTTGAGAGTAACAGATAAATAAAAATAAAATTTTCCTTCAAATGTGACAATTAAAAAAAAGGGAGGGAGTAACCTTCATTTTATTTTACTTTAATCACATATATCTTAAAAACCTATATAGACCTTCCTTGAAATCAAAAGTTATATTACATGGGTCTCCTATCTATTTTAAGGATTCCATTTCCATCTACTCAATAGTTAATTCACCATTAAATTAGATTATTAAACTTCTTATTGGACTAAAATAACATTATTTAACGTAAACAATATTTAAGAATAATTTAAATATTGATATTAGTCAAAAATATTTTTTAATACATATATTTTCAAACTTTTTCAGAATATTATAAAATTAAATTATTAATTTTAAATATTTAAAATTATTTATTTTGTAACTTTAAACACCGATATTGGTGAAGATATTTTTGAAAAAAAAATATTAAATGTACTAAATAACTCTTAATTATCTCTTATACTTTAAAATAAGATAAATTCTTTAAATATTTTTTATATTAAGAAATGTGTCATTAATTTCGGCGCCAACTTGTAAGCAACTCTTGGTAAGGGCCACCACCATGGTTGATAACTACATTTGCCGAAATTATGGAAGATTAGAAGGAAAACTAATTTAAACTTTAAAATTGTCACTAGTTCTAATTTTTTTTTTTAGCCTTAAATTTAAAGTTCTCTTGTTATTTCAGTAATAACAAGATGACAAGTTAATGATAATGGATTTTATATAACTTTTCCTTTTGTGTGATTAATTTTTTATATCTTGCATTATAAATATTTCATTAATTTCACACACTGACGCAATGCAAGTTCAGTAATAAAAATTTCGTAAATAAATAAAAGATCAAATAAAAACAAAAGATAGCCACGTAAGTAAATTAAAAAGTGTTTATTATAATTAGTATTGACATGGTAAGAAATTATTTATTTATCACTCCATGGATGAAACATATGATGAAATCTATCAAGTATCGATAATTAAAAAAAAAAACTATACATATCTGTCTCACATATATGATACTATCTGTATATTGTTCTTGTAGATATGCTCCTATACTTACTATTTTATATCTATCTATATCGCTTTAAATTTTTATAGTAAAGTAGAATTATTTAGGTTTTTAAAGTAAGATAAAAAAAACAGTCTTATGAATATTTATAATAATATGATATTTCTGCATTTTTTATGTCTAATGTTGCTTTTGTGTAAAAAAAAAACAGGAAAATATTTTATTTATAAGTTGTTATAGGTATTTTATTTATGTATTTGGTTTATTGTAGTATTTATAATATAATTTTTAGAATATTTAATGCTATTTTTTATTTTATGAATTGATTTATTAATTATATATATAAAAGTAGTTATATGAATAATTATATATATATATATACCCTACATATATTATAAAATTTTAAAAATTATTATATCTTATCTATTGTATTATAGTGTATCTAATACCTGTAACCATATAAGTATTACATATGATAAAATTCTGTGTGATTTTTAATCACTTAAAAATATTTTCTAACCATCTCAACAAAAAAGTAAATAGTTATTTTTAATTTATAAACTTACAAAATATTTAATTGATTAATATTGTTCAATTATTAAATAATATTAGCTCCTAATACTATTATTATTACTATTAAGTAATTAATTAAACAGAAGGACATTTTAATATCCAAAGACTAATTTTGTCATTTTACATTGCTTCCCAGTTCCCACGAATGCTTAATCACTTCATCTGTTTTTCTTATGACATCATGAGTCTTTTGTTAATTTGTTAATAGTATGAAAAGCTTCCACGTGTACTCTTGTAAGTTGCAACTCTTTTGGTCTCGTGGTGAATGGTACATTTATTATTTGTTAAGGTATTAAAAATGGACTAGTTATTAAATTGGATAAAGTAATAATTTAAGATTTAGTGATCAGATTGGATTCAGATCAATTGTGAATAAATTAATATATTTTTAATAATATAGATAAAAAATATAAAATATATTTATTTATATTATAAAATTAATATTTATTCTAGGATAAAAAATAAATTTAATAATATATAAAAAATTAAAAATATTATTAATAAATTTTACAACCTAATAATAAAATCTAAATAAGTTAATATTCATCTATAATTATATTTTGAATTCAAAATAATTAATTAATATTCTATTTTTATCTTATTTATTAAGTAAATTTATTATTATTAATAATAATATATTATAATAACACTTATAACATATTATAATATAGAAAGAAAAAAATTTATACTAAAAATAATGCTACTTAGTACTAAAAATAATGTTATTTAATTTTTAAAAAAATAAAAAAATAAAAAAAGGGGCCAAACCAATTTTGTATCGGTTTTATGTCAGTTTTGACCAGTTTGACCGGTCCCCACCGGTTCTGAAACCCCCCGATTTTTATTTGCTACTGGACTGGACGAGGGGCCGGTTTCCGGTTCAACTGGTTGAACCAGCCGATCCGATCCCATTTTTTGTATATTTTTATTTATCATTAAAGGATGAGGTGTCTCCTACCATGCTCCAGAATAGGGAAATTATTTTTTTATTTTTAATTAAAAAATTATATTTAATAAAATATGTTATAGAGATCATGTGTATGTGCATTTTAAATTAACTAACTCATATATCTTAAGAAAAGGTAGTTATATTTTTAATATTTTAAAAAACAATATCAATTATTTTTTTATTTTATCCTTATTTACTCCATTAATAGCCTCCTTTTAAAAAATGAGGAACGAGTTCTCATACTATATCATAAGGCTTTGTAAAAATAGATATAAGAATAAAATTGAAAAAATAATAATTAATATTATAATTCATTTTTTGTAAGAATTAAAGTATTTAAAATATAAACCATTGAACAAAAAATCATTCTTTTCATTTTTATCTCTCTTGGGAATAATCATAAGGGCTATGGTAGGGAGAGATTAAGAGAGATACAATATTTAAAATGAAATTATAATTTAATGAAAGTAATTATAGAAAATTATCATAATTTTTAGAAATAATTTAATAATGACAACTAATTTTAACCAACCACCTTAGTCCCTATAAAATAATCATAAGTGTCTTATATATATATATATATATACACATCTACCTGGCTGGTGATCATGCATGGTTGATTTTGGTTACTTAATCTGTATGATCTGGTTTATATTCCTCATCATGGCATGCACATGCATACACGGTGTTCGAAGAAATGTTCCATAGACCTAAAAAATTCTGCATAGGACGATTAGCAATAGCAACTAAACAAAAAGCTCTTACATATATGATTCAACCAAATAAGAAACACTGATTTAGCTTTGGACTCTTGATCCCATTAATTCCTACCATAACAGAGGAAATGGCATTCAACCAAATAAGAATCTGTCGTCTCATTTTAAATGCAAAGAATAAAATCTGTCTCTCATTTTAATTTTTGATGCTTTTGTCTGACCACATAACAAGCTTGTAAGGCTGCAGCTATCTCCCTTCTCTTGTTAATGGAAGATATATATATATATATAATTTTTTAATTAATTCATAAAATTTAATATTGAACATACCAATAAAATTAATATTTATGGAAAAAAATTAATCAACTAATTCCGTTAATGTAGGTCAACTTTAATTTATACCCCATATATGTTAAGTATTTGTAAATTAATCTCTGTAATTATCTTTCAATCAAAAGCTAATTGGTCCTTAAAGTTAAATTCGTTTGCAAGGTCACTATCCTTGAGCGGTACATGTGGCATTGACAGTTTAGAATAATAATGATGACATGACAACAGGGGAAAGATCTGTATCTTCTTCTTCTTCTTCTTCTCCTCCTCCTTAAGCGTGAAATTACTGGTGAGATTAAAACTTCCAGTGAACCTTCTTCCTGGGAATATTCTGGTGACCCCTTCTCCTTCTTCAACGCTTTCCTCTCTCCTTTCTCTCTGCACTACTCTATACCTCCATCCATACTTTCATCAAACTTGAAGACCTTAAAAACTTGAATATTACTAACTAAGCTTCTCTTACAGGACTGAAAGGCTTTTGAGTTTTGTTTTTTGCAGCTCAAGAATTTGATCACATTAACACAAGGATGACTTTCCCTGTATTATTCAATCTGATATTATATATATAATGGCAAAAGTGGTTGTATGGCTCTTGGTTGGGGACGTATTCCATAAAATCTATCCATCACGAAGAGGATTCCACCCACTAATATTACAGTGAACAGCACAGACCACCATGGAAGCTGCAGAATCAAAGAGATCAAAATGGCAACAGCCAAAGAGCCAAACGCGGACATGAGTAAGCCAAGCTGAGAAGCAAAACCAGGAAACATGTACTTAGCTGCAGCAGTGAAGTAATAGGCAACCGAGCATCCGACAGAAGCCATGGAAGTCACAGGATGAAGCTCAAATGGGGAGAGATTCGTCCCTGAGCTTTGTATTTGGAGGAAATTGAGAAGAATGGGAATGATGGAAGCGAAGATGGAGTTGTTGGAGGAAGATGGTTGTTGGGGGAAGTTGAAGATGCAAACATTGAAGGAGACAGGACAAGGAATTTGCCTTGGTGAATAAAAGCTGTTGCTATGGGTGTTAGGCATATTGCTTCTGTCTAGGAATGATTCCCGATCCCCTTTATTTATACTGTTTTTGTGAATACCGTATTTTGTTCGGGTAATTTTAAAATTATATAATAATAATAATAATAAATAATATTAAAAAATATATATATATATAATAAATGAATAAATAAATAATAGAAAATGTAAAAAAAAAAAAGAAGAGATAAAAAAAATATAAAACAAAAAGAAACAAAAAAAAAAGAAGTTTAAACCTTGGGCTGATGTCAGCCCAGCCCAAGGTAATTTGAGCCCAATAATGGGGCTCAGGCCCAATTTTATCCCGAGCCCTAGGGCTCAGGTATGGAGGCACCTGAAGAAAAGAAAGGGAGGGGGGCCGCGGAGAGAGGAGAGGGGAGCAAGGGGAGCTGAAAAAAAAAAAAAAGGAAAAGCAGAGAGGAGACCGAGAAACCGAGGAGCCTCGGTGGAGGCTGAATCGCGGGACAGAGGGAGCTAGGGCAGAGCTGGGAGAGTGGCCGTGAGTGTGAGAGCCGAGAGAGGGCAGGGGAAGGCGGCCGCTAGTGTGAAACCGAGGGAGGAGTCGCGGCTGCGAAATGGAAAGAGCGGGGAGAGAGGAGACCGAGAAACCGAGGGAGCCTCGGTGGAGGCTGAACCGCCGAACAGAGGGAGCTAGGGCTGAGGACGTGAGGCACGGGGAAGCAGAGAATCGCGAAGAAGAAAATAAAGGAAGGGGGCTGAGAGGAAGGAGACCGAGAGCAGGAGACTCGGATAAGGAAGGCACAGAGGGGAATGGCCGCGGAGATGAGAGGGAGCTAAGGTGGCCGCGGGAGAAAAAGGAAAGGAAACCATGTGAGTGAGATCTGGGAGATGAAGAGGGCCGAGGGAGCCATGGAGTAGACCGAGAGCAGAGGAAAACACAGGGTAACACCGTGGAGCCGCGGTGGAGTTGAGGAGGAAACTGAGGAAGACGAAGACACGAAGGTGAGGAAGCCTGAGCTAGAAGAGGCAGCGGAGACTGGACAAGACTCAGAAACTGAGATCAGAAACAGGGAGCCGTGGATGCCCGTGATGAAGCTGAAACAGAGTTAGCCAAGGGAGAGGCAGCCGTGAGGTTAAGGGAGTATAAACAAAGGAGAGGATGAGCAGAACGAAGCTGGGAGTCGAGTTTGAGGAAAAGAGGCATCTTGAAACCCCGGAGGTAATTTCTTGATTCTGAGATTCCTTTCCATACGAATCCTTAGGTAGATTTGGCTTGTCTATTATTCTCTTGCTGGTTCTCTGTTTCATTTTGATCAGTTTGGTTGCCGGTTAGATTTTACATCTTGCTTATACTGTCATTGATTAGTGATTTGCCTTCAGAAAGCTAATTTGTGTTAAGTGTTCTTCTGATATATGCCATTATGGGTGCCCTGTTTCTGGTTGCTGCATCTGAGATGTGATGAATTCACTAGTTTGGTTGGTATACTGGAGAAGCTCTATTTTATTGCCAGTAGTCATCCTAGGGTTTGCCGTGTTATTTCTCGATATTATTGAGTTTGGTGAGATTATACCTTGCTCTCTGTTCTTGGGTTTGGCATTGTGGGGTTGTTTTTGTTTGTGTTTGATTGGAGTTTAAGTTTGGAATATGTTTGTGATGCTGAGTCCTGTGTTAGCTTGAGGTGGTTACTATGAGTTGTAATGATGCGTTGTGTTTGATTTAGGTTACCATCTGAGTATGAATTGGTCAAATCCACTTTGAATAATTGTTGTGACTCAGATATCGTAAGTACCATAGTTTGTATTCTGGTGTCAAATATGTGCATACCTTGTTGGATAACATGCTATATTGTAGACCTAGATCCGTTAAGGAAAATAGATGCTGGGTTTATCTTACCATGAGTCAGGTTCAATTCTTGATAAGCTTTATCTTACATAGATATATAAAAGTTTCCAAAGTTTTTGACCATGCATATATCTTTTAAGAATGATCATGACTTAATTTTATAAGTGAATGCTTTCTTATTCCTCTTGTTGGTTGTGACCCATAGAATAATACATGAGAGTTCAATGGGAAGTATGACACATGTATAACAAATGGAAAAGATTAAATCAAGTTTGAGGTTCTTGTGATTTCTCTTACTTTATGGCCCAATGTGGTTAGGCTAATAGGAGAATTGTATAGCTCGCGCCTTTCTTTTCTCTAAGCCCATTCACTTCTCAATGGTCACAAGATTCTGGTTTTTGTATTGAGTTTAGGCTTGGCAAATATGATTTTTGTAACTTGATATGGAGTTATTTGTTTTTAAGGAAAGCTTGCATATTAAGGATTTCTCACTTGAAAGCTTGATCTCACATAACGGATTAAAAGTATCTCGTGTGCTCATATGTTTGCATAACATATTGCTTCTTATTAGCATGTGATATTTGTTCTTTAAAAGCAATTACCTTGTTTCCTTCTGCCCCAAAATTTAAGATGAATAATCCTGTTTTATCTTTTTTCGAGCCATATGGGAGCATATACCAAGTTTGGGAGAAATCAAGGCCATTGCCACCAAGCCAAGCACCAAACCAAGCAGGGGAAATGGAAGCTATCAACTTTGAGACAAAGGAAAAGAAAATGAAGATACTAGAGTTTGCATCTTTTCATCTCATGGTTGGGTGTAAATTATTTGAATTTGTGCTAGCACACACCCTGATAAATTGTATTTGATTTTTATGTTTTTTTTTTATTTCTGATTTTGGTTTTTATTTGATCATGTATTTTTCTTTTTCTCGCCTTTAGAGTTTGCCATGAGGGACCAATTCTCCGTGTGCCTATAGAGTGTCAGTCAATTATACCATGAGTGAGGAGTTGTCATGGTATAAACGTTGGTTAAATCTTTTTATTTTATTTAATATTTATGAGAATCAATGGTTTTTTTTATTTTATTATTTTTTTAAAAAAATAAAAATAAATGATTCAATGAGAGCCGTTTATTTTAAATTTTAATTTTTGCCTTTATGTTCCGAGTGGTAACACCGTGGGCATTCAGGTGTCACTTAGCGAGCTGTGAGTGATAAAGTCACCACAGATCCTAATTGATTCTTTTTCTCAAAAATATATATATAAAACAAATAAAAATAAATAATTTATATGAATATATACATAAAGTCATACTTTTAGATTTTTTTTTACCACTTTTCTTTTTATAAAACAATCATAATTATACTTATTTTCCCAATTTTATCTTTGAAGTCTTTTTTTTGCCTTTTGCCACGAGTGGCATCACCGTGGGCATACAAGCGAAAATCAGTAACTTGTGAGTGATAAAGTCACCACATATGCTGATTACTTTTTTAAAAATTAATAAATAAATAAATATACATAATATTGACATTTTAAATTTTTCTTAATAATTTTTTTTTATAAATATGTGTTAAGAGAATTTTATCCATTTCTGTTTTTGTAAAAAAATAATAATAATAATTCAAGCCAATATTATCTATTTTTCTCCAGCATTATTTTTCTTATTTATGTTATTTTATTTTTATTTTTATCTCCTTTTCATGTAAAAAGAAAATAATGATAAAATAATTGAAGCAAAAAGTATTGATTCCCTTCAAGTTTTTATTCTCCCATTTTTTTACCTCAAGTGGTAACACCGTAGGTATTTTAAGCATAGATCAGTAACTTGTGAGTGATAAAGTCACCACATATGCTAATTATTTTTCTTCAAAAATTTATGTAAGGATCATATTTGAAATTATTCTTAATATTTTCATTTTAAATAAATAAATATGCGTTAAAAAGATCTTATGCATTTTTATTTTTATAATAAAAATAAAATAAAAATAATTTGTACAAAGAATTATTTGTTTCTTTCGAATTCTTCTTGTGCCTTTTTGGTCTCGAGTGATACCACCGTAGACACTTAGGTATCAATGGGTAGATGTGAGTGATAAAGTCACCACATGAGCCAATTGATTTTATTATGTAAAAATAAATTTGTTTTTAAATATTTCCTTTTCAAATCAAAATAAAATATTCAAATTTTCATATAATTTTAATCATATTTTCTAAATTGAGTAAAAACATGTTTTCTCTTTTAGAAATTGATTAAACAAAAAATATATAATAAAAAATGAAAAGAGCAAATAATGGAAATTAATCTGTCTTTTACAAATTAAAACATACTAACCAATTCTGAAAATTGTTTTCTTTGTGGAAGGATAAAATTATTTTCTATAAACCTCTCTTTTCAAAGAAAATATATAATAAAAGTACCAACCCAGTGACACGCATTTTTATATCCGAACTATGTTGACTTTGATCCCTATCGCAGGGTACGTAGGCCCCAGGCTCTCATCCTGGGTCAAGTCCACATTCGTAAATAAATAACATTTTCCTTATTTTATTTTCCCAACTTCCCGTTTTATTCTTTATTTTCATTTACATAAGTCTACTTTTGTAAATAAATAATGTTTTTCGCTTAATTTATTTTTCCCACATTTTCATATTTTCATTTTGTTCTTTATTTTCATTTTCACATTTCTCTTATTTTTATATTTATTTTTGCATATGAATGGTAAAAGGGCAACTAAAATAAACTTGTAAAAAGCCATAAAAATTGCATGATCAACCTAAGGTAACCGTTCCTAGGAACGAGTGTTGTGGGGGTGCCTAACACCTTCCCCACTCACAATCGTACTCCCGAACTCAACTCTGATTCACAGACCAATCCTTATCCCTTTTTGCCTTTTTGTTTCTGGTTTTCCAAAATTTCTTTCAAAATTTTGGTGGCGACTCCCTCCGAAACCGGCCTTCCGCAGTGCGGGCCGGTTTCCCCTTTTTTCTTTATTTCTTGCGCCATCCGCGTCGCACCTCCGAGTGTGACAGTTTTGTGGTGTGGTGTATTTGGGGGGTGGGGGTGTGTTGTGGGGGGTGCGGCGGTGGCGGCGGGCCTCTCTTACTGCCAAGATGATAGATCGTGCCTACATCCTAGGGGGCCTCTCACAGTGCCAAAATAGATCCTGCCTCTGACTTGTCATCCTTTTTTTTAATATTTTTGAGTTTAGAAATATAAAATAATATTTTATTATTATACAACTATCAAATTGTATTTTTTATTTTATTTAAATATTATATAGTAAAGGCAATATTTTACATTTATACAATTATACATTATAAGTAAAAAAGATACTCCATCTTATCCTTAATATAAGACCCTTTTCATCAAATCACGCGGATTAAGAATTAAAATTAAAACTAATTAACTACCTCGATTTTTCCGAAAATCCCAACAGTTTTTCAAAACTACCCCTATTTAATTTCTTTCTCTTTGGATAAATTAAATAGGAGTATTTTTCTGGAAATGTATAATAAATACTACCTCGTATATTGTAAAGGGTCTTATATTTAGGATAGGGCTGAACATAGGAGCCCGAAGCCCAGTTGGCCCGGTCCGGCCCGATCACTTCGCGCCAATCGGGCCAGGCCAAATTTCGGGCCGGGCTAGGGTTAGGGCTAAGCACTCTAACCCTAGCCCAGCCCACCTATATATATATATATATATATTTTTTATATATCTTAATTGATTTTTGTAGAATTTTTTTTTCTTTATGTATCTAATATAATACATTTACTATGTAAATATTATAAAAACTTTTTAAGATTTTAATGTTTTAAATTTTTTTAAATTTTGAATTAATTTTTAACTTAATATTTATGTAAAAATAAAGTATAATGGTTAAATATTCATAAATTTTGAACAATTTTATTTTTTTCTAAGATTATTTTTTAAGAAAATCTATTTTTAAGTATAAATAAATATATTTTTTATTATTAAATAAGTTTTTTTTATTTTTTAATTAAAAAAAAAGATATATAATATCGGGCTAGCCTGGTACTTGGCCCGGAACTGGCCCGATATATTTCGGACCGAGCATCGGGCAGGGGTCAAACCCGGCCCGGCCCGGCCCATGATCACCCCTAATTTAGGATCAGGGTAAAAGATCCTATATATAGGACCGGAGGGAGTATGAAATATAATAAAACTGTACAGATATATAATTGTATAATCCTCGAGAAACATATTACTCCCTACGGTGTTATATATAGGGACTTTTGCTCTGATCCTAAATATAAAATTCTTTACAATATACGAGGTAATATTTATTATATATTTCTAAAAAATGTCTCTATTTAATGTATGTAAAAAGAAATATAGAGAAATTAAATCAGGGTAGTTTTGAAAAAATATTGAAATTTTTAGAAAAATTAAAGCAGTTAATTAGTTTTAACTCTTTTTTTTAATCTATATAATTTAATTAAAAGAGTATTATATTAAGTATAAGGGAAAGTATATCATTTATAATTTTTAAAGTTAGAAAAACTAATTTTTTTGCCAGAGACAGGACCGACCGTGGTCGGTGACACGCCCATCCGTGTATGTGGGAGGAAAGACACTGGGAAGTTAGATGTTAACGTTATTTATTTCGGCGCCAGCGAGTCAGCGAATGATGGTCAAGGGCGCCACTGCGACCGCGGACTGATAACCACAATCGCCGCAATTGGGGAAGATATTTCAGTAACAAAACTTTTTAAATTTAATACTATCATTATTATTTTGTCTCTTGTTAATTTAGTAATAAGAGGAATGGATGACATGTCAATGATGGATGATGGATTTATCAACTTTTTCTTTCTTTTGTTTATTAGTCAATTGATCATGAAAGATATAACCCATTTGACGAAATTACGTGTAAATTTAGCATTTTCGTCATCATGTAAACTTAGAAGGTGTTGCAAGGTATGTCTTCAACAACACAAGGGCATGCATATATCTTCACCAGCTTGTTTTATAGTCATACAATCAAAATATTTAAAACCAAACTAGTTATTAATAGGTTGAAGCACTAGTTCAAGATTTAATAGTTTAATTGAGATTGAACTTTAATCAAATTAATATTAATAAAATCAATATATTTTTTGTTTTATATATTATATATTATACAAAAATTAAAAACTATTATTAATAAGTTTAATAACTTAATATTAAAATCTAAATAAGTTATTATTCATTTATAATCAAATTTTAAATATAAAATAATTAATTAATTATCTACTATTTGTTAAATAAATTTATAAATAACATTATATTATTTAGTACTAAAAATAATATTATTTTATCTTTAAATTAAAAATAAAAATATAAAAAAATCGACTAGTTCAAACTAGTTCTAACGTGGTTTACAATTGGTTCTATCTGGTTTATAACCAATTTGACCACTTTTCAAATGGTTCCCACCTGTTCTAAACTCAATTGGTTCTTTTCTTTATCCAAACCGAACTAGGTATCAATTTCCGATTTAAACAGTCAATTTAGTTGGTTTAGTCTAGTTTTTTATACTATACATATAGCAGTATTTAGGATTAAAAATTTAAATAACAATACAAATTACTTCCTCCTTTCCTATATATAAGGTTTATTCTAGAAGATTTTTTATTATTTAAAATATAAGTCATTTTAATAAAATATTATTATTATTTAATAATATTCATTTTGTAATCTTTTTATTCATAATATAAATATTAATTTTATTCACATATTTATTTTCTTATGGTATATATATTGAACATAAATTTATCAAAGCAAGTGAGAAAATTTTACGTAAAAATTAAAAAGCTTACAATTTTTGTTTTGAAAAGTAGATCAATTGGATCCCAACTTTCTATTATGAAATGTTAATGCATAATATTCTGATAAAAAAAGTATAATTGCAATTGCCAACAATTATGCATTATTTTCGTATTTTTATTAAAAATAAATCTTTAATTTAAATATATATGTATAATTCTGACAAAAAAATTGTATACATTAATATAGTATAATATATTGAAAAGGGAGGATATATTGGTTTGGACCCCACCAAACCATCACCCTCTACTCTGCGTTAACCATACCAACCTTTTGTCAAAGCCTAATTTTGTCATTTTACAGTCAAAATTACAGGCTTCTATTTCAGCACGAGTATACACGTGAGCCTCGGACAAGTCGATGATGTAACGAGAAGGAATGATTTTTGAGGACTAGCAGCATAATTGGTCAAAAAAGGTTTCTATTTCAGGCGACACTTTTTTTTTTTGTTTATCCATAGAACCAAGATGAGTTACATTAAAACACGAAAGTGAAGGATTCAGATCCTCTCCCCGTAGGACTCTTTCGATCCTCTCTCCATAAAAAATTATGTGCGTTGGTTTCATCTGAGGGCTGAGAAAAATCTAATTCATTGTGAATGTTGATGAATGTGGTGGAACCACCATGAGACATACTTTATATATGGATGCATTTTTTCTTAAATATAAAAATCTATTATTCTCTCACTTTTAAAAGTATTTCCAATGTTTTTTTTCTCATGGCTTGTGAATATTACACAAGTTTTTTAATTAGTGCATACTCTTTCGAATCCTAAATATAAGACATTTTTAGAAGTAATGCTTGATAAAAAATATAGGATATTTGGTAAGGTTGTTTTATGCATTAATTACTTTTTTTTGTTCTTACTTCTAGTATATAATTAATATGTGATAGATAAATATTATGAGAAAAATGAGAGATAATGTAATTAATAAGAATAAATAGCAGAAAATATTGAAACTTCTTAATAAATTTAATGATATAATTTCTTTTCTTAAAATACGTGAAATAGTTAAAAATATCATATTTTTATGACTAAGTAAATAACTATGATGTTCAATTATTATGATTACTAAATCCCAAAAGTGAATGCTTCCTTGATTTACAAATACACACACACACACACCAATTGGTTACTTATTCTGTATGCATGGTCTTGTTTATATCCCTCATCATGGCATGCATATGCATATACGGTGTTCGAAGAAATGTTTCATAAACCTCAAAAATTCTGCATAGGAAATATTTCATAGCAATAGCAACTAAGAAACATATATTGATTTAGCTTTGGAATCTTGATCCCATTAATTCCTACCTTAACAGAGAAAATGGCATTCAACCAAATAAAAATCTGTCTCGTTTTAAATGCAAGGAAATTAGAATCTGTCTCTCATTTTAATTCTTGATGCTTTTGTATGACCACATAATAACAAGTTTGCGAGGATGCATCTAGCTCCCTTTTCTTGTTAATCAAAGATATATTCAATTTTTTAATTAATTCATAAAATTTAATATTGAACATACCAATAAAATTAATATTTATAGAAAAAAATTAATCAACCAATTCTGTTATTAATGGAGCTCAATTTTAATTTACACCCCATATAATTTAATTATTTAAATATTAATCTCTGTAATTATATATCTTCCAATCAAAAGAAAAGGTCCTCAAAGTTAAATTCGTTTGCAAGATATCATTATCCTTACGATGTGCATGTGGCATTAACAGTGTGGAATAATAATGATGACATGACAATAGGGGAAAGATCTGCATCTTCTTCTTCTTCTCCTTAAGCGTGAAATTACTTGTGAGATTAAAACTTCCAGTGAACCTTCTGGTCCTTCTCCGTGGGAATATTCTGCTGATCCCTTCTCCTTGTTCAACGCTTTCCTCTCTCCTTTCTCTCTGCTTTCTCTCTGCTCTACTCTATGCCTCCACCCATACTTTCATCAAACTTGAAGACCTTAAAAACTTGAACATTACTAACTAAGCTTCTCTTGCAAGACTGAAAGGCTTTTAACACTACAGAAAAATAGATTTTCAGTGATGACTTTTGGCGGTGATTGAAAAAGTCGTTGCTGAAAGTTCATCTTTCAGTGGCGATTGAAAAAAACCATTGCTGAAAGTATACTTTTTGGCGGCGATTGAAATAGTCGTCACTAAAAGTCCGTCTTTTGGCGACGACAAAAAAAGTCGTCGCTGAAAATAGCCTTCAACGATGACTTTTTAGGGACAATTTTTTCTTAGCACCGCTAAAAGTTATATTTTCAACAATGATTTTTTTAGTCACCGTTGAAAGTCTTACTTTCAGCGGCGACTTTACTGATGTCGCCACTGAAAGTCTTACTTTCTGTGGCGACTTTTTAATGTTTTTGCGAAAGTTAATTTTTTGAATTTTTCCTATTTTCATTTTAAAAATTAATAAATAACATATTAAAATAATAATTGTGTTTTATTTATACACTTTTATCATAAATAATTAGATATTTAATATATATTTTATATTGTAAATATTATCTAGTATCTTTGTTTAAAGATAAAGTATTTTATTATTTTTTCATGTAAAATATTCTTAACATTTTGAAAGTGCTTTATCTCTACCGGAGATTAAAGATTTGAAATATTGAATATTAAATTCAATCCATTTTTATTTTTGCTTTTCCTTATCCTAATTAATGAAATATGTTATTCTTATTAGGATAATTTTTTTTAATTCATAAAGGGATTGATAACTCCAATAAAAAAAATTAGGAAGATAAACTAATCCCTAATTGTCTAATGTGATCAACCCTATATTTGGAGGAATTTTTATTAGGTTAATTAAATTTCTAATATATTTAACATATAAATTAATATTAATATTATTTATTACCAATAATAATTTTGATGAAGTAATAATGTACTAAGGCAAATATCAATAGTTAATCCAAGAGAATAATTTGACATACTATAATTAAGACTCTCAACCCAAACTCCTATAAGTGTTGGTAGTATGGATATTTTCTCATAACGTAAAAGTCTAATAAAGTAATGTCACGTAGAGAAAGAAGGATTATGAGTTATTAATATATTTTCCTAAAAAATAAGTAATAACAATATTTAAAAAATAAATATTGGCTAATTCTCTCTTTCTCATCCTCTCACTCTTTTTAATCATTTTTTATTATCTGAATTATAATATATTGAATTTATTGCATTTTTTTAAATCATATGACAATTAAAATTACCATATTTATTTTAATAATTTTTTAACAATTTTCTATTATATTATATATATATATTAAGCATATATATAATATAACTTATTAAATAATATAATATATGATATATTATATGATATGACATAACATAAAATAAAAAAATATAATATAAATATTCATATAAATATAAATATATATATAAAATATTTAATGATATTAATAATTAAAAATAAAATATATGTGTATTTTTTAATAATAATATTGATTTATAAATATATATATTTGTATTAGTGTGTAGATAAACAATATATATTTAATATTGCATATAAAGACCGTAGGTGTATTTCAGCTCAACTGGCAAGAGAGTAAATACAAAGGCATTGCGAGTAAGATGTTATGGGTTCGAACCTAGATGAAGGCACATTTAAAACAAATATATGACGTGGCGGTGGTGGCTGACGTGGCGGTTATCCGGTGGTGGTGGTCCGATGGCAGTGGTGATGTGGCGGGGGGTCCAGTGACTGACATGGTTGTGAACACCGTATTTTGTCCGGGTAATTTTTAAAAAATATATATATATATATATATAATAAAAAAATGAATAAATAACAATAAAAATTATAATAAAGAAAAATAAATAAAAATTAGGAACAAAGAAGAAGAATTTTTGGATCCAAATTCAGCCAGAAAACCAAAAATAATAAATAAATAAAACTCCAAAAAAAAAAAAAGGGGGAGGGGGTTTTATTGGGCTGAAGTGAAACTTCAGCCCAAAAGATCACGAGCCCAATTGAGGGCTCGTGATCTGATCCAAGGGGCTTTGCCCCGAGCAGAGAGGGTGAGGTGAGCCTTTAGGGCTCCAAAGGAAAAGGAAGAGGAGCTGGCCGCATGAAAGAGGAGAGAGCCGTGAGACCGAGAACCAGAGGGAGTGACGAGGGAGAACAGGGGAGGCTCAGATGGGAAGAGGTTGCGAGCTCGGGCAGAGGAGAGAGCCGCGAAGGAAGCCACAGACGGAGCCTGAACCTCGAGGAAGCTGCCGGTGGAGGTAAATCAAAGGGAGCCCTAGAGCTCGGGCAAAGGGACCAGAGCCGAGGAAGTCTGAACCAGAGCCGGAGGGAGCCTTAGGGCTCAGCCACGAGGTTCAGAGACGGGCTCGGGGTTCCAGAGAGAGGAGGGCTTGACCGAAGAAGGACCGAGAGAGAGCAGGGGACAAGGGACCGAAAGCGAGCTCAGGCAGAGGAGAGAGACACGGAGGTTCACGGAAAGAGCCCTCTAGGGTTCAGTACAGAGGGACCCCTAATGCAGGGGCTTGAGCAATGGAAGTGATGGGAGAGACCGAAGGGGATCAGAAAATCAGAGGGGGCAGAAAATGCAGGCTGGACGCACGCAGCATAATCCCTCCACTACTCCGTACCCCGTACAGCAGGGTAGTGGAGGTGAAAATTTTTGGGGCAAAGGTACAGCAGGGAACGTGAGCAGCTGGGGAAAAAAACAATGACGTGCCTAATTTGCTGAGTTTTGCAAGCCACTGAGAGGAAGTATATAAAAGGCAGGGGGAGTCTGAATAGAGGGGAGCTGGAAAGGAAAAATAGAGTCTGGAAAAACTGAGAGGAGAGACAGAGAGAGAGCAGAGAATTTTTGGAGAAAAGCTAAGAGGCCGAGGCAGGCACGCTGAGAAGCAGAGGATGGCTGGAAAAAACTAAGAGGCCGAGGAGGTTGCAACTTGCGCTTGGTATAATTTTTTCTCATTCTACCATGAACACTCCATTGTGTGAGTCACTAAGTTTGGAGGCCTTTTTTTTGTTGTTGTTATCATGTCAAATTGACAAAGAACATAGTACCATTGTCATTTGAATCAGCTTAGTTTTCTCTTCTGGTTTTTATTATATGGTATAGCCTACGGTCTCTTTGATGCTCTATGTTTCTGGGATGACTTTGGCTTTATTGCTAGATGATGTTAGCCTTTAGTTATCAACTGTGTTATGGTTTTGCTGTGACCTCTTAGTGTTCTGTTTATAGGAAATCTGGTTTAGACTGTTATCAGTTAGCATTGGGTGCTCTGTCCCTAAGTTTAAAACACTCTAAAATGTTGTTCTGAGGGCTATACTTGAGATGACAAGTTCTCAAGCTAGAGCCAATTTATTAAAGCTCGCCAGTTTCTTTGTTCTTACAATGTTCAAGCTGTGAAGGGAAGGTGTGTTGATTATGATTCAAGGTCACTTCCTGTGATACTCTGTCCTTGGTTAGCTGGAGTTTTATATTAAGCTGAGGTTGATTTACTTGTTCATTTTTTCTCTCTGTCCCTTAAGACTACCATATGCACATTGGCAAATTTGAAAATAAGTTGCTCGCTTGAACTTTGACATATTTGGTGGAGTTATGATCTTTGTTTCATTTAGAAATTGATCGGTTTACCCCTTTTAATGTTTCATTTCTGGTTGTCCTATTGCACTAATGGTTATATAGAGTTTGAGGATGAAGCCTTTAATTTGGTTTGTTTAGTGGAGATATTGGATCATAAGGTCAGCATTCAGTTTCTATTGTCTTGAACATTTTACGTGAAAATGCAAGGGTCTGGTTTTCGGGGTCCAGAAAATGGGCTGGGTAAAGATTGGGCTTACAATTTTGGGTTCAGTTTAGGTTTTAGTTGGAAAAGGAAGGAATTGGTTTGGCCTAAGTATGTTACCAGGCAGTGTGATATGCTTTTGTGGGCTAGGAAATGGGAGTGTTAATGAATTCAATATCAACGTGTTGTTCAGAAGGAGAAAAATAATAAATGAAGTAAATGAACATAACAAAAACATAATGTACATATATGTATATATAAATCATACTTTAAATTGTTTTTAAATTGTTTCCCATTTTAAAAACGTGTCTATTTGTACCATGAGTTGTTTTTTCTTTAATGCCAAATAAACAAAAAAAAAAGGGTGTATATATATATAATAAAAAATTTCAATAGCCTTTTCTTTTTGAGGAAAAATTATGCAAAAGAAAATTTGATTTAAACCCCTTACTTTTCTATCTCGAATGGTAACACCGTGAGTATTTAAGTATTAATCAGCAACTTGTGAGTAACAAAATTGCCACATATGTTGATGACGTTTTAAATTTTTCTTAACTTTTCTTAATGCTTGCCTCTTAATAATCTCATTTATTTTTATTTTTTATATCAAAATTATTTATTTTCCTTAAATGTTCATTCGTTTATTGTCTTCTATTTCGTGAAAATAAATAATAATAATAATAGTAGTAATAGTAAAAAAAAAAAAAAGAAGAAAAAATTTCGTTTCAGTTGAGTTCTTATCCCTTATTTGCCCCGAACGGAAACATCGTGGGTAATTAAGTGGTAAATCAGCGAATTATGAGTGATTAAGTTCCTATATATGTTGTTTGATTTTCATTTAAAATTTTTCTTCTGGTATTTTCTACTCCGAGTGGTAACACCGTGAGCGTGTAAACTTAAATCAGTAATTTGTGAGTGATAAAGTCACCACATATGCTGATTATTACTTTTTAACTAGTAATGACCACATTTTTAATTTCGTCTTTCTAATAAATAAATAGGTGTTGAAATGATTTTTATAATAAAAGAAGAAAAATAATTTGTACAAAAAATTGAAGTTAACAAATTGTCTTCTTCCAATTTTTTATGCCTTTTTGTCTCGAGTGACACCACCGTGGACATTTAGGTATCAATCGGTGTATTGTGAGTGATAAAGTCACCACATAAGCCAATTGATTTCATGTAAAATAAATCCGTTTCCAAATATTTCCTTTTCAAATCAAATAAAATGTTCAAAATCACAAATAATTTTAATCCTATAAAGGAAAAATATATTTCCTTTTTCAGAAATTGATTAAACAAAAAAAAATATATATAACAAAAAGTGAAAAGAGTAAATAATGGGAATTAATCTGGCTTTTACAAATTAAAACACACCAACCATTTCTAAAGATTGTTTTCTTTGTGGAAAGATAAATTATTTTCCATAAACCTCTCTTTTTTTCAAAAATATATAAATCAACCCAGTGACACGCATTTTTAATCCGAACTACATCGACTTTGATCCCTATCGCAGGGTACGTAGGCCCCAGACTCTCATTCTGGGTCAAGTCCACCTTTGTAAATAAATAAATATTTTCTGATTTATTTGACGTTTTTTCTCTTATTTTAGTAAATACTTACCAATTTATTTCTTTTTAAGTCCATTCTTGTAAATAAATAACATTTTCCTCTTAATTTATTTTTTCCAACTTTTAATATTTTCATTTTACTCTTTATTTTTATTTTTTCTTATTTTTATATTTATTTTTGCATGTGAATGGTAAAAGGGCAACCAAAATAAATTTGTAAAAAGCCATAAAAATTGCATAATCAACCTAAGGTAACCGTTCTCAAGAACGGGTGTTGTGGGGGTACCTAACACCTTCCCCACTCACAATCGTACTCCCGAACCCAACTTTGATTTGCGGACCAATCCTTGTCCACTTTTTTGTTTTTGTTCCCGGTTTCCCAAAATTTCCCTCAAAATTTTGGTAACGACTCCCTCCGAGACCGGCCTTCCGTCAGGCGGGCCGGTTTCACCCTTTTTCTTTCCCTCAACGCCATCCGCGTCGCATTTTCGGGTGTGACAATGGTGATGGTGTGGCCAAACGACCTTCGGCAGTGACTAAATGTCGTCGCTAAATGACGCTTTCGGCGGTGACTAAATGTTGTCGCCAAATGACAAATTTTCAGCGGCGACTAAAATGTTATCGCTAAATAAGAAATCTTTGGTGGCAAAAATTTATATTTTCAGTGACAACTATTTTCGCCACTAAATGTCTACTTTTGGCAGCGACATTTTTATCATTGCCAAACTTTCGGCAACGAGGCTTGTGATAGCGACATGGTGGTGACAAAAATGTCGCCGCTGAAAATTTTTGGCTGCGACATTTCATCTTTCAGTGACGACTTTTGTCCCCGCCGAAAGTCAAATTTTTTGTAGTGTGAGTTATGGTTTTTGCACTCAAGAATTATGATCACGTTAAGGATGACTTTCCCTATATCACTAGCTACCTTTCTCTAGCTATACGACTGTACATAATCTTACCTGCCAAGTTAATTATTCAATCTGATATTATATATATATATATATATAATGGCAAGGGTGGTTGTATGGCTCTTGGTTGGGGACATATTCCATAAAATCTATCCGTCACGAAGAGGATTCCACCCACTAATATTACAGTGAACAGCACAGACCACCATGGAAGCTGCAGAATTAAAGAGATCAAAATGGCAACAGCCAAAGAGCCAAACGCGGACATGAGTAAGCCAAGCTGAGAAGCAAAACCAGGAAACATGTACTTAGCTGCAGCAGTGAAGTATTTCTTTCGGTTATTAATGTAAGTCACTTCTAACTAACTCATCAAAATTAAAAAAAGTTTGTTACATTATTAAAATTTTCTTAAAATTAATGTGTTTTCCATCTTTACCCTCTAATAAATACTATAAATTCAAACAATCAACATTCTCTCTCATGATTAAATAAGGGTATTTTGAAAATAAAGTAATTAATGCTCCAAAAACTCATAGAAGGTGACTTACATTTAGGACTATAAAAAACTGCTAGAATGTGACTAATAAAAAGGACCAGAGCGAGAAATATGCAACCGAGCATCCGATAGAAGCCATGGAAGTCAAAGGATGAAGCTCAAATGGGGAGGGATGATTCGTCCCGAGCTTTGTATTTGGAGGAAATTAAGAAGAATGGGAATGATGGAGGCGAAGATGGAGTTTGGTGAGGAAGATGGTTGTTGGGAGAAATTGAAGATGCAGACATTGAAGGAGATAGGAGAAGGAATTTGCCATGGTGAATAAAAGCTGTGGCTATGGGTGTTAGACATATTTTCTCTGTTTGTTGACGAGAAAGAGAAATGATTCCCATTATTTATAATGTGTACGTGGGAGGAAAAACACGTACTGGGAATTTAGATGCTAATGTCATTTATTTTAGCGCCAAGGCCGGGAGAAAGTGTCTCATGGGAAAAGCCAACATTCACCGCAATTGTGGGAGATATATTAGTAATAAAAGATTGTAAACTTTAATATTATCACACTATCTCTTGCTATTTTACTCCTTCTAGTTCTTAATGTAATACTCTTTTAACCGAATTATATGGATTAAAAATTAGAATTAAAATTAATTAATTATCTCAATTTCTTCAAAAATCTCAACTTTTTTCCAAAACTACCTTTATTTAATCTCTTTCTCTTTCTCTTTGGATATATTAAATAGAGACATTTTTTTAAAAATGTATAATAAATACTACCTCATATATTATAAAGGGTTTTATATTCAAGATTAGGGTAAAATGTTCTATATATAGGACCGGATGGAGTAGTAATAAGAGGATGACATGTCAATGAGCGACAGTGGATTTTATGATTTTTTCCCCTTGTTGTGTGTGTGTGTGTATATATATATATGACTCAGTTGATGAAATTACGTGTAAATTAAATTTAGCATGCAAAATTGGAAGGTGTTGTGAAATATATCTTGAACAAGTCAAGGGACATGCATATATCTTTACGAGCTTGTTATATTGTCATACAACATCATTCAGGATTAAAATAACAATACAAATTAGCATGTTAGGACTCAAATTATATATATACTCCTTCCATTCCTTAATATAAGGAATAAATGGGAAAGTTCTTATGTTTCAAAATATAAGGAACTTGGAAGTTTGTATAGTGTATTTAATGGCTTTTTTTCAAAAAATGCCCCTAAGATGTTATTTTTCTAATATAATTTATTTGTATTAATTGCATGATGTAAAAGCTATTAACATTCAATGAGGCCGATTTTGGAAACTATTTTATATTCTAGAAAAATTTATTACTCTTCTTGGTTTGTGTGTTTTTATTTTTTGTCCCTTATATTAAAGAATAGAGGGAGTATATATATATATATATAATTTTTAACTTTTTTTTATTATAAAAATGTTTGACGGAGGAGAACAAGGTGGTAGAAGATGAAGATGAAGATGAAGATGCCGTGCATAGATCGAGCAGTCCAAGAGACAAAGAAGGCGAAGACTTAATGTTATATTTGGTAGGAACAAGCCATTTTGAGGAAAATGGAAAAGAGAAGGGAAAAAATGATTTTATGAAAATGTTATTTTTTATTCATATAAAATTTGAGTGATGCATACCAAATAAATTTTATAAGAGAAGGATTTTTCTCTCATTCTGCTTTTCATAAAACCCCTTTCATGTGTACCATATCTAACATAAGTTAAATGGAGCTAAAGATAGATATGGACAGCTATGATTGGTTTTTATATATGCTAACGGACAGTCAGATGCATTTGTGAGATGATTAATTGATGAGGCAGTATTAAGCAGTGTTCAAAATATCGAACCATCCTAGCCAATTCGACTGGGAACTGGTGCCAAATCTGATCTGGTCTTAGATGGTGACCAATCATTTTCAGAACCGATGAAAATTAGTCAAACTAGTCATGAACTAGTGTTGAATCAGCCTATTTTTTTATTTTTAAAAAAATTTTATTTTTTTTAGTTTTGAAGATAAAATAACATTATTTTTTGTATAAATTTTTTTCTATATTATGATATTGTATAAGCATTTTATGATACATAATTATTAATAATGATAAATTTATTTACAAATAATATGAAAGTTTAATTACAAATGATAAATTATGTACATTTAAATTTAAAATTTATCTTAACAGTATAATTAAATCTAATCTGTTCATTTGGTACTTTATGGATGCATGAGATTAAAGTTAATTCATTATAAATTGGTCATCTCCTTACTTATTAAGTACACGTACTCCATCAAACAATGTTACTTAAAAGTGAGAGTTAAGGTTATGGGAGAAAAACTAATTTTGAGATAATAATGGTATGGCTGAATATCACTTATCTATATCCTCCGCTTGAAGTATGCACATTTAAATTTACACTATTTGCTGATTTTGAAAAAGTGCCGATATTGTGGTTATTGTAGTATGACTTGAGGGAAAAAAACAAAAACAAAAATGAAGAGAAAAGAAACAATGTTTAACAGCTATATATAGCCAAAGCTTTTCTTCACAAAGGCAAAATCCTTGTGATATCTTCTCCTTAAATGGATGTATCTTCAATTTCTCCCAAGAGCCCTCTTCTTCCAAATACAAAGCTTCACTGCCAGCATATTATTTCATTGCTGCAGCTAAGTTCATGTTTCCTTGTTTAATTTGCTTCTCTGATTGGAGTATTCATGTATTTGTTCGGCTCTTTGGCCATTGCTATACTTTGATATCTTTAATTCTGTAGGTACCATGGTCATCTGTACTGTTCACTATAATATCAATGTGTGGAATCATCCTGGTGGTAAATAAGATTTTATGGAATATATGGCAATATACATCCCCAGTCAACAGCTATACGACCATTCTTGCCTATCCGTAGTGATATATTCAACAACTAGATGGTGGTCCATGTAAAATGTTATTAAGATATTATTCATGACTTATGAATAATATGACTTCTTATAAAATTTATTATTATTTATTTATTTATTTCATCCAGTTCAAAATATAAATCATGTTTTATCCTTACTAACATAGGACTTATATTGTTTAGAGTGTCCAGTACATTCATTTCTTAGCTTAATGTGTTTTTCTATACCTTTGTGTTGTGATCAATACAGTATGATAAAAGAATAACAAAGTGAAGATGTATTGTATATATTATTTAGTTGAAGCAATGACCATAATCAAGGATCGTTGGAAGTCTTGATATGTGTGGTGTTGTCATTTTAAGATAAGGTAAGAAGACTATCTTTCTACCTTCCGTTTAAATGAGAGGAAAATAGGAATAAGAGAAAAATTCGGGAAGAAAATAAGAAAGAATTTAAATAATGAGGTGTCTAAGTTTCTTCTTATTTTCCCTCATAGTATTCCCTTCTCCCTATTTTTCTCTTATTCCAAATAAAATTTTAGAGAGATGATATATATATATATACACACACGTTCAATATAGTTTAAGATTATTTTCTTTTTTCACATGATACATAATTCTAGCACTTTGATTTTAGAGTCATTAGACTGATGTCCCTACAAAGGCCTGGCCTGATCCAATGACATTACCTGATAATCTAACACTATTTTTCTACTTTTTTTTGTTTGAGGTCCAACACATATCGATTAGTCTTACCAATTGGGCCAGGTTGCACACCCTTGTCTAACTCTAAACATTTTTAGCTACCCAATCAAATAATTATATATATATATATATAACAGTTAGTGGTTAATTGATTTAAAAGAAAAAAAACCAAAGAGTTAATGGCTAATTATTTAGAATAAGGTTCAAACAATTAGATTGGACATTGAATTTATTAAGACACTGGTTCAAAATTCAATGGTTCAATCATAATTTAACCGGAATCAAACTGATAGTAATAAATTTAATAATTTTGTAATTTTATATATTATATAAAAAATTAAAAATATTATTAATAAGTTTTATAACTGAATATTAAAATTTAAATAAGTTAATATTCATTTATAATCATATTTTGAATTCAAAATAGTCAATTAATAGTTTATTTTTATATTATTTGTTAGGTAAATTTATTATTATTAATAATTATGTATCATAATAATATTTATACAATATTATAATATAGAAAAAATTTATACAAAAAATAATATCAAATAGTACTAAAAATAATGTAATTTTATCTTAAAAACTAAACAAAGTTAAAAATAAAAAATCAAATAGGTTAAAACCAGTTTTGTACTGGTTCAAACTAATTCTAAAATTGGTCTATCTTCATCTATGATCGAACTGGACCTAGCCCTAGATCCTGGTCAGACCGATTGACTCGGTTGGTTTGGTCCGGTTTTTATCTTAAAAATAATGTTATTTTATCTTAAAGACTAAATAAGTTTAAAAATAAAAATCAGACTAGTTCAAATAAATTTTGTACCGATTTGGACCAGTTCTAAAACTAACTGATTTTCATCTATGACTGGGCTGGGCTTGGCACTAGTTCTCAATTGGACCAATTGAACTGGCCAATTTAATTCGATTTTTTGTTCCTTCATTTAGATATATGGAGCTGTACAATTCTCATGTTGGATGTCAATCTAGCATAATGCTTAACTCGGCTTCAAATTTGAAATTTCATATCTTTTTTCTCCAGTTAAAAAAAATTGTCTAGCGTTTTTTTTTTATTTTTACAAAAGTAATAAACAATATAGTGCAAGAAATAAATAAAAAATTAGTAATATAGGAAACGGACCCTGTAATCATTGTGAGCTTTATTGTGATTTGTGATGTGTATTGCTCTCCAATTGCAAAGACTATTTGACCCATATTATTAGTGGCCCAAGCCCACTGATTTAAGGAGCCCATTTAACAGTTTTTAAACCCAAAATATTATTAATTGGGATAATTATGTTTCTAGAACAATCAAACTCCCCACTAGGTTGAAAATGGGGAATAAAACAAGCTCACATTTTTTTTTTTAAAAAATATTCTAGGACTTTCTTTTTTTGGTAAATAAAATTCTGGGACTTTTAGAGTCATTGGTCTTTGAGTTTAGCCATTAGATGCCAGGAACAATGGTGATATAACTCAACGGCAACCTCTCCATTTAAAGGCTAGATGGAGATTTGTTTTGCATAATATACTAATTTTTCTTTTATTTTATCTTAATTATTTTTTAAATCTGTTTGAAATCAAAATACGTTTTCTGGATGGTGTCTTAGACTGCACTAAGACCTTAGTACAAAAAGATATGATGGGATTGCAATCCCCTTGATGTTGTTTACTTGATTTGTTCTTCCTCATATATAAGGGGGGAAAAAGAAATCAAAATACGAACAAGTTCCAAACTTGTTGGCTGCAATTAGAACTTGTTCTTCCCAGGGCCATGGATCACATTAGGCCATTTACGCCTTTGCCTTAGGCCCTAAATGTTACTCGTTATACATCTCATTATACTCCTAAAAATTTAACATTTAGATGGTGATAAAATGAAAAAAAGATTGATAAATTATTTCAAAGCTCAAAAAATTACAAAAATGATATGAGAATTAATACCTATAAATCACATTGTTTGTAAATCATCACCTGACTCAGCAAAACAGCAAACACTAAAAGACAAGACAGAAATGCAATAACAAATTCAAAACGACAGTGCAGCAATAGAAATAAAATAACGCATAACAGAAGTAGATTTTTATGGCAGAAAGCAGATTGTTAACAATTCACTTGACCAGAGAACAAGTGGTTTCTGTGTCCATCAAAAACTCTCCGGATTCTGGTTTTGAGATTTAAACACATATAGCAGCATCTGAGTTATCACAAGCTGCAATTTTGGATCTGATCATGAATGTGCTTGGACTTTGAGACCTGTATGAAGCACAAATAGTTCAATAATGGAATCGTATCTGGGCTTGTGTTGGACACTCGTGCTGGATGACACTTAAAATTGCTCCTGTGGATTAGATACTATATTCATTGAGGGATTTGAGTTCTGTTATGATAGAGAAAGAGGAAGAAGATAGAGAAGATTGGAATAGATAGATAGAGGATAAGAGGGTAGAGGGGGATGGAACTCAATCTGTTGTTAAGCCAAAAGGTCACTAACTACTAAGCTAATAGTAATAATCACATTTTGGAACTTCTCATACGCCCAAAAGAGTGACTTGGCCCGGAACTGCTTAGCACAACAAGTTGGTGGCTGAACCTAATTTTAATCTCTTTATAAGCCAATTATATTAAATAAGGGTAATTTAGGAAATAGTAAAACAAATTTTAAATATTAATTATCACCCTTAATTCATATACGATAGTTAAAAGTGCTTTATAAACTGAAATAGAGGGAATGCATAATTCATTAAATTATTTATTACTGCATTTTTTTAAAAATTTATGTGTCAAAACCTTAAAGGAGAGAATAAATGGGAGTGAGGGAGTATCTAAGTACAATAGGTTTGCCCATTTATTTTTTACTCAAAAATTTTAACCATCGATTAGTGTGCATAATTTAAAAGAATTAAAAACAAGGCTCAGAGAGTCAAAACATAAATAGAAGCTCTGAACATAATTTAACTCTCTTTATGAGAGTTTATACCTCTTGGGTTTTTTTTTTAGTTGATAGCGTTAATTTTTTAGAAAATAGACACAATATAAAATTAATTTGAATAATGAATTCCATTACTAAAAATTAAATTTTACACAAATTAATTGAAGATGAATCATGTAGATTTGAGAATATTCCACTAAACTGTAAACTAGTGCGTGCCTCATTGGTTTAATAGCTATTTCAATTTTTAATACTTTCCTTGGCACAAAGGGTCAGTAAGCAATTGATTTGCATGTTTTGGTTCGGTTCCCAGGTACAAAGATGGGCGTGCATTGAGTTTCACTACATCAGTTATAAATTATGGAACTTCATTTAAGTTTTTTTTTTTTACAATATAATGTGGCCAATATATGGTTTTATAAGAGAATGATAAATTATTACTATGTTAAATATGTCTTAATATAAATTTAAATTAACAAATTGTATTTTAGAATCTTGTAAATAACATTTCCAACATAGCTAATAATTAGATTAAAAATTGTTCTGAGATATTTATAATTTCAACAAAATAGAGAGAAAGTCCGAATATTTTTTTCGGTGTGATCCCTTATATTCACTTTGGTGAATGTAGATTGTCCCTTCATGCAGAAATAGAAAGAAAAGAAATAAGCGTAATTATGAGATATGGATATTATAAATAGCCATGTTCTCTTATATCACACTTTCTCATAATATATGAATAGTGAAGATTCAATTCGACATTTCACACTTAATATTAGTTGTCAAACTTATTCCGCAGATAACCTATACTAAAACCTCAAACTCATAATCCATTAAAAACAAAAAAACCTCATAGAGCTGAAATCACTACCTCTATAACTACCTCAAAAGAGAAATTTTTCCCTCAAGACTTCAAAGAAAACCTGAACCATAGCCTTCTCTTTTGGTAGCTTAAATACAAACTGAAATTCCAACTCAGATAGCGCAAATATAATTTTTATGTGAAGATTAAGAGCCAATAGTTTTAAATACAATTAGTGGGGGTCATGCGACTTTGCACTTAATCAATGATCATTCGTATTGTTTATGGCTTATGTAAGCTGTGAGTTCTTAATTATATTTTTCATATTAATGAATTAAATTAATGACATCAATGTCATTTTTCATAAATATATTTGAATCATAAGCTTCTGAATTTCACTGCATAATCTTATGTCATTTTATATAAGAGATCAGAGCCCAATTTATATAATGGATTGATGCATTTTTAGGAGATTCATTATTTGTATGAAAATTAGCCCAATTCAAATCGCAAGTAATTATACTTAACTCTATGCATTTGTATGAAAATTCATAACTTTTTAAAAGTACACATAGTTCAAAGAAAAAAAAATCCGCCATCACATCAGTCACTAGTAAGATAACACTTTATATTAATTCTATTTTTATGTAATATTGATGATATTCATACATGTACCAGATTCTTTAGTAGCAAAAAAGCGTGCTTGACGAGTGTTTTCTTAACCAAATGTTTCTTTTCTTTTCTTTTTTTGCCAGAAAAATATAATGCATTAATACAAGAGAAACATATTCTTTTTTGGTAAACAATACAAGAGAAACGTATTACAGCAAATTAAGACGGAACCATAACAAATTTCCTCCGATGAAGTTCAGTACATGATGTGGAATCAACAACAGAAAAGCGTGCAAGATGGAGAACTTCGACGTCATTGCATAGCATTCATCCTTCCATCCATCAAAGTACTTGGCAAGTCAAGTCAAGAGCTAAAGACCAGTATCTTTAAGGTATAGAGATCACTGAAGTATATTTTACCTTTCTAACAAAGGATTTTTCATATATATGACTAGGGATCAAATCCATAATAATATGTTTAAGAACCCAACTATCTGTCAACTGTGTAAGAACCTTATTGCCATGTCAAGTAGCTCATTTGTTCAAAAATAGGGTTGTCCATATACTTGCTATGGGAGATGCTGTCCTAATGTAAGAAGGTAAAAGCCTGCAACCCATGTTGCATGGAACCAATTGAAGAATGTCCTGGAGCCACATTACTTAAATGGGCCAAAAACCATGACTTCAAATTTTTAAAGTTAGTTTATAAATTATCTAAAAAAAAGTAGTTAAAGTTATTAAATTTGTTAAAAAAATTTATTATTTTACAAAATTACCTCTAATTAAATTAATTTAATATTAACCTCATGCTAATTGCAAAGTGCAATTAGTAAGAACATTTGTGGAAAAAAGTTAAATACTCAAATCATTTTGGAGTGTGATGATATATATTTGAGACGATATAAACTTTATAAGCAGACTTAAAGCGTATATATATATATATGGAGTATACCAAAAAATTTGGAAAAATAAAATACAATTACGCCAAGTTGTCAATGTGTCTCTCCTCAAAAGATAAGACAAAAAGGAAAAAGGGAATGGCAGCAAAAGAGAAAACAAATCAGGAACGAACACACTACACATGTTGAATAATCTAGCAGGCATGTACTTTCCCAAACTATATATATATATACATATTTGAATATATACTTACTTTCTATATATTAAAAAAGTTGGTCAAAAAATCATATTGAAGATAAAAAATTTATAAAATATAATAAAATACGATACGTTTTTAAGAAGGTTTTTATTGTCAGTTTCTAAAAATGACCAATAACATATATACTGTCAACTCTTGTTCTTACTCTTTCATGAAATTCATTCCTTTTTTGTTTGTTTAATTTAATTGTACTATATCTACCCGGCTCATTGGACAAATACAGTTTTATAATTAATAAATGAAAAAATAACTTGGTTGAAGTAAATTTACCGCATATGTTGAGAGAAGATTATAAAAAACTTTACTTCAGAAGAAATTATAGAAAAATTCTATTCAATAAAAAACTAATGAATATGATTTTAAATTTTTAATACTAGATAATACTTTTGTTTTACCCCCAGTATATATTTTACTATATTGGAAGAGTAGAAGGGACAGAGACGGGGAGAGAATTTAACTTCCAAGGCCTCAGTTTCATGCCAGAGATCACCTGGGTGGGTCTAAGGAAAATACTTGCAAATTTCCATCTTTTACTTTGTGATAATGAGGCTGCAGCTAATTATGGTATGAAGCTTTTAATTAAATATGTTGCATAAAGAAACCCTTTACTCTATAAATAAATTTCACCTTTACAAAAATAGTGTATAGTGCACGGAGGTATAATTTTCCAGAAGTTTCTTAAAACATATAATAATAAGTTTTTTTATTTGTTTTAAACAACTACAATAATTCATTCATTGCATGTCTTAAAATAGAAATTTAAACGCTTTACCTACATATATTGTTAAAGATGCTGATGCAAAGTGCCAAATAGAGATACAATTTGACAGTAAACGCGTTTTTACCAAATTAAAGATAAGATTTCGTGTCCAGTGTCTCTATCTAACTAAATTTGGAAAGCACACTCAGGACTAGAATTGACGTTGCTTTTTCTCTATATAGAGAAGGTTGGCAGAGACATTTGAAAGAAATATATATATATATATATATTTCCTTAATGTGTACGACTATATAATAGATATAAGTTAACAAGTGAATCATTCATTTTAAGTAATAAGTTTGATTTTGATTTCGAGTATCAACCTCTTGAAGAACCGTTTAGTTGTAATTTTAGAGTTTTTTTTAGTTAATGCCAAGGTTTAGTGGCAAATTTTGGCCCAAAAAAAGGGTTGGTGGTTAATTATGTAGACATACTTACAATTTAGTAGCCTAAATTTTCCTTTAGTAGTGACTGAGCAAACATTTTAACAACCTGTTAGTGTGTATGACTTGGAAGAATATAAGTCCAAAACAGGACTTAAACGAATAAAAGGAGAAATGGGACCTAATTTCTTTGCTGTGAAGCAGCATATATATTTGGACTGTTAGAAATTTGATCTGGGTGGTCAAGATTTCATATATAATTTTTACTAAAAAATGAATATTTTTTATTTTAAAAGATACATTATGAAAAATAAAAATAATCTTCTAACTATACATTTTGAAAAAAAAAATAGATAATATAAAATTTTCAAAAAAGAAATATAAAATTTGGACCATCCAAATTAAATATGGATAATTCAGATCTTCTATCAAAACAATACCAGTAACAGAGAACCCAGTTGCGGAAAAATGATAAAGACTCAACATAAATATAGAAGACTCAAAAGTCATGAATATAACCATCAAGATTCCATATAAATGCTAAGTTTAGGGAAAGTATTGATGAGAAAGTTTTAGGACATCAAGATGCAATTAGGCCATGTTAAAATGATAAAGACTCAACTCAAATATAGAAGACTCAAAAGTATTGTTGGGTTGAATAATAAGAAATTTAATATATCCTTTAAGTAAAATTTTGAATTCAAACATTGTGAATGAAAAATAAAAATCACATTAGAGATCTCCACTTTAATTGAATCTAATTAACTTGACTCAAATCTGATCTAGGACAATTTTTTTTTGAAAAAAAAAAGAACACTTGCAAAAAGCCAAGTTGTCCATGCGTGTCTCTTTTCACTTGTGACTAACTTCAACGATGAGACGAAAACAAAAATGGGAGTGGCAGCAAGAAGGAAAACGCACACAGATGGGAAAAGGAAGAGACGAACCCAACATACGAGTTTGCTTTACCACATGTATTAAAATCTTTTTCGAATATACTATCCTTAAATTTCTGTGTCTTCATTAATACTTTTGAGTCTTCTATATTTGAGGTAATAATTATTTTCAATCAAATCACAACATGTGAATTTTATTTAAATTTTCTGGAGTTAATTAATGATGAATTGATAAGTGAAGATAATTATTTTGTTAAATAAGATCAAATTTACAAACAATATGTTTGTTTTTATAGAATTATTCAATAAATGAATTATTGGCATGTCAAAATTTAATCATAAAATAAAAAATTTTAAAACAAAATAGTGACCTGCAGTAAAATTCTTCATCAACCTTCCTTATCGTCACACACAAAATTAAACCTGTGGTTAAGAATGAATATATACTTTGTTGGTGGAAAAGAAAGATATATATGATAGGAGCTTAAAGTTACATGGGCAACTCTTTTTAAACCCCAGAGAGATTTTATTCCATATCTTTCGGATTCATTCAATGTATCACCAAATCGGATACGTGGCCCTCCCTTACGATAAAGTCTGCCATTTGGTTGCCATTTTAGCAAGTGGTTGCTTTAATTAGGAAATTCTTTATTTTTAGTTTCTAAAATTGACTAATATATAACATATATACTCTCGACTCTTACCAAATTTATTTATTGTACTCTTTACTCAACTCATCGTACAAATACAGTTTTATAATAAATGAAAAATAACTTGGTTGAGGAAATTAAAATTTACTGCATATGTTGAGAGAAGATTACCAAAAAAAAATTGCCATAGAAGAAATTATATAGAAAAATTCTATTAAATTAAAACTAATAGATATAATTTTAATACTTGATAATGTTTTTTTTTATCTCTAGCATATATTTTATATTAAGAGACGTCAACTTCCAAGACCTCAATTTCATGGCAGAGACATTGTTCGCGTGGACGCAAGGTAAATACATGCAAATTTCCCATCTTTTACTTTGTGATAGTGATGCTGCTAATTATGGCAAGAAGCTTTTAAATATAACAATGTTGGATGGTGCAACCTTCCCTTATAAAATGAATTTCTCCTCATCAACAAGTTCTAGACATATTGTTGATAATAGTTAAGTTTTGTAATCATATTATTGTCTTAATTTTGATCCTTAACCGTATCTATGAAAAAAGATTTTGTATGGAGAGATAAAGCCCACTTTAGTAATCTCTAGACTTTGGAGAGATTACTCTTCAATTGCCAGTTAGGGGATATCCTTAGTGCTCAAACAAATTTCTTACCTTCATATAAAAAAAGTATATAGACCAACCATAATTTGTTTGAAAGAAAGGGACTCAATTACTCTTAAACGAGGTTATAGATTCAAATTGTTATCTTTATTTGAATTTGTCCTAATAATACCCTGTACATTGGATAGTTAAATAGAAAAAAAGTAGTGTATAATGCTGATGCATCGTGCCAAATAGTTTACTATAAAAACGCTAGTTTGCAATTGGGATTAAAGTGTCAAATATGTCTCGATCAAATCTCGATCAAACTTATCGATCCATACCATGTTGAGAAATATAGTGTCTCGATCAAATTAACAATCTGGCTTCACGGAATTTTCCTTAGAAATATAATAAGTTTATAAATATATGCCTTTGTCTTTCTTTGTATACTGCAAACAAAGACAATGTCTGACAGGAACAGCCATAGCCGCAGCTTCTATTCAGGAAGGCCAGTTTCTTGTGCTGTGTATTTCAATGTCAATATTTTCAATTCCTCCCACCAAGCCTCATCCTCCACCTCCATCTTCGATTCCATGATTCCTACTCTGCTGAGCTTCCTCCAAACCCGAAGCTCAGGGACGAATCCCTCACCATTTGAGCTTCATCCTATGACTTCCACGGCTTCTGTTGCATGTTCAGTAGCTTATTACTTGACTTCTGCAGCCAAGTCCATGTTTCCTGGTTTTGCTTCTAAGTTTGCAGTGCTCATGTCTGTGCTCGGCTCTTTAACTGTGGCCACTTCGATATCTTTGATTCTGCAGCTTCCATGGTGGTCAATTTTCTTTATTCTATTATTTCTGGGTGGATTGTTTAAGTTGCTCAATAGACTTCATGGAATAAATAGCAACATAAGTCATCCTCACCCAAGAGCCATACAACCACACTTACCGTTATATAATGTTGTATTCAATAACTAGGTAGCTAGGCAAGACTCCCTCCAGTTGAGTCATGTAGTTAGAGATCAAGAGTGATGATATTTCGTCGAGAGTATGATATATAACAGAATAACGAAAAAGTTTAGGACGTATTGGATTGCTCAGTTTCTTGTCTTCATTAACTATATATGGGAATATCTATTAGGATGCATGTGTACTATCGTGTCGCTTCACCTTCCAACGTCTTACTACTTCAAATAGGTTTATCTCGGACCTTTTCTGTGTCCTAATATTTTTGTCTAATTTCTATATATAGTATATGTGAGAGATTCATGATAGCAATAAGGGTTATCCAAGGGTCAAAGTGAGTACACATAAGTCAATTTGAAATCATAATTAGCTCTCATCGTTGTTTAGTGTATTTTTATATATGTACCTTTTTGGCTGTCATCAAGAATATGATAACAGAAAAATGAAATTTGTTGACACGGGTTAATTCATATGCTTGAACTATTTTTCTTAATGTTTTTCCCCCTGTCAATTGTCTGTTGTACTGTTTTGTATAAAATGATCACGCAGATCAATTATCAACAAGTTGAACACAGTCATTGAGAGAATTATTAAGCCTACTCAGTCAAAGAAAATTCCAAATGTCCTAATTAAATTCTTGATTTAGAAAACTAATGGAGAATTAATTTTTTAATTATATCCTTAAGTAATTAATAATATATAATTTTTTTATTATCATTTAATACTCCATTTAAGAGTAATAATTAAAATTAGTAAATACAAAATCCATTAAGTTATTTATTATCTTTTTAAGTTTTTGTAAAGGAGAGAAAAAATGGAAGTGAGGAAGTATCTAATACAATAGTTTTGCCCATTTATTAGTGACTCAAACATTTTAACCATTGAATAGTGTGCATAATTTAAAAGAATAAAAACAAGATTGAGAGAGTTGAAACCATGGTTTTAAAAATTGAATCTGTTATTGAACCAATTAAGAAATTAGTTTAAGATTCTATAATTCAGCTGTGGTTAAACTATAATCAAACCTATAGCAATAAAATTAATAATTTTTTTAATTTTATATGTTATATATTATTAAAAAAATATTATTAATAAATTTCATAATTTAATATTAAAATCTAAGTAAGTTAATATTCTAAACTATTTTACAATCAATTTTCACTGGTTTAAGCCCGATTTGACTGGTTTTATAATTTTCTAATTTTGCTCTTATTTTGGATTGGACTTAGCACTAGTTTCCAGTTTAACCGGTTGAACCAGCTGGTCCAGTTTGATTTTTAACACATTGTTCAAAACTTAAATAGAAGAGTCAAAAGACAAGATTTAACTATCAATACTAGATTCGTATTCCCTTTATTTCTTATTATAGGGTAGATTCTAGAAGAACTCATATATGTAAAATACAGGAAAAATTGTGTTTTTGGACCAAAAAATGAACATATTTGGTTTTTAGCACCAAATTAATTTTTTCTAAAAAAAATCAATTATCACCCCAAAAATATTACCTTTGATCCCAAAAATAAATGTTTTTTTGGGTCAAAAAACACAATTTTTCCCAAAATATAAGCCACAATCTGTACATTAAATCTTACTTTCCAAGATTGCCCCTCATTATTGTATTCTCCATTTAATGATATTAGACTTAAAGCAAAATGACAAGAGAAGCTTCCTCTTACAAGTGGCAAAATTCATCACACTCTACATAGTGGTGAGGTGAGGAAGTGTAATGCAAGAGTTGCATACATTTTCCACTTTCAGTATATTTAATTTCAAAAATTATACTTTAAAATGAAGGAATGATTAAACAATTATCATGGAAGGAGATTAAAAAAGATATAATTAAAATAGTGTTGTATAATTTAATGAGGGCAATATTGGAAAGTTTTGGTAAATTTTGCAAAATTTAATAATGTTAACTAACTTTAACTATTTATCTTGATATGTATAATTCGATTAAAAATAACTTATAATTGGAAATAGAGGAAGTATTATATTAGCTAACGTGGTCCAATGGTCAAACAACTAGATTATCTTAATCTTAATCTTGCCTAATATCATCTTGAATAATGTGTATTGAGTTCCATTATTCATCAGATATATTATTGATGAAACAAATTATTACACTTTTTTTATTCCATATTATAAGATCTTTTACAAAATTTCACTTATTCCATAATATAAGATATTTTGTAGGATTTTGTAGAGTATTTATGAGCTTTTACCAAAAATACTATTCATAAACTCATTATAGAAATATCCTCCCTCTTTGTTTTTTTTTTCTAATGTTTTGATTAATACGAATGAATGTTATTTTTTGAATCATAATACTCCCTCAGTCTCCAATATAAGAGAATTTTGGAGAAGATGTTTGGCTCAAAATATAAGAAAAAATCTAGATTTTTGTAGCAATAAATGTGGTTTTCCAAAAATACCCCCAATCCATTGTAATTTTCAATGAGCAATAATTAATTTAGGGTAAAGAAAAAAAACTATTAATTGAGGATAATTTTGAAAAAAAAAAGTCTAATAAAAAATTAAATGAATTTGATTAATTTCATTGGTATGTGTAAAGAAGTTTTTTTTTCTTATATTTGATATTAAAGATAACATTTTTTCTTTTTGTAAAGATCAAGACTTCCAACTAATTTTTAATTATTTTGCTTAATATATATGAATTTTAAAAAATCTCTAATAATATGGAAAGGAAAGGAAGGAGTGGTATATGTATAGACTATGAATCAGCTAAATTCACCTTTGATTATTTTAAACTAAGTTTATCATTTATTTAAATTCAGTGGGGTTTTTAGATGGGACTAAACTTATATTTTTTTTTTATATCTCTAATTAAAATTTTACATATAGACTTTTTAAGTTTTTTTAAATTTAAGAAGTTAATACTTTTAATATATAATTAATGACTAAATCTATAATGTATTAAATCACGTATTAACTTTTAATTAAAAAATAACACGAAAAGTACATTAAAAAAATACATAAATATTTTCCTTCTTTGCGGTATATGTTGACTCTAATTGTACTTTCGCTTTCAACTATTTGGTATTACAGTCGTATTTGACACATAAAAGTAAAAATAACAAATGAAAAGAAACTTGGTTGATGGAGGCTTTTTCTTTCTTCCCTTTTGGTAATAGTTAATGAAGTTGCTGTCAAAATAGATTGAGCTGGTCGAAACCTAACCCAGTAAACAGTAAAAAGATAGTTTTCTTACAAAATTTGAAGTTTTGAACCTTCTCAGGAAAGATTCAGCTCAAAAGGTCGCTTGACGATAAACTTTTTTATTTTTATTTACTTTTTATATTTTATTTTTTTGCATGGGCAATATGAACACGGTATCTTGTATATTTGTACATGCATTCCATATAAACTAGGAAAAATTGAAAAATGAAACAAATTTTTTTTAATTTCAATTTGAATGCAAATTTTCTGAAATCAGAGAAAAATCCATAAAAAAATTCTTCAAATCCCAATTCCTTTCTTTAAAGATTTTTGAAAGACAAAAATATAATAAAAGATTTATTCTCTTTAGATTTTTCAATTTAGTAAACTTTCTTTTCTAAGCCTGAATTTCAAATAAAGTTATGTGACTTGCTAAAAACAATCTCTTTTATTAATTAAAAACTTAAAAAAGAAAAACAGTTAAAAAAAAGGAAAGGGAGGGGGGCCCCCGGGGGGGGGGGGGAAGTGGGAGGGGTTTGGGGAGAAAATCAAATCAAATTATTTTTTTAATGGAAAGATGTCAAAACACTGAGGATATCAGCGTATAGGGAAGGAAAGGAAAAACAAGGACTCTTGCAGCTAAGAGAGAGAGAGTTCGAGAGAAGAAGAGGGAGAGATGGGAGGAGATTGAAGGAAAAAAATTGCTGAGAAGGAGGAGGAGGAGGAGAGTCTACCATCACCATCCAAGATTTGAACTTATAGAGGCGGGTTCTGAGTTTTACTATTATTCCTTCAAACATCATTTGGTAGCTTGTTCGATTGTTTGTTGTTTACATATTAATCTGACTAGGATGTTGTGTTATGTCCATCTTATGATGGTTTTGTTTTTCGGATCTCAATGATGAAGAATGAAAAGTCGTCATGCTCTGTGATGTGTGTCTATTTATGCCTACCATGTGTTTGTTTAAATGTGTGTGAGAGACTCATCTGTTTAGAAGGTAGTAGTTCATAGACACAAGTGTTTGGTCATGATATATATCCCTGCGTCTTTGGGTACTGTTTGATCGTGATATCCTGCAAGTATACAGGGTCGATTGCAGTAATAAAAATATCTCTAGAGTATTTGATAGGTGAACCCTATTGGAACCCGTCCAAAGAACCCACTTTGATATGTAAGACACTCGGATCGTTGCAATTTCAAGGAACACGAAAAACTGAGAAATAGAAACTGCAAGAAGAAAACACAAAAGATATGTTGGTCGAGGTGAATTAGAACCCAAGAGAACCGGTCTCTTGAACCCTAGTTCCGGTGACGCCACAAGGATTGACCAATTCCTTGATAAGTCATAGTATTCTCTCCAGCACTCAAAGAATCGCAAGAGAAACTCACAAAAGTATGAAACTTTAATCATTCCAAATCTTTAAAAAACGTACATGAAAGTTAGCCTTAAGTAGGCAAGGTAAAATCTAACCTAATAAGGCTAGAAACCCTAATTAATTTGGGCTTAAGTGATCTTAATAGGATTAGGAGACTTTAGGCCCAAACAACACTCCTATTGGACCTAGGAAACTAATAAAATAATGCCCTAAAATAAAATAACGAAAATTCATAAAAAAATAATAAAATAATATCTAAGCCCTTATAAACATGCCAACACATTAATGAAATCACATGTTTGGCACATGACATGTTTATTTACAAGGTGGGCTATCAAAAAGATTATTATTTAACCAATTGGGCTTTATTACTCAACATAGTTCAGCCCATAATTAATAAAAACGAAATTAACACTAATTAAGCCCAATAATACTTAAGTCACATGCTATTTTAGTGAAGCACATGATTTTTTAAGTAATCTCTTCCAATGGACTTCTCTTGGGCTTGAATCTTTCCAAGTGATAAGGTCTCGTACCACGCTCTTGAATTTGTCCAAGCCATCCTCTATCATTCCCTCCCTCTTCGAAAAGATTCGTCCTCGAATCTCCATAATGTACATGGAAAGAAAGGGAACGATTAAACGCATCAAATAAATTATATGGAGTATACTTACCTTTCAAGCTTGATTGCTGCATTTTTTCTTTAATCCTTCCATGAACTTGAAGGACATCATTCTCCCATGGTTGCAAATTTTTTTTAAATATTCCTCTAAGCTTTTGCAACCAATCTCCAGGATAAAAAATCCTCCAACCATTATGTCGAACAAGGGACTTATTTTCCAGTATTGGTACACAAAATTTGGAATCTTTCTTCATATCATTTTCACCAATATCCTGCCACAAAGAACTAGGCACAAACTCGACACAACTAGACTTAAATGTAACCAAAGGGTTAGGGAAAACATGAAGGATGAAATTAGAACAAAACATGACACAAAAAGACTCAAAAGGGACTAAGGTGATGCAATGATCATATGGAAAGAAATCTGGACAGATTTGGATGTAATTCATTAAATTCAAAATCTGGACAGATTTGACACATGTAGATGATGCATAATGATGGAACAAAGGTGGAGAAGAAATGACTAAAGGGACACACACTAACATAGAACAAGAAGAAGAGAATGAGTTGAATAGAAAATGGAACACAAAAGACTCATGAATGTGAAATGGGACAAACCAACAAACAACCAAAAAGACACATGACTTATGAGACACACAATAAACGTAAAACATAAAACAAATAGGGACTACTTCACAAATACATAGGAAATACAAAACACTATGATGATGAGATGGAATGACATAGAAGGATAAACTAGAGAAAGGAGGCACTAAAGTAACTAATAGACTCATTATTGACTCATGCAATTTGGACTCAAGAAATTGCGGACTCATGCAATAATGATGGATGACATAATTTAAAGAAATTATAATCATAATGAGAAGGAAGAAGAAAACACAATGAAGACACATAAGAAAGATGAGATGAAGAAGGAAGGAGCTTTGTATAAACTACTTTAAACTCACCTTCACTCTCATTCTTCCTCAAACTCTCTTTTTCTTTTCTCTTTTTCCTCTTTTTCACTCTTCTCTCAATCTTTTTCTCACTTATTCTTTTTGCACTCACATTTTTGTGGACTCTTTCTCTTTTATTTTTCCCACTCATATTTTTCCACTTGTGCTCACTCTTTATTTTCTCACAAGTTTCATCTAAATTACATGGCAATGATCCATGGGCCTTTTCCAATACAAAAGAATAAAGACTAATATGCCCATTTAAGTCAGAATCAAAAGCATAATCTCCAATTACCATGTCAATATGCTCAATATCATTGCAATCATAAGAGCCAATTTCCAAAGGAATCACACCATTATCCACAGAATTTTCCAACAACTGGTTAGCAATATGTAAAACATGATTTTCCTCTAAAGGATGCAAACAATCATAATTATGCTCAGAAGTACAAGCAACATCATGAAATTCATTTTCCAATTGTGCTACAACATTATTTTCAATTTGCACATTAGAAGCACAACTAGAATCATCTAAGCTTTCTACCACAACACCATCAACATCTCGATCAATTCTCTCTTTAAGATTTAGAAAGATATCATGTTTAATCCCATTATCACAATTAATAACATCAAACTCATTAAGATTCTCAAGTTCAGCACATCTCAATTCAGATTTCAATTCAATTGTTCCAACACAAGGGATATCCTCAATGTAAGCAACATCATTCAACTCACTAGAATTATTACATCCTAAATCACAAGAGATAATATCAAAGTTTTGAGGATCAGGCATACCTGTAGTGGATTCTCTCATTACATCATCAGTTGTTGAAGTGGTAGCAATGTAATCATCCACTTGATCATCTTTCTCCATGTGAGAATCACATGAAGTTTGGACCACGAGCATTTGCATCTCTTTGGAATGTTCAACCACACTTTTAGCTTTGGATGGCATGTATTTTTTTCTCAAGACTGCTCTCATTTCATTCCATGTTATAATGGAAGGTTCTCCATTCGTAGCTCGTCTAGTTTCCATCCGTTTCCACCAAGCAGCAACCTTTTTACCCAATCGAAGGTAAGCAAATTGTGCCTTCTCTATTTCGGAGTAGTTGCAACTTGCGAAGACTTGTTCAACTTTTCTTTCCCAATCCAAGTAAACATCAGAATTTTTCTCATCATGAAATAGTGGGATCTTCGATTTCATCTTGCTAAGAACATCCATGTGAGCAGGAACCTTTGGATTACGCCTTGCTTTGGTTTTAGAAGGAAACTCCAAGCGATCCAATTTTGCATTTACTTCCTCAATTTGATCATTAAAAGTCCTTAATAAGGCCTTAAAATCAACTTCTCCAACAGGCATATTTATAATCTGAAATGTTAGTGAAAATAAAGGAGAAAATGAACCTCACCACTCCCTCACGTGTTTCACTCAAAATAATGTAAATGCACTCGTGTTTCACACTAAATTAAGGCTTTTTCAAATATGATGCCAGTTCTCTCTTACCTTTTTCCACTCAAAACTTGCTTTCTTATGAGAGTGCTAAATTAAAACCACAACTTCAATCAAAAGGAAATCAGTTTTTAAAGAAGTGGCAATCACAGAAAATAAAAGTTTAAAATTGAAGTTCTCAAAGATCCTAATTTAATTAAACAATAACCAACATAAAATGAGCACAAAGGAACTGAAATTTCCAACAAGAGAAATATGAAGGAAATAAAACAAAGAAGGATGACAACTTGTAGGAAACTGATAAGGAAAGAAATATGAAGGAAAGACAAATTATAGAGATTTAAGCTCAATAAATTAGGAAACAATCCCAATGATCAAATCAATGATTGTTGTTTTTAACAAGATTGAGCTTAAGAAAGTATATTCCTCAATCAAATCAGAAACTCAATCAAATCACAAAATTCTTAATTTAGCCCAACCAAATCTCTTTTTTTTTTTCACTTTTTTTTCTTACTATTTTTTTTGTTGCTGCTATATATAAATATATTTTTTTTTTGCAGCAAGCAATCTCTCTCTTTTTTTTTAATATTTCTTTTTGCTATTTTTTTTCAAATCTGGGCAACTAACAGAAGAATATATGATGATTTTTTTTTACTTTGGAAAACAAAAAAAACAGCACTATGAACAGTGACGGGGGATAGTGTAACAGTACCAGAACAGTATGATGAACAATGAAACAATCGGTGAACAGTGACGCGTACGGATGAACAGTGACGGAAAATTTTCCAGAGGCAACAAAGATGTGAAACAAGGAAATAAGGAAAACAGAGAACACACCTTGATTTGCAAACCTAAGCTCTGATGCCAAATGATAAGTGAACCCTATTGGAACCCGTCCAAAGAACCCACTTTGATATGTAAGACACTCGGATCGTTGCAATTTCAAGGAACACGAAAAACTGAGAAATAGAAACTGCAAGAAGAAAACACAAAAGATATGTTGGTCGAGGTGAATTAGAACCCAAGAGAACCGGTCTCTTGAACCCTAGTTCCGGTGACGCCACAAGGATTGACCAATTCCTTGATAAGTCATAGTATTCTCTCCAGCACTCAAAGAATCGCAAAAGGAAACTCACAAAAGTATGAAACTTTAATCATTCCAAATCTTTAAAAAACGTACATGAAAGTTAGCCTTAAGTAGGCAAGGTAAAATCTAACCTAATAAGGCTAGAAACCCTAATTAATTTGGGCTTAAGTGATCTTAATAGGATTAGGAGACTTTAGGCCCAAACAACACTCCTATTGGACCTAGGAAACTAATAAAATAATGCCCTAAAATAAAATAACGAAAATTCATAAAAAAATAATAAAATAATATCTAAGCCCTTATAAATATGCCAACACATTAATGAAATCACATGTTTGGCACATGACATGTTTATTTACAAGGTGGGCTATCAAAAAGATTATTATTTAACCAATTGGGCTTTATTACTCAACATAGTTCAGCCCATAATTAATAAAAACGAAATTAACACTAATTAAGCCCAATAATACTTAAGTCACATGCTATTTTAGTGAAGCACATGATTTTTTAAGTAATCTCTTCCAATGGACTTCTCTTGGGCTTAAATCTTTCCAAGTGATAAGGTCTCGTACCACGCTCTTGAATTTGTCCAAGCCATCTTCTATCAGTATTCCAGAGGTCGAACCCAAGGGAGGTAGTAAATTTATAGTCCAAACTTTTAATCCCAAAAATTAATTGATAATCAAATTGATAATTCAAATTAAAAAGATAAAAAAAACTAGGAAATAGAATGAAGTCTGAGTTTGATTCAGTTTTAGAAGCGTCAAGGGATCAGGTTTCACCTTTTGAGATAATTAAATTTTATTTCTTAGTTAGACTCTATATAATTATAGTGACTGTTGTTTCTAAAACATCCTAATTACCTCTCGGTCAATTAGTCCTAATTTAATTATGATTCAATTCGCTCTCGCGCAACTAAATTTTCTAATTAAACCTTAAAAACTACAACATATATCACCATGAATTCCTAATTCTATCTCTAGATTAGTTATTCATGTTTATCTCTCTAAATCTAGGTTCACTCTTCACCTCTCAGTTCATCAAGTTTACCCATTAATTAGATTCTATGGTGATCAAGCATAAAATCCACATGAACGAACAAAAGAGATAAATATAATAAAAAGATAAATTAAATATAACATGAAGAACAAATCAAAGAGTCTTAACTAGAGAAACAAATCCAATCAATCCCAGTTAGGCTACATCCCTACCCCTGACTGTGAAATTTAGCTACTCATGGAAATAAAAATTAAATCATAACTAAAATCCCAAATCATAGTGAAAATAATAAGAAAATAGAGTTATATTAGAGAAGAATGAATCTATCGTTAATCCTCCTCAAATCTCATTGCTCTCTTTCTATAAGATGCTCCTAGTTGCTCCCAGATGCGTTTAGAACAATGTTCTCCAACTTCTGAGTGCGTTTCTCAATCTCCCGTTGTGTTTCTATCGTGTATCCTTATATAGAAAAATTTTAGAAGCCCATAAAAACCCAAAATATCATGAAAATATGTCAAAAACGTGTTTCTACGGACCCCTGTTGCATGGCTCGGCGCCGGGTAACCATAAAATCAATTAATATGGCACCGGGTACTTCTAAATTTCTGAAAAACATAAAAATCCGTGTTGACCTGGCGCCATACGGATTTGACCCGGCGCCGGGTGGTTACTGTTGTACGGACAGTGCAACTCTAGCTTTATAACGTTAACTCGTGTTGATACTTTGAGTTCAATTTTGACCATGATAACGTTGGAATTTGGGAAAAATCAAAACATGAAAGTTATAGATCTATGTCTTATCTTTCCAAAGAATCTTAAATCACCTCAATCGGAGTTCATATGTGAGAGTTATAATCAAAATATCAAAGAGTATTGAAACTTTTCAACATGAACGATTTGTAACGTTTTTACTCCAAATGCTTCCAAATGAGCCTATAACATCATGAAACACAAAAATATGTCAAATCATGCTAAAATATACCAATGTAAACATATTTAAATATAATTTAGAGTTTAAATGTGGGTATTTTATATATATAAAATGGACACATCACTGTTCGTCCTGTTTTGCAAGTCTACCTTTCTCACATTGCTGGGGAATTACGGATTCAAGGATCATATGGTTAATTTGCTGGTCTGAAATTTGGGAAAATAGTGTGTGATGCTATCAAATGCAATGCTGGAAATCATGTTTTAAGAGAGTTCCATGTTAAAAATAGGTGGTATGTCATCCTAGGTGAATTTACTGGTTTGAAATAATTTGGTGGACGGTCCTGATGCTTTAATCTGACATGGGGCCTCTTGGTTTTGTGGTTAAAGCTTAATAATATATTTTCTATTTGCAATGAGAAAGCATCATACCATTAGGATTCATGCTTCATATTTCTTAGGAGTATGAAACTTGATGGTAATCAAAAGTAAGAGCATGAGCAGGCGTCTTGATGCTACCAAGGATTTAAAAGGGGAAGCCTCACTAGTTCCATTTGCCCATACATGCACTTTGAAATTGATGTATATATGTGTTGCTCGACAATGACTTCGGTATATGCTTGCACAGAAAACACCCTCCAGGCCTTGCTTGTATTTTGTTTTTGCTTCTTTAATTCTTATTTCTTTTATAATTTTAGAGTTTGTGGTGAAGGATTAAGTTTTAATGAGTGCATAGAGCATCAGTCAATCGCACCATAAATGGTATGAGCCATCATGAGTAATTATATTGGCTATGCATGTTTTAATCAAGAATGAAAGGAAAATTTAAGAATTCAAAAGGTTAAATTTCATATTTGAAGAAATTGCTGTTCTTTTTATTAAAAAGATTTGTTAGGTTTACTTTTAGAGTTTACCGCAAGCAAATAAGTCTCTATATGATCATAAGGTGTTAATCAATCAGATCATGAATGACATGAGTCACCATGAATATCTATAGCGGCTAGGTCCCTTCTTAGATAAATAAAAAATGATAAAAACAATTAAAATAAAATCATTTATTTTCCTTCAAACCTTTTTTCCGCCTTTTTGTCATGAGTGCCCAATTTTCATACCTTTTGAAGTGTAATCCAAATTCACCAAATCTTATAGTAGAATAGAGGTGAATAAAATATAATAAATGATATAGATGAAATAAAAAGATGAAGGATCAGACATAAGGATTTATCTTGGTTTAACCCAAACTATTTGGGCCACATCCAGTCCTCAAACCACCACTTAAGATTTTCACTATATCTTACAAGTTTAATCTGGATATTTGTAAAATCTCAATACATCCCATAAGTTTTACTAAATACTTATGAAGCCACTTTCTCCATACCCTTACAAAATGTATAATTCTTTTAGTGTTTTCCCATACTAAGATTCTATCTAGAAATTATAGAAGGAAAAATTACATAACAGAAACTCTCTTTAAGAGTAGATAATATATTGAAACTCACTCTAATGAGGTGGGCCTAGCTTTGAATACTAACATAGAATGATTTTCTATATTGCAGCACTATTTTGGCACAAAACTCATTTAAATTCGTTATCCATAAGTTCAAATGAAATTCTATTTGTAGATTTGTGGCTTAACTAGTTGTTAGATACAAGATCTATCCATTAAACACTAGTTCTAACTATTACACTAAATAAAGAGCTGTTACCTAACAGTATTGAATGCATTTGACATACCAACATTCATATTTTGAGGCTCAATAAATGAATTTCGCAGAGTCAACATAGTTATGTGTTTAACGTTGAACTTCAAAATTCATTTGTTACTAAGGACATTCAAATTTCGAGTTTGCAAAAGATATCTTATGTTAATTTGTGCGAATTTTCATATTGTAAGTATATTTGTTGAGTTTAAACAGTTACTTCAAGTTTTCACAGTGCACTTAAAAATTCAAATTTCAAAAACCGAAATTTGTCTATTAGAGGTATGCTCAATATGTCACAAAAGTTCTCACTTTGATGTTTGTATTTTGAAGCCCAAAATTCATTTGTCAGAGGTTGTGACTTTGAACTCATTTTGACTTTTACCAACATTCAAATTTTTACTAAATTTTATGCTAATTTTGCACTCTTTCACTAACAATACTTAGCCCAAAATTCAAATTTCAGAACTAAAATTCATCTATAAGAGATAAAATCTCTGTAACTTCGAATTTTACTAAACAAAGTGTGAATTTTGCACAAAATAAACATGAGTCAAATACCAAAATTTGTCTATTAGCTAATATATCTTAATTCTAACACATGCTAACATTAAATTTACTTAATCTAACTCATTAAAAACATATGGTGACAAGATTAAGTAAATTTCAAAGATTAAACCACCTTAAGACCTAAAGGAAGGCAAAATATACCTAATACCTAGGTCTTTAAAAGTTAAGCATCACTTTTATTTGGTCATTCTCATTCTTGGCATACTCCTTTCTGATTTTTAATTCTTAGAGCATTCTTTTTCTTTTTCTTCTTTGAGTAAAACATGATGTTGATTTTTCTTTCTTTATTCCAATGCTTACTTTTCCTTCTTGGACAATCCTATATTTAATGTATTATATTTTTAAACCAAGTAGTTAGTCCAATTTGTATACCCAACTGGTATTATAAAATATAAAAGTATAGTAGATATATTAGTATAAAGTATGATATATGCATTATAAACACCATTAGTCACATGTTAATGTACATTTTACTTCTTTTAAAAATAATGTATATGCTAGACAAATATGATGTATTTGTTCCTTATTACTCTACATTTATCATCATTAAAACTTATATTATATTAAACTTAACAATCTCCTCCTTTTTTATGATGACAAATCACTAATGAAAAATATGCTTAATAATAATTAGCAAATATGATGCAGTTCATTTAAGATAGTTCTAGATTAAGTAGATACATATTTTTCACATAAATTCTCCCCTATTTGACATTAACAAAAAAGTTTGAAAAATAACAAGTATTTTTTCTTCCCCTATTTCTAAGGTTGTATCAGTAAGCACATGTGTCTAAGGTTATTCAAGCACACACTAAAGCACAAGTTGAAATACAAATCATCATCAAAACTTATTATGTAATGCATATTTAGATTATGCCAATTGTTACTGATATCAAAACTGATACCAATTGTTAATGATATCAAAACTAATACCAATTATTGCTTGAAACTTTTATGATACCAAATATTATGATACTTTTTGTTAATATGATCATGACATATACACATCAGAAGAAGTAACTCAGTGTCAAAGAGTTGTTAATTTTTTCCATTAGGATCAAAGAGAGATGTTGAAATATCATTTGTTTCCTTTAGCAAGTTAAGATCAAATAACAGAACTTTTCACAATAAAATGAGGTGAGTTAAATTATAAGCAAATTAATTTCAAACAATACTCCCCCTCAACCTATGCATTTCTTATGATAAAATAAAGAAAGTATAATGCATTAAATAAGCATGTTCATGCAAAAGTACATGATTGAGATCCTTCTTTTAAATCAAAAAGGGATTTTAAAATCCTTTACATGTAAAGTTATAAGTTCCCCCTAAGTATAAGTATTTATTCAAACATACATATTTTTCATATTATAACTAGAGTCAAAATTAGTATGGAAGAGAAATTATGAAAAACACATAAGTTTGGTTATATAAATAAAGAAATTAACTTGTGCTAACATTAACCTTCATAGTAAGTATCAACAAATTTAGATAGCTTATTATTTGAACAAAAACCATTTTTTATTTTAATAATTTCAAGTAACAGCACCAACTAATTATATTTGAAAACTTTGTCAATAGGGATCATTCTTTATTTTAATCTTTATTTTAATTTCCACTAAGTCCGTTTTATATTTTGAAATGGAGGGAGTAACCTTCAAATGTGGCAATTAAAAAAAAGGGAGGGAGTAACCTTCATTTTATTTTACTTTAATTACAGATATCACCCTTTTATGTTAAAAACCTATATAGACCTTCCCTAAAATCAAAAGTTATATTACATGGGTCTCCTATGTATTTTAAAGATTTCATTTCCATCTACTCAATAGTTAATTCACCATTAAATTAGATTATTAAACTTCTTGTTGGACTAAAATACCATTATTTAACATAAACAATATTTAAGAACATTTGATGGTGAACAATATTAATATCACATTTAATGCACTTCAAAAAAGACTTGGAAATAATATTGTAAGAATTATTGTCAAGCTGAAATTAGAAAATATTAAACTAATATCTTCTTATTTTATTATAATAATATAAGAATAAGAATATATTAAACTGAAATATTAGAAATAGAAATGTAAAAATAAAACATAAATAATAAGATTTAAAATAAGAGTAAATAATTCTTAGCTCGAAAATTTTAAATAAAACTAAAATATAATTTAAAAATAATAATATTATCAATTAGGAATTAATGATAAAGTAAATAAATTAGTATTATTGTAAAATAATTTTTAAAGAAATTTTATTTCATTGGTAAATATGTCAATTTAATTATCATTGTATCTATCAATTCAAATTTCAAGTTAAGGTTAATAATTCTATTTTTATATTTAAAAATATTCTTATGTTTATAATTTTTCATGTAGGATTATTATTATTTTCTCTCTAGAATCTTTTTTTCTTAGTGGGTCTTGCGAATGAATGATGAGAAGCTTCTCAACAAATGAGGAAATGGAAAAAAAAAAAAAAGAATGATAATGAAAAAAGAACTGAACATATTAGATGGAAGCACTAATTATAAATTTAAAAGTCTTAAATTCAGGAGTCTTAAAATGATGGTATTTTAGAAGTATACAAGCGGGACCCATAAAGCATAAAAGTGAATATAAAACTTAAAAGAGAGCGTCGACTGTGTGAAAAAAAAAGAAAGGGAAATATGAATTTTGTACATAAATTTAACAGTAAAATGAGTCTGGGTAAACAGTACATTTCGATTCTGGATTATATAGGTTATAGATATTAGCTCTTAATATTATTATTATTACTAATTAATTAAACAAAAGGACATTTTAATATCCAAAGACTAATTTTGTCATTTTACATTGCTTCCCAGTTCCCACGAATGCTTAATCACTCCATCTGTTTTTCTTATGGCATCATGAGTCTTTTGTTAATTTGTTAATAGTATGAAAAGCTTCCACGTGTACTTTTTTGTAAGTTGCAACTCTTTTGGTCATCGAGGTCAATGGTACATCTATTATTTATCCTTAAAGGATGAGTTGTCTCCTACCACAGTCCGGGATAGGGAAAAAAAACAATGTCAATTATTTTTTATTTTATCCTTATTTATTGCATTTATAGCCTCCTTTTAATAAATGAGGAACGAGTTCTCATGACACATCATAAGGCTTTGAAAAAATAGATATAAGAATAAATTTAAAAAATAATAATTAATATTATAAGTCATTTTTTGTAAGGATTAAAGTATTTAAAATATAAATCATTAAATAAAAAATCTTTTTTTTTCATTTTTATCTCTCTTGAGAATAATCATAAGCGTTATGGTGGAGAGAGATTAAGAGAGATACAATATTTAAGATGGAGTTATAATTTAATGAAAATAATTATATAAAATTCTCATAATTTTTAGAAAAAATTTAATAATGACAACTAATTTTAACCAACCACCTTAGTCCCTATAAAATAATCAAAAGTGTCTTATACAAATATATATATATATATATATCTACCTGGCTGGTGATCATGCATGCATGGTTGATTTTGGTTACTTAATCTGTATGATCTGGTTTATATTCCTCATCATGGCATGCACATGCATACACGGTGGTCGAAGAAATGTTCCATAGACCCAAAAAATTCTGCATAGGACGAGTAGCAATAGCAACCAAACAAAAAGCTCTTATATGATTCAACCAAAATAAGAAACATTGATTTAGCTTTGGACTCTTGATCCCATTAATTCCTACCTTAACAGAGGAAATGGCATTCAACCAAATAAGAATCTATCGTCTCATTTTAAATGCAAAGAATAAAATCTGTCTCTCATTTTGATTCTTGATGCTTTTGTCTGACCACATAACAAGCTTGTAAGGCTGCATCTAGCTCCCTTCTCTTGTTAATGAAAGATATATATATATATATATATAATTTTTTAATTAATTTATAAAATTCAATATTGAACATACCAATAAAATTAATATTCATAGAGAAAATTAATCAACCAATTCCATTAATGTAGGTCAACTTTAATTTATACCCCATATATGTTAATTATGTGTAAATTAATCTATGTAATTATCTTTCAATCAAAAGTTAATTAATTGGTTCTCAAAGTTAAATTCGTTTGCAAGATCATTATCCTCACGGTGTACACGTGGCATTAAAAGTGTAGAATAATAATGATGACATGACAACAGGGGAAAGGTCTGTATCGTCTTTTTCTTCTCCTTAGGCGTGAAATTAAAACTTGCAGTGAACCTTCTCCCTGGGAATATTCTGGTGACCCCTTCTCCTTGTTCAACGCTTACCTCTCTCCTTTCTCTCTGCACTACTCTATGCCTCCATCCACACTTTCATCAAATTGAAGACCTTAAAAACTTGAATATTACTAACTAAGCTTCTCTTGCAAGACTGAAAGGCTTTTGAGTTTTGTTTTCTGCAGCTCAAGAATTTGATCACATTAACACAGGGATGACTTTCCCTATATTATTCAATCTGATATTATATATATAATGGTAAGAGTGGTTGTATGGCTCTTGGTTGGGGACTTATTCCATAAAATCTATCCATCACGAAGAGGATTCCACCCACTAATATTACAGTGAACAGCACAGACCACCATGGAAGCTGCAGAATCAAAGAGATCAAAATGGCAACAGCCAAAGAGCCAAACGCAGACATGAGTAAGCCAAGCTGAGAAGCAAACCCAGGAAACATGTACTTAGCTGCAGCAGTGAAGTAATAGGCTACCGAGCATCCGACAGAAGCCATGGAAGTCACAGGATGAAGCTCAAATGGGGAGGCATTCGTCCCTGTGCTTTGTATTTGGAGGAAATTGAGAAGAATGGGAATGATGGAAGCGAAGATGGAGTTGTTGCAGGAAGATGGTTGTTGGGGGAAGTTGAAGATGCAAACATTGAAGGAGACAGGACAAGGAATTTGCCTTGGTGAATAAAAGCTGTTGCTATGGGTGTTAGACATATTGCTTCTGCTTAGGAATGATTCCCGATTCCCCTTATTTATGCTGTTTGGGGGGCGGGGGGCGGGGGGGCGGTGTTGTTGTCGTCTCCTACTAGTAAGATAGATTGTGCCTCCGTCCTGTCATTTTTTTAATATTTTTGAGTTTAGAAATATAAAATAATTTTTTATTATCATACAGTTATAAAACTGTATTTTTTATTTTATTTAAATATTATATAATAAAAGTAACATTTTTACATTTATACAATTAAACATTATAAGTAAAAAAGATATAAAATATAATAAAACTATATCATCTATAATTTTTTTAAAGTTAGAAAAAAAAATTTTCTTGTCAGAGACAGGACCGTGGTTGGTGACACCCCCAACCGTGTATGTGGGAGGAAAAACACTGGGAACTTAGTTGTTAACGTCATTTATTTCGGCGCGAGCGAGCCAGCGAATGATGGTGAAGGGCGCCACTAAGACCGCGGACTGATAACCACAATCGCCGCAATTGTGGAAGATATTCATTTTAACAAAACTTTGTAAACTTTAATATTATCATTATTATTATGTCTCTTGTTATTTTAGTAATAAGAGGATGACATGTCAATGATGGATGATGGATTTATGAACTTTTTTCTTTTGTTTATCAGCCAATTGATCATGAAAGATATGACCCAGTTGAGTTGACGAAATTACGTGTAATTTTAGCATTTTCGTCATCATGTAAACCATGTCTTCCGCGAGACAAGGGACATGCATATCTTCACTAGCTTGTTTTATTGTCGTTCATACAACATCATTCAGGATTAAAAATTTATAATAACAATTGTCACCAAAAAAAAATTAAAATAACAATACAAATTACTCCATCCATCCCTCTATATATACGGCTTTATTTTGGAAGTCTTTTTATTATTTGAAATATAAGTAATTTTATATTATTCAAAGAGTATTAAATTATTTTTTTTTTCAATTTTACCTAAAATATTTATAATGGGAAAAGGGATTAAGAGATATAATTCTTAAGGGAATATAATTTAATGAGGATAATATTAAAAAATGTTGATAATTGTTGGAAATTAAAAAAAAAACTAACTAACCTAAACTAACTTTTTTGATTTGGATAAATCAGTTAAATTAACTTATACTCCTTCCAATCCATATTAATTATAAGAGATTTTTAAATAATTCACGTCTCTTAAAAAAAATTAGTTACAAACATCAAACTTTTAAAATATACTTCCAAGTTCGATAACCACATTATCAGCACTTTCTCAGAATCAACAAACAGAACCTGAATATTACATAGGCACTCACACACATACACACACATGCTAATTTATATTTAATCCTCGAATGTTTTATTATGACAACGTAACTAGCTTGTGCTGAATAATACACAGGGAATTTTGCATGCTGATCACAAAAGTAGGGATTGAATAGAACTGGCTCTTTGGGTAACCTACCCTAATGGTGGCCCCAAAAAAAAAAGTAACCCGCCCTAATGAACTATTCATCATTAGTCAGTTCACACAGCAAGGTCTTGTAAATATAATACTCATTTAAACTTATTGGCGGAATTCAGCACACTATGGATTCCATATTTATTGGACTTAAAACCTTACATCATAATTAATTAATATTAAATCTGAATTTTATTAAATAAGCATGTTAAGTCCACATGGAAAATCTAACAATAAGTAAATGATTTTTTATTATAGAAAAAAGTAATAAACATTTTTACATTTACATAGATGACTATCTATTCTTAATAATTTTTTTTTCACGGAACATGTGATATGTCAAAGGATTAATTATATATTTATAATTGAAGATATAAAAGATTATTGACACAACAGAAACATTTTATAAAATCCGTTATCATTAACATGTCATCCACTTTTTTATTACTAAAATAACAAGAACTAATGATGAGGTTAAAGTTTACAAAGTTTTGTTACTAATCTTCCATGATTTCGGCTAATTAATGCAGTCATCAAACCATGGTAGCTAGTGGCCCTTGACCAAGCATGAGTCACTTCTTCGTTGGCGCCGAAATTAATGACATTAGCATCTAGCTTTGCAATGTTTTCCCTCCCACGAAAATACTCCCTTCCATTATTAGGACCTCCTAGAAATTTTTGCTATCCCTTTTTATAAAGGACCTTATAATGTTTAATGAAATTTTTTTTTATTTTATTCTCATCATTTATTTTTTTTTTGTAAATTATTATTAGACTTTTTGGATAAAAGAGACACTATCATTAGTCAAATAATATTTAATATGGATTGTATTAATATATTAAATAGGGATAAAAAAGAATATTTGATTTTTTTTTAGGATTTTAAGAAGATAACTAACTTTCTTAATCTACGTAAAATAATTGGAAGTCCTTTATAAAAAAGACCACAAGGACTAATATACAAAAATAAATACAATGATCTCTCCTTTTCTCTTCAACAAACGGAAAGAATACGTCCGACAGCCATAGCCACAGCTTTTATTCGCGAAGGCAAATTCCTTATCCTGTCTCCTTCAGTGTCTGTATGTTCAATTTCTCCCAAGAGCGAGCCCTTTTCCTCCAACTCCATCTTCACTCCCATGATTCCCATCCTACAGATACGAATCTCAGGGATGATTCCCTCACCGTTTGAGCTTCTTCCTTTGGTTTCCATGGCTTCTGTGGCATTTTCACTCGCATATTACTTGACTGTTGTAGCTAAGTACATGTTTCCTGGTTTTCCTTCTCAACTTGGCTTTCTCATGTTTGCGTTTGGCTCGATCTTTGGCTGACATCTTAAATTCTGCAGCTTCCATGCATGATAGTCTATTCTTTTAAGTATAATATTAGTGGGTGAAATCCTCCTGGTGGTGGACAGATTTTATGGAATATGAGGCAATATACGTGCCCGTCAAGAGCCATACAACCACTCTTGTCGTTTTATAGTATTATATATATTCAACAACTAGGCAAACAAGATTCTCTATAATCGTATAGCTAGCTAGACAAAGATATAATAGTGAAACTCATCATTGTACCTCAGCTGAATAAAATCCGCATCAAATGATAGAACAAAAAAAGCCTACCTCATAATAATTTATGGGAGAATCACATTTTAGGACCAACATCCTAAATTAATTACAAAGTAGAATTTTTTACTACTTCTTCTCCCAATTTTGCAACTCAGTCTTCCAATTTTTATCACTGGTCTTTAGTCAAAAGTCTTCCTTTGTGATTAATTTTATATGTTGGTCCCAAAATATGATTCCCCCATCATTTTATTAACTTGATTTAGTGTACTTTAACCAATCTACCTTCTGATAAAATCTAGATGGGATGTATTGTATTATTGTTAAGTTGAAGTAAAATACGATTTACTTCAATTTGAGAATTTATTTGGGTTGAGACTAATTCTCCGGGATTCGAGTTCAAGACTTCTAGTTAAATTAGTAAGCCTTTTGTTAGTTGAACTAAGTGCTAGTGGTCATAGGAAGTCATATTATTCACAGGTTATAAATAATACAATTTATTACTTTAGTAACAATTTACATGGACCACCATCTAGTTGTTGAATATAAGACTATATATAGGCAAGAGTGGTCGGATAGCTATTGATCCCGAGATGTATATTATATTCCCACATATTCCATAAAATGGATGATTCCATACGTAGATATTATGGATCCAGATCCTCTCCCCACACTCTTTGTGCACACCTCTGATCTCCTGACGCATCTGCATGGTTCATTTAATCTAATGGTTCCAAATTCCTGGTTGTGTCAAAATGCAGTGTGTGACTCCTCCATTATTCTTTCAGGTGAAATGTACATTATATTAATATGGATTCCCTCACTGAAACGTGGCAACAAACAAAGGTAGCTGCAAATTTGAAGTTTTTCAAATGGTTAATTTAAGGACATGGGAATTGGGAAACAACAATACTCCTTGATCGGTGATTTTTTTTTTTCTTAATTTTCTAGTTTGTCCTTTTGAAACAGCAAACCCATTACAGAACTACAAAAATAGCAGAGCAAACAACATCCTGACCTTCATCAACATATAACCAATCAATTTCATAAAATGATTTGTGGAAATTGCAATCTATAACACCATCAAAACAAAGCTTGAAGCAGGGAATTGTGACCTTCATCAACATATAACCAATCAATTTCATCAAATGATTTGTGGAAATTGCAAGCTATGGCATCTTCAAAACAAAGCTTGAAGCAGGGAATCGTGAAGCAAATCTCCCAAGCAGTGAAGCCTTTGTTTTGGCCGAATTCCAAACAGGGAAGTTATATGTTGTATTGCCATTAAGATATTGAATTAACTGAACTTGAAGCGAACCTCCCAAATTAACTAATCACAATAACAATTGAAGAAAATAAATGAAACGAGCAAGAATTTTGCGATTTCAGAGTTATTCATTCAGCAACCAGAGGCGTGGTTGTTTCCTCACCACGTTGTTGGTTCTTCATTTCCAAATCCATCTGCTCCTTGGTTGCTACAATTTCCAAATCTTTTTGGGTTTTGCGAAGAATATGTGTATGGTGTTCTGGAAGAAGACGCGATGGAAGCGAGTCATCATGTATTTCATCGATTGAGTGAGATGTGAAGGAATTTACATCTGATTGGTCCTCACAGTACGTTATTCTATAACATGAATGTGTTGTTGAGGAGTTCATAGCTCAGAAAACAAACCACTAACTCACAGTAAACTACCAATATTTCTGCCGAGTATGTATTCAGTGTGACACATCAATGGTAGTGGCATGACGTCTGGGGAGTAGAAGTTGCTCTTTGCCGCTGGGGTGGCGACACTTACAATAAATGCTTTCTCCCTGAGTTCCACTTTTTATGGGGAAGAAGCACATAGGTGGCCACCGCCATCCAAAACAAGCCCTAAACACACCCTAATGAACTGAATAATCAATCATTAGTCAGTTTACATAAGGGCTTATAAACAAAATACTCATTTGAATTTATCAGTGGAACTCACAGCACAAATATGGATTCCATAATTTGGACTTTAAACCTTTTATCATAATTAATTAATATATTAATTCTGAATTTAATTTATAAATAAGCATGTTAAATTCACATGGAAAATCTAACAATATGTAAATAATTTTTTTAAAAAAAATAATAAACATTCTTAAATTTTCATATATATATATATATTAACATATAGATGACTATCTATTGACAATTTATTTGATTTTTTTATGGAATTTGATATGTCAAAAAGGATTAATTAAATGTTTATAATTGAAGGTATAAATAATCATTCACAAAAAAGGAAAAGTTTACCAAATCCGTTATCATTAACATGTCATCCACTTTCTTATTACTAAAATAACAAGAGAACTAATGGTAATTTCGGCTAGTGTAGCCATCAAACCATGGTAATGGCCTTCTGGAGTGAAAGCCGGCTAAGTTGCCCTCCTTTCTTTGTCTATTGGAGTAAGCGCAGGAAACGATGCATTCCAACTCTCTTTTAATCTTTCTTAGCTAGCCTTTTAATATAATAAGAGAGGTAGCTTGAAAAAGTGAATTGGAATCCTTTGGCTAAGTCCCCAAGTTGACCAAGAGTCGCTTGCTCTCTAGCGCCGAAATTAGTGACATTAGCATCTAACTTCGCAGTGTTTTTCAATATAAATAAAGGGAATCATTTCTCTTTCTCTTCAACATGACAGAAACAATATGTCTAACACCCATAGCCACAACTATTATTCACCAAGGCAAATTCCCTCTCCTGTCTCCTTCACTGTCTGCATCAACATTCTGAATTTTAAATTATTTGGCTGATTCTTTCATTTATGATTCTATTCAACTAAACCATCTTTCCATCCTGTATGAAAAACATGATTTTATTAAAGAAAAACAAATGGAATGATTAAGCATTCATGGGAAGCAAAATTAAAACGACCACAATAATCTTTGAATTTTAAAATGTCCTTCTATTCAATTAATAAATCAATCATTTTATTGGTAGTAATATTATTTCATAATTGAAAGATATTATTTAATTTACAATTTTGTAAGTTTAAAAATTAAGTAGAAAATATTTTTAAACAAATAAAAAATTAATAAATATTTTAATATATTTTTATTAGTAATGAAAATTTAAAATAATTTTAGTTTATGTTTTCTTCTTTTTTTCTATACGTTAAGTATCCCTAATTCACAGTTGAAGACTAATCTCTTCAAGGCTAGAGATCATCGAAGTATGTTTTATCTCTTTTAACAAGATTTTTTTCATATATATAGTTAGGAATCAAATCTTAAATAATATGTTTAAATGACCTAGTTATTTGTTAATTGTGTCGAATCTTGTTAATAGTTTTGTTTTCTTCCATCCTATCAAATATATATATATGTATCTATAAATCCTAAAAGTGTATATAATCATACTTAAACCTTGTTTAACTTTCGCTGATTTGGAGCTTAATAAATGTGTAAATTAATTTGATTTTAAGTAATTAAGTACAACAATATTTAAATAAATGTGTTTGGACCAAAATTGAAGTGAGTGGAGCCGGCAATCACTACTGCACAAATGACTTTAAGGACGGTTAAAAAGAACTTTCGAGGACGGTTCTTACATAGTAGTAGATTTGATAGTGGTAAAAAGTGAGACTTTCCAGGACGGTTTTTAACCGTCCTCGAAATTAATATTCAAGGACGGTTATAATAGCATCCGTCCTTAAAAAATGAAGAAAATAAAAATTAATTATAAATTTTAATTGACTTTCAAGGACGGTTATGAATAAAACCGTCCTTGAATGTCACTTTCAAGGACGGTTTTGTTCATAACTGTCCTTAAATATCACTTTCAAGGACAGTTTTGTTCATGACCGCCCTTGAATATTGGACTTTCAAGAACAGTCACGTATATAACCGTCCTTAACATCCTGTACATTTTTTTTATAATATACAAATTTGAATAAATATACCCATCCTGCAAACACATTCATCCAAAATACCAGAATATATACATATCCAATTTACATCCAGCCAACACCTAAACTACTTTACATAACCATTAACTCCCTAAAAGTTATCTTTAATTGTTACAGATATCCAACAAAAGTTCATGGACATTTGGACCAAAAGAGAGAAAACTCAACTTCAAAGTTCACTAAACTACAATTCAATTAGTAGCATGACAAGTCCCAAAAGTTAACATTAGAAGAAACTAAAAACTAACCTACATGTGCAATGCCTTTGAACTTTAAAGTGATGTTTTCTCTAGAAAATAGTTTGCCCAACAGCTACAAATGTCGTTAATTTCCTCATCAGAAAAAGGCTCTGTACAAGTGAATTTCTGCAAGTTCAACGCATATGAAAACATGAATAACTCATAAAGGAACATGACCAAGTTGAAGACTCTATGAAATTTCATTTGTTACCTCTTTGAATGAATCAATAATGCCTAAAGTGATAATATCAAACATATGTTTCATGACATAGTATCCACATTCTGTATTTCCTGGTTGTTTGCGACACTACAAAAGAATAAAGAATGACTCAAATAAAAAAAAAGTCACATGATATTAGTTCAGAAAGTCTCAAGTTCTAATAACTTTTACCTTAGGGTAGATCCATTCAGCCTTCTGTAGCTGACTTGAGTGCTTCCCCTCATGACATGGTAAGAGTTCAAAGCTCTATGATGAAATACATGTAAGGAATTATATTATAGACTAATAAGTATCACAAAGCATAATTTTACACAGACACACTTACGTGTCAACATATTGCTTCAATTTCAAGGGCAGATAACCCCATGTGGAGCAAAACCAAATGACGAGGTTCTGAGGGGGACAAATAACCATAAGCGTCCAGTGGTTCCTATAAAATAAGGAATGAATTAGACAAAGTCACAATATCATATAAATTACAAAACATTTCTTCCTCTTCATGATATGGTGCCAAGAAACATTGCTTGTTTCCTTCCCGAATCCTAGATGAGATGTAACTTTTTATTTGTTTTGGCCCAGACAATTTATTGTGGATATGGTTAGGCGAAATGAATGCATACTTATCTTGTCCCGATAAGTTGCACAGGTGATGTAGATACCTATGATATTGCAAGCATGTTAGTTTCAAGAGGCGAATACATAAATATCATTTATAAATGATAAATATACCTACATCATAAACAATTGCAAAATCAATATGTCTAACTTCTCCTACATCAAGATGTCCATAACATCCTTGAGGTCAATGTAGAAGTTGTACTCCAACTCATCACCGACAATCCCTAGAGGCATGTTGATCTCTATAGCATTCTTGATTTTCCTTGATGCTATAAGCAAACGTCCCAAGGCATCCGTATGGGATTGGGTCTTAGGTGTTGAAGGCGAAATTTGCTAAATAATTTAGCAATGATTAACAAAAATCACATGCTATATCAAATGAGTATGATGAATACACAAGATTATACGAGTTTTCATACCTTATCTGGAACAACTTCTACTAGTCTTTTTGGCCACAAAAGAAAATGATTGATGGCTTGACCTACCATTACAACCTCCTCACTAGGAAATGGGATAAGTGCATCGGCAACTTCAACTTGTTCAACTGCCACCTTCACTTGATGTTGTTTTATTTGCTGATGGTGGATTAATTTCCCGATGTTGTAAACTTTCCCATATGCGACTAAACGCCTATGAGGATCCTCCAAATATAGCTGACATGCTTCTCCCATATTTTTTTGGAAGGATCCTCCTATACTAGTTCAAGAGTACAACTATCTTTTGTGCTATACATTCCAAGCGAATGGGTTGTCTCAGCATGTGTGCTAACTTGTGTAGGCATCCCCATTGAGCTAAATATGGACATCATTTGCTCCTTCCAAGCTTCCATCTTTTCTTCCATTATCATCTCTATCTCCTCCCTTGTCACCATTCCTGATCTATGGCGTGAAGGCCCTCCAAAGTACTCCCTGATGCCTATACCACATCCAACTCCCCTGACACGGCCAGGGTGCTCCTTTTTCCCAATTGCAGTGGTTAAGATATCTTTCCTTCCAATAGGAGTGAATTTTCCTTGGGAGTATTGTTCTTCAAGAGCATCCTATAGCACAAAAATAATAAACATAATGAGCACTTGCATTAATTACTAAAACAAATAATAATTTTGATTGATGATGAATTACTTACAATCTTTTCAATAACTACACGAGCCTCCTCAGTGACATACTGTCCTTTTTTTGTCATATGCGTTCTCTTCCATTTCTCATGTCGAGTGGGTGGAGATAGAGGAGAAGTAACCGTTGATGAGTCATATTGAGCCTTCAACTTCTCCTGCATTATCTTCTCCTCAAGCCCGTTATAACCCCCACGAGACAATGTGTGGGGATACAAATTTTTTGATCGTGCCTCTTGACCCTTTTTTCTTTTCTCCTGTTAATAATAAATGGAAAGTTTTGGTCAATAAATTAATAATTAATAAATAATGAAGTCAATTCATTTACTCATTCTTGGGATACTAACAAAAAATATAGGATCTCTCCTACTATCAACAAAAGCCTGCCAAGTCTTTTCATCAAGAAACTGGTAATCATCACAAGGATTACAGCCCTTCATCTCCCCAAAAATGTATCTACCTAGATTGCTCTTAAATGCCTTCCAACGCTCCCCTGCATATTGTATCATCTTTGTCTTCAATGCTTCATTATTGGGAACATCATAAGTGAGCTGCAATATACATGTGAACAAAAAAGTTTGTGACTTAGTGATGCAGATAGATATGCTAGTTATAAAAAAAGATAACTATATAGTGTGATATACCATTATACTTTCCTAAATTCTATTCTTCAAATGGTTAGGTACTTTTTCCCACTCAGGATACAAGATGCTGGCCTTGCTGCGTCCTTGTAGGGAGACAGAACTATTAAATTTGATCCTATTAGGCCCGATAGCATTCCAACTCGAATCAAAGTCAACACATATCCTTTGCTCATTTCCTTGGCCGAGAGTCAAGTCCTTTAACCATGTGGCACGTCTACCTCTCTTACGAATAGACTTGTTGGCTTCCATGTACCTGTTTAGACAATAAGATAGTTAAGGGAAGTAAACTGCAGATGAGATAAGATAATTAAGGTCAGTAAACTGCAGTCTTATAAAATTCAATTTTCTCATGTAGGTATATTTAAACAATCAGATAAGATAAATAACAAACTTAGTAAAATCACCTGTACTATGTCAATTTTTTCATGTAGGGATATTCTCCCATATCCCTTCATCATGATCATCTCATGTGGCATGTACTTCATCTTCTTCATTCAATTCAGGTAGCCTTGATAAGAATGGAGGATTCTCACAAATATCAAAATTTGGTTCATCCTTCTCATCACTAGGAGTTACCCTTTTCCCTTGGAGAACCACAGACCACCTTTCATTAGCTGGATCAGTGATATAAAATACTTGTTTTGCTTGAAATGCCATGATAAAGGGCTCATCCTTATAACCCACCCTATTAAGATCCAATAAAGTAAATCCTAAATCATCTGTTTGCACACCATTATTACTATCAACCCATTTACATTTGAAAACAGGCACTTTGAATTTCATATAGTTAACCTCCCAAATCTCTTCAATAACCCAAAAATATGATATGGCTGCCATTACAGGGTTTTTATCTTTTGAGCTAGAAAAATGCATTGATTCAGCCACTATCATAACTTCACTATTTTGCATAGTACTCTTATCATCCTGGGCCTTTGTATAGAAGGAATATCCATTAATATCATATTCACTCCAACATATGACCTCAAATTGAGGCCCATTGGCTAACCATTTTAATGTATCAGAGACATTATCATCATTGATAACTTGTTCATTGAACCATGACCTGAAAGTCTTCTTGTGCTCATTCACCAACCATTTATCATTCTTTCGAGGATTTTTAGTCCTTATAATGCTTTTATATGTGGTTAAGTAAGGTTGAACTTCATCAGTATTATTCAAGATGTATAGATGTGCTTGTAACACTTCTTCACGGCCCATGGGTATCACTTTTACTCCCCTTGTACCCTTACCTGCACCTCTTCCCTCATGGCGAGGCTTAGAAAGTCCAATAGCTTCTACTTCTGACAAGTATTCTGTATAAAACTCAACAGCTTCTACGGTAACATATCTCTCAACAATAGATGCCTCAGGTCGATGTGGATTCTTGACATACCCTTTTAGGATTTTCATATATCGCTCAAATGGGTACATCCATCGCAAATAAGCAGGGCCACACAACCTTATTTCCCTCACTAGATGGACAATTAAATGCACCATTATGTCAAAAAAGGAAGGTGGGAAGTACATTTCAAGTTGGCACAAGATAATGGCAGCATTAGTTTCTAATTCATCCAATTTCTGAGGGTCAATGACTTTACTACATATAGCATTGAAAAAGAAGCATAGTCTAGTTATAGTGTCTCTCAATTTTTTTGGTAAAATGTTCCGAATAGCCACAGGTGGTAGTTGTTGCATCAAGACATGGCAGTCATGAGACTTTAAGCCTACTAATTTTAGATCTTTCATTGACACAAGTCTTTTAACATTTGAAGAATATCCTTAGGGCACTTTGACTCCACGTAAATGTTAACAAGGCTGACTTCCCAAGAGGGGGGTGAATTGGGAAGATTGAAATTTTTCTGCACAAAGTGAAGTGGGTGAAGATATCACAGTATAATGAAAGCAATGAGTAAAACAGAGTAAGCTGATAAGTAAGGATAAGGAGAAGAAAACTCAGTGATTTATCCTGGTTCGGTCTATCCACTTGACCTACGTCCAGTCCCCAAGACACTCTTGAGATTTATCCACTATACAGCAAGAATTTCAACGGGCTTCTTGCTAATGCCACAGTACATGAGTATGCTCTGTTTCTGAGCTCTCTCAAACTCTCCAAGCACTTTCTCTATGTGCTTCCAAATCCCCTTGTGAATTCCCCTCACAAGTAAATCTATCTTCCAGATGAAGAGTAGATTGTTTACAAAGATACAACTCTCTTAAATAGAGTAGATAAGAAGGTTAAAGTACAGATAATGAAGTTGAGAGGGTAAAAGTTTTTGAGATAAAGATTCAGCAGAAATTCGGTATATACAAGTTTTAATTTGTTACCCATAACTTCAAATGATGTTATATTTATAGTTTTAGTTCTCAAATATCCGTTAGAGACTAAATCTATCCGTTGGGGAAGTTATCCAACGGTTACTCTGTAAAACTATCCGTTTACCAACCGTATTTAATGTTTCTGACACACTGAAATTCGAATTTGGGTTGGTCAACGGACGAATTTTGAAGGAACCGAAGGTTAAAGCTTCCAATGTTAAAATACGAAGTTCGTCTGTCCATAGGGTGAAATTCAAATTTTGAAATTTATAAAATATTTTCACAATGTGACATACGAATTTTCAAGAAGAAAGTTTTTCTGTAAATCGTGAATAGTGTTTTCAATTTGCTACAGTACCCTCGAAATTCGAATTTTGGATGCCCAAAATTCGTCTGTCCATTGAACGTTCAAAGAGGCATAGTAGTTCACTTTCTTCGAAATTCAAATTTTGACAGAGTGAAATTCGTCTGTCAGAGACCAATTTTGAAACTTAATTTCTTCTTGATTTCAGATGAACTTTAACATAGTTTCAGACGAATTTCTTCTATTTTCTCAAGTTGTGTTTTGTCTGAAATTCGAATTTTGAAAGAGTGAAATTCGAATGTCACAAAGAAGCTTCTTTCAGACTTACATGAAAATTCGAATGTTGCTAAGTCAAAGTTCGTCTGTTAGAGAGCATTTTTCAAACTCAATTTCTTCTTGATTTCATATGAACTTTAACGTAGTTTCAGACGAATTTCTTTGGTTTTCACAAATTGCATTTTGTCTGAAATTCGAATTTTGAAACTGTGAAGTTCGTCTGTCACTAAAAAGCTTCTTTCAGACTTGATGAAAATTCGAATTTTGAATGGCCAAAATTCGTCTGACAGAGAGACACCTCTTCAGACTTATTCAGTTTTAGCTCGAAATTCAAATGTCCAAAGGTAAAATTCGAATTTTCAACTTGACAGTTCAGTTAAACTTTCAAACTTCTTCTGTTTGATAGTGCTTTTCAAATAAGTAAAGATTTAATTTCAAATCAAGGTTTGAAAACATCTTTTTCTTAAATCAAAATCTTTTACCCAATCACAACTTTAAACTAAAGAGATCTAACAGCAAATACTCAGAAAATCTTCACTTGAAACAACTTTGATCTCCTTTGATATCTTCAATCCAAGCTCTTGAGTGTTGGTTTGGAATCATCAAAACTCTTGATTCAACAGTAAACACTCACAAAAACTTCTTTTCTCATTTCTGGATAATGTATGACAAGCTGGGGGCAAATAATTCCTCCTACCTCCTTCTTGCACTGTTAACTCTACTCGTATTCCCATTGCAACCATATCTCATCTAGCATTCGTACCATCCTTAGTCTTTCCTTGTATGTTGAGAAGTGTTCCAATAAGACTATCACACACGTTTTTCTCCACATGCATGACATCAATACAATGCCTAACCTCAAGACTCCGCCAATATGGAAGCTCAAAAAAGATGGACCTCTTTTTCCATAAATTTTTTTCAGTTGCAAGCTTTTGAGTCTTATCGAAGATAACATTGATGTTTTTCACCTGTTGATAAACTTGCTCTGCAGTTAATGCCTGTGGAGCATTTTGATCTTCCTGTAAGCCATTAAAAGCTTTTTTCAATCTACGATATGGATGGTTTCGTCTGAGAAATCTCCGGTGGCCAAGGTAGACTGTCTTTCTTCCAAATGGTAAATGTCTGTAGCATGTGCCTTCTTCATATATAGGGCATGCTGTATGCCCCTTAACACTATATCCAGACAAATTTTCATATGCTGGAAAGTCATTTATCGTGTAGAAGATCATGGCATGCATCCTAAAAGACTCCTTGTGATACACATCAAATACATCCACACCTTCATTCCACAACATTTTCAAGTCTTCAATCAAAGGTCCCAAGTAAATATCTATGTCATTTCCTGGCTGTTTTGGGCCTGAAATCATCATAGACAACATGATGTACTTGCGTTTACATGCAGAGCCAAGGAGATAGCTTGTAAATCACCAATAGAACTGGCCATGAACTATGTTTACTACTAAGGTTTCCATAAGGGTTCATTCCATCAGTACAAAGTGCAAGCCGAAGGTTTCTTGGGTCATTTCCAAACTTAGGAAATAATTGATCAACTTTTTTCCATTGAGGAGAATCAGCCGAGTGTCGAAGCTTTCCATCAGATATCCTCTCATCACTATGCCATCTCAAGTTCTTTGCATTCCTTACATTGGCAAACAGGCGCTTGAACCTTGGTATTATTGGAAGATACCATAATACCTTCACAGGGAGACCCTTAGTGATCTCATCACAACTAGCATCATCATTGTCCTTTACTTTATAGCGTGATGTCCCACATTTTGGACACACATGCAACCATTCATACTCATTTCTATATAATATACAGTCATTAGGGCAAGCATGCATCTTTTTATACTCTATACCCAACGGGCACAAAATTTTCTTTGCCTCATAGTTATGATCTGGTAGTTCATTACCTTCTGGAAGCATAATCTTCAACAACTCGAGCAAATCTGTAAAACTCTTATCACTCAACCCATTTTTTGCTTTCAAGTTGAACAATCTCAACACCGCTGACAATCGTGTAAATTTAATGCATCCCGGGTACAAAGGCTTCTCTGCATCATTGCACAAGGTATCATATATATGTGCTCGTTCAAACGCATCTACTCCAACATCACGAATCACGTCCTCTAGTTGATCATCTATATCCACTTCAACTTCTCCCATTTGAGATACAATCGGCATTTCTAATGATTCACCATGCCATATCCATCGTGTATACCTCTTGTTGAACCCGTCACAGAGTACATGCTCTCTTATTTGTGCAACACTCAGTCGCCTCTCATTCAAACACTTGACACAAGGACAATAAAACTTCCCATTGCTATCAGGAACATTTCTTTGAGCGTTCATCCAACTAATTTTATCACTTGTTCATCTAGCGTTCATCCAACTACGATCCATGACTAAATTTAAACAGTAACTAATAGTAGAAATATAGCTCATTAGGAAAAAATATACAACTTGACCCATTACCAACTAATTAGAAAATAGAATAATTATGGACTAATTTAAAAGGCTGTGACAAAAACCTATCATTATATTTTCATACAATTGAGAGAGACATGTAATTTCATTCACAAAGTAATATTTAAAAGAAAATCCTATAGGCATGCCCTGCTTTTACTATAATGTAGCATCAATTTAGCATTAAACAATGACCAATTAGTAGAAATACAATTACTACATGAACACATTTAACATGGAGAGGGGTTACCTTGCTATTGCCTTTACTAGAATGGTGAGTGATCTCAAGCCACGGTTATGATGCAGCAAATCACATTCACATGGACTTTCCGCTTCAAAACTAATATATTAAATCGATGAGGCAGGTTAAATTACTGGGCATTTTATAATACATTTTTTAATCAAAAAATGCTTGTAACTATGAAGAGTAAATATAGTGTACTGATTTCTAGTCATAATTATATTTTTGCACGTGTAGTTGGGCTTTTTGACAATAAAGGAACAAAATCAATGAAATTAGTAATCAAAACTTAAAAAGACATAACAACCAAAGAAAGCAAAACTAGGAATTGATAATGGAAAAAATGGCCCACCTCTTATCCAATGAAACTTAAAAGATACAAATTGATAATAGCAAACGTGGCCCACCTCTTATTGAAAAATAAATAAAAACTAAAACAAAAATACCTTCACAAATGTTAACAAACTAACCATACATAAAAATTCCACACCATAAAAATAAAAAATTATATGAAATCATCCTCTTATTGGTCATTAATTCGTGAGACCATGACTTATAAAAAAAAAAAAGAAGAAGAAGAAAAGCCTACTAACCCATCTCATACGTTATGGATAATTCAGAAATTATGTTGATTCAATGGCGGCTGTCTTACACGTGCAGTATGTTAATGTCTATTGCCCATGGACTCCAATGACTTTGACACTCATCAACATCATTAACATTCAATGTTTTCAATTCATCCCTTTACTTTTTTTTTTTAAACAATAAGGAAAAATATATGATTTTAATTTACCATCAAATTAAAAGAACCATATAATAGGAAAAAAGTTCACCCAACCTTTCTATAAAAATTATATCAAATCAAATTTTTAAAAAAAGAAAAAGCCGCAAACGAGAAACATATTCACTACAAAACAGAGCAACAAACACAGGGTAATGGGTAAATATTCACTAACCGCCATGAAAAAGCAACAAAGCACAAGATTAAGAATGACAGTAGCGAACAAGAAACATTACCTGCTTTGATGTGTGTAGATCTCCTGCTTTGATGATTGCAGAGCACTACAATGCTTCCTCTGAAGACGATGGCCGAATGAGCTCTTCTAAAGATGACAGCCGAGTGAAGGTGAAGATCAAGGAAGTTGAAAATTGAACGAGGAGGAAGACAAAAGCTGAAATGAAGACAAAGGTTCGGATTTAACACTGGAATGAAGAAGGCATGGATTTTTGAGTGGATCTAGGGAGGAGCACAGTAGGTTTTTGCAAGATGGAAGAAGACTTTGGAGGAGCACATGGGTTTTTGCCAAAATGAAGCAACATTGTTGAAACAAATTGAAGAAGCTTGCGGGTTTTGCAGACGGGTGAACAGTAACACGAGCTTTGGGTTTTGAAGAAGACGAAATCTAAAATTGTAGCTGAGCAAAGTAAATGTGCTGACCGAAGGAAAGAGCAAAAGTTATATTAATTAAGAGCTGACCGAAGGAAAGAGACAAAGTTATGACCGAAGGAAAGAGACAAAGTGTTATTAATTAAGAGATCGTCCTCCTATAAATTATAATATAATAATAAAATTTTATAATAAAATTATATTATATTATATAATAAAATGTAATAATAAAATTTTATGATATTAAAATATAATAATAATATTTTATTAACTAAGAGGACGGTTACATCTATGAAACCGTCCTCCAATATATTATAATATAATAATAAAATTTTTATTAATTAAGAGGACGGTTTTAGTGAAACCGTCCTCTTATATATTATAATACAATAATCAAATTTAATAATAAAATTTTATTATATTATAATGTAGTAATAAAATGCAATAATAGAATTTTATTATATTAAAATGTAATAATAAAATTTTATTATACTTAAAAAGATAGTTGCCATTAAAGTTGTCCTCTTATATGCACTTAGGGGAACTAAGAGGACAGTTCTTGTAGAAACCGTCCTCTTAAGTTCAACACATTACAACTTAATTATAAAATTGCCACCGGTCATATTTTAGAGGACAGTTCCCACACAACCGTCCTCATATGTCGTCCTAGAATTGCTTTTATGTACTAGTGAATGGACCAAGTTTTAAAAATTAATTAATTATACTTCAAGTGCAAAGGAGGGGGAAATTTAGTGGTAACGGGAAAAACGGAAGCGTGAGGAAGATGGAGAAAGAGCTACACGATCCAAAAACACGACCTGGTTATGCAATCATCGTAGAAAAATGGCCATGAATGAACACTAATCATTTATCAATACAGCTCTTATAGCAATCTGATTTCCTCACTAGCTATCAAACCATTTGCTTCTCTAGCATATATATCTCAAAATTCAAATTCAGTCATAGCTAGACTTTTCCAACAATTTTACCTCTGTGATAATTATCACAAGCATTTAAACCTACAAAAAAATAGGGGGGGAGAAAATTTTGAGAAGAAAATAAGAGAGAATCTAAACACCCTTTATCGAGATTCTCTTTTTTTTTTTCTCCTAGTATGTCCCTTTCCCCATTTTCCTCTCATTCCAAATAAAGTCTAAGTGATTTTATGAAGTTTATTATCAATTCTTACTGATTAACGAGACAAACGCAAAGGTTCAAGTCTAACTCTGGCTCTTTCCATGTCAAGTTACAGCTCTTGGAGTTATTTTGCTAGCATTTACGGTTTATGCTAGGTTTTATCTTTTTATTTTTTATCTTTGTATGCGTCTATTGCTTTAATACAATTATTTTTCACTTTCGGCAAATTGTAGTGAAAGAATAAAAGGTAGGGAAGACATACATACCGATTAAGAAAGTATTCTTCCACACAGAGAGGATGAAGAGTTCTAGGTGGTAGAAACAAAATCACTTGAACTTTGTTTACTGATTCACCGTAGATACATTCGGTAAGGAAAAAAATAAGAGGAAGAGAGTGAGAGTTTTTTTCTCAGAGAGGAAGAGAGAGAGAGTTTTCAGAGAGAATTTTCTAAAGGTTCCTCTTCGGGATCAGAGAGTCTCCAAATTGAAAAAAACTTCCACTCCTTCACGTACGCACACACGTTTACCGAATATTCTCTGAGTGTGCGTTGTATGGGAACGGTTAACATTTAACCGTTCCTTCCCTCTCTCATTAAATTAACATTAACTAAAATATTTTAAAAAATGTTGGGTTTAGGCCCTCAATTTCCACCCATCAAGGGTGTAACCCAACATCTCCCACTCACACTTGATAGGTTAACCTCTTACAATTCTTCTTTTGCATTTTATACTAAGTGTCCTACCATGACCGCATGGGCATGACGTCTATAATTAGGTATTTTTATACTAGAAATCCTTTTCAAGGACCAGTATAGAATTACCTTATGTATTTTGCATTTATTTTGTTCATTTATTATGCCTTGAATGTCCTAGATTTATCCATATACACTTCATCCGTGGCAAATCTAATCCCTCATAAGTTTTTATATAAACTTAGATTGCCTAACTCTTGTATACTTAGTATCTACGCTTAAGATGTTAACATCATAACTTCTTAACGGACATGTCTTAGACACCAGTATAAGTGTGTATATATTCGGATAATCTTTCTTTCACCCATATTTCATTTCAATATGAAACAATTGCTTTCCTAGCATAAGACCTTTTGATCGAATTTATCATGACCATTAGATATATGTTAAAGTAGCTAACATTGAATCATTTTCCATGAAAAATGTCAAAATCATAAGAACATTAATGAGAGGATTTATTTCTCTCTGGGACTCACACAGTAATGAAGCAGGGATCTATTCACTTACTTCCCAATTGCGGTTTTAAAAATACATGCAGTATGAATTACATGCTATGATGTTACTCTTATCACATAAGAGCGTATATCGATTTTGTTTTTGTTGTTAACACCGTACAGATTTAAGTTCAGACACATATAGTGTCTAACCCAAATTCTACCAATCATTCCACTTATCATAACGTCTTTGTTGGAGAATTCTCATCTAGTTACATATATTATGGATTGTGGGTATCCATAATTCAATCCAAAATTTATATTTATTGGATCTCATCTCGACTTATTCTCTTCTTTTGTCAGGGCGACTTATTTTGTATTGTTGAACTATCATATCTGCCCTCTTACAGATTTGCTAGTAAATACAAAAGATGTCTCATCTTTGCCTACTCTCCATGAGTGTCAAAGGCAGTTGCTTATGTGAGAAAGCTAACCTTATCAACATGGACAACATACTAGACATTGTATATTTTTCATAAGTATATATACTCGAATGACTCAATTATAGAAAAAAAGTACTTAATTTTATTCATATAATTGATCATTACAGGGATTTGTGTTACATCATATCCTACGAATACCAAGTGATTTTACATGATCAACATATATATCTCTCGGTATTGGCTTAGCAAAGGGATCAGCAATCATTTGACGTGTAGGAATATGGCGAATTGTAACACTTTTCTGTGCTATGGCATCTCTTACAAAATTATACTTGGTGTCTATGTACTTTGTCTTACTATGATACTTGGGATCTTTAGTATAGGCTATGGCAGCATCGCTATCACTATTTATCAACATTGGATCCAATTTATCACCAATGATCCCTAAGTGTTTTATGAATCTTTTCAACCATACTGCTTCTTGTACTGCTGCAGAACACGCAACGAACTCTGCTTCCATGGTAGACAAAGCAATACAAGTCTATTTCTTGCTACACCAAGATATAGCTCCATTGTTTAGTGAAAAAACATATCCAGAAGTCGATTTGCGCTCATCTAGATCTCCTCCCCAATCTCCATCGGAGTATCCTACCAAGCATAAATCGCTTCCTTGATATCATAGGGCATAATCTGCTATGCCTTGTAAATATCTCAGGATTCTCTTCACAACTTTCCAATGTTTCAGTCTAAGGTTTGACTGGTACCTACTAACCAAACCAACTGCATAACATATGTCTGGTCTCATACACATCATGGCATACATTAAACTACCAACTGCACTAGAATAAGGGACTCTTTGCATCATCTTCTTTTCAGACTCAGTCTGAGGACACATATCTCGACTCAGATTTTCACCTCTTGAAATAGGGGTATCCATAGGTTTACAGTTTTTCATGTTGAATCGCTCAAGAATTTTCTCAATGTAATTTTTCTGAGAAAGGGATATTAATTTTCTTGAGCGATCCCTATGGATCTTAACTCCTAGTATATAATCAGTTTCACCCATGTCTTTCATTTCAAAATTCAAAGATAGACATTCTTTGATAGCCATAATCGATTTTAGACTATTTTCGGCTAATAGTATATCATCCACATAAAGCGATAATATCACAAGATTCTTTTCAAAATTCTTGATGTATACACAGTGGTCTTCGTCGATCATCTAGAAATCATACGAGGTTATAGCTTGGTGAAACTTCAAATACCACTGTCTGGATGATTGTTTAAGTCTGTAAATTGACCTTTTTAACTTGCAGACTTTATTCTCTTTCCCTTTCTCAATGAAACCTAATGGCTGTTGCATATAGATTTCTTCATCCAGTTCACCATTTAAAAATGCTATTTTTACATCCATCTGATGTAATTCTAGATTTAAACTTGCTACTATTGCCAGAATTAGTCTTAAGGAGTTAAAACGCACAACAGGTGAAAAAGTATCTTCATAATCTGTACCTTCCTGTTGAGTATACCCTTTTACCACTAATCGAGCCTTATATCGTTCAATCGATCCATCTGCATTTCTCTTAATTTTGAGAATCCATTTATTCCCAACTGCCTTACGTCCAGATGGAAGATTGACCAAATCCCAGACTTGGTTTATCCTCATTGAATTCATTTCCTCTTCCATTGCTTTCTTCCATTCATTACGAGCAGGGCATGATAAAGCCTCATGTATTGAATTAGGCTCATCATAATCTTGTAGGGTAACTATAAGTGCAGTCCCTTCTATTGGGAAACGTCTCTTTGGTACACTTTCTCTGTTACTTCTCCGCAGTGGGATCTCTTGTAAGTTTTCTGTTCATGAATAGAATCTTGTACTTGTCCTTGTGAGCTCCCACTCGGATTAAGAGGTTGAGATATATAAATTTGTTCCTCAGTTTCTTCATGTATCTCATAAAGAAATACAGTACGATCTACCTCACCCGTGCTAGGAAATTTGTTTTCTAGAAATGTTGTATCTCTAGATTCTATTTCAGTGACACTCCCATCCTGGTTTTCTCCAAGAAAAATGTAACCCTTAGATTGTTCAAAGTATCCAATAAAGATACATTTCTTCCCTCTTGGACCTATTTTTCCATATTTGTGGGAAGTATCATGGACATAAGTTGCCAACCCCCAGGGTTTTAAAATATTTAAATCGGGCTTACGATTTGTCCATAACTCATAGGGTGTTGATGTGACCGATTTTGAAGGCACACGGTTAAGTATGAAGGCTGCTGTTAAAATTGCATCTCCCAAATACGAAATGGGTAGATTGGCTTGTGCCATCATGGACCTAACTATGTCTAGTAATGTTCTATTTCTTCTTTCGGCTACACTATTTTGTTGTGGGGTGCCAGGGATTGTAAGTTGTCTTACTATTCCCTTTTCTTCACAAAGCTTTTTGAATTGTTCCGATAAATATTCACGTCCGCGATCGGTTCTTAATACTTTGATTTTTTTGTCCATTTAATTTTCAGCTAAATTCATGTATCGTCTAAAACATTCTAGTGCTTCAGATTTATGTGACATCAAATAGACATAACCAAATCGTGAGTAATCATCAATGAAAGTGATGAAATAAATAGCTCCATGTTTTGCCCTCACACTCATAGGACCACAAACATCTGAATGGATTAATTGCAATGGAGTTTCTGCCCTAGTTCCAGTTCCAAATGGTTTTCTAGTTGCTTTACTAGCCAGGCAATGCTCACACAAGGACATTTCCATTTTATCAATTTCACCTAGCAATCCTTCTTTAGCTAGTTTAATCATTCTATTTTGATTAATATGTCCTAGTCTAGCATGCCAAGCATTCATATCAACATTTGAATTGGAAGATGTTGCAAAGCAATCATGCATATAAAATACATCAAAAATGTCCATGACAAAGAACTTCTTTGAAAGAAAAGTTGAACCATAAAAGATTGTCCTTAATGAAATGTCTGCTACTTTATCATGAAAATTTACATTAAACCCATAAATTAATAAACAGGAAATAGAAACCAAGTTCAGTCGAATGTCAGGTGCATGAAGTACATCATAAATGATTAAGGTTTTTCCACCTCGCAAAGTTAATTTGTAGGTTCATGTGCCTTTTACCTCAATTCTCACATTATTACCAACATAAAGCCACTTGCTTTGATTCGGCAACCGATGGTACTCTGTAAAGGATCCTCGATCCCTGCTCACGTGGTCTGTGGAGCCTGAGTCAATTATCTAAGAAGAAGAAATAGTCTTTGTTAAAAAAACAGTACTTGAAACATAAGGCATATGTGAATTAACATAATTCACTAATACCTTTTCACGTTCATTTTGCTCAGGGTAATCCCTTGCAAAATGACCCATTTTCAGGCAGGAATAGCACTTAACCTTACTCAGGTCAGTCTTCTTCTTCTTTCCGCCTTTCTTCCCTCTTTTCTTGAAAGGTTTATTTCCCTTTTTAAATTTTGGGCCATTCTTCTTACCCTTTCTTTGATATTTCTTGCCCCTTTTGAAATTGGGCTTAGGGTTAGAAGTTCCTGCATCTTCAGTCAGATAGGCTTGTCCAGATGCTCTGTAGGCCCCTAGACATTCATCTTCAAGCTCCAGGTGTTTCGCCATATCACTAAAAGTGTTTATATTCTCATTATGGGTTAAGTTGACTTTTATGTGTTTCCAACTTGAAGGAAGTGACCTTATAACAGCCTGGATCTGCTGTTCGTCAGACAATTCATGCACAGCTTCCTTCAGTTCTCTGATCATGCTGGCCATCTCTCGTAGATGCTGTTTCATAGGAGTATTAGGCCTTAACTTATAAGTATCAAACTTAATTGTCAACCTTCTTAGTTTGGTGGTAGAGGTACCTCCAAACTTATCCTTTAATGCCGTCCACATGGCTTGCGTAGTTAAATATTTCTCATACTCATATATTAAGTCATTGGCTATAGTGCCCAGCATAGTAATACGTGCTATGCTGTTCTTTCTTTTCCAGGCCATGTAGACCTCTTGGTCTCTCCTATGTTGGGCTGTATTGCCGGCTTCTAGTTGTGCCATGACTATAGTCAGTGGCTTTACAGTATCTTGTTCTTCCAATATATATGAAACCTTTCGGTGCCAGATGTCTCAATTATCCTCATTTAGTTTATCTTCCTTATTTAGCTCAGCCATTATACTCTTTGTTGCCATCCTCAAATCAGTTACAAAACTATTTCACAAAAAGGACTTCAATTATTGAGCTGAACTAAAGAATATATTAATAAAATGTACATATAGCACAGTACAATATACAATGTCATATACTTGTATTATTTCTTATTAGAACAATAATAATTTCATTAGTTTCATGATCAGGAGACCACAAGTATATCTCCCATCACACGAATGCTAGTGTTATCATTATTTTCTATTAAAAATTTAATACAAGTACTAGAATAATTAACTCAAAAAAAATATATTTTAAGAGCTCCCACTCAAATAAAGCAAATAAAAAATATTAAATCCATACAAGAATATAGTCATTGTACAAAAGAAATAAAAAAATATAAATTAAACAGGAAAACAAAAATTAATAATTTTTCTCTTAAGAATGCGATTCGCTATTTTCATAGCTCTATTAATCGCATCGATCCAGGTGTAATCTGAATATTTCTTATTTTGTGTATTCAGATTTTCTCTCAACTTAATAATGACGTTCGCAAAGAACTCAGCATCTTCCATATTCACCACAAAGTGTGAATACTTTACAAGAATTGGATACAAGTCTTTTAAATGTTTTATTTTTATTGCATCCCTATTTGCTATGTCTTGTGCTACAGAGTGGGTAAGGGGTTGATCTACTTCTTGATCTTCAATTTTAGGCTCTTCAAAAACAATATCATCTTCCTTTGGCCCATTTGGATCTGTATACACTTCTTGAAGTTCCTCAGGATTTTCTTCTCCTTCTAGAAACTCCTCATCAGGATCTTCATCCAAAAATTCACCATCTGAAATAAGTTCTTCCAAATACTCATAACTTGGATAACCATATCCAACTATTTCAGTGCTTTCAGAATTCTCTTGCTTCATTTTTTTTTATCTTCAATAAAATAGTAGGAATTATTAAAATAATTAAAAAAAATTTTATTAAAAAAAATGTACTGAAATAGCTCTAGACAGATCTAAACTTATCTCAAAACTAGGCAAATAGTATATCAAATTGAAGATCTTGAATTTAGGAATTTTTAGAAGTAAATCGTAGCCAAAAATACCCTTGCACGCGCCTCCATGGGCCCAGAGAAGTCTAGAGTACAAAAAAATTGAAAAAAAAAGTTATCCCACGCGCAAAGAAGGGGCGTGGACTTCACGCGCCGCCGTACACGGCTATTTAGGTGACACGCGCTGGCTAGACATCTTCCACGCGTTGTCGGCGTTCTAACAGTGTCCTCCACGTGGCCCAATCATGTGCTGATGGGCCCCACGTGCCACGTTAGCAATCCCCACCTTTTTTTTTTTAAGGGCCCAATGTCTCGGCCCAAAAAAAAATGTTTTTTTTGTTTATATGCAGCCCATTATCAGTTTTTTTTTATAAGGCTAAACGATGTGTGCCAAAACGACGCATCGCTGAGGTCATCCTTGACCTCCCGCCAGGTCAACCCGACCCGGTACGGACCCGATGGCAGACCCGCAAACCCGCCACCATTTTTTGCCGTTTTCTCCTTTGTCCGGTGTCCATTTGAGGCGTTCTTGATGTCGTTTTTCTTGTCTCGATGTCCTCTACATGATGGAGGCCTCCTTTTATCCAAAAAATTGTGATTTCAATAAACCCAATTTTTTTCTCTTCCTACGCATTCTGTGACTTTTTCCGGTACTTTCTCTCTAATCCAGTGTACATTTTAACGCGATTTTAGTAGTATTTTTCTCATCTCTTTATTCTCTACACAATGGTGTATTTATTTTCTAGGAAGGGATTATTTTACAGTACTCAAAAAACTGTACCGTGTATAAATTTTTTAAAATTTTGAGATTTCCTATACTAAATCCTATTTGCATATCTTATGAGTATAAACAGTATACAAAATTATACAAAAAAAACTCATAAGAAAAAAATATGCCGAATGCAAATTATGGAACTCAGAGAAAGCAATTTCTAATTTTTTTAGGTGAAAAAAAAATTTGCAGCGGATATAGATTTTCCTTGAATATAAACTCATGCTCTGATGCCAATGAAAGAATAAAAGGTAGGGAAGACATACATACCAATTGAGAAAGTATTCTTCCACACAGAGAGGATGAAGAGTTCCAGGCAGTAGAAACAAAATCACTCGGACTTTGTTTACTGCTTCACCATAGATACACTCGGGAAGGAAAAAAATAAGAGGAAGAAAGTGAGAGCCTTTTTCTCAGAGAGGAAGAGAGAGAGAGTTTTCAGAGAGAATTTTCTTAAGGTTCCTCTTCGGGATCAGAGAGTCTCCAAATTGAAAAAAACTTCCACTCCTTCACGTACGCACACACGTTTACCGAATATTCTCTGAGTGTGCGTTGTGTGGGAACGGTTAACATTTCCCTCCCTCTCTCATTAAATTAACATTAACTAAAATATTTTAAAAAAATGTTGGGTTTGGGCCCTCAATTTCCACCCATCAAGGGTGTAACCTAACATGTAGTAAAGGACTTCGAAATCTTACTTATCTAATTTTGAAGTGAGGATACCTTTTTGGATTATTATGTGTATTTGAGGTATTAACATTTGACATTTCTGCGTTTATCATTGTTTTCCTTAAAATTATGTTTTGTAAAAGTGACTAAACAATATGTTTAGTAATATTAAATTTAAAATTTATCCAACATTACAGTAAAGGTAAAAAATATGTCTATTTCAAAGTTAAAAAATAAAAAAAAGTCTTAAAATATTACTAAATAAATATTTATATTAATGATGGGTAATTTGGTAAAAATAGTTAATTTAGGTGATTTAATGCCAACTTAATGAAGGGATGGGTGGAAATGAAAATTTGAAAAATAGATAAGATATCTTTGTAAGGTAACTTTTAGTTTTAAGGAGGTCAATATATTAGCTCTCCGAACCAGTGTGGCTTTGTTCATGGTAGAGTGGGATTGGATAATATTATTATTGTTTAGGAAGTCATTCACTCCATGAAGACTATGAAGAAGAAAAAGGGCTTTATGGTTATAAAGATTGATTTTGAGAAAACTTATAACAGAGTCTGTTGAATTTTATTATTGAATGTCTTCAAGAAATTAATTTGCCTACCTTTCTTATTGATGTTATTCGTCAGTGTGTTTTCTCCCCTATGATGCAGATCCTATGGGAAGGAAGTAAGACACAGGAATTTTCCCTTACGCTTGGCATAAGGCAAGGTGATCCTATTTTTCCTTATCTCTTTATGCAAGATCTTAGGCAAATATTTGGGAGTCCCATTGCATCATGATAGGATTCAAAAAGAAACATACGAGTATGTTGTTGAGAAGGTTAAAGATAGACTGAGTAATTGGAAGGGAAATTCTTTATCTCTTGCTGGGAGGCATACTTTGATTGCTTCGGTTATACAAGCCATTTCCTTATATCCCATGCAGACTTGTTCTCTTCCTCTTTCTGTTTGTGATGAGATTGATAAGAGTGCTAGGGGTTTTCTCTGGGGCTCTTCGATAAAGGAGAAGAAAATACACCTTGTTTCTTGAGAAGAAGTTTGTAGAGAGAAGAAGAGAGGAGGATTGGGGCTTAGGCATTCTAGGCTTCAGAATCAAGCTTTTATGATGAAAGTCGGATGGGGTTTAATTAAGTGGAAAGATGATCTATGGGCCCGGGTGATTAGAGATAAATATAAATGTGGAAATGATTTAATTCCAGATATAGATCAGTCTAGAGCAGGTTTGAGACTTTGGAAGGGGATTAAAGAGAATTGGAGAAAAGTGATATAAGGTACTGAGCAAATTACGGGATCTAGTGGGATTGCTACTGTTCGCTGGAAACATGAAAAAATGGTGATTTTACTATTAAGTCTGCCTATAATTTGCTTAATAATATTCCAGGAGATAATCATCCTGTATGGAATAGGATTTGGCGGTTGGAACTTCCGCAGAGGTGCAAAACATTTTGTTGGCTTATGATTCAAAATAGATTGTTAACTAATGATGAGAGGCAATGTTAGCTCAGAGGATGCACTTCATATCTTTCGAGATTGTCCTGAAACGAAGGAAGTCTAGACTTCTCTTGTTAGATGGAGCATGGGTCCCAGATTTTTCAGCTGCAACCTCTAGGAATGGTGCTACTTGAATTTAAAAGCCAGCATGAGTGACGATGAGAGCAATTGGATGGAGCTTTTTGTGCTATCTGCTGGTTGCTTTGGAGAAGTCAAAATGAGAGGATCTTTGAGGATGTTCATACTAATCTCAAGGAAATTGTTTTGAAAGCAAGGGCCACCGTGAGTAGTTTTGGGGATGCTAAATTGGGTTTGAAACAAGTGCAGATTCGTGGGGCAACGAAGATGGATCGACGCTCTATGGTTTGATAGGGAACGGTGGATAACTTTGACTGTTGATGGAGCTTATTCTCATTGTTCTAGTATGATGGGAAGTGCTGGTATTATCTGTGATGATACTGGTATGATTCTTGAGGCTTTCATGTTTCATCTCAATGAGGGAGATCCTTTGACTTCAGAAATTTGGGCATGCCTTCTTGGATTTAAACGAGCATTGGAAGGAGGGTATCGTCATATATGTATTTGGAGTGATTGCTTAGAAGCTCTTAATATGATTAAGGGAGGTAATATTGATATGCATGAGAACTGCAACTTGATCCTCGAGTGCTGTCATATGCTTCAACGCGACTGGACAGTAGAGCTTGGCTTCATAAGACGTGAAGAAATGTTGATGCTGATGGTTTAGCTAAGAGAGCCTTGGACTTGCTTGTAGGTTACACTTTGTCCCACTTGATGAAGTGGGATCTTTTACTTGATCTTTTGTACGGCAGTAGTGTTTAAGTTTTCTCTTTGTTTCAAAATATATATATGTTCAAAATAAAGGAGAGATATATGTAATTAAAGTATGCTAAAAAAGATGTGTATTTTACTCTAATTTTATTAAATGAATTAAAATGGAATTAAATTAAGGTATTTTAGTCAATATATATATAATAACAATTTACATTAATTAAAGATTTCTTAATCTATCTCTACTGGCCAGACCTACATGATAATTAGGGGCGTCAGTTGACCCCCTCAACTTGAAAAAATCATATGCTATAGTCTTAAGTTAAGCATTTTGATACCATTAATTCTGATATTTTGATTCCACTAAACTCAAATTTTTTTTTACCTCTAAACTCAAGTTTTGAATACATTTTGATTCAAATTTTTTTGGATATATAGTTCAAAATTTTTGTGAGAAATTTATTAAGTTTAATAAACATAATATTGAGGTGTTCTACAAAAAGGGAGGTCAACTAACTTAAACTCTCAAATAATTTTTATAACAAATATCATTTTATTCTTTTAAAATCTAAATTAGTAAGAGAGAGGGTTGAGAGACTATTAAATTAAATTTTTTTCAGATTATGTGGCACCCACAGTCTCCAGATCCTAGATCAGCCACTCTATCTCTTATAACTAATTTAAACATTAATTGTTTTAAACACGGGGAGAATCATGATATGGCACAAAAGCCTGGAAAAAGAGTGCACATGGCATGGATGAATATTCAATTTTCGACTTTTGCGAATCCCCTTCAAGTTGGAGATTATTATGCATATTATATTTGGACCAACAGGGCACTTGATTCTCTGTAGCTGTCCTCTTTTTGTTTTGATTTTTCTTTAGTATATTTTATTTTCTTTTTTTCCAAAAAAATATAAAATAAATAAAAGAGAGCGCACACGTCATTGATTTTTATCGTTCATCCACGTCACTTGTGGTGGATGGCATTTGGACTTGGCAGCTTTCACGCGCCTGGAAGAGAAGCCTTGCGTCCCGACGTCCAAAGAATTGATTGACGCGACATTTTCTTAAATAAAAAAATCTTAAAAATTATGTCTGTTAACTCTTGCCGCCCCCCATCCCTTTTATTTGAAATTTTTAACAAATTTATATAGGTTGAGAAAATTAATTATTTTTTTAAAATTATAAAAAAAATTAAATTTTTTTATCCATATTTAATATAATAATATGATTCACATTAAATACTATTTAATCAATTGAGAGTACCTCTTCTATTTAAAAAGTCTAATAACAACTTACAGAAAAAAATAAATTATAAACAAAAAAATCTTACTAAATATTATAAAATCTCTTATAAAAGAATTAGAAAAAACCTTTAAAAGAACCGGAGGAAGTAAGTGTGTATAAAACCTAAGTTGTATCATGCTACTCACTCAATTCCTATGAACTCTCTACTATCTTCTACAATATTTAATTAGTTTAAAATATAAGATATTGTATTAAGTTTTAATAGTAATTTATTTTTTTACTTCTATTAGTTTATTTACTATCTTGTAATTTAAAAATGAGAAATGAATGAAAGTTGATAATTAATAAGAGTAAAAATAGATTTGGGGATAAAAAAAAAAATGTTTAACAGTCATAGCCATAGTTTTTCTTCGCAAGGCCAAAATCCTGTGTCATCTGCTTCCAAGGGATGTATCTTCAATTTCTCCCAAGAGCCCTCCTCCTCCAACTCCATCTTCACTTCCATCATTCCTATTCTTCTCAGTTTCCTCCAAATACAAAGCGCAGGGATGAGCCCCCTCATCACTTGAGCTTCATCCTTTGGCTTCCATGGCTTCCATTGGATGTTCACTAGCGTATTACTTCACTGTTGCAGCAACTAAGTTCAACTTAATTTCCTGGTTTCGCTTCTCTAATTGTAGTACTCATGTCAGCTTCTGGCTCTTTAGTTGTCGCCACTTTGATATCTTTGATTCTGCAGCTTCCGTGGTGGTCTGTACTGTCTGCTATAATATCAATGTATGGAATCATTTAGGTGAACAGATTTTTTGGAATTAATATGTGGCAATATACATCCCCGCTCAAGAGCTATACAACCACTCTTGGCTATAGTGTATATTCAACAACTATGTACTCGTTTAGTTTGTCTTTTTGTAAAAGGTCGTTTAGAATAATCACAGTTTACAAAAATGAAATTTGAATAAAAGTCGAGAAATTTACTAGAAACTTGTTTGGATAAAAAAAAAATAATGATTAGAAAACAATGTTTGGTTTGCAAAAAAAACAGGCTCTATATTGGGCCCACATAAATTGTTCCTGGGTGATAAATTGCATAATTTATGAGTTACGGATAATATAACATTTTATAATTTATAATATTTATATTTTGCTTTGAGCGTCCACTAAAGAATGATTCAGAAGACGACATTCATTCCTTAATTGTGTTTTTCCATGCTTGTGTTATGGTCGATATAGTATAATAAAAGAATAACAATGTTTAATTCAAATAAGATGTATTATATATATATATATATATATCTTTTATGAGTTGAAGCAAAATACAGTACGGTGATCTTGTCCTGACTGTAACGATAATCAAGCATTGTTCGATATGTATGGTATTAATGTAAGATGACTATCATTCAGAGAGATGATATATCAATGAGCTAGATATAGTTTAATTTTTATTTTCTTTTTTTTAGATGATACAAAATTCCAGCACTTTGAGTTTAGAGATAGCAATGTATAAAGAATAGGACTTGGACTAGACTGGCTAGATCGCACAGTTTTTGGGTGAACCAGACCGTAGTCTAATCCAAAACATGATGATAACTTGATATAGAAGAAAATCGGTGAAACACCAGTGAAACCAGGCAAAAACTGGACAAAATTGCGAAAACCAACAGTTTGATTGGGTCAGGTGGTTCAGATATGAGAAGAAGAAAAAAAACAAGGAAAATGACCATATTTTTTTCTTCAAACAATTAAGTAAATATGAACAAACAAGCTTCAAAACAGAGGATTATTGATAAATCGAGCGTAGCTTTCACATCATTTGAGTGAAATAAGATGTAGAAGAAGAAAATAAGATGAAGAAGAGGAGGATGACGATTATGGATAAACGCAATTTATGCTAATTTGAAGAAGATGGTAATGTCTTCGTTGAGAGGGAGAGAGAGAGTTCAATTAATGCTAATAAGTGCCTGGTTCTCCATCTAGAAAAAAAAAACCATGGTTTTTAACTATACTTTCCTAAAAGAGTATGTTTAGCCAAGGTATTAAAAACTGGACCGATCATTGAACCGGATAAGGCAACGGTTCAAGATGCGGTAGTCAAATTAGGATCGGACTGATTGTGAATAGATTAATATATTTTTAATCATATAGTCAATTGATATTTTATTTTCATATTATTTATTAAGTAAATTTATCATTATTAATCATTATGTATCATAATAATACTTATAACATATTATAATATAGAAAGAAAAAAATTTATACTAAAAATAATACTACTTGCTACTAAAAATAATGTTATTTTATTTTAAAAAAATTTAAAAAATTAAAAAAAAAAGTCAAGACCGGTTCAACCCGAATTTTTACCAGTTTTTGACCGATTCTTGATTGGTTTGTATCAGTTTCGAAATCTCCTGATTTCCATCTGCAACCAGACCGGACCAGAGGCCGTTCCTGATCGAGTTGATCGGTCTGGTCTGATTTTTTTTATTATGTGTTTAGCCAAATATAAATTGTATTTTTGAAAAATAAAAAATAAATTAAATTATAATTTTAAAAAATGAGAGAAAAAATTACTTTTCTTTTAATAAAATGTGAGTTTTGAAAAAGAAAAAATACATTTACTCTATATTATATATTTAAAAATATTTTTAAATTTTATTATTTAAATAGATTTTTTATCAAATTTACTTTTATAAAAAAAATTTTAATATAATAAAATATAATAAATTTATTTTATCTAAATTTTATTTTTACAAAATTGGATATGAATCGAGAGTAAAATGAGTCAGAAGGCGAGAGTGAAAAGGTCGAGAAGGAGACGGTGGAAGTTGCGTTTTGAGTGCGCATTTACTGTGAAGCAGGGCAACTGCAGCATGAGGTGTGGCTGATTGTAACTTTTGCTTCTTTCAAAGCTTTTCTTCCCATTTCTTTTTTTCTTTTTATTTTTAACAAATGAAACCGAAAAAGACAAAAATGAAAACACAATTAATCTGCCACTCCCATTCTTTACACCATCAACGTGAAGTTTACAAGGTCCAACATATAAAATACACTTTCCTTTTGTTTTTAATATAATATTATTTTAATTAAATTACATAAATTAAGAAGAAAAATTAAAATTAATTAATTATTTCGATTTTTCTGAAAATTTCAATATTTTTTCAAAACTACCTTTATTTAATCTCTCTCTTTTTTTCTTTGGATATATTAAATAAGGGCATTTTTTCAGAAATGTATAATAAATAGCATCTCATATATTGTAAATTATCTTATATTCAGGATCAAGGTAAAAGGTCCTATATATAGGACCGGAGGGAGTAATTTTTTTCATAATATTAATTTTCAATCAATAAGATATTTATTACTCCTTTCATTCCAGTTTGTTATGCATTTTTAACTATCACACATGTATCAAGATAATAATTAGTAACTGAAATTTTTTTTCATTATTTTCCAAATGACCCTTATTTAATAATACTTCTTACATTAATAAATTGCAGTTATTCTTTCCTTCATTCTTTTTTCTAAATTCCCATTGGTCATTGACAATTGTGAAGAGTGAAGTTTTTGGGAAAAATTCTCCTTCATTCATTTATGGTTTGATCAAACCATTAAAGAATTTTCATTAAATGCATTGGTAACAGTGGAATATATAAGTTTACTTATTAAGAGCAATACTGAAATGACAATAAAAAAAACACAATATAATCCGCGTAATGTAATATATTTTAAAACATGAATTTCTCATAATAGTGCACTATATAGCGTAATGGAGGAAGTAATACTCAAGATGTCAATTTAAAATTTACTTTTTAAATACAATTTTGCTTTTAAGATAGAATAATTTATATATTATAGAAATATATTAATATTATTTGAACCAATTTAATCACTCTTCAATTATAATTTGATAATTAAACCTTAAATTAGTGACTTTGTAAGTTTAATAACCAGTCCAATTTTAATAATATTGGATATCTCACATGTCATAATTATTTTATTTTTTAAATTATAAAATATTTATTCATTTTTCAAATTATGTTTTCACTTCCTTTCCTTACTCATTTTATTATTATTATTATTATTACAAATTTATATATTTTCATTATTATTTTTTATTTTTTGTATTAAAAATAGTTAGTATATAATAAAATTATACTAATTTAATTATGATCAATTCAACCACGTTTTAATCATTAAACTTTGAACCACTATCTCAACCATTTAAATGGTTGGTCTGATTTTTAATGCCATATTTAGAGTTGTTTGAGTGACGTGTCCTCCAAAGACTTGGCCCAATCTAATAACATAGCCTGATAACTAACTGTTTTTTAACTATTTTTTTTGTTTGGGGCCCCACACATTATCAGTCTTACCTAATTGGGCCAGATCACCCTGATGTAATTCTAAAAGTTTTTAGTTAATGTCCAACAGTTAGTGGTTAATTACATAGATATGTGGAGCTGTAAAAATCTGAAGTTGGGTCTCAATCTAGCGTAATGCTTAAGTGGGTCTTACACTGGGCTTGAAATTTGAAATTTCATGTCTAGATTCCAGAAAGGTGCCGACATACTCATAATCAAACCGTGGTGACCTAGTGCGTATTTAGATTAGCTTTTTCATATTCAAAATTGATTGTGAGAATAAATAATTGATTATAAGAATAAGTAATTATATTAATTGAGAATTGATTTTAAAAAAATAAATATGTTTAAATTTTATAAATTTAAATAATTATTGGGTGAAGAGAATATCTTGGAGCCTATATATTTGGATTTTACCCATAATTATGAGAAAAAATAATTATTTATTTTATAAAATTATCAAATACATTACTTTTTTTTCAATAAATAATTATACCTTAAATAAGTGATTATAGGAAAAGATAATTTTTTTTGTCTGTGATAATTTCGCAATGCTTTCCAATTCCAATCAATTAATTATTGAAGTGGTTTCATGTGACGTAATGTTTTTTCTTTTAAAAAAATCTAATCAATTATTCAACGACACATTAATCACTCGCACCCTTATATAAAAGAATCAACACGTAAAGTGCTTCAAAAGTACGTAAAATATTAAAGAGAAGGTTGGAGGAAATTACGTTGCAATTCAAACAAGTTCCAAACTAGAACGATTGGATTGAGTCATTCATCTTCAATTATTTAGAATTAACAAGTATGAAAACCACCGATCCCTCCCCAAATGACCAGATTTCTTAGGGTGTGCAAACACCATATAGCCCAGTATATGAAACTGAATTTGGGCTAGTCCTTAAAAATTATTTAAAAAATTAATAATAAATTAATTTTATTTATTAATAAAAATGTAATTATATCCATTCAAAATATATTTTTTAAAAAAATAATATTATGATCAAAAGTAACATTTTCTAAAATCAGTAAATACTTCATAATCATGCTTTAATTTTACATAATATAAAGAAATCAATTTAAAATTTAAAATAAAATTAAAAGATTAAAATTTTAAAAATATTCATAATAATGATAAAGTTAATTTATTGCATATACTGTATCAAGAAAAATAATTATATGAAATTAATTAATATTTATAAAATTTTTTAAACAATAAAATCATATATATATATATATATCGAGCTAGACGGGACTAGGTCTGACTCCAACCCAATGTTCAACCTAACCTAGTTTTACTGGAATATTGAGTTAGTGGAACAACCCATCTTAGTTCTTTAACCACTAATTTTCACAATACTTATACTCAATATTGTTAAAATCATACCAGACCAATCAATTTTGCCGATTCAACCCGAAACCAGTGCTAGGTCTGGTCTGAACAAGGAAAGAACTGAGCAATTTCAGAACTTTAGAGAATCAGTGGTGGACAGAGGGCCCCCTGCCCTCCCCAATTT